>OU015660.1:1552500-11132500 GCA_907165275.2 Zygaena filipendulae | reverse complement strand
TTTATAGTGGAACGGGGTTAGCTTTGGTATCTATTTATTTGCTTTTTTCTATCTCATTTCGGTAGACAGGATAAATAAGGGGAAATGGATTCAGCTTTTTTGTATTTACTGTTTAATATCTTTTAGATTTTGTCCTTACTAAATCCTGATTACCTATTACTGATTTTGTCCTATCATTTGTATAAGTATTTATAAAAACAAACACCAATACAACCGAATATATAACTTCCTTCTTTTTTTGTAATTGGTTAATATATCTACACGTGATTATATCTATACATCTATCTATACATATAAATACAATTGAAGTGTCTGTTTGTAATTCCAAATTAATAGCTTTTCACTAAATGCCTATGAAAGTATATACACTTACAAAAAATCCGTCTGTTCCGGCTAATCTCTGAAACGGTTCGACCGAATTTGGGACTTTCACCGTCTGATCCAGATGATGTTATAAGAAGTAACTTAGGCTACTTGTACTTTAGAAAAAAATAGTTCCTGAGGGAATTTCGAAACTCACGCGGGTGAAACCGCAGGACACAGCTAGTAAACAATATGAAGTGTGGGCGCAAAATCTGTAATTCATTCATTTAGAGACAACGCCGTCAATCAAGCAAACTGTATGTTTGTCAGTTGAAAACTACTAATCGGTTTTCGTCAGTCACACAGACGAATTATAAAAATTGTCTGCGGCATAATATCTGGCATTCTAATTATTGTAGTATTATGATTGCGAAGGTGTGTTTGTTTATTAGTTTGTCATGCTTCCACGCCTTAACTAGGTACTAAACCGTTCATGAAATTTTGTATTACCTATATACGTTATTACGCACAGGAAAAGACATAAAGCGCCTTTTATACCGGGATCCCCTCGGGAACTCTGAAAATAACGCGGGTGAAACCGCGAGGAACAGCTAGTTTTAAAATAAAGGTAGGTACCTAACTTCTTTGTTTCTTTCATTTCAAAACCAATCTCTTGTCGTCGTCTTACCGTCTTAAATAGTTCGTCCAACCAGTTTAGCGTCCTCCTTTTTGTAAGTCGGTTAAAAAATCGACGTTCCTCCAAAACAGTTTCATAATAGACTTCGTCGAACAAAGCCTTATTCAGCAGACCGCTCCAAATTGTTTGCCCACAAAGGAATGGTTAAGACTTAAGAGTATATTTTTAAAATGCACTCTAACATTTTGAAGCTTGGAATCTAAACATGTGCTTTACCACCCATTAAAGTGGATAACGCTACAGAATGGACTGCGAGAAAGGGATGCATTTCGACATAAGCATAGCGTTGTCCCTGTCTAACAGGTGATGGTGTGGATGTGGTAGGGCCACAGAAATATCATACAGTTTATAATAGACTACGCAAAATGTCTTCTCAAACGTGCCGCTATAATGGCATGATTCGCCGATAAAAATACAATTCGCTTTCAAACGTCTGGAAATAATTTTTGAAAATTAGAGCACAGAATTTTAAGATTATTCGACAATTTGCAAGAATACATAGCCGAGTGAAACTATAACAAAAGGATTACAATCGAAATAGTGTAGAATATTTTTATTTATAGTATGGTACTCTCCATATTATGTTTAATTTTTTTATAAAACAAATACTGACAAAAGGAGTGAAAACTTTGGTATTTCTAAAACATAGATCAGATATTATAAGCTTGAATTTTTTATAGAACATACACAATATAGTACTTAGATATAAATAATAACTAATAAATGAATAATAAATAATAATAATTTTTATTATTATAACAATAATCGACTCCAACAACAGTGCTTTACTACAATGACAATTGACTGAACATTACTGGTACCTACAGTTCCTAGGCTTGCATTTTTAAAATACAAAACTTCAAAGTCGGTAATTACGTTTCATGAATGCGAAAGTGAGTTTTTTTTGTTACGCTGTCACGCCGTAACTACGTAACCAGTCTTTATGAAAACTTGCATAAATGTTGTCAGGGGTATGGAAAATCCGTGTAGGAACTCCAAAATGAACGCGTGTTAAAGCGCAGGTAATCGCTAGTAATATGTAACATATTGACTTAACATTAGAACCCAATAGGGATGTTGACAACTTTTGAAAATCAAAATTTTAGTTAGTCCGTCTTTTAGAAAATTAAAAATCATTAGACATGTATTTTTTTATTTTTCAAATAAATGAAAATACACAGAGATAAAGCGCATTAAAGTTTAGGGTGGGGGCTCATGACGTCACTTACCGCTACAAGCCGCCATACAAACTGCACTAGTTAATGACGTCACGCAAAATTTCAACTCAATGTATCTGTGTTATTTTTTGATTACGTAAAAAAAGAAAAAATACGTGTCCAATATTTTTTATTAATCTACAAGACGGACTAGAAAAAAAAATTAGCCTATTGCGGCACGTTTTCTTCCGTACAATTTGACAAGCTGCTTTATCTGCTATAATCTATGACTGTGGGTAGGGTCGTATTGGCGCGGAAGCTGCACGAATGTGCCCCCGGGTAGATGGATTTGGCTACTGCTTGACCCGGCATACACATTACACATACGGGTATCGGGGATTAAACACAGCGCTCGGTGTTCGATGTACATTGACGGTTTCCGGTTGTCTTTTTTGAGTATTTTATTTTAATAAATAATTATTTATGGAATTTGAGCGCTTTATAGACATACTAGCTGTCCCGCGCGGTTTCACCCGCGATAATTTCGAAGTTCCCGCGGAATTGTTCCATACAAACTATGCAACTATGCATATTTCATCCCCTTAGGGGTTGAATTTTCATAAATTTTCAACTTCGTTTTATCCGTGTTTTCGGGTCATGGAAAATGAGTGTTTTTTTTCTACTTAATAACAGATGGCGCTATACACAACGAGCGAAAAAATGACCCAGATATTATGTATGTACTAGTTGTGCCCCGCGGTTTCACCCGCGTTAATTTCAGAGTTCCCGCGGGAATTCCGGGATAAAAAGTACCCTATATGTTAATCTGATGTATAAGCTATATTATTGTATAGTTTCATTTAAATCCATTCAGCAGTTTTTGCGTGAAAGAGTAACAAACATCCATCCATCCATCCATCCATCCATCCAATATCCATCTATCCATCCATACATACTTACAAACTTTCGCGTTTATAATATTAGTAAGATATGTAATAATATGTAGTATATACCACGTTTGCTTGGTTTCCACGACACAAGCTTATAGCTTAGTGTGGGATCAAGTAGGTAGATCTGTGGGTTGTGATGTGAAGCATTAATTATTACGATTTACAATTTTTTCGTCATAGGTTGAATCGTTTGATTTTTAATGTAACCCACACAGCGATGTATACGAAACAATCCAGAGTCGACGTCATAAACCACAGAGTTGGGAAGCCAGAAGGGGTTGTTAGTGGAGTAGCCAAATCAATGGAACGATGCCAATGCGCCCGTGACATAAGCAACGGTTTAGTCTTCCTCTCAATTTCGATGCAGTTTTCGTTAATGGAACCATTATAAACCCCATCTTGTGAACTTCCAATTACATTATTCTCTATTTATACCAAATTTTTGTACTCTTTGTATTTTGGGAAAATGTTTTGAAATAAGTAGCTATTTTATAAGTAGATATTTACATTATGTTAATCCTTACTTACTTACTACTTAGTTATGTATGTTAAATAAATGTGATAGTGAGTTTATGTCTGTTTATTTGTGTGTTTTAAGGCTTTCACGCCTCAACGGCTCAACGGATCATCTTGAAGTTTTGCCTGAACGTTGTCAGGGGTACAGAGAAGGACTTATGGTACCTTTTGTCTCAGAATTCTCATGGTAACTCTGAAATTTACGCGGTTGAAACCGCGGGGAACAGCTAGTATTGTTCTAGATATTAAAGTATTTTAAGTAAGTACCTACCTACTTCAATTCTTAATATTATGTATGTATATCCAGATACGTTTTATGTATTCAATTATATTACCTAAGCAAATCACCAACACGTAGTAAATGCACCGCCAAGTACAATCTGAGGTTGACTGGCAGAGAATGCCACTGTGGCATTAAGTCCGCCTTATGTATGGTGATGTGCATAAATCATACTAATATTGTAAATGTAAAAGTGTGGATGTTTGGATGTTTAGATGTTTGAAAGAAAGAAAGGCATTTATTAAGGACACAGAGACAACACAATTACAATTATTTTATACAAACATGATTTATTTGGATGTTCGTTACTCAATCACGCAAAAACGGCTGTACGGATTTGGATGAAATTTATCATGCACGTTGTCAGGGATACAGAGAAGGACATAGGGTACTTTTTATCCCGGAACTCCCGCGGGAACTCTGAAATTACCGCGGGTGAAACCGCGGGGCACAGCTATTTTTAAATAAATACTTATACCTCCAATTTCATTGACACAATAAAGATTTATTACACATATATCTATTATCACACATATATATATATATATAGTAAGACATATATATCTATTACCTAGATCCGAATCATGTGAAGTTATATTCCTCTTCTATGAAAACACTAGCTGTTCCATGCGGTTACGTGCGCGCTCATTGTTGAGTTGAGTTGAGAGAGTTTAACTTTAACAAAATCCAATACTAGGTACCTAAAGATTTACTTCCAATTGTGAACAATAAACACAAAGCGAACCTTCTATGAATCACTGATATTTACCTGCTTCGGAGAACTGGTAAATATAATATTAATATATAGTTTGTCCCCCTGTCTGCCCCTAGAACGATTTCTGATCTACTCTTGAAAGTTAACTCTGTAGTTATGGTTAAATGGGCTATTTGACTAATTTTTTTTTAGTCTGTCTTATTGATTCATAAAAAGTTTTAGGCACGTATTTTTTCTTTTTTACGTAAAAAAAAAAAATAACAGAGATACGTTGTGAGCCGAAATGTCGCGTGACGTCACAAGCAGGTCTAGTTTTTACCGGCATAATTATGAAGTCACAAGCCACCACTCCTAAACTTTAATGCACTTTATCCAAGTATATTTTCTTTAAATTGAAAAAGCAAAAATTACCTACGTGTCCATTATTTTTTTTATTATCTTACTGACGCGAGTGAAACCGCGGGCACCAGCAATTATAATTAATAGTATAAATTGTTGAATTTTCACTCATTTTCTAATTTTTTTCTAACCGACGAAAAACGAAGAGGTTCTCAAGTCGACGAGTTTTTTTTTTTATTTTAATTTTATTTTAAATACTTATAAAATTACACAAAAAGAAACCTTGATACCGAAGACCTTTTACTTATCTGTCTAATATCTACTAAATTAGGCCCAATCGGAGTGGACTCGACATTTTGTTGAGCAAATCCCTTAGCAAATTACTCGGGCTCAGATTCAAATCGAGCATTTTTACATTAGCGTATTTTAAATTATAAATATAGAATATACTCGTGGGTTTTTGTGTCTGACTTTGTAAAAATTTTGTACTTTTTTCTAATAAAAAAAAAAATAAAAAAACAAAACATAATATACAAATTAATGATCTCTGTAATAATTTGCTTTATAGGTAGGTGCAGGTTAAAACAAACGTTTTAGAACAAAATGTTCAGTATTCAATTCTCGTATCAAATAGGTATAGAAATTTTTTCATTAATTTTTGTTTGTATTATAATGAGATTTATATTGTATCATAAAATCATAATATTATATTCTTTGACAATCATTACGACTTTGCATGTATATTTTCATTAATTTGAAAAGCAAAAAATATGTGTCCAATATTCAAACCGGACTAAAAAAAACATTTTAGTTAACTAGCCCATTATTGCTTTTAAACTGATGCAATTAAAATGTTTTCGATTTTTTCCCTTTAGGTACTTGTACTATGAGATTGCGTTGACTTAGAAGTTCACATCACATCACATCATATTAATTTCGACTTGATAGCTCTATCTATCTCAGGGGAGCTTAAACTTGAACTGCTGACGATCTACAATTCTACGTCAATATTATTAGACTATCGATCGATTCTGAGAGGCTGCAAGTATGTGAAATGCAGGATTCTAGTCTCGTTGTATCGTGGATTAGATATTGTAGGTATTATTTATATATTTTTTATTTATATTTTTTTATTTTTATTTTATATTATTATTGTATTGTAGGTTCTCGCACAATATTTACGGATGAGTAACTCGAGATCGACTCAAAAAGCACTCGAACGTTCCGTCTGAGCACCCCCTGCTCTACGTGTTCCTGAGAAAAGGAGTTTTGACTGATAGAAGGACGGACAACGAATTTAACCTTAATAATTAATAGCTTGGTATTCCAAATTATTATTGTATACCACGTGTTAATGAATTAACTAAAAACCTGAAACACTCCATTTAAAAAATAATAATAATAACATGATTAAAATGTATTTTATGTCGAAAAAAATCTACTTTAAAAGTTATTCAACATTAGTTTGTGGGTGATCTGTCTACGAAATTCCAAGCGCTACGCCCGCGCCTACCGGTTCGAATTTTTTTGCTGCGGGCGGCGTACGCGCCAAATATTTTTAATTTATATTATAAATAATTTAGACCTGGGCTAGTAAAAAAAATAAAACATAACCTATATTAAAACATAGTGCGATCGATTCGCTAGTTGATCCTGAGCAAACTACTTTCTAGTTTTCAGTTAATTCATTAACACGATGTATAAAACGCAATGGGCTGGAATAGTAGTTGTAAGACAAAAACCCGTTAATTGAGAAAGTTATCAAAGAGAAAGATAATAACTTTTTCTTTATAATATTATTATAAATATGCTTTAGAGTTTGGTTACGTGATGTCGGCAAAGAGCGACTGATGGTAAGGCCTCGAGATGCGGTTAAGCGGATCCATAAATCAGTGGCATATTTAATTTGCGCGGGCCGACCTTTCGGCTGCTTCACGGTTGTGTCAAGAACCTGCGTTTGTCGGCACGATTTAGTTGTTATTGTTGCGAATGAGGAATTATTTAGCCATCATATTTATTACAAGCGGTTAAAACCGCGTTCGTTTATATGTTTAACAACCTAAGCATAAAATGATAAACAAAATTTTAACAAAAAATTTCCAAAAACACAGAACTAAAAAGCTAAAAATTACAAATACGGATTTAATCCAAAAGACAAAAATACACGTAATATTATTATTGGATTGTGCTACCACTGATCGGTTTGAAGTCGGTGACAAACCAAATATGGGGTGGGTGGAGGGGCTAAGCCCACTCCGGCCACGAGCTCGTCGTGAGCAGAGCAACCCAAGTGGGCAGACACAAGCGGGCTTGGCACCGAATTCAAACGATCAGTGGTAGCACAAACCAATAATAATAATATTAGGTGTATTTTTTTCTTTTGGATTAAATCCGTATTTTGTTATTTTTAGCTTTTTAGTTTTGTGTTTTTGGTAATCGGTTTTAATTTTTTTGTTAAAATTTTGTTTATCTGTTTATTCTTTGGTTGTTAAACATCCGGAGTCAGTTAAAAACAAAAAAGTGTCTTCCTAGGTATAATATTAAATAATATCTAATAATAATAATATGTATAAAGCCTTTATTTCTCAGAATAATACACATGCATTACAAATCAAATATAAAAAATTCAAATTCGTTTTAACTACCTAACATTATATCTTAAATATATTTTTTTAGGTATGTTATTTTAACTATACGTATTTAAATTTTAGTTTTTAATTACATATATTTGTATTTAATTATGATTATATTTATTTTTTTAAAGAAGAGACCTGGAGCGTCTCTGTCCTGACCTGCTGTCGTTAACCGAGACGAGGAAGGTTTCGTCTTAGCCCAAAACAAGAAAGCGCGCAGTCAGAGGACGAGCAAAAACTGTTGCACCGACGGGGTCCAACTTCCTGCTGCAAGCCGCAATGCTGACTATGCCGATGTACCTGTCACGTCTGTCCCACACTACCAGAGCTCAAGATGTTACAGAGTATATCAAGATGATGACCAACTTTCTTCTGAGGACTGAACTGCTGGAGTCGCGGCATAACGCATCGACTTTAATGATTACTTAGTTAAGTATAGATTTTTAAAACAAAACTGCCGCAATCAGAAACGTTCAGTAAATTAATGTTAATTGGAATTTAATGAGATGTCACATAATTTTAAAAGGTTAAATGCCAATTAAAATTAATTTATTAAAGTTGTCTGATTGCGACAGTTTTGTTTTAAAAATCTATACTTAAATAAGTAATCATTAAAGTCGAATCTGAGTGCGGCGGATAGAGTACTTTTATCCCGTAATTCCGGCGGGAAAATCGAAATTAACCCGCGGTAACTTCACACGAGTTAGCATAGTACCTTCGATTTCAAAAATTTGCGGCATCTACTCAATTCTATATCTGCGCAAATTACCACACTGAAGCCACGGAGTCGGCTCTATTGTGTACGAAACATATTCCAAATACGGTTTAGGACTAGGCACAGCAAACATCACAGGTGTCTCACTGGACGTAGCAAACTATAATATATGGGTGGGTAATGGTTTTGAAAGCACAGAGTTATCCAGATAGCGTATACCAACACTATTAGGTACCACGGTCCTAAATGGTTATAAAGCTCACACCCAAAATACACAGAGAGAATGGCCTAGATATTGGATATTATGTGGTCGGAGATATGACTTAGCACTTAGAAGGATCATTCGACAAAAGACCCATACAACATAATATTAGAAACAAAGTCGAAGTGTGATCTCAAGAAACCTCGTTGAATAAATTAATCACTCCATATTTGTATATTTGTGTTAATTTTGGAGTTCCCGTGGGAATTCCAGGATGAAAAGTACCTTTTATGTCCTTTTATATACCCGGGGTAAAGGTACTTCTGACAACGTGTATGCAGATTTTCATGATGATCGGTTGAATGGTTAAGGCAAACAACATTGAAAGAGGATAGATTGACAATACGCTTGGCCGCTAAGCTTTCCCCATGAACCACGCAGCGGTCAAATGATCTCATGCTAACAAATGCCGTTGGCTAGCAGAGACTATTGTCTATAGATACCACTTGACGGAAAGCGATGTGATTGGCTATTTGAAATGTACTTTGAGGTGGTCCGTGTATTTGATTGCGTCGCAACGATGTGGTTGGTTTTTATTTTGATCATTCCCCTCGCAAAAATTGGTTGACGCGGATTGCATAGTAAAAGTTGGTATAGTTCGTCTATTCTCTTATAATGTCTTTGGGTTAAGGCGTCAAAGCGTAAAAAACAAATGAACGAACTCTATTTATAATACAAGTTAGGACTGTGTTCCTCGATATTTGTTGGCTAAAATATATGTTTTTTAAATAAATAAGTTCGTACATAGGTACTTACTTTACCGAAGTTGTTTGTGCGAAAAATTCCTAATTTCGAACTCTTAACGAGGATTTATTTCAGTATCAACGACGAGAGGCTAAAAAACAAAAATTGCGTCACGAACTTCAAATGAAAACGCTTCGTTCAATATTATCCGGGTGTATCTCTTCATCGAAGGAAATGAAGACCTTTCCCGGACTAGATTACAAGCGGGGGCCAATTGCCGGGTGTACCCGGGTAGCCGGGGTCGCGGACACGGATAACAATAAGACTCGGGTGCGTTTTTAATGAGTCATGAACGAATATTCATCTGCTGACAGGACTTTTTATACAGCGGCGATAGACTTGCGGATATACGCTTTCGAAGTTTGGGCAAAAGCAAAAATTATAAATGCGAAAGTGACTTTGTTTGTTACGCTTTCACGCCTTTGCAGCTGAACCGAACGTGGTGAAGTTTTGCATACACGTTGTCAGCGATACAGAGAAGGTCATAGAGTACTTTTCATCTCGGAGTTCCCGCGGGAACTCTGAAATTACCGCAGGTAAAACCGAATAAATTCTATTTGCGTAAACAAAATCTTGAATTTCACACTCAAATTAACACACCCATCTTCAAAACCAAAAATATTTGGCTCACGCCTTCCGATTTCTGTTTCTCTCCAATGTTGGAGTGTGATATTATATTGATCATAGCAAAAGCAAACCCATTGCTCTCAATTAATTCGACCTAAATTGCGAAATTGAAAGAGACTGCTACTAAACACTTATACCATGTAACGCGATCGGCTTTCTATTTGGCCATTTAATTATGTTCTATCTACTCTACTATCTTTAAACGAGCAATTCTTGTATATATAATATATAATGTATATATAATATATTAATGTTTATTTGTATGATTATATATGTTTGTATTCGTGTGTGTGTGTATTTCGAATTCCGATCATCAATCAATCAATCAATCAATCAAACATTTATTGCAACCAAGTGTACTTTTACATCATAAAGCCTTACATTGTTACTTTTATTTTTAATTTTAAGTTCTGTGTTTCTAAATTGTTATAGTTTTGTGTACGTACTGCTAAATTCTGTACTTTAAATAAGGGTAACTATTATTGGCTCATAGAGTAATCTTGTAATCTAAATCTATTATAAATGTTTTTGTAGCTGTTGTTGTCCTGAATAAACGAAAATAAAAATAAAATAAAATAAAAATAACCTGAATCTCGGAAACGGCTCCTTCGATTTTCACCAAATTTAGTACGCAAGGGGTTTTGAGGGCAATTAATTGATCTAGCTAGGTTTCATTTTTAGAAAACGCCGTTTTATCCGTGTTTTCAGGCAATGAAAAATGAGTATTTGTTTTTCTACATCACAACAGATGGCGCTATACGTGCGCTCGGTGACCCAGATATTTATTATTCTCTAGATGTCTAGATGAACTAATTCATAAGAATGTTCACTTTTAGAGCGAGATTAGGGTGCCATTCGTTTACATGATCGTAGCATGTTAATTAAATCCCTCGACTCATCTCTCATGCCCTCGGAAAGTGGTCTTTCTAGCTTTTATATTCATTACTAGCAATGCCCCGCGGTTTCCCCCGCGTGAAGTTCGGAATTCCCGCGGGACCTACGTTTTCTATACTTATAATGCCGTTCTTAAGACACTGGATGTCATTGCACGCACCGGTATCAAACAAAAATTACTTGTAATAACATAGTTTTAAGCACAATTTTACTAACAATATTGGACTAAAAAAGCGTCTGAATAAATGAATTTTATTATTATTATTATTTATTATTATAATAAAAGTGTAGAGAGGTCAATTCTGTACATTGAATATATATTCAAAACTAATATTGGAGGATGAGTGGTGATCGATTCTGATGCCAAAAATGCAATCAGTAATTTTTTGTCTGTCTGTCTGTCTGCACGCATGGGTCAAAAACTACTGAAGGGATTTTAACCAAACTTGGTACGATTGTAGTCAATACTCCTGGGCAGTTTATAGGCTATATAACATAACGCTAAGACATATAGGAGCTGAGCAGTGACGATAAACTCGGATGAAAATGCACTTTCGAGCTCTTATCCTACTCAATCACGCAAAAACGACTGAACGGATTTGGATGAAATTTGGCATGCACGTTGTCAGGGTACAGACAAGGACAGGGTACTTTTTATCCCGTAATTCTCGCGGGAACTCCGAAATTACGGGTGAAACCGCGGGGCACAGCTAGTCTAAAATAAAAGTAGGTAGCCTAAGTTACTCCTTGTTACTTCAGCTATCTGCCAGTGAAAGTCCCGTTGAAATCGATCCAGTCGTTTCAAAGATTAGACGGAAAAAACAGACAGACAGACTAACAGATAGACAGAATATTTTTTTAATAGTGTTTTTCGTGTAGGTAAGTATCGTAGGTATATATTCTTTCAAATGCATTTAGTGAAAAGCTATTAATTCAGCATTACAAACAGACACTTCAATTTCATTTATATGTATATATGTATAGATAATAATTAATGAATATTGGAGCACTGGAATAATTATTGGAACATTGATTAATAGATAAATTCTGTTGTTTCATCGTTTTCATTAATTTTTTTGTGTAGTTGGTTTCCTTTGTTGACTTTGTTTACTTCTCTATACGTTTTATTTAATAACTACGCTTTTGCTCATCTATTAGTTTTTAGTAAGGTATATTCAAGCCCCCGAAAAATCCTATGTGAAAGTGTGGATGTTTGGATGTTTGGTACTCAATCACGCAAAAACGGCTGAACGGATTTGGATGAAATTTGGCATGCACGTTGTCAGGGGTACAGAGAAGGACATAGGGTACTGTTTATCTCGGAGTTCCCGCGGGAACTCCGAAATTACCGTGGGTGGAAACCGCGGGGCACAGCTAGTACCTAATATTATAAATACGAAGGTAAGTCGCTTTCACGCCTCAGCGCCTCAACCGATCATCATGCAATTTTGCACGTTGTTAGGGGTGCAGAAAAGGACATGGAGTACTTTTTATCCCGGAATTCCCGCGGGAACTCCGAAATTACCGCGGGCGAAACCGCGCGGAACAGCTATAGTCATACATAAATGTAACTAATGAAAACATTGACACAAACAAATTGTGGTTTTTTGCTCAGATAACTTTAGAAAATACATGGATTAATTACTGTGAATAACCTTTAACTCGAAGACTCCTCGAAGAACCTTTAACTTTAAGACTGACGTAAAATGGGTGTTGAATGACCTGAATGATCATATATCTTCCTCATGATCAGTGAGCGCGACGGCAACTTGCGTGTTCAAATTGATTATTTTTTTTTATTAATATTAACGCCAAAAATAAATAATGAATTATTTTTTTTGACATTTGAGACCAAAATCTAATACTGAATAACCTGATTTGATACGTTTCTCGTTTAACCTTAAGGCCCGCCGCCCATTGTGACTTTTTGTCGACGTGACTTTCTGTCACTTAGTCAAGTGCAATGAAAACTATACTGAGTGCGCTCATTATGGTAACGTGACAATACGGTGACCTCAGTACAGTTTTCATAAGTGACAGAAAGTCACGTCGACAAAAAGTCACAATGGGCGGCGGGCCTAACACCAAGTACGGCACACTTTCAAACTAAGCAGAAATCCATTGTATTGGTTTACTATAAGCGTTCCAGCGGTTTCACCTACGTTCACATGGGAATTCCGGGATAAAAAGTACCCTATGTCCTTCTCTGTACCTCCGACAACGTATATGCAAAATTTTGTGGTGATCGGTTGAGCCGTTAAGCCGTGAAACCGAAACAAACTCACTTTCGCATTTACAATATTAGTTAGGATTGTTACCACAACAATCTCGAAACTACCAAGTGGAAAAAGATCAACTGGATCGATTCGGTTAGTTTTGAATATTTGACCAAACTTCGAGTATATTTCTTTATTAGCGTTCGAAGACAATAAATACGTGGACATAGATAAGCAATAGTGTGTTAACCCACACTGGAGAAATTTTGAGCAAATCGTGTTTTAAAATTATAGCACCATTTAATGTCAACATTTTTTATGTTCAATATTTAGTTACATACTTAAAAAATGTAATAAGCTAAACACATAATTAAAAAACGTTCCGTAACTCTCAATAAATCGTTCTGAATGGGTAACTTAATTTTGTGGGTTAACATGTTATTGCTTATCTGCGTTCACGTTTGAAATTGCAGTACGAGCACGTATTTATATGACAACATTATACTATTTTATCGGTTAGATATAGGTACGTGCAACACTAAACGGAATTAAAATTGGCCCTAGGCCAATGTTATCTCATAGTGAGTACGTATTTTCTCTTTGAGATATCGCGCGCATCCCGTGCATGCATTATAAAGTCGCTTTGTGTGAATGAAGATTTTATAATATGAAAACGCAACGCAACGTAGTAAACAAGATTGTTTGGAAAGTAGGTAAGTGTAGATATTAATTTTAATGTCTTGCCTACCTGTGATTCGAAAAAATGTACTTTTTTTAATTTTTTTTTATTTATTAAAACCAGTATAATACAAATACAAATTTCACTTATTTCCAGTGCAATAAAAACCACATTTGGTTTGTCTGTGCACTGCGACGGATTGAGACAACACTCAAATTATTCTACTTAAAAATATTCATTAAATCCTCCAAAGCAGAAATCTCTACTAATATTATAAATGCTAAAGTAATTGTATGTCTGTCTGTCTGTCTGTTACGCTTTTTCGCCTTAACAGCTCAACCAATAATCATGAAATTTTGCATGCACGTTGTCAGGGGTACACAAAAGGACATAGGGTAATTTTTATGCCGGAGTTCCCGCGGGAACTCCAAAATTAACGTGAAGAACAGCTAATAATTACTATTTACTCCCACAAAAACTCTTTCCAGATTAACAGGTTATTTATTATTTTATTATAAGAATATTATCTGTTTTAATTTGTGATACTCAGGTAAGTATAGGTATACTACTGGTATAACAATTTAATTAGAAAAGCTCCTTAATAATGTTAAGGATAATCTACTAGGGTGTGAGGATTAATTAAATTCAGCAGGTGAACCTAATTCTAGATCCGATAGACGGGTAAATGAAACTAATTTCGACCAAAGTTAGGTAGCTACATAGCAGCTACAGAACATTTGAGCAGGCAGACGAGTTAGCAAAGATAATTTTTTTCTCTCGCCGGGCCGAAAGTTCGCACTTTCATCCCGCTGATCCGAGGAAAAAACGACACTTTGTCTCTTCGGTCAGCGGGACGAAAATTCAAACTTTCGACGCGGCGAGAGAGAAAATAATAGGTATGTGCACCACGGAGAAAAAAGTTGGAAATTTCTCCCTTGTACTAGATATTCTTTAAAACACACAACTGACAAAGGTAACCTGCGACGGGTCAGGGCATTTTTTAGGTCGGGACCACTTAAATACGATATAATTGTGTTGGCTTACAGCCAGAACACAGTTTCATTTCTAAATGGGCACATATATAACCTTTTCATTACTCATGCTCGGAAAGTAGGTCTGAAGTTGCCTGAGAAGCGGGTTGAAAGTAGCCCTTTTCAGCCCTAGGGAGAATCGCTTTCAACTGACAACTGTCAAATTATTAAAAAAAAACTAGGTCTATTTTCACATTTCTATTGTACCATGTTTCAACTTTCTATACAGCCAGCGCGATGTAAAATTGAAATAACGTAAAGTTTAAGTAGGTATTAATTAAAATAAAATTCACTCACTTTTTCTTAAGCTAATTCCTATTTATATTTTTTTTATTTTCTTTAATTAATACTTAATAATTAAAGAAAATAATTTTTTTAGGTCGCCACAATGTAAATAAAAAATACTGGCTGAATAGCTAGCCGGCCAAAAAAAAAGAAATAGGTGGGAAAGTGTCAAGCGACTATCCGATCTTCACTCATTTTTTCTTTAGCTAATTCCTATTTTTATTTTGACTTTCCTTGCATTCGTAATGAAAAGCACAGTGTTACCCTCGGGAGAAAGTAACTTATTTAGTGCCTCGAACTATTGGCGCCCTCGCTACGCTCGGGCGCCAAACCCCGTCTCGGCACTAAATGAGTTACTTTCACCCCTTGGATAACAATGTACTATTATAGTGCCGCTTATGTCGGGACGCTTGTTTGCGATTCGGGCACTGAAAACAACCTATAGGTACTGTTCTTTATTTTTGAAGTTATAATTCTTTTTCTCATACTCGGAAAGTAGGTCTGAAGTTGCCTGAGAAGCGGGTTGAAAGTAACACTTTTCAGCCCTAGGGAGAATCGCTTTCAACTGACAGCTGGATACTGCAGAAACTCAAGTTTTTTTTTTATGTCATAGGGGGCATACTTACTGGCCAGTAGCACACCTAATGGTTGATTTATGTAAAATAAAATTCACTCATTTTTTTCTTTAGCTAATTCCTATTTTTATTTTGACTTTCCTTGCATTCGTAATGAAAAGCACAGTGTTATCCTCGGGAGAAAGACTTATTTAGTCCCGAGACGGGGTTTGCGCCCGAGTGTAGCGAGGGCGCCAACAGTTCGAGGGATTACTTTCACCCCTAGGATAACAATGTACTATTAACGCGTCTCGAGTAAAGAGCAGGCAAAGGAAATGCGCGCGCACGGTTTTTGAATATTCGACAATATGAAGTTGGCAACGAACGAAACATCCGGTGCCTGCATTTCGTGTGTTTCATCATTAAAAATTACTCATGATGATCGGTTGAGTCAAAAATATTGGAAGAGAATAGATTGACAATACGCTCGGCCGCTAAGCTTTCCCCTTGAACCACGCAGCGGTCAAATGATCTCATGATAACAAAATGCCGTTGGCTAGCAGAGACTATTGTCTATAGATACCACTTGACGGAAATCGATGTGATTGGCTATTTGAAATTTACTTTGTGGTGACTGGTATTTGATTGCATCGCAACGATGTGATCGGTTTTTATTTTTGATCATTCCCCCCCACATAAATTGGTTGACGTGGATTGCATAGTAAAAGTTTGTATTTTTCTTATCTATTCTCTTATAATGTCTTTGGGTTGAGTGTTAAAAATGGCTTGAACGCGTGACAAACAAACTCACATACGCTTTTTACCGTTCAAGTTTTCCAATTTTTCTCTTCGTAAAAACCGAACAATGTAGACATTAATAATAATAATAATAATCCACTTCACAACACAGATCTAATTGATCCCACACTAAGCTATAAGCTTGTGTCGTGGAAACCAAGCAAACCAAGCAAATACTACACATATTATTACACATATATTATACTATAGATATATAATATATACACCCAGACTGGAAAATGGAACCCTGTGTTCATCACACAAAGTCCACCCCCACCGGGAATCGAACCCGGAACCCCTAGATTAGCGGGCAGGCATGGTGACCATTGCGCCAATCGGGTTCATTAGTTCATTAGTTCAATGAATTTTTGAAAAATAGCTAAACATAATCCAGGTGTTCTCAAGTTCTGGGCAAACCAACACATTTAGCAATTATTTTTTAATTAAAGAGACAATGATATTATGAGTAGTTTATATCATTGTATATAAAAAGGGGATTATAATTTTTTTTGTATATTATTAACGTTTTTTTTGCATGTCTCGTTCAGAAAGAAATATAAAAAGAATACTTTTGAAGGTTGTTATTATAGAAAGTCTATGCAAATTGTTGTTTTTTCGTACCTTGTATACCTAGTGTTGATGTGATGTTGACGAGAAAAACTCGTCAGAAGCGAAATTTCTCACATTTATTACGTACTAGTTGTGCCCCGCGGTTTCACCCGCATTAATTTCAGAGTTCCCGCAGGAATTCCGGGATAAAAAGTACCCTATGTGTTAATCTGGTGTATAAGCTATATTATTGTAAAGTCTCATTTAAATCCATCCAGTACTTTTTGCTTGAAAGAGTAACAAACATCCATCCATCCATCCATCCATCCATACATACATACTTACAAACTTTCGCGCTTATAATGGTTTAGTCCGTCTTGTAGATTATTAAAACATTTTGGACACGTATTTTTTCTTTTTTTACGTTTTAATAACGGCGATATATTAAAGTTGAAATTTCGCGTGACGTCAATATTCTGACAGTTTGTATGGCGATTTTAGCGGTTAGTGACGTCACGACCCCCTCACCCTAAACTCTAATGCGCTTTATCTCTGTATATTTTAATTTATTTGAAAAAGCAAAAAATACGTGTTTAATGTTTTTTATTTTCTAACAGACGGACTAATTAGAATTTTGTTTTTCAAAAGTAGTCCACATCCCCATTAATAGAATATATTATAGGATTGAATAGATGTTGGTATATTTTATTCGCTCTTTAGAAATAACGTATACCTATAGGTATTTTAGGTAAAATAAATTCACAAACGAGATGGTCAAACTAGCTGTCCCCCGCGGTAACCCGTGGGTTTTCCGTTTCGGGGTTCCCGAGGGAATTCCAGGATAAACTATAGATGTAAACCTTCCTCACTCTATATCTATTGGTGAAAACCGCATGAGAAATCCGTTCAGTAAATTTTGGGTTTATCGCGAACAAACAGCCGAAGCGAATTCATTTTATACTATGTAAAGATGATATCAAATCATATTTGACAATAATGTTTAAAAATGAATCCCTATTTCCTTTGGTCACGCCATCACGCGTGAACGGCTGGACCAATTTCGCTAATTCTTTTTTTTGATGGGACTTTAACTGCTAATTAGCTGATGTTATAAGTTTAGGGTACTTTGGAGTTCCTGCGGGAACGGGAACTCACGTGGGTGAAACCGCGGGGCTCAGCCAGTAATTTAATATTGAAAAATGTCAAAAGCCTAGACCGGTATAGGTATAATTTCAAATGAGAAAGCAATTATTTTTTTTTGATAAGATGTCAGCCTATTAAATAAAATAATGTCAGAGTTGAGTACCTACTATATAAAAGATCAAACGAGTAGGTAATAAATAATTTGGAAATTAGTAAACCGACTTCAAAGCATATTCTTTTGTGTGGGAAATTACTGAATATTGGTATTTGTTAGAAGTTGTCTCTACATTTCGTATTCTAATGTTGTTTTGCCACAAATTAGAAACATACCTACCTATTTTCCAAACTCTGGCTCTATTTCCATAAATCTGCGTCTTAGCTAAGTGTGAATGATACGTTTGTATTGTAAATCCCATTGTACGCTAAATTGCCCACGACTTCACGTGTAATTTTACATTTGAATATAAACGAAAACTTCAAAATCAGTTCAGAATCATCATAGTTGTGCTGACAAGTTTAGAAAAAAACTCTAGTACCTAAGTATCTATTGCTTCAAAAATATGTTCATGCAAACGGTTTGCAGCTATAGCTGTTAGCGTCCAATTAATATACATTGCTTTTTTATTTGTTTGTTACGCTTTCACGCCTTAGCTACTCAATCGACCATCATGAGATTTCGAATGCACGTTGTCAGGGATACAGAAAAGACATAGGGTTCCTACCGTTACCGAGGGATAGAGAAACTTATTGGCAAAATCTACATTACGCGAACGAAGCCGCGAGCCAAAGCTAGTAATGTTATATATTTCGTTTTTAATTACCTACATACATGGCACATACCACACACCCAGATCGCTACATATTATATACAAAGTCCTCCGTCGCTTCTGTCTGTCTGTCAGTCTGTTCGCGATAAACTCAAAAACGATTGAACAGATTTTCATGCGGTCATCAATAGATAGAGTGATTCAATAGGAAGGGTTTTTATCATGGAACTTCCGCGGAATCCCCGAAATAGAGAATTTTAGTATTTTTTTATTATTATTTTATACACTTTTATGTATTAGTAGTATAATAGTATAATTCTTTTTGAAATATCTTTTGTACTTTCAGAGATATGACTCTTTAAAAGTTCAAGTTAGACAAGGAAAGCGCTAGTCCTATGGTGACGTCACTCGGTTTGTAACGCCCTACAACCACCATACAAATTCTGTTTTAGAAAGAGACAGACATAGTCAAAATTAAACAGTTTATAACAATTTCTTTTTTTAATCAAATCTATTGATTTTTTCGCTTATTTTATGCTTATCCATGATATTTTCGAGTGTAATTATTGGATATCAACATTTCAACAACAGTGAAATAGCCTATTACGGCGGATGGAACTGCGAGAGACCAACGATGCTACCAATTGAAATAGTTTATAATCGATTGCTTATTTACAAATTTAATACTGTTTAATTTAATACTAGCTGTCCCCCGCGATTTCATCCGCGGTAATTTCGGAGTTCCCGCGGAGGTTGCCGGAAAAAAGTACTCTATGTCCTTCAGTTCCCGTGGGAATTCCGGGATAAAAACTATCCTATCTTTAAGGTTGGACCATATTATAAATGGTTGCAAAATTTTATCAAAATCCGTTCAGTAGTTTCAGAGATCATCGCGGACAAACAACGTGACACGTGATTTATATATATTAGATATATATATATTTCACAATCAATATTGTATACAACGTACATACGAAATTATCATAACAATCTATCTGATTTGTATCTATGAGTAACGCGCAAGAATCTCTATGAGTATCTAACATAAAGTATCGTAATTAATATGGAGCACTGATCAGGGTTGGCTATAGGAATATGATTAAAAAAACATAATATATTAGGTTGTGGTTAAAATAGATTTTATATTTAGCCTACAGTCTATCTAAAATACAGTTTAAAATAATTCATATAAAGATATTACATGTGTTATGTCAGGTAGGATAGGAAAATAAGTAGTTAGCTTAGCTGAAAGATTGCCCAAGGGTGGGTACAGACATACCCACATGTATTATCTCTATTTAACATTGCAATTTATTCATAGACCAGCTACGCCTCGCGGTCTCACCCGCGTTAATTCCGGAGTTGCCGTGAGAATTCCGGGAAAATATTCCCCTTTGTCTTTGTCTGTATCCTTGACAACATGTAGGTATGCAAAATTTCATGACGATCACGAGTCGTTAGGGCGTAAAAGCGCAACAAACAAACAAACTCACTTTCGCATTTGGTTGCTGATAAGCAATAACATGTTAACCCACAAAATTAAGTTTTATACAGAACGCTTTATTAAGTTATAGAAAGTTTTTTAATTATGTGTTTGCCTTGTTGTTTGAATACCAACAAAATAAAAAAAAAGTTGACACAAAATGGTGCTATAGTTTTAAAACTATAATTAGGTAGGTACTCAAAATTTCTCCAGTGTGGGTTAACACACTATTGCCCTTTCGGCAGAGCATGCAAGAGATATCAAATCTTCTTTAGATTAGGCACTGTTTATGTCTGTCTCTTTTTCTTGTGTGTGCTGAAATAAATGTATTTTCTTTCTTTCTTCTTTCCATCTATATTCATTTAAGGCTTTTGGCAACCCTGAACCCTCAACCACAACGCGGTCTCGGTGGTTAAACAGTTAAACACATCAGGCAGAGCAACAAATGCAAGTGGCCGGTGCGTACGCGCAGATCGCTAACGAGTTTTTCCTTTGTATTTTCTAATGCGTTCGTGTGTTCAACCAAACGTGACGTGTTTACAAAATATAACTTATTAAGTTTTTTTTTTTTTCATTAAAAGATAAAAGTTGAAGTTTGCAATTTAAGCAAAGAATACATACAATACAGTAAGTATCTACCTTTCTTATAAAGTTTAGAAAAGTATATTTTTGTCGTAAGTGAAAAATAATATTAGTTATAAATAGAAAATGTTATTAATTTAAATGAGAGATTAAATGTAGAGCTAATTAACTAAGCCAATTTTTTTCCTCTTGATTACGAGCTGTTGTTTACGAATGGAAAAAAGTTAACAGAGGTGCGAAAAAATGCCAAAAATTGCCTAAACATAATGTTTGTAAGTGTTTTAATACAAAACTGAAAATAATTTTCTTGAAATTATGTACTCTCTTGAAAAATTAAATCTCGGTTTGTAAGAATTAATTTTTAAGCTAAGGAAAGTCACTGATAGTACTTTTATGCTCTCGGCTGGAGTTTTATGTAAATTACTTAGATTTCTAGTTATCCCCCGAGGTTTCGCCTATGGTAATTTTGTAGTTTCCGCGGGAATTCCGGGAGTACTCTATGTCCTTCTCTGTAACTCTGACAACGCATATGCAAAATTTAATGTTGATCGGTCCAGCCTTTCACGCGTGTTGCCTTGACTAAGGGAAAACAGGGATTCATTTTTATATATCTACTAGCTGTGCCCCGCGTGAGTTTCGGAGTTCCCGCGGGGATTCCGGGATGAAAAATAGATAGTACATTTTTTACAGTGTATTTTATATCCTTCTAATATTATAAATGTGAAAGTGTGGATGTTTGGATGTGACTTAATCACGCAAAAACGGCTGAACGGATTGGGATGAAAGACATGCACGTTGTCAGGGGTACAGAGAAGGACATAAGGTACTTTTTATCCCGGAATTCCCGCGGGAACTCCGAAATTACCACGGGTGAAACCGCGGGGCACAGCTAGTCTATCAATAATTAGGTAATGATGGTAAACAATATTTTATATTATGAGTCACTTATAAGTTATGACACTTGATATTTATAAGTTTCTAATTGGCTTGATTGAATATAATTATAAATAATTACCTTCCTGATCGTATTTCTTTTACAGCTTCATAATTCTTTCGACATTTACAATTAACTTCACTTATAATTAAACATTTTTTCATCGTTTATAATATCAGCTGTTACTTACCTACCGAATTTTAATAGTTGGTAATGTGAAATAATTTAGTTTTCCTTATTCATAGACTCTACACGACACGTGGGTGCGGGTGTAGCGCTTAAAATGTCGTAGATAAGTCACCTTCAAACTATAATGTTAAATAACTTTTTACTATTAATTTTTTCGACATTATTTATATTTTAATCATATTATTGTTTTTTTTTTTAAATGGGGTGTATCAGGTTTTTTATTAATTCATTAACACCTTGTATTTTATAAACATTCGCATGGGAATCTTGCGATTCCGTGTGCGAAAATCAATTCCTACGATTCAAAAATACGGTCCCTGAATTTATTTTATTTGGTTGCCCTTTGACTATTTTTACATGGTAATTTCACTTGCAACTTAGAGCGTAGTAGGTATTGTTATGGTTATTTGTAGGTCAAACTTCTTCTTTACATTGTATGATGAAACTCCATCTTGATCCATATTGATACTTACACAACTTCACTATAGTGTAATCTACACTAATCTCAACTTGTAGACCTACACTTGATGTCGTTGCAATATTAACCCCATTCCAACTATCTTATTTGAACTCTATTCGGTCGATGATAAGTTTGTTTGTTTGTATACTTTATTGAGCATAAACAAAGTTTTTACAAGTTGATAAAATCAAAACAAATAGCTAATTTATGCTCAAAGGCGGACTTATCCCGCGAGGGGATTTCTTCCAGTCAACCTTTGAAAAATCGAATGGAATTGAAGAAAACATTCAGTTCAAATGTTGTTTGTATAAACTTATCAAGGATTTTAGACGCATTCTCAAAACTATAACGTATTCCTTTAGTTGGATTTGATATTATAATGGCTTGAAAAATTATAGGTTTGCCTTAAATATTAATAACTAGCTGTTCCCCACGGTTTCACCCGCATTAGTTTCGGAGATCCCGCGGGTATTCCGAGATGAAAGTACTTACTACTTTACAAAGTTTGTATGAAACCATTCCGCGGGAACTCCGAAATTATCGCGGGTGAAACCGCGCGGGATAGCTAGTATATTATAATACATAAAGCTGGATTACCACTCACTCATTGACATAATTTTTCTCCCAGAAGGAGCATCTCTAGGTTGATATAATGTATGGAACATGTAGAGGGGACGTTTCGGTGATTATGAGGAAACCTCGACATCTTCGATTCCTGCTTCTCATCAGGTAGTGAGTCGACTGCCCGCCGAAACTATCCATCGAAAGTGAAAACGTTTCTAACTAAATTTCATCCACACCTTGGGCAAATTTCAATAGTGTAACTTTTTTTTCAAAATGGCGGAAAAAAACATGGCCGCCGAACAAAATTCAAACTCGATTATCTCCGAAACTATAGGAGTCTGATGGGGGGTGCTCAAACAAATTTCATAGAGGTCAATGGGGGGCAACCGCCTGGCGTAGTAAAAATCCAAAATGGCGGATTCAAAATGGCGGCCGAAAAAAAAGTTGATCCGATCCGGGTGAGGTTCGGCATCCGGGGGTTTTTGGGGTCGCTGATGCCGAATATCGAATCAGTTTTTCGATTGCGACATTTTTCAAGATGGCCGCCGAACATTAGTTGTTTGTATGGGGAAATTGTTTCGGCCCTGACTCGGAAACGCGAGCTGCTCGCAGCTCGCGCACAGGGCGAATCTAGTTTATATATAAGTACATATATAGTTTGGATGAAATGCTATATTATTGTGACATGGAGCTGGTCTGATGATTGAGTCGGAAGATGGCTATGGAGACTATTATATTTTGACATTTTTTTTTTATTCCGTCTTGTAGATTAATAAAAAATATTGGACGCGTAGGTACTTCTTCCTTTTTTTGCGCAATCAAAAAATAACGGCGACACATTTAAATTTCGCGTGACGTCACTAACCAGAGCAGTTTGTATGGCGGCTTGTAGCGGTAAGTGACGTCACGAGCCCCCACCCTTAACTTTAATGCGACAAACAAAACAGTGCTTAATCTAAAGAAGACATAATATTTCCTTCTTTATACCTACCCCTGCCAGTAGTTTACGGTGATTAGCTGTTCCCGCAACAATTCCGGAGTTTCCGCGGGAATTCCGGGATAAAAACTATTTATCTTTTAAGTTGGACCATATTATAAATGGTTACAAAATTTTATCAAAATCCGTTCAGTAGTTTCGGAGTCCATCGCGGACAAACAACGTGACACGTGATTTATATATATTAAGAAGACAAATGTAAATACACCAACTAAACATAACCACCAACAAACTAATTAGAATTTTGATTTTCAAAAGTCGTCAACATCCCTACAACGCAACCCCATCGAGTTGGGACTTGGTTGGTTGTAATATGTGGCTGGCAGTAAGTAAATTTGCAATTTAAATTTTCGCAATTACTCACCCGATTCGCAATCGTTTCACTATCGGATCCGATAATCGATATATTCCTATGTTATTCTTTCATTCGAAAATCATATTTGATGAAATTACGAAAAAGTCGATCGAAAACCGAAGTAATTACTAACCATTTATCGTTTGTCGTAGATGTTTTAGAGATAATATTATCGTTTTGAAGAAACCTGGACTTAGAGACAATGGTCATATACTGACATACGTATAGAATCTATTGTCATTTGACCTCGAGTACAAGAAGAACTCGATTCGATTCTTTATCTTAGCATTTAATACTTTTATAACTGACAGTTAATCTTAAACCGAGAGTTTAACGGAGGATCATCTGTGTTGAAGTGTATGTTGACATTCAGTAACGTTGTCTTCACAAACAAATAGTACAAACAACGCTGGTATATAGACATTCGACAGAAAATATTACGCGTGTTTCAATAAATGATAATTACAATTCGCTCACTACTTTTGAAAATCAAAATTCTAATTAGTCCGTCAGTTAGAAAATAAAAAAAAAAACAATAGACACGTATTTTTTTCTTTTTCAAATAAATTAAAATATACAGAGATAAAGCGCATTAAAGTTTAGGGTGAGGGGGTCGTGACGTCACTAACCGCTAACACCGCCATACAAACTGTCAGAATAGTGACGTCACCCGAAATTTCAACTGAATATATCGCTGTTATTTTTTGATTACGTAAAAAAAAAAAATACGTGTCCAATATTTTTTACTAATCTACAAGACGGACTAAAAAATAAAAATTAGTCAACATGCCCATTACCATTTCAGTCTTTTCGCCAAAATTTTGTCATGTGTTGTGTTTTGTCGTCTGTGATTTTACGCTTTAGTGACGTCATCCACTGCTACATTACAGCTGACATATTAGACAGCGGCACCGCTATCCTAGAAAACCATAGCTTTACGGCCGCTAGATTAGGAAAACGTTGTTTTACTGTATCAAAAACAGTCGTTCAGTGCACGTGCGGGACTCATTCTAACTCGTTCCGACTGCTGACCCTGGCCTCGCCTTCGGCTCGGGCCTGCAACATTAGTCGGAACTTGGTGCAACAACACACTTCCCGCACTTGTAATGAAATGTACTATCCGTCAGTTGTTGTACTGTATTACTATTGCAATAACATCCAACGCCTTTGTCGTTGATTACAATATGTTTCTGATGCTGTTTGTACACTGTCGACGACTCGATTGGCGTAGTAGGTCACCAAGCCTGCCCGCTAATCAAGAGGTTCCGGGTTCGATTCCCGGTGGGGACGCGCTTTGTGTGATAAACACAGGGTTACACTTTCCAGTCTGGGTGTGTTTATATATCTATAAATAATATATATATGAGATTCTATGTAGTATATACCACGTTTGCTTGGTTTCCACGACACAAGCTAATAATAGCTTACTGTGGGATCAAGTAGATCTGTGTGTTGTGATGTGGATTATTATTATTATTAACTATTTGTGTGCCACATTTCATCAGAATCCCTGGAACTATGGTATCTGTAAATAATGAAGAACTTAAAGAAGTTTCACATTACAATCACTGAATTATTATCCTTTTGCAATATAGGATTGTTGGAGTATAACTCCACTGCTTTAAGTTTGATAAAGTATAATTGGACGCAGATAAGCAATAACATGTTAACCCACAAAATTAAGTTATTGAAACAGAACGATTTATTGCGAGCTAGAAAACGTTTTTTAATTATGTGTTTACTTTATTACATTGTTTAAATATTATGTAAAAATATGTTGAACATAAGAAAATGTTGACACAAAATGGCGCTATAATTTTAAAACACGATTTACTCGAAATTTCTACAGTGTGGGTTAACACACTATTGCTTATCTATGTCCAATTATATATAATATACTAGCTGTCCCGCGCGGTTTCACCCGCGATCATTTCGAAGTTCCCGCGGAATTGTTCCGTACAAACTTTGCAACCCCTTTTCATCCCTTTAGGGGTTGAATTTTCAAAAATCCCTTCTTATCGGATGCCTACGTCATACAAAGAACACCCTCCAAGTTTTAGGTCTCTACGATCAGCGGTTTAGGCTGTGCGTTGATCCATCAGTCATTCAGGACAAAACATTTTATATATATGGATATCTGTTTGTAATATAATAATAAGTTAGTTAATAATTTTAAGTAATTTTATGTTCATCAGTGTTATTTCTGCAGCTTGATATACTTACCTAAGTCAGATTTTAAGTTATCTATATTATACTAACTAATATTATAAATGCGAATGTTTGTGTCTTTAATTCTTTGTTACCGGTTAAACCTTAACGGCTCAACCGTTCATCATGAAATTTTGCATATTTACTGTCAGGGAAGGACAAGGACAGCTAGTAGATAAGTACCTATTATAAATTACATAATATATGTATCATATATGACCTTATTTACCACCAGCTACTGCTGATTGGCCGTCACGCACTATTATCTCTATTTTACTGCACAATAATCTATTTCTACTATAATATTATATCTATATACTTAGGTACTATAAATAGTTACATTTAAACTAACCATGCAAAAAACAGTTGTACAAAGCTGCAAAAAAGTGGAAGTTTATTAAAAGTAGGTACGATGATAGTTCAGTGATTGATACTACCGGATCATACTTCGCAAGGCGTAGGTCAAACCAGTTATTTGTGCATATAATTACCGATATATGAATAATCCTTACTAATATTATAAATGCGAAAATGCGTTGTTTGTTACGCTTTCACGCCACAACGGGTCAACGGATCATCATGAAATTTTGCATACACGTTGTCAGGGGTACAGAGAAAGACATAGGGTACTTTTTGTCCCGGAATTCCCGCGGGAAGTCCGAAATTACCGCGGGTGAAACCGCGGGGCACTTTCTAGGTCTTCAATTTGTTCCTTGTCTCACTTTACACCTTGTATGGTGTGAATACGATCGAAACATACCTACACTATCATTAAAAGACTTACCTACCACCGCGTCGTATCGAATGCAGTAATTATAATAATGATCATTAAAATACGAGTAGGTACTTTATTATAAATAAAATATATTTTATTTCAAGAGATGATTAAATGAAATTTAGGCAATATTTAATTCTACCAGGGACTAATTAATATAGCCTTTTTTTTCTGAAAATTCATACCAAAAATAAATAATAACTTGTTTGTTTACGTATAAAACCTCCCTCGTGTCTCGAAAAGAACCTTTATTTATCAGCCACGAAAGGCTATGGGTATAAATATGTTTAACAAGAAAATTTAGTTAAGTACCTAACCCAAACAAAAATACCTTTTTATACGAAATAACATATTTTCAACGAATATTCAAATTACTGTTTCTTAGCAACTCCACATAGCAATTCAAAAAACAGGTTTCCATTTATTCATAAATATCGCTTGATAGTAATAAATTGTTTGTGGATTTGTTTGTGTACATTTTTGAATGTATCAGTGTCATGGCAGATTCATGCTATAAATATTTTGCTCAAAATCAAATAGGTACAAAAGTATATCGGTATTTAAACTACGTTGTCATTCCTTTTTTTAATCAAGCCATGATGATTGACCATAGTGGCACTTAAACAAATAACGAGTAAAGTCACAGACAGTAGCTTGTTTACAATAAAAAACCGTTTGACATTGAGTTAGCAGGCGCGTACGCTGACGGACTCATATATGATTCATAGCCACAGTTGGATATCGCAAGAACAAGCGAGAAGTAATCTTTAAGTGATAAAAAGTGATAATAATGCTAGTTAAACTTGTGACTTTACTGGCGGTGCTAATACGTGTGCGAGGACAAAATGGATTCAGTTTCTTGAACGGTAATCCAGCCAATATAGGCTTGCAGTACGCTAATTACTACAGCGGCGGTCTGTTCAATCCAAAACCCAATGGCGGGTCGTTTATAGACCAATTCGTGCCTAAAATACCGTACGTCGACTACATACCGCAGATTAATGTGCCATTTTTCGGTAATGGCAATCAAAACAACAACGGGAACCGACCCAACAACGGGCAGAACACTGGAAATATGCCTGGTGTAAATTACGGCGATCAATCGTATGGGAACGGACCGCATGGTGACAGACCACCTTTTATGAGACCCCATCATGGAGGTCACAGACCTCCGCCACCGTTTGTCGATCCAAATAGAGATCAAAGACCAGACAACGGGTATAGACCAAATCATATGGCTCCGAATTTCGATCGTCCGCCAAATAACCCCGGATATCCAGGCGACAAGCGTCCACCATTCGAGAGACCAGGTAACTATGGGCCTGGAGACTATGACAGAAACGTAGACAACACCAGACCGAATATTAATACGTATCCACAAGACACTACGATGTCATCCAGCTACGTCACTGATCAAGTTAGTGTAACGCCATCAACGAATGCAGTAACATCCACTACTATTACTACAACACAGAAAGAAACGACTACAAGTAAGAAGCCAGACGAAGATGATAAGTTCGATATAGACATAAGGTTTAACGACGATCGATGAGCGATGGAAAATATCTCAAATAACTATTGTAATTAATTATATTGTTATGCAAAACCGATGTGACATTTTATTACATTCTTTTCTTAACTAAGTGCCGCTGTTGTTTTTATTGAAAACCTTTTAAGGTCATTCACATTAAGGTCATTCATATTTAGTAAGACGTTTGTTGAAAAGTAAGTAACGTGACTAAGTAAAATACCAAGATACATGTTTTTCTAAACCGGAATTACCTATGACAATAGGATTCAGTGTATACCTAGATATTTAATTGTTTACCGACTGACGTACTTGAATTGTAAATGCAGAATCGTGTTTTGATTTATAAACGCTAAATCTATAAATTCTGACTCCTATGAGTTTCTGCGTTGATTATTAAGATGTAAATTTTTTCCAATGTCTGTTGTCTGTCTGTACATAACTAAAATATTATAAAAAAAAAACATTTTTCTAAACAAGAAGTCATTGGTTTTTTTGCGTAGGTATGCAACTTTTATGATTTTGAATTAAATTTTAACGCAATTCATTGGGATTTAGAAAAAGAGGAATTTAAGGTCAACCGGGGGAATTGCGTATCTAATTGCGTCTAAAACGACTATATTTTCGTCTAGTTTTGTTTGTTTAATATTAAAAAAACAAAACTAGATTGACGCGGTATTCATTTTAATCCTAAAATTTTTTTAAATAATCTTTGATAGACCATTTTACCCCCATGGATGCATTTCCCCCTGTTGACCTTATAAAAGTTTTTTTCGTTTTTCTAAATTTTTTTTCGTCTCTAAGTCATGGCTTCAAAAATTGAGAGTTGGACTTCTTGTACGTCTGGTTTTATACAGCAAAAACTCGCTGTACGGCGTCGATGCACAACTGCAGTCTTTTGAATATTTAAAAATGACAGATGAAATTGAATTTCATTCCCTAAGAAACTTCGATTATATTCACTTCATACGTATTTATTTATTTATTTATTTATAGAAATTTCACTGTAAATACAGGTAAGTGCCCAATGGATTACAGCGTTAGATAGTCCGATTGACTTAGAAACATAATGACATTTGCAACCACTATACACTATACATGCCGTGGACACATCTAAGAATTGATCAACTCATGATGTGGCCGACCATTTCATGAAATCCCTCTATTCGATCGCCCACAGCATGAACTGATTGCAAAACAAGTAGTCTAGTTAGGTACTTTTTGACTTTATGCAGGGCGTAGACCTTGGTGAACAAGTCGCGCGATCCGAGCGGCCGCGTAGCGAGTGTGTTGCGGTAGCGGCCGGCGATGCGTCAAAAAGAAAATATGGTGAAATTCGATAGTTGTGTCGATAGATGTGACCGACCACTTCGTGAAATGGTCAACCACATCATGAATTGAACAATTATTGGATGTGACCATGACAAGGCCACGCCGTACATATACCTACTACAAAAATTCAACTACTGTTTCTAATATTATGCAATTTTAATACTACTGACAACTAGTTGTGCCCCGCGGTTTCACCCGCGTTAATTTCAAAGTTCCCGCGGGAGTTCCGGGATAAAAAGTACCCTATGTGTTGATCTGATGTATAAGCTATATTTTGGTAAAGTTTCATTTAAATCCATCCAGTAGTTTTTGCGTGAAAGAGTAACAAACATCCATCCATCCATCCATACATACTTACCTACAAACTTTCGCGTTTATAATATTAGTAGGATACTATATTTTTGCTTTGGGAGAATGGTTTGGGAGTAATGAAACAAAAACGTTAACAGCTATCGTTTCTATTTCAGGTTGACATACACTTATAAATGTTATTGTAAAACATTGAAACCGACACCGACAATGGTGGAAGTGAGTAAGCACTTGTTCGATCAAGCCTGCTCGGATGTGAGCTGTCAGTTGCTCTTGCATCCATGGCATCGGAGCTGCTTCGTGTCCGCTTTGGAGACGTACAAAAATTCATTCGTTGGAAGTGCTAAGTTTTATTCGTTAGTTTATTTGGTAAGTCAACAAATACGTATATATTTTTAATATTATAAATGTGAATGTGACTTTGTTTGATTACTTGTTAACTACTCAACCGATTATCATAAAATTTTGCATATATACGCATACACTTTTTGACCACAATATACGCACTTATGTCGCAGAATTTCTGCGAAAACTCTGAAACTGACTGCGGTGAAACCACAGAGCACAGCAAATAAATTTAAAAAAAAAAACGATAAATATATATTTTTAATAAAAACGTGGGATTTCACGGGTACAATGACCTTTTTTTTGATCTGTCGGTGCGTCAGCTGCAAAACAAAGAAAAGGAGCGTTTTGAATGACCCTTGTGGTATAAGTATGATCCATCAACGCTTTGTAAATGGGCATGATGCATAAATTGTAATTCTAACGGCCGCTCTCAGAGTCGACTTTAAAGATTACTTAGTTAAGTATAGATTTTTAAGACAAAATTGCCGCAATCAGACAACTTTAATAAATTAATGTTAATTGGCATTTAACTAATTAAGTTACATCTCGTTAAATGCCAATTAACATTAATTGACTGAACGTCTCTGATTGCTTCAGTTTTGTTTCAAAATCTATACTTAACTAAGTAATCATTAAAGTCGACTCTGAGTGCGGCCGTTAGTCCCTCTTATTGATTAATAAAAAACATTGGACACGTATTTTTCCTTTTGTTACGTTCCTAATCAAAAAATAACGGCGATACATTGAGTTGAAATTCCGTGTGAAGTCACACCTAGGTACACTTTATACTAACCGCCGCACTCGGAGTCGAATTTAATGATTACTTAGTTAAGTATAGATTTTTAAACAAAACTGCGGCAATCAGACTAGTTTAATAAATTAATGTTCATTGGCATTTAACTAATTATGTTACATCTCATTAAATGCCAATTAACATTAATTTACGGACCGTCTCTGATTGCCGCAGTTTTGTTTTAAAAATCTATACTTAATTAAGTACCTAATGATTAAAGTTGACTTTGAGTGCGGCGGTTAGCTGTGACGCCGTAACCTAAACTCCTAAACTTTAAAGCGTTTCATCTAAGTACCTATTTATTCAATAATTTGAAAAAGAAAAAAATACGTGTCTATTATTCTTTTACTATCTTACTGACGAACAAAACAGAATTTTTCAGCACCCCTGAACACGTGTATGCAAAATTTCATGATGATCAGTCGAGTCGTTAACGCTTGAAAGCATAACAAACAAACAAACTCACAGTCGCTTTTATAATAGCAAGTATTTTTTTACTTACAGGTCCAGGTGTTGATGCGTGGCAAGAAAATACTGAACAAAGAGGAGTACTCCCGGATGGGAGAGTATTGCGCGAGATCGACGATCCTCGGCGGACTTATAAGCTCTAACGTGGTGGTCCTTAGCTGTTTACTTAGGTAAGGTAAGGTCACTGTTGGTGTTTATTGGATTGGCTTATTATACTAACTAGCTCTCCCCCGCAGTTTCACCCTCGGTGATTTCGGAGTTCCCGTGGGAATTTTGGGTTAAAATGTACTCTATGTCAATCAGGACTCCCGTGGCTTCCTATAAGAGAAAGAATTTTCAAATTTGGTTCAGCAGATCCAGTGATTACCCCCCAACAACGTAACAAACTTTACCTCTTTACAATAGGTCTCCCTCTATAGGTCCTAGCTGTCTTGCGCGGTTTCACCCGCGATAATTTCGGAGTTCTCGCGGGAATTCTGGATTACAATATAGCTTATGAGTTATGTTACTCAGGGATAATGTAGCTTTCTAATAGTGAAAGAATTTTAGATATCGGTCCTACTGGATATAAAGAAATAATATTACGAATAAAGTTGTATTGTGTAGACAAAACTAATGAACTTAATTTTGATAAATTTTCGAAAATTCAATGTGACAACCCTGGATTGTTATTTCCAATTTTGAAAAACATCGTCCAAATCGATCGAATGGTTTCGAAATACCGGCTGGAAAAAAAAAATATATCCCTATCGAATTAAGAACTTCCTCCTATAAAGACGCTAGACGGTATCAATAAAAAATTGACTTTTTTTTTTCAGATGGCTAAACGGAGGGAAGATTGGTTATTACTCCTATCTATTCATACCAGGTGTCGTCAATGGAGTGTGTATATACCTGGAACCACCCAGCAGGAGGGGGCTGGTCATCAATTTGTTTTGCAATCTGGTAATATCCCGATACTTTTTGACAAGAATAAAGATATCGAACCTTAGAGCTTAAAATAATATTTTACACCTTGTGCATTTTTCAAGGTGATAGAATATTGGCTTCGCACATTGGAAAGAAACGGATATATATCATTGACGAGGTCCAAGCAAACTATAATGTTTATGGTGGGTAGTGCCGCTCTGTTTTATCTGATGCGGTTAGAGGGAGACAAGAAACAGAGAACACCACTGTTCTGGTAATTTGGTTGTATTACTATTGCATCTACAATTTAATTAACTTGATTTTAATTTATTTCGCCGAAGTCATAACGAAGTCAAAGTCAAAAATTCTTAACTTGAATTAGTCAAGTTTAAATAACAAAGTCATTAAAGTCGTTGGCTTCCAAAGCCAAACCCTTAGTTCCTAAACAAGAACAAGTTAGCTCGAGAGACAAGATGGCTCCTATCAGGTGACAGAAACGCACGCGTACAGTTCCTCGTCCACTATACTACACTGGTTCACCATACTACCTTAGGATATTTCACCAAAAGAAAACGCCATTGCTGGAAGCACATGAGCAAGGCTTTTCTCTAGGCTAAGGCTATCTTTCTTGTAATTCAATATTATTGTATTCAATTCAATAATTCTTAGTTGTGACCTGACTCTTTCTTAACTTCGCCCTCTGATAAAATTGACAGATTTTTCTCAAAACAATTAAATACTATCAGTCAAATTAACCCATAGAAATATTACACATCGTGTAGAGCGTTAGTTAGCGCAAAACAATTATTAATGTTCTAGAGATTCTTTGTAAGATGGTTCCACCACCCAGGAAATTGTATCACTCTACGTGCGTTGAATGCGTGCGTCTATGCCTATTATTTTTATGGAATAATTATCATAAATAGGTACCTCTAGGTAGGTAAATATTTGTTATTTGACTTTATCAACAGTTACTCCAACTATAACTACATAAGCTTGGCTAATGAAATAGTCTGTAAGGAAAAAATATTTTATACTGCTTACTTAAACACCGGTTCATTATAAAAAATAATGAGCATTAAAATGCCATTGTAAATTCCTAATAATATTTTGTTTTTTTTTCCTATTATTTTGAAGGTTTGGAATTTTGGACATTTGAATCTTGAATGTTAGATAGTAACTAAATTACGCTTAACCAGCTGAATGGTTTTATTCGAAATTTGACTAATCATACCTTATTATAATTTTTTTTTAACCCGGCTCAAAGATTCACCAAGAGAATCTTGATGTTACGCGGGTAAAAACGATGATTTCACAGCATGAGATGGGTTATCAGATTCTGGAATCAATATTTCCCGCAATTGATACGCATAGACAACGGATTTTCCTGAATTGTTGAATGGTTGTCATGACGTCATTAAGTCATTTTATTAATTGTCATTACAGGCTTTATACACCAGAGAAGGTCAGACGGAAATCGGATGAGTCAACAAACATTTGTCCACACGAAGGTTCCTGCGAAAAGCACATAGTGAAAGTGAGTGTGAAAGCTTTAAACTCATTTCTACTTGTCAAAGATATAATAAAAGAGTTAAATCAAAAAAAGTTTACCAAACTGTAAGTCTATAAAATCATCAACGACTTTTTTTTCAGTTTGTCTAAAAAATAAAAGAAACTTTTGAAACAAAATATACACACCGGCAGAATTAGCGGAACATAAAAAGGCAGAGTATAGAAATAATAACATATATGTATTAAAACATTTTAACATCGACTTTAAGAAGTTTTTAGTTAATAGGCTAGTTTCCTAATTTTTTCTTTTTAGTACGTTTTGTAGATTATTAAAAAATATTGGACACGTATTTTTTTATTTTTTATGTAACCAAAAAATAACGGAGATATATCAAGTCGAAATTTCACATGACGTCACGCCTCGCTACAGTTTGTTCGCACGTTATAGCGAGCTGTGACATCACGAGTCCCCCACCCTAAACTTTAATGCGCTTTATCTATGCATATTTCCATTATTTTAAAAAAGCAAAAAATACGTGTCTTTTATTTTTTTATTATCTAACTGACGGACTAAATAGAATTTTGATTTTTTTACCCAGGAAACTAGCCTATTTTATTAAAAGTAATCAAAATTAAAAAAAAAAATTTCTAGTTTGTGAGAACACAGACAATGTTGCAAATAAAAGTTGAATCACGAAGGGAAAACACACGTTATTAATCGTTCATTTATTTAGTGTTAAAATCACAGTAATCTTTAATTTTCAACATTATTTGTGTGCCCACAAATTAGAGAAAAAGTTTTGTTTTTATTATTATTTTAATAAAATTTAATAATTTAATTACAAACTTTTAAAGTGTTAAAAGATGTGTATTAATTTATTACTTCACGTCTAATTATTATTTGTTTTAATACATACACACATCAAAAGTGTCTAGGGATCAAGATTTTTTATGCGGATTTCTTGAGATTGAGATGTGGCGTTTCGTGTGCTTTTCTGATGAGTCTCGTTTTGGTATGAGACCGGATACAAGACGTATACGACACTGGAGAACCCCTGGACGCCAACAGCGATTAAAATCCTGCCAGGAAGTCCATCCTTATAGTGGTGGAACCATCATGGTATGGGCGGGTATTTGGATCGGCGGAAGAACTGAGTTGATTTTGATCAGAGGCAACCTCAACGCTCAAATTTATGCTGAGACGATTGTATCAGACGTCATCGTTCCTCTAAAAGTGCAAATCGGTCCCTTATTTCAGTTAATGCATGATAATGCACGACCGCACACCGCAAGAGTTGTAAGACAGACTCTCGTCGCAGCTAACATCAATGTCCTGCCCTGGCCTGCTCAGTCGCCAGACTTGAACTCGATTGAGCATGCATGGGATATGCTACAGAGAAGAGCTCTGCCGAATATGGAGGGTATCCAGTCGCAAGAAGACCTTTTTTTGTTGTTGCAACGAACATGGGCGGCCATTCCACAGCGTGATTTGGATGAACTCATTTTGAGTATGCCAAACCGATGTTCTTGTGTTGTTAGTGTTCGCGGTAGAAACACGGATTATTAATTGTTTAAGTTACCCAATAAAATTTTAAAGAAAACTGTTATTTCAGTCTTTTTTTCGAACTTTAATGTTAGTGGTTCAAATGTCAAAAATCCCTTTATTAGGAAAATGGCAAATTTCTTTATTAATGCAAAGGTGACTTGGTTTATCGTTACTGTGACAAACGAAAACACTTTATTTGATGAATCCTTAAAGAAAATTTTAATTAATATCAATCAGGAGAAAAGTTATTGCAAAAATATATGTTGATCCCTAGACACTTTTGATGTGTGTATATGTTATTATTTCTATACTCTGCCTTTTTATGTTCCGCTAATTCTGCCGGTGTGTATATTAATTAAAAACAGTACTAAATGAATTATACGTACCTATGCTTTTAATCTTTATCATCAGTTGTGTCCATGTTTTTTTGGGACGGGACTGGATCAGGGATTAACAGGCTCATTTAAAAACAAAGCTGCTGTCTATAAACTGTAATTTTGTTGTTTTCAGGGCTACGCAACATATTTTGCTATAGGATTAGCGATAACTGTAGCGCGAACAATCGTGCCTAAGCTCGGATCACCGGTTCGGGCGCTTTCGACATTAAAACTGAAACATTTCAAAATGGCGATGTTCTTCGGCAGTTATATCGGTATTTACAGAGTACGATTTTATATAATTATTTTATAGTAATACTGTGCATATATCGCGACAGTCACACTGTATGTAGTTAGGTTTTTAAATTTCAATTTTTTCGGATTTATCTTTCTTGTTTATCGCACGACGCAGCCATGTACCAGTTGGGCTCGCTAAAACTCGAGAACGGCTGGACCGATTTTTCTAAGTTTTGAAATATTTGTGGAAGTTCAGGGAAGGTTTAAAAAGTTAATTAGGCAGGGACTTCAAACTAAGTTCCTGCTGAAATTTCGAAACACATGCGGGTGAAACCGCGGGGCACAGCAGCTTAGCCTCATAGTAAGTAATTTTGAATATATATCTATAAACTAGCTTCTCTTGTAAAATTGAAACTTAATGAACGGGATATAAAATGACTTAAGACACAGGAACAAAATAATATTATTATATGTATAGATAGAAATAAAGATACCTATCCTTAAGGACACGAGATTACTGCATTGTATACAATGTAACGAAAAAAAAAAAACTTAAAATATGAACTTGCAACTTTTGTTAGTAAGTATACGTATATGTACCAAGCATCTATAAGATTATTGGGTTGTTTTAATGTTCGCAATCCGTTGCAGGCTGTAATATGCTACTTATCACATAAACGTGGTCACGACGCAGCAATGCACGCCATACCAGCGGGCTATCTCGCCGGATTGTCATTTGTTTTTAATCCCAATCTTGGCTTCTCGATTGCTTCGTTGACTGCAGCCTTCAAGGTACTTTGGTCGCCTAAATATTATTTGCAACGATATTACCCGTGCTAGGAAGCCATATTTTAACTGTTTCGAATGTGTTACCAGATTTTATACGTACAATATTATCTATTGGAGTAGTATATTAATAAAAAACGATGAAGCGCTTCGAGAAAAGGCAGGTAGTGCCCTTGCGCTTCGCTTGACTTGTCTTGGCGGTGGTAACACCGTGCCCCAAGATCTACTGATAGGTACTTAAATGCGTGTTAGAAATAATAAATGAAAAAAAGCGTTACTTACACAAATTAATATAATTTGTTATGTACTTACCCTATATTGATGGAACTATACTTTACTAATGGTGTATTTGTGTAACATGCTGTTACATTTTGATACCTACTCTGCAGCTATACAACGTGTTAATGAATTGACCATAAACCTGATACACCCCATTTAAAAAAATAAAAAATAATGTGATTAAAATGGAAATGATGTCGAAAAAACTAATAGCTCAATAGTTATTCGACATCAGTTTGGAGGTGACCTATATACGAAATTTCAAGCGCTACGCTCGTGCGCCTATGAGTGGCGTATGCGCCAAAATATATTATTAAAAATAATTTAGACATGGATTAGTAAGTAAAAATGAAAAATATAATCTATATTAAAATAATGATGCGATCCATTCGGAAGTCGATTCTGAAGAAACTACTTTCTAGTTTTCAGTCAATTCATTTACACTTTGTATATCTTCTGTTTTTTTGTTATTATCGACATTCTACACGAACATATAAAATTTACTAAAAATATCCAATCAAAATGGCGAAATGATCACTCCTCACATCATCATATAGAAGACTCGTTTGAGTTTAAATAAAGGAAATTAAAACTCAATACAGTCTATAATGTGTGTCTGTAAAGTATCTTTGTTAGTTACGGTACACTACTCATCTAATCGTAGTGAAATTTTGCCCGGAATTCTTATACGAAAACTCTGAAATTAAAGCGGGTAGAACAGCGGGAAACAGCTAGTATGAAATGAAAATGAGTAATGAAATATGAATAGTGAAAATGATTGATGATTCCTATACTGACAGTTGTCACGATTTTGCAGCTCTACTCGACGATTCTATACGAAAGGAAGCTATTACCCCAGAACTTGCCGCTGCCGGAGTTGGTCTACTGTTTTTGCCAGGGCACGTTGTTCCACGCCCGCTTCATGCACCCTGATGTATGTCCAACATACGTGTTCAAACTAGTGTCGACCGTCAGCAATGGATGGTGAGTGGAACTTTATAATATATAATATACTTTAGCGCTATAATGATCCTAACTAATCTAGAGTCGAGAGTCTAGAGATTTTCGCTATCCTTACTAATATTACAAATGCGAAAGTTTGTTTGTTACGCTTTCACGTCTTAACCGTTCAACCGATCATCACGAAATTTTGCATGCACGTTGTCAGGGAAAGGTTAAGGTACTTTTTATCTCGGAATTCCCGCGGGAACTCCGAAATTAACGCGGGCGGGGAACAGCTAATTAGGTATAAATACAGTGAAAGTTTGGATGAACTTATTGAGCCAGAACGGCTGAACGGAATTGAGTGGAAATTGGCGCAAAAATACAGTATAGTCTGGAATAGGACATAGATTACTTTTCATCCCATTTCATCCCAGAATCGCCGGGAAAACTGCGAAATTAACGCAAGTGAACTAAAGTGAGTTTAGTATTATGGGAATGTAGAATAGAATAGAATAGAATAGAAAAGTTTATTTGATACCATAAAGATGTGAGTTTGCTCTTTACGCTTCGCGGTTTCACACCTTAATTACTCTACCGATTATCATAAAATTTTGCACACAGAGTAGGTACCTACTTGTTATCATAGAATAGGTACTCGCGGGAACTCCGAAATGAACGCAAATAAAACTGTGGAGACTAACTAGTAGTAAATAATAATAATGTTATATTTTTTATTTTATTTTTTCAGCTCTGAAACATTATTCGAGAATATGGTGGATGCGATCAAGAAAAAAGCATGACCCTTGTACATGATTACTTTATACTTTTTTTCCTTTTTTGTTGTCCTTGTGTGCATTAATTGTTAAATAAATAAATAATAAATAAAAAAAAATGATTTGATAAAAACTATTACATGCATGGACCAATAAAACTACATCCATGTTACATGTACATTTGTCTCAATCACATTGCATCATATTATATCGGTTTATAGCAAATTTGTTTGGAATACTTGTTAACTGAACAAGTACCTAACTCGGTAAGTTGGTGTCTAATCGATACTAAAAATAATTATTTAATAATAAAGTTTATTGTGTGATTTAAAATGAATAATATTTTAATTGTAATTAATTTTATATTTTGTTGGAGAAGTTTGTAAGATGGTTATGATTAGGATAAAAGTGAGAATATTATTTATGTTCTTTGTTGATTACGAAATTTCTACAAAATTCATACAAAAAAAAATTTGGTGATTTGAAAATGTATCACATGTACCTAGTATTATGTAAAACAAAGCCTTTTTTTTCGACCTCATTGGTCAAACATTTGTCCATAATCTCGCCTGATTGTAATCGTAGATATGAACAAAGATGTTACATGTCTGTCTGTCCCTATGTATGCTTAAATCTTTATAATTAAGCAACGGATTTTCATGTGGTTTTCACCAATAGATGGAGTGATTCATGAGGTTGAGGTTTATACATCTAATATATATAAATCACGTGTCACGTTGTTTTTCCGCGATGGACTCCGAAACTACTGAACCGATTTTGATGAAATTTTGTAACCATTTATATTATGGTCCAACTTAAAAGATAGGATAGTTTTTATCCCGGAATTCTCGCGGGAACTCCGGAATTAATGCGGAGAACTGCTTATCACCGTAAACTACAGCACTTTTTTCCTGGAATTCTCGCGGGAACTCCGAAATTATCGCGGGTGAAACGCGGGCACAGCTAAAAGTGCAAATAAGTGTCTCCGTTATTTTAAGTAGGTGTCCGTTTCTCAGCCGTCGGATGGAGTCCGCCCACAGATCTTCGGCTGGCGACGTCTGACCGTCGATTGAGAAGCGAACCCTCAATACTTGTTATATATATGTTTAGTTGTTGTATACGTATGCTGTAAATCTTTGTGTTATGTTAAATAAAGTTTTTCAATTCAATTTTGTCCGTTTGCCCCCTATGACATAAAAAAAACCTATATTTGTGACATTCCTCTGAAGTAAAAAAGTTAACGTAACCTACTTACAATTAGGTAGGTATGTAATAAAAAATGTGAAAATGTCACCAATACTGTGAAAATTTCAACGACGTGTTTACAAATTAAGGTTTCACAATAAAAAAAATGTTTCCAAAGACGTACCAATTTTTATTATCGATCTTATCACCTCATTTTAAGTGTCAGGGTCGGTTGATGGTGTTGTTTGTGTGGTTATTTGGATCTTGGACTTCTTTGTGGTGGCTTGTTCAGGGTCTATGATGACCACTTTACTCAACCTTGCGTACGATGGAGTGGTCGTCCTTAGCTGGGGCACTCCGTACAAGCAGAACGCTTCACACTTGAAACAAGATATTTTTTTATAAGATATTTTGCATATGTAGAGCTAAGATAAATCTGTTCTGCAGTTCCACTCGGGTCGATTTCGGTATTTCCTCAGGAACTATGTATTAGGATGGAAGAAATCTTTCTACAAGACCCAAATTATTCGTAATTCGTATAGTTTATCCTAGAATTCCTGCGGGAACTCCTAGATTACCGCGGGTCAAACCGCAGGGGACAGCTAGTGTTGAAGTGTCGGTTTGTTATATCAAAAATAACATCTTTTTACTAATTACCTACAGCTGAAAGTGGGTATATAAGGCTACGTTTAGTTTGAGACCAGACGAAGTTGCGTAATTTTCATAAGTGAAAATACCTCAAAATGGTTGACGAAATTATTTTTGTTCCCACCACAACCAGAGTAAATCGTCTCCTTGCAAACTTTCCATAGCGAGTCGTAGTACCATCTCTTCACAGCGCCAAAACAAAACCCATAATCGAACCGCAAGCTGCACCATTTAGGGCGGACTTCTGAAAATTGGCATGGCACTTATGAATGTGAAATTAAAAAAAAATATATCGAGAATAGGTACATCAGTATTCCTAATACAAATAACTGCCCACTTCTGTAGGATACCTAATCTTATCTATTATTTTATGCCCGCTCCACATTCTCGCGAGAATCTTGCGAGAACGCGAGAAAATCATGAGAAACGGTGGAGAATATCGACTCCACATTCACGTACTCGTGTTTTTCTCGCGTTCTCGTAAGATTCTCGCGAGAATGTGGAGCGGGCATTAGAGCTGGGCAGTTAATAAATATTTAGGTAAGGTTTATTTTACTTCACACATTTCCTTAGTTTATATATAATAACTAGATGTCCCGCGCGGTTTCACCCGCGATAATTTTGGGGTTCCCGCGGAATTGTTCCATACAAACTTAGCAACCCCTTTTCACCCCTATAGGGATGGCCTTTTCAAAAATCCTTTCTTATCGGATGCCTACGTCATACAAACAACATACCCTCCAAGTGTCGGTTCTCTACGATCAGCGGTTTAGGCTGCGCGTTGGTCCGTCAGTTGAGGACAAAGCATTTATATGTATAGAAGACAGATACCTAACTCGAGCTGATTTCTGCAAATAAGTAAATATCTATACAAGCGTTTAAATTTTTGAAATTCCCGCCGTAATAGGCTATTTGATTAATTTTTTTTTAGTCCGTCTTATAGATTAATAAAAAATATTGGACACGTATTTGTTCTTTTTTTACGTAGTCAAAAAATAACGGTGATACATTGACTTGAAATTTCGCGTGACGTCACTAAGCAGTGCAGATTGTATGGCGGCTTGTAGCGGTAGGTGACGTCACGAGCCCCCACCCTTAACTTTAATGCGCTTTATCTCTGTGCATTTTTTTAAGTAGTGGATCTTGCAAAACTTATCGTCCAATGTTTAATTTTTACTTGATGTGTCTGTTTGTTCTAAAGTATATTTAAATAGTAATAAGCGAGAATGTGCCTGCCGATAAACTGTTTTTGCAGTTCGGCAGAAAGTAGCATTTAGGAAATATGATGATCTTCAAATAAATAAATGAAAAAAAAAAAAATTTATTTAAAAAACAAAAAATATGTGTCTAATGATTTAACTGACGGACTAATTAGAATTGAGATTTTCAAAAGTCATCAACATCTCTACTACAGTATTAAAGAATTCAAATAGTAAAACTGCTCATACTTCCTGGATTAGGCTTGCTGACACAAGTGTCTTCGCATTCAAGTCGGGTGTCGAACCGATTCCCATTGCCCTGACAGCCGCCCCAATAGAACTTATTGCATTCCATTTTCGCTGGATCGAAGTAGTACATCAAGACGTATGCTCTGCAAGGCCCTTTGTCTGGTTCTAGCAGGCATGTTTTGTCGATTACTGTAAAAAAAATTTAACTCTATAAGGTAATTTTTTTACGTAATAATAAAATATTCATGAATATTGCCTCATTCACCTGCGTAAACCGGCTATTTTATTTAAGGTTGCCTCCCCAATTTATCTGTTTTTCTTATACTTATATTTTTAATAGTTTTACGTAAGCACGAATTACCGAGGGCTTTAATATGTCCCTTGTTTAATTTTACACCCTGTACATACAGGAAGTTATTATAATATTATGATATACAGGCATATACAGGATGTAAAAAGCGTCTTCATTTTATTTTCCTAGCCATCTTGTACTCTATCAAGAATTTATTTTGCGTGGTTTGCTCTTTTGAACGACAGCATAATTTTAAAATTATTATATTATTTATCAAAAGAAAATATGTACCTCTCGGATTGTAGGGTGTTGATCTAGCCGGTGAAAAATCTGGATAGGTGTTATAAACAATTTTACATAAACTATGTTCAAACGAAATTATAAAAACACAGAAAAATACATTGGCTATAAATAACATTGTGAAATCGATTTTCACTGAGCAGTTCGTGTAAAAAAATGAAACAATAAAAGAAAATTATAGCTGTTTTATGTTTTTTAACTTCTACTTAGTAAAGTTATTTTATATTTAAAAAAACTGGCTGTCCCACGCGATTTCACCCGCGATGATATCGGAGTTCCCGCGGGAATTCCGGATTACAATATATAGACTGTGTTACTCAGAGAAAATGTAGCTTTCTAACGGTAAAAGAATTTTTGAAATCGGTCCAGTAGTTTTTGAGTTAAATCGTAACAAACAAACAAACAAAAAATCAAATCTTTCCTCTTTATAATATAAGTATAGATATGTAGTCAAGACTGTTATAAGACTCAAACGCTACGTCACACTATAAAAATCGTGTCTTCTTCTATTTGATTATAAAAATAAATTGACGGCAGGATTTATGTAAAATAGGGTTGATAATATTAATAAATAAATCAAAATAGGTAAAATAAAAATTTTGTTTTCAGATTTCCTTCATATTTTAGGTTAGTAGTACAAAATTTAACTTAAAACTTCTTAATGATAATTCTGTAGAGTTTGATGTTGATATAAAAAAACAGAGGGTTAAATTTTCATAATAATCAATTTGTATGATAATAATACTGTTTGGTAATAAAGAAAACATATGATCATAACGTTATGGTATGTACTAGATAGTTCATTTGTCGAGAGTCGAGACTCTAGAGGAATCTGAGGAGGCTGGATCTGAAGGAAGAAGATGCCTCCGGTAAAAATGGCACCGAATGATTGAAAAACCTGACGCTGTGAAACGGGACAAGTCGAGAATGAAGCATAAGGAGACTTTACCATTCGTTTGCATAAACAGCAGTTATCTCCATAACGAAGAACCTTCGAACTTTGTACGTCTTGTAACTGACAGCCCGACGACACCTATATTAACCTTGACCTAATGATTAAATCGGGGCCCTTATATAGTATGACCAACAACATTCCTTGCCCATAACGCGCGTCCCAAAAACACATTCCCAAAAGTTCCAAGCGGCAAAATAATAGAAATTAATATTCTGAATGTCATAACAAACGTTTGTAATTATGTCTTTTTAACTTTTTCGATAACGAAGGAAAGACATTTTTTGTGACGTGTTAGATTAACGCGCCGTGTCATGGTCACAGTGACTAAGGGCCCAGTTCGAATTTTCCAGCGACCGGCGGCAGAGCGCGCGTTCAAATATTCTAGTTGGAATGTTTATTATGTAAATCGCAAAGAACAGACGTCGTAACTTCAATAGAGGAGTGCGCCCATAAATTAAAACGAGCCGAGACAAAATACGAAGTGCTTCAAACTCGGTAGGTAAATGAGATCTCCCTGCCGCTCCCGCTGAATCTCTTCGTCGGACCGCTGCCGTACTGAGATAATTCGTTTTCACCGTCAAAACTTTAGCATGAGTAGATAATCCACTTATTTTAATAGTTCAAGTAGGAACGCTGTGTGTATACCTTCTTAACAATCTTGTGTTTCATCTTAGAAATCTGGAAATTGAAAAGTTGATGACAAAGCATTGCGAACAGTGGTAAGTAAAGCTTTTCACCAAGACCTGGGTTCTAAATTTATTAAGATAATAAAATCCCGCAACTTTTTATTAAAACGGTGAAGTGTTTTCCTGAACTCCATGTTCTTTAAAGTTAAAGAGAAGAATGTTATTTGGGTAAGGGTCCTAAAATAAGGGTTAATCTGAGAATAAATACAAACATTGCAATTTTTGTATGAATTATTAAATAATTAAGCAACTCGCCAATTAAGACACCTTCGGTTTTATAGCTCCTTCGAGTTTGTCGGATTTGTTTGTGTATGACGCGTTTTTGTTCTATCGATGTTAAAGATTGCATCAGCGCGCAAAAATTTTCATTCTAGAAAGTAAGGTATTCATCTTTAGCATATAATATTCCTTCTTCAAGTTCTGACTTATCGGGGACGGATTCGTACCTAACAATTTTACCGTCGTAACATCCTTAGAGTACACAAATTTTACATTTGGTTTCATAATTATTATTTTTGTTGTTTTTTTTTCCTTTGTTTACGAAACCGGCGATATTTGACGTCTACTTTGGCAACGATACAGAACAACTCATGGTGACTGCACAAATCGCAGACCACAAAGTTTAATAAACTTCACAATACTATGATGTTCTCTTTCTTGTTTTCTTAACAGTATATTTAATATTATGTAAAGGAGAACTTGATCATTAATGGCTCCACTACATTATCGGCGAGGACAGACGATTATAAGCGAGCATGATAGTATAGAGGGCATACTCTGCTGTACTCACCGATCATCGTCTATGATCGCCTGCGACCCGTGAATAGGCTATTTCACTGTTGTTGGAATGTTGATATCCAATAATTACACTCGAAAATATCATGGATAAGCATAACATAAGCGACAAAATCAATAGATTTGTTTAAAAAATAAAATAGTTATAAACTGTTTAATTTTGACTATGTCTGTCTCTTTCTAAAACGAAGTTTTGGGTGGTGGTTGTAGGGCGCTACAAGCCGAGTGACGTTACTATAACTGCAGCGCTTTCCTTGTCTAACTTGAACTTTTAAAGAGTCATATCTCTGAAAGTACAAAAGATATTTGTAAGAGAATAATGCTATTATACTACTAATACATAAAGGTTTATAAAATAATAATAAAAAATAAACACTAAAATTCCCTATCGTCAGTTTTTGAGCACGCATCAAAGGGAAAAGCCTGTGATAGCGTTGAGGTTTCCACATTATCGCCAATCACACGATCATCGGCGATAATGTAGTGCAGGCATAACGTTAGTACAATAATAAAAAAGATAAAGTTGGCAGCATCTCTATCTAAAACTAGCTGTTCCCCGCGGTTTCACCCGCTTAATTTCGGAGATTCCGCGGAAATCCAAGGTGACAAGTACTCTATGTCCTTTTCTGTACCTCTGACAACGTGTAGGTACTATAAAAAACTAATTCAATTTCACCCGCGTTATTTTCAGAGCTCCCGCTTACATTCCGGTATAACTAGTACCCTATGTGTTATTCTGATGTATAAGCTATACCTACTATTGTAAAGTTTCATTAAAATCCATTCAGTCTTTTTTACGTGAAATAGTAACAAACACCTATCCATACATCCATACATACAAACTTTCGCGTTCATAATATCAGTAAGGATATGCAGCAAAACCATAGGTACTTTAGAGTCCATGAAGTTGCATTTTCAACTTTTTTTAATTCACACTTTTAGGTACTTGCCACCCTACGAACCTATGCGATAGCGGTGACAAGTCATATACTATTTATTACATTTACCTTTTTATAAAAGAGAATATATTGGATTATTTATAAGTATCTTTGTTCGATTAAATCACAGAGCAAATAAATTAACTAGAGAGGACATGTAGGCGGGGCAGGCGCGCCACCGTTGCAAAGGGAGTTAGACCAAATGCTCTAACTTGCCCAAAACTTCATTTGCTGCTATCCCAAGTAGGTATATTTACCACAATGTTCCCAAAACTGTGAATTTTAAAAACAGTAAGTAAGTAAAAACATAACCATAAAGCGTAAAATATATTTCGTTACGTTATTGGATGTTTTAGTGCGTGTTTGTGTGCGAAAATCACCCGGGGACACTGGTATTCATCTGTTTTCATACTAAACTATGTTGATGTCCTTTCTATCTGTTATTTTGTGTTCTATGGTTTAAACCGTGGGAGATCAACTAATAGTGAATGAAGAAGAGGAAGATTGAGTACTCATTAAGTTCACTTTGTTGATCTGCCTTTTTGTAGAGGCTTTTTGATAATTGGATAGGTAATTGGTTTATACCTCAGCTAGAATTTAGAATCTAAGTACCTACTTCTGATATTATTCAAAAGAGATTTAAGCAAGAGAAATTATTCCAAATTTCCATTTCAAAAGAAAAGTCACTTGTGCAAGAGAAATAGGCACTGGAAAGTTGGGTGCTGTAAAGCTAGTTTCCCCACTAAAACTTGCTCGTACTGACATAGTGTTTTCGTCAAATTTTGTCAGTGACACGTTCCGCACTAGTTTGGCGAAGCGCCTCACATATCCACAAGTTTTCCGACACCCCGGCCAAACTCCGGTGTTCTTCCTTTAAGAATATTTTAACTTGATAGTTCTATAGGTAACATGACGTTTTTCTTTAACTACAACTCCATTACCACTACATATATGTATCTGGCGCATGAAATTCAGAACAGCTCTCGGATTTGTAGATTCTGGAAACATTTGAATTGTCAATTGCAACTTTTGTAATTTGAGAAAACTATGCTCTTTATTTTATTTTAGATACTACATATTATATAATATGATTTGATGACCCGATTGGCGCAGTAGGTCACCATGCCTACCCGCTAATCAGCAGGTTCCGGGTTCAATTGCCGGTGGGGGTCGACGTTGTGTGATTATCCAGTTTGGGCGTGAATATATATATCTGTAGTATAATATGTATGTAATATGTGTAGTATATACCACGTTAGCTCGGTTTACACGACACAAGCTTATAGCTTAGTGTGGGATCAAGTAGATCTGTGTGTTGTGAAGTGGATTATATTATTTGTATATTATAAGTATTTAAGTAAATAATCTAAATATATTATTATAGAAGTGCCCTACGGTTAAACCTGCTAAGATATATTCCACAGGTAACCGTTTCTCTCAAAAGGAATAATTTTTCCCGTTTTTTCATTGCTGTTCCGCTCCTAATGGTCATAGCGTGATGTTATATAGCGTATAGCCTTCCCCAAGCAACGGTCTATCCAACACAGTAGATTTTGAGACTAGCACGTTCAACCAAATGACCAAACAAACTCTTCAGCTTAAATAGACCTATAGATTATTTTATTTTTGGTCATTATTGAATGACCAAAAACAAAATAAGGTAAGTACCTACCTACTTATTATGCTGCTGTAATTTATAATCCCGGAAAAATGTGAAACGCGTGTTACAGCTAGTTTTGTGTAAAGATTACTGTGATGAAAGTCAAAAATAAACACTAAAAGAAAAACGAAACAAAATATTATGTTGTATTTATTCAAGAAACTAGTTCGTAAAGTTCAATCAGATTCTATTACGACTTGGAGCAAACGTAGCTACAACAAGCCGGTAAACATGCTTCATACATCGGCGCGAACGAAATTGAAAGAGATTTCCCCACTTTTTATCCCCCAGAAAAATCCCGGAACCAATCCCTAGGATTTTTCTGTTAGCTCAAGTGTTTGCTAGTTTTAATATAATGTGGGATTCCACTGCATATATTAAAAAATAAATAAAATAAAATATCTTTATTTTCAGACGTATAAGTCCATTGTACATAATACTAGGTACAATTTTTACTTATTACTATTGTTAGTAGGTAGGCAACTAGGCAACAAATTGGGTAGAAAGGTTGCCAGGATCACTGTGCCACACGTCTAACGTGTAGCTCAGTGAACCTGACAGTAAGAGGAGAATTAAGCCTCTCTGACATCATCTTCAGGACACTGTTCGAGCTGCCCCGCAATCTGCCGACTATGGAAGCCGATTTCTTCCGCATTATGGCATAGAAGTAACCAGTGCCCGCATCCGCAAACATACCTGAGGCGCTACAGAAACGGGGGAGCCCGAACAGAGCCCTGAAGATGTTGTTATACAGAACACGCAGAGCGCTGTACGTACCCTTGGTGTAGTTGAACCACAGGCCGCTGGTGTAGAAGGTTTGTTAGTATGCTCGAATGATTATGATTGAATGTATTAGATACTAGCTGATCCCTGCGGTTTCATCCACGTTAATTTCGGAGTTGCTGCGAGAATTCCGAGACACAAAATATCCTATAACCTTTTCTGTACTCCTGAAAAGGTGTATTCAAAATTTCACGACGATCAGTTCAGCCGTTGCGTTGTGAAAGCGTAACAAACAAACAAACTCACTTTTGCTCGTAATTATTGTTGTTTATCAATGTTGCAATATTTTATAAATTTTGCATACACATTATCAGGGGTATGGGAAGAACATAGGGTAGGTACTCTTTATCCCGGAATTCCCGCGGGAATTCCGAACTTATCACGGGTGAAACAGCTAGCGATTTATAAGTTTACTAGCTGGCTCCCGAGGTTTCGTCCACGATAATTTCGAATTTTCCGTAAGAATTCCGACATAAAAGTACCCTCTATGTCCTTCTCTAAGCCGGACAACGTGAATGCAAAATTGACGATTGGTTGAGTAGTTGAGGCGTGAAAGCGTAACATAAAAACAAACTTATTTTAAGGATATCTTAGTTTGTCCCGATCAAACTTTCACTAGTTCTACAGGGAAACCATAAATAATAGGTATTGTTAGTATTTTACTACATGAAGTAATTTGATTGTAAATACCATAGAGAAAAAAAATTATGATAATAAATAGATGACAACATGTAGGTAGGGCTGGCGCGCCACGGTTGCAAAGGAAGTAAGAGCAAATGCTCTAACTTGCCCAAAACTTCTTTTGCTTGCATCCCAAGTATATTTTCCACAATATTCTCAAAACTGTGAATTTTAAAAAACAGTGATTAAATAAAAACGTAACCAAAAAAACATTTGATACATTTCTTTACGTCAATGAATGTTTTAGTGCGTGATGAATGGTTTTGTGTGCGAAAATCACCCGGCGACACTGGTTTTGGCCTGTTTTCATACAAAACAAGTTGATGTCCCTTCTTTAAATAAATAAATAAATAAATACCAACTCATTCTTACAGCTTTCCATACAATATTCCGTGACTGAGCGCCGCCGAGTGGATACTGTGAAAGAGAAACTATCCGACGCAAGCGGAAAGCTCTGAATAAGTGCCACAGAGTAGGTAAACTTTAGGCGTGCCCCGCCCGAGCTTTCTAAAGCATTTTAATGTATTAAAGCGGTTCATTGAAACGGTTCCCGGATATCAGATTTTTATTCTAGAGTAGGTATGCTTTTATATCCTTTGCAACATGGCGCGTTAACATTCTCCTGTCGTTTTATTTATGGTAATGTAGATTTTGTCAGTCGATTTCATAATGATCGGTTGAGTAGTGAAGGCGTGAAATCGTAATAAACAAACGAACTCACATTCGCATTTGCAATAGTAAGGATGGTGTCTTCAGGGGGGCTATTATGTAACTTTTATTTCTATCATTTTTCGGTTGCAATCAAAAACATGGCAGTTTTACGATTACAATATGCACGTTTTGACACCTACAAATTGCAATATATACCAATCAACCAAAATAAACATACTTCTAAAGTTGAAGCTGTGCATGCCTAAACATGATTATTTAATCACAAAATCGGATTTTTTCTGATTGAAACTGAAATGATAGCAACTGAAATTGATAGCAACAAAAGTTAGATACATAATTATTGCCCTGCTGTAATCTATTTTCTTTATTGTATAAAAACAAATGAAACAAGAAAAAAAAATGTGAAAATGAGTTTAACGAACTAAAAACAAACTTACCATGCTAAATACAGTACAGCTATTTCGTCGCTACATTTAGATACCGCCTGAAAAAAGTGCCACTGAGAGAATTGAAGCCCACATAGCCTGGTGCCTCAAACCTGTCCATTATGGGAGGTAATTTTATTTTTCTAGCCTCTAATTGCGTTGCATGTAGGTTTATACCCTTGCTCATTAACGTGGGCGGGCGGCGTTCGCAATCAATTAGTTGGTGCGGAGTCTTTTATGAGCTTTTCTCTTGTGTGCTCAAGGCTTACCTAATGAGTGAACTCTGCTTAGGATTAATGATCGTATTATTATATTGTACACTAGTCGATCCACCACGGTTTCGCTCGCGGTAATTTCAGAGTTACCGTGAGAATTTCGAGATGAAAAGTACCCTGTGTCGCTTGGGAACACTGTAGCTTCCTATAAGTGAAAGATTTTTTTAAACCGGTTATCTAAGTATTTTTCAATTTATCCAATAGGTACATACAGACAATCATACAAAAAAAACCAAATGTGTTGGTTTATAAGCTCTTGAGTTTATTCTATGTATACAAAACCATACAAAGTTCCTGTTTAAACCTGGATCTACGCTAGAGCACAGATAAGAGCTATACTACGATGATACTATACTAGGCTAGAGCAATTTTTTTTTTACATAAACACACAATCTGCCTCTGCTTTATTTCTACGTTGCTTTTTAAAATTAATTATCATAAGAATTAAGAACCTTGTGCTTAAAACTTCCTTCAATTTCAAACCCTAACAATGAGCTTGAGCTGTCGTTGAAGGAAAACATCGTGAGGAAAACCATAGCATGGTGGTGGCTAGCTACTACCTTCAAGTTGTAAATCTGTCGCCAAGCACCTAACGGTGTGTTCCGGCAGCCCCACTTGAAAGCCAGTTCCCATCCCCGTTCCAGGTTGGCAACGCACCTGCAGTTCTAGTGTTGCAGATGTCAATGGGCGGCGGTAAACACTTACCATCAGGTGTACCACTTGCCCGTTTGCCCCCTATGACATAAAAAGTGGTTGGGGTCAACGCCACAAGGCGTAGGTTCAAATCCCTGATAACCTTAACCTACGAGTTAATTTTTCGCCAAGCGCCAACAACGTGTTTCGTCCGCCTCACTTGAAACCCAGTTCTCATTTCAGGCTAGGAGTGTTTACCACCTTCGACCACACTCAATTAACATCTGATGAGCTGTAATCAAACGCCTATAGCCTTTTCACAAATAAAACTTGCTATTCTGTTATGGATCATGTGAAATCACGATCACGAGTAATGGAAGATAAATTCGATACAGCTTCGATATTTGATTCCGTTTCGATTCTGGAATCTCATTTCGATTCGAATTCGATTGTGTTTTAGATTTGATCCTAACACGATTGCGTTAAGAGTAAGCCGGCTGAATCTTAGAACTTTGATGGTCGCGACAATTTGAAAATGTTAAAATTGTTCACATAAAAATAAATAAAACCACATGTGAGTTTGTTAATTAAAATTCTTTTATTAAATATAATAATATCTATAAAAATTATTTACAAGACATTATAATATAACGAACAATCTTTGGATAAAATTGTAATTTGACATACACGTTGCTTAGTGTTAAAATTTAACGTTAAGTGTTCAAAAACAATAAATGCGTTTGATTAAACTCACAAAGTTAATAACTAATTAATTTTAAAATATCTGTACAAATATTTTATAGTTAAAAACTGAATAAGTACATAAAAAAGTAACATACTTAGACATGTTGCGCTCATTGAGATAAATGCGGGGATTATTCATAATCATCGGTTATTATAAGTAATCATCAAGGGAACCGGTGAAAGTGGATCATTTTCCACATTAACTTTTTTAACAATGGACCAATTTTTATCTTAGGACAAGCTTGCAGAGCAGAGCTAATGAGGGGCTATTAGGTTTGTAACTTGTGTGTATCATTTTTCGGTTGCAATCAAAAACATGACGGTTTTGCAATTACAAAATGTACGTTTTGACATCTAAAAAAAGCAATAAAAAAAAATCAACACATACTTTAAAAGTTGAAGCTGTCTAAACATGATTAATTAATCACAAACGCAACGCACCTGCATGCCTTCTGGTGCTGCAGATGTCTATGGGCGACGGTAATCACTTACCATCAGGTGTACCACTTGCCCGTTTGCCCCCTATGACATCAGAAAAAAAAAACAAAATCGCTATTTTTCTGATTGAAACTGAAATATGATAGCAAAAAAGTTACATAATAGCCGTGCTGGTCTTGTGTGAACCATTAAATTTCTCTTTGACTCATCGCTGCTCGCTGCCGCGGCACGCTCGTTGTGCTCGCTTGTACAACCCTAACCTAAAGTTGAATGTCAGGGTGCTTTGCATCTTATGAAGTCGACCAGTATCACAGCAAAGCTAATGTGAAAAATTATCACTTTTAACCGGCTTCGCTGGTGATTATTAATAATTTCCGGTGGTTATTAATTAATACTACGCTTTAATCACATTGACCCTTACATAAAGGTGTCTGTTTTCCGACCAAGTCTGCAACGACGTCTGAATCGCAAACCGTGACTTACTAATTTTTTTTTTATGTCATAGGGGGCAAACGGGCAAGTGGTACACCTGATGGTAAGTGATTACCGCCGCCCATAGACATCTGCAACATCAGAAGGCTTGCGGGTGCGTTGCCGACTTGGAATGGGGATGGGAACTGGCTTTCAAGTGGGGCTGCCGGAACACACCGTTAGGTGCTTGGCGACAGATTTGCAACTTGAAGGTGGTAGCTAGCCAGCCGGGCACTAGAGAGCGCCCTACCACCATGCAAAACGGCTTCCTAAAGCATACTAACGGCTTCCTAAAGCTAAAGAGAATCCAGCCGCTGACTGAACAAGTAGGTGAGGTTTCTGCCGTAAACTGCGTACTGTACGCCTAGTCTAAGCTATCTGTTCTAATTAATATTGGACGCTAAGTGATAAATCACTTGGAGCACGCCCTTAAACAACTTTAAATTAAGTCGGTACTTACAATCATCTTTCACTTTTAATATTAGATAAGCCACTTTATTCTACCTTATTTTATCAATATACGTCTGTTTTAACCTACTTAGTTATATATTGTAACATTTTCATATTAGTATTGTATTTATTAATTTATGTATTAGGTAGGTACTTAGGTAATTACTTACCTTGTACCTACTTAGATGCGTTAATTTCATGAAAGTGCAATATCGAATGTATGTTTTACTATAATTATATCAAATTTTAGCGTATTGCTAATTTTTTTGATTTCATAGCTGACAAATACTGGCTGTTTTGTATTTTGGTTTTAAAAAAAAAGTTTTGAAAAGTTCTTCGGTTCAAAAACACTGACTATCTCTTTTTTTAGGTAAAAAGCTGATGCACGGATTGAACATAGAGTCTAAAACAACTTTACAGTCAATTATTAATTAATTAGAAAAAAATTAGTAAAAGAGTCTGTACTCAACTTATTTTCTTTTCTTTTGATAACTTAACTAAATATTTACTTTGCGTCTCTAGAGATAAATTTGGACGAATTTAACAATTATTATACATAACATAAAATATTTCATTTTTATCTAAGCATCTATACTTTTTATATTAATTTATTATACAAATTCAAAATAAAAATTATCATCTTAAAATTAACAAGTGATCACATGTTTGGAATGAACTTATTACGACTGATGACGTAGGTAGTTTTGTTACTTTAACTTTTGAGTAAAACAAACCGAGCAATCTCTACAATATCCCTCTATGACAGCGACCTCTATGAATTGACCATGGAACCAGTATAAAAGCTGGGAGCTACAGTGATTCAGAAATATTCCTTGTTTCGTTCTTTGATTAGAACCTAGTTACCTTCCCAAGGAAAATTATGGAGGATCTCAAGATCTGACCAAAACTACTATATGGACGCAGATAAGCAATAACATGTTAACCCACAAAACTAAGTTACCTATTCAGAACGATTTATTGAGAGTCAGGGAATGTTTTTTAATTATGTGTTTACCTTATTACATTGTTTAAGTATGTAACTAAATATTGAACATAAAATATGTTGACAGAAAATGGCGCTATAATTTTAAAACACGATTTACTCAAAATTTCTCCAGTGTGGGTGTGGGTTAACACTATTGCTTATCTATGTCCATATATTATTTGATAAATAAATAAAAAATAAATTAAATTAAATAGACAATAAACATATATTTAGTATTTTAGTGTTAAAAGTAGTTTTGGCGGATGTAAGTTTCTTTGTAAATATAACTTTGCACTTTTACACCAAAGTAAAATCCGACTTCATTTTTTTCTTTTGTTATAGAATTACAACAATATACCTACCTATAAATATAAAAATCTTAAAATTGTCTTGCTTATCGTTATATAGTTTCTCCTGACTCCTGACTATTATAAATCGGTTCTTGGATTAGTTTAAAAAACCTAATGAATGTGAAGTTAACTGAGGACCATATTCAAGAAGGGTTTTCATTATTCTCATCCCGAATATCTACAAGAAACAACGTTATTTTACGTTATTCATTAAAAGAAATCATCTACCGCTGACGGATCAAACCTGCCCCCTTAGTCAAGTTGACATTCTACGCGTAGATAACTGAGGAACGAATCGCCATGTCACGTCGTGGTCAAGTAAAATCGCCCAATCAAAAGTGACCACGTGAAATAACGATACCGTTTCTTTGTTGTCTATGTGTTATCTAATGATTATAATATGTAAGACTGCCAACACAATACAACGCCCCTTTCCTTTATATTATCGCCGATGCACCGACAAATCAATGTTTGGGTCTTTAACCCGAATTTTTGTTCCGTTTTTCTTTATGTACCAATGTTCCTCGCTTAATATTATACCTACTTTGCACAATAATATTATATCCGAATTATCCGATTCAATATCTCATGAGGATATTCAATATTCGCTGTCGATGGTCGTCGTTATCTTGGGCGCTGTCGTAAGAGTTGTCTTCATTGAAGGTGTCGTCGTATTGGCCCAACACGATCATGGGCAGTAGAAGCAGTAGGAACACAAGTAACCAACTGTGGAAGCGTCTTGTTGCGTTGTTCAGGGTTACTGGAAAAAATATTTAAGTATACGAACAAGTTAGAAATGCATTTTAAATTATAAAAACCATGCAAAATTAAACTGTGTAATCTACCCAGCTCTTTAATATAATACAGCTTCTTAAAGTGAACGAATGGGCATGTTGACTAATTTTTATTTTTTAGTCCGTCTTGTAGATTATAAAAAAATATTGGACACGTATTTTTTCTTTTTTTACGTAATCAAAAAATAACGGCGATATACGGAGTTGAAATTTCGCGTGACGTCACTATTCTGACATTTTGTATGGCGGTTTTGCGATTAGTGACGTCACGACCCCCTCATCCTAAACGCTTTATTTCTGTATATTTTAATTTATTTAAAAAAACAAAAAACACGTTTCTATTGTTTTTTTTATTTAGTAACTGACGGACTAATTAGAATTTTACTTTTCAAAAGTCGTCAACATCCCTATTTTTAAAATCGGTTCGGTTAGATCCAGAGATTACCCCCTACAACCTCACAAACTCACAATCTCTGAAGTTCCCGCGGGAAGTCCGGGTTAAAAAGTATCCTATGTCACTCAAGATCACTGTAGCTTTCTATAAGTGAAAGAATCTTTAAAATCGGTTCAGTAGATCCAGAGATAGCTGTTCCCCCGTGGGAAGTTCGGAGTTTCCGCGGGAGTTCCGGGATAAAAAGTACCCTATGATCTTCAGGATCACTGTAGATTCCTATAAGTGAAAGAATTTTCAAAATCGGTTCAGTAGATCCAGAGATAGCTGTTCCCCCATGGTTTTACCCGCGGGAAGTTCGGAGTTCCCGCGGGAGTTCCGGAATAAAAAGTACCCTATGATCTTCAGGATCACTGTAGATTCCTATAAGTGAAAGAATTTTCGAAAATCGGTTCAGTAGATCCAGAGATAGCTGTTCCCCCGTGGTTTTACCCGCGGGAAGTTCGGAGTTCCCGCGGAAATTCCGGAATAAAAAGTACCCTATGATCTTCAGGATCACTGTGGATTCCTACAAGTTAAAGAATTTTCGAAAATCGGTTCCGTAGATCCAAAGATTACCCCTTACAACGTCACAAACTCACAAACTCAGAAACTTTTGCTAGGTATTTATAATATCAGTATAGATCACTGATGAGTTTATTTGAAATAAAAAGTTTGTTGACCTCGCAAGGGGTTAGTGCGTATTACCCGTTGCATTGTTAGATAAGGGTGAGTTATATCTAACGTTTCTGGTACCGTCCGCGTCATCGAGAGCCCTTTTTACTGCATTACTAGTAGATAAGTACCAACCTACTTGTAAAATGACAATCGTTACCAACAATTTTAAACTTTTCATGATCATAATTATTATGTTCACAGGCCTATATAGCAATTTATTTAGCATTGTCAATTTTACCATTTTTTGTAACTTTAATTCAGTGCGCATTTTGTTAAATATTTTCTTAATTTTTATAAATCTTTTATACTTTGTCGGTTTGCAATGTTTATTAAATTGAACCCGACCGTAGGTACTAAGTTGATTTTATGTGGGTGAGTTTCACTTGAGCGTAATGTCTTGCAGAGTACTCACTTCTCTCAGGTCTAGGATCAGCTTCCGGCGTGAAGAAATCCAGGTTAGCGGAACTATTGTACACTTCGAGGATGGTGGCTTGGCAGGCCACCCGCAACCTCCCATTCGGGAACATTTCTTGGGTGATCTCGACTTCACCACTCACGCTGGCCCCAAAGAGACCGTTTTCGGACGGCAGAAGGCTAGTCTCTGACAAGCAAATCTGGAAATTAGACATTTTTTTAAACGTTTTTATTTAGCTTGCCCTGTTTAAAAGTAGTCTTAGTTACACCTTATCTATCTGCCCGTGAAAGTCCCATTTAAGTCGGTCCACCCGTTTCAGAGAACCGGGTCAAAGAGACAGACAAACAGGCAGACAAATTTTTAATTTTTTTTTTTATGTAAAAAGGTACCGTATACCTACACTTTCTTAAGCATTTAGTGAAAAGCTGTTCATTTTTTATTACAAACAGACACTTCAATTTTATTTATATGTATCTAGACGTATAGATGTGACTTGTTTGTGAAAACCATTGAGGTAAGAATATAATATTATGAAAACGCTTCTATTTCAACAGCTTTAAGTTTGATTTGTTCTCTTAAAGAAACGCCCGAAGGAGAATTAAGAAATTTCAAGCTTTTTTTTTGTTTTAATGTAGGGATGTTTATGTATTTTCGTTAACATTTTAACCGTGTTTTGAGATTCTTGTTAAGAGATTTGAATAGAAATTGTTCTCACTTCATTCGTGTTTCTATTTTAAATAAATTAACTAGCGAGGACGCCATGTCGTGAAGGAAGTTAGAGAAAACTTCTTTTGCTGCCATCCTAAGTATATTTACTACAATATTCCTAAAACTGTGAATTTTGAAAACAGTGACTAAGTAAAAACAAACTATAAAGCGTTTAATACATTTCTTTACGTTAATGAATGTTTTAGTGCGTGATGAATAGTTTTGTGTGCGAAAAACACGGCGACACTGGTGTTCATCTGTTTTCATACTTAACTAACTTCTATCTGTTATTATCTGTTCTGTGGTTTTCATTGTATTTTTACGATTTGCTTATTCGAAGGTAAAAGGCATGTAAAAGGTAAAATTATTTTCACGGTCTTTTTACTTGTCAACGATAGAAAAAAAAACCTGCTCTAGATTAGGCATAACATTACAAAAAGTACTGTAGGTAAAACCACTGTACATTTAACATGAATATTAAATTAGGATGTGTTTGAGTAACAAAAGCCTTTGAGTGCGGCTTTCATCTCTCGACTGTTTGCTTAGCATATTATACTTAATAACAAGACAGCGCTTGCTTCTGATGATATTCTTCAAAACATTTAGATACGTTACTTAGTTTATGGACATAGATAGGCAATAGTGTGTTAAACCACACTGAAAAAATTTTGAGTAAATCGTGTTTTAAAAGTAGGAGCGCCATTTTGTGTCAACATTTTTGATGTTCAATATTTAGTTACATATTTAAGCAATGTAATAAGGTAAACACACAATTAAAAAACGTTCCCTAACTCTCAATAAATCGTTCTGAATCAATAACTTAACTTTGTGGGATAACATGTTATTGCTTATCTGCGTCCTTAAATTGGTTGGTTGGTAGTTGACCTAGCATGAAAATTTCATAGTACCTAAGTATTACTATGGTGAATTCTATTTAGTTTATCCTTACATATTATAAAACAAAGTCCTCCACCGCGTTTGTGTGTCTGTCTGTTCGTGATATACTTAAAACTATCGAACGGATTTTCATGCGGTTTTCACCACAGGATAGAATAATTAATGAGGAAGGTTTACACATGACTAGCTGTCCCCCGCGGTTTCGCCCGCGGTAATTTTGGAGTTCCCGCGGGGATTCCAGGATAAAATACAGATATAAACTTTCCTCATGATTTATTCTATCTATTGGTGAAAACCGCATGAAAATCCGTCCAGTAGTTTTTGAGGCTGCCCTTTCACATCTTTATGTTTTTGTTGGGATTATAATTTACCGGGTTTTCGTTGATGTAGATGGTGAGATTGGCAGCCGGCCTCGAAGGTGCTGACGTACAATTTGCTCGGAGCCTCTCGCCGGGCTGGTAGCTATCCTTCTCTGTGTTTAGCACTGGATGGAACGCTGGTGGAGCTGGAAATACAAACAAAATATTCTTCAACCCTCAAACTTCACTTCGGCTGCTGTACGGAAAACCAAAGCAACTGACATTAATTTAGAAATGAGTTTTTTTTTTTTGCCGGACCCTGCTACATACGGCTTTAGTCTTTAGTGTTCGAGAAATAAAAATTGTGAAAATCGTCAAACTATTGGAAGTTTGTTTTAAAGCGATTTCCGATTTTTTGCTCCTCCTGTAAAATTTTATTATTATTGGTTTGTGCTACAACAGATCGGTTTGAATTCGGTGACAAGCCAAATATGGAGGGGGTAGATGGGCTAAGTCGAATCTTGCCACCAGCTCTTTGTGAGCAGAACAACCCAAGTAGGCAGACACCAGCGGGTCTTTAGTTTTGTGTTTTTGGAAGTCGGTTTTAATTTTATTTTGTTAAAATTTTGTTTATTTCTCGCTTTTAAGTGACTTAGTTGGTAATTTCTCCAAATTACCTCTAGTATTATAATTAAATATTGTATTAAATATAAACATAAGTATAGGTATAACTTTATTATTTACTTAATAATATTTTTATACGCAGTTTTAATTAAAATTAATAATTAACCAAATAATAAAAATTATGAAAAAAATTCCTGATAATAAAAATAACTAAACTTATTTAACCAATTACAAGTTGGACCAACTGCGAATTGGACCATTTGCGAATTGGACCATTTGAGAATTGGACCATTTGCGAATTGGACCATTTGCGAATTGGACCATTTGCGAATTGGACCATTTGCGAATTGGACCATTTGCTAATTGGACGGTTTGCGAATTGGACATTTTAAAACCTCTGGACCATTTGCGAATTGGACCATTTGCGCCTAAACGAAAATTTGTTCCGCTGCAATTACTTTGTTTTTCCGTAGATATAAATAGAACTAGCTATCCCCTGCGGTTTCACCCGTGATAATTTTGGACTTCCCGCGGGGAATTCCAGGATAAACTATACGCATAAGCCTTCTGCTTGAATCACTATATCTATTGGTGAAAACCGCATGAAAATCCGTTCAGTAGTTTTTGAGTCTATCACGAACGGCCAGACAGACAGACGCGGCAGAGAACTTTATTTTATAATATGAAGGGATGGTAAACAATAGCCATTCGCGGATTTCACAAATATAGGATTTATATGCAATTTACTAGCTGTCCCGCGCGGTTTCACCCGCGACAATTTCGAAGTTCCCGCGGAATTCTTCCATGCAAACTTTGCAACCCCTTTTACCTCTTAAGGACAAACATTGCAACCTCTTAAGGATTTAATTTTCAAAAATTCTTTCTTATCGAATGCCTACGTCATACAAAAAATACACCCCCCAAGTTTCAGGTCTCTACGATCAGCGGTTTAGGCTGTGCGTCCATCAGTTATTCAGGATAAAAAATTATATGTATAGATGGATAGAAGATAAAGGGTTTGGGACATTTGCCGATATGAATCATGCATAGCATTGCGTATACCTAATGGATGAAAATTCATAGAAATAATGCGACATCAGTTACACTCATTAACTTCATTAATAGTACTAACGGCGCTTGGATCGATTTTCATTTCAAAGCTTTCACTAAGTGGTTAGTGCCTTCACCACGAGTTCCTGTAACACGTCAATGCTTTGTGGCAAAACCTAGCAAAAAAAAAATGTAGCTATCCACGCTAATTACAGAATTTCCTACGAGCTCTGTACTTTTACTCGCTATATAGTTTTGTAGTAGGTACTAAGTTTGCTATCTCCAATTCCAAGACCTAAATTAACGTATTCTTTGCTACGATAATAATACACGTGTAAATTACGGATATCACACAGGTACTCCATGCACTAAACTAAAAAGTATTCTTACTACTAAGAGATACAGTAGGTTTCAATCAGTAAAAGAACTTTTAGAATCAGTTCAGTAGTTCCAAAGATCCTGCAAGACCTGTATTCAAACAAACAAATTTTATCTCTTCATCTTTCAGAGACAAATAATTAATACTGGGTATATTATACAACGTGTTAATGAATTAACTGAAAACCTGATACACCCCATTTAAAAAAATAAACAATAATATGAATAAAATATATTTTATGTCCAAAAAATGTATGCTTTAGAAGTTATTCAACATTAGTTTGGAGGTGACCTATCTACGAAATTCTAAGCGCTACGCCCGCGCCTACCGGTTCGATTTTTTTTGCTGCGGGCGGCGAACGCGCCAAATATTGTATTATAAATAATTTAGACATGGGCTAGTAAAAATGAAAAAATATAACCTATATTTAAACATAGTGCGATCGATTCGCTTGTCGATTCTGAGCAAACTACTTTCTAGTTTTCAGTTAATTCATTAACACGTTGTATAGGTAGCGATCTAAAAAGTGTAATTAATGATATCTACTGTGTTATATCCTATTAGAGTTGATGATAAAAAAAAACTAATCTTCTGTGTATATAATATTGTTGTGTGTAACAGATAAAAGCAGAAATTTTGTAGACGACGTTCATTGAGAATAGGACCAAATAGGACTCATAGAACTGAACGTCAGAAGTGAAAACTTCTTAGCTCCACAAAGTGAACATTATTTTTGATACATCTGGTATAGGTATATGGGTTCTGAGGTCACCCGATTTCGGTGCTTTTTCCCCATCCCAAAAGTGCCCAACGTGCTTAAAGAAGTTTTCACTTCAAAAATCCAAAGAAAACTTATGGCAGGGGGCCACTAGCTTGCTATATATGTAATTATGAACAGAGAACTGAAGTTGAATTTTGCTTGTACGCATGTTATAACTTATAATGCATATCTATAGAATGAAGTTACTGTTACGTAATGTTTGCGTTAATTTTCCGAAGGTAAACCTTTAAAAGCCCGTATATGACTCTGCTATTCAAGGCGATGCCATCTAATATATATTTAATATTTCATCTAATATTTCGTTCTCTCTCCGGGAAATAAATACAAAATATAATATTATCATTATTTATCCTTAAATATTATAAAAAAAGTCCTCCGCCACGTCTGTCTGTCTGTTCGCGATAAACCCAAAAACTAGGTAGGTACTCAATGGATTTTCATGCAGTTTTCACCAATAGATCGAGTGATTCCAGAGGAAGGTTTGTAGGTATAGTTGAGGCTGGAATTCCCGCGGGAACTCCTAAATTACCGCGGGTGAAACCGCGAGGAACCGCTGCTTATTATATGTTAATAAAATTAAATGAATAACTCATTGTGTAGAATGATCAAAAGATAGAGGGAAAGAAAAAATTGTTGACACGAGTTGTTGAGTCTCTACCTACGTCCCCTCTGGGTCCTGGGAACCATGGAAACGAAACCTAGGATGGGATAACGAGCATCATATTATTTAATATCTATTGTATATTTATTTCAATGGCCATAAATTTCATTTAGGTAAAACTCAATGAAAACTAGACATTATTTCTTAAGTTTTTGTTTCAAAATGACTCGGGCAGCTTAGGCCCGGAGCCTGTAGGTATTCGTTTAACAACGATTGGTGGACACAGGCTAAAAAAGATGTTAAAAGAATCTACGCTTACAATCAGGCGAGATTATGGACAAATGTCTGACCAATCAGATAAAAAAAAGTAAGTACGTGAAAAAAAACTACAGCAAATTACGCTTACTAAATTGGATAGATTCTGCTGATTTTCATATACGAATTTCAATAGATAGGTACTTTTCTTACACTAGGTAGGTACCGCTGGATTTAATAAAATAGGTAGGTAAGTACATATTTTTTTCAATATCGCCAATACTAACAAAATCTACGCAGAAAAATAAATTAAAGCATAAACTTTTAGGCTACATTTTTTAATTATTTGATTAAAATTTTGTAAATAATATGTATGTACTTATTAAAAAAAAGAAAATATTAGTCTTTTATAATAAACTAGCTGCTCCCCCGCGGTTTCGCCCGCGGTAAATCTGGGATAAGAAGTAAGAAGGTTGTTTGGAATAGATCGCAACTATGCGATAAGACCGCCATTTGCTTTCTCCTTTTCTTTAGATACTGTAATATTTGTTATTTTATGTGCAATAAAGGATTAAATAAATAAATAAATAAATAAATACCCTTTTCAATCAGTAACACTAGTATTTATTGTATTGGTAATAGAATTTTCAAAATCGCTTCAGTAGTTCCAGATATTACCCAATATATCTCACACACAAGGTCACAAACTCACAAACCTCTTTATAATATTAGTATAGATAAGCAGCTATACTTACATAGTGCAAAAAAAACTATACTGAAATTCGTAGATATTGTTTAGGTACTAAATTGTGCTCCTATTATTTGATTTAATGAGAACAACTCGGGTAACAAAACGTTATCGTTGACGTGACGCTTTCATCACTAGTTTTGTTAAAAGAAATTCTTAAATCTTTTTTATTTTGAATAGAACTTTCTCAGACACTATTACACAGGCAGGTATATTTTCTTTCCTCTTTCAAGTTTGTGAAACACTAGCTGTTCAAGGAGTTCAACGTGAGTTTCGCAATTTTCTCGGGACTCCGCGGGAGGAAAATCTTTACTGACGTCAGCTCTTTATAAACTTTCTACCTGTTAAATTTCAGTTTTAGAGGTCAAATATTTTTTTGAGATTTCGTGATCGTTATAGTGAGTTAATATGCTGACACATCACGAGTTCAAATAAATGTATGCTATTATGTTAGCATTAGTATGTCCTGAATATATACGTATTTGAAGGGAACCCAACAACGGCGTTATCCTATTTCCTTCAATATGCAATTTTTTGCGTATTGAAGGATAGTTAGAGAAGTTCATCTATTGATAGACAAAAAACTCAAGATGAGACTGTCAAAAATATTCAAAAACTGACATCTTGAGTTCTTTTCGATCGGTGCGATTTCTTTTCGTTATTAAAGTATTAAGTTATTCTTACTGTCATTAAAGAATAACTTTTCTTTCGGACCCCAAGGGAGTAGAAAAGCGTTTAAAGAGATCAAAAATTATATATGAAAAAAAAAATTGTAAAACTGTGAGAAACAGCACCTGTTTTACTAGGTAGGTACATATTAAATACTCACATATAATATCGATGAATTTTTTCGCTATTAGCGTGGAGAAATAAGGAGAGTCAGCGGTGACCTCGCAGCTGAAGGTGCCCGAGAGGCTGACGTCCAGTCGCTTGAGATGCACCTGGGTGCCGTTGGAATTGTTTACCTGCAATTTTTACAATTTAAGTCAATGAAAGTGCATTCAGAAAATTTCGATATGGGAGTCGGTACAATAGAATTGGCAGGCATAGAAGTTCAGTGCACGCAGATTCATGGAAGGGTATGTTGACTGATTTGTTTTTAGTCCGTCTTGTAGATTATTAAAAAATATTGGACACGTATTTTTTCTTTTTTTACGTAATCAAAAACTAACGGCGCGCGATACATTGAGTTGAAACTTCGCGTGACGTCACTATTCTGACAGTTTGTATGGCGGTTTTAGCGGTTAGTGACGTCACGACCCCCTCACCCTAAATTTTAATGCGCTTTATCTCTGTATATTTACTTTATTTGAAAAAGCAAAAAATACGTGTCTATTGTTTTTTTTATTTTCTAACTGACGGACTAATTAGAATTTTGATTTTCAAAAGTAGTCCACATCCCCATTTCGAATGCGGTGGAAACAGCTCACTAAGTCTTTCGACGCGATCGTAACTACGCTCACATCGATTGGCTTTATGACTTTAGAGTTTAGGTTGATGATTACGAACGCAATTTTAAATAAAAGAAACTAACGTCTACGTCTCTAATCTCTACGTCTCTATGGTCAGCGCAGACTAACTGGGAATTTAAAAATAAAATATTTATGAATCAGCTAGTGCGTTTGGAAGTTCGAGCGATCTCAGCTGATTTCGTAGAATTTTTCTCTGAGAGTTTTCATTACGTATAATGTAAATGAATTCTATCAAATTGAGGCACACCAGATCTGCCAATTCTAACCGGTTCTCCTGTTGCGGGTCTGCTGGAAGAAATTCCAATTGTATGGAATAAGCATGACCCTTGTACATGTTTACTTTTATACTTTCTTTCTTTTTATGTTGTCTTTGTGTGCATTAATTGTTAAATAAATAAATAAATAAATAAAAATGAATGAATAATAATATTCCCACGCAAGTATCAAATCACCGGCAAAAGCTAAAGAGTAGAGCAAATAATGTCAGACTAAATGATGTGGCTGAAAATTAATATATGTGTGAGTAATTAAAGTAATACGTTCTATTACAACTTAGGTTTAATGAATCTTTATTTCTTATAAGAACATTATATAGTTCACTTAAAATAAGATACAAAGAAGTAGACTATAATTAAGGTTTTGATTCTTAAATACATATCTATACATGCTTTGTCCTGAATGACTGATGGACCAACGCACAGCCTAAACCGCTGATCGTAGGGACCTGAAACTAAGAGCGCGTGTTCTATGTATGACGCAGGCATCCGATAAGAAGGGATTTTTGAAAGTTCAACCCCTAAGGGGGATAAAAAGGGGTTGCAAAGTTTGTATGGAACAATTCCGCGGGATTTTCTAAATTATCGCGGGTGAAACCGCGCGGGACAGCTAGTTGTTTTATAAAACTAAGTCCGCCGCCGCGTCTGTTTGTCTGTTTTTTTTTTATGTATGTTACGAAATTAACGCAGGTGAAACCGCGGTTGACAGCTAGTAGAAAATGATTTAATACTTCAAAAACTGTCACTGCAAAAGGGACTCATGATGATATGATTATAATTCCATCGCACGGATTCCTCTACGAGTGTGCGCTAATGAGGATAGGCAGTGCTTATCAAAGACTCGCCGCTCACCGCTTCAGTCATTACACAGTCATGTCAGTGGGATCATAAATCACAGTTTCATTAATTAAAAACTAATTTAACTGTGTTAACGGATCACAAGTTATAAACGTATTTCGTACCTTTCAACCGCTGATTTCATCTACCGAAAACCGATTATGCCTGAAACTTGTTGAATAAAACTTTTACTGATCAACACCATCATTACAACAACAACACTAAAACACAATACTAGCTGTTCAACGCGATTTCACCCACGTTTTTTTGTGTTCCCGCGGGAATTCTGGGATAAAATAATGGCACAATTTGTGTAGGTAGGTACTCGCATTTATTTTGCATACCTACAGAAGATTCTCGAACCATTTGTTGTTATTTTATTTGTTATTATTACAATACAATATAGGCATATACATAGGCATTTCGCTTTTTCTATAATAATAAAATAAATAATAATTTAGTGTGAACTGAAGTAGACAATATCTCTGTTAAAAACATGGATACTAACGTAGATGACGTATTCACTGGTTCGGAAACATTGAATTGATATCGGTTGGTCAAACTCATTGCTATCTTTCTGAAGTGGAATGGTCTTACACCCTTACACTAACTACCGCTCGTGACTTCTCTCGCACGAGTTTCGGAATTCCCTCGAGAACTCTTTGATTTAGATAGCTATAGATGTTTCCGTACTCTATTCCTGTATTTAAACTAACCAAATATCGATTTTCACAAAAATTTGATCAGCCGTTCCAAATATTGGTCCGGAAAGAGAGACGCTTTTTAATGTATCTACTAACTAAACTGTGGAAGCATAAAAAAAAACCTATCAGTCTGTTCACGCTAAACTCCGAAAGTGCTAAATGAATTTGATGCGGTTTTCACAGGTGAATTAGGCTTGAAACATATAAACTTCGTTTCACCGAATCCGATTCTGATGAAAAGTTATCGCCTATACATTGTACTTGCATAACTTCTCATTGCAAAACGTGTCGAAAATTGACACCGGTGAAATTTTGAATCGACAAAAAAATTGTGTTTCCAAAGCTCTAACGGCCGCACTCAGAGTCGACTTTAATGATACTTAGTTAAGTATAGATTTTTAAAACAAAACTGCCGCAATCAGAGACGTTCTGTAAATTAATGTTAATTGGCATTTAATGAGATGTGAGATGTGTTAATTAGTTAAATGCCAATTAACATTAATTTATTAAACTTGTCTGATTGCGACAGTTTTGTTTTAAAAATCTATACTTAACTAAGTAATCATTAAAGTCGACTCTGAGTGCGGCCGTTAGTGTTTCCCAGAAAATCAGACTGATATAAATATGTAGGTATCCAACGATATTGCTCGCTCTACGACATGAAGTACCCACCGAATTCGATAATTTATTTTCGTCTCCGAACAAGCAATTCCACCTTGCTCGATCGAATTAAAACTGGATTGGATTGTCAACGATCCACCGACGCTCGTTGTGTACAGTTGGTAAATATCCAAATTTAATTAAAAGAAATCACACAAAAGAATCAACCATTACATCTCCTTCTGGACGTAGTAGGTAGTAGCGAGAGATAAAGCCTTTGAATCTGTTACATACTTATATTATTGTAATCTCGAGACAGCCTACCCGTTGTATTGAATAACTTGCAGTTGACTCGAATTGTAAGAAGCTGTGTATTTATCACAAAAAGCTCTTTTTAATTACCTACGTCATTATCAATTGGACGCAGATAAGCAATAACATGTTAACCCACAAAATTAAGTTATTGATTCAGAACGATTTATTGAGAGTTAAGTAACGTTTTTTAATTATGTGTTTACCTTATTACATTGTTTAAGTATTTAACTAAATATTGAACATAAAAAATGTTTATACAAATGGCGCTCCTACTTTTAAAACACGATTTACTCAAAATTTCTCCAGTATGGGTTAACACTCTATTGCTTATCTATATCCAATTATATGGGTATTGGGTATTTTGTAAAGTAATTGTTAATTGTTATAGGTAGGTACATTTTATAAAATCTAGAAAAAGTTTTGAATGTGATTATAACATAAAACATTTGATTTATAACATATACCTATTATAACCGATGTCTTCCATTTAGGTAGTTACTTGAGTAGCTTCGCCGTAGTAAGTATATTAAATAGAGACAAGGCAGTTGAGACAGCCCTTTATCTCGAAACTAAAGATCTCTACTAACAATTTCAGCTACTTAATTAAAACTTGTCTATATTGTGATCGGCTTTTCTCTACTTTACAAGAAGAATTCTATATTAAATACTACGTAAAGATAACTGGACAAAACTCTTTTTGAAATCAGCCTGTACATTTGAAAACTATTAAATTAAAAACATACTGTATAATCATCTATAACCGCAGTTTCAAATTTTCAAACTCCAGTCCAAGACTTATGCCTATAAGAAAGTTCCAACTGTCAAATTATTTATTTATTTACTAGCTGTTCCCCGCCGCGATGTCACGCGCCTTAATTTCGGAGATCCCGCAGGAATTCCGGAATGAAAAGTACTCTGTGTCCTTCACTGTATCCCTGACGATGTGTATGTAATTCTACGGTCCGCGCCGTGCAGCCCGGCGGGCTGCCTGGCGGGCTGCGCGGCATGCAGCCCGTCCCGGGCCGGCGGACATTCAAGCTGTTTACACGCACGCCGTCGTGTCAGTCAGTGCCAGAATGGCGAGCAGCGAGGATCTCGGTGTTGTTGCTGCCATATCCTTTGGTTTAACTTATTTTTATTGGAAAAAGAAATATCCGATCGTAGCGACTTTCTTAGCAACGTTGAATGAAGATCCACTCGTCGCGAAAGCGCGGGACAGACTGACTGCCCGCGCGCGTGTAAACAGTCACCGGGCGCCCGCACATTCATCCTTTGAACTTTGCCAAAAAACCGACACTTGCCCGATTCGCGGCATTCACGTTCACAGGCGCGTTCACGGGCTCGGGCGTACCGTTTACACGCTCGTGAATGTGAATGTGCACGTTGAATGTAGAGTTGAACGCACGCGTGTGAACCTACCATAAAAGTTCATGATGATCGGTTGCGCCGTTTAGGCGTGAAAGCGTAACAGACAGACAGAGTTACTTTTTCATTTATAATATTAGTAAGGATTTATTAAAAAGAGGTATAAAATTCATGTCACTAAAGTTTACCTACTACAAGTCTTGAATCGAAAGTTTTGATCATCAATTCTTATAACATGCAATGTAGCTCTGCTCTTTCTTATAACTTAAGTTGACCATCTATGATTGTTAATACTATAAGAAAACTCAGGAACGTGTATCGTCGTGTCCTCATGTAAAATTGTGCAATCAAATTGTCAACTTGACTAAGGGGACAGCTCTATTTCTGCTTCGAGGTCTCTCCGTGCATACTGCATAAGTATTCCAGGGGAGACCCTTAGCGCCGGAGAAGTGGAACGGGGTCGTGTTTAGCGCGAGGGGCATGTTGCCTAATTTTTTTTTTAGTCCGTCTTGTAGATTAATAAAACATATTGGACACGTATTTTTTATTTTTTTACGTAATCAAAAAATAACGGCGATACATTGAGTTGAAATTTTGTGTGACGTCACTATTCGGACAGTTTGTATGGCGGTTTTAGCGGTTAGTCACGTCACGACCCCCTCACCCTATACTTTAATGCGCTTTATTTCTGTACATTTTAATTTATTTGAAAAAGCAAAAAATACGTGTTGGTTGTTCTTTTATTTTCTAACTGACGGACTAATTAGAATTTTGATTTTCAAAAGTAGTCAACATCCTCATTGAGGCACTGGTATTATAATATCCTAACTATTTAAACCTAATTGGTACATAAATACTCACATCGACGAATATACCGGGTAGCCCAAACACCATAATATTGGGGTTTATCGTTGGTGTATATCTGTAGAACTCGTGGTTGCCCCGGTACCATTTCACTGAGTACAGTGGCGCCCCTTCCATGTCCCTTGCACAAGTCAAAGCGGCAGTTCCACCTCTGACTACGGTCGACGGCTCGACCAGCAGTTTCACGTCTCGGAGACTGGACACATCTGGAATTTTATTGAATTATTTTTTGACAATCTCAATAATATTAACATAATATTATTTATTATCTCTTCAATTTCTCAAAGGTGTTTTTGGAACGAAGTTCTTTATCGCACGGTACGGATGGGGGCTAGGCTCGGATGCGTGAAAGAAATTTTCCGTGCCGGCGGCGTCATAAGTGCGCGCTTATTGGTTTATGATTTTTGGAACGTAATCGTTGCGTTATAGGTTGCTTATTGGTTTTTTATTTCTCGGAAACTACGAGGTGCAGAACTATCAGAGTGTTCCACGACACTCACGCATTTTTTTTTTTGAGCCATCTCTTGTAGTTCTTTGCCAAAGTTAATAAATAATTCAGACATTATTTTAAAGCTGAAACTTCCCGCTCTAGACGAATAATAAATATTTCAAGAAAAAGTTGATTAAATAGGCCATCAAAATTTATTCAGTCAGCATGTAGGAGGCGCCATCTATTAAAAATCTGTTTTTGTAAAAATGACAGCTGTCAGACGCAAATCAATGGAATTTATTCAATGATAAGCTTTATAAATGAATGCGGTGCTAATAAATGTTCGTATGGGTCAGGTAGTAGTTATAATAGTATACCCAATGTTACTAATCCTACTAATATTATAAATGTGAAAGTGTGGATGTTTGAGTGTTTGGATGTTTGAGTGTTTGGATGTTTGGATTTATTGATTACGCAGATTAAAAAGAAAGAGAGTTTTTTTACAAAAAAAACATTACATCTATGCGTACCTACCATGGATCTAACATAATATTATAGTTTACAAAGTTATGTGATACCTACTTTAAAATACTTTTGAATGCTGTCGGCCTCGTACCTAACTAACCATGTTTTAAACTGCCACAAACTGAACCCTTCTCATCATACTAATAATACCAGCTATCCTCGATAAAATCCCCGATCTTAGTGAAAACCTTGCTAAGATAACGTGCTCCCTCTCCCCTTTATACAATCTTAAAATTACTATATTCAATAGAAAATAACAACATCCGACAATAATTAGGGAAGCTACTAAGAAATTAACAACTGTTTATCCTTTTCTGATTATTTTATTTATATTATTCTTTATTTGAAACTAAAAAAAAAAAAAGTAAAATCGTTGATTTTTGTTGACATAATGGTCGTTAACCGGTAGTTAGCTCGGAGCCTACAGAATTTAACGCGTAGTTTGGAACGTACTTTGTAGAAGTCTGTTATTCTTTGTTTCTGTTTGTTTTGTGAACATTATTTATTAACGCCTTCGTTTTTTGTTAATTATCCATAATATACCTATTTCTATTAGGTAGGTACTTTAAAACATTCGCCTTGGCTTTTATTCACCCTTTTCATAACTCCTGAACTTTACCTACTTCAATCCATCACCTTAGAGATTTAAATTCCGAAAAGTATTTCTTAGTGGTTCCCTGAACAAAATTATAAAAGGAAGCCGTGTGCTAAATTTCATATTTATGTATGGCGTTAGATAGTCAGAGGACTTATTTAATAACAATTTTTTCACCGCAAATGACCGAACTACTGGTAGGACTAGGAACTACATATTTGGAATAAACCATATCAAAGTGTTCAAAGAGTTTAGTTCTTACTATTCTTACTCACTGAATGTTGTTAACTTTATTTACTTTCAGCTTATTTTCAGTATGTAACATCCAGAATACAAGACTGAAAGAACCAAATATCTTTCCTCTGGACTTGTGAATGTTTGTTTCGCTTTAAATTTATTATTGCTGTCTCCTAAAAACACTTCGAAATATTAATTTTTCATGCAAGCATATAGACAAAAAAGGGTCTCGATGACAGACGAGACATTACATTCCGAAAAGGGTCAAAAAGTTATTCACCAGTACCGAAACAACGTAGGTAGGTACCTCAAGAGTTGTCCTACACAAATCTAGGTTTCTAGGTTTCTGTATAAGTTATACATTTTATCTGTGGACAAACAAATTTATTTCATTTCATCAAGTTTTAGTTAATATTTGATGAAAACGAAGTCACTTTTGTTTACAAAGGTAAACTGCTTGTGAATTATTCGCAACATTTTAATTGCTAACGACAAATTATATTGAATACCTATCAATTCAATTTGTTTCTAACTATATTTGGTTTTTCATTTGATCATCAAAAGGATCTTTCCTATTGTAACAATATCATTGATGTTCGTTAAATTTGAAAATTCCAGCAACTTTGCCTACAATATTAGAGATGTGAGAGCAAACCGAGTTGGTTATGCAAATCATCGTTTGTTTAAACAAAGGGCTTCGCCATTTATGTATTCGTCGACCGATGATATCGTTAGTTAGGCAAGTATATAAGAAAACTAGCAACCAGCTTTTGAAGTGAAACCCAACGAAGTGTTCGCGTTTAACGTGGCGTTACTTTCTAACACTAGACTAATTAACCGACTTCATTTCTATTAAATAATCGCTTATTTTCATAAAAAAATAACCCGTTATTTTTTATATTAAGTAGTTTCTATATCGCGTTTTCTTCTCGTTATTTGTTGGAAAAGAAAACAACGAAAGTTAAGCAACAAGGTTAAAACATAAGCTTATACGTAGTTATCTAGGGTGTCCCGTAAATCGACGTCAAGCCACAACCAGGTGATAGGCTAAGTCATATTAGCTGTTAACAGAAAAAATATAACAATCTTTGCAATGCTTATTTAAAAAAAAAGACAGTCATTAAAAACTGACGAAAGCAAATATTTTTAAAACTTCATTGGCAAAAACTTAAACTTTAAGCAGTAATTTTGAGAAACACTATTCAGGATTACATAATAAGAAGAAAATTGAAAAAAAAGTTAAGGTTTGTCGCAACACGAGATAAAGAACCGCCGGCCGCAGGGTGTAAATTTTTATATTTTTTATAAATATTGAAGATTATTTTTTTACGTTTTTCTATTAAATTATGACTTGGCCTATCACCCGGTTCTGACTTGACGTCGATTTACGCGACACCCTGTATATTTTAAGGGCAAAAGGGCATACTAAACCTTTAATATAATTTATTACATTACCTGTCGCAATGATTGATTGGGGCTTTCAATCAAATTCAGCCAACCCTGTTTATTTAGGTGGTGTGAAATAGGTATTGAAGACTGTTTACTTTAGTTTAAGACCGACGCAGACCAGGGCTCTTATTCACTCTGACTAACAACATTCCTTGCCCGTATCGCACGTCGCAAAAACGCATTTCCAAACATTCTAGATATAGTCAAAATATAAGAAATCATTCTTTTTATGCCATAAGAAACGTTGTAAATGTATTTTTTGCAGTTAAACCTCTTTGATTACGAGGGAAAGACAGTTTTTGCGGCGTCTTATCTACGCGGCGTGTTATTGTCATAGTGAAAAAGGGCCCAGAGCAGAGAACAATATAAATATAAACATTGGCGTCACGATTATTGTAATCATTGTCTGCATGCATTCTTTAATAATTTTGAACCGAAACATAAGCTTTATTCTATAAACCGTTCGGAGGTTTTGGCACGATGCACATTTAAACAAAATTAAATTTATATTTTGTAAATTACGCGGGACTTGAGCGCGATGTTATAACAAAATATATATTATTATTATATAATGTGCACAAAACGCGAAAATCTAAAAATTTAAAAAAACGTAGTTTAAAAACAACTGTTTGTATACCTATACCTATAATTATAGGTTCTAGAGTATATTTACTCTGAGGTTCTAGTAAAAAAAAAAAAAAAAAAAAAAATAAATAATAGTAAAAAAAATGGACATAGATAAGCAATAGTGTGTTAACCCACACTGGAGAAATTTTTAGTAAATCGTGTTTTAAAAGTAGGAGCGCCATTTTGTGTCAACATTTTTTATGTTCAATATTTAGTTACATATTTAAGCGATATAATAAAGTAAACAAATAATTAAAAAACGTTCCCTAACTCTCAATAAATCGTTCTAAATCAATAACTTAATTTTGTGGGTTAACATGTTATTGCTACTGATTCTTATGATATACAAAATATGAAACCAAAATATCCCTTATTTTATTTATAAATAAGTGTTGAAGTTATCGATCGATAGTGTCTGTAAACAAGCAGTAAATAGATTCTGCAAAAGCAAACTTTATCGGTCAAAAATATTTAATGGTTATCTTTTAAATAAGTTACGTGGGAGATGTCCGATACCTAAACTACTTGTTGTTTGTGTTGAAATTGAAAGTTTACATAGAATCTCGTCTTTTTCAGTAGTATTTGTATTGTCTCTATATATGTATTACAAGTTGTGCCCCGCGGTTTCACCCGCGATAATTTCAGAGTTCCCGCGGGAATTCCGGAATAAAAAGCACCCTATGTGTTAACCTGATGTATAAGCTATGTTATTGTAAAGTTTCATTTAAATCCATCCAGTAGTTTTTGCGTGAAAGAGTAACAAACATCCATCCATCCATCAATACATACTTACAAACTTTCGCGTTTATAATATTAGTAGGATGTTTTTTAACTTTCCGTTTTCTGTTTCTTAAGATATTAGCCACGTAAACATGGCGTAAAAATGTAAAATTTATATTTGTCAGATCTGCGTCAACGCTAAAATCATCATTACTCCTCTGAATTTTTAAACTAAGGTTAACTCTACACGAGTGTAGAATCTACTGAAATGCTAATTTAGGCTAAAATTACAATTAATGATTAGGTACATTCATAATTACAATATTACAATTAATGATTCATATGTTCAGCTAAAAGTAAAAGTCATAAAGAAAAAACAGCCTTTTTAATATCCCCATGTCGGCGGGCGATAGTTCAACAGATCTAGTGCGGATTCATGGACTTCACACACGTTGTCGAACTTTTCACCACTAAATTGCTCTTGTGACGTCATAGTCTGTAGCTAGAAAAAAATTAACGCTTGGTTTTCTATAGTTTCTTGCATCTACCAAATATGTATATGTAGGTAAGTCTGGAGTTTGAAATAATTCGATACAATTCCACGGTTCGTAAACGGGTGGTGCAGTTCTCAATTTAGCCAGTTTATAATATTGCGCGTTGTTCATTATATCTAACAAAGCCGCTTTCCGCCGTCTGTACGCTTAGATCTTGTAATTATGCAATGGATTTTAATGCGATTTCCATCAATAGATAGAGTGATTCAAGAGGAAGGTTTATACGTACAGTTTATCCCGGGGTTCCCGCAGGAACTCCGAAATTCCCGCGAGTGAAACCGCGGGGACTGTTGGTATAACATAAATATAACATTATGCTGGGCCGGCAGTCTCGACAATGTTTTGACAACGTTGTCGTATCGATTGTTAACTAGGGACCCAAAAATCATGACGATCATCATCATTACAGTAACCAATATTACGTGAATTGCAAGTTTCGAGTCGAGGCTTGCATTTAATGTAATGTTGGTTACTGTAGTGATGTTGATCGCTATGATTTTTGGGTCCCTAGTTAACGATCGATACGATAACGTTGTTAAAACGTTGTCGAGACTGCCGGCGCTGGTATCGAAAAACGTTTTCGGTCAAGATTCAAGTTCATAAGAATTCAATTCTGTTTCGCGTTTGCTCAAGGCTACTCGATATGTCTCCAATTTATATTCAAAACAAGTGTTTCTCACTCTTTCGAGCTGCAACGGTTTATGTACAGTCTGCAAAAAAATTGCCATATGCTGTAAAATATAATATTGCACTAAAAGATATTAGATATGTCTATTGTCTATATCTAGTAGACATGTAGATGTCTACTTATCTATTAATTATCAAGCATTTCACTCCGTGTTCCCTACGGATATCTGGAATGCTGTACAACTTCTATGTTGGTGCAATTAATTGTAATAGTTTCTAGTTGGTTCTAGATGTGTCGCTCAGCTAATAGTCTCGGTCATACCTTTCCCTGCCTTCAGTTATATTGTGTTATGTTATCATCATCAGTTAGTTAGCTATCATCACAATAGCAGATAACTATCTGCTGTTATCTGCTACTATGTTCTTCTTTCTATAATCTACATATATTTTTTTTATAGAGCAACTAGTTGTGCCCCGCGGTTTCAACCGCGTTAATTTCAGAGTTCCCGCGGGAATTCCGGGATAAAAAGTACCCTATGTGTTAATCTGATGTATAAGCTATATTATTGTAAAGTTTCATTTAAATCCATCCAGTAGTTTTTGCGGGAAAGAGTAACAAACATCCATCAACCCATCCATCCATACATTCTTACAAAAACCTTCGCATTTATAATATTAAGTAGGATTCATTTCCAAACGTTTGCATCATTTAAATAATCTAATACGTTATAATATGCTTTATCACATAATTTGTGTTAGATAAAGGTTTTGAATTTATTAATTGACAAGTTAACTACATCGTTATCGGGTTAGGCGTTTGATAACACTGATGTTATAAAAGAGTGTGGTCAAAGATTTTAATCACCGACGCCTAGCCTGAAATGGGATGTAACTTTCAGTTGAAGTTACCGAACACACCGTCAAATGCTTGGCGACAGATTTTCAACCTGCAGGTTGCTAGGCAACCGAAGCCCACAACCATGCCGTCGTTTCCTCATGGTGTTTTCCTTCACCAACAGCTCAAGCTCATTTTTGGGATTTGAACTTACAGCTCGTAATATTTTACTCAAAAACTTTGTCTATTTTTATTTCCGACTGTACCTACCTCCATACACATATTATATAAGTAGACACACACCTACACTACAATACACACGGGAATTCTAAAGTGTGACTGCGATTGGATGAAAGAAAAAAGCCCTCTTAGATTTTTCTTTTAATAAAGTTTTCCGTGACCCAATTGCAAAGTTGAAACCGTTCCATATTTTATTTTATAATCTTTATTAGCTAATATAATGTTACTTACAACGCAAAATTTAAAAGAAGTAGGTACATTTCCTACTTAATTATGTACGTTGCTGTAACTCTGTATTAACTACTGCAATATAAGTACTTTTTATTAAAATAAAACAAAAAAGCTCAACATCCTTTTCATCAATTTTCTCTCCTTTCAAAATATGAATTTTTAAATGAATTTAATTTGAAAAATAAGCGACAAAAGTAAAAAATTGAAATGGTATCTTTTTTTATAATAAAGAAGATTTTTTTTTCTTTTACCTATTCTAATTATTTTTGACTGGTTTGCAAGACCTTTAAACTTTGGTAGATTGTTCTGGGAACGCATCCAAAGGTTCCTGATAAATAGTTCAAAAATTCACTCGAGGCTGGCATTTTTAGCTTCATAGGTCACGTAGTTTTCGACTTTCCAGATCGTGTTTAGTCAGTGATTCAGTGACCTTTCCTTTTTATATAAAAAAATATATATTGTATGTATGGGTGTTAACTATGGTATTTTCGAATTAAATAACGTTATAAAGCGACTTACGACTTATGGCCACAATAAGTCACTAATCCACATTTCATACCACGTTTGCGGGAGAATAGGAATCGTGCACGTACCTATTACACGGTACATTTGAAGGGTAAATCGCATTAGTGGAGGCCCGAGTTTTATTATAACCGGATTTATTTTGAAACTATTGTAACTACTTATTTATTTAAATGGATACCATTGAGCTGTAGGTATACCGCTGGTGATTAGTGGCCGTTGTGGTCAGCTGATAAAGCATTTGAACGTTTTAACTGTCGCTAGTGTAGGGAATATAATACGGTTTACTCGAATATCACAATTCCCTGTTTAAGTACCTTTACACATCGTGTTCCTAAACGAGGCTTTACTGTAGGCACATATTTTACAATGGAACTAATAGGTACTCAAAAATTCACAGTAGTAAAGTCACTTATTTGAGACTATTATAATGAATTTCATTTTATTTTTAATACTTTTTTAATTTTACAATGTAAATAACGTACGCGTACGTCATGAAAATTCTCATTACTTAGAGTGCAAAGACAATGTTAAAAAGACAAATCAAAGAAATTCGACGTACGTACGTGTTTAAAATAGGGACCTTTTTCATTTCTAGAACACCAACTAGGTACTTTTGAAACTTTGAGTTCGAAAATATTACGCGCGCCGAATTTGTGAATCAAATTGCGATGTTGCCAGTTTGGACAGTTTACATAGAGGCATTTAGTTTCTGTGAAAATGATAATATAAATAAAAATAAAAATTCATAAAAGTACCTACCCACTATGTATGAAACATTGCTTGAGAAAACAGAAGTTTCCCATACTAAACTTACCTATAATCTCGATTATTAAAAATGTTTCAGTAAATATAAAATATATACGAGTGAAATACACTGAATTTTTCATTATATTTCGAAGTTTTGTTCTCTCAAAGTAGTTTGGACAGTTCTGAAATTTTCGTTACAAATACATAAATAAAACTTAGTTATATTGTACCTGAAAACTTTAGTTGCGAACAAAGTTTGGATTGTAATAAAACAAATGGACTGTAAAGTTTGGACAACAACTTGCGTTCTTTGATATAGTTAGGTAGTGTAGGTAAAAACAATAATATGACTTCTCTACTAGAAAAAAACAACTCAACGATTCCAGTTCTACAAACTTTGTTAGGGCATTTGTCTGCCAAAATTTACAACATATAAAACCTCAGACGAAATAAAAAGTCAAGACGGAGTTCACGGCTGTGAACAAAGAAGTGAAGCCGATAAAACTACGCCTCGGCGTGTACATGCACAGATACACGCACACACTTATGATGAAACTACGCCTTACCTTATCAGTCGAGCTATTCCAGCGCGCGGAGTGTCACGCTGTAATAATTCCTATTTTTTAAAGAAAAAATTCCGAATTTTGTAATGAGAGGGTGTAAAAACCAATTTTCGAAAAATAAAAAGTGGGATAGAACCACATTTTTAATAAAATATAAATTTTATTAATTTATGATAACTTGGAACACAAAACCTCCACAACTTTCATAAGTGTTGCTACTAGTGAGCGTCACAATAGTCCCCGTTTTTTGGGTAAGTTATTGTGACGTGGAACGTAATTTAACACGTTCATTTACTTATTTCGATTTTAAATTTTAATATTCATAAAATTTATGTAAGTTTAAATAGGCGTTAATTTTTATTTTCCATGTTTTATCATAACTTCGAAACCTATATTTTTAAGGTTCTCGAATATACAACCGAGGTATACAACTTAAAAAAATACTAACTTATCTATTTACTTATCCGTTCATCTTTCTAGAACTTAACAATTTTGGGTAATAAGTTTTCACTGCACGGCAACACTCACTGAATGTCCACATGTTTACTAAACCAGCTTCACTTTTTTGTTGACAGCGCTCCGTCTTGAGTTTTTATTTCGTCTGAATATAAAACAAAAAAATATCGATGAATAACATTCTTAGCACAGACAACAGAATATAGTACACGTAACTAGAGGATCGATACAGGCGAGGCAAGCGCGCCAGAATTTTGAACAAATGCTCATAACTTCGTCCATTTACATTTCTGTTTCACTCACAATCAATTTCTCACCGCCGCACTCAGAGTCGACTTTAATGATTACTTAGTTAAGTATAGATTTTCAAAACAAAACTGCCGCAATCAGACAAGTTTAATAAATTAATGCCAATTGCCATTTAACTAATTAAGTTACATCTCATTAAATGCCAATTAACATTAATTTACTGAACGTCCCTAATTGCGGCAGTTTTGTTTTAAAAATCTATACTTAACTAAGTAATCATTAAAGTTGACTCTGAGTGCGGCCGTTAAACAGCCAGCCTAAGTAAAGTAGTTTCTACTCTTGCTTCTCTTTGATTTTAAATGAACTCATTCTATTTTTTAGCATTCCGGACAATTCTTCGTGATTTTTAGTTTGCTGTTTTTAACCAACTTCCAGAAAAAGGAGGAGGTTCTCAATTTGTCTGTATGTTTTTTTTTTGTACCTTTGTTACACGATTACTCGAAGAAGGCTGGAACGATTTTTAAATTTTTTTCTTTGTTTGTTATGGTACACTTTCAAGTTAGTCCCATGGTAAATTAGTCAGGATTTGATGATGGGATCATGGAGAAATCGAGGAAACTCTTCCAATATTACAGGCACACCTATAGCGATTTGGGTAGATAAATTTTCACTGTAAAAAATACTAGCTGTACCCCGCGGTGTCACCCGCGGTAATTTCGGAGTTCCCGCGGAAACATCCAAACATCCACACTTTCACATTTATAATATTAATAGGATTTTTAGGATAAACCAATCCACTTAAAAGCAAAAAATAAATACAATTTTCGCTAGAAAATGAAAATCGACTTCAAAACAGCGGGCAGACACGAGCGGGCTTGACACCGACTCGCGACTTCGAAACGATCAGTAGGTAGCACATGCGTAGGTTATTTCTGACTTTTTTAGTTTACTTAGTGCATTTTTGTATTTTGAAGTCGGTTTTCGTTTTTTATTTATTTATTTATTAGTACACAAAACAGTTTACAACCGAAAATAAAATAAAAAATATGTCGGCGAGAGGGTAGTTTCGTTATCAATAACGTTTCCCGCCGACTAATAGCGGTTGTAGTACGTTCGTTCCCCCGCTCCACTCCATTGCCCGACTCGTCTTTGTTAGAACTTGATATAAAACGCGGGTATGCGTAAGCCACGGTTCATTGTTACTTTGTGTTCGGTTCAGTGCAGTTATAGTGTCGTATCAGTGTCGTATCAATCTAGAGTGGCTATAGTGATTACGTGTGCTGTGTCATCTAATACTTTCCAGAGATTTGCTTAAGTCGGGAGCACGGGCAGTGGAGGTGAGCGTTCATGCATTGTAAAGGGGCCCCATTAAACCTACACCTGGGTCGCAAGTCCCAGGCACTGCTCCGTGTTCCCTACGGATATCTGGTATGCTGTATTATTTATAACTATGTTGGTGCAATTGCTTATTATAGTTTCCTGTTACTATCATTATTTGCTACATCAGAAGTGGGATTGTTCTTGCGTCCACATTTCTGCCGATAAGGTTCCTACGTTCGGTTTCTCTCGGTCAAGTATTATGTTTTACATAAATCCTAACAACGTTGCGATTGAATTAGTTAATGGACTCCTAGGAGCAATTAATTTTATTAGTCTTCGAACTCATAGAAGTAATATCATCGCCTAGACCCACGGGTGTGCAGCCAACGTGATTTTGTGATTTCATTTCAAAGGTTTCGATACCATTGTCCATGAATTGTTGTCATATACCTACCGAACTGTTTCGCGATGTGATGTGTACAGTGTTCTTTAAGTGGTGTTACTCAATTTAAAATGCCGTGATCGTTACTTACTACTGGTTTTCCAACCACGGAGTTGAAATCTTGCAAGTTTCAACTTTGATCCTTTGTCTAGGGAGATACTTGTAATCTACCCACAGTAGTTAATTATAGAAATTAGAATTTCGATGCGTGTGAATTCTAAAATTTCAAGTTGTTCTAGTAATGATTTGATAACTACCCACGTACCCAGCAGTCGTTATTCAGGTTTTGTCTGAGCGTGAATTCTAGATAATTAAGATGGTTTTAGAATGAATCGTTTTTCTAATCGCAAGGTAGATCATAAACGTCGCTGAGTAGGTATACGGTATTCTGATAAGATAGTTTAGGGATTCTGTCAAGTTACGTTTTTTATTAAATTGCGAGTATGACTATTCCCGAAATCAGCGGTTGCTATGTTCTGGTATTGTTAAGGTCAGTTTGTGATAGCGAGGATGGCGTGTCGGCGAGAGATAATGAAAGTGTTATTCAGTAGTTGGAGAACTCGGTGTTATTCAGTAGTTAGAGAACTCGAGAAGAAAGACAAACAAAAAAGAAAAGAAAAAAAAAATTGGTGATTGAATTTTGTGCTGAAAAAATGTGTGGTGGCTACAGGGACAAAAAAAATGCGTCCGGTCTAGCATAGCCCGGAAAAAAAGAATGTGTCTGCAGCTACTACTTGGGACTAGCACGATTCAATCCAGTTTTACTTCGATATCATTTTCTAATAGTTAAATTGTGCCAGTGTTTTTGAGTGTTTCGAATAATTAATTGCGTGGAGTTTTTGAGTGTTTCGAAAGCTTCGACGAGTGTTATTGTCGAGTGATGTTGAGAGTGAGATATTATGTCAGGATGAACGAGCGTTCGTATTAGTTTTCTATCTCGGATTTCTTCCTGTGAGTTTAGCGCCCGAGGACGTGCGCATGTCAGTATGGCCGTGTCGGCGAGAGGGTAGTTTCGTTATCAATAACGTTTCCCGCCGACTAATAGCGGTTGTAGTACGTTCGTTCCCCCGCTCCACTCCATTGCCCGACTCGTCTTTGTTAGAACTTGATATAAAACGCGGGTATGCGTAAGCCACGGTTCATTGTTACTTTGTGTTCGGTTCAGTGCAGTTATAGTGTCGTATCAGTGTCGTATCAATCTAGAGTGGCTATAGTGATTACGTGTGCTGTGTCATCTAATCGTTTCCAGAGGTATGCTTAAGTCGGGAGCACGGGCAGTGGAGGTGAGCGTTCATGCATTGTAAAGGGGCCCCATTAAACCTACACCTGGGTCGCAAGTCCCAGGCACTGCTCCGTGTTCCCTACGGATATCTGGTATGCTGTATTATTTATAACTATGTTGGTGCAATTGCTTATTATAGTTCCATGTTCCTATTTATTCCTATATGCTCTTTTCCGACAAATACATTCACAAAAGTAAAAGAGCTAGATTGCATACCAAAATATGCGTACACATCAGAGTACACATCATTTTATTAAAATTTGTGTTTTCTAAACGCTATTAAACAAATCAATTTTAAAATAAGTGACCAGAGTGAGTATAGTATTTTTTGTTTGTATGCTAGACGAGCGACACCGATTTTTACCTGTATTCCTACTAAACTGACTTGGCGGTAGGTACCTACTTCTGTCTGTCCTGTGATTCGAAGTAGGTAGGTACCCAATATTTTCGGTGTCGATTTCATCAGCAACACACATGAAAGGAAAATTCGATTTTCTGGTACATTACACCGGTCAATCTGGTGGCTTGGCGTTGATGGGCGGTAAACTCTACCTTTCAGATTGCTACAAATCTTCTAGAATCCAATGTTACGTACATAAAAAAAAAATTGTTAATAATACTAAATAATAATAATCCACTTCACAACACACAGATCTACTTGATCCCACACTAAGCTATAAGCTTGTGTCGTGGAAACCTAGCAAAACTGGTATATACTACATATTATTTCGGACATATCTATTATAATATAAAATACATATATATACGTGCAATCGTCGAAGCAAAAGTCCAGTTTTGCGTGACCACGTTACATACCTAATGATTCCATTGCTTAGTTTTCTATATGCGTTGATAATTAATTTTTTTTTTTAGATTTTCAACTTGGCTAAGGGGGCATTTCTTTACAAATCTAAAAAAAACAAAAATAGCGATATAATGGCAAATGTTTCGAGACTAAATAAAAAAAAAAAAAACAAAAAAAACGATATTTATTGCCAGTGGTGGTGACAGTTTTTGCTAGTTTTGTTATACGAGTAGGTAAGGCAGGCGAGTAACTTACAAGTCTGTATGCTGCTGCCAAACGCCTGTGCTTCGGTGGCCAGTATTTATGTCTAAAACTCTAAATGTTTAGAAATAAAATGCAAAACACTTTTCACAATAAAATAAGACACGAATCAAGAAAAATCGCTTGTATTTTAGATAGAGAAGTTATCGGCAAAAGAGTCATTAGTTAATTACGGTAACTTAAATTGTATTTTATTGGATTTGATCTATGTAAAATACGGATTGATAGAGCCGGTGTCCTCCCAGAAAAAACTGGTTTTTATAAACGAAAAAAAAACACATTTTAATAAGACACTGTTACAAGAGTAATGATAACAAACAAAATAATGATTTTATGAAATAAATAAATACTGAAAAGCTCTCAAGTGGCGACCATGTAGCGACTTTGTATGTTTGTATGTGCATCACGCAAAAACTAATGAATGTATTAAAAAGTGGTTTTAATAGTTGCCTTTTTTATATAGTCTAACTGAAAACAGTGAGAGGTATAATACAAATGAACAAAAACATGACAAAAAACCAATAATAAACGAAATTTATGCAAGAAAAATAACCACCCGAGCGGAGCTGGGTACTACAGCTAGTCTGGTAAATAAGAGTGTTTATCTAACCAAGAACATCTGCACACGAAGTTGCATGATAACGGTCCATTCTGCGTATGAGATTTCAGTTTCGAAATGAATCCTCTCGAATTTAGGGTTACCAGATCCGAAAATAAGTTTTCCTGAAAAATCCCTGACTCAACAATAAATATCCTGACATTTCGACAGAAAAGTATCTTATTTTAGAAACTCACGGGTGAGCCCGAATTGAGTGTCAGATGCGGTGTGGCGCGGTGCGGTCAATGAATAATTAATCAATTAATTGATTGTTAATTATAAGATTTCATTCTTTGATTATAATTTAATTTCTTATATTTTTCCTGACAATTTACAATTTTACCCGTTTTCCTGTCAGGAAAATTCCTGTCATCTGGTAACCCTACTCGAATCAGATACCTCTCGAATCAAATATTTACCTACCTATTCTAATTTACACGTTTGTTACCGCGAGATTCTGAAAAGCCGACCTTTTTATTACAAGCACCTATCGTTATTACCGCTTTTCTCGAGCGAATGTTGTCTAATTTCCTTTATCTTGGTCTCTCTATTGTCCTCAGGTGTCTTCCCCGTTTCAACTTTACACTCATTATTCACTTATGATGGGGTCTTTATTTTTTATGCTCTCACTGAAATTGCTTCTCTCGCCGGGTTATTATCCACTATTAAGGTGTCTTGTGTAGGTATTAAACTGCAAGTTGAAAGCTGCGGTTAACTCTTGGTCTTACGAGTCGCGGTACGTAACTCGGCAATTTAAGTTTTGAAAACTATCAAGGAGTTAGCGGCAGTTTAACGTTAGTTAGGTAAACGCAACCAGCACCTACTTGCACTGTGCTAGCTGCACTAAGTACGATCTGATTCGCAGAACGCAAGTTATGCAGTTCGGAATCCTAACTATCCTTAGTATTTTAATGCGAATGTGAGTTTGTTACGCTTACGCGTCATAACCTCACAGGTTGATAATCATGTTTTGCAAACACTTCGTCAAGGGAATAGAAAAGGACATATTTTATGGTAGGTACCTACCAAAGACATTATAAGAGAATAGACGAACAATACAAACTTTTACTATGCAATCCACGTCGACCAATTTTTGCGGGGGAATGATCAAAACAAAAAGCAATCGCATCGTTGCGATGCAATCAAATACCAGTCACCACAAAGTACATTTCAACTAGCGAATCACATCGCTTTCCGTCAAGTATCTATAGACAATATCAAAGATGCTAGCCAACGGCATTTTGTTAGCATGAGATCATTTGACCGCTGGATAAGCGGGGGGGATAGCTTAGCGGCCGAGCGTATTGTCAATCTATTCTCTGTCTATATCTTTGGTAGGTACCTATTCTTTATCTCGGAGTTCACGCGGTAACTCCGAAATTAACGCGGGCGAACCGCGGAGAGAGCGCGCTAGTGATAAAAGAAATAATTCAAGACAGACGTAATATTAAAACTGAATTTAAGTGACTGGATCTAATTCATCCACTTTTCTGCTTAATCCCAGCAATACAGAGATAGGATCAACATGCACCATCAAACCAGCAGTGGACGTAAGATTCAAATGGTACTTAGGGTTTAGTAGGTAAGCTGTTTTACCGCAAGGAATTTAATTAGATGGTATAAAAGAACGAAATCCAGCAAGTAGGTATGTTTTTACCCGCCGTAGACAATTAAAAATTCGCAACATTTTTCGGAGAAGGTAACTACGTACTCATACAATATGAGTTGTAGAAAAAATACAATTACCTATACTATTCTTTTTTTACACAAATTAAGATAGAAATGCAACATAATAAAGTGGCTAGTCTGGCAAAAAAAGAATTAAGTACTTATCTAAAAATTTTCAATTACAACATCGAGAAACTTGAAAGAAGAGTTTTTGGCGGGGTTCTGTCATTCATTTTCGTCTCGACAAAAAATAGATAAAAGTAGATTTTGTTTTGTTTCACAGAGATGGTTTTTTGTGTGCATAAAAAGATGACATTTCGGGCTGATTTCTTCGGTTTCCTCCAAAAGCCCAGAAAAAGTTCTGTACCATGGTTTGTAATTTCAAACGGTACAATGAAGCATTTTTATAGATAATATTGATCTAATTTATTTTACTTGAAACTGATTAATGCATTAAATGTTAAAGTCCATAAAAAGGAAGAAAGAAAGACTTTGAAAGAAAGTGAAGGATAGTTAATGTATTGTACTTGTTGATTCTAATCTAGGCGATAAAACTGCTGTTCAAAATTTATTTTTTATTTCATTATAGCCAGTGACTGTTACATTTCTTTTTACGGTTTCTAAAAATAAAATAAAGGTTAAAAATCTAGCCTATATATTTTTTCTAGTACTTACCAGACCGTTGTTTTAGCAATGTCAATAATGGGTTATGTAAATCTCGCATGCTAGTTGTCTGTCCCAGCGAAAATCGAATAGGCGAATTTTTCCACTGTAACCTAGCGAAAGCTATAAGGATAAAATTTGATACATTAATGTTTCTTACTGATTAAAATTTTCCAACCGCTAAAACAAATCCTTAGTCTAAAGTAACCCTTTCTTCTTTTCCATCAAAACATAATAATGAGCCCAAAAACGACCACTTCGCATATTTGCGACGTTCATAAATTTTTAATTGAATTCTCATCAAGTTCAGGTACCTACAAATAGCAGTGAACATTTTCTCTCGTAATTCAGCTTCCACGAACAAAGTCGTGGCAATGGAAAAATATGACAGTGATTATAATTAAAAATTCATTTAAAATTCTCCCTTTTCAATCGCTTTATATACACTTACCGCCGCACTCAGAGTCGACTTTAATGATTACTTAGTTAAGTATAGATTTTTAAAACAAAACTGCCGCAATCAGAGACGTTCAGTAAGTTAATGATAGTCGGCATTTAACTAATTAAGTTACATCTCATTGAATGCCAATTAACATTAATTTACTGAACGTCTCTGATTGCGGCAGTTTTGTTTTAAAAATCTATACTTAACTAAGTAATTATTAAAGTCGACTCTGAGTGCGGCGGTTAAACCTTAACATCGAGTGATAGAGAGTAAAATTGCTAAGCTGTATTAACAAAATCCTTTACTAAGATTGTAAATGCGAAAGTGAATTCGTTTGTTTGTAACGCTTTCGCGCCTAGATGGCTTAACCGATCATCATGAAATTCTGCATACACGTTGTCAGGGGTACAGAGGATATAGGATACTTTTTATCCCGGGATTCCCACGGGTGCCTACTCCGAAATTAACACAGGTGAAACTTCATAATACGACCCATTGTCACGGGTACAGAAAAGGATATAGGGTACTTTTTATCTCGGAACTCTCACGTTAACACCGAAATTAACACGGGTGAAACTTCATAATACGACCCGTTGCACGTTGTCCGGGTAAAAAAAGGATATAGGGTACTCTTTATCCCGGAATTCTCACGTGAACTCCAAAATTAACGCAGGTGAAACCGCGGGACGCAGCTAGTACTCTATAATTATGTTAGTGTCATTCTAACTTGATGGCTTGTATAATTGAATCCTTTAGCTTTGCGTCACTAGGGCCGGGCCGCATTGAAATGAATTCTGTGAATGAAATCCTTCAGAGTTCGTATTCGAAACATGTTGTGGTGCAAACTTCGCCGTTGTAAATATCACATTGTTTTCGCGAAAAGTTTTATTAAAAGCTTTCTATTCGAGATATTCTCTAAACGTAGGAATTCAAGCTACAACAGAAAATGTTTTCCACTGAAATTTCAGAATATTTCAACCGCTGTTTCAGTTTTTTTTGGCGATTATTTTGTTGTATAAACTCGTGATTGTTATGATTCAATAAATTTTGAGAGGTTTTCTAGTAACTGAACTTTTTCATACATATGTATAGTTCCATCGTTCATGAAAATCCGTTCAGAGATCCAACCAGTTTTGAAATAGCCACTTGTTGCAATTTAAAGATTATTTACGTAGATACTTCCATAAGTATATTTTTTTATTTATTTCTTACGAGTAAGTAATTTTTTGTTAATGTAACACAATATTTTTTGTCATGTTTACGTTGCCTACTCTTAACACGCGTAAAGATTATCATTACGTTGCGTTCGTAGTAGTTTTTTTTTTTTATGTCATAGGGGGCAAACGGGCAAGTGGTACACCTGATGCTAAGTGATTACCGCCGCCCATAGACATCTGCAATACCAGAAGGCATGCAGGTGCGTTGCCGACCTGGAATGGGGATGGGAACTGGCTTTCAAGTGGGGCTGCCGGAACACACCGTTAGGTGCTTGGCGACAGATTTGCAACTTGAAGGTGGTAGCTAGCCAGCCGGTTTCCTAATATGCTATGCTATGGTTACCTCACGATGTTTTGCTTCACCGACAGCTCAAACTCATTGTTAGGTGCTCATTCGTAGTAGAATAGGTAGACAATAGACATGCATCGAGTGACCACTTGGACTTTCCACACCTCCAGACGGCCTTAATCTTATAGGTATTTATTTAAACAGGATACAATTTAATTACCTACTTAGTTGGTTCAATAGCAAAATTAGTCCATTTATGATTTTTCTAATTTGATTCGATTCACAAAATGGTGGTGTCAACTCTAAAACAAAAAGCGCAACTTTTCCTCTTCACATTTCATAGGATTACTGACAAAAGACCCTGCAGTGAGAACTTCCTACATCAAGACAAGACAGATACTTGCAACTGCAAGATTTAATTCAACGCTGATATGTTTCGCAAAGTGCAATTTGTTTCGCAAAGTGTAATTTTGATAAACGCACTTAAAACTTGAAATAAGAGAGTAGGCAAAGTTTCCAACATCTGAGGGCACGGTAGTGCCCCGCCAAGACGAGCCAAGCGAAGCGCAAGGGCACTACCCTACCTTTTTTCTCGAAGTTCTTCGTAGTTTTTTGAACCCTTATAACTTTGGTTTGGATTATACCAGATAAACAAAATTCTCGTTGATAGCCGACTTGTTAAACATATAAAGTTTTAATTGCATAGCTCTTATACCTACTTTAAATTTTATTGATATCTAAAAATCCCTGATTTGGTTACTGACTCACTGATGATCATCAAAATTCTTAGGGTATTTCCTAATGTCCTAGAAAGCTGAAATTAGGTGTTTAAGCTAGTATTAGTACACAAACAACAAAAAAATTATAAAACTTGTACTTTTATCCTCCAACCCCTTAAACTGGAGGATGGAAGTTTGTATGAGACTTCCGCAATTTTTACTTAAATAAAGAAATAAAATCCCCCGAAAAATATTTCATGTAAAATGTTGCCAAGATGAGGTCATATGACTCGCACTGTCAAAAATCTGACAACTTTTTGACAGTGCGAGTCATATGGTCTTGCGTCATGGCAACATTTTACATGAAAATGTTTTTGGTGGGTTTTTGCATTTCTAGACTCGCTTTAATGTAATCTACTTATACACCTATCTAATATTATAAACGAAGCTTTTAAGTTTATTTATATAGATATCTATATCTTTCCTGAAAAAAAACGTGATTTTAAACAAAAACAATATAATTTTTTTTTTTTGCGCTATAGCTAGACAGGTGTCTTTGTTATTTATACTATACACATAAAAAACCACACAATCATACTTGGCGTATTTATACAGTGAAAAAGTACAGGGATGACTTATGAGATAAATTGTCTAAATAAAATAATATTAAACTGTAAATCTATATTAAATTTATGGAAAATTTTATATTTTTACTTTTAGGGTTCCGTACCGAACGGGTAAAACGGGACGCTATCACTAAGACTCCGCTGTCCGTTCGTCCGTCCGTTTGTCTGCCCATCTGTCACCAGACTGTATCTCATGAACCGTAATAGTTTGACAATTGAAATTTCCACAGATGATGTATTGCTGTTGCCTCTATAACAACAAATACCTACTAAAAAACTGAATAAATTAAATATTTAAGGGGGCTCCCATACAATAATCGTGATTTTTTGCCGTTTTTATAGATAATCGTACGGAATCCTTCGTGCGCGAGTCCGACTCGCACAAGATACATTTTCATCCGTTTCAATCAAAAGATTCCAGACTATTCAGATATTTACATAGGTGAAACCGCCGAAAAAAGCTAGTGGTAGGTATATGTACCTATAATAATACAAATCGAACTTTTAGGCCCAATGAAGCTTGAACTGGTATTAGGTACTTACTTACTGCAAAGTTAAAATTAACGAAGTTATAGCCCACAAAATCGATCAAACAATTTTACTGTCAGTTTTCATTCATTTAAATTATCATATTTATAATAATGTACATACCTACAGATAAAATTTTCATGTTTTGTTGTTTGAAATACGAAATTATGTTATTTGCTGTTTCTCCGAAATCTGTTAACCAAATTTGATGCGACTTTGTTGTAGTAGATAACAAGTATTAGGCATCTGATTATAATTATACCTAAGCTACATAGATTTTTAACAGTTTTACGAATATTTAGCCACCAGAGGACGCAACAAAAGCCGTTGATTCTATAATAAAAAAAAACGTTCCCTAACATTATTTCAGATCCTGAAAAATACGCCATCTGTCAACCGGCGGTGGTCAAGAAAATGTTTAAGTGAATTATGTGAAATGGTGTTTCAAACCTTTTTTATGGCACCCATAATGGTGAAATGATTATTATACCTTTAATAATTCATGATCCATTAAAAAAGAACTGGCAATCTCGAGGAGGATGTCTGCGCGCTCAGTGGAGAGTGTAATTCGACGTAATTTCATAAGACGTAACTAGAATATTATGCTTATTTTAAAAAGACTCGTGGCGTGGAAATGCCTCCGCACTCCGTAGTGTTCAACGAATGGATTTTTCGGAATACTTTTACGATAGAATGTTGTTGAAGTAAGCACGCAGGTACATTGTTTTTCACAAAGGTTTATAGGCACCAGAACGTTTGTTACTTGTTAAGATTCTGATATTACTAGCTATGCCCCGTGGTTTCAACCGCGTGAATTTCGGAACTCCCTGGGGAATCCTTTGTTCCGGGAAAAACGTATTCTCGACAGTGAGATTTCGAAATAGATATAGCAGTTTTAGAGATTAGGTACCTCTTAAATTTTTTCAAACAGTATAATCCTCCTAACACTTAATAATATAAATGCGAAAGGAGTTTGTTTGTTTGTTACGCTTTCACGTCTTAACGGCTCAACGGGTCATTATAAAATTTTGCATACATTTTTTCAGGGATACAGAGAAGGACATAGGGTACTTTGCATCCCAGAATTTCCGAGGGAACTCCCAACTTATTGCGGGTGAAAGCGCTAGTCTGTATTATAAATATAAATGTGATGCGAATGCGATTTTTTTTGTTTGTTACGCTTTCACGCCCTAACTACTAAACCGATCAACATGACATTTTGCAATACACGTTCAGGCGTAAAGAAAAGGACAAAGGGTACTTTTTTCCTGAAATACGTGAACAGATAACATTAAATAAATATAATTAATGTCCCAAATTTTCAATAAATTAAAAAAATATAGTATTAAACAGTAGGTAAATAATAATAAAAAAAATTGCATCTATTTGGCAAAATTTGGCAAAGAACCCCTGTGGAAAACGAAACAAAACTTTGCACTGCTTTTAAAAAACTTGACTTCCTTTCGTATCGAAAGAGTGAAACAACGTCGCTTCATCAGAAGTTCTTAATTAAAAATACGAAGCAACAATAGAGATTGCGAGGGCTAAAATATGGCGACTGGGGCGAGTGCATGTTTACATGAATCGTCTGCGCGGACCGCGTTAAAGCTAAGTATAAAATAATGTTAATTACTCCTGTTTTTCTTTGCCGTCTTAGTGTTTTTAAAACATTTATACAGAGGAAATTTAATTTTCTTTTTGCTGCTTTTTTGTGATGAAATTTTAATATGTATCGAATTTCTTCATTAAATTCACTCATTTTGACAGAGAGAAAAACAAATGAAAATAGCTAGAAACAACATTTTACCGATTTGTTTCTTTTTTTAACCGACTTCCCAAAAAGGAGGAGGTTCTCAATTCGACACGTAAGTTTTTTTTCAATGAAACCTTATCAATGTTATCAAAACCAGCCAGATACAAATAGTACAGCCAAAGAGATTTTAATACAAGTTTATACATACTATGCGCAAAGACTTTTGCGTTGATCTAGGGAAAAGCTAAAAGGAAAATATAATTAAAAAATATACCTAGCCTAAAACACTTTTGTTGTTGACATTGCAAGCACATCTCTTATAACAGTGTCAGTGGCTCAAACATTGTATCTTATGGGCTTATTTACCATTTCTTTTCTATTCTGAAGTCTCTTGCCACGGTTGATGAATTGCCGAATGAGAAAGCTCTGGAAGAGACAAGTTGATGGGTCTGAGCATGTGTGGCACCTAGCACGACTATAATATGTACTTCATGCTGTATAAGTTGGTTAAAGTCACCGAATAGAAAACAATAGATAGAAGGGACATCAACTTAGTTTAGTAGGTAAACACATGAAAACCAGTGTCGCCGGGTGATTTTCGCACACAAAACTATTCGTCACGTTCTAAAACATTCATTAACGTAAAGAAATGTATTAAACACTTTATGTTTATGTTTTTACTTAGTCACTGTTTTCAAAATTCACTGCAGTTTTGGGAATATTGTGTTAAATATACTTGGGATGGTAGCAAAAGAAGTTTTGGGCAAGTTAGAGCATTTGCTTTAATTGCTTAATTTATTTGCTCTGTGGTTAAAATTATTGGTTTTGATTCTCTTTGAAAATATATTATGTGCAAAGTTTGAATGCCTAGATTTATAAAGGATTGCAGTGTATTTATTTATAGCACTGCACTGAATCGAGATTGAATCTTAACGAAGTCAATGAATATTGTAAGTAGTCAGCCAACCATTAGTTGAGGTCCGTTTATATCTACAGACATTGAGCGTGCCAGACACGTTCCGTGACAGACACCGACAGACACCATTTATTTACATCTGAGCGTGTCAGACACGCACCAGGGCTGAAACCGACAGACCGTTTATTTACAAAAGACGTCTTCTAGTTCTAGAAAGACGTCGATTGTTAAATACAAAAATATATTAGGTATACAACTTTTCCTCGCGGTTTCACCCGTGTTAATATCCGCGGAAATTTCGATAAAAAAATACCTTAAATATCCTTTTCTTTACTCTTGATAACATGTATGCAACATGATGATCGGAGTACATGAAATCGTAACAAAAAAACTCGCATTCGCATTCATATTAGTTAGCATTTTATTTTGATTCACCAGCCCACGATAAATGTTTGATTTGATACGTCATACGATAGATAGATATCGTTGAGGCAAGTACGGGAGATACCGATGCTAATTCGGGAGCGACTCGAGCGTCGTTGGGACCTTTTGGGTTTTGAAGATTAGGAGATATAAACAAAATAAGGTCATATGATATTTTTCCATTCACCGGTGGGTTTAGCTTCTACAGGCTTTCAAAAATGTAAAAAAAAATATTAAAATGGAAATACTCGAGCGCGTCAGATATTGTAGTTTAGATACTCCAACGTGTCTCTGATATCGAAAATATATTCATCTGCCGATTTGCGTGGTGGGGGTGGCCATCCGGAAGTGGAGAAAATGAAAAAAAAAACATTTACTCGAGCGCGTCAGATATTCAAAGGGGATGTTAAGTGAGCCCTAAAAATGCACCCCTTCGAAAATCTGCCAATTTGGAGGTGACGCAAGGTAGTAGCGAATTTTTGAAAATGCAAAAAAAATCTCAATTTTGAAATACTCGAGCGTGTCAGATTATTTTACAGAAGGTTCAGCTTGCACTCCAAGTTATGTTGGCTTAAAATCTGACAATAATTTTGAGGGGTATTATTAATCTGACTGCTAGAAACAAAAATTATGATTTATTTTTAAGATTTTTTTTTCTTTCTGACGTGTAAGTTTAATAATTAGTTTAATAATTTCTTGTTCACAAAAAACACACTTTATATTTCTATGAAATATGTAAAAGCTCACAAAATATTATTCACAAAACTAACTTTAAAGCACAAACAAGCCAGAGCGTTTTACATATAATAACATGAACGCGTTGTTTTGTGATGAGCTTTATTATAAAATATATATAATTACATTAAAGTGAAAGGTTATAGGTGAACCTATAGTTTGATGTAATACTTACCTTAACTTATTTTAATATGTATTTTAACCGACCAAAAAAAGTTATAATTTGACACGTTTAGCGCCGTGATATACTGTGATGACATTATGGCGACGGAAAGTAGTGTGAGGACGGTGCGAGAGAGTGAGAGATAGAGAAAAAGTAAAAGAGAAAGAAAGACAGAGATATGAATAGGTACATGTTTCACTGCAGCTGCTCGTTCGATTCGAAGACGATTTTTGTTTCTTCGGCTTATGAAAATCGGCAGATTATATTTTTCCCGCTATCCTTGAGTTATTTACTTTAAAATAAAAAATAAATCAACTGCGCTCGAGAATGTCGAAGTTGCGTTTTTTTTTTTGCAAGTTTGTGATCCTCTAACTCCCTTACGTCACGTTCAAATGGTCAGATTATTCATATACATACTTCTCACTATGTAATTAACCCACCATATCTTAATCTGACGCGCTCGAGTATTTCGAGTTATCAATTTTTTTTTACTAATCTGATCGGTTATTCTAGACGCACCCACCAGTGTAGAGGGCCTATATTTGGTGGAGGTACTCAACATGGTGCAAGGTACCCCCCTTATGTTCATCTGACGCGCTTTAGCTAATCCACAAATCCCCTCTTGGCGGTCCGTACTATAGCTGACTGAACGTTTTCACCAAATTATGTTACCTACATAGAAATGTGGATGGGAAAAACATCGGTTATTATCGGCGATGGCTTCCTATTCATCCGATAAAATCTCTTTCGCAGTTGGCGGGAGAAAACTGTGTCACGTTTATGACTCCAGCTGGTGGTTGGTCGCCATTTTGTTTATCCGCAGCAAGCCACTGGTTCTAACTAGTAACCGCGTTTTTAGCACAGGGAAATAGCCTTACCATACCTACTGTGTTACCTATAATATTTATGGTTCTGTACCTCAAAAGGGAAAAATGGATCCCTTTTAGAATCACTTCGTTGTCCGTCATGTCTGTTTGTCTTTCAGTCATGTCAGTAAAATTGAATATAATATGAAATACTCAATCAAATCAAATCAAATCAAATATACTTTATTGCACACACAGTAGAAGACACAAAATTTACAAAACACAGAAACATATGGATACGTACAACGAGGCGACCTATATTGCTGAAAGCAATTTTTTCATAGGCAGCCTCCTCTGGTAGAGAGAGATGTAAAAAGAAAGGTAGATAGTGCGGCATTAATATCTGCATAATAAATTTCAATAATAATAAAATATATAAATACTGATATATAGATACGAGAAATAATAGAAACTACGTAAACTTACAACATACAGATACTTATACGTAAAATAATTGTATACTAAATCAATAAACAATACATAATTCTACTATAATAGAATACGAATTTTATGTGCTAACTAGAAGTCAGATAGTGTTCCTTCAATAGCTCCCTGAATATTTCCAGCGAACGAGCAGCCCTGATAGGCACAGGTAGGGAATTCCAAAGCCGTGCGGCTCGAACAGTGAAGGAAAAGTCATAGAATTTAGAGGAATGGATAGGTAAGGAAAGACATAAGTTATCGGATGAACGAAGGGAGAGGCTATGGGAGGAAGAGAGGAATTGGAAACGTTCTTTGAGGTAGAAAGGAGTTTTAGGGATAAATAACACAGAGTACAAGAGAGAGAGGATATGTAAGTCCCGACGACTGCGAATAGGAAGCCATTTCAATTTGGTGCGGTATTCTGATACGTGGTCGAATTTCCGCAGCCCAAAGATGAACCTTATACAAAAATTCTGGAGACGTTCTAGCTTGTTAAGTAAAACACTGCTTAAGTCGGGATAAGAGGTATCCGCATAATCTAGAATAGGAAGAAGGAGGGACTGTGCTAGCGCAGTTCTGGTGGCCGTCGGCAGAAAATTTCGCAGACGTCGTAATGATCCAGACGCTGCAAATATTTTCCTACTAATCTCAGCTATCTGACGACTCCAAGAAAGTGTTGAATCAAAATGCACTCCAAGATTTCTGACCGATCTGCTGTAAGGGATGCAAGTGCCATCAAACACGACCGAAGGGATTCGATTAAAGTCAATTCTAGAAATATACGATGGACTGCCGATAATTATCGCCTGGGTTTTGTGGGGATTGACTTTTAAGCCGTACCGTGTGCTCCAGTTTAGGATGAGTTCCAAATCCGAGTTGATGGCGTTGACAGCCCGGGAAAGGTCGTTAAAGGATGCCTGTGTGTAAATTTGCAAGTCATCCGCGTACAAATGGTAAGAACAAGATAGATGATGAGTTATGGAGTTAATAAAGATAGAAAAAAGAAGAGGAGATAGCACACCACCCTGCGGAACACCAGCAGTTGTAACACACCAGGAAGAAACATTATCATCTACTTTGACACACTGTCGACGCTCACACAAGTAACCACGGAACCAATCAATTGCCGCCTGAGTAATGTTGAGGGAGCCAAGCACTCCAAGTAGAATGTCAAAATCTACGGTATTGAACGCATTGCTAAAATCAAGCAGAGTCAGGATACTCATGTCTGCAATCTCTTAGAGCTGCGAAAAAATCAAACCTTTAAATCAACACAATCAATCAATACGACTACACAATATATACCTAGTCGTATTGGCATTTGGTAGGTAAAATTGTATAAAATTTTATGTTAAAGATATAAAAACACAGAAACGTGTTGAGTCACCTGAGCCGAGTTTTCTGCTATTTGTGTATTATTTTTTTATGGTTTCTACATAAATAAGTACCGACTCTGAAACAGTTTACAACAGATCCGTTGGTGCCATTAAATTTCGAAGCAGTTGCGCTGAATGAATACCAAATGTATCCATCGATTCCAAGGTAAAGTCGGCGTTGAAAATAGCTTAATAATAGCTGACATTTTTCGAACCTTATTCCAATAGTGATAAAGTTCATAAAAAATACAAATGTTCAGCTTCTATCGTCGCCAACTATACTGAAAGGTGAGATATAAAGATAGTATTCCCCAAAGAGTAAAGTAAGGGAACGTAGACCGTATCAACGAAAAAATACATGTAACATGAAACCAACTAAACAGGTAAAATGCAAACTTATTGAGCAAAACGGAGAAGTGTAGAAGAAAGGTAGAAACTTCATAGAAATAAACAATGTTAGGTATACTAACTTTACCGTTTTATATATGTCTGTCTGTACTTATAATAAAAACCTTATTAATCAAAGCTTTATTGTAGTTTACTGTCCATTATTGGGGATACAGCGCTCATCTTTTTTGTTGTCTGTACATAATACAAGTGAAAATAGCTACATCTAAGCTTTTCCGGGGTACGGATGTAATAAAGGATTTCTTTACATGTCACCACCAACTCCCCTTACGAGTGCCTAGATGACAACCCTATGATGTTTATATTCCGTCTATGTCATTCGGCTGGTCCATGGAATAAACATAAATATCCATTCTGTTTCCCGCTTTCTTGTATATTATCATTATGTAGGGTTGCCGACGCGCGCGTGTTACCGTTTCGGGTTATACGTACTTTTGTTCGGATACAATGATGTACAATGGACCTATGTTTTTGTTGTGACGCCCCCTAACGAAATTCAACGGATTTACTTACTTGGTAATTGAGTTATTGATTCTTAATTACATTACAGTCAGAGACTAGAGCTTTATCGATATTTATTAATAAGAAATTTCTAAAGTGGTTCAATTCAGTATTAAACTAAACAATATTCCTGAAAATTGAATACTACCGAGTGCTTCGTAAATCGTAATGTACCTATAGGTATTACAAGTAGGTATTATGACTAAAAATTTCAATGACAATATTAATGAATCCAAAAAGTATATAGAAGTTGGAAACGTTGGTTTTCATTTGTTTTTCGTGTCATCCGGACCGAAATTTAAAGTTCGCCAAGAAAAAAAAAGTAGATGCGAAAAAATACTTTATAAAACTCACGTTGTTTCATAAACACGATATGCGTAATCTCAATACGTGACATTCCGTTTTACGCGCTCGTATTGTGATAAAATTTAATACACGTATGTTGTACCAAACAAGCAAACTTTCCTCCATGCAACATGTTTCCAAATATCGTGATTATTTTAAAAAAGTTTTTGTAATTACAAAATTTTGGCGTTCTAGAAACAAAAACGATGACAATAAATAAATGTTGGTCGAAAAAGAAAAAAAAAATGTTGGCATGTTAGACACGGTTTTACACACGTAGTGATTACCTTCTCTCTGGTTTTACAGAAGCTAGAAGTGACAGAGACAGTCGTAAGATATAACTGGACTGTGTTCCATGCTCAGTTCCGTGTCTATTCCAAGATAGTTCTCATATAATTATATTACTTCTTTGTCTCTGACACAAACCGGAAAAGCATATTTCTAAGTACTTAAATGACACTTCAAAAAAGAAGTGTTTACTTCAAAAATCATGAAAAATTATAGTTCCACTAGCTGACCCCGCGATTTCATCCGCGGTAATTTCAGAGTTCCCGCGGAGGTTGCGGGAAAAAGTAGATACTCTAGCTATGTCCTTCTTTATACCCCGACAGTAGTTTACGCTGATTAGCTGTTTAGTAGTGCCAGAGTTCCCGCGGGAATTCCGGGATAAAAACTATCCTATCTTTTAAGTTGGACCATATTATAAATGGTTACAAAATTTTATCAAAATCCGTTCTGTAGTTTCGGAGTCCATCGCGGACAAACAACGTGACACGTGATTTATATATATTAAGATAAGATTTTACCATTTATAATATGGTCCAACTTAAAAGATAGGATAGTTTTTATCCCGGAATTCCCTCGGGAACTGAAGGACATAGAGTACTTTTTTCCCGCAACCTCCGCGGGAACTCCGAAATTACCGCGGATGAAATCGCAGGGGACAGCTAGTTATATGTAAATTAATTTTAATTGGAATTTAACTAAATTTAACTTAACTATCTGTCCCCGCGGTTTCACCCACGTTAATTTCGGAGTTTCCGCGGGAATTCCGGGACAAAAGGTATCCTATGTCTTTCGCTGTACCCCTGACAATGTGTATGCAAAATTTCATGATGATCGGTTAAGCCGTTAAGGCGTGAAAGCGTAACAGACAGACGGACAGACAGAGTTACTTTCGCATTTATAATATTAGTAGGGATTGATTAAATGCCAATAATCATTAAGAGGATCGTTTCCATCCGAGACGCGTCGCGAGTAGGTATTTGCAAAAAGTCTATCTGTTTCATGCCGCTCTGCTACCGTGCGATGCGTGCGATAGAGAGACTTGCAGGACCTAGAGGCGAGTGCCTAATTTTTCCTTCTGAAATATTGTTTCGGGCCAAACCTTTTCTACCCCCCTAAACCTTCACTAAATGAGACAATTTTGGTGTCATTCGATTCAGTACACCTTAATCTAGGGCTGTACGTTTTTCTAATTTAGTAATTCAGTTTAGTTTAACTTTAATAAATTAAAAAACTCGAGGAAGATTTTTTGTAAAAAAAATGGATATTGAGATGCTAATAACTTTTGTTATAAGCAATATTTCTTTAAAATCAAAACGTACAGCCCTAGTTATCCAATACATCAATAACATGTAAAAAAATCATCAAAATTGGTCTATGTTTAAGGGGAGATAAACGGTTTGGCTTTTTGTATGAAAATTTGCACGCACACGATCGTCTTAAAACGACTCTGAGGCCGTAAACCAGCATATTTTAAGTACAATACAGTACAACACAATACAATACAATATACTCTATGCGTGATGTGTGTAAATGTAAGTGATATGTGAATACAAAACTCAACTTGATATTCAGCTAACCTCTACATACGAAGTTTCCTAGACAATTTGAAACTTAAAACTGTTCATTGTCCGTTGTGCAACTTGCCATACGATACAGGGTGCTATGTACCAACTGTTCTAAAGGAGTGTACTCACTATAAAGGATCGTGTGAGCGCGCATGTAATTCAATAGATCATTAAGGTGAATGGTCCAATCCAAACTTGTTCAACAAACTTCGTGGAAGACTTCTACATAAGTCGATCATTATTTTTCATAAGTGATTAAACTTTCCTTCAAGTTCCATTTGCGTCGGTACATCTTTTTTTTTTCTGTTTCTATAGGTACGTACTTATTTATTGGTACTAATATTGATTAGACGGAGAAACTGCGTATTTGAATCACCCATCTGTACCTATTGACAAGAATATTTAAGTAGGTTAAGTTAAATTAAATACAAAAACCCTTTATGAAGTGTACCTTGTATTGAATAAAAAAAAATGGTCAATCATCTATATTAAATACAAAGATAACTCAGCATACTTAATATTATGAATAATTCAGAATCAGTTCCTTGCTTATGGAAAACAAAATGGCTGCTGAATGGTAGTCGAAACAGCAAACGTATGCAGTCGGTACGACTGAGTTGCATCCGATAACAACCGCGCATAACTTTTATTTCTATCAGAAACAATAACTTCATTAATTTTATGACTATATTACTCGTAACATCTATCTATACTATAATAAAAGAGTAGAATCCGCGATTCTGTACATTGAATATTTTTACCTAAAATTGAGACGGGTGATAAAAGAAGAGTAACCAAGCCGAAAAAAGTTTTTAAAATTATTTTCTGTCTGTCTGTCTGTTCGCGATAATCTCCGCATCTACTGAACCGATTGTCATGCGGTCTTCACAGGTAGATTAAGCATAGCCTGGAGCTACATATAGGCTTTGTTTCATTGAAATCGGATGTCGGGAAAAAAGTTGTTGTATAAAAACCTTTCATGCGGGTGAAACCGCGGGTAACAGCTAGTAATTTAATATTTAATGATTATGGCCCCTAACAAATTAATAAAAATATTTCCGAAACTCTCAAGATAGGTACTAAAATTAACTTGTTTCAGTAACAGAAATTACCTACACCAACGTATGACTTAGAAATAAACTCAGTGAAAATAAATTAATGAGCTTCCATTTAAAAAAGAAAAAAAAAACATGATAGGTGTAGTACCTACCAGAAACGGATTATACTTTTGAATTGTTTAAAAAAAAAATTGAAAGTAAAATTTCTCAGTGAAATAACAGTGAAACCCCAAAACTGTTAAGAGACAATTTGATGGATTCGGTGCGAACCATTCAATTTCCAGCGGTTTACTTATACTGTTATAGGTAGGTATTGATTCGAATTTCGGGTAGGATTAATTCCGGTGTTAAATGACTTACACACAGTCTCGGCGGCAGCGGTGGCGGCAGCGGCAAAAACAAATATAGTAGACAACATAAGAAGGAGGCCACAGCTCGCATACGAAGTAGGCCACAGCTATGAGCGGTGCGAGCTGTGGCCTCTTTCTTATGTTGTCTACTATTTGTTTTTGCCGCTGCCGCCTCCGCCACCGCCACCGCCGCCGCCGAGACTGTGACGCCGCCCTTAAGTGACAGCCGCTAGCCGGCGGTACCTCAAGTTATAGTTCAACATTAAGACGTTTAACTTAATAACATTTAATTCTTTAAAATTTTAACCTTGCCCACTGTACGTCCTTGAAGTCCTACTTGTTTCTTTATTGAAATATATCCATTATACCCATATCGTAGTCTCTTTACATCCTTATGGACGTAAATAAGATGTGTTAACTCACACTGGAGAAAATTTGAGTAAATCGGTTTTTAAAATTATAGCGTCATTCAGTGTCAACATTTATTTATATTTAACATTTTTTTGGTATTTAAATAATGTAGTAATAAAGTAAACACATAATTAAAAAACTCTATCACCTAAGGGTTGCCTTGAAAAGATTTCCTCTAGCAATAAGGCCGCCTTTGGCTCTATCCTGTCTTCCAATTTTATTTGTTAATTTTTTGTGTTTATTTTGGGGCAATAAATTATATTTGAATTTGAAATGTTCTTTATAAAGCTTTGTGTTTCAATAACCTAATTTTGAGGGTTAAAAATAGGGTATTGCTTATTCATCGGCGTCCTGCGACCTTCACCAAGTTATCGGTCCATCTTGCAGCCTACCCACGCTGCGTCTTCCGCTTCAAAGTTGCTACTAAAGAACTTTCCTGCGCTATCGATCATCAGTTCTTCCGCGCGCATTTCCACTTGGGGTTCGGGCTATGTGACCTCGGTTCGCCTGCAGATTTAGTTCTGATTTGATCCCGCAACGAAACTCCGAGCACAGCTCTCTCCATAGCCCTTTGAGTGACCTTGGCCGTATCCGAAGACGAAAGTCTTTTGGCCAATGCGTATTGTCAGTGATCACCCATGGCTCCGAGACGTTTTGTTTCTATCATTTTACGGTTGCAATAAAAAATATAGCGGTTTTACAATTACAATTACGCACGTTTTGACACCTACATTATCTAGAAATCAACCAAAATAAACATACTGCAAATGTTGAAGCTGTTTTAACATGATTAATAAATCACAAAATCACTATTTTTCTAATTGGAACTACTGAAATATGATGAGCAACAAAAGTAACATATTGCCCTCACTCTGGGTAGGTATATCGTATCGTGTTAAGTAAAATATATACACAATATTATAACAGGATCGAACTTGTACATTATTAATACATAGATAGGTACACATTCTCCTTTTGGACGGTAATAGATAGCAGTCATTAGTGCTAATGTTTGGTAATTATGATTCCTTTGAGCAAAAATAGTTGTAGGAGAACTCACTTCGGTGAACGCTGGAAACTAATTTTTCACATTGAAAATCAACTATTGGATATGCTGTTTTTGGTTTGCGATTAACCTAATAAATCATTTGCTGTTCACCATTTCAATCGGCTGAATTTCACAACAGCTTCAAAAACTATTTGTTGTAGAGGGCTACAAAAGTATATTCATATTTTTTTATGAAGGAACATAAGTTTCCTACTATATACATTAAAATAAGATCCGATTGAATTCTTCATTTCAGTTTGTAAGAAAATACTAATTTTTATACGTACCTACTTTTATGTAGGTATTTCATTCATATTTCATTCATATCATTACTATAGTCGTAATAATGTATTCGATTATACTAATATTATAAATGTGAAAGTGTGGATGTTTGGATGTTTGGATGTTTGGATGTTTGGATATTTGGATTTCATCCGCGGTAATTTCGGAGTTCCCGCGGAGGTTGCGGGAAAAAGTACTCTATGTCCTTCAGTTCCCGAGGGAATTCCGGGATAAAAACTATCCTATCTTTTAAGTTGGACCATATTATAATTGGTTGCAAAATTTTATCAAAATCCGTTCAGTAGTTTCGGAGTCCATCGCGGACAAACAACGTGACACGTGATTTATATATTATATTAGAATTACGTTTTTTGAGCAAAAAAGTTCATATTTAAATTTCAAATTCTTTAATTTCGAGAAAAGAGAAAAGTTTCAAGCAATGATTATACATACATATTTATAGATAAACCATGTAGATAGTTTCTACAATTACCGTTTAATAAAGACGAATTCCAATTTTCTAAATAATTGAACAATTCAAACTTTGCTAAATACTTTGAATACTATTGCTATGTACTTTGAATACTACAGAATTACTAGTATCCAGATAATATAACAAAGTGGGGTCAAAGATCACAAGTCCACGCAGATAATTAGATGCTTCACATTCAATGAATTCTTATAGCTAAACAATTTCAGTCGTCGATTAAGAGTTTGGACGTTAATGATTCATAATTAGAATGTTATGTTCAACCATTCAACTTGAAATTGATATAGTTTTGGAACTGAATAGAACCATAGATATATAGTTTCAGGATCTAAAAAGATAGAAGGTTGGCAGTTATACAGTATACACATACATGGTATAACACACTAATGGGTAACAAACCGAAGCAAAAAATACATCCCAACTTCATATCCTTACTAATATTATAAATGCGAAAGTTAGTTTGTTTGTTTGTTACGCTTTCACGCCTTAACGGCTGTACCTACCCCTTACAACGTGCATGCAAAATTTCTTGATGATCAGTTGATAACAAATAAACAAACAAACAAGCAAACTAATTTTTGCATTTATAATAGTAAGGATTAAATCTAATATATAAAATTCTCGTGTCACAATGTTCGTTCCCATACTCCTCCGAAACGGCTTGACCGATTCTCATAATTTTTTTTATGCATATTCAGTAAGCCTGAGCGGCTACTATCTATTTTTCATCCCCCCAAGGTGTTCCTGCGGGAATTCCGAAACTCACGCGGGTGAAACCGCGGGGCACAGCTAATAAATAAATAAAAATTGAATCTTACAAAGGTATGAGATTTGTACTGTCGACAAAAATGCACATACTTATAGATACTACTAAAGACTCATACTAAAAAAGACGATCAACGTGAATACATATTTTGACTTATGTATTCAAGTATGATTACTCAAATGTGCAATGACGGCCTACAAATTTTACTGTGTTATTCGGAATATTTTTCACTCATCTTTGGGTTAAAATGTAACATGTTACAAAAACAGTTTCAGCACCTTTCAGCATCTATTTTGGACCCTGAGCAGGAAATTGGCTTTCAAGATAGCCATGTTTTTTTTTTTAACTTGGGGAACAATCTAAAATTGTTATTGGCGTTTCGCAATAATTGAAGAAGTAGATGAATGTCATCGGCTAATTATAAATTTATAGACGCCATTATTCAAGAAGAAGAAATATATTTTCAGTTTTAGAACATACCTACCTACAAAAAAAACATACACGTCGAATTGAGAACCTTCTCCTTTTTGAAGTCGGTTAAAAATTAAGATGACCTAAGCCTGTAGAGTTGTCAAATTTGATATTAACAGGCTAGTTCTGTTGACAAAATTTTAGTTTTTAGTCCGTCTTGTATATTAATGAAAAATATTGAACACGTATTATTCCTTTTTTACGTTATTAAAAAAATAACAGCCATTAACCAATATTGAGTTGAAACGGTGCGTGACGTCACTATCCGGTGCAGTTTATGCGGGGCTTATACCGGTTAATGACGTCACGATTCCCCGACCCTAAACTGTAATGCGCTTTATCAATGTACTATTATTTTAATTAATTTGATAAAGCAAAATATGCGTGTCTATTATTTTTTTATTTTCTAACTTGATTTTACTTGACTTGATTTTCATAAGCCGTCAACATGCCCATTACCTATACATATTATATGGGATGATTCTGTCTGTCTAATTTTTTTTTTATTTGTGCCTAATGTTGTTTTCTTAACATCATCCGTATATATAATGGGGATTATGGGATTGTGTATTGGGATTATATAATGGGATTGTGTACAAGTTCCGCTACATGAGTTGGATTGACATAGTCTATAACAGAACACTATAAAAAATAAAGATTAAATATTAATCAACTAGGTAGGTAATTAATCGTATTTTTTTTACTTTTGCCTATTTTATTAAAAAAAAGTTAAACGCGGAGACGATCCCAGTAATGAAACAGATATTACAATAATATCATGCTATAACGCAGAAATGTCTTCTACGTTCCATCGTCGATAAGAGTAAAAAAAAAACAACTGCGAGTCGGACTCGCGGTCAAAGTTCCGTACCATTGTCTATAAAAACAGCAAAAAAAAAACTGTTGTATGGGAGGGAGCCCCCCTGAAATATATTGTGTTCTATTTTAATTTGATATTTTTGCTTAAAGTGAATATATAACTAAATATTCTATGAATATTTGAAGCGTACCTGTTTTCGTTTTCAATAACGAGCTAAAATTTGTTGTGTTGAGCTCCCCCCCTTAAACATTTATTTTATTCTGTTTTTTAGTTTATCACACCTGTGAAAATTTCTGTAACTTTTTCTGTAACCGTCTAACACGGTTCATGAGATAGTAGAGCCTGTTGACAGACGTACGTGAACGGACGGACGGACGGACAGCGAAGTCTTATAGTAGTAGGGTCTCGTTTTACCCTTTGGGTACGGAACTCTAAAGAGTAGGGAATTATTCAAATTCACCATCCCAGCGTGCAGGTGCAGCGAGCGCTACAAAATAGCCCAAGCTTCTTTTACTCACACTGCTATGTATTTTACCTCTATTATGTGACTATTTTGCATTTAAATCGAACAGGTCAAGCTTTGTGCATGTAATTCTTGCACTCGTACGACACCGATTTGATTGGCATTAATTTTTTTTGCCAAAAAGAACAATAATTGTAAAGATTACAAATAATCTCATACGCATATATGTATGTGTACCACAGGCTTTGCGATAATAGCAAAAAGTCCTAAGTCAGTAAATACGGTTCAGGAGGGCAATTATGTAACATTTTGTTGCTATCATATTTCAGTCAGAAAAAAGCGATTTTGTGATCAATTAATCATGGTTAGACAGCTTTTACTTTCGAATTATGTTTATTTTGGTCGATTACTATAGATATTGTGGGTGTCTAAACGTGCGTATTGTGATGGCAAACCCGCCAGGATTTTGATTGCAACCGAAAAATGATAGAAACAAAAGTTACATAATAGCCCCTCAATAGTTCCAAATCTTACCTACATCCCTTACATCCAAGCCTAGAACTTACAACAGACTTGCAGACTGTACCTCATTATAGTATAAGTATATATTATTCTATGTTCATACCATAGATCCAATTACGTACGTATAAAGCAAAACAAATTTATGAAATTTATGAAGTTGTATTCACTCAACTAAGAATTGTCACCCTAATACCTAATTATGTTCACTGGAGCATTTTATTTTAACGAAGATTTGCTTCGAACTCATTTAAGGGCTAAAAAAGAAGTCCCAACATTTGACGCCCGGTCAATGGATAGGCAGTATTTATATAAACTCGGAGATAATTACTTTGTTAGGAATGTAAGTACCTAATACAACAATGGCATCAAGTTTTGAAGGTACTCTCTTCTCGAACAACAAATAACATTCAATGTTTATTAACCTAAATTGAACATCGAATTATGTCTTTCGTTCCTGCCCAAGGCTACGCGGCCGGTCGCTAACTTAGCTACAGTAATCTAATGGATCTTACCGATGGTAGAGTCAGCGGCAGCGGAAACGGAAGTCCATCCACACATTCAAATCGACAAAATATCTCAAAATCATTACTTTTTTACTATAGAACTTCCTTCATGTATGATAATTAATCTGCTGTACAAACCGTACAGTTTTTAACTGACCTAAAAATTGGAGGAGGAACAAAATATCGACAAGCCCCTATAGCAGTGGCGAAGGTACCATAGAAGCCGATTCCCACCGGCTTCCCTTCAGACGCAACAACTCTCTCTACCGTAATTGAGAACGTTGTCAGGGGTACAGGGAAGGACTTTTTATACCGGAATTCCCGCGAGAGTTCCGAACTTATCGCAGGTGAAACCGCGGGGAACAGCTAGTAGTTTAATAAGTTGAAATTAAAGTAGATTTCCGGCTTCCCCCTCTCAATATTTCACCCTTCGCCACTGCCCTATAGGTACCCTGAGAGAAAAATAGAGACTTGTTCGCTAAAGTTCGCGACCCAAAAGTTCCCCACCGAAGATTGGTCAACAGTATTTCTGCTACCGTATTCGGTTGCGCACCATATTTCGTCAGTATACTCTCCCGTAGTTTGCACATTATTGACACCGTACGGGGCCGGTCACTGCGCCTGCTGGTCTGATATTGTGTCGCCAACATATCCTTCGGGCAACGAATGGCGACCGAAACCTCTTCGGTCTGATTGATTTATCTTTGTGATATGCGACAAAAACGTGTGATCGAATAGAATTAATTTTCTATGTACTTTATGAGAGAGTTATCGAAATGAAACAAAAAGCACTTAAATTTAGCTCTTGAGCCTAATTATATTAAAATAGGTACCTACTTTCGTCGAAAAGTATTCGTTCATAAGCCGTAAATGAGCCTGGGGGCAGGTTTCAAATACAAATTACAAACAGAATTTTATCTCAGAAAGCATCGGCAGAAACCAATTGCGCCTACTCATTGTTTATTGAAACCGTTTCACTAAAAACACTGCGGGGTTAGCCAAGTTGACATTCTACAATCGTTGACGCATAGGAAACATAAGTGACGAATCTTCATGTCACTTGGTCAGCCGATCAAAATTCTAGTTTTAAAGTGGTCACGTGAAACTAGAGTTTTGATTGGCTGACCAAAGTTTTCTATTCTAGTTCTCTATGCGTTAACGATTGTAGAATATCAACTTGGCTAACCCCGCTGGCATCGACAGCCTAATTTGTCCGAGTAATTCGTTGAAACACGGTAATTATAGTTAATTTTAAACTATTTATATGTGACTAACAAATACATAAAGAAGGACACTGATATATTATCACGGACGTAAAAGTTTGTGTTTGTGGCACATTGGAAAAATACATGGGAATAGTTGATGGAACCTTAGTGTGTGAAGCCGCGGGGAACAGCTACTATTAAATAAATATGTATTAGATACGAATACAAGTTTTTTTGTGTCATTTTGTCTAAGTCCAATCTAACATATGAACAGTAAAAATATCATGGTAGAGCGTCAGGGTTCCAAGACAGTACAGTAATCATTCAGACGGATAAAAAGACGTAATACCTCCATGCATTATACTAAGTGTACAATGTACATTAGCTAAGAGGGTAACTTCACAATGCGCATCTTATACCTACTTATTCAGAGTATAAAATGTAAATGAACTCTTACCACCGCGTATTGAAGTGCGAATGTTTGTTCATTTGTCACTCTTTCAAGCCTTAACTACACAATAAATTATCATGATTTTTTTGCATACACGTTATCAAGGGTACAAAGAAGGACAAAGTGTACTTTTTACCCTGGAATTCTCGCGGGAACTAAGGCGCGTGAAACCGTGGAAAACGGCTAGTTAGTATTACAAGGTACCAACTCTACATTATGTTTTATGTTACTGACATCCATATAATAGGAGATAAACTAAAGTGTGTGTTTGTGTTGTGTTTCTCCTCTTGCTTGAATAAATTTTTCTTTCTTTCTTTCTTTCTTTCAAAGTAGCTGACATAGCTTAAAAATTGCAAATCTTAAAACGCTCTGGGCGAAGCACATTACTAGAACTAACAGCCGTCGGGGGTGGAAAACTCGTCAGTGACATCTTTGACATGTCGATTTTAACATCCTTATACTTTAATTTTTCATATTTTTATACCGGTTTTTAATATTTTTGTCGAGCTGTATTTACTGGGTGAGTTTTATACAAGTGACGTGTTGAAGGTGGATGTTCAGAATTAGTCTCTAGTTTAACAAGATTAATTTTGGTTTTAATTATTCATACAGAAATTATTCATGGAAATTTCCGACGTGCTGTTGGATCAACCCTAGGAGTCCTTTAGTATTCCTTTCTTTTCTTTATTTACTGTTATATTACTGTGTGTTATATTACCCACCCACCCAAAAAAGAATTGATTATTATTAAATTTTTTTAAACTTTAATCGAGAGATTCAGCGAGAAATACTCAGTACAGTAGTTTTAGTGTTTATTACGCTTTCACGCCTTAACTGCTCAACCGATCATCATGAAATTTTGCGTGCACGTTGTCAGGGATACAGAGAAGGACAAAAGGTACTTATCCTGGAATTGCCACGTGATCTCTAAAATTTTCGCGGGCGAAACCGCGTGGGACAGCTAGTATTGTAATAAAATGCAGAATTCAAATAAATTACTACCGATTCATTAACACACTCAATGACCAATGTAAAGTTGATTATAAATCATTCGTTTTAATTAAGATCGTTTTAATGAACGGTTAAAATATAGCTTTGGCTATATAAAAGCGAGTTGGAATTCATATCCGTATTGACTCTACATTGTTGGTTTTAATTTTCAACTACTGACAATGGAACGCTGGAAATTTTAACGTTAATTGTAGATAAAAATCCTTTTTTTTTGCATAAAATCGGTATCATTATAAATATCAGATACTAGCTGTTCCCCGCGGTTTCACCCGCGTTAGTTTTGGGAGTTCCCGCGGGCATCCCGGAATACCCTATGTCCTTCTTTGTACCCCTGACAATGTGTATCAAAATTTAATGATGATCGGTTGAGCAATTAAGGCGTGAAAGTGTAACACACAGACAGACAGAGTTACTTTCGCATTTATAATATTAGTAGGGATTTACCTTTTGTGATACATAACAGGCATGTTGCCGGGGTACGAAAATGAAAAATTCTATTTACTCCATCAGTTAAATAAGTAATAGAAAAATGGGCATGTCGACTAATTTTTATTTTTTAGTCCGTCTTGTAGATTATTAAAAAATATTGGACACGTATTTATTCTTTTTTTGTATGGCGGTTTTGCGGTTAGTGACGTCACGACCTCCTCATCCTAAACTTTAATGCGCTTTATCTCTTTATCTCTTTATCTCTGTTAATTTATTTAAAAAAGCAAAAAATACGTGTCCATTGTTTTTTTTACTTTCTAACTGACGGACTAATTAGAATTTTGATTTTCAATAGTAGTCAACATCCCTATTATAGCGACATATATTTTGTTTTTTTTACTAATAAAGCGCCATGAAGTTTAGGAATAGGAGCTCGTGACGTTATAACTCCGTGTAATTTGTACCAGATCGTGACGTCACAATTCGACTTAATGTTTTCAATCTAAATTACTTACCTGTAAGTGTTAATTTCAATCCATACATCTACTAGCTGTGCCCCGCGGTTTCACCCGCGTGGGTTTCGAAATTTCCACAGGTACTTCAAGTAGCCTAATTTACTTCTTGTAACAGCAGCTACTTAGCAGTGAAAGTCCCGTCGAAATCGGTCCAACCGTTTCGGAGATACCCTCGCGTGAGTTTTGGAGTTCCCGCAGGAACTCCTAACCTCTTTTATTCTTCTCCTTACAATAACAAACACAACAAAAAAGAGTAAGCAAAATTGGTCCAGCCGTTCACGTGTGATGCGTTGACCAAGGGAAATAGGGATTCATTTTTATATATTATGTACTAGCTGTGCCCCGCGGTTTTGCCCGCGGTAATTTTGGAGTTCCCGCGGGAATTCCGGGATAAAAAGTGCCCTATGTATTAATATGATGTATTGTAAAGTTTCATTTAAATTCATTCAGTAGTTTATGAGTGAAAGAGTAACAAACATCCATCCATCCATACATACTTACAAACTTTCGCATTTATCATATTAGTAGGATATTAAATAGACATAAGTAAATAAAATTGATGTCTTTTTGTAATTCCAAATTAACAGCTTTTCACTAAATGCATAAATGCATTTTATTTTATTATTTTCAAAAAAATTGTTCCTGCGGTACCGAAACTCACGCGGGTGAAACCGCGGGGCACAGCTATAGACACTAAATATACCTAACTTGTCTAAAGCACTCGCACAGAAGTCTTGAAATAACTTGAAATTAGCGGTTGAAGTTTTGCTATTTCTATTTTCTTACCAAATAAGAAAAGAGCAAAAACGTGCTGGAGACATGCCCCTTTTATTTTTAAGTTAAAATTAGGGGTTCTGTAAATTAGGTAGGTACCTAAAGACATTTTTAATAAATAGTTTAGGGAAAATTTTCAAAAGGATATATTTTTTGAAATTTATTCTGTCTGTACGTTTTTGTTTGAACTGCTTTTACGTATACTTACTTCGTAACTACGTTGTTAGGGGTACATAAAAGGGCATTGTGCACTTTTTAACCGAGAATTTCTCCAGGAATTACAAATTAACAGGGTGGAACCGCGGGAATAAGCTTGTATAAAATGAAATAAATTATCTAGGTAAGTATATCTAAAAATTCTCCAGGGAATTAAGAGAGCGCAGATAAAACTATGTTTGTACCCATGTAATTTTAAATATTATTACCTACTAGCTGTGCCCCGCGGTTTTTTCGGAGTTCCCGCGGGAATTCCGGGATAAAAGTACCCTATGTCCATCTCTGTACCCCTGACAACGTGCATGCCAAATTTCTTCCAAATCCGATCTTTGTTGTTGCATGTTGTTTGTTGTTGTTGTTGCAATTGATAGTTGTTGCATGGTGTATGTGTTTACTTTGCTAAATAAAGTGTATCTTATCTTATCTGCCGTTTTTGCGTGATTGAGTAAACGTATGCGAAAGCAGATTTTCATCCGACTTGCTTCAAATTTATCGTCACTGCTCAGCTCCTATGTGTCTTAGCGTTATGTTATATAGCCTATAACCTGCCCAGGAGTATGGGCTACAATCGTACCAAGTTTGGTTAAAATCCCTTCAGTAGTTTTTGACCTATGCGTTCACATACAGACAGACAGACAGACAGACAGACAAAAAATTTACTGATTTCATTTTTGGCATCAGTATCGATCACCATTCATCCTCCGATATTAATTTTGAATATATATTCAACGTACAGAATTGACCTCTCTACAGTTTTATTATAAGTATAGATAGTAATATTAGGAATAATTAATAATTAATTATGCAGGTAAAAATACTATTCTTCATATTACCTACCTAATAACTTAATCGCTACATATCATAAAACAAAGTCATCTATCTGTCTGTCTGTCTGCCTGTTCGCGATAAACTCAAAGCCTACGGAACGGATTTTCATGCGGTTCACACCAATAGATAGAGTGATTCAAGAGGCAGGTTTATACGTATAGTTTATCCGTATAGAATTCCGAAATCAAAATAATATAAATCTACTTATTTTTCATGTCTCATGTAGATAGAGAGTGCCACCACGATAAAAGACATTGAAAAAAGAATAATCGCACTAAAAGATAAATTCTACGTCTTCGATATAATATTTTCTCCTCTTTTACCGCCATGTTATTAATGTGACTTAATAAGTCAGTGGTTCCTTTTATAGAGAAAATTAATTCTAGAGACTCCGATCTCCGAATGTTTTCAGAAAACTACACTAAAGAAAACAATGAAATTATCATTGTATAATTAATAGATTTTTTTTTTCATTTTTATGTTACCGAGTTATATTGCAGCTGTGTAAAACAAAGTAGGATATACTTAACTCATCAAATGGCGAAAGGCAGTCCTTTTTATTATAAGCCGAAATCGGAGCGCACACGACACGAATTCGTAATAGATGATAACCCTCGAAATTCAATTTCGTCGCCATACGGCAAGTATCGAAAAGGTTGTTATCAAACTTCTTAATTGATTTTGTGTAAAGAAACAAAAATCGTCCACAGATAAAATATGATTTTTTATTATGAAATATTACGTACTTACCTCCAAAACAAATAAGTAGTAAAATCAAAAACGTAACTCTCCTCAGTCGTGTCATTTTTTGTGCACAGTATCACAGAATCACACAATTCATCGGTATTTTTTTTTTAAAAGAAAAAGTCACTGGCTGTTCGTCAATAAAAAAAACTATTCACCGTCGTCATTAATTTTTTTTTTTTTAATTTTATTAATATCAGCGCGCAAAAAGAATGGTATTCGAATTCCGCGGCAAGATTCGGCCAAACAACGAACGTTGTCCCTCCCGCAGCGTTCCCGTAGCACTAAACTCGGGACACGCGTAGCTTGTGTCGAGAGCACCCAACTACCTATAGGTACCTCAATGTTTTGTTTTTATTCAACCAGTTTTTTACTTAGGAAAACAATAAAATTATCTTAGCTATAAGATTGATTAATAAAAAAAAATACATCTTTAGATTCATATAACTATAATTTATAACTTTATACTTTAATCTATAGAAATAGCAGAACGTTTGCACAAAGGCTTCGTTTTTAATTTCAGCCAGAATTTTAAATGAGTGCTTTTCGAAATTCAAACCGCAACGTAGTGAAAGGGTGTTTGAAAAAATAATGAAGAAAAGATTGAAGCATTAAAATTTGCTATTCAAAGAGACACTATATAATATATTTATTATTTAGGTAAAGGGGTTTGATAAAATAAAGGTAAAAAATTTAGTACAATCAGCAACACAAATATGTATTATAATTTTTTCTTGAACATGCGCGGAAATATTGTCACTACTTTTGAATAAAGAACACGCGAAGTATCATATTTCTTATCTTATCATACGTACGTAGACTGAGAAACCAAAATCACTTCTCGGCGCGTTCTTAGAATTTGGAACGAAGAGCGCGCCGGCAATGTTCTATGAGACGGTGTGCTGTTTGAATTTAGAACTCTTTCATCTATCGTACACATTGCGTTCTCGTGGCTGCATAGCCACAGACGCGTTTGCCTTTCGACACAAACTGTAAAATAAAAAATAAAATTGACGGAGTTCGTTGTTATTTTGTTAATAAATTAAATTTATTATGTAAAAGGCCCTTTTTTATTTCCTTGCATTTTTTAAGAAAAGCATTATAATATATGCCTCGGCCGAAATGGCAATTGCCTATTTCGCTGCCTTTGCAATAATGTACTATTAAACTTTTGGCAATCGTTGAATCTTATTGCTATAGTTATAAAGTTCAACTTTTCGAATTGACCTGTATGCCCTTGTTTTCAAATAAAATTTATTTATGGAATAGTCTCTAAACTCACAAAGGTGAAACCAAGCAATATAGAGTCAAAGGATAATTAAGTGTTCGTTCGTCTTGATATAAAGAGTTCCTGAGGGAATTACGACATTGAAGCGGATGAATCGTGGAGGTACAGCCTACCACTATTTCCTGAAGTCTTACTACAGATTATAATTTCGTCTTTACATGCTACTATAATTTAAATCCTACTAATATTATAAATGTGAAAGTGTGGATGTTTGTTACTCAATCACGCAAAAACGACAGAACGGATTTGGATGAAATTTGGCATGCACGTGTGTCAGGGGTACAGAGAAGTAAATAGGGTACTTTTTGTCCCGGAATTCCCGCGGGAACTCCGAAATTACCGTGGATGAAACCGCGGGGTACAGCTAGCGTATAAATAAGACTTAAAATCATCTGTTTTTAACAAAAAAAATTGTCTAAGTTTGTTTGTCTGACTTTCATGTCGCAACCTAGCAACAGATGGAAGTGATTTTAAGATAGATTTTTTAAGGAGCCGGGATGCCACTTTTTATACCGAAAGAGTAGGTACCAGAAAAAAACCTGAAACGCACTTGGATGAATTTCAGCTGTGAAATTACTGGATATAATAGTTATAAATATATAAACACGAAGGCTTAAGAAGTTGATAGCGAAACGGTATTTCGGAGAAAAATGAATAGAAATTGGGCACATACCTTTGAAAGGTATATGGACGTATCAAAAACGTTGCATTATTAATGGATATAACATTTTGTCTTTTCTTGCCGTTCCTTCTTCCGTTTCGCTCCGCTGAAGCTGTATTTTTTATTCAGCGATAGTCAAAAGGGATACCGAGCTACTAACATTTAAAAGTATCACTGATCATAACGGACACGTGTAAGTTACGTTGTAAAAAATACGCAATTTTCTCTTAATATTTTGGAAATGCAATAAAATTGCTTTGGTTACTGTTAGAAAAAATTCGTTAGGGGTTTTCCCACGACATTAATTCGTTTGGTAGTAAACAGGTGACGCTGTAAGACTAAACACTAATACGTCTATTCTATCCTATCTACTTATTTTTAAGAAGTTTCGTAAATTAAAGTCTCAAAAACACATTTTTACATACATACATACATACATTTTAAGCGAAACTCAAACCGGAGTACAATAAGATTTAAAACATTTATTAGGCTATTTGACTATTTTTTTTTAATTCTATTTAGTCCGTCAGTTAGATAATAAAAAAATAATAAGTATACACGTATATTATGCAAAAGCAAATAAATAAAAGTATACTTGGTGTTTAGAATACATAAAGGAGGGTAGATAATAAAAACCTAATGATAATTGCATACTGGCTTTTATAAATTTTGTGTCGGGTAGGTAGAACAAATTGAGACTTGAATCGGATAGCTAGGTGAAGATCGGTCGGCTCCCTAGTTTTATTACTATTAATTCGGTTACTAAGGGTTAAAAGCAATTCAGTGTATTTTCGGGGTATTAGTATAAAATAGTAGATGATAGATTGTATAACAGTGCTCAGTGAATCCAAATTAGTGGTGTCAAGCAAGAAGACTGGGGCCCCACGAAGCGGATACCACCACCATCAAAGGTAACTGACGCACTTTAGATTATATTCTTAGCTCCGCGCCATCGCGGACTTAACACTTGGATAAAGCGCATTAAAGTTTGGGAGTGGGGGCTCATATGCAAGTAAAAAATGCACCTGTTTGTGACGTCACGCGACATTTCAACTCAACGTATCTCCGTTATATTTGCATACGTAAAAAAGAAAAAATACGAGTCTAATGTTTTTATAAATCTACAGGACGGGCTAAAGATAAATAATAATTAATCAGTCAAATGGCCTATTGCTAAGCTTCATTTAAATCTCACCAGCAGTTTTTCCGTGATCCGTGCGTATATACCTACATAGACACACAAAATATCCAAATAATATCGTGATTTCCGAAGTCTAGATAATTATAATAATATTATAATAATTATAATTATAAGCGAGAGAATCCAGGGGCAAAGGTTTGTGGTGTGAAAATTATTTTTCATTACTCATACTCGGAAAGTAGGTCTGAAGTTGCCTGAGAAGCGGGTTGAAAGTAACACTTTTCAGCGCTAGGGAGAATCGCTTTCAACTGACAGCTGGATACTGCAGAAACTCAAGTTTTTTTTTATGTCATAGGGGGCATACTTACTGGCCAGTAGCACACCTAATGGTTGATTTATGTAAAATAAAATTCACTCATTTTTTTCTTTAGCTAATTCCTATTTTTATTTTTACTTTCCTTGCATTCGTAATGAAAAGCACAGTGTTATCCTCGGGAGAAAGACTTTCACCCCTAGGATAACAATGTACTATTATGAGATCTCTACGTATCTGTTGTATACCTACTGTATTATGTTCATAAAGTATATTTAGACCTCGTAGTAAAGTTATGTTATGTTTGGTTGTTTATGAAGAAACATCCTTACAGCATATACGAGTATCGTACCAACATGTACAAAATCCAACATCAGTTAAAAACGCTGACTTCGTCCGCTTTTTTACGATTTTATTTTATGTTAAGAATCTTTAACCAAATTTTCGCTAAACTCTATCGAAGAAATATAGTAGACATAATATTATGCTACATAATAAAAAAAGGGAAGGGAACAGATAAATCTTACATCTAGGTACACATATACACGTACACTGTGCCCAAGTATACTTATAGAGATCAGTCAGCCAATTTCTTTATATGTAAGGAAATGCTCCACGCAATATTTCTTTCTCTCTGAACTGACGAGCATAATACAAAATAGTGACGTTTGTAATAATTAAGTACTGTCCGCTTATCTGTTCGCACACACGTCATACAAAAACCATAGGACGAAAATAACAAGGGCTAAGTCGAAAATATACGTAATTAAAGGACGAAAACACAATAAGGCGTATTATATGTACCTATACTTAACTATCACCATGCGAGAGAAAGCGATGGCTGCTTGCCCGTGGGATAAAATAGGTAAATGATAAATAATAATAATAATAATAATAATAATTCTTTATTTCAGATTCAAAGATCCATAGTAAAAGAGAACGCTTATTTGGCAATTATTTCACTATCGTTGTGTATAAAAAGTGTGTTGTGTATAAAGAAAAACAAACATTGTAATGTTACTATAGAGAGAAATTCTATAGCTTTGATTAATTAATTGTTAATTATATTTATTGTTTGTAAATATGCTTGTATACCAGCTGTTTCTCGTGGTTTCACCCGGGTTAATTTCAGATTTCCCGCTACTAAAACAATCTACTACCTAGGTATATTTAAATGGGTATTTTGTATGTCAACTACTATAATGTGTAACAACGCCACCTGTTAACAAAAGAACGAATTTATTTACCTAATAGAAAACTCACAAAAATCGCAAGTGGCGTAATAAAAAAAGTAACACGAAAAAATCTCAAAAAGCAGACGTCTTAAGAACCTCCCCTTTAAGAAGTCGGCTAAAACCACTGGACAGACAGTGTAGTTAAATAGATATAACCAAACAAACAAACATTTTCTTTCTCTGGGCTATTATTGTTATACCTATTGTGGTTCATATAAGTGATATTTTATAGACTACAGTATTAGGGGCACACAAAAATACATATATCTTTTTGTTCGGGGAAAAAATTGTGCGAATAGAAGTACTAAATCCACGAGGTTATGAAACATAATGTGAGTACAGTTAGCGACGACAGCTACTTACTTAAATATTCATAAAAAATGTTCAGGTACTTCCTCTTTATTCATCTTGTTCTTATTTTAAACCCGCGACCCAAACAGAGAGGTGTTGTAAGTTAAAGTGTGTGTGTCTGTGGCTGTCTGTGGCATCATAGTTCATAATCCACTGAACCGATTTTGATTATGTTGCAATGTCATAATGTTACGCTTAATACAAAATTTTGATATTGGCCAGTATTGTTGAAAGACAAATTTATTTGAAGCCGTAACAACCATTCGCTTGGTTGTCATCTCAGACCAAATAAAAACTGAAGACGGAACGTCTCGAACAACGAAGTGAAGCCGGTTGCGTATGCATGTGGTGCTTAGGAAAGTGTTGCCACAACGATTCCCAGGTATGGTGTCTTTTTCTTGTAAGTGTGTGCGTGTTTCTGTGTACGTGCACGGCGTGGTGTCTTTTTCCTGGCTTCACTTGTTTGTTCTACGCGTTCCGTCTTTAGTTTTTATTTGGTCTGAGGTTGTCATATGAACAACTAATAAACTCGTGTTGTTGTTGTCATGGCAACCGGAGAGTTGTTATGGCAGTAATGAAAACAATCTATCAAGTCATAAAATAGATTCTATTTTATGCACTAGTACATGAAAACTGATCATAGTTCGTTTATTTACACCTACCCAACATAAACATGAACTTTATAAATGCGACACGTGGAAAGTCTTTGAGGAAAACATAATCATCCTTTCTCTACAGACGACTAAAAATAACCTATATTCATAATATTAATTCAAAAGCTACCTATATTTACTATCTACAAACGTGAATTTCCAACATTAGCTTTAAAAGGTGTTTTCCATAGACGAATAGCTGGGGTTTCTAAAATAACAAAATTGGTGTTTGCAACTTTTTTCTATTGAGTTTTATTTGCTGCCTCTACTACCCATATAGAACCTGGATAACGATTTATCGAGGCCAATGTCAATGGTCTCGAAAAGAATCAATGTAACACAGCTTACAGCGGTAAATAGGTATTGGGAAAAGCGCGATGTGTGCACGTCACGTCCCTAGAGCTACCGCAGATCCCGTGTAAAGTCAGCAATTACATTGTTGGTGGTTCTCAAATCACAACCATCCGGTAATACCCTAGAGTCGTATAAAATACTCGCTTCAAGCGTTTTTCAGATATCGCCAGTGGTTGAAACAGTCATGTGTGCCACAAAGCCTACCAGGTTTCTATACTTCTATTGATAATTAATTAAAAGAATGTAAATATGAACACTCAACAAAAGTGTCCATAATGAGAAATTGGTGGAAAGTACGTTAGTTAAAATGTATTAGCTTTACCACATAGAATAGTAGATATAGACGTTATGATTTGGTGTGCCATGGCGGGGCTAAGATGCGCAACACGATAAAATTTTATCGAGTCATTTTATCGATTCTCGTCGACATATTGTATGCCTTTGTCGACGAGAATCGATAGATTAGATTCGATTAGATTAGATATTTATTTTCTCTTTAAAAATTACATTTATATTTTATGTTAAAATTAAATAAATTCACTAAAGAGATTGTCAATATAATAAAAAGTTTGAAATAATACTATTTGATAACACTAATACGAAAAAATGTCAACTTATACCAAAATAAATAAAATAAATACGTAAACAATTTATTTTTAAATATAATGTTACCTTAATAATAAATAATGTCATAAATACTCTTTTACAGAGTACAATGATGATGATGAATGAGTACAATGATGATAAAATGGCTCGATAAAATTTTATCGTGTTGCGCATCTTAGCCCCGACTGCTACCTATTACTTGTAATCTTGCTTTATGATCAGTAAAGGAATTTAATAATAATAATAGTCGTTTAATTACTTATCTATTTCACGCACTCGTATCATAAAGAACAATTATTTCGCACCCCTTCCACTAATTTATATTACTTATTGGTTTTTATATTGTTATTATTTTTTTTATTATACTATTGCCTACCCTTATTAGCAATTCAATAAACAATTAAGTCAAAAATTCCACCATCCATAAGTTCAGCGTCACGAGTTGGGCCGTAATAATAAAAAAGCCGTATTTTCGGCATACAGCGCGTTTAAACACTACAACGTGTTAATGAATTAACTGAAAACTAGAAAGTAGTTCGCTCAGAGTCAACTAGCGAATCGATCGCACTATGTTTTAATATAGGTTATATTTTTTTATTTCTACTAGCCCATGTCTAAGTTATTTATAATACAATATTAGGCGCGTATGCTGCCCGCTGCAAAAAAATTCGAACCGGTAGGCGCGGGCGTAGCGCTTGGAATTTCGTAGATAGGTCACTTCCAAACTAATGTTGAATAACTTTTAAATTATAAATTTTTTCTACTTAAAATATATTTTAATCATATTATTAATTTTTTTTTTTAATGGAGTGTATCAGGTTTTCAGTTAATTCATTAACACGTTGTATACACAGATCGGGACACGACGTCGTCACGATAACGATATGTGAATTTATTTGCTACCGACGTGAAAAATATATTTTACACACCTAATTTTTTTTTCAATAGCCAATCGAATGATAAAATGATCCTACTCTATATATAAAATATTTTGTTCTGAATGACTGACTGACGAATCCGCTAGCCTTTTTAGCCTAAACCGCTGATCGTAGAGAGCTGAAATTTGGCGGGTGTATAGATATACAAAAAAAAATATCGATTGACTGAAGTTTACGCAGATTCGTGCTAGGAATACATCGGTGTCTTCTATAATATTGATTTCTTAAAGAGGTTAGAAATAAACAGGTCGTCAAAACAAACAGGGCTAATGCCCATTGTTATGCGTACGCAAAATACAAAAGAACCCTTCCAGCGCGCGGTTTCTCAGCTTTTGTATTAGTTTTCCATCGAAGCAATTGCAAAATGGTCGCAGAACGAATATTTGGCGGAGTAATAAAACGCGTACAAACTTGCTTTATTTAGGCTCCACCAAACCAAATTTGCGAACGCGCGGTTCTTTTTTTGAACTTTAATTTTAGAACACTAGTGTGTATAATATTATTTTCTTTCTTCTTTTTATGGACTTTCGCATATAATGCATTTAGCCAGTTTCAAGTAAATTAATTAGATCAAAGTATTTTCTATTAAAATACTTCGTTGTACGGTTTGAAATTGCAAGCCACGGTACTATAGCTTGCAAGAACTTTCGCGGAACTCTCGGAGGAAACCGAAGAAATCAGCTCGAAATGACATTTATCTTCTTGAGCACATAAAAAACCGCACTGCGAAAATTATTGTCCAATACAACACCTTATTACACAACAAAATCAATTTTTAATCATTTCTCTCAACATAAAAATAAATGACCGAATCTTTATTTCCCGCCAAAAAACTCTGTATAATATTATGTAGACTGGATTTGCGCAAGTGGTCAGATCTTTTTTTTTCAAATAGGCATAGCAAAGATTTTTATATTTTTCTGTTTACAGCTGCATGATTAGCCTCACCTGGTTCTGGCTTGACGTCGATTTACGGGACATCCTGTATGTATAGATGTATAGATTATACAGGGACCGAAGAACAACTTTAAAATACAAAACAATCAGAAAAAAATTACGTTCCAATACACGCTTTTTATTTTAGAATAATAGGCTATTTGACTATTTTTTTTAGTCCGTCTTGTAGATTAATAAAAAATATTGGACACGTATTTTTTCTTTTTTTACGTAATCAAAAAATAACAGAGATACATTGAGTTGAAATTTCGCGTGACGTCACTAACTAGTGCAGTTTGTATGGCGGCTTGTAGTGGTAAATGACGTCACGAGCCCCCACCCTAAACTTTAATGCGCTTTATCTTGTGTATTTTCATTTTTTTGAAAAATAACAAAATACGTGTCTAATGATTTTTAATTTTCTAAAAGACGGACTAATTAAAATTTTGATTTTCAAAAGTTGTCAACATCCCTATTTGGGTTAGCCTAAAAACGAACTCTGCCCAACAAAAGATGGTTTAAAACGCTCGTCTGTTAGGGATTTGTTTGCGAGAGTAAACAAACAGCATTACTCTCTCCCCGGCTGGGTGCTTTATGTAGCCATTTACTTCGGCGATTGATTGTTCTAATAAGTACTGCGAGACTACATTTGGTGTGAAAAAATATATAAATGAGCATACTTAACTAACTTTTCAGCCGGATTTCTTTGTATGGGTTACTAAACGACCGTTAGAGAAAAGGGTTTTTATTTTTTATAAATTATATTATTGATATTACTGAATCTAAGTGTTTATAACCAAATAATGTGTTTATTTGTAGTCTTTATTGATTAAATGTTAAAAGTGAAACAGTTGGGTAATGATATTGTGTTATCCTATTATCAGAAGAACTACTCAGTAGTACTCTACTGCTGATACAGAGTGATAAATAAAGTAAAACAAAATTACATATAAATTTTTTTATAGATTTCTGTATGATCAAAGGGGTTTAAAAGGGTTAAAAAGGGCAAACAGCATCCCGTACCTTCGAACAACAAATTTCTAACAACACTTTCCAACTTTCTAAAACCAAACTCTGAGGCAGTATCTAACGAATATGAATATACCGCATATTGTGAGGACTTTCAAATAAAAAACACACTATTATCCATTATTTTATATTCTTAACTCGTACTTAGCTCTTTGATGTCTGTAAAAAATAAAGAACACGATATTTCATTTTCGAATATGACGATGCCCGCTTTACTGACGCTTACAGACTACAAAGGACACTGGCAAAAACACAGTGCTCCATAGCTCTGGAGACTAAAAAAAGGGTGTAGCAAATACTGGCACATACAGCCAACCCTAATGACTGAGAACCGTTTGAGATAAAATACTCGCGACACATCATTGTCGTATGGGCTGAATAAATGACAGTACTTATTTCACTTTCAGTGCGATACCGAATTCCCACTCTAAAGTCATGTGGTTAAAATAGCAAATCGATTACCTAAAATAGCAAATCAAGTATCTGTCGAATACTTTTTCTCATTTTCACAACGAAATCTCTCCACTGTCAACAGGAAGAGTATGCCTCTTTATTATTAAACTAGTCTATGCCCCACGGTTTCACTAGCCCTAATTTCGGTGTTCTCGTGGAAATTCCGTGATAAAAACTACCCTATATCACTCAGGAATACCGTAGCACAGACAAGTGTTAATACTATACTAATACAATATGTATCTATCTTCTGTATAATTATTTTCTGACTGATCGCTCAACGCACAGCTGAAACCGCTGGGTCTCGAACCATGAAATAGTGACACGTACGTGTGCACTAGAAAGGATTTTTGAAAATTCAACCCCTAAAGAGGTGAAGAAGGGTTGCAAAGTTTGCAGTAACAACGTGTCCTCTTCGAAGAAATTTCAGGTGAAGAAATTTCGAGACCCAACAAATTTCATTTTTTGAAGTTTCCTCAATTCCCGCTGGAACTCCAAAATTACCGCGGGTGAAACCGCGGGGAACAGCAAGTTATACATAACATGTACCTAATTTAGTTTCTGCAGTATTTTACCAAAACTTTTGCAGCTTTGATTTCTACTTTTTTGTTTTCAAGTTTAAATACCGCCAGGAAATGGTATTCACCCTACTTTACATATCAAACTAAAAATAAAAAAATAAAATAAAATAATACTAATAAAAATAAATAAATAAATAAAAAAGAATCTGCGTCTTAAATAGAAAGAGTAAGAGCGTTAACAAGATATTTATTAACGCAACTACTCGTTTAAATGTAGAGTACGTCGTAAACGGCTTAGACTTTAATTAACTTGATTAGGTATAAGTGCAAGTCTGTTGTTCGCTTTAACCATTTGAAACATGGTTAACCTTAGTTAACCCATTTTTGCGTAATAATCCTAAGATTATTACCTACTAGCTGCTCCTCGCGGCTTCACCCGCGTGAGTTTCAGAATTTCCGCAGGAACTCCAAAGTAGCCTAATTTAGTCTTTATAACAGCAGCTAAATTTGTAAACACTTTTTTTCAGATTGGTGTGCAATAAAGAACTAATGTTGACTAATTTTTCTTTTTTAGGGATGTTGACTACTTTTAAAAATCAAAATTCTAATTAGTCCGTCAGTTAGAAAATAAAAAAACAATAGACACGTATTTTTTGCTTTTTCAAATAAATTAAAATATACAGAGATAAAGCGCATTAAAGTTTAGGGTGAGGGGGTCGTGACATCACTAACCGTTAAATTCGCCATACAAACTGTCCGAATAGTGACGTCACGTGAAATTTCAACTCAATGTATCGCCGTTATTTTTTGATTACGTAAAAAAAGAAAAAATACGTGTCCAATATTTTTTAATAATCTACAAGACGGACTAAAAAATAAAAATTAGTCAACATGCCCATTGCACTTAGGTACTTACCCATTCTGGCCCGTGCGATGGCTGACTCGCTCCACACAACAATGTTCTGAAAACTGGAAAATTGACTAATTAATAGGTACAGGGTGTGCTCGATATAATTAAACGACAGTTTGTATTCCCGATGGCTCGCCAGGCGGACAATTGAGTTTCGCTCGAATGCGGGACGGACGAAGTTGTCAACACACGGAAGCCAATTCGATCCAAGATGGCGGCTGTATTGTAACCCGCGCAAGCTAAATTTACACTCTGCGACCGAAATTATAAAGTTCAAATTATATTCGATGATTTCTCATTAATTGTAGCGGAATAGAGGGCGCTACGTGTAGGTTAGCGACTTTTACGAGGTTATTGCGTAAATGGGTTTCATAACAGTAGGTATCGGTGGGGCTTTTATTCGATTGAAAACTATGAGCAGTAGTCGATGAATTGATAGAATTTTGTAACTTTCTACAGAATTATTAGTAAAAGGTACTTAACATTTCACTACAAACAAATTCACTATATTCGACACTAGCTGTGCCCCGCGGTTTCACCCGCGTTAAACGTTTTTGTATAACAACATTTTTTCTGATATCCGATTTAAATGAAATAAAGCCTAAATGTAGCTCTAATCTACCTGTGAAAACCGCATGAGCATCCGTACAGTAGATTCGGAGATTATCGCGAACAGACACACAGACAGACAGAAAAGAATTTTAAAAACTTTTTTTATGGTTGGTTACTCTTCCTTTATCGCCCCCTGTCAATTTTCGTTAAAAATATTTCATTTACAGAATCGCGGATTCTACTCTGTTATCTATATATAAATCACGTGTCACATTGTCCGCGATGGACTCCGAAACCACTGAACGGATTTTGATAAAATTTTGTAACCGTTTATAATATGGTCCAACTTAAAATATAGGATAGTTTTCATCCCGGAATTCCCGCGGGAACTCCGAAATTACCGCAGATGAGATTGCGGGGGACAGCTAGTTATAGTATAGATTTTCACACCACTTATAAATCTTGTATGGAAACCAAGTAAACGTAATACTTACGTACTTACTACTACTTTTGTTAAAATCGAAACTAATATACAACATAGGTTTGATTATAATTTCTTTTCTTAGCTTTATTATTCTGCCGTATTTCAGAATGTTCGGAATTTTTCACTTTCAGTAAGCAAGAATACCTATTTAAAGCATTTTGGCGATGAATTCGCGTAGGTACAGATTTAAATTATCCAAATATTATAAATAACCTATAAATAATAGGCAATAGCATCTCAAACACGATTCTTTCGCAAGTTTTTGTTTGCCTAAAATATGTAGGTAGGTGCTTAAGCTTTTTGGCTAAAACGTACATAATATAATAACAGGTGTGTATTGTTGTCTTCTTTATTTTACAACTAAATGAAGAGAACGGAGAAATCCTTTAGTAAAGTTAAGATTACCTATTATAATAAGATAAAATTTAATAAAACCAATATTTTTATTTCCGAATTTTACTGTCTGAACTGAAATTCAAAAGCTAACCTGTACTTATTTTTAAATAGTTATTAATGTAGAATATTCATTAATAATCCCCGCGGTTTTGCCCTCTTGCCCTCGTAGGTTTCAGGGGTCGCGCGGTGAGTTCCGGCACGGGGAGTGCCCTGTGTCCTTTTCGGTGCCTCTGACAGCGTGTAGTGTGCAATAATAGGGATGTGGACTACTTTTGAAAATCAAAATTCTAATTAGTCCGTCAGTTAGAAAATAAAAAAACAATAGACACGTATTTTTTGCTTTTTCAAATAAATTAAAATATACAGAGATAAAGCGCATTAAGGTTTAGGGTGAGGGGATCGTGACGTCACTAACCGCTAAAACCGCCATACAAACTGTCCGAATAGTGACGTCACGCGAAATTTCAACTCAATATATCGCCGTTATTTTTTGGATTACGTAAATAAAGAAAAAATACGTGTCCAATATTTTTTAATAATCTACAAGACGGACTAAAAAATAAAAATTAGTCAACATGCCCATTGGTTCGTTTTACCCGCGTTAACTGTAGAGTTCCCGCGGGAGTTCTGGGGTAGAAAGTAGGTACTCTAATTATATGTTTTGATGTATAAGCTGTATTATTTTTAAATTTCATTGAACTCCATTCAGTGGTTTTTGCGTGAAAGAGGAGCTAGCATCCATACATCCGTACAGACGAGCTTTTACGTTTGTAATATTAGTACAGGGATGGCCTGAATATGGCACGGTTTATTCTAAATCGCGTGTGTGTGTGTGTGTGTTTGGTTTTTTTTTTTGTAAAGTTTACCCCCTTTCGGAGAAGGCAAAGGAAACTTAGTCCATGCAGCCATTTCAGATATTTATTTTCTTCAATTCAAATGTGTGTGTTTGGGTTAGGCATAATTTAAGTTTTTTTTTTTATGTCATAGGGGACAAGCGGGCAAGTGATACACCTGATGGTAAGTGATTATCGCCGCCCATGGACATCTGCAACACCAGAAGGCATGCAGGTGCGTTGCCGACCTGAATGGGAATGGGATTATTTGTTAGGTTACAGCATATATATTGTTAATCTGTTATTGGCAGTAGGTTTAATTAATAAATATGTACATAGTATTAATTGCTGTGGATTATGTTTAATAAATAAAATAAATAATTATTATTTTTATTTTGACGTATGGTTACCGGGTAATGAGCGCTGCGACTCGCGTCCCCACAGCGGTATTAACCTCCCCCGTACTCACAAGCGATAAGCTGAAGCGACAGCGGAATATTTAATTGGGTAGCGATTGAATAGTTCCCACGCACGCTTGAGGTTGGCAAGTACCATTTTGTACGTCTTCGATATGTACTTAAAAAATAACTCATTTAATTACTTATTTGTTCAGTGTTAATAAATACGATCTACTTTAAAATCGTTTTTTTTTTATAAACGCAACTGTGAAATCTATTAAAATTTTTGTGTAAAAAAATTTACAATTCACAACTAACATAATGGTTAATTATTTATTATTGACTAGCTGACCCGCGCGGTTTCACCCGCGGTAATTTCGGAGTTCCCACGGGAGTTCCAGGATAAAATATTGTTATAGACCTTCCTCATGAATCACTCTATCTATTGCTGAAAACCACATCAAAATCCGTTGCGTAGTTTTAAAGATTCAAGCATACATAGGGATAGAGGGACAGAGAAAGCGACTTTGTTTTTAACCGACTTCCAAAAAGGAGGAGGTTCTAAATATGTTCGATTGTATGTATGTTTTTTTTTTTTATTTCAAAAGAATAGTTTAGGAAATTTAAGATTTCACTATCATCAAACGTCGTTGTGTTTAATGTTTTTGATGCGAAATGGAGTCAACTATGCAGAATAACTAGAAACGGAAATAACACAAATATTGAGAGATCAAGAAGGACCTTGAGCAAGGTTTTTGGCTAACTCTACACAGTACACACATGAGTCTTATGATGACTACTTTAACAAATGAGAATCCGCTTCAGTACAACACTTGAGCCGTTGGGATTGTATCACACTTAAGAGACCACAGAATGAGGCGTGCATAATACTCATAAAGCTATTACCATTAAACTCAAGGACGTTTTAGAATATTTTAATGTCCGACGTGCGCGAATTTATGGGACTCTAAAAACCATTGTTGACGTTGCGTCACGAAAATGACTTAGAAGCATATCATAGCTTCCCAATTGTGAGACTTAATTTTCATACCTCGTATAAAACCGTGGTAGTTCAGTGATAATATTCTGTTCTCTTATTCAGAGGACGAAGGTTTGACCCCAGGCTTGATCCAGAGTCTTAACCATCAGAATGTGCCCCAGTACCTAGGTACTGGGGGTTTTAAACGAATAAAAAATGTTTACAAATAAATAAAATTCAAGTGTCTGTTTTTAATTTCAAATTAACAGCATTCTCACTAAATACATACGAAATTATACCGTCAAAAATCATTTTTTTTTAAATTTTCTCTATCTGTCTGTCTGTCTGTCTGTTAGTTCCGGCTAATCGCTGAAACGCCTGAACCGATTTTGATGGGACTTTCACTCGCAGATAGCTAATATTATAAGGAGTAACTAAGGCTACTTTTTATCCCGGAATTCCCGCGGGAACTCTGAAATTAACGCGGGTGAAACCGCGGGGAACAGCTAGTATGCAATAGAATGATATTATATTAATTTAGTATACCCATTGCCCATAGATACTATTCCTATGATTGGCTCGTCACTGCTGTTACTTCCAAACGCCACACGATCGAAGTCAAAGGTGGACATAGATAAGCAATAGTGTGTTAACCCACACTGGAGAAATTTTGAGTAAATTAAAGTTTTAAAATTATAGCGCCATTTTGTTTTAACATTTTTATGATCAATATTTAGTCACATTTAAACAATGTAATAAGCTAAACACATCATTAAAAAACGTTCTCTAACTCTCAACAAATCGTTCTGAATCAATAACTTCGTTTTGTGGGTTAACATGTTATTGCTTATCTGCGTCCAAGTATAATGTAGGTCTCGTAAGTAAACAATTACCTTGAGTATTCCAATACTCTCAATCAATATTCTAAGAGAAGTAATTTGATTTCGTAGTCGCTGGGGGCGCGCTGTAGTTCATTACTCCTGGATGAGGCGTACACGTGTTTTATCGGAGGCCTCAAAGACTAACGGAACAAATTTGCTTATCTTATCTTATTCTTAATATATATAAATCACGTGTCACGTTGTTTGCCCTCGATGGACTCCGAAACTACTGAACGGATTTTGATAAAATTATGCAACCATTTATAATATGGTCCAACTTAAAAGATAGGATAGTTTTTATCCCGGAATTCCCTCGGGAACTGAAGGGCATAGAGTACTTTTTTCCCACAAACTCCGCGGGAACTCCGAAATTACCGCGGATGAAATCGCGGGGGACAGCTAATCTAATATATATAAATCACGTGTCACGTTGTTTGTCCGCGATGGACTCCGAAACTACTGAACGGATTTTGATAAAATTTTGCAACCATTTATAATATGGTCCAACTTAAAAGATAGGATAGTTTTTATCCCGGAATTCCCTCGGGAACTCCGGAATTAATGCGGGGAACTGCTTATCACCGTAAACTACAGCATTTTTTTCCCGGAATTACCGCGGAAACTCCGAAATTACCGCGGATGAAATCGCGGAGGACAAGTAGTCTAATATATATAAATCACGTGTCACGTTGTTTGTCCGCGATGGACTCCGAAACTTCTGAACGGATTTTGATAAAATTTTGTAACCGTTTATAATATGGTCCAACTTAAAAGATAGGATAGTTTTTATCCCGGAATTCCCTCGGGAACTGAAGGACATAGAGTACTTTTTCCCGCAACCTCCGCGGGAACTCCGAAATTACCGCGGATGAAATCGCGGGGGACAGCTAGTATAATATATATTATTAATAGCTATTCCATGTGGTTTAGCTTGCGTTACTTTGAAAATTGGTGGTGTTGCAGATGTCTATGGGCGGCGGTAATCGCTTACCATCAGGTGTACCACTTGCCCGTTTGCCCCCAATTATATATAAATATTAAATAAAATCCGCAAGAACTCCGTGAAATCGTTTCTTATCTAACGTAGACATAGACATAGATAAATCTTTATTCGGCATCATAAAAAATCAAAAAAATATATGACAAAATGTGACATTCAAACAACATTCGCTTTAAAATTTTTGCGATGCCGAAAAACCACTTATGTACCACTAAACTGCCCAGCTTCAAAGGATACCACTTGCTATCTCGAAATTCCTGCAGGAACTCCGAAATTTACGCAGGTGTAACCGCGGTAACACCTAGTACTGTAAAACAACAATAAATATAATACGAAAAAGCGTACAGTTTCGTTTTAATTCAAATTTGAAGCGTGCACCGTGCGTGAGCTACCAAATGTGGGCGTAAATCAAGAAGCACGCCCGTAATGCGTGAGGTGCGGTTGGAATAATTAAAATGGCCAAAAATCCTCACCCACCCCCCACCCTTTCCTAACCTAATTTCGGGGGGCGCCGGCGAACTTTCTGACATCTCTGCAGATGGCGTACTAAATACCCACATCGATTTGTAAACAAAAGCAAAAGCTGCTTTGACGGTTGCGTTCACAAACAAAACACGTTCGGAAAGTGTTTTAAAACACATTCTCAAATCTCAAGTGTCATTTTTCACAATAAAGGGATGGGTTGGCTTCGTACGCATTTAAAGCTTATTATATAAATACTAGCTGTGCCCCGCAGTTTCATCAGCGTGAGTGTCGGAAAAAGATAGCCTAAATTACTCCTCCTAACATTAAATATCTGCCAGTGAAAGTCCTATCGAAATCGGTGCGACCGTTTCGGAAACTCTTTGGGAACAACTATTTAATGATAAATATAATTATTTAAAGGTAATTTATGTTTTTAAATAGAATAAAATTAGAAAATCGGAAATTGATACGGTAAAACAGCGGGTAAAACTACATAGTATCTTCTAAGACAAAAACAACTGAGAGATGCCGTTTGATGCAGAATTAAGCTATAAGCTTGTGTCGTGGAAACCAAGCAAACGTAGTAGGTACATACTACATACCTACTAATTCTGAAATATGTTATACCTACCGCCCAGACTGGAAAGTGGAGCCCTGTGTTCATCACGCAAAGTCCACCCCCACCGGGAATCGAACCCGGAACCTCTTGATTAGCAGGTGGGCATGGCGACCTACTGCGCCGATTGGATCGTCGAATAATCTATACATATAAAATATTATCACGCGTGCAAAAAGTACTTAATATAATAACTGTGTACATAATAATAATTATTCATTTATGTACAATATATCATGATATTATTAAAGTAAATTCTAGTTATAAAGTAGAAACGACAATACGACAGCAAACGAAAACACTGGCAATACTAATATATTAGAGTATAGTGAAATTATGAAATTACTCCTAAAATAGAAATAGAATTTTTTTTTTCAAATAAACTAATTAGGACAAAAATAAAAAAAAAAAATAGAATATCATTTATGTATTTATTCATTCATTCCCATTAATAACATAACAGTCCATGGATCAAATCGTTACTAATTTACTACTACAAACAACTAGTACTAGTACAAATTTGTTATTATTGGTTCACTAACCCGCGATAAGAGCGGCAACAGCGCGCGCGCGCGATGTCATCTGATTGGCGGCGTGCGCGCTGAAAGTAGCTGCGACTTGGCAACGTGGCGTATTTTTACGGTACGGAGGTTGTTTACCTATCCGTGATAATTCAGTTACCTAGGAAAAAAATACAGGCACTGGGAAGAAAATGTTTGTAACTGAGAAATTTCAATTTCGCGCGGGATTTCGATATTAGATAGTTTCATGATACTTAATAATGTATGTTGTTGGTGTGCCAATAAATCCCTACTAATATTATAAATGTGAAAGTAAGTCTATCTGTCTGTCTGTCTGTTACGCTTTCACGCCTTAACGGCTCAACCGGTTATCATAAAATTTTGCATACACGTCGTCAGGGGAATAGAGAAGGACACAGGGTAGTTATTATCCCGGAATTCCCGCGGAAACTTCGGAATGGGCATGTTGACTAATTTTTATTTTTTAGTCCGTCTTGTAGATTATTAAAAAATATTGGACACGTATTTTTTCTTTTTTTACGTAATCAAAAAATAACGGCGATATATTGAGTTGAAATTTCGCGTGACGTCACTATTCTGACAGTTTGTATGGCGGTTTTGCGGTTAGTGACGTCACTACCTCCTCATCCTAAACTTTAATGCGCTTTATCTCTGTATATTTTAATTTATTTAAAAAAGAAAAAAATACGTGTCTATTTTTTTTTTTTTTTCTAACTGACGGACTAATTAGAATTTTGATTTTCAATAGTAGTCAACATCCCTATTAACGCGGGTGAAACCGCGAGGAACAGCTTGTAAATGAATATACGATAACAATAATAAAATACTCTTATATATTAGTACTGCCGGTGTTTTCATTTATTACCGTATTGTAGTCCCCACCCGGTCACGTACGTTCGTGTTTTGGTATAGCTACACATTTTTAAACGCCATATAACATTGGTATCAAAAATGTGTCTGTTTTTCTCGGGGAAAATGCGAGCATGTTTACCTACAGATAAAATTCGAACGACCTCTTCTTTTCTTTGCACCTCATTTCTACAAACTCACGTTAGATGGAAACGGTGGGGTGTAATGTTATAGAAACAAATATGTCTCGAGATTTGTAGAACAAACCTTTGAATAGCTACAGGGGTTCGACTGTGACATTACGACTCTAAGGGCGTATACTCACTGGCCTTTTGTCCGAGTCCAAAAAAGGAAGAGGTTCTCAATTCGACGCGTATTTTTTTTTTGCGTGCAGCGACAATGTGCGTTTCGCGAATGCGCCTTTGCGCTTTCAGTCTTAGATATTAAAAAAAAAACATTTATTGATAATAAATAAAATAAAAATTATATTATGAATGTATACAACAAAACTTAAAATTCTAACTAATTAATGAATAAGGAGAGAGTCGCAAAAACGTGACTCGCTCCAGCATAAAATCAATGAGAAAATAAGGTGGCGGTAGGCATGCATTCAGCTTGTGCTGGTGGAACAGCTTAATCCAGATGTTCACCCAATATATACTTGATGTCCCGTAAATCGACGTCAAGCCAGAACCGGGTGATAGGCTAAGTCATAACTGTTAATAGAAAAATTAAAAAGTAATGTTTAATAAAATGGTCATTTATAAAAATTAATTTAACGGGACTTTCACTTTCAGCTGATGTTATAAAAATAACTTAAGCTACTTTTATTGCAGAAAGAAATGGTTCCAGAAAGAAATTAAACTTTGAGACAAGCAATAACCGAACAGCTTCAGAAGTTTAAGTACGTACCTAAAATTAAATCAAACCAAATCATAGTGTCGCGGTCGAGCTAGATTGATAGCGCGCAATGTATGCAAAACGCGCAATGCATACAAAACACGCAATGTAAAGCAAACACATTGGAGTAGCGAATTCGATAGAAGTTCTATTCTAGAAGCGTTCGGCCGAGTGGCTAGTAAAACACATCGGACTCGAACATTCTAGAGCCCCGTTCGGTTGGGTATATAAACGGCGCAACCAAACCGGACGGGCAGTTCAGTTTGAGCTTTCGAAGCGATAACTACGAGTGAATCTTGAGCGATACCTGCGACTACCTGCGACCTTGGCGAGACTATTGGACTTCGAGATCAGTCGTTTAGTGTTTCAAGCTGTGATACCTAGACCTAGGCACCCTAGACCTAGTGTTTTTGTAAAGTTAGTGTTAAACTCCAAATAAAGAACCCTAGCACGTAACAATTTGGTGTCGGAAGTGAAATTTGGAGATGCCACTAACTCCGAGGGAAGATATCACCGAGGAAGGCGTCAGGACGAGGGCACAACGTGCTGCGGGGGCTACGCCTGCAACCCGCCAGGCCACGCCCACTGGCCATCGGGCCACGCCTACTGGCCCCGCCCACCAGGGCCCATCCACCATAGAGGCCCCGCCTACCGACCTGACCACGCCCACTGGCCCCGCCCAACTGACCCCGCCCATCACTGAGGCCCCGCCCACTGGCCCACATGTCCTGGCCCTCGGCCCCGCCCACTTGACCACGCCCATCCCAAGCCCCACCCACTTGACCACGCCCACCATCGAAGCCCCGCCCACTAGCCCCGCCTACTCAACCACGCCCACTGAGCACGTCCGGGCTACGACTACTACACGAACGGCGGACGCGTCTGCTCTGGATATATGTGGCTTGGTGAAGATGATGGAGAGCATGAACAAGGGTATGCACCAGAGACTAAACGTCATGCGTGAAGAACAAAAGGAGTGTGCCGAACTACATCTCCAAACCGTTTTGGCGGCCGTTGATAAGGTCAGCAATGTGGTGAAGCAACTCCGTGAAGACGTCGATTCGGTAGAGGAGCGGGTCACGGGACTGGAGACTGGTTTCTCTGGACTACAAAAAGAAGTACTGCGTCTTAAAACTGAAGGAATCACATCAAGTGGAGCCGTCGCCGTAGTCCAGGGACCAAGAGTTAAGGTGCCACCTTACGACGGAACTACGTCTTGGCCCGCGTACCGGCAGCAGTTCCAGACCGTCGCTACTGCTAATGGGTGGACGGATGAGCAGAGCCTGACAGCTCTCACTGTGGCGCTCAGGGGCTCAGCATTGTCTGTCTTAGAGGCACTGCCTAGCTCAGGAAGTGGCTTCAAGGAACTGATGGAGGCCCTTGAATCTAGATATGGGGAGCGCCATCTTGAACACGTGTTCCGGGCCCAGTTACGAGATCGAGTCCAGCGTCCAGGAGAAGGACTACAACAGTGGGCACTGGAGGTTGAGAAGCTTGTCCGCAAAGCGCACCCGACGGCTGACACCAAGATGGTGGACGCAAACATTTTGCAAGCCTTCGTCGATGGCATCCGGGACATGGAGATAAGGGCTGCAGTGGGGCTTCGTCATCATGCCTCGCTGAAGGATGCCCTGGCACATGCCCTGGAAGTTGAAGCAGTGCGGCGAGATGTGCGTGCGCATAAGCTGCGGGAAGTCACTGAAGAGATTAAGGTAATTAAGGCACCCCTAAAAAAGACTGGATCCTTGTGCTACAAATGCGGTGAACGAGGCCACCTGCAGTTTTCCTGCCCGAAGAAGGATGAGGTGACAGAAAAAATCATCAAGCTGCAGAAACAACTTGATGAACTGACAAAGAGGCAGGAGACTCCGTCCTCTATCGGGAGTCAGGGAAACGAGTAACAGCCAGGACTAAGGGGCGGGTACTGGCTGGCGTGAAAGAAGCCCCAGCAATGGTCATCCCACAGGCGTGCAATGGGAACAGTCTATCGATATGCGGCACGGTTAATGGGAAAGACTGCAAAATGACGATAGACACCGGAGCCTCTAGGACGATAGTTCAGCCGGACATGGTGAAAGGTGCGTTGGGACGCAAGAATGTCGATTGTCGGCTTCTTTCCGCCTCCGGTCAGCCAATACCCGTCCTGGGGGAAATATCAGTCACAATGTATGTGGGAGAAGTACCGTACACTCACAACATCATCGTGGCTGAAATTATCGACGAGTGCATTTTGGGCCTGGACTTCATGAAGAAACATAACTGCAGAATTGACGTCACTAACAGTGTTTTCAAGTGCGGCAACGAGGAGATATTGATACTTGGAGGTCCCACTGGAAAAGTGACTTGCCTAAACAAAGTTGTCATACCTGGACGAGCACAAACTCAAGTAGAGGTGAAGCTGCCATCAGCTAAAAACAATAAGCCAAGATGTGTGTTGATTGAAGATATACCAAACAAAACATCGGCTCGGAGACTCCTGACAGCAAGAACCCTTGTGAGAGGAACCAATACTGCAGTAATAAGAGTCGTGAATCTGGAGAACCACGAGGTTACCTTAAATAAGGGTGAAGTTGTTGGACAATGCGAGGAAGCTGTCTGGGTAAAACAATGTCAATCAACGCCGATAGTAGATGCGTCCAAAACCAAGAATGAGTCTACTATTACAGAACTTCTTGACGGCTGTAAGAACAATCTGACCTATTCACAGAGCTTCAAAGCCAAGAAAATGCTGTTGCGCTACGCAGATATCTTCTCTTCCCAGGAAGCAGATCTTGGAAGGACGTCGTTAGTTCAACACAGAATCGACACCGGGAACGAAAGACCTATTCGGCAGCGAGCAAGGCGAATCCCAATCGCTAAGGAAAGAGAAGTGCAAGACATGGTAGAGGATATGAGAAGGAATAAGATCATAGAACCATCTGCAAGTCCGTGGTGTTCGCCTGTGGTCTTGGTGAAGAAGAAAGATGGTAGCACGCGGTTCTGTGTAGATTATCGACGGTTGAATGATGTCACAAAGAAAGACAGCTATCCACTGCCACGTATCGACGATACCTTGGATACCCTGAGTGGTATGCAATGGTTCTCGACCTTGGACCTGAAATCTGGCTATTGGCAGGTGGAAATCCATCCGAAAGACAAAGAGAAGACAGCATTTACAACTGGCAAAGGGTTATGGCAGTTTAACGTTATGCCTTTCGGATTGTGCAACGCGCCAGCTACCTTTGAGCGTCTCATGGAGTGTGTACTGGCAGGGTTAGTGGGAGACGCCTGCCTAGTCTATCTGGATGACGTCATCATCATGGGTCGAGACTTTGAAGATCACCTGCGGAATTTGGAGCAAGTCTTCGGAAAAATACGAGGTGCCAACTTAAAACTGAACCCGAGGAAGTGCCATCTGTTTAGCAATAAAGTCAATTACCTTGGCCACGTAATCACCAGCGAGGGAATCCAGACTGACCCGGAGAAAATTGAAGCAGTACAGAAGTGGCCAACTCCCAGAGATAAGACGGAAGTGCGAGCCTTCCTGGGACTGTGCTCGTACTACAGGCGATTTGTTAAAGGATTTTCCGAAATCGCCAAACCGTTGCATCGCCTGACTGAAGAGAAACAGCCATTCTGTTGGGATGAGAGCTGCGAAGAAGCCTTCCGAAAATTGAGGCAGTGTTTGTGTGAAACACCGATCTTAGGCTACCCTCAGACTTGCGGCCAGTTCATTGTCGACACGGATGCTAGCAACACGGCGATCGGTGGTGTTTTGTCTCAAAAACAAGGCGATAGAGAAGTCGTGATTGCTTATTTTAGCAAATCATTGTCGAAACCTGAACGGAACTACTGCGTGACAAGGAGAGAACTCTTGGCCGTGGTAAAGACGCTGCAACACTTCAACAAATACCTCATCGGAAGACAGTTTACACTTCGCACTGATCACGCCGCCTTGAAGTGGTTACTTCAGTTTAAGAATCCAGAAGGTCAAGTCGCCAGATGGGTCGAACAACTCCAGGAGTTTGACTTCGTCACCGAACACCGCAGTGGGAAGGCCCATGGCAACGCTGACGCCCTCTCAAGAAGACCATGCCCGGAAGATTGTAAGCATTGTGTCAAACAGGAGTCGAAGGAACTGACCGTTAAGCTTACGAGAACGAGCCCTCCGGGACTGTGGCAAGATGAGGCCATGAGAGAAGCTCAGGAAGATGATGAAGACGTTCGACTCATCGTGGCTTGGAAAAAACGTAGTGCGGATAAACCAAAATGGGTTGAGGTCGCGCCCACTGGGCCTATCACTAAAGCCTATTGGGCCCAATGGGACAGCTTTGTTCTGCAGAATGGAATACTTTACCGAAAATGGGAGAAACCTAACGGCAGAGAGTTCCATCTTCAGTTAGTTGTTCCAAGGACCAGGGTGAAAGATGTTCTTCGTGAAATACATGATGGGGTTTCAGGTGGACATCTTGGCGTGAAGAGAACATTGACAAAAGTAAGGGAAAGGTTCTACTGGCTTCATTGTCGAGAGGATGTGCAGGAATGGTGCCGCAAATGTACCACTTGTGCTGCAGTCAAAGGTCCGTCAACTAGGACCCGCGGAAACCTCCAACTCTATAATGTTGGTGCACCCTGGGAAAGAATTGCTGTTGACGTGGCTGGACCTTTTCCGGTGACCGAGTCAGGGAACAAGTACTTCTTGGTCGTCATGGATTATTTCACCAAGTGGCCGGAAGTGTTCGCCATACCTAATCAGGAAGCCGCGACAGTAGCCTCAAAGTTGGTTGAGGAAGTGATATGTCGATTCGGTGTTCCCTTGGAAATCCACTCAGATCAAGGAAGGAACTTCGAATCCCAGCTATTTCAGGAAATGTGCAAAATCTTGGGAATGCACAAGACGAGGACCACGCCATATCACCCTCAGTCCGACGGCATGGTGGAGAGGTTTAACCAGACGCTAGAAAGGAATTTGGCGAAACTGGTTGATAAACACCAGAGAGATTGGGACAAATTCATACCGCTGTTCCTACTCGCCTACAGAACATCTGAGCATGAGAGCACGAAGGCGACCCCAGCGTATGTGAATTTCGGTAGAGAACTACGGCTACCAGTGGATCTACTGACAGGCGGACCTCCAGATGACCCCCAATCGATGCAGGACTACGTCTCCGATCTACGGGAGAAGATGCAAGACGTCTATGCTTTGGTTCGGGAGCATGGTTTGCAGTCAAGCGAGAACATGAAGACGAGATATGACCGGAGGGCGAATACAAGTGGTTTTGAGGAGGGATCACTTGTATGGCTACACAATCCTATCCGTCGAAAAGGAAAATCTCCGAAATTACAGACTCGATGGGAAGGTCCGTACAAGGTTGTTACCCGGATAAATGACGTGACGTACCGGATTCAACGTCAACCAAGGGGAGCTTTCAAAATAGTGCACATCGACCGCTTAGCACGTTATCAAGGCAGCAATAGTGACGCTCGGGACGAGCATCTCTAAGAAGGGGGCAGTGTCGCGGTCGAGCTAGATTGATAGCGCGCAATGTATGCAAAACGCGCAATGCATACAAAACACGCAATGTAAAGCAAACACATTGGAGTAGCGAATTCGATAGAAGTTCTATTCTAGAAACGTTCGGCCGAGTGGCTAGTAAAACACATCGGACTCGAACATTCTAGAGCCCCGTTCGGTTGGGTATATAAACGGCGCAACCAAACCGGACGGGCAGTTCAGTTTGAGCTTTCGAAGCGATAACTACGAGTGAATCTTGAGCGATACCTGCGACTACCTGCGACCTTGGCGAGACTATTGGACTTCGAGATCAGTCGTTTAGTGTTTCAAGCTGTGATACCTAGACCTAGGCACCCTAGACCTAGTGTTTTTGTAAAGTTAGTGTTAAACTCCAAATAAAGAACCCTAGCACGTAACAATAGGTTTCATACATTTATTTATTTATTTATTCATACATAAAATCATTATGACCTTTTCGAGATCGATTTATAGTTTTTCAAAGTTATTTATATCGTTTATTTATTTAAACCGGCAAAAATCGCTAGATTTTTTTATATTTCCATTGTCACATAGGTAGGTACTCAATTTGCAAAACAGATTTCCAGATAAACGTTCGGACGCGCCGACGAAAAGATGCGACCTTTACAACAATGAACCTTCATTTGACCCCAAAACATAATGATTCACCTCGATATTATATTGTGAGGACGTACCCAGGGTAGGTATGGTCACACGACATGGAGTACGTAATATGGAAGCCACTTTGTCTAATGAAAATAACTCTTTTGCGACCCGAACATGTGGCGTCGGATTTATACACACGCATGTGTATTAGAACTGAACATTCTTTTATTATGTATCAAAATTTCACTTCGGTTTTCAATTTTTTTATTATTATTAGATACAAGATGTTTCCAGCGTGAGTAACAAACATCCACACTTTCACATTAATATTATTAGTAGGATGACCTGCATTATTTTTTTATATCTCGAGTTCCAGATGGAATTTCGACAAAATCGAAACAAGAGTAATCTAAGTTAGACCCTTAGCAATACAACAAAAAAACCGCATTCAATTTGGTGCAGCAGTTTTTGCGTAGCACGAATACAAACATACAGACAGACAGACAGACAAAAATTCCAAAAACGGTATTTTTGGCTTCTATATCACTCATAGGGTCGCCATTAATTTTTTCTTATTTATCTCCCATGTACAGACATCGATCGACCTGTTACAATTTTATTATATGTATAGATAAGCATTCACCACAACTCGTTTTCTGTCCTCGACAAACAAAACGCCGGCGTAAATAAATGAACAATACAATAGATAGGTACTATAGTTGTACCTTCCGGCGAATTCCATCGGGAATTTTTTGTGTGGGTGAAAGTATTCTATGTCACTAGGATGCTGTAACTATCAGTGAAAGAATATCTTAGAATCGTTTCTGTAGTTCCAGAGATTGCCCCTTGCACTCAACTTACAAACTTTACCCCTTTGTAATATTAGGATAGATCCTAACGACGTGTTCACACGAATACACTGATACACGCACCATTTTTTTTTTGCCCAAAGATATTGAAAGAGAATAGATTGACAATACGCTCGGCCGCTAAGCTTTCCCCTTGAACCACGCAGCGGTCAAATGATCTCATGCTAACAAAATGCCGTTGGCTAGCAGAGACTATTGTCTATAGATACCACTTGACGGAAAGCGATGTGATTGGCTATTTGAAATGTACTCTGTGGTGACTGGTATTTGATTGCGTCGCAAGGATGTGATTGGTTTTTATTTTGATCATTCCCCCCGCAAAAATTGGTTGACGTGGATTGTATAGTAAAAGTTTGTATTGTTCGTCTATTCTCTTATAATGTCCTTGGCTTCACCTTTATGGTAACACTGTGGAACCATAAAAACCATGCTCGTCGCTCCCCTTGCGTGTTGGATGATCATTTCGCGTGGTGACGCGCCGCCCTCACGTGTCATCCGACCCGCTAATGCCTCGATGGGCCGCAGGGGACGGATTAAATTAATTAGACAATAACATGTGATTTGTTGGTGGTTTTTATGTGGGTTATTAGGTGCGTTTGTGGGGTTATTTTATAAGCTTTATTCGCCCAAAATGGTACGGTGACAGTACTCAGTATGTTAAGCCATGCATCGCGTGCCGTTTAACCGCCGAAAACATTTTTCACTAACAATAAATATAGAGAACAATATATTATTTTAAACAAAATTAAAGATTTATAATCAAAGTACATGAATATTTTACGGATCAAACGAAATTTCAACTATGTAGTTATGTTTGTATATTCTGTCTGTTAAAATTAGGCAAGAGTGAAATCCCAGTTTGGTTTTGTGTACTTATCAGTTTTAGTTTTACTTAGGTAGGTACAAAGTACAAATATAATATAAACTGAATACAGCGTCGTACCAGGCGGCTTATTGGCGACGACATGCACCTTATTCACTATGACCATAACACGGCTTGTTAAGAAAAAATGCCACAAATATTTTCTTTCTCTCGTTTCAAAGAAGTTTCACTTCAAAAAAACACATTTACAACGTTTCTAATGGTATACAGAATGATAATTTGTAATATTTAGACACCGAGAACGTTTGGGAATGCGTTTGCTCTGGTCGATGCCAAGCTTCCTAGCCTCGACCATCGACGGAAGGTAGCGAGCTTATCGGTATTCTACAGGCTGCACTTCGGCGATTGCGCACAAGAGCCGTTCGAGCTGGTGCCTCCATCACCCTTCTAATTACGAACTACCAGAGCATCGGTGGGCTTCCATCTGTAAGTATTCCACCTATCCGCACGACGGTGACGGCCCCATCCCTTGAATGTCTTGATCAAAAAATGAACGACACTGCTTCTCGGCTTGTTGAGTGGTTTAAATTGAACGGCTTAGCTCTAAACATCAAAAAAACTCACTGTATACACTTCTCTCTATCAGGCCGCCCCTCCCGACAGCTTACGGTGATTGTGGATAATTGTAAGCTAGATCTATTGGAAAGCACGACATTCCTAGGGTTCGAGATAGACAGAGGCATGGCATGGTCGACCCATATAGACAAACTATGTGGTAAACTGGGCAGTGCGTGCTTCGCGCTAAAACGTGTATCCTGCGTGGTGTCGGTGGATGCGGCCCGCGCTTGCTACTTCGCAACTGCCCACTCGCTGCTGCAGTATGGCGCCGAGCTGTGGGGGCGCGCTGCAGATTGGCAGCGAGCTTTCCGCATGCAAAAGCGCGCAGTTCGGGCTATTGTCCAGATTTCCCAAGACAAATCTGCCAGACCATATTTTGTGCAACTGGGCATCCTGACATTGCCTTCCATTGTTATCCAACAAGTAGCAGTGTATGTGAGAACGAACGAGGATCTGTATAAAAAGCACAGCGACATACACCCCTATGGCACGCGCGGCGCTGACAGACTTGCGCCTGTACCACACACCATGGCCAAATCTAGTAAACTTACACACGTCATGGGCCCCACTGTCTACAATAGATTACCTGATTGCATAGTGGCTGCACCGAGTCTCAACTGTTTTAAGGGACGACTAAAACGCTGGTTAATCGAGCAGTCCTTTTACTCTTATGACGAGTTTATGAATTTATAATTATTATTTTTTACATATCTTGTCACGAAGATTTTTTGTCTTCTATGTTACATTTATTTATTATAGGTATATGATTTAATGACCAATTTTATTAAATGGATTTATTATTATTTGACAATATCAAAAAAAAATTATTAGTTATTATTATTATTATTATTAATAGTAATCTGTTAATTTTAATTTCCTCCTACAAAGATGTTGCGAGAGATTACAGGTGTGAACTCTGTGTGTACAATGTACTATCATAATTTTTATTATTTTTATTTTCTCTTAATGACCTGTAAACATGTTTACCAATAAAAACTTTGAACTTTGAACTTTGAAACGATTCATCTTTCATTATGCGCAGGTACCGCTAGGGATTGGAATGACCTGTCGAAGTCTGTGTTTTCCAAGAACTATAAATTGGACCTCTTCAAGACTAGAGTGAATAGGTATTTGACCGGCAGACATGTACACCTTAGTCCTTCGCTTACCATCAGGCGAGATTATAGACAAATTTCTGATCAATCGGCTATAAAAAAAAATTATTAGATTTTGGGTTCTGCTACAATATTTAACCTCGTATCTCGATTAATTACTCGACTCTACATCAAAGACAAAAATAAGGGTTATGATTTTTAAAGTCTATGCATGATTTATTTATTTATGTTTATTTCTATTTACTTAGTTTATTTTAACGCTACATCAAAAAGGGATTATTCTAAAGAACGTTAAATTCTAAAATAAAAAACTTAAAAAAAAAATTGTAACTCGACTATACGGGAAAAAGAAGTGTAACTAAAGAAAAAGCAGTTTCCCACTAGAAATAAGTAAATAAAATTAATTTAACAATAATAATGAAATGCTAATTGCTATCATCATCTTATGAGTTTTAATATTGTTATGTTAGATATTCCTGTATATTTAGCTCTATTTATTGATGTAGAAATTGTCTTACTACTAAGATTCAATTCCTTATTATTGTTCCATAAAAATGATATTCCCAAAAACAGTGTTGAATCATTATTGATACGCTGAATACCCAAGATAGACGTTTAACGACGCAAAAACGTCCTCAAGTAATAATAACAACAAATAATAACGCGCAAAAAGCTTTAAAAATCAAAATAAATCGAGGCAAACTCGATCAGTAAATATCATGAAAGCGTTCCGGAGCCGGATGAATGCATAAAGTTTTCAATTCGTGAATTATTTCATTGACATGCAAATATACCTGCGCCAGTGTTTGCTTTGTTTTATTTTATTAATCCTATATTTTTTATATTTAAAAATGGGGCTTAAAACGCCATTAAGGACTAGCAAAAATACATTTGGGTGTTTTAAAAAGTCCTTATTGTAAATAGGATTAAGGATGAAACCGCCCACACGCTACAGTAGGTATTTCAACCGTTTTATCGCCATCCCCGTAATATCACGATCTAAGAAACACATGGACGCAGATAAGCAATAGGTAACATGTTAACCCACAACACAAAGTTATTGATTCAGAACGATTTATTGAGAGTTAAAGAACGTTTTTTAACTATGTGTTTACCTTATTACATTGTTTAAATATGTAACTAAATATTGAACATAAAAATGTTGAAAAAAATGGCGCTATAATTTTAAAACTTTAATTTACCCAAAATTTCTACAGTGTGGGTTAACACACTATTGCTTATCTATGTCCACATGAGCATGTGGACCATAAATGTAATATTACTTTTATATTTATTAGATTAAAGGATAGATATTGAGCTTTTCAACACTAGGATTTCTCCTTGCCTCTTTAATGGCTAAAGCGTGTGGTCTGGAGGTAGTGGTCATGTTTTTGTAGCCTTAACTTATTAAAGCAACAAAAACGTGACGGTGAAACGGTTAATAATAGCAACCACAAAATTGGGCTGTTTGAAAACAAGATTAAGAACATTTCTATTATCATAGGTTGTCTGAGAGAGATCGCTAAGAGCGATAAACCCGCCGTGTGTGTTTGCAAACCGCTAATATTTGAATATTAAAGATACTTATATTTAAGACGAGCTGTGCTCTGCGGTTCCACCCTCGTCAACGTATCGAGTTCAGATATTATTATTTTGATGTTTGCTTCAAATACTCTTTGTTATAGGATAAAAAATACCTAGATACTTACTGATATTTTTTATCCCATAACAAGAGTTTCCGACAACTTAACTTACTTATTGGCTGACGGCTGCACTCAGTTTAAAATAAAAAATGCCCCACTCAGTCGTTCATTAAATAAAAGTTAATTGGTATTTAACTTAATTAGTTAAGTAATCATTAAAACGACTTTGAGTGCGGCCATAAGTTAGGTGCAACATCTTCATCATTCAAAAGTTAAAATAAACCGGAGAAATGACAGAGAACAGAAAATCTAAAAACAATTGAAATACTCCTATTGGTAAGTTTTTGAGGACTTGAATTTTTTTTTTAATTCTAATGTACAGAAGATGTTGTAAATATAAGTAGATGTATTACAGTAGTTAGGTACTAACAATACTTAGCGGCAATGCCACGGCTCGGCAGCCATTTTGACAGTTGACAGATTTTCCACAACCTCTTGCAGTTACGCTGATAAATCACAGTTACAAACTGCATCTTGACTTTCAACTTTTCAGAAGTCGTGAAAAATTTTAGAGAAATATCATTTGAGAATAAAACTATACCTATTTCTTATATCTACTTTAATAAATATGTAAAGTAGCAAATTCAAAAAATGTGAGAACATACGCATATTTTGCATCATAGAAAAATTACTTTTGTTTTTTTTTTTCGTCATTTCTCTATTTTAAAGTTAAGATTTACCTACTTTCTTCTACAACGCAATTTTTTACTATATTTGCTATGTTCAAAGATTTACGCGTTTATTGCTGCGTTAGATCGCACGTCTATTTATCTAAAACTAGTTGTGTGCCGCGGTTTCACCCGCGTGAGTTTCGCAATTCGCGCAGTAACTCAAAAGTAGCCTTATTTAACCTTCCCTCAACTTCCACAAATATTTCTAGATCAAAATTAGTCAAATTTGTCCAGCCATATTTGATTTTTAGCGAGACAGACGACTGACGAACAGCAATTAATCCTTACTATTATAAAAGTGAAAGTTAGTTTGGTAATTTGTTTGTTTGTTTGCTATACTTTCACGCCTCAACGACTGAACTGAACATTATGAAATTTTGCATACACGTTGCCAGGGGCACAGAGAAGGTCATAGGGTACCTTTTATCCAGGAATTGCCGCGGGAACTCCGAAATTACCGTGGGTGAAACCGCGGGAACAGCTAGTTTTTATATATAAAGAAGATGTATTTGTTTGTTTGTTAGTACCTATATTTTATTGAACATAAACAAATTTTTACAAATTACTACAGAAATTCGAAAAATTCGACTAACCTTACCTACAGTACTTTTACTTACCTGTTGTTACTTTTTTTACATTTGATAATCCTATACAACATGATAGTGATATAGATACCCATACCTACCAGTGGCGAAGGTACCATATAAACCGATTCCCACCGGCTTCCCTTCAGACGCAACATCTCTCTCTACCGTAAGAACGTTGTTAGGGATACAGGGAAGGACTTTTTATACCGGAATTCCCGCGGGAACTCCGAACTTATGAGGAAACCGCGGGGAACAGTTAATAGTTTAATAAGTTGAAATTAAGTAGATTTCCGGCTTGCCCCTCTCAATATTTCACCCTTCGTCACTGATACCTACATAGTTGAGTAAGACATGAAAATAACGGTATGTTACAGTATTAAATTAGTAACATTATATTATACGAAATCCAGGAATAATTAATGGAATTCAACATTAATAAAGAGTTTATGAAATTTTCACTTCTTGCAAGTGTGAAACATAGTACTATAGTATATTATTTACTAGCTGTGCCCCGCGGTTTCACCAGCAGTAATTTCGGAGTTCTCGCGGGAATTCTGGGATAAAAAGTACCCTATGTCCTTCTCTGTACCCCAGAAAACGTGCATGCCAAATTTCATCCAAATCCGTTCAGCCGTTTTTGCGTGATTGAGTAACAAACGTCCAAACATCTAAACATCCAAACATCCACACTTTCACATTTATAATATTAGTAGGATAGTAAAGCTTATCTAAACTGAAATGACGCGCCCCTCCATCGGGCATACGCACACGCACAACCGTTAAAATATCGATACGACACATATAAATCTGGTCTTGCCATTCGTCCTCAGTTGCCGCATAGTGTCGCCGTACTCACACTATCAAAGAGATATTATCAATACATGATATCGCACATGTTAAACTGCTTATTTAGTAGTGGGGCGTGTCATTTTAGTTTAGATGAGCTCTACTTTGTTTAGTCGACGACTAGACGGTAGACACTTCGTTATACGTTTTCCTTGTTTTGTATATCTACTTGTGCAAAATAAACAAGTAAAAGTTATTGATTCCCACGGTTACTTTTATACCCTTTAGACTTGAAGTTCCTTTTGCGTCGAACCTTGTTTTCGAATACAGTATTGAGCCGTGAGCCATTGATACAGGTAGGTAGGTATTCAGTATAGAAGTAAACAAGTTTTGTCAACGATCGGAACTTTGTTGTTGATTTCACAGTAGACACGTTCGCAACCCGATAACCTGGGCGTTGAAGAAATATCGATCATACCAAAAACATTTTCATGTAAAATGATGCCAAGACGAGCCCTTATGACGGGCACTGTCAAAAAGTTATCAGATCTCATGTAGAGCCAAGCTTATAACTCTACACACCCTAACTCTACAAGGCCTAACTTCTCAAACTCGAGAAACTCTCTTATTTCGTCTAGTACATTCCGGTCGGGATATATTGCTCTTTGATGTTTACCTTCCTAAGGACCTTGTCTACCTAATCAGTACAATATCATGATCGCTCCTTAGAAGACTTCTCACACTTTCCTGTCTTTCCTAGAAACTTGGAAAATAGAGATTTCACACTCACTATAAATAAAAATTATTACGACACTGTCGTCGAACATAATCTGGACCCGAACCACGGAAAACTCGTAATAAATCAGACAGCGAAAAATAATATACCTTTTTGTTTTTTTTTGTTTTTTTTTTCAAAAATACAACATTCACGTGCAATGTTCTAAAAAAAAGCAAAAGAAATGTTCTTATTCGCGATTCTAACTCACAACGGCCAGTGACCCAACACTGAAATGTCAATCCTTTGTAGCACACACAAGTGAACTACGAAGTGACATGCGAGGTGAGATGCAACCGTGATCGCTGATATTTGACTACAAACGTGTTCGTAGGGCTGTCACATATCACAACCGTGCCCTATTATTTATTTAATTTTGTTTTTTCTGATGTATCAATGAGTTAACTAATTGTTCCCTGCAGTTTCACCCTCGTCAATTTGGGAGTTCCCGCAGGAACTCCGCAAAATGCTTCCTTATAACTGATGTGTTCTACCGGAAAAAATCAGCTTTATTCGTCAGCTAATTTTCGAAAAAAAAACGTGCCCAATGTTTTTTATTAATCTACATGATGGGCGAAAATCTTAAATTTGGTCAACCAGTGTAATACATATTTTGTTTATAAGTTTTGTGATAACCCTAGATAGGGGTGACGACACACGTAGCCAATAAACTATGATTGGATGCAGTCTGTGAGCGTGACAAACATATTATACCGTAGATGTAATGTTTGGCTACATAACACCGCATCTCGCGTACTCGTACATCAAAGCAGCGACTCCGCAAGAGAGATGAGAATTTCTCGTTTACGTCCACAGTGATGAACTAGATTTCATCATACTGAGGAGCTAAGGTTTAAGCGCGCATTCCCACCACGCTAGCTGCCTGGAGAAATGTATTTTTATAGTCATCGAACGTGCACTATGTTATTTAGAGTTATTTATATTTTTATTTTTAAGCTAGCTGTTCCCCGCGGTTTCACCCGCGTTAATGTAGGAGTTACCGTGGGAATTCTCGGATAAAAAGTAGCTTAAGTTGCTCCTTATAACATTAGCTATCTGCGAGTGAAAGTCCCGACAAAATCGATCCAGCCGATCCGGAGATGAGCCGGAACCAACAGACAGAGAAAAATTTTAAAAGTTGGTTTTTATATGTGAGTATCGTATATACTAAACTTTTATATGCATTTAGTGAAAAGCTGTTAATTTGAAATTACAAACAGACACTTAAATTTTATTTATATGTGATGTGAGTTTATATGTGATGTGAGCAGGAGCCGCCCGCAGCAACTCAAAAATAGCCTAATTTACTCTTTATAACATCAGTCTTGTCAAAATCGGTCTAACCGTTTCAGAGATTCACCTGCGTGAGTTTCGGATAGCAATCACAACAAAATAATAATTTAGCGAAATGGGCATGTTGACGATTTTTTTTAGTCCGTCTGTTAGATTAATAAAAAAATATTGGACACGTATTTTTTATTTTTTTACGTAATCAAAAAATAACGGCGATACATTGAGTTGAAATTTCGCGTGACGTCACTTGACGGACAGTTTGTATGGCGGTTTTAGCGGTTAGTGACGTCACGACCCCCTCACCCTAAACTTTAATGCGCTTTATCTCTGTATATTTTAATTTATTTGAAAAAGCAAAAAATACGTGTCTATTGTTTTTTTTTATTTTCTAACTGACGGACTAATTAGAATTTTGATTTTCAAAAGTAGTCCACATCCCCTTTGGTCCAGCCGTTCATAAATTAAGTTATTGATACAGAACGCTTAATTAATAATAATAATAATAATCCACTTCACAACACACAGACCTACTTGATCCCACACTAAGCTATAAGCTTGTGTCGTGGAAACCACGCAAACGTGGTATATACTACACATATTACGTACATATTATACTATAGATATATATATACACACCCAGACTGGAAAATGGAACCCTGTGTTCATCACACAAAGTCCACCCCCACCGGGAATCGAACCCGGAACCCCTTGATTAGCGGGCAGGCATGGTGACCTCTGCGCCAATCGGGTCGTACCTAATTGGGATAAAACGTCGGACGGCAGGGACGGGAAGTTTTGGAAATATCCTTTTCATACAAAACGTAGGTATATGAAAGAGCACATGTCACGGAGACAAGGACGGCACGGGAAAGTACATTTTGTATGAAACGTCAAACGATATTTCCGAACTTCCTTTCCCGTCCCGTCCATATAAAAACCCGTCACGTATGCAGCGGCCTTAACTCAAAATTTATTCAGTGTGGGTTAACGCACTATTGCTTGTCTATCGGCCGCACTCAGAGTCGACTTTAATGATTACTTAGTTAAGGATAGATTTTTAAAACAAAACTGCCGCAATCAGAGACGTTCAGTAAATTAATGTTAATTGGCATTTAATGAGATGTAACTTAATTAGTTAAATGCCAATTAACATTAATTACACTTAACTAAGTAACCATTAAAGTCGACTCTGAGTGCGGCGGTATATCAAATTTATAATAATATTACCGTTACCATAAGAGTTTTCACATTTTTCACGATTAAATTTTTTACGTTGTGATAAACTTCAAATAATTCGTAATGGCGTTTCTATAGAGATACGCTCGCTTATAATTTGCAGCAGATAAAGCGTAATAAGCGTAACTACGCTCATCATAAACTTCACCACTCGTAAAATATAAGCGGCCGGGCTCGAGCAATCCACCGTTTTGTTTGACATAACTTGAGCCAACCCGGTTACACAGTGCAGTGGTCGTAAAACAGAAATGCTTCCACTCAGCCCCCTTAGCCAAGTTGACAATCTATCGGCCACACTCAGAGTCGTTAATGATTACTTAATTCAAAGGAAAGATTAAAAAAACTACCGCACTCATCATTAAATTAATGTTTATTTGCATTTAACTAAATTTTACCTAATTAGTGAATTGCCAATCAACATTAATTTAATGAACGTCTCTGAGTGCGGCAGTTTCTTTTTATTTATCTTTACTTAAAATTAAGTAATCATTAAAACGACTCTGAGTGTGGCCGTAAGGAACGTCTCGTCATGTCACGTAGTCACGTAAAAACGTCCCATCAAAGGTTTTGCGTGACCACGTACCTACATTACGATTTCTTTTGTCATAATCTTAATCTAATATATGGACATAGATAAGCAATAGTGTGTTAACCCACACTGGAGAAATTTTGAGTAAATCGTGTTTTAAAATTACAGCGCCATTTTCTGTCAACATTTTTTATGTTCTACATTTAGTTACATACTTATACAATGTAATAAGGTAAACACATAATTAAAAAACGTTCCTTAACTCTCAATATATCGTTCTGAATAGGTAACTTAATTTTGTGGGTTAACATGTTATTGCTTATCTGCGTCTATATATAAATCACGTGTCACGTTGTTTATCCACGATGAACTCCGAAACTACTGAATGGATTTTGATAAAATATTGTAACCATTTATAATTTGGTCCAACTTAAAAGATAGGATAGTTTTTATCCCGGAATTCCCGCGGGAACTCCGGCACTAATGCGGGGAACAGCTAATTACCGTAAATTAGACATAGAGTACTTTTTTCTCGCAACCTCCGAAATTACCGCGGATGAAATCACGGGGGACGGCTAGTTATTAATATATATTATAAGTTCCTAAATAACATCACTATCTGTTTTGTACAGTGGTCACAACTTACAGCACTAGCTGCCGCCAATAAATCAACTTGTTTAAAGAAATAATACATTACCTATACTGATCCAAATGGTTGTATTAATTAATTACACCATTAAAGATATAACACCTTTCCTTGGTTTTTTATGTGTTAACGATTGTCAACTTGACTAAGGGGGCTGGGGCATTAAATGTTGTCGGAAGTCGAAAACCCGTAACTCCATAAAACCGAATGGTCAATGACCATAAAAAATATAGAAGAAAGGGGAAATATTGAAAAATATAAAAAAAAAATCAAAGCGTTCTAAAAGAAGCTGAGGACAGAAATGCATTATACTTAGTATACGTGTTGTACGATTTTTATTTACGAATTTTTATCTTTTTCAATAATATAAGTTTTAGTTATCTATGTATTTTCTTACAAGCCAGTAGGTACAAACCACCTATTCGTTTTAAGATTTTGAGACCAAAATTTCAAGAGCTCTGAAATACTTAGGCCGCCACACCTCGGACTTCGCTACCCCATTTATTAGAGAGAGGGGTGACGGATCATATATCTTTGGTGAGTGCAGGTATGCGGTACAGGCAGGAAGATAAATGTACAGTCAGCGACAGCAATATGTAAATACTTGCATTGCTTGCTTACACAAACAGTCATTGAATCTTATTGCAATAGTAATAAAGTTCAAAACTAACTTTGGTTAGTTAGTTTGGTGTTTACATATTGCTGTTGTTGACTGTACATAGTGTAGTGGGAATTAATGCAGACGTGGCAGCCTATTTTACAAACGTTATAACCTTACATCACAACACACGTTGTGTATAACTTGGGGCCATTAAACACACGGAAGTGTAACAAATTTCGACGACCCGATTGGCGCAGAGGTCACCATGCCTGCCCGCTAATCAAGGGGTTCCGGGTTCGATTCCCGGTGGGGGTGGACTTTGTGTGATAACACAGGGTTCTATTTTCCAGTCTGGGTGTGTTTATATATCTATAGTATAATATATAAGTAATTCTATGTAGTATATACCACGTTTGCTTGGTTTCCACGACACAAGCTAATAATAGCTTACTGTGGGATCAAGTAGATCTGTGTGTTGTGATGTGGATTATTATTATTATATTAAATTACTTACATATTATAAAAGGTGTGGTAAAATTAGCTGCAAATATTTACTGGGTTGAAAGTATACACCATTATAAATATGTTAATAAAATATAACAAAAATCAAACAAAATAAATCAATCAAAAAGAAAACAGCCAGTGAAGGCGCTCGCCGCCGCTCAATAGCTTTAGCTTTACACACACATTGCCGCGCTCCCGTATCCCATAGCGCTAGGAACTAGGCAACTGTGAAGGATGGATGTTTATGAGTGCTGTCATAATAAATGTAACTTTATTGACGTCAAGAAGAGCCACATTATGGGCCAAATTTGTATAAATTATTTAGACTTTGACTGTTGCTCGCGGTTTTACCCGCGGAAATTTCGGAGATCCCGCGGGAGTTCAGGCCCTATGTTCTTCTCTGTACCCCTGACCACTATTTGTGGTGTTGTAGGTATAAAGTATTTTCGTTCATTAATTTCAGTTATAACTATATTCAAATGACATCTGTTTATTCCATAAAGGACATTTTTGTGAGTCAAACCCTGTGGTCAAACCGCTCTTTCTAAAGCCAAGCTGGATGTAAGAAAACTGATATTTTATCTAAAGGTTATTTGAAAGGATGTTGTCTTATTCCGTGACGGGAGGTTATAAAGTGAAAGATGTCTTAAAGGGCTTGTTACATCAAGGGTATACAAAACAAATGATAAAGTTGAGTATACACCAATGAAATTATAGATCCCATGGGAATTACAGAATAAAGTATCAGGAAGTTCCTTCCCTGACAATGTGTATAGTATGTAAAATTTTAATTTAATGTAGTTTCACCCACGTTAGTTCCGTAGTTCCCGTGGGAATTCCGGAATAAAAAGTAGCCTATGTCCTTCTCTGTACTCCTGCCAATGTATATACAGAATTTCATGATGATTTGTCGAGTCGTTAAGTCGTGAAAGACAAACAAACAAACAAACTCACTTTCATATTTACAATAGTAAGGATTACACGACTCTAGCACTCAAGCATTATATGGACGCAGATAAGCAATAACATGTTAACCCACAAACTTAAGTTATTGATTCAGAACGATTTACTGAGAGTTAGGGAACATTTTTTTATTGTGTGTTTACCTTATTACATTGCTTAAATATGTAACTAAATATTTAACATAAAAAATGTTGACACAAAATGGCGCTAAACTTTTAAAACACGATTTACTCAAAATTTCTCCAGTGTGGGTTAACACACTATTGCTTATCTATGTCCATATTATACAGTAGGTATAGAATCACACAGCTTTATAATGTCATATTTTGAAATCTCAGCGACGGAAGTAATATTCATTATTCACCTATAGCTGAACGAATGTCTTCAAAATTCAGTATGGAGTTGAAACTGCGAGGCGGCACTTTCAGTAATTTTCAAAACAGTCCGTTATATAAGCTATTACAGTCAGTTCATTAACAGTAGAGGCTTCTCTCGAAATATTGCTAGTATTAGCCGCGGACTGAGGACAAACTATAACAATAATATTTACACAGTACAAGGAGCTTCAAACGTCCAACGTCCGCTTCTAATTACTTAGGGTTGGCACGAAACCTCTGAATCCTATACAAAATTGAATTGTCCACGAGGACATTACAGTGGCGTATAAAATTCAAGTGACTCCCTCCCTAGCAACCACCCGTCGCCCATCAACAGAAGTCTTGCTTACATTTTAATTACCGGTATTCGCTGACGATTTCACAATATACACATTAATAAAGCGTTCTTGATAATTAACTTCGCTGAAGCATTTATAATAATTATTATTAACCAACTAATTCATTTTATATTAACAAGTAAACAAGTTACGTATGAAACTAAATTGGCTCCTGACCTGACTTATTTATATAAGGTGTGTAAAAATTAAACTAAATTTAAATTGAATACAATGACATTCAATTCAAACGAAATAACAAAATTAATAAACCTTACAGCAAAAAATCACATACATCTATCAAATCTGTACAAAAAATATATAAGAAAAGGAAATATCACGACTCACGGTGGTCGTGTAATATCATTATAGATGAGACCGAGATAATGTTTTTTAAATAAGAGATGTAACTCTGTCTAAAAATTGGTTGATAGAATAATCATGATACATCGATTTTTATGCCAGCCACATCGGTAGCAGTCAAAATGCTAAAGATAACTAAACTAACTAGAGTTATGAGACATAGATACTAACCATTAAAATATTCATCACATCAACATTTACCTTTATGGGCTCGAACCCGTGACACCTGGTGTAGAAGCACTCACTACTACACCAACGCGCAACGGTGCTATCTAATTTATTTATTTATTTATTCAGGACAACAACAGCTACAAAAACATATAATAGATTTAGATTACAAGATTACACTATGAGCCAATAATAGTTACCCTTATATAAAATGCAGAATTTAGCAGTACGTACACAAAACTATAACAATTTAGATGATAATTCAAGAAACTTAAATTAGTAACACAGAACTTAAAAGTAATGGTAAAGGTGATTTTATTTTTGTGAGAACTCAAAGATTTTCAGCAATATTATACGCCATCAGCGATACGCTGCGCTGTACATTTTCTCGTTCGTCCAAAATTATTCGTTCCAGTTCCTTCGGGAGCACAATCGATTACAGCCAATGATGGATTTATTCCCAAGCACTGAGAGCACTTTCCTCAGTTTCCAACAGGCAATATTAAACAAAATTACTTGCGATAAAAAAATTCCAATAACATTATGATCCGAACACAAAAACTCAAAGGCGTCGATTTAGCTCTGGTGTTATTTAAAAAATTTCGATAGACAACGAAGTCGAGAAGTTTGACGAAGTAGGTGAAAGTAGGTAGTAGGAAATTTAATATTTCAGGACGCGATCTGAATGAAATCTCGAGCTGATCTCGAGGGAGCCTTTAAATTGACGTAGGCTGACACAAGTCCCGTTGGATTGGAAGGTAATTTGCAGAAGTCCATGTAGATTTGAAACGTAAAAAAAACGAAAAAAGACAATCAAATATGTTGATACATTTAACATCAAAAGCTCGAGTTTTAATGCTTTTGATATTTTAGCCATTATTTTATTTTAGGTAACCTACCGAAACTCCTAGACTTAGTACTTTATATTCCTAGCTTCCTATCTACCTATAAGTGAAAGAATTTTCAAAATCGATTCAGTAGATCAAGAGATTACCCCTTACCACGTCACAAACTCACAAACACACAAACTTTTGCTCTTTATAATATTAGTATGGAATTATAGATGAGGCTTCTAAGAATTGATTTTTTTAGCCTCAAAATACTTTGGCTGTCTGTATCTAATGAAAACGGAGTCGTATTGTGTTCTTGTACTGTTTTAATGTGGCAAGTTGCACCAGCGCTTTTACGATAATTAAGCTCTCAAATGAAGCTCTACTTTAACGTTCACATTTAAGCAAAGCGTTTAAAAAAACCTATCACAGATAAAACTCTCTAAAGTTTAGATGTATGGAGTAATTTATGAATTCTAAAAATTCTTGCAAATATTATATTATACATATTATACATTATACATATAAGTATTATAATTGCATAATACGTACATAATTATATCATATATACTCTCCGACAATTTCGCAGGCGGAACGCTGGGGCTCCACTGAAAATCAGCGCTGGGACCACTACGGTCACAGCAAATGCTGAGTGGAGCCCCTTTTAGCAAAGCACTGCACCACATAGTTTTATTTATCTTTAAATTATGAAATAGTTGTTGCATGGTGTATGTGTTTACTTTGCTAAATAAAGTGTATCTTATCTTATCAAATGCAGTACCTACCTACCAGTGTTAGTAAGTAGTGCATTATTCCTGAGTGACATAGCATAGGTACTTTTTATCTTGAGCGAAGAATTCCGAAGAAATTTATGCGGGTGAAATCGCTAGGGAAACACCAGCTAATTGGTGTACAGTTTCGAATAATTTAGGTCTTAGAATAGGAGATAGGAGACCTTCATCCTGGTATAAAGACTTTCTGCGAGAATTTCAAAATTGATGTGGGTGAAACCTCGGGGGAACCATAGTTTTGTTCACTCCGTTCTATTTACTAACGATGTTATCCGTACATATTCGTAATCCGTAAATAGTGAGAGACATAAAAAAATTCAATTTCGTTTATTTTATTTTTTATTTTATTTGTATGTTCATTTTTAGTAGTTACTCCAACCCTAACAGCCGCACTCAGAGTCGACTTTAATGATTACTTAGTTAAGTATAGATTTTTAAAACAAAACTCCGCAATCAGATCAGTTTAATCATTGTGATAAGTAATAATTATTTTTGAAGGGGACGGCGCGTACGCAGTCCCCACTACCAAAAATTACGCGTCCGAGTTATCCACATTAGGGATAATCGCAAGGGTCAACCCCACCGCAGTGCAATGGAGGGGCCTCGCCCTGGGGGAACCGCCTTCGTGATCACGGTGTCCCCTACGCCAGGTAAGTATGACTTGACGGCTGAGAGTCGGGATAGTCATATTTTTTTGGCGAATCTCTAAAGCGCAATGTAGAAATGAGTGCCGTGACATCTGGCGGGAAGCATGACAAATTAAAATGACGTGCCGCCATGGATGACGTCACTGAGTTGAATGGACTGCACGACTGGTATTACGTGAGTGGCGCGCCAGCTACAACATACTTTGAGAAAAACAACGATAAATAAAACTATTTACAAAAATAGCAACATACCATTATTTTATCAGTGGCAGAAAAGGCAAATATTGAATAATATCCTTACGGAGAGTATAAGCTATATGAATGATATCGTATTTTTCATTTTTCATCCTCAGCTACAATACAAATACAGTTGTATCTGAATATTCTATTCAAAATTAACTAGGTGGTTTCATGATCCTCTATATGTATTGTGGCGCAGCTTCTCACAACTCTATAGGATGACAGCGCATTATTGTTTCCCAACCCGAGTACGAAACGTCTCATAAGCCAGTCACCAAAGAGGGAGCGAATAGCCAATTTGTATTGTAAAGCAATAGCAATGTGGAACAGCAGGACACAGCTATAGAACGTCATCAAGCTACAATATTTTGGGATATGAATCCTGTGACAAGAAATCCTCAAAAAGCTCTCTTTATTGGATTTTGTTACAGTTATTATCAGTATTATTAATTTTTTTTCGTCCAGACAATGTAATTAGGTACCAATGTAAATGTAACAAATAGCTATTAAAAGAAAAACAGACAAATGAACTCTAGGCACAGCTTATTGCTTAAGACGTCTGCCCGTTGCCAAGTATACCTGCTCAATCTACTACCTGTAGAGTCCGTACATATTGGGGAAAAAAAATGTTTCGAATTGTTGTCATATTTTGAGGAAGAATTTTAATAAGACTTCGATCTTTCACTTGGTGCTCGTAGGCTGCAGTAACTTCGCTTTGTTAACAACATTTTAAGCTTTATTTGATCAGAAATCTCCATATTTTGGTCTATCCGTAGGACCACGCAAAATAAATGTTAAACATTGTCTATACAAATATTATTAGAAGCTAGTTTGCATGCTGAAGATAGTTGAAAAGTTATAATGTTGGTGATCTTAACGGTATTGAACGAGGTAATTGAACGATTCCCTTCTTGTATACTTTAAAACATAGGATTTCTTAAATCGTCATTGGTTCACTAAACGAAGAGTTCAAACTTGAGGTGAAAAGTACTGTGAACGCGACAGTGACGTCAGAGTACCAGCCAGCGAGCGGAATCAGGGCAAGGGTCATTCCCAGTTGTTACAAAAAAATATTCTCAGTCTGGATGTCATCACATGGGAAGCACCACGCGGTAAAACTAAATAACCAACAAAAAAAATCCGAACAATTAAATACTATGGTGCATAGCAAAAGAAAAAACTTCCAAAACTCCAACAAATCCAAAGTTTGTTCGCTATTTAATTTTTGCTACGAGAGTTTTCAAATTCCCATTACAGGTTTCCTATTTTCCAAACGAAACAATTTTCATGCCCTTTTCACAAAGGGCATTGGAGTTTCAAAGTTTTAATTAGTTTTTTTTTCTTTAATATTCATGAAAATATGGATCCTGCGTTCCTGCAGCTTTCATTGTTTCGTAGCTGAATGTGTATTGTTAGTTTTGCTGGTAACGGATTAACATATCGCATGCATATGCATGCAACGCCGTCTGCGTTTGTTAGTGTGTTCACACCTCGTGAAATGGTCGGATAATTGTTCATGTACACACACGATTTACATACCGCATTACCGTGTAGTACAGTGGTAAGTATATGCAAGCGTTGAGTGGTGACGGCGTCGGTCGCCTTCAAGTTCGCTACCCAGGACTTTAGTTCAGAAAGTTGTCCGAGCGAACTAGTGCTTTCACATGGATAATGCTATTTCGTGAATACTGAATAGCATGGTGTGTATGTTTAGTACTTATTTATATACTAGCTGTTCCCCGCGGTTTCACCCGCGGTAATTTTGGAGTTCCCGCGGGAATTCCGGGATAAAAGTAGGTATTTTATGTCCTTTTCTATACCCCTGAAAATGTGCATGCCAAATTTCATCTAAATCCGTTCAGCCGTTTTTGCGTGTATGAGTAACAAACATCCAAACATCCACACATCCACACTTTCATATTTATAATATTAGTAGGATAACTAGCAGTCCCGCGCAGTTACACCCGCGGTAATTTTGGAGTTCCCGCGCGAATTCCGAATATAGACTATGTTACCACTTTACTCAGGAATAATGTAGTATCTAATGGTAAAATAATTTTTGAAATCGGTCCAGTAGTTTTTGAGTTAAATCGTAACAAACAAACAAAAAATCTATCCGATTTAAATGAAACAAATAGCTACCAGGTCACTACCTACGGCTTAAAAACTGTAGCAGTAGTTAATTTATTTACTGTAGTTAAACAAGGTGCAACGATTTTTATGAAATTTAGTTTGCGGGGGGTATCGGGGGCGATTAATTGATCTAGCTAGGTTTCATTTTTTAGTACTGCTTTACCGACACAGAAACACTTAAGCTATTAACAATAGATGGCATTGTTAAATTGTGATGATAAAAATATATACTTACGTAACAACTGTAAAATTTACCAAAAAAAAAAATACTGGTCATCCAGTTCTAGTAACAATACGATATTTATGCAATGGAAACAGAGTGAATGAAACTCAAATAATAGCAGTTCAAATTGTTTATGAAAGTATCTTCAGTTAAATTATACCGCGCCCACCGAATGTACGATTGGAGGCAGTCATGGCGCGTGAATTTTAAAACCAGGACGCTTTAAAAACCCAGGACATGACTTAAAAAAGTCAGGACCACACCCCAAAAGTCAGGACATGACCTGGGAAAACAGAACAGTTGGCAACTCTACTCCCGGCAAAAACCGCATGGCAATCCGTTCATTAGATTTGGAGCTTATCGCGAACAGATAGACACACAGACAGAAAAGAGTGGTGAGATCAAGTAGAGTAGCTAGCTGTGTGTTATGAATTATTATTTTTATACTAGCTGGGCCCCGTGGTTTCACCCGCGTGATTTTTAGGACCACGAATCTTTGCGGACACAGGCACAACAACCCGCCAAAGTTTCTTCACAATCGGACCAATGCAATGGTCTCAAAACGCATAGAGGACAGACATACAAACATTCATTTTTATTTATAAAGAAGATATTAACCTGTCAAACAAAATTGTTTACTACAATAGACATTTAAATATGCATAATATATTATCTACAATTTAGTATAGGTACTACTGCCATAAAAGAGAATACTTGTACCTATTTGCGATAGAATATAATTCACTTGTTAACGCCAAAAACGTTTCAGCCACAACGATCAGCGGCAACCCTTGGCAACTCACAATATTATATGAGTATCGACTATCTTTTATAATATTAATGCTACTCGTGTATTTCCTCTCTCTCTTTCGGCCTTTTTTGGAAGTTATATAATACTAGGTGTGCCCCGCGGTTTCACCCGCGGTAATTTCGGAGTTCCCGCAGGAATCTCGGGATAAAAAGTACCCTATATCCTTCTCTATACCCCTGATAATGTGCATGCCAAATTTCATTCAAATCCGTTCAGCCGTTTTTGCGTGATTGAATAACAAACATCCACACTTTCACATCCTACTAATATTATAAATGTGGATGGAACGGATTTGGATGAAATTTGGCATGCACGTTGTCAGGGGTACAGAGAAGAACATAGGGTACTTTTTATCCAGAAATTCCAGCGGGAACTCCGAAATTACCGCGGGTGAAACCGCAGGGCACAGCTAGTTTATAATTTTAGTAGGATTATTTCCTCTGTGGTCACTGGTCACTCCATACAGCTCATAGACTGAAGTAAAAATGTTAGATAAATCTATTGAAAAGGTAGCCTATTTGCCCTATTCTTATGTTACATTAATATTATCTTATATACATATATAAAAGAAAGTCGTGTTAGTTACACTATTTATAACTCAAGAACGGCTGAACCGATTTGGCTGAAAATTGGTGGGGAGGTAGCTTAGAACCAGGAAACGGACATAGGATACTTTTTATCCCGGAATTCCCACAGGAACTCCGAAATTAACGTCGGTGAAATCTCATCAAATTTTGCCTACTTAGATACACATTGTCAGGGGTACAGAGAAGGACATAGGGTAGGTACTTTGCATTCCGGAATTCCTGCGGGATCTCCGAAATTTCCGAGGGTGAAACCGCGGGGAACAGCTAGTATAATAATAATAATACAAAGCGATGCCGCTTCCCTAGCGGGCGAGATAATTAATAATTGTGACAAGGCACTCACTAATCATGGAATTCTTAAGCCTTACAAGTCAAACAAGATGGCGCACCCTGGCGTAATTTGTCATCATATGACAATTAGTAATGAATTATTTTTTGTTATTTATAGAAACTGTTATACCCAGGTGAAACCGCGGAGAAAAGTTAGTCGGTAATAAATTAATACAAAGTAGCTTGTTATGTGTTTATATTGTTTTAGGAAGTTAAGAGTTAAGTGCAGAACTTTCAAAGTTAAGAAGGAGCTTAACGAAAAGCTCTAACAGATTGAGAACAAAATACATTACTTACAAGCAAATTAAGCAAGACTGATGATTTATATATTAAGGCTTCTGTGAACCGACTGATGGTCGGTGGATGGTTAAACTAACCACACTTTTTTTAATGTTGGAGGCTTTTAGGAAGGAAATCTTTTTTTAAATCCTAAAACGAAAACTAGCTGAGTTGTTGTTGCGATACAATCCTTTAATCCGATTTCAGAGGGCGATAAGGTTACTGAGAAGACATCAATGATAATAATACTATTTTTAACCGACTTCCAAAAAAGGAGGAGGTTCTCAATTCGACTGAATGTTGGTTTTTTTTTTTTTGTAAGCAAAACGTGGGGACATGTTTACCTTACTCTCGCTTTTATTACTCTGAGCGACTACTCTGACCCAGTCTTTATCTTTCTTTTAATGATTTTATACTTTTACTAGGTGTCCCCCGCGATTTCATCCGCATTAATTCCGGATTTCCCGCGGGAATTCCGGGATAAAAACTATCCTATCTTTTAAGTTGGGCCAAATTACAACATAGTGACCAAATTTCATCATGATCGATTCAGTAGTTTAGGAGTCCATTCCGTTGCGGATAAACAACGTGACGCGTAATTTATATATATTAAGATTAAGATGTGCCTAGTTATGTTCATCAATTGTTTCCTGTTGTTTTTTTTTTTTTGGTGGGATAAAATGGAATCTATTCCATTTTATAGACGGATGGGTAATATTTCCTTTGACAAAATATCCACGGGTAAACAAATTCAAATTGTCACTTCATTGGACGGCACTCGGCATCGGAATCGATAATAATCGAGGCGCTATCCCGAATGCAAATTCAATTTTGAAGGTAAGAGAAATGCTTTCACAACGATGATCAATGTTCCAATTCGACGAATCTATTGACATCAGACTAAAATGCCTCCTCTAAAGCAGCCCCCTTGGCCGAGTTGACAATCTATAAAATCGTTAACGCATAGAGAACTAAAGCTACAGTTTCTAGCGACCGTAATTGCAGTGGATGACGTCACTAGAACGTTATCCGGGATTGTCTATAGATACTCTTTTCCTCTAATATTGTAGGTATAATGCTTCATGATTTTTGACAAAATCAATTAATTGCGGAATGCATCGTGATGTCACGTAGCATCACGCGGTCACACAAAACTGAAATTTGTATTGAACTTGAACTTGACTGACAATTGGTTGCTAATTACTATACGATGTATTACGCATATAGATTATAGCTGTCCCGCGCGGTTTCACCCGCGATAATTTCGGAGTTCCCGCGGGAATTCCAGATTACAATATGCCTATGTTTACTCAGGTATAATGTAGCTTTCTAATGGTGAAAGAATTTTCGAAATCGGTCCAGTAGTTGTTGAGTTGAATCGTTACAAACAAACAACCAAACAAACAATAAATCAAATCTTTTCTCTTCATAATATTAGTATAGATTATTTATCGACATGGCTAAGGGAGCAGTTCTAACTATCTTGCCGATTACGGACGGTATACTTAGCTAAGTTTGTTTTATACTTTTATGAAAACACAAATAAGAAGAGAAAATGCGGCATAGGTTTTGTTTCCATATAGCCGACTAGTTGAATATCCCTCGCGAGTTAGCGCAGGTTGCATTTCAGGAATGAAGTACGTACCTATACAACGTGCATAATTTCAACTTCGTAGACTCAGTGGTTTGGATTGTATCTGGGGGCACGGCAGTGCCCCCGCCAAGTCGAGCAACAAAAGCGGCACGGCCGTACTATCCTTTTCTCGAAGCAATTCAGGCCATTTTCGACCCCCTATAACTTCGTTGTGGATAAAACTAGAAGCCTGAATTTTTAGTAAACAAGCAGGTATTGTATAAAGACGGTATAATTTAAATTTCATTCGATTTGAACCAGAAGTTTAAGAATTATAACTAGTCAAAGTTTCTTAATTTTGTAGGTCACTCACTCACTCACTCACTGACCGATCATCAAAATTCTAAGGCACTTCTAGCAGACATAGAAGTTTGAAATTTAGAATACAATTAGTGTTTATTGTATAAATCAAGGAAAAATTAAAATATTTAGCAATTTCGGTCCAGTTTTCTAGATACACTAACTGCATAAATAACTTTGTAATCCCATATAAATGTATGGAATTACAAAGTTATATATGCAGTTATATGTACCAACTGCACAAATAACTTTGTAATCCCATATAAATATATGAGACTAGCTGTTCCCCGCGGTTTCACCCGCGTTAATTTCGGAGATCCCGCGGGAATTCAGAGATGCAAAGTAGTTAGTACCCTATATCCCTAGGTTTTCTTTACCCCTGACAACGTGCATGCAAAATTTCATGAGATTTCACCAGCGTTAATTTCGGAGATCCTTCGGGAATTCCGAGATAAAATTACCCTAATCTGAATGCTCCAACGATTTTCATGAAATTTTGTATACAGGGGATTTCGGGGGGCATAAATCGATCTAGCTAGGATTCATTTCTGGAATTCCCGCGCGAACTCTGATATCAACGCGGGTGAATTAATTATTGCATACTACACGTTGTCAAGGGTACAGGAAAGGTCATAGGGTAGTACTTTTATCTCAGAATACCCGCGGGATCTCCGAAATTAACGTGGGTTAAACCGCGGGGAACAGCTATTTAAGCCGAGCGAAGCTCGGTTGCCCAGATATTAATAAATAATAATAATAAGTGTAGCTAGTTACCTACCTAGATATAAAGTGTAGATACATAGTTACCTAGACATAATTATGTTCAAAGGTACAATGGTCAACGGAATGAAAAAGCAAGAATGGGGCATGTGTTTATATATATTATAAAGTTGTACCAAAATCTTTCAAGTTATTAAAGTAGACTAAATTGCTCAAAGGAGGAAGACCATTTACAAAAAGAAATGAGATCCCATCAAAAACAAACTTGTAAAAAAGTCCAAGTCTCGCAACTCACTTCTTCTACAGTAAAAAGTTGTGAGATCAATGTAATACCAAGTCGGTTAATTTATTCAGTGCCTACTTAAGGGTCCTTCTGTCTAAAGTTATCATGTTATAAGCTAATCTAATAACATTTTATAGTGACCATATCAAATATAAAACCTTTTATGTTTTAAATAGATTGATTGGCTTGGCGATCACGTAAAAACACAATGTATCTCACAAGTAATACACATTATAATTAAATTAGATTGTTTAGAACCATAATTATGTATTACATGTGAGATATATTGTGTTTTCACGTGATCGCCAAGCCAATCAATCTATTTAAAACATAAAAGGTTTTATATTTGATATGGTCACTATAAAATGTTATTAGATTAGCTTATAACATGATAACTTTAGACAGAAGGACCCTTAAGTAGGCACTGAATAAATTAACCGACTTGGTATTACATTGATCTCACAACTTTTTACTGTAGAAGAAGTGAGTTGCGAGACTTGGACTTTTTTACAAGTTTGTTTTTGATGGGATTGCATATTTCTACTAGTGATACTTTATTTATTTATTTATTTTTTTTAAGATCTTTATTGCACATTTACGTACAAAAGGCGGATATTACCTATGAGTATTATTATGATTATTAAAAATAATTAAATATTAGAAAATAAATATATTCAAATACCTATCTACATATACAAAAATGAATCCCTATTTCCCTTGGTCACGACATCACGGCTGGACTAATTTATCTAATTCTTTTTTGGAAGTTCGGAGTTCCTGCGGGAATTCTGAACAATATAGGCGTTTTGACACCTACAATATCTAGATATCAACCAAAAGAAACATTCTTCAAAAGTTGAAGTTGCCTACACATGATTAATTAATCAAAAAATCGCTATTTCTCTGATTGAAACTGAAATGAGAGCAACAAAAGTTCAAAATTTCCCTGCTGAACTTCTGACTTAGAGTTTCTAAGACAAACCACTTCTCTGTTTGTTTACGAGAATTATGTAAGAATAAACTCCGGAGGCTTTTAAGGTAAAAACAAGTTATAATAATAGACTTTTTTTTATCATTGTAATCTAAGCCTCATCCTGGCCTCGTAATAAAATCGTGACTCCGACTTTCGTTCTTGGATTTAGATTTCCCAGTAAATGTTGAAAAAGGTTTTGCGTCAATCCCGTTTAATGTTTTCCACTAAGATCTCGCTTGACTCACGACACGAGTCTGGCGTCTCAATTTAACTTCACATCAAATTTGTCTTGTTGTACCTACCGTTGAATACTAACAAAATACATATAACTTGTAACGTGACTATGAAACGTAAGATCAGGATTAGTGTGAGAAGGGAACGTATGTGGGATGAAAGATTATGTAGTAGGTTAATAAATATATACAACGTGTTAATGAATTAACTGAAAACCTGATACACCCTACTTAAAAAAATAAATAATAATATGATTCAATTATATTTTATGTCAAAAAATTAATACTTTAAAAGCTATTCAACATTAGTTTGGAGGAGTCATTCGTCAACTCGCACATATCAAACTCGTGAGTGCGCGCGAGTTGGCACCGTCCGTTTTTACCTACTTTTTTTGTCGTCAACTCGCTTGTACATATAAAGTACAGTCAGATAAAGCTTGAAACTAAAAACTATAAATATATTGTCCACGCTGGCCGCTGGCTGATTCGGATAAGTAGGTTCGGTAATAATTTAGATGATAATAAGCGAAATGCTGCAATCACATATTGTGATATTATTGTTATGTGTAGTTATTTGTTCAGATTATATTATAGAGATTAGACAGTTTAACATCTTCCACATTCCACAAAATCATGTGATAAACCCATCGATCTCATAATTATAAAAAGTAGAAACACAATCAGCGTTAAAAAATGTCCTACTGAAATAAGCGCCCACTTGAACATTTGGGTGCACTTTTAAATACCTTGTCCTAAAATGTCGAAACTCGGTCATAAAATTTTATTGCTTTTTGTAGATTGATTTGTAAATATAACTTTAAGTCGAGTACATAAGGTTAAATTTTCATTAATTTATGATCATACCAACCATAACCACAGCTATAACTACGTAAACACGACTGTGGACAGTTTTTAAGTGAACTTTTGTATGGGACTATGTATCTACTTTTTACACGCTTTTTATTAGCTTTGAACATAATTTTGACCTCCTTCAAAACGTCGGGTTAACTTTAAATTTGACAAACTTATTATGGACTGATGAAAATTAAATATTTTAAACAGTTTGACCCGTTATACATACTAGGATAATCAGGATTAGCGATTTTTTTTTGTTTTCCTGAGACCCAGAGTGTCTGCATCAAGACCAATAAGGAAAACTAGGCACGATAGTTTAAAAAAAATAAAAAATAAACCAAACTAAAAACCAAACTAGCATGTTTTTAGTTTAAAAAAACTAAAAACACGCTTTTTATAGAAAACCAAACTAAAAAGGAGAAAATAAATTTGAATAAATTTGAATTCAGAATAGTGTATAATGTTTACACTATTCTGAATAATTTTTTTTTAAATATTTTTTTTTTATTTACAATATTGTTAATTTATATTTATTAAATTTTTTATAACTATTCTTAATTCAAATTTATTAAAATTTATTTTCTACTTTTTAGTTTGGTTTTCTATAAAAAGTTTATTTATTAGTTTTTCTAATTTACTTTAAGAGATCGATGGATAAACCAAAATCTTGAGTCATTGTAATTTTGTTGATTATTGGGTAAATAATATTATTGTTATGTTGATTTGTATTATACATAAAATATCTATCTCGAAAACGATAAGTATTATGTTTTATTTTAAAGTCAAGTCGTATAAAATTTTTATACATTTAAAGTGGGTACCTGCCTTAATACCTTATGTGTATTAATTTTCAAAAATGACTCTTAACTGACTAGCTGACTCTACACATTTTCACGGTTGAGCGAGTTAACGACAGAAAAAGTAGGTAAAAACGGAAGGTGCTTACTCGCGCACACACACGAGTTTGACACGTGCGAGTTGACGAATAAGTCGTTTGGAGGTGACCTATCTACGAAATTTCAAGCGCTATGCCCGCACCTGTCGGTTCGAATTTTTGTGCTGCGGGTGGCGCGCGGCGTACGCGCCAAATATTGTATTATAATTATTTTATAAATAATTTAGACATGGGCTAATAAAAGTGAAAAAATATAACCTATATTAAAACATAGTACGATCGATTCGCTAGTTGCTTATGAGCAAACTACTTTCTAGTTTTCAGTTAATTCATTAACAAGTTGTAGATATCATTTATACCGGGTGTAAGGTTGAACGAGGGGCATATTAATCAAATCCTCAATAGTTCATGCTCACATGTAACATGTAACAAAAAACTAAAAAAAATTAAAAAATCAAAACTCTAGTTGGTATAACAGAGAAAACCTTAAACAAAAACCTTAAGATCTGTCGGCGCGCCAGCGGCAATACCAAAGGAAGGATTATTGAATAGATAACCTTGTGTGTATTACGTCAGTCCGTCTTCTTGCAACTTGCTGGGCAGTCTCAATATAAGTAAATAATTTTTTCTACGTCCGATCTTCAAAAAAATATTTTTTTAAAATTTATTCTATAGCCAAAAACTAAACGTAAAATATCAAAGTTTTAGCTGGGTTAGCTGTTAGCGCTCGTTACATTTGGACACGTTACATGGTTGTAAATCTATCGCTGTTATTGATGGTAATGGCAGTAGATGGCGGTAGAGTGCACGGAGAGAACTCTAAATCAAATCCATTTGGGAAAGTGCAATTTCTTAATAGAGTTGACAGGGATTTTTGAATAAATGTAGATTGTAGGTACCAAATATCGAATTTTACGCCAACTCTCTTTTCGAACACTCTACTAAATTGTCTTTATGAATTACTAGCTGTCCCGCGCGGATTCACCCGGCGTAATTTCATAAAAATTACCCTATGTCCTTCTCTCAAATTTCATCCAAATCCGTTCAGTCGTTTTTGCGTGATTCAGTAACAAACATCCAAACATCCACACTTTTCAAAATTATAATATTAGTAGGATTATGGACTTTTGCTATGATGACAATATGTGAATGTGAGTGAAACCGCGAGAATCGGCATGTATATAAGATAAAATGATGTATCAAATAGGTACCTAGTTATTCTCTCCATCCTAATCTGTTGACGGGTAGTTCAATAATAGGATATATTGACGTCCTCATTTCTCTATTGACCTCCGGGAGGTGCTAGGCACGAAATGGCGACTTAACTTAGTGTTGCCAAAGTTGGAGTTACAACATATTAACGCCATTAAAAGGGACAGCTCAAGCGCGGTGAGCGGAAATTTAATATACTCCATCATGCTTATGTAAGTGAAAGGTCGTTGAATTAAGATTTTTTCTCGTTTATCAATCCAATATAAAATAACAACTAATTGAAGCTCATATTATAATTTGTAGATACTAGCTGTCCCGCGCGGTTTCACCCGCGATAATTTCAAAGTTCCCGCGGAATTGTTCCATTCAAACTTTGCAACTCCTTTTCGTCCCCTTAGGGGTTGAATTTTCAAAAATCCTTTCTCATCGGATGCCTACGTCATACAAAGAACACACTCTCCAAGTTTCAGGTCTCTAAGATCAGCGGTTTACTTAATATTTGCCCTGCTGTTATGTGTAAATACGTTCGTCTGTCATCTATGTGCATGCGTACATGCATGTACGTCTGTGTGAATAAAACGTGGAGTTCTGTGTACTTTTTACAAATAGCATTCTTTTAAATATAGTTGGTAGTTGGCAAACAGCATTAAATTAAATACTGTATATTTTGTGGCGTACCTTAAAAAAATGTTTGTCTTCATTATTATTTATTTATATTATTTGATTTTACTAATTCTGGGAAATTGACTTTGCTAGTATCAAGACATTTGAAGGGTACCTACAGCTAAAACATTGACCGTTGAGGTTGCCATGGTCCCCACTTGTAGGTAAGTACTCTTTACAATTCCCTCACCTGGTTTGCATTCCTATTAATTTTCGTGTAAGTATATAATATCTTATAGACCATGTAATAAATTGGGGTATTTTTCATATTGCTCAGGCATTATAATTATTATAATATCATCATACGAGAGATATATTTTTTTGCAGTTTAGTACTCTTTGTGATAGATACGGACCTATGGTTTTTCTCTTTCTACTTTATTTTGTAACCCTTGCGTGATACGTCCCTTCAAACAATTTTCTGAACTAACAAAAAGTACTTACCTACCTAACAATTATTCTTTTTTATTTAAAAAAATTCTACAAATTTGCATGCAATATTTCCCTCTAGTTGTATACTATTAGAAATTTTTGTACTTTTAGATATTAGATGTTTCACTGTATTGATTGCCCGTAGACCAGTAAACGAAATAAAAATAAATTATAATACATATAGTCAAACTAAACTATATTATGAATCATCCTTTTTCTTGTTAAACTCAAAAACATTTACAGAGAACTAGCTGTTCCCCGCGGTTTCGCCCGCGTTAGTTTCGGAGATCCCGCGGGTATTCCGAGATAAAAGTACTTACTACGCTATATTTTTTTCTGTACCTACGCTTGACAACGTGTTAGGTAGTATGCAAAATTTAATGTATTTTCTTCCGCGTCTATTTCTAAATTCCCGTGGGAATTCCGGAATAAAAAGTAGCCTATGTCCTTCTCCGTACCCCTGACAAAGTATTCCAAAATTTCGTGGTGATCGGTTGAGCCGTTCAGTCGTGATAGCGTAACAAACAAACAAACTCACTTTCGCATTTATAATATTAGTAAGGATGTGTGTAGACTGTAGACTGTAGAGGCAATGTCACGCACCACTAACGTCCCTGGCCTGGCTTTCGCGATAAACAGCTTTGCTTAATACTGAACTGACCCGCTGTCGTCCAAAAATATACTGGACTATTCGACAAACCTCACTGGGCTTTTAAGTTTTAACGCTGAAATAACTCGGATTTTTAGTGTTTATTTTACTTTTGAACCGACGGCGGACGACATGACTCTGATACGAGTAGAGGAAAAGAAAGGTAGGGTTATAGGAAGGGGAAGAGAGAGGCAAATATAACAACGTTGTTTTCCCTAAACGGTCTATTATCGTAAGTTTTTAATCATTATTATGAACGCGAATGTGAGTTTGTCAGTTTCTTACGCTTTGACGCCTTTAACGGCTTAACCGATCATTATGGAATTCTGCATACACGTTGTCAGGGGTGCAGAGAACAAAATAGGGTATTCATATTCCGGAATTTCCGTGGGAATTCCAAAAATAATTAATTATATAATTTTTATAAACAGATGTCCACTACGACATGCGAAGTTCCAAGGTAACAATAATCTGTTGGATACCTTCGTGGAGCTACTTCGAAGAACAGTTTAACTGACATAACTTAGGGTTGTCAATCGGTCAAGATGACAATAATACCACAAATATTTTTCCATAAAATTTTACCAAATATCATACAGTAAATACATTGTTGACCAATGATTATATTTCTATTATCTAAAGCCGGTGCAGCTAAGATCAAACGATACTTTTCAATTTATACATATAAAATGCTTTGTCCTGAATGACTGATGGATCAACGCATAGCCTAAACCGCTGATCGTAGAGACCTGAAACTTGGAGGGTGTGTTCTTGGTATAACGTAGGCATCCGATAAGAAAGTGTTTTTGAAAATTCAACCCCTAAGGGGATGAAAAGGGGTCGGAAAGTTTGTATGGAACAATTACGCGGGAACTTCGAAATTATCGCGGGTGAAACCGCGCGGGACAGCAAGTGACTTATAACATCTCAGCTATCCATATAAGAATTCGTTTAATACGATGTTACATTATTGTTTTATCTATGGCTTGCAGAAAATAAACTTTATGGTTGTAAAAATCGGTCAAGTGCGTCTCAGACAACGCACTATGAGGGGTTCCGTTCCTCTTCAGTAAAGTTTACCTACCGTTAAATATATCTCACATTCTTTGGTATTTTATAGAACCTATACTGTATAACGTATTATATTATCTGTGCCTATACTAATACCTGTTTCCCGCGGTTTCACCCACAAATATTTCTTCATCCGGAAATTCCGGGATAAAAATACTCTGCGCCCTTTTTTTCTGGTCTCGCCCAGTTAATTAATAGGAATTTTAAGTTTTTTCTTTGTACGTCAACAGTTTTTTGGCATTTAATAGTTTTATATTAATTATTTATTTATTTACAAAATTTCATGATGATCGGTTGAGTAGTTAAGGCGTGAAAGCGTAACAAAAAACAAACTTACATTCGCATTTGTAAAAAAATTCTCCAATACCAAATGGTTTTTAGAGACTTTCTGTGAATCATTATTTCATCACTTTTGTTAGTCAGTCTGCAGTATTATTATTTTCCATTGACAACCCTAATCTCGGGCCAAATAGCAAGACTTTGAAGTTAAATTGATCAATTAAAACTTACCGTAGCGTCGCCGGGTCTCCAGTAAGACTCGTGGGATATCCGCACTACCTATCCGACATTTATAATAGTTTGCATTTTAGGTACTGCCTTCACGAATAACTGTATTAAGTGCCACATTACCTTTGATATGTTGGAGGCTTCGATCCGATCCCATGTCATGTGATGTCACTCATGAACGCTGCGTACAGGAAAATAGACAGAATTTATGGAACTGAAAATGTTGTTTTAGGCAATTGACATTAAATTGAATGAGTATTGTAGAGGTTGAACGCTTGTGGAGTCAACCTCCATCCCCGATCCCCACACTATAGTTGGAAATGAAAAATAAAATAAAAATGTTTATTACCAAAAAGAAAATAACAAGATAGGTATATCCGTTGGTGTCCACACTAGGAAAATCCTGTGTCGTGGGTTAGATTTTTGAATTTATATGAATTAGATGTGTAAAAAGAATCTTGTTCAATTTTAAAACACCGAGGAGTTTTTTTGGTGGAAAGCGACTCGATACTTTAGCATGGTACCGAATTATACGGAACCCTTTAACATAAATGCGAATGTGAATATGTGTGTTTGTTGGTTAAGCTTTCACGCTCTAACGGCCAAACCGATCATCATGAAATTTTGCAGACACTTTGTCAAGGGTACAGAGAAGGACATAATATGACATAGGGTACTTTGTCCCAGAATTCTTGCGGGAACTCCGAAATTGACGAGGTGGAAACCGCGCGGAACAGCTAGTGATATCTAATTTAAAAAAAATTGAGTCCACGCTAAAAACCGCTCTGATTTTTTTTATTTCATGAACCCATTGAAAAAAAAACACGATATCTAATGTAACATTTTGTACAGACTGAAATACATGATAGCGAGTGGTAACCCAAGCATTTTAAAATATTTAAAACTTGTACCACCTGTTGAAAACAATCCGAAGCATCCTCCAGTGATGAATGTTGTGGAACGCGTGACTCGCGAACGATTACACAAAAATGTAATTAAAATAAATAAATGTATGCAATGCGTTTATACCTAAAGTGCGTTGTATATAACTTTGAGCACTCGCAATGAAATACGACAATTTTTTTTTTTTTTTGCAAAAATGTTAAACAAAAACATACCAGTTTTTATTTTGTCCATGTTATTTTCATGTTACGTCAAAGAGAACGATGGTTTTAGGTTTTTCAATCGAACTATACCAGATTTAAATTTAAACGGCAGTGTTTGGAATGGGCATGTTGACTAATTTTTATTTTTTAGTCCGTCTTGTAGATTATTAAAAAATATTGGACACGTATTTTTTCTTTTTTTACGTAATCAAAAAATAACGGCGATATATTGAGTTGAAATTTCGCGTGACGCCACTATTCTGACAGTTTGTATGGCGGTTTTGCGGTTAGTGACGTCACGACCTCCTCATCCTAAACTTTAATGCGCTTTATCTCTGTATATTTTAATATATTTAAAAAAGCAAAAAATACGTGTCTATTGTTTTTTAATTTCTAACTGACGGACTAATTAGAATTTTGATTTTCAATAGTAGTCAACATCCCTATTCTACGGGGAACGGCAAACTTCCGCCGGTACACTACGGACCCCGGCCTGTTTACTATGACTGGAGAGAGGATGGCTACGTGTCGCCGGTTAAAAACCAACTAACTTGCAATGCATGCTGGGCTTTTAGTATTGTTGGTAAATACCCAACGTTTAAAGTTAAAAATAAAGTTAAAGTAAAGTTTTCGAAAATAAAAGTAGCCTAAATTACTCCTTATAACATCAGCTATCTGACAGTGAAAGTCCCGTTAAAATCAGTCCGGCCGTTTCAGAGATTAGACGGAACATACAAACAGATAGACAGACAGACAAACAGAGAAAAATTTTCAAAATTTAATTTTTTCCGAGGAAATTCTAAAATTCATGCGCATCAAATCACTAGAAACAGAGGTATGCTCATTGTTTTACAGCAAATATTGAAAGTCACTATAAAATATACAAGGGAACAGAGGTGCGGCTGTCGGAACAATTCCTCATAGATTGCGACATGGGCAGCAGTGGTTGTGCCAGCTCCTCCATCGTCGGCGCATTTGCGTGAGTACTGATGGGCACGATGACAGAGTATAAAAATAAGAAATTCCATTTAGCCCGACTTGTAGATTAATCTATCTATCTATATCTTCTTCTATACTTAGGTATAATAAAACTGGAGAGAGATCAATTCTGTACATTGAATATATACTCAAAATTAATATCGGAGGATGAATGGTGATCGATACTGATGCCAAAAATGCAATCAGTAAATTTTTTGTCTGTCTGTCTGTGTGTATATGCACGCATGGGTCAAAAACTACTGAACGGATTTCAATCAAACTTGGTACGATTATAGTCCATACTCCTGGGCAGGTTATCGGCTATATAACATAACGCTAAGACACATAGAAGCTGAGCAGTGACGATAAATTTGAAGCAAGTCGGATGAAAATGCGCTTTCGAGCTCTTATTTTATTTTATTTTTATTTTCGTTTATTCAGGACAACAACAGCTACAAAAACATATAATACATACGTTACAGCTAAACGGATTTGGATGAAATTTGGCATGCACATTGTCATGGGTACAGAGAAGGACAAAGGGTACTTTTTACTCCGGAATTCCCGCGGGAACTTCGTAATTACCGCGGATGAAACCGCGGGGCACAGCTAGTACTATAATAAAAGAGTAGAATCCGCGATTCTGTACATTGAATATTTTTACTTAAAATTGAGAGAGGTGATAAAAAAAGAGTAGCCAAGTCCAAAAAAAATTATTTTAAAATTCTTTTCTCTCTGTCGATCTGTCTGTCTGTTCGCGATAATCTCCGAATCTACTGAACGGATTGTCATGCAGTTTTCACAGGTAGATTAAGCTTAGCCTGGAGCTACTTAAGCTTTGTTTCACTGAAATCGGATGTCGGGAAAAAAAGTTGTTGTATAAAAACCTTTTATGCGGGTGAAACCGCGGGGCACAGCTAGTAAAATAATATACACGTTGTCAGGTGTACAGAAAAGGATATAGATAGGGTACTTTTTGCCGGAATTCCCGCGGGCATACCGAAATCTAGTAACAAACATCTAGTAGTTAAATAAATACGATAAAAAAATATATATTACGTGTTCAGAGCAATAAAAAACTCAATGTTCGAAGCGAGATATCACTTCATTTATCCATACTAATATTATAAAGAGGAAAGATTTGTATTTTTGTGTTTGTAACGAATCAACTCAAAACTCTTTCACTCGAAGGAAGCTACGCTACGGTCTCTACGGTAAAGGAAGTCTTGAGTGACATAGGGACTAGGGTACATGGACATAGATAAGCAATAGTGTGTTAACCCACACTGGAGAAATTTTGAGTAAATCGTGTTTTAAAATTATAGCGCAATTTTCTGTCAACATTTTTTGTGTTCAATATTTAGTTACATACTTAAACAATGTAATAGGGTAAACACATAATTAAAAAACGTTCCCTAACGCTCAATAAATCGTTCTGAATAGATAACTTAATTTTGTGGATTAACATGTTATTGCTTATCTGCGTCCACATTTTATCCCGATATTCCCACGGGAACTCCAAAATTAGCGAGGGTGAACCCGCGGGGAGCAGTTATGTGGTATAAATCAAGAAGACCATGTTTACAGATATCAGCTAACAACAACCTTGACTTTTATTTGGGACACTGCCAATTTGATTATATACTTACCAATAGCACGTCCAAAAGGGATCAGCCTATGCTTTCGTTTGCGAATAAAAAAAAACTTTTTCTCTATCAGAAATAATTTATGTTTTAATAGAATCCTTGAAAGAGTTTTCTTCATGAGAAATGCGAAAGTGAGTTTGTCTGTTTGTTACGCTTTCACTCCTAACGACTCAACCGATCATCATGAAATATTGCGTACACGTTATCACATGGGAAGGACATAGGGTACTTTTTATCTCGGAATTCCCATGGAAACTCCGAAAATCCTGCGGGAACTCCGAAATTAACGCGAGTGAAGCCGTAGGAATCAGCTAGTTTAATAATAATAATTCTTCGTATAATTTTTCACCCCCGTGAATTTCGGAATTCTCGCAGGAACTCCAAAGTAGCCTGATTTACTTCTTACAACATTTATTTATTTATTTATTTATTCATCACATCAGCTAATTAACGATGAAAGTCCCCTCAAAATCGGTCCAACCGCTTCCTGTGTGAGTTTCGGAATTCCTGCAAGAACTCCAAACTTTTTTTATTCTTCTTCTCCTTACAATAGGTGACAAACACAACCGTTTACGTGTGATACCGTGACCAATGGATTCATTTTTATTTATATATAGATATTAGATATAGATTTGGGTTCTTTTTCATCTGTCTTTTGTTAACAGAAACATAGTAGGCTATATGCAAATGATCTTAGACCATAGCCAGTATCCAGATTATGAAGGTCGGCAGTCAGAATGCAGAGTTGATCACCGAGTCGCGGGCATACCAGTAGTGGGGTTCAAACGTGTGTTTCCCGATGAAGATGTGATGGCTGATTACATTTTCCAATATGGCCCCCTATCAGCTGGTAAGTTACTTCTGTCCGCAATACATATCGACGAGAAAACGCTACGTCGTCGGTTATGCCTAGCCGTTTGATTCCGCGATTCCGGGGTCGATTCCCGGTGGGGGCAGATTTTGTGTAATGAAAACAGGGATCCACTTTCTAGTCTGGACGTGTTTCACAATCTTATTGCTGTATCGATCGTGTATATACATAGTGTCATGACACATCACAACACACAGATCAACTTGATCCATCAAGTCACGATGAATAGTCGGAATTTTAGTAAAACGCTGCAGGTTATTTGGTTAGGCTGTTACCCCTTGGCCACAGTCGCGCTGCCGCCGCCGAGACTGCGGCGCCGCCCTTAGAGGGTCGCGGGCAGTGGATGTGTCAACTGAAACTAGGTATACCTAGATGCATCCGCAGTTTTTGAATCCTAACTAATATTATAAATGCGAAAGTGAATTTGTTTGTTTGTTACGCTTTCACACCTTAACGGCTCAACCGATCATCATAAAATTTTGCATGCACGTTAAAGGGCATAGGGTATCTTTTACCCCGAAATTACCGTGGGTGAAACCTCGGGGAACAGCTAGCCGTTTAACTATAAGCTTTGTTTTATCTTAATCGGTTTACGGAAATATAACTACCTAAGTACCTAAATCTGAAAATGTATCCCTACTAATATTATAAATGCGAAAATAACTCTATCTGTCTGACTGTCTATTTGTCTGCCTGTCTGTCTGTCTGTCTGTCTGTTACGCTTTCACGCCTTAACGGCTCAATCGATCATCATGAAAATTTGCATATACGTTGTCAGGGGTACAGAGAAGGACATTTTATCTCTTAATTCCCGCGGGAACTCAAATTAAAGCGGGTGAAATCGCGGGGAACAGCTAGTATTAAATAACTAGTAAATCCGTTTAGTGGTACCTATAGCACAAACCTTGCTTAGTTTGGAAATATTGTTCATCTAATTGTTGTAGATTTTATTTTGAACCCTCTGTAATCTATATTATAATAAAAGAGTAGAATCCACGATTCTGTACATTGAATATTTTTAAGAAAATTGACAGGGTGCGATAAAAGAAGAGTATAACCAAGCCCAAAATAGAGTTTTTAAAATTCTTTTCTGTCTGTCTGTCTGTTCGCGATAATCTCCGAATCTACTGAACAGAGTGTCATGCGGTTTTCACTAGTAGATTAAGCTTAGCCTGGAGCTACATATAGGCTTTGTTTCATTCAAATCGGATGTCGGGAAAAAAGTTGTCACGCGCAAAAGTTTTCACGCGCGTGAAACCGCGGGGCACAGCTAGTCTTTACTATTTAAGTAAATGCGAAAGTGAGTTTGTTTGATTGTTACGCTTTCACGCTAACTGTTTAACCGATGATCGTGAAATTATGCATTCACGTTGTCAGGGGTACAGAAAAGGACATAGGGTACTTTTTATCTGGAATTCCTGCGGGAACTCTGAAATTACAACGGGAGTATAGTTATTATATTATCTGTGCCGCGGGTGAAACCGCGGGGCACAGATAGTGAAAATATATATGTTTCGTATTTAGACTATATTATTATCCTACCAATATTATAAATGTGAAAGTGTGAATGTTTGGATGTTTGGATGTTTAGATGTTTGGATGTTTGTTACTCAATCACGCAAAAACTGTTTGTTACTCAATCCGCTGAACGGATTTGGATGAAATTTGGCATGCACGTTGTCAGGGGTACAGAAAAGTATATATCACATAGGGTACTTTTATCCCGGAATTCCAGCGGGAACTCCGAAAGTAACGCGGGTGAAACTGCTAGTATTTAACACGATTTCCACTAGGTAATATCAGCGTCAACTTTTATAGCCATGCTCTCATTAAAGACAAAGTCATGCAAAAAAAGATTTTGGCTGGTGGCCTAAGCCTTCTCGAGTAAAACAGACGGCTAATCCCCTTATTACGTATATCAGATCTGTAAGCGCATTACCATATACAATCCTGCGAGACGCTATCTCACCAAACTTGGCCAACACAAAGAATGTTAAACACAAACAGCCTAACACCGTTTTAAGTAACAACTTTTGGAACGTAGTTCCTTATCGCACGGAACGGATGGGAGCAAAAATTCATTTTCCGTCACGGCGGCATAGGTGCGCCATGGAAGTTGCGCGCTTATTGGTTAGGTTAGGTTAGGTTATGGTTTATGGAACGACAGACTTTCACTAAACTCGGAAACTACGAGGCGCAGAAACTACGTTCCAACCAAGTGTTCCACGATACTCGCGCATTTTTTTTTTCCAAAAAGAAATTTTAAGTACTTTAAAAACATTAAAAATCACATTTTAAGTCCTATATTGTTGAAAAAATATGCATTCATAATTTACTATTTATAGTAAAAAAAGGTTTTTTTTTTATTAAGTACCTATACGTATGCACAGATATACTGAAGGCCAATTACTTAAAAGATATTGATGAGAAAATACATTATACCTACCTTAAACTTTTTAAGATATCAGACAGTCATGTATAAATAGTTATTTCGCCGAAAATTGCAATTTGGTCATTATTTTTTTACTTTGATTTCTTTAATAGGTAATGCCAGCATGTACAAAGATTACAATCAACTTGTTGAGATAATTAATGATTAATGATATCTCGTAAAAGAATACCGTAGAAGGAGCGTATAAGTTCTTCACAATGTTTATCTATTCTACTTCTATGTCATTGTGTGCAGCTATCAATTCTGCGTCCATGGCAAACTATACAAACGGCATCGATGAGCCTGACCACAGCAGTTGCTCTCCAAAGGAACTGAACCACGCTGTACTCATCGTCGGTTATAATGTATACGGTAAGTCATCAATAATATAATACATAACTAGAGACATAACAGAGAAAAAAAACCATACTCTGGAGCAACTCAACTTCCCAAAACTTTAGTTGTTGGCATCCAAAATATATTTTCTGCGATATTTATTTCATGTACAATTTTATATATTTCATGCACGGTTTATATTCCAACAGCCTAAATAAAACGTAGTGATTATATGATCTTTGACGTTACCTGCCAAATGACGTATTTACAAACCACAGATAATATAATACTATACTATACTAGAGATTGGTCCATGAACTAGACCTCAGAAGAATAATATTCTTCTGAGTACTAGACTAAACGGAGTTGACACAACCGTGTGTGAAAAACTCATGGAAGCAAACGGACCAAATATTAGTTCCATGGTAAAAATTTAGATATGAGAAATTGATTTTCATACATACTGTATTGTGTTCATATCATATGTTAAACACAAACAAATTCTTGAATTCTTGAAAATTGCGAAACGGAACCAAACAGCTGAATTGCTCAACTATTTCAATTGAAAAGAGGAGTTTTTTTTTTTAAACGAACCAACATAATTATGTAATCAGTGGATAGTAAACTAGCTACAATACAAAAATAATCTTAAGCAATACGGCTGCTCTACGGAAAACAAAGCAACTGACTTGTATTTTATTTTTTTACTTTTTTCATTTTTGCCACTCTTCACGCATAACGGATACTCACAACCATCAAAAACGCTTAAGGCTTAGAGAAATTTAACTTAAGAAAATCGTTAAACTATTGAAGATTTGTTTATAATAAAGCGATTTCCGGTTTTTTGCTCTAATTTAATGAAATTATCCCTCGTAGGTAGTACTCAGTAGGGCCTTTACGATAAACGATTCGTCCGATTGATCAGACCACGGAAAAAACATATTGGCAATTGTAGATACTGTGTACTGTGTGGATCTACGGAGTATAGGTAAGAGCAGGAGCAACAAGCATTTACAAGCACATAATGGACACGTATTTTTTGCTTTTGCAAATTAATGAAAATATACCTGGATAAAGCGCAATAAAGTTTAGGAGTGGGGGCTCGTAACGTCATACGCAGCTAAAAACTGCGGCTGCTTGTGACGTCACGCGACATTTCGACTCGACGTATCTCCGTTATTTTTTGCTAAAAAAGAAAAAATACGTGTCTAATATTTTTTATGAGTCTACAAGACGGACTAAAAACAAAAATTTAGTCAAATAGCTAATTCTAAAACAACTAGATCCTTATCCTTATCATTGCGATTTTACAGTGGATCCTGACTCCGGCAAAGAAACTCCGTACTGGATCATCAAGAACTCATGGGGAGAAGAATGGGGTGATAAGGGATTTTACTACTTGGTGCGCGGAAAGAACGCATGCGGAATCGCCTCTGACGTCTCGTTTGGTTTCGTCATTTAAAACCATACCGTGGTCTACCAATAAAAAAAATTAATATCTCCAGTATAATGACTTGTGGTCCAATATTTAAAACATTTTATTAAATACTGCATAGGGACCACACACCGTCTCTGTTAAAAGAAACACTGTATTTTGATTTCAGTTCACTTTTTAATACAATATCATATTTTAATGGATAAAATATTTATGAAGGTATAGAATTAACGAATTAACGATGTATAGTAATTAATTAATTAACTAATAAAATAATAAGGGAGGGATGTAGTGTATGCGAGTAAGAGATAAGCATGCACTTGTCGTCTCAGGTATACGTAAGTTTAACTATTTATTATTATTTACATATATATAGCAATGTATAAGCAAATAGCTTACTCATTGGTTATATGAAGCTTATTAAGATATAAAATTCCCAAAATCTTTTAAATTTACGATTCTTGGACAAGTCTTGATATTATCTTCGAAAATATATATTGTAGGTATTTTAAAAAAAGTCCAACTAAAAGTCTAAGTTTTAATTTTCTAATATATTAAAAGTTAATTATAAATATCATAAAATATACATTTTTTAATATTTGATACAAGCCTGAACTCTGAAACTCTCAGTCTGAAAAATATAAACATATTGATAATTATTTTATCCAAAAGCGAACTTTCTTTTTCGCTTCCAAATGTGTCTTAATAATAAAATAAGTTTCTCGATTTTTACTTTTTCGAATAAAATATTTTACGCAGGACTTTATGTAGGTAGGTACCATTAGATACATAAGTAACCGGAACGTGAAATCAAAGAGCGCAATAAAATGTGGGCTTTGTTTTTATGTCAGTTTTCAGAAATCCACCAGTTAAAAGGTTCTCTTTTCATTCAGAACCTAAAGATCCATGAGCAATAAAACCTTTAATAAAATAAAACTTTTCGAACTCTACAAAAAAAAATTGTTTTGCAGGTAATATTCGTACTAAACTGGATTTATTATAGGTCAAATATTATGGTATCTACGTTTGTAGAATGAAAGTAGGTACTAAATTCTACACTCAACAAGATCTATACACCTATACATAGTATAAATAAAATTAAAGTGTCTGTTTGTAATTCCAATTTCGACAGTTAAGTAAAATATATATATATATATATTTTGATTTTTTTATTTTTTTTTTTATTTTTGTCTGTCTATTTGTTTTTTTTTCTTTTTCATATAGATATTTATTCTGTTCTAGCTAATCTCTCAAACGGCTAGATCGATTTTAACGGGACTCCGAAACTCACGCGGGTGAAACCGCGGGATGCGGCTAGTAATAGGTAGGTATGAGAGAAGGAATCGAAAAAACTCCTGTATCAACAAGGTAAGATGTAAAAGATGACGGAGACAAGAATGTGTACAAAACTCACAAAAGACAAATTTCTGAGATACCTACTTGTCCATTTTCTTAACGCCGTCGTGAGATTAAATCTTGAAAATACATAAAAGCTTTGATGTCAAGACACGATTGAAGCGTTAGATACTTCTCTATGAAAAGAGAGACAAATCCAGCCCACGCTATTATTTTCCATTCGAATTCTTTGGGCTGTTTTAATAAATAGATAACACTAGACTTGAGAGCATAGATGTTGTATCTATTTCTGATCAGTCAAATTGGCAAGACAATGGATAATACATAAAATCAGGTAATATGAATAGCATTAATTTGTAGAGATCTAGAACCCTGATATAAAATAAAACTTCAATCGATATATTTGGTTTACATTGAAAACAGAGATTATTGGAATTTGAGACGAAAAACTTATATCAAAGAATCCATGACAACGAAAAACTTATGCTGATCTTTCGCGCTGAACTCAGCGCGCTAGTTTGTAAAGTATTTGTTGGTAATTTTCAATGATTTTCAGTCAAAGTTTGTAGTTTTATTTACCTTTCTTGTTACTGTACAAAATAATTGTTTCATGTAAGCTATCTTTTAAAATTTACTCCACATTTTATTCATGTTTTGTATTTTGTACAATAAATGTGATCGCAAATAGGGATTTTGACGACTTTTAAAAATCAAAATTCTAATTAGTCCGTCGAAAATAAAAAAATAATGGACACGTATTTTTTTTTGCTTTTTCAAATTAATGAAAATACACAAATTAAAGTACCTACTTATTAATCATTTCAGTTTCTACTTCGTTAAAACCAAAGTACGACTCGTTCCATTAAGCCAAAAGCAAGCTAAGCAAAATTGCAAGTTCCACTTTTCAAAGCACAAAGCGTTGGAAGCCTTCATATAAATTGAAATGGGGTTGCCGTGCTTTAACTTGGTAAATGCCAATAAGAACTAAACTCATTAGCGAAGTTTTTGCGGGGAGCCGCGTCGATCTCCGGTGGTAGGTAATAAATTATTTTAGTGCCAAAACACCTAACGAAGCTGCACGGAGCCGCATTCCAAACGTATTTCGTATTAAATAGAAAGTTTTAACAGTTGCATTCCGACTCGAAAGAAGGAGAGAACTTTATTAATGTAACCTGAATGTACTATTTTTTAACCGACTTCCAAAAAGGAGGAGGTTCTATGTTCGATTGTATGTATGTTTTTTTTTTTTTTTTTTTTTTTGTATGTTCACCGATTACTCGAAGACGGTTGGACCGATTTGAAAAATTCTTTTTTTGTTTGAAAGGGTTTACTCCCAATTAGGTCCCATTGCCACCAAGTCGAGATCTGATGATGGGATCTTGGAGAAATCGAGGGAACTCTTCAAAAATTATAGGCACACATATAGCGATTTGGGTATTTTTGATAGTAAATTGTTCATTTGCTTTCGGAAAGCAAAATTTGAAGAAGTGGAACTGATGATGAAGACCACAGATGGTCATCGGAACAACTCAAAAACAATACGTATTTCACGGGTTCCGATTGAAGCGATTTCGAAAATTGTTTTTTTGTTTGAAAGGGGATACTCCTAAATTGATTCCATTGTCACCAAGTGGAGATCTGATGATGGGATCTTGGAGTAATCGAGGGAACTCTTCAAAAATTATGGGTACACCTATAGCGATTTTTGTTTTCTTTATAGTAAATCGTTTCTTTGCTTTTGGAAAGCAAAATTTGAAGAAGTGGAACTGATGATGAAGACCACAGATGGTCATCGGAACTACTCAATAATGGGTATTTCACGGGTTCCGAATCGTTTACTTTAATATGGTTTCTAAACAATTTATACCCGTTACAATGTATATGGTAAAGTGGAACTGATGGTGATGTACTAGGAGAACTCCTCAACAATTAACGTCCCTGCGTCGGGAAAAGCAATATTTTGTAAAAGGTGATGAGCAGTTGACATTAGGCTATTGTAACTTAGAGAAATTACGAACTAAGTCACTTAAAAGCGAGAAATAAACAAAATTTTAACAAAAAAATTAAAACCGACTTCCAAAAACACAAAACTAAAAATAAAAAGCTAAAAATAATAAAATACCGATTTAATCCAAAAGACAAAAACACACGTAATATTTTTATTGGTTTGTGCTACCACTGATCGGTATGAAGTCGGTGACAAGTCAAATATAAAGGGGGAAGATGGGATAAGTCGACTCCCGCCACCAGCTCTTCGTGAGCAGAACAACCCAAGTGGGCAGACACCAGCGGGCTTGTCACCGAATTCAAACCGATCAGTGGTAGCACAAACCAATAAAAATATTACGTGTGTTTTTGTCTTTTGGATTAAATCGGTATTTTATTATTTTTAGCTTTTTATTTTTAGTTTTGTGTTTTTGGAAGTCGGTTTTAATTTTTTTTATGAATTTGAGCAGCATAATAAAATTTTAATGTAATCTCCAATATTATGATCGCTGTTCTTATAAATTATGTAGGTATCCTTACTACTTACTATCTAGTATCTATAGCTATACATATAAAATACTTTGTCCTGAATGACTGATGGATCTACGCACAGCCTAAACCGCTGATCGTAGAGACCTGAAACTTGGAGGGTGTGTTCTTTGTGTGACGTAGGCATCCGATTTAAAAGTACTTTTGTAAATTTAACCCCTAAGGGGATGAAAAGGGGTTGTAAAGTGTGTATGGAACAATTCCGCGGGAACTTCAAAATTATCGCGGGTGAAACCGCGCGGGACAGCTAGTTATAAATGTGAAACTAAGTTTTTTTTGTTTGTTTGCTAAGCTTTCCCGCCTCAATGGCTGAACCGATCAGCATGAAATTTTGCATACATGTTGTCAGGGGTACAGAGAAGGACATAGGGTACTTTTTATCCGGGAACAATATTTGAATAAATATCTCTCTTTCAACCACAGAAAAAAGTCACCGTATCAGAGAAACCTCAGGCGAGATTATGGACAAATGTCTGAACAATGAGTTAGTAAAAAAAAAAAAAAAAATCTCATTTTATAACAGTAGAAACACTTTACACTTTTTTCTCCGCACAATTTTTTCACAAACCCACCCGCAGGTTCTCTAGGTATTATAAAAAATTAAATTATCCACATCCGTACGCTGAGTGCACTCGTACTGTACGCCAACGGAATTAAAACCGTTTAAACAATGAATTTACTCGGCTACAAGAATTCTACAATTACCTAATATTATCTAGAAAAGCATTTTTTTTTCTAGCTCGCCAGTCCACTTCATTTTTTAAATTCTTTTGAAACTGGATTTCGAAAAATCCTTTCTTATGTGTTAACCTGGGCTACGTTCCGAAACTACGCACATCCCACGTGATCTCGTGGTTTCGTTGAATAAGAAGTGGGGAAGACGTGTGCACTCCGATTTTAAGTTTCCGAACGATATTTTTGGAGCTTGACGAGACGAATACCCAGAGTCCACACCACCAAACCACGGTGGCAGGATGTAACACTGCATGTTTCGGAACGGCTCACTTGAGGGCACACCAGGCGCACACTAGAATTTCGGAACGGCTAGTGTGACAGTCCTAACGTTGCAAAAAATTTTACAGTATTTTCCTACTATGTTTCTAGTTTCAGTAGTTTTCGGATGGGCACTATGAGTTAATGAGAGAGCGGCTTTATATTATATTTTTAAGGCAATATAGGAGCATCCAGACAATAAAAAGATACATAAGTATACTCGGATTGCCCCCACAAAAGAAATGTAACAAATTAGTGCCTCTTTGCCCAAAATAAGATATACTTAGGTATACTTAGTACAGTCATGACCAAAAAGCTTTCCGAATAGAGCCTCTTGGAATCAAGGTGGAACAGAATGAATAGAGAGAGACAGAACCACACGAAACCCGATAGTGCATCCCTTTTTTATTTCAAAACTAGCTGTGCCCCGCGGTTTCACCCGCGTTAATGTCAGAGGTTCCGCGGGAATCCCGGGATAAACAGTACCCTATGTCCTTTTCTGTACCTCTGACAACGTGTAATATGCAATATTTAATTACCCACGTTAATTTCGGAGATCCCGCAAGAATTCCGGGATAAAAGGTAGCTATATTCTTTTCCATGTCAAAGGCTAAATGCATACCAAATTTCAGCCGTTTTTGCGTGATTGAGTAACAAACATCCACACTTTCACATTTATAATATTAGTAGAATGACCAGCATTTTTTTTAATATCTCGAGTTCCAGATGGAATTTCGAAAAAATCGAAACATGAGTATCTATGTTAGACCCTTAGCAATACAAAAAACCCGCATTCAATTTGGTGCAGCAGTTTTTGCGTAGCACGAATACACACATACAGACAGACAGACAGACAAAAATTCTAAAAACGGTATTTTTGGCTTCTATATCACTCATAGAATCGCCTAAATTTATTTTTTCTTATTTATCTCCCATGTACAGATATCGACCTGTTACAATTTTATTATAGGTATGTTATTTCAAAATATCCTGTAGTTGGTGAGGTGATGGAACATGCGCCCTGCTGAAAGACGTCGAGTGATTCCGTGGTTTTGTTTTCACATCGAATTATACTTGCCAGACGTTTATTAATTACGGCTTTAATCATGGAATGAAATATTTCCCCAAGATTTCAATTTATCTGATACTCTTAGGTAGAGTCATAGCCGAATTAATTTGGTGAAATCGGTTTATTATGCGAAACTATTTAACAGTTGGTAGTACTGCCAGGCTTGAATCATTGATTTATTTTTCTTTTTTAGTTGGTAGTACTACCACGCTTGAATAATTGATTTTTTTTTTCTTTTTTTTATGTCATAGGGGGCCAACGGGCAAGTGGTACACCTGATGGTAAGTGATAACCGCTGCCCATAGACATTTACTTTCACAGTTCCATATAATTTTGAGGCTCATATCTGTACGAAATGAAAAGAACCAACTATTTTTGATTAATTACATGTTTGTTTGTTTGTTTAATGAACGATTATCTCTTAAACTTCGGAACTAATTTAAAAAATATTTGATTGATATTTTTAAGTACCCACTTATCTGTATAAAATAGGATACTTTTCGTCCCGAAAGAAAGCGTTCCCAAAGGAATTCCAAAATTTAAGCGAGAGAAAACACAAGGGGAATTTTTTATATTAGGGGGAAAGTAATTAGGGTAGGTATTATTCCATATTTGGTTACTTTCCTCTACTACTTATCGAACTTGAAATCTCATTGGACATATTTTAAGCCAGAAGCAACACAAGGTACTTAAACACTTAAAAGTTTTATTAGCTACTAGCTGTTCCACGGGGCTTCACCCGCGTAACTTCGGAGTTCCCGCGGGAATTCAGAGATAAAAGTACCCTATGTCCTTCTCCCTGACAACGTGTTTACATTTGATGATGATCGGTCGAGCCGTTGAGGCATGAAAGCGTAACAAACAAACAAACAAACTCATTTTGGCGTATAAATATTAAGGATTTAAAAGCACATTTTATTTATTCTAAACATGTTTGAATTAAAATATATTATTATTCATGTAGCAATAGAAAAATTCAATGAGAGAAAAGAGAAAAAAATATTAAATGAAGTTTTCTAATAAAAAAAGAAAGTCAGTTTGTTGAAATTAAGTATAATTTTCCGCTCCCTTCCGGAACACAGCGGATGTTCCTACTTTATTAGGTTGGAAGGTAGATTCTGCAAAGTTATTTCAATCAATAAAACTAGAAAAGTAATCAAAGTAGGTATCTTAAACATCTATCATTATGTGACCATGAATGTTCTCCCGATATCCTGTAAAAAACGTATTAAAATTCGCTTATAAGTTTCGAAGATTAGCGTGAACAGACAGATATGCAAAAATTTTAAAAACTGGTTTTTTACGTACAATTTATAAATAAACATAGATAAAAATACTTATCGAACTTACACAAATATCAAGTAGGTACAGTCTTTTGTTGTCTATGGCATCAAATAGGTCCATTGACCTCACCTAGTACCTACCTACCTCTACCAAAGTCGATACAGTATGTACACTACAGGTACCTATACACCCACGGCTTCGAAATTCAAACTCGTGTAATAATAGAGGTACCCCGGCTTTTATTAGAGCTCGTTTTATTCCAATATTTTGATAAAAGAATATGTTTTATTTAGCTACTCAAATTGAAACGGGCTAACTTGAAACACTGATTTCAATAAAAATATTGTTTTATTTTATGTGAGGCCCAATGATAAAATATTTATTATATCATTGGTGAGACCTATAACATCAAAATATATCATCTTGACAACTGACACACACAGATATTACGTGTACCTAGACCTACCTATAAAAGATTGTCTAAAAATTTACTACTTCAATAGGTTATTCTACGCAAGGTAGAAAGTAGGTATCCTTATTTATATTATAAATGCTAAAGTAACTCTGTCTGTCTGTCTGTCTGTTACGCTTTCACGTCTTAACTGCTCAACCGATCATTATAAAATTTTGTACACACGTTGTCAGGGGTACAGAGAAGGGCATATTTTTAAGGGGATTCTTTTTATCCCGGAATTTCCACGCGAATTTCGAAATTAACGCGGAAGAATCTACATTAAATTTTGCATACTACCTACACGTCGTCAAGGGTAGGTACAGAAAAAATATAGGGTAGTAAGTACTTTTATCTCGAAATACCCGCGGGATATCCGAAACTAAAGCGGGTCGAACCGCGGGAAACAGCTAGCAGGATATAATTCTGTGTAATTATCATACATCCTTTATCTTTGACAACAATAACAGAACAAAAAAACCATAGACTATGTATTATACATAAAAATTAAATGCTCCTCATCGGCTAGTCTACTGCCGTTACCTAGTTCAAATAAAATTTTAAGTAAAGGAAAATAAATGGAAGATATTCTAAACTTAAAAATGATAAAAACTGGGAAAAACTGGGAGAACTTTAAAACCTACGGCACTAAATTCAAACAAATTTTCATCCCCCTCTTTTCACCCACTTAGTAATTGAATTTGAAAAATATTTTCCTAGTGATTGCCTTCATTGTAAAAGGATGAATTGAGCCAAATTTCATATTTCCAACTTCAGTAGTTTCGACTGAATGTTGACTAGTTTTAAGTCAGTGAGGAATATTCTTTAAATGTGAGTTTCTCTGTTTGTTTGTCAATTACCTTTTTACGCCTCAACAACACCTCACAACATCATGAATTTTTTCATAGCAACCTTTATAGGGAACCTTTACCCCTTAATGCTCACGAGAACTCCGAAATTAACGCAAGCGAAACCGCGAGGCACTGTTAGTAATAGATAAATGAAATTAGTCCTCAATTCTAAGGCCGCTACCATTAATATAAAACTTCATGAACTAGATTAAGCTCATGTGAATATCATAAATTTTTATTTTATTGATAAAGATTATACATAATTATTATTATAGCTTCCTTTTGTTTCCATAAAATTCGAAAGGCACATAAAGTAAAAACAAGTAGGTACCATAAAGAAATAAAACAAAACCAAACGTAAGAAAGTAAAACAACAGTGCATCAAAATATAATACAGTTCCTTTGGGGAATGGTTACTTGTGTTATGATTGCTATAAAATTTGTTATTACTCTGCTCGACCGATAATATCGTTTTATACCTACTCCATAAATACCTTATACAATAAATAACAAAGTAACTCGTATTGCCAAAGAAATTAAAGGAATGATACTGACGCAACGCCCAAACCTCTGGGTCTAGAATTTTTGTTTTTTAATTTAACATCAGGATTTTGAAAAATTTATATAGGTAATTTTATCTTGGATCATTTTACCTTGATTGGTAACGACTTTTTGACTAATGTGGTCTCAGACGAAATAAAAAGTTTTTATTTCGTCTGAGAATGTGGTGTGTAAATAATTATGTCAAGCCTCATATTGTATTTGCATGTAATCCTTCTTGCTAGATTAGGTTTTAAACTTCAACTTTAGGCTACAAAACACAAGAAGAAGCCACGTGGTATTTAGTGTCCTGGGCATTATAGAAAATATCATGCCAATTACATTTATGTTTGACCACGTTATAAATACTGTTATAAATGTATCGGCCAGAAGTCAGGAGCACGGGCAGTGGAGGTGAGCGTTCATGCATTGTAAAGGGGCCCCATTAAACCTACACCTGGGTCGCAAGTCCCAGGCACTGCTCCGTGTTCCCTACGGATATCTGGTATGCTGTACAACTTCTATGTTGGTGCAATTAATTGTAATAGTTTCTAGTTGGTTCTAGATGTGTCGCTCAGCTAATAGTCTCGGTCATACCTTTCCCTGCCTTCAGTTACATTGTGTTATAATATCATCATCAGTTAGTCAGCTATCATTACATTATAGCTACTATATTCCTTCTATATTCTGCAAATGCGAAAGTGAGTTTGTTTGTTTGTTATTCTTTCACGCCGTTCAATTACTCAACCAATCATAATGCATTTTTTCATAAAAGTTGTCAGGAGTACAGAAAAATACATAGGGGACCTAGAATTCCCACAAGAACTCCGAAACCGCAGAAATCAGCTAGTAATATAGTAAAATGTTCTGATAAACCGAAATAGGTAGGTCTATCTCGTTTGTTTTGGTGACTGTTTGCCATTCATCACGGCAAAGTCCCAAACAAAACTGTAACAAAATCAAATCGTCTTGTTTATTTATCTGTCCGAAACAATTGCATAGATATCTACTCGTATCAAAAAGCATGAACTTTTTTGGCAAACTTAGTCGTGATAGAACTAAACAAAAACAACACTGAACGGAATTACTGAGATATCTTTCGGAAAAACATTGCAAACAAATTGCAAATATACGTAGTAGTTTAAATAATTACTTTCTGTTCCCCGCAGTTTTAGCGGGTTTTTGACCCAAATATGTCATTTTTTTATTTATTTATCAAAAAAAAATAACACTACCTATGGTAAGAAACCACTACCTACGGTTTATGGAAAAGTTTATTCAGTTCATACAATATAGTACTGTCCCCCGTGATTTCATCCGCGGTAATTTCGGAGTTCCTGCGGGAATTCCTAACTGGATAAAAACTATCTTTTAAGTTGGACCATATTATAAATGGTTACCAAATTTAATCAAAATCCGTTCAGTAGTTTCGGAGTCCATCGCGGACAAACAACGTGACACGTGATTTATTTATTTAAACTTTTTGCACATTATGGTACAAAAGGCGGACTTAATGCCATTGTGGCATTCTCTGCCAGTCAACCTTCAAGATCTGCAGAAAGTGTGTTTGGTGGTGCTTGTAAGTTCTTTATTTATATATATTAGACTAGCTGTCCCCCGCGATTTCATCCGCGGTAATTTCGGAGTTCCCGCGGAGGTTGCGGGAAAAAAGTACTCTATGTCCTTCAGTTCCCGAGGGAATTCCGGGTCAAAAACTATCCTATCTTTTAAGTTGGAGCACATTATAAATGGTTGCAAAATTTTATCAAAATCCGTTCAGTCTATTAGACTAGTTGTCCCCTGCGATTTCATCCGCGGTAATTTCGGAGTTCCCGCGGAGGTTGCGGGAAAAAATTACTCTATGTCCTTCAGTTCCCGAGGGAATTCCGGGATAAAAACTATCCTATCTTTTAAGTTGGACCATTTTATGAATGGTTACAAAATTTTATCAAAATCCGTTCAGTAGTTTAGGAGTCCATCGCGGACAAACAACGTGACACGTGATTTATATATATCAGACTAGCTGTCCCGCGCGATTTCATCCGCGGTAATTTCGGAGTTCCCGCGGTAATTCCGGAAAAAAAGTGCTGTAGTTTACGCTGATAAGCAGTTCCCCGCATTAATTCCGGAGTTCCCGAGGGAATTCCGGGATAAAAACTATCCTATCTTTTAAGTTGGATCATATTATAAATGGTTGCAAAATTTTATCAAAATCCGTTCAGTAGTTTCGGAGTCCATCGCGGACAAACAACGTGACACGTGATTTATATATATTAGATAAGAAGATAAGATTAAGATTACTTGCTAATTTAAGACAAGTGCACCTGTAAGCTTTAGAATGTGGAATGATTGACATCTCTCCATATCATTTATTTGTTTATTTATTTATTTATTTATTGCACATCCATTAAGTAACATAAGGCGTTGAGGTAGTTAGTAAACAGTTCTTTATAGACCCTGTTTATAGGGCACAGCACAAAACAATTCAAATTCGGAGAAATTAAGAAGTAGAACTTTAGTTTTTTTCTTTGTGTATACTCTCGACCAAATCAAAATAATCCATTAATTACATAAATCGCATCGAGAACATCCAGAAAAGATTTTTTAGATACTTGAGTTATCGTATCAAGGATCGCTGCGATTCTTATCACTATAATGACCTATGTCGCAAACACCACTTGCTCCCGTTGGCTAGGAGAAGGGAAATAGCCGACTTGACGTTCCTGTTAAAGATAGCTCAAAGCACTATCGACTGCCCTGACCTGCTGTCGCTACTGCCAATTAACGCCCCACCTAAATTCTTAAGGAATAGTAATATATTGAAGCCTCCCATTTCGTCATCTAATTATAGGCAAAATACATACATTCTGCGTGCGAGTGGAAACTTTAACAGATTATCTGCTAGATTTATACAGTTGGATCTGTTCGATACCAGCGTAGTGGCGGCGAGGAGGATGCTTGGCGACGATTTCTTTCGCTCTTAAAATTTATTCATAATTTTTATGTTTAATTTTCATTTTTGGGTATAGTAATAAACTGTATAAACTGTGTGAATGCCGTGTGAACGCTATGTCGAAGCTACTTGGTAGTGTACATAATTTGTGTCTACATGTGAAGACCTATCATTAGCATTTTTGTTATATTTACTTTTTATATATACAAATTATATTTGTGCTGCTGGTCTTCCATATAAATAAATAAATAAATAAATAAATAAATAAAATAAATTAGTCAGGAATAAGCCCGTGAAGGTTCATAAGAAGAGTTCGAAACTCACGCCGCCTTTGGAACCAGCATACGAACGTCAACTTTGACTTTAATTACCAGCACAATCCGCTGCATCCGCACTGAACTTAGAACATTATCCGATACCTCCAACATAAGCTTCAGCGTAGTTCCTAACTGATGATGCGGTTAAACGCTCTGGCCACAGAGGTTTGTCAGCACGGAAGGCTATTTACCAACACCAAATAAACCTCTCCGTTTTGATATATCGCCCGTATCAAACTTGCTTCGTACTGTGTACACCCCACTTTAACTTACAGAAATCCATATTCACTCCAGCGCGTTTATAGGAGAACTTCTTAAGGCGTCCGCATGTCGTGCTTTATAAAGTTGGCGATATTAAATTTTGTAAATGAATGTTATGTTGGTACCTACCTACGTGATCAATTGGATGCCTACATACTTGTACAACTTTGTTAGCGCTGCCGATAACTTGAATCAAAGGCATGAATCTACGTTATTAATAGCTAGCAGGTTCCCTGCGGTCTCATCCGCATTAATTTCGGAGTTCCCGCTAGAATTCTGGTACGAAAAATAGGTACCTACTCCAAGTCTTTTTCTGTACCCCCGACAAAATGCGCGCAAAATTTCACGATGGTCATTTGAGTAGTTTAAGCGTGAAAAGATAAAAGACAGACAGACGGGTCCTATCGCATTTATTATATTATACTACTAGCTGTTCTCTGCGGTCTCACCCGCGATATTTCCGGAGTTCCCGCGGGAATTCCGGGATAAAAGTACCTTATGTCTTTTTCTGTACCTCTGACAAAATGCAAAATTTCATGACCGAGTTGTTAGGGCGTGTAAATATAACAGACAAACGGACAGTAACTTTTTCAGTTAAATATAATAAGCATAATATCACACATCCGTATTTCGTGAGTCTCTGCAAAGTTTCTCTGTCATGTGAATAATGATCTTACAAACTTTATATTTGACTGCACTGGGAAAAAAAAGGGTCGATTTATCGGCTATCCACAGCCGTGTAAACCCGGTACTACGGTTGCAGCCGCGTCAACACGGTAACATTTGCCGTGTGACGCTGAAACGGCTACGGTGGACACACGGCTAATTTGCACACGGTACTGCGGTTGCAGCCGTGTCAATCTTGTCAGCCGTGTCAATTTATCAGCCGTGTCTCAATTTTTCAACACGGCTATTATCATACACGGCTAGATTTGCACACGGTACTGCGGTTGCAGCCGTGTCAATCTTGTCAGCCGTGTCAATTTATCAGCCGTGTCTCAATTTTTCAACACGGCTATTATCATACACGGCTAGATTTGCACACGGTACTGCGGTTGCAGCCGTGTCAATTTGTCAGGCGTGTAAATTTTTTAACACGGCTATAAACAGACACGGCTAGATCAGACACACGGTTACAGCCAACATGGCTGGAGTAGCCGTGTGAAAGGGCTACCTCATCCATATCGACACGGCTAGTTCAGCCGTTTTCCTACCTAATGACACCGTTGGTTAAGCCGTGTGACGCGGTTTGATGTGACCGTGTGAACGGCTGTCTGAGCCATGTCAACGCGGCTGTTCCAGCCGTCTCCCTATGTTCATGCGCAGCTGGCGTAGCCGTGTGACGCGGTCTGGAGTGGCCGTGTAAAACGGTTGCCTCAACTACGTCAACATGGCTATCCCAGCCGTCTCGCTACGACCTTACGCAGCTAGCGTAGCCGTGTGACGCGGTCTGGAGTGACCGTGTAAAACGGTTGCCTCAGCCACGTCAACATGGCTATCCCAGCCGTCTCGCTACGTTCTTACGCAGCTGGCGTAGCCGTGTGACGCGGTCTGGAGTGGCTGTGTAAAACGGTTGCCTCAGCCACGTCAACATGGCTATCCCAGCCGTCTCGCGACGTCCCTACGCAGCTGGCGTAGCCGTGTGACGCGGTCTGAAGTGGTCGTGTAAAACGGTTGCCTCAGCCACGTCAACATGGCTATCCCAGCCGTCTCCCTACGTCCCTACGCAGCTGGCTTAGCCGTGTGACGCGGTCTGAAATGGCCGTGTAAAACGGTTGCCTCAGCCACATCAACATGGCTATCCCAGCCGTCTCCCTACGTCCCTACGCAGCTGGCGTAGCCGTGTGACGCGGTCAGAAGTGGCCGTGTAAAACGGTTGCCTCAGCCACGTCAACATGGCTGTCCCAGCCGTCTCCCTACGTCCCTACGCAGCTGGCGTAGCCGTGTGACGCGGTCTGAAGTGGCCGTGTAAAACGGTTGCCTCAGCCACGTCAACATGGCTATCCCAGCCGTCTCCCTACGTCCCTACGCAGCTGGCGTAGCCGTGTGACGCGGTCAGAAGTGGCCGTGTAAAACGGTTGCCTCAGCCACGTCAACATGGCTGTCCCAGCCGTCTCCCTACGTCCCTACGCAGCTGGCGTAGCCGTGTGACGCGGTCTGAAGTGGCCGTGTAAAACGGTTGCCTCAGCCACGTCAACATGGCTATCCCAGCCGTCTCCCTACGTCCCTACGCAGCTGGCGTAGCCGTGTGACGCGGTCTGACGTGGCCGTGTAAAACGGTTGCCTCAGCCACGTCAACATGGCTATTCCAGCCGTATTTACGCAGCTGGCGCAGCCATGTGACGCGGTTTGAAGTGGCCGTGTAAAACGGTTGCCTCAGCCACGTCAGCACGGCTATCCCAGCCGTCTTTCTAAGTCCCTATACAGCTGGTGGAGCCGGTGACGCGGTTGAGACAACCGTTTTGTACGGCTAGCGCACACCGCGTCACACGGCTCCGCCATCTGCGCATGGACGCAGGAGCACGGCTACCCCAGCCGTCCCTGTACGTCCCTACGCCGCTGGAGGAGCCGCGTAACACGGTTGAGGTCTCCGTTGCAAAACAGTGATCTCAGCTGCATCAATATGGCTACTTAGGCAATAATAAGTAGCCGTACTGACACGAATGTCTCAAGATCACCAGCTGTATAGCATAAAGGTAGAAGAGTCAGATATACTTGAACACCTGCGAAAGAAAGCTGCAGTTGAATTATACAAGATAAACACTAAAAGAATACAAGAAATCTCTTAAAATTACTGATTTTCCTATTTGGTGAAGAATGATATGATTAGTAAATAATTAACATATTTATTTTAAGATACTGTTCATTTATTTTCCAAAATTACTTAAATGGTTTCAAATTTATACAAATTCAAATAATTTATTCAATACACAATTCTAATCCAATTTTTAAATTTATAGACAATTTTAATCCAATTATATTTCCTGTACACAAGAAGATTTAGTAAACATGGATCAAATTTAATGAAACTGTGTACTAGAGGATCTCGTTGTCAAACCTGCAGGACGCTGTGGTACGTTAGTTTTATTAGCTGATGCGTTTCTAAGTCACACTAACTTAAGGACGTCCTGCCGGTTTTCCAAAGCTTGACAAGCGTGTGCCGTGTGGGCCCACATAACTTTGCCTGATCGACCACGGGATCCGATCCTGTACGATCCTGTAAATGAGCCTCGACCTCGCAGCGAGTTTTGGCAACGAAAATGAAGCGGATGGCTGCGTCGATCCGCGAGGCTTTAGTTCGAACACCGGTTCTTCCCCCGACGAACGACAACGACGACGACTCAGTATCTGAAAAATAGAATTAAATGTTAATTAATCAAGCGAATGTTCACTAAACACCAGACGCAAATACTTAAATAACTTTAGAAAAGTGCCTAAAAAATTTGAGGGTTGCCCTCAATTTCCCTGGGATCCCATCATCAGATCCTGACTTGGTGACAGTGGGATCACCTCGGGAGTATTATTCTTTCAAATAAAAAAAAATCTAAATCAGTTTATAAATATTATGTAAATTATAAATCTAATATATATAAATCACGTGTCACGTTGTTTGTCCGCGATGGACTCCGAAACTACTGAACGGATTTTGATAAAATTTTGCAACCATTTATAATATGGTCCAACTTAAAAGATAGGATAGTTTTTATCCCGGAATTCTCGCGGGAACTCCGAAATTACCGCGGGTGAAATCGCGGGGGACAGCTAGTATTATGTAAATTACGCTGGACTTGAACGCGATGTTTTTTATTACCTTTTTTGGCTGACGTTTCGGCTGAGTTGCATCACGCAGTGGTCACAGGCTGACTAAAGCATTGCGGCGTCGATAGCGAGCCGCGCGAGATGATTCTTCATCTACCCACACTGGATGTTCTTTTTTATTAGATGCACTTTTAAGGTCCCTGCACACTACACTCACTCGGTCCGCATTCACCGGTTCGGAACGGCCGTAATGATGCGGAACACATCTTGCAACCGGATCTGAACCACTGGATTGAGTTCCATCGTTTGAAGGTTCTCTCAACTGAACGTCACTACTACGCGAGGATAGTGCGTGAAGCGGTTGAAATAAAGAAACACAAAACTTTCAATCGAGATGACGGATATAGGTTGCCAACGACATGGGATCCTATAATTCAAAAAACAAAAAATCGTTGCGGCCGTCCGGAACCGGTGAATGCGGACCGAGTGAGTGTAGTGTGCAGGGACCTTAAAAGTGCATCTAATAAAAAAGAACATCCAGTGAGGGTAGATGAGGAATCTACTCGCGCGGCTCGCTATCGACGCCGCAATGCTTCAGTCAGCCTGTGACCACGGCGTGATGCAATTCAGCCGAAACGTCAGGCAAAAAAGGTAATAAAAAACATCGCGTTCAAGTCCCGCGTAATTTACATAATATAATGTGCTCAAAACGCGAAAATCTAAAAACTTTAATAACAGTTTATAAATGACGCAGTTCTGAGGTAACAAACATAGATAAAAATATTTAAGAATTAAGAACTTTCTTTTTTTGAAGTCGGTTCAAAACAATATCCATTACCTTTTGAAAGAGCGTGGATTCTTTGTTGCTGAGCCCGTAAGGGCTTCGATAGTGTTTGCAGCTTTGCGGAAGCTCTGTTTTCTATCAGATCCGAGATTTGTCTTAACCCAGTGTACAGTGCTGAGGGGCTAATATTATAATTTAGATTTGTGAAGTCAATGTTTATCTGTGAAACAAAAATAAACAAGTTAATTTTGTTAAAATATAAAAACCGGCCAAGTGCGAGTCGGACTCGCGTTGCAAGGGTTACGTGCTTCACTGGTCGGACTTAGTTCCCACTGTGTAAGTTGCTGCTGCCTATTGAGCAATTGATGTTTTTGTTTATTATTCCACTACCCATGTGCGAAAATCTGTAATCGGCTGCCAAATGTGCTCACACTGTATTGGGTATCTTAGGTTAAAAACATAGAAACTTTTAAAACATAGGTCTACAGCTTCCAGAATATTAAGACAGCATAACCAAACGTCATCTACAACGACGAATGCGCTATTAATGTTCGCCAAGTTCTCACCTAGATAGCAATAACTAGAGGCTGCACTCCAATACCAGGTGCTGACTTGTTTAAAGCTTCCTTTCTGAATTCCTGTAAATGAGCCTCGCCCTCGCTGCGAGTTTTGGCAACTAAAATGAAGCGGATGGCTGCGTCGATCCGCGAGGCTTTAGTTCGAACACCGGTTCTTCCCCCGACGAACGACAACGACGACGACTCAGTATCTGAAAAATAGAATTAAATGTTAATTAATCAAGCGAATGTCCACTAAACACCAGACGCAAATACTTAAATAACTTTAGAAAAGTGCCTAAAAAATTTGAGGGTTGCCCTCAATTTCCCTAGGATCCCATCATCAGATCCTGACTTGGTGACAGTGGGATCACCTCGGGAGTATTATTCTTTCAAATAAAAAAAAATCTAAATCAGTTTATAAATATTATGTAAATATAAATCTAATATATATAAATCACGTGTCACGTTATTTGTCCGCGATGGACTCCGAAACTACTGAACGGATTTTGATAAAATTTTGCAACCATTTATAATATGGTCCAACTTAAAAGATAGGATAGTTTTTATCCCGGAATTCCCGCGGGAACTCCGAAATTACCGCGGGTGAAATCGCGGGGGACAGCTAGTATTATGTAAATTACGCGGGACTTGAACGCGATGTTTTTTATTACCTTCTTTGCCTGACGTTTCGGCTGAGTTGCATCACGCCGTGGTCACAGGCTGACTAAAGCATTGCGGCGTCCATAGCGAGCCGCGCGAGCAGATTCTTCATCTACCCTCACTGGATGTTCTTTTTTATTAGGTGCACTTTTAAGATCCCTGCACACTACACTCACTCGGTTGCCAACGACATGGGATCCTATAATTCAAAAAAGAAAAAATCGTTGCGGCCGTCCGGAACCGGTGAATGCGGACCGAGTGAGTGTAGTGTGCAGGGACCTTAAAAGTGCATCTAATAAAAAAGAACATCCAGTGAGGGTAGATGAGGAATCTGCTCGCGCGGCTCGCTATCGACGCCGCAATGCTTCAGTCAGCCTGTGACCACGGCGTGATGCAACTCAGCCGAAACGTCAGGCAAAAAAGGTAATAAAAAACATCGCATTCAAGTCCCGCGTAATTTACATAATATAATGTGCTCAAAACGCGAAAATCTAAAAACTTTAATAACAGTTTATAAATGACGCAGTTCTGAGGTAACAAACAAAAAGATAAAAATATATAACCAAATTAAGAACTTTCTTTTTTTGAAGTCGGTTCAAAACAATATCCATTACCTTTTGGAAGATCGTGGATTCTTTGTTGCTGAGCCCGTAAGGGCTTCGATAGTGTTTGCTTTGCGGAAGCTCTGTTTTCTATCAGGTCTGAGATTTGTCTTAACTCAGTGTACAGTGCTGAGGGGCTAATATTATAATTTAGATTTGTGAAGTCAATGTTTATCTGTGAAACAAAAATAAACAAGTTAATTTTGTTAAAATTTAAAAACCGGCCAAGTGCGAGTCGGACTCGCGTTGCAAGGGTTACGTGCTTCACTGGTCGGACTTAGTTCCCACTGTGTAAGTTGCTGCTGCCTATTGAGCAATTGATGTGATTGATGTGATGTGCAAGTTAAATAAAAGGTTGTAATTAAACCGACTTCCAAAAACACAAATCTAAAAAAGCTAAAAATAACAAAATACCGATTTAATCCAAAAGACAAAAACATACGTAATATTATTGGTTTGTGCTACCACTGATCGGTTTGAATTCGGTGACAAGCCCGCTGGTGTCTGCCCACATGGGTTGTTCTGCTCACGGAGAGCTGGTTGCGGGAGTTGACTTAGCCCATCTACTCCCTCCATATTTGGCTTGTTACCGACTTCATACCGATCAGTGTTAGCACAAACCAATAATATTACGTATGTTTTTGTCTTTTGGATTAAATCGGTATTTTGTTATTTTTAGCTTTTTATTTTTAGCTTTTTTAGATTTGTGTTTTTGGAAGTCAGTTTAAATTTTTTTGTTAAAAATTTGTTTATTTCTTGCTTTTTAGTGAGTCGGTTTGTAATTTATCTAAGTTACAATAGCCTACTGTCAACTGCTCATAACCTTTTACAAAATATTGCTTTTCCCGATGTAGGGACGTTAATTTTTGAGGAGTTCTGCTGGTACAACACCATCAGTTCCACTTCACCATATACATTGTGACGAACATAAATTATTTAGAAACCACATTAAAGTTAACGAATCGGAATTTGTGAAATACCTATTATTTAGTAGTTCCGATGACCATCTGCGGTCTTCATCATCAGTTCCACTTCTTCAAATCTTACTTTCCAAAAGCAAATAAACGATTTACTATAAAAAATACCCAAATCGCCATAGGTGTGCCTATAAATTTTGAAGAGTTCCCTCGATTTCTCCAAGATCCCACCATCAGATCCTGACTTGATGACAATGTGACCAATTCGGAAGTATCCCCTTTCAAACAAAAAAAACAATTTTCCAAATCGCTCTAACTAGAACCCCTGAAATACGTATTATTGTTGAGTAGTTCTGATGAGCATCTGTGGTCTTCATCATCAGTTCCACTTCTTCAAATTTTGCTTTCCGAAAGCAAATGAACGATTTACTATAAAAAATACCCAAATCGCTATAGGTGTGCCTATAATTTTTGAAGAGTTCCCTCGATTTCTCCAAGATCCCATCATCAGATCCCGACTTGGTGGCAATGGGACCTAATTGGGAGTAAACCCTTTCAAACAAAAAAAGAATTTTCCAAATCGGTCCAACCGTCTTCGAGTAGTCGGTGAACATACAATCGAACATAGAACCTCCTCCTTTTTGGAAGTCGGTTAAAAAAATAGATATAATATGATTCACAAATGTGCCAATCTCTTACCAGGTGTGGACCAACTCTCTCCAAACGAAGCAAAGGAAACTTTTTCAAGTACTGTGAAGTTGAAACAGTCATTAAGTACCGCTTGCGAAGTGATCGCGTGGCTTTCCAAGCTGTTTCTAGTATGGATGAAGATTCTACTCCCTGGTACTTGGCTATTGTGATAATGTCGCCGTTAATTTTCAGCTCCTCTGTGGAAAACGTTCAAGTATAAGTAATAGTGAAGTTTATTTCATTATAAATTATATATATATACAAATTATATAGGTATTATTAATTATAATTATAAATATTTATTTCATAATATAAACACAACACAGATGTTTAGCGTCTGTAAGCATCACCTTAATTAATATGGATATCATATGAGGTGCTCTATCAGCCCTCTTAGTTCACAGCCCTGTCATCATGCGGATCCACACCTATAGCCACCACATCTACACTCGGTTCAGCGCGCATGTTAGGGCGAGCCATGTTCGGCCGAGCCACTCGTCCGGTGTGGATCCGCCCTATTGGATCTACGTACACATTTAAAATTGTATATGAACTATACTGTATACCTACCTTCTAAGTTTTGGTCCTGATCAAGTTTTTCGTCCTGTAATGGCCGCTGTGATAGTTTCCTTTTAAGGCCACGTCGCCCTGTACCAATTTCCTCTGAATCGTCAGATGTCTCTGCTGTAGTGACGGATGAGGTCTTCTTGTTTACTAACCCTCGGTCTCTCGCCAAATAGCCTGCCTTTTGCCTAACATGAAATAAGAGTAAGCAATTGGATTCAATCATTCTATACAGACATTGGTAGGTACGTACCTACTCATAATTGCACTGGATAGATTTTTTGAAGCTTTTTCATATGTTGCCACCCTCACATTTAACCTAGGTATTTATTATATATTTTTTTTAGTTCAGTTCAGTTCAGTAGGTAGTTTCGGAGTTTATCGCGAACATACATCGTGACACGAAATTTTTATATATAGGTAGGTACCTAAATAAGATTTTGTTTGACAGATTACCCCTAGAAAATGTGTCTTAGGTAACTGTTGGTACGGAATGTTGTTGGTTTCGGTGGTTTGATTATTGGAACTCGGCCTAACTTGATGTCTTATCACTTTTTTTATCACACTTCAATTGATTTAAAAATTATTCATTTTTTATTGGTCAAAGTACAGCTATGGCATGGATTCAGTTTTTTTTTAATGTTTCATCATGTCTTTTATTATATAGAACATAGAACGCATCAAAATAGGCATAAAATGTAAATATAATTTTGTGTAAGATATATTCCAACTTACCAAGAAATGCTTCGGCGTATTTCTCGAAACCCCACGCGTTCAACAGTTCGCTTAATTCGTGACACAAACTAGAAACAAAACAAATCTATCATATTTTTTTACAGTACCATGGAGCCGTTACAAAGTGGCGCGAACTTTTGCACTAACTAGGACGCGTAAAAAAGGCGAGGCGCCATCTTTTTTTAAAACTGTCTACTTTATTAAATATGTAGGTAGCACCTACCTACCGACGTTTGGCACAACGTGTTTATGCTTCAATTCAATATTTGTTTGCAAAACAATGGTATATCAAGTAAATATCGTTTTTTCCTTTAGGGGGATGCGCTAACCTCCAAACGGGTTCGCAGTTTGATAATGCTCCACTATTACTGCACACATGAGTATTACAATTAAAATTAAGTACCTACTCACCTCATGATGCCGTCATAGGTTTCATTCAGGACACAAACACTCTATTTACCGGGAAAATATCACAGCATCTAATTTTTAGACGTAAGCAGCGCACTCGACGTTAGGCAATGTGATGTACAAGTATTATGCTACGGTCACACGCGCGCCGTGCAGCCCGGCGGGCTGCCTGGCGGGCTGCGCGGCATGCAGCCCGTCCCGGGCCGGCGGAAATTCAAGCTGTTTACACGCACGCCGTCGTGTCAGTCAGTGCCAGAATGGCGAGCAGCGAGGATCTCGGTGTTGTTGCTGCCATATCCTTTGGCTTAACTTATTTTTATTGGAAAAAGGAACAAAATTATGAACGATTGTAATATCCGATCGTAGCGACTTTCTTAGCAACGTTGAATGAAGATCCACTCGTCGCGAAAGCGCGGGACAGACTGACTGCCCGCGCGCGTGTAAACAGTCACCGGGCGCCCGCACATTCATCCTTTGAACTTTGCCAAAAAACCGACACTTGCCCGATTCGCGGCATTCACGTTCACAGGCGCGTTCACGGGCTCGGGCGTACCGTTTACACGCTCGTGAATGTGAATGTGCACGTTGAATGTAGAGTTGAACGCACGCGTGTGAACCTACCATTATGGTAGCATTAGCACGAAAGTGACTAGTGAGCGAAATGTGGAAGGGATAGCTGCGCATGGGTACAGTCGCGCACCTAATATAATAATTATAAGTTTACCTCTGAAATGTCCTAGTCCCTACAGTATGGACTAACTCTGAAATGTCCTAGTCCCCACAGTTGGCACTAACTCAATGGCGGTTTTCTTATTTTTTTACGGCGTTCCATATTGGTTGACAGTACTGTAAAAGTTTTATTGGCTGGTCACAATACAAAATATGTATTTTTTTCCCAATCCATATTCCATAACGCACATACTGGCCAGAATTAAAAAAGTTAAGGTAGTGCGGGCGAAATTCACCCGCGATTTTGACAATCAGTCTCTGTAGTCTGTGTTCGGTTAGTGAGCGGCTCGCGCCGTCTCGCATAAATATGTCGAAATATAAGTAATCGGTTAGTGTTTATATCAAGTGTTATATATCAAATCATGGACTAATTATTGGCCCATGATCAAATTGATGGAAATTAAATAAGGTTTTTAGTTTTAATATTTAATTTAGCCGCATGACAAAATTTTCAGTAAAAAAAGTCAGTACCTTTTAATGACGCAATAATTTGTTTACGGCTGTCAAACAAAAAACAAATGAAATACTTTATTTGTTTTCTAATATTCATTTGTTCAAAACTATGTGAAAAATCAATTGTTTTGTAGCAAATTTACTCATGATATAATTTTAAATAAATTATATTGGTGTTAAATCTTCTAAATAACCTACATTTTTGTTTTTGTTTAACCACGGTAACGCTAGGTATGGCTGTTTCACGGCTAGCCGGCACGTATTTTGTCAATAAATGTTTGTTGTGAAGTCATTATTAGTTTTTTGATGGTGTAATTACATAAAATCGACGCCTATACTGGCCAGTTACATCTTAGTGTATGTGAAATGTGTATGTGGCTATAAATTTAGTGTAAACCAGTGACGGATATGAAAAAGGACCTCATCTTTGGTAAGTAGGTAAATAAAATATATTCAAAATCACACTTTATTTCTTACTTTAAGTTTTTATTTTTTATTTATCGTCATTAAACTACCTACACATAGACATATAAAACATAATATAAATTTGTTCGGAGAGTGGGTGTATAAATTTGTTTGGTAGTTCCGAGGGTCACGGTGCGCGGACCAATGAGGGTGGCGCTTTCCATGGGTTAATTAATTTAACCAAGTAATTTTAGAATATATTTAAATAAATAGTAAGTCTATCACTGAGCGTAATGTGGAGGATATAAGCTACTGTCGCGCGCGCAAACAATGCACGTCATACACCATTTTTGTGCATGTCTTTTCAAAATATTATTTTTTTTAGATATATTCACTATCTACTAAAAATAGACTAATAAAAAACCCAACAATAACAAAGAACCTCAAACTTAATAAAACCAATAATAATGAACGGCAATAACAATACACTTTAGACCATGACTGTACAGTCAGAAGTCCGTGGAGCGTCGTATCGGGGCGGGGGACGGAATACGACGAGCTTGCCAACCGGCGCTACGCACGCACACCCCTCGTCCCTCTAGCCCCCCTGTGAATCCTATTTTTTGACTTCTGCGCATTGATTTTGCGCAATAACGGTCAGCGCTAGAGTGTTGTTCGCTGTTCCTTCCGCGCCGGCGCGCGGCGGTCAATGGTACCTACTCTCAGCGCGTGGCGTCGCGCGTCGGTTGTCCACCAATCACAGCGCGGCATGACAAAATCACCGCCGCTCTTGCGAGCCAGATCCGGAAGTTCCTATATACCTACCTACGTACCTACTACACCGTGGTAGTTGGTACTACTGCGTAAATCATGTCCGTGTCTGCTATGTCGTGAGCTTTGATTCGCGGCCGGCGGCAAAGAACCATTAATTGGACGCAATATTTCGTACTTATTTTCATCATCGTTACTTTGGACTATAGAGTATAGACTAAGTATATATAATTAACAAAAAGTTCCTCTAATTCTAAACCAAATGATTGCACACTTTTGTGCCCCTGCGTTGCTCGTTGCAACTGTGCCTGGATTGCGACATCTGATTTTCTCGGGATAAGATATTTTTTCATATCCCCAACCAGGCAATAAACTGAACAATACTTGGACTAAGAGGTTAAACGAAGTTTTGCACTGGCTTAAAGTCGCGTTTTTCAAGCAAATTCAATTAATAGAGGTTTAGATGCAATATTAATCATAGAATCGTATAACTTGATCCCATTGATTAATTGTTTTGTAATATTCTCTACTCCTGTCATAATGGGAAATAAGACAAGAGCCGTTTTTAAATCAAAATTATCGGTAGCCATTTTACTTTCTATCGACTCACTGCAATGTACCTACCTAGGTACCTACTAACTAGCCTACTAAGGAATTAATTTTTCTATATAAACTATGAATATCGTCCACTAGTCGATTAATTAGTAAGGTATCACTAACATTTAATTCTGATCTTGTTATCTTAGATTGGATACTTACCTAGTAAATAGTAATAAACTTAGACTATCACTGGCAGATAGCTGATGTTATAAAGAGTAACTTAGTGCTTTACTTTTTGTCTCGGAATTCCCGCGGGAACTCCGGAATTGACGCGGGTGAGGCCGCGGGGCACAGTTAGTACTATACTATAAAGATATTATGCCCTATCTTTGGGACAAAAATTACGAAATTTTCCTGAAGAAAAATGAGGGCTTTCAAGTGTTAGTGAGTTTATATAAAAACTAGCTGACCCCCGCGGTTTCACCCGCGGTGGTTTCGGAGTTCTCGTGGGAGTTCCGGGATGAAGGGTGTGTCACTGTGTCACTCAGGATTACTTTAGTTTCTTATAAGTGAAAGAATTTTCAAAATCGGTGCAGTAGATTCAGATATTACAAACTCCGGAGTTTCCGCGGGAATTCCGGGATGGGACAAAAGTACCCTATGTCACTCAGGACCACTGTAGCTTCTTTTTAGTGAAAGAATTTTTGGCCGCAAAGGACAATTTTTTGGATACTACAATATACAATACTGAAGCCATCCTCGTATTCCTTCGACTCCGTCGCGCCGCGCTTCATTCAGTAACTAAAAGTTAGGATAGTAGGTATGATGCTTCAAATTTGCTTCTGAATGACTTAGGAGACAAAATTAGCCAAGTGTAATACCTAACTACCGACTTAGGTAGGTACCTACATGGTACCTACCTACTACGCTGCTGAAGGTACTTAATCGTGGATTCTACTCTTTTATTATAGTAGGTACTAGGGAGGTAGGTACCTACTTACCTATCTATATATTATAATATAGATGTGAAATGAAATTTTAAATAAATTTGCTACAAAACTATTGATTTTTCGTAAAGTTTTGAACAAATGAATACCTACCTACCTCAATCATTGATTTACTACTCAATGACCTCAATGAATACCTACTACCTATTAGAAAAGAAATTGAACAGTATACAAATTAGTTATTTCATTTGTTTTTTTTATCAGTCGTCATTGCAAATTAAATTGCGTCATTCAAAAGTTACGGATTTTTTTCACTGGGGCTCATTGGGGTATAAAAAGCCAGTAAAATAGGTGGGTAAAAGGCCGACCTCTTTCGTCTGAGAGGCCGACCTTTTTTACTTCGTATGCATCGACGTCACGTCGACGTAGAAAAATTACCAATCTGTTTCGTCTGTAGACAACGTGTGTCTACTGGACGCTACCGGTATAAAAATTCCGTAGGTAGGTAGGTATACTAGGTAGTCACCGTTTGGGTAGGTACCTACTGGACGTTTCGGCCTCCAGAAGACTTCTATTGATGTATTTATGAGGAATACTAGCTGTTCCCCGCGGGTATCATCCGCTTTAATTTCGGAGTTCCCGAGGTAGTTCCGAGATTAAAAGTACCTACCTACATGGATGGTAGGTACCTACCTACCTACTTTTTATAAATTTTTGGTTGAGCAGTCTTGAATCTTGAGTCTGCACTACAGTCTGCACTCTGCAGTCAGCAGTTGTGCTTTTGCGACTTGTGACCTTCATTTTTTTTTATAATAATAATCCACTTCACAACACACAGATGTACTTGATCCCACACAGCACACTAAGCTATAAGCTTGTGTCGTGGAAACCAAACAAACGTGGTATATACTACACATATTATTACATATATATTATACTATAGATATACATATACATACATATATACACACCCATTCAAGTAGAAATGCGGGAACATTGGGAACAAGTTTGAACATGTTCTTTACGGGCTACGAATTACGATATAGCTTTAAATATCTCAAAAATAACATTTATGAGGAATATTTTTAATAAATAAACATGTCCCTACGTGTGTTCAGTCTCTGAAAGACAACTTGACCGTTTAAAAAAATTTATTATAATATAGTCTATAAATACATTGTTTCAAATTTTAATATTGCCAATTGCCATTGAATTTTTTGATGGATGCTTACGTTACTAACCTACGATGCTAACCTAACATGGTGCATGAAATTTTTAAATATTAGAATTTTTCTCTGTACATATTACCTATAGTTAATTCATTATTGAATAATCTATTCTGTTGTCCACGTCGATTGTATTGTCGTTTTTGCGAGAGAGTGAGTAGGTACCTAGCATTCAACGACTGCCATTGGCTGGGCGGCTGGGCCGCGAGCCGCGCCACGCGCCACGCAATACGCATCCGCCCGGTGGTGGCGGATGCGTGATGCGACATGGCGCGGTGCGATGCGTTTCTTTTTAACCGACTTCCAAAAGGGAGGAGGTTCTATGTTCGATTGTATGTATGTTTTTTTTTTATGTATGTTCACCGAGTACTCGAAGGCGGTTGGTCCAATTTGGAAAATTCTTTTTTTGTTTGAAAGGGTATACTCCCAATTAGGTCCCATTGCCACCAAGTCGGGATCTGATGATGAAATTTTGGAGAAATCGAGGGAACTCATCAAAAATTATAGGCACACCTATAGCGATTTGGGTATTTTTGATAGTAAATCGTTCATTTGCTTTTGGAAAGCAAAATTTGAAGAAGTGGAACTGATGATGAAGACCACAGATGGTCATCGGAACTATTCAACAATAGTACGTTCTGATTGGAGCGATTTCGAAAATTGTTTTTTTGTTTAAAAGGGGATAGTCAAGATCTGATGGTGGAATCTTGGAGTAATTGAGGGAACTCTTCAAAAATTATAGGTACACCTATAGCGATTTTTGTATTTTTATAGTAAATCGTGTATTTGCTTTCGGAAAGCAAAATTTGAAGAAGTGGAACTGATGATGAAGACCACAGATGGTTATCGGAACTACTCAATAATAGGTATTTCACAGGTTCCGAATCGTTACCTTTAATATGGGTTCTAAACAATTTATGCTCGTCACAATGTATATGGTGAAGTGGAACTGTTAGTGATGTACTAGGAGAACTCCTCAATAATTAACGTCCCTGCGTCGGGAAAGGCAATATTTTGTAAAAGGCGATGAGCAGTTGACATTAGGCTATTGTAACTTAGAGAAATTGCGAACTATGTCACTTAAAATCGAGAAATAAACAAAATTTTAACAAAAACATTAAAACCGACTTTCAAAAACACAAATTAAAAAAGCTAAAAATAAAAAGCTATAAATAACAAAATACCAATTTAATCCAAAAGACAAAAACACACGTAATATTATTATTGGTTTGTGCTACCACTGATAGGTAGGTATGAATATGGAGGGGGTAGATGGGCTCAGTCGACTCCCGCCACCAGCTCTTCGTAAGCAGAACGACCCAAGTGGGCAGACACCAGCGGGCTTGTCACCGAATTCAAACCGATCAGTGGTAGCACAAACCAATAATAATTACGTGTGTTTTTGTCTTTTGGATTAAATCGGTATCGGTCTAGGTTTGAACGAGATCTAGTAAGTAGTTTTTTTAATACGTCATAGATCGTAAACCGCAATAAAAAATTACAATATTATTAAAACATCGATCAAAGTTACAACGAACTACAAGAACTTTTATATTAATGTTACTTGCTGCTACGGAACCCTTCATGGGCGAGTCCGCACTTGGCCGCTTTTTTCTAGGGTGGATTCTCTCCTTAGACTGCATGTCTGAAGCTGAACATGCATCAGATATCAGTGAGTCACATTTATCAGATAAGACACTCATGTGGCAAAAAAGGATTATGTTCACTGAAGGAATGTGAACGGCTTCAGGGTTAGGTTGCAGACAGTAAAAACGGCGTGTTATTCCTTCTTTTGTGTAATAATTATTTGCAAAATTTGTATAATTATTTGCAAAGCTCATACTAAGCGGTTCGGATTATAACGCCCTCTGTCGGCTTAATCCTAAACTACTTGCTAAATTAGCTGATGATGATCTTACCTAGATAAACCATCTAGTGGTTCCAGTCTGGAATCAAAGATGGCGCTGTTATTAACACACAGCCATTCCATAAGAGGCTAACGTAGCCAAGTGTTGATAAGCACACGACCTGCTGTATCGTGTCTAAACGGCTCCGACAGCCGTGTTTGCAAGATAATTAATGACACGGCTAACGTAAACAAGTTTTGTTTTGCACACGGTCCGCTGTACCGTTTAGGTATATAACGGCTACGACAGCCATGTTTGCGTGGTTCATTTCTGACACGGCTAACGTAGTCAAGTGTTGATAAGCGCACGACCTGCTGTATCGTGTCTAAACGGCTCCGACAGCCGTATTTGCAAGATAATTAATGACACGGCTAACGTAAACAAGTTTTGTTTTGCACACGGTCCGCTGTACCGTTTAGGTATATAACGGCTACGACAGCCATGTTTGCGTGGTTCATTTCTGACACGGCTAACGTAGCCAAGTTTTGATAAGCACAAGACCTGCTGTATCGTGTCTAAACGGCTCCGACAGCCGTGTTTGCAAGATAATTAATGACACGGCTAACGTAAACAAGTTTTGTTTTGCACACGGTCCGCTGTACCGTTTAGGTATATAACGGCTACGACAGCCATGTTTGCGTGGTTCATTTCTGACACGGCTAACGTAGCCAAGTTTTGATAAGCACAAGACCTGCTGTATCGTGTCTAAACGGCTCCGACAGCCGTATTTGCAAGATAATTAATGACACGGCTAACGTAAACAAGTTTTGTTTTGCACACGGTCCGCTGTACCGTTTAGGTATATAACGGCTACGACAGCCATGTTTGCGTGGTTCATTTCTGACACGGCTAACGTAGCCAAGTTTTGATAAGCACAAGACCTGCTGTATCGTGTCCAAACGGCTCCGACGGCCGTGTTAGCAAATTTAATATATTACACGGCTAACGTAAACAAGTTATGTTCTGCACACGGCCAGCTGTACCATTTACAGAACGGTTCAGACAGCCGTGTTAGCAAGTTTAATATATGACACGGCTAACGTGGCCAGGTTTTGATAAGCACACAACCAGCTGTACCCTTTATAGAACGGCTCCGACAGCCGTGTTAGCAAGTTTAATATATGACACGGCTAACGTGGCCAGGTTTTGATAAGCACACAACCAACTGTACCCTTTATAGAACGGCTCCAACAGCCGTGTTAGCAAGTTTATTGTATGACACGGCTAACGTAGCCAAAGTTTGAAAAGCACACGACCTGCTGTATCGTGTCTTAACGGCTTCGACAGCCGTGTTTGCAAGTTTATTATATGACATGGCTAACGTAAACAAGTTATGTTCTGCACACGGCCAGCTGTACCATTTACAGAACGGCTCCGACAGCCGTGTTAGCAAGTTTAATATATGACATGGCTAACGTGGCCAGGTTTTGATAAGCACACAACCAGCTGTACCCTTTATAGAACGGCTCCGACAGCCGTGTTAGCAAGTTTATTGTATGACACGGCTAACGTAGCCAAGGTTTGAAAAGCACACGACCTGCTGTATCGTGTCTTAACGGCTCCGACAGCCGTGTTAGCAAGTTTAATATATGACACGGCTAACGTGGCCAGGTTTTGATAAGCACACAACCAGCTGTACCCTTTATAGAACGGCTCCGACAGCCGTGTTAGCAAGTTTATTGTATGACACGGCTAACATAGCCAAGTTTTGACGAGCACACGATCTGCTGTATCGTGTCTAAACGGCTTCGACAGCCGTGTTTGCAAGTTAAATATATGACACGGGTAACGGGAACAAGTTATGTTATGCACACGGCCAGCTGTACCGTTTATAGAACGGCTCCGACAGCCGTGTTAGAAAGTTTATTATATGACACGGCTAACGTGGCCAAGTTTTGATAAGCACACGACCTGCTGTACCGTGTCTATACGGCTCCGACAGCCATGTTAGCAAGTTTAATATATGACACGGCTAACGTGATAAGCACGCGGTGCACCGTACCGTGTCAACAACGTTACCGAGGCCGTGTTTGTTGTGTGCACACCGCTCCGACAACCGAGTCAAAAGGTAGCCGTGTAATTTTACACGGCTAGGATTTCAACACGGCTGAAAAAATTACGAACATGGTACACGTAACCGTCTAAAGCGGCTATCTTAACCGCTTACACGGCTACGTTTCATGTAGCCGTGTACACGGTTCTTTACACGGCTGCCAAACTCGGTTGTCAGAACCGTTTGCACGGCTACGCAAAACGTAGCCGTGTTCAAAAGCCGTGTATTTTTCCCAGTGTGTTTGTGTTTTGATAACTTGTAGCGATTTTAATTAGCATTTTTGTTTTTATGTTCGTCAGTCTAATATGAATTGCGAAAAATTCTATCCAGGCGTGGTGACTGCCAGTACGTATCTATCATGTTCATTACTTTTGTATTATCTTCAACAGTTCTATTAGAATTGTATGGTCAATGAGGAAGTTCGAATTACTTTATTACGAGTCCTGCATGCCTTAATAGTAAATATAAAACATTTTTTGAAAAGATAACGTTAATTAAAGATATACGTGTGAAATGAAAATGTCTTCTTCAGATTATCAAATTTTAAATTCGTGCTTGGTACTTCTGATATATTACGTACCTACTGCACCAATGTAATCACACTTGTCTGTAGTTAACATGGCTAGTTTTCTTGCCCGAAATGAGAGACTGTGATTTGGGTAAGAAGCTAAAACATCTATATCAAAGACCTAAAATAATCTTTATCTATACTTATAGTATAATATAACTAGCTAAATAGTGTATAATATAACTAGCTGTCCCCCACGGTTTCACTTACGATAATATCGCAGTTCTCGCGGAAATTCCAGGATAAACTATACCTACGTATAAACCTTCCTCTTGAATCACTCTATCTATTCGCTGAAAACCACATGAGAATCCATTCAGTAGTTTTTAAGATTATCGCAAACAGACGGTCGGACAGACAGACGCGGCGGAGGACTTTGTTTTATAATATGTGAGGATAACATTGTGTATTTAATTTGTTGTCAGGTACCTTCGTCACACACAATAATTCTCGTAGAGCCCCTATCGGTGCCGTCACATTTCACAGAGTAATACCACTTAAGAGGCCTTGGGGAAATCTCAAACTATCCAGGTCCCCACAAATAACATTATAGAGGGCTTAATAGGGAATAAAGAGCCCTCGAGGCTATTGAGCGGACGACAAAAGTTTGTAACTGGCTGTAAAATTTCTTTTTCACTGGTTATAATATAAGCATGTGGTTTTACCAGCGACAGTGTCCCAGAATACACGGAATCCACATAATACAGGATTTCTTTACGTATTCTTGTCTCGTCCAGCTTTGTTCAGTAGCTGTTACGAGCCGCATACAAACAAACAATAAAAAACTTGAGATTTTTTTTTAAAGTTTAAAAATCTGCTTTTTATGTTTGAAATCACAGTTTTAAATAATTTCTTACAGGTATATTTTTGTGTTGTGTTTCATTTTTAAGTTTTTCCCTTTATTTTCCAATAGTTTTTCTAAAATGTAGGTACCTAAGACATGATAGTGAATGGAATTGACTATTTTGTTTTTAGACGAGGTTAATCAATCCTAGCTTCACAACATGACTGTAATGTAGACACAGCTGCAAATATTCAACTGAAATTGGACCTAAAGACAGAAGAGTGGAAAATGACAAGAATTTTCTCGCATAAATGCATTTGCGGCAGGTTTCTGAATATATACTGTGGTGCATTATGGCGACTTAATTACGTCTAAGTTAATAAAAAGAAACATTGATATTACTATCGGTCCTTTAAAAGTGATGTTTTTTATTCTGCTTTTGGTGTTTAAACTGTTAATTTCAATCAGCGTAAACCTATAATTGACTATATTTGTACTTTATACGGTATACTAGTAATAATTACTTAATTTTCTTAAAGAGCTGTTTGTTGATCTTCATAAAAAAAAATAACAAATAAATCTATAATTTTCAAATTACGACCGTGCAGAAGCTAATAAGATCATTTATTTTCATTGTTACTTAGTTGACACTGGCTAAAATACACTATGCGCGAAAGTTGCGGCGAAAGTCCATCTAGGTAGGTAATTTAATTTAGAAAAAAAAAAGAAACTCTGGGGAAATTTTCTTTATTTATTTGCGCTTGTGTCTACATCACTCCAGTGACGGCTAATGTATTTATACTTTAATTAATACCTACAGCTGGACCGCGATTAAGCGTCCTCTTTTAATTTTCTTCACCGTACACCTAATGTAACTATCACTTTTATTGAGGTTGTGTTCTATTACAGCCACTAAGGGGCTGTTATGTAACTTTTGATTCTATCATTTTTTGGTTGCAATCAAAAGTATGGTGGTTTTGCAATTATAATTAATATGTACGTTTTGACACTTACAATATTTAGCAATCAACCAAAATAAACATACCTACTTCAAAAGTTGAAGCTGCCTAAATATGATAAATGAATCACAAAGTCGCAATTTTTCTGATTGAAACTGAAATATGATGGCAACAAAAGTTACATAATTGCCCTGCAGGATACATGGAGGTATTATTGTTAGTCAAGTCTTTTTATAATCTCTATTGTGATTTTGTATTCAATAATGTTTATTAGATAATATAATATGTATAAAATAGCTATCACTTATCAATAGAGCTTTTGTGGGAGAGACGTTGAAGAAGCTTCATCGGGTCGCGCTGACGCCACTCGCTAAAAACAATAATATCAATGTTTGGACATTGTCAAAGAGCGTCACCTGGTCAAAAACTAAGGAACTAAAAGCACAAGCATCTCTGGCGCATACATTAGCTAATTTAGATATACATCTATAGGTACTTACCTACCTATTTACTTATACTTAATTTTAATTCTAAAAAAAACACAGCCGAATACAGAACCTCCTCCATTTTGGAAGTTGGTTAAAATAGATCAGAAGTCAGAGAGAAGGGGCAGTAAATGTACTCTTAGTAGTTATTCCACACGGTTTCACTCGATGTTACTAATATAATATAACGATTTCAATTTAATTTATAGTTGGTTTTCCTTAAATTTTCTTATATCGCACGTCACAGGAGGCACGTATCCCGCTGACTTTGCGACTCGCTCACGTGAGAAAATGGTCAATTGAGTCTTTTGTCTAAGCGTTCCGACCAATTGGCTCCGGCTTCAAAGAGAATGCCAGTTTAATTTGCCCGCGTTCCCGATACAAAATAATTATGTTTTGATACGAAATTATTGGAAAGATTTTTTAATTTATTTTATTCAACGAGATTGTTTTTTTGTTCATAAGTTCTCTTTTTCTTTCATCTTTATTTTGACTTTTTAATGACGTTTTGTCTAAGTCGTTTGTGCAAATTAATTAAGTAGGTATACAATTTTAAGACGCCTCATTATTGCTATAAAAAACATTAGGTTCTTAGGTATATATACGTATCATTTTTTTGAAAAGTGAAAAATTAACTTTCATATAGCTATATTATATGTCACTCAGGATCGCTGAAGCTTCCTATAAGTGAAAGAATCATCAAAATCGGTTTAGTAGATCCAGAGATTACAAACTCACAAACTCCGGAGTACCCGCGGGACTTCCGGAATAAAAAGTAGCCTATGTCACTCAAGATCACTGTAGCTTTTTATAAGTGAAAGAATCTTCAAAATCGGTTCAGTAGATCCAGAGACCTACAACGTCACAAACTCACAATTTCACAAACATAAAAATACTCATAATGGTGAACGTTCTTTCTCACTGAGGAACCCTTCACATGCCTTCATATGTACCGGCAAGCGAACTTATGTCTTATAGTACCTACCTACAAATTCAAAAGCGTTTTTTTATTTTATACATACATACTTACTGTCACTTTTACTGTGAAATATACCTACGCGGTTTTTATATCTACACCTCTTCTTCTTCTTCTTTTTTATTAAATGGCAACTTTTAAGTAATTGTGCCAATGACAATGTGTGACTTGATAGACAAAGCAACGCGATTGAATTTAAAAAAAACCGATATATTTTGAAAACCTCAATCTACACTTTACTGTCAAATATACAAAATGGCGTCTATTATTCTCGAAATGTTACGAAGGCCGGTGAAAATTCGGATCTTTCTTTTGTGTCAAACGTTTAATATTTGATATTTGACTATTTGAATAAATTGAAACAACGGAGACTAGTATGTGAGGTTATCCTTAAAAGGTTCATAAAGTTGTATTTTTTCTAAATTTGAACAAAAAATATATTGTACCTAGATACTGAAAACATTTAACATTTATTAGATTATTTTTAGTTGAATAATATTTTAATTCATTTTTAAATACCTGGTAATGATATTATAATATACCAGTAGGTAGGTACCCTCCCTGCACTCGATAATAAAAATAAATGTTCATGCGGTAATAAAAATTCAACACAGATATTCTCAATTCTGTGATTATATAAATCACAGAGAAAATCTTAACAAAGAACGTGAGTTTACGTGGGTGAATAACCTACAGGTAGGTCTGCCTATATGTGCCACTTACACCTACTATCTTCATAAGTATTTATTTAGAATAGAATAGAATAAAATTTATTTCTGCAAAACACACAAGAATAATAAACAAACATTTAAGAAGTACCTAATCTAAACCCAAAACCCAAGTTTTCTTGCATGCTCTGCTGAAAAGGTCACCAACTCAGCATTAGCTATATAGGCTCAGACGAATGAGTAGCTAGGTAAATGTATCATATTATGAGTACTAATTATATAGTTTCCGTCGTTTGCAAAAACAGAATTTGTTGCAAAATAAAGCCTGTTATTGACCGTCTCCTTCTATAAATTACAAAAAAGATTTTTATGCAATTTGACTATTATCGTTTACAGAACTTATTTACAAAAGCCCAAGCGGAGAAAGCCGCGGCAACCAGATATATTTTATGAATCATCATATCAGCCGAAAGATGTCCACTGCTGGACAGAGATCTCCCCAAAGAATCACCACAACGACCGGTCCTCAGCTTCCCACATCCAATGGCGTCTCGGCTTCCGCAACCTTCGCCAAGTTGTCGGTTCGGGCTCAGAACAAATAAAAACTAAAGACAGAACGTCTCGAACAACGAAGTGAAGCCGGTTGCGTATGCATGTGGTGATTAGGAAAGTGTATGGATTGCAAAGTTTACTTAGGATTTATGGTGTCTTTTTCTTGTAAATGTTTGCGTGTTTCTGTGTACGTGCACGGCAATGGTGTCTTTTTCCTGGCTTCACTTGTTTGTTGTACGCGTTCCGTCTTTAGTTTTTATTTGATCTGAGGCAATGGGTCAACCCAAGCTGCGTTTATCTATACTAATATTATAAGAGAAAAAGTTTGCGAGTTTGTGGGATTGTGAGTTTGTGACGTTGTAACGGGTAATCTCGGAATCTACCAAACTGATTTTGAAAATTCTTTCACTTAAAGGAAGCTGCAGTAATCTTGAACTCCGAATTTCTTTCACTTATAGGGAGCTACAGTGATTCAGAGTGATATTGGGTACTTTTTATTCCGGAATTCCCGCGGGAACTCCGGAGTTTGTGAGTTTGTAGAGGTTTATCTCTGGATCTACTGAACTGATTTTAAAAATTCATTCACATTTTAAAAAGCTGTAGTGATCCTGAGTTATATAGGTACCTACTTTTTATCCCGATATTCCTCCGGACTCCGGATATTACTCCGGACTTTGTGATATTATAATCTCTGCATCAACTGAACCAATTTTGAAAATTCATTCACTTATAGGAAGCTACAGTGATCCTGAGTGACAAAAGGTACTTTTTATTCCGGAATTCCCGCGAGTACTTCAAAATTACCGCGGGTGAAACCGCGGGGGTCAGCTAGTCTATGAATAAACAAATACAAAAGAAACTACTTATTCAATTAAAAACCATAGTAACTGCAGATAGCTGATGTAAGTCATTAGTCGGTGCATCTGTGCGACGCGAACGCAATTCAGAGCAATCGAGTGGCCATCTCATTACACGAATGACGCGGCTACCCACAGGGCTGCCTCGAACCGTAGCGCTTAGCAGGTTCCACCTATCTAGAGGTACCTACAATTAGTCTTACATGACACTCTAGCCAGAAACTATGAGACTGTTAGAGCACTGTAATGACAGTTCTACGTATAAGCTACGACGTAAATAAAGTATGAAAATACTTGGTTTACAAGTAATAATAATAATAACTCACGTTATTTTTATTTAAAATTTACGTTATTTTAAAAATAAAACTGCCGCACTCAGATACATTCATTAAATTAATGTTAGGTTCTCTGATTAAGTAATTAATTCAAGTAAAGATTTTAATAACAAAAATTAAAACAACTCCGACTGCGGCCGTAAAATATATAGTTTAACATTGCTTATATTATATAAACACGTCATTAACTTAAATAAAAATTGACTGGCACTTCGCTGCCCTCAATTGCATAATTTCAGTCTTTGATAGTAGACAATGTCACAAACGCTTTATCGGCGACAAAACCGATGAGAAACTATCACGCAGTATACTTCTCGTAAGTCGCAATCAGGCCCGCCTAATCACTGGTGTGCTTACAGGTCACTTCGGGACAAAAGAACACCTCACGAAAATGAAGCTCGCGAGCGACTGATCCTGCAGAAAGTGCGGCGTAGAGGTGGAAACAATGGCACATCTTATGTGCGAGTGCGGTGCCTTGGCTCGCAAACGTATATGGACCTTCTGGGGACGGCCTACCCAGAACCAGAGGACTTTAGGCTCTCACCCCTCCACTGCACACTAGCCTTCGCCGCCGAGGTTTTCAGGGAGTAGAGAGAGGAGCACAGGATAGGGATGGTACAAAAGATCCCAAAGGTCGAAGTACCGAGGCTTTACTTGCCCATCCCATTGTCTAAGATAAGATAAGATAAGATAAGATAAGATAAGATAAGATAAGATAAGATAAGATATCACTGTTTGTCGGTCTGTCTGTTCGCGTTAAACTCAAAGTGGTTTATCCTGGTTTATACGTGTAGTTTATCCTGGAATTTCCGCGGGCACTCCGAAATTACCGCGGGTAAAACCGCGGGGGACAGCTGTAATTAATTAATGTTATACATATTATGATGAAAGAGATTCAACCGTGCGAGCGTAAAACAAAAACGTAATGTCTTCCGTTAAATTCCTATTTACCTACTACGAGTCCTACGACTCAAATGGAAAAACTCGCTAGGTGGGTAAGTACCTGTAATTTCCCAGATTTGGTGTAAATTTCCACGGTACGCTCACACCGAGGCGCGAGAAGGCTCGTTAAACTCCGCTCTGTCTTCCAGCAGGTGTTGCCAGCTACCCAGGATGGAAACTTTACGCGTTATTGGAGTCTTAAAACGAATTGCGTGTTAAAACTCCTATTTATCGTTACATTCACTTATATATATAAATCCTTACTAATATTATAAATGCGAAAGCGAGTTTGTTTGTTTGTTACGCTTTCACGGCTAAACGACTCAACCGATCACCGCGAATTTGTTTTTAATAGGTACACGTTGTCAGGGGTACATAAGCTACTTTTTATCCCGGAAGAACATAAGCTACTTTTTATCCCGAAATTCCCACGGGAACTCCGAAATGAACGCGGAAGAAACTACATTAAATTTTGCATACTACCTACACGTCGTCAAGGGTAGGTAGGTACAGAAAAAAATATAGGGTAGTAAGAACGTTTATCCGGAATACCCGCGGGATCTCCGAAACCAACGCGGGTGAAACCGCAGGGAACAGCTAGCAATAAATAATGTTATGTGTATAGTCATGATTTCGGTGCTTTCGGCATGTCACATGATGTCGAGATGAGTCACCTGCAAGTACAACTCAAAGTTTATCTCTACTTTTTTGAATAAAACGGATGAAAATAATTACCAAACGTCTTTTCTACCTTATCGGCAGGAAATCAATTTAACTTGTTTTGGAATCTATTTTAAAGGAGCAAAAATTGATTTTATTAAGTCAGATAAACAGATCCACATTAAGGGAAGGCGTAGTAAATATTGTTATCTAAACTAGAAATATAATAGGTAATAAAGCGTTTGAAAATTACACTCGTATCTTAACTATGCATTTCCAATAGGTATATCAAAGGTAAACTTGTATAAGCGTAATTAAAATCAATGTTGCCTACTTAGCGTCAAAATTTGCTCTAGCTGGCGGAAGGCATAGAACCGCAGCACTCGTTCAGGCATACTATGACCAAGGTCTCAGTTTATGGCTACAATATCATAGCTCTCATAGCTCGATTTATTATATCCAAACCATAACAATGAGCTTGAGCTGTCTGTGAAGGAAAACATCGTGAGGAAACCATAGCATGGTGGTAGGGCACTCTCTAGTGCCCGGCTGGCTAGCTACCACCTTCAAGTTGTAATTCTGTCGCCAAGCACCTAACAGTGTGTTCCGGCAGCCCCATTTGAAAGCCAGTTCCCATCCCCATTCTAGGTCGGCAACGCACCTGCATGCCTTCTGGTGTTGCAGATATCCATGGGCGGCGGTAATCACTTACCATCAGGTGTACCACCAGCCCGTTTGCCTCCTATGACGTAAAAAAAAAGGATCTCAAAAATCCGTTTTTTGCGTGATTGAGTAACAAACATCCAAACATCCACACTTTCACATTTATAATATTAGTAGGATAAAATAACCTAAAAGAACTCGCTGCGGTATCAATTGGAAAGTGGGATTATCTTAAGACGCCTCGTCCTCGCCAAGGGTAAACAAGTCGGTAGTAGCTTATTTAGGATGTAATCCACTCGACACTTTCAGGTTAATCTCTTTTAATTGTACCTATCCATCCTACGGTATTCTGAGGAACGAAAATATAACAACAACTTACGAAACTTCTTTCAGCTTATCTGTCTTTAGTTGTCGAAACAGAATGATATGAAATGTAATGACACCACATACGTAGGTATAAATAATTAATACAAACGTTTTAACAACTGAACCTGAAACTTCAAAGTACCTGTAGTATTGAAGAAAGAAAAATCCTTTCGCACTCCTAGAACATCCCATATTAAACTAAAGCAACAGTACCTACTGCAAGTTAAAGCTCAGTTTTAAAATATCAACCCGACGGAAGACGCCCCTGGATATCATCAGTCTCGCCCTACTCCAGGTTTTACTCGCCATCAAGCCTAACCGCTTTGGCACGACAGGCGTGTCATCATTCTTTTTAACAAATGAACCTAATTAGGCGTACAACAAGTTAAAATTAGAAAAAATAAACGTACTTTTTTACACATGGCGCCAAAGAGCCCAAAGAAACAATTTTGCGAAATTGAGTCCCGCACCGTATTTGTTAAGTTTAGGGAAAAAATTGGTCGAGGTGTAAATTGCTAGAGCAATAACGGAATTCTCGTGCCTCAGAATAGGTACACCACCAAACCTTAATTATGTTCACGGCAGTGACTCGTCTAAATTTAGCACTAAGCCAATTAAAATCGGACCAAGCTCGGTTCGTTGGGTAATTTTTACAAATTCACCTTGCTCAGTCGTAAATTGTACATAATAACTGTACTCCAACAGTAGAATTAAACAAATTCAGTGACATAAATGAAAAATTTGCCTGTTGGAGTAGGGTAAGGTCTACTTACTTTTATTTTTGTTGTTATCCTCACTAATTATAAATTAGTTACAAAAAATACAAAAATACAAAATATGATACTAATCTTAACTAGTATTATAAACGAGTAAGTTTGAATGGATGGATGGATGGATGGATGGATGAATGTTTGTAATTCAATCACGCGAGAACGGCTGAACAGAATTGGTTGGAATTAAGCACGGAGATAGATTATATCCCAGAATTCCCGCGGAAACTCCGAAATGAACGTGGGTGTTTTTATATTTAACAACTAACATGTTATGTTTCTAGAACTCAACCGCTTGATTATAATTTCATGACAACTTATAAATACAGACCGGCGTTTAGCCAATGGTTGGTTGACTACTTACAATATTCATTGACTTCGTTAAGATGCAATCTCAATTCAGTGCACTGCTATAAATAAGTAGGTACACTCCAGTGTTGTGCTTGCATAAAATACGAGTAAAATTGACTATAAAGTTGTCCCATCGTTCTTCAATACGAGAGAAATAAACTAAAACATTGAACCACTGTATACCTACTCTGTTGAAGGCTGCGCTGGCATTCGATAATTTATTGCTATCAAACAGGGTTGCCAGTAATATTATTAATCCCTAGTAATATATTATTATACAACGTGTTAATGAATTAACTGAAAACTAGAAAGTAGTTTACTCAGAATCAACTAGCGAATCGATCACACTATGTTTTAATATAGGTTATATTTTTTCATTTTTACTAGCCCATGTCTAAATTATTTATAATACAATATTAGGCGCGTACGCCGCCCGCAGCAAAAAGATTTGAACCGGTAGGCGCGGGCGTAGCGCTTGGAATTTCGTAGATATGTCACCTCCAAACTAATGTTGAATAACTTTTAAAGTATAAATTTTTTCGACATAAAATATATTTTAATCATATTATTGTTTATTTTTTTAAATAGGGTGTATCAGGTTTTCAGTTAATTCATTAACACGTTGTAAATGCGAAAGTACGCATTCACACCTAGTAAAAAATAAGTAGAACATTATTTTATGCTATTGCTAGTTGTTCTTCGCAGTTTCACTCTCGTTAATTTCGAAGTTCCCGCGGGAATTCCGAGATAAAAAATACTAGATATTTGACGACCCGATTGGCGCAATGGTCACCATGCCTGCCCGCTAATCAAGAGGTTCCGGGTTCGATTCTCGGTGGGGGTGGACTTTGTGTGATGAACACAGGGTTCCATTTTCCAGTCTGGGTGTGTATATATATAATATATATCTATAGTATAACATATATGTAATAATATGTGTAGTATATACCACGTTTGCATGGTTTCCACGACACAAGCTTATAGCTTAGTTTGGGATCAAGTAGATCTGTGTGTTGTGAAGTGGATTATTATTATTAGGTATGTCCTTCTCTGTAAGTATCCCTGACAAAGTAACAACGTGTACAAACACACAAACAAACTAACTCGCTTTCGCATTTATATTAAGTAAGGATTGTCTGACCCGTCGATGATTGTGTTATTCACATCTGATTATGACACGATTGCACATAAACTAAATGAAAGTCGAGTTTTATGCGAAGAGAAAATTTACAACTCTTTAAACTACATGTTTTTATTATTTACTAGCTGTTCCCCGCGGTTTCACCCGCGGTAATTTTGAAGTTCCCGCAGGAATTCCGGGATAAAAAGTACCCTATGTCCTTCTCTGTATTCCTGACAACGTGTATGCAAAATTTCATGACGATCGATTAAGCCGTTAGGCCGTGAAAGCGTAACAAACAAACTCACTTTCGCATTTATAATATTAGTAACGATGAGTCTCGCTCATAAATTATACATATATAACTACACTGCTTCTCATAAAATAAACTACCCACGTCACAAGTTGACAACCCTAGTGTAAAACCAACATAAAATGCACAGTGTCGCAGTGTGTACGATAATATCGATACGATAACTTGTGTGCGAACTGCAAACGGAGTGCGGACTACCGACAAAGTTCTGTTTTCCGGGCGGGTACTTGCTCAAGTTTAACCCAATCCCCGGAGTGGTGCGAGTCATTGAAGATAAACATTAATACACGAAAAAAATAACAAAATTGCGGTTGCCCAACTAACAACTTCTAATAAAAATAACGATATGAATACATAGTTGCTTAGGATCGGAAGTTTGTATCAAGAGTCAAGATATTAACTTATAATTCTTTCAAGGGCATGCAATGAAAACCATCAACAAAAATTCTTTTTTGGCACTTTGCCAGGACATGAAATTTTATAATTATACTAGCTGTTTCCCGCAATTTTACCCGCGTTAATGTCGGAGACTCGTGGGAATTTCGGGAAAAAAAATCCCTAAGTAGGTATGTCTTTTTCCCTGACAACATGTTGTACCTACGCAAAGTTTCATTATAATGATCGATTGCGTAATTAGGGCGTGGAAACGTAACAATGAAACAAACAAAACAAACGTTAATTAAGATCTGTTGCGGTCAATGTTTGTTTATTTATTATTTATTTAATTAACTACAAATATATAAACATACGAGCTGTCTCGCACGGTTTCACCCGCGATAATTTTGAAGTTCCCGCGGAATTGTTCCATACAAACTTTTCAACCCCTTTTCATCCCCTTAGGGATTGAATTTCAAAATCCTTTCTTATCGGATGCCTACGTCATACAAAGAACACACCCTCCAAGTTTCAGGTCTCTACGATCAGCGGTTTAGGCTGTGCGTTGATCCATCAGTCATTCAGGACAAAGGATTTTATATATATGTACTTATAGATAGATACACAGGTTGTTGGCGAAGAAGCGCTCATCTTACTATTAATAATTGTAAAAATACAAATGTTATCTAATTAACAAAAGTATCTACTTATCTAATTAAATCTTAACAACCATAAACATACCTATGATTAAAAAGTAAATTACTGAGCAGTTCCACCCAATATTTTTTTTTTTTTTTTTTACCTTTCATTTTTTTTTGTGTGTGTGATAAACGCAGTGAAAGTAATTAATTTTCCACATTAACTTTGCTGTAGTATAATACTGGCTGATTCCATAAATAACTTGCAGAGTGCCTACTTAATTTATAATTACTGATTCTTATAAGCACCATTTCTTTTAAAAAATTGCGTCTTAATAAAAGGGTAAGGCGTAATGGGCGTCTTAATAAAAGGGTAATGAAACCGACGCGTCGTAGGGCCAACATGCGTACGTTTGTTAATTTTCTATAACGCTCGCGAAAGTCGTTGACTCTCAACAATTCCACCACCATAACCGAGTTAGCGGTAGACGAGCGGGGCGCAGGTGCCACCCGGACTTGCAAGGCTTATTATGACGTCTAATCCGCTTTCTTAGCTAGAGTTACATTTTAATACATTTAATTTCACTCCTTATATGACACACGTCTTGGGTAATGAATCCTTAATATAATTATGTAGGTACTAGCTGTGCCCCGCGGTTTCACCCGCGTTAATTTCAGAGTTTCCGCGAGAATTCCGGGATAAAAAGTACCCTATATGTGTAAGCTATATTATTGTAGAGTTTCATTTAAATCCATTCAATAGTTTTTGCGTGAAAGAGTAACAAACATCCATCCATCCATCCATCCATCCATCCATCCATCCATCCATCCATCCATCCATCCATCCATCCATCCATCCATCCATCCATCTATCCATCCATCCGTCCATACATACTTACAAACTTTCGCGTTTATAATATTAGTAGGATAGGATATATACAACGTGGTAATGAATTAACCAAAAACCTGATACACCACACTTAGGAAAGTAAACAAATATAATAATATGATTAAAATATAAATTATGTCGAAAAAATGTATAGTCTAAATTTTTGACTATACCTACTCACATTTTTTCGACATAATTTAATACAACTTTTAGACTCTAAAAGTTATTCAACATTGGTTCAGAAGTGACCTATCTACGAAATTTCAAGCGCTACGCCCGCGCCTACGTGTCAATGACAGATTCTATTTTTTTGTGAAACTTGAATTGTATACGCTCTAAATATTTCCAATGCTATTCGAGGACAAAGAGGAATTTTTCTAGTGGCACCAAGGCAGCATAAGCACTAAGCAGTAAGCACATTTTGTTGTATGCAAATATGAGATCACAAAACTAGCTAACGAAAATCCGTTCTTTACGTTGGCCATACTCTTGGCATTTTATAATATCACTATCCTTTATTCTTAGTAGTATTTATTCTTTGTTATTATTTATGTCAGCTTTCATCAAACTTGTTTTCTTGTTCTTAGTACCTATTCGTCGTCCATTTTTTTTGTTATATATTTATACTAGCTATTCCCCGCGGTTTCACCCGCGTTAATTTCGGAGTTTCCGCGGGAATCACCAGATAAAAAGTGCACTATGTCCTTCTCTGTACCCCTGATTTCATCCAAATCCATTCAGCCGTTTTTGCGTAGGTAATTGAGTAACAAACATCCACACTTTCACATTTATAATATTAGTGGGATTTAGTAAGGATATCGCGTTCTTGCCTCTTCTGTTATTTGTGTGCAATTTAGCCTTTAGGCTAGTTTTGAATTTTTGCCTGTTCTGTTATTTGTGTGCAATTTAGCCTTAAGTGACTCTTTTTTGACTTCAAAAAGAGTCATTTTAAGGCTAGTTTTGAATAAAATATTTTACTGAAATATTAAAATTAATACAGAAAGTCGTGATGTCTAAAAAAAAAATATCTTCCCCTTTCGAGTCTCGAGATCATCAATTTACATAAACTTTCTAGTAGGTACCTACTTCAACAAGTACCTCTATAAATACCACGCTCTATGAGAAAATGTTTGCAAATTTGTGAGGCTCTTAGTCATCTTTATAGACATTTTTTCCTTGACTTTATTGAGAGTACACTTATGTTTTGCTGAAAGTTCTGGTGATATTGCTTACTGTCACAAGAATATAAATTTTATTATCTGATTTATAAAGTTCAATATTTATTGCGTCTCACAACAAGAAGACTGCGAAACACCAGAGGTTCAAAGAAATAGAGACGATTGGCTATTCTATTGACAACGTTGGATATTCCTTTTCAGGTTGTCTGATAGGTTGGGTCACCTATTACTATCTGGCATATATATACGTTGTTAGGGGTACAGAAAAGGACATGAGGTACTTCTTATCCCGGTATTCCCGCGGGAACTTCGAAATTTATGCGGGTAAAAAGTGGCACAGGTTCACTTCAAAATAGTCAGTTTCCAAACTTTCTTTCTTTCTTTCTTTCTTTGGAGACATCTCTATGATGTTTTAGAATATATTTAATGTTTATTATTTTAAACCAGTGCAGTCTCATATTGATCAAACCGTTCCCTAAAACAAACAGACACGAGTCACGACCATACTTACATTTCCAATAACAGGCAAGCTCCGCTCTCTGAGGATAAGCGCCCAACAAAAATACCCCTTTATCCTAAGTAAACCCGAAAACGTTACTTAGCAAAACGTACCCTCATTAAAATTCTACAGCTGCGAACGCGGCGTTATTCTGTTCTGCCCCCTTAGCCAGGTCACAGATAATATAATACTATACAGGATGTCAGAAAACGTCCGACATATCCGAAACCAGTACGAACATTAAAGACGTGGCAATTCAGCTGGGAAACCAAAGGTATGCAAGATATTAAACCTCAAAGTTTCGTAAATTTTGTTCTACTTATTGCATATTTTTGTAGTTTATCACGTCACCAATATTTTTTCTAAAGTAACTTGGTAGTTATTGTGTAGGTAGTTATACTGTGGTGTAGATTTGCGAGTACACTGCGCGCTGCAATCTTTTTTTTTCCTAAAAATAATATTACATTTCCCAACAATATTTTTACTGCAGACTAACTTCAATTACTTACTATTTTATATGGTTTCCTAGCGGTTACGTCGCCGGTATTTTTACACCTTGTATACTGCTAAGTTGACAATCTACAATCTACACGGAGAGAAATCAATCATAGGGGCTATTATGTACCTGACTTTTGTTTCTATGATTTTGTGGTTGCAATCAAAAACATGATGGTTTCGCGATTACAATATGCAACATTGTTAACTTGGCTAAGGGTGTTGGAAACTAGTACAGTGGACTTGATGAAGAACGGTGTTCTCCACACGATGTCAAATATCAATCAATCTGCAATAACGATAGAGAAATTTGTCCAATTATGAACCACTAGCTTATACGACGGCTTCGCTTATGTTAATCTAGAGGTTATATTAATTATTTATCAATCAGTTTTGTATCGCTCGGGCACAATATTTTTAAACTGAATGATTTTTATTTCCGTGTTTTCAGATATTTTTAAATTAGAGTCATATAGATCAGTATTTGGGCTCTCTTCAGTAGTTAGTATAAAACAAAGTCACTTCCCGCTGTCTGTCTGCGCCCATGTATGCTTAGATCTTTAAAACTACGCAATGGATTTTCATTGGTCAACAAGATCTGTTAGAACCAGAGAAAAAAAAAAAAATATATGGTCGAACGTCTGTTTGGCATTTTTATGCTTATTTGAAACCAAAGACGATCATTTAACGCTGTCTATTACTCTATAGCTCTATAGCTGTTTTGTTTTTTTCAATTGTTTTAAAAACGTGTAATTATAATTTTTTTAAATTTTAGGTATACCTACCTTATTTTTCCGTTAAATTAGTAGTATTGCAACTCTGTAACACACGTGGGTACCTAGGCTCAGACCAAATAAAAACTAAAGACGGAACGCCTCGAACAACGAAGTGAAGCCGGTTGTGTATGCATGTGGTGCTTAGGAAAGTGTTGCCACAACGAATCCCAGGTATAGTGTCTTATTCTTGTAAGTGTGTGTGTGTCTGTGTACGTGCACGGCGTGGTGTCTTTGTCCTGGCTTCACTTGTTTGTTCTACGCGTTCCGTCTTTAGTTTTTATTTGGTCTGAGTACCTAGGTAACTCCCTACTAAAATGCCATTCCATCACTTTGTAAGCAAAGCTGAGATGCTAGTCAATAATTTTCACAACAAATTTTGCTGTTTCGGAAACTCTCCAATAGCAAAACCAATCTTAGTGGAAACAAGTGGGGTGCATAATATGAAGAACGGTTTGAAATATCGTTGATCTCAAGGTCCGAAGCGAACACTCGAAACATTTCCAGTGACTATTATGTGAGTTCTGAATGATCAATTTAACTTTACCCGTTCAAAAGTATAAGCGAGGGAGAGGAGTTAAGAATTGTCGCCATGGAGCTATGAAGAGAATAAGAGAAGAACATTTGAGAGGGTATTATGAGGAAGAGAAAGAAAAAAATACACAGTAGATATTCACTTATTTTGTCTACAAAAGTCTATGTCTATGTATTATTTTACTTAGCATCGTATTGTATTCAATCTGTATTCTACTCTAGAATCCTTGGCTCCGTTCTGAATTAAAAATTGAGTACTCGTCGTAAAAATTCTAAATTTGGCTCTCTGCAATGCTACGCCTCTATACTTATAGATATTATAAATAGGTTTTGTAAAGAACGTAGAGGTAGATATAGATACCTAACTTTTAGAATTACAAAAAAAAATACTGATATAGGAAGTTAAAGTATCTCTGAGTGACTAAACTTTTAAACTCGGAACCATCCGAAACCACGCGGGGTTAAGCGTTCGAAATTTAAATAGACCTACATCATACACTTTCATAGTTTATTCTTATTCCATGGCTCCAGGGGTCGCGTCGTCGCGATGGAGTGATTCAAATGAAGTCGTTCGGGGCAACCACGCTCATTGTGCAAGCGAAAAGCTAAAATATGCTCCCTTGAATTAAATCTACACTTGCAAATTTTTACTTACGTAAAATATAAGTTTTGCTCTAAATTTTCTACTGACTGAGTTTAATTACTATACTAGCATTGAAAGAGCTTAAGAAATTTTGCTAATTTACTCCATTTTTCGTGTAGGTACCTACGTGTCGTGGATAAATCATTTTAGGTACTCTGTAAAAGAGTATCCATGACATTATTTATTTACTAAAGTGACATTTTATTAAAAATAAATTATTATTACCAAGTGATTCTAATTATTATTTTTTTTTAACTTATTGACAATCTCTTAAGTGAATTTATTTAATTTTGACATAAAATGTAAATGTATTTTTTTAAAATAGAATAAAATATCTACCTATCTGTCACCTGCCCCCTATTCCAAAAAAAATTAAATATTAAAAATGCCTTTTTTCATAATGGTTGAGGATGCAGATTTTTAAGCTAAGATATAGGTAAGCAAAATTTAACAAAAAAATATATTTCGTCTATACCTTATGACGGAGCCCGAACATACATAAAAAACAATATACATATTGATAAAATCCAAATTGATAACCTCCTCCTTTTTGAAGTCAGTTAAAAAAGAGTTCATCTACTTACGTCTTATCTACGCCTAGCGATGGAAAATGAAAAAAAAAGTTCGATTACAGTGTCTATAAATATGAAATACGGTTCATCATCAATTAGTTATTAACAGCATTTTGACTGTCCTAGATTGTTATAATTCCAAACACTACACGAGCGAAGCCGCGAGTAACAGCTAGTTTCACAATAAAATTATTTAGAAAAACATTCAATACCATTATTTTCTTCTTAAAACAGGCTTCTTAATTATTATTAATTCTCACATTGTGTATTATTTAAGTTGTAGTATGTAGATAAAACCATGAAGGTACTCAGCTAATGACGTTATACCGAGGCTGAGCTGCGCCCGGTGGGGTGGGGGGTAAATCACGACACGTCCTGAAAATTAATATGCTAATTAATAAATATGAACCATAAAATACAACTCACGATGTGACATAGGCTAAATGAAATAAAAGATATACCATTCTCTCTCACTCTCTATGTATGCTCTAAATTCTGTTGAAAAATTGATTCTCTTCTATTTTCTTATTTATGAAAAACTAGCTGTTCCCGGAGCTAGTTTTTCATTTCGTGACTACCGCGGGAACTCTTTGTTTAGGGGTAAAGTAACCTTTATCATTCTGCAGAACCTTTCTCCTTATCTAATTTTATCGAAATCGATTCGTGGAAAGGTAACAGATTATTATAGTTAAGTATACTTTCTTAATTCTTATCTATCTGGAGTTCCCGCGGAAATACCGGGATAAAAAGTGCCCTATATGCTCCATGCCACGGACAACGCATTATTAAGTAGGTACACAAAATTTTATGATGATCGGTCGAGTAGTTATGGCATGAAAAGTAACAGACAGACAAAGAAAATATTGTTTGGCATTTTTAATTATTATTAGTATGGTTAGGGACTAAAATTTGGTAGTCTCTCTTATTGAGAAGGCCAAGGTTTGATTCCAGTCTATGGGTATTTTGTGATCTATGTGGTCAAAACGACAATCGCTTAGGACCTGTGACTTGTGTGAGTGTGGATTAATTACTATTGATCAATAAAGTCTGGTAATGATAATATGAAATAAAACTCCTTAAAATTTTTGATGAATTACTATTCTGGAAGGAGTAAGATGATACCCTATTTCTGCTTAAATGCGACGACAGAAGTGCAATGTGTCGGAAAGAATTAAGATGAAACGGAAGCCTGCATCCAGCAGTAGATCATAGATGGATACAGAAGCAGAGAAAACTAACTTCGCAGATATCTTTGTGTTCTCTAGTTTGGTTGTATATTCTCTAGGGCACACCTCTTTTGTATTTTTATATATTAATTCGTCACTTCGGCACGTTTCGCCGTGAATGTAACGCCTGCGAAAAATGATTGGCGAATATGGGGTAAGTGGAGTGGTGGATAGTCGTGACGTCACGGGACACGCGCGCCGCCTGTCGTGGATCACAATTAATACCGAAGTGCGCTGGCATAACCACATTCAGGCGCTGCCGTCGTTCTGTAATTAAAATATTAACGCTGAAAGGGGTCAAACAAATAGTCCAATTAAATATCTAATTGAAGTGTCTGTTTGTAATTTCAAATTAACAGCTTTTCATTAAATGCACACGAAACTGTATACCTACTAGCATCAAAAAATCAATTTTTTTTTTCTCTGTCTGTCTGTCAGTTTGTCCCGGGTAATTTCTGAAACGGCTGGACCGATTTTAACGGGATTTTCAATGGCAGACAACTGATGTTATATAAGGAGTTAAGTCCCGAGGGATTTCTGAAGTTAACGCGGGTGAAACTGCGGGGCACAGCTAGTCCCAACTAATAATATAAATGCGAATATGAGTTTGTTTGTTTGTTACGCTTTCACGCCTTCACCGATCACTATGGAACTTTGCGTAGGTACACGTTGTCAGGGGTGCAGAAAAGGACATAGTGTACTTTCATCCCGAAATTCCCGCGGGAACTCCGAAATTAACGCGAGTTAAACCGCAGGGAACCGCTAGTAACTAATATTGCAAGATTGTATAAGGTCAGGATGTCGGAGACAAGAAATTGTTGAAGTAAACGTTTGAAAACGCTAGAAAACAAATCTTGATTCCATAAAATTTATTATACTTAGCCCTCGCTGAACTTTTGTATAAATCACTGCAGTGATAAATTGGAGTTACTAATTACCTGAGCTGTGGGGCTAGGATCCAATTATTCGGTGCGCGCCGTCTCGAAACATGAATTCGCCAGACGACACGCAAAAATGCTAATGAGGATATAATAAACATTCTCTAGCTACCTATACAACCAGTGCTGTTTAGTATTCTATTGTACCCTGTACTTCAATGATATTATCTTAACTAATACAATAAATGCGTAAGTGAATACTCACTTTGTTTGTTTGTTACGCTTTCACGTTTTAACGGCCGCGCTTCAACCGATCGTCATGAAATTTGGTATACACGTTGTCAGGTATACAGAGAAGGACACGGGGTACTTTTTATTCCGGAATTCCCGCGGGAACTCCAAAATTTCCGCGAGAGAAGTATAGTACTAGTAGTTTAAAAGTGTTGCAACCCCTGTAAAGGGAACCTAAGTTTTAAGAGCACTGTATATAATATGATCCTTTGTACACTTAGTAAGCAATAAATACTTGAATACTTGAATACTTTCAACCGAATATTCCCGAAGGATAACGACATTAGATAGGTATAACAATCGGGATGTGGACTACTTTTAAAAATCAAAATTCTAATTAGTCCGTCAGTTAGAAAATAAAAAAAACAATAGACACGTATTTTTTGCTTTTTCAAATAAATTAAAATGTACAGAGATAAAGCGCATTAAAGTTTAGGGTGAGGGGGTCGTGACGTTACTAACCGCTGAAACTGCCATACAAACTGTCAGAATAGTGACGTCACGCGAAATTTCAACTCAATATACCGTTACTTTTTGATTACGTAAGAAAAGAAAAAATACGTGTCCAATATTTTTTAATCATCTACAAGACGGACTAAAAAATAAAAATTAGTCAACATGCCCATTGAGATAATGGCTGCATGTCTGAGATTTTGCGATAGTAAGTTTCGCAAAAGTCTCATCCGCGTTTTACCATCTTAGTTGTGGAATGTTCAAAATTCTCTTGTCCTAATATTGAATACTAGCTGGTTTGCCCGCGGTAATTTCGCGATAGTGTAGCATTTTAATGGTTTTCATGTGAGTACATATTTTTATTTGTTAGGTATTATATAATAATAGGAAGGTACGTATTCGTCACTATATCTAATATATATAAATCACGTGTCACGTTGTTTGTCCGCGATGGACTCCGAAACTACTGAACGGATTTTGATAAAATTTTGTAACCATTCATAAAATGGTCCAACTTAAAAGATAGGATAGTTTTTATCCCGGAATTCCCTCGGGAACTGAAGAACATAGAGTACTTTTTTCCCGCAACCTCCGCGGGAACTCCGAAATTACCGCGGATGAAATCGCGGGGGACAGCTAGTCTAATATATATAAATCACGTGTCACGTTGTTTGTCCGCGATGGACTCCGAAACTACTGAACGGATATTGATAAAATTTTGTAACCATTCATAAAATGGTCCAACTTAAAAGATAGAAGAAGAAGAAGAAGAAGAAGAAAATACATTTATTTCAGCACAACACACAAGAAAAAGAAACAAACATCAACAGTGCCTAATAGGATAGTTTTTATCCCGGAATTCCCGCGGGAACTCCGGAATTACTGCGGATGAAATCGCGGGGGACAGCTAGTAATATTATAAAACAAATTCCTCCGCCCCGTCTGTCTATCGGTCTGTACACGATAAACTCAAAAACTAATTAACGGATTTTCATGCGGTTTTCACCAATAAATAGAGTTATTCATGAGGAAGATTTAGGTATTTGGAAGTGTCAGAAATAGTTCATTATGCATACTTACTATATGTTGTTAGGGGTATAGATATACAGAAAAGGACATAGGGTACCTACTTTTCCCGCGGGATCTACGAAATTACCGCGGACGAATCCGCGGGGAACAGCTAGTTGTAAATAACTTTAATTTCATAATCATTGCGGTGCGACATTCAAATGAAGACGCAAACAATATCAGTGTGGTATTTCGTAAAATCGTCTTAACTCAGGTAAGTGCCTACTTACTTGATATTCGCGACGCATTTGCGAAGTTCACCTACCCTCGTTAGAAGCTCCGCCGTGATGATTGTGAGATAGTCAACATCGATGAAAAGCTAATTTACTCTGTGAATGTAGGAAAGCACGTAACTTTATTTGATATAAGGTAATATAAGGTAATTTTTATGCATTATTCAAGAGTTTTCTAGCGTTATTTCAATTTGTAACGGGCAGGGCCGTCTTTAACAGGGGGTGCAAGGGCTGCGGTGCACCCGGGCGCCGAGCGCCTGGGGGCGCCTGTCGAGCGCTGAATTTTTGTATATTTCATTGAACTTAGCGCCATTCGGCCATTGCACAGTTTTGTACTTGTTACTTATGACAAATATGTATGCACAAGCAAAAAAAAAATAGTCATCAACAATAATATTTGTTTTTACTTTTATTACGCTTTCGGCGCTATACCGCATTACTACACTACACAAATAACAAATTTATTTAATACAACACGCGCGCGGCAAAATCTCTAATCCAAAGAGAGTGTATGTACGTTTGACACGTTGCCGCCCAGTCGCACGCATTTGAAGCAAAATGATCTACTTATAAGTCAATAGAGTGTAAGTTCATTTGAAATGGGCGCGCGGCGCGGCACCTGTGCGTCTGTCATAGGCGAGTAATGGGTAAAAAATAAGCATGCCTATGAGAAGGCGTTAATGTAGCCAACACCGCTTAGTGCGCTAAATAACGCGCTAAAACACTTTGATGTGTCCAAAAAACCGACACCCGAGCTATCGCTTAACGTTTAACGTCATTAGTAATGCCGTTAGTAAGTTAACCCGTTAAAATGTTGGCCACATCTACGTAATGCCTTATTTAGCGCACTAATTTACGCGTTGACACGCAAGTGGAGCAGTAGCATAATAAGTACATGATTGAAAAACATACTCTACCTCACCTCCCAATCACCTCGGTGCTCCCAATGAAGCGTTCTGTCAGTAGGTATCACAAACTACTTATAGAGATACTACCGTGTAGGTATCAATATGTTCATTTCTCAGTTCATTTATGATTTTTGTGGCTTAAAATATTTTTGCTTATCGTGGGCCAATTACTTATGTAAGTATATCACATACCTAATTGTAGTAGGTATATACATAGTTTCATGGTTAACAAGTTTGACAACGAAAGATAATTTAAAAAAGTGCTTAATAATTATTATTGACAGCCGCACTTTTCGTTTCAGCTTTAGATCACGCAAAATGACTATTAGCCTGCTAATGCTAGTTGTTTGAAATAACACGTCCACCTCTTTTATTATTTACACCAAACTTTTCACGTTTAAAAGATCTAAGCATACATTGGGATTTGGGACAGACAGACAACGGGAAGCGACTTTGTAGTGAAGCATTTTTCACTATTCTTCGTAGTTCCGAATTTGTCCAATACCCACCAACACAATCCTAAGAAATTCAGCATACCTATAGATAGGAGTCCCAAAAAATCCCACGGGAACTCCAAAATTACCGCAGGTGAAACCGCGAGGGACAGCTAGATTAAAATCATGGACCAATAAAACTAGAAACTGTTTAATTGGTCCATAATTATAATATAGCCCACTAGCTAGAGTCTAAACCTTTGAAGCTCGTAGCTCCATCTAGCAGTAGTTAACTGAACTAAATTATCTGCTAGCTGTTTGGCTACAAGCATACAGTACAGCAGCTCAAACTACTCATCAGTCATTTTCGGAACTTTTGGCGGTATTTGAGCAAAATGGACGTCAGTTTTATTTCTTTGTTTTACAATCTAGTTTATCATGGTTTATTGTGTAAATGTGGTGAAATTTCCATCCATTAGTGATGAACAGTGTGTGGAAACTGTGAAATAAGATGAAATGGAGTGTTCGCTGGAAGATTATCGTTTTACTATATAAATTCCTACAGAGCATCCCATTGAGGTTCAATTATGAAGAATTGCTTCCACAAGTCCCGGTAAAGCATCAAAATGATGCATTTTGATGTAAATAATTTCAGAAAAAAGAACACATAAATTGGCTGTATGAACTAAGTTTCCTTTGCCTTCCCCGAAAGGGAGTAACTCAAAGAGTAAATGGGCAACTTCTTTGGACTCTCTTTGGAGTAATAACCTAAAATGTGTGATCTCTTTGGTTGGAGTAACCCTCAAAACAATGAGTAACCCAAGAACTTCCTTGGAGTAACCTCATAGTAAACTTTTATGAAAAAAAAGTCTTATTTTTTTTTTTTATTTATTAAGGCTTGGCAACTAGGCCTTTAGCCATAGCTTACATTCTATTACAATAGTCTTTAAAAGTAAGTAAAAGTATATATATACACTAAACACACACTTGATACTCTTTAGACATAAGTCTAGTTAATTTGAGCTTGGTAGTATACTTTTCACAAATCAAAGTTTTTCTAATGTGTTTTTAATGAATTTATACAACACCGGGAAGTCTTTTAAAAAAAGTCTTTGTGTCAGGGTGTTATCATTGTTACTCTGTGTCTCAGCAGTCTCATTATCTCTTCTTTAATTTATTTTTCGCAATACACACGTGTATACTTTTTTTTTAAAGTAGTTACCACGTATTTTAAAAAAGATGTGAACATTAACTCCTTTACCGTTTCACATCATTTTGTTTTTTTATAACATCATTATTTTATTATCATAGCAACACTGTCATTTGGTGAGCCATCGCTGGCTGGGCCATCGCCCTGCCTATTTATCGGTGTCATGGCGGTTTGACTTGTTGATGCTTTTTTGCATTAACTTCCTAGCTAATGTGCTTTTTAGTAATTTAAACTTTGTTTTCAATTATCATAATCACGTCTCACAAAATATATGATAATGCGTGAATACAAAATAGTGGTGTTAGGAAGCGGTGGCGTGGGAAAGTCGGCGCTGACAGTACAGTTCGTGCAAGGCATCTTTGTGGAGAAATATGACCCCACAATAGAAGACAGCTATCGGAAACAGGTTGAAGTGGATGGACAGCAATGTATGCTTGAAATATTGGACACAGCCGGCACAGAACAGTTTACGGCCATGAGGGATTTGTACATGAAAAATGGGCAAGGTTTCGTTTTAGTTTACTCGATCACGGCACAATCGACGTTCAACGATTTGCAAGACCTCAGGGAGCAAATCCTGCGAGTAAAAGACAAGAACGACGTGCCGATGGTCCTTGTGGGCAACAAGTGCGACCTGGAAGCGGAGCGCGTGGTCGGCAAGGAGCAAGGCATCAACCTGTCGGTACAGTTCAATTGCGCCTTCATGGAGACCTCGGCCAAAGCCAAAACCTACGTCAACGACGTGTTCTACGATCTGGTGCGTCAGATCAATAAAAAATCACCGTCTGTGGTCAAGCCTCCCAAAAAAAAGCCATGTGTCCTTCTGTAATGGGTGAGTGACGCAGGAGCCTCCGGCGCATCTAGGTATAAAATATTTAATAATTTGAAAGACTTTTGTATCCGGATTTGGCTCTTGTCCGTTCCCGAAGTTAACTAGGTCAAGTGTCAAGTGCTGTTGTTTGGTGAATACCTTTAGCGTTTCCAAATGTGTGTGCATTTGTTGAGCTGAAATATTATAGTCCAGTGCTATATCATCGCCAGTAGAAGGTGCACAGTGTCAGATAATATCTATACCCTAGGTGAATAAAGAGTTTTGGTTTACATGTAATTAAGGGTAATATTCCAGGATTGATTCCATGATCTGTGTGTATTTCACTCTAGAAACTCCAAATGTCTTGTGTGGATGTTGTTAGGTTCAGAAGTTGACAATATTCATTGTTACATTTTGTATTATTTGTAATGTGTAATATATAATAATAAAAATCTGAAAAACAACTGGATAGTTGTTACTTTTAATTTACAATGTCTATGACTGAAAAATAAAATCAATTTAAATGATAATTATGAAATTAACTTTCTAAGGCAGTAAAAAAAACTATAATAGTTGTTTAACTTGATTAAAATACTAACTGAAAAATATATAATAAATTCAATTTCAATTAGTGTATTTTTGTTTATTTGATGGCATTAACAATGCTAAGTGCAGACAGTCTATTGTCAATTATATTATGAACAGGAAAATGTAGATTACTACTATTTACCTCAAAAATATTAACATCACTCAAGGATACACTGAATGTATTTATTGGAGATGATGTGTAAAACTCTAGTTTTGTAATTGTAACATTTCCCAGTAAATAATTTTAATGTAATTGAGTATATAACAATTTTCGTTCTTAGTTTGGTTTTAGTTTGGTTATGTACAATGTGATTGTCCTAAAATTAGCAATAATAAGTGCCAGTCGTATGACAAAATTGAATTTAAAGTTTTTGCCTGTCTGGACCTAGCATGTATGACCTATATTTTACTAATATTGAAACTTCTGAACTGTTAGAGTGAAAGTTTATAAGAGCAGGCTCCGTAGAGACCTAGATAATGTGCCAGCAGGCCTGAACCATTGTGTAATGTTTAATAAGTAGTTAAGGATACATTAAATTTTTTCAGATATATTATCTTGTTATATAATTCAAATGTATCGATGGAAGAGGTTAATGATTGTGATGCTGTTTAGGATTTGGTAACATTGAACAAATATTAGTGAGCCTTAGGTGAGAGCACCCCGCCGACTTAGTGTCCCAAAATCAGCCTAGTGGCAACCCCATGTTACTACCCACATAATGTACACTGACTGACACTACTTACGCAAAGAAATTAACAAAAAAAATTATAATAAAAACCCTTACTTATGAAAATTGAAAAGTAAACTAAAAAAATATCGTTATAATTGTAAATTAAAGTTTTATGATTATTGGCTCATTTAGATGTAAAATAGATACCAATGTAATATGTTTTGCTTCTACAAACTTTGTTAAACATAAATAAATATAGGTGTTCAAGATATTGTTACGAGATAGATGTTTCCTTCAATCTCTCAATTGTGTTAACATTAAATAAGTATTTTGCACAAGGAATAATGAAACTAGAAAAAGAAACTTATTAAACTTGATCTGAGTTGGATTATATTTTTATATATATAATTGTGCAAAGTAGGAACTTAAATATTATTATTATTATGATATTTTTATCTTTTCAATCAATAATAATCGACATGTACAATAACTATTAATTTCTTTTTTGCAAATTTATCAATAAAAACCAATTTTAAATATTATTCATGTTTGGCGTACGATTTTCTCGTCCCCCCACGCTAGGCTCTCGGCGCGGGCGGTGCACATCAGATCAGCCGCGTCATATGGTCAATTAGTTTCGTGCAGCGCGGATGGGATGAGTCATATCCCACGGCGGCGCGGTCCCCCCGCCAACAATCAAACTACAATTGGGTCGGAATTTTAATGGAATTAATATTAATTGAAACAACCAACATCACCATCTACAACTATTTATTTATTTACTGATCCGACAATGTGTAAAAAATTCCATAAAACGTGTCCTCACATCTCAATACGACAATAATTAATTATACTTAATTATTAGATACATTATAAATTGTTGATAAAAAATAATAATTAAATGGCAGTGTGACGTGGCGGGCGTATGTCGACATTCTAGTAACACAAGAATTGACACAGTCCAGTGGTAATGAACACAATACTCCTATAACTTAACAGCTATTATAACGCTACAATCATGAACAAGCTATTTCATCTAGCTATAAAGCGAACAAAGTGTCTGGTTGCATCTGCAATTGATAGCTAATTGACACCCCATTATTTGAAACAAGGTCTAGTCCATAGATCGAGCTCACAATGGGGGGACTATTACAAAATAATATTTTAAGTGTAATGTTATTAAAGTTCACATTTGGACATCGAAAGCGTGTGATAGAGGACTGTATTATTATTGTATACGATTCGGCCTCCCTACTAGAGATCCGCATACAACGTACCGTACATAGATAGTAAATGCGATGCATAACAATTGTACATTTTATCATACAAGGCGTGCGTTAGTTCATGGCACTTATCGCCTGGTGTAATGTGTAATAGGCGGTTTTGGAGAATTGTCACCAAGCGGCGAGCGTTATCAGTGGTCATATTTTGTTACTTATATCATTTTAATTATGTCCAGACCAGGTAAGACCGTCATATTGGCGCAAAATTGTTGCCTATCAATTACAGAAGATGTCTGCCTACCCCTGGGATACAACAACAACTGTTCATCAAAAATTGTCTGTAGTAAGCATTCGCTTGCAAGGTTTTATATCGATCTCGCCAGCCAACAAAACTTTCTAAAGTTATTTTATCGACACGACACCGATATTTGACCTACATTTTTTCCATCTCTTAAACAATTTAAAACAAACTGTAATAAAACAATTATTGATTCCCTGATGAGCAATCAATGAGCCTATCAACTCGCCATAATTATTAAAAGTTTGATAATAGGTATTGTCAAAAAGATTGAGTTGTATCTATCTAGGTTATATTTAAGTAATTAATATTATTGATTACATTTCACACGCGTTAAGCATTCGAAAAGCATGGATATAGCATCAATAAACATCAACATCGTGGTCGGTTTGCTTGTATGTCTTTGTGTTATGAATCCGTCTTGTCAACAAAGATTTGTAAAGAACAAAGCACGTTACAAACTTCCCAGGTAAAATGTTTGCAAGTGACGTTGACACAAGTACAATCGCGCAGAAAAAATTTCACTTATCATTACGATTACCGAGACGGTTGGATGTTATCGTTTATTGCTGCTTTACAATAAATTACTACAATATTTATTATCTCAATAGATTGTTGATAAATGCATTTTATACCTATGGAATGACTAACGAAACTGATGATTCTTTTTACATTAAAAAACAAACTTATAGCCTTTATGATAGAATAATTCCATTTGATCTTAAAACAATAAGTGGACTGCCTTGAAAATATTGCTTCACACAATAAGGCCACTTTTTTGGACGGCTTACAATTTAGTACAAAAGTTATGATAAACCAACGACTCTACAAGGACCATTGTCGGCAGACTGGTTGCTCAGACATTAGTAGACACAATATGTTGTAATCAAAACAACTATAACGATCGCTTTACGAGTACTGTCCCCAAAATGAATTCAGATTTTGAATATTTTAGAATACAAAAGTTGGTCCGAAATGGGGTTTATACCCGTGAGCACTTTAAAATTTTACTCATAATTTTAACAGCACCGTTGGTTTAGCGTTATTATAATAATTATCTGTGGTTTAGCGAACGCGACTGCTACGCCAGGTACCTAGCATTTGTGATGTGAAATGACGAATGTAACTTTTTCAATGAACGCAATTTTTAATTCAAACAAAATATTAAGAATCGAAATGTAATCTGTAATTCCACATTCATTATGATCTCGAAGGCAAATAAAATTATTCATTATCGTTCTTGGCAATGATTGATTCACTCTAATTTAGTAGCCCCTTCCGGTCTATGACTGTATGTATATCCTACTGATATTATAAACGAGAAAGTTTGTAAGTATGTATGGATGGATGGATGGATGTTTGTTACTCTTTCACGCAAAAACTACTGAATGGATTTAAACTTTACATTAATATAGCTTATAAGTACATCAGATTAATACATAGGGTACTTTTTATCCCGCGGGAAACCTGAAATTACCGCGGGTGAAACCGCGGGGCACAGCTTGTTATAAAATAATATAAATAAATAATTTTCTATAAATAGGCGTGGGTCCATTTTAGTGGTCGCTAGGTGCTAACTTATTTAAACTTATCACCAAAAGGGTTTTTTTTTCTATTCTACAGCTTTCAGGAACGGTACACGTTTTCCGTTGTGACTAGATTTTGTGACTAGAAGTTTATTTGTATAAGGTGGTGATTCTAACCATCATTGCCCAAACTAAACCTACATACCTACCTATTATATTTTAATCATGAATGGCCATATTAGAAGCGTCATCATTATATTTGGTTTGAACTGCATAAACTTATTACATGCTGAAAACTACACCGATATCGTTCTAATAGTTTCAGAAAAAATGGTTCCATCACAAAGATGCACTCTATACGCACCTCAGTGCGTGTTTTTCTAATAAGTCACGCCCATGGCTGTAGCAACACCGTGTGTAGTTCTCCTTTTTTATTCGTCACAGCGACCTTTGCCCACAAGCATGACAAATACATTTCCCATGAGCAATTCATTCAGCAATCAACCGGTAAGTACATAGATACATGACGGTATTTAATTGCCTACTAATTTAATTAATCTTAATATTACCATTTACCACCTATTAATTTATCATTATTAAAGTGGTATCAACCAAAACAATCCAACAGTTCTAACTTCTACCTATGAACTCCCATTTGAAGGGTAAACAGGGAAGACCGACCTCCATTTGCACCGATCCTTGCATAACATTACATAGTACAAGCTCTCTTCGATTACGATTCACCCTATATTCTCGTAGGACGTCCACGACCTGCTGTTGACGTCCTTATAGTTGGTAATGGTCATACTTCCGGAACATTCTCGGATTCGCGCACGAAGGGTTCCGTCCGTACCATTATCTATAAAATCATGTCTGTTATTTGGACATAGATAAGCAATAGTGTGTTAACCTGCACTGGAGAAATTTTAAGTAAATCGTGTTTTAAAATTATAGCGCCATTTTCTGTCAACATGTTACATACTTAAACAATGTAATAAGGTAAACACATAATTAAAAAACGTTCCTTAACTCTCAATAAATCGTTCTGAATAAGTAACTTAATTTTGTGGGTTAACATGTAATTGCTTATCAATAATTTTTAAAGTGAAGTGAAATAAATAATCAAAAATATTCTGTGAATATTTCAAGCGTCTACCTGCTTCCGTTATCAATATCGAGCAAAAAAAATCACGTTTGTTGTATGGGAGCCCCCATAAATATTTATTTTATCCTGTTTTTAGTAGGTATTTGTTGTTATAGCGGCAACAGAAATAATAAAAATAATAATAGAACATTTATTTCCAGTCACAATGACTAAATCTGCTTACCTATACAATATAATTATACTACTAAATACCTGTACATCATCTGTGAAAATTTTAACTGTCTAACTATCACGGTTCATGAGATACAGTGGTGACAGACGTACAGACAGACGGACGGACGGACAGCGAAGTCTTAGTGATAGGGTCTCGTTTTTCCCTTTGGGTACGGAACCCTAAAAAACAAGTCCAATGACTTTGACCGTTTCGCAATATCTGAGTCACTTGTATTGACAAAAAAGAAGCAATCCGAACGCGTCACTTCCGTGTTGCTTCCGTCGAGTCTTTGACCCGCCCTGCGCGACCTCGCCCGGTTTGCTGACTAATAGGAGGTACTGTCTATAGACTATAGTAGGCTATACTAATATTACAAATGTGAGTTTGTTTGTTACGATTTAACGGCTAAACTAATCAACCGATCATTGTGAAATTTTGCATACACGTTGTCAGGGGCACCTTTGACAACGTGCATGTGTGTGTGTGTGTGTATGTGAAACCGCGGGGCACAACTAGTAACAAATGAAATAGTAGAATCCCCGTGTCTGTTCACGATAATCTCCGGAACTACATAACGGATTATCAGACGGTTTTCACAGATTAAGCTTAGCTTGGAGCAACATATTTTATAGGCTTTCTTTAATACAAACTTTGCCCCTTCACCCCTTTAGGGATAGAATTTTTAAAAATGCTTTCTTATCGGATACCTACGTCATACAAAGCACTCACCCTCCAAGTTATTTCGGATGTCGGGAAAACAAGTTGTTATATGTATATAAAAGCGTTACACGCGGGTGAAACCTTGGGCACCGACTAGTCAATAAGCGTGAGTACAGACTATGTAACATGTTATATAACTTGTGATATATAACACGTCCACATTAGGTAACCTTGTTATTCAACATTACAACATAAAACAAGAGTGTACTTACACATTAGAATAACAATGTAATATAACAATATTGTATAACCACTGTGGTTTCTCGTTCTTCAGTGCTATGCTATCCACAATGTTGTCGCTGAGAAGACGTTTTACTAGCTGCGGGAACGACTGTTGTACTTTTAAATAACAAAAATAAACTAACGTGTCTATGTTATATAACATTCAGTGTCCACATTATCTGAAACATGTTATGTCATATAGTCTGTATGCACCCTAATAATCACTCGCACTTGCACTAATCACCGTGTAAACGCGTCTTAATATTATGTTCTTGCGACTATTGGCAAGGTGCAAAGCGGGCGGAGGGAGTAGCCTAAACGATCACAGCGCTCGCTACGGCTAACATTTACATTTTCGTCGCTGACTTGAGCTGTCAAATCCATATTGCAGCGAACATTTTCTAATCGTTTTTGAGATAAATTTAATATAGGACCATATAAGATGTGTTATTGTGAATTGTAATAACACCAAGAAGAATAGCGACTAAATTTTACCAATTTCCAAGACCCTGGTGGAAACGAGACCAAAGAAATAAGTGTATAATTGCCGTAAGAAAAAAAAAGTAAGCCACAATAGGCTCATTTCTCACTGAAAACAACAATTTGAACGTTATTGGCAATAATGTCACTGACTACCACCGTCCAAATTTCTCTAATATAGTAAAATAACACAAGATTTCATTATTATTTTTCACAATATTTACTTACTAGCTGTGCCCTGAGGTAATTTCAGAGTTTCCGCGGGAATTCCGGGATAAAAAGTACCCTATGTACTTTTCTGTATCCCTGACAACGTGCATACCAAATTTCATCCAAATCCGTTCTGCCGTTTTTGCGTAATTGAGTGACAAACATCCACAATTTCACATTTATAATACATAGTAGGATTCTCGCTTGACTTGAATATTTCCATAATGGCCACCTGTTACGTGGCGCTGTCGTCGCGCACGGTCCCAACATCCGCAGTTAGTCATCGACGAACAATCGCCGCACTATTGAAACCGAGTCTGTTTTTAAACAAATCGTAATTTACGAGATGCCGCATGAATTAGTAATGTCGGAGGCCCGTTTAGTGTCGTAAAGTCTGCGTTTTTACGTCTGTCCGCTTAAGTAGGTATCACACAGGCAGAGATTAGAGTAGATCATTCGCGAATTGGACCCTTTGCGAATTGGACGAAATGCGCCTGAACGAATATTTATTTATTTATTTCTTACACAAAAAGGTACAAATGGCGAACTTAATGCTTTACGGCATTCTCTGACGGTTAACCATTGGGTTGACAGAGAGATATAAAAGGCGGGATGTGACTGTGCAACCAATGGAAAAATCGAAAATATGATGCTGCCTTTGGTTTGGCATCCTTACAGTGATCCTTACCATTACGTACGCGCCATCTTTACTAATATTATAAATGCGAAAGTGATCTTTGTTTATTTGTTTGTTACGCTTTCACACCTTAACTAATCATGACGAAATTTTGCATGCACGTTGACAGGAGTACAGAGAAGGACATAGGGTACCTTTTATCCCGAAATTCATTTCCCGAAAAAAAGAGCGAAGCCGTGGGGAACAGCTAGTTACTATTATAAATGCGAAAGAAAATTTGTCACGCTTTCACGTCGTAACTGCTCAACCAATCATCATGACATTTTGCATACTACACGCCAGGGGTACAGAAAAAGAAATATAGTACTCTTATCCCGGGATTTCCGCGGGATCTCCGAAATAAACGCGGGTGGAACGGCGGGGAACAGTTATTTAATTTTATAAAAATCAAAAATTATTGGGTAAGTTTGATATTTTTTATGAATCCACCCCAGTTCTTACAATTTCGTTTTATGGCATATGGCATACAGAAGCAGTTATTTAATTAATCTAGTGAATGAGATTCTCTCGGCTAAGAAATCTTTAATCCTGATTTCGATAATTATTTTTAACGATGATTCGCTTTGGCCCGCGTACAAGTTTGTTATATAGATGTCGTCGAATTGCGACACGCTTGGGAGAACAACTTGCATAGTCTGTTTTGTTTAATGTCTATGATGTATCTTTACTATAACAATGGTTCATGTTTACATTTAGCTAGCGTACCTATATTATGCTACCCCATCTGAACCATTTGAGAAGATATCAACAAGTAGTAATGCGGGCATGGACCGTGTAGTTAGGTCATAGGGCAATTATCATATTGTATGCGTGTCCTAGTCCATACTATCTTAATCTAATATATATAAATCACGTGTCACGTTGTTTGTCCGCGATGGACTCCGAAACTACTGAACGGATTTTGATAAAATTTTGCAACCATTTATAATATGGTCCAACTTATATAGGATAGTTTTTATCCCGGAATTCCCTCAGGAACTGAAGGACATAGAGTACTTTTTTCCCGCAACCTCCGCGGGAACTCCGAAATTACCGCGGATGAAATCGCGGGGGACAGCTAGTAATATTATAAAGAGGTAAAGTTTGTGAGGTTTTAGGGTGTGGGGTGTAATCTCTGGATCTACTGAACCGATTTTGAAAATTATTTTACCAATACAAAGCCACGTTAGTATAATATCAATAGGCTATATTGTAACTCGGAATTCGCATTAATTTTATTCTTGTTTTATACGAACTAAAAGTAAATAATCTATACATATAAAATGCTTTGTCCTGAATGACTGACGGATCAACGCACAGCCTAAACCGCTGACCGTAGAGACCTGGAACTTGGAGGGTGTGTTCTTTGTATGACGTAGGCATCCGATAAGAAAGGACTTTTGAAAATTCAATCCCTAAGAGGGTGAAAAGGGGTTGCAAAGTTTGTATGGAATAATTCCGCGGGAACTTGGAAATTATCGCGGGTGAAACCGCGCGGGACAGCTAGTACTCAAATAAATTAATAATACTTATATAGTCTACAATATCCTACAATATTTTAATAAGATTTCTATTAAAATTTTTGTGCTCCTAATTTTTTTGTTAATACCACACAGCGAACAAGTTTTTAACTTATAAATTACAAAATACTGAGATTTGCCTAGATACCCATGAAATAAAAGGCGTGAGATCTGATGATGAGCAAGGTTTACACGAAGCCAGTGTCGGATGCCAGTCAAGCGCTGGCTTGGTATTGGCCTCGTCTAAAAAGTTTTTCAAGATAAGCCAGCGCTGGCTGCCAGCACTGGCTTACTGGGAATAGGGCGCCGGCCTATTTTTCAAGCCTCCGCCAGCGTAAGGGCGCGTGTAGACGCATGTATGCGTGCACGCCACAAGAATAATGCAGGGATGAAATGAATCCATTGGCCTCATCTAAACAACACGGGCCAGGCCAGCGCAGGTTTGTCTGAGGACCGGCGCCAGCGTCACTGGCTTCATCCAAGCCTTGCTTAAATTCTAACATTGATATTATTACTAACATTACATACTTAATGGAAGTTCCCCCAATTATTTGAAGGAACTTGCCGATTTAAAAAAAAGGAGATTCTTAATTAATCTATTTCTTTTAATGCACGTTATATTAAGGAATATTTCCGTGAGAACAGATATTTATAAGTTTTATTAAAAGTATTTACCTTCATACAAAAGTTAAAGATCATAATATTACGAAAGTTTTAAAGAAAATTTTACTTACTGTTGTAAAAAGTGATTATGGTCTCAACTCTTATGTAAACTAATGAACCGGTTTCTTATATCGATGTTAATGCGTTCCTGAGGGAATCGCGAAACACGTACAAACGGAACGACTACGGACACTGTTGTCCAATGGGCATGATGACTAAATTTTCATTTTTAGTCCGTCTTGTAGAGTAATAAAAAATATTGGACACGTATTTTTCGTTTTGCTATATAGATATGATCGAAAAATAACAGCGATATCTACATTAAGTTGAAATTCCATGTGACGTCACATCTAGGTACACTTTATACTTAGTTGTGACGTCGCGACCCCCCACTCCTTTAATGCGTTTTATCTAAGTATTTTTTCATTAATTCGAAAAAGCAAAAAATACGTGTGTATCATTTTTTTTACTATCTAACAAACGGATTAAATAGAATTTTTGATTTTTATACCTTAGCATCATGCCAATTATTATTATCATTATCCAAAAGAACATAGTATTTAAAATATTCTCAGTGAATTATCTATTTGGAGGAATCATAGCTGTCGTTGAGCGGCGGCAGGCTGTGGGCCAGGGTGCTGTCCAGCTTGCGCGCCTCGTGCTCCAAGGTGTACGAGTCCAGCGCCGGGTCCTGGGAGAAGGAGGCTTGTGTCAGTAGGTTGAGAGATATATAGGTTGACTGGTAGAAAGGTAGAATGCTTTAGGCATTAAATACACCTTTTGTACAATAAAGCGCAATAAGGTTCTTTAAATCAATAAATATAAAGCTGGACTTTTGCATAGAGGTTGTCATCAAGGGCGCCGGTTTTTCAATTCTCAATTTTCAATCATTATTATCAATTTTGTAATTATTTATATCTACTATCAGACGTTATATCTACTATAATTTGGACATAAAATGTAGGTAAGCAAGAGTATGTGTGTTAACCCACACTGGAGAAGTTATGAGTAAATCGTGTTTTAAAATTATAGCGTCCTTTTGTGTCCACTTTTTTATGTTTAACAAGTAGTTGGTATTTAAACAATGTAATAAGGTAAATACATAAATAAAAAACGTTGTATAACTCTCAATAAAGCGTTCTGTGTCAAGTTAATTTTGTAGGTTAAAACGTTATTCATTTTTAGGCGTTAATTTTTTTTAGAAAACTTCGTTTTATCCGTGTTTTCAGGCGATTAAAATTAAAAATGTCGTGTGTTTGGCACACTGCTTTTCTACGTAACACCAGATGGCGCTGTACACAACGGGCGAAGCTCGGTCGGCCACACCGCGCGCGCACGCACCTGCGCGACGGTGCGCAGCGAGTCGCCGAGCGCGGCGCGCAGGCGCTGCACGTCGCGCGCGGCCCGCCCGCTGCGCGACACGTACGCCTGCCTGCGGCGTATCTCCGCCGACAGCTGGGCGCGCAGCTGCGCCGCCTGCGACACAACACGACGACGACAAGCGTCACCACAGCGGCCAGCGCGCTCACAAGTCACCACCACAGCCCCCGCGGTCAAGTTGACATTCTAATAATGGGACTAGCCCTCCCAGCCAAATTGACAATCTATACGGGTGTCCCGTAAATCGACGCCAGAACCAGGTGATAGGCTAAGTCATAACAGCTGATAACAGAAAAATATAAAAATCTTTGCTATGCCTATCGCCTATTTAAAAAAGAAGTCAGTCATTAAAAACTGACGAAAGCAATCATTTTTTTTTTTTATTTATTTATTAGGTTCTCCAACCAATTTTTATAAATTTTAAAGATTATTTTTTACGATTCTCTATTGAGTTATGACTTCGCCTATCGCCCGGTTCTGGCTTGACGTCGATTTACGGGACAGCCTGTATAGTGAGTTCAAACAGAAGCGCCCCCCCCCCCTACTCCGTGCCCCCCCGCACCCCGCTACGAGCCTGCAGCTAATAGCGGTGTAGGCTGTTACTCATGTGTGTGTGTATTGGTCAGTGACAATTTGAAACAGGATAAGTCGCCTGTAACAGTATAGTAGGTATAAGGAAGTAGTTAAATCGGTTCATTTCTACCAAGTGCAAAGGGTATGATTGTATGACGGTTGGATAACCACAATACCGCAGGTGAAGGTCGTCAACTATAAACACATACGCGACATGCATCACACACACAGAACAGAAAATAACCGATAGAAGGGACATCAACTGCATCACACACACAGAACAGAAAATAACCGATAGAAGGGACATCAACTTAGTTTAGTATGAAAACAGGTGAACACCAGTGTCGCCGGGTGATTTTCGCACACAAAACTATTCATCACGCACAAAAACATTCATTAACGTAAAGAAATGTACTAACGCTTTATGGTAATGTTTTTACTTGTTTTTGAAATTCACATTTTTGGGAATATTGTGCTAAATATAGATACTTGGGATGGCAGCAAAAGAAGTTTTGGGCAAGTAAGAGCATTTGCTCTTACTACCTTTGCGACGGTAGCGCGCCTGCCCCGCCTACATGTCCACACGAGCACTATACGTGTACCATCTTTACTTGTGAGAAGTACTTGAATCAGTTTATATTATATTTATATGTATAGATAGAGTGTCACCGAGCTGCCTATAGATGAAGTCTTAATGGGTTTTTTAATAGATGACATACAATGAGACTACATAAAAAGATCTGATGCCCAGTCCCATACAAAAGTTCACTTAAAAACTGTCCACAGTCGTGTTTACGTAGTTATAGCTGTGGTTATATTGATTTGTAATATGTAATTACCTAAATTTGTGTTAAATGTAATGAACACATAATATATTTATGCTATTTTTTTACTACGATTGTACCTAAAGCATTAGATGAAAACGTAATAAATACTATACGGTCTCATAACCTGATTTAAAAGCGCACCCAAATGTTCAAGTGGGCGTTCATTTCATGAGGACATTTTTTGACGCTGATTGTGTATCTACTTTTTATATGAGATCGATGCCTGTCCCACATTCCCCACTTCACAGCTGTCCCCGACCTTCAGGGTCAGGGTGACGCTGCAACGAGGCTCCTCACACCACGTAAAATATACCGTCGCATTCACAAAACGCGCACGTCACTCGATCGCGTTCAGATTGCTCTTGACGTTTGCCTTTTGAAACACCTCTTCAAAGTGATTGATTCTTGACACCGCCTAGGGCCCTAAGACGAATACCATTTTTTACATCACTGAAAATTTATCCTATACTGGCTGTTCCCCGCGGTTTTACACGCTGTAATTTCGGAGTTCCCAGGGGAATTCCGAGATAAAAAATACCCCATGTCTTTCTCTGTATTCCTGACAACGTGTATGCAAAATTTCATAATGATCCGTAGAGTCGTTGAGGCGTGAAGACGTAACAAACATACAAACAAACCAACTCACTTTTGCATTTATAGTAAGGGCTATCCTAACTAATATCTATCTATCTATCTTTACTGTAATAAAAGGGTAGAATCCGCGATTCTGTACATTAAATATTTTTACCTAAAATTGAGACGGGTGATAAAAGAATAGTAACCAAGTCCAAAAAAAAGTCTTTAAAAGTCTGTCTGTCTGTCTGTCTGTTCGCGATAATCTCCGCATCTACTGAACGGGTTGTCATGCAGTTTTCAGTAGTAGATTAAGCTAAGTCTGGAACAACATGTAGGCTTTGTTTTATCGAAATAGGACATAGGGGAAAAACGTTATCATCAGTTAAAGAATTCAGCGCAATGCAATAGTCGAAAGCTTTGAAATAATGTTGCATAACGAACATGATAAAACCTTTTTAGAGATATGCAATTTCTTTTGAATTGATTTTTCGCGAAGTGACAGTTTTAAGGCTTGGAGAGACAAATGATGTGATTAAATAATTTTCTTCGAGACTAAAGAGTATATAACCACTACGTTTTAAAAGAGTGAGAAAATGAGGAGAAAATCTAACGTCATTGCTGTCATTGCAATGGTCGAAAATTCACACGGGTGAAACCGCGGGCACCAGCTAGTTATTTATAAATGCGAATGTGTTTGCGGCCAATTTATCAATTTGTTCGTTAGTTGTTAAAAAGTAAACCTGTAATTTAATCTAGTTTTAAGAAACTTCTTAATGACTAATGAGTAGTTAGAAATAAATTTTCGCAAATTGTGTCTTTTACGACAAAATCAAGTTCCAACAAATATTACTGCGGTGTCTATAAAATTATTATCATTTAAAATAACTTCTACAATATATCTCTACCAGCAATTGTCACCGGGCAAGGAGTTTCTTACAAATAAGGAAATTCTTGAAATTGTTCATTTGCCACTAATATAAGTAATTTCAATCTAATACCTAGAACCTAATAAGACTAAGCACATCACATAGGTACCTATAAAAACAGGGAAAATGCACCGTAAACTACACCGTGTGTCAATTTACTCTAATAGGATTGTAAACCTTAACAACTTATGTTAAAGTTCATTTTGTGTTGTGATAGTATATTCGAGTGTGTTATAGAGATTTGTTCTCCCGACGATAGTATAGTCGTCATTGGTAGTCACTTCACTAGTATATTTGAAATGACGTTTGAGGAATTTCCCGTAAAACCGCGTACGTGGTATAAAAATCCACTTCACAATACACAGATCTACTTGATCCCACACTAAGCTATTATTAGCTTGTGTCGTGGAAACCATGTACTTACGTACGTACTAGTCATAAATCGTGTTTCGTGACAAATAACAATACCAATGAATCAGTTATCAAACAAATGGCAGAGAATACAAATCGATCTAATTTTTTTTTACTTTTCTTCATATTTATTAATTCCAAAATACTTACTATTTGAGCTCGTTTTTGGGCTTTTCTTCATAATTCTACCTCAAAGTTTTTTATCATGTGGGTCGCGATTCCCATGGGATCCCAAAAACTAGGTCAATCAAAAAAACCAATAAAAATTAAAAACATAGATTGTATGGAAATACATGAAAAAAGCGGGGGTCGCGAGATATTATTTCATACTAAAGGGGTCGCGTCATGAAAGAGCCAAAAAGGTTTCAAAACACTGTTCTATAGTATTTATTCTTAATTAATTTTCAAACGTAAAAGTTTGGGTAATGTTTTGTTTGGATAATTCTTATTCACGCGCATAAACGGTTGAACGGATGTTGATGAAATTTGGCTTAGGAATATGTTTTGGATTAACATATTCGCAGTTCGTCTGTTTTTATATACCTATTTCACTTTTAGTATAATTAATGATTAATTATATTGTAGAAAAATAATAGCCACTTATTTATTTATTAGGAAGACCACGGCACAATTTCAATTTGTATAAATATATAAAACGTAAATAAATCAAAATTGCTAATGACAGTTCGAAAAATACTATAAGTTTATCGCCAGTTCAACTGTCGAGCTTATTACAATACCTAAATGTGATTAGAACGCACCCGTAACGCAGCATGGGAAATTTCAAAACATGGTAAAACAAATTATGTGTAGAAATAAAATAAATACGTACCTAACATTTCATTTTTTTTCGGAAAATCCCCAAAGTACCAAATTCTTTTTTTAGGAAAGTTTTGAATAAAAAAAGTTATTCTCCAGAAACAAGTGGCAGCCCTAGCGAGTAGGGTTGTGTACAGGCACCTGGTTCTCGAGGCGCACGAGCTGCTGGCGGTGGCTCGCCTCGCGCGCCTCCAGCAGGCGCTCCGCCTGCAGCGCCGCCTGCCGGTAGCGCTCCGCGTCGTCGCGCCGGCACGGCGAGCCGTCCAGCTCGCTCAGGTATCGGTTGCGCGCCATAGACAGCTCCGCCTCCTGGACCAGGGAGGTGACAAATCTGCGGTCAGCTCGCTTAAAGCGGCTACACACGGCCCTAAAATCAGAGGCAATATCGGGAGTAGGATGGCCAGGTCGCAAATCCTAGTAGCCGGACAGACAGACATTATTGAGGATTACTTATAATCCTCAATAATTTAGAGTGTCCTCAATAATATGGGTCCGACCTTCTTACTCAAATGTCCGGCCAAACTGGCTGATCTGTCCGACTGTTAGGTTTGGCGACCTGGCAACATTACTCCTCTGAGTTTAGGGTCGTGTGTAGCCGCTTTTAGCCGAGTTGACATTCTTCAACATAGTCGCGCCAAAACTAAGCTTTGATTGGACGATTTTAAGTGACCACATCACCGAAAGATTCGTTACTCAGTTTTCTATGCGTTAAAAAAACATAGATTGTCATCTTGGCTAAGGGGGATGCTATATACATATACGCAACGAAGAAGCGTCACGTTACAGAAGATAAAAGAGTAGAATCCGCAAATTCAATGTAAAGTCGACATCAGAAGTATATAAACACTTGAAAGTCGTTGAATCTTACTGCAATAGTAATAAAGTTCAAAGACTGACCAAAACGTTTACATATTTCTGCTGCAGACTGTACGGATACATTGAATATTTTTACCAAAAATTGAGAGGAGGCGATAAAATAAGAGTAATCAAACACAAAAAACTATTTTCAAAGATTGTTTTCTATCTGTCCGTCTGTGTCGCTAAACTTCGAAAGTACTGAATGGATTTTTATACGGTACACAGTCGTTGCACAGATAAAATAAAGCTTAGCTTGAAGCAATATCTTATAAATTGTTTTATTGAATCGGATTTCGATAAAAAGAAAAAAAAATCGTTTATGCATTTACATAAACTGTCATTGCAAGAGTCGATAATTCACGCGGGTAAAACCGCGGGCACCAGCTAGTATATACAAAACAAATATTGCCATATTATGCTTTCTTGCGATTCATTTATTATACCGTTTAGCTCTTGTACGTCACGTTAAAGATTAAAACGAAGTGTGACCTTGCATACCTTATCGGAGAGTTCCTTTTCCAGCCGTCTGATCTTCATCTTGAGCTCTCTGTTCTCCAGCTCGAGGAAGCTCAGTTCGGTCGAGCAGCTCTTCTCATCTTTGTAGCCGATTATATTCGAGTCTTTGTAACGCATCGACTCCTTCGTCGAGTCTTGACACACTGTTACGTTTAAAAAGGACCGTTGTTTATCCGTTCAGTTTCTCAGATAAACAACGGCATCGAAAAACATCACTCCAATGGAAAATCAATCCCTCTGGATTATCTTTTATAAGGGGATTCATGTGGACAAAAAATTAATCCCGTATATCCCAGTGGACGGACGCGTAAAGTGAAAAAACATCCAACTTGGCTGTATGAACTTAGTTTCCTTTGCCTTCCTTGTAAACTTCACAACAAAAAACTACGATCTGACGGCAACCCTGGCAACGTGCGGTATCTCACCGGAGTCTATATCGGAGCTGTAGTACACGCTCTTCTCGGCGCGGTCGTGGCTCTTGGCGCGCGCGGGCGGCGCGCGGGGCTGCACGTGCGCGTGCGCGTGCGCGGGCGCGGCGCGGCGCTCCGCCTCCAGCCGGCGCACGGTGTCGCGCAGCGCGTCCGCCTGCGCGCGCAGCTCGGCGCGCTCGCGCTGCAGCGCGTGCAGCTCGCGCTCCAGCTCGCCGTCCGCGCTCGAGCCCTCCCTGCCGTCCCACGCGCTCAGCCGCAGCTGCGACTCCAGCCCGGACCTGCGCCAGGACATTGCCACCAATTTAGAGCTAGTAAATATCCGTCATGCTACTGCTCCACCTGCGTGTTAACGCGTAAATTAGTGCGCTAAATAAGGCATTACGTAGATGTGGCCAACATTTTAACGGGTTAACTTACTAACGGCATTACTAACGACGTTAAACGTTAAGCGATAGCTATAGCTAGTGTCGGTTTTTTGGACACATCAAAGAGTTTTAGCGCGTTATTTAGCGCACTAAGCGGTGTTGGCTACATTAACGCCTTCTCATTCTGCGTGGCGCACGCGCGGAGCAAGACCGTATTTACTTTGTTTTGGCGGGAACAATAAAAATACGACATTGGAATGGTCTAAAATTACAGCTGCTTCTACCGCCATTGCAAAAAAAACAGCTGTCTGAAGCATCGACCTCCATTTTGTGTTAACTCGTTATTTCACTAGAAATTAACGCTTAACGGCACGTTGCAAACTAAATGTAGCCAACACATATTTTAATGCCTTAATTAACGCGTAGTTGGAGAGCAGTAGCATCACTGAAAATTATTACCTAGTACAGCACTATACCTCCTGTCTAATACCCTCACTAATCGTGTCTTCACTTACCACTTTGTTTATCCATACTAATATTATAAAAAGAAAACATTTGATTTTTTGTGTCTGTTCGTTTGTAATGGATAAAGTAAAAAACTCCTAGACCGATTAAGATTGAATTCTTTCACTATATAGGTATATACATAATTATATTGGTGACGCGACTGACCGCTGCACCTCGACGTTGGCCAGCTGGTTGGTGAGGCGGTGCACCTGGTCCTCGAGGGTGGCGTTCAAGCGCTTCAGCTCGCTCAAAGCGGATTTAGCGCTTTCCAGCTTCTCGCTGAGCACGCGTTTCTCGTTCTCGCAGTTGGCTGCAGATAGGAACAAAAATGTATTAATTTAATGATGCTTCGACACGTCATGTGCAGTATTCAATAGAGTACTTGCATGAAATTTATAATAAGAAATTTTGTCAATATTTCAAAAATAGATCCTTAGAAAAGCGTTATCGTGAAAGATTTACTAAAAAAAATTCAATAGTTTCCAAAATATTCAACTTTTAATTTGAACGTGAAACGGAACGTTGCAACGAAACACCAATCACAGCCAAGCTTGACACATGACGTCACTTTTATTTTTTTAGGAAACATTTACCTTTTTTCAGAGAAGGCAAAAGAAACTAAGTGCATACAGTCAACGCATATTTTCCATTTTATGAAGTTTTTTACTTTAAAATGCATCGGTAAGATGCATTTCGATTCTTTACTGGAACTTTTGGAAATAAATCGACACAGTTCAACCTTAATTTCGCTTTTGGATATTGAAGTTATCTGTCTGTCAGTGTCACATGACATTTCTATCACAGATTAATAAGGCGTAATTTTGAACTAGTGACGTCATTCCGCGTTTCGGCGGTAAGGTCTAAAGTAGGAACTTTGAAACGCTCTATTTAATTAATTTATGCATTTTTTTCTTTTTCTTGCTTTGTTTAAATAGGTCTTATATCTTTAAAATAGAAAAAAAAAATCATGCAAGTACCCTATTAAACTTTTTTTTTACTATATTGCTACTAGCTGTTCCCCGCAGTTTCACTCGCATTAATTTCGGAGTTAGTGCTCTAACGACGCTAGTTTCCCTTTTGTATTCTCCTCAAGAGTTGATCAATTACTGAAACAACTGAAAAATGATTTATGAGTCTAACTTCGAAAACGACGGTACCTATAAAATCTCCGGCTTTCACTTTCCATCCCTCTTTTCTTTAGCAAGTCTGCGTTGCAAACTGAAACTACAGGCCTAATTTTTTATATTATGTTCTTAACCTCCGTATAGTTTCGGTTGATCATTGAGTCAGTGAAGACACTTCGTTGTATGACACCTATGTTGATGCTAGTAAAAAAAAGAATCAAAACTGTATGGGCCTTATATGTTACGGAGCTTCGACTCCGATAAGCTCTTCCGATTTATCTTACACCTTAAGTTCTGACTTTGGCTCAGACTCTTTTAAGTTGGAGGTTAATCATGTCGCGTGTGGAATACACCGTCATAAACATGTTTTTTAAATAAAAAAGATAAAATAAAATTAAAAGAAACATTTTTTTTTTAATTTTTCAAAAAATCAATCAATCTTAAAGAAAATAAGCTATGAAGGCGCGTCGATATTTGAAGAGTAGTGTTCAATTGTACCTACTAACACAGGTCGCATCGCATCGCTCGCTGTGTGCGTGGCGCGTGCCTTGTATACGTATTAGTGAGCTACGTGTATTGTGTACCTTGTGAATGTAGTTGTGATGTTTTTCCAATGAATTTATTTTCCCCATATTCTGAAAACTACCGACCTCACAATATTATTTTTTCGCTTATCCCGTTTGTTATAACGTATACTTTCAGCCCTGTAAATATTCGCATCTAATTTTTCCACATCTTATATTATGATTCTGGCGCCCCTTGAAACTGCCGCCTGGGGCGTCTGCCCCGGTGTCCCCCCCGGCCCCCCTAGATGACTCACAGACGGTTTTCTGCAAATGTCTCAGCTTGTCGACAGCGGCGTGCTCGTTGTTTTTAGCTTCGGCGAGCGCGCGCGACGCCTTGGCGTGGTCGGCGCGCAGCTCGCTCTCGGCGGCGGCCGCCTTCTGCAGCGCGGCCGACAGCTGCTCCACGGTGCCCTTGAGCGACGTGCAGCGCTCCTCGAGCGACGCCACCGTGCGCGAGTAGCCCTCGCAGCGCTCCTGCAGCTTCTGTGTTACGGACGCGGGGTTCGTTTATTTATACAATTCAAATCGAAAAAAAAAAACAAACTTGTAATAAGTTACAGAAAAACTTTTGCCATCGTTTATATTTAAGATGTGACAAAATTAGCTGCAAATATTTTCAGGGCCGAAAGTAAACGTTATATAACAATCAGGATGAGTGAAAAATTAATATTATTATGTTTGGTAGTTTTTCAGAATATGGGGAAAATAAATTCATTGAATAAACATTACAACTACATTCACAAGGTGCACAACACACGTAGCTCACTAATACGTATACAAGGCACGCACCGCGCACACAGCGAGCGATGCATCAGCTGACCAGCTCGAGGCGCAGGGCGATGTGAGTGTAAAGCGATTTAGCGGAGAGCGCCTACACAGGTTGTTTTCTTTTTGATCGATTTAGGTATTTTGTTTGAAAAAAAAATCTCTTCATCTTTTTTATTTCATGAACGTGTTTATAACGGTGTATACTTTCAACCCTATAAATATTTGCAGCTAATTTTGCGTTTTCGTTATCAATAACGTTTCCCGCCGACGTATAGTTGTCGTAACTCGTTCGTTTCCCCGCTCCACTCCATTGCCCGACTCATCTTTGTTAGAACTTGATATAAAACGCGGGTATGCGTAAGCCACGGTTCATTGTTACTTTGTGTTCGGTTCAGTGCAGTTATAGTGTCGTATCAAACTAATAGTGATTACGTGTGCTGTGTCATCTAGTTGTTTCCAGAGGTTTGCTTAAGTCGGGAGCACGGGCAGTGGAGGTGAGCGTTCATGCGTTGTAAAGGGGCCCCATTAAACCTACACCTGGGTCGCAAGTCCCAGGCACTGCTCCGTGTTCCCGACGGATATCTGGTATGCTGTATTATCTGTGACTATGTTGGTGCAATTGCCTATTATAGTTCCATGTTCCTATATCTTTATTTCCTACATATACATACATATTTATTTATTTATTGGGAAACCAGAAGTACAATAATAATTTGTATATTATACGAGCATAAAATGTGAATATAACAAAACTGCTAAATATGATAGATCTTCACATGTAGACTAGAATTATACTATCGAAAAAGCACATAACGTCACATTAGTTATACGTGAATATTTATTTTAAGTTTTTTTTTATATATTAGCGGATTTTTATACAAGTAAGTGAGCATCACCTTGAGCGCTTGGTCCCTGTCCCGGGCCCCGACGGCGGCTCTCTGTACGTCGCCCTCCAGCTGAGCGCGGCGCACGTCGAGCCTGGAGGCGCGCGCTGTATGCAGCACACACGTACACATAGAGTACTTTTCATCCAGGAATAGGCTTGTTTCCGGGGTTTAAAAATCAAAATTCTATTTAGTCCGTCTTGTAGATTAATAAAAAAAATTATAGACCCGTATTTTTTGCTTTTTCAAATTATTGAACAAAATACTAAGATAAAAAGCGTTAAAGTTTAGGAGTGGGGGCTCTTGACGTCATAACGTACTATAAACTGTAGCACAGCGTGACGTCACGTGACATTTCAACTTAACGTATCTCCATTATTTTTTGATTACGTAAAAAAAAATATGTGTCCAATATTTATTATAAATCTACAAGACGGACTAAAACTTAAAATTTGGTTGGCAAGCCCATTCCCAGGGGAATTATGGACTTAACGCAAGTGGGAGGATCGAGTAGTGTGCAATCTCTTAGGCTAAGGTCGCACTACAAGGAGCTTCGCTTATTGCTAAGAGCCAAGCTACTCCCAGAGTGACTAATTCCAGTGAACAGACACATTGCATACCATCGCAGCTGGCCACACTAGCATCGCATGGTGATTAGGTACCTATCTAGGACGTCGTTTGCAATGTGGCCAGCTACGTTAAAGAGGAATGATTTTATTTTTTGTATGTTTGTTTGTTACGATTTGACTCAAAAACTACTGGATCGATTTCAAAAATTCTTTCACCTTTAGAATGCTGCATTATAGTATAGTATCCGGAATTCGTGCGGAAACTTTGAAATTACCGCGGGTGAAACCGCGAGGAACAGCTAATATGCAATATGTCAGTTCACTAAGATTAGTCACTCGGCGAGTAGCTTGGCTCTCAGCGAATAAGCGAAGCTCCTTGGACCGCTACACACCCTCGGCCGCAGCCAGCGCCTCCCGCAGCTGGCCCACCTCCTGCGCGCGCTCCGCCAGCTGCAGGCGCAGGTTCTCACCCTTATTCTGTAAATAGAACAATAGTAAACACTTTTACCCACTAGCTGTGCCTCGCGGTTTCACCCGCCGTAATTTTGGAGTTCCCGCGGGGATTCCGGGACAAAAAGTAGCCTATGTCCTTCTCTGTACCCCAGACAACCTGTATGCAAAATTTCGTGGTGATCGGTTGAGCCGTTTAGCCGTGAAAGCGTAACAAACAAACAAACTCACTTTCGCATTTATAATATTAGTTAGGATTGTAATCTTATTTAGTTTTTCCGTCCATGAAAATTTCAACCTTTCTTTTCGTGTATCCAGAACTAGTTTTAAGTTTTATTTGAATTATGGGAGTAATCTCTGAATCTACTGAACCGATTTTGAAAATTCTTTTACATATTATACGCTATACGCTACGGTAGTCCCGAGTGAAATTCGCACGGGAACTCCGAAATTACCGCGGGTGAAACCACGGGGAACAGCTAGTATATAATTTGTTATCTTTTTCTTTCTAACGTGCCTATAAGAGGCATCCGCAAACCCATCATAAAAACCATGGTAACAGTAGACGAAAACTAGTATGTATGTATGTAGGAGTGTCTCTCCCAGACGTCGCGCCCACCTCGTTCTGAGTTTTCTCCTCGGTGACGGACGAGAGCGTCGCCTCCAGGCTGGTGATCTTGTCCCGCAGGTTGCTGATCTCTACCGTCTTTGACTGAACGGACTCATTCTGTAAATAAACAAAACAGTTTCAATAGGGATGTTCACAACTTTTGAAAATCAAAATTTTAATTAGTCCGTCTTTTACAAATTTAAAAATCATTAGACACGTATTTTTTTATTTTTCAAATAAATGAAAATACACAGAGATAAAGCGCATTAAAGTTTAGGGTGGGGGCTCGTGACGTCACTTACCGCTACAAGCCGCCATACAAACTGCACTAGTTAGTGACGTCACGCGAAATTTCAACTAATGTATCTCTGTTATTTTTTGATTACGTAAAAAAAGAAAAATACGTGTCCAAATTTTTTTTTATTACAAGACGGACTAAAAAACAAAAATTAGTCAAATAGCCTATTCTCAGTGCTATAAGTTCAGTAGGGGAGACCGGGGATGGTTGACTATAGTGGTAGGTTGACTAACTGTCAAAAACTCGTCCGAGGCAATAGCCTTGAGCTAACCAGTGAGACACGAGAGTCCGTCACCTCCTCCCGCTCAGTCAACGGGAACGTGGCGTCGCGCACGCACGTCGTTTGAGAGAAGGAACGTAATATTTAAAAACAACACACGTAAGTAATTATTTTTCATGTAATATTATTTGTAATAATGCCTATTTATTCATGTTTATTGACTATCGAAGCATTTACAAACGAATGTTTGATTCATGTTCTTTCTTTTATGTATTATTCTATTCGATTTCGTCGCAATTTTGAGGTTATGGCATGTGCTTAAAAATTAAAAAGTGGTTCGGGGCTAGTAGACTAATGTATAACGGGGTTGGTTGACCACTTGGTCAACCAGCCCCATTATTCCACATATAAAATGAAGTTGGTATTTTTGAAATTTTATCAAAAATTATTGTTTCAGGACCATGCGAACCTACAAAAGAAAGACTAATAGAGGGAGTACATCCACAGATGTAATAAATAGAGCATGTCAAAAAGTTATCTTTGATAAAAAAGTATTAATTCTACGGCGAAACAGTACGCTATACCGTATATACCGTATATACCGTATATACCGTATATACCGTATATATAATTTATTTAATTAATGTAATTTAATTTATGCGGTTAAATTAGCTAAGTTGTATTTAGTCATACATTTTTATGGTGTACTTAATGACTATCTAGTTAACTTCAATATATTTGGAGTATTTATTTGAATAAAAATGTGACATGTAAATTAATTTTACGAATAAAGATGTTATGTTATGTTATGTTATGTTATACCGTCGTAAATTTGAAGAAAAAATTAGAAAAAAATCCCGAATTATCGAAATCTGAATCAACTTTGGACAGCGTTGGATACAGAAAAAATAGACAAATATTTAGCGACGAGGAAGAGCTTGCTTTAGAGAGTTACTTGAAGAAAGCAGCAGATTTTTATTATGGGCTAACACCTTATGAAACACGAAAGTTCGCATATGAATTGGTAAAAAAAATAACAAATCCTTACCGGACTCATGGAATACAAAACTGATTGCTGGTGAAGATTGGCTGAGGAATTTTCTTAAACGTCATCCTGCACTTTCTATACGAACTCCTCAAGCTACTAGTTTATCTCGAGCCACATCTTTCAACAAAACAAAATTTGTTCTTTGGCAACATATAATACACAAAACATACAATACATTTTTGCGTCTTTTATCCCATTTCCTCATAGATTTTGCCCTTACAACTTCATAGGTCAACTTACCCCAGGTGAATAGTCAACCTACCCCGAGCATGGGGTAGGTTGACCAGTTTTTCCTTTTATACAAAAACTGGTCTGTACTCTATATCATAACGAATAACGTGCTTTTTGCCACTTTCTTGCAAAGCTTAATAGTTAATCTATTAACTGAACCCATTGTTAAATTAATATACTGTAAAGAAATAGAAATAGAAACCTTTAAACTGAAAATTGGTCAACCATCCCCGGTCTCCCCTATATAATCGAACATACCCTACATCTCTTACTAATTTGGCATGGATGTCATAATTTATATGTATTGTCTAAATAGCGAAGCAGATCATCTCATATCTTACCAATGAAATATCGTCCGTTAACTAACAAGACCGCGTAAGTAATATTTACCAACTTTACAGGAGATGAAAAAAACAAACAGGAAACAAAAAAAAAATTCTGTTGTAAAACAAGTAAAACCGGTATTTATTCAATAACAATAGAAAAATTCCACTGATTTTTTAAAATAGTTTTTCGTTTCCTGTAAAGTTGATAAGCCTGTAAAGTTCCTGTAAAGATGCGGTGTTGTTAGCTAAGGGACGATATTCGGTTTGGCAACATTACCAGCGCGTTCATCTGCGCCTCCTTCTGCCCCACGCTGGCCTGCAGGCGCGCCCGCTCCTCCTGCAGCGCGCGCAGGCTGCCGGCCGCCGCCTGCAGCTTGCTGTCCCCCTTGCTGTGCTGCTCGCTCGCCTCCTTCAGCTGCTTCTTCAGCATGCCCACTTGGGACTTGAAGTCGTCCTGCCGACCGACACGGACACATAGCACTCAACGGCATCGAGTGGCACGACAGGCGTGTCATCATTATTTTTAACAATTGAACGTATTTAAGCGTACAACAAGGGAAAATGGAAAACAAACGTTTTATTTACACATATCTGAAGGCACGCTAGGCGTGTCATCATTTAAAATGGCCCTTGGCATGACAGTCATATCACGGAATATTTGTTGGTCACCAAAAAGCCCACAGATAGACGAAATTAAGTCCCAAGACGAATCGATTGAGAACTAAACCATTCGACACTATAGGCAGGTTGCCGGAGTATGAAAATTTAGGAGCGGGGACTCGTGACGTCATATGCTAAACTGAACTGGATCGTGACGTCACGCGACATTTCGACTCAACTATCGCCGTTATTTTTTTGATTACGTAATAAAAGAGAAAATACGAGTCCAATATTTTTTATTAATGTACACGACAGACTAAAAACAACAATAGTTATTATTCTTCCTCTTTGAATAGAAAAATAAAAACACTTTATTTGTTTGTTGTCATTGTTATTACCCTTTCTCGTTCAATTTGGCACACTTCATGCATCAGGTTGCGCATCCCCTTCTTGATCAGTTCGGGATCGACGTCGATAACTTCGCCGCGCTCCTCGGAGTGGTCGCGACCTGTGATTTAAGATAAGATAAGATAAACTTTATTCAGCAAGAAACTGTAGATGATTTTTCTCCAATAGATACAGTGATTTATGAGGAATGTTTATATCTATATTTTATCCTGAAATTCGCGCGGCCGCCAGCACGCTGCCGTCGGGCTGCACGCCGCACACGCGCCGCGCTGTGCCCTACCTCTGTGCGGGCTGTAGCGGCGCGCGGGCGAGGCGAGCCGGCGGCGCGCGGCCACCAGCACGCTGCCGTCGGGCTGCACGCCGCACACGCGCCGCGCTGTGCCCTACCTCTGTGCGGGCTGTAGCGGCGCGCGGGCGAGGCGAGCCGGCGGCGCGCGGCCGCCAGCACGCTGCCGTCGGGCTGCACGCCGCACACGCGCCGCGCTGTGCCCTACCTCTGTGCGGGCTGTAGCGGCGCGCGGGCGGGGCGAGCCGGCGGCGCGCGGCCGCCAGCACGCTGCCGTCGGGCTGCACGCCGCACACGCGCCGCGCTGTGCCCTACCTCTGTGCGGGCTGTAGCGGCGCGCGGGCGAGGCGAGCCGGCGGCGCGCGGCCGCCAGCACGCTGCCGTCGGGCTGCACGCCGCACACGCGCCGCGCTGTGCCCTACCTCTGTGCGGGCTGTAGCGGCGCGCGGGCGAGGCGAGCCGGCGGCGCGCGGCCGCCAGCACGCTGCCGTCGGGCTGCACGCCGCACACGCGCCGCGCTGTGCCCTACCTCTGTGCGGGCTGTAGCGGCGCGCGGGCGAGGCGAGCCGGCGGCGCGCGGCCGCCAGCACGCTGCCGTCGGGCTGCACGCCGCACACGCGCCGCGCTGTGCCCTACCTCTGTGCGGGCTGTAGCGGCGCGCGGGCGAGGCGAGCCGGCGGCGCGCGGCCGCCAGCACGCTGCCGTCGGGCTGCACGCCGCACACGCGCCGCGCTGTGCCCTACCTCTGTGCGGGCTGTAGCGGCGCGCGGGCGAGGCGAGCCGGCGGCGCGCGGCCGCCAGCACGCTGCCGTCGGGCTGCACGCCGCACACGCGCCGCGCTGTGCCCTACCTCTGTGCGGGCTGTAGCGGCGCGCGGGCGAGGCGAGCCGGCGGCGCGCGGCCGCCAGCACGCTGCCGTCGGGCTGCACGCCGCACACGCGCCGCGCTGTGCCCTACCTCTGTGCGGGCTGTAGCGGCGCGCGGGCGAGGCGAGCCGGCGGCGCGCGGCCGCCAGCACGCTGCCGTCGGGCTGCACGCCGCACACGCGCCGCGCTGTGCCCTACCTCTGTGCGGGCTGTAGCGGCGCGCGGGCGAGGCGAGCCGGCGGCGCGCGGCTGCCAGCACGCTGCCGTCGGGCTGCACGCCGCACACGCGCCGCGCTGTGCCCTACCTCTGTGCGGGCTGTAGCGGCGCGCGGGCGAGGCGAGCCGGCGGCGCGCGGCCACCAGCACGCTGCCGTCGGGCTGCACGCCGCACACGCGCCGCGCTGTGCCCTACCTCTGTGCGGGCTGTAGCGGCGCGCGGGCGAGGCGAGCCGGCGGCGCGCGGCTGCCAGCACGCTGCCGTCGGGCTGCACGCCGCACACGCGCCGCGCTGTGCCCTACCTCTGTGCGGGCTGTAGCGGCGCGCGGGCGAGGCGAGCCGGCGGCGCGCGGCTGCCAGCACGCTGCCGTCGGGCTGCACGCCGCACACGCGCCGCGCTGTGCCCTACCTCTGTGCGGGCTGTAGCGGCGCGCGGGCGAGGCGAGCCGGCGGCGCGCGGCCACCAGCACGCTGCCGTCGGGCTGCACGCCGCACACGCGCCGCGCTGTGCCCTACCTCTGTGCGGGCTGTAGCGGCGCGCGGGCGAGGCGAGCCGGCGGCGCGCGGCTGCCAGCACGCTGCCGTCGGGCTGCACGCCGCACACGCGCCGCGCTGTGCCCTACCTCTGTGCGGGCTGTAGCGGCGCGCGGGCGAGGCGAGCCGGCGGCGCGCGGCTGCCAGCACGCTGCCGTCGGGCTGCACGCCGCACACGCGCCGCGCTGTGCCCTACCTCTGTGCGGGCTGTAGCGGCGCGCGGGCGAGGCGAGCCGGCGGCGCGCGGCCACCAGCACGCTGCCGTCGGGCTGCACGCCGCACACGCGCCGCGCTGTGCCCTACCTCTGTGCGGGCTGTAGCGGCGCGCGGGCGAGGCGAGCCGGCGGCGCGCGGCTGCCAGCACGCTGCCGTCGGGCTGCACGCCGCACACGCGCCGCGCTGTGCCCTACCTCTGTGCGGGCTGTAGCGGCGCGCGGGCGAGGCGAGCCGGCGGCGCGCGGCTGCCAGCACGCTGCCGTCGGGCTGCACGCCGCACACGCGCCGCAGCGCCAGCGCCAGCGACGACAGCCGCGCCTCCGCCTCGCGCCGCAGCGCCTCGCACTGCGACAGCGACGCCTCCAGCGCGCGACACCGCGACTCGCTGCTGCTCGCGCGGGTCTGACCACAGAAACAAGAGAATGAAAAGAGAAACAATAATTATTGGAGCCAAATGCCTCAAGCACCACCAACGACACTTTGTGAACATCGTGAAGATTGACTGGTAGAGAACGCACACACACATGAAAAATCACCAAAATAAAAAGCTTAACATAACAAAATACCGATAAAAAATACACATAATATTATAAATTATTGGTTTGTGCATGGACCAATTAGTTTGTGCTACCACTGATCGGTATGAAGTCTGTGCCAAGCCCGCTTGTATCTTCCCGCTTGGGTTGTTCTCACGACGAGCTCGTGGCGGGAGTGGACTTAGCCCATCTACACATCTACTCCATATTTGGCTTGTCTCCAACTTCAAACCGATCAGTGATAGCACAGATCAATAATAATATTACGTGTATTTTTGTCTTTTGGATTAAATCGGTATTTTTCGCTTGGTAGTGAAGTGAAATACCTTTTTTTTTTTATTTATTTATTTACTCAGAAAAAAGTACAAAAAATTTTTACGTCAGACACAAAAACCCAGCAGGGTTTATTTCGTGTCACATCTGGCATTAAATAAAATACATATTATATTATATATTATAATTTTATACATATTATATATTATATATATTATTGTTGAGTAATTCCGATAACCATCTGTGGTTTTCATCATCAGTTCCAATTCTTTAAATTTTGCTTTTCGAAAGCAACTGAATGATTTACTATAAAAAATACTGAAATCACTATAGGTGTGCCTATAATTTTGGAAGAGTTCCCTCGATTTCTCCAAGATCCCATCACCTGATCCCGGACTTGGTGGCCATGGGTGTTCCCATATTTGGGAGTTTACCCTTTCAAACAAAAAAAGAATTTTCTAAATTGGTCCAACTGTCTTTGAGTAATCGGTGAACATACATAAAAAACATACAGCCGTATGCAGAACCTCCTCCTTTTTGGAAGTTGGTTAAAAACATAAGAAACAATAACGATTTGTGACATATTTTGTGTGGTGTATCACTATGCCCAAAATGGACGTTGACTCAGCATTCAGCAAAGTTATAAACTATTTTTTAATTTTTTTAACATTTTTATTTCGGAAAAGCTTAGTTTACATTTTGACTGGTATTTTAGTACTTTATTTAATTCTTTTCTTTATTTACCTACTAATGGTGATGTTTGTGAAATTGTAAAAGAACATTAGAATTTGACACACAAGCATTTTGTAATATTATGTTGGGTGTAATTTAAACCATGCGACGCATTTCAGCCCTTGATAATTCACGCTTACATGTCTATATAAAGATGTCAAAGAGAAAGAATTAAATTATTTATGTTCGTTTGTAAAGGTCAAACTCAGAAACTGCTTAACTGATTTTAAAAATTCCTTCACTTACAGGAATCTACAGTGTTTCCGAGTGACGTAGGGCAAATTGTACTCCGATATAAAAGTGAAACTACCTTCAACTCCTGTATTTGCTGCGTGGCGTCCGCGAGGCACACCTCCAAGTTGTGCTTCAACTCCTCTAACCGTCGCTCCTTGGAACGACAATCCTCCAATCTTAGAACTAATTCCTGGAAGATAAAGCATTATTATTTTATTTTAATACTTACTAGCCGTATGAATTTCGGGATTCCCGCAGGAATCCGTGGCCTATATGTAGCCTATACTGTATAAAAGCTATCTCCGTTCACAATTTTATTCAAATCCGCCTAGTCTTTTCAGCGTGAAAAACAACAAACATACCTACTAACTTACTCAGGTTGTGATTTTTATTTTAGAAACAACAGCATTAGGGAGTTGAAGTGAACCGATTCAACTCCCCACGACTACTGAAGGTGAGCGGTTTGTGGGCACACGTGCAGGGTGGGCACGCGCGAGCTGACAGTAACTGTCAGCTGTCAGTGAATAATGGGCATGTTGACTAAATTTTTTTTAGTCCGTCTTGTAGATTAATAAAAAATATTGGACACGTATTTTTTCTTTTATTTACATAATCAAAAAATAAAGGCGATACATTGAGTTGAAATTTCGCGTGACGTCACTAACCGGTGCAGTTAGTATGGCAGCTTATAGCGGTTAATGACGTCACGAGACCCCACCCTAAACTTTAATGCGCTATATCTTTGTATATTTTCATTAATTTGAACAAGCAAAAAATACGTGTTTCTTTCTAACTGACGGACTAATAATTAGATTTTGTTTTCCCGCAGAGCGGCCGAGCAGGGGCCGTATTTTTGAATCGCTCGAATTACTTTTCGCACACGGAATTGCAAGATTTACTTGTAAATTCACATGTATGAGCATTCGCATGTGAATTCTATTCTATTTACGTATGTATGGTATCCATTATTTAATTATACTGTGAACAAATTATCATGTATCTATGTATCTATTTTTCTGCTTCACTGCGCCGCACTCGGGGACGCTCGTGGGACTGCTGGCGCTGACTGAAAACCAGCGCTGAGGGTTCCCATCCTGAGCATATGCTGAGTCAACTGCCATTTGCTGCAGCAGAGACACACCGCGACCAAAACCAGCCAACCAATATCTTTTTTTTTAAGTTTACTTTGCATTGAATTTGTTTGTAATTTTGTTATTTAATTTGTAAACGTTGTATGTGTCTGTTGCGCAATAAAAAAATATTCTATTCTATTCTTAATTCGCGATTCCGTGCGTGAAAGTACCTAATTCGAGTGATTCAAAAATACGGCCCTAGGCGCGGCGGGCGGGGCGGGGCGGGGCGGGGCAGGGCGCACCTGGTCGCGGGCGCGGCAGGCCTCCTCCAGGTCGGCGGCGCGCTGCCGGCTGGCGGCCAGCTCGGCGCGCGCGGCGCCCAGCAGCGCGTCCAGCTCGGCGCCGTGCCGCCGCGCCGCCGCCGCCTCGCCGGCGCAGCGCTCGCGCTCCTCCGACTCGTTCTGTAATCTACGCCGTGTACAGGAAACCTTACTGTTATAACAGCCATGTTGCCGGAGTATAACAATCCTATTCATAATTACAAAAAACCATAAGAAACACGACGTATATTTCGCTTTCATAAATTATTGAAAAATACTTGGATAAAACGCAACGCAAGAAAAAATACTTACGTATTCAATATTTACGGACTAAAAGCTAAAATTTTGTCATCTATTCCATTTGCGTCTAGTTAGTCCGGTCAACATATCGTGGCCACATCAAATGATTGGCAATTTCATGAAACCGCCGGCCACATCATATTACCGCTACAGCATCATTCTGGGTTAGGTTAGGTTTGTCCTGCTTCCATATCGAGGTCGGGTCCTCCATAAAGTATCTGGGACTCGTCCTCGATAGCCGCTGGGACTTCCGCGAGCATTTCCGCCGCCTGTCCCCCAAGCTCATCCGGGCTGCGGGTGCTCTTAGCACCCTGCTGCCCAACCTTGGGGGACCGAGCGTTAACTGCCGCCGCCTATATATGGGGGTGGTACGGTCGATGGCCCTTTACGGGGCCCCGATTTGGGCCAACAGTCTGACGGCTCATAACAAGACCCTCCTGCGAAGACCGCAGAGGGTCCTAGCCGTCAGACTGATAAGGGGATACCGTACCATCTCCTACGAGGCGGCGTGCGTCTTGGCGGGGTCTCCCCCCTGGGATCTAGAGGCGGGCCTCCTCTCGTCGCTGTACGAGTGGCGAGTGGAGTGCCGAGCCAGAGGGGAATACCCCCCGCCAAGGGCGGTGGAACTGCGGAGGTCCCATCTTCGGCAGTCCTTAATGCGAGAATGGGAGAGCAGGCTGGCAACACCTTCCGCCGGCCTGCGGACTGTCGAAGCTGTCCGTCCAGTCCTGCGAGAATGGGCGGACAGGCGGCTGGGCATCATCACCTTCCGGGTGACGCAGGTGCTTTCCGGGCATGGTTGCTTCGGAAAGTACCTGTGTCAGCTCGGGAGGGAACCGACGGCCTCGTGCCACCATTGTGGAACCTGCGGTGAGGACACGGCGCAGCACACTCTCGAAGAGTGCTCGGCCTGGGCCGAGCAGCGCCGTGTCCTCACCTCGGCAATAGGAAGCGACCTTTCGCTGCCCACCGTAGCTTCAGCCATGGTGGGTAGCGAAAGCGTATGGGCGGCGGTTCTCTCCTTCTGCGAGGACGTCATCTCGCAGAAGGAGACCGCGGAGCGGGAAAGGGAGCAGGCAGCGTCCGCCCCTCCCAACCGCCGCCCCAGAAGAAGGGGTAGGAGGCAGGATGTAGTAGGCCTCCAACCCCCATAGTGAGGTCCTCCGGGCGGTAGAGCGAGGCACTCTACCGTCCGAGGGAGTAAGGACCTCGGGTGGACAAGTGGCGCGTTAGGTGTTCCGGCGCGCCACTTTAATTACTTATTTTTAGCAGTTAGTGGGAGAGAGGGACTTAGTTCCTGCGGGGACTAAGTCCCTTAGCAGAGGGGCCCGCCTAAAAGCGGGCCAGCGCCGTCGGGGCCGCGGAGCATGCGAGAGCGAATCCCGCGGCCCTGGCGCAAGGCGCCGAGGAGGAACACCCCAGGGTTTTTAGTGGGTAGTATTCCCGCCCTTCTCAGGGCGGGTCGCCCTTTTCAGGGCGGAGTCCCACATAACCACCGCCCGCCTCATGGCAGTGGTATGCATAAAGCATTTTCCCTGGGTCAAAAAAAAAAAAAAAAAAAAAAAAAAAAAAGGTTTGTCCTGCTGACCGAGCCAAATACAAATGGTCAATTATTATCATAGACTATAGCTGCTCCCTGCGGTTTCACCCGCGGTAAATTCGGAGTTCCCGCGGGAATTCCGGGATAAAATGTACCCTATCTCCTCCTCTGTACCCTCAACAATGTATATACAAAATTGCATGATGATCCGTTCAGCCGTTTAGGCGTGAAAGCGTACCAAACAAACAAACTCACTTTCGCATTTATGATTTTTATTTTATTTTACTTTTCGGAAAATCAACTGCCACAAAAATATATTGGACATTTAAGTGTCAAACAGAAAAGTCGATTACAGATTAATTAGTGAGGGATTTTCTTTCACACTTCATGATATGGCCAATGATGCGATGTGGCCACAACAGGTGCGTCGGCGCACTCGCCTGGCCTGCAGCTCCTTGACGTCGTGGCGCGCCTGCTCCAGCGCCGCGCGCTCCCGCTTCAGCTGCCCCTCGGCGGCGCGCAGCTCGCGGGCCGCGTGCTCGCCGCCCGTGCCCGCCTCCTTCAGCGCGGCCTGCACGCGCGACAGCTCCACCTCCAGCGACGTGCGGCTCTCCTCCAGGCCTGCTCACAAACAGACTTGTCGTCCTTAGTAAAATTACAAACTAGCTGTTCCCCGCAGTTTCACCTGCGTTAATTTCGGAGTTCCCGCGGGAATTCCGGATCACAATATAGCCTATGTTACTCAGGGATAATGTAGCTTTCTAATGGTGAAAGAATTTTTGAAATCGGTCCATTAGTTTTTGAGTTAAATCGTAACAAACAAACTATTATTATACATAGATATAGATATGCGAAAGTGAGTTTGTTTGTTTATTTATTTATTTATTTATTTATTTATATGGAAGACCAGCAGCACAAATATAATTTGTATATATAAAAAGTAAATATAACAAAAATGCTAATGATAGGTCTTCACATGTAGACACAAATTATGTACACTACCAAGTAGCTTCGACATAGCGTTCACACGGCATTATATCGCCTTCACACAGTTTATACAGTTTATTACTATACCCAAAAATGAAAATTAAACATAAAAATAATGAATAAATTTTAAGAGCGAAAGAAATCGTCGCCAAGCATCCTCCTCGCCGCCACTACGCTGGTATCGAACAGATCCAACTGTATAAATCTAGCAGATAATCTGTTAAAGTTTCCACTCGCACGCAGAATGTATGTATTTTGCCTATAATTAGATGACGAAATGGGAGGCTTCAATATATTACTATTCCTTAAGAATTTAGGTGGGGCGTTAATTGGCAGTAGCGACAGCAGGTCAGGGCAGTCGATAGTGCTTTGAGCTATCTTTAACAGGAACGTCAAGTCGGCTATTTCCCTTCTCCTAGCCAACGGGAGCAAGTGGTGTTTGCGACATAGGTCATTATAGTGATAAGAATCGCAGCGATCCTTGATACGATAACTCAAGTATCTAAAAAATCTTTTCTGGATGTTCTCGATGCGATTTATGTAAGTGGCGTATTGGGGATTCCAGACCTGAGAAGCATATTCCAGATGGCTGCGGACAAAGGTACAGTAAAGGATTTTAAATGTTTTTACACACTCAAAATCTCGGCTATTGCGCATTATAAATCCAAGCATCCTCGAAGCTTGGCTGACTATTTTGTCAATATGGTTGTCGAACAGTAGCTTGGAATCATGATACACACCAAGATCACGCACAGTTGTGTTCCTCGGGAGGCTGGTATCCTTTAAGTGATAGTCATAGTTAACCGTACAACGCTTGCGACTGAAAGTAACTACACTGCATTTAATTGGATTCAGATCCAAGTTGTTAACAGTACAGTAGGTCTCGAGGCGTTGCAAATCCTTCTGCAAGCACAGCGCATCAGAGATGGTGGAAACAGCTGCAAATATTTTCATATCATCAGCAAAACTGAGAAGATGAGAATGGTGGAAGCAACGTTCAATGTCATTAACAAAAACCGCAAATAACAAGGGCCCAAGCAAGGATCCCTGCGGGACGCCGCTAGGGACAGAAACCCATCCGGAGATATAGTTGTTAATTACGACAGCTTGAGAGCGATTATCTATGTATGACGCAAACCACCTAAGAAGGTCACCACAAATACCAATTCCTTTTAATTTATCCAGAAGCAGATTATGTTGAATACGATCAAAAGCCTTGCTGTAATCTGTGTAAATAACATCAACCTGTTGTCCACGATCCATGGCGCCTGTCACGTAGTTATTAAGGATTACCAGGTTTGAGACAGTTGATCGACCACGCAAAAACCCATGCTGGGAGGTGCTGAAAGATTGCTTTATAGAGGGGTAAACTTGATTATATATAATTCTTTCAAAAATTTTAGACACTATACAGAGTTTAGATATGGGACGGTAGTTACAAATGTCGTTTTTTGACCCTTTTTTATGTACAGGAGTTATAAAGGCACTCTTCCATAGCGCGGGAACAGCACCTTCCTTAAGTGATTTGCCAAAAAGAATTGAGATAGGGACCGACAGAGATCTGGCACAACCAATTAGGAATGGGGCAGGTAAGTTGTCAGGACCTGCAGATTTTGAAGGGTCGAGTCCCAAAAGCAGCTGTTCAACCAAGTTCGCGTTGATCTCAATATTAGAAATTGATGAGACGGGCATTATGTCGGTGGTAACACGGTGACAGACACCACTCACATGCTGATTTACCCTCAAAAAATTATTTTGAAAAAAATTTGAGAATGCTTCACAGATTAAATCACCGGTGTTAAGAGAATCGCCCTCGTAGACCATGTTGCTAGGCATAGAGTGGGATTTAGATTTTGCTTTAAAATGGGACCAAAAATGTTTAGGGTTAGTAGTAATAGAATTTTCAACAGATGCAATGTAAGATTTATAGCACGCTTCCTCTAAAACTTTGAACCTGGTACGAAGGAGTTTATACGTAAATTCATCCGTTTTGTTGCCATAGATCCTAAACTTTTTTAGGAATTTATATTTTTCTTTTAATAGTTTTCTAATAGCTGGTGAATACCAAACAGGATATTTGTTACGCGATACTAACCTAGAGGGAATGTACTTATCAATTAAATTTTTACATGTCTGATAGAAAAAAGCAACAGCATCCTCGATCGATCCAGGAGAAAGATGAGTATTCCAATCAACACGGTTAAGTTCATTGGTAATCTGTTCATAGTCACCCTTATTAAATAAATGCTTTATAAACGATTTCCGATCTAACGGTTTGTTACCAGCACATTTTACTGAAATTAAAAGTGCACCGTGATGTGGATCGGTGGGAACAAGTGGATCGTTACTTTGGTCAGTTACAAGAGCTGAATAGTTAGAAAAAACCAAATCCAGTACACGGCCAAAAGTGTTCTTCACTCCGTTAAACTGGCTGAGACCGAGTGCAGCAATTTCGTCCAGGAGCAGTAGCTCGTCACTTGAGCTAGAATTAGTAGGCTCATAATAACCGAAGAAGTCATCAGTAGGTTTCCATGAAATGCCGCTAAGGTTAAAATCGCCCGTCACCAGGTACCCGTCATCAGGGTGCATCATAATAACACGACTTAAATTAATTAAAAAATTTTGAAGCTGTGAAGTAAAACTGAGACCTATACTACTTTGACTACATAAATAAAGAACACAAATATGCAGATTAATTGTCTTTCCATCACCACTCCCACAAAAAGATAGTGTCACCCATAGATCCTCGGCACTGGACCGGAATGAAGGTTGAGGTGTCACGCTAAAGCCCGCGCGAGCCGCTATAAGTACACCCCCCCCGAGCGTTTGGCCAGTGGCGGCGTAGTCGCGGTCGCGTCGCCACACCACATACCGACTGTCGAACAGTTCAGTGTCGAGTATGCTGTCCAACAACCATGTCTCTGTTATTATTATTAAATCATAATTATTCATGCAGACGTTCCGAAAAAAAAAGTTCGTTTTAGAACGCAAACCCCGAGCGTTCTGGTAGTATATAGTTAAGGAATTAAAAAGGCGATCATTAATGGTCGAGCCCTCCGTGAATTACGTAGACAAAAACAGGTAAAGAAACATAAAAATATTGACACCTATAGTATTTACTAACCCCATTCGTCATTGAAAATAAAATGAGTATATCAAATGCATAATCAACACACCGGATAGCGTAGTGCAAATAAAAAAGTGGGTAAGAAATAAAGAAACAATAATAATCTCCAGTAAGCATAATGCGTGCGAGCGATTCAACCAAGTGTTAGCGATTCATATTTTGTATAAAGTCTAGAGGAGTGATGGCCACATCACATCCCTCTTGACAGGTGACATAAAACGTCATGTGACGCGTATTTGGGGTGGAAGCCGTCAACGGTGAGTGAGATCGGCATTATCGTTTGTGGAATTGACGCGAGTGCACGCACTCGCGCATTTACTTTGTGATACAGTAAATAAAACAGTTGCTTAATGTATTAATCGAGTATCATTTCTAACACAAGCGACAAATCTCAGGTGCGAGCGAGATAATTAAGTGATGCATGCGATCTAAAATAGAACAATAGCAAAGTGGCAGCGAGCAGAATTCAGGGGCGGTAAACATTTTGGCCAGGTATTTAAAAAGAGTTTCAATAATATAATACAAAGTGCAATAGTTATTAATTAAATAATTTACGCGATCTATAAATAAGCAAAAGCAAGAGTTAAAGAAAATTACGCATATGGGAACTAAATAGAAAAGATCAAAAATGAAAGAAATCATACAACAGTCTAATTCATCTTGTTTAAATTACTGTCATTTGCAATTATAAACACTCTAGATTCAGCAGATTTTCGCACATGAATCTTGCAAAACTTGACCCAGACATACTGGTAGTTCTTCTCCTTAGCAAGAGCCTTGACCTTGGCTAGAAACTTTTTTGAATCCGGAGTGAGATGATCATTAATAAATATACGCCTGCCTGCGCCATCGCCTGGGAAACCCAAATCACCCGCCGTTATGATTTTCTTTACTCGCGCGGCAGCAACAAAATCCTCCTTAACATATCGGTTGAGAAAATTTATAACTATATTTTTTCCATTGGAATCAGGTGTTGGCACTCTAGAAATGTAATTAATTTGTGATTTGGCGACACTAAAATTTACAGTTTTGCTTAAATTTTCCACGATAGAGAATAGATTTTCGCCTGCTTTGAACGGTACACCTTTCACCTCAACATTGTTAAGTCTAGCCCACTGATCCCTCGCCGCCAGCTCCTCTTTAACACGATGGACATCAGAACCAGCCGATGTCAAAGCTTCTTGCGACTGTTGAACTCTCAATATAGAATTTTCAGCCTCAGAGAGCCTGATTCCAAATTCATCAAGCTTAGCGCCATTGAATTCGCACGATGCCCTCAGCTCAGATAATTCCGCTTTTATTGCCTTGACATCGACAAGTGATGGGAGGGACTGCAGTTGACGCTTAACTTCCCTCAACTCAACCAGAATGGTATCCAAAGAAGCGGTTTCAGGCTGTGGCGACGGCACTCGTGATGTTGACGGCGACGACGACTTACATCGGGGACATCTCCACGATGACCTTCTTTCAGCGCCGAGCTTCCTATATCCGGTTTCGGTAATCTTAGCGCAACCAAAATCGAGATCACCCTTGCACCCGTCGCAATGAACGCCGTCGTTAAAAAAAACGTTACACAAAACACATTTCATTTTTACTAAAATTGAGGTAAAGGTTGACGACTACTGGTAGGTATGTAAGGCAATGATATGCGTGCGATCGTCATCGGCGCCAACGGTTGACTGAATTCAATACTTTTTCACGCCTTAACGGCTCAACCGATGATCATGTAATTGTGTATTCACGTTTTCAGGGGTACAGAGAATGACACCGGGTACTTTTTATCCCAGAATTCCTGCGGGAACTCCGAAATTCCCGCGGGTGAAACCGCGCAGAACGTGCTCGCGCAGCTCCCCCCCCCACTCACCGGCTATCTTGTGGTAGGCCTCGTCGCGCGCGCGCGCCGCGTCCCTGCGCTCGTGCTCGGCGCGCTTCACGTGCTCGCGCAGCTCGTCGCCCCCCGCTCCCCCCACTGCCCCCCCCACTCACCGGCTATCTTGTGGTAGGCCTCGTCGCGCGCGCGCGCCGCGTCCCTGCGCTCGTGCTCGGCGCGCTTCACGTGCTCGCGCAGCTCCTTGCAGCTGGCGCTGTACTTGTCCCGCTCGGCGGCGCTGTTGTTCAGCTGGCGGCGCACGTCGGTCAGCTCCTTGCGGAGGCTGTCCGCCTCGTTCTCCACTGGAAAGACATTTTTTGATAAGATCTACAGGGTGTTATTTAAAACGATTGATTTATTCAAACGCTGGACAGTTCAAGCTTACGTGAAAGTAATAAAAAGATAATTTAAAATAAAACGCTGATAAAACATGGAAAAATCCTTAAATAGAAACATTGGTTCACGCGGGTGAATGACCTTTACATAATATATTGGCAAAAAGTGAATACTGAACATCTTCCCTCAATACATATCACCGTCTTACATCTTTTCGGTATGTTCTTCATTGTATTTTTTTTTCTTTTACAGTCAACAGAAATTAACTTACACATAGGGATGTGGCTAACATAATATGAGGTGTGGTAAAATTAGCTGCAAATATTTACAGGGTTGAATGTATACATCGTCATAAACATGTTGATAAAATAAAAAAAGATAAAAAAATGAAACAAAATAAATCAATCAAAAAGAAAACAATCTGTAAAGGCGCTCGCCTCGCCTATCGCTTTACACACACATCACCGCGCGCCGGCATCTTAAGATCAATGACCTCGATCGTCGCTCTATCGAGCTGAAAAACTGATGCATCGCCCGCTGTGTGCGAGGCGTGTGCCTTGTATACGTATTAGTGAGCTACGTATATTGTGTATCTTGTGAATGTGTGTAATTTAATGTTCAATGAATTTATTTTCCTCATATTCTGAAAAACTACCGAACTTACAATATAATTTTTTCGCTTGTCCTGTTTGTTATAACGTATACTTTCAGCCCTATAAATATTTGCAGCTAATTTTACCACATCTTATATGTGCAGGATAATCTGAACAATATATCAACTCACCCTCCTTCAGTTTCCGCAGCGTGTCCTGCAGCTGCGCGTGCGCGTTGTCGTACTTGTCCTCGGCGAGCGCGAGGTGCGCGCGCGCCTCCTGCCACTCGCGCGTCACCGCCTCCTTCTCCAGGTGCAGCTCCTTCATGAGGTTCTCGTAGCGCGCGCACTCGTCCTCCGCCGCCGCTCTACGTATGTGAGGACATCACACTCAGTTTGAATATCACTTGCTAGTTTGTTTAAAAGATTCGCAAAAACGCTAAAGAATCTAAAATTGCGGTTATGTAATTTTTTTTTAAAACGCGCATTTTATTATTATTTACGTTGTCGTATTGGACAATGAGTTTTGCAGTGGCGGTTTTGAGCTGATGCCTGCCGAAAGTTCCGAGGAAGATTTCGCAATCCATAACACCCGAAAATTTCAATTTCAAACCATACAAAAATCGTTTATCTAAAACTGGCTGGAGGCAAAAAAAAAGGAAATCACTGCGAGCGGACTCTCGGGTTGTTGACCCCGGATAATATTCGAGATTCCCAATATAAAGTTAGACGAGCGCGGTCTCACTTGGCCTCGTCGAGCCGGGTGCGCAGCGCGGCCAGCTCCTCCTTGAGCTGCGCGGCCAGCTGCCGGTCGTGCTCCTGCCGCGCGTGCGCCTCGCGCCGCGCTCGTTCCAGCTTGTTGTGCTCGCAGTCCAGCGCGCGCTTAGCCTCCTCCAGCCGCTCCAGCAACGCTTGTTGCTCTTGGTGCGCTGCCAAAAAGAACAACCCGCTTTCTCATCTGGAAATGCACGCTGCTAATGTGTGCTGTGGGTAGCAGCCCTGCCATTCGTTCTCGGCGCGCAGCAGCACCTCGTCGTGCTGCAGCAGCAGCAGGTCGCGCGCCGCCAGCAGCACGTCGCGCCCAGTGCTCAGTACGCACCCATGAGCAGCGCCTGCTGCTTGTCGCTCTCGGCGCGCAGCAGCGCCTCGTCGTGCTGCAGCAGCAGCTGGTCGCGCGCCGCCAGCAGCACGTCGCGCCCAGTGCTCAGTACGCACCCATGAGCAGCGCCTGCTGCTTGTCGCTCTCGGCGCGCAGCAGCGCCTCGTCATGCTGCAGCAGCAGCTGGTCGCGCGCCGCCAGCAGTACGTCGCGCCCAGTGCTCAGTACGCACCCATGAGCAGCGCCTGCTGCTTGTCGCTCTCGGCGCGCAGCAGCGCCTCGTCGTGCTGCAGCAGCAGCAGGTCGCGCGCCGCCAGCAGCACGTCGCGCCCAGTGCTCAGTACGCACCCATGAGCAGCGCCTGCTGCTTGTCGCTCTCGGCGCGCAGCAGCGCCTCGTCGTGCTGCAGCAGCAGCTGGTCGCGCGCCGCCAGCAGCACGTCGCGCCCAGTGCTCAGTACGCACCCATGAGCAGCGCCTGCTGCTTGTCGCTCTCGGCGCGCAGCAGCGCCTCGTCGTGCTGCAGCAGCAGCTGGTCGCGCGCCGCCAGCAGCACGTCGCGCCCAGTGCTCAGTACGCACCCATGAGCAGCGCCTGCTGCTTGTCGCTCTCGGCGCGCAGCAGCGCCTCGTCGTGCTGCAGCAGCAGCTGGTCGCGCGCCGCCAGCAGCACGTCGCGCCCAGTGCTCAGTACGCACCCATGAGCAGCGCCTGCTGCTTGTCGCTCTCGGCGCGCAGCAGCGCCTCGTCGTGCTGCAGCAGCAGCTGGTCGCGCGCCGCCAGCAGCACGTCGCGCCCAGTGCTCAGTACGCACCCATGAGCAGCGCCTGCTGCTTGTCGCTCTCGGCGCGCAGCAGCGCCTCGTCGTGCTGCAGCAGCAGCTGGTCGCGCGCCGCCAGCAGCACGTCGCGCCCAGTGCTCAGTACGCACCCATGAGCAGCGCCTGCTGCTTGTCGCTCTCGGCGCGCAGCAGCGCCTCGTCGTGCTGCAGCAGCAGCTGGTCGCGCGCCGCCAGCAGCACGTCGCGCCCAGTGCTCAGTACGCACCCATGAGCAGCGCCTGCTGCTTGTCGCTCTCGGCGCGCAGCAGCGCCTCGTCGTGCTGCAGCAGCAGCTGGTCGCGCGCCGCCAGCAGCACGTCGCGCCCAGTGCTCAGTACGCACCCATGAGCAGCGCCTGCTGCTTGTCGCTCTCGGCGCGCAGCAGCGCCTCGTCGTGCTGCAGCAGCAGCTGGTCGCGCGCCGCCAGCAGCACGTCGCGCCCAGTGCTCAGTACGCACCCATGAGCAGCGCCTGCTGCTTGTCGCTCTCGGCGCGCAGCAGCGCCTCGTCGTGCTGCAGCAGCAGCTGGTCGCGCGCCGCCAGCAGCACGTCGCGCCCAGTGCTCAGTACGCACCCATGAGCAGCGCCTGCTGCTTGTCGCTCTCGGCGCGCAGCAGCGCCTCGTCGTGCTGCAGCAGCAGCTGGTCGCGCGCCGCCAGCAGCCGCTTCTCCCGCTCGCGCGCCGCCGCCTCGCCCGCCTCCTTCTCGCTGGACAGCGACGCCACCGTCATACTCAGCTTCTGCTCTAGACTCTGGCGGAGTTGCTCCTGGGCGGACATAGACGTATGGTAGGATTTGATTTATTTATTTTATGTTAATCGAATAGCACCTTTGATAGGACGATTTTATTTGACCACAATATGACATGAAGATACGATCCTTAGTTTTCTATAGCGTATCGTAAAATAATAAGAAGGATAAGGAGGAGGAGGAGGTAAGGTTGTATAATAGTCTACTTCTCTAAGTAATACGTACCTACCCATCATTGGAATTTATTATGGCATTGGAAGGAATGTTCTAATCAATTCAATACTCAATTTTTATGTGAAAGAAAAACTTGGCTTGTTCGAAAGAAGTAATAAGCGGAATTAGTAAACCGATTATTATCTAAAATCTATCAACAATAGAAAGCTACAGTATTCTTTACTAAACATACATTCGTGTTAGTTTGTCTATAATTTTTTTTATCTGTAAATTAATGTTATTTCCCCCTTTTTTCTTCAATCTCTATATATTTTCCTAAGTCCTAAGAAGAACTTTGGAGCATTAACTAGGTTTTTAAGTGGCTTCTATGGTCCCACCGAATGGCAGACCCACCTTCTCCTCTTTGAGCTTGGTGATGTTCTCCTGCGTGGTGCGGTTGATGTTGGTGATGATCTGCTGGTACTCCGCCTCCTTCTTGCCCGACTGCTGCTGCAGCGAGGCGTGCGTCTCGCGCTGCTTCTTCTCGCTGCTCTCCAGGTCCTTGGTGAGGCGGGCTATCTGACCTGCAAATCCATGAGGGTTGCCGAGGGCTTCGTGCTTCATCTGTTTATTTTGATAAAGAACTTTATTTTCACAAATGTACAAAGGTGTCCACCTTAATGATCAAGGCATTCTCTACCAGTCAAACTTTGCACCCTTTCAACTGTGATACCGTGATAGTGTGTGGAGTATATGAATAGGCTAGTTTCCTAATTTTTTCTTTTTAGTCCGTTTTGTAGATTATTAAAAAATATTGGACACGTATTTTTTTATTTTTTATGTAACCAAAAAATAACGGAGATATATCAAGTCGAAATTTCACATGACGTCACGCCTCGCTACAGTTTGTTCGCACGTTATAGTGAGCTGTGACGACACAAGTCCCCCACCCTAAACTTTAATGCGCTTTATCTATGCATATTTCCATTATTTTAAAAAAGCAAAAAATACGTGTCTTTTATTTTTTTATTATCTAACTGACGGACTAAATAGAATTTTGATTTTTTTACCCAGGAAACTAGCCTATTGTGTACACTGTGTAGCAGTGTGTGCAGTGTGTGGAGTATATGAATTGTGTACACTGTGTAACAGGGTGCGCACTGCGCAGTGCTCACCCTTGCAGGCCTCGAGCTGCAGCCGCGCGTCCTGCAGCTCGCGGTCCAGCTTCTCGCGGCGCGCGTCCGCGTCCTCCAGCATGGTGGAGGTGTCGAACAGCGCCGCCTCCAGCGCGTCCTTCTCCGCGCGCACGCCCGCCAGCTGCTCCTGCAGGTGCTGCTTGTCCTTGTCCAGGCTGTCGATGAGGATCTGTTTGACAAACAAACAATAAGACATTATGAGTATGTTCCGTTATTACTGATAGCACTGTCAGGTAGGGCGTCAATTTAGTATACTGCGAAGCCGTTCCTTTATAATGGGCATGGTATAAAAATCTAAAATATATTTAGTCCGTCAGATAGTAAAAAAATAATAGACACGTATGTTTTGATATGAAAAAAGGCATTAAAGTTTAGGAGTGGGAGGTCACGACATGCTAGCCGCATAGCAAATGATTTAACTTTTTTTTTTCAAGGAAGGCAAAAGAAACTAAGTCCAAACAGCCCATTCAGATGTTATTTATTTTCTTATGAAGTTATTTACAACTTTTACAACTATTGCTAACACGGCAAATTTCGATTAGCAATACTGACTGTGTGTCATTAAGCTAGTGATCTTGTATGTGGCCACTGCGTTTCTTGTACACAAGCACAGCTAGTTTATCTCTAAGCTTGGCGCCTATAGTGTGGCCTTAGTGCCATCCGCACCTGTTTCTCCTCGGCGTCCTTGACGCGGTCGTCGAGCGCGCGGTTGACGCGGCCGACGGTCTCGCCGGCCTGCTCCAGGCGCTGCTGCAGCCGCGCCAGCTCCTCGCCGAGCGCGTCCCGCTTGCGGCCCATGCCCGACAGCTGCGAGCTCAGCTCGCCGCGCTCCCTGCGACACGACACTCACGTCACGACACGACACGACACGACACGACACGACACGACACGACAATACGAACGAAGGATGATTCCTTATTATATAAACATACTAGCTGTCCCGCGCGGCTTTACCCGCGATAATTTCGAAGTTCCATAAAAACTTTGCAACCTCTTTTCATCCTTTTAGAGGTTCAATTTTCAAAAATGTTTTCTTATAGGATGCACGTCATACAAAGAACACACCCTCCAAGTTTCAGGTCTCTACGGTCAGCGGTTTAGGCTGTGCGTTGATCCATCAGTCATTCAGGACAAAGCATTTTATATGTATAGACAAAACGCTGTGGTTACTACGGTCGCAGCATATGCTGAGTGGAGTCCCTTTTAGCAAGGCACTTCACCACATACTTTTATGTACCTTTATATACACACCGGCAGAATTAGCGGAACATAAAAAGGCAGAGTATAGAAATAATTACGTATATATATTAAAACAAATTATTATCAGGCATGAAGTAATAAACTAATATACATCTTTTAACATCGACTTTAAGAAGTTTTTAGTTAAATTTTATTAAAAGTAATCAAAATTAAAAAAAAATAAAAAAGTCTCTAGTTTGTGAGAACTCAGACAATGTTGCAAATAAAAGTTGAATCACGAAGGGGAAACACACGTTATTAATCGTTCATTTATTTAGTGTTAAAATCACAGTAATCTTTAATTTGCAACATTATTTGTGTACTCACAAATTAGAGAAAAAGTGTTTTTTTTATTATTATTTTAAATAAAATTTAATAATTGAATTACAAACTTTTAAAGTGTTAAAAGATGTATATTAATTTATTACTTCACGTCTAATTATTATTTGTTTTAATATATATACGTAACTATTTCTATACTCTGCCTTTTTATGTTCCGCTAATTCTGCCGGTGTGTATATTATAAAATGTTGGCTGCGTGATGTATGTGTTCTTGTTGACTCAAGTTAATCTAATGCTTTGTCACTTCACTGACCATTAGGATGAGAAATAAGAAAGCCCGATTAATATTGGAAACTGGATATCCGTGATTAACCCCTCCAGCCGTGCCGACCGACCGACCTGACCAGCTGCCGCAGCTCCAGGTCGAGCTTCTCCCGGTCAGCGTCGAGCAGCTGCAGCCGCTCGTGCAGCGCCGCGCGGGCCGCCTCCAGCTCCAGGCGCGCCTGCTCGCCGGCCAGCAGCTCCTTGCGCAGCGAGCCCATGTCCGCCTGCTGCTCGGCGAGCTGGCGCGACAGCCCCGACCGCTCCTCTTCCAGCTGCCCCCACAAAATACAGTACTAAAGCTGCTTTCCGAAACTAGTATATAATATGTTTGTACATTTTACATGTCGTGGCAACATCTTATAATAAGAATTGGTCAAAATAACCGCTGGCCACATCACGATATAGTCTAACCAGATCAATGAATCAGCGCTTAACAAAACGAACAGCTACTTCATGATGTGGCCAAACGTTAGTGATCATATCATAAAATTATTACATTATCCGCCGCTAGAGGCGCTGCAGATAGCGCATTGTTTATGTGATCCGTCATGGCGGCTGTAAGGTCGAAAGTCAATGAACTTATTATTGAATTTCCAAATATAATACAATGATAATTACGAACGAGTCTTTAAATTTTAAGAAAAAACCAACTCGCAGATCCTACAATTCAAATTTTTCGATGGAATTGTTTTTGTCCGATTTTTATAGTAACAAGTATTTTTTAACTTTAGGTAGGACGTAGAGCACGCCGACATTCTTGGTGATCATTTTTATCTGGCGTATCGCCATCTGTACTCGCTCAGCTTCCGCGACTTGCTTTGCAGTGTGCAAGCCTAAATTAGAATAGTGTTTTAGTGGTTATATTTCAAATTTTTATAACATATCTTTTATGGCCACCCTACATAATATTTATGTGACATGGCAAAATGATGCTGCCCAAATCATGTTAGGTGTGCCTGCTGAAAAAGAACTGATATAAAACATGACAATCGACTCTTATGCGAAAAGAAAGACGGACAAAAACGAACACACTTTTTCATTTATAACACTAGCAAGGTGACGTACATGCTTGACTTCTTCCATTAGTTTCTTCCTGTCACACTCCAGGTTCCTCACAGCGGACTGCAGCTTCTCGGTGAGGTCCTGCAGGTCCCCGCGCTCCAGCAGCACTCTCTCCAGCTCTATTTCCAGGTCACCTGGAACACCACACAATTGTGTTGGAATTCGGCCCGCCCTTATCATTGTAAAACACTCAGATAGAACGAAGTATCTGCGCCTCGTAGTTTCCGTGAAAGAAAACCAATAAACAACCAATATAATAATCGTTCCAAAAACCATTAACCAAGCGCGCACCTATGACGCCGTGACGGAAAATTTCTTTCACGCATGAAATCCCAGCCCCCTTTCGTATGAACTTCGTTCTAAAAAAATGCGTGAGTGCCGTGTAACATTCGGTTAGAACCCTCCACCCCATTATGCTTGAAAAGAGGCAAAAACACAAAAAAAAAATTACAGTTGCTTTGTTTTTCCGTAGAGCAACCGTATGACGCCGTGACGGAAAATGAATGTTACTTCCCCATCCGTAACCTGCGATAAGGAACTTCGTTCTAATAAATAATCCTGATGATAAAAAAAGAATAGAACCACGGAATGGAGACCCAGGACGGGAAGACCGCCCCATGAGGTGGGCCGATGACAGGCCCATCTGCTGGGAAGACCTAGATGCGAGGGACAAGGTGTCGGAGCGGATGGAAACGGGATAAAAAGGCCTTTCATTCAGCAGAAGATGGACACAGGCTGAAGAAGAACAAGGTGATGATGAAGTAAAATAGATGTGGTGTGCCGTACTGCGGTGCTTCTCCATCTGGTCGAGCAGCGCGTCCGCCTCCTGCTTCTGCTGCTCCAGCAGGTCCCTTGCCAGCGCCGCGCGGTGCAGCTCCTCGCGCACCGCCACCAGCTCCGAGCGCGTCGCCGCCGAGCGCTCCTCCTCCGCCCTGCCAGGACACGCGTGTACTATACACGACATATACAGATACACACACATCCCTACTGTTACTACATAGTATCTTATATGTATAAAACAAACTGCACAACGGATTTTGATGCGGTTTTTTTTTAATAGATATAGTGATCCAAGAGGAATTTATATTCATATCGTTTATCCTGGAATTACCTTGCCTTGCCTACATTGCCCCTCTAGTGGATGCCGTTCTCTGCGGCACTGCTGGCGGCGTGCAGGCTCACCTGAGCGCCGCCTCCCGGCAGGCCGCCTCCCGCCGCGCCTGCTCCACGTCCTGGTGCAGGCTCCGCTTGTCGCCCTCCAGCACTGCTGGCGGCGTGCAGGCTCACCTGAGCGCCGCCTCCCGGCAGGCCGCCTCCCGCCGCGCCTGCTCCACGTCCTGGTGCAGGCTCCGCTTGTCGCCCTCCAGCACTGCTGGCGGCGTGCAGGCTCACCTGAGCGCCGCCTCCCGGCAGGCCGCCTCCCGCCGCGCCTGCTCCACGTCCTGGTGCAGGCTCCGCTTGTCGCCCTCCAGCACTGCTGGCGGCGTGCAGGCTCACCTGAGCGCCGCCTCCCGGCAGGCCGCCTCCCGCCGCGCCTGCTCCACGTCCTGGTGCAGGCTCCGCTTGTCGCCCTCCAGCGCCTCTATCGTCTTCTCCAGTCGGGAGTTCACCTTTTGCAGTTTCTCGTAGTCCGACGTCAGCGATTCCACCTGCAGTGTTATATTTTTCCCTTTCATTATTCAGGCCAAAAATTTATTGTTTTTTTTTAATGCCCACTAAACGGGTGGTTTAATTTGTATTTGGTTTTTAAAATAAAAATATCGTGCCTGTTGCGTACAGTCAGCAGCAGAAATATGTAAGCACTTTTGACAATCATTGAATCTTTATTGCAGTAGTAATAGAGTTTACAGATTGACCAAAACGTGTGCATATTGGTGCTGGTGACTGTACATCCTACTCATGTATTCCATGTGTTTCAAAGTGCCTAGACACAGCATGAACTATTTATTATTATTTATGACTAGCTGTTCCCCGCGGTTTCACCCGCGTTAATTGGCGGAGGAAATCCTTTCTTAGTTGACCTCTACTCACCATAAACTTACACCTTAACCTACCTTGACTTTCAGCTTCATACGTCATAGTCATATCGTTTACGAGATTGTGTGTTTAGTTAGTCCTCCACGATTTCACCCGCGTTAATAGCAGAGTTCCCTTGGGAATTCCGGAATAAAAGGGTACTCCCTTTGTTACTCAGAAATGCTGTAGCTATAATTGGTGACAGAATTTTTAAAATCTGTTCATTAGTTTTTGTGTTCATCCATTACAAACCAAAAACATGCAATATGTAAAAAACCAAATCTTTTCTCTTTATAATGTTAGCATAAATAGCATAGATGTAGAAGATTACCATGGCGTTGATCTCGACCCTGTTCCTCTCCAGGTTGTGCTTGTCGGCCCGCAGCGCCTCCACCGACTTCTGCAGCGAGTCCTTATCTTGGACCGCCTGGTTCAGGTCGGCAGTAGACTGGTCCAGTTTCACTGATTGAAAAAATTGAAATTGAAAAAGCTTTATTTGACACAACACAAAAGTTACAATACACGTATACAACAAGTATACGATAGCAAACAATAAATTAGTTTTATTTTATTTTCTACTCTGGCTTTCCCTCACGGTTTCACGCGCGTGAGTTTCGCAACTCCCGCAGGAACTATTTTTTTCTAAAATAAAAGTAGCCTAAGTTATTACAAAATCAGCTATCTGCCAGTGAAATCCTGTTAAATCGGTCCAGCCGTTTCAGACATTGGCCGGAACAAACAGACAGACAGACAGACAGACAGACAAACAAAAATTTAAAAAAATGTTTTTTATGTTGTATGTACTTACGTACCGTATATAATTTCATTTTCATTTAGTGAAAAGCTGTATTTGGAATTACAAACATACACTTCAATTTTATTTATATGTATAGATTTTGTCACAGTTATTTTTTACTCCTTGTTGTTACCAGTGATTCCACTTGCGCGGTACATATTTCCATTATCGTATCTATTATAAGTGCGTATTTACCTAATAAAAGTATACAGAGTGTAAGATTAAACGAGGGACGTATTTAAAGCCCTTCATAATTCATGCTTTCATTTATATACATAATCCTTACAATATACTATAAATCAAAGTCCTCCGCAGCGTCTGTCTGTCTGTTTGCGACAAAAGTGAATCTTAAAAACTACTGAACGGATTTTTATGCGGTTTTTACCAATAGATAGAGTGATTAAAGAGGAAGGTTTACAGGTATAGTTTTTCCTGGAATTCGCGCGGAAACTCCGAAATTACCGCGGGTGAAACATATTAATAAAAAAAAAAACAATGATTTACAATGGGTTAGACGCGGCTGAATGATTTACGTAGGTTATACATTCGATGCGTCGGCGCGTCAGCAGCAACACAAGGCAAAGGGGGGGTTGAGTGATCTTATAGCTTATATTATAATATATTTACTTGTTATTTGAGGGCGTGCTGGTAACTTGCGTCCTCAATTTACATGAAATTATTTCTTACATTAATTATTTGTTTTTTTTTTTTTAAACGAAAATCAAATAAAGAATTACCGTTCTTCAATGCATACCGCGTTCAACCTTATACGCTGTATATCCTGGGCCGAATTCCCCATACCTTGCAGGTCGTGCAGTTTGTTCTCGAGCGAGGCGACGGCCGCGTCCGCCGCCTCGCCGTGCTTGCGGCTCGTCGCCAGCGCCTCCCGCGAGTTCTGCAGCTTCACCTGCCGATCACGGTTAGCTAACTAAAGCGTTTATAGCACTCGACTACTATCGTACTACTACACCCGGTATAACAAAAATCATAGATATTCAAAAACTATTATAATATTTATACTACAATATTTTTTTAACGAAAAAATAAATGATAAACCATTTGCCTATTTTTTGTCAACAGCGGTGAACACGAGCTTCCAAATTATCTTCGAATCATTTACTTTGATGATGCCATGAGAGAGATATACAGTTGCCACAAAAAATATCATTGAAAAATAAAATATGATACTATTGATGATACTAGTTTTGTAAGTACCTACAACTATAGTGATTAGATGTGACACGAACATGACACGAAATAATAATAATAATAATAACAATCCACTTCACAACACACAGATCTACTTGATCCCACACTAAGCTATGAGCTTGTGTCGTGGATACCAAGCAAACGTGGTATAGACTACATATTATTGCATATATATTATACTATAGATATTGTAATATATATAAATCACGTGTCACGTTGTTTGTCCGCCATTTTGGTACCAACTATTCTAGTTTAAGATTCACGCTTGTACTTATTTTAGCTTTATGGTATCAAATAAACTTTTTCCTATTCTATTCTATTCTATTCTACTCTACTCCTAAACTACTGAACAGATTTTGATAAAATTTTCTAACCATTTATAATATGGTCCAACTTAAAAGATGGGATAGTTTTTATCCCGGAATTCCTACGGGAACTCCTGCACTAATTCTGGGAGCAGCTAATCACCGCAAAACTACTGTCGGGGTACAAAGAAGGACATATTTCCCGCAACCTCCGCGGGAACTCCGCGGGGACAGCTAGTATATATATATACACGCCCAGACTAGAAAATGGAACCCAGTGTTCATCACACAAAGTCCACCCCCACCGTGAATCGAACCCGGAACCCCTTGATTAGCGGGCAGGCGTGGTGACCTACTGCGCCAATCGGGTCGTCAAATAACTCCACCTCACTGGATTCCGGTGTTTAGACGCAGCTAAATAAAAAAAAAACTATGTACCTACTTTCCTTAGGAATAAATAAATATCAAAACAAAAACTCAACTGCAGGGGGGGTTAGGTAGTCGGTTGAGGCTCGGGGTGGGGTCGGTGGCGCTAGTTACCTGCAGCTCGTGGATCTGTATCTGGTACTTGTGCAGCGCGGCCTGCACCGCGGAGATGGTGCTCTCGGCGAACGCGGTGGCGCTAGTGCCTAGTGTGTACCTGCAGCTCGTGGATCTGTATCTGGTACTTGTGCAGCGCGGCCTGCACCGCGGAGATGGTGCTCTCGGCGAACGCGGTGGCGCTAGTGCCTAGTGTGTACCTGCAGCTCGTGGATCTGTATCTGGTACTTGTGCAGCGCGGCCTGCACCGCGGAGATGGTGCTCTCGGCGAACGCGGTGGCGCTAGTGCCTAGTGTGTACCTGCAGCTCGTGGATCTGTATCTGGTACTTGTGCAGCGCGGCCTGCACCGCGGAGATGGTGCTCTCGGCGAACGCGGTGGCGCTAGTGCCTAGTGTGTACCTGCAGCTCGTGGATCTGTATCTGGTACTTGTGCAGCGCGGCCTGCACCGCGGAGATGGTGCTCTCGGCGAACGCGGTGGCGCTAGTGCCTAGTGTGTACCTGCAGCTCGTGGATCTGTATCTGGTACTTGTGCAGCGCGGCCTGCACCGCGGAGATGGTGCTCTCGGCGAACGCGGTGGCGCTAGTGCCTAGTGTGTACCTGCAGCTCGTGGATCTGTATCTGGTACTTGTGCAGCGCGGCCTGCACCGCGGAGATGGTGCTCTCGGCGAACGCGGTGGCGCTGCCCGCCGGCGGGGCGCCGCGCTTCGGCGAGCGGCTGCCGACGCCGCGCCCCAGCCACCGCACCAGGCACCGCGTTAACGACACGAGACGAGTTAGTTTTTTATGTCCAACGGTGCGTACACATACAAAACATGTTATATAACACTCGTAATATAACTTTGTCGCGTTCGTTTTTTTGTTTTTCTTTTGTTAATTGTACACCAATAAGCAATAACATGTTAACCCACATCATTAAGTTATTGATACAAAACGCTTTATTGAGTTACAGAACGTTTTTTAATTAGGTATGTTTTTACCTTATTACATTGTTTAAATACGAACGAATTATTAAACATAAAAAATTTTGACAAAAAATGGCGCTATTGCTTTTCAAACACGATTTACTCAAAATTTCTCCAGTGTGGGTTAACACACTATTGCTTATCTATGTCCAATTAAAAGTACAGCAGGCGCTGCCGCAGCTACTGAAAGGTCTTCTCAGTGACGGCAATGGTTATATAACATTATAATATTACAATGTTATTCTAATGTGTATAGTCTTGATTTTGTTGCAATGTTGTATAATAATGTTACGTGATGTGGAAGTGTTATATAACAACATGTTACATAGTCTGTACGCACCGTAACATAGGGTGTAGTGTAGGGTGTAGTTTCCGGGGTATGAAAATGAAAATTCTATTTAAACCGTCAGTTAAATAATAAAAAATAATAGACACGTATTTTTTGCTTTATAAAATTATTGAAAAAATACTAAGATAAAACGCATTAAAGTTTGAGAGTGGGGGCTCTTGACGGTTACAGGTTATAAGTATGATGAAAGGGTAGGTCTTTTTTTTATAAAAACAAATGTGCACACAGTATTACAAAACTATTCTTATTTTTTCAGCTCTCCTCAAACTTTATTATTATTAATGTTTTTTTTTTCAGCTACATTAAGCCAGTATATTTCGGCCAGCCGATCTAAACATTACTATTATTAAGCTTTTTTTTTCAGTTAAATCAAATCAGTACACGCCTTCCGTTTATTAGTTTTCAACTACCTATCTATTATTTGTTAGAATTTATAGTAGGTATTTGTTTGTTCTTGGTGTTGTGTGTGTGTTGTATAAACAGTTCGCGTGCGCAATCTATAAGTTAGGCCCTCGAGATTCACTGAGAACTAAATTCAGCGAGTTTAAAATAATGACTGTACATTCTCAGTACATATACGAGAATTTATTATATGTTCACAAAAATTTAGGCAACTTTAAGAAAAACAGTGATTTACATAATCTAAACTTAAGAAATAAAGATAAACTCGCTGTGCCTAAGACTAGGCTCCATAAAATTTCTAAGTCATTTAAAGGACAATGTATACACTTTTACAACAAACTCCCAAACGATGTAATTAATTTGTCAATTAATAAATTCAAGAAACTTATTAAACACAGATTATGCGATAAAGCATATTATAATGTAGTAGACTATTTAAATGATACAGACGTTTGGGAATGAATTGCTCTATCCAATTCCTATTTTTTGTTTTCCTAGTTTATAAGTATGATCATTAAAAGACAGCGCTGCTGAGTTTCTTGTCAGTTCTTCTCAGCAGAGGACGTATTCCGAACTGACGGTAATTTATAGTTCTAAGAACCTGCTGACGATTACAAGTGATTGTAAACAATCCTAAGTAATAAATAGCTTTTGAATTTTGAATTTTTGAGTTGTATAAATTTATTAAATAATAGTTATTTGTGTTACATGGGGCCAAAACAAATTTTTGTTCCCGAGGGTGTGATTTTGAATTCCGAGCAAAGCAAAGGATTCTATAGCTGTAGTAGTAGAACCCTGAGCGTAGCGAGGAATTCAATATACGCCACCCGAGAACAAAATATTTTTTCGAACAGGTGTTATGAAAAGTTTATTCTATTCTATTCTATTCGTGCGTCACTATGGCCTTGACTGAAAACCAGCGTCGTGAGCGTCCCACACTCATGACATAATGCTGAGTCAAGGACCATTTCGAGCGTGGAGACACGCTACACAAATGGCAAAATAAGTTATTGTTTCTTGTTCAGTTTTATTTTGTTTTTCTTTATTTTGTTTTTCTTTATTATTTATTTTGTTTTACTTTAATTGTTTTCATTTGTGTTGTGTTTCTCCTTCGTTTGAATAAATCTTTCTTTTCTTTTCTTTTTCTTTTTTATTCTATTCTATTCGGGGCGCGCTCACCCGTCGGGCAGGTGCCGGGCCGCGCCCGCCGCGTCGCCCTCCGAGTCGTGTATGAGCGCGCGCGCCACCTCCTCCAGCGCCGCGCGCATCGCGCCCGCCTCCGAGCACAGCGCCTCCGCGCACTCGCACCGCTCCTCCTGCGCCCACAGCCCACACGCATCCGCCATGACTATAGATGACCAATCGGCCCGGTGCTCGGGTTTAAACCCGATTTAGACATGGGCATTTACGGGCGTTTATCGAGTTTAAACCCAAGCGCCGGGTTTAACCGGGTTGATTGCTCATCTATAAATATGATTACAAAAAAATGGAAGTGGCGAACGACAAAAAATGTCAGAAATCAAAATGGACAAGGAAATAGTAATTGTGTGAGAGTCGCAAAACGGCAAAACTACAAATTCTGAATACATTGCGGTATTTTTTTTTTTATTTATTAGAACGAAGTTCTTTATCGCACAGTACTGATGGGGGGTAAAAGTTTAAGTTTAAGTTTAAACTACATTTTCCGTCACGGCGTCATACGGCTGCTCTACGGAATAACAAAGCAACTGTAATATTCTTTCGCAATTATTATTTTTTTGTATTTTTGCCTCTTTTAACACATCATAACGGACTCAGTTTAAAATTAAAAAAACTTCGTTCTTACTTTTCCACGATAATCACGCATTTTTTTTATTAGTTTTATGCATTATGCATTCATCACTTTATTGTAATATCTTTATAATTGATTGGATTGGATAAACAGAGCAGCCCGCCCACCAGCCCCTGCAGCTCGGCCAGCAGGCGCTGTATCCGGGCGTCGCGCTCGCGCAGCTCGGCCGCGGCGGCGTCGCGCTGCGCCGTCGCGTCGCGCAGCTCCGTGCGCATCGCCTCCACCGCTGCAGCCGGCCCGCCCTGCTGCTGGTGCTGCGGCTGCTGCTCCGGCTGTTGCTGGTGCATCTAGCACCATATTTTTTTATTGTTATTAACAAAATTTTAACAAAATATTTAAACCGACTTCAAAAAACACAAAAATCCACTAATTCACATACATACTGATTTAATCAAAAACTTTTATTTTTATTATATTTTTCTAGTTAGTAGTTATATAATGTTAGTAGTAGTTCAGGTTGCCTGGAAGAAATTAAAAATTAAAGTAATGAGGCCACCCTTTGCTGTCAGTATGTTTCTAATTTTGGTGACAATAAAGAATATTTGATTTGAAAAAGAATGCACGTAATAAAACATCACATCACATCACTCACCCTGACACCTTGATTGGTAGCATAAGCATTGATAGCATAACCACTGAGCATTCCGACCATGTCCCTTGTGGCTGATTCAAAGTCATTCTTGACCTTGTACAAATCACGTTCCGTGGACGATTGCAGTTCAGAGAAGAAGCGCTTCACGGAGACCACCTCTCGCCAGAGGCCAAGCAAGCGGTTGTGCTCTGTAGTGTAGTAATCGTTGAATGCCTAGCAGATTTTATTGATTAGCCTCAATATTAATTCAGGTATAGAAATTATTTTTATACATTTTTAATGTAAATGTAATTTAGAATTAGGTAACGAATTTGATAGACAAGCACAAAATTTGTATTTTTACTTTTTCCTCTAAAAACAAAAATTTTGAACTTAAGACTTTATTTATTTATTTATTGTTTTTTTATCAGGCAACATGGGCCCATAGATAAATACCTTACAAACTAGTGGGTCCACACTCTACTCCATTCTCTTGTCAATGTTGTCATGCATCTATACGCATGCATGCATCTATATCTATAGGACTGGTGTAGTCAGCACAGGTCAGACCATCTTGTGAGTGAGTTTTTAAACTTAAAAGACAGTTATTTTATAAGTGACTGCCTAAGTGGAGTGGAGAGCTTTGTTTTCTGTTTTCTCATTTGTGATAGACAAAGGTTTATGGTAACTATAAACTGTTATCAACAATAATAATCACCTGTTCTTCATCCTTCCATTCATCTTCTTTGATGGCCATCTCATCCCGTAGTGCCTCCCAGTCGTTAGTAAGCTTCTGCAAGTCATTAGTCAGTGCCTCGTTCAGCTGGTGTGACTCCTCCAGTTGGTCACGGAGCAGGTTATTATGCGCCACCAACTTTTCACACCTGGAATATATAAAAAAATATATCAATAATAATACTATAATGTATGATTTGATGACTATGAGTCCGTCAAGAACTGATACTTTTAAGTTTAAATGATTAACTACACCCTCTTGGTCTTTTCTGATTTCGAACCTGGAACTTCCGGAACGGTATTTATCAAGGACTTACTTGCGTTTCTCTTCATCCAGCCGCCGCAGCGCTGTCTCCAGGTCATTGATTCTTTCATCCCGACGAGAGTCGCTGCTCGCGGAGCTGGGCAGAGCGGCCGGCGCCGGGAACGCGACGCAAGGCTTGCCGGCCAGCTGGTCGGGGCGCGGAGTCTCATGCAACTGACCCTCGAGCTCAGAGCAGCGTTGTTTGTATTGAAGTACCTTGGAAATCGGGCACCACAGTTATTCAGGGTTGAACAAGGATATTTCTTAATATCATTGGGGTTGAAAGGATTTGAATACAAAATAAAAATCCTAAGGAACCGAATGCAAAATTTTAAGTTGAAGTTAAATTTCTCGGGGTACGTAGGTACGTGTATAATTGTAAAAATTCATAGTAAAAAAATAAGAGACGCAAGAAAATAAATTTAAATTGATTCAAACAAAGTAGGTAAGTAGGTACCTTTTTCGAGTTTTGTTTATCAACAAAAGTCAATTTGATTTTGAATTTGAATTTTGACCTTTTTGAACTGTCTGTCTGACAGGTCTGACTGGTAACCTCAGCTGGTGACATTGACATTTTGACAGTTTGCGTTACAGATTTGACGAGTGAAAGCCGTACCGAAAACACGCGTGTCACGTTGTCTTTGTTATTTCAGTCACTTATCAGCACTTATCAGCATCTATTTTGGAGAGATTTTGGCTTTCAAGAGAGCCATGTTTTAACTTGGGGAACAATCTCAGGGAACAATCTAACATTGTCATTGACGTTTCGCCATAATTGAAGAAGTAGATGAAGAGATTTTTATTATTAAGAAACATTGTCATTGGCAAATTATAATTATAGACGTCATTATTAAAGAAGAAGAAGAAGAAAAAAACATTCAAAATTCAAAATTCCATATTTTAATAGCTAGGGAGCTGGTGGCAATTTAGGTATATGATTTCATCGTCTCTGATTTTTTTTATAAATAATTTTGAAATTTTAATAAAAAAAAAACATTAAATTATATTACTGTTTCTGCCATTAATTATATCTTATTAAATACGTGTCATAGATTATGAAATTAAAGCTGCGGAAGTCAGGATGGTGGGAGTTTTTCTTAATTCAGCATCTCAGCTTATTTTTCTTACAGTTATTTTTATAAAAACTCCCACCATCCTGACTTCTGCCAGCTTTAATTTCACAATCTATGAAACGTATTTAATAAGATATAATTGAGTTTAATATAAATTCAGAATTCATTAAGTCTTGGTATCAACGTCGATGAAATCATATACCTAAATTGCCACCAGCTCCCTAGCTATAACAATAATTCTGCCAATGTCACATTCAATAACGAAATGATTATGTTCTATTTGAGTTATAATATTTTGAAAAAACACGACAAAAAAATTGAACAAACGTTAATCACCTAATTAATTATTGTTAGTTACCTTAGCTTGCAATCGTGATACTAAAGCAGCTTGCCCTTGTTGAGCTCTTCGGTAAGCATCAAGCCTGCGTTTGTGATCCGCTGCCTCACCAGCTAAGCGAGCCCGAAGTTCCTCGTTTTGGCGCCGTAAATCCATGCCGCTAGTGCCAACAGGCGAGTCCATCTCTGGAGGACTATCTAACGGCTTCTTCAAACAAAATTAATAAAATTATTATAATCCTTACTAATATTATAAATGAAATTAAATTAAATTAAATGCGAAAGTTTGTATGTATGGATGGATGTTTGTTACTCTTTCACGCAAAAACTACTGGATGGATTTAAATGAAACTTTGCAATAATATAGCTTATACGTTAGATTAATACATAGGGTACCTTTTATCCCGGAATTCCCGCGGGAACTCTGAAATTAACGCGGGTGAAACCGCGGGGCACAACTAGTTACTAATAAAATTACAAAATGAAATAGGTAGGTAAATAAATTGAAGATCCTTGCTACCAACCTCCTTTTGATGCGATTTCAAACGTTGATGTGGAAGCGAGCTAGGAACCCTGCGGCCAACCGGAGCTCTAGCGCTCCGTGGCGTAGTCAAACCTTCCCTCGTAGACAACTGAAACAAATTAATATCACATAAACTTAAATCTACTTTTATAATTTATACCTATATAGCCAGCAAGAACCACGCTAAGCGCTACATTTTTCCTTTTTTGTTCAATTTATTGTAATTAAATATTGCGGAAACCTGAAAAGTGACTTTCTTCATAACCATCCTCTTACTGTATTTGATTTGAAAATGAAAATTCCGCGTAGATTTATGTTCAAGAGACATGTTTCTTTTAGATAAAAATAAACGGAACTATTAGATTCCGACTGCTTCATTACCCCAAACTAGTTAAAATGAAAGGTAAAGCACGTCTATTTACTTACTATAACTATGTATTTGGCTATTTACAGAAGTCTAGGCTGTACCTAGGGGTAATTTGTAGGACAGCTGCAGGAACGCAGGCAATCGGGCTAGAAATCTAATTACCATCAGCGGGGTTACCCAAGATGACATTCTACAATCGTTAACGCATAAAAAATTATAATAGACAACTTTGGTCAGCCAATCAAAACTCTAGCTTTACGTGACCACTTGAAAACTAGAGTTTTAATTGGCTGACCAAGTGACATGACGATTCGTTACGCTTTCTATGCGTTAACGATTGTAGAATGTCAACTTGGCTAACCCCGCTGCTGTAGGTACCTACCTAGTTGCTTACTGAGCAAGACCTAGCAGAAAATAAGTAATAGGTAGGTATCGATCCTCCTTTTAAATAAAAATCCTTACGATTTACTTTATCAATACGAATGTATGTTTATCATGTGTTGTGTCAAATAAAGTTTCTTCGATTCAATTCGATTTGTTTGTTATGATTCCACGTCTTAACTATTTAATCGATCATCATAAAACTGTACTTTTTATCCCGGAATTCCCGCGGGAACACCGAAATTAACGCGGATGAAACCGCGAAGAACAGCTCTACCTACTTCCTTACTTAGCATCTAGGTATAGAGTCCTTAGGTAATTACTATTTCCGAACGCGAAAATTTGTTTTCTTTGACGTCGCAAAGGATGTGCTCGAGTTGGTTGGTGCCAATCCGATCCTCGGACCAAATACTTCTTAGTTCGTGATTGTTATACCCGCAGTTATGCCTATTGAATCGCATTTACTCAGATTCGGATCTTACTCAATGCAATCAAGATAATATTATTAGGTACCTAGCTAGATATATACTTATTATACATAGGTACATAGATATACAAATGTGGGTGTCCAAAAAGGTACCAGTTCTCGGAAATTAGTTTCCAAGATTGTAAAGTTCGGGTAAAAAATTGCGTCCGCGATTTAATTGATTATTAAAATATGCTTAATTTTCTTTAATTTCACATATTTTAATCTACAATAATATATAAAAATCTATGTAACAAGCAAGTAGAAGATGTGTTTTTTTATTTCACCTCATTTCAGCCGAAAGACTTCCAGTACTACCTGTACTACCTACTGGATATAGGACTCCCCCAAGGATTGCCACAACGGCTGGTCCTGAGTTTCCCGCATCCATATGACGTCGCGCAACCTTCACGAACTTTGATGTTATTTCCTTCCAGGATGAAAGTTCCCTATGTCCTTCTCCGAATCCCTGACAACGTGTATGCAAAATGACCGGTTGGGCTATTAAGGCGTGACAGCGTAACAAACAGAAGACCAGACAGAATTACCTACTTTCGCATTTATAATATTAGTAGAGACAGTGGGACACATAGACAAGTATACCACCTTATGAAATTTATACTGTTTGTACAACGTCTGTATGACTTTATAAGTTGCCGTTTTTGCAGCTCCAAGCTCCAAATTCCAATACAAACGAAAAACGAATATTGGAGCTGCAAAAACAGCAACTTACCCATAACGTCATAAAGACGCTTTATAAACTGTATAAATTTTAGAAAGTGGCATACTTATCTATGTGGCCCACTGTACCTACGTTATGTTTCTCAAATATTATTATGACAAACATCGTCTTGAGCGAGACCACCGAAAAATGGTGTGTTACGAGTAAGTCCTAAATGTCTCTGAGTAATCAATCAAACCTAAACCATCAGAGGGACTCAGGAGGTTAGAAAAATTTTAATTTCTTAAAGAATCCGAATTACGTTTAGGTACATTTTAAAGCCTAAAGCTTTATTTCGTCTGAGCCTAAAGCGAGTTCGATAACTTTTGGACCCTCCCCTGTAGTTGTGCTTGTGGTCGCAAAGAGAGTTTACCTAGGTACTTATCTCAGAAACTAGGTTGAATCTCCTCTCAATAAGATAATTTGTCAACCATTTTGTGATCGATTGATTAGACTGTACTACTTGTAGTTAGGTACCTACCTAATTAAAGTAATTTGGTTTACGTAAACAAATATTTAATCATATTATTTAAAATTTTGTAAACATAACTTATAGAGTATGTAGCCTACTTAAGGTCAAGGTTACTATATTGGTGTGAACTTTGAATAATCTATTCACACGGTTATAGCCATGATAAGGTAGGTACGTATCTATACTTCACATGGAACAAACATGAACAAATAGAATAAAGTTAATCTCAACAAAAAAAATAGTAAGCACCTACTTAATAAAAAATTAGTGTAGGATTTTTTTTTGGTTTATATATATCACAACATTTTATTCCTACGATTTTTAAATTTTAATTCGTTCTTTGAGAGTCGGCAAAACACTGGTAATTTTTTAATTTTTTTATTCTTTATTGCACAAAAGGTACAAATGGCGAACTTAGTGCCTTGCGGCATGCTCTAACAGTCTCAACACACGACACTATCTTGAGTCACAAGTTTATATACCGGAACAAGAAGTTTCCGAATAGATAGGTAGGTAGGTACCTAAGTCTCGATTTCTCACAGATGGAACCACGGGGCACAGCTGTCTGGTCATAGTTATTTAGGTCTTGGAATAGGATTCCCGAAGGAATACCTAAATTAACGTGGATGAAACCGAGGAGAGAACAGGTTAGGTATATTAAAATAATTTACAAGTTAGTAATAAAGTCTCACTTACCTATTTAATGACTATTGTTATCATAGAAGTTTAAACTTAGTTTTAATATCTTTATCATTACAACGAGCATCTACGAAAAAAACATTGATAATACATGTCGTATCCTAGCAACGCAGGATAACGCTATCCTGACAACAAAACAAGTGATTTACTTAATATTATTTAGCACGCACATTTATTGGACAGAAAAATTATATTCAACAAGATAATAAACGCCTGACGTTAAATTAAGAGCATAAAATGTCCAGTTTTTGTATTTTTTTCAAAGTACTAACTACTCAACGTGTGAATTCAGAAGACCTTCTATTAATACTGGACGAAAAACTTCGAAACGTGGACAATATTTCGAAGGGCTATTTTATCATGCACTTGAAGTTACCGTTTCACTTCAATGCCCACCCCTCACTCGATTAGGTGTAACTTGATCCCATCAAAAACATAAATGTGAAAGTGGAAGTCAAGTTCAGTAGGATTAAGCTTAAGCTTAGTTGTCGACTTCACCGACAAAAGATTTGATATCTAAATAGGTGTCAAGTTCTGTAGATAATCCTGAAATATATTCAAAGGAGCATACAACTTGACTAGTTTTCACAAGTTATCTTAAATATTAAATAACCGAAATATTAAAGGGGTAATATCTATTGACCTTACAGTATAAAAACAGTAACTTGCTCATAATAATATAAAGAAGATACATAATTTGACTAGTTAAAGATAACTTGAATGTGAAAACTAGTCAAGTTGTATGCTCCTTTGAATATATTTCAGGATTATCTACAGAACTTGACACCTATTTAGATATCAAATCTTTTGTCGGTGAAGTCGACAACTAAGCTTAAGCTTAATCCTACTGAACTTGACTTCCACTTTCACATTTATGTTTTTGATGGGATATCACTGCTTTTTGTACAGAAATTATTAGTAGGTACTTATTCATAATAAAATTAATACCAAATGGTTTTTGTTAATCTACTGTATTTCCCTATTTGAGAGTTCATGATTAGTATTGACATGTATAATATGTGAAATAATTTTTGAGTTATGAGGGGGTCAAAAGTGGCTCCAAATGAACGTCTAAGGTGCATATTGAGGACTTAAACTTCCTAGAAGAATCGCAGTTATTGAAGCATCTTCAATAAATTTGCATATGTCGGCTATTTATGACGTATGCAGGCGCGGTCACAGCCTGAAAGTTTGAAAGGGGCTTTAATAACAAAATTGTTTATTTATTTATTTATTGTCACACCAACAGCAATTGGCAATTGTCAAGTAAATTAGACTTTATTGCACAATACACAATTTTACTATAGACTAACAGTTGCCCGCGGTTTTACCCACGCTAATTTTGGAGTTTCCGTAGTAATTCCTGGATAAAAACCCCTACCCTACCCTACCCTATGTCACTCTACCGCAGCTGCTTATATGTGAAAGAATTTCTGAAATCAGTCTAGTAGTTTTTGGGTTTACTCGTTATAAATAGACAAAAATACAAATCTTTCCTCTTTAGGTATAATCATCCGTTGACACTCTTTACAAATGAACTGTTTCAAGTACTTTCCAACAAGACAGCCTGCTTGTACATACACGTGTTGTACGTGTGTGCGTATCGTGAGGTTGACAAGTTGGTATAATATTAGTATAGACACGTATGATTGGGGGGAGGGGTCATGTCCCCTCTGTGACCCCCCCTCCCCCCCCCCCCTTCGGAACGCGCCTTTAAGTATGTCTCTATATTGGAATCAAAATCATCTATGCAGCACAAATTAACTAGACTTATGTCTAAAGAAAGCTATGCAGTACCTGTACAGTTACTGTTCGAGGCTTATACGTCGCCTTCGTAAGCGAACGAAAGAGCATCCCAAGCAGAAGAAGAAGAAGAAGCATCCTAAGCCTGCATGGCTGACCTTACATGAGTGGATAACTGTGAGTCTGTGACATGCCCTCTACTGGGAGACATATTTTCGACAACGCCTTTTGATCATTACGAGATTTCTTCTCAGCAGATATGTCGTCACCTTTATGATATCCGATGATAATGTGCATACGGAGTTTAATTCCATACCGAACCGTCTCTATCCACAAGAATTATTAATCTTTTTTACATACAGAACTTTCTATGTCAAATGTCAATAATATGTAATGGATGTTTCCGTAAACTGATGAAAATATTCACAGATATTCATTAATTATATTCTACGTAAAACAAACTCTGATTCACTTTTAACTTGAGAATAACTAGTTTTATAGGTATAAACCAGTGAAAATAGGAAAATTCGCGCTGACAACGAATGTATTTGACTCAGTTTAATTGAGTGACGTAAAATACATCATTTAAGAATATTTCGAAATTCTGATTAGCCAGTTGCATACTAAAATACTTAACTTTGTTATATTACCTTCTTGATAGGAAAAATCTAAAAACTTTAATTATTAATAATTATAATTTTTTTTTAAGTTTTTCCAGTATTCAGATTTTTCCCTTTGTTTACGCCTAAAAGCCTACCTTAATGCCAAATATCAAGTTCCTAAGTCATCTGGAAGTGCGTTATAATTTTGGTCTATAGGTCAGTCAGTGATAAAAATCACGATTTTTGGACGTTAATATCTAAATAACCGTTGGAGCTGTGCTTATGAAATTTGGAGCACATATTTATCTCGCGAGTCTTAATACATGAGCCAAATTAGATATGTTTATGTAAAATAGTTTTGGAATTATGAGCGGGTGAAAAGTGGCTCCAAATGGTTCGTGTAATATTACACACGGTGCTGCTTGTCAGTTGTGTCTGCTTGAACTTGACTTGACACGCTGGCCGCGTGTCTAGATAAAAAAATTTTAGATATTTATATCAGTATAATATTGGCTTGCTTGCAAATACCTATATTTTTGGGGTTAGGTTATACACGTCGATTTAATTTCTACATGAGTCCTTAACTACTGTAGTATAGTATTATATGGACATAGATAAGCAATAGCAATAGTAAGCAATACTGGAGAAATTTTGAGTAAGTAAATTAAAGTTTTAAAATTATAGAAGAAGAAAGAAGAAGAAGAAGAAAATACATTTATTTCAGCACAACACACAAGAAAAAGATACAAACACAATAGCAGCATTTCGTTTCAACATTTTTATGTTCAATATTTAGTTACATATTTAAACAATGTAATAAGGTAAACACATAGTTAAAAAACGTTCTCTAACTCTCAATAAATCGTTCTGAATCAATAACTTTGTTTTGTGGGTTAACATGTTATTGCATATCTGCGTCCATATTATGTGCTGCTGTGAAGCAGTTATGTTCTTTGCTACTGTGAATCGACTTTAAAAGAGTGTCTACTAAGTAGTAGGTACCTATGTCACGTCAAACTATTGTTTAAATTAATTAATATTATTAGACAAAGCAAAAAAAGGCGGGAAATACGCAACACAGTGCTTTAAAACTGAAATCTATAAGTACCTACTATAATAAAAGAGTCAAATTCGCGAATATGTTTGCCAAAAATTGGGGAGGGGCAATAAATGAAGAGCTAGTAAACAACTACAAAAAGCTTTTTAAAATTCTTTTCTGTCTGTCTGTCTGTTCACGAAAATCTCCAAATCCACTGAACGGATTGTGATGCGGTTTTTACAAGTGGATTGAAGCAACATAATATAGATTATAGACTTTTTCATTATACTCAATACTCAAATCATTTATTCAAATTAGGCCCATAATGTGGCTCTTTTTGACGTCAATAAAATTACAGTTTGCAGTAGACAGCACCCATAAAATATCCACCCTTCACAGCTTCCTAGTGCTATGGCTGAAGAGAAGAAGCTGCGCAACAAACTCTACAGCAGCACGCTGTCAATTTAAAATTATAATATATATTTTATAATATTAGTGGTAACCCAACTTTAATTATGTGAGAATAATGAGCCGTAACCAGCAATAAACTACATGCAGCAGGTACAGCTAACTATAGAGACATTAGGATTAAGCATCTATACCTAATAGTAGACCAGACATGACCAGTACCAACTGACGGCACCCGTTCACGAGTATGACGTGCTCGTAAGCCCCGCCCCGCTCAACCATATTAGAGGGAACCGAGCGACCCGACTCACACGCCACCGCCAGCGGGACATTTGAGTGAGCATGACATAATCTAGCCACTATCGTGTCAATGAAATTAATTCTTAATTTAATCAATATGTAAGGCCGGTAATGGCTACGTTGTTCGCACACATCACATCAAATAAAAATAAAAGATAAAAAATAGAAAAGAGCAATTCATCACCAAACGTTTGTATCATTCAAATAATCCTTTACGCTATAATAGGCTTTATCGCACAAAATACGTTTAATTAAGCTTTTAAATTTATTAATTGACAAATTAACTACATCGTTCGGTAGTTTGTTGTAAAAGCGTATACATTGTCCCTTGAAAGAATTAGAAATTTTATGGAGCCTAGTAGTGGGCACAGCAAGTTTGTCTTTATTTCTTAAGTTTATATTATGCAAATCACTGTTTTTCTTAAAGTTGCCTAAGTTTTTGTGAACATACAATAAATTCTCGTATATGTACTGAGAATATACAGTCATTATTTTATACTCGCCGAATTTAGTTCTTAATGACTCCCGAGGGCCCAACTTATAGATAGCCCGAACAGCTCGTTTTTGCAACACGAATATAGACTCGATATCCGCGGCACTACCCCACAGCAATATACCATATGACATAATGCTGTGGAAATAACTAAAATAAACTAAACGCGCAGTATCAATATCAGTTAATTGACGAATTTTCTTAACAGCAAAAGCAGCTGAGCTTAGTCTGCCCGATAGCTTTCCTATATGTGGGCCCCATTGTAATTTTGCGTCTAGTGTTATACCCAGAAAGACAGTTTCATCGACCAGTTCCAAATCATCATTGTTAATTTTTACACTAGTTTTAACTTGTTTGACATTTTTTGTTACAAATCTTACACATTTAGTTTTACCGCGGTTTAGCAAGAGATTATTGGCATTAAACCAGTGTACTATTTTAGAGAGAGCATTGTTCACATCGTCTACAGCCGATTGCTGTCTATTAACCTTAAATACTAAAGATGTATCATCTGCAAACAATACTATCTCATGGTTCTCCCTCACCAAATAAGGCAAGTCGTTTATATAAACAAGGAACAGGAATGGTCCTAATATAGATCCTTGCGGCACACCCATCACTACGGCAGATCCATTTGATCGTTTTCCGTTGACATCAACCCTTTGGATCCTATCACTTAAATAGGAAGTAAGAAGATCCAAAGCCATGCCTCTTACTCCATAGTAGTGCAATTTCCTGACCAACGTTGTATGCAAAACACAATCAAATGCCTTGGACAAATCACAAAACACTCCATAAGCGTCACGTGACTCCTCCCAGGCCTCAAAGATATTTTCAATCAATTTAATTCCTGCGTCAGTTGTAGAGCGACCACGAGTAAAACCGAACTGTTTGTGATGCAGTAAGTCGTTTTTATAAAACATTTAAATCGGATGTCGGGAAAAAAGTTGTTACTTTATATAAAAATGTTTCACGGCGGTGAAACCGCGGGGCACAGCTAGTAAAATAATATAGGCTGCCTTTTACTATTTTAAATAAGGGTTTTAAAGAATAAAATATGCACCTAATACACAGCTGTTTCCCGCGGTGTCACCCGCGGAAATTTCAGAGTTCGTGCGGGAATTCCGGGATAAAAATTACCCTAAGTATGTCCTTTTCTATACTTATGACAACGTGTGTACAAAATTTCATGATTATCGTGTGAGCCGTTAAGGCATGAAAGCGTAACAGACAGACAGACAGTCAGATTTACTTTCGCATTTAAAATATTATTATTATTATCATTTGTAGTGTACATAATGGTAATGTTAAAGGAACATTCGTAAATTATATTTTTAGATCTAGGTACAACTTTTCGTAGACACAACGAACGATGAAAATTAAATTACTTATACTATGAGAAACAGCAAATCACTATGAAAACAAGATAAAACTTGTCTTAATGTTTGACTGTAATTTCAATGATCCGCGACGTTTGCTTACGTCAATGCGTAAATTACAATTTAGGTAGGTAGGTACGCGTAGGAGTCAATGACCGATAAAAGCGATAAAATAACTGATAACTGCTCCTATGTTCAATAATACATATGTAAGTACGTATCTTGCGTAGCTACTTGATAACTAATATTATTCTATCCCCGAAAAAGTATTGTTATCTACTTATAATTAGTAGGTTGAAGGTTCCACACCTAGTTTGTCAAAAAGAAAGTAAGTAGGTACCTACCTACCTACTGTGTTTCATATTGATGTTTTTTAAATACTTCTTTATTTATTTGAAAAATACAGCGTTCAATCTGTATCTATATCTTTTATAGGTAACTAATCCTACTAATATTATAAATGTGAAAGTGTGGATGTTTGTTTTTTATTTTATTTTATTAAGAAATCATACAGTGATACAAATGGATATAGATATAACACATAGAAATTTACAGAAGTAAGACCAATTACAGATTTCTTCATGAATATTTTATAAGTATTGAAACGGTAAGGAAGTAAATTGGAAAGGAATGTACATAATATGAGCTAAAAATTATTACATTGAAGGTAGTAGAAGAAAAAATAACAAAAAATTTACTCAAAGTGCAAATATGTGTGTGCAGTTGTCTTTGCATAATAAGTTGACAGTGTTGTTATTTGGATGTTTGTTACTAAATCACGCAAAAATGGCTGAACGGATTTGGATGAAATTTGGCATGCACGTTGTCAGGGGCACAGAGAAGGACATTGGGTACTTTTTATCCCGGAATTCCCGCGGGAACTCCGAAATTACCGCGGGCGAACCGCGGGGCACAGCTAGTAAAATTAATAAGACACTTGAAGCCTAAACGCCTGGACCGTGTTCAAACAAAGTCCACCTGGAAACTGGAACCTGGGACCTCTTAATTTACGGAGCAGCATGGCAACTCATGTAGTAGTAAGTAACAAAGTATAATAAATTGAAATGACAACAACAAAATTTATCATTTCATTCATAGCTTGATATTAAAGCTAAAATGTAGTTATGTAGGTAAGACTCTTTAAAAAACAGGCAAACATCGTGTTGAAACCACGCACAGTAAAGGGTTTCAGAATTTTCAAATTTTTCAGTCGAAAAGTGAACGGACACACTTTGTTCCGATTTTAGAAGGGCATACCACGCGCAGCGCACGTATTTATAGGTATATATTATATTATCTTTGGCGCATACCTATCTCGTCAGTCGTCAACTACTTATTCATTAAAATTAAAATTGAGATTGAAACTATAATATGATTTGTTCATTGTTGACATTTCTAACGCGATACTTTATATGCATATTTTCTTCTTTTTTTCACAATTTTAACCCTCCATAGAAAAGACCTTCCATCCAAATCTCATCTACTCACTAAGATTATAGAGATAAAATTCCAGAGATGCCAATTAGTCTCTGAGTAAAATGGCTATAACAGGAACAGACGGTTTTGTCCGTCTCATATCTGATCTCATCCCATCGTGTCGAAATTATAAAGGGTTCCGTTTATTTTACATCGCCACAGAACTCTGAAACACACGACTGCGATTGCAGTGCATTTTATCTCCGGCTTTTATAAATATTAACCATAAGTAATATTTTTATACATAACGTTAAATTATGCAGAAATATTATGCAGGGTCAAGGGTATCAATTTATCGAAAACGAATGCCCTTGATTAAAAGTCATAATAGCAACAACAATATTTAAAACCTGACCTATCTCATGCAATAATATATAATTACTAGCTGTGCCCCGCGGTTCCACCCGCGTGAGTTTCGGAATTCCCGTAGGAACTCCCTTTAGGGGGATGAAAAATAGATAGTAGCCGATTCTCAGGCTTACTGAATATGCATATAAAATTTCACGAGAATCGGTCAAGCCGTTTCGGAGGAGTATGGGAACGAACATTGTGACACGAGAATTTTATATATTAGAGAAGATAATAAAACTATAGGTTTTAACGTAAGTATCTATGTATAGTAATAATATTGTAATATTATAAAATTAGAGTACCTAAAGGTTTAATTTTTTATATGTTTTTTTGTAACGGATAGAATCACAAATTGCTAAAGCGATTTTAAAAATTCTTTCACTTATAGATACTTTAAGTGAAATTGTCGCTCTGTATCAGCAGGGCAATTATGTAACTTTTGTTGCTATCATATTTCAGTTCAGTTTCAGTCAGAAAAATAGCGGTTTTGTATATTTAGACAGCTTCAACTTTTGAAATTTAGGTTTATTTTGGTTGATTGCTAAATAAAATTGCTAAATATTGTGCATATTGTAATCGAAAAACCGACATGTTTTTGATTGCAACCGAAAAATGATAAAAACAAAAGTTACATAATAGCCACTCAGGGAAGTAGTCCAAAACATAGGTACACAGCTTCCGTGAATTTAGACGAATGAAACCGTAAAAAAAAACTAAAACAAAATATTAATGAAATGACACTAACTATGACATCACTACTGGGGGGGGGGGGGGGGGGGGGGTTGTACTCTACCTCATTGTTCTGAGTACTCCACAAAACCTACGCCCGTGCCCACAGTGTTTTCGAATAAAAGCTCATATACCTAATTTCTAACTTCCCTCTATGCCTACACCGAAAAGGCCTGCCAGAATCACCAAGGCAAATCCTGGACGGACCGTATAATACCTATTACCTCATAATTTCGCAAACTTCATTGTTTATTTGATACCTTTAATACCTCCGGCACGCATTTTGCGTGTCTATTTGACAAGAAACCATGGAAGTAGGTCACGACAAACGCACGAATAAAACGATATCATGGACTACATGTTATTAATATAAAAGGGGGACGATACGACGCGAATCGACGTCCCGTCGCGACTTTACACTGTTCCTATGGGGATCAGCCCCCTTGGTCAAGTTGACAATCTGTAGGTCATCGTTAACGCATGGAAATTAAGGAACAATTCGTCGTTACTGTTTCTTATTTTGTACCTATGTGGGGACCAATAAACTCCTTCTCTTTCTTTCTTTCTTTCGTATCAAGTGGTCTCGTAAAATCGTCCAAGCAAACTTCTAGTTTCCAGTTTTGCGTGACATGACGATCACGGTTTTCTACCGCGTTAACGATCATAGATTTTTCAACTTGGTTAAGAGGGCTGGAGTAAGTTGACATGACAACCGATGACCTGATTTTTTCGGTATCTTCCAAGAGCTCCAAGAACTTTCTTGCAATCTATAGTACCTACCTACCATAGCTTGCAATTAGGTACAAACCGCATAACGATGCTAAATTTTTATAATATATTTATTTTACATTTATCTAATTAATTTCACTAGAAAAGAATTTTTGTCTAAATTTTTGTCTAAAATAATGAGAATTGTTTTGAATTTAACCATCCGGGATCCGGCCGGATACTGAATTTTTATCCGGTATCTGGCCGGATAGTGAAAACAAGGTCGGGTATGCCGGATACCGGATATTTACCGGATATCCGTTTCATTTCTAATAAAAATACCTGCTTCCATTATAAGTCTAATATCATATGAGTAGTTTAGTCTTTCTAAAAAGTTCAATACTAATATTTGTGGCTTGTGCTACAAATTACCTACCTAAATGTGATTTATGAAGTTCACAATATAAATTTATAATTTCATACACTTCGCGTGGCGGGAAACTTCTTCAAATTATATCCTAAAATTGACTTTGATAACAACAACGTAACCGGTTGTTTCGTGACATTGTTATTAGTTCTCTATTGTCATGTCACCAACTGTTATAAAAGTATAGGCACTGGAGATGACTAGGCATCATAAAATTAATTTACGTAGGTACCTACCTATCGTTAGGTAGTAGGTAAGTTTGTTGCTTGCGATTTTAATCGCGTTTTAAATAATATCTCCTTAAGTTTTTGTTGTACCGGGAACTTTGTTCAAACATCCAATGAAATCTCAACATTATAATAACCTATAAAAAACTTAATCTAAAGTAATAAAACTTTATTCGATTGTTAAAAATCGAAGTAATGTTAAACATACTGCAGCAGCACTGTCCGGTGAGCGAGATAATTATCATAATATTATATCTAGGGGTTCCCTGTGGCTTTGCCCGAACTCCGTGATAAAAGACAGCACATGTAGGTACCTACGGTACGTGTTAGTTCAGGCACAGATAATATAATGTTCAGGGTTATTAAGCTATCTCCATTTTAAATTTTATTCAAATACGTCCGACCGTTTTAGAGTGAAAGAGTAAGAAATATTATACTGCATATAAATACCTACTATACCTACTAACTCACACATTCAAAAGTTTGCAAATGTGTTTTACACACAAAATATCACATTTGTGATATTAGTATGATCTAATGATGAGGAAGAAGATAGTGGCCATAATATATAGGTAATTATTTTATGTAGAACGATTCCCAAAGTGGACTATATTGCAGAGCCAGCTCAGAAGGTCGAGTTTGTCCTGCAAAGGGTCCATGTCAGCGAGAAAATAAATTTAGTAACTTGTGTTAGGACAATAATTTGAATATAAACACTAAAGAAACATAGTTCTGTCATTATTGAGCCAAACACCCAAATATTCAAACATCAAAAGATCTTCACATATGCTTTCATATTATGTATTTTACATTTTACTCGTAAGTAGGTAGGTACCTATTCTTAATATTATATCTATACATGCATGGAATTGTGAAGAAAAAGTGTAAAGCATAATTTTTAGTAATATTAAAAAGAAAAAAAGCAGTGGCCTGAGTAGGTAAAGTACCTATGTATGTACCTTTTCAAAAAGTTTGAAAACCTCTGCTCTAGAGCGACCATGATTGATTACGAGTCCAATTTGTTTGTGTAGGCTTGTTTACGATACCTTATCGTTTCATAATCCTGTATACTGTATAGTATCTATGCCTTACCGTATATTTACGAGTATTTAATATTATGTTCATGAATAGAAATCGCCTATCGATGCGTTTCCGCGTTTCGTGACCGTCTCGCATGTCGCAATCTGAATCGCCAACTTCCCTATCGTAAAATACGAGTAGTTTTATGTCACATGTCAAAAACACCACATTTTGAACAAATCATGGACATACTTCAAAATTTGTTTACCGAAGACGACGGGATATCAAAATCAAAATTCTATTTATTTATTTAGTTAAATGTAGTTTCTTCCGCGTTAATTTCAGAGTTTCTGTGGGAATCCCGGGATAAAAAGTAGCCTATATCCTTCCCTGTACCCCTGACAACGTGTATGCAAAATTTCGTGGTGATAGGTTGAGCCGTTTACCCGTGAAAGCGTACCTAACAAACAAACAAACAACCTCACTTTTATAATAGCTATTAGTAAGGATACGTGTAGGTATACCTATATGTGTGAGACAAAGTGAATGTGAAGGGTGAACAAAACATCGAGTTGATCAAAATCGGTTCAAATGTCATCTTATCTCACTGATTTTAATTTAGTACCTATCTATTGTATTTCGCTGTTTTCCTAAACACTGTAAAATCATACAAAAATATTAGTCCAGCCCTTTCTTACGCAGTCCCGTTTTCGGCGCGGTAAAATTTATTGTGTTCGGTAAAAATGGGAATGCTCGTCTTTATATTGATTGTGCCAACTGGTGCTTACCTCCGATCTGGGTTCGCTCTGCAATTGTTAGGAAATCGAATTTTTGATTGGGCACTCGCGCAACGTCGAGTGATTTGCTTTTGCCAAGCCATTGCCGTCTGTTTGCTGAAGAAGTTTAGTAGGTACATAACTTGTTGCGGTGAAAATGAATCCGTGTTTGTCTGTAGGTAGATAGGTACCTACTATCATAACGCGTACCTACTCCAATAGAGATGTGGAAAATGACGATCAACGAAACTATAAATTATTCTTACTTACTAATATTATAAATGCGAAAGTGAGTGTGTTTCTTTGTTACGCTTTCACGGCTCAACGGCTCAACACGTTGTCAGGAATAAAGAGAAGGAAATAGGCTACTTTTTATTCCGGAATTTCCGTGGGAACTCCAAAATTACCGTAGGTGAAACCGCGGGGTACAGCTAGTTAGTAATTATATTGCTAACGACTCTTCTATTGGCACTGACAACATTTATGCTGACTAATATAAGGTTTAATTTAGGTCTAAATCTCTTGTCTTATTTAGGTAGGAAATCTAGACAATTTTTGCTTGCATTAATCTAGGAATTAGGCGCTCCAAACCGCAATCATCGAGATTGCGAGAGTTTCAAAGTTAAACGCGTTTATGTATTTTTTTTTTCCAAAAAAACCATTAATATTTCCTTAAGTTCTATTAGGTACTTATTCCAAAATCTACCAATATTTTCTGATCAACAAAGTCGGCTGTTTTTTGTTTTTATAAAGTTAATAAGGTTGCCTTTACTTCAATTGATATAGGCGGAAAAAGTACTTTATTTTATTCTAACTTGCATTATTTTTAGGAAAAAGCGCCAAAAAGTTGTAAATGTAATTTTTATTTTCTCCAAACAAACGGTTCGCTTCTTGTTTTTTTTTTGTTTTTGCAGTATTCTTGGGTCGTTCACCGATATCAAGTCCTATTACCTATTACCTAATAATAAAGTTGAAATCGGTGAACGAAGAAACATAGAACTCGTACCTACATCACGCTAGAAAATGACCGCCTTATAATAGGGTACTTGCATGAAATTTATAATAAGAAATTTTGTCAATATTTCAAAAATAGAGCCTCAGAAAAGCGTTATCGTGAAAGATTTACTAAAAAAATTTCAATAGTTTCCAAAATATTCAACTTTTAATTTTGTGAAACGGAACGTTGCAACGAAACACCAATCACAGCCAAGCTTGACACATGACGTCATTTTTATTTTTTTAGGAAACATTTACCTTTTTTCAGAGAAGGCAAAAGAAACTAAGTGCATACAGTTAACGCATATTTCCATTTTCTGAAGTTTTTTACTTTAAAATGCATCGGTAAGATGCATTTCGATTCTTTACTGGAACTTTTGAAAGCAAATCGACACAGTTCAACCTTAATTTCGCTTTTGGATATTAAAGTTATCTGTCTGTCAGTGTCACATGACCCTGTCAATACGACAGTAACATTTCTAGCACAGATTAATATAAGGCGTAATTTTGAACAAGTGACGTCATTCCGCGTTTCGGCGGTAAGGTCTAAAGTAGGAACTTTGAAACGCTCTATTTAATTAATTTATGCATATATTTTTTTTTTCTTTTTCTTGCTTTGTTTAAGTAGGCCATAAATCTTTAAAATAGACTAAAAAAAAAATTCATGCAAGTACCCTATTAGGACAAATCAACGCTGTTGATATTTACGCTTTCTGTACATCATGGATCCACTCGGTTTTGCGTGGGACGTGACGACGGTCAGCTGATAACAATATTATTTATCAACACGAGGTGGAGACGTGCTAAGGTTCAGGTATCGGCAATTCAAATGTGCTCGCAAACATTCTTTATATAAGTAAAGACAAACACGATAAACAATATCAAAATTCGGCAACGCAAATTTAATTAGGTCGATAGGTAGGTACATGATTGTGTACACGCTTTTTTATGCTCGAATCGAAGATCAAAGTCCAATTTAATAAATGTACTTCGATCTTTAAATTCGCAACGAGGAAAACTTGTACATATAGGTACCTAATCTTATTATAATAAAAGAGTAGAATCCGCGATTCTGTACATTGAATAATTTTAACAAAAATTGACAGGGGGCGATAAAAAAAGAGTAACCAACCACAAAAAAAGGTTTTTTAAATTCTTTTCTGTCTGTCTGTTCGCGATTATCTCCGAATCTACTGAACGAATTGAAATGCGGTTTTCACAGATAGATTAAGCTTAGGCTGGAGCTATATATAGGCTATTTAATTTAAATCGGATGTCGGGAAAAAAGTTGTTATATGAAAACGTTTCACGCGGGTGAAACCGCGGGGCACATCTAGTACCTATAATATGAAGACTGTATGAATAATAAATTAGAAAACTAGTCATAAATTGTTTACAGTTCACACTCTAGTGCTTACAATGTATAGTTGGCCAAGTCTATTAGTACGGGGGTTCATTTGTTTACTCCCGTTTTAAAAGCTCTCGCCTCTCATTATAAAAAACACAACAAAACACTTTTTTTTGCGTTCGCATTGCATCCGCTGATAGCGAGCGATGCAAGCATGTCACGGTTCACAGAGGACATCATTCCGCTTCTATAGGTACGCATCCTTGTATATCTAGGCACTAATTTATTTTTACGAAAATACATAGGTATACTGTGCCCTGCGGTTTCACCCGTGTGAGTCTCGGAATTCCGGCAGGAACTCTAAAGTAGCCTAATTTTGCTCCTTATGATATCAGCTAATTAGCAGTGAAAGTCCCGTCACAGATAATAGAATAGAATAGAATAGAATAGAATAGAATAGAATACACTTTATTGTACACCAAAATAATGCAAGTAATACTGTCCCGTTAAAATCGGGACAACCCTTTTCGAAGATTCACTCGCGTGAGTTTCGGAATTCCCGCAGGAAAGACGAAGTTAGTTTGTTCATTTTCTCCTTACAAAAACAAAAACAACAAAAAACTTAGTTACTTACATTTTTATTCATTAAAAAATTGTTATATTTGGAACGTTATACAACTGAGATAAAATTTGTACATGTGCAACTAACTGCAACTTCACTATCATAGCTGATATCACAATATTACCTATTGTTCTTGTAATCTACTTAGGTAATTTGTGTAATGATTTGTTTATAAATTTCAATATAAGAATGTTCCAGAGTGCAAATTAAGCCGTTATCACGAGGTATTTGATTTCTCGCTGCAGTGCATGCTCTGTTCTTCTCGAACTTAAAGTAAGTTAAGATTAGATATTAAGAGAAGCTACGTCAAATAATTATATGAAATCGGTACCCTGAGGTGAAATTCTGGTCGCGCAAATCGAAATCGCACCATTTCCGCCCCGATAAGGGTCACTCCACGTAAATAATTTATTTATTTAATGTTAACACATATAGGTACGGTATAATAATAATAATAATAATAATAATAATAATAATAATAATAATAATAATAATAATAATAATAATAATAATAATAATAATAATAATAATAATAATAATAATTCATTTACTTCAGGAAAAATAACCCATATAAATAATTCATCAAATAAATAAAATTACAATAAAATTGAAATTAAATTAAAATTAAATTAAAATAAGATTTAAAAAAAAAAGATTAAAATTAAATTCATAAGGTAAATTAGAATACATAAAAATTTCATTGAATAAATTAATTAAACTAAATCAAATTAAATAAAAAAAAGAATTTGTTTAGTAGGCCTTACACATAACTCCTCACAAATCTTCAAACAACACAGACAAGAGTTCCATCCACTCATCGGCAAACAAATTGGTACTAGCATTTTCGCATCAAGGTTATCTATCGGTCTTGGCGATGGGGCTATGTGAGGGGAGACCCTAATACCATATGACACCAAAATTTTCTTTAAACATATTATGTAAAATACAGAAGAATGGAGATTGTAATCTACAAATATAAAAATATGAACAGTTACAGACAGACAAAAACAACCTGGCTAAAATACTGTATACCTACAGAAACTTAAGTAGGTACCTAAGTTAAGTCGGCCTAGTTTCCTGTGGATATTTTATTATTTCACTTTTATAAAGTAATTTTACATTGTACATTTCTCAGCCTATTGACGTGACAGCAGCACATTAGAGAATCTAGCGAAACGCCTTGATACAGACATATCTATATTCTATAGTCATATATACGTACAACAAGCAAAGACGTGGGAAATTGTGAGGGCTTCTGGTTGGTTTTCTTTTTAACCGACTTTCAAAACGGAGGAGGTTCTGTGTTCGTCTGTATATCTTTTTTTTATTACCTATTTTTTATGTATGTTTAACGATTTAGGTAAGGTTCAGGTAATCGAAGACGGTTGGACCGATCTGGAAAATTGTTTTTTTTTTTGTTTGAGAAGCTACTTCCAAGTTGGTCCCATTGTCACCAAGTCGGGAAGTGATATGATCTTGGAGAAATCGAGGGAACTCTTCAAATATTGTTATTTTTAGCTTTCTAGTTTTTGTGCTTTTGGAAGTCTATTATAATTTTTAACCGACTTCCAAAAAGGAGGAGGTTCTATGTTCGATTGTATGTATGGTTTTTTTTTATGTATGTTCACCGATTGCTCGAAGACGGGTGGACCGATTTAGAAAATTGTTTTTTTGTTTGAAAGGGTATCTGATGATGGGATCTTGGAGAAATCGAGGGAACTCTTCAAAAATTATAGGCACACCTATAGCGATTTGGGTATTTTTTTATAGTAAATCGCTCATTAGCTTTTGAAAAGCAAAATTTAAAGAAGTGGAACTGATGATGAAGACCACAGATGGTCTTTGGAACTACTCAACAATAACACGTATTTCACGGGTTCCGATTGGAGCGATTTCAAAAATTGATTTTTTTTGTATAAAAGGGGATACTCCCAATATTACTTGTGTTTTTGTCTTTTGGATTAATCTTGTTTAGTTTTTATGATTTTATTGCAGATAATTTAATACTTTTTACATTTAGTCAGTGCAGCGTTTCTTATTAGCCAAGTTTTGTACAGTTTTATAATTTTAAATCTCAGTTTATGGTGGTTTATCAATTATCATATCACTAGCTGTGCCCCGATGTTTCCCCGCTAGTTTCCGAGTTGCCGGCAAATGCGGAACAAAAAGTACCTACCTTATTTCCTCTATATCCCTGGTAACATGTAAATTGTAATATACAAAATTTAATGCAATTTTCTGAGACTTATAGACAGACAGACATGGAGACAATAATTACCTATCGTTATATTTCAACCAATTTACGCAAAATATTGAAAAAAATTATGTACCTATTTATTTATATAATAATAGTAATAATAATAATAACAATAATAATAACAATAACACATATATAACAATGCAAAAAGCAGCTATTCTTAATACCTACTAGCCGGATTGTTAGACGCTTTCTACAGAACGAACCTTTTACCCTGGACAACATACCCTCTAATTAAATAGATCAGCTACTTGGCAGTGCTCGTACTGACTCTACAAGTTACCAGCCAATGCTGAGATAAAAATAAAAAATGAATAATAATAATAAAAAAGTTTATTTATATACCTAAACATTCCTTACGAATCACTGTCTATTGGTGAAAACATGTTATAAAACAAAGTCCTTCGCTGCGTCTATCTGTTTGTTCGCGATTAACTCAAAAATTACCGAACGGATTTTCATGCGGTTTTCACCAAGGATATCGGTAGGTACTTGTTTTCACTAATTGAGCCCCTAAGTGAAACCGTAGGGAAAGTACTGTTAGGAGTAACATATTTATCTAGGTACCTATATTAAAAACGTGACCTAACAGAAGTACTAATAGCTTTTTAACGGTTCAGAGAAACTGATAGTGATCATTATCGGAAATAGAGTACCTTAAGTATCTACATACAAACTGCTAAGGATCATATAAAGCGGGGTAGATCCCCGTCTCCGATTAAACTGACTGTATGCCTTGTTGATATGGTTTTATTCGTGATTTTATTTCATCGAATGAAGTCAATCTTTACAGCTAGTTTGTTATTAAAAGTTTACATCTCTGTATTCTTACAATTGCGTATACTATGTAACGTTGAATTATGAAAATCCCCACCATTGTCCATTATAATATCAATATCAACTACAATCGTTTTATTCGCTCTCTCATAAGAATTGATGTGTGTATTTTTTTTTCTTCAAAAGTTCAGGTTTTCGCCGTCTCTTGGTACTAGGCTTGTATCCGGGGTATGAAAATCAAAATTCTATTTAGTCCGTCTAGTAGATAAAAAGAAATAGACCCCATAGTTTGTGCTTTTATAAAAAAATTAAAAAAAATACTAATATAATAAAAGGCATTAAAGTTTACCCTGCATGTTGTATGTTGGTATGTTTGTGCATGACTACCACGCGTTTGGCTGAACCGATTTCGATACGGTTTTCAGGTAATTTACACTATGCCTAATAAAGGAGCTTTATTGCTTATTAACAAAAAAACAACTGTTTTTCACATTCCAACCAATAAGTTTGTCCCTAGACTTTGATAACATAATATTTGAATAAAACAATGAACACAAAACGTGTTTTTAATGATCATCTATAAAACCCAACATTTCATACAGCTTCTGATAGAAACGCGATCAAAAGCAAAACTGGATTCGGTTTTTTTTAGTTTTAAGATAAATATCATTATTTCATGTTATTAAGATTAAGATTGCATGAATTACTCACCGGCATGTCTTCCCTGGTAATCCCACGTAGTCCGCCCTCAGCGCCAGCCGCCCTACTGCCGCGAGGAGCAAGCCTCCACTGTGCCACACCACCTGGCCCCATCCAAGGAATCCTTGCGTGACAGGAACCCTCGCCAGCCACACCTCCCTCATCACCATTATCAACCGTACCACCCATACCCATAAGATCCACATTACTATGTGGCACGTCACCCGAATTTGCATTCGAATTAGTTTTTTCTTCATCGCTGTCTCCAGTTACTACTATCGTCGGTATTGCCTTATGAATATCGCGTTTTCTGTCCGTAATTCCTTTTTCGTTGCCACCGAATTTGGTTTTCAATGAATTTATGATTGCTGTTCTTGCTTTCTCGTATCTCGCTCTAGATTGTGCCGCTTTCCATTTCATAACAACTTTGTCTTTGGGCTCCAGATTTACTTCATCGTCTTCTTTGTCTAACTGGGATGGTGATTCTCTCAGTGCGAGTAAAGAAGTTCCTTTATCTACTAAAGTTTTACTCTTTGCATTTTCGTTATCTTTTACTTCTTTTTCTAGAACTTCGCTTGTACTATTAAGTTCTACAAAACCAGCAAAATCCGTTTTGTAACCATAAATATTCCACCAACTAACGCCAGCTTCGTTTAAAGGTGCCCGAGATCTTGGAGCTAAGGGGGATTTTTGTTGATGAGACATTTGAACCGTCAATTAGCCCCTTTTTACATTAAGATTCATTGAGATATGCATGGTATTATCAGTAAATTTTTTCTGCTGTCCACTGAGACAAAACAAATATAATATCAATGAATATTTTCATTACATGAACATTCGAACAAAGTTCGCTGTAAGATATACAGCGGACTTTAATCGAATAAAAACGCTTTATGTAACGATAAAAGACAATTATCTTGCTTCGTTGAAGAATTAAGTAGGTTAGGTATGTGTTCCTAGTTGTAGTTACGGGGGTGTTACGTTCGTAGGTCAAATTTAGATGCCTTAAAATATCACCTTGTAAAAAAAACACTCCATGAGGTCTGTTTTTTACATAATTTCTAAAGATAATGATCTATAGAAGTTTTTTATTAATTTAACTTATTGACGTGTTTTTATGATATGAATTATTATTATAATCGCGTTCGAACAGCAACATTTGGGCGTCACGTTACTAGACACGATATTACATAAGAACAAATTTGTATTAAAACTTTTATAACTTAAGCGATAGTCAAAAAGAGGAATTAATTAATTTATGAAGGGAAATACAGTAAAATACCTACGTACATATAGATATTTCTTCTTGTTTATTTTTAAGAAATGAGTAAAATAAATCTTTAAACACTTGGAAATTTTCCCAAATACGTTGTGCTGGCACTGAGGCTTCAACTGAACTATTTTTTAAATATCCTTTGATCACACACGTGTTTTTTGCAAGTCAGCAACAATCATCAACCCAGCAGTTACTTATATGAAAACCTCCTGCTATTCCTGTCTATCTAAAAGAAAGTTGAAAAGGACGGATAGATTTTCCTTTCTTCATCTACCTATATCAAAAAATTCAAAGGCAAACGTAAGGACAATAGCCTTTTTTTTGTATTAGCAATGGTATTGAAAGTAGGTTAGTGTGAAATTGTTACTCGTATCAGGTACAGCGAGCCTTAAGCCTAAATATATGGTTAGGGAGATATTTTTATTTCAAGAGTAGGTAAGTAGGTAATAGGTACTGTTTTGAAACATTAAAAAAGTTTTTTTCGCTCTATCTTATGATAGAGCGAAAAAAACTTTTTTAATGTAAAATTTTAGAAATTATTTTCTAGGCGTTTTGTGGGGTCAAAGATCAATCTCGATTTTAGACGAATTTATCACGAAACTAGCTGTGCCCCGCGGTCTCACCCGCGGTAATTTAGAAGTTCCCGCGGGAATTCCGGGATAAAAATTACCCTCTGTCCTTCTCTGCAGTACCCCTGACAACGTGCATGAATTTTGAAAAAATCGAAACATGAGTACCTCTCTACGTTAGACCCTTAGCAATACAACAAAAAAACCGCATTCAATTTGGTTCAGCAGTTTTTGCGTAGCACGAATACAAAATACAAACAGACAGACAGACAGACAAAAATTCTAAAAACGGTATTTTTGGCTTCTATATATCACTCATAGAGTCGCCTTCCGACATCGACCTTTTTGAAAAAATTACGTACCTACATTAATCATGCCCATGCCTCGGTACTTTCTGATTTATTGTTAGTGTTATATAGGTGTTTTATTTCTGCTACATTGTATTGTGCTATCTAAATGATGTGTGTATTAATATTTATAGAGTCATTCCATTCAGTAGCTAATTAGAGCTGTCTGGTGTCTCGACAATGCGATGAACTCGTCACGTTTTGTGCTGCTGTCACTCTTGGGTGCACCGTATCGCTGGAAGAAATCGAGACGGACAAAAATTATAGATAATATACTCACTCAAATAAACTTATTAGTATGTAACAGGTTAGTGACGAGTGAAAGCCGTACCGAAAATACGCGTGTCACATTTATCTTCGTTATTCCAGTCAGTTTTCAGTATCTGTTTTGGACCCTGAGCAGGAAACTGGCTTTCAAAAGAGCCATGTTTTAACTTGGGGAACAATCTAACATTGTCATTGGCGTTTCGCCATAATTTAAGAAGTGAATGAAGAGATTTTTATTATTAAGAAACATTGTCATTGGCAAATTATTATAAGACGCCATTATTAAAGAAGAAGAAGTAGGTATCTAACATTTCGCAACACACGGGTCTACATGCTTTATTGCATGCATCAGCAACTGATGCTCATCGTGCCACATGTCTGATTCATTACCTACTTATCTGCAATTTTAATTGTCCCATAACGTCTGCTGCCGATATATAGGTCAATCATAAAAAGGTTACCTACAATTTATTATACCTACTTGTCGCAAATACTTTATAACGCGAATTAATTTGAAACGTAAAACTTTCCAAGAGTAGGTAATACGCTAGTGTTTAGAAACCAAACAAATAAAGTTAAAGTATATTGGTTCTAGTTTTATTATTGTTAATCACATAATATAATCACAATCTAATAAATACCTGTAGGTACAAGAAAAAATAAGTACCTAGAAATATTTACATCGAATAAATTTGATCTTCCACAGCGAGCGACTAAGCGAGAAAATTTGAGATAAAATTACAATGTAACAATAAAACAAACAACCCAACAGCGGAGAAAATGAAACACGAAAGTAGCGACGGTTCCATAACTTAAATTTCTTCAGCACACTTACTTGCCTCCCCGGTTCCACCCGCGTTAATTTCGAAACACGATAAAAAATATCCTATATCTACTCAGATAAACTTACTCTGCCTGTAAAATAATTTTTATAAACCACTCCCTCCCTATTCACGGATCAAACAAAATATATTATACCTATATATTATGTTGTACAAGTTGTTATATGTGTGTATAAGTTGTCATAGTTGGAAAAAATCTTCAATATTTAGAAAGAAGGTAGAAGGAAAAGGAGACCAGATAGGTACCTCAATATCAGTGAAGGCCTCAATATAGCGCTGATCGAGTTTCAACCAGAACCGTTAGGTAGATTCGGTAGACACAAATAAGCTTACACGTGTCACAGTCAATACGCACCCATTTCATTATTTTTTTATATAATTACCTACATAATAAATAATGAACGTACATAATAATTATGCTACCTATATAGTATATTTTTTGCTGCGATCAAAACTATTAATCAGTCAAAAATTGTTTTGTATGATTTTGATATTTACAAGTACTTTTGAGTTTAAGCTAAACGCAGAGTATCTAGGTACCTACCCCAACATTCTAGGTAAGGTTCGGTTAGATTTCTAAGCATTTTCCTTCCAACCATGGCCTATTTAGGCTTCTATTCCTCTAAAGCAAAAAAGAAACCCATGTAGGATCACTTCGTTGTCCGTCTGTCTGTCTTTCAACGCCCTTTTAAGGAGGAACGCGTGGAAGTATTATTGAAATAAATATCAAATACTCAGGTTTGAAAATTCTTGGGGCTGTGAAAATAAACTTCTGAGTCAACGACATCAAACTACCGCCGTTATAATACCGAATATTTTGACACTATATAGCAAAAGAAATTAAAACCAGTTGACCTAAAATCATGAAATTTGACAAGAAACAATGTCTTATAACACAAGTAAAGGGAAAGCTCGAAAACAGCATTATAGTTACATCACAAATAAGATAAAATCTTTGTCACTTTATATAGGTACCTAGTATGTTTATACTGAAACCTCGGGGTATGAGTCTGACTCGTACGTTTTGTTTATATATACTTATGTATTATACAAGTAGTTCAGAGAAACTATTGTGGATACATCAAGAAATCTAATATATAAAATTCTCGTGTCACAATGTTCGTTCCCATACTCCTCCGAAACGGATGTTCTCATGAAATTTTTTATGCATATTCAGTATGTCTGAGAATCGGACAACATCTATTTTTCATCCCCCTAAAGGGAGTTCCTGCGGGAATTCCGAAACTCACGCGGGTGAAACCGCGGGGCACAGCTAGTTATGTATAAAAATATCAAAACTATAGCGTCCGTGCACGATGGTTGCGTCTATCAGTGACCGCAACTTCTGAATGATTTGACCGTTTGAGATCATATTCACACAATATATATTTTGTTTTATAACGAGACGACGCGACGCGATGGTTCTCGAAAAATTCAAAAGTTGATTCGGGTAAAACTATGGGGAACAACTAGTGTATAAGTGTAGACTATAATATTATAATTACATGTATTTGTCGATATTATCGGATCAGCACATAATTTCGTGAACATAATATCTACTTTGTTGTGGACCCAATTAATGTTTGTTTATCAAGCACAAGGTGCAATGGAGTTATCGGTTATAATTTACGCTATACTAATTAGGCAACCCAGCATTTAATGTGAATTTCAAGTTAATCTAGTTTTCTGTTATGACTAACTTATACCCATAGCAGAAACCTAGATTAAAAAAGAGATGACATTACTAATTATCATATTTTTCAAACATCTATCTCTACTTTTATAGGCTTGATATTTAAAAACAAAATATAGTCGAATTGAGAACCTCCTCCTTTTTTTAGATCAGTTAAAAAGCACCTCCGCTTTTATATTTAAAAATATACAAAAAAATTTATTATCTGACAATACTAACAAACCAAACACCGATTTTTATTTTGTTTTATGAATTATGTAAGTAATTACTTGTATTTTATGCAACAGCTGTTGATATAGTGCAGACGATAACCTACGGTTTTTGAACGTATTATTATAATATTTGGAGGATTTATGATACATAAATTCGTTTACAAAGTACCTAACGATAATTAATTGGAGACAATATTAAAAATAAATATTGCGTTTTATAATATACCTATCTACTAAATAACTGAGTAAAACCAGTTCAATTTGGTCAAAGTTACTGGCCACCTATCGTTTATAAACAATATTCACTGTTAATATAAATGGAAAAGTTTTGAAGATTTTTATATGTTTATTATTTTAGAGCGGATTTGTTGGAATTTTACGGAAAAATATGCTCCCGGCTATAACAGGATACTTTTTATTTATTCATTTATGTATTTATTTATTTTAGTAGCACACCAACTGCTTACAGGCGAAGCATTATATTAATAACTATTATAAGGTACACTAAAACAAGCCTATTTGTCAATTATAATAATAGTTGTGAATAATTCACGGTGAAACACTCGAGGTAATGTTGAAATTCAACAAGTTTTCATTATTCATTTATTTTGCCTGCGCGGCACAGTCCGGCGCGGCGCGGCGTGCGGCTACGGTGCTACGCCGTAGCGAAGCTCTACGGGTTCTCAAAAATATTGAGCTTTGCTGATTACGGATTATTATTATTTATCGATGGTTACACTAAATGACTAAAGGAAAGAAAGATAATTAACCTTTTTTTTTCGAATTCAAATTTATTCAAAGGACAAGGTATATTTAAAATTGCCCACTAAGTCACAAAAACTCGTTTATAACAATAAAAAAAAATAAAAATACTGAATTAAACTTTGTTACTGTTGCATATTTAAAATCTTTTTAATTTTTAAGTAGGTATTACTGTAGATGAATCCCTAACAGAGAATTGATTGGATACCAATTTATCTTCCGTTGGCATTTTGCGTTGTTCATTTGTGTGTGCGTGCGGATATTTTAAAACTGGTTTTATTTTTTTAAATTTCTTGAAATATTTATTTCTTTCTTTGTTTGTTTGTTTGTTTGTTTATATACTTTATTGAACATAAACAAAGTTTTTAGAAATTGCTAAAATTTAAAATGTGTTGTATAGGTACGTTAAAATTTGACTAGACATTTTATGTATGCTTTTGTTTAATTTTTTTACTTGCTGTTCCCCCCGGTTTCACCTGCATTAGTTTCGGAGATCCCGCGGGTATTCCGAGATAAAAGTACTTGCTACCCTATATTTTTTTCTGTACTTACCTACCCATGACAACGTGTAGGTACTAACCTATGCAAAATTTAATGTAGTTTCTTCAGCGTTGATTTTGGAGTTCCCGTGGGAATTGCGAGATAAAAAGTAGCCTATGTCCTTCTCTCTACCTCTGACGTGTATCCAAATTTCATGGTGATCGAGCCGTTTAGCCGTCAAAGCGTAACAAACAAACTCACTTTCGCATAATTTATAATATTATTAAGTAAGTAACGAAATTCTCGGGAATTCCTTTGGCGCTAAAAATCAAAAACCCACAGCGATTAAAGCGCATCGCAGCGCACTATGCTTGTTTAATTATTTTTCCATTGCAATTAACAGTTTATCAGTGCTCGGAAGTGGGCCACCTCGTCTAGTCGTGCCGGGACTCGAACTTTGGACGTCTGGGCAGTGGCAATGCACTGTTGATGAGGTAACTTGCTGCACCTAATTACACTGCGTGCGGACGGAGCGCATCGTAAACAAGTCTGGAGATATACATATTTATTAATGGAATATTTTCCGGCGCTGCGACCTTTATATATCTATCTATTTTTTAAAAGTCACAAAATGATTAGGATTGGTTTCTAAATCTGTGATAAAAGCGAAAGGTCAATCACTGACTAAACACGAAATTTTAATACTAGCTGTCCCCCGCGATTTCATCCGCAGTATTTTTGGAGTTCCCGCGGAAATTCCGGGAAAAAAGTACTCTATGTCCTTCTTTGTACCCCCGACAGTAGTTTACGGCGATTAGCTGTTCCCTGCATTAGTTCCGCTTCCGGAGTTCCCGCGGGAATTTCGGGATAAAAACTATCCTATCTTTTAAGTTGGGCCAAATTACAACATATCGACCAAATTTTATCATATATGAAAATTCAATTTTATCATGATCGATTCAGTAGTTTAGGAGTCCATCCCGGACAAACAACGTGACACGTAATTTATATATATTAAGATGTAGGTACTTACCTGGCAGCTGAAGCTGTGGAAGATAGAGAAATTATAGGTAGGAGGTGAACGGATTTCGCGGAGTTACCGCGGGAACTCTCAAATTGACGCGGGTAAAGAGACAACATTAAAATAACATGAATCTACTCATTATAGGTACATAACCTATGGTACACGGGCCATGATGTCGGTCATTAGGTACTCATTGCAAACAGTGATTGGGTATATTGTGTTCTTCGACTCATTTTACAAATCCTACTGAGCTAACTAACAAGGACAACAAAAACAAAATCTAATGTATAAGGTAACTATATGTTGTAGTACAGATACAGTTAAAAGTTCTTAATGCTCGTATTTATCTTTTACCTTAGGAAGTAATGGTAATAATAAGTAAGTAATAATTTTAGTTCAAAAATAAATTTTTAGCAATCAGAAAAAATCATCAAAACAGATTAAACTACAATTATTACACAATTTGCTTCGGGACTTACATATTTTGTAAATTCTTATCATAAGTATTTACTGAAACCTTCCAATCGGCAGTGAAAAATTGGTCATAACATTATTCAATTTATTCATAGGTAGGTCTACAGGTACGTAAAATAATTATGTAGGTTACATATAAATTAAGTAGAAATCAGATAAACGTAGATATACGTAGGTATATAAATCGCTATAAACACATTATGATTCTTTCATATCTTCTAGATACTTAAAATATTGTCCAAGGATTTCCGTATTATCCGAGGTTTTCTGATTAAATGTGGCCAATATGGGCAAGAATAATAAAAATAAGTCAATTCAGCCCTTGGAGGAAAGAGGTAAAACCGAGGGGAACGTTGTCCCCTACACCGCAGTTTCGTGTTTCAACAAAAACGGTTAAGCTGCCATGAATTACCAAAAAATACGTTTACAAATACGTTTGGCAAATACGTTGTAAAGGTTATTCAATTTACTCTATAATATTATAATAAAAATTATAACGTATTTGCCAAATTTCATTATGAACGGTTGTTAATCTAAGGCGTAGCAAGGTAACAGACAGACATGAATGGGCTAGTTGACTATTTTTTTTAGTCCGGTTTGTAGATTAATAAAAAATATATGACACGTATTTCTTATTTTTTTACGTAATCAAAATATAATAACGGCGACATATCGAGTTGAAATTTCGCGTGACGTCACTATCCGGGGCAGTTTGTATGGGGGCTTATAGCGGTTAATGACGTCACGAGCCCCCACCCTATGTGTATTTTCATTAATTTGAAAAAGCCAAAAATACGTGTCCATTTTATTTTTTTATTTTCTAACTGACGGACTAATTAGAATTTTAAATTTCAAAGGTCGTCAACATGCCTATAATTGCCTACTTAGGTGGGCATTTTTATTAATGTCTATATACTTATATTGATACACAAAAGGAAGTGATTCAACTTCTTAACCTAGGTCCCGAGGAGCAGATTATCTATTACTTGTTACACACCTATACCATACATGAATCAGGATAGGTAAATATCAATTTTGCACGTGCGTAATCCGTCTAACCTCAATTAATGGCCATACAATCAGGATTTAGTGACTATCACGTTTGTGTCTAATGAGTAGTTCAACGATAACAGGAGGTCTACTCCGGTTCTTCGATTTTATCGTTCCATTAATTAGGTACCTACGTAGCCATAATTATAAACGATGCATGGTGCTTACTTCGGTTTGAGCGAGTGGGAAAATAATTAAACTGGCGCTATCCTTACTTATAAATGCAATGTGAGTTTGTTTGTTCGTCTGTTACGCTTTTACGCCTTAAAGGCTCAACCGATCATCAGGAAATTTGAATCTTTTTGGAGACTTTGGTCTCAGAATCACCGCGGGAACTCTGAAATTAACGCGGGTAAAACCGCAGAAAACAGCTAGTAAGAAAGCGATACCTGCAACGAATAATCGCAGGAATTATGAATGAGAGAGCATAGATCAGCATAGACATACGATAGTTTTCGAAAGTAAGACTATATTAAATTTTTTGTTGTAAATGTCGAATCTCATCGAGCGGGAGTAGGCCCCTAGACTGTGGAAGGACACCGGCGATAGATCGCAGACAGTACGCCGTAATGTTATCATACATATTATTTTATCTTGTTCGTCTCCAATTTATTATCTACTCATAACTATACTACAATGGATTTTTTTTTTTTATTAAAGGTCCCCTAAACCGGATGTTAGTGATGTTACACATTGGAACAAAGTAGGTATATAATAGTTTATAAATACAAATAAAATACAATATTTAGAGGCCCCACTCAAAGTGAACATCAGCATGTGAATACAAATAGGGTAATTACTTTAATCTTAAGTTTAACAAAAATAAACATTCGAAGAGAATTATCGTATAGGAAGGATTATGAAATAGTCAAGCGGAATCAATAAAAAATATTTATTTATTTACTACACAAAATTTCTCACAGTTTTACAGTAAGTATAATACACTGTGAATAGAATGATAATACCCAAGTATGGAATATTATCGACAAAAGCAGAAACAGCAAACTTTGCACATTAATAATTTTTAACCGCAAAAACTGCGTCAGATTAAATCATTCCAACAGACAGACAATCCGTGTGACAAAACAAAAAAGTCATTACTCAAGATATTCAATATTTAGTAACGGAAAAATACATCAGAACGCTATTAATTAGTAGGTATACAAAATAACCACTTCAATTTTATTTATATTATTGATATTTATGGAAGGAGGTCGAGACTGGACGGCGCTGGCCCATCACCGCCGGACGTGGAGATTGGAGGACACCTACGTGATACGTCTGCTCTTGCACGACATAGAGACTGTCATGAGGATGATGATAAATAATTAATATTTTGTAAATGAGTCTTTGAAGTTTTAGTAACTTCTAACAGAAGGGTCATTTCACTCATTTCCGCTCATGTAACCGCATCACTCCTGCTAGCTATCTATGTTTCGATAAGAGATAGACCAACATAAGTAGGTAGGTACTTATAATAGATAGACATATAATGCTCAGTAGTCCGAGGCTTGATTCGGTGATAAGGCTAGATTGCGTCACGCGTCTTAACGTAGCTAGGTAATTAGCTTTAAATAGATACGATGACTACCTAGTACCTACTATTATTTATTCTGTGACTGACCGGTGTCCGCATAAGTTCTCGTATCCCCTACCATTCGATTATATCCTAATATTATAAATGCGACAGTAACTCTGTCTGTCTGTCTGTTACGCTTTCACGCCTAGACGGCTCAACCGATCATCATGAAATTTTGTATACACGTTGTCAGGGGTACAGAGAAGGACATAGGGTACTTTTTATCCCGGAATTCCCGCGGGAACTCCGAAATTACCGTGGGTGAAACCGCGGGGCACAGCTAGTACCTACCTAATATCAATAACTACTTCAATATGATCTACGTCAACACTCTGTGACTCCTGACGATTTTGGTCACTGCAGGCTCTTTCTGAGCAGGTAAATCCATACACAGATGACGTCATGTTATTTATTTATTGCAACATTTGTTTAACATTTCTTACCGTAAGTAGGTAATAATTATCACATAAGCAGGCGAGAGTTATCAATCGAAGAAAAAGAATCATTTTACAAAAACAAAATATTATTTTAAGTAGTTCTAGTAGGTACTAAGGTACATATTGGATAGGTAACAAAACTTTTTAGTGATAGATAATCAAGTTGAGTATAGGTAAGTCGGTACTCCTCGTAGATTGAAGGAGCATCTGCATTCGACGAGTCTTTAAACTAGCTATCACGTCGATCGAATACCAACTTAGTTTCTCTTAGTTTACCCTAAAACCACAGTTTTTACGGTTGTAGGTTGTAGGTGAACTTTCAGTCGTTTGGGATTAAAGATTTTTTATAAATTCTTATTTTTGAACTTCTATGACGTTCGCAATAAAATAAGACAAATAAATAATCGATTAAGAGAATCACTCCGATCCGAGACGCGTCGCGAGTAGGTATTTGCAAAAAGTCTATCTGTTTCACGGCTTAAAACTGGATATTTTTTTTCTGTTGAGTGGAAAGATCTATATTATTTCCATTACAGAGTCTAGAGTCCAGACGAGAAAGGTGCTGGCTACGATCTTTGGCCAGGCAACCTCGGTTGACCCGGACGAGAGATATCGTATCACAGCCTCAAGTGCACTATAGGTACATACACTCCATATTTATATTTTATTATCTATAACAACATAAGTATCTGTAACCGACAAGTATAGGGTACCAACAACTATAGCGTATCTTTTGCACCAAGCAATTTTACAATACCTACCTACCTACTTATAGTTATAGTGGAATACTGCTTTGGAAAACACTTAGGTATTTTCCGGGATAAAAAAATAATAGACACGTATTGTTTGCTTTTTCAAATTAATGAAAATAAACATAGATTAAGCGCATTAGAGTTTAGGGTGTGGGACTCGTGACGTACAAACTGCACCGGGTTGTGACGTCACGCGAAATTTCAACTCAATGTATCGCCGTTATTTGTTGATTAGGTAAGTACGTTAAAAAGTAAAAATACGTGTCGAATATTTTTTAGACGGACTAAAAAAAAATTTTTTTCAAGTACCCAATTGAGAAGCCTTTTTGCTTTTAATTGATTTGTGGTATCTACATATAAACACCTCCCACTGAATTGAACTCTTTGAAATAAATATTGCAAATACCTAGGTACCTTATTGTTGCTTTTTGTTCAAAAATCCATTCATCATAATAAATTAATCCATAATTAAGTGTCTGTCTACATAAATATAATATAGGTACTGTAGATCAATCATATTTAGCTGATATATTATAAAAAATATCATTAATATCATCGCTGCAGATTATACCTACCTACTTACTCCTACATCTCATCTGTGTTTGGTATTACCATGATCTATACAATATACATATTGGCGCAATGGCGACCCGATTGGCGCAATGGTCACCATGCCTGCCCGCTAATCAAGAGGTTCCGGGTTCGATGCCCGGTGGGGGTGGACTTTGTGTGATGAACACAGGGCTCCATTTTCCAGTCTGGGTGTGTATATATATATATCTATAGTAATTATGTAATAATATGTGTAGTATATACCACATTTGCTTGGTATCCACGACACAAGCTTATAGCTTAGTGTGGGATCAAGTAGATCTGTGTGTTGTGAAGTGGATTATATTAGATATATAATAAAATTGTAACAGGTCGAAGTCTGTTCATGGGATATACCTAAATAAGAAACAATAAATTTAGGCGACTATGAGTGATATAGAAGCCAAAAATACCGTTTTTAGAATTTTTGTCTGTCTCTGTATGTTCGTATTCGTGCTACGCAAAAACTGCTGCACCAAATTGAATGCGGTTTTTTTTTTGTTGTATTGCTAAGGGTCTAAACTTAGATACTCATGTTTCAATTTTTTCGAATTCCCGCGAGAACTCTGAAATTACCGCGGGTGAAACCGCGGGGCACAGCTTGCGTTACCAATAAAATAAATACAATCAATTCTGATCATTTATTAAAACTATTTGGGTGTTCTCCTTCAAAAAATATCGGTCATTAGGTCAAGAATAACGGTTTTTGGGCAAAGCGAATAAACCACAGCATCCTGTGTATGATTGATATACGATCTATAGGTACCTACTAGTCTACAAGCGCACTACGTAGGTATAGTGAATCCTTATACATATTATGAAACAAAGTCCTCTGTCGCGTCTGTCTGTCTGTTTGCAATAAACTCAAAAACAGCTAAACGGATTTTCGTGCGATTTTCACCAATAGATACAGTAATTCAAAAAGAAGGTTTATAGTTTAGTTTATCTTGGAAGTCCCGCGGGAACTCCGAAATTATCGCGGTTGAAACCGCGGGGGACATCATCATTCTATTATAATAAGACCAATGTCAAGGTTTTAATCACTTACGGTGCGCACAGACTATGTAACATGTTACATAACTTTTGTTTAATAACACGTCCACATTATGTAACATTGTTATACAACATTGCAACACAAAACAATACTGTATACACATTATTATATTAAAATGCAAAATAACAATGTTATATAACCATTGTCGTTCACTGGCTGCAGCAGTGAAACGTCCTCTCAGCAACGATATTGTGGATAGCATAGCACTGAAGATATATTAATGTTATATAACATGTTTTGTTACGCGCCGTTATTTTCAATAATAATTCTTAGTGGTAGATTGAGTATATGGGTTTTAGTTTTGCCACGAAGCGTCTAATCAGCGTCAGATAGATAAATAATCCTCATTATTATTATTATTATTATTATTATTTCAACGTTGTTGAGTGGTCTAGGAATCTACTTTATTATCTGATTAGTCTAGAAGGGTTTTAGTGTAGACGACCGCTACTACGCAGCTAATAATTATAAGCATTTAGGTACATAATTACATCACAAAATAGCAGAATTTTTATCAACAGAAATGTGATTGTAAACTGTAAAGGTACAAAGTCTAACCAAATCTAACGGTGTCAGACAGATTCTTATGATTAGAAATAAATCAACCACCGCAAGGCGCAAATCATAATAGAATTACATTTATTTCGTATTATTAATATAATAAAATTACAATAGTATTCGGTATTACAATGTCTACTTAGTAGTTACTTAGAATGTCATGTTGTTCCCTCTCTTCAGACGTGAGAACAACAGACAGTGCGCGCGACGAAGATGGCACGAGCCGGAATCCGAACTCTCACTCACGCTACTTTCAGGTACTTCAGTGTCTTCCTACATCGAGCCTCAAAGCTTCAGAGAGGCACGTTAGGTGGCGTCTTGCAAGGCTCCGGGGACGGCGGTCTTCTCTCATCAGGCGCGCACGACCTGTAATACGCACAGTACGGCAGCGGGTCCCAGAATGCGAAGAGCGCTTCACGCGTGTCGAGTACAGTGTTCAAAAACCTCCTTACGGGCGCCGGGTGCCCACATCGCGCCGCTCCTTGGCATAAGTACGGCAGCGAAACACCAACTTTAGCACCTATCGCGACCAGCTTATTCCCCTGTTGTCCATTAGATGTCCCCGCACCTTCTTCGCGCACAAGTCTGAATGTGACGTGACCGGTCATCGCCCTCGCTGGAGACAGAAATGCGACGAATCTCTGCACCCAAGCGTCTGCTTCTGCGTCTTTCAGGGGCACCAAGCCTTTCCTCTCGGAATCAACACGGCACGACACGTTATTGACAGCTCGTGATTCCTTCAATGTCGTACACGTAACGATCTTGTCTCCTTTCGGTTCTCTCATAATTACCCAAGGTTTTTCCGAGCTTATCTCGCGTGGGAATTTAAAGTGAATTTTCTCTTGGGGCAACACGAATCGCAGTCGATCTCTGGCACCACGCATACCAGCACTCGCGATGAAATAGCGGCCATCTTTCGACGCTCCCGTGTCGTACCACGCCCGAACATCGTCTTCACTAGTCGCAACCCAGAATTGCGGCGTAGCAAGACCTGCAGCGCGGCACACACGGATTAGTTCCAACGGGTCGTCCAACGTGAGCACATCCCTAGGGTATGGGACGAAACACTGACATCCTAACTCTTCCAAATATTGTTTAGCAATAGCATCGTAGTAGGCAGGGCTCGTAGAACTCACTGGCACATAGAACACAACGGACTCGCGTTCCACTATGGCTTTTAAGGCACGAGCGTACGCTTGCGGATCCGCTCGATTAGGTCGAGCCACTGTGTAAAACTTGTCAACCGCTGCTGAGAATTTCAACAGGCTGAAGTGTCCTTCTATTTCGAATGCCACAACTCTGGCACCGACTGAGTGAAAGTTTCTCGCTAGGTGGAGCGCTTGCACCGAGCTCCCTCCACTGATGAGCACTGTCCGAGGTTTCTGAGGATTCTGCAGGCTGAGCGTTTGAGCAATCCTCTTTAATACACCGATTGGCCACTGAACACACTTCCAGAATATGAATAGCGACGCGGCGATCCATAGAGTCGGCAACACCACTAAAATTTGCTTCAACGCCGGGTGAGTGATTAGGTTTAGCAGAGCGTATATCGGTCGTAGGCAGAGCCTCGGTCCCCAGGTGATGGTTCTTATGATGAGAGGCAGCGGCGTCGGTTTCTCCGGCGACACAGCGCTCTCTTCGGGTATAAGGTCGAACGTTGAAGAGAAGGACCGCCGAAGTGCAGTGAAGGTTTGTTGGTGTTGACATCTTTTGATCCTCGGCGAGAAGGCAATCTCGGTGTGCGACCGCGCAAGGCGCGTGAACTCGGGCGCGCAAGCCGGCATGACGGACGGCGAACTGTGTGTGAACTAAAACGGGCGCGAGCTCGCATCGGCATATAAACTGCTTCGTTATCGATCGGTTAGAGGCGGCGACACCGGCGTCCAGTCGTGGACGCCAATAATCTTTGCACCCAATTAAATAAACACCTAGTTAGAATTTAAAACTAATATAGGGGAGAAAAAGATCACAAATTGATAAAACAAACTACAAAACTATTTTAAACATTTAATGAACTTTTAACAACTACTTATTTACTGTGTGTAATTATAAGATTAATAAACAACGACGTTCTTATAGTATATAATACTTACTCAAAGTTTCGAAATAAATATAAATAACTAAACTTGATAAATTTATAAATATTTTCCACAGTGCCTATAGCTAATTCATTGGTAGGTACAATACCTACGAAAAGTTTCCTATATTATGATAAACATAAGATATACGTTAACGTGTAGGTACGTCATAAGTTACCTATCTATGTAAGTAATAAACTACTAGGAACTTTAAAAAATTAACACTTCAAAAACATTAATGTAAAAAAAATTAAATGCAATTATTTGAAAGCATTTGAAAGGCAATCACTCAATTATTATTCAGAATTAAAAAATGAAGCATAAAATAAATTAAATGCTTATATTTAATTCTTAAATAACTCAAATTTGAATATTATAAACGAGACTTAATTTTAAGACATTTTGGCAGTTCCTGAAATATCTGAAATAGATTAAATAATAATAGTATGTAATAGATACCTACTTCATAATTGCATTTTTTTTAGTCCATATTAAATGAAACAGAAATTAACTACTGGGTAGGTACTAGGTTCATAGTTAAAATCAAAGACATTATAAGAGAATAGACAAACAATACAATCTTTTACTATGCAAACCAACGTCAACCAATTTTTGTGGGGGGAGTGATCAAAATAAAAACCAATCACATCGTTGCGACACAATCAGATACCAGTCACCACAAAGTACATTTCAAATAGCCAATCAAGTAATATCTATAGACAATAGTCTCTGCTAGCCAACAGCATTTTTTTAGACTGAGATCATTTGGCCGCTGCATAGTTCAAGGGGAAAGCTTAGCGGCCGAGCGTATTGTCAATCTATTCTCTTTCAATATCTTTGGTTTAAAATTTAAATAATATGCATTGGGTTGGAGACACAACACGAAGATAATATTTACGACAGGACGAATACTAAATAATAAATAAGTATTTCATAATACAATAATATTATTATAATCTATAAATAGATTTATTGACTTTATCAAGTTTTTTTGATTACTTGAAAATAATATTATTCTATATGTAAAAATAGCTGTTAAATGCTGTTTTACCGATGCGAATTTCGTCATTCTCTCAGAATCATTGATAAATAATTAATATTTTACTATGTTAAATAGATAATGAGTAAATAAATTTTCTCAAAGAAAGGTTTCAAAGAAGAAAATCCAAGATATTTTCATATTTTTATAAAGAAAAATGGAAATGATTTAATCAAATTATATCTGCTATCATAAAATAATTTGCACACAATAGAGTTCAACAGGATATTATCACCTTCAGCCATAACATATTTTTGTTGAACTGATCATGTATTTTTTTTTTTATAAATGATTATAATATTAGTATACATAGGTGAAAAAGCCGTGATATTTTTTTCTATGTTAAATGAAATGTCATTCTAACACCCCAACTAATCTAGAAATTTTAAAATACATAACTTGGTTTAAAAGAAAATTAATTATATTGTACTGACAATATTAACTTTATAATTATAAAAATTAGGAAATGCCTTCACATTGGTTAACAAATACAACCGTGAAGCTTAGTAAATATCCAAATATTATTTAACAATAAATTAGTTTATGGCAAAACAATAGGCGTATTTGTTTCTTTCAATTCAATTGAACCATTTTTGCACACTATATGCAGTTCATTTTGGGGCTCTTTCTCAAACCTAAACCTCTTTGGATGTGAGTCATCCATAAACCTTCCCAATTTCATGATTTTCTCATCAACCTTTATTTTATCTGCTATTAAATTTGTTGCAGGCAAATTTTTCAGTATATCAGGTATTAACAATTCCACTTTTCCCTTTTCATGTATGAAAATACTGTTTTTGTCGGTCAGTTGAGAAGCATGCATATATACATCACCACTTTTTAATGAAGCTTGCAAGCTGCCAGAGAATCCTGTTATGTGTAAGTTGCCTTTTTGGATGACGTCTATCATAACAGATCTGTGAAGGTGGCCCAGCCTTATGTCTCCCATTGCAGTGATAAAATGTGATCTATCACTATAACACGACTTAATCGCTATTTCCCCAGCATGTGTTGTAACACCAAAGAAGTTGGCCATGATGTTGTGGCACTGTATACCGGAATTTAATCCAGTTTTCAACTCGATATTGCACGCCTGCAATTTACCATCTGATTTAACTTCACCCTCTGTGCTCTCAACTTTTATATTTTGTGCCTTCAGGTCGCTAACATTTATGGCGCCTTTTTGCGTCTTTACCACGAACTCTTCGCCTTCTAATTTTGCTAAATGCACAGAGGCATTATCAGTTGTGGTAACATGAACTTTCAGCTGATATGGCACCTGGATTAAGCAGACGTCATTCCGGTCGGAAGATGTGTTCTTATTCAACAATTCTAATCGTTTGGAAGTCTGTTTTACTTGAAAATCACTCGTATCTTTACCTTGACTGTAGAGGATCATTGTTAACTTGTTATGAGCTTTGATATCATTTACATCGATGGGTTGAACCTTTACATGTATAGGACTTTCAACGAATATACTCGTATTGTTATCGATTATTTTCTCAATGGTTCTGACGACATTTAACTTCTTTAAATCAGGCAGGTTACTATAATCGACAAAACTTAACCTCAAAACTTTGAGGCACTTATGTAAGATTCGGTGTCCCACAGGTGAAAACATGATGAAATATGTAAAAATTTGAATGAACTATTTCAGCATAATTTTAATGTGTAATTTATATGTAATTATGATTTCTATTCAACAAGAAAAATTGTTTTGAATTTCGTTACACTTGTCACTTGCATTGTAAATTGTAATTCAACTAGCTAGACCACAAATTAACTAGACATAATATGTCTAAAAACATTCAATTCAATTCAATTTCTTGTGTTATTCAGATTCACAATATCCATCTGTCATCTGTCATCTGACCGTCAGGGTCACGTCAGTCTTCTTCTTCTTCTTCTTTAATAATGGCGTCAATGACAATGTTTCTTAATAATAACAATCTCTTCATCTACTTCTTCAATTATGGCGACTCGCCAATGACAATGTTAGATTGTTCCCCAAGTTAAAACATGGCTCTTTTGAAAGTCAGTTTCCTGCTCAGGGTCCAAAATAGATGCTGAAAAGTGACTGAAATAACGAAAAACGTGACACGCGTGTTTTCGATACGGCTTTCACTCAGGGTCCAAAATAGATGCTGAAAAGTGACTGAAATAACGAAAAACGTGACACGCGTGTTTTCGATACGGCTTTCACATACGGTAGTATCTCTAAGTAGTTTGTGGCTTTCACTGAAAAAGCACTGACTCTCAAGTCTCAATGGTTTGATCACGTGATCAAACAAAGTAAATTTAACAAGAAAAAAAGAGCTTTTTTTTCTTGTTAAGTTATTAAGAGAGTAACGAACGTCAGTTTTATTTCTTTGTTTTGCAAAATTAGTTTATTTATTGTGATTAATATTATGTGAGTATAGTGGATTTTGCATAATAGTGATCCATTAGTGATGAACAGTGTGGTGAAACAGGGAAATAAGATGAAATGGGGTGTTTATCGGGAGGTTGTCGTTTTACTATACAACTTCCCACAGAGTGTCCTTTTAAGGTTCAACTGTGAAGAGTTGCTGTCGAAAGTCCGATAAAGCATCGAAATGCATCTCACCAATGCATTTCGATGTAATTAACTTCAGAAAAAGAAAAATACTACTGAATTGGCTGTATGGACTAAGTTTCCTTTGCCTTCTCCATTGGGCTAAAATTTAACAAAAAAAAGTGACGTTTCATTGCAACGTTCCGTTTCACAAAATTAAAAGTTGAATATTTTGGAAACCTAAGTCTGCCTTCATTATTGATACCTACATAATTTTTTAGTAAATAAAAATTTTTGCGATAATTTTTGAAATGCTTTGAGTTTGACACAAATCACAATTTCTATTTCATGCAAATTGCAAGTGCCAAGTACCCTATTACCAAAGTGTGTTAAGTAAGCCTCAAGAAAGTGCTTTGTGTCACAACTCACAAAACCCTGTATCATTCAATGATATTCCTATAATACATCATTGGTATCATTTCTGAAATATTTAAATGAAATTTTGCGTTATTTCGTTTTGCAATTAAATGATGAACACTCTTCAAACAAGATGATGCATACTAAAAATTTACACAACAATGCGTTGGGAGGCGCATTGCCGCAAGAGTATTATAAGCTGAAGCCCTTATGTGACATGTTAATGGAAAGTCACTCTCCTAAGATTATATCTAGCTACTTAACTGTGATTCAGGGCATGCCAGAAGATGTGCTAGATAAACTTCACATATACATGTTGTACCCGCTACTTGTAAACATTAAATCTTCAGAGATCAAGTAAGCATGTTGAAGGATTAGTTAAACTAGTACTTCATTGAATGCTGGTCATTGCCAGTAGCTTTTACTTTATATCTGATATGTAACAAACGAAAACAATCACTATTCTCACACTGGTGCATAATCTATACCAACATTATAAAGAGAATAGATTTGTATTTTTGTTTGTTTGTTACAATTTAACTGAATAACTACTGGATTTCAAAAACTCTTTTACCATTAGAATGCTACATTATCCCCAAGTATCATAGGCTATATTGTAACCTGGAATGCCCACGGTAACTCCAAAATTACTGTTGGTGAAACCGCAGGAAATGGCTAATATAAATAATAATAATAAATTTGCACACTAAGTACATAAATAGCAGTAGATAAAATAAGCTGACCAAATGAGAAAATTTGAAATTGCAGTATAGTCAATCATATTTGTAGAACATTCATTATCCTTACTATTATAAAAGTGAAAGTGAGTTTGTTTGTTAGTTAGTTTGTTTGTTACACTTTCACACCTCAATGGTCCAATGGATTATCATGAAATTTTGCAAACACATTGTCAGGGATACAGAGAAGGACATACTACTTTACTTTTTGTCCTGTAATTCCTGTATGAACTCCGAAATCACTGCAGGTGAAACCGCAGGGATCAGCTAGTCAACTTTAGTATAAATATGTGTAACACATATTTTTTAAGTGTCTGGATAATTATACTTCCAGCAATCTGAAAAAAAAAATTGAAGTATCAACATTTACAAGTATGTATATATATATATTTTTTTTTTTCAGAAAAAACTCTAAGTCACAGCAGGATGTTGTGGATGCTATGTGGATGATCATACAAAAAGTAACACTGCAGAACTATGATATGTTTAAAGATATTGAATATGCATTGACCGATATTCTTTTTGATAAACAAAAAAATGTGATGAGTAAGATATTTCGTTATTTTTTATTAGTAATTTAACTAATTTTGGTTGGGAGCATCTGTGCTGCTTTAGAATTTCCATCTTCAGACTGGGGTGATTTTTTTTGTTCTGGTGCTGAGGAATTATCCTGGGGGAATCATGGAAAGTATTAGTTAAGTGAGTAAAAATTATCTGTTAGGAAACAGCTGGATAAAACTAAGTTCTGTTATATTATAGCAACAGACTGACAACATTACTAACACTGACTGGTAATATAACTATAGAACTGTAATCAAATTCCAACCATACCATGAAACTTGCTTATTTACCTGACAGGCTTCTTAAACTGCCATCATTTTACCAAAAGACCGTCATGTGTCCTAATTTTTGGGTACGGCCAAAAATGTGAGAAATTACGTCCCTAAATATTGATAAAATAAAAAATAAAATCGTGAGGCGTATTGTAACCTGAGTAGTTAAATATGTAAATGGCATTTATTAATTTATATGATACTAGCTGACCCCGCGGTTTCACCCGCGGTAATTTCCTATAAGTGAAAAAATTCCAAAATTGGTTCAGTAGATCCAGAGATAGCAGTTCCGCCGTGGTTTTACCCGCGGGAAATTCGGAGTTCCCGCGGGAATTCCGGAATAAAAAGTATTCTATGACACTCAGGATCACTGTAGTTTCCTGTAAGTTAAGGAATTTTCAAAATAGGTTTAGTAGATCCAGAGATAGCTGTTCCCTGTGGTTTTACCCGTGGAAAATTTGGAGTTCCCGAGGGAAATTCGAAATAAAAAGTACCCTATGACACTCAGGACCACTGTAGCTTCCTATAAGTCAAAATCGGTTCAGTAGATCCAGAGATTACCCCCTACAACGTCACAAACTCACAAACTTTTGCTCTTTATAATATTAGTATAGATGAGTAGGTACCTACTATTGAAAAAAAATTTATGCGTCCCATGGTTTGTTTTTTGTCTGATCAATGCCTTAGGGCCTAGATTGATGAGGAGAGTGGTGTCTTGACTGTTACCTAAGACCTACCGAATTATTTGAATTTCTTAGTGCACTATCCACATCATTATTATCTTTTGAACCGACTTCGAAAAAGAGGAGGTGGTTTTCAATTCAACTGTATTTTTTTCTTATGAAATTATTCCAATAAAACTGTTTTAACTTTTAAGTTTTTTTTAAATTATTTCTGTGATTCCTTTTTTTTCTTCACCAGTTGCTGGTGTGCCTGAAGAGTTAAAATTGAGCATAATGAGGTGTCTCACTGACCTGGTTCTGAATGTGAGCATGAAGTCCAGGCAGAAGCTTTTAGAGACTCAGATCCCGTTTATAGGGCAGGTGATCTATGTTTGTGTAGACATAGCCAGGATTGAGAGACTGAAATCGCTCAGGTATGAATTAATTAGTAAAATATCTATATTCTTAACAAACACCAAGCTTGGGGTCCGCTCGCATGGTGTTGAATTAGTGCATTCTATGCATTTAAATAATTATATTAATTTGAAATTTAAATTGTGAAATTAGTAATATCTTCCCTTTCTCTGAGTTAAACCAAGGGGGCATCCATTGATTAGGTGCGTGAGATAAGATATAGATAATATATAGATAATATATAATAGATTTGGCGAATTTTCGAGTTCCACTCTCCTTCGTGAGATGTTGTGAGATTTCCCCTTCCCTCTTCTCACGTGAGATTTTTCAAAATACGAGAGAGAATATTTTAGTGGAGAAACATTAGTTCTTATTTAATTTAACCCAGTTGTCTCGCAATTTTACACCGTTTTTTGCGGAAAAAAAATTACGTGATATCTGCCGAGGCCCCCCTATCCCCCACGTGAGATTAGGTGAAGTTCGGCTCGACCGCCCTACCCCCATTCACACCACACGTACTTAGTGGACGCCTTCTAATTGAAATTAAATAAAGTATTTTTAAAATAAGACCTACGACAAAAAATCTGCAACGTCATCTAGTGGTTAGTTAACCTGATCGCGGGCGCCTGGTGGGTGGTGCCTGTCGGGAACTCGTGAAGTTTGGTCACATCTCTATAGTTATTTGGTACGCGTACGTCAGACGCGCGGCGATAGAGTGCGCGCTGGCGCACACGCTGCTGCACCCGCGGCTGCCGGAGGCGCAGCCCGAGCCGCGGGCGGTGGACCTGGTGGCCAGCATCCTGCCCGGGCTGCTGGGCGCGCTGCACGACGTCGCCCTCTGCCGGGACAATCCCGGCCACGCTCTCGTTGTTGTGAGTTGTGCATTTTGATGGAGGTTTTACAAGAGAAAAGACAGAGGAGCTAAACAAAACTGAAATGTCACCTATCCTTACTAATATTATAAACGCGAAAGTTGTATCTATGGATATTTGTTACTCTTTCACGCAAAAACTACTGAATAGATTTTAATGAAACTTTGCAATATATAGCTTATAGATACGTCAGAATAACACACTGGCTATATTGTTATCCGAAATTCCCGCGGGAACTCCGATATCACCGCGGTGAAACTGCGGGGAACAGCTAGTAACTTATAAGCTGAGTTATAATATTATAGTCCAAAAAGGTTTACATTTTAATATGTGAGAAATAACAATTAAAATTCATGCGTAATTTCAAAAGATGTATTTAGATAGGTGGCTAATTAAGAAGTAAGTTAACACACACAATCCTTAACTACCCACAAATTCACTTAATTATAACAATAAAGTAAAAATGTATCCACACTTTAATTGTATTATAAATAGCTATGCTAGCTATGCACCGCGGTTTCACCCGCGTGAGTTTTAGAATTCCCGCAGGAATTTCAAAGTAGCCTAATCTACTCCTTATAACATTATAACATTATAGCAGTGAAACACAGGGTACTTTTTATCCCGGAATTCCCGCGGGAACTCCGAAACTACCGCGGGTGAAACCGCGGGGCACAGCTAGTAATGTATATTAATAAATAGACTAGAACATTTAAAAATTGTAACAGACAATGAGCCGCTCTAATGATCACCCACACACGAAGCAAAATATTTACCTACTTTTTGTATGACACACAAATTATGTTTTTGGATTAAATATCCTAAAATCGGCGGGTCAGTCATTCTATTCTACATTTAATTAATTGTCTACAGTTTTGTAGGCATCTGAAAAATTATCCTGTACTTTTTTTTCTTATTTCAGGCAGCCTTAAAAGCGATGCATACAATCATATGTGTTCCCATGAGCGAAAAATATTACGTTCACGAGAAGGAAGAACTATCTGCACTCGATTTCAATAAGTTGGTTGTGAAACAGCCAAATTCAAAAGAAGATGCTGATGGTAACCATAGATAAATTAAACTTCTGCTATCTGTTATTCTTTATTTTTTGTAGCTATATCATACTGAAATAGTTGCATATTCAGAGAGGAATTAAGCATTAAACATATATAATATTTTAATATAATGAGATATAGTGTCGTTTGGCATCCTTAAAACGACTGTTACAAAGAATTGTCATTTTGTGTCTGTCCAAAAACTCATTTGGCGTCAACAAGCAGCGGTTACACATTGATGTCGAAGTGAAATCTGCTACATGTATTCTTTGAAATCTTAGAGTTTGACCATTGATTGACTGGCCTACTGACCAAATTTTCACTGAAAAACTTCTATATCCTAATAAGTACTATGTTATATATAAAGAAGAAAAAAAAGGAAAGGTATACCAATCCAAAGGGATATTGGAATATCTAGAGAAAATATCTCATGACTACATACTATAAAACAAAGTGGCTTCCCGTTATCTGTCTGTCCCTATGTATGCTTAGATCTTTAAAACTGCGCAACGGATTTTCATGCGGTTTTAACCAATAGATAAAATGATTCATGAGGAAGCTTTATATCTATATTTTATCCTGGAATACCCGCGGGAACTCCTAACTTACTGCTGGGCACAGCTATTACCTGATAGTAATTGATGAACGTAAGAAGATAATTAGGATTCATTGAACAAATTACATTTTCCGTCAGTATGAAATCTTTTCCTTTTGTTATCTTGTTTATTTTAATACAACTAATCAATCGATATACTGTATAAACAACAGACTTTTTCCGGGGTATGAAAATCAAAGTTCTATTTAGTCCGTCTTGTAGATTAATAAAAAATAATAGACCCGTATTTTTTGCTTTTTTCAAATTATTGAACAAAATACTAAGATAAAACGCATTAAAGTTCAGGAGTGGGCATTTTTGACGTCATAACGTGCTATAAACTGTAGCACGGCGTGACGTCTTGCGACATTTCAAGTTAATGTCTCTCCTTTATTTTTTGATTACTTAAAAAATTAAAAAATACGTGTCCGATATGTTTTATTAATCTACAAGACGGGCTAAAAATTAAAATTTGGTTGACAAGCCCATGACTTCTTGTGTTAATACTTTCGATCAGAGAAGCCAAAGAGAATACCGCGGTTCACGGGCGCGTGGTTCAAGATGGCCGCCCAGCGGATCGGCGCGGTCGTGTCGAAGGTGGTTCAGCTGCGGTACCACGACCACTACAAGGTCCGCCTGGAGTTGGCCGTGCTAGCGAAACGACTCATTTTTGAATGCCACTCGTGAGTTTACACCGTATTCTTACTAGCTGTAATTTCACCCACATTAATTTTGGAGGTTTTGTTCCTAAGAAATTCTAAACAATAAAAAGTATCCTGTCTTTTTCTGTACTCCTGACAACGTGTATGCGAAATTTCATGCGATTTCATCTAATATACTGACAATAAGGGGAAATTCGTTCCGTTATAACTGACAGTATACTGCCACAGTATCCGGGGTAGGCAGTATGACGTCATAATCATCGCCATTTTTGTAGTGTGAGCACTGGCGTTTTCGAGGTAAGGTGCTTTCAGTGGTTTGATCACGTGATCAACCTCGGATCAATGATTGGTCAACCGCATAGGTCAGTCGTCAATGAGTGGTCGACAGCGTGACATGACAATGACATGAATGACACTATACTGGACTGCGTTCCATTTTAAACAGTAACCAGTATAGCTGACTATAAAGGAACGGTTTCGCAGTAGGCATACTAAGTTGACGCAATACCTTATAGTGGTATCAGTAATAACGGAACATACCCTATAACAATTGTGCTGTCGTAATGTCAAATACATGTCTGTGTTCATAGATCGATGTCATCGACGGCGCCCCTACTACTGGACGTGCTGATGGGCCTCTCCAAGGACGAGCAGCCCGAGGTGGCGCAGTACTGCACGGAGGCGCTGCGGGCCCACCTGGCCGCCGTGCCGCCGCACGCCCTCGAGCAGACGTACCAGACCCTCAGCGAGAACCTGATGCAAATCATCGATACAATACCCACCAAGTTCAATACTATCGGTACGTGAACAAAATATTAAAAAAATATTAATATTATCGTTCCTTATACCAAAGAATATAGAGATTACAATATAAGAAGCGTCACTCTCCACCTCCAACCTATTTCATGCCTCCTTATACTCCGCGAAAATGACCTTGGTAAAGACTGGAGAAAGTTTGACACAAGTTGAATCTACTGAGACAGTTATTCACTGACAGCTGACAGTTACTGTCAGCTCGCTGTCAGACAGGCTCTACACCGCGAGCCTGTTAAAACCACTATAAGCAGCCTGGTGACACTCCATACAAATGAACTGATTCGAGTTCTTTCCCACAAGTAAAGACGGACGGCTTGTGCATACACGTGTTGTGGGTGTGAGCGAATCACAAGGTTGACAGGGAGCTGACAGTTACCGTCAGTTTTCCTCGGTCTTTACCAAGGTCATTTTCGCGAGGTATGAGGAAGCGTGAAATTCGTGGGAGGCGGAGAGTATCCCTTCTTTATATAATCTCTATTCTTGCTCGTGATCGTCCCAGAGTCGGAGAAGAGGCTGACGCTGCTGAACATGATGGTCGCGTACGTGGAGGCGCTGGGCCCCGAGCGAGTGGCGGCGCTGGGCGCGCGCCGCGCGGAGCCGCTCGCCGCCGCGCTGCGCCACGTCGTCGCGCTGGACCTGGCGCTGCCGCTGCTCACCACGCACTCCAACTGGGGTACCAGCGCTGTCACCACACCACAGCTTCCACATATCACCACTGTCACGGCACCACCGCTTCCATATGTCACCGGTGTTACCACCGCTACCACATATCACCGCTGTCATGGCACTATCGCGACCGCTGACACCACATCGCCCCACCACATCAACAGTAGAAACTTTGGGAAGCTCTTATTTACTAGGGTTTTTTTATGTTTTAAGTACACATAATACATATTATCTTTAAAATAGTCTGGGAAAAAGATATGCAAGCTCCCCATTCTACGTCACAATGTTAACAGCTGTGGGATTAAGTAAATCTATACATATATCTGATTAGTTTATTGCGTAATAGTATATTTCATTATAAGTGCGGAAAGGCTGTCATTGCAAAGAGTTCCGACAAATGTCTACCCGAGCCGAGGCGCAGCCGAAGGTGAGGGTTGACAGTCGGAACTAGTTGCAATGACGGTTCCGCACGTGTACTGAACAACTATTTTTAATACAGTTACGAAAAAATTAAGCAATTTAATAAAATATCAAAAACACAACAAACTCAACTAAGTTCCAACTGTGATCAAGAGATGGCGCTAGTCGTATTAGTAATGCGAAACGTACGTTTCGCAATGCAAAAAAATGTGTCAAAGTCGTGTCGCCATTTTGACAGTTGGCAAAGAGAACGCACGAGTTCGGGAAAGGTAAACAAAAAGCTCGAGTATGTAATAGCCCACATCCCGAACGCTAAACGTCCCTGCAATACGCCACTTTTTGAGCAACTGTATTAAAAAATTCTATTCAGTCCCTCAACTAGTAAAAAAAATAATAGACACGTACTATGTATTTGCTTTTCCAAATTATTGCAAAATTGTCACAAAGCGTATTATTTAGGAGCGGGAGCTCGTAACGGAATTCCAATTCAATGTATCGCCGTTATTTTTTGATTATGTAAAAAAAGGAAAGATATGTACGTGTCAAATATTTGTTTATTAATCTACAAGACGGGCTAAAAATTAAAATTTAGTCATCTAGCCCATTATAAATAGTGGGTAAGTGTGTGGCGTGTGTGTGCGCGTGCGCAGACGTGACGTCACCGCCGCCGCCGGACTCGCCGTGGGCGCGGCCGCGGCTGCTGGAGTCGCGCGGCGAGCGGCGGCGCGCGCTGCAGCTGTGCCGCGCGCTGGGCGGCGGCGGCGCGGGCGCGGCGCTGCTGGCCGCGCTGCTGGCGCACTTCCAGGACACCGGCGAGCCGGAGGACGTGTACCTCATGAACCACATCGCCTCCGGTCAGTGCCCGGCGGTGCTCAGTTTAAACTTGTTCAGGACTCTCGATGATCTTTAGCAGGGAAATAAATCTACAGCTTCTTGCATTACGACGGACGGACGGACTTCCGACGAAACGCAGTCCAGTATACTGTCATCCATATTATTGTCATGTCACGCTGCCGACCACTCATTGACCAATCATTGGTCCGAGGTTGATCACGTGATCGAACCACTGAGAGCATCTTACCTCGAGAGCACCAGTGCTCACAGCACAAATATAGCGACGATTATTACGTCATACTGCCTACTGCGGATACTGCGGCAATATACTGAAAGTGATAACGGAACGAATTTCTCGTCTGCGATCATTGGGCCAGTTAGTATAACGGAACATACCCTGCGGCAGCGCCGGGCGCGGCGGCGGCGGGCGCGCGGCGCGTGCTGAGCCGCTACCTGGAGGAGCAGGTGTGGTACCGGCCGCTGGAGGTGGGCGCCGGCGCCGGCGCCGGGGGCCGCGCCCTCGCCCGGGACCCGCGCGTCTACGACCCCGGCGCCTGGGCCAGGGACTGCGTGCCCGGTGAGGACTACTTGTTTATCCATCTATCGTGTTAGTGAATAAACCCCAAACTTGATACACCCTATTTAAAAAAACACAATAACATGATTAAAATATTATAAATTATGTCGAAAAAATTAATACTTTAAAAGTTATTCAACACTAGCTTTGTCCCGCGGTTTCACCCGAGGTAATTTCGGAGTTCCCGCGGGATTTCCGGGATAAAAGTACCCTGTACCCCTGACGACGTGCATGCCAAATTTCATCCAAATCCGTTTAGCCGTTTTTACGTGATTGAGTAACAAACATCCAAATTATTATTATTAACCAAGTTATTCAACATTAGTTTGGAGGTGACCTATCTGCGAAATTTCAAGCGCTACGCCCGCGCTTACATCTAAATGACCGATTCAAATTTTTTGCTACGGGCGGCGTACGCGCCAAATATTGTATTATAAATCATATAGACATGGACTAGTACCTACGGTGCCATTGATTCGGAATACATGAGAATCCTGATTTCTGAACAGAAGTTCAAAGAATAAATTGTCACATGTAAATTCTACACAGTACAGTCATGTCAAACTTTCCTCGGTCTTTACCAAGGTCATTTTCGCGGGGTACGAGGGGGCATGAAGTCGGTGGGAGGCGGAGAGGGTCGCTTCTTTATATGATTTCTATTCTTTTCTTTGTTTCTTCTTTTTTTATGGACTTTCGCATATAATGCGTTTAGACAGTTTCAAGCAAATTAATTAGATCAATGTATTTTCTATTTAAATGCTTCGTCGTACGGTTCGAAATTGCAAGCCACGGTATTCTATAGCTGGCAAGAACTTTCTCGAAGCTCTTGGAGGAAACCGAAGAAATCGGCTCGAAATGTCATATATCTTCTTGAGCACATAAAAAAACCGTCCCTGTGAAAATTATTGTCCAATACAGCACCTTATAACATAACAGAATCCATTTTTAGCCATTTTTCTATCGACATGAAAATAAACGATCAAACCGCCATCTTTGACTCCCGCCAAAGATCTCCACGACCTCTATTCTTTGGCGCAGGGCTGTACGAGGGCGCGGTGGAGGTGCGCTACACGGGCGTGCCGTACGGCTCCCCCCCCGGCGGCCCCCCCGACGGGCCCCCCGGCGCCCCCCGGCCGCGCGAGGCGCGCCGCAACATGGCGACGAGCTGCCTGCTGGCGGAGGGCGTGGGGCAGCTGGCCGCGCGGCTGGGGGACGGCTTCCGGCCGTTCATGATGCGGGCGCTGTGCATGCTGCTCGAGAGGGTCGGTGAGTGCCGCCTGCGGGCTCCACTCGTATTATTTATTGTATAGACTAGTTGTCCCCCGCAGTCTCAGAGATCCCGCGGGAATTCCGCGAAACAGTTTATAGTAGACCTGCAAACATGTAGTGCGCTGCATACTGTATGCAACATTTATTGCAGTTTCGTTCGCCCGCGATAATGTCAAAGTTCCTGCGAGAATTCCGGGATAAAAACTAACCCTATTTCTTTCTCTGCACTTCTGACAACGTGTATAAAATGAAAAAATACGTGTCCAATATTTTTTATTAATCAATTAATTTATTTATTTATTTATTTATCTACAAAATTCCTATTTACTATTTACAAAAAACTAAAATTTGGTTGACAAGCCCATTTGTTGGTATTTAAACAATAAGGTAAACGCATAGTTAAAAAAACGCTCTACATATAACTGTCAAAAAAACGTTCTGTGTCAATAACTTAATATGTTATTGCTTATCGTCGATTAAATACGACAACAGGCTGTATACATATAGAGTGGAACGGTGTTATGCAACAAACAGGCAGCGAGTACGAGCTGCTGCACCTGGCGGGGCTGAAGGCGCTCAACGCGGTGGCGGCGGCGTGCGGGGGCGGGGGCGGCGGGGGTGACGGTGGGGGCGGCGGGGGCGACGGTGGGGGCGGGGGCGAGGGGGCGGCGGTGCGCGAGCTGATCCGCCTCAACGCGGACTTCTTCACGCACCAGGTCACCGTGCGGCTCAAGAAGGTACCTGATCACCTGATCCACGCTGCCTACCCCCTCCGGGAGACAGGCGTGTATAATAATGTCTAAGTATGTCTGTAACATGGATTCGTAAAAAATACATATACAGAGAAAAGCGGTAAAGTGTGAGAAACACAAAGCGATCGTCCGACTGGCGGTTGTATATTTTATAATCCTACAGAACGGAGTACAAAATAGATTCCGACACACATCTATGTGTGTCAGCAACAGCCTACACCGCTATCGCGTCTAGGTTCGTCGCCTAGAATCTATGTCTATACTAATATTATAAAGCAGTAAAGTTTGTCAGTTATTTGTAAATTTGCTAGTTTGTGGCGTTATAATCTCTGGATCTACTGGACCTATTTTAAAAATCCTTTCATTTTTAAAAGGCTACAGTAATCCTGAGTGACATAGGGTACTTTTATCCCGGAATTCCCGCGGGGGACAGCTAGTACATTGTATTCGTTGTCTGATTTGGCGAGAAGCCAAAGTCCAAACGACCATAGAGCAAATAAATTAACTAGAGAGGACATGTAAGCGGGGCAGGCGCGCCAGCGTTGCGAAGGGACGGAGCAAAACTTCTTTGCGATGGCAATCCCAAGTATATTTACCACAATATTGTCACTGTTTTCAAAACTGTGAATTTTGAAAACGATGACTTAGTAAAAACAACCATAAAGCATTTAATACGTTTTTTTAGAATGTTTTAGTGCGTGACGAATAGTTTTGTGTGCGAAAATCACCCGGCGACGGTGGTGTTCACCTGTTTTCATACTAAAGTTGAAGTCCCTTCTATCTGTTATTTTCTGTTCTGTGCGAACGGCCGCGTGTCCGGGACCCATTCACGTGTGTCTCGGCAGGCGTGGCGCTGCCGGGACGCGCTGCAGGTGCTGGCCGCGGTGCTGCGCTACAGCGACCCCGGCGTGCTGGCCTGCCTCTACGCCGTCGTCGAGGACGTGAGTACTGAGCACGCGCGTACACACGCCCAGCCCGCTCGCACTCCACACGAATGAACTGCCGCCCTACCGTGGACTGTTATAAAACCTGACATGTTCTGACCAGTTCAATGAGCATGATGACTAAACTTGAATTTTTAGTCCGTCTTGTAGATAAATTGTGGTATATTGAAATGAACGCAGCCCACTGAACGCTTCCATAGTGCAGAACCTATCCCGCTCACACGTGTTTTCTCTCCCTCGTGTTTTAGAAACTAACCACGTTACATGATACATTCTTTGCTTCTTGTGAATAAAGAGTAGTGTTATTTCTAAGGTACAACATAAATATAAAATATTGGCCACGTATTTTCCCCTTTTTTTACGTAATGAAAAAATAACAGCGATACACTGAGTTGGAATTCCGTGTGACGTCACACCTAGGTACACTTTATACTCAGTTATGGCGTCGCGACCTCCTACTCCTAAACTTTAATGCGTTATAAAAGTATTTTTTTAATAATTCGAAATGGCAAAAAATACGCGTCTATAATTTTTTTACTATCTAACTGACGGACTCAATAGATTTTTTTAATTGACGTGACTTATATTGACTTATAAGTACCATGAACATAGGTTTGCAAAAACATACAATTAATATATTACTTATATTGACTTGCCAAAAATAGTACCATGAACATAGGATTGTTGACATGTTTTTGCATGCTAAGGGCTAAGAAGGGTCATAGATCATTGTCTCTAAAAGGTAGTGCGAGAGAGATGATGATATACAACTTTTGTACAGCTCTTTCTCCTTTTTATTTTGTTTACTTAGGTGGCGTTCTGAAACTTAGTTAGTTTTAAAATCGGTATATCTTTTAAATGGTTTTTTGTAGTTTAATGATTCAAGTACTTTCCCACAAACAAAACCACGTTTTTATTATCAATAATCATACTCGCAAATCATACTCGCAAATAATCAAATTTGTTTGCTTTAAAAATGTAGCGCATTCACCACCGACGCACACCAGCTAATAGCTATACATAATCATTAATAGTTTTTTTTTTCACCAGGTCTTAGTACAAAGCTGCGATAAACACTACGAGAAATACCTCCACTCTTACCTGCAGGTGTTTTTGACCTTCGTGAACTGCATACGAAAGTGGTTCCCAGATAAGGACGACACGAACGCAGAGGGAAATAACTCTGAGCACGAGGATGTCGATGACGACGCTGACGTTCCCAACGACGGCGCGAGTCAGGATGTCAAAGTTGCAAAAAAACCGTTTGAAGTGGATCTGTTGGCTAAAGTGAACAGTTACCTCAAGTCTAAACAGGAGATGCAGGAACAGTTGGATAACGATTCGGAGGGTGAGAAGGGCAAGAGTGCGGAGGAGATGTACAGAGAAGATCAGAGGGAGAGAGAAGAGAACGCGCTGGACTACGACGACAGAGTGACGGGTGAGTTTTAAGTTTTTTTTATTCACTAGCTTTTCCCCGCGGTTTCACCCGCGTTAATTTCGGAGCTCCCCCGGAAATTCCGAGATAAAAGTACCCTAAGTCTTTCTCTGTATCCCCGACAACGTGTATGCAAAATTTCATGATGACGACATAGACCAAGATCCCAGAGCAAACAGACATAACTTATTTTCACACGGATGAAACCTGAAGTTTTCAGTAGCGTCTCGTGCGCCTTGAATACCTACGCGCTTTGTGGAACTTGCCGAGCGACACCTGGGCAGGTACCAGGTGAGAAAGGTAACTAAAAATAAGAATTATTTAACTTAAATTCACATGGCTGATTTTTATATATGTCGTGTAGAATATTATTTTAAAGTAATATCATAAGTGCCAGACACTTTTGATGGACCAGAGCTTTTGACAGACGCTTTTAAGCTACCCAAAAAATAAATGAACTTTACTTATTTTTACATGTCTGATTTTTTAATATGTTATTGAAGTATTTATTTAAAAGTTATATTCAATCAGTCAGACAAATTAGAGTGACCAAACATCCCTTAAGACAAAAATTATTCAGCAAGAAGTATAAGGGCGAGAGCACTATGCATGCGCTTCAGAGTGAGTGAGACGTCCATAATAACTCGGTTCCCCTTCTTAAACTCACCATCTGTTTCAATCTACTGTGTATGTGCTGTTTGCGTGTAATATAACTTATAGTATACAGTATAGTTCGAGCCTGCGAGAGCACATGTTTATGTTGTTTACATCAGGTTATTTGTGAGTGTTTTATTAAGTTGTTTGTAATAGTGATAATCATGGAAGAAGAGAAATTGAAATGTACATTTTGTAAAAAATCTCATGATAAACTTATATTATTCTCCGAAGAAATATTGAAAAAGTGCAAAAACATTTTAAAACAGCGACTAATCCATAACCTCAAATTCAAAGATGTAGTTTTACCGGACGACTTGTATGACTCTTGACTTCACGTTTGGCTCAACACTTGGTTCAGGCATTGAATTAGCTGGATTTGAGTTCTTACACTACATCTAAATCTGGAACTGTTGAATTATTTTGTTGACTTGAGGTAGACGCTGTACATAGATCATCATTAATTCTAAGATTACAAGGTTGGCTTGATGTTGATGCAACTGATGAATTTTCAACAATACTCGATGATTATTTTTCAGCATTTTTTGTTTTTTCTGGTATGGCGGAAAAATATTTTTTTGGCAGAGCAGTAAAATTTTTATAACATTCTCGATGGTAACCATTGTCACACAAGTCATCCGGTAAAACTACATCTTTGAATTTGAGGTTATGGATTATTCGCTGTTTTAAAATGTTTTTGCACTTTTTCAATATTTCTTCGGAGAATAATATAAGTTTATCATGAGATTTTTTACAAAATGTACATTTCAATTTCTCTTCTTCCATGATTATCACTATTACAAACAACTTAATAAAACACTCACAAATAACCTGATGTAAACAACATAAACATGTGCTCTCGCAGGCTCGAACTATACTGTATACTATAAGTTATATTACACGCAAACAGCACATACACAGTAGATTGAAACAGATGGTGAGTTTAAGAAGGGGAACCGAGTTATTATGGACGTCTCACTCACTCTGAAGCGCATGCATAGTGCTCTCGCCCTCATACTTCTGGCTGAATAATTTTTGTCTTAGGGGATGTTTGGTCACTCTAATTTGTCTGACTGATTGAATATAACTTTTAAATAAATACTTCAATAACATATTAAAAAATCAGACATGTAAAAATAAGTAAAGTTCATTTATTTTTTGGGTAGCTTAAAAGCGTCTGTCAAAAGCTCTGGTCCATCAAAAGTGTCTGGCACTTATGATATTACTTTAAAATAATATTCTACATGACATATATAAAAATCAGCCATGTGAATTTAAGTTAAATAATTCTTATTTTTAGTTACCTTTCTCACCTGGTACCTGCCCAGGTGTCACTCGGCAAGTTCCACAAAGTGCGTAGGTATTCAAGGCGCACGAGACGCTACTGAAAACTTCAGGTTTCATCCGTGTGAAAATAAGTTATGTCTGTTTGCTCTGGGATCTTGGTCCAACATATCGAATAACGAAATATTCAACAAAAACTTCGTGAGGTCCAAGGTTAGGATGTACACCGTAAATACCTTTGCGCTCACCGTATAATATACCTAAATTAAAAAATGAAGTGTCAATGTTATTCTGTTAGACAAAGTAACAGTCGATTTTTTTTTGTTATGTCAAGTGGGGCAAAGGAAATGAAGAAGTATGTTCATCCTGACATGATTTTTTTTAATTTTCAGCATTTCAAATAAATTTTTGAATAATTTAGAATTAAAAATTCGGGAAAAGAAAAAATACGTGTCTCCTGGTTTTCTAAATACTATTTATTTAGCATGAAAAGGCATAAGGAAAAAAAATTGAAATGTTGTCAATTATGTTTGGTTGTTAAAAAAAGAAGGATGACACGCGTGTCGTGGCTCCCGCACCGAATCGCTCAAGCCCCCTCCCCCCGCAGGCGAGTCGGCGCCGCCCCCGCGGCACGTGTCGGCGACGCTGGCGGTGCTGCGGCGCGCGCTGCAGTTCGCGGCGGCGCGGCGCGCGGCGGACGCGGCGCTGGCGCTGCGCGTGCTGCGGCGCGGGCTGCCCGTGCTGGCGCGCCGCGCGGACGAGCTGCTGCCGCTGGTGCACGCCGCCTGGCCGCCGCTCGTGGCCGCGCTCGCCGGCGACTGCCCCGTGGTGGGGCGGCGCGCGCTCCACCTGCTGCTCACCGTGGCGGAGCTGGCCGAGGACTTCATCACGCAGCGCGCCGTCAAGTGAGTCGAGGGGTGATGTGGCCCTCTTGACCGGATATTTCTTTCCTTCCTTCCACAGTCAAGTAATCGTTATCGCTAACGAAAACTACGAAACGTATCGTCATGTCACCTTCTCACGATGACGGATCTCGCCGAGTACCAACACGCAGCGCGCCGTCATGGTCACTGGATATATTTGATACGACAACTGTCAACTATACACCATTAGTTACTTAGTTACTGGTTGGCAGACGGAAGCAGTGTATGAGCGCACGCGCTTACTCGGCGGGCCGGCCGCCATTTTATGTATAGGTTGTCGATTAGTTCTCGCGGGCGACTCACTTATTTAGAATCCCTTTAGGTAACTTTGAATCTTCAAAGATTCAATTTTGGAGTACCCAAGAGATCGTTTTAGTACTTTTTAGCTGATAAGTCAAGAGCTCCCATGGAGTCGGCTAAAAACGTCGACGAAGTTTACACAGGTATAGTCTAGCGTACGACGACATGAATTAACAGAGACATGTAGATACTGTGGCGTAAGAGGACACGTATATTAGCCCCACTCCCGCTCTAGGCCTCGAACCATTCTCACGCGGCCCCCCGCCCCGCAGGGAGGTGCTGCCGGCGCTGCTGGCGCGGCTGGAGGCGGCGGCGGCGCGCAGCCGGCTGCGGGACCGCGGCTCGCTGTACCGGCAGAGCGCCGCGTACCGGCGGCAGCGCGCGGCGCTGGGCGCGCTGGGCCCGCTCGCGCGCCGGCTGCGGCTCGACGCGGACCAGCTGGAGCCGCTCATGGCGTGCGCCGACCGGTACCTCGCCCGGACGCAGCCCAAACCGCTGCAGGTACCCACAGGAGACTATCCCACTCCCACTCTCACTAATTTCATGCTCCCTCGTACCCCGCGAAAATAACCTCTTCTTCTTCTTCTTCTTTAATAATGGCGTCTATAATTATAATTTGCCAATGACAATGTTTCTTAATAATAAAAATCTCTTCATCTACTTCTTCAATTATGGCGAAACGCCAATGACAATGTTAGATTGTTCCCCAAGTTAAACCATGGCTCTCTTGAAAGCCAGTTTCCTGCTCAGGGTCCAAAATAGATGCTGAAAAGTGACTGAAATAACGAAGACAACGTGACACGCGTGTTTTCGGTACGGCTTTCACTCGTCAAATAACCTCGGTATACACCAAAAAATGGAATTATTCACTGACAGCTGACAGTTGCTGACAGCTGGCTGTCGATCTTACGATACGCACACGCGCACAACACGTGCGCGTCCAAGCTGGCCGTCTTTACTTATAGGAACAAGGAATGCACTTGATTCAGTCTATTTGTATGGAGTGTCATCAGGCTGCTTCAAGGGACAGCCAGCCTCCCCTAGATAGTAGATGACTCTTTATTTAACACCATAAAAGAAACAAAAAGTAAACAACATAGCTTATACTATAAGCAGTATTTGTCATACTTTAGACTGCCGTCATACTCTACAATTTAATCTGGGCCCTCAGCTAGGTTGAGAATCTATGATCGTTTTTGCTATATAAAAAATCGTATCGTCGCGGCACGTGATCACGAAAAACTGTACGTCTTTTGATTGGACGATTTTATGTTCCTAATCCTTAGGCTTCTATAGCGATAGGTAACGATTATGGATTATTAATTTGGCTAAAGGGACTGATGTCATTTTTCCCTGCGTGAACATAGAAATTCTCTCGGTAACTCACATTTGTCAAGGATGGAAAAATATGTATTTCTGTCCTAAAATAACTATTTACCCCTATTAATATTATAAATATGAAAGTAAGTATTAGAAATGTGGTAAATAAATTAAAAAAAAAGCCGTCTGTTTGTTACGCTTTCACGCCTAGACGGCTCAACCGATCATCATGAAATTTTGCATAATATAAGTTGTCAGGGATACAGAGCCTTCTCTCATAGGGTACTATTTGTCCTGGAATGACCGCGGGATCTCCAAAATTAACGCGGGTGAAACCGCGGGGATCAGACCAGTTAAACAAGATTTTATTGGTCCATGGCTAATACACAATAATTTAATGAAAATCAGTGGTGACAGAAAAAATAAACAATAATTGTCGTTTCGTTCCGTGTAAAGATGATTGTGTTTCGTTATCCAGAGTTTAGCCGTCAATTTCTACAAAACGATATTGGAGTACGACCACGGCGCGGCGTGGCACCACCTGCGGCTGCTGTGCCACAACGACCGCGTGCTGGCGCCGCCGCCCGGCGCCGCGCTCGAGCTGCGCCCCGTCGTGGGCACGCCCTACGAGACCGATGACTTGGAAATCGACGCCAACATTAGGGCGATATTCGCCGACTGATCAAACTTAACTCAACTTTCCAAAAATTTTTTTTTTTTGTTTTATCTTGTTTTGGTGTTGTAAAAAAAAGTTTTTGTAAGAAATGTGTTTTCAATATTAAAAGACTGTTACTGATTTTTTGTTTTTATTCTAGTTCTAAACACATTTATCTAAAAATTGACTTATAAAGCCAGATAGATAGGTTATTTTTAAGCTTTTTTAATACTGGCACATTCACAAAGTCCTCTCACATTTTAGGCCTAATAGAAATCATCATCGGTTTTAAGCATTCCCAACACTAGGAGAACCGGAGAATGCTTAAAACCGATAATTCAGTGTCTGGCGCCAGGTGCATGTCTTTCGTAGATTGAATGGCGGCTAAAAGATTAAAAATTACGACGCATTGTATTCTGTCGCTGCTCGATAAATACATAGCATCAAGCCTTGTTACTTGACGTCGTCACGGAGGAGGGCAGCAAATAAAACGACACATGGGCAGTAAGTGTTCCAACTTATATTTTACAAAAACAAAGTTGTCACAAAAACAAGTACCGACTATTTTTTTTAATATTCGTTATCCATACAATAAATATACTTTTTTCTATTGCAGCAACTCTCACAGGTATAAATGAATCCACTATTTGTTAATATAGTTTAGGCTACATTCACACTTGAATCAAAATTTACAGCTTTATTATTATTAGTGTTGAGTTATCCTTAATTATTTGAAATTATCTGTTGCTGGCGACTGCGCTCGCGTGGTATTCAAAGTTTTTCGGGGCCACTTGATAGTTCTTCGTTTTTTTTGCCTTAACAGACTATAAACAAGGCAACTATGAAGACTGTACAATTTTGTTTCTGCACGATACGCGTAAGAACATACTTTTTTGGCGTCTGCTAGTAACAATTATCAGCTTCGATTCAACCGGCATTATATTGTGAGCCAAATGTTAACATAGCCTAGGAGTGTGTTCTCAATAAGCACACGATAAGCAGCGTCTTACGTGCTGACCGTCTCTGAACCGCTACCGTTGCAAATCAGCCACAAACTGAGCTCATTGTGAACACGCGCTTACACGATCACGGCTATCAGTCGCATGTCTGAGAAAAATTGAATTTAAATTGCATTCATTCCAGTATGCAATAATATTATGTTCTAGAAAATACTTATTTCTCTAATTTTATTCCTAGACTGAACTGGTAACATTTATACGCCAGATACGTACGATCGGTACGTGCACGATCTGCCAGGCAATAGTTACGACAGTTGGACGTAGTTATGCAAAAATGCTCCAACCCACGGGTCATACTAAATTAGTTAAGTGACTCATACCAAAAAATAGGTATACTGTTAGACAATAATTACATATTTCTACAATAAAACCGGCACTTTTTATTTATACCAGTTAAAACAAAAAAATCTCTAACAATAAAATTGCATTTATCTCAATTTTGATCCATTGTGGATTTTAACATTTTTGCATTATACGTCCTACAATATAAAAACCCAACACAACTAAATAGTAACATAAAGGAAAAAAAAACACTATAATCGATGTATTTGATTCAAAGTAAAATTTGTAAATGCAAATTTGATATTTAAAAATAAACATTACTTTAATATGAAATTCATTAAAGAAAAAAGGGAACACAAATGCAAACGTTAGCAATACTTTTCACCTAAACCGCTAAATAACAATAAAATAGTCGGATAAATCACGAATCTAGGCACGAGCCAGAGCCGAGACTTCGCCGACCTTCGCCGAAATTCGACAGTTTCAAAATACCAGACACCATCAGTGAATGTGGACTTCTCACTCATCTAAAACCAGTGAACGACGAAAACATGGAACTCATTCCCATAGAAAGTACCCCTCGTCATTTTGTCATAAAAACTTAAATCAAAGGAATATAACGGACTAGTTTTGATCGTACGAACAATTATACGTACAGTTAAAACTCGACCTTATTTATTTAATGTATTAGTTGCTAAACTCGTTCGAGTATACCAGGGTACAGATAGCGCAAAGTGCGAGTTCTATATTTTCTTTGTTCACCGTCTAAAACTAATAAAAACAAAACTCAAATTACATTTTCGTGTGATATTCAATAAATAAATTATCTTACATCACTATGATGCCCATACAGCCTAAGGTGAATCTTAAATATTTAGTTTTTTTGGGACATTCTGTTAATTTATGCCGTTTATAACTTTCAATTTGTTGCCGAAAAAAAGCATTACATCTGCCTGCCGCTCCGAGCGGTTTTTTTATACTGGTTTGTTAAATTATCCGTGTGGATTTCGGGAATCCCTCAGGCACTCTCAAATATCCTATGATACTGTAACTTTCTGAAAGAATTTTTAAAATCGGTTCAGTAGTAAGTATACGGGATTACCCTTAACCTGGGAACTTTACCTCGTTATAATATTAGTGTAGATCATGGACCAATAAAACTGTAGATATAAGAATTAAAACTTCCATGGGTTAGCCTGTTCTGGAATGATAGTTGCATACATTATACACATTATCTACCTTATAACAACACTCTTTAAACCATAAACAATTACTCTAAATTGCACTAGCTAATTTACATGTTTGTTTTAATCTGATAATATAAGGATTTTATTTAATTTGATCTTAATAATATTGATCACTAAGTATCCAGATCTGGATAAGAAAACAACAAATGGCATTTTTTTGGTAAAAAGCTATTTATGCTATTTCATTTTTAGTTTCTATAGTATCACGACAATAAGTGATATAAAAACTTTAAAATAGTTCATAAACAGTTATTTGTGTATTTTGTTAATACTTATTGATTGTGAGCAATAATTGTCACAGTCAAAAATGTATTACTTTACGTAATAATTATTGTAATATGCCAAATTATTCCAAAAATTCACTCGCAAATTTAAATAAAATCAAATAATGAAAAAAAATAACCAACTGATATGACATTAACGGAGACATTCTAAAAACAAAACTACAGTGGAAATTTTAATAATTTGATAATATTATAGTTCTACATTTTAGAATATAATGCAACAATCACGCGTCACGAACGTATACATTTCATAATGCAATTAATTGCAATTATATTTATGATGGAGATTTCAATTAATATTTTGTTGTTAACAATGTACTTACAATACCATTACCGGTGAATGACTACTGAAATTAGTAATCTGCGAACTGTTTCCCCAACACAAATGTAAAAATTTATAAGCTTAATGGCGTCTCGTATCACATTCTGAGGGTCAATCATGTTCACACAAAACACGTTTTAAAATTCACTCTAAACTACGTCAATTTATGACTGCACAAAAGAATGCGCTGCTAAAAACTTTTCATTTCTTTAAATTATTATAGTTTAACAATACTTTTTCTGCTGTAAATCCCAAAATAGGATTACGTAATTACGTAGTTTCCAAATGCTAATAATGCCATGAGAAAATATTGCCAAATCTCAAAAAGGAGGTATCAAACATAATCTTTTTCTGACCAGTCATAAGTTGGCGCTATTCCCGGCTGGACGCTCACTGTCGGTACAGTCAGCAACAAGAAATATGTCAACACTTTTGACAGTCATTGAACCTTATTGCAACAGTAATAAAGTTCAAACACTGAGAGCGTGTTCCGATATACACTGCGAGCACTTAAGCTATGACGTCAATTTAGTTCCTTTTTAGTTAGCTATGGTTACTGTTTAAAACGGGACACAGCCCAGTATTCTGTCATCCATATCATTGTCATGTCACGCTGTTGATTACTCGAACCAATCTTTGGTTCCAGGCTGATCACGTGATCAAAGTACTGAGAGCACCTTACCTCGTAAACGCCAGTTCTCACAGTACCATAATGGCGACGATTTAAGACGTCTTATACAGGTTGTAAGGAGCGAGGTAAAATGTAATTTGGGTAAGGCAATAATAAATAAATAAATAAATACAGGGTGTCCCGTAAATCGACGTCAAGCCAGAACCGGGTGATAGGCTAGTCATAACTTAGTAGAAAAACGTAAAAAAAATCGTTAAAATTTATAAAAATTTACACGCTGCGACGGTTCTTTAACTCATGTTGCTACAAACTTTAACTTTTTTTAAGGTTTGCCTTAACTTTTTTTCAATTTTCTTCTTATTGTGTAATCCTGAATAGTGTTTCTGAAAACTACCTACTACTTAAAAATTATGTTTTTCCCAATGAAGTTTTCAAAGTTTATTGCTTTCATCCGTTTTTAATGACTGTCCTTTTTTTAAATAGACATAGTAAAGATTTTTATATTTTTCTGTTAACAGCTGTTATGACTTAGCCTACCACCTGGTTGTGGCTTGACGTCGATTTAAGGGACACCTTGTACACTGTCAGTCTATAACGGAACGAATTTCTCCACAGTATGAGCACTGGACAGTGGACAGTGCTCGCAGTGTATAACGGAACATACACTAACTGAAGTGTTTACGCATTGATGCTACTGACTGTACATAACTGTGTGTTGCACAACTAAAATCGTATCAATCGCCTCGGCGTGCCAATCAAATTCCAACCTTGCGCCCGGCTCCGTACGGCTGAAACTCGTTCGCGGGTGTGTGTTGTTCATCGCGCGCATCACTTCCACGCCATGCGCAGCGCCTTCCTGGAGGCGAAGTACCTGGTGCCGTAGCTGGCCAGCGTGAGCGCGGCCAGCACCACCACGATCAGGTAGTGGTCGAAGTCGTCCTTCAGCAGGTCGAAGGTCTTCGACGGGGCAACGCGCGTGTAGAATATGTCTGGAGGGGATCATTTTAGTGATGATAACAATTCAAAGTGAAAGAGCTATTGGATTAAAAGATATTGTATACGTGATACAATATTGAAATTTTCTTTTTTCGGTACCTGTTATAAATATTTAAGACTAGCTGTCGCGCGCGGTTTCACCCGCGATAATTTCGGAGTTCCCGCGGGAATTCCGGATTAATATGACCTATGTTACTCAGGGATAATGTAGCCTTCTAATGGTGAATGAATTTTTGAAATAAATCCAGTAATTTTTGAGTTAAATCGTAACAAACAAACAAAAAATCAAATCTTTCCTCTTTATAATATTAGTATAGATTACTAGCTGTTCCCCGCGGTTTTGCTTGCGTTGATTTCGGAGTTCCCGCGAGAATTCCACGGTAAAAAGTATTCTATGTTCTTCTCTGTACCTCAGACAACGTGTATACAAAATTTTATGACGACCGGTTGAACCATTCGCTCACTTTCGCATTTATAACAGCTTACTGTTATCCTTATTAAATTATTTTTTTTCCAGGGCAAATCTGACTTATGGGACACGACAAACACGCCCAGACTGGAAAGTGAAACCCTGCGTTCATCACACAAAGTGCGAACCCGGAACCTTGCGATTAGCGGGTAGGCACGTCGACCTGCTGCGCCAGTCGGGCCGTCAAATCAAATATACTTTATTGCACACACAGTAGAAGACACAATATTTACAAAGCACAAAAACATATGGATACGTACAATGAGGCGACCTATATTGCTGAAAGCAATTTTTTCATAGGCAGCCTCCTCCGGTAGAGAGATGTAAAAAGAAAGGTGGATGGTGCAGCATTACCGCCGCCGACTAACCCAGCAGCAGGGGGAGCAGGGGGAGCACTCACCGAGGCCGGTGGCCAGCACCAGCGTGGTGGACTCGAGGCCGGAGGGCGCCGTGCGCAGGCGCAGCGCGCGCGCCACCGAGCGGTTGTAGTTGAGCACCGCCTCGGGCAGCAGCGGCAGCTCGGGCGCGTACGGCAGCAGGCCCTCCTCGCGGTGCGCGGCCGTGGGCGCCGCCGGCCGCCGCGGCTCCAGGTACGCCCACGGCAGCTCCACGATGGCGCCCGTCGACAGCGCCACTGCGGCACGCCCAGCGGCGCGCAATTACGACATGCACTAAGCGTTCCGAGTGATCCGCACTAATATTATAAACTAGCTGCAGCTCTCCGCGATTACATCCGTGTTGAATTCGAAATTGCCGCGGAAATGGGGTTTATTTAGTCACTAGATCAAAATTACGTTATTACTGTCCTTATTAATCTGTGATAAGAGGTCACTGTCGTGTCGACGGCGTCATGCGACACCGACAGAGAGACAATTAACTTTCGATAGCCAAAAGAGAAGCATTGAATCGAAATGCATCTTCAGAAAAAGTTAAATGTGTTGGCTGTATGCACTTAGTTTCTTTAGCCTGAAAGGGGTAAATTTTTCCTAAAAAAAATAAAAGAGGCTAATAAGTTTATTCATAGCTGTGTTCGTTGGCTGAGCGGAAACGCAACGATCGTTTCCGTGTTTCAATTTCGAACCGAATTTCGAATGTGACCACCGGCCGTGTGTGCGTGCGAGCGGGTGGGCGATACTAACGCAGCACGTGTTTGTCGGTGAGGCCGCGCTCGGTGTCGGTGACGGCGGCGGCGCGCGGCGCGGCCGGCAGGATGTACGCCTGCCGCCGCACGCCGGGGCCCGCGCCCGCGCCCGCGCCCGCGCCCGCCACCGCCCACGAGCTGAACGCGCCGCCCGCCGGCACCCAGCGCTGCTTGCCCTCGTACAGCTCCAGCGTCGCTGCGCACGCACACCGCACGTCACGTCAGTTGCGAAGCAAAGTTGGAAACGAGAACGGAATACATCGGCACCGGAATAACATTATGCCTGCACTAAATTATCGCCGAGTACAGACTGTTATGCGCGAGCACGGCTGTACTCGCCGATCATCGTCTATGATCGCCTGCGACCCGTAAATTATCGGTTTTTAGGCATGCATCAAAGGGAATCGCCTGTGGTTGCGTTGAGGTGTCCACACTATCGCCGATCACACGATCAACGATCATCGGCGATAATGTAGTGCGGGCATTACGCCATCGAGTATCACAACACGTGTGAGTTTTTGACGGGCATTGAAGATGGCGGTTCAGTCATGTATTTTCGTTTCAATAAAGAATTGTTAAAAGTGGAATATGTTCTGTATTATGATGCTGTATTGGACAATAATTTTCACAAAGACAATTTTTTGTGTGCTCAAGAAGGTATATGACATTTCGAGCTGATTTCGTCAGTTTTATCCTGACACAAGTATATATTTATACTTAAAAGATGTCCAACAATTACAAACCATATTTGCAAAAATACTTTTGGTTATGAAATAAACACTTTCTTTTTTTTTTTGAGTTTTCTCCAAGAGCTCCGAGAAAGTCCTTGCAAGCTGCAGTACCGTGGCTTGCAATTCCAAACCGTAGGTACAACGAAGCATTTTAATAGAAAATACATTGACCTAATTAATTTAACTCGAAACCGGCTGAATGCATTATATGCGAAAGTCCATAAAAAAGAAGAAAAAAGAAAAAAAAACACGTGTATCACGCTCACCGATCTCGGTCCGGCGCAGCTTGTCGTTGTAGTACAGGTAGGCGAGGAAGTGGTCGGCCATGACGGCGAGCGGCAGCGCGCGCGCCCGCCGGTGCGCCTGCGCCGCCACCACCGCGCCCGACACGCCGTCCACGCACCACGCCGACACCACGCCTACACACCACGGGTACTGAGCGACCACAGTAGCACTTACGTGCGCAACCAACTAATTTACTAGCCGTTACCGGCGGTTGCACCCACGGCGATTTCGCAGTTCCCACGAGAATTCCGGGTTCCGGGGATTTTTTTTTTAAATCGGTACAGTACTTTTTGATTTCAATCGTAACAAACAACACAAAAAATATAAATCTTTCCTCTTTATAATATTAGTAGTTATAGATAAGTTAACTGTTCCCCGCAGCTTCACCCGCTTTTTTTTTAATTTTCATAAATTTATCTCTACAAATGTTCATTTCAACTTAGAAGTTGGGTCAGTTCATAGAGTAATGTTTACGTGCGTGTGTGTATATATGTGTATGTATGAGTGTGCGAGTGTGAGTGTGCGTGTGGGAGAGTGTATGTGTATGTGTGTGTGTGCATGGAGTGTGCGTGTGAGTGCGTGGAGTGTGCGTGTGTGCGAGTGCGTGGAGTGTTTGCGCGCGTGCGTGTGTGTCTGTGTGTATGTGTGTGCGTGTGTGTGAGTGCGTGGAGTGTGCGCGCGCGCGCGTGTGTGTGTGTGTGTATGTGCGTGCGTGCGTGTGTAAGTGTGAATGTGCGTGCGTGCGTGTGTCAGTGTGAATGTGCGTGCGTGCGTGTGTCAGTGTGAATGTGCGTGCGTGCGTGTGTAAGTGTGAATGTGCGTGCGTGCGTGTGTAAGTGTGAATGTGCGTGCGTGCGTGTGTCAGTGTGAATGTGCGTGCGTGCGTGTGTCAGTGTGAATGTGCGTGCGTGCGTGTGTAAGTGTGAGTGCGCGCGTGTGCGACTCACTCTTGTGCAGCGGGTCCGGCGCCTCGGTGATGAACAGCAGCAGGTTGGGGTTGCTGTACTTGTAGAGCACGCTGCGGTCGCCGAGCACGCGGCCCGCCGAGTGCACGCGCTCGCCGGCCGGCTTGCCGCTCCACGCCACGAGCCGCCCGCCCCCGCCGCCGCCGCCGCCCCCGCCCCCGCCCAGCTGCAGCGACCACGTGCGCTGCGCCACCACCTCCTGCCGCCGCACACACGCCGCCCCACACCGTCACACATACACACGATATGTGTGACGGAGTTTCGACTCCGGCTCCGATAAGTCGGAACTTAATTCCGGCTGATTGTAAACTAGCGGTTCCGACTTCGGCTCCGAAACTTTTGAATCAAACGTACTTGTAAAATTACCATGCTTCATTGTTGAATGTCCACATGTATACATACACATACCACTGAAAATTATATTCTAGAGGTTTGTGGAGGGTAAAATCTGTCTGTCTGTCAATTTGTTTAAACACGCGTCACGTAAAAACTTCTAGACGGATGTTTAAATGAAACAGCATAGCATACTAAGAACAAATTTATCACTAAGGGGATTTTGAAGGAGAAGCGAGTGAAACTAGCGCGACTAATCCAAAAAATAGTAAACCAACCCTCTTAAATTGACATTCTATAATCGTTAACGCATAGAAAACTAAGTTACAAAAACTAGTTTTGATCGGCTGACCAAGTGACATGACGACTCGTTACATACGTCATCTATGCGTTAACGATCGTAGAATGTCAATTTGGCTAGGGGGGCAGTATAGAGAGATGGCAACCCAGACGTACCCGCCCGTCGTAGCGCAGCGCGTACCCGACCACGGCCGCCGTGCGCCGATCCGCCACGAACATGTGCGTGTCGGTCACGAGCGCGCTCGCCGACGCCGGCAACACCTGCCACCACAGACAAAGTAGAGAAATTAACCAGAGAGGCAGGGCAGGCGGAAGTTGGAGCGAATGCTCTAACTTGCGCAAAACTTCCTTTGCTGCCATCCCAAGTATATTTACCACAGTATTCCCAAAATATGTAATATAACGCGCGAACTTCTTTACCAACTTTGGAATACTAAGACCGCGTCATACATTGCATCGGTAAGGTTGGCACAAAATGCCATCGGTTCAGCGATTAGTATGAAAGCGCCCCTCTTCCAACGTAGTGATCACACCTGCACGGCGCCGGCGTCGTCGAGCAGCACGAGCGCGTGCAGGCGCTCGGCGTCGGCGCGCGGCAGCAGCGCGGCCTGCAGCAGGCGCGCGTCCAGCCGCAGCACGCCCTCGCCCGCCGCCGTGCCGCGGATCGGGTTCAGGCTTATCACCAGCCCGTTGCCCGTCTCCTGGCGGGCGGGAACACACGCGCGACGAATTATCGCTTCTGTTCTTTTTTCTTATAATCTTATCAGTTTATCGTTTGCTGAACTCTTTATAGACCACTAAATTTTAGATTTCAGTTCAAAAATAACGGACGCGTATTTTTCTTTATTTACGCAATTAAAAAATAATGATACATTGAATAGAAATGTCGTGTGACGTCACCCTTTGCTACAGTTTATACGAAGATATGCGTGCGTGTGTATGTGCATGTGTGCGTGAGTGTACGTATGTGTGTGAGTGGACGTGCGTACGTTCCTGTATGGATGTGTATATATATGTTAGTACGTGGGTGTAGGTGTGCGCGTGTGTGTGCACGTGGGTGTGTGCGCGTGTGTATGCACATGCGTGTATGCGTGTGTGTGTACGTGCGTGTATGCGTTTGTGTGCACGTGTGTATGTGCACGTGCGTCTGTGTGCGCGTGTGTGTGGGTGTGTGTGCCTCACCGCGTGCCGGCCGACGACGGTGAGGCAGGCGTCGAGCGGCGGGTGGCGCGCGCTGCGCCGCAGGAACACCGCCGCCTCGGCCGCGTCCAGCGCCGGCTCGTAGCGCTGCCACAGGATCGCGCCCGACAAGTTGTCCATGCCGAATATCTGACAACACACACACACACACAGCCACGTACATTACAGTGTAGTTACAGTGTATACACATATAAAATGCTTTGTCCTGAATGACTGACTGACGGGTCAACGCACAGCCTAAACCGCTGAGTGTAGACACCTGAAACTAGGAGGGTGTGTTCTTTGTATGATGTAAGCATCCGATACCCCTTAGGGGATGATAAAGGGGGGCAAGTTTTTATGGAACAATTCCGCGGGAAATTCGAAATTATCGCAGGTGAAACCACACGGGACAGCTGCTAGTACTATTATATTACTAGCTGTGCTCCGCGGTTTCACCCGCGGTAATACCGAATTTCCCGCGAGAATTCCGGGATAAATAGTACCCTATGTTCTTCTCTGTACCCCTGACAACGTGCATGCCAAATTTCATCCAAATCCGTTCAGACATTTTTGCGTGATTGAGTAACAAACATCCACTACAATCTATCAATCTATCTAACAATATTAGATAATACTAGCTATAATGCTCGCGACTTCGCTCGCGTTAATGTAATTTTTTTTTTTTCAATCTATCTTCTATCTCTTGGGAATAGTAATTTTTCTAAGTAAAAAATACCCCATATCTTTGTCTGTACCCCTGACAACGTGTATACTAAATTTCATTACGATTGGTCGAGTAGTTAAGGCGTGATAAGTTTACACGCCTTTACTACTCAACCGATCATCAACAAAAACTCTAATATTAGTTAGGATTATGACAAGGCTTATTTATTTAACCGATGTACAGTCAGCAGCAGCAATTTAAAAGTTAGACCCTTTGGCCAGTCTTTGATCAATAAGATTCAAGGGCTATCAAAAGTGTTTACATATTCATGCAACAACTGTACGTATTCGGGGTCGGTAGTATAATATTAAAAGACATATCAACAGACAAATACTAACAATAATCAAATACTATTGCAACTGGCCACACTGCAAGCCTAGCTAGTTGGTAGTGTGGCCAGCTGCAATAGTATGTGTCGGTGTGAGGGTAGTTTCATTAAAAATAACTGTTGCTTCCCGCTGTCGAATAGCGGTGGTAGTATAGTATATTTCATTATAAGTGCGGAAAGCCTGTCATTGCAAAGAGTTCCGACAAATGTCTACCCGAGCCGAGGCGCAGCCGAAGGTGAGGGTTGACAGTCGGAACTAGTTGCAATGACGGTTCCGCACGTGTACTGAACAACTATTTTTAATACAGTTACGAAAAAATTAAGCAATTTAATAAAATATCATAAATACAACAAACTCAACTAAGTTCCAACTGTGATCAAGAAATGGCGCTAGTCGTATTAGTAATGCGAAACCTACGTTTCGCAATGCAAAAAGTGTGTCAAAGTCGTGTCGCCATTTTTGACAGTTGGCAAAGAGAACGCACGAGTTCGGGAAAGGTAAACAAAAAGCTCGAGTATGTAATAGCCCACATCCCGAACGCTAAACGTCCCTGCAATACGCCACTTTTTGAGCAACTGTATTAAAAAGTTCGTTCCCCCGCTCCACTCCATTGCCCGACTCGTCTTTGTTAGAACTTGATATAAAACGTGATTCAGTGCAGTTATAGTGTCGCAACAGTGTCGTATCAATCTAGAGTGGCTATAGTGATTACGTGTGCTGTGTCATCTAGTTGTTTCCAGAGGTTTGCTTAAGTCGGGAGCACGGGCAGTGGAGGTGAGCGTTCATGCCTTGTAAAGGGGCCCCATTAAACCTACACCTGGGTCGCAAGTTCCAGGCACTGCTCAGTGTTCCCTTCGGATATTTGGTATACTGTACAACTTCTATGTTGGTGTAATTAATTGTAATAGTTTCTAGTTGGTTCTAGATGTGTCGCTCAGCTAATAGTCTCGGTCATACCTTTCCCTGCCTTCAGTTATATTGTGTTATGTTATCATCATCAGTTAGTCAGCTATCATTACAACAGCAGATAACTATCTGCTGTTATCTGCTACTATATTCATTCAGCTAATCTACATATGCAATATGTTTGTTCACTAGGATTGGCGCGTTTCTTGGCTCTTAGCAATAAGCGAAGCTCTCTGTCACTACAGAGACTTGGCTCTTAGCAGGGCTCCAGCCTAACCTTCCCGGCGTGCGTGACGAGCACGATGATCTTGTGCAGGTTGAAGTAGTCCCGGTGCAGCTGCGCGGCCGCGGGCCCGGCGCGGGGCTCCCCGCCCCCGGCCCCGCCCCCGGCCCCGGCCCCGCCGTGCAGCAGCGCGCGCAGCTGCTGCAGCTGGGTGTGGATGCGGCGCGTGAACGACAGCCATATCGAGCCTGCGCAGACGCACGCACAAACAAGTTCAAGCTCACTGACACTGGACGATTGACGGGTTAAGGAGAAGGACCTAAAGGTCTGCTGTTAATTTACTTCATATAATATACTAGATATGGAAGAGTGGATATTACTGGCACAAGTACATAAAATGTTTAAAAGTAGGTCCTAACAATCGCTAGTAACCTTTGCTTTCCATTGAGTAGTTTTTGATAGTTTTTAGAGTTTATCGCGACCAGACAGACAGACAGACGCAGTGGAGTACTTAGTTCTGTAATATGTAAAGTAAAATATTAAAAACATTGCTTAACACACAAATCTACTTAATCTCACACTAAGCTAGAAGCTTGTGTCGTGGAAACCAAGCAAACAAAATATTATTGTATATACATACATAAATAAATCCAACCCCACCGGTGACCAGGCAGAAGATTCAATTATAGATTCAGATTTTTTCAATTGAGGCAATATGTCTGTTCATACAAATGACTTGAAATCGTGATTAACAAAGACATGCTTTCGTGGTACTAATAATATTATAATACATATACAAAGATTTTAGAAGTGAACTAAAGGAAAAAAGTTATACACAGAAACGCGTTGCAATTGAGTGTTCACAAAAATTAAAATAAGACAAGACAAAGAATTATCTAATATCTATAATACACACATGCAAAAATACAACTGAATTATTTATTGTGTCGTATTACTTATGATATTAAAATAAAATATAAAAAGGCGGAACAGTTTTACAGATGGGGATAAAAATCAATCGACACTACTTCGTTACTTACTGTACATCTTGGCGGCTAGAAAAACAAAAATTGAGTATAATTTTTTTTTTATAACAAATACCTATTGTTTTCTGTTTGAGTTATGACGTATGTATATCGGGTGAATAAGAAAAAAAAATCCTCGCTATTTCTCGCACAAGGACTGTACAAAATATACGTGTAAAAGTCAAGTCTAATTTCTTTCCCATCCATCGTTTTTATATGCGGCATTTTAAGTGTCGCAACACTACAGGTTGTCGGGTGGAAGCCGTGACGAGCGCGCGCACGCGAGGCTCCAGTCACCGGATAACCTCCATTTTCTTTAGTCCAAGCAAGCAGCTGGTTTTCGCCAACCTCACCGTGCCATAAAGTTTTAAGACGTTTTCGAAATTCAAGTGAAATTATTGTAATGCAGTGCAAATAGAACCGCATTTGATATTAAAACTATGTGAGGTCAAAATATACTGCGATAATATCCAACATACCTTCCTTCTGATCGAATTCCGACTCGATGGCGGCGTCCAGCGCTGACACGGGCAGGTCGACGAACTCCACCGCCGCTACGGACGCGAGAGCCTCCTCGCGAGTCCACAACACTCGCCCTAAAACGAGTTAAATAAAAATACTGTAATTTTAAACCTTCCCCTCCACAGTATTAGAACTGTAATCAATTTATTACTATTTCAAATATGAAATCTTTGGGTGCATAATTTTTCTTGACCTCATGACGATACGTTCCGTTCTATAGCGGTAACGATTCATCATCATCATATCCACTGCTGGACATAGCTCCAAGGATCGCCAAAACGACCGCTCCTGCGCTTCCCGCGTCCAATCGCGTCCCACGACCTTCACCAAGTCATCGGTCCACAACGACTACAGAGCTTGCACTGTTTTTTTTTTATGTCATAGGGGGCAAATGGGCAGGTGGCACTCCTGATGGCAAGTGATTGATTACCGCCGCCCGTGGACATGTGCAACACCAGAAGGCATGCAGGTGCGGTGCCAACCTGATTGAATGGGAATGGGAACTGACTTTCAAGTGAGGCTGCTGGAAGACACTGTTAGTTGCTCAGTGACAGATTTTCAACTAATTGATAATTAATCTCACCCGCTTGCTGCATCAAGTGGGCCGCGTCGTCGGCGGCGGTGACCAGCAGCCGGCACACGTGATGCTCGCGCGCCGACTTTGTGCACATCACCGCCGATATCTCGGGCTCCGGTATTTGCAGCTTGGCATCCGAGCAACTTATCTCGGCGACCTCTGCACCAGTCTCTATATTGTGAGCTGTTAGAGAGAATCCCTGAAATTTATAATTAATGTCTTTTGGTTTATTTCGAGTAGTATTTTTTTTTTTCACAGATAAGTCAGACTTTCTGAGCAGTATCTAATATCTATAGGTACTAATATTATAAAGAGGTTGATATTATAGAGAAATTTGTGTTTGGATATAAGGTTTTTAATCTCTGGAACTACAGAACTGATTCCGAAAAATACTGAAGTATCATATGATTTTTCTTTTTTTATTCCCGAGAGAGCCCGAAATTCATGCGGATGAACAACTGTCGGTAAATAGTCAAATAACACGAACACATAGGTTAAAAATACAACACGCATCAGTATTTTATTTTTATGTATTTAAGTGGATTATAGGATCTAGGTGACAGGAGAGAGAATCAGAATTTTACTTATGTATACATATTGCTTGGATCTTCTAGGTTTTTTGTAACTAACAATAAGTACTTAGATAAAAATAAAAAGTTAGAAAGAATTTTACACTAACCTTGACATCATCAGACCAAGTTTGCAACAGCAACTGTCCGCTGGAACTGTCAATGACAGTGACACTGGCAGTTGTATCGGCAACTTCAATATTCAATGGCACAAATTCATTTTCTTTCAGCAGGATTATCTTCTTATCATCAATTATGAAGCCTGGTGTGACACTGTTACCATCGAAAGACCTCAAGTTGCCTCCATAACCAGTAAAATTGATAAAGGTAGACAGTGGTCTGCTTAAAATTTGTATGGCATTGGATGTGACATCCAGTGATAACAGGAGCTGGTTCTCGATTCCACCAGAGACACAGGTGTAGTATGGTGGTGACAGCACACATCTGAGAAAGAAATTAAGACCAGTTTAAGTGCGGCTGATGTAACTGTTCATTCTGCTTTGCATTTGTTGCATCATGTGCAGCATGATGCATCAAATGCCTCACAAGTATAGCATGCAAATTGACTTTTAAGGGCATCAGTATGCACACAAATTGAATTTTTAAGGCAACTTACACTACAGAATAAGTTTTTCTATTGGAATTTTAACTGAATATAAATTCCCCAATTCTGAGATTAAATTTTTGACCATATATTACCTGTATTAATTAAACTAACCCATCATTAGTCCAAGCAGCTGGCAATTTCGAAGATGCACCTCTGTTCTGTCCAGTCACCAGATTGTACATAGTGACCTCTATGTGTGAGCCAAAGACTGGTAGCATGTGGACCAGCATGCCCTGTTGAACCCACCACTCAGAGAAATCTGTTGTACTCTCATCCTGGAGGCTGAGAGACCATTCCCATAACAACACTCCTGAGAAGAGAAAAAAATACATCAGCAGTAGAACATTTGAGATTATGTAGGTTTCCATTTACAGAGTTTTTTTTCTAACAGACTTTAATTTTATGATCAGTCAGAGAGAGAATGGCTTGCAAAATACTTGCGGGAGAACACATCCATATCCAACTTCAATTAAATTCAAGTATTTTGTGTCAATCATCCTATATTGAAAGTTTAAAAGTACATAGAAGATTTTCCTATTGGAATTTTGGTTTTTTAAATTAGTCTTCTAACTGTTGAAAGAATTATGTATTTTAACAAATCAAAGGGTACCTTTAAACAAGATGTAGGTAACTGACAATTTACATCTTGATTGTTTTAACTTTTGTTAGACTAAACATATTCACCTGTGGAAGTGTCCCACCCTCGCACCAGGTAGGGATTTGACCCAGTAACAGTCACCACCTTCTCACTAACATGCAGCAGCTGAATGTTGCCACTGGAGGCACTCTCTAACACGTGTCGCCATACTACTTGACCTTAAGACAAATTTAAAAATATTAGTTAAAAAAGTACATAGAAGTGGGTTGTTCTCTAGAGCAAAATATGCCTTGAATTCTTGTATTTTATTTTGAGGAAAAGGTAGGTATTTCATGAAATAGATTAGTGTTTGTTACATAGTATTTGGAAATAATTGTACCTTGTTGTTTTTATTATAAGAATACCTGGCATGTGAAACTGAATAGTAATGATTAGTTAAAATGTATAGTATAAATTTAAATATTTTAAGTTTATAACAATTCTCTTTGTTATTGAGCAATTCAAGTAAAAGCGACTGATGAATACTTTTAATATTTAAAGTGGGAATTGAATTGTGACCGACAAATTAGATTACAAGGAAATGGATAGTGTAGTACGGTATACCAGTTTTTAAGTTAAGAGCAGCCAAAACATTCTCTTCTGTAGCCACTATTATCTTCTTAGCGGTTGACACTGTATCAAATTGAGAAAATTTAATTCTTCCCACATATGTTTGACGCCTGCAAACATCGGAAAAATTAATAATTCAATCGCACTTCTGAAACAAATTGTCACTCAAGCAACATAACCTAAAAAATTAAATTACCAATCGAATTTTCCAATTTGATCTTCGTAAATACATTCTGATAAATTAATTAAACTAAAGAATACAATAAACCAGTTTATACTATTTAAAAATTGTAATAAACCCAAAAAATTGGGTTTGAAACGTAATGACATACCCATTTCTACATAAATTACAATTTTCTTTTTTTTTTTTATAAATATGAGCCATACAATACAAGTCTTTCAGCTGTCAGCTGCCAAGGAGAATTTAACCACTGCGTTTCTGCCAGCCAACTACCACCTCAAATGTCAGTGCATTCGTGTCAAGAAGGATATGGTTTTTAAATGACATTCTATGTATTATACGAGGTACATATCGCACTAAGGTGCGGAAACTGAGGCCTTTAATTTACCCTAATTAGTAGGTACTAATTTCGCTAACTTTAGGTAGGTACAAGGTACTACACTTTAACACTTTATTCAATTTAGTCGCCACTCGCCTATCTATTTGGAGCGAGTGATAAAGCGCGTAGGCAGAGAGAAGGTAATCACTACGTTTTACGCGTAGGTATGTCAAATATTGACATATTTATAAAATGTCTTTTTGTGCTTTCTCTAAATTCAAAAACATAAAGGTACATATCGTAAGTAATAGGGTACTTGCATGAATTTTTTATTTCAGTCTATTTTAAAGATATATGGCCTACTTAAACAAAGCAAGAAAAATAAAACAAATATATGCATAAATTAATTAAATAGAGCGTTTCAAAGTTCCTACTTTAGACCTTACCGCCGAAACGCGGAATGACATCACTAGTTCGAAATTACGCCTTATTAATCTGTGATAGAAATGTCACTGTCGTATTGACAGGGTCATGTGACACTGACAGATAGATAACTTCAATATCCAAAAGCGAAATTAAGGTTGAACTATGTCGATTTACTTCCAAAAGTTCCAGTAAAGAATCGAAATGCATCTTACCGATGCATTTTAAAGTAAAAAACTTCAGAAAATGGAAAATATGCGTTGACTGTATGCACTTAGTTTCTTTTGCCTTCTCTGAAAGAGGTAAATGTTTCCTAAAAAATAAAAGTGACGTCATGTGTTAAGCTTGGCTGTGATTTGTGTTCCGTTGCAACGTTCCGTTTCACAAAATTAAAAGTTGAATATTTTGGAAACTATTGAACATTTTTTAGGAAATCTTTCACGATAACGCTTTTCTAAGGCTCTATTTTTGAAATATTGACACAATTTCTTATAATAAATTTCATGCAAGTACCCTATTAAATAAGAAATCGTCACTATTTTAGTATTATTTCTAAAATATCGGCTCTGCCCTCTTAGGTTGTTCTGCTCACGACGAGCACGTGGCGGGAGTGGCATTAGCATTAGCACGGCATTAGCCCATCTACCCACTCCCTATTTGGCTTGTCACCGACTTCAAATCAGTCAGTGGCAGCACAAACCTATAATAATATCTATCTACCTATACTATAATAAAAGAGTAGAAGCCGCGATAAAAGAAGAGTAACAAAACACAAAAAAAGAGTTTTTAAAATTCTTTTCTGTCTGTCTGTCTGTCTGTCTGTTCGCGATAATCTCCGAATCTACTGAACGGAGTGTCATGCGGTTTTCACTGGTAGATTAAGTTTAGCCTGGAGCTACATATAGGCTGTTGTTCATTCAAATCGGATGTCGGGATAAAAAGTTGTTACATAAAAACTTTTCACACGGGTGAAACCGCGGGGCACAGCTAGTACTATAATAAAAGAGTAGAATCCGCGATTCTGTAGGTAGGTAGGTACAGGTACGATAAACGAAGAGTAACTAACTACAAAAAAGGGGTTTTTAAAAATCTTTTCATTACTCATACTCGGAAAGTACACACATCAAAAGTGTCTAGGGATCAAGCATTTTTATGCGGATTTCTTGAGATTGAGATGTGGCTTTGTAATAAATTTATGATTTTATAAATTTATATGGATCCTTTTTGGTGCATTATATAATTTGAATCAGGAACTGTCAATCAAATTCGAGTAAAAGATGAAAATCAGCTGTCAATATTTTCCCTATAAAAACATACAACGCATTGAAGACATTATTAGTGCTACTGTTTCCCTACTACTGATTAAAACCAACGTTATTATGGAGCGGTGACGTCATTTAAGCAGGGAAGAAATGCTCAGAGCCGTGGGAATGATAGAAGCTGGTTCCCGGCAACGTACTGTGGCTTTAGCTCTGAATACAAGTCAGAGTGTTATCAGTCGACTTTGGACACGTTACCGAAGCACTGGTACCGTGGCTGAGCGCCATGGAGGACGGTATCGCTGCACCACACGGAGACAAGACCGATACATTCAAATCTTAACTCGAAGAGCTCCAACAATAACCGCCATGATGTTAGCCGTGAGGCTTCATCACTCTTCAGCGAACTTAATTAGCGACCAAACAGTCAGAAACCGCTTGCATGAAGTGAACCTTCATTCCCGAAGACCGCTACGGGTACCACCTATAGCAATGCACAATCGTAGGATTCGATATCCATGGGCTCTTGAACACAGAAATTGGGCAGAAGAACAATGGCGTTTCGTGTGCTTTTCTGATGAGTCTCGTTTTGGTATGAGACCGGATACAAGACGTATACGACACTGGAGAACCCCTGGACGCCAACAGCGATTAAAATCCTGCCAGGAAGTCCATCCTTATAGTGGTGGAACCATCATGGTATGGGCGGGTATTTGGATCGGCGGAATAACTGAGTTGATTTGGATCAGAGGCAACCTCAACGCTCAAATTTATGCTGAGACGATTGTATCAGACGTCATCGTTCCTCTACAAGTGCAAATCGGTCCCTTATTTCGGTTAATGCATGATAATGCACGACCGCACACCGCAAGAGTTGTAAGACAGACTCTCGCCGCAGCTAACATCAATGTCCTGCCCTGGCCTGCTCAGTCGCCAGACTTGAACCCGATTGAGCATGCATGGGATATGCTACAGAGAAGAGCTCTGCCGAATATGGAGGGTATCCAGTCGCAAGAAGACCTTTTTTTGTTGTTGCAACGAACATGGGCGGCCATTCCACAGCGTGATTTGGATGAACTCATTTTGAGTATGCCAAACCGATGTTCTTGTGTTGTTAGTGTTCGCGGTAGAAACACGGATTATTAATTGTTTAAGTTACCCAATAAAATTTTAAAGAAAACTGTTATTTCAGTCTTTTTTTCGAACTTTAATGTTAGTGGTTCAAATGTCAAAAATCCCTTTATTAGGAAAATGGCAAATTTCTTTATTAATGCAAAGGTGACTTGGCTTATCGTTACTGTGACAAACGAAAACACTTTATTTGATGAATCCTTAAAGAAAATTTTAATTAATATCAATCAAGACAAAAGTTATTGCAAAAATATATGTTGATCCCTAGACACTTTTGATGTGTGTAGGTCTGAAGTTGCCTGAGAAGCGGGTTGAAAGTAACCCTTTTCAGCCCTAGGGAGAATCGCTTTCAACTGACAACTGTCAAATTATTAAAAAAAACTAGGTCTATTTTCACATTTTCTATTGAACCATGTTTCAACTTTCTATACAGCCAGCGCGATGTAAAATTGAAATAACGTAAAGTTTAAGTAGGTATTAATTAAAATAAAATTCACTCACTTTTTCTTAAGCTAATTCCTATTTATATTTTTTTATTTTCTTTAATTAATACTTAATAATTAAAGAAAATATTTTTTTTAGGTCGCCACAATGTAAATAAAAAATACTGGCTGAATAGCTAGCCGGCCAAAGAAAAAGAAATAGGTGGGAAAGTGTCAAGCGATCTTCACTCATTTTTTCTTTAGCTAATTCCTATTTTTATTTTGACTTTCCTTGCATTCGTAATGAAAAGCACAGTGTTACCCTCGGGAGAAAGACTTATTTAGTCCCGAGACGGGGTTTGGCGCCCGAGCGTAGCGAGGGCGCCAATAGATCGAGGTACTAAATAAGTTACTTTCACCCCTAGGATAACAATGTACTATTTCTGTCTGTTCGCGATAATCTTCGAATCTACTGAACAAATTGTCATGCGGTTTTCACAGGTAGATTAAACTTAGACTGGATCTACGTATAGGCTTTGTTTCATTGAAATCGGATGTCGGAAAAAGAAGTTGTATAAAACCCTTTCGCGCGGGTGAAACCGCGGGGCACAGCTAGTTAGGAATATTTTTGATAGATCAGCTATAGATAGAAATAAAATCAAAGTGTCTTTTTGTAATTTCATATCAACAGCTTTTCACTGAATGCATATGAAAGAACATAATACGGTACTTACTTACATATTTTTTTTTTATAATTTAGTCTATATTTTGTCTGTCTGTCTGTTTGTTCCGGCTTATCTCTGAAACGGCTGGATCGATTTTGACGGGACTTTAACAGGCAGACAGATAGCTGATGTTATAAGGAGTATTTGTATTTGTTAGCGGGCTGGTTTCCGCAACTCGACGTCTGAACGCCTATTTTGCGTGTGGTGTTATAAGGAGTAACATAAGCTACTTCTATTGTAAAAAAAAAAATAGTTCCTGCGGGAATTCCGAAACTCATGCGAGCGCAAATTTAAAAATAAAAACTGCTGGACGAGTAAATATTCATATTGAACTATGAATTGGCCCACATCCGTGCAGTAATAATAGGGATGTTGACTACTATTGAAAATCAAAATTCTAATTAGTTCGTCAGTTAGAAAATAAAAAAACAATAGACACGTTTTTTTGCTTTTTTAAATAAATTAAAATATACAGAGATAAAGCACACTAAAGTTTAGGATGAGGAGGCCGTGACGTCACTAACCGCAAAACCGCCATACAAATTGTCAGAATAGTGACGTCACGCGAAATTTCAACTCAATATATCGCCGTTATTTTTTGATTACGTAAAAAAAGAAAAAATACGTGTCCAATATTTTTTAATAATCTACAAGACGGACTAAAAAATAAAAATTAGTCAACATGCCCATTGTGTGGGTAACTATATCCCATTTACTTAAACTTAAACACTAGGTATAGGTACCTACCGCGGCGTAGCTTTCACCGTGGTCCGTGACCTAACTGCAACGTGCAAGCTGCAGAGTGCAGACCTCGTCTCAGCCGTTGTAATTGCGCTCTTTAAATAGCACAGTTTGTGAAGTAGGTAGGTAGGTACCTAGGCGGCATTCAATATTTTAATATGGGAAAGTAGTACGAAATGAAAAGCAGAAGTTAAAATCCCATTATATATACCTACCTACCTACTACCGATCTAAAATACAATAACCTACATAAGACAATTTAATTTTTTCAATAGCAGCGCATATTTTACTAACTGTAGCCTAGCCTGTTACTCAGGGATAATTTAGCATTCTAATGGAGAAAGAATTTCTGAAATCGGTGCAGTAGTTTTTGAGTTAAATCGTAACAAACAAGCAAGAAATCAAATCTAATATCTCTATTAGTTTAAAGAATAAAAGTATGCGTAGGTACCTACTAACTGTTGCACGCGGTTTCACCTCCTCCTAATATTATAAATGCGAATGTGAGTTTGTTTATTTCTGTTTGTTACGCTTTCACGCCTTAACTATTCAACCGTCATCATGAAATTTAGCTTAGACGTTGGCAGGGGGAATTCCCGCAGGAAATCTGAAATTAGCGCCAGCCAATGAGTGCACTGCGTATTGTAGTGTTAGTCAACATAATATTACGTTGGCTCGCTATCTTTGGTGAACGGTGTTATCTGTTTTTAAACACAGATTAAAATAATTATGTTGAGGGAATGATTGTCATGTGGACAGACATGTGGCCTGAATCTTATCATTTTCTAGTCCAATATCTGTTCCAGTATCGGAATCGGCACAGGTGTTGGTTTAAGCCTGGTTTATAGGGGCTCAGTAACACGGCAGTGCATTAACCCAGTCCAGTACCTACTGACTTTCTACTGGGCTTGTACGGACACTAGTTTCAAGTTAGTCCAGTGCTGAATTCGCGCCCTTGAGTCAGTCCAGTTGACTAGCCTGTCTGTCTGTTTTCGGACCCAATAGCTCCCCACCAAACCACGCAAATCAGTCTAGTGCGAGTAACACTGTTTACGCCTTTGGAATTTGGATATTGTAGGATTGTTTGACCGCAGAAGAGATAGAAGGAACATCCACTCCGCTTAGTACCTACCTATGACAACAAAATAAATGAAAACCAGTGTTGCTGGATGATTTTCGTACAAAAAACTATTCATCACACCAATTCATTAAACGCAATGATATAGAACGTCTTTGATTAACGCTATTTAGTTACGTTTTCAATTAGTCACGATTTCAAAATTGACAGTTTTGCGAATATTGTGGAAAATACATACATAATATAGTTGGGTTATAAAGCAAAGGAAGTTTTTGGAAAGTTAGAGCATCTTCTCTAACTAGCGCAAAAGATTGCAAAGGATTGCAACCGTGGCGCGCTTGCTCCGCATAGATTTCCTCTTTAATTAATTTATTATTTTCTCTGTGGTTGTTACAACAATCCTATAGACCGCCAGTGTCTAAAAACGACAGTAAACTGACTTACTGGCGATCTTGTCTACCAGACACTGTACCCAGTAACTGGAGCCAAAGTTCCGTGTAACTGGGTCCAGTCACTGCCAGCGTGTAAACCAAGCATTACGCGTGGGACCGCAGTCCACGGTTGGACAGATGTTCGGGGGACGCGGACGTCACACTATATCGTCGCGTTACGCGCGTCTGGTGAGCGTCTGCATTGCAGCCTGCGACTTGCGAGTTGCATACGCACACAGAGGCTGTGTACAGGCACGCACAAAATACCTTTGGATGACTAAATTCATTTTTTTATTTGTGAATACCTAAACCGTTTGGTATGATTAGGCACAAAGCCATGTAGTCCTTAGGTAGGTACATACAATTTAAATTGGCGCCTACCTGACCAAGAAAATCATGTCTAGATGTTTAATTTTAAAAGAAATGGACGAATAGAAATCTAAAATAGAGTAAATAGCACGGACTTGCATATATATACCTAATATGTATGTGGTAAATAGGTAGGTAGGTATACTTAATTGTTTTTAATTCCTTGTGCAGCCTTAAACTTGACTACAAAAAGTATTATACCTAATAGATACAAAAAATGTCAAAAACGGCCACTATATTGGCGGAAATTTGTAGACTTCTCCTTTTTTAAAGTCAGTTAAAAAAGTCTACATAGGTACGTTGCCAGTTCCTTTATAGAATTTTCTACTTCTTTACAAGAGACGACAAAACGTACTTTTTATATTTTATTTTTTTGTTAATTGAACATGTCAGTCAAAATTTTAACAAAAAAATTAAAACCGACTTCCAAAAACACAAAACTAAAAAACTAAAAATAAAAAGCTAAAAATAACAAAATACCGATTTAATCCAAAAGACAAAAACACACGTAATATTATTATTCGTTTGTGCTACCACTAATCGGTTTGAATTCGGTGACAAGCCCGCTGGTGTCTGCTCACTTGGGTTGTCCTGATCACGAAGAGCTGGTGGCGGGAGTTGACTTAGCCCATCTACCCCCTCCATATTTGGCTTGTCACCGACTTCATACCGATTAGTGGTAGCACAAACGAATAATAATATTACGTGTGTTTTTGTCTTTTGGATTAAATCGGTATTTTGTTATTTTTAGCTTTTTATTTTTAGTTTTTTAGTTTTGTGTTTTTGGAAGTCGGTTTTAATTTTTTTGTTAAAATTTTGTTTATTTCTCGCTTTTAAGTGACTTAGTCCGTAATTTCTCTAAGTTACAATAGCTTAATGTCAACTGCTTATCACATTTTACAAAATATTGCTTTTCCCGACGCAGGGACGTTAATTGTTGAGGAGTTCTCCTAGTACATCACCATCAGTTCCACTTCACCATATACATTGTGACGGGCATAAATTGTTTAGAAACCATATTAAAGTTAATGATTCGGAACCCGTGAAATACCCATTATTGAGTAGTTCCGATGACCATCTGTGGTCTTCATCATCAGTTCCTCTTCTTCAAATTTTGCTTTCCTAAAGCAAAGAAACGTTTTACTATAAAAAATACAAAAATCGCTATAAGTGTTCTCATAATTTTTGAAGAGTTCCCTCGATTACTCCAAGATCCCATCATCAGATCTCGACTTGGTGACAATGGAATCAATTTGGGAGTATCCCCTTTCAAACAAAAAAACAATTTTCGAAATCGCTTCAATCGGAACCCGTGAAATACGTATTATTTTTGAGTTGTTCCGATGACCACCTGTGGTCTTCATCATCAGTTTCACTTCTTCAAATTTTGCTTTCCAAAAGCAAATGAACGATTTACTATCAAAAATACCCAAATCGCTATAGGTGTGCCTATAATTTTTGAAGAGTTCCCTCGATTTCTCCAAGATCCCATCATCAGATCCCGACTTGGTGGCAATGGGACCTAATTGGGAGTATACCCTTCCAAACAAAAAAAGAATTTTTCAAATCGGTCCAACCGTCTTCGAGTAATCGGTGAACATACATAAAAAAAAAAAAAAAAAAAAAAACATACACACAATCGAACATAGAACCTCCTCCTTTTTGGAAGTCGGTTAAAAACCTCGAAAAAACCTTTCGCAGGCGACTGTAATTGTACTTACATTGACTTACATAGGTATATCTATCGACACATAACACTTTTCTTTACGTACACACATACCTTTCGCTTGAAGTAAAATGCATCCACATGCAATGCGTGATGCATAGACATAGGTACTTACGCGGCACACTTGTATGTAGCTATGTGGTATGGTACATTTATATACAGAGTTAGTCTCAAAGGCAGTACCAAACTTAGAGCACTCAGAATTATTTCTGAGTTATAAAAACATTATTCGCATGTCTATTGAGGCAAAAACATGCTGGATAAATTCTAATAAAAAAGTTCAATGATGCGTTAAAATAGTTCCCTTACATTTGAGTTTGGAAAGAGTAAATTTGTATTTTTATTTTGTGTACATTTATTGCTTCTTTCTCTCGTGCATGCTGTGGCGACCTATAATTGAGGCAGCGCCATAATTTTTTCTTTATAATATCCTATATTGTATCACTACCAATGTAACGGTGTATGCTTTGTTGGTCGTTCTTTTGAATAAATAAATAAATAAACACTGAGCCACTATTTAAATAGGTAAATCTATACATATATCTAAAATCCTTTATCCTGAATGACTGATGGATCAACGCACAGCCTAAATCGCTGATCATAGAGACCTGAAATTTGGAGGGTGTGTTCTCTGTATGACGTAGGCATTCGATAAGAAAGGATTTTTGAAAATTTAACCCCTAACGGGATGAAAAGTTTGTATGGAACAACTGCGCGGGAACTTCGAAATTGTCGCGGAAGAAACTAGTATTTTCTAAAAATCTTTCTTGTAATTTTTCTTTTCAATTCTTTTTTTAAATAAATCTACAAATCGAGTTGTACAAAGTAGCTAGGCTACGCATATTGTAATTGTATTCAGGCTAGGCCATTAATTCCTGACTCCTCATAATGACCTCTACTCTACTGATATTAGACAGGCACACTGCTGCTGAAAAGGTTGATTATATTATCTGTGTGCGTAGTATTTTAAAATAATATGGTAAGATATACATATTTCGCAAAAACCTGTGGACTTTTATTGTTATCTCGTTCGTACCCTTTCGACTTGGCATACCCTTTCTGACTAAACCGGTATTTACTTGAAAGGCTTCTATGTTTAGCCGCCTCCGACACAAGCACTGCATTCTAATTCTCCCTCATGCAAATTATACTATGTGCATGTTAGTGTAGCAGAGTTTTTTCTGCAACGTTTTGACTTTTAACTTCGCAGCCGTTGAAAAATTAATTCAGAAGAACTCATTTCTGTGTTTATGACCCGAACTATGAGAAATCCTTTAGGTCGAGAATAATATAAAAAAACTAAAACTAAAAATATAAAAACTAGTCGTTCCTCGCGGTTTCACCTGTGTTAATTTCGGAGATCTCACGGGAATCCCAGGATAAAAGTACCCTATGTCCTTTTAAGTACCTCAGACAACGTGACTAGTATACAATAATTAATTCAACTTCACCCGCGTTAATTTCTGAGTTCCCGCGGGAATTTCGAGATAATTAGTACCCTTTGTGTTATTCTGATGTATAAGCTATATTATTGCAAAGTTATTAAAATCCATTCAATATTTTTTGCGTGAAAGAGTAACAAACATCCATCCATAACTACATACACTTTCGCGTTTATATAATACTAGCTGTGCCCCGCGGTTTCACCTGTGGTAATTTCGGAGTTCCCGCGAGAATTCCGGGATAACAAGTACCCTATGTCCTTCTCTGTACCCCTGACAACGTGCATGCCAAATTTCATCCAAGTCCGTTCAGCCGTTTTTGCGTGATTGAGTAACAAACATCCAAACATCCACACTTTCACATTTTTAATATTAGTAGGATTAGTAAGGATATTATTAGTTCCCTCTAAAACTCTTTGTTCGTGGATAAAAAGTACATCCTTCCACAAAATCTATCTGCTTTCCATTTATCGAGGAATAAGAGAAACTATACATATAGGTACTATGTGAATTTTAAAACCACAAAACACGTATTTTGTAGTAGAATACGTAGTTTGAACTAAATTATTGGAAACTCTAATAATGATGGCCATCAAGCGTTCCTAGATTCCAGACCCCAGTAGGTATCTGATTGGACCAAGGATTGACTTATTCGTCAACTCGCACGTGTCAAACTCGCGTGTGGACTCGTAAAATTGAAGCTATAGGTACTTAGGCGTGCTAAAAATATGGTACCTAGAGAACAAAAATTAACAAAATAAGTAATGACGATATTTTAAATTTTGCACTTACAATAAAATTAGTGACATACGGTAGGCACTTAGGCAGACACATCTCGGTGCACGGTTAAAATATACGTAATAGCCAAGTTCCAAGGAAATTAACATTTAGGGAATACAAGACATCTGGAGATGTATTTATTACATGTTATCCTGTGTTATCCTATACTAATAAACTTGGAAGTTTCTAAGATATTTGGATATTTGTTACCCAGCCTCAAACGGTTGAACCGATTTGGAAGAAAATCGTCAGCTTACATTAACCTATAGTAGGTACCTTCCTAAGCGACGCGAAGCCTTGGCAGAGCATTTGAACTTATTTTAATTGAAATTGACTTGAACTGTCTATTAAATTAGTAATGACTAATTTAAAAACTGAAAATGTTTGTTTGTGTCATAATACAGGGATAATCTCTGGTACTACATAACTGTCTGTGGACTAATATTTTTTTAGCTATACCACGAGCCATACCTACTATCCCCTGAATAATTCAGACAATATTTTCTTTATTTCTTTTAGGGAAAGAAATATTCCCGCGACTGAGAAATATAAATGGGATGGATGGAAATAAATGTGATTACAATAGGTCCATATGTAGCTGGTTTGTATTAAAGGTAGATTATCACAGAACGTGCGAACTCAATCATGCGACGCGGGCCCGTTATTTGTTCTCACAGTTCTAGGCAGCGGTGTGGACCTAGGCTGCCTATTGCGACATTGTGGAGTCTAGACTAGACTGGTGTGAAATTCGCACTGGCCGCTTTCAAGATTTGAATGGTTCGGATTGATCGGGAGAACCGGTCGCCCGTCGACGGCTGCACGTAGTACCTACCTACCGTCGCATCTCATTGGGGAACACAATTTATTTATTCGTACGAATTGTCTGACTTTTTTTGTTGTTGTGTTCTTTTGTCAATTCCTTCTTTTAATTTTAGATAAAAGATTGCGTTTTATGATGCCTATGCACTGTTCATACGTATCAATACCATTGAAATGTAGAAAGTCGCATGTCGCCGAGTAGGTACCTACATTGGTCCGTATAGTTTACTTGTGCTGCAATATCTATACTTTTAATTAATATAACTAGCTATTGCCCACGGTTCCACCCGCGATTTCATGATGACCTGAATATTTAAGGCGTGAAAAGGAACAGACAGACAGTGTAACTTTCAGATTTGTGATATTAGTATGGATCTAATACCTACTTAAAAGAAAAGAACTAAAAGGGAAGATTTTTATAATTTATTCCTACCTATTTATACATGCATTACGCAAAAACGACTGAAAGGAATTTAATAGAGTTTCTTGTAGTCTTCGCTGTTCGTTCGCGGAAAGAGGTGTTGAGCCAACTTGTGAAGCGCAAAGTGACGCCATCATATCCTAAATATCACGCTATAGTTGTTTGGAAGTTAGTAGAACTTAAATAAGATACATAAAGAATTTAAAATAAAATCCCATGGGTAATAGAAGAGAAAAAATAACCATTAAATATTATTTTGAAACGATACGGATGTCCAAAACGCACTCGAGACTCGAGTGTGGTCGTCGAGACGCACCGGGGCGAGATGAACCCGCGGGCCGCAGGCCGCGGCCGCGAGGGGGCGCGCGGACCGGATCTCAGACCCTAAAATAAAAACATCCATCGGAATAATAATACTAACTGCTAACCCGGGACAAGTACGCGAAACGAATGGCGTTGACCCCCTGAGCATTCCCATGCTCGCTTGCAGCACAACTGGATTTTTCTTAATGGCAGGGAGGTACCTACGCGTGTACATGTGAATAGGCTGACAAACATATGTTTGGACTTATTAGCTTTTATTTCTAAGACTAGCTCTCGTCTGAGATCGCGGTGTCCGGTGTTGGATTATTTTTCGCACACTGCAGTTATTAAAAATTAATATTGTAATATATTTTGTTTTATTAAAATAGGTATGTAGTATACGTAAGTAAATACCATTCATTCACTGAACTAAAATATTATTTCTGTACCTACTATAATCAGTTTGAAATAGAAAAAAAAAGAAATTTTAGCCAGAAACAATAGTTAAATAAATAATAGTAAGGAATATAGTAAGAGTCGTAAGAGATATATACCTATGCGTGATATTAAGTGGCCAAAACCGAAGTCATTTTAAGTAGGTAACTAGTTAATTAAATTTTAATTAGCAAATACTCGACTGTTACCTACCAATGAAGGAGAGGGACAGACACAACCCAATTGTTTTCGTTTGTGTGCAAATAAAATATCAACAGTAATTTTGGTTCAATCGTTATTATTAAGTTACATAGCACCGTTAATCATTAGGTACATATACATATACATATATATGCATAACAGCAAACAGGTTGTATGAATGAGAGAAAACATAACTAAAGGTGTATTAATTGTTTAATTTTATTAAATAGTTTAGCATGTGAGGGCCTCAGACGAAATTATTTCGTCTGAGGTGAGGGCTTTTATCTTTGTTCGTTTCTTACCAGTGTTACCTTTTGAGTTTTGACCAAAAAGGACGAAGTTCAATTTATTGATATCCATGTCTCGATGAGGTCAAACGAATTGTTTAAGGTCTTTCGCTGTTCTCTTTCGACCTTAAGCATCAAGTTTCCATATTTGTATGAATACCTATCTAGAGTAACCAGTATTTTGAAACGTATAATTTAACAGAGCCGTTTTTTTTTCTCCAACCACTCTTTTGTGTGGAGAGGGCAGTTTAACCCGTTGCCGCGGCATGAGAATGAAATTAATGGATGTCCGAACAATGGTGAAGAAATTGTGATTGGTGAGAGTAATCTTTTACAGCCACTGTCCATTATGCACATTATTAAACGGCGTGAGGATACTGCATTTGTCGAGGTTAAATAGGGTCACAATTGCATCGTCTTCACTTTCAATTGTAAATGTTTTCAATCACTCGCTAGTTGCTTGTCTAGGCCGCGTTTAAATGGATTATTAAATTATATTATGCTCATTCATATTTATTTTATTGTGAAGTGCATTTATTTTCAGTTCATTTAACAAACGCGGACGTTTTTTTTTTCCTTTTTTTTAATGAAACCACAGTTGAAATGAGTGCATTGTGAGTTATAATTAATTGTGGAATACCTATATTGAGAAAGGTGAGATGTGAATAATCCAATTCACAAGTGACGCTTCTAAAGAGCGTTCCAAGTGTAAAAGATTAAAAGAAGGTGGTGACAAGCGTTCGCTTCTGTGTGAATAAGTAAGCGGTATAGGTTATATTATTAAACTACACAGGCATATTATTATACCGGACGCGAAATACAAGTAGATAAAGGTGTGGTCTGCACACCACAAACTTCAAGTCTTTCACAACTTTAATTTCATTTCGCAGAGATAATATGACATACCACTAGCGGGTAATATTTTATAACTTTAACTTGAAGTTGATTATCGCAACTTTTAAAGTTTTTCAAATAAAAAAATCTTTAAAAATATTTACTATCATACAAAAAAACAACTAGGTACTCAAGTTGTGCGATCACGCAAAGTCCTATTATGTTTCAGTCCATAAAGTATCTATATTATGAAAATTTTATGTATTTTTAAAATTCATTTTTTAATTCATGACTTGGCGGTTACGTAGCACGGTGTTGTTTTTAACATGGTTTTATAGGTAGGTATAAGTAAATTCGATTTATAAAGTTTATAAGTTAGGCCCTCGAGATTCACTAAGAACTAAATTCAGCGAGTTTAAAATAATGACTGTACATTCTCAGTACATATACGAGAATTTATTATATGTTCACAAAAATTTAGGCAACTTTAAGAAAAACAGTGATTTACATAATCTAAACTTAAGAAATAAAGATAAACTCGCTGTGCCTAAGACTAGGCTCCATAAAATTTCTAAGTCATTTAAAGGACAATGTATACACTTTTACAACAAACTCCCAAACGATGTAATTAATTTGTCAATTAATAAATTCAAGAAACTTATTAAATACAGATTATGCGATAAAGCATATTATAGTGTAGTAGACTATTTAAATGATACAGACGTTTGGGAATGAATTGCTCTATCCAATTCCTATTTTTTGTTTTCCTAGTTTATAAGTATGGTAATTAAAAGACAGCGCTGCTGAGTTTCTTGTCAGTTCTTCTCAGCAGAGGACTTATTCCGAACTGACGGTAATTTAATTTATAGTTCTAAGAATCTGCTGACGATTAGGTACAAGTGATTGTAACCAATCCTAAGTAATAAATAGCTTTTGAATTTTGAATTTTGAATTTTGAACAGTATTTTTGGGAAATATGTAGGTACCTACTAGGTAGGTACTTAATAACAATAACTGTTTCGAAATTAATTGAGCAAAATAGGTACATAAGCAGCACCTATAGACTTGGGCCCTATTTATGGATCCATATACAAAATGTTTAGAGTCCTAGATCAAATACCAAGTATTTTAATCATATAGGTAAGAATATATTTCTGTGATTTTAATAACTAGCGACTCCTGAAATTTCCAAAAGTAGGCGTATTTCCATTTCCGATCCACCTGCAATGGCCTATATTTTAAAGCTGAAATAATGCAGCTTAGATAACGTACTGCATTGCCGACATTTTAGGGTTTCCTCGCAGAATCTACATTACATAATATTGGAGGGATACTCGTGAATACAAGTTAAGTATCTATACTTAATATTATTAAAGAAGCTGTCTGTTTCTCCTTGTAGCTAGGATACGAATCTAAATATTAAACGACTAATACCATCGCTTCATTAATACTTATAATACATAGCTGTTCCCCGTGGTTTCACCCGCGTTAATTTTGGAGTTCCCGCTGGAATTCCGGGATAAAAAGTACCCATGTCCTTTTATGCACACCTGAAAACATGTATGAAAAATTTCATCATGATCGGTCGAGTTGATAAAGCGTGAAAGAAAGCGTAAGCAAACACAAATAAACTTACATCAGATTGCAACGCTCCCTACACATATAAGCATAAGTACACATATATGTTTTGCTCCCCAATCTCGCCTGATAATATTATATGGACTATGGTGCAAATGGTGCAAATCACACTAATTTGGAAGAGCTCCAACATTTAGCGCTCAAAAAACACAACCTTGCTTGCAAGCGATCGACCCAATCCCAGTAAATGCTTGGGGTGGGCTGTTTAGTTAAATTATGCAGTGCAAAATATGTGGGTTTTACAACTAAAATATAAATCCTAGACTATAAGTAGTCGTATATCGTAAACCTACCTCAGAATAAAAAAATGGTAGCTATATTTATTCGATCTTGAGACTTAACTATGTTTAAATTTTGAGGTTAAACTTTTTTTGGCTCGTACGTACGGTCGTACCTACCTACAGCGTAAAATTTCAGCAAGCAACGGATGTGACGCGCCGGAAGTCAACCGAAATGATGCAGATTAAGTTGAAGTGCTTAAGTACCTACATAATTACCTACTCATAGTATTTTGCAAAACCTTAGGTACTTCAGTTCAGGGTAATAATGTTTAAAATAAGTTGGTTGGTTATATAAAAACTGCTTTTCTATAAATGATTGATATTGCATTAACATCTTTTGTGCAAAACGCGAAAAATTTTAAGAGATGCAACGATAACAGTTGCCATCATGCCATGTAAGATTTATTGGAGATCACTTGAGATTTAGATGTTCGTGCTAGATTAACAGGAGTAGGCTTTCTAATCTACGGCGAGTAGGCTCTGACGGAGCACGGAACACGCTGGCGACTGTAGCGATACTTGACCTACTGGCAGCGAGATGAGAAGACACTTAAATGCAACTTTCTTCACATTGTCATACTCCGCCAAAGGGGTTGCGGAAAAACTGTGCCGCCACTCGCCAGGTACCTAACTGCAGTTTTCTTACCTTTCTAACGGTTTCAATTTTAATTCATTTTATATTAGATACGACTAGCTGTCTCGCGCGGTTTCACCCGCGGTAATTTCGAAGTTCCCGCGCAATTGTTCCATACAAACTTTGCAACCCCTTTTCACCCCATAGGGGTTGAATTTTCAAAAATCCTTTCTTATCGGATGCCTACGTCATACAAAGAACACACCCTCCAAGTTTCAGGTCTCTGTGCATTGATCCATCAGTCATTCAGGACAAAGCATTTTATATGTATAGATTTACAAATTAGGTAGAATATAATTGGGTAGAGATCCTTGAGATCATAGAGAAATAAATAATATTAACGTTTCTATGTTCGGAAATTAATAGGGATGTGGACTACTTTTGAAAATCAAAATTCTTATTAGTCCGTCAGTTAGAAAATAAAAAAACAATTGACACGTATTTTTTGCTTTTTCAAATAAATTAAAATATACAGAGATAAAGCGCAACAAAGTTTAGGGTGAGGGGGTCGTGACGTCACTAACCGCTAAAACCGCCATACAAACTGTCAGAATAGTGACGTCACGCGAAATTTCAACTCAATATATCGCCGTTATTTTTTGGTTACGTAAAAAAAGAAAAAAATACGTGTCCAATATTTTTTAATAATCTACAAGACGGACTCAAAAATAAGAATTAATCAACATGCCCATTAAGTATAGTAACTTCTATCTTCCGGGGGAATTGGAAATTTTTGGAATACAAATGGTATTATTACAAAAAGTAAAATTCCGACAGGGTAGTAACATTAAAATCCGTATAATCGCTACTCAAGAATTGGGCAACTCTCAAGAAATCAAGATTGAATTGAAGAATTGTCTCGTCCATAGCGCTATCGCTAGAGTGAAGAGTCTAGAAAATGAAGAAGACAAACTTAAACTCCCTGCAGTTTAGGTAGTAGGTATTTGTCTGCGACATACCTATCTACATAATATAAGTATTTTATACATTTTACACACGCATGATATCGCGAATAAGACGGGTGGAGCACAGAATTCGAAACTTATACCTACCACCGATGACCACCTGTTCGATGCTTTGTTGGTGCTCTTCAATCGTCGCGTATGTCCATCAATCTTTAAACGCTTATAGAATACACAATCAACTTGTTGTCCGATTGAATCACATTGTTTTTCTGGAGAGGAAAAACTTAACAACTTCATATTGCGCCATGCAATGAATTTTAAACATAAATTCTCCTGGCGTTTAATTTGTAGAGTTATTCGAGCGATTAAAATCGGAATGATTTTTAGGGTTCCGTTTTTTACCATTTGGCAAAAACGGAACCCTAAAATGGATTACCCTTATTCATTCGTCATGTCTGTCTGTCTGTCTGTCTGTCCGTCCGTATGTCACAGGCTATAAATAAAAGAGTAGAATCCACGATTCTGTACATTGAATATTTTTACCTAAAATTGAGAGGGGTAATAAAAGAATAGTAACCAAGCCCAAAAAAAGTTTTAAAAATTCTTTTCTGTCTGTCTGTCTGTTCGCGATAATCTCTGAATCTACTGAACAGATTGTCATGCGGTTTTCACAGGTAGATTAAACTTAGCCTGGAGCTACATATAGGCTTTGTTTTATTGAAATCAGATGTCGGGAAAAAAGTTGTTGTATAAAAACCTTTCATGCAGGTGAAACCGCGGGGCACAGCTAGTACCTAAATATAGGTGCATCTTGAGTTAATTAGTTGAAGTCCAAACTAATTTTTAGATACGTGAATTAGTTTGTTATAAATGTGAAAATAGAGCTAGTTTTTTTTATAATTTGACAGCTGTCAGTTGTAAACGATTCTCCCTAGGACTGAAATAATAGCAGATTATGCACCGCGGGAGTAAAGCAGTGTCTTACGTCACGGGCGGCATATTGAATCCTGAGCGTAAGGAGGGACTCTAGACTTAATCCCCGAGCATAGCGACACAACACTACCTCCCTCTCTTGGGTTGGGATGTAATGCCTTGCTTTACTGAGATTGCGTGAAAAAAAAATTACTTACAACCCGCTCGTCAGGCAACTTCAGATCTACTTTCTGAGTATGAGTACCTAATGCAAAATAGTTTTATGAATGCTTCTGTTTACTTTCGAAGTTCCCGCAGAAATTGCGGAATAAAAAGTGCTTTCTGTATCCTTGACAACGTGTGTCCAATACTTCATGATTTCACTCGCATTTAATTTGTTTAGGAGATTCTGCAAGTATTCCAGGAAAAAAGTACCTACCCTTTGACCTTTTCTGTACCCTTGGCAACGTGTATACAAAACTTCATACTAATCAGTTGAGGGGTAAAGGCGTGAAAAACGTAACAACTCATATTGCATTTATAGCATCAAGGATTATTAGGTTTGTACCTATGTACGGTGTAGGTACCTACATAAAAAGGATTCTGATTTTTTTGTCACGCACGCATCGCATTGGTATGTCCTCTATAGGTAGGTATTCGTATTGACATCAGATTTGAGATCCATAGAGCAGCAGTGAGCAGGTAGTTGTACCAGGTACCTAAACGTCGCTCGTAGGTACTTCACAGAGGTCAAGAACCTCAATGACAATGGATGAGATTCTTCCACGATATAATTGCGCATCACAAGCCCTAATGTCTACATAGGTGTATAACAGCCACACACACAATCATAACCGTGCATTTGAACTACATAATATTTCGTCACGTTACGATGTGCCCTTGAAATAGAAAAAAAAAACAAACACCAATGACCTCAACACAATGTGATTGTGATAAACTATTAGTGAGTAGGTAGGTACAATAGTATAGCTCTGCTAATATATTCAACTCGGATCTAGTTAGATTAGGGAGAATATTTGTCGCTGCTAATTTAAATAGAAACTAGAAAAGCTGGATAGTTTGAAATTTGATAGGATGACGTCATCCTCGTCTGGTCTGGTCCCCCAATGTGACGTCAGCTAGTGCGGCGACCCACAAATCTACAGACACAATAAATTTGGCAACGTACCACTGGGGTCGACGAACTGTTGACGTATTAAAATACGCACAAAGGTACCTTATCGCGAATGTAGTACGCGGCGAGCCGAGCGCGCCTGCTTCGCTGTCGCAAAATGGTTATTTATAGAAATGAGTGTCCGTGACTGATGATTCGTGCTATTTCTAAGGTCCCTAAGAGAACTTGTGCAGTAAGAAATGAATCTGCTTTTCTTTTTTTTTAACATTATGAAATATTTAAACTATTTGTACCTATCGCATGTTGTAGATGGAAAACAAACTTAATTCAAAATCAAAAGTTATCTATAGGTTGATTTTGAATAAAGTTTGTTTTAGTATAAGTAGAGTTTCCAATTTTTGTTCTTACTCAAGTTGTAATTTCTTGTTTCCACGATTGCACCAAAGAATATATAACCAGGCTCAGACGAAATTAACCAGGGTAGTGTGTTCTGTGATAACCACTACAGATTGCACTTCGGTCTTCTGTTTTGCTTTTTTATAGTTACTAGATATCTAGATACCAGTGAAAACTGAAAAGAGTGAAAAGTGATTTTGAATGAAAAATGACATTCAAACGAACTGGTCATAACTGTCAAAATAGTGCTGTAAAACAGTACAGTAAACCATTTTTACCGTAATTAATTGATCAATTTTATCGACTTCTTTTGAATTGGCGGTTGCTTCTCAAACTTTTAGAAATTATTACCTACTACGGAGGCCATGGCATGTTATGTGGTAATCGTAACTTCTTTCATTATTCTTTTCGATGGTTTATGAATAGAACAATTCACTTAAATGTGGTATTTCTTAAGAAACTGTCCTACATCACCGGAAACTGTAAGAGTGAGTTTTAGTGCAGTACTATAATGCTATTGATATCAAGAAAATGTGAGAAAGGAAGTATGTTTGTCATGCCGCTACACATTATACTCCAGGTTCTTTATAAAGTCTGTATTGGGCAGTTAGACGATTTTCAACGCGACATTGGTTCACTATAAGATTCAAATTGGCAGTGAATCACGTTGGCGTTGGAACTTTATCCATAAAGTTCACACAAAGCAAAGCACCCGCAGTAGCTGCCCTGCCTACCTATACGTACTAGCGACGCATAAAGATCATCGTGTTTCTACACATACACGTAAAGTACGAAGGCCAGTTTTGAATATGTCTAACCATGTATGAGTCGCGAACACATATGGCTTCGATAATCAGCAGGTGTAAGCGAAATAAAGTAAGGGGTTATTGCGATTAACTCTTTTATCCCTTCGTTTCCATATCAAAGAGTAATGAACCTTGTCTTCTATTGGATGATGTCGATTAGTTACCGTGAGATATTTTATAATAATGTTTGGTTGGTACGTACCTACCTGTATATTGAATTTAGTTTTAAGAGTATTATAATATTTAATCAGTGATTTACCTACCTGTTTTAAAGAAAATATACATAATATGAGATATATTTTGTCAATATCCAGTATGCTAATTAGATTGTTTCTATCTGATAAGTCTACGATTCTAGTGCAGTGCGACTTGCAAATTGGTAAAGAAGTAGCTGCACAATTGATACCTATTTGAATATTAATTTAATTGATTGACATTACCTAATTATTGAGTTATAAAGGCAAATAACATAGTGGCGTTTGTGTAAAAATATTTTAAAATTAAACAAAGGAGAAACTGACAGTGAATCGATTACAAGTAACGAAGGTCAGAGGGCTTGCAAGTGTGAGTGTACATGCAAGTATGCAGGCGAGCTCGTTGCGACGACGCTGCTGCACGCCTGCACCGCCGCCGGTTGCAACACCCTCCCCCCTTCGCTCTCGGCTTCTCGCTCGCCACCGTCTTGCCGCTAGCCTGTCTCACCTCGCGGCCGGCAGCCTTGCGCGACGCGCCGCGCTCCATCACATTCAAAATTATTCGCAACCATTGCAAACACTCTCCGTGCAATAAAAATATTAAATCTGACGCAACAGCCGCTTTATAGCCTTCAAAACAGAAATATTTTAAAACTCAAAATATATATAAAATATTAAAGTGCCTTTGAAACTTTGAATGCACTCCTCGTTGCATATCCCGCGCGCGTCGTTATGAGAACCCCGTAGGCGGTCACGTTGACGTCGTGCGGTGCCGCCATATCTGTCTCGGCCACCAACTAGCAAAATTTTATAGGTAATTATTTCGCGTACAGTGCTTTTGACCATTTTTTTCTTTAAGTGATTGTGTAGTGTAGTGTATTTAAACTTCTGATATCTACTGCGCTGCGTCTAATTAGATCCTTGTTGGAAAATTAAGCGCGCGCCGGCCGGTTCTTATCGGCTGCAATGCAGTTGCACTCTCAACTTATTGCAGTTTTGCATTTGCCAAAGTTTCATGCGCGGAAAGTTTCCAGTGTTTATATGTTGCTTCCAAAGGATTGTAAAAGTGTTTTCAAGTGAATTTGTTAAAAGTGACTTGTGTAATAGTTGCTAAAAGGCGGTCACAATTTGCTCAACTGTGTTATTTCGGTCATTGACCGCCAGATTTCGCATCTCTTCGTTAATGTTAGTTTCGATTAGAATAATCGACGTAATTCCGATTTTTTTGTGTTTTAGGCTCCAAAATTGATTCACCTCACTATGACGATGCAATGACCCGCGCATTCGTTTTTTGAAATTTCTCCTTCACCCGGATGGAATGAAGAGTGCACAATTTATTTCATATGTTTGAACATCATTTGTTTTTTTGTTTTTCGGACGATTAGAGAGATATCTTTTTCTTCCAAAATTGCAAAAATTACAAATTAAGGTAAATATCATACGTTACCGCATTTATTATTTAGATTTGATTTTTTATCATGTTGTAAATGCATAAAAAATATTAGTTGTTGGCCACACGCGTGGCTTTCTTGAAATTCTGCTGTGTGACATCATCTGTAGGCGAGCCATTATCAATCTAGACTCTGAGTGTACCTACTGCAAGTTATTACACAAGTTTTATTGGAGGCACTGTATGTGAAAATGTTTTAAAGTTTCTGAAGTGTAGTGTGTGTACCAAAATTTAATAAATGTCCAGAATGGCGGAGGGAAATGGAGAAATATCCATGGAAGAAGGACCTGGGAGGGACTCTGACGTTGGCCGAACTCCTGATTATCGCAAACTCATCGACTATGGCTTGGATTCAAAGGTAAGTAATAGACTTTTTATACATCATGAAGTATCTATAGGTACCCTTGAATATAAATTTATTGTATTTCTCAAACAAATTATGTCCAATACCTTACAATTTTTATTTTTTATTTTTTTTTTAATTCTGTTTGACCGTACCTTTTTTATTTTTTTAAGTACCTTTTTTATCAATTTCAATACTATTTATACTGTCCACTTTTAATATATTTAGTTAAGTTTCACATAAGCTTTTTATTTCATGCCCATGGATGTTGTCAAGTCAACCAACAATGTCCGCTTCAGAGCGGCTAACATTTCAACTAAATAAAAAAGTTATAAAAGTTGTTGTAACAGTCATGCTATTCAGTATTGGGATCAAATAGGGGCCAATTGGTGTTAACCTTAGATACCATGTAGTATAAGAATTGTCACATTAAGATCGAAATTTTATAGCGATACAGCTAGTAGGTTTGTTGGTCCAAACTAAAAAAAAACCAATTAGATTCCAGTTGGAAAAAATTACAAAGGTGGATTGTGGATGTGAAGAATAATTGGACTGGACTTTTATTTAATTAATAATAAAAACTCTTTAAATAAAATTAAAATCACTTACTAAAACTATATATATTTTGTTATTTTATTTAGTATCTAATAAATCTATAATTTTTTTTATTTCAAGATTATTTAACATTAATTTAAATTTACTTGCAATATTTTTATTCAAGATAAAGGTAGGTAGTTCTAAAATCAAAAATTGCAAAGTTTTACTTTGGTAAGTATATTTTGCAAAGTTCCATTGAAGATTTGAAGAAATATATTAGGAAAAAAAGTATTGAAGCTGGACATGAAATCCATCTTTCAGTAGCTATTAATAATTTTGTTTCAGTGTACCTACCAGCAGATAAAGTTGTGATGGAGCACTAAGTTATTTAATAAATAACTAATATTTATCTACTCAGTATCTGTGTAGGGAGGTCATAAAAACAAAACATTCAGTGTTTTTGACTGGAATTTGGTCATAAATGAAATTTCTCACACAGTCATAAAAATTGTTACAAAAACAATAATTGAAAAGTGGGTTAGGGTAACTCCCCATGATGTATTGCCATATCTTACATGAAACTTTGCTAAAAACACTTACTAAACTAAAAACAATAATATGGTTTTTTAATTTATAATAGTTAGGTATAATAATATAAAAATAATGATTGTTTTTATTGTACATGAGAATTTGATACTGTAATGATATTAGTTCGACCTTATGACTTTACTTATCTGTACACCTACTTACCTGTAGATGCATGCCTGCAAGCTTTTTAAATATCTTATTTACAGCTGTAGTGGTTGCTATGGAAAGAAAATTCCACATCCTACTTTAATCAAGAGACTCTGGCAATTTTTTTTTTTACACAGGTTCCCACAGTACAAATTAAATAGAAAATTAGCAATCCAGTAGTGTTTTTAAAAGTGAAAACAATTACGCAATAAGTTAAATTTGTTATTATAAAAAAAAAACTAGCTGTTACCCGCGGTTTCATCTGCGTTATTTCGGAATTCCCGCGAAATTGAAATTTTACGTACAGAGTAGGTACCAACCTAACTATACGAAAAAAATCTGATTCTGATTCCCGCGGCAACTTCGAAATTGACGCACGAAATTTAGCATCGTTGTCAGAGGTACAGAAAAGGATGAAGTGTAGGTACTTTTGTCCCGGAATTCCTCCGAGAATTCCAAAATTAACGCGAGAATTCACAAAATTAACGGGAGAATTCCAAAATTAACGCGACAATTCCAAAATTAACGCGGATAACAGCTAGTATAGGTGAATAATGGAAAAGCATATCAAATAGACGTTAACACTCTTTAGCGCCTGCTCTACGAAAAAAACTTTTTCTGCTTTTAGCTTTTTTCTGCTGTGTAAAAAAGTCTAGAGATAAATAAAAACATCGCTCATGGACTCTAGACAGTAGGTAAAAAATCGCGGGAAAAATATCTGTAACTAGTGCGGTATAAATCATAATAAGTATCTTTCCTCAGTTAAGCAGAATAGTTTAGCTTTTTTTCTTAGGACACACACAAATATTTGATAATACAAATATTTGACAATTTCACGGTTCCCAAAATCTCTTCTCGGTTCCATCTTTCCCTTCCACGTTGATCTTAGACCTAGCATTTTTTAGAAACATCATTTCAGTGTAACGTCGTTGCTATTTCCTTAATCATTCCTTCACCTTTCATTTTCCATGAAGGTCGTGATATATATATAATATGACTTACCGGCTATACGATGTGTTACTTTAGAACATAATATTTGGTAGCTGATGCTGATAAACCAGTTGTTTCCTTCGAGGTACTCGCGTAAATACCTGCAGGATTCTCTCAAAAATTCTTTACTGTCGGATAACACGTATCTTGTGTTTCTCGGGGATATCATAGCTGTTAGCTTTCTATCAGTGAAGGATTTTTGGAATTGATTTAGTACGTAGGTATAATATATTATATTACTAGCTGTGCCCCGCGGTTTCACCCGCGGTAATTTCGGAGTTCCCGCGGGAATTCCGAGATATAAAGTACCCTATGTCCTTCTCTGTACCCCTGACAACGTACATGCCAAATTTCATCCAAATCCGTTCAGCCGTTTTTGCGTGATTGAGTAAACGTATGCGAGGATAAGAGCTCGAAAGCGCATTTTCATCCGACTTGCTTCAAATTTATCGTCACTGCTCAGCTCCTATGTGTCTTAGCGTTATGGTATATAGCCCAGGAGTATGGACTACAATCGTACCAAGTTAGGTTAAAATCCCTGCAGTAGTTTTTGACCCATGCGTGCACATACTGACAGACAGACAGACAAAAGATTTACTGATTGCATTTTTGGCATCAGTATCGATCACCATTCATCCTCCAATATTAATTTTGAATATATGTATATTCAATGTACAGAATTGACCTCTCTGCAGTTTTATTATAAGTATAGATAATGGCTCAACAAACTTTTCCCCTTTTGTAATATTAGCATAGACTAGACGTTCCGTTTCTCCCGTGTGAATTAATTAAACTCGGTAATTACAGTGAACGCCGCATCAAAATCTGTTGTATAGTTCAGTTAAATACGCGAGCATACAGACAGACTTTTTATGTCGTGTACAAAATGTGTAGAAATTATCGCGGGAATTCCAGGATAAACTATAGGTAAACCATCCGCTTGAATCCTTCTATCTATTGATGAAAACCGCATTAATATCCGTTCAGTAGTCTTTGGGTTAATCGCGAACAGACAGACATACAGACGCGGCGGAGGACTGTGCCCCGCGGTTTCACCCACGTGAGTATCGGAATTCCCGCAGGAACTAGTAGCCTAAGGTACTTACATCAGCTGTCTGCCAGTTAAAGTCCTGTTAAAATCGGTCTAGCCGTCTCTGAATATTACATACAGATAGACAGATGAAAAAAATGTTTTGTGTTAATACCGTGTATACTTTCATAAGCATTTAGTGAAAAGCTGTTAATTTGGAATTACAAACAAACACTTCAATTTTATTTATATGTAGTAGTAGTAGAAAAGGATATGCTCAAAAATTAAGCAAATTAAAAGAAACAAAGAAAGGTCATTTATTTGGAAACGGAGACAACATTAGTTATATTATATACATTCATCTGTGGCTTCATATTGAACAACATAATATTATCCCAAGGGATAAATAAACTTTTTAAATAAATAAAACGTCCTTTTACATTTTTTCATTACCAAGTAAAAGTGCTTTTTAGCTATGATTTCAATTTTTGAATTGACCTGTGAGGGCTGATCCTGATGATAACACCTGCTCACCGCTAATATTTTTTTCTCTAAGTATATGTATATAATATATATGTGTATGTAATATATATATATATTATACCTACGTAAAAATTCAGGTGTTAACTTCTTTCCAACAATTAATTTATTTTTTGGTAATCTATACATATAAAATGCTTTGTTCTGAATGACTGATGGATCAACGCACAGCTGATCGTAGAGACCTGAAACTTGTGGGAGGTGTTGTTTGTATGACGTAGGCATCCGATAAGAAAGAACTTTTGAAAATTCAACCCCTAAGGAGATGAAAAGGGGTTGCAAACTTTGTATGGAACAATTCCGCGGGAACTTCGAAATTATCGCGAGTGAAACCGCGCGCGACAGCTAGTACCTATATAAAATAGTATTATGTCACCAAGATACACAACAAGCGTTTATTTTTATGATCTCGGTATTGAAAACTTTCCATAAATATAGTTTATTAGTGGTCATAATATAGTTACTAACACCTGACATAGGTGATAGGAGCGTTCAACTCGTCAAGGCTACGAAGAGATCATTTCGTAATGCACGTCATTAACTTAAGTGCATACGTTTTTTTTTTTTGAAAACACTTTCTGCTTTTCCAGGTAGCTGCTAAGCTCGACGACATTTATAAGACTGGAAAGCTAGCGCACGCCGAGTTGGACGAGCGTGCGTTAGACGCCTTAAAAGAATTTCCATCCGACGGTGCTTTAAGTGTTCTTGGACAATTTTTAGATTCAAATCTTGAGCATGTATCTAATAAGAGTGCTTATTTATGTGGAGTCATGAAGACCTATAGGTGAGTGTGCATATTTTTTTTTTCACTACGCACTGGCAACACTGTGCGGAATTTGAACGTCTGCCAATTTGTATTCGGGTCGTGATCTTGAAAAATGTTGTTTGCAGTTCGAATATCGAATTCTCGACCGATAATGCGAATTTTTGACGTTTCAATAAAAAATAATTCTTTAAATCGGTAGCGCCCTCTCGTAGTTCGCAAAAACAGGCGAACGCGTCTTGACGCGCATGAACGGTCTAGCGTTTTCGCAATCATAGACTAATGGTAGAGGGAGCCTTGTGTGCAAAAACTAACGGAATCCCAATTAGTGAAGTACTGCTAGTGTGACACAGTGCTCAGTTGGAATGCCGATAGGTACGAAGCCAACGCGCTATGTGTCATAAGCAATAACGTTTGCCCGTGTGCTCGCTCCGTCAGAAAGATTAGATTACACCCGGTCATTAGCCTCGATAAGGCATGGCAGATGCATAATATTGCATTACTTGTTTGCAAATTTAAAACAGCGCATTTCTAACGCGAAATGTTTCTATGGGATGAGATTCCATGGCGGCATAAAATGCCACAATAGGTTCACGAATAGCGAAAATAAACCCTCTATTCACTGTAGTCTTACCGCGTAGTCTTGCCAGTTGCAACCACTGGGAATTTTCTTCCCAATAGACTCACTATTAATGCGCTTATTACACTTTAGGGATACAATTTAGTGTAGTCAATTTAGGGTACAACTACACTAAATTGTATCCGATTTAGATTCCCTAGAAATTTTGGGTGAATCAAGATATTAGGTCTGTGTCATTCTTTTTTATATTAAACGATAATGTGAATCACGGTTTTATTCATTTACCGATCACATGCGTATCCAACATATAGACTTACTAGTAAGTCATAGAGCCCAGGAAACAGTCTAATCCTCATAGATACGCATAATCAAAGCAAAAGTAGGCTTCCGCACATATACGGAAAACCGCCGATGATTTTGCTGTTCGTAGCTTAAAAGGGGATGATGCGATCAGGAGGGAGTGGGACAGCTTCTGTGCAAATTCTCCCGAAGTGCAAGCCAGTACAATACTTATGCTCTTAGCATTTTACATCTTATGCAGCCTAACTTCCTATAACATGTTTCGATAAAGTTCACTTTCTGGAAAATTATATTGGCCGAAATAATAATTATTATTATTGAAGAAACATTGCCTAGCGACCTAAATTTTAAGGCATATCTCTTTTGAATTTGGGAAGTTTAGCAGCTTCAAAATCAAATATGCTTTTGCACGCGGCGCGCACACTTATAAAACAATACATTTAAGTAGGTACCTAGGTACTATATTGATAAAAGCAATATTTTCATAGGTATCCTAGAATAAGGGTACTTTTGCATCTTGAACGTTGTGAGACTGAAAGCCCTCGATTTCTTTGAAGTAACATTCGTAGGTTTACACGAACTGTGTTGGGTGATTGCAGACAGAAAAGCAGAGCGGGCGTGCAGGGCGCGCCCGCGCTGTCCGCCGCTGTGCAGGCGAAGGGTCCCGACGAGGACAAGATCAAGCAAATCCTGGCGAGGACCGGGTACACGTTAGATGTTACTACAGGTGCGTTCATCTACACGTATAGCTAGCTACACAATTTACCATGTCTTGACCGATTGGCTGATTCATGGACGCTTAACCAAAGCCGTTGGGTCTAAAAACATGAAATTTTACACAAAGATTCGTTTTATAATATAGCTTTTTAGAGAGAAAACTAAGGTTGAAGTTTGTACAGAAGTAACAAACCGTAACTTACGATCATGGAACATGAAAACTTGTATGTTGATTGTGATAGAGAAACCGTTGATCGCCATACTTCAGAAACCGCACTACTATCGCTTCGGCTCTCCCCACATATTATGTACCTACATATATCGGTACTAGCATACTCGCAATAGCCGATCAGCCGTCACGACAAGGGCGTATTAAAGGGACAGCCTTAGGAGTGATCCAATTTTGTATTTTGGATGAGTAGAATTGATCCTTTGAATGAATTCACTGCAGACTTATCGCACCAACGGTATCCACATATACATAATTATAACAGTCGTAGATATAAACTAAATCTTTAGGGTCGAGTCATGCAACAGACGGTATTCGACCGGCGTCTTTCGTTGTTTTCGAACAGCTTGTTACGTTGGCGTATTGAAAGGAAGTAATTTGCTCCAGCACCGAGCGTTGAGATTGTATCGCAAGTTTGACTATTTCGGAGCTGCGACGATCGACGCAACGCGGTCTGATGCATTCTACTGAAAACATTGCATTTTTGTGTAAACATTGTCACCCGTATTTCTTGAAAACGACGCGACGGAATCATTTTGTCTATCTATATGTCGCAGAGGCAAACTCGGGGGGTTTTTTGGTAATTCAAACCTTGACGGTTAACAACAACGATAGGTATCTACATGGGTGGTTTTTCAAATTGGTGCGAATGTTCAAATCCGGACCTACGAGTGCAAATTCTCAATGGAGTCTCAGGGCCGATTTTGATAGAAAAGATAAAAAAAAATCTTAAGCGCGAATTGCGCGAAATTTGGGAAGTAATATTAATGGTAAACTATCAAAAATACTATTTCGATTTTCTTAATATTCAATATTAATTAGCTAACTATAGTGGTCGTGACAGGGGTATGCGAAAGGAGACTCTTTGTGGGGAGATCAGGGATTATTTATTTACAATACAATAATACAGCCAATACAGCGAATATGCGCCTCGAATTTATATGTAACATCCTGTACACCATGTTCAGCAAATAAATGAATTATTATTATTATTATTATTATTTATTTAATCCTTTATTGCACATAAAATAACAATGATACAGTACCTAAAGAAAAAGGAGAAAGCAAATGGCGGTCTTATCGCATAGTTGCGATCTCTTCCAGACAACCAATTATGCGAAAGGACAAACAAAAATACATAGACACGGGTGGTTGGGTAAAGCATTTCAAACATTATACTATACATATCATATACCATAATAAATATATACTATGTACTATACAAATACATCAACTACACATTTTGGATTACATTGGTGGATTTTGTGTCTTGCCAGAGCAAAATTGACCCGCCTGTGTGTTTGTTGTACGCACAGGGCAGCGCAAGTACGGCGGGCCGCCGCCCGGGTGGGAGGGGGGCACGCCCGGCTCCGGCTGCGAGGTGTTCTGCGGCAAGATCCCCAAGGACATGTACGAGGACGAGCTGATACCGCTGTTCGAGCGCTGCGGCACCATCTGGGACCTGCGGCTGATGATGGACCCCATGACGGGCACCAACCGCGGCTACGCCTTCGTCACGTTCACCACACGGGACGCCACGCAGCGGGCGGTGCACGAGGTTGGTTGGGTGTGGTTGGTTAGGTCGGGCGCGCCACGCTGGGCCCCTGCCCTGGGTCCGCCCACCGGCCGACTTGCGTGACGCCACTGACGCTCCTTCCAATACACACTAATATTATAAATGCGAAAGTAACTCTTGTCTGTCGGTCTGTCTATCACCCTTTCATACGTAAAAAAAACTTATCCGACAATCGTGAAATTTTGCATACGCGTTGTCCGGGCACCACATATAGGGTACCTTTTTAGCTCGGGATTCGAAACTCTAGAAACTAATATACCTACGAGTAGCCGTCGGTCAAGACTATAGAGAAAGTTCCGTTTATAGGAAATTACAAATCTGTGAACATTTAAATCCGTTAGCCTTTTATGCGTGATTGAGACTTTAACTTTCATTATATTTGATAACCTTCTGGTGTAGCTGCTGTTAAATTAAAAATTATACGCTAATATCACTTCAATAATATACACAAATTGGAACCAGCGTCATGTTGTCTCACGCAAATTGCGACGGTGGACTTGTCTTTGTATGGGGCCATTACGCCCTCGCGCCGCTTACATGTGCTGGCTCTTGAAGTCCCGATCGACGAGCGAGCTGTAAGAGTCGAATACACGAGTGATATAGGTTGGTATAACAAATAGTACGGTAAGAGGCTCGCTGTGCGTCCGATTAATACTGTATTTGACTGCAATGAAAATAATATTGATCACAAACTGTCAAGATATTTTACTAAAACATGTCAAATGCCCTCGCTGTGAAGCGACACGCTCTATGTGTTCAGTGAATGCAGAGAACCACGGAAATCGCTCCCGATACAAACCTCGCCCATTTCTTTTTGACAAACCAAAAAGATGTCTACAAATGTGTACGATATAGTATGTACATAACTACGAACAAAACTCGACCTTATTCTTTTTTAACTTTGAGTTTGGTTTGCCGCTAAGGTCGATATCACATACTATATTGACGGTGTTCGAAAGCAGTGTAAAGTGCGACCGTCAAGTTGTCTTCGTTTACTGCCTTAGTCCACAGATAGTGGCGCAGTAGCGACCACGGCAACGCTCGCCCCTCGATCGGGAACTTCAAAAATGTGTATACGTACCAGGCGAATTGAATATTTCATCCGTTTATAAACCACGTCATCAGTTCAGCATAATTTAAAATATTTAAAATCGAATTTTAAAAAACCCTATATACACAAATCTTGTACCTACGCTACCCACGCTGTCTGTTTTGTACTTGCGAGCGCTAAATGTGCTCGGTTAGGTCATGGACTCAGATTGGACTGGCCAAATCAAGACTAAATGTTACCTAATTGTTATTTGCGAGCACATACCAAAATGCGTTTTCTTTCCTCGGTATTATACGAAACGCCGACCGTTTATAAACGTACGAATTATACATATTGCCGCGAAATTGACACACTTGACTATTATTATTTATGTAATATTATGTTACCTACCTATATACCATATTATGTACGGCTCTTCATGTTCATAGTGAAATATCTAAAACCGTGTCGTTGAAATATGCGCTTTCTAAACTTAGTGTTAAGATAATTTTTTTGGCAATGTTAATTTACAATTATCGTTTCGTGAGGAGTCGTGACGTGTTTTCTTCGTTTTGCAAAGTGGTATTTAACACATGTAACTAATTGTCCTAATTCTAACGTAATTTGATGTTCCCTACTCATACCACTTTGTAGGACGACCATAAGTGTCTATACCTATCTGTGAGAGATATTTGAGCAAACGATTGTCGCAAACATTGGTGTCGATTCTCATCGTGTTTCATTTCGAAACTCCAGTTCGATACTATGTAATTTGGCACCAATGTTTGTCCAATAAATGGATATTCAGCACATCTTTAAATGTTCTTATACTTACCAATAGCCAATAATACCTCCAGCACTCAGTGTGATGGTAATATTGCAACCAACCAAATGGTTCATCATCAATATTTGAATAATTTCAATTGGTAACACTAAATTGTTGCAAAAATTTTGATTAAATTGATATTCCAACTGCTTTAGTATTATGCTGTAAACGCCACCAGAAAATTAGTGCATTTTGACTTTGTAAAAGAAATTATAAAAACAATAATATGTAAAAAAATTATTGAATAAGGTAATTGCAAAAGGTGTTTGAAAACATTTTATTGCGTAATGCTTTAGCAATATATATTTTTTATGATTGGTGCCATAATGAATCTGAATACAAAATTCTAATTTGAAATCTACTTTGCAGGTGATCCGCCGAATGTTTTTTTTTAAGTATATTCCCCTCGATAGAATAACCAATCACAGCACACTGTAGCTGCTGGAAGTTTGTTGACTTGAAGCTTTGTACTGTAACATTTCTTTCGCAATTCATGCAGCTCGATAGCTTGAAACCATTTGAAAATCAAGTTGAAATTAATAAAATAAAATTTTTAAATGAATTTGTTTACTTCCCTTTGTTGAATTTTGAAAGTATCGGAATTGAATCGAGCAAGGTGAATACGAATGGTTCATTTGATATCCGATATTGAATATATCTAAATAATAACGACTTCATTGGTCGTTGAAAGCACTTTTCCTCTACTCAGCACGATAAAAAATGATCATTCTGCACAAGTCACCAAACTTCCGGCGTCACTTGCAAGGCTACTATACTAGTCAATAGAACATCAGTATTTTTGCAAGTACCTATGTACTCATAATCTGCCTGTCGATTACTACACAATTATTCACAGTCATGTTTGGGATAATTTTAGATTTAAGCTTCTCTATGTACATTGAGCATGAAACTAATATCCCATTTGAGGCGGCGGCTACGCACGCACGCATCCAATACCATAATATGCGAAAATACATAAAGAATTTGCTAAGTTTGATAAAAATTGTTTCGACCGTGATTTTGTTCAAATCTTAAAGATGCGTGCGCGGCCGCCGTCGAAATGTATAAAAATGTATAACATTGTATAATAATGAATCACTATACTTGTGTAGATGTGCAATCATAACTCCCGTACAATCTGATCTGGCCCCGCTTGTCCTGAGACATCATCCCGTCTTATTTTTGCACCTCGTTCAATTTTAATTTGCTTCTTTTCATTTTATTCTTTCGTTCACACATTACGTCACCATCACACTATTTTTGTTTTATTTTTACTCGCTTCTTTTTATTTTCACTTCATCAACCGGTCCACTTTGCAGGGTTAACTTTCGATACAATTGGCTTCCGAACGTTTCTCCGGCTGAGAATTTAATACATAAATGTCAGGCTCTCCTCTTTGCTCAGTGCCTACAACACTTTCGGCTTATCATCCGTCCGTACCAGTAACTCATCACGATTGGCTCTAACTCATCATCGGTCACGGTCACGGCTCGGTCGAGCTGCAACGGTCCGCCGCGCCGCGCCCGCGCACCGCTGCGCTCTCTCGCTCTGTCTCGCTCGCTCCCGCGCGCGCGGCCGCCTGCCAGCTCTCTATCTGTCTCTCTCTCGCGCGCGACCCCATCGACGCACCACCGACCGGACCCGTTATCGGCGACGACTCGGCGCAAATTTCAAAATTGATTGTGATTTTTTTTTTTCAAAATTTTTTCCCTTGTTATTTTTCCCACAGCTCGATAATCACGAAATAAAGCCAGGGAAGACTCTGAGAATTAAGATTAGCGTTCCGAATCTTCGACTTTTCGTCGGCAACATTCCCAAGTCTAAAGGCAAAGAGGAGATACTGGAAGAGTTTGGTAAATTAACAGGTAAAGTGTCACTCGAATGAATTAAGGAATTAATAGTTGTTGGGTTGAGTGCGTGGGGCTTGGTGTGGACCGCTGAGGGTGCCCCGCTTGTCCCGCTTGCTCCGCTCCCGCCCCGCCCGCGCCCCGCCTGCCGCCGCCCCCGCCCCCGCCTGCCGCCCCGCCCCGCACACCCCCGCTCCCCGCCCCCCACCCCCCCACCGCCCGCGTCTCCAGTCATTGGGCCCGGACGCGGCCGCCGCAGCGACCCGGCCCCGGCCACTGGCTATTCTCCCTCGAATTGTTCTTGCAGCTGAATGATTATGAAATTCGAAAGGGGAAAAAGATTGGCGTTATGGTTTCCTTTAACAATCACCGTTTATTCGTGGGGAATATCCCTAAGAATCGAGATCGGGACGATTTGTTTGAGGAGTTTACTAGGCACGCACGTAAGTCCTTGTCGAGTTCATAATAAAATGCTATTCAGTTTGTACCTCACTAGTGACCAGTGCGGGGCGGCTCGGGGCCCGGCGGCGGGGGTGGCGCCCCCCCGCGGCCGCCCCCGCCCCCGCCCCGCCGCCGGCCCCGCGGCGCCCCGCAGCCCGCAACCAGACCCGAACTAGCGGCCTTTGTCCCGAGAATGCTCATTGGTACAAATGACTGGAGAATTTTGCTGTTGTACTCTAGAATACATAGATTTCTTCAGTACCGTCTTATTAATAATATACCTAATTATTATATTCTCCCGAAATACCGTTTGATTCGCTTCATATTCTGTAGTGTTGAAGGAATGAGGTAGCGTGGGGTCGTGGGAAGCTTTGGGTTGCCGCTAGGCCGGTGGGCTCGCTCGGCGCGCACTTTACGTCTGTTTGTGTGCTTGCAGCGGGGCTCGTCGAAGTGATTATATATAGTTCGCCCGATGACAAGAAAAAAAATAGAGGATTTTGTTTTTTGGAATACGAGTCTCACAAAGCGGCGTCGTTGGCCAAGCGCCGGCTGGGCACCGGCAGGATAAAGGTACTACAACATTACTATATTGAATAAGACTTAGTTGACACCTACTCGTTCTTATTGATTTATATCTAAATATCGATATGACAGCCAACGTTGTAACCGCGCGAGTGAAGTTGCGGCTCGTTAATTAAATAATAAATAATTATTAAATTGAAAATCAAGATCGAAGATCTGATCATTTTCGACGATCCTAACGATCTTTGAATAAGTACTTAAAATGTCTGATTTTTAATTTTCATTCTTTCCATGACGAGGGTTGGACTTGGAAGTGTGTGCATTATATTTCTTTTTTTATGATTGAGTACATTTCTTTATACGATCATAATCATAATGCTGATTCATGTCAAACTTCATAAACAGGTATGGGGCTGTGATATTATAGTGGACTGGGCCGACCCGCAAGAAGAACCCGACGAGCAAACTATGAGTAAAGTGAGTACAATACACTAGTATCTTATGTCACACCATTAAAAAAAATACACATTACCTACAACACGTTACAATTCAAAAGATTTGTTTGAAATCTCTAATACTATTGTACTAAATCTTAAATAGGTAACATGTGATACTTTTTCAAATCAAATCAAATCAAATGAAATATACTTTATTGCACGCACACAGAAGAAAACACATATTACAAAGACACAGTTACATAGTAGGTACGTACAATTTAGGTGACCTATATTGCTAAGAGCAATCTTTTCATAGGCAACCTAAGTTAGAGGGAGAGAGGAAGAGAAAGGTAGAGAGTGCGGCATTTAGATAACATTCCAAAAACAGATACAAAAACGAATTGGGACTACTTAAACATACATTAGACGGACATAAACAAATATATATACACACATACAATAAACAACAGCAACAACAAACATGCTTAAAATGTACTAATAGATACACTGTTCACGGAACCTATTGCGCTAACCAGAGTTCAGATAATGTTCTCTCAACGACTCCTTGAATATCTCCAGCGATCTGGCAGACCTGATAGGCACCGGTAGGGAATTCCAAAGCCTTGCAGCTCGGACAGTGTAGGAAAAATCATAGAATTTAGAGGAGTGGATAGGTAAGGAGAGACATAAGTTTTCAGATGAGCGAATATGTCGGTCTTTTTATGTCGGATCAGAGTCCTCGAGGAGTTTAGATATTGACGCGGGTGAAAACCACAAAGAGAATAGCTAGTAGTAGGTAGATACCTAGTTTTGGATTAAAAAAAAAACCTATTTGAATTACCGTGTCACTTAAGACAGGAAAACTAGCAAAGAAGTCTTTCTAGTTTTCCCTCCTCCCACCCCAATCACCCAAAAGCTCGTGTCGGTCCATGCGCCAAACACGCTCTGTATTAATCTATGGATCAGAAACACGCTCTGTGTAAATCCATGGATCACAAACACGCTCTGTAGTCTATGGATCACAAACTCGCTCTCTATAAATCTCTGGATCCATGGGCGTACCGACGGGAGGGCAGTCCCCCCCCCCCCTGATCTTCTTAACATCCCTACTATCTACTTTTATAGATAAAAAAAGAACTTTTGCAATTTGCAACCCCCCTCCCCCCTCCCGGGGCCCAGAACCTGGGTACGTCCATGTGTGGATCACAAGGAGGAGAGGAACGGCGACCAAGCAACAAACTATTCAAAAGTTTTGTGTCGTTTGTGTCCGTCAGGTCAAGGTGCTGTACGTGCGGAACCTGACGCAGGACATCACCGAGGAGGCCCTCAAGGAGGAGTTCGAGCGCTTCGGCACCGTGGAGCGCGTCAAGAAGATCAAGGACTACGCCTTCGTGCACTTCGAGGACAGGGACTGCGCCGTCCGGGTACGAACACCGACACGCGCGCACACACGCATGACGCATGCGCGCACCTAATGTATACCTACTTACACTGAGTTAGGTGATACGTTAAGCCAGAGACGCGTTCAAGTCCATGATGATAAAATAAATTAATGCTTACATGTACATTGTACATATTATATACTTGAATCTATTATAACGGTGCGTAGAGACTATGTAACATGTTATATAACACATCCACATCATGTTATATAACATTGTATTAGAATAACAATGCAATATAACAATGTTATGTGATAATTGTCGTTTCTTGTTCTTCAGTGCAATGCTATTCACAATGTCGTCGCTGAGAGGACGTTTCACTAGCTGCAGCAGCGACTGTTGTACATTTAAATAAGAAAAAAACAAAAAAAAAACGAACGTGACTAAGTTATATAACAGTATGTTATATAAAATTCAGGGTCCACATTATTTGTAACATGTTATATAACAATATTATATGCTTAACATGTTTTGTTATGTAGTGTGTACTGTGTACGCACCGTAAAGAGAAAAAACTTGTAGGCAGTACGGTATTTCTAAGTAAGGGTACTTTTAATTCCGGAATTCCCGCGGGAACGCCGAAATTAACGCGGGTGAAACCGTGTTGTTTGTCTCTCGCCTAAAACTCAGCTGTGTGTTGAGTTTGCGTGTGCGCGCGTGTGCAGGCGATGCAGGACGTGGACGGCAAGGAGCTGGGCGGCGCGCGGCTCGAGGTGTCGCTCGCCAAGCCGCCCTCCGACAAGAAGAAGAAGGAGGAGATCCTGCGCGCGCGCGAGCGCCGCATGATGCAGATGATACACGGCCGCGGCGGGTGAGGCTCCACGTCACGCCGGACCACACGCCTGCCCCCTTAGCCAAGTTGACGATCTATACTTAAATTTTATTTATTTATTTATTCTTTCTTTCACAAAAAGGTACACAAATGCCTTGTGGCATTCTCTGACAGTTAACCATTGGGTTGATATAAGGGACGGGGTGTGCAACCAACGGAAAATTTTTAAAGATAATAGTACTTATTAAAAAAGGTCAAAAAACTGTTATAAACTAAAACATAAAATTATAAAGATGTAAAGTTTGTGAGTTTGTGAGGTTGTAAGGTGTAACTAATCTCTGGTTCTCCTGAACCGATTGTAAAAAAAATTTTTCCAATAGAATGCTGTAGCTGTTCCTGAGTGTCATAGGGGAATTTTCGCGGGAACTCCGAAATTAACCACAGCTGAAACCGCGGGGGAACAGCTAGTCTATTCCTACTTAATATTATAAATATGAAAGTGTGGATGTTTGGATATTTGGATGTTTGTTACTCAATCACGCAAAAACGGCTGAACGGGTTTGGATGATATTTGGCATGCACGTTGTCAGGGGTACAGAGAAGGACATAGGGTACTTTTTATCACAGAATTCCCGCGGGAACTCCGAAATTACCACAGGTGAAACCGCGGGGCACGGCTAGTAAATAATAATCGTTACCTCAAGGCGCATAGGAAGACGCAACTTCGTTAGGCTCGCTACGAGATGGACCGACGACTCTGGGAAGGATGCGGGAAGCGCAGGACCGGTCGTTGTGGGGATCATTGGGGGAGGCCTATAATAATGTCCAGCAGTGGACGTCTTTCGGCTGATATGATGATGATGAATCGTTACAGCTATAGAACGGAACGTATCGTCATGACGTCAAGAAAAATTGGAGTTTAGACGACTTTTCGTGGATAAATATTGAACTTAGATTAGGCGATTTTTCGTTACCACGCGACATGAGGATCCGTTGCTTAGTTTTCAATAGCGATGACGATTGTCAACTTGGCTAAGGGGGCTGCACACAATCACAACGTCACACATCCGTAACATGCATGCGTTTACTCGTTCGTTATCAACGACACTCCCCAGAGTCAGAGACTGAACTTACCGCAAGTTATTTTTAATAAACACTCCCACAGTCGGTACTTCTTTATGTTGGAGGTCTAATCATTTTTACGCTCTTACACAAAGACCGCTGCCACACAACAGGTTGTCCAGGTAGACAAAGTCCACAATAAAAAAAAAATGTTTTTGTATGTTTCTGAGTTTTTTTTTTTTCAAAAACTACTTGATCCAATTTGATGATTCTTTCACTGGGGTAATAGTGTTGATTCTCATATTCATATTCATGCCTTGGTCGCTGAAAATATTTATCATTATAAAAACGTCTAATTGGGTATTTTCCAAGGTATGAATATCAAAATTCTAATTAGTCCGTCAATTAGAAAATAAAAAAATAATAGACACGTATTTTTTGCTTTTTCAATTTAATGAAAATGAACATAGATAAAGCGCATTAAAATTTAGGGTGGGGGGCTCGTGACGTCAATATTCATTATAAGCGCCATACAAACCGCACTGAATTGTGAAATTTCACGCGAAATTTCAACTCAATGTATCTCTGTTATTTTTTGAGTACGTAAAAAAAGAAAAAATACGTGTCCAATATTTTTTACTAATCTACACGACGGACTAAAAAAAAAAATTTTTGTCAAGTAGCCAATTCAAATAATAATGTAAATAAAAATATTATACCATAAACTAGCGAATCTGAATTTGTAAGTTTGTTAGCTTTTCACGCCTTAACTACTCAACCGCATGAAATTTTGCATACGTGTAGTCGAAAGGTATGGGCAAAAGATGGGGTTTTTTGCTACTTAATATATCCAAACTAATTTGATAAGAGGTAAAGTTAGAGTTTGTGAGGTTGTAGTGGTAATCTCTGGATCTACTGAACCGATTTTGAAAATTCTTTAACTTATAGAAAGCCACGGTAGTTGTGAGGGTACGACATAGGGTACTTTTGACCCCAGAATTCCCGCAGGAACTCCGAAATTACCGCGGGTGAAATCGCGGGGGACAGCTAGTATTATATAAAGATCACGCAACGTCACTGTGTAGTGAGTAGAGCCCGTGACGTGGCCGTAGTGTGTGGTAACGTGTGGTTGGTTGCACAAACGTCAGATTTGATTGGTGCAGCTGCTCGCCGGTGCACGGCGCGATGCGCGGCCGCACGCCGCAGCCGCAGCCGCGCGCGCCGCAGCCCAGGCCCGACTACGGTACGTCGGCACGCGACACCGCACGACACCACACGACGACACACGACACCACACGACGACACACGACACTTGAAAACATCACCGGCCACGACGCGAGGAGGTCACGAACGCTGGCTGGGCAGATTGACCCTGGAGAAAGACCCCTTGTGATGTTTCGGTTGATCGTCAGTAAGCCCCCATATCCCATTTCTCTCAAGAAATTTTTTTAAACTCGCCATTGTATATTGAACTCTCTGTCTATGAAATAGGCTCGCGTAAATTTTGGAAGTCTTGGAAAATCTGGGATTAAATACTTTTCTTAGCTTACTCTACTCCCTGTAAACTACCTGCCAACTTAGTTGCGCGTTGGGTCCAACTGCCCGGTGGGTCCAACTGCCCGATGGGTCCAACTGCCCGGTGGGTCCAACTACCCGATGGGTCCAACTGCCCGGTGGCTCTAACTCACCAATGGGTCAAACTGCCCAGTGTTCAAGCCCTTCGTTACACTACACACAGCTAGCGACAGCGACTGCTATTGTAGTGGCCTGCTACTACATACTTGACGTATTGGAGCGACTACACACTGTCAGAAGTTCTCTTAACAGATTGCCTGATGGGCCCCGGACGCTGCCAGCCCCTGCTGCAGATTACGGACTCTGATTGGTCTGTTATCATAACAGATGACCGATCAAACGAGACGCCGATTAAAAGCCAATAATGTGCGGGGATTTCTTAGGTTAATTTGGAGAGTTTTATTTTCACTATACCTATGCGCGGAGTACTTTTTCCCAATGAGGAAATCTAAAAAGATAATTTCTGATGTTGTGTTATCATAATTACCTATGCATTCGTCTCTCATTATGGATATTAACACACAAACAGATAGACAGTTGTGGTAGTACCAATAATACCAATATATTTACCAATATAATGTCTACACGGTGTGGTATCCACGCGCACACTTGCACACTCCGCTATTGTCCCCTACTAACAAGATGGCGGCGGCAATACACTTGACGTTTAAATGGGGAATTCCCGACCAGTGTTGCCATCACTGAATATGTGATTTGTATTTTTTTTTAAGTTTTTTCTTTATACAGGTATTGTGTATTGTCGACACCGTCGTACATGTTTCATTGAATTAACGCTATTTTATAGGCTAGATATTAATACAGTGCTAGGATTAGGATAAATGCATGGTTCAGGCGGTTTTAACTAAAGACTTTTTTTTAAATCACCAAAGCGTCAAAGGGAGGCCAAAACGCTGCGAATTGCGAATAAAATGTTAATTTATGATTAATGAATGAGAATTTAATAAAACTTATTGCCAATAACAGTCCACGATAATGCATGCATACTTTCGAACCTAAATCACAAAGTGATCATGCGTTTGGACTTCAGAGGTCCTGCCACCATCTTTCCATTTCATTTTCGTCCATTCAAATTTCTACCTTACGCACTGTAAGTTGAGTCGAAATTAAAATGGATGGTGGGAGGGGGCTGAATTCGTGATCGAACAATGATTTCGGATCTCGGCTACATTCGTTTTTGACGCTTCCAATTTCTACGGTGTTGGGTCCAAAAATATAGACGAGAAATGAAACCATATTAAATTCAATACAATATTTTGAAAGCGACACTTGTAATTCAAAATTTAGGGACAATTTAAATGATGCATGTTGTTGCCGTGTGCCGATATTAAGTTTAAAATTAAAAATAATAATTTTCGTATAAAATAAAACACATATAAATAAATAAGTATGTCGAAAGCTTGGGTCAAGTCTGTGTGGCGTGTGCGATGTGTACGGACTATGGTGACGGTGTGGACGCGTGTCGGCGCGTGTCGGCGCGTGTTGGTACATTTCGGCACGTATTTATTTATTGGTACGTGTCGGTACTGTCGGCGCGTATTGGTACGTATCGGTGCGAATTGGCACGTGTCGGCGCGGGTCAGTGCGTTTCGGCGCGTGTCACAGCGTTTTGGTACGTGTCAGCGCGTGTCAGCGCGTATCTGTGCGTGTTGGTACGTGTCGGTGCGTTTCGGCGCGTGTGTCGGCCGCGGCGCGACGCAAGTGAGCATTCCATTACACGAGCACGTTCGAATCGCTTCCCGGTCGAGTCGGTACAGAGCTGCGTGTGTCGCGGAGGCTCGCTGCCCGCCGCGGTAGCTAGCTTGTAAGTTAGCGTTAGTTTAGCTTAGCCTCTAAAAGGCCTGTGTTGTGTGTTTATAGATTATGATTACGACTATTACGGGTACGGTGATTACCGAGGTGGCTACAATGAGCCATTTTACCGGTACGATGAGTTCTATTTCGATTTCGCGGGGCCACCGCAACCGTCCGCCGTCCGCCAACAGCCAAACAGAGCGCAACCGGTGGGTCCCTCACACACTCACTAATGTTATCACTATTATTTTACTAGTCACTATATAATAATAATTATTAATTAATTAATTATACAATACAATAGTCGCTGTACCTCTCATTCCATATTGTCGTTTACTATATCGACTCTAGTTGCCAAATTTTTTTTTTTGCTGGTTTTTCGTTTTTTTTTACAATTTACATACATATTATTATAATTTTTTTTGTACTGTATTACTTTTTCGTTTAATCCACGAATGGAGTTAGTGACTCGGTAAAGACGGTAGTGTGTAGGCCTGACGGTGGTGATCGCATTGCGGCGGGCGCCCGCGCGGGGCCGGGGGGCGGGGTGGGTCAGGGGAAGGGGGCACACCCCCCCAACCCCCGCTGCCGCGCCCCCCGGCCGTTGACCAAAAACTTTACCGGGAAAACTGTTAGAGGGCGCGGGGTGGCCGGTCGGCCGATCGCACCACCAGGTCTGCATGGCTGAGGCCACTCCGACTAACATGCCCGTTTCTGTTCTTCTTCGTTCTCTTCTTTCATTTTGCCACCTCACGTTTGCATCGCTTCACATGACCGACATCTGTCCCGCTTTGGGGTTTACCAGACGACGGGAATTTTTCTGACGCGTTCGAAAGCTCTCTGCCGGATGAATTGAGAATCTTTGAAAGCTTCTCAGGATTTTCTAATTAAAGGAGGAAAGTATTTGTTGAGTCGCTTTTTTGACAAAAATAAAATTTGAAACATCAGGGATTTTGTCAGGAAAACTCACTTGGATCTGGTAAAAACCTCGTTTCGCTTATCACCGCTTTATGTATCCGCATTAGTGCTTCGCTTTGTCACTGACTTGCTAACACACTTGAGCTTTGGCCGCCGCACTTCTCCCCCCTCGCCTCGTTTCCCGCCCCCGCCTCCTTGCCTCTCCCCGTCTCCAGATGTAGTGGATAATGTAGTGTCGGAATTGCTTGGAACGTTCTAATAACATTGTACAATTTCTCGTTGTCGCAACGAGGTATAGAGAATATGTTCACAAGATTAACTGATCCGCTTGGTAATCAGGACGACGAGCTCGGTCTCGGCCCGAACTCGCTTTACTACGACCTAACTGGAGGCATTCAGGTACCATACCACCGTAGTACTACTACACGTACTAGAACCCACTTATAATAATTACGTTGGGTATAATTAATATATCGTTGTAATTTTTTTCATTTTATTGATGTTGTATCAATCGTTGTTTAGCAATATTGCATTTATAGACCTAGAATTTTTTCCGGTAAATATTATATTATGTATTTTTAGACTCTGATTATTATCATTGTTATTCAAAATTATATTGCAGCATTAATCCTATTAGAATGATCACATTGTATGTAGGTATTATTAGGGTATCATAAAAAAAGAATTATAGAAAAAAAGCTTTTGTAGAGGTACCTGATTGTTTCGTGTCTATATTTTTATTTACTCCTGCATAGGTATAACAGTGCATTTTGGTAGATCATGAATGTGCATATTGTAGCTATATTGTGTTCGTACGAAGAATATACAGGGTGTAAGGTATTGAAGCCCTCGATAATTCATGATGAAAGTATACATAAAAAAACATACTGATAAATCACAAGAGAATACGGAGAATCGTGGCTTTGAACACGTAAATTAGGTACTTACATCTACGTATAAACTGTCAGCGCATCAGCGGCAACACTAAGGAATGTGTCGTTGAATGTCTCTCACTGCATCCGTCAACATGAACGCGTCGGCAACTTGCGCGCTTGATTTTAAAGATATTTTAAAATCAAGATTAAATTTTTGTTTGAAGATGATATTTTCAAACATAAATTTTTTACAGAATACCCACCTCAACACGTCCTTTGCTTTGCCTTACAGCCTGTATACAGTATAGCGTAAAATAATATGATTTGAAATATACAATCTACGATATGATGATGTGCACACGGATCTATCTGGAACGATTTCGATACGCATGCGTTTATAATTGCAGTGCGATTGTTTTCTCTGCATGCTTTGGTTTAACGGTGAAGTCGGTACTTACCTAATGGATTGCACGCATTCGTACAGATTCACACGTTGAAACTTCAAACACCGTTTCAATAATTTTGTGATCTCCAAAAATGCTTGAATCTCGTTACTTATGTACCTACTTGTAACTTTTTGATTATTTTAGACGTTATTATCAAAAAACAGAAACTCGAAATATTTAGTTTTCCATTTTTGTAGTTTTATTATATCTGTAGGTTGAAGGTTTTCAAAATATTACACATAAGATACGATAGATTTTTAAAATCATACGTATATTTCTTGTATAGCCGTTTGTAAAGTACATGCAGATGACAAGAACGATGGTATACGCTTTTCAGTGGGAAGGTAAATTAGAAGAATTATTTTGACACTACTGCTGTGGTGTTGTGAGGTCTAGAACTCTATATTGTCAATGTGCGTGGGCTCAGTTTGTGTGCACTTTTCAAAACGACTGTACGTGCTCGTAATTGATTACTGTAATCTTTCACCACACTTGAGCTTATTTATACACCTCATTACAGCCTAAAAATGCACTATTGATGTTTGCAATGGTCGGTACATAAATGGAAGCCTATAATTTCAGTTGGAGCCTTTTCAGGGGTCAAACTGTATCCGCTAAAAATCATATCTTTTAAGATTTTTCATTTAAAAAGAAATCGAAAGGAGAAACGTTAAACCGTGATTTTCGAATTAACTTTTTTAATGTTGCAATGCTACGGAATTACTATAAAAAATCAGCATTTACCCAATTTTACATATTCATTTATTTTAAAATGAAAGTATGCCTTAGAAGATACGATTTTTATAGAGGGTGAAGCTAGTGAAGTTTTACCTATTTAGTTAGCCCTGTAAGGGCCTTATTATGGTTTTTTTTTTGCTTACATATTGGATTTTATTTATTCTAGAATGTTGCCTGCATAGTAATCTATTTCGTGATTATTTTACTTTGCGGTTACAAACTCAAAGAAGACTTCCATTGCCGTTGCAAACAACAAGAATGTGCACAAGAGCTAATACGCGAGTGTGCCTAAGGCTGTGGCTACACTCGACAGTTTGCGCCTGGCTAGCCCGTAATGTGTTTGAAATGGAACGTTCGCGACATAACTATAGCTCGTTGACCTCGAGAGTATCGCAAAATTTACAATTTTGGTAATAATTAAAAAGGAAAATGTAAAAAAACTAGTAGTCTGCACCCTCGAGTCTATCTGGCTATAAACGATGTTGTTGTTGTTGTTTTAATGAACTTAATACTTATAATACTTATTATTTAAAAGTAAAGTGGACTTGAAATTGAAAATCTCGACACTATCGATGCAGGAATCATCGGCAACGTATGTAGTTTCCAAAGTCGTGAAAGTTTACATTATAGGGAACACCTACCTGCTGAACATTAAAAAGTGGCTTCTAGCATAATTGCTTCTTATAAACCTTGTGCCCTAAAATAATTGAATTCTGTTAAGATTTTGCTTGGCTGGTAGGTAAGTACTAGGTACCTATATGTTACATTTTTATGTAATACAATGTAAATTTTCACGACTTGAAATGACAACTCAAATCACGTTGATCTTATACGTTTCATGACACAAAATCTTGCTTTTGATACTGACCTAACTTTCCTACGCATATCCAAACTGTATATTGACTGTTATTTGGCCCGCATCACTAGAAAGCCAATTCTCATTCCGGGCTAGATGTGTTTACAATCTACGAACACACTCACTTAACATCAAGTTGTGGTTAAACTTGTTAAAAAAAATATAGGAAAAGTTATTCGATTTTGTGTCGGGAAATATTTTACTACGATGGTGTCGATGTATGGTATTAACGACCTCGTCTTGAGGTGTTCGGTCGGGCGCAAACCGTCGGTGGCGCGTGCGCTCTCGGGGCGCGTGTGCGTGTGCGCGCCGTGCGTTGAGCGTGTGCGTTGCGTGTCGCAGGCCCCTGGTTCATGTACGACGGGGGGCGGGCGCTGGGCGCGGCGCGGGGCGGCGGCGGGCGCGGCTGGGGCCCGTGGTGGTGCACGGCGCGCCGCTCGTGGCCGCCACACGCCCAGCGGTACCCGTGGCAACCAGCGCGCCAAGCCAAGTTCAGTACCAGGTAAACTAGCAGACCGCCGTCACCACTCTACACCACTCTACCACGGAGGATATCGATGCCTATAATAACAAAAATGTGAGCGAAATTTCTTGCAGAAAACAGCCATAGTAAATAAGTAGGTAAGCGCAAATGGCATTTCATATATACAATTTCTTGAAGTTTTCGTGGGCGTGATGAAAAACGCAAGAGGCTTGCAATACGAAGTGACTAAAGCACAATTTTCTTTCGATTGAAATTATATATACAAACACCTAGTTTTTGCAGAAACTGGAGTCGAAATTGTGTTTTGATACGCAGCCGATTCAGCCGTAGGATTTTTGATGTAGGAAAATTGAGTGACTAAAAGGATGTGTGTGTGAGGATTTGCCACAAGAGTTTGTCTGAGGAAGACGTATGCCGACAAAGTTAGAGGATATCTTCAGAATAGTATATTTCATTATAAGTGCGGAAAGCCTGTCATTGCAAAGAGTTCCGACAAATGTCTACCCGAGCCGAGGCGCAGCCGAAGGTGAGGGTTGACAGTCGGAACTAGTTGCAATGACGGTTCCGCACGTGTACTGAACAACTATTTTTAATACAGTTGCGAAAAAAATGAAGAAATTTAATAAAATATCAAAAACACAACAAACTCAACTAAGTTCCAACTGTGATCAAGAGATGGCGCTAGTCGTATTAGTAATGCGAAACCTACGTTTCGCAATGAAAAAAAGTGTGTCAAAGTCGTGTTGCCATTTGACAGTTGGCAAAGAGAACGCACGAGTTCGGGAAAGGGAAACAAAAAGCTCGAGTATGTAATAGCGAACATCCCGAACGCTAAACGTCCCTGCAATACGCCACTTTTTGAGCAACTGTATTAAAAAAGTAGTTATCCGGGGTATTAAGAACCGACCGGGTGTGTGGAAAGGATATACATATATATAGACGGAATTTTTCTCTCTACAATGTCAAGATACACAATCGAACTCACGGACCCAGGTTAGATGGAGTCGTTTTCTCTTACATTTCTTCTTGACTGGCTCCTGACTCTACCATCTTGCTGCCCCTGCTCGTACCTACTTAACTGGTTTTCACCTGAAGAAAATATTGTAAATACGTAAAAACCCTATCGGTTTTACCTAAAAACCTTTAAGCAAAATTCTAAATTGTGCCTAGAAAAGATTGGACTCACATCTTGGTCGACCCCCCCACTTCCCCTCCTATCCCATCCGCCACCTATCCTGAACACAATATGTCCCTTCTATTTCAGCATGTTTGATGGTTTGCGTCTAATCTGGACCGCGATACGCTTTGCATCGGTAAATATCCTCGCCTCCTACCTCAGCTCCGTCGATTTCAGCAGGACTGCCACAAACTTTGCATCCAAATTTATCGTAATAAGCTCGATCGAGTGACGAGTCCCATGTTTTCTAGACGCACGACAAGTTTGTGGGAGGCCTTTTCCGAACATCATATATTTTGTAGGTACCTACATGTGAGCACACATTGGATTACAGAATCGCGTCATTCCTTAGAACACCGCGGGGTCTGCTGCTGATACAGTGATCACTCTTAAGATTTTTCATTAAAATTTGCACCAGATTAAAGTGTTAAATAATTTTAATGTTTATTACATTTCTATATCAGCAGCGGGAGGAGATCACTTAGATTTTTTGATTAGTATTTATGTCATGGCCGTACCCAGGTTCCTGGGCAAGGGGGGCAAATCCGATTGGTTCTGGACCACCTAGTCAAATAAACTTAATAAAACAGGTAATTTATTACATAAATTCTTTAATCGTAATAATTAATTAAAGAATTTATCGACAAAAGTAGATAAGTTAATAAGGCCGTAAGATCCAGGGGGGACGGCTCCCCCCCCTCGGTACGCCCATGATTCATGTCCACCCTGTATTTAGAATATATGGTAAGTAGAGTCTGTCAGTATTTCCATAGTCGCCATATAGTATAGTGGTGTGAGAAGTAGTAATGAGATGGATGTTATTCGCGACGTACCTATACAGGTTGTCATTGTAATGCTTGGTGTTCGGTTTGCGTCAGGTAAACGTAAATACGACGGGGGTCACCAGAACCAAGGGGGGGAGACGAAGCGCCGGCTGGGCGCGGCGGCGGCGGCGGCGTGCGGCTGGGGCGCGGCGGGCAGGGCGGGCGCGCCGCTGCCCCCGGCCGCCGCGCCGCGCAGCTAGCCGCCGCCGCCGCCGCCGGCGCGCGCCGCCGCCCTCCCCCCCGGCCCGGCCCCCCGCGCGGCCCCCCCGGCCGCCCCGCGCGCGCCCCTGCCGCGGAGACACTACAGACTACGCAGGGGAGCCCCGCGCGCGCCCGGCGCCCGCCGCGGCCGAGCGGTTACGTTTGCTCGCCGCCGGCCCTCGCCGTGTAGCGAGAGGGCCGGCGATATACTTACTTTTTTTTTCTATATATGTGTTTTATTTTTTTCATTTGATTTTCACGTTTTCAATTTATGTAACGCGTCGATTCCGTAAAAATCTTAAAGTAGGACGTTATGAAATGTTTCGAATATAAGTTTCCCGTTATGCTTACGTTTTTCGTCTGTCGTCCTAGCCGTATGTATACGTTTAATATATTTACTTTATTATATTGTGTGCGGGGCGCGGGCCGCGGTTTCCTGTTTGCGGCCCGCCCCCGCGCAGGGCCGCCGCGGCCCCTCGACTGTCTGTTTTTTTAATACATGTTATTCGATATATTTTATTCCTACGAGCGCATTTTGCGATGTGATGTGTATTTTAGCAGTAATTATTATTATGTAAGGAGTTTGACTGTTGTTTTTTTGACATACTTACAACTTAGGATATTTGAGAATGAATTGATGGAATGAATTTATTGGAGACGAGAACACGACGACCCAGCAATTACGGCTAAAACAATGAATTCAATGGATAACAAACACCCTGTACTCGATAACATTTCCCAACTGTGTTCCTGCTTTAGTTTTTTGCTTATTACATACCTATTTCTCTTAGATACATTAGTACGAGGAAGGTAGTATAGTAAAAGTTCAAGATTCTGTAACGTTAATTATAGTTGCTCTGTATACCTACTAAACTTAATTTGTATAATTGGACCACATAGCATGCCCATACCTACTGTTAGAGCTCTGTCATTGTAACAAACAATTGTATCAGTTTAATATGTGGAATAAATTTGCAAAACTGTGTTTGCCTTATTATAATTTCCGTTGTTTTCTTTTTGAACAATTCCAACCTATCGATGAAGTCTTACTGTCAGTGAGTCTATTGGGAAAGAAATTCCCAGTAAACTGCTAGACTACGCGGTTAAACAACTGGCAACAGGGGGATTTGACAAATACCTAGTTGTAAAACTAGCAGACGCTATAGGCGTATAAGTCTTAATGTGCCTGTCTTTTACTAGCTATTACAACTTTTTCTGATCAACTAAACCGATGAGTTTTGGTTCTCAAACAACATTAGGTTTTACAAAAAGTAGGTAGGTTACTTTTAAGCAATAAGGCCGCCCTTTGTTGCCTGTTTTTCCCATCATGTATTTTTATATTTTTGTTTTCGGTGACAATAAAGAATATTTGATTTGTAGGTAGGTAGGTAGGTATACCAGAATAGCCCATGATCGACGATCGACCGAACAACGGAAGAGGTGGCTTTTGCCCGTAGTACGGTTAGTCCTGTTAATTTTCTTTTAACGACATCATAAAAAGTACGCAGTGTCGCACCTTTAGTATTAAAGTGATCTAACTCAAAAATCGCAATTTGTAGGAAATGAGCAGAAACTTCTTCACATAACATGCGTTGGTGAATAAGGGCTCAACGAAAGTGATCGTACCGTACCGGTACCTACCAAAGGCGCGTTCCGTGGATTCGCACGAATGCACTCGAGCGCGCTCGATACCCGTTCTGTGGCTTGGTGAAATTTTACTTTCACAGCTGTCAGAGCGTAGTTTCACCCGTTCCGTGGCTCAGAGTGCAACAACCAAACAACCATCTCCGAAGCAGGTTAATTTTCATTTTTCACTCTGACAGCTATGTATTGTTTAAGAAGTGTCAAAGTTTGCGCCAAAAACCGGATTCGTCGAAAAGAAATCAATCGGAGTTCTTACAAACAAAGGGGCGGTGTAGTAGGCACAAAAAGTTTATAATTGGATGAAAAACAGTCTTATTTGCAATGTGAGTTGAAATAAAACAAATGGCGCCTGAAATTTCAAATATTTTGAGGTTATAAAAACAACTCGATCGTTCTGTGGCTTGGTTGCAACCATAGATTTAGTTAGCCATAATAAATTTATGGTTGCAACTCACACGAGTGAAATTTTAACCGAACAACTGCGCCCAAACCCACGGAACGCACACCTATCGCCTTTCCTCAAGTAAATCACATTACATGGTAAGGTTCTAGTGGTCTACACCTTTCACAGGCTACAAAGTGCCAGTTGCATCATCGAAAGTAGGCTGTAAAGAAAAAAGTGCCTGCTTTTGTAAGCATGAAGTCCCAGCCACCCTATAGCCAAATTGATATTCTACAATTAACTCACAGAAAACTAAGAAACGAATCGTTAGTCACTTGATCACATGAACTCGTCCAATCAACACTCTAGTTTTGTGTGACTACATGAACTAACGATTCCGTTCCTTAGTTTTCTATGCGTTAATTAATAATTAATAATTGTAGAATGTCAATTTGGCGGGGAGGCAAGTACACGCGCCGCAGTCGTCGCCGCTCTTGGCTGTGACCGGGGGGTCAGAGATATGGGAAGCAAACGAAATAAAATGTCAATGTGTACTTTAAAGTGTCGTGTATTATTATTTATCTATCGGGTGCGCCTGCGGGGCGTCAAATCCTGACTTCTTCATCTCGACCGGCGCGCGTGCAGTCACGGCGCAGCCGCGTCGTTGCGGCCGCGAGCGGCGGGCGCGCGGTGCTGCGGCGTCATACGGTGTGGGGCGGCTGCGGCGCGTCCGCGTCGGCGAGCCGCGCGGCGGCGGGGCGCGCCCGGGGCGGCGGGCGCGGCGGCGGCGGGGGCCGGCGGCGGGCGGCGCGCGACGCCCGGCGGCGGCGACACCACGCGCCCATCGCCGCCGCCGCCACCGCGCCCACGGCCGCCCCCGCCCACCCCGCGCCGCCCCACTGCGCCCACGCGCTGCCCGCGCCCACCGCCGCCGAGCCTACACACACCACACTATAACCGCCACCGCGTATAGGCACATGTCGGTTCTATATCGTTCTACGAGCACTAGAGCTTACTGTACAATCTTCGAAGCTTTACAATATTCAACGCGAGCAAGATTAGGTACCTACACTTGTCAATTAAGCTCTACTCGAGGAAAATCCATTCGACATTGGATGTTGTAAAGCTAAATTACACAGTTTTGTGACTGTTATGGTTATTTATTAGGTTCATTTATTTAAATTTCCTTTTTAAGACACATGCAACATTTAAAGAACTACGATGAAAGGTAAATAAGCTTGCATTGCGTTACATTATATGAATAAATAAATAGGTACGTTCTACTTATTGCAAATAAATAAAGATAAAAAGGTAAAAAAAGCAAACGCGAGCCGTAGTTTAACGTTGCCGTTGGAACAGATTTTTTGGTCCTTCGAGCCGGATATCCTCAGAGATCACCGCTAAAGAAATTGACGTTGCAAATTATAATGATAAATGATACATCATATACACTATTCATGTGCTTAAAATCGTAATGTCGTAAATGATGACGTCACGGATCTACGAGCTGATATGGGAGCGTAGCCAGGGAGGGGGATGCGGGGCGTTAACGGCTCGGCTCAGCGGGAATGGTGACAGCGGCTGCGAGGGTGTAGACAGACTAGTGTGTGAGCAAGGTGACTCACGTGTGCGGGCCCGGTCAGTGCGGGGCGGCGAGCACAAGCGAGAGGGCGACGAGCGCGGCGCGCGCAGCCCCCCGCGCCCGCGCCGCCGCGCCGCCGCCTGCGCACACGCCGCGTCAGCCCGCGCCCCCGCCCCCGGGGCCCGCCCGCCCGGGGGGCGCGGGCCCACCCCACCCGCACACTTTGCGATGCCACGCGATTGTAACTGTTATGACTGCTTTTTGTGGAATGTAGATTGTAGACCGTAATCGAACTAATCTCTAAAACTCGATTAATCTGTATCATGGGCCGAGTGTGTTCGACCTATAAATATTACTCTTAATGAGAGATTGACTTTTTATTGCATTAAAAACTTTATTCAAGATCTCTGTGTATCTATCAACCACGGACGTTAGTTAAATTAAACTAAGACAAATTAGTAGATATAGGTATAGATCTTTCTTGCTCTCGCGGCCTCATTTGTATTGCACAATTGTGTATTTGTACAGTTCGTGAGTCGTGACTCGAGACCAATCCTAATAACATCGCAAAAGTCGGGTGTAGTAGGTAGGTATATTGTTGACAGAACGCGGCACCCCGGGCTCCATAGTGCGATGACTCAATGCAAGCTTCGTCCCATTGGTACTTTCATAATCAATTTAATTATTGACATCGAAATACATAGTGTATGCACGTTAATTTGAAAGAAATATTCTAGTATTGTATCTATTCAATTTAACAAAGGCATATATTAATTTCTCAACTCTCCTGAGTCATCACAGTATCGTTTATAAATAATTATTATTGATTTTTTTATTTAACAACGATTAGTTATGTATAATTTTATATGAAGTAAGTTTAGTTAGATATGAATGTAAGAAGGGATGAGTTTATATATGAAATATTAAGTTTTTTTTAAAGGACTACAAAAATAAAAGAGTACTTGAATCTTGCAACATATTCGATATATTCTTCATATTTTATCCACCAACAATAATATTATTAGTTCTAACCTTAATTTTTTTGCGACTAAACACCTAACGATCATAAATAACATCCTCTGAGACAAAATTTGCATTGAATCCATCAAAGATAAGTAGATATTATATTGATAGTTTGTACAGTACAGTGAAAAGAAACGTTATTGAAGAATATTTTAGAGACAAGTAGTCATTAACACTACTACAGTGTTTAGATACAGTATCTTACAGCAATACATATAGAAGTTCAAAGCAGGAGTAAGCAGTGGTTAAACTGCTATGCTTCGCCCCTCACAGTCAATGAAGCTATAGCAGTAGGTAGATAAAATATATTAAATAGTAAGTACCTAAGGGACTGACTGCTAGCGCCACCTGTTATCAAAAATCTCATTAGGTATGTTCTTTCTAAGATAATTAACAAAGAAATCGTTAGAATATATAAATTTTTTGGTCATAATTCTGAAATAACGCAATATAAAAAAAAGTTTTATAGAAAACCGTCTAAGTGACCGCTTTTGTTTTTTTTTTCATAACCGTTCCTCGATTTAGTACCTATATTTATTACTCTGAGATTTCAATTAAATATAATAATTTTTTTTACAATAGGTGGCGCTAATCCTGAGAGGGTCAAATAAATAAAATTACTCATTACATCATTCACTCATTAGAATGATATTGGGATACTTAAGGCCACAAAAGTATTTTGTTCTTACATACCTACTGCTTACTCCATTTTATTATAATTAAGTAAGTACGTGTTTTTAATAGCTACTTTTTAACGAATAATTTATAGTTTAAGGTTACATATAATATGCAAACGTGTATTGATACAAAAAAAAAATTATATTATATTGTTAAATGCATAGTGCTGTGCCAATTCGTACAAATACAAAACTTTAAATAGGTAAGTAATATTAGGTATTTAATTTACGAATAAATTTTAGTATTTTTAGGTAGATAATAACCTACACGATAAATCTGAAAATAATAACCTAAAGTAACATTAAATGTGTACACAAACGCCATCTACTTATATAAAATTGCAAGTTTGACGGTGAGATGTAAAGTATCTAACAATATAGTATTTGCACATACACAACTACACACATTGAGTGATTTGCCTAGTAATAGTTATTGTGCCAGAATAATTATACCTACCTAATAGACAATAATTTATCTACCTAGGTAAATAGGTGTCAAAATATTGTTTGATTACCAAACTTTAGAAAACAAAATACTTATTACCAAAAATACTTTGTTAAAAAAAAACATCGTATCAGCGTTTGTGAAATTTCGTCCCATATTGGTTTGGGGTTGAAATAGAATCGATTTAGCTGCGGGTGAATTAGTACCAGCTGTTTTCGGAGTTACCGCGGACATTCCGGGACGAAAGTCCTTTTTAATAATAATAATAAATTATTATTTATTCAAAGTAACTAAGACAATAGTGTTAGTAACAATATCTTGTACCTCTGACAACGTGTATCAAAAATTTCATGATGATCGATTGAACCGTTAAGGCGTGAAAGCGTAACAAACATACAAACTCACTTTCGGATTTATAGTGTATGTGTTGCTTGGTTTACCTTTACACGACACAAGCTTATAGCTTAAGTGGGATCGAGTATCGAGAGATGTATGTGTTGTGAAGTGTTATTATTATATACGTATACTAGCTGTCCCGGGCGGTTTCACCCGCGATAATTTCGGAATTGTTTCAAACAAACTCCCCCCACCCCTTTTCACCTTAGTGGTAGAACCCCGGAAAATCCTTTCTTATCGGATGCCCACGTCATACAAAGAACACACCCTCCAAGTTTCAGGTCCCTACGATCAGCGGTTCAGGGTGTGGGTTGGTCCATCAGTCATTCAGGACAAAGCATTTTATATGTATAGATAACTAGACAATGGGCATGTTGACTAATTTTTATTTTTTAATCCGTCTAGTAGATTAATAAAAAATATTGGACACGTATTTTTTCTTTTTTTACGTAATCAAAAAATAACGGCGATATATTGAGTTTAAATTTCGCGTGACGTCACTATTCTGACAGTTTGTATAGCGGTTTTAGTGGTTAGTGACGTCACGACCCCTGTCCCTAAACTTTAATGCGCTTTATCTCTGTATATTTTAATTTATTTAAAAAAGCAAAAAATACGTGTCTGTTGTTTTTTTATTTTCTAACTGACGGACTAATTAGAATTTTGATCTTCAAAAGTAGTCCACATTCCCATTATAGCGTCGGTACTCGGTAGGTTGGTACTAACAGTGCGGCGGCCTGTCGGGCGCGGCGCCCGCGCAGTGCTGCAGCGCGGAGCAGGCGGCGGCGGGCGGCAGGCAGGCGCCCAGGCAGCGCGCGGCGGGCGCGGCCGGGGGCGCGGCGGCGGGCGCGGGGCACGGCGCGCCCGGCTCCGGCACCGTCACCTCCGTCCACACGGCGCGCCACCCCGCCGCGCCTATCGACTTGTCCGCTATTATGAAACTGGGGAATGGGATTGTTACTTCAATTTTGGGTTTTACACCGTCGTGTCGAGTAGATAAAATAAATGAAAAATATTGGACACAAAAATAAAATTTCAACAAAAAAATTTAATTAAAATTCATACGGTGTGGGCCAATTAAATCGGTGTTTTGTTATTTTTAGCTGTTTAGCGTAGTGTTTATATTATGTTTAGTAGGTATAGGTACTAACGACAGCCTAATCGAGTTGGAAGAGGAGAGGTACTGCCAGCGGTCCGAGGGCGCCTTCTCGCCGCACAGCTCGAGCGGCGGGCCGGGGCTCTCGTACCACAGCCGCAGCACCGCCGCCGGGCAGCCGCGCTCTGGGGAGTAATGTATGTATGTATACTGTAACTGTACCTACATGCGCGAGCATAGGGGGGTAGGGGGGGGGGGGCGTCCTGACAACCCACTCTGAACAATGGGAAAGAAAAAAAGAAAAGTGGTAAAAGAACACTTTTCATTCAAGCGTGCACCAATTTTTTACCATTTTTTTTGTACAACTTTTTTAAACTCTATAGAGTTTGGTTTGTAAAAGGTTCATAAAAGAATAGATATAATAATATGTACTGAATAAATATATGTACTGAAGCTGAAGTGATTTAAGCGCGTCGTCAACGCGCAACGTCAATGTTCCCAAAAACAGTTTTGTTAATTATTCTACTTGTGAATTCCGCGAATGGCTATTGTAAATAATTTACTTGGTGAAAATTTGGGAGAGGGGGGCATGCACCTGTGATGTATGAAGTTAGGTGGGGGTGGGGGTGGTGGTGGGGGTACCTGTGAGGTGTCCCTCGACGGCGAAGTGCTCGAAGTTGAGCAGCAGCCGGCGGCCGGGGCGCGCGGTCACGAACCAGTTGCAGACGCGCGACGCGGCGCCGCGCGCCGGCGGCTCGTACGGGAGCGGGAAGCGCGGCGACGTCACCACGCCCCACTCCGCGCCCGACATGTTGCCGCCGCAGTCGCCGAATATCGACTTGGCCGGCTGAACAGTAACAAACACACAATAAATAAAATAAAAAAGCCCTTTATTTCATGCATAGAAGGACGATATATTGTTTTTTTTTAAATACAACATGTTAATGAATTAACTGAAAACCTGATACACCCCATTAAAAAAAATAAACTATAATATCATTAAAATATATTTTTTTATGTCGAAAAAATTTATACTTTAAAAGTTATTCAACATTAGTTTGGAGGTGACCTATCTGCGAAATTCCAAACGCTACGCCCTCGCCTACCGGTTCGAATTTTTTTAAAAACTTATTACTTACCTATTATTTAAAAAACTTTTATACTATACATATAGTGTAGACCATAATATACTTTTTAACACTAAAATATTAAATATTACTAATATAGAATTTTAGTGCAAAAAAGTAGTTAGGTCGGATGTTGCGATATGCTTTTCATGTCCATATTTTAAAAATTTGTATATGGTAACCCTGTAGTAGAGTGGACAGCTGAATAAATTTAAAAAAGTGTGCATGTTGTTGGTGTAGTAGGTACCTCAAACACGTATCGCGCCTTGAACCCGGAGGCGACGTGCTCGCGGTCGGTGTGCAGCGCGACGCGCAGCCCGAGCGCGCCGCGCGGCGACTGCAGCGGGCCCGGCGTGGCCAGCCCACACCAGCGGCCGAGCGGCACGCGCGAGCCCTCGCGGCCCGTCCACCACGCCTCCAGCCAGTCCTCGCTGCACGTCGCGCCGCTGCAACGTCGGCGGTCGGTAGGGTCATGCGAACCGGGGGAGGTTTTACACTACAGGGCCCGTATTGACTATACCAAAAACATGTCTTGCCCATAAGGCGCGTCCCAAAAACACATTCCCAAACGTTCTAGATGCCAAAATACCCGCGGAGATCCCGCAGGAATTGGGATTTCCAAAAATAATTTCTGAGCGGATGCCTACGTCATTACACTCATTACAACTACCTGTATGCCAAATTTCAGCGAAATCCGTTGAGTAGTTTCGGCTGTGCGTTGATAGATGAGTCAGTCAGGTTTGCCTTTTATACATTATTCAGATTATTATTCTATATGCCATAAGAAACGTTGTAAATGTACCTATTTTTGGCCGTGGTCATAGTAAAATAAGGGCCCAGGAATGCATTGGAAATAATATCAGCTTGGAATCGTATGGCAGACTAGTTACGTATACCTCAGGAGCGTTCTCGTGTTTTTGATATATGTAGACCGCGAAACTTTATCGCTTAGAGTGATCTCTCCCAGGCAACTTTTAGGTAGAATTTATAGGAGATAGAAAATTAGATAGATACACGTACATAAAGATTAGGGAATTAAACATGGTCAAATCCAGGAACTCAACCTACCAATGGATGTCAACCCTAGAGAGTTAACCATCAGAGTTCTTACCCGTAGAGTCCGGCGGTGGCGTTCCACGCGTCGGCCCTGACCTTGAAGTGGTCGAACACGACGGTGACCTGCTCGTTGGGCGTGGCCTCCAGCGCGTACGTGCAGTTGGTGCGCGACGGGTAGTTGGAGGGGTACCGGGGCGAGTTGAACTCGCCGCGCTTCTTCGCCTCCGAGCGGTACGTGAACGAGCACTCGCCGCCCGGCGCCGCCGTGCCCGGCACGCGGTACTCTGGGGCGAACAGTAGCAATATGGGGTACTTTGGGGGTGTACAGTACCCAAATGGAGTACTCTTGGGGCGTATAGTAGCCATATGGGGTACTCTGGGGGTGTACAGTATCCATTTAGGGTACTCTGGGGGCGTACAGTAGCTATATGGGGTACTTTGGGGGCATACAGTAGCCATATTGAGTATTATAGGGGCATACGGTAGCCATAAAGGGTACTCTGGGGGCGTACAGTAGTTCTATTGAGTACTCTGGGGGCGTACAGTAGCATATGGAGTGATCTGGGGGCGTACAGTAGCCATATGGAGTGATCTGAGGGCCTACAGTAGTCATATGGGATATTGTGGGGCCTGGGGGAACTAACTGGGACTAAAATGTCCGACAGTTGGAGATTCGCGCTTAAACTAACCAGTTTCGAAGGTATATTTCGCTTTGAACCCCCTGCCCTGTAGCTCCCCGGAGCTGAACACCATGACCAGCCTCGGCCCGTCGGACAGCAGCGGCGGCGGGAAGGGCGGCGGCCCGGGGGAGTCCTCCCCGCACAGCTCCGCGTCGTGCTTGTCGTACGAGTCCGTCGCCTCTTGGCCGCGAAGGTACACTTTGAGGTAGCCGTCTGGACATGCACTACTAAAAAAAGGAATTCGTGCAACTCAGTACACGTCATGACATGACAGAAAGGGAACTTCCCCTTTAGCCAAGAAGAAGAAGTTATAGAAAACCGAGGAACTTATCATATCACGTAGTCAAGAGAAACCGTTCCAAAGACATATTTTTCGTGACATGAAAATAAGTTCCTAAGGGGACAGATATAGCATAGTCTCTCTTTCTCTCTGGTCAAGTATCTATTTAGTACCTGCAGTCGCGACGAAAACATTTCATTTAAAATAACCCTGAAAATTTGTTTTACTCATAGAAGTGAGAACGAGGATTTTAGTACAGAAATAACATCAAAATTATGAAGAAACATTTGCTCATTTGTTTTATATTCTATCCTTTTTTTATTAATCTTAAAATAAATCACTTACTCTGGTTTAGGTTTTTTCCCTTTCGGTATAGAAAAGTTTTGAAACTCCAGGCGCACCCGCTCTAAGTTTTGTGAATCTTGCATACCGTATATAAAATATCTGCAAAGTAAAAGTTAATTATTGTACTAACATGAATTATATGTACTGTAAAGAAGTTGTAAAATATACATAATTTTATTTTAAAGATGTTTTTGCTCGTGTGAACTTACCTACAAACAACTTTTTGTATATAAGGGTATGGATAATTTGGATTGTACACGAAACCCGTCGATTCCTTTTTGCTGAGAATCTTCTGGTCGCACTCTGAGCCCCTAATGTGCTCGGCATCATGTTTACTTATAAAATCTGAAATAACAATGTTTTTACATTAAATTTCATTCAAAGCAGCTCATCACTTGCAGCTTTTTCGTCCTGAGGTAGGAAAAGACAATATTCACACATCATGCAAAATTGTGGAGAGATGAACTCCACAATTTTGCATATAAAATGCGTAATCATCAGTTTTGATAATTGCTGTACCTACCTATCCATCGTTATCACTCAACTTTTTTCATAAGCCTCTTCGTTCCATTGTCCACCCTGCCCTCCACTAGCTACGCCTACAACGCATACAATGGCCGCCTACTCACTCATATTCCTAAACTGAGTCACTACTGCGTCCTTACAGCATCATCCGACATTATGATCCACTCACCTAACTTAACGAAACTCTCGGAGAACTCGAAGATTCCCTTGAAGCCGCGGTTCTGCGTGTTGGCGGCGCGCGGCAGCGTGTAGAAGGTGACCAGGAGCCGCTCGTCGCTGGAGTACAACACCAGGTTGCGCTGCTGGCCGCAGTACGTGCCGATCACCGCGGACGTGTTGTCGGGGCCGTCGTACACGCGCACCCAGTCGAATGGACAACTGCACGCAAGGAAGGATCAGTCAGTAAGTAATCAGTATTCAGTCGAATGGGCAGCTGCACACAAGGATGGATCAATCAGTATTCAGTCGACGAGATAACTGCATGCAAGGAAGAATCAGTCAGTACCCAGTCGCATAGACAACTAACTGCACACAAGGGAGAATCAATCAAGTCAGTCAGATCCGGTTTTAGGAAAGCTCTCCTTTTCAATCTAAAGGTTACGTTAATTTCGGGGTTCTCGCGGGAATCCCGGGATAAAAGTATGTCATATTCCCTATCCCTATGTCCTATTCCGTCTGTCTGTCTATTCTGTGTCTGTACCAAATTCCGTGCCATTCCGTTGAGCCGATCTGGCGTGATTGAGTAACAAACATCCATCCATCCGATCCAAACTTTCACATTTTTAAAATTAGTGGGATATTATGATTCGTTTCGACGAGGTAGTTCCTATCGACTTACTGCGGCCCGCCGAAAAACAGATCGAAGTCTCTGAACTCGAGCCGTATCCTCTGGCCCGGCTGGCCGACGAACTGGTAGTTGCACGTGATGTCCTTGGGATACGTGCCCGGGTACGTGGGCGACAGCAGCAGCCCCGTCTTGCGCTTGCTCACTTCGATCACGAACGAGCACATTGTGTTCGCCACCGGGGTGCCCACTTCGAATTCCGCTGGGGAACAACAATCATAGGTTAGGCTATTTGATCTAAGCGAAACATAAATTAAAGTTGCAAGAAAGTTTTGTTTTTCGAACCTACTATTCAACTTAGTTCTGCAAGTACTATACAGAACGATATTTCCCAAAAAATCTCGCTGTAAACAAGAGTTGTCAACCCAACAATAGAAAACCAGGATTTAAAGATGGAAAGACCAGGACACTACAGCTTAGAAGTATTAGTATTAGAACAATAGAAAATAGGGACAATGAAATTCAAATAATAGCAGGAAAAATTGTTTATGGAAGTATCTTCAACGATATGATACCAGGCCCACCGATTAAATGTAAGATTGAGGCAGCAGTGGCGCGTTTAAAACCCAGGACACTTAAAACATATCCTGGACACCCTAAAAATCAGGACATGTCCTGGGAAAATAAAATATAATAGGGCGGTTGGCACCTTTATCCTAAATGACCAACTTACAGGCGTTGATAAAGCGATAGGTGCCGGCGAAGAGCGTGGGCGGCGTGTAGGTCTTGTCTGTGAAGAACGCGAGGGCGACGGCGCGGTGCAGCGACACGCGCCTGCGCGGGGGGATGGGCCCGCAGTAGCGGCCGCCGAACGGCGAGTTCACCAGCTCGCCCTGCTCCAGCGACGACACCTCCGAGTATATGTCCATGTACTCGTGCATGCATCTGCGGCGAGACCAGGCCACCAGGTGAACACGCCAACTCTCACCAGCCATAGACGATGTTGGTTCAGGAAAGGCGACACCCTTAGCCAAGTTAACAATCTACAATCTGAATCATTATTTGGTCACGCAAAATTGGACTTTTGATTGGACGATTTTACGTGACCACGTGACATGATTTTCCCTAGTTTATGACTGTAGATTTTCAACTTGACTAAGGGGGAAGGTATCTATATATCTCCTAATATATCGATCGATCAACAAGAACAGTAATTTACGGGCGTTCAAATCTCAATAGAATCTAGAAGCTTACAAAAGATTGCTTCCTCCAACTTTCTGAATTATCGTTAGAAATCAAATAGTACGGAGATAACTTGTCAATAAATCAAAGCGAATTATTCCATCTAAGTCAAGGTCCGCCCGAAAAGTTTGACCCAGTTGTGGTCCGATCTGCCATGTTAACATACCAACAAATAAGGTGAACTTGTCAGTGAAGAAAACATGTTTTTGTCTCGCTTATTTATGGAAAAAAACCAACACGAGCGAGTGGGATGAGAGATACATTAACAAGTACTTACGATGGCAACTCCCCCACTGCGGCTCCACTGGAAAAAACAACAAAGCCGTTAGCAATATGAATAAATCAATTCGTGTAGTAAATGGCAGGATATTCTCCTGATATTTGAAGTTCATGGCGCGAACTGTAATTTACCGAGACAAATGGTAAGGATATCTAAAGATAAATATTTAGAAACCAAGAGTTTGGTGTCTGACTAAGTAGATCCTTGCCCATAACATATGAATATTAAGTATATTGAATATTGGAACTTAAATATTTTTTAAAATAGCAATTACTATCTTAAATTACGTATAGGTACGCTGTAACTTTGATTTTAGGTAGGTTCTAGATTTTTTGGATAAGCTTTCGTTTACTTTTAGAATTTGTTCTCCAACACATCGAAAAGTTGTCCAAACTGATTTTGGTTTGAGGCACAATATAATGTGTACCTACGTGTAACTTTCAAAACAAGTTACGGCACGATTCACGTTCACTTCAGATTTGAATATAGAATTTTTGTCTATGTCCTCTCTGTACCTCTGACAACGTTAATGTTAAACATGACGATCCTGGAGTTAATGCGTGAAAGCTTAACAAACTCAAATTCGCATAATTATGATATTGTAGCAAGGATGGTTTGCAATTTCAAACCGTACAAAGATGCTTTCACTTGAGACTGGCTAAATGCATTTTCCATATAAATGCGAATGTCCATATAAAAAAAAAGAAAAACAAATTGGGACGCACTCGGGCGGTTTCCCGCGCAGGTCGAAGGTGCGGAACTCGACGAGCACTCGTTGGCCGGGCGCCGCCAGGAAGGTGTACAGGCACTGGCGGCTCACGTTGCTGGGGTTCACCAGCTCGGGGGCCAGGAACGTGCCATTGCCCGCGCCGCCGCGGCTCACGAACGTGCGGTCGCACTCTGGAACAATGGACCGAGCCACTTTAGTTTTTTGAAAATAAAATTTTTAACAAAAAAATTAAAACCGACTTCAAAATACATACACAAAAATGCACTTACACTAAAAATTTAAAAATAACAATACACCGATCGGTTTGAAGTGTCGGTGTAAATAGATCCCGGTAGCAGACACGAGCGGTATTTTAATTTTTTTTTTAACTTTTTAGTGTAAGTGCATTTTTGTGTGTTTTGAATTCGGTTTTAATTTTTTTTTACAATTGTATTTATTTTTCGCTTTTAAGTGGTTTGGTTTATAATTTATAAAGTGACAATTCCAAGATCCCATCATCAGACCCTGACTTCATGACAATGGGACCACCTCGAGAGTATACCGTTTCGAACAAAAAAAGTATTTTTCAAATCGGTCCAGCCGTCTTCGAGTAATCGCGTAACAAACATACAAAAAAAACGTACGGTCTAATTGCGAATCTCCTTTTTTGGAAGCCGGTTAAACAAAATATGTTCTAACAGCGAAACTGCGGCATCAGTATGTACAGTACCTACTTATTCCTCATATATATATTCCGTAGCATTCAAATCAGAGGAATAAGTAGGTGAACTACTTACTAATACTTACTCACCTGAGTATTAGTAGTGACTCAGTAAGTACCTACTCAACAATTAAAAGTAGACCCGATTGGCGCAATAGGTCACCATGCCTGCCCGCTAATCAAAAAGTTTCGGGTTCGATTCCTGGTGGGGGTGGACTTTGTGTGATGAATACAGGGTTCTATTTTCCAGTCTGGGCATGTATATGTATATCTATAGTATAACATATATGTAGTATATAATAATTATAATATAATTTTATTTCAGACATCAATATGCATAGAGTATAAGTATCAGATTAGTAAAAAAATATTTTGACTTTATTACTATAATATTAGTACCTACTGTTAGTTTTATAAAGTATAATTATAAAATATTTTATTATTTCTATTTCTAGGCTGCACCCCTCACTACCCGCACCCAATGGTTCAGGATGGGATGCTGTATATACCCTGTTTGCTTGGTTTCCACGACACAAGCTCATAGCTTAGTGTGGGATCAAGTAGATCTGTGTGTTGTGAAGTGGAAGTGGAGTCGGTTAAAAGTTTTCAGCGATATTATATTTCCATTTGATGAGGTTTTTAAAAATAATACTTAGGTACCTACACCAATACGTGGGTGGGAGGCTAAATGGATTTTCGCGTCGGCCGCTACACGACCTGAATGCTATTCCACGGAGCCGATAATTTATCCATGTCACGTGATATTTACGCGTTTACGCAACGAAAAAAACCTTAAAACTCATAATAGATAATTTGATTTATTATCAAGTTACCTATATTAGAAATATCTCCGGCCCTTATTCACTATGACCATAACACGCCGCGTTAACTAACGGTTGTCACATTTTTTCGAGTTACCGGGACGGGTTTTCTTTTGAAATATTCAGACCTAGGTCTAGTATAGATGCATAAGTACTTATTTTGTTAGGAGTTTCTAATAGAATTCCAAAATTCACTATGATTGAACCCTGAGGAACACCTATTTTAGTGGCTTTAGGTCTTGGAATACACAAAGGTTATTTTTCATACCGATACAAAGAGTAGCCGAGGGAATGCCAAAATTGACACGGGTAGGTAAAACGAGTACCTAGTTACGTCGCTTATAGTCTATACTAATATTATAAAGAGGTAAAGTTTGTGTTATTTAAATAGTACATTGTTATCCTAGGGGTGAAAGTAAGTAGGGGTCTTTCTCCCGAGGGCTGTGCTTTTCATTACGAATGCAAGGAAAGTCAAAATAAAAATAGGAATTAGCTAAACAAAAAATGAGTGAAGATCGGATAGTCGCTTGACACTTTCCCACCTATTTCTTTTTCTTTGGCCGGCTAGCTATTCAGCCAGTATTTTTTATTTACATTGTGGCGACCTAAAAAAAATATTTTCTTTAATTTTTAAGTATTAATTAAAGAAAATAAAAAAATATAAATAGGAATTAGCTTAAGAAAAAGTGAGTGAATTTTATTTTAATTAATACCTACTTAAACTTTACGTTATTTCAATTTTACATCGCGCTGGCTGTATAGAAAGTTGAAACATGGTTCAATAGAAATGTGAAAATAGACCTAGTTTTTTTTTAATAATTTGACAGTTGTCAGTTGAAAGCGATTCTCCCTAGGGCTGAAAAGGGTTACTTTCAACCCGCTTCTCAGGCAACTTCAGACCTACTTTCCGAGTATGAGTAATGAAAAGGTAGTTTTTTTATTTTAATTAATTTAAAGGTAGACCCCAAAGTATTTACCTATCTATCTATACATATAAAATGCTTTGTCCTGAATGACTGATGGATCAACGCACAGCCTAAACCGCTGATCGTAGAGACCTGAAACTTGGAGGGTGTGTTCTTTGTATGACGTAGGCATCCGATAAGAAAGGATTTTTGAAAATTTAACCCCTAAGGGGATGAAAAGGGGTAGCAAAGTTTGTATGGAACGATTCCGCGGGAGCTTCGAAATTATCGCGGGTGACACCGCGCGGGACAGCTAGTACTTAATATATATAATCACAAAATTTAAGTAGGTAGCTTAGAAGTTCAGCTACGCCTAATACGCTTTCACACGACTCTGCTCAAATCTCAATCCGAAGTCAGTCTGTCAGTAGGGTGTGGAAGCCATTAAAACTTTTTCCCACGCTCCAGTAAAGCTCCGCAGATTAAAAATTTCATTAATGAAGTACCTACTTACCACCCGTGATTACTGCTTCACTGAATAGGTAAACATATTTTTTTTTTATTTCATAAAATTAAGTCTTCAGAAGTAATGTTTCAAGATTCAGACACGTACATAATATAAAACCTTTTGAGTTGACTTTTATATTTACCTATGTGAAATAAATAAATAATTAGACTATCGTAACATCTAGCAATCCTGTCAAATACAGTTCCAGAGTAGTATGTACCAGGGATGTTGCGAATATTCGCCTCCGCAAATGCGGAGCTTCCGCATAGATTTCGACATCCGCATCCGCATTAATCAATGCGGATGTTCATGCGGATGCGAATGTGATACAAGTTGCAAAAAGAAAGCAATTGGACGGGGATAATGAAAATAAATAAATGAAAATAATGAAAATTAGTAAGTGAAGTTAAAAATAAGGAGCATTATTTTTTTATACCAATTTTCATTAATAAAAATGTTGATAATTAATTTATCATAGTTCTAATTCTTCATTCATATACTTTATTTATATAAGATCTTAAACATCCGCATCCGCGGATGAGAGCCTTCAAAAATCCGCATCCGCATTCACATCCGCGGATGTGAAAAAATTGGCATCCGCAACATCCCTGGTATGTACCTATGCTTAGTGTTCTAAAATATATATATTATTATTATTAACACAGTACCTACATGTTTATTACCATTAGTACCTATTTCAATTTTTTTTTCAAACTTATATGATTTATCTCTGGGTTATTGTAAACGTAGGCAACGAACTTGTTTAATTTTAGCAACGAAGGTAGCAGGCTCCCTAATTGGCTACTTGACTAATTTTTTTTTAGTCTGTGGTGTAGAATGTAGATTAGTAAAAAAATATTGGACACGTATTTTTTCTTTTTTATTACGTAGGTAATCAAAAAAATAAAGGCGATACATTTAGTTGAAGTTTCGCGTGACGACTGACGTCAAAACCCGGTGCAGTTTATACGGGGCTTATACCGAATAATGACGTCACGAGTCCCCCACCCTACTTTAATGCGCTTTATCTATGTTTATTTTCATTAATTTGAAAAAGCAAAAAATACGTGTCTATTATTTTTTAATTTTCTAACTGTTAGGCTAGTTTCCTGGGTAAAAAAATCGAAATTCTATTTAGTCCGTCAGTTAGATAATAAAAAAATAAAAGACACGTATTTTTTGCTTTTTTAAAATAATGGAAATATGCATAGATAAAGCGCATTAAAGTTTAGGGTGGGGGACTCGTGATGTCACAGCTCGCTATAACGTGCGAACAAACTGTAGCGAGGCGTGACGTCATGTGAAATTTCGACTTGATATATCTGCGTTATTTTTTGGTTACATAAAAAAAAAATACGTGTCCAATATTTTTTAATAATCTACAAGACTGACAAAAAAAAAATTTAGGAAACTAGCCTATTAGAATTTTGATTTTCATACACCGGAAAATACCCAATTCTCAAACCCCATAAATTTTCATATTTACATATGAAAATCGATTCGGAAAAAAGAAATTATGCATATATGGTATTTACTTCCACTACTCAGTAGGTACTCACTGTTTGTATAGCGATTTTATGAAGTTACCAACTCTATCTACCTAGTTACTCTAGTTTTGTGAAATTATAAAACGTGAAACTGTTTGTACTTAAAATGTGGAGTATGATTTCATCGCAGTGCATTATAGATATGGGTCATGAGTTATGACAGTGACATTGATAAGGATATACTGGATATAGAATAGTGGGGCACCAGGACATGCCGGGGGAGAGTGGGGTGTGGGTGGCTATCGGAAAAGTGTCACAAATATTTTGATTCCGTCCCGATTGTTGGCAGTTTGCTCCGGAGTCCGGACTGAGTATTAACTGTTAAAAATACAAATATATTTCATCATATTTTCTTTATTGACATTATACTATATAATGCGTGCAGTGCAAGGAGTGTCAGTCTTCCTATTTAATACTGAAATACAAAATGTAAGATCTTTCCATCATTAAAATTAAAGTATTTCCAATCAGTAAGTGTAGGTTTGGTATAGTTCTGGGGATTAAAGATCTTTTTACTACTTCTTATGAACTTTATGTCTTATCTTTTCTTTAATTTGGGTAGATACTCAATTATTTAAATATTCGGCCTTTTATTTTGGCCAATACAATACTTATTAGATATACATATGTTTTGAAATGTTAAGATATTTTAATATAAAATTTATTTATTTACTTTATTTACAGAAAGCTTAGCAGAAAGCTTGTCAAAAGCATAATTGGGCAATGCATTTTTAAATTTCGAAGATGTTCCGAGTTTAAGAAAAGTGCTTCTAACTTTTAGTTTTTTTTTTCCCCAAAAACTACGATCTTTGGGCCTCCCCTTTTGACGAGACAATATTGTGAGATCTATAGCCTATATTAAAGAGATAGACGTACTTGGAAGTTTAGTAGGCGAAGGATCGGCAGAGGCGTCACGGCTCGATAGCTCCGAGGCATCCGCGAGCACTGCACAAAAACAACATCTACTTTACTATATCTAATTTATTGCTTGCTGGGATCTTTAAAACTACTGTTCAATAAAATATGTGGGTATATATTGGACACCGAAAGCAATAAGATTTGACCCTCCTCAAGACTACAGTGAATAAATAAGATAAGTATTTAATTGGCAGATGATATGGAAAGCGATGATGTGGACACTTTGTCAATATTGGTCGCTTTCCATCAGGCGATGTTATGAAGAAACGTCTTAGTTAAAAAATATTATATAATATTTGCATAGTAAAGATTTCATGTCTGTTTTCATGATTTCACCGCTACTCGCTACCAATAAGACAAAAAAAATTGGATAATAGGTATCGTTCTCAACTTAAATTTTTTCGATCTTATCTTAAAACAGCTATGCGTCTCTTTTTACATTCAAAGTAGCTTTTGTCTATCGCGATTTTTATACCCTTTTGAAGGATGAAAAATAAAATCATAAGTCAAAAGTTTAACGTACCTACCTACATAAATCATATAAATTGAGGAAGCTAGAGTTTCACCGTTTAGAATTTCCTTTCGCGGGTGACAATTAACTACAAGTAAGTAGGCACCGAAACCGTCGGAGTTCATAAATAAGCACGTAAATAATTCACTGACAAAGTTTAACATAGGCTTACACGAAGTTTTATGTGACTTTCATTTAAACTTCATCAGAAGTTTAATTTCGCTTTGATATTGCAGAAATACTTCATTAATTAACAACTTCTTTTTTCGGCATTTTGTTTTGAAAAAGACAAGTTGTGAGTAAGTAGGTATATTATATTGTTAACCACATTCTTAAATTTTCCCCGAAATGATGTTTCTAGTCAATAATCTCATATTATGTAATCTAATTTATAAAAATCTTGTGTCACAGTGTTTGTTATGATACTCCACCGAAACGCCTTAAAAAAAATTTGAAAGAATTTGTCCAATTTAAAGTTACATTCGAATAGCGAGTAAGCAGAAGTTAAAGTTGAGCAATAGTCAAAGTTAACTCTGTAGCACCATCAGTTCGAACTGCCGTTGTCGCAAGTGACAGCAACTACAGAACTAGACACTAGACAGTGCTATGCAGCCGGAGTTACGGGAAGTGGCGAAAGAAGCAACTTGGTAAATTAGTTGATAAACCCAGATGTTTCATGGCATTTGACAACTTTAGTGCTGTTTGAAATGCGTCTTTAGGTACTTATAAGGGTTTTTGAAGTGAAATTATTGATTAGTTCGATATAAAAATCAAGCACGAAACGAAAATCAGTAACGTCAGGAACTGAGAAATGCTTATGGCTGATATAAAAAAAAAGTTTAATTGTGTGTCTACAGTCTATGTGTCTATGTGAGTGAAACACTCCGCTTGTTATGATTTAAAAACAGAATAAACAAGCAAATATAGAGCTATCGCCGCGTTTCTCGTACCTACCTTTATAGGTACGTAACTTCCGACTTCGGTTGAGTTTTCCAACTTTCCTCCATGTCGACACATCCGGTGTGAACCACATACAGCAATATATAATACCATAAAGCAATGTAAGAATAATAGGTAGGTAAATGTGAGGGATTATTTTATAAAATATTAATACCATAAGCGCATTTGGAGGGAAAATATATTACGTCGATTTTTTTAAATCTATGACGTAGCGAGGATAAAAATATTTATTTTGGGGTAAGGTAGGTAATATGTATACTTTTTAAATTTTATGTTTAAATAGTATAAATCTTATTTGCAAATCGCAAGCACTTCGCCCCTGTTAGTAGATATAGTGACACTTGGCCTATTATTTGGTGCAAATTTTTTATTTAAGCGTAGTGTTGGTGTAACTTTTAAATAAATAAAATTAAAATAAAATATGTCAGAAGCGTCCGATTTTTTAGTAGATATTGTTTTAGACGTGGAACAGCGTTACATGGAAACAAAACGATTTATCGTTGTATCGATTAATCGTATATCCCCCTCGAAAACTTTTCCCTCTATTGTCCTCCATATTGATGGCCGTCCGGAAAAGGAACCGCCACCAACGTTGTCGAATTGCGGAGATTGAGTACCAACAGTCTCAACATTAGACTTGACCTTGGATGTCAAGTTTCCAGGCCCCGTGGCATCGGGGGTTTTTAATGCCGAGTAGGCGAAAGTGAGCAGTGAGTACCAGTCGTCGACCTGGTTCTTGTCAACGCAGTTGTTAATAATCTCATACAACTTACCCGCCGCTGTGCTTCTTGCGCCTCTGGGGATATGCTTCAGCACACGGACGGTATTCCTAAGCGAAGACAAATCATCCAGTGACCGGACAGGGCCCACACTGGGCCCAGAAGCGGACAAAATCGGAGCGCGATCGGTAGTGGTGGCGCCGCGGCCGGATACACCTTTATGAATCCTCCCCATATGTACACTTAAACCGTGTGGACCAAAGACACGAGAGGAGCCGGGGCAAAGTGGGCACGTCGATGAAAGGGAGTTAGATGCCATTTTTTATTGGATAAACAGGACCTATGCCGGGTTTAAATACTCAAGGAGTGGTGTGGATAGTCAAAGCGTATTTAACCATTGTGACAAAAGTTTATAGGATAAATAGAACCTATGAATAAGTTACATTACATAGGTAGTCGAGTAAATAACCTACTACTACTACTACACAGAAGCAAAAAAATAAGTTATTCATATCACCGTGTATAAAAAGAAATACAATAGGTATGTCGATGTTTTCGGAAAGTTAAATAATTAAAAAAGAAACTAACAGTAGTAGCTATATTAATAGTAAAATAAATAAAATACTAACAACAACAACAATAATTTGTGGTGTAAAGGACCAACTTAATCAAAAACCATCGCCAAAAACACGGTAGGTTGTAATAAAATAAGCTGGAATTGTTACATCAGCCATTAAAAGTTTGAGATATAGAATAAAATCGAAACTACAGTTCAATAGATGATAATAATAGTACCTAATTCAAGAATAAATAAATTAAATCAATCAAATCTATATACCAAATCTCTGCGAGATGTCAACAACTAACACAATATTTACAGATTATAAATAGGTTAAATCCGACTAACAATATAAACTATATGATAAAAATTAAACTAAAAGGGCAAAATCCGCCAATACGTAGAAATCCTCAATGAACTCTTCAAGATAATCCGTGGACCATGGCCTTCTGGGCGTTGGCGACTAGTTAGGTAGTTGAAGATATTAAGGAGCTGGGCGCTTCGCGAAGAGTCGCCATATAATAGTAGCACCTGTCAAAATTTAATGGCAACTGGAGAGATTGCTCATTACTTTCCAAAAGGCGAATTGTTTATGTTTTCGTTTGTATATTATCTATTTATTCTCTACCCACATGGACTTCACAATTCATAATCACCAAATATGAAATTAGATTTATGATCTTAGATTTTTCCAAAACAAAAATAGCACCACACAAATCACTTATGATTAATTGAAGACTTCGACAAATAGAACACGCGTCACTCCTTATTTAAATCAACAAGACACTTTCAAGTATTTTAATAATAATTTGTTTCCAGAGGACACGCACGCGTGTGCGTACCCGCGCGTCGTCTCCTTAAACTTAAAATTAATATTTTTATAATAAGGAACTTCGTTCCTATCCGGTGTCCCACGACACCACACTTTTTTTTACCTCTTTACAATACTATCAGTCAACCATTCAAATGAAGTCGCGAGCACAGCTAGTAGGTACGATTTGTCTGTCGAAGCGAGTCTAAAAACCATCGAAGAGTTTAAAATAATGGATGACGAGATTGATTCGGGTCGGCTGACCTAAGAAACAAAGTTCCTTTGTCCTTTGTTTTTGGCGCGAGCAATTCATCATAAACTTAGCGGGAATTTCCCGGAATATGACAACCCCACCTGCCTGGCAAGTTAGGGCCGTTAACTTTACCAGTAAAGGGTTATAACTTTTCCCAACAATAATTGTTAACCTTTTATTAAAAAAAACTTACAAAAGAAATAAGGAAGTAAAAATTCTTTGTTCATTCATAAACTTATTACTAATAAAGTTTGTGGTTTGTGACGTAGTAGGGGGTAGGTAATCTCTGGATCTACTGAAACGATTTTGAAAATTCTTTTACTAATAGAAAACTATACGTTATTCGTGAGTGTCGTAAGCTATACTGTAACCTGGAATTCCCGCGGGAACTCCGAAATTACCGCGAGTGAAACCGCGGGGAACAGCTAGTAAATTATAACATTGCTTTAATTACCGTCCCTGATGTATCTTTTGTTTTATCAACATTAATTTTATTAATCTACTACTTTTTATCGGGGATTTTTATTTAGGTATAGTTTTTTCATAAAACGTCATAATCTCGGATAAAAGACTTGCAATTCAATAGCTTTGCAGGAGCTTTCTTTTTTCCAAACCACAAAAGCTCTGCTTAGCAGTATATCGATATAAATCAAATACATAATATATGACTGTAAGCGATTGGCGAGGCGCAATGAAGCCTTAGATTAACTTTCAGCCACAATAGATGATAACAAAGAGCGCTCGGGCTTTGCCTCAGAGAAATACGGTTTTATTTCTAATATAGGTAGGTTTAAGACAAATTAGACTGTGCTATTTTTTAACAGCTATTGCGGGTTTTTTAATATATCAATGGCTAGTGCTGACTATGCCGTGGAGGTATTCTTCTCTTTTTTTTAATGTGGCAACAGGCGCCTTAGATAAGTAGACGCAGTACGCACTATTCATGCCAGTGTCAGTCAGGTTTCCTAGGAGAGCGGCGCCGTAATCTAGCGGCCGTAAAGCTACTGCTTCCCAGGATGGCTGTGCCGCTATCTAATATAACGGCTGTAATGTAGCGGTGGATTACGTCATTAAAACGTTGTCTATCCAAACCAACGGAGTAGGTTTCCTAGAGAACGTCGAGAGTCACCCTAATGCGTACAACGGCCGCTAGATTACGGCACCGCTCTCTTAGGAAACCGTAGCTTTAGAGAAAACGGTGGACAGTTGCAAATAATGTTTTTTAAAGTTTTTTAGGCCAGAATATAATCAGTAAACATAATTATGTAGGGTAAGTAATAATCCCTAAATAAATATAAATATCCACATACATATCTTAACATACAACGTGTTAATGAATTAACTGAAAACCTGATACACCCCATTTAAAAAAACAAACAATATTATGATTAAAATATATTTTATGTCGAAAAACTTTATACTTATAAGTTATTCAACATTAGTTTGGAGGTGACCTATCTACAAAATTCTAAGCGCTACGCCCGCGCCTAGCGGTTCGATTTTTTTTTTGCTGCGGGCGGCGTACGCTCCAAATATTGTATTATAAATAATTTAGACATGAAAAAATGAAAAAATAGAACCTATATTAAAACATAGTGCGATCGATTCGCTAGTCGATTCTGAGCAAACTACTTTCTAGTTTTCAGGTAATTCATTAACACGTTGTATATAAATCACGTGTCACGTTGTTTGTCCACGATGGACTCCGAAACTACTGAACGGATTTTGATAAAATTTTGTAACCATTTATAATAATATGGTCCAACTTAAAATATATGATAGTTCTTATCCCGGAATTCCCGCGGGAACTTCGGAATTAATGCGGGGAACTGCTTATCACCGTAAACTACTGTCAGGGGTAAATACAAAGAAGGACACAGAGTTCTTTTTTCCCGGAATTCCCGCGGGAACTCCGAAATTGTAAACAAAAGAATGTAAAGTTAATAAAATTTTATTTAAATATTATTACTATGCTGACTACATAGGGTACTTCCGTACCTACGGTCTATAGTACCTTTCATCCAGGAAAAAGTATTGTTGTCGAAGGCCGAAAAGTTTATTGACAAAATCTATTGTAGGTCCATTAACGCCAATGAAACCGCGGGTAAAAGCTAGTAGGTTTTAGGTATATTTTACACCCACTCATTAGGGCACAACCTCAATAAATATTTCATAGTAAAACGGTAGCTGATATTAGCGGAGCGTGAGGCTTGGTGTGACAACGGTCCACGGGCCACAGCTCTTGCGATTTGCGCGGTCTTGTGGAAACATCAAAAATGAATTCCATTGTTACCTTTCCCGTAGTTCAAAGGGGCGAGTCGAGTTGAAAGGTAGAATATTATTATGGGACATTAATGTGATAATCATGTATGTTCAGTACCCATGTATACTATTTACAAAAAAATTGTTATATATCAGTTTCCTAATTATAGTGCAAGCTCTGCTTAGTTCGGGCATGCTTGGGATTAGATGGCGCTGTGTGATATTGTCCAAGTCCAAACATTGTTACTATTATGGTATAAGTAGAAACTTTTTAGTTTAGGATTTGTATTATACTTTTGTACTTTCTCTGAAAGTCACTCATGACACTCAACAAAATACGAGTCAGTCAACCGAACGAACGAACCGAACCTAAGTGCTGACGGTGACGTTCCATTCGTTCACACATCGCGAGGCTTTCTGGTTCGCAACATAACTAGAAATAACTACTAAGACGTTGAAAGCCCATCGGCCGCCTAAAGTACATTAAGTACCTATACGTAGGTAATATGTGCAAAGCGATTCAATAACGGATCAGCTTTTTCCGACTAAGAATTGAAAGATACACATGATTTCTTCAATTCGAAATACTCTAGGCTATTATATTCTCTGTGCTGTAGGTAATAGCATAGTCCCTCTTTAATTGAATGCACGTGAAAGATTTTTTGCAATCACAAGCCTAAACCGTTGGTTATAACGGAATTGCAACATCACAACATGGCCGCACAGGATGTTCAGCCATCTTGATTGTGCTCAAGCGGATATTGGAGATGTGCGCCGTGTAATTGCTTAGATATTGCTCCGGCCGCTAACGTGAATTTCACGAGCCGTCGCTATTCTGATTGCAAGTAATTGATGATGGATGTTGTCATCTGTCTATCCAGCATAAAAACTGTAACGGGGCCGATCTGCCTGTCTGTTTGCGCACACATTACGTGGAAATTACTCAACAGATCAAAACAAAATCCGTACCTACCTTACTGATGGGTAGGTACTGAGATAATAATAAGGTATTTAATATTGAGTGATGATATTCATGAACATTAATTATGCCAAATGTGTGCCTTTCATGATGATCGGTTGAGTCGTTAAGGCGTGACAACGTAATAAACTAGCTCACTTTCGCATTTATAATAGGGTACCTGCATGATTTTTTTTTTTCAGTCTTGTTTTAGATATATGACCTACTTAAATAAAGCAAGATTAAGAAAAAAAATGCATAAATTAATTAAATAGAGCGTTTCAAAGTTCCTACTTTTGACCTTACCGCCAAAACGCAGAATGACGTAACTAGATAAAAGTTACGCCTTATTAATCTGTGATAGAGATGTCACTGTCGATTTAAAAGGGTTATGTGACACTGACAGAAAAGTAACTACAATATTCAAAAACAAATTAAGGTTGAACTGTGTCAAGTTATACTTTCAAAAGTTTGAGTAAAGAATCGAAATGCAAGATGCACTGATGTATTTTAAAGTAAAAAACTTCAGAAAAAGTAAAATATGTGTTGACTGTATGCACTTAGTTTCTTTTGCCTTCCCTGAAAGGGGTGAATTTTTCCTAAAAAAATAAAAGTGACGCGTGGCTGTGATTGGTGTTTCGTTGCAACGGTCCGTTTCACTAAATTAAAAGTTGAATATTTTGCAAACTATTGATAATTTTTTAGTAAATCTTTCACGATTAAGCTTTTCTTGGACCCCATTTTTGAAATATTGACACAATTTCTTATTATTTTCATGAAAGTACCCTATACTCTATAGTAAGGATAGTAGTTAAGTATTATCATCTACCGTGGTATATAATTATGGTAATGGTTGTTCCATGCTTGTGGTAACCAGCAGTTGCGACCCATCATCGGTTGACAACGCAAATGTCAGATGTCAGATGTACGACGACGAAATTGGCGAGCTAACATGATTTACTATTTAGCAATTTCCCCAACACCGCCGCGCCGTATCTAATTAGATTTTGCATTACGCTCGCGACTTGGACGTACGAGATATTGGTATCATAATACCCTTATTTATAATTATATTATTATTACTAGCTGTCTCGCGCGGTTTTACCCGCGTTAATGTAGGAGATTCCGCGGGAATTCCGGGATAAAAATTCCCCTTTGTCCTTTTATGTACCTCTGACAACGTGTAGTATGCAATAATTAATTCTATTTCACCTGCGTTAATTTCGGAGATCCCGCGGGAATTCCAGGATAAAAGGTAGCCTATGTGCTTTTCCATGTCAGAGGCTACATGCGTGCCAAATTTCATCCAAATCCGTTCAGCCGTTTTTGCGTGATTGAGTAACAAACATCCAAACATTCACACTTTCACATTTATAATATTAGTAGGATTACTAGCTGTCTCGCGCGGTTTTACCCGCGATAATTTCGAAGTTCCCGCGGAATTGTTCCAAACAAACTTTGCAACCCCTTTTCAACCCCTTACCCCTTGACCACAGTCTCGGCGGCGGCGTTGGCGGCGGCGGCGGCGGCAAAATAAATGGTAGACAACATACGAAGTAGGCCACAGCTATCAGCGGCGCAAGCTGTAGCCTACCTCTTATGTTGTCTACCATTTGTTTTTGCCGCCACCGCCGCGCCGCCGCCGAGACTGTGGCGCCGCCCTTAGGGGTAAAATTTTCAAAAATCGGATGAATCGTATGCCTACGTCATACAAAGGACACCCTCCAAGTTTTAGGTCCCTACGATCAGCGGTTTAGGCTGTGCCTTGCTCCATCAGTTATTTAGGACAAAGCTTTTTATAATGTATAATAATTATAATAAAATTTATTAATTGATAATTATATATTATTTATGATTAATTTTAGAGGTGAAGTTAACGGAACCGATATAAAAAACTCTCATATCTTCTACAGCGACATATCGACAGCGGTTCACTTCGGAGTTCCCGCGGGAACTCCGGGATAGAAAGTACCCTATGTACTTCTTAGTACCCCTGACAACGCGCGTGCAAAATTTCATGATAATCGGTTGAGCCATTAGGGCGTGAAAGCGTAACAAGAAAAAAAAAACAAACAAACAAATTAACTTTCACATTTTATACCTAATATTAGTAAGGATTTATAGATTTATAAGCGGGTGGCGCTAGTTTGACCCCTAAGGACCTTAATAGATTTACACAAGAGGACCCATTAAATGAAAATTAAATTTTATTTTGGCGTCTTTTCGTAATCCATTTTGCACATAAACATTCAAGTATATAATATCATAAGCTGTTCTCCGCGATTTTACCTGCGGTAATTTCGGATTACGGTTAACCGTCTAGTAGTAAATCAATGAGTTAACAATATACATAGCTTATGTATATGTAATATGTATACTCAGGGATAATGTAGCAATCTAATGGTGAAATTTTTTTTGAACTTGGTACAGTAGTTTATGAGTTAAATCGTAACAAACAAACCTTTACCTTTACCTAACAACTTTATAACATTAGTAGGTTTAAAGATAACATTCTACTCATACGCGAAAAGAGATAAACTGGTATCAACTATTAAAGGAAAGTTAAGTGGATTCAATTTGAAATTTTCTACTTTACGATCATTCTTCGAACTCAATGAAGCATGATCATTTTAGAAAGCTAACGTTATGGCCCATTAGGTTCTTCTATATGTCCATCCGACAAAAGGATCCCACAAATATCTGGGATAAAAGTGCTTTTACCATTGGTTTTACCTTTTGTATTTTCACTGATTTTGCAGAAACGAAATTAAATTCTTTCATTTTCAACAACAAATCCGTGTATCAATAGTATACTAGCTGTGCCCCGCGGTTTCACCCGCGGTAATTTCGGAGTTCCCGCGGGAATTCCGGAATAAAAAGTACCCTATGTCCTTTTCTGTACCCCTGAAAACGTGCATGCCAAATTTCATCCAAATCCGCTCAGCCGTTTTTGCGCGATTAAGTAACAAACATCCAAACATTCACACTTTCACATTTATTATATTAGTAGGATTATTATCTGTGATATTATACTAAATCCGAATGAGTTTATTTGATTGTTCGTTTGTTTTTTATGCACTCACGAATTAATGAAGGTCTCCGAGTGCGGCAGTTTGTTTTTTAAAATCTTTACTTAAAATTAAGTAATGATCACAAAGCGCAGCGCCTCGCTGCTAAATCACCTCCGATGCAGCACCAACAGTGTTCTGAGCGTGTTGGCCGAGCGGTGGGACTCGCCGATGGTGTGCAGCTGGATGGGGCTGCACACCAGCTCCGTGCCATTTATTAAATAATAATAAGACTTATTAATATGTAAATAAACAAGTACTTAATTAAATAATCAGGTAAAATTTGTTAATTATATATTTAAATTTGGCTATAATATGACATTTTTGATGTAGGAATAAATTATTTGAATTGAATTGAATTAAAACGACTCTTGAGTGCGGCGGTTTTATTAGACTAATAAAAACCGAAACGTACCTACCTACCGAAACGAAATTACGTAGGTACCTATAAGTTATTACTTATTATTAATAACCTGTAACGATAACATATCGATTAAAGCCACAACTATAGCTATTATCCCCGCGGCTTCACCCTTTTCACTTCAGGGATTGAACTAACACCCTTGACTTGTATGTTAAAGAGAATAACCCAAATATTGATTACTAGCTGTTCCCCGCGGTTTCATCCCCGGTAACTTCGGAGTTCCCGCGGGAATCCCATGTAACAATAATTACAATATAGCCTATTTAATCAGTGATAACGTAATGTCTGAAGGTGAATGAATTTTTTAAATCGGTCCAGTAGTTTTTGAGTTAAATCGCATAACAAACAAACAGAATATCAAATCTTTCCCCTTTAGTTTAGACTACAACTTCAAAACACTTCCATGCAAACTTTCCTAATTACCATAGTAGATAAGGGTTAATTTTCTAAAAACCTTGTGCTTGAACTTTGCCTACATTAAAAAAACTTGTGCGGTCGGGGGACCCTTATCAGGAACGGAGTTCCTCACGCCTTTTCTTCAACCACGAATATAATTTAATAAGGATATTCTGATTAGTTTTAATAAAATTGTAAATTATTGAAAACAATTTTTATTTAACAAGAGCTATATACAAACAATTAGGTAAGGCGGAAAGCACTTGACGGTAACATCCAAACCACACCGGATGTAACCGAATCTCTCGATTTTCATGGAAAGGGTATAGGTACCGTTTTTTCCTTAGGTGACGCGTGACTTTTTCTACGAGTCAACTCCTACAGCAACTACGTTTAGGAACTTCGTTTCAAAAAGAAAGCCCTGTAATAAAAAATAAATTTCTGGGCGCAGCAGTTCGGTCTGAGTGTCAATAAATCAGTCAGGACTCTTTAAATGGAGATTTGTCTAAATACATATAACTCACTCATTTATGATTGACGCAAACACAAAATAAAATACGAGGTGATACCTACCTAAATTCTAATGAATTATCTAGAGCGAATTTACAACAGCTATTTTGGTTTGCATGACAAAAATTAAGATGGCGTCGAGATACTCATTAAGCGTACTTATACCTATAGCCGTTACCAACACTACACTTTAATTGCGACCCCACTCGAGCGGAGAGAAATATTACAAAAGAGTATTTTTTACTGTTTGCGTCATTAATTCGAGTAGGAAACTTTTACTGACAATTAACAATTAAGAAATTTAAAAATCATTTCAATCGTAAATTCTTAATTACTCATCTACAAACTCTTGTGTGTAAACACGTATGGCGATTAACTTGATGATGCTTGTTTTTATGTTCAGATTGTATCTACCTATTAATTTGACAAGTGCAGGCCCTACCGGTCACTGTAATTAGCGAATCAGCACCGAAAACCGATTCACATTGTTTATCGCAATTTTAAATATTTGTACCTACTAATATAAAAAAATATTGAATGTTAAAATTATTAAATGTATAGGTAAGTATTCATAATTTTACCAGCTGTTACCCTTGGTTTTATGTGACTGGTATTCGGGATTTCCTCGGACACTGATCCGAAAGAAAAGTATCCTCTATAGGCACTATAAAATGGACCTCCAATTTCTCAAAAATATTTATATCGACCCATTGTCCTTTTGCGACGTGCAAACCGTAAAAACAAACCCCTTTACAAGTACCTAAGAATGTTCTCTTCATTTGTCAAATAAAACAAAGGCACGTTCTCCACAGCCCCCACAGACTCACGACCAGCGAAGAAGCCAAAATTTATGAAATAATATTAAGTGTTCATTGGTCGAGAATTTTAGTTTCAATAGATGACAGATACATAGAATTGCCATCGATGTCGTCATAAATAAAACACTTACGTCGACGCCTATGAGCTGCGTTCCAGTGTTATTGGTAGGTCGGAGGAGTGGCCTTTTCACACAAATACAACCTAATATCTGAGCATAAATATGAAAAACCCCGACCCACAGTCCCACGACGGATATTACCAGCGTTATGTTACATTATCAATCATATTTATTGACATTCTATTTAAGATGTAAGATTTATTTTCACGTAGATTGCATGAAAACAGGTTCAAGTGGTTTTTCAGCACACATTTTAATAAAAATACTTTTAGGTTTATGCAAGATTATACTGATGAAAATTGCTTTTTCATATATTATATCCATGTGAACGTCGAGTCCATCCAGCTCCTCGACAACACAATAAAACATGGAGGACGAGATAAAACGAAGACTAAAAAGGACAAAACCTTTTGAGTTAGTGTAGTGTATAGTGATAGTGTATTTAGTGCTGTGAGTACTGTATCCAAAGAACACAAGAACAAAGTGTCTTCCCCTTAATAGAGTCAAGAAAAGTGTTATTGGACACATTCTTAGCATAGTCTTGTTTAGAAGTTTAGGTCAAATTTAAAATACTTATTAGTCATTACTATATTGGCTAGATTGTATTTTAATGATTTACCTCCTTGGGTATATCATTCAGGAATATATATATACGGAACCCTAAAAACGATTGAGTAACAGTTGACAGAAACAGTTGTAGTTGTAGTTGTAGTAGTTATTAGGTAGGATATATATATATATGGTAAATCGGGACCGCTATTACTAAGACTCCGCTGTCCGTCCGTTTATCCGTCTGTCTGCACTTGACCGGTTTTTTTTTAAAGTAGAGTATCTAATATAGAGTAATATTCTTCACGTTTCATGACTCCTATTATTCTCCAATATTGATCAACGTATGGGTGAAGCATATACTGCAACTCCAATATTGTTCAACGTATGGGTGAAGCATATACTGCAATCAACTATATTTCTAGGTGCAGACTAACGAAAAATTTATGTCAACGTGTATTTTTAAATATTAATAGGTAGTGATTATCTTATCTACGCTCACAAAAGTTAAGAATATATCGAAAAAAATATAAATTTTCTCTTTTTTAATGATACGAAGTAACATCGAGGAAATTATTTGGTCCTAAACACCGAGTCCCCGAGTTCCGACGAACCAAGTGGGCAGTGGCGTGCGTCGAGTGAATGGTAATCATACACTCGCCGGATTCGAGCTGCGACGCAAGAGCCCTCGTGCCGCCGGCGTCGAATATCGAGTGATTTTCACGAGCCGCACGCCTAATCAATCGAATCGAGATTGCGAAATGAGCAAAAAAATGCGTATCGATTACCGAGCCGACTCTTCGAGTTCTTGATGCTGTGCAGGTGCACCTTATGTGTTTCATTGAGGTTTAATCCGATGAAAGCATCCACTTAGGTACATACGAACGAATGAATGAAAAGATGTGATTTTAGATAACGATTGTTGCCTGTAGACCCGATGAGATTGGAAAACACAAATTACAATACCTAATATTATATCTAGTCTATACCTATACTAATATTTTATAGTAGCTCTATAAGTTTGTGAGTTTATAAATTGTGAGTTTGTGACGTTTTAGGGGGTAATCTCTGGATCTACTGAACTGATTTTGAAAATTCTTTCACTTATAGAAAGCTACGGTACACACTCCTGCGTGAAATAGGGTACTTTTTATCCCGAAATTCCCACGGGGACTTCGAAATTATCGCCGGTGAAACCGCGTGGGACAGCTAGTCTATAATAATATTATAATCTCGATACACAAAATTATCTCAATGTATCCCACTAATGATGTAAAGCCCAGAAGGTCAACATGCTTGATATGATACGTGCCAAGGCTGCCTCTTTAGACCCACAATATGGAGTGTCTATTTATCCGACCCAGCGCCGCTCGCCTTTTGTTCTGGACGACCTTCCATTGTACATAAACTTGACAATTTACCTCACGAATTTAGATAAAATAACGTAGATACACATTTAAATACATTCGGCCATAGCTTTAAACTTGCGTAAAGCTGTAAACTTGTAAATACCTTTATGTAAAACAAATAACATTACGAATGAAATGAGGATGCATCTGAATGTATTATAAGTACCGTTATATATTTTGCCTATTTTATCTCATATTCTGAGTCAATTGAGTCAGTGTACAAATAGCCTTTTTTGTCGAGTATTGATTACGCGAGATCTTAGTATATAAGTACAAGTAAGTAAGCTGAGCTGGGTACCTATTGCCAGTCTTATAATCTATACTAATATTATAAACAGAAAAGATTTGATTTTTTGTTTGTTTGTTACGATTTAACTCAAAGCTACTGGACCGATTTCAAAAATTCTTTCACCATTAGAAAGCTACATTATCACTGAGTAACATAGGATAATTCCCGCGGAAACTCTGAAATTAACGCGGGTGGAACCGCGGGGAACAGCTAGTATTTTATGTTTGTTTATACCTATCGATCTGATAGATTTTAAGTTTTATTTTTCTTTTTGATTTTGTAAACTGATATTTTTAAAGTGGTAGTGATGTGCAATATAAAATTCTATTCTATTCCATTAAAGGCAAGTTGCTAAAAAGGGACCCATGAAAGTAGGTCGCTGAAAGAAAGCGGACGCAGCAACTCAAAGGCTGTGTGACATCGAACATGTCGAGTGACGTACACGATCTTACACGATGGCCTCCGCTTTATCCAGCACTTGGGTTCTGAGGGGCTATTACGTAATTTTTCGGTTGCAATCAAAAAGATGGCGGTTTTGCGATTACAATATGCACGTTTTGACACCTACAATATCTAGCAATCAACCAAAATATTAACATACTTCAAAAGTTGGGGCTGCCTCAACATGATTAATTAATCACAAAATCGCTATTTTTGTGATTGAAACCGAAATATGATAGCAACAAAAGTTACATAATTGCCCTGCTAAGCCCCATCGGTAAAGAGAATGAGATAATAATTTGGGGATTCCTCGGAAACACTTTGTGACGGGATTGGAATTAAATAAATATAAGGTAATACTTATTAACTGTAACCCTGTAAGTTAGTGTTAAGTGCCAATCGATGAGTTCTATTTCCAATTTTATTTTTAATTACAAAAATGCTACTCCGGTAACCGGTTCACGACCGCTTCGTTATCTTGTTCGACAGTCGAGGGGTTGTCTTTCGTATGTCTTAGCTCTGATTTCATCAACGATGCGAGTCTATGGTAAGATAAACTCTATCTCAAACCGGAAGCATTAGTCGTTATATACCTACTAGTACCTACTTATTTAGCAAAACGATACTATCGTATATAATTATGTATTTATTTATTTATTTATTTATTTATTTAATCCTTTATTGCACATAATAACCAAAGTAGGTGTTCAAAGAAATAACTCCAAAACGAACTCTGGAATCAAATCACTAGTCTAACTTAAATATGTAATATAGGTACTATTAAAATTATTAAATAATGTAACAACTATAAAAAAACAAAGTAATCCTTAAAAAATATAATAATTTATAGCCGATTTTGTATTACTATATAGCACAGATAATATAATACTATACTAGTTATATAGGTAGTGGCAGCGACCCTGACTGACTCAGCGTTATTTGTACTTTAACCGCTTTAATGATTACTTAGTTAAATATAGATTTTTAAAACAAAACTGCCGCAATCAGACAAGTTTAATAAATTAATGTTAATTGGCATTTAACTAATTAAGATACATCTTATTAAATGCCAATTAATATTAATTTACTGAACGTCTATGATTGCGGCAGTTTTGTTTTAAAAATCTATACTTAATTAAGTAATCATTAAAGTCGACTCTGAGTGCGGCGGTAAGAGTTAAAAAAATTAATTTTCTGGAACAGGAACTGAAAGAATGATATTTAACTGAACTATGAAGAATATTACCCAGTCCTTTGGGCCTGGATTTTGTCCTCGGCTACAAGTACTTAGACATTATCTATCATTTCTTTTTTTTTTTTTTAAATTACTCTCTACTTGCCAAATAAGTAAAATATGCCAGGTTCGACAACGCTCTAGGGATCATGTGCGTGGTTTTTTGTTTTACGACCAAACTCGCTTTCATGCCCCACCTGTCGACCTCACTAAAATTAATGGTGATGCTAAGAAACACGTGACTCTTAGAAGTGAGCTTTGGGAAACGAAGACGATGAACGACATTTTCGTTCGCTATATTAAGTACCTATTTTTTTACTTTTTTAATATGTAGGTATTTGTTTTTTGTTTGTTAAAAAGGTTTTGTCGCATGCGCGATTATGTTGCCCTTTTCTTACTGGGTATTTATTATTCAATACTACTTACCTACTTAGATGATAAAATTAACATGCAAATTGAGTCAATATAAAGATATTTTCTTTAAGATGAGTCAAAATAATAAGAAGACTTAGTTAAACAAAAACAAGTTACACAGTTTCAATTCTCGCACAAACACTTAAAAAATATCGTGTTTCTCTCTATTGTGATCCCAGTCCACTCGTAAACTCATCCCATAAAAAACTCATTGTCATCACGATCTTCATACTTTCAAAATACTTGTAACTTGTTATAGATATCGAGGAGAAAATTATGAAAAGTCACGTAAAAGCGACACAGATACCGCCAAAACAATAAAATTACAATCAATATCGTTTTTATATTTATTTTTATTGAAATAACACACCAGCCCGCATTACTCGGCGGCTGTATTTGCGTTCCTGAATTGTTATTGTTCTTTGAACAGTGGATTCGTGATCAAATAACAAATCGGGAGATAAGGACAGCTACGGTGGGACTTCGCTACGAATGCTCTACGCCGTAGATGATGCTACGCAATAAGTACGAATCAACTGTCGAATTTATGTGTACGAATTTATTTCGTTGGCAGGCATCCATAACAATTTATTAAATGCGAAAGTACGCCGAAAGCAATAACATGTTAACCCACAACAGTTATTGATACGGAACGCTTTATTGAGAGTTACAGAACATGTTTTGATTACCTATGTGTTTACCATATACTTATTACATTGTAGGTACCAACAAAATGTTGAATATTAAAAAAAATGTTGACTCAAAATGGCGCTATAATTTTAAAACACGATTTACTCAAAATTTCTCCAGTGTGGGTTAACACAGTATTGCTTATCTATGTCCAGTTAGTTTTCACGCACTAACTAGGTACTTAACTGATCATTGCATACAGATCAGGATATAGGATAGTTTTTATTCCGGAATTCCGGTGTGTTCATTCCCTAACGTAAAGTTCGAGGACAAGGCCATTAAAGTCGAAAATTAAAAAATAAACACTTTAAAAGTGGATCATTAGAAAACCAACCAAATTTTAATTTTTAATTAAAGAATAGTGTGTATAATAGTGATGGCGGTCCCACATTTTCAGAGGGGCTAAACACCACCGAGTGAAGTCGCATCAAACAACAGACTATCGGCCGCACTCAGAGTCGTTTTAATAAATTACTTAATTTCAAGTAAAGGTTTTAAAAACAAAAATGTCACACTCAGAGACGGTCAATAAATTAATGTTAATTGACGTTTAACTAAATTTAACTTACCGCCGCACTCAGAGTCGACTTTAATGGTTACTTAGTTAAGTATAGATTTTTAGAACAAAACTGCCGCAATCAGACAAGTTTAATAAATTAATGTTAATTGGCATTTAACTAATTAAGTTACATCTCATTAAATGCCAACTAACATTAATTTACTGAACGTCTCTGATTGCGGCAATTTTGTTTTAAAAATCTATACTTAACTAAGTAATCATTAAAGTCGACTCTGAGTCCGGCCGTTAATAATTAAAATGCCAATTAACATTAATTTAATGAACGTCTCTGAGTGCGGCAGTTTTATTTTTCAAATCTTTACTTAAAATAAAGTAATACTTAAAACGACTCTGAGTGCGGCCGTATGACATAACTATTAAATAAAACCACATAAAATTTTATATTCCACTCTTTCTGCCTTTTCCAGCACATCCCTTTCCTCGTCCAAAGCCGCTTATCCACCTTCAAAATATATTTCGCACGAACGTACCGGTTTCATTAAGCCGCTTGTAATAAGGTATGAATGAAGTTTTTGTAGAGTTCCTCGAGACCTCGGAGGGAAAAAAGTATCCCTTACAGGACCACTTCGTTGTCCGTCTAGACTCTAGAGTGTAGACTGTAGACCTAGAATCAAGTTTGGCAAGAAGCAGTGTAGCAAAAGTAAATGGAAAATTTTAAAACCGTAAATTTTTAATTTCAACAAATACAAAATATTGTTTATCAAATTTATTTAAATCTTCGAGACTCGATTCTTGTAGTGGACGAACTATTTACCTACATACCTATAAGTTTGTACGGAACCCAGGTTTTTTTTATTTTGCTCAACTGCCATTCAAAGCCTTGCTAGTCGCTGTATATTACGTAATGCTCGCGAGCTTGAGCTTTAGTCATTACAGAGATGTTTAATAATGTATGTGATACTAGCTGAGCCCCGCGGTAGCACCTGCGTTTCACTGTATATTTTCTCCCTTATATAGGGGTTGGTTTTTCTACTAGCTTTTCCCATGCTTTCGGAGTTTCCCATGCGTGACAACACGTATGCGAAATTTCATAATGGTATGTAGTGAAAGCGTAACAAACAAACAAACCAATCGCATTTTTCCATCCGATCTTTCCAATTTTTCTCTTCATAAGAAATAGCCGAATTACTCCAACTATGTATGATACGGACAATCACTGGAACTACTGCTCGAATTATTTTTTGTGGTAACAAGCTACACTATTCCTGAATGTTATAGGACACTTTTAAGAGTTCCCGAGGGAGTCCCTAAATTCACGGGGGTGAAACCGCGGAGGAACAGTAAGTATTGGGTTATTCATTGTTCTGAGAAAAGTATGTACCATTCTTTTTGCTCTAAATAATATAAACAGTCCATTTGACACTAAAGTCCTACCGAGAATGAGATGCGAATTTTTTCTCGGTGCCAAAACTAACCTCGAAGGAGTTGGACGGAATAGACTGTGTGAATAACGTTATATATATCGTTTCGTTAAAACGAAACATATTATGTCTTGCAAAACGATCCAATTTATGGATATGTACCGCTGTGTTTAATAATTTACAGCGATGATAGCTCAGTGGTTAGTGCGTTCGGATTAAACGCAACAAGGTGTAGGTTCAAATCCTAACAATGAGCTTGAGCTGTCGGTGAAGGAAAACATCCTGAGAAACCATAGCATGGTGGTAGGGCGATCTCTAGTGCCCGGCTGGCTAGCTACCACCTTCAAGTTGCAAATCTGTCGCCAAGCACCTAACGGTGTGTTCCGACAGCCCCACTTGAAAGCCAGTTCCCATCCCCATTCCAGGTCGGCAACGCACCAGCATGCCTTCTGGTGTTGCAGATGTCTATGGGCGGCGGTAATCACTTACCATCAGGTGTGCCACTTGCCCGTTTGCCCCCTATGACATAAAAAAAAAACTTATTCCATAATAATTTAAGGTAAACTAGAACATGAATGGGGTCTCCTTTTAAGTATAACAATACCTGTGTTAGGAGACTGCTCTTCTATAGCTAGTTACAATTTCGTTTAACATAAACCTAGATCTTTGTTAAATCAAACTTATTAGCTTAAAAATAAGTAGATAGTAGATTTTGTATAGGTACAATGTTTTGACAATATCTATTATGCGATTATATAATATCAGAGGTCACAAACTTAAGAAAGTCACAACTATGCGTAGACCACAAAACAGAAAATAACAGATAGAAGGGACATCAACTTAGTTTAGTATGAAAATGATGAAAACCAGTGTCGCCGGGTGATTATCGTGCACAAAACTCAAAATTCACAGTTTTGAGAATATTTATTATTTATTTATTTATTTAATCCTTTATTGCACATAAAATAACAATATTACAGTACCTAAAGAAAAAGGAGAAAGCAAATGGCGGCCTTATCGCATAGTTGCGGTCTCTTCCCGACAACCAATTATGTAAATAATAATTGTGGTAAATATACTTGAGATGGCGGCAAAAGAAGTTTTGACTTTTGAGCAAGTTAGAGCATTTGCTCTAACTTTCTTTGCAACGTAGCGCGCCTGCCCCGCCTACATGACCTCTGTTTTTTAAATTAATTATTTGCTCTGTGGCGTAGACCACGCATAAAAATATGATTAACAGCAATTCGGTTTTTGAAATGTTATTGAAGTTTTAAAATAGGAACAGTAAAAATAAAACTTCCTCTTTTGTAAAACTCATATTATCACAATAACGTGAAAAACTTCAGCGGTTTTAAACGCACTACAGTTTGAGTACCTACTAAAAGATTAAATCTTTGAACTTGTTTTGTTAATGAAACTCTTGGAAATAAGAAGTTACCTCTGAAACTCCTACGCTCAAATTTTTGTTGAAGAATAAGGAAAAAAAAACACAAAAGGTAACTTCCAAAAAGCTATTGTAAAGAGAACCAACTTTCGTATTAAAAATTAATTGCGATTAAACTTGGTCTGAGTGGAGTTCCTGCAAGGTTTACGACTGTGTAGGTCACTATTGTATGCTATGCCGTCTTTCTTTACATCAATATAACGTATGTAGTAAATTTTGTTTTCATTCATATTAGGTATTTTTAGGTATTTAGGTATTTTTCATAGAATATATTACCTACGAACGAGGAATTTCAATTCAGAACCACTGTAGAAGGCACCGTCATATCACTGTTTCCAAATATCTAGTACCTATTAGGTACTCTTGTAAAATAAACGAATTAAGTATAGAAATAAAGCGTAACTTATAATGAAATTTATTTTACTTTCAATTTAAAAGTGGCATTGAAAGTACCTGTCGTATCCACTATCGGAGCACTCTACTATCATTATCGTTTGCAAACCTTGTTACTGAATCAATTGTTCACATGCAGAGAGAATAGGATACAACTACAAGGCGAAAGGCTCTGATTGGAGGGTAAGAAATAAGTAGATAATATTGAAGTTAACAATTATATTAACTAAAATGAAAAGTTGATTTTAATTCAAAAATAAGTGAGACGGCATCAACGATTTCATGAATAGAACGTAACATTCAGTTTTCAAACTGTTTTCAAACCAATTCATAACAGGACTTGCGTATTGACTTTACAAATGGGTCTCATTTGAAAGTATTTTAAAAATTAAATAAGTCAATTATATTATTTATTTTAGTTATCATCAAGGTTTTAATAATGTAACAATTTAGTATTTTTGGACTAGTACCTAATTCCATTCTTTTAGTTTAAGTTACTATGTTATTTTTAAGTATAATAATAATAATAATCCACATCACAAGACACAGATCTACTTGATCCCACAGTAAGCTATTATTAGCTTGTGTCGTGGAAACCAAGCAAACGTGGTATATACTACATAGAATTACTTATATAATATACTATAGATATATAAACACACCCAGACAGAAAAATGGAACCCTGTGTTCATCACACAAAGTCCACCACCACCGGGAATCGAACCCAGAACCCCTTGATTAGCGGGTAGGCATGGTGACCTCTGCGCCAATCGGGTCGTCACTTCGGGTAGGTATTGTAATATCCTATAGTTAGGTACTTAAAGCCCGCTCCACATTCACGCGAGAATCTTGTGAGAACTCGAGAAAACCACAAGAACGGCGGAGAACATCGGCTCCACATTCACGTTCTCATGGTTTTCTCGCGTTCTTGCAAGATTCTCGCGTGAGTGTGGAGCGGGCATAAAACTTCAAAATTTAGGGTGCTTTTTATCTAAACACAGCCTTAATTTTTCACCGTTTAAATATTTCTTTTTTGAAGTCGGTGAAAAAGGATCACGAGTAAAAAGGCTGCAAAAGAAATAACATATGAATAGAATACTAGTTGTGCCCCGCGGTTTCACCCGCGTTAATTTCAGAGTTCCCGCGGGAATTCCGGGATAAAAAGTACCCTATGTGTTAATCTGATGTATAAGCTATATATTAGGTATTGTAAAGTTTAATTTAAATCCATCCAGTAGTTTTTGCGTGAAAGAGTAACAAACATCCATCCATCCATCCATACATTCTTACAAACTTTCGCGTTTATAATATTAGTTAGGAGGATATTTCTATACAATCTCCGAGTGTGTGAGTTTTATTTACATTGTTTCGCGGGAGCAATGGTGGCAAGCACTCCCAAACGCGCGGGCAGAGCCGCTGGCAACGACTAGTAAGAAAAAATACAATTTATTAAAACTCCATTATGTATGTACGTCGGTAAACTAAAGGTACCTACAGGTGCGTAAAGTAAACTTATTATTTATCTATTCTATGACGTAGGCTGTCCGACTCTATATTAGTGCCAAAATACCTACCTAATGATTTGTAGTCTCCATTATACATGTAAATTGGCTGTAATTATTTCCGATACATTCACCCTGTTTATATTTAGTAGTAAATACGTTGGGTTTCCACAAAAAAGTTGTTAATAATAACAAAAATAATCGATATTTCTATATTTCAGTCACAACATTAGCTACCTAGTTGCTAAAAGTTTCATTCAAATCCATCCACTAGTTTGCCTGTACAAACAAACCGACATAGGTACATAGACAAATAGTGTCGAGATTCCAGCAAATATTCTGCTCTGAAAGAATCAAAAGCATCGAATAATATCATAGGTATGTAGAAACTACCCGTGAGTTTCGGTACTCCCGCAGGAAATATTTTGTTCTAAAGTAAAAGTAGCCTAAGTTACTCCTTATGACATCAGCTATCTGCCAGTGAAAGTCCCGTTAAAATCATTCCAACTGTTTCAGAGATTAGCCGGAACAAACAGACAGAGACAGAGAGACAAAAACTTAAAAATTGTTTTTTTATGTAAGTACCATATTATACAGTTTCATATGCATTTAGTGAAAAGCTGTTAATTTTGAATTACAAACAGACTCTTCAATTTTATTTATATGATATGTATAATAGATGTATAGATTATCTCGTCACAGGATCAAGGTAGGTATTTGAGATTTGACATACAGAAAGTTTTCATATAAAACATTTTGAACCCATAATTAGGGAAGTTAAGTTTCCTTTCATTATTTAATTTGTCCCTCGAAGTTATCCGTTCAAGTCTGAAATAAACTTCTTTAAACAGTTTAATGCTACTTTAAATAATAATTAAGGCACGAAGCTTCTATATATTATCTAATTTTATAATTAGGCAACTTTAAAAACTGCATCATGTGGATTTCTTTAACGTCTGTGTTTAAAATAATGAGGCAAAATCAGCCGTAATGCAAGCAAATAATGAAGGCAATTTGTATGAAAATTAAACATGTGCCTAAAATATTTTTTATTGCCTCTAGCAATAAGGCCGCCTTTTGCTCTGTGTTACTTTTTATCTGTCTTAGTTTTTATTTTCTCTTCTGGGGCAATAAAGCATATTTGATTTGATTTTTTGTAATTATTCAACATAATCCACAGCACTTAATATTATTTTAACGAGTTAGGTATCTACATAGGTGCTTAAGGAAAATTTTGTGTTCAACTTTTTTGTAATTACATCAGTAAGAAAACTCAACGTAATTATCGTGATGTTCTCTTTGGCAACCAAACTCAATTAGGAGTTTTTGGATACAAAACCAAAATTTATTATACACAATATGTTTTCTCTAGTCAATGGAGGAGAGGAGCAGTTTTTTAAAGCCCGCTCCAAATTCACGCGAGAATCTTGCCAGAACGCAAGAAAACCACGGGAAACGGCGGAAAACATCGGCTCCACATTCACTTTCTTGTGATTTTCTCGCGTTCTCGCAATCAAGAGCTTTTAAGTCTTATAAAAATTATGAACTCTTACCCTCTAATCATTCATTATCAATTACCAACGTGTCTACGAAAAGTTCATCTCTATTCATCTATTTTTAATACCTTTCCTCCTCCGCTATGAGCCGCCTTTGGCGTCGATATTCTGTCCGACCACGATGATCAGTATGATGAAGACCAGCAGCAGCACCAGGATGCAGCAGATGGCGACCGCCAGCATCGCCGCGTGCTCGCCCAGCTTGGCGACGCCCCGCGCGGTGCGCGTCCCAACCCCGCCTAGCGTCACGCCGACCACGCGCGCGCTTATGATGGCGCGGCCGGGGTGCCCGCTCACAGTTCACACGTTTAATACTGTTATCGTTACACGCTGTATATCACACACGTGGTTATAGTCACAGTTCTCTTTTTTGTTATAAAGTTATTGCTGCACGCTGTGTATAAAACACGTAGTTGTAACGTTTCAAGGTATTGTAAAACTGTTGTTGTTACACACTGTATATTTATTTATTTATTCTTTATTGCATAGTACGCACAAATGGCGAACTGTATATCACATACGTGACACAGGGTTGTGCTCAAAGTTCAGTTTTTTTGCAATACTGTTATTCTTACACGCTGTATATCACATACATGGTTGTAGACACTCCCAGCTTCTGTTGTTGTAACACTGTTGTTGTATACTGTATAATACTGTATATATCACACAATCGGTAAGAATATTCAATAAGGACACTATACTCCCTAATTTACTGGCGATAACGCTGTCTGTATGAACTCACGGTTTCACTTTAATCAAGCTAATTATTTATTTAGTGTTCAGTTAATGAATTTCTGAAGTTTATTTATTTATTACATTTAAAAATGCAAATATCTTGAACGCTCTTTTGCGTGTTTTTCAATATTTTCCGATGGAATAACGTACTTATTTTATTTGCGTAAAATATTGTCAACAGTTGTTTTCACTTTAAAGATTAGTAGACACTTTAATTAATATAAACCTACCTATATACCTATCACAAAATATAAAACTTATCCTCAAATATTAACCTACTTTTTTGTCAAGCGAAAACACAACGTTATCCTACAAAAGTGAAAGTGAGTTTGTTTGTTTTTTACAGTTTCACACCTCAACGGCCCAACCGATCTTCATGAAATTTTGCATACACGTTATCAGGCAGAGAGAGAAAATAGGGCACTTTTATCCCGGAATTCCCGCGGGAACTCCGAAATTACCGTGGGGGAAACCGCAGGGAACAGCTAGTCAAATAAATAAATGTGACTGTAACCTTTATTTTTTTAAACTGAACAATGAACGCACCCGAAATTCAAATTCATGTGGCGTCTTCAATTTCGATTGCTTTTCTTTGTCTACCCCGCTCGGGGGATATGCTCGATGATTTAAATTCAGTACCTTCCCCAATTAGTTATCTGAGCGGAAAACATCGGGTCACCTGTAATATCTTAAACTGTCTCTTTAATCATTGCAAGGATACCAAACATCCGAAAAAGAAAAAACCAAATCAAAAGAAGAATATTTTCCATTTTTGAAGATGATTACGTATCACTGAAAGGGCTCGCTCTACCATGATTTATGATTGCGAAAAAACCGCGTGCTGCAGAAAATTATCAGCCATTTTACATTTTTTTCTATTCACAGTTTAAGGCGTTTAATCTCGGCGCAAGGGATCGATCTCATCAGCCATTTTTATGTTAATACAGCTCGTGATTCAAGCTTTGTTTTCTATTTTTTGGATGGCAGTGAAAAATCAATAAATTATCGGCTGACAAACTGTAGGTGGCAGACTAAAACGTGGTTCGAATATGAAACGAGAAATTCTTGAACAGAAATCGGACTCAGGCGTTAAATTCACGACGGAAATTTGAGTTTGCGTACCTCTGACAAAGGGCAAGAGCCACAAGATATAATTTGTTCTCTGTTTAAACACTCATATTATGAATCTGCCTAACATTGACTGTACCTTACTTAGTACTTACCCTTTAGTTTCTATATTAGATGATATTGACCATAGTTTTTCCTCTGAAATATTTGATTATAATTTGCTCCAACGTATTTTATTCATATTACTAGCTGTTCCCTGCGGTTTCACCCGAGGTAATTTCAAAGTTCCCGCGGGAATTCCGGGATAAAAAGTACCCTATGTCCTTCTCTGTACCCCTGACAACGTGCATGCCAAATATCATCCAAATCCGTTGAGCCGTTTTTGCATGATTGAGTAACAAACATCCAAACATCCACACTTCCACAAACATCCTAACATCCACACTTTCACATTTATAATATTAATAGGATATTAGTTAGGATTAATATGTTCATATCGTATAGTTACTATGTTGCGATGGAAACGAAAAAAGCGGGAATACCTACTAGCTAACCCATCCCATAGAGCTATAATATAATAATAATAAAATTCATTTATTCAGACGCTTTTTTAGTCCAATATTGTTAGTAAAATTGTGCTTAAAACTATGTTAGTACAAGTAATTTTTGTTTGTTTAAGCTATAAATCAGACATTTAAACAGGCATATTCGTATCTCAAAATGTGTGTTCATCGGGTCCCGTACACTGTTAGTCATTGGGAGGTGGGTGCCCTGAGGTGGCTGTCACTCTAAACGGGTCCAATGTCAGCCACAGGGTAATTAGCGCGTGGGCTAACAAAAGCTTCATAAACCCAATAGTTGTGTGGACAAAGACGGCAAAAAGTATACGTAATTACTGCTCAGAGGTTAACTTGTAGACCGACGGAGACATACAAGGTGAAGTGAAATGTTTATTTAGAGACATTTGATCCTTACGATTGACCTTACTAATTGGTGTCATAAAAGTAGGTACAATCTTTTTAGATTTTAGTCGGTTCGAATCCCTGGTGAGGGAAAGGGTTTTTTAAAAACCGATAAATGCAGTTACCCTTTTTTTTTAATATAAAGGTATGTTTCTTTGGCGATGAAAGCTGATTGTTTGATATAGTTTAACTGATATATTACTGATATATATATACCAACATTCAGCAGTTCGTTTATTTCATCTTGTAAATGTAAAGTGATTATACCTACTGGTAGCCTGAGTATATTTTTGGTATAGTTAGCATATTCCATGTATTATAAATTATTATATGACAATCTAAGAACATTGTTTTTGTTTGAAATGGAGAAAAGTGTACCGTATCAAACAACAAAAAATAATTTCCTAATCGGTCCAGCCGTCTTCGAGTAATCGCGAAAGAAAGATACAAATCCTCCCTTTTTTGGAAGTTGGTTAAAATTATAAATGATTTTTCATAGGCAAATTGTTTTAAAGTAATAAAAACTTATACACATTTTTTTGTGTTGACAAAATGCATGAAAGCGAAAAATGCTTAAGTGCTGTAGAGTGGAGTTTTCTGGCGACAAATCATTAAGAAAATTGTAAGGAGAAAATTCAATTTTTAGGTTGTTTTGCATTTTCTACTTGGAGTATAATATGTAAGTAGCAGCATAAAAACATCGTCGTTGTAGTTTCAGTGACATTTAAAATTTTTAGCTGTGGTCAGGGAGCAATTAAACAAGAAAACTATAGTTAACTAAAAACAAATAAAACTAGTTTTATTGGTCCATGCTGTGGTCCTGTTTACATATTATACCTACTACCGAAATTATACGCACGTTCACTACATAAAGCGATTATATGTATTCCTATGAGCGCTTTATTTACATACATATGCATACAAAATATGGGATCCAATAATGCGTGGCCATGAGGCTATAACACAGTTATCAACTAAACGAGATATTTAAGCAATTGTCGGTGATAATCAAAGGAGATAAGGGTGAATTTTCTTCAAAACTCGTGCTGCGTTTTTCCTTTTAGTCTCATTCCATAAAAGCTTCCGTGACCTTAATTAATATCTTGGTCTGCGTCTTCCGCCTCCATCATTCGCAGTAAAGGCTGCATATTCTGATAATCGTTCTTAATTTTTTCAAAGCTTTATTTTACCATTATGAGTTATAACGCTGGTAATAAATTATTTTATTATCTATTTATTTCTTTGCTCAATAGACGCGTAGATCAATTTAATTAATTAGAAAAATATAAATATCGTGTATTGTATTGATTATATGCAAGTAAATATAAATAATATTATATTGTTTGTTGTCTATTCTTTTCTAAATATTAGATACAAGTAGTTGTTAGATGAATTGTTTTTGGAACGAAGTTCTTTATGGCACGGCACGGATGGGAGTAAAAATTCATTTTCCGTCACGACGTCCGCGTCATTGCGGCTCTACAGAAAAACAAACTGTAATTTTTTCGAGATGAGTTTGTTTTGTATTTTTGCCTCTTTTCACGCATAATGGACTCAGTTTTAATATGGAAACAACATCGTTCTAATTAATTAGTCACGCATTTTGTAACAGACTTCCAAAAAGGAGGAGGTTCTATGTTCGGTTGTATGTATGTTTTTTTATTAATAGTTTATTATATTATCTGTGATGAAGTTTAATTAATTCTTAATGTTTATTTTTATATATTTGTGTGAAATACGATGGCACTTCATGAGGTCAATGACCATTCTTACCAAACACAAAACAAATTGCTTGCTTTAAATTCTTCGTAAGATTTCTTAACTTTGACGAATGTATTGTTTTGTTTCAACATAATGTAAACAGCAATTGTCTTCAACGAGGTACCTATAATAGTTGGTAGTTAAATATTTAATAACAATGCCCTTGTTTTAAATTTACATTAAAATATTTAAACACATTTATTGTTAATTCTGAATGGTGATTGTAAACGCTACACGTTAAAGTAAAACTTTGTATATCATTCCTAAATATTATGGTTAGGTACATAACTACGGTCCTTATAGGGGATATTTTTAAAGCTTTTGTTTGACATGCAATGTATGTATGTACCTACCTAACTATGTTTGTAGGTACGGGTGCAGGGTGGTAAATTGCAACTCAATTTTTAAGCAGATATTATGTTCAATCGGTCGCGCTGAAATTATTATGATGATGAAATTATTATTATGTGACAATGCATGCATGGTTTATTTTTTTCAGCGCATTTGAATAACAACTTGTTTTATAAAAAGTTTTTTTTTTGTTTTTTTTTATCGAGATTTTTAAGTTTTATTTTTAATTCGAGGCCTTTCCATCATATTATTACTTATATCTTTATACAGGTATGAAGGTATATAATATACTTTCATCAATTACAACTAATATTTCAAGTTGTTACAATGTTTGTAAATTAGTAAATAAATAAAATAAAAAATAAATAAATACCTTTTATGATATTATCGTGAGGATATTTAAAAAACATACCTTCGAGTAGGTATATAGATACCTATTTTATGATATCTTAGGCCCCTAGCACACGGCGTATTTTAAACGCGTAGGCGACGCGCGTTTCAGGAACGCGCGTTTTCTGCGCCGTAGATGCCGATTTTTGCGTTTTTATAGATTCGAACGCGCGTAAAACGCGATACAAACGCGCGTTCGAAACTCGTTTGATGCGCGTACAAAGGGCCGGAGCAAGGGTAGAGGGGCGCGAAATAAACAATAGATTCGCTTATTTTTAAGTGTTTTTCTTTTAAAAGCAGTACTAAAGTCAATGTATGTATGGTATGTATGTATGTATATGTGTGTATGTATGTATGATGTATGTATATATGGTATGTGTATGTGTGTGTATATATATATATATATATATATATATATATATATATACAGCCTGTTACAGAACGGTGTAGTCATATTAAAGGATCGTGCAGTGTTAATGGTATAGAACAATAAGCCACTAGTACTTAACACAAAAATCCAACTTTAGAAATTCACACCAATAAAAAAACATATTTTTGGCATCGATACGAACAAGGTCACTTCACTAGTGGGGTCATGAACCGCTCACAGATAACGAGTTCGCCGACCCGGTTTTTACGAACTTACGACTTACCCCCCGATTTGCCATGAGAGCCTGGTAGGCGCGTACGCCTAACTTTGGCGGCCGGCATAGCGGGCCGACGCGACACAACGCGGCGGCAAACTTCAAAGGGCCGGTTTCATTGGGAGTTGTTTTCAACAATGTCGCGTGTTGCGTACGTAAACATAATTGGATTTTGAATGAAATCTTCCACTTGCCAAATAATACTTTAAATACACTGCACTATTAAAATTTGATGGCAATGTTGGGTTCATATTATTTTGATCCTACAACATCGTCGATGCTAAGAGTAGGTAATATCGCTGGTTCTGGTAACATAACAAAACAACACTCAAGTATGTTGACTTTTGATTATTTATCGTCTCGAAGAACACGCAAACTTGAATGATCATGAATCACAAATTTCAATGTTCACAACATAAGATTATTATAACTCGTGTTTACAAATCTTTAATTTGTCTCCAACTCCATCTCATTTATTATTTCCTAGTAGGTGATGTGCGGTGGCCGGCGTGGCGTAGTAGCAACATTAGCAGGCGGCGTTATCAAAGAAGTGACAACCGCAACCGCGGGGCGGCTCACTTCAAAGAACTGACGTTAGAACATATTTTTCTTTCAAGGACGAGTAGGTAGGTAGTGCGCACGCGGCACACCGCACATGGTATCACTATCACTGGAATTATTCACGTTTCATATTCAATCCAGCAATTCTTCTCGTCAATCATATGTCGACCTGATTTTGGTAACACTGGTAGAAACACATGAAGAACAAAGCCAGTGGGTACAATGGAAGTGGCACGGATGGTGACGATCGTGCCGCAGTACACACCAAACTTTTACATGAATTACTCCACTGCAGCACTACGTATACTGGTTCTTGGGTTCTCCTCTAAGTGCTTCAGCACGGCAGACGACGCGACGTTCATCCACTTATTTACCTTCAAAAATCTATCCTAGCCTAGACCAACTTTCGAACCTTACGCAAGCTAATTCCACCTGCACCGACACACAGCTTTATTTCGTAGTGTTGACTGTTGATTATTAAAGATATTTTATGAATTAATAACAATCCCGACATATTGTTGTTTTTTTTCCAATTGCACCGCCCGCCCCCGTACCTGATAATACTAATAATAATGGCTATTGGCTACCCAGTCCCTGTAATGTACAACACCGGAATCCGCGACACAGGAATGCACGACCCAAGATTTTACGACACTGGAATGTACAGTTCAGAATTACTGACACCTTATTTCGAATCACCGGCCTTGATATGCTGTGCTGTATTATTCCGGTGTCGTGCATTCTGTCGGTACGTAAAGTATTGTTCTGCTATTGGCGAAGAATTATGACGTCTATTTGGTTCTCCGTTTTGTAGTGTTCAATACAATGCAGATAGAGTTTAGTAATTATTTTCTCAAAATATGGCGTAAATTCAAATTACAATTAGTCGAAGTTTAATATTTACTAAGGTAATTATTATTCATCGCAAATTTTCGTGGCCACATCTAAGATTTGATCAAGTAATGATGTGATGTGGCCGACCATTTCATGAGATGGTGGCATTTCATGAAAATAAATGGTCGACCACATCATGAACTATTCAAAGCTCGCTCGGCTCGCGTGACCTGGTCAGTGGTCACCAGTACAAACCAAGAATGTCGGGGTGCTCTACGCCCTGCCTAAAGGCAAAAAGTCCTTGTAACAGATCAAACATAAATAATTAGTGGTTTTTTTGACAATAACTTGACCCAGTATTTGGGTAAGTAGTGTAAACGAGCACAAAAAAAGGAGGCATAGTTTCATCGACCGGCTCGACTGCCCCACAGTAAAACAAATTGCAGCGGAATAAATTTTACAGAAGGAGCAAAAAACCGGAAATCGCTTTACACACCTTCCATAGTTCAACGATTTTCTTAATTTAAAATTTTTAAGCAACTGTTTTTTTTTTTTTTCAAAATGGATGATTTTTGTGTTTTTGCTGCTTTTTACGCATAACGGACGTTGCCACATACTCACAAGTCACAACCACCAAAAAGCGCTTTAGTATTAGAGAAATTAAAATTAATGAAATCCTTAAACTATGGAATATTTGTTTTAAAGCGATTTCTGGTTTTTTTCTCCTCCTGTAAAATTTATTCAGCTGCAACAACCATCAAAAAGGCTTTAGTTTCAAAGAAATTAAAATTAAGAACTATTAAACTACGAAAAATTTGTTTTAAACAAAGCGATTGCCGGTTTTTTGTTCCTCCTGTATTTATTCAGCTGCAATTACTTTCTTTAACCGTAGGCAGCCGAGGAGTGGTGTCACCAATTCCAATGTACATTGCAGTGACGAACATTCTCGGTACTGTCTGTTATTTTGATGCCCAACTTGTACGGGGCGGAAAGCACAACACCGGAAGTCGTGTACAGGACATCAAATGCGTGCTGTACAATACGGGGCACTAGATAACAAAGATAAAAAACAGGCACAGAAAACCAAAAGAAAAGAATGCGGGCACGGTTTCCAACTTAGGGAGTTTCCCCCCAACTTTTAGGGAGTAAATGAATGCGGTGGGTTTTTTAGGGGTATTACATTTTTAGGGGTTTTTCGGTTGTTTTTTTTTTCATATTTTATTTCTTATTTTTTTTGTTAATAAAAATAATAATTTTTATTAGAACCAGGTTTTTGCTGAAATTTCAAAATAGTAATTATTAATGTTGTCGAATTTTTGATATTACGGCGAAAATATTGGTTGTACAAATTTTTTTTTAAACAAGTTGTCCGAAGTTCAATAAAAAAAATTTATAAAAATAAAGTCTCTTATAATTTTTTCTAGGATTAATAAGAAAGCCATAATTTCAAAAGATTTTCATAATTAGCAAAAATTTGAATCATTATGAATCATAATAATTTTGAAACCAAAGCTTGAATCTTGGCGCTATTTATTATTTATAAACTTTTTAGTAATATTATTTTATTTATGGGAATTTAAGGGTTTTCAACTTAACCTTTAGGGGTAAATATTTTTGAGAGTTGGTAACACTAAATGCAGTAAGCATCAGGTAGGTAGCTATACTATGTTTTTATTGACACCGCAACGTAAATAGGGCTGCCAATTTATTTTTGTTTCAAACTATTTTACTCCTAGTTACTTCTACTCTCCTAGTAACTTTTTTCTAAATAATTTCGTGTATACGCTGTTTCTTCGCTATTTAGGCACGTAAAGTGTAAAACAATAAGAAAATAAGAGCATCAACAATGAGTTAAGCTATCGAAGACGGGGCTGTGAATTATGATGAAGTGTTTAAAAAGATATCACAAATTTTTTAGGTAGGTTTAGGTAATGATTTATTTGGTCTGATTTATTTGGTGTTGATGTGAGAATTGAACCCGCGACCAGTTGTTTTAGAATAAAAAACTGCGAAGTAATGGTACCTAATCATTGAACAATTGACATCCCTAGATCCCTAGGCAGAAGAAAGACAGAGAAAACTAAAAGAAAAGAACGCACGAAGCGTTAGGTAGCTACCTACGCATATTTCTATTGATTCTACGTAAATAGGGCTGGCAGTCTCAATTATTTTTGTTAACATTTATCTAAGCTCCTTCATACTTCTACTGTCCTAGGAGCTTTTTTCACGAAATCATTTCATGTTCCATGCAAGCTGTTCCTTTGCTATTTAGGCGCCTACTAATTACTAAAACAATACTAACGGTCGCACTTAGAGTCGTTTTAATGATTAATTAAAATTAAGTAAAGAGTTAGTAAGTGCGGCGGTTACTTAACAAAATAAGAGCTTCATTAACTGACTACAATAAATAATGAGTGAGCAGCTATTGAAGACGTACGTATCGTAATGGGGTATTTAAAAAAAAATCATCACATAATATGATGTAATGGTCTGAGATTGATGTGGAAATTGAACCCACGACAATCCGTTACTAAAACAATACTAACGGTCGCACTTAGACTCGTTTTTATGATTAATTAAATTTAACTAAAGAGTGAGTGAGTGCGGCGGTTACTTAACAAAATAAGGGCTTCATTAATTGACTTCAATAATGAGTGCTAAGCTATTGAAGACGTACGTATCGTATGGGGTATTTGAAAAATATCATCACATAATAATATGACGTAATGGTATTCTTGAACCCGCGACCATCCGTTTCTAAGTACAAAAAATTATTGCGAAGTAATGGTAGTCATTGAACATTCGGCAACCCTAGAAAAGGTTCAAGACGATGTGCGGGGGCGCAACCCATTTTGAAAGGAACCACGCCCATTTCATAATGGCCGCGTGCTCAAAATCAGATAGGGGTAGGGGGTATCGGGTAAAAGGACCAGTGGTCAGCGTTATTAATTGGTCATAAGTCATAAATATTTAAATTAAGTCATAATTGGAATAAACGAATCACGATTTCCCAAATTGCTCTAGTTCTTCACGTGACAGGAGCGATGCGTAATTAAGGGAAAAATTAGCTATTTTATGCAGGTGCTGTCTGTCAACAAGAGCTGTATGAGCTGTTATGTCTGAAATGTTTTTTACTACACGCGGTTTTCTTTTCAAATGTAAAAAAAATAATGTTATAAGTAATGGTAAAATTTATTGTTTTTATTTACGATTGATTTATTTATTAGTTTATCTTTCAGAGTTTATCTTTTAGTTTCTTTATCAGACGAATCCTGCCAACTCAAACGTCAAAAAGTCGTTAGTAGGATGAATACTGGTACCTTACCCTATTATTTACTAACATTGTCGCGTGTAAAAATACTAAGACGGCAGAAGTCGAAGAGTGCGGCGGTACGGTGCGCCGGGCCAGGGGTCAGGGCCGGGGTCATTGACTTGTTATCAGACCGATTCAATTGATTGCTAGTGATGTACAGAGGCAAGTTAAAAAAGCAAAGTCGATAAAATTTTATCGTATTTTATTTCTTCGTATCAGCACTGCCATCATGGTTCAATCATTCTTTACCATTAACATTACACGATCGTTTATTATGACCACACCTTTCGGTAACAGGCTGTATATATACTATGTAACTATGTGTGTATGTATTTTATTGTGTAGGTATGTGTAGGATATGCATGTGTTTTAGTATGTATTGTGAGTAAATTGCATCTTTATGTTTTAGTTATTAATTATTAGTGTCTAGTATTAAGTATATTAATTATTGTTTTGTTTGCACACCCCATCTTCTATATCTCTCTGTCTACCCAATGGTTAACTGGTAGAGAATGCCGCAAGGCATTAAGTTCGCCATTTGTACACACTGTGCAATAAAGAATAAATAAATAAATAAATAAATAAATGTAGGGATGCAGTGTTGTCTGAACCGAAACCATTGTAAAACTGATGACGATTCTCTGACCAAAACGCGGAAGCTATGAGCGACTACCGCGCGTCTGTATCACTGTATCTGCGCGTATACGCGCTGCAGTAGACGCACCTTTCACGATCACCTCGTGTGCTTAAGTTACAAGTTTACATTCAAATCTCGTTTGAAGCGCATATACGTGCGTTACCAGCGCGTCTTCTGCGCGTTTAAAATACGCCGTGTGCAAGGGGTCGTATGATATTTATATTCTATGAATGGAATATTAAACTTTTGCTAGAAAGTGTATATTAAAAAATCTTCGGCTAATACATTTATATAAGTTGTCTTCTTTTCTAGGGATAAGTGTTTTGGTGCACCTGTTTTTTAAATAGTACAAAACTATGCATCTGTTTGGTACTTCTAAAGTAACGCAACGGATTTTAATGCGGAATAGGTACTAATACGGAGTTACCAACGTTAACTGGAGAACCGGTAAAAAATAAATTTGTATAAAATAGATACTTTCTCCCTTTATTATAATCAAGAGGGGAAGCTACTAATACTCTTTACATATTATTTGAAAACCAACGATGTAAAATTTTCGGAATTACTTAGATGAAAGGAATAGCATTATATACGTACATAATAATTAATAAATTACACGAAAACCTCAAAGCCTCAAGTGTATCTGCACAAAAGAGATAAGTTATCCTTTTGTTGTAGAGATTATACCTAGTCTCGGAGCGTAAATTAAAAAGACTAATAAAGTTATCTAAAATATTTGAATCACCTTTTTGTACCTACCTAAATAGGTACAAAATAGAATAAAAATTGAAAATAAGTTCAAAAATGTTATTGAACATAAAACGTGGTTCTTTCAGCATGTTCTTCTTTAGAAATGATTATCTAATATAAAAAACTAGCTGTTCCCCGCGGTTTTGCCCGCGGTGATTTTGGAGTTCCCATGGGAATTTCGAGATAAAAAGTTACCCTATGTCACTCAGGACTACCGTAGCTTCCTATAAGTGAAAGAATTTTCACAATCGGTTCACCCCCTACAACGTGACAAACTCACAAACTTTAGCTCTTTATAATATATCAGTACCTATAGAATTAACAAAAATGAGTAAGGACTGACTTAAGAAACAAATAAAATCATTTATATATGCTAACATTAATTAAAATAAACTTGTCATTATTGGGTTCCGCTTCTGAGTAGCTATAACCAGTAATGACAAGTTTTTGTAAATCAAAACTCTAGACAAAGTACGTAATCATAAAAACAAGGATAAATCACTAACCGCCGCACTCAGAGTCGACTTTAATGATTACTTAGTTAAGTATAGATTTTTAAAACAAAATTGCCGCAATCAGACAAGTTTAATGAATTAATTTATTTATTTATTTAAAACAAGAAAGGCTTACAGTGTTCGCCAAATGTTAATTGGCACTTAACTAATTAAGTTACATCTCATTAAATGCCAATTAACATTAATTTACTGAAAGTTTTGATTGCGGCAGTTTTGTTTTAAAATCTATACTTAACTAAGTAATCATTAAAGTCAACTCTGAGTGCGGCCGTAAGCTTATTTAGCACGGGTCCCGGAGCTACTGTTGCGAGCAGTGACTTGTGAATGGCGGACGGCCGGCGGTTGATTGTGACCAGCGCTTCTGAAAGTATCCACCTCTTATCTCTCTGACCAGGAGAACTAATGGGACCCAACGAACATAACAAATAACAATGATCTTTTTAAACATAATGAAACCGGTTTCTTTATATACAATCACTAGCTGTGCCCCGCGGTTTAACCAGTGTTAATTTGAGGAGAAAACTAATTAAAACGTATTCCACAACTAAACGCATTGGAAGTTCTCAGAAGGAATATTTTTTATACTATTTTAGCAACATTTTTATTGCTGCTCCGCTCCTAGTAGTTCCTGAGATTCGCGCGTTCAAGCAAACAAACAAACTCTTCAGCTTTATAATATTATATATAGACACAGATAATGTAATACCATGTATAGAAAATTTAACAAGATTAAATATGTTCATAGGCACGTAATAGTATTTAAGTCGAAACAGGTGGTAAGATTTTTGACTCCAATTAAAATAATTTTAAAAACTTAGTTAATATTCTTCATATAGGTACCTCTCATTACCAAAGCTTTCATTATAAGCAGAGCCACAGAACCTCTGAGGATGTGTGGTCAAATCGCTTCCAATACACAGGTAGGTATTAGACAGGTAGAGTAGGTTTCCCCTGATGTTTTCCTTCAGTATAAAGTTCGGTCATCGATCGGAAATGACCCATAGAACCCAAGATCGACCTCCCACTTACGAATAAGCAGCAAAAACAGGTACTACAGCTGGGCCATCGCTATCTGAGCTAAAGCATTAAATATTTTTTTGTCATCCTTCCTATCTCAATATTTTTATTATTTTATGGCAAGAGGTTTCTGTAGTGGGTTTTAAGCGTCTAGTAGTAAATCAATGGTTTTAAGCGGAAATCTTTACTCGTTACTTACGCTCTATGCTATGCCTATGTTAATTTGTTTTTTTTTTTTAGGAATGACAGCTGCCTCTCTAAAAAATATTCTAAGAGCCTTTCTTCTTTTTTTTTTTTAGTATCTACGAGATATAATATTATTTTGATACGATTTTCAAACTGAACAGTTAGGTATATTATGATGAGTATCATACAGTTTCGGTGATACATTTACATAATATTATATGTAGGTACATATTTCTGTATTTAGGAGCAGAATGTGAACGAAAAACCAAAACAAGATAGAGCACAAAGAACGTGATGCTTCCAAAATAATGGGTGATGCCTAATTATATAGCTCGAAACGATAATAGCCGTGGTTCTATTATTACTAAAAAAATGTTGGATATTCAGGAATACTTGAGAATATTTTAATTGCTCCATCATGTTTTCCTCTTAGAATTTTTTAATAAATGCCATGACGAGCGCTTTCTTATTATATTACCTACTCGAAATACATATTTTTATACAAACAAGACGTATTATACGTGTATTACGTTGCTGGTGACTGGTGTAATAACATTTTTTGATAGATGATTTAAAATATTCCAACTTGAGAACGTGTATTTATACCAACTTTGTATGCTACGATCTCAGACGAAATAGACTTTTTATTTCGTCTGAGGCTACGATTTAACTAAATATCCTTTTATAATTACTACCTATGTATTAAGTTTTTTTTTATTCATATCTTATCTCTTATCCTCTCCTATCCTCCTCCTCCTTCTATCTTATCCAAGTTTTCAATATTAGTATATTGAAAAGTTCCACTACTACTTTAGAGATCTATAGTATAATGATATAAGCAGATGCGTGAACCTGCGCGAAAAATAATCTTTAGGTTTTTAATTAGATTTTGAAGAGGCGCTGCTTTCGTCAATTCTCATAAAAACCATTCGGCGATGGGTATATAGGAAAGAAAGATACAAATTTTCATATATTATACAGGGTATTACATAAAGGTGTAGTCATATTCACGATCGTATTCACGGTTTCGTCAGCAATGATTTGACACTGGTAACTGGACCGGTAATCATGAAATAAACTTTCCTAAAATTTGCTCGGTTTTCTGTTATTTACTTGTCTCTGTAACGGTGATAAATTGCGTTAAATGATCTTAACTCGTTACCTGTAACCAGTTCATATCCTACACAGTAATGTGACATGTTTATTTTATTGCGGGAGTGGTCTATATTTTTTTTTATTTTGATTATAAAACTTTAAAGTAAGATTTTTGAGCTAAATACTATGGTCAAATAGGGATGCTGACTACTTTTGGAAAATTCTAATTAGTCCATCAGTTAGAAAATAAAAAAACAATAGACACGTATTTTTTGCTTTTTCAAATAAATTAAAATATACAGAAATAAAACGCATTAAAGTTTAGGGTGAGGGGGTCGTGACGTCACTAACCGCTAAAACCGCCATACAAACTGTCCGAATAGTGACGTCACGCGAAATTTCAACTCATCGCCGTTATTTTTTGATTACATAAAAAAATAAAAAATACGTATTTAATGTTTTTTAATTATCTACAAGACGGACTATTCCCGGTTGAGATTTTCGGCTTGCTGGAATTTAGTTTTTCATTTTAGATATTATATGCCCTATACGTTACATGTAGGACCAATACAAAGACGTATCGACCCGATTGGCGTAGTAGGTCACCATGCCTGTCCGCTAATCAAGAGGTTCCGGGTTCGATTCCCGGTCGGGGTTCACTTTGTGTGGTGAACACAGGGTTCCACTTTCCAGTCTGGGTGTATTTATATGTATATCTATAGTATAATATATTATATTATGTATTTCTATGTAGTATATACCACGTGTTGCTTGGTTTCCTCGACACAAGCTAATAATAGCTTGCTGTAGGATCAAGTAGATTTGTGTGTTGTGAAGTGGATTATTATCATTATTAAATATTGTTAAATTAATAATAATAATAATAATAAACCATTTATTTCCAATCACAGTGACTTATACACTACAGCAATAACTAGACTTAAGGACACAAACTATATGAAACATGTAGCTAAGCCAAAGTGAGAGATCGGAATCCGTACTAGGAAACCCCGTGTTACAGGATTCCGGCCCCATCTTCGGAATTATAACTACCTAGTATAAAATTGTGTAAGTTATCTAATTGTGACCGTATGTATGTTGTTTACACATAAAATATACTAAAATACTCAAATTATAACGAGCCTGTCGATTTCCCCACGCATGGTGCGAAACCTATTATTTTATACGGATTACAATATATGTATTTGAATGATGATAAGTACATTTTAACGCGGATTTAAATTTTCCGCGGGAAACTCAAATTTAGCGCGGGTGAAACCGTGGGCAGTACCTAGTTATTTTATTAACAATAAATATCACGTAGTGTGAGTGGGTCGAGAACGCGAAAAATAACCAATCACTGACGTCATTGCGTTCCGATAGCGAATAAACTTCATCTCTGTTTACTATAATCTTTTCACCTACAAGGTAACTGGCCAGGTAATTTTTACTCTTCTATTTTTAAATTAAGAAAAAACAAATGTTTACACTATGATAGAATCTTTCTTATTAAATCGGAGGTGGGTGTTTTAGTAACTGTATAGTTTCTCTGTATAATTTGTGGTAATGGGCTAGTTAATTTTTTTTTGTCCGTTTTATAATAGATGGATAAAAAATATTGGATACGTATTTTTCTTTTTTTACTTAATCAAAAAAAGGCGATACATTGAGTTGAAATTTCGCGTGACCGGTTAATGACGTCACGAGCCCCCCCCCCCCCCCCCCCCCCCCCCCCCAAACTTTAATGTGCTTTATCTCTGTATATTTCCATTAATTTGAAATAGCAAAAAATACGTGTCTATGGTTTTTTTATATCCTTACTGACTAATGAGAATTTTGATTTTCAAAAGTCGTCAACATCCCTGTGTATCTAAGATCTTCGATGACTCCACCCATATTCTTATTCACATTTACAACAAAGAGTAATATTTTTTGTGTCAAGACGTGATCGAGATAGTGGAAAATGTTTGGAGTTCCCAAAGGAATCCCGATTTTCACGCGGGTGAAACTGTGGGCCAGCTAGTATACATTTTTTTATTGGCGAATATTTGCCCGTGACTAAGCCGCTATGATATTTGTATATAAGTAAAATATTAATAAATTATTGTTTTAAAAAGGTGCCGTTTCTTATTTTTTAATCACTGGTGTCATGACGTCATTAAAAGTATAGTATTTTAAGGTACCTATAGAATTGAAAAAATGGGTACTTTCTTGGGTGACGAAAGTCTAAGAATTTTCAACCGAGGAACAAGTGCATTAGTGCAGAAAATTTAAAAATGGTAGGTACCCTTACCTACGTGAAAATCGAACTAAAGTTCATTTTGCCAAAGATAGATATCTACCTAGGTCTTTTTAATTTAATTTTTCGTTTAGTAGGCTATAATTTTACTATTCAAAATTAAAAAAGCTCAGCTAACATTTTCCGAATAGGTAAGTATAGAGATCTCTAAAATAAAAGTTGCTTTACAGAGTCGTTTAGAAATATCTATCACCAATAAATAACCCAATTAGTTTTATTAAAAATTAATTAAATTAAATATCTTGCCACATTCACAGCGCTTTCATAACACAATTTAGGCACGCTTGTTCACTTTATAATAATATCACTTCAACAACATTTTTCACTTATTAATTAATTATTATTCAATCCACAGCTAACATTTAGTATAATTGTTTGTTTTTATTTGTAAATCACAACAACTATTTTAAAATATGTAAATTTCACTTATTCATAATAGGTATGTTATTAATAAAATCGGATAACATCTATCTAATAGAACAAATTTTAGAACTATTTTATGAAAATTTTATTTAAAAAAAACAGTAAAAAAAAATATTTCAACGTTGACAATATTGCTTTGGCGGGAAAATCGAGAAATTGTACGAGAATTTATAATAATATTTTTTTCCACGCGGCAATGATTATATCGCACGCTCGATTCGTGCAACCCTCTCGAAACTCAAGCGTCCACTGGTTACGAGTGGAAAGTGGGAAACTGGAGGGCGCAGGGCGACACTGTTTCTATCGGGACTAGGACGAGGGGGCGTATGGCGAAAAAGGCATCTCTTTAATTATGCTTGGATACTGGAATGGATTAAAAAAATCTGGTCAAGTGCTGAATCATTTTCGGTCAGCATATACCTATAATATCTACTATCTTTAAACGAGCAAATCTTGTATATATTTATATTCTTGTATATAAATATCTTAATCTTATCTTTTCTTATCTTAATATCTAATCTAATATCTTTCTTAATATATATAAATCACGTGTCACGTTGTTTGTCCGCGATGGACTCCGAAACTACTGAACGGATTTTGATAAAACTTTGTAACCATTCATAAAATGGTCCAACTTAAAAGATAGGATAGTTTTTATCCCGGAATTCCCTCGGGAACTGAAGGACATAGAGTACTTTTTTCCCGCAACCTCCGCGGGAACTGCGAAATTACCGCGGATGAAATCGCGGGGACAGCTAGTATATGCATATAATCTGAATCTTGGAAACGGCTCCAACGATTTTCATGAAATTTAGTATGCAGAGGGTTTCGGGGGCGATTAATTGATAACCTAGCTAAGGTTACATTTTTAGAAAACGTCGTCTTATCCATGTTTTCAGGCAATGAAAAATGAGGGTTTGGTACTGCTTTTCTACTTCACAACAGATGGCGCTACGAGCGAAGCTCGGTCAGTAGCACGAATTTTTTCGCTCTTGTCTTTCGATATCGTCGTAATCAGAGAGAAGGTAATCACTACGTTGTCGTAATGCCAAAGTGTTTTTTTGTATGGAAAATGAACAACACTGGATAGATGGCGTTGTTCATTTTCCATACAAAAAAACGTTCGATATTGAAAGGACGAGAGCGAAAAAATTCGTGCTCCCCCTACCGATATTGTAAATAATGAATCCCTATTTGATATTTTCCTTGGTCACGGCATCACGCGTGAACGGCTGGACCAATTTCGCTAATTCTTTTTTTGTTGTGTTTTTTATCGTAAGAAGAAGAATATAATAAGTTAGGAGTTCCTGCGGGAAACTCACACGGGGTTAATCTCCGAAACTGTTGGATCGATTTTGACGGGACTTTGACTGCTAATAAGTTGATATTATAAGGAGTAAATTAGGCTATTTTGGAGCTCCTGCGGAAATTCCGAAACGCACGCGGGTGAAACCTCGAGGCACATATGACATATACACATCGACAAAAATACAATTGGGTTTTTTACTATTCGCATTTTTACCCAATAGGTATTTTGCCAAGTAACTGATTCTTCCATTTATGTTGAAAAAATAAATTAATGTTAAGCTAATGCCAATGTTAAGCTAAATATATTGCTTCAGCAAACGTTTGCAGACATATTAGTAATCTTGTTTAATACCTACATTGAAAATGTATTTTTTTTTATAGTTTTTCTTATTGTTAGTAAAAATAGTCATTAATTCGTATAAATTATAATATATACGTTACTTATGGTTTATGAGTAGGTATAGATCTCGTCTCTAATATACCTATCTACCTACTTAAAGTTCACATTCAATGTTTCAATATTTATCGCTGTAATAGCTATTATGATACTTAGAAAAAAATGTAAAAAATAAACATAAAATCTTATATTTAGATATCTTAGTAGTAGTATGATTTATCATACATTTTGACATATAAATAACTAATATAAATTTAATTAATTTGTACAATGAGTACACAGCCGTAAGTAGGAGGAGTAGGTATCGACATCCGCTAACAGCAGGCTGGCAGTGGTTATATCCGTTACACATCTTTTAAAATCAGTCGTATCAATCATCCAATCAAGCCGTAATCAATCAAATTGCGAAAGGCTAGATAGGGGCGCAAAAGTAAGGAACTTTTTTTGAGTCATCAACAAGATGTCATGTAGTTATCTAATGCTGTGTCATCGTAACTTTTGTTTCTTAAACTAAAATTAGCTGTTAAATCATTAACAATTTACCCAAGATATACCTACATAAACTCATCATCGATGTGAAAACGCCCTCAATAATATATATAACCAGTAAATTGAAATCTGTGAATCTGTTTTTATTATCGACTAGCTGACTCGCGCGGTTTCACCCGCAATAATTTCGGAGTTCCCGCGAAATTGTTCCGTATACAAACTTTGCCCCCCCCCCTTTTGAAAATTAAATGAAATTAAATGAAAATGAAATAAACTTTCACCCCTTTTCACCCCCTTTGCGGTAGAATGTAGATTAGTAGATCGTTTTTTTTTTAAGAAAAGTTTTTTTTTAAAAACGATCTTTACCATGGTGTAATGTTACTCATGACAACAATACAAAAATAGCTCTTTGACTGTCCTACCCACAGAGCGAATAAATTAACTAGAGAGGACATGTAGGCGGGACAGGCGCGCTACCGTCGCGCGTCGCAAAGGAAGTTAGAGCACTAACTTATTCAAAACTTCTTTTGCTGCCATCCCAAGTATATTTACCACATATATTCCCAAAACTGTGAATATTGAAAACAGTGACTAAGCGTGACTAACCATAAAGCGTTTAATACATTTCTTTACGTTAATGAATGTTTTAGTGCGTGATAAATAGTTTTGTGTGCGAAAATCACCAGTACTACCGGCTAGTAGTAAATCAATGGTTTTCATACTAAACTAAGTTGATGTCCCTTCTATCTGTTATTTTCTGTTCTGTGGTTTTACTATTATCAACTTGATTATCAAATGTCAAGTATATTAATTTGCATTTCCTTATTCTTTGCGTCTTTTGTTTGTGTTTCCATGTTTTTGTTGATTCAACCCCTGAGGTGAACTGCTATAAAAAACATTATTGCTATAAAAAGTAAAGTGTACAAACTACTGAAAAAGCTCCCCTTAGAGTTGCCAAAGCACATCATTCACTGAATCTGAATTAACAGAGGGCAGGAATAGTCCTAAATTGGAGGGAACGATGCTGAAGGATTTAGGAAATTGCCCAGCGCTGGTAAATTGAAGTTTCAGTATTTGGAAACGTCTCTGTTTGATTTAGCTTATTAACGTTGGTCTGGAACGTGCTTCTAATGGAAATTTATCTCCGACGCTTCCCTTTAAATTAAGGGATAGATTACAAGGACGTTGACAAATGTGATTTTCTTCTTAGACGCCGTAAACACATATCGCTAACTATAGCTAGTAGGTACGCGCGGTATCACCCGCGTTTGACCCTTTTTCACTCCTACGAGGCATACAAAAGTAATACTAGCGTCATTCGCTATAAAAATCATCTTTTAAGATAATCCATTTAAAGAAATCGATAGTAGAATAGTAGGGTAAATACTTTTTATTATTATGGTAAATCTGCAGTATTGCAATAATTGCAATATCAAAAAATTTTTTTTTTTTTGAACTGAAAAGCCCTAATAATATGTACTCTTTGATATTAATTTTAAATACCTACTGCAGAATTATCATCGAAAGTGAGTATTTACCACGAACCTAACTAAGTACGGATTTGTATTTAAATCTATTGTAACTTACATAAAATAAAATACTTTTTTTTTCTTTATACCATCATAATATACGAGTGGATTAGCTGACAGATCCGTAGGCCTTCTTCACATCAGATGTGTTCGCAAAATACAAAACAGTGAGCGCTTTTATACTGACGAAGATACGATTTCCTGACTGACGACTGACTGACGACGCCGCGGCACCAGGAGAAATCATGCCTAAAATTTGTGGCGCTGGAGGTAAGTAAAACTACCAAAACATAGCGGTAAAAGGTTTAATTATAACAAAACCCCCTTCAGGACAGAAGTTCCCCGCTTCTTTTCTTCAACTCTGAATTTCATTTAAAAATACTGAAAATAATCACATTTAACTAACACTTAATAAACAAACCTAAGCGCTTGACGATAAATACTCAACCTACGCCGGACGGAACTATGGACCATTGGTCCATAGACGGAACTAAACGTCACGATTTTCATGGACATTGGCATAACGCTTTTTCCTAACATAACGCGTAATGATTAACTATATAGGTACCTACCAGTTAGGTACGTTCAGGAACTTCGTTCCAAAAATATCTCCGTGGTATACGTACCCATGTTATGTTTTTGCCATTGGTATATCATCAAAATAACAAACAACCTCACACGCAATTGACTCCACCCTGAAACGATAGGCGAACGGTAAAATATTCTATACCTACAGTATATGTATACAAAACATACCGCGCGTAGTAATAACTCCGTGGTAATTTCGGAGTTCCCGCGGAAATTCCGGGTTACGATATAGCCTCTGGCACTCACAAATAACGTGACTTTCTATTGGTAAAAGAAGTTTTAAAATCGGTTCAGTAGATCCAGAGATTACCCCCTACAACCTCACAAACTCACAAACTTTACCTCTTTAATCTTTATAGACATTCGAGTAGGTAACTATGGGTATATCTGTAACTCGCGGCATTTGAACTTTTGACGTGTAATTTGGACATAGATAAGCAATAGTGTGTTAACCCACACTGGAGAAATTTTGAGTAAACTAAAGTTTTAAAATTATAGCGCCATTTTGTGTCAAGAATTTTTATGTTCAATATTTAGTTACATATTTAAACAATGTAATGAGGTAAACACATAATTAAAAAACGTTCTCTAAATCTCAATAAATCGTTCTGAATCAATAACTTCGTTTTGTGGGTTAACATGTTATTGCTTATCTGCGTCTATTTTATAGATCGACGATTGCCGAAATAGTTCCCTATTTAAATAAGCGCCCCGGCGGATATTACAGCCATTGGCGAGTCGTTGCGAATTGGACAAAATGCGCCTGAACGTTCCTGACTTCGCTATATCGCCTACACGATAAAACAGCGCGACGCGACGTTCGGGATAAATGTAGCTGAAATAGTGAATTTCACGGCGTGCAAAGGAAAAACATTTTATCTGCCTACGAGTAAAAGGAAGGGTTAAAAGTATTATCGTCATCTTTACATGGCAGCGCAATCGGGTCAATAAGTTTCTATTGAATGTCTCGGTGTGGGTTTTATACGTAACATTAAGTTTCATACTTAAATAAATCTTTATATGCTTTTAAATAGTAAAATAATAGATTGTATGGCAAACTTACCATTTACATACATTTAGAATAGAATAGAATAATATTTATTTCTGCAAAACACACAAGAATAATAAACAAACATTGAAGAAGTACCCAATCTAAACCCAAGTTATCTTGCATGCTCTGCCAAAAGGGAAAACACACTTATAGATACTTTCATGTAATATTATAATTATAACTTTGCCACTACTGTTTTTTAATATAAGACTACTGTGAATTAGTTAATAAGTACGTTTATTATGTAATTAAAAAAATCAATGCAATATGTGTGTGTAGATTGCGACATCTGTATATTTATAGTTGTGAATCTGGTCCTGACTGAAAATCAGCGCTATACTAGGAGTTAATAGGAGTGCCCGCACTCGTAGCAACACGCACCACATCAACACCTCTGTCATCTGTTCTCAAATTTTCATGTATGTATTTAGATTTACTTATAGTTAAATCAATTGTGTTATGTTTCTGTTTCCAAATAAATGTATTTTCTTTCTTTCTTTCTGTTTCTTAAACTAATGTTTTACGGCGAGGGCGCTATTTCGAATTTAGAACGGAGCAAAGGATTCTAGAGTAGACGAGTATAAGGAATTCGGTGTACGCTGTCCCGGGCAAAATATTGCATCTATAATAGTCCAACCTTATTTTATTTATTCATAGGAAAAAAATGTTTTTATAATACAACTTATGGAAAACTTAAAATAAAAACTATATTTACAAATAAAAAATTTGACCTAGGTGCTCCACAGCTGGAAGCGTGCCCAAAAGGCTGGCGGCATTACCCCGCTGGATAGCGAGGCTTACGCGCTGGGCGAAGTAAACACCAGCCTTCTGGTCACGCGACGCCTCGACCAGTCGCACCGTCAGCTCTTTATATAGTTGGCGGGCGCTTGGACCCCAATGCCCATGGGTTTCGACCCCAAATGACTCAAACATAAAGTCCCCACTAAAGGACCCATATTTGCGCCGCTTGAGGGACTCTGCAGAAGCTGCGCGGAACCAGCTCTCACGACCGAATAATAGCGTTTATTTCACCGCAAACCATGATATTTTACAATCATTGCATGGCCATACGGAATAGGTATAATCTTTGGATTCTTTGGAACAACTGAACCGAATCTAAAAAAGTATTTCACTGATAGAATGCTACTGTGTCTCCGGCATGGCATAGGATACTTTTATCTCGATATTATATTATACTAGCTGTGCCCCGCGGTTTCACCCGCGGTAATTTCGGAGTTCCCGCAGGAATTCCGGGATAAAACTACCCTATGTTCTTCTCTGTACCCCTCATAATGTGTACGCAAAATTTCATGATGATCGGTTTAGCTGTTAAAGCGTGAAAGCAGACAGACAGACAGAGTTACTTTCGCATTTATAATATTAGTAGGTATTGCCATGGATATAGTTTGTACATGAAGTAACAATAAACTTTTAGGTCGTTTAGGCGCAAATGGTCCAATTCGCAAATGGTCCAGAGGGTTTAAAATGTCCAATTCGCAAACCGTCCAATTAGCAAATGGTCCAATTCGCAAATGGTCCAATTCTCAAATGGTCCAATTCGCAAATGGTCCAATTCGCAAATGGTCCAATTCGCAGTTGGTCTATGTGCATTTCATAATTGATTTAATCTTAAAATATATGCTTTAAATAGCTTTTGAATTTGAATTGCATTGTTCAAAAGTTCTATTTGGTGTTGCAGCCTGTGATAACTAAATAGTTTTTATGTTCAGTACAATTAAGTCTAGCATTAATTTGTGATGAAATGTATTATTACCTAATAAAGAATTTTGAAAATTATAATCAAATTATCTCGATGTTGACGCGGGTGAAGTCGCTGGGATACCACTATAATATTTTTTATAAACATCATGTTATATGCACGCACATTTTATTTCAATAAATACTGGCAATGTGTTTTTTTTATAACACATTTCACACCGTACCCTAATGGTGACGTAAGTAATCTCACATAGGCTTTTTATTCACCCCGAGGCTTAAATCATAAATTATAAGCATCTAGAATAACATTTGCTCACGTTCCGTGTAATCTATGTTAATCTATGTGTGATTTCAGCTGACGCGCCGGTTCTCCGAGCTTATCTTGGGTTAAAACATAAAATAATTCTACTATATAAAGGGTCTTTCAATAAGGACGGGTCGATTTTGACATGAAATAAAAAAGGCCGTGTGTGAGATTTTAACGATTTTTTTTTTTTATTTGAAAGAGCTATATATGCCATTATGTGTGGAAAATCACATCGTTTAAATGTCCGCCGCGGCTTCTCACGGTGGCACGAATTCGAGTTGTCCAATGTTCAACAACTCTGCCGCATAGTTCGGGTTGAATTTCAGCGATAGCCTGAGCTATGTTGACTTTAAGGGCATCGGTCGATTGTGGCTTATTGGTATAGACCTGCGACTTAAGAAAACCCCACAAAAAAAAGTCTAAAGGTGATAAGTCGAATTTGGCCACCAAACGTTGGAGAGTCGACTTTGAAGGACCACCTCGTCTGCCGTAAAATGGGCGCAATGCACGTAACGTTTGCACTAACGAACACTCATTTTGGTAATACATTTTTAACATTTGGACGTGTTGCTCAACCGTGTAACTTGCCATGGTGATTTGGCATTACTAACTGAATAAAAAAATATAGGTTAGAAAGACGACGTTAAAACAACATGGCCGCCACAGGCTGCCAACATCGACCCGTCCCTATTGAAAGACCCTTTATATTCTAAAATCGAGTCTAATAAAATTAAGTAGGTATAAGTATATAAACATAAATTCCTACTCCTCTTGGACACGGCATCACGCGCGACCATTTTCGGTAATTCTGTTCTTTTTGTGTTTGTTATTCTTAGGTTCTTATGAAAGAAGTTTGGAGTTCTTGCGCGAATTCCGAAACTCGCGCGGGTGAATCAAGGAAACGGTGGGACCGATTTTGACGGGACTTTCACTGCTAATTAGCTGATGTCATAAAAAGTTTAAGCTGCTTTGGAGTTCCTGCGGGAATTTCGAAACTCACGCAGGTGAAACCGCGGGACAAAGCACATCGCATTTTAAGTCAGTGACTTTGAGGACCTACGTATATTTAGAAGGAGCTACGTTATACCTCTATAATAATATTTTAATCCGTGACAAAGCGATAAACAATCTCAAATAAATGAGTGACTGGGCTTAATTTCAAATATTAGAGAAAGAAATATGAAAGATCACTTAGGTCATTTTGGAAAAAATTTCAACCCAATTATTGCCGTTATTATTATTTGATTAAGTAAAAAAAGAAAAAATACGTGTCCAATATTTTTTATTAATCTACAAGACGGACTAAAAAAAATTCAGTTAACATTATATAGAAGTGTTTTTTTTATTTGAACTTGAAATCACTCTCGACTCTCGACTAAAACCTCAGAGTAAAACTCATTGTCTAAACTCAGAAGAATAACTAATATTGTTCTGAGCGTTATAATAATGCCATAGACTAACAAATACACAACAAATTTAAAATGTCATGAGACACTCATTAGGCATAAACGATAGGGTAGGTATTTTAATTTTACATTCCTACTTATTTTGGTCGATCATGGACCCAAAAATACAACGAAGCTTGCTCATTTTAACCAACTTCTGTTGCACTATATTAATATTTTAAAGTAGAGTAGTCTTACTCGAATTTACAATCTGAATCCTTATTGATCGCTTTTCCTACCTCGGAGTGGGACGGAAAATACAATTTTAACGCACGAAAGCAGTACACCGCTATCCATCTCGCAGGACACCAGTCCCGAAGAGGGTATCCTTGTGCCATGCGATGTAGACACTTCGCAGATGAATTTCTGATACCATAAAATCGTACCTCTGGGATATCTATACACTAAAATGTATGTTATTATGATTCAGATAAAAATTGTGATAGATAGCACTCATTGACACACTAAAAGTCACTGAAAAAAATCCGATAAAAAAAATTATTTAAAAAATATAATCCAAAAATACCTAAAGTAAACCATAATGAGAAGTACCTACTGTGATAATTGTGTTTTTTAATTTTGAACAGTTGCAAATAAAAAGCTATAAAATCGAATGAAATTGATAAAATTTGTAATCGACGACAGTTTAAAAATGTTCAGTTGAACTGGATTTGTGTAGGGAAATGCCTATCAATAGATACGCATATTACCCATATACATACATCTGTGCCTAACTCCACTTAATACTCATTTGGAAGATGTTTGACGCTAGTGATGTACCTATGTAATATGTACACATCTGTTAAGCAGTGGTCAGCTTATCTTATCATCTCTTAATTGCGTGAAATAAAACGTCTGTCACTTACTTCACTGACACTGTTATTATTTTCCGAATTGAATTGCTACTTAGTCTAAAAGTGGTGTAAAAACCTGATGAGACATGGTATATTCTAACCAACATTTCAGTTAAAACGTACTCAGAGGTGAATTAAAAGTTGAGCGTCTTAAAATATTACAGCATAATCGCTACGTTTACACACTAAGAGCAGTCATTATGTAGCCGAAATGCATTCGCTCGAGTGGCGGATAAAAGATTCAAAGGCTCTTTTGTTATAAGTACCCACCCTATCATCATTAGAGACGTGGGAGCGGACGTGTGTTACGCGAAAAGTGCCACACAAAATCGTCATAAACAATGAAAATTGGAGTTTGAAATATAATGTCATTGCTTTCTTCTTCTTCTATAGATCTAATCTAATATTACATTATTTTATCACTTTTAACACTACATACTGACTGACTGAGAGTTTAGTGTCATCCTATAAATATTGTATTATTAAAAGATACTCCAGAAATATATGGATATGTCGTAATTTGTGGTGAAGATACAATTCTCACCCAAAATTAGTATATGTTTTGAAGTGTGTTTCGGAACGCAGACGGAATGTTATCTTAGGCCACGGTAGTGCCCCCGCCAAGACGAGCCAAGCGAAGCGCAAGGGCTCTAGAATTTCTCGAAGCGCTTCTTCGTTTTTTGAACCCTTAGGTATAACTTGGGTTTGGATTAGATCGGATAAACAAAATTATAGGGATATGTTGTCAATAGCGAACTTATTAATCATAAAGTTGTAATTGCATAGCTCTTACACTTTAAATTTTTTTGATATCTAAAAACCCCTGATTTCATCACCGACTCACTGATTCTGAGGGTACCTACCGCCGTCCAAGTCACATATTTTGACTAAGGTGTAGAGTTTATGAAGTTAGGCCTTGTAGAGTTAGGGTGTTTAGAGTTAGAAGCTTGGCTCTACATGTGATCTGATAACTTTTTGACAGGGCGAGTCATAATTATGGTCTCGTCTTGGCAATATTTTACGTAAAAAATATTTTTGGTCGGATTTTATACTTTCTTTAATTTGACCTTTTTAAAACATTAATAGAAAAAAAAAATCTTATTTCTACTACTTACCGCTTGTGACTTGAAGAGTAGTGGTGAAGAAACATAACAGCAACAGCGACAGGCATCCCAGCGAGTTGAGCCAATGTGCCGCGGCCATACTGTGTCCTGCGTATTGTAAAGGTATATAGTAATTTATTATAAGTACCACTCATTTAGTTCCCCAGGTATACATTAATAAACAAAATTAAACTTTATTGATCTTTGCCACATTTTATTTTATTAGATCATAGAGACCGTAACTTTGTTTAATTTTATTTTATTTTATTCAAATAACATAAACACATTGGATAATGTGTTACTATTTGAATAATGTCATCTTTTCATAGTAAATAACTGTAATTTTTGTTTTTCCGAATAAACGAATGAATATAAAATTTATTATTTCAAGTCAGAACTCAACTTTGGCCACTTTTCATCAAAATTATTTATCATCCGCTAATAATCAGACTGAAAAATTGATCAGCGCCATCAAACGGGTGGTGACTGAACTTTACGTACAAACCTCGAACGACTTGTGAAAACACATTTTCCTGGATACTAACGTAGTCGAAAAAAAAATAACAGATGGCGCTAGTGTAAAAGTTCTAAAAGCTTGACGTACTTATCCTTCTCTGTATCCCTGTACGCAGATTTCATAACGATCGGTTGAGTAGTGGTTGAAAAAGTTAAAGACTTTCGTATTTATAATATTACTAGCTGTTTCCCGCGGTTCCATTCGGGATAAAAAGTACCCTATGACCTTCTCTGTATCCCTGACAAGCGTGTATGCAAAATTTCATGAGGATCGGTTGAGCCGTTAAGGCATGGAAGCGTAACAAACAAATAAACTCACTTTCGCATTGATAATATTGGTAAGGATTATGCATGTGGCTTTCTTAAAGAAAACAGAGTCCGAAAAGTATGTAATTACAAGACATGTTCAATCAAGCAAACAAGCTCGTGAAGAAATGAATAAGACCTATCTACCTAGATACTTAATAATTATTTATTTAAGTATTATAATATTATATTTAAAACTAACCATATCGTCAGCATGTGTGATTGCGACGTGGCCGTCTGCTGCCCACAACAGATCACCTGAAACACAGGTGATAATAATAGTACCTACATTACGATACAAATGCGTAATTTTGGTTATAACTCACGAGGCGGAATTAGCGCCTGAGCCGGAAGCGAGGACGCGGTAGTGTAGCCGAGTGTGTATAGCCATAATGCGCGTGCATCATACGATGTTTTTAAACACACTCTTGTGAGGGCGCTAAGATAAGGTAGGTACCTACTTGAGTCGGTACTTTACCTTAGTCCTTAACCACAGATAATATTATAATACTTCCCGAAACGTAGGTTGCGGAAAACGGTCACAAAGTAGATAAAAATTTATAAAGTAGTACTAGATAGTAATATCTAAAATAATGAGGAAAACTGACCAACTAGTGGGTTTTAGCTTAAAGCGCACGCGTGTTGTTAACAGCTGCTTTATCTATATAAAACCAGTGATTTTAGATGTACATTATGAAAGAGTGTTTAGAAAATTATAATACTTGTCAGTTGTCTGGAATAAAAGTGAATTTAACAACACTTAGCTAAGTTCTAATGGCACGCGACAAATAACCGAGAGGAAACGCGGGCTAAAAGACGGGGTGGCGCCCTCTCTGTAACGTCCCGGAATACGTCATGAGTAGCCAGAGCGTCAACTGCGGTTCGAATACGACGTTTGTGTAAAAAATAAAAAATAAAAAAATAGACGAAATTAAAATCTCAGAATTCTCTGATTTCATCACCAAAATTTGACCTATTTAAATACTACCTACCTACCCTGTAGTCTCGGAGTTCCCGCAAAAATTCCGGGATAAAAAATAACCTATGTCCATGACATTTTCCAGGGTTGAGTAGGTAGAGCCACGAAAACGTAACAAATAAACTCAAATTCGCATTCATAATATTAAGAGGATTATTTCTTCGGAATAAGTAGGATACCATATACTAGACTACTCCAATAAAATAATAGGTAATATAGGTAAAGGGAAATTAGAACATAACATTTTTTTATTGGTGTAAAATTGACGATTAATAAATTATGAAAGCTTGCAATACGCGTCATGGAGTGAATAACTCTGAATACCTACCACTTGACAGTTGAGTATACTGCCTATATTAAGAGGGCAGGCTACGCGGTGCTACGCAGGTTATACGTAGCTACGCGCTCGTAGCATTCACGCTACGAAATTCTTAGTATGGTATTTGTATGTAAACAATGTTCTCGCATCAGCTTTGAATAATATGGTGTTTACGTGGACTAGTGAATAAAATTAAAAATGTAGGTAATCATTTTAAATAATAATGACAATGTACCTTACACAATTTGAAGGAGATTGACAGGGTTCGGACCAAATTCACAATCGGTCCCGTAGAAAAAAATAAACATAGTAAGTTTTGTTTTGTGGAGTTTCTAGGAGCTACTAAATATTATAAAAAGATAAAATTTGTAGATTTGGATATATATATACGTAGAGTATTTTTGTAACTACTAAACCAATTCTAAAAATTCTTCCATACTTTGATACGAAGCTACAGTATCCCTGAGTGTTATATTACTGTTTAAAAAATTCCCGAGGCAGTCTCAAATTTCATGCAGTTAATTATGTTAAATAAATTAAATAAAATAAAAACCGAGGTGAATACTCAGTATATTATTGAAATTCAAATTCAAATATACTTTATTGCGCACACACACAGTAAAAAACATATTTAGAAAAACACAAAACATATGGATACGTATTTACAATGAGGTGACCTATAAGTATTGCTGAAAGCTATTTTTCATAGGCAACCTCCTCTAGTAGAGTGATTATATTTGGTGTTAATTAAAATCATTGTTTGATAGGTCACTGTCGTATATACAGGTACGTACTACGTATCCAATCTTGCTTCTACTTTATTTTATGCATAAAATATTCACCAGCAGCTAATAGATACGAATAACTCTCAGTCGGGTAAATGTTTCTAGGCAAAATACAGTCAATAAATAGCTGCAAGGAATACTTGCGAAAATTGGTATAAAACGGAATCAGGTCGGGCAAATAACAATGCACAAACTGCGAAGCGATATTTTGCACAAACACAATCTATCGGTTGTGAGGTGTGACCTGTAACAGATAATGAAATACTATACTTGTGATTTTTAAATATTTCTTTTGTTTTAAATTAGGTAGCTGTTGCCCGTGGTTTCACCCGCGTTAATTTCGAAGTTTCCCCAGGAATTCCGGGATAAACCTACCCTGTGTCCTTTTCTGTAATCCCTGACAATGCCCCTGGCGGCTTGACTTTTTCTGATACTCCCAACAATTATCGTTATATTTCAACCAATATAGTTACACAAATTTATTAATCATCAGTTATTTAAGCGATGTGCCCCGTCTGCTGTTACTTGAGGTTTGCTATTCTTCGGACTATGTCGGCAGCCTTGGTTTGCCTGCGGATTTCCTCATTTCTGATACCATCCCGCAACTAAACTCCTTGAGCTTTCTCATGCCAGACCCAGGCATAACGAGCGACCACGTCTCAGCACCTACTCATCACTAGCATAAGGGTTGCCACCCGTACTCTATTATATAGTATCGTACTATATTTCAGTTAATCTAATATATATAAATCACGTGTCACGTTGTTTGTCCGCGATGGACTCCGAAACTACTGAACGGATTTTGATAAAATTTTGCAACCGTTTATAATATGATTCAACTTAAAAGATAGGATAGTTTTTATCCCGGAATTCCCTCGGGAACTGAAGGACATAGAGTACTTTTTCCCGCAACCTCCGCGGGAACTCCGAAATTACCGCGGATGAAATCGCGGGGGACAGCTAGTCTAATATATATAAATCACGTGTCACGTTGTTTGTCCGCGATGGACTCCGAAACTACTGAACGGATTTTGATAAAATTTTGCAACCGTTTATAATATGGTCCAACTTAAAAGATAGGATAGTTTTTATCCCGGAATTCCCTGGGGAACTGAAGGACATAGAGTACTTTTTCCCGCAACCTCCGCGGGAACTCCGAAATTACCGCGGATGAAATCGCGGGGGACACCTAGTTGTACTATATATTATAGAAAAATAATATAGTACGAAACATACTATATTTGTATGACTGTCCCGCTTTTTTATATTAACAGCTGTGACTGGTCTGGAAAGCACCCGCAGCGCAGCACGGGCAAGTTTAAGAACGAAATGCATACCCGGCAACAAAACGTCAACTGTCAAACTAGCAATAATTTGTGGATGAATGCTGCCCAATACATAAGGATTACGAAATATTTTTGTACTATTTTTTCCTTGCATTTCCCAAAAATACCATATTTTTGCACATTTTTTTCGGAAAAATACTATATTTTTTCCAAAAAAAGGTGGCAACACTACTGTTAAGAACAGCTAGTATTTTATAATATTAGAATTAAAAAAAAAACGATTGAAACATAAATATACGACAATTTATTTTATGATATTTTGTCACAATACTTCTGTAGCACATAAACTTGCCAGCAAAATGTAAATATCAAAACTGTTTTTACCTTGAGAAGCCGTTATTGTCAGTTTTATACAAACCTACTTGTGGAAAGTCATCTCTAAGTCTACAATAGGTAGGTAGGTAACTATCGGAAAACGCTTAAATTAATGTTCGGAAAGCAGACAGGTATTCCACTCTACACGCATTGTGGAGAATTTAATTAACAACTTTCTAGCTATACATATAATAAAGTACCACAACACGAGTGCCTCGCGCCCGCCGCGTAGCAGACTTTTCAGTTCACTCAAGCTCCATTAGAGACGTATTGTACGAAATCATTAAATGCATTAAAATGGACGTCTGTTTCAAGATCTCGAAAATCCAAGCATAAAACAGTTTGTCTACACTAATATTATAAAGAAAAGACCAAATCATAGTAATAGAAAATTATACTATAGTTGGAACAAACAGTTCTCGAGGGAATACTGAAATTCATGCGGGTGAAGCTATGGTGTATCTATATAGTTATGAGTAGATAGTGTAGTTAAGGCATTAAGTTCGCCATTTGTACACACTGTGCAATAAAGAATAAATAAATAAATAAATAAAATAGGAGACCTATATGGACCTTAGTCCATCCTGATATACCATAAAGAGCTCCGATGGGAATTCCTAAACTGCCGCGGGTAAAGCCACAAGGAGAACATCTGGTATGAAATAATATACCATAGCTTAGTGATGTTCCTTTATATGTGGACTAGGTGTGCCCCGCGGTTTCACCCACGGTAATTTCGGAGTTCCCGCGAGAATTCCGGGATAAAAAGTACCCTATGTCCTTCTTTGTACCCCAGACAACGTGCATGCTAAATTTCATCCAAATCTGTGCAGCCGTTTTTGCGTGATCGAGGTAACAAACATCCAAACATCCGCACTTTCACATTTATAATATTAGTAGGATTATATTCTCCAGGGGTTATATTTTTGAATCGCTCGAATTACTTTTCGCACACGGAATCGCAAAATTCACACATGAATACTTAAAAAATGTATGAGCATTCATGTGTAAATTCGCGATTCCGTGTGCGAAAGTAATTCGGGCGATTCAAAAATACGGCCCCAGGACTGGTTTCAGCACAATTTTATCCTATGTATATAATTAAGGGTATTTAAGTCTTTGACAAAAATGTAAAACATCGCCTGGTAAGAGTGGTACCTAGGTACCAGGTGCTATGTATAGAGTGTGTAACAAAAAGGGTAACTCGCGATCAAAGTGCCTATGTACGTATACCTAAATGGACGCAGATAAGCAATAACATGTTAACCCACAAAATTAAGTTATTGATTCAGAACGATTTATTGAGAGTTAAGGAACGTTTTTTAATTATGTGTTTACCTTACTACATTGCTTAAATATGTAACTAAATATAGAACATAAAAAATGTTGACACAAAATGGCACTTCTAATTTTAAAACACGATTTACTCAAAATTTCTCCAGTGTGGGTTAACACACTATTGCTTATCTATGTCCAAATATGATGAGCGACGTATCTCCAAAATTTGTATAAGTTCACCAGACGAAATATTTTTTCCCACACCTCTAACACATAAGGCACATTTTGGTCTTATGTACTTTACAGGGTCGTCACAGGTGTGGAGGATGTTTGTAAGTACGTGTGAACCTGTTGTATTATGTTGAGTATTATGTTAGGCAAAGGTCGTCCCATATACCTACCTATATCGTAACTAGCTTAAGTCTGTGGCTCCGATTGCTCGATCTTCTCCTTCGATAGCCGATTGTATCGGGGCTAATTTTCATACGGGTTTCAATATTATATCATACTAGCTATGCCCCGCGGTTTCACCCGCGGTGATTTCGGAGTTCTCGCGGGAATTCCGGGATAAAAAGTACCCTATGTCCTTCTCTGTACCCCTGACAACGTGCATGCCAAATTTCATCCTAATCCGTTCAGCCGTTTTTGCGTTATTGAGTAACAAACGTCCAAACATCTACACTTTTACATTTAGAATAGTAATTTAGTAATAATATAATATAGTATAATAGTAGTTTAGTAGGATTATAATATTTTTATTCCTCGCACTACGACTATCTTTTTATCATGCAACTGCTGCACCTAGTTTTGACCGGATACATAACTATCTTAAGTCGTCACCATCTGATCACCATCAAATTTTGCATACCCGTTGTCAGGGTTACAGAGAAGGACATAGGGTACGTTTTATTCCGGAATTCCCGCGGAAACTCCGAAATTACCGCAGGTGAAACCGCGGGGGACAGCGTTTTATACGAATAAAATTTTGTGTCGTCAAAAATGGTTAAAGGTTTGTTACAAGGATCAATTTGCTTTTTACGGTGCTGTATTTGACAATAAGTTTCGCAGTATAGCAGTGGTATTTATGTGCACTTAAACACTTTATCGTTTCCAGATGATTCCGTCGGTGTCCGCCGAGTGCTGCGAGAAACATTTTGCAATCTTTATAGCACTTTTAATTGCGATTTTAAACCTTACAGTTTCGGAGTTCCCGCGAAAATTCTGGGATTAAAAGTGCCCTGTATATTTTTCGGTACCCCTGACAACGTGTATGTACATTATCTACCTATGATGATCGGTTTTATAGTTACGTCGTGAAACATGTAACAGCCAGATAGACAGGCAGAATAAATTTTACTTTCACATTTATTTTATAATAGCTGTGCCCCATGGTTTCACCCGCGGTAATTCCGGAGTTCCCGCGGGAACTCCGGGATAAAAAGTACCCTATATCCTTCTCTGTACCCCTGACAACGTGCATGCCAAATTTCATCCAAATCCGTTCAGCCGTTTTTGCGTGATTGAGTAAACGTATGCGAGGATAAGAGCTCGAAAGCGCATTTTCATCCGACTTGCTTCAAATTTATCGTCACTTCAGCTCCTATGTGTCTTAGCGTTATGTTATATAAAACTGATTGCATTATTGGCATCAGTATCGATCACCATTCATCCTCCAATATTAATTTTGAATATATAGTATACAATGTACAGAATTGACCTCTCTACAGTTTTATTATAAGTATATAGATAGATATTAGTGCGAATTCTTACTAATATTATAAAATATACGAAAGTAACTCTGTCTGTCTGTTACGCTTTCAGTCCTTAACAGCTCAACCGATCAAGCTGAAATAGGGATGTTGACTACTATTGAAAATCAAAATTCTAATTAGTCCGTCAGTTAGAAAATAAAAAAATAATAGACACGTATTTTTTGCTTTTTTAAATAAATTAAAATATACAGAGATAAAGCGCATTAAAGTTTAGGATAAGGAGGTCGTGACGTCACTAACCGCAAAACCGCCATACAAATTGTCAGAATAGTGACGTCACGCGAAATTTCAACTCAATATATCGCCGTTATTTTTTGATTACGTAAAAAAAGAAAAAATACGTGTCCAATATTTTTTAATAATCTACAAGACGGACTAAAAAATAAAAATTAGTCAACATGCCCATTTTGCATACATGCATATTGTCAGGGGTACAGAGAAGGACATAGGGTGCTTTTATCCCGGATTTCCTGAGAGATCACCGAAACTAGCGCGGGTGAAACCGCGGGGAATAGCTAGTTAAAATATAGATGGGTATATTTTTTAAAGCCGTGTACTGTTTGTTACTCAACTCCCCCATCGACGTGTAATGGGCGCACTCTATACAAGCAAAATAAACGTTTATTTAAAATTCATACGCGATACCATCCTGGCAGGATCCGAGCGCAATGGCGTCGAAAATAAGAAGAATACCTACGAGTTAACTCAAGAACAAATGTTTTTAAAGATTACACACAACTGCATGCATGAGAGATATGTGCAGTGCAGTATGTGCATATTTTATAAAATTATCCACGAGTATGATACTAGCTGTTCCCCCTGGTTTCACTCGTGTTATTTTCGGAGTTCTCGCAGGAAGTCTTCGACCAATAGTACCCTGTGCCCACCTGACAATGTGTATGCAATATTGCATGATTGTTTGTTAATTGAATTGAATTGATAAACTTTATTTGTTACAACACAAAGATTTACAGCATTGATTGATTGATTACATTGCAATTGAGTAGTTAATAAGTGAAAGCGTTAAAAACTAACAAAAATATTCGCATTATATAACATGTAGTAGGTATTTGTAACGATTAGGATTAGGAGAAGGATATCATTTTTTAACCGACTTCCAAAAAGGAGGAGATTCTGCATTCGGTTGTATGTATGTTTTTTACCTCTTTTAGTGTCCGTTGGTACTCCGCTGTCCGTCCCTCCATCTCCGTTTGTCACAGAGGTTTATCTCGAAAACTAAGTAAGGCGGAAACTTGGAATTTTAATACAAAATTTTATAAATTTTAAAGATTATTTTTTTACGTTTTTCTATTAAGTTATGACTTAGCCTATCACAGCTGGTTCTGGCTTGACGTCGATTAATTTGTTTATATTTTTTATATTTGTGAAATTGGACTTGAAATTATGTTTATCTGTTTATTTATTATTTTTGCACAAAAAGGTACAATGGAGAACTTAATGCCTTAGAGCCTGTCCAGATGACGCGTTTTACGCGCGAGTCGAGAACGCGCGAGTCGAGACTCGAGAGTCGGACGCGTTGTAAGCGTTTTACGCGCGACGGGATCTATGTGACTCTAGTATCTCGGGAACACGCGCGTTCTCGACTCAAGCGTAAGACGCATCATCTGGACAGGCTCTTACGGCAATCTCTAACAGTAGGTATAAAGGATGAGGTGTGCAACCAACGAAAATTCGAATAAGAATTATATTAAAATAAATACTTACTAATAAACTTATGTATGTTCTTATGTTTCTTTCTTGCAGTTTTTATCACAGTAACTCTACGCACATCGCGGACAACTACACTACTGCGACTGATTAAGTGATCAGTTACAAAAGAAGGTCGTGGGTTTGACCGCCAGAGAAAGAACTTTGGCATGTTCCGTAAAGAGTAAAAGCAATGTGAGTAGGTACCTCAAATCAGTGAGAGCTTTTACTCAGTAACAATAATGTAAGTTTAGACACGACGTGCACAAATATATTATGTTGGTTATTGAGCTTTTTAAATTAGATAAAGTTGCTCAAAGTCCTCCTCGGAGTTTAGTTTCCTCGGCTACGATTTTTATATACCCTTTTCATTGAAACTGAACATTTTCGAACGATGAGCCAAGACGAAGTTCATCTTACAAGGAATACTAATCATTAGGTACCTATCTACGTATCTCAGAGCGAATTAAATTCCACGGATTCTTCGTACCTAGGTACCTACTTTGCAATTTTGTAGCAAAAATGTTTATTTGTATACAGCTATACTCTCTGAATGTAGCCTTGAAGAATCAAATGCATTTGGATTGGAATCGGAAGTGATATCAGTATCACTTCCGATTATATTCCCCGCGGTTTCACCCGCGTAAATTTTATTTATTTATTTATTTATTCTTTATTGCACGATAAGTACAAATGGCGAACTTAATGCCTTGCGGCATTCTCTACCAGTTAACCATTGGGTAGACGGAGAGATATAGAAGATGGGGTGTGCAAACAGTTCGGAGTTCCCGCGGCAATTCCGGAACAAAATAGCTCTATGTCCTCCTCTGTACCCCTGACAATGTGTAGTATGTAAAAAGAGATTGAGCCGTAATATAAATGAGCTCCGTCCCAAACCTTTACGTGGATGACTTGTCTTGGTTATCATAAAATAGCTGTACCTCGCGGTTTCACCCGCGGTAGTTTCGGAGTTCCCGCGGGAATTTCGGGATACAATATAATAATAATAATAATGTTACTAAGGGATAGTGTAGCTTTCTAATGGTGAAAGAATTTTTGAAATCTGTCCAGTAGTTTTTGAGTTATATCGTAAGAAACAAACAAACAAAAAATAAAATCTTTCCTGTTTATAATATTGGTACAGATATACATAGATAAGTCATGATTAACACCCAATTTTATAATAATTAAGTTACTAATTTCTAACTAACTAAATAGTTAATAGCGCGTATTTGACTCGGGAAAGGTCCATTAATATCCGGCGGAGTTTCAGCTCGCGTTCGTTACTTGACTTGCCTACTTCCGCGAAGAAATTATCATATAATTAAGATAGCAATCGCTTCTTGGTGCCACAAAAACTTAGCTTTATAGATACGAGTACCTAATATATTATAGACTTTGAAATTATAAGTATATATTGACCCTTTTCACGGATTTACTAGTATATTTATTACTCTGAGGTTTTACTCTCACTTGAACCTCCATTCCGGAACCAAATAAGTAAATAAAGGAAAAATACTGTAGACCGACATAATAATAATATACGTGTCTCACTTTAAGTTTCCATACGTTTTTACATTTTTATTTAGGTATGGTCTTATAAGTTTAAAGTAAGTAGGTAAGTACATTTAAGGCGTGGGAAATTTTGATAACATTCTACCGCAGCAGCGAAACGAACCGATCTCGAAACTAGATACCACGTCACGAAGAGTAATTGCCAAATAAAGTATCGCGCCAAGTGTTGGCTCTGCAAACAAACGCTTTGGTTTCTCAATATACCTAATACTCTTATAACGAAGTCTTTTGCGACAGTGTTCGACCAAGTCACTCGAGCGGCAAACCGAGAGCTGATTCCGAAACGCGTCACGAAAATCAATAAGCACATCTTGAGAGACGTATCTCAGCAGTTGGCTAAGGTCGAACCGCCTTTTATAGATGCTACAAATGTTTTATATAACTTAGGGGGTTTGTTGACAGTGAATGGGACCGCATCCTTATCATACGGCGCGATATCGCCCCCACCCCGGACGATGGCCCACCGGCTCACCACGCCCTCGCGCCGACCTCGTGGATGCTGCGCCATGGACCAAAGTTTTGTACGTCTGTGATTATCTAATGCTATGGATCTGAATCTTATGTAATGACTTACCCGCGCGGGTGAGGTCTCGGTTGGGACGCCATTTGACGCGTGGAAGTTGCGCGGCGTGGAAGGAAGCGCGGCGGTGCGCTCGGAGCGGGTCGCGGCACGCTACTACCGCCACCCGCCGCCGAGCGCGTGCGTATCCCCGCCCCGCGCATGTGCAAACTACCCGCGATTCTACTTTACCACTACGAAAAGTAGAGTTTGCCGTTGCAGCCGCGTCTATATTCATAAACGGGGCGGGGAGAGTGACAATCATTTCTGAAGACGCTTTCGTTTTGTATGAAAGTGTAATTATTGCAAAACAGCAATAGTTGTTTGAAATAATGAATATAGCAGCCCCCTTAGCTATGCTGACAATTTATAATCGTCGCTATAGAAAACTAAGGAACGTATCACGCAACGTGGTCACGCAAATAGATGAAATTTTGATTGGACAATTTTACGTGACAGCGTGACATGACGATATATTTTATATAGCGATAACGGTTTTAGATTGTCAATTTGGCTAAGGAGGCTGCGGATTTCGTCTGAGGGCTGCGGTAAAAAGAGAAAGATTAACTTGTCTTTGCCATAGGTATGTCGCTTGTCTTGTCAATATAAAAGCACCTTTTGGCTTTAGTAACAGCCGCAGAAAACAAGATTATTCTCCCGTATAGATACAGCACGCGCCGCCAAGCATTCCAATGAAGACTGGAGGTCCGCGGCTGTGTTGTAGCCAGCTTTTATAAGGTCGGCTTGACATGAATTCTAATGTAGGTATACGCCACTCAGTAACATAAATATATGGGTAAGAATCTTCACATAATTCTTGGCATATTTGGGAACTTCTTGTTTGTTTGCTAAGTTTGAACCTATTTTGCGTACCTACTACAGAAGGGCTGGCTATACCTATGGGATCTATTACAATTACAATTAGGTACGTAGGTATATTATGTTACGAAGGTTTAGGTACATAGGTAACGGAAAAATGTTTGCACAGTTAGTTTTCAAATTCGTCTATCGCCATTTATAAATTTAAATAAAAAACACACGTCTTAAAAAAATACTAGCTGTTAAGTACCTAACATGCTAACACCCATATCATACCTTGCATATACCTACCTACCAAGATACCTACGTCTTCGTTTAATGTATTGTACGTCTTCGTATGTCAAGCCATAGGTAGGTACCTAAACTTTCTGTGCACAAAGAGCCCCTATTTTGATTTTGAGATATTGAGATTTCTCAAAAAAACATGAAAAAGCCCTAAGTCTGGAACTAGCGCCCAAACGATAACTACCTACTTTTATGATTGACAGTGAGTGTACCTACCTATCATAATTATATAACAGTAGGTAGGTACATACCTACCTATGTGTAATTTTGTAATGCGAACTTATAAAAAAACCCACCGAGGATGTTTCACTCTTTCACTCTAAACTTTAAAAAACGGGTTAGATATATATACAGGCTACGTTAGAGATGAAACGGATATCCGGTAACTATCCGGTACCGGTATCCGGCCTATCTAGCCTTGTTTTCACCATCTGGCTAAATACCTATCAGATAGTGATTCAGTATCCGGCCGGATAGCGAAATAATTCTCATTTCTCATTATTTTACTCAAGTCTAATCATACCACAACAACATAAAACCACGGTGACAAGTGAAGAAATAATGGAATTAACAAACGAACTGAGATACAAACTGACACGCGTGATAACACTTGAACGCCCCTCGAGTGATTCCGATCTCCGCTCACGTGCGATAATACGCACTCGAATATTTCTTGTCTCGTTCACCGCGCCTATATTCAAATCAAACTAATCGCGTCATGTAACGCGATAAAGGGCCGAATATCCGGTATAGCCGGATATCCGGCGCTCCGGCCTTGTAGCTTGCCGAATATCCACTATCCGTTTCATCTCTAGTATACGTATACCTATGTAGCGCTGGAAGAAAACTCTTTCAAGAGATACCTAGTCATAAACTCAGACGAAATAAAAAAATTTCGTCTGAGGTCATAAAATATAACAAAAAATGTCATTATTAAAGTTATCTATTGTGGTTAGGTAGGTACCTATATAAATATTTTTTTTTCCTGTATCTAATTCACTTTTTAAGTGTATTTTGTATACCTAACGCTAGAATATTAAAGCTCTCAGTTCCCAAAGCAATTAGAGTTGAGAGTAAATAGAACGTAGGAACCGTCTACGAAATAGAACAATATGAGCAGTTCGAGCACAAAGTAGGTAATAGGTAGGTATGTAGTTTGCTTTTTGTTGGGTAGAGACTAGAGAGTGGAGACTGGAGGTCCGAGTGCACGCGTGTCATAACAATCAATAACCAATTTGGTTACTTACATAAAAAAACAACGAGTATTCGAGAGAGAACCGTGTATAACTTGGGGAACAATCTTAAATTATCATTTTCCCACTATTAATTTATTTTCCCAGGTTTAACTTACTTAATTTTATTATACTTTTATTACATTGTCATTGGCAATACGCCGATAGGCGAATGGCAAGTCTGCGATACTGTCAAACTCAATTTTTATTCGTAGGCAGAAACTGGCAACATTTTACATTAAAGTCACTTTCCTGGATTGAAAAAAGAAAGAGTGACTGCAGATTAATTCTTGCGTTTGTGTTGAATTTTAAATAAACATGTCTACAATCGCAGCACCTTTGTCCGTAGCTGGGACCAGATCCTCAGGAGCTCCAGTCAGGACCCAAAATGGTAAATTTTGCCGATCCTTTCCATGTTTGGTCTCACATGGTGTACACCCCGGTAGATCACATGCATCTACACTTATGTTTTTTATTTTACGTATGTTTCCTACAGTTTATAAAATTATCATTTAAAAGTTGTCTTTTAAGTGAAAATACCAGTTAAATATTATTTTTACATAAAGTTATCGTATGAATTTTGGTTTTTGTATTTATACACAACGCAAAATAACCTAGGTATCTACCTACTCATTTCACAATAAGATTTAGTCGTAAAAAGCAAAAATAACTGTCCCAACTCCCAAGTTTAATAATCAATTTCACAAAACTGGTATCTACTAAAAAGTAAGAAAATTCCTTAGATCTAGGTAGGAATTTACTGGATTTTTTCTATTGATACCTAGGTAGGTACCTACTTCATGTATAGGGAAATTGTACTCATCTAAACTGCAGAAATTTAATTGCTACAGATATTACACAATGTAAATAAGTATATGAAAGAATTCTTACCAGTCAATTTTTCTCAAAAAAATTTATTACACAATGTAAACAGGTATATGAAAGAATTCTTACCAGTCAATTTTCCTCAATAAAATTAATTCATATCTAGAACAAAAAAAAATCCAACAATTAGGTATTTTTAGTAAAAAAAAATATTACATCAATCTCCTTGTACAAAGACCCCATGACCCTCGCAGTGTTATAGTTTTGTGAAGCAAAATTTCAATTGGTATCTATGTAAAGTTATGATATAAAAAGCATATTTTGTTTTTTCCAGTCATGGCTGCTGCTACAATTGCAAATATTGTCAAGAGTTCATTGGGGCCTGTGGGTTTGGACAAAATGTTGGTGGATGACATAGGTGATGTCACTGTCACTAACGATGGTGCTACCATCCTCAAGTGAGTCCTCTTCCGAAAATTAAACTCTTAGCTGTTGACAAATAAAACAATTAATGCTTATATTAATGCTCCAATGTCATCCTAAGTGTGTTTGCGGGGAGGTTGGGACTCCCAACTCTTCCAAAGATGGATGAAGCTCCACAATAGAATAAGTAGATAAAAAAAAATGTACCACACTAACACTAGCATATAAGTTACTATTGTTACTAACACGATATGGATCACGGTCCGAAATAAATTATTATTATCATAAATCTGTGTACCTAAAAGTTCCTGGTGGAATTCCAATCCCAATATAGTATTTCATGAATCTACTGTTTTGGCAATGATTCTATTAATGAAGTCACTACATAAAAAAATTGCTTCTCTGGTGATTCCAGACTATAAACCAATAAAAGTATTTCTGTCACTTGGAATTATGTAAGATGCTCACTCAATACATAATTAATAACTAGCTGTCCCCCGTGATTTCATCCGCGGTAATTTCGGAGTTTCCGCGGGAATTCCGGGATAAAAACTATCCTATCTTTTAAGTTGGACCATATTATAAGTGGTTAGAAAATTTTATCAAAATCCGTTAGGTAGTTTAGGAGTCCATTGCGGACAAACAACGTGACACGTGATTTATATATCTTAAGATTTGCAAGTACAAAACCTAATTGGAGCATTCCAAGACATAGAACAGAACAAATTTTACTTATTGTGCAATAGAATGCTGGAGGTTGAGCACCCTGCTGCCAAAGTGCTGGTGGAGCTGGCACAACTCCAGGATGAGGAAGTGGGAGACGGCACCACATCTGTTGTTATTATTGCTGCTGAACTATTAAAGGTATTGGTCCACTTAGTTCTTAGGCAGCACACATAAAAACGTCTCAAAACTCCACTTACGGCCGCACTCAGAGTCGACCTTAATGATTACTTAGTTAAGTATAGATTTTTAAAACAAAACTGCCGCAATCAGACGTTCAGTAAACTAATGTTAATTGGCATTTAATGAGATGTAACTTAATTAGTTAAATGCCAATTAACATTAATTTATTAAACTTGTCTGATTGCGGCAGTTTTGTTTTAAAAATCTATACTTAACTAAGTAATCATTAAAGTCGACTCTGAGTGTGGCGGTTACTTTTGGAAACATAATGATGATGGAAGGATCATAAGTTGCACACAGGATACTTCTCAGTTCTCCATGTGTTCGAATCATCATCATAAATAAATGTATATTTAGTAATTATCTTTGATAGTGGTACAATCATAATTAAGCAAAATATATTTTTTTACCAAATTCTAGAATTATTATACTTGCACTTAAATGTTTTGACTTCTTGTGTCTCTGCGACGAGATGTTATTGATGTGCGCCTGTTTAAAAGATTCATTACTAATCAAAGCTTTGGGCTTTATTTGTAGGTCATTGTATTAGCTAAAGTTTCCTTAACATGTTATTCCTTATTAATGTGCATTTTTTCTCCAGAATGCTGATGAATTAGTGAAGAACAAGATCCACCCGACCAGCGTTATCTCTGGATACCGTCTAGCGTGTAAGGAGGCCGTCAAGTACATTCAGGACAACCTCACAATTACTGTAGAGTCGTTGGGCAAGGCATCTGTTGTGAACGCCGCCAAAACCACCATGTCGTCCAAGCTTATTGGAGCGTATCCTTTTAAATATAATATCCAACTGGTGTGAGTGTGATAGGTGATTAAAATAAAATAAGTGAGGTGTCTAATTTTTTGTGGGTAGCAACTAGCAACGGGGTCAATGTAATTTTGACTCAGAATGTTGGAGGCCTAACATTAGCATGTAACTTACATTGTAAGTATTAGCCACTATTTCTGATCTAGAATATGAATGGGCATGATGATCTATTTAGTCTGTCAGTAATATTGTAAAAATCTTTTCTAATTCATTTTTCAAATTCTAAAAATACTAAGTATAAATTTTTTATGCAAGAAAAAAGTTACCTAGGTGTGACGTTACACGATATTTCAATTCATTATTTTTATTATCGATAGACTTGCATAATTTTTTTTACCCTTTTAAAGTTTGTGATCGGTCCAAGGACCATAAGCAGCTTTTTTGTGTGTTTGAGGCATTACCAACCATCATTGGAATGCTTATTGCATTGATACTCTGAGCTCATTTATTAAGTACCTAATCTACAAGACGGACTAAAACTAAAAAGTTATCTAGGCCATTGCTGAGTAATTCTTAAAATTAGTCAGCAATGGCAATAGTGAGTCATTTTATGTCCGATCAGTTTGGACTGGAGGGATGCACCCTCGACAATAATATGTGCGTTGTAATATTTGTGTGTCATGAGTCCATGACAGATAAAGCTTTTATCAATTTGCTCTTTTTTTTTAAATTCCTTAACAAAAACAACACAACAGTGACGCAGACTTCTTCGCCGAGATGGTGGTGAACGCGGCGCAGGCGATCAAGACGAGCGACGGCCGCGGCAACGCCGTGTACCCGATCAAAGCGGTGAACGTGCTGAAGGCGCACGGGCGCAGCGCGCGCGAGAGCGTGCTCGTCAAGGGCTACGCGCTCAACTGCACCGTCGCCTCGCAGGCCATGCCCAAGAAGGTGGTCAACGCGAAGATCGCCTGCCTGGACTTCTCGCTGCAGAAGACGAAAATGAAGATGGGTGTTCAGGTAGACCTTGCTCTCTAACACATATTATAACCACTCGTTTTTACTCTCTAATATGTATTAGTAACATAACATAATAAATGCTATCGAATCCAACTCAAAACATCATATTATGTTGATTTGAATTAAATTTTATGGTAAAGCTTTTTTTTTTAATTTTCATAGTTCCATAACAATTAACAATGCTGTTTGACTTTTTTTTTCTAAATTCTATTTAGTCTGTCAGCTAGATACAAAATAATAGACACTTATGTATATTTTGCTTTTTCAAATGAAAATATACTTGGATAAAGCACATCAAAGTCTAGGAGTGGGGTTAATAACATCATTATGCAAGTAGAAACTGTACCTGCTTATGACGTCACGCGATATTCCGACTCAACGTATCTCCGTTATTTTTTACTTTCGTAAACGAGAAAATATACGTGTCAAATATTTTTTTATAAATCCACAGAGCTGACTAAAAACAAAAGTTTAGTCTAATAGCCTATTTTCTGTTATTTATAAAGGACATGCTTTTTATCATTCTAGTAAAGATCTGAATACATTTTGGCACACAAAAATAGATTGCATGCTCTTGTGTTTCTCTGTTATTATTTACTAGCTGACCCGCGCGGTTTCACCCGCGGTAATTTCGGAGTTCCCGCGGTTCCAGGATAAAATATAGTTATAAACCTTCCTCATGAATCACTCTATCCATTGGTGAAAACCGCATCATAATCCGTTGCGTATTTTTAAAGATTTAAGTATACATAGGGATATAGGGACAGAGAAAGCGACTTTATTTTATACTATGTAGTGATGATCACAAAGCGACATTGGAATGTCAACATTCGCAGGTGCTGGTGTCGGACCCCGAGAAGCTGGAGGCGATCCGCGCCCGCGAGCTGGACATCACCAAGGAGCGGCTGCAGAAGATCCTGGCGACGGGCGTCAACGTGATCCTCTGCTCCGGCGGCATCGACGACCTCTGCCTCAAGTACTTCGTGGAGGCGGGCGCGATGGGCGTGCGCCGCTGCAAGAAGGCCGACCTGAAGCGGATCGCCAAGGCCACCGGGGCCACCTTCCTCACCTCGCTCACCAACATGGAGGGTTAGTTATACTTTCTAAGTTATTTTATCTATACTAGCTTCCCCGTGGTTTTACCCGCGTCACTTTCGGAGATCCCGCGAGTATTCCGAGATAAAAGCACTTTCTACCGTATATCTTTTTCGGTACTGTAGCGGGAGCAGGATGGGTGATATGGCTCGACCGCCACCATTAGGGAAGCTTCCCGCCGGGAGAGGTGGTGTGCCCGGGGAACCGCGGCTCCGAGTAGATCGTCGGAGGTCGTATATATGCAGCGCAGTGTGAAAACTTCGTTAGCGCGATTCAGAACTTAGTACTCGTCGCTTCGTTGTAGTTCGTGACTTGTGGCGTAGGGGTCGCCACAGTACCTACCTACCTTTGATATAACCAGCTAGTTATTATGATTCTCCCCCAGCGGTTTCCCCCACGTCACGTCTTATGTCAGGGTGAAAATAAGCTATTTCCCATAACAAAACCTGCAATGTTTTGTTTAGATTTTATACCATTTACCATCTCATTGTCAATTATTACATTTCCATTGTCATTTCAGGAGAGGAAGTGTTCGACGCGAGCATGATTGGCGAGGCGGCTGAAGTGGTTCAAGAGCAGATCTGTGACGATCAGCTCATCTTGATCAAGGGGTAAGTTCATTATTTGCCGCCGGTTATCTATACAATATATAAAATGCTTTATCCTGAATGACTGATGGATCAACGCACAGCCTAAACCGCTGATCGTAGAGACCTGAAACTTGGAGGGTGTGTTCTTTGAATGATGTAAGCATCCGATAAGAATTTTTGAAAATTCAACCCCTAAGGGGATAAAAAGAAGTTGCAAAGTCCGCGGGAACTTCGAAATTATCGCGGGTGAAACCGTGCGGGACAGCTTAAGACTTACACAACGTGTTAATGAATTAAATGAAAATCTGATACACCCCATTTAAAAAAATAAACAATAATAATATGACTAAAATATATTTTATGTCGAAAAAATTAATACTTTAAAAGTTATTCAACATTAGTTTGGAGGTGACCTATCTACGAAATTCCAAGCGCTACGCCCGCGCCTATCGGTTCGAATTTTTTTGCTGCGGGCGGCTGACGCTCCAAATATTGTATTATAAATAATTTAGACATGGGCTGATAAAGTGAAAAAATATAACCTATATTAAAATATTGTGCGATCGATTCGCTAGTTGATTCTGAGCAAACTACTTTCTAGTTTTCAGTTAATTCATCAACACGTTGCATATAAAAATGAATTGCTGTTCGTTTGTCTCGCTAAAACTCGGGAATGGCTGGACCGATTTGGCTTATTTTGATCTTGAAATATTTGTGGAAGTTCAGGGAAGGTTTAAGACGTAAATTTGGCTACTTTGGAGTACCTGCGGAATTCCGAAACTTACACGGGTGAAACGCGTGCTCTTGGAACTTAATATGTTTATTGCCTCTTGTGTTTATATTTCTCAATGGATCCGCTCTGGGGTTTTGTTATGATGAGTTAGATGACTAAGCTTCATTATCATCAATTTTGACAGTTAGAATATACGGTTTTTTTGGTACAGCGTGTTTCTGTCAACATGTTAGACGCCCGCATACAACGGACGGACGTTCGCGCTGCGTCTAACATGGGAGACGCCTGCATACGACAGGCATATGATTGGTTGGCTGGTTTTGGTCGCGGTGTGTCTCTGCTGCTGCAAATGGCACCTGACTCGGCATATGCTGAGGATGGGAACCCTCAGCGCGGGTTTTCAGTCAGCGCCAGTAGTCCCACCAGCGTCCCTGAGTGCGGCGCAGGGAAATAGATACATAATAATTTGTTCGCAGTATAATTAAATAATAGATACCATCTTATCTTAGTAATATATATAAATCACGTGTCACGTTGTTTGTCCGCGATGGACTCCGAAACTACTGAACGGATTTTGATAAAATTTTGTAACCATTTATAATATGGTCCAACTTAAAAGATAGGATAATTTAAATCCCGGAATTCCCGCGGGAACTCCGGCACAAACTACTGTCGGGGTACAAAGAAGGACAAAGAGTACTTATTTCCCGCAACCTCCGCGGGAACTCCGAAATTACCTCGGATGGAATCGCGGGGGACAGCTAGTACCAGTATAATAATGGTGTACCTGTCGCGTCGGCAGGCCGTCGGCGCGCACGGCCGCGTCGCTGATCCTGCGCGGGCCCACGGACGCGTACTGCGACGAGATGGAGCGCTCGGCACACGACGCGCTGTGCGCGGTGCGGCGCGTGCTCGAGTCGGGCCGGCTGGCGCCCGGCGGCGGCGCCGTGGAGGCGGCGCTCTCCATCTACCTGGAGAACTTCGCCACCACGCTGGTGAGCGGTCACCACCGCGCACACCGATAAGCGACAGTGTGGCAACTTGCAACCCACACTGCAGCTATTTTGTGTGAATCGTGTTTTAGCCTACTGATATTATAAACGCGAAAGTTTTTAAGAATGTATGGATGGATAAACCAAACTCCAAACTCTTTCACGCAAAAACTACTGGATGGATTTAAATGAAACTTTACAATAATATAGCTTATACATCAGATTAACACATAGGGTACTTTTTATCCCGTAATTTCCGCGGGAACTCTGAAAGTAACGCGGGTGAAACCGCGGGGCACAACTAGTAGTACAATATCTAGGCGACCGAGCTTCGCACGCAGCGCCCTCTGCTGTTAAGTAAAAAAGCAGTTCCACTCATTTTCATTGCCTAAAAACACGGATAAAATGACGTTTTCTAAAAATGAAACCTAGCTAGATCGATTAATCGCCCCCGAAACCCCTGCATACTAAATTTCATGAAAATCTTTGGAGCCGTTTCCGAGATTCTGCTAGCTGTATCTCGCGGTTTCACCCGCGGTAATTTCGGAGTTCCCGTGGGAATTTTGGGATAAAAAGTACTCAATGTCACTCGGGACTACCGTAAGTGAAAGAATTTTCAAAATCTGTTCAGTAGATCCAAAGATTACCCCCTACAACGTCACAAACACGCAAACTTTACCTCCTTATAATATTAGTATGGATTACGATACGAGTGCGTAATGTTGGTTATGACTCACGACGATTCGAGAGTAAAAGTGGAGCCGAGTGTGTACTAATAACATTGCATTGAGAACAAACCCAAAGAGAAATATGTGCTACAACCGACAGAGCTCCCGCGAGCAGCTGGCGATAGCGGCGTTCGCGCAGGCGCTCCTCGTGATCCCCAAGACGCTGGCGGTGAACGCGGCGCGCGACGCCACCGACCTGGTGGCCAAGCTGCGCGCCTACCACAACTCCTCGCAGACCAAGGTGAGGCCGCTGCAGGAAGTGCGGCGTAGACGTGCCAACAATGGCACATCTTATGCGCGAGTGCGGTGCCTCGGCTCGTAAACGTACGGACCCTACTGGGGACGGCTTACCCAGAACTGGACGCAGATAAGCAATAACATGTTAACCCACAATGTTAATTTATTGATTCAAAACGCCTTATTGAGAGTTATAGAACGTTTTTCAATTATGTGTTTACCTTATTACATTGTTTAAATACCAAAAAAATGTTAAACATAAAAAAATGCTGAAACAAAATGACGCAATGATTTTAAAACACGATTTACCCAAAATTTCTCCAACGTGGGTTAACACACTATTGCTTATCTATGTCCAACTAGCCTAGAGGCTCTCACCCCTCCACTGCACGCTTGCCTTCGCCGTCGAGGTTTTCAGGGAGTAGAGGGAGGCGCACAGGATGGGGATGGTACAAACGATGCCAAGGGTCGAAGTGCCGAGGCTTTACTTGCCCACCCCATTGTCTAAAATAAGATAAGGTGAGGCCGGATATTAGGGATCACATAAAAAGGTCGCTTTTTCGGAAATCGTTTTTTTTAGCTAATTTTGAATTGAAACTGCAGTATAGTTGTAGTATCGAAAAGGCACGTTTCCGGGGCATGAAAATCAAATTTCTATTTAGTTCGTCAGTTTGATAATAAAAAAATAATAGACACGAATATTTTTGTTTTACAAATTAATGAAAAAAATACTTAGATAAAGCGCATCAAAAGTTTAGAGTGGGGGTTCGTGACGTCATAACGTCCTATAAACTGTAGCATGGCGTGACGTCAGGCGACATTTTATGATTATGTAAAAAATTAAAAAAACACGTGTCCAATTTTTTATTTATCTACGTGTCGGAGTAAAAAATATTTAGTTAACTAGCGGTCTTGGAGGACCCCACATATACATATTTTAATTCGCACAAAAAAGCGCGCTATACAGTCCAAAACTACACCAAAAAAAAATCCACTTTTTAAATTTGAACTAACGAACCGGCTACCTTCAGTTCCCATCAAAACAGTGAAAACTGCACAGCAATATGTAATCGAGTATTCAGCGTGTGCTGGATGAACATCCTTAATCCAGATGTTCACCCAGCGCTGGTTTTCAATGCACCCCTTGGACTAAGATGTTTTGCCGAGAAAAAAAGACAATGTAGGTAATGTAATCTTGTCGTCAGACTGAGCACGCGCAGCTCAAATGGGTGGGGCTGGACCTGGAAGAGGGCACGCTGCGCGACAACGTCGCCGCCGGCGTCCTGGAGCCGGCCATCTCCAAGATCAAGTCGCTCAAGTTCGCCACAGAGGCGGCCATCACGATCCTACGCATCGATGACATGATCAAACTGGACCCCGAGCAGAAGGGCAAGAGCTATGAGGACGCGTGCAACGCCGGCGAACTAGACTAGTGTGCAACTGTGGCCTTAAACATTTGGAGCTGTATTCAAACTTGCACAAAGGCCGGTCGATTGCCTTTGCGTCTTGCCCGAAAAAGAAAACAACATTTTTATTTTTTAGGTTTTCTCGAGCGAAGGCGAACTGTGTGTCTCGCATTCGGCCCACCGGTCTATTGTGACAGTTTGAAAAATGCTTAGCACAGATCTCGGTACTTTGTTATTTGAATATGGTGTTCCATAAATAAATATATTTATGTACGGTACGTTGTTTTCTTGTCACATAGAATAACAAATAATGAGGTACTCATTCAAACAATGTACTGAGATCAAAGTATTATAGATTATAAATCAGTAACAAAACAATCCGCACCTAATTTCTGGAAATAACACGATTTTGAACCACATGTTACATGTAAGGGTCTGTGCACACCACGTTTTTTAAACGCGCCGTCAACGCGCGTTTTAGAGACGCGCGACGGCGCGCTTTTATCCTACAAAAGTCTACATGCGTCTGACTCGCGTTCGTATCGCGTCTATGTCGCTACAAACGCGCGTCGACGGTGCGTTTAAAAAACGTGGTGTGCATAGGTCCTTACTAAGGAATTAAATATATGAAACTTGATCAAGTTTTGTGAAATGAGAATATTTTAAAATGTCTTTACAAGTGATACTTGGTGGCTAATGGATTATATTTTGAAGCATTTAACCCAAGAATGTAATTTAACATTTCGTATGATTTTAGGTAAATAAGCCACAAGTCTATGGCTTCTACCATAGAAAAAAGGTAGATTAACTTTCTTTAGTCGTGGCATTTATTATTATAATTCAACCGTTTACAGCGTCTTGGTAAACAAAAATATCTTCTACTTCTAAATGTACGGAAAGATTGGCTCCCCCAGCTATAAAACACGTAATTTTCTCTTTTGTTGTTAGTTGGAGCAGTAAGCGCGTGTTCTCACTATTTTCACCCTACCTTTGAGAGTTGATTGGTTGGTTGGTACCCACATGATTCCACAGTAAAATTTATTTATTTTTCCAAAAAATATAAGCTGCTGGTCATTAGTACCCAGAGTAACAGTTTAATTTTATGTTCTTTGCTTTTACTTAACATTGACACAAGCATAATGTCTAGTGATTAAACTTTCTAGCCAATGCTTACTTACGTAAATACAGTTTTAATACAAATACAAGTTGTTTTATTCTTAGGCTCTTTAAATAAAAAAAATTATATCTTGGGACTGTTGGTTTTCTCGATCAACGGCGTAGTGGTTATATACTCTTTGGGTGTTTAGACTAGGGTTCCCACAGTTTTTTGCCGTTCAAAGGATAAAAACATCTAGACACGCGGCAGCGTGTCAAGCCAAGTTCAAGCAAAGGAACTGGCTAGCCAGCGCCGAGTGTAATATTACACGAATCACTTGGTGCCTTTTGACCCTTCTATAACTCAAAACCTCTTTAACGTAAACACAAAACTACGTGTGTTTAATTATATCCATAAGGACATGTAGACGCCCAAATGTCATGGAGCTAGCTCAAATGGTTATAAAGATACGAAGGTCAAAAAGTAAAATTTTATTACTAACTACTAGATTTAGGTACTGACATATAGTACCTAAATCTAACCTACTTCCAGATGACCTAGAAGGATGAAATTTGGAATCCAGCTCGGTAATTGTGTGTAAGCTTAGGAAAAAAAATAAAAATAAGTGGTGTCCCCATACAAAAAACTTGTAATACGCACAACTAAACAATCGGCCAACGGTGTGTTGTTTAGCGCGTATTTTTTATATTCTTTACAAAAAGTAATGATATCCCACCAAAAATATAAATGTAAAAAAGGAGAGTCAAGTTAAATAAAAAAATTATGCTTGGCTATGGGCTTTGCCGCAAAAAGAATGGAGATTTAAATGAGTGCCAAGTTCTATGCAAAATCGAAATATGTATTTATAGGAACAAAATAACATTATGAACAAGTATTAAACTCTATTTCTTTGCTTTATTGGATATCTATAACAATTGCTGTTATTTAAAAATGTGAGATCTTATAGTAGGTTAGATTTGACTTAGCCAGTTTACGTGTTTGACTTAGTACGTAGGTACCGGGCGGTAAAATTATTTAAAAAAAATCAATTTTCGAACGAACTTTTGGCGGGATCTTACCAGTTAAATGGATGGCAGTTTTATGTCTTTATTTTACAAATTACTTTATCATGATTAATATTTTGTAAAAATGGTGGATTTTGCATAATAGTGATCCATTAGTGATAAACAGTGTGTGGAAACAGTGAAATAAGATGAATTTATTGTTTTAAAAGAACTTCCCACAGAGTGTCTTTTAAGGTTCAGCTGTGAAGAGTTGCTGCCACAAGTTCCGGAAAAGCATCGAAATGCATCTCATCAATGCATTTCGATGTAAATAACTTTAGAAGAAAAAGAAAAAATACAACTGAATTGACTGTATGGACTTAGATTCCTTTGCCTTCTCTAAAAGGGGTAAATTTATAAAAAAAACAATTAATCTAAATATACTAAACTAGGTACCTAGCTCAGAACAGTTATTCTTCTAAGGTACCTAGTAAATAAATAGGTTCCTTTTGGTCACTTTTGGTATAGTAAAATTACTACTATAGGTACCAAGTAGGTACCTACTCTTTGATCCTAATGAATATACAGCACTGGAATGCGCGACTCTGGATTGTAAGACGCCGGAATGCACAGCACCGGAATTGGTGATACCACTCCTATTGGTCGATGAAATCACGCCTCCTTTGTGCTCGTTTACGTTACTTACTAATATACTGACTGGGTCAAGTTATTGTCAAATAGGGCACAAATATTTTATGTTAGATCTGTTTATTAAAAAAAAAGTAATGACAACATTATTGTCGGGGTCTCATGAACTGATTACAAGGTAGTCTACCCCGGACATTCTTGATTAGGTTAGGTTCGTACTGATTACCAGGTCTCGCGAGCCGAGCGAACGCAGTGAGCGTGCCCTGGTAGCGGCCGGTGATGCGCTAAAGACAAAATATGGTGCCATTAATTATTTGATCAATTCTTAGATGTAGTCACGACATCCCAATACATAATGTTAAAAAATAATCAATTTTAACAATTCATTAAAGTGATAAATAATAATTACGTTAGTAAATATGAAACTTGGACTGATTGCTTTTAAAATTTCGTCATATTTTGAGACAGTGATTACTAAAAACTACCTGCATTGTATTGAATACTACTAAACGGAGCACGAAGCCGGCTAGGCCACGAAATCCGGTGTCACCAATTCCCGTGTCGTACAATCTTGATTCTCGTGTCGTGCATTCCGGTGTCGCCTTTGAGGTCGCGTTTTTCCGGTGCTTGTCAATCTGTATGCAGCAGTGCGAAAATAAAATAAGTCTCAGATTAACTAGACATATTATAAAGTTAGTAAGTAGCCATCAGAGAGAAGGTAATCTGGTAGCCATGTTAAGTAGTGATTACCCACAAACTTTTTTTTTTTCGTTTATTTATCCTATGTAGGAAAGGCTAAGAGTACAGGGCCCATACTGCCAATTCTGATGTGTTTACCCACAAACTACTTAGAGATGTGATTACCTTCTCTCTGGTTACTCTAATGCTACTGCTCCACCTACGTTAACGTTAACGTTGATGTTAATGTCTAATGCTACTGCTCCACCTGCGTTAACGTTAACGTTGATGTTAATGTCTAACGTGGTAATGTTAGTAAGTTAACGCGTTAAAATGTTGGCCACATCTAAATTAGCGCACTAATTTACGCGTTAACACGCAGGTGGAGCAGTATCAGCAGTAGCATAATGATAATATATGGTGCGAAATGCGAATGCAGAATTGTTTATTTCTTCTGGTAATTCTCAAGGTTTTTTCTGGTCTTTCTAATTAATTATTTGACAATATTGAAAATTCCGTACGAATTTCTATAAAATAAAATATTTCTCGCATCTGTGAAGTAGGTAGGTACTTACCTACAGTATCTCTAAAGCGCGCTCCACATTCGCGCGCGAAGCCGCGAAACAGCCGCGAAACACCCGCGAACCATGATACCACAATGTGGAGAGCACTTATGTAGTTTGTGTTACCTACTAAAAATAAAGATAAGGTACCCTACTAAGTAGTTTGTGCGTAGTGATTACCTTCTCTCTGGTGCCTACTGTATACCTACTATCCTACTATAATTATGATGTTATTCACATCTAGAAGTTTTATTTTGAAATTCTATCCAAATCGCAATTTTAATCATTTGAAGATATACAATAGGTTTTCTAGTTCTACTACGATAACTGCATCCCCCGCGAGTATTGATAAGGTAGGTACCTATGTACAGTCTCAGACGAAATAAAAAGATTTCGTCTGAGTGTACAGTTATCAACTTGGTGCCTTTCGATTTCAGACGTAGTGGTTATTTTATATTAATATACTCTTTGCTAGTTCTATGGAAGGACTTCAGACTTCTTGAGCACTAACGTCACTGATTATAGAATCGTATCGTATCATATATAGGCCTATGGTACAAAATTAGATCTAATATATAAAATTCTCGTGTCACAATGTTCGTTCCCATACTCCTCCGAAACGGCTTGACCGATTCTCATGAAATTTTTTATGCATATTCAGTAAGTCTGAGAATCGGCTACTATCTATTTTCATCCCGGAATCCCCGCGGGAACTCCGAAACTCACGCGGGTGGAACCGCGGGGCACAGCTAGTAAAATATAAATCAATTAATGTTGGTTTTCGCGAGAAGACCGCGTCGTAAATACGATTCTATAATCAGTGATGTCACAAAAAGGATTGAGCGTATTTGTATTAGCCTAGTACCTACCTACCTAGATAATAATATGTGCTCAAAAATCTAGACCAAAAAAACACATAATCACCAAAATACAAACTGTGCTATTTATTTTTCAGGAAGAAAAAGTAAAGGTTGGTCAGTGGAATATAAATTACCTGAAAATTGGTAATGGACCACATAATGTTTTATGCTTGCCTGGTGCTCTGGGAAGCATATGGACCGACTTTAAACCTCAAATAGAGGGGTTTGACAGAGAAAAGTTTACATTAATTGTGTGGGACCCACCAGGCTATGGCAAGAGTCGACCTCCTGACAAAGATTTTGCACTGGATTTCTATGATAAAGATGCTGTGGCAGCCCATGATTTTATGAGGGTGTGTAAATAATTTGGATGTAGGTATAGGTACTTTTGTTATTGAATCTTGGTTTACTCAGTTCAAAACTTACAATTTTGCCAAAGATATCCTCTATAAAACATCATTATAAACATAAAGCAAACAAGTCATTCATATTTATTCAAAGATCTTAATAAGTGAAGGTACAGTGTTCTTTCTACCAGCTACCTCTTTGGATGACATTCGAGTTTCTGTCACCTTTGTACACACAAATGTTAGGTACTATGCATTTTACAACTAATGTGAAATAGATAATGATGTTCTTGTTACATAATTACATAATAATAATATTTCTTTTACAGGTATTAGACCTACCAAAATATTCACTTCTTGGCTGGAGTGATGGTGGTATAACTGGCATGATCCTGGCAGCCAAGTACCCATCTGTAATGAACAAACTGGTTGTATGGGGAGCTAATGCATTTATGCTGCCCAGAGAACTAGAAGCTATCCAGAGTAAGAATAAAATAAATTTTGAACGTTGAATCTATGACATAGACTCTTCTCTATAGGCTATAGCTATTATCTATTCTTTTTCTATCTATATTATAATGTGCAGTAAAATGCATTTGCAACAGCAACAGCCACAACCACACAGTTCTGCAATCTGCAAAATCTTTCATCTGGCTCTAGACTGACACAAAAATTGGCTCTAGACATCTGTTACTTTACCATTCCAAAAATTCAAAAACATCATATTATTCATAGTAAACAGGTTTTTTATACGTGTTAATGAATTAACTAAAAACTAGAAAGTAGTTTACGAAACTAGAAACTATCCCCTAGCCAAAAGGTTGACTGGTAGAGAATGCCTTAGGCATTAAGTCCGCCTTTTGTACGTAAATGTGCAATAAAGTTCTTTAAATAAATAAATAAATAGTTTGCTCAGAATCGACAAGCGAATCGATCGCACTATGTTTTAATATAGGTTATATTTTTTCATTTTCACTAGTCCATGTCTAAATTATTTATAATACAATATTTGGCACGTCAGCCGCCGGCAGCAAAAAAATTCGAACCGCGCGGCCGGGCGTAGCGCTTGGAATTTCTTAGATAGGTCACCTCCAAACTAAGGTTGAATAACTTTTAAAGTATACATTTTTTCGACATAAAATATAATTTAATCATATTATTGTTTATTTTTTTAAATGGGGTGTTTCAGGTTTTCAGTTAATTCATTAACACGTTGTATATTGGTGACAAAATTTCTTATTTCCTACTCTTAAAAAACTGTGACCATAGACAAAAATTTTAAAAACCTCTTACAGAAACCAAAGACATAAACACTTGGTCTCAAAGAATGAAACAACCAATGATTGATGTGTATGGTGAGGAGTTCTTTGCCAAATACTGGAGCAAATGGACGGAGAGTATGACCAAAGTATTCCAAGCCAATGATGGCAACATTTGTTCTCATATTCTGAAGGATATTAAATGCCAAACCATGATATTGTATGGAGAAAAGGATCCATTAGTGGATACCATCCATGCATCTCATTTACACACCAATATTCAAGGATCTAGGTGAGTTAGCATCTTAAACACTTGAATTATTATGCTATACTCCTACTGTAAGTAATATTCCAATGGTTGACTATAAAATAAGATTGTCAATAAATCAATCGATTAAATCGACTTTTTTAACTCATTAGTATTAAAAAATACAAAAAAAAATCATAATAACAATATTTTTTTCATTAAAACATCAATATTATTTCTAAGTTACATGCGCCAAAACTGCATATCAGTTTGTTGGCAGGTGAATCACTCCCTATAAAATTTAATACCAATACCAAATTTTAATCCCTATATTTTTTTGATTTTTTTGAAACGAAACCCAACTACCTGTTCTCTGTGGTTTCGCCCGTGTTAATTTCGAAGTTCCCGCGGAAATTCCGAGATTAAAAGTACCCTATGTACTTACTTTTTTATACTCCTGACAAGTGACAACGTGTAGGTATGCTAAATTTCATGATGATCAGTTGAGCAGTTAGGGCGTGAAAAGGTAACTGACAGTTACTTTTTTGGGTATTAAATATTGTCTGGTTCTTTGGCTAAAGTATAATATGTAATTATTAAAACTGAGCAACCAGGCGAATTAAAATCGAGCTTCGTGCATGAGAATATAAATCTTATACCCCTAAATAAATACTACCAAATCTTGAGTCTTATCAAAAGGAAAACTCCAATAACGGACGTTGCCGTACGAGAGGAGGGCCCTTATTCACTATGACCAACAAAAATATAAGAAATTTATATTCTTTATCACAAACGAAACGTGAATGTATTTTTTTAAAGTGAAACTTCTTTGAACACGAGGGAAAAGCAATTTAAGTAGCGCCTTATCTTAACGAGACGCGTTATGGTCACTGAATAAGGGCCCTGTGGAGCTAGGATGCGCAACATGATAAAATTTTATCGAGCCATTTTATCGATTCTCGTCGACATAATATATCGTTTTGTCTACCAGTGGTAAAAAAATGTTAAACCGAATCTAGTCTTAACTCAATACCCCACTACTGCACTTTTTTGCTTGGACGCCCACAAATATTTGTCGTGTCGACAATTTTATCTTTCGTTCGATAAACATATCATGTTGCGCATCCTAGCTCCGCTGGACTCCGTGTGTTGATATAAAGTTTTTGTTATATGTGTATTTTATATTTTTACTTGCGCTCATGACTTGTGATCTATGACGTGACCCAAAGTGCAAATGTGCATTAGTATAGTGGGTGTAAGGTCGAACGAGGGGCCTATTCAAAGTCTCGATAGCTCATGCTTACAGTATCTAGAAAATATTGATAAATAACAGAAAAATCTAAAAACGCGGATTTATGCGGGTTTGTGATCTAAGAATAAATTTATTACCAGAAGTTTTGTTGAAGTTTTACATCGAGCTTTGGATCCCGCAATAAGTCAAGCCTGAATCTGGGGATCCGTCTTTACGACTTACAATTAAGGAAAATTTAACTATGAATAACCTGTATATTCGGCGCGTCGGCGGAAATACAAAGGAAAGGGGCGTTGACTTACCTTTAGGGTATGATCCGTCAACGCGTCGGTATAACTGGAGCGCTCAGCTTTTGTAAAAAAAAATATCTGCGTCCAAAATTTTTTGGACACCCTCCTTCAATAACTCCCTCGTCCAACCTCACACCTGTATAATATTATGTCTTGTTGAAATTTTTCACCTGTATATTGTAACATCTATTGTGTTTGCCGTCTATTCTCGTCCAAATTACATTTCTTTTTGTTTTCTGTACGAGTAGATTATGTTTTGGATGTGAATTCTCCAGATTGCATCTATATCCAGAGGGTAAACACAATATTCACCTGCGCTACGCTGAAGACTTCAACAGAAAAGTTCAAGAATTCCTTCTGTTATAAATTATATTAAATGCATTTATTAAATAAGTTTATATCTGTTGTTAAATCTTTACATCTAGTATAGGTATATAATTATAAATAAAATTGAAGTGTTTGTTTTGTTATTCCAAATTAACAACTTTACAGTCTGTCTGTCTTTCTGTTTGTTCCGGCTATTCTCTGGAACGGCTGGACCGATTTTAACGGGACTTTCATTGGCAGATACTACTTTTATTTTAGGAAAAAAATAGTTCCTGCCGCCTGCGGGAATTTCCGCCACGCGGGTAGAACCGCGGAGCACAGCTAGTATTTTAATAAAACATGATGTACCTACGTATATGGTATCTTTGTGAAAAAATTACATATTATACCTATTACCTACTCACATATTTATATTTTGGCGAAATAACGAAATAATTATTTGGCAATGGCAATTTTTTTTTAATGAAAAAGAAAACAACATTTATTTCAGCACAACACAAGAAAAACGAACAAACCTTGAAACAATGCTATATAATAGAGTTACCAAATAGGTCGGTAGGTTGTATAATAATGTGTGGTGTGACGTCATATTAATTTTAGGTTTTTACGATTAAGACTTCTAGTCTCAAGACATTACTTATTTAAATTTTTAATCTATCATTTATATTTTATATACAGGACTTCATGGCAGAAACTCAATTTATAGTATACTAGCTGTCCCCCGCGGTTTCACCCGCGTTAGTTTCGGAGATCCCGCGGGAATTCCGGGATAAAAAGTACCCTATGCCTTCTCTGTAGGTACGCTAAAAACGTTTATCTACAAAATCGAGTGGGGTATCGTTGAATAGAGCTGTAACTTAAGTTTTCAAAAACATTGGAAAATAAAGGCATGAGAACCTGCCAAAAACAGCTTTATTAGGTTACAAAATTTTGTACCGAAGTAGGTATTTGTTATTGTTATTGTTTTGTAAATTGTTTATTTTAAGTGGTGTTCAATAAAGAGTTTATTATTATTATTATTTGCCAACTGCCAGTTGACCTATGAACTTGGTGATAATATTTATTATTACTTATATTTTGCCAACAAATACCAACATATTTATAACTCGATGTTTTTCTTCGAGATTCTATAATTTTCTTTGTTAAAACCAACTTTATTTTGCGGTTAAACGCATAGCACAGATCAGAAGCGATTCAGGCGGCCGCGGCGCGGCGGCGGCAAACCACTGCTACGGGTCTACGCGTGCCACGAATACGTAGGAGCGAAGCGTAGCGATAAGCCCTGCCCCTTAGCTCTTTATAAAACGGCGCGCGACCCTTCGGGGAGGCAGCAAGAGAAGGTTTAGAGAGATAGGGCACTGGCATGCACTATCGGGCAGTCGTTGCGAGCGGATGCGGTTTTTGATTTTTTTTAAGTGCGTAATAATTTCTAATTGCTGTCAAACCTTAAATGAGCAAAGTCCGACACGCACTTGACCGGTTTTTTTTTCTTTACTTTCTAAAGAGTCCCCAAGTTTTTGAGTGCCTAAAAGCCCCTGCATGGCTTATGACGGCCCTACACGTCCACCCTGTATAACTGCTGCAACTCCTTAATGTTGTTTTATCGCTCCGATGGTAGTAACAAAAACACCCGTTACTATATAGGTATTAAGTAGATACCTACACATGTAAGTTTGTTCGCAAAACATTTACTGTATATAAAGCAGTGGCCTGAAACGCCCGCCTCCAAACTCGTTTGCGCTTCCAGTTAAATGGCAAATTTTTCTTAAGGCAAAAATATTTCAAGAATATCTATTAATCATGTTTACGCCTCTAAGGGATGCGTTTTTAAAGGGTATCAAAAAAGTGTGCAATTGCAAGAGCCGTAATGCATCCACGTCGCCCAAATTAAAGGTAGGTAAATAACTCGATATTATGAAATTAAATAATATTAACACTATTATTAGGTATACGTAAGTAAAAAAAAAACATGCAATTATATACTAACATTGCATACACGTAGGTATTGTCAATGAGGTATTGAAATAAGCTAATGAAGATTTGTTATTAAAATGTGTATCTACCATATAGTTTGGTAATAATTTGCCAAATTCAAAATTTATCATTATTCTAATTTTTTTTTTCTAAATTGCTGTATGCCTTTCACCGCATTATGAAAAAAATATTAATTTATTAATTATCTGTCGATCTCTGACATCATAACCAAAATTTCAGGACCGATATACACACCAAGAGCAAATGATAAAAATTGGAGAATGGAATATAAACTACGTGAAAGTTGGAAACGGTCCGCATACAGTGCTCTGCGTCCCGGGTCCGCTCGGCACGATATGGACACACTTAAAGGGCCAGGTCGAGGGGTTTGACCGGGACAAGTTTACGATTGTCGCGTTGGACCCGGCCGGGTACGGCAAGAGCAGACCACCACTGAGGGACTTTCCTGTCAACTTCTACCTTAGAGATGCTCTTATCACCCACGAATTCATGAAGGTAAGGAACCGTTTCACATTAGCATCTACCTCTGTCAGTTATGCGGAGTGGTACTGCGATCTTCGGTTAGCTCTTCTATAAATTGTAGAGATTCTTCAGTGAATGAAAAGGTGTGATTCACTTGATGATTAGTTAAATTCGTCAAAGAGGTCAAAACAATGAAAATAAAAATAAAACAAAGGAAAACATAAAAAATGCGCGAGTGTCGCGAAACACTCGGATAGAACGAAATTTCTGCGCCTTGTAGTTTCCGAGAAAGAAAAAATCAATAAGCAACCAATAATAATCGTTCCAAAAACCATTAACTAATAAAGCACCTACCTATGGGCTATTGACTCCATGACGGAAAATTTCCTTCACCGATCCTAGCTTAGCCCCCATCCGTACCGTGACTACCGTGCGATAAAGAACCTCGTTCTAAAGACTTATTGTGACAATACAAACGGACAATTCCATTTTTATTTCTATGTATAGGTCCATAAATAGGTAGATAATTATTTCATAAAAAAAAAAACAAATTTAGCGGGTCTTTCTCGAACGCAAGGATAACACGATAATAATAGAAATTGCTGGAATATTTTCTAATCGCTTACACTGCAACCTTCTTAGCCAAGTTGACTATCGATGATCGTTAACGCAATAGAAAAACTAAGGAACGTATCGTCACGTGGTCATGAAAAATTGTCCTTTTAATTGGACGATTTTATCCTATGCACCCTGGAAGAAATTATATATATATCTATCTATGAATCCTTAGTTTTCCATAGCGTATTATAGATTGTCAACTTGACTAAGTGGTCTGATTTAGTTCGTTGTTGGTCCTGTTTTCTTTCCAGCGGAGTTTTACTGTGCAACTTTTCTAGTGCTAATGACCTATCCAGTTATCCACACTTGCTACGTAGGTATACAGGGTGTAAGGTTTAACGAGGGACTTATTCAAACCCTCGATGATTCAAGCTTATCTATACCTGTATGTAACTAAAATACCTATAAATAAACGAAAACACTGATAAATAACAGAGAAAAGCTTAAAATCATTGATTTACGCGGATGAATCTTTGTATCAGATTGGTCGGCGCGATAGCGGCGGTAGAAAATACAGAAAATACGGACGTTGAATGACCTATTCCTATCGGTCAATTTTCGTGAATATTTTTTTAGACGTCAACAATTTATTTCGTGTTTTTTTTTTCTTCAGATATTTGAAACGATAATCGGATATTACTAGACATCTCCATTAAGTCCATCGTTTAACCTTACACTATGTATAATACATTATTGTAATATTCCAGTCGTTAGAGATTCCGAAGTACTCGCTCTTGGGCTGGAGCGACGGCGGCATCACCGGAATGATCTTGGCCGCCAAGTATCCCGAAGCAATGAACAAACTCGTCGTTTGGGGAGCGAGCGCGTTCTTCTTGCCGCACGAAATAGAAATATACAGAAGTAAGTTTCTTAAACGCATTAGTTGAATTATCACGCTCATCATCATAGCGTAGTTAGGCGTAGTTAGGAATTTTATCTAAGAAAGATCCATTTGATCTTTGCCCACCCTGCCCTCCACTAGAATCTTGCGTGGCTGTGATTGGTGTTTCGTTTCAACGTTCCGTTTCACAAAATTTTAAGTTGAATATTTTGGAAACTATTGAAATTTTTTTAGTAAATCTTTCACGAAAACGCTTTTCTAAGGCTCTATTTTTGAAATATTGACACATTTTCTTATAATAAATTTCATCATTTCGTCAATACTCTCGATTTTTCTAGAGTGGCCATTGCCCTCTCTGCCCTCCCGCTAGCTACGTCCATGCTCATCATGAAGTCCGGTGCTCACTGATAGAATTGTGTAATAATATTAAGTTTAGTGACTTTAACGATTAAGAGGCATACAGTATAGTTGGAACTGTAAATATTAATTAATATGGCAAAAGAATTTATCCTTCGGCACGGCAAAGCACAATTTTCTGTCAGTGTGTCTGTGTGCCAATCAGGCCAAATTGTATGTAAAAACCGTTATTTGTAAACCAACTAGACACCTACCTAAAGGCTTATAACTATTACAGGAGAGTATTCAGTATTTGATTCTCATCTATACTATAATAAAACAGTAGAATCCGCGATTCTGTACATTGAATATTTTTAACAAAAATTGACAGGGGCGATAAAAAAAGAGTAACCAACCACAAAAAAGGTTTTTAAAATTCTTTTCTGTCTGTCTGTCTGTCTGTTCGCGGTTGATTGACATGCGGTTTTCACATGTAGATTAAGCTTAGCCTGGAGCTACATATAGGCTTTATTTAATTTAAATCGGATGTCGGGAAAAAAAGTTGTTATATGAAAACGTTTCACGCGGGTGAAACCGCGGGGCACATCTAGTCTTAAATAATTGTAAAAAAAACAACGGTATGTTTTTTGACGTAGTTAACCGTAGTTAACTAAATATCAATTAATTTTTTTTTTTGTTTTAGCGCGAAGTTGTCGACACCTTTACTCACAAAACCTTTACTTAAAATTAAGTAAGTAATCATTAAAACGACCCTGAGTGCGGCCGTAAGAATCACGCTCTAATTTAAAATTTATTACAAAAAAATTACAATAAAATTAGCATCTTTATGAATAGTCATAAAAAATTACTTGGTCGCTTATCACCATTTATGCGTAGATAGGTACCTACTTACTATAATTCAAAAATTGCTATAGTTAGGTTTATCAAATTTACTTATTTAACCTCGTCTGACGGTAGATGAATATCATTAAAACGTCACCCGTGGTTATATTCTCTTTGATATGATTGTTATTAATAGGTACACGACGATGTAGATGTAAACATCGGAATAATTTTAGAAATAAATTATACAAACATAAGATACCAAATCATTAATCAATGAAGTGGTACGACTCATACGAGTAAATGAGAGAAAACATACCTACCCAAGTCATTTTCTAGTGCGAAATCCCTAAAGTCCTAGTCAGAGAGAAGGTAATCACTACGTTTTACTAGTCAGAGAGAAGGTAAGGTCCTAGTCGTCACTCGTCACCGCTGACAAAAGTGAAATCACTGGGACATTTGAGAGGTATTCCTCAGACGAAATAAAAAGTCTATTTCGTCTGAGAGGTATTCTCTCTGTTTCAGACTGGGATTGACTCTCAGCGACAAGCTGATTCGATCACGTTTCGGCCCAAGCTACGTGGGATTTTCAAAACATTTTGTGGATTTTCGACAATTTCGTCATTTTTGGATTTTCAGCGAATAATTATAGATAGTTGGTATTATATACTACGTACTACGTAGGTAGCTGTTCCCTCACAGTTTTATTCGCATCAACGTCGCGTCGGGACTACCTTTTCTGTTCTGTTCTTATCTATGTTTCTTTATGTATTCCGGGATAAAAATTTTATGCTATTCAGAGAAGATACTGTAGCTTCTTGAAATTGTTTCAATAGGTCCAAAGATTGTCCCATCCCCTCCCTACTCTATAATAGCTAGGTAATAGTGTAGATTGTCAGCAATTAGGTTATCTGTATGCTCTACTTGTTCACCTTTATACATACAGTTTTTTTTTTTAAACAGACAAAATGAACATAAACGCATGGAGCGCCGGCATCAAGGGGCAGATGATCGATTTTTACGGCGAGGAGTTGTTCACGGAGTACTTCCACAAGTGGACGGAGGGCATCGATAACGTGTACAAGACAAAAAACGGCAACATATGCACCGACTACCTGGCGTACATCCGGTGCCCGACGCTGGTGCTGGCCGGCGGGAAAGACGCGGTCGTCGACAGCGTCCACCCGTCGCACTTGCAAGTTCAAATCAAAGACGCCAGGTGGGTTAATTTTCATTTTTTTTTTTTCGAATGCTGTAGGTATTGGTAAGTACAAGTACCAAAGACCAAAGACGTGTCATTAATCTTTGTTCAATATGAAAACACATGAAAACCAGTGTCGCCGGTTGATTACCGCAAACAAAACTAAACAATCGGCCATTGGGCCAGCTATTCGCCAAGCAAACGAATATTCACTGACTTTCTTAACTTGATGTTATGTACTTACCTAACTAATGTATTCAAATGGATGGCAAGTAATAATAAGGGATGTTGACGACTTATGAAAATCAAAATTCTAATGTCTGTCAGTTAGAAAATAAAAAACATAATAGACACGTACCAATTTTTTGCTTTTTCAAATTGATGAAAATACTTATACATAGACTAGCTGTCCTTTTTTTCAGATTACATTTATACCCTGAAGGAAAACACGACATCCATATTACTCACACCGAAGATTTCAACAAAAGAGTGGAGGAGTTTTTACAAGGCTGACACTACATAAAATAGTTTCAGTACCTAGTACCTAGCTATATTTTTAAGGCAAGTGTGAAAGGAAACCTTTGTGGATTTTTTTTCTCTAAAATGACTGTTACCTAATAGGAATGAATAGTTCCTGAAATAGTATATTATCATCTTATGAAGTCTGAAAAAGTTTTATTAAGTCGGAAGAATCGGTAAAATTCTTCATTTGACGAACTCGGACTTTTACCAAGATTTCAGACTCTGGCCGCACCCGCCGGTCGGGCGGTGGTAGGTACCCAAAGTACTTGGTCATTACTGGTCAGTACCAACTACCAAGTCAGTACCTACACTGATAGACTTTAGTGTGAGGGGTTGCGCACGCTGGCACTCGCATCCTGTGTTTTTACATAGCCGCATAGTTTGTCCACAAAAAGTTTCATTAAATCTAAATAATTCTTCTGGAAGAGTCCGAAATCTTTGTAAAAGAGTTCTTCCGACTTAATAAGACTTTTTCAGACTTCGTAAGGAAATATAATATTTCATTCGTATTAAAAGTTTTTCACAGTCATTCCAGAGAAAATTTTCCACAAGGGAGTGAAAACGCATGACCTTTGTCAAATTATTGGCACGAAATACCTATAGGTTAGATCTCAAAAACACTTCGTAGGAAATTAGCACCTAATTAAATATTAGCTTTTCAGAAGTATTCTACTAACAATAACCATAAATATATATATTTTCATAGTTTTCTAGACCTTTTTAAAATAATTAAAAAAGTTTTTATACAATAGATTTTTATTGACTCCACCAAAAGCAACCCGCTGTCAAATCCTCAGGCAAACTGGCTGGGTAGGGTTTTCTATTAATATTTTGCGCGAACGCATACCTAATTCGAATATCGAGCGTCCAAGGATTGAACCCATCGATGTAGACTGTAGTAAACCATAATATCGTCAATGGAGTTCTTCGAGTACGAAACTCTTGACTCTTTTTGCTGACTTTAACAAAAAAAATGCAGATAAATATAGAATATACCTAACAAAAGATAATTTAAAAACTTCGTCACTCGTTATAGGTTACTGACCAATAGGGGCTGATGACGCGCTTCAGGTCGCGACCTGCAGTCTATCTCCTGACTCCACATACCCTTTCTGATAACATGTTGCCATATTTATACGCGACTTCCAATTCTATAATTAAGTAGGTAGGTAGGCACATTGCAAAACGCAATAATGTCATGGAAACTTTTTTATCACTGCCCAATAAAAAGTTTTCATTTTTTTCGCTGCTCAAATTTATGACGGTATTGAATCATTAGTTTTATTAGTTTATAAACTAATAATGATGATAAATAATGATATTAGTTTATAAACTAATGATACGTACTTTTAAGTTCGGTCAGGTCAAGCACGTCGCGGATAACCAAGATATCTTGTACACCAATAGTAGGTAGGCTGCAGCCTAGGACGCGAGGATCGGAGGGGCGCGCTGAAATCGTGACTACGCATACACTATTAATCTAGCATCAGTGCATCTATGATCTGAAAACTTTTATAGGTAGTGCGAACCATGTCAAAATTTTCATACTAGTAAACAAAGTCAAAACTAATAAACAAATTTTTAGGCCGACCGTAACACACGGCGGGGGCGCGTCAATAATTAGCCTAGGGCGGTCAGAACTCTTGATCAGTCGCTGACACCAATGTATAGTACACGTCCCGGTCGCGTACTTACTACAGATACACTTATTGGCATCTACAAGATAAAGTAGGTAACTACATGGACAGTTTAATTGGTCCATGGTAACTACAAATTTTACTGAAATAAGACTCAGTTTTGCGAAGCGCTGCACGTTGAGTCTCTATGGTCCTCTAGGCCCTATAATAATTAGCCGTTTCCCCGCGGTTTCACCCTCGTTAAGTTTGGAGTTCCCGTGGGAATTCCGGGATAAGAAGTACCCTATGACACTCAGATATTAAAAAGTACTCTGATTGTATTGGACATTGTATTCATCCTAACATTGTGTTCTATAGGTAAAAGAATTTTCAAAATCGGTTCAGTAGATCCAGAGATTACCCCCTACAACGTCACAAACTCACAAACTTTACCTCTTTAAGTATAGATTATACTCAATGGCTTCCTGGTAGGAATTTTAATGCAAGATTTCAATATACAAGCAAACCTTATACAATGTAAAAAAAGGGTCATTCCCATTTTGTCCCCGTCGCTGAAGACAAATGGGAAATACAAAAGTTATGTACAAAACTGCTCATTTGTCACCGATGATGACATTCGGGGCGGAGGCACAAATTAACTAGACTTGGGCGGAGGTACCTGGGAATGTAACACTGTTAAAAGGATGGTGGTAGAGCCCGTCATTTATTCTCATACTGGGAGGTGGGAGCAAGAGAACAAAAACAATAACAGAATGTGACAAAGACTTGGCTCATTCTAATTGTTTATTTTTAATTTTTTTTTTACTAGCTGTGCCCCGCGGTTTCACCCGCGGTAATTTCAGAGTTCCCGCGGGAATTGCGGTATAAAAAGTCCTTCTCTGTACCCCTGACAACGTGCATGCCAAATTTCATCCAAATCCGTACAGCCGTTTTTGCGTGATTAAGTAACAAACATCCACACTTTCACATTTATAATATTAGTAGGATTTGAGACGAGACTTAATACTGAATACACTCCTTCAACACTTCGTTACCTTACCCCCTGTGTAGGTACATATATTATATCTCATAGAATGAAAGGAATTCACACAAATACCCATATTTTGTATTCATTTACTTCTTATAAGCATGTTTCATTTGAGAAATAAAACAATTTACATAAAATAACACATAATTTAAAGAGTTTAAATGACTCGTACTGTACAAGCGTTCGGGGACCGCTGGCCGTGCGCGCGCGCCGCCCGCGCCGCCCCCACCTCGCGCATCACTAATTTAATGACACACCATCGTTTTGTTCTCGTATTTATTACATTGCTCGCTGCTACACATAAGAGAAGAAAGACGTTGATATTTACGCATTGTTAGTGAATAACTAATAAAATAAAATTGAAAATACGTATGTATATAATCGATCATTTTATTCGATCTCGATTCTTAATAAACTCGACGGGCACCGAATAAAACGAGCGACACTCACCGTGAGTTACGAATAAATAAATAAGAAATAGATTTTATTGCACTCTCGAGTGTTCAGATTACAACAGTTTTACACCTACTTTGTTTCTTTCAAACGAGACTCCAGCATCGCTGGCACACCACTCAAGCAGTTAACAATCATTAACCGCTCAGTGATTGTGGTAAGGCGAAATAATCTTATTTGAAAATTTTAATGTGAAACAGGGTGTTTTTTGTAAAACCTGAATAGCGAGCTTAAACGTATATGTCAGAAACGTTCGAAAGGGTAATTCCAAGTTGTCGCCGTCATCGTCGACAGATGGGACATTACAAAACTCCCATTTGTCCACCGTTCGAAGGAACGATCCTTTCGAGGTAGTCACTGAAAGGTTTTGTTTGATTCTATTAAACACATGTACAAAATGATCACATCCGAGTTCAGTAAGGCACACAAATGAGCTATACTTAGTCATAATGACAAATACAAGCTAGAAACGCACTGTAGTGTTAGGGCTGGGGGTCCCATTGTGTCGTGACGGTAGTCGCTCTATCTAAAGCGTTTTAGTCTACGGAAAATATTATTTTTCAAGTAATCCGGTTGACAGGACAACTTGAACCGTACTATGGGCAAAAAGCGGATTAACACATAATATTTAAATAGAGTTGTTCGCCTGGCATACAGCACGATACGATTCTGCCGTCAACTTTTTTGTGTCAGGACATTCAAAACAATAGAAAGGCTAACTAGAAAAAAATTCACAGCTAAAATAATGACAGTCGAACTATAGTGTAGTAAATGGAGCGGTTCACATAGACCACGTAACAATAGTCAAAATGGAACGACTGATTTGTTGAGAAAACGTGAACTGTGTTGGAGACGAGAATCGTTAGCCTTAGCAGCCTAAAAGCTGTCGTGACGCGGCACCACAGTGTCGGATCCATGTTCTTTATACTGACAGTTGGCATTTGTTACAAAACAAGCATTGAAACGGGAATTGCAAAAATCAAAGACTGAACTACTACCTCGACAAGGTTGACGGATTACTGACAAAACCCTTTGATTGATATCCACATTATTGTAAATATGTCGAAAGTTAAAGGCCTTTTTATAATAAGTACCTACAAATCTACAAACGTATAGCGTGGTCGAGCACAGTGTTTGGAACGAGATCGTTTTAATCAGTGACATAAGGCAGGTAATGCAATAAGCTCGTATTAAGGATCGATCTCTATCTATGCCGTCCCGAAAAACGAACGTGGAAACATTTCGTCAGGAGTTCCAGCAGTTCCATCAGCACTTTCAGGACGGGCACTTCAGTAATGAAGAGTAGTAGGTATAAGAAAGGAGAAGAATAAATGACCATCCACCCAAATCTCAAATCGGTTATTTTCACTAAAACGTCATTATGACACACCATGGAGCTATAACATAATTACCGAATGGACAAGGTTACCAACGATAGCCCGTTTTGACACAATTGAAACAGTTAATTTGGAGTGAGTTCAATTTTAGTACACTAACCGACACGACACAACAAAATGTGTTTCTGCTTTAAAACTGCGTTTCTACTGTATTTATTTAGATTGGCGTTTGAGACAAACCAAACGAAAAGCTGGAATACCAACTAGATTGTAAACTTTAACCTATTTATCTCCGAACGTCGTATTCGCTCCGCTTTATTGGAAACGCAGCCTCACAGCTACATGTTTTTATCAAAAATAATTATCCCCAGCCAGAACAGACAACGTACGTGCGAGTAACAAACTGTTTTATGACATACGAATACACATCAAATAAGCGACATATCTGTCTCCATAAATACATAAGAAAAATAGTGTGACATCGTAAAAAAACACTCACTCCAAACTCGAGTAAGCCTGTCCTCATCATTATCTCATAAATAATTTCTCTAGTTACAAAAATAGTATACATTGAGTGGAACCAACTAGATACATACACTGAAGAGCACCACAGTTCCACCGAGCCCACCGTGGGCCTGTCCGTTACACAATTATCATTATATTACAATCGAATAAGTTTAAACCTAAATCATGATACAATATTACAACATTATCACCGGGATTATTAACAGAAGAACGAGCTCCTCGATCCTCGTCGCTTCGCTTGTAAAATTATTATTATTATAATTTCTTGTTTTTTTTTTATATAAATAAAGTACATTACATTACGTTTAGCAAAAAAAAAGAACTAACGTTTTAATAGAGAGAGAGTCAAAGGCACACACTTCGTAATAATATTGAAAAAAAAAAAAGTAAACAACCTCCTACTACGAGTAAGTGTCTGTAACCGTCTGTTTGTGGCACACTGCGTTACACTTTCACACATACACGGGCCCCTGGTTTTCGCTGTCGTCGAGGTTGATCTTGTTGGTGTAGCCGGGCCCGCCGCCGTCGTCGAAGAAACGCCGGAACGTGAACTCGAAGAAGCCGTGGAAGGTCTTCCCGTTGTCGAGCAGCTCGCTGTCCGACTTGTTGGAGTCGGAGCTGCCCGAGTTGCGCAGCTTGTCCGGGTCGATCGGGTCGAAGTTGGACGTGTCCGTCGGGTACTCTATCCTGGGTATGTAGGGCGCCGCCTGCCGCCGCAGCCCCTTGTCGAAGTCTATCCCCTCGAGGAACGGGTGACCCTTCACCTCGTCCGCGTCCTTGCCGAGCCTCGTCTCCTGGCCCGAGCACAGCTGCAGGATCAGGTCCTTGCTCTCGGACGACAGGTTGGCCGCGTCCGGTATGTGAAGGGTGTTCTCCCAATTGATGACCTGGAAACGCAAAAGAAAACATGCTTTCATACATCGTTTATGATGGATAAGCTCAACAGAGGCTCTTATAATTTCTAGGCGATTATTTCCACCGTAGACGAACGACGTCCAAACTAGCCATATGTTTGTTACGCCCTCGTGCTCATTAATGTTTAAACTCTATAACTCAGCATTCAATCTATGTACTACAACATAAATTACAATTTTAAACCATAGCACGATGCAATGTACAAAGAAATACATTTTTTTATTTGAAACTGGCTAAACGCGTTAGGTGCGAAAATTGATAAAAAAATACAATCTTTGCAATCTATAATAGTACCATGACTTCCAATTTCAAACCGTACAACGAAGCATGTTACTCACTTAATCCATAATACATTATCTAATTTATTCCACTCGAATCTGGCTGAATGCATTACATGCGAAAGTCCATAAAAAAAAAGAAAGTTCGCATCAACGTGCACGTGGGTGTCAGTGAGGTGTAGCAACTAGCAGTAGCAGCGAGCCTGACCTTGAGCTGCGTCTCGGCGGGCGTGGTGGCGAGGAAGGGCGGCGAGCCGACCAGCATCTCGTAGAGGATGACGCCCACGGACCACCAGTCGCACAGCTGCGTGTAGCCGGTGCGCTGCAGCACCTCGGGCGCGATGTAGTTGGGCGTGCCCACCAGCGAGTGCGCCAGGCAGCGCTGGTGCTCGCGCTTGCGCCGCCTCTCCAGCGGCTTCAGCTGGTGGCAGCGGCACTCGCCCAGGTTGCCCCACTCGCCGTCCGCCGGGTCCATCGAGTCCTGCCGCCCGTGCTCTGCGGAAGTTTCAAACGATCATAATTAACGCGCTCGCACGTAAACGTGACTCTTACACTGCTTTATTTTGATATTTTGTCTATTTTAAAATTAATTAATTACTAGCTGTCCCCCGCGATTTCATCCGCGGTAATTCCGGAGTTCCCGCGGGAATTCCGGGATAAAAACCACCCTATCTTTTAAGTTGGACCATATTATAAATGGTTACAAAATTTTATCAAAATCCGATCAGTAGTTTCGGAGTTCATAGCGGACAAACAACGTGACACGTGATTTATATATATTAAGACTAGCTGTTCCCGCGATTTCATCCGCAGTAATTTCGGAGTTCCCGCGGTAATTCCGGGAAAAGTGCTGTAGTTTGCGGTGATAAGCAGTTCCCCGCATTAATTCCGGAGTTCCCGCGGGACCATATTAAATGCTTACAAAATTTTATCAAAATAGATTCAGTAGTTTCGGAGTCTATCGCGGACAAACAACGTGACACGTGATTTATATATATTAAGATAAGATTTAAGTTTGTGTTCAATTTAGGCACCAAATAAACCTCTATTCTATTCTCTAGGTTTCATAATGTTACAATTATTTTTAAATCTCAGCAAAGAGTTTTTACGTTTTTTTGTTCGGAAATGTGTTGAAAAACATCGTGTGAAATACGTGAGTAAACTCGGGACTGGATGTCTGCTGGAGTCAAAGGTAGTATGACTCCTAAGAAAAGTTAGGTCACTTGTATCATAATTACAGTATGTACTATTTATAAGGAAAAAAAAAATCATTTGTTACCTAAATAATAATAAACAATAGTAAATCTCACCATTTCTCTGGTAGTATTTCGAATTGTGCGTCCACCTGAAGCCCGTGCATAACCCGAAATCTGTGAGCTTGATGTGACCGTCTCGGTCTATGAGGATGTTGTCCGGCTTGATGTCCCGGTGGATGAAGCCCATCTTGTGAACGCTCTCGACGGCGCACGTCAGCTCCGCTATGTAGAACCTCGCCAGATTCTCCTCGAATATACCCAACTTTATCAACAGCGACATGAGATCTCCCCCCGGTATGTAGTCCATGACGAAGTATAAATTGTCTTTGTCCTGGAAGCTGTAATACAGCTTGACGACCCACTCGTTATCGGCCTCCGCCAGGATGTCTCTCTCCGCCTTCACGTGGGCCACCTGGTTGCGCTTCAGCACGTCCGCTTTCCTCAAGGTCTTCATGGCATATAGATGACTAGTATCAATCTTCCTAACTAGCGTCACTTCCCCGAATGCGCCCACACCGATTGGTTTTATTTTGGTGAACATGGACTTGTCCATTTTGGCACGCTTCAAACGGATGTAGTTGGACTCCTTTTGCGAAAGCATCTTTCTCATCTGACACTGCGCCTCCGCGCTAAGACCTATCTTGGTCATTTCCTTCTCCAACTGCATGCGCCGGAACATCCGTTGTTTGTATGACTTTAGAATGTTCTCGACATGCTGTTCCATGAAGAATTTAAACGCTTGCGGCGAGTAATTCCTTACTTTACAATCCCTTCTCTCGTCTTCTTTCTCTTTACTGATGTTCCGTCTCTCGGGTATCGGCGACTGATGCCTTATTTTCTTCAAAGGAGCAGTCGGCCGACGTTCCGCTGAACCATTGCTTTTATCCGAGCCAGATGCAACAATACCGTCTTTCATTAAGTTATTGGCGCAACTTTGGTTCGGACACTTCATTTCCGAAAGGCCCTGCGACGTTTCAGCTTTTGGGTCACAATTGTTCACAAACTTCCTTTGCAACGCCGAATGATGGGAGTTCACTGTGGTCGTATTGTCATCTTGGTTGCCGTAGGGCGGGGGAGGAACGGGATGCATCCCTCTTTGCACGGCTAGAGCTTGCATCGTGAACGCATAGCTCGGGGGTTCAGTGGTCGGGACGGTGGGTGTTGTGGCGGTGGATATGGCCGGCGGCGTAGAGCCGGGAGACGAGGGCTTCGGCGCCGAGGGGTAGCTCGGGGGGGTTTGAGCTTGTTGTTTCTGTTGAATAGAGCTAGCATACGATGGCGGTGGCGGTTGGCTCGACGAACTGGATGCGACTAGTGGTGGGGCGACTGGCGCGATGGCGGTTTGCAACACGGGCTTTTGCACTTGGGTACTTTTTACGGACTGCATGATGATGGGCGGCTGGACGGCTTGCCTCGCCGTCCAGGCTTGGATGGGCGTCGGGCGAGTCATGCCCGACGACGAGCCCGTCGACTGCGTCACCGTGATGGGGCTCGGCGAGCCGGCCGAGGTGCCGCCCGAGTAAATGCCCGAAGAGGGACTTTTCCTGTAGTCCTGCGACTGAGTCGGGCTTTGCCGGTTTTGTATCGACACTGAATAAGGCGGCGGTGGTGGTACTCCCGACAGGGGATAGGGTGGAGGGAGCTCCGCTCCACCTCCTCCTGTCTGGAACATGCTTAAAGCTTGAATCTGTTGCGAAAACTGCTGCTGCGCTTGAGGCCCGTTCTGCACGATCATCGGCTGTCGCGCGGGCGGCGGGGGCGCCGCCGCCACGGGGCTGGTGCCGCGCGCGGGCGGCAGCGGCGGCGCGGGCGACATGCGCTTCATCAGCTGCTGCACCGAAGGCGGCACCGGGGGTGTGGACGGGCATCGCGGCGGGGGCGGGGGAGGGGGCTCCGAGAAGCCGGAGGGCGAGTACTGGCGACTCAATTTCTCGTGCGGCAGCGGCGGCGCGTCGGACTGCCGCGGGCTGTCGGACCGAGAGCTGCCGGCGCCGGAGTCGAGCGCGGGACTGCCTCGGTGGAGGTCGCGCTCTAGACTGGGTTTCCTTATCAACTTTGTGCCGAGCGCGAGGCTGCTCGCTCTAACACCATTCAGAGGCTCCTGCTGCTTTGATAAATAGTCGAGAGCTGCATCGAACCGACCTCCAGCATATTTAAGTGCTCTCACTGATAAATCCTATAATAAAAATAAAATCCTTGAGTAAATGACAAAGCTGAGGTAATAAAGTTTATATAAAACTAACAGTTCCCTGCGATTTCATCCGTGGTATTTTCGGAGTTCCGGAGTTCCAGCAGGAATTCCGGGAAAAAGTACTCTATGTCCTTCTTCGTAGACATAGAGTACTTTTTAGTTACTTCCCTGACAGTAGTTTACGGTGATTAGCCGTTCCCCACATTAATACCGGAGTTCCCGCGGGAATTTCGGGATAAAAACTATCCTATCTTTTAATTTGGGCCAAATTACAACATAGTGACCAAATTTCATCATGATCGATTTAGTAGCTTAGGAGTCCACCGAGGACAAACAACGTGACACGTAATTTATATATATTAAGAATATGTGTGACTGTAGTATAGTAATAGTTAGTCTTAATAGACACTGATTTACCAGTCATTTTAACCTGGTATATGCCGGTTTTTTGTTTTTGATGAATTACTCTTGAATAGAATATTATCTGCTGATTAGAAGCCGGCTGGCTTATCAAAGATCTAAGGAGTCTCTCCTCTCTACTATCTAGTTATTCCACTAGTCTGAATATTTAAATCAAATAAATCAACAGCTTTTATGTTTTTAAATTCACATGTGTGTAATGCTGCTATAATTTCTGAAATGAAACCACTGAAACTTTGATCTGCAAAGCCAACCAGTCAGCTAGTTTATTGAAAAAAAAAAACATACATGTTGAATTGAGAACCTCCTCCTTTTTGGGAAGTCAGTTAAAAATCAGATCTAATCATTTATTTTCTGATTACATTACACAGATTTGTTAAAGATGATCCCAGCTAAAAGGTACCAGTTCTCAGCATTTAGTTTCTGAGATATACGAGGTTTTGTAAAGTTGGGTGAAAAATTGTGTATTAAAAGAGAAGTTAATTGCGACTTAGATTATCTCAAATGCATTATAACATTACTAGGTGTTCTCCGCAGTTTTACCCACAATTATTTCAAAGTTCCAGCAGAAATTCCAGGATAAAAGTACCCTATTTCATTCTCTGTATCCCTGATAAGGTGTATACAAAATTTCTGAAAGCATAACAAACTCACTTTTGCATTTAAAATATTAGTAAGGATAAAGGCATACCTCATCATATCCTAAAGTGACAAGTTGATTGAGTGTCTGTGGTAGGACATTTAAATCCTTGTCTAGTCCGTTCCCCGATGAGGAACTAAACCCAGAACTGACACCAGAACTGACTGTGCTAGCAGCGGACGAGCCCGGCGGCTCTAAAGTTCCGTTGTTAGCAAATGGCAGTAATGAATTTCGGATTTCGGCTAGCGCTTTCTTGTGGTATCCAGAGGAGCGCATGGCCGTCTTGCCGGGCGCCGGCGGGTTCATGGCGCCCGCGCCCGCGCCCGAGCGCCTCACCTCTCACCCCACCCCTCCCATCACATAAGCACACCCCACCATCCACACATATGTGTTGACACAGTCCGCATTCACGTTCTGGAGTTTATCACTTTGTAATACTGTTTCAATGAATCCCTCGTTATGTACAATTTAATTTTATCACCAAAGAATTTGTATACACTTCCAGCACAAATAATAAACTTAGGTCTATTTATCTGTAAAATAAAAATCACAAATCTAATTAGGTACTATACGGCAGTAGGCATTCTACTAGCTACTGCTGTAGTTTCAAAGTCCCAAATTGTGTTTTGTTATCAGATCAATAAATGGGTACCTACAGTTAGTTGATTGTAGCACAAAAATATTTCAATTTAATAAATTCCAATAGCAGCAGACAGCATTGCAACAAACCAATGTACAACACGAATCAATCATGCGACAGATTGGAATGCCAAAATTAGAGCTAGCTTTGTTTCGTATTGGATTTTAAAAACAATAAAAGATCGCAAAGTTTATAAAATAAATAATTACCAGGAAGTTTTTTTTTACTTTCTTTCAACGAATTAGAAATCACAAACGTTTTAATTCCGTAAAATAAAATTCTTCAGAGGACAGCTCTCACATTACCGATGACATCTTTCTACTACACTAAAATATATATCTCCAGTGTCGATATCCATTTAAAAATCACATAAAAACTAAACTGAATACACTTTTAACCAAATCGTTTAGTATCAATTGATTAGAGAAAACAAAGGACTCTAAAACAGAGACATGCAAGTTGGCAAACCATACAAAGCGACCATTTTGAAGAATTACTAGAGGTCGATACTATCGAGACTCGAATGTCGATAAAGCCATTTACAAGTATCGATGGATGGATATTACTATCGATGTTTTTAATTACGAGCTGAGATTACGAGCTTTTAAATTCTATACGACAGTGAAAGTCCTCCGCCGCGTCTGTCTGTCTGTCTGACTGTTCGATAAAATCGAAATTTTCATCAATAGATAAAGTGATTCCAGAAGAAGGTTTATAGGTGTAGTTTATTCTGGAATTTCCCAAGGAAACTCCTAAATTACCGTGGGTGGAACCGCGGGGGACAGTTAGTAATTTGTACACACATATTCGACCATATTCTTTTCATGCATAAAGGGGCTTTTGTTAGACTCGTTTGAAGGTAGAAATTTAATGTGCTCTAAACTGCAAAACATGAAATATCATATTGCCCGCTGTTTCACCCACATGGGTTACAAATTAAATTTAGATCTTGTCCTAATTGAATTGATATTTTTTTTTAGTTGGCTATAAAGTTTCTTTTACCGCAGCGCGCAGGTAAACGTGCATTTAAGTCAATACTGCAACTGTTGAGTCGAACGATACTTATTCGTTACCTACTCGATTTAACAGATCAATTATGTGACCGTAGTGTTTTAATTTCCTTGTCTATGGGATTTTTTTTATTTTAGCTCATGCACATTTTTAACCGACTTCAAAAAGTAGGAATTTATCAATCCGACTTCAGAAAGGAAGAGGTTATCATTAGGATGTTTAAATGTATTTTTTTATGTAAATTCGGGCATAACTCCGTTTTTAAACGGATTTGTCAAATACTTTTTTTGTTTATTCCGAAATGGTCACATTTGAATTTCATGAATCTGATGATGAGTTTCGGAGTCAGGCAACGGAACTCTTGAAGTCGGTTTAATTTTTCATTTTAATATTTTTAGTATAGTGCTTTTGAAGTCGGATTCATTTTATTTTATTAAAATTTTGTTTAGGTATTGTATTTAGAAAATATTGAATTAGTGCATAGTAAATATCCATAACCTTGTGATTATTATTATTACTAGCTGTGCCTCGCGGTTTTACCCGCTTGTGTTTCGGAATTCCCGTAGGAACTCGAAAGTAGCCTTATAACATTGCCTGAGCCACAAGGCATGGTATCTTGCAGAGCTAACTGATTACTGAGGCCACCACCCCATGACTACCTGCCGGCCCTGCACAATAGGGTACTTACATGCAATTTATAATCAGAAATTGTGTCAAAATTTCAAAAATACGGCCCGAGAAAAGCATTATCGTGAAAGATTGATTAAAAAATTATTAATGGTTTCGAAAATATTCAACTTTTAATTTTATGAAACGGAACGTTGCAACGAAACACCCATCACAGCCAATGCATTTCGCGGTTCGCCAATGCATTTCGATCTAAATAACTTTAGAAGAAAATAAACATATGAATTGGCTGTATAGACTAAGTTTTCTTTGTCTTGGCTTCCCTGAAAGGAGTAAAGACATCTCTAAGTAGTTTGTGGTAAAGACAAAGTGTAAAATGGAGTTTTTTGGCGGGAATCAAAGACGGCGGTTCGGTCATTTATTTTTCATGTCGATAAAAAAGGGTTAAAAATTTTAAAGATTTTGTTGTGGTATAACTTATAAGCTGCTGTATTGGACAATAATTTTCAAGGTGACGGTTTTTTATGTGCTCAAGAAGATTTAAGACATTTCGAACTGAATTTTTTCGGTTTCCTCCAAGAGCTCCGAGAAAGTTCTTGCAAACAGTACCGTCAACCTTGGCTTGCAATTTCAAACCGTACAACCATGAACCATATATCTTTAGACATAAGTCTAATTAATTTGTTTATATAATACAACAACGAAGCCTCTGTAATGCTACTGCTCCACCTGCACAGCATACATTTGAAACTGGCTAAATGCAATAAGCGAAAGTCCAGAACCAAAAGAAAGAAAGAAAAGAAAAAAAGAAAAGTGTAAATTATCTCTAAGTAGTTTGTGGTGTTAGACATAAGTTAGACTAGTTAATTTGTGGTGTAAATCTTTAGACATAAGTCTAGTTAATTTGTGGTGTAAATTAATTCTATAAAGTCTAGTTAATTTGTGAATTAATTAGACATAGAGCCTATTTTTTTTTTTTGGTGGAGAAAACTAAAATGAAAATTCAAACCACGATATCAATAGTAGTCAGTAGTGTTTGTAAAGGAAAATAAAATACTACGAAGTTAATTATTTCAGAGTTATATTAGCAGGAAACTAAAATGTTATTTACCACATTAATTGTTATACTAGCAAGTATATTTTCCTCATATTTTGTCTCTCCTGAGGAGAATAATTATGTGTACGATTACAATTCAGGAAATTTTAAACAACAAATTGAAGAAATGGATGGTAACTTCGTCATGTTTTTTGCACCATGGTATGTAGGTACAAGTCTTGATACAGAAACAGATTTTAAGAGGAAAGTTTATAGTATAGTTTATAGTATAGTTTATCCTGGAATTCCCACGGGAACTCCGAAATTACCGCGGCTGAAACCGCGGGAACGGCTAGTCAAATGGACATAGATAAGCAATAGTGTGCTAACCCACACTGAAGAAATTTTGAGTAAATCATGTTTTAAAAGTAGGAGTGCCATTTTGTGTCAAATTTAGTTACATATTTAAGCAATGTAATAAGGTAAACCCACAATTGAAAAACGTTTCCTAACTCTCAATAAATCGTTCTCAATCAATAACTTGGTTTTGTGGGTTAACATGTTATTGCTTATCTTCGTCCAATTATTTTATACTTACATTAGAACATGATTTAACAAACAAAAATTAAATTCACATGACAATATAATGAGTAAGTCTCCATCTCTGTGATATTTACCTGAAAAATATTATAACAAAGTAGCTGTTGCTACTGATCTACTTGATCCCACACTAAGCTATAAGCTTGTGTCGTGGAAACCAAGCAAACATGGTATATACTACACATATCATTACATATATATTATACTATAGATATGTATATACACACCCAGACTGGAAAATGGAACCCTGTGTTCATCACACAAAGTCCACCCCCACCGGGAATCGAACCCGGAACCTCTTGATTAGCGGGCAGGCATGGTGACCGTTGCGCCAATCGGGTTGTCAAGTAGTTACTCTTTCTATCTATGAAACAGTTTTTTACGTTCATTAATGCCAAGGACTATCCCCAGCAAACAAATCAAAAATAATAGTATTGCACTGTAAAATTAACTAGACTATGGAAGTAAAGATACCGACTCAAACAACTTTGTTAGCTTGATACAACTTCTGAATAAAAATCGTGTACCGTGTTTTTCTTAGGTGTCGCCATTGCACAGATTTTCAACCAATATGGTCAGAACTGGCTGAGATGGTGAATACAAAGGATTCACGATTTGCTATTGCCCAAGTGGACTGTACAGTGAATTCTAAGTTGTGTCGTGACAGTGATATTACAGGTGAGGTATTTTTTTTATTAAATAAATAATTATTAAGTAATAATATAATAGTAAGAGTTTGCAATGTACCATATAAAGCTAGTAACATATAAATAAATAAATATGGAAATTACAATAATTTAATTACAGATTTTGTTTTAAAATAAGAAACTACACAAAACAAGTAAAAAAAATAAAGAAAACTTATTTGCTGTTAGCTGTTGCTTGGTTTCCACAACACAACTGTGGGATCAAGTAGATCTGTGTGTTGTGAAGTGGATTATTTATTTATTTAATATAATCGAATGCTTTGTGTGCACAAATAAAGTCAGAAAATAATAAATTGTCCTGTTTAATTACAGTATATTGTTAATAAATAAAATTTGGCACCCAGATAGTCTATTACCTGGATTCATACACAGGGAATTGAAAACTACCTAGTAAATAATAAAAAAACTCCATAACATGTTTGCAGGCTACCCGACTCTACTGTACTTCCATAAAAACTCATTCTCGCCTGTTGAGTACAAAGGTACAAGAGATTTGCCATCTCTTACATTATTTTTGAGTGAAGTCTTCAATATGAAGAGAGATATTGTAAGTAACTTATTTCCATAGATTGAAGAAATTATGTAAATACTAAATACATAATATGCCACATAAGAACAGGGTAGACGCATTGTCAGAGGTACAGAAAAAGACAGTGATATCATAGTGATAAGATGCATTGTACTTTAAATGTTTAAATCATATGCTATGCTACCATCAATCAATAAGCTATGCACTGCACAAAGAGCTGAATGACGTCAGCAATAGAGAGTGACTGCACTGCAATCAATTTGACTTCTTTTTTTAACAATTTTGTCTAAGGTTGTTTTTAGAAGTTTCATGGTCACATTTTTTTTTTCGTAATTTGACTTGTTTTTGTGAAAACTGAAATCATAAACTAAAGGCATTATAATATGAATGTGGCATGAGTACTACTTTTTATACTAATTATACATATAATTAACTACCTGTGCTCCGCGGTTTCATCCGCGGTAATTTCGAAGTTCCCGCGGGAATTCCGGGATAAAAAGTACCCTTCCTATGTACACCCCTGAAAACGTGCATGCCAAATTTCATTCAAATCCGTTCAGCCGTTTTTGCGTGATTGAGTAAACGTATGGGAGGATAAGAGCTCGAAAGCGCATTTTCATCCGACTTGCTTCAAATTTATCGTCGCTGCTCAGCTCCTATGTGTCTTAGCGTTAGGTATGTTATATAGCCTATAACCTGCCCAGGAGTATGGACTACAATTGTACCAAGTTTGGTTAAAATCCCTTCAATAGTTAGTTTTTGACCCATGCGTGCACATACAGACAGACAAAAAATTTACTAATTGCATTTTTGGCATCAGTATCGATCACCATTCATCCTCCAATGTTAATTTTGAATATATATTCAATGTACAGAATTGACCTCTCTACAGTTTTATTATAAGTATAGATATTACTAAGTATAAATTATATTCAATTAATTATTCAATTCTTTCTTCACGTTTTAGGTGGAGCAAGAATCGAGTGATGTTAAAACTTACAGTGGTATGACATATTTAAACGACCAAAACATTGAGAAGTTTGTTTCTACAGGGCAACATTTCATTATGTTTTATACACCGTGGTGCAGGGCTTCGCAGGTATTCACGAAATTTATTAATTTTATTTATGATATAATAGTAAACAAGAATTAAATATTACAGATCACTCATTAAAAGACCGCAGACACAAGCCAGGAACCGAACCTCAGTCCTCTAAAGTGGAAATGAAAATTCAACCATTGAATTATGAGTATCACGGTCTATTTCGTTATTATTTCAGAATCTCGCCCCAATATGGTCCGAGCTTGGTGTGCATTACTCACAAAACAAGTACATACACATCAGCAAAGTGAACTGTGCCAACAGCGAGGTCACGTGCAAGAATTTCGATATCAAACAGTATCCATATTTACTGTGGATTGTCAATGGAAGAATTGTGAGTACATTCACTTACATTTTCCAACCGGAGATGTAGCAGATATAAAGCTTGCGATATAAAATGCTGTCTTTAAAAGCAGAACCTTGGACCAGGGACCATACATATTTTTTAATCACTTGAACTACTTTTGTACACGTAATTGCAAGATTCACATGGGAATGCTTAAGAAATTAATTGAAACAAAAAAATACGGTCCGTTTTAAATTTTGTCATTGTGCATCCTTTTTTTTGTGCATCTTAATATAATAAATTAAACGCGGAATCAAAGACAATTTATTTATTTTTTTCAAATTAGTCTTGTTTATAACTTTTAAGTATACCATATATACAGAAACTTTTGCACAAATTGGACTGAGTTTTTAACAGTCGCCAAAAAATACATTATGGATACTTAGGAGACAGTGGCCAAACACTACTAGGGTGGAGCTGCAGGAACCAGATAATAGTGCAAAGTACATATTTATACTTGAGAGAACGATGAGATTAGAGATGATCTAACTATCGGTAACACCTGATAAAACTTACTTTGTTTTTAAGTTTCCAGAAAATAAGTAAATATTTGTTTTTTTTTTTTTTGTTACTAGATGGGAGTGTCGGATGGTCAAACATTGGAGGAGCTTAAATCTTACGTGGACAAAATGGTGCTGGCTGAAAATCACGACCCAGAGAAATTTATGAAGAAAAAGAAAGCTCTACCCGTAGCCAGAATTTCTGAGGAGACATTTGAAACGTTCCTAGAGAAAGATTTGGTGTTCATCAACTATTTTGCTCCATGGTAATGCAACGTATTACGTAACAAAAGTAATCTATATGTAAAATTAAGAAAATTTGGAGAATACTATGCAATAATTAGGCATATACCTAGCTATAGGCGTAGGTAGAGGGAGGGCCAGGGTGAACAATCTCTATTAGGAACGCCAATCCTACTAATATTATAAATGGACGCAGATAAGCAATAACATGTTAACCCACAAAATGAAGTTATTGATTCAGAACGATTTATTGAGAGGCAGATAACGTTTTTTAATTATGTGTTTACCTTATTACATTGTTTAAATATGTAACTAAGTATTGCGCATAAAAAATGTTGACACAAAATGGCGCTATAATTTTAAAACTTTAATTTACTCAAAATTTCTCCAGTGTGGGTTAACACACTATTGCTTATCTATGTCCAAATGTGAAAGTGTGGATGTTTGTTACTCAATCACGCAAAAACGGCTGAACGGATTTGGATGAAATTTGGCATGCACGTTGTCAGGGGTACAGAGAAGGACATAGGATACTTTTTATCTTGGAATTCCCGCGGGAACTCCGAAATTACCGCGACTGAAACGCGGGGCACAGCTAGTACATAATAATTGTAGGATCTGTATTGTCGAGTCAATAGAGATGAAATGTTAATGTGCACCTTTTGGTGCGAAAAAAAGTATTTTAGTAGAGATCGACGAAGGACATGCTATCTACCTATCAAGCAGGACGTGCTCAGAAAAACATCAGGGGCAATAAGAATAACAAGCATGTATGCGAAGGATGTACTTGAAATGTTGGCGAAGCGAAGGAGGTCTATCATAGCCGGTGGTTGGCCATAGTCTTTGCTTATACCGATGGCTGCCCTCAAAGACCCTCCATTGTCTCTTCTGCATGTCCCCAAGCATAGTAAAACAGTATTTTCAAGCTCTTTTACTGTGACGGCTGTTCGCCTGTCCTGGGGCCGCATTATTTGACAAATGTGTACAATCACTTCGTAAAATAACAAAATTGTTACTGATTAGACCTAATCCTTTTTTTGTACTTATTTTTGTCTTATTATTAATATCTTTTGTTCAGTTTTAATCAGCCTTACTTTATTTCCGTGTTTTTTTCGTTACTAATATTATAAAGAAGTAAATGTGAGGTTGTAGGGCGTACTCTCTGGATCTATTGAACGGATTTTTAAAATTATTTTACTACTAGAAAGCCACATTATTTATGTCATAGGCAATGTTGTAACCTAGAATTCCCGCGGGAATTCTCAAATTAACGCAGGTGAAACCACGGAGCAACAGCTAGTATTAGATAGATAGGTATAAATATTCACTTAGTAGTCATCTGTATGTAGATAATGTAGATATATTTGTGATCTATAACTTCAGTCTATAACGAGTAAGTATTTTATGATTTCACAAGAGATTTTTTTGCCGGCTCCACATTCATGCGAGAATCTTGCGAGAACGCAAGAAAATCACTAGAACGTGAATGTGGAGCCGATGTTCGCCGTTTCTTGTGGCTTTCTCGCGTTCTCGCAAGATTCTCTCAGGAATGTGGAGCAGGCTTTTCAGAAGTAATTTTCATGTAGGTAGTTTTAGCTGCTGTTACCTATCGCTTTACCGAATAAATGAAAATTCCAAGTGTTTCAGGTGCGCCCACTGCATGCAGCTGAATCCGCTGTGGGTGCAACTCGGCGAGAAGTTTTTGAACGAGAGTCGAGTTATCATTGCTGACGTCGATTGTGTGCGGTCGAAGCCTATATGCGAGATGGAGAAGGTATGTACTATGTACTCGTGAGGTCGACGATTGGTTTGCATTGAAAAAAATAGTATCGATTAGAAGCGCCATCTCTTGGCGAGACCAGGTACCTCGTTTTTTTAACTAGAGACGCCGTAATACGCAAGATGGTAGACAAGTCTGTAACTTTCTACGGGGAGAGTGCTCACTTACCAAATTCTGTATTATTACGTACACGTAAAATAAGCTCACAAGTCACAACTACAACAATACGCACACAAGTGCTCTCGTATTTGGTTTATAAACCGCAATGGCGTCTCCCAGTTAAATAAATAGTATGTAAGTAATTTTGTTCTTCCTTTCGCATCATTGGTTGTCTGGAAGAGATCGCAACTATGCAATAAGACCGCTAATTGCATACTCCTTTTCTTTAGGTACTGTAATATTGTTATTTTATGTGTTATAAAATATGTTAATAATATTGTTATTTTATGTATCATAAAATAACAATTTTACATAAATAAATAAATAATTTAGTGAGACAATAATAAAATTAAATCTAACGTCACAAACAGACACATCAATTCTATTTACTTGTGTGTATTTGTAAAATAAATGCAGTAGTCCTTTGCAGTGGATGGTTTCAAGGTTATAATCTGTTCCAATTTCTTTTAGATAAACGGTCTACCAACGCTGATTTTATACAAAAACAAGAAAATAGTCAACGTGGAACACGGCGGCAAACCTCTTGACAGTCTCGTCTCGTTGGTGACGGAACATTTGCAGCCGCCAGCCAAGCAATCGGAGAAGGACATTGAATCGGTTGAAAGTGAAGCACCCGATAAGGACGAATTATGAGATAGATTTAAGAAAGAGTCAAATTACATATTTATTTAAAAATCAGCGGTTTGCCGCGGCTCCGCTCGCTTGGTGTTAAAACTTTGAAAGTGCGTTGGCGCGAATACAACTTTGCGCTTTGAGTTTCAAATCGTGATAATTTAACTATCAATGAAAATTCGTCATGTCACGTGGTCATGTAAAATCGTGCAATGGGCATGTCGACTAATTTTTATTTTTTAGTCCGCCTTGTAGATTATTAAAAAATATTGGACACGTATTTTTTCTTTTTTTACGTAATCAAAAAATAACGGCGATATATTGAGTTGAAATTTCGCGTGACGTCACTATTCTGACAGTTTGTATGGCTGTTTTGCGGTTAGTGACGTCACGACCTCCTCATCCTAAACTTTAATGCGCTTTATCTCTGAATATTTTAATTTATTTAAAAAAGCAAAAAATACGTGTCTATTGTTTCTTTATTTTCTAACTGACGGACTAATTAGAATTTTGATTTTCAAAAGTAGGCAACACCCCTATTAAAAGTCCAGTTTTGCATGACTACGTGACAGACAACGATTCAGTTCCTTAATTTCTATGTGTTGATGATTATACTTGTCAACTTGGCTAAGGGGGCAGATTGAAATGACATGTTTTGAGTAAAATCCCCATTCAATTTCGTACAGGTATAATACTAGGATAGTATTATATTATCTGTGGTACTGGGCACTGTTTCGCTCGTCGCGTTTATAACTCAGAAGAATAACTGTTATTCTTCTGAGGTTTATAACGAACAACTAACTTTGCACCTATAGACAACATGAAGTGTTGTGGTGTACAGAAAACTCACTTTGGCACGCACGTTCAGAACAGGGCCCTAATTCACTACGACCATAACGCGTCGCGCTAAGATAAGGCGCTACTTAAAATGCTTTTCCCTCGTGTTCAAAGAAGTTTCACTTTAAAACAATACATTTACGTTTCTTTTGTCATAAAGAATATAAATTTTTAATATTTTTGCATCTGGAGCGTTTGGGATTGGGTTTTTGGGACGCGCGTTATAAGCAAGGAATGTTATTGGTCATACTGAATAAGGATCCAGAATGTTAATCGTGAATGTTAAGCGTAGTTAATTTGTGGTCATAATCACTGTGGTTACCCAGAGTAATGAGATTGAAGCTATAGAAAAAACTTATTTTGAATGTTCCTAGTCATATGACACCCTCCAATATTTCCTTTTCGCCAGATGAAAGAATGCGGTTGTTTGGTACTACTATGAGCATCCTGCAAAACGTAGTAGTTGTGTAGTGTTTTGATCATGAGTTTTTAAACACTGTTTTGGTTTTAAAATTGTGAGACTCCAGTTGATGCTGCAGTATTTATTTACTGAAATCTTTAACCAGCTCTACTATTTTTGATAGATTACAGATTGGCTCCCAATTACAGTTTTATTAAATTATACAGGAATATTTTTTAAGCAATGCGCAAAAAAATTTTGGTGGTTCAGTATCAGTAATAGAACACATTTCCATTGTTTGTTCAAAACTTTTTTATATTTTTTTATCCGACTTTAAATTAGCAAAATATGGACAATATCTATTCGTAATAATATCAATGGGCGCGCGCGCCGTGCGGCGTACGCGGAGATGTTGCAGCGGGGGTGAACGACCTCGATCAGCTGTCGGTACATTGTAACCCATCTAGCCGAACGAGCGTTTCGCGCGCAGCGGTGGCGGCGGCGAATAGAGTAGCCAATAAATCAATTGCAAAGTATACATCTTTCGTTCATGATAACTTTACTTTTTTGTACTAAGACTTATCAAAATAAAAAAAGGTGTTTATTAAAACTCCTTTAAGTTTGATTTGTAAAAGTTTGCGCACTGAATAAAAAATATTCCTGTATGTAGTGAGATACTTTGTGTAAGTAAATACATGGAAAAATAAAAGGATAAGAATTATAAATCAGTTTTTTTTTCTTATTATAACAAAACAACAAGTACAGTAATCAAATAAGCTTATCAATCCCCATTCCCCAGTTCTTAATATAAGCCAATATAAGTCTCCTTTGTCACAAAGCTTAACCAATTATGTTAAGTAATTATGATTATGTCAGACACATAATTATAAGCACCACATACATTCAAGTAAAACATCTGGGATGACACCTGATCTATAATTTTCCCTTCTGATGCAAAAAAAAAAACAAATCTTCACAAAAAGTCATTCTGGATTGTTGAAATTATAAATACTCGTTATCCATAGTTTGTGACTGAAAGAATGCTCCGTCTGCCCTGGTTGCTTGGCGGTTGATCTCTTTCTGACGACTCCGTGACACGATTTCTTCAAGAACCTCACCATCACCTTTTATCAACCTGAAAAAGTCATAACTGAGGAGCACCAAACTACATGAAATGTTGATACATGACAAACTATAAAAAAATCATACATGAAGCTATTTTTGACAATGAGTTTGTGTATTTTGTTTTCCTAAACCTTAGCAGGTATTGGAAATCTACTATCAAATGTTAAGATATAGAAATGTTACATATAGAGCAATATTTTGCAAAATTATGTTTGGATCGAAAGATTTTGGGTCACCTGATCAACCACACTCTTCAAGTACTCTATGTGTACTTAATGCTGAAATCTGCCTATTTATTCTTCAAGTGACAAAGAAATTGATTACATTAAAGACTAGATTGGAAAGATAGGATAACCTGTATCTGCCTGTTTCTTCATCCATAACCTTTCTCACCACACTCTGCCGCCGCTCCCACTCCTCCTTTGTCATTGGAGCCATAGCTTTGGATATCTCCAGCAATGCTGAAAGAAAAAAGAACAGATAGTCTAAATATGTAGGTAGTCAAATTCTGTGGTTCATTAAAAAAAGACCACGTGAAAATGCCTCAAATACAACAATATCTTTATACCAAGGCTCTATTTGACCTAGGCCAATATTACCAAAAAAATAACTGGAGGGCAGATTATTCACCTATAGGTACATCACACGATTTCTCTTCTTCCTTTTTTTTAGACTCAATGCTTTTACTACTGCTCTTGCTCCTTCTGTTTCTTTTTAACTTCTTTTTTTCTTTAAGCTTCCTCTTGAGCGCTCTTTCCGTTTTCTTCACTTCTTTTTTAAGTTTTTTTTTTAATTTACGGAGTTTCCTCTTTTCTCGAGACGAGTCTGAACTACTCGAACTGGAATCGCTGGAGGATGATCTTTTTCTTTTTTTGGACTTTACTTTTCCCATTATCTCTACTCTTTAATTAAACAAAATCCAAATCGCACACCGCACCCGCACGAGCAAATAGCAATGCAATATATGCACCAAGTTAATTTTCTTTGATAACCACATCCAATATAATAAGATAATAATCACTACGTTTAAGATACTACTGTATCGTAAGCAATTCACAATCAGGTAGTGCAGCAGACCAGAACTGAGCCGGCAGGCGGCAGCTCAGCTTAACTACAATATAAGTAATATCTTTGCAGCACACTATCTTGACACTATCATTATTCAAAATTGACGATTTGACAATGACACGATCAGTAAAAACTAAAAAACTTGGAACTTCTTTAGTTCTAAGCAGAGAAATAGGAATTATGGAGTATGGAATAGATAGAACCACTAGACCACAGGAGAGACGAATCTGATGAAAGAGAACATCGCTCACAGTAAGTCACAGAACACAATTAAATACCCTACATCACTAGACGTAGACTCACAAATTAACTAGACTTATGTCTAAAGACAGATAGGAATCACAAATTAACTAGACGTATGTATAGGAATCGACCTTCGGTCGAAAACACAAATTAACTAGACATGTCTGTCGAAAATGTCGTTTAGTAGTGGATCACAATGCTCGAATGTCGATAGTTCGGTAATGGGCATGTTGACTAATTTTTATTTTTTAGTCCGTCTTGTAGATTATTAAAAAATATTGGACACGTATTTTTTCTTTTTTTACGTAATCAAAAAATAACGGCGATATACTGAGTTGAAATTTCGCGTGACGTCACTATTCTGACAGTTTGTATGGCGGTTTTGTGATTAGTGACGTCACGACCTCCACATCCTAAACTTTAATGCGATTTATCTCTGTATATTTTAATTTATTTAAAAAAGCAAAAAATACGTGTCTATTGTTTTTTTATTTTCTAACTGACGGACTAATTAGAATTTTAATTTTCAATAGTAGTCAACATCCCTATTCTGACCTACGATGTCTTTACTATAATACTTATAATCTACGACTATAATCTATCTTACCGTCAATAAGTTGTCTCGTTTACTTATAGTAATTATACCTAGTTTTGTTGGTTTTTAACCGACTTCCAAAAAGTAGGAGGTTTTATGTTCGATTATATGTATTATTGTATTTATATTTTCGAAATGAAATTCTTATTCTTTTAATTAAGGCGTTTTGCACGTTATGTATTTTGTCAGGTCAATATAAAACACATGAAAAAACCCTTCACATTGAAATTTTGTCTAAAACAGCACCGTAATCGATGGTAAAGTCAACTTTTTGTAATTTATACCTAATACAAAAATAAAACCGCTACAAAGTGAAATTACTATTTGTTTCCAAAAATTTTAACTAACGATTTTCAGTTATAAGTTAAATAGCATAGCAACTCCTTTTGTAGATTAATTCGGCCGATATAATAGCAAGGTATCACTAATTAGTAATTACGATACTATCGATATCCTGATTTTAAAATTCAACTATCGATAGTTTGGCATCACTAGTAGAAATATGCCTTTTTGTTTTAAAAATCCCTTCCGGGAAGGTCGAAAGAATTAAGAATACTGCCAAGTCAAATTATTTTTCTTTTTTTATTAAGTAGGTAGCTATTTACACTGACATGCATGGTTAACTTTTGTAAGCAACTCGTCAGTTGTCACAGTTGAACTAGACGCTCTCGGCTACCCTACAAAAAACAAAGTAATTGCAGCGGAATAAATTTTACAGGAGGAGCAGAAAACCGAAAATCGCTTTATTTAAAATAATTAAACCTTCCATAGTTTAACGATTTTATTGATTTTAATTTCTCTAAGATTAAAGCCTTTTTGATGGTTGTTGCAACTGAATAAATACAAGAGGTTTTATTATTGTTTTATGTCACAAAAAGGTGTAGTCATATTTGAAGATTGTGATCTGGCAAACTTATAAAATAATTTGACCGTGGTATTTAGATCAAAAAGCTTACTTCAAAATTTCATAACCAAAAAAATATTTTACCACCCACTTTCGTAACAAAATAAACATGTCATATCACTGGAAAGTTCATGAACTGGTTACTGGTGACGAGTTCAAGACGATTTGATGCAATTTATCACCGTTGGGGTGCAGAGACAAGTTAATAGCAGCAAACCTAGCTAATTTTAGGAAAGTTTTTTTCATGGTACCAGTTAAATTACTAGTGTCTAATCATTGCAGACGATAACGTGAACACGATCGTAAAATATGTCTACACCTTACTGTAACATTCTGTATAAGGATTATCTTTGTTTTTCCGTAGACAACACCTATAGCTAAATTCACATACAGAGCGTAAATCCATTTTATTGATTTTTTTATGTAAAAAGCAATTGCTTTTAAAAATAAAATATTTTTTTTATTTAATAAGCAATTGCTTTTAAAAATAAAATAAATAAGTATCTATTTCAAGAACAACACAAACTCGTAAACTCACAAAATATTTGTTTGACACATTGATGTTTGACATAATAGTGCTAACAGACGACTGGATTCGGTGCGCTCCGCACATCGAACTTCGTGCGCTCCGTGCCATATTCGGTCGTGTGTAGCTATCCGCCGCACATTATTATTATTAACATCTGTGCGGTGTGTTCGGATGGTTTGCACACATTGATTGCACATCGAACGCGTTGCGCAAGAACCAAGTTCGATCATGTGTACGGCGCACCGCACCGTTCGCCGAATATGTACATATAAATAAAATTGAAGTGTGTTTGTAATCCCAAATTACTAAATGTACATTCCGCGGTAACTTCGGAGTTCCCGCGGAAATTCCGCGATAAAAAGTACCCTATGTCCTTCTCTGCATCCCTGAAAACGTGTATGCAAAATTTCATGATGACCGGTTGAGCCGTTAGGGCATGAAAGCGTAACAAACAAGCAAATAAACTCACTTTCGCATTAATAATATTAGTAAGGATAGGTAATAACTACTAAACAAAGACCAAATCAAATAGTACTAGGTACGTATGAAGATCAGTGTTAATATTGCATCTATAGAAAATTTTAGTAGTTAATTTCAATATTTACTTGATGCCACGCTATAACATGACCTAAGTGTAATAAATAAGTATGTAAATTAATTGTAAACTACATATTTTATGCTACTTATGGGCGTTGACATGACGAGAAACATTCAGTGGAAGTTCCGATGAATAATACATACAAGAGTTACGCATGCGCGGCGTGCCTCAATTTAGTCGGGACTCGGGTGCAGTTTGTGCCTAGATTAAAACAAGTCGGTACATTATTAACCTTAAATAAGCATACCTACTTAAATAAACCGTAATTGATGCTTGAGTAAACTGTAAAATTAAGTATATTGTTGTCTGTTGGAGATGATATAGAATATGATTATGAAAGTAGAAAGAATTTAGTGTGTGTCTGTTGTGTTTTTGTAAGCGCATTGCGTACAATGCAAGCCGGGGGGCCTGACAGTGCGGCCATTTCGGAGGCCCCCAGTAGTGGCAGTGAGGACTCCGAATGTGAACAGGGCCCGGAGTCTGACGTAGATGTTGCCCTCACTGAAGAATGGGCCCAGGAGTTGTTAATTGGGTCGGGCGTGGTCGGTGCTAACGAGGTGCGGGAGTATTCTCTATATAATGCCCTAATTAAATATTTCCGTAAATAAAGCTAATGCAAATATAATAGTTGAAAATTTAATTGTATTTTGTAACTTCTCTATATTTGCCACAAATATTTTTTTTTACTTAATATTTGCGTTTAGGTAAGCTTCAATTTTATTCTATTAATCCGTAGACGTCCCGATATTACAGGTTCGAGTGGAGTCTCGAGCTGGAGTAGCTGGTGCCCTCAGCAGAGTTCTAGCGGTGACCGTGCGCTACGAATGCGATGGAGAACGAAGCGCCCTACCTCTCGTTGTCAAACTCCCCCCGCGGGATCCCTTTGGAAGACTCTTCGTAGCTGAAGCACAATTCGACACTAGGGAGATTTTATTCTATACAGAACTTGCACCGGCTTTGAACAGGATAGCGGAGGAGACGTTAGGGCCTGGAGCGGGACTCCCCATCCCCAAGTGCATAAAGGCTAAGCTGCCAGGTCGGTTTCAGATAGGCTGAAATGTGCATGAAAATCCACTTCAACTTTCATAATCAAGGACCGTAATATTTTTGATCGTTCTATATTTACGTTGCAGTCATGACTTGCGACTTTGAGATTTTATTTTGTATACCTACTGTCTATTTTCGTCTCTCCATCCAAGGTTAAATTTTTGTGACGTAAGAAAGTGCAAGATTCACATTCACGACTCAGCTGTTCTACGGGACTAGCTGATGCCCATAAAACTTAACCTACACGGTATTTAGAAGCTACACAGACACCACGAGGGATATTATTTATACCTACCTACTTTACGTTTCAAACGCTTTCAAGTTATCGTGAACCGATTGCGTTGAAACAAAAACTGCACATAAATTCCTAGTTGATTTTGACGGCGAAAATCATTTTTTTATATATAGTTTAGCATGCATGATACGCATACATACAGGGAGCGAAAGGTATTTGAGGACATACCTACTGAACTAAAACTAAATTGTTGATAATTCTAACAAAATTTTGTAGGACACAATTACATTTTTTACGGCTTAATAAACGACTCAGGCTAAACGATTCGCTGTCAGAGAACTCAGAGACGTGCCGACGTACGCATGCCAGAATGAATTGATCTTTAATCATTTGGGTCATAACTCTGGTATAGTAGTTTTAAGAGATTCAAGCGTGTTATGGGGATTTTAATTAGTGTCTCTTTCAACAACGCCTTATACGCAGAAATCCTTAGGATTAAAACCTGGAGAGTTACGGTGGCCATAAGTTTGGGGTGATGTGGTCATGCAGATTCTCGTCATTCTCAAACACCAATCTTCAATCAATCAATCAGCAACCAGAACTCTGCACCTTCACATATAACCATGACGACATGGTTATATTATGTGAAGGTGCAGAGTTCTGTTGGAATACGTATGACCTCGCAACACACACTCTGTCTATCCATGGTTTTATAACAGTTTCTAAAACCTCGACGTAGGCATGGTGTATTTATCCGAAGCCTCTGAGGAAAGAAGTACGGTGGCATATTAACGTGTCCCAAAACCAACAATTGCGGGAAACTTTATGTGCATAACATGGGCAATCTGAATCAGAACCAATCAAATGCCAAAGGGATGGTATTGGATGGTATCATTTGCCAATTCGTCGCTTTGGTTTCTGATCCCGGTCAAAATTTTTACGTCGGAAAAAACCTGAGCACATCCGGACTTTCAGGATGTTTCAGCTTGTTCAAAGGTCATTTACCGCGGATTGATCGCTGACTCCGAGTTTGTGCTGAGATAAACTGCCCTCTGCGCATCACGTGGACCGTGCTACGTACTGTACCAGAGGTCTTTACGGACAGTGTTTCGGATTGTGCCCTCACAAATACGGAGATCTCTCGCGATGGCTCTTATGAACTTTGAAGGGTATCTTGGTAATTTCCTGAATTTGTTGAACAAACTGTCTAAACGTGCATCATGCTTATGCGCTTGGCAACATTTTCCACGTCGTCTCCACGTGCTTCCAACTCTTGGCGAACTTTATGTACAAACAATCAGACGACCCTTAAAAATCGAGAGCTTTCAAGATCGCTGTAATTTAAAGCGACGATCACAGCGTGTCTTTTCATTTCTTGTGTACTAGGTTATTGTAATCCATTTTTAACTTTTGAAAAGATAGAAAAAACATGCCACTACTATGGAATAGCAGCCACATTTAAGTATGTACCTACGCATCCTAATTTACATAATATTATCTACCCTATTCAAGAATCACAATCTATTATAACAATTAACAAGTAGGTAACTTGATGGTGTATGTATATGAAGCTAAAAGCAAGCTATATAATTATAACGTATCATTACAGATGAAATCGGAGGAGACAGTGAACTCGTTCTGGAAGACGTCACTTCAGTTGGCTTTGAAGCGGCTGACTTCGCCGAGGGACTAACAGAGGAGCGTGCCAGAGCTGCGCTGCAAGCAGCTGCGCGGCTGCACGCCCTTTCGCTGGCCTTGCGAGAGCGAGAAGGCTCACTCGACCAGAGGTTTGATTTCCTCTTCCCCTGCGAACGAGCTGCCGCTGGTTATCTACGGCTTGTTAGGCGTGGTCTGCCCCAATTAGAAGCATTCCTAAAAGTACGACCCGACTGCGTCGAAGAGGCGGCAGCTGTCTCAGCTCTCAGCGCGCGAGCGCCATCACTTTTGGGAACTCTGTTGAGACCCGCGGAACCGGCGCCTCTCGCCCACGCCGACTTTTGGAGCGGCAATCTTTTGTTCAGAGAAAAAGATGGAAAATGTGAGTGTATCGCCTTGGATTGGCAAATGGTATCGTTGGGAAGACCTATGGATGACGTTGCCCTGTTGCTTCTGTCATCTTTAACACCGGAAATGCGACGGGCCGTTGGTGACAAACTGGTTGAGGAGTACGGAGAGTTATTGGAAGCGGAATGTGCGAGGCTAGGTGCTGCGGCGTCCGGGGCAGTGGTGAGGCGCGGACTCAAGCCTGACTGGCCACGAGCGGCGTTGAGAGCTCTTCTACTATGTGCGGGAAGCGTGGATGTTGCGTTAGGGGAACCGAGAGCTGAGCAGCGCCTCCTGGAAGCGGTGCGCGATCTGTATGCACAAGGTGTTCTCGCTTTAAAGCCAGACACGGAAAAATAGAAGCCGTACGAGGCACTCGTGCCAACTGCTCATATTTATTTATATTGGCCATTATTATACAATACTAACTACCTACATACTTATATCATTGGAAGGCATTATTGGGTCCTGGATGCATGTTGTATAGGCATTTAATTTTGAACGGTTTATTCATGTAGAGTACAAAGTGAGTTTAATTATTATTATGTACCTTGTTTAACAGTACCTATCTATGAGAATAGTGACAGTGATGTATGGGTAAAATAATTTCAGTATAGGTACACCCTGGCGTCGGCGCAAGTGTCGACGTAAAGCCTAAAATAAAAAGACTGAATTTTACGTATATCTACATCGTGCGTAAAGTATTTATTTATGAATATAATTATGTATAATTTTCATAGATGATAATAAATTGCTCGTCTTATCAGAAGCTAGAAATTCATTGCGGTCTATTGACTAATATTGGAAAATAAATCATCCGATATAATTATGTTATTGTTTTTTTTATTTATAATGACAAAAAAAAATAAAATTAAAAAGCGGAAGTAGAATAACTTTTGGCGCTTTTAGTAGAATAATCCTACTAATATTATAAATGTGAAAGTGTGGATGCTTGAATGTTTAGATGTTTAGATGTTTGTTACTTAATCACGCAAAAACGGCTGAACGGATTTGGATGAAAGGCATGCACGTTTTCAGAGGTACAGAGAAAGACATAGGGTACTTTTAATCCCGGAATTCTTGCGGGAACTCTGAAATAGGGTACTTGCATGAATGTTTTTTTTCAGTCTATTTTAAAGATATATGGCCTACTTAAACAAAGCAAGAAAAAGAAAAAAAATATATGCATAAATTAATTAAATAGAGCGTTTCAAAGTTTTTACTTTAGACCTTACCGCCGAAACGCGGAATGACGTCTCTAGTTCAAAATTACGCCTTATTGATCTGTGATAGAAATGTCACTGTCGTATTGACAGGGTCATGTGACACTGACAGACAGATAACTTCAATATCTAAAAGCGAAATTAAGGTTGAACTGTGTCGAGTTACTTCCAAAAGTTCCAGTAAAGAATCGAAATGCATCTTACCGATGCATTTTAAAGTAAAAAACTTCAGAAAATGGAAAATATGCGTTGACTGTATGCACTTAGTTTCTTTTGCCTTCTCTGAAATAGGTAAATGTTTCCTAAAAAAATAAAAGTGACGTCATGTGTCAAGCTTGACTGTGATTGGTGTTTCGTTGCAACGTTCCGTTGCAAAAAATTAAAAGTTGAATATTTTGGAAACTATTGAAAATTTTTCTGTAAATCTTTCACGACAACGCTTTTCTAAGGCTCTATTTTTAACCGACTTCCAAAAAGGAGGAGGTTCTATGTTCGATTGTATGTATGCTTTTTTTTTTTTTTTTTTTTTTTTTTTTTTTTTTTTTTTTTTTATGTTCACCGATTACTCGAAGACGGTTGGACCGATTTCGAAAATTCTTTTTTGTTTGAAAGGGTTTACTCCCAATTAGGTCCCATTGCAACCAAGTCGGGATCTGATGATGGGATCTTGGAGAAATCGAGGGAACTCTTCAAAAATTATAGGCACACCTATAGCGATTTGGGTATTTTTTATAGTAAATCGTTCATTTGCTTTTGGAAAGCAAAATTTGAAGAAGTGGAACTGATGATGAAGACCACAGATGGTCATCGGAACTACTCAACAATAATACGTATTTCACGGGTTACGATTGGAGCGATTTCAAAAATAGCTTTTTTGTTTGAAGGGGATACTCCCAAATTGATTCCATTATCACCAAGTCGAGATCTGATGATGGGATCTTGGAGTAATCGAGGGAACTCTTCAAAAATTATAGGTACACCTATAGCGATTTTTGTATTATTTATAGTAAATCGTTTATTTGCTTTCGGAAAGCAAAGTTTGAAGAAGTAGAACTGATGATGAAGACCACAGATGGTCATCGGAACTACTAAATAATAGGTATTTCACAGATTTCGATTCGTTAACTTTAATGTGGTTTCTAAACAATTATGTTCGTCACAATGTATATGGTGAAGTGGAACTGATTGTGGTGTACCAGCAGAACTCCTCAAAAATTAACGTCCCTGCATCGGGAAAAGCAATATTTTGTATAAGTTTATGAGCAGTTGACATTAGGCTATTGTAACTTAGATAAATTACAAACCGACTCACTAAAAAGCAAGAAATAAACAAATTTTTAACAAAAAAATTAAAACCGACTTCCAAAAACACAAAACTAATAAAAAGCTAAAAATAAAAAGCTAAAAATAACAAAATATCGAATTAATCCAAATGACAAAAACACGCGTAATATTATTATTGATTCGTGCTACCACTGATCGGTATGAAGTCGGTGACAAGACAAATATGGAGGGTAGATGGGCCAAGTCGACTCCCGCCACCAGCTCTTCGTGAGCACAACCCAAGTGGGCAGACACCAGCGGGCTTGTCACCGAATTCAAACCGATCAGTGGTAGCACAAATCAATAATAATATTACGCGTGTTTTTGTCATTTGGATTAATTCGATATTTTGTTATTTTTAGCTTTTTATTTTTAGCTTTTTATTAGTTTTGTGTTTTTGGAAGTCGGTTTTAATTTTTTTGTTAATTGAAATATTGACACAGTTTATTAACCGACTTCCAAAAAGGAGGAGGTTCTATGTTCGATTGTATGTATGTTTTTTTTTTTTTTTTTTTTTTTATGTATGTTGATATGTTCACCGATTACTCGAAGACGGGTGGACCGATTTGAAAAATTCTTTTTTTGTTTGAAAGGGTATACTCCCAATTAGGTCCCATTGCCACCAAGTCGGGATCTGATGATGGGATCTTGGAGAAATCGAGGGAACTCTTCAAAAATTATAGGCACACCTATAGCAATTTGGGTATTTTTTATAGTAAATCATTCATTTGCTTTCGAAAAGCTAAATTTGAAGAAGTGGAACTGATGATGAAGACCACAGATGGTCATCGGAACAACTCAACAATAATACGTCTTTCAGGGGTCCTAGTTAGAGCGATTTGGAAAATTGTTTTTTTGTTTGAAAGGAGATACTTCCGAATTGGTCACATTGTCACCAAGTCAGGATCTGATGGTGGGATCTTGGAGAAATCGAAGAAACTCTTCAAAATTTATAGGCACACCCATGACGATTTGGGTATTTTTGATAGTAAATCGTTTATTTGCTTTTGGAAAGTAAAATTTGAAGAAGTGGAACTGATGATGAAGACCGCAGATGGTCATCGAAACTACTAAATAATAGGTATTTCACAGATTCCGATTCATTAACTTTAATGTGGTTTCTAAACAATTTATGTTCGTCATAATGTATATGGTGAAGTGGAACTGATGATGGTGTACCAGCAGAACTCCTCAAAAATTAACGACCCTGCATCGGGAAAAGCAATATTTTGTAAAAGGTTATGAGCAGTAACAGTAGGCAATTGTAACTTAGATAAATTACAAACCGACTCACTAAAAAGCAAGAAATAAACAAATTTTTAACAAAAAAATTAAAACCGACTTCCAAAAAAGCTAAAAATAAAAAGCTAAAAATAACAAAATACCGATTTAATCCAAAAGACAAAAACACACGTAATATTATTATTGGTTTGTGCTACCACTGATCGGTATGAAGTCGGTGACAAGCCAAATATGGAGGGGGTAGATGGGCTAAGTCGACTCCTGCCACTAGCTCTTCGTGAGCAGAACAACTCAAGTGGGCAGACACCAGCGGGCTTGTCACCGAATTCAAACCGATCAGTGGTAGCACAAACCAATAATAATATTACGTGTGTTTTTGTCTTTTGGATTAAATCGGTATTTTGTTATTTTTAGCTTTTTATTTTTAGCTTTTTTGGAAGTCGGTTTTAATTTTTTTGTTAAAAATTTGTTTATTATAATAAATTTCATGCTAGTACCCTAACCGCGGGTGAAACCGCGGGGCACAGCTAGTATCTTTATAATTCATCTTTAGCGCTATTCTTCTCGACGGACGCTTTCTTATACGGGGAATAAGCTGAAAGTATCCAAAAAATCCAGCAAAGCAAGTCCAATCCAGCAAGTTTTTCTTTTTCTTGCTTTGTTTAAGCAGGCCATATACATAATATGTATATGTAAAATAGATTGGAAAAAAATATTCATGCAAGTGCCCTATAGCGTATAGCATAGAGAGAATGAATATCATTGTTGAAGTTATTAATTATCTATTCTAATATATATAAATCACGTGTCACTTTGTTTGTCTGCGATGGACTCCGAAACTACTGAACGGATTCGGATAAAATTTTGTATCCATTTATAATATGGTCCAACTTAAGATAGGATAGTATTTATCCCGGAATTCCCCCGGGAACTCCGGAATTAATGCGGGGAACTGCTTATCACCGTAAACTACAGCACTTTTTTCCCGGAATTACCGCGGGAACTCCGAAATTACCGCGGATGAAATCGCGGGGGACAGCTAGTACATAAGTCGTGTTAGTTACACTATTTATAACTCAGGAACGGCTGAACCGATTTGGCTGAAAATTGGTGGGGAGGTAGCTTAGAACCAGGAAACGGACATAGGATACTTTTTATCCCGGAATTCCCGCAGGAACTCCGAAATTAACGTCGGTGCAATCTTATGAAATTTTGCATACTTAGGTACACATTGTCAGGGGTACAGAGAAGGACATAGGGTAGGTACTTTGCATTCCGGAATTCCTGCGGGATCTCCGAAATTTCCGCGGGTGAAACCGCGGGGAACAGCTAGTTATAGATATAGGTACCTACTCTTTGATTGGTGATTACTTGACTGATGTTGGTACTTACTTATTTGATAAAACCGCATTTTTTTAATCCTTTTTCGTTATTTTATATTCTTAATTCTTGTAAAACTTTAGAAAAAAATTGGGAAAACTTTGTGGAGTGAAAAGTTGCCCAAGTGGGTGAAAATTGAAAAGTAAAAAGCGGAAATTTTTATTTTCCTTATTCAATTCGCTATCCTACTGTACAAACGACAGACGTACTCTATAATCAATGTACCGTGGTACCACCACAATTTGAAGCTTCTTGACTGACACTTTTCATACACGCAGATGGTTCTCCTCACTGCGAAGTACCAACTTCGCCGTTATGTAAAACGTAGTGATTATATGATGTTTGACCGTCACGGCATTTCATTTTAGCAAAATGAACGTCAGTTTTCTTTGTTTTACAATTAAGTTTATCGTGGTTAATATTGTAAACGTGGTGGAATTTACATAATAGTAATCCATTAGTTATAAACAGTGCGTAGAAACAGGAAAATAACATGAAATGGGGTGTTCGCTACAGAGCATCCCAGTAAGGTCCAATTGTGAAGAATTGCTTCCAGAAGTCCCGTTAATCCCGTAAATATCTTGAGAAAAGAAAGACATCTGAACTGGCTGTATGGACTTATGTTCCTTTGCCTTCCCTTTAAGGAGGTTTAACAAAAAAAAATTGCGCTTGTCAAAGTCAATGCTAGGTATGTCAAATCTGAAATGACGAAATGTCATTATTCTGTCCGACCTTGGGAGTAGGGCTGTTGATATTTTTAAAAATATCAATATCAGTGTTTGATAAATCGGAAAAAATATCGATACTTCAATAAAATATCGTTTTTTAATTTTATCGGCTTCGTTTTAAAAAAACAATCGTAAGTTGGCTTAAAAATTATTTGCACAGTAATATTCAGTATATTTATTAGACAAATTAAATTATAAATGTATGAAAATGTTAAGTTCTTCTAGGAAGATTAAAATTTTTTTATTATTTTATGTCAAAAATCCTTTTTCTTTTCAAAAAAACAGATACGTTCTCATAAAAATAGAAAAAACAAATAACTGCCCTATCGATTTAAGATGTAAATGCTAAACAGGTCACCTTTTGATTAAAATCAAGACTATTGTTTTATGTCTTAAGTTTACAATGGTGTTGTATTTCAATAATTGGCGAGAAAAAATTAAAAATAAAAACCTATTGAATAAAATTTCTACTGTCGATATCTATATTTCAATATCGAACTAACGATATATCGTTCAAAAAGTATTAGTAATAAATTTCGATATTTTATCAACAGCCCTACTTCACTTCACCTACTCTACTTGCTACTTGGGAGTTTGGATTTAGGATTTCTAATTTCTGTTGGTCGGTTTTTAAGAAATGTCTATTTGTAATTTAAATATAAACAATACGTGCTTGTTTCCAATATAATTTTTCGTGCAATGGCGCAGTCACATCAAGTCAACTTGGATATTGAAGACGAGGTTCCAGTTGCGAGCTCACCTCGTAACATCGTATTGCACAGATTGGACTCTGGTTCCAGGCCTGTGCCTCCTGTTAGAAATAACCTGGGCCTCGGAGACCGCCTTAATAATGTCTTTAGGGAGATCAGACCTCTCGTTGAACATGCACGTATGGTAAGTAATTAATAAAATACCAATGTGTGTGAGGTACCTACCTACCTACTCGAAAAGGTCAACCCTATTAGATTACAATAATTCCTTTGTCCTGTAAAAACAGTGTTACTAGCTTTGTATCAATTTTAAGTATAGTCATTATAACGACAGTTATACAGTTTTATTTATTCTGTACAGGGAAACAATGCAAGACTATCCCTTCCCACATGGCTGCCTAGGAATACACCAGGAACCCATCAAGTAGGAGAGTCAGCTCTACAACGGCCACAAAGTTCAATAGCCCATATTAACCTTGGTCCTAATGCACAGACTTATGTAGTGACGGAGCGTGCAACACCTCAGAGGCAGCAGTCAACTAGCCATGGATTGAGTAATAGTGCATCTAATGAATCAAACTTGTCTGACCCAATACCCGAGCATATTGACGAAAATGCTCCCAATAATAATAATGTACATGACAATGCCGACAATGACAGCCAAAGTGAAGATGGCACACAGCAGGTGGGTTATGATTTGTTTAACAGTATCCACATTCGACATCCCATAATCATAGTAGTTCTAATATTATAAATAGTTGAATACTCAAAAATAATATGATTTCCTGTAGCTAGCTAGATATAAAAAAATTGTGACATTAAATATTCAGTTTTATATATTTGTGTATCATTATTTACTATTATCTTTTATTTATACATCTGTTTCATATTGTTGTGGTCACATCAATTTTTCAATTCCTTCAGGAACTAACATAGCTATGACCCATTGTCTGAACAAAACAGGTATTTTTTGTGAAGTTTATATCAGTTGATCAAGTAAAAAATAGACAAGGTCAATGACAGACATTCCAAGCATTTGCAGGTCTCTAGTTCACTAGATAACTGATTTCTTTGTGCAGTGACATTGCAAGAGTTATTCTTGCCGGTGGAGTCATAAACCACAAAGAATTAGATACATTAATAAAGAATTATTTCCTTTCAGGTGGTTGATGTGAGGGCGACACTTAACGTGCTCCTCCGTTATGCACCTTTCTACTTGCTATTGTTCATCAAGTTTATGTATGACAGCAGGGAAGGTATATTCACCTTTTTCATTCTGTTCTGCACGTTTTCGCACAGCAACAGTCTTGTCAGGAGGTTGGTTTTATTATATAAATCTAACTAATGTAGCTACTAGCTAATAGCTATAGTATAATAATATGAGTTTGTAAATTTATTTTGTTTTTTTGTGAGTAAACCTTTTTGTGAGTAATGTAATGCTCTGAGTATTAGGCAGAGATGTTAGGAGGCAAGGCCAGATTTTTTTTTTATTTGATTTACCTTAATTATTTACTTATAGTTAAAATTGAGATTACCATGATAGTCATGGTACTTCTGTATAACATAATAAAATAAATAAATATATATTACATCCCACTCCTGTTTACTGTTAGAGCGTTTTCACATTATCCGATCCGATATCGGTGTCGGACGACGATAGCCGACATCCGATAGCCGACACCATGTGCTATTTTCACATATTTCCGACAAAATCGTTCCGATACGGCCATTTGCTCCATAGCTTAGTGCGGGCAGGTCATCATGGCAGACTATAATAGAAAACTTTATTTGCTGTATCTGACAACCAAACTAGTAAAGAAGCTCAAAATGGCCGCCGCGCATCAGGCTCTACGCACACAGAGACAATTTAGATACACGTACAGCACACATACAAACATTATCGTCCGACGGCTCACGGGCGTCCGATGGTGCCGCCAGCGTATCGGTGTCGGCTCCGATATCCGATATCGGGCTGGACAATATGAAAGACAGGTACATATTTCATACATTTTGCTTGCCCCGATATCGTGTCGGCATCCGACACCGATATCGGATCGGATAGTGTGAAAACGCTCTTACTGTCAATTCAAAGATCTAATTCTAGACTAAATGTCAAATTTGTGGCTTGGCCGTTTTGTTACCACAAGAACTATTGTATGACTGAAAAGTAATGAACAGTGGATAAATTTTTCACCTTACGCCCACAGCCCATGTGAGTAGCAAAATCACCAAGTCAAATATTTTGACTAAGGTGTAGAGTTTGTGAAATTGGGTCTTGTAGTTTTAGAATGTAGGCTCTACATAAGATTGAGTGTTATGGCCTCGTCTTGGCAACATCTTACATGAAAATGATTTTGGTGGCATTATAATTTAACAAATAACATAAATCATGCTCGTGGAAACTGTAACATTTCATTTAATTTCCATCACCAGTAGGTGTGTAACAACTAACAGTACATATTTAAATTTAACAGAGAACACGGCAAGCAGATGAACCGGAGCATAGTGTCTCTATTCAGCGAACTAGTGTTCACAATCACTTGCATAGTGATTGTACATTTCCTGTTCGGCCACAACCGGCTTTTGCCCAATGTGGTGATGTTCCCCGGGTACACGGAGCCGATCAGTGTGTGGGAACTGCTGTGGCTGGTGGTGCTGACCGATCTGATCGTCAAGATCATCACCGTTGACATCAAACTGCTGGTCACCATGTCGCCGGCGTGCTTGCTGCCCTACCAGAAGAGAGTAAGTCGACAATGGCGATTCTATCTGGCTAATTTAAATAATAGCCTGGTTTCAAAAATTTTAATTTGTAGTCCGTCTTGTAGATTAATAAAAAATCCCATCAAAAAGTGAAAGCCAAGTTCAGTATTAATCTTATGCTTGGTTGTCGACTTCACTGACAAAAGAATTGAGAAAAATGTAAAGAGCACTTGTCGTTCGGTTTTCATGACACAAGCTCATAGTTTACTGTGCCTGTGGGATCAAGTAGATTTGTGTGTGTGTTGTGAAGGTGGATTATTATTATTATTTTTAACTAACTGTCCCCTGCGGTTTCACCCGCGTGAGTTTCGGAATTCTCACAGGAACTATTTTTTCTAAAATAAAAGTAGCCTAATTTACTTCTGATAACATCAGCTATCTGCCAGTGAAAGTCCCATTAAAATTGGTCCAGCCGTTTCAGAGATTAGCGGAACAAACAGACAGAAAGAAATTGTTTTTTATTTTGTCAGTACTGTATATAATTTCATATATGCATTTAGTGAAAAACTGTAATTTGGAATTACAAACAGACACTTAAATATTTTTTATATGTATAGACTAGCTGTCTCGCGCGGTTTCACAGTTTTGAAGTTTCCTCGGAATTGTTCCATACAAACTTTGCAACCCCTTTCATCCCCTTAGGGGTTGAATTTTCAAAAAGCCTTTTTTATCGATGTCTTTGTCATACAAAGAACAGACACTCCAAGTTTCAGGCCTCTACGATCAGCGGTTTAGGCTGTGCGATCAGCAGTTTAGGCTGTGCGTTGATCCATCGACCATCAGTCATTCAAGACAAAGAATTTTATATGTATAGAACATGTATAGAAGATAATATATCCTCTGCCCCCCAGGGCAAAGTGTATTTGTTCGTGGAGGCGGTGTCGCAGCTGTACCGCTCGCTGCTCACCGTGCAGCCGTGGCTGTTCTACCTAGTGCAGTCGTACGAGGGCTCGGAGCGCATGGTGGGCATGTTCCTCGCCTCCGGGTACGTGATCGCCAAGGTGGTCGAGGTGTTGCTGCGGGTCAAGCTGCTCAAGAGCGCCACCTGGACGCTGGTGCAGAGTGTGGTGAGTTACGGGGTATATAGATTTTTTAACCGACTTCCCAAAAAGTGAAGATTTCAATTGAAAGAATTAATCTGATATTGCCAAAAGTTGTTGTCTCAATCATATTGACGTTTAAACGATATGATTAGATTTAGCTGGCCCAATCACCAAAAATACCAATTCTGTGATGTGCAGTCAGCATAGCATAATATGTAAATAACTTTTAAAATCTTTGAATCTTATTGCGATGGTAATAAAGTTCAACTACTCAGAAAAATATATTATACTGAAATACTTTTTTCGTTTAGGCAACACAAATTTAACAATACATAATTTAATTAATAATGAAACCGGTTAAAGATAAACTATGTAAATGAGCGAACTTGATGCTTAAAATAATTTACTTCCAGCCAACCTACTGGGAAAAAGACTAATCGTATCTTAATCAAAGAATAATCTGGTCCATCGATTACTTTTTATAATGTTCCCGGTAGGGATCCTTTATTGTAATTAAAATTGAAAAATACTGTATTTTTCACAACACACAAAAATTACAACATCCGTAAACAACAACTACAATGACTGATTTAATAGTATGATTGATTTATCGCTTTTTTTTTCTACTATTCAGACGATAAGTAAAATGCTACACTCGGTAGATCGAACGCTCGAAAGTGATATTGTTTTCGCGCGTCCCGCCCGCAGAACCTGGGCAGCAAGCCGACCGGCGAGCAGCTGGGCTCGGCCGGCGACTCGTGCCCGATCTGCCACGACGAGTACACGACGCCGGTGCGGCTCGGCTGCGGGCACATCTTCTGCGAGCTGTGCATCGCCGCGTGGCTGGACCGCGAGCACACGTGCCCGCTGTGCCGCGCCAAGGTCGCCGACGAGCCCACCTGGCGCGACGGCTCCACCACCTACGACTTCCAGCTGTACTGAGCCCCGGGCCTGCGCGCCACACGTGCCCGGTCACACGCTCCTTCCATGCAGAGTAAGAGTTAGTTTTGAAAAGTGCGCGGATTCCGTCGTCCGTTATTATATGAATTTACGATTCTTTCATCTTTTTCACAGCTGGTCATATTTAGCAGCTCCCCAACCCTTTGGTGTGACGTCACAATATATTATACATCATGATGTGACGTCACAATTTTCTTTTTTATAAAATCAAACAATTTAGCAAATCGACAGAACTTAAAAATAATTTATTTTATTTTTATTCATTAATAAAAAGTTTTTCCTATACGGTTAAATACTATAACACATTTATAGTGTCATATGACGTCACTACCCACCCCTTGTTACTTACACAATGTCACACTTCGTTGAAGATTTCTGAGTTTCGCGTTTACAAGAACCTTCAACGTTGAAGGCCACTTTCTTTTACGACATTGGTCTTAAAACAAATGTCTCCAAAATGGCAGCCCCATTTTTAATATCCATCGAAAATGAATTTTGAACATTAGTGAAAATTTTAAATGGTTGTCAAAAGAATTTATGATTATCGTGCATTTAAGTAAGGTGAAGAGGTAAATAAATAAACTAAATAGGTAGCGATTGAAATGATGTAAATAAATTCAAATTTTTAGTGTTAAGTCCTCTAAATACTGATTAGGCGAAGCGAATAATTCGTCCAATGTTCGAATTTAACTATTTAAATATTACTATTTTAACGAAAAATTTCTTCCCGCTAAAGCCTTTTAGTCTTCGATAGCAAAATTATTAAACATTGAATTAACAATGTTTCTGGTAAATCAGAAGACCATAAGAATATTCTCGGCTCAATTCATGTCCTAAACAGGATTGACCCTAAAAATAGCTTTTAGCTTACACTTTAGTTTTTGAAAATTGAACCTAATTAGTAATTACTTATAGCATTAAGATTTAACAATGTCAAAATAAGGAATCTGATTTGACATTTTTGGTGATATTTAGGAGGCTGATCTTTCTCCAAAGTGGAATTTGCCTCAAATTCAGAGGCCTCGGAGGCGATCTTGACTTTGAGCTCAAATCCACAATGTCATAGGGTTATGGCAACCACTCTTCTTGTAGACATAAAAAATAGTAAATATTGTGTTTTATAATGTCACAACGTTGTTGTATATATATATATATATTGTAGATAAGAATAATGTGTTTTGTTGATAAATTAATTATAAAATTATGAGCTTGATACGTTTGAACAATAAGGAGTCAAATGAAAGTCATACAAGACTGTGCTCGTTCAGTGATAATAATATGTATTGTGCAGGGTTATTTGTAACTCAATGAATTCCTTCTTTCCTTTGATTATTTTTTTAAGAAATTGTACTTTTACCAAGATGAAGATTAAAGAGGTTCAAACTGATAGAGTTTTATAGCACTGTGTAGTGTGTAGTTAAAATAAAATTTCGTAATTTTGTTGCTTCCAGCAGCTTGCACAGCATTGACATGTTGACTCGAGTTGGAATGTTTTTTAGGATCAAAAATCAAGATTTCTCAGTAACGGTTACTATTTGTTTATGGGTAGGGTATGCTGGTTTAAATTGAAAGCTCTACCAGTACTCCCGAAGGAATTGGTGTTCCAAATAACTCTGCAGGTATATACTACAGAATACAGCGATTCCTAAAGTCAGTTTCGCGGAAAAGTCTCAGTACAAACCAATTACATTTGTCATTATTAATTTACTATCATCGCATCGATTTCAGCAATTAGCATCGATTGCCCTGCAATTTCTTTTCTACATTAGTACAAAAAAGTTTGCCGTGACATTGCTAATGTGCTGAAACTTATAATTCGCTTCTACTATATCCTAAACACATCGAAATAAGCTACGAATAGGCACAATTATTTTTAATTCCTCAGATCATTCGATTACCTTACTCCTAGAAAGGAAAATCTATCTTTACAGAGTACAGACAGCATCAGAATTATCTTATCACTTTAGACAGTCGTTGAATCTTATTGCAATAATTAAGTATGTAATAAAGTTCAACTGACAAAAGAGATGCTCACTGTACCTAATTAGACGAATGATATCTTTGCGCACCAACACAACGTTGCTGTATACTTAAGTCAGTCATATTATAAAGGGTGCTCTAATATATCGACCACCTGTAGATACTAGATAGTATTGTTATCCCTGCCCCCACAATTACAGAGGAAAAGTCTAACGTTAAATGTTACTAAAGTGTACTTCGTCTATTTTTGTACATAATAGTAGAGTGCGCGCGAGATAAGTCTGCGCGCTGCTGGTGGCGCTACTGGTAGTGCAAAGTAACCAACTACACTGCACACTGCACCAGGTACGGTATACACTGCAGGCGGCCTACGATTAGTTCCGATTTTAGCCGCGCGCAGACTTATCTTGCGCGCACTCTAGTATAATAATTGTGCGATAATAATATATATACATAATAATAATATGTATAGTTTAGTATTCTAAAAAGAAAATTATCGTGTAAAGAATTCGTGGTAATATGCCCCGCTCCACATTCACGCGAGAACATTGCGAGGTCGCGAGAAAACCACGAGAACATGAATGTTCTCCGCTGTTTCTCGTGGTTCTCGATGAGAATCTAATGAGACACTTGTACATTTGAGTCTAATAAACTCCAAAACGTTGGTTTATTCTTAGGCGCACTTCCACTTTTTGACTATCCTTTAATAGTCATAGAGTAAGCTGTTTAAAGCAATAGCACTGCAGAACTGTTATCATTAATTAAAAAAAACTTATGTTAATCGTATTGTATTTCTTTCAAGTTAATAATTGTGTTATTTTTTTCTCTTCAACTTAAAAATTAATTGTACCTACCATTTTTTTTGTTCTGTATCTAAAAACGCAGCAGTTGTGTTGTGGACATTTGCATTTGCTAAACGTTATGTATTTACATGATAGTGATTTTATTTTAGCTATCATTGATTATGAATATAATATTTTATTAAGCTCAATAATCGGATGAATTTTATAAATTAGGTTTTCAATCGAAATGGTGAAATTTACTAAGAAATTATTTATTATGTATAATTGTATCATAATTATGATATGTATCTAATATTGTAAATGAATTCTTTAGGTAATAAGCGTAATGTGATAATAAGAAAAATCCAACGGTTATATAATTTGTAAAATATAAGTTTAGTAGTTTATTTCAGAATAAATCGTTATAAGAGTATAATTTTTTGTTTTTTTTTTTATCGTATAGTCACACGCAATTGACTTTGGCGTTATCGAAAACATACACAACTAGCTATGGAATTCGGAGTTCCTGTGGGAATTTCGAGATAAAAATTACCCTATGTCACTCAGGACTACAGCTTCCTATAAGTGAAAGAATTTTCAAAATCGGTTCAGTAGATCTAGAGATTACCATACAACCTCACAAAATTATAAAAGTAGTATAGATATTTGTACACTATTGGAAATGCTTGAAAAATTATTTTATTATATAAGAATTACCACCACTTTTCAGCGAAATTACCTCGATTGATATCTTTATATTATGAATGAGTCTGGCGAGAATAAAAAAAGAAAAAATATTTCAATTACATATTTATTTTAATTAATTATATAGTATACACTTATTACGAATCATATAACATAATATATTTATTATAGCTTACAATTATATTTCGCCTACAAACGTGAAAAATTAAATAAGATTGTATTTTATAATAATAGTTATTATTTCAAAGTATCACAAACACCGGATAGAATTACATTGCACCCAAAGCGCGAAGCATCTATCACTAATGCCGGGGCTGCCACAGAGCGGACTTCTCACGTTTCCTCCTATTATTATATATTATACTTAGTTATTTTTAATATACTAATAAACGTTTAGGGGGCAACCCTGATTCTGTACAACTATTGTTATGGACTCTTCGAAAAAAACAAAGAAATCTGGTTCGTCCTCACAAAAATAAAATGTAAACTAAATTTGATTTTTGACGTTACATCTTTTGGCGCACAGAGATTTGATTGACGACCCGATTGGCGTAATAGGTCACCATGCCTGCCCGCTAATCAAGAGGTTCCGGGTTCGATTCCCGGTGGGGGTGCACTTTGTGTGATGAACACAGGGTTCCACTTTCCAGTCTGGGTGTATTTATATAATATCTATAGTATAATATATGCATATTATGTAATTCTATGTAGTATATAACACGTTTGCTTCGTTTCAACTGATGTTGCGCGCACAGCTAAGGAAATTTAAGTTATAATTAAACATAATTTTGATTTTTTATCAAAGATGTGTGAAAAGAATCATTCCAACGTGCACTTGATTGCCTACGTTTTTTTTCACAGTTGCTCCATCCAATAGCTGTACACAATGATGAGCAGAGTTGTTAAATAAGTATATTGAAAATAACTCTTGTATATTTCATGTACACATATTTATCTTGTCCGATTAATACAAAATGGATACGAATTATTTTTACTATACTAAGGGATAAACAAACATCTATTTATCAATTCATCAACCCTGAGTATCCGAGAGCGAGCAATTTTTCAAACTAGTATAAAACACCATCGTTAGCGAATATCGTTGTTACGTTTACATTTTATGGTCGTCTGTTAATCTATTAGTCGGCACCGAAAGTAGCTTGCTATACTTTTGACAGTTGTTGAATCGTATTTCAATAATAAAGTTCACCTACGATGCTGACCATATAATAATCACACCAGAATCCTCGAATGGCGCGCGTCTGACTCGCGCCACATACCGATACAGTGGCACTAAATCTCCATAATATCATATCAACGATAAACTATAGAAATGCGGGTACTTGGGCAGTGGTGGGCACAAATTAATCCACTAAAAAAATCAACACTGAATCTGATGAATATAGGAAATAAAAGAATACTGCCATATATAAATCAACAAGTGTCCAATTTCGATATGTTTCATTTGTTGAGTGATCACTTTAAAAAACAAAAAACTTGACCCGCAAACTGTAGCTTATCTTAACTCGAACGAATGTACACTTCACAATCTCACTGTTTCTCCCTCCCTCATAGGAGAGTGTCTGCTACGCGTTCTCACTGTAGAGCTTCACATAACACTTGTACCGCGCGGACATTCGTTACGAGCCGGCGTCGGGGCTCGCCGACCGGCGGCCGGTCTCGCACGCGAGCTCGAGCTTGGCGAGCGCGGAGCCGAGGGCGGGGGTCGCGGGCGCGGGGCCCGGCGCCTCGGGGTCCGGGGGCGGCGGCGGCGGGGCGGGGGCGCCGTACAGGAACAGGTTCTTGAGGCGGGCGGAGCGCGCCGACGTGGAGGGCAGGTCGTCGGGCCAGCTGGCGGCGCTGGCGGCGTCGTCGGTGACGTCGGCGGTGACCTCGAGGCGCGCGCCGGCCGCGCCGCCCGCTGCGCCGCCCGCGCCGCCCGCGCCGCCCGGCGAGTGCGACTCGTGCCCGCTCAGCGAGCCGGCGAGCGCGGCCAGCGACGCGGCGCGCGCCTCCGCGTGGTGCGAGCCCGCCGACAGCGACGCGTCACCTGCCAGCACCGCACACACCATCACTCACTGTTCACACTCCATACAAATGAACCGATACGAGTACTCTCCCACAAGTAAAGACGGCCGGCTTGTATGTACGTCCGTGTACACGTGTTGTGCGCGTGTGCGTATCGTAAGGTCTCCGAAGAATAACTAAAGCATATTCTTCTGAGGGTAAGGTTTGACAGCAAGCTGACAGTAACTGTCAGTGGATAATTGTCACATGTAGATTCGACATGAGGGAAAATTTCCTGCGTCTTCTTTACCGAGGTTATTTTCGGTTCTTGTCTGTTGACCGGTGGAGGTCGTAGCAAGTGGACGCCTGTCGCCTTATTTATTCGATATTTTCACCACCTTTCAGCAGCCATTTTGTTTTCCAAGCAAGAGACTGGTTTTCGTGAAAGAACCGTGTTTTATCTTGGGAAACAATCTAAAACTGTCATTGGCGTTTCGCCATAATTACTTAAATTGCCGTTTCGCCATGATTACTTAAATTGCTAAATATACCTACGTACATTGGCAGAATTAAATGCTACAAAACGCGATATATTGCCATAATTGAAGAAGAAGAAGGTCATTTTCACGAAGCATGAGGTGGCATAAAATTGGGATCTGTATTTTATTTATTTTTAGTTTTATTTTATTTTGAAGGACAACAGTCATTCACGGAATTCACAATTAGAAAATATAAAATGTATTCTTTGCCTATACTAAAATCTGGTACAGAACATAGTTATTTCTACAGGGCGCTCGCTCCGCGGGCAGGTCTGTCGGCTCACCTATGCTCGGCTCGAGCCTCCTGGAGGCGGCGTCCTGCTCGGCGAGCGTGTCGCGGTCGTCGTCGTAGGGCGCCCCCGCGCCGCCCGCCGCCCCCGCGCCGCCCGCGCCCTCCCCGCCGGCGGCCCCGGGGGCGCGCTCCCCGTCCCCCGCGCCGCCGCCGCCGCAGCCGCCCGCGCGGCACAGCGACACCGGCACCACGCCGTACACGTAGAACAGCAGGATCGGCACCCCGATGCCCACCGCCAGGCCCGCCACCAGCGGCGACACCAGCAGCTGCAACACGAAAACATACACGGATTTATAATTACGTAGCAAGCGGCGACGCGACGGCGGCGCGGCGACCGGCTCACAGCGGGGCGGGGCGCGGCGCGACGCGAGGCGGGGGGTGGAGCGGTACGTACCACGGTGGCGACGGCAGCAGCGGCGGGACGGGGGGGACGGGGGGGACGGGGCGGGATACAGCGCGAAGTGCGGTGCGGGGCGGGGCGCGGTGCGGGGCGGGGTGTGGCGCGGGGGTGGGGTGTCGGACGACGGTACGTACCGCGGTGGCGACGGCAGCAGCGGCGGGACGGGGGACGGGGCGGGATACAGCGCGAAGTGCGGTGCGGCGCGGGGCGGGGTGGGGGAGGGGGGTGTCGGACGGCGGTACGTACCGCGGTGACGACGGAAGCAGCGGCGGGACGGGGGACGGGGCGAGGTGCGGCGCGGCGCGGGGCGGGGCGGCACTTACCGCGGCGGCGACGGCCGCAGCGACGGCGGCGCGGCGGCGCGCGGGCTGGGCGCGGCGCAGGCGGCGGTGCGCGCGGCGGCCGGCCCACAGCGGCAGCCCCACCAGCAGCGCCGGCAGCGCCACGCCCGCCACCACCGCGATGCCGAGCGGCGCGCCCGCCAGCGTGCCCAGCTGCCACAGCAACTTTTTCTTGCGCGACCACGGTTTCTTGCCCCAGAACGTGCAGCCGCTCGGACTGCAAATGGAAAAAAAATATTACGATTAATTATTATCTGTAATTCAAGCAAGCAGTTGAAACAACCGATCCTATTTCCAATTCTTCGGTTTTTTCACCCACCCCACAAACACCTCAATGCTAACGAGTCTGTTAGCAAAGAAGTGTTTATGTGGGCTATTTTTAGAATAAAACCACATCACCTTGCACTATAATCATCAAATTTCAGCTTCTCCATACTCAGGTTAAAATTGAACATTCAGCGAACGGCAAGTCTCACCTCAGGTAATGCAAGTCGGAGACCTCCTTCATGCACAGCCAGCAGAACTCAGCGCCGCACACGCAGCACACCATGTGGTTGCACGAGCCGTCCTCCACCTTCACGATGAGCACCGAGCAGCGCGGGCACGGCTTCACCTCACCTATATGTATATACACACACAATACGAGTGTCACAACACTATACAGACAGCGCCTACGGCATAGTTTCAAAATCGTGCGTAAATGAAATTAAAATGTCCATAAGAAGAAAAAGATGAACAAAAATTATACGAGCGTTTGTGTGTGTGTCTGTGTGTGTGCCTGTCTGTGTGTCTGTCTGTCTGTATCTGTGAGTGTGTGTCTATTTGTATCGGTGTGTGTGTGTTTGTCTGTTTGTATCTGTGGTGTGTGTGTCTGTATGTGTGTGCCTGCTTGTTCGTGTGTGTGTGTCTGTGTGTCTGTCTGTATCTGTGAGTGTGTGTCTATTTGTATCGATGGGTGTGTGTGTGTATGTGTGTTTGTGTCTGTTTGTATCTGTGGTGTGTGTGTCTGTATGTGTGTGTGTGCGTGTGTACCGTTGTCGGGGTCTGTGTTGACGCGGGGCGCGCGCGCCGGCGGCGGGTGCCGCGAGCGGCGCGCCGCGTCGCAGGTCTGCGTGGGGTGCCACGCCGCCTTGCAGTGGTAGCAGAACGCGGCGCCGCAGCCAGGCGCCTGGCACGACAGCTTCGGGCACGACGCGCACCCGCTAGCCACCACCGCGAAACTGTGCCGCAAGCCAAGTAGGTACATATAAATGACAATTCCAATAACAACTTTATTTGAGTAGAATGTTCAGTGGGAATGTTAAGGGTACTTTCCAACAACTTTGTTTCACTCGATTGTTTAATGAGTATGTTATTGGGTATACAAATTGATAGCGAATGTATTTTTTCGTACTTAGCCTTAGGTGCAAATATTTACAGCGCTGAAAGTGAAAGTTATAACAAACAGGATAAGCGAAAAAATAACATAAGTTCCGTAGTTTTTAGAATATGAGGAAAATAAATTCATTGAAAAAACACCAGCCTTAGATACAAATAGTTAACAACTATATTCACAAGGTACACAATACACGTACAATATACGTATACAAGGCACGCGTCACGCACACAGCGAGCGGAAGCATCAGCTGTGTTAGTACGATCGAATACTACTCAGGTCATTGATCTTAAGATACCGGCGCGCGGCGGTCTTTTTTTTGTTTATATGTATATCCAAATAGAATTTAATACTTTTTCATTGCTACCCAATCACCTATAATAATTAATCAATCAAAATTTCACCTAATTGTAGTGTAAATTAATAAGGTAAAAGTTCCGTAAAAGATCCGCCAAAAAGTGACGGATGCGGATACTTCTATTTCCAAGGATATCCGCGGATAGCTTGCACATCACTAGTAGGTTGTAGTAGTTCTGGACTGACGTTATTAGCTCCACGGTGCGACGTGCCACATACCTGCAGTCGGGCGCGGGGCACCACCTCGTGTCGGGGTCGGCCGCCAGGGCGCGCCGCACGGAGAACTCCTCGTACTTGTCATACAGCACGGGATTGTCCACGATCCGACGAACATCTGGGACGAACAGAGTGAAGACGAAAACTGGGTCAAACTAGGATTTATTGCGAGGAACGAATGTACAATATATTTACAAATTTATTATACTACTAGCTGTCCCCCGCGATTTCATCCGCGGTATTTTCGGAGTTCCCGCGGTAATTCCGGGAAAAAAGTGCTGTAGTTTACGGTGATAAGCAGTTCCCCGCATTAATTCCGGAGTTCCCGCGGGAATTACGGGATAAAAACTATCCTATCTTTTAAGTTTTATCCATATTATAAATGGTTACAAAATTTTATTAAAATCGGTTCAGTAGTTTCGGAGTCCATCGTCCATATATTAAAGATGTATGATATGATGTATGTAGATCATTATGCCATCTAGTAGGTACATACTATAAAAACATAAAGAGGTTTTCTCCTGAACACAGAGAGAGCGGCAATAAGTATATATTGTTGTTAAACTTTTGCTCCTGACGCTTCCCCGACCATCTCAATCAGCGCGATACAAATTATTTTAATAATTAACGTTTTAACCCGGTCGCTGACGGACAGTACGAGCCTCCACTCCTACTTAAACTTTAATGCTCTTTATCTGTTTTCATTAATTGGAAAAAAAGGAAAAATATACGACTGTATTATTTTATTATCATCTAACTGATGCACTAAATACAATTTTGATTTTGATGCTCCGGCAACATGCCTACCAGCCGACCGTATCGAAGAACCGGACGCGAAAACCGTGCGTCACGTGCGTGTGCGCGTTCGAAAGGTTTTGTTTTGATGATATCACGTCATGACGTCATGAGTATACAGCTGTAGGGTATAGTGCAGGCCGGGCGCTCTCACCCAGCGGGTTCATGTTCTCCTGGCAGGCGGGGCAGTTGACCGGCACGCGCGCCTCGAAGATCTCGATGGCGAGGTACTGGCGCAGGCAGGGCTCGCAGCAGCGGTGCGCGCACCACGCCAGCCGCACCATGCCGCCGGCGGCGAACATCGACAGGCACAGCGGACACTCGAGCACGTCGCCCTGCGAAACGATCATCACACCAATTTTAGTATGTATATAGGACTCCTCTTTTTTTTTCATTATTGACTGCTAGTCGGACCTTCGCGGTTTGACACGCGTTAATTTCGGAGTTCCCGCGGGAAAAAGCACACTAGATGTCCTTTTCTATGCCCCTGACAATGTGTAAATGTAACAAACAAACAAACACTTTGTAACAAGGGAATGCCGATGGCGCCTGAAACACAGTTTCAACTAGTTTGGGCGCTAGTGCACTACTGACTACTGTATTAACTTAATTATTATTATCAAACAAACTCAAAGCTGCATTTATCTTAGTAGTGATTAGGTAGGCTAGTAAGGAATCCTTACGCGAAAGTGAATTTGTTACGGTCAACTTTAGCGGCTCAACCGATCGTCATGGAATACTGCACACACGTCGTCGGGGTACCGAGAAGCACATAGAGCATTTTTTGTACCAGAATTCCCGCGGTAACTCCAAAATTACCGCGGGTGAAACCCCGAGGAACAGTTAGAATGAATATAATAAACGTGGGCCTGAGACGGGAGACCGTTATACAACAGGTTAAACTTGAAAAGGAAACTACTTCAATATCCGTTAACATTGGAGCTTTGTAGTTAAGTGTTAAAATTAAAAAATAAACTACCGATTTTTAGTCGTTTCCACCAAAATATGTAGAGTAGGGACTTTACAACAACAAAAATCAGCGCAGTAGGTAGAGTAGTGCACAGTAGCAGATATATTATGTAGTGAGCACTTGAGTAGATACGTTTTCAGCTTTGTAGTTTGAGCTAGTTACGAATTGCAAGTATGAAGTACCTATCTACTCATGATAATTTATGTAATGTGTTGAGGCCATAATAAGAATCGAGCGTGACCTACAACGCTCCACCTCAACGGCTCGTCGGGTAAAGAAATCCGAGGATAATCACAAACAAAGCTTTTGAGACGTGCAGAGTCAAGGTGGTCACGGCTAGTTTTTATGCGAAATTCTATAGATATGTTTATTTATTTATTTATTTATTGGAGAAAAAAGAAATGTTCTCATAACACGTCTGCTAATTATTTAATAAGCAGACGTAATAATTGTTTTCATTACTCGCAAATAGGAGCTATATAATGTTATTATTTTTTTATTAAGTTTTCTGCATAGATTTTGGTGTGAGCGATATCGAATGCCCGCCCACTTTGCGCGAAGCTTCCATTTTTAAAGTATCTTATACCTAGTTGCACCATGGACCAATAATAATAGAGGACTGACAATCGCCACACTATCGAGCGTAACTAGGAAAAAAACGAAAATACTGTCTTAAATCTAGATGGCGTGGCAAACTGAGCTGTCTTATAGGTTGCAATTTTTTTCCGCTAGGTTCGCTAGTCAACGATAACAAGTTTGTTTTTAGCTTTTCTACAAATTGCGAACAGATGGCGTCAGAAAAAAGAAATATTTCTTGCGAAACATGAATGAAATGACTTGTTGATACTTACGCCATCTGTTACTATTCAATATTAATCCTTCTACTCAATGAAAAATTGTACAATGGTTTAGTTAGGTTCACCGATGCTTGATTTTCTCATTTCGTTACTCTTAGCGCCGTCTAGTGCTCTTATTTAGAACTAGTTTCGAAACCACGCTCAAATATGGCGATTGTTAGTCCTCTAGTTTTATTGGTCCATGATATGCACCAAGAAAGGATGTTATTTTTTTTGATATTAGGACGTGAAAGTCGGTATGGAAATGGTTTGGTTTTGAAATTCAGTCATAGCTCTTTTCGTGCTTCCTTAACCGCGAGGGACGGGCTAGTTACTTATAATTTCAAATTTATACAAATAGATACGATTCGAGTTGTTAAACAAATGGAGAATAATTGCGATTCACTGACGTACCTAAATAAACAACCAAAGTAATACATAGTGATGTGATGATGTGACAATGTCACACAGTCACACCCTAGAGTGACCGTCGGTTGTGAACTATGATGTCATCGGTTAAACATGCGAATCTCAAGAGGCAAGTGAGTGAGAGATTGCTTTAAATTGTACCATTTTAAGAGTTGTCAAAACATATCGGTGCCTTCAATCAATTAACAAAACAAAATTTTAACAAAAAAATTAAAACCGACTTCCAAAAACACAAAACTAAAAATCTTAAAAATAAAACGCTAAAAATAATAACATACCGATTTAATCCAAAAGGCAAAAACACACGTAATATTATTATTGGTTTGTGCTACCACTGATCGGTTTGAATTCGGTGACAAGCCCGCTGGTGTCTGCCCACTTGGGTTGTCCTGCTCACGAAGAGCTGGTGACGGGAGTCGCTTAGCCCATCTACCTCCTCCATATTTGGCTTGTCACCGACTTCATACCGATTAGTGGTAGCACAAACCAATAATAATATTACGTGTGTTTTTGCCTTTTGGATTAAATCGGTATGTTATTATTTTTAGCGTTTTATTTTTAAGATTTTTAGTTTTGTGTTTTTGGAAGTCGGTTTTAATTTTTTTGTTAAAATTTTGTTTATTTCTCGCTTTTAAGTGACTTAGTTTGTAATTTCTCTAAGTTGCAATAGCCTTATGTCAACAGCTCATCACGTTTTACAAAATATTGCTTTTCCCAACGCAGGGACGTTAATTATTGAGGAGTTCTCCTGGTACATCATCATCAGTTCCACTTCACCATATACATTGTGACGAGCATAAATTGTTTAGAAACCATATTAAAGTTCACGAATCGGAATCTGTGAAATACCTATTATTTAGTAGTTCTGATGACCATCTGTGGTCTTCATCATCAGTTCCACTTCTTCAAATTTTACTTTCCGAAAGCAAATAAACGATTTACTATAAAAAATCCAAAAATCGCTATAGGTGTACCTATAAATTTTGAAGAGTTCCCTCGATTACTCCAAGATCCCATCATCAGATCTCAACTTGGTCACAATGGAATCAATTTGGGTGTATCCACTTTCATACAAAAAAACAATTTTTGAAATCGCTCCAATCGGAATCCGTGAAATACGCATTATTGTTGAGTAGTTCCGATGACCATCTGTGGTCTTCATCATCAGTTCCACTTCTTCAAATTTTGCTTTTCAAAAGCAAATGAACAATTTACTATAAAAAATACCCAAATCGCCATAGGTGTGCCTATAATTTTCGAAGAGTTCCCTCGATTTCTCCATGATCCCATCATCAGATCTGAACTTGGTGGCAATGGGACCTAATTGGGAGTATACCCTTTCAAACAAAAAAAGAATTTTTCAAATCGGTCCAACCGTCTTCGAGTAATCGGTGAACATACATAAAAAAAAAAAAAAAAAAAAAAAAAAAAAAAAAAAAAAAAAAACATACATACAATCGAACATAGAACCTCCTCCTTTTTGGAAGTCGGTTAAAAAGGCAAAAGCACAACCACAAACTTATTTCTTTAGGAAGACCAGCAGCACAATTAAAAAACACTAAAAACTAATGTAAAACAATAACAACGTTTTTAAACCTTCAAAGCTCACTGGCTCAAACACATTCAATAATAAAAAATGTATCGCCTTAAATAATAATATGTTTATTGTAGGTAGGTACCTAACCATTGGTTTTCGATTAAATCTGAGCGAAATAAGACAGGAGGGATGCTTGAAAGCTATTAAGGAATTTGTCAAGCTTCCACGGATCAACTGATAACGCCGCCGCGCAAATAAGAAGCGACATAGACGAACGATGACAGCGCTACTTGCCCGTGATACGGTTCAGTTGTCCGGCCAACCGGACGACGGAAAAATAATATTTCTAACCGACCTCCAAAAAGGAGGTTATGCATTCGGCTGTATGTATGTTTTTTTTCCGTAGTACAGTCAACTGTACTACAGAAGATTTTTTTTCCGTAGTCCGCGGTTTACCGGACCATGGAAGATCTAGTTAAAACGCTTTGTTAGGTTGACCTCTTTGTTCAATTTATTGTTGTAAACAGTCACACAAAAAAATAAATGGCTGGAATTATCATTAATAGTTACATTTCAAACACCACCACCATCAGCCACATCAAAATTTGTAAACCATTTTCAACCACTTAGTTCCATAGGACCATGTTGACTAATTTTTATTTTTTAGTCCGTCTTGTATTAAAAAATATTGGACACGTATTTTTTCTTTTTTTAGGTAATCAAAAAATAACGGCGATATAATGAGTTGAAATTTCGCGTGACGTCACTATTCTGACAATTTGTATGGCGGTTTTAGCGGTTAGTGACGTCACGACCCCCTCACCCTAAACTTTAATGCGCTTTATCTCTGTATATTTTAATTTATTTAAAAAAGCAAAAAATACATATCTATTGTTTTTTTATTTTCTAACTGACGGACTAATTAGAATTTTGATTTTCAAAAGTAGTCCACATCCCCATTGCTTTGCTCGATAGAAAAATGTGCATGCGAGAAAGGGAAGAATACACTTGTCGTCGCGTGCGCACGCGGCTCAGGATTACTACGAAATGACGTAAACTAAGTTCAGTCGGAATTCGGATCTTTTCTGCTACGTATTTCTTTCCGATCGGTCGGTCGTTTCATTTGGATTGAATAGAGTCTATTCAATAGACCGACCGGAATATCCCACTGAAATCTAGACAAACGAATTTTGTTCTTGGTAGAGTTCCAAATTCACAATGTAACGTTGTGTTTAGTTTCAGTGCGATCCCTTCGGAAGTATGATTTTGTAGTAGTATACATACATAACGTACGAGATGTAATTCACGGACCGAGTGTGCACTCTCTACTGCGGTAATAACATTATTTTTACATCAGCAAAAGCAGCTCAAGCGGCTCCTCGCCAAGTTTACGCTGATCCTCACATTGCATCGTCGTTATACTGTTTGCATAGAACTTTTGCTGATTAGATTAGTCACACAGACTGCCCCGTTGACACATTTCCACTCGAGTTGTTGACGTATTCACTATGCATACACAACTTATTATTTTTAAAGTAGGTATCATAGTTCAAATAAAACTGTTAAAGATTTGTATTCAAATTAATTAACTATACATATTTGTTGCTGTAGTGTTTATTGTTCGTAATAGGGTTGTCAACCGTGCCGCGGGAAGCGACACGAGTACACGACCCGTTTTTAAAGAGGATGTGAAACAGCTGTGCGATTGTCCCGTTTTATGGTAGGTACAGTGAAACTTTCTGGGACTTCTCCCATGAGTGAATTTGACTCGAGCTCCGATCAGCAGAAATTGGTCTCGCCTTGGTAAACTCTCATGAGTTTCATAAGCGGAACCCAGCTATGAAAATTATTCTTGCTTTTTTTAGTCACGTATGTAGTAGTATTTACCGGAAAACCGTTAAATAAGGTTGGCAACCCTACATGTAATCCAGTAATGAGATACGACACAAAAACATGGTAGTCCATTAAATAGTAGTCTCAAAGTCAGCTAAAAGAGAGCAATGTTCGGAGATTGCTTATACGAGAGTGGACTTGGTCGCAGTGTGGGTCAACCTATAAGAGTACCGACGAGGGCTAACTATTCTCACGGAAAACACAAAACCGCATCGCTCGACCTGAATTTGTCTTTAAGTGTCTCCCCCATAAACCCTTGTGGCTATGGCCGATCGGCTTAATACGAGTAGGTATGCTAGTATCGATATACGTGGGGAGACCTTTATCGAGACAGGAATGGTGCAGTATTTTAGAATAGAATATTATAGTAGTTAATTTGATACCAATATCTAAAACTATGTGGCTTAAATGATTTTAAAAGTAGATATAAGATACCAAAAGGGCTACCTCTCAGCATATGCCGTGGAACTCGTCCCACGACGCTGATTGGCGACCGTTTTTCCATATTTTTGCGTGTGCAGGATGGGCCTTTTGGTGAACCGCGGTTATGGTCCGATGGGGCGTTTGTCGCCTGACATTGTTGAAAACATTTACATCTTACCAAATATTTGTTTACATACCCATCCGATTGCGGTACATTTGTAGTACCTATATTTTTAGCTTTTATTTGAGCACATTAAGTGCGTCCACAGTCACCGGTATTTCAGTCGAGTCGTTGTTAAATTCTTTCGCATGAGATAAATACGACGTCAAGGTAAAAATAACTATTATAAACGTTTCACAGGTAATAAACTCTCGAAACACTGGAATATAGACTTTATCTAAGGTTTTTATGAAGACAAAGGAATCTCGCACGTATTCAAACGTTTTGAAAAATGCATTGTTCCAACGAATTCAATACAATGAACAGCGCAACATTCTCGATATAATGAAATGTTTACGAAGCTCTATGTTGTCGCAGATAAAGTAAAAACTAAATAGTCATACGTATTATTATTTTTCGCTGTTTTATCTCCTAGCCTAACCAAATACTGTGATTCTGTAGTCTCTGCAGAAAAATGTCAACAAATCGCAATTTTTACCCGACGCAGTCGAAGAGACTCCGCACGGCTGTCCCATAGTGTTGGAACGGAGCTACATAGTAGATAGATACTCGCCACTTGGATGTTTTCTAATCACCTACAAACTCCAATAAAAACTAAAATTTAGTCATCAAGCCGGTGACCAAATTTTAGTTCTTAGTCTGTCATGTAGATTATTATTATTCAAAAATATTAGGACACACATTTTTTTCCTTTATTACGTATTCAAAAAATATTAGGACACACATTTTTTTCCTTTATTACGTATTCAAAAAATAACGGCGATACAATATAAGTCAAAATGTCGCATGACGCTATGAATTGGTATAGTTTATATGAGGTTATGACGTCACAAGTCTGGGCCATCTAAACTTTAATGCGCTTTATGTAAGTAGGTACCTATTTTTTTCATTAATTTAAAAATGAAAAAAGAAATTTTTTATCTAACAACCGGACTAAATAGAATTTCGATTTTTACACCTCACCATGCCTATTCACATTAAATGTAGATTATTTTTTATTTCAGTTTTCAGTTCGACTCGACTGCATGTAAGTACGTATACCTATACTGAAAGTGGAAATGCGACATACTGAGCCAAAAGGAATAAAAAAATCACCATAAATAAACGAGACCATGTGACCGACATGTTCTACATAACAAGACAATCCATACAAGAGCACAGAACAAGGGCTTGGAAGCAGATAATGTGATTTGTAAGTTGTAACCGAGCTAATACTAGCTTAGACAACATTCTCTCAAGGGAGAGGCAGTTTCGTCCAGCTGTTATGAAACCAGCGAGGTGGGCAGGCTTGTTTTATTATAACTATGTATTCACTTCACATGCTGCTTTTAATTGATAGGTACTTCATGTTTTAATTCGAAATACCAAAGTTATTTTTCATTACTCATACTCGGAAAGTAGGTTTGAAGTTGCCTGAGAAGCGGGTTGAAAGTAACCCTTTTCAGCCCTAGGGAGAATCGCTTTCAACTGACAACTGTCAAATTATTAAAAAAAAACTAGGTCTATTTTCACATTTCTATTGAACCATGTTTCAACTTTCTATACAGCCAGCGCGATGTAAAATTGAAATAACGTAAAGTTTAAGTAGGTATTAATTAAAATAAAATTCACTCACTTTTTCTTAAGCTAATTCCTATTTATATTTTTTTTATTTTCTTTAATTAATACTTAATAATTAAAGAAAATATTTTTTTTAGGTTGCCACAATGTAAATAAAAAATACTGGCTGAATAGCTAGCCGGCCAAAGAAAAAGAAATAGGTGGGAAAGTGTCAAGCGACTATCCGATCTTCACTCATTTTTTCTTTAGCTAATTCCTATTTTTATTTTGACTTTCCTTGCATTCGTAATGAAAAGCACAGTGTTACCCTCGGGAGAAAGACTTTCACCCCTAGGATAACAATGTACTATTGTAATGCGAACGAATTATCACAAATAAATATGCAAATAATTCACTCATTTTGTAAGACTACAAATAGAATAATTTTAAATAAATATTTTACCTCAAGTAAAGGTGCCCAATTTCATGACGTTTGCCGCCTTCAATGGGACATTGGCAAATAATAACTCTATATATGTAGGTATATAAAACCGAAATACCTACTACGAAATCTCGACTGAAGCTGAAATGAAATAGTCAATTCAAAACATAAAAACTATTTCTGTATAAGAAGTATAATAGAGTTGAGTAAAGTAAGACCTTTACATAGAAGTCAGTTTATTTGAACAGCAAATATTTTTTTAATAGTAAACAACCACTTTCGGTTTATTGGCCAACTTTCCGCCGCAAATACAAAGTTTCAGAGAACATATTTTGTCGACAGCCTTAGAGTATCGTGAGTTTGCGGTTGGACTGTCCAGATTCCCATTTAACCACTTTAGGTAATACTCTGGTATTCCGAACCGATTCCGACCGACTGATATCCGAACAAAAGTATTGAATTTCTCCTTTTCATTAGAAAAACCAGATAGGAACCTGTCGGGGTAAACCACAAAACTGAACTTAATTTTTTTTTTAACGAAATTCTCTAAGACTTTCGAAAACATATTATAAAACACAGCGCGATGTCAGGCTCGATGAGTAGATAGAATCAGATTAGATTACATAAGATTTTACGTGTAGACACAATCGTATATTATCATAATATCATAATTATATGTAGATAAGACTTAGTTAAAGCAAGTTTGTTTATAAGCGACCTGCTGTGGCAAAAATTCCTTTCAATGGTGACGCAATCAAAACCTGTGAGGAAGGGATTCACTCAACAGAGAATTACATATTACAGTAATGAATAAAATATAAGTTTAAGTAGCTCAATAACATTCTAGTTTTTGTTTACTATCGACGATATGCCACGGTTGTAAGCGAAAGTCCAAATAGTCGCACCCGAATGAAGCAACATAGCCTAATTGCAGCCCGTTTGGTAGAACAACTTGCGTAGTCTATACTTACACAATATAATTAAAGTCTGTGTGTCTGTTTTTGTCTACGCATTATGATTTTCCAAAGTTTATTAGCGAAAGATATAATTTCAAAGGATTTGTGCACAATAAATAACTCAGATAGTATGTACATAAATTCCATACTTAATGTAGTTGGCGCGTCAACATAAAACAAAATTCTATAGGAATTCAAACTGGATAAAGGTATATTATATACTAGCTTTCACCTGCGGTTTCACACGCGGTAATTTCAGAGTTCCCGTGGGAATTGCGGGATAAAAAGTACCCTATGTCACTCAGGGTCCTACCGTATAGCTTCCTATAAGTGATAGAATTTTCAAAATCAGTTCAGGAGATCTAGAGATTACCACTACAACGTCAGAAACTCACAATCTTTACCTCTATATCTAAAGTTTGTGAGTTTGTGACGCAGCTCAGGGGTAATCTCTGGATCTAATCATCTACTGAACGGATTTTGATAATTCTTTTACCAACAGAATCGTACTACTTCTTATTCCGGTATTCCCACGGGAACTCCGAAATTACACGGGTGACACCGCGGGGGAGCAGCTAGTAGTGTATAATATTATAGATATTATATAGATTAGGTTTTTACTGACTTTCATATAACGTCCGTACCGTCTCCTATTTGCTAAACTCGTTTGTTTCCTTGAAGAACCAAAGTTCAATGTCTCCAACGTCGCCTTGCCATTGCTGACATATTATAGACAAACCATTGCATACACGCAGTGTTGCACTTAGCTTTTGTGAGCTAAGGCCATGAGGGATCAAAATAAGATTTGAATTATGAGTAAGAAAAAGACGGTCAGCTGAAATGCAGCATGCGTGAAAGGGACTTCCTACAAAATTAATTTTTGCAATTTTTGAGTAAGTTATATCGTTTTCATTCTGGGGGTGTGATATAAGATTATGAAGAAGCTACAATTTGCTTATTATGGGTGGAGACTAGTCCCAAAGTGACAAGTTGGCGATTTTTTATTTACATTTCCTACCTAGGTCGTCTACACCGATGCCGCGATGACGCAGCCGCCGCACCACATGCCATGCAACGACGCTCAAGATAAAAACTGTAAACACATAAATATAACCACAGAGGAGACTGGCTACGATTGATGTCTACTAGCACAGAGTAAGGAGATACAGTAAATCGAGGCCTTTGATCTCGTGTTGTCACCGACCACGAACTTAAGCTACAAGTAAACAACTAAAAAAGGGAAAAAGTTGTTCGTAAATTTTTTCGTCACTATGATGGATTGATTGATGCTATGATGATTCTAAAAACTCGTAAATTGATAGAAAGGATACAGACAGGCGCGGTCCGGGAGGTGGGTCACGACTCACGGGGTACATGACCCTCCCCCCCCCCAAATCTATTTTTTTATAACGTGTGCAACAAAATTGTGTATTGTGCAATACAGTAAATGCCAAAATTCAAGCAGATGAATGAAACAGCAGGTATCTAACAAGACCGACGACTGCACGAGAGCGTGACGCGACATCTGATCCGGTTGCCCGCAAAGGTTAGCAAAATATGGTAGCCGAATGTATCAATTCCATGCAATAGAATCGTGTTCGGGTGCCTATCTGCTTAACTTACCGGGGATCCGGACGCAAAAACCGTGCGTGTGCGGTGGGGCTAACACACGCGAGCTGAGGAAACTATGTCGCGGGCCATTCCCAGCTGTCCCCACCTCGAATGTCCCCACCGCGGGTGACAAATGGGAAACTCTACTATAAAATTTTCCAGTTTGTCACCGGTGGACAATTATTAGGAATGACCCAATAACTCTTATAGGTACATCTACAGCCTCTACTTACGAGTAGGTACATCTATTGACATGAAGTGTGACATTGTGTGACAAGGGGTGGGAAGGACCCTCAGAAGAATAACTAAAGCAGAAGGACCTAAGTTTCGTGACGTCACATTTCAAAATCTTATACATCTAAGTGTTAAAATGAAAAATTTGAATTATGATTATTTCCAACTCTATCTGTATGGACATAAATAATGAAAAGACGCGCTTAGGAAAAATATAAAAAATTACACATACATAAAATTTAAAAAAAATATAATTACTCTACTTGGTAGGTACCTAAGTAGGTACTTAAGTGGTAAAGTGAAAAGAAAAAATATTCTTTCAACGTAACTGGTTACTGAGAACGAGTTTCGCAGACGGTCAAAATAATAATTATTATTACACTACACTAAATGACACTAAATGCGGATAAGTGCTTTGTGGTTTCTTTTACAAAAAAATACAAAGTAACGGTATACAACTACATTCTCGAGTCGAAGGTGTTGATTAGGAATTCTATAGCTAAAGATCTAGGCGTCCTGTTTGACGAGAAACTTTCTTTCAAGCCACATTACGAAAATATCGTAATGAGAAGCAATAAGATGCTAGGATTCACTTTTCGTAACACAAAGGATTTCAGAGAGCCAATTAGCCTCATAATACTTTATTGTAGTCTAGTTCGGAGTCTGTTGGAGTATGGCAGTGTAGTCTGGTCTCCAAATTATTCTATCCATGTTAATTGCATTGAGGCGGTTCAGAGGAGGTTTTTGAAAGTGCTATCCTTCAGGTACAGGCGTCCACGTGAGTTGAGAAGTTACCGGGCTAGACTGGGTGAGTTTTCTATGACATCACTACACCAGCGCAGACAGCGGCAGGATCTTTATTACCTACACAAAATTATTCATTCGTCCATTGATTGTCCACCTTTGCTTGCCAATATCAGTTTCAATACTAAATACAATCCCCGACGCTTACTCCCTACTTTCACTCTGCAGGTATACAGGAATAACACTTCTTTTTTCAATCCTGTAGTAAGAATGAGGCGTTTATATAACGAACTAACTTCTAAATTGAATGACAGCACTAATGAGGCGGATGCGGGCGGGGATGACGGGGCAGATGATCTAAAAGAGATGCGTCGTCGCTTCGATATATTCGACTCTAACTTCTTTAACTTTAAGCGCTTCTCCATTAAATGTCTCCAGGCGTGTTCTTCAACCATAAAGTAAAGTTTTTTGTTTGCTTTCTCATTGTGCGATTGTGCACAAAGGGTGCTGGTTCATAAATTAAGAAGTGGACTGTATAAGTTGTAATTAAATATAGATATTAGATTTCAGTGGGAAATAGATCGAACCCTCGCATGTAAATCGCTGTGAGAGAAAGCACCACTAACCTTTAATCCACTGTCAACTCGAACGAGAAGCAATCGGCGTCAGAGAAGCAGGCGAGTATTGCAGTGGAACCGGCAGGATGGTAAATTGAGGGTCTTGATCTCTTTGGTTTTGCACAGGCACGATAGCACGGCTAGTTCAGATTGTTTACTTGATGGATGAATTACTAATTAGTTGTATTAGCAAGACGATATAACGAAAATGACGAGAGACACAGCACACGAAACGTTCGAGTGTTGTCTGTACGGCGCACGGCGACGGACTCCCGACGTCGTCGAGAGTGAAGGTGACCAAAAATTAGTGGTGAATTATATCTACCCACAACAGAAATAAATACAAGGATCCAACATACCCCCCACTGAAATCAGGAACTGATTTCTAAAAATAAGGAATGGTGAAGAGGATGTAGATAATTACACTTACATAATATAAAAAATATTATACTTATAATGATAATATACAAAATATATGAAAATAAATTAATAAACTAGGAGAAAGATAATAATAATAATAAGGTAAATAAATTAGTTTGCGTACGGAAGCGGACAAACTTTGTTTACCGGTCTCTTGTAGAGTCCATTTTGCGTGCGTACAGTGACGACGCGAACGATATTATCTACTCCGGGGTGAACCTCTTCAATGCGGCCCAGTGGCCATTGCAAAGGACGTGTCAAATTTGATTTTAAAAGAACGAGATCGCCGACCTTTACATTGGGAGGGGATGAAAACCACTTCTCTCGTTGCTGCAAAGTGTGCAGATAATCATCTGACCAACGTCTCCAAAAATCTTGGGCTGCCCTTTGTACGCCCTGCCAACGAGACAGTCTGTTCAGAGGCACACTTTCAAGATCCCATTCCGGAACTGTAATTAAACTCTGCCCTATTAAGAAATGTCCGGCGGTCAATACGTCAAATTCATTCGGATCGTCCGAGATCGCGCACAGAGGGCGTGAGTTCATTATAGCCTCAATTCTACAAAAAACAGTAGCTAATTCCTCAAATGTGAGGGCTCTCTCACCGATTACACGATAGAGATGGTATTTCGCCGACTTAATTCCGGCTTCCCACAGTCCGCCCATGGACGCGGCGTTGGGAGGGTTAGTTCGCCAGTCTACGAGACGCGACGATAGACCGTTTAAAATTTCATCACTACTCCGTGAATTACGAAGAAAGTGATGAACTTCACTTAAATGTTTTGCAGCAGCAATAAAATTTGTACCGCAATCAGAATACAGACAAGCCGGCAGTCCGCGGCGAGCTACAAACCGATCGAATGTTGCTAAGAAACATTCACTTGTGAGATCAGTTAAGACTTCCAAGTGAACTGCCTTTGTGGAAAAGCAGATAAAAAGACATAAATATGCTTTATGTACTTTTGCATTTCGCCGCAAACTCTCTTTTACTAAGAAAGGACCGCCCAGGTCACAGCCAACGTGACTGAAGATCTTTTCAGGCTTGATTCGAGCCGCAGGCAAGGTACCCATGATCGGCTGAACACTACGTGGTTGAAATTTAAAACAATTTAAACATTTAGACAGCACAGATCGTATCATGTTACGAGCATTGATGATCCAATAGTTTTTGCATAAAATGCCATGTAAAGTCCGGGGGCCCGCATGCAAGTACCGTCTATGAAAATGTTCAATTAATAAGATTGTCGTGTGACATTTTTTTGGAAGTAGTAGTGGATGTTTCACATTATAGGGTAGGTCAGCTTGTGAAATCCTACCCCCCACCCTGAGGAAGTTGTTACGATCGATAAATGGTGCGAGTTTACGCAGTGAAGCTACCTTATCTCCCTTATTCAAAGTTTTCATTTCAGAATCAAAATGATTCAATTGAATGACATGAATCACGGAATCATGAGCCAATTTTAACTCACAACAACGCAGAGGTCCAAGTGACCGTTCGGAGTGTTTTAATTTACAATTATTTTTAAATCTATGACACCAACCGACCACGCGTTGTAATTTATTAAATGATGAAAATTTATTAAAATTGATTTCTAAGTCATTAATAAACTCGGACTGGTTACACGATGTAAATATAAATGTATCACAATTTGTTTTTAATTCCGGGAGACTACTTTCGTTTTTTACAAAGAACGTACTCGTGGGCCACCGCTCGGGTTCGTCTTGCAGCCACTCGGGACCGTTAACCCATGCGGAGGATACCTCCACGAACCGACCTGGTAATTCACCGCGAGAACAGATGTCTGCAGCATTATTTTCGCTCGTCACGTGATACCAAAGATTAGGTGGCACATTTTCTATGATGTGACTCACACGATTGGCGACGTACACTTTTAATTTGTATGGTGGCGTTTGTAGCCATGATAAAACAACGCTTGAGTCGCTAAGTGCGATTATTGAAAAATTAATAATTTTAATATTTTGTACGACAAAACCGACAAGCTTGGATAACAATACAGCTGCTAACAGCTCTAATTTTGGGATCGACAATACAGGTTTTACAGGTGCTACCTTAGATTTGCTACAGAGTAGCTTGACCTTGACCTGATTGTTTTCATCTACGCTCCGCATGTACACACAAGCTGCGTAGCCGCGTGATGACGCATCACAAAACGCTATTAATTGCACACCTGAAAACTGCGATATTAACAGATGGCGTTCAATGCGCAGCTCAGCCAGCTTAGGTAAATCTAAAATAAATTTATCCCACTTGTGGGCTAACTCAGTGGGCAGGGGATCGTCCCAGCCAAGACTTAGTTTCCACAAATCTTGCATTATGCACTTCGCGACGAATGTGCAAGGCGAAATGAACCCTATTGGGTCAAAAATACTGGCTAATAACTTAAGTACCGAGCGTTTGGTATACTTGTTATCAATCAATTTATAATTAAAGGAAAAGGAATCACAAGTCGGTAACCAAGTTAAACCCAAAACTTTTAATGACGACGACAACGTATTGTCCTGAAAATTTATAGTAGTGACATGATCTTCATTCATGCGAGCGAGCAACTCAGGTCTGTTACTAGTCCATTTTCGGAGATCAAAACCGCCACTTTTTAATAGTGTCATTAATTCATCCTGAAGTTCACTAGCTTCAGAGATAGACTGACAGGACCAAAGGACATCGTCGACATAACATCCCTGAGTCAAAACACGGGAGGCTTCCGACGGCGGCGAGTCCTGCGCGAGCTGATGCAACGTGCGGACAGCGATGTACGGCGCACTGCGGAGACCGTAAGTATTAGTTTTAAGTTCGTATACACGCACCGTTTCGTCTGGCGATTCGCGCCAAAGTATGTGTTGGTAAATACGCTCGGTAGGATCGATCAGCACGGCTCGGTACATTTTTGACATGTCGGCAGTAAAACATACGTCATAAAGTCGAAATTGTGTGATAATTTTTAAAATGTCTTGATGTAACTTTCGACCTGTCAAAAGTGCATCGTTAAGCGATATCCCAGTGCTAGTTTTAGCAGAGCCATCATATACTACACGCAGTGGCGTTGTAGTCGACGACGGGCGCAAAACGCAGTGATGCGGTATAATATATTTGGAGGGTTCCGCACCTCTATACGGCTCCATGTGTCCCAGTGACTCATACTCCCTCATAAACTCGACATAAGCCCTACGAAGGTCCGGAGATCGCGAGAGGCGACGCTCCACTTGTGTGAGTCGTCTGTACGCTAAGTCATAGGAGTCGCCTAGTGGCTCGCGCACAGGGTTTAATAATAATGGTGAGACGTAACGACCAGTTTCGTCACGATAGTGTTTATCAACAAATATTTTTTCTGCGACTTCCTCATCTGGACTCAACGGAATCTCACACGGTAAGGATTCCACCTCCCAGAACTGTCTGAGAGTGTCGTTGATAAGATTGTCGTCGATTGTGTACGACACAAAACTTGTTGTAGACGCTACAACATTGACATCAACGGACTCACTAGATGCGGCTAAGCGACCAGTGATAACATACCCAAATACGCTTCCCAGTGCGACTGGAATGTCGGGATTAAATATAATTTTTTTTCCATCATAAATATGTGGAAAAATATCGCTTGCTAATATCATGTCTATGGGCGACTTTTTATAAAAATATGGATCAGCTAAATTTAAATTTTTGTACTCGGAAATAACTGCTTTAGGTATTTGCACAGTCGGTAAATGCGTAGTTAATGTGGATAAAACTATTGCATCAATATTAAAAGTTGGGTCATTAGTGTGACGCGGTTTAATTAAGCATGACGTCATACCATGATTTTTTACGCTTTCACCACCGAGTCCAAAAATATTAAATTGACATTTATTACGATTGGATAAACCCAATCGCTGCAAGCAAGACATGGATATAAAGTTTGACTGCGCACCCGAATCGATTAAAACTCGACAACTTTGATAAGAATCCGTTGCATCCAAAACATGCACAATAGCAGTGCCCAGTATGACCGCATCCTTAATGTTACAAGTCAAGGACGCATGACAGTTATTCGAGCCGCTCGGCTCGGAAGTAGATTTGTTACTACCTGTATCAACATGCAATAAAAAATGATGCGGCTGTCGACATACAAAACACCTATATTCGCTTGTACAGCTACCTACGTTATGATTAGGCTTCAAACAATTGCAACACAACTTAAGGGATTCAGCACGGCTGACCCGTTGAACATTGGATAATTCACGGAATTTATCACAACGGAAAATCATGTGATTTTCGCCGCAATGTGAACATAACGATTTAAAACGAGTAGATGTGGAGGACGCATGCGAGTAATTATTTTTTGATCCGGAATTAAATTTATCAAACTTTGAAACCTGCCTAGTAGTGACTGGTTTCTTATTTTGTGGTATTATGTTATTCGAAATGTTCGAATATGATGAGGTGTGATCTAATACCTTAATTTGGTTATGAATAAATGACATTAATTCTTCAAACGTTGGAATTGTATTTTGATTAACTCTTTGTTCAAATAATTTACGAGTCTGCGTGTCCAATGCACGCAATGCAATGTGACATAAAATGTAGCTGGTTAAGTCTGGTATATTTAGCGCCAAAATCGCTTTAAATGAATGCTCAAATGTTTCAATAAACATGTTGAGATGAGTAGAAGACTCTTTTGCAAGTGGCGAAAAATTTAACATTTTATCTAAATACCTACCGGCTAACATACGATGGTCGTGATACCTATCAAGCAGACTCTTCCAGACAACATCGTAATTATCGGCTGAGATCGGAATGCTTTTGACGATACTCAACGCCGAACCTTGTGTGCACGATAATAAATAATGAAATTTATCGATCTTAGGAATTTTTGGTTGATCGTGCACCAAAGAACAAAAAGTTTCATAGAAAGTGGTAAAATTTTCGATGTTTCCGTCAAAGGTAAACAGTTCCAATTTTGGAAGACGAGGTCGAGAATCTACCGATGAGTTTTCACCCTTATTATCAGCTTTCTTAGGTTGTAATTTGGATGCAAAAAGTTTAATTCGGAAGAACATATCATCGAAACTTTTCAAATCACTATTACGAAGAACGGCATTCTCGTTTGATTTTAATTCTACCGCTAAAATCTCAAAAACGTATTTCTCAAATGACGTACGGATGTCATCTATGTTTGAACATCGTAACAAAAATAATTCTTTAGTATCAGGATCGGAATATACAGTCGGATCCCTACTTAGATCAAAAATACCTTGTAATTCTTCAAATAATCTTTGTTTTTTGCTATGTAACAAAGTTAACTCCGAAGAGAGAGGTTCATCTCTTTTTGGAGGCATGATTTTAAGGTAGGTAGTTAAAAAATGTACGACGGTTGTAAAATGGAACCGTTAGTAACCGTTAGAAAAAATATATAAATGTACGACAAAAAATATACTTTTAATAGGGATGGGATGTAAATATATAATAGGTTATTACTTTTTACTATAATATGTACATAGAACGTCTATATACTTATATTAAATCATATGAACGTCATACGAAAAAATATTAATTTCTCGTCACGGACTGAAATAAGGATTTTAAAATTTAAAAAGGAACAAGGATACGGCTCGAAGGCCACAAAACTTTGTGCGATTGTGCACAAAGGGTGCTGGTTCATAAATTAAGAAGTGGACTGTATAAGTTGTAATTAAATATAGATATTAGATTTCAGTGGGAAATAGATCGAACCCTCGCATGTAAATCGCTGTGAGAGAAAGCACCACTAACCTTTAATCCACTGTCAACTCGAACGAGAAGCAATCGGCGTCAGAGAAGCAGGCGAGTATTGCAGTGGAACCGGCAGGATGGTAAATTGAGGGTCTTGATCTCTTTGGTTTTGCACAGGCACGATAGCACGGCTAGTTCAGATTGTTTACTTGATGGATGAATTACTAATTAGTTGTATTAGCAAGACGATATAACGAAAATGACGAGAGACACAGCACACGAAACGTTCGAGTGTTGTCTGTACGGCGCACGGCGACGGACTCCCGACGTCGTCGAGAGTGAAGGTGACCAAAAATTAGTGGTGAATTATATCTACCCACAACAGAAATAAATACAAGGATCCAACACTCATTAATATGTAATACTGTTTCTTCTTAATTTTCTTCCGGTATCTATGCTCTATCTGAGATTGGGAATTGTAGTGACCACAATTTACTGATTAATAATTTTTTTAGTTAATTAATTATTTGTTCCTGTGTTCCTAATTTAAGTTTAAGTTTATTGTTTGATTGTACAGTGTACACATCATAACCCCGCTGTGGGCACAAGTTTTGAGTTGCAGCCTAGAGCCCTACAAATTTACTTTATAATTAATTATCTATGTGACTGTAACTTGTTTTGTGTCTGAATTAATAAATAAAATAAAATAAAAATTATATTATTTGTATTATAATTTTAGTCAATATTCCGATTGTTACCTGTTTTGTGAGCCCAATAAATAAATAAATAAATTTGACTACTAGCTGTTCCACGCGGTTTCACCCGCCTTCATTTCGGAGTGCCCGCAGGAATTCCGAGATAATAAGTACCCAATGTCCTTTTCTGCACCCCTGACAACGTGTATGTAAAACTTCATGATGATCAGGTGAGCCGTTAAGGTGCGAAAGCGCAACAGACAGACAGAGTTCATTTCGCATTTTCGCAAGGTTAGTAAGGATTTACTCCGCAAGACCAAAAGCCCAATTTAAAATATGTCTTAGTGATTATGATCTACTTATACAAAACAAATTACTATGATTGTTCATATGTAGACAAAAAAGTAGGTAATCAATAATGATATTTCTATTTTTACCGCACATCTGTTTTTCCATCAAAAATATTGTTGTTCGGCCACCTATTTCCTGCTAACTTGTTTATTTGTTATTGGTTTTTTTGCAGCAGCTGCCGCCACTCCACGAGTGTTTTGCGAATGGGGCTTTACACAACAAACGATTTTCCTCGTCTTAGGGTACGTCCACGGACGGTAAAGTTTGAGAGTTTGTGACATTGTAGGGGGTAATCTCTGGGCAATCTCTCTCTACTGAACTGATTTTGAAAATTCTTTCACTTACAGGAAGCTACGGTAGTCCTAAAATATGACATAGGGTACTTTTTATCCCAAAATTTCCACGGGAACTCCGAAATTACCTCGGGTGATACCGCGGGGGACAGCTAGTATCATATATGCGGATTTGAGTTTGTTACGCTTTCACGCTTTAACTATTCAACCAACAACCATCATGAAATTTCGTTTACTTACACGTTGTCTATGATACAGAAATGGGCATAGGTTACCTTTCATCCAGAAAAAAATACGTACCTATAGGTAGTGCTTAATACTAACCAAAATGAGTCACTGTTACTTGAGAAATAAACTATAAATAAAAATGTCCCCGAGGGATAGAAAATTGGTTGACATAAGCTATACTAGCTCGAAGTTCGAACCAAACCGCCGGCACCAGCTAGTAATTAATAAAATGCCGATTTGCCGATTTGCAAACAACTTCATCTGGAAACGATTGCTTTGTCACATATGAAGATCGTAACTCGATTAACAGGTTTAATAAGTCAAAATTGTTAAAGGTATATAATTAGTCTAGTGTATGTCAAACTGTAATAATTTCGTATTTTCCTATTAATGTTGAAATAAAGAAAATAAAATTAAATAAATGTGGCTCTCTAACATAGCTGATCTTTCTGGGTTACACTACACATAAGTACATTATAAGGATAACCGTCTCGCTTCTACGAACTTGTTTCCATTCATTATTATCACATGACGTTTACTATGCTAATGAATCAATACTAACATTATAAATGCGAAAATAACAGTCTGTCTGTATGTTACGCTTTCACGCCTTAACGGCTCAACCGATTATCATGCAATTTTGCATACACGTTGTCAGGAGTACCTACAAAGGGTATAGGTACTTTTTATCCCGGAATTCCTGCGGGAACTCCAAAATTAAGATCGGTAAAATCTCATAAAAAATTGTATACAGGGACACAGAAAAGAATATAAAGTAGGTACTTTTATCCCAGAATTCCTGTGGGAAACCGCGGGGCATAGCTTGTATTAAAATAATATCCACTTTTGCAACAAAAACTAAAAAACTAAATCCCAATATTATCATGTCACAATCATTGTACCTCAGAACAATAACTAAAACATTGTTCTGAGCATTGTACAATGTACATGGGATAAGACAATCGTTTAAAAAAACATATACAAATCGTTAAACAGATGAGCGTAGAATACATAAAAAAATATCAACAGTTCAAAACTTAACAAAAGTAGGTTACAAAAATTAAACGAATACGTATCCAAGAATACATAATATTTAATTAGATTTGCGTCAGCTCAGCAACCAGCAAGAACCAGCAAGAGCAGCGCTGCGAGATGACTCAGCAAAGTTATAACTTGACACAAACAAACTTATAAAGTAGAGAAAAATGCACCGAGAACCGCTAACGGTGAAGAGACGAGACGACCCAGTTTCACACGTGTTGCCAGTCAATAAGAATTCTGGTGCTCGAAGGTCAAGAAATATACGTAGCTACATAGAAAAAAATAAGTGATTGACTGTATTTTAAAATTTACGTACTTTGTAGACGCAATAGAGAAAAAAGTCACTTTTAGAGGACTTGCTTAAATGGGGACGACTTCAAAAACCTTTTAGCAGAGGACGCTGTGTGTTTGGTTACCTGCCGAGAAGGCATTAACAAAAACTGTGTAATGTTTGAATCCCTTAAGGTCCGTTAGGTCCTATCCCAGGAATGTCCAGTCAGGTCGTTAGTCGATTTAGAAGTTATGGAGAGGATTTCTTTTAATGTGTCGCGTATATTATAGGTATATTATAAGCCCTGTTGAAGGAAGTCGAGTTTCATACTTTCTTTATGTCTTTTTTCCAATTTGCCTTTTTTAAATTGACATTGACTGGAACCTTAGGAATTTGTAAACGCCAATTTCGATACATATCCAAAAATGATACACAGCGACGTATTTTAATATAAGTAATTTTTGAATTGTATGTACTTATATTCCTCATGCGAAAACACAAAAAAAAATATTTCCTGTCTATATATCGTATAATTAAACGCTCCGATCATCCTCTTCCTTCTACTAATTTAAAGTAAAACCTCCTTAGATCCGATAAATCTGTCGAATTTAATGACATAGTTACCTACATCTACATGCGGATATTAACTGCTTGGGATGATTGCGTCAGCACGCAAACTAAACCCCAACTCGATGGAGGCGCGAAAACGATTTGGAAGTAACATAAGCGGTGAGCACAACATGTCGTAACTTTCGCAATTTCCTCCACGAACAGCGTTACGCTTACTAATAGTACTTGTGAAAGCGACTTAAAGGACATGCTCGGCATGAAGACTTACGCCCGGAGCCAACTGATCGGGCGGCATGACGGGGGATTTTAAAGTGAAAAGTAGTTATTTGAAATATGGGCTTACGGCGGGACAAATCCCATCGCTCGCACAGATAATATAATACTATACTCCATTAGGCATTAGCTGCAGCAGTGTATGAGAATAAGCACAAAATCCGACGCACACCCAGTTTCAGATCGGGCGAAAATTTAAAACTAATACAAACACGTCTCTTAATTCAGTGGCTTCGAAAAAATGCAAAATGCCATTTTCCTCATACAGTATTATACGCTGACTGGCTCGGCCAGGAGGCTCGACGTGCAGGCAGGCACGCCACGTCACTCGACCGCATTCATCCGCTCCGCGCCAACCTTGCGCTGCAGCGCGGTTGCTTAATTCCATTATATTTGTGAGCGTAGCGTAGGCGACGACGCTTCACCAAGGTCAGTTTGCATAACTTGAAGCGGATTTAGCGAAACCTGTGCTGTGTCCAATGATAATCGCTCTTGTCTTCATCGATTCGAGTCACACTATAGTGGCGATATGTCTATGAAGTCTACTTTTAAAATGCACGTATTGTTTTGCTCACCTCATCGTCTTCAGATATATGTTCGATTGGTGCTTGATGTCTGCTGTGTGACTGCTCTGACGGGTTCAGTTTCACTGGCCTCGCGTCACCATCCAAAACTGTAACAACATAATTACAATCAGACGACAAATAAGTAATACACGGAAGCAAAATGAAGACGCTTCACCTCAGATTATTATTATTGACGTAAATACCATATTTGGTACTCTGTATTCTTTATCTTACCTATACGTCATGTTACTTATTTGAATAGTCGCTTAAAATAGCTGCTTATTTATTAAATAATTCATGATTATAATATTATTTGACATTTAAAGTATTCTGTGAGCATCACCCGACGCGCAACGGTGCGGTTTTTTTTTATATAAATATTCAATCACTAGGCAAATAAAACGGCAGAAGTTACTTTCAATATCAAAGTATCTAGGAGAAGTAGCTTAAAAAAACACTAATCACCTAACAAGGTACATACATAGATGCAGCAAATTTTAGATAAAAGTCAGATCGATTTCCAGATCCTATTACGACACAGACTGTGGACAAGTAGGTACATGGTTTTATACATTAAAAAGCCTAAAATAAGCCGTGTAGAAGTGTAGACAGATCGTAATAGAAATAATAAAAATACATTATATTCATATTCCACCAAACACGTACCTATGTGATCAATTGAACACATTGTTGAACATGATTCACTTTCTATGATATGATCGCTTATGGATTTGCAAGGAATACCGAAAATTGATTGCTTTCAGAAGAATTTGCTAAGACGTGACTGATTAATGATAATAAAGTAAAATATTTAGTAAAAGGTAGTGATTCAGCATGCGGTTAAGTTACTCGTGTCCCAGACCCATTGACCATATATACATATAGATTCATATACTTACATAAAATAGCATATTTCAGAGTAAAAAAAGAATACTTATCCAATATTCACATGCACCGGTGACAAAAAAAAAACAGTCAAAAGAAACCAGTGTTGTTTTGCGTCACAAATGAGCAAGTGGTATTTCCCCTATAGCGTACTTTGTACTTAATCTTAACAGCTATAATCAGATTTGCACTTATCTAAAGCGACAATTGTACAACATTAAAATATCATGAACTAAACAAACGTAAAATACCTTATTTAGATTTCTTTAGATTGTGGCAATTAATTAATATCGTACAATTATGGCGAATACACGGCGTCACGAGGTAAATCCACGATGAAGAAAAACTGAAAATTACCTCCAGTGACGTCATCATAGATGACTATTGACTATTAGTACGTCACAACTGCCGATCGAATTAGTAACGCCATTGATGCTATGATTTTTTACGGAAGTTATGAGTTATGACTATAATAGGTTAATCCTCTCGCCATCCTTATGTATTCATTATTGTATTTTCTATGTCAGCTATACAGTATACATATAAAATGCTTTGTCCTGAATGACTGATGGATCAACGCACAGCCCAAACCGCTGATCGTAGAGACCTGAAATTTGGACGGACTAATTAGAATTTTGATTTTCATTAGTAGTCCACATCCCCATTAGTAGCACCGCGTCCCCGACTCCGCGACGTTTATTGATACGCAAACTACGCACTTATACCACATAAATAAAGATATAAAACAACCGAAAGGTATCGTTTCAATATCAAGACAATATGGTCACCCACCATCAATGGCTGTTCTTTGCTACACTAACGCTGAGTTACACTACCACTGCTATAATATAAGTATAACATTTAACAATGAATTAAAATATTATGTAAGTAACAAAAAAAAATCAGTTGAATACGTGCGTGTAGACTGTGACATAATATGTATAATCATATATTTGTGAATATCCGGTCCTGACTGAAAATCAGCGCTAGGAGTGCCCGCACTCATAGCAACATGCTGAGGCAGTGACCGTTTTGGTCATGGGGACGCATCACACATTTGTTCTCATAATATTGTCATATATTACCTTTTTTTTGTTAAATCACGTTTGTATAAAATATTTGTAATTGTGTTGTGTCTGTGTCCAAATAAATTCCTTTTCTTTCTTTCTTTCAATATTCTGGACTCTGTCAGCTACGACTGTTCTTAATACATACTTGGACGTGTAACATGACTTTGATTAAATTAAATTTTGTTTTTTTCCTTACAGATCAGTCGGTAGATGTCTGTAGATAAATCTAGCTGATATTCAGATAGTAAACAGTATTTATTTTATCAATTCAAATTTAATTCGCCATAGTATTTATTAAAAACATTGATCGTGGAATAAAAATCTAGAAGGTAAAAGACCAATAAATACATAATGCAATGATAAACCAATTTTAATGTTCCTATAGCTTAAATCGTAATTACTGTTAGGTCAAAACTCTAAAAATTACAACAAAATTCTTTCGAAATTCTTGCGAAGTGATTTAAAAAAAGGGTAATCAATGTGACCGCTAATAGATATTCAACTTACTTTGATCCGGTCGTGCCATCTACAACCTACGAATCACCGTATACTTTATAGACTATAGACAATGCAAACATCACGTACGCAACTGTAAACATGTCCGTGCGCCGTGCGGTACGCATAACGCGGCGCGCGTCGGTGAAATAACACGCTGTCTAATTGATTGCTCATAAAAATTTAACGACAATTTTTATTGGCCGTCCAAATTCTAAAAGTGTTTGCAACGTTAATTTTTTCCACACGAGTATTGATTGAAATGACCCGGTCCCGGGATTTAGAATCGGGTGATAGATCCTGTACCTAAGAGATCATAAAAATAAGTAAAAACTATTATTATAAATGGAAGATGAATATAAAATAACATCTGGCTCCGTTAGTTCTCTTTCTGCCGACCTTGTTAGTTCCACTATGGGATTAACAATTTTATCATTAATTATTATTAATTTAACATCTTATAACTACACTTACACCACATTACTGAACGGAAAGATCTTGAAACAGAGCACTAATAGCACGCTATTAACAATAAACGTGATTATGTAATTATGAGAAACGTGTCAAGAGTCGCGACCACATACCGCATATTATTGCTCACAACAGGTACGTGCTGAATTGCTGATCGCCAGAAACGGCTCGGTTGCACTGAGTATTATTATAAACAAAAGGAATAATATAGATACGTGATTTCATAAAGAATCGCATTACGGATGAACGAAACGAGCTGCTAAAGGCGACTGTAAACAAATTTTACGTTTTAGTTGAAGGTTGCAGATTGATCTTATCCTATCCATGAATAAGTGGTATGCAAAACAAACCAAAACGCCATCGAGTGGCGGAAGTAAAACTGATTGTGGAGTAACGCAACGTAAATAGATATTAATGCGCTGAAGCAAGAATAACATTTGGAAGTTTTCATAAATTACAGGTCCTACCATCTGATTTCTGTTAAATCATCGAAGTTTGACAGTTTTTTAGAATTAGCTTCACGCGACAGTTACAAAAATAATGTTTTCTTTCAAAACAAAATAGAACTCAAAGGAAAATGAAATGAAATAACATTTTGTTACCCACAAACATGAGTTATTGCAACTTAATACTACTTATAAATATGAGGCTACAATAGGCGACCTTATCACTAATAAGTGATCTCTAGCAGGCTACCCTAGATTAGAGGAGACAAATTAGACCTAGAACTAAGTGGATGGCATAAGCAAATACATTTATATGCAGGGTGATATTAATTGAGTCAAGAGGATAATGATGAATTGCCACAATTATAAAATTATTATATGTATGTAGGTAATTGGCACAAGATTTCAAAAAAATATGACAACACAAAAAAATTGTAAAAACTGTTTTAAAGCAGATGACCGCTGGTAATGTGTTAGTCTCGTGAAGAATTTAATCGGCAAATCAATGAATGCTTTGCCAGTTGACCGCAAGAAGGCGGGGCCTCCTGCGAGGCTCGATTACTTACACCCTTGGAATTTCCCCCGGGCTTTACTGCTATGTAAAGCTAATGTATATATATTTGTCTTATGCGTCACTCTGTTTCTGTTCTCAGTCTGTTCAAAACGTAGGTACACAGCTACATTGTTATTTTAATCAACATTAGTCAGACATTATTTTGTTTACTATCTCACTTGATATGGACTTAAAGGTGTTACATCTCCAACAATTGAATACCTAGCATTATCATCTGCGTCATTTGAATTAACAATATAATGTTATAGTTACCTATGAAGGTGTGGATAAAAATTAATAATACAAAAAGCACTAAACCATGTAAAACAGACTGAAATAACCACCGCCGAGTTTTTATTCTTTACGGAAACTCATTGGATTTTTCAGTCGATGTATAATTAAAAATATTCCCCTTGGATTTCTTTTTGGTTCACCCCGGATGTTCGAAATGTTTAAACAGTCTACGAAATAAATAACATGCGTGATTATTATTTCATACAATTCTTAAGCCATATTAGCGTTATCATTGCCAGATACAATATATTTTTATGAGTCTCACCATACCACACCAGACTTGTAGTCTGTGGGACGCCCGTGGTCCTTTGGCAAAAAAGGCAATTTTGCTATATGGACCACTCAGGTCTCAGACCATGACACAAGCTTCATAAAATAAATGTGGACAATACACATTCCTTAATGAACTCAGTGTCTTTTCGACGAGTTTTCTCCCAATGATTTTAAGTAACTACATCTTTTCATCACTTCATACAGAGATAAAGCTTTCACGTACGGAGGCTATCCATTTTATATATTTATTTATTTACTTATTGATTGTCAACATAATGTGCACTAACGTGAGAGCATTAAAACAAAAGAAAATCAGGCGAGACAAAGATTGAAATCCGGTTGTCGAAGAGAACCGAGACAAAGATTGAAATCGGGTTGTCGAAGAGAACATGTGGTTTCGCCATATGCATACGGACCTTATTATTGAGAAAGAGAAAGGTAAATCGTTATAGCTTTAATGATTTCTTAATATCACGGTCATCAGTTAACACAGTTAATAAGTACTTTAGATGAAAATAACACGACGAAAATAACATACTAAAAATCAAATGTATCCTTGCGAAAGTGAGTTTTTTTGTTTGTTATGCTTTCACGGCTAAACGGCTCAACCGATCACCATGAAATTTTGCATACGACAACATACACGTTGTCAGGGGTACAGAGAAGGACATAGGCTACTTTTTATCCCGGAATTCCCACGGGAACACCGAAATTAACGCGGAAGAAACTACATTAAATTTTCCATACTGCCTACACGTTGTCAAGGGCAGGTACAAAAAAAAACTATAGGGTAGTAAGTACTTTTATCTCGAAATACCCGCGGGCTCTCCGAAAATAACGCGGGTGAAACCGCGGGCAACAGCTAGTAGGTATATGTACAACGTGGATATTAGGTACTGTGCGCATAAATTCAAAACAACATTCTGTAGGGTCACGATCACATATTGACCAGCGGTCCTTGCATTGTTTACTCATTGCATAACCATCGTTGGTTGCTATTATGGTAGAAACAATTCGGTTAGCTGTCCACGAAAAATACGGTGAAGAATTGAAGCAGACGGGGCAGGATAAGCCGAGTCATTCCCACTTATCCCGGTAATAACCTTTTAACCTGCATCCAGAGAACTATAAAATAAACAAATAAGTTAAGTGATCTTATTCTATTGCGTCACTCGATAAAGCCCGAGGCTAACAACATTAAAAAAAAACATTGTTTTGCAAACATCGTAACATTATTCATCAACAAACGTCTCCTTTGTATATAGAGTATGATTGGATACTTTTATAGATATGTACATGGCTCTTAATTAATTGTGTCATGGAAGGGTCTAAAGAGTTCCCCGTGGAGTCCAAAATTCACATAGGTGAAACCGCGGGGAAAGAGCTAGTGCAACGATAATAGTAAAAGTTTTCTCATCGCCACTATCATTAGAAGTTTAGTGATCGATACAATGATAATGTTGTTATATCGATGTTATAATTATATCTATAGGTAACTACTGTGAGCGTGTCGCGCATCAAATGGTGTCGTCTGATCTGTCGTTATTCACTATGACCAATTAAATAGCTTGCCCAAAACGAGCGTCCCAAAAACAATCCCAACCTCTCCACATGCCAAAATAGTGGAAATTAATATTCTGTACGTCATAAAACACGTTGTAAATGTATTATATTAAAGCCCGCTCCACATTCACACGAGAATCTTGCGAGAACGCGAAAAAACCACGAGAAACGGCGGCGAATATCACCTCCACATTCACGTTCTCGTGGTTATCTCGCGTTCTCGTAAGATTCTCGCGTGAATGTGGAGCGGGCTTAACAATAAATGAAACTTTTTTGAGCACGAGGTAGGTAAACACAATTTTTGTGGTGGTTCTGGCCATAGTGAATATGGGTAAGGGCCCAGTTAGCTTGTCCGGCCGCTATGCATTGTGGCGAGCGAGCCTCGGCCTTGTCGCTCACTTATTGATTGCACACGTGTGCGCCTGCGAACGTGTGATTAATATTCCGTCTGTGATGTTTCCTATAGTGTGGACGCGGGCACAAAGATCAGCTGCTCTTGTCAACTACGATACAACACACTGATAAAAGTTTGTCATCACTAAATTGCCGAATCAAACTGCGATCTTACATCTACTTCTGTGTGGTGCTAAATCAAACAGGAGCGCGAGCGTCGCAAATTTCGTTCGAGATTTCGTTAATATTAAAAATTCATTTATTTTGATTTATTTTTATAAAGCTGTTAATTTGGAATTACAAACAGACACTTCAATTTTATTTATAAGATAATATATTATTACTTTCTCTGTGATTAGAATTTATTTCATCGGGTTTAGCACGAAAGTTGGATGATTGATCCCAATAGTTTAGTTTTAATGGATTAATAAATAGCGATCGAGAGCGGCTTATACATAATATAACAATAGCGCGAGTTCGAGTTGCAAATTGTTAAGAATTTGTTTCGTAACATGCTCCAAATAGCCCCCCGTTTTCCGGCGCAACGAAGCAAATATGTACGAGTGTTGCGGTTATTTGCAATAGTTTAAAGAAATGAGCATACAATTTTATCGCGACTATTGTTTATCAGCCAAGAGTAGTGACATTCCCGCAGGAACTCCCAAAATTCTTTCATATTCTTCTTCTCCTTACAATAACAAACACAAAAAAAGAATAAACAAAATTGGTCCAGCCGTTCACGGGCGATGCCGCGCCGTGACCAAGGGAAATAGGGATTCGTTTTCATATTTCTGGGCAAGTATATACGAGTACATATTATTACGTATTTCATCTTCGAGCCGAGTCACGTAGCGTAGGCACGAGTATGAAAGAATCAAAATGCCTCGAGTTCGTTGGAGAATAAAAAAACCACCGAATGCACTCAGCTCTTAACTTTGAAAGAGTCGCGAGATACGACCACGCCACGTCATATTCACAGGATGTATTATATTTTTTCCCGGGAAACATGACTCTTCATTAGGCATAATAATAGCAAGGGTCGTAAAGTTTTCATTTTTTCTTGTCAAATTCACAGAAGACGAGGTCTCGTGGATAAAATTATTATATTTACAAATTTGCCGCGTGTGTGCGAAAAGTTTTTGTGTACAATACATATAATGACAAATACTGTAGGTAGGCTTTATAGACACATTCGTAACTAGGAAAGCACACAGTGCTGCCAACGTGACGATGCAATTCGAGTCACGAATGTAGCGCTCACGACTGGATTTACAACTGTGATTTACAACATCTTTGCTGTTATACCATTTGCATTTGCACACTCCATTTAATTCGTGCGCACCCAACATTTTTGTTCTGTGCAATTGCATTCTCAAAACAACTACAATAGTCGAATGTACGTAGGTCAAACAAAAAAGACGAATGTTCAGTTATATTGTAACACTAGGTGTGCCCCGCGGTTTCACCCGCGTTAATTTCAGAGTTCTCGCGGGAATTCCGGCATAAAAGTACCCTATGTGTTAATCTGGTGTATAAGCTATATTACTGTAAAGTTTCATTTAAATCCATTCAGTAGTTTTAGCGTTAAAGAGTAACAAACATCCATCCATCCATCCATCCATCCATACATTCTTTACTTACAAACTTTCGCGTTTATAATATCCCATCAAAAACAAACTTGTAAAAAAGTCCCAAGTCTCGCAACTCAGTTCTTCTACAGTAAAAAGTTGTGAGATCAATGTAATACCAAGTCGGTTACTACTTCTTGAGCTTCAGCTACAGTTTTTCGCAAAGCCCACTCCCTGTCTCTATGGATTTTTCTCGGAGGCTTCGATGTTACAATTTTTGACAAGTTATCATTATATATTAATATCTGGGCAACCGAGCTTCGCTCGGCTTAAATAGCTGTTCCCCGCGATTTAACACACGTTAATTTCGGAGATCCCACGGGTATTCTGAGATAAAAGTACTACCCTATGACCTTTCCTGTACCCTTGACAACGTGTAGTATGCAATAATTAATTCACCCGCGTTGATATCAGAGTTCGCGCGGGAATTCCAGAAATGAATCCTAGCTAGATCGATTTATGGCCCCCGAAATCCCCTGTATACAAAATTTCATGAAAATCGATGGAGCATTCAGATTAGGGTAATTTTATCTCGGAATTCCCGAAGGATCTCCGAAATTAACGCTGGTGAAATCTCATGAAATTTTGCATGCACGTTGTCAGGGGTAAAGAAAACCTAGGGATATAGGGTACTAACTACTTTGCATCTCTGAATTCCCGCGGGATCTCCGAAATTAACGCGGGTGAAACCGCGGGGAACAGCTAGTCTCATAATTATATTTATATGGGATTACAAAGTTATTTGTGCAGTTGGTACATATAACTGCATATATAACTTTGTAATTCCATACATTTATATGGGATTACAAAGTTATTTATGCAGTTGGTGTATCTAGAAAACTGGACCGAAATTGCAAAATATTTTAGTTTTTCCTTGATTTATACAATAAACACTAATTGTATTCTAAATTTCAAACTTCTATGTCTGCTAGAAGTGCCTTAGAGTTTTGATGATCGGTCAGTGAGTGAGTGAGTGAGTGAGTGAGTGAGTGAGTGACCTACAAAATTAAGAAACTTTGACTAGTTATAATTCTTAAACTACTGGTTCAAATCGAATGAAATTTAAATTATACCGTCTTTATACAATACCTGCTTGTTTACTAAAAATTCAGGCTTCTAGTTTTATCCACAACGAAGTTATAGGGGGTCGAAAATGGCCTGAATTGCTTCGAAAAAGGATAGTACGGCCGTGCCGCTTTTGTTGCTCGACTTGACGGGGGCACTGCCGTGCCCCCAGATTCAAAAACAATGTTAAAAAATCACTGATAAAATATTAATATTATTAATAATAATTTAACGTCAGTATTTTCCTGTTGACACTTGGTATCGAATAAATAAAAAGTACTATTATTAGATATTATAAACATGATAGTGTGTTTATCACCAAGTAGGTACGACGTGTTGATAGAACGATCAAATGGCAAGGGCCATCTGCTAAAGTAATAAATATATTTTTTGGACAAAAAAAAAGAATAAAAAAGGCCACAGGCACATTACGAAGGTTAAAAACTTAAAATTAGTTCCATAGGACTTCGACTCAGATTTAACTTGATCTGACTGCATGCGCTTTGCACTGTGCACAACTTCGCACGCATTATCTTTTATTTTTCAACGGGTTCCCTTCTTTTTTTTATTTCTTACAATGTAGCCAAGGTTTGATTTGAAGGTTTTTTACAAGATTTTATTTATAGCAGACACTGGTAACAATAAAGTTTATTTGCATTTTTATATGCTAAAGCCTAATAAATAAATAAGAAATGTATTTTGAGCAAATGCATGTCGATAGCTGTTCTGGACCTAATTTTATCTTAGTTAAAAAAAAGCCAACCGAAACTTATCCGTAAACAAGAAGAATTTTCTAAATTGGCAAATCGAAATGACACCGATTAAAAACCAATTTTTGAAATAAATCTCACGTCAGTGTATAGAAATAGAACATATTCATCAACCACACAGATCGAAAAATACGAGTAGTAATTATAATATAAACAATACAAACAGCAGATAACGATATCTTATTACAGAACTCTGACGATATAAGCGATGGGAAAAGTGCGATAAAAATGGCATGATAAGAAACAAATTGAGGTAGCACCTACTTACGCTAACATTGCTATAAGAGTAAAAACAATATAGGTTGATTTTTAAATTTATTGTGGTAACTCGTCTTTAAGACTATCATCTAGACAACAGCTCTGTAATTAGATATTATATTAACCCACAAAATTAAGTTATTGATACAGAACGCTTTATTGAGAGCGTTTTTCAACTATGTGATTACCTTTATTATAACACTGCTTAAATACCAACAGTGTTGAACCTAAAAAAAATGTTGAAACAAAATGGCGCTATAATTTTAAAACACGATTTACTCAAAATTTCTCCAAGGTGGGTTAACACACTATTGCTTATCTGTATTCATATACATACAGGATAGGTTGAACGAGGAACTTAAATTCTTGAACGATTTACTAGGTGACAGTGTCTGGATTCGTAATAGGGATTCTTCTGAGTTCCCGCGGGAATCTCTAAATTCTCAAACAGTTAAAAATAATCATTATTCCATCTTCGCTTTGATCTATTCACGTAAAACAATTTGGGCCGAAGTTTATCTGACAAGTTTCTACATTACCTACCATGAGCAGGCACATTCCTAATGAAAAGGTATCAATATTCACGGATATGAATCATCCTGAAGGCAGTGAGGCAAGTTTCTGCGACAATCATCTACGCCCCCACATCCTCTACATTTACTAGCTCCATGACATAAACTTGTACGTCACAACCGCCGCACCCAATGTTTGCTTCCACTCCGCCGGTAGGTACTTTTAGGAAGGAAATATGAGGGTGTGTTATGTTCACAAAGGAAACGCGAACGAACGCAAAACCTCAATCGAAGTCGAAGTTCAAGCCATTACGTCTTGTTCATCACTTCTTCCCTAAATATAGCTTAATTAAAGTATCTCATAAGTGTCAAAGTCATTAGAAATGCCACCCCTTTTTTCAGCTATTTAAATTAGGCAATTATCTGCACCCTAACTACAATCGACGTTTGAGGGGCTATTTTATTTTACATTTCAAAATTATTATTATTTAAAACCCAGAAGTTAATGTCGGTCAGTCGATTCATCAAAGAAATTTGTTAAATATAAAGTGAAAAATGGACATTTCCTGATGGAAATAAATTTACATATTTTCACAAGTCGGAAACCATAAAAGTTGGATCATAAAATAAGTCATCATCGTCACAGAACTTATTATAATATGAATTACGTTATGTTATGCATTTGCATACAAATTAATTCCGTCATAGTTACGGAAGTATGTGTGTTTGTTATCTCATAAAATACCAACGTTATAGCACCAACGTTTGAAAAGCAGTCGACTTTTAAAGTGCTTTTAGCTGTGTCCCGCGGTTTCACCCTCGTGAGTTTCGGAATTCCCGCAGGATCTATTTTTTTCTAAAATAAAAATAACCTCTTTATAACATCAGCTATCTGCCAATGAAATTCCCGTTAAAATCGGTCCAGCCGTTTCAGAGATTAACCGGAACAAACAGACAGACAAAAATTTTAAAAATAATTTTTTTTGTGTAAGTACCGCATATATACTTTCAATGCATTTTGTGAAAAGTTGTAAATTTGGAATTAAAAATATACACTTCAATTATATTTATATGTATGTACCTTTTTGATTTAGATGTCAAACACTCTTTCACAACTAAGAGCGTTGCGGAAGCCATACATTATAATTATTATACCCCAAAATCCGTTATTTTTACAAAATACCTAATAATAATTATTATTATTAAGTGTAAATCAGTAACAAAGTCCTTCAAGTAGACACACAGGCATTCGAACTAACGTATCTCCTCATACTTGGAACCTGGAAGTTCTTTTATCATTTACATTATTTCTCGTGCATGTGAGTGAGCCAGAGAAGTATCGAGAGATGACCGGCTCTTGAGTCGCGATCGTACGAGCCCCGGGGAGGCTGCACAAAAAATGACTCCGTTCGGAGCAACTTTCACCGACAGCCAACATCCCACTGACACAGCGATCTAGAGTCGCGAAATGAAACATTTATATACTGCTAATATAATATCTAAGTACCTACTTACATAATATAATGCTTCTGCCCACGGGCGGCGCATGGACGACGCGACAAACTAGACGTATAGTTACTGATTTTTTAAAATTTTTGTTTTTTTTTAACCGGACTCTATTTCGAAAACTTCTTTCTGTAAGCTCTTTGGCGACGAACAAATATTTCGTGACACGACTGTCGTGAGCCTTCAGCCATGTGTAAAAAAAAAATTGTTTTTTTTTTTGTTTTTCAATCTTATATGTTGTAGGTACCTACGCTTAAATACGTTCAGTGGTTAATTTATTTATTTATTTATTTATAACACAACTAATAATGATACAACTAATAAATAACACAACTAATATATTAACACAAAATATGATTAGTTATTAGTTATTTATAATAAGAATGATGACACGCCTGTCGTGCCCTCCGAAACGACTCAGTTAATACAATCACAATTATTGCCTTGCCGTTATCGCCTATGTGGAATCGCCCGTTAGACGTTGGCTTTCCAAATATTGGTGATCAACTCCTTTCCAGGCATGTAGCAACACGACTACACCGAATTTCGCGGTATAAGAACCAAAAACTCAAATATCGTTTTTTTTTTATATACTTGGTCCGATCACTATATCACTAATTCCATGAAAACGTAATGATATTATAAAAAAAGGCTTTAAGTTTGACGACGTGACATTTTCACCGTTTTTTAGCTCTCCTGTAAAATTGTATAAAGTAATTCAAGAAAGTAATCCAAGAATAAAACATTAATCATGTTATCATTTCAATCATAATTTCATTTAGTAAAAAGCTAGATTTCAAATGATAATTGTATATTCTGAACGCAGCATTTTGTATGTTAATTGCATATTCTGAACGCAGCTTTAAAAGAAAACACAGACTAAGCTCTGGGTTGTCTTTTCGAGCAGATTTGAAAAACATGCATATCATCTCTAAGTTTTTTGTGATGTATATCCAACGAAGACATTCTAAAATAAAACATTGTTCTCTAAATAGTTTGTGATTTTGTGATACTAATTGACGAAAACCAATCCTCATAGTGCTTTACGGCGGCATTAACTACAGTAAGTTAACAAATCAGAACTGGGATAATGAGCAACACGTCGCCTTCTGTGCTCGAAACTATCAGCGAAATAATGAGTGCCTACCTTTGAGTATCAGTAAGTGACAGAAAACCAAGTAATGCTAGTACTATTTTCGCATTTTCTTTATCGGTTCTACAATAAAATAAGTGTACTTAAAAATAACAAACTATCTAACTGTGAACTATATTTAGAAATTCCAGTAGGTTACTCAGTTAGTTCCAGTGCCAACCAGTGTGATTTTCTGTATTGCCTGTAAGAGAAAGAGCTTGGTTATGCTCAAAATTTGTCTTGGATACGCAGGTATACCTTTGGGCTAATGAGTGAGTGCAAACACAATAAGGTTTCTTGCAAAAGTCCTCTGTGCAATGTTTAAGAAAACATTTGATTAATATTTTAGTGTTACATTTCATACAAAAGAAGTTGGTGATATACCTAATTTAAAGCAAAGTATATTGACATTTGATTAATATTATAGCGTTACATTTCATTGAAAAGAAATTAGTGAAATACAAACCTAATTTAAAGTGGAGTATACTGACATTTGATTAATATTGTAGTGCTACATTTCATTGAAAAAGAAATTAGTGATATTATACCTACCTAATTTCAAGCAAAGTATATTTTTATCATAATAATAAACATTTTTTAATTTCATGAATTGTATACAAACCAAGTTGGTAGTTGTAAGTTCTTTGCAGATAAGTAATTTTTAATTTTGGTTTGTTTTACTTCTGTTTAATTCTTGTAATTAGTTAAGTACGTCAAATCATAAGTTATGGGGTCCAACAAAAAACATAAACGTCACTCTAAATATAAGAAACAACTTTCATCAAGTGAAACAGATAGTAGTAGTAGTAGTAGTAATAGTGAATCAAGCAGTGACCATCGTTATAAGCATAAAAAATCAAAACGTAGAAAGGGTGACCAAAGACACAAAAAGCGACAAAGTAATAGAGTTACACATAATTATACTCCTCCTCATCCAAATTTGCCAATTCAGAGTGGAAATTCTGTAGGGGTTTCGCATACTGTGATAGGAAAAGACCCTGTTGGGGCTCAAACAATGAACCAAGAAACCACTACAAACTCTGACCCAAGTTCAGTACCTCAAATCCTTAATAACTCGTGGTCACATGGATACACTGCAAATATTAATGTCATACCGGAGTTTGATCCGAGTGACAGCTCTCAAAATATAGAAACTTGGTTACACAAAGTCAACGAATGTGCACAAATTTATTCATGGAATGATAGTCAGACTTGTTTTTATGCATTGCCTAAATTGATTGGGCTGGCTAAACGCTGGTATCGAGGGTTACCTTCACTTTTATTTACATGGCAACAGTGGGTTGAAAAATTGAAATTAGCCTTTCCATCTACAGAAAATTATGGAGATTTACTAACCAAAATGTTGCAACTGCGTTGTAAATTAGGCCGTCCCTTAGATGTATATTATTATGACAAAATGGCCCTAATTAACAGATGTGAAATAACAGGTTCTCAAGCTGTAGGGTGCTTAGTACATGGAATTGATGATAAATTTATCCGTATGAGTGTTAATGCCTGTCGCTTCAGTGAACCGGAACAACTTTTTTCTTATCTTAAAACTTTGTCTCAAAGTGATAATTTCTCACAATTTCAACGAAGATCACTTTACACTGACACTAGAGACAATAAGCAAGTAACTAATATTCCTTTGCCAATGCCTTCTATGTCTAATACACCAAGACCTAATATTGTATGTTATGGTTGCGGAGAGGCTGGCCACATTCGTACTAAATGTCCTAAAGTGATTAAGAAATGCAATTTTTGTAGGAAAATAGGCCACTTGAGTCGTGATTGTAGAAGTAGAACACTGGCTCTACCAGACTTGGCTGAATCTAACGAGACTCAAACACAGTCAACAACTTCACAGCACACTGTAAACAAAATTTTAAGTGTACAATCAGGTTTTAGTGGTGACAAATACAATAAAAAGATTAAAATTAATGGCGTTGAAAAGTGTGCATTTATTGATTTTGGAAGTAGCTGTTCCATTATAAGAGAATCTGATGCTAGAGAAATATTTCAAAGTTGGAATACTAATACAACAATGTCAACTCTTAAAGGTTTTGGTAACTCGAGCGTAAAACCTATAGGTGTATGTCAGGCAGATATAACTTTAGATGGTATCGATGCTAAGATCGACATGTTGATTGTGAATGATCATTACATGCTTAGTCCAGTCATCATAGGACAGACATTTACCGAATTACCCAATGTTGTTACTTATAAAAACCATAATAATCTGATATTTTATGAAGCAGCCCTACCTTGTGCAGAATTAAATATCAAATTTGTCCTAAAACTGACAGAAAATTTCAATGTGGACGCGACAAATACTTGCCCGGTACCGGTTAAAACTGAACCGAAGTTCATCGGTGCTTTATATTTATCCGGTGGCCATAGTTTTGAATACAATTGTAATTATAACGTGTTACCGGGGCTTTACAGTTTTGATAAAAATGGTGGGTATGTGATGGTCATGAACGGTACCGCAGAAATCATACGATTAGCTGAAGGTAAAATTCTAGGTAGAGCAACAAATTTTATAGAAAGTGAAGATCAGTATGTAGGTTTTACTGGGATAGCCACCACTGACCAAAATAAAATACAAGAATTGCCATTAGATAAACTAAATGTAGGGTCACAGTTAAATAAAAGTCAATTACAACAATTACATGAATTGTTAATCAAATATAGAGACTGTTTCGCCATACATATTTCAGAGTTAGGTAAAACAGATTTAGCAGAGATGAGTATTACGGTTAGCGATGATATTCCGGTAGTTTATAATCCCTATCGGATGCCTATCAAGGAAAGGGACGAATTGGCTAAAATTATTGACGAATTACTTAGTAATGGTATTATCAGACCTAGTTCTTCATCCTATGCAAGTCCGGTGATTCTGGTTAGTAAAAAGAATGGACAAAAGCGCTTATGCGTGGATTACCGTGCCCTCAATCGGAAAACACTGAAGGATAAATACCCCTTGCCACGCATAGAAGATAAGTTAGATCGTTTAGGAGGTAACAATTTGTTTACTAGCTTGGACCTGGCATCTGGCTACTACCAGGTGCCGGTAGCAGAACATTGTAAGCACTTGACAGCATTTGTTACTCCGGATGGCCTATTCGAATACAATCGTATGCCGTTCGGATTGGCTAATGCACCAAGTGTTTTTCAGCGTGTCATGAATACTATGATAAAGAGGTCTGGACAAAATAATGTGTTAGCATATATGGACGATCTTCTAGTCCCTTCTAAATCAGTTGAAGACGGTTTAAGAGATCTTGAAAAGGTATTTATTATGCTTAGAGATGCAAATTTGACTCTTAACATTAGTAAATGTGCATTCTTTCAAAATCATGTAGACTACCTTGGTTACGAAATTTCTTCCAATGGAATTCGTCCTGGACATCTTAAGATTGACGCTGTCGATAAATTTCCACAACCTAAAAACGTGCACGAGGTTCGCCAATTCGTTGGATTGGCGAGCTATTTTAGAAAATTTGTTAAAAATTTCTCTATAATTGCTAGACCCTTAACAATCTTGACAAAAAAAAATGAGCCGTGGCGGTTTGGGCCTGAACAAATACAAGCATTTCAGGAGTTAAAAGAAAAACTAGTCAACAGACCGGTTTTGGCTTTGTACGACCCGGACGCAAAATTCGAAGTGCATACGGATGCCAGCAAATGGGGTATAGGAGCCATATTGCTACAAGACGGTGGAAAGGGCCTCCAACCTGTTGCATATTATAGCCGACAGACATCTCCGGAGGAACAAAAATTTCACTCCTACGAGTTGGAGACCCTTGCTGTCATTACGGCTTTAACACGGTTTAGAGTGTATCTATTAGGTGTTACCTTTAAACTGGTTACTGATTGTAACGCAGTGCGGAGCACAATGTTAAAGAAAGACTTAATACCTCGAGTAGCCAGGTGGTATATAGCTATGCAAGAGTTTGATTTCGTTATAGAATATCGTGCCGGAACAAAAATGGCACACGTCGATGCATTAAGTCGACAATCCGTTGAGTCCACCATATCTGAATATCGTGACGACTTCGTGTTTAGTATTAACATAGATGAAGACTGGTTACAGACAGTGCAACAGGCGGATCCCGAATTACTGCGCATTATAGAGATTCTCAAAGATAAAAACTTAAACAATGTCATCGAGATCAAAAACAATTTCGTTATTAAAAACAACCGATTATATAGAGTAATAAGAAAAAATGAAGAAGTAACTTTACTGTGGGTAGTACCAAAATCAGTGCGTTGGCAAATCCTACGTATAAATCACGACGAAGTTGGACATTTTGGATTTGATAAGACTTACGACAGAGTTCGTAAGGTTTATTGGTTCAAAAACTTACGCCGTTTCGTAAAAAAATATTGTAAATCGTGTTTACATTGTGCACATAACAAAATCCCTGGTGGGTCTAGGGAAGGGATGCTACATCCAATACCAAAACCAGATAAACCTTTTGATACACTGCACGCCGATCATTGTGGTCCGTTTCCTCAGAGTAAGCGTGGCAATAATTATATATTAGCTATAATCGACTCATTCACAAAATTTATATATATAAAAGCTGTTAAAAATTGTAAAACTAAAACGACTATAAATATTTTTGAAGAGTATTTTTCTATTTTTGGTGTACCAAGAAGACTTATAACGGATCGCGGAACTAGTTTTACGAGTCGAAACTTTGAGACATTCGTGAAGGAGAAAGGTATCGCTCACATTTTAAATGCTGTCGCAACTCCCCGGGCAAATGGCCAGATCGAGCGATACAACAGATCCATTATCGACTCGTTAACAGCTAGTAACCATGGTCGATCGGAAAGTGATTGGGATTTGGAAATTCCCAAGGTTCAATGGGGCCTCAATAATACGATAAACCAAGCAACAGGCAGAACCGCCTCGGATATTTTGTTTGGTATAACCCCTACTGGTCGTTCAGATGGCATAATGAATCCAGTTGTGTCTGAATCCCAGCGGGCTAGCGGACGAGAGGAACTTAGGGAAGAAGTAACTAAGAAAATAATTCAAAACCAGGAGAAACAAAAACAAAGATTCGACAAAACTCGTAAAAAACCTAAAAAGTATGAGATAGGAGACTTAGTTAGAGTAGAAAGAGAAATAAATAGTCAACCTGGACAGAGTAGAAAACTGTTAACAAAATGTAGTGGACCTTATAAAATCTCCAAAGTATTGGACAACGACAGATATGAAGTTGTCGATACACCCATCACAAAAAAAGATGGTAAGCCGGCTTACAAAAATACCTTTGCCGTCGATAAAATTCACCCATGGTTGGTGTTTTCAAGTGACCCCATAGCAACTGATTCTGATAATGAATAATAATGTTTACTTTTTTTTTTTACATTTTGTATTTGGTAAATCTTGTCTTCAGGATGATTTATTAAGTAATAATTACCTGTTACGTAGTATCGTAGTATCGTTATCGACGATAAATAAATGAAATCGTAACGATTGTAGTTATGTTATAATTTAATGAAAGGCTGTATTGAAATCAAGCCAATAATGCCAACGTCTATAATTTAGATTGGGACGCCCTGTGTGGCCTCGGATTGTCCCTGGAGTCCTGTGTGACTAAAATGATTGAATTCTGTGAACTTTGTAACGATTGGGACGCCCTGTGTGGCCTCGGATTGTCCCTGGAGTCCTGTGTGACTAAAATGATTGAATTCTGTGAACTTTATAACGATTGGGACGCCCTGTGTGGCCTCGGATTGTCCCTGGAGTCCTGTGCGACTAAAATGATTGAACTTTGTAGCGATTGGGACGCCCTGTGTGGCCGCGGGTTGTCCTTGAAGTCCTGTGTGACTAATATTATTATTATTGTTTTATTTTATGTTATAATGATTGATACATATATGTGGCCGCGGATTGCCGACCGCGGACTTTTCTTGGATTCTGTTATGACCAAAATAATATTTGGTATTGAAATGTTTTGTTTGAATTCAATCTGAAGTAAATACTTATAGTACCTAATATTTAATGTTAGTATATCATTATTATATAATTATTGTTCTACGCGAGGTCGCGTATACCGTCAGGAAGGGCCGAATATAAAGTAATTCAAGAAAGTAATCCAAGAATAAAACATTAATCATGTTATCATTTCAATCATAATTTCATTTAGTAAAAAGCTAGATTTCAAATGATAATTGTATATTCTGAACGCAGCATTTTGTATGTTAATTGCATATTCTGAACGCAGCTTTAAAAGAAAACACAGACTAAGCTCTGGGTTGTCTTTTCGAGCAGATTTGAAAAACATGCATATCATCTCTAAGTTTTTTGTGATGTATATCCAACGAAGACATTCTAAAATAAAACATTGTTCTCTAAATAGTTTGTGATTTTGTGATACTAATTGACGAAAACCAATCCTCATAGTGCTTTACGGCGGCATTAACTACAGTAAGTTAACAATTGGGAACATGTTTTTATATTATTACGTTCATCTGGTTCTTATACCGCGATTTGGCTCGAACAAAAATTTGTCATTTATTTCTATAGGTACCTAATATGCGTACCTTCTTTCCATTACCCTATTTGAACCTTAATAAACCCAGCCTATGGTTATTAGGTAGGTATGCTAATTTTCTTGAGCTTTGATAGAACTATCAATAATATATTTTATCGTTATTAATTAGCGATATAAGTGGATAAAACGAAGAGGATTACTAAAATATCACACTGACATTCAAAGTGAGATATAGAATTTTCAAATTCAGGTCATACCTACTCCATTTAGAAACGCCTTTTTCTGACGTCGCGTCGCAAAGATCATTGCCCCAAATTGCCGGGCCGATTTCGGCAGTCCCCGCTTTCGTTTTGCGCTCGGACACAGATAATATTATAATACTATAAATACATGGAAATAATGTGATTACTGATTACTGACATGAATGAATCCGTCAATTTTAATTTTGCATCTAACACAAAAAATATTGATTGAGGTGTTAAAAAAATTTCGCCAATCTCCAGTTCAAAATAGTAAACGATACTAGGCATTAGGCAACATTGTACGGTGAGTTTTGCTCCCCGAACTAAATAACTGGTTTTCTCGCGAAAAAACTGGACTTCCTCGGAGCATAATAGACTGACCGACAGCTGCAGCCATAAACGCGCGTGTTTATCACAACTTCCTCTTCCACTCGCCAACCGAACACAATGTCAAAATATTAAAAAGTATATCTGTGAAATGTATTCTGCAGCTACTCTCAGTAACGTCGCGTCGTCGCTTCCCGCCACTAGCAGCACAGCGGTGACAGGATATGCGGTTTTCAATTACGACCGCCACCGTAATGAGTCTTGTCGTTTCCCCTCAGTGAACATTAGAGATGGTAAAGTTTCCTTTTCCTGTTATCTTTTCGCTTGCAAGCTGCATAGCTTAAAGCCTTAAATACATAATAATTAACATCCGAATTTTTCCATACAAACTTTGCAACCCTTTTTCACCCCCACCTTATTTCAACTAAGCGGCTGGCTTGGCGCGCGCGACTCCAATTTATTCTCGAGTCGTGGCCGCGTCAAATTGGTATAATTATGACTATCTGAATAAATAGGAATCGCGCACGGCCAGCCGCCCGCGACTAGCCTCTTAGTGGAAATAACACCTTTAGGGGTTGAATTTTCAAAAATACTTTCTTATCGGATGCCTACTTCATACAAAGAACACACCCTCCAAGTTTCAGATATCTATGATCAGCGATTGGCGGTAGGCAGGCCATGTAGCCAGGATGAGTAATAAAGAAAGAAAGAAAGATCGGCAACTCGTTAAGATAACGATAAAATAAAAATAGCAGGTAAAAACTGGAACTGCCAAAGATAGAGACAAATGGAAAAGTCTGGAGGAGGCCTTCGCCCTCACATAAGAAGCGTTCTTGCATTATAAATTATTGGAACTATTATTATTGAATATGAATTGTAAAATAATCTATATAAAATTTTGTAATTTTACTTTAAATAATGCGAGAAATAAAAGGCATTTTATTTTAGATTTAGGCTGTTGATCCGTCAGTCAGTCATTCAGGACAAAGTATTTTATATGTATAGATAGATTTAGGTATATATATCTGTTTGTGTGCGCATCACGCAAAAACTGCTTTTAACTAACTGGGTTTTTGCAGAATCACGAGCTCATTTCAATATCAAACGAGTGACGCTGCAAGCAACTGCTTCAGTTTACTAATTTGTGACCTGAATTTAACTGTATTTGACTCATACAACATCATGAGGAAAATACTCAGTGTATTATCATCTACCTATGCACTTTTGATATTTTCTCATTTTCTACTTAGTGATACAGTAATATGATAATTCATGAACAAAGGATAGAATAAGCTAAATATTAATGGTGAATACTCAATTAGCTTTAAAGTTGTAAGTATGTGGTAATGGGTCAATGTCAACCACTACAGTGTTACCAATACATAAATACAAATAAAAAAAACTGAGTGTCTATTTGTGTTTTCAAAATGTTTTTTAATGTTTATTCCCTTATTTAAATTCAATACCTTAGAAATATCAGACGTCAAAACATTTTTGTTTATCTGTCTAATTAGAAATGTAGATACAATTGTTATATACACCCAACTCAATATACTCATAGTTGCCTTGGATTCAACATCAACTACTTATAACCAACTTGAATATAAAGAATACTGTGTATCCTGCAGGAAAATCTAAGATTACCCAAATAATTCAAGAAGTAGGCAGGCTATGGACAGACTATGGACCTCCAGGTCCTTACTCACCCTCATCCACATTCAAAATTATTTACATACATAGCTGTTCCTATTGCTCTTAGTTCTATATTTTTCACTAACTGTCCCTCGTAGTTTCACCTGTACTAATTTCAGGACTGTCTTGAAAACTTAAAGTATCCTATGTCACTTAGTGTGTAGCTTCAGTGAAAGAATTTATGGAACCAGTTCAGTAGTTCCAGAGATATAACTCCTAAATCTGAACTTACAAACAAGAACTTCCAAACTTTATTAAATAATATAGATAAAACCATTATTTTATCAGACAAAGGAGACAAAATTATTGAAAAAAGATTATGTAAACTATAAAAAAATGTCTATTGATATTCAACAAAATATAACTATTAAATTTTTTCAATGCATACAATAATTAATATTAAATATGAATAAGTAATTCAAAATTAATAAATATTCGATGTTTTATATTCTTACAAAAGGAACATTCACATTTCAAAAGACCTTTATGAAACCTTGATATTTAAAATGTGATTTTCAACAAAAATAATACTACATTCCTAAATTAATGTCATTATTAATTAGACATGAATGTTTAAATGTGCCATTTTAATTTTTGTATTTCCATGTTAGTTAAGTTCATTTTTCTAAGTAGGTAGCTTTTATGAATTCGCATGACATTTTCCTCAAACTAACATGATCTTTTTTCATCAACTGCTAGGTATTATGTAGAAGAAATATGACTGTAAGTTATACTTTCACAGCTATACTGAATTTATCCTTTGACATGGATATAGAGTAAATCTGAGAGGGACAGGCTACTTCCAAGACTTTCCAAAAGATGCGCAATACACATATGAGAAAACCCAGACAGCAGACTTGTGTAACTACACCTTATTTTTATGAAGGCTTATTTTTATTAATGTCTGTAAAATAAATACATATATATACAGAATGTTGTTTTGGTCAGCAACGCGCGTAACGGAGGTAGTAATATAACTAATATGGGTTCTAAAAAAAATATAAAAAAAAAATATTTTTTATAATTCGGAACATTATTTAAAAGAAAATCTCTGCACAAGATATCTAAAAATGTTTACATTAAATGGTAATTGGTAAAGCCTTAGCGCGTAGACTAGAGCTACGACATCTACGCGCTACGAGCAGCTACATCGCGCGTCGCGTCGTCGCCGGTACCTACTTAGGTAGGTACCTACTTTTGCACAAACGTTTTACCTATTTAGATCACGGTAAGTAAACAACACATTTTAGACTCTCTTTCCCTCCATACTTTACTGGGCTTAGGACCGGCAAAGGAACTGAATAATTTAGAAATTATTAAATTAGAAATGACATTTTTATCCATTAATAATATCCATTAAAGTTCTATGGCGCTGTTATTAAGTACCTTTGGCGTATTTAAAAAGGTGAACGAACTTATTTACAATCATTAAACGTGATTTACAAATTATTGATTACACATAACACGAAGTCTTCTAAAAGTTTTTTTTATTTACACTGATTTTACGTTAACGGTTTATCTGTTCAGTGTCTACCGCGTTGCGCGATGCACACAGAAGCACGACATCGCAAATTGTCTTTTAATCACGATAAAACAGTTTCATTCTTCGTAATCACTTCTAAAGCGTTCAGTATCTCTTGTTTTAATGTGTCGGCGTATTCGTCATGCGTACCACTTTACGTCACCCCACAAATAAAAGTCCAATTGAGTTAGATCGGGTGAACGTGGTGGCCACGGTATGGGTCCACCTCTTCCTATCCAACGATCACCAAACTCCGATGTTAAATGGTCAATGCCAAAGCTTCGCCCAGCATCCCAGGTAGGTATTCGCGCGCGGCTGCGCACGAAAGTAGGTATTCAAGGACTGCATCTTGAACATTAACAGGGAGCCCAGATTGACCTCTACCTGTTGTGTGACGAGGTGTAGCGAATGTTACCCATTCCCTGAGACTAAAAACAACAGTCCTTATGGTGTAACGAGTTTCACTTGGACGAGTTGAAAACGTCGCACTCCACTCGGCCACACTATTCGCTTCATCTTCGCTATTACTAAATACTCAATAAATCGTAAATTTCACTATTGGTTAATCCTGCGAACGACCGAGCCATTTTAGCATAGAAACAACGCACGCGCAATAGCCGCGGCTGTGGGAGGCAGACTGACTGGCGCCTGGCGCTGGCCGCAGGCGCTAGCGCCGGCGTCCGGGGGTGGCAACGGCGGGCGGGGGTGGCACGTCGCCGCGCCCCCCGGCCCCCGCCGCCCGCCCGCCCCGCCGCATTCGCCCGCGTTCCCACCGAGGCGGGGTGTATGTAGGTACTATGTACGTAGGTACTATTGCATGCCATATGATGCGCGCCGCGCCGCGCGGTCAACGACCGGTAGCGTAGGCTCGCCCGCTTGTATAAACAAAATAAATAATTTTTTCGGATTTTCCTTGAAAAAATAATTATTTTTTTTTATATTTTTTTTGACATCAGTATCGTTAGTACAACCACCTCTGTGACGGGCGTTGTTGACCAAAACAACAGCTTGTATATATATAAAATATTTTTATTGGGATATAAATTAGATGATTAATAACATAAACTGTTCTAGATATCGGAACTTTAAATGTATCACATAAAAATAACTATTTTATTTATTAAACAAAAATTTAACAATATTACAGTAACACCAAGGCACTATGAAATCGACAACAATGGAAAACAATGGAAACAGTCATAAGTGATTACTTCATTGAGTTTACTTTTTATTACTATTTCAGAACATAGAATTTAAAAAACTGATGATGCCTATTTGAAAAATAACACAAGTGAAAATTCTGGCATTCTTTACTAGTAATCTTTTAGAGAAAATTTTTAATTGTTTGTAGCGTCAATTTTTGAATGCACTAAACCAATTCTTAAAATTCTTTCACGGATAGGAGGCTACAGTATCCTTGAAAAACAAAAAGCCCTTTTTATCTGAACACATAGAACTCTCGAGGAAACAATAATTATTAAGTGGATAATACTGCAAGAGAAAAAAATTAAAATCCATACCCGTATGAGCAAGACCTCTGCCCACTAGTGGACTGTCAAAGAGCAGCCTCCGAGACCAGCGGCCGAGAACGCCACCGCCCCAGCCGCAGCCGCTGCCGCCGCTTCCTCGCCTCATTCCGAAAAGAGCCGATACACGATCACAAATCCCACCAAGGAATACACATAACACTTTGGACACCGCGCGAGTTCCTTAAAAATAATCTCAAATTCACGTTGCAAGCTACCACGAGTGGAATACCGTTATGATTTATGAATTGTCAATTGAGAAACACCAACGTCGCGTCAGACCCGACCAGCGCGAATTGAGTAACAACGGTCCAAAACGCATCAGCAAGAGAAAGTATTGGCGGTACCAGACGATTCGTAATTCGTACGTGCCCACGAACTAGTTCTCACTGCAGTATTGCTGCAGTAGATGAAGAAACAAATGAATGGAGGGGAAGAGTTGTTACTACAACTCACTAACTAAACTTCCATTGTTCGAAGATGGTATATCGCTGAGTGAGCGCCACAGATTTAAGATTTTGGATTTTATTAAATTTGATGATGTGAAACTTTTTACACGGCTTAGATGACGAATTATAAATTTAATGCTGCTAATGGCGAACAATTAAATTTAGACTGTAAACAACCACAAACTACTTATAGATACTACACACTAACACAGTAACAAATGAGCCGAGAGCTCAGATTTTCAGATTTTAAAAAGTACTTTTTTTTTTTTTTTAAATAATTTTACGGCCCTGGGTACTCGCCCTTTGGAGCCTGTAGTACGTAGATATTTAGAATTTGATAATTATAATGTTAAATATTATTCACTGTATTTCTTATGAATTTATATAACGGTTTGAAAAAATTTGGATCACTTAGAAGTTCTGAGAGCTTATCGGGTTGTGTTGGTTTATTATTCTTCTTCTTAGAAATGTTCACAATGTCACTTATTTCACTGACAAGTATCAATCTGTCAATTCCGAAACTTTGACACTTAAATACCACGTGGTCCAGATCGGCGGTAGGAAAATTACAATAGTCACATTTTGAATCACGCACAATTTTAAGTCTATGGAGGTGAGTAGGAGTTTTGCAATGTCCGAATCTCATTCTGTTGATAACACTGATAAAATTCCGATGATCTACCTGTTTATGTTTGTGATACCAAGGTCTGGCGGGTAGGGCTTTCTGTACCTCGGCATACCACGCTCCTTTTGTTTCTGAGGTATGTTTCCAGCATAGTTCCCATAATTCTCGTGAGGTTTTATTGAGCAGGGCATAGTAATCAGTGAATGGTACTTCCAGTGTTGACGAGTGGTCTTCATCATATCCGTTCTTGGCTGCCCTATCCGCCTCCTCATTCCCAGAAATTCCACAATGCGCAGGTACCCATACAAATTTTACTAATTTACCTTTCATATATAAATCTAAATATCTTTCTTTTATGCTATACACTAAGTAGTTTATATTATATTTACAATTGTTATTAGCTAGTGAGCTAAGGGCACTCTTTGAGTCTGAGAAAATAATAAAATTTGTACTATTTACATTTTCAAAATATATAAGAGCCCTCAGAATGGCAAAACACTCAGCAGTAAAAATGCTACATTGATCCTGAATTTTAAAGGATTTCGATAGTTTTAATTGTGGATCATAAAAAGCAGAGGTTACTCCATTTTCTGATTTTGAGCCATCAGTGTACAATCTGTAAGAGTTACTATTATCTGCAATGTAGCTTAAAAGTTCCGCTTGACTAAAAATACATTGGAAATTAATTTTTGTTACTAATGAGTTATAGTTTGTCTTATATATAGGCCATGGATAACTTATTTTAATATGACTGCTTAAACTTTTTATATGTAAGATTATACGTTGAAGTGGTGGCAGTGTTTCTGACAAAATATCTTTATAGTTAATATAATTTGCATTTTGGACTGAATTAGTCATAAATTGATTGGGCATGATTGAATCCATAGTGCATTTATTGTTAGATGATAGGATTTTCAAGCAGAACTTTTCTGCTATCTGCAGACGTCTTAATGATAGTGGAGGAATACATGCTTCGGCTTCCATTGCATTAATGGGGGTCGAACACATGGCACCAGTTATTATTCTCAGAGCTTTATTTTGGATTAAGTCTAATTTTCGGAGAACAGATACATTAGAATTCATATAAGCTAAGGAACTGTAGTCAAAATGACTACGTACTATACTTTTGTATAACATTGAAAGTATGTTTGGGTCTGCACCCCAATGTACACCTGTTAGAGATCTTAATATATTTAAACCTTTACTGGCATTGTTGATAATGTAATCTATGTGCTGTTGAAAATTAAGTTTTTTATCTAAGATGACTCCTAAGAACTTTTTTTCATTTAATATTGGTAGGGGAGCATTGTCATAGATAATATCATTATTTAGTATATTATTATCTATAATTTTCTTTGAGAAAATCATGCTTGCACTTTTATGTGGACTAATGCTCAGTTGTAATTTGTTAGAGTAAAATACTTGTACTTGTTCTAAAGCAGAATTTAAAGAATTTACAGCTAGATCTAGGTTCTTATTCACAGTATATACAATTAAGTCATCAGCAAACTGTAGATATTTTACATTAATCTTGTCCAAGTAAGTATTTAGTTGACAAGTGTAAAGATTATACAATAATGGAGAAATAGTGGCTCCCTGCATTGTGCCCTTATATACTGCTCTAGGGCCATGAAGCAAATTATTGTACTTGACATACATTATACGATCATACAAGAAATTAAATATCCATTTGCAGGTGTGACCTGGAATACCCAGCTCACTCAAAATCTGAACCAGTACAGCAGGGTTTACATTATCAAATGCCCCTTGGACATCCAAAAAAGCACAAACTGTATAAGAATGACTGAGAAAAGAAGTTTTAATATCTACAATGAGAGAAGCAAAGCTTTCTGCTGCGCTTCTGCCCTTTCGGAAACCAAATTGTTCTACTGGTAAGATAAGGTTCGACTCCACATAATAATCTAGTCTAAACTTAAGCATGCATTCAAAAATTTTACCAATACAGGATGATAGAGAGATAGGTCTATAGGAATTGTGATCATTGTCTAGTTTACCTGGTTTTAATATTGGTATAACACATTGAGTTTTCCAAGAGGAAGGGATTGCAAGTGTACTCCAAAGCAAGTTATATATTTGCAATAATATTTCAAGAACTTCGGGTGGTAAGTTTTTTAATAGACTATAAGGAATTTCATCTAGGCCAGGAGTAGAATCTTTTCTAGATGTCATTGCAACTGAGAGCTCATCCATAGTAAATGGATTTGTTATAAATGTAGCATTGGTACTGCCATTTTTACAGAAGAAGGTTTCTAAGGAATCCATATTAACATATTTTTCAGTTGTGGAAGCAGGTGCATATTTATCTAAAAAGGAGGGGATCCATTCATCATTCTTGGAGATTTTAGTGGTATGTACATTTTTAAACTTTCTTATATAGTTCCAGATAGTACTAACAGGGGTATATCTGTTAAAAGATTCACACAGTGATTTCCAGCCATCTTTTTTCTTATTACTTATGGTTCTTTTTTTAAGTGCATCAATTTTTTTATACTCAATATAATTTTCTAATGAGGGCTGGGTTCTATATAAATTAAGAGCTTGTTTACTATTTTTAACAGCTTGTAGGCATTCATCATCCCACCATGGCACAGGTTTTCTCGAAATTTTATTAGATGTGATTTTAAATTTAGGGATACATTGGTTTCTGGCTTGGCATAATAATTCATAAAAGGCGTTATATGTTTCTAATGGATTTTCTATATCCACCTTAAAATTTTTAAATGTTTCTTTTGTTACAGTGTGAAATCTACGCCAGTCAGCTCTCTTGTAAACAAACTTCTCAAAATCAAGGCCGGTTTGGTATCTTTGAACTGAAATTTGGATTTCTGTTATGGTGGGATAATGATAGCTGCCCATGGGGTCGTCATGAACAAACCACGAGCATAATGGTGCTATTGCAGGGCTAATGCAAGTTATGTCTATTGCAGACTGATTATGATAGGCAGATCCTACTGTAGTTGGTTCACCAGTGTTTAAAATACATAAATCTACTTCTTCAAGGAGGTCGTACAGTTGAGTGCCTCTGGACATAGTGGTCAGACATCCAAATGCAACATGATGTGCATTCAAATCTCCACTTAACATTATTGGTTTAGGTAGGTCATCAATGATATTTTTTAAGTTATTTTTACTGAATCTATTGTTACCAGGAGGATTATAAACGCATAATACAGATAAGTTGCCCATGTCAGTTTTCAAAATAATCGCAACAGATTGTAGATTTTCATAGAAAGGTGTATGAAGTACTTGATATTTAAATGTATTTTTAATTAAGATACCTACCCCACCATGTCCATTAGTACCATTCTGGCCTATGAAATTATAATTATTTATTTTAAAATTATGTCCATCTTTTAAAAAAGTCTCATTTAATAAGCATAAATCAATATTATAGTTTTCCAGAAAGTTTAGGAGCAATGCTTTTTTATTATTTACGCTTTGAATATTGAACTGACTTATACGAATTGAATTAGCTGCTGTAGTAGCCATTTTAATTTAAATTTTTGTGAAGAAAGTCTTTAACAAGTTGAAATGTAACTGGAATATTATCATTTTTATTTCCTAGATCCACTAAGGTTTTTACAAGAATATTTATAATTTCATCATTACTTTTTAAATCATATTTATATCTTACATCACTAGGTTTATTTACATTTGTTGGTTCTTTTTTGTTACTTACAATATTATGTACATTTTTGTTTGAAGTCAAGGGTGGGAAATCTTTGTTCAGGTCAATTGATTTGGTGCTGGTGACACTTGCGTAAGAAATTTTTTGTTTTTTCTCAAGAATTTTTTTAATTTTAACTGGGCACTCCCTGGAAATTGCTAAGTGAGGACCACCGCAATTCGTACAATTAATTTCGTTCGGTTTATCGCAGTCTTTATAATAGTGATCACCAGAGCAAATCGAACAACGCTGCTTACCATTACATATTTTTGCTGAATGATTGAACTTAAAACATTTGAAACATTGTAGTAAAGGTCGAACATATTCAAATACTCTATAAGAAAATAAATCATATTGTACAGATTCCGGCAAAATATCTGATAGGAAAGTAATGCTAATCGTTTGTAAAGGAATAATTTCCTTCCCTACTTTTTTTGTGAACCTGCGCACTGAGATAATTTCATATTGTGAGGACAGTTTGTTGAATAGATCTTTATTAGAAACATTAGCTGGCACGTATCGAATGATACCAGTTTTTTCGATCTGGGCTGCTGGTATATAAGCTTTCATTTCATATTTTTCTAAGAAGTTTGTATTAACTAGAAAGTTATTTGCGTAATTATACTGTTTAAATATCACTGCAATTTTGTTAGCATTCACTCTTTGTATCCCTACTACGCCCTTAACCTCAGTAGAGAATATGTGGTTTAAATATATTGGACTCTTGTTACCCAACTTGTCTTTATCATTGATGTTTTGGACGAAAACTTTAAATATGCTGGTACTGGAGTGCTCAGGATAAAGCCGCTTGTACCCTGGTTTGTTGAACGGCGCGTACTCACCTCCTAAATAGTCTTTACCTCTACCGCCGTCTGCCAGTTCAGACGCCTTTCTTTTCTTGGCCACGGACTCGGGGTCTGGCCCCGGGCCCGGATCGCCATCCATTTTAACCGTTAACTACACTAGTTTTTAGTATTTATTTCACACTTTAAACAGGAAAATAAAATAAATATCTTTTGAAACAATTCAAAGCGACCGCCTTTTTTTCTTTCCCGCCAAAAAGTCTTAAAAAGTACTCTGTGGCAAGGGTTGCCACCTTTTTTTGGAAAAAAAAAAGTATTTAAAAAAAAAGATGAAAAATATAGTACTTTTGGGAAATACAGGGAAAAAAAATAGTACATATTTATTTTTAATTAGCTGTTCCCTGCGGTTTCAGCAGCGGAAATTTTGGAGATCCCGCAGGAATTCCAGGACGCCAAGTACTACACCTATGTCTGTTTCTGTACCCCTGACAACGTGTATGCAAAATTTCAAGAGATTTTACCACCATTAATTTCGGAGTGCCTGCAGGAATTCCGGAATAAAAAGTTTACTTCTCTGCACGTCTGACAACGTGTGAGGCGTGAATGCGTAACAGACAGACAGACAGACAGACAGAGTTACTTTCGCATTTATGATATTAGTAGAGAAGAGATCAATAAGTATCGGGCAGCATTCATAGCTACAAATTATTTGACGTTTTGTTGCTGAGTATGTGTTTCGTTCTGAAACTCCCCGTGCTGCGTTGCGGGTGCGTTCCCGACCAGTTACAGTTGATTAAAAAAGCGTGAGTTGTATTAGGGATAAAAATATAGTATTTTTCGTAGTATATTATTCTTGTAAAATATATATATAGTACTAAGTAGGTAGTTACTCTAGTTATTTTGTGACCACTAGGTTCGGTTTTGCTACTTGCTGGTTGCTAGAAAAGTCTAGTTAATTTGTGGTTGCTAGTAAAACGTAGTGATTACCTTCTCTCTGGTTGCTAGTAGTTTTAAACTCGTAGACGGCTCCATCTACCTTTAAACCACTAGCAACCACAAATTAACTAGACTTATCTAGCAACCAGCAAGTAGCAAAACCGAACGTAGTGGTCACAAAATAACTAGAGTAACTAGTCTGCACTCGTATTCTCCGTCTACGCGTAGAACCTTCTCCGTCTACGCGTAGAACAGTATGTTCTCTTTATTTGTATGTGATCTGATTATGCCAAAGACCATATAATCACTAAGTTTTAGATTATGCTTTAGTTATTCTTCTGAGGATTAGCGAGGGATTACCTCTTTGGCTGAACCGCGCCGTGAGCAAACAGGAACCAGGAATGCACAATACGATAATGTACGACACCGGAATGTGCAGCACTGGAATGCATGACACCGGAATGTAGTCATGTGACTCCTTTTCTCAATGCACACAAGATCGTGAAGATCAAATCAAGACGCAAATTGCATCTAGCTTGCTTACTGTTTAAGCAAGCTAGATGCAGCAGCTGAGTCTAAAATGCGGCGGCTCGATGGCGTTTCACGGCAGCTTCCGGTACGCAGCCTCCAAATGCTGGAATAATATACCACCGCTTATTAGGAACATGAAAACAGTACACGGTTTCAAAACAACACTAAAATCCTACCTAATCAATCTACAGGTCAAATATCAAAGTTTTATTAATGAAAAAAAATAATCTTTTATTTAATTAGTAATAAATAATTAGAAGATATTATGTAGTTATTTACAATATAATTTATGTGATCATTACTATTAGTATGTATTCATTAGTATTTGTATGTATATGCAATAGTTTATGTTACTATAATATATGTTCATTTAGTTCTACCGTGACGCCTCCGCAAGGCTCCAGTGGGAGACCAGCGCCGGGTGGTCCTTACAACCACCCAACTTATGTTGAACTGGCCGCCTTTTTGTCGCAACACGGTGTCAAATCACAATGTCCAAATAAGTGTTTTCACTATTTTAAAGTACACACATCAAAAGTGTCTAGGGATCAAGCATTTTTATGCGAATTTCTTGAGATTGAGATGTGGCTTTGTAATAAATTTATGATTTTATAAATTTATATGGATCCTTTTTGGTGCATTACATAATTTGAATCAGGAACTGTCAATCAAATTCGAGTAAAAGATGAAAATCAGCTGTCAATATTTTCCCTATAAAAACTTACAACGCATTGAAGACATTATTAGTGCTACTGTTTCCCTACTACTGATTAAAACCAACGTTATTATGGAGCGGCGACGTCATTTAAGCAGGGAAGAAATGCTCAGAGCCGTGGGAATGATAGAAGCTGGTTCCCGGCAACGTACTGTGGCTTTAGCTCTGAATACAAGTCAGAGTGTTATCAGTCGACTTTGGACACGTTACCGAAGCACTGGTACCGTGGCTGAGCGCCATGGAGGACGGTATCGCTGCACCACACGGAGACAAGACCGATACATTCAAATCTTAACTCGAAGAGCTCCAACAATAACCGCCATGATGTTAGCCGTGAGGCTTCATCACTCTTCAGGGAACTTAATTAGCGACCAAACAGTCAGAAACCGCTTGCATGAAGTGAACCTTCATTCCCGAAGACCGCTACGGGTACCACCTATAGCAATGCACAATCGTAGGATTCGATATCAATGGGCTCTTGAACACAGAAATTGGGCAGAAGAACAATGGCGTTTCGTGTACTTTTCTGATGAGTCTCGTTTTGGTATGAGACCGGATACAAGACGTATACGACACTGGAGGATCCCTGGACGCCAACAGCGATTAAAATCCTGCCAGGAAGTCCATCCTTATAGTGGTGGAACCATCATGGTATGGGCGGGTATTTGGATCGGCGGAAGAACTGAGTTGATTTGGATCAGAGGCAACCTCAACGCTCAAATTTATGCTGAGACGATTGTATCAGACGTCATCGTTCCTCTACAAGTGCAAATCGGTCCCTTATTTCAGTTAATGCATGATAATGCACGACCGCACACCGCAAGAGTTGTAAGACAGACTCTCGCCGCAGCTAACATCAATGTCCTGCCCTGGCCTGCTCAGTCGCCAGACTTGAACCCGATTGAGCATGCATGGGATATGCTACAGAGAAGAGCTCTGCCGAATATGGAGGGTATCCAGTCGCAAGAAGACCTTTTTTTGTTGTTGCAACAAACATGGGCGGCCATTCCACAGCGTGATTTGGATGAACTCATTTTGAGTATGCCAAACCGATGTTCTTGTGTTGTTAGTGTTCGCGGTAGAAACACGGATTATTAATTGTTTAAGTTACCCAATAAAATTTTAAAGAAAACTGTTATTTCAGTCTTTTTTTCGAACTTTAATGTTAGTGGTTCAAATGTCAAAAATCCCTTTATTAGGAAAATGGCAAATTTCTTTATTAATGCAAAGGTGACTTGGTTTATCGTTACTGTGACAAACGAAAACACTTTATTTGATGAATCCTTAAAGAAAATTTTAATTAATATCAATCAGGAGAAAAGTTATTGCAAAAATATATGTTGATCCCTAGACACTTTTGATGTGTGTATTTGTTCGCTTCTCAGCCGTCGTATGGAGTCCACCCACAGATCTTTCAGCAGACGGCGTCTATCCGTCGGTATAATTGTTGTATACGTATGTTGTAAATCTTTGTGTTGTGTCAAGTAAAGTTTTTTCAAATTCAAAACTCTTTAAAATGAATCCCGAGATCGTAATAAACCAGTGGAATTTTTATTTCAATTTCATAAAACCAAAAAATGCCATAAAAACAATTTTTTATTTATGATTTTAATTTTCGCGCGGAAACGTTAGTCGCAATGCTTTCAGCTCGTGACGTGACTCCGCCCGCCAGTGACTGCGAAAGAGATAGCGTGTTCCGATATACACTACGAGCACTGTTCAAAAAACGACTTTGCAGTATGCTGTATACTAAATTGACGTTATACTCTACAGTACTCACAGTGCATATTGGAACACACCCTAGATTGTTCACTAACGGAGTGAAGAGACCAATATGGCAAATGGCGTTTTATAACAGATTATAAAAGACGATTTTAAAAATTGACTTATAAAATTTACATTGCATTTTTATGAATAAATATTGACGTTTCTCGTAAACTTTTTTCAAAATCTAAACATGTATTTTTATATTATCTTCTACATGGTGTAAAACACCCTATTTTGGTGTCCGCGGCGTATCAATAATACATCCTGGAATGCATGACACTGGAATATACAGCACAGTATTTCATGGCGTACAATCTCGTGTCGTGCATTCCGGTGTCGCCATTTACGGTGCTGTACCTACATTACAAGGATGAAGGACTTATCGAAGTTGAAAAGACATAAGTACATAAGTCTAGTTTGTGAGCTTAAATTAGGGATGTGGCATTGAGAGAAAAAACATCGATTTTTATTTTAATTGATTTTCCTCTATTTAATAATAATCGATTTTGGATTAATCGATTTAAATGAGGAAAAATATCAATTCTTAAGAAAAAAATTTTTTTTTTAAATAAAAATCTGCATGCTTTTAGTAATAAAATTCTGAGAATAATTTTAACAATCTATGAAGATAGAAATCAAATAAAATTTTAAATATAAATACTTTTTTAACTTTGTAAAAGCCTCAATCGACTAAAATACAAAATTACCCTGATCATTAAATCCTAACCTGATTATAAATAGGTCGTTTCCAGGGTTCCTGCGAAGGATACCCTTTCTAATAAAAAAAGAATTTCCAAATCGGTTTACAAATACCGAAGCAAATAAAAATAGAACCCCGACCTGTCCCTGCAAAAAGAGGAACAAAAACAGCTAGGTTAGAGAAGGATCAGCTTGGCAACCCACCAAGAAAGCATAAAAGATAAGATTGATGAAAGAAGAATAACAGTATACGGAATGAAAGAACGAGAGGTAGCAAATGCGAGAACTGGAATGAAAGGTATAAGTAAACATAGGCTTCAATTATGTTGAAGGAGCTAGGCACAATTAAAAAAAAAAATACCGGAGTTTTAAAGTAAAAAAAAAACACTGAGGGATATGACATTGTACATAAAAATCAATTTTTACCCCTTTAACCTCCACTACACGCTTTAGGCATGATTTTTCCTAGTGTCGGGAATGCTTAATATCAATAAATAATTAAATCTTCATTTTAAAAGTCAGTGCAGTGTTTGGTTCGTGTATACCGCTAATCGAGAATATTCTGAATTGTTTGAAAATTATCTACAATATTCCGAAACGTTAAAAAACCGTCTTGCAGATTCTGGAAAGTTCAAGCTGTAGTTCAGGAAAAAAGGAGATAAGACAGTTTGTAACTAAAATGATTTATTATTACAGGTACTAGCTGTACCCTATGGTTTCACCCGCGTTAATTTCGGAGATCCTGCGGGAATTCTGGGATAAACCCTTATAAAGTATAGTATGCAAATTCACCCGCGTTAATTTCGGACTTCCCATGAGAATTCCGGGATAAAAATCGGATTGAAGGATTATAAAAAAATCGATTAATCATACAAATAAAATCATTTATTAAAATAATATATTAATAATCGATTATTTTTTCGCATCCCTAGTTGAAATAGAAAAACAAATTTAAAAATTAAATTTCATGATCGCGAAAGAAGACTAAGTTGGGTTAAGAATTTACCTGAAAAAGCGCGGGAAGCATAAAATCTGGCGGTCGTGTTTTTAGTTTGAAAAATTTAATTAATTAATTTTAGTGTTGGATTAGGTTAAGTTTGTATATTTACTGTATATATTTACTTTGATATTTATTTATTGTTTATAGTTTCATCGAATTTGGTAAGTTAAATTTGTTTTTTCGTAAAATGGATCCCCCGGGAGATCCCGGGGGGACATTTGCTTCCAATAGTTTAGATATTTTAACGGTGGACCAAATTCAAACGCCTAATGAGGAATTTAATCAAGTAACTGTGGTTGCTCACAATGTTGTTGTGGAACATGATGACAATTCAGCTGTAGATACGGATTGTTCTGGTTATCAAAACGTAGAAAATCGAAAGCGCGCATCCCGCAAGATTTGCAGGCATTGTAATAGGAAAAGGAGCAAACGGGACTTTAAAAGTAATCCAGTATGCCCATGCCAATGCGAAAATGAAGATAATACTCATGAAAAATCTGTACCCGGATCTTTGCCGCCAAAACAAAATGTCAGTATCGACTGGGTGAATCCTGCTGATTCTCAAGTTTCAATGCCTGCAAATGCTCCACCCGGTTGTCCGAATCAGATGGAAACCAATGATTCTCCTCGCACTTTAATTGGTAGGCATAAATATTGTGACTCAGATGTAGCTCCGTATGTAGTACATGTTCAAAAATATACACAGGCTCCGAATGACAACACCATACTTCACCCAATTACCTTTGGGAAGTTTTTAAAAAACAATTTCATTAAAAATGTTATTAATGGAAGTCTCAAGAGGATAGGTAGGAACAGGTTATCCTTGGCTTTCGAAACTTATAATGATGCCAACAGTTTCTTAGAATTAGATATCTTACAAAAGAGTAAGTTTAAAGCTTTTATACCTACGTTCCAAGTTACCCGCATGGGGCTAGTTAGAGGAGTACCCACTGAGTGGTCAGATGAGGAAATATTAAGTAACATAAGTGTTCCTTTCGGCTGTGGGAAAATTCTTAAGGTTCGTAGATTAAAAAGAAAAACCATTGTTAATGAAAACAAAACTTTTATTGATACTGAATCAGTGGTATTAACATTTGATGGTCAGACCTTACCTAAGCGAGTTTATATATGCTTTACAGCTTTATCAGTAGATTTATACATTTACCCAACAGTCCAATGCTTCAACTGCTGTAGATTTGGTCATGTGAGGGTACAGTGTAGGTCAAAACCCCGCTGTTTCAAGTGTGGCCAAGATCACACTGGAGAGTCTTGTAAGGTGGAGGAAGAGAATGTTTGCTGTTGTTTGTGTAATGGCCTTCATTTTGCAATTAATAAGAAATGTCCAGAGTTTGAAAGACAAAGAGCCATTAAACAGACAATGGCTAACAGCTGTATTTCGTATTTAGAGGCGTGTAAACTTCATCCTCCAGTATATAAATCATATTCTGATGTTTTAGTTTCATCACAATCAGAACATAAGACTAAATACGCAGTGCATGAATCCCTTTCCTTTAACTCTCCCCCCACAACTCGCCCTACATCATACAAGAAAACAGTTTTTTCGAAACCTCGCTCTCCTGCCAAAGTCGATAAAGGCTATGATCAGAGATCACATAGAAATCTTGTAAGAGAGTATGATGCTCCTCCCCCATCTAATGGCTGTGCTTTGAATCGTAATGAAATATCCGAAACTTCTGTTGCTGAAATCATAATAGCTCTTATTAATTTACTTACTCATAATAACTCTTCACCGTCCAACGCTGCTGATATAATAAATCAAATTATAAATAAAAATCACAATGGCTCCACAAATAAAGAAGATAATTCAGTGGAATTGTCGAAGTATTATAAGTAAAAAATCTGACCTTATTCATTTAATAAATAAACATTCCCCTACCATAGTTTCTTTACAAGAAACATGGTTAAAACACATTTATTCTTTTAAAATTAAGGGCTACACCTGTATCCGTGAAGACCGAATAGACGGGTATAGTGGTGTTGCACTCCTTGTAAATAGTTCTCTTAGTTATAAGCTTGTAAATATTCCTGACCACAGTTTTGGTTTGTCCATAATTGCAGTCATTGTAGATAATCTATGTATAGTTAGTGTATATATTCCTCATCCCTCTTCAGAACTCTATGCCGAGCTGAAAACCATTATTTTAAATCTACCTAGACCCATTTTAATAATGGGTGATTTTAATGCTCATCACCAGTCATGGGGTAGTTCTATTTCTAACGAATTTGGTGAGTTTATGGTTGATTTCCTAAACGATCAAAATTTATGCATCCTAAATTCAGGATGTCCGACCCGTCGTACGAGTCCAGATCAAATTATTAGTGCTCCAGATTTGTCTATTTCCTCTCCATCCATTGTCCCTTCGGTATATTGGGAAACTTTAAATCTAACTTATGGTAGTGATCACTACCCTATTTTGATTACTTTTCATCACAATACTATAGTGTCTAATGAACATTTTAAATATACATCTACAATAAAATATAACCTTTCACAAGTATCAGATGATAATTGGGAGAAGTTTAGGTTGAATTTGGACTATAAACTTGCCAACATAGAAAATCTGAATAATTTAGATTCAGGTTCACAAGCAAAAATCTTAGCCTCACTCTTCATAGAAACAGCTGATGAAGTTTTTCCATATAGGAATTCTTCTGGTACTTTTATTCCTTCACCACCCTGGTGGGATAGAGAATGCTCGCAGGCTATAAAGGAGAGAAAAGAGGCAGAGTTATTATATTTAGCAGAAACCACTAACGAGAATTTTAACGCTTTATCAGACTGTATTAATCGTACTCGTAATCTTTTACTAAAAAAGAAACGTGAAGGTTTTACGAAGTTTTGCGCTTCCATTTGTCCTAATACTCATCCCTCAGAAGTATGGAATCTTATTAAAAGGTTTAGATCTGCCTTTAAGGATAACCCTGTCAAGGTTTTACCTAAGGAATTAACTGATAATTTTTTAGATAAATTAGCGCCTCCATATGTACCAGAACAGTGTTTAGCCCTTATTCCTTCTATTCTCCCCATAGATGGTTCAGATACAGATTCCGAATTTAACTTGCCGTTTTCCCTCAATGAGCTAAAGGGAGTAGTTACAAATCTTAAAGACTCTGCACCAGGAGAAGATAAAATCCCCTATTCATTCTTTGCTCATTTGAGTGACTCTGGGCTGACATATTACCTGAATCTCATAAACAAGATGTTTTTTTCATGTGATATTCCTGATTCATGGAAAAGGCAGATTATCTTACCTATTTTAAAACCTGGTAAATCATCAGCAAATGTCTCATCTTATCGCCCAATAGCTTTATCATCTGTTTTCCTAAAAATTTTAGAACATTTGATAAAAAATCGTTTAGAATGGTTTGTAGAAAGTAACTGCATACTTAGTGACACTCAAAATGGATTTAGAAGAGGTAAAAGCACTATAGATAACCTTTCTCTTTTTATCACTGATATTTTAATAGCTTTCTCAAATAATGAATCAGTTGTAGCAGGTTTTTTGGACATTTTTGCAGCATATGATAATGTTAATCTACCTACTCTTCTTGAAAAATTACTAAAAATAAAGGCTCCAATTAGATTAATAAACTTAATTATGAGTATTATGTCAAACCGAACTATCATTTTGAATTCCTCTGATTTTCAACACTCTAGAGTAACATGGAGGGGGCTTCCTCAAGGTTCTGTGTTAAGCCCGATTTTGTATAATATATACACTCATGATCTAGAGAAATCCCTTGGAAGTCAAGTAAGAGTTCTTCAATATGCTGATGATCTCCTTATTTACTCATCTAACAAAGATTTAGATAAAGCTTGTTTATCACTTCATATCTCCCTTCAATCTCTTAAAATTTGGTTAGATTCAAACGGCCTATCTCTTTCTGCCCCCAAAAGTTCAATAGTGGTGTTCTCTAGAAAACGGTCTCTTCCTCAGATTAGTATTTTTTATGATATTGAGCCTATACCTGTAAATAGTCATGTAAAATTTTTAGGCATTACTTTAGACTCTAAATTGAGTGGTACACAACATTGCAATAACATCATAAACAAATGTGAAAGTAATATGAATATATTACGTTGTCTGACTGGTGTATGGTGGGGTGCCCATCCATTTAATTTAAAACTTTTATATAATGCTATAATTAGGTCTGTCCTAGATTATGGTACCTTTTTACTTCATCCAGGTGATGTTAATGCTTTTAAAAAATTAGATTCCATTCAATCCAAAGCTCTCAGAATTGTGTCAGGGGCCATGAAATCTAGTCCTGTTGGTGCTTTGCAGGTAGAATGTGGCGATCCTCCTCTTTATTTGCGGCGTCAGTATTTGTCGGATAAATTCGTTTTTAAATCTCTAGAAATAAAAAATAATCCTATTATTAACAACTTACAAAGTTTAAATGAGCTTATAGAATCCTCCCCATATTGGAAACATAAACGTTTACCCTGCTTAATAATTAGTTACAGAAAGTATATATCAATTCAAAACCCCATTAATCAATCCACTATGTTTCCTCTGTTTTGTGTTAATTACAAAGCTTTGACTTTAAAGCCAGATATTCACCTAGATATGGGTATAGTTAAATATCAACCTGGAACAAATTCCACTCTCAATGCCATCATAAATCAAGATTGGACTGACTATCATCTTATTTTTACTGATGCGTCTAAGCACCCACAAGGGTGTGTTGGTGTGGGGACTTATCACACTCAATCAAAAATTATCCAGCAAATAAAGCTTCCACCTGAATCATCTGTGTTTTCTGGTGAAAGTTATGGTTTATACAAAGCAATAGAGTTTGCTTTGATTTTTAAATTGAAAAAGACACTTATATTATCAGACTCTAAAAGTGCACTTCAGGCTCTAGATAAATTTCCGTTTAAGGCCAAACCTGCTTACCCTATCCTCTTAGAGTGCAGAAATCTTCTCATTCAATGTGCTGAGAAAAACCTATTAATTTCATTTGCATGGATTCCCAGTCACTGTGGCATTAAAGGCAACGAAATAGTTGATAAATTAGCAAATGAGGCCATTGAATGTGGCGATACTTATCCATTTAAAAATTATGTTCAAGATTTAATAGCTTTACCTAAATCCTACTTATTTACTGCTTGGGATGAAGTTTGGTGTAACAATAGTAAGGGCAAATATTATAAAAATATAGAATGCAGTATACCTCCCAAGCCATGGTTTTTTAAAGTCAAATTCAACAGACGTGAAATTTCCACTCTGATTCGGATACGACTAGGGCATACGTGTTCTCCAGCACATCTGGCAAAAATCAAAGTTTTAGACAGCAACATGTGTGAGTGTGACACGGGTATCGGTGATGTTAATCATATTATTTTCTTCTGTCCCCGCTATGATCATTCATATTTATATAACTCCTTGATATCATACAAAGTTCCACTTCCTGTTTCCATAGAATATTTATTGTGTACTAAAGACCCTATTATTTATAAAATCCTGGCTTCATTTTTAAATATTATAGACCTTAAGTTGTGACCTATTTATGTTTATTCCAATATACCATTTTCCTTTTCTTTCCATAATAACCTAAACCTAATCTAATCCAATAATCCCGTTCTGTCAAAATTCCTTTATTTTTTCTAACAATGCTTCCTAACCTTTGCTTCCTATCGTCTTAAATAAAAAATGAAAGTGGCAAATAACACTCAGTGTTGAGTCCAAATTGAAAAAAAAAAAAAAAAAAAAAAAAAGTTGGGTTAAAAAAGTAAAAAAATCGAATTTAGACGAAATGAAGGGTTTGGTGATAAATAAATTATGTCCAATTCTTATTCTGCTGGTAACCTGTGTCCTAAGTGAAAATAAATATTCAAAACCTGCTAATGAAAAAAAAAACGATATAAATTTTCGGAAAATAGAAAAACCTTTTAGGATAAATAAGTTAAATCTTCTTTGGGTAAAAGCCCAACAGGTAATTTTTTTTAGTAATTACAACATAATATTAACATATCCTAGCACTTGGAGTCTAAAATAGAAATAATTTCTTGAATAATAACTTTTGTGTAATTGTTTATATTAAATAAACACTTAACAGCACTTAACCGTCATAGATCAAAAGTCAAGAATTTTTATGCACAAGTTTTTTTAATGAATTACTCATTAAATGTACCTATATACATATTTATCTTTTTTTAGCGTCTATCAGAGCCTAAACTTCAATCTCTGTATAGTGACTTAATGTTACACGACAAGGAAGAAATAACACTAAAGAGAGTGAAGTTAGAAGGTGGTGATAAAGAGGGCTATAGAGAAGCCGATCTGAGACGGAAACTCACCATCATCATGTCTAACTATGGTTTACGTGAACACTTTGAAGATGTTGCATCACCCAGACAGAAAGAGCATCCAGTAAGACTTATTGTTGTTGTGTTTCACCTATAGATTCACATCATTTAAGTTAAAGTATAACATTTTTTAACCGACTTCCAAAAAGAAGGAGGTCCTATGTTGATTGTATGTTTTAATTTTTTTTTTTATGTATGTTCATCGATTACTCGAAGACGGTTGGGCCGATTTGGAAAATTCTTTTTTGTTTGAAAGGGTATACTCCCATTTAGGTCCCATTGCCACCAAGTCGGGATCTGATGATGGGATCTTCGAGAAATCGAGGGAACTCTTCAAAAATTATAGGCACACCTATAGAGATTTTTATATTTTTTACTAGCTGCGCCCCGTGGTATCACCCGCGTGAGTTTCGGAGTTCCCGCGGAAATTCCGGGATGAAAAATAGATAGTAGCCGATTCTCAGATCTACTGAATATGCATATAAAATTTCATGAGAATCGGTCAAGCCGTTTCGGAGGAGTATGGGAACGAACATTGTGACACAATAATTTTATATATTAGATAGTAAATCGTTTATTTGCTTTCGGAAAGCAAAATTTTAAGAAATGGAACTGATGATGAAGACTACCAACGTCCGACGGTCATCGGAACTACTCAACAATAGATATTTCACGGGTTCCAAATCGTTAACTTTAATATGGTTTCTAAACAATTTATGCTCGTCACAATGTATATGGTGAAGTGGAACTGATGGTGATGTACTAGGAGAACTCCTCAACAATTAACGTCCCCTGTGTCGGGAAAAGCAATATTTTGTAAAAGGTGATGAGCAGTTGACATTAGGCTATTGTAATTTAGAGAAATTACGAACTTAGTCACTTAAAAGCGAGAAATAAACAAAATTTTAACAAAAAAATTAAAACCGACTTCCAAAAACAAAACTAAAAAGCTAAAAATAACGAAATACCGATTTAATCCAAAAGATCGGTATTTTGTTATTTTTAGCTTTTTATTTTCAGCTTTTTAGTTTTGTTTTTGGAAGTCAGTTTTAATATTTTTGTTGAAATTTTGTTTTTAGACCAAACTTTTTAAATTAAAAATTAGCAAAATTACCTTTAGGTGCCATACATTTTATATTCAAGCAAATATAAAATATCTTTTCATTTAGTTTTAAAATTAATGAAATTGTAGATAGTGGAAATGCAATTCGAACAAAAACTAGATAACAGTATACACAAAGATAATTGAGTACACAGATGTAGCCAGCATCTACTCTACCTACATTACAATTTACAACTTTATAGCAAATGGAATAGAGCTTATATTCATCTCTTATGGTTTCTGGATATCTCTTATTTTTTTTATGAAACCTCAAATGGTCGGTCAATCATGGATACTTTTAATTGGGTTGAATGGTCTCACTGCCATTTCACTGATGGCTGTAACAGAACTTTATGTAGCAATTGAGCAAGATGAATTAATAACCTTTTTGTTTGCAGTTGTCATATATAAGTATTGTATATTTCATGCTCGGTACTCTGACAATTTTGCAGGCGCAATGCTGGGGCTCCAACAAAAAACATCGCAATTAATGCTGAGTGGAGTCCCTTTTAGCAAGGCACTGCACCACATAGTTTTACTTATCTCTAAATTGATAAGTGATTGTTGGGTGGTGTATGTTTTGTTTCTTATCTTATCTTGTCTTCAGATTAATATTGCATTTAACTATTTTTGCTATAACACTTTTGTGGACTGTAATAATAGTGTAGTGAACTAGATGTTGCCTGCCGGGCTAAGATGCGCAAGACGACAAAATTTTATCGAGCCATTTTATCGATTCTCGTCGACATATTGTATGGCTTTGTCGACGAGAATCGATAAAATGGCTCGATAAAATTTTGTCGTCTTGCGCATCTTAGCCCCCCTGGTATTGTAAGTGCCCTGGCCAGTCCACAGATAATATAATACTATACTGCAATACTGTCGCGTTTTCGTCGTAATTTCTTTTTCCATGAACGGATTGCAATGAAGCAAAGTAGCCTATTCATCAGAGATAGTTATGTTTTGATTGATGAAATAGAATCTTTAAAAGCAGAATCAGTTCAGTATTGTATGAATTTATAATTTCATTTATTAAATTATATAATAATTTCGTAAATAAATAACACCACTAATCACAAATTATCTTGTTATAGGCAATATGTAAATGGTACAAGTAGGTTTACACTTTACTTATATTATCTTTTCTAGGAACTTATCTCTCTTGACCTATGCCATATTATGTTTATGAAAACTTCCAGTTGTTATATATTACTAGTTTAAGGCGCAGAACATCCACCTACGTCCACAAAGTCTTCGATCATTGTTGATCGAAGCACAAAGTAGGTTAATCAAAGATGCGAGGATGCAGTGCATAGCGCAAGTTGCTAGGCCGACACCAACATCCATTTTCCAATTCGAGAGTTCAATCAAACACGTATTTAAACCCAAAAATAGTCAAAATACATAGTTGCGCGAAGTAGCGTTATAGCGCGCTACCTGCCTACAATTCAGTTAGAGACTCTCGGAGCTCGGAGATTAATTATTATTTCAACACTAGCAAAACCGTAGTTTTGGAAATGAAAATTTACTGCACTGCTCGCACGAGCGGCGCAGTCTTACTAACTGATAGTTAATAGTCTTTTTGAATCAGTCTACTACGAAATAAAGTGAACTCAACTTTTAATACATACCACCCCGGGAACTTATCACTAAGTCTTATTTTAGCTTTACATCGGTATTTTATTTGGTCATCGCAATTTCGACCTTGCTGTACTTACATACATATAAAGCATAAAATTTTATATTGTTTTTAGGCATACAATTCAGCAATAGACGATCACATTAACAAGAGCCTATTTAAAGATAAAAAGTTAAATAAGTTGTGGTCAAAGGCGGAAGCTTCAGGATTCACCAGTGAAGAGTTGGCAGCCCTGAGAGAGGAGTTCATGCATCATCAGGACAAAATTGACCAGTACTACGAGTTGCTTAATGATGTGGACCAGGGAAAGAAAGATGGCTATAAGAGTATGTGTTTCTTTATGTAACTGCTAGCTGTTTTCCGCGGTTTCACCCGCGCTAATTTCGGAGTTCCCGCGGGAATTCCGTGATAAAAAGTACCTACCCTATGTCCTTCTCTGTATCCCTGACAACGTGTATACAAAATTTAATGTTGATCGATTGAGTCCTTAACGTGTGAAATAACAAAGTACTTTTACCGAAACTTTCAAATTATATCGTTATACTAGCTGTTCCCCGCGGTTTTACGCGTGAGATCCGAGCGAGAGAAAAAAGTGTCCTATGTCCTATGTATCCCTGACAACGTGTATGCAAAATTTCGTAATGATAACTCAACCAATTTTCACAATTATTATGTATCTTTTATCTTCTATATCTATACTTATAATAAAACTGTAGAGAGGTCAATTTGAATACATTGAACATTGAATATATATTCAATAGTACATTGTTATCCTAGGGGTGAAAGTAACTTGTTTAGTCCCGAGACGGGGTTTGGCGCCCGAGCGTAGCGAGGGCGCCAATAGATCGAGGGACTAAATAAGTCTTTCTCCCGAGGGTAACACTGTGCTTTTCATTACGAATGCAAGGAAAGTCAAAATAAAAATAGGAATTAGCTAAAGAAAAAATGAGTGAAGATCGGATAGTCGCTTGACACTTTCCCACCTATTTCTTTTTCTTTGGCCGGCTAGCTATTCAGCCAGTATTTTTTATTTACATTGTGGCGACCTAAAAAAATATTTTCTTTAATTATTAAGTATTAATGAAAGAAAATAAAAAAAATAAATAGGAATTAGCTTAAGAAAAAGTGAGTGAATTTTATTTTAATTAATACCTACTTAAACTTTACGTTATTTCAATTTTACATCGCGCTGGCTGTATAGAAAGTTGAAACATGGTTCAATAGAAATGTGAAAATAGACCTAGTTTTTTTTTAATAATTTGACAGTTGTCAGTTGAAAGCGATTCTCCCTAGGGCTGAAAAGGGTTACTTTCAACCCGCTTCTCAGGCAACTTCAAACCTACTTTCCGAGTATGAGTAATGAAAAATTAATATTGGAGGATGAATGGTGATCGATACTGATGCCAAAAATGCAATCAGTAAATTTTTTGTCTGTCTGTCTGTATGTGCACGCATGGGTCAAAAACTACTGAAGGGATTTTAACCAAACTTCGTACAATTGTAGTCCATACTCCTGGGCAGGTTATAGCCTATATAACATAACGCTAAGACACATAGGAGCTGAGCAGTGACAATAAATTTGAAGCAACTCGGATGAAAATGCGCTTTCGAGCTCTTATCCTTGCATACGTTTACTCAATCACGCAAAAACGGCTGAACGGATTTGGATGAAATTTAGCATGCACGTTGTCAGGGGTACATACTACATAGGGTACTTTTATCCCGGAATTCCCGCGGGAACTCCGAAATTACCGCGGGAGTTAAATAAACCGTATAATCTCATCTCATTGACCTGAGTTTAAAATTTTTTAGTTCATTCTTTTTTTTGTTTCAGATGCTATCAACGATGAAGAATTGGACCAATTTAATGAAATAACAAAAACTCCTGAGGCTGATAAAGATGACGATGATCTATTTAGAAAGGCCAATGCAGTGAGAGCGAAACATAACGAGTTGAAAGATGGTTATGACAAACTGCAGAGAATCACTGCTAGAGGTGAGCTGTTGTTCAAGAGAAACATTATCTTGCAATACTAGATTTCTTAAAAAAGGGTAAATAATAATTTGAAATTGATATTTATGTTGTTATATTGCAGAATTATTATAAAAATTTGTATTTAACCATAAAAATGTTGACACAAATGGCGCTCCTGCTTTTTAAAACACGATTTACTCAAAATTTCTCCAGTGTGGGTTAACACCCTATTGCTTCTATTCAATGAAACGAATTGACAATCAATATTAGCTATAATTTTTCAGAAATACAATGTAGGTATATTGTGGCTTTATTTTAGTTTTAGTATAACATAAGCAGTTAATTTTTTTACAGCTCAGTTTTTCAGCATAGGCTTACCTTTTTCACGAGGTCATGGTGCATTAGTCAGTAGTCCCAAATTTTCTACCATACTTTGGAACTTGAAGGCTTTGTTTGTTTCTTTACTAGGCCCTGATAATAAGGATTTTATCGAGCCAAAAGTACAAGGTTTATGGCGGATGGCGACTGCTGCCAACTTCACTGCTGATGAGCTCGAGTCAATCAAGGTACTTACCTAGATATGTTTCTTATAAAACTGACCTAGCTGTATTGGTCCTTCGGGTTAGATGACTGCACTATATTATTTTTTTACATGTCGACTGATTGCAAACTCGTTTGATCCAGGTGGAACTACATCACTACGAGAACCGGCTGCTTAAGTTGCGCACGTTGCACGCTGACCGCGCCATGAGCCAAGACAAACACCACAGCAAGGTATATTAAAACACTAGTTGTTCCCTGTCACGTTCATTTTTCAGAATGACCAAATTATTACAATTAATTGGATGCAGATAAGCAATAACATGTTAACCCACAAAACTGAGTTATTGATTCAGAACGATTTATTGAGAGTTAGGGAACGTTTTTTAATTATGTGTTTACCTTATTACATTGCTCAAATATGTAACTAAATATTGAACATAAAAAATGTTGATACAAAATGGCGCTCCTACTTTTAAAACACGATTTACTCAAAATTTCTCCAGTGTGGGTTAACACACTATTGCTTATCTATGTCCAATTAAGATTTGTACATTTGTTACCCCTTGATTTTTTGCAATTCCTCTGAATTTGCGTTGTACCTAGCCTTACTCTTTTTCATTTTGGTGCACTCCGCGCGTTCGCAGGTGGCGGCGGCTGGCGACAAGGTGGACCATCTCGAACATCAAGAGCAGATAATCAAGAAGCACTCGCGCAAGGTGGAGAAGATGCACGAGGACCTCGAGAGCAGAATATTGCAGAGGCACAACGAATTATAGGCTATCCTACCTTTTTTTCTACATGGATTTTATATTTTCCTTTCTCATAGTATGTATTTAGGTGTAAAGCGTGTAAATTTTGTTTCTATAATTCTATAATTTCTCGGTTTCATTCAAAAACATGGCTGTATTTCGATTACAATATACACGTTTTGACACCTACAATGTCTAGCAATCAACCAAAATAAACATACTTAAAAAATTTAAGTTGTCTAAACATGATGAATTAATCAGAAGATCGCTATTTTTCTGAATGAAACTGAAATATGATAGTGTGGTGTAAACTCAACTACCCTACAATAGCAACAAAAGTTACATAATTGCCCCGCTGTAGAGTCATTGAACTTGTTAGGTACTGTTGAAATAAAATTCAATTTTGATTGATATCATGAATTTCATATTATCCTATCTGATATGTATTTATATTTAAGTATTTGTAGTGTGTATGATAGAGTCGGTATTGAGAGATGCTGCATCATTGACCTTGTTACTGTTGCAACAAAATTCAACTACACACAAATAGGTATGTTTACCATCAGTATGGACTCCGTACTTTTATTTATTGTCTATCGAATCTCAGTGTTTTATTTTATGTGCAAAGAACTTAAGATTTTATAAATTTTATTTACATATACAAACTAACAAAATTAGTTTTATTTATAGAATTTATGTAAGTGGCGGTTCTATAAATTGATAGTCATCACTGATCCCTTTCGAGCGCTGAACGATGCCACTCAAGCGACGGACATTATTCAAGAACACACTTAGAATATTTTGACAACGGTTTATTTGCCTAGAACTTACCGCATATCCTGCTATCATATTCGAGATAAAATTAGTTCTCCATAATAATAATTTACTTATAAATATGTATACATATTACCCAAAAAAGAAAGAAAAAATAAAGATAATGCGTCGGAAAAAACAAATAAGGTGGCATTATTAAAAACACCAGGGAATACAGTGCATCAATATAATGATATTTAATTTTCATGTACAAGCAAATTTTTATTAATACACGTTTAATAATTCGACGCGGGTATGCGAGCGCATCGTCGAAATTAATATCTTATTATGCCATAACATATAGTGTAAAACATGTATAATATAGGGTAGGGCGCGGAGGGTGGGGTGGGCGGAGGGTCGGGTGGGGCGCCCCCCCTCCGCCCCGCCCCGCGCTCCGCGCACCCCCCGCCCGCCGTGAAGGCAACGCAAAACACTCAGCGGCACTCGGGAATTGCATTCCAAGCGGCCCACTACACTCGGTACGCGTACATATCTACATCGGAGAACGGGCCGCGACGCGACGCGACGCGACGGCCACTAACAATAATATAACGCAACTATTAATTTGTCTAAATGTAACGTCGCGGTCGACGAGCGCGAGCGCGAGCGCGAGCGGCAGCAACAAATGAAACTACATCCATTTCACCCGCCACGAGTACTTATTCCTCTTTATCGTTTACATTACAATCAATGAATTCTTTATAACGCATCATATCAGTCGATCGTACAGTACGGTAGTTATAAGTAGTACATTTTCTCGATAGGACAATTTTATTTTTTCTATCATGTAAATAGATAATAATATATAATATAATTCTGTCTCACTAATATCTACACCGTTATGTTATCGGGCGGCGCGCGGCGGGGCGGCGGCGCGCGGCCGTCACCGGTGTCGGGTGTCGGGGACTCCGTTCACTGGGTCCACTTGCTCCATGTCTGCTAACAACAAAATGTCCCGGTCACAGTGGTCGAAATGACTTGAAAACACCTAGCTCGTGGTCAAATTGTATTCGATAAAGATTAAGTGGCATAGTTATTTGGATAAATAGCTGCCGCCCCTGGTTGCATCCGAGATCCCGAGGGCAAACAGCCAGTCTACTAACCCCTGGCAGTCCTGGCACAAACAACTATACGTGTCTCATTACAGTATTTCTTCAGTAAACATGCTGATGAATGCCACATGGTCAAGCGAAGATAGTGGTCGGTCAAGTTGACAATCTATAATCATTTTTATATAGAGAACTAGCTGACCCGCGCGATTTCATCCGCGGTAATTTCGGAGTTCCCGCGGGAATTCCGGGATAAAAGTACCCTATGCCACCCAGGATCACTTTAGCTTTCTATCCATAAGTGAAATAATTTTCAAAATCGGTTCAGTAGATCCATAGATTACAACCTCACAAACTCCGGAGTTCCCGCGGGAATCACGGGATAAAAACACTCTATGTACTCAGAATCACTGTAGCTCTTTATAAGCGAAAGAATTTTTAAAATCGGTTCAGTAGATCCAGAAACTACCCCCTACAATCTCACAAATACACGAACTCACAAACTTTGGAGTTCCCGCGGGAATTCCACAATAAAAAGTACCTTATGTCACTCAGGATCACTGTAGCTTCCAATAAGTGAAAGAATTTTCAAAATCGGTTTAGTAGGTCCAGAGATAGCTGCCCCCCCGTGGTTTTACCCGCGGGAAATTCAGAGTTCCCGCGGGAATTCCGGGATGAAAAATAGATAGTAGCCGATTCTCAGACCTACTGAATATGCATATAAAATTTCATGAGAATCTGTCAAGGAGTATGGGAACGAACATTGTGACACGAGAATTTTATATATTAGATTAAGGAACGTGGTCACGAAAAATTGGACTTTTAATTTGACTATTTTACGCGACCACGTGACAAGTTCTTTAGTTTTCTATAGCGATAACGACACTATTATCAACGGATTGAAATCACGGGTATTGACTTTGGGCGATAGCTACGATAGCTACGATAGTGATAATATGATAATCATAATCCAACACTCAGATCTGCTTGGTCCCACACTACGCTCCGTATAAGCTCGTGTCGTGGAAGCTAACTACATATTATCACTGATGATGTGTGATAGTAGGGCGGTGTTGTTACCGATTTATCGTTGGCGTGGTGCTGCTGCTGCGGCTGGTCCTGGTCGGCGCGGATCCACTGGTGCTGCGGCGGCGGGCCCGCGTCGGGCGCGCCGCTCGCCGGCGGCATGTACTGCATGGGTATGTTCTGCATGAGCGACAGGCTGCCGCCGGGCACGCCCACGCCCACGCCCACGCCCACGCCGTACACCGCCGCCGCCGCCTCCATCGCGTGCGCCATGTGCCCGCCCATGCCGCCCGCCACCGCGCCCGCGCCCTGCTGGACGAACTGCTCCATATGTAACACGACTACTTGTTGCACAAACTAGTCACCACTAGTGACACAAACCAATAGAGTAGGCCACAAACATTCACTAATTATAGATATGCATTGCAAAACAGAATACAAATACATCGTTAATAATTGACCTGTGCAATTAATTGACTAAATCGCGCTATTTCGGGCACCTACTAAATCTACAAAAAAATTGCCTTAAATACCTATCTGCAATTCAGTAATTTCTAATGTTATCTTCAAAAAAAATTAAAAGTGAAGTCCAAAGTTTAAAATTACTCAATAGTATCATAGTAACACATCAATACCGTTTGAACTTTGAATCTTTTAAAAAACCTCGAATTCAATCCAATCGCCAATCGCTAAATAAATTCCGCTCTGTTGCTGTCCAATGTTAGCAATGCACTGCACTTACAGACGGGAAATCAACCCTGTGCTTGGGGTTTAAACGCGATCAACGTCCGTAAAAGCCCAGGTTTAATTCGGGTTTAACCGGATTGATTGGCCCTGTATAACTGCACTGCAGTACGGTGCTGCATAGCTGCATACCTGGTAGCGGTCGTGGTCGTGCTGCAGCGGATGGTGCGCCTGCAGCATGGTCCAGTCGTCGGGCGCGGTGTGCTTGCGCGCGCGCTCGATGCCGATGGGGCGCGGCTTGCGCTCCTCCTCCTCCGCCCACGCCGCGCCGCCGCCCACGCCCACCCCTCGGTCCAGCAGCGCCTGCGCAGTGACATGGCCCATCATTATCAACGCCCATCTTCACCGATTTTTGTATGGAGTCAAAGAAATATGTATCTATGTATTGAGCAAAGTAGAGTGGAGATTTTACAAACCCTGTGACTCTCCATATAAATGAACTGATTCAAGTACTCTCCCACAAGTAAAGACGGCCGGCTCGTACCTACGTGTGCACACGTATGTGAGCGTATCGTAAGATTGACAACGAGCTGCCCAGTGACTGTCAGTTCAGTGAATAAATGTCCCATGTAGATTCTACAAGGTCTTTACCAAGGTCATTTTCGCGGGGTATGAGGAGGTATGAAATTAGTGGGAGGTGGAGAGTGTCGGTTCTTAATATAATGTCTATTGTTTGATATCATTATCATAATGTGTTGTGAATGTGGTAGTGTGCATGAGCTGACCTGGTAATGGTTCTGCGGCTGCGCGTTGAGCGGCATCGGTTTGAGCGCCGCCTGCGGGTACATCATCATCGAGTTGAGGTTGTTCGCACTGTTCGGGCTCACGTACATCTGCTGGCGAACACGGAGGCCACACATCAACACACCATATCAAAAATAATTCGGTTTTCGTAAATTTAGTATAAAATTAATTAAAACTTAAAAAAAAAAACTTGAAATTATCTTCAATATTCATGGATAGATTTCTAAGGCATTTCACTCTGCATAGTTAAAATATTTATAACCACTTTTGATATAATAGTTGTTGAATCTTATTGTAATAGTGGTAAAATTCAACGTAAATGATGGTGTTGACATATTTTAGATGCCGACTGTATATATAATTAGTGAGACGACTGTCCTCGTACCTGCGTGTTAGGTTTGTGGTGCATCAAGGTCGGCCGCTGCGTGAAGTCGGGCGCGCGCGGGTTGAGGCGCACGCTGTCCACGCCCACCGTGCCCACGCCCACGCCCACGTAGCCGAGACTGAGCGCGGCGTTGTTCATGCTGCCCGACATCGACACCTGCCCGCGCACACATACACGCACATCAAGCACCACTCGCACACTACGCACTCCAGGTGGGACAGCGCTTCTCTACTTGACCAGTCCCCTTAGCCAAGTTGACACTCTATAATCGTTAACGCATAGGAAACTAAGGAACGAATTGTCATGTTATGTGGTCACGTAAAATCCTCCATTTAAAAGTTCGTGCGTGATCACGTGACATAACGATTCCATCGTCAATTTGGCTAATGGGGGTAGACACCGCCACTCGCTCGAAATCGTGCGATTTTTTTTTTACAATATTCACGTACCATCAAATTCTGTCCGTTCCTGTTGTCAGGGTACATGGGTACATTCCGAGAGAGTCCGCTCATATCCAATGGGCTCACGTTGTTGCCTGTAATGACGTAAAACAACATTCATTACACATTGAAAATCAACTAAATTGACTTAAAAAACACTTATTTTCAAATTTTATTGCGTTCCTACTTCATAGTGAAAGAGCGACTCTTTTTTTCATTTAGGCCCTAATACCTTGAAATTTGTAAGTTGGTGTATTTCTGTTAGCTGAATAAATATATATTGGAAGTAAATTGAACGAGAAATTATCAATATTTAAACGCCAAATTTCAATATTCAGATATCGTTATCGCATCTAGATGATTCTCGTGATGTTCAAAGGGAGTGTGCGCTGTGGGAGACCCGCCCATATTGTACGAATGTTTATTATTATGAGATTAAATGCCGAAAAAATGAATATACCACAAGTGCACCATAATACACAAGTGATCAGTATACGTACCCATGGAGATGGGCGTGTTGTTCTGCTGGTGTTGGTGTTGGTGCTGCATCTGGTGCTGGTGGGGGGGCCCGATGGGCTGCGGCTGCGCGTGGTAGGGCTGCGCGGGTGCGTACGCGGGTGGCGGCGGCGGCGGGGGTGTCTCGCGCTCGCTGGGGGACGCGCCGCCGTGGGGGTGCGCGTGCGCGTGCGGCAGCGCGTGGGGGTGCGCGTGGTGCGCGTGGGGGTGCGCGGCGGCGCGGTAGCCGGGCGCCTTGCTCGCGTCCGCCTGGTGCGGCGGCGGCGGCGGCGGCTCGGCGCTGGGCGGCGCGCGCGCCTCGCCGGCCGCGCCCGCGCCCCACATACCGCCGGCGGCGCTCATCGACAGGTCCTTGAACAGCGAGTACACCTGCGCGCCGCTGCCGCCCGCCTGGGGCACATGCACACACACACACACATTAACCACATGACACGTCACACGAAACGGACTTTATGTTGGCCTAGCTGTTCCCCGCGTTAATTTCAGAGTTCCCGCGGGAATTCCGGGTTACAATATAGCCTATGTTACTCAAGGATAATGTAGCATTATAGGGTAAATAGGGCCATAGCCCTATTTTAACTTAAAATCTCTTCATATTTAGATTACCTAGTAAAATAATCATCAAATCGATCACGTAGTTTCTGACACGTTCACAGAGCCTTAATTTTTATGATTGGTTAAATTCCGCTTTACACTCGATCAAGCGTGATAAGCGTTCAAAAGAGACGAAATCGAATTCCCGATTTGGTCAATTCGAGGGCAGTCCATACGTCTAATTTACCGACCCTTAGACCCTTATAAGGATTTAATATGAGCAGTATAGATACACACCTGGGCCGTGGTGTTGATGTGCAGCGCCGAAGTGTTGTTGACGTTCTCTTCGGACGCGCTCCACGAGTTGGAGTTGTCGGGGCTCAGCTGCGAGCACTGACAACAAACAACACGTTCACCAACACTGTCTCGATCGGTTCATTAACCTACGTTACTCAGGGATAGTGAAGCATTTTAATGGTGAAAGAACTTTTGAAATCGATCCAGTAGTTTTTGGGTTAAGTAGTAACAAACAAATATATAAAAATACAAATCATTCATCTTTATTATATTAGTAGACCAATATGCTACTGAGAAACACAAAGCAAACACCGACTCTAATTTTTAAGGTCGTAACTAAAACGACACTCCTACTCTGCGATATACATGAAAAAAAAGGTCAATTGATAACTCCTTCTACTTTGCGATGGACGAAATCGTGTGGAATTACGGGCAGTATTTGGACGCTGATAAGCAATAACATATCAATCGTCAAAAAATCATAATTTAAATTACTCATACAAAATGCTTCATTTGGATTTTAAGAACGTCTTTCAATTATCATTTTAAACTTATTAAATTGTATAAATACCAACAACACTTAAAAAATTTCGACACAAAATGGCAAGGTCCGTTGATATCTACAGACATTGAGCGTGCCAGACAAAATAATATTCTCCAATACAGTGCGTTTTAACGTATTCTATCGTAACACGGCGGCGCAGACGACAGACACGGGCCAATATTCGCGGAAAGAATATTATGTCTCGCGGTTCATGTCTGTACGTGTCTGTGGCTACATGCCAAGCACTACTGTGAATAGAGCATCGGAACCGTGCAGACGTCTTTTGTAAATAAAACGATGTCTTTTGATTTCTGCCCACATTTCTGCCCTGGCACGTGTCTAGCACGCTCAATGCCTGTAAATACAAACGGACCTTTACTTAAAATCTTCTCAGTGTGGGAATAACATACTATTGCTTATCTATATCCAATTAATGGGGATGTTGACTACTTTTGAAAATCAAAATTCTAATTAGTCCGTCAGTTAGAAAATAAAAAAAATAATAGACACGTATTTTTTGCTTTTTCAAATAAATTAAAATATACAGAGATAAAGCGCATTAAAGTTTAGGGTGAGTGGGTCGTGACGTCACTAACCGATAAATAATAAAAAAATAAAGAATTTTTATTTCAATTAACTGTGACTCAATATAGTTAGTAACAATTTTATCTTATTCTAAGTGTTAGTATGCCAATTTTTAATTACCTAAATTTATTTGTTTAAGGTGCGGGTGTTAGGGCTAGTTTTCATACAAATTGCCTACCGAGTTTTCTTACACTACGGCTGTTTATGGTAATTAGAATTTATTTTATAAAATACTACTACTGGTCTAGATGCCGCATAAGTCCCAAATCTTTGCAGATAGTGAAAAAATAACATAATTATAAGCATTTCAAAAATATTAAATTTTGGTCGAATCTCTTACTTGTGTGAGAGCGTATACAGTATATGTGTACGAAAATGGCGGGCCGGTCTATAAACAGCTGTGGTTTGGCTGTAGACTGACAAGTCCCCCGAATGCAGTAGTTTGTAGTGAGTTCCAAAAGGATCGAAAGGTGTCGCGGCGTTGAGTCGTGAGTTTTGACAATTTTACCTACCGGGATAATTTAGAATTGAATTTGGAATATACATATTACTGATGTAGTTGGTAGGTATTTAGTAGCCGGAGCGAAGGCATAACTACATTTTGTTTTGAGTCCCGTACAAGTAGGTATACCTTATAAGCTACAGGTAGCCCGTACAAGTATTTTATATTTTTGTGTTGCATAAATTCTTGCTATCTCTTTCTTGTTTTCTCGATGCGTAAAAGAGAGGGACCATATTTTCGAATGGTTGTATCTCACCACGGCCCAGGGTAATTTAACTTTTATCTTCGATGCAATCAGCAATGACACGCAGCCATATAATGTTGGTACAACTTCATATTTTTATTGTGTCTATGTGACCACGTGATCAAATTTTTAATATCTTCAAAAAAATTTTTTTTTTTGTAAAGCTCATACCCTCGAAACTAGTATGAGACAACCCCATCATGTTGCTGTTTAAACTTCATTTTTTCGTGGTATCTATGTGTTCACGTGACAAAATTTTTGAACGCTTATAACTCCGAAACTATAGGACGCAGTCATATCACGTTGGTACTCAAACTTCATGTTTTGTGATATCTATGTGATCACATGGTCAAATTTTCGACAGCTCATACCTCCGAAACTGCAAGTTACAGACTCATCGTGTTGGTAGGTCAAACTTCATCTTTTCGTGATATCTATGTGATCACGTGAAGTAATTTTCAAAAGCTTATAATATTTTTTACTATTACCTATGCATATACCTACTTTGTATTTGTTAATTTATAGGTACTAATAATAAAGCTGAAGAGTTTGTTTGTTTGTTTGGTTGAACGTACTAATCTCAGGAACTACTGGATCGAATTGAAAAATTATTTTCGTGTTAGATAGTCATTTATCAAGGACGGCTATAGGCTATAACATCACGCTATGACCAATACGAGCGGAGCACGAAACGACACTCACGTGGTTTTTTAGTAAGTTTTTTTCTCCAAATTTTTTTTTTAGTCAGCTATTAGAGACAAGAATCGAATATTGCATGTCTTTTTACAAAAAAAATACCCTCGTAACGTTACACCGTGTATAATAAAGACTTTACTTTTGTAAATTTTTCGAAATGATGTAACTGTTCACTCATTATTATTTATTATTTCCTTGATTTTGTAATAAAAAAAAAATAAAAATAAAAACTGACGCGAGCAAAACCGCGGCAGGATCAACTGCCAGTAAAATATTTATATTTTACAAATAATACAATATTATAATAAATCTATCTTCCCAACGCACGCTTTGATGAAACTAAATAAAAGAAGATCAATATATTCAAATGACGCGCGACGGCTGAATGCATACAATTTTTTCGGCAGGAGGAACTATACGATAATGGTCCAGTGGTTAGAACAACTTCCGAAGAAGTCTCAATATTATATGACTAGCTGTGCCCTGCGGTGAAAAGTTGAAAAGTTTTTGTGTAACAACTTTTTTTGCCGATATCCGATTTGAATGAAACAAAGCCTATATTATGTAGCTACAGGCTAAGCTTAATCTACCTGTGAAAACCGCATGACAATCTGTTCAGTTGATTTGGAGATTATGGCGAACAAATAGACAGACAGACAGAAAAGAATTTCAAAAACTTTTTTTTGTGCTTGGTTACTCTTCTTTTATCACCCCTCTCCATTTTAGGTAAAAATATTCAATGTACAGAATCGCGGATTCTACTCTTTTATTATAGTTTAGAAGTATAGATAATTTTTTTTATTATCTGTCATTTTTTATGCTTTTGTTTACGATTTCAAATCTAAACTGCTTTTTCATAATATACATTATGCACACTTCTAGATAAACTTATTATTAGAAATGCGAATATGAGTTTGTTTGTTTGTTTGTTACGGTTTATTACTCAACCGATTATCTAGAAATTTTGCATACACTTTATTAGTAGGGGCACAGAGAAGGACACAGGGTAGTTTTTATCCCGGAATTCCCGCAGAAACTCTGAAGTTAGCGTGGGTGAAACCGCGCTAATTTCTAGGTATATTATGAAAAATAGCTAGTATTATTATAAAGAAGTAAAGAACCAGTTATTTTAAATACTTCACTCATAAGAAACTACAGTATCCTCCAGTATCTAATAAGTAGTAATTTTATAAAAATGTTTCACGCGGGTGTAACCGCGGGACACAGCTAGTAGAATATAAAATACTTTACAAACTCAACGTACCTACTGATGAAAATATAAAATATTATTATCACAAGATGTCAAAATTTAAATTTTGAAATGGAACAACGGCAGAATGTGTTTATGTTTTTTTTTTCGTGTAATAACACCAAGCGGTATATAGGTTGAGTGGCTAGACCAAAGAGTATATAACCACTATGCGTACTAACGTCTAGCTCTAATCCTTTTATAGAATTACGGTTCAAATCTCGGTTTATAAGAGTACTAGCTGTTCCCCGCTGTTTTACCCGCGGCAATTTCGGAGATCCCGCAGGAATTCCGGGATACAAAGTACCCTATGCATATAGGGTACCTTCTCTGTACCCTTGACAACGTATATGCGAAATCTCATTGGATTTCACCGTTGTTAATATTGGAGTTCCCGCGGGAATTCCGGGATATAAAGTACCCTATGCATATAGGGTACCTTCTCTGTACCCTTGACAACGTATATGCGAAATCTCATTGGATTTAACCGTTGTTAATTTTGGAGTTCCCGCGGGAATTCCGGAATATAAAGTACCCTATGTATATAGGGTACCTTCTCTGTACCCCTGACAACGTATATGCAAAATCTCATTAGATTTCACCGGTGTTAATTTTGGAGTTCCCGCGGGAATTCCGGCATATAAAGTAAGAACCCTATGTCCTTTTCTGTACCCCTGACAACGTGTATGCAAAATTTCGTGATGATCGGCTGAGCCGTGAAAGCGTAACAAACAGACAGACAGAGTTACTTTCGCATTTATAATATTATTAGTATTTAGTAGGGATTGTAATGTCAGTGTCTTTGTGGAATTATGTACTTTTTTTGTAAAGTTATCACGAATCATACAGGTTTTGAGTTGAACTGCGATTCTATTTAGTATTGGATATTCTATGATTGATTTTTTTTCTAAAATTACAAACATCCTAGTTGATGACGTAAATTACATAGACTGCTGAAATACATAGATGATGGTATTGTGGTCATAGTGTCGGAGATATTATAAGATTTCAATTTTTTTATCACCAAGTAAATCCCGAAATTTTGAAATTTAGATTAGGACCTAGAGTTTTTTTTTATACCCAAAATTATTTTCAGTCCCAATATTTACGCAAGTAGGTAGGTACGTGTGTAACCTGCAGGGAAAGGTTGTATTAAAAATAAGTCCAATATTTTTATTTAGCTTTATCCATCTTTATATTTTCTTAGATTCTAATTCTATATCCTTTAAATTTTCTTTTTTGGAATTAAAATAAATTCCAAAACAGAACGAAAAATAAATCGTTTGTAGTTCTATAAATAAGTATATATAAACAAATTTGAGAAAATTAGTTACAAAAATTGGAATCGCAATCTTAGGTTTGAACACGAGATTTTCACGATTCATTATTTACAAAAAGAGACGTATTACACCACAGCGCCAACGAGACTCATACATAATAAGTCAAATTCAGAATCAGATTCCGCTTGTACTAATCGATTTGCAAGTGTGTGTGACTACGTTTCGGGCGGTTATTCCTAATTTTCTTGTAGTTAAAGGATAATAATGCGCGTAAGACCATATAAAAATTTTAAATGAAAGATGTATTAAACACTCATCCTGTCGCATTTATCATCAAAATCTATCTTTTAGCTTGCGATTCTCTGTAAATTGAGAAAACACTTTTATTGCGCCGCCCACGGCCTCTATCGGCTGAGAGGCTGCATAATATGGTGGCGCGCCACCTTAAAATTAAATTTCGCTGATAGGACTGTATTTGATGCAGCAATGACAGATATAAGGACAGTCAAACCTGTTTCCTATCATAAAACCGCCATACAAACTGTCCGTATAGTGACGTCACGTGAAATTTCAACTCAATGTATCGCCGTTATTTTTTGATTACGTAAAAAAAATAAAAAATACGTGTCCAATATTTTTTATTAATCTACACTTGGCGGACTTAAAAAAAAATTAGTCAACATTCCCATTATAGGCAGTACTGACTTGCAAAGTGTGTTCTTGCGCGTCGTCGTCCGGGCGGCGGTCGGCGGGCGCGGGCGGAGCGGGCGCGGGCGCGGGCGCGGGCGCCGAGGGCGAGTCGCGCGCCGCCTGCGGGCAGGGGGAGGCGGGCGCTGCGCCAGGCGCGGGCCCGGCGCCGCCGGCCGGGGGCTGCGGGCGGAGGGGCCGTGTGTACTCACCGGGGTCAAGTATACAGGGTGAACATTTAAGTGGGCGACGGTTGGCCTCATTAGTAACTAGTGTAACTACTAATTTTTGCCATTACTTTCCGCCTATATTATTATTTTTATTTTATTTAATGTTATTCGGAAAATCAACAGTCACAGAAATACAAAAATCTGTAATCGGCTCGTTTGACAGATTGTATCCAAGTATTCAATTAATAAATACTTGAATACTTGAATACAATCTGTCAAACGAGCCGATTACCGATTTTCACGCAATCATGGGTCATAGTTACAAAGTTATAATAAAATCAATTGCCCAATAGGTAGCAAGCATCCCTTACACATTGGAAACCGACTTATTTTTTATTTAAAAAAAACTCAACACTCCTCTCGCCGACTTACAGCTAGTATTAAGCAGATTAAATGATACCTAATCATTTATTGCAATTTTTATCACGATAGGGTGCGAACGCGTCACACCTATAGATGGGGCAATCAACCCGACAAAAGACTGCTGCTTTTATCGAGTTTAAACCCACCCAATCTCCGGGTTGTGATTGTCCATTCACAGTGAGTGCGCTCGCGACGCGACAGCACGTCGGCGGGGAGCGGTTACCTGCGCGTGCGGGTGCTGGTGCTGGTGCTGGTGCGGGTGCGGGTGCGGCTGCAGCAGGCGCGGCTTGTCGCCGGCGGAGGGCGGGCGCGGCGGCGCGGGCGCGGCGGGCGCGGGCGGCGCGGGCGCGGCGGGCGCGGTCAGCTTGGCGGCGAACGTGTTCGCGTGCGCGCCGCCCACCACCGCGTACGACAGCGCCGCCGCCTTGCCCGAGCCGGCGGCCGCGCGCTTCTCCACCACTCCCACCACTGGCGACACACACCAAACGTTACTGCAACCTGCTTTAAAGTACGGCCGGCCTGGCGGCCATTGCGCCAATCGGGTCGTCAAAATAAACAAAACAAGCATCCCAAGTTATCGGCAACAACAGGGCTCTTATTCACTATGCCCATAACACGCCGCGCTAAGATAACACGCCGCAAAAACTGTCTTTCTCTCGCAACCAAAGAAATTTTACTGCAAAAAAATACATTTACAACGTTTCTTATGGCATAAAGAATAATAATTTCTAATATTTTGGCATTTAGAAATGTGTTTTTGGGACACGCGTAATGGGCGAGGAATGTTTATTTATTTATTTATTTAAATGGAGAAAAAAAACAGATACAAATTTACACTAAATAATAAATACAAGAAATATTGGTTGGTCATAGTGAATAAGGGCCCTGCACTGGCCACAGTGACGTGGTGACGGACAACGCACCCTGGGGCGGGAGGCGGGCGGGCTGCGCGCGCGCCGCCGCCGCGGCCGCGTGCTGCTTGGCGGCGGGCGGGCGCGCCGACGCCGAGCGCGCCGCCGAGCCGCCGCCGCTGGCCTGCGGACGGATGGTGGACACACCGACATTATACATATAGATAGTCACATCACTACGTAGTTAAAACCAAAGTCGGTTCCCGCTGTCTGTGCCTATGTATGCTTACATCTTTAGAACTACGCAACGGATTTTGATGCGGTTTGCACCAATAGATAGAGTGATTCATGAGGAAGGTTTCGTTTCTTCGGGGGTAATAAAATGGGTGTTTATTTATTTATTTTTTTCGAAATTCTAACTTTCACTTTGGCAATGAATGTGGGCAATGGTGGTATTGCAGGCTTTTGGGGCAATTAAGTATATTATTGGGCTCTACGATACAAGTTCGCTTAGTTTAGAGCTCAGTTCACTAACCTATAGCTATTCTACATAAGAATTTTTCGTCATGTTATGTTATTTATTTATGGTATATGTATAGGCTAAGAACTCTGTGTTAATTACAAATAAACGCATTTTATTATTATTATTATTACTTTATATACCTACCACCCGTTTTTGTTTGTGGTAAACGTGCGCTGTTGTAGGTACTGCAGCGTGAGTGTGTGCGTATGTGTGTGTGCGTGTGCGTGTGTGTGCGTGTGCGTGCGTGTTAGGTTGGTTGGTGGGCGCGTACCTTGGGCGGCGGCTGCTTGGCCGGCTTGGGCTGCGGCGGCTGCGCGGCGGGCAGCTTGGTGCGCGTCAGCAGCGTCGCGATCTCCGCGTCCGGGTCGCGGATCATCGCGTGGATGAGGCTCGACGCCTGCTTCATCGCGTCCGACGTGCCCCTGCGCGGACGGCGCACAACACAACGCTAACGTCAGTACACACAAATACGTACGGCTTGTCTAAGCTAAAATGACGCGCACCTCCATCGGGTGGACGCACACGCACAACCGTTAAAATATCGATACGACACATATAAATCTGGTCTTGCCATTCGTCCTCAGTTGCCGCACAGTGTCGCCGCACTCACACTATTAAAGAGATATTATATCAATACATGATCTAGCATATCTAAAACTGCTAATTAATTAGTGGGGCGCGTCATTTTAGATTTGACAAGCTCTACATACATACATAGTTACATACATATATACCAGCGTTTAGAAATGGTGACGCCATGCGCTGGGGGCAAAATTTTCGAACGACTTCGTAGAATCTTGACTAATATTATAAATGGAATCTAATTTTGTATGTTTGTTGCGCACCAGCGTCTTCACTACTCAACTGATCGTCATGGAATTGCACTTTGCCTAAGGTACAAAAATGTTTGTGTTTGTCTCTGTATATAAAAGAAGAACTAATTGATTAACTGAAGTATCAACGTACAGCTCAAACCTTAAAAGCTTAAGACATAAAACTGCCTTTCCCTATTTCTCTTGGATTTTATTTTGTATATCATCGATTTCTTTTGTATACATTTATCGACGCCGCTGATGATTAGTGTTCACTGACTTGATGGTGATGATCCTCTCGCCCTGGCTCTTGTTCTGCTTGTCGACCTCGATGTGCGCGCCGGTGGCCGAGCGGATCGCGTTGATGTTGGTGCCGCCGCGCCCGATCACTCGCGAGATGGCGTGCGACGTCACCGACACTTTCTTGCAGCTGGCGACACAGAACGAGTAGGTTTTATAAATGAAAAAAAAAAGCAAATATTATATGTAATACATCTGACTCGGCTGTATAGTCTTAGTTTTCTTTGCCTTCCTCAAATACATACATCTGACTTGACTGTATGGATTCAATTTTCTATTCCTTCCCCGAAAAGGTTAAATTTTGTATGTGTTTGGTCGCAAAGGGAGATTAACGTAACGTTTGCCCTATCTAATAATTTGTAGTTAATTAATAAAGAAAGAATTAAATGTACAAGTCAGCATGAAAAATATACGATGTAATCAACTTTTGACAGTATTCGAATCTTATTACCATAGTAATCAAGTTCAACGATTGACTAAATGGTAAACATATTTTTGATGATGCCTATACAGCGGTACGGCATGGCCCGATAGAGATAGTTATAAATCAATTCAAAGTCGGCCAACAAGGGTGACTCTTTTCGATTTCAATAAAAGTGACTCCCCTCCCCCACCTCCCCCGGCGCGCACTCACCCCGGCTCGACGGTGGACAGGGTCTGCACGTTGGTCTTGCGCACCACCTCCTTCCAGCCCTCCTCGCGCCGCCCGCCCGCGCCGCCGCCGCTCTTCGGGGACGTGCTCGACTTGTTGTCCGACTCCCATCTGGTGACGTCACGCACACACCGTTAGTTAACGGTATACCAGGCACCTTATTCACTTTTAGCGTAACACGCCGCGTTAAGATAACGCGCCACAATAACAGTCTATTCCTCATGCTCAAAAAAGTTTCACTTCAAAATAATACATAAATAAATAAAGCATTAATTGGGATTGTGTTTTTGGGACGCGGAATGTGGTTTTTCATAGTGAATAAAAGGCCAGGTGTATCCAATAGGGTGCAAGGTTAAACGAGGGACGTGTCGATGGAGGAAATGCACTATCCAGTTTTTTATTTTCATTTCAAATACACAGCTAAAAAAAACACAGTATCAATTTTTGACGTAGTTATGTGAGCACAAATTAATGAGGGCTTGAATAAGTCCCTTGTTGAACTGATGAAAAACTTCCGAGGGAACGGGCGGGTGGCATCGGAGGCAGCAACTGTTTTTTTACATACTTTGGATTAAATGTACTTTTTAAATAAAAAGCAACCCCTCACTATGACATGAGTTACGAATATGTATATCCGTGGTTCTTCTATAACTATATCTTGAAACTGTGAGTGATTCACTTCGTTGAGATACTGGAACTTGTTCAGTGTTAAATAGATTTTGTTAATCAAATTGCTCGCATTTAAAGTATAACATTATGTACATTACATATACGTACTATAACTCAACAATATGCCATAAACATAGCTAAAACAACATGTTTATACTGTACTGGTACGACCATGCAACCGGATGCAAGCATGCACTGTGTGTTTCATCGGGATACAACTGTCCCCAAGGGAAACCCCGAAACGCTAGTTGTGGCCAAAAACTTTAATTCTTTTTTTTATAAACGTCACCAAGTCCGGTAACACTGGCATTAGAATTATTTCGCGAATTAGTGAATCGATTCTCATGATCGATTATTTTGAAATGTTTAGTCTATAGTTTCTCTGTGATGGGAGAACTTAAGGAAACGTTTCTCTATAAATAAATGATGGTGGGTAAATGTTTCACATTTCTGTCGGTTGGTGGGTGCACTTACTGATAGTTGATGTGCGACTTTTTATTTTTGTCGCTCAGGTCGAGGTCATCCCTCTCCACATTGAGCCTAGTCGATTCGAACACTTGACTCTTTCTAGAGTTATTCCCGTATTTAATGCTCTGTACGGTTAGGGCTTTAGCGCTATCCTCTTCGTGCTTTCTGCAAGAACAACATTGAATACTTTAAGCCGCTCGCTCGCCACGGAGCGCGGCTCGCCGACCACTACATTACGTTCACTTGGCGATTCTATAGGGACTGTTATAAAAAAAAAAACGAGGATTTTGGTTTTCGAACTATACAAATCTCTACTCAAATGCCACTAATGCTATGGCCCGTAGTTTCACGTCTCCTTATTCACCGATATTGAGTCTGTTATCACCTTATAGGTAATACAGTCAGAAGCGGTGAACAAAGAAACACGGAACTCGCACTTCCCGCTAGAAAATTATCCATTTGAGTAAAATTTGTCTAGGTCGAGTAAAATAATGTTTACTCAGATCAGAAATCAGGGCATACTTTGTTACCGGAGGTAAAATCTTTAATGATAGAAAGTCCCTCTGTTACGTCACACTTTTCTTCACATTTTCTACCTAAAGGTTGTTTACATACTATTTTGTTAGAAGACTGTTGGCTTTGTTTCCACACACAACATTTTTAAGCATGCAATTTCAACGATACATATACAAATAAACAAAACCACAACACACACATAAGAATTTCGACATACTATATTTAGTAAAAACCAAATCACAAAGTTACACTACAACTACAAACCATACCGTATGATACGTATATTATAATATACATAAAAAAAGTCATTCATATAATATAAACTTCATACTCCCAAAAAAGCAACTAACGACTCAGAGTCGACTGAGCTGCGCTCCCGGTAAACATGATAAACTCAAATGAGCAATACATAGATAAAACTGAAGCAGACAAGCTGACGAGCTACTTGGAGCAAAATTGGTCGCGAAAATTACAAGACTTTCATTTCTACGGAGCAAAACGAGTTGAATTTCCAATGAAAACGAATACGCCGCCGAAAACTCATAAATTAAGCTCATCTGCTGGCCTTAACATAAGCAACGTGTATTAGTCACGGCATATAGAATTCCCTCGGTTTAAAATTGCAATTAATGTTGCATATAATTATAGATTACAAAATCTTACAGAGCTCTCGACGAACGTCGAAAGGGACAGCTCGAAACGTTATATGCGCACATAAAAACTGCCATTTCAATATATTTTGACCAATACATTTTCGTGAAACACGGACAAAATCGACGGTTTTGTATCGACGTAAAAATAAATGACGGAATCGCCATCTTCTCTCGCCAAAGAACTCCGCAAGGGATGTAGTTATATAGATGGACAATGAACCCCGTGCTTACAGCCGTTTTCGGTTTAAACCCGATAAAAGACCCGGCTGGCTTTTACCGAGTTTAAACCCAAGCACCGGGTTCGTTGCCCATCTATAGACGTGGTTAGTGCCAGCGGGGGCAGGCGTGCGCTCACTTGTCCCTCCGGTCGGCGGGCGGCGCGCGGCGCTCGGGCGCGGGCGCGGGCCGCGGGGGCGTGGCGGGGGGCGTGCCCGGCGCCACGTTCTCTTTCTCTTTCTTGTCTGTCTTCGGCGGGCTCTCCTTCTCTTGCTTCAACTCCAGTTTCGATTTGTTCTGCGGACATCGATGGTTATAATATAGTCTTCTGTTATAATTATGAGGTAGAAAACGCGCTACACATGAAATTCGCAAGTAAATACAAAAATAAGCACAAATAGAAGATTTCAATTCTATAATATTATAACAAACAACACAGGCTGTTTTCGCGATTTAATACTTTCATCATCGTTTTTTTACTCATCAAATTCAACCGTAAAACCATCTGTTTGTTTTACGGTTGAATTTGGTGAGTTAAAAACCAACCAACCATAAACCAACAGATATACTGCTGAGCTGCAGCAGTTGGCGCAGTCGACTGCGCGCGGCTGTGGTTATTTTTGACACTATACTAACGTTTCCACTCACTTTGTCCGGTTGTTTCTTAGGCGGTGACGGGGCGGTGGAGGGAGGGGGGGTCTTCTCCTCTTTCTTCTTCTTCTTGGTCTTGGCGCTCTGCGCGGGCGGAGCCTTCACGTCCGAGGAAGAGCACGAGCCCTGCTCGATACGTACAATAAACTTACAACAATCGTAAATAACAAAACAGAAATAATACAAAAACTCAATTGAACTAACACCCGTGAGAGCTCATCAACATCAAAGAATACATTCGGTATTAATTATAATACAACGCTTGTTGTGTTCATAATCAACGGGTCGATCACTAGCTGTCGCTGGAGTTACTTTGCGGTTGCCTCCAGACATAGCTGACGGGCGTGTGGATCATACGCGAAAACAGCAGTCACCGCGCCCCCGTCGACGCGAGACTTAAGACTGAATGGAACTTAAGCCAACCATCGTACAAGTTCCAACTTCCGATGGAGGCAGTGACCGCTCGAGGCGCCGCGCCGCCGTACCTGCGAGTTGGCGTCGATGCCGGAGTCGCCCTCCTCTTTGGCGGCGGGCTCGTCGTCAGCCGAGGGCTCCCCGCCTTCCGAGCACTCGCCCAGCGCTTTGTCACTGTACATGTCGTTCTTGTCGTTCTCCTCCATCAGTTTGCGCCGCTCCTCCTGGGAAGCGAAGCGCATTAACTAATTAGTAGCAGTCGGACGTTAATAACATCTCTCAGTGAATAATGCATGCGAAAGGTAAAAAGGGTTGAGAATATAAATGGGCAACCGACCCAGTGCTTGGGTTTAAACCCGATAAAAGCCAGCCTTTTACGGTTTTTTATCGGGCTTAAACCCGAAAGCGGCAGGGTTTAATCCCAAGCACCGGTTTAATTGCTGGGTTGAGAGTGACTGGTGAGTGGGGTAGTTAGCAGTGTAAATATGGTGTAAGTGAGGAGAGTGTCTGTGACGAGTTAAGGCAGTGACTTTGGCGAGTGACGTCAGCAAATTTAATTTCGCGAGTGACGGATTTTCCTTTGGCCATTGACCGAAGGTCACTTGTTGGCGAGTCACTAAATTGACTGTTGGCGAGTGACGGAAGTGACAGTTGGCGAGTAACGGAAGTAACAGTTGGAGAGTGTACGGAGTAATGGGTTGATTACACCTAACGAGTACAGCAATGGTGAGGGTACTCGGCCTAATAAACATATTGGGATTCTTGTGACTCTCTCGCCTCTCTGCTTGACCGGCCACGCAGCAGCGTGCGACCAGCACTAGGCCGAGGACACTGACTCGCCACTGTACTCGTTAGGTGTAATCAACCCATAAGTATCGGGGAAGTATGTGTTAGATCGGCGCACCTTCTTCTCCATCTTCTTCTTCTTCTTGCGCTCGCGGCGGCGCGCGGCGGCCTGGCGGCGGCTCTCCTCGCGGCAGCGCTCCGCGTCCAGCTCCTCGAGCAGGATGGTCGCGTTCTGATTGGCGCGCGCCGCCTGCGTCTCCTTGGCGGCGCGGATCACGCGCACGCACTCCTGGCACCGCTCCACCAGCTCCTTATCCGACAGGGTGCACACGTACCTGCGCACGCGCACACACACACACACACACACACACGGTCACTACTATACGGTACTTCTATATGTGGAAACTGTTAGGTCTAATTTTTATATGTTACTATTAATGTAACCCATTTTTGTAGTTTCCAGGATAAATAAATACAGGGTGTAAGTCGATGTAAATAATTCATGCTTATTTATATCTAATAAAAAAAAAACAGAAAAAACCTTAGGTAAAGAAAAACGTGATTCTTTAAAAGTTCTGATCGATAACATGAAAAATATACATATAATTTAACATAGTACAACAACATAGTATTAACAATTATGTAAAAACTACAAAATTAAAAATATTATCAAACAATTTAAATTTACATTCAATCTACATTTGAAGAGTAGTTGGACAATACATTCATAACTTCACCCGTAGAATGATAAGGCCTGATACATACTAAATCCCTACTAATATTATAAATGCAAAAGTAACTCTCTCTGCCTGTCTGTTACGCTTTCACGCCTTAACCACTCAATCGATCATCATGAAATTTTGCATACATATTTTCAGGGGTACAGAGAAGGACATAGGGTACTTTTGCGCCGGGATTCCCGACGGAAGTCCAAAATTAACGCGGGTGAAACCGCGGGGAACAGCTAGTCTTGTTAATAAAAGAATGAAAATGCATGCGGTACCTTGTCATTTCCTGGTCAGAAGGGAATTGCGTGACGACACTGACCATCCATTTGACAACTTTGGTGTGGCCTTTACGGAAGGCGGCCATCAGGCATGACACCTGGAAAAATGTATATCAATGTAATTTAGTATAGAAATATTCTTGCAGTGATTAGTGTGGGAAACTAGTTTATAAACCTCGTTGGTTTCCGGTGGCTAACCTTCCAGTTGTATTGCGAGAAAACTCGTATACTCTAACGACCCAAGACTTTATGGCATGGCTATGTCAATCAAGTGCACCATCGGATTTGGACGGGATGAGGCCAGAAGACAAGAAATAGACAAGCATTGCTATTATTCCAATTGCAGTTGGTCTACTTAAATATAATGCAGACACATAAAATGTCAATTTAAAACTTATTTCTTATAGCTCTTTTTCTCTCCCTGACCAAGTTTCCACCTTATACCCGTTTCCCCGAATCTCCCGCTCCCACTCCGTTTTATGGATGGATTATCATGCAAACTTGATTTTGTGTGTGCGCTATAAAACTAGTGCTTCGGGCTGAAGTATCACAGTATCAGGCGGATCTCGCCAGGTGTGCGCCGGGACTGACTGACTGACTGATTACCTTCCGGTTGTCCTGCGAGTCGATGTCTGCGCCGGCTGCGTACAGCATCTCCACGACCGCGAGATGCCCCCCGTTGGCCGCCAACCATAACGGTGAGTTGCCTTTCTTGTTCTTTACTTCTACCGCTGCCCGTCTGGAGAATATGTAAAATACATATCCTATCTTTACTGTGTTCAACAAATGCAACTATAGACAACCCCTACAATGGTCGGTTTCTTCTTCCTTGTGAAATATGACAATAGACGCATTAGACAGCGTGGGCAATCTATTTTTAACCGACTTCCAAAACGGAGGAGGTTCTGTGTTCGGCTCTATGTATGTGTTTTTTTTACGCAAGTGTCGATTATTACTGTTGTGTGTCGTATAACATCAACTTGAATTTGGAACTCTCCCCCCGCCGCTCGCCGCGCCTTTGTATCACCTCGTGGAGTTATATCACTTGAGTAATATTACTCGCCACTGAGCAAATAATCACTACGTTTTAAGAATAGGCACTTCCATACTAATCGCTGAACCGATCTGTGAAAGCATTTTGTGCCAACCATACCAATGCAATGTATGACGCGGTCATAGAAATTGGGTTAAGAATTCCAAAGTTGGTAAAGAAGTTCGCGCATAAATCCATAGTAACTTTTGGTTCAAGGTAGTGTCGCTAGCCTGTTACTCGCATTACTTACACAAGAACACAGCGAAAGCTGCTAGTCTATAAATAAATAATAATAAGTCTAATGGGGAGTTGGATCGGCACGCTCGTATCATGTACTTGTCACCCGCGGTAATTTCGGAGTTTCCGGGGGAATTCCAGGATAGAATAAAGATATAAAGCTTCCTCATGAATCACTCTATCTATTGGTGAAAACCGCATGAAAAATGAGTAGTTTTAAAGATCTAAACATACATAGAGACAGACAGCGGGAAGCGACTTTGTTTCTAAACTGTGCAGTGTGGTCGTGTCGTGTGGTGTGCCAGCTGGGTGTCACGTGACGCACCTCTGCAGCAGCAGCTCGACGAACTTGGTGTGCCCCTTGTCGGCGGCTATGGTGAGCGCGGTGTCCCGCGACGAAGGCACGGGCGGCGCGTTCACGTCGGCGCCCTTGTCGAGCAGCACGCGGCCCACCTCCACGTAGCCCCCGGACGCCGCCTCCATGAGCGGCGTGAGCCCCGTCTTGGCGCGGTGCTCCACGTTCGCCTTGCGGTCCAGCAGCAGGCTCACCACCTCGTGCCGCCCTGGCGCGCGCGGACAGACACGTCGTTATTATTCTACTTACCTACATATTATGGCCACTCTGCAGTTTCGGACGAGTCAATTTTGAAAATACCGCGGCAACTCTTCGTTCAGAAATAAAGAGCCAGCCGGGAATACCAACACGAGAATGTTGGACCGAAATCGGAGATTGCATACGATCCGTATTACCGTGTATTTTCTATGATTTTTATTTATATTGTCATCTCATCACTCCTCGATTATACTTCAAACGATACACAATATTATGTTAAATTAATTATTATCATTTTAACTACTGCTCTCCTTAGTGAACTCAAATAAATCATAATTTTTGCTAAGAGACCGCTATTTATTTAAATACGGGCACATCGCTCGAAGAACTGATGACTGACGAAGCAGGAAAATTCTCGAGTGGTGACCACGACTCGGAAGACGCAGCGTGGGTAGGCCTGCTACGAGGTAAACCAACGACTCGGTGAAGGTCGCTGAACGCCATTGGATGCGGGAAGCGCAGGAGCGACCGTGAAGGTGATCCTTGCTGATATGATGATGATGGACTAGCCGGAGCTGTAGGACCCCAGCCCGTTAGTGTCGGCCCCAGCGCCCACCTTGGAAGCAGGCGAGCGTGAGCGCCGTGTTCCTGTTGGTCTCGATCTGCGCGTTGATGTCCGAGCCGCAGTCGAGCAGCAGCCGCACCGCCGCCGTGTGCCCGTTCATCGCGGCCAGCATCAGCGGCGATATGCCCAGCTTCGAGCCCGTGCGGGAGTTTATTTCAGCCTGCGACATACTTATACGTGTTACAAATACTGTAAAAGGCCACAGCCGAGGGATCCGCATGGACAATCCTTACTTTATAAATGCGAAAGTGAGTTTGCTTGTTATGAACAGCTTAACCGATCATGAAATTTTGCATACACATTATCAGGAGTACAGAGAAGGACATACATAAGTAGTTTGTCTTTGAATTTCCGCAGGAACGCTGAAATTAACGCGGGTGAAACCGCGGGGAACAGCTAGTAAATAATAAGTCCCTCGGTGGATCCGTATGGAAAAAACATCTTCCAGATCCTAGTGGACGGATATTTATACAGAAAAAAAATTTATGCGATTTTCTGTTTGTCGGTTTACATAAAACTTAAAAAACTTAAAACTAGGTGAATATTCCAGTCCAGCGTACACTACACAGTAACACAAAGTAAAGATGAGTTCCCACTGTGTTTCAACGATAGAGAGTGGTTCACACACAGCATGGTGCGGTTTACTGTCGTCCATGACTTACTTTACTATAATAACTTTATTGTCATCAATAAAAGTACTATAATTCCAAACAAATAGCTGGTTTTTTCTCCAATGAATAAATAAATTCAGTACAATCTTCCATACTCGTTCGAGTTGTATATATCAGAGTTATCTTATTATAATACAACGACTATGCGACGATAGATCGTTAGGCAACAGACAGAACTGGGAACAGTGACTGCGAGCGCACACGTACTTATCGGGGGATCGGACGCGAAAACCGTGCGTGTGCGGCCAAGTCAGTGTGTAGTGTGGGCAGGCTGGGGCCAGTGGCGGTCTTTCCATACAAGCCCAAAAGCCTGTTCTACCTAGCCCAAACACTTGCCACTTGCCAATATTTTAATAACAATAAATAAAGTGTATAAGTATAAATACTTATCAAAATATTTGATACTCCACAAGCAAGCGCTTCAGCTGGGCAGGCCTTTTGGGCTTTTGGGCTTGCATGGAATGAACGCCAGTGGCTGGGGGTCGGGAGTCACACGCACCTGGTGATGCAGCAGCAGGCGGATGATGTTGACGTACCCGCCGGACGCGGCGAGCGACAGCGGCGTGTAGTCGGACACGTTGCGGTGCTCCTTGTTGGCGCCGCGGCCCAGGATCAGCTCGACCACCTCGTAGCGGCCGCCGCTGCACGCGAGCGACAGCGGCGTGTCCTTGGTGCGCTCCGACTGCGCCTCCATGTCGGCGCCGTGGTTCAGCAGGATCTCCACTATCTTCTCGTGGCCGGCCGTCGCCGCCAGGATGAGCGGCGTGAACCCCTGCATCCGTCCGCCCGCCGGATTTATGGATTACGTCACATCAATATATTATAGCGCAGTAGTACAGTGTAGAGTATGATCGTATTGTTTGAGTGGAAGGAATAATTGTTTGCATGTTTAAAGATGTGTGAAAGATGAACGCAAGGTCTACTAGTATAGGAGCTTTTGTGATTGGTGTACACTGTATGCGTTAAATAGTGTATAGTGTGTTGTAGTGTATCATACAGTAGCTGTAGTGTACAGTTAGCATTAGAAATATATAAACACTTTTGACAGCCGTTGAATAAGAGCATTACCGCAATTATATTAATTATTTTTTTTAAGAAATCATACACTGATACAAATGAATATAAGTAAACAACAAACAAATTCACAGTAGAAATTACAGATTTATAAATAAATAGCATAAATCGTATAAAATAAGAGTATCAATACTAATGTTATAACAAGAAAAGATTCTCATTTTTGTTTCTTTGTTACGATTAAACTGAAAAACCATCGAACCGATTTTAAAAAATCTTTCACCATCAAAATACTACATTATTCCTGAGTAACTTAGGCTAAATTCCCGCGAGAATTCTGAAATTATCGCGGGTGAGATACCTATGTACATAGCAATCAAATATGTTAACATCTGTTTGATACAGTGTGTATAGTGTTGTGTGTTGTGTGTTGTAGACTGTAGAGTGTAGAGTATGTGTGCGCACGCACCTTCTTGTCGCGATGCTCGATGTCGGCGCCGCGCTGCAGCAGCAGCTCGACGAGCTCGTCGTGGCCGCCGGCGCAGGCCAGCGTGAGCGCCGTGTCGTGGTTGGAGTCCGTCTCCGCGTCCACGTCCATCGCCGAGTAGGCGGCGGGCGCGGGCTGCGCGCCGGCCGGCGCCTCGCCCGCGCCGCCCGCCGCCGCGCCCGCGCCCGCGCCGCCGCGCGCGCCCCGCGCCGCGCCCACCGCGCGCTGCACGCACCGCACGCACCGCACGCAAACATTATACAATCATGCCTCTACAGTTGGGCGCTGATAAGCAACAACATGTTGACCCACAACAATGGGCTTGTCAAACAAATTTTAGTTTTTAATCCGTCTCGTAGATCAATAAAGAATATTGGACACGATTTAAAAAAAAAAATACGTAACGGAGATACATTAAGTAGAAATATCGCGTGACGCCGTGCTACAGTTTGTAACACGTTATGACGTCAAGAGCCCCCACTCCTAAACTTAAATGCGTTTTATTTTAGTATTTTTTTAATAATTAAAAAAAACAGGTCATAAGTATAATGAGGATGATAGTGAGTATGTTCCGTTATTACTGACAGCACTAGCTCAGTCCTCTTACTGAGGAGAAATTCGTTCCGTTATAACTGACAGTATACTACCACAGTATCTTAGGTTAGGCAGTAAACGTCACAATCGTCGACATTTTTGTACTGTGAGCTCGGGCGTTTTATGGGTAAGGTGCTCTCAGTGGTTTTACTACGTGATCAACCTCGGACCAATTGGATTGGCCCCTAACCGCCGTCAATGAGTACATGCCAATGACATGGATGACAGTATACTGGATTATGTTCCGTTTTAAATAGTAACAAAAACGGTAACTAAAAAGGAACGGCTTCGCTAAATTACCGCCGTACCTTATAGGGCTATAGGTATTGTAACGAATGTGGTCTCTGGGTTCGCAATTTCGCACTCGTGGTAGCTGCCACGTCGTCGCTAAGGCGTGCTCATGTGGCTGACCTGGCCATACAGTTGTTTTCTTCTTGAACTCCTCTGCGTTTGCGTTATAGATATAGGGTTAAATCCATACCACACATTTTGTAACAGTGTCTCATCAACTAGGTTGTATTAATTACTGTAGTATAAAATAAATATATTCCGGATTAAACGGCATTCAGCTGAAACTGACGACGAACTCCAATTTTAAATAATCTAAATAACTTATTTTGTTGGTGTTTAATGTAAAAGTGGAGATCACAGATAAGCATGTAACATTAAACTATACAAAAAAACGTAAGCATTTTCACTGTCCATCACAACTCTCTTCAACCCAAGCTCCAATCTCCTCCATATTCCAATCCGTCAAAATCCTCTTCTCTTTTTCAAAATAAATAATGATATACCAAAAGAAAATTATAATAAAAAAGGTTGATATTGTAGCAGAATGCTACAGTATGTAATAACGGAACATACCCAGTGATGATGATGATGAGTACGTACGATTTTCTGCTGACGAACCTTTTTCTTCGCGGCGGTGGTGTTGTTGTGGTGGTCCCGCTTGTTGTGGTGTTGTTGCTGTTGCTGCTGCTGTTGTTGTTGCTGCTGCTGTTGCTGTTGCGGGTGGGGCTGGGGCTGGGGCTGGGGTTGCGGCGGGGGCTGCAGGGGGGGCTGAGGCTGCGCCGCCAGCGACGGCTGCTGCAGCGGCTGGGCGCCCCCCGCCGGCAGCGGCCCGAACGACCTGCGCACGCAAACAATACATGTATTTAAAAAAGAACTAATGTAATCTTGTAATTGAACTAAAATTTATTTAATTTGGACTAGTATCTTGTTGCAACATCTGTAAAAGGTAGCTAAGTATTAATCCCAGTGTAATAACACCTAAAAGACTATAATGTTTGCTTAATAAGCAATAAATACTTGAATAACCCTGACACGACGACGCCTAGCGCACCAGTAATTTATTTTTATGATATTTATACTGTGAATACAGGTTAATTCTCATGAAACTAAGGTACCCTAAAGCACCAAAGTACCCCGCGTCAGTGCATACAAGCGAACCGATTTGAATCGCTCTATCTATTGGTGAAAACCGCATGAAAATCGGTTCCAGTAGTCTTTGAGTTTATCGCGAACAGACAGAAAAACGCGGCGGAGGACTTTGTTTTATAATAATACTAGCTGTGTCCCGCGGTTTCACCCGCGGTAATTTTGGACTTTCCGCAGGAAGTCCAGGATAAAAAGTACCCACCCTATGTCCTTCTCTGTACCCTAGACAACGTGCATGTCAAATTTCATCCAAATCCGTTCAGCAGTTTTAGCGTGATTGACTAACAAACATCCAAACTTTCACATTTATAATATTAAGTAGGATGTAAGGATCGATGACTCGGTGATCGCCTCTAGGCTGAACACTACAGCGTGGCGGGAACGTGGCGACGCTCGTCGTCGGCGGGGGGCGGACAGTGTCGTTTCCTTGCGTAGATAATGGCTAGCGTTGTTCACCCCGAGTGGGAGCAGTACACATTAACATTATTATTTGTAACATTGTTATTTTATGTGCAATAAAGGATTAAATAAATAAATACACAGTAGTGTACAGTACACACTACCCACCTGTAGTCCCCGTAAGGCATAGCGAAATGCGGCATGTCCGGCTGCGCGTGCGGCTGCGCGGCGTCCGGCTCGGGCGCGTCGGGCGCGGCGGGCGCGCCGGCCGGCGACGCGGGCCGGTTGCGGATCAGGTACCCGCCGCCCGCCTGCTGCGCACCGCGCACACATTATTATTGACGACCCGATTGGCGCAGTAGGTCACCTTGCCTATCCGCTAATCGAGAGGTTCCGGGTTCGATTCCCGGTGTGGGGGGGACTTCGTGTGGTGACCACAGGGTTCCATTTTGCGATCTGGACCCTTATTCACTATGACCAACAACATTTTTTGCCCATAACGCGCGTCCCAAAAACGCTTTTCCAAACGTTCTAGATGCCAAGATATTAGAAATTACATATTATTACGTTGTAAATGTAATTTTTCGCAGTAAAACTTCTTTGATTACGAGGGAAAGACAGTTTTTGCGTCGTCTTAGCGCGGCGTATTATGGTCAAAGTGAATATGGGCGTTTGCATGGTTTCCACGACACAAGCTTATGGCTTACTGTGGGATCAAGTAGATCTGTGTGTTGTGAAGTGAATTATGATTTCGGTCACGAGAGACGCACAGAGATAACTTTCCGTCGTCGGCGTCGTTTCAAATACCATAATTATATCGACGGTTGAAAGGTTAACGCAGAGAGAACTAAGTAACGAATCGTCACGTCACTGGTCACGTAAAATCGTCCAATCGAGTAGTTAATCTATGCATTAACGATTGTAGAATGACAACTAGTTAGGAGGGCAGATCGAATAGCCTCTCAACCTTCGATATCTACAGCGCAGCGCGTCCGGTGGCCGCGTGTACTCACGGCCAGGTCGAGGTGGTGGTGGTTGTGCTTGTGGCGCGGCTCGTCGAGCGGCGCCCAGTCCGCCGCGAGCGCCTCCTCGGCGGCCGCCAGCAGCCGCGCCGCCTGCCGCTCGTCCGCCTCGCCCCCGCCGCCGCCGCCGCCGGTGCAGCCGCCGGCAGCGCCGCCGGCGCCGGCGCCGGACACGCACTTCGAAGATATGATCTCGTGCGATTTCTGCTGCATCACCTGCTGTGCCACTCACCGCATCATTCATGGCATACGGGCGCGGCGCCCGCCCACCGACGAGCTTTCGGCTCATCTCTCTTCGACACGCAATTTTGATACGAAACCGAAGCATGCGACTTCACAATATCCATAAATAAATAGAAAAAAAAAAACAGCTTCCGACACGCGAGTCGCTAAATATTTTGAAGAAAAACTATAGCCGAAAGATCTGCATAAAATACAAATAGGTATACAACGCGTGAACACGAGTACGCGTCGTACGGAGTCGAGTTGAGCCGAAAGCTGTCGCGGTGGGCGTGGGCGTGGCGTGGGCGCGGGCGCTCGTCTCGCACCTGCAGCACCAGCGCGCGCAGCTCGTCGGACGGCAGCGCGCCCAGCGAGGGCACCTCCCGCTGCAGGTAGGCCAGCACCGCGTCCAGGTCGCGCGCCTCGCCGCACGCGCCGCCCGCGCACGCGCCGCCCGCCGCCTCCTCGCCCGTCTAAACACCGTCACACTCATCACCGGACTCGTCTCGCGAGGCGCGACCCGAACGCACCGCGGCCCGTCCACCACTCACTACTCGGGGCGACATCTCTAATACCTTTTCGCTGATTCTCTGTCTTTGTGTTCTCTGCCTTTGGCTTTCCTTCCTAAGCGTAATCGACTCTTCTAGTTGGGGCGATCGATGCGGTGTACGTTTACCGGGGCGCGATAGCAGAACCTAGCGGGAAAGTAAGCGAGAATGGCATGCTAACATAATATATTCATATTCAACTTACGAAGGCATCGATTCGCGCCGGTAGGTCCGGCGAGAATATCGGCTGCTGTTGCTGTTGTTTCTTTTGCTGCTGTTGCTGTTGCTGCTGCTGCTGCTGTTGTTGTTGCTGTTGAGCTGCCAGTTGGTACTGGTGGTATTGGAACTCTTGCAGCTGGTGCTGGGGAGGGGAATTGAAAAAAACTCAGTGAAAATGCACATAATTCCATCGTATAGAAGTTACAGAAACGCATGAAATTACCTATAAGTAAGTAATTATACAAAAAATATAAACCTTAATTTTGTTAAATACATTTTAATGTTACTTTAAAAGTACGAATTTAGCAGTGACGACTGACGACTAACTACTTCCTAACTAAGTTACCTACATACCAAGATTCGGCAACAAGAGCTTCTATTCAATACACCTATTTATCGTCAATTGCATCTTACATCTACCGTTAAATGCTGTTCAAAAACGCAACCAATATACTACACTTTGAACCTGCATTATCACAGTACAACTAAGTACCTAAGGCCACATACATAAAAACATGTATAAAAGACCAAACTTGTTTCTAAATCTGAAACTACAAGTCGGGGAGTTTAATCAAATTTCCAATCGACTTGTGAACTACGTATACGTATATCGACTGTCCCGCTCAATCTCCCGCTACAACGAGAGCAGACTACACCCACTTCGCTGATGTGCTGGCCGAGCCGCTGCAGCGCTTCCAGCAGCAGGTACTTGCAACCGAACTTGGTGCATTTACGCGACATCTTGGCGCGGGGCCGCTCTTGCAGCGGAGTGCTCTATGTACACAAGGTCCGGCTATGTACTAAACGTTAATTGGCTACTTGACAATTTTTTTTAGTCAGTCGTGTAGATTAGTAAAAAATATTGGACACGTATTTTTTCTTTTTCTATCTAATCAAAAAATAACGGCGATACATTGAGTTGAAATTTCGCGTGACGTCACAACCCGGTGCAGTTTGTATATATGTATACTAAATATTGACGTCACGAGTCCCCCACCCTAAACTTTAATGCGCTTTATCTATGTTGTTTTTAATTAATTTGAAAAAGCAAAAAAATACGTGTCCATTATTTTTTTATTTTGTAACTGACGGACTAATTAGAATTTTTATTTTCATACCCTGGAGACTACCCAATTGGCATTATTTGAACGAATCTAAATGAAGACCACCGACAGAGGAATGTCGTTCATGTTCGGCACGTTGCGCTTTGGTAAAATAATTTTTCATTACTCATGCTCGGAAAGTAGGTCTGAAGTTGCCTGAGAAGCGGGTTGAAAGTAGCCCTTTTCAGCCCTAGGGAGAATCGCTTTCAACTGACAACTGTCAAATTATTAAAAAAAAACTAGGTCTATTTTCACATTTCTATTGAACCATGTTTCAACTTTCTATACAGCCAGCGCGATGTAAAATTGAAATAACGTAAAGTTTAAGTAGGTATTAATTAAAATAAAATTCACTCACTTTTTCTTAAGCTAATTCCTATTTATATTTTTTTTATTTTCTTTAATTAATACTTAATAATTAAAGAAAATATTTTTTTTAGGTCGCCACAATGTAAATAAAATATACTGGCTGAATAGCTAGCCGGCCAAAGAAAAAGAAATAGGTGGGAAAGTGTCAAGCGACTATCCGATCTTCACTCATTTTTTCTTTAGCTAATTCCTATTTTTATTTTGACTTTCCTTGCATTCGTAATGAAAAGCACAGTGTTACCCTCGGGAGAAAGTAACTTATTTAGTGCCTCGAACTATTGGCGCCCTCGCTACGCTCGGGCGCCAAACCCCGTCTCGGCACTAAATGAGTTACTTTCACCCCTTGGATAACAATGTACTATTTCATTACTCATGCTCGGAAAGTAGGTCTGAAGTTGCCTGAGAAGCGGGTTGAAAGTAGCCCTTTTCAGCCCTAGGGAGAATCGCTTTCAACTGACAACTGTCAAATTATTAAAAAAAAACTAGGTCTATTTTCACATTTCTATTGAACCATGTTTCAACTTTCTATACAGCCAGCGCGATGTAAAATTGAAATAACGTAAAGTTTAAGTAGGTATTAATTAAAATAAAATTCACTCACTTTTTCTTAAGCTAATTCCTATTTATATTTTTTTATTTTCTTTAATTAATACTTAATAATTAAAGAAAATATTTTTTTTAGGTCGCCACAATGTAAATAAAATATACTGGCTGAATAGCTAGCCGGCCAAAGAAAAAGAAATAGGTGGGAAAGTGTCAAGCGACTATCCGATCTTCACTCATTTTTTCTTTAGCTAATTCCTATTTTTATTTTGACTTTCCTTGCATTCGTAATGAAAAGCACAGTGTTACCCTCGGGAGAAAGTAACTTATTTAGTGCCTCGAACTATTGGCGCCCTCGCTACGCTCGGGCGCCAAACCCCGTCTCGGCACTAAATGAGTTACTTTCACCCCTTGGATAACAATGTACTATTACATATTTTACTTGAATATAGTCGCCTTTCTAATTTTTGTTTGGGATGTTTTCTTAGAGGTAAGAAACAAGGTTCTTTGAACTTATAGGGTACACTTTGAGCGACGATCTGGGTCATCTTTTCTAGTCTTTGTCTATAGAGTGGCGATTAAAAGAAAATTATTGCACATTGACTGTCAGCCATACCTATTAGCTGTGAACTTACTCGTCATCACAATGCTAAAGCCTTCGAAGTTTAGTGTGCTATAGTAAAAAATTGTTTAGGACGCGTCATTTTAAAAGTATAAAGACAGGCTCTTATACTATAGGTAATAAGATAAAAAAATTGTGTTTCAATTTCGAACGTAATTTTGAATAAAAATATCGCTTTATGTGTTGATATAGCTTTTTGCTTTTTGGTTTTACAGATTTTATAAACAATCATATTAATATTTATAAAATGCTTGACATTAAATATGCTTTTTTACATTTGTCATTCGATTGGATAAAGGACAAGAACTATAATAACTCACCTGGCTGACATTGGCGGCGAGTTGCTGCGCCGTGAACATTTGCTGCGGGGGCGGGTACGGCGGCGTCGACGGCGTGTGCACCGTCGTCACACCTGCGTCACACACCACTAATGTTACTCGGAGGGTATCGGCGTTGTGGGGTGAGTCTATATAGCCCTTGCAAACCCTTTTACGGTTATAAATGCGAAAGTGAGTTTGTTTGTTTGTAACGCTTTCACGCCTTAACGGCTAAACCGATCATCATAAAAATTTGCACACACATTGTCAGGGATACAGAGAAAGATATAGGGTACCTCGGTGCCGCGGGGAACAGCTATTTGAGACATAAATTCACTTCAGCAAAATTAACTTCAGGGGACTAATTTATACTCACGCAAAACAAAACGGCACTTTTTCACCATCAATAGAGGTAACGTCGATATGGTGATACTAGCAATAAGCGTCCAGTTTTGGGTGTTCGTGACATAACGATACCGTTCCTGAGTTTTCTATGCATTAAAGATTATAAAATATCAACCGCTACAAGGGCAGGGGTATAATATACGGAAAGACCCCGATGCAGAAGCGCTGCGTTTTCGTTTTGCGTGATTTGGCCCTATGGCTTTCATTTCATCCCTCAGATTTATAACTGAACAACAACTAACTAACTTTTGTGTGAGCAGAATTGGTTGTTTGTACCTACGGTAAAAGCTACTCAAGTAGTTCGCACAGGCTTTTCTAAAGCAAGCAGTATTTCGCATGAATTATATTAAGAATTACAGCAAGTGTTTTTGACACATCAAAATTATCAAAAGTTTCGTTACTCGAATTAAAGACCATAAATATAAGCGGCTTCATCAAAGAAACACGGGTCGAGCAACAACATACACAGCTACAAAACATAACACACACAAGCATACAGAGTTACGTTTGGACTTTGGAGTAACGAAAAAAGATATCTCTTACAATGTGAAACCAATATTTGTGTTTAGTATTAGTTTTTGAGATAACAGATTAGACTGGGTCATTGATGTAAAAAAAAATGGATTAAAAATAACATTAAGTTTGTGTTCATTTTAATTGGTCGACCGTTATGATGTTAACTTTACAAACCAATATAAAACAAAATGGCTATCACTTGAGGGATGAGGCAAGGCAGTATCACATAGGATTCCTACGGCCGTCGGGAAGGCCCTAACAGGGGCGAAACTAGCTCTATAACAAATAATGGCTTCTAAGATATTATTACATTTAAAAAGAAATCGATAATAGCCTAGTATCATAGTAGATAGTCTTCTCTGCATAGTATAAAATGAAGTCGCTTCCGCTGTCTGTTCGCGATAAACCCAAAAACGAACGAACAGATTTGCATGCGGTTTTCACCAATAGTTTATCTTGGAATTCCCACCGGAACGGGAAACCGCGCGGCACAGTTAGTAGTAAATAAAAATAGAGAACTTATCATGTAAATTCTGATGCCGAAAAATGTACCAAAAGCGCCCACTTTTCATGGTTTGCAAAAAAACTTTACAGTAATACTACAAAATTATCATCAATACTTAGTAGTTATTCTGAACTTATTATTCTACTATTGATTTCTTTTTTAATTAAATAGCGTAAAATTTTATCAACAGGTGGCGCTAGTTTCCCTACTGTTAGAGTTTTTTTTTTTAATAAATAAAACCAAAGCATCGAGACATCCACACGTGCACGGGAGGGTTCCGTCGCACTTGCCTTGAGCGCAGAACTGTATGTCGAGCGCGGGCAGGGCCGACGTCGTGAGCATCGGTAAACCTTGTCACAATAACACCATTAGGAAATCGCGTACGAATCACTAGTACTCTCAAGCTACAGCACAGACTTTGCCAAAGAGTTCAAAGACCATCCTGTATCAATTTATGCCTAGTATTTCAATCATTAACAATAATGTAATGGTGAGGTCTTCTACCTCGGCATTACGCTGAGACAGCGTTCTTTTCAGCATTGCCCCACAAGCACATAACGTTTTAAAACTTATTTATTTTATTATGACTCCATAGTATCCTACTAATATTATAAACGCGAAAGTTTGTAAGTGTGTATGGATGGATGTTTGTTACTCTTTCACGCAAAAACTACTGGATGGATTTAAATGAAACTTTACAATAATATAGCTTATAGGTACATCAGATTAACACATAGGGTACTTTTTATCCCGGAATTCCAGCGAGAACTCTGAAATTAACGCGGGTGAAACCACAGGGCACAACTAGTTAAGATTATAATATTATGTAACTATATCTGTACCAAATGTTTTATGTACTGTTTTGTTACATGCTGAATAAATAATAATATGTGTAGGTATGTAACTATGTACTATTTTATTTAACATTATTGTTACTGTGAAGTTTTATTGTGATTCAGTTAGTTTCTAAATGTATTATACTTATAGATGGGCAATCAACACGGTGGTTGGGTTTAAACCCGATAAAAGACAAATCTTTTACGGTCTTTTATTGGGTTAAAACCCGAAAACTGCTTTTACCGGGTTGAATCCCAAGCACCGGGTTGATTGTCCATCTAAAATTAAAATAAGTATATAGGTGGATGTGTTTGCAACTCACCAGCCACTTCGGCCAACTCGAGCACGTTCCTGTCGGTGTCGGGCAGCGAGTCGCTGCGCGGCTGGGCGGCCGCGAGCGCGTCGGGTTTCTGCAGACATACATGTTGATACAGTACATTAGAACAAATACAATTTTACAGTAACAAAATAAAAAAACGAACCGATATCCCCAAATTTACCTACTAGCCCCCGTAGCTAAGTTGAAATCTTTAATTGTTACCGCTATAGAAAACTAAGGAACGCATCGTCATGTCAAGTGGTCACATAAAACCGTCCAACCAAAAGTCCCAGTTCTGCGCGACCACTTGACATGACGATTCGCGTTTCTTAGTTTCCTATAGCGATAACGATTACGGATTGTCAACTTAGCTAAGAGGGCAGGGCGGAAACGTAGTGTCCAGACGATTGTTTGTCGTGTCGTACATTGCGCACAACACAGCACTCTTCTCTACTACTCTCTCTAATAACGCACGGATATTCAAACAAGTTAGTAATAAATCGTCCTTGGCGACAATTTGGCATTGATGGACTAGCGACGTGTTATCTATCAAACAAAGAGATTCGCACTGTCGTTCGTCCATCAACGGTTAGCCGGCCGTTTTTTTTTTTTTTATGTCATAGGGGGCAAACGGGCAAGTGGTACACCTGATGGTAAGTGATCACCGCCGCCCATAGACATCTACAACACCAGAAGGCATGCAGGTGCGTTGCCGACCTGGAATGGGGATGGGAACTAGACAAGTTAAATTTTTGGTCTCCTTTTTCATACATAATAATCAAAGGGAATTTACTAAACGTACATGCATGCTTCGCCATTATCCCACAGCTCCACATAACCCCTCCAAGAAAACTGATATTATACTTATAAACTATTTTTGTTCACGCGTTTTATACATAAATGTTTATAAAACCCTGAGGCACTCAGCTACGCTACGCTATCTTTATACATTATACAAGTACCTATACCATTTATTTCTACACTAAAATGGAATTCTACATGTGCAAGTGAAATAAACAAATGCCACTTCATTGGAATAATAGAACTAGACCTTCACCGTATTAGAACCACCAACATTTTAAAACCACTATCTAAAATATCAAAATAATAAAGTTTGTACACAGCATAGTGACTGAAATGTTATACTCTAGATCAGTGGTCTTCAACCTCTTTGAAGTCAGGAGCCTACACATTATCTACTAGCTCCTCATAAAAAAACAATTAAAAAGAAAACATTCATTGCGGTTCTCATAAAAAAGCTATATCGATACGAAATAGGTAACTATTTTTATTTCTAAACTTTTAAGAACTTCTTTAGTGATACTATAAACAGAAAAAGTTTGTTTTGGATGTGGACGATAATTTCTGGAACTACTAACCCGATCCTAAAAATAATTTAAATGATATCTAGGATATTTTCATCCTGACACAAAAAGTTCTTGAGGGAATTGTAAAAAAAGGCGCGAATGAAACAGCTAGTGGAATACACAATTGAAATTTAACAAAGACTAGACCGCCAACGCATCTTCCGCAGATCGCGGGTTGAAGACCTTTGTTCTACGTGAAAGGGGCGTACCCAAACTAGAATACAATTGTAGTTGATACTACACGATGTACATCGCGATAGACACATAGACCTACAGACGATAGACATCGCGACGTTGCCGCGTTGGTCGTTTTACAACTTTTTGAAAAAGAAGATTTTTGGAAAGACAGAAATAAAGAATTTATGACGTGGTAAAAACGAGAAAAGTAAAAAAAAAACTCGGCAAATTGGGTACGCCCTTTGAGACCGTGTCCGTGTGACATTTATAAACATCGTCTGTGGACTCACGGAGGGACATTTTTGGTATCTGCGCTTGTTCCGGTTTTTTTTCGACTTTCTATGGTCCTTCCAGCTGAATCCGGGGGGGATTGACCACTGAAACTGTGCGCTCGGGATAATCTAAGGCGTGGGTGAAAGCGGATACATGGTAAAGGTTCAGATAGCATAAAGAAAGAAAAAACTGCGATAGAAATCAAATACATTCTTGGACCCCAGATACGAGTCATCCTGTATTTTTTTAAATATGGTGAGCTGAAGTCATAAAATAATAATTAAAAAAATGATCTTGTTCTTTTAAATCAGTTGTTATATTATTTGAGCAGAGGTTAGGCGCCTAACTTGTAAAGTAACCGTTCCTTTGTCTCTCTGCAGTTTTATTTTTTCAAACGAATGACCTAGCTCAACTTTTGTACCCTACCGCAATTCGAATTCCTTAAATTTGGATAAGATTCAAGCTAGATATACCAAGATTAAAACTGCATCAAAACTTTTTCATTGATTTTTTCTTCATTTTGGGTGTCCAGCAATGTATTTTGAGCTCTCAGATGTTCGGGTCGTACTGGAATGACGATTATGAAGTTATAAATAAACACCGTGGCGTTCTTCGTCAGCGATTTCAGTCCAGCACAACCGTCGGCATAAGAAGACAAACAGCAAAGCTCAGAGTGACACGGCTCTTATTACTCAAATGTAAGGTTTTCTATACACTAGCGGTTTTATACAGAGACTATTTTGTTTATACGTAACGTACTACATTACGACTGGCGGTTCTAAAATCGCGCGATTTTGCAACACTCACATGGTCGCCGAGTATATCCGGCGGGGGCGGCAGGTGGTGGTCGAGGTGCGCGGGCACGGCGCGCTGCTTGCGCGTGCACGCCTTGTGCTTGCCGCCGGGGGTTGCGGCGGAGGCGGGCGCGGGCGCGGGCGCGGGGGCGGCGGGGCCGGGCGCGGGGGCGGCCGCGGGCGCCGGGGCCGGGGCGGGTGCGGGGGCGCCCGGGGCGGCCCCGGGCAGCGGGCCCACCATCTGCTCGGCCGCCAGCTGCGCGGCGAGCGCGGCCAGCGCGGCGGGCGCGGGGGTGGGCACCGCCGCCACCGACGGAGCGAGGATGCCGTCGCGCATGCCTGTGGCACGGCACAGAGTGTTGTAGATACCGCCGGCGGCATTTTTACTACTCCAACATATTGTACTGACGGGTCGGAGGTTTTCTACTGTCGAACTTAAATCTTTCGAAGAATTTTATAAACACTGTCCGTAGATCTAGAAAAATTTGTAGGCAATTTTTTGTGACCATGTTACATGATGATAAGTAGCTTAGTTTTCTGAAGCGATAACCATTAAAGATCGTCGACTTTGTTAAGGGAGCTGATTACACAAATTACATCCATACTAAGAGTCTTCTATGGTAGGATTAGTTCTTATATTAAAATTAGCAGTACCCATTTTTAATGGTCATTCAAAAACAAAAAAACAAATACTGTGCCGGTGCAGTCAATGAGCCGCTGCTACTACATCGACTAACCTTCGAGGTAACCCTTCGCGAAGCAAGCGGCACTGAAGTCTTCCGCGGACAGGTGGTGCGCCTGCGGCTGGGGATGGGGATGCGGGTGCGGGTGGGGGTGGGGGTGGGGATGGGGGTGGGTGTGGGGGTGCGTGGGAAGCAGCGCGTGCGCGTGCGGGGCGCCGGGCGCGGCGGCGTGGCTCAGCCCCAGCGCCGCCGCCTGCGCCGCGCTCAGCCCGCTGCCGTCCTCCGGAACGCTGACGGTGTTGCCTGACAGTGAAATATTTATCTTTTAAAAACTGCAATTGCATATTGGCGACTCGCAAAAGCCAGTCCGAAGTTGTAGGTTATACATATTTGGGGTTTTGCGTGATCGATCAGCAGACAAAAATACAGACAGACAAAAGACGGGACAACAATTGATATCATAGCTAATCGGTAAATATTGATATATAAGGATTTTAACATTGTTTTAAAGAACAGAATTTTTGTTTCTTTTGATGGGGACCAATAAACATATTTTCTTCCTTTCACACCGAGCGTCAGTTGGCACTAGGAGACGCTTGGGCGTCAGATTATGTACTTAGAACTGGTTCTCATATTATGGTTCTTTATTCGGTGACATTGTAAGATCGTCGACCAGTAGGGGGAGGGAGCACGAATTTTTTCGCTTTCGTCCTTTCGATATCGAGGTTTTTATTTGTATGAAAAATGAACAACGCAGGATAAATGGACATAGATAAGCAATCCCACACTGGAGAAATTTTGAGTAATCGTGTTAATAAGTAGGAGCGCCATTTTGTATCAACATTTTTTATGTTCAATATTTAGTTACATATTTAAGAAATGTAATAAGGTAAACACATAATTAAAAAACGTTCCCTAACTCTCAATAAATCGTTATGAATCAATAACTTAATTTTGTGGCTTAACACATTATTGCTTATCTGCGTCCAGATGGCGTTGTTCATTTTCCATACAAAATAACGCTTTGACATTACGACGATATCGAAAGGACGAGAGCGAAAAAATTCGTGCTCCCCTACCGTACTTTAGAGGGATCGTGCAAATAGCTTAACACTATACGACGGTCGTTCAAAGACACATTACACGAACGGTTTTGTAGTTGACAACCCGAAGGTCGCCATGCCTCTCCGCTAATCAAGAGGTTCCCGGTTCAATTCCCGGTGGGGCTGAACTTTGTGTGATGAATGCAGAGTGCCACTTACCAGTCGGGTCGAGTTTATAAATCTATCCTTAATGATATTACAAATGCGAAAGTGAGTTTGTTTGTTACGCTTTCACGCCTTAACCGATCATCATAAAATTTTGCATGAACGTTGTCAGGGGTACAGAGAATGACATAGGGTACTTTTTATCCCGGAATTCCCGCGGGAACTTTGAAATTACCGCGGGTGAAACTACGGGGAATAGTTAGTAGTATAATATAATTATGTAATAATATGTAGTATGTGCCGCGCGTTGCTTGGTTTCCACAGCACAAGCTTATAGCTTAGTGTGGAATCATGTAGATCTGTGTGTTGTGAGGTGTGTTAATGGGGATATTGACTTCTAATTTGTCCGTCAGTTAGAAAATAAAAAATAATAGACACGTATTTTTTGCTTTTTCAAATAAATTAAAATATATAGAGATAAAGCGCAATAAACGTCACTAACCACTAAAACCGCCATACAAACTGTCCGAATAGTGACGTCACGCGGAAATTTCAACTCAATGTATCGCCGTTATTTTTTGATTACGTAAAAAAGGAAAAATACGCGTCCAATATTAATCTACAAGACGGGCTAAACAGTCAGTCAGTCAACATGCCCATTGTGACTATGATTACTAGTGGGGTACCGGGTAGTGCAGGTCGCCGGGCTGACGGCTCACCTCTGGGCAGCATGACGGAGTGCGGGTAGTCGAGCAGCAGCTGCACGACGGCGGTGTGGCCGCCCTTGGCCGCCTCGATGAGCGTGGTGGAGTTGTCCTTGAGCTTGCGGAACGGGTCCGCGTCGCACGCCAGCAGGAACTTCACCACGTCCGCGTGCCCGCCCGCGCACGCCAGCGACAGCGGCGTGTGGTCCGCGTTGCCCGTCACGCGGTTCACGTCCGCGCCCTGCCCAGTGCCCGCACACATCCTTCACTACATTGTGTAGAAAACAAAGCCGCTCCCCGCTGTCTGTCTGTCTGTCCTTATGTATGCTCACATCGTTAAAACTACGCAACGGATTTCCATGCGGTTTTCACCAATAGACAAGAGTGATTCATGAGGAAGGTTTATATCTATATTTTATCCTGGAATTCCCGCGGGAACTCCAAAATTACCGCGAGTGAAACCGCGGCGAACAGCTAGTACTATTATTATAAATGCGGAAGCTAGTTTGTTTGTTACGCTTTCACGCCTAAACGGCTCATAGATGGGCAATCGGCCCGGTGCTTGGAATTAAATTTAATAAAAGCCTGCCGTTTTCGGATTTAAGCCCAATAAAAGACCGTAAAAGGCTGACTATTATCGGGTTTAAGCCCAAGCACCGGGTTGATTGCCATCTAATTCCATAGCTTAACCAATCATCACGAAATTTTGCATAAACGTTTTCAGGAGTACAGTGAAGGACATAGGACACTTTTATCCCGGTATTCCCGCGGGAATTCCGAAATTAACGCGGGTGAAACTACATTAAATTTTGCATACTACACGTGCTGTACGTAGCTAGTGGGTGCGATGGGCGGCGTGGGGAGGCGTTACCTTCCCGACGAGGAACTGCACGGTGCACAGGTGGCCGGCGCGGCACGCCTTCATGAGCGGCGTGCGGCCGCCCTCGCTCTCGTGCTCGAGCTGGGCGCCCGCGCGCAGCAGCAGGTCCGCCACGTCCGTGTGCCCGTTCTCGCACGCGTACGTCAGCGCCGTGTCGCCGGTCTGCGTCTGCGCGTGCACGTCCGCGCCCGCGTTCAACAGGTATCTGCGGCCGAACGTTGCTCACCGTTACCACGTGTCCGTGCTTCCTCACACCCCGGAACACAGAACAAACAATAACAGATAGTTTTCAAAAGATGAAAACCACTGTCGCCGGGTGATTTTCGCACACAAAACTATTCATCACGCACAAAAACATTCATTAACGTAAAGAAATGTTATAAACGCTTTATGGTTCTGTTTTACTTAGTCAGTGTTTTCAAAATCCACAGTTTTGGGAATATCGTGGTAAATATACTTGGAATGGCAGCAAAAGATTTTTTGGGCAAGTTCGAGTATTTGCCCTAACTCCCTTTGCAATAGTGGCGCGCCTGCCCCGCCTACATGTCCTCTCTAGTTAATATATTTGCTCTGTGCCCCGAAACGTAGCTGCGAGTCTTCAGTTGATAGCTGTGTATTCAAGTAGTTCAAGAGTTTATTGCTCACTAAGTGTACAAAGGATCGTGTAAGGCTGTTGCGGCGACACTCTCCACCTCCCCGTCAATTTCGTGCCCTCTCACGCCCCGATATAACGTAGCGGCGAGCGTGGAGCTGATGGCGATGTGTATGTATCAACTTGAATGCGGAACTCTCTCTTCGTCGCCCGCCGCGCCCGGCTATTGTACAGTACTCAGCACTCAATACCATGCGTCAAATTCGTCGTTCATCGTTCATTTGAATAGTTTTTTTTTCAATTCCTTAGTCAAAATTCATATTAAGTTTGAAGTTATTACTAGTAACGTTTGATAGGCACTCACGACCGGCGCAATGACATGTCATCAATGATTAGATTTAACCATCGTTCATATTCTTATATAACGAAGTATACTGATTATTACTATCGGTGTGCACTAACCGAACTAGTTCAATGTGTCCCTCCTGAGAGGCTTCCATGAGCGGCGTGGAGGCGCCCAGCTCGACGTCCGCGCCCGCCTTGATGAGGAAGTCGGCAACTTCGAGGAACCCGCCGCAGCACGCAAGCGTCAGCGCAGTCTCCTGAGTCTCCTCAGTCTGGGCGTTGATCAGCGCGCCCTGCCCCAGCAGGAGTGCTACCATCTCCTCGTGGCCTGGCGGCGAGGGAATATATAGAATATTTACTCTTTATTGTACACCAAAATGATGTTACAATGTGTTAACAAAAAATCTTATAAATTAAGGCATACAAAAGACGGTCTTATCGCTTTATTAGCAATCTCTTCTTACTTCTATTATTAGCTGTCCCTCACAGTTTCACCCGCGTTAATTAAAGAGTTCAAGCGAGAATTCCATGATAAAAAGTACCCTATGTCAATCAGGAACACCATAGATTACTGATTTGAATGAATGAATTTTTAAAATCCATTCAGTTGCTCCAGAGATTGCTTCCTACAAACAAACGCACAAACTTACCCCTTTCTATTGAATACCGCCAGAAATGGCAGTTTTTGTTTAAATTTTATCAAGTCTAATTAATGATGAAGAATTATTTCTAAAAGCTAGTATTGTACATTACATTACATATTTATCATTCTATCAATTACTTTTTAAATATCTTAAAAAATAAATGATTTTTATAAAGGATACTATACTCATCCACTAAGCACGCTAAACATTATCTCTGTCACGTTATACAAATGCCAAAGACAAAAACAGTCAGTGGGCGTAAACCATTCTAAAAGCCACGAATGCGAGTATGGGGAACCACGAACAGACTGACGAGTCTACGTTTTCCCTGCTAACTTGTCTCTGTGGATAGAGTAGTTTCTCTCTTGTATGTACCTTCCCGTGCGGCTTCCATGAGCGGCGTGTACCCCTCGTCGTTGACCTCCTCGATGTTGGCGCCGCGCTCCAGCAGCAGCATGGCGAGCTCCACGTGCCCGCCACAAGCCGCCAGCGTCAGCGGGGACTCGAAGCTGTCCGTCGGCATGTTCACCTGGGTGTGCACAACAAATTCATATATTATCTTTATTACTTAGGATCGGTTGGTGCAATCAGTTATAATTGTCGGCAGGCTCTTAAAATTAAGTTGGAATTACCTTCAGTTCGGAACCCACTCTATACTGAGAACTGACAAGAAACTCATATTCATCATCTTCATCATCATATTCGTCATATTGTTGACAAAAATAAGCAAAGATTTTTATTTTTCCATAATCCGGTCCACTGGCCAACTGAACCTTGCACTACGGGCAACAAGCTGCACTATTGCAGTAATGCATCAATGTTAAGGGACATTATTTCGCCAGTTTTTGGCCGTAGCCAAGCCAAACATTAGGTCTGTTCCCTTAACAGTATTTTAGTAAAGCGAAGGCGAGAGTAGCGATGGTGGTGGTGGTGGTGGTGGTCCGCACCTGCGCGCCGGAGTCGAGCAGCAGCCGCGCGACCTCCACGTGGCCGTCCATGCTGGCCTCCATGAGCGCGGTGTGCATCTCGTCCGTCTTGTGCTCGCGGTCGGCGCCCGCGGACAGCAGGTAGCGCACCATGTCCAGGTGGCCCTTGTAGCAGGCCAGCGTCAGCGCGGACTCCTTGAACTCGTTCGAGTGCGTGTTGATGCCGGCGCCGTGCTCCAGTAGGATTTTAGCGACGCCCACGTGGCCCGCAGACGCGGCCTGCGACACATTATTTATTTATTAACACTTACTATTATTTACTTCGCTGGTAGGGGCTGGATGAGGAAAGCGGGAGATCGTGTGCTGTGGCGTGCCCTTGGGGAGGCCTACGTCCAGCAGTGGACTGCAATAGGCTGATTGATTGATTGATTGATTATTATCTATGCGAAATTAGTTTGTTTGTTACGCTTTCACGCCTCAACGGCTCAACGGATCATCCTGAAATTATGTTTGTAATGGATAAACTCAAAAACTGCTAAAGTTATTTTAAAAATTCCTCCATTGATGGGAAGCTACAGTATCCCTGAGTGATATAGGATACTTGTTAGTTCCCGAGAAAGTCCCAAAATTCACGCGGGTGAGTATGTAGTGTATAATGTATCACCGTAAAATTGTAAAAATCGTTAGTTTATAAAATAACGGTAATATTGTGAAATTCTGAAGACAGAAAAGGCGTGGTGGTGGGTGCTCGCACATGATAAATCATATCTTCAGTACCATTTGACGTCAGTCTGCACATAAATATGACAATCGTTTACAATCTAAAGCTAGGGTTTTCTAAGAGAGTGTTGACGTCTCATCTCATCTAGCAGCCGTGATATTTTGTTGTGCTGTGACCGTCTTCACAGTCTTTCAACGGTGAACAGCTATGGTTTCCTAGAAAGTGTTGCGCCCGTATTCAATCGTAATTACTTAGTACTCACTCACTTGCCTATACTCTTTTGCTCTAATATTGTATATTGCTTCATAATTTTTGACAAAATCATTAATTGCTCATCAAAGCGTAACTGTAATGCAACTGACGTACGCACGCACGTATATGACGTCACGGTGACACTCGACGTTTTCTAGAAAACCAATTCTGTTGGTTTGCATAGACAATGATTTAGTGACTAGGCATACATAATTTTGGATACATGTCTGAACTTAATTACTTGTTGGGTACTAATATGTATTTATAATATTATAGTAACATGTACCTAATCTGTATTGTGTGCTTCAATAAATAAATAAATAAATGACGACATGCAGCGTATTACGGCCGCTAGATAACGGCACCGCTCTCCTAGGAAACCATAGCTCGGTTTTTACAATTTTACGGTGACATATTTATTATACGGCACATAATAAACAGTGTGTGTGTGTGTGTGTGGTGTGGGCGCACCTCCATGAGCGGCGTGTGGCCGTTCTCGTTGTGGTCCTCGACGTTGGCGCCGCTGTCGAGCAGCGCGCGCACGCACTCCTCGTGGCCGCCGGCGCACGCGTACATGAGCGGCGTGTTGTTGGAGGCGGACACCGCGTTCACGGCGGCGCCGTGCGCCAGCAGCAGCCGCACTATGTCCACGTGGCCCGCGCTCGCCGCCTCCATCAGCGGCGTGCAGTCGTTCTGCGGGGGGGAGTGATGAACACACTTTAACACGCGGCCGATAGTCGTCACCACTCATACTATACCTACACGCAAAGAGAACGCATCACAACACGAAAATTTTGATAAAAGAAGAAGTCGTTTTAGTAAATGTTAAACGCCAATAAACATTAATTTAACGAACGTATCTGATTTTGTTTTAAAAATCTTTACTTAAAAGTTAAAATCGAGTAATCATTAAAACGACTCAAGAGCGGAGGAGAGTTTGGGGACACATCTCAATGTGGTCAGACTCGATGCGTGCTTTTAATTAAAAGTTATTGAAGTGGTGTGAATGTGACATATATTTTAGCATCAATTCAGTTTAGTATGTAAACAAATACAAAAACAGTCTCGCCGGACAATGTTCATAACACAAAAATGTCATCAACTAAATGCGACGTAACAATAACCGTATAATTCCCATTAAATGCGCTATGTGCCATAATTTTTCAAATTATTACATGTATAATCAGATAATAATGAACATACATACAGGGTTGTCCATATTCGCCGGACCCATCTGGCAACGCCATAACTTTTGACAGAGATGTCAGATCGCTTAATGACATACCGCGTTTGAAGCGTCAGTCCAAGCAGATTTTTACCATGCAACAATACACGCCACGCGAGCGCTCTGAAATAGTTGAAATTTACATTGAACAGAACAAGTCAATTGTGAAAACTCAATTGACTTGTTCTGTTCAATGTAAACTGGCCACCGCGTTCGCCCGATTTGACGCCGCCTGACTTCTTCTTGTGGGGATATTTGAAGTCAAAGGTTTACGTTAACAAGCCAAGGACCGTAGAAGAGCTCAAGGACAACATTCGTGAAGAAATAGCCGCTATTCCGGCCGAAATGTTGGCGAAAACGATGGAAAATGCTGCAAAAAGGGCACAATACGCCATCAACGCCAGAGGCGGCCATTTGAGAGATATCATATTCAAAAATTGATGTAAACAAATCTACTTGGAACAAATTAAATGATTAAGATTGCCAACCGCCAAATTTTTATTTTTTTCTTTGATTTTTTAAAAAAAAACATGGGTCCGTCGAATATGGGCAACCCGTTACACTAATGAATTTGTGATTTCGATAAAATATATCCGGCTCGAAGGACCATCTAACCAATATTTAACGCTCCTAAAAACATCAAACAAAACGCTTAACAAATTCTCCTGCAGCCAATGATGGTTAAGTACACAATGATGGTTTTTAATTTGGATCGGTGAATCAACATACCTTGATGCCGCGATCCTCGACGCTCGCGTGCATCGCGAGCAAGACTTGGGCCAGCTCGTAGTAGCCGGCAGAGCACGCGAGCGACAGCAGCGACTCGCCCTCCTCGGTGGTCTCGTTCACCGACCGCCCCTCGGTGAGCAGCTTGCGCACCGTGCCCACGTCGCCGTCCGAGCACGCCTCCGCGAGCGACGGCGCCCCGTCCGCGCACGCCGCCGCGCCGCCGCCCGCGCCCGCGCTCACGCCCGCACCCGCACCCGCGCCCGCGCCCGCGCCCGCGCTCGCCACCGTCGGCGTCGTGCCCGTCGCCGTCGAGCCGCATTGGGTACTTACATGCCAACATAACACGAACACAATATTATCATACAACGTAGATCTATAGTACACTTTCATACAAAAAAACTCAAAGAAATCATCAGATAAGATCAAAGCTTCACGAATCACGGTCGCGGAACGCGTCTCAATCGATAGCGCCGGAGAATCGCACGCGCGACTCGATCGCGGCGCTAACGAGAGACGAACGGAACGCTGATCGACTCAATCTCGGATTGTCATCATTTGGTGGTGCATACACTATAGTGAATAAACTTATCTCGATTTAAACGAAACTATTGTAATCAGTGTGCCAGTGACAGTCAACAGGAACAAAAAAATGTGAACATTTATCCATCCACGAATGGGAACAGAATATTATTAGAAATTTATTGATTAACACCAAAAAAGCTAGTAACGACGAGTGTAAATACAATCTAGGTATGTGTGAAATTTTGCAAATAGGAAAAGTGAACAGGTTTTATGTGCCAAATACCTTGTACAATGTATGGACATAGATAAGCAATAGTGTGTTTATTTATTTATTTATTTAGACATAATTATAACACCATAACAGCTATTCACTAAAGCGATGCTATAAAATAAATAAATAATATTAATAATAATTACTAATTGGCATCAATTGTTTCTATACACGCGTAAGCCGCCTCTGTAAATTTCAGCATGTTGCAAGAAAAAATGTCAGTCTTTAAAGATAACCGGTTTAAAATAGTTATGGCCCGGGACAGTGGGGAAAACTTCATTAAATTCGACCGATGAGTCGGTACCTCGAGTAGAGGCGGGTTACGGCGCCGTGTGTGTTAACCCACACTGGAGCTATTTTGAGTAAATCGTGTTTTAAAATTATAGCGCCATCTTGTGTCAACGTTTTTTTTACGATCACAACATTTTGTAGATATTTAAACAATGTAATAAGCTGAAAACAATGAAAACACCTTCTCTAACTCCCAATAAAGCGTTCTGTATCAACAACTAAATTTTGTACGTTACACACACTATTGCTTATCTATGTCCGTATATGAACCGAATACCTTGTATATGGACGTATATGGACGTATGTCAAGTGCAAAGGTCCCACGTGGCGTGATAGGAACGAACGGTATTAAGTGTGTGGTGTTACTCACGGCTTGTCCTGGTGGTGGTGGCGGTGGTGCGCGGGCGGCTGGTCGCTGCGCATGCGCGTGAGGGCGGCGGCCGCCTCGTCCAGGGCGCACGACACCGACGACGTCAGTCGGCGCAGCACCTCGGGGTCGGCGAGCCGCGGCCCGGACAGCTTGCCGATGCCTGCCACCGTAGACATAGTAAATTACAAATACAAAAATGTCGAGCTGATTTCGATTTTGTAGTTCTTCCTTTATCTGGAGAAGAAGGAATACCGCGAAACGTTTCTGTTTTTTTCATTTCATTTTGTGTTGATAAAAAATTAATGTCAAAAAAATGGATTTTATTTCTGTATCACTTGACGTGTGCTGTTTTGGACAGTAAGTTTCTTAGAGACAGTTTTTTTGTGTAATACGATATAATTATGATGTCTTGACTTGCGAGCTAGTTCATTAAGAATCCGCCAAGAGCACCGAGAAATTTGCAGTTGCACAAATGCACAAGGCTAATATAAAATACATATTTTATTTATTGCAACTTGTCACTTACTAAAAACATTGAGTGCGAAAGTTCGTAACAAAAAAAAATAACTAATAAATACTATCAAAGACTTCCCAGGCCTGGAATTTTTTTTTTATTAAAATGATCACAAATTAGATGTCGACAGTAAGTAAAGGACGACCAATTAAATGGGTGTAAATTCGAACAGTTAACGATTGCATGATGTATTCAAATTACTGAAATGAGGACGTATACTTTTATATAGACTCATATACTTAACCATTGATATATTAAACAACTTAACGCAAATGGATCTATATTCCGCGCCAAACGTTTCATTACAAGTCACGCGAGCTGAAATCGAGCTCACGACAACAGTTGCCAGCGTTGACGATTTTATTAAAATAATATGTAAACGTACCAACTCGATTTCACTATTGATGAAGTGGTTCAACAAAAATCTAACAACGAATAAACACTGATTTATTTATTTAAGCTTATTGCACAACATGGTACAAAAGGCGGACTTAATGTCACAGTGGCATTCTCAACCTGGCACAGTCAACCTTCACGGTGTTCACAGTCAAAGTGTGCCTGCCGGGCTAAGATGCGCAACAAGATAAAATTTTATCGAGCCATTTTGTCGATTCTCGTCGACATATTGTATGGCTTTGTCGACGAGAATCGATAAAATGGCTCGATAAGATTTTATCGTGTTGCGCATCTTAGCTCCACTGGTGGTGCTTGGGAGGAGCTAAATATAATTTCTTAGTACAATAAAAAATACATATATAAATTATACTTACATAAAACAAAACTGAGATACAAATGATGGGTCAAGAGACTAGAAATTTAATAGGGTTTTTGGAAATCTAACCCCTCAGAAGGTGAAAAGTAAGTAAAATGGAAGTAAAAATCTGCGAAGGACAGCTAGTATTTTTTTATTGATAAAAAATTCTGACAATATCTTGTGATTGTAGTAGGTATAATGACTATATTTTTTCAAAAGAACCATCACACTCAAATGATCGGCAATAAAGGATGTCGTGAACATTTTGTATTTGGGACTGCACTGCGTTTCGCAAGACAGTTTCGTTGTAGTTCAAAACTGTGACCACCTAGCATTTCGCTGTATGCCCTTGGCTGTGAACTTTCAATTACAGTGGATTTTTAGGTTTTTAGATAGAGACCAAACTGGTTTCTATAGTGCGTTGCGAATTTTAGATAGAACATCAAATTACAATTTCATATTGACAAAACAATGTCTGAGTAAAATGTAGCAGCTATCAAACGAGTAAGCTCTACATATTAGGTACATATTATGATATTCAAACAGAGTGAGCGGCAACGTAATTACTGTTGTGAGAATTACTGTTGTGAGAAAATGTCTAAACAGCTTTATAGTTATTATGTTTTCTTAGGAGTTATAACCTAGTACGTGGTAAGACAATATAACTGGCAATCATCTAATTCTTCAAGACGTCTTTGTCAATTAGCCATTGAATATTTACATTTAATGTGGTGAAAGCATAAATATATTACCGAAATTTCCAATCATAATGAAGATTAAAATGGTTTTGAAAAATATTTGTCATAAAGCGGGAACCCCAACCCTCTTCAAGAGCTTCTCCACACTAAGCAGACGGTTTAAAATAAAGTAACTTAAACTATTGAAAAAATGAGAACATTACTAGCATACTCTAAGCTTCAATAACAAAAATACGAGTTGAGTCCAATCACTTTTAACATTACGTTTCAATGTATCTACACAAGGACAGTATTCAGGTAATTGACATATCGATACAAAACTTTAGCACCTAATTTGTATACCTACGGCGAAAGTTGATTTAAATTCGAATACACAACATCCAACAATATCATTAAGAATCAAATACATTCGATTGATAGTGTTACACATTTTTGGTAAGCAAATGAATTATTATATGTACGTGCAAATTATCGACATCCTTTACAAGGAGAAAGGTTATTTGGTAATTGACATACTTTTTCGAGCTTCGAAATAAGAGAAAGAGGAAGTTCTCAATTAGAATGTCTAAGACAGTCAATTGTTTTTTTCTTCTACCATATTAGGTGTTACTCAAGTTTTACTCGAAGTGAGAGTGCTTTGACTGAACACAAAAATACAACTTATTCATTAAAATGCACACCTTAAAGGTAATTCATAAACGATATAGAAAATATAGATAAATAATATTTTTATTTTTAGATTAAATAATAAATTCGTATTGTCACATTACTATTCCTGTGTAGAGTGGGTTACATTCACATTCAAGTCGCTTATCGGATAGCGCAATTTATGCAAATCTGCGAACTCTATTGTTTTTATTGGTCACAACTCACAGCCAACAGGCAATTCGTCTCCGCTCACAGTATTATTTACTAGCCCATATGCCCAGGGTTTCACCGTAGTCCGTAACCCGCATGCATTTCTTTCGACTTTCACTCTCGTACGTCAATCAGACAAACAGGAAGACACGAATTTGAAAATGTAGCCTCCAATAGGATGGATAATAATAATTCTCGGATATTATTTATCGTAAATTAAGCAGTGTGTAATATGGATACTATAGACAATAGTTTTTTTTTAACATACTCATGGCAAACACTAATGTTCATCTCATGAACGTTTACCCTGATGCGGGTATCGAGCCTGCGACACCTGTGACGTGCAATCAAGTTCACCAAACACTACATCGATGGTGCTGTTTAATACAGGTCAGGTTGTCAGATGATATAATCTTAAAACTACTAAGTGAGGTGACATTATTACGGAATGTAACCTCAACATGCCATAGTCCGTCACGCCAGTTAAATTAGCACAGAATATTATTCTCTCGTTAGTATCGTTGTCTAGTGGCAAAAAAACTGTGAATCTGGGTGGCCGATAAAAAACTATAGAAAGTTCCGCATGACGCAGCTATAGTATATTTTAAAAGACGGGGACACACCGCGTTAATGTCTTTATTTCTATTATAATATTAGAAAAAGTATACCGTTTGGTAATATATTTCTAAATATACGTACCTATACAATATACATACTCATATTACTTTTAGAACTCCGAAATTAACGCGGATGAAACCGCGGGGAACAGCTAGTAGTATAATAAATAAATAGTCATTCATTCATACATAGGTATATGTACAATATAATTAGCCCTGACGTCCACCTATTTTCGATAGCGAACGTAAAACAATTCCCGCTATGCAAAAGATGGGCAATCAAAGCAAATGTAGGTACCTACAGCCGTATATCGCATAATATTTAGAATTCCACAGTATGAATAATTATCTAGAACTAGATAGCTCGTGACTTCGTTAGATTACCAACATCGTATGATGTTGGAACATCCAGCGGGAAACATAAGTTCTTTGTACAGTATCTTGTCGACTGGTAGTCTTGTAATTTTATGAAGGTTTAGTTCGGGAGCCAGGTTTTCCCGTATGTGTTGAGCGAATGTACGTTATGAGATCCCGTGAGAATATAGAAATTATTTTGGGAACTCTTTGTTATAGGGGCATCATAAATGTAGGTCAGATAGTATGTATATATGCTAAGTAGTTTTACGTGATGTAACCAAGCAATGATATTATAAGATGCATCATGCAACCGGCAAACAGACAAATCCAAAAAGGATCGTAATCAATTATTTTTTTTGTTTTATTTTAACGTTTTTTCTTACATTTCCAATCTTACATCAAGCCTATAGTTTGATTAAATGTATGGATAATTGGATAAGATTACATATATTTATTTCGATGGTGCGCTATAGAAACTTTTCAAGCTTACTAAGAACTAATCAATAAATAATTAATTATGTTCGGTTCTTTTCACTGTCTGAGGCTACAATATAATAAATAAAATATTCGGACAAACGCAATTTTTTCTGTCAGACCGCCTTGCGATTGCAAGGCCATAAATATATCCACAAGACTATGTTACAAAACAGTTCATTGGTCAGATCTTGTTCATTTTATGTTGGTATTCGTATCGAGGCCAATTTTTTGATTGTGAAGTATGCCACTCCAAACTCTTCCTCGTCCCGTCCAACCCAACGAACTCCTCATATTACATACAACTAGCTGTTGTATACGCGGTTCTATCCACTTGATTTACAGAATTGTTCCCGGGATAAAAAGTATTCTAGACAATACCACATTATACGTTACTTGGGGAATACTGTGACTTTCTATTAGTAAAATATATTTTAAAAATCGATTCAGTACTTTCAAAGATTACCAACATCTTAATTATCTTGTACCAATGAGTACAGTACTTGTATCTTGATGTCGCCTCGGCACTTCGACCCTCGGGATCTTCTGTTACCGGACCCTAATACTATGATTCATCCAGCAATAAGCAATCATACACAATATGGTTCAATTATAAAGCTGACCGTTTCTGTGGGGACTAGGAAGCGACCCCACGACCTTATGAACTAACGTTTGCATAAGCTATGTTTGCAGCAAAAAAAACACACGTAAACTTAGTTTTTTTTGATTGGATGGATAACCTTAAAAAAAATATTCATCGTCAGATCGATTTGGACGGCCGAATAAATATATCATTTACGTATATATACATGAAATAGGTAATTAGGTATCAAGCTCAGTCATCTAATATATATAAATCACGTGTCACGTTGTTTGTCCGCGATGGACTCCGAAACTACTTAACGGATTTTGATAAAATTTTGCAACCATTTATAATATGGTCCAACTTAAAAGATAGGATAGTTTTTATCGTTGGAATTCCTTCGGGAACTGAAGGACATAGAGTACTTTTTTCCCACAACCTCCGCGGGAACTCCGAAATTACCGCGGATGAAATCGCGGGGTACAGCTAGTATTAAATGTAAATTCGAGTAGGTACTACATTTACCGCGGGGTAGGCAGAAACCTTCGCTTGTTGTATTTATAATAACTATAGAGACTGCAATATTTTGCTTAGTAACAAACCAGTCATTTTATTTAATGATTAAGAACTGGAATCTTACTGCCAAAATTTAAAACCAAGCGAATAGTAGTGCATAAGGGACAAAAATGTCGACGACTCATATTAGGTAGATACAATTATCTTTGTCTTTCTCTCTGATGCATTCACCTTTGGTCATAGATTTCCAGAACAGTAAGTACCTACATCTTGTGATATTAGTGCTAGTGTTGCGATATTCTTGTCATACGATCGCTTGGTATAAGACACGAGAGTGCAATGATATTACAATAAAAAGAGGTAGTTAAGTTATTTATAACATATACTAATATTATAAAGAGGTGAAGTTTGTGAATTGTAAATTTTTGTCGTTGGAGGGCGTAATCTCTGGATCTACTGAATCGATTTTGAAAATTATTTCTCTTATAAGAAGCTACGGTAGTCCCGAGTGCCATAGGGTACTTTTTATTCCTAAATCCCCACGGGAACTCCGAAATTAACGCGGGTGAAACCGTGGTGGACAGCTAGTGTTAGATAAGTTATGTCAGTGCTTACAGCTTAATGACAAAATGGTCACGAGTGAAAATGAGATAGATCACTCCGCTCTGCTCCGCACAACTCGGTTATTGACCAAAGATTAGGGAATTATTGACGTATTTTTAACCGACTTCCCAAAAAGGAGGAGGTTCTCAATTCGACTGTATTTTTTTAGAAAAACATTGCACTAAACAATTTTTATGGAGCTAGCCAGTTTCGAGGCAAATAGATACGCGATCGCTTTTAACACCATCAAAATAAATGGCACCCGTTATGAATAGGTCACATTTTAGCCACGTCAACGACGCATCATCCTTCTATAGACATGTTACCACACATACAGGCTAGTGGCAATATTTATTTAAATAAGTATAGCTCTTTGGAACAATTTTTACATAACTTTAATAATAAGTATTCAAAATCAAATTTGCAAGTAAAAAAAATATAATACTAGCTGTGCCCCGCGGTTTCACCCGCGGAAATTTCGGAGTTGCCGCAGGAATTCCGGGATAAAAAGTACCCTATGTCCTTTGTCAACGTGCATGCCAAATTTCATCCAAACCCGTTAGGTCGTTTTTGCGTGATTGAGTAACAAACAGTCAAACATCAACACTTTCACATTTATAATATTAGTAGGATATATTAATTAATTGTTATTATTAATTTATTATTAAGTATGAAATTGTAATTTATTTACTTTTATTTCCTAATATCTGTTCATTTGTAGGCACTAGGTACCCGTAACGTTGTATACTAGATTAAAGTAACCTCTGATATATTATTAAATCGCTCAATCGAATCATGAAGCGCGAATTACAGTGGTAACGATTTTTTATAACTTGATTTATTGCGTTTTTTTTTTATGGAATAGGGGGCAAACGGGCAGGTGGCACACCTGGGGGGCTAAGATGCGCAACACGATAAAATTTTATCGAGCCATTTTATCGATTCTCGTCGACATATTGTATGGTTTTGTCGACGAGAATCGATAAAATGGCTCGATATAATTTGATCGTGTTGCGCATCTTAGCCCCACTGATGATAAGTGATTACCGCAGCCCATAGACATCTGCAACACCAGAAGGCATGCAGGTGCGTTGCCGGCCTTTAAGAAAGGAGAAGGCTCGTTTTTTGAAGGTTCCCAGGTGGTATCCGTTCGGAAAAACTGCCGGCGTAAGCTGATTCCACAGAGTGGTTGTGCGGGGCAGAAAGTGTCTGAGAAAACGCGCGGTTAAATTTGCGCAGTTAAATTGCGTCAATCAAAAGTAGGAAGCTTAGGGTAACGGAATTTTCATTGAAATATATTTCTGTATATTATATTATGTTGCAATGATGTTGTTGCAATTAATATAAATTTATCGAAGTCATCCAGTGCGGTTTTTATGACGCTTCACAATGATGTTAACAAAACGTTCTGTCGATTTTGTAACAAAAATAATGCAGAAACAGAACTTATCCAATTAGTTTAATAATAAAATCAATATCCAATCACTATAAGGTGACCTTGAAAAGATTGCCTCTGGCAATAAGACCGCCTTTTCCTGTCTATTTCATCTTGTATTTTAATGAAAATATATTCGTTTTCTTTTGGGACGATTCAAATATAAATATGTATATTTGAATCAAATATAAATATGTATATTTGAATCAAATATAAATATGTATATTTGAATCAAATATAAATATGTATATTTGAATCGTCCTAAAAGAAAACAAATTATTTGAATCGTATCAGAATAACCAAAGTTCGAACACGTAGCAACAGCATATACCTACTTATTTACTCGTATGCCAACAAAGAAAATTTTCCAAAAGCCAATGTTAGATCATGACGCATCAGTCTATTCATATACCAACCTACATAGTTTTATAACAAATTATGGAATTATTTTTATACTTTTTCTTCTAGATACAAGAAAAAACCATACAAATTTGTTTACCATAATATAGTAACGTAACAAAGTACATCGAACGCATACGTGAAGTCATGTGAAGTGAACAGATGTTGGTGGTCTATATCAGCGAGGGGCAAGCGTCGAGCTGCCGCGGAAATCAGAGTTCAAACGGTGTACAAAGAAATATACGTATAAAACTAACATTTCGCGCTAGAAAATGACCCAACGTAAATTTTACTAGTTAACAATCGAACAAGTTTAGTACATCCAATGAAAAATTAAAAGAAATAAGATAGAATTTTAACTATAATAATAATAATAATAATAATAATAATAATAATAATATTTATTTCACAAAGTACATCTATAACTTTAGTATTATCTGTTGCCGAACTAGGTGTAGATACCTGTAATACGGCGTACAGCGCCCAAACCTCAAACACCCGAAGATATATTCATATTATTATAACACTAGTCCCATTACAAAGAAATTTTTAAAATAAATAATGTAGAAATAAGATATATATATATGATAAGTGAAATATGTAAAATATGAACCTCTCTGTGTGTATGTGTGAATTGTGTGTGAGTGTGTGTGAGAGGGTGTGTAATTACACTGCAGCTTAAGTTTAGTGTCCTTTAGGATAAGATGGTTTATTCTGAAATTTGCAACAACTCTTCCGTTTCATCATAAGAGAGTAATTATGCGCATATTGTACGTATAGTGAATACTTTGGACTTCCAAGGAACTGTGTTGTTCTGTTGTCACAACATGAATTACTTGCGACAAATTATTCGACATAATATCATACACAGCAAAATTATTGCGTATTAGTATTTAATTCCAGAAATTAACTGGAAAATGAGCATAACAATATACAAAATTTGCTCAGTAAGGTGGAGTTGACGCACACGGCGTGATGTAATTTTGTATTTTCCAAAAATAATCCTACATAATATTTTTCATAGAGATATTTTGATAAGTTATAATCGCTACAGCGCATGACAAAGACTGCTGGCCGCTACGCTACGTACTAGCGGCGCGGCGCGGCGTCAACCGGCGCGTCTGCCCAGCCAGTGACGTCCCCACTTCCGATATTGTTACGTCGACGCCACGCAAAGCTTCTAATGTCATCGAAATAAGATTGAAAATGCAACCGTTATTTTCGTTCGTAGAACTCCGTAAATTCAATCATTTATTGTAGGACATTACGTCACCATTGTATTGCTTTTAATACTAATTTAGAACACATTTTTACTTTGGGAGATCATAATTTGAAAGATCAACATTGGAATCTTTTTTTGAAGTTTGATATAGTTACTCAATAAATTTCGAGGCTAACCCTACTTTTATATGTTAATTAAGTGAAGAAGTTTGAAAACGGATTTGGATAAAAGGCACAAAGCTTGAATATGTAGTAATATAACACATACAACACTTATGTACTTATGCCTTATAAAGAAATATACGCGCGCGAAATTGCAACGAACAATAATTGGACATAGATAAGCAATAGTGTGTTAACCCACACTGGAGAAATTTTGAGTAAATTAAAGTTTTTAAATGATAGTGTCATTTGGTGTCAAATTTTTTATGTTCAATATTTAGTGACATATTTAAACAATGTAATAAGATAAACACATAATTAAAAAACGTTCTCTAACTTTCAATGAATCGTTCTGAATCAATAACTTCTGTTTGTGGGTTGACATGTTATTGCTTATCTGCGTCCAATTAATAATAATAAATAATAATAAACTCTTTATTGAACACCACTTAAAATAAACAATAACAAAAACAATTTTACTATAAAGTGTAACAGTGTAACAACAAAATTAAGTAGGTAATGTTAAAATATCTTATACGGTTATACCACAAATTAAATAATGGACGGATTTTCACGAAATTTCCAAACATATCAATTGAAGATTGGGCTCTCTATTAATACCTATCGAACTTCAGAATGTATGTTTTGCGGGACTGACTGACTGACGTGATATCTTCATAACAAAAACATAACAAAAATTGACAAAATATTTATGCAACATTGATAAAAATAACAGAGAGCGGGCATTAATTTACATTTTCTTTAAAAATAATATAATTTTTACTTTTCATAACAACTTCACTTGACTGCACATCCCTTTAAAGATTAAAAGAGAAATTACGTTCGTTCGTTAGAAATTATTCCATATGCTCAAAAGTGGACAAGCACTTATTTCAACTCCTCTCCTTTTTGAAGCAAAGTTTAAGGAAATAAAATTCATAGACCTTAGGGGCTTAGAGTATACCATCATCACATCTAAATGTCCAGTATGCAATCTTTACCATTATAAATGTCAATGTTAATTTATTTATTTGTTACGCTTTCACACCTCAACTACTGGACCAATCATCATGAAATTGAATGAAGTTGTTGGTACAGAGAAGGACTTTGTATTTGTAAACGGGCCAGTTTCCGCAATTCGACGACTGGGCGCCTATTTTGCGTGTGGACTTCAATTAATTAATTTAGAAAACTCACCTGCTGCCTCAAGTAATGCCTCAAGCCTGGCTTGCATTTCAGGGTCGACAGCTCTCTCCGAGTCATCAGGGGAAATAAGTAATTGGGATGGGTCGGCACTACCATTTTCTTCATCCATGTCCGGCTGAAAACAAAGAAAGCATTACATTCAATCTACACATTCTTATTGTCATTATATGTATTAATAATCTTATTCAAACAAATAATGTGTCTTTTTTGTTATGAAGTTTAAAATTAAAGCTTCTTTTCATTGACTTTAACAATGATTTGTTTTTAATGACAACTTTAGAAAATAGTGAGTGATGGAAAATCACAAACAAATAAATAATAATTATAAAATAGTATGCAAAGTTATCATATAAAAAGTAATACAAAAATAAAATATATAATATAACTATATTAAGTGAACTGCTCAACAGACAACAATCTACAGGCTCTGCAGAACCACACAAGGACACAAGCAAATACATCAAATGATATTTATTATTCAAGACATACACACAATTCACACTTGTCTCTTAGAGGAGTAGGCAGAGACCAGGCTTCCACTTCCGTGTCCATAAGATTTATTCTACTTCCATACACGGTTATTGTGTACTACAGTCAGAAAGCTTCTGAATCAGGCTCTGCCTACTCAATCAAGAAAGTGCCTCCTTACATTGAGAAAAGTTTCAGTTACCAGCAAAATACGATTAAATATTATAAACCTTTATTTTTGTACAAGTTGTCAACTCACACTATTTACCTATTTTTCCCAAAAAGGAGGTTCTCAATTCGACACATATTTTTTTTTTATTAAATGATATGATCATAAACTTAGTAAAAATTAAGTTCAATGAACTTTTACTCTTTTAAATTTTTAGTTAGGTAGGTATATGTAAAATATAAAATTTTAAACTAAATATCCACTCATTTGAAGTGAAATTTATTTATATAGAACAGTTCTACTTTAGTATACAATTTCACTCAAGTCTTATACCTTTCTTAAAATCGATAAATGAATTCTAAGCATTATTATGACATTACAAAAATATGTAATGGGTCTTTACTCTTTATTGTCCTTGACATGTTAGATGAATTACTTAAAACCAATAAAAACAAATCTGTGGCGATATCTCTGCTTACCTCACAAAAGCATATTATGTTTGTGTATGGATATTTGACTTTTAATTACATTATTTTATAAGGTAATAATATATTTTGTTGTAATAATTTCAGATATGATCAATAAATTACAGTGATATGCAGAATTAACATCGTAATGATGACATTCACTTTTATGCTAAATGCTCCCTACACATCACTTCACTTCACATCACTTTTTCTGATTGACCCATAATAATCCATCATAACAAAAATGTAAAAAAATTTGTGTATACATATGTTACTACATATGTTTTTTACCACTCAACTTCATATTATCACCTGAACATAGTTTTATAGGTTAGTGTAGGATCAAGTAGATCTGTGTGTTGTGAAGTGGATTATTATTATTATTATAAATTTGGGATCGAGAGAAACATAATAAGACATAGGGCGGTTTTCATGCTAAAAATATTATAGTTTCTGAGAAAATCCTATAATTTATGCCGTTTAAACAGGAGGGAATAGCTATAGCACATCAATTAAGGTATCCATAATCAGTTAAATCTACTACTGTCATTCGTATAATTTACGAGGTTGCCTTGAAAAAATTGTTGCTAGCAATAAGGCCACCTATTTGCCATGTAATTAATTTATATTATATTTTATATTGTAAAAATCATTTGGTGCAATAAAGTACATTGTATTGTGTTGTACATATTACATTACAATAGAAACAATGAATACTATGTTTTATTCGAAGAAAATGGGTAAGCCATAGTTTTTAGGTTAGCTTTAGTTAAATCAAAACCGAGGTTCTGTTCTAAATAAAGTTGACCCAGCTAAATTTAGAACAGACATAGATGGACTTGACACAGTTAAGTTAGTTCAAAAATTGTGATATTAACTCTTCACAAACATAATATGATTAAAACAAAGCAAGTAAATGTTAGAATAACAAGGACCATTCAACATCAAAACAAAACTGTGGGTTTTGACAATTATTAAATTTGTCCATAGCACACACATTATACAGGCTGTAAGTATACAAACTGCATCAGCAACGGGGTGTTGGTGAAGCCTTTGCACTCATAGTAACTTGTGTTCCACTTACCAACAGGTCTGGCCTGCTAAGGCACAAACAAGCCAGCAATATCTATAACACCAATGGAAAAAAGTGTATGTTACTGACAATGTGGTGCTTTGGGACAGTCTCTAATGTAAATATTTAGTGTCAATGGTCCTTGCAATTCACCATAGTCTATTATTTTTTTGCGCGAATAGCGATAGGCGTGTTTAGATTGATTAACGTGCGCGTCTCCAACCCACACAGCGACATTCGACAATTGTAACGAATTAACTTCAAAATCCATACCATTTGCACATTGGATCGGAAATAATCCCATCAAACGCTAATTAAACACCTCTTTGCATCGAATATGTGCATGTGATCCAAGAAACATGGCCACCATAGTACAAATCTTTAACCATAACCCAAATACACAACGAAAGGTTTCTTTCTGCAAAATATTTCGCTAGGAACGCAAAGTTACAAAGAATCAATTGAATATAGTCTAGCTACTGCTAGAGTAAGGTAATTTCATGAATTACCCAGTAGTACGTACTATGTACTTATGACTTTCTGACGTTTTACGGAATATTTGGCAAGCAACTAATGACTACTGTATTGAAGAATGACTTTTTCCTAGTAAAACGATTCTGTTAAATTTTAGGCTAATTTAATGATAGCAGTGCACGTTGGAATCAGAAAAAGAATTCAAATCGAAAGACATGTTCAAGATGTCTTTTATTTCTCATGAAGAGCGGTGCAGATAATCACATTTTGCAATTGCCACCGCCTCTATCAAAAACAAAACACGTTTTACCTCAGATACAGAGTCATCCTCGCTTTCCGAAGAGTCCGTCATGTATTTGGCAGGGGCTTCTGAATAAGTTTCCGCTTCAGATTTGGCCGGACTCGAAGCCGAACTATGAGGAGTGGACGATTTTACCACATCAAGTTGCACATTCACCTTATCGATATTTCGGTTTTCAGACTGTCCAACATTCTGCATTTTTGTCCTAAACCAATATTACTTATTTAGTCTTTTAGTATTAGTACTTTTTTCTATGAAATCAACACGTTCTTACTTTAGCAAACAAAATTTATTTCGTCATTTAGCCAGGTTGATACCCGCCATGTCTACTACTATGGCGATGTTCCCGGATGCTTCAAGTAGGTCGACGCTAACTCTATCTAACGGAAAACCTTTGAAGCTTTTCACGCGTCCATCTTACCTAACTTTTTAATTTGTTTTTCATTTGATAAGATTTTACGGCAAATAACTAAAAGGAGGCAATTGAATTTTTTTTTTAAATAACGGTGAAATAAAAATGTGTATTTACACTTAATTGCGTTTATTTTAAAATAACCTCTTCATGAAATCTATCTATATTATCTTTGGTTTATTATCCACTGAGTGTTTTTATAAAATTTCCCCCAATGAGGAAGGCAAAGAAAGAGGTGATACAGCCAATAGGGTACTTGGATGTTTTTTTTTTCAGTCTATTTTAAAGATATATGGCCTACTTAAACAATGCAAGAAAAAGAAAAGAAATATATGCATAAATTAATAAATAGAGCGTTTAAAGTTCCTACTTTAGACCTTACCGCCAAAACGCGGAATGACGTCACTAGTTCAAAATTATGCCTTATTAATCTGTGATAGAAAGGTCCCTGTCGTATTGACAGGATCATGTGACACTGACAGACAGATAACTTCAATATCCAAAAGCGAAATTAAGGTTGAACTGTGTCGAGTTACTTCAAAAAGTTCCAGTAAAGAATCGAAATGCATCTTACTGATGCATTTTAAAGTAATAAACTTCAGAAAATGGAAAATATGCGTTGACTGTATGCACTTAGTTTCTTTTGCCTCCTCTGAAAGAGGTAAATGTTTCCTAAAAAAATAAAAACGACGACATATTGTGTTAAGCGTGGCTGTGATTGGTGTTTCGTTTTAACGTTCCGTTTCACAAAATCAAAATCAAAAGTTGATTATTTTTAGTAAATCTTTCACGATAACGCTTTTCTAAGGCTCTATTTTTTAAATATTGACACAATTTCTTATAATAAATTTCATGCAAGTACCCTATTGAGGTGTATTTTTTCTTCTGAAGTTATTTACATCGAAATGCGTTGGATAAAGTTTGTACAATTCTATTTTATCTACATGTCAAACATTAAAATAGTTCACAGTTACTGTTTCACTTCGCATTTTAATTTTTTTTTGCTGTTGTTTTATTGAAATTTACTACGTATTTTTATTTCTAGAATTCTTGGTGAAATGTGTAGATTCTCCATCTACGATGAAATACGATTTTTTTGTAGTGTTTTGTACGATCCCTCAGAAAATAAAGTTGGCAACACTGCGGCCCTAGAGCAAATTTTGAATAGGCAACACTGCTTGTGTGTCACCCACGGATTTACAATAGGTTCATAGTGTATGTGGCTACTGTGTTTCTCGTAGATAAGTAAGCCCCTAGTTTAGCTCTAAGCTTGGCACCCATAGTGTGGCCTTAGCCTTAAATGATGAACAGTGGGCGGAAAAAGTGAAATAAGATGAAATAGGGTACTTGCATGAAATTTATAATAAAAAATTGTGTCAATATTTCAAAAATAGCGCCTTAGAACTTTTGCCTACCTTTCAGAGTAGGCAAAAGAAACTAAGTGCATACAGTCAACACATATTTTCCTTTTTCTAATTTTTTTTTCAGTTTAAAATGCATCGGTAACATGCATTTCGATTCTTTACTGGAACTTTTGGAAGTAACTCGAAACAGTTCAACCTTAATTTCGCTTTTGGTGTGCGTTCAGTGGGTTTGGGCGCAGTTGTGCGGTTAAAATTTCACTATATATATATATATATATTTTAAATGAAGAATGAAGTTCATTAAATGTGTATATATATGAAGAATGAAGTTCATTCTCTGTCTACGGGTTGGGGGATTAGTTGAAAAAGTGTCCAGTGGTAAACAGTAAATTATAGTTCGAACACTCACCGAAATGGCGCTGTTGTAGGATGTGGATATGATATGAACTTAGCAGTTATAAACAGAGTGAAGTGTTTTAAGTGGAAAAATTTAATAAAAATGCGCTGTAACAAACCGGAAATTCCTCTTTCCTTTTTTAATTTAGTTTCCTACTCCAATAGTTTGTGGAGCTCCTTTTAAAATTCTTCCACATGCTACAATGGCGCCACCTTAATTTGCTCCCTTTCAACGGACACTGAGATGGTCCTCCTCCTTTGCTTCTACCCTCCATAGGAAAAAACCGTAGACGGAGAATAAAAAACAGTATAGCTTATAGCTCAGAAGCATAGATATTTTTATTTTCGTTTATATTTCATCCTATATAGGAAAGGCTAAGAGTACATAGCCCATACTGCCAAATAGCATGGATAATATGTCCATAGTGATTACCTTCTCTCTGCATTGAGTCTAGTTAATTTGTGTAGTGAGTGGTTTTTGAAATATGAAACGGCAATGGCACTGGAAATAATTGGATCTTTTGTAATCGTTTATTCTCGAGTCTTGACTTTAAATAATACAAAAACGATATGTGTATATAAATTTACTTGTGGGTGTTAATATTTTTCAGGAAATCTTTTCTACAGTATGTCCGATGTCCAATGAAATGTCTTTTAGAAATGATCATTGACCAGCTGTTCCGCAAACTTAAGTTTTTTTAAACTTGAGTGTTTTATGACCGTAGCGAAAATCCTTGGAAATCATGTTTACGTTGTTGGCTTACAATTAGTGTATTACACAACATGGCAAGGGACGGTGACTTGCCGACCATTTTCAATCCGAAGCGTGTCCGTGCGCCTTCTGTGATCATCACTAGTGAGGAGGTGGAAAGCGAGCGCGGTGGCGGTGATGCCGAGATAGATCGGGAGCGTCCGAACGGTCCCCCGACGCCACTTAGCCCGCGCGCGCCGCTAACGCCGCAAACCTCAACCTCTTCGGCGCCGCCTCTTACGACGCAACTATCGCTGCAGCAGGCCTACAGCGAGTCAGTGAACAGTAGCCAAGACGAAGAAAGACAGCTGCGGGACAAAAAATGTCCACGATCTTGTTGCTCAAAGTTTGCTAAAAAGGTCAGAATGTGTTGGGACTACGATCACACTAATTGTACCTAATTGTACAGAAATAAGTTATATTAAATATTAGTATATTCTTTAGTCAGGACTATTTTTCATATATGTATTGTTAACACAACTTAATATGTGGGTGTTCAAGCTAAAAAATACCAGTTCTCGGCATTTAGTTTCCGAGATATACAAGGTTTTGTAAAGTTGGGTGGAAAAATAGTGTCTGCGAATTTAATTGATTATTAATAAATAAAAAAATTTCTACAGTTTAATAGCATATCTTAATCTACAATAATATATAAAAATCTATGTAACAAGCAAGTAAACATGTTTTTTTTTTCACTCGAACTTTTATAATGCTTTTTCTCAAATCAAACTTTTTAGAATTTCAACTTCGAATGTCTGATAAAAAAAAACTGTGCTAGTTTTTGAATAATTTTCAATCCTTACTATCAATTGACTATGTAGTCTTAACTCAATTGCCCACTACTGGTATCTTTTTATGTGGACACTCACATATGAATATTAAGTCTAGACATTTTTGGTTTTGATTTCCTCCACATAAAAAAAAAACATGCTCGTGAGCTGAGCTTACTTTTATATTCCAGCCAGCCTGAATGAAATTATAGCACAGCTGGTCACACAAAAGCAATGTATGTTATACTGTAAAAAAGTAAGAAATTTGCAGACTAAATGAAAATTTTGGTTATTTGTCTCTAAAGACAAAAAATAAAAATATGTTTATTAGTTATTTACCTAATAATATTATTATAGTACCTGTGCTGTTTAAATATTCAAAATACTTTTTGATTACAATGATATGATGAATATTGCACCAAACTAAAATATTATGTATTATGAACTGTGGCCTATCTTGTGTGTGTTTGTGTGTGTTTTAACATGTTGTAAGCACTACTGTCTAGCACACAGCTACTTTGAGAATAGATCTAAAACGAATTGATTTTATAGAATAACTACATAAAGTTTGTGTTATCTTTACTAATATTATAAAAAGGCAAAGTTTGTGAATTATGAGTTTGTGACATTGAAGGGGGTAATCTCTGGATCTACTGAACCGATTTCGAATATTCTTTCACTTATAGGAAGCTACAATAGTCCTGAGTAACATAGAGTACTTTTTATCCCAAAATTCCCATGGGAACTCCAAAATTACTGTGGGTGCAGGGGACAGCTAAAAAATAATATTAGTAATTCTGAGTAGTTAATAAATGAAAATCTTTAATATATATAAATCACGTGTCACGTTGTTTGTCCGCGATGGACTCCGAAACTTTTGAACGGATTTTGATAAAATTTTGTAACCATTAATAATATGGTCCAACTTAAAAGATAGGATAGTTTTTATCCCGGAATTCCCGTGGGAACTCTGGAATTAATGTGGGGAACAGCTAATCACCATAAACTACTGTCAGGGGTAGGTACAAAGAATAACGTAGATTACTTTCTCCCAGAATTCCCGCGGGAACTCCGAAATTACCGCGGATAAAATCGCGGGGGACAGCTCTATTAAATTTAACTATATGATAAAATTACAATTTGCAAAATTTCAGCTCTACTATGGTACCTGTGTGACAGTAATTCTCACAGTGTCCTGGGTGACAAGTACGCATTGCATTAAACATATGTATTTGGAAGTATATCTGCCTAATGGCCATAATACTATACACAGTACAGAAACACCAAGTGTGGTCATCAACAACACAACAGCAGATTCACTTGTGAGTAAAAAAGATTATAATTATGTATATGAGATAGTTCTATGAGTTTGTAATGACATTAGTTAATATAATATTATGTGATAAGATTTTATGAGCTATTTTCATTTCAGAATCTCTACAATGCACCATTCTTTACGGCATGGTTCTGCACAAATTGGCTCATATTCTTCTACCCTTTGTACATAATTGTCATGTTAATACACAATAAGTGTAAGTCGACCAATGATATTGTTTACGACGCCTTCAGAGATTTCAGAGAGAAGGGGTTTACATTTGGTATGTGGTATAATAATCATCTTAATATATATAAATCACGTGTCACGTTGTTTGTCCGCTATGGACTCCGAAACTACTGAACGGATTTTGATAAAATTTTGTAACCATTTATAATATGGTCCAACGTAAAAGATAGGATAGTAATTAATGCGGAGAACTGCTTATCACCGTAAACTACAGCACTAAACTACAGAACTCCGAAATTACCGCGGATGAAATCGCGGGGGACAGCTAGTTATTACATAATAATAACATCCCATCCCATATGCAGAGTGGTTTATTTTTATTTGTAGTCAGTTTGGGGAGATTCTGAATTATGATAAAGATGATAGAGAAAAACGCTGTAAGAAACCATGAATAATTTTTCTAAATTTTATAAGTTTACATGCGATATATTTTTTTAAACTATATTCTCAGATATTTATTTCTTTTATATGGTTGCATTGAAGAAATAGTTCTTAGGCAATATCTTAAAGCTGCCAATTCTTATCTGCTTTATCTGTTGTTCTTTGTGTACATATTTTTTAGTAAAAATAAAGTATATTTGATTTTTGACATAATTAAAAAAATCACAATGTTATAAGTTTAAGCACACTTTCGCATACCTTCCGAGTAATAGCGCGAACAAACTAAACTCTAAAGCAATTTATGATAAAATTTCTAAAAACCATCCCTATGTAATAATATTCTTAAGAAAAATATCAGTAATAACAGCAAAATGTTACTTTTTAGCACGTTTTTTGAGTCGCTGCGGCCTCTTCTGCTTACTATGGGTGGTCACAATCTATATGTACACATATTCGCTCAAGATTCTTCTGTCTACGGATGTTGTGGCTCTCTTTGCTACGAACGTGTCCTGTGTTTATCTTCTGTCGTGGGTGATCTTGCATGAGCAATTTGTTGGTGTTAGGGTAAGTACATTAATACTCTTACCGCCACACTCAAAGTCGACTTTAATGATTACTTAGTTAAGTATAGATTTTTAAAACAAAACTGCCGCAATCAGACAAGTTTGAAAAATTAATGTTAGTTGGCATTTAACTAATTGAGTTACATCTCATTAAATTCCAATTAACATTAATTTACTGAACTTCTCTGATTGCGGCAGTTTTGTTTTAAAAATGTATACTTAACTAAGTAATCATTAAAGTCGACTCTGAGTGCGGCCGTAAAACTCCACTCAAAGTCGACTTTAATGCTTACTTAGTTAAGTATAGATTTTTAAAACAAAACTGCCGCAATCAAGACAAGTTTAATAAATTAATGTTAATTAGCATTTAACTAATTAAGTTACACCTCATTAAATGCCAATTAACATTAATTTACTGAACGTCTCTGATTGCGGCAGTTTTGTTTCAAAATCTATACTTAACTAAGTAATCATTAAAGTCGACTCTGAGTGCGGCCGTTAGTCTTTTGTTCCGGATAGTTGGAAATAAATTTATATTATTATTCTTTATCATCGATATTTTATTATTCTTTACCAAATTACTCAAAAAAACAATGTTGATAACATTTCTATTTGTTTAATTAGATTGTGGCAGCCATTCTGTGTGACACGGGTATAGCTCTTCTCGCTTACATGGATGGAATCACAGGTAGCTCCACCCTTGGTGGTGTGGTACTGTCTGCTTGCGCTGCCGCCGGCTTTGCTATTTTTAAAGTAAGTTTTGGATAAGTTTTTAGATTTCTGTTACAGCACTAGATTCAAATTCATTTACTGCAAGACTATGGTACACTGAAGGAAATTACACACTTAAACATACAAGTTTAAGTTCAAACAAGGAGTTTGAACTTAAACATCACAATGTCAAACAGTAATAATACTCTTGAGTTTGTATTGAACATGGCATCTCTCTCTGTATCAGCATAGGTCCTTCGAGCCGGATATTCATATTCTCAGTAAATGTTTTCCTACCATCTAGGTGTTGTTTCGCAAAGTGATGGGTGAAGTGAACGAAGGGCAACGCGCCCTGTTCTTCTCTATCCTGGGCATCGTGAACGCTTCGCTGCTGTGGCCGGTGTGCCTGGCGCTCTACCTCACCGGCACCGAGATGGTGCCGTCGCACCGCATGCCCTGGATACAGCTGCTGGTGACCAGTGTCGCTATGTTGAGTGAGTTCGTTTCCCATTATTATTTCGGTTTTGTCAAAGTTAATAATAATAATAATAATAATATTATTTAAATTTCGGTTTTGTCAAAGTTATGAATTATTATTATCATCACTCGTTTCATAATTGTTTCATCTTACAAAATGCCTTTACTGCAGCAATAATAGAAAAATATTTCTTTCTTTTCTTTTCTAAAAAGAATACCGTCTACTTAATAATCCTGTCGAAAACTGCCGAATGAAAAAACCTTTCTAGCAGAAATTGCTCTGACCAGCCTAAAATCCGTGTTTTTAACCAGCTTTAAAAACGAGAGGTTTCAACTTTATTTAGGTTTATTTAAAAAAATCCTTTAAGGGTGATCCCATACACTTAAAAACATTAAAATTTGAGTTTTTGAATAAGCATTATATTCTTTTTTCGAATGTAAATGTAGATTGAATGTTGAAATAACCTAAATTAATCATATTATATATACCTATTGCTTATTTATTTATTTATTCTTTATTATTGCTTTAGTATTTCACTTGGTGTACCAGTTTGGTAACGTGAAGACCTACAACATATTCATCTCGCTCGGTCTCATCACAGCTGTTCCCGCCTCGGCAGGTGAGTTGCACCTTTTATGTTTTCATGCGGATGAAATTCCGCTGGTACAAGTTGAGAAATAAAGTTGCATGCAATAAAGTTTTATTCAGGTTATACCCTTAAACTGAAATAATATAGATTCGTTAATAGGTTCAAATACAACAGCCCCTTTGCCCAAGTCGTAAAAAATATTAGACACGTAAGTATTTTTTCCTTTTTTCACGTAAGCAAAAAATAACGAAGATACGTTGAGTCGAAATGTCGCAACGTCGTCGTCGTCGGAACGTCACAAGAAGGTACAGTTTTTACCGTTACGAACCCCCACTCCTAAACTGTAATGCGCTTTATTCAAGTATATTTGCATTAATTTGAAAAAAGAAAATATAGGTATGTGTATATTATTTTTTTATTATCCAACTAGCGGACTAAATAGAATTTAGAAAAAAAAGTTAGTCAAATAGCCTAGGTAGTAGGTATTATAAATTGTCAACTTGGCTAAGGGGCCTGTTAGTCATCATAAACCGCGGTGTGTCCAATGAAAACTTGCGAATTCCAGCATTGGACGTGGTGCTGTACGCGGTGCAGTTCGAGGGCATGAAGCTGGCGGGCATCATCCTCATCGCAGTCGGGTTCTTCCTGGTCATGTTCCCCGACAACTGGCCCGATTACATCATGAGGCTTTTGAGGTAAAGTGATTATAATAATTTAAGGTATCTACTACCTAGGGTGCCTTCTGAAAAGCTGAAGGAAGGTCGAGGTACATAATATTATCTTTAAATTAACATGCAATGTATATAGCATGTATAAGTACTACTATACTCGCGTTAATTTCGGAGTTCCCGCGGGAATTCCAACATAAAAGTACCCTATATTTATATAGTTCTGTATCCGACTTGTATGAAAAATTTCATGATGATCCATTGAGCCGTTGAGGCGTGAAAGCGTAACAAACAAACAAACTCACTTTCGCATTTACAATACACTAGCTGAGCCCCGCGGTTTCACCCGCATGAAAATTTTTTCCCGACATACTGATCTAAATAAACCAAAGCCTATATGTAGCCAGGCTAAGCTTAATCTACCTGTTAAAACCGCATGACAGACAGATAGAAGAGAATTTAAAAAACTCTTTTTTTTTGTGATTGGTTACTCTTCTTTTATTGCCCCCTGTCAATTTTTATTAAAAATATTCAATGAACAGAGTCGCGGATTTTACTCTTTTATTATAGTATAGATAGTAAAAATGATTCATGTTTAACACCCAGAATCAGGGTTAACTAAAAAACATTCATCTAAAAAATCTGCACCCTGATTCGTTTGTCGAACCCGCGACAAAACGATCAAAGAAGCGACTGTGTCAAAGCTTCATGAGCATGTCGGCTGGACGCGAGCCAGCAGAGGCTGAGTAGTTAGTGTCGCCGTCAGATGGAGCCGCAGCCGCAAGCGCGGCCACAGCAGCGTGCACGGCAACCGCGACGCGACGGACTACCGCACCGGCTACATCCGCTCCCACCTGCGCTCGCCGTCGGGCCGCGTGCGGTGACCGCTCGCGCCCGCCCGCCCGGACCACGCCGACGGCCACATCTAGGGTATGTTCCGTTGTCACTTGTCACTGACAGCACTGGCTGGATCGCTGCGATGAGAAATTCGTTCCGTTATAGCGGACAGTATACTGCCGCAGTATGCTAAGTTACGCAGTGTGACAACATAATCGTCGATATTTTGGCACTGTGAGCACTGGCGTTTTGGCGAGGTGAGGGGGTGTCCATTAATCACGTGAGGCTCGAAAGGGAATGGAGGGGTTCGAAAAAAATCTTCAAATATAACAATATGATATCAATCATCAATGAGATATCACGTGTATTTATTTTTCGTTGAACGCACGATTCCTAAACCAAACAGCGGCGCGTGGCCCTGACTCACCGTCGACGATTTTCAAAATTGCCAATTTCCAAAATTTAATCAGATTATACCTGTATTTAAAGATTATATCCTGAAAAATTCAATGTACTTTGTACTAAAAAAATACACGTGACGTATGGGGGGTTTAAAATTTTCTAAAAGACATCACGTGATTAATGCACGCCCCCTGAGGTGCTCTCAGTGGTTTGATCGCGTGATCAACATCGGACCAATGATTAGTCGACCGCGTAGGTCGGTCGTCAATGAGTGGTCGACAGCGTGACATGACAATCACATGGATTACATTATACTGTACTGTGTTCCGTTTTAAACAGTAACTAGTGTATCTAACATTAAAGGAACGGCTTCGCAGTATACTGAATTGACGTCATACCTTACAGTGCTCGCAGTGCATATTGGAACATACCCTAGTCGCAACCTCGCACCACATTGCTGGCTACATCTGTGACGTGCGTATTACTTCGTGCCGGTGCCGCGGCCGTCTCGATACTGAAGTGACACATCTATTACATCTGTGACACATCTAGTCTCGCCGCACGACCGTCTATACCAGTGACACATTTCTCGGCACACTTTTATTTATGTGTGTGATATCTAGTCTCGACATACAATATACTATATAATATGTGACACATCTAGTCTTGAATAGAACTATACCCGTGACACATATCTCGCCACACATTTATATCAGTGAAACATCTAGTCTTGACATACAAATATATATGTGACACATCTAGTCTTGAATAGAACTATACGTGTGACACATCTCTCTGTACACTTTTATTTATCTGTGAAACATCTAGTCTCGACATATAAATTTATGTATATGTGACATATCTAGTCGGTGGGAACTATACCTGTGACATATATCACAGAAAATGTCAGTGAAACATCTAGTCTCGCTACACAAAAATAATTATATGTGACATATCTAGTCGGCATGGAACTATACCTGTGACATATTTCACAGCAAATGTCAGTGAAACATCTAGTCTCGCTACACAAATATATATGTGACATATCTAGTCGGCATGGAACTATACCTGTGACATATATCACAGCAAATGGCAGTGAAACATCTAGTCTCGCTACACAAATATATATGTGACATATCTAGTCGGCGGGAACTATACCTGTGACATATATCACAGAAAATGTCAGTGAAACATCTAGTCTCGCTACACAAAAATAATTATATGTGACATATCTAGTCGGCATTGAACTATACCTGTGACATATATCACAGCAAATGTCAGTCAAACATCTAGTCTCGCTACACATATATATTTGACATATCTAGTCGGCATGGAACTATACCTGTGACATATATCATAGCAAATGGCAGTGAAACATCTAGTCTCGCTACACAAATATATATGTGACATATCTAGTCAGCATTGAACTATACCTGTCCGCTCTCGACATAAAATATATGACACATGTGACACATTTACGACTACGTGTGCTGCCTTTTCATCAAGTGTCACATCTGTGTAGTAGTTGCATGCAACTATATTATCATTGCGCGTCTCACATTGCTGGATATGATCCAGATTTAAGGTCCGTTTATTACAGACATTGAGCGTGCGTCTGTGGCAGAACGTGTCTGGCACGCTCAACGGAACGTGTATGGCTCGCTCAATATCTGTAGATATAAACGGACCTTTACTCGTAGTGGTAGTGCACATCTATATTAACTGCTACTTTGAGATCACTAGATCTACTTCTAACACAAACTATATCTACTTCTACTCAAACTATTGGAACATAAACGATAATTTGTTATGTGTTATTGACTTTAAAAAATGGGAATAAAAAAAAATTGACTAGTGTGAAATTTGAAAAAAAAAAACAGATGTGAAACTAATGAGTGAAATTGGTAAATATTGTTTCATTAACTTCATAAATATGATTTTGTGTGTATTTATTTGAAATAATTAAGGAACGAATGTTGATCAATGACCGTTAAAATATTACTTTACTACTTACCTGCGTAATAGTATGTTTCTTGTAAGGATGCAGTCCCCTTATTAATTCGTGATAAATCGACAACTTTGCAACTATTGAATGAACGATGTACATGTTTCAATATAGTTTGAAAGAATATGCTGAAATCTATTCATACTTTCGTGGCTGTGTGCGAAAATCATGTAGGTATGTAATTCCTATTTATATGATCATGACTATAATATGGCATTCCTTTTTAACGTAGGAGAAATTATTAAAATAATTAAATATAAAAGTCACAGTAAAAATTTATAACTGATGATGATGATTGAATAGAATTTGCAGATTGCAATAGAAATTGCAGATATTTATTTATTTATTTAAACTTTATGCACACCATGGTACAAAAGGCGGACTTAATGCCACAGTGGCATTCTCTGCCAGTCAGCCTTCAGATAGTACAGAGAGCTCACTTGGCGGTGCATTTACGATATATATTTACGACAAGCAGATATGCAGTTCATTGATGCCCAAAACGTGACACAGTAAACTCGATTAATTAGCTCAGTTTTATGCGTTAGCGGTGTAAATTACCGCTTTTTTACTCCACATTGACATTGCCATTTTCTGTCAAAAGTACAAGATATTTATAAAAAGTGTATCTTAATTCAATTGTGGATTTAGATAAAAAGTCTGTAATTTTATGAGAAAGCGGTAGAATAGGTCCGAAAAATGGGGCATGTATTATATTATACATACCCTAATTCAAATAAAGAAAAATGTTCATCATACCACATACATTGAAAGAAAATTTACAATCCACAACTGACCAGCAAATATCCAAATAAAACTTTTTATGAAAAACATTTTTCTATTTATATGAATACTCACACAATCTTACAAAAAGAAATGGCGAAAAAGTTACTATTGTGCACTTCACAACTAACATTTATAAGCAAAATGAAATATAATAATTACTTTCAACACTCGCACTCATGACTCTTCTTCTATACATTAATCAATATACCTATTATTATATACTATTATACATAAATTATATTCTATAGTCCTTAGAGATACTTGTACACCACTGTTTTATATACTTATATTATGTAGAGACCACTTCTATGCAACATCAAAGACCGATTCTACTCAAGCAAAACAAGATGTTACAATACATGGTGAAAAATTGTAGTTAGTTTTAGATTTGGTTGTAAAATATATCCATTTTGTGGTAGAGTTTTCTTGCAATTTATTTCTGGTATTTAAAAAAAAAACTGTGGTGTATAGTTTAGCTAGTCTATGATCTAGTCTCGATGTTGTGAAATTATTCTCAGTAGGTTTAGTCGTAGGTTGTGAACATTAAATGTATGGAATACTATTGTTTATGTTCACTCTATGTCACAGAGAAAGGATCCATATAAAAGTTTGGCGTTGACACGCGGAGCATGGAATCAAAACAATAAATTTCATACAAAAGTGTTCATTGTTCGTATTATTATACCTAATACGAATGGCTCGAATTACAATATTATAATTAATCTTGAATTAAATTTGTATGTTTCTAGGAAGAACACACTTTAGTCAATGAATAATATAATCTATATAAAAATAAAATGTATAAAATCAAAACAATAAATTATAGTCAGGGTAAAAACATTCCGATTTTGATTGGTTGGTGATATTGAATTATACTCGAGCGAATAGCGATGTTTTAGGTTCATCACTGTCTATTAATTTAATTTGATAATTATTCCTGCTCTAGGAATTAAAGGTTAAGTATATCCATTAGTCGTGAAAACGAATTTATTAATTAATATTTTATAATTATGATAATATTATAGGTATCTACACATTATTCATCGAATCGACTGCATGTGTATTGTGTAGGCATCTTTACCTTAGCGTAGCCGCCCTTTGAGAGAAAGGGGATGTTGACTACTTTTGAAAATCAAAATTCTAATTAGTCCGTCAGTTAGAAAATAAAAAACATAATAGACACGTATTTTTTGCTTTTTCAAATAAATTAAAATATACCTACAGAGATAAAGCGCATTTAAGTTTAGGGTGAGAGGGGCGTGACGTCACTAACCGCTAAAACCGCCATACAAACTGTCAGAATAGTGACGTCACGCGAAATTTCAACGCAATATAATATCGACGTTATTTTTTGTTTACGTAAAAAAAGAAAAAATACGTGTCCAATATTTTTTAATACTCTACAAGATGGACTAAAAAATAAAAACTAGTCAGCATGTCTAATAAGGGTATTGGTGTTTAACGCAGCAGAAAGCACGACAAATAATCCGATTTCTTTGCGTTATGTACTGATTTTGTGTATTGATGAAATCATGAAACATAAACTCAGGTGTTTTATGCTCTAGTGGATATAATTTTCCTTAAAAACTAAAGTTGAAATCTTTTATTTATTGGTTAGGTACTACTTATCTAAGTGTAATCCCGCCCCAATGGAGTAGGTATTGTAATAAGAAAATCAGATGAAACATGATACCTCCATGGACCGGTCGTGACCACAAACGACACGCGTGTCGCGTGACACGAGTGTTATTGGAATTTTAACTTTAGTGTCATGATGCTGTGGTTATGATTCAACATTAATTAAAAATCCTTTACTGTTCCGATATCATTATCTTGTTCTGAGCGAACCTTCTTAACCTATACGTTTAGTGGTTTCCATCCGCGGTTTTATACAACGTGTTAATGAATTAACTGACAACTAGAAAGTAGTTTGCTCAGAATTAACTAGCGAATCGATCGCACTATATTTTAATATAATATTTTTTCATTTTTATTAGCCCATGTCTAAATACATATATTTGGCGCGTACGCCGCCCTCAGAAAAAAAAATCAAACCGGTAGGCGCGAGCGTAGCGCTTGGAATTTCGTACATAGGTCACCTCCAAACTAATGTTGAATAACTTTTAAAGTATAAATTTTTTCGACATAAAATATATTTTAATCATATTATTGTTAATTTTTTTTAAATGGGGTGTATCAGGTTTTCAGTTAATTCATTAACACGTTGTATACTGTACTTCGATAAAAGTATGTATAATGTTTTATGAAGAACAATACAAAACTCGTTATGTGAAAACGTTAACCATTGTTTCCGATGGTTTATTTATAGTTATGTGCCTTTGTAATGTTAGTGGGTACGTTTATTGTTCGTTGATGTCGTCCTCTATGTTATTATAGTATTTTCGTTCGACAAATTCATATATAATAATAGTATTATAGTTCATTTATTTAAGTAAATACCTATAGGTGGTGCCAGGTGAATAAATTTCATTGACTTGAAATGAGGATGTTCGATTTTCAACAGTAATAAAAAACTTTAATATGTATTCAAAAAATTATCATCCTTAATTTATACATTGTGGACTTTAAAATCTGATTAGAAATAAAATTCACGGAATTAGTGACGAAATATAAGATTTAAATCTATAATATGCACATTGGGGAGGCCTTTGAGGAAGCCTATATGTAGTAGTGGACGTCTTTCGGCTGATGATTAAATCTATACAGGTGATAAAACGGGGCCGTGCCTTTAACTTTGTAAATTAATTTTATTATCATAGAAGGTCAGACAAACAAGCATTTCTTTTTCAAATGTCTGTCAGCACGCATCACGCAAAAAGTTCTGAACAAATTTTAATGATGTAGTTATTAGTTTTAAATACATACAGGGTGTTACAGAATGGTTTCGACATATTTGAAGCTTATGTCAAAGGTAAAAAGAAGAACACCTCAGCAAATTTGGATTTGCTGTGATTAGATGGTCTAGCATCTCAGTAACAATGAATTGCATCGAATGATCTTGAACTTTTCATGACTTTTCGTCGTTTTTATGACCTCGTTGGTGGTGTCATATTATATTTGTATTATTGCAGAACTATCTAAAAAAAATATTTTAAACATATTGGTTATGGTTGGTTAGGAAATCTAGAGGTAAGTTTTTTTTGCTAGATTTTTTTTTGCTTATTTTAAACCATTACAAAAACACGACTTTTAAATAAATGTATATTGTTACTACAGCTTTTTGTGACACCCCGTTTGTGTTGTAAACTAATAAGTGTTATACCTATAAAGTTTCAGCCGTTTAAAAGGTTTGGTAAGTACGATTTTATGTTGTAGGTAGAGGTATAGTTTGTAACATTGAAATATTATTCTGAGCGTACTCTGTGGCCTCTTTATGAAATTAATATTTGTTTCTTGATTGTATCTCAATAAATATAATAAAAGGCTTCCCGAAGAAATTCCGAAGTTCATGCATGTAAAACCGCGGGCAATAATTAGTAGTCACATATTTTTATTTGCTTAGCTCAGGACATAGTGTATTGTCCCATGTATTAGCTCAATGTCTGTTTCAAATGACGTGATGTTTTAGTAAGAATGTTTAGTTTTAAATGTTTGTTGCAGATTGTAGGTAACTTTACCTGTTTTACTAATTGTTATTAATTATATTTTATATTTATTTCATTAAAAAAAACTAGGTAGATATCATTCATATAAACATCTTATTTAATTTTTAAGCGATTAGACACAAATCATCTCAAATTTGATATTGTTATATTGATAGAAATTTTGTACATTGGTTATGATTGTATCGGGGGTAAATGTTTTTATTGATTTATTGAATTTATTTAGTAAAATTTTTAAAGACTGATGATATAAATTCAAAATGATAATGACAAAAAATAATAATCAATTAAAAGCTGTCGTGTACGTAGTATAGATATTAGTATAGCGGTTCTACTTAACTGACAGCGTTTCGTCCTACTTGTACCTGTAGTTTGTGAATCGGTGTCTAGGATAGATGAATGGGGGTAGACCGAAACGTTAATTATAATATGAATATATCTCAACATGTAGAACACGTGATTAGGTGCAAATGTTAACGAGTAGAGGCCACGAGATAACACCTTGACCCCTGTGATTCATTTCTGTTAAGTAGGAGTAACTTTGTTAGTAAATAAAATCGAATTTGTTATAATAATGTTGTTTTTTTTTAAAGATAAAATAACCATTGTTCAAATCAAACTATGTAAGGATGAGGTTAACTAAGCTAGTATAGGGTTAGGCACGGATTAGCTCCTCTAAAAAAGCCCTCGGTTCTTACCATGAGGCTAGTCCGGGGGCCTCCTCCCAAACAGCCTCCCCTACCTACCCTAAACATAACCCCACTTTTGCGGGCCCCAAATATTTTTTAATTACACTTTTACAATAATTACACTTTTTGGGTCGGGGACCTTTAGAGATCACATGGTTATATACTCTTTGAGTGATCACCAACCAGCCGATCTAGCCAGTTGTGTAGAAAAGGATATTTCATAATAAGTATCTACAAAATTACCCCGACTAACATAAACAAGGCATGTGATTGTTTCTTTTTGTCGATTCTACGTCGTTTGTACTAGTATTATTACTATTCTCTCGTCGGAATCCATTTTGTTTTCAAGTATCAGATATAAGGTAAAAATTTTGAAAGGAAAAATGCAGTGGTTTCACAACAATAGCAAATCGCTAGTTCTCCTTTGTAAATGAAGAAAATAAAAGCCAACTTTATATTTGACTAAACCAGTCTTCTTTTATTATGTAAAAATATCCATAACAAAATAACCCTTAATGGCAGTATAGTTGAAAGGAGATTAACTTATTTCAATACATTTTCAATAAACACAATACTATACAGTAATATTCTTGCCTACCGAGTACATTACCATTCACGAAGTCCACTGTTTCAAATATTCCTTTTCCTGGTTCAGTTACCTCGCTGATCCCAAGTAAAAATTTGATGTAAATTAAAATGCAGTGATAATATTCTCTTTGCATACAACTAAATAGTGGTAGCACAGGGCCGATCGTCACTTTTGGAGATTCTCGGAGGATGCCATACACAGAAGAGGTACTACTGAGCGTTTCCTATCCAGCTGTCATCGACCACACAGCCCATAGACGCCTAATAACAGGCGAATGGCTCCTGACAACACATCTGACTTATAGTTCCGATATAAATGTCCGCGCGGAAATACTCAATCAGTGTCGACCACTACTGTGACCTGTCAACACGATCGGAGTGCATAAAGGAAGTGCTAAAAAAAACTCAAAATGCCTCAGTGTAGCATTAAATGGTGCGGTAAAAAAAGCAACACATCTAATATGGAGAAAGATGGGATAACATTTCACTTGTAAGTAACTATTATCTTTATTTGTTTATGAGAAACAAGGAAATCAACAAATTTTTTCGCAAGTACGGAGTTCACGGTTCACTGGTCGTGGTTTTAAAACAAATACTCAAACTATCGTGCCGTCTCATTCTTTCCCGTTGCGTAAATTAATCTATTTCTTTCCAACGTTTCGTGGCGCGTGTAACTAGCGCGTGTGGCCTTGAATTAGCCAATCACGGCGTGTAACTAGCGCGTGTGGCCTTGAATTAGCCAATCACGGCGTTGCAACCCCGCTTCATCTTACCTCAGCTAGTTGCCAGACTGCATTCAATACGCAAAATCAAACATTAGGCGTCTATGGGCTGTGTGGTCGATGCCAGCTGTGAATCGTCCCTAAAGTGTGAGGGAGACAAAGCGATCGTGCGGTCAGCAGCTGTTTTCTGGTTGGCCCGCGTGACGCCGCACAGTCGCACCGCTTTTTGACTGTCTCTTTCTAAACTGTTCAATTCTGGTCACATCACACGCTCGCACCGAGCCGTTATTATGAAACGGTCAAGAATCGAGTGTTTTCAACTAACTTTAAAACAACCTATCACTTTTTTTTGTATACCACTCGAGAGTTTTCGAAGCTCAATTGAAGCTATCACACTCTGAGAACCAATTCTGCTCACATTACTATAAGGATATCCCTTGGAGCCATAGGCTCCTTGGCGACGACCGATTCTCTTATAGCTATATTATCATATAGTATCGGTATATGCGGAGAGACCTTTATCGAGGCGGGAGTGTTGCGGGCTTTGATATTCGTGGGTAGAATTGGCACTCGGAATACCAAAATGCACATTATGTAAACGGCGACCACAGTAATTGGAATTTGGAACAGGCATATCTTCATGACTTTTATCAGTAGCACATCTCGGCACGGCCCCGGCGCTACACGCCGCCGTTGTTGACTCTGTCCCAGCGCCATATGGTGCCGTCGTCGCAACACGTGAGCAGTATCTTGCCGTTGTAAGTTAGGGTCACCTGCAATATGTGGAGTCGCCTGTTAAAAACTGTCCTATTGCGTTTAAGTATAGGTATGTATGTGAAGATGCGACACACCCTTTTCACCCCCTTAGGGGTTGAATTTCGGAAAAATCTTTCTTATCGGATTACTACGTCATACAAAGAACACATCCGCCCAGTTATAGGTCTCTACGATCAGCGGTTTAAGCTGTGCGTTGATTCGTCAGTCAGTCATTCAGGACAAAGTATGTTATTATTTATCTCTGTGTTATCGCAAGTGCTGGAGTAGTGGGATGGTGGTGTCGCGGGTAGTGGGGTGGTGGTTTCGCGGGTAGTGGGGTGGTGGTGTCGCGGATAGTGGGGTGGTGGTGTCGTGGGTAGGGGGGTGGTGGTGTCGTGGGTAGTGGTGTGATGGGGTGGTGGTGTCACGGGTAGTGGGGAGGTGTTTTTGTGGGTATTGGGGTGGTGGTGTCGCGGGTAGTGGGGTGGTGGTGTCGCGGGTAGTGGGGTGGTGGTGTCGCGGGTAGTGAAGTGGTGGTGTCGCGGGTAGTGAGGTGGTGGTGTCGCGGGTAGTGAGGTGGTGGTGTCGCGGGTAGTGGGGTGGTGGTGTCGCCGGTAGTGGGATGGTGGTGTCGCGGGTAGTGAGGTGGTGGTGTCGCGGGTAGTGGAGTGGTGGTGTCGCGGGTAGTGGGGTGGTGGTGTCGCGGGTAGTGGGGTGGTGGTGTCGCGGGTAGTGAGGTGGTGTGGCGGTGGGGCGCGCACCTGCCGCACGGCGGCGGCGCAGCGCGGGTGCACGAGCTGCGAGACGCGCGAGCCGCCCGCCACGCCGCCCAGCTCCCACACCATCGTCTTGCCGCACTGGTTGCCGAGCGCGATCACCTGCGCAACACACGTTGGTCACATATTGAATCTTCCTTGTCAGGGGTACAGACAAGGACATAGGGAGGTACTTTTACTTTTAAACAAAACTGGATTCATCTTACAAATTTCCACCTCTAACGAGGTGGGAGAGAGGAATGTGAAAGTTTGTGGGAGCTGGGCCTGCGTCCAGCGACCGCTGTCGGTGACGTCACGTCGGCGAGCTCACCCGCTGGCTGTAGTCGACCGCGAAGCGGATGAACCAGATCTCGCACTCCTTGTAGTCGAAGCGGTGCACGACGGTGACGCAGTTGTCGCCGGGCCGCAGCTCCGTGTCCTCGAGCCGGCCCGGCTTCCAGCAGATTATCGCGTTCTCGCACGACTGGAATTGCAGAAACGTCATTACAATAAACAAAATTTTAACAAAAAAATTAAAACCTACTTCGAAACACACAAAAATACACTACCTACACTAAAAAGTTAAAAATAACAAAGTAATAATTTAATCCGAAAGACAAAAATGCACTACCTACTCATCGTTTTGAAGTCGGTGCCGAGCCAAATGGGTAATAGGTCAAGTCCGCCCTCGGGCAGACACGAGCGGGTTTGGCACCGACTTCAAACTCCTCGCCGTTATTTTTTGATTACGTAAAAAAAGAAAAAATACGTGTCCAATATTTTTTAATAATCTACAAGACGGACTAAAAAATAAAAATTAGTCAACATGCCCATTATTGAAACCTCAATCGGAAACCATAGTACCAGGTTGATCGCTCATCTACAGTTGTGTCGGAATTACTCAGAACTTCTCACTTGTGGTTCTTTATGATTTATTTGTGACAAGCTTCTTTTACTTATCTGGGGGCACGGCAGTGCCCCCGCCAAGTCGAGCAACAAAAGCGGCACGGCCGTACTATCCTTTTCTCGAAGCAATTCAGGCCATTTTCGACCCCCTATAACTTCGTTGTGGATAAAACTAGAAGCCTGAATTTTTAGTAAACAAGCAGGTATTGTATAAAGACGGTATAATTTAAATTTCATTCGATTTGAAACAGTAGTTTAAGAATTATAACTAGTCAAAGTTTCTTAATTTTGTAGGTCACTCACTCACTCACTCACTCACTCACTGACCGATCATCAAAATTCTAAGGCACTTCTAGCAGACATAGAAGTTTGAAATTTAGAATACAATTAGTGTTTATTGTATAAATCAAGGAAAAATTAAAATATTTAGCAATTTCGGTCCAGTTTTCTAGATACACTGACTGCATAAATAACTTTGTAATACATAAATGTATGGAATTACAAAGTTATATATGCAGTTATATGTACCAACTGCACAAATAACTTTGTAATCCCATATAAATATATGAGACTAGCTGTTCCCCGCGGTTTCACCCGCGTTAATTTCGGAGATCCCGCGGGAATTCAGAGATGCAAAGTAGTTAGTACCCTATATCCCTAGGTTTTCTTTACCCCTGACAACGTGCATGCAAAATTTCATGAGATTTCACCAGCGTTAATTTCGGAGATCCTTCGGGAATTCCGAGATAAAATTACCCTAATCTGAATGCTCCAACGATTTTCATGAAATTTTGTATACAGGGGATTTCGGGGGCTATAAATCGATCTAGCTAGGATTCATTTCTGGAATTCCCGCGCGAACTCTGATATCAACGCGGGTGAATTAATTATTGCATACTACACGTTGTCAAGGGTACAGGAAAGGTCATAGGGTAGTACTTTTATCTCAGAATACCCGCGGGATCTCCGAAATTAACGTGGGTTAAACCGCGGGGAACAGCTATTTAAGCCGTTGCCCAGATATTAATAAATAATAATAATAAGTGTAGCTATAGTTACCTACCTAGATATAAAGTGTAGATACATAGTTACCTAGACATAATTATGTTCAAAGGTACAATGGTCAACGGAATGAAAAAGCAAGAATGGGGCATGTGTTTATATATATTATAAAGTTGTACCAAAATCTTTCAAGTTATTAAAGTAGACTAAATTGCTCAAAGGAGGAAGACCATTTACAAAAAGAAATGAGATCCCATCAAAAACAAACTTGTAAAAAAGTCCAAGTAATACATATTATAATTAAATTAGATTGTTTAGAACCATAATTATGTATTACATGTGAGATATATTGTGTTTTCACGTGATCGCCAAGCCAATCAATCTATTTAAAACATAAAAGGTTTTTAAATTTGATATGGTCACTATAAAATGTTATTAGATTAGCTTATAACATGATAACTTTAGACAGAAGGACCCTTAAGTAGGCACTGAATAAATTAACCGACTTGGTATTACATTGATCTCACAACTTTTTACTGTAGAAGAAGTGAGTTGCGAGACTTGGACTTTTTTACAAGTTTGTTTTTGATGGGATTCTTCCTACTGTCCCTTTACCCATCTGAGATTTGGTTTTGGTAAATTGGGTGATAATGCAATACTATGGTTCTGTGGTACCATAGAGCTAATCTGATGATAGTGCCGAAAAATGTAGGAACTGAAACTTCCTGATATAACATACATAGTTTTGATTATTTACAAAACTCACCCGCTTAAATTACGCTACAGTAATTCTAACCAAAGTAAATAATATAAACCCATTTGTTATTCTGTGAATGCTATGAGTGGAGTAATATGAATTCATGTGAGAGATTTATTAAATAAATCTCACACATGATTAGTTACGTACCTCTGCAACATAGTATACATTGGTTTAGTTATAATACATGTGTGAGGTCCTAAAGGTAGTTAGTTACGCAGTGCTTTGGTTTAATAAACCACTTGACGACCCGATTGGCGCAATGGTCACCACGCCTGCCCGCTAATCAAGAGGTTCCGGGTTCGATTCCCGGTGGGGGTGGACTTTGTGTGATGAACACAGGGTTCCATATTTTTCCAATCTGGGTGTGTATATATATATCTATAGTATAATATATATGTAATAATATGTGTAGTATATACCACGTTTGCTTGGTTTCCACGACACAAGCTTATAGCTTAGTGGGGTCAAGTAGATCTGTGTGTTGTGAAGTGGATTATTATTATTATTAAACCCGATAAAAGCCTGCCGTTTTCGGGCTAGAACCCGATAAAATACCGTAAAAGGCTGGCTTTTATCGGGTTTAAATTCCAAGCTCCGGGTTGATTGCTCATCTGTAGTTAGTAGTTACACACCTTCGATAAAATGAGGTCACCCATCCATCTGACGCAATCAACATAGTTCCTGTGTATGTCCCTTGTAGAGAAATCAGGGAAGTGTTCCTTCAAGGAATTGAATGGCCTGAGCGCTCTATGAGGGTTGAAGCTATAGCTTTGCTTGATTGCTTCATTCATAGAAGGCTTGTCGAGTCTCCACAGCTTCAGTGAGTGATCCATCCCGCAGGACATGATCCGTTCCCCTTTGAGATCAAAGTCCGCACTGAGCACCTCATCTCTGTGCCCTTCGACACCCCCAAATATCGCTATGCAGACATCAGTACTAATGTTCCACAGTCGTAAAGCATGGTCCTTGCTTGCTGATAAAAGCAGGTTTGGATCACGGGGATGGAACTTTACTTCGTTGATGGCATGTCCGTGACCGATGTAGTGCTTGATGCAAGTCTGCTTGGCTGGTTGGAAAATACGAACTATGCCACGGGAACCAGCCACAGCCAGTAGCGGTAGGAATGTCTCTTCTTCATATGACCATGCACATGTGTAGTATGTCTCATCAACCTGGTCCAAAAAAGACATTATTATTTATTATGAATCTTAAAAACTTACCAAAGTTTTCAAAATTTTTAAATTGACTGTTACTGTCATTACAATGACTGTAGAATTGTTCAGTAGACAATAGGGTCATCCATAATCCACGTGTAGAAACTTACTTTATATGCAGCTTTGTTTAAAATCTGTACAACAAAGGTAGGACATAATCCTAACTAAAATGTATTATAATTAATGTGAATATGAGTTTTTTTGTTACACTATTCCTTAACTACTTAACTGATCATTACAGGATCATCATAACTTTTGTCACAGGTATAAAAATCAAAATTCTATTTAGTCTGTCAGTTATACAGTAAAAAAAGATACATATTTTTTGCTTTTGCAAATTATTAAAAAAATATTTACATAAAACACATTCAAGTTTAGGAGTGGGAGATCGCGAGGGCCTAAATAACTATAGGCAGAAGTGTACCTAGGTAGTGGTAGATAGGTATCTATTTGATTATTGTTTGACTAGCTGTGCCCTGCAGTTTCACCCGTAGTAGTTTCGGATTGTTCCCGCGGAAATTCCACGATAAAAAGTATCCTGTGTCCTTCTCTGTACCCCTGAAAACGTGCATGCCGAATTGCATCCAAATCTGTTCAGCCGTTTTTGCATGATTGAGTAACAAACATCCAAACATCTACACTTTCACATTTATAATATTATGTAAAAAAAGGAAAAACATGTCCAATATTTTTTATTATTCTACAAGACTGACTAAAAATTAAAATTAAGTCATCATGCCCATTGCGACAATAACTGTTAGTGTACATCTGCTACAGCATTCACAGACAGGGTACAACATGAAAGATTCAAATAAAGTCTTATGGAACAATAAGTAACTCACATCAGGATCTGCATAGCACTGTAAGAACTTGAAACCACCAGACTCAGGACACTCATATATGGAGACCCTGTTGCTACCGACAACAGCAAACACTTGGGGCTCCCCTTCACGCAAGTGATGGTTGAACTGACAGCCAAAGAGTGGTTGACCATGGTCCTCCTTGGCACTGCAACTGTGATCATTGAAATCGTCATAAATGTGATATTTGAGTGTCTAAAAGTACTTAATAACATCTTATCCTGATTTGTTAATCGATAAATATGTAACGAGGCAGCTATATGTCACTCATTATGATATCCTGCCTCATTTCTAATACTTTTTTTTTATTATCTGTTCTTTTTATATTTAAAAAACACTTTTTGATGGAACTAGACTGAATACGAATTTGAACGATACAAAAGCTCTAATTTACTAAATTTATCTTTTATTATTTTTATTTGAGCTGAAGGCTATTATTACTACGAACCCGACAATGTGGGGCGCCAATTGTGAGGTTCGTGGCAGGTCTAAGGCCTTCGGCTAGCTCAATAAAAAATACAAAAATTTTATCTTTGATTTATTATTGAGCTAGACCTTAGACCAACCGCGAACCTCACAAATATATATTTAAGCATTAGGTCACTGACTCACTGACAGAATGAAAACTACATGAAAATCTGAATTTTGGCAGGTAGATTTCTTTAAATAGGAGACATCAGCTGCTAAGCTATATGGATTTTCATGTAAATGTTGGTGTTACAAAGTCCTTGAATAGGACATAGATAACTTTTGACCTGGAAAAAAATAGTTACCGAGGGAATTTCGAGATTCACTTGGGGGAGATTGCAGGAAGTGAAAATTTAGTTTACTCATACTTAATTTACATTTAAGTGTCACTAACTTTATAGGTTTCAGGTTGTTTCTTTGATGTTAATAATTGAAGAAGTACAAACTTGAACTTATAAGGTGGTTTCACTTGTTTTGTAGTCTTTTTCTTGCCCCTTCTTCGTTTTTTTACTCTTGAATTAGTTGGAGTTTCACTACGCGATGTATTATCAGTATTCGATGTGCTTTCTACGCTTGATGTGTCATCCTAAAACAGAAAACAAAAATAGCACTTTCAGTAAGTCAAATCTAATGTATATCAGTGTTTAGTTCATTCATGAAAGCAATAAATATTAAGCCCAAATCATAAACAAAAATTTACTTACAGCTTCATTGTCTGAAAAGTTCATGTTTATCACTTTATTGACTAAACCTAGATTATTACTAATAATTGATCAAAAGATTAGATTGTCTGTGTGCGATACCGATTAGATATTATGGATATTCATCCGAATTAGCTAAAAATATTGGTAAACTTCAATTACATTTATTACGTCCTCAAATACCGCGAATTTAAGGCACGCATCAGCTGACATATCACATTTGTTGTTTGTTGTTGTTGTTTTTTATGTTCGCCCCTTCTGGGACAGGCGAGGGCTATTGAGCCATACAGCCAAGTCTTAAGTAAGTAAATTCAAAATCCGATATTGTCAAGGCCGGAGCCAAGTCTTTAGTTGTTTTTCTCTTGATCGTTTCCGTGAAGTCTTAATAGTTTGTTTTTTCTTTTATTCCTTATTCCGGGGACGTATTTTTAAATGTCAACGCCAGTGGTGATTATAAAACGATAAATTGGAATATAATTTTCCTTGTTTTGCATTAATTCTTGGGTGGAGCGCGGGATGTCTTCCGGGGTTTTATAGATTTCTAGCAGGCTATCGATTAAACTGAGTCGATGTATATTATAAGCTGGGCAATCAAAAAATATATGGTCAAGAGTTTCTAGCGAATTACAATTTGTGCAAGCAGGCGATGTAATAATCCGCATGCGGTGTAAATGTGCCTTAAATCTAGCATGTCCAAACCTCAAGCGACATATGATAGAGTAGAATTTTCTTCCCATGAATAAGGTGCTCTTTCCAAACCACGGTGTTCCTATAGTTTTGTTTACAGCTGCATAGTATGATCCTTTTGTCTGAAGGGTGGAATTCCAGTATTCAGTCCAGTCATCTATCATTTTCCCTTTAAGCTTGGCAAAGAGATCACTATGTGGTATGGCAACATCGTCGGCACTGTCACCATTTTCGTTGACACGACTGGGAGTTGGACAATCTGCGATTGTTTTGGCTAGAAAGTCCACTCTTTCATTTCCAGCGACACCTATGTGAGAAGGCGTCCACAAGAATTTAACACTAATGTTTTTATTCTTGAGGTCAGTCCATAAGTTCTTGATATCATGTATAATATAATTTGTGTTGGTGTTAAATTTGTTAGTTTCGAGACACTTCAAGACGCTCAAGCTGTCACTGATAACTAGCCAGTCGCTGGAGCTGGGCGCATCCAGCTGTATATATTGAAGCGACGAGAAGATAGCTGAAGCTTCCGCAGAGTATATGCTCATCTCATTGGATAGTTTTTTGCCATATCCTTCTTTGCGGCTTGGTATGTATAAAGCCATTGACACACCATTATTTGTTTTGGAGGCATCAGTATAAATGCAGATATGATTAGGGTACATAGCTATTCGCTCATAAACTTCAGCCACAGTTTTAGTTTGGTAATTTGTACTTATCTCCATGTCCGTAAATTTGCTATCAAAATTGCCCTTATAACAATCCCAGTTATAGTCGGTCTTGTGTATTTTAAAAGTAAGATTTAAATTCAAGATATCCTGAAAGTCCTTAAGTGCAAATGGAAAGATAGCTGTGGAAGAAATTATGTTTTGTCTGTGGAGCGATTCAAGTTTACGGAATAATGGGTGACTCTGTATGGCCAATAATTTGATAAGAAATCTTACTTTGAGATAGTTGAACCTTAGGTTAAGTGGAGGAGTGTTACACTCGACCTCTAAAGAATTTATTGGAGTAGTACGAAAGGCACCAGTTATACAGCGAAGACAATTATTCTGTATGACTGTCAGTTTGTCCATGAGCCTATTGTTAGAGGCATAACACAGAAATCCATATTCAAAATGACTGCGCACAATAGCTTTATATAGTATTAAAAGAATTTTTGGATCAGCCCCCCAGTAAGTTCTAGTGAGGGATCTTAAAATGTTGGTAGCCTTGGAAGCTCGAACAGATAAACATTCCACATATTTATTCCATGATAAATTATTATTAAAAATAACTCCTAAAAATTTTATTGTTGTGACTATAGGTAACCTAATGTTGTTGTAAATAATGTTAACATTGCTAGGCTGGAGTTTATTAAAAACCATTACTTTGGTTTTATCTGTGCTAACATCCAAATTAAGTGAGGACAGGTAGTTGCTAAGGTGTTGTAAAGCAGTATTTAGCTTAAATGCTACCTCATCAACATTTGTGCCAGTAGCATACACTACAAGATCATCTGCAAATTGTAAATTTGTCACATGAGAACCCAAAACTTGATTCAATTTATGGATATACAAAATGAAAATAAGGGGACTAAGAATACCCCCTTGACATACACCTTTATATGAGTGCCTTGGCCCCAGCAGTTTATTATTAAGTTTAACAAAAACTTGCCTGCCATGTAAGAAATTAAAAATCCATGATATTATTTTTATAGGAAAGCCAATAGCAGCAAGTTCACCTGTCAAAACATGGAGGTTAACATTATTGAATGCACCCACTATATCAAAGAACACACCAATCAAGATCTGTTTGCTACTAAAAGCCCTAGCTATGTCCAGGTGAAGATGCAACAGACTCTCACGAGTGGAGCGCCCACGCCGAAAGCCAAATTGATTTGAAGGTAAGATGCAATAGTGTTCAATGAAAAATTCGATTCTTTGTTTCAAGAGCTGTTCAAAAATCTTTCCTACACAAGAAGTTAGAGTAATGGGTCTGTATGAGTTAATATTATTCTTGTCTTTATCTGGCTTCAAAATAGGGATTATGCAATCTGTTTTCCATTCAGCTGGAATGACTGAGTTACTCCACAGTTGATTAAAAATTGATAGGGCTACTGTTTTACTTTGTTTGTCAAGAGCTTTAAACATTTTGAATGGTATGTTATCAAGTCCACAAGCTGTGTCTCTTCTAGATGATATAGCAGATTCAAGTTCTTTTAAAGTGAAAGGTTTTACTAAAAATTCGTTACCACTATTGATATTATGTGTATTACTGGGTTCTTGAAACAAGGACTCAACTGTATCAGGAGTATATTTTTGAAGAAACTCCGAAAGCCACTGATTAGAAAAGTTACTATGTTTTTTACTGCTTGTTTGTGTTTTGTTGAATTTTTTCATCATATTCCAGATATAAGATAGAGGCGTGTTTCTATTAAAAGATTCACAGAGTGACATCCAGCTTAATTTGGCTTCTCTCTTTATAACTAATTTTCTAACAGCTTGCAATCTTTTAAAATTGATGTAAGTCTCCTCACAGGGGTCAGCTTTGAAAGCAACATAAGCCTTCTTAACATTTAGTGAAGCTTCAGCACAAATATTGTTCCACCACGGCAGTGGAATTCTGGTTTTCTTTTTTGTGGAAGAAATTGTAGGAGGTTGCTTAGACTTACTCTTACAAAAACAAGAATTTTCTAAAGCAAAATTTAAAATATTTATTAATTCCTGATATGACACCGTAGGGTCTGAGCTATTGAAATTGTAATTACTAATCAGATGCGAAACTGTTTCCTGATACTTGTTCCAATCAATCAAACGAAAATTAGGTCGAGAAGGGACAGCACCAACATCACCTTCAATATTTTGGACTGCATTGTTAATTTTTATATTTGTCATTACAGGAAAATGATAACTACCCAGTGCATCATCGTGGACGGACCAGTCACACAATAAAGAAATTGATGGAGAAACTATAGATAAATCAAGAGCATTTTGTCTCCACACATGAGAGCCCACCGTCGTCATCTGCCCATCATTTAAAAGAACAAGATTATTATCTACGATACTTTGAAATACGGTGCGACCTCTCACATCTGTGGAGGCACAACCCCATACTGAATGATAAGCATTAAAATCGCCCGCAAGCAAGACTGGCTCTGGAAGACTAGCAATCAAGTTATCTAATTTGGATTTACTAAATCTAGGAGTACTGTTTATGGGTAGGTATAGACTAACAATAGTTAAAAGTTTATTATTACCGTATTTTAAACGAATAGCAATATTTTGAAGGGAGTTATCCCAGCTTGTATTAATATTATCAAAATCTAAATAATTTTTTACCAATATGGCAACACCATTATGGTCGTTGCCTGAATCTAAACGTACTAAATTGTAGCCTCTAATATTAAAATGTTGATGAGATTTGAGCCAAGTTTCGCATAATATAGCAACATCAATATCATTCTCCCTTAAAAATTGAAAAAATATGTGATGTTTGTTTAATATACTCTGAGCATTCCATTGAATAATTCGTAACTGATCCATTAAAAATAAAAATAAACTAAATTTTTTTGGAATTTATAATGTTACGGAGAATATCTAAAATATTTTTAGAACTTACTGGTTGTTTTTCTGTTTTATTTAAAGTAATAACTTTCACAATAGTCTCTACTAAGACGTTCATTATGGAATCTGTCCTGAGTAAAGTCAATAAGTCTTCTGTGCTGTTTGTCAGTTTAGGGAAGTTTGCATTTGCAATGTGGGCATAGGATTGTTGTCTCTTGAGTACCTTCTCTTTGTTTTCAACTATCTTTTGTTGTTTAACAGAACACTGGGCTGAAATGGCAATGTGATTTTGAGAACAGTGCACACATTTTGCATCTTTAGAGTCTACAGTGCACTCCTTAAAGCTATGACCCTCGCCGCAGATGGAACAACGCTGAGAGTTTTTGCAGAATTTGGCAATATGACCATAACGCAAGCATTTGAGGCATTGCTGTACAGGTGGAATGTATGCGCGAACTTCAAATCTCCAGCTGTTAAGATTGACGCTTTCTGGTAACTCTGGACACGAAAAAGAGATAGCAACAGTTTTAGTAGGTACCATCTTTACCATATTATCTGATTTCTCTCTGCGCATGAACCGACGTACGCAGATAATGTTTTTGGAGCTTGACAATGCACAGAATATCTGGTAGTTGGACAGATTTGTAGGTACGTGGTGAATAACACCCGTCTTTTCTGTCGCTGAGGCAGGTAACGAAGCTTTTATCTTGTACAAATCTAAAAAGGCCTTATTACTTATGGCGGCATTTGCCAGCCCTGGCCTTTCGAATATGACACCGATTTTGTATTTATTAATTCGCTGTAACTGTTTAATGCCCTTATTATGTCTTTTGAGACAATTCGAAAGCCACATCATGTCTTTGTCCCCGATAGGTTTGTCAACTTCAGTACTTTCGTAAAAAACAATGTATTCAAACGAACCTCCATCTTCAGGATACAGTCGAATGTAGCCTGGTACCTGGTAGGACGCGTACGCATCCTTCTCCTGCTGAGACTTCACTTGGGACGACGCTCCAGCACCGCTGCCTGACTCCTCGGCGTCACCGTCCCCGGAATCTTCAGATGGCAGTGAGAAGATACTCGCTTCATCTGGATCTACACCATCTTTTTTTCTTCTCTTCTTCCCCGAATGTTTTCCCATACTTATTAACTAAATAAACGCTTTTTACTATTAAAAGATATTTTATTTCGCAAAATTGTAAAAAAAAGGCGCCTTTCACTTCGAACGTTCCCGCGCTTTTCCATATCACATTTGATTTTGAGTTTTGTTTGACGTTTGACTTTAGTCATTGCTTTTTTTTTGCGAAGTTTACCCCTCTCGGGGAAGGCAGAAGGAAACTTAGTCCATATAGACAATTCATTAGTATTTTTCTTCTTCTGAAGTTATTTACATCGAAATGCATTGGTGAGATGCATTTCGATGCTTTACCGGAACTTTTGGCAGCAAATCTTCACAGTTGAACCTTAATAGGACGCTCTGTGGGAAGTTGTATAGTAAAACGAAAACCTCCCGATGAACGCCCTATTTCATCTTATTTCACTGTTTCCGCACACTGTTCATCACTAATGGATCACTATTATGCAAAATCCACCATAATCACACAATATTAATCACGATAAACTAATTTGCAAAACAAAGAAATAAAACTGACTCTGCTAGAAATCCCGCCAAAAGCCCTTAGTCATTGCTTTTGTGATGACAATGACATTTTTTTTTTCGTTTATTTATCCTTGATGACAATGACAAGTGATTCGTGACAGAGAGATATTACTAGTGATGCAACTCGAGCCGTTTTTTGCTCGAGTTGAAGGGTGAAAGCCGTACCGAACACACGCGTGTCACGTGAAGTTTTCGTTTTCCATGTCATTGTCATGTCGCACTTGACCTCTCATTGACGATCGACCGACGTGCTTGAGCTTGACCAATCATTGGTCCGAGGTTGATCACGAGATAAAACCACAGAGAGCACCTTACCTCGAAAATGCTAGTTCTCATGATAAAAAAAAGACTTCCTACCCTAGGATAATGTGGTAGTATACTGCGGTACTGTCAGTTATAGAGGAACGAATTTCCCCTCAGTAAGAGCAATGGGCCAGTGATATCAGTAATAACGGAATATACCCAAAGACAGTTAGCTCCTTTACCTCTACACCCAATATTTCAAAGTCATAAACTTTTTTAATTTTACGCCTTTTAGTCAGTCATTTATTTTGGTAGTTTTAACTGGAAAGTTTTCCGGGAGTTTTGAAAACGAGTAAATATAGAGACTTCTATGTGCTCTTTCCGAATTTCAACTTTGCCACGTCGTAGACACTAGATCTATCTATGCTATATCTGTGCCGCTCGCACCGCCATATTGGAAAAATAGCGCTCATTTTCGACAATAACCCCCTTTCTGACTCATTGTAAGATGAAAATCAATTCATACAAAAAATTAAACAACAGAAAATTTCCTACTATTTATTTCATGTACTAAATTTTTTTTTGTGAAATCACTACTTTTGACGTTAGAGCGCGCGCCGCAAAGTGTACCTACCTACAGTTCAACATGAACACTGAAAGACATTCTATATAAAAAAAAAACATTTTACTGTGCAATTTACAATTTCGAAATTAGGCGAATCTTCTTCGCTTTGCTGTTCTTGACGGTAATCAGAATCACTACCTACCGTCAAGAACAGCAAAGCGAAGAAGATTGCGGAATTGTGCATTGCATTGCATGTGGATTAGATTAATACTGGGACACAACGTTAAAAAAACAACATTACGGCCGCACTCAGAGTCGACTTTAATGATTACTTAGTTAAGTATAGATTTTTAAAACAAAATTGCCGCAATCAGAGACGTTCAGTAAATTTATGTTAGTTGGCATTTAATGAGATGTAACTTAATTAGTGAAATGCCAATTAGCATTAATTTATTAAACTCGTCTGATTGCGGCAGTTTTGTTTTAAAAATCTATACTTAACTAAGTAATCATTAAAGTCGACTCTGAGTGCGGCGGTAAAGTAGGTATTCTACCTCAGCCGTCGGGGCCGCGGAGCATGCGCGAGCGATTCCCGCGGCCTCCACGCTAGGCGCTGAGAAGGAACACCCCAGGGTTTTTAGTGGGTAGGTCGCCCTTGTCAGGGCGGAGTCCCACATAACCACCGTCCACCCCAGGGAAAAAAAAGCATAAAGCATAAAGCATTTTCCCTGGGTCAAAAAAAAAAGGTATTCTACCTCAAGATGGTGTGAAAATGAGTTTTTGGTATCAACCAAAACTCAAGTTGAAGTTGAAGTACCTAACTTAAACGCTCGTACGCCAAAACTATTGAATTTACAAAAAAAACTGTTGATATATAAACTGTAGGAAATTTACTCTAATTTAATTTTGTAATAAATATTTTTATCTTACAATGAGTCGGAAGGGGGTTATTGTCGAAAAACTGCTATTGGGCGCCATTTTTCTAATATGGCGGTGCGAGCGGTATAGATACGAGGTGGAAAAGTTAAAGTTTGGAAAGAGCACATCGATACCTATAAAATTGCTCATTTTCAAAACTCCCGGAAAGCTTTCCAGGTAACCATATTTTTTCGTACCAAATGACTGGGCTATTTTGAAAAATACAAAGGGTCAGGAGAAAGCTGCAGTCAAGTCAGATCGATAAACTTCCCAACTCCTCATTTCCCACCCTTGTTTTTTTTTTATGATGTTTCTAATTTTCTATATGATGAATAGAAATCAGGACTCTCTCTAATTAGTTGTTTTGACAACTATGTTTTACGTAAATAGACGGGGCTCACATTTAAATAAAAGTTAGGTAACTTTAGTTAACACGTATTTAATGTAACAATAGGTAAGTAATTATAATAAAATTAAATTTAAACAGATTTAAATATGTAGGTTAGGTATATTTTTTATAGAAACTAAACAAATCACTTATTTTTTTAATCACAGCCTTAATTGTTTGAATATTAGGTATTAACGGGGTAACAAGTCCCTTGTAAATTGTAATGGACCACAATTTTTACATACCTACTCTAATATTATCTTTAAAGTACCTACCTAGTTACTACCTACCTACATGAAAGGTAGGTATACTTATATATATTAATACTGATGAGGCACTACGTAGTTATTTACGAGTGTTTATAGCATAATTACGGGTATAGATGGGCAACCAATCCGGTGCGTGGATTTAAACCCGATTTCAACCCGGGTTTTATCGGGTTTAAACTTAAGCACCGGGCTTAAACCGGATTGATTGCCCATCCATAGTTACGGGTAAGGTCATTATTTCCTAAACTCACATAGACAGTTTCTGTGAACGGGCATTTTTGCACAAAAAAAAGCAAATCTCGACAGATTAAAATTCATAAAGAAGAACGAATGTGTTTATGGCCAACAAATTAACTTTTATACCATTCTAACGGTTAAAAATACCGTAGCATTTAATAGTATCGTATTGTAACCTACCTATTACTTAACTATTACAATACTAGGTAGGTAGGTAACAATAATATTTTTGGTCGTTTAAAAAGTGGTTTTACCTACGGCCTTATTCATGCACCTAAATAGGTACCTACATGTAACATACCATGTACTTCATACATAATTATATAACTAAACAAACTATATTGTATAGCAGGTAACAGATAAAAAGCTTAGGTAAGTAGGTAACGTTATTATTTAATACAGAGGAGGCTCACAGACGCACGCATGTCGCAAAGCGCCCTGCAGCCACGGCAAGAAGCTAGTCATTCGTGTGTACACACCCGGATATCCGGCTCTTGCGCACCCTCTGCCCCAAGATACGATACCTGAAATGCACACAAGAACTTGGTTATAGTATACAAGCATAAATACTTTTTTCACACCACATGCTCGACAATGCCGAATTATATGTCATGTAAACCTTACCGAAAGCAAGACATTATATCTCTTGGCTTTAGCCGGGTTATAATGTTCTATTGAATTTCATTATAACCCGCTGGTCAATAATGTGATTTTCACTTTCATAATTCTTATTGCTATGTCCATAACGTCTCATTTCGCTAAACAGAATGTGTTCTCAGCGGGCGCGGCCAACTCGATTTTCGAAGACCGAAGCCGTGGCCCACTAGATTCGCAGTGAGACGAACTTCATTTGTTTGTCAAATCGAGTAGGCCACGCCAGCTGAAAGAAGTGGCTATATAGGATCTACTAAGCCTGGTTTTTTATTGTCTCGCATTATGTGAGAAAAGTAGAGTATACACCACAGGGATAAAACTGTTTTTTTCTTGGGCGCTTGAATCCCTCACTGCACTCAGGACTCAATCTTAATTCCCTCCCTTTGGTCGGGAATTAACTTATAACACCCTCGCTGCGCTCGGGAGTTAAATTTGGAGTCCTTCGTTATGTTCAGGATTCAATGTAGCGCCCGTGACATAAAACAGTGCTTTATCCCCTTGGTGTATAATCTACTATTCTGTACTATAGCCCTAGGTATACGGACTCTCGCACATAGTGCATAACCAACATAACCAAATAAAAAAACCGACATTTTCAAATCCCACTAACTTCCTCAGCCATCTTTAAACGTCATCGCTATAAAAAAAAACCGGCCAAGTGCGAGTGGGACTCGCGCACGAAGGGTTCCGTATTCATTCCGAACTATTATCTATAATAATCACGTTTGTTGTATTAGCCCCATTAATGTTTTTTTTCTGTTTTTTAGTATTTATTATTATAGCGAGCGTCAATAGAAATAATAATAATAATAATTCACTTCGCAACACACAGATCTACTTGATCCCACGGTAAGCTATTTATTAGCTAGTGTCGTGGAAACCAAGCAAACGTGGTATATAATACATAGAATTACATTTACCTATATAATAACTATACTATAGATATATTATAAACACACCCAGACTGGAAAGTGGAACCCTGTGTTCATCACACAAAGTGCACCCCCACCGGGAATCAAACCCGGAAATACATCATCTGTGAAAATTTTAAGTGACCATTGGCGTTTCTAGGGTATTTTGTTCAGGGGGGGGCCTTGCCCCTGACATGCCATGGCCGATGCAAAATTCTGTAGGTACTTCTGGTGACAGACGGACAGACAAACAGACGGACGGACGGACAGCGGATTCTTAGTAATAGGGTCCCGTTTTAAAAAACTTATCGTCATGTTACGTGGTGACGAAAAATCTTTCAATTTTGCGTGACTCCATAAGTTCCTTAGTTTTCTATAGCAATAACGGTTAAAGATTCTCAACTAGTCTTATGGGGCATGTTCTGATTGGACTTGCATATTTTTTACGAAGAGTTAATGGGGTTATAATTACCTATAATAGTGTAGTAAGGTTTCGGCAGTAGCAGAGGGCCGCCCGAGTCCCCGGAGCAGGCGTCCCTGTCGGGTGCGTTTGCGCACAGCATGCGAGGAGTGACTTTCCTTTTGCCGTAGGCCGCGCTGGAGCATTCGTCCTGATCCCAGACTTGCACTCCAACCTGCGAGAGGGCGGTCAAAAGTTATAGCTTCAAACTATAAAACTTAAAGTGGTTTTAATATTATGGAGGTATAGGTATATGCAGAGGCGTCTCTAGCCCTTGTGGCGCCCGTGTGCAGCCAGTAATCTGGCGCCCTCGAGCGGGGTCAAAATGGAATACTAACAGTTATACAGGGTGTTAGGTAAAATAGAGCAAATCTCTTAAGGGGTGATACTACTCATGAAACTAAACAACTTTCCCCAGGGAACGCATATCGAATTCTCAAAAAAAAAAATTGTACTTTGTATGGGAGCGGTCAGCTGATTGGCTAAATATCCATACAAAGTCCAAATTGTTTTTTTTTTTTGAGAATTCGATATGGGTTCCTTGGGGAAAGTTGTTCAGTTTCATGAGTAGAAACACCCCTCAAGAGATTTGCTCTATTTTACCTAACACCGCCGCACGTCCCTGGGAAATTTAATTTGAACTTTATAGCATTCTAATACAGCCGAGTTAGCAATGATTGTCGGCCGCGGCGTGTTGTCAAACGAATCAAAACAAACAGGTGCCGATGCCGGCACCCGCCTTTGGTAGCGATGCGACATTACGCCAATTTAATCTTTTATTATCTGTTTTAAGGCTGCTTTCATGTTGAAACAAAAGTAATTGTGTAAATTTAAATAGAGTAGGTAGGAAAAGGAGTAGTTTTGCTTTGCTACCGCGCGCCCGGCGTCGGCCACGGCGGGCGCAGGGTCTTTGAGAGCGACGCATCTTCGGATGTGTCGCAAGGGCGCTCGGCGCGCGGCGCCCCCTTAGACCCGGCGCCCGTGTGCGCCGCACACCCTGCACTATAGGTAAAGACGCCTCTGGGTATATGCCGCAGTCAAATGGTATAATTCGTCCGTTTACAAACGGCGGGAATTTTGTATTTTGCCGGAAAAGAAACCGCCGCTGTTCTGTCCAATCGTTTATAATTAATTTTATTTATCTACAGATTCAGTAAATAGTTTGTACTATGGATCAATCTACTACGGATCAATCTTATTTATTTGTCTATAAGTTTTCATGTGGCAAAATCTTTCATAGTCTTTAATAAATTCAGCTAGTTATGGGTATTTACTAGTCACAGTGCGGGGTCTTGCTCCTTGCCCGCTAGAAGTATTTAGATACCTACATTTGATAGTACTCGTATAAACACTACAGACAGGCAAATAACTTACTTTCATTGGAATATTTGACACAGGTCCTTCTTCAACTGTGCTTCCCCAACCAGAAACAATAGCGTCCATTCCCACCAGTAAATCGTCATCCACATCTATAACAAAAACTTAATAAAACTTTGTAGGTAGGTACGTATTTCACAAGCCTGTACCTAAGTTCAATTATGTACCTACCTGGCAAACACGCCGGTCGGGCCAAGCGAGCTGGCAGCGGTTCTGCCAGCCTGAGCACAGCTATGTCGTTGTCGTAAGAATAACGGTTGAAGTTCGGATGTTGATTCACGTGGTCAACTCTGTACCCTTTGGACAGAGTGTTGTTGATGTCATACTCTCCTACCAGGACTGCCAACCTGGATGCTTCAATTCTGATCAAGAAAAATATAAATTATCTATGGTTAAAACATTAATTATCCGGTACGAAGGACCATTGCTCTTTTCCATGTCGTGAAAGTTATACTTATCTGCATCAAAATTGAGTTGCAGTATTCACCCGTTAACATACATACAATATAGATATTATGTACATTGGAAGTTAATTAAGAGCGAGGACTCGCTCCTAATGGGTTTCGCACATAGTCAACAAATAATATTTCTGATATTTTCTAGCGTAGGTACAATGTAACATCTATACTTATAATATTAATACTAAATATATTATCAATGCGTAGTAACTTGTAACTCAGTAGTAGGTACTTTGTTAAATCTCATTGCTACCACTTATAATTCAGTGTGTATAGAATACAGTGAGAAATTCATTAGTTGCATTCAAATGTGAAGTGGCAGCGTCGCGGGCGCATCTAACGTGACGTGATCTTGGCCCGATTCGTTCGAAGTAACCTTTTACGCTAAATACACACACGTTACATTACACGCAAATCACGCATCTTTGTATAACAATATCTAAGTAGTATTGTTGTTAAGATTTTTTGTCACAGCAGTTTAGGTAGGTAGGTACACTAACTTTAATGTGTCGGATAATGTAAGCAAATACTTTGGTCACAGATTTTACAGACAAATCGAATAAGTAGATACGTACCGGATGAAATGAAAATTCAAAAGAATTTCGATGGACAATATTATAGTTCGCTGTCAGCATGATTTTAGAGACTTCCATATTATAATTTTTTGATGCATTGTCACCTATAGACAATAATTATTTACTTTCACCGTTATTGCTAATAATATTGCTCACCTACATAGGCCATTGTTTGCGGATGACTGTCTTAAATTTTTTGAACATCGCTTCGGGTCATCTTCACTTATACCTACATTTTAATAATTGTGCTATAAGAGTTATGCAAAATTGTACCAGTTAATAATAAAATTATATATGTATCTACTTATTTCTTGTTTATCAATTTTTTTATCAGTAGATTCCCGTTCGTGGGACGAAAGGAAGAATATCATAGAATGATATAGAGTTCCCGAGAGAGTACTTAGAGTTCACGCAAGTGAAACCGTGGGGGAATGGTTAGGTAAGTAATATCTGGGAACTTCAATATTTTTGACTGTTTTGAGCCCTTTCACTATAACCATAAGACGCCACTTACATTGCTTTTCCCCTGTGTTCAAAGAAGTTTAACTTTAAAAAAAAAATTTACAACGTTTCTTTTGTCATAAAGAATATAAATTTCTTATATTTTTGCATCTGGAACGTTTGGGATTGTGTTTTTGGGACGCGCGTTATGAGCAAGGAATGATGTTGGTCACAGTGAACAAGGGCCCTGTTTAGAAATTTTGTTCATTTCGTAACAAATATTAAATACCTATCTACCTATCTTTATGTTTGTCTAATAAATTGTATTTTTAACACTTCGCGACCTACTTGCATCGATTAAATCCGTTCTACGCAGTTTTAACTGAGTGTGATTTGTGGTGCATTCTGGTTTGGTACGTTATGACGAAGTCGTGTTGATTGAGTTACTTAGAAAGTAGAGTCTAATAGAGTTATCTGTTTTTTGAACTCAAAACATGTTTACAGTATAAATATATTCAAATTTTTACTATGAGACTTAGACTATATGTATATGTAGCATATTATGTATACTTTGTTTATATTATGCACGATAAGCCAGTGACTGTTTTGGTCATGGGGTCGCACCCATAGAACAGATAGGACTTAGAAGGGACATCGACTCTGTTTAGCTTGAAAACGAGTCAAAACTATTGATTTTCGTATACTATTCATCACGCACAAAAACATTCATTAACGCAACGAAATGTATCTATTTATTAAACACAATTTGGTTACGATTTACTTATTCGTTGTTTTGAAAATTCACAGTTTTGGAAATATTGTGAAAAATAGGTACCTACCTACACTTGGGATTCCAGCAAAAAAAGTTTTTGTTTCGAGCATTTGCTACTCTGTGGTGGCCCTGTACAAACCTTTCTGATTTTATCTTCATTGTTTTATTATGTTTTTTTTTTAAATCGTGTTGTAATGTAAGTTCAAAATTTAAATTTTTGTATTATCTCTAAATTAATGCAGGCTTTTCTTTCATTGAAGAATAGGTACACACCCATGGACGCAATGTGCAGCAGTGATGAGATGGTCCCTCGCAAGGATCGTCGCTCCGCAGATAACCTTGTCGTCTTTCTTGAGCGCCGCGAGCCACGGCATTTCCCCGGGAGTGGTGGCTTCGCCTCCCACCACGCGAGCGCCGCGGGCCACTCCACAAGCTGCGGCCAAAAATATTTAAATATATAGAGTTTCGTAGCGGGGAAGAAAATTCATCGAGAATTTTTTTTTCTATAACATCGCATATTATATGACTACAAAGGATGTTACTTATATGAATATCGACTTCTATGTACACGACATAATATTTTCTCTCATTCTAATCAATTTTTATTGAAAATATTTTCAAATTGTAAATTGTCTAAAAAGTTAGTGTGGGAGGAACACAATTTTCAGGAGACCTATCCAGCTATAGGTATTTACCTAACACGCTTATACTATCTGGGTGACCGAGCTTCGCTCGCAGCGCCATCTGTTGTTATAGGTAGAAAAGCTACTGCTTTTTATCAGTGTTTTCTAAAAATGAAACCTAGAGGTAGATCGATTAATCGCCCCCGAAACCCCCTGCGTACTAAATTTAATAAAAGTCGTTGGAGCCTATATGGTGTGGCCTATATGGTATGGTGGTTGAGTGTCACCGCTAATTTGATTTCATATCATAATTTTACCAACCAATAAACATATTTTTTAAAATAAAAGTTATTCACTTATTTCAGTTTTATAATAGGGCCCTCAAACTATACGCCCTATGTTTACTACAGGAATCTGTCCATGGTGTGCTTCGGTTCGTAATCTTAACTAATATTATAAATGCGAATGTGAGTTTGTTTATTATACGCTTTCACGCATTAACTATTCAACCACCAATCCCCTAGGGCTACAGAAAAGGACGCAGGGTACTTTTTATCAGGGTATTCCTACAAGAACTCCGAAATTAAAACAGGTGAAACTGCAGGGAACAGCTAGTAGAGATATAAATATGGTAGCTTTGCTGATTTTCTGTTTTATATGCAACTCTTTCCAAACACACAAATTCCCAAACATTCTTAGAAAAATCCAGTCATTTACCATTTGCTGTTCGTTTAGGACCTCACACTAGCGCCACTATCAAAACTAGATCATATGTTCTAAGATACCTTCCTATCCTTACTAATATTACTTAAAAATGCGAAAGTAACCCTGTCTGTCTGTTACGATTTTATGCCTCAACGTCTTAACCGATCATCGTGAAATCTTGCATACACGTTGTCAGATTGAAGGACATGGGGTACTTTTCATCCCGAAATTCCCGCGGGAACTCTGAAATTACTGTGGGGGAAACCGCAGGGAACAGCTAGTTTAATTTATAATGATTACAATGTTACGTAAGTAAGAACTGCTATTAATTTTGCTTTTACTACTACCATCATTCATGCTTTACCTAGCTTTTATAGACAGAATAGTTAAGAACTTATTATTTCCATTGACCATTAACAATACGAAAAAGCCCTTCAGTTGTTCTTGATTACATTTCGTAACCAGTTTATTTGCTAACAGAATGTTACATTTACTGCTACACTTCGGAACCCTTATGAAATTCGTTTTACTGATAATGAAAGGTTAAACCTATGGATAGACTGCCCAGTCTGCTTTGCGTAAGTATTATTTAACTGCGTGTATATATTTTTTTTTGTTTTTGTAAATATTTCTACACTACGGTTGAAAACAATTATCTACTCGTAGTTTAGTAACTTTAGTTCCTTACATAAAAGTGTTCTACTTCGTTAACCATTTTTTAAACAACTATTACCCAATATGAACACTGAAAAATGCAAAAACTTTCAGAACAGTTAAAAAGAATAAGAAATTGCACATATTTTTGTAGTGTAGTTTTAAACAATCTTGGGACCTACTTTTTGTGTTAATTATCTATGACTACATAGATTGCATCTTCCGGATTCTGTATGAAAGCGCTACACATGCTTGTGTATCGTATATTGCAAGTTCTTACGATGACGCAATAGATAAGTTAACGTTTGAATTGTTTCTCCAGTCACAACTATGATCTTTTGACACGGATGTTCCGGACAATAGCCTCTCATAATCGAAGTGATCTTTTGACATAAATACACTTCCTTCTTTCCATATCAAGAAAGTTACCACGAGCTTCGAATTCGATATACAGGTATTCATTCATCCAAATATTTGCACAACTAATACCACTGGTCATTTTCACTCGTAGAAAGGTGCGTAACAAGCACTTAACACAGCACACAATCGAGGCTATATTTCTACATCACAAAGATTATCCAAACACTCACTGCAGGGTGGGCAGGCGCCGCCGGCGTGCGCCGCAGCGGCGATGAGCATGATGAGCGAAGCACGAAACATGTCTGACGGAGTCACGGGGCTATCTGGATGCAGGAGGAGACGCCCGGCCCGCTATTATAGGCCGCGGGCGGCACCTCCGTTGTGATCTCGAGGCCAGGGTGACGCTACCAGACCAGGCCAAGTTCACGGCGGCCCGGCGCAAGCTCCACTCGCGACTGCTGTGTGCTGCCGACCGCGATTGGGGTGTGGCGGACCCCACCGCTTCTACACGGATTTGTTCGGAGATCGGAAAACGACTGCATCGGAAGGACGCGGACAGTTGTAACTTTGGCCTTGAACAGGCTTAAGAAGGTCATACTAGATACGTTGCATTTGTTTCGTCACTAAATATAGCATGCACGTGAGATAATTTGAGGCAATACGGAAAAGAAATATTTATGGTTAGAACAATATGCATATAATTTATGGCCTACAAAAAATTAGGTTTAAGGTACAATATAATTAGGACCAATGAATCCTAGAGAGAGGTCAGAAGTGAGGAGAACATAATATGCTTTGATTATGGCGTTAGGTAAACGTGTCTTTCTGTTAGTTTATAGTAAGTAGGTACGTTTTTATTTTGACTTTAAAAAGACGTGGTTCCGGCTTCCACGAGTTAGTATTTTAGATTGGTAATTGAAAAACCGAATATAAAAATATGCAAAAAATAAATAAATTATCTATGCGATTATGAGATGTTTTTGATTTTTTTTCTGTGATAAACGAAAGGATTTTGTACAAGACCCCTCGGCGCGCGAGTCTTACTCACGTATAAAATAGACTCCAGAACCAAATATGATTATTATTAACTTAAATACTGTTTACTTTATGATTGCATTTTCTGTTAAAGCATAAAATGCTGAGATTTAATTATTTCAACAAAGTTGTCCATTATCGTATCGTAATCTTCCACTAATTTTATAAAGTGATCACCTTTTACTCACGCTGCAAGGCCGTACATAACTGACACGCCCCCTATTCATAATATAATATACCTACTAGCTGTTCCCCGCGGTTTCACCCGCGTTAATTTCGGAGTTCCTACAGGAATTCCGGGACAAACAGTACCCTATCTCCTTCTCTGTACCCTTGAAAATGTGTTTGCAAAATTTCATAATGATCAATTGAACTGTTAAGGCGTGAAAGTGAAAACAGACAGACAGACAGACAGATAGACAGACAGACAGACAGAGTTACTTTCACATTTATAATATTAGTAGGGATGTACAAGATCGAACGTAAAAGATAAAAAGCTTTCCACTCGCGAGCGATTGTCTCAAAACCAGACAATTGGTATTAATTCCATATAGGTAACAACTCGCCAATTAGCGATTTTGGTGCCTTTAGTATTTACGGAACTCACGCACCGATAAGGTTAATGGAACAGAAAGTAAAATTGCGATTTATTAACTTTCAAGAACCAAATAAATAGATAAATATGACAGTCACAGTGCCTATTGTTGTCTTACATCCGATTCGGAAACATTTTTGAATAAAATCGCGAGTCTATCTTTGTTGACCTCCTATTTTGTCAAACTTATAGGTGGTCTGATTTTGAGTAATTTAACTAATTAAGTTATATTTAGTTAAATGCCAATTAACATTAATTGGACGTCTTTGGTTGCGGCCGTTTCGGTTTTAAAAATCTTTACTTAAAATTAAGTAACCATTAAAACGAGTGCGGCCGTAAGAAACCATAATTAAAATATGATTGTTTGTAACGATTTTTGTTCGTCCGCATGACAAGGTCCTTCGTTGCACACACTCGCGGAAAGTGGTTTCGGTTGCACAACACACATAATTTCACTGGCTCACGTTGCCTCATCAGGCCTGAAAGCTTAAATTCGTACAAACATTTAATTTGGTCCATCTTGCCCAACCAACTCTTATGTAATTACAGGATTAAGAAGTGCAGTCAATAAACGATAATAAACTTTTTATTGTGGTGTAACGATTATAAATTTGGTGTTGCACTCGTCAATACAATGTGAGCTGTGAGTTGTGACCCACCTACTTACTCGTACAGATGTTGCATTTTTGCATATTTATTTCTTGTTAACTTTCTTATTTCTAAATAAGTACCTACCTACTAGGAGCGATTTGCACTCAACATTTAATATTGAAATTTTGAATTTAATTTTGATAGCTTTAGAGTTGACATTTCTTTATTTTTTGTTCTAATCTCTAGTTTAAACTGAATTATTTTAACCTACGACGCGCGACGGTATGTTTATACTTATACCTACCTACTGCACCCTTTGGTCTCGGTGAAACTGCGAGGTGGAAGTTCATGCTCGGACTCATGTACTAATTCTCTCGAGGTCCTCGAATAAAGGCTGAGAAGGGGCCCCCTTATGATATTTTCTTAAAATCACAGACCAAACCACATTTTCTGCTATTTTGGCACGTAGATTGGAATGCCGAGTGAAGAAATCCAGTGTCTTCTTTATCGATATTTTGGGTTTCCTTCGGGTTAGGGGCCCCATCACACTGCGGACCTGTTTACGTTGTTCAAGTATAAGAGAAAAAATAAAATACAATAAAATATTTACATTAATAATGTCCTTTAAGTTACTTACTAACAGTTACCTACTTCTTTTGTAAACATTAGTAACTAACTACATTTAATTTTGTAGGTGAAGGTTTGACCGTATATCAGGTAAATATGAGCTCTAAGGGCTTATGCGTTGGGCCTTGTGTTGTATTTTTATTTAAGTAGATTACTCAAATGCCAGCAACAAATTGTCGCAATTCAGCGCTACCTTTCAGCCTTTTCAGACTAGACACAATTCGATAAAAATAAAAACCGTTCAAGTGTGAGTCGGAGTTGCACACCAAGGGTTCCGTACAAACTTGTACAAGTTCAAAGCAGCAGATCCAAGTATTTGATATTAATTTCAATTTTATAATATATCCATGATAATTCATTAGAAAAAGGTCTTGGCAGGCAGACAGAGGGACAACGACGGGTCCCATTTTCTTCTTTGAGGCAAGAAACCCCAATAAATGAAGATTCATAATTTAACTAGCTGCGTGCCCCGCGGTTTCACCCGCGTGAGTTTCGGAATTCCCGGAGGAAGTCAAAGTAACCTAATTTACTCCCCAATTAGCAGTAATAATCCCGTCAAAATTGGTCCAATCGTTTCGGAGATTCACCCGCGTGAGTTCCGGAATTCCCGCAGGAGCTCCAAATTTCTTTCATATTCTTCTTCTCGTTACAATAAAAAACACAACAAAATAACGATCAGCGAAATTGGTCCAGCCCTCCACGCGTGATGCTGTGACCATGGGAAATAGGGATTCATTTTTATATATGTACTAGTTGTGCCCCGAGGTTTCAACCGCGTTAATTTCAGAGTTCCCGCGGGAATTACGGGATAAAAAGTACCCTATGTGTTAATCTGATGTATAAGCTATATTATTGTAAAGTTTCATTTAAATCCATCCAGTAGTTTTTGCGTGACTGTGTAACAAACATCCATCCATACTCACAAACTTTCGCGTTTATAATATTAGTAGGATGTATACCTATAGATTACCGGAAGTAAGAATAGAGGTGTGACTATTTCCTCTTACGTAGGTACAGAGACTAGACAAACAATGTTGACCTTCGCGCGTTGGTTTTAAGGGCGGGTGTAGTAACAGCCATGGCAGAGCATTGAATCACTGATAGTGGACCAGGCAAGTGGGGCAGGGTGACGGCGACAGTGCCCGCATGATGATAGCGGTGCGCGGTGCAGCCTTCTGTGTGTTAGAATTTATGTAGGTATGAAATATTAATAATGTCTTCGAACGTTTTTGCAAGAATGTCGAGATTTATTGGCCACGGCGATTAGGTTACCTACTTATACGCGTTTGGCACAAATAACGTTTATTTGCTACTATACCTAATAAGTATAGTAGAATAAGTAGTTTTTGCGTCTATCCATAACAATTAACTACATACCTACAAAAAAATAATTTTTTTCTCTGTATAATATTAAATATCCTACTTACACTTTAATTGGTAATAAAATATAATATAAACATAATTACACAACTAATGACTATATATAAAACAAAGTCCTGCGCCGCATCTGTCTATCTGTTAGTGATAAACCCAAAAAATATTGATACTAGGGTTTTCATGCGGTTTTCACCAATAGATAGCTCTGAGGAAGATTTAGGTAAGTAATAATTGTTAAGGTTTTATCATGGACAAATTAAAATGGTTTTATGTAAATTCGTTGAAGTAGCGCTTTTCCACGTAACAAAGTACTTTTCACCATCATGAAATTTTGCACACGTTTGGTAGGTATTGGTACACGTACTTTTTATCCCGGAATTCCCGCGGGAACTCGAAATTAACGCGGGTGAAACCGCGAGAACAGCTAGTTAGGTAGGTACTTCATAAAAATTATATTGAATTGAATTTAATTGAATTGATAAACTTTATTTGACACAACACAAAGATTTATGCTTAAATTGATCCCCGGATCGAGGATTAATTTTATAGAACTCTTAACTTTGAGTATAGTTAAGTAGGTACACATAATTATGCACGTGTATCTACGTGTGTACTAGATATAATAAGATCGCAATATATGCACCGCTAAGTGAGCTCTCTGTACCTAGTTCCTACCTATACCTGAAGATTGACTGGCAGAGAAGTGGCAATGTGGCAAGTCCGCTTTTGTACTATGATGTGCATAAAGTTTAAATAAATAAATATGTACCTACCTACCTAATTTGAAAAACTGTATGGTCAACTCTAGTCCGTTAAAACACGAGTGTCACGGATACAACCTACAGCAAAAAACACAACATTGGAACTAGATTTTACGGCATTTAGGTGTTAAAAACGATGTTTTGCTTTCGAAATCAATGCGTGTCCTTTGCATAACTCCATATTTCATTCAAATCGCAAGCCTGATAAGGATATTACTTATAAGTCGGACAGTGTGTAATTCTAAGGTTAACCACAAAATTTAAAAAATATAATACATTTATGTTCTATGTATTTGGTGTGAAAGCAAATCAGTAAGTAGGTATAATAGTTTGTTGTTTTGTGTAAGTATAAAGTATAATGTGTAATAGTATAATCTTTGTCAGTATTATTACGAACATAAAAAACGTACATTCATTATTATTCTTAGAAATGTGCTCGTTTAGTGGTTAATCTGCCTACTATTACTGTTATGTTTGTATACTTATTATGAGTTGGCAACCCCATTAGAATGGGAAGCATTATGGCTGCCCTCATGGTTAACATGTAACTCTGTGTGAATTGTGATTATTACCTATTAAACATAATTGTTGATTCATATTTAGTTTTATTATTATAAAACTACTACATGGCGCTGCGTTTTTAAAAAAAAAAAAGGAAATATGGATGGGGCGGGCATAAAACCCCCAGAAGCCCTGAAGGAACTAAGTGCGGAAGAGTTCAAAAAATGGCGGAAAAGGTTTGAAATATACAGAACGGCCATCGGCGCGGATAAAAAGGAACAAAGTGTACAGGTAGCATTATTGTTGCATTGCATTGGTGAGCAATGTATAGAAATAGCGCAAACGTTCGAGGAATCTGAGGAGAAAACATACGAAATACTCATTCAAAAATTTCATGACCACTTTGTGCCAATCGAGAGTGAGTGTATCAAGTCACATATATTCTTCACTAGAAATCAAGGTGAGGCTGAACCATTTGACATTTATCTCACAGAATTAAAGAAACTAAGCACTGGTTGCAATTTTGGTGACTTAAAAGACAGACTGATAAGAGATAGAATTATAGCTGGCATAAGAGACAGTAGATTGAAGGATAGATTACTTAGAGAACAGAAATTAACATTAGAAAAGACAATCCAGATATGTAAAGCAGCAGAGTTAGCCGCTGAGCAAGTTAAGCAGTTGGAAGGTGGTAGATCAATACAGAAGATTACAGCGGATGATGAGAGATCAAGGCCATCACAAAGCAGAGGTAGATCAGAGACTAGACAAAGAGCAGAGAACAGAGGCAAGTCAGAGATTAGGCATAGATTGGAGGTACAAAATAGACAAGATACAAGCCAAGGTGAGCGAAGGATGAGATCAAACTCAAGAGGTTCACATCATAGGATGGAGAGAAGATGTCAACAATGTGGCAGGAGTCATGATAGATACAAGTGTCCAGCATATGGTAAAACATGCAACCATTGTCAGAAGCGTGGTCATTTTGCGAATATGTGTCGATCAAGAAAAGAAGTACAGCATATTAAAACAGATTTATTGATAGGTAGTGTTAGTGAAAGTGATTCATATAAGTGCTGGTATGAGCCTGTGTATTTTAGTGACTATGATAAGAGGCCAATTATGTTTAAATTAGACACCGGTGCTGAATGCAATGTCATAGGGAAAATATTGTGTAAAAGATATAAAATTCCAATAGAAAAGTCTATGTTAAGATTATACAACTATGATGGTAAAATTATTGAGACAGTAGGTAAAGTGAACATAAAATGTCAAATAATGGGTGAGTCCCAAAATGTGGAATTTGAAGTAACTAAATATAACTATGCACCTATTTTAGGGTTGCCTACATTATCTGCTGTTGGATTAATAAATAGATATAAGAAAAATATATCCACTGTGGTAAGTGACCCTAATGATCCTATATTGTCAAAATATAAAGAGGTTTTTGGTGGTATAGGTAAAATAAAAAATTTTGAATATAATATCCAGTTAAAGTCTGATTAGGTAGGTATATACCAAAAATAGAGCCACCAAGACATGTACCATTTAAATTACAAAATAGATTAAAAGATGAGTTAAGTAGATTGGAACAGTTAGATATTATTTCTAAAATTGATTCACCAACAGAATTTGTGAGTTCCTTAGTTATCACCATGAAGTCTGACGGATCCATTCGGTTATGTTTAGACCCACAACACCTAAACAAACAAATTCAGAGAGAACACTATATGATACCTTCATTAGATGAAATCATGTCAAAGCTATCGGGTAGTAAAATTTTTAGTGTTCTTGATGCTCAATCTGGGTTTTGGAACATTGTGTTATCCAAAGGATCTAGACAGCTCACAACCTTTAATACACCCTATGGAAGATTTCATTTTAATCGTTTGCCTTATGGTTTGGCATCTAGTCCGGAAGTTTTTGCTAGAGTTTTTGGGGAAATTTTTAAAGATATAGAAGGAGTAGTAAATTATTGTGATGATATCTGTATTTATGCAAATACTGTGGCTAAACATGATAAAATATTAGAAACTGTGCTAGAAAGAGCAAAAGAATTTAATGTAAAGTTCAACCTAAAAAAATGTCAATTGAGATTAAAAGAAGTTAAATACTTGGGTCATATTGTGTCAGAGTCAGGGTTAAAGGTTGATCCAGATAGGGTTAAGGCTATTATAGAGATGAAATCACCTACAAATAAAACTGAATTACAGAGATTTTTTGGGATGCTTAATTTTGTAACTAAATTGGTACCTAACATGTCAACTTGTACAGCACCATTAAGACAGCTTTTAAAAAAAGATGTAGAATTTATATGGCATAATGAACATCAAGGAGCATATGATAATATTAAAAAGATGTTATGTGAGCCACCAGTTTTATCATTCTTTGATATTAACAAACCAGTTGTACTAAGCGTAGACTCATCAAAGGATGGTATTGGGTGTGTGCTCTTACAAAATAATAGACCTATAGCTTATAGCTCAAAAGCGATGACTCCTACAGAACAAAATTATAGCCAAATTGAGAAGGAGAGTTTAGCGATTTTGTATGGGATTAAAAAGTTTTATCAATATGTGTTTGGTCAACATTTTATTGTAGAGACTGATCATAAGCCTCTTGTATCCATTTTTTCTAAGCCACTTTATAAGTGCCCTGTAAGATTGCAAAGAATCAGAATGGCTTTGCAAAGTTTTGATTTTGAATTAAAATATAAGCCAGGAAAAGAACTTGTAGTAGCTGATCACTTGAGTAGATCTTTTATTGACAATGAAAGGGATAAGGAAACTTATGATCAGGATATTGAGGCACATGTGTGTCTGATAATGGAAGGAATTAATATGTCTAATGAAAGATGTAAAATTTTGCAAGAGGAAACAAGTAGAGATGCAGAGTTACAAGCGGTGTTAAAATATGTAAGAAATGGTTGGCCTGTTAATAAATATAATGTGGATAGTTTAGCTAAACCATATTTTAATTTTCAAGATGAGTTATCTGAATGTAATGGGTTATTAATGAAAAACAGTCAATTGGTTATACCATATAAATATAGAAAAGAAATGTTGTATCGAATACATTATGCTCATATGGGAATAGACAAATGTAAAGTGTTAGCAAGGAAATCTGTATATTGGCCTAATATGTCCAAGCAAATCGAGGACTATGTTGGCAAATGTGACTTGTGTAAGCAGTATCAAAATTCAAATAAAAAGGAACCAATGATCTGTAAAGAAATACCTAATAATGTCTGGGAAAACATATCAGTAGACATTTTTTTTTTAAGGGGACAGCCCTATATATTAGTTGTGGATGCTTTTAGCAAATATGTGGAAATTCAAAAATTAAATTCATTATCAACAATGTGTACAGTAGACTGTTTAAAGGAGATATTTTCTAGGTTTGGCATACCAGAAATAATGTACTCTGATTCAGGATCCCAGTTTACAAGTTATGAGTTTAAAAGTTTTGCTAAAAAGTGGAATTTTGTTCATAAAATAACTAGTCCTAAGTTTCATCAAGCAAATGGTTTAGCTGAGAGGTACATACAAACTGTTAAAAGAATTTTAAAGAAATTAATTGCAGAGAATAAAGATATTTTTCTAGGATTGTTAGCTTACAGAAATACACCTATTTCTAATAGTGGTGTCACACCATCAGAGCTAATGTTTAGTAGACCTGTTAAAAACCTATTACCATGTGTTCCAAGTGTTAAAGAAAATTTAAGAGAGAATTTCCATAAAGAGTTAATAGAAAGACAGTGTAAACAAAAAGTAAGGTTTGATTTAAATAGCAAAGAGTTGCCTGAATTGAATAGTGGTGATCATGTAAAAATTAAGAGTGAACATAGTTCAGGTCCTCACAAAAGTGCAGTAGTATTAAATAAAACATCAGAGCCTAGATCTTACTTAATAAAAAATGATGAGGGACAAATAATAAGGAGAAATAGAAAAGATTTAATAAAAGGGGGAAAATATCAAGATAATAATATTTATGAGGAACTGAACTATAGTCATGATAACTTGAAGCATAATTTGGATTGTACTAATGATGATGGGTGTTCAAATAGTAATGTTGTCAATTTGAATGAGGATATTGAGAAGGATGACAATGTTGAAAAAACAAGGTCTGGTAGGGTAATTAAAAAACCATCATATTTTAAAGATTATATTTGTTCCTAAATGTTAAATTGATAATTAATTCTTTTTATGAAAAAAGGGGGATGTTATGTTTGTATACTTATTATGAGTTGGCAACCCCATTAGAATGGGAAGCATTATGGCTGCCCTCATGGTTAACATGTAACTCTGTGTGAATTGTGATTATTACCTATTAAACATAATTGTTGATTCATATTTAGTTTTATTATTATAAAACTACTACAATTACCTCTATTTATTATACTAAACTATACTTAGTTCTATTTATTTTTTTAATGGAAAAAAATAACACCAGCGAAGTCTTGCTGTCAGTAAATCTATTGGGAAGGAAATTCCCAGTAGTTCAAAAGACTACCTACTGGTAAGACGGGGGACTCAAAAGCTAGCTTATTATTTCCCGCTGCGGTCCATCCATCGTATCCATCTCCAATATGGATCCATCTTTCCTCTCACGCTCTCCTACGATACGCCATTTATTCACTACGATCCACAACATTCCTTGCCCATAACGCGCGTCCCAAAAACGCATTTTGAAACGTTGTAGATGCCAAAATATTAGAAATTATTATTCTTTATAGTATAAGAAACGTATGTGTATTTTTTGGTGTAAAACTTCTTTGATTACGAGTGAAAGACAGTTTTTGCGGCGTCTTATCTTAACGCGGCGTTTTATGGTCATAGTGAATAAGGGCCCAGTTCAGGGTTCTGTAGCTAGTTCCTTCTTTGTTTTCGTTTTTTTTTTAAGAAAAGTGCTCTCTTTCCAGCGATTTGAGAGTGACCCGACTATACTTACTATTATGCCATGAGTAACATCAACAATGATACCTAATGTATCACAAGTAAGTACTTAAATATTAATGAGATGCATCATTGACATAGTTCCATGGCACGATTTTTGCACCATATGGGATGATGCTGGCAAATTGATACTTACCTAGGTACCTAAGTAGATATTTAATTATTTATCTAGCAGTTTTTCCTACCTTTATTTTTCTAGGTCTCTGAAACTAATGCACCGATTTTAAACATTCTTTCACTAATTAGAAGCTATAGTATATTTATCCCTGAGTAACGTACTATATTTTTTAGAGTTCCCGAGGGAGTCCAAAAATGTACGTGGCTGAAATCGCGGGGAACCGACTCCCAAAAAGCAGGAGGTTCTATGTTCGGCTGTATGTATGTTTTTTTTATTCAATGCCTTATGTACACACTGGGCTCTAGTGTGTAGTGCCATACACGTCATTATATACCTATTAAAATAGGTATGTATAGTTACAATCTCTGTCTTGTCTAGCCTAACACTAATATGGTTATAGATAGCCCCAGACTTCATGTAAATCTCCTTAGCATCCCACTCCGAAAAACAGTCTCAGGTTCAAACTCCCCTATCCCAAGACTGTGCCGTTCATACAATAATCATAAGAATCAACTAGACATATTCGGTGCATCACTACCTAAATTTAAGAGGCAAGTCCGAGCGCTACCTGAGTGAATTATCCTTCTGCAGTTGGTTACTTTTGTGATATTATCCAAACCAATTCCTACGTTCTTTTACTAATAAGTTACTATTTTCATTATGTATAATACCTTTATTGCCTTCTTTAAAATTGCATGTAGTGTTTACCTATAAAAGTTGTACACTTAGATTTAAACTATTTTCTGTTAATGTAGATATAAGATGTTCTGGTGTATTAACTACTGGTAGACCAATAAATAAAAATAAAAATAAAATAAGGGGAAAAATCATAGGTAATAATATAAATACGATTTTTTTAAATATCAACCTTCAGACAAATAAGTGTGGAAAAATTTCACGATAATAATGAGTGTTTTGGTGACGTGCTTACTCTAGCAGTGGTTAGCCTCGGACCACGGGGCTAATTGAATCACCGGGCCCTTATTCACTATGACCAATAACACGGCGCGTTATAATAATAATAAGTTTTTATTAAAGGCAAAAAACCCAATCTACACAATAAAAGTGTCACAACATACATACATATGAAGTGTCACAACATACATACATATGAAGTGTCACAACATACATACATATGAAGTGTCACAACATACATACATATGTTATGATATAGCGCCGCATAAATTGTCTTTCCCTCGTAATCAAAGAAGTTTCACTCCAAAAAAATACATTTACAACGTTTCTTATGGTATACAGAACAATAATTTCTAATAATTTGGCATCTAGAGCGTTTGGGATTGCGTTTTTGGGACGCGCGTTATGGGCAAGGAATGTTGTTGGTCATAGAGAATAAGGGCCCTGTTGTCGAACTGCGACGAAAGTAGTAAGCAGGTATATTAGAAAACGGCCGGATAATAAATCTTCGAATTGACTATAACTATAACTATTCCCCGCGGTTTCACCCGCGTTAATTTTGGAGTTCCCGCGGCAATTCCGGAACAATAAGTACCTACCCTATGTCCTCCTTTGTACTCCTGACAACGTGTAGTATAACAAAAGGTGATTGAGCCGTAATATAATATGAGCTCCGTCCCAAACCTTTACCTACGTGGATGACATCTTTCGTTTAGGTTTTATCATTAATAGCTGTACCTACCTCGCGGTTTCACCCGCGGTAATTTCGGAGTTCCCGCAGGAATTCCGGATTACAATATAGCCTATGTTACGCGGGAATAATCTAACTTTCTAATGGTGAAAGATTTTTTAAAATTAACTTTCTAATGGTGAAAGATTTTTTTTTAAATTCATTAGGTTCAGAGTTAAATCGTAACAAACAAACAAACAAAGATTTAAATTTTCTCTTATAATTAGTTTTATATTATTGCATAATCTGTTGGACTTCGCAGAGAAATTATAAAATAATTGTAATAAAATTATTTAAGTATATCAACATTAGGTAGGTACTTTTATATCTGACGATGCGATTCCACCAAATCAACGAGGGTCTTTATATTCGATAGGTGAACATTGTGTGAACACAGGGTTCACGATAGCGAAAAGGGACATACTTACAAAGGGACAGAGGGACAGGGACAAAGGGACATCTTTCATCTGGGGGCACGGTAGTGGCCCCGCCAAGACGAGCCAAGCGAAGCGGGAGCACTACCTATCTTTTCTCGAAGCGCTTCGTCGTTTGTTTGAACCCTTATAACTTGGGCGTGGATTATACCACATAAATGAAATTCTCGGGATATGTTGTCAATAGCGGACTTATCAAACACATAAAGTTTTAATTGTATAGCTCTTATACTTTATATTTTATTGACATCTAAAAAAACCCCGATTTCGTCACTGACTCACTGATGATCATCAAAATTCTTAGGGTATTTCCTAATGCCCTAGAAAGCTGAAATTTGGCATGTAAGCTAGTATTAGTACACAAACAACAAAAAAAATTATAAAATTTGTAACTTTTAGCTCCCAACCCCTTAAATTAAGGGATGGAAGTTTGTATGAGAATTCCGCAATTTTTCCTTACAAAAAGAAATGAAATCTCACCAAAAACATTTTCATGTAAAATGATGCCAAGACGATTCCACATGACGGGCACTGTCAAAAAGTTATCAGATCTCATGTAGAGCCACGCTTATAACTCTACACACCCTAACTCTACAAGGCCTAACTTCTCAAACTCTACTCCTTAGCCAGAATATATGGCTTAGCCGTTTCGTTACTGCAAGAATCTTTGTATAACAGAAAAGTAATTAACGGTGGATAAATTTTTCACCTTACGCGAATCCGAATTCATCGTGCACCGCACGTGATTAAAGTCGTCGACTATTTTTGAGCACAGAGGTACAATATGAGGGTGTATAAAAAATCGAAATTCCATTTAGTTCGTCAGTAAATAGTAAAAAATAATAATAGATATGTACGTATTTTTGCTTTGAACGTGGTAAAAAGTGGAAGAGTTACTAGTTTTGCGAAGTGAAATCACAATAGCTTACTTCCAAGTCTCAAGGATGTTGGATGAAGTTAAAGAAAAGGGATAGAGAAACTATAAGGATATTAGTCTGTAAAAACATGTATACAGCCGAACAAAGAACTCCTCCTTTAAAATGAGAAATATACCGGATTCTCTTTACATAATTTTCGCAAATAGGAAGGAGAAAAAACCATAGGTACGGCACGTGGTTACAGTTTTTTTTGTTTGTTTTACAATAATACGAACTTCCATAAAGGTTCGCTTACGAACTAATCTTTTATAGAGTTTTAAAAATGAATATTTGTTCGTTCATTCGTATATTTCTATTCATTCATTTAAATTACGATGAAACTTTGGTGAAAAGACACAAGCTTGCGAAGATTTTTCTAAGGTCTAATTAAAGTAGGTACCTATTTAGGTCTTCAGGGGGGGCAACTGCACCCAGTGCCCCCCTTGGATCCGCGCCTGTTTTTATCAGCCCATGTCTGAATTATAACATAATATTTGGCGCGTAGGTACGCCGCTCGTGGCTAAAAAATCGTAGCGCTTGAAATTTCGTAGATAGGTCACCTCCAAACCAATGTTGAATAACTTTTAAAACAATAAATTTTTTCGACATAATTTATATTTAAGTCTTATTATTGTTTATTTTATTTTTATTTTAAATGGGGTGTGTCAGGTTTTCGTTTAATTCATTAACACGTTGTATACGTGTTTGACCTTTTACCTACTTATGCAGTAGGAAAGTTTTGGTAACATAATTAGGTAATTCGTTTCAGCATAGCGTTTCAGTGTCAACCTACTAGATTACGGTCATGGAGATTTTAGTAGGTGTGTCTCCGACCATCAATTATTTATATTTCACCTTATATTGTATGCGGGCGAACTGCGTATTAAAACAACTGCGAACACAAATATTGCGAAAGTGAACGTATAGGTAGGTACATCTGGCTGAATCCGCTACGCTGACACATAACGCAAACGTGTTTTAGAAAGAAATGAGCAAAGTTTTAAATAGAATTGCCATTTAAAACACCCAGGCGTTACTAAAAAATTACTCGAAGACGGCAGCAGCTGGTCTGTGTCCTGTGGCCTGTGGGTGGTTCTAATTTTTAGAGCCGGCTTACATTACAATCCCAATCTTTTGTTCTAAATAGAAGGCACAAAGCGATTTTATTAAAATACCTACTTACCCCTATTCAATTGATAACATATTTTCTAATAGTTATGTACTACTTTCGGATTGGACCAAAAGGGAGCATTAATACAATGTGATCCTAGATGCGCACATGAGTGTGATCATGGACCAAGTGTGATTAAAATTGAAACGAGGAGTGTGAACTCCAGTGGACTCGACGTGTAAAGTTTACTGTGATTCCACTGAGAGAAGTTTATTTAGTTTATTTACATTTATAATCTTTTTCGTATCAAATTCTTTGGGTTAATCTGTTGGTTCTTTATGGTTGTAGCGTAAATTAACTGTTAATGATTTACACACACACTTACTAAGTACTAACCTAACCTAAGTAAATGAAGCAGAATTTAACAGTTTACCGTGAAGAAATTGTCATAGAAACGATGCCAAAAATCTAAAATATAAAACTAATATTTATGTATAGTTGCAGTGATAACCGTAAAACAAGGAATTTAGTAAATACTAGCTGGTGCTCGCGGTTTTGCTCATGTTTTTGTAGATTTTAATTGTACCTATGTCCCTTCGGAACAAAAAAATATATTTCTAGATGAAAGTTACCCCGTCCTTTTCCGTACCGCTGATAACGTAGCGAAGTATTATGATCTGTTGAGTAGTTAGGGCGTAAAACTAAGTAACAAACAAACCTACACGCATTTATAATATTTTTTAGGATTCTGTAGTGATTGAGGTATTTTATTATAGTTTCCTTGCGCCATGTAAAAACACATTGTTACAATAAGAAAAAAGGAAAGCTTTGCACATTCGCCGAGGTTAGTGGAGAAATTCGTGGGTTACTAGTTGAGAAATCTGATATGTACTTACTTGTACATTTAAACTTTAAATATAAACAATTAAAGTTCAAATAATATAAACTATTTATTGAGACACCGTTTACATATTTTTGGATTCTAGCTAGTTTCGGCAACTTTTTCATATAGGTAGGCAGTCTTTCTAGTAACAGAGACCAGAGAAAGGGATTTTTGGAGTAAAATGACGGAAAAGTGTCTCATAATTGCGCGATTAGGTAATATCAGTTGATCATGCGAAAGCAGCATAATGAATATTTAAGTAATCTTAATATATATACCTAAATCACGTGTCACGTTGTTTGTCTGCGATGGACTCTACTAAATGGATTTTGATAAAATTTTGTAATCATTTATGATATGGTCCAACTTAAAAGATAGGATAGTTTTTATCCCGGAATTCCCGCGGGAACTCCGGCACTAATGCGAGGAACAGCTAATCACCGTAAACTACTGTCGGGGTACAAAAAAGGACATAGAGTACTTTTTTCCCGCAACCTCCGCGGGAACTCTGGTATTGCCGCGGATGAAATCGCGGGGGACAGCTAGTCTAATCTAATAAATCACGTGTCACGTTGTTTGTCCGCGATGGACTCCGAAACTACTGAACGGATTTTGATAAAATTTTGTAACCATTCAGAATATGGTCCAACTTAAAAGATAGGATACTTTTTATCCCGGAATTCCCGCGGGAACTCCGGCACTAATGCGAGGAACAGCTAATCACCGTAAACTACTGTCGGGGTACAAAAAAGGACATAGAGTACTTTTTTCCCGCAACCTCCGCGGGAACTCTGGTATTGCCGCGGATGAAATCGCGGGGGACAGCTAGTCTAATCTAATAAATCACGTGTCACGTTGTTTGTCCGCGATGGACTCCGAAACTACTGAACGGATTTTGATAAAATTTTGTAACCATTCAGAATATGGTCCAACTTAAAAGATAGGATACTTTTTATCCCGGAATTCCCGCGGGAACTCCGGCACTAATGCGAGGAACAGCTAATCACCGTAAACTACTGTCGAGGTATAAAGAAGGACAAAGAGTACCTACTTTTTCCGCAACCTTCGCCGTTAACTACTGTCACGGGTACAAAGAAGTACAAAGAGTACCTACTTTTTTCCCGGAATTCCCGCGGGAACTCCGAAATTACCGCGGATGAAATCGCGGGGGACAGCTTGTAATTTATAAAAAAAAAACAAAACTTACTTACCAAACCACCCATTGAAATTACCTACCGCAAGCAAATTTGGATGCAGTTAGGCGAGTAGGTACTATGTACCTACATCATATTAACCAGTCATTACCTACCTACTTGTATCTGAGCACTTAGCGTGATTGTTGTAACCTAGGTAGGTATACGATCCCACATGAAAAGCAAATGGGATCAACAATAATTATTGTTCATTAGTCGATAATAATTTCACAACAATTACCTACCTACCAATGGAATTTATGACTAGAGGTATACGGGGTGCAATATAACCTTAGCAGGAGGTTGGATTCCAACAGTTGCATGCCAGAAGCGTTCCCGCAAGGATTAAGTGGAACGGATCGCAGTGAAAGTGAAAAGTATATCTTTCTCTGTCTCGAGTACACCGGTACCTATATACTCGATTCGCGAGTGGCTGTTCATTTGTATTCCTTTGCACATAACGCCAACATCCTTGACCGTCGTCGCGTGGATCGTCACTTCCTTCTCGTTGATTTCAATTTTTTTTTCGAGTTAGTTTTTCCTGTGCTTGATACACTTACGGGGTAAGTCTTACATAACGTTATTCATCTTTCGTGTATGATTTCTTTTTCATTTAAGTTTACCAATAGAGTTAAGCAGGTACCTATGTTAAAAGTAGAAAACGAGAGATGCAATACTGACCCGCTCCGCGAGTATGCTGAGGGTAATAATTAATTAATAATATTATTAAAACCTATCCAGTATTAAAAATGCCAACTAATATTATAAATGCGAAAGTATCTCGGTGTGTGTACCTATCTGTTTGTCTGTTGCCTTTATACAGGGCGGAAAAGGATATAGGGTAGGTACAACTTCGAAATCAATAAGTAATTTCAATTATCTTCAGTTTGTTTCTCCACTGCTTTGATACTAACATTATTTTAATTAATGAATGTATAATATGGATACCTCTATACCTATTTGTCACCGTATTAGATACTTAATTGCTTTGCTCAATTGTAATATTCTAGGCGCACTTTCTTTTCCACTAAATTATGAATAAAACAGCGTAGCAGGAAAACCACAGCTCTCTATTTACCCCCAAGTGCACGTGGTTTGATAGCCAACATGCGAACTTGCTACCCATAATACCTATCATACCCATGGTGCATACAAATAAACGATATCTATCTACGAGTCATGAATTATTTTAAAGTTGGCTGTTACACGGACTATAGGTACCTACTCGCTCCTTATACGTGAACCGATTGCGGTGAAACAATAAGTCTATATTATTCTATTTCTAAGTCATTTAAAGGACAATGTATACACTTTTACAACAAACTCCCAAACGATATAATTAATTTGTCAATTAATAAATTCAAGACACTTATTAAACACAGATTATGCGATAAAGCATATTATAGTGTAGTAGACTATTTAAATGATACAGACGTTTGGGAATGAATTGCTCTATCCAATTACTATTTTTTGTTCTCCTAGTTTATAAGTGTGATAAACTGAGTTTCTTGTCAGTTCTTCTCAGCAGAGGACGTATTCCGAACTGACGGTAATTTATAGTTCTAAGAACCAGCTGACGATTACAAGTGATTGTAACCAATCCTAAGTAATAAATAGCTTTTGAATTTTTTTTTTTATGTGTTAATTAAGAGAGACTGTAAAAACTTCTGTTCAGAATTCTGCTGGTGACATTGAAAACCCTGCGTTATGTTCAGTTACAGACTAGCCCGTTGGCACTTCCTTTGAGTACCTACTGCGTTGCGACCTACACCTAGTAGAGGTAGACACCTGAGTTTGGCTATGTTTTCGCGAGGCGTCAGTGCCAGGTGAAAGATATTCCGAAATTAAAGATATAGACAGTCCGGTCTTGACGGGGTTTTTTATTGTGTGCCATCCGTGGATTTTACCTATTCACATATGATATGTATGTACCTACTTGAACGTATAATATTTTTGCTGCAGGTAGATAGGTAGGTAGGTGCCTATATGCTTTATTGGAGCAAAAACTCGATAGATACGTGTACCGTGGGTATGGTATATCAATATACAGGGTTTAAGGCTAAACGAGGGATGAACTAAAGGAGTGTTAGATTCTCGAATATAAATTTTTGGCATACGAAAATTCATGAAAACTGAGCGCGCAATTAGCCGACTCGCCGACCCTAAAGGGCATTCAACCTCCCTTTCTTCAGGTTTAAGACTTTGAATAAGTCCCTCGTTTCAAAATACACCCTGTATAAATCAGATGTTCATTGGAAAAAGAAACTAGATAGACAAATAGATCTAGAAACTAGATAGTCTCATCTCGAAAGTCATCGATGTAGAGCGGTAGCGGTATAGTGTTTTTTAAAATTTTGTTTAATTGAATAATAAATATAGCAGGATATTCAAAGTAATAAAAAGCGTTAACTATGCAAATGTGAGGCTAGTGACGTACCTACCTATACTTGATTATAGCGATCTACTGGATATAGGATAATATTATGTATCATGGGCTGCCGTGGAATCAAGTAGCGGTACTCAACACAACTTGTGTCAAGTCAACTGGCTCACGACCTGATTACGTCCATCTGTCCGTCCTTCTCACATGATTGGCTAGCGAACATTAATCCGAAGTTTATTACCAAAGACATGTTATTCTAGAGACGTATACGGTTATGATGACAGAGAAACTTAAACTGTAGATATCATCAAATTTCTAAAAAGTTTATTGCACTCTTTGGCACAGTTTTACATGTTTTAAAAATAATAAAATATACTAAATATAACATTTGACAACGTATACATACACAAATCGTGATCTTATACTAAAAATAAGCTAGCTTTTATCGATATGGAAACCCAGAAAATGTAGATAGGTTACCAACCTATATAGGTACAAAATATTACACACTTATGCACCAACTGGAAAACGGAACCCTGGGGTTTATAACAAATTCAAAAGTTCACTAAGTACTAGGAATCACACCCGGGTAGTTACTCTGGATCAGCAGAGAAGCATGGTGACCACTTGCACTAATCCATCGTCGAACGGTGCAGGCGCGGATCTAGGATTGGGTTGAGGGGGGCAATTTTGGTTGCACCACGAACTTTTAGAATTTACAGGGTCAGAGATTTTTGTAATGTCTGATTTAGTCCTCAGGGGGGAGGGGGCCAAACGCACCCACCGTCCCCCCCCCCCCCCCGTAGATCCGCGCCTGGTACGTTGGGACATTTATAACGAATCGATGGGTCGATTTTGTATGTACAATTGGATATAGATAAGCAATAGTGTGTTAACCCACACTGGAGAAATTTAGAGTAAATTAAAGTTTTAAAATTATAGCGCCATTTTTGTCAACATTTTTTATGTTTAATATTTAGTTACATATTTAAACAATGTAATAAGGTAAATACATAATTAAAAAACGTTCTCTAACTCTCAATAAATCGTTCTGAATCAGTAACTTCATTTTGTGGGTTAACATGTTATTGCTTATCTGCGTCCAATTGTATGTCAGCTTTTCTATATGCGATTATTATCTCTGTTTATGTGTGTTTGGCATTAATGATTATTTATTTTAATCAGAGTACGCGTTGAAGTTGATTTTGTCCAGGTTTAAACATAGGTATGTATCTAGTTGCGTATGACAATCATGTAGACCAAAGAAATCAACTTGCAAAGTTGTAAATATAGAGATAATGATACTTACCTCCGATGTATTTGTAAAAACAACCTAGGACTCGAAAATTATGGGCACCCGCCACCCAGTCAAAAGTCTAACCTTACAAGTAACGTAACATCCCAACAAAAACATTTTCATGTAAAATGTTGCCAAGACGAGACCATATGCCAGCACTTTCAAAAAGTTATCAGATCTTATGTAGAGCCAAGCTTCTAACTCTACACGCCTTAACTCTACAAGGTCTAACTTCACAAACTCTACACCTTAGCCAAAATATGTGGCTTGACCATTTCGCTACATTCACATGGCCCTTAGGCCCTAAGGTGAAAAATTGGTCCATTTTTCATTACTTTTCTGTTATATAATAATACCTAGTTCTTTGTAGTAACGAAACGGCCAAGCCACATATTTTGGCTAAGGTGTAGAGTTTGTGAAGTTAGACCTTGTAGAGTTAAGGCGTGTAGAGTTAGAAGCTTGGCTCTACGTAAGATCTGATAACTTTTTGAAAGTGCTGGCATATGGTCTCGTTATTTTAAAATTACAAACAGGCACTTCAATTTTATTTATATAATAATAATAATATAATAATAATCCACATCACAACACACAGATCTGCTTGATCCCACAGTAAGCTATTATTAGCTTGTGTCGTGGAAACCAAGCAAACGTGGTATATACTACATAGAATTACTTATATATTATACTATAGATATATAAACACACCCAGACTGGAAAATGGAACCCTGTGTTCATCACACAAAGTCCACCCCCACCGGGAATCGAACCCGGAACCCTAGATTAGCGGGTAGGCATGGTGACCTCTGCGCCAATCGGGTCGTCAAGATGTTATATGTAGGTATAGATTAATTATTATTATTTATAGACTGGCAGCTTTCACTGATGCTGCTGATGCGTCTATAACTACACTTGTGCTGTTTCAGTTCATTTATTGCTTTTTGTTTATCTTGTTTATTAACTAGATAGGTACACTTATCTGTGCCCCGCATGGAACGTTTATAATAACAATTTTATTCACGACATTTGATTTAAATGAAACAAAGCCTATACATGTAGCTCCTACATGTGAAAACCGCATGACAATCCGTTCAGTAGATTTGGAGATTATCGTGAACAGACAGAAAATAACTTAAAAACTTTTTTTTTGTATATAGGCTTTTATCGCGCCCCCTGTCAAATTTTGATAAAAATTTTCAATGTATAGAATCGCTGATTTATAGTAAGTAGGTGTAGAAATAGATTATTATAGTATAGATTTATTTTTTCCAGTTTCCAGTCTTTTTTTTTAATAGGTTACCAGTTTATGCACTAATCACTTTATTAAGGAATTAGCTGACCCACGCGGTTTCACCCGCGATAATTTCGGAGTTCCCGCGGGAATTCCGGATTACAATGTAGCCTATGTTACTCAGGGATAATGTAGCTTTCTAATGGTGAAAGAATTTTTGAAATCGGTTCAGTAGTTTTTGAGTTAAATCGTAACAAACAAACAACCAAAAAATCAAATCTTTCCTCTTTATGATATTAATTATTATTTTATCTAAGTATATAAAATTCTCGTGTCACGGTGTTTGTAATTTAACTCCTCCGAAACGGCTCGACCGATTTTTATGAAATTTTATATGCATATTCAGGTCTGAGAATCGGCTACTATCTATTTTTCATCCCGGAATCCCCGCGGGAATTCCGAAACTCACGTGGGTGATACCGCGGGGCACAGCTAGTATTAGTATAGATTTACGCGGTTTGTGAGGAAATGTTTAGGTGTGGGTTCGACTTTGCTAACCCTATTTATCACCACTACACTACTTTTTTTTTTTAATTTGGGTCACCAAACAATTGCACACAGATACCTATAATTTTGTGTTTCAGCACCACGATGTATCGTCTGCTAGTCCTGGCGTGCGTGATTGGAATTATCAATTGTCATGCAATCGACGCAAAGACGGAGAAACCTGAAAAGCTTGACGAGAAGAGCTTAATCAGCTGGGTTCAGGATGTGATCGGAGGATGGACCAGCACGACCACTTCTACTACGACTACCCTCAGACCTGTGATGGACCCGCCTGAAAATTGTCCCACATGCCGTTAGTGTTTTCTTATGTTATCCAGCAATCTTCTTAAGTTATAAATAGGACTAGTTAAGAATCCCTTCCCTGCTATTATAAATGCGAATGTGAGTTTGTTTGTTACGCTTTCACTACTCAACTGATCATCATGTGCACACAGCCTTAATTAGTTCATCATCAATTTTACATTAATGTTGTCAGGGGTACAGAGAAGGACAAAGGGTACTTTTATCCCGTTTCCGCGGAAATTCCGAATTTAACGCGGTTGACACCGCTATATATCTATATAGTATATATATATATACATATATCTCTTTATATATATAGAGATATAAAGAGATAGATATAAAGATAAAGCTCAAAACTATGAAAACACACAAATAGTGCGTTCTTAGTTGTGAATTTGTAACTTATAAGTAATGAAGCCCGATTAATATGTGCGATAACTCACTTAAAATTGGATACGACGGAGTCTTATGTTGGACACGTCGCGCCTATACATATAGATGTCATCTTTTCGGTTCAATCTAGAGAGATTGATTAGAAATACTGATGTCATCCAATTTGCTTTATACCACTCAACATTAGAAAGCAAGTAAGTAATCTAGAAATCAGTAGGTACCTACCTAATGCCGTGTATTGATCAGGATGCGGCATCGCTCGCACACGCGATCGCATCGTGGGCGGCCAGCCGGCCAAGAAGCTGGAGTTCCCCTGGATGGCGGTGCTGATGTACGGCGGCAGGTTCTACTGCGGCGGTTCGCTGATCAACGACCTGTATGTCATGACCGCAGCGCATTGTACAGCCGGGTGAGTCAACTTCTTAGTCCGACGCTCCTGTGAGAGTTGGTTGGGGTTGTCTAAATTGATGTCTTGCTTGACGAGTGTCCATTTCTTACGGTTTGTGATGTCACGAGTAAGTACAAGTGTCCTGAGCTGAAATGCATATGATCGAAGTGGTGAATTGAAGACCGACGCTCTTATGCCTCACTGACGCTGAATCATAACATTCATAAGGCACCATAGTCCATGCCTAATGGTGGACATTTTCTGGTGAGGTCTTTGTAGAACTCAGACGATTTCAGAAATGGTAGATCTTCATTAATGATCACTTGTCCAAGAATTGAAGATGTCGCGGCTGTTAAACTGACAGTCGTGTCAGTCAGGGGCAAGAATGTATTAAATATTTCAGGGAGTTATGCCAGACTACATATACTATCTGAATTTTTAATTGGGAACACTCCTGCTTTCGTACAGGTTCCGCAAGGAGCGCATTACGGTTCGTTTCCTGGAGCACGATCGCTCCGACGCTAACGAGACCAAAACCATCGACCGGAAGGTGGACGCCATCATCCGCCACCTGCGCTACAACCCCAGCACTTACGACAACGACATCGCACTATTGAAGCTCAATGAAAGGGTAATAATAACCATAAAAACCTGTGGATCAACTAGGAGAAGAAATCCTTAAGTGGATCGATGAATTATTATTTATTATAATTGACATCGTGTTCCGAATTGACAGTCATTTCAATTTAGTTCTTGAGTTCTTTGCTGACTGATTGTACCTACCAACCAATCTTAAGTAATAAAATATTTAGAATTTGATAAGGCGTGTGCAGCGAGCTTGAATCTTTAATGGTTATTGAAAATGACCAAAGACAGCATAACTACATTAAAACGCCCTATAAAGCTCAACAACTTAAAAGTGTTAAGCTATTCTCGATGTCAACCACAAAAGATAAGCTAGAAGAGAAAGTACGGGCACAAATACTTAACTATGATTATACTTCTAGGTAGACCTCAGCAGTGCATTAATAAAGCGGGTACGAAGTGATGAAGGTGCAGTAGAGACTGAGGTGCCTGACGACAAGGACGTTGGGCTCCGCCCTGTCTGCCTGCCTCCTACAGGGTACTCATATTCAAACTGCAGCGGTGTCGTCGCCGGTTGGGGCACCACGGAGGAAGGAGGCGCGGTCGCTACTACCTTGCAAGAAGTAAGCATGTTATTTGTCTATACCTACTACTTACTTGAATAATACATATGTACCTATGAGTACAAGAAGTTTCACAGACGAATTGTGCGGCTACGTATAGGTACTTTTCTTCAAGGGAAACTGATATGACTAAAATATGACTGTCTAGTAATCAGCGATCTGAAACCTGGGGTAAATACCTCAATATTTGAATTATTGAAGTTAAACTTTAGTTACGGCAGGAGATAAAAAATCATTACATTATGTGTCAGGCTGTCAGGTATCTAATTTTAAATTACCTACCTACTAGTTTTTGATTTCGACACACTGTTCCCCGCGGTAATTTCGGAGATGCTGCGGGAATTCCAGGATAAAATTCTATATTCTTTTCTGTACTACCCCTGACATCGCGTAGTATGCAAAATTTAATGCAGTTTCTCCCGCGTTAACTTCGGAGTTCCTGTAAGAATTACAAGGATAAAAAGTACCCTATGTCTTTGTCCTTACCCCTGGCAACATATATGCAAAATTTCATGATGATCGGTTGAGCCGTTAAGGCAAGAGAGCCTATAGTATACCTATCTACATACCAGTACTTACATTGATAGACGCACCCGCTTTGTTTTACAGGTGAGCGTCCCCATAATGTCCAACGAGGACTGTCACAAGACGGCATATAGGAAACGCATCACGGAAAACATGCTGTGCGCGGGCGAGCCCGAGGGCGGGCACGACGCCTGCCAGGGGGACTCCGGCGGGCCGCTGCACGTGCGCAACTCCACTACCACCCAGTACCAAGAAGTGGGTCAGTATCTACTTCAGTTTTGGGAGTTGGAAATATATACGTATATGACCTCACAGCAGTGGCTTGGCCCTTGGACCTTGACCAGCAAACCTCAAATTTAACTAGTGAAAAATGCTTTAATCTTCGGTATTAGAAATCTAAATATGTGATATAGAGGCGTAGAGGCAATACTAATAATTATGGCGACACATTTGAAAATTGTTCCCTGCAGTGGAAGAGCTGATAGAAAAGCTTTGCACCTTTAAAGTATCTACTTATATTTTAACTTAATTTAACAGTTCAGTTAGGGCCGAGTTTCTCATCAGGGCCTTTGGCTACCTATAGTTAACGTCTCTGCCTCACAGTTCCGTGGATAGGTTAGCGAGTAGATACGATGCGAAGCTTCGGATGATCGGATTTCGTAGTAACGCTTCTGCAATCATCGACCAGAATTATTGATTCATTTCACCTATACTCACCTATTTGACTTCTCTTTCCAGGTATAGTGTCGTGGGGTGAGGGCTGCGCACGACCCGACCGTCCGGGCGTATATACTAGGGTCAACCGCTACATGACTTGGATTTTAAGCAACACGCGAGACGCCTGCTACTGCTAACTAGAGATATGTCTCGATAAGAATCACTCGATTCATAATCGATTACAAAAAAAAACATTCCTCTGACGAACTATCGGTAAAAGAACTAGCTCTGACGAGTGCTAGTTAGGTATTAGGATTTAGGTGTATAATCGCAAGGGATTCGCCTCTAATTCTAGCTGATTCCATTATAATCCTACTCTCTTGCTCTGGTTGGGAACATGGAAAATTTTAGTTCATTATTTTCCTTCTATTTTAGTGATTAGGAAAGAGATTTGATAAATACATTATGATCAACAATCTTCAAACATCCTAATACTACAATGAATATTATTAAAATTAAACAATGAGTATCCATAGCTTCGCAATGGGAGCAGGTTTTCTTTGCTCGCACAAAAGTGGGGTTACAATGGAATAAGCCAAAAGTAGTTGTAGATTTTTTAAATTTATCACTATCAGACGTATAGAGCTAAATAAAGGATTTTCACGGCCGCTCCTGCGCCTGCATTCAGCCGAGCCCCGCTATCTTCACCTTCTTCTTGATCTTTATATAGATGATAATATAATAATCGTTAACGCACAGAAAACTACGGAACGGACGCGTTGTCACGTAGTCGCGCAAAATTGGACTTTTGATTTGACGATTTTACGTGACTTATGACGATTCCATCCTATAAGTTTTCTATGCGTTCTCTATGGGGCTTTGTATCACACACCGCAAGGCGCAATTTCAAACCTTACCAATGAGCTTGAACCGTCGGTGAAGAAAAACATTGTGAGGCAAACATAGCGTGATGGTAGGTAATTTTTTAGTGCCCCGCTGGCTATAGCTACGACCTTCAAGTGAAATTCTGTCGCCATGCACCTAACGATTTGGTACGGGTCGACATTTGTCGGAACTCTTTGCAATGACAGCCTTTCCGCACTTGCAATGAAATATACTATTTAAGTACCTTGCCCACTGCGTCTTGAGTTTTGCCATTTTTAACCGATGTTTCGTTGGAATGGAATGTTAAATATTTACCTACTATTTAGTATACCTACCTAAACTGTATTTTATGAAGCTATTTAATTATTTATAATTAATTTATTTTAAAATGTAATCAAAAGCTTGGCCATTGGCCACAGCAAATAAAGAGTGCAGTGTAAAAAGTGCAAAAAGTGCATTGCAGTTTCATTGATTGATAAATACCTACATACGATTACGATCATAATATAGTCGCCACACTGCACACAATAATAATTATATTCGATGTGGCAAAGCCTAAATACTAATTGAGGAATAATAAGTACCTAAAATTCGTAATAAAAGTAAAAATAGGTAATAACTAAATAATAAAAAATAAACATTTTGATAGTACCTAAACCTACTCGTTTCTATTACCTAGTTATACCGATTTGTTGATAGTGAAATTCTGAGCATATGTGTAAGTATGTAGATATTTCTGAATTATCTCTTTAAATTGTGAGGTGAGGAGTTTTAGAAAAAGTCGGATCCATGTGCTATTTTTATGATTCTTTTATTTTGAAAAATGATATTAGTAACATAACAATTTCACTAATATTATTTCTGTTTAAGAGGGGATCGTCACGGTTACCTTAATAACTAATTTAGAATGTTATTTTCTCACAGAATAACTGGTTTTTATTTGATTACCTACCTTACTGATGAAATATTATGTTTCTATATTGCCAATACCAGAAAGAATAAGGAGTCTAACCGCCGCACTCAGAGTCAACTTTAATGATTACTTAATTAAGTATAGGTTTTTAAAACAAGTCTGCCGCAATCAGATACGTTCAGTAAATTAATGTTAATTGACATTTAACGAGATGTAAGTTAATTAGTTAAATGCCAATTAACATTAATTTATTAAACTAGTCTGATTGCGGCAGTTTTGTTTTAAAAATCTATACTTAATTAAGTAATCATTAAAGTCGACTCTGAGTGCGGCCGTAATTCTACATCAATGATCAATTAAAACTTTGAATTGAGATCCCTCTTAAATCTAATACACAAACGAAATCACGGATGTCTGTAACTTAATGATTTTACCAGTTTTTGTTATTATTCTACATAAAGATCTAAGTATCTATTTTAGGCATAATATCACAAAATAATCACAAAAACGAAGTAATAATTTAAAGCACAATTTCATATTATAATCATTGTAGAAGTGATAAAGCACTTTAGATCTGCCCTATTTCCCAAATTGTCATTTACAGAAACTAGTCCGTGTTAACTATCTTCTATGGATATTAGAATAGAAAAAAAAAGTACTTATTTATTCATCAAATAACTTCCATTCCTTTTTGTTTTATCTAGAATATTTGATATGTAGGTTAGGTAATTTTATTGGGTATTGTTTTTGAAATGTTTAAACAGCGACATGATCGAAGACAGGTTACTGGAGATGACGCCGGCGATCTGTACAGTTTCCGGTTCTGAACTGTAGGATGTAAGGAGGTTGGGAAATGTGTCAGTAGTAATATCCTCAAGCACTGCATCACCACGCTTCACTATTCTCCTCGTCTCCACAGTGCCATCAGGTTTCATCCTGCTGGTTGTGATAACTGTCTGGCAAAACGACCCACTGGATACAACATCACTTGTAAACTGTGTCAATGCATCTTCCACATTATCACTCTGTTTCCACAACTTTGACAGATCGTCAGATGAAATCATGCCATCCAGGTCTGTATCTTTCTTATGATGATCCTCACTCACACTATGGTATCCAGGTTTGAGGTAATAATCTCTAATATTTTTCTTTTCAGAGTCCTCCCATTCAGAAGCAGAGGGTAGTCGCTGTTCCTTCTGGTCTGGGGCGTTGCCAGATGAGTCGAAACTATTGCCTAGCAGTTGATCAGGGAACATAACATCAATATTAGCAAATACACGACCAAATAGTTTATAGAACTCTGCAATAGCATCTGCCACATCTAGGTGTTTTATGGGTTCCTGGTACTTTTGCATGTCCTGGTGTTTCGTATACAACTCGCTGTCGTCATCATCGTCGTCGTCGGACCCCCAAATCGGATTCCGAAACTCATTCTTAGGTGGCTCTTGTCCAAGACCAAAAAACGTCCGAATTTTGTTAAGAAAGAAATTATTGCTCATATTTTTGTAAAACTAGAGGATTTTTGTATCAGACACTGCAAATAGAAAAGATTTTTCAAAATTATAATAGCCTCGTTTGTATGAAAATCTAAATTCTGTTTAGTCCATCAGTCAGATAATAAAAAAAATAGACACATATATTTTGGTTTTTTATATTAGTGAAAAAATATCTAAATCGCATCCAAAGTTCAATAGGGGGCAGGGGCTCGTGACGTCGCGCGTCGTAACGTAGCTGTACTATAAACTGTAGCACGGCGCAAGGCGTGACGTCACGCAACATTTCGACTTAAATGTATCTCCGTTATTTTTTGATTACTTAAAAATAAAAAATACCTGTCCAATATTTGGACGCAGATAAGCAATAAAATGTTAACCCACAAAATTAAGCTATTGATTCAGAACGATTTATTGAGAGTTAGGGAACGTTTTTTAATTGTGTTTACCTTATTACATTGCTTAAATATGTATATGTAACTAAATATTGAACATAAAAAATGTCGACACAAAATGGCGCTCCTACTTTTAAAACACGATTTACTCAAAATTTCTCCAGTGTGGGTTAACACACTATTGCTTATCTATGTCCATTTTTTACTAGCTGTTCCCCGCGGTTTCACCTGCGATTAGTTGCGATGTCCTTCTCTGTTCCCCTGTCAAAGTGTATGCTAAATTTCATGATGATCGGTTGAGCCGTTAAGGCATGAAAGCATAACAGACAGACAGACTTACTTTCGCATTTATAATATTAGTAGTGATTTATCTACATGACGGAGTAAAAACTAAAATTTACTTTACAAGCCCATTCAGAATCATATTATTATCATTATATCGTGGTCAGATCTTAGAATTGATTTTTTTCATGAAGTCGCCAGTATTAAGGCGGCCACACACTCTACGGTCCACCGGAGAAGTCTACCTGTGCAGTAGCAGTTTTTTAACCTGCGTAGGCGACCGGCGCAGGATCGAAAATAAATTCTTTTGTGTGACACTGTACAGTGTATGTACCTTGGCATGTGTGTGTGTACTTCGGTCGCCTGCACTGGTCGAGTTAGTTGTTGAATTTTATACAAGGCCTCACATGTTTCAGGAATAATTTTTCAAGTGTCTGAGGTGAAATAATTGCTGAAAATTTCAGGGTCCTAATAAATTCTGCCAGTTGCAAGAAATCTCAATGTAAATGACAATTTTTCATGGACAAAAATACAATTTCTCATAACTATGTCTTTTTTTCAACATTATTATATCATGATATAAAGTGTGTTTTTCATCCATTTGTAGGAAATAGTGATATAGGAACATGGAAACTATAATAAGCAATTGCACCAACATAGTTATAGATAATACAGCATGTTTTATATATAAGTTCTAACAAAGACGAGTCGGGCAATGGAGTGGAGCGGGGGAACGAACGTACTACAACCGCTATTAGTCGGCGGGAAACGTTATTGATAACGAAACTACCCTCTCGCCGACACATTTATTTAATTCAATAAGTCAATAATCAATCATAAAATAGTCACTATAGGCACTGATAAGTGAAAGCGAGTGCGATGTTTAAGTGATCTATCATGGCACCACATGTACATGTACATGTACCACAGAAGGAGAAAAGAAGACTATTAATGGCTTTCAATTATAATACTATAGAAATTGCAAATGAGGAGATTTTAATTTTTGAACTCTTCTGATGGAAATTTTTTTTTGTCTGATTTTGATAGTTGCAATTAGTTTTTGACTTTGGGCAGGGAGCACCCGACATTCTCATTTAGCTCGCTCAGCTCACTTGACTTAGTCAGCACTCAAGCAGTGCAAACCTAATCTAGAATGATACTGTAGTGGTGGTAGTACATTTCGATGGGTAGGTTATGGGCACTTATTTATGGGCACCCCAAATAATATTACATTATAATGTGGTCAAATATTGTCCGAGTCATCGAATGTTCACTTTAAAACGATATGATGAGTTTGAGCTGGCCATAATATAATGAAATGGTTGCAACTATCGTTGGCCATGGTCGAACTCAACTCAAGCACATGAAAATATCAATTTTATAATCCGGCTACGACACGTACTTTAAATAATATATAATGAAATAAATAAACCAGCATTGATGTATTTAAATGTAGTTACACTACAAAAGATTAATTAGAAGTCATATTATATGCATATAAATAGTTAATTTGTTTATTACGCAACACAATGCACATTGTAAACAAATTATAGTAAAAATAAAATACTAGTGTCAAAATACCTATCTAGACATCTATTTCATTCATTTACAAAAACTTACCCAGAATCCAGAATGATCTGTAAATTGTAATCGCTCCTTGCTTTGTTTGTTTGTAACGCAGTATTGTTTTATTGGTTTTGTTGATTGTTCTCTTGGGTAGGTGTGTTCTGTGGTTCTCTTGTTCTCTTTGCTAGTGTGTGAATCGTGTTCTGGAAGTTCTGACCACAGAGTACAGACGAATAAGACTCTGACTTCTGGGGAACCAGGAGGCAGGAATGCACAACACGATATTATACGACACGTCGACACCGGAATGCAGGTACAGCACTCAGCACTGTAATGCGCGACACTGGATTATACGACGCCGGAATGTACAGCACCGGTGACACCGCTCCCAGAGAGAAGGTAATCACTACGTTTTAACCGCTCCTAATGGGTGATGAAATCACGCCTCCTTTCTTTGTGCTCGTTAACGTTACTTATCTAAATAATGGGTCAAGTTATTGTCAAATAGGGCACAAATATTTTATGTTAGATCTGTTAATTGAATTAAATAAAAAATAATGAGAACATTACTGTCGGGGACACGTCATCATGAACTGATTACAAAATAATGTACCCCGACATTCTTGATTAGGTTAGGTTCGTACTGAGGTCTCGCGCGCGAAAGACAAAATGAGGTGATATTTATTTAATTAATTCTTAGATGTGGCCACAACCCAATATATTAGGTAAAAAAAAAGAATATAATATTATTCTATTTACAATGGTAATAATTCATTAAAGTGATAAAAATAATAATTCCATTAGTAAATATTAAACTTGGACTGATTTTTATTTGAATTTCCATCATATTTTGAGATAGTACTAAAAAGTCAGTTATTAAAAACTACCTGCATTGTATTGAATACAATGTTCTCTTATTCGTCTGTGAATACTACTAAACGGAGCAAGCCGGCTAGGCCATGAAATCCGATTTCGCCAATTCCGGTGCTGTACATTCCGGTGTCGTACAATCTCGTGTCGTGCATTCCGTTGTCGCGTTTTCCGGGGCTGTACAATACAGGTACTCGAAGTTCTTTTCAGTTATCGTATATTGTTGAGTTTTCAGTTTAGTAGTTAAAAGTCGTAGATGGAGAATCTACGTTAAAAGTCGATAACAACTGATGTTAAATTTGAGGCGCACCGCGCAGCGCACCTATACTATAGTCTATATTACTAAATAAGTAGTTCAAACAATTGACGTAACACGGCACGCACCGCTCCGCTCCGTGTGTCGCATTACAAAATAGTAGTCAGTAGTTCGTCGATTATTATTACTATAATACTAAATAAGTAGTTCAAACAATCGACGCAACACGGCATGCACGCGGCACAGTTAGACGACTAGTTAGTAATTCGTCGATTGTTATTCGAATATTAATGATGGTGAGGAACGGAACATGCATCTCACCAATGCATTTACTACTATTGAAAAGAAAATACAACTTAATTGGCTGTATGGACTTGCCTTTCCCATTAGGGTAAAAAAAATGAATAGCTATCAGAGGGCGATCATCATGGAGACGAAATAGGGATGCCGGAAGTGAAAAAAAAAAATCGATATTTATAAAAATATCGACTTCGATATATCGAGGAAAAAATTTCGCTACATCGATATTATTATATCGATCAAATTTTTAAAAGATTTTGCGATTTTAAAATTGGCAGCAACTCTACACAGTTGAACTTAATAGGACGCTCTGTGGGAAGTTGTATAGTAAAACGACATCCTCCCGACGAACGCCCCTTTTCTCCTTATTTTACTATTTCCACATTTTGTTTATCACTAATGAATCATTAATAAGCTAAATCCATCACTTTCACACAATACACTTTATAAGAGATAGTGTGAGCTATTAATAGTTGAAATTGCAACCGCTGGATGTCCTAACCCAATCGGTCAGTTCCCAAATCCCAATACAGTTCCTTTTTCTGTTTGTTCCTATCCTTTACAGTACCCGGAGCACGAATTTTTTCGCTCTCATCCTTTCGATATCGAGCGTTTTTTTTGTATCGTTCATTTTCCATGCAAAAAAAAACGCTCCAGTGTCGTTAATTTTCCATATAAAAAAAACGCTTTGACATTATTCGATATCGACAGACGAGAGCGAAATAAATCGTGCTCCTCCTACAGTTTCGGATTCTAAGAATGTTGGCAATCATACTGACTTCATAGATTTTTAAAATGATTTTATTTTAATACAGAGAATGTCGTATTTTATAAGACGTTTTTCTGTATTAGTCCCTTGACAACCTATTATATTTTCCTATAAAAATTTTGAAAATATTTTTTAAATAGCCTTATAAATCAGTCCTCAAAGCTCCCCTCGGCTACATTTGGTACTTCGAGTAAGATACAAAATTTAAAAAAAATATAGTTTTTGATACAATTTTCGATATTGGATATTTTGTATCGATATATCTGATCAAGCTAAAAATATTGGATAAAAAAAAATCGATACGATACTTTTTCAACAAGCCTTTTGTCTCTTGGCGGGATTTTTAGCAGAAAGGACGTCAGTTTTATTTCTTCGTTTTGCAAATTAGTTTATTGTGATTAATATTGTGTGAATATGGTGGATTTTGCATAATAGTGATCCATTAGTGATGAACAGTGTGCGGAAACGGTAAAATAGGATAATAGGGCGTTTGTCAGGAGGTTTTCGTTTTACCATACAACATTCCACAGAGCGTCTCAAGTTGTCCCAAGTTCAACTGTGAAGACAGAAGATTTGCTGCCTAAAGTTACGGTAAAGTATCGGAATGCATCTCACGAATCCAATCTGCACGAATAAATTCAGAAGAAGACAAATACAACTGAATTGGCTGTATGGACTTAGCTTCCTTTGCCTTTCCCATTGGGGTAAATTTAATTAATAAAAAAAATAGTCAATCAATTCTAGTAATTGATGCCTCTATTGGCAGTATGGGCCCTGTACTCTTAGCCTTTCCTATATAGGATAAATAAACGAAAAAAAATTGATGCCTCTATTTTTTTTTTAGATTAGCAATATTAAAAATTATTATGTTGACTCAAACAAAAATATTCAATGACTAATTATCAAACGTTTAGCAGTAATGAAGGATGTAGGCCCAGAGAAAACCTGATCGAGGTCGAATGTGATGTTCAAACTCATCTGAAAGGTAGGTAACTATGTTCAATTATTGCTAAATTGTTTAATTGAATTGCATTCACAACACTTCGCTCATTAATGAATTTCTAAGAAATATTATGCCGATACTATTAAATGTTTACTACCCTAGTTTAAGCAAACTGTCTTCTCAGTACTCAGACGAAATAAAAAGTCTTTTTATTTCGTCTGAGTCTCAGTATCTAAACACCTACTTAAAAATAGGTAGGTATCTAAAGTACAATAAGCTAAAAGTCTAATTCAAGCATTTCATAGTAGAAATAACATTCATTTATTTATTCAATTACGCACGTCTGATTACATTATGCATGAATTGATTTGGACGCTTGTCAATGCTACTTTAATAGGATTTCATAGTTAGCTCATTCATTTGGGAGGCTCTAGCAGTGGAGAGCGTGTCGTGAACCGCTTTTTTTTGAGCAAGTGATTGGAAGTCATGTAAAGTATATTTATTGTGTATCACTCCTAATTTTTTTTTAAACAGTACTACAGTTGTTGAACTTGAACAATGCAGAACGATAATACATTGAAACTTCTACAGATACCTGGTTGGTTACTTATTATTTTCTTATAATGCATTAAATATGCTTCATGTTCTATGAAATAAAGCTCAACTGCTTCTTTGAATACTGCACTAGTTAAGTAAAAAATGTTATTCAGTTTAAAAACAATTTCTTATATTTACATATATATAAAGAAGAAATAGGTCTACAAGTATGAAATAAATTATAATAAATATTACCTACTTCAATTAGAATTTTTTGAAAAAATTTGGTGAATATTTAAAAGACTTAATAAGGTGCTAGTTGTTACTGTATTTTCTTTTTCAGTACCCAGTACAATTATTTCAGGTCATAAAAGATATTACCTATAAATTTTAAATTAAACTGTAAGATAATTCACTTACTAGACTTATGAGTATCTATGTAAAGTAACTAGCTGTCCCCCACAGTTTTACCCATAATAATTTCAGAGTTCCCGTAGGAATTCAAAAATAAAATATAAATATAAACCTTTCTCATGAATCAGTCTATCTTTCAGTGAAAACCGAATGAAAATCTGTTGCATAGTATTTAGGATCTAAGCATACATAGAAACAGACAGACAGCAGGAAGTGACTTTGTTTTATACTATGTAGTGATTTAATACAGCTAGCCAGTGCAATCTTGTCTATTGTATTGTTATCAGATGACCATGCAACATGTATCTAACAGATCCATGATAATTAAAGGTAATTACTAATTATGATTTGTCACATAATTATAGGAAGTATAAGTTGTAAATGACTAGCTGTCCCTTACTATTTCTTTTGCATTATCAAAAACCTTATAATAAATAATGCTTGCTCTATAAATGGAAGCTGATTGCAGTATTTGAAATTTTTTTAAGAGTTTTTAAGTTGTGGTACTACTAATAAGATAAATATATTACTAAAATAAATAGTAACAATCAATTTAGGAGTTTTGGTGCTATAGCACTGGTGGCAACTGAGAATTTTAGGTTTAACTTTAGAGTATTCTCAAAACTTTAGAGTCCTTTAGTAAATTTTCTATGAAATGTAGTTCTATATTTGAAATTTTCTAGAGTCCAACACAAGACAAAGACCATACAAACACCTAACGTTTGGTTTTAATATCAACACATTGATTTATTTATTTATTTGTTTATATATTTATTCATGCATTTATTTTTTTATATATTTATTCATGCATTTAATTATTTATTCATTCATTCATTCATTTATTTATTTATTTATATTCATATTTTCCTCTGCAAACTCTCTGTCATGCAGTTTGTCACAAACTAGGTAACCATTTCGATATATTAGGGACCCACCTATATAGAATATTTATATAGAATATAATATATAATATAGAATACCTATATATATATATTTTTTTAATTTAGACTTTGCAATACAAAGACAAAAATGTGTTTTTCGGCAGTATTAAATTCTCTTAGAAAATTATAACAGCAATTACTCATAACATCTTTGAATAACAGTCAAATATTTCTAACTTTCGATAAAACATTTGCTATAATAGTTGTGGTATAGAACTAAACAAACCCCATTTTGTGGTTTTATAAAAGAAATACATGCCTTATCATAAAATAGCTGTTTTAATAACAGTCAGTGCACTGAACCCTACATATTAATGAAGTAAACAACGCCAAAACCAATGGTCAAAACTCTAACCATGTCATAAGTCAATAACCGTTAAAGTATGTAATTTTCAGGGATACAAACCCCATTGGTTATTTAATTTCGAATGTACTATTTTTTGAGAAAAAGTCACGCAAGTAGGTACATGTCGAAAAACATTAAGAAGTTATTTTATTGACATCCTTCATATTAAAAAAATAAGTAGGTAGGTCGTTGGTCTTAGCTTAGGCAGTGGTTATAGAGGGTTATATACTCTTTGGCTTAGCCCTAATGCCCGCTCCACATTCACGCGAGAATCTTGCGAGATCCCGAACGCGAGGAAACCACGAGTACGTGAATGTGGAGCCGATGTTCTCCGCCGATTCTCGTGGTTTTCTCGCGTTCTCGCAAGATTCTCGCGTGAATGTGGAACGGGCTTTAGATCTTATTTCCATTAAGCGGCTAGTCGCGGGCGGCTGGCCGCATGCGACTTCCGATTATTCGCGAGTCGTGGCCGCGTCAATGGAATTTGGTATAATTATGACTAGCTGAATAAATGGGCATCGCGGGCAGCTGGCCGCGCGCGACTCGTATTTATTCTCGAGTCGCGGTCGCGTCATTGGAAATTGGTATAATATGAATAAATAGGAACCGTGCGTGGCCAGCCTTCCGCGACTAGCCGTTTAGTGGAAATAAGGTCTTAGGCTTCTTTATCTCGAATATCGTTTTTCCCTAAACGCACAGGCGTATAGCTAGGCGTCGAAGTCGCTAGTTTTTTTAATTTCCTTTTAGGCGTTCCTACTCTTTCCGGCCCGCCAACATTCGAAGCAAGTGTGGTGTAAAAGCTTTTGTCTGACGCAATATGTTAAAAAAGTGTGTGTCAGCTCCGACGCACACGTGACTCTTCATAATATTTTTTGTTATCTTTCCTTCATCCTTCATCATCAGCCTGTAGCAGTCCACTGCTGGACATAGACCTCTCCAATTGCCCGCCACTTAGCACGACTCTCTCTCTCTCTCTCTCTTAGCCTCCCGCATCCAACCACCATCAGCCATCCTGCGAAGATCGTCACTCCACCTAGCATGTGGGCGTCCTACACTGCGTTTGCCTATTCACGGTCTCCACTCCAGAACCTGACGGCCCCAACGGTTATCAGTTCATCGGTTGTTATCTTTGCTTATTGTAAATACCAACGTCTTGTTGCCATAGCATCGTTTCGACTGCGCTTGTCTGGCCAACTCATTTGTTATTAACAATATGTCTAGTTGCCATAGCAACAATATGTAAACAACGTAGTAGTAGGGGAGTCGACGATGCTAAATGAGGATTACTCGAGCGTCGTTGGGTCGTATTGAGGTTTAAATAAAATAAGGGTAAACGATGTTTTGTCTTTCACCGGTTGTCTTCTTCAAGATAAAAAAAAGTCAACCGCGCTCGAGAATTTCGTGGTGGCGGTTTTTTTTACTCCCTTACGTCACTTTTAAGTCGTCAGATTATTCATAATATGCACACTTTTCAGGATGTAATTAACCACATCTTAATCTAACGCGCTTGTATGTTTCTAGCTATCGTATCTATTCTGATCGGCTATCCTAGACGCGTGACTCTGTGTACAAATCTGTGTAGAACATTGGTGGGCATAGTACGGCCGCGCGAAAGGGTTTAGTCCGGCCCGCAGCGGTCCTTCGAAATGTAGGTATAGTAGTTAAATTTTGACGGTGATGCATAGGTAAAGGAGCCAGCTCGACCAGTTAAGTCGCGTTGTCGCGGTGCATTTTTCCTTTAATTATGGCCCTCCGAAATTTCACAAACTTTCTGGCCCTTCATGAAAGTTTTCCTACTTTGACCATGACCAAAGTTTCGGTTTATTAAATGTATACCTAATGTAAATTCGCATAGAAAGAAAATGATAAAACAGAAATTAATTTTTGGTTGGTACAGTACCCACGAATAGATAGTGTTGCTATTCCTTACACAGTATAGGACTAAATAGGCTTTTTTTGGTGTTTTGTGTTTCGTCATTCGCCACCCGTACAATTAATAATACCTACTTACCTATAGAAAATGAAGAATAATAAGAATAGAGAACATAATTCTTACTCTCCTATTGCTTAACTATCTTAATCTAATATATAAAATTCTCGTGTCACAATGTTCGTTCCCATACTCCTCCGAAACGGCTTGACCGATTCTCATGAAATTTTTTATGCATATTCAATAGGTCTGAGAATCGGCTACTATCTATTTTTCATCCCGGAATTCCCGCGGCAACTCCGAAACTCACGCGGGTGACACCGCGGGGCACAGCTAGTCTAATATCGCTAGTAATACCTATATAACCTATGTTAAAGTTATCGGGGAAAAACTTTTTCGGAGGAACTTTTTACCGTTGTCTTAGGTAATCATCGATTTACTGCAAAAAACGTGGTGCGGTTGAGTGCAACGTGTTGTATTGAGAAATGGATGCGTCACGAAAAATCATTTTTGGATTTGAAGGCACATGGAAATATCTGCCTTCACTTTTTTTTTCTAAATCGGAAGACGATGAAGATACCGACCTTGCGATCTCATGAAAAACGTTCTATAGCCGCGGATCGCGATGGCATCTCGGTAATTCAGCTATTGAATTCTCGCGGCTCGCCTTCCTTCACGTCTCGCTTTCCATAGCAAACAATGGGAAGGCACGTTTGTGTTGCACTATACTTATTTGTTGGGCGAGGTCTTTCTTATGCACCAAGTTTCTTAAGTACCAGTTTGCACATAGATGATTCATGCTATGCAGTTGTACACTAAAAGTCGTGGGTTCGATCCCAAGTGAGTACTTTATACATGATTAATTAAATTAGGATTTAAGAAAATGTAAGAAACTTTAAGCTCAGCAGTAACATACCTAATATTAACTAGATTTCCTCGCGGTTACACGCGCATGAGTTTCGGGATACCTATTACTTTCTTATTCGAACCAGGATAAATTTGTCCTATTAAATGTTAAAGCGGGATTCGGGACTTAAGCTGACATGCCAAGTTTCATTCAAAACTGTGCGGTAGTTTTTAATCGAATCGAAAATCGAAATTCCCAAAAGTTATCGATATGGTTGATTATATTTTAATAAGTAACAATTACATATTCTATGTTTTTCTCAGTTTGAGTTCAATCTTTGTACAATGTACCTACATGGCGTGAATTACCGCTCTTAACTGTAGTGTAGTTGCCCTTTACTCTTCATAATTAAGGAGTCCTGACAACGTTGACGTCATCCCAATATGCCTATGACGTCATCCCAATATTACTTATTTGACATCATATCAAATAGCGAAATAATAGACTAGCCCTTTACGAGTTTCGACCTAAACCTATTGATTGTCATATTACAGCGCCATAACCTTTTAGTTAGATTTTGACAAGATTTGTCTGTCTAGTGAACTTTCCCTTTTACATGTCAGAAATAATTTAACCCTAAAGTGGTGTTTTTTGAGTAGTTTTTAGTTTTTAAAATTATCAGCGCGTGCTTAAAATACTATTTTAATACTAGCTGTTCCCTGCGGTTCCATCCGTGTCAATTTCAATTTCTGAAACAAAAAGCATCCTATTTGATTCTCTGTATCCCTGACCATAGATTTAGAACCCCTGACAACGTGTATGCAAAATTTCATGATGATCGGTTGAGAATTGTGGCCTGAAAGCGTAAGAAACAAAAAACAAACAAACTGATATTCACATTTATAATATTTGACGTTTTACAGGGCCCTTATTCTCTATGACCAACAACATTCCTTGCCTATAACGCGCGTCCCAAAAACACAATTCTGACCGCTCCAGATGCCAACATATTAGAAATTAATATTCTATATACCATAACCTCAGACGAAATAAGACTTTTTATTTCGTCTGAGACCATAACACACGTTGTAAATGTATTTTGTAAAGTGAAACTTCTTCGATCACTAAGGAAAAACAATTTTTGTGGTGTCTTATCTTATCACGGTGTGTTCTGTGTTCACTGCTCTAATCACATCGGTTTTATAAAATCCTTGGACCTCGTTATACGATCGCTTTCAACTTTGTCCCCTACATTTTGTGATTTCCATTTTCCGATTGCCTAATAACGGCGTCTCTAGGTTTTGAGAGTTCTGCTTGCTGCATATAATATCCAAAGTGAATATTGTAGCACACTTCGATGGCATAGAATATACCAATAAATAAGGTTTTTCTCCGAATCGCTAGAGTGCTTGTTGTCTTTATTTCCCGTTCATTGGAGTCACGTACATATAGAGTCGGTATGCGTTTCAGGGCGCAATTATCTCGACGATGATGTGTGCTTAGATCGAGTTTCTCTGGCGCCTCTTAATTTAATCTATAGCCAGTCCGGATTATTAAACCGGTTTTCGGTATAATAATATTTATACTGTAATATTTACTTACATAAGTTACATACATCTTCTGGTGTGGCTAAGAAAAATGGTACCTATTGAAAAAAAATTGTCGAAAATTATTGACAAGCCGTTTCCAGCCGCGGATGTAAAAAATTTGTTTGACTATCTAACAATTGTGTATATTTTTATGTACCTACCTACATATTTTTTCATTTTTATGCATCCTTATTAATATTATAAATGCGAAAGTGAGTTTTTTTTTTATTTATTTATTTAACAATTAATGCACACAGGACAACAAAAAAGTTACGCTTTCACGGCTAAACGGCGCAACCGATCACCACGAATTTTTTCATACACGTTGTCAGGGGTACAGAGAAGGACGTAGGCTACTTTTATCCCGGAATTCCCGCGGGAACTCCAAAATTAACGCGGGTGAAACCGCGGGGAACAGCTAGAAATCTAGATATATTTAAAAATGAATTCCTATTTTCCTTGGTCACGGCATCACGCGTGAACGGCTGGACCGATTTCGCTAATTCTTTTTTGTTGTGTTTGTTATTGTAAGGAGAAGGAGAATATGAAAGAAATTTGGAGTTCCTATGGGAATCCCGAAACTCACGCGGGTGAACCTCCGAAACAGTTGGACCGATTTTGACGGGGCTTTCAATGCTAAATTAGCTGATGTTATAAAGAGTAAATTAGGCTACTTTGGAACTCACGCGAGTGAAGCCGCGGGGCACAGCTTATTTTATAATAATGTATACAATATAGATGTAAAAAAAAAATCGTTTCAAAGAAAATAAATAGTTGACAACAATAGTTTGTTAACCTCCATGTGATATCTACATGCAATTAAATATTTCGTTTGCCTGTCTTTGATTTGCCCTTCGATATTAAAATTTTTAAATTGGTCGGTACTTTGGTCGCCGGCCGCTGCCCCTCTTCCCCATTTTGTATTCGACACATTTCAGCGTTCGTTCACCATATTGATGTGTACTCCTATAAGGTTGGTGTTTTGGTCAAAGTATGCTAATACAAGTCCAAAAATGACAAGTGATACATACATCACCTTTTTCGAATCACTTTATAATAATACCTCTATGTAGGTATGTAGGTATGTACCTACAATATATTGTAGTTAGTAAATTAGTTACGTACTGTTTGATTATTAGCTAAGCCGAATTGTGTATCCAAATCGATATTTGGCAATGATTGAGTGCATTGTTTGTTCAGGTTTTTCCTCAATGTCTGTTTCGCGGCACCTTAGCTATTGTGATAATCGTCTTAAGTATTCAAAGTAACGACTCGCTAAACGAGACAATTGCATATTAACGTAAATTATTAGACGTTGTGCGTTTCGTTTTGTATAATATTGGTGTGAATATTGACAATGATCCAGAAGGGTAGTTTTCAGGGCCGTCTTAAGTCTATTCTGCGTCGGGGTGCGGGACTCAGCCTGTGCCCTCTTTTTTTTCCTTTTTTAGGTTAAAAGTAAATAAAATATTATTCTTGATGACTATTTTTTTTCTGCTTGCGCATACATATTTATCGTAAGTAACAAGTATATAAAACTGTGAAATAGCGTTAAGTTCAATGAAATATCCAAAAATTCAGCGCTCGACAGGCGCCCCTGGGCGCCCCGCGCCCGGGTGCACCGCACCCCTTGCACCCCCTATGGTAAAGACGGCCCTGGTTGTTTTTTTATAATTATAACGTTAAACTTTTGTGTAAAAGATATTATTTTTCGTTTTTGTCGTAGGTTGCACATCCCATTTTCTATATCTCTCTGTCTAGTGTCTACCCAATGGTCAACTGGTAGAGAATGCCGCAAGGCATTAAGTTCACCACATTATGTGCTATCCTACTAATATTATAAATGTAAAAGTGTGAATGTTTGGATGTTTGTTACTCGATCGCGCAAAAACGACTGAACGGATTTGGATGAAATTTGGCATGCACGTTGTCAAGGGTACAGAGAAGTACTTTTCATCCCGGAATTCCCGCGGGAACTCCAATTTACCGCAGGTGAAACCGCGGGACACTATTCTATTCTATTGTGCCGATCAAATTGTTTGTTACGCTTTCACGGCTAAACGGCTCAACCGATCACCACGAAATTTTGCATACACGTTCTCAGTGGTACAGAAAAGGACATAGGCTACTTTTTATCCCGGAATTCCCTTGCGAATTCCGAAACTAACGCGGAAGAAACTACATTACATTTTACATACCTATATACTACTACACGTTGTCAAGGAAAAAATATAGGCTAGTAAGTAGTAAGTACTTTTATCACGGAATTCCCGCAGGATCTCCAAAACTAACGCGGGTGAACCGTGGGGAACAGCTAGTTTTTATATAAAAAGACACATTTTGTCCAACAGAATTTTGAAAAATGTACCAACACCAAAGACTTAATACAAAATTAATAGAATTTTTTCATAGTTCATGAATCTAAATTACCTACTTCATATAGGTACGTATGCATGCAAGCATGTTGTTTTAGCCTGGTATAGGAAATACCCTGCTTAATAATATTTGCCGTATTATACGTCTTTGTAATGTTGGTGTGTTTCTCAGGACTGAATAAATAAAATGAATTAATTGCCGATGGTCAAAACAAAAAAAAAATATCTACAGTAAATATAAGATGAAGTACCTATATTAACTTTTTCAGCATTGGTTAAATAAATAAATAAATTCAATATTCGCACACGATAAAATATTTATACAAAATATCTACAAACTTGCTTTCATTTGAATAATATAAGAACACTGTACTTTTTATTTTTAGATTTATGCTCTTTAAATCCCAATTTAATACATAGTTCTCGTGGATGTTTTCACGGTTTTTTTTTTAAATTTACTACTACCTATTATTTATCTATTGATGCACAGAATTATAATAATATTCTTCGTCTATGGTTAGACGTGCCATAGCCCATAAAGCACGGTTCGCCCACCGCAATAATATCTATCGACGAACGTGGAAAAACCGGAGGGTTCGAGTTTGGTTTGGAGTTGATTTAAGCCTTAGGGCGGTCTTCTGTTTGGTGCTGTATAAATTTTATGTATGAATCATAATCAGAACATTTAAAAACTGGGTTTTAACCATTTTTAGCCATTATTAAATTAGAATTATATCATGTGAAGAATGAATATTAATAGTTTATGAATATCTAGCTCTTGCCCGCGGTTTTACTCGCGTCAATTTCAAAGTTTTATACGGGAATTACGGGATAAAAAGTACTGAGCCCCTTATAACGTGTGTGCAAAAATTTCATGATGATCGGTTGATTAGGTAGTTAAGGCGTAAAAAGTATTAACAGACTGACAGACGGTTACTTTCGCATTTATAATATTAGTATCCGTATATTATTTAAACATTAGAATATTTATACCGTTAGTAATAATTTATAGCACCCACGTGTTAATAACTTGAGCGTTATTAGAAAATTTATTCTAAAATGTACGTAGATGAAACACAACATTCAAACTTTGTTTTCTACGCCTACTTACTAAGTACTGCTACCTGCGCTGTCTGCGAACTTTAATATTTGCTATTAACAATGATGTAGGCACTCATTTGTGGAAGAAGATTTCGCCGTCCGCTGATTATATCGAATCTTTGTTTGTTCTCGATTTACCTACTCGTATTCCATTCGCAGCTCAGTTTTTCGACTCTCGCTCTATTGAGGTAGGTTGGCAGTTGAGGCGTCCCGCTTATATAACTCATTTGTCATTGTTGCAAAATGTTTGAGGTCGTAGATTAAACTCGCCTATAAAATGACTACTATTTCATCTGATCGTAACTATCAACATAATTTATTAAAACATGTTTAAATTAAATAAACGAATAAATAAATACATAGCGCTTAAGTAATGCTAAGTCTAAGTATTGAGAACAAAACTCCCAGTGATCTTCTAAGTCTACTGACAATGAAAATAAAATTGAACTGACTATAATATTATTCGGAATTCCAAGAAGTTCCAATTTCAACTAGCATTCGGTAAGACTGTTGGAAGAAAACCCCCTAACTTTTCAACTACTGTTAGCTGATGGTAGTTTAATGAGATTTTTAGCTGACTTAGGCAGTATTTGAAGACAAAAACGAGTTTTATTTTAAGGAACTTTGAATTTTTTTTTTTACCCAACATAAGGTTTATACAACAACGATGGATCAGATAGATTTGTAAAACAAAAATATTAAATTGGGATCAGAAATTGAAATCCAATATATCAATAACACAGATCATGCGTCAATTCTACTGAGTAAACCTACTCTAATCTTGCCCACTTACCTACTTGAAGAGTTCCATAGTTATAGCGGTCAGGAAATAGGCAGACTGAGTTCATTGCAGTACTTTGCAGTACGCACAATGAAGAAGTAAAACGCTTCTTATAATTCAAATTAATACCACACGAAACGATTCAGCGCTCGACCGTTTTTCTTTTTATACAATATAATAATCTACAATACAATACAACTATCTAAAACCAGGCATAAGTATTCCGATGCTTAAAAGCGACAAAAATATACAAACTTCATAAGTTTGTATATTTTTGTCTCTCTGTCTAAAAATGCTTTTGAAACATATTGTATTGGTTGTTGTGGTAACTACTATTACAACTTACAAGCTCTGCATAATTTGACTCTGGGACCAAGACTAAGAAACGCCGCCGTGTAATAATGTCCAAGCGATAATAATATGAAGTATTGTGATTTATTTTTTCTTTTCAAACATTAAATTAGATCCACTTATAAATTGTATTAAAACCTATAGATTAATATCTATATTTACCTACTACATTTATCTGCATTATATGATAATCAACAAGTTTTTCGGTCGTATCAAAGTTATGTACTTCGTACTGGTTTATCTTATTTATCCATCATGTTGAAAGGTTTTAGCCGCGACGCCATGTAACATTCGCATATAAGGATGCATTTACAGTCACATATTTTGTACGTATGCATTTGGTGTTTACTCAGTGTTTACCGTATGTGGTATGCTCACTGCTCAGTTCAAATAAAAACTAGTTTATATTTGGTCTGAGGTGGTGTGTTCTTTATCGTCATTGCTTTGCTCGCGTGAGTTCTGAGATTCCCTCTGGAACTCTAGCCCATGTTAACTCGGTTCTCACACCCGTTCGCCACTATTTTCGCCTTTTATTGTGTCACTGTTTACTCGCTCGTCTTCACCAAAGTGTATAAAGAAGCGACACTCTTCTCTTCCCACCAATTACATGCCTCCTCATACCCCGCGAAAGTGCCTTGGTAAATGCCGAGGAAAGTTTGTTACATCATTCTACAATCTACATGTGACAATTATTCACTGACAACTAATAGTTACTGTCAGCTCGCTTTGACAGCGACCTTACTATACGCACACACGCCCTTCGATGACCCTGATCGTCCACAGTTAGATTGACCCTATCCTTTACTGCATAGGACATGTCGGTTTCTGATTGGTGCCATGAACAATAAAAGGTGTTTTCTCTTTTTCTAACAAGTATCTTTATTGCATTTTTTTTTTAATTTAATGCTACAAAAGTAAAAAATATGCAAGAAATGAATCTTTCGGTAAACCAAGGAGGGTTGCATTTTTAATGCTCATCATAAAGTGATTAGAAAAAAATCGGCAGAATTACGCAGAAGTCAGAACTGGTTCTAGAGAGCGCTACTTCGTTATGACGTAAATAAAACAAGATTATCGCGGTAAAGGACAAGACGTTCCGTCTGTAGGGTCAGCATCAGTTACTATAATATAATATTAGTGTGATTCGGATGAATGCCGCGCGACTCAAGACGAAATTTTCTATGGATCGCGATAAGACAGCCCAAATTGCTGAATGCGCGGCCAGTAATTATGGCTCGATCACAGCCGCTGTCGTGTCATTTGTGGCAGTTGTGGCACTCGTAATGAGCAAGTTTCGCGCTGTGCTCTCGGCCTTACCCCGTCCACACAAGTCTCTACGCGGCCTTCGTTCGACCAGTGCGTTCCGCTCCGTCGACCCCGCAACACTGTTTCTATCTTGCCACAGTTTTCCCTTAAAAGTTTTGTGATAACGTACGTCCACTCGCTCCACACTACGAATGGTTTAGTTTTCGTCCACGTGCGTTTATTTGGTCACGCTTCACTATCTTTGCTTTGGTGAGTTAAATAGATTGTGTTTCGGTTATTTTTTTTCTCGTGTTGTTCAGTTTTCACATTAGATTTTCGCGATAAACTCCGATGTTAACATGTAGGTACCTACCTAAGTATTTCCTACAGCGCCTCCGGTTTGTTTGCACCGTTGCGAATGACAAGTTCCTTGAGTGCCTACTTGTTTTTGCCGTATGGTAAACGTCAAAGTATGGGATGGAACATTTTTGTGTTTGCCCTTGGAATGTATCGTACTATGTATTTACAGAAAAAAAATAGGTATGTTATTAAGTATCGGATACATATCAGTTAACTGGTACCAGGACCCTGATTCCCTAACCACAAAGAATGGTTTTTTCCCCGTGTCCAAAATGATTTCACTATACAAAAATAAATCCTTAAGGCATCATGTCTCATATGGCATACATAATACTAATTATTTGTGATTTTTTACCATTCAGTGCTAAGGATTATGTTACAGTTGCGCGCGTTATAGACAAGGAATGTTGTTGATCCTATTTACTATTAGGAATGGTAAATATTTGTTCTTCGGACCCATTCAATGTTGGTGCGTTTGATAGTGATCGTGTAACTTATTAATGACTTGACCGATTAAGGTCATAACTAGTTACACAATGTATTTGTTCTGTTACGACGATGGTCCATAGGTATGTTGGGTTTAGGAGTTTTGAGAGAATCCCCAAAGTTACCGTAGCACGGTCCTGTTTTCATCTGCGGCACAAGAAAATTGTTGTGATTCTGTTTGTGTGAATACGCATGTATTTATCGTATGCCTATATGTACTTACGGATACCATCACGACACATGCCACCACCTCAAAGAATTTCCGAAAACACCAAGTATACGCGAGTAAAACCACAGGAAAAAGTTATGAATTGCTTTGGTGTAACATGTTTATGTATAATCTATAATATGGAAATCAACCATTTGAATTTTAGGTACCTAACTATACATAGGTGTAGTGAAAGGATTAATTTTATTGCATATTAATGAGAAAACAACATAAATAGGTACCGCAACGAAGTTTCTGGTTAATGATGACTCATAGTAAATAGAAACAAAATGCGTATTTCCTATTATATTAAGTATTTAAAAAACACTAAGTAGAATTATTTATTCTTGTGATCATCCCAAAGACGTTACTGCCATGGAATAATAGCATGATTATTAAGTAAATGAAATGACGTTCTGCTTTCACTTGATGTGGCGTTAGATTGCTTCATGAATATACTTTTATCACCTTATGTCTAACGGGTTTAAGTGCTCTATGGACCTCCACTGACATCTCTGCTTATCTAAAATTCTTGTATTTGTATATCTTATCTAATATATATAAATCACGTGTCACGTTGTTTGTCCGCGATGGACTCCGAAACTACTGAAAACTATAATATGGTCCAACTTAAAAGATAGGATAGTTTTTATCCCGGAATTCCCCCGGGAACTCCGGAATTAATGTGGGGAACTGCTTATCACCGTAAACTACAGCACTTTTTTCCCGGAATTACCGCAGGAACTCCGAAATTACCGCGGATGAAATCGCGGGGGACAGCTAGTAATATTATAAAGAGCAAAAGTTGTTGAGTTTGTGACGTTGTAGGGGGTAATCTCTAGATCTACTGAACCGATTTTAAAAAATTCTTTCACTTATAAGAAGCTACAGTGATCCTGAGTGACATAGGGTACTTTATATCCCGGAATTCCCGCGGGAACTTCGAAATTACCGCGGGTGAAACAGCGGGGATCAGCTAGTTATATAATATATTGCGGCTCAGAAACGGCTCCTACGTTTTTCATGATATTTAGTATGCAGGGGGTTTTGGGAGCGATTAATCGATCTAGCTACACGGTATTTTCGTATTGAAATTTACTATGGATGCGTTTTACAGCCCGTCTTTACTAACACTATTGAGAATTTTGCTATGGCAATGCCTTTCATTTCCATAGTAAAATTGTCAATAGTGCATTAAAGACAGATTCTAAAATCATTGATTTACTACTAGACGTGGTGTGGTATATCAATGTCTAAAATGCTTCCATAGTAAATTTCAATACGAAAATTTCACTGTGTAGGTTTCATTTTTAGAAAACGTCGTTTTATCCGTGTTTTCATGCAGTGACAAATGAGTGTTTGGGACTGCTTTTCTATTTAACAACACATGGCGCTACGAGCGATATAATTTGCAAGTTATTAGGTATTTGCCTGGTTTTTTATCGATAAGCATATTTTCCGTTGCTTACTAGGTGTGTTTCAAAGACAAGGAAACCAAGTCGTTAGTCGCTTTTAGGAAATATGTAGGTACTAGTTGTTTTACACCCGTGAAGTTCGGGAATATGCGCGGGAACTCTGTGATGAAAGAAACTACCTATTTCAGCTTCTTATAGGATTATTTAAATGTCCATCTTCCTTGCACGGCTCACGCGTCCCGGTCTGCAGTATAACCTAGCCTACCATATTGAGATGCTCTGCATTAAGGATGTTGCTAATTTTTTCACATCCTTGGATGTGAATGCGGATGCGGATTTATGAAGGCTCATATCCGCGGGTGCGGATGCGGATGTTTAAGATCTTATGTAAATATAATATATGAATGACGAATTAAAACAATGATAAAGTAATTAATTAACATTTTTATTATTGAAAATTACCTAGTATCAATTATGCTCCTATTTTTTTTAACTTCACTTACTAATTCAATTTTCACTCTCCGGCCCCGCCCAATTTCTTTCTTATCGGAACTTGTATTTCACTGGCATCCGCACGAACATCCGCATTGATTAATGCGGATGTGGCGGATGTGGATGCAGAAGTCCAAAACAATGCGGAAGCTCCGCATTTGCGGATGCGGATGCGAATATTCGCAACATCCCTGCTCTGCATCCATTTATAGCAACGACCAGTATCATAGCATAGTTAATGTACCTTTTACCAAGTCACATGTGAATATTAATAATTCCCGGTAATTTATTAATATTATACCTACTCGATGATAACTTTTTACCAATACCTCGAGATCCAAAAGAACGAATTCGTCCTCGTCTTCTTTCCATTGAAGAAAACTTTTCTCAAAAATATTAGAAAAAATTTATGATGAGAACGATTCGGATTATTTTGTAAGTTTTTTAAGACTGAAAAACAGATCATGTCAAACATTTTGTGAGTCTATCGTACCTTATACAGCAGGCATACAAGTAGGATTACCAGATCCGAGAATTACTGGCACCAACCGAAGGCAAACGTCTTCATGTGACATTTACTTCGATTTGTCAAAATTGAATTTGAGTTAAATATTTAAATCTCACTATACTACAAAGACTATTTTTTTGTTATTTACTTATGCGTTGATACGACACCTTATTATTGCTCCATAATGTTTTGTTAATTCTTAAGTCTATAGTCTTTTTCTTATTTACAACACTAAATATATTTTTACTAAATGTCTTGAGACTGATTATGTGCCAATAAATAATTAGTAGATTATAATTAAAGTAAAAGGATTACCCTAGTTGTATGTGCACTGTAATAATTCATATATTATGTTTGAGAAGTAGGTACATAATCTATACTGATATAAATATAATAAATTAAGCTTTCAAAGCTAAGCAATGTTTCAAAACAAAAAATTAAAGTCTGATTATTATTGATCTGATAAGTATGTTAATTTGTTAGTAATACTTATAGGAAGGTAATATATTTTGTGTTATGACGAAATAACCTTTTATGGAAATAAAAAGGCCAATTTCATAACTTTGGTGTTATTATTTCAAAATAAATAATGTATCATATTAATGATTAATAGTGTACCCCATGGTTGACTGTTGCAAACCCCAAAGGTTAATTGTGTACAATACTGTGGACACAATTAACCAATTCCCATAAAAAAAAAAAACATTATTTTCTTAAAAATCGTTAGGAAAATGAACAGTTCCTCAATGCCAATATGTAGCTAACAAACCTGCCTTTTGACCAAAGCAAAAAAAAATAAAAAGTTTTGAATGAACAATTATGACGTGTGGTGGATTATGAATTTTATGTGGCTAACTGTTGAACAGGTCACCCTACACACATTAATCATATTGACTGTAACTAAGATATACTCGGTGAGTTTCAATATAACTCTTATCTATTAGTTTTTCTTCTAGAATGTATCACTTTACCCTGAATTTGCTTCGCTATAAAATAATGCACGTAAATTGACCAATAGCGAATTGTTTGTTATGAAACAATTTAGTCGTCCGTCACCGACGATTGGTCACAGTCTGTCGTTACTCGTTTTCGTAACCATCTCTTGTCGCTGGTTATTTTATTACCTAGCGGTCTTTTAAAGCAATTAAGTCCAAGTAAGGTTTATGTATCAACTGGTGAGACACGTAAGTATATTAATTTTTAGAATTTTTGATATTCATGTAAAATCTGCTGCCCTAGTCCATATTATTAAAGTCAAAGCGTCAATTTTACTCCCGCGCGCACAGATCTCCACACAAATATCGATAACCTAGCTGTTCCCACGGCTTCGCACGCGTTAATTTCGGAATTCCCGCGGGAATTCCGGGACAAAAAGTACCCTATGTCCTTCTTTGTAGTCCTGACGAGATGTAAGTATGCCAAATTTCATGATTGGTTGAGCCGTAGGCGTGAAAGCGTAACAGAACAGACAGACATACAGAGTTACTTTCGCATTTATAATATTAGTAGGGATATTTACATGTCTCACCGGAAATTCTCTGAGGCTTAATAATAAAAGACCACGCGTCTGAAATCGTTGCGAGTAAATAACTAGTGATTTGTGTGTGACAACCGCGACAGCTAATAAGCTGATTGTAACGTTTCCAGATGTTGAACAAGCGAGTCTTAATAGCTCCATTGTAAAGGATCTAGTTGGACCTGACATCCTTCATTTTCTGGTCACAATATTATGAATACTAGAACCATTGTGCCTCGGCTGTAACTCTCTGCTAATTGTCTACTTTGTCTATTATACATTGTCATTTAGGTACATATACAAGGTGTCCCGTAAATCGACGTCAAGCCAAAATCGGGTGATAGGCTAAGTCATAACTTAATAGAAAAACGTAAAAAAATAATCTTAAAAAAATGGTCATTTATAAAAATTATAAAAATTTACACCCTGCGACGGTTCTTAACTTTTTTCAATTTTCTTCTTATTGTGTAATCCTGAATAGTGTTTCTGAAAACTACTGCTTAAAATTTAAGTTTTTGCCAATGAAGTTTTCAAAATTATTGTTTTCGTCACTTTTTAATGACTGCCTTTTTTTAAAATAGGCATAGCAAAGATTTTTATAATTTTCTGTTAACAGCTGTTATGACTTAGCCTTGGTTCTGGCTTGATGTCGATTTACGGGACATTCTGTATTAGTGAATATAACTAATAAACATTAAGTTTTATTTCTATACCTACACGTGTTTTAATTTGTCTTATATAGAACTTAAATCTTCTAACGAAGTTATAACAGTAGATTGTAGACATCTTTCCACCCGAGCCAAAAGCCAGCGTGTGGACAACTAAGCCCTTATACATAGTTTTATGGAAATCAGTCCGCACAATTAAAAAAAAATATTATGGTATTAATTATGTGTATTTATGTATACCTATTAATTATTATTTATGTATAAATTATGGTATTATTTGTAAGTTGTGTACCGCATATCAAACGTTTAAAATAATACGTGTTATGTTTATCATGCGGTGGAGATAAAATAGATCTGAGATATAGATTCTCTATAGTTCACCGCATCGCATTAGTAGATATTGGGCGATATTTGCGACCGTTAGTTTGTATGTATGTATCATTATAGTTAGAAATCTTTGTGAGTATTGTAATAAATTATTGTTTTTTTTTTATAATAATAATACAAATTTAATAATTATTATTAAATTATTACTACAATATTATTTATTATTAAATTTGATCTTATATCTATTTATACCATAAAAGTTTAGTAGGTACCGGCTAAACTACATATAATTGCAAGAAAACAAATTCCTGCTTTTTCTTATAAAAAATATAGAATCCACCTGGCGGTGTGTCCATTCAAGCCTTTGGGTGTTGAATTGAAAAATATTCAAGGCTCGCCTTCATAATAAAAGAAATCTTTTTGCAAAACACGATACATGAAGTTAGGAAAGTGCATAATATATTATGATGAATCAGTTAGGACTTAGGAGAAGTAGGTACATCTTATATTTGTTCAAACGGCTTATATCATTACAAAGAGAAAAGATTTGATTTATACGTTTGATTGTAATTTGTAATGGATAAACTCGAAAACTACCTACTTGACCGTTTTGAAAAATTCTTTCAATGATATTAAGCTACAGTATCCTTGAGTTACTTTTTAGTGTTCCCGAGGGAGTCCCTAAATCCACGTGAGTGAATCCCTATCGCAACGAATGTACCTAATATAGGTTTCTGTGCGCTTATTAGGTGCAATAATAAATTAATCGTCAGTAAAAATATCATTGTAATACAAAAATTGAAAAGTATAATACCTATGATGTAATAAGTATGTAATCTTTGAATAGTATCGTATATTCCAAATGTTGTATGATAACATTAGAATGTCATTGGATAACATCTATTTTGTGCGTGTTTGTCAAGATAACAACTATTCACTAGGTGTTATCTCTATCACATGAGACCTTAAAGGATGTATATCTTATTTCTAAATGAACTTTCCTTTCTATTACATGACACGCTAAAGGACGTATATCTTATTACCAGACGAACTTCCTTTCACATTACATGACACGTTGCCGCAGCCGCACACCTGGTAGCCTGGAAGAGATTTATAGTGATAAACCCGCCCTTTGGAGCACTACTTTCTGTTTTATAAGTTTTTAGTTTTTATTACTGACTAGCTGTGCCCCGCGGTTTCACCCGCGTTAATTCCGGAGTTCCCTCGGGAATTCGGGGTAAAAAGTACCCTATGTCCTTCTCTGTACCCCTGACAACGTGCATGCCAAATTTCATCCAAATCCGTTCAGCCGTTTTTGTGTGATTTAGTAACAAACATCCAAACATCTAAACATCCAAACATCCACACATTCACATTTATAATATTAGTAGGATTGTGGTGCTTAATAAAGTGTATTTAATTTTCATTTCATTTCATTAAAGGACACTTATGTTATTTCCAGACGAACCTTCCCGCGCGAAGATGGCGGGGGGGAGAGCGACGTGCGCGCTGCTGTACGCGGTGAGCTCCGCCGTTCTGGGAATGCTCCAGTTCGGCTTCAACACGGGCGTCATCAACGCGCCGCGGAGTTTCATCGAAGGCTTCATCAAGGAGAGGGGGTACAGCAACATCAGCTTCGTGTTCGGTTTCATCGTCAGTATCTTCGCGGTCGGCGGCATGATCGGTTGTCCGCTGGCCAGTTGGATCGCGGAGAAACGCGGCCGCAAAGAGGCCCTGCTCCTCAACGCCGGTTTCGGTGTGATAGGCGCCGCGTTCATGGGTTTCAGCAAGGTCGCGTCGTCGGTCGAGATGCTCATCATCGGCAGACTGTTAATCGGGGTGAACTGTGGGTTCGCGACCACCGTGTCGCCGACCTACGTGTCGGAGGTGTCGCCGGTGCGGCTGAGAGGAGCCTTCGGCACTGTCAACCAGCTGGCCGTCGCGTTCGGAATGGTCGTGGCGCAGATCTTGGGCATCGATATAATATTGGGCAGCGACGAGGGGTGGCCGTGGCTCCTCGGGCTAGCTATCGTACCGTCGGCCATACAATGCGTCATGTTGCCATTCACACCGGAGTCCCCCCGATATTTGCTGATGGCTTTGCGCGACGAGGAGAAGGCTAGAGGGGCTCTCTCCAAGATCCGGGGCACCACCGAGGTCGATGATGAAATAAACGACATGCAATTGGAAGCTCAGGCGGAGAGGCAGGAACAGAAGTTCACCATTGCGGATCTGTTCCGTACGAGGGCGTTGCGCATGCCGCTGTTGATCGGAGTGGTGATGCATCTCTCGCAACAGTTAGGCGGGATCAACGCGGTACTTTACTACTCCAGCTCGATATTCGAGTCGGCTGGCCTCGCGCCCGAGGACGCTCGGATGGCGACGATCGGGGTGGGCAGTGTGCTGTTTATAATGGCGTTGGTGTCGATACCTCTGATGGATAGATTGGGCAGGCGAACGCTGCAACTGTGGGGCCTTGGCGGCATGATCGTGTTCTCTGTGTGCATGACCATCGCTCTGATCACATTCCAAACTTACGCTGCGATGAGCTACTTTGCCGTTATATCTACGTTCTTGTACGTGGCTTTCTTCGGCGTCGGTCCCAGTTCGATACCTTGGATGATCCTGTCAGAGATGTTCGGCCAGGGAGCTCGCAGCTCCGCCGTCAGTATAGGCGCCTTCGTCAACTGGTTGGCCAACTTCATCGTCGGTCTCACCTTCTTGCCCATGTCGACAGCCCTGCAAATATTCGTGTTCATACCTTACACGATACTCCTTATAATATTCTTCTTGTTCACGTATTGGAAGTTGCCCGAAACGAAGAACAAAACGGTTGAAGAAGTGACAGCTCTCTTTAAGCAGTGATACATTGCGTTTAGCTCACATAGGTTTAAGTCACACTGTTATCGTTTAAGCGTACTCAATTTATACTGCAATACGTCTTTAGCCTACAGTATATTGTGATAGCGTTTTCGTAATCATGTTGAATGGTCGATACAGATTTTGTTGTTACACAAGTTTCTACTAAGACTGACTGTATAAAACAAAATTTTATGCCAAAATTATTTGAAGGATGAAGGTTTACAACAAAAAATTTATTTCGCGATTTTTTTCTACGTATCTTATAGAGTTTTGTAGCTAATTACATCTAGTTTTATACTAATAAAACTTTATGGAAGTTCTTATAAAGTACTTAGATTCGAATAAATCTGTATATATAAAGATATAAAAATAAGAATACAAATTAATTTTGGTTATTATATTTTGATATACCTAAACCTATTAAGTTTTTTCTATGCATCTACATTCATAAGTTTTAAATAATGTTCAAGAACATCTCTGGAAAAAATATTTAAAAGTTTGAATTTTTCTTAATCTTTTTATTTTCTGAAATCTTCTTGATGAAAACTCTCTTTCAATCACAATGCAGATAGGAGCTAATCTCAGATTGAGGTAAAAAATGGGACAAATTTATCTACGTTTATTTCCTATCAGACGAATATAATGCAATCTGACTGTTTATCTGTAGATTGAAAAGTCAGTCTTTAGTTTTCTACAATACTTAATCTAATCACGTGAAGCTAATCTTCACAAACATTTCCAAAAAAGTTTGATGTTTAAGATAATTTTTATTTTAAAATACCATCATAACCCAAAGAAACTGCTCGTGAATCTAAAAATGCCACGAGGTTTTGGGTTTAAAATATTCGTTTTGTTAAAATCTTTATATTCAAAAAAACAAAGTCTAGATATTATTTTAGGTAAGACAAAATGTCTGAAAAAACATCCTTATGAGTTATTGTTATTAAGATCTATTACATTTTGATAACATGTTATGACGTATGTACAAAATACCAGTTAGTCACGTTAAGTTCTTATTATATCATATTCTGTTTATAAGATATTTAATTATCTCTATAGGATCAAAATAATTATGTACGAGACTTTTTTTGCGTTTTATAATCAATGTTTATAGTGTTAAAACTGTTAATATATTACTTAGACTTGAGTCCAAATTTTCAACTGTTTCTTTTTGTTTTCTAATTTATATTTTATGTAATGTTTAAGTTTATTGTAGTGCCTTAAAGTAAGTTTTTGGTCAGCACAAAACGTGCTGTGATGATCAATTTATTCCTAATCAAAAACCAATCCTAATACTTTATACTTACGTATCCATATTGATTGGCTTGAGCCCGCTCCTATTACGTATGTAAAACGTATTAAGATTTGTTTTAATAAGAAAATTATAGCCTTGGCACGTCCTAGTTGAACTTAATATTTGTAAACAGCGAATCGTGTTCCCACTGCAGCGTCTGCAGACCTATCGCAAACCGCAAATGTCACATAATATTTTTTTTGGATTTCTTTAGGTCCAACGCTCGTTCAATTGAGTTAGATCTAAGGTTAACTAATATTATTATTTTGTAATCACGAGTTGATTCGTCATGTATAAATAATAAACGCAATACGAAATTGCTTCAAATATTATTTTAATATTGACGTGTTGTAAGGTTTTGTTTTGGTAATGTCGCGTCGGTATGAAATAGTGCGATAGTGCAGTGCAGGGCCCTGTTTCACTATGACCGTTTCAACGACGCGTTACGATAGATTCAGGTACTTTAAAAAAATCCATGGATAAATAATATGTGTTAGAAATAGAATACTAATTTGTCATTTTTTATCCAACCTCTAGAGCGCATGCGTGATATTTTGGTCATAGTGAAACGGAACCCAGCAGGGTTGCTACGAAATTAACAGTAAGTAGACTAGTCTGATCGCTTGCAAACCGCAATCCTTCTTATGTACTGTAGGTAAGGTATGTAATTAAAAAAGCGACACACTACGAACATGACCGTGTCTAATAAGATAATTGCACAGTCACCTTAAAGTATTTGTTAACACTGATTTCAGCGGCTATTCTGTCTTTCAGCAGGTATTCGGTCTGTCATAAAAACTAAGGAAATTATTTTAAACGATGGATATCTTTATTTCATAGATTTTTATTTTATTAAATATTAGCAGACTTCTAAAATTTTATTACATTAGTAAAAAGTGAAGTCAATAAAAGATTGATAAATAGCTGATTTCACTCTTCTCCCATGTTTCCGGATAAAAGTATACTCAGGTGTCAGGGACACTGTAGCTTTTTATCAGGGAAATAATTTTTCAAATCGGTTCCAGAAGTTCAATTACCTGTATACTATGATATATTTACCTTTTTCAAACAAACTTTTCTTTATATCTACTTTAAAATAATCATATAAATAGTATAGATTATTATAGACGTCAGACATGATGGGTATATACTAGTTTACATTTGTATGATATAAAGAAAAATAAGTCTAAATAAAATGGATCATTTGATTCCAATACCAATCTGCAGAGAATTTTAATATTGTTACGGGTAGAATGACCACAGCTGTTGTCTTTATTTCGGTCGTGGTCGAATGTAACTTCACCGTCCCTATGTGTAATTAAGTGCCAATAACTCTTATTACCCGACAATAAGGTCTAATGTAACCAATAACTGATCGCCCCGTGGGACACTCGCTTGAATTTCGAGCTTCCTTCGGGAACTCCTACGGGAGAAAAGTATTGACAGTCCAGAAAATGTATATTGCGAATTAAATTTTAATCGTTTATTATTGAGTGAGTCACAAACGTCTAAATGTCCCAACTTACCCAACACATACCTCACATACAAGATCCAAAAACGTAATTATAATATTATCTGTGCAAAAACAAAAAAAAAAACCTTTTTCCTTAACTTTGATTCGGATTTTGCAGTAAATTAATCGAGAGAACTTGCAATAGGTAGGTACTTCTTTGATACATTCCTTTAGAAGTAATTGGCTGTGTCGAATTTAATAGGTTATCTTTTTCTGCACTTATACTAATTATAAGTAGGTACTTATAGCAAAATTCATACTATTTATCCATAATATTATTATTTAATACAAGTGTTAATATAGTGTAGAATATAATGTAAACAGTTCGTATGTACCTACAGATATACGTACGTACTATCACAGGTAATATAATAGTAGTACTATTTTCTTTGTAATTTTTCACAATTTTGTAGTTCATCACTAATCACTAGGGGCGCTGCACAATATTAATAAATTCTAGAAAGATATAATGACATTTATGATTTGTTTAAAACGTAGTGCCGTATATAGGTACCTATTATATTTATACTCACAGTTATTTAGGTGGTGATAGTTTTGTCTATAAGTATTATATAAAGTTATAATAATTAAAATTAAAATAAATATGCACCCAGATTAAGTGAGTTAATTTTAGTAAGCATGGAACAGAGCGTAACAATAAGGTGTCATAATATTTGGAGATAAATAGGTAACGGTATATTTGGCATAGGCATTTATCCGGAAGGATTTTGGTTTTTTTTTTCCGGAAAATAATATTCTCTCTTCACCAGTAGAGTCATGAACGGTGACCAGAGAGAATATAAACACCGATCATCACGCGCAATTTATTATGTGTAGTGTAAAGTTAAAATAGGGAAAATTTAAAAGTGATTTTTATTTTTCGTAGCACAGAATCGTTGTGTTAATTATCTACTGCCCAAAAATATTTCTACATCTTTCTGCTTGGGACTCGCTATAAAGTTAAGTAGGTACCTAGTTACCTACTTATATTTGTTAAGTTGGTACCTGCCTATCTCTAAAACTAAGTTTGTGGACCATATAAATCTTAAATATTCGTAAAGAATCACCTCTCTTGTGAGAAGTATAAAAAAAAATTTAGGGTCAGCGCAGACGACACGATGAACAATGTGGCAGGCGCGTAGAAAAATGGTCGCTGCGAACTTGAAACGAACTCATCGCACTAAAAGTAGGTGCCTATTTAACGTCACATTCTATGCATTGTGCTGTGTACAAAAATTCGTTTGCCGGAAGTTGTTTATGGAAGTGAATATTCTGAGACTACGTTGTTAAAATTTATAATGCTTACTTGAAATTTATCTAAAGAGAATACTTTCATAGATAATACCGGGTCCGTAACTAATTTTGTATCGAATAGTAACGGCACAATTACACGGTCAATTTTATCGTACATTTCCGTCTATCCGCATACGTTTCGGTATGTCCGTGTTTAAGTGACTTTTTTGTACGTAATTTAACTGTACCGTGTCACTGCGTGTGTAATGTGATGCATGATTCTATATTTCTCGTCTCCGCTGACCACTAAAACCATAATCTAACACGGGTTCAGAATGCGATTCACCCGTAATTGATCGTTTATTAATGTGATTGTTTAAAAAAAAAAAACAATGAAATCAACTAAAAATTAAAAGTTTACTGGATCTTCAAGTTAACAATGTGTTTCTTTTTCTCAACAATATTACACTTTTCAGGCATAATCGGCATATTTTCGATGCTAATGCGTTACGTGATAAACTTTAAAGGCTAGTGTAGGATACGTTGTAAGTACCTAACTGCTTCAGATCTTATAGTCTTAGTTCCTTGCACATTTCCTCTCCTCTCTTTACTATCTAATACCTGCCTACTTGCATACACTAACTCAGATCTTCGTCTTAATAATATAGTACAAGAAAGACTTAAAACTATTACTTTGCGTACCTACCTATATTTGGATAATATTGTATTGTACAATATTTAGTCATCGCCACAGAATATAGAAAAAAGCTGCAAAGCCTCGTCTTGATCGTCCCCCTGTACTTCGCCTTCTAGCCAGAATGTCTCCATCATGCCTTTACCCTGTTTAGAAAAACAAAAGATTTTTTTGGTAAAATTTAGAGAAGGCAAAGAAATTTAAATCCATATAGGTAGAGCCAAGTTATTTATACTCCATTGTTATGACATGCATTTGTCCAAATTGAACCTTAATAAGCCCCCCTGGGCAGGAAGACTACAACCTCCCGGCGAACGCCTCATTTCATCATATTTCACTGTTTCCTGAATCCTGACACTCATATCACTCTCTATTTTCTACACATATTTAGCCACAACACCACTTGGACACAACGTTCCTGCCGTTTACCTATACTAGGAGTATCTCAGGAATGAGATGTGGGGTTCTCTTTCGCAATTTAAATATTTGTTCAAACCGTCGCAGTGCACAGGCAAACCAAATTTGGTTTTTGTTGCACTGGAAACATGTGAATTTTGTATTTGTATCTATTGGTTAAAAAAAAAAAACAATAATCGACCTTGACTTTAATGAGTCCTCTCCGCCGAAGTCTGAACTTTCCCGGCGGTAGCTGAGAAGCGGTCGCTGTTGATATCTGTATGCGACCGGGCTATAAAGCAATTAAACTTCCTGATTAAAAAAAAACGTACATAATTATTTATTTATTTGGTATTTTATTCATCATTCCTACCACATAAAGGCCTATTGGAAATTAGAATGATTATGTAAATTACGCGGGACTTGATCGCGATGTTTTTTATTACGTTTTTGCCTGACGTTTCGGCTGAGTTGCATCACGCCGTGGTCACAGGCTGACTACCGCTGACGCCGCAATGCAAAGGTAATAAAAAACATCGCGTTCAAGTCCCGCGTAATTTACATAATATAATGTGCTCAAAACGCGAAAATCTAAGAACTTTAATTAGAATGATAATGGAAGAATTTAAAAAATCGAAAGCGCGTCGTAACCGTCATCGACTCACGATCCCTACTAATATTATAAATGCAAAAGTAACTCCGTCTGTCTGTCTGTCTGTTACGCTTTCATACCTTAAAACCGATCATCAGTAAATTTTGCATATACGTTGTCAAGGGTACTTACACAAGAAAATAGGGTACTATTTATCGCGAAATTCCCACGGGAACTCCGAAATTAACGCGGGTGAAATAGAGTAAAATAATTACATTATGAAAATATGTTTTCACATACTATAAGAAGAAGAAAATACATTTATTCCAGCACAACACAAGATAAAAGTAACATAATATTAAGTACAACAAATTTAGGTAGGTACCTATAACTTATAAGTATAGGCAGCTCTAAGTATTTTGCATGCTCTGCCGAAATGGTCCCAAACTCAGCATTGTAGGGGTACCACCTAGCGTTGGTTTTCAGTTGGCATCCCGTTCAGTACACCGAGACCAAAAAAATTGTAGGTAGGTAACATAGTAGTTACTAGTCTACCTACCTCCGCCCCCCGCCAACTTGATGCCTCCCGCGCCCCGCCACGACGGAGCGGCGAGCCTAGAGGTGATAGCGGTGTAGTCTGTTACTGCTGTGACGTATTTACATATCAATTAAAATTTAAACTCCCCCCGCCGTCTGCCTCGCCCCGCCGCGAGCCCTGCGCCGCACGCGCACCTTGCACGTCCAAAATTGTAAAAAAAATTGGTGTCACGTAGTATGGGTATGTTCCGTTACCTCGGACGTAGTCTGCATCCGACTGGCGGTGTTGACCGTGTCGCCGATCATGCAGTAGCGCGGCAGGCGGTGCCCCAGCACGCCCGCCACGCACGGCCCGGAGTGGACCCCTGGACGCGGGAGACAAAAAAGTGACAAACAACGGTATAATATACAATATACATCTAAATCCACAGTATTACGGCCCGATTGTCGCAGTGGTCACCATGCCTACCCGCTATGCAAGAGGTTCCGGGTTGAATTTCCGGTGTTCCAACCTCCAGTTTGGGCGTGTTTATATAATATTTATAGTATAATATTATATGTTAGGTATGTGTATAATATTATATGTTAGGAATTGTAGATAATAATTGTCGTAGGTATATCACGTGGCTTGGTTGGTTGGTTTCCACGACACAATCTTGTAGTTTAGTGTGGAATTAACAATAACTAATAGACATATTTTTTGCTTTTCTGGATTATTGAAAAAATACTTAGATAAAACGCATTTAGCTTTAGGAGTGGGAGCTCGTGACGTCATATAGTCTACCTAGGTGTGACGTCACACGTCAACGCAATGTATCGCCATTTTTTTTTTTGATTACGTAAAAAAAGGAAAAATATTTAGGTAGGTACCTACCTATCGAATATTTTTTATTATTCTACAAGACGGAATCAAAATGAAAATGTAGTCATCATGCCCTTGCACACGTGTGACATCTCACCGATCGTGAGCATCGGCAGCGCCTGCACGATGGCGAGCGCGGCGCCCGCGGCGCAGGCGGCGTGCGCGCGGCGGCGCTCCGGCGCGCCCGACACCACCATGTACACCGTGCCCACCGTCTCCACCTGACACGACCATCACAGGCAACTGTTAGTGTTTATATAATGCGCGCAATATTACTCGGCTCGGGCAAACAGGTGATGCAACATCACTCATTACGCGAGAGAAACAAACATCACACTATCGCCTGACGCCTACTCGGCACTCGGCTCACGTAGTACCCTCAGATTGTTAATGATTTTGTTGGGTTTGTAAGGTACATTTTTCTTTAAAGCGCGTCGAGTAGATAATGTTTGAGTGATATACGTAATGTTTTCGAGTACCTACTTAATATCACCCGACAGGAAAAGTACCTAAGCTCTAGCAATAAGGCAGCCTTTTTGCCATGCATATGATCTGCATAAATACTGTAAAATATCTTTGGTGCAATAAGGTATATTTTATTGTATTGTAAGCTGTCCAACGCCGTTGTATTGTATTGTATTGTATAGTTTCAAATCCTAACAATAAGCTTGAGCGGTCGGTGGAGCAAAACATCGCGAGTACTTAAGCCATAAAGCATGGTGGTAGACCACTTTCTAATTCCCGTCTGGCTAACTACTGTCGCCAAGCACGTTATGGCAGCCTCATTTGAAAGGGAGTTTCCGTTTCGGGTGTAGGTTTTGTGTTTTGTTAGAATCTTCGGCCACACTATCACTTAACATCAGATGAGCTGTGGTCAAACGCCTAGTCTTATTAACTATAAAAAAGATAAATCAGTTTGCTGGTTTGGAGTGTAAATTGTGACTTGCAGCTATACAGTACCTTGTAAACTCTATGCACGTCGAGCAACCGGTCTATCTTGGAGTACACGTCATTAATGTAGGTCACGGTTTGCATGACGTCCTCCCGCGAGCCCACCACCTCGATCTGCAGGCTGCAGAACACGACAGTGACGCTGTCGTACGACTGCCGAAGGTATACCACGTCACCGATTAGTCGCTTTGGAGTGTTCCATAAACGTTAAGGCAAAGAATAAAGGTTATATAAAGAAGCGACACTCTCCGCCGCCCACCAATTTCGTGCCTCCTCACACCGCGCGAAAATTACCTTGGTAAAGACCTCAGGTAAAGACCGAGGAAAGTACGACACTGTGTGTAGAATTTACATGTGACAACATTATTCACACACAGTAGTGTCAGCTCGCTGTCAACCTTACTATACGCACACACGCACAACACGTGTAGGTACGTACTAGCCGGCCATCTTTACCTACTTATGGGAAAAGTACCTACTGGAATCAGTTCATGTGTATGGAGCTCCCTTGATACAAGAAATTCTGTAATATTTTCGCTGTTTAGAGACTGGACCCTGGAATTGTCTCTAACAGTGTCACCTTTACCTTACATCGTATCACGCCCTGAGAAGTTGACTGATTAGGTACCTATAATCTTTTTTTTTATGTTGATGAAAAAGTAATCAGAAAAAATCGAGACAGTAGCGTTTTTACATAATTAGGTACGTAAAACTCATTCCATTAGAAGAGGGCGCTGATAGTATAAAACTTTTAGAGAAAGACAAATAGACAAAATTGCCCGGAAAATTGGAAAATTCGGGAAAACTGATAGTGTTTTTTTTTCCACGGGATTTTATGTACAAATTGTTTAGAAGGGAAAACATCTGAATCCCAGTTACATACCTGCCAAGTTTCCGTTACGTCTTTCCCTGCTCTCAGACTATAGGCAACGTCCTTAGGTATCATCGAGTACAGCAACTTGTCCCCTCTTTTCTTCCACTGGTCCAAGAGTCTGCAACTGGTTTCCAGGGAGACGCTTCTGTTCTCGGCTTTCTCGAACAGCAGCTCCAGTTTGGATAGATGTTGCCAGTTCCCGAGTAGCATCTCCTTTGATAAACCGTGGCCGTTCAGGTCGGCCAAGTATACACCAGCTTGTTTGAGTTCGTCGAGATCGTTGAAACTGAAATTAAAGACGACCGTTTCATTCGAACGTTTACAAAAGACTGGCATCTTTTTAACGTCTGTATTTTACTATTATAAATGCGAATGTGAGTTTGTTGTGCTTTTTCGCCTTATCTACTCAACCGATAATCATGAAATTTTGCATACACGTTGTCAGGGCTATAGTGAAGAACATAGGTTATTTTTATCCGGGAATTCTCGCGGGAACGTGAGTGAAACCGCCGGGGACTGCTAGTATATACAACACCGAAGATCAAAGACAGAAAATGCGCTAGGATGACTGTGTGCTTGATTGTTAATCGGAAATCAATCGGTACCATTAGACTTTAGGGTCACTGTTGGGGTGCTTGCAAATACAATAACAGTGGCATTTATTGTCTTTGGAATTACACAAAGCTCACTTTGTGTAACCGTTTGTAAACGAATAAATTTTACAATTTGCCTGCAACATATTCAAATCATGAATAATCTTAAAGTTTCGTTTCTCTGGTATCCCACGGGCCACGATTATTTATTTATTTTTATCTAAACTTATATTATACAGCGGTGAAGTACTATTGAACCGATTTTAACTCAGGGGGAGAACTGGTGGAACATAAACATTATTTATTTAGGTGTTTACATAGGGCTGCACAAAAATACGAGGCAATCAATCTCTTCTAGAAGATGAATGGGCCCCTTGAGCAGTATCGTGCGGCAGCCCTGCGAGCCGCGCCGCGCCTCCAGCGGACACTTCCTGCGGCCCACCAGCTCCAGCTCAAAGAGTATCGTCTGCATGCACACCACCTGGAAAAGGAGGACTCCCATTCTGACTAACAGGGTTCACATATATTATTATCTTTTAATATCACAAAAACGTAGAATCCGCGTGTCTGTTTATGCTGATTTCCGGATCTACTGAAGGGATTATCATGCGTTTTTCACAGGTAGATGAAGTTTAGCTTGGAGCAACGTATAGGCGAAAAGTTGTTATATAAAAGCATTTCACGCGGGCGAAACCCCGGGGCACAGCTAGTCCATAATAATAACTACGAATGTGAGTAAACTCACTTGTTTGTTACGCTTTCACGCTTTAACTACTCAACCCATCGTCAAGAAATTTTTCATACTCGTTGTCGTTACAGAAAAGGATATAGACTACTTTTTACCCTGGAATTCCAGCGGAAACTCCGAAAAATCGGGTGAGAAAGCTAGTTATCTATACAGAGAAAAAAATATTTGATAATAATTTGTATGTTACTTTGTAATGGACGCAAAAACTACTAAACCTCGTCTATAAATTGCAGTAGGTACCTATCCTCAAGTAGGATAATAATAATAATAAACCAACTCTTTATTGAACACCACAATAAACAATAACAAAAACAATTTTACTACAGAATGTAACAATCGGCGGTCTTATCGCTCAGAGCGATCTCTTCCAGACAACCATGGGGTGCATAAGGAAAATGATAGTCTGATAGGATAATTTTTTTATCGGAATTTCTGCAGGAATACCGAAACTCATGCAGATGGAATCGCAAGGGATCAGCAGCTATTTGTTGTAAACGTAGTTAGATACGAGTAATTTAGATGTTGGAATAAAAGATAATGTTATATAATGGTAGGTAGGTACTTTCATTCTGATATAAAGAGATCCTGCGGAAATTTCGAAATTGACTTAGGGGACCAGCTAGTGTATTATATACTAAGAAATAATCGGCTATACTTTCTTTCCTTTTTATGTTGTCCTTGTGTGCATTAATTGTTAAATAAATAAATGAATAATAAATAAATAATCCTTAAAATAATAAGGCTACCTTGTCCCATGTGAAAGATATTTTCGGTTTTCTCAAACGCAGTATGTCAGTAACCGGCAAATTGTGAACGGGACCTTCCCAGGCATCTACTATCTGTAAGAGGTGATAACAAAAAAATATTATACCTATTGTAATCATCGGAGTTACCTACTAATAAATGATACGCGTAATATATTTAAGCAAAAAGTATAAACTGATTTACTTAATAGTCAATTAGTCACCTACTACAATATTGTAAATTTCGTAATCTATTTGTATTTTATGTCTGTATGTTTGTTCGTCCGTCTCCATGCCATTCATCAGATTACGATGAAACTTTGGTGTGAAAACAAAAACCACTTTTAACCTTTTTTTAACGACACGGAAATAAATGACAGAAACACCATCTTTGATTCCCGCCAAGCACTCCCAGTTACGAGCCTATCAACTTTTTTTAGTGACACTAGCGCACGTTAACCTTTTCGCCAGCACTGACGATCCTCATCTTCCTGTCGAGCATCACTCCGAAAGGGAACAGCTCCAGCAGCAGGGTCGCGTGCACCGGCGGCAAGTTGCACGGCAGCGACTTACGAATCATCAACGACTGCACCTATAACACACCGAAGGGACATCATCTCAGTTTTGTATGGAATGATTGTCGGGTGATTTTCGTACACAAAACTAAGAACAACATTCATTGACGCAACGGAGCGTATTAAACCCATTCGGTTACGTTTTTCTTACTCGGTCCATGTTTTCAAAATTCACAGTTTTGGGAGTAGGTATTGTGGAAAATATATTTGGGATGCCAGCAAAAGGAGTTTTGGAGTTTGAGCATTTGCTCTAACTTCCTTTGCGACCCTAGCGCCTGCTCTGCCTACATGTCCTTTAGCTATGATTAGACCGAATTTCAGCCAAATCCGTTGATGGAGTTACAAATCATAAAATTTGGATTCATAAAATTATTATGATATCTAGATAATGGTTTTTGTCGCTTTATTCGAGTCTAGGCTATCTGTCTACTAACAATATAAATGTGAAGTTTGTATGTTTAGACGTTCGGATGTTTGGATGTATGTTACTCAATCACGCAAATATAACTGAACAGATTTGAATGAGATCACACACATAGTTTATGGCCTGGACTGACATAATATACTGATACCATTAATCCCGGAATTTAATTTAATGGTGGGTGAAACGGTGGGGAATACCTAGTATTAGTAAAATCTTCAGTTTAACGTACCATTACTCGTTCTTCTAGTTTTATTAGTATTGCCCGTGTCAGCCATAAAATTGAGCGGCGCCCAAATCCGAGGCGCCAATAAAAGTTAATTGTTTACGAGTAGTTATTTGCTGACTAGGGGCAGATATCTGACGGTTTGTATCTTATTTAATACATAGTTGTTTTCACTTTGGTGCTCTTATCTTAATCCTTAATATTATAAATGCGAATGTGAATTTGTTTGTTCGTAGCGCTTTCACGCCTTAACTACTCAATCGATTATAATCAAATGAAATGTGATTATAATGAAATTTTGCATTTACACGTTGTCAGGGGTACAGAAAACGACATAGGCTACTTTTTATCTCGGAATTCTCGCGGAAACTCCGAAATCAACGCGGGTGAAACCAGAAACAGCTATTATTTTAATAAAAGTCAAGAGAAATTTGGTAAGCTATAGCAAGAAATGATTGATCATGATCACTCTGTGAAGATTCGAGAAATGGTTACTTATTAGGTGTGAAATGTGAATGTAAAAAAAACTAAGTGTCTAGTCGTCCACTACACGGATTATCTACGGCCTACTAAATTACATAAAATTCACAAAAAAGGTTTTCATATACTAGATTGTTAACTGTCAAAAAAAAGTGAACCGTAAACATAGGTAGATACTGCTTACAATTTAATGCATTTAACGCATTATTTTTCGGTGATTAAAATTATGGTTAGGTTAGGTTTGTATCTACTGCAGCTGAGCAAAACCAAAAAAAGGTGTTATGGTTCACGATCTTTTGACAATTTACAATTTCGCGAGATAGATTATCTAACCTAAAAAATAATCTAACGGTATTTTACAGTGACATATACCTACAATTAAATTGATTGAATGTAATGATTTTATATGTTTAAGTATTGTCATGTATTGTGAGTAGTTGATGTATTTGTATAGTACATAGTATATATTTATTATGGTATATGGTATGTATAGTATAATTTTTGAAATGCTTTACCCAACCACCCATGTCTATGTATTTTTGTTTGTCCTTTCGCATAATTGGTTGTCTGGAAGAGATCGCAACTATGCGATAAGACCGCCATTTGCTTTCTTCTTTTTCTTTAGGTACTGTATCATTGTTATTTTATGTGCAATAAAGGATTAAATAAATAAATAAATAAATTTTTAACAAAAATTGTAGGTATAATCACCTAAAAAGGTCTTTCATTCGGCGTGCAAATCTTGTAACAAAAAAAGAACGTTAAGAAAGATCAATACATTTTGCGTTAAGCGGACGACTAATTAGTCGTCCGTTTAGTGGACGACTAGCCACAGCTATAAAAAAATGCCAACTCACATAGTCACTGTTGTCGAACTCGAGCCGCAGTACCGCCACGTAGTAGGCGCCGTCCATTTCCTCCTTCACTATGGTCACCTTGAGTTTCAGCGAGAATATGTCTTCAGCTATTTCGTACAGTTGACCTGCAAATATGGGCTTCAATGTTTAGTTTATTAACATTTAGAAGTTACTTTTTATTTATTCAAGAAGTGTTATGCAGTAGGTGAAAATATTTCATACTTTTTTTTACCAGTTTGTTGCTTTTTCTTATAGAATTGAATTGATTCCACCTTTACATAAAAGGTTTACCTACCTCTGATGACAAAATTATCCCTTCTACTGCCTTAGTAGTTACGGGTTATCAAGGATATGAATGAGTGAAAAGAGATTCTTTGGGTTCTTCCAGTGATTATTCATCATCTTTTGCTTCTTTTGCAAGAGCTTCTATTATGTGATAATCTAAGAAATTAATCCACCTACACTGATTACTTAGTTTAGTATGATAAGTTTACGTTCTAGACGTTCATCTTTTTAACCGACTTCCAAAAAGGAGGAGTTTTATGTTCGATTGTATGTATGTTTTATTGTCTGTCGTTTATAGGTATCGCGTCCGTGAACCGAAACATTATATATGTAGTAGTTAGTAAATGTAATATTATTAGGTCTTGTGTACATTTACGTTTTATCTCTTTCACATTTTCAAATATGCAGAATTTCGTTCTTTTAGGTACTCATGAGGAAAAAAAATCGCATCAAGGCTGGGCATCTGTTCTGATCTGATCTGTTCACGTTACGCACGCAGTGGGAGTTTGAGCTGTGCCCTCGTTCTATAGAAGAAATGCAAATATATAAATTGCTTTGTGACACGATTACAAAATTTTGTCTCACCCACAAGATAATGCGTGAATCCTGTCCTAAAGCTGCTGTAGACTAGCTCGGCGCCCTTGCTGTGCTTGCGGGTGAGCTGCATACTCGGGGAGCGCATGCGCGGGAAGGTGTACCGCATGCGCTGGTGGATGCTGTCGACTGATTCGAGGAACGTGCAGAAGTAGCGGCCGGTCGCGCGGATCATTTTGTCGTAGCTACGCCGAGTAAAGCGGTTCCATTGAAATATATAAAATTCACATTCATAACTTAAAATAATTATAACAATAACCCATTTCACAACACACAGATCCACCTACTTGATTCTATATTAAGCTATAAGCTTGTGTCGTGGAAACCAAACAAAGTAAACAAACGTGGTTTAAATTACATAGAATTACATACTATACTATAGATATATACACAAGAAACTCAGCAGAGTTGTCTTGTAGGTATTATAAAATAAGTTTCTGTTTGTCTTATAAAACTATCTGTTCCCCGCGGTTTCGCCCGCAGTAACTCCGGAGATCCCGCAGGGATTACGGGATGAACGTACCCTAAGTATGTCTTCTCTGTTTCTCCCAAAACTTGTAAGCTAAATTTCATGAGATTTAACCGGCGATAATTTCGGAGCTCCCGCGGGAATTCCGCGATAAAAAGTACGATAATTTATGTCCTTTTCTGTATCCCTAAAAACGTACAGTCATGCAAAAGTTTATGTTGGTACTGTTGGTAGGTGTAGCTTGTAGTAGTTAAGGCGTGAAAGGTAACCGACAGAGTTGCTTTTGCATTTTATGGAGTAAAGTACTTACCCATAGTTACTGAAGAATTTCACGAAACATCTGCCAAAGAAGTGCATGACTTTCTCCGACGTACCGAACTTTTCTTTCATAACACTCATGTAGGTTTCACAATTGGCGAAGCACAGGCTGTTTATTCTAGGTCTGATAGGGGGAGCCAATGGTGCGCCCGACCCACGCCGCCTGAACACATCAACAGCCAATGTGCAACTCATTTTCCGAGGTTGGCATTTGGTATTTGTATTCGAAGCGTCAAACATGGGCGATGAGGGTTCTGATGAATTTTCATCAATCTTTTCTTTAACTGGCTCTATTTTATCATGACTTCCATCGTCTTGATCAGGTTTCGAATGTGTCTGAGCAACTTCCTTAACAATATTATCAGCCGGTTGTTCTGCGTTATTTCTATTATCCTCTAGCATGATGCCCAGACTCATTCTTTTCTTCGATTGCGATTGTTTAATATTTGCGATGTCCAATTCTTCGCCTTCAGTTATTTTGTCTTTCGATACGAAATGTGGTCGTATCTCTTCTTTGGAGGTGTAAGCTTCTATTTCCTTTTTGGTCGCTGCTGTTAGAGCGTTTGTGGCTGTGAATGGACATTTGTAGCTGTGTGGTCTGCTGTCCGTGTTCACGGAAGCGCTGCGCCAGCTCGCCTTGGATTTCAGTGAGAGTTTTCTGGGTACCGGGGTGGTAGGGATCGAGACTGATGGGCTGTTTGGGTCCTGGCTAAAAAGTCTCGCTAGAGCGTTTGCCAAGCGCAGCATCAACGTATCCGGGTATTGCTAAAAATTAGGAAAATCTTAAGCTCTTAATTCTTTTGGTAGATAACAAACGTTAAGTAATTTATTTTTCATTACTCATACTCGGAAAGTAGGTCTGAAGTTGCCTGAGAAGCGGGTTGAAAGTAACCCTTTTCAGCCCTAGGGAGAATCGCTTTCAACTGACAACTGTCAAATTATTAAAAAAAAACTAGGTCTATTTTCACATTTCTATTGAACCATGTTTCAACTTTCTATACAGCCAGCGCGATGTAAAATTGAAATAACGTAAAGTTTAAGTAGGTATTAATTAAAATAAAATTCACTCACTTTTTCTTAAGCTAATTCCTATTTATATTTTTTTATTTTCTTTAATTAATACTTAATAATTAAAGAAAATATATTTTTTAGGTCGCCACAATGTAAATAAAAAATACTGGCTGAATAGCTAGCCGGCCAAAGAAAAAGAAATAGGTGGGAAAGTGTCAAGCGACTATCCGATCTTCACTCATTTTTTCTTTAGCTAATTCCTATTTTTATTTTGACTTTCCTTGCATTCGTAATGAAAAGCACAGTGTTACCCTCGGGAGAAAGACTTATTTAGTCCCTCGATCTATTGGCGCCCTCGCTACGCTCGGGCTTGGGGCTCGGGCGGCTTACTTTCACCCCTAGGATAACAATGTACTATTATACCTGTCTTGTGTTGAAAATTGTGTTTCTTGCGCCAGATTCTCGCAGTATCGTTTCCCATACTTCTTCGCCGCATTCTTCCTACAAATTGGATAAACATTTCGAACATTTTCTTTACAAATTGCTTCCACCCACTCTCGCTAAGATGTTTATTGAAATTACTTTTATGTAAAAACATCTAAGCAAACTCTCTCCTACTCATGATTTTAATAACTTAGCCACATCCCGGATTTTATATAAAAGGAAAGCTGAGTCAGTAGGTATTTTCATTCCACAGCGTAGTAAACAGAATAGTTAAGTATTAATAAAGTTGTTATTGCAAAGTGGTAAAACTATAGTAAGTGGAAGTGTCTGAAGGGTGAAGGTTTCATTTCCACCGTGACGTTTTTTTATCGTTGGACGACTGTCATAATATTTAAGTAACTGTTCCTAATTTCTCTTGTGGCATCCGTAACAAGGAGGGCGATAAAATGTGTGCATTTGCCCCCCTGAGGAATAAAGTAGTTAAGAAATAGTAGTAGTAAACAAATTTTTATAAATTTAAAGTAGGATTAAAGTGGGTACTTTAATCAGACCTTATAAAATTTTTGACCCTGTGAATTCTAGATTCGCGTCTGCGACTTGGTCCTATTTTCATCGACAGTGCAGAATAATTTGTACTTTGGGACCTCATCAAAAGAGTGTTTTGCAATACTCAGCACGTATCACTCCAAAATGTTACTTGAAGTGGAAGTGACCTTGTACTCCTAATAGAGAGTATAAATAGGTACGCACTATAGGTACACAATAGAGCAATGAATCGTCAATGATCGTCCTTAAAATCGATAAGGAAAACAAAGACGGTTATCCCCGAAAACTCTGGCCTCTAATATGCCATTACTGAGAAATAACAAATATTATACAAAAATACCAACATACAAAAACAGTTATAAAAATGCATGTTAATATTAGTAACACAGTAGAACCTGACCAATTTTCAAAAAAGGAACATATATTATGTAAAGATTTTCAATCTTCCAATGAAAGAATTCATTATTTAATTTAAAAAAAAAACCGGCCAAGTGCGAGTCGGATTCGAGCATCGAGGTAGGTAATTCAAACTTTAACTGAAAAGTGAAAAGAGGTTTAGAGTTTAGAGAGACAGTCGGATAGACGGACAACGAAGTGATCCTGTAAGAGTTCCTTGTTTGACGTACCGGACCATAACAAAGAATTTTTAGAACATGTTCAGTATAATTTCAGAGATTATCTTCACCATCCAAACTTACAAATATCAACTACTGTTTTATAAATGTAATATTATTAATAAAGATATGGAACGATTTTCTTCCACGGCAGCTCCAAAAACAACAAACTGAAGATACACAGCAATTGAAAGAAAATATTTTTAACTAGCTGTTCCCTGCGGTTCCACCCGCGGTAATTTCGGAGTTCCCGCGGGAATTTCGGGATAAAAGTATCCTATACCGTTTTCTGTACCCGTGACAACGGGTCGTAGATAAGCATAATTTTATGGAGTTTCAGTTTTCACCCGCGTTAATTTCGTAGCTCCCGCAGGAATTCCGGGATAAAAAGTACTCCATATCCTTCTCTGTACTTCTGAAAACGTGTAAGTATGCAAAATTTCATGATGATCGGTTGAGCCGACCAGGCGTGAAAGCGTAACAGACAGACAGACAGAGTTACTTTCACATTTATAAAATTAATATGGAAGTAAGGATTGACGCGTAATTTTCTTGGAAATCTTTAAAGCACACTTACCACAATAAAATGCTGCACACTTTCAAGTAACCAGCCGTACATGTCGAACTTTGATGTGCCTACTTTGTGTAAAATTCAAGTGTTTACCGAGCAAAATCGACTGAGTCAGCAAGTAAGTTAGACTTTACTGGTCAATTTATATTTCACGTTAGCTTCGAAAAAAAGGTAAACATCAAGATTCTTTTTGATTAATTTAAGACTGAGGCATTGTTTGCGTTCAACCCGCAAGGCTCTCGTAGTCCTACTGGCAGGCAATCGTCCTGCCATGTTATTGTATCCTTATCCAATGGAACAATAAAATGTGCCATATCTTTTGCTTTAATCGTATTGGAAACATTTTTGGTTTCTACCAGTGTAATAACATTTAACTAGATTTTTATTTAGAAGTCTCTTTCTACATAATTTATTTATAGCACCCCGGAGACAAGGTAAACATTCGTTAAAATAAGTAAATAATAAAACAGAGCCTATATAACATGCTTTATTAGTGTAACTTACAACTTTCACTGCTAATAAGTTGATGTTATAAGGAATAGGTAAATTAGGCTACTTTGAAGTTCCTGCGGGAATCCCAAAACTTGCGCGGATGAATCTCCAAAACGGTTGGACAGACTACATGCGTTTGAAATAGCTATGGCAATTTTTTTTGTATTTGACTTAAGTACATAGCTAACACTGATATACCGCTGCTTTCTCATAAACAATAAATGTTAAAACATTTGTTTTGTTGTTTTTGGTCTCAGAAGTCTAACAGGTGCTTTAAGTTAAAAAAGCAAAGTTCCTCAATCTTAAACAAACCACCTTTTAGGTAAGTATATTTAAGCAAATGAAATGAAATGAAATGAAATGAACTTTATTCGTACTTACTTTAAAAATCATATAGATAACGATAACTGCGGTTTTTGGGCAGATTACCTAAATAATGACATCCCTCAAGTCTTAAGACGATCGTGTGCGTGCAAATTTTCATACAAAAAGCCAAACCGTTTATCTCCCCTTAAACATAGACCAATTTTGATGATTTTTTTACATGTTATTGATGTATTGGATAACTAGGGCTGTACGTTTTGATTTTAAAGAAATATTGCTTATAACAAAAGTTATTAGCATCTCAATATCCATATTTTTTACAAAAAATCTTCCTCGAGTTTTTTAATTTATTAAAGTTAAACTAAACTGAATTACTTAATTAGAAAAACGTACAGCCCTAGATTAAGGTGTACTGAATCGAATGACACCAAAATTGTCTCATTTAGTGAAGGTTTAGGGGGGTAGAAAAGGTTTGGCCCGAAACAATATTTCAGAAGGAAAAATTAGGCACTCGCCTCTAGGTTCTGCAAGTCTCTCTATCACACGCATCGCACGGTAGCAGAGCGGCATGAAACAGATAGACTTTTTGCAAATACCTACTCGCGACGCGTCTCGGATGGAAACGATTCTCTTAATTTACGGCGTTTTCAATTCGACGCCTAGCTAGATCATTCAGTTACTAAGTATAGGTATAGTGATGTCATAAGAACCTATTAATAACGTGTGTGACAGCAACAATGCAAGCCGAGCCCGATAGTTATCTATCTATTTGATACTGAACTGAATTGGTTTGCTCCAACGAACGCATCCGAGCCAATTGGTCATTATTACGCCCTTCGAAGGTCATACGTTTCAGTCTTTGGGTTATTGTCACATCGGGTTATTTACAGTTGTTAGTTGTTACGTGTTAAGTGGGAACGCGAGCTGTGGTTACATCTACTTTTATACTAAAATACGTACCTACCATAAAGAGAAAATATTCGAATTTTTATGTTTGTTTGTAATCGATAAAATCGAAAACTACCTAACCGATTTTAATTTTTTTTGCACTTATAGGCTACTGAGTGAGTTCACTTCAAACAAAGAAACTTGAAAGAAAAATTATAAAAAAAAAAACCTTTCATTCAAGTACGCCTGTAAGCGGAGGCTTTGTAAAAAGTTTCATGAAATCCAGGCACGCGCCGGCTTCTAGAAATGCTGCGAACAGCGCAACACATCACATCTTTCAACTTTAGGTACTCTCTGCTAAATAATTACGGAAAAAAGTACCTTTAACATATTTTTCACGTAAAACGATATCGACCAACGTCAGACGATTTAACTACTCGAAGTGGTTTGTCATTTTGATGAGTTTTCAGGTTGTTTATATCTACAGGACGCTGTCCGTCGTGTTAACTAATTAAAACACTATGCCTTCGATTTACTCCTTAGAATAATTTAAAAAATATACTTTTAAAAATGTAAAAATGTATCTACAAATTGTTCTTAGCTAAAACTATTGAATATTGAATCGAACTCTTTGGTTGTAAATAATATTATTAATATTCCTTGATTATTTCTCTTATTGAAAGTCGCCAGAGGAAAGAAATGAAAAAGACCTACATACTTCGCTTGCCCTTAGACCCAAATATCGATTTTCGAATAGATAGTTTCGTAAAGACGAATCGTTTTCGTATATGAAGCTAACGTAAATTTACTGCCAATTGTAGAGTCATAGAGAAGCTTTCACTTAAATAAGAATTTAGTGTAGCGCGAATGGTGTCGGAATTCATGTATCGTTAAGATGCAAGGTCAGTTACACATTGACCCGTGCAATTGAAAAGTGGTCATTTGCTATAAGAATTGGTGCGTCGGTTGGTGATCGCGATTGCTATAACACACTAAATAAACATTAGTTACACGACCTAGATATTAGCTGAAAAATGGGCTCGTCAACCGCGCACAGGCATCGACATATTTTTTATAACAAACTTTCGTCCTTTTTTTATGTCATACGGGGCAAACGGGCATCAACACCAGAAGGCATGCAGGTGCGTTGCCGACCTGGAATGGGGATGGGAACTGGCTTTCAAGTGGGGCTGTCGGAACACACCGTTAGGTGCTTGGCGACAGATTTGCAACTTGAAGGTGGTAGCTAGCCAGCCGGACACTAGAGAGCGCCCTACCACCATGCATGCATGCATCCTTAGAAAGGTGATTATGGCCCCACTGTTAAACACATACCATCCCTATATACACTTTCTCCCATACTATATGTATGTACTAGCTGCTCCCCGCTGTTTCACCCGCGATAAGTTCGAGTTCCCGTGGGAAAAGAATGAGCAAATGAAACACGTTGTTCCATACAAACTTTGCATTTTTTGTGCACACCTGCGACACATAAGGAATATTTGTGCAGAATTTCATGGTTCTAGACCCAGTAGTTTCAGCTGTGCGTTTATCGATCAGTGAGTCAGTTTATGCTTTTAAACATATAAAAAGATAGGTAATTGGCTAATGGCAAGGAAAAGGTACCTTAATGAGCAATATTATATTATATCTTAGTTAATTTAAATAAGTAATAATTTAAAACGTTAAGAGCATATTGAGAATGAATGAATGAAAACAATTTGCTGCTATAGCGCAGGCGGTGTGCAAAAAAAGGAAACTAAATCAATTAGAAAAGCAAAGAAAATATCAAAATAATTTTCTCAGTGGCGGTTTTTTATGTGCGACGATATAATATGACAATCCGCGTAAATATTTTCACTATTTTCAATAAATAAGGTTCGAGAGGTTTGCAATTTCAAACCGTACAACGATGCTACATTTCACATGAAACTTGCTGCGAATTTTCAAAAAAAATAAATAAAACCAGAAAAGCAATCGAAACAATAAAAAAAACCAACATGTTTTGTAAATGGCCAGTTTCTTATCTACCTATATTAATAGGGGAAGGTAATCTCTAGATCTACTGAACTGATTTTAAAAATAGAACCAATAGAAAGCCACGTTATTTGTGAGTGCCATAGGCTATAATATGTAACCCAGAATTCCCGCGGGAACTCCGAAATTACTGCGGGTGAAACCGCGGGGAATAGCTAAATGTATAACAGTATGGAATATGTAACTCTGGTTCCACAGTGAGGTGAGGTTGGCGATCCCTGCGCTCCTAGAAGCGTTAGTCCCGGGTCGTGCGTACACGCATATTTATGGGCATCCCGCGCGGAGGCTCTGCATTAGTTGTGGCGGCAGCCGGCCGCACAACCCCCGTACCACAGAATAGGACCCCCCATAAACAGGTGAGTGTTGAACAAATCACGTTCCTTTTGTTTTTTTTTTTAATTACTAATTGTTCGCGGTGTGCAATAATTATGCGGCAGCTTACGGCAATGAGCGGAAAAATAAGAAAAATTACTAATTTTTTGTATTTGTATAAATTAAGTAGGTAAAGGTAAGTTATCACACGCATACATTCTGTTGAAAATTGTGTTATTGTTCGTTATAGGTACAAGTTTTTCTATTTTATTTTAAACCTTAATAAATTATCTAAACAGTTAACAGTTATGTTATTGCTAATATTGCTATTATTATTTTAAATATTTCAGCACTAAATTCGAATAAGTAGGTACAGTGGGCCACATAGACAAGTATACCACCTTTTAGAATTTATAATATTTGTAAAATATCTGTGTGACGGTATAAGTTGCCTTTTTTGCAGCTCCAATATTTGTTTTTGCTTTTATTTTACGACCTGTCCCAACCGGAAAAAGGCGACAAACTCGATCTTACGGCTTACCCAAACGACTTTACGTTACGTAGGTACCTATAGTCCCTATATTTACAGACGTGTATTTCTTTTCATACATATTTCCTTGCGCTAGTTTTTATGAAAGAAGTTAAAAAGTTTTCGATATAATGACCAAAGAATTGCAATGCAGTAAAATTTTGTAGATTAAGTTATTTTTATAGATTATCTTTTATAGAATAACAAGAACAATTCGAGAACAACCCGTAATTTATTTGAATAATTACGAATTCTCATTGAGCTTTCCCGAGGAATGTTTAAATAATTAAATTTTCGTCTTAAGTCGACTGGAAACACCACATAATATGAATGTTATTTTAAGGGTTAGAGATACATTTTTTCTATCAATGGTAGGAATATATAAAATTTTTCTTATTTTCACATTTAACGATCAGACAGTATCTTCGCGTATCTAACTTTAGGTTACAGGTTTATGGTTAAAACATAGAACCTCCTCCTTTTTGGAAGTCGGTTAAAAATAACAATTTATCAAAAATTTATGGTGAAAGGTGGAAATAAGCCGTAAAGTTTTTGCTATTACAACGATTGTTATTTGAAATAATATGTCGACCTGCATTCACAGATTTTGGGAAAAAACGTACTGTCGTCAAGAAAATGAGTTTACCTATACAAAAAATATTTTTTGATGTTAAAAGATAGTGTTTCTAGACTATCGAACCGAGTAGATGCTAGAAAGAACAAAAACCACAACAACCTTTTTCCATACATTTACTGAGGAAAAGAGATAAAAATAAATGTTTTTCAAATTCTTTGAAACAAAATAACCTACATTTTCTTAGGCAGATACAATGTGGATACAGTATTGGGTATGGAGTTTTCGGTTTGACCGCACTTTACAACAGTGGCATATATTGTTTTCGACTGTCGAATTCTCAAGGTGCAACGACCTCGCAGCAAATTGATCAATATACAAAATAGGTTCATTCACACACGCTAAACGTATTGGTTGCTAAAATTATTTATTCCAACGGCCAATTGGTACTGGTATAGACAGATGTGCGTGGAGCAACGCGCTGGGAGGTTAGTGGGTCGGGCAATACGTATTCATATAGCACGCGACGATTATTATTGATGATAATTAATCTTTGACGCTTTGATTTTATCTACAATATCGCTGGAAAATTGCATTAGTCTCCAAACAGTCAACATTTGTATTTTTATAATAATTTGTTTAGGTACTTAATATCTCAGAAGAATAACTTATTCTTCTGAGGCCGCTATCTATTATTGTCTATGATCACAACATGGTACCGATTTTGCATGTTTTGTCCTCCGTAAATGGGCCAATTTTATAATACTAGTTCTTCCTCGCGGTTCCACTTGCGTTAATTTCGGAATTCCCACGGAAGTTCCCTAATAGAAATGACAATATTTTTACGAAATGCGTGATATATTGTCTGATTACCAATCAAAAAAAGAAAAAGCCACCTAAGCAGATGTTCTTTCGATAGGTCGCTTTATGTGAACCCCCGAATGCGCGCTTATCTGATGAAATGGGTTCTAAGTTAAAAGATAAAAATCACAACAATATGCACACAAAAACCCAGAGAAATACAAGAAAAAAAATCAACAGAACTCTGAAACCCTTGATCGCTGAGTCTGGTCGATTTCAAACAGCTACCAAATATGTCGAAGGTTTGAACATTCTTGTACTTTTTGGCGGACAGCATGCTGTGGCGAGCTGGAGTCGTGTGCCTGGCGCTGCTGTCGCTGCGGGCTGCCGGCAAAGAGCTGGCGGACAGCTCGAGCGAGGAGTTGGACAAGGAGCTGCCCCAAGCACAGGAACCATCTATCAACTACGACGACTACGACCCCATCAGAGATGACGATGATGGTAGGATTTCGATATTTCAAAATCTTATTATATGGTGTTAATCCGTGTGTTCTAAAGTTAATAAATAATTTAGGTTTACTTTAAAGAAATCAGTAGTCGGAAGCCATTTTTATTCAGAACAACGTCACTAACTTCTTTTTTTAAATAATAAAGGTACTAAATTCAATTTAAATTAAAAACTTATGTAGTTATATGTATTTTTTAAAAACGTAATACGCACTTCTTTCGTAAATCGGGTATTTCAAATCTCCCTTTTTTCTATGAGTAGGTTTTAATACTAACGGCAAGATTTTTTTAAATTGTTCCGTATTATTTATCAACTACTCGTAGCTATTTCTCGTTATGATCGGGCATGAAAAAGTATTACATAGACAGACAAACAGACAGAGTTACTTTCGCATTTATAATAATAGAAAGAATAGCTCATTAAAAATCTCTCCTTTTATTTTACATTGTTTAAGTAGGTAGATAAATCAGGAAATATCTGGCGAGGCGACCGGCTCTTTTAAAATTAATTTAAATTATTAAAACTTCTAAACCATAGTCATTTTGAAACGTTTCTCTGTTTCTCGTTTACCACTTGAGTTGCTATTTTCCTGTTGATTACAACTGCGTAAAATATCGTTTATTCCATATTCTAGAACCACTAGTTTAATAATGTAACTAATTAAAATATCCCAATTTATTATACATATATTTTTTTCCAGTAATTGCCGAACAGGATTTAAACAACCTTCTACCAAGTGAGTATATTTTTCGCCAAACGTACAGTACTAATGTTATTTTATTGAATTATTTTTAAATCATAATTGGATTGATCCTACCTAGAATAACAAAATTAGTACCTATAGTTACTTCTCAGAACTGTCCATTTATTAACGAAAATAGTAACCAACTATTCCGCTACTTCGGCGGATGTCCTGGGAATTGGGATAAAAACTATGCTTATGCTTATGTTCTTCCTCTGGATGCAATCGATCCCTTACCAAAGTTTATCGAAATCTGCTCAGGGCGGCGGTTTAGGCGTGAAATGGTAGAGTTATTTTCGCATTTGTATATGTTTTAGTATGGTTGAACTGGTGCCATTTCACGAAATGGCCGGCCACATCATGAATTGGCCAATTCTTAGATAAACATATCGATAAAGAATAATAATATAAAACTAAATGACAGGCACACCCCGCACCCCCCGGCCGACGAGACCCCAAACAGCCCCAACCACACGTAAGTCAATATTAAAGTATTATTGCATGCGACCAAAGGGCCAATTCTGCTGACGCAATTCACAAAACCGCATCACTCCCATCTCGATAAGGGCCTCCCCCAATGGGCATGTTGACTAATTTTTTTTTAGTCCGTCTTGTAGATCAATAAAAATATTGGACACTTATTTTTTATTTTATTTTATATTTTTTATTTACGTAATCAAAAAATAACGGCGATACATTGAGTTGAAATTTCGCGCGACGTCACTATTCGGACAGTTTGTATGGCGGTTTTAGCGATTAATGACGTCACGACCCACTCACCCTAAACTTTAATGCGCTTTATCTCTGTATATTTTAATTTATTTGAAAAAGCACAAAATACGTGTCTATTGTTTTTTTTTTATTTTCTAACTGACGGACTAATTAGAATTTTGATTTTCAAAAGTAGTCAACATCCCCATTACATCGATATTAGCATACTCGCTGCGGATCTGCCGACGCGTCGCAACTATCGCACTATCGCAACGTCGCAAATGGTTAATCAACCCGGCACAAATCTAGCGCTTGGGTTTAAACCCGATAGAAGCCCGTAAACGCCCAGGGCCTTTATTCACTATGACCAACAACATTCCTTATGCATAACGCGCGTCCGAAAAATACAACCCCAAATGCTCCAGATGTCAAAATATTAGAAACTAGCTGTGCCCCGCGGTTTCACCCACGGTAATTTCGGAGTTCCCGCGGGAATTCCAGGATAAAAAGTATATCCTATGTCCTTCTCTGTACCCCTGAAAACGAGTATTATGCAATAATTAATTAAATTTCACCCACGTTAATTTCAGAGTTTCCGCGGGAATTCCGGGATAAAAAGTACCCTATGTGTTAATCTGATGTATAAGCTATATTATTGTAAAGTTTCATTTAAATCCATTCAGTAGTTTTTGCGTGAAAGAGTAACAAACATCCATCCATCCATCCATCCATAAATACTTACAAACTTTCGCGTTTATAATATTAGTAGGTTTAATATTCTGCATGCCATAAGACACGTTGCAAATATATTTTTTTGAAGTGATACTTCTTTGAGCACAAGAAAACAATTTTTACGGCGCATTATCTTAACGCGACGTGTTATGGTCATAGTGAATAAGGGCCCAGGATTTCTTAGATTGATTACCCATCTATAGTTGCAACTGAATTAATTAAGTATATGCGGGGAGACCTTTATTGATTCAGTAGCTGTGTGATTTTGTGTTTTATCGTTAGCTGAACAGAATTGATCCTCTGAAAAACATAAAGTCACAAGACTTCTCAGATAGTTATTACTAGAAGCGTATCTTTTGTCTGGTAATAGAGTATATACGAGTATATTCATCAACAGGACCACCGATCATTAGATGCATGGACATGGGACGAATGTGGTCTGAAGGCGAGAAATGGAAGAGAGACAACTGTACTCTATGTCAGTGTTCGAGCGATAACATCAACTGCACCAAACTGCCGGGCTGCCTTCTGGGTGAATATAAAAAAGTATTAGTTGTTATAACTTCGGCATTTCAAGTGTATGCTAATGTTCTTAATTTGTATTTTTCAGCACCACCACCCTCCCGTCCTGGTTACAACTCAGGGGCTGTTCAGGGTACTCCAGTGAGGGGTTTGCACGGTCTACCAGGCGACGAGGGTCCGAGTGGACCTCCCGGGGTACCAGGAGTAAATGGCGTTCCCGGAGCACCCGGAATGCCCGGCCCTGTTGGCCCAATGCCTGATGTAAGTTTAGCCTCGGGAAAATTAGTAAGGGATATCTCTGCAACTGTATTTTGACGACGGCTTAGCGAAGCGGTCACTATGCCGCTTCGCAAACCAAGTTTTAATTTCCGGTGGAGATGGACTTCGTGAGCTGAAAACAGTGTTCTGCTTTTCAGACTCGACGTATATATTATAGTCTTAATATTTAATTATAGCACTTTTCCTCGGTACAAGCTTTAGCTTAATGTTGTGAGGGTTCAAGTAGCTAATAATGTGTGGAGACTGAACTTTAAATAAATTGTGAAATTTTTGTATTCAAATGGGGGAAGGCATACAAAGATGCCATCTTTTTGCCATATTTAAGCATTTTCATATTCAATAATTTATTAGGTAATGATTATGAAATTGTTAATTAGGTAAACGCCTACTTAGCAACACTTGCGGCGGCAGCTGGCGGTGATAAGGGACCAGTGTTCGACCCTTATCAGTACATGCAAGCCTCTGTCGGGACGCCAGGAATTAGAGGAATACCAGGTAAATTTTATGAAGGGCTAGATTTATGTATGAACAAATTATACGTAGGTATGTCTAATTAATAATCGCTAAACTGAAAACCAGCGTGGCTTCATATTAAAAAGTAGGTATGTGAAGTATCGCAATGCTAAGCAAAGGCCGTTTTGGCAACAGTACGCTCCAAATAACAAAAAAAAGGTAAAAAAAAAAATTCATGAAAATTGAGCGTACAAGTTGCCCGAAAAGTCCGTTTATTTCTACAAACATACGTTCCTTTCCTTTGTGTTGCCGCTGACGCGTCGAAAAATCAAACGTAAAGGTCATTCATCCGCTAAAGTAGCGTTTTTATTTCAAGTTTTCTCTATAATTTATCAATCTTTTTGTTTTGTTTTTAATTTGTAGGACCACAGGGCCCGCCTGGACCACAGGGCTTTCAGGGACCGCGTGGAGAGAACGGTGAACCAGGCTTACCGGGACCACTAGGTCCTCCTGGAGAAAGAGGACCGCCAGGCCTACCCGGGAAAGACGTTAGTTTCAGATATTATCTATTTCCAATATTACGGAATATACATCGAAAATATGATTTTTTTGCCCTTTTCTTAATGGTTTACCAAGTTTTATTGAAATCCGTCTGGTAGTTTCCAGATGATATGCATATAGAGTGACAATTTCTTTTTGAAGTACTCGTAAAGCTGTAGTACCATGATATAGTGAAAAAGTATCATGAGAATAGTGTCCATTGCAATCGTAATTAAAAAAAAAGTATAATAATTTGACTGTTTTGCTACATTTTCATTAGGTAGCTACATTTTATATAATTCTAGATGCTAATAAACGTAGGTAAGTTGACGACGTACTGTGAACATCCAGACCTTAGAAATAAGAAAAAGAAAGAAATGCTGTATAAACTAAGGAATTTTATTTGCTGTACGTGCAGGGTACTCCTGGTGAAGATGGGGAGCCCGGTCCAGCAGGTGCCGTAGGTCCAGCCGGGCCCCGGGGCTCTCCGGGAATCCCCGGGATTCAAGGCTTGAAAGGTCATCGAGGCTTCGACGGAAAGGATGGTGCTAAGGGTGACCAAGGACTACCCGGAGAAAAAGGGCCAACAGGTTTACCCGGACTTATAGGCCCAGCTGGGCCTGTGGTGAGTAATATTGGCCAACACACTGAACATTGCTCTACTTCCCGCGTGAATTTTAGAATGAGAATACTAAGATAAAAGTATCCTGTTTGAATCCAGAATATATTCTATCTGTGTGTCAAATTCAAACCACATCCGTTAAGCCGTTTCAGCGTGAAGGAAATAACAAAACGCGCATATCAGTAGGATAAATGCCTAATAACTAATTAGCCAGCTACTGCTAGCATACTAATCTGTCTATTGAGATTGAGATTGTTATTAAGATTGTCTGTTTATTGAGTCTAGACATTTTTTTTTGCGTTTTTAAATATTATTGTCGTTTTTCTATTCACATGTATGAAGATCATCCACGCAGTGTAATATATTTTTGAGACCATTCTTGGTTGATTTTAGGGACCTGTTGGACCAAGAGGTGAAAGAGGACGTGAAGGACCACCTGGGCCACCTGGAATGCGTGGTGCCGATGGTTCATCTGGACCACCTGGACCTGTGGTACGTACCTATACTGAAAAAATTCTACTGAGTACTGACGCTATAATTAGGTAATCTTGAACCGAGAGTTGTAACTTGAAATACTACTTATATTTATTTTTAGGGCAGCATAGGTAAGCCGGGATCACCTGGTTTCCCTGGATCACCTGGGTTAAAAGGAGAACAAGGTCTCCCTGGACAGCGGGGCAGTCAGGGCATTCAAGGACCGAGAGGTGAATCCGGTCGTCCCGGTCAACCAGGAGAAGCAGGTGCCCCAGGATTGGCAGGACGAGACGGTGTTCCAGGAGAAAAAGGCGTACCAGGCCAAGCTGGTGCTGCCGGCCCTCAAGGGTTTCCAGGACCACGCGGCCCTTCTGGTGTAGCTGGTGAACCTGGAATACCCGGCCTTAAAGGAATGCCGGTATAATTGCTTGAAATTATTAAGCATTATGTTATTTTAATTCCACGTTTAATACGTATATTATTAAGTATTATTTAATAATTTATTATTATTTATTAATTAATAAAAAACTTACTTCTAGGGTCAACCAGGCGAAAGAGGCATGAAAGGTGACACAGGAGCTAGAGGAGAAATGGGTGCTCCAGGACCTCGGGGCATACCAGGCAATGTTGGACCAGAAGGCAAAAGGGGCAAACGTGGATTACGAGGTCCTGCTGGAAACATTGGGCCACAAGGTGAAAGGGGCCTGCCGGGAATGAGAGGATTACCTGGATTAGATGGCCCAATGGGATCTAAAGGACAACCTGGTGAAAGAGGTGGTGTCGGCCTGCCGGGTACTAAGGGAAATTCAGGAGATCCTGGCAGACCCGGACCACAGGGAATGCAAGGTCAAAGAGGGCCAGTTGGTCGACCGGGCCCGTCGGGTAAGATTGGACCTGCAGGCGAAAGAGGAATTCCCGGAGCTGATGGAAAACCAGGTGAACAAGGTGGGCCGGGACTACAGGGACTGCCTGGCCCTATAGGGAGCCCTGGTGAAAGAGGATTGCAGGTAATTGTTTATTTAATACAGAAAGAATTTTTTACTGAGAGTTTAATAAAACGTATTTTAACTAAAGAATGTTAATACAATGTGCATCGCAATTTCAAGGGGGAACCAGGAAAGGATGGTGAACCAGGACCAGCTGGCCCCTCAGGACCAAAAGGAGACGCGGGTCGTGATGGTAACCCTGGAAGTCAAGGTCCACAAGGTCCTTCTGGTCCTGCTGGTGAAAGAGGTCCAGTGGGTCCATCTGGCCCTACTGGATTTCCGGTAAGAATATTTTTTTTAATTGACTTGTATTCTTCTCTATCTAAGTGTGTAATAAAAAAAAACTGTTAGACATTAATATTTTTAGGGTATGCCTGGTGCAGCTGGTGTGCCTGGAACGCCAGGAAAAGAAGGAGAACCCGGAATTGCTGGGCCAGCCGGGCCTCCAGGTCCTTCTGGTCCGCGTGGCGAAAGGGGATTTGCTGGTGAAAGAGGACTAGCAGGCCAACCTGGGACACCGGGGGAAAAGGGAGAAACGGGTTCCCAAGGACCAGACGGTCCTCCGGTAAGAAAAAAAATACTCTTTAAATATTTCAATTTTATAATCGTTCGTTTGATATTTACTACAATGTGCAAGTATATTAAAAGATTCCAATATCCAATTGACACCCTTACTTTCATCGATTAATTCTGGATGTGCTGACTTGAGTGCCATATTGAGAGTAGAAAAATAAAAATGGATGCGACATTAAAAAATTGCTACTTTTTTTAGGGACCAGAGGGTCAAAGAGGTGGAAAAGGTCATCCAGGGGCGCCAGGAGCTATGGGATTACCAGGAATTCGTGGTCCTACGGGTCTTCAAGGAGAAAAAGGCGAGAGAGGTTCATCTGGACCTCCTGGAAGCGATGGAGCTCCTGGTACGTATTAAGCAATAACTTCTGTTACTGATAAATAATATTTAATCTGATGGTATCTCCTTGATTTTTATGCAACTTATTTTTCTATGTGTAGGACCACTGTTCCACATAAAGAAAGACTAATGTTTTAACTGATTTAATTTGTTTTTTCCTTAGGTAGGACGGGTGAACAAGGACCTCAGGGCCCTGTTGGTCCTACAGGACCCCCCGGAGAGCCTGGAGAGCGAGGAGAATCTGGTACTCCTGGTGTTCCTGGAGAATCCGGGGCTCCAGGTTCGCAAGGAGAGCGTGGACAGCCTGGTGCTCAAGGGGCTCCGGGATTATCAGGTCCACCAGGACTCACTGGTATGCCTGGACTTAAAGGTGACAGAGGTTACGTTGGAGCAAAGGGACAACAAGGAAATCCTGGCAGTCCAGGTAACAACAATGGCTACTATTTTACAGTTTTTTTTAGGTTGGTTAAAATAGATAATAATTTGCTAGCCAACCAATTGATTTAATATTCTATTATAGGCACTCCTGGTGAAACGGGTCCACGTGGTCTGCAGGGTCTAGCAGGAGCAAAGGGTGCTCGTGGTGAGCAAGGAGTGAAAGGTGATCCTGGTCATGCAGGTTTACCAGGAAGACCAGGAGATTTAGGTCCAATGGTAAGAATTTTTGTACGATTATAATTTCAAACTGTACAATTATTAGATACTAGTCAATCCTGGAGGATTTCCGGTTTCGCTCGCGTTAATTTCAAAGGTCTCGTGGAAATTTCGGAATAAAAAGTATCCTATGTCACTGTCACAACATTGTAGCTTAGTAACAAAATTTTAAAATAGGTCAAGTAGTTTTTAGACATAGACATATCAGCTGTATTCTCTCTTTAGTTTTGAGTTTATCCATTACTAACAAATCAAATCTTTCTGTATTTATTATTGATATAGAAAGATAAAAGAATAGTATAGTTTAAATGTTTTTGCTTAGGGTCCTCAAGGTAGCACTGGAGCTGCTGGTGCACCTGGTATGCCTGGAGCTAAAGGATCAACGGGTGACGCTGGTAGACCTGGACCAGCAGGTCCACAAGGATTAACAGGGGCTCCAGGACCTGAAGGTGCTAAAGGAGAAAGGGGAAGTGAGGGAGACACTGGTCCTCAAGGACCTGTTGGCCCACCAGGTCCAGCAGGAGAAAGGGGTCCAAGTGGCTTACCTGGAATGAATGGACCACCCGGACCTCAAGGCCTTCGAGGAGCACAGGTACATCAAATGATACAACATTATTTAAATAAACACGTGTCAATTTGTTCAGACACATTTGGCGGTTTTCCATGAATAATCTGAAGAAACTATTGACTGTGGGTCACTTAGAAGAATTGTGTTCACCGTGCCGTCCAAACTTAAATAATAAAATAATAATAACAATAACATAATAATAAGACTACCGCTCCCAATAGCGGGTCATTGTTCATCATGCTCACGTTTCTCATCAGCGAGTGATCTACGTAGAATAAATATAAACGATACATACATAAAATAAAATAGACTTGATTGTAAATGAATACTATTTAGTATTAGACTGTTAATAGCTTTTGTGTTCTCATCAAAAGGGAGAAAGCGGAGTGCCAGGCAAACAGGGTTCAGATGGTGCACCAGGACCCGTAGGCCCATCTGGACCACAAGGGCCCCCAGGACCAATGGGAGAACCAGGTCCTGAAGGACGTCCAGGAAAACTCGGTCAACCTGGAATTCCAGGAAGACAAGGAGATAAAGGTCCTATTGGACAACCGGGTGCAGCCGGTCAAACTGGACCACCTGGATTACAGGTGAGTGGAATTAGATTTCACTATTACCTTGATACTTAGTCGTATCTCCGGATTGATTCATTTGATTGATTAGGTAAAGTTCGGCTCTCAAGCTATTTTTTCTTTAAAAAAAAAATTTCTTAAGGGCCCTCCCGGTCCAACCGGACCTACTGGGCAAACAGGTGAAAGAGGACTGAGGGGAGAATCTGGCCCACCTGGTGTGGATGGTCCACAAGGACCACCAGGCAAGCAAGGGCCAGCAGGTATGGATGGGATCAAGGGAGAGCGTGGAGAAACAGGAGCAGACGGCTCCAAAGGACATGCTGGTCTACCAGGGCTACCAGGAATGGCAGGAACACCAGGCAGACAAGGAGAAAGAGGGTTGCCTGGCCCTATGGGACCTTCTGGAAAGGATGGAGATCCAGGAGCAAGAGGTAAGAAATTGGTAACTTTTAAAAGTTAGATGTCAGAGAATGCCGCAAAGCATTAAGTTCGCCATTTGTACTATTTTGTGCAAGAAGAATATTCATTTTATATTTTTCATTTTATATTAAATAAATATTCATTTTATAGTAGAATAGACCTCGGTTAAGAAATTTTATCAGGAAAATATCTTCAGTCGGCGTATAGTTGTATAATGTGTATGCTTAAGGTTCACCTGGTCGAGATGGCAATCCTGGTCCAATGGGTCCAGCTGGGCCACCTGGTGGGCGAGGACCTCCAGGAGATGAAGGTCACCATGGACCACCTGGACCTGCAGGTCCTCCCGGACCTCCCGGACCTCCTGGCGAGGGCTTGGCTTACGATGCCGCAGCTATTGCTGCTATGTTACAGCAAGGTAATAATATGTCGATCATACTTCGTTAACTAATATTTTAATTTAATAAACGTGATTTTAATAAACGTGATTTTGTGAGGTTCGCAGGCAGTGTGAGCCTTCGGCTAGCTTAATAAAAATAAAAGATAAACATCAAATTTTAAATATAAAAAGTACAGATAAAAAAAAAAACAAGTATTGGAAATGAGACGGGATATCTTAACAAGTGGCATATAGCCGCCTCGTTACAATCTTAATCAACAATACCATTTTATAACAGTTTCAAGAGACTCATAAAATCCTTGTGAAATACAATATTATTTTGCGCAATGCGGAGCAGTGAGGAACGAGATAGATACCACCACGTAGTGATTACCTTCTCTCTGGATACCACATTTTCAGTAGTTTCCTCCTTCCATTGAAAGTGACAAGATGATTTTACTTTTTAGCAGAGTTATTAAATTTCAGCATAGATAAACAAGTACTATTGTATTCCACTGACGCAATAAATTTCTTTTCAATTGCCTTCGGGACTTCCGGTTAACTTCTTTTCTATGGGAAATTTCTTTATGTAGAGCGCCTTTCAAAATAGTTAATTTAAGCATAAATCTTTAATGTTTTCTTTGTATATAGGTTCCGTCAAAGGTCCAGATCCTCTTGGAGACGATCCCAATGCAATGCCAGCTCGTTTCTTTAAAGACGACATGTCACAGGCAGAAAGGAAAGAGATTGTAATGAAGGCATACGAACGCCTCAAGGTGTCCCTGGACAAATTCCTGAAACCTGACGGTTCTAAGGAAGCACCAGCGAAGACTTGTGGAGACATCAACTATCATCATCCTTCGTTCGAGAGCGGTGAGTAAAAGAGTATAATTATAAGGATTTTGTAGTCTATACATTAGAATAGATTTACAATTTTATTAATATACATAGTCCATACTACCAAAACTAATCTGGAATCTGGAGTTATTAAGCCTACACAGTTATCTTACCTCTATGCTCGAACCAAATCTAAAATATCTTTTACTGATAAGTAGGACGGCAGTATCCCTAGGTAACATAGGATGATTTTATTACGGAACTAAGAGTTCCCGAGGAAGTCCCAAAAACACGGGCAATAACTACCTACTTGATTTATACAATACTAGCCGTCTCCCGCGGTTTCACCCGCGGCAAGTTCGGAGTTCCCATGGGAATTTCAGGATGAAAGTACTCTATATCACTCAGGACCAGGCACGGTTCCAGCCTGAAATTTTGGAGGGGGTCGCTAAGAAAAATATGTCGTGTTAATTAGACTTGATTGCATATTTTACAAATGGATTTTGGAGGGGTCATGTTCCCTGTGCCCCCCCCCCCCCCCCCTTCGGACCGCGCCTGCTCAGGACTACCGTAGCTTCCTATAAGTGAAAGAATTTTCAAAATCCGTTCAGTAGGGCCAGAGCTTACCCCGTCACAAACTCACAATTCACAAACTGTACTTCTGTCTGTATAATATTAGTATAGATAACTGGTATTATTCTGACTTAGTAGTAGGTAAACCTGAAGTTTAAAGTATAAAAAGGAAAACAAGTTCTACAAATTTAGAACAATTTAGTAAGATTTGCTGTAGAAAGACCTGTCTCTTTTTCACCATTTTTTAAACAGTCGAAATTTCAATGGAGATAATTTCAATGTTAGGTTAAAGAGACGGTGGAGGCGCCCTAGAAATTCCTAAATCAGTTTATACTGACGTAAAACTATAGATGTAATTGATTGATTCATAGGACAATACTGGATCGATCCCAATGGCGGAGACGTGAACGACGCCATTCTTGTCTACTGCGACATGGCTACAGGTGCTAGCTGTCTGTATCCGAAGCCAATGCAGTCGAACAATATCACATACAAGGGCGAGGAGAATGAAGTCTGGCTGAGTGAGATGGAAGAAGGATTCACTGTAAGTTATCCTCGCAATTTTATCACACAGGGTGTAATTTTGAACAAGGGTCATATTCACAGCACGTAAATAATTTAAATACTTAATTATATAAACACGTAAATCTCTGAGGAACTTCGGTTTACCTTTTTTCCCTTTTTTCGAATTGTGAATGACCTTTACATTTGATTTGTGCATTATTGTATGAGTTCATTGAAAAAGCTCTCTTTATTTCCGCACCAAGTGACGCTGTATAATAATGTACGCTCAATGTTCAAGTAAAATTATCATACTAGCTGTTCAACGCGGTTTCATCCGCGTTAAGCTCGGAGTTCCCGTGGGGATTCCAGGACAAAAAGTACCCTATGTCCTTCTCTGTACCCCTGACAATGTGTATACAAAATTTCATGATGATCGGTTGAGCCGTTGAGCCGTTGAGGCGTGAAAGCATAACAAACAAACTCACTTTCGCATTTATAATAAATAGTAAGGATTTCTTAGCCTGGTCCGCGAACCATTCATTTCTTTTTTCTATTTTCTGGACTTGCGTTCTACCTTATCTGACTATCGGTCTATCTGACTAATGGTTTCTCCTTATTTCTTCTCCTTAAAGTTAAATACAAAGAATATTGCAAAAACTCTGAAGTCTACTATACTGGTATTGATTGTATTGTATCAACTATATCAACATAGTTAAATATTTTATGGTGAAACACAATTTAATGTTTCAGATCACTTACAAAGCTGACCACAACCAGCTCACCTACCTCCAACTGATGTCATCTAAAGCCGTTCAGAACATAACGTTCCACTGCAAAAACACTGTAGGCTACTACGAGCCGACAAGAAACAATTACAGAAAAGGCATCAAGTTGCAAGCCTTCAATGACGCTGAGATTCTGCCCAAAGCTAACAACAGGTTGAGATACAAGGCGTTGCTAGACGAATGCCAGGTAAACTATTTACTGATTTAAAAAATCCCTTTTCGACCTAAAGGATTTTAATTTCCTACCTCTTCAGTGCCTCAAAGTTTACAGTTTTTGTTTATTTTGGTTTAAAATCTCAGCAATTTTTTTTTTTGCCCATTTTTCGCCACAAATTGTATCATAATGTACCTAGATAGTTTTGTATGCTTCGGTCTAAGATTAATGTCAACGCTTTATAGGGTATCTAATAGTAAACCTTCTGCTTAGGTGCCCTAAATTTCAAAATAGAAACAACATGCTACTATCAAATGGTTGATGATGACGTTCTTCTACTTCTATTTCAGTATTTGAAACCGGAATGGGCGAAAACGATAGTCGAGTACGAAACGGACAAGCCTAGCCGCCTGCCGCTCATGGATGTTGCTGTGAGAGACGTTGGCAAAGCGGATCAGATGTTCAGAGTGGAGTTGGGACTAGCGTGCTTCAGTTAAAAGCAAGCTAGGAAGTTGAAATAAAAAAGATACCAAAAACAATAACCAAAGATATAAGTTTAAAGGTCGAACCCATTGATGATATATTAAATATATCAATGGTCGAAACCCATCCAAAAACGTTTTAAATAGAACAACGATAAAAAAATATAATCAAATGTGTAACGAAATTACAATCATCCAATAACATTGATGAAACGCGAAAAATTCAGCGCAGTTTCTTTCAGGACTCGCTATTGAACGCACCATCATCCACTACCGTTACTAATAGCTCTTTTACAGTCTTATTTTAAACATAATATATAGAAATTTCGTCCGTTGTAATTAAGGCTTTACGTACAGTTTGTAAGGTTGTAAGTATAACTGACGAAATTTCTATGTAAGACGGTTTATGAAGTGATAGTAGTAGCAGTGTTTGAATTTCGAATATGGTCGAATTTTTTTTTTTTTTATATATTGATGCCAACCGGATAGCATCAACTTGCAATTTTACCAAACACCGGATACATCATTTCAAGAACTTAAAAATTAAGAAATTAATCATAGAATTCTGCATTCAGTGCAAGCACAGTGATGCAATTTTAAGGGCAGTGGAACCGAATTACTACGTGTCTCAGCACGAACGTAATTTCGCGCCGTACCACGCACACATCATTTGTTTTTGTGATTCGATTTCAAAAGAAATCTTGAATGAAAATAATTCGCTATGTGTAATAATCTTTATGAAAAATAATTAATAGAAGATTCATTCTTAGGGTATTTGTTGTTTCTATGGTGAAACAATGTACCTAATATAAAAAAGTCGACGTTGCATAAACATCGAAGGCTGATCAATCGAAAATTATTTTTCCAATCAAATCCACAAGATTGTTCAACATAGATTCTAAGTAAACTAATTGTAACATTTGCCAAAATTGCATTTATATTGTAACTTAAGTTTAGTAAGTACTTAAAAGGGCAAGGACCCAATTTAACCCAATTTATTTTTATAATTTTATCATTAGGTTGATCCAAAGATAGTTCAAAATATTAATCCTACTATTTATAGCTCAATATTAAAAATATTAATAAGTAACAATTATTATCAATTAATCAAAAATATTATGTTTAGAAATTACTTTAAAATATTTCTCAATTTATTAGGTAAATAGATACTAAGCTCCAAGTAAAATGGAAACAATTTATAAAATAAGGGTAATTTTTTATTGAATATATTTTATTTTTACAATACTCTTCGGTATTATGTAGGTAGGTAGGTACATAAGGCACAGTTAAATATAATTATCATTATAAATAATTAGGTAAGTACTTAGTTAATACTAAGATAGAGTTTAAGGAGTCACAACAATAATTTTAATTAAATATATGTAATTTACAAAGGTCCTAAAAACTATGTACATAATGTAAATATCCTTATAAATATATGTAAAATTCCTAAAATCATGTGATCTTAATTTATATTTAGGTTTTAGAATAAGTTTTTTTTTACATTTTCACAAATAAATATTGAGTAGACGAATAAATAAGACTAATGGTTTTTATTTTCGTATTGATAAATTTCAATCGCAAAAAGAATCGATTACAGCTGAATTCTTTCAATTATTTGCCAGAGGTTGCAAGTTGCAACATATCGCAGTGTATCGCAGTCTGTTTGTACGATCTCACGGAATTGGACCGGGTATTCCGAAATTGCTTATCTTACGGCCGCCCTCAGTCGTTTTAATGATTACTTAATTTTACTTGATGATTACTTAATTTAATTAGTTAAATGCCAATTACCATTAATTTAATGAACGTCTATGAGTGCGGCAGTTTTGTTATTAAAATCTTTACTTAAAGTTAAGTAATCATTAAAACAAGTGCATACCTAAGTATAGATAATACATATTTGTCTATAGGTAGCGGCACGTAAGTTTAGCGCTGAGCGAAATATGGAAGGGATAGCTGCGCATGGGTACAGTCGCACGGGGGGACGGACCACCCCCCTGTGATACCTAATTTTGACTTCTGCGCAATAACGATCAGCGCTAGAGTTTCGTGCCGCTAGTTATATAAGAGCCAACGTCTACTAGAGATGATCAGTCAGTGCACGAGTATTGTTTGATGCACGAAACGAATGGGGGCACGTCGCAGGAGCACTTCGTGCACTTCTCGTCCGTGGTGAGCTCGTCGCCGACTGACAGCGTCGCGTTCCCGAACACGCACTGCGAGCCGACCGTCCGGATGTTCAGTCCACGGATCACTTTCGTCGAGTTCGATGCTGGAATGTGACAGAAAATATGTGTAACATGGTGTAACTGATGAGTTGATAATGATGTCACGAGATATAGTAAACAGGGTTGGCCCCCGTCTACTGTATCCTATCCTAGACTCTAGGATAATGACTCCAATGACTCCAAGGACTCTATGAACCTAGAGTATATTTAACAGTTTCAAGCCCCCCAGGTTAAACATTTGTGTGATACAACACTTGCTTTAGCCTGAATCTGGGTTTTTAGTATGTGTATACTTATACATATGTATATACCTAATATAAAAGTATTATAAACAAGTCTTCAGGTGCCCATAGCACAAGCTCTGACGTACCAGCGGACGCTATGTGATAATGTCCATTTATAAGATATTTATTTTTATTTTTTTTTATGTCATAGGGGGCAAATGGGCAAGTGGTACACCTGATGGTAAGTGATTACCGCTGCCCATGGACATCTGCAACACCAGACGGCATGCAGGTGCGTTGCATTTACGTCCCGGACAACGTGAATTTCACAATGATAGGAAATATTAGAATAAGGAAGGAAATATTCGGATTTAGGATTACAGAGTGATATAGGTGATATAGTTACGTAAAACACGTATCGAAGTGCCGAGAAGTAATTCTAATGTCCTATTAGATACCCATAGTCGTAAAATTCAAGTGAGTTGGGACACACCTTTGACCTTTTTTTTAGATTAGGATTAGATGACTTACGGCACTGGAAAGCAGTGGGACACTTCTTCAGACTGCCAGCGAAAATTGGCGCGCAGCTCTCCAACAGCTTGTCCTGATAGTGGATCTCGATGCCGCAGTTGATGTCCCGACAGTAGTCAGGGTTGTCGGTGGAGCCGTTCCATGCTCCAGTGCACACGCACACCTTCCGCGTGCCCGTCGGCTCGAACTGCTGGCCCTCGCGGTATGTCTGATCTTCCACCTGGCACGTTTTCAATGCAGCTATTGCATCTTTACCTGTAAACGTTTTGATATATTTTCACTAGCTGTTCCTCGCGTTAATTTCGGAGTTTCCGAGGGACTTACGGTACAACATGTACACTTTGTTCCCGTGACAATGCGTATGCAAAATTTCATAACGATAAATAGACTGACTATTTGACTAAATTGTTATTTTTAGTCCGTGTTATTTTTAGATTCATAAAAAATATTAGACACGTATTTTTTCCGTTTTTACGTAAGCAAAATATAACGGAGATACGTTGAGTCGGAATGACGCGTGACGTCACAAGCACGTGTAGTTTTTACCTGCATATGACGTTACGAGCCCCCACTCCCAAACTTTAATGCGCTTTATCCAAATATATTTTAATTAATTTGAAAAAGCAAAATATACGTGTTTATTATTTTTTTACTATCTAACTGACGTACTAAATAAAATTTAGAAAAAAAAAAGAATAGTCAAATAGCCTATTGTGCAGTTAAGGTGTGAAAGCGTAACAAACAAAAAAACTCACCTTCGTTTTCATAAAGCGTCAGGATTTCGTAACCCCCTATTTTTCTATCAAAACATAGAAAAAGATACTAAGAAAACTCTTTACAACTTTACAGAACCAATATGACAAATAAACTGCTTAAATAATTTTGAGCTTGTAAAAATAATGTGTTGGAAAACAAAAATAGCATTCATTCATTGCTAAATCAGGGAGGACATGCTTATAGTTTGTGGAATGCCCACCATTTACTATAGCGAATGAGATCACTGTTCCGCATCTTAGCCACATCGATGGTCAGTTTCCGGCTAACAAAGGATAATTTAAAGCAAACAATATGCTAACATCGCCTTTACCAGCATCCACTTCAACCGATATGTGAGTATTATCGACACAGCTATGACTTATTGTTTCACTGGGATTGTGACTTGGACTTCTAATGTCTTGATTAGATGCTTGGATTAACCTAATATTATGGACGTAGGTATGTCGAATTAAAATTAGCTGACATTATAAATATAATAATTATTATTTACTCGGACTAATTGTAAGTTCAATCATTTAGAAGGCATACGCGGGGACACAATTCCAACACGTAGATGCTTAAGTATTAGAGGTCCCTAGAGAGTGAAAGTGAATAACAATGAATTGTTACAGTTACCGGGCTATGTTCGCTGTTAATGATAACAAAAAGCATAGCTGCTGAGACCCCTATGTGCACGCGCAATGTGGAAGAAATCATTTTATACACAGAGGTGTCTCTCATTTCAGGTTTTCCTCATCTTTAAAAAAATTAACGGCCACGTTCTGAACTACTTAACTGATCTTCATAAAATTTTGCATACACTTTGTCAGGGGTACAGAGAAGGACATAGGGTACTTTAATTCCGGAATTGCCGCGAGAACTCTGAAATTAACGCGGGCGGAACAGCGGGGAATAATTAGTATTATAATAATACTAGTTGTGCCCCGCATCTCCCTTATCACCTAGGGGTATAAAAAATAGCCTACGACCATTCTACGATCTATTCTCAGCCCACAAAAATTTCATAAAAATCGGTCAAGGCGTTTCGGAAGACTTCGATAACAAACACCGTGACGCGAGATTTTTAAATATTGGAAGATAATTTAAAAAATGTGACCTTTAACGAACGTTAGATAAAATGTTGATTATGATTGTGATTGGGAAGTACTATAACATCGATTTGATCGGTCAAGTGAAGACTCACCACAAACGTTCCCGGTGCTGCAGCAGGCGTTCAGCTCGAAGGTGTCGATGCATTGCTGGGCGTCCGCGTCGAAGGTCTCCACACAGTCGACTGCAGCGCACTCGAACCGAGGTCCCCCGCTGGCGCCGGCCCGGCAGCTGCAGGCCTGGGAGCAGGGGTTCATGATCCGGGCCTGCGGTATCATCGCTCGGTCCTTGTACTGCTCGCCCCTGGAATCACGGTCTGAACATTATTCTCACGAGATGAGAGTGTAACGAACACACGATAATTCGAAAAAACGAAAGAAAGATAGAAAGAAAATAACATTGTATTATTTACTTTTGTCGATCCCCACGATTTCACTCGCGTTAATGTCGGAGTTCCCGCGGGTATCCGGTACAAAACTTAGGAACACTGTGGCTTATTCTACTAATATTATAAATGCGAAAGTTTGTAAGTATGTATGGATGGATGGATGGATGGATGGATGGATGGATGGATGGATGGATGTTTGTTACTCTTTCATGCAAAAACTACTGAATGGATTTAAATGAAACTTTATAATAATATAGCTTATACTTAACACATAGGGTACTTTTTATGCCGGAATTCCCGCGGGAATTCCGATTTTACCGTGGGTGAAACCGCGGGGTACAGCTAGTATTATAATATAAGTGATAGAATTTTTAAAATCTGTTTAGTTTTTGAGTTAACAAACAAAAAAATTTTTTTTTTTATTATATTAGAAGTCATTTTTTTAGGTACGGTAAATTAAGTTGCTTGCTAGCAACACCTACTAACCAAATCCAGGACGTAGTTATTGTCTCTCTCTATCTTTAGTTTTGACTTTTGAAGCGTGAAAATTATCAAACATCGCCGTTTGGTGAAAGCAAATATGAGATGAATTGGATACGTATTCGGTTTACAGAGAGAGCCGTCCTTCCATCTAACTGTCCTTATGTTTTACGTATACACGTATACTTACGTATACTTGTTACAAGGTCTTATTTTAAATTAAAATCAATAAACAAAAATGGAAGTTAAGTCAAGGATTCAGTTGCATATTAATCCAATTCTGACCTTAAAATGCCTTATGAGCGAGTTGCATTTGGATAAATAAGTCATAATATAAGGATTTTAATAAAAACCATAAACAAGAAAGATATAAACCAGTTAACATTTCAGTGTCAAATCTCCTGACCTCGTCTGATGCCGTGAACTCTTGAATCATCTGTTTCGCATGACTTCATCACCAATTACTGCGAAAACCTCGAATAAAAACTACTGACACTTTTTGATCTCACAATGACCTTGTTTGTGATTGAGATGAAAAAAATCAGACAGTTTAATGTCGCTTAGTAGCACCCAATGCAATCCAATCGATCCACACTTTTTATACAAACAGCTAAAACTGTTTGGTGCACTGTTAAATGACAGGATATTTTTTTCTTAATGACTATCGATTACTTAGGTATTATTAAATATAAAAAAAAAATTAAAAAAAAACTTTAAAAAGAGATATTGGCTAAGCTCGAAACCTAAGTAGGTAGCTATTAGCTTAGGCTGAATCATTTAGTTTTTCCTATTCTTTGTCAGTAAGTTCTTTTTCCCCCACAGGCAAAGAAATTTTATTATTATAGCTATCTTTATTTCAATTAAATTAAATTAATATTTTATTATAATTAATAAAAGGTTTGATAATTCATTCGGATTTTATGTACATTACTAATGTTTTTTTTTGTAAACTTTCAATGAATAAATCTAATTAAATATCTACCTTTGACCCTCACTTCCTACTTCACCAAAGTACAATGTAGTATAATGTTTGAAATGCTTTACCCAACCACCCGTGTCTATGTATTTTTGTTTGTCCTTTCGCATAATTGGTTGTCTGGAAGAGATCGCAACTATGCGATAAGACCGCCATTTGCTTTCTCCTTTTTCTTTAGGTACTGTATCATTGTTATTTTATGTGCAATAAAGGATTAAATAAATAAATAAATACATTACCCACCTGTAATAGCACATAGCTGGGTTCGGATGTAAATCGGGACAGGTGAAGGCTTCGGGACACTTGGTGGAGTTGTCAGCGCTGAAGACGGGGGTGCAGCCCAGCTCCATATAGAACCCGGCCAGGTCACACTCCCCTGCCATGTCGGTCAGAGCCGAGCCGATCACTGAAGAGTTCAATACAATCAAATGGAATTAAGAAATCTGTGTGTTTTGAAGTGTAAATTTTGATAAATGATTATCTATACTTACTAATATCGTAAAGAGCTAAAGTTTGTGACGTTGCAGGGGGTAATCTCTAGATCTATACTGATTACTGAACCGATTTTTAAAAAAAAAACCACTTGTAGGAAGCTGCGGTAGTCCTGAGTGACATAGGGTACTTTTATCCCGGTATTCCCACGGGAACTCTGAAATTACCGCGGGGGAACAGCTAGTGTTTCTTATTCCGGTAAATTGACAGGGATATATAGAGTTCGATGCGATGGGGTTGCCTTTGTTGCCTTATTTCATCACCATGTCAGCCGAAAATGATAAAACCACTTTGATTTGGTTGTAAGCAAAATTATAGATAATTTGTCACCCAGTATAACAGCCTTTAGTTGTTCTGTATGTTCATTTGTGTTTTTTGTCACATCTCGCTTAAATAAATCTTTCTTTCTTTCTTTTGTCTCGAGTCTTCAAGCGACTTACTCTTAAGGAGAAAATCGTTAAAAAGTATATGTTTTGCTTAGGGAATTCCTAGAAAATCTCTAAGTGTATGAATACTGCGAGATTTAAAAAAAACGAAGTGATGTTTGAAAGTGATGAATAAACGAGGCTGAGAACAAGCAAGAGGAGTAGTTTTCAATCTTAAAATTTCTGAACAATTAGCTGTCGACTAGATAAATATGTATTATGCTAATTTATGTCCACTATTCTATTGTAGGTGAGTTTGTTTAACATTATCTACAACCAGGAAGTTGTTCTTCGACTTATTGATTTACACTTATTTCCTTCCTGCAATGTTTAATGATGATGACAAAGACTTTAACAACATAGATATCATTAACTGCAACTTGAAAAACGGATTTTTTCAATTACTGCTCGCTCAATTACTGAAAGCAGTAATTGAGCCTACAGTATTTTGAAATGGGATTTGAGTTTTGAAGTTTAATTTTATATTAGCTGTGCCCCGTGGTTTCAGCCGTGGTAATTTCGGAGTTCCCGCGAGAATTCCTGGATAAAAAGTACGCTATATCTTTCTACCACCACCACGTGCATGCCAAATTTCATCCAAATCCGTTCAGCCGTTTTTGTGTGATTGAGTAACAAACATCCACACTTTCACATTTATAATATTAGTATAGGATTTAATCCCGACTTGATGAAAAAAATTTAGATACTTTTTTAAACGTCTTTTTATAACTTGCAGTCGGATATTTAAATGATTTCTGATCACTGGTTCTATAATAATAGTTTATTATATTAAGTACAAGTATATACCTACCTACTTAGATTTTGTTCGTCAAAATTTCGACCCTACATAAGTAGTAGGTAGGTATACAGTAAGGTCTTAACGATGAACGAAATGAGATTAAAATAAGACTGCTATAAGAAGTAGTGATCAGGAGATTTTTACTGGCGTTGTTTATTATTTACCGTAAAACTTGGTTTGACTTGGTTATATATTTAAGTAAATATAGGCACGACACTTTGAAACATAAAGCGCGCTTTCGAAGCTCAAACAGGGCGAAACAATACGTTTCTTTTTGTAAGTAAATAATGTGAAAAAAAAATCTGAAATATATATACACTTACAAACCGCAGCAAAACACAAAACAGCCTTCATGGTAGAGATTCCGCGTGATACTTATCCGAATGAAATTGACACCAGTGTACGTAACTTAAGTCACGTAAGTCTCACTTAACGGTCCGCTTATGAATGGTCTGTTTAGCGTTGTAACACGTAACTACCCATTGCAATGCGTCTGCGCATACTCATTTGTCGACAAGTGTTTGTTTTCACAATTTGTCTATTAGACTGTCTGCTGATCGGATGGTTTGAAAACTGTTTCTTAAATATATGTAGGTACAAGCTTACACCGCTGTCTCCAAGAATTAAGATGACGGTGATTTGACTTTACCTGTACTATTGTATAAAGCTTCACTTGCAACGATTTATTATCTACACTAAGTTTAGAATATCTCTGATGTAAATCATTAATTTCAAAATGCCTTTTAGGAAGAGTTGTTCCAATGTTTAAATTTTCAATTTGCATTTGCTCTACCTAGAGCAAATATAGTCTAACAGTTGGAATAAACCCCTATATTAGGTACCTGAAATAATGAAATATCTTTATTTAGTTAAATCAAAGAGAATAGGAAAGGTATAAAATGATTATTATTAGGTATTAGTTATTTGATACTAGAATCTTGTTGAGAAATTATAATATTATCCAATTCTAACTTTTACTTTCATAATTTCAATGACAAGAATTGCAACAGTTGAAGACTAGGTGGTAGGTACCTACTTTAACTTTTTGTGCATAACTGCAATCACAAATCTTATGGCAAACAAGGTAGGTACATCGTCGTTTCTACTTTGCAAAGACATGGTATTCTGGTAATCAATTTAAGGGTTACCGGTTATATTAATGGACCTGCGTCCCTACACAAGTCTGTCAAATGTGTAGATGAGAATAGGTATAATAGAACCTACCTATTACCTATATAATTATGATAAATGTTTATTCATTCTAGGTTGAGGCCTCCTATAAAGATAGAGGTTAAGTTCATTTGTTTAGAAAACCAGATCGCTTGTGAAATGCATACATATCTACTACCCACGATAAGGTTTTACCAAGGCTAACACAATAATATGGGTGACAAACATATACATAAAAACTACATACCTGCATACGTACTAGGGTATACTATGCTGTTATCATGTAGTTTGGTTGGCATCGAGCCGGTATAATTCCATAGTCAGTGTAAAACAATAAGTAGGTAAATTATTTAAAATATTTATTGGAACACAAAATCTCATTGTGATCGAGAAAGACGAAAAACAAAATCTTGATTGTATTAAAATAAAATTATTTTAATTAACAAATAAAGAGTATACCATAGATGATAGAATGCAAAGATATTCATTTAAAAACCCGTATCATGCGTACAATAAATACCTACTTACTTATAGAGAATAAAAAAATCTACTTATTTAAAATTTTTGCTATATTACTGTTACAATTATAAACAAGTAGTAATTGTTGTCTAATATAAAAATATGTAGGTAATATAAATGGAATGCATTACAATACAATAATAAATGACGAAAATCACCTAATATTTTTTTATGTTTTATCATAATATATTTTTTTTTAAATTCATTTCAGTGTGAGAAGTGAGCACCATTATAATAAGTATAGAATGTCAAATGTGCAATTCTACTGCTTTTGTATTCTACGCGAGAACGAGCACTTCATACTCGGTGGAACTCTTCTCCTCTCCGTCGAACGGGTAGTAGCAGCAGCCGTGGCTCGGATGAATCTGAAAAAGTAGATAACGCCGCCGTATTATTTTAGATAGACAACACTGCTACTGCTATTTTAGAACCAATGCGACATTGTAGCAAAATATGTTAAGTGTAGGTATAATATGTATATTGATGAGTCAGTCAGTCACTTAAAAATAAGACATCTAATAAGGAGGCACGACCCGTGGACCGCCTCCACAGAAAGGCGCTGACAGTGGGTCCACGGGGAATAAAATATTGTATATCTACTCGCGACCCGTGGTCCTACGATATGAATAGAATAGAATAGAATATTTTTTATTGCAGAACAGACACACACACATACAGATTACACAGAGAGTTGACAAAATTAGTATACAATTTTTTTATAACTTTAAGCCTAAATTAATAAATTTGTATTGGTCGCGCTGTGTCTCTGTTGCTGCAAATGGCAGCTGACTCAGCATATGCTGAGGATGGGAACCCTCAGCGCTGGTTTTCAGTCAGCGCCAGCAGTCCCACGAGCGCCCCAAAGTGCGACGCAGGCAGCGGAGAAAATAAATGACATACATGATACATAACAATACGAACAATTTAAAAGATTGATACCATACATTACACATACAAAGGACAGAGATTAGATACTAAGTGTACAATATAAAATACGATCATATGATAAAATAATTCATACATAAACATATACCATACACACCTTGCGTGTATAAATAAATAGATAAAAAAGTAAAAAATAAATTTAAAATTAAAATAAATTTAAAATATACTATACACATTATAAATACTATAACTGAATGAAATATTTATGCAACATCAAGCCCAGGGCATATCCTCTCCAGCAGACATCCTAGATGCAACCACGAGGTTAAAATAAACAGTCAGTTATAGTCCGTCAGTTACGGTGAGAAGTACATATACATAACATATAAGAAGACCTAACAGTTTCCACATATAGAAAGAGATATTCAGTACCCTTTCTTTTGAATTCGGTCATTTACTCGTCTATTTTTTAGCTATTTTTATTTATTTGAAAGTTTTCTCTCTCGCTAATCAATGTTTTTTTTTTTAAATATTGTATATCAAAACTTCCTTCCTTTAACCGTAAGTACATCCTGTATAGGTGGCCTGAAAATAGATTCGAACCCCCACCTTCCCCGGCGTGGTGCACCCGTCGTGCGTCACTCTCCCGTAGTACAGCTTCTCCCCGTCCGCGCAGACGCCCGCCTCGACCGCCCCGGGCGGCACCTCTCCGTTGGTGGAAAACTGCCACGCGAACAAAGCTGGCACCAACATCTGCAACACAGACGGAATAGGGGAATGAGCTTTTATGAAATTGACATATAAGTATAAGATAAGATAAACTTTATTCAACAAGAACAAACACATACACCACGCAACAAAAGGTTTACAATATAAAGGTAAAAAAGTATATGGTGCAGTGCCTAGCTAAAAGGGACTCCACTCAGCATATGCTGCGACCGTAGTAGCCACAGTGCTGATTTTCAGTGGAGCCCCAGCGTTCCGCCTGCTAAATCATCGGAACTATCAAGTAATAAACTTTATAAAAGTACTTAGATACGATACGTAGCTCTAGTCTACGCGCTAAGGCTTTACCAATTACCATTTAATGTAAACATTTTTAAATACCTTGTGCAGAGATTTTCTTTTAAATAATGTTCCGAATTATAAAAAATATATTTTTATTTTTTATTTTTTTTAGAACCCTTATTATTTAAATTACTACCTCCGTTACGCGCGTTGCTGACCAAAAAACCAGCCTGTATTTCTATTTGGAATTGATCAAACCTAAATTCAGTTGGGGCCCCAGCTTTGTTGCGCCTTGGTTACCTAGCTACGCCTCCTTCATAAAGTGTTATTGAAAACAAGCGCTACTCGGGACCTTTTACATACCTACATAGACACACCATTATTATTCTTACTAACTAGCTGTCACACGCGGTTTCGCCCACAATAGTTTTCGGATTTCCCGCGGGAGTTCCAGGAAAAACTATACGTGTAAACCTTCTTCTTGAATCACTTTATTGGTGAAAACGGCGTGAAAACCGTTCAGTAATCTTTGAGTTTATCGCGAACAGACAGACAGACAGACGCGGCGGAGTACTTTGTTTTATAATGTGTAAGTATGTAAGGACTAAGGATATTAGATATAAATGCGAAAGTAACTTTAGAAAGAGTTATTGTTATTAACATCTGTTGTTCTACAAGCTCTGCTTAGTTCGGTACCAGGCAGGAGCTGTGTGATACTAGACTGCTAGTAATGTCCAAGCATTATTACCTAATAATAAAAATGAATGTTTGTATGTTTGTCCTCTATACGTTTCTAAACCATTGTTCCGATTGTGATGAAACTTTGGCGGGTTGTTCTGCCTGTGGCCGCAGAGGTTCCTGATATAAAGAGATGCTGCGAGAATTCCGAAATTCACGCGGGTGAATGTAAATTAGGCTACTTTGGAGTAGCGGGAGTTCCAAAACTCACGCGCGTGAAACCGCGGGGCGCAGCTAGGTACCTAATATAATACATCAAAGCATTTTACCTCGTACTGATCTTTGGCGATTTCTTCCCCGCAGTAGGAAACGTAGCACACGTTCTTGGAGGGGATGACCTTGGCTGGGATGACGTCACCCTCGTGGTGCGCCCGGCCCGCGTAGATCTCTGCGCCGTCCGCGTCGGTGCCCACGCGCAGCGCGCCCGGCGGGATGCTGCGCTGGCTCGAGCAAGCCGGGACCCAGCGGTATGTGCCTGGGGAGTGGGGGCAGATCGCGCTATTTCATAAATATACTGGCTGTTCTACCCGCGTTCGGAGTCCCCGCGGAAATTCCGGGATAAAAAGTATTCTAAGTTCTTCTCTATACCCCTGACAACGTGTATGAAAAATTTCATGGTGATCTGTTAAGTAGTTGAGCTGTGAAAGCGTAACAAACAAATAAACTCACATTCGCAGGATTATCAAAATACATCGACCACACAGCCCGACCACACAGCTGTGTGGTCGATGTCAAAATACAACTTTTAAATCATCAAATATTAAAATAATATTTGTAGCAATTTAGCATTGCACTGAAATTGTTATTTTACCGAAGAGACAATGCATTTGCAACTGAATCAACATGGGGCTCCAGGAATACGAGTGTCGAGTATAGGTAAAATTAGGCCAAAACCAACCTCGGGCTGAACAAATTGTCTATGCAATATGCATGCAAGAAAGGTCGCTGCATAGTGCATACGTGACGGGTTACGGACGGGACGGGACGGGACGTTTCGGAAGTATCGTTTCATACAAAATGTACGTTCCTGTGCCATCCTTGTCTCCGTGACATATTATTATTGATATATTAAAATGCATAATGTAATGTTCTAAGCTCTTTCATATACATTTTGTATGAAACGATATTTCCGAAATGTCCCGTCCTGTCCGAGGTTTTATCCCGATACATGCAGCGACCTTAAATTATTCAGGGCCATAAGATTAACTGCAGCTCGGCTATTGCAGTGCAATGGGATGTGAATATGAATATGTTATTTTTCTAAACTTTCCCTTCGGATACTCAACAACCCTCCAACATCGCAATCCCACTTCTGCTTAGGACAAATAAAAAAACATACCTACAATGAAATAGGATATTAATGACGCGACGACGGCCAAAACTCTATATGGAATATACTTTTCGACAACAAATAAACTAATATGTATTTTGGACATAATTGTTTTCCAATATTTAACATTTCTGTTCATACAAATAATAACAACAAATGAATGATTAAGAAGATACGTGATCGGATTTTTGGGGAGATTGGAAAGGTAGGAAATAAAAGGAACCATAAAGAGGATTGGCCCATCATTCCCTACGCCCTGCAACTCTTCAATTTAGAGATAACACCTTCAGAACCGATAATCCGCGATAACAACTTATCAGTTTATAAAATTCTTCGAACACCTCTACTTTTAACCTAAAAGTAACCATATTGTACTAATTACAAGTGCTATAATATTTGAAATATAGTTTGAACTTTGAAGCAATTTCTGTGAAATCCTGAAAATATTTTTTTTTATCGTTTTCAAATGTGATAACGGCAAAGACGGGAAATATGGTAAGTACCTATACGTAGGTAGCTAGATTAAAATCGATATTTTGTTGTTGTATTTATAAAGAAATGAGTTTTTATTATGATTAAAAATTATCTATAAAATTTACTATCGAGGTATGTACGTGCATTATATAGTCATCAATATACGTACGTACGTATTCTGTCTTATTTGTCATTGCTATGACTGTAATGAATAATAGGTATTACAAGTACTAACAAAGTATTCGCAAAGATAATTCATGTTAAGATTAAGGTTTTAACTTAATTTATCTAAAAAAAAATCTGTAAAATTACGTATTTTCATCATTTTTATCAATGAAGAAGGCACAAGGAAACTCGTAAAAACAAAAATTCCTACATAATAAATATTACAAATTTACAACTAAGTCCCAGCTCTTTATTTAGGTTTTCCTATTTTGATTGTGTGAGCTATAATGTAGTACTAAAAAGTGTAAAATAAAAGGATGCTAATGATGTCAACTGACATTTTTATTTCATCCTGTATACCTATAGATATCCAATTGACATTTGTAGGTAATTCACTCTGTTTTTTGTAGCGATTATTCTAAGATGCTTTATTTATTTAGACCGTTCTAACTCCTGTAGTTCCGAAGGTGCTATCTCTCAGACACATAATCAAAATCGTGTCATCCATCAACTTACTCCAGGGCAATTCGACCGTTTCCCCGGGCAACTCGGGCACCATCTCCTCAGGCTCGGGTGGACTGTCTACCACGGTGACTGCGTCAGGATTGGGCGGTGCGGGATAAGGGTAGAAATACGCAGGGTGGATGGGATAGATGACGGCGGCGTGGTACGGGGGGTAGGAATGCGGCGGTGGGCCTTGGCCCGGTGGTGGAGGGTAGCCGGGGGGCGGGGGATGCATGCCGGGGGGCGGCGGGTAGCCGTGCCCGTAGCCGTAATACGGATTTCCTGTTTAACATTATCAAATCTTTTAACATGTCAATCATAAAATAATTCCAAAGAGTCTGCATAACAACCACCTAGTTGATACAAGATTAAAAATTTTGGCAGTTAAAAATTTAGAAAAATAATAATATACCTATACTTTAATATAAGTAAGTACCTACCTATTAATAATATTTTGTATTTTTTATCGATAAACCATAAATAGCTCTTAATAGCTCTTGCAATAATGTGCAGGCTATATTTAAAATGAAATTGTAGGTAGTAGAGTAGAGTTTCTTGTGGTGCTCTCGCGTTCTCGCTAGATTCTCGCGTGAATGTTGAGCGGGCTTATGAACAGATTGTGTAAAAGTCTACTTCGTTGAACAAAGCTGTAAAACACCCTTGTAGCGAGTAGGTATAGGTATAGGTACCTACTGCTGCGACCATAGAAGTCATTGATGATAGTAATGAATTTATTGTTAGATATTGATGATAAAGGTAGGATTAGTAGTGGTAGTTCACGCAGACTGATTTTACTGCCTCAACTCTGTCAGTGTCCTTTTGACAAGATTTTTATTTGCAGTTAAAAGCAGTGAAGATAGTTCAATCCTTACTAATGCGAAGGTGAGTTTGTTTGTTTGTTATGCTTTCACGTCTTTACGGCTCATCCGATCATTACAAAATTTTGCATGCATGTTGACAGGGGTACCGGGAAAGACATATGGTACTTTTATCCCGAAATTCCCGCGAGAACTCCGAAATTACCGCGGGTTCATACATATAAAATGCTTTGTCCTGAATTACTGACAGCCTCAACCGCTGATCGTAGAGACCCTGAAACTTGGAGGGTGTGTTCTTTTTATGACGTAGGCATCCATAATAAGACAGGATTTTCCGAAACCCCTAAGGGGATGAAAAATGGGGGCAAAAATTGTATGGAACAATTCCGCGGGAACTCCGAAATTATCGCGGGTGAAACCGCGCGGGACAGCTAGTAAAAAAATTCAATTAGCTACCTTTTTATTTTTCGGTATGGTCGAATACTTAATTAAACTCTTTTTGTTTACTATAAGTAGGTACCTAGATAAGGTATAGTAAACACAAAAGGCTGGTAAAAAGTGCACTTCTGTCACGATGCTATAGAGCAGCCGTAGGCAAAGAGGTCGTGGGCTCAGACGAAGTAGAGAGTGGGTGTAGGAAGTAAGAAAATAAGTTCATTACCTACAAATCTTAATTACAGGCATCCAGTACAACTATGTCAATATTAACAAGACGTGTAATGTAGATAAACATTACACGTGATTGTGAAAATTGTAAATCCAGTAGGTAAAATACTCTATGTACGTTTCGTAGGTACTTAAATACAAAAAAACACATTCAGCTTGTTACTTATTCTTAGTTGAGTAATTATAGATATAGTACTACTACTAGGTGCAGGCGGTTTCACACGCGTCGATATCTGAATTTATGGCGGGAACTCTTTGTTCTGGGATGTAGTTTCTTATCAGTTGAAGAATTTTTAAAATCGGTTCAGCAGTTCTAGACAGAGATTACCTTCAATCAAAAAACAAACTTTTCTCCTAAAAAATATCAAGTACCTTAATAAAAGTGTCAATCCAGATAATGAACCGTCTGTGTGGCCATTCAAATCCGTTCAGTCGTTATGGCGTGAATGACATACATACATCCAAACATACCAACCACATACCAACTTTCACATTTAGATAAGTACATATAATAGGTATTCGTAGGACATAAAGAGGAAAGGTTTGTTTATTGGAACCAATATCTGGGACTGCTGAACCAATTCTAAAAGTCTAACCTGCTTACTATACGTAGATAGTATATTGACATTTTTATCTCGGTACAAAGTCCTAAAAAAAACTGAAGGGATATTAATTAATTTAAAGAACAATAATTCAATAAATATTTAAATTGGAAAAAAAATGTAATTTATTTAACATAGGTACCAATAGGTATACTTATTTATTATTATGTAAGTAGGTACCTACTCAAGGTTTCTACTTTTACACGAATACCAAATCTTTTTTTCAAACCAAGATAAAGAAGGATTCAAGTGAAAATTAAAAAAAAAAAAAATTTTATGGTAGTAATAGAAAAATTAAAAACAAAATATTCTAGTAAAGTCTCAACGTTATCATGCAATCTACTTGCAGTTATCAGACACTCACCTGCCATGTCACTGCGATGTCTTCCTCACAACTGACTATCTACTGACTAACACTTGCTATAACTTAAAGCAGCTATAGCTAGCTATCTTGATATAGTTTATCATCATCCGTTATTGAGATAAGGAAATGAAACAATCTTTTTTCTATGAAACAAATGATAAAATTGTATCCATTCTATTCATATAAAATGCTTTGTCCTGAATGACTGATGGATCAACGCACAGCCTAAACCTCTGATCGTAGAGACCTGAAACTCTACTCTCTACTAATCTAAACTAACTCTACTCTCTGTTCTTTGTATGACGTAGGTATCCGATAAGAAAGGATTTTTGAAAATTCAACCCCTAAGGGGATGAAAAGGGGTTGTAAAATTTTTATGGAACAATTTCGCGGGAACTTCGAAATTATCGCGGGTGAAACCGCGCGGGAATGGTAGCAATGGTACTTATCCGTATATTGGAAAATGATTGGAAATATTATTATTATATTAGCTGTTCCCCGCGGTATCCGTTTTATTTTAGGAGATCCCGCGAGAATTCCGGAATGAAAGTATCCATATCCTTTTTGTACCACTGACAGTGCAGCGTAAAGTGGGCAAAATTTTAATGCGGGTTCACTCGCATTAATTTCGTAGTTCCCGAGGGAATTCCGGAATGAAAAGTACGCTATGTCCTTTTCTGTGCCGCTGAAAACGCGTTTACAAAAAATCATGATGATCGGTTGAGCCGTTAAGGCGTGGGAACGTAACAAACTTTCACATTTTAAGGATAGAAATTCATTATTAGTAAATTTGTCTGTCTATCAGGTTCACCCTTCTCAACCAAAAGGGTACCTAATTCGTGGGCAAAAACCGCGTGAACCAGCATACATATAGGTAAGTACTGCAAAATATTACGCATATTGTGCTATTGCTTTATGCCTCAGAAAAAATTGCAAAAGTACAGTAGGTACCCGCCATTGGTTACGGTTAGTGGCTACCTACTCAATAAATACCAGTAAAATAAGTATAACTGCCAGATTTACGAGGTTTGACGAAGCAATAAAAAAAAATCAATATCCGCATGATTTAATAGTTTCAATAACAAGTTGTGCTACATTCGCAAATTCTTTTTGTGTATTGTCGATGCTCTTTCTTCTGTATTCCTCTAAGGACGCATAGGTCATGACCAGATCCCGCAGCAGGTTGTTGATGAGACCAATCAGTATCAGCCTTGTCGGTCTTTTATCCTGCTCTGCTAGTTTCAATGTTGAGATTACCTGAAATTCACATTTATGACAAACTAGCTCTTCCCCGCGGTTTCACCCGCGTTAATTTTAGGGTTCCCGCGGAAATTCTCGGAAAAATGTACCCTATGTCCTTCTTAGTACTCCTGAAAATGTGTATGCAAAATTTCATGACGATCGGTTGAGCCGTTAAGGCGTGAAAGTGTAAGAGACTGACAGACAGAGTTACTTTCGCATTTATAATATTAGTAGGGATTATGTTATTATCCATGGTTTTATTGATATATAATTACAGATTTAAAAACTTCCTCAAGATGCGAACCACAGAAATAAAATCTGAGAAGAATTTGTAGTTCTTTTAGATACAAAAAGTACCTACCTAAGTTTTATTTTATAAAAAACAGTTTTAGGTTGTAGACTTTTGTAAAGAAGTATCTACAAAGGTACCTTTGTGTTCCATAGTGTAAGTGCTTCGCCAATAGCAGTTCCTTTTAGGTCTTTTCCACCAATATCCCTTAGACGATGTCTAAGTAACATCAGATGGTGATATCGACATACCTCTGCAAGAAGAACCAATGTTTTATATTAGTCTTTGGCTGCTGTTTCATTGAACTGGATCATCATAACTTACCATTGTTGCAATTAATTTCATCTTCTCCATTAAGACAGTTCTTTTTGCCATCGCAAACAGCTTTTATCGGTACGTATTGTTTATTTGATTTTCCACAAGCGTATCTAGTCAGTATGGGCTGAACGGCGCACGCTCGTTCGCAACTTCTAGAGCAATTGACAACAGCGCAATGACCGTTTCTGCAGAAGCAAGTGTCTGCCGGCACAATCCTACTGTTGCCGGTTATTGAACGCTTCAAAGCCGTCACCAACTTTTCGTTGACAGACATAAGAAATTTGTAAACTCCAACACCTTCATCGTAAGCGCTGCCCTTCTTTAAAATTTCTTCGTATATCAAAGTGATTATTGAAAAACATTCGTCCCTAATGTTTTTGTAAATTGTGATATCAATATCGTCGGGTTTTAAATTTAGTTTTTCTAAATTCTTAACAGATGAATGTAGAGATATCAGTAAATTCCGTACTTCTGCGAATTCGCTGGATGAAGTTTTAGTGGTAAGTAATTTTAGGATGTTTTTAAAAATGTCTCTTGCTTCAAATTTTGCTATACCTTGACCTGAAATGTATAATTTAATATAAATATTCCATAAAATAAAGAGATTAAAAACCTTTTTAATAAAAAAATACTTGAATTATTTACGTTACCCGTAGCACAACCATTTTCATCTGATTCATCAAAGCAATCAATTTTGCCATCACAAATGGTGTCAAGAGAAATGCTTCCCCCGTTGTCAATAGCTTTGCAAGTCCACCTCGATAAGGTGTATTTATTCCAACAGATTCTTCTACAAGCATCTTTACAGTTGGGGTAGGAACAAAATCCATGGCTACAAGCGCAGGATTTGGTAGCCCAAACTGCTTCTGTGACAATCTCATCGACGTCAAATTCGGTAGCTTCACGTAATAGATCTTTGTTTATTCCACGTAATTCACTAGCACAAAAAGCTCCTTCTAGGGAATATGCTATAGAACTAACCAGCAAAGCAACATTGTTAGCATTTACTGCCTCGGAAGCATTTAACTTGGTGTAAGTTTCTTTTTCTTTATATTTCTCGATAAAGTTAACTTGATACTGTAAGATTTCTAATAAAGTTGTCTTTTGATCAGATAATAAAGCATAACCATCTTGTTTCGTGAAACAATTCTTTGGTAGAGCTTTTTCTATTTCGCTAATAGCTTGGTTGACATTTTGAACGGAATCTTTAGCTATAATAAATTATTACACACTGATTAGGAGTTCAGGATACAAATTAAAGATGCTACAAGGCTCTTACCTAAATAATGTAACTAATAATATTACTCTTCTACACAGCATGATTCATTTACCTTGTTTGGCGCAGGTTTTTTCGTCAGATTTATCTGGACACTCCACGATGCCGTTACAAAGTTTATCCAAATCTATCTCACTTTCATCATATGGACATGGAAGCTTATTGACAGCTTTGATTTTAAGGCAGACGTTTTCGATTACACAATCACAGTTGCAGACACCGCTCGCCTTTGCAGGCGTTGCAAACGTCGTACTGGTTACATCGATATCATTATTCGTTACATCAACCGAGAAATCATTATTATCTTGGCGCCTCGGATCATGTAGTAAAGATTTATTCATCATCAACTCTATACCCTCTAAAATAAGATCACTGTATGATTGCGTCTTATTTTGGCTGCGTAACGATCCGGGCTTCTTCTTAACAGCGCCTATGGCTCGATTTTTAATGTTCTCCAAAATTAATCTCTTTTCACCAGGAGTTTTTGCGTTTTTGAATGATTCTTTTGTTAATATTTCTATTTTGTTTGCGATTGATTTTATTAACTCTTCTTTTGTTTCGTTATTGTTTTTAATTGAATAATTATTGTAATTCATTTCATCTTTTTCTAACAATTTTGATTCACTAATGCGAAGTAGATCTTTTTTCTTTTCATATTTTTTTTCTTTGTTATCAACGGACATCACCATGATTCCTTGCATAATAAGTTCTATATATTTTTTACTATCAGGTCCTAAAAAAGAAGCTGCTTTTTCTAGTTTATCTTTAATTTTTTCTATCATTTTCTTTCTTTTATTCAAAGGTGCATTAGCAATTGAGTTAATGGACAAATTACCAACTTTTTGAATTACTTCGTTAACAATGGAATCTCGATTACCGTTATTCTTAGCTGAAAAAAAAATCTTAATCAACAAGATCCGTGAAAAGCAGGTAGGTAGCTTGTCACTTTAAACAACTTCAAACAGTAAGTATGTAGGTACGTAAATCAAATTACTTTGATTGGCTTGAGCATCAAATATAATAAAAGCTACCAAAACAAGTGCAGTCTTAATGTAACCCATTTCAAATAGCTTAGTTTGGCCTGTTACAGTAAAATAATTTTACAATAATTTCCAGTGAAGACTCGTGTAGGTACCTAAGGTTTTATTGTAAATAAGTAGGTAACTACAGCATAATGAATTTCTAATAGCTTTAAACTATTACTTACAAATTACAATATTAAAAGGCTTAGATAATAATTTTTGATGGGGTAATGAAATATTGGCACAATTCGAAGTGTGCGTGACGCACATTTCAGATGGAGCTATAAATCAGTCAAATATACCTACCTAGTAGGTTAGTAGGTACATGTTGCGGTTTTGCAATTCAATTCAGGGTTCTGTAGTTAGATGGCAAAAAACGGAAGCCGAATACTTTCGTCATGTCGCGTCGGTCTGTCCAGTGTCCGTATCTACCTATGTTGTAGCCATAGGTTGTCTTAGGCTTTGTGTCAATTGCGGGTTCCGGCTTATTGTTCTCACATAATAAATTGCAAATTGAGTTATTACTAATATTATATTATAACTTTAAACAGACAGCGTGCTACTGGAGAGTTTGTCACGCAGCTTCTTCTCTTCAACCATAGCACTAGGAAGCTGTAAAAGGTCGATATTTTATGGGTGCTGTTATAATAAATGTTTAAAACTTTATTGACGTCAAAAAGAGCCACATTATGGACCAAATTTGAATAAATGATTTTGACTTTTGGTAAAACATTCACATCCACAAGTTACATTCTTTAATTTTTTTAATTTAAAATTAAAAAGCTAAGTTTGACGTGATGGTAACATGACAGTTCAGTGATGCTGACCTGACACTTGACAGATGTCACCTAAAAAAAATAACCTAATTATTTGTGTTGCTCTTACAAGTTACAAAAATACAAATAGCTGGGTGAACTGAATCTATAATAAAATAAAATCTACTTTATGTAGTTTGTGATAATTATATTATTTATTAAGTTATACAATGAATACATCTCTAATAAAATTAGCACAGGTATATTTGCTATAAATCAATTGTTACCTATAACTTGGTTGTTACCTTTTTAGTATTGTTTCAATATTGTTTACAGTCGAAGTTGCGCACTGCATCCTTAACTCCATGGACACCGGTGGTCTCCCAGCTGCATACATCAACTGCGTTGTGCCGTGTCGTCTCCGGCAAATATAGAATCACCAAAAAACGCGACAAACCTCTCACTTATGAACAGGCAAATCCCCCTCACTTTATCGCCCATCGCAAGTCTTGGAACTCATGGAATACTTGTACGTAACTTTTAGAGAAAATTAATAATGTAAAGTATTCATAAAACACATGCATGAGATCTCAGCTAACTCGTGAGGATATGGAATCTCTGATACTTACACTTCTTAACTTGTCTCTTAAAGTTACAGTTCTAATTAAAGTTTCAAACAAAAATTCCTGTCTAGCTACAAGATCAACCGTTTCAAATCAATTGATTGCTTTAATCAGAACTATAGCAGGTTTAAAGGTGCAGATTCTGAACTAGACATGTTTCCATTCTACAGCCAACTTGAAAGGTGGCTTGCGACGATCAGAAACTGCAGTTGAAGATGAGTTCATTCGTCGCTTCATGACAGGAACGTGGCACGGACTGGTCTGTAGTGAGGTAAAATATGTTCAATGTTCAAAAGTTATTTTTTAATTGTGGTCATACTACTGATTACAGCTCTTAATTCAGCAAATTATTGCATTTAGCCAAAGTACTGTGATGAATAATTTATTATTTATTGATGTTACTGAAGCTAAACATCCTAGAATTCACAGGCACAAATCAACATCCAGTTTTTAATGATAAATCTCAACATCAATTGCACATAATACATATTATTTCAAAGATTGTGACATGTAACTTCGAAAACCCAAGTAAGATAAATTTTTCTTTTTTTCAGGTTATAATAAAACGTCAATTCAATCACATAAGAATTGCAGCAATCATAAGACGAGCTGTCTCACCCACGAAGATGTATTTCCTGCTAGGCTTCATGGAAGAGCTCTTGTCCAATTGGTTACAGTGCCCTATCACCCTCGAGTTGCAAACAGTAGATAGTTTCCAAGATGTAGTTTTCAAGTACATTTAACTTGTTGGTAGTATTGTGTTTGTAAGTAGCTTTAAATCATAATAAATTGTAAATAACTATATTGAACAATATTTATTTCTAATTGATTTAATGAAACATTTAAATTCAATCCACACATTGCAAGCTGGCGTCATTTTTGGAATTTACGCAAGAATGCTTAATTTCTTTAATACAAACTACTACGTCAGGGACTTGGAGGTAATTTAGTCTCCTATTAGTGAAATATTTTTTAGCATTGTTTCAGTAGATAGAGGTTAAACCTAATATATCAGTGAAAAAAAATTAATAGAGAAACAAACTAAATCGCGATTGGTTGCATTTAATGTAAGACCTTAAACTAGACTAAATTGGGGTATTAAAAAAAATGAAAATCAAACAATAAAATTCATAGTCTCTTATAATTTGATTCATTCAAATATAGGTACATAATGTGTCAACAAACCGCTCAGCGAAACGCAGGCCGCGCGGCGCACGCACGCACTCATTCAACACAGTACACTCGCGCACACCTCGCCCACCGCCGCAGCTGCGCGGGCGCGGGCGCGCGCACACTCGCTACAACCGCCCGACACGACTGTACCGAGCCGTCATAGAACTTCTGCATACACTTTACACTTTTTACATAATTACAATAATTATACCAGGAGTACACCCCTCGATTTTACAGTCGGCCATGTCTGGGTTTCTATCGTAGAAATGATAGATAACATTTAATTCGAGTGTTCGATTCGGGTAAAATCGAGCGAAGTATTACATTTTGTCGCAATTGTGTAACATTTATAAGAAAATTGTAGTTTTTCACAAGTTTATTATGACATCCATAGCGCGTATGGTGCGTCTCCCAGATTAATTTGTATTGTCTATCACAGCGTCGTAAAGCATTTGTCCTTACATACTAGTGAGTTAAACATTGCGATCTTATCATTAATCACCATAAAACACAATTTGTATAGTCGTTAAGGTTCTTCAGAAAATACTGTATGTATCTAAGTAATCATTTGTGTTTTTTTTTTACATATATTTTTTTTAAATAACATGATATTTTTGTAAAGTCTCAAACAGTCTTTTGCATTGAGCTAATACGATAGTGCCTGTGGAATGTGTCGAGATACACCTTAGCTCTATTTATTATAGGTATGTCTTTTTGATTATTTACATGTCCATAAAAGCTACAAACGTATCTATTGGAGGAGGTTATTCAGTATCCGATTATCGTCTCAAATGAAAATCATGATCATACCTATACATAGGTATAATACAACCCATTTTCTCTATACCTTGATATTCGTTGAGACATGTAAAAAATCGTAAATGACTATCGATCGATTCGACGATGGCGATTTGTGTGCTAGTGTGAGCAGAAGTCCAAAACGGCTACAAATACAAGCGTGCGACGGCTCGCTCGTTGTCTAGCATTAATTGTTATCGAACTACACATTATTTACAAATAAACTGTACATAATAAACACATAGTCCTATCCCGTTATAAATTCGAAATATGCTCTTTTTACAACGCACACGTCATACATAAATAATAAAAGTCCACACATTGAGACTGCTTGAAGTAGGTATCGCGTTCCGACTTATTGTACGTTTTAAGAATAAACAATTTTAGTATCACATAGAAATTCAAAAATAATTTACAATTAGATACATATTTACATAAAACAATCAACTATTATGTACAAATTAATAATGTGACATTCCGAAAAAAGGAATTAAAAAAATAATAAATACTTATTGAAAAAGTCGGTTCAAAAAATTGCAGACCTCGCGGGCAGTCCCAACAGTGGACATCGGATGAGACGAACCAAATACATTAATGGGCTGGTGGCTCGGGAGGCTCCTTTCATCGTTTCCGATCCAGGGGCGGATCCAGGGGGGGGGCACTGGGGGCAATTGCCCCCCCTGAAGACCTAAATAGGTACCTACTTTAATTAGACCTTAGAAAAATCTTCGCAAGGTTGTGGCTTTTCACCAAAGTTTCATCGTAATTTGAATAGAAATATACGAATGAACCTGAATGAACGAACAAATATTCATTTTTAAAACTCTATAAATTATTAGTTCGTAACGAACCCCTATGGAAGTTTGTATCTATTATTGTAAAACAAACACAAAATCTGTCAATTATTTCTCGTTAAAACAAATTTTCTTTTTTGAAACTACGTGCCGTATGGTATATTTCTCATTTAAAAGGAGAAGTTTCTGTGTTTGGCTGTATATATGTTTTTACAATTATCCTTATATATGTAGTTTCTCTATCCCTTTTCTTTAACTTCATCCAACATCCTTGAGACTTGGAAGTAAGCTATTGTGATTTCACTTCCCAAAACTAGTTGGTACCTAACTCTTCTACTTTTTCCACGTTCAAAGCAAATCTATCCATATTATTTATTTATATTATGTTATATGTAACTGACGAACTAAATGGAATTAATAGAATTTCGATTTTTATTCCCCGTCATATTTTACCTCTGTGCTCAAAAAATAGTCGGCGACTTTTATCACGTGCGGTGCGCGATGAATTCGGATTTGGAAAAAAATTTGGGCAAATTTCCCAATAAATTTTAAAATCTTCTATGGTCAAAAACATCTTTTTGTTTCAATAGTACCTATTTTTCCGTATCTCGTCATATGGACGAAAATTATTCACTTCTCTGAGTTTTCTGCGTTATTTCCCAAATTTTCTCCTCATTTTACTAATCCAAGGAGTAACCTTCTCCTTTTTGTTTACGCCGATGTGTGCTGTATGAATCTGACAGAAGAGTAATTGAAATTGAAAAAACTTTATTTGACACAACACAAAGATTTACAGCAGTTGGAGCGGCTGCAAAATATGTGTGCTTTACATGTTCGCCAGGCGCACTACACATATTCTTTGTACCATCTTTAAAGTGCTGAGGGATCCCAAATCACCGACTTACTTCAAAGAAAGTTTCAGATTGCTTTATGTCGGTCGTGAAGCTACGTCAGGTAGTTAGGTAGTTCTTTGTTGTTCTGATCACGAAACACGTTTTTATCACATCACATGTGCACCGCACCTCTGATGGTATTTTTTCTCAGTTTAGTAAAAAATCGCTATTAACCACTTCCCATTATTTTCCTATCACTTTATAGATACAAACCTACAAAATTTTAATTTAAAGTTGTTAATTCAGGTCAGATTCGCTGGAACGTAAATTTTTCATTTTTTACTTTTATCTGTTGTAGCTTCCATGTAGATTATTTTATGCATGAAAGTATAAGTTGAAAATAATGAAATACTAAAAAAACTTTGATTTTACAGAGAATCGTACTCAAAAACCGCTATACCTACCTAAGCTCTATCGTTTTCGACACCACATTTTTTTTAAATATGAAAAACATAAAACTAAAAAGCTAAAAATAACAAAATACCGACTTAATCCATCAGACAAAAATACATATTGTAATACTATTGTTGGTGTGTGCTACCACTTTTTGATTTAAATTCGGTGCCAAGCCCGCTTACGTCTACCCACTTGGGTTGTTCAGCTCACAACGAACTCGTGGCGGGACTGGACTTAGCCCATGTACCTACGCCATATTTGGCATGTCACCGACTTCAAATAATAATAGTAGTCAAGTGGTAGAATAAACCAATAATAACTACTGGTACTGGTATAATAACTACTGGTAATAACTACCAAAAATAAACTTACGTGTATTTTTGTCTGTTGGATAAAATCGATATTTTGTTATTTTTAGCTTTTAGTTTTGTGTTGTTGGAAGTCGGTTTTAATTTTTTTGTTAAAATTTTGTTTATTTCTTGCTTTCAAGTGAGTCCGTTTGTAAATTTATCTAAGTTACTATAGCCTAATGTCAATTGCTCATCGCCTTTTACAAAATACTGCTTTTACCGACGGGACGACAGGGACGTTGATTGTTGAGGAGTTCTCCTGGTACGTCATCATCAGTTCCACTTTACCATATACATTGTGACGAGCATAAATTATTTAGGAACCATATTAAAGTTAACGAATCGGAACTCGTGAAATACCTTTTATTGAGTAGTTCCGATGACCATCTGTGGTCTTCATCATCAGTTTCACTTCTTCAAATTTTGCTTTCCAAAAGCAAATAAACGATTTACTATAAAAAATACAAAAATCGCTATAGGTGTGTCTGTAATTTTTGAAGAGTTCTCTTGATTTCTCCATGATTCCATCATCAGGTTCTCGATTTGGTGACAATGGGACCAATTTGGGAGTATACCCTTTCAAACAACAAAATCAATTTTCTAAATCGGTCCAATCGAAACCCGTGAAATACGTATTATTGTTGAGTAGTTCCGATGAACACTTGTAGTCTTCATGATCAGTTCCACTTCTTCAAATTTTGCTTTCCGAAAGCAAATGAACGGTTTACTATAAAATATACCCAAATCGCTATAGGTGTGCCTATTATTTTTGAAGAGTTCCCACGATTTCCCCAAGATCTTTTGAGGATAATAAAGATTCTTAAACCATAAGATCCCATCATCAGATCCCACTTGGTGGCAATAGGACCTAATTGGGAGTATACGCTTTCAAACAAAAAATGAATTTTCGAAATCGTTCCAACCCTAGCTTCGAGTAATATAAAAAAAAAAAACATACAGCCGAATGCGTAACATCCTCCTTTTTGGAAGTCGGTTAAAAAATCGCGAAACATACACACAAATAATATAATACATACATAAGCTCAATTCAGATGCTCTCAATATGAAGCACTTAAATTTTATTAATGGACTTTTTTGTCTATCCTGTTAATTCAAAAATTTCATGGTGCAACCAAATTGCCTCCCCCTCAACCAAATCCTGGATCCGCCCCTGTTCCGATCGTGTCGCAATATCCTTTGAAGTTTTCTGCTATTTGCAATGCAAAATGGTGATTTTATAATAACAAATCTATTAATTACATATTGTAATGCCTGGGTACATGTAATAAAACTGTCACCATAATAAGCTCGTTAGTACATTGAAGATGATTAAAAAGAAATAGATGAGGAACTCTTTACCTATTGCACCCAAAAAATAATACAGGGCCGTCGTAATCCAGCTGAACTAATGTTTTTATTTAATAATTTTTTTGTCTTAATGGTATCACGCTTAAACTACGTGAACGCTTTGTTTTATCGTAATAGGTACATCAAAGACATTCTATATCATTGAGGTACCTACATAATATGTATGGATGTAGGAAATTATGTGAATATAAATTACTTAGTAATATTATAAAGAGATTTGATTTTTTGTTACCTACGATTAACTCAAAAACTACTGGACCGATTTCAAAAATTCTTTTTCTATTAGAATGCTACATTATCCCTGCTAAACATAGGCCATATTATAACGCGGAATTCCCGCGGGGACTCCAAATTTACCGCGGGTGAAACCGCGGGCAAAGGCTAGTGAGATTAATACATAGTAGGTAATTTAGTACGATATACTCGCGAATACGATGAAAGAAGCCTCGCAGATGTGTTTTGAGGTTACTGGATGGCATCACATCACTGTGTATGTATTTCGAGTTATATAATAATAATAATAATATTTATAAACATACCGTATCTTAATGTGCAATCATTAAGACATCACTAATTAATTCATCACTACACACATCACATCGCTACTACTATTAAGTAAAAAAATGTTCGTCAAAATTATTAATTGTTAAAAATAAAGAGATCATAACAATGTTCTAACACAAAAAGTAAACCGTCAGGGCCAAATTTCATACAAATTTCAATAGATATTTTCTCAAAATTATGATTGTTTTTTATTACCTACTTAATTATTAAAACACTACATGATATCTAGATATCGACAATACTAAAATCTACGCCGTTTTTTTGGAAAAATTATTAAATTTTAGTATTCGAGAGATATGAAAAAATATTAGTATTGTACATATAATTACGATATACGAGTAATTACAATGAAGCAGTCGTAGAGTAAGGAAATATTGACTGAATTCCGTATGAAAACATCCTGACGATCCACTTGAAGCTTATCGCAATAAACTTAAGTTTATCACAATACAATAAACTCAAATTCATCGTGTTTAATCTGAAAGTGAGTGTCTCCACAGACGGACAGCTTGGACCGTCTTAGTTATTAAGGTACAAACACATGGTCAACATAGAATCGACCTTTCTGAGTACGATATAAAGACTTTATTACATTGTAAATTGTTTTCGAAGATTCCAAGATTAAATGGACAAATTATACAATTTGCAGGTAATTGAGTGTACTTGACGTTTTCAGCTTAAGTACCTACAAATTGTAAGAATGTTAGTATATATTACTGTAGATATGTATAGATAGGATGGGCAGAAGAATCGGTTGGTACATGATGTATAAATTTGTGTTCATTGCATTTTATTATTTTTACAGACTTAACACAAAAAAACACTATGGAACTTTCAGCATAGCTCGTTGATTACGATGTGATAAAATAAACAAATTGGAAGAAAATTTATTTAAATGAGCTAATTTTGCATAAAACAAAATTTGTGAACTATATAATATTCTATTCAAGCCTAATGAAAGATTAATTTATCGGAGATATAACTAAACCAGAAGAATTTACTATCGAAAGATTATGCAGAAAGAAGTAACCTAAAAGTTCGCGTGTCTCTTCTACTGGGAGAACCATTCCTTACAATGGGATGGTAAACGAAATAAGCTTATTACGTAGTTCAATAAAGATATAATAGCCGTGACATATTTCAATAATACTATTCCGATATAAAATAATTCATATAGGTAGGTAGATACTACTTTAAGGGCACGTACGATACTTGGGCGCTCAGTGATTGATTTTGACGATAGTAAATAATATATAAAAATTTATCCTCCAATTTATACTACAAGTAATAATTTAAAATAAAAACCATTCTTTTTAATTAATCATGATTTGGCATAGGCTCGTTCATAGAAAACGACGACAGCTTACACAAGAGAGACGCCATTCCTATCACAAATTTACTGCATTAGTTTACAATTTATTACCATTATATAAATTAAATACAACAGCACCGGTCGATTTACGCAAACACATAGATATATAGGTAATAATTTAAATTATTATTATTATTATTACATCACAATAATACAAATTAAATGAAATCACAATAAATAAAAACTACGACGCGACGCCATCACGCCGCGAGACGGCTTGCAAAAAAACAATAACATATAGGTATTTTAATAGATAGGTAATTGAATCACTTAAAATTAATATTTCATAAGCTCAAGTTAATGGTGAAATAAATTTATTTGTAAAGTTAAACAAAACCTGTATTAAACTTAAAATGATTGCTCGAGTGAAATTTAAATTGAACTCTTATTCAACTATTGCAATTGGTGCAAGCCGCCCTAGGCATAATATTTTAGAATATTTATGGTCCGTATGCTGATTCTTCATTGTATTAGGTACGTAACATAGTATAATTATTTATATGTAAAATAAAAATATTAGATTGATTTGTTTTTATTATAATAATAATAACAGCGATACGATTGCGATAATAATTCGATGAGACAACTAACGCTTTACAACGAGTAGATAATCTATGACTAGTTGACAACACATAGTGCGAGTGGCGCGGAGTTGCTCCCGAGGCGCGCGCCAGTTCCATTCAGATGACACGACGTACGAAAAGTACGCTAGGGTCACGAAAAGTACGCAAAGGTTACAAAAGTTACGCAAGGGTTACGAAAAGTACGCAAGGGTAACGAAAAGTACGATAGGGTTAATAAAAGTAGGCTAGGGACACGAAAAGTACGCTAGGGTTACAAAAAGTACGCTAGAGTTGCCATTAGATAATAGTATTCTTCAGATTGGGTAGAATTAGAGTCAGCAGGGAGTGCTATGAATACGGAAAACTCTAGTGATTGTATCAAATGGCATTAAGATTCAGAATCAATGCAATAAATGATAAAAATATTTAATATAAAAGGACTTTACAAAGATTCTTTGTCTACGGCCCCTTGCTAAACTTAAGCTAGCTAAGTACATGGTGAGACGAAATTGGTCGTACGACATAGAATGGCCGTTCGCCATTGGACGATACCGAGAACGCGACGGCAAGCATATGTTGCTAGTGTAATAAAAGTAACAGGACTGACCAAATCAAATCTACCCCAGACGGTACATTGTAAGCAACTATGTACCTAGTTGAAAAATTTATACTGAAGTATGAAAAAACGCGCAAGCTACATCATGGGCGATGCTGAACATAGCTTCGTCTCGCTTCGTTTCCGCTGCCGCTGGGCATGCGGTGTTCGCCGAAATATAGCAATAAAGTGAGGAAACGGGAAGTTTATTGGATGAATTGTGGTATCGTGGCCGTCTCGCAATCGCATAATGGAGAAGGTAAACAGTATTGGAACTGGGCGCGCGCCGCAGCGTCCCCTGCCCGCGCGCAACACCTCACTCCTACCTCAGTCACACAACATACACAACATTTGTACTACGCCAGTATGTACCCGCTAGAGCGCGCATCGCGGCCGGACACCACCGCACAATAGTCAAATTAAAAAAAAACTTATCAACTAGAACTAAGAAAAATTATTACAAAAAAAAAAATTAAAATGCATCTAACATCTTTTCGCATCAGCGGATCCGTGCGCTCATGGAGTAAATAGAATACTGCATGACTGTCATTCTTTTTTTAAATAATTAAAAAAAAAATCTTGAACCGTCTATTATAAAATTTAAGATGATTTGTTTTTTTTTTATGTCAGTCGTTTGCGATTCCTTTATGTGTATACTGTACCTATAGAGCGTCCAGATCTCGTCATTAGTAAAATAATTAACCTACTTACATCTAAAAAGTGGTGTCCGACCCCGAAGGGCCGCCGAGCCGAGGGACAGACGAACATAAAACTTACAACACTAATAACTCTCCACTTACGTACACTGACATGTAATCAAAGGGGGGATGTGGGGAAGATTGAGAAAACAGAATAGGGAGACATTACTAAGTCTCGCTGCTAAGTTTGTTGGACACACAATGCGGTATTAACCTAGTGGCCGCCGACGCCACGCATACTAGTTGCCTACCGCGACACCGCCTCCGTACTACGCTCGTCTACACCGCTATACGACACTCGCCGACCAGTGAGACAGTCGCACTCACCGCGCTTCACGCGCCAACTGATTCTATAGAGTTGAAATTATATATTAAAAAAAAAACTAAATTCAAAAGAACTATACACAATACACATACGTGCAATATAAATGCTAGATTATTTTTAAAATAATAATAAAAAAAAATCGCTCGCAATCAATTGAAGATATTAAAGTACACGCTCTGTACAATTTTGAATACGATTCAAAATTTAATACACACAAGGTATTTTACAATTTATTGATCTCTCAAGTGTTCCTAATTATTAAGAATAGTAATCAATCATCGATAAGTTATTTTGTTTTGTACTTTTTAAGTATATGTGTCCCATTCGAAAGTTGCATTTGTCACGTTCAATTTTAAGGCTACTTTCGTTTAACAGTAGGTATATTTATTATTCATGCAATGAAAACTAACACACACCCTATCTAAAGTATTTATTGCACACAAGTGATGTCACTCCGAAGGCAGTGTTCGATTTGAACAAACTTTATTTCTATACAATTTTTTTTTCGTTTTGTTCAAATAGGTATTTTTATGTATCAAAAATAATGTAAATAATTCTAGCTCATATATATATTTTATGATATTTTACAAACCCGGCCGTTAAAGAATTGGATATTAGAAGCGACAAAATATCTAATGTTGACGTGGCTTCTCAATAACCAATCAGAGCGCTCGGCGACAAACGCCTCGACCTGATTGGTTCAAATTCTCGTCACACGATTGGTCAATAACATCCGTCTAAATATTATGTCGACTAATGGTTTATTTCCCAATCACCGATTTAAGCTTTATCTGGCGAATAAATATGACATTTCAAATGAGATTTTCAATACAAAAACTGTCAAAACGTAATATGTTTTCGTAGGACAAAGTTTATTCGGCTATCGAGAAACAAGTTCTTACAGGTAACAAGTTTTGAGGCGTATTTAGAGCGTTCGTTGGCACGATGCATCGTATGTCGTTTTTACATTTTATCAACAACAAACGTAGAGTCGTCATTTATACACATAACACAATGTCTCACTGATCTCCATTAAGTGATATAACATTCCAAAAAAGGCGAGTGAAACAGAGTGATTAGTTTTATTAATTTACACTTCTACTGGTTCGCTTGCCCTGCACATGGGAAATGTACATTGTACACAGATACACTAAACAAATCCAATTTACCTATAACCACATAGTATATGCCCGTATATACGAGGGGTGAAAAGAGATAGAGATAGTAGGAGCGAGTTTCTGAAATGTTTCAATAACAGGTAAACGCCGTCCGAACTTTTCGGATAAAATAGAAATTTTATTCAATGTTTTTTTTTTTTTTAATTTTGATCACTGTCCAAAGCTAAGCGGATTTCGTAACTGCGAATCGTGAGATTTTTGGTTTTGTTAAATTTTTGTGCTTTTGTTTAAATAAAGCTCCACCTAACCTGTTATTGGGCGTGACTAGGGAAGAAAAAATGTACAAGGAAACATTCATAGAAAAGACGTCAAAAAAACAGCTTTATGTCGTGTGCACAAGATCGAATTTATGTTTCCAAATAGGCTTCATTCTTCTCGTCTAAAGTACGATGCAACTATTTGCAAGGAATGTGCATCTTGGCTTCAGGGTTTATGTTTGGTTGAAAATGTCATCGAATTGTGAAAGATCTCATATGGACATTATTTATATTTGCAACGGACAACGGTGCAGTCCGCTTCAACTCTTCCATCTCTTCCCACCCTACGGCATACAGTAAGTCAACGAAGAGAACGTGGTAACATCTATATATTTCCAAAAACTGTATAATTATTGTGATCCAAAAACTTGAACAGAAAAAACGGCACAGTTCAAAGGAATAAGATCGAGTTACGTAGGTGCGATCAGAATTCGACTTTATTTCTCTGAACTTTGAGTTGAATGTACTAAACTCGATCGAGTATAACTTAGTATAGAGTTTGCGTTGGATCATTTTCTACGTGCGAAGTGCGAGTAGGTACCATGTTTTCTTCGTTCACCGCATATAGTAGAGAAATCAAACTTCATTTCTTTCTATCGGGAGGCTTCGCAATCAGTAATGGACGTTTGATCACAATTTATTTATCGCAGACTATAAATTATACAATTTAATTATATTTGCTGGGTTGCCTAAACATGGATGTAATCCTATAACAGTTAGCTTCAGCGGTCATACAGACATACATCTCATACCACATAGAATCTATATAATAATATGACAACTGAAGCACCTTCCGGGTCTTGATATAAATTGCAAGAGCCATCTTAGATACAAATTAAGTTATGTTTGTTTTATTAGAGTTTCACTGATGATATTAATAATCGAAATGAATAGTTGATTACGACATGGTATCCTTTGATAGGGCGGCCGTTGGTTTACGTTATAAGACTAAAATTTTCAAGTTGGTATTAAAATCACATTTAAACCATTTTAGAGAATAATACAATTGTAAAGTATATCAATTTAAGTATTAATTGTATTGTTCATTCTAAAAAGGAGCAGTTTGTTTATGATTTATCTATAAATTGATGTGACAAATTGTAAAAAAAAAACTTTACAACCAATACATTTAAAAAAATGTAAATAAAACAGAAATACACACGTCCATAGTAAATTCCTATTAAAATAAGTCGACTCGGTCGACTAGTCACTTTTTTAAGATAAAAAAAAGATGGGACAAATCCAGCTTACCATAACATCCATATCTCACCCACTTTTTAAACATCGCTTATAAAATAACACGTTTCGAAAGTTTCTATAGACACTTAGGGCCGCACTCAGAGTCGACTTTAATGATTACTTAGTTAAGTATAGATTTTTAAAACAAAACTGCCGCAATCAGAGACGTTCAGTAAATTAATGTTAATTGGCATTTAATGAGATGTAACTTAATTAGTTAAATGTCAATTAACATTAATTTATTAAATTTGTATGATTGCGGCAGTTTTGTTTTAAAAATCTATACTTAACTAAGTATTCATTAAAGTCGACTCTGAGTGCGGCCGTGTGGTTGGATTAGAACAAGAGAGCGGGTCAGCTGAACTCGCCCGATCTCAGATCGCAAAACAAAACGGATGAAAGAAAAAACCGTACTACTACAAGTATTACAATAATAATAATAATACACCTACTTAGTCGTGTATCTAAATCAACAGTTGTCGTGCGACGGTCTCGCCTCCATTTTGGTGGCGGCGGCGGCGGCGGCGGCGGTTCTGCTTCTGCTGCGGTGTTTTCTTGTCTGTTTGTGTGGTCGCGGCTTCGCGTCCGGCTCCCGGTGGCGGTCCTGGCAGCGCGCGCGCCGGTGCCGGGGCGCGGGGCCGGGGGCGGCGGGGGCGGCGGGGGCGGCGGCGGGGGCGGCGGCGGGGGCGGCGGGCGCGCCCGCGGGCGACGCGTGCTACCTGCGCCCGATGAGCCCGTTGGACGCGCTCGGGCACATCTCCAACTCGACCAGCAGCGGGAAGTGATCTGGGAACATCGCATCGCATCGCATCACATCACAACATCACGTGAGACCACCAAACCGCACTATGTGACGGGATGAAAAGTAACCTGGACCCTTATTCACTATGACCATAACACGCCACGGTAAGATAAGACGCCGCAAAAACTGTCTTTCACTCGTAATCAAAGAAGTTTAACTGCAAAAAATATATTGAAAACGTTTCTTGTGGCATAAAAAATAATAATTTCTCATATCATGGCATCTATAGGCGTTTTTGGGAAGCGCGTTATGAGTAAGGAATGTTGCTGGCCATGGTGAATAAGGGCTTAGTTAATAACAGTTGTGTGAGTTTCGGAATTCCCGCAGGAACTCCAAAGCAGCCTAATTTAATTTACTCTTTGTAACATCAGTTAATTAGCAGAGAAAGTCCCGTCCAAATCTGTTCAACCGTTCCGGAGATTCACCGGCGTGAGTTTCGGATTTCCCGCAGGAACTCCAAACTTGTTTTACAAACCCTGTGCTGACAATAACGAGCACAGAAAAAAAAGGAACTATCCGATTTGGTGCAGTACTTTGAAAGTTATGCGGTCACATACATTTTGGCATATTTGCGCACTCGTGGCATAAATACCTATTATAGTCGCTAGTATAATGCTGATCGTTGGCTTTACCTGATGGTATGTGCGGATGCGGACACCCGACGACCTTGTGCTCCTTGAACCAGTCCTGCGACAGCGGCCCGAGCAGCCCGAGCGGCGTCATCGACTGCTTCGAGTAGAATATGTAGTCAATGATGCCTTTGAAGTCGAAACTGAAAACGACAAACGAACATTTTATTTTATACGATTGAAAACGACGACAAAAAAACACAACAACCAAACATTCCCTACTAATATCATAAATGCGAAAGTAACTCGTGTCTGTCTGTTACGCTTTCACGCGTTAACGGCTCAACCAATCATCACGAAATTTGCATACACGTTGTTAGGGGTACATGTAGAAAAGGACATAGGGGACTTTTTAGATCGGGATTCCCACGGTAACTCCGAAATTAACGCAACTGAACCTGCATTAATTTTTGCATACCCTATTTTGTACCCTATTACAATAGGCTATTTCACTGTTGTTGAAATGTTGATATCCAATAATTACACTCGAAAATATCATGGATAAGCATAACATAAGCTACAAAATCAATAGATTTGATTGAAAAATAAAATAGTTATAAACTGTTTCATTTTGACTATGTCTGTCTCTTTCTAAAACGGAATTTTGTATGGCGGTTGTAGGGCGTTACAAGCCGAGTGACGTCACTATAGGACTAGCGCTTTCTTTGTCTAACGTGAACTTTGAAAGAGTCATATCTCTGAAAGTACAAAAGATATTTGTAAAAGAATAATGAAATGAATGAAATGAAATGAAATAAACTTTATTTGTTACGACAACCGTTAATATATGCAATAACAAAAACAAGCACAACCAGCGTGTCGCAACAAAAAGGCAACCAGCTCAGCATAAGTCGGGAACCGGGGGGCTCGACGCTGATCTTCCGCTGGTGCCGCTATTATACTACTAATACATAAAGGTTTATAAAATAATAATAAAAAACAAACACTAAAATTCCCCATTGCGTTGTGTCTCCGTTTCCAAAAAAACGTACGGCCAACGGCCTTATCTTTCATACTTTCTTGTTTCTTATACAACTCACGTGTAATTGGTGTAGGGCATGATGTCCTCGCTGTAGGCGGACGCGAGCTTGAAGTTGTGCGTGAACTCGTGGTCGGAGCCGGGCATGCGGCGCAGCGACGCCGCGTACCCGAGCGCCTTGAAGTCGCGGTGGTCGGCCGGCACGCGCCCCGACGACAGAAACTCCACCACGCCTGCGGGTGGACGCCACTAGACTATTAGTACCTTTTAACTTTTAAAACATGATTTACTTTAAAATTTCTCCAGTGTGAACACTATTGTTTATCAATGTCCATGTATTTTATAGTGTGCGCACTGACCGCTGTCGGGCAGCGAGTTGAAGTCCCCGCACAGCAGCAGCTGCACGTTGTCCCTGTGGCCGGCGAGGCGCAGCGCGCGCGCCGACTCGTCGAGGATGGCGCGCAGCTCGTTGCTGAGCATCATCGTCTGGATGAGCTTCACGTCGCAGTACTCCGGGTCCCAGTGGATGTGCGCCGTGCACACCAGGATCGGCTGGCGGACCATCGACGCGTCCGTGGGCACGCCTTCGCCGATCGACCACACACACACACACAACATTCATATCAACAACGCTCGGATTGTGATAGCGTTCAAGTGGCAAACGCAAAGAACAGAAAATAACAGATAGAAGGGACTCAGTTTAGTATGAGAACAGATGAAAACCAGTGTCGTGTAGACGGTTAATGCCGTGTGTGTTGGATAGAATCAACTAATACACTGGACACTGAACTGTAAGTATACTATTATATCATCTGTGACTGTAGTAAGTAGAGAGTTCATACGGTTCGCTTTTAGTTTACAACATTGATATTAGATTATATTATTGTAAACAGAGAAGTATGGTACAGAGGTACAGACCCACAGAACAGAAAATAACAGATATAAGGGACATTAACTTAGTTTAGTATGAAAACATACGCGTCGAATTGAGAACCTCCTCCTTTTTGGGAAGTCGGTTAAAAATAGATGAAAACCAGTGTCGCCGGGTGATTTTCGCACACAAAACTATTCATCGCGCACTAAAACATTCATTAACGTAAAGAAATATATTTAACGCTTTATGGCTATGCTATAGTTTTTACTTAGTCAGTGTTTTCAAAATTCACAGTTTTGGGAATATTGTGGTAAATATACTTGGGATGGCAGCAAAATAAGTTTCATAGTGCTAGTGCTTACCGTTCTCCCAAGCAGCCTCCTTAGTTTTCAGCAAAGCGGCCAGGCCGATGTTGTCTTTGGGCATGACTCGGTTCAACATGTTATCGGAACCCTCGCTGTTGGCCATCGCTAATTGGTTGAACTCTATCAGGTGCTCTTTCACTAATGAAAACCTGGCGATCAGCAAGCAAACATAAGTTTAAAACACCCAACAGAAAAAAAGTAGCCTTGAAGATCTTGTTTACCTAAATTTTTTATCAAAAGCTAAATTTTTTGCCTGAGTAATTTTTATCTCCAGTATTACAAAGAGTTCCCGAGGTAAAAAAATTAACGAGGGTGAAACCGCTTACGATAGCTACATTATTTATAACGCTGCAAGCGGTTTATTCTCCCATGAATTTTTTAACTTTAGTCCTCTTTCACAGGCGGTAGGTCAGTCCACCATTTGAAAGCCTTTTAAAGTGATTTATTTTTATTACTAGCTGTGCCCCGCGGTTTCATCCGCGTGAAATGTTTTTATACAACAACTTTTTTTTCTGACATTCGACCCATACTTTGGGACACATTCCAGTTCTAGTAATGTATAATACTTATGTACCTCTTATTGTTTGTGTCTCGTTTTGTGTGCCAATAAATAAATAATGAAACAAAGCCTACATGTAGCCCCAGACTAAGATAAATCTACCTGTGAAAACCGCATGACAATATGTTCAGTAGATTCTAAGATTATCGCAAACAGACAGACATGCAGAAAGGAATTTTAAAAACTTTTTTCTCGTGGTTGGTTACTCTTCTTTTATCGCCCCCAGTCAATTTTTGTTCAATGTAAAGAATCGCGGATTTTACTCTTTTATTATAGTACTAGCTATGCCCCGCGGTTTCACCCGCGGTAATTTCGGAGTTCCCGCGGGAATTCCGGGATAAAAAGTATCCTATGTCCTTCTCTGTACCCCTGACAACGTGCATGCCAAATTTCATCCAAATCAGTTCAGCCGTTTTTACGTGATTGAGTAAACGTATGCGAGGATAAGAGCTCGAAAACGCATTTTCATCCGACTTGTTTCAAATTTATCGTCACTGCTCAGCTCCTATGTGTCTTAGCGTTATGTTATATAGCCTATACCCGCCCAGGAGTATGGACTACAGTAGTTTTTGACCCATGGGTGCACATACAGACAGACAGACAAAAAATTTACTGATTTCATTTTTGGCATCAGTATCGATCACCATTCATCCTCCAATATTAATTTTGAATTTATATTCAATGTACAGAATTGACCTCTCTACAGTTTTATTATAAGTATAGATATAAATAGATAGATAGATACCTAGATAGATTTAGTAATTCATTTTTGTTTTAAATGGTTTTTTTGTAATTACGGGACACTTGCAGGAGTAAATAATAATAACGATTTCTGAAAGTGTACAAAGACAGGGGACACTAGATTGAGATATTACGGGCGCAACCGCACCCAACATACTTAGCAGATCTGAAGAATATCGCGCAACCGTCAACGTATTTCCTCTCCGATTCCGACATAGTTTTCGCTCGTGATTTTGGCGAGAAGATTCCGTCATATCCGTCTTGCTTGAGCTCGGGTTCGAAGAATTTGTAGAACTGATCCGTTTCCACTTCCTGGATAATGGAAAATTTATATTAGAGCACAAGTAAATTAATGAAAAGTTTGATAGGTACGTGAATGAATGAAGGAAACTTTAATTCCGTTTTTTTTTATGTCAACAGACAAGTGGTACACCTGATGGTAAGTGATTACCGCCGCCCATAGACATCTGCAACACCAGAAGGCATGCAGGTGCGTTGCCGACCTGGAATGGGGATGGGAACGTTTCCGTTGTTGAAACGTTTACGAAACTTGTCTGAAACATTAATATAATTGACTGTAAGGAACGCATTCCAATTCCCAACTCATTCAGACATGGACCTGTTACAAAATATTGATATTTTTGTTATTTTGAGTGACTCGTTTAGTTTACTAAGTAGATTTATTTAATGTATATTAATTAGTACATTTGATTTTCTTTATAACCAAAGTGGCTTGGATGTTTTCTCTATTTAGCAAAGTAGGTATGTCTTTAAATTCGTTAGTAGGTTAGATGATATTTGATAACTAGGGCAAAGGTTCCAATTTACAATTATGAGTCACACAAAGCTAATGGTATGGGATTTTCTCCTATAACATTATTAATAACTAGCTGCACCCCGCGGTATCACCCGCGTTAATTTCGGAGTTCTCGCAGGAAATCCGGGACAAAAAGTGAGTACCCTATGCCCTTCTCTGTACCCCTGACAATGTGTATGCAAAAATTCATTGTGATCGGTTAAGCTGTTATAGTGTGAAAGCCTAATAGACAGATAGACATAGTTACTTTCGCATTTATAATACATATATAGGTAACTTATTTAAAATAAAACTTCACAACAACACAGATCTACATGATTCCACACTAATCTATAATCTTGTGTCGTGGAAACCAAGCAACACATGGTATAGGTACCTAAACTAAATATTATTATATACATATAAATATATAAGCTCACCCAGACTGGAAAGTGGAACCCTGTTTTCATCGTACAAAGTCCACCCCCACCGGGAATTGAACCGGGAACCCCTTGATGGTAATGGTTAGGCATGGTTACCCATTGTGCCAATCCGGTCGTCATTGTAAATAAACAATTTAATGCGATCTCAAATCACAATACTAACCTGCAAACTGATAATGTCCGCCGAGTAATGCCTGATTTCGTCCAGGATGCCCTTTTTCCGGTAGTCCCACTCCAACGCCCAGCTCGGGCAGTACCCGTACATTTGCCTCGTGGCGTACTTGTCGCAGAGAACGTTGTAGCACATCACGGTGAAAATACCTGCAACAGCCAATTTTTAAATATTTTTTTTAATATGTAAAGTCATTCTCTAAAACTACATAGAACGAAAATTGGAAATTACGCTTATTGTTTAGTCAAATTTCAATTTTGGATTTTTAAATAAATCTTACAACTTTTTGACCCTAATATCTGTAATCTAATATCTGTAATATATACACACCGGCAGAATTAGCGGAACATAAAAAGGCAGAGTATAGAAATAATTACGTATATATATTAAAACAAATAATAATTAGACGTGAAGTAATAAATTAATATACATCTTTTAACACTTTAAAAGTTTGTAATTAAATTATTCAGTTTTATTTAAAATAATAATAAAAAAAAAAACACTTTTTCTCTAATTTGTGGGCACACAAATAATGTTGCAAATTAAAGATTACTGTGATTTTAACACTAAATAAATGAACGATTAATAACGTGTGTTTCCCCTTCGTGATTCAACTTTTATTTGCAACATTGTCTGTGTTCTCACAAACTAGAGATTTTTTTTTATTTTGATTACTTTTAATAAAATTTAACTAAAAACTTCTTAAAGTCGATGTTAAAAGATGTATATTAGTTTATTACTTCATGCCTGATAATAATTTGTTTTAATATATATATATGTTATTATTTCTATACTCTGCCTTTTTATGTTCCGCTAATTCTGCCGGTGTGTATCTTATGTATGAACAGAACGAGTGTAAACAATGTAGGTATTATATAATTTTTTTAAAGTGTTACATTGATTTGCAGCGCAAACTTTTTCTCTCTCACTAACGAAATTTATGCGCAACAGCGTTTTTAAAATACGTTGACAGCGCAGTATGACTACATCCAGAGAGAAGGTAATACTACATCGAACTTATGATGCGAATGTTTTGACACTTATTTTGATAGCAAAAAATCTTGCAGAATTATCGTGAAGACCTATTTCTTAGTACGAGGATGGAAAATGAGCCGTTTAACATTAACAACCACCTAGCGAGCCCTTGAGCTAATCGTGGAGAGTGCACTAAGGAAGTCGTCGATGAGGAGGATATGGCATATAAGCGTTAACGTTTAGCAGTAAGGAGAGAACTCATCGACAGCTCAAAAGCCTCTCATTATGGAACCTCAAATGGTAGGTCGGAGCGTTCCATTTATAAGTGAAACGGCGAAAAAATATGGGAAACGAGAGATCGTAGCGAGCGGCTAGTTGTTGATTATTCGACATGTGCGGCGCGCGTCGGCGCTCGGTAGTTCGGCGGGGGCATTCCAGCGGATCCACTTATTACGTAAACTAACGTGGCACGACCGCGCTCTCTCACGCTCCGCACCATTATCGCAGATTTATGCGGATACAGTGCGCCCGCACACGCCTCATTACGCGTATCAAAAGACGGGCGACAGGACGAGGGCCGCTCGTCTAAATGTCGAGTTCGTGGAGAACCTTCGCGATGCAATTATCTCGATATAATCACGCTCGTTCTCAGTCAATCAACCGACAATACAGCAGGATTATACGGGAAGAGAACAGACAAAGCGGCGGCAAAAGTTGAACGACGGCCGAAGGACAGGACAATGCAGCGAGTCCATTCATATAGAGCTGTACTTTGGGACAAATCGATAAGATCGCAGAGTGCGCAAGCCGGCCACGCTAATCGTCACAAAGTCAATGTCGCTCCGGGCGACGCGCACGGCACGATCAAGGCGGCTGCAGCACGTGCTGGGGCAGCTATGTCTATTGTATGCCCGATGCGGCGCGAAACGTGGCGTACATGCCAACCGCCGTGGAACAATGCATCGCGCATCGATAATCATGTGCTGTTAAATTCGTGGGCGAAACTTAACGAAAGCCCCGCACCAACGAAATAAACGGTTATGCTGTCCGGCATTCGGAGCCGCATCTTCAATATGAATAAATGGACAACGATAAAAAAAAGCTGACAGCTACATAATATAATATACGAGCAACAAATTGAAGGTGACACTAACTGCGTGTAGTGACAATGTTACTGACCGTCGTCGTTGCAGCCATTGTGTTTTAAAGGGCAACAAAGCGTGGGCATTTCAATATCAGATACATATACCTATGTCATAATGTCAAATGCATGATGAAAGGTTAGGAGGTTGTTTACGTAAAAAAAAAATAGAGGAACGGAAATCGAGTACCAACTGAACCGTGACACGAAGAATCGAGTGGGTGTGTCTGTCACTGACACAGTAACTCACGTACATAACTTATATTTAACTGTCATATACCTACCGTTAGTTGAAATAAAACTTAGGTATTATTTTCAAGTTTAAAAATTTACTCAATTCTAGATCTTTTCGTATTCATAAGAAGTTAGGAACAGATAAGCGCTGAAAAACGATCTGTTCTCTGCCAATTTAAATCGAAATACTAAATCCTTGAATCTCATTAGGCAAGCAATCTACCGTTAGTTAAGTCACGCTCACGTAATAATCTCTGATACCAATTCAATTCGTGAGCCATAGAGAGAGACGACAGCTTTTACAGCGAACATTATTTTGATTCATTAAAATCGTTCGGTGATGTGATTTATATGCGATTATTCTCATTGTGAATGACGTCGTTAAGAACTCATTACTCGTAGATCGAGTCAGGTCACAGATCAGTGTAATCGACGCAGTGACGTAAGAGTGAGAACGTTCAATAGGTGCTAACAAGACGTTGTTAGTGCCAGTTGAAATGTGTCACCGGCCGGCTGACGACACTGTGGCTCTATAGATCTCACCTTCAATTGACACGAGCCTTCACATTACTTTTAAACGATTTCGTTTCAACCATTTTCGCAACGAGATTTCAAGATAAGAAGAAGAAAGAACAAATTGCTGACTGAACAAAAGATAAAGGAAAGTAGGTAAAAGAGATGTTGATGATAGCAAATTTTACTACCTGCTATAAATGTGGAAGGCTCAATTGGAAGCGCATTGTCAAGCAGATTAAGATGAAAATTGCAAATAATTTACTGTTAGAAATTAAAACGTATTAGATTTTAGAACATAAGTAGGCTATTAGAGTTCTCAACACTAAGTTGCACAGATGCACTGAGATTGACGCTAGAAATTTGATATTTAGAACTTACGTTCACACATAGTAAAACTCTTAGTTAAAATTGATGTTCAGAGTTAATATGAAGAGTCAAAATTTCACGCGGATAATCCGTGGAAAATGACAAGGGTAAAATATAATGGTGAACCGGCACAACACTTATCGATTGAAGGCAATCCCACTTTAATTTGCATGCGAAAGTCTATAATTGCAATGAGTCAAGCCTTTATATCGGACATGAATGCATTGAGTAGTGCAGCATATGGCGTCAGCTGCATGGGAGCGGCCATATGGTATCGCTTCCTTATACAACTATGCCTTTTTATAATGTAGTTGTGTACCTTTCGAGGCAATATAAAAGCACTTAAAATGCGTCCGATTGAAAGGGAACATAAAAAATAGCTATTTCTTATATATAAAAAAAAAAAACAATAGCAGCAGTATATAAACATAACTTCGTCGAGATAAAATGTCAAAAATACAAATGGCACGCTACGTGTCATCGGTAAGATACCTACCTTCAGTCATCAGTAGATACCGATGTCATCGTAATTAAAATTTCGCAAAATAAACCCTTAATTTTTTGATGAATGATTGTGAACCCCAAACTAATCACAAGCATCTGAAGGCTATGTAAATTTAATTTTAATTATTAATAATTGCACCCTACTTTTTTTGTATTGTTATAAATGCCAATGGTTAACTGGTAGAAAATGCCGCAAGGCATTAAGTTCGCCATTTGTACTTGTTGTGCAATAAAGAATGTATAAAAAAAAAAAAGGTGAAGCAACCTTCAGATGCTTTCTGAAACGATACGGCCATCTTTTTTGTACCTATGTAATAAGTACGTTTACCTAGTTTATGTCCAATGTTGTTCAATTAAGAGTTATGTATCAAATTCTAGCTATAAGTAGGTAATAACAATCAAAGACTTTTTGCCACGATTCTCGGTAAAGAAAGATCTCGAGAGTCGATAATTAATCAAAACTAGTACAATAAAACAAAACAACACACAAAACGGAATGATTCATAGTCTACTGACTGTAACAGCAATAGACATTAATTGCATCAAAGTAATGACAACTAATGATACATTGTTATTAGTGTTTATTGTTCCTATTAAAGGCTGCGGTCAACAGATTAATATGAGTACATAATTTTTATTGATCTACTCAGTATTTATTGTCAGTAGATATAGAAGACATTTATTGAACTAAGGCCCACTTTTCAATCTTCAAATAAAAAAATCAAAAAACAAATTGTTTCTTAACCCAGCGACTGTACAGCAAAAGTAATTACATTACAGTGATAACTAATGATATATTGCAATTTTATTGTTCTATGCTGCGATGAATAGATTATCACGAGTACATATGTATTTTATGTTAAAGTAGTACTTAAGGGCCGACTTCAATCTTCAGGTAAGAGCAATCTAACTATAAATACCAAAAACGGAAGAAGTATTTTAAGCTACCTGATTATCCATCTGCCGATGGAAATATTATAAATATAAGCCCAAAGAATCAAAAACACGACCACTTACAAGTTATCCACGATTTTTGTGTTAGAAGTCAAGCAATAAATAACCGCTCCCTTCAAAAGTGTTATTGACAAATTGCTTTAAGGTTCATCGTTTGCCCAGTGCTGCATATTTCAAATCAAATGCGAATAATAACGGCTCTTGCTTTAAAGCGCATGAGTAGCATTCAACGTTTTATTGCACATTAATCAGATACTACAAGCGCAAGTTATCCGAAGATCTGCTGAGCAATTGCGATTCAAAGGGCGTCAGGCGAAGAATTTTATTTCTTCCAAAAGCAAGTTTTAAAAGCTGAAGCGTGCATGGTTGGGCCACTACGCGATATGAATGTTTCGCGAGTGTATATTTGTTAAACGACTCACTCCCCGGTGCAGTGCAATGGCACACAATAAAAAACGCATAAAACAGCTGAGCAGTTATCTCGCCTCATCTGAATATAATGGTGGGAGGCGCAAACCCCTATGTTCGTTACTACGACAGCATTTAGATAGGCTTGGTTATTGACGATGACATTACTGAGCGCCTTACCGGTGTCATGTTGATATGAACTCTCATAGTCGGTAAAACTATGCGTATAAAAACAAGTACGTATAGAACGCTGTTGTAACTTAAGTGATTAATAAAATAAAAAAAAGCATAAATCCATTAGTAGAAATGGTTTCAGATGCGCTCACTGTGCGTGTACGTGAAATTTATGATGGCCCTCGTGAAATAACTTATCGTATGCGAGTGTCCGCGACACTCGACCGTACCGGGCAATAGCTTCACGGGTGCCTCTGTGATATAGTGCCTGGCTGTGGTCGTCCATCATTTAAGCAAAGGCATCAAACGCTTTTCTGTGTTCTTTAACCTCATCGCAAGCGTCGACAACCTTTTTATAAAGTTACGTTTTTATGTTTGTAGTGTTGTTACAATAAATTAACAATTCCTAACCGGCATTCGGGTATATTTGTTTTTTTTTCTTGTTATTTGACTTCATAGTAACAGCGATGTTACTTGCGAAATTTTTTTTCTTAGGAAACGTCGAAGCGTTTGATAACCATTGAACTCGATTGATTACAATCGACTGTTTGTTCACGGATGCCTGGAGGTCGCAGCCAATGTCTCCCATTATACATTGTTCGGTCGTGGCCGGAGGGCGATGTGAAGGGCATTTCCTTTTCCCTAACTTATCCGACCGTGAGCTTGGAGATTAATTAAATTAACCTTGAATTAAACAAACAAAAAACTGTTTGATGATAGATCCGTTTTCACTGACTTTGAAGTCAGTGAAAACGCAATGCTGCATATTTCAAATCAAATGCGAATAATAACGGCTCTTGCTTTAAAGCGCATGAGTAGCATTCAACGTTTTATTGCACATTAATCAGATACTACAAGCGCAAGTTATCCGAAGATCTGCTGAGCAATTGCGATTCAAAGGGCGTCAGGCGAAGAATTTTATTTCTTCCAAAAGCAAGTTTTAAAAGCTGAAGCGTGCATGGTTGGGCCACTACGCGATATGAATGTTTCGCGAGTGTATATTTGTTAAACGACTCACTCCCCGGTGCAGTGCAATGGCACACAATAAAAAACGCATAAAACAGCTGAGCAGTTATCTCGCCTCATCTGAATATAATGGTGGGAGGCGCAAACCCCTATGTTCGTTACTACGACAGCATTTAGATAGGCTTGGTTATTGACGATGACATTACTGAGCGCCTTACCGGTGTCATGTTGATATGAACTCTCATAGTCGGTAAAACTATGCGTATAAAAACAAGTACGTATAGAACGCTGTTGTAACTTAAGTGATTAATAAAATAAAAAAAAGCATAAATCCATTAGTAGAAATGGTTTCAGATGCGCTCACTGTGCGTGTACGTGAAATTTATGATGGCCCTCGTGAAATAACTTATCGTATGCGAGTGTCCGCGACACTCGACCGTACCGGGCAATAGCTTCACGGGTGCCTCTGTGATATAGTGCCTGGCTGTGGTCGTCCATCATTTAAGCAAAGGCATCAAACGCTTTTCTGTGTTCTTTAACCTCATCGCAAGCGTCGACAACCTTTTTATAAAGTTACGTTTTTATGTTTGTAGTGTTGTTACAATAAATTAACAATTCCTAACCGGCATTCGGGTATATTTGTTTTTTTTTCTTGTTATTTGACTTCATAGTAACAGCGATGTTACTTGCGAAATTTTTTTTCTTAGGAAACGTCGAAGCGTTTGATAACCATTGAACTCGATTGATTACAATCGACTGTTTGTTCACGGATGCCTGGAGGTCGCAGCCAATGTCTCCCATTATACATTGTTCGGTCGTGGCCGGAGGGCGATGTGAAGGGCATTTCCTTTTCCCTAACTTATCCGACCGTGAGCTTGGAGATTAATTAAATTAACCTTGAATTAAACAAACAAAAAACTGTTTGATGATAGATCCGTTTTCACTGACTTTGAAGTCAGTGAAAACGCAATGCTGCATATTTCAAATCAAATGCGAATAATAACGGCTCTTGCTTTAAAGCGCATGAGTAGCATTCAACGTTTTATTGCACATTAATCAGATACTACAAGCGCAAGTTATCCGAAGATCTGCTGAGCAATTGCGATTCAAAGGGCGTCAGGCGAAGAATTTTATTTCTTCCAAAAGCAAGTTTTAAAAGCTGAAGCGTGCATGGTTGGGCCACTACGCGATATGAATGTTTCGCGAGTGTATATTTGTTAAACGACTCACTCCCCGGTGCAGTGCAATGGCACACAATAAAAAACGCATAAAACAGCTGAGCAGTTATCTCGCCTCATCTGAATATAATGGTGGGAGGCGCAAACCCCTATGTTCGTTACTACGACAGCATTTAGATAGGCTTGGTTATTGACGATGACATTACTGAGCGCCTTACCGGTGTCATGTTGATATGAACTCTCATAGTCGGTAAAACTATGCGTATAAAAACAAGTACGTATAGAACGCTGTTGTAACTTAAGTGATTAATAAAATAAAAAAAAGCATAAATCCATTAGTAGAAATGGTTTCAGATGCGCTCACTGTGCGTGTACGTGAAATTTATGATGGCCCTCGTGAAATAACTTATCGTATGCGAGTGTCCGCGACACTCGACCGTACCGGGCAATAGCTTCACGGGTGCCTCTGTGATATAGTGCCTGGCTGTGGTCGTCCATCATTTAAGCAAAGGCATCAAACGCTTTTCTGTGTTCTTTAACCTCATCGCAAGCGTCGACAACCTTTTTATAAAGTTACGTTTTTATGTTTGTAGTGTTGTTACAATAAATTAACAATTCCTAACCGGCATTCGGGTATATTTGTTTTTTTTTCTTGTTATTTGACTTCATAGTAACAGCGATGTTACTTGCGAAATTTTTTTTCTTAGGAAACGTCGAAGCGTTTGATAACCATTGAACTCGATTGATTACAATCGACTGTTTGTTCACGGATGCCTGGAGGTCGCAGCCAATGTCTCCCATTATACATTGTTCGGTCGTGGCCGGAGGGCGATGTGAAGGGCATTTCCTTTTCCCTAACTTATCCGACCGTGAGCTTGGAGATTAATTAAATTAACCTTGAATTAAACAAACAAAAAACTGTTTGATGATAGATCCGTTTTCACTGACTTCAAAAAAGAAGTAGGTTAGTTCGTCTATATTTTTTTAATGGAGACCTAAATTGTATAACTGTCTTTGTAATCATGGTCCTCAATTCTTTTTTCAAATTTGATGAAATTCAAGTTTTTACTTCTTCTTGAATATTATCTAGATATAATTTCTACCTTTTAACTTTAAGAACCATTTGTCCGAATATGTCCGATATCAACATCCAAATTATTTTCTGTTAGAGGAAGCATGACTTCAAGAGTTCATGTTTTTTTATTGAGTAGGTAAACGACATTGCCATAATATGTAAGATATGCATTAACAAGGAATAGGAATAGGTACGCATGAACTCTGCTCTGAAAAGCACAACGGGAAGCTAATAGAAAACGTACACCGAAAGATTTATTCGTATTCACCGGGAGAACATCGATTCACGTAATGAATTCTCAACTTTTGTATAGTCTACCTACTAATATGCCTATTATTTTATGAATAAGAGTTGAGTCTTTTGTTTTATGCATTCCATCGATAATTTTTGCACGATATTACCAAAAATTAAACCATGAAATGTCAAGTTTGATTTTTTTTTTTTATAGGTCAAGAATTTATCATTCGAGTTCGGTCCAAGGTTGATCAACATTATCTTCTAAATAAAATGCAAATCATCGCTATACGAAATGTGCTTAAAATATTATTTAAATATTTGCCGTTTTAAAGGTTTTTTTGTGGCGATGTCGCGGTCGTTATGAAATCGCGTGATCGGCCTCCATAACAATTTAATTTGCCTTTATCCAATCGGCACTGGATCATTCACATCTCGGGACGGGGCTCTATGAAATTGCTATTATATTTTACTACTCTTTTGGAAATATAGGGTTAAAGACAAAGAGTAGTATGGAACAATAACTTACATGTCGGTCGGGATCTGTTCGGTCTCGCCAAAGGTATCCAAGGCCTCTGCGGTGGCAGTGTGGCTGTTACTGAAACAGAACAAAGAACAGACTATTAGAAATTGCATGGCGAGCCAAAAACATGAGCGACTAACTGTACAGAGTATGGACAGCATCAGAAATATGTGATCACTTTTGACAGCAGTTGAAGCTTAGTGCAATAGTGATAAAGTTCAAAGTCTCCGGAAAGTGTTTACACGTATCTGATGCTGACTGTAAACCCTTTGATAATTTCTAACAACGGTCCCATTGAATCCTGTCTTTAGACAAAAACTAATACGCGGACAGCAGTGGCAAAAAGTTATGAATTGCGAACACAATAATTTTATACGTCCCAAATGGGTCGATCGTGTTTCTATCTAAAGCGCGTTTGAATAACTTCGATAGATCAGCAAGAACCTTAATTTTATGCTGAGAACGAACGGGCAAAAAGCTCTTCCGTAATGAAATCGCTTGCAAAACATCGCGGCGGTGTTCAATTTACAACATTGCACTTGCCGCAAACTGGTCTAAAAAAAAAACTTGTCCCATTGTTCTCTTCGGTGCCGTTAGTACGTGTACGCAACTAAATGTCAAATCGAGCGAAAAATCAGCGAACGTCATCCGCGCGGACATACACTGACAGCGGCCTCGCAGTGTATGGCGACAACCACGGTCCACGACACAGAACTATGAAAATTTTTGGTCGTTATAAAAACTGCCGATACGATGATCCATTTTAATTAAAGATATAGCATTAAAAACACCTAAAAGCTCGGTCATGTTCATCCGTTGACATTAAGTATAGGTAAGTTTTCGATCAAATTGCATATTATTTTGCTTTGTAATATTTTTTTATTTTTATTTTAAAGGTAAGATAAATTTACCTAAAACTTACTTTTCAATGTTATGACAAAAAAAAAATTACTTGCCTAAATTTTATGGTATCTTAGTACCTACATAATTTATGTGAAAATGTTTCAAATAAAATTAATATCACCTTCTATATCATGAAGTTTAATTTAATAGTAGATATTACAATAACTCGGAGCGAGATATTGCATTAGCATATTCAGTAAGCCTTCTGATCGACGACCAAGATATTGTGTACACAATATTATATTTTCAATTAAGCACGACCGACCGAAACGTTTCTATAACTAATAAAGCAAAAAGTAATCTCATCGCACTATAGGTACATATAGAAAAAAAATACTCTATGTAACTAAGGCTTTAGAAATGACTCCAGACGGTGGCTACTAGCAAAGATCACAAAAAAATATTAATCTATTTAAAAACATCGCAACAGTTTCCGATTCAGATTAACAGAGTCTCGAGAACGATCTCGTTGGCATTTCGAGTGAGCAAACTCCTGCAAATTGTGATTACTCGTGCGTAAATCATACTGTATGAAACGTCGGCCGCGTCTGTAATTATGTAATGATTCAAATCGCTCCGAAAAGTTTTTCAATGTGAAGATACGTATCGTATCAATCAACGGACATTCGTCATACAAAAAACTATGTGATTTAAGCAGCGGCCATAGAGTTTAAATGAGCTGTAGACGCGATCAGATCAGACCGAAGATAAGGGGAATATTGTGTCCGCATAATGTGCTCCCAACTATTATGAGAGCTAAAGCGTTGAATTAGCATTTAATGAGTCGAGTTCACGTTTCTTGTTCCAGTGGGTGTCTCTATTCAACTAAACATTAAAATGCTATTGTTGCTTAAAATGTTAGGTACATGATCTAATATTCTAATATTTATGCACATCTGATCTATTTATGTGCATCTGAGATATTTCACAATGTAACGGTCAGGTTACACAAAATTGGAAATTACAAAGTTTACTTAAATACATCAAAACATAAATTCTGACTGCTTACGTCATCAAAGGAGACTAAACTAAGTAAAGTCGTTTATATTCACAAGGTGACGATGATAACCACGAGTTGGTGAAACGCTGATATACTATATAGTAAAATTAACCATCAATTTGTAAACATTTTGTGACTATAGGACAGCAGCATTTCTATGAAAGATACATTTTAAGAGGCCTAGAGAATGAGAGAAGTACAAAGAGGCGTGGAGAGTGCACCGAGCTAGATGTGGTGGTTTGGAGCGCGGGCGTCGCATCATTACACTTTGTAATTAGGTCCGTGGGCTGCGAGCCGTCCGCGGCCCTGCACTAAATCACGACAGGCCCGGTTTAACATGCACCGCTGCGGTCCCCCGAATAGGCATAACTCACAGACACAATACCCGTTTATGTATCTGTTATTGAATTTAAAACAAGACAAAAACATACTATTCCGTACACCGCGGGAGTCCTTTACATAAATATCGAGGCAAGGAAATGGGGTCATTCACTCCGAGGGGATGGGAATTGATTGAAACAACTCAATAATAAATATATAGTAGGATTATGTAATGATATTAATACAGATACAAAGATATTGAACGTTACGACTTTCACGGTGAAATCTATACACCGGTCATAACAAGGTACGATGACGCTAACAAGACAAGACAAGCACAAACAACAAGACGGTGTTAGAAGCAACACTAGAGTGAAAGTCGAATGAGCACTAAGATACGCTGACGATGATAAGCATCGACACGCTCTTTGCATTGTTCGCGCTCCGATACATGGGGATAAGGCTTTCACCGTGCGTCGCTCGAGAGCTGCTACCGTGAGAACGCCTCCCCGTATGACACGAGGTGACATTAGCGAAACAGGAGCCACTCATATCATTGTTACCATCTGCATAAGCATCGCTCATTCATAACGGCTACTTACAAAAGAATTCGGGGCTTAAAACTCTTGTGAACAGCCGTCAGTTACTGTCGATAACAAAAAGTAAGAAAATATGAGAAAAGTTAATACTTAGTTAAGAAAGAATGTAACGTAGGACGTACTACGCGCATTAAGTATCTTCGGCAGACATTGAGGAGCCTATATCGCGCTAAAACCGGTATCCTGCGAGTATCTCGTGTAAGCACCGCATCCTACGACAAAAACTATGTATAATATTTTCTATTCACAACTCAAGCTATAATATATCTTATAAAATAATATATGCCAACGCCGCGTTGTACAGTCAAACGTGTAACTTTTGCCGACATTTGTAAACAAACTGACATATGGATTGAATTCCACTCTTAACGAATGATTGCTATTGTTCTTGTGCTTTACAAGCGATGTCTCGCATCGAGCCACCGTGCGTGCGGCGACTGTTAAGGCCAAACGCACGATAGCTCCAATGCGTGCCACACCAGCGTTTCTTAATGTGACTTTGATGAAATATTATATTTTATTCAACATATTGTCACTTGGTATGCTACTTCCACCGTCCGAATTTAGATTGTGAAGCTTTATTTGCTTCAAACGAAGAATACTTAATTTTAAAAAATAAAAACACATTTATTTTTTAACAACACCATCTGTCATGTCGCGCGTTGTGGGGGTATAGTAAAAAAATGACTGATGGGAACTTTATTTTTATAATGGATGTTGTGCTATTAACAGGACGCACGAGAGAAGTCAAGATATTGTAGTAAAGAAATTTTGATAAGGGTGCATGCTCGGTGAGTGGTTTTATCTGCGACATAACGACCATCGTAAAACCATACGGTAAAATTAAGACTCAGGCAAAATGGTTGTGAAAATTATTTGAACTGATGTAAAATAAAAAATAAACGAAAGAACACATTTTATTGCTGAATAGCTGTGCCCCGCGGTTTCACCCGCGTGAATTTCGAAACTGCCGCAGAAACTCTTTAGTAGCCTAATTTACTTCTTAAACCTTCCCTGAACTTTCACAAATATTCCAATATCAAAATTAGCTAAATCGGTCCAGCCATCCTCGAGTTTTAGCGAGACAACCGAACAGAAATAAATTTTTATATACATATATAAGAGATAATACACACATAGATAGGTATATCAAGGTAAATATTTAAGAAAGACGTGTAACGATAAAAATAACACGACAATAATGGAACATTCTACAACATTATTTCTTGGTGTCATCAACATACAATGGATATTCCTCAGAGGATTAAATAAGCAATTTCATATCACGATCGTCGTCACGCGATGCTCTTTGCGATAGCACAGACCTCAGAGCACTGTACGCTTACCGATATAATTGTCATTTGTTACTTTAACACGACTAAACCTGGTTACTGCCATTCCAGCTATAGTTACATAGATTACTAGAAACAAGATGGTTGTAAAATTGCTGGACTCTCTAGTTAGTTCTAACAGTAGAGCTCAATCCTCGGCTAGCACTCTAATGTGCGAACTGCCGACAAACGCGATTGACCTAAATGTGGGTGCTATAGCTGAGGCACCTCTATATTTAACATACGAGTAAAATTGCACAGCCACACTCATATCGATTTTCGCACTATTACAAACTCTTGTTTAAATGTTTATACCTTTCAATAAAATTTTGAATGATTAAAACTATGTATACCTATGATAACATAACGACATAATGCTGAGTCAAGGACCATTTCGAGCGTGGAGACACACCACACAAATGGCAAAATATGTTATTGTTTTTTGTTTAGTTTTATTTCGTTTTTCTTTATTTTGTTTTTCTTTATTTCGTATTATTTATTTTGTTATATTTTAATTATTTTCATTTGTGTTGTCCTGTATGTGTTCATTTGTGTTGTATTTCTCCTTCGTTTGAATAAATCTTTCTTTTCTTTTCTTTTCCTTTATAATATGCCGTTGAGAATATTAAAAAGGTATAAAAATCAAAATTATATTTAGTTCGTCAGTTAGATACGTACGGTAGTACGTACGGTAGTTTATTGCTGGGTACGGCTCATTGTTCTCACTTAATTAATTGCAAGTTGAGTTACCATTAATTATATTATAGATATACCTATATTGTAATTTTAAACTGACAGCGTGCTGCTGAAGAGTTTGTTGCGCAGCTTCTTTTCTTCAGCCATAGCACTAGGAAGCTGTGAAGGGTGGATATTTAATGGGTGCTGTCATAATGACTGTAATTATATTGACGTCAAAAAGAGCCACATTATGGGCCAAATTTGAATAAAGAATTTGACTTTGATAGTAAATAATAATAGACACGTATTTTTTTTTAATTATTCAAAAAATACTTAGATAAAACGGGTGGCGACGTCACAACAGCTAAGTATAAAGTGTACCTACATAGGTGTGACGTCACATGGAATTTAAACTCAAGGTATCACCGTTATTTTTTGATTAATACGTAAAAATAGGAAAAATACGTGTCCAATGTTTTCTATTAATCTACAAGACGGACTGAAAATTAAAATTAAGTCATCATGCCCATTCTACTGCCTACTGCTTATTTGATCACAGTGTGATGCACTATTAAGATCTACATCTATGAGCAGTGAGCACATTCAATTCTACATAACTGTACCGGGTAGTCGATATCAGAAATGTATTTACTCTTTCACGCAAAAACTACTGGATGGAATTAAATGAAACTTTACAATGATTTAGCTTATACATCAGATTAACACATAGGGTACTTTTCATCCCGGAATTCCCGCGGGCACTCTGAAATTACCGCGGGGGAAACCGCGGGGCACAACTAGTTGAAATATATGCACGCCAGACAGTCACGAACTTTTACTATAATTACTAAAAGGATGACATCATGCCCGTCGCGTCGCTAGCTGCCGATCGTCATATTTGATTTAGCACTATTTAGAACAGCGATGGTCCCGTCGTTTCGCTCCGGTGGGCGCGGCGGGGGACGAAATTGCAATTTTTTTTTCGGATCCGTCTCAAGATAAACGTTGTTGCCAACGCGTATCGTAGTCTTTCATCTATAGCATTTTTAACCGACTTCCAAAAAGGAGGAGGTTCTATGTTCGATTGTATGTATGTTTTTTTTTTTTTTTTTATGTATGTTCACCGATTACTCGAAGACGGTTGGACCGATTTGAAAAATTCTTTTTTTGTTTGAAAGGGTATACTCCCAATTAGGTCCCATTGCCACCAAGTTCAGATCTGATGATGGAATCTTGGAGAAATCGAGGGAACTCTTCAAAAATTATAGGCACACCTATAGCGATTTGGGTATTTTTTATAGTAAATCGTTCATTTGCTTTTGAAAAGCAAAATTTGAAGAAGTGGAACTGATGATGAAGACCACAGATGGTCATCGGAACTACTCAACAATAATACGTATTTCACGGATTCCGATTGAAGCGATTTCGAAACTTGTTTTTTTGTTTGAAAGAGGATACTCCCAAATTGATTCCATTGTCACCAAGTCGAGATCTGATGATGGGATCTTGGAGTAATTGAGGGAACTCTTCAAAAATTATAGGTACACCTATAGCGATTTTTGGATTTTTTATAGTAAATCGTTTATTTGCTTTTGGAAAGTAATATTTGAAGAAGTGGAACTGATGATGAAGACCACAGATGGTCATCAGAACTGCTAAATAATAGGTATTTCACAGATCCCGATTCGTTAACTTTAATATGGTTTCTGAACAATTTATGCTCGTCACAATGTATATGGTGAAGTGGAACTGATGATGATGTACCAGGAGAACTCCTCAACAATTAACGTCCCTGCGTCGGGAAAAGCAAAATTTTGTAAAAGGTGATGAGCAGTTGACATTAGGCTATTGTAACTTAGAGAAATTACGAACTAAGTCACTTAAAAGCGAAAAATAAACAAATTTTTAACAAAAAAATTAAAACCGACTTAAAAAAACACAAAACTAAAAATCTCAAAATAAAAAGCTAAAAATAACAACATACCGATTTGATCCAAAAGACAAAAACACACGTAATATTATTATTGGTTTGTGCTACCACTAATCGGTATGAAGTCGGTGACAAGCCAAATATGGAGGGGGTAGATGGGCTAAGTCGACTCCCGCTACCAGCTTTTTGTGAACAGGACAACCCAAGTGGGCAGACACCAGCGGGCTTGTCACCGAATTCAAACCGATTAGTGGTAGCACAAACCAATAATAATATTACGTGTGTTTTTGTCTTTTGGATCAAATCGGTATGTTGTTATTTTTAGCTTTTTATTTTGAGATTTTTAGTTTTGTGTTTTTGGAAGTCGGTTTTAATTTTTTTGTTAAAAATTTTTCACATAGAATCAATCTAACAGTGTTCAATTCAAATAGCCAGTGGCCATAAAAAAACAACCGCACAAAACCCGTAGGTAAAATGCTCGACAGCAAGCTGACGGTATTCCATCCTTACTTTTTTTTTATAAATGCGAATGTGAGTTTATCTGTTTGTTTATTACGCTTTCACGCCTTAACTACGAACCGATCACCGTGAAATTTAGCATACACGTTGTCAGGAGTACAGAGAAGGACATAGGGTACTTTTATCCCGATATTCCTGCGGGAACTTCGAAATTAACACGTGTGAAACCTTCGGGAACACCTAGTTGTGTGTATAAATAAAAGTCAGTGGTTGTGCCTGTCTATATAATTTATTGTAACAAAGTCGCCACTTGATACAAATGTTTCCCTTTTTTCTCGTTTGTTAGAAAAACTAATTCAACTTGAGGCTGGGCTGTGAAACACGCCGCCCACATAATGTAGTCGCCGCAAATGCCCACGCGCTTGTGTCCTCCGCGGCGACCGTTCACGGCCAAGGCCACAATGATAATAAATAAACAAGTAATGATGAACGATGTGCTGCCGAGCAAAAAATCAGCGCGCGCGCGCTCTCCCACGTGGTGGGGAGTCTTTTTACGAGCCTTAAGATTTAATGACTCGGAAAATTATATAGCGCTTCCGACGAATCTATCGTGCAAATGAAAAGCATTGCGTGACTATCGCAATTCGCAGTATACCTACCTACACGGCTCCACATGAAAATAGTGCGTGAAGATTGTGAAGTTTTATCAGAGGAGATGGCACTGGACTGGAAATATCGCCAATACAACTTAAAATGTTCCCAGTGGAAATTCATTTAGAAATACAAGTAGCCATCAAACAGCGCAATGTTCCCTTCAAATTACTACAATTGAGTATCTGGTAATAATTCAGAGCTAATAGGCAATGAATGAACAACTTCCAAGACTAGATCAGACATTCAGTCCAATAAAGCGACTTCCTTCTCAATAGTACTTAAGTATTTACATTGAACAAGGTGAAGCTGGTGATTACCGCGATGCCGTTTATTTGTATCGCCATTTTAAAACTAGATGCGACGTATTTAATTCCTGTAGGCTCGACCCGACCATTATGTTCGTGTATTTAATGGCTCTTTTAAATGAGTGGCTTCAATTTGTCCGCTCAGTTTCATGTGGGAGTGGGTTGGATTGGAATCCACAAAGGTTTTATAACGTTCTGATACGATCGACACTAAACAGAGTGGTTCTTGCATTCATATCACGCGTCCTCATTGCTCCGGCCTAGTGTATAAGCGCTTGTAAATGTGCATCGGAGCTCGCACGTGTGGGTTCGCTCGCTAAAATAATACGCGTTAACATAAGGCCTTGGTGTCGAGGTGAACGAACCGCCGCCGCGCGCCGCGCTGATCGGTAAACACAATGCTGATTGATTGCTTAATTTGAAGACGGGCAGGACGTGATGGAACATTTGCTTATCAAGCGACGCTGCGACACAACTTTTTTTTTATGTCATAGGGGGCAAACGGGCAAGTGGTACACCTGATGGTAAGTGATCACCGCCGCCCATAGACATCTGCAACACCAGAAGGCAGGCAGGTGCGTTGCCGACTTGGAATGGGGATGGGAACTGGCTTTAAGTGGGGCTGCCGGAACACACCGTTAGGTGCTTGGCGATAGATATACAACTTGAAGGTAGCCAGCCAGCCGGGCACTAGAAAGTGCCCTACCACCATGTTATGGTTGCCTCAAGATGTTTTCCTTCACTGACAGCTCAAGCTCATTGTTAGGGTTTGAACCTACGCCTTGCGGCGTTTGATCCGAACCCACCAACCACTGAGCTATCATGGCTGTAAACTGTTACAAAATAATCTGCCAAAGCCAAACTTGTACCTACTGTTAAACGAAAAAGAAAAACTCGAGAGAACAATTTCCTTTATAGCACTGGTCAACGGTCATCCATTCTTTGAAATAAAAATCATTACCTACTGTCTGTCTATTATTAACTATTCGTGTATGTACTTAATAAAACATGACAGACCAAACGTTAGTATAACTGAACAGGATATAATAGTAACTTAAGCAACATGGGCAGATATTATATTCTAAGAAAGGCCGTGTAGAGTTTAGCATGTAAACAGAACAATCTTCCATCAAATGTCACAAATGGCAATGTCGGTGTAGGTCCGTGAACGCAGGGCCATGTCGAAAACAACTGAGCCACGTCATTCTAGTGGTGATGGTATGCCTTCCGTGCCTTAATATTACGAAGAAACATTGAAGCTAAAATCAATATATGGAGGAGATTTGGACCTTCAGATTGATAAAATTGTTCAAAACTTTCTCAAGGTCTTTCAAAAAAATTTCAAAAAACAATGTAAAATTCGTAGTAGAAAAAAATGTTATAAACTTAAACCAGTAACTACTCTTACACGTTAACCTATACACGTATATGTATCTAGACATATAAATAAAATTGAAGTGTCTGTTTGTAATTTCAAATTAATAGCTTACGGTATTAACATCAAAAAAATCAATGTTTAAAATTTTTCTGTCTGTCTGTCGGTCTATCTGTCTGTTTCTTTCGGGTAATCTCTGTAACGGCTGGACCGATTTTAACGGGACTTTCACTGGCACATGAGTGATGTTATAAGGAGTAACTAAGGCTACTTTTTATCCCGGAACTCCCACGGGGTCTCTGAAATTTACGCGGGTGAAACTGCATTGCCCAGCTAGTCACCAATAATATTCAAAGAATTCGTGAGAGGCTACATCTTACTATATAGTTTGTTTGATAGCAAACACTAGCCTGTCATAAATGCTTAGGGCTGATTAAAGTGCCTCCTCCAATGCGTCACTGCGTCACTTGATTGATAGCGAACAGCGCCGAGCCTTGCGGTACGACCGTACGACAAACAAGGCAATTGCACGGCCGCTCAGATCGTATCGCACACGCCAAGCTAAGCCGCGGAGACGACCTACCAAACACATCAACTATGCGTACTATCTACAGACTGAAAAATATGTTATTCTCTACATTACATTACATTACATTAGCAATGGCCTTTTATTAGTTTGGGCAAAAATGATTTCTTTAAAAAGAAAAGAAGACCCTAACCCGAAAAGTTTATTTATATTATTATCATTACAAATTTCGAAAGTGTGAACATTAAAACATTAAAACCAATCATCGGCCCAGGCAACATTATAACAAAATATTTCAGGTCACATTGGACGCATTTCGTTTCGAAAGTAAACAATAGCACATTAGCATGCATTTACAACTATTATATTACTTTCCCGAATTACCGAGTGGAATGACTACCGTAAGTCGAATCACAATAAAGAGAATTGAATAATAAAACGAGAAAATAATGACAGTTGATAATATTGCCACGAATGGAAAGTGGAAAGACTTGGGACTAAAGTGAGTTGGTAACATTACATGGCAGCTAAATGTGATATTGTAAATAGTAAAATCGATGAATTCAAGACGTAAATAAAAACTATATATAAAAAAGCATGTCAGAAAGAGAAACATCTTTATGTAACTAAGGATATAGCCTTGGAGTATATCAAAACCATATTCGACAGCGGTGAAAGTTTCTAGCACTTCATGATAAAGAAAACCTTACGTAATAATCTTGATACAGTTAATTAACTTTCTCGTGCTGGGAGGGAAGGGGGGTCAGGTTGCGAATTAATGACAGCTAGCAGAGCGAGAGTGAGCGGGGCGACGGCGATGCTATTTCGTGAACTATGGCCCGCCGCGACTCCACTCGTGTCCATGGCAAGCGAAAGTGACAAAGGGGAGCTATGGCGCCAAGCTAATGTGGTGATCGGCCCCCGAGAAAGTGCCTTGTGATTGACTTGTGGTGTTTGCGCTTAGTCATTTTTTTTTTTCATTTCAATACGCAATAATTTTTCGCCATATTATAGAATGAAGTTTGTATTTGTTCAAGTTGTATTTTGTAAAAATGTTTTGTCTACTTAACCGATTTTAAAACTTGTTTCACTTAGATATAGGAAGTTACAGCGTTTCTGAGTGAAATAGGGTTAATTATCTCAAGGGATTCCCGCGGGAAATCAGAAATTAACGCGAGTGAAACCGTCGGGGATCGACTAGCATTTCATAAAGAAAAGAACTTTGTCACACTTTCAAATTTTGTCATACTTTTGGCACCTCCGCCCTGCATATGTATCTTTGGCTTAAGGTTCCTCCATGCTGAATCTAAAATGTGTGAACTCGTAGACAGCGCCCGCTCTCACCTACTGATCATTAATTATTCCGACATCTCAAAGTCGACTGGAAACGCTGAGTTACCCTCCTACGTCAGGCGGCGTCCGGTCTCTGTGAGAAAGTTGCTGGATACGAGAGAGCTGCGCGTTTCACTAAATCATACCTCACATTTATTATGTTACATAATGATACGTAGGTGCTTGAAGACTTTATCTATACATATAAAATTCTTTGTCCTGAATGACTGACAAACGGATCAACGCACAGCCTAAACCGCTGATCTTAGGTAGGTACGGAGGGTACTGTTTGTATGACGTAGGCATCCGATAAGAAAGGATTTTTGAAAATTCTACCACTCGTGAAAAGGGGGGGGGGGGGCAAAGTTATAATAGTAATAGCTAGTAATAATAATAATTTTATTATAACACATTATCGGTATAGATCATCGACGTCCAGCAGCAGTTTTAAAATAATATTTATTCACTGCCAGTTTCACTCGCGTTAAATTCGGAGATCCTGCAGAAATTCTGCTATAAATAAAATAACTTTTGTGCTTCTCTGTAGGTATCTAAAGAGTTTTGTTATAGTTGGCCAGGTAGCCAGATGAAGAATACATGAGACGTGATGTCCAGATGTAAAAAAAAAACAACACGGTCCAAACGAAACACTCTTAACAAAGTGCCCTTTTTCAACGGTTATAAATCTTTTAACAACGAATTAACTCTTCATGTGCGTTTTCCTTCTCTCATCCAAACATTGATCAAAGATACTCACAACCAGTAAATCAATCAAATGATGTACAGTCACCTTTAGAAATATGTAATCACTTTTCTCAAACGTTGAGTCTTATTGCAATAGTAATAAAGTTCAACGACTGACAGAAGCGTTTACACATTTTCGATGCTGACCGCACAAAAGCAGCGACCGTGAACTCTCTGCCATGGGATGTGTACTCAGTACTCACCAGCATATAATAATATAAGGTAGGTATAATTTTGTTCGTGTACATGACATTCGCCTTTGGAAATAAAGGCACAGTAAATTAATAAGTAATCTTATTATTATATTTTGTCAGGCGATGCTCCAACTAATACAAAGAGCTCCGTCGGAGGTGAACAACCGAGTTTATCTGTATAAAGTGCTCACGCTATATACACTAAGCGTGTGACATCATTATCGTGCCAACATTGTAAATATTTGTTCCCGTTTCGCAATAAACACGGTAAATTATAACAACCATATAAAACATCACTTAATTGCATACCAAAGAGGGAACACAAACAATTTGATAGTTACAATATTATACAGAAGCAAAAGTAAAAAGAAACTTAGTGGACAAAAGCAAATAATAAAAATTGCTATTTTGTGTAGTTCAGTGATCTTTTGCTGTTAGGATAATATCATCAATCGTGATAAGGTAACGACTTGCGAGTGAGTTGGGGCAAATGCAATGCCGCCTGGCAGTAAAGACGTCGATATGGCAGTTTTACTATATATGACTTTCGGAGTGCAAGGGTTCGCCGACGGCCAATAGCAACATTGACACTCGAGAGGAAAATACCACCCAAGTGCGTTGACATGAGGACGGCACTCCATCTGAAATGAACTTTTGCCAGATATCATTACACTAAGTATCTAATGTCGGTAACTTGATGAAGACAATTTCGACAAAGTGTATTTTTTGCAATAATATCTAGAAGAAGAGTGTACAATATCTAATTTGTAGGAAGCGAATAGAAATGGAATATAATTAACTAGAAGGCACTGTTATTTGTACCACGAACCTTTTCTAGTTTCCAATTGTCATTAGATACACAAATGTCATTGCAAAACTAACAACAGTTATAGGTAAGTATGAAAGAAACTAAATCTAAAAAATAATTATAATTCACAATTTAAAACTCCAATTCACAAACAAAACCGTTGATTACAAATAAAGTACAAAGATTTTTGTCGTTATAAAGTTGACTAAGGCGTGAGGAAGCTTTGATTTCGCGTTTTTGCTATTTAATCTGCGAGACACTGATTGCGTACGAAGCAAAGTTTCGCGCGAAGAATGATCAACGGGCCAGGTGTAGTGAGGAAATAAAGCCGTTTATGGAGATGTCAACTCGGATAAAAAATACACAGCGATTGCGGCGTGAATACCAAATGGACAGGATAATATACTAAACTGCGGTAAATTACACCTAGATGGAAGAAAAGACAGGTACGCTAAAAGCTATAAAGATAAATCAGACAGAACCTGATACTTACTCATAGTTAATCTACGTAAAACCAAATCCTAAAGTTTCTTAATCATAGTTATTTGAACGATCCACTGATGTAAAAACATACAACGTTTGCGAGAGTCAAAAGCTCGTTTGCGTGTGTAATCATCTCATCGCTGACTGAGAAAGAAAATAATAGAGTACATCCAGCCGAATAGAATAACGTGAAGGTTTAAATGGACAAACGATATCATTTCAAAATAAACAACATAATATGTTAACACAAAACACAAACACATCATAATTATAAATATTATTGGTTACCGCAGTGTACCGTAATCTCTTTATTTTGGCAACCATGTTATATAGAATAACTATAATCATTAGCCGCTCGAAAATAATCTCATAAATCTTGGACAAAATTATACGTTTCGTGTCACGATTGCCTTATCATTAGCGGTGAATCACCAGGCGGTGATATTAATAGAAAAAAATACATGTAGTATGATGGTTCAAAGCATATACGAAACCATGTAGGTACCTTTTTTATGCGTGTTCTAAATGATGACTAACACAAATTATTGAGACGAATGTTTTAATTGCGAAGCTATTCATCCGGCACGATACTTAGCGTTGCATCTGGCAGTTAATACAATGAAGGGCAGGATAAGGATGAAGAGGACGTAGCTACGAGGTTAATAGGCAAAGATGCATCATTATAATACACATACGTAAAACATAAAAATATTGTTACACAAAATACTATCGCAACTGGCAAGCAGCATAAAGCTACGTATAAGCTTTCCACCCGCATTCCCATCTAGGCCTCAGACTAACGGACAAAACTGATTTTGCTAATTATACTGCAATTAATTCCGGTTTACCGGCACAAATGGATGCGCAGCATAAACACGGCACATTGCGACATTCTAATTTGATAAATTTGAATGTATTTAATGGAAACTACAACCCACTAAAATTGTAATGAGCCATATGTAACTGTCATTGTAATATTTATACGAGTATATACAATTTGCATGTTTGGATATCCATCCAATCAGTTGGTTTTTCGCAAAAACAAGCCTTGAACTATAAGAAAAATGTATCGAGTTAATTAGAGACTGTGTCAAATACGATGCTACTGTTTTAGTTACGGCAATAATCTCTGTTAGTTTAGTGGGCAAATGAGTTAGAAACTGTTAACTTCACGGTTTGTTTAATTAGACTAGGTTAAACCAAAACTAGTTTAACATGACTGTATATATGGATAAAAGGCGTTATGCTACAATTATGATGTTTATTTATGCTACTTTTTTGATGCCCACAATGAAAAAGAGTTTCATCAAAATTATCGTCGCACTAAGGAATCCAAAATGTTTCATCAAGTGTTGAAGTGAAATTATTGACAACTGTCTTGTAAGTATACTATAGTGGAGGCCGAGGCGTGGTCAAGCAGCGATTATATCGCTCCTATGTTCTGTGAAGCTAAACACCAACAAGTTCAAGGATTTTCTTTTTCTGGTAGGAGACTTGCGTTCGCTTGGAATGTTTAGTGGATCAAATTACACACGATATTGATGACAATTTACTTACTCGGAAAGCGTTGATTCATAGCATTCATTCATATTTCATAGCAGCATGAATAGACAAAGTATTTTGTCATCGGCCATTGCCTACTTTTCAGCAGCACAGAGGCTAGACGTGCCATTGAACAGTCAGCCAGGCGTTGGAAGATAATTAACGACAAAATTGGTCGGAGACAGCTAGGCGCCTTACTTCGCTGACGCACGTTGCATTACTCCCGCAATAATAACACACTGTAAAACTAACACAAGGCAATTAGAAAAAGTTGGAACGCCTGTTTCCCACACATTACTGGGTGAACGTTGTGACTGTATTGCATTTGCAACGTAAGAACTTGGGTTGCAAAATTAGTTACTATGACTCGTATTGTGGAGACGAATATTTGAGATGATGACAGGGTATGAAAATCAAAATTCTATATAGTTTACTTAGTTTCTAGTTAGCGTTTAGTATATATACACACCGGCAGAATTAGCGGAACATAAAAAGGCAGAGTATAGAAATAATTACGTATATATATTAAAACAAATTATTATCAGGCATGAAGCAATAAACTAATATACATCTTTTAACATCGACTTTAAGAAGTTTTTAGTTAAATTTTATTAAAAGTAATCAAAATTAAAAAAAAAGAAAAAAGTCTCTAGTTTGTGAGAACTCAGACAATGTTGCAAATAAAAGTTGAATCACGAAGGGGAAACACACGTTATTAATCGTTCATTTATTTAGTGTTAAAATCACAGTAATCTTTAATTTGCAACATTATTTGTGTACCCACAAATTAGAGAAAAAGTGTTTTTTTTATTATTATTTTAAATAAAATTTAATAATTTAATTACAAACTTTTAAAGTGTTAAAAGATGTATATTAATTTATTACTTCACGTCTAATTATTATTTGTTTTAATATAGATACGTAACTATTTCTATACTCTGCCTTTTTATGTTCCGCTAATTCTGCCGGTGTGTATAGGTATTATACGTATTTCGAATTATAATTGAAAAAATACTTAGATATTATAAAACGCGTTAAAGTTTAGGAGTGCGGAGAGCTTGAGGTGTAATAACTAAGTGTATCTGGACACACGGAATTTCAACTTATGTATCACTGTTATTTTTTGATTACCTACGTAAAAAAATAAAAATACATCTCCAATATTTATTATTAATCTACAAGACGGACGAAAAACTATTAAAATTTAGTCACCTAGCCCATTATGGTGATTACTAATAACTATTATATCTAAAGGTATAAATAAAAACTGTCAACTGAGTAGGAACGTTTAAAAAAAAAGTCGAATCCAAACTTTCGAAAGATGGAAGTTAACGTAAAGCAGTATCGTGTAATGTGAAAATAAAATATTTTCAAAGACATTCGGCATATTACGATTAAATATCCAATCTATGTACATTTTTCGTGCGTCTCCCGATTGTTGTGCGAACTAACTCCGCTACGAATTGTGAATTTTAAACTGAATTACTGCAGCAGTGCCGAGGCGGCGTGAAAATAACCTTTCACGCCCAAATGCGTTGATAATTGAATCAGTAAACAATCGAAGAGATTTGTCGTTTGGGAAATTCAAAGGCGAGGTGTAAAGTAGGACAGTGAAAAAGTGAAGTTTGTACAAATGCACCACTTACCCGATTTGCGAGAGCGGAACCGATGTGGCCAGAAGCATTGTTCCGGAGAACTAAACGCAGCGATCTATCGTGAGAAGTGTATTAGATAACGTATTTGGGGGAGTACAGACGAGACAGTGACGGTTCAGCATTCAAATTTAAAGAGTGAGAGTAGGTACTTTCTATGAAAATGACAGAGCTCTGTTTTCTGAGAACAGAATTTTTTACATATACACTATTAAATTGTCTCTCTGTAAGTGCACGTCGTCGTAGAGATCTGACAGCAGGTCTGATCAGGTCGGTGTACCTACGCAACCTCAGATAGGATCAGGAGCGCGTGAGACCGATCTGTCGCTTTAACTTCCCAGCGAATATCCACGGATACAGTTCTCATGCATTCCGCAGTATACGTTTACTCGTGTGGAGATATCAGTCGTAAGAACACCCACGCAGTACATCGCTGTTCATATTATATGAATGAGTGACTGATACTTGTACCAGATACATTATTTACTGTTAAGTAAATATCATTAAAATTATGCAAAGATCTAAATATTATTATTGTTGCAATTTGCAAGCAATCTGCGACATCATGTATTGAATTAACAGTTGTCTGGTAATTTTGGACTACTTAGATTACAAGTGAAATTTTAGAGAATTGGTAAAAAAAATATTTTTGTTTGGTGTACAATAAAGAGTTATCTATCTATCTATCTAAAATACTTGGATAGTTAGGTAGCAAAGTAGGTACTCGAATGCGTTTCTGCGTAACGCGGCATTAAAATAAAACCGAAAAACATACAAAAATTAGTCGCATTATGCAATTTGACTGCAAATTCATAAAGATGTAAGAAAATGAAAAGATTGGTTAAAGTGCAAGTAAACTGCAACAAATAAAACAATATAATATAATTAAGTATTAGAATTTCGTCAAAGCATCGAGACAATAAAGTTTAAATGCGTTATACGAGTAAAGATTAAATCATTGCATATCGTGGAACAGTGGTTTAAAATAGGAGAATGATGCGTTCCATGCGGTACACAGATTGTGAAACTCATAAAAGACAATGGAGAGAGTGACGCGAGATTTCATTGTATATACTTATTACAATAGTACAACTCCTATAATAACCCCAGCTAAATTGTGTATTGAAGATATGAAAAGAAATTAATATTTTTTGACACAAGCTTTTCTTGAGCACAGTTTTAAAATTAAACCAAATACTACTTTACTTGTGTGAATGGCTAAATATGAAAGTCACTATTTACATCAAAATAACTGCGTCTTTACGAATGCTCACAGCACGTGTCAGAAAATTATAGCATTCAAAGAAATTGTGCCAGCGATATCCAATACAGTTTTATTTGTCGCGATCTTTTGGATGCAACCGTCACCGAAGTAGAAATTATTTACTATTCGACGTGATATCTATCTCTTCGATGTGATAATTTGAATAGAACCTTACGCGGTAAGTTCGTTTGGTCTATCAATTTGAGATATTAGGTATCCAAATAAACATACAGTAGGTAAAAAAGTTATATCCACCTGACAAGGCCATTGGCTATAGTTTTAATCAATTATTTTAATTTGTCTAAATAAAATTGTATATTTAATTTAAAACTACTATTAAGACGATAATCATATATTTATAATAATTAGGTCGCATAAGATTTATATCACCGTTAATTCTTTTCATTACTTATAACTAACTTCATTCGCTTCAAGAATACTATAATAAGGTTTTACTGTTACAAGGATTGGATCTTGTTTCTTATCATGTCACTAAACGTACAGTATAGTATTTTATTGATATAATTTAACGACGTCGCATGGTGATAATTCATTAGAAATTACGTTGGTAGCAAATGCATTTGTATAGGCTGAATAGTGGACTGACTTTCAAAGTGAGCCTTTTGAGTTTCAATATTATTTGATGCCAATCTAAAACGAAGCAAACACTTTGTACGTATACAACTCCTAGTTACAGCTATAACAATTAAGCGCTTTCTCTGGATATATTACCATTTCTACCGGCAGCTATTATCGAGCGAAGAAAATTGTCATTCGCCTAGACGTCTTTACTTCGCTGTGTCATAAAAGAGAGAGGATGCAATGAAGATAAACGAATTGGTCAATTTACAATACTGTGATGACTGATGAAGTCATGGAATAATCTACAAGACCTAAATGTTAAAATAGCTAAGTATGTGGGTAATATATTGAATACAGTGAACTGGCACAAACAACACAATTTTGTTGTCATAAATAGTGGCTGTTTGGGTTCATAAATGTATTTTGAAATGTGTAGAAAACTCATGTGGAATTGAAATACGCAGTTGGAATGACTAAAATCGTCAATAAACTTCAAAAATCTTTTTGAATGCAAAGTAGCTTTTAGAGGCGATTTTGTTTATTGAATATGAAAGTGAAATCTGAGATAAGGTAGGAAGTTGTTGGGTGCTTGCATTTAGTTTTAACGGCCGAGCAATGACTCTAGGCTCTATGAGCACAGCCGTCAATAGATAGTATTTCTAGTATTATATCTGTGCACAAGAGCATTCGCCTCACTTTCACTCATCAGCCGGGCATCGCCCCGCAATCTGCACTCGTCACGCAGCACACGTACCAAATACACACTACACACACACACACACACACACAACTGGACAGTGTAATATGATTGTATAATTTTTCAAACACACTGTAATTTAACACTATGTGCACTTTTTAGGGACTACGTTCATCTCTATAAACTTAAAAAAAAAAAAAACATCTAAAATCTATAACAAAATCAATCCAGAAATTTATTTTTTGAGAACAATGTCGCCTTTTGTTCGTAGTAGGAAACAGTTAAGTCAGCGAACTATCACGCTAACTTAGCGTAAGTCACGACCTTAAAATTAGACACAGTCCTAAATTAGAAACAAAATTGTTGCCGACTTATTTTAGTCTACACATGATGCGAGATTTAGGTATAATTAGAGCCTAAAAACAAAATAGGATATCGATGAAAATAAAACTGTCATAACAGTAAAAAACAGTGATGGTCAAATGATGATTAGGTTTATTTTATCAAAAACAAAGATTGTGTAGAAACAATGACTTAACAATAACCATTAGAATGGAGCCACTAAAACGATAAACGGTAAAAATGAAATGAATGTCTGAAAGAAGAGCAAAGTAAATTAGGTAAGTACATTGCTTTTTGTTATTGCCAATATTTTACTTTCTCAGTAATTGGGTAGCCAATTGGGACCGAGGCTTCTGGACCGATGAAATATTGACTAAATTAAATTAGGTACCGTAAATATTTATCACTGAAAACAAATACAAAATCGATGATTTTTTGACCGCATTTAGTTTCAAATGCATTTATAATAATTTATAAAAAAACGATACAAATAAATAATTATGGACATAATACATATCAATACGACCACGATTTATCTGCGATTCAGAGGTGCGGAGAAATTTCAAGGCTCACTTGTCCCTTCAGTTCCGAATATGGACCTGGTTTACCTCTAAAGATGCGTGCTGGACCAGGTTGTTTGTTTATTATACACGAGTACATATATCATTTTGCAATCACTGAAAGAAAAAAATTGCTAAAAAAGGAAATATTATAGTTTCTTGGTACATAAATTGGCAACACTATAATTACTATCGTATAAGAGGAGAGGGGTTCATTAAAAAAACAAATTAAAATCGCTTCGTTGGTTTTAGTGCACTACTTTGTTAGAATCTCATTAGTTGGATGATCATTTTAAAATGCAATATTCCGCTGAATTAAATGTCGAGGTAATAAACAATGACCTAATTCCATGGTGATACTAAGATATTGAGGCATTTCATTTTACGGATCGGACTCGAATGGAGAGAGCAGACTTGGCAGGTATCTAATATCTATAGTTATGACTGTGTTATATAAAATTTCTAAAACTACTGAACAACTTATGTTCGTATGCGGTTTAGAAATGAAACGAGTTTGATTTGCTCATTTTTTAATTTTCTTTAACATCTTAATCATTGTTTGTCAAAATATATGGTAAATATTGTTTCTTTGACAAAGGAAACGCAATCTAGAAGGTAATTTCAATGTTATCAAGAAACGATTTAGAAAGTGCTAAAAAGTTTCCTTTCGGAGCGACGCTAAAGCTTTAGTTGCACTTAAATCTAAATCAATTATAGTGGATAGTATAAAATGCTGCTACCGTTTCTTTTTCATTAAAAGCTTTCACTTTATTCACGTAAAATTGCATTCAAAGTGCTTATTTAACATTCGAATGTTCCACAAATCTTCTAATATTAAAAAAAAAACCTATACTTGCCTTATACGGACATATTCTGTTGTCTTTAAAGTATTTACTAAGTTCTCTTCTTTTTCGGATATTAAAAATTTAAATCGGTCAAGTGTTGTCTTAATTCATAAGACGAACCCGCTATACTATCCCGTTGCCGATAACATACAAACATACAATGCTTAGTAATACATCCATCATATGTATAAGACAATAATTCGATATTTGTCAGATAAGACCACTGTACAAACAGGTCTTTGTATCCGTGGCCCCGGCTCTAGGACAATAGTCGCATAGATTGCTTATATGCAGATCATTGTACCAAATCCAACGTCAAAATATCTCATTGTAATAGAGGAACAATGACATACCTTCTGGGTTTTACACATGATACAAGCAGTGTTAAGACAAATATTGTTAAAATAAGGTCTTTTTCATCTACAATGTCGCAAATCTTGATTGCAGTTTTAATACTTTCGTTAAAATTTTTTAGGTCCATTGTTATACCCGTATCGCTAACAAGGTGTTAACACATTTTCTTTTCAATTCAAAGTGAACCGATCCGATGTAATTTTCAGAGTTCTGAAGCGAAATTCATAGATTGTTTTGCAAAATAGATTGTGGCGATTTCAAATGGCTCGCGACTTACTACCCCATTTTCGAGTGACCTTGTGTATTAGAGATTACCGATACAACTACAATAATACACCATACAAATTGGATTCCAAGTAAATAAATAATATATTTCAAACACGAAATCGCCATAATTATATTGATTTCGTTCATTCATTAAAATGCGACTAATAATTTCATTCCAAGAAAAGTATTGTGTTATAAATAAAGAACACTCATAAACTGGTTCGGAGAAGATCATAACGGACTTTATACCTATACTATACATTTCGAAAATTGTATGCAATCACGTCGTCCTGACTGACGGTCCGTTCGTACGGAGCTAATTGCGTAAGAGGCGAACGTAACGAGGTCTCAATTGGAATGCGCCCCAATTAATGGAGTACAAACGTTCGGACGGTTCCAATTTGGAATTGGAGCGGGTGTTTACGCGTCGGTTCCCGGGTGAACGGCCTCCGGTGAAAGTCGGGACGCAGATATATAGGTCAGGTGGTCATTTACCCTCAGCTGCCGGCCGTTCTCTGTAAACACTCCCGCGACCTATTATGTCAATTTAAATTACGACTGCAGTTTCGCTACGTGGTAAACATTTGCGTGTCACCTATATACTATACAATTACATAATATTATAACCGAGACTATATAGATGGACAATCAAATCCGATAAAACCCTCCGTTTTCGGGTTTAAACTCGATAAAAGACCGTAAAAGGCTGACTTTTATCGGGTTTAAACCCAAGCACCGCACCGGGTGATTGTCCATCTTCTGTAACCGAGACAGATTCTGGCTGTATTTTAGTTTTAGTTATTTCCACCATCACTAGATGGCATTGTTAGGTATTTATTGTATTACACAAAAAGTTAGTAGCTATAATTATGATATTTATTAGTGGTGAGATTCGAACCTGCTCCCCTGGCAACACGACTAAATTCGATTTGATTCAATTTGTCGAAAAACGCAAGTCGTATTTATTTATTTGCAAGAATATGGTAGGCATGGTATGGTAGGTATTTCAAATGTCGTTAATTTTATTTAACACCTAGCTGTGCCCCGCGGTTTCTTTCACCCGCGTGCCGATTTTAAAGAGGTTATAAAGTGCCCTTTGTCCTTTTCTGCACCTCTGACAACGTGTATGTCACGATGATCTGTTGAGTAGTGAAGGTGTGAAAGCGTAACAAACAAACAACTAATTATGAATGCACGAACAAAGCCTAGCCGTGCCTATATATTAAACACAATTAATTTATTGGGTAATGGGTTAAAGAGCGATGTCGACACAAAATGCATAATGAAATGATACAAAATGCTTTGTCAGTTTGTCCTGAATGACTGACTGACGGATCAACGCACAGTCTAAACCGCTGATCGTAGAGACCTCAAACTTGGAGGGTGTTCTTTATATGACGAAGACATCCGATAAGAAAGGGTTTTTGAAAATTCAACAGCATCTAGTAGCCTTTATTTTAACTACCTAAATATATCGCATGTCATTTTGAAAAGTACTTAGGAACACCTACTATCGTATGCGACCTATATATTGTGTATTAGCGGCTCATCGAACTCAAAGTTCAAAAGAATAAGGTCGACCTTAATTATATGTATTTAATTGAATATATTTTATCGTATGTAGGTACATTTATCGTATCAGATTGTCACAAGCCACAAAACATTGTTTTGTATTTGGGGTCGAATCAAAATGACGCAGGTGATTTGTATCGAGTGGTGTCGTTGGTCCTTTTCGTTCACTGTTCGTAAGGTTTCCTATAAGAATAGATTGATAACTGATATTAATAAGCCGCCGTTTTGTTTCAAAAAATTTAAGGAATTTAGAAAGAGAAAGTATTGGTTTTTTGTAGGTTTTTTTGTTTGTAATGAATGAACTCAAAAACTACGTAATTAAAAAATTATATCAAATCATGGTGGGTGAAATTTTATTTGTATGAATTCGAACCAAATAGTTCGCGTATTAATAAAATCATATGAAATAATTTTAAAACAATAAATACGCAATGTCACATTACTACATAGTATGAAACAAAGTCGCTTTCCTTGTCTGTTTGTCCCTGTGTATGCTTAAATCTTATAAACTACGCAACGGATTTTCATGCGGTTTTCACCAATAGATGAGGAAGGTTTATATCTATATTTTATCTTGGGATTCCCGCGGGAACTCCAAAATCACCGCAGGTGAAACCGCGGGGACAAATTAAAATTATAATTTAAAATCGCCCACGAGCTCCAAGAAGGGCGATTGAAAAACACGCGCTGATGACGTCACAAAGTGTTAGATAATTAATTTATATAATACGGATTGAAATCAATGCGCATAATTATGGAATTTAAAATTTTAATGCACCGAGGGCAGATCAACAAACAAGATCTGGGGCTTACCACCACACCACATCATAAATAATGATGAGGACAGATCGCAAGTGAGATCAGCTCTACCACCGTCTACCTGACTGTCTTGGGAAATTATTAAATTTATCCCCTGACTCCAAAACAAACTTTACTTTTTGATAATATTAGTGTACTTAGATATTTCTTTGAACGTCCTAAACCACTTTTTAACCGTTACCACTACCAGGGCTAGTCGGAGGTAGATCCCCTCCCTCCTTCCCTTCAGCACTACGTGACAGTATTACAAGTTAACTTTCGACTTTATAATAACGCAGAGTCGTGGGAAGGTGGTAGGCCCCCTGCACCTCAAGGTGACACACCACGCTTCTTTTACCTCACTTTAAAATCGATACCTACAATATTTCCATAGTAGGTATAGATTCCAATCATCCGCTGGCTCCGATATATTAATTAATACTTGATCACGCCGCGGTTTCACCTCCGTCAATTTCGGAATTACCCCAAGAACTCTTTATATCAAAATGTTCTCCCATTCCAAAACCTAAATTAAATTATACATTAAATAGCTATTACCCCTAGTTTTAACCGCATGAATATAATTATTCCGGGGGGAACTCTTAGTTACGAGATAAAAACCCAATTTCTAACTATCGGTTCAATGGTTATAGAGATTACCCCCCTTTATCCAAACTAACAAGCATACAAACTTTACCTCTTCACAACATAGATATTAGTGTAGATATACCTGAGCAGAATATCAAGGACAGACTTTCACCTCCCACAAGTTTCCTGTAAGAGAAAGCTCGACGCGGCCCACTTGTTTTTTCTCATCCTTTTATAACCTCTTTTATAAATGGAAACGTGAACGACCCTGTCTCGAGCAGATTACATCCACTGAATAGACATTCCCAACACCGCCGCGTGCTCCATTTTTATTTTATAAACAAAAAAAAGGTAAAGTTTATTAATAGCCAGTCATTAAAACGATATTTGAGATCAATTACAGCGATAAGATGACTCAGTTCAAAACATTTTTTTTTATATTTTCGAAAGATCAAATCGCGTCAATTACGGGATTCTCTCGGAAATTCTTTATTCTTGGAAAAAAGTGTATCCTATGTAAATTAGAAATACTGCATCTGAATCAGTGAAGGAATTTTCAGAATCGATTTCGTAGTACCTACCGAGTACCGGTGATAAGCTTTTCAATAATAATTATAATATTTGCCCAAGCAAAAAGATACCAGTAGTGGGGTATTGAGTTAAGACTAGATTTGGTATATAGAATATTCAATTGATAGTAGGGATTGAAGGATTGAAAAAACATTCAAAAAATAGCTTCAAATGTCTGATAATTTTTTTTTTATCAGACATTTGAAGTTGGAATTCTGAAAAAGCTTTAATTTGAGAAAAAGCATTTTAAAAGTTTTTAGTGTAAAAGAAAAACACACTTCTACTTGCTTGTTATATACCTAGATTTTTATATAATAACTAGTTGGGCCCCAAGGAGTCACCCGCGGTAATTTCGGAGGTAATTATGTCCTTCTCTGAACCCCCGACAACGTGCATGCCAAATTTCATCCAAATCCGTTCAGTCGTTTTTGCGTGATTGAGTAACAAACATCCAAACATCCACACTTTCACATTTATAATATTAGTAGGATTATGTAGATTAAGATATATGAAATTGTAGAAAATTGAGCATTTATTACTAATCAATTAAAATCGCGGACGCAATTTTTTCACCCAACTTTACCAAAACCTTTTATATCTCGAAAACCAAATGCCGAGAACATGGTAGGACCTCTTAGCTTGGACGCCCACATATTATAATCAATTAGTATAGACAATATTAAATATCTTCGCTATACTATTAACAACGTACGTTTCTATGCGTTGTTTCTATGTAATGTTTTTTATAAAGAGGACCACAAAGACGATTAACGGTTCAATTGATCTATTAATTGAGCGTAGGCAGTCGCTGTCTTGTTCTCATTTCAACTCAACACATTATTGTGTTGGGACAAGGTTCATAAATATTCAAATAATAATATCAAGTTTAAAACGAAGTCCATCGTATACGAATCGACGTTAAAATTCAAATACCCAATTATAAATTTATTTATTTATTTATATGGAATACCAGCAGCACAAGTTGAATTTCATAAAACCTTTGACTATCGACCAATTAATTAATAACAGTCATAATATAAGCATAATGAAGAATCGGATGTCACGAAGGCCAACGCAAAATATATATCCATAGTGAAACCAAACGGATTGTTTGGAAAGTTAATAAATCGATCGTTTAGCTTTGATAGTTAGAAAGCGGTGTTTGCAAACCGCAACCATTGGGAAATTTCAAACATTTTCTTTTGTCATCCATCGCTCAATTACAATTTCACTGCATTGATGTCATTTCTCTGACATTGTCATTTATGAGGCGAATCTTCCGATTACTGAGGTATTTTCAATAATTGTGTAGGGCGAAGATAGTTACAGAATTTCAAGCGGTAGAAACTGTTTTAAATAGACTCTGGAACCGGATTCGAATTGAAATTGGTGTCCCTTCTTGATGTAAAACAAAAAAAAAAACTTGAAGAAGCATGCGCAACCACTCCACAGTAGCACGCTGCCTTAAAAAAAAGCTATTTGATGAGAGCAAAATGCCATAACATTAATAATTATGAAATGTTAACGACTTTTGAATGACATTCAAAACAAACAATCATATAGCTCGCGCGCCTTAATACTTTTGATAAAGAACAGAAATGCGTCGTCGATGATGATAAACATTTATACCGAATGGAGCGAGCAGATAATAAACTCGGCATGTAAGTGACTCCTTTTAAAATGTAAAACACATTGGTTTTACCACTTTACATGTGTCTAGTACAGAACAATGCAAAGATTAACCGGTTTATAGGTATATAGACAAGAGTGCGTATAAATACATACCCACAATTGACACACAATGAAATGCAGTGCAGCATATTTTATCGTAAATTTAAAAATGTGAGAAGGGCCCCCTCTAAACTTTTAAAGAAATGTTGAATTACTCTATTTTTAAATTTTTTAAGTTTGTGTTTAATTTTGATAACAAATAAACTTCTATTCTGCTTATAATAGAATTTTCGTTTGTAGGTACCTAATTACCTGTTTGTACGCGCATAGCACAGAAAACTTTTCATTGCAATTGCAATTAACGTGAGAGCAAAGAAAACGTAAGTATGTAAGACAAACCTTACTAATCACTGGTTGCACCGCTTACCTGTAACAAAAAGTTAAATTGTGTTTCAATGGAATATTTTTTTTATAAAAGCTGGTAATTGGCTTCGACAAAGAATATTGTCTTGTCTCTTGATAAATCTAGAACAAAAGGTTGCGATGGTTCAATATTATGATAACAAATGTCCTAGTTTTTTTTAAGAAAATGCGAAATAACTATTGTTCGGCAATAGGACGAGACAAGTTTATCTCTACTCTACATTAGTATTAATCAATAAATTTGGGAAGAATGTTGTTTCAATATTATAAAATTATATGTTTTATTAATTACTATTACAACCAAAAGTAAAAATGTTCATTAAATCAACCTTTGAGACAACGTTGCAGGTAAACCCCTTTTCAACCATTCATCAATGGTATTATTTCAGTTCAGGTTGCAAAAATCATTACCTATTTAAGCTATTTATACAACCTTTCCTTGTATAGATTACCCTAGTTAGAGAATCACGAAAAGTGCTAGTGTAGTTCCTAAAAAAACTGCGCTAATAAGATATCAAAGGAAAACAAAGAGCCTCCTTTTTTAGTCCTTCTTTTTAGTCTTTTACTAATATTATAAATGCGAAAGTGAGTTTGTTTATTACGCTTACAAGCTCAACGCTATAACAGCTCAACCGATCATCATGAAATTTTGTATGCACATTGTCAGGGATACAGAGAAGGACATAGGGTACTTTTAATCCCGAAATTCCTGCGGGAACTCCGAAAATACCGTGGGTGAAACCGCGAGGAACAGGAAGTTTGTCAATATTTGTATTGTATCAGACCACGGATAATGCTTGAATTTTTTTTTAGTTCAAGGATAAATTACGATACCCAAAGTGTAATGAAGTGACACGAAGCCATTAACGCACTTTTTGTGCAACACTAACGCTAAGGCACGGCGAAGATAACAAGCGCGTCACGGATAAGTTAGTTAAGGCGTACGTTTACGTCAAATTAGCTCCACTTCACTTATAAAAAATAAAAATCGGTTAAGTGCGACTCGGACTCGCGCACGAAGGGTTCCGTACCTTTATCTATGTCAAAAAATCACGTTATTTTTTGTTTTGTTTTTTTTTTTTTGTATTTGCCGTTATAGAAATTCTGTGAAAATTTCAACTGTCTCACTATCACGGTTCATGAGATTACAGCCTGGTGACAGACGGACGGACGGACAGCGAAGTCTTAGTAATAGGGTCCCGTTTTACCCTTTGGGTACGGAACCCTAAAAACACCTAAGATAGTTTGTAAAATTTAATTAAACCTGCATCATTCAAACGAAAAGTAGAAACAAAAACGACCACTTTTATCGTTTTCCTTATCAATTAAACTTTTTTGTTGAAATTCAAATAAATAGAAATAATAAAAGAACGTATACGTACTGTTTGTTCGATTGTGATAAAACTTTAGAGGGTAATTCTGCGTACGCCCGCGAAGGTTTTAGATACAAAGAGTTCTTGCGGAAGTTCCGAAACCCATGCAGGCGAAATCGCTGGCACTAACAAGTTTAAATACATAGTGTGGAACGTTCGATTTAATTTTAAAGGAAATATATAATAGATTCTTTTTAGCTAGTGTGACCTTATCAGGCACAGAGAACTACTCACACTAGCTGACCCACGCGGTTTCACCCGCGGTAATTTCGGAGTTCCCGCGGGAATAGATCCAAAGTTCCCTCGTGGTTTTACCCGCGGGATATTCGGAGTCCCCGTATGAATTCCTGAATAAAAAGTACCCTATGACTCTCAGGAGCACTGTAGCTTCCTATCAGTGAAAGAATTTTCAAAACCGGTTTAGTAGATCCAGAGATTACACCCTAAAACGTCACAAACTCACAAACTTTTGCTCTTTACAATATTAGTATAGATATTAATATTTTAACTGTCCATTTCAACCTGAAGCGATGATCGTGATATGCGTAACCGTTAACCCGATATGTGAACACAATGCGCGCATGTGGGCTGAGATTGCGCGTGTGCAACAGACAATACCGGGTGATTACACGAGTATGTATCTAATTGATTAATAGTGGTCGTACAGATTAAAGGTTGGTGACATCCATACCCACATTGCGTATGTGTGGGCCGATGGATACTGGTCAGTGTGTCAATTTTGGTTTAGATAGATAGCTAGTCTCTCACTATACACTGACGGCCACATTTGTATTTAATAGTTGATTTTACAATAACCGCCGCACTCAGAGTCGACTTTAATGATTACTTACTTAAGTATAGATTTTTAAAACAAAATTGCCGCAATCAGAGATGTTCAGTAAATTAATGTTAATTGGCATTTAATGAGATGTAACTGAATTAGTTAAATGCCAATCAACATTAATTTATTTAACTTGTCTGATTGCGGCAGTTTTGTTTTAAAAATCTATACTTAACTAAGTAATCATTAAAGTCGTCTCTGAGTGCGGCGGTAAGTTCACAAAACGAACTATTTCTATCCGAGACTTTTAGCAGCCCGAGCCGAAGACAAGGGCTGGTAGTAAATAATGTAGAGAATAAAATGGTTTTGTGGACGAGTCATAAACTCTGCTTTTCACTTCGATTGCGAGGAAATAAAACAGTAGTTTAACATAATATTTCTTTAATTAAAATTCAAAATAAAATTAGTACAGTTTTGAATACTGAAGGAAATTGTTTTTCCCGGAATCTAGTTTCATTAAATCAAACCACCACTTGAGACACTGAATCAACCTTACTGGCTATAACCCGATTTAACTGTAAGACAATTCACTAGTCGCAAGATCCAAGTTGATAACCTTTTCCATGATGCAGAATAATTGCAATATGTAGTAGTTGATTAGTAGTGTAGTAGTTTTGATTAGTTGCTAATGAGACTGGTAATCCTACTTAATATTATAAATGTGAAAGTGTGGATGTGTTACTCAATCACGCAAAAACGGCTGAACGGATTTGGAATGAAATTTGGCATGCACGTTGTTAGGGGTACAGAGGACATAAGGTACTTTTTATAGCGGAATTCCCGCGGGAACATCAAAATTACCACGGGTGAAACCGCGGGGCACAGCTAGTAAATTATAATTATTGTTGTTCCCAGATAAACGTAGAATCCTACTAATATTATAAATGTGAAAGTGTGGATGTTTGTTACTCAATCACGCAAAAACGGCTGAACGGATTTGGAATGAAATTTGGCATGCACGTTGTCAGGGGTACAAAAAAGGACATAGGGTACTTTTTAACCCGGAAATCCCGCGGGAACTCCGAAATTACCGCGGGTGAAACCGCGGGGCACAGCTTATAGTAGTATAAAAAAATGATTTACAATCATCGACCACACCCTCACTTAACATCAGGTGAGTTGTGGTCAAAAGCCTAGCCTGTTAACAGTTTTAAAAAAGGCACACTGCAACCGAGGGTTATTTTGCAAAGAAGCTTGTTCGTATGATACTTACTCTCTCAACCAGTTTGACGACAACCAGGCCGCCTTTAAATGATTAGAAACTAAGAGAAATAGTTCCTGTAAAGTTTTCTCACAACAAGTGCAGTAGAGTAACGAACAAGATATTAAATTAGAGAAGAAGATATTAATATTATATTGTAGAGAAACGTAAAAATCGCATTTATCCATTGAAATTTGTGTTAAATCTATACATATACACAGGTACTTATTTTTGTATATTATTGTACTTATTTTATCTTTATGGTATCAAATAAACTTTTTTCTATTCTATTTTATTCTATATAAAAATGAATCCCTATTTCCCTTGGTCAAGACATTACGCGTGAACGGCTGGACCAATTTCACTATTTTTTTTTCGTTGTGTTTGTTATTGTAAGGAGAAGAAGAATATGAAAGAAATTTGGAGTTTCTGCGGGAATTCCTAAACTCACGCGGGTGAATCTCCGAAACGGTTGGACCGATTTTGACGGGACTTTCACTGCTAATTAGCTGATGTTATAAGAAGTAAATTGGGCTACTTTGGAGTTCCTTCGGGAGTTTCGAAACTCACGCGGGTGAAACCACGGGGCACAGCTAGTACTTTATATTGGAGAGCAACGTCAAAATCGCATTTAATCAATTGAATTTAATACCTACATATTTTTTACACGATACTCGATAGGTAAGCTAAGGTATTTTTCATTACTCATACTCGGAAAGTAGATCTGAAGTTGCCTGAGAAGCGGGTTGAAAGTAACCCTTTTCAGCCCTAGGGAGAATCGCTTTCAACTGACAACTGTCAAATTATAAAAAAAAAACTAGGTCTATTTTCACATTTCTATTGAACCATGTTCCAACTTTCTATACAGCCAGCGCGATGTAAAATTGAAATAACGTAAAGTTTAAGTAGGTAGGTATTAATTAAAATAAAATTCACTCACTTTTTCTTTAGCTAATTCCTATTTTTATTTTGACTTTCCTTGCATTCGTAATGAAAAGCACAGTGTTATCCTCGGGAGAAAGACTTATTTAGTTCCTCGATCTATTGGCTCGTCTCGGGACTAAATAAGTTACTTTCACCCCTAGGATAACAATGTACTATTTATAATCTAGATGAGTAATAACTCCGAGTCACATTTACCGTAATATACTAACAATAAGATACTGTAATGTAATTTATTGAAGGCACAATCAACGAAAACATAAAAATGGACAGCAAAAAAAACAGTTTCTTACATATTTTATGTCAAAAAAAAAAAATGAAAGAAATGCCGAACATAAATAAATGTTAGCGACAAGTCAGAATTACAATTTCTATTGTGGTTATTAATTTACTATCGATCAAAGATCTATGTGCGACGCGTGTGAACGACAACACGGTGGCACAGTGATGCATATAAATAATCTTGTGAGCGTATTGGCATTCAAGGAGTTGGAACAACTTGCCGGATAAATGAATCGTACTAAACTAGCAGTGAGGAATACAATATTACACAGCGTCTCCGGCACCCCCAAATTAAGGCTAAAGTCACACTACAAAGAGCTTCGCCTATTGCTAAGAGCCAAGAAACTCGCCGAGTGACTAATCCTAGTGAACAGACATATTGCATCTTATCGCAGATAGCCACACTGCAAGCGAGGCCCCTAGGTTATAGCAAGTTGATAGTGTGGCCGTATTGTCCTGTACTATGAGCTCTTAAAGCAGAACCTAAATTGAATTGCTTTAAGACCACCACCTTTAAGCAGGCCTGGCCTTAAAGGTGGTTATTGTCCGATAAAGCAGATCAATTCAATTTAGATCCATAGTAAGCCCACTGGTACTCGTACGATCTCTAAACTCATATGTATTTTAATCAGTAAAGTTTGTATTCATAATATGTTTGTTTACACCTTCACGATAAAGAGGGTGGACGGATTTGAATAAAATTTCAAATGGCGATATCTTACACTCGGAATTGACAGAAAAGCTACCTTTTATTCCCAAGGAAATTCAGAAATTGAAGTGAGCGAAACAACAGGTCTACATATAATTGTTAAAGTAAAGTTGTCATTTGCCATTTAGGGGATGATATGCAAAACCCCTGAATCAATTTTAAAAATTCTTTGACTGATAGGACAGTACAATAATGATGACATGGCGAGCTTTTACAAATATTTCTTTCGTTCATGAGAAATGAATTCAAAAATGAGGGTAGAGAGATTTATTAGAAAATTGATTTCTAAACATCGTTAACTCAAAAATTTTGGTCAAATGGCAAAACTTCAAGGAATATGAAAGTCGTTTCACAGGCCACGGTCGTATTAAGATTGTAGTAAATTTATGTACATGTATTTCCTGCGACACTAAAGCAGCCTATTAAATAGCGTTCATTAATGAAGGATATAATTTAGCATTAATTAGACGGCATTTAGTTAATTAAGTGCAGACGCGCTAATGCAATGAATGCAAGGTCAGAATGATTAAGCAAAAGCCATATTTTGCGATGATTCCCTTGAACTTATTTAGTAAGACGCCTGACAAAAGGGAATTAGCTAAATGTAGTTTTTTACACGCTCGTCACCCTAATTGCACAGCTTTCAGGCAGCTTTATTAATTAGTAATCACCCTTTACTACACAATACACATCACTGTACTAGAACGGTAATACTTTATGACCATTAACGCATTGGTGCATTCAGTAGGTAGTTTAGTAGTAGCGTTATTTTGTATTTCAGCAAAGAGTTTTATGTTTACATTTTTTTTTGCAAATGTTTTGAATAACCTCGTATGAACCAAATGAGCACTGACCACGTGTATTATAACGTACTATTAATGCGTGTATATTTTGTGCCCTCGTAAGTTTGACTTGACACGGCATCGAGAGTCGTTATGAACTTATAGGGAAACGAGGTTGCGTTTATTTTTGGCGTTGTTGATGGCACGACTAAAAGTTAATTTCCTGGCGCAATACCAAATTCGAGATGTTATAGCAGAAAATTGTTTAGAAGCCATAAAATCTAAAGTGTAAGTAAAGGAGAGTATTTAAAATAGTGTAAGAGAGCAGAGTGAAAGTGAAACAAATTCTGAAACATCACACGTCGATGCTAAAGTCAAACATTAGCACTAATTGCGGAACAGTTTCAAAATGTGTTATAATGACCAGCCAGAGTAGTAATAAAAACGCAAATATCAGCTTTATTAAGTGACTCAAATATCAAATTAAGACTAAAGTGTTCTCACATTTCCGCAGATGGTAACCATCAGACCAGTAATGAAGTAATGAAAGACTTGCTCTGCTTACTGGATACACCCGAAACGAATGGGCATGTTGAGGGCATGTTGACAAATTTTTATTTTTTAGTCCGTCTTGTAGATCTTTAAAAAATATTGGACACGTATTTTTTCTTCTTATACGTGTAATCAAAAAATAACGGCGATATATTGAGTTGAAATTTCGCATGACGTCACTGTTCTGACAGTTTGTATAGAGGTTTTAGCGGTTAGTGACGTCACGACCCCCTCACTCTAAACTTTAATGCGCTTTATCTCTGTATATTTTAATTTATTGGAAAAAGCAAAAAATACGTGTCTATTGTTTTTTTATTTTCTAACCGACGGACTAATTAGAATTTTGATTTTCAAAAGTAGTCCACATCCCTATTGTCAACATGCACGATACCCATTGCACGTACAAATTGCTGTATCACAAAGGTCACGAAACCAAGTATTGTATAAGTCATAATGGAAAAAGAGCTTTACGACGATGATAACAAACGTGGTCCATCGTGACGACGCCCACACGAGATAGCATCGGACGACAATGAGCACGGTGAAATGGGCTTCTGAAATCACGTATTTTTACTTGGAAGCAATTTGTCCAAAGGCTCGTCTCGAGTCGAGCAAGTTACATTTATTAAGCTGTACTAATGATGAATCGTCGTAACGAATACCTCGTCTCCGAGCGACGGATCGTTCCACAAAGGGGCTTATTGAGACATTCATCATGCTAGCGCTTGCTATCTAAAACCATTTATATTCTCGGTATTTTTGTCGATAGTGAATAATACAATGAATCTCGTTCGGACGTTTCACAACAAACATAGACACGTACAAATGAACACTATCGGCCATTAGAGCGAGGCGTTGGCTACTTATAGCATGATTTGTCATCATTATTGCGCTGATGATGAAGAACAAAGGGCATATAAATTATTATTATGCGCATTAATAAAAGGTTCGCTAAATAAATCAATGTGAACCGTAAATAAACTCTATCTGTTACGCTTTCACGCCTAGACGGCTCAACCAATCATCATGAAATTTTGCATATACGATGTCAGGAGTACAGAGAAGGACAAAGGGTACTTTTTGTCCTGGAATTCCCGCGGGATCTCTGAAATTAACTCGGGTGAAACCGCAGGGAACAGCTAGTGAATAAATAAATTTTTAAACTAAGTGCAAGCATATAAACGACCCACAGAGGCAGGTAAAGTCATGATGAGTAAATGAAAGAATTTTGTGAATGAACCTTTGTGAATTTAGAACTCTTTAATGTATTGAAGTGGGTGTAAAGTATATAACGCAGCCGGTACCTATAATTATACCCACATTTCAAAATGATGTGTCGAGTGAGCTTTAAGAATATTAAGGTCTAACATGGATTACGTTAACGAGCTCGTAATAGGATTACGTGCGTCTCGCCGTGTGTGTCCCAGTTCTGTGGTAGCACCGTTACCGGCCGACCCCGGGCCCACACCCGGCGGCGGCGCGGTGCGACAGTATAATGTTTTGCATCTACACGACACGGGCACATCACAACCGTGCCGGTGCAGTCCATGGAGTGCCCGATTGGCGTACATCAAAAGTTGTCTAAATATCTATTAGCATAATGGATGCGTCTATTACACTATGTACCTATTAGAAGGCATTCACTAGTTACGTGAGGCGATTTTGGCGATACCCCCTCCCCTTCAATGGAGAGATTTGACTCTCAACCCCCTTCCCCCCCTCCTAAACACAAGTGATGTTTTTCAAAATAAGTATTTTTAGTGTAAATTCGTTAATGAGGTTGACTGCGTTGAAAAAAAAAATTTGCTTAGTGCTTATTTTTCACATAACCGCGATAAAATTATTGTATAAAATTTAGCCATACTCTAGTGGAGAAACATGATTTACTTAATTTAACCCAGTTTCTTTTTTTTTCGCAATTTCACACATTTGAAGAGAAAAAATTACGTGATTTTTCTTTCCTTGCGTGGATTCGGCTTCGACCCGTCTCACGTAATTTATCGACGCCCTCTTACCTATACCCTTATGACCCTTATGACATCGTGACCCGATGCTAAATATGCGAAAGTAGTTATCTTAAAATGATTATAATCAACTGGTAACTATCGCGTGCGGCGTGACAGGGCAACGGGGTTTGCCTGCGTTTTGTTTAAAACAATATAATATGGTCTGGTGATACGCGATGACAAATTTCCATTATAATACTTTCCACAGGTCACATCACGGAATATAATAGGGTACTTGCATGAATTTTTTTTTTTCAGTCTATTTTAAAGATTTATGGCCTACTTAAACAAAGCAAGAAAAAGAAAAATATATATGCATAAATTAATTAAACAGAGCGTTTCAAAGTTCCTACTTTGGACCTTACAGCCGAAACGTGGAATGACGTCACTAGTTCAAAATTACGCCTTATTAATCTGTGATAGAAATGTCACTGTCGTATTGACAGGGTCATGTGACACTGACAGACAGATAACTTCAATATCCAAAAGCGAAATTAAGGTTGTACTGTGTCGATTTACTTCCAAAAGTTCCAGTAAAGAATCGAAATGCATCTTACCGATGCATTTTAAAGTAAAAAACTTCAAAAATGGAAAATATGCGTTGACTGCATGCACTTAGTTTCTTTTGCCTTCTCTGAAAGAGGTAAATGTTTCCTAAAAACAGCTTGGCTGTAATTGGTGTTTCGTACTTGCAAAGTTCCGTTGCACAAAAAACTATTGAAAATTTTTCAGTAAATCTTTCACGATAACGCTTTTCCTAAGGCTCTATTTTTTAAATATTGACACAATTTATAATAAATTTCATGCAATTACCCTATTGTTGGGCTGATGGTATGGTACGATGAGCCGCGTGCCATATTCCACTCGAGCGTGACTCACGAATTAGAACTTGGCATAGAGCTCATAATTACACTGGGAGAATATTTCGTGCGTCTATACTAGAGCTAGATAGCGAACGCACTATAAAACACGATAATTAAAGAATCTTTTTTTTTTTCTTTAATTATCGTGTTTTATTGATAGCTCGTCGACCCTAATGTGTTTCTTTTTTTTTCATTAGGGTCGACGAGCTATCAATAAGGTATTGTTAATATTCGAAAGCAATGATTTTATTATTATGTGACGCGAGAAAAATACGTATGTAGTTGTGACCTGATAAGAAACAAAGGGTCTCAAACCCTTTAATGTACAAAAGTAAAAAAAATACTTTGGGATCCTTCAAAATCGAACTAAAGTCGCTATACGCTTCTGACCTGTGCCCGGTCAGTTCTTTTAAACTGCGTAAAGGATTTTCATAGTTACGGTTTTCACTGTCATTTGCAGAATTTCTTTTATTATTAGTATTAAAATACTGTAACTACAAGTTAACCATACAACGAATACGCATAAATTAATATTTATAATATTACTAGCTGTCCCCCGCGATTTCATCCGCGGTAATGGTGCGCGCTGCGGAGGTTGCGGAAAAAGTACTCTACGTCCTTCTTTGTGCCCCGACAGTAGTTTGTGCCGGAGTTCCCGCGGGAATTCCGGGATTAAAACTATCTTATCTTTTAAGTTGGACCATATTATAAACGGTTACAAAATTTTATCAAAATCCATTCAGTAGTTTCGGAGTCCATCGCGGACAAACAACGTGACACGTGATTTATATACATATACTAGCTGTCCCCCGCGATTTCATCCGCGGTAGTTTCGGAGTCCATCGCGGACAAACAACGTGACACGTGATTTATATATAATAGACTAGCTGTCCCCCGCGATTTCATCCGCGGTAATTTCGGAGTTCCCGCGGGAATTCCGGGAAAAAGTACTCTACCCCTGAGTTCTGGAGTTCCCGCGGGAATTCCGGGATAAAAACTATCCTATCTTTTAAGTTGGACCATTTTATGAATGGTTACAAAATTTTATCAAAATCTGTTCAGTAGTTTCGGAGTCCATCGCGGACAAACAACGTGACACGTGATTTATATATAATAGATTATATTTCCAATAATTTTGAGTTTCAGCTTAAATGTACATATTTCAAGATAATTACGAGTTATCTTACGAAAAAAAAAATATATAATGTACCGTAAACTATTACATAATATAATGTTAATACAGCTACAGTCATTTATAATGGGCATGTTGACTAATTTTTATTTTTTTGTCCGTCTTGTAGATTATTAATATTGGACACGTATTTTTTCTTTTTTTACGTAATCAAAATATAACGGCGATATATTGAGTTGAAATTTCGCGTGACGTCACTATACTGACAGTTTGTATGGCGGTTTTAGCGGTTAGTGACGTCACGACCCCCTCACCCTAAACTTTAATGCGCTTTATCTCTGTATATTTCAATTTATTTAAAAAACCAAAAAATACGTGTCTATTGTTTTTTTATTTTCTAACTGACGGACTAATTAGAATTTTTATTTTCAAAAGTAGTCCACATCCCCATATAAATATTTTTTTCGCGTACCTAACAAGCGTGTGCATTTCGAAAAGGAAGTTATTAGCGTCTTGGGGATTCGAAAGTGACTGGTCGTTGCATTAAAATATTACGACGGTGTTGCACGACAAATGTGTGAAATTAATATGCACATAAATTTATTTTTAAATTTTATCACGCTTAAAAATTGCAATAAGTATTTAATATAAATGGAAGATAAACATATGTATACACGAAAACACTGTACACTTTTACTTTTATTAATTGAATCTGCTGAATAACACTGTTGAGAATAGACCATGTCGAAACCAATTCATATACAAACCAACTGGATGCAAATGTGCAAGCGGGTAAAGTCTACCATAGGACAATCCAAGACGGTGCAGTTTTTTTAGTGCGAAATATATTTTTCAGTCAGTCCACTGAAATTAAATATACCTACCAGTGATTGAAGTCTAAGATATCAGAAATTAGTGGACAGGCTTTCAATTTCCTCTCCAATCAATTACCTAGCGAAATAGCGCAACTGGCAAAGTTACTTTTAAATTATTGACAATCTGCTGCCGGCTATAGGTGATAATAAAATGATAAGAAATAGTTTTATTAGGTCACGTTTTATTCTTAATCCTTAAGTATGTGAAAGCACCATTGGTCTAGTGGTTAGGGAACCTTACTATTACGCCAGGTGTGTCATCGGCATCGGTTCAATTTCCGCGTCGGAGTAAACATTTTTTTTTACCTTAAGTTTTTATATTTAACTAGCTGTGCCCCGCGGTTTCACCCGCGTGAGTTTTGGAATTCTCGCAGGAACTTCAAAGTACCTAATTTACTTCTTAAAACATCAGCTGATTAGCATTGAAAGTCCCGTAAAAATCGATCCAACCGTTTCGGAGGTTCACCCGCTTGAGTTTCAGGGTTCTCGCAGGAACTCCAAACTGCTTTCATATTCTCCTTCTCCGTAAAATAAAAAACACAACAAAGAAAGAATTAGCGAAATTGGTCAAGCCGTTCACGCGTTATGCCGTGACCAAGGGGAAATAGGGATTCATATAAATGGTTAATATAAAAAAAAATGTGTTCGTTTGTTCCCTAATCTTCAAGGTTATTGAGCGAAGATCAGATTGGCGCAGGTGTCTGGCACACCATACCTACCCGCTAATCAAGTGATTCCGAGTTAGAATCCCGGTGGGTTGAACTTTGTGCGATGAGCACAGGGCTCCACATACTTAATAACTAGTATACAATACTATGTGTTGCTTGTTACCCACGATACGAGCCTACAGCTTAGCGGGAGATCAAGTAGATCTGCGTGTTGAAGTGCAATGTAATCCCAGTGTTTAACATTTGCGTAGCAGACGTGTACGATGACGTCACGCCACTAGATGGCAGCTCGACTAGCCCGCTGCGCCCGCGCAACGTTGTTGACGTCCTAATTATTTTGAGCGTATCCACAACGACCTGTGTCCTTCCTGCGTACTCGCCGCCCGTGAGGTCGTTCTCAATGACATTTAATATCATCAGTTTTTTTTTCACAACACAAACACTTATCGCTATAATAGACCGTAATATTTTTATGGGTATCGCTGCTATAAAACACGAATATAAAATAGGTATGATATTTTTATTGGAGTTTGACGCAAAACGCAAACTATTTTGTTCAAGTTGGTTGTGCTACGAAAAAAAGGTGAACAGATAGAACAACTTAAGAGAAAAAAGATTGAAATGATTAACAGCATCTACTCGTTATAGAGCTAAAATTTTTTTTAAATTTATGGGAACCAAAAAACGATACAAGACGTGTTGTATTTTGATTAAGAGAATTTTTTACACATTTTCTAATAGATTTACTTTTAAGTTTCAATAATTTTACAATAGGTAATTATCAAAAACTTAATATTTTATTTGTAAAAACTTTAAAAACAAAAACTTTTTCTATAATAATCTTCTTTATAAACAAAAATGAATGTTTTTATGTCTATCCTCTATGCGTTTCGAAACCATTGGTCCGATTGTGATGAAAATTTGCCGGGTGAAACCGCGGGGCACAGCTAGTACTAAATAAAATAAACATTGACAAGTATTGTTACCTCTTGTTTGGACGATTAATAAAAAAAACCGTATACCTACCTAAAATAATAAATCTTTAACTTACTCTAAGTTGAATTATAATTGTAAATTGAATATTATTTTAGTAATTGAAGCTTTATAATAAGTGGAGTCTGTGGCTACGGGCGTTATAAATTTATTTGGAAAATACATAATATTGATTTTATTACTAAAATAAATGTCTAATGCGCCTGATACTTTAGAATCATTATTTATGGCATTATATTATGCCTTTTATAATTCTAATTTTGCTGATTTATATATAATCACGCAAATTTAAATACCTAGAGACTTGTCTGGTGAGGTGCTATTAAGTAATATTATTAATTCGGAGTTTTTATCAGGCTGCAACTATTTCTTGTCCGTAATGTTTTGCTTACTGGGTCCTGATTCACTAAGACCGTCTATACCTACATTCCTCGGTAATAACACGCGTGCCCCTGTGACAAATCCTAAAAGCTTTATTTGATGGCAAAAACGTTGTATTTTATACGCAAAAACAAATATACTATTATAAATATAAATATACTATTATAAAAAAAACAAATATACTATTATATTTGTTTTTTTAAGTGAAACTTTTTTGAGCAATGAGAGAAAAATGGCGAGTGGCGCGTTATTACAATAACAGCGTTTTTTGATCATAGTGAATCAGATCTGAAAATCTACACTTCATTTTGCTTTGATATGCTTTGATACCTATAGGTCTATCACGTACCCGCTCCCCCGCCGATTGGCTAATTTTTTTATTTTATTTATTTATTCTTTACTAGTTGTGCTCCGGGGTTTCACCCGCGTTAATTTCAGAGTTCCCGCGGGAATTCCGGAATAGAAAGTACCTGTGTGTTAATCTGATGTATAAGCTATATTATTGTAAAGTTTCATTTAAATCCATTCAGTAGTTCTTGCGTGAAAGAGTAACAAACATCGATCCATCCATCCATACAAACTTTCGCGTTTATAATATTAGTAGGATTGCACAGTATGTACAAATGGCGAACTTAATGCCTTGCGGCATTCTCTACCAGTTAACCATTGGGTAGACAGAGAGATATAGAAGATGGGTGGCTTATATGCAAATATGAGAGTATCTGTACATTTGCGCAGACACTTATCGAAGCGGGTGTGGAACGGAGCACTGAATGGGTAGAATCGAGGGCCATCGCGAACGCATCCAGGTCGGACGCCCAAGGGACAGAGAAGGGAGTACCTATCCAGGAATTGCGCTCCGTTGACTTCGCCGCGCATTGAATCCCTTTCGTATGCGGGCCCACACAGCAAACCCGCGTATACAAATTTCACCTTAGTCAGCTAGTGCGTAAGGTGAAATTCACTGAACACACGTACGTTTGTACACGTATCTATATATCGTATGCGATCGCATATCGCTCGCTTACGTGACGAACGTGACAATTTCCCACAATGCGTCACATATCTTGGTCACATACAAGAGTTATATTATGACAATGATAGGGCTATAAAAAGAAAGATATGGGTAAATACAAGAGCGGGTTTAATCACTGACTAAATGGTCACGAGGGAAAACTAGACTAATTAATTAAAGAGAAAATATATAAATATGCAGCTGGTGCGTCGTTAGTAATCATTTAAATTTTGACGATTTGACCGATTGAGGTCATATCCACACAATATAATAATATTATGATTACTGTTTGTCGAGACGATGGTTCATAGCTAACATGCTAGGAGTTACTGAGTGAATTCCCAAAATTTTGTCCAAGTAAGCAGCAGAGAGCCAAAACTTATAGTACCTATTTAGAAACCAAGAATATAACAGAATTATTTTAGCTAAACTGCAAACGTGTTAATGTTGTCCTATATGAGTGTTCTAAATTACTTTAATGCGAGCAATTTGTCACCGTAAATAGAGTCAGAACAGTCGTCATTAAATTAAAAAGTATTAAAACGAGACACGATTCAAATGTGCAACGAGCACCGCCGAGCTATATAGTCTTTGTCGAGCATCAAAGACGTCGTTTCTATTGCCATCATCACTTTTACTTATTGCAATATCATTGCTATTCTAGAAGCTACGACGTGACGTTTGGCCAATCGTCAGTTTAAAAAAATATGTTTCGTCGATCGCACAGTGTTTCAAGCGCCGGGTCACCACTTTCACTGCTCTGGTAAGGTTTCGCTTCACGAATCCGTAACGAGCAGGTCCGATGAGCGAAAACCTCAAGCGACATTCGAAGAATTAGGAAATAGGGTACAACTTTAACAACGCGAAGGCCAGCTCTAACATTGGTGATCTACTACTTTTTGTTTTATTTTTTTACTAGCTGTTCCTCGCGATAATTCCGGGATAAAAAGTACCCTATGTCCTTCCTTGTACCTCTAACAACCTATACGCAAAATTTAATGATGATCGGTTGAGCCGTTAAGGCGTGAAAGCATGGTAAACAAATAAACTCACTATCGCATTTACCTATAATATTAGTATAGATTTTAGTTATATTTATAGTAAAAATAAAGAGAATAATGATGTTTCAACATTATCAGACTGCGCTCAAAATAAGTGGATGGATGGATACTAATCAGCTGATAATACAATACTCATACTTATGGTACATATTAAACAGACTCATCACTCAGGGCCAACACTTTTATCTATTATCCTTAACAAGCTAGGCATTTGACCACAACTCTCTCGATGTTAAGTGACGGTGTGGTCGACAATTGTAAACACACCTGTCCCCGAATGGGCTTTCTATTGACTGCTGGAACACACCGTTAGGTGTATGAAAACAGATTTTCAACTTGAAGGTGGTAGCTGGTTAGTTGGTCACTAGAACCCTACCACCATGCTATGGTTTCCTCACGGTATTATCCTTTACCGACAGCTCAAGCTCATTGTTGGGAATTGGGATACGATCCCAAGCCTGGCTTGCGTGCGCTAGCTGGGCATCGTTGTAAATCACGCAAATATTAACTCGGACGCGCGGGATCGGACCCACGACACTCGGCGTAGCAGTCCAGTAAATGAATTCATTAATTATAAGACATCCTGACTACATTGCGTAGCTTTATCTATTTAATTTGATTCTCATGTTCCATTTGACATTGTTCTATTTTGTTTTATTCCAGTTTTTTGTTTGGTTAATTTGAAATCTTTAAATGTTTTATATTATTGACATTGTGTACCTATATTCATGTAATCGATACTTGTTGTCCTACTTGTTATTGTGGTTGTGACATTATTTTAATTGTATGTAATTTATCATCTTGACGATCACATTATCCTCTGACATATTATTATTATTTATAATGTAATTTGAATTTGATAATGTGAAATAAATGAATCTAATCTAATCTATCGGTCACACGGTGTGTCAGGCGTAACCCAAACAACGATATACCTACCGAAAAGCACAACCCACTACCCAAGCGCTGCCACGAGTCGCAAATCGCAACACAACGAACGCTGCGACGCAACACACCGGCGGATTATTTAGAACGTGACCGGTGGCCGTTTCTGAGCTTCATTCTGCGCAGGGTTCATTGTAAAATGGTTGACAGTTGGACTTAAATATGAAACGACAACGCTTAACAAGTAAGTACTTACTGCGGAAAATACTACTATAGTTACTTATATTCATTATTTTAGTCTTTAAAATAAATGTTTATAAAATATACTAGCTGTGCCCCGCGGCAACCCGCGGTTCGGAGTTCCCGCGGGAATTCCGGGATAAAAAGTACCCTATGTCCTTCTCTGTACCCCTGACAGCGTGCATGCCAAATTTCATCCAAATCCGTTCAGCCGTTTTTGCGTGATAGAGTAACAAACATCCAAACATCCACACTTTCACATTTATAATATTAGTAGGATAATAATAATATATATTTTTTTTCTGCATAGATCTTATTAGTGAAATAGCAATATACCTTAGGTACTACTCTGCGCTCCCCGTTGGCTCGAAGTTAGTTGAATTGAATGGCAGTTTGTCATTAAGTAAATCTGTCGTACTTCCACATCGATTATGCTAAATATTTGATATTGACATCATAAAAAATCTATTTTACCTACTTATTGTTAGATGACTTAGCTTTTTCGTCACGTTCAGTTTAACACAAGTAATTCTGTTTTATATAAAGTAGGTAGGTATTCTTCTTCCTTTTTCACGTTATCTACTATAACTATACATAATATAACTATATAATATTTAATGCATTATCTTTAATGCTTTTAAATTTACACGATTAATTGTGTTTCTAGAAACTTGAACACTTTGAGTTAGGGAGTTATGATGATAAAAACCTATTTTTATAAATAAAAATGAATGTTTGTATGTCTGTCCTCTATGCGTTTCGAAACTATTGGTCCGATTGTGATGAAACTTTGGCGGGTTGTTCTGCCTGCGTCTGCAAAGGTTCCTGATTCCAAAACTAACGCGGGTGAAACCGCGGGGCACAGCTAGAATATTTATAAAAGCGAAAGATCACTCCTTGACCTAAACACGAAATATCGAAAACTACTTGACCTATGAAGCTGAAATTCGGCAGTATAGTTTATAGGTAGGAATAAGTAGGATACGTCAGCTAAGAAAGGATGCAGATTGATGTGAATACAACCGCAGGAAACACAGCCTATAAACAAACACTTGTCGGCATGAGGTGCACTACGGAATTTATTTATTATTACTTTAAAAAAAACTAGGTACTTTCTATGCCATGGACCGATGTCTATACAGAAGATACAAGACTTAACTTTTGAAAGTATAAATACCGATATATGAACGGTGTTTGAAAAGAAGTTTAAACCCCTTAAAATCTCTATCAAAGTGTAAATATACTTAGTATAGGTATATGAACCACGCCACTGACAGCCGTCGCTATCGCCATTCGCCGAACCATCAGAGCAAACGTAACATCATACCGAACTAACTGTATCTTAACGCTCGCACTCATGGGTAAACTTACGAAGGCAAGCGAGACAGAATATATTTAAGTCACGTGGTTACTGCAACAACACATCGATACGGGCACCGCCATTTTGTATTCAGTGTAACGTTCGCGCGAACTCGTATCGACGCGTGTATTGTAACCGGAGCGCGAACAAACAACATGAGCGATAAAACTGAAGCGTGGTCGGAGGAGAAATCTGTAAAACTAATCCGCGCTTACAGAATGAAACCTATACTGTGGGACACGAAAAGTAATTCTTTCTTCAACAGACCCAAAAAGTCAAAAGCATGGGAAGAAATAGCGAAGAATTTTAACATGACGCCGGAAGCTTGCAAAAACAAAATGAATATTTTGCTAGCAGGATTTAGGAGAGAGAAAGCCAAAATTATGCACCGCAAAATAAGAAGAAATCTTTCAGGTGAGCATAAAAGAAATCTGAATGATTTGTATCACATACGATTTCGTACTATCCTACTAATATTATAAATGTGAAAGTGTGGATGTTTGGATGTTTGTTACTCAATCACGCAAAAAACGGCTGAACGGATTTGGATGAAATTTGGCATGCGCATTGTCAGGGGTACAGAGGGTACTTTTTATCACGGAATTCCCGCAGGAACTCCGAAATTACCGCGGGTGAAACCGCGGGACACAGCTTGTAGTCTATATTTTCTTCCAAAGTGGCTTTGGCTAAATTTTATCCCATGTATAAGTTCACATTTCAATCAACATAAAAGTTGCGGTGGTGTTGGTAGGTGCATCTATACTAATATTATAAAGAGGAAAAATTGTATTTTTTGTTTGTTCGTCTTTTAAGATTTAACTCAAAAACTAATGGACCGATTTCAAAAATTCTTTCACCATTAGAAAGCTACACTATCCCAGAGTAACATAGGTTATATTCTAATCCGGAATTCCGGCGGGAACTCCGAAATTATCGCGGGTGAAACCGCGCGGGACAGCTAGTTAACAATAAACATGTTTTCCAGGTGAAATAATACTATACAAAAGCAGATGGTTTGGATTCAAAGAAATGAAATTCCTCCTGAACAAAGCTAAAGAGAGAAACCGTCAATTACAACTCGGTGCAGAGACGGGAGACAATGTGGTGTGTATAAATCTAGACGCACTATGGTGCGCCGGACCAAGTTCCAACCGCCGCAGAACTGTGTTTAAAGACCCAATTCCAGTTTTTAGTTTTAAGTAACTTACACATCGTTTATTATGTTCTCGCACGTGATTTGACCCGCATTAATTTCAGAGTTCCTGCTCGTAAATCCGAATAAAAGTACCCTATGTCCTTTTCGGTACTTTTGAAAACGTGTATGCAAAAATTCATGAAGATCAGCTGAGTAGCGTGAAAAAAGTAACAAACAAACAAATAAACTCAAATTTGCATATGTGAAGATTACATAATCAGCTGTTCTCTACAGTTTCATCCGTGTGAATCTCGAGATTAAAATAATAGTAAAAACCGCATCAAAATCAAAGCACTTAAACATCTTTATGCATATTAGATATGATTTACGAGACATCTATGAAAAATCTAAACTAAAATGACCAAATGACGCTTTACGAAATTTTATGTAATTTAGCCCAATACTATCTGCATAATTATTTACACAACATACTCATCCGCAGCAATTCTAAGTTACAATATAGTCTATGTAGGGATAATGCTACATTCTCCCTGAGTAACATAGACTATATTGTAACCTAGAATTGCCAAAACCAAAAATCAAATTTTGTAATATCAGTTCGGATATAGTTATTTTTGACACTATATAACTTAATTTCGATTTTTAGGATAGTAACGAAGAAAATGATGCATCTGATACAGAAGAAACGCAAGCAAAACAACAATCACGAACTAATATTGGTGAAGTCACGAAAAGAAAAACGATTGATTGCATTGAAGACTTAAGAAGTACTCGTAAAATTCAAGAGCATAGTACAGCTGGTGGTAGCAGCAGTACTATCAGTAGCAATCAAAGACAAGTACAACCTGCAGCAGGATCCAGCAAACAACGCTACGACAGTATTGTAGATGAGGATGAAATTAGATCATTCACAAATTTCATAGGAAATAAAATGAAAAAATACAATGAGAACACAAAGAATACAGTGCAACGGGCTATATGTGACATTATTTTTAAGGCTGATCAGGAAAAATACGAGAGGGAACGTAGCGAGGAAAATTATAGTAGCAACGTCCTGTTGTCATGTCCCGACGCAACTTTAGCAGATTTGGTTGAAATGAAGGAAGAACCCGATCCTTTGGATAGGGGCATAATTATAGAAACTGATGACGGACAAGGAATTCAACTTTAACCTACACCACATCCATAGGAAATCAGCAGGTTCCAACCACAGAGCAAGATGGGCTTATGGCAACCGTATAATTGTTGTTTCTTTTAGAAACTGAGATTTAAGGACCCAGTGTATAGTGCTTTTCTAGAATTTCTTCTTTTTATACGATTTGTCTTTTTGCATATTTTATCCTCTTTTTAAAATTAAATACTACGAATAGTTTCATACAGACAAAATGTTTATTAATTTATTTCTTCAAGTAAGCCGTAACTGGTTTCCGAAAGTAAATCTGAAGTGGTTTTTGACTAATTGTAAGTAATACACAAGTAAGTTCATGGCCGTTACCACTAGCTATAAGTCTCATCTCATCGAAGTTTTGTCCATTGTAATTATGATTTTATACACAGCGTGCAAGATCGAAATGTTGATGGAAGCTTATAAAAAGACGAGAAGGATATGGTGGCCCCAGAACTAATTTACGCAAACGCACTTTACGTTTAATTTTTTTGGTATAGTTTAAACGAAAAACACCTGACAAGTCCGTGGGCTGCGAACCGACGACCTCTAACATGACTTCCTACGATGACTATACCTAAACCGGTACCAATCTAATAAATAGCTATTTAAAATAAAATTCAAGTTTCAATTTTGTTTTATTTTCAATAGATACGTTGAATTTCTTGTTCCAGCAAAAAAAAAACGGACTTATTAAATAGTAATAGCAGCCCGGAACACTCGATAGAAATGAACTGCTTCAAATACTTTCCCACAAGTAAAGACGGCCTAGTACTAATATATGTATTATACGACACTAAATTGAGCTTCATAATTTTGCTCTCGTTTTTGTCAATTATATGAAATCTTACATAATATTAATAGTTTATAGGACTATCATAAATTATTATAACAGAACGTGTAAAAAGAAATCTTTAAATTAAACGAATACTTAGATATAGTAGGGGTGGGGTACAAAGGCGAAAATGATGTTTCCCGGGGTATGAAAATTAAAAATTGTATTAAGTCCGTCAGTAAGATAATAAAAACATAATAGACACGTATATCTCTTTCAAATAAAGAAAAAATACTTGTATAAAGTGCATTCAAGTTTATTAGTGGGAGCTCGTGACGTTATAATGTCGTATTTAAACTTTAACAAGGCGTGACGACGAAAGTTGCGACTTTTCGACTTAATGTATGACCGTTATATTTTTAATAATTACGTAAAAAAAGAAAAAAATAACGTATCCAATATTTTTTATTAATCTACATGACGGACTTGCAGTATATTGTACATTAGTGTATTATAAATATTTTCAAGCTCTTCTGGTGCATTTTAGAACTACAACTCGGCCTTAATGTTTTTCGTGAGAAGCTACTAAGTATAATTTGCCGGATAGGTTGTAAGGGCCAAGGATGTAGGTATTCGATTGTAAGAGAAGGGACATCTAACAAGTACCTATGGCGATTCCTTGAATGAAGATCGTGATTCGTGATTATGTCTTTGATATAGCCTACTCTAATTGAACATGGCTATCAACTGTATAGTAAACCCGCAAAGACGTAATAGTTAATACACACGAATATCACGTTACTTACCGACAAAAAATATTAACTTTACTATTTTATACTAGCTAGCCTGAAAATTTCGGAATAAAAAGTACCCTATGACCCTATGTAACTCAGGATTACCGTAGCTTCCTATGAGTGAAAGAATTTTCAAAATCGGTTCAGTATATCCAGAGATTACCCCCTATAACGCCACAAACTCACCAACTTTCGCTCTTTATAATATTAGTAGAGATAATAATTGTATCGCAGAAGAGTTCTATAATTGATTAATAGAACCTTTGGTACAGCTGAACGGATTTTCATAGGACTTTAGACCCAAGAGTAAGATATGGTATACTCGTTAATAAAAAACGCGGGGAGCAATTATACTAACGCAAATAAAGTAATATTACAATATTACACATGACGTATTCTCCAGGGTATGAAAATGAAAATTCTAATTAGTCCTTCAGTTAGAAATAAAAAAATAATAGAGTAATAGATACGTATTTTTTGCTTTTTGAAATTAATGAAAATAAACATAAGTAGATAAAGCGCATCAAAGTTTAGGGTGGGGGACTCGTGACGTAAATATTCAGTATGAGTCCCATACAAACTGCACCAGGTTGTGACTTCACGAGAACATTTTAACTCAATGTATCGCTGTTATTTTTTGATTACGCAAAAAAAGAAAAAAATCGTGTCCAATATTTCTTACTAATCTACACGACGGACTAAAAAAAAATGTTGTCAAGTAGCCACGACTAACTCCAAGGAAAACAGGCAGCGGTAACCACCGCAGGGTCACCTCATATCCATACCAAACTTCATCCAAATTCAGTGGTTTAACCGTAAAAAGGTGTCCGGCGGAGAAACTTTCGTGTGTATAGTTATAGAACAATTACTTATTTATAAAAAAAACACTAATGAAATCATTTTAGCACGCATTTTTGCTAGTCACGCAACAAAAAAAACTGCAATATACCTACCTACTACAAAAAGCTATTAGCAGATTGTCTAGTGAATAATTAATTTTGAGGTTTAAAAAACTAATTTCGTTTTAATTAACGCAATGTATAATGTTTTATTTCTCTAGAACGGCAGATGCTGTTATTTATCGCTGATTTATTTATTACTCTTCACATTTTATTTATTTATTTCGTATGAGGATTCAAAGCTGTACAGATCGCAGCATTAATCAACGAATAAAAATATTCTTCTAAACGAATTGAAAAAAAAAAAAAAAAACAGTTTTTAATGTGGACATTCAGATTGATTACCTATATAGTTAAAATAATGTATGTAACTATTAAAAACGATTCCTCAGTCACTAGGTACTACTTGATTCCACAAATAGCAATAACAAAAGACAAATCCAATGTTTATTTAACTGTACTAAATGACAAAATTTTACGACGTACATTTCCTGAGACAATTTTATGTATAGGTAATATTACTCGTATATACCAACATAAAATTTTGATGGGCAATGTCATTCGTATATAGTATGCGGTGGGTGTATGGTACTCATGAGTGCACATCGCCGTGGTCTATCCCTACTAATATTATAAATCCCAAAGTAGGTCTGTCTGTATGTTACATGCACGCACGTTGTCAGGGGTACACAGAAGGACATAGGATACTTTTTATCACGGGATTCCCGCGGAAACTCTGAAATTAACGCGGGCGAAACCGCGGGGAACAGCAAGTAGTATATATATCGAGAGAAGCAACGGAAGTGTTAGACTTTTCCAATGGCTCGATCATAATAATATGTATTTCAAAGCTCATAAAAAATAAGTAATAATGCTATAATTTTAATCTGATCCCCGTCCAACGATATCATAAGAAGCGTTGAACCGACGTTGGCCATGCTGCACCTATTTTTATGAGTCTTTGACCTGAATGTAAACCATAAAAAGATATTTGCTACGATATTATATAACATTCATCTGTTTGAGTTGTGTGTACTACTGATAGTTGTTAAAAAATATTATTAAGTAGGTATTTTTTGTTCAAGGCTCTGACATTTACAACCGTGGATTTGGTCGAGTCGACAACAGATATTGCAGAACATGCCTATAGATTTAGGATTTGACAATCCAGTTTAACAAGAAAAACCTTTTAAGAACAATAAATACAAAATATTAACAAACACTAAGGTATGCTAGTTTCCTGAAATTGTGTTGACACTTAATGTGCATACAGAAATGGAACTAGTGCCACCCGCTATAGCTGTACAGTAAATTGTATTATCTATCTACTAAGATATTAAAATTATAAAAAAATCAGTAGTTTTGAAGATAGCAATAGGGTATTTTTCGGAGTATGAAAATCAAAATTATGTTAGTCCGTCTTGTAGATTAATAATAAATATTAGACATGTTTATGTTTTCATTTTCACATCGTGCTAAAAACTGTAGCACGGCATGACGTCACGCAACTTTTCGACTTAATGTATCTCCGTTATTTTTTGATTTACGTGTAAAAAATAAAAAACTAAGTGTCCAATATTGTTATTAATCTACAAGACGGATTATAAACTTATATTTCAGAAACTAGCCTATTGCATCATTTATCTAAACTTAATATCCAAAAGTTTAAACAAACTTTTCGAATGCGGTTGTTTTGGCGGTTTCAACTAAACTTTTCTAAATCATCAATCTTTACCATATTCTACATAACATTCTACTACCTATCGATTTATTTTAAATATCTTAAGATTGTATAGCGGGTGTTGCTAATTTCGCTCCTGTGTGAGCCTTAATGGAATTAAAAGAAATATGGCAACGATGAACCGGATTAGCATGACCCTAGGGTTTTTTCCGACTAATTCAAAGGGTTCTAAAGAGCCCTTAAAAATTCAGGAAGCTTTTTAGCGGGAAACACGTAAAGATAAGTTTGCACTTTGCAGAAACAAAGTTTAATTACATTACTTATTATAGTTTCAAAAAAGGAGATCTCAACACCATAAACGGTTGCAAGCGAAAATCGGCACACGACAGGTTGTTCGAACAAAGCGAACAGTGTTGGGAAATGAGGCCGGACGAAGGGCCGTTTGTGTGTCTGTGTACTCAGCTTACTGTATACCTACGAAAGTGAATTACTCCGCCCAAGGTTGACCGGTCTCTCCTCAAACCGAGCGACCTTTGTTCGTACGATATCCTCGTTCCAGCGGCCGCGGACTGGCAGACATTATTAAAATACCAAAGCTATAATAACTATATGTACTGAAAAATAATATCGACAGCAATATTAGCTTTTCGCCGTTTCCAATCGCGCACGCGCGGCACAGCAAGTCCAAACATATGAGTTTCTTCAAAATTCACCCCAGACATAACGACTTATGAAAAAAGTTCAAATAATATTTTTGCTGTGTGTTTTTTGTAGTACATGCAATAAAGAAGTTTTTAAAAGAAAAACAAACAAGAGATTCAAGATGTACGAACAACCTCATTTGCAACTGTTCAAAATTTATAGTTTCACCACAAACCATCGCTTTAGTGCGTCCTGAAGATATATTGCCAATAAATTTGAAGTATTGCAACGTTCGTTCGTCGTTCGTTTTAAATTTGTATTGCCTATATCTACGTGTTGCCAGTTGCCGGAGTCCATGTCACTGAAATGGGATTCAGAATACAAATATTACGTATTCATCGAATTTCGAATAAGCGATCGCACCATTGCTTTTCGTAATGTTTTTCATTATAATTTTCGCTCACGTAACTACCTAACTATAAATAACTTGAATAATTATTTATACAACACTTTTATTGATGCATCAAAAGAAAATTTACAATTTATTTAAATATGATCTGTACTTTTTAGTTAGTCGTTAAATCACTCATCAATAAGAAAACTTTCGATTATGAAGAACGTGTATTATTTGGTAATTAATAGTTTTTATTTAATCATATAGTACGAGCGACGTAAAAAATTCGCTGGAATCGGCACAATTATTACTTAGGCAAGTTATTTACGTATAATTTTAAAAACCATCGAAATAATAATACCTATGTAGGTAGATATATTCTTACCTCGGTATCAAAAAAACTATTTCATGCAACTTTGAATATTTACAAAGCTCACACCTCTGGTTTCTTAGACAAACATAAAATATGGATCGCTTAGAAAAATTGTCGTACTTATATTGAACGTAAATATTGTTTTAGTAGTTTATAAGTAGAACCAACTTTACGACTTCACGTATATAAAACTGACAAACTCGTTTGTGATACTTGCTCTTCCGCATAATATTAATATTGGATTACATTTAGAGATAAAATAATATACCTACCTACCCGTTTCGTTTCACAGTAAAGGTCGAAACACACAGCTGGCGTGGCGGGACAGCGACGCGACGCCAATATCCAAGTTGTATAATTGTATTATACTGGATTACATATAATTACGTGAAAAAGCACAGCGCAGACCCGCTTGGTGTCGCCTGAGCTATATAAGAAAAGACACTAGAGTTTGACGTTGAATCAGCCCCTGCCCGATCGCGCTATTTTTGAACGATATTGCCAAAACTAGACAGTTAAATTTCTTTTGGTCCTGAATCTTGTTCACCCTCAACTTTATCTCGAAATTGCTTGAGATATTGTAAAGGTTTCGTGACTTCGAACGCGAAAGAAAACTGAAAACAAATATGTGACTGTTATACAGTTATGTTTTGGTAGATAAATTATTTATCGTTTCGAAACATTGCGATCTGCCTGCAGTCCGTTACGCTGACTGTGTATTTCAACCCTTAGTATTAATCGACGCAGACGGCGCGCAGTGCACGCGAGGCGCAGCGCAGCGTTCGGAACCGCTTTCACGGAAAGAGAGAAAACGTTTCGAAAAAAATATTATAATTATCCTACAGGTATTAAAAAAACATTAAAGAGTGTCTGGCGCCATACCGTGGAGTCCGACGGTGAGTCGAGTGAAGATGATAAATTCGAACCAGCAATATATTTGATGGTATAGATATTTTATGGATAGTTGGTTGGTATTACAGCGGTAGTAATATCGTGAGAACATAGTTCTAGTTTATATTATCAGATAGAAAACATGTAGCTCCAATAGGGATGTTGACTACTATTGAAAATCAAAATTCTAATTAGTCCGTCAGTTAGAAAATAAAAAAACAATAGACACGTATTTTTTGCTTTTTTAAATAAATTGAAATATACAGAGATAAAGCGCATTAAAGTTTAGGATGAGGAGGTCGTGACGTCACTAACCGCAAAACCGCCATACAAACTGTCAGAATAGTGACGTCACGCGAAATTTCAACTCAATATATCGCCGTAATTTTTTGATTACGTAAAAAAAGAAAAAATACGTGTCCAATATTTTTTAATAATCTACAAGACGGACTAAAATATAAAAATTAGTCAACATGCCCATTATATAGGTTGATAAATTAAACTGTGATCGTCACGGTAGAGTTAGCAATTATTTAGGTATCTATACTAATATTATAAAGAGGTACCTAAAGTTTGTGAGTTTGTGAGGTTGTAGGGGGTAATCTCTGGATCTACTGAACCGATTTTGTAAACTCTTTTACGAATAGAAAGCCACGTTTTTCTGACTGTCATAGGCTAAATTGTAACCCGGAATTCCCGCGGGAACTCCGAAATTACCGCGGGTGAAACCTCGGGGGAACAGTTATTTATAAAACTCATACATATTACAGAATATTGTTAACCTGTTTGTGGTTCTATTGATAACTAGCTATCCCCCGCGGTTTTGATCGCGGTAATTTCGAGTTCCCGTGGGAATTTTGGGATAAGAAGTACCCACTTACTCCATGTCACTCAAGACTACCGTAGATTCCTATAAGTGAAAGAATTTTCAAAATTTGTTCGGCAGATCCAGAGATTACCCCCTACAACGTCACAACTCACAATTCACAAACTCAAAAACTTTAGCACTTTATAATATTAGTATAAATAAATAAAAAACCTATTCTACTATTCTTCCATACATATTTAAAAGCAAACAGTTCGGTCTAGCAATTGATCGATATTCATCACGAAATTACCTTTATTTATAAACATAAGTGTGGATCTAATAAAATATGAAGGTATTTATTGTATTTTGACTTTTATTTGTACAGAATTATACTATACTAATAAATTTATTTGTAAAGATAATTATTATTAGTTTACTCATGAAACGAGTTATAACAATATTTGTACATATTAGTATTCATAAATAATAATAATAATCCTTTTAACAAAACACAGATGTACTTGATCTTACAGTAAGCTGTAAGTTTGTGCCGTGGAAAAAGATAGAGTTAAGACTAAAGACCACTTAGCTTGGATAATCAAATCATTTGAGTTTTGACGAGCAATTTTAACAAAAGGCAGACTTGACGGTGACTAATTATGTAGTTTACGACACAACAGTGGAATGTTTCCAGGTTTCGCGTTGTATTGCCTGTTAAACGCCGTTGGTTACGTCTCAGATGTCAACAGCAGGAGCAATGGCAATATTTTTCAGTGAAGAAAAGTAAACGTAATATGTATTTAGTGTATATGCGGCTATTATGTATTATATCTACATATAAATATCTGGTATGCCCATGTAGGTATAAGGAACTCTGTTATGGCGTTACATTCGCCTTATGTACCAATAAAAACACCATAAAACTGAAGATTACTACCACGAAGTCACATAAATTAGAAGAATATAAGTAAATGTTAAAAGATACTAGTTACACATTATTTATCGAATATTATAACATAAGTATAGATACTAACGGCCGCACTCAGAATCGTTTGAATGATTACTCAATATTTTGAAGTAAAGACACTCAGAGACGATCATTAAATTAATGTTCATTGGAATTTAACTAAATTTAACTGAATTAATTTATCGCCAATCAACAATAACTAATGAACGCCTCTGAATGCGGCAGTTTTGTATTTGAAATCTTTACTTAAAACTAAGTAGTCGTTAAAACTACTCTGACTGCGGTCGTAAGACTACATAATATATTGTACTATATTATAATAAAAATTGGGTATCTGAAGGTACATTAATTATTACAAGTAGGTAACTTAACATGTACGATTTCAAGGTTCTATTTCTTTAGAAGACAATAAAAGATTATCACTAAAAAGCTCTACCAATATTATGAGAGTGGTTCGAGCGGCAACGTTGGGTATTGTGTTCAAAATGTAAGGTCTAATCAAAAGGAATCTCAAGGTTACCTTTTCAGTTATTCTCATTATAGTATAAAATAGCGATGAAGCTGAACATTTTCTCACTATTATAATATCATTCATATTGTAATAAATTTTTTCTCGAGCTTGCAAAACAATTTCAGACGTTTTGTTTCATCAAAATTAATGAACGCCACACTTTTCATCTATATCTATTCAGCTGCCACGAAAAAAAAGAACATCCATCTAACTTTGGACAATAATATATTTATTCATATCGGCAACAAGTATTTTTTTGGCGTCTCAGCCTAAAGTAGCCTAGCACTGCTTTTACTGTTCGCACAGAAAAAGAACCTTTGGACTTTGAAACAATAAGCGACCGTTTAATGCTAACACAACAATATGATATCGACATATCACGTACCCAGATGTTTCAATTTCGCGGAACGACCGCACGAGGTCATGTGAATGACGCTGATTTAGTAGACGGACGAGTCGTACACGCTGTAGGTATATCTTGATTGTTGTTACCCATAACGCGAGCGATGAGGAAATACGACTATGGCAGTTTCTATGGGTTTGTTGTTTTCAAAGAGCGCAAGCGTGTGTAATAAGGTAATATTAACGTGGGTTGTTGTGGTTTTTTCGCTTTGTTTGAACTCTGTAGAAAAACGTCAACCGTTTGTCCGCACGGCTCTGAAACGTTTAACGCCCCCGCACTTTATGCTCAAAGGGTGAATTTTAAGTGCGCCCCCTTGTAGGTTTAATTAACTATTTTATTGCTCAACAGCGTCAGCCTCGTATAAATACGCTTGAGGTGAATACACCCATAAAACTATACAACAACTTAAACAACTCATTTTCCTTTTCATTCGATTACAGAAGCTGTTCAATTCTCGTAAATACACAAAGCTCTTTAACAAACCGCATCGATATACACTATATACGGTGGTGATCGTAACGAAAACTTATAAAAAAAAATATAACAGTCAAAAAATTCGGACAATGTAACAAGTGAATTTGCGCATTTTTTTGCGCGTGTATTGTAATGCCGAAATGGTTATTATGCAAGCAAGACAGCTCGTCTACGTTGGAAACGGTTGCGTCACATCACGGGAATTCAACGAGGAAAAAAGTTGAGAAACGTCGAGCAAGTAGCTGCTGTTTCGGAAGTAGACCACGGTGGCAGCGCACAAATGCATAATTTTTGCATGCAGGGCCTTTATTCACTATAACCATACCGCGTCGCGTTAAGATAAGGCGCCACTTAAATTGCTTTTCCCTCGTGTTCAAAGAAGTTTCACTTTAAAAAAATACATTCACAACGTTTCTTTTGTCATAAAGAATATAAATTTCTCATATTTTTGCATCTGGAGTGTTTGAAATTGTGTTTTTGGGACGCGTGTTATGGGCAAGTAATGTTGTTGGTCAAAGTGAATAAGGGCCCAGGAGTTCTTTAATTTCAGCGTGACTTAGCGCCCGTGAAAACGAGTTGTTGGTATAAAGAGCATGTATATATGTATCGTGCTTGGGCGTCGCCGTAGATTTTGGGAGGAACTGCTAGAGCATACTAAGCATTTTTTTGTCGTAACTATAAACACAACCTTATTGGGAATTACTTACAAAACAATTGAATGTTGCTTAAGACGATACGATAAACTTGATAGAATTGATCTTCTATACTATTTTGGAATTTAAACCAGCAAACGCCGGCGGTTCATAATACCTAAGGATGATTTAATTCCACTGTCCTTTGTATCGTCGCCGATGTGTTGTCTAATCATAATTATGTAAACATCATTCACCCGCGTAAACCCAAGTTTTTAGTTAAGTAGTTTTCTCTATGGTTTATCTATCCAGTGGTTTTTTTCCAGTGCTTTCTCTATTTTATTATTACTTACACGAAAGCGTGAGTCATCGAAAGCTAGAACCCCTTGACTAAAATTACAAACATAATATTTTATATAAAAATGAATTGCTGTTCGTTTGTCTTGCTATAAAATTCGAGAATGGTTGTATCGATTTGGCTAATTTTGATCTTGAAATATTTGTGGAAGTTCCGGGAAGGTTTAAAAAGTAAATTAAGCTACTTTGGTGTTTTATGTTTGGCCATAACACACGTTGTAAATGTATTTTTTTAAAGTGAAACTTCTCTGATCGCGAGAAAAAAAAAAACAATTATTGCGACATCTTATCTTAACGCGGAGTGTTATGGTCATAGTGAATAAGGGCCCTGATTTCCCTCGGGAATTCCGTGTATTAGGACAAAATATACTAGTAGATAGTTTTAACGTGAAAGCGTAACAAATGAACTCTCATTCGGATTTAAAACATAAGTTAGGATGCTTAAACTTTTTTTTACTTAAAGTCAAAAGCTTTTCAACAAATAGACCTTATCAAGTATTAAAAAAAATGCTTTATAATCGTACCATCAGTTGTGTGCCTGTGTAAACATTTGAGGTCATTTTGTGAGTTCACTTAGTTTAGTTTAGTTTAATAAACGTCGCTCTTAAAAATTTTAAAACAAAGATCACCTTTGATCCGATTGTGATGAAACTTTGGTGGGTTGTTTGTTCTACGTACCTACTCCCGCGGAAGTTCTTGGTACAAAGAATGGCTGCGGGATCTCCGAAACTCACGTGGGTGAAAATGCGGACGATTGTTTGTTTTTATAATAAAAATAAAATCCTCCATACCCACCTAACTTTACCAATAATGTGATAACAAAAGTTATATCGATATTACACTCTAGTAATAATGGGCGTTCAATCAACGCGCGTCGGGGTACGGTTAACACGCGGAGAGAATCAATTCATATTACTTCCACCTATGCACATGTAAATGCGTATGTATACCTAAACGGAAAAGAAAAAAAAAATCATTACATTGACTGATTTATTAGTAACAAACGAGACTATGTTTATGGATTTGACCTTCGGAAATGGCGTACTTTTTTTTTATAATTAGTATTCAGCGGTTTCTTTTTTATAATAGTCATCATGAGTATTGAGTACATGGTTGAAGAGGATAAAACATTCGACACTTGTATATACATATTTAACATTATTACCCACAGTTATCGCAATGGCAGTGGTATTTGAAACGGTTTCACGGAACACTTATGTTAGCGGTGTTCGCGAGTGTCGACGACGAACAAACACCGCCGGGCTCGCGAATACCTCGCCTGCCGACCGAGCACCTGCTGGAAACGCTGATGGCATAAAACACAACAACCGTCGAAGGATTCTCTTAATGCCACATCATCAAGTGATAATGCCATCGCGTGCAGTTGTGTCTGGAACCTGAGATTGTTAAGGGGCTTCGTCGAAAAATTATAACTAAAACTAGCAGTGCCCCGCGGTTTCACCCGCGTGAGTTTCGGAATTCCTGCAGGAACGCAATAAGTAGCCTTATTTACTTCTTATAACATCAACTAATTTCCAGTGAAAGTCTCGTCAAAATGGTTCCAATCGTTTTGGTGATTAGCTGTTCTCGCGTTAATAATGCACAATTTCATGCTGATCGGTTGAGCCGTCAAAGCGTGAAAGCGTAACATACAGCAGACAGACAGACAGACATGACGAATCCATAAGGGTTACGTTTTTTGGCATTTGCCTACGGAACCCTAAAAAGATAAAAGCATAAATATAACTATGATTATAAGTTTAACTAAGTGAAATTTTCAATTCTAGCTTTTGTAAATATTTCGTAAAGTCAACCCCTCTTTATAAATAACAAATGAATTAATTATTTCTGTAAATTTCTATCTATTAGTTGTAAGTATTCTGCGATAGAAACAGGCTATAGTATGATTTTATTTTTATATCAAGAAAGTTTTAGTACCTATCCAGTCGTGTTTTTGTTTTTTTTTTTTAGTATTGACTTTATACGTTCAATTAACATAACAATTATATCCGAATATTAAACTCGAAAAAATTTATAACTTCATGACTTTTGAGACTTTGAATCATTTCTTTTCGACGCAGCCCCTTAACTAACAATATGCAATCCGCTGATAGAAAATAGAATTCAACCGAACACTTGTGCCGTGTTACGGTGTTACCGATTGCCTTCCAGCAGTTACTATTGACGGTTTCACTCGCATAAATAACAAACTTCTTGGAAAACTTAAACTGCATAGTAATATAGGTAACGTAACGTTATATGCTAATTCCAGATATACTAGTAGTTTAATATATGACGGTGTGTACAGATTATGTAACACGTTACATAACACGTCTATGTATGTTATATAACCATTGTCGTATCTAGAATAGAATAAAATAGAAAAAAGTTTATTTGTTACCATAAAGATAAAACAAGTACAAGCGTAAGTCTTAAAACTAGAATATTTGGTACCAAAATGGCTACCACTCAGCATTACGCCGTGGCACTAAGTTCCATGACGCTGATTTTCAGTGGCGACCGTATCTCGTTTTTCAGTGCTATGCTATCCACAATGTCGTCGCTGAGAGGACGTTTCACTGCTGCAGCAGCGACTGTTGTACTTTTAAATAACAGTAGAAAAACAAAAAGAAAACTATCGGGGCTAAGTTATATAACATTCACTGTCCACATTATCTGAAAGATGTTATATAACAATGTTATACAACATGTTTTGTTAAATAATCTGTACGCACCGTGACGAAATTTCCATTCAGTACAATTCAGTTGTTAGGGTACCTAGTTTAAGTGATTAAGTCAGCACTTGCACATCTGCCATGTTAATAACGAAACCGTTTTTCTCGCAAAGCGACACACGACACCATATAAATGCAATTCAAGTTGACAAACATACCGCTACAACAACAATAGCATAATACGACTCATTATGCGTTAGAAAAAAAAAAACAATCGCTGATAACCCTCAAGTGTACAGCGCCAGTGGCGTCTGAAACAACAGTTTTTGCCTGTGCAAATGACATATCAATGTTGGCCAACAAAACATCGCTGGCCAAGCGAAGGCACAAACAATAAACAATGTCAAACCGCAGCCACAGAACCGTCCTTGGCCATTTCGTTGGCAACGTATGGGTTACGACACAAGATACTTCGTTGGACAATAATAATAATTCATAATGTGGCGGGCAAAATATTTGTCGCGAAAAAATATACATATAAAAAGTTAAAGACAAATCAATGAAGTGAAAGAGGACAGGTCATTTTTGAAAGGCACACGTGGCAGCAGCTAAAAAATAAATAAATAAAATGAAAATATAAATGCCTATTAATGCCTTTTTGTGCAAGATTGCGCTTAATGTATGAAGGTACCTCTCCATATTCGGCCACAGCTCATTAGCCGTCATTAGTGGACAAAGTAGGTAGGTGCCGTCGACGTTACGTATCTAAATAAGCCGTAAGTACAATCTCATTAGTTAAAAGCTCCGGGCTAGAGAAAAATATACAGAGAACTTTTGAAAGCACAATCCTCTTAACGAGCGAGTAACGAGTAAAAATTTCTAAGTGGCCTGCAATAATAATAAAAAGTGTTAGTTAATACTTACTGACGGGTGGTAACTACGATCACGGCCAATCACGGTAGTCAAATAAGCACATACCTGTAACGAATAAAAAAACCTGTTATCGATATGCCACAATCGTAAAAACATAATTCAAAATTCGTTGATTTTTGCCCACATTCTTACAAGTTAATAAAATACTCAATACAGTATTGCATTTATTGGAATACAGAATGCATTTGTTGAATTTTGGAATGTCACATTGAAGACGAACGCGTTCGATTGTGCAATAGGTATATATGTATATTATGGTATGGCAAATTGCGGTGTTCGTTGCAAAATAATAACTAAATGGAATGATAGACTTCGGCGTTGCGGCACAGAATCGCATTTTGCTTCGTGAGAGGTTAGATTGGCTCGAACGTGCTACTCTCGGCTGATTCAATTATATTTAATGGTCTCGAGATGACAAAACTTCAATTTTACTATAGTCCAGTGCTGCCTCACTACATATCGATATTGACGACACTATTATGATTATTTATTACGAAAATCAATTTACAAGTTTTATTCAAAACACTTAAATTATTACTTCGTTTGCAATGTTAAATGTTACAATGTCAATAAAAAAATTTGGATTGTACATTTTCATCTTTTTGCATAACCCACGTGCGATGTTTAACGATCATAAAGTGTCATCGTCTACTTATAATAGACATAGCGTTAAAAACTCATAACGTCACGTCAGTATACGACTATACGTCGGATCGTACCTAGATTAGGTTATAAATATATTTTAACATCAATAAACATAGTTTTAATATGAGATAAAATAAAGTTAATGCCCATGAAATTTATCGAGTTTATAATCGAGGACATGTAAATTTTAACATAAATGAGCGCTCCGCCGCGAAGCGTTGACTCTTGAATGTATAATACGCTCGTTTAAATTACTCGCAGCATTATAAAAATACAAACATAACCCTGAATCCCGGTATATATTAAATTTGAATAAAATATTAAATGCATTTTTGGAATTAACAAAATAACATCAACATTAATTGCTCGTGACCTAGTTTTGAATGCATTCTAATTTTGAAGCGGTGTGTAAAGTACTTAGTATAACTGACTTTTACTTAGTTAATAACCGGATTCGTGAATAACAGGGGCGGTCGTTATCGACAGGTGTATCAGGACATCACTACCGGTGGGTGGCTGATAAGCGAATGTGTGCCGGCCGTTCACCTGCGCCCACTGACACAGTACCCGTCCCACTCTGACACGCTTATTACAACACACGTTAGAACGGGACGTCCGCGTTAACGACTAAAAAACAATATGAGTGCACAATATTTACATCGAACGAAGTCGACGCACGCAACAGTTGCATTAAACAATGCAAAAAGCGATACATCGAATATATTGTATGTGTAGAAAATGTATGCATGCGCCGTGGTAATTACGGTGATGTTATCTTGACACGGTTAAAGAAATTATTAATGAAATGTATGTTTTCTATTCGCTACCCAAACCAAATGTACGTACTTTGTAAGCATGACATCGCGCACAAGCGAAAGATTCCTCAGTTGACGCATTTAAACTTCCTGCTCTATACGTTCGAGAGCACTTCCTAATAATATAATTTATTGGCAAGTGTTCAGGGGCCATATTTTTGAATCGCTCGAATTACTTTCGCACACGGAATCGCGAATTCACGTGCGAATGTTCATACATTGTTTAAGCAATCACACGTGAATCTTGCAATTCCGTGTGCGAAAAGTAATTCGAGCGATTCAAAAATACGGCCCCTGGTACTAACTTTCAGTCAGAGTATAAAAGAAACCTAAAAAGCTTCTTAGTATTATTTATCTACTGCATTCACTCATTTAAATAACTTAAGGCTGATTTGAAATCGACATAATTATACATATTATATATTAACCAGATTGCTGATTCATCAGAGAATATTCCGTAAAAAATTGTTGATTTTCTAACCCTTCCAGGTTAGCCCCTTTGTGAATAGGAACCTTCTCCTTACAACAACAAACACAACAAAAAAGAATTGGTGATATTGGTCCAGCCTTTCACGCGTGATGCCGTGACCGAGGGAAATAGGGATTTATTTTTATGTATATATCATAGTAGCTGCTAGTAGTTGTTCACCACGGTTTCACCCACAAAAAATTCAGAGATCCCGCGGAAATTCCGTGATAAAAAGTACCCTATGTCCTTCTCTGTATCCCTGAAAACGTGTATGAAAAATTTCATGATGATCGGTTCAGTTCAGCCGAAGGCGTGAATGCGTAACAAACAAATAAACCAACAAACGTCATCATCATCATTAAAAACCGGTGAGTACCTATATGTCGGTGTAACGTAACGGTTTTTTTCTTCTACTATGCCCAAAGAAGTTTGACTTCGATCAGCATCATTTCTATATCAATTGTAACATAGAGTACATACAAGGAAGCTCCAGTGTTTATGTCCTTTATTTATTGCTTACCAACGAACGTATTTTCATCAAAACCTTGCTGGAGGCAATTACGTTCATTTCAATCGAGCACTACTGCCATAATACAAAATATTTATTATGACGCCGTGGTTCAGTATAAGGCAAAAATTATCATGTATGCTTTTATGTAAGTACCTATGCAGATATCTAACGTAAAATAACATAACACTATAATATTTTATTTCCCCATGGACACCTGAATAGCAATGAGCTAGCTACCGGGTCATCTTATATATTTAAGTGAGGAAATAAAAGTTTTTACTATTCTTTATTGGTGATATAAAATATAATAAAAATATTTATTCAAATAAACCCGTGTCTCTCGAGACAAAACGATGTTAGGTATCTTGTTTTGAGTGAAACGTAATATAATATTTATATGAGTCAACCAGTGCAGGTATTTCTCGGATACGGATATGGAAAAGAGTCCGTAGTTGGTGGGAAAGTAACCTAATGTTTGAAGATTTAAATTTTTAAGGAAACCCTGCTTTGGTTCAAAACACAGTAACTTAAAGTACTGGAAGACTTTGTTTGTCATAAATTAATTAGTCCAAAAAAATACCTACTATACTTATTGCAATTTGTTAGAAAAATTAATGTGCCCTATTACTTTGTACTGGGTACAGTTAAAAAATCTTCGAATCAATAATAGTTTCACGTATTTTTGACAGTTCTTTATAACGTTAACGTTAACTTTATGTAACACTCATAAATATACTTAAGGTAAGTACACTCAATCCTTTTTTACCATGACCACGCCCTTTTTTACCGTTCTGTATATAATTTTATTTATTTATTATTGCACAACAGGGTACAAAAGGCGGACCTAATGCCAAAATGGCATTCTCTACCAGTCAACTTTCATGATGTTCAGAAAGTGTGCTTGTTGGTGCTTGAGAGGATTTACCAGTTAAATATAATATGTTTATACAGTACAAAATCTAATATATAAAATTTTCGTGTCACAATGTTCGTTCCCATACTCCTCCGAAACGGCTTGACCGATTCTCATGAAATTTTTTATGCATATTCATTCAGTAAGCCTGAGAATCGGCTACTATCTATTTTTCATCCCCCTAAGGGGAGTTCCTGCGGGAATTCCGAAACACATGCGGGTGAAACCGCAGGGCACAGCTAGTATAATTATAAATTATAAATGAACCAAAACTGATACACAATTTCTATTTATATAGAAGCTCTACTTTTACCAATAGTAACAATAAAAACAGACACATCGCTATCGGAGCGTGTACGCAATTACGCATACACATAGTGCCAGCTGCGTTATGGAGTTTTGAGACGAGATCTCATTGAAAACCTCTTTTTCTTTTCTTAAGCGGGCTTAAATTACAGTTTCACTTTTCACGCGAACTCACAATAGAGTAGAGCGAAAGAGTCACAAATTAACCACAATCGGTGGGGGAGGGGCGACACCGAGTGAAAATCGTTTAGTGAGGTCGCGCGCTCTTGTTGTTTGTTAGTCACCTATTTGCGCGAACAATGGGCCGGCCGGCCGCGGTGTGCACAAACACAGAAGCGTTCGCCGAGTGTTTGTTCGGAATGTTTGCTCGAACACTTTCTGTGTGCTCCGCGTCGCCGCTGCACGCTGCGCTCGATGCAGCGCCACAGCGGACACAGATTTGTGGGAAAAATTCATTACTTCCATAGTTTTAGGTCCTATTTTGCGATTTATTGTCACACTCCCTCTTCGGAAGTGGTAACTCTGTCTGTCTGTTACGCTTTCACGCCTGTTAAGGCGTCTCAACCAATCATCATGAAATTTATGCAAAAATTTTATGATGATCGATTGACTGAGTCACTTTCAGGGACGCAGAGGAAGACATAGGGTACTTTTTGTCCCGGGATTCCCGCGGGAACTTTCACTTTCACTGTTAATTAGCTGTTAAGAAATGAATTAGGCTACTTTGGAATTCCGAAACTCAAGCGGGTGAAACCGCGGAGCACAGCTAGTTAAAAAATAATTGCATGTCAATGGAACAACGTTTTAGCAGACTAAGCTGCGGCAGCTCAGCAATTAAAGCGGGTGAAACCGCGGGGAACAGCTAATGATAATAATGAGTCTTTAATGCTCCCAGTACTGGGGCAAAATCTCAACGCTAAAAGTAGTATGATGGGCCATAGTAAGACGATTAGGGCTTTTGCAATGCAAATATCGTATTAATGTCAGCATCATTACCCCACAGAAGAACACCATAAATCGTAGAGTAGCTACTGTGAAACCAGTCGAAATAAAATCTCGTCGTGCTGTTGATTTCTTTCACCGCATAAACTACAGGGCAATTATGTAACTAGTTGCTATCATATTTCATTTTCAATCAGAAAAATAGCGATTTCATGATTAATTATCACTTTCGTTGCTATCATATTTCAGTTTCAATTAGAAAAATAGCGATTTTGTGATTAATTATCACTTTTGTTGCTATCATATTTCAGTTTCAACTAGAAAAATAGCGATTTTGTGATTAATTAATCATGATGTTTACTTTGGTTGATTGCTAGATATTGCAGGTGTCAAAACGTGCATATTGTAATCGCAAAACCGCCATGTTTTTGATTGCAACCGAAAAATAATAGAAACAAAAGTTAATAAAACATAATAGCCCCTCTGGTCAGTTTAATAATAGGTGTTGAAGTACTTGATCCCACACTAAGCTATAAGCTTGTGTCATGGAAACCAAGCAAATATATTCTGTGTTTGCTTGTTTATCGTTTTTCGAGACCCTATTGAAGTTTTGTGTTCAGAGTTATACAAAAAAATACCGTAGTATGCAACAGACTTAACTCCTCTCCGTTTGTGGTTACATAGGCACATTGTTTAATATAATTATTAGGTGTGACAAACCTCAAGATTTTCTATTTTTTTACATTTCAATAATACTAAAAAAAAAGACTTGATAGGTATAATATAACTATTTTCTTTTAATTATCTTCAATATTCAATGCTATGCACGCAATTCTATTTATTTTTTAAAGAAATTTTTTATCTTTATTTTTCAACTACCTATCACCTCAATCTAATCGATTTTAGAGCCGAATAAGCCATTCAGAATTCTTAAAATAAGTAAGAACATCGTGACCGATTGAAAAGAAAAAAAAATTGAATCCATAAATAATCACATACTGTAAGCTGCAACAGCTCAATGGCTTGAATGTGAGCTACTGCCTCTGCGATTACCGACTATAAATTCCGTGTGCATTAAACAAGAGTATAGTTTAATGTAAATACATATTGGCGAGTGAAGCGATTCGCTTGCTGAAAAAATAAATGCCTAGGCTAGGTATACCTAGTTATAATTATACAAATATCACTTTCACTTAAAACTGTGCAAGCGGGCCGTCTGCCAGCGAAGCGTAAAGGCTGAACGCAACTGCAAACGGTTTTCGAAACCGTCCGCCAGCCAACCAGCGAGCGGCGCCTGCACTCGGCTGCCAGTAGTTACCGGCCCCCTTAGCCAAGTTGACGATCTATACTCGTTGACGAATAGAAAGCTGAGGAACGAATCATCATGTCGTACGTGATCACGTAAAATCGTCAAGCCCAGCTATGCGTGACCACCACGTGATATGACGATTCGTCCCAAGTTTTCTATGCGTTAACGATCGTATTATATTGTCAACTTGACTAAGGGGGCAGCAGCTATAGTTCCTTGCGCAACGCCGCGCAGCGCTCGAGCCCCCGAGCGATTCCCACGCGGATTTCGTATAAACAGGTGGCGTGCCGACACAATACAACACAACAACAATTATTTATTAATATTATTTGCCAAGTGCGATCCAATCCCTTAAACGCGTATGTCAGTGATACACTAGCGATATTTCATTTAAAAAGAAATCGATGGCAGGATAATTATGTAAAATAGGGTAATTAGGTAGTAATTACTATTTTTTATAATTATTACAACTTATGAAAAACTTAATTGAAAGCAATAGCAGGGTCACTTTATTGTTCAAACTTCCTGATATCCAGTAATCGTCATAAATTAGGATCTACTCTATTTTAACAAATTCTCTCGTCGATTTTTAAAAAAAGAAATACCTTAGAAAATACAATTATTATTAATTCACCACCCGTTTCAGTTCTGTGAAGGTTTTAATATCAAACGTACTATGCGCTATTACAAATCTTCAATAGTAAAAAGACATAGTGTAAAATTAGAACATAGGCAACGAATGAAAGTACACGTTGACCGCGGTTAAGAGTGGATACCCATGACGCTTGCATTTGTATTTTGTATAATATGTATTATGTACACACTACACAGTCGGACGTGATTTAGGTAGAGGTTAGAGATGCATTGCGTTCGAGCAAGTTGCAATAGACCGTCGATGCAATAAACATGTAAACCGCGAACAAAACACCCGAGAGAGGTCGCCCGCTGCGCCCAACAGATATATTTATGAGGACGTTCTTGTACCACGCCTGTGCCCTTTAAATTTACATAACGTCTAAATAACTACACCTACCTAATGTTTACCGCAAAAGGCTACTCTTTGTTCAGCTGGTGACTTAGGTGAAGCTAAAGAAAAAAATATAATGAGACATAAAAGGCCAGACGAATTAACAACGCATGTAAGTACTATGTACTGAAACGGCATAAGTCGCATTAGCTCTGAATAAACTGTAGCGTTCAAGGTGGAATGCAAATTGCTGGGAACCAAAACAAAAAAGTCGACTGCTTCAACAACGTTAGATGTTACGAAATTTAACAAATTGACCATTGAAACGGTCTTAAAACTAGCTATAGCTGTTATGCCAGCTAGTTTTAAGTTGTCTCAATTGGTTAATATCTAGCCTAGCTGTAGCAGATTATATTTACAAACGAGACTATACTGGTTCGCCCCGACTTCGCACAGGAAAAATAAGTTCGCAAAGCAAAATAACGACACACCAGCCACATGAACCATTTCGGGTCCCTTTCGACCCCCGATTTTATTATACACGTTTCGGAAGAATTTCTGTGAATGATAAGTAAAAACTGCATCAAAAATCTGTTGCACACTTTAAAAGAAAGAAACGGAGAAACATTTGTATCGTCAGTACAACTGATACTGATGGTGCTAGCAATAGAAAGTACCAGTGGTAGGATCTAAAGACACATACAAGGCGAAACAGACTCGGATAACTTTATATTTAGAGATATAACTAATTGCATCGCTGTTGATCTACATAGAAGCGTTAGTATTTATAGCAATGCTTTGCGTGAATTGTATTTAAGGGCAGGAATGCGGTGGCAAAGCAAACTGCACGACGGCTCGCCGGTCGGCAAGGTGCGCCTGTATACAACCTTCCATTCTCTCTGCGACTCCGCCAATGACGGTGAAGCTAATAAATATGCACCATCAAACCTTTTTTTTTGTTTAATCAGGTATCTATTCATTCACAGTCATAGTTCACAAATCACAACCAATGACCAAAGCACACACAGTTATAAAATAATTAAGAGTATAGATATCGAATTTGAACAAACTACGAGCATGTTAGAGTAGGTACAGCATTATGACGAAATTTTCTACTGGACAGTTAAGAGAAACTTGGGAAAGCGATGCGCCTGCCATAAAACTCGAATGGATCCGCAAATCTTAAAATAATCTTCATCCGGGTAACGGAATATGTTTTTGCCAATTTGGGCAGGTCAGAGTGGGCAGGGTATATAACACATATTAACATTTACGCATACTAATGCAGCCGATTGTGCCCAATTAGTTTTCGACATCCCGATTGGTGCAGTAGGTCAAGAGGTTCCGGATTCGATTCCCGGTGGGGGTGGACTTTGTGTGATGAACACAGGGGTCCCACTTTCCAGTCTGGGCGGATATCATAGCTTAGGGTGGGATCAAGTAGATCTGTGTGTTGTGAAGTGGATTATTATTATTATTAACGTTTGTAAAATCTAGTTTTCGGCGCGTAAGGGGAACATACTTTGGAATAATAAACAGTTGCACAAGCAAATATTAAAATATCGTCAAGCGATTGACGCTTCAAATGATCGTTTGAAGTAAGTCGGATATCGGCAATCATCGCCAATACATTTTCGTTTCTGAAATTGAAATTTCGCACCACATTAACGCGCACATAAAACGATTTCCAAAACCAACAACCGAAGATGATGCGAAGCGATAATATTTGGACGTTATCGAGTCAAATCGTAAACCCGTTGACCTTAATCCGTCGTCGACGCAACTGATGAGACTCGGAGAGCTTTAACTGAAAAAAACTGCTGCCAAGTGCGTGTCAGATCACGCACGGTGAAGGGTTCTGTTAACGTCTGCAGTGAAAAAGTTTTTTTTTTTTTTTTATGTAACTGATCAACTATTTTTGTTGAAAATGAGTTTTCCACTCTATAGTCGAAAGTTAGATGGGAGACAGACAATATTTACTTTAGAAGCGCATTTTTCACAAAAAACCAGTAGGTTGAAATGACGTTTTGATTGCTCAAGATCTATCTATGTATCTAACGATAGTCAAGATGGTTTTTTTAAATGTAGGTTCATAAAGTGCACCTTCATTTCAAACTCCGTCTATATAGTTCTAATAGGACAGACAGACGCGGACGGAACGAACATGACGAAATTATAAGGGTACCGTTTATGGCATTTGGCTATGGAATCCTAAAAAAGTACGCATCTTAATACATAAAGGATCAAGGTTGTTCAAACCGATTGGAACGGGATACGTCGGTAATCACTCAATTGGTCGACGGCCGGTCACTCCTCACTCCGTATGCCTATGCCAATCATTTATTCTATTAGTCCAAAGCCACATCCATAAAGTTCATTACCTTAATAAAACGTATGATTCGTATTCGATCCAGCGGCCTCAGCCAACCGTATATGGGGCTCGTACAAAGTACAAACATCACAGTCATGCCACCGAATGGGACGCCTCGTGAGCAACGGACTGACACACTAAAAAGTTAATAAAAACTCCGTTTCTGTTAAACATTCACACATACGAATTACAAAATAAATTAGATATAAAATGAGATTTACTTTATATAGTCGAGTCGGTGGCACAGAATGAAATTTTATTCCCCTTAAACGTGTTCGTTTTATGAATCGTGAAAAACGTAAATGCTCTCTATCCATTATCTGTCCGGAGATCACTCACGTTCGTTCATAACTCGGGCTGTGTAATCAATTTCACGACCACCTCGCTCGCTCGCGCGTCGATTGACACAAAAACTAGTTCACTTTTGTACACAAGGCCGATAACAACCCTATCACCTTAGTCAAGTTGACAATCTACAATCCACGTGGTTATATACTTTTTGCTACATCGAAAGCTGTGTACGCGCAGTAATCGTCAGTTTTGTGATTTTCACTTTTTTGCAAAAATTACATCCCAAAGAGATATAGTCTATACCTACGTAAAAATATAGTTATTTACAAGTTTCTTCCTATATTAAATTTTAAAATGTTATGTAAGAGAGATTTTTTGATTAGATATCAAGAAATATGTTTAAATTGCGTTTACCTCCAATCCGCCATTTTGCAAGTACTGCGTTTGCAATAACGAGGGCAGAACTAGGGTTGCCACCCGTACTATATTAAGCAAGCACCCGCAGCGCAGCACGGGGAATTTCAGAACGAAACGCATACCCGGCAACAAAACGTCAACTGTAAAACTAGCAATAGTTTGTGGATGAATGCTGCCCGATACATAAGGATTACAAAATATTTTTGTACTATTTTTTTCCCGGCATTTCCCAAAAATACTATATTTTTGCACGCGTTTCGGAAAAATACTATATTTTTTCCAAAAAAAGGTGGCAGCCCTAGGCAGAACTACGGAACAGAATCGTTAGGTCACGTGGTCACGCAAAACTAGAGTTCTATTTGGACGATTTTACGTAACCAAGCGAGTTGATTGGTTTCTTTGTTTTCTATGCGTTTACGATTGTAGGCTGCCAACTTGGCTAGGGGGGACTGGTTCATAGTAGACACGCCATCGGCTATTATGTCTGACCTAAATGGTAAATTTTCTATACCTTATGAATTATGTCCTTATTCGCCGGTGGTGAGGTCGGTCGTTGTGTTATATATCGTTTAATTAGCCTCGTGTAGGCGTGACGGGGACACTGTGTATGCAGACGCAATAACGAAGTATAGATAGCACTCTTAATTACGTATTCGGCTTGTGGCCTTGATCCATCGATCAATATAATGATTGATAAAGACAACATACTTATACCTACATACATGCTGTTACGATAGCTGATAAATTCGTTATATCGAAATTGGTAACTCAATTACAGCAACACTGGCCATACATTAATTTATTAATTGTTTTGGTAAAATACTTTGCAATCAGCGCTGGTTAAATTTTAACTAATAACAATCAAATGTAAAATGTAGGTAAACACTTTTATAAATCAATACTAATATCTTCTTAATATATATAAATCACGTGTCACGTTGTTTGTCCGCGATGGACTCCGAAACTACTGAATCGATCATGGTGCAATTTGGTCACTATGTTGTATTTGGTCCAACTTAAGAGATAGGATAGTTTTTATCCCAGAATTCCCGCGGGAACTCCGAAATTACCGCGGATGAAATCGCGGGGGACAGCTAGTTGTATTATAAAAGCGAAAATAGTTCTGTCTGTCTGTTAACCTTTTCTCACCTTAACTACTCAACCGATACAGGGCAGGTGTACAGATAAGGCCATACATTAGGTAGTTTACTTTGTCCCGAAATTCCCGCGCGATCACTGTTTACATGGGATTTATCAGTGCTTTTGTTATTTATCTTTAATAGCTGTTCCTTGCGGTTTCACCTACGAAAATTTCGGAGATCCCGCGGGAATTCCAGGATAAAAAGCCTCCCAATGTCCTTCTCTGTACCCCTGACAACGTGTATGCAAATGACTTATGATGATCGATTCAGCCGTTAAGGCATGAAAGCGTAACAAACAAACAAACTCACTTTCGCAAGGATTAATAACATGTAAGCATGTGATATCTCGAGGCATCAATTGTTCACCCTTTACACCCTACATTATTATATGGATAATTTAATCATTCATACTAGTAAACGTATTTTTCACTTTCTTCCTTCTAATTCACTCAGTATAAATCGCTGGGTGAGTGTAATAGTGGCACAAAGCAAAACTTTAGGTACTTTGAATTAGAATCAGATATTTTTTTCGCATTGCGTTTTTATTCGTATTGCTGCACATATATTAATGTACCACTATTGAATTCAGCCAGCGAAATCTTCATAAATAATACAATAAACGCGAGCTACCCTGAACTTCGAACCGATCGATACAGCAATAATTTCTATTCACACAAATTAAGTAGTACCTGGATGAAAATTAATTATTTCGTGCGCATAGAAGACCGGTCAACATGTTTGTACGGCAGCGGCAGCGGTTGGGCGAGTCACAAACGATTCACTACGACCATAGAAATATCACGTCATATAATTATAGGTTGAGCGTTAGTTTCATCCGAAATACATGGAACGGCGTGAAATTACGTTCACGCCGAGAAATGTCGTCCACCACCAGCCGTCAGACCTACTCTGCGTGCGCTAAATTCGGTTCTATGCCTATTTATTCTATGATTATGACCCACATTATAATAGGCCGCACTACCATGATACGCCACAAAATTGTTTTAAAAAGAGAGACTTTTATAACAAAAAAAAAACTCACACAACGAATCTTCTGGCAAATAGAATACTATCTTTTAGTGATCAGTAGATCATCTTTGATAAGAGGATCCATGAGGACAATAAAAGTCCAAATGAAATTCGTCAGTCCACTGAGGATTTGTTTAGATCTTAGTGGACGGAATCACGGAGGCATTTTTGCAAACTAGAGCGAAAACTGTGTTACAGACGCCTAGGCCTAGGAATGTCGCTGGTCATAGTGAATCAGGACCCTGCATAATAGAAGGGAAATACAACGTATACATAAGTGATAATGAAACGTCCCAATAGGCGTTCAAAAGACAGTTCAATTTTATAATGAAGCGGTACGCGGTCTTGGTTTAATGTGTTTTCAATTTAACAACTGGCCGGGTTCCAGCCGCACGCAACCAGCGACGTGCTCACACAACGAACCTATTTTGTTTTTGAGAATATACACCGAGATTATCGATATCAAATATGTAGGTAACAAACAAATTTAAATTTCAAACACTTAGGTTATTTTTTTATTTTATTTTTATTTATTTATTTATTTACTAATTTACAAACATTGTAACAACTTGGCAGTGCTACATAAACCTTTTTAGGTTTTTCTGTGCACCGACACACCCATCGTTATTCGTATATAGGTATAAATGACTGAAGGGATGAAATCATAATTTCACAATTCATATATTTGAAATTCTGTCATGAAGACGTCATTTATGAAATATGCAATTTTGGTTAAAGGTATTTTTGTGAGATTTTTAACGAATGTGAAACTAAAGTAGTTAGGTACAATTAAATTAATTAGACCGTATAAGCCCGGTTGTGTTACAAAAGAGTTAAAAGAAATAAATTAAAAAAAAAACAACGTCTACAATTTCAGCTTGACATTCGATCAACTGTTCAAGTTGATTTTTACGAATGGCTCAGTTTATCAAATTCGCATTGACAAGGATTCATTTGGGATCGTTATGAACGACGACTTGCGCGGAGCTTTCCACGAGCTCACGTTTTTCATACAGAACGCACGTGACAGTTTAATGACGCAAAAGATGCTGGGGATGTACGACCTACTCTCGATTGACGATAATATTCGATTGATAAAGATATTTATTTCTAAAGTGCTAGCTAGTTTGGCTCACAATGATTCAATCCAAATCAATTTGGTGATTTTATGGCTTCGCTGTTTTGACGGTGATTCTGCCCATTTCAAAGTTGAGAAAAAAAAACATGGTATAGGTACAAAGATTGTTTTGGCCAGTGATTTCGAAGGTAGATTAATTTTTTTGTTCCACTTGAAATTCTTTAAATCGCTAGTCTCACTATCAAATCGAGATTTGACGTCTACCGTATGTGTATGCTCTTCTTTCATTTACGATCAGTGCTTACGCTCACTCGCTCTCGATCACCAGCCAGAGTAACCACCATTCATCGTTTGTCATGTGCGTATTTATTGCAAAGATACTATCGTTTCGAAGCTCCCGGGGCAGATCTCCTGTATTGTTAACATTCAGTCACATTTAGAATCTGCGATGTACTGGCTACTGACGTAGATTGTTATAAAAACGTATAAAGATATTTTACAAATACTTAACATTTTTCTCGATTTCTATATAAACGTCTTTATTAAGAGTCAAGGATCAAGGGCCGACTTTATAACCAGGTGGAACACAATCCCCTTCGCCCGACCCACTTGGGATGAGAGGTCAATTTTAAATGAAGGTTGACCGCTACATAATTATTCTTCTCGTAATTTAACTTGAATGAAAGAATGTAAAGCATGCCAACGAAAACAATATACATAAAATACCAAACATAGTATTGAATAAAGTATTCATGTGTAGAAAATAGTTTTGGATAAAATCCAATGCTCTTTAAGCGAGCCCGAAGCACTTTTTATACACAAACATCGCAATCAATGGAACTAAGTAGATAATTTTGTTAGAACACAGCACAAGCGTGACGGCAAGAGCTTTTACTCGGTGAGACGTTGACTTATAGTCTCACAATTGACACATGTCATTTATCAACAACAGATTTAGCGGTTAGGTAAGGATACTAACAAAAGATCACGTTTAGAGACGATTTAAGACAACCTTTTATCAAGGTGACATTGACGGATTGGATGATAGAAAAGAACATTGAAGATTTTTATGATGTGTGTGAGAAACTTAGATAACTTATTTTGTATTATGATGAAAAAAGATACGTTTTATGGGGAGCTGAAAGCCAAATTGCGAGTCAATATACCTATATAAATGTATCAATGTAAATACATGAACAGAAATTTATTTCCCTTCGTTCTTTCTTTTGAACTATCGTGACTGAGACTGTTATAAAAAAAACTAAGTGTTATCGATGCCGCGCCTTTTATAGTAGGTACCTACAGATAAACTAGATTTTATTGATTTCTAGCCGTTTCCCGCAGCTCCGTCCGCGTGGTTTTTAGATATGCGATGACGTGTCACTATGGCGCCTGTATTACAGTTCGAGTTTCAAATTATTATACAACTAGCTGTTCCCCGCGGTTTCACCCGCGTTAATTTCGGACTTCCCGCGGGAATTCCGGATAGATATATATTAGGGATAATGTAGCTTGGTAAATGAATTTCTGAAATCGGTCCAGTAGTTTTTCAGTTAAATCGTAACAAACAAACAAAATAACCAATCTTTCCTCTTTATAATATTAGTACAGATAATAATTCTTGCAAGGCAACTCCGTATAACACATTTAGTTTTATTTTTGCGTGATGCACACAGTAAAAGATGTCTCAGTAAGAAGGCACTTTTTAATTTTAAAATAAAAACACGTATTTTTTGGATTTTAAATCGCATGATCTTGGTGACCAGCTGTTGAAAGACATCCGAATTTTTATAGATAATTTGTTTTAAAATTCTTGTTGCTTGCATTTGCACAAACAAATTACACTAAACTTAAAAAGTGCATTCTAACTAGATAGACTAGACTTACAAGACAACCTTTATAACAAAATAAACATGATCAACTTCAATATTCAGGAATACAGATTACTCTCTAGTTAGATGACAGTCAGTGTTCCATTAGTCGCTGGCTGAATGCAATAGTGGCACATTTATATATGGGCAGCAATACGAACATAAACGCAATGCGAAAAAAAAATAAGTACCTAAGTTTTGTTTTGTGTCACTATTGCATTCACCCACTGAAGTAGTAATAATATTAATCTATCGAGATTCAAAAGAATTTATCTAAATTTTAGACGGACCTTAACGGCCACATCTGCAAGATAGTGAGAGCTGCCTGAATGTTTTTACGTAGTAGGTTTGTAAATGCCGTGTGGCAACCAGGACTGTTAGTTAAAGCGATCCTATTAATCAGTCAGCTGGCTTCGTGGAATTACGTTTAACGTAGTACCTATTACGTTATAAATATTGTAACTTTTTGTGGCCGCGGTGAATTATAAAAGTTTAACACATTCTTTTTCCAGCAAAAAATATGCAAATTAATGTTATTTTGTTAGTGGCAAATATGTAGGTTTGTTAGGTTTCAAAAGCTTTATTATTTATCTAAAGAGAAAACGAATTGATTTAAAATTGTGTAAATATTTTTTTTGGGATAAATCTGCAGTGTTGCAACATATTATATATAAAACAGTTTGAAACTTGCGAAAAGATGTTGTATTTTTAATTTTGCTATATATATTTTTGCTTTATGATGAAAAATAAGTATTTACCTACCGAATATTTGAAATGAATATCTCAGAAAATACTTTTTACTTATATAACAGGTGGCGCCAGTTTGTCTCCTTCACTATGGCCATAAAACGTTGTGACTCGTGTTATGATAACGCGTCACAAAGTATGTCTTTTCCTCGTGCTCCAAGAAGTTTCACTCCAAAATAACCCATTTGCAATGTGTCTTAACGCCATACAGAATGTTACCTTCTAATATTTTGACACCTGGAGCGTTGGTATTGTGTTTTTGGGACGCGCATTACGGACGAGGAAAGCTGCTGGTTTCTATAACATACTGAATAAGAAACCTGGCCTTTGAATGAGATATGACTAAGTAAAAAAAAAATGAAAACAACTCAACGTGTTATAATAGGTTAGTGTTAGAATATCGAGCGGCTGCAAAGAAAAGATGAGAGCGCAATGATTTGCAGCGGCGATAAATCCAAGAGGTAGACGGGGACAGACTCGCCCCGGGGCAGCCGCGGTAAGTGTATCCAATTACTATGATACCGAAGCACCGTGCGTCGTGCCGGTACCCTGCACCATACACTGTAATAACAAAGATTAAACCAACAGCGAGGAAACGAGAAAAAAAAGAAAAATCTATTACAAATAACAGCCTAAGTGAAATATTTATATTATTTATGAGCAACACGAAAGTTAAAGCCGAACTTGCCTTTAACGAATTTTAACACTTGATAGTTATCATTTTATTATATTGAATCGATTATGGCAAGAAATCAGGGTGACCTCAACTGGCCTGCAATTTTCACTTAAAAACTATAAGTAATGGACATTTCAGCCAAAAGGACTTTTGCAGCTGATGTCAACTAGTAACTTCTTATTAATTTGTATGTCGGCTTCTATTAGTAGACTACGAAAAATTTCAAAATCGGACTCGGAATCGGATCGGAATTATAGGACTTCCAAATTTGTATCGAATTGATGAACCACCAATTCGATACAAATTTGGAAGTCGTGTAATAATCATAACTTTAAACCTCACGAGGTACTGTATTAATTCCGATATTCTTGTTGTTACGCAATAACGAGAAGTTAATGGACGAATGCATTAGTGTTCAGCATGATAATAGTTCATTAGCATCAACAGGCTCAGCGCCTAAAACACAATGCTAATTTTAATAAATGTTAATTTTATTTTGGTACTTGGTTGTAAAAATTATAGGGGAAGGGCCTTTTTTTGGAAATTCTCAAAACTTGGAAAAAAATTGCATTAGCAAACTTAGATGAATTTTTTGCCCACTCGGAAAATTTTTGATCTTATTTTCTGGGTAAATATAATACAAAAACGGTCCTGTCTGAACATCTCCGTTAGGAGTGTCCTAGCAAAATGCTGAAACAGTGACCCCGCTTTGGTCATGGGGACGCACCACACAAACACCTCTGTGATTTTTTTTAATATTTTGCTTAATCGTGTTCTAATGTAAGTACAATTTAACTGTCATAAAATTGTGATGTGTCTGTATTTCTCAATAAATGCCTTTGGTTTGTTTCTACTAGACCATAGTTTCAAACACGACTCTAAAATGTGACAAGAGTTCGAATCTCACATGTTCAAATCTCACTTTACAGTCTTTATACGTACCTATACTACAGAGTGCATTTAACTCGGTACGCACTACGCAGGTTCCGATTTTCTCGTCGTGCGTATCGTCTCATCTTACACAAGAAACCGTTGCGAGTCGGGAGGCTCGCTCGTGGGTAATTAATTCCGCGCCGCACCACTCCGACGACGCGCGACGCGGCCCGAACGAGAACAAACCGCAACGTCCTGTATGTAGGTACGCAGCCGCGCAAAAACATGATGATCGAAAGCTTTCAGCATAGCAGTAGTCAATGGTCGTTCTAATTTCGATCGCTGGTATTTTCGCGAGTGTTTTGCTCAACCTATTATTATTAGCCGTTTTTCTTTTACCTACACTAGATTTTCCCCCGCGGTTTCATCCATGCGTATTTAGAGAATCGGGAACTCTAAAATTCTTACACTCAGCTAATATTATACAGGGAAAGAATATTTATAATCGCTTCGAACAAAGAAACATTTCTTCAGCTTCGCATTACTTAAATTCACGGAGAACAAGCTGGTTAGGGTCCGACATAGACAGGGTTACTAATACCTTGTTGGTGGCTTTAAAGAGCCATTACACGTAGCTACATGCGGTCACCGGACACCACGGAAGAGCTCCGATATCGAGTGCACATAAATCACGCGCTATAACATCCGACGCAGCCAGTATTAAAAATTATGGGTTTTTATTTACTGGCACAATAAAAGCGAATCACGCTTTTTAAACAAACATTTACCTCTTTCAATTCAACATCGACAACTGAATGGACTACAGAGAATTTCCCTTTTACACATGAATGGAGACGAGGCTTGAAGATGTAAGCAAATGGAAGTGACCTCAACGTTTTTGATAGCAAACGTCACAAGCGATACAATCGCCACATAAAAGGTCATAATGAGACGACGCTGTTGCGATACTCCACACCGATCGCAATCAACAGAGTCGTTGCCGTGGTTGGTCAGGCAGCATCAGCCAGTGCGCGCACCGATGTCATTGTTCACAAATCACAACACAGGCGCAATTCTAGGCTGTGTTCCGAATCAGCACTTGTGTTCACATGGATTCACACTAGCCGTTCCGAAATTCTCGTGTCGGCCCTCAAGTGAGCCGCCCGGAAACATGCAGTGGTACACACTGGTGTGCTAAATAGTACGGAATTCGGTGGACTCGGAATATAGCTTTATTTAACGTTGTTCGGCAACAAATAATTATCACACCGGAGTGAACACGACATCCCCTTTCTTTTCCACTGAAACGACGAGATCACACTGTGTGTGTAGTTTTGGAAAGAAACCCTGCTTATGCAAAATATAAAACCGCACCACTACCGCTCTAATCCTTTCCCCACATATTATACTTCCGCTGTGATCGCCGATCGACTTTGTTATTGGTGCGTGTATCCATTTAAATAGAGAGACTCTTGTCGAGACGGGAAGATGCGGTTTTGTGTTTTGCATGATATCAGGAGAATTGACTCTCAGTTTCCAACGTCCGCAAGAACAAATAAATAAATAAATAAATCACACAGAGTGGAATAATATATTAAACTAGAGGGGCAATGAATGCGCGACATACGCGCTACAAGTTGTTTAGCTTCAGGTGATAAAATCTTCCAGCGTTACTGGTTTTCATCTGTTTTCGTATTAAATAAAATTCTTTATCTGTTGTATGGTGGATATTCTTCAGAGGGCGGTTTTTGTCTAGCAGTTTAATTTCACATTTGCTTGCTTTGACGCATTAACTACTCAACCGATCATTATGATATTTGGAACAAGCGTTGTCAGGTGGTACAGAAAACGACATAGCGTACTTTTTTATCAAGGGAATCTCCGCGAAAACTTTGTAATTAATACGGGTAAAAGTTATTCATAAAAATGCTTTAGATCTTCGATTGCTTTCTATTCGAACGATAGTTGGACGTAACCCTTCTGGATGGGCCGCGTGCTGATTAGCCGGATCCACACCGAACGATCCAAAATGGATCGGCGATCCCGCGATCCGCGATCCAAGATCGTGATGCGTGGAGCGTGGATCGTTCTAGGTCGATCCAACAGCAATCTTTTGCGATCCTGACTGGCTGCTCCAACGCGCTCCTGCCGATCCATACTGAATCAGTCAGGAATCAGGAATATTGTTCATTTGCCGACTAATTTTCCGCCAGGCATCTTCTCTTACACCTCTATTTGTGTAATTGGTATCGTTAGGATCCCATAAACATTTATTCTCCCTATATAGGGAAATTAAACGGATACATTGCGAATTATCCATAATAGCGGATCACGCGATTCTCACAACCGAACCGTCCAGACCGCGCGCGCCAAGCGACTGAGGCACCTTTGAGTCTGGCCAAAAAACCGACAACAAATGGATCGCACGCGGCGAGGAGCGCGCGCTCTCCGCCGCGCACATGGATCGCGCGCGGCACGTCTACACTTCACGCTCCGTGGAGCGCGCTCCATGCCGCGCGCGATCGGAGCGCTTTGGATCGTCCGGTGTGGATCCGGCTATTGTGATCTAGGTCTGCCGGATCGCCGAACAGCGGCAATGTTCGCGGATCCAATATTGGACGTCACGAGCCGCGACCGAATCAGACCACGATGCACACGCAACGTCGCATTGTTTCATCCAATCGACATTTCGACAGTAAACCGTTTATGGTAAAACAAGCCATTGTTTGTTGCCGTAAATAGAGTAAACTAAAAAGATAAACGTCAATAGATAGAAAACGCTGGCTGGCACGCGGTCCAACAACAACAGTAACTCGAGTTTTCATTTGCAGTAAACAACACAGCGATCGACATTAAGAACATCGTTGTAAGCCTTGTGATCATTGAATTTGTGGCGCGCTATTGCGTTTAATCGTAAGTATACTCGTATTTCAAAATGACAGTTATGTTTAACACCTGATAGTAATTATGGCTCATTGCTTTCTAAGACAAATCCAAAGGGTAAGAATTAAGACCGATTACAATCTTAATTAAATGACTAAACCGAAAGAGTCTAGAAGTCACAAATCCAGTGTTTATAGATACTTAGTTAAATTCCAAAAGGAAAATACTGATACCAATTGAATAAAACCATATCACTGTCAGTAAATATATGTTCTATCAGACACAGGAATAAAAACAAACCTCGGTCATCATGTACGGTGTCGGTTCGTAACAGCTACACCGCCTGGGGGATTGCAAAGCAACGTAACAATAGTTATTAGCAATCAATCAAGCAAGCAAATTCCAGTGGGAGGTACAAAACTAGCTACAGTTGCTAAAAATAATAACGAAATATTAAATAAAAGAAACAACTGCCTCCTTACGTATACATAAAAAATATGTGTAGAGAAATTAAAGCTAAAAGGATAACGATAATTTCGTTAAACTATGAAAACTGATATTCGAGACTAACGGGAAACCCAGATTCACCAGGGTTGCGGTGGCAGTCTGACAGGATACTCGGGAACCCAAGCAGTCGAAGAGACCATGGGGTTTTGGTGGGTTTCAAGCCCTGCGCCGCCACATCATACTATAGGTACATGTGGGTATACACGAGTGGGAGGTGGTGGTGTGCGGGTGGAGCGGGGTGGTCCTACGATTGGAAATAACATTTATTTCTTATGACTGTTTCTTTGGAAAAGTTGTTATCATTTAAATTTCCTTCACTAATTACCAATTACCTTATATCCCTTATACATATAGGTACCCTCTTATACATATAGGTACCCTATGTTAGGTTAAACTTTAAGTTCATCATAGTTAGAGTAGAATACTTCATGTTTACATTTAAGTAGTTGATCAGTCAGCGACAGTACAAAGGTCAGGAGCGGTGAATGAACTCAAAGTATGATTCGTGAATAATGCATTGAGGGATAGCGTTTAAAGTATATTTGGGACGAAAGTTCATTTTTCACTCAATAAGTCCATTGTTGAAATCAACATCCTGTATATTTAGATTAAGTTACGTCCCAGCCTGCGGTAAGCGGCACGCTTTTGTAATACATACATACGGGTAGGTAATAGAAAGGAGGTGCGGCGTATTGCGGGAAATGTGAGGGCATCAAACCCAAATTGCCGCTGCCGGGCGAGCCACACAGTGCGCCCGGCGGATAATGACGAGATTGTTCCCGGTGTTGGTGTGTCGCCGCGCGCCGCTATCCCAGCTCCTAAGGCGTCCGATACGACAACCCTGTATCCTCAACAGAATAACAATTACTTTCCACTTACAGAAATTCAGACGAGCTGCAACCGGATTGCTGACCAGGGCCCTTATTCACAACAACATTTCTTGCCCATAACGCGTCTCCCAAAAACTCATTCCTAAACGCTTCAGATGCCAAAATATTATGAAATTTATATTATGCATAGGTACCTTAAGTCACGTTGTGAATGTATACTTTTGAAGTGAAACTTCTTGAGTGCGCGAGTTATCTTAACACGACGTGTTATGGCCCTGTAGTGAATAAGGGCCGTGGTCAAGATCGAGACGGCTAAGTTTACACCGTTGGGCACTGATTTTGAGCAACATACCACATCCTCAAATTGCTCATTTTCTTTTCGACTATATTTTTTCCAAAATCTGTTATTTTAGGTGAAAATATTTCCAAAAGTTATGGTTCTCCAATAAAAGTAACTACCGTTAAGGTAGCAATACTCTTGCAAATCTTGCGAAATGTTAGCATTATTTCATTTATAGTTGGAGTAAGTAAAACAAAAATGAATATGAGAAAGGATCGCGTAATAAGCTGGTGTCACCACCCGTGAAACTGCATCACTCTGCGAGCCCTGAATGCGTCTCTATGCCCATTAATTCTATACGTCACACTTATCAACGTGATTTAGCAGAAATTTAACTACGAAGAACGTTTCATTGTGTTAAAGATCTCTTGGGTTTTGGATACAACGTCGGTTATTACCCCCAAAACACCAATTATGAGGTTCCGGTGGTTTAAGCATTGCGTAACGTACTGCCACCGAAGGTGAATAGCAATTAGGATGTTGCGACACTGCGGGATGCACGTACTCAATTTGGCTTATTCGTAAAAAAATAACCATTCGACTCGTATTTAAAACACGAACGAAATAAAAATTGAACATTGACTCTCAAATATGAAAGAACGCTGACGCGATGTGGAATTTTAATCGGTTACATGACCAAAAAGTCAAAGAAAAGAAAGATATTGTCCCCTCGCCTCGGCGTACAGCGCTTTGACAAATTTGAAGGGTCACCTGATGAATTTTGATGAACGGGTAAGATAATAAAATTGATTATTCAATGACGCGAGTGGATTTTTGTCGATATATTTTCAGTCGATGTATTTTATAAGCTACTAAGCTGTGCCCACGGTTTCACCTGCGTGAGTTTAAAATTTCTCAGGATTTTTTTTTGCCCGTGTCAAGTTGGGAATGCGCTGTGGAACTCCCTATCATAAAACGGATACAGATAGAAAGCTTCCAGGATAAGTTTTGTTTCGGAAACCGAATCACAATCCGATGCACAGTTTAGAATAACTAACGACTTTGTTTTATTTATAAGAAACAAATAGTTTTTAGATTACATACACGCTTTCAACTTATATGTATTTCAATAAAATATATATATCCTACTAATATTATAAATGTGAAAGTGTGGATGTTTGGATGTTTGTTACTCAATCACGCAAACACGGCTGAACGGATTTGGATGAAATTTGTCATGCACGTTGTCAAGGGTACTTTTTATCCCGGAATTCCCGCGGGAACTCCGAAATTACCGCGGGGCACAGCTGATAAATTGAATCAAACGGAATGAAACTAATGTCTATGAATGATATATTGGACGTGACACAGTTCTCGATGTAACAGATCCATTATTATACCTAGATCTGTCTCCTTCCTTACACCGCGCCGTCGCGAGGCATACAATGGCACCGCCGGTCACACAACCTGTTTTCGTGGGAACATTTAAGATACACTATATTCATACTTTCATCCGATCATGCATGATTTAAGTGGGAACTTAACAATATTTTAACAAAAAGTTGTGTCTTGTGACATATTTAATACTAGTAGTTCCGCTGCCACTTCACCAATAGGTCGTATTTGGGTCGTTGAATAACAACCATCACCGAATGAAACTTTGTACTAAGTGTTTGCTCTTCGCGTGAATTTTGGGATACTTCGGGAACATTTTGTTCCAAGATAAAAGTTTTCAATGAACGAATTTTTAGTCTGTTCCGTAGTTCCAAAGATCACAAACAAAGAACTTTTACTTCTTTATCTATAAGTACTAATATTATAAAGAGGTAAATTTGTGAGTTTGTGACGTTGTAGGAGATAATCTCAGGATCTAATGAACCGATTTTGAAAATTCTTTCACTTATAGGAAGCTACGGTAGTCCTGAGTCACATAGGGTCCTTTTTTCCCAAAAGTACTACGGGAACTTTGAAATTACTGAGGGTGAAACCGCGGGGGCGGCTAGTCTAGTATAATCCAAACCCAAGTTATAAGGGTTCAAAGTTCAAAAAAACGACGAAGCGCTTCGAGAAAAGGTAGGTTGCGCTTCGCTTGGCTCATCTTGGCGGAAGCACTACCGTGCCCCCAGATGAGTGAGCGAAATGATTTGAAGTTAATCCCAAAGGGTGACAACATTGCTTTACGAGCAATTCTTTATTTGTGCACTCGTCTTTCCGGTCTTCTTGCTGCGTAATCTCATTACTTACTTTATAAAAGCTGAACTACACGATAGAGTGAATGTATTTTCGTGCTACAAACACGGAGAGACGTATGGAAATTATGTCGCTTTTTCTTATTGTTAATTAAAAGAAGTGGAACCGGATTCAACTACGAGTCAGGTTTATGTCTAACCCGTTTCGTTCGGATAACGAGTCGTTGATTAGCCGAGCAATTAAAATGTGTTTTTGGAATCCCCTTTTTTTTTAAGCTCCGTAGACGGTTCATTAGATTATGTCCAATGTTTATCATGATTCATAGATTATAAGTTGTGTGGTTAAAATAAGAGTATTGCTACATCAGTAGTATTTTAGTTTTGTTGCTACGTAGGTATATGTATGTATGGTGGCATCAATTTTACATAAATGTTGAACACTCGCCAGGCGTTAAGGCCCTTAGGCCTCCAACTAGCGTTATTAGCTAAAATTCATATCTTACAAAATATTTCATTTCTGTTAAAAGAAATAGAAGCTTTCTACTATTTTTTTATGACAATTCTGCGGTATTAAAATTGGATATATAATTTTTAACAAAAAGAGACACAACACAGATTTCAATTTCACTTTTACTATATTTCATGGCAATATTTCAGAATTATCAAACCAAAAAACTGTATTTATCTACCTCTTTTTTCTTCAATGAAATAATATGTCAGAACAGATGAGTTTTTATACTGAGTGGCGCTTGGATATGGCGTCGACGCACGCTTCAAAATATCAAAATTACTGCCACAGTCAAAGTTACCAACGACCGTGTGGAGATATCACCAAAACTCCTTTGGTCGCATTCAGCTATTAATATCTCTAGGCTAATATTGTTCTGTTCGCTGCGATGTGCGTGACGTCACGCAAACTGTTACCATTACTGTTTGCTTTTGGTCCAAAGCTAGCTGTCCCTTTAGCCAAGTTGACGTTCTATAATCGTAAAACTAAGGAACGGAATCGTGGTCACGTGGTCACGCAAAACTGGAGATCGATTTTTGAATAGCTCGAATTGCTATTCACACACGGAATCGCAAGATTCGCATGCGAATGCGTGAAATTGTATTTTTGAAATTTCATTGCACGTGAATTCTGCAACGAGTGGGTCGGACCACTCTTATTTGAATTCATCGATCGAAAGTTTGACGTTTAGTGGTATAATGTCATTTTAATAATTTGAAATGATTGATAACTAGTTTGACAACATCAAGAACGTTTCGTTTTAAGTCCTTTTAAGTACCGTTTTATAAAAATCTATGAAAGTTACCTTCCGGTTTTTAAATATTCTGTGTCAAATGAAACAAATCTAAAGGAGTTTCAGAAAACAGCAACACCGTATTCGAATGATTCCAAAATATGACAAAATGGGATTCAGTGAATTGAATTTCACATGTGAATTGATTTCACATAAGATATTCGAGCGATTCAAAAATCGATCTCCTGGGCTTTTGATTGGACGATTGGAACACGTAACATGACGAATCGATCCTTAGTTTTCTATGCGTTCTTGCCTATAGAATGTTAATTTAGCTAAGAGGGCTGTTGTACCCGTTTCACCCGCGTAAAGTGAAAACAATTAGGATGTAGGTGCCTACCTTATATCTTATTTCAAGACTTAGGTATTATACCAAATATCTGATAAGCATGATGCTCTCCTTGAACTTTGGGACTTGCTCGGAAACTATGATAGGTGATTGCTCCCCAACTGAAGTGACGTTTGATTACTATACTACTAAACTCATGCAGCAACTTACAATAACAATAGATGTTTGTCGAATTGTAATATAGGTAGGTATAAATTAATAGTTCTTTTATGAAGATACTTTGTTCAAGAAGGATAATTTGTTTCAAGGAGAAACATAATTTGTTTTTTCATACAGCATATTCAACCCCAAATTACATAACTAAATATTATTAAAATAGAACCAGTAATATAATCACGCAAGATAACTCTATATACTTCATGTCGTATTCTATGTATCTATATTTTTAGATGAACAACATTAAAATGTAAATTACATTACAAAAAAAAACTGGAAAAAATTTAATGAGGTACAATATAATTGTACCTCATTAAAAGTTAATGTAAACTATTATTAGAGAGTTATTATGTTTTGAAGGTTACTAGTTAGACATGACGAACTTTTTTCACAATGAAATACCTACCATATTAATTCAAAATATACTAATTGACTCATAGTATTAAGGAAAAAAAAACTGTTAATATGTCCATGGAAAGCGTCCATAGAATAATTTTCTGTGTTCTTGTAATGATAAATGCGATGAATTTTAGAACGAGGTTAATCCCAAGTCACTGCCGATTGTAGTCTAGTCTCACTGTTTATTCTGTGTTTCTTCTTTTTTTTAAATATGGTAAAATACCCCTTACGAGTAAGAGGTATTTTTGCCAATGTCAGTTAAAGAAAACAGTAGGTCATTTAAATAAGTTCATTTATAAAGTAATTTATGGTATTATCTGTGTTATAAATAAACAGAAACACACAAAATGAATCTGCCATCATGATCATCCCATTTTGTCGGGCTATTTCGATATTAACATGAGAATAACTAGTATTTGATATACTCGAATCAAATTTTGTCGAATGTAGGTAGGTATATATTAAGGAATATTTTATACCCTCTTTACTTCCCTGATAATTGGCATGGTAAATGAAAAGGCGAGAATTAATAACTTTTATGATACTCGTAGTACATTCAACACATAAAGTGTGTTAACTTACTATAGCGAATGCCGTCGTTAACTACTTATGCGGATTGGTTTTCGTCAATTAGTATCACAAAACTACTTGGAGATCAATGATTTATTATATAGAATGTCTTTGTTCGAGATGCTATGTTAATTTATTTTTTTCCAAGATTCGACAGACACGACAGAGCTTAAATCTGTGTTTTTTTTGAAGCTGCGTTCAGATTATGCAATTAACATACAAAATGCTGCGTTCAGAATATACAATTATCATTTAAAGTCTAGCTTTTTACTAAATTAAATTATGATTCAAATGACAAAATGATTAATGTTTTATTATTGAATTACTTTATAAGTGTAAACGCATAAGTAAACTCCTCTCAAAAATCACATAATATTCATCGTTACCAATGAGGCGTGATACAATCACTCACATAATGCGTCGAGCTTTCATTGCCTACATTATCTAACGAAGAGCGGATGGGACCACAATCGCGTGCTAGATCGTATAAAGAGCGTTTGCGAACGAATTTGATACATATATCGCACCACTGTGGGTCGGAATTCCTTTCACCTGAATGTAAACATGGAACTGTTATATAACACATCGGATATCACATTACAGGGTAAACGATCCGACCTTCCCATACGCTCGGTTAGTCTTACTCGCGCACAAAATGTAGGTATAGGTACGTAACTGAATATGAAGCTTGCAATAAACGCTTTAATAATATATGTCGGCGAGAGGGTAGTTTCATTAAAAATAACTGTTGTTTCCCGCCGGCGAATAGCGGTTGTAGAAAGTTCGTTCCCCCGCTCCACTCCATTGCCCGACTCGTCTTTGTTAGAACTTGATATAAACTGCGGGTATGCGTAAGCGACGGTTCATTGTTATTTTGTGTTCGGTTCAGTGCAGTTATAGTGTCGTATCAAGTGATTACGTGGCTATAGTGATTACGTGTGCTGCGTCATCTAATTGTTTCCAGAGGTTTGCTTAAGTCGGGAGCACGGGCAGTGGAGGTGAGCGTTCATGCATTGTAAAGGGGCCCCATTAAACCTACACCTGGGTCGCAAGTCCCAGGCACTGCTCCGTGTTCCCTACGGATATCTGGTATGCTGTACAACTTCTAACTATGTTGGTGCAATTAATTGTAACAGTTTCTAGTTCTTTCTAGATGTGTCACTCAGCTAATAGTCTCGGTCATACCTACCCCTACCTTCGGTTACATTGTGTTATGTTATCATCATCCGTTAGTCAGCTATCTTTACAATAGCAGATAACTATCTGCCGTTATCTGCTACTACTCTTCCTTGCTTTTCCGACATCAGAAGTGGGATTGTTCTTGCGTCCACATTTCGGCCGTGAGGTTCCTACATTTACTTTCTGGTCGTAGGGACAATGTCGTCCGGTCCATGTGGTTGGTCGAAGGGACACATTCGTCCGGTCCAGACTTATTAGGCAAAGTTGGTCATAGGGACAATGTCGTCCGGTCCATGTGGTTGGTCGAAGGGACACATTCGTCCGGTCAAGACTTATTAGGTAAAGTTGGTCGTAGGGACAATGTCGTCCGGTCCAAAGGGTTGGTTGAAGGGACACATTCGTCCGGTCCAGACTTATTGTATCGTGTAAAGCTTTCTCAAAGACAATGTCGTCCGGTCCATGTGGTTGGTAGAAGAGACTCACACTTTCCGGTGTTTAGTGTTGAGTGTGTTTGTGTGTCTGTGGCCCTGAGGAGAACGTCAGGTTGACAGTGAGGATAACGTATCCGCGAGATATAATGAAAGTGTGTTGTTCAGTAAAATCGAACAGCTAGAGTGTAACCCAGTGTTTTGAGTCAGGATGAACGAGCGTTAACATTCGTTGAATTCGACCTGTCCTTAGCGCGCACGAGGCCGTGCGCACGTCAGAATGGCCGTGTCGGCGAGAGGGTAGTTTCATTAAAAATAACTGTTGTTTCCCGCCGGCGAATAGCGGTTGTAGAAAGTTCGTTCCCCCGCTCCACTCCATTGCCCGACTCGTCTTTGTTAGAACTTGATATAAACTGCGGGTATGCGTAAGCGACGGTTCATTGTTATTTTGTGTTCGGTTCAGTGCAGTTATAGTGTCGTATCAAGTGATTACGTGTGCTGCGTCATCTAATTGTTTCCAGAGGTTTGCTTAAGTCGGGAGCACGGGCAGTGGAGGTGAGCGTTCATGCATTGTAAAGGGGCCCCATTAAACCTACACCTGGGTCGCAAGTCCCAGGGACTGCTCCGTGTTCCCTACGGATATCTGGTATGCTGTACAACTTCTAACTATGTTGGTGCAATTAATTGTAACAGTTTCTAGTTCTTTCTAGATGTGTCACTCAGCTAATAGTCTCGGTCATACCTACCCCTACCTTCGGTTACATTGTGTTATGTTATCATCATCCGTTAGTCAGCTATCTTTACAATAGCAGATAACTATCTGCCGTTATCTGCTACTACTCTTCCTTTCTTTTCCGACATATACATTAGGAGAGATTTGTAATGAAGGTAGATAGATAGAGTGCGCTACATCAAAATGAAGGTTGAGGCGGCATTGCAATAAGCAGCAGCAGATATTATGCCACTCCAGTCCTTACATAATGTGTATTATAATAAATACGAAAGTGAGTTTGTTTGTTTGTTACACTTTCACGCTTTAAAGGCTAAACCAATCACCCTGAAATTTTGCATACACGTTGTCATGGGCACAGAGGAGGACATAGGATATTTTTTATCCCGGAATTCCCGCGGGAACTCCGAAATCACCGCGGATGAAACCGCGGGGAACAGCTAGTTTGTGAATAAAATACTTTGACAATAATCAAAACCCCGAAAGACTAAATCGTAGTGCAAATAGACACATTAGTCTCTACTGTTGAATAGCTACGCTGCAAAGGAGAATGAGCGCTTAACATTTTATGCCATAATGTCATTTTAAAGAGCTTAAAAAGCTTAACATTTTTATATGACAGCAAAACCGTATCTCGTGTAGGGAAGAAGTTATTAGGCATAAAAAAAATATAAAAATTAATATTCACGTTTTATACCTACGCATAATATGATCGCATAATATTAATATGATTTTGAAATAAAATGGCTAGTTTCATCTCTTAATTATTTCTATTGTTTATAACACGTGGCGTATTTTTTTTTACCTATAAAGACATCCGATTTTTTTACATCTCTACTGATTACTGATATTATAAAGTGGTAAAGTTTGTGAGTTTATGTGTTTGTGACTTTGAAGGTGGTAATCTCTGGATCTAATGAACCGATTTTGAAAATTTTTTCTCTTATAGGAAGCTACGGTAGTCCTGAGTGACATAGGGTACTTTTTATCCCGAAATTCCCACGGGAACTACGAAGTTACCGCGGTTGCCGCGGTTGAAACCGCGGGGGACAGGTAGTATCTAACAAGATGGACGTGTTCACTAAGTGCCAAGCTCGGGGTCAGCGGCGGAATAAAATTATACTATAAAAGTCGCACTGCTCAACGATACAAACTAGAACATTGCTTGCACAGACGTCGTGGAACACACCCAAGTTATTCAGTGCAATCCGATTGACATTACAAACATAGACCTGCGTATAAATCACAACAAGCCGGCATTATTCCAATGTTAAATTAACGCCAACCATTATTTATCGGTTGCATATTTACTTACTTTTCGATTTCAACCGACCGTTTTTCTAGGTCGAGCACGCAACGCCGAAGGCAATTCGAATAGGGTACGAACATTACGCATAAAATCATTGGAGCCGTTAGCACATTTTTGACATCTTTGTATTTGCAACTAGCTGTGCTCCACGGTTTCACCCGCGGTAATTTCGGACTTCCCGCGGGAATTCCGGGATAAAAAGTACCCTATGTCCTTCTCTGTACCTGACAACGTGCATTCCAAATTTCATCCAAATCCGTTCAGCCGTTTTTGCGTGATTGAGTAAACGTATGCGAGGATAAGAGCTCGAAAGCGCATTTTCATTCGACTTGCTTCAAATTTATCGTCACTGTTTAGCTCCTATATGTCTTAGCGTTATGTTATATAGCCTATAACCTGCCCAGGAGTATGGACTACAATCGCACCAAGTTTGGTTAAAATCCCTTCAGTAGTTTTTGACCCATGCGTGCACATACAGACAGACAGACAGACAGACAAAAAATTTACTGATTGCATTTTTGGAATCGGTATCGATCACCATTCATCCTCCAATATTAATTTTGAATATATATATTCAATGTACAGAATTGACCTCTCTACAGTTTTATTATATTTATAAGTATAGATATAGATTTAATGCCACTCGTATCTATTATGTAAGTGGATTTACATAATAGATACGAGTGACAAAATTTTTAAGCATGCTTTATATAATTTAGATTTCATATACTTTTAAAACTTTTGTATTACATCGTCACTTATTAATAACCAAACCAATAAAAATAGAAAACTCACGAAAACTCTACTTGAATCGAAGTCTCTGAACAAAATTTGAAATCGAATGTTGTGTTTTCGTGTTGTTCTTTCTTTAAGTTATAACATAATGTTATTGAGATGGAATATGATCGACCGTTTCGGCCGCGGTGTCACTATGATGATTTTTCAACGGATGATTTTTACATAAAACGAGTTCAATTTCTATTTTTGTGTTCTCTGAATACAAAAAAAATCCTTTATATTAAGCGAAAACATCGCCAACAAGTTAGATTTACTTGTAGATAGTGATAATGATTATTACCATCAGTAACCCAAAAATAAACAAGTGATGGGCATAAAGTTAGCAAAAGAATTATCGCTCAATGCCAGCCAGCCGCAGATGAACTTTAGCAGTCACGTATTGCCTACTGGTGACTTATTTTTAACCGACTTCCAAAAAGGAGGAGGTTCTATGTTCGATTGTATGTATTTTTTATTCATCGCGACCAGGACCACTATTCGCCAATAATATCCCACAGCGGTCACGTGCACTCGATTATAAGTCAGGAGTCAGGAGACGTGTTTGCGAGCTATTTCTGTCCCACCTATGTCCCCTTTTGCACAGTCCTTCCTGTCTCCAATTGTCCCACAACGTTTCACCTCTACAGTTTAAAAGCTGACGTCAATCGTGTTTATTTATATGTAGATTGTAGGTATTATAGCAATCAGCGTCAGTCGGCGTGTTAGCGCGCTAATGTGCGCAAGATTCGAGTTCAATGTGCACATGAGACTCGTAAACTAATAAATTAAATTAAAATTAAAACGTTCACATTCTATTCACGAAAACAAAGTTATGATTTCGAGTTGAATTTTAAATGAGCGAAACGCGTTCATCTTGTAAGCTTAATATAAAATTAATAAGATAAAATATACCTACGTAAATTTAGTCTAAAATTTTATGCTTTCAATTCAAAGTGTTAAGAAAAGTAGCTCATTTTGTACGCGTATTTTTTCCGAGCTCATATTTTTCAAATGCTTCTCTTAACGAAAATGTAAAATAAATAGGCAGGCATCTTTATGGGCAGCCGTGCTCCACTTTCGTCTTCGTCGCTTTCTATTGAGGTTGAAAATAAAAGTAAGCCTATTTTGAATTCTGAATGGTTTTTTTTTTTCAAGCTCATATTAAAGAACCCACGGATGTCACTTTAAATATATTATAGCTATTTGTGCAACAACAGCGGAAAATTTCTGTCGCGAGTGTAGGTACGGTGTTTGAATCCGGAGCGTAGTGTTCCTCAAAGTCACAAGAAACATAATATTATTATCACTTTGTTCTCGTGTAGCACATGCAAAACCTCACTAGCGAAGAAAACATTGGACTAAGTATAAATTTATTTACACTACACTAAAAAGTATGGTTCCCAAAAAATATTAAGTACTACAATTTTCCGGACTTATTTATTATATCCTACTAATATTATAAATGTGAAAGTGTGGATGTTTGGATATTTGGATGTTTGTTACTCAAACACGCAAAAACGGCTGAACGGATTTCGATGAAATTTGACATTGGATGTTTGTTACTCAATCACGCAAAAACGGCTGAACGGATTTCGATGAAATTTGACATGCACGTTGTCAGGGGTACAGAGAAGGACATAGGGTAATTTTTATCCTGGAATTCCCGTGGAACTCCGAAATTACCGTGGGTGTAACCGCGGGGCACAGCTAGTATTTAATATTTTTTAAAGTCAAAAAGCAAATTACTTTTGCTTATTGGTTTAAATCAACAAAGGCACGGCACGCTCCTTGAGCCTGTGAGGTAAAAAAAAAATTTGGCTCACATTGCACAGCATGATAAAAATCAATGTCTACTCATAACCTAGCATATAAACTGAAATATCGCACTTACTTTGCCAGTAGTTATACAGAGAAACAATCGTGGCGGGAGAGCAGCTGAACAACTTTCTCATGAACTCGGCTTATGTCGTTCGAAGGCTGTCATTAAGATATAGAAAAGAAGCGTTTCGCGCAGAATCGCAAAACGCTACTCCACTATCGAGAAAGTTTTGCAGCAAGTTTCAAGGAAGCAACTGGACGCAAATACCGATGAGATTGTGACTCCGGAATATCCGGATATGGACAAGGATTACGCTGCCTCGCCCATATACTGTTAATTAGAAAAGGATTACAAAGAGAAAAGACAAAGTTTATGCCAAGCCTTCTCCAATTAAACACCCCAAGAAGACCTTTGATGTAAAGTGTAAACGAAGGTGACCACTCGAAGATACATAAATAAATAAATAAATACATTCATTTTACACAATTTCGATTTAAATTGATTTAATCTAATGTAACGTTATCCAAAAAGTAATAAATCCGACAAATCTTTTGGGGTATGTTTATAAATATGTATAAGGATAACTGAATTTAATTTGCACAATATTTAAAATAATAAATAAATATTAAACAGATAAAAAAGTAAACTTATGTGGTCAGTCAGTGTACAAGCGTGATTGTTTTATGTCACAGGAGATTTACGACTGAGCAAGAAAAATATTAGCGAAGTTTCATTTTAAAAATACAAACAACGATATTTTTTATTAATTATTTAGTATTATACAATACGCATCAGATTAAAATTTATAAATAATGATTATATTATCAACCAGTCACTGCCCTCTGATACTAAGATAATAATAACCTATACGTTTATATGGGAAATCTGATTTATCTCACATGGGAGATAAGTGATAACACGTTACACATGTATTTATATACACATTACTAGCTGTCCCCCGCGATTTCATCCGCGGTAATTTCGGAGTTCACGCGGAGGTTGCGAGAAAAATGTACTCTATGTCCTTCAGTTCCCGAGGGAATTCCGGGATAAAAACTATCCTATCTTTTAAGTTGGACCATTTTATGAATGGTTACAAAATTTTATCAAAATCCGTTCAGTAGTTTTGGAGTCCATCGCGGACAAACAACGTGACACGTGACTTATATATATTAGACTAGCTGTCCCCCGCGATTTCATCCGCGGTAATTTCGGAGTTCCCGCGGAGGTTGCGGGAAAAAAGTACTCTATGTCCTTCAGTTCCCGTGGGAATTCCGGGATAAAAACTATCCTATCTTTTAAGTTGGACCATATTATAAATGGTTGCAAAATTTTATCAAAATCCGTTCAGTAGTTTCGGAGTCCATCGCGGACAAACAACGTGACACGTGATTTATATATATTAGATAGATATACAGCATATTGTGTAGTTTAATACATTACCTTTAATGTTATCAAAGATTTCTAAAGCAACAATCGAGTGTGAATTAACCTCTTGAGAAAATAAATATATTGATAATAATAATAATAATCCACTTCACAACTACTACTGTTGTGCTGCGTGTGTGTATTATACGTATGCGTGTGTGTATTATACGTATAATATGATATTAGTAGCTTCTACTGGCAACGTTAAAAATACCGATACTCACTAAAAGTAACTGCTATCTATGAACATACAGAAGTACTTTACCGTTTACAAAATTAAAATAGACAAGCAATAAACGACGTAGCCTTACAACAATGTCGGTCTCTTTTAGGTATTAACATCGTTAAAATTTAAAATAGAAGAATATGTTTCGCGGTTACAGGGTCATACTGTTAACTATCGTCAACTAATTGGATTCGTTATTTAAATTAATTGCTAGAAGTGAAAACAAGGTCCAGGCCATTAATTACGAGTACCTATACGTAGCCATTGAATTATTTATGAGTAGGTATAGTGTACTGAGATCGTTACAATACATTATCCTTACATACTATTTCACATAGTTTTCAAGTTTCAATTTGATTTTGCTAATTTAATATCCGCTAAAGTTCATCGCACAACCACACGACCAGTTTACCAGTGTCGGGAAATGAGACGTATATCGGCTTTCTCGCCGGCGGCGACTTTATCGGACTGCGCCCGGAGAAAACTATCTTATGGAAAATTTTAATAAGTAGTGACGGATTAGAAACGCCTTCCGATAAACTTGCGATTCAGACGTTATTAATAATTGTATTATCAATCATGATCTGGTAACAGAAATGTATAATTAGTTAACGAGACATAGAGGGGTGCAACTGCCACCACACAAAAATTATATTTCATTTAAAAAAACATAGACAGAAGAGTATGTAGATAGCGTAAATCCTACTAATATAATAAATGGGAAGTGTGGATGTTTGGATGTTTGTTACTCAATGACGCAAAAACGGCTGAACGGATTTGGATGAAATTTGGCATACACGTTGTCAGGGGTACAGAGAAGGACATAGGGTACTTTTTATCCCGGAATTCTCGCAGGAACTCCGAAATTACCACGGGTGAAACCGCGGGGCACAGCTACTAGTAAATAATACCGATAATTCTGCAATATTGCAACATAACATAAAAGAGTTTGATTGAAATCTAATAAAAGTGGTCGTTTTTGGCACTTTTCTATGTCAAGTTTTAGCTGCAGAATTATCATCGAAAATCTATTTATCACGTCGATCATTTTCGTAGAAAACACATCCGATATAGATTTTGTCTTTCGATAAAGAAGTAAGCAGCCGCGGTCAATCCCAACAAACCTATTTTAACAACTATAATAAATAATGCGCTGACTAAAGACAGCTTGATGAAGTATTTAAATCTCATATACCTAATAAGATACAATAATTTGGGCTCGTTCACTTGCCTAAAAAAGGCACAACATGAAACAGCAACAAGTTTTAGCAATGTTTGCTTACGAGTCTGATAAGATTACTATCTTGATTATCGCACTAATAAAAAAAAATGATATCATGCTATATTAAAAACCAGATTGTTAGGTAACTCTACATAATACTTCGTACCTAAATGAAAATTAAATAAAACGTAGAAATTAAACAAGATTATTGTATCACATACCTACTTATAGCACAAAAAATATTCCTACCTATCTAGATAAAATCAATAAAGAGCATAATTTTATGTTATCTTCTGAATATTAAAATTATAATATTAATTATTAAATAGAAATAGAATCGAGTTTTCATAATAAAAATCTTTAACTAGGAAAAGCAATAACTTCCGCAAATAACAACTCCGCACGAGAGGATGAAAATGTATCTTCTTGAATACAAAAGTAAATATTTGTCCGTAAAGTATAAAAAACCAAGTGGGTACATTATTAATAAACGTTGCTATCTCAAGTATACTCCACGAGTAAAACATACAAATATCTAAAGATTATGTAGGTATAATCTATGAGAACGTCATTAGCATAACATTCCAAGGACATTTAAAAGGCGAAATCTTCTTTCTTATGAGAAAATATAACAAAGGAAACTTTTTATGTGTAGGTGGGTGACTGGGTATAATGCAAGTATCTACTTAGGTGGACGGGACGGTCCAACCGCTTCCATTTGAAACATTTCAAATTCATTATGATAAAAGAAACCAAAATATAGAATTTACTTAAACGTAGCAAAACCGTAATTCGGCTTTCGAAACTAAGAGATTCACTTCGAAAATATTAAAAATTAAAACTGACTCTTATAGACAGGTATCAGATAATAATTACATAAAATTAGAACAAAGTAAATTCATTATAAGTCAGGAAGAATTAAAATTAAAAATAATATCATAAATATAATCAATAGACTAGATAGGTAGTGTCTGAAGATCTCTATCGTCTACAATTGTAAATGACTTGCCATGATTTGTTTATTAGAAACAGGATCGCAGCCAACGCGGTACGTGTTCACTGTTCATCGTCGGGTATAATTCTTGTGAATACTTCATTAAGTGACTAAACAGAAATCTTAACATTCGAACCGTATAGGTGCAAAAGGCAGGCACACCCGTGACACTCCATACCAGTGAACGGATTTAACACCCCACTACTACTGCAGACGGCGACTTGTCTGCACACGTGCAGTGTGTGCAGTGGTCATAGGACTCGCGCTGAAGTGCGTTGAGCGACGAAGTTCCAAATCCAAGTTGATATTGTTCATCACACTCGCGGCAGTAAAATCCTACATCTTTATCACCTCTAGACCCACCGCTACGATGTTGTAGGGCGTGGGGAGGAACGAAGTTGCGGGGGGCGGAGTGTCGCTTCTTTACGTAGTATGGTAATCTTTGGTCAGAGCACAACGCATTCGCACATCATCCGCGAGCATATTTATTTGACACATGATGGTTCTTTACGATGCCCTCATTGATTATCTCTACCGAGATCTCTTGCCGACCGCCTTTATTTTCCATTTTTATTACAGCAGCTGTCATATATTAATTTTTTATGAAATATAATATAACAACTGAATCACCATGCACGACTTCAGCTTTTATAAAGGGGTCTTTTATTTGGTCTTTATACGACGTGCGATGAGAATAAAAGCTCGGATAAATTTTATTGAATGATAAACGCTTTTTAAAGGACTAAGATCGGCGTAGGTACTGTACCGCTCCTTTTGCGTCATCAAAAGCAGTATATTATTCCCAGTGTTTTGAACTGGAATTATCGGGATGAGTGAGCGAGTGAGCGCTATTTGCGTAACGATGAAATATAAGTACCTATGTAACATAAGCGTATCTCTTTATTAATATCTGACAGTGAAAAGCTGCCACTCACTGTTGTTTTGTTGCAAAACGGTCAACAGCACCGATGACCGAACAAGTGACCAAATTTGTCCAATGAGATCACAAGTGAACCATACTTTTATCTCTGGCATCCAACTTTGAAAGAATTCTAACTTGACTGTCAACGACGCGCAGAATCTTTTTTTTTAAATCCAAAAGTGTGGATGGATTTAGTTGAACGTTAACACGTCGTCATGATGCGATTATAATTTCGCAGAATACACCTCCGTACCGTACCTCTAAAAACTCTCAAACGCAACGAAAAACGTAGTTTTTCATATTATAAAAAAATATTAAGTTTAGTAGGTACTTGCTGTGCCCGCGGTTTCAAATGCGGTAATTTTGGAGTTTCCGCGGAAATTCCAGGATAAAATATAGATAACCTTCCTCATGAATCACTCTATCTATTGGTGAAAACCGCATGAAAATCCGTTGCGTAGATTTAAAGATCTACGCATACATAGGGACAGACAGAAAGCGGGAAGCGACTTTGTTTTATAGTATGTACCTAGTGATACGGTTACGTAGGTACAATGTAATAATACCAGTGAAAATGATTATTAAATTTTAACATAAGTTTTTAACATTGTAAAAGAAGAAAAAAATTAAGTCATATAACCCGAACGCGTAAAATCTAACTAAAAGGGTTGACATAGGATACTAAATTAGATTGATTGTACCTATCTTATTACATTTTATTATGTTGAATGGTTATGCATTATCATAGGCATCATATTCCTATTTTATCTGTTGCTACTCTTGCAACATGTACGCCCATGACTTCACCTTGTTTCCATGTGTTCAGCTCGCTTTTTTCATTCTTGACAATAATATCATCCACGCTAACATTGTCTCTGTGTTTACTCACGCCGCGCCGGCGCGCGGCGCCGTCCATGATTTCAGCTAGTCTACACCATACACGACTGCGCAAGTGGTCAGCGGGTTTCTATGAGTTTTCCCCCGACAATGTCTAATAAAAAATTACTTAACTAATACGATGCATACGATGAATCTGTGGCGAACTCTGTGAATGTGCGCCACAGAGTTCGCCACAAATTAATCGTACTCGTATGCGTCAACAATATCTGTGGAATCTGACTTTACGAATGTGAATTATTTTGATTACTCCTAATCATAGATGAGTGAAATTTTACACAACACTCCGTTTATGTTGGCACAACAGCTAAGGTACATTTACATTTATTAATATATTCGGATAAAGGCTCGTTTTATCAGTCTAGTCGGAGTACCAGCGGGAATTCTAGGATAAACTATACGTATAAACCTTCCTCTCGAATCACTCTATTGGTGTTCAATCTATTGGTGAAAACCGCATGAAAATCCGTTCAGTAGTCTTTGAGTTTATCGCGAATAGACAGACAGACACACGCGGCAGAGGATTTTGTTTTATAATAAATGTAGTGATAGCTCGTTTTATAGTCGCTATCCAGTACATATTTAAGTCTGAATATGTTCCTATATATTTTTAAGACGCGTTAAGGACACTACCGAAACTTATACCACACAGCAACATTACACAAGAAATCGAAATGTTGTTCGAATCTCAAAAATTTGCTTACTATAAATTAAAACTAAGTTTCTTTGCGATTATTTAGATATTTAGTGCGGCGACTGATAGTAAGGACACCATACATAGGTACTTCCGATGCCAAGGTCACGAGCCACGTGCACCGACGAGCACGTCGTGGACTGTAGTGTGTGTACCTACTCGTACCCTGTTTATATTGAAATTAGTTTCAGCGTAGTTTCTAATTTCTATTGCTCGTGTTATCATAATTATGAAATAAAAAAAAAAATGCGATGATAAAGTTTTGTGATATGTTCCAAAAAGTTAAGAAACGATAACGAACGATGTTCTTAAGATTTACTGGGTAGGTAAGTGCTTACTTTTTGAAATTATAGGTAAATAAATGACTACATCCAAACAAGTTTTGCAACTCTATAGAAGATATTTTTTAAATTAATTATACTTTTAAAAAGAAGTTCTAATACATAAAAAAGAAGGGGTTAAAAATTTTATTTACGGAGTTAACTCTTCATTAAACGAAACCATAAAACTGAAATAAATTATATAGCTACTTAACTGCATCATCTACCTATAATAATATTATAAACTGAAGAGATTGTATGTTTGGTTGAACGCGATAATCCCCGGAACTACTGGTTCGAATTGAAAAGTTATTTTTGTGTTGGATAGTCTATTCATCGAGGAAGGCTTATAGGCTATATAACATCACGCTACAGACCAGAGCAGCAATGAAGAAATTTGAGAAAACCGGGATAAAAGATTTCTTTTTAAAGCTTCCGTTGTACGCAACGTAACGGTTAAAGTTACTCAAAAAAAACATGTGAAAATGGAATATATTTAACATTAGTAGGATTTTTCCTCAAATTGACGACGTTTAAACCACGGGGCACAGCTAGTAAGTATAAAAAAAAAATATTAGAACAAATTTTATGAAATAAAATCGCCGAGAATATATATCAAGTTTTCATTTTATACATCGAAAATATGTAATTCATATTGTGTTAACTAATAACAGTGATACACGTACGTAATAATAGTAATCCGGACACAACGTTATTTCGTACGAAACATTAACACACATTGGATATGACGAGCATTGCATGTGTAAAAACCGGCGTAATGCCAGACACATGTCATAAAACACAACACATAGAACCCATAGCGGTCACATTGTTATGCAAACAGGAAACAGAATAAAAGATAGCGTGTCCGTCTCTAAAGAATATATACAGGGTAAAAAGTTGAAGGAGAGCGGCGCAAAAATTACGCATATAGGATCATAATAATCAATGTTTAAAAAAAAAATGTTTATCTTAAAAATTACAAGCAAACGACAATTATTTTAATGTAAAGATGAAAAAAAATATATAGGTAGTATGTATATATCAGTCAAATGCACACTTTACCAACAACATAATTATTCATGATAATTACATCATCTATACTATAATAAGTAGAATCCACGATTCTGTACATTGAATATTTTTAAGAAAATATGGACAGGGGGCGATAAAAGAAGAGTAACCAACCACAAAAAAAGAGTTTTTAAAATTCTTTTCTGTCTGTCTATTCTGTTCGCGATAATCTCCGAATCTACTGAACAGATTGTTATGCGGTTGTCACAGGTAGATTAAGCTTACTTAGCCTGGAGCTACATATAGGCTTTGTTTCATTGAAATCGGATGTCTTGACAAAAAAGTTGTTGTATAAAAACCATTCGCGCGGGTGACACCGCGGGGCACAGCTAGTTGTATAATATTGATTGTATAATGTATACGAGAACCATTATTAACATTGATATTGATATATAAAGAAACTACGTGGTGGTACAGCATGTCGATGAGTCGGTACGATATTGATTAAATAGGCGACTTTACTACGTATGAGGGAAGCTGTGGAACTAACTGCTAATTAGAGGACTTTTGAAATAAATATCAAATTTTATTAATTACTAGCTGTGCCCCGCGGTTTTACCCGCGTAAATTTCTAAGCTACTCCTTATAACATCATCTATCAGCCAGTGAAAGTCTCATTAAAATAGGTCCAGCCGTTTCAGAGATTAGCCAGAAAAACAGAAGGCGGAAGAGAAGAGAAGAAGAAAATACCTTTATTTCAGCACAACACACAAGAAAAAGAAACAAACATAAACAGTAACTAATCTAAAATGTGTAAACATAATATTACCGACAGACCGACAGACAAACAGACAAAAAATCTGAAAAGTTGATTTTTTGATGTAAGTACCTACCGTATACTTTCGCATGCGCTTAGTGAAAAGCTGTTAATTTGAAATTACAAACAGACACTTCCATTTTATTTATATGTATAGATTACTTCGAAAATTGGGCGGTTTACGGGGACTTTTTCGACGTGTTACTAACTGAAAAATAACATTCTTCTATTAATAAAAATAAAACATTAAAAAAAACACAATATTACGATCAGAAGCCGAAAACTGAAAATCTTGATGAAAGTCTTTAATCAACTTCCAGCCTCATTTACAGAACGTTATAAAAGTATAATTAATGCCAGCAACGTTTCGAGCCACTATCAAAATTATTAATGATAAAGTTTTCCATAACAGCGAGGTGGGCCCGGTCACGGTTCGTTGATGTTTCAACAAGGCGTGTGCGAAGCAAAAAGGAAAAATGGCTCTGACATTGACCAAGGTTTTGTCCTTGTGAGTGCAAACAAATTAATATTTGTTGGACACACAGCGCAACTATACGTACCTAACTCGTATACATAGGTATAGAACAACGGACCACAAACTAAGCTTTCCCCTTTCGAAGTAATAAATACAAGCGACAAGAGCGAGCGAGTCGTCCTGATAGGTAAGCAGGCATCACGCATCTTCACAACAATAAGGTTTATTTTATCGTATTAAAAAAAAGATAGTGGGTGAAATCCTTTCTAATACATATTATAAAATAAATGCGAAAGTAACTCTGTCTGTTACGCTTTCACGCGTTAACCAATCATCACGAAATTTGCATACCTACACATTGTCAGGGGTACAGAAAAGGACATAGGGTACTTTTTGTCTCGGAATTCTCGCGGGAACTCCGAAGTTAACGTGGGCGAAACTGGATTAAATTTTCAACACTACACGTTGTCAGGGTTAAAGAAAAGGATATAAGGTACTTTTATACCGCGACATCTCCGAAATTAACGCGGGTGAAACCACGGGGAACCGCTAGTACTGTACCTGCATGAAAAAATACATTATCGCAATAAATCTCGTAGGTACCTACCTACCAAGAATTTATCAAGTTTTGTGAGCGTTATTTACAGACATTATGTATGCTATTCCTTTCCGCTGCAACTAAAGGGTTTTTATTTAATGTACGCACGCAACTTGATATAATATATATTTGTTTTTTTTTTTTTAAATAAGTTCCTTAACGGCTTGCGGTAAGGAGCCGCCAATATTTCTGGAGTCTCCAACAGCAATGGAAGCCTTTCAGGTATAAGAATCATATTCCCAACATTATGGCTTCATAATCTCGGCAGAGACGATCGATCCGCTTAAAGTTCATGATTTGCGTGGCAACGAGTGCTTGTAAACAGTGCAACAATGGCGTACGCGTTACTAACCAACAGCTGTTCGACAACAATAGAAAGCCGCGTCCACGAGTTACGTAAAACGACTTGGGTTTTGTTTACAGAACGTGTTTTTTTTTTCTTCTTCTTTTTTAATTTTCCAACCGGCCAGCCGCCTCGAGACCGCATCGATGGTATTTCCTCGTGTTGCGCGCGAATCACGTCGACGACGCTCGAACGCGATCGTAAACATTTAATGGCTCCAACGGCACCCCCTTTATGAATATGCAATGGCCTTAAAGACAGTTACATAATTTTATTATTATTGGTATAGCCGCGCCGCAAAAACAATACGATCCTCTGCGAGTCAATCGCTTCTATTCAATTAGCATAATTTATGCTGAGAGATCTTGTTGAAAATTTTATGTGATAATATTATAGAGATTGTTATCGATAGTCGACATCCGAAAGCCAGGGGGGGAATGATATCCGGGTCTGTATTCATGTATACATACTTACCTATAGGAGATATTGACTATAACTACTTATATGTTTCTTTGATGAAGTTAGGTGCATATCTACAGTATTTTAGACATAATGGTACCTAATAAAGTAAGGTATCATTATCGTCCACGATATCGTCATCGTTATGCAAAAACTATTAAAACGACAAACGAAATTCGACTGATATTCATAGTTATTATTCAGAGCTTAAAATGTAATTTATTTAAAATTTCTCATTAATGTGCAAAAATTTTTTTTTTAAGTCAAAAAATGTGGTTTAAAACAATATACCTATTATCATAATATGTTTCTCTAAATAAAATTATTAATTAAAAAAAAATCTTATTTATTAAAATCTCACACAAATCACATCTCCATAGGCAAGTAAGTAGACCGTACACAGTACACACATACGAGTATTTCGTTTCAAAGTATTCAACAATAGTTTCGCTAACCCGTCAGCCGCTAAGTTTATTGACTGTTACTTAATACATGTCAGACGTATAATGTTACAACAGACATAAAAAGGAACATATACCTATATATATACACCTAATATAAAACGAGATACACGGAGCGAGAACGTTTCGCAACGTTCGTTCTAGAGATTGCGTAACCCACAACACTCTAACTCTACTACACGTTATGTTGGAACGTTCTGAAAGTTGAAATAACAAAATATCAACTACCTACTTACCTTAAAAGTACACGGAAAGTATTGTTATCCGCTTTTAAATCGAATAAAATATCTCTACCACAATAAAAGAGTAGGTAGAATCCGCGATTCAGTGCATTGAATTTTTTTAACAAAAAACTGACAAGGTGCGATAAAAGAGTAAGCAACTGCAAAAAAAGAGGTTTTTAAAATTATTTTCTCTCTGTCTGTCTGTTCACGGCAAGTTTCGAATCTTCAGAACGGATTGTCATGTGATTTTCACAGGTAGATTAAGCTTAGCATGGAGCTACATATAGGCTTTGTTTCATTTAAATCGGATGTCGGGAAAAAAGTTGTTATATAAATACGTTTCAGGCGGGTGAAACCGTGGAGCACAGCTAGTAGTCAAATAAAACAACACAATAATTTGAAGACATGGTATTTATTGTACAAAAATAGTGTGTGCGAGCGTGTTACTCATGCCTCTCGACATACACAGACTAAAATATTTCATTGTTTAAAATCAATGTTTAAAATCTAATAACTCTCAACTTTTTTCTGTATAAAATGCACTCGTTCAGTAAGTTTTACATAGCCTATGTTTGTTAAAATAAAATTACAGTGAGATATGTATCGTTGAGTTTTACTGCCGGGCTCATTTGAAAATCCCAACCTAACCGCCGCAGGCTCGACGCTGCCAAATGAGTTGATTATTCATTCAAATTTGTATTTACATCTCTTTACTTTCCCCCATTTAAAGTTTCGAGTATACGTACGTACACGTAACAGCACGTAACGGCTTTGAAATACGTTAACGACGAACATGAATTTCATGAATACGAAAATATCATTGGAATGTTTCAAGGCGAACATTACACAGACTGTAATGAGAGAAAAAATCAGCCCCCTTAGCCAAGTTGACAATCTTCAATCGTTAACGCATAGAAAACTAATGAACGGAATCGTTACGTCACGTGGTCACGCAGAACAGGGGGTCTACTCTAATTCAACGAAAACAAAATTTCGTTTAAATTTCGTTCGTTCCTTACCATGGTTCTGTTAGTTTCGAAATTTCGTTGAAATTTCGTTGTTACTTCGTTTACTGACGTTCAGGACTTTTTCATTGGACGACTTTACGTGACCACGCGTGACGTGATAATTCCTTAATTTTTATGCATTAACGATTATAGATTGTCAACCTGGCTTAGGGGGCATGATCGAAATTGATAAGGGATCATAATAACTCGTCTACGCCGAGCCCCGTCGTAAAGAAAAAAGTAAAGCAACAGCTAATTTATCAGGTCGACCCACGCATGCGTCGAGCTATCGCTGCGTGCGGAAACAAAAAAAAAAATAAGAGAAAAAGAATACACACAAACTACCTATAGGTAACCGAAACAACCCTTGGAGTGTAAAACCCAACGATAGAGACGGTGTACAAGTCCATGAACAACTTAAATACTATATTCACATTATCTGCACAGTGGAACTTTATCTGGTGTGTCGTTGCACACGTTTTTGAAACAATGAAAAAAAAAAAAAGCGTGGGAACTACGAAGCCGTATGACTCCAGTTCCATTATATTTTCGAAAAGATTGAATATCGTCTCATCATCCAATCGAGAATACGTTGCCTCAAATTCACCGTTTATCTAGGCCTACAATATGTTAGTTGCATGCATCTGACATTCTTATGCGCAATATTTAAACCGGTGGACGCGAACTATTTCGTTTTACGCTTATGCAATCTCACGCTGTGTAATCATGAATGGAAAACTACATACACATTGATATAATATAATAGCATCTAAAAAAAATAACATTTCAAATGCCACTGTCTTTAATTAAGGGGATTATTCCTTGTAGAACTCATATATTTTATTCCTTTTAACACTAAGAGATCTGAAGAAAATTCACAAAAAGCTTTTAAAAGCATATTAAGTAAAATACGAGTACGTTGAGTAAAAAACAGAGTCAATGACTTTGAACTGGAGATAAACAGCAGATGCAAGTTAAAAGTTATCTGTAACAAATTTTATGAAAATAATATACTGATGTTATTATAATGAGCGCCTATTAAAATTGTATAATCAACTGAAAATTTTTAGTTGAACGACATTCGGGAACGAATTTATTATGGTAAGTATATTAAATTAATTAAATGTCTGGAATATAAAATGAATTAAGTTGTGATGATGGTTATGATAATTCAAATAATATGATGTTATTGATGCTACAGCTCAAATCGCAATATTATGATAAACAGGAATAAAATTGTCAGCACGACCGGTTTCCCCAGTACGTTGCCGTTTGTGTCAAAACTTTTGCAATCAAATTAATACATGTAGCAAATTCGACAAATTCATCAAGATGTTTAAGTTAAATATCTACCTGATCAACTAGATACATATACATATATTATGATAAACTTACGGGTCGGGACACTTTTTGCAAAATTTCAAATAGAGTTTTGGAATCTTTGAACATAGCGTTTTATATTTGACACATGGAGTATTAACGGTTGAGAAATCTGCGTTCGAATAATAAAAAAAAGTAATTAGCGGCGCGGCATGAAGGAGGACGCGCGAGCATAGTGCGCACGAGGCGCCATCCGGAACGGCGCGCGCGGTGAAAACGGCGCGAAACCGCAATAAGAGCGCGCCGCGCCGGCGCACTCGCGAGAACCGTGTCAGTAGTGTGAAACGCTAATTGCACGCTGCAAGCAACGCCAGCGCATCCGTCCGTCCGTGGCGGAGATAAACGGCAAATATAATAGAGATTTTTCCAAAGACACATCACCAGATAAAGACCCGTTGTCAGTTTCCTTATGCTACAATGTTAACAATAATAAATTAGTTATAGAATCTACAGGAAACCGATTCGGAGATCTCTATTATTCGACAGATCGCACCGAGACACTCCGCGGGTGCTTGGCTGTGACGTAATTTGAGTCCAGCTCAAATAGCGAATCTAACGTTCTATGGACAAACTGATTGAGGGTACATACGTAGTAACTTGTATCGCATAAATGGTACACAATCGCCTCAAGCAGTTACTAAGGCTAAATCACAAATATTACGCGAGGGCTCGCCGGCTACATATGCCGACGAACACTCTGCATCACCGTTTTTGCCACCGGCTTCAACGTTCGCTCCCACTTTGTCACAGTTCACTTCACAGTTGTTCACTTTTCGATCGTGGTTAGAATCAGAATATTTGATCACGGCACTTTCCTTTTTATCCGCAAAGAATGAACTACGGTCGGTGTGCGAAGCCGAGGGCGAGGTTGAGAAAAACTTTATCTCTAGATCACGGTGCCCGTTCATCGAGGTGACGATTTCAGAAGAGATCTCCAAGGCGAGTGGGGAGCGCGGCTCGGGCGAACTGGCCCTCCTGGCAGGTGGAAACAACGAGTACAGATGAGGCGAAGAGACCGTTTCGCTGCTGGTGATTTCACGACGATCGGGAACTCTCGATGAAGGGTCGCTCCAACTACGACGTAGAGTTGTGTCCGCCCCCCGTCTCCCCAGAGATCCGACTACTTTCATGGAGTCCTCTAACTTTGTAGGGGCGAATTCACCACTGGAATTCTCATCGAGCAAATCCGTAATGGAATCGGCGTCCCAAATTTGTCTAACGGGATTACAGTAGCGACACTGACACGAAGTGACAGCGGATTCCGCAGGAGCCGCCGCCTCCACTACGCCAAAACGCGTCGCTTCTAAAGCTTCTCCTAGCGCTGAGACACGATAAGTTTCCGGCGCTGGATCTGGATACTCTAACACTTTACCATCTAAACAGTAAGGCAAAGACATGTCTCGGCAATATGTTTCTTCGTAAATACTTCGCGTCACTGTTCCAATACCCGAGCCGGCACAATGATCAATGTCACCTAAATCTAATGGAATCGAAAGATCGTGCGCTACTATATTGTTAGGTTTTCTATCCTTTTTACGTCTTTTTCTAGGTTTTATTATCCTCGGCAACATTGTCTCAGAGTTTGTGGATCCGGAACTTTCATCGCTGGCGACACTAACTGCATCCGTGTTGTTGTTGTTACGAGTGACTCGCATCGAGCGCGTTTGTTGCTGCTGATTACGAGATCTGTTATTTTCAGGCGCTTCGCACCTCTCCCTGTTCAGATGCTCGCTTTGGCCGATCGGCCGATGATTTCGCTGTTCGGGAGCTACGTTAAATCTTCTCCGGTCGTGTCTGTTTTGTGTGACCAGTGGTACGCCTTGCGCTTGCATCGCCAGTTTAGATACGGGCGTGTGCCGGGCCGGTGGTGCCCGCCCCGCCATGGATATGAGCGGCGCACCGAGCCACGCATTCGGATGCGGTACGCCGTAGGGCGGATAGTAGGGCGACGGATATCCCGGTGCTGTGGCCGCATACTGTGGGCGAGCGGGTTCGCGGCGCCCGGAGGCGGCGCGCTCGCCCGGACTCATTGCGTCCGCGAGGGCGTTTAACCCATATTAGTTATTATTTATTTTCACTGTCACGGCAAAAGTTCGTGTCGCGTCCCGATATCGTTATCGTACGCTAACATCTGAGGCCGGGTCGAGTGCGCGCGCGAGCGTTCGCCGCGGCTGGCGGCAGAGGACTGAGTGAATAAGCGCGACACGGCCGCGAGCCCGCGGCCGGCTGCCGTGGGGAGCGCACCGCCCGCCGCGCCACGCGACTCTAGCCCGCGACGCGACGCTACGGTGCACCGGAAAGCTTTAAAGCACTAATCGCTTCACAATTATACCGACCGACCGTTGTTTACTTTCCATGCGAGATAATAGAAATATGTATAATATAACAATATGTGTATCAACGCACATTATTTTGCCATGAATTGACTAAATTAGCCCAATTAAATTAGTAGCCAACATAATAATGAGAGTTACCGGAAACACGATATGGTTTCATTGGTCGTGTACATACACATACAATTTTTGACAGCGTGTTCATGTCGCAAGCAAATTTTACCTACTCTATAAATTCACCTGTTTCACAAACTACCGGAATTTTGTATTATGTAGAAAACAGAAAAAGCTGATGTTTTGCGAAACACACCGACGACGTGCTAAGTTTGAACTGTGACTACAAGAGTCAAAAGGCACATTTCAGACGCCAGGCATTTTCTGTCCTAGGCATTATAAACGGACAAATAACACAACATGCTGACGGCATTTATGCCAAAACTAGCTGTGTCCCGCGGTTTCACCCGCGCGAAAGGTTTTTATACAACTTTTTATCCCGACATCCGATTTCGATAAAACAAAGCCTATATATAGCTCCAGGCTAAGCTTAATCTACCTGTGAAAACCGCTTGTCAATCCGTTCAATAGATTCGGAACACGCGAAAAGACAGATAGACAGACAGAAAAGATTTTCAAAAACCCTTTTTTTGTGGTTACTCTTCGTTTATCGTCCCCTGTCAGTTTTTGTTAAAAATATTCAATGTACAGAATCGCGGATTCTACTCTTTGATTATAGTATAGATTATAAGATGATACAGAAACACTTACCTACTTCGACACTGTGGAGCACACAACAACACTGACGCAAGTTTTTGAAGTCGACTTACCTAAAACAACAAAATTAGATTCGTTAATGTCAAATTTTTCTTCAAACAAAAATAAAGACGTCCTAACTCAAGGTGACTCAAATACGTTTGGTACATTTTAGTGCGTACCTACGCCAATGGAATTTATTATTAAAAGTCATTTTTTACGAGCGAAAATCCCAAATTGTTACCAAAACAAACGTTCAATCGTGTTTGTTTTTTTAAGACATTATTATACCCTGAAATGAGCGTTGAAGCGTTTGTTTGCGCCCGAACTCGCGCGTCGGGTGAAAGTGAACCCGAGACCATAGTCGATGGTGACTCACCGACACGACGGACGGCGGCGACGCCTCTCTCTCGATAAACGTCGACTTTACAAAAATACGCATTCATATTCGTACGCATCGAAACACATCATAATTCACCATTTACCATTATGCGTATATTAGAAGATGGAGTGGAGTCGAATGCAGTTAGTTGGCTTTTCGCTGGCAACAAAATCGAAAGCGTACCTATCAAGCCATCGACAGATTTGAAAGTTCCAATTTATCTATACTAATAAGTAGGTATTATAAAAAGTTGTTTGTAAGTTTATAAATTGGGTATCCTCCAGGGTATGAAAATCAAAATTCTAATTAGTCCGTCAGTACCTAAGGAAATAAAAAAATAATAGACACGTATTTTTTGCTTTTTCAAATTAATGAAAATAAACATAGATAAAGCGCATTAAAGTTTAGGGTGGGGGGACTCGTGACGTCAATATTCAGTATAAGTCCCATACAAACTGCACCGGGTTGTGACGTCACGCGAAATTTAAACTCCATATGTATCGCCGTTATTATTTGATTAAGTAAAAAAAGAAAAAAATACGTGTCCAATTTTACTAATCCAAACGACGGACTAAAAAAAAGTTTTGTCAAGTAGCCAATTGCGAGTTGGTGACGATGTAGAGGGTAATCTCTGGCTCTACTAAAACGATTTTGAAAATTCTTTTACTTATAGGAAGCTCAGGCAGGATCACTGCCTGAGTGTCATAAAGTACTTTTTATTCCGGAATTCCCGCGGGAACTCACTCGGAAACCACGGGGGAACAGCTATCTCTGGATCAAATGAACCGTATTTGAAAATTCTTTCACTCATAGGAAGCTACGGTAGTTCTGAGTGACATAGGGTACTGTTTATCCCGAAATTCCCACGGGAACTCAGAAATTCCCGCGGGTGAAACCGGGGGGGGGGGGGGGGGTGACAGTTTATATTTTGTTATTAACAATTGATAAAAACAACTCTACGGTATTTGCTGCTGAACACACCTATAGTTTGGGGATTGAGATTCTGGCTGTGTTATTGTAACGTTACATTTATAGATTTTGTTGACTGTACCATATGATATTAGATGATGACGATGCTGAGCCATGAAAGCGGTCATAAAAATGATATTTGTTACGGCGATGATTTCTTTGATCGTAAATAATATTCAATTAAGAAAATGACGCAGCAAGAGTGTAAAAAGCAATGTTAGCAGTTAAGTAGCTAGAAAATATACACGATTTATACTTGTGACCTTCTTGCAACTTTCGTATGTATGTCTCTTCATTTTAAAATTAGCTATCGATTTTTCAATCACTTCCTGGTATCTAACGACCGGAAATTTCCCACACACAACTTCAGTTTAATTATTATAATTTATTTCATACAAGAAAATATACCAAACAACATTGATGATGAAAAATTGTACACCAGGGGCTGTCTTTTCATTCAATCATCTTGGTGTTCAATAATCAAATCAAATTAGACGAAAAATTTCAAAATATTATTTTTTCTAACATGAGAGAAGAATAATTGAGTCCCTTGGCCAATAAAGTACAACAGAGTTTGATTTTATTATTTTAAGAATAAGTGCCTTTTCTATGTAAATAGGTCCATGGAATAAATACTAGATAAAACACTTTTCTCAACGGACATTTTCTGTCTAGACTAAATAAAATAGAAAATAAAGTTAACAAGTTCAACAAATTACTTATGATGTTAATAAAAAGGCAAGAGTCGATTTTTTAACTGTCTAATAACTTTTTACTTGGGAACAAATTTGAAAAAATGAAAATGAAAAATGCGTTTATTAGGTAAAGGATTCGTAATAATACCTACCATAATGTACAATGATGGGCACATACACTATATAATTCAGAGGCAGAATAGGAATGAGTTGGTGACCTGCGGAGCTAGGATGCGCAACATGATATGTTTATCGAACGAAAGATAAAATTGTCGACACGACAAATATTTGTGGGCGTCCAAGCAAAAAAGTGCAGTAGTGGGGTATTGAGTTAAGACTAGATTCGGTTAAATATTTTTTACCACTCGATTTTTTACGAATCGATAAAATGGCTCGATAAAATTTTATCATGTTGCGCATCCTAGCTCCACAGGGTTCTAAACTAAGCAAACTTGTATCATAGAACTTAGGGACCCTCCACTCCTATTTTAGACAATTTTATAAGTACCCACATAGGCGTTGATGTAGGTATTTGCAGTTTTAGTCATAGAAATCTGTCAAAAAATCTAATTCATTCAGCGATCAAAGGTTTATTTGTGACGGTTCTCAAGACAAATGAAATCAATCAAAACAACTTACCTATAATAGGTAGGTATATAGAATGCAGTTTCGTTGCAACTGCTGCGAATCTACGCACGCAACGTATACGGTATTGGAAGTTGGGAGATAGAGAAAGTCGCTCACCGTAGGCCGACCGATCCGTCGACCTTTAAGTGGAGTTCACACGGATGACTTATTACAAGTTTTACAATTTGTCAGACACCAATTTAGGAAATCGGGAGGTGCGCACGTTGGTTCCAATTTAGGATCAGTGCGTGAGAGATAGAGAGAGAGAGAGAGAGAGCGAGTGATTACACTACTCTAAATTGTACCTTAAATCGACTACTTTAGCGTACAATTTAGAGTAGTGTGATCTCTCGCTCTCTCTCTCTCACAAACACTCACCGATCCAAAATTGGACACCTTCCGATTTCCTAAATTGGTGCCTGACAAATTGAAAAGTGTAAAAAGCCTTTTAAACGGAGTTTACACGGATGACTAAAGGCTAGAGCCGCGCGATTTTTGCCGCAATTCAGCTAATTCTTGTCTAGGCGGCTCGGTGAGGCGATTTGTGAAGCGACTGGCTATAGCTGCACGGCGAAAATCGACCCGTGTGAAACCCTCCTTAGGCGCGGCATCGTCGCGTGCTCGTACGAAATTAATCCACTCTCACCGCCTAAGATACGCGTAATGAGTCAGTCGTGGCTGGTGTTGCGTCGGGTTACGTCGGAGAGAAAGAAACACATCACTGTTACATACACACCGACCATTCGATGCAACGCCAAGTGAAAGTTACCATCGAGCTGATAAATCAGTAGGCCCACCACGATTTTTGGCAAACTTGCATCAATCAAACTCGGTCCAAACAGCTTTTACAAACTTTGTGGCGCTAATAACAAAGACGTATTATAAAACTGATATTATCAGTCTATACTAATATTGTAAAGAGGAAAGATTTGATTTTTTGTTTGTTTGTTACGATTGAACTCAAAAATTATGGGACCGATTTCAAAAATTATTTCACCATTAGAAGGCTACATTATCCCTGAGTAACATAGGCTGTAATTCAGAATTCCCACGGGAACTCCGAAATTATCGCGGGTGAAACCGCGCGGGACAGCTATCCTTATTATTTTAAATGCGAATGTGAGTTTGTTTGTTTGTTACGCTTTCACGGCTTAACTACTCCACCGAGCATCATGAAATGTTGCGTACACCTTGTCAGGGGTACATAGAAGGACATATTAGGGTACTTTTAGCCCGTTATTCCCGCGGGAACTCCGAAATTAACGCGAGTGAAACCACGGGGAACAGTCAAACTATAGTATAGAATTCTTACGAAAAAAAGTTTATAAACTAATTTCTCTTTTGGATAACTTCATGGTGAAGCGGTATTAGTAGGTACATTAGCAATTTTTTAACATCAGCCATCGTGACACTGACACTACTGAGTATAAGTAATATAGTATCTATCTACCAGCGATTTCTCGTATACTTAGCCGCGATATCGCAACGTTTGACTTCATAAACTAGGATGAACGCTAGCGATAAATACTCGCTCGCTAGTGTGGAATCAAAAACATTGAGATTCAAACAGATTTCATCTCATGCATGCGTTGGAAATCTATACATATATGTATATATAAAAGAAAGTCGTGTTAGTTACACTATTTATAACTCAAGAACGGCTGAACCGATTTGGCTGAAAATTGGTGGGGAGGTAGCTTAGAACCAGGAAACGGACATGGGATACTTTTTATCCCGGAATTCCCGCAGGAACTCTGAAATTAACGTCGGTGAAATCTCATGAAATTTTGCATAATTAGGTACACATTTTCAAGGGGAACAGAGAAGGAGATAGGGTAGGTACTTTGCATTCCGGAATTCCTGCGGGATCTCCGAAATTTCCGCGGGTGAAACCGCGGGGAACAGCTAGTTTATAATAAATATTCGTAACTAAACGCAAGACCCCCGACGAGTTCCGATTAAATCCGTCGTACGTTCAGTCTGATCGATATCTCTGAAGGTAACATGGTAACACTCGATAGCATTGCTGATACACATACGAAGCGTATCGAACGGCAACATTGATGCTCGTGCATTAAAATAAATACAAGATTAATTGATCACGAGATAACGCATCCTTACTCGCCAGGTGTTCGTTACGAAAACTGAATTTTACCCTGAACTTTGATGTTAATACTTTAATTTATATTAGCTGTGCCCCGCGGTTTCACCCGCGTAAGTTTCGCAATTCCCGCAGGAACAATTTTTTTGTAAAATAAAAGTTGCCTAAGTTACTCCTTATAAAATCAGCTAATAATATCTGCCAGTGAAAGTCTCGTTGAAATCGGTCCAGTCGTTTCAGAAATCCGGAGCAAACAGACAGACCGACAGAGAAAAAAAATAAAAATCGATTTTTTTTATGTCAGTACCGTAATATACTTGCATATATTGTATTTAGTGAAAAGCTGTAAATTTGGAATAACAAACAGACACTTCAATTTTATTTATATGTATAGACAAAGATGTATAGATGACGCAGGCAAACTGTATAAATTCATCAGTTTACAAAATTTGAAGATTTGAAAGGTTATTTGGCAATTGGCTACTTGACAAAAAATTTTTTTTTAGTCCGTCGTGTAGATTAGTAAAAAATATTGGACACGTATTTTTTCTTTTTTTACGTACTCAAAAAATAACAGAGATACATTGAGTTGAAATTTCGCGTGACGTCACAATTCTGTGCGGGCGGTTTGTATTGAATATTGACGTCACGAGCCCCCCACCCTAAACTTTAATGCGCTTTATCTATGTTCATTTTCATTAAATTGAAAAAGCAAAAAATACGTGTCTATTATTTTTTTATTTTCTAACTGACGGACTAATTAGAATTTTGATATTCATACCTTGGAGAATACCCAATTCAACCCCATAGGAGGCAAGTTTGTAAGGAGAGTTAATGTCGTCAATTTTGAAGAGAATAATGATAAGTGGTGCTTAGAGAGTGGAGAGACTCTTCAAAGAAACATGTAGTTTAAGTAAGTCTTTGACAATTCATCACCAAAGGTAAAAAAATGAAAGATTCCGGCGAAATGAGAATCTTCTCTTTTTCAAGTCGGTTAAAAATAGTGAAACACTGCTGAAACTGCGAGAGGGACAGGCACAGCTATAATACTACGCAACTATTTATAATAATATGAATTTACAAGTGCAGAGAAAGCTTTTGTATCAATTACATTAAAATATTAATTCTAGTTTAGGAGAATATACAAGATAAATCTTCACAAATTGCTATTATGCAAATGCATTAGAACCGTCGGTTTAAATAGTTAAAACCAGTTATCCATTTTTCGTATAGAAATGGCCAGGCCAGCGACACTCCCTTGAACCAAAAGTTACCATGGATTTATGCGCGAACTTCTTTACCAACTTTGGAATACTTAACCAAATTTCTATGACCGCGTCATACATTGCATTGGTAAGGTTGGCACAAAATGCTTTCATAGATCGGATCAGCGATTAGTATGGAAGTGCCTACTCTTAAAACGTAGTGATTATTTGCTCAGTGGAAATGGCAAAACAATCGACTGTTGCTGTTAGGTACATAATATAAAATTTACCGGTTAAACGAGTTAACAAATAGTGCATTCTATCGTTCATCTACCGTCATTACTGTACGCAACTTTCTGTTACGACTCGTTTGCTTTTCGTGTTGTCTTTTATTTAAACCAGCTGCGTCCCGCGGTTCTACCCACGCGAGTTTCGAAATTCTAGCAGGAACTCTGATAAAGGACACACGAAAAAAAGTTTTTTTACGATACTACCAGAATGTAGTTAATGGAAATTTGCTGCCCTTACGATGTATAAAATAGTTGATCGTGAATTGTGGTCCGGTCAGCAATTTTATTCGTAATGCTAACATTTTTTTTTATGGGCAATATTTTATTGTAACGGGCAATATTCAATTCTAGAGTTACTATCTGCAGAGTTGTCACATATGGAATTCTAAAACATGGTAGATGTACCAGGTTTTCGTCACAGTAACCAGATTTTTTTTCCGTGCAGACAACAAGTATTGAGTTTTTGCTATAAACACTGTATAGTATAATATTTTCACATCCATTTGGTAAAAAGCTGTTATTTTGATATTACAAACAGACATTTCAGTTTCATTTATATGATTTTCAGTATTTTCAGAGTTCCCGCGGGGATTCTGGGATAAAAGTAACTTATGTCCTTCTCTATATGCATGACAACGTGTATGCAAAATTTCATGATGATCTGTTGGGTCGTTGAGGCGTGACAGCGTAACAAACAAACAAACTTACTTTCACATTTATAATAGTAAGGATACTTAGTTATTCCGGCTGTATTTATCGACGTGCCAAGTTGTTTTCAATTACCATGTAAAGCGTAGCGTACCTACTTGTGATTTGATAAACATGAACTTTAGTTACTAACAAGTAACTGTGTAATAATAACTCTTTCATTTTGCCTAAATCAACATTAATTAGAACTTTTGAGACTGCCAACAATAATGTTTTCACAACTTATTTTTGTTTAATCTCGACTGGATAACTAGTAGCTACCACCTTCAAGTTGAAAAGGTGTAGCCCAGCACCTAAACAGTTTGTCCCCCCAGTCTCCCTTGAATGCCAAGTCTCATTTCAGGCTAGGTGTGTCAATAGTCTTTGACCAAACCGTCACATAACACCGAGAGAGCTGTGGTCTCACGCCTTGTCCACAATAGAAAAAAAAATCTACATAAATAAGAATAAACTGCTACATGTAAGACCGATTTGGTTGATTCATTTTTTGTTGTGTACGTAATTGTCAAATACCTATTTTTTTTTTGGAAAATTTACGGGACGAGTCCTCAAAACTCACGTAGGTTAAACCGCGGGGCAGTACCTAGCTAGTAAGAATGACTCGCTCCAATAAAAAAATATTTCGCGCATTCATCATCAGTTAATTGGCCCGAAACATCTTCAAAAGAGCAAAAAAAAGTCATGAAAATGCATTTGAACTTTCACCTTTGCAATGAATTAATTAAGCAATTGGTAAAGCGGCTACCGTCTACAAGTATACTCCCGGTCTTTGTAGTTTAAAGTCGCGGTTAAAGTGAAAGTGCGCCATTAAGCGGCGCCAATCAAAAACGCATTAACCTGCCCAGGCGCACGCTTCTCGATACAATGTGGCAGCGAGCCGTACCCAACTACCCACGGCAGGATATACAGTCGGCATAAAAAATATCAGCTCCCTTAGCCAAGTTGACAATGTATACATAATAACTAACGCATAGAAAACTAAGGAACGAATCCTTACGTCACGTAGTCACGTAAATCGTCCAATAAAAAGATCAGTTTGCGTGACTAGGTCGTGTCATTACGTTGTATAGATTGTATAGATTGTCGAGGTAGTAACCACCTTTAACAAATTGTTGAATCTTACTGCAATATTGGTTAAGTTCAACGCACGCGCCCAAATGACAAAATTGTTTCACACATTTTTGATGCCGACTGTACATACAGTGGATCGTTTGCGTAATTTCACGTGACGAGAAATCTCCGACGAGGAAAGTTAAAATTGATATAATTATAATTTATATTTCAATACCGCACTAAAAAAGTAGGCTGTATACATATGTATTGAACTGTTTACACAACACTTTTCGAAGCTACTGACTAAAATATTGCAAACAACACGTTAGGTACGTAGGTAAGTGTGCGTTGATTTTGACAGTCAATTTAAATGTTTGGTTAATACATAGTACCTAATGTTTAAACAGTAACTAACGCGAACGTTGCTGATTGAGTAAACATAATATTATTTTCGGATCAGAAACTTTAACTGTCAATAGGTACAATAACTCTTCTTCCGTTGACCACGTGCCACGAAACAAAGACTTTGTTTTAATTTAATAAACAACTGGAAATCAAATTAAATACACTGAGTAGGTATTTCTTGCGTTACGCAGTATATAAATTCAAGCATAATAAGTCTGACAGAAAGTTAAAAATAATAGTTTTGATTACATGAGTTCTTGTAAGTACTGCGCTCTAAAGGTAAACTAAAAAAGACCTATCGCCTAAACTGCCCAAAATCATGGAGTACCTAATTGGTATATGAGAGTGATTTAACCCAATAGGTAGGCACAAAGCGACAAAAAATTACTTTTGGATATTTACAAAAAAAAACATCGTGTAGGTACGTTATTTGACTAATTTTTAATTTTCGCAACAGACAAAGAAAACACAATATAAAAATACAACCCTAAATTATGACCTTTAAGCGTCGTTTTACGCTAAAGGTTGGTTGGTTGCGAAATCTACGATTACAGGCGGTCTCGACAAAGAAATTGCAACTTAACTTACTAACGGCCGCACTCAGAGTCGACTTTAATGATTACTTAGTTAAGTATAGATTTTTAAAACAAAACTGCCGCAATCAAAGACGTTCAGTAAATTAATGTTAATTGGCATTTAATGAGATGTAACATAATTAGTTAAATGCCAATTTACATTAATTTATTAAACTTGTCTGATTGCGGCAGTTTTGTTTTAAAAATCTATACTTAACTAAGTAATCATTAAAGTCGACTCTGAGTGCGGCGGTAAGTCACGGCTTCTTAGCACGAGCTCAGTTTACGACGCAATAAAACTACAGTGCGTCCAGCGTCGACTGCCTATGAGAAGACCACAATATTTAGGGCTGTCTATTTTCTACCGACGTTGTTTTTGTTTCGTATATGAATAACTAACTGTATGGTAAATCATAGTTTCGACGACGACGGCGAAAACAAATCCGGTTATTCAACTGACACTATACAAGTGAAACAGATAATATTGTGACAGGTCAAAAAATTAAAACACGTAACAGTTAAAACAATTGGGTATTCTCCAGGGTATGAAAATTGAAATTGTAATTAGTCCGTCAGTTAGAAAATAAAAAAATAATAGACACGTATTTTTTGCTTAATGAAAATAAACATAGATAAAGCGCTTAAAAGTTTAGGGTGGGGGACTCGTGACGTCAATATTCAATATCAGCCCCATACAAACTGCACGGGGTTGTAACGTCACGCGAAATTTCAACTCAATGTATCGCGCTTATTTTTTGATTACGTAAAAACAGAAAAAAATACGTGTCCAATATTTTTTACTAATCTACACGACGGACTAAAAAAAAATTGTCAAGTAGCCAATTAGTGTACACGTTAGTTTTTGAGTGCCTGAATTGATTAAAGATAATAAAAGATCTATAGTCTATACTAATATTATACATAGAGTAAAGATTTGTCAGTTCGTATGTTTGTTTGTAATGGATTACTTCAAAAACTAATTAACCTATTTCAAAACTTCTTTCACTTATAGGAAACCACAGTGTTCCTGTAAGTGGCATAGGGTACCTTTTAGCCTGAAATTCCCACGAGAACCCCGAAATTAGTATGAGTGGAGGGTCGACTAATCTATATCTATACTAATATTATAAAAAGGAAAGATTAGATTTTTGTTTGTTTGTTACGATTTAACTCAAAAACCACTGGACCGATTTCAAAAATTCTTTCACCATCAGAAAGCTACATTATCCCCGAGTAACATAGGCCGAAATTCCCGCGGGAACTCCGGAAATATCGCGGATTAAACCGTGCGAGACAGCTAGTATTTAATAAAGCAACTGGATACAACTTTGATTGAATTAAAGCATTATCTTAAAGCAGATAGCGAACATTCGACAACAAACGACCGTGATCTAATAATATAATCCATCATTACCATCCGAGCCCACAACCTCGACGTAAATGAGTTCGAAAGGCGCACGCAATCGGTTTATTATCTTAAAACACCAACTGTGTCCTTGTTCACCAAGTTTTTGTCAATACAATTGATTATTATTGTTATTTTCATAATAAATTTTATCGTCGTTGATGAAAACAAACCTCGAGACACTCGCCTATCAACTTGTACTCTGTTATTTGCCATTTAACACGACTGGTATTATAACTATGGGAGGTAAATAGGAATGACAATCGATGCTACTAATATCATAAATGTGAAAGTGTGGATGTTTGGATGTTTGTTACTCAATCACGCAAGAACGGCTGAACGGTTTTGGAAGAAATTTGGCATGCACGTTGTCAGGGGTACAGAGAAGGACATAGGGTACTTTTTATCCCGGAATTGCCGCGGGAACTCCAAAATTACCGCGGGTGAAACCACAGCTAGTAATAAATAAAACACATTTCCATTGACTAATTGCTCTAGTTTCTCTTAATCGCTGTACGATAAAAAGTTACTTTCCGGCTGTTATATTGGTAATTGGTAACGTAACTTTGTTCTTACTGCCAACATCATACTTTAGCTAGAGGTATGAGACGCTACTATCGTTCGACGATTAATCGGAACTCGACTTATTGCAATAGACCGATACGGCTAACAATAGTTTCAATATACCTACATAGAACTCAAAAATCTTGCTTACGTCTGTCGTAATATGCTTTTCTTTCAGTCACAATGAGTGTATACGGTAATGAGTATTGACAAACCTGATCACAAAAGATTGCAAACCTCAATAAGCACATTTCAGTTGAACATATTTTTTTACTATTTATTGGACATAGATAAGCAATAGTGTGTTAACCCACATTAAAGAAGCTTTGAGTAAGTAAATCATGTTTTAAAATTATAGCGCTACTTTATGTCAATATTTTTTTTATGTTCAACATTTTGTTGGTATTTAATGTAATTAGGTAAACACATAATTAAAAAACGTTCTATAACTCTCAATAAAGCGTTCTGTATCAAAAAACCTATTTTTGTGAATAACCTGTTATTACTTATCGACGTCCTAAAATAAATACGAATGTGAGTTTATTTGTTTGTTACGCTTTCACGCATTAACTACTCCACCAATCATTATAAATTTTCGCTAAACGTTGTCAAGGGTCCAAAGGAGGACATGGGGTACTTTTATTCCAGAATGTGTAGTATATACCACGTTTGCTTGGTTTCCACGACACAAGCTTAAGCTTAGTGTATGTTCTATGATCTGTATGTTGTGAAGTGGATTATTATTATTATTATTATAATTCTCGCGAGAATTTCGAAATTTTCGCGGGTGAATCCGCGGAGGACAGCTAGTACATTTATTTGGACGACGCAAGATGTACCATACAATCAATATGAAGAAAAGTTAAATACGAGAAAGGGCGAAATACATCCATTTTATTAGGATTTTATTTATGCGGTAGTGTAGATATTCAGAAAAAAAGCGTCGTGACTCGTGAATCAACCAAATTTTAGTACAGAATGACTTAGTAGCGAGTGCGTGCGGTAAGGGCAGAGAGTTGCGTGGAAGGGACGAAATAAGGGTACATCCGCGACCTCCAGACTGCGCCCCGTCGGCGCAAGGGCGTTCTGCCCTTGCAACATCACCTAAAGTCCGCCCTTCACCGGTGCGGGGCGCACAGCGCAGTTGAACATTCGACCGCGCGGTCCAGCACCACAATGCCTCTATTTATCACACCGCTGGCACCATACTGTTGCTAATTAATAACTCGTAGACGTTGCGGAGAGATACGTGACGTCGATGCGATGTGAACGATAAAACGATAAATTAAATCAATCAAATTCAATTCGAAGTCGATTTGGTACTGATTGTTAGTTCGTTTTATTCGTATTTTGTAATTTTTAGCTCTTTAGTATAGTGCGTTTTTGTGTTTTTGGCAGTTATTTTTAATTTTTTTTTGTTAAAGTTTTGTTTATGTACAATATCGAGGACAGAAAATGCGACCGTGTTGACTGTTGTATTAGAGAACACCTCTCGACACGCTAAGCTTATTGAACCGGTGCACGGTGCGTACAGACTAATGACTATACAGGGCGTCACACGGATATTCCTATGCCACATTTTTGATACAAATTTTCAGTTGTATGTCCTTACGGCAAAGTCAGCTCAAATCTCTCTCAATCAAATGTTAAAATTCATGGTCATCCTTTTATTTTTGACACTATGTTATTTAGCAAAAAATAATCCTTAAGATTGAAGCCTTTCGATCGGTATGATAAAGCTACAGGATGATTATTTTTCTTATGTAACGGGTTCGATTCCCGGTGTAACCATGTATTTATTTAAATATCTATAAATGCAGTTTAAATTGTTTTTTAAATTCTAATGTTTTCTTACAGTAAAATGTTCCATCTACAATATTCAAGGTACTTTCCGTCCATGTGGCATATCCGTGGGACAGCCTGTATAACATAACATGTTATACAACTTGTTTGCGGGTATCAGATTATATGGACACTGGATGTAATGTTATATAACTTAGTTACGTGTACAGTGTACAGTGTACTCGATAGCACGGGCGCCGCGGCGCCGGCGCGCGGCGGGTTGGTGGGCGGTGGCAGTGTTTGAGTAGACTTAGACGGGTATAGACGTTTTTATTTTTTGTGGTTTTTAAAATGGAGTGGAATAAAGAGAACACTGCATTACTGATCGAGCACTTTAAACAAAAAAGAGAATTGTGGGATCCGACAAGTGAACATTTTAAGGATCGCAACAAGAAACATAACGCATGGATTGAATTGGCCAGTCAGTTTGATACAAAAAAAAGTGTTGTTGAAAAGAAGATGCGTAGTTTGATTGGACAGTTTCAAAGAGAATTAAAAAAGCCTAGATCGGGGGCAGGAGAAGAAATTACTTCAAAATGGTTTGGATTCGAGTTGCTATTATTTTTAAAAGAGAAAACTAAGGTTCGCTCTACAAACGAAGCGGGTATTTACGAGGTAAAAGAATTTGTTTTTACAGTTTTCTAATTAGGTACTGTGTGTGTTTTTCATTTACTTCATTCTATATGACAACGATATTGTGCACCGACAAGCGCTAATAGTACAATACTAATAAAACCTTTATAGTTGTAAAATTCACTTCCTGATTTGGCTGGTGCTTGTATCATAACATGCTTTCCATCCAGACCAATAAATACATTATGTGGAAATTGCCATAATTTACAAAAGTTATCACCAGGAGTTCTTGGCACAGGAAAAGATAGCAAACTTACTTATTTTTTGTTTCAGGACAACCCTCAAGAAAACTGTACTTCTCCAAAATGGAAGAAGAAAAAAAATTTCGATAGTTCGAAAGCTCAGAAAGAAGCATACGGGATAGTGAAAGAGTTGCATACTGAGCGCAAATCGAGAGATCATTTTACTGTTTTTGGGGAGTATATTGCTTGTAGATTGCGCAATTTACAGGATCCATTTACTATTTCTACAGTGCAAAACCAAATTCATAATATTATATTCCAAGCTGAAATGAGTTTATACAGCGGCGGCGCAAATACAATGGCCATGTTGAAAAGGTATAAAAATCAAAATTCTATTTAGTTCGTCAGTTAGAAAGAAAAAACCGGCCAAGTGCGAGTCAGACTCGCACTAGTTATCATAAAATGCAAAAAATCATGTCTGTTGTATGGTAGCCCCCCTTAAATATTCGTTTTATTTTAACTATTTATTTTTAAAGTGAATATATAACTAAATATTCTGTGAGTAAATATATTTCAAGCGTCTACCTTTTGCCTTTATCAATATCGTGCAAAAACGAGCAAAAAAATCACGTTTGTTGTATGGGAGCCCCCTTAAATATTTAATTTTATTCTGTTTTTTAGTATTTGTTGTTATAGCGGTAACAGAAATACATCATCTGTGAAAATTTCAACTGTGTCTATCACGATTCCTGGGATACAGCCTGGTGACAGACGTACAGACGGACGGACAGGCATCAAAGTCTTAGTGATAGGGTCCCGTTTTACCCTTTGGGTACGCGGAACTCTAAAGAAAGAAAAGCATTTATTGGTTTCGAAAATTGGAAAAATACGTGTCCAATATTTTTTATTAATCTACAAGACGGGACTAAAATTAAAATTTAGTCATGATACCCATTGGTTCACACAGGGGCAGCGCCAATACAATTGGTTCCAACAGCAGCAGAGCCAGTACAAGCTTCAACAGAGGCTACTATACAAGCTCCCTTCTGAACAATAGTTCTGGTCCAGCAGATTCGCCACACACGGACACCGACACTTCGCAGTTTTCGGAAGATTTGAACGATATATTGTTAAATATTCAAAAATCACCAGGCGATGACAATAATACATAATTTTTATCGATATATTTGCCTCCCTGAAAGCAATTCTGATTCTTTGTAAGGACAAACATTTTTTTAATAAAGAAATACCATTATTTCGTGTTTTAATGAGTCTAATATTGCTGTAAACACTTCTGGTACGATAGAAGCTAACTAGAAGCCTAGAGCTACCCTATGTCGATGCTATAAGCTATTTGATAGTGTACTTAATTTGCGTCTACGTGTGAAGATCTATTATTAGAATTTTTGTTATTTTTACATTTTATTTATACAAATTATAATTGCACTGCTGCTCATCCAAATAAATAAATAAAATATACAGGCTTTGATATGAACTGGTTAAAATCGCAGTGTGATGGCTAAACGTTCTGTAACTAATATGGAATTTGTAAAGGCAGTATCTTCCTTTTTTATTTTAAGGTACTCGTTATTAATTAAATATTCTAGGTCTGCGCTGGACATCCGTAGAATGTGTTTAATATTCCCGTTGTCACGTAATTCTCCATAGAGTGTATTTTCATGAATAAGGTAATTCACCATCGTTTCACTAGTCTCTAGTCAAAAAACTATAGGACGAACCCAGCATCAAAAATTTTGTTATTTAAAAGTAGGTACAACAGTCGCTGCCGCAGCTAGCAACGCGTCCTCTCGCGGGTCGCGACGACATTGTGGATACCAAATTGCAATAGCACAGCATTGAAGAGCACGAAACGACAATGGTTATATTATAACATTGTTATATTGCATTGTTATTCTAATGTGTACACTGTACAGTATTGTTTTGTGTTGCAATGTTGTTTGTGTTGGAAATTGGAATGCAGGTACACAATGTGGACGTGTTATAAAACACAAGTTATCTAACATGTTACATAGTCTGTACGCATCCATAGGTTTTAACAATAACCTCGACAGAGTCAAATGGTATCGATTTCCGCAGTAATACAACACAGTTTCTGTCCTCTGCATTATATACGTATACCAAAATGCCGACCGACAATTTACTGGTGAGTGGTGACATAAACACAATACAATTTTAATATTAGATTTCAGTCAATACTATGACTTAAAGCACAATATAAAGTTTCGGAAACTTAATAGTTATGGTAATCGAATTATCGATCTGAATACTCGTACCTAATCAATAAATCTAGTCACTATTATAGACTGCAATTATTGCATTATAGTATAATTACAGTAAACGTGTCTATAATCAACTAAAACAAAGAGGTTAAATTTATTAATTTCTGTACGTTTTTTTTCAATACGGCTCACTCTAAATCCCCAACGAACGCTGCTATATCATTGCGACGATATACGCGAAGAATGTAGAGTTGACGTAAGCGGAAATCACGCTAATCCAACAAGACTTTCTACAGTCTAATAACACGGCAAAAGTAGATTACGAAATAAAAATTGAAAACACATAATTATTTCTCTATCATTACGCTATTAAAAATGGCAAAGAGAGAGAGACGGCACAAAAGATAGGAAATGTCTAAAAAAAAGTCACAAAAAAGGTTTGGTTTGATTCTTTTCATCATTTCGTGCTTCATAAAGTTTTATCTCGCAGTTTGCAGACGCGATTATGGCGCTAAACGATTTCAGTTTCACACATTTGGCACCATCTAGTCGACGGACGCTGTTGCCGAATATCTCTTTGGCATAACAATAAATGTATATCCATGTTTAATGCTCGCTTTCCCTCGTTATGATCGTTTACGTGATGCGTATATCGAAACGGATGGTGACTCTTTATTACGCAGCGAGTTGTTTAATAGCGTACCTATTGAAGTTTCTCTCGGAATTGCAGTCTTGTCGTTTTGAATGAGACGGCGCGCGGCGGCGGCGGAGTGCGATTGAAAAAGAGATTAAGGGCACTTGGTCGGTGGTTAATGGTAAGATGATTGTTTCTCCCAAGTCAATGGTTTTCATATGCGAACGAAAATTGAAATGAAATTAGATCCCCGGTTGGTTGGATCTTCCAGATGAAAATTGCCGAGGATAAAAAAGATAAAGTTTGCATTTTATATTAAGATTTAAGACTAATATACAGTTTCAACCGCGTTTCACTTTTCTCACCTCAGGAGATTGCACTACCAAAAACCGTGAATTAGTGTTTATAAAAAAAAAAACAGACCATTGTGTACGCAGGTATTATGCGAAACGAACCGTGAAAAACTGATTGAACTGCGTGCAGCAGTTATTGCGTGATGAACGACAGAAACAGACAAAAAGTTCTAAAAACCAATCATGGGTTCTGTTGTCAGACACTCTGGGCACTATTGCCTAGAAAAAAAAACGGGTGCGTGTATGTACTTACCCGTGAAGGAAATGCAATTATGATATAGAACAAATCTACTATTAAAAATCATGTCAAAGTTATCCTACCGCACTCAAAGTAGTTACAGTTTTATTATGTACTAGCTACCTGTTCCCCGCGATTTCACCCGCATTAATTTCGGAGTACCCGCGGGAATTCCGGGATAAAAAGTACCTACCCTATGTCCTTCGCTGTACCTGACACCGACAACGTGTATGCATAAGCGGCTGAGTACCTACTTAAGACGTGAAAGCATAACAAACCAACACAAATTCGCATTGTTAATATTAAGGATTACATAGTACATAAGTAGAAGGTAATATTTCGCAACGCGCTGGGGCCGGCGAGAGCTTGCGCAAACGCCGCAGCGGCAGCGCCGGCGGTGACGTCACAGAGCAGATTTGGTTCCGGCTTCACTTTCGCAAAACACTTTCACCGGCCGAGCGCATCGCCGCGCGGCGCCACGCGTGCGGCGATGCGCCCGCGCACACCCGCGCCCGGGGATTGACATTCAACGCGCGAGTGTCGATGACCAGTCGAATATTTGGTGCCCAGCCCCCTTAACCAAGTTGACAGTCTACAATCGTTAACGCTATAGAAAACTGAGAAACTTCTCGTCACATCACGTGATCACGAAAAACCGCCCGATCAGAAGTCCATTTTTTTTACAAAAGCACACACGTTCAGAGGTACAGAAAAGGACATAGGGCAGGTACAGTTATCATAGAATTCCAGCGTGAACTCCGAATTTAGCGTTAGGAACAGCTAGTAGATAATAGATATCTGGTTGTAAAAGTGGAGTGTTAATGTTGTTGTGTTGTTGATTAATGGTAGTTTACTCACGATGGGAAATTATCGTCTGCAAAAGTCGATTTGTTTGAAACGCCGTTTTGCTACAAAACTAACGACCGGTGGAACAGAAAACCCTTTGTTGCTTCTTTAAGCCTTAATCAACTCCTACGATATTATCTCCATGAACACCAAAACTCAAGCGAGTGAAACCGCCGATCACAGCGATTATGAATACTTATATTCGTAATCGACGTAAAACAATGTTAATTAGAAACATCTTAATCAAGAGCTTAACCGACAGCGAAAACTAGTTTGCAAAATGCTTAGGTAATTTGGTTAGAATATACGAAAGGCAACAGCTAGTAATCCTACTAGAAAGTGTGGATATTTGGATGTTTGTTACTCAATCACGCAAAAACGGCTGAACGGATTTGGATGAAATTTGGTATGCACGTTGTCAGGGGTACAGAGAAGGACATAGGGTACTTTGTATCCCGGAATTCCTGCGGGAACTCGGAAATTACCGGGGCTGAAACCGCGGGGAATAGCTTGTCTAATACACCTATTTAATCGAAATGCACAAAAAACTGAGGAACGAAACGTCATATCCCGTGGTTACGTCAAATCGTACAATCAAAAGTTTTGCGTGACCACGTGACATATCGATTCCAATCCTTAGTTTTCTATGCGTTGTCGATTATAGATTGTCAACCTAGGTGAGGGGCCTATTTGTATCTCCAATCTACATAGATCACATTTCAGACAGACAAGGGGTCCAAGATGTGAATTAGTTTCAAAACAAAACGCGACCCGAGACTTTTGAAGATCGGTGAAACGTCAATATTTATGGGATGTAAGGTTAAATTGAGTGACATATTGAAGGAGGGTGTTCAGCATTTTGTTTTCGACTCAAATATTTTTATTGAAATACTAGCTGTGCCTCGCGGTTTCACCCGCGGTAATTTCGGAGTTCCCGCGGGAATTCCGGGATAAAAGTACCCTATGTCCTTCTCTGTACCCCTGACAACGTGCATGACAAATTTCATCCAAATCCGTTAATAATAATAATAATAATCCACTTCACAACACACAGACATATACACACTTTGTTTTTGCGTGATTGAGTAACAAACATCCAAACATCCACACTTCCACATTTATAATATATATTAGTAGAATTAGTTACATATAAGCATGAATAGGGATGTTGACTACTTTTGAACATCAAAATTCTAATTAGTCCGTCAGTTAGAAAATAAAAAAACAATAGACACGTATTTTTGTTTTTTTTAATTAATTAAAATATACAGAGATAAAGCGCATTAAAGTTTAGGATGAGGAGGTCGTGACGTCACTAACCGCAAAACCGCCATACAAACTGTCAGAATAGTGACGTCACGCGAAATTTCAACTCAATATATCGCCGTTATTTTTTGATTACGTAAAAAAAGAAAAAAATACGTGTCCAATATTTTTGAATAATCTACAAGACGGACTAAAAAATAAAAATTAGTCAACATGCCCATTATAGAGGGTTTGAATGAGACCCTCGTTTAAAATTACACCCTGCACACCGCCATGTTTCATAAAATGTTTTCTCCTACACTCTGTTTCCAATGTTTTCTACCGACTCCAGAGCGACATCAACATGCGGCAGAAAAATCAGTAACAAACAATAATTAACTCAATCAAGACGCCCGTCTTCCCACACTTTCTAACGCTATTGTGTCGCTGTGAGACAATCGTATCTCATTCGGATTTATTGTCGTGCACCGCCATGACGGTCACGTCACGGCGCAACTTTTGTTGGAAAAAACCGGGATACTGTCGCTATTGACTTTTATTTTACGACGGGCACGACCTTCGCAAATAAGGCTGTAAACATACAAGTTTATATTATTATTACTAGCTGTTGCCCGGGGTTTCACCCACGGTAATTTCGGAGTTTCCGCGGGAATTCCGGGATAAAAAGTACCCTATGTCCTTTTCTTTACCCTGACAACGTGCATGCCAAATTTCGTCCAAATCCGTTCAGCCGTTTTTGCGTGATTGAGTAACAAACATCCAAACATCCACACTTTCACATTTATAATATTAGTAGGATTACTAGCTGTTGCCCGAGGATTCACCCGCGATCAGTTCGGAGTTCCCGCGGGAATACCGGGATAAAAAGTACCCTATGTCCTTCCCTGTACCCCTGACAACGTGTATGCAAAATTTCATGACGATCGGTTCAGCCGTTAAGGCGTGAAAACTTAATAAACAAACTCACGTTCGCATTCATAATATTAGTAAGGATTCTCTAATGAAAATTTTAATGACCGACTCGATATTTTATCATCAGGATGTTGTGATCGTAGCTGAACAAAATAAATGTTTGTTATTATTATGGCGTTGATATGACAAATTTTATCATGTTTGTGCCAATAGTACGATAGAAGCTACTCTAGATAAGTGGAAGAAAATGTTACAGATATTAATAGTTAATTATCTAGTAATGTAGATCACTCTATCTTGAACCTATAGATTAGATGTATTTATTTATGTATGTCTATTTACCGAGTACATTTTAACATTCAAGATTAATGTATTCAATATTTTCTTGTTGTTCGTAGCGGGAAATCTCAGGGCCTAATTCTAAAGGATTGTAAAACAATTTTACTAATAAAAAGCTGCAGTATCCCTGAGTGACACAGGACACTTTTTACGCAGGAACAAAGCGTCCCCGAGGTAATCCAGAGTTCACACGGGGCGAAACGGGTCCGACAATGATGCGGGTGAAACCGCGAAGGAAAACTAGTACATAATAATTACGAAACAGCCGTAATGTAAGAAAATAGAAATAAATTTCGTATGATATTAAATTTAGATTTCGATTGATACTTAGTTTAGTAGTACTACGTATCGATCCAAATCTAATACTATCTATACATATATATAAAAGAAAGTCGTGTTAGTTACACTATTTATAACTCAAGAACGGCTGAACCGATTTGGCTGAAAATTGGTGGGGAGGTAGCTTAGAACCAGGAAACGGACATAGGATACTTTTTATCCCGGAATTCTCGCTGGAACTCCGAAATTAACGTCGGTGATATGTCATGAAATTTTGCATACTTAGGTACACATTATCAGGGGTACAGAGAAGGACATAGGGTAGGTACTTTGCATTCCGGAATTCCTGCGGGATCTCCGAAATTTCCGCGGGTGAAACCGCGGGGAACAGCTAGTAGTGTATAAACAAAGCAGTACTATGAAAGTGCGTCAAAAGTCTCCTGACTGTCGCGTCGCTACATGTGCGCACTTTCATACTAACCCGTAGACTTGATGTGAAAGACAAATTAGTTGCGAAGACAAAAGTTGCTCGTGGGCGCCCGCCCTAAGTATTTATAAGATATTAGTGTTCCTTTTTTTGTTTGAATAAATAAATTTAATAAAAAAAATTCAAAACTAGCTCGCCCTCGCGGTTTCACCCCGTCAATTTAAGAGTTTCCGCGGAATTTTCAGGATAAAACATACGCGTCGAATTGCGAACCTCCACCTTTTTGGGAAGTCGGTTAAAAACTGATAAAGTACTGGGTACGTATGTTCTTTTTGTTCCCGGTTTATTTTATTTATAGCTAACGTCGTGTGTTGACGTGTACGAGCGCTACTAACGCGTCCCTAAAACACAGTAACTAGTGACATCCCTACAATCTACTCAAATTGCCACAAGGCACAACTTCTCTTTCTGTGTACCGATTGTAATGAACTAAAACATACATACAGCATACATACAGCATACATACAGATACACCGAAACTGCAAAAATTGTCGTTTGGGATTTCGCTTAAGGCTTCTGGTATTATTATTTTTTTAATATCTTCAATTTACCTACAGACTGTGCTCTAGTTTCAATTTTATTCTACTATGTGTAGGTATAGATGTGTATTAATAATTACAGGGCTGCTTGTGTGTGGAGTGAGAACTGAGAACTTTATACAAATAAAATATTATAAACCATGAATAATATTCATGTTTGTTTGAGAACGAAGAAATAATTTCCATTTTGGGATACAGGTAGCGACCTCTAGCAGCCACTCAATAAAACTAAGTTATTCCCGATTTCCGTTAGATGGCGTTAGCCGTAAGCAAACTACAAGTAAACGGCCGTCACCAAAAATTAAAGGGCAAGGAACTCTTCTATCTTGATCCTCAGCAGAGATTACCATTATAAATGATTTAACTTTTAAACCAATTACTTTACTACCACAAAACGAGTAGATTGCCCACAAAATTTTGAGGTTTCATTAGGATAAAACAATTTAGTAATAATAAAAAATTAACGAGACATAAATTGTAGAACCAATAGCTACGGTAGACTTGAAAAACATCTCATAATCCATTGTAAAATATTTAAAAAAATTAATATATTTTACACATTTTATAAACGTACCTACGTACGTTATAGTTATTATTTTTTTGTTTTGTTCTTGTGCATTGTTACTTACAATGATGAGCATACCAATAATAAAATTGGCATGCGTGTAGGTATGCCAACGAAACATAATTTAGTGGTGTGATATGCTAGGCCGTTGGTGTGCCAATAAATAAATAAGAAACAGAAGGCGTATGGAAGAAGATTTTAAATTGACTTAAAAAATTAGGAAGTAGCTGTCCCCCGCGGTTTGACCCGCGGTAATATCCGAGATCCCGCAGGAATTCCAGAATAAAATATAGATACAAACCGTCCTCATCAATCACTCTATCTATTGGTGAAAACCGCAAGAAAATCCGTTGCGTAGTTTTAAAGATCTAAGCATACATAGGGACAGACAGACAGCGGGAAGCGACTTTGTTTTATACTATGTACGTGATGGTGTGCGTGATATCTTTATATATATATAGTCGTTTTGCCTGAAATTTATGAAATTATTGGTTTTTGTTGTAAAAGAAGCTTCTATGTGCAACAATCCGCACATGTTTGTGTTAGGAACTTAGTGCGGCCGAACTAGACTGCAAACGACAAACGAAATAATTTTAATGCTGTAATTCCTAAATCTGTTTGTTACGCTTTCCCGCCTTAACTAGAAAACCGATCGTCATTTAATTTTGATATAAGTTGTCACGAGTACAGAAAAGGACATATTATGTAAGTTTATCCCAAAATTCTCGCAGAAAATCTGAAAATATCGCGGGCAAACCCGCAGGAAAAAGCAGCTAGTATTACAATAAAAAAGAGGTAGAATGTTACGTCAGCACTAATACGGAGTCAAGAACTGGCCACGTGCAGTAATGAAACAATATATCCCAGGTTTCGATAACGCCGTGGCCACTGTAATCACACCGCCAGCATTTCGTAAAACTCAGGTAAATACGTATAATGGCATTCTTAGTGCTTTTTCACACACCTTGGCTGCAATGAACACGTACTAACCCAAATTTTAGTTGCTACAACGATTTTCATTGAAATTTAAACTATAAAATCAAAGTATAGAGGTATATCATAATTTTATCGTCAACTGAAATCCGCGCTAGCCCAGCAGCGGGCGCCGGACCTATTTCTTTTCCGCCTAGGGATTAAAATATTATTTTAAAAAATTGCTTTAAATGCTTGGCCCCAAAGCCTTTCGATAAATAATCACGCCTCTCGTACTACGATACTTATAAGCCTACTTCGACTCTATCCAGCCGGGCTAAGATGCGCAACACGATAAAATTTTATCGAGCCATTTTATCGATTCTCGTCGACATATTGTATGGCTTTGTCGAAGAGAATCGATAAAATGGCTCGATAAAATTTTATCGTGTTGCGCATCTTAGCCCCCCAGGTCATTCCCAGTTATCCCCATCACCAGTGACAAATGAGAAAAATTATAACAATATAACCTACATTAGACTGTTACATCCCTTTTCACGCCTTACTCAATCGATCATCTCTAATTTCACATAATATGCAAAAAGAAAAAGACATATTATGGTACTTTTTATGCCGAAACTTCGAAATTAACCTGGGTGAAACCGTGCAAAAAAGCCAGTATTATAAATACATATTACAGTAGCTAATATTATCAAACAATAGAGATTATATTATAAAGAAGTGACACTCTCCGCCTTCCACTCATTTCATGCCTCATACCCCGCGAAAATGACCTTGAAAAGTTAAGACACAATATACATGGGACAATTATTCACTGACAGCTGACAGTTAGACCGACGAAAGTTTGACACATGTAGAATCTACAGGATTGTTGACAGCTCGCTGTCATGCGCACAACACGTGTACAAGCCGGCCGTCTTTACTTGTTGGAAAGTATTTGAATCAGTTCATTTCTGTATTATCCTTACTAGTATTATAAATACATAATAATAAAAGAATAATATAAAAGTGAGTTTGTTTGTGTTACGCGTTCACGCCTTAACGGCCCAACCGATCATCATGAAATTTTGTATGCACGTTGTCCGGGATACTGAGAAGGACATAGGGTACTTTTTATACCGGAGTTCCCGCGGGAACTCCAAAATTACCGCGGGTGAAACCGCGGCGAACAGCTAGTGATATTATGAAATTGTTTATCGCAAAAGTGTTGCTCACCTTGCAGATTGTCCAGCATGTACGACAGCAGCTTGGCGGTGCCGTTGCTATCGTTGTATATGGTCAGCATTTCCTTACTGAGCGGGTTGCCCTGTAGGCTCAAGAGCTGCAAGTGGAACAGCTTGCCGAGCTCGTACGGCAACACCCGCAGATAGTTGTTCTGCAAGTGCAGCTCTCTGGAAATAATGAGAACATAGGGTTCGGTTACGAGTTGCGTCACTGGTTTGTTACGTCACCGTAGAACGGAATCGATGGCGTTGCACAAAGCAACAAGGACGTACCCGTGAACCTACACTGTTTTCATCACTCATGCTCGGAAGTAGGTCGTATTTAAAAATAAAATCAAATAGGTATTCTTAACTGTTAGCAAATTCTTAGCAATGCAATATTATGAAGCTGAAGAGTTTGTTGGTTTGTTTGGTTGAACGCGCTAATTACTGGTTCGAATTGAAAAATTGTTTTTGTGTTGGATAGTTCATTTATCGAGGAAGGCTATTGGTTATGTAACACCAAGCTACGACCCATAGGAGCGGAGCAGCAACGAAAAATGTGGAAATGCGGGAAAAATTATTCCTTTTGAGAGCTTCCGTACCATACGCTGCATAAATGGTTGAAGTTACGCAAAAATCATGTAGATAGTAATGGAATATATTTTGCATTAGTAGGATTTTCCCACAAATTAACGCGGCAGAAATCGCGGGGCACAGCTAGTTTCTTATAACAATCCACTAAGTTCAAGTTAACGCAGTAGGAATGTGCTTTGTCCTGTCTTTTAGAACGACTAACTAGTCTATGCCACAGTAATATTAAAATGTACTACGAATATTGTTGGTATAGAAACAGCGTGTGTTTACAAATATAAGTGGATACGTCATTTTGCATATTATTATGTAGATACGATAATAATTATACATGACAGTTCAAAGACCTTGGATAAAGCGTCTACTTCTTCAAATACTCAATTAAGTAGGTATTATATACATATTACATACACGATCTCTTCATTTTATTATGTAAATAATAAAACCGGCTCCGCGAAAACTTCAAAATATTATTGGAAATTCATATTTATTTATAATAATAATAATTAAAAGATCACGCGGTTTATAAAATCGAAGGAGTATCGAAATACGAAACAACCACCAAGTTTATTTATTTATTTATTTACCATCGGTGGCCATATTATTAGGGACAGTACTCGGATTTTTGCATTTTCTAATTTAACTTGATAACTCGAAGAAATGATTGGTTGTAGATGTTTTTTGACAATTTTATTTGTATCTATATTTTGTTAGGATCATAAAAAAAAACAAAAATTATAGATAAAACGATTTATTCTTTAAAATATAAGTAATAGTTGTAAAACAAAAATTTCGTAAAATTTTAATCAGTATTTTGTGATGCCACCCTTTGCTACAATAAGAGCTTCTATACCTGCAGGCATGCTCTTTATACATGTTTTAGCATTTTCTTGCAGTTCAGAGTTCTTTTGCCACTGTTTGTTGAGAGTTTCAATCAACTGGGGCTTGTTGGTGATCACTTCTCTTGCAATGGCCCGTTTAGTGAGTTCCCACATGTTTTCTATGGGATTCATGTCTGGTGAATTCCCTGGCCAAGACAAAACAGCAAAGTTTTTTCAATCAAGAATGCAGTAACACTCCTGGTTTTGTGGCACGGTGTCGAATCATGCATAAAAATGTATTATTCATTATCAGGGAACCAGTCGATGACCTGCAGTAGCAGCTGAGTTTCCAGTACTCGCTTGTACTGGTCTTGTTTCATCGTCCCTTCTACGATGTATAAGCTTCCCATGCCTTCAGTTGATGTGACCGACCACACTATGATAATAGCTGGATGTTTTTCCCTCTCCACAAAACAATTTGGATGGAATTGTTCTTTAGGGCGTTGCCTGACGAACGAACTCTTATCGACCAAAATTCGGAATGTTGACACGTCGGAAAAGCATATCTGTAAAATATTATAATTAACACCGGAAATTGTTTATGTGTTTTACTTACTCGACTCCAGTCTGCAACACTCATACCTAATCACGCAACGCACCATTAAATAAAGTTGTACTTACTCGACTCCAGTCTGCAACAGTCATATTTCGGTGTTGTCTGGCCCACTGTGTCGTTTTTTTGTCAGTCTTGGTGTGACGTGCTTTTGTTGTAGACCAACGATTCTCTTCGGCTAGCTGTATCCGAACTGTCCTTTACGAAACTTTGATACCTTCTTCGTTCATCATCGTAGTAAGATTTACAATACTCTTTTTGCGATTTTCGAGGCAGATGTGTCTGATTTTCCGAAGAGTGGAAATCTTTTTTCTACGACATTTTCCTATACGATCTGCTTCTAGAGGTTTTTTCATCCATTTAAATTTTAATTCTTTTGACGACAGACTTTGAAACCCCTGCAATAGTTGCTATATCTCTCTGGAAATGTGCGAAGTGCAATAACAACGTTTGCATTTCCCTACATTCTTTTTGAGAAGTGTCTGAAGTCTTTCCCATAACTAAAAAGGAGTCAATTTGAGATTATCACGTCGAACCGTTAACAAAAATTAAATTAACAGATAAAACTTAGCAAAAGTATTGTATTATCAAGCATTACTTACTTTTTAATTGTTTTAGATACAAAAACTTTCGAAAATATTAAGGTAAAATAAAAGAATTACAACCCCACCAAATCCCGCAGACAACTATTTTTGACGAAATTTATTCAAATTAGAAGAAACGGCACAAAGTTTATAAATGACGCACGTTTCCAGTATTGTCGATAATCAAAAACATTGATAATGATACTACTAGCACTATAAACTATAATAACCATTAGAAAACCGCTTTTTTTGCTTATATTGTAACATTAAACTAGAAATGATAAAATATGAGCACTGTCCCTAATAATTTGGCCACCCACTGTATTTAAAAGTTACACCAACATAGTAAACACTAACACTTACAGTAAAAAAAACAAATTAGCATCAAATAATAGGATAAGTATCACTATACTGACAGGTGCAAACTGCATGCAATTACCAAATAAAATTTATACTATTTGAACACAAAATTTAGAGAAACAAAAAAGATAAAATAAAAATAATGAATGAAAGCTTGGTTCAAATAAAAACACAAAACCACAAGTTACAGAATTTACGAAGAAAAATTGGTTATAGTCAGTGAATATTAAAATTAACTATGCAATCGTATCTAATCTCTCAATGCTAAAACACAAAAGAGCAAAGTTCACTGGTAGAACGAACGTTTTGAGCAAACGCCATCATGAACCGTTAGAGTTCGACAAGCAAAGGTATCAAAATATAAGCTTTTAAATTGATTAATTAATTAATTAATTAATTAATTCTTTGAGCTATTAAAATTGTAATTCTTTGAAATATCTCACTCTCTCTTTATCTCTCTTGCGGAACCTATTCCTTAGGTATCGACTAAGAGAGATGAAAGCGAGTTAAAAGCAAGAAGACGACGGACCGTGACGAGGGGTCGTGTTTTGAATCACTCGTATCACTTTCACGCACCAAATCACGAATTCACATGCGAATGCTCATACATTTTTTGAGCATTCACATGTGAATCTTACGATTCCGTGTGCGAAAAAAAGTGATTCGAGCGATTCAAAAATACGGCCGTTCTCGGCTGAATGATCGAAATCAGCGCTCAATAAAAACGATAAAAGAATACGTCAACGCCAACAACCAGCAACGTCTGTACAGTTTTAGAGTCAACCCACACGGTGCGGTGCGGCTCAGGTGCGGCGGCGCTACGGTATTACTACGTACAAAAATGCGTTGTAGCCACACGGCGCCGCCGTGCGGTGTGCTCCGGCGCCGCACCGCGCGCGTATCAGTATCGAGACTAGGCGGGGAGGGGAGTAAGCGGCCCGCTGTTGTTTGTCCTGTTCTGTCGTAACTCGTACATAGCGATGGGCAAGTCTAATCTTTTTGTCGCCGCTGCGGCGCCGCACTGCCCGTGTGGTCGCCAGTACGGCGAAATGGCTTGCGGTGCGACGCCGCACCGCATTGTGTGGGTTGGCCCTTACTTAAAGCATAGTAGTTATACAACGTGTTAATGAATTAACTGAAAACTAGAAAGTAGTTTGCTCAGAATCAACTAGCGAATCGATCGCACTATGTTTTAATATAGGTTATATTTTTTCATTTTTATTAGCCCATGTCTAAATTATTTATTTAGCGCGTACGCCGCCTGCGGCAAAAAAAGTCGAACCGGTAGGCGCGGGCGTAGCGCTTAGAATTTCGTAGATTAGTCACCTCCAAACTAATGTTGAATAACTTTTAAAGTATTTTTTTTTTTCGACATAAAGTATATTTTAATCATATTATTGTTTATTTTTTTGAATGGGGTCTATCAGGTTTTCAGTTAATTCATGAACACGCTGTATACTATTTGATTTTACTTTCCTAACTATTCAAAACTAAAAAAAGGTAAAAAGTGTCCTCACTTATACAAATACGTATACATAATATTATTTTATAAAAACGTTAATGATACCGTCTTGTTGTATTTTAAGATTTTATGCAAGAATAATTAGCAAAGCATCGATTTCTTTTGCCTTGTATGATTATTATATGACGCATCATACGGCGACAAAAAGTAATGACATCCACTTGAATAAATCTGTACTAATAAGTAATAATATACATATAAAGAGGTAAAGTTTGCGATTTTGTAAGATTGTAGGACGTAATCTCTGGATCTACTGAACCGATTATGAAAATTATTTTACCAATAGAAACCCACGTTATATTTTGTGAGTGTCACAAGCTATATTGTAACCCGGAATTCCCGCGGGAAATCCGAAATTACCGCGAGGAACATATAAAACTATAAACACTCATCAGCTACTACAAGGACCTTCAGGTTTTATATTATAATAGTTGGTGGTTGCCTTGAGGGTATCTTATTATTATGAGGGTAAAAAAAAATTTAAATAAATATTTTAAAGTTCAGAAACAAAACATTTGGAGAAACCCTGAAGCGAAATGCGTGAAAAATCAATGTATACAGTTGACAAGTACCTAATCATTTTGCGTGAAAAAAAAAAATAAACCGTCAACTCTTTAAAACACTCATACAAACATTCTGTTGGCTACATACAACATGCATATTATTTCAAAGCCACGTAGGTAGGTAAGCGCTGCGGTAGATACCAGTGTCACAGATAATATCCAGTGTAGATACAGACGTAAACAAAATGGTGATATCCTTGTGTTTTGACTTTGGATGCGATTATATGATAAATATACTCCGTGTACGTGTAAGATAGATTAAACGACAACAAACAACGACTCCTCAGTATCACGGATGATAAAAGTACGCATAATAAACATCCCACTAATATTATAAATGTGGATGGTTTTGAATGTGTTAAAAATAGTTTATAATCCTTACTAATATTGTAAATGCGAAGGAGAGAGGTTTGTTTGTTTTCACACCTCAACGGCTTCACGGATCATCATACAATTTTGCATACACGTTGTCAGGAAGACAGAGAAGGACATAGGCTACTTTTTATCCCGGAATTCCCGCGGAAACCCCGAAATTAACGCGGGTGAAACTGTATACAGTTTTGCATACTATACACGTTGTGAAGGGTAGGTACAGAAAAAATATAGGATAGTTATTTTATCTCGGAATACCCGCGGGATCTCCGAAATTAACGCGGTAGGACAATGCTTAATGGATAATGCTTGGACATTATCACACAGTGCCGCCTCGGCTGCTCTACGGAAAAACAAAGCAACTGTATTTTTTCCTCGAAATTAGTTATTTTTTTGTAATTTTTTCCACTTTTCACGCATAAAGGACGTTGCTACATACTCAAAAGATTAGTTATAGACTAAATTAAGAAAATCGTTAAACAATGGAAGGTTTGTTTTATATAAAGCGATTTCCGGTTTTTTTGCTGCTCCTGTAAAATTTATTTAATTGCAATTATGTATTTTGTTTTACCGTAGGGCAGGCGGCCTGGTCCTAACTAAGCAGAAACAGATAAATGATATAATTTATTTGTAAATACATACTAAATGCCGTGACTCAAAATTGACACAAATGTTTAACCTGAGGCAGGAATCGAACCAGCAAAACCTGGCATGGCAGTGAGGTCCGCTACCGGTACACGTACACCAGCGGCTGGCAATGTTTGTATATTTGTTACACATCCACGCGTAAACCCTTGAACGATTTGGATGAAACTTGACACGCAGACAGACCCCGGCCTAGATTTACACATTTTTTTTTACTTTTCATCCCGGTACAAAGTTTGTGGGGAATTCCGAAACTCATGCGAATGAAATCGCGGTGAAACCCATCCACCTATATGATTGTAATTATTTATTTCTGTATTTAGATTTTAGTTTTAAACTATTTATAACGAAATACAGTTTTATTAAATTTGTAGATAGATTATTTTAAGAATTCCCCAGCAAAATCATAACTATCATTGCAGGCATTAGTAATTTAACTACATATTTAATATTCATGGAGCGTATATCGTAGTTTTTGATTGAAGATAAACTTTACGTCAGTAACTATGTATGTAAATTGAAACAAAAAATTTCGCAAGCGCACCTGAGGCCTTTGACTGAATCCAAACGTTTCGTTTTCCGCTCACGCTAATGTCTTGCCGTCCTACTTTGCTAGCAGTCAACATCTCTCAAGTTAGTGTCATTTCTATTATATTCTGCTGATCTTCTGTCAAAGTTTACACTTACAGAAAAGTGGTTTTGTGACGTGAACCATCAATACAACTTAGCAACGTACAAATTTTTACATAGGGCGTTCATAGTTCTACTTAACATCGTATTGGCATCAAACATGGATAACCGCTAGAAAAATGATAGCCAGTGTCGACGGCAGAATGTCTTACACGAAAATTCAATAACGTAACGAAACGTATTGAACGCCATTTGGTAAAGATGACCCGCTTATCTGATTATTTTTGACTAGCTGCCCCGCGTGGTTTCATCGAAGTTGCTGCGGAATTGTTCCATACAAACTTTTTAACCACTTTTCATCCCCTTATGGGTTGAATTTTCAAAAATCCTTATTGGATGCCTACGTCATACAAACAACACACCCGCTCCGCTTAAATTGCCTTTCTAGTTTATCACTAAATAGTATAAAGCAAAGTCGCTTCCCGCTGTCTGTCCCTATGTATGCTTAGATCTTTGAAACTACGCAACCGGTTTTCATGCGGTTTTCATCAATAGATAGAGAGATTCATGAGGAAGGTTAATATCTATAGTTCTCGCGGGAACTCCGAAATTACCGCGGGTGAAACCGCGGAGGACAGCTAGTTCTTAATATTGTAAACGTGAATGTAGTTTTTAAGCTTTCACGAATTAACTACTCAACCGATCATTAGGAAACTTTGCGTACACATTGTCAGGGGGCACAGAGAAGGACATAGAATACTGTTTATCCCGGAATTCCCGCGGGAACTTCGAAATTAACGCTGGAGTGACAGCTAGTGATCACATATTATTTCCTCTGCGGGAACCTCACCTCAACTGTATGAGATCGCCGAGCTCGGCAGGCAGCATCCTCAGCTTGTTGTTGGACGCGTCCAATGTATGGAGGTTGACGAGGCGATTGATCTCGACGGGGATCCGCTGCAGCGAGTTGTCGTTCATATACAGCACAGTCAGGTGCGTGAATTGGAACAGTTGGGGCGCCAGGCAGCGCACACCTCCTGTTACCTGGGGGACATAACAGATATTATACAGTCGGTTTTTTTTTTGTTTTTTAACAGCATTCACAGTTCTTATAACAGGGATGTTGACGACTTTTGAAAATCAAAATTCTAATTAGTCCTTCAGTCAGAAAATAAAAAAAAACAATAGACACGTATTTTTTGCTTTTTCAAATAAATGAAAATGTACAGAGATAAAGTTAATTAAAATTTAAGGTTTATTTAAGCTCGTAAGTTATATAAGTTATATAAAATTTAAGCTCGTGACGTCACTTATCACTACAGGCCGCCATATTAACTGCACTGGTTAGTGAGGTCACGCGAAATTTCGACTCAATGTATCGCCGTTATTTTTTGCTTACAAGACGGACTAAAAAAAAATTAATCAAGTAACCTATTTTATCAATATCACACGAAACTCACAAAAATGGTCCAAACGTCATTGATGGACATACATCTGGATATGAAAAGCATATGGACAGATCTCAACATCCGACCAAACTACTTTTCAACAAGTAGTTTTAGTGTTAAAGACCATAATTTATGATTTTCATGTCCAGACATTGCTTTACATCAGTATTAATTTACAACCGTAGGTATATATTTAAACACTTCCATAGTAGAGTATGTAGATATGTACGTCATGTGGAGTACTTTAATATTCAGAGTAATCTACAGAGTATTGTAATAGAGAGAAAAATAAATCTATAAAAATAAATAAAATTGAAGTCAGCTTTTCACTGAATGCATCAGAAAGTATATACAGGACTTTCAAAAAAACAATGTTTTTAATTTTTTCTGTCTGTCGGTTTGTTCCGGTAATCTATGAAACAGCTGGACCCAATGATATTTAAGAAAGGATGACGTACCTTCATACTACACGGCGTTCAAATATTGTTCTGCTTTGACATAAACATGTGAATGAGAAAGCTAATACGGAAATTATGGAATAGAAAGAGATAGACAATACAAAGCAAAGCCTGGGGCAATTGAAGGCCTCAGTTTCCGGTTGGACTGATTTTGACGGGACTTTACTTGCAGATAGCTAATGTTATAAGGAGTAACTTAGGCTGTTTTTTATCCCGGAATTCCCGCGGGAACTCCGAAATTAACGCGGGTGAAACCGCACAGCTATGCTAGATATTATTTTTCAACTAATTCTCATAAACTAATCAGAGTATTGAACAGTTGACCCTTAATGGAAGAAAGAAAAGCATTCATTGATACAAAAAAAGAAACAACAAAAACACACTTAAAAGACTAAATAATAATGTCAAAAAAATAAATCAAAATAAGTGAGCAGTTGTGTTTGCAACTCTATGCTAAAACTAATTAACAATCAGTAGAGACCTTCTTAAGTATACATCAACAGCTATATTATATAGTATCAGTATTTGTAAGAACTATTTAAACTTGATAAGCTTTTTGATCCTGTATGCTTTTTCAGCACACACTGCTCACATATTATTATAATATCAACTGTGCAAAAATTACTTGAGTGATTATAACTGCTACATTCAAAACATATTAGTCATGTTAATTTCCTCATGCTATTCTACATCATTGGTTTCTTTAAAAATATTTTATTTACAGCACAGCAACAGATATTTCAATCTTTAGCATTAGCACAGTAAATCATCAAGAGCAAGTGTATGACGAAACTAAAGTGGTGTTAAGTTTAGTTTATTTAGAAGAATTTACCTCAAGCGAGGTCCATGGCGGGGGAATCCTACCCGCTGCCCGATCCTCTTCCGACATAACTTTGTATTTGCGCCCACTAGCGCCCTCTTGCTTGTCTTTGTTGCGAGACATTCTGTCACCTGAAAAATTTATCAATGAATAATTTTTTTTGATAAAACTGTATTAAATATGAACGTCAATGAGAAAATTAGGTATTATTTTATTATACTTTTGGGTATGATGAGTTACAGAAATTACTGTAATGTTAATGGTAAAATTATATTGTGGAAACAAAAATTTTAGGTCAACATCAGTCTCAAGCTGAAAGATATATAGCTTATAGTGGCAACACATTAGTCGAGTGACTTAACTGGCACTTATATTTTTTATCATAGTCAAGAATGTCATGAAACTATTGTGTTGCAATGCAAATATATTGGAAATTAACAATCATTTGAAAGGAAGTTTTTTTCATATAAAATAAGATAGTTATTATTTACAAGACTAAACAATTGATCCAAACTTAGTTACATTATTACTCTTATAAATGACATACTGGAATTTTATGTATTCTTCTCAGTGCCAGCTGGCATAACTATAGCTACAGCAAGCAAAATATATATTCAATATTACAATGATCACAATTGAAATACAACTAGGTATTCAGTATTGAACTGTCAGCTAATATGAAAATAAGTTCATAAGTCTATAATATACCTACTTCTTTTTTTTTCAACCAAGCTAGTCCTTACAATAAACTACATTAATAAACAAGAGTCTAGCCATATGTAGCATCATTTTTTTTAAACACAGTTCATAAAAACTGTACAATAAAATTCACAGTAAGTATAGTATTTCCATATTTTTTTACTTGAACACAAAATGTAAGCATTGCTGTCTGAGAATTAAATTATTATTCTCTTAATACCAAAAGATACTTCAGGTTGTGAGTCACAATTCACATTTAGACTTCTTACACTTCTCTGAATCCAGCTTTTCAATTCAGAAATTCTAATAAGGATACCAATTGATTTAGTGTTTATGGCCATCCTTTTCATTTGCTTGCATTTATCTGTATAAAGCAACTTGGCTATTTAGGATAGTTGATTAGCAAAAGCATTTTTGGTACTTTCTGGTTTGCAACATTAGTTATATTATCAACAAAACAATTATTGTATTTAATAATACCTATTGGAAAAATTGGATCTCATAATCCAATCAGATTTATAAACATGTTATAGGTATTACAATATCAAATTATGTATAGGAGCAAACATGGATCAACTGTACAATGCTCTACATGAGACTTATCTACCTATTATGTGTGTAGTTTACATTGCAAAAATAATTACTTGCGAAAATACTAAAAATGTACCTTTAGCGTACGGCGAGGGATCATTAGTGGTGTTAAAAACGCTTTGTTTAATAAACGATTATCTTCTCTTATAAAATGAGAACAGTAGGAGAATTCCATAACCTCCGTTATTCGAGAGGTAAACCTAAAGAATAAGGTCATTTAAATATCAACTTATGCATTGGAGAGCATACCGCATAATATAATTTATGAAAAACCAGGATTTAATTCATTATTTTCTCGACAAAAGCTTAAATGCGTAGAACCATTGTATACAGCTGACATGAAAGCGATGGGTCAACGCTAGTTGGCGAACTAAACGCCCAACCTAAATCAATCCTTTGAATCATTGGTATTACAAAATCAATATAAAAAACGTAACAACATACCTTCATCTACTCCTTAAAAGCTTTTACTTCAATTTGGATTATATTAACGGGAAATAATTCACTGTAAACACACAATAGCACAATCTTGACACTCACCACATCAAACGTCCATTTACCGACTGCAGCGACATTTGCGGCGAACTCTAGAACTTTAGTCTTTGTTTTTTGGTGAAAACCCTTTCGGGGAAAGCAAAGGAAACTTAGTGCATACAGCCAATTCAGATGTTTTTTTTTACATCGAAATGCATTAGTGAGAGGCATCACATTTTCAATGCTTTACCGAAAGTTTTCCCAGTAACTCTTCATAGTTGAACCTTGTTGGAGGCCCCTAGGATAGGGTTTAAACCAAGTGCTTACCTTTAAACCCGATTTAATCTCGGTTTTTGGTTTATCAGGTGCAAAAAAACATACAAACAGGCTGTATGGACATAGATTCCTTTGCCTTTGCCATAAAGGGTACTGGTCGCAGGTTTACAGAGCACGAAATTTTAAATCAAAAGTAGGCATGCATAGTTTTTAAAATATCGATATTTCTTCTTCTTTATAAGCTTATAAAAATCCAATGTAATTTTAATTTACGTGTATGTAATGTATTTTTTATACCTTACTTATGTGAATATTAAAAAATCTGGTAATAAAAAACGAGGTTTTTTTCATACATTTATTGATTTTTTTTTAATTCCAATAGTAACTTTGACAATCTGCTTCCTTGCAGCCGGTTTCTGCTAGTGAGTGACTCCTGCCTTTAAAAAAAGACGTTCAAAGGCCATACAGCCATGTCATTGCCCATTGGTACCTACTAGTTTTTTTTCAGTGCATATTCGATATCGATATTTTAGTCATGGATATATCGTTTTTTATCGGTTTTCCGATATATAGTTCCATCCCTAGTTAAAAGTTTTTCTTGGGACTTTTGCTTTTGTTGTGTCAGCGGCAGGCAACGGTGTGCTCGTAATTAAAAGCAATTTTTTATCAACATTTAGTACCTACAGTTAAAAATAAAATTATGGAAGCTTAATATAAAAAATCTCCCCAAAAAAAACTAAATCTTTCCTTTAGAAATACATCGAGTCCATCGTATTGCCTTGTTTATTGATTTGGTAAAAAAAATAACTTTTAAAGGAAGAAAGGAGGAAGAAAGGGTCTAGGAAAAAAAATTATTTTATTAGATTTTATTTATATTTATAGTATTTTTGTCTCGAAATACCCGCGGGATCTCCGAAATTAACGCAGGTAACTTCATAAAAAAAATCCAAAAGACAAAAATACACGCAATATTATTATTGGTTCGTGCCACTGATCGATTTGAAGTCGGTGACAAGCCAAATATGAAGTAGATGTGTAGATGGACTCAGAGAGAAGGTAATCACTAAAGTCCACTCCCGCCACGAGCTCTTCGTGAGAAGAGCAACCCAAGCGGGCTTGGCACCGAATTCAAACCGATCAGTAGTAGCACACCAATAATATTACGTGTTTGGTTTTTTGGATTAAATCAATATTTTGTTATTTTTAGCTTTTTAGTTTTTGGAAGTCGGTTTTTATTTTTTTGTTAAAATTTTGTTTATTTCTCGCTTTTCAGTGGGTTGGTTTGTAATTTATCTAAGTTACAATAGCCTAATGTCAACTGCTCATCACCTTTTATATACTTTTTGAAGAGTTCCGTCGATTTCTCCAAAATCCCATCATCAAATCATAATTTCATGACAATAGGATTACCTCGGGAGTATACCCTATCAAACAAAAAAAGAATTTTCCAAATCGGTCTAACCGTCTTCGAGTAATCGCGTAACAAACATACAAAAACAACATTCAGACGAATGGAGAACCTCCTCCTTTTTGGTAAGTCGGTTAAAAATTCAAATTGAGTTATTTCAATTTAGGCCTCTTATAAGCACTTACGAAAGTCACAGCAAGTTTTCAATCCCAAAATTCTTCTATTCCAATTCTTTTCTTCCGTTAATACATACAATAAGTAAAATATACAAAGACATTCTATATTGACAGTATACTTTATTGTATCAAAGATTTTTTACAGAATTTAATACATAATATTATATTATTATCATTGCGATTGCGTTTTGCATTAGCACTTTACAGCAAACAGAATTCCACTAAAAATATTTTCATGTAAAATGTTGCCAAGACGAGACCATATGACTTGCACTGTCAAAAATAGAGCCAAGCTCTTAACCCTACACGCCCTAACTTCACAAACTCTACACCTTAGTCAAAATATATGACTTAGCCATTTCGCTACATTCACATGAGTGAAAAATGTATTCAATGTTCATTACTTTTCATTAGAAGCTTGGCTCTACATGAGATGAACTGCTCGGAAAATGTCAGGTATTTTAAAAGTTAATGGTAGGCCTCCTGATAACTTTTTGACAGTGCGAGTTATGACTCGTCTCGTCTGGTTTCGTCTTGGCAACATTTTACATGAAAATGTTTTTAGTAGGATTTCATTTCTTTTTGTAATTAGAAATTGAGGAAGCCTCATACAAACTTCCACCCCCTAGTTTAAGGGGTTGGGGGATAAAAGTTATAAGTTTCATAATTTTTTTATTGTTTGTGTACTAATACTACCTATCAAACAGCTTTCTAGGACATTAGGAAATAACCTAAGAATTTTGATGAGCATAAGTGGGCAGTGATGAAATCAGGGTTTTTTAGATATCAATAAAATCTAAAGTATAAGAGCTATGCAATTAAAACTTTATATGTTTAATAAGTCTGCTATCGACAACGTACCCCAAGAATATCCAAACCCAAGTTTTATATACGACGAAGCACTTCAAGAAAAGGTAGTGTAGTGCCCTTGCGCTTCGCTTGGCTCGCCAGCGGGGCACTACCGTACCCCCAGAAATAATAATTGTTTACGTTTCTTCCTTTAAAATACATAAGATACCATTGTTTTTAACAAAAAGTTTGAAATGCAAACGATTGTTTGACGTATTGAACTTTGTGCTACTATGTTAATTTTGTAATGTATTTTAATTAATTTAAAACAGAAGAACTTGAATTATAATTTATACAAGGTATTTTTGACGAAATAGGTAAAGTACGTGTTGTGGAGTGGTTAAAAAAATGGTGGAAATTAGTAAATTCATGGTGGATCAATCCATAGTTAAACTTTTACCATGTGAATTACTGATTCATCCTTGGACAAATAGTTGTTTTGAAGCATTTTTAACTATGTGTGTAGCGTGTACGAAAGGGTCAATTAAATTTTTGTTTCCGATTCATGGAATGTTTTTGGTAAGTGATATAATTCAAATAGTTTTCCTTTCAAGAAAAAGCTGTGGATTGTGTTAGAGATACAACCATAGAAGGTTATAATATATCCTTTGGAAAGTAAATTAAAGACATTTGTTTCAATACCGTCTTTTTACGCCTTGACATAGATGATTAGGATTCTAGTGATTCAGTTTCATAGTAGGTACCTTATTTCAAAAATTGTACTACAAAACTAGTAGGTACCTATATTTCTTCAACGATATCATTGTATTAAAACATCATTGGGTTTCCCATCTTTCTTTAGGTCTTATCCGATAACAATAAAATATAATATCGTTTTCTTATTATTCCAAGAAATTTGTATATGTCCTACCTTCTATCGCAATATCAATGCTTTTTTAATTTTTTCAAACCTTACAAATCTGAAGACTACACCATTACTTCTAATAAAACTCAATAACGCAATCTGGATGTGGTATCCTCTTAAATACTAAATACACGATACTCAGTAATGAAATATCTACATCGAATTTCACATTTCATGTTTATATTTATCCAAAACTCCCGCGGCTCCCCGTGGTTTTACTGCGTTATTTTGGAGATATAAGTACCTATGTCATGTGCTGTACCCCTGAAAAGGTGTTGTATGCAAGAAAATGCAGTTTCAATCCCGTTAATTTCGGAGTTTCCGGGGGATTTTCGGGATAAAAGTACCCTATGTCCTTTTCTGTACCCCTGAAAACATAAATTAATATTTTATGATAAATGATTGAGCCTCGATGTCGATTTATTGAAAATCAACTTTCATGCCAAGAAAAACGATTATTAATAGATTATTGTGCAAAAATAATCGATTAATATAAAAAATTATGATTCGATGATTGATTTGATTGATTGATGAATTAGTAGGAGTGGCCCTCACCACTTGACAGACGACCGCGCTAGGCTGACAGCTGTCATCTGGGCCGTCTGGCTGATCTGACAGTTGGTTGACACTAGTTTCCGCACCTTCCGCAGTTCAATTATATCAATTAACAAAATATTTAATTTCTTGGGAGTTTTAAAGCAATACCCAGCAAAATGATGTAAAGTGTAAAGGAAATACCTACTATTCTAGAATAATACAGTGTTGTACGCATTCGTCATCATCTCTGCATTTTTATGTAGTTTCGAGCGATTCTATCGTTTTAGTCGAACCTTCTTCAATCCATCACTCGAGAAAGTGATTGTAGGATTGTAGTAGGTATTATTAATTATTATTTATCTCTTCTCTTTGACTGGAGACGTAAACATAAAATTACCTACTTTCACATTTCAACGGTTCTAACTGTGACCCGTAAATTTCTAGTTTTTGGTGTAGGTGTAGTAATCATAGCACCTTGTTTTGTGATATTGTTTCGAACAATAACTTACCTGAGTGTCTTTACGTGGATCTTCCGATTTTCAGTGGAAAAAGTCTCATTAAGCGTGTTAGAATTTGATAGGAGAGTTGTTATAGATTGATTTGTTCGATTGTAAATATGGTGGAAGCAAGTAAACATTGGTTTGAGAGATCGTGCACTCATGCACCTTGCCACGATCTCATCCATCCGTGGACCTACAAGTGCTCGGATGCGACGTCGACGATGTTGATAAGCTGTATCAAAGGCAGTTATAAGTTTTATGCTATGGTTTACCTTGTAAGTATTTTTTTGATAATTGCTGTAAAATTAACAGGTCATTAAATCATTGTTTTAAAATATCATACCTACTAAAAATATCCCTAGCGTCCCTACCTATCTCATACTAGGCATATAATGTAACATTATTCGTTTATATCATGAAATGTTACAAATACCAGGTGAGGCAGACTCCTTGATGATAATTACATAATAAAATAACATAAGATTACATTGAACATTTAATATCAATAATAATATGATTCATGAAACATTAAACTCAAAGATCATTATTTTACTAAAAATATAAAGGAAAAAACACCACAAATTAACAGTAATATACTTGAATTTTGGTGCCCCTTGAGATATGATGCTCTAAGCAACACATATTTTGTTCATTGAAATACACAATATAGAATACATACATAACAAAATGAAATCTGAAGATGTGCAGTTTTGCATGTCTTTCATTTTCATTTAATAATACATAGTTTCCAATATACTATAAATTTCAAATGGAACAATATTTAATTATGGCCATATTTGTTAATAAATTTTATTAGTATGTCAGTAAATATTTTATTACTAGCTGTCCCCTATGGTTTCACTTGCCGTGATTTCGGAGTTCCCGCAGGAATCCCAGGATAAAAAGTAAGATATGCCCTCTGGACCCCTGACAGTGTGTATGCAAAATTTCATGGTGATCAGTTGAGCTGTTAAGGTGTGAAAGGCCAACTAACAGACAAACAAATAAATTTCCGCTTGGAACATTGAATGCTATAGTGGATAGGTATGGCTACCAACAGGTTCCTTAATAAGGTTATATTTATTGATTTAAAATAAAACACTATTAATCTTGCAAATGATCTTTGAACCACACTGCTGTTAGTATAAGTATTTTGGTCAATTAAAATTATGTATTTATTTTGGTACATGTAACTAGGTAGTGTCACAAAAACAGCTATGTTCTATATTCACTGGATTTAGTTTCTTGATACATATTTATTAATACTATTATCTATAGCCACTTACCTAGTTTATGGTATCAATTAATATACTAATTTTTATCCTGGTATAAAGAGTCCCTGAGGAAAATTACTGAGAACAGCTATTTACAATAATAGTTTATTTATTAATTAAATGTTAACAAATTTCATAAAATTTTCCTTGTACATATATTTTTCAATAGGTTACAAAAAGTGCTTAAAATTATTTATTGTTATATTACAGATTCAAATATTGATGAGAGGGAAAAAATTAGGGAAAAAGGAGATGATTGAACAATTTAAATTGTACCTGAAATCGGGCATATTTGGTCTGACTGTTGGCAGTTCATTCGTCACATTGAACTGTATATTCAGGTATACCTGATAGCAATAAACTAAACTATTTATAATGCTTGCTTTGCTCGGATATTATCCGAGCAAAGTGCCACCCAGTGCCACCTTGTCCCATAGTAAGCCTAGTTTTTCCTTTTTACAACTGATATATACTTATGTTTTGTTGTAATACCAAATTACAATACATAATAACACGAATGTACATAAATGCCGCATGAACTCTACATTCTTTAACATCAAGGTTGATGGTATGATGGTGGTTTTATTGTAGCATAGTTATAAGGGTGTGTTCACACTAAGCTGAGTGGTATATTGTTTGTCAGAATAGTCTAACTTCGAAATTGGTGACTAATTAGCGGTTGACTGGCTCAGCGAACTGATCTATCTATCTAATAAAACTATACATGATAGTTTATATGACATAGGTATATGGCTGCTTATAAAAACAGTTACTTATTCAGTATCGCGCATATTGCAGCTGATTGGATGAACAAGGCGTAATTTCGCTGCAAATCAGCCGCCAAATGAACGAGTCTGCGAGCGTTTAGCCACAAACTGCGAACTTTACGTGTAGCATGAACACTATCATAATAATTAGTTTTTGACGGTAACTCATGGCTCACAGTGAGCCACAAACTATGAAAATAATATGAACGGTCGGTGGTTGAGTATATACAAAGTGGAGACGACAATACGGCAATAAACACCGGCAATACTAATATATTAGAGTATAATGAAATTATCAAATCTTAATATCGAAATAGAAAAATAAAAATTTTAAACTAAATAGGACAAAAATTGTAAACACCATTTTGTTAATATTGGTTCATTAACCCCGAACCCGTGATTAGAGCGGCAACAGCGCGCGCGCGCGGCGTCATCTGATTGGCGCCATGCGCGCTGAAAGTCGCTGCAAGTTGGCGACGTGGCGTATTTTTACGATAGGTACGGAGGTTGTTTACCTATCCGTGATTACTTAGTTACCTAAGAAAAATACAGCCTGAAGAAAAATTTTATTAATAATAAATTTCTATTTCACGCGGAATTTCAATATGAGATATATATTACATATTTTATAGTTTTATTATAATTTTATATATTAATACTGCCGGTGTTTTCATTTACTATCATACTAGCTGCCCTTACTGTCCTTGCTGTCCTTACTAATACGTATATTATAAATGCGAAAGTGAGTCTGTTTGTTTGTTGGTTTATTACGCTTTCACAGCTAAACGGCTAAACTGATCACCACGAAATTTTGCATACGTCATGTTTTCAGTAGTACAGAGACATACTACTTTTTATCCCGGAATTCCCACGGGGACTCCGAAATTAACGCGGAAAAAACTACATTAAATTTTGCATACTATCTATATGTTGTAGGGTAGGTACAGAAAAAATATAACATACCTATCTAGTACCTAAGTACTTTTATCTCGGAATACCCGCGGATCTCCAAAACTAACGCAGGTGGAACCGCGGGGTACAGCAAGTATAGAATATATAAACCTTCATGAATCACTCTAAATAATGGTGAAAAACGCATGAAAATCTGTTGCGTAGTTTAAAAGATATTTGCATACATAGGGACAGACAGCGGGAAGCGACTTTGTTTTATACTATGTAGTAATTGGATACAGATAAGAAATAGTGTGTTAACCCACACTGGAGAAATTTTGAGTAAATTAAAGTTTTAAAATTATAGCGCCATTTTGTGCCAACATTTTTTATGCGCAATATTTAGTTTCATATTTAAACAATGTAATGAGGTAAACTCATAATTGGACATAGATAAGCAATAGTGTGTTAACCCACATTGGAGAAATTTTGAGTAAATCGTGTTTTAAAAGTATAGCGCCATTTTGTGTCAACATTTTTTATGTTCAATATTTAGTTACATATTTAAGCAATGTAATAAGTTAAAAACACATAATTAAAAAACGTTCCCCAACTCTCAATAAATTGTTCTAAATCAATAACTTAATTTTGTGGGTTAACATGTTATTGCTTTATCTGCGTCCAATTATAAAACGTTCTCTGCCTCTCAATAAATCGTTCTGAATCAATAACTTCATTTTGTGGGTTAACATGTTATTGCTTATCTGCATCCAGTTGTCGTCCCCACCCGTTATAACTGTACTGTATACGCCCATAGGCAAGTCTGAACTATTGGCCATATAAGAAATATTTCTAGATAGGTAAAAATGCACTTCCTGACACCTGACATAGGCCAGAAGCCTATTAATGATGTTAAAAACGTCGTGTTAGTCCAAGAAAGGAATAAAAATATCAAAATGTTGTTTACCGAATCCGACAATGTTTATTATCTGAAACAGCTAAAAGAGCTTAGGATAAGAAACAATGATTATATTATATAATAAAATTAATTATAAAAATAATATCCATCAACAGATCGATGACAATGATAATAATCATAAGTAACATGTAGATTGTAGGTGCTATTTACATATAATATTTTTATTTTATATACCTACTCACTTTGAGAGCACATGCTCTATAGTTTTCAATGGCCTAGAAAGGTCAAAGGCTGTGTTTTAGCCGGTCGCATTTATATTATTAGTTAGGTTATAATATTAGTAGGTTTATATTTATAATATTATAAAATTGTTAACACATAGAAAAATAAGCAACGTACCCATCGTCATATTACGAAACCACGTACATCGCGTCATCAGTTTTTCGTGACCACGTAACTAACGTGATTGTAAACTGGGGATAATAGAATATCCTTCCAGTGCCAAGAGCTTATTCGGTTGTCAAACAGACAAAACGCGAGGCGAGAGTATTGATTTGTAATGTAGGTACGAAAAAAATCACCCACAGGCACCTGTTCTTCAGCCAGTTTTCATACTACACGACGGTGCTGCTTCCATGCACCGTCAGCGGTCTGGCCGTGTACTTCGAACCGCCATACAGAAGAGTGCTGGTGCTCAATCTGTTTGTTAATCTGGTAACTATTTTTTCATTACTCATACTCGGAAAGTAGGTCTGAAGTTGCCTGAGAAGCGGGTTGAAAGTAACATTTTTCAGCCCTAGGGAGAATCGCTTTCAACTGACAGCTGGATACTGCAGAAACTCGAAGATTTTTTTTATGTCATAGGGGGCATACTTAGTGGCCAGTAGCACACCTAATGGTTGATTTATGTAAAATAAAATTCACTCATTTTTTTCTTTAGCTAATTCCTATTTTTATTTTGACTTTCCTTGCATTCGTAATGAAAAGCACAGTGTTATCCTCGGGAGAAAGACTTAGTTACTTTCACCCCTAGGATAACAATGTACTATTACAGATTAGGTACTTATAATGGGCATGTTGACTAATTTTTATTTTTTAGTCCGTCTTGTAGATTATTAAAAAATATTGGACACGTATTTTTTCTTTTTTACGTAATCAAAAAATAACGGCGATATATTGAGTTGAAATTTCGTGTCACGTCACTATTCTGACAGTTTGTATGGCGGTTTTGTGGTTAGTGACGTCACGACCTCCTCATCCTAAACTTTAATGCGCTTTATCTCTGTATATTTTAATTTATTTAAAAAAGCAAAAAATACGTGTCTATTGTTTTTTTATTTTCTAACTGACGGACTAATTAGAATTTTGATTTTCAATAGTAGTCAACATCCCTATTATATAGGTTGATAAATGTAACATGATATTACAGTTTATATTAATGTTAAATACATAATTACAAAATTAAATAAATTTACTGCAACACGTCACCTCAATAGTGTTGTATTATAATAATATTCTGTCCCTCAATCAAATAAATAGCCCGTCCCTGATCGTTTCCGGCGCAAAAGACCCCATGTCAGTTACATTTAAATTACCTAATTGAAAAGCAGTAGTTGTGAAATAAAATGTTGATCCGTCATATTCATTACAATAGCCATTTTGTTATTTTTATATTCATTACCTACTGACTGATTACCGCGGTGTCACGTGCGTGTGTTTCAAGATTCCTTCGGGAACTCTTTGTTCGGGAACTCTTTGAGTAGATACTAAAAGTTAATTCGGGTCTTAAGCTGTCTAACTATATGCCAAGTTTCATTAAAATGCGTAGTTTTGGAAAGATACAGACAAACAGTCGAAAATCACAAAAATGACCATAATGCCTCATAATGATCAGTTAGGCACTGATTTTTACACCCGCTTCATATTTTTGTCCATTTTTTGGTGTCCTCAATTTTATTACTATGTAGTTTTAGGTATGTTATTTAAATCGGATCTATATAGTACATTTTGTGATTATTAAATAACATTTTAGGTATTCGAGTATTGGCTGCGCACACTAGAAATGAAGGGTTGGCTTCAAAGGTCAGCTGGCAAGGAGACTCTTATCTTCATGATGGGCAGTGCCATCTTCTTCTACTTAATGAGGCTAGACAGGGACAACAATAAACGGACACCCATTTTCTGGTATGAATTGGATTACCTCTTATTTGTCTATGAATCTCATACTAAGAATGCCCTGACTTTATGTTTTCCTGGTCACAGTCCTCTTTTGTGCCAATTGTTATTGTAGGTACAGTTCAATAGATTTTTCGTTTTCCGGATTTCGTACCTCAAAAGGAACCCTTATAGGATAACCTCACTGTCCGTCTGTTTGTTTTATTATATTAAATATTCACTCGATCAGGTTTTTCACTCCACCGCGCGTTTCCAATGAGATTGGAAAACCCATATCTGGAGTGGAAGGCAGAAGTCCGGCGTGCCCCCACAAAGGACCGTGTATCAATTACATCGCGAGAGTAAGTGGAAACCTGTTTCAAAACTGTAAATAGGAATAATAGCAGGTTACCAAAACAGAACATAAAACTGCAGAAACCATAAGAAGCAATTGGCAAGAAAAGAAACTTTAAATACAAAGTTTTAATTTTATCATATCATACGTCTTGATTGAGGACGGAGAAGTTTCAAATACGTTACAAGAACATATTTTAGTTATGTTCAGATAAACACTTAATCCTCACTATTATAAATGTGAAAGTGAGTTTGTTTGTTTATTACGCTTTCACGCCTTAACGGCTCAACCGATCATAATGAAATTTTGCACATACGTTGTCAGAAGTACAGCGAAGGACATAGGGTACTTTTTCCTGAAATTTCCGTGAGAACTCCGAGGTGAAACCGCGGGGAACAGCTATAGTCCTTAAATAAATACGAGTTTGTTTGTTTGTTACGCTTTCACGCCTTAGCGGCTCAACCGATCATCATGAGTTCATGAAATTTTTTCATACACGTTTCAGGGGTACAGAGAAGGGCATAGCGTACTTTTTATTCTGGGATTCCCGCGGGAACTCCGAAATTACCGCGGGGGCGGACAGCTAGTTGATATAGAAAAAATAATCTACAGAAAGTTTGTTTTTTTTTTCATTTCCAGGGCACCGCGCAACTATTCGGCGTCGGGTGTGCGATGACGATGCTGAGGACACTCATACCAAAAATATTGACGCCCACAAAAGCTCTGAAATCGTTGAGATTCTCTCATATGAAACTGGGATTGTTCTTTGGCGCTTATATCGGCATTTATAGGGTAAGATCGATAGATAGATTGATAGATATTTTATTCTCTCTTTAAAAATTACATTTACATTTTATGTCAAAATTAAATAAATTTACTAAAGAGATTGTCAATTTGTTTGAAAAATAAAATAAAAAATAAAATAAATATTATTAAATAACAATATAACAGAAAATTAATGTCAAATAGAAACACCTTAGGTAACGATTTATTTTCAATAAAATGTCACCTTAGATCACCAATGTGATCCTACTACTACTAGTGTTTACTATGTTGGTGTAACTTTTAAATAAATAAATAATATTATATTTTTTTCTATTTCCAGCTAGTGGTGTGCCTGCTGTGCCGCGCGCACGGCCGAGACAGCGCTAGCTACGCACTGCCCGCGGGTTTCCTCGCCGGGGCCGCGTTCAGGGCGGCGCCCTCCACGCCGATCGCTATCGCGCCCATCACCTCCGCACTGCAGGTGATTTACAGCGATTTATATGTAGATGATCCAAAGACAATCGTCATCTCTTGATGACCGTGGTAATACGATATACGTGTTTGACCACATTTGATACAAACAAACTGAGGGGCAATTCTGCTCACTCGAAACACGTGTTCCGCTATTACTGATAGCACTAAAGTATGACGTTTTAGTATACGTCCTAGTTCCTTTATAGTTCGCTGTACTGGTTATTTCTTCTTCTTCTTTAATAATGGCGTCTATAATAATAATTTGCCAATGACAATGTTTTTTATCATCAAAAATCGCTTCATCTACTTCTTCAATTATGGCGAAACGCCAATGACAATGTTAGATTATTCCCCAAGTTAAAACATGGCTCTCTTGAAAACCAGTTTCCTACTCAGGGTCCAAAATAGATGCTGAAAAGTGATGGAAATAACGAAGACAAACGTGACACGCGTGTTTTCGATACGGCTTTCACTCGTCAACAACCTACTGGTTACTGTTTAAAACGGAACACAGTCATACTGTCACATCCATGTCACTGTCACATCACGCTGCCGACCACTCATTGACCAACCTTACCTCGAAAACGCCAGTACTCCAGAGCAAAAACGGCGATGATTATGACGCGTCATACCGCCTAATGTGAATACTGCGGCAGTATACTGAAAGTTGTAACGGAACGAGTTTCTCGTCACTGCGAGCACTGCCAGCGCTATCCGTAATAACGGAACATACTCTTCACCACCCGTATATTTTGGTTTTTAAATCGACTTTGAAATGCAGTGTATTTGCCAGTGTCGAGTACTGTCGACGCCTGTTTGACGTCCGCTCGTGTGTGCGCTCCGCTCGCCAGATCCTGGGCTCGTGGTGCTACCAGAGGGGCGTGATCCCCGAGGGGCTGCCGATAGTGGAGGTGCTGTACTGCGTGTGCCAGGGGCTGCTGTTCCACGCGCGCGTCATGCACGAGGACGTGTGCCCGCGGTACATCATCAACCTGATGCACACCGTCACCAGCGCCAGGTGGGACCCTCGACAGTGGTTTAGTTTACAATCAATACTAAAACTAGTTGTCGCGCGCGGTTTCACCCGCGTGAATTTCGAAGTTCCCCCGAAATTGGTTACTAGACTAAATTTTTTTTTAGTCCGTCGGGTAGATTTAACTAACAATATTAGACATGCGTTGTTTTTTCTTTTTTACGTGATTAAAAAATAACGGCGATATATTGAGTTGAAATTTCGCGTGACGTCACAATCCGGTGCACGTTGTACGGGGCTTATACCGAATACTGACGTCACGAGTCCCCCACCTTAAACTTTAATGCGCTTTATCTATGTTCATTTTCATTAGTTTGAAAAAGCAAAAAATACGTGTCTATTATTTTTTTATTTTCTAACTGACGGACTAATAAGAATTTTGATTTTCATACCCTGGAAAATACCCAATTCACAAACTTTTACCTTTTTATAATATACATCAGTATAGATTAAGGATTGCGATCAAATTTTTTAATAGATTTAATTAATAAAAAATATAATAAAGATATTTTTCTTTCAGGGCTGACGAAATACAAAGTGCTTTTGTACAAAAGTTATTGAAATCCGTTTGAAGTTACAAAGTTAGTGCAATTAACGTATTACGTTTAATGTTATAATATGCAAATAATATTATATTATACTATTTTATTGGTACAATATGATTGAGCGATATTATGATGTTTAATTTTAATTATTTAGGTGTGACTGTGATTTTTATGTTTAACGGTTTGTTTCCGTGGAACGGGGTTAGTTTACGTCAGGGGAACATTATTTCGTTGGGAATTTAGTATTTTAGATTAATCAGTGCTACTATTATTATGATTTAACCATAGAATAAAGTAAAATTGCCAATGATCAAAGATTTTAATATATTATAGACAAAATTGCAAAGAATTTTAATTCGCGCTTCTTGCAACACTTCTTGCTTGTCATTATAAAAGAAAGTCGAAAGCAGAAGAATAATGTTATGTAAGGTTCAACTAGCAGCATTCGCTAATTTAAGCTTTTTTGTATTAATATTTTTTTTAGCTGTAATTTCGGAGTTCCCGCGGGAGTTCCGGGTTGCAATATAGCCTATGTTACTCAGGGATAATGCAGCATTGTAATGGTGAAAGTATTTTTTAAATCGGTCCAGTAGTTTTTGAGTTAAATCGTAACAAACAAACCGTTCCTCTTTATAATATTAGTTTAGATAAATACTTGCTATAATGGGCATGATGACTAAATTCAATTTTTTTGTGAAATTCCGTGTGACGTTACACCTATAAAAAAACTATCCACGGAGACAAGTTAATATAGCGCTCTCTTTGTCACGTAATCTCATACAAATGACAAACAGAGAGAACAGTCATTGGGCGTAAACTGTTCTAAATGCCACGACTGCCGGTACGGGTACACGTACTCTGTACATATCGTTGACTAATCACAAACGAAGTCTATGTTTTTCCTATTAACTTGTCTCCGTGGATATAGGTATAGGTTTACACTTTATAGAATAGAATAGAACACACTTTATTGTACACCAAAATAATGTTACAGTGTGTTAACAAAAACTTATAACTTATAACTTTATCTTAGTTATGACGTCGCCACCTCCCACTCCTAAACATTAATGCGTTTTATCTAAGTATTTTTTAAATAATTCTGAAAATCAGAAAATACGTGTCTATTATATTTTTTCAATCTTACTGGCGGACTAAATAGAATTTTGCTTTTTGTACCTTGTCATTTTGTCATCATACCCAATACTAAAAGTAAGTATTTATCCTATTCTTTTATACCTATTGTACAACTGATTTCTGACATGAAATATCTTAGGAGATACCTATGTTTTTTATTACGGGACGCGTTTGTTTCACTCCTGTTTGCCTAATAGAATAAATAAAATAAATAAGTACAACTTACCAGTTCTCATGGAATATTTTAATGTTTATAATATAATATGACGTGCCATAATGACGCAACATTGTTCAAAACAGAGGCAATAGTTTACTTATGAATTTTCTGTGCTGTGCATTTATATTTTTTTTATTGTCTGAAACACAGTTTCCGGGTGTTTCCAGGGGGGCTAAGATGCGCAAGACGACAAAATTTTATCGAGCCATTTTATCAATTCTCGTCGACAAACCCATACAATATGTCGACGAGAATCGATAAAATGGCTCGATAAAATTTTGTCGTCTTGCGCATCTTAGCCCGGCAGGTGTGTCCTGAAACACAGTTTCAACTAGTTTTGGGCGCTAGTGCACCACTGTTATATTAAATAAACCAATTATTATTACTATTATTATTATTGTTTTGCATTTAAAAAAGTGTGACAATGTCAGGGCCCTTATTCACTATCACCAATAACATTCCTTGCCCATAACGCGCGTCCTAAAAACACAATCCCAAACGCACCAGATGCAAAATTAATATAAGAAATTTATGTTCTTTATGATAGAAGAAACGTAGTAAACGTATTTTTTTTTAAGTGAAACTTCTTTGAACACGAGGGAAAAGCAATTTAAGTGGCGCCTTATCTTAACACGACGCGTTATGGTCAGGCGAATAAGGGCCCAGTTCAGTTGGGTTGTGCCCGCCTCGATATGGTGACAGATGAGTAATTTTCTATAGATACTTTTATGAATAGTCCTTGTAGAGTTGCCACCTTTTTGGAGGCAAAATTATTCAAAACATTGTAAAAAATAAGGTACTCTTGGGGATATTCGGGAAAAATATAGTTCATAATACAAATTTATTTCTATCATATAATGTTTTTCGTAGTATATTATTTTACAACAGATTAAAATATAGTATAGTCGTTGTATTTCACGAAGTGTATTTGGCTATGTTTGTGTTGAGATGTACACTTTTAGTGAGCTCAGTAACTATTGCAATGATGTTCACACACGCTAATGCGCTCATCGGTACACGTCACTACTACAGCCAGGGCCGAGCGGACTTCGTGAAATAGAACAACTGTACGATACTATATAATATAGTACGGGTGGCAACCCTAATTGGGTCGCAATTGATTGCAGTTTTAACCAAAATATGACTAAATTCACTTTCGAATTCGATTGCAAGGATCAAGCATCCAAAGCAAGATTAATACAAAACCACTTTGTTGTTACAAAACCACTGTGATTCATTTTATTTGTAAACGCTATCGGATCGCTTTTGTCCTATAACTTATGTTACCTATGTATTAATATGATATGATTCAGTGCATACTCAATGTTGTACTTACAAAATAGTTTTATATATTTTTAGGTGTAAGTAAAAAAGAAATGACATGTTGTTTTTCTTATAAGTTTTATTAGATTTTTATATTATATACAATGTAAATGTTTAATTATTATTTTTATAGCCTACGAACACACTAGTTGAGTTTTAAATGGTATATAGTTAGTTAGATTGTGCATAGTTAGAGGCGTCTTGCACCAACTGTTGAATCACAATTTAGTAAGTAAACATAAAATTAGTATCGAGACTTTTTGTTTACTGTTTTTATTCAATGAACCGTCATTCTTTTCAAATTCTGCTTTAGACAAATTTAAGCTTAATAATAAATTGGGAGTTGAAGAAGAACAAAAAGTAACATTTATTCTATAACTAGGTAATGCTGTGGTTCACTTTGAGACAGTGGGGGCGATTCTGTCTTTATAATAAAAGTTGTTCACTTCATTCAGTGATGATTTCACTTCACTTTATTACCAAAATCCGCTAATAATAGCAGGTTTAACAATTATGAAGGAGGAAATATTATATATCTTTTTTAATTAGAAATTTTCGCTGATAATTTTATATTTTTTCTATTTTAGCATTTTAGATTTGGTGACCCCAGCATCGCCCCCAATTTTGTGTCTGTAGTGTATTTTTGTATTTATTTATTTAAAGTTACCCATATTGACAACGTGCCTAATTATCTTTCAAAGTGCGACTGGAAAGTTCTCGAAATTTAGTGTCTTGATAATGGCCGCGGTTTATGTAACGCTGTATAAGTATTACTATTGGAAAGTAGGGTAAGATGAGGCAAGTCAAATGTACAGCTACACGGCTAGTGTTTTAATGACATACTAGCTGACCCCCGCGTGCCCCCGCGGTTTCACCCGCGGTAATTTCGAAATTCCCGCGGGAATTCCGAGATAAAGGTACCCTATGTCACTCAGGATCACTGTAGTTTCATATAAGTGAAAGAATTTTCAAAATCGGTTCAGTAGATCCAGAGATTCCCCCCTACAACGTCACAAACTTAAAAAAACTTTTGCGCTTTATAATAGTATAGATTGTTTGATCAGTGTTAGATAGCCCAATAGGGATGTTGACTACTATTGAAAATCAAAACTAATTAGTCCGTCAGTTAGAAAATAAAAAAACAATAGACACGTATTTTTTGCTTTTTTAAATAAATTAAAATATACAGAGATAAAGCGCATTAAAGTTTAGGATGAGGAGGTCGTGACGTCACTAACCACAAAACCGCCATACAAACTGTCAGAATAGTGACGTCACGCGAAATTTCAACTCAATATATCGCCGTTATCTTTTGATTACGTAAAAAAAGAAAAAATACGTGTCCAATATTTTTTAATAATCTACAAGACGGACTAAAAAATAAAAATTAGTCAACATGCCCATTATCGAGGAAGGCATAGGCTATGTATCATCACGCTAAGACCAATAGGAGCGGGGCAGCAATAAAAAATGTTGCTAAAATGGTAAAAAATATTCCTTTTAAGAGCAGCCATTGCATACGCTGCGTTAACGGTTTGCTGTGGAATATATTTTAGTTAGTTTTTCCTCAAATTAACACGGGTGAAACCGCGGGGCACAGCTAGTGTAGTATAAAAAAAATGTCATGAATTCGTCAGCCTCAAAATAACTTGTATGGACCAACAGGTTTTATGAATGCATTTATAGGACGTAGAATTTCAAAGATTTAGGTAAAGTTGCCTCTAAGACTCACCATATTATGAGAACGAAGGTATAATTCCTACCATTGGTTAATTAAAAGTTATGATAGAAAATAATTGCATATCTACATGCACTATTTGAAGGGATAATTGGCACTAAAATATAATTTTTAGGCTAGATGCACTATATTTAATGTTAGAAAAAGCTTAATATTTTATAATATAAACTATGTCAACTGTTTCAAGTAGATTTCCAGCAATAAAAGTTGAGTGCAGTGAACTACTGTTAAGTGAATACCTAATACATTGAACTAATCTCGAGTAGTCCTAGTAATTTGCTCGCAGTTATCTCAGTTTTAACTTACATCGAAATTGTGTCCATAATAATTTTGAGTTTTACAAACAGTGTGTAAGGTCGTTAAATGGACGAAATTTTAAACACTAAGGATCGTCCATTAATTACGTAAGGCTCTAAAGGGGGATGGGGGGGGGGGAATCATCACGAAATATCAAAAGGGGAGGGGGATATAATGACATATCACGCGTATTTATTTTTCGTTGAACTGGCCTTGCAGTTTAATTAGATTATACCTGTATTTAAAGATAATATTCTCGAAATTTCAATATACTTTGTACCAAAAAAATACACTAATCTCGAGTAGTCCTAGTAATTTGCTCGCAGTTATCTCAGTTTTAACTTACATCGAAATTGTGTCCATAATAATTTTGAGTTTTACAAACAGTGTGTAAGGTCGTTAAATGGACGAAATTTTAAACACTAAGGATCGTCCATTAATTACGTAAGGCTCTAAAGGGGGATGGGGGGGGGGGGGAATCATCACGAAATATCAAAAGGGGAGGGGGATATAATGACATATCACGCGTATTTATTTTTCGTTGAACTGGCCTTGCAGTTTAATTAGATTATACCTGTATTTAAAGATAATATTCTCGAAATTTCAATATACTTTGTACAAAAAAAATACACGTGATTTTGGGTATGGGGGGATAATCTAAAACCACACCATATATCAGTAGGGTAAGGGTTTAAAATTTTTCTAAAAAAACATCTCGTGATTAATGGATGACCCCTTAAAGAGATGGTGGTAGGGTTCTAAATCTGCACTGTAGGTAGGTGCTTAAGTCTGCTACTACACTTGTAAGTTTTACTATATCTTGCGTAAATTAACTTTCACTAATTTTGCAATTGTAAAACTATTCATGAAGTTGGTTATAATTTACTTTCAAATTATGAAAGAGCTGAGAGGCTATTATGGAACTTTAGTTTCTATCACTTTTTGGTTGCAATAAAAAATATGGCGGTTTTGCGATTACAATATGAACGTTTTGACACCCACAATAGCAATCAACCAAAATAAACATACTTGAAAAGTTGAAGCTGTCTTACGATAATTAATCACAAAACCGCTATTTTCCTGATTGAAACTGAAATATGATAGCAACAAAAGTTACATAATTGCCCTGCTGGTCGCCATCTGAGATGGATTGTTTACTTATAGAATACATTCCATCACTGGAATTACAAAAATTGAGACCACAAAGATCACTTGAATATAAAAGGTGCCTAATTCGAAATGGTCAATACAACTCCTGCAAGTTATTATGTAACTTTTTTTGCTATTATATATATACATATTCAGTTTCAATCAGAAAAATAGCGATTTTGTGATAAATTAATTCATGTTTACACAGCCTCATCTTTTGAAGTATGTTCATATTGTTTGATTGCTAGGTATTGTAGGTGTCAAAACGTGCATATTGTAATCGCAAAACGGCCATGATTTTAATTGCAACCGAAAAATGATAGAAACAAAACTTTGCATAATCATAATCTGATAGGGCCTTTTCGGGTCATTTTGTGTGTAAACGCTATCATAAGCATTATGGACATGGATAAATTTGACGGTAGTAAGTTACAAGTGTAAGAGCAGTCTCAGACTGATTCTTGTTCACGAAACATAGAGTATGACAAACCATTGCATTTAGCGTGTAAGTAGGTACACACACATACACACACTTAGCTTGTATTTGCAACCAAATTATTCATCAGCCACACCTCGTGGCGGGTATAGGTAATAAATTTGTTATATTTTTCTAATAAATGTTTTTTATGACAAATTGTGTTGTTTTTTATCCACATTAATTTACCTATTTTTAACCGACTTCTAAAATACGTGGTTCTGTATTTAGGTATGTGTGTAGATAAACGATATTTTCAAAAACTACCTATAGGTACATTTTAATAAAAAATATGGATGTACGTGAGTTAGTTCTAAATAAATAAAAAATTAGTAAAACCAAAGTCACCGTTTTTATATGATGATTTATTAAATAAAGAAATGTTGGATTTATAAAATAAAGCTTGCGAATAAAGTTCCTATCTGGAATAGTATTTACAATAATTATTATCAAGTGTAGGTACCTATTCTTGCCCACTTATTCATGTACCTAAAAGACAACTTTACTAAACTGATGTTCCAGCTTTCTCATGCTATTGATATTGTTGTCAAAAAATGAAATAGGGGTGAAATATGATTATTGTGTAAACGTTAAAAAACTTAAAATGATTATTAAGGGTGTCAGTATTTATTTATTTTATTTATTTAAGTATTTATTTATAGTATTGTTACATAAGTGCAAGCGCTTTGTTTGCAATTGAATCGATTCGTGCTAACTCATCATGATTTCCAAGCAAACGATCGGAACTTAGTCAAGTACGGCCTTATTTGAAACCCTGTGGCTGCCTAGTCGACCTCTTCGATCCTCGGGCCACCCGAGCTAGAGCGTCGACCGCTACTAGGTCCGCCCCCCGTCGCGCCGTGCAACTTCATCATCGCCGGCTGACACGACGCCTGCGCCGCTTTCAAATGATCATCGAGCTCTGATTTAGAGGCGTCAGGGTTGGTCTCCAACCAACGCAGCTGGTTGTTACATTCTGTGATGACGCCATTTTTTTCGTTCTCCGTCAAACGACCTCCTGCGTTTTCCGCAGCCTTGGGAAAAAAATCTCTATTAAATCGACTGACCGACCTGATCGGTAAATGGCAGTACGACTTTGATGCGTAAGAAATAAAAGCGGAAATCTCAAATGAGGTATCAAGATCATAAAACAGCTTACAGCTTTGCACCCATATAGATATCCTTCAAGTTGATTCCTCACTTCCACCCGCTTTTTCACTGCTTCGTCTTCAGATTTATATTTTTCCGCGTCATTGAGCATTTTCTCAATATCCTTTTTGGTGAGACGTCCTTTGTCATTGGAGATGGTAATCTGTTCTGATCGGCCAGTGCTCTTATCTTGGGCGCTAACATTCAAAATACCGTTTGCGTCAAGATCGAAAGTCACCTTAAAGAAACAATCGGAGAAATTGTTCAATCAATCTCCCTACTTATTACAAACCTGAAATTTTGCACAAGAATTCCTTTTATAATGTAAGGTTGGCAAATTAAGATTTTGTATCTACTTAAATCATACATGGAATCCCTGATATTTTGTAAGTATCTATATTTTTTTATTCTATATTTATTCTAATTAATATTATTATTTTTTAAACTCGGCGCACCTGGGAAGAGCAGCTACTTAGTAAGCAGATAGGTAAGTACCACCAAGACCTTTGTCTGGACTTTTAGAAAAGCTCACCTCTATTTGAGGAACTCCTCTCGGAGCTGGTGGAATTCCAGTCAAATTGAAAGTTCCCAACAAATTATTGTCTTTTGTCATTGCCCTTTCACCTTCATATACCTGAAAAACAAATAACGGCAATTGTTGCTGTTTATTTTCTTTTAATGGCAAATAATATAAAATCACAAACCTGGATAGTCACGGCAGGTTGGTTATCAGAATATGTAGTGAATATCTGTTTCTGAGCAATCGGAATTCTAGTGTTTCTCTCAACCAATTTGGTCATAACGCCCCCAGCGGTCTCTATTCCTAGAGATAATGGAGTAACATCGACTAGAAGTACGTCTTGGATACGAGTGTCTTTGGAGCCACTTAAAATAGCAGCTTGGACGGCAGCACCGTATGCAACTGCTTCATCAGGGTTAATAGAGAGATTCAAAGATTTCCCACCGAAGAATTCCTAAATAAATGATACATTTTTGTCATTTTTTTCTGATAGTCATAAAAAGCATATTGGTACTTATTCTTGAACATAATTACCTGTAATAACCTTTGTATTTTAGGTATTCTTGTGGAACCGCCCACCATAACGACATCATGTATCTCTCTAGTGTTCAGTCCAGCATCTTTCAATGCTTTTTCAACAGGCCCTAGTGTTTGTCGAAATAAATCGGAACAGAGCTCTTCGAAACGCGCTCTTGTTATTTTTGAGTAGAAGTCAATACCTTCATGTAAAGCGTCTATTTCTAAGCTAGCTTCGGTGCTTGATGATAACGTTCTTTTAGCTCTTTCGCATGCCGTTCTTAGTCGCCTTAAAGCTTTTGGATTTTCTTTGATATTCTTCTTATATTTCCTTTCAAACTCCTGGCTAAAATGGTCTACCATTCTGCTATCGAAGTCTTCGCCACCCAAGTGTGTATCTCCAGCAGTAGACCTCACTTCAAATAAAGAACCCTCAGCTATTTGCAGTACTGAAACGTCGAATGTGCCTCCTCCAAGATCGAAAATAAGGACGTTCTTATCACCTTTCAAGTTTTTGTCCAGTCCATAAGCGAGTGCAGCTGCAGTTGGTTCGTTGATGATTCTCAACACATTTAATCCAGCAATCGCACCGGCGTCTTTCGTGGCTTGACGTTGAGAATCATTAAAGTAGGCTGGTACTGTTATTACGGCATCTTTGACGCTTGAGCCAAGGTAAGTTTCAGCAACCTCCTTCATTTTAGTCAATACCATAGAAGAAATCTCTTCTGGAGAGAACCTCTTTTTTTCGCCTTTGTATTCGACTACTATTTTAGGTTTTCCACCATCAGAAATAACTTGAAAAGGCCAGTGTTTGATATCTTGTTGAACTTTTGGATCGTCGAATTTTCTTCCGATCAGTCTTTTTGCGTCAAAGACCGTATTTTTTGGGTTCATTGCAACCTAAGTAAAACAAAGCACTAATGTAATTATAAACTAAATAAGTGATAAAACTAGCTGTGACCCGCGGCTTCAATCACGTTGATTTTCGGGATATCTGCTTTCCAAACATCTCAATACGTCCAGCCGTTGAGCGTGAAGGAGAGACAAACATAGGTACTATTGTAACCATCTCATACACAAATACGTATAGTTAGTTACTTACACAATCTTTCGTATTTATACCTACCTAATAGATAATAGTGTGGATATGTAATGGGCATGTTGACTAATTTTTATTTTTTAGTCCGTCTTGTAGATTATTAAAAAATATTGGACACGTATTTTTTCTTTTTTTACGTAACCAAAAAATAACGGCGATATATTGAGTTGAAATTTCGCGTGACGTCACTATTCTGACAGTTTGTATGGCGATTTTGCGGTTAGTGACGTCACGACCTCCTCATCCTAAACTTTAATGCGCTTTATCTATGTATATTTTAATTTATTTTAAAAAGCAAAAAATACGTGTCTATTGTTTTTTTATTTTCTAACTGACGGACTAATTAGAATTTTCATTTTCAATAGTAGTCAACATCCCTATATTGTGTCCACAGAATTTTATTCGCTACTTTTGCGATTTTTAGTGACCTATTACGGTCGAAGAGTTTTATGGCCCGCCATGGTCCTGAATTCTACCTAACCAAAGAGTGATCTTTAGTGAGTGTCATTTATTTTTAAAGCCACTCCTAAAAGGTTTTATAGCTCTTCTTAGGTACGTACTGTCGTTTCCTATAGTTGTTTTTAAATTACCTACTGCTTTACAAAAAAGTTTTTACGTGTAGGTACAATTATGAGATAAGTTCTTCAAACCACACTGAGAAAATAGAAAGATTTTCAAATGGCTTCATTAGGGAGTGAGGATCACGTGGAGTTTTACCACAGAAAAGCAGGCTTTACCTACCTGATTTTTAGCAGCATCGCCGATCAATCTTTCTGTTTCAGTGAAGGCCACATACGATGGAGTTGTTCTGTTGCCTTGGTCGTTAGCTATGATCTCCACTTTGCTGTGTTGGAACACACCTACACAGGAGAAGGTGGTGCCAAGGTCGATCCCCACGGCTGGTGCTTTGCCCATTTCGTCTCGTCAAATGCTACGAGAAATTATCTTTTTATACCTAAATGGTTTATCACTCCAGAAAATTAGCTTGTACGCCACAAGCACGTCATTTAATCTTACTGATAGAGGTAAAGTTTGTGAGATTGTGAAGCTGTAGAAGGTAGGTAATCTCTGGATATACTGAACCGATTTTGAAGATTCTTTTACCAATAGAAAGCCACGTTATTTGTGTAAGCTATATTGCAACCCAGGACTCCCGCGGAAACTACGAAATTACCGCGGGTGAAACCGTGGGGAACAGCTGTCGTTTATATCCTCATTCCTAACACCCACTCTTAAGGATCGCAGAGTAGGTAGGTACACTGTAAAGAAGCATAAAGCAACCATTCAATTTGCACTTTCCAGTGTGTCCACAGTGTGTGTGTGTGTGTTCCACCTAGATATACCTAGGTATCGTATACTGGACATAATCCTCTGCATCATAACCGATTAGGCTAAAAATAGCCATGTATTCCCGATAATTTCCATTTCACTTATTATCGCGCAGAGTTCACGCTTGAATAAAGTCGGCTAATGCAAGGCTATAATGCTCGTCAATCAATGGGTAACTTACGTATCAGTGACTCTGATTACAGCAGCACACCGTCCCACACGATTTTCACGCTCAAACTGACTGACTACGAAGGTACCTGCCGCATTATGACACAGTTGAATAACAACCAAATTCAATACGATTATGTCTCTCTGTATAGCTACGTTTTATGGAATATTGTAATAGGTACCTGTATTACGTACCTAATTGTATCCATGGTTTACGTACCTAACTTGCTTACATGTAGGTACCACAATATCACAAAAGTACAAGTTGTTCTATACACACACACGCACACAAACAAACACACACAAAAGAGAAAGTTTCTTGTAAAATATCTTTAGTCAAGTTTTTTCTCGTAGGTACAAAAACCTTTTCCCACTCGGGACGAGTAATAAACTTAGGGTGATATTCACTTCTAGAGCAAATTATGCTAAAACGAAAAGGGGCTTTCTTCCCTGAAAGTGTTTGTCGAACGACAGCCGGGAACATTATCTGAGCGATACTTACCTACGTGCCTTTTAAATCGATTTTCGATATTTATGCAGTGCCTCGGTACCTATATTTCATGAGACTCTGATTGGTTCAAGGTCGTACCATCATGTTTCAGTGCTTGTGGAAAATTACGGTAAGTTCTAGGTCTGTAAGCACATCTACCTACTAATTCGAGTAATCTAAAAATACTTTTACTGCTATTTTATTGCTAGAAGGACGAACTTGTTCTCTAAGCTTGATCGTTTTTCTCGCTCATGACACACAACTTTTGAGTCTGCATAGTTTCAAGCCCTCACTCATGCAAGGAATTTTAATAATCATTATTAATTTACACCAGGTAACTAGAATATCTAATATGCGCCGTTGTCATTTATATAACTACTTCAGGGATTTAACTAGGTACTCTAGGTATTAACTAGGTATTAACAAACATTTTGATGCCTGCTTGTTGCTGACAAGAATTTTGATTAGTATCAAATTATCTTTGATCGATTGTTTCTTCTGCCAACATCATACGGCCAGGGTTAATAAAACTAGAAGAAATAAAAAAAAAACAAGATTGTTTCTAACTCTGTTTAAAACATTTTCACAAACACAAACATTTCAAGTTTTAAAATCACATAACTGCACTAACGAACACGTTACCTACCTAACACTATTTTATAGACTTAGCGTTTTCCCTTCTTCTTTTTCTTGGCGTAGTCAGGTGGATGGAAACCTCTCGCCTGGAGCAACTCCTGTACATTATGACAGGCGTAGTAAACATTGTCCATGGCCGCTTCAGTCAGCATATCCACATTGCACCTGCCTTTAGATTTCCCTTTCTTCGCTCTCCCTCCACCTTTCTTAGCCTTTTTCTTGTCACCTTTCTCGTCTTTTTCTTTTTTCTTACCTTTACCTTTGCCTTTACCAGCCATTTTAGTTTATACAAAGAATGAATAATTCTTTGTTGGTAGTTCGTAGTTTATTGACAAATACCATCGCCTTAGTGACTGTTGTCTGTATTTTTATCGATTAAACATAGTTACGGCGGCTTTTATACTATGTAGTACTACGCTCACAGGGGTACCTTTATGATATTTTTTATGTCATAGGGGACACATGGACATGGACATCTGCAACACCAGAAGACATGCCGACCTGGAATGGGGATGGGAACTGGCTGAACTGAAGTAAATTGACTGCTTTTCAAGCGGTGTACTGTTTTCTCTTGCTGGCCGACTCTGAACCGCTTAAACTCGATGCCAGCAGCGTCTGAGTCACAACACAAATCGGCTACTAGTAAGGGGCTGATTAAAACTAAGCAAACTGACTTTTCCGAATGTTTCGCTACGAACCATTGGCATATTAAACGATCGAGTCAGCGAGCGTTTAGCCCAAGTTTAGCCGCAAACTGCGTACTATAGATACAGTAGGTACCTACGTTGTGTTACAAGTGATTGTAACCAATCCTAAGCAATAAATAGCTTTTGATTTTTTTTAATACGTAGTTTTGTGAAAATAAAATGTTCAGTCATGTAGTAGTACTTAACGCTAACTGATGATGCAAAGTAAACCGGAAATTGAGAGCTGTGTTGGTACACGACCTTAAGTCGAACTTGCTCAACATACATACTTATATATTAAATTATTTTTATATTAGATTGCTCTAAATTTCATGGAAGTAAGGAAAAAAAAACATGTGAATGCAAAACATAGGTATATTTTCATAATTTTCAAGACAATTTTTATTCATTTCACATAGATTACGGATTAACCTAATTTTATAAAGCAAACGGGCCATGTCGAGATAATTTCCAACAAGATTATGTAGTTTAATGATGAAAATCACTCAGCAAGTAGTGTGGGTACCTCACAACCTACCTACACCATACCTTTTGCACATCATTTTGTACCATTTTACTATGGGACCTATGGGACCAATAGTTTTAATCGTACAAAAACACCCGTGGTTTCTCAAGCAGTATATTTTGATCTATAGTTCACGTTCCATTTTCTAGGAAAGCGCACATTTTTGCGAATATAGAGTGTGCTCCTATAGCCGTATATTAATAATAATTTATGGAATGATGTGCAAATAGTAGTATACTAATAAGTCTATCCTCCTATTTGATATTATACAAGGGTTCTCTCAATACGTGTTCCACTTCCGCCCTGTGCAACGTGCCCGCGCCCACAGCTGGCGTGGCAGCCTCCGCCCGCCCGGCGTATGTCAACTGAAAACAAATTATACTGCAGATATAGATACTATAGGTATAGGTACTAAAGGTACAAAGAAGGGCATAGGATACTTTTTATCCCAGAGTTCCTGCGGGATCTCCGAAATTAACGCGGGTGAAACCACGGAGAACAGCCAATAAGTATTTATTTAAAACATACGTATTATATCAGCGCTGTATCATAGAGTTCAAGCATTATTATTAAATATTATGCCAAGCTTCATTTAAACCCGCCCTGTGGTTTCCAGGTGAGGCGCGCACTGACAAACATGCAATTTCATTTAATTACTAGCTGTTCCCCGCGGTTTCACTCGCGATAAGTTCGGAGTTCCCGCGGGAATTCCGTAATAAAAAGTACCCTATCCTTCCCTGTACCCCTGACAACGTGTATGCAAAATTTCATGATGATCAGTTGAGCCGTTAAGGCGCGAGAGCGTAACAAACAAACAAACTCACTTTTGCATTCATAATAAATATTTGTAAGTTTTTCATAATCACGAGACCGAATTGCGATCCAAACATTTTTACCGGTTTCAAGGAAATAAATCATGCTAGTAGGTATTTTTTATTGAGGAGCTTTACACCCGATTTGATATTATTCTCTTGTGTCAGATTTTAATAATAGCATTTCAGTCCCAGATAAGACCGTGATGAAAAGAATGCCGCCGGTCCGTAGCTGTATGTCCAATCCAATGTTTGGTGGGAATTGGATTTTGCTATCGTGTTAGACGTTACAATAGAAACAGATTGGAATCCCGTTCGCAGTTTTAGAATTTTATTCAAATGATTTTTTAAATGTATAAATAAAATAGAATAGGGTATTTTACAAGGTATGAAAATCAAAATTGTAATTGGTCCGTCGGTTAGAAAATAAAAAATAATAGACACGTATTTTTTGCTTTTTCAAATTAATGAAAATAAACATAGATAAAGCGCATTAAAGTTTAGGGTGGGGGACTCGTGACGTCATTATTCGATTTATTCGGTATAAACCCCATACAGTTGCACTGGGTTGTGACGTCACGCGAAATTTCAACTCAATGTATCATGGTTATTTTTTGATTACCTACGTAAAAAAAGAAAAAAATACGTGTTCTATATTACCGGACTAAAAAACAAATAGTCAAGTAGCCAATTGTGAAATCAAACGTAAAAATCTGCCTTTATTTCATTTCATAATAGGTATTTATTATTTCTTATTAACGTTTACTCTGTAATTTTTTTTTATGCGCCTTTGGCTGTCTGACCCGGCTAGGGCAGTGGTCGGCAACCTTGGCATTCAAAAGAGCCAAGTATAGACAGTACACAATTGAAATTTATATACCTGTAGATACGCTTCGCTTTAGTAGAAGGCATTATTATTTTTTTACTCGTCTCTTTCAAGGCATAATTCATAATATTCCGAACCTACAATAAATATTTCGTGGAAGAGCCGCAGCCGAGGAGTCAAAGAGACGCATGCAGCCCGGAGCGCGGGTTGCCGACCCCTGGCCTAGTGAAGTGTTTAAAGATAGAGGTTTATCTTTTCAGGTAAGTACAGTGTTATTACCTTTCTGCCGATAAGATTTTCGAATCTCGGCTTCACAAACGACCAGGCACCCATGTTTCTGTGTTCTTCTTGACTCCATATGAACCCTACAAATTTTACAAAAGTAAACAAAACAAAGTTATTTTTAAGTTATACAAAATTTACTAATCCAATAACTCATCATTCTAATTTAGGCATCTATATAATATGTAGGTTCGGCGGGAACTCCAGGATAAAAAGTACCTACCCTATGTCCTTTTCTATACCCCTGAAAACGTGTATGCAAATTTTCGTGATGATCGGTTGAGCCGTTAAGACGTAAAATCGTAACAAACAAACAACTCACTTTCACATTTATAATACTAGCTGTGCCCCACGGTTCCACCCGCGGTAGTTTTGGAGTTCCCGCGGGAATTCCGGGATAAAAGTACCCTATGTCCTTCTCTATGCCTCTGACAACGTGTATGCCAAATTGCATCCAAATCCGTTCAGCCGTTTTTGCGTGATTGAGTAACAAACATCCAAACATCCACACTTTCACATTTGGACGTAGATAAGCAATAGTATGTTAACCCACATTCGAGAAATTTTGTGTAAATCGTGTTTTAAAATTATAGCGCCATTTTGTGTAAACATTATTTTATGTTCAAAATTTTGTTACATATTTAAACAATGTAATAAGGTAAACACTTAATTAAAAAACTATCTCTAACTCTCAATAAATCGTTCTGTATCAATAACTTAATTTTGTGGGTTAACATGTTATTGCTTATCTGCGTCCATTTATAATATTAGTAGGAAGTAGGATTAGTAAGGATTAGTATAGGATGTCACTGACTTCTAGCGTTGGGATACTTGTGTAGCTCTATTTGTAGCTCTTGCAGAGGGAATGGGCAGAGAGACTCCACTCTTATTATCGCCACGTCGTCGATGTTAGCCTTCGACCTCTCCTTGTGCAACTCGTAATAGTGTTTGCCGCTCACTATTATCACTCTCTTCACTTTTATTGAGTCGGCCGTGTTGTCTCCTACAAAAATGATAAAAATTGTATTAATGATATTTTTACATATTATTAATCTAGGTAGGTTTCTTATGGTATTTTCTGCTAATAATCTATATTTAGAAAAATTAATTGCTGTTCGTTTAATTGTCTCGCTAAAATTCGAGAACGGCTGGACCGATTTGGCTAATTTTGATCTTGAAATATTTGTGGGAGTTTTATAAAATTAGGCTACTATGGAGTGCCTGCGGGAATTCCGAAATCACGCGGGTGAAACCGCGGTGCACAGCTAGTAGTCAATAATTTCCAAGCTCCACTGATGGATCTATGGATCCACAGGAAAAGAAAATCGAATAGTTTTAGTAGGGATTTTACAGTGTAAACTAAAAAAAATGTAGGCAAAATGAAAAAATCAAAAATTCTAATATTTTATAAGATGTTCCCTGTGTAAATTTTGGAGACTCCGCGGGAAGTTTGGGATAAAAAGTATATCCTATATCCTTTTCTCTACCCCTGACGATGCGTATGCAAAATTTCACCGCGGTTAAGTAGTTAAGGCGTGAAAACGTAAGACAGACAGATGGACCGAGTTACTTTCGCATTTATAAGTTAGTATAGACTAGACAGATAAATTATGTATTATGTTTACCAATGACAGTTTTAAAATGTGTTCCCGGCGCGAAGTCAGCGAGGGGCGACACCGCTTCAGCTAAACGCAAAAGAAGTTTAGGCGCAACGATCACCAACGGTTTCCTGTAGTTACGCACCATCTGAAAACGAATTTATTTACTAAAATATAAATATAAACTAGACGGCAAGCCCATCTATACATATCAAATGCTTTCTCCTGAATGACTGACTGACGGATCAACGCACAGCCTAAACCGCTGATCGTAGAGACCTGAAACTTGGAAGGTGTGTTCTTTGTATGATATTTGTTTCCAAAATTATACCCCTAAGGGGTGAAAAAGGGGGGTGAACTTTATACGGAATAATTCTGTGGGAAGTCGGAAATTATCGCGGGTGAAACCGCGCGGGATGGCTAGTATACCTATATACGTGCAGCGTGCGCGTGTAGCGTAGGCCGCGGCGGAATTTGAGTTCGAAATACAAGTAATTTTTTTTTTTACTTTTTGATTTTCATCCTTCACTTTTATCCACATTTAGGCATGCACCACCGGTGGATCCACGGATAACTTTTCCTCTTCAATCCACCTGTGCATTACCCAGATATTTCTATTCTTAAGTTGTTAATATTACCTGTCTTCTTAGCAAATGGAAATACTGAGCTGGAGTGGTCGGATTAGCCACATGAAGATTCACGGCTTCGGAGTCTGGCGCCGCTTCCAGGCTGTCAGTGAGCTGCAAGAACCTTTCGACCCTGCACGAGGAATGCTCGGACGCAGCACCATCATAGCCGTGCGGGAGTAACATGACCAGCCCGTTACTGCGAACCCATTTTACTGAAATAATAATAATCAATGGGACTCTGGATAAATAGTTTCATTTGATCATGCATATTGCACAGCTCTTTCATAGATTTTGTCAATTTTACTTACTAAACAACATCACAAACGCATATACATACTATATTATGCAATATGTTTAAAGACTGTCAAAAGTGAAAACATATTTCATGTATCGCCGGTCTACCAGGGTTATCGCTATCACACTTGCTATTTCTCTCTTCTCTTTCTCTTTCTCTTTCGGGAAAGAGATAAATCAAAAAGCTAAGAATAGATTTATAGGTACCTTCACCAGAAGCAATAAATGTGTCGACCATGATTTGTGCTCCGTTATAGAAGTCTCCGAACTGCGCCTCCCATATACAAAGGTTGTCGGGTGAGTCAAAAGCCATGCCGTATTCAAAACCCAAGACCGCTTCTTCGGATAGAATCGAATTTGCTACCTAACAAAAAATAAACAGGATCAAGTTCAGCAATTAGTACACGGAAGGTAAAAGATAATTAGGTAAGTAAGGTACAAAAAGTTGATAAATTTTGCTATAATTGAGCCTGATAGAAAAAGATCATCGGGATCAAGGAATTAGATGTCTGCTGATAGTCCAGTGAGGAGAGGAAGAGGAAAGAGACGAGATTCATAGCAACTGAGAATTAGTATTGGTATATGGTTCTTTACAGAAAAATCTCTAATAGCTTGAGATACAATACGTCTCGATAGTTAAATAAATTATTATTTTTCAGCAAAGGAATGAATTTTCCGTCTGCCAAGACGTTCAATTTCTAGCTTTGTAGATGGTGGAATTATTGAATACAGAACTGTGTAAAAATGGAAACACATTTACGCTGTACATTAAATCGAGTCTAGACTTCGAATTATATGGATACCTAATGGATTGGATTGTAGTTACAGACAGCCCGATCGGTTTAGACTTTTTATTAGACCTTGCCAACAATAGCCTTTCTTGTTACTGTTAATTGTTCAAGATTTAATTATTATTACAACGGACACGTACTGAAAAGATAGAAACAAGGAGCTGAAATGATAAGAAACAAGACGGTCTACTTCAGTTTCATGATCAACGATATATTGTTCCGGTCGTTTGTATATAGGTACATAAGTACATTATGTATTACTAGCTGTTACCCGCGGTTTCACTCGCGTCAATTTCGCAGTCCCCGCGGGAATTCAAGTAAACTATACTCTTTCCTAAAAACCTGTTACGACGGCTGATCGGCTGTATGAAAGCGTAGGTACGAGTGTTGATATACCTTCTCTATGTGAGTGATAAAACAAATCCTAATCGAGGTGGTATAAACAGTTGAAAGAGTAATTTTTTTCTCACCTCCAAAAATCCTTTTTGATTTTTGTCTATATGGTTCAGTGGTATGTGTATGGTCTCATCGTTTTGATCTACTATCATGGCGTGTCGGTGAGAGAACGTTCCTCTGCCTACATCCTCTCCGCTGAGTCGTACATTGCGACCCTCCATTAGCAAAGAACCTGTCAATATAATGTAGAATGGCCTTAGTAAATATGGGATCTACTTAATTTTAGAAGTAATCTGAACACAATATGACCAAAAGCAATTTCACAACCAGTCCATCCCAGATTTTAGTAATATGGATGTTATTGTATGTTAGAACAATTAAATAGTGTCAACACAGTGATAGCGTGAGGCGTCCATTAATTACGTGAGGGGTTGAGGGAGAGAAGGGGTTGAGCCGAATTTCACCTAATCTCCCATGTGGTAGAGGGAGATCTCGTTAAATATCACGTAATATTTGACCTAATCTTACACAATAAATCAGAGCGACGTAAAAAGAGTAGATGATTTTGGTCAAAATTACATGGACATGTTGGTTTCAGTAGTAGTCTTTTTTGAGGTCATATATCATGAGTCCTGGCTCTGTTAGAATGAAAAGGTCGAGTCAAATCTCACTACATTTCACCAAGGGGGGAAGTTCGCCGAAATCAGCTCACCAATTTAGAACTTTAGCCTACAAATAATAATATTACCACAAATACCGTGACACCTAAGACGTAGGGCCTTGAGTGAAAACTCACCGTTCGTCTAGCGATATCTATATAATTGTCTGGCTGGTCAGCTAAACAGTCAGGTATAAAAGTTGGAACGATGTTACAACTCACCGAATGCTAAAGCCTCCGCCGTGGCCCAATCCAGGGGTTTCTCTTGGAATATTTTTTCAAGGCGACTGTTCACGTGTGTTTTTGCTAAATGAGGATGGATATTCTGTAATATTAATAGAAAGTTTTTATAACAGTATGCTTTGGGATGTCGTGGCTCGTGAGGCTTTTAGGGAAAGAAAAATTGCAAGAGTTGTCCGAAAAGTTGCAGGGAAATCGGGATAAACGGTCATACGATTTTTTCAATGGGATTTTTAAGTATTATAGGTACATTTAGAGACATTTAAAAATTTTATCACATCATCCTAGCCTGATCTGGAAAATACCAACACAAAACTGACAGATCTATAGATCCCAGCTCTTGATAGTAACGTAACTATTAAAAGTACGAGGAATATTGTGGAGAAAAGAAATTCATGAATGTCACAAAGCGTTTGCTTCTTAGAAATAGGTAATGAAAAAACAAAATAGAAGTAATAACAGTTATAAGAAGCTGATGAATCCAACCAGAACCACAGAATACTAGAGAGCCAGATCACAATGATCACCATTGTGTCTAAATGGTCTAGAAAGGCGATCCGTTTCGTTGGGCCTTAACGTAATTTAGAATCAGATGCAATTAGGCGTTAGGAAATCCCTTGCAATTACGGACGCGGAATGTTGATTAGATTGAAGATTGCCCTTCAGATATCTGAGATTATAAAGAGACCTTCGAAACTTTGTGTATCTACTTATGGAAACGACTACAGGGATTTCAATAGCTAACAAGGTATAAGTAGTACTTATTGTACTTTTAACTTACGTGTTAGCAAAACCACACTATATCTTTTAATTTAAAACTGTGTGTCAAAGTACATAATGATATGTACTATTATTGGAGTAACTTACAAAGTCATTAGGAGTGGAAACTGAGGCCTGCCCGATAAGTTTAAGCAACCCCGTGTCAACGCCCGTGTCCCAAACTTCGACGGCGCGTGGAGCCGCTGACATGGCCGACCACTGATCCTGATAGTATGATACCTGAGAATAACATGTATCAAGCTATATGTATATACATACATGGTTAATATTTTCTTCATTGTTTCTTTAATAGGCTAGTTTACTGGGTAAAAAAATCAAAATTCTATTTAGTCCGTCAGTTAGATAATAAAAAAATAAAAGACACGTATTTTTTGCTTTTTTAAAATAATGGAAATATGCATAGATAAAGCGCATTAAAGTTTAGGGTGGGGGACTCGTGATGTCACACCTCGCTATAACGTGCGAACAAACTGTAGCGGGGGGACTCGTGATGTCACACCTCGCTATAACGTGCGAACAAACTGTAGCGAGGCGTGACGTCATGTGAAATTTCGACTTGATATATCTCCGTTATTTTTTGGTTACATAAAAAATAAAAAAATACGTGTCCAATATTTTTTAATAATCTACAAAACGGACTAAAAAACAAAGGCTAGTTTCCTAGCCTATTGAATACACCACGGTGTTACAGATAGGTGTAGTCATATTTGAAAATAGTGTTCTAGTTAACAATGAATTGACAAGCTATCTACCGGAAGCGATAAAATGAAATAATCCATCCCAAAATTCAAGTATAGTATTATATTATCTGTGGTATTACCCTCTGCACCTAGATAGCGATAAATTGCTAGTAAAGAGACATGTTTGTTTTGTTGTGGGAGTAGTCTATAAATTTTTTAACTGCAGTTTCTCAAATTTTAAAGGAAATTTATCGGTGTCAATAAGTTACCAGTGTCAAATTAATGTATAAGATTGCCAGAACACAGTCTTCAAATATAACGACACCTTTTTGTAACAAACCCGTATAGGAAAAATTCAATAGACCTTTATTTGCTTATGTACGTATATGTAAATATTCAAATGCAAAAGCATTGACTTTTTGTGTTTAAGTAAGAGTTTTAACGTCAAACTTGTGCTACTACCTAAATGGAGATTCCTATTATCTTATAAAATGCTTTAGAATAAAATAAAGCAAAAAAAAATTTAATAATAATTTTGTCAAAAACGACTGGCATCTACTTTTTTTTTATTTTTTAATCTGATACTGTATAAATTTATTTACATTAAAGATTCAGAATGCACTCACTTCGGGTTTGTAAGAAGCAGCCATTTCGTATTGCGACTGCAAATGCTTTGTGTAATCACTTATGATGTGTTGTATTTCGTGTTCTGTGAGAACACCCTGTGACATTAAATTTTCCGCGTAAAAGTCAGGAATCGATCTGAAAATAATTAACTACCTATAATGAATTACCTACATATGTATATTGTACCTGTTTTTTTAGAATGAGAATTACTGAGGGCTTTGTCAATCATCGATCCGGTCAACCTGAGAATAAGTTAAAAAATGAACAAGTTTTCTATTTAAACTAAAATCCAATAACCTAGTTCATACGTTTCGTTCATTGATAAAATCAGTCTAACACTAACTAGATCACGTCAGAGTAAAGCATTATTTAATAATTACCATATACTATTTAGTTGGCCTTTTTAAAGCCGATGGTACAATACTAACGTTTCAATATTACATTTTTGTGGCTAATGATATTTGATTATCAACAGGACAAAGTAATTCCACAGTAATGAGGAGTAAGGACCCTTTACAACAAACAAAATTCCAATTTCATTCGATAATAGATTCAACATGACCTTTGTTCTAATTTCCCCGATTCACATCCTTGGGCATTGTCATGTTTTCGGCGGTAGGTAACAAAGTATATAATATATTCAGCTCTTTTGTTCTAATACGGTTTTGAAACCTTCATTTTATGCATTTTATGAATATGAATAATAATTGATTAAAAATTTAACGGTTTCATGGGAAACACGACTGACGATTAAGTATGTAGGTAGAATGATAGTTGGAGAGAATATCATTCTAAGCAAGTTTGCTTTTTTATTTTAAAATATGAGTATAAAACATAATTCAAGTCCAACAACGATTTACGTCTACTTTTTATAACCTGTGAAATCATGAGTTAATTCTTACATAATATTATAAAACAGAGCCCTCCACTGCGTCTGTCTGTCTTTCTGTCTGTGTGTTCGCGATAAACTCACAAACTAGGTACTGAGCGGATTTTCATGCGGTTTTTACCAATAGATAGAGTGATTCATAAGGAAGGTTTACATGTTATAGTTTATTTTACATATTATAAAATAAAGTCCTCCACCGCGCCTGTCTGTCTGTCTGTCTATTCGCGATAATATCAAAACTACTGAACTAAAGTTTATTCTGGAATTCCCGCGTGAACTCCAAAATTATCGCGGGTGCAACCAAGGGGGACGGCTAGTCTTAGAACATATTAATAATATTTTTTTAGTGGGTTGTCCTAGTGTGGTATTAGTATACGCTCTATAACCTTTGGAACTCGTTCGTCTTTTTCGCATTCCAAGTGACTGAACGGTACTATTAAGGGAAGCTAAGGGTCTACCAATGCTGCCGGCAGTCCCTTTTTGGCAATCATTTATTCTAAAGACGTCTACAAATAACTGCCGAGTTTACTCTTTCACCCGCTGTCACCCTGTATTTGTATCGTTTGTAGTCAAAGGTGCGACGTTGTATGAAATATTTACTAGGGCCCTTATTCAATATGACCAACAACATGTCTTGCCCATAACACGCGTCCTAAAAACGTATAGGCTATTTGGTAACTTTTTTTTTCTAAATTCTATTTAGTTCGTCAGTTAGATAATAAAGAAATAATGGACACGTATTTTTTGCTTTTTCAAATTAATGAAAATATACCTGGACAAAACGCATTAAAGTTTGAGAGTGGGGGCTCGTAACGTCATACGCAGCTAAAGCTGCGCTTGCTTGTGACGTCACTCGACATTTCGACTCAACGTAGGTAATTATCTCCGTTATTTTTTGCTTACGTGAAAAAAGAAAAATTACGTGTCTAATATTTTTTTACGAATCTACACGACGCGACGCGACGGGCTAAAAATAAAAAAATAGTCAAATAGCCAATTCTCAAACGTTCTAGATGTATAAAAAATTAGAAATTATTATTCTGTTTGCCCTAAGAAACGTTGTAAACTTATTTTTTTGGAGTTAAATTTCTTTGATTACGAGGGAAAGACAATTTTTGTGGCGTGTATCTTAACGCGGCGTGTTATGGCCATAATGAATAAGGGCCCAGTACTCAGTAGGGTTTATTTCCTTTATCACAAAGTACATCATTACTAATATTATAAATGCGAAAGTAAGTTTGTGTGTTTGTTACGCTTTCACGGCTAAACGGCTCAAGCGATCACCACGAAATTTTGCATACACGTTGTCAGGGGAACCGAGAAGGACATAGGCTACCTTTTATTCCGGAATTCACACCGGAATTACGAAATTAATGCGGAAGAAACAAATTAAATTTTACGTAGGCACTACCTACACTTCGTCACGGGTACCTAGGTCAGAAAAAATATAGGGCAGTAAGTACTTTTATCTCGGAATACCCACGGGAACTCCTGAAAACGTTTATGTAAAGCGTAACAAACAAATTCACTTTCGCATTTGTCCCGGAATTCCCGCGGGAACTACGAAATTTACGCTAGTGCTACGCTAGTACAGTACTACTTACGCTAGCTAGTAGATAAATAAAACAACTTTTATCTGTACACTCACTTCCTATCACGTATCACTCGGTACAGCAGTGGATTAGTGAAGGTTGGATCGTCCAGCTCGTTGTGGCCCCATCTCCTGTAGCAGTTGTAATCGATGAAGACATCTTTGCGAAACTTCCGTTGGTATTCGAACGCTATGTTGGTCGCCTTCACTACCAGCTGAAAATTATAGGTACATTACAACTTAACGCCTGTCTCCTGAAGGGATAGCGGATCGTAAGGGAAGTTTGTTTAAATAAGATAACATAATTTTTAGTCAGGGCCGGGTGGCTAACACATACTATAAATACACAGTAGGGATGTGTATAGCGAATGCCTCTTCAAGTTCAATCAATCAATCAATCAATCAGCCTATTGCAATCCACTGCTGGACGTAGGCCTCCCCAAGGGCACGCCACAGTACACGATCTCCCGCTTTCCTCATCCAGCCACTACCAACGACCTTCCTCAGGTCATCGGTCTTCAAGTTCGGCATTCGTGAAAACAAGCAGATGCCACGCCGTCGCTAATGCAGTGCTCCTGTCGCCACTTAACAGTACTAATTAAGGTCTGGTCATCTCTGAACTTGGGTCAGGTATCTAAGCCTGCACCCGCCTAAAACGCTAGCTTACTAAATAATGAATTAATGGCTACTAAGTGTATAGTATATTGTATACACACATATAGTCACTAATGTGTGGCACCAATAGGCATAAAATTAGACAAATATTAACACTTGTCACAATATTTATGTTATTTTTGGGTTAGTTTCTCTAGTGTATTAAATACGGGTTGTTGTATAGAATATTAATATTATTGATATTAACCCTTACACAATAAATAATCCTCTAAGAATAACAGTATATTACAATACAGGCCCTCTCGATGAAAGCGCTCCCGTGGAAAGGTCAGTATACAATGGTAGCAACAATACATTTGTATCAAAAGTTTTTATATTATGAACTTAATAAAGTTTACTGGGTGTAAGGTTGAATTGAACGAAGGACTTATTCAAACCCTATAACTCATGCTTACATGTAAATAAAAATAAAAAAAAAGTACTGAAAAATAATAAAGAAACCAGAAAAGGTCTGCAACTTGCACGCTCAATTTAGTTGAATAATCAATAATTATTTTAGTTTTTTTTTTAGATGTTTGAAACTAGAATTGGAATCTGCACAATCTCCTTCAATAAGTCGCTAGTTCATACTTACACCCTGTATGCCTATTTCAAACCACCACGAATCTTATTTTAGCACTTTCTGAGACCTTAGCGAAATTATCTCGATACAGGAAGCAGTGAACGCACCACCGGCACCGCTCAAATTCAAAGTATTCCGAAGCCATTCATATTTACTCTACCGGTGTTTACTTGCCTCGGGATAGTCGCCGTTCACATGGATAACGGGCGCTGCTATTGCTTTGGCTAAATCAGTCACGTACCGACAAGATCTTCCACGATGCGCTGGCAATGTGAAACCTACCTTGGAAGCAATACAGTCAGTATTAGCATAGCACCGGTACATTTGTTTCGTGAAAATATGAAAATTAACAGCGAAATACAAGTTCTATTTGTTGTAGCAGATTGTTTCTGATTCGTTTTCCATTTGATAATATAAGTTATTCGCAACTATGCACTCGTAGATGTTCTCTGCGGTTTTACCCGCGTAAAGAGCTGATTATCCAATCATAAGCGCGTACAAACAAACCCCCGACAAATAATTACATTTTATATGAAGCCATTGATTGAAAATATATCTTTTAATAAAGTTTACCTATTATATAGAATCTAGTTACATTTGTTACCTACGACTTTAGTCCGTCAGTTAGAAAATTAAAATTCTTTAACACGTATTTTTTTATTTTTCAAATAAATGAAAATACACAGAGATAAAGCGCATTAAAGCTTAGGATGGGGGCTCGTGACGTCACTTACCGCTACAAACCGCCATAAAAACTGCACTGCAATGGTTAGTGACGTCACGCGAAATTTCAACTGAATGTGTCGCCGTTATTTTTCGATTACGTAAAAAAAATACGTGTCCAATATTTTTTATTAATTTACAAGACGGACTAAAAAAAAATTTGTCAAATAGCCTATTGTAATCTATTTTTTAATATTAAACTTACTTGGTTATTGACTACCAGATGCAATGAACCACCAACGTCAAAATGTGGTGCTCGTGACAGCATCAGGGTCTCCTGATTCACACCCTGGCCAGTAAAAGCAGCGTCACCATGTATCTTTATGAAAAACAAAAAAAAATATTTCTTGCTCAATAAAATCATATTATAAATGAGATGAAGAGACGATCAAGTTTCCCCCTTTAACAGTGTAATGCTATACTTCTGAAAGTAAGATAGCAATGTCGAGACTGATGTCCCAGGTGATACATAATAATATATCCGATAAGGTTATTATATCTTATTATCTTTAAAGACTGACATTTTTTCTTGCAACATGCTGAAATTTACAGAGGCGGCTTACGCGTGTGTAGAAGCAATTGATGCCAATTAGTAATTAGTAATTATTATTAATATTATTATTTATTTTATAGCATCGCTTTAGTGAATAGCTGTTATGGTGTTATAATTATGTCTAAATAAATAAATAAATAAATAAATAAAATATACATAATATGCTTTCTGTTGCAGGTACACACTACACAGCATCAGTCACAAATAATAATAATATTATTTTTCAAAGGTGTTTTTGTGGGAATGCCATATTCAAACATCAATGCCAAACATCATTTAAAAGCTTAATAATATGTTCTTCGCTGGTGACCGAAAATGAACAAATAGTTTAAAATGAAACTTTTTTGAAGAATTTGGATATTTTAATCAGAAATCCTATCTGTGGATGTGTGAAAATTCCCACGGGTTAGCTAGTTTTGGTTTTTACAGACCTATTCATCATTAAAAAACCTACATTATAAAAATTACTGAAATATATTTACATTACAAACTAACGATACTTCTCGTAATACTTTTGTTAAGTTAGTAGGTAAGTAGTAATGTAGTTACAATACTTTACAAACAACATTTTCCAAAAACAAAAGTTATTAATAGAGAAGCTTGCAACAAAGTCTATTAGTTGTGGCAGTGGTTTCTGCATCTATACGTGATTTTCGGCAAACCCTCGTAAATTTTTAATAAAACAGAGTTAAATTAAATTTAATCAGTAGATTGTTTACCATCTTACATGATATTTTCATTTTTAATACATAATGTAGGTAACTAATATCACAAATTACCTGAATATTTATCACCTTATCACCCATCCGCGACGTCCCATCTTGGGAATAGTCCCCTTCTTGCAACTGCAGTTGCTTTGATCTCGTCTTCCCCATAGAGACTGGGTTGACAGCCTGCAAAAGTGGGCTGGTGTTACTGTTTCAAATTGTCCCAAAATTTTTTCCCTTCAATCAAACGTGAACAACTTTAAAACAAATTTTACTGCCAAATCTGAATCAATTCAATTCCGTAATTTAATTTACAGTCCGTCAAACAAGCAGTCTTTATTGTTACAACTTAAAAGAGAAAGAGAAAAAATCCTAAATTTCGTTAGTTGCACGTATATCATGAAGATGAACATCAGACGTACATAAACGACCAAAATTAATTGTTTTGTATTCCATCCAGATATTATTATAAATTCTCTTTAATGTACCTATCTACAAACACACAGGTTTATGTACGTATATTTTTTTCAATCATCACCGCCTTACTCTGAGCTCTCTCTTTTAATTTTTCAGCTGGCCTATATTCGTAAAACAGAAAAAATATAGATTTTTTATTTACCTCCAAATGGGACGGGTTGTTGAGCAAAGAGAATCTGACAGATTTATTATTTACAGAAATATCCACGGAGGCACCTGGAAAAAATATATCAGTTTCAGATCACATTCAACATTTCAAATGTTTGTTTACATAATATTCATTGGTTCATAATATTCATCACGTGCAAGAGGGCTTGTGACGTAGATAATGTGCATATAGCAGAAAATTGAGTATGACAGTCTTAAACAACTTTTCCTGCTTAAATACGACAAATAAGCACTTTAGCTATAGGTTGAATCTAAATGGTTTATTTTCTATTGAGAAAATATTTTCTATTTTCTATATCTATTTCTATTATCTATTTCCTATAGGTATATGTATCTGTTTAGTCATAAGCAAATTATAAAAAGGCACCTTAACCTAACTATGTGAATACAAATGTATAAAATGCAAAATATCGGGTGCAATTTTAGAATGGGTATAATTTATTAAAGTACCTACTAAGGTAAGGTTCTAATTAAAATGTTTTACGGCCGCACTCAGAGTCGACTTTAATGATTACTTAGTTAAGTATAGATTTTTAAAACAAAACTGCCGCAATCTGAGACTTTCAGTAAATTAATGTTAGTTGGCATTTAATGAGATGTAACTTAATTAGTTAAATGCCAATATACATTAGGTAATTTATTAAATTTGTCTGATTGCGGCAGTTTTGTTTTAAAAATCTATACTTAACTAAGTAATCATTAAAGTTGACTCTGAGTGCGGCGGTTAAAGACGTAAAAATGTAAATAAAAACCTAGACTGCTGTCTATATAGTGTTTGTAAAATTATGGGGAACAAAACATATTGTCTTGTATCACAGCTGCATAATTTTAAGAGATATGTATTTTGAAACAAGTGAAAAATAAGTCATAGATTTTCCCTTTACAAAACTCACTGAGATGGGTTGAAATGTCGCAAACCGCCCGGGCTTCGTCGGGAAATTCAGGTTTCCCGTTGAATTTGTTGAATATTTTCACCGGAGGACACTGGAGTACGCCACTCAACACGTTGAGTTTGCCTCGGTGCGCCATTCCTACGATCACTTGTTGAATTCCATCTAAAAAGAGTTGAGATTTTGAAGAATAATGAGAAAAAAATTAACAAAAAATATACGCAAGTACCTACCTACAAATATGTTAAAGAAAGAAGAAATAAGTATATGATTTGAATTTAAAATATACCTAAAGTTACGTATGGTTAACCGATTTGTATGCTCTAACTAAAAAGACTTAGGTGATGATGTTTAAAATAGCTTATCTGTGTCTTATATATGGTTCAGGTTTATATACTGTTTTAAGTAAAATGAGTTCACCAAATTATAGTACATAATTATAGTACATATAGTACATTTTACTATCATATTTTCCTCTTTCTGCTCAAATACAAATATTTCGTCACTTTGCTTCAGAAACGTTACACTTAACAATTCGTAATTGTAATTTTACTCTCATCGCTCCCAAAGAATATTTTATTCAACAATAATCATGTACCCAATCTACGGCAAGCCATATCGGCATAAAGCAGCTTATATTTTCTTAGGACGTAAAAGAGTAGTATTACAAATAAGCTTGATCTCAAATCTCCCTGACACATTAAGTACGTGGGCATAATCGAGAGTTTTCTGAATATTAAATTTACTATGCATGTATAGTAGAGAACTTCGTCGGAGCGACTCGCAAGAGAACATTCTGTCGCAAAAAATGTATCCGAACCAGTACTTTTACATATATTCATATAAGACTTTACTGGATTTGATGCAAAAATTTACCATGGATCTTTCTTATACGTCGTTCGTTCGTACTCGTATGTTCACTTTTAATTTCAATTTGTGACATTTCTGTCGCACGTCGCAATATATTCCGCTAATGTCGAAATAAAATAGTTTTGAAACTATGGGAACCACAAAAATAAAGTGTAACTACTAACTATCTACTTAGGTACACTTAGAAATGTTCTCATGCAAGAAATAGGTACCTATCTCTCGTAAGGAACGGAGTCTTAGCTTACGGCGATTGTGTTAATCTTAGCCATAGAAAGATAAACGAGCAAAAAATTGAAAATTAAACTACAAACTATAATATTGGAAGAAAGTAGATTGGGTAGATTGTATGGCTGCGTTGAGTCTAGTCGTATTTAATGTAATGTAAACGTGTATAAATTATTGCAAACAAAATTCAATTCCAAAAAAAAAGCAAAATGTCATTAGATAAATTCTGATATACCTATTATACAGGTATAAATCTTATATCCAAAATGATGATTGCGAAAGGGATTCAATCAAATTGATTTGTTGATTCGATAAAAGTTCGCGAATTTCCCAATTCACTTTACGAGTCAACGTATTTATCTTGTCCTTGTATCGAGGTTTGTCGGTGTTATTCTTCTTCACTACATAGTATAAAACTAAGTCGCTTCCCGCTGTCTGTCTGTCCCTATGTATGCTTAGATCATTAAAACTATACGCAACGGAGTTTCATGCGGTTTATACCAACAGATAGAGTAATTCATGAGGAAGGTTTATATTTATATTTTATCCTGGAATTTCCGCGGGAACTCCGAAATTACCGCGGGTGAAACCGCGGAGAATAGCTAATAATTTATAAAACCCTTTAAGTGCGTCAGATCCTATTAACTAAGTTTTGCAAACACGTTGTCAGGGGTTCAGAAAAGGACGTACTTAGGCTACTTTTATCCCGGAATTCCCACAGGAACTCCGAAATTAACGCGGAAGGAACTGCATTAAATTTTGCATACTATCTACACGTGGTCAAGGGTAGGTATAGAAATAAATATAAGTTAGTAAGTAGTTTTATTTCGGAATACTCGCGGGATCTCCGAAACTAACGCGGGTGATACCGCGGGGAACAGCTAGTGTTGAAGTGAAGAATGACTGTACTGATAATAATGAATTTACTTATTGAAAAGCGAGCTGGAGGTCGTAGAACCTTATATACCTTACCTTACCCTGTAGATTATTATTTATTCGTCCCTCGCTCAGAAGCAAACCCTTCCGATTTATAGAACTCAAAAAAAAAATTGTTTAGAAAAAGTCATACCAGAGGTCGTCAGCTCGAACATTGTAGAAAAAAAGGTAAGGAGTGATTCGGCCCCCTCACCACAGTACCGTTTCACGGTCGGGTACTTGATGGCCAAAAATTTGTCCCAAACTTGGGAATGCAGGAGTTCTTTAGCGATATCGCGCCGACGATCATCGTTGATAATGTCTGTGCCGGTTTCGATGCGTTTCGCAAACCACTCGCGTTCAGATTCGTTCTGAAAAAAAAAAGAATAGTTTTTTTATAGAAAATCCTGACCTTCCTGAGTTTAGACCTCCAAAATGATTCATAATCTATATTTATAAAGAGGTAAATTTACAAGTTTGGATGTAGGGGCAATCTCTGAAACTAATGAACCAGTTCTAACTCTCGTTCACTGATAGGAAGCTATTTATCCTTGAGTCATGATTGGCACTACGATACGGGTTTTTAGTATTTCAATTTTAAGTGTCTATTAACAATTATTTATCACATCAAAAATTAAATCAATTCAGTCGGCAAAGAAGATTTGGACCCTCCTTCAAAAATTTTATTTAGCGTTCAGAATATAATCGCATCCTTAGCGTATCGCTGGAAGGATGTGCCCTTTCAAGAAAAAAAAATGTTTTCTTACCTCCAAATGCATAAATTCGTAAGACACATGGCAGCAGTAGATGTCCTCTAATTGGTCGATCAATGTCTTCGCTAGCACTTTTCCGTTGTGACCGTACAGCAATCCTATATCGACGCTGTCTTCTGGTGATAAACCATATCTAGATGGATGCAGTTCTTTGATGTCCCTTAAAATAAACAAAAATCTGTTATCTATACATATAAAATGCTTTGACCTGATTAACAGACTGACCGATCAACGCACAGCCAAAGCCGCTGATCATAGAGATCTGAAAGTTGGAGGGTGTGTTCTTTGTATTATGTAGGCATCCGATAAGAAAGGATTTCCCGAAATTCAAGCCCCAAAGGGGTGAAAAGGGTATGAAAAGTTTGTATCGAACAATTGCCCGGGAACTCCGAAATTATCGCAGGTGAAACCGTGCGGGACAGCTAGTCATTACAAACAATCTGTAACTCTAACATTATAATAGTATTAAGATTTAAAAGGCATACGAGTTTCTTTTTTTTTATGTCATAGGGGGCAAACGGGCAAGTGGTACACCTGATGGTAAGTGATTACCGCTGCCCATAGACATCTGCAACACCAGAAGGCATTCAGGTGCGTTGCCGACCTGGAATGGGGATGGGAACTGGCTTTCAGGTGGGGCTGCCGGAACACACCGTAGGTAGGTACCGAGTAGGTACAATAACCAAATCTGGATTCTAAGTAAACACAAGGATTAGTGACCTGTCTTCTAACGACGACAGGTCACTAAGGACGAAAATAATGTAGGTACCTGTTTTCGGTTTTGTAAGCGACGTTGTCAATTTTGGCCTTCAAATGTCCGTTTGTACGATACGCATTGACTAGGTTTTGCGCGCGGCAGTTCTCGTATCTTTTCGTTAGTATTTCATTTGGCGTGACTGTAACAAGTTAAAATTTTGTTTGATTATAATAATAATAATAATAAGTTTATTTAACCACAAAACATTTTAACAAAATATAACTTGAACAAATACAAACTTCAATATTGTAAACTATTTATGGGAGACTGGAGGTTAAACTAGGCAATGCCTGTATTTCAACCCTCCGTCTCCGTGCCTTAGCTTAGTACGTAATTAATGTAGTGCGTATGTAATAGTGCGGATGAGTGTGTACGTTGCTATGTGTGTTTGTGTAAATGTGAAACTATGTACATTTGCGAGAACTTAGTTAGCATAGTACATATTTTGTAAGAGGTCTTCTGTTTCATTGTAGCTTAGGGTGGCCAGCCAAGTTTTAAGTTTCTGTTTCATTTCATATCCATTTAATTGATAGATCTTCATTTTGCTATTTATTTTACTGTAAAGATTCATTCCAAGTTTCACTATTAAATAATATTCTTGGATTTAAACTAGGCAGAGATTCTTCTATAGGTACCAGACAACAATATTTTAATGCTTAAAGATTCAGGGTAAACACAAATGTTCATTACATAAATATGTTACCCTGACGGGGGATCGATTCCGCGAAATCTCAGTAGTCAAGTTCGCTAACTAGTTACTACACCAAGGGTGCTATCAAATTGAAATTAATTATTATTATTTTATTCATCTATCTATAAGTTTATGAACCGATTGCGATAACAGATCAGTCTTTCCGATAATTTTATTTACATACTTTTAATCTTAGTATATTAATTATAATTATGACTGTTGTTTCTGAAATACAAAACCAAAAATTCACGCGAGTTTTAGGGATACAATAGTACATTGTTATCCAAGGGGTGAAAGTAACTCATTTAGTGCCGAGACGGGGTTTGGCGCCCGAGCGTAGCGAGGGCGCCAATAGTTCGAGGCACTAAATAAGTCTAGACACGCCGGTAGCGTGTCAAGCCAAAGTTCTCAAACTGACAGAACTGGCGAGCCGCACCGTGTGTAATATTACACGAACCATTTGGAGCCACTTTTCACCCCTCCATATTTCAAAAACTATTTAACATAAACATGTCAAATTTGGCTCATGTATTAAGACTCGCGAGATAAACATGAGCTCCAAATTTCATAAGCACACCTCAAACGGGCTTTTAGATATTAACGTCCAAAAATCGTGATTTTTATCACTGACTGACCTATAGACCAAAATTATAACCGACTTCCAGATGACCTAGGAACTTGATATTTGGCATCGAGGTAGACTTTTAGGCGTAAACAAAGGGAAAAATCTGAAAACTGGAAAAACTTAAAAAACAAAGATAATTATCAATATCTTCAGTTTTTAGATATATCCTTATCAAGAAGGTAATATAACAAAGTCGAGTATTGAAGTATATAACTGGCTAATCAAAATTTTGAAGTATTCTTAATGATGTATTTTACGTCACTCCATTAAACTGAGTCAAACATTGACAATGAGTCAAACTTTCGTTATCAACACGAATTTTTCTATGGTTTATACGTATAAAACTAGCTATTCTCAAGTTAAAAGTAAATCAGCGTTTGTTTTACGTAGGACGTAAAACGTATATAATTCATGAATATCTGTGAATATTTTCATCAGTTCACGCAAATATCCATTACATATTATTCACATTTGACAAAGAAAGTTCTGTATGTAAAAATGATGAATAAATAATTCTTTTTCAAGAATAAAACTGCTTCTGGATAGAGACGGTTATTTGACTCTTTTGTCCGCCTACAAGTGCGACGTATAATCCTCGAACAGAAACTGTACAGGTACTGTCTAGATGATTTTGACTGCAATATAGAGATATACATGTAGGCGAGTTTCCTGAATGACATAGGGTAGGGTAGGGGTTTTTATCCCGGAATTACTAAGTAAACTCCAAAATTAGCGCGGGTGAAACTGCGGGCAACAGCTAGTGTGCAATAAAGTTGTGTATTGTGCAATAAATTTTTGACCTCCTCAAAAATTTCAGGCTGCGACCGTACAGAAGAATCTCGTTACATTAACGGCATAATCCAGCAATTCTTCTCACTTGGAATGGCAACATGGATTTAATAATAATAATAATTGCAGTCACTGTGCAAGATTTAGACGATATAGACAAAGTTATGGAAGACGCTTCAATAGCTGCAATTCTACTTCGACTTCTAGAAGGCTTAAGTCCTCAATATGCACCTTTATGCGCATGGTGACGTAATATACCGTGCTACTGGAGTTTGATGCGCAGCTTTTTCTCTTCAGCCATAGCGCTAGGAAGCTGTGAAGGGTGGATATTTTATGGTTGCTGACTGCTGTCATAATAACTGTAATTTTATTGACGTCAATAAGATACACATTATTGGCCAAATTTGATTAAAAGATTTGACTATGACTTTGATTTTGACTTGTCGCAAAAGAATTGATTAAGTGAAGTCCGATCTCTTTTATCATTTTAGAAATAAAAAATTGTGTCACTTGGTTGTCTTGTAGATGATACGAAGTCCACAGGGTCTTCTAGTGTATTCTTTTAGTGTCGTCTTCGTCTTGATCGTCTTAAATATTAATTATTTACTACGTAGCTACAATGAGTCGTACAATCGAATTACTGGTGGGTGACACTTTTACGCTACACCAAATCATTCAAATGCCTCCCGCTCTGTTGTAGAGTACAACCGCTTGCGCACGTTATACCGTCCTGACTTGGCCAAATTAACTATAAACAGAAAACGCGTAAAAAAAAAAAAAAACCGGATACTGAATGGGCAATTCACTCAAACATTTTAAACGTCCAAGAAAATACAGAAAACACAAAAAAGATAGTTATACCACAGAAACGTAGGAAAATAAACTAAATTGACAAAAACCATTTTATTATGAATAATAAGTACCTACTAATAATTTCTGTAAAAAGTTTTTCTTTTCCGATTCATTTATCCATTTCTGTTAATATACAATAATATTGTGACCTATATATCTAGACACGCAGTAGCGTGTCAAGCCAAGTTCAGGCTAACAGAACTAGCGAGCAGCACCGTGTGTAACTTTTGACCCCGTCATAACTCAAAAACTATTTCACATAAACATGTCAATATGAATCGCGTATTCTCAAATAGAAGCTTTGATTCTTCACTCGTTAGTACGTCACGCAATAGGAGCGATGCACGATCAGGAAAAAAAAATATAATCGTTTATACAGGTGCTGTCTGTCGACAAGAGTTGTAGTGTCATGTCTCCAAAATATTTTACTACATGCGGTGTTTTCTTTAAATGTAAGCAAAATACGTTTTAATTATAAATGTAACTATTTTTATTCGTGTTTGTTTTATTTATTATTTGATCTATTGAATCTAGACACGCTGTAGGGTGTTAAGCCGAGTTCAAGCTGACAACTGGCGAGCAGCACTGTGTGTAATATTACACGAACCCTTACTTATTCTGCCTGTAATGTAAGAATCATCAATCAAAATTTGATGACAGCCGGTCTTTGTATTTTATGGTCTTTACATATTTATGTATATGTTTATGTGTTATGGTCTTTACGTAGTGATTTGTTTTAAATCCAAACATGTTAGTTTCAGTAGGTACTTACTACCCCGTAAACGGATTGAAATACAATAGATTAACAGAGACCATTTGGTATTAATTTTATTATGAACAAGTACCTAATACCTACTAATAATTTCTGTACAAAAAGTAGTGATATCCCATCAAAAACATAAATGTGAAAATGGAAGCCAAAGTTTGTGCTTATTTGTCGAATTCACCGACAAAAGAATTGATATCTAAATAGGTGCCAAGTTCTGTAGATAATCCTGAAATATATTCAAAGGAGCATAGAACTTGGCTAGTTTTCACATTAAAGTTATCTTTAGCTACTCGAATTATGTATCTTCTTTATATTATTATGAGCAAGTTACTGTTTTTATACTGTAAGGTCAATAGATATTACGCCTTTAATATTTGGTAAAAACAATTCAACATCAAAAATATTTATACTATAGTTTTTAGCCAAATATAAGATAACTTGTGTGTGAAAACTAGTCAAGTTGTATGCTCCTTTGAATATATTTCAGGATTATCTACAGAACTTGGCACCTATTTAGATATCAATTCTTTTGTCGGTGAATTCGACAAATAAGCACAAACTTTGGCTTCCATTTTCACATTTATGTTTTTGATGGGATTACTTTCTCCCGAGGGTAACACTGTGCTTTTCATTACGAATGCAAGGAAAGTCAAAATAAAAATAGGAATTAGCTAAAGAAAAAATGAGTGAAGATCGGATAGTCGCTTGACACTTTCCCACCTATTTCTTTTTCTTTGGCCGGCTAGCTATTCAGCCAGTATTTTTTATTTACATTGTGGCGACCTAAAAAAAATATTTTCTTTAATTATTAAGTATTAATTAAAGAAAATAAAAAATATAAATAGGAATTAGCTTAAGAAAAAGTGAGTGAATTTTATTTTAATTAATACCTACTTAAACTTTATGTTATTTCAATTTTACTTCGCGCTGGCTGTATAGAAAGTTGAAACATGGTTCAATAGAAATGTGAAAATAGACCTAGTTTTTTTTTAATAATTTGACAGTTGTCAGTTGAAAGCGATTCTCCCTAGGGCTGAAAAGGGTTACTTTCAACCCGCTTCTCAGGCAACTTCAGACCTACTTTCCGAGCATGAGTAATGAAAAAGCATTTTCAGATTGAGTTGGGAAATAAATTTGTACATTATATAAACATAAAGGACGAAAATTGTTTTTACTTGACTTACTTTTTCTTTTCCATATTTATTCTATACTAAATTGGATATCCTGTAGGATCTGTTTATCTACAAAAGGTACTATCATGATTCCAGGTAAAAGATTTTTGTGTTAAATAACAAACGGCATACCTACCCGTTGAATCGATTTGTTAGCTGTGATTTTTATCAAAGGGTTATTTTCTATTTTTGTAAAAAAGACCATCATTTGATACAAAATATTGTAGAGGAGAAATATAAAGTAATAGCTGTCCCTCGCGATTTCACCCGCGGTAATTTCGGAGTTCCCGCGGGGGTTGAGGGAAAAATGTCCTTCTTTGTACCCCTGACAGTAGTTTACGGTGATTAGCTGTTCCCCGCATTAGTGCCGGAGTTCCCGCGGGAATTCCGAGAAATCTATCCTATCTTTTAAGTCGGATCATATTATAAATGGTTACAAAATTTTATCAAAATCCGTTCAGTAGTTTCGGAGTCCATCGCGGACAAACAACGTGACACGTGATTTATATATACTAAGATGGTTACAAAATTTTATCAAAATCCGTTCAGTAGTTTCGGAGTCCATCGCGGACAAACAACGTGACACGTGATTTATATATATTAAGATATGGAAAGTACTAGTTGCGTTTCGTTGTTTTGGTATAGTTTTCGTTGATCCAACGTGTAAGTAGGTAAACTGTATGCCCAGGTCACAGATAATATACCTAATACTATACTCTCAGGTGTACCCGAATGAGTTTAGTAATGAATTTAAAGTTCAAATAAATTAGGTTCTTTTAATTGTTCCTATGTGTTACGTACAATCATAACTCGACTTTATAAGCTTTTGAACTAAGTACCTATGTTCGTTGCTTTTTTTATGTTTTCACTTTTTACAGTCAAAATATTGCGGGTAGTTTCTATTAAAAATAGGTAGATATTCTGATTTCGGATCCTTTGATTTTGTATGAAACTTAAATATCAGGCAAATGACCTTAACCTACCGGCTTCTTGTACTATACTAGGTCGATGTCCGAACACTCCTGCGCCCGAATGATATTTTACCGACTTCAAACATATCGTGTACGATTGAAATTCCTTCCACTTGGTTAGTTGTCTCACTCCTATACAGCTTATGTTCGTCATCTTTCTTTACACACACAAACAATTTCTCTAGTTCATAATTTCACGAACTGGATTCTTAAAATAAACTGTACAAAAGATAAAAGTATTTTCAAGGTTTTTTTTTCAAATTTCGAACATTGCGCAAGAGCATCCGACAACGCGGTTAGAGACGCACTGTCGTCTTCAATGAAAGAGACAGAAGTATGACGTGTGATAAATTGATAGTGGTATGACATTGTAATTATTATTTGTATCACTATTGAGTATAGCTGATAAAATTAATGTGGAATTATTTAATTTAATTTTGATAAGAACACCATAAACCATGGAATGATTGATTTTAAAAATTGTAAGCTGGCATTTGTTTTTAATTTTACATTGATATAAAATTTTAACAAACAGTAATTAACAGTTTTTTTTATAGAATCGGACTGCTGCGCTGGGTCGCCGAAGGAAAGATTTTTGCAAGATTTGGAAATCTTGAAATTGAAATTTTGGACACAGTATTGTTTTTATGTAGTAAAGTAGATATTAAGGTAAGCAATAACATGTTAACGCACAAAATTAAGTTACCTATTCAGAACGATTTATTGAGAGTTAGGGAACATTTTTTAGTTATGTGTTTACCTTATTACATTGTTTAAGTATGTAACTAAATATTAAACATAAAAAATGTTGACAGAAAATGGCGCTATAATTTTAAAACACGATTTACTCAAAATTTCTCCATTGTGGACACTATTGCTTATCTATGTCCATTTATAAATGCTATTCAAGAGCACCTTTTTTCCTTTCAGATTCGGTCACCTTTCAAATTATTTATTATCTGTCGCGCTCGATTAATATCATAAAGAGGTAAACAAAGAGTATATAACCACTACGTTTGAGTTAAAGTTGGGTAATCTCTGGATCTACTGAGCCGAGTTTGAAATTTTTTTTCCAATAGAATGCTACATTAGCCAATGAGTGACATAGGCATTATTGTAACCTGGAATTGCCGCAGGAACTCCGAAATTACCGCGGTTGAAAACGCCGGGAACAGCTATTACTTATATACCTATTAGTACAGCTCCAAGAGATGTGGAGTTCGCTCATTGCAATTATTCAGTTCAGAAAATGTGTACTTGTTGAATTTAACTAAATTAGATATTCGATATCTTTTAGATTAACGTCAAGCGTGATTGCTAAAATATAATTTGCCGTAGATAACAAACTGTTTGCGGGGTAGATAGGGGCTGTTTATCTTTTTGATATGGAAAATGTTAGATATCAGTTTGGTTACCTATGCATGAACAGCTTTCGCACGAGTTGTTTTCTTTGCGCTACCCGGCGGCATATGAATGACGAACCACCGACACAAACACATAGAAAAAGAAAGACGTTATGGTGTTTGTTACAAACATGCAAATATTCGATAAAATATTTTCTATAGAAGCAAATTGTCTAAAAAATATTTGAATACAAGCTTAGTGTTCTGCTAAAAAAACGCAATCGTTGTCTATGTGTGTACCCGGGCACTTATTCACTATGACCAACAACATCCCTTGCCCCTAACGCGCGTCCCAAAAACCCATTGCCAAACGTTCTAGATGCCAAAATATTAGAAATTAATATTCTTTATGCGATAAGAAACTTTATAAATGTATTTTTTTGGAGTAAAACTTCTTTGATTACGAGGTAAAGGTAAGTTTTTGCGGTGTCTTATCTTAACGCGGCGTGTTATGGTCATAGTAAATAAGGGCCCTGATTTGCGTAGGTATAGGTAGGCCCCCCTAGATAAATTGACATAAACTAGAATATGAATTTGAATATTGAAAATTTCATCTATCTTCTATCTTTAAACTTTATATCTATTTTACTTCACCTAATGAAGGTGTACCGCAGAGGTATACTCGTAAAATATTTTATGAATAAAATTTTGTTCGTACGGTGGCAATTGTGTTTAGCCCCTTAGCCAAGTTGACAATCTACTACTAAAACTGGACTTTTTAGATTACTTAAATTACTTTATACTTTATTAATTATAGACGATTTTACGTGACCACGTAACATGGCGATTCTTTCCTTAGTCTTCTATGTGTTAACGATTATAGCAGACTGTCAACTTGGCTAAGGGGGTAAACGTCATTCGTTTAAAATCATTCGTACAAAACGTGCTACGAATCGGAACCTAAAAGAAGTCATCCATGCTTCAACCGCGGGTCTCAGTATAGTTACAGCACTGATAAAATATAATAATGTACTAGATTACAGTAAATAACACGATAGTACTAGCAAAACAAGTGAATATTCGTTGCTATGTCAACTTACAATACATACGTACATACATCAACATTTAATGTATGTACATTAAAAGGTATAGATCTGTCTTCTTCTATCTAATGATACCTTTTATTTTATAAAGTGTTCAAAAGAAAGTTTATACCTATTTGAACTTCAAATAATTATTATCAATTATTTAAAATTTTAATCAAAACGTTCGCTTGATATAGTTACTTACTTAAATATTTTCTTGTTGTATTTTTAGGTTTGTATCAAAGAAAATTAGGAGTTCCTGCGGTAATTACGGAACTCATGCGGTTGAACCCATGAGCATTGGGCACAGCTAGTTTGTAATATTGTGACTAGTGAATAGTAACTAGTGAAAAATCACGGGCCATGCAGCTAGTAACAAATACTTTACCAGTCTATACGCAATACTTAATCAAAATAATGAACCAACATCCTGCCTATAATCTAAAAAAGTCTATCTGGAAGTATTCACAATTAGGCACGGTTTTCGTGATAAGCGATATTTCTTGCGTTTTAGTGACTTATAGCTCAAGCTGAAGCAGCTATTATAGGTATGAGTAATCGATATTTTTGTTAATTTATCAGATAATTTTTACTTTTTATTATAAAAATACGGTTAAATTATGTAATGACCTACCTATTAATTACGCGTGTACGACAAACAAGTTTAATGCATTAGTTATGTACATGCGATAAAGAATGTTAGCATGGTAAAATGTACAGCATGGTTTAAATAGTGTGTACCTAATTTTCTAATTTTAATATCATGTAAAAGAGTTGAACCCGATTAAGTAAGACTCAAAGGATACTCTTACGGTCGTACCGTAAGAATAAGAAAAGAAAAGATAGGTAGTTACGTTTCTTTTCGTGAAACCATGAATATCAATGACTATAGCTGTTTGCTGTGTTATCCGTGATTCCACGTAGTTTCAAGATTCCTCCGGGAAGTTTTAGATTAAAAAGTATCTTATTTTTACAGCCAGAATGTGTATTCTTACAAACACACAAGCTTTTATAATTTTATCACTATAATGGGCATGTGGACTAATTTTTTTTTTTTTAGTCCGTCTTGTAGATTATTAAAAAATATTGGACACGTATTTTTTCTTTTTTTACGTAATAAAAAAATAACGGCGATATATTGAGTTGAAATTTCGCGTGACGTCACTATTCTGACAGTTTGTATGGTGGTTTAGCGGTTAGTGACGTCACGACCCCCTCACCCTAAACTTTAATGCGCTTTATCTCTGTATATTTTAATTTATTAAAAAAAGCAAAAAATACGTGTCTATTGTGTTTTCATTTTCTAACTGACGGACTAATTAGAATTTTGATTTTCAATAGTAGTAAACATCCCTATTCATCCTGTATATAAAATTAAATAAAGACCAAAGCACAGATACATATTATGTACTTTTATACCTAATACTGACCGGGGAACGAATACAACAATAAATAATAATTAAACCGTTCATTTCAACGGTAACAGTATTCACGCATCGCTTTGTAACACAAACAATTGGAAATAAAATGTTAATTGAAACACAGCATGTTACATAAAAATAATTATATTTCGAAAAGAATCGTCGTTGAATAATAATGTACAGTGTACGGAATAAAATAAAATATTTCGGTGATAAAAGCAATTTGCACGGAGTCGGTCGTGTGTTCTCTTCGTCCAACATTCCTTTTGCAAAACGGTAACGGATTTTTTTTCAATGATGTCATTATCTACCTATTCTTAAAAGCAATAAAAAGTAAAATTAAAATGAAAAGATTTTCAATGAAAAATGTGTTTATTTGGTGCGTTAAACGGTAATAAAAATGGGATCTAACGGGTGTAAATCATACGAGTAGATACTTATACAACGTGTTAATGAATTAACTGAAAACTAGGAAGTCGATCGATCGCACCATGTTTTAATAAGGTTATATTTTTTCATTTTTACTAGCCCATGTCTGAATGATTTATAATACAATATTTGGCGCGTACGCCGCCGCCCGTAGCAGAAAAATCGAATCGGTCATTTACACGTAGGTGCGGGCGTAGCGCTTGAAATTTCGTAGAAAGGTCTCCTTCAAACTGATGTTGAATAACTTTTAAACTATTAATTTTTTCGACATAATTTATATTTTAGTCACATTATTGTTTATTTTTTTAAATGGGGTGTATAAGGTTTTTGGTTAATTCATTAACAAGTTGTAATAGGACAATCGCCTAGAGCTGACCCATTGGTGCTACAAACCACGGAAAATCTTTTGGGTCTTAGCATCTGTAAACACTAATAAAAGATATCTATCTATCTGCTTTCAATACGGACTGACAAAAGAAACTTCATTTACCTCTTTCTGGAAGGAAACTTTCTATTTATCTCTAGGGCACTACCACAGTCTTATACATAGATATTTACGCCTTATAAAATTCCGTCAACATTTCGTCAGTTTTAATTTTAATGTGTGTGTGTGTGTGTGTGTGTGTGTGTGTTTAAGTGTGTAGGGAAATGATATTACAAGTATTGTGTAGGGTTTAAATTTTAATGTAATCTATATCTAAACTAATATCTCTAGATCTATACTAAACTAATTTTGAAAACTCTTTCACTTATAAGAAGTTACGGTAGTCCTGAGTGACATGGGGTACTTCTTATCCCGGAATGTCCGCGGGAATTCCAAAATTACTGCGGGTACAGCCGTGGGGGAACAGCTAGTGTTAATAATAATAATAATAATAATAAAGCCTTTATTTCTCACAATAATACACAGCTAGTGTTGCAATAGTTTAATTCTATCAGGTTATTCTGGTTCTTTATCCTGATATGCTGTGGATTGGGAGCGGCTGCTATACTGCAAGAATCACTAACGCTGTACTTTCAAGGTGCAGTGTCGTTCACTGTTGAGACTAACTATCTCACTTGGAACACACCGTTCCCCTCGCTGACTATATGCGAGCAGTTCGACAACGATCGCATCAAGAGCTATATGAAAGAGTGAGTTTGACAGTTTCTCTTTATTCGAGTTCGTTAGATTTCTAGCGTTGTTATTGGGTGCCTATTGGTATTAAATACTGTTGATGGTAGTCCCTAAATTAACCAATTAGAATAATTAGATTGAGAATTACTGAACAGTTATACAGGACCCGATTTCTTTATTTGTCAGTTTTCACCTATTAGATACCTATAGGTAGGTACGTTGTTTCCAAGTCACAGCATTTGATCAATATGATTTTCTTTTTTTAAATTGTACAAATGCGGACTTAATGTGTAAGGCATTCTCTACCAGTCAACCTTTTGACTAATTTTTCAATTTTTTTTTAAGAAACCAACAAATTAAATAACACTTAAATATAAGATCGATAATAATCCGAAATAATTCATTCATGATCCATATGGATTGTTATATGTACTCTAATTTTTGTTCACTTAGGTATGTTATATTACTATAATTCTCGATTGCGAAATCTCAAATAGTTGTACTTAATAGGAATCTTACGAAAAATCTTATGTTTCCCTGTCAAAAATTGTTCCAGACGCAACTTACCGGCCACTCTCTTTAACTTCCTCAAGGACGTAACGTTTTGGAACCCCAAGTACTGCAGGACTTGCAGCCGATGCACCATGAACCGCACTTGTATTGAAAACTTCATAGAGCACGTCACCACCATCAGGCTCAAGTGCCCGGAACTGCTCACCGACTGCTGGTGGGCCGGGAAGCCGTTCCAGTGTTGCGATGGGTATTCTGAAGGCTACTTTTAGTTTCTAGAGGGACTATTATGTAACTTTTGTTTCTATCATTTTTCGGTTGCAATAAAAAACATGGTGGTTTTGTAATTACAATATGCACGTTTTGACACCTGCAATATCTAGCAATCAACCAAAATAAACATACGGTCTACTCCAAAAGTTGAAGCTGTCTAAACATGATTAATTAATCACAAAATCGCTATTTTTCTGATTGAAACTGAAATATGATAGCAACAAAAGTTACATAATTTGGTCTGCTGAAGTTCCTATAGTAGTTTATAGGTTACAATCTTACAGTAGGTAAATTGACGAAAAAATTAAGTAAACTACGTATTTTATTTATAACTAGCTGTGCCCCGCGGTTTCACCCGCGTGACTTTTGGGTTCAGAAACCTTTGTGAACGCAGGCGGAACAACCCGCCAAAGTTTCATCACAATCGGACCAATGGAACGCATAGAGGACTGACATACAAAAATTCATTTTTATTTATAAAGAAGAAGATTGATACTTAATTGGGGGCTTGCCGCAACTCCAAGGTATTTTGAACTACTTTGATCTCCTGTTACCTACTTCTATTACCTTTCGCGTGGCGTGGCTCCTTGGAAAACTTTCAAACCTCTTTGAAAGTTTTCCAAGGAGCCACGCGAAAGGTTTTCTACACTTACCTATATATTACAAAAAGGTATTTAAGTTTCAATATAGTGAATCGAATTATAATCTCTGTAACTATTGAACCGATTCAAAAATTTATTTCAGGCTACTTCTTATCCCAAAACTTGCGGACGAAACTACGGGAAAAATAATGGAATAAAGTATAAGTAACCGGAGCCAAAATGTACAATACTTTGTTCACACGTTAATCGCCTGAGTGGACTATGTACGACAAAAAACTTCAAATCGAGAAGCTGGAGTAGGTATATAATTAAACAAAGTAGGTAGCTCGTACCTACTCGTAGCATTTCCGATATATTGCTTGATAAATTGCGCATTGTACAACGGACGTAGAAGAAATGAGGAAAAAAATAAACAAAATTTAAACAAAAAAATTAAAACCGACTTCCAAAAACACAAAACTAAAAAACTAAAAATAAAAAGCTAAAAATAACAAAATACCGATTTAATCCAAAAGACAAAAACACACGTAATATTATTATTGGTTTGTGCTACCACTGATCGGTTTGAATTCGGTGACAAGCCTGCTGGTGTATGCCTACTTGGGTTGTTCTGCTCACGAAGAGCTGGTGGCGGGAGTCGACTTAGCCCATCTACCACCTCCATATTTGGCTTGTCACCGACTTCATACCGATCAGTGGTAGCACAAACCAATAATAATATTACGTGTGTTTTTGTCTTTTGGATTAAATCGGTATTTTGTTATTTTTAGCTTTTTATTTTTAGTTTTTTAGTTTTGTGTTTTTGGAAGTCGGTTTTAATTTTTTTGTTTAAATTTTGTTTATTTTTCGCTTTTGAGTGACTTAGTTCGTAATTTCTCTAAGTTACAATAGCCTTATGTCAACTGCTCATCACCTTTTACAAAATATTGCTTTTCCCGACGCAGAGACGTTAATTGTTGAGGAGTTCTCCTAGTACATCACCATCAGTTCCACTTCACTATATACATTGTGACGGGCATTAATTGTTTAGAAACCATATTAAAATTAACGATTCGGAACCCGTGAAATACCTATTATTGAGTAGTTCCGATGACCATCTCTGGTCTTCATCATCAGTTCCACTTCTTCAAATTTTGCTTTTCAAAAGCAAATGAACGATTTACTATAAAAAATACAAAAATCGCTATAGGTGTACCCATAATTTTTGAAGAGTTCCCTCGATTACTCCAAGATCCCATCATCAGATCTCGACTTGGTGACAATGGAATCAATTTGGGAGTATCCCCTTTCAAACAAAAAACCAATTTTTGAAATCGCTTCAATCGGAACCCGTGAAATACGTATTATTGTTGAGTAGTTCCGATGACCATCTCTGGTCTTCATCATCAGTTCCACTTCTTCAAATTTTGCTTTCCGAAAGCAGATGAACGATTTACTATCAAAAATACCCAAATCGCTATAGGTGTGCCTATAATTTTTGAAGAGTTCCCTCGATTTCTCCAAGATCCCATCATCAGATCCCGATTTGGTGACAATGGGACTTAATTGGGAGTATACCCTTTCAAACAAAAAAAGAATTTTTCAAATCGGTCCAACCGTCTTCGAGTAATCGGTGAACATACATAAAAAAAAAAAAAAAAAAAAAAAAAAAAAAAAAAAAAAACATACATACAATCGAACATAGAACCTCCTCCTTTTTGGAAGTCGGTTAAAAAGGGTTTTAGATTCTTGCTGCTTCCGTTACAGTCCGTGTAGATTGAAATGTTCTCAGGGAAACTTTCTACGAAAGCTTTTCAATAATACAGAAATACCTACACACGTCGGTACATATATGTGTGGCATATGTGCAGTGCCGGCTCTAGCCTTTAATCAGAGTAGAGCTTTGAGCGAGTTTTCACTTTACATAAATTACATTTTGGCTTTAGGCATGTTAAATAAATAATGCGTATAATTAACATTTTTTCCGAAACTCACACGGTAGGTACTTTCTTTAAAATAATAATAGTCCATTTATGTTTTTTGTACAATTTATAAAGTTGTTGGTTGTATGTTGTTGATTATTATAGTAGGTAGGTGTGTAAATATTTTTTAATTGCTTAGTTCTTTATTTTATTTTGGAAATCTCATGATTTCAAAATATATCTCGTATTTTTTTTTTACTTCAATCGCGTTGCTTTGTCTATCAAGTCACACATTGTCATTGGCACAATTACCTAAAAGTTGCCATTTAATAAAAAAGGAAAGGAATATGAATTTTAGTTTCCAAGTTTTTTAATACATCCTTACAAACGTGGGAAGTCGGCGAAACCGCAAGGAAAACATCTAGTAGGTACTTCTGTCTTCTGTATAATAATATTTTTTCAGGTTCCGCCCAATCGATACAGAATACGGCACATGTTTTGTTTTCAATTCGGCGCTAACTTCGAACGACACGACGCTGGTCGTTAACCGAAACGTCGGCTTGCCAAAGCTCGTTTTTACCGCAAAGGAATATGTTTACGTAAGCTTCACAATAATAATATGTTTGCGCCACAACAAAATTAACTTTCTATTTATTTTCACACCAGTGTTTTAGTACTTTTTCGTCGGATTCCTCATCGGAGACTGAATGATAAACAACGCACAGCGCTGCACTGAGGTATTTATAGAAACTCGAGATTTTGCACAAAGCTGTAGTAAAACATGATCAAGCATTAAAAAAAGCTTTTTGGAAATTCTGTCTCAAATGAGTGTGCGAAAACCGCTAAGAAAAATTATTATCATCCATAAAATTTCAAAATACATATTGTAACAACTGGCCCCTAAATAATTAGATAAATATTTCTTACTGTTTTCAGTTAAGAGTTCATTCACCTTATGACCGAGTTTCGGTGGCCTTGGAAAACCCTCTCGGTTCAAACTACCTATTGATTCCCGACACAGATTTCGATGTGATTTTGAAGGTATCTATCGCAGTGGTAGAGCTTGTCTAAACTAAAATGACGCGCCCCACTACTTAATTAGCAATTTTAGATGCGATATCATAAATTGATAATATCTCTTTAATAGTGTGAGTGCGGCGACAGTATGCGGCAAATGAGGACGAATGGCAAGACCAGATTTATATGTGTCGTATCGATATTTTAAAGGTTGTGCGTGTGCGTATGCCCGATGGAGGGGCGTGTCATTTTAGCTTAGATTCTAATAGAGCTTCTATTAGAATATTTAATCGCAGGACATAATATTTTTTTAAAATATAGCCCATGTTAAAAATGTAACTGTTTATCTGTTTAAAAAAAGACATTACTGCCAGTCCATACTTTATGACCATCTAAAATAAGAGAAAAGATATAATTTTTTGTACGTTTGTTTGTTTGTCTGTAATGGGTAAACAAAAAAACTACTCAACCGAGTTAGTGTTCCTAATTAAGGGTACGTCGATCCCAGAATTCCCATGGAATCTGCGAAAATAATCCCAAGAAATCGTGGGGGTTGACTAATATTTAAAAATATCTAAACTTTTTATTTAACATATTTACTCCGTTTCTAATAATAGACATTACAATTTTGGATAATTTAACAAATTAACAAAAAAAGCTATGTAAAGTATGTAAAGGTCATTCCAGACACATTCGCCAGTCAGTCTTATTTGTCTTAGGCTGAAGAGACTATAAGCGGTGTGTCAGTGCGTTCGTTGCCTCAAGACCTTCGGGGATGTCTCTACGAGAACGAGCGACCTACCTTCGCAGAGCAATGGCCTTTCAAAGAGTACACCAATAGCGCATGCATGCTGTACTGCAGGGGCATGGCTCAAGTCCACATTTGCAATTGTACACACCATTTTATGCCACGGTTGGGTAAGGAAATTAATAAAGATAATAATGTTATAATAAAGACGAATATGATTTTGATTATTTCTTTGTTTCACTATCACTCAACCGATCATCATGAAAGCTTACGAGTACCTACATGTTGTCAGGGGACAGGGGTACCAACATAACAAAGATATAGGGTACATTTTATCTCGGAACTCAGAAAATAACATGGAAGAAACATCATTTTCTTTTACGAGGTTTTGACCAATTTCTAGATTTTTGTATATAACTTGTTAATGAATTAACTGAAAACTAGAAAGTAGTTTGCTCAGAATCGACTAGCGAATCGATCGCACTATGTTTTAACATAGGTTATATTTTTTCATTTTTATCAGCCCATGTCTAAATTATTTATAATACCATATTTGGCGCGTATGCCGCCCGCAGCAAAAAAATTCAAACCGGCAGGCGCGGGCGTAGCGCTTGGAATTTCGTAGATAGGTCACCTCCAAACTAATGTTGAATAACTTTTAAAGTATAAATTTTTTCGACATGAAATATATTTTGATCATATTATTGTTTATTTTTTTAAATGGGGTGTATCAGGTTTTCAGTTAATTCATTAACACGTTGTATAATTTTAACAAAAATTATTTCAGGTAAATATCCCACATGTGATATCGATGGGTTACTATGCTTGCATAAAAGAAAAGGTAGGTAAATTAAAAAAAAAAAATCTATTCTAATCAATAATTTAGATATACTATTTTTGTAGCCCACAATCCATCCACAATCTCATTATAAACCATAATATTCTGGTGTGTTTGATAAAAGGGTTACTCAAAGCCTTCTGGCGATATTTACATAATATGTTTTACAGATTCCTTACTATTGGAATGCGCTTGTCCAATGGCTTGCGAAGAAGTACAATATAAAGCGGTACATGTGTTCTCTAAGTAAGTTAATAATCTATACTAATATTATAAAGAGGAAAGATTTGATTTTTTGTTTGTTTGTTTCTTTAACTCAAAAACTAATGGTCCGATTTCAAAATTTCTTTCAGAATTTGAAGGCTACATTATCCCTGAGTAACATAGGTTATATTGTAATACGGAAACTCCCGCATTAACTCCAAAATTAAATTAATTAAAACCGCGGGGGACAGCTAGTCTGATATATAAAGCTGGCGATACAGGTTAACTGTACAACATGTTGTTTATAAAGACAGATTGAGGTGAAGTTCGTAAACTGATATTCAATGTTATTAAACAAAAAAAAAACATACGCGTCGAATTGAGAACCTCCTCCTTTTTGAAGTCGGTTAAAAAGAACAAAAAATGATAAACAGTTTATTCGGTAGTTATACGAATAGAGAATATCTTCAGTCTGCAGGAGTGCATGAGCTCTTAAAACTAAAATTGGCAAAACATTATAAATCACAAAATAATGGGTTTCAAATGGAGAGTCTGTGGCGTGATTTACTGCTACTTCGATCTTTGAGGTTTTTAAACAAGCAATACTTTGCTTTTAAGAATGACAGTAGGTATTGCTGATAAATTCCAGATAGCTGCTGTAACGTTTCAAAGTTATGCTTACTACATAACAGTAAAAGCATTGTTATTTTATAAAGATTTAGAACATTTTATTTTAATGTTAGATAATAAATAAAATTTCAAAGTTGAAACAACTTTTTTTTATCAATTAATACTTTTTTGCGTGTATTATTTATTAATTACTCTTATATTATTTTCGACTATAGCTGTGCCCCGCGGTTTCATCAGCGTAAAACAACTTTTTTCCCGACATCCGATTTAAATGAAACAAATTATGTAGTTCCATGCTAATCTTAATCTACCTGTGAAAATCGCATCACAATCCGTTTAGTAGATTCGGAGATTATCGCGAACAGACAGACAGACAGACAAGAAAGAATTTTAAAAACTTTTTTGTGGTTGGCTACTCTTCTTTTATCGCCCACTGTCGATTTTTGTTAAAAATATTCAATGTACAGAATCGCGGATTCTAGCTACTCTTTAATTATAGTAGGTAATAGACTATATCTTATACTCCGGTCAGCTTATACGCATTAAAAGATTGGTTAATTATTGCATTAGCTTGTTTATTATAATTTTAGATAACATAATATCTGTTTGGTGTTTTATCTATATCAGACGACACAGACCTCAAGAAGTGCAATCCTCAGAGTCACGAGTTTCGGTGCAGTTGTCTCAGCTGCCGACCCTTCGTGTTAGAAGGCAAGCCATCAGAGAACTACTCGGTTTGGTTGGTGAGTTACATTTAAATATTTTAGCTCACTTTAAAAGCATAAATAAGATATAGGTGTTGGAAGACGCAATTTTAAATTATCTGTATAATATAGTTAGTTGATTATATTATAATTATCTACCCGTTTCGAGAATTTTCTCAGGGGACAAGCTTTTGCGTCTTGTCGAACTAAACCTATTTACGAAGTTTCAGCCTGTTATTAGTCACTGAGAAAACAAGTACGGGAGCTCCCGGACTAATTTATTTACATATCTATTCAATGTTGCGTTATAAATAATACGAGTAAACTTGTTAACACCTAAGGTGTTATCATAATGATTATAATGTCCCATTGAGTGAATATTTAAATGTGCCTGCATAATTTCCATTATCATAAAGGTTTTCGTTACCTATAGCCCTTGTTTGCTATAAGATGAACTCTTTAAGGTCCATTTATATCTAGGAACAGACATTGAGCGTGCCAGATACATTCCATCGCAGACAAAATAATATTCTCCTATACAGTGCGTATTAACGTATTTATATCTATCGTAACCCGGCCGCGCAGACGCGGACAGACACGGGCAAGTTTTTTTTTTTTTTTAATTTATTTACTTCAGAAAAAAAGTATTCGTGGAAAGAATATTTTGTCTCGCGGTTCATTTCTGTCAAGCTGTACGTGTCTGTGTCTACATGTCGAGCAGTGTGAATAGAGCATCGGAACCGTGCAGACGTCGTTTGTAAATAAACGGTGTATGTTAGTTTTTTCCCACTTTTTTTTCATGGCACGTGTCTGGCACGGAACGTGTCTGGCACGGAACGTGTCTGGCACGCTCAATGTCTGTAGATATAAATGGACCTTTATTCGAAGGGTAGATACATAGGTATCTCAGACATATCGACCTCGAATTTCATAAGCATATGAATGAATTCATCTCCTTACTTTGTACGTCCTTAGAGCAGCTACGACCAATTAAGTGAATAACGTATAAGTATACTTATTTGTATCGGCATTTACCAAAATCTAGCTTTATTTAACATCAATTTATTTTAATTTTCACATAGTATAAAATGACGTTGCTTCCACTGTCTGTTCGCGATAAATTCAAAAACTACTAAACGGATTTTCATGCGGTTTTCATCAAAAGATAGAGTGATGAAATAAAGTTATGTCTATGTCTATGATTCATGAGGAAGGTTTATATATTGTTCATCCTGGAATTCCTGCGGAAACTCCGAAATTACCGCGGGTGAAACCACGGTGGATAGCTAGTTAATATTTACTTGTTAGTGGCATGCAGTTACAAAAACGCCTCAACATGCTATTTTAACAAGCTTTATTTATTCTCTTTTTATTATTTCAGTGGATTTCGGAGGGGTTGTCGGTGTCTTTTTTGGGGCTTCTCTACTCAGCTTCATTGAAATTATTTATCTTCTTTGCCTGCGCCGATAAAGCAAGTTTCAAAAGTACGTCACCAAATTTGGATAAGTGTCTTGCACAGTGAATTCAAAATGCGTCAAGAGATTGGAATGACAAAAAATATTGATTAAAGATAAAATAGTTCGACGAATACATTTAAGCGGATCGTCAAGGGTAGTTTTGCATACGAATTTCAATACTAGTTTTATTAAACTAGGTAGGTATGTCATTTAGAGTTTATCCTGCCGCAATCAGAGACGTTCAGTAAATTAATGTTAATTGGCATTTAATGAGATGTAACTTAATTAGTTAAATGCCAATTAACATTAATTTATTAAACTTGACTGATTGCGGCGGTTTTGTTTTAAAAATCTATACTTAACTAAGTAATCATTAAAGTTGACTCTGAGTGCGGCGGTATGAGTCTTTTGATATCAATTGAATTTTACTCAATGAAATGAGTAGAAACGAAATTGTAAGATACCTTTCGTTTTGTACGAAACTCAAGCATGACTTAGAAGATAAATCAAATAGTAGGTACCTATAAAGTTTAAGAATTTTCAATAATAAGCATGTTAATAAAAGTATAATATAATCAAATGATAATCATAGACTTTTTCTCTTCAAAATTGTAATTATTACTCTTTTATATTGAATGGATGAACTAGATTAATATCAGTATCTACTTGTCTCCATTACTTCTTTTTAATTAACTTACTTCAACCACTTATTCGTTGTTTAACTATACTCAACTTAAACTTGCAGAATATTCCTGCTTTGCCCGTGCAATTCCACTGCATATTTTAGCATAACTTAGAATTCTACAGCTTCATGAGCCGTTGCCTCTTGCTTTTTAATATTAAAGAAACATTGACCCACATTTCTATCACTACATCTCTTTTATATGTTCTCTCTATCAAAGTTTTTCACATTATTTTCATCTAAGGATTAGAAATCAATTTTAGGTTAATATAACTGATTTTAACAAGAAAATAATTTCGATCACTTGGTTACAATGTTAGTAGGTGTAGACTGTAGGTAAGTTTATTTTATTAGATCAATAGTCAATAGTCAAATCATTTATTCAAATTAGGCCCATAATGTGGCTCTTTCTGACGTTAATAAAATAAAATATAATACATTTTATCAAAAGTAACAAAAAAATTCTAAATCGCTCGGATCTGTTGTTTTATTTTCTTCCACAATATCTATCACTCCCTGTTTAAAATAGTATCAAAATATTCTATTGAGTGCGAGAATATTATATTAATTATAGTATTAAAAAGTGTAATTTTAACAACTAAATAAATAAATATATAAATAAATAAATAAACTTTAGTACGAAGGGTGTATGGTGGAACGAGGATTTTATTCAAATCCTCGATAAATCATACATACATACATAAACTATACATACCTACTAAATTGTACATTAAAATAAAATACAATAAAAAAACAGTAATAAACAACAAAGAAAACTTTGAATAAGAATGCACGCCAACAATACAAATCAAAGTCGTCTTGAATGATTTTTATGATCCCTCAACCTCAGACGAAATTTTCGTCTGAGCCCTCAACGCGTCGAGTCAATTTTCGTCAATAGTTTTTGTACAACATTTTTTTTTTTATATTAGTGACGACAATTTTATACTGAACAGTGAAACCCTCCTTCAATATGTCTCCCGTTTAACCTAATACCCTGTTTAGTGTATAATTCCCATTGTAAATTGAAAAAGACAATATTTTAAACAGTGGCATAGCGTGCCTTGAACGGGCCCTGTATCAAAATTATTTGAGGGGCCCAAATGAAGGATAAATATTACCTAGTTACAAAAAAAAGCTTCAATTAAATTAAAATAAATATTTATTGATCATAAATTATCGCTCCCACCTAGAAATTGGACTAGCCAAATAATTAAAATTGAATATACCTACTACACTTTTCTTGCCTTTTTCGGCAAATTGGTTTATAATTAATCATAATATATAGCTGAGACGATTTCAGTTTTTCTTAAATTTACTAATTTTTGCTTACACACGTCGGGGCCTCCTGTAGACCGGGGGCCCCGTATCATTGATACGGCTGATACGTCGATAGCTACGCCCCTGATTTTAAAATCATTTCAGTGCTAACGTTATGATGTCATGGCTAAGTATAAATCTCGTGTAAGAATCTCTTGTTCCCAGTGTAATTTCGCTCGAGTGCCTCCACTGGGTCGGAGTTCGCAATTACGTAAAGATATCATCCCTTTGCGATGACAACACCAAACGCAGATCTCAGATCTTGCGGTTTATTTGACTAGCTAAGGGTTTTACAAATGCTCCCACGGAAGCTAGTTCTTTCTTCTACTCGTACCTATTACCCAAAGAATTTGGAATCCTACTCTATGTTGCTATAGAGTATAGATGAATGACATTCGTTTAGTAGTCGTCTCAGAACAATATTATTCTTCTGAGGTAGTCGTGAAGTTTGCGTCAGTCGACTATGTCAAAGATAATAATCACTAGACACACTATTGCTAACACACTAGAAAAAGGGTTGTACTTATTTTGTTCTTTATTATGTAGTACTTTACTTGGAAAATATTGTTCCCTACTATTAAATATTGTTTATTATACTTGTTTATTATCAGACCTTTGCTCATAGGTGAAATATTGTATTTAGATCGACTTATAACAACGGCTATCAAATTTAGCAACCAGGACAAAACGTGTAAAATCTCCAGATTTTGGAACTCAGAATCCAGAGACGTCAGAAGTTTTTTTTTATAGTTCACATAGTCATATACAGTTTATTGATATTCAAACAAACTTTCAATTAAATTCAGTCATCTTTCATCGTAATCAGTGACAAAACAGAATCACCACAAGAATCATTTTCACCGCTCAACGGCGAGCAAAAGCCAGAAAAATTCAAACCTGAACTACAAAATCAAACTTCGCACGGACGGGCCCCCGGACGCTCTCTAAACTAGGACAAATCCGGGGAAACCCGGACGGATAGCAGCCCTATATACAGTAATAAATTCAAATCATATATTTTCTTTGTTTCAAATTTATTGATTATTTTCTTTTTGATTTAAGCCCGCGAGAATATTAATTTTAATCACTCATTTAAACCGATTCGAACCAAACAACAAAGACAATAATTATAATCACTTGGCGCCGTATTTTTTAATTTCTCGAATTCGCATGTGAAAGCTAAAAAAAATGTATTCAGAGAATTCGCCTGTGAATTCGCGATTCCGTGCGTGAAAGTGATTCGAGCGATTCAAAAATACGACCCCTGCATGGCGCCTGTTGCCACATTAAAGAAGAAGAAGAAAGAAACGTAGTGGTTATATACACTGAGCAAATAATCACTACGTTTTAGTTATATACTCTTTGGAAGAAACTCTGACAAGTTATCGTTTACATCAAAAATATTGTATTTTATATTTTTATTTTTATTATAATATTATTCTTCATGTTATCCAACGGTTATTTTATTTTGGTGTCAGCATTGTGTACCTTATCTACAACAATATTTGGCGCACGTGCATGGGATGAAGATCAAAGCGAAATCGAATACGATCATGCACGGCGCCCGCCTGGTAAGGCTTACATCAAACTTTCAAACTCCTCTTCTTATTAAGTGCTGAATGAACTAACAGCTAACTGTCTTTAGCTATCGTAATTACGAGAACGTATCGTAAATAAACCAAGTGCCTAGCTGTCCCGCAAGACGTGGTTCGCATTTAACCTTACGGTGGAATCACCAAGATCCCCGTAATACCAGTGTTTCTTAATTTGAAAATAAGAGTCCAAATGATTTTGCATTTAGTCTCTTGATTCACGATTCTCTCCATGATTCTAACTTAAAAATAACGTTACTTCCATATTTTTACCTTAGTGATTTGAATTTTCAAGAAGTTTGATAAGTTAATTTTTGATCTTGGAAAATAAAACTTGCACGTTTCATCCCGTAGTATTTCAGGAGTCCCTCGGGAACTACGCGGGAACTACGGTTCCCGAGGGACTCCTGAAATTGAAGTGAGTGAAATCGGGGAGATCCCGTTAATAGTTTTGTGTAATATAACCAAACCAATATTATAAATGCGAATATGAGTTTGTTTGTTACCAAATTAACGTGGTTGAAACCGCGCGGAAAAGCTACTTTTATATGAACCATTGACAATTCGTTAATATCCACTGAAATTATAGCTTTTTCGTCAGCATTTTTGGATAATTGCGGAGTGCCGTACTGTGCGGCGCCTTGCGAGGGAGCAGCTCCTCCCCGCGTGTGTCCCAAGAACCTGACCCAGTGCCCCTCGGGGTGCACCTGTGTGACCGACTGCGAACACTCCAGCGTTGTCTGCTTCTTGACCAAGCATTGCCTCGGCAAAAAATGGTTCACGGGCAGATCGAAGAAGAGATTCAATATGAGCTCTGCAGTGATTGGTTAACGAAATACACGTGTGATTAAATTTTTAACTAAGGAAATATATCTCCATTAGTTCAAAATCAAATTCAAATTGTTTATTTCACAACCAAAAGTATTTTTGCAAATATGGTTTGTTGGACATCCTTTTAAGTGTAAAAATATACTTGTGTCAGGATGTCCAGCTCTTCCATATTGGTGATTTTTACTAAAAGCGGCTACACACGGCCCTAAAATCAGAGGCAATATCGGGGTAGGGTTGCCAGGTCGCAAAACAGACAGACCAGCCAGCAAAAAGGCCGGACACCCTACATTGTGTGTCCATAGTGTGTCCTCATTATTTTTACTCAAATGTCCGGCCAAACTGGCTGTTTTGTTCAGCTATTAGGTTTGGTGACCTGGCAACATTATTCCCGATATTGCCTCTGATTTTAGGGCCGTGTGTACTGTGTAGCCGCTTCAACTCTCATCTTTTTATTTGCATTGCAACCAAGCGTGGTAATTAACGGGTAGTTTCAGAAGGTGTGTGTTTATTTTATACGCTCTGTTTTAGGGCCGGTCCGGATTACATAGTTAATTATTAGCAAAATGTCTGCCACAAATTAACTTTGAAAGCAAGACACTCTATTATGCGAAATCGTGGTGCAAATTTAATGATGCTCGAACCAAACGACTCAGTACCAATGTTTTATGTTCGTATCTATTTCATTCGAAAACTGCACTTATAGATAAAGTGTCGAAGTCATATTTTTCATTGCACAAAATTTGTCTTACATTGATTTTTAATATGTACTTTTTTGTAGCTCTTAAGACAGTAAAGTACCGAATATTGGAAACGACATTAAAGGTAAATTAATTAAAACGGAATTTATAAGGAAATGCTTGAGTTATTGATGTCTCTAATGCTAATTTGTGGGTTGGTGGAATCTTCTCTATATATATATTAGATTTTGTCGTAAATATAGAATATACATCTACCTAATTATCACACTACTAATTGATACGTTGCTTAAGTAAACAAGAGCATCTGAACTTTTGAAGTCCTTGAAAGAGTCTCTAATAGGTTTTATCAATGTTCTTCTGTATAGGGGGAATGAGCTCCCCGTATACCTGTCATGTGGAGCTAGGATGCGCAACATGATAAAATTTTATCGAGCCATTTTATCGATTCTCGTCGACATAATATATCGTTTTGTCTACCAGTGGTAAAATCGTTTAACCGAATCTAGTCTTAACTCAATACCCCACTAGTGCACTTTTTTGCTTGGACGGCCACAAATATTTGTCGTGTCGACAATTTTATCTTTCGTTCGATAAACATATCATGTTGCGCATCCTAGCTCCGATGGAGAGAAATCAATGAGACTGCAGAGGTTGCGGTTGCCCTTCGTTGCCCGAAGGATATGTTTGCGACACAATATCAGTGACCACTGACCAGCAGGCACAGTGAGTAGTGACCGACCGCGCACGGTGTCAATAATGTGCAAACTGCGGGAGAGTATTCTGACCAAATATGGTGATTGGTGCCCAAACGAACACCGGTAGCAGAAATACATTGATCAATCTTCGGTAGTTAACTTTTCAGTCGCTAACATTATCGAACAAGCCCCTATTTTCACTCAAGGTACTGAAGATTGAGTATAATCCAGGAGGAAAACATTTGAAATAAAAGTCACACAAGCCACTGATATTAAACTTTTTACAGTAAAAGTTTGAAATTTTAATGATCGAGCACTTGGGAATTTTCTTGCGCGAATCAAATGAAGAAATCTTGTACAGAACTCAGACCAAATAAATGGTCTGAGGTACAGAACTGCAAGTTTCTAAATTCTTGAAAATTATTTATTTTAATTCTTCAATAGCTCAGAATTATGTTAGTCAGATAGTCTTCCAGTGAAACAGTTAGTTCCACAAATATGTGAACACTTTGTTCAGTCTTTGAACTTTATTCCATAGCAATGGGATATAATGACTATCAAGCGTTTACATATTTCTGCTGCTGACTCTACAGGTGCTCTACAGGTGCTCCATTTGTGTCACGTCTAGCGGTTTATGAGGTCTATAGATCGAGGGAGTTAAATAATGAGGTCACCCATGGATACGGACCTAAGCGATTGTAAAGTCAATACGGTAGTAAAATTATCATAGCTATAGATAGTGTGCAGGACGACCGACGTGCCCGAGACAACCGACGTCTTCATAGAATAAGTTAGGCATAAGCAATAATGTATAGTAACATAAGTATAGAAAGATTGTATAGGTTTAGAGGTGCACCTAATAATCTTAAGATAGACTAAAACTTGTATATTGAACCTTATTGCCAAGCCCATAAAAGCGGCCATCACTTTGGCAATAAAAGGTAAAGTTTCTAGAAGCTTTTACGGCCACTGAATCGCATCCGCCCGCTGAGTATAGCGAGCAAAAACCGTTGGCCAATGGGCGCCACGAATAGCAGTGAGCTTCATGTCCTCGACTCGTCATTTTTGATAGCCATTGACTGTGACCAATGGGTAAGCTTACATTAATTGAGTTTGTGAAAATTAAATGAACAGAAACTGCATTTATTACCTGCGAACACTAGCAAAACGCGCACTAGAAAAAAGTTATAAATATTAGACATTGAAATAGGAACCTTACAGTTCGCCAAATATTAGAAAGACAATGCGTCATATAGTTCAGACAAGTTTAATTAGAATCAATTCGCGATATAGTATTTCCTAGTTAAGCTCGTTGCATACGCTAGTGGTCACGGGTATAGTGCCGCTCTGATTAGATAGTAAAAGAGCGTTATCACTGGCATTCGCCGTTCTGATTCCTGAGTCTCCGTACCCAGTAATAGCTACGTACGAGTCAGGTGGACAGAGTAATCGTCATACAGTCCACTTGCCCGACAGCCCATCTGGCCCGTACATCTGATCCATTCGAGCCGCGATCACGGAGAACAGCGAATCACAATGCCGGTGACTCGCTCTACGAGTGGCCGTTCTCAGGCCCGGCCGGTGACGCATCGCCAGCCGCCCGCCTCACCGTCCGAAGATATAGACGCCGGAACGTCCACGCCCGTAACCGTGAGTCTTATAGAGGCGCCGACGCAGTCCACCGCCGCGATAACGTCGACCGCCGCGACTGTCACCGCTCGCCATGCCGTCGAGCGCACCGATGCGCCACAGCGCTCACAGCTGATGCTGGCCGCCGCCGTGCCACCGTCAGCTGATTCGATGCAGCCTGTTGCACCGACGCCGTCCGCCGCCGTGACGACGTCGGCCGCCGCGACTACTGCTATAGCTCGCTCGACGTCCGAGCATATAGTGCCGCAATGCTCGCAAGGGCGTTGCCGCTTGCAACAGACGCCGGCCACCGCCGCGTCGCCGTCCGTTGCCCCCACCGGGTCAGTCGCACCGATGCCGTCCGCCGCCGAGACGCCGTCGGTCGCCGCGACGACCGCCACCGCTCACACAGCTGAGCGAACCCAGGCGCTACAGCGCCCACAGCTGCCTACCGTCCCCGCCGAGTCTGTGTTGTCCGCTAGCGACGCCTGTACCCGTCGCAGCGGCAGCAGGACGGTAAAAAAGGAGAGCAAGACTCTTCAACAGGCGCGCCTCCGCCTGAAGCTCGCCGCCGCTCGTCTCGCCGTCTTAGAGGCCGAGCAAGAGTTGGAATCCGTCGAGAGCCACGTCGATGCTATATCCGTGGCAGAAACTAATAAAAGAGTGGGTGCGTGGCTAACAGACAGCCGGGCACATCTTTTTGATTTTCCAGATGAGCCGATCGAACAACCGCTCTCCGTGCCGCCGCCGCCCACCTCTGTGCCCGCAGCGCCGCTACAACCGCAACTGCCGTCGATCGCAGCGCCAACACCCGCCGGGCCGCCGCCACCGCCGCGGCAGCCGCCCGCCGAATCGCCGCCCGCTGGGCAACCTCCGCCCGCTGGGCAACCTCCACCCACTGGGCATTCACCGCCCGCCTGGGCGCCCCCACCTGCCGGGCCACCGCCGCCGCCTGTTTGGGCGCCCTCGGGCGCCACCCCGCTAGCCGAGACAAACGTGAATATGTCTCAGCTGGCCGAGGCCATCGCCCTCGCAGCCAGAGGGGGACATGCGCGCTCACGCGCATTCGCCGAACTACCGAACTACAGTGGTTCACATCAAGAGTGGCTGCTGTTCAACGCAGCCTACAAAGACTCCAGCTCTACGTACACCGCAACCGAGAACGTCGCCCGCCTTCGCCGCAGCCTCCGCGGGAAGGCGAAAGAGGCCGTCGAAAGCCTCCTCATCTGCAACTCAAATCCAGATGAGATCATGCGGACGCTGGAGTCACGCTTTGGTCGTCCGGACTGCATCGCCAGCACCGAGCTGGACCGCCTGCGCGCCCTGCCGCGCCCGACCGACTCGCCGCGCGACTTGTGCATCTTCGCGAGTCGGGTCACCAACTCCGTGGCAACGCTACAGGCGCTCAACAAGCAGCAGTACCTATATAACCCGGATATAGTTAAGGTAACAACAGATAAACTGAACCCTAGTATCAGATATAGATGGTATCAATATGCCAAGCCACACCGAGACCAGGAACCAGACCTCGTGACCCTGGCTCGATTCCTCGGTTTGGAGGCCGAAACGTGCGCGCCCTACGCGCAGCCCGAACAAGTGTCACCGCTGGAGCCGGCCAGCCGCCCGCCCCAGCGCCGGCCGAACCGAACGTTCGCAGCCACCGAAAATAGTGATAGTGCGAAATCAAAGTGCCCAGTTTGCAATGCCGTCGGACACACCATAGAGGTATGTAAAAAATTTAATGATTTATCTTGTGATGCCCGCTGGGACCTAGCAAAAGAGCGTAGATTATGTTTTAGATGCTTACGTGTACGAAAACGAATGCATAGTTGTAAAACTAAAAAGTGTGACCGCGATGGATGCCCACTCTCGCACCACGCGCTATTACACTCGACGTCGCGTGCGAAAAAAGCACCGACGCAGGAAACAGAAACAGTTACAACCGCGTGCGCTCCCACTAAATTCCAGACGTATCTAAAAATAATTCCTGTGTGTGTGTCCGGACCGGCGGGAGTGGTAAACACTCACGCCCTACTCGATGACGGGTCCACTATAACTTTAGTAGATGCAGATCTCGCGCGCCAGACTGGCGCGACCGGGCCGGTCGAGCCTCTGTTCATAGAGGCGATCGCCGGAACGAGGCTAGCTACACCGTCGTCGCAACACGTCGCCCTGCAGCTGAAAGGGAGCAGAGGCGACGCCGAGATCATGGCGCGAACCATAGACGCGCTGCGCCTGTCCCCACAAGCAGTCACCGAGAGCGACTTAGCCGACTGCTTACACCTGGAGGACATAAAGGATGAAATAAGGTATGATGACATTCAACCTAGAATATTAATCGGCCAAGACAATTGGCACCTCCTGCTGGCGTCGGAGGTCAGGAAGGGTCAGCGACACCAGCCAGTCGCCTCCCTCACACCCCTCGGATGGGTACTCCATGGTGCACACAGCCGAACACTAGGACAGAGAGTTCACCATGTATACCACCTGACCACAGATGACCGCATGGACGAGCAACTAAAACATTATTTTGCTCTTGAGTCCCTTACAGTGACCCCGAAGCGTCCGGTCAATGACCCGGAGGCACGTGCGCTGCGCATCCTCGACGAGTGCACGACGGAGAAGGACGGCCGGTACGAGACTGCGCTGCTGTGGAAGCAGGACGATCCTGCGATGCCGTGTAACCGGGAGAACGCTCTGAGTCGTCTCCACGGCATCGAGAGGAAGCTCGACCGATCGCCATCGCTGAAAGTAAGGTATGAGGAACAAATGACTGCTCTCATAGAGAAGGGTTACGCTGAACCCGCACCGGCATCGTCTACGCCGAATCGAACGTGGTACTTACCACACTTTGCCGTCGTGAACCCGTTAAAACCGGAGAAACTTAGAATAGTTCACGACGCCGCTGCCAAGACGAAGGGAGTCTCCCTCAATGATCATTTGCTCACAGGTCCTGATCTGCTACAGTCACTGCCGGGAGTCATGATGCGCTTCCGACAGCATGCCGTTGCTGTCACCGCAGATATAGCGGAGATGTTCATGCAAGTGAAGATACGCCCGTCCGACCGCGACGCGCTCCGATACCTGTGGAGAGGTAGTCGCCGCGACGGCGAGCCGCCGACAGAATACCGGATGACGTCACTCATCTTCGGCGCCACCTGCTCGCCGTCAACGGCCATCTACGTTAAGAACAGAAACGCGGTAAGATACCAAAATACTATGCCACGGGCGACAACTGCCGTTGTCAACAATCACTACATGGACGACTACCTAGACAGTTTCGAGACCACGGCCGAAGCCGTTGAAGTGTCCAGCCAGGTGCGAGATATCCACCGGCGCGGCCACTTTGACCTGCGCAAATGGGCATCAAACTCAGTCGACGTACTCGGGGCCATTGACCCCGAAGCAGCGCAGCGACCGGCCGTCAACCTGAGCGATGGCAGCCAAATAGAAAAGGTTTTGGGTCTAGTGTGGAAGCCCCACCAAGATCAACTAGCCTTCAACCTCGACCTGGCACGCATACCAGCGAGGATAATGCAGAGCGCTGCACCAACAAAAAGAGAAGCGCTCCGTATTGTAATGTCTCTTTATGACCCATTGGGGCTCGCATCGCCTGTAACGGTGCGAGCCAAACAAATTTTACAGGAGGTGTGGCGCCGCGGCACAGGCTGGGACGCGAAGCTGAGTCCAGACCTCGCCGAACAATGGACGCTGTGGATGGCGCATCTGCGGAACCTGAGCACCGTCACAGTCCCGAGGTGCTACCTACGCTACAGCGACGCCACATCGCTCCAGCTGCACACCTTCACAGACGCCAGTGAAGTTGCCTACGCAGCCGCCGTATACTGGCGCACCGTCACCCCGGAGGGCGAGGTAAATGTCACATTAGTACTCGCTAAGGCTCGGGTGGCACCAGTGAAGACAACTTCAATACCGCGGCTTGAGCTACAGGCCGCGGTCATGGGCAGCCGCATGGCCGCAGCGGTCATTGAAGAACATCAACGGAAGCCAGAATCACAAACTTTCTGGACCGATAGCAAGACCGTTCTCGCGTGGCTGAGAACTGGGGCCCGCGCTTTTAAACCCTTCGTCGCCCACCGAATCGCGGCGATCGAAGATAATAGTAGACTTCCAGAATGGCGCTGGGTGCCCACCCGCATGAACGTCGCAGACGACGCCACGCGGGACGTGCCGAATGACTTCAACTCCGAGCACCGCTGGTATCGAGGGCCGGAGTTCCTGTACGACGAACCATCGGCGTGGCCGGCCGACTCCCCGGACGCCGCTGTCGTTACAGGTGAGGAAAAAGTCAATAACCTTACGAACGCTGCTCGCCCTGATACGAGAGAATGCGTGCCCGATTTCAAACGATTCTCTAAATGGGAGAGGCTACTCCGAGCGACCGGCAGGGTCTTGCAGTTCATTGACCTCTGCCGCCGCCGAACCGAGGACGTCCATTACAAGCGGACGTCGAAAAACAAAGAAAAGGACGGCGCCTGGAACAAAAAACCGGCCGCCTCGAAGCGCAAAGCCGCGCCAAGGATCCAGCAGCCCGCAGCCGCGAGACAATACAAGAGTTTGTCAGCGGAACATCTGCGTGCCGCCGAGAAGCTGCTGGTGAGAGCGAGCCAACGCAGCTCGTTCCCGATGGATATCGAGTGCCTCGAAACAGGTAAGCCCATACCTACCAATAGTCGCTTATACGCACTCGCTGTGTCATTGGTCGATGGCACTATCCAACTCAAGACTCGCATTGACGCGATCGAAGGCGTTCCCGAAGTCACCCGAGCGCCTCCAGTGCTGGACGGAGCACACCATCTCGCCCGCCTATATATCGGGTGGACTCACAGGCAACTGCACCACAGCGGAGTCGAGATGATCGTAAATGAGGTAAAGCAAAGATATTGGGTGCTCAAATTACGCACCACCGTCCGCACGGCCCTCAAGGCCTGCAAGCCGTGCCGAATTCGACGCAACAAACCGCCGACGCCGCCTACGGGTGATCATCCCCGAGGCCGCCTCGCGCACCACGTGAGGCCGTTCAGCTTTACCGGTGTTGATTACTTTGGCTCCCTGACCGTGACCGTTGGGCGGGGGACCCAAAAAAGATATGTTGCACTGTTCACATGTTTGACGACGCGCGCCGTTCACCTCGAGCTGGCCGCGTCCCTCTCCACCGACTCTGCGGTGATGGCCCTGCGCCGCATGATCGCGCGGCGGGGCTGTCCCACCGAAATTTGGTCTGACAACGGGACCAACCTCCATGGCGCCGAGCGCGAGCTCAGGCGGGCCATGGACACAGCAACCGAACATGAAGCAAGCAAGAAGATGATCGCGTGGCGCTTCATCCCTCCTGGGGCCCCATTCATGGGCGGGGCCTGGGAGCGTATGGTGCGGTCCGTGAAGACCGCACTCTCCACGACGCTTCACGAGCGCCAGCCTCACGAAGAGGTGCTCGTGACGCTCCTTGCCGAAGCCGAGTTCACAGTAAACAGCCGGCCACTGACCCACGTGTCGGTGGACCCGGCTGACGCCGAAGCCATCACGCCGAACCACTTCCTGCTGCTCGGGTCGGCGCGCCATCCGGTGCCCGGCTCGCTCACCGACCGCGACCTGACTGGCCGGAATAGCTGGCGGGCCTCGCAGCGCCTGGCCGACCTATTCTGGGCCAGATGGGTCAAGGAGTACCTGCCGGAGCTCCAAAACCGGCGGGAGCCCCACGGACGCGGGCTCCCCATCAAGCTGAACGACGTCGTGCTCATCGCCGACGGCTCGCTACCACGGAATGCGTGGCCGCGCGGCGTCATCATCGCCGTCTACCCAGGGGCCGACGGGATCGTCAGGGCTGCCGACGTGAAAACAAGAGGAGGCGTACTACGACGCCCCACGAAGAAGCTGGTGATCCTACCGACGGATCCGGTCGCCTTCCCAGCGAGTTTCTGCAGCGCCCTCTACTGAACGCGAGCGCTGCACGGCGGGAGGATGTGCAGGACGACCGACGTGCCCGAGACAACCGACGTCTTCATAGAATAAGTTAGGCATAAGCAATAATGTATAGTAACATAAGTATAGAAAGATTGTATAGGTTTAGAGGTGCACCTAATAATCTTAAGATAGACTAAAACTTGTATATTGAACCTTATTGCCAAGCCCATAAAAGCGGCCATCACTTTGGCAATAAAAGGTAAAGTTTCTAGAAGCTTTTACGGCCACTGAATCGCATCCGCCCGCTGAGTATAGCGAGCAAAAACCGTTGGCCAATGGGCGCCACGAATAGCAGTGAGCTTCATGTCCTCGACTCGTCATTTTTGATAGCCATTGACTGTGACCAATGGGTAAGCTTACATTAATTGAGTTTGTGAAAATTAAATGAACAGAAACTGCATTTATTACCTGCGAACACTAGCAAAACGCGCACTAGAAAAAAGTTATAAATATTAGACATTGAAATAGGAACCTTACAGTTCGCCAAATATTAGAAAGACAATGCGTCATATAGTTCAGACAAGTTTAATTAGAATCAATTCGCGATATAGTATTTCCTAGTTAAGCTCGTTGCATACGCTAGTGGTCACGGGTATAGTGCCGCTCTGATTAGATAGTAAAAGAGCGTTATCACTGGCATTCGCCGTTCTGATTCCTGAGTCTCCGTACCCAGTAATAGCTACGTACGAGTCAGGTGGACAGAGTAATCGTCATACAGTCCACTTGCCCGACAGCCCATCTGGCCCGTACAGATAGGTATCTAATCTTGATTTGTTGTTTTTATGGATTAACTAGTTGTAAAAAAGCTAGCTGTTGTTCTGGAATTTCTACACCTCGACGGTAACAGAAATGAATATTATATAAAATACAATATGAACAGAACATCATAATTATGTTTATGCAAAACAAAATAATCGCTTTGGGATTCGCTAAAAATTCAGAAAATGATTTAAAAACGTGTTACGATTTTTGTAATAAATATCCAAGAACATAAGTAGGTATACAACAGAATTGCCTTTTTTTAATCGTGAATACAAAATGACGAGGATAGTGGCCAGTAAAATGGTGTTTAAAATGCAGGGGTCTATTAACTTGATTTCATATTTCCATAACCTATGCAGAGTTCATGCAGTGACCTCATATTATGGTAGGTACATTGCGTTTCATGATGGCGGCAAACTCGCTGCAATAATTAATTTATTACTGCAGCCAGTTAATAATTCGCACCGTAAATAAGTAAACTAAATAGAGACTGCACTATATAATACATGTCTATGTATAGATTTGTACTTATCTACCGAATGTAGGATTAAATTGACGTAGATAAGCAATAGTGTGTTAACCCACACTGGAGAAATTTTGAGTAAATAGTGTTTTAAAATTATAGGGCCATTTTGTGACAACACTTTTTTATGTTCAACATTTTGTTACATATTTAAATAATGTAATAAGGCAAACACATAATTAAAAAACGTTCCTTAACTCTCAATAAAGCGTTCTGAATCAATAATTTAATTTTGTGGGTTAACATGTTATTGCTTATCTGCGTCCAAATGAGACGTCAATGCGTCCTTTAATGAGGAGAATCTTCAGTATTCGTTTCTCGTCTATAACGTCTACAAATAAAACATGGATGTAAGTATAACTTTCTTTAATACTTATCATTTATTACTTAAGTATTACCTTCACGATCGATTATTACGATCAAGATTACTACTATTATACTTACGTTTAGTTAGCATACCTATTTATTTCTCAATGATTTTTGTGTGATCTAAGGTATAAGCTATAAGCTCTAAGTTATGTGTGACTAGCTATCTGGTTTAAGGTAAGAATAAAGATCGGACTAACTACGTGATTTTATTTAATAACACTGTAGGTATGTGTTTTTTTAGGGAGAGCAAGCTCTGCATCACTCTGTAGCTAAAGACGGCGGGAACAAAAAAAAAAACCAACCGCACAATACAGCAAAAAATATAAACAAAACATAAAAAGATGCCTTGGCTTCCTTTTAGTATTCCATTTTCAAATTTACATATTTACCCGCTTTTTTAACATTCATTAATACCTAATATATTTTTATTTTGAAAAAGAAAAGAAAAAGCAACCTTAAATTTTATCTTACGAGCGAGGAAATTCATGAAATTTAGGTAAGGTAAGGTACGTTTTCATTATCATAACGTAAATAAAAGTTTATGGCTTCGTCTACAAATTTAGCTAACAATGGTTATAGCGGTGTGTTTTTAAAGATGTTCCTGTCCTCAAACTCCAAATGCGTTATTCCGAAACTTCAGCCAAAAATGTTTAGCGCGTGAGCGGGGGACAGCTAGTATATTGATAAAAAGATTCAAGAGTTAGTTGGTCCAAGTGAGTTACAACTAATTATATTATAGATATATCTATATTATAACTTTCAACTTACAGCGTGCTGCTGAAGAGTTTGTTGCGCAGCTTCTTCTCTTCAGTCATAGCACTAGGAAGCTGTGAAGGGTGGATATTTTATGGGTGCTGTCATAATAACTGTAATTATATTGACGTCAAAAAGAGCTACATTATGGGCCTGAATAAAGGATTTGAATAGGGTAATAGAAATTTATTGTAGGTAAATAATTTGCACATATTAATTTCTAATATTTCGGCATCTTTAGCGTTTGGGATTGTGTTTTTGGGACGCGCGTTATCAGCAAGGAATGTTGTTGGTTATATTGAAAAAGGGCCGTGTAATGAAATAATTTTATGTCCCGTCGTGGTTATAGGGCGGACGATATAACAGTTTTATTTGCACTTGTATATTTTAATATTTTTGTGTGAAGAGCGTGATTTTTTTGATAAACTGTATTGTTTCGTGTGTATGAGTACTTATAATGTCATAAGTTATGAATGAATCAAAGTTAAGAATGTGTTTACAATTTTCGGTAATGAAGTACCTATATCATTCCCTTTTTTTCTCCTTCAATTATGGCATCTATCGCGATTTATCGCATTTAATTTTGCCAAAGACGATGCTTGATGATTGTATACGTAGAATCAAGACTGACTTCAAGTTGACTGTAGAGGGCTAATATATGAAAATATACGAATTAAATTAAAGCTGTACCTACCTTACTTGCAAATGTGCTCGTATGGTTTTTATTGGTTCCAATAGGTGATTGGAGGTTGCTTCGGTAAAAACACCCTATAATATAGGTATTAGGTAGGCTATGGTGATAACTAGCTTACTATTATCAAAAGTTGTACAAACAGACTTCATCAAATTACAAATGTTATAAAAATAAAGGAATAAAGGAAAGCCAGTTCCCATCCCCATTCCAGGTCGGCAACACACCTGCTTGCCTTCTGGTGTTGCAGATTTCTATGGGCGGCGGTAATGATTTACCATCAGGTGTACCTCCACTTGCCCGTTTGCCCCCTATGATATAAAAATATATATATATTTATCACCAGCGAAAAATTCTAAAATAATAAAATAAACACTTTATTTGTATTGATAGTATCCATATAAAGCAGTTGTTATAATATTATATGTAGAGATATAGTTTTCGGTAATTAGTGTTTTTTTTATCGGTAGATTACTTTGAGGAGCGAATTATGAGGAGCGAAAATAAAAAATTCAAATGTACGTTAAGTATAATACCTAGGTATTTGACTTTAATATATCGTTTGGTTTCACATAATTATACAGTCACACAATTTGATAATAGAAAATGTAATAAGTATTAAAAATATACCTACAAATAAATATTATTTATTTTACCCGTCCTATAGGCAAACTGCGATTCATGAACCGTGTTCAAGAGATAGGAAGAGCACTATTCACTAAATTTATTTCACCTATGATTGGTTCGAACATTAAAATTTACAATAAAGTGTTTTTGTATAGATTTAGTGTAAAAATAAGTGCATTTCATATTATTATAAAAACATTTAAAATTATCTACATTTATTTTTATAAATTTACCTACGTAAACTACAATGTACCAACATTAGAACGTAAATTGTATTTAGATCAGATTTCTATCCAACTATTTTAACTTATCACGGTTGCCAACGATATTTTCTTAAGCGACAGATTTGCACAGAAACACTGCGAAGTTAAATGTCTCTCTGCATCGTAGATTCAAATATCAAATAAAACGATCTGCATACATATTTAAACAGTCTTACTTGTAAGATTTATTTGACGCAGCTTATACCTAAAAGATACTAGCTGTTCCCCGCGGTTTCATATTTCGGGGGCTAAAAAGTCCCCTATGTCCTTCTCTGTACCCTTCACAACGTATACGCGAAATTTCTTGGTGATCGGTTGAGCCGTTGAGCCGTGAAAGCGTTACAAACAAACAGAGTCACTTTCGCATTTATTATTAGTTAGGATTTCTTAGATATTACTTTATCGTCAAGTCATTGTAAAGCGAGTACCTGTATCATTACTGTGGTGTCATTGATATAAAACTTTTTACGTTTTACTCTAAATTAATCTCATAAAAATGTCTCCTTTTCATAAAAATGCCATTTCAAAAAAGGGCATCGAAATCATTGTCACAAATAATACCTAAATACCTACCTAAACACAAATTCGTACTTACCGCCGCACTCAGAGTCAACTTTAATGACTACTTTGTTAAGTATAGATTTTGAAAACAAAACTGCCGCAATCAGAGACGTTCAGTAAATTAATGGTAATTGGCATTTAATGAGATGTAACTTGATCAGTTAAATGCCAATTAACATTAATTTATTAAACTTGTCTGATTGCGGCAGTTTTGTTTTAAAAATCTATACTTAACTAAGTATTAATTAAAGTCGACTCAGAGTGCGGCGGTTAAACTATTACACATGATTCGTATATACCAGAACATAAAGCTAAAACGCAGAATATATCTATCGAATCATAATATTACATTCTCTATAAAAAAGCTGTCCAAAAAGAAACCTAAACATTCTTTACAAATTTTATTATGATTGTGAGTAGTAAAATTAATTCGGTGGGTTGTAGTTACTTAGAACTTACACTTTATGAGAAAATGAATTTCCTTCTAATTCCATATATTATTTAGAAGAAAGAAAGAAAGAAAGAAAATACCTTTATTTCAGCCCAACACACAAGAAAAGCTAAAAAAGCCGTGGTTAAAAAAGCTCTAATGAAATTTTATTTTCATAGTGATTGTTTTAAATAAAACTTCACGAGGCATCACATAGACCTATAGTTTAAAAATACCTATAGTTTAAAAAGTACTTTTTTTTAAATATATTTTGTAGATACAAAATATATTAAAAAAAAAGTACTTATATTGAAAATACAGTGGTGGTCATATAATTAAGAACGATTTATATGTAGACCTTAAATTGAAATTGAAATGTTCATAAAAAAGATTTACCTCCTTGCTGAAAAATAATGAATATACTACTAGCTTCAACGTTTACAAGGCTAACATAATCTGTCATAAAAGCAGGAAATAATATTTAGTTTACCGGTTAATTCGTTGACAATAAAATATTGGTAACATCGCCGCAGCTCGGAGGCTGGACAAATAATTAAGAACGATTATAGTATTGCTTTTTTTTAAATTAATTTTGTGAATAAAATAAAATAAAAATAAAATGAAATTATTTCTTAAAATGCTCTTCATTATTATTTTATAGTGTGTTTATGCCATTATTGGTTTTTAATAGTTTTAAGGTAATTTTTTATCGAAAAAAAGAAATCTAGCGTCTCGGCTACTAGAGAAATAATAATAAAGCTGCGTGGTCATAATCGATCATACTAAAAAATTGCAGATCATTTATCTTGTTCAAAAACGATGGTTTACCAAGCTGTGAAGCATTTTTATACACATCAGACCACTCCGAATATTCCGCGCAAATCTAAAGTTAGAAAAACGTCTCCCAGAAACGTTTAAGAATAGTTCACCTCGCTAAGCGGGGCCAGTTTAAAGGTTCTAATGAGATCAAAAATGAAGTTTTCGATGACAGTCACTGGGGCACTGTTTGAAGGCATTTTGTGGAGGCACAGTTTTTTGACAGAGAAACAAGGAACGTACCCATGTTGACATTACGCCATAGGCAGAGTTATTCTTCTGAGGGCAGCCCCGACTAGCGTTTGGAAGGAAGTACCTATGGAATTTGGACATAGTCGCAATAGAATTAGGTACCTACATACTTTTTTCGAATTAAACAAAGATAAAAAAGTATGCTCTGATGGTAAGCAGTAGGTATGTACGCCGACCTGCGAATAAGACATTCGACCCCAAATACACTAAATGGATGGTGGACAATGACAGTGAAAACATAAAAATTTGGGGTTGTTTTTCTAGTTATGACGTAGGACTTACTAGGCTGGTAAAAGGCAACATGGACCAATACTAATACAAACAAATACTCGAAAAATGTATGTTGCCATACGCAAATGATTTTATCTTTCGGTAATAAAGACATTTCAGCATGATAATGATCCAAAACACAGCTTACTCACTCAGACCACTACCATCCACTTCTAAAAACTACCTTGACAGGCAAGTGGTAAAAGTGTTTGATTGGCCACTAAACAGTCTAAGTCTTAATCCAATTGAACATATTTGGTGTCAATAAAAAAAAGATATCAAACAAACGTTCTGGTAAGATAAATAACCTTCAAAACACGTTTTAAATTAAAACCTGTAAGTAGTTAATAACATCCATGATGCGCCGTTGTTATGCAGTTATCTGCAGTTAAGGAAATGGTACAGAATATTAATTTACGCCCCCTTATAACAATTTTTCCTGTTTTATTTTATTGAATAACAGTTGTCAAATTAAATCAATTGAAGCCATACCTAAATTCTTAAATTATCTTTAATATTTTTTTTTTAAATGTTTCGTTCTTAATTATTTGTCCAGCCTCCGAGCTACTGCGATGTTACCAATATTTAATTGTCAACGAATTAACTGGTAAATTAAATATTATTTCCTGTTTTTATTACAGATTTTGTTAGCCTTGTAAACGTTGAAACTAATGGTATATTCATTATTTTCCAGGAAGGAGTGAAATCTTTGTTATGAACATTTTAATTTCAATATGAGGTCTACATATAAATCGTTCTTAATTATATGACCACCACTGTATGTATAGGTATAAACAATTACCTTTATAGAAAGGTACTTTGTTTAAAAAAAAATCTTTAGTAAACAAGTATGAAAATGCGTTGCATTGAATAAAAATAATTCATAAAATGTATTTTCACACCACATGCTCGACAATGCCGAATTATATGTCATGTAAACCATACCGAAAGCAAGACATTATATCTCTTAGCTTTAGCCGGGTTATAATGTTCTATTGAATTTCATTATAACCCGCTGGTCAATAATGTGATTTTCACTTTCATAATTCTTATTGCTATGTCCATAACGTCTCATTTCGCTAAACAGAATGTGTTCTGAGCGGGCGCGGCCAACTCGATTTTCGAAGACCGAAGCCGTGGCCCACTAGATTCGCAGTGAGACGAACTTCATTTGTTTGTCGAATCGAGTAGGCCACGCCAGCTGAAAGAAGTGGCTATATAGGATCTACTAAGCCTGGTTTTTTATTGTCTCGCATTATGTGAGAAAAGTAGAGTATACACCACAGGGATAAAACTGTTTTTTTCTTGGGCGCTTGAATCCCTCACTGCACTCAGGACTCAACTTAATTCCCTCCCTTTGGTCGGGAATTAACTTATAACACCCTCGCTGCGCTCGGGAGTTAAATTTGGAGTCCTTCGTTATGTTCAGGATTCAATGTAGCGCCCGTGACATAAAACAGTGCTTTATCCCCTTGGTGTATAATCTACTATTAATCATTCCAGTTAAAGCCACGTAGGTATATCATCTACCTGCGGAAGAGATTGGATGTTATTCTGTGTAAGAACACGTAGGTAATATGTTCAAAGTTCGTCGCAATTCATCGTGAAATAGACATTTACTATAAAAAAAGACACGAATCAAACATAATATTTCATGGCATATATTCTTTTTATTACAATGTTTTTGCAATACTTCGTGGCATTGTGATGACATCCATTTGGAAAATTAATTTCCTTGATCATAATAATCTTTTGTTTCTTTCTCTCGTTTCACTCTGTCAATTTATTAACACCAAGCCACATGGTGTTGCCAACACCTTTTATGGGCCACTTAACACAGCAAGTGTTAAAGTTACTCGGCAAAATTTATGCTGTTTCACTGTATCAAGTTGGCGGGTCGGTTATCGGTTGGGATTCTTTCTCTTGTGGACTCCCGCAGGTTTCAGCGGTATCTCCACTCCCACTGTTCACAGCTACTGAAGTTAATGGTACCTTTGAAAAATAAATGAAAGGTGAGGAGGCAGTTGGGACAAAAATGGTCACAACTCTCTCTCTGTAACACTCTAAACGTGTTTAGAACATGAAATAATAATAATAAGTTTATTAACTTTAACGATTAGGTTATACAGTAGTGCATTAGTTGCTAAATTAGTTGAAACTGTGTGTCAGCAGCAGCATTTCCTTGAAATGATTGTCAGTTTAAACAAGTTTAATCTGATTTCGAGTCTTCCTCATTTAAAAGCTAATTCAAGGTCTGTCAAAACTTTGAAATTCATTTCAGCATTGATTTATCGAGAGCGAACTCACAGAGTGTCATTATGAAAAATAGCTATCAATATTTCTCAGAAATTTAATAGATGAGGTCTTATATTTGCAAAAAATAACAGTATCATACATAAATACCTATATTATGATGAAAGACGAATAAAAAAATCTTGAATATTTTTTAAATACCCCTATATTTAGAACTAGTTGTGCCCCGCGGTTTCACCCGCGTTAATTTCAGAGTTCCCGCGGGAATTCCGGGATACACATATGTGTATCTGATGTATAAGCTATATTATTGTAAAGTTTCATTTAAATTCATCCAGTAGTTTTTGCGTGACAGAGTAACAAACATCCATCCTTACATACAAACATTCGCTTTTATAATATTAGTAAGGATGGTAATAATAATGCTTGGACATTAAACCACGTTTGTTTGGTTTCCAGTTTGGTTGGGAGTAAATCTGTATGTTGTGAAGTGGATTATTATTATCTAATATTGATATTCACCATAGAGACAGCGGTGCAGGTGTGCGTGTCCGACTGGTGGGGGGGTGGCGACAGCGCTGCATCGAACCTCAGGTCCAGCTGCAGCATGAACACAACGGACGCCAGGGTGGTGAGAGACACCGACAGCTGGGCGCCGGCGACGCCCACGCAAGTCGTGCTCCCACAACTGAGCAAAACATCAACCGATTAGATCTATGTACAAAGTCACTGAAACTATTATTCACAGTTGGACATAGATAAGCAATAGTGTGTTAACCCACATTGGAGAAATTTTGAGTAAATCGTGTTTTAAAAGTATAGCGCCAGTTTGTGTCAACATTTTTTATGTTCAATATTTATGTTCAATATTTAGTTACATATTTAAGCAGTGTAATAAGGCAAACACAATTAAAAAACGTTCCCTAACTCTCAATAAATTATTTTGAATCAATAACTTAATTTTGTGGGTTAACATGTTATTGCTTATCTGCGTCCAGTTATAAACGTCGCCAACTTCGTTTACGTCAATCAAATAACCCGTCCCTGACGACTTCTCCATAAATGCAAAGGACAAAGGACAAAGGACCCCCAAACCGTCTTCCGTTTCTTAATATTTTATACCAATAATGACTGTTCCCTGCGTTAATTTCGGAGTCTCTGCGCGACAAGGCCGTTTTTAGGGTTCCGTAGACAAATGGCAAAAAACGGAACCCTTATGAATTCGTCATGTCTCTCTGTCTGTCTGTCCGTCCGTATGTCTTAGCCACTTTTTTCCGAAACTATAAGAACTATACTGTTAAAACTTGGTAGGCAGATGTATTCTGTGAACCGCCACAAAAAAAAAAAAAAAACAAGAAATTTCGGGGGTTTTTCATACTAAGAACTGAAACTCCAAAATGTTATTTTCATCAAACCTATACGTGTCTATGGATAGGTCTTCAAAAATGATAATGAGGTTTCTACTACCATTTTTATCTAAACTGGATAGTTTGCGCGAGAGACACTTCCAAAGTGGTAAAATATATCTCCCCCACCCTGTAACTTCTAAAATAAGAAAATGATAAAACTAAAAAAATATATGATGTACATTACCATGCAAACTTCCACCGAAAATTGGTTTGAACGTAATCTAGTAAGTAGTTTTTTTTAATACGTCATAAATCGTAAACCACAAAAAAATACACTATTATTAAAACATTGATCAAAGTTACAACGAACTACAAGAACCTTTATATTATATTACTTGCTGCTACGGAACCCTTCATGGACGAGTCCGACTCGCACTAGACAGCTTTTTGTTTTTACGCCTTAACTGTTCAACCGATTAATCTCGTCCGATGAAATATTGCACACCGTTGTTAAGGGTACAGAAAAGGACATAGAGTACCTACTTCTATCCTGAAATTAATGCGAGAACTCCGAAGTTAATGCGGGTAAAACCGCGGGGAACAATTAAAAACAACGCATTTCAGAGGAGTTTTACAAGTTTTAATATACTAATGGACTTTCGAATATTTTTTCCCCAAGTGACCCAGGTTGAACAACATACCTCTGTTCGTTAATTTGTATGAAACTTACCTACTTACCTTACCATCATAACGGTATAAGAAAAAAAAAAGCTAAAAACAACATTTCGATACATTAGTCTATGTTCATAGGCGATTCAGTATTGATTGGTAAAATCATAAGGCAACACTATTTTTTATATAAAAGTAGCAGTTCTGCGATTATTTGAGGTATGATGAATTGGATTGATTGTCAGAAATTGTAGGTGTCAAAACTGCCATGTTTTCGATTGCAACCGAAAAATTACAGTAATATGGTCCGAAATTTTTATTTATTTATTTATTTCAAAAACCACATAATCCTTACAGGCTGATAAAAGCACTGATAGCACTGGCCCAGTGCGCCCAGTGCCCTGAAATTCGTTCCGAATAACTTTCAGTATACTGCTACAGTATCCGCAGTATGACGTCATAATCGTCGCCATTTTTGTACTATGTGCACTGGCGCTTTCGAGGTAAGGTGCTCTCATTTGTTTGATCACGTGACTTATGATTGGTCAACCGCTCAGAAGAATACTGTTATTGTCCTGAGGTCAACCGCGTCGGTAGGTTGACATGAGTGGTTGACAGTGTGACATGACAATGACATGGATGACAAGTATACTGGACTGCGTTCCGATTTAAACAGTAGGTAACCAGTATATAGCTCAGTATATATATATACTATATATACTTTATAGGAACGGCTTCGCAGTATACTGAAGCACAGATAATAATATAATACTATACTGAAGTGACGCCATAGATACCTTACAGTGCTCTCAGTCACTTTGGAACATGCCCTTGATTACCCTGCTATTCTGTGACGTATACTCACCCAATATTCATAAGGGATCTAATGCAGAACACAACCATAGCGATATGGGCAGTGATGGTGGAAGTCCACAGCAGAGTGAGCGGCACTGCGACGCACGGCGAAGGACCAAGTGCCCTCCACGGTGCGCCCCAGTCGATGGAAGCTTTCGCCCGAGCCGACACCCAGCCGCCGAAGCCTCGACTGTAGTATACTGATGTTGCTATGAAAGCGAATATGATGTCACTGGCTGATCCCCGAAGTTTTACCCGCGGTAATTTCCGAGATCCCGCGGGAATTCCGGGACGAAAACTACCCTATGTCCCTCTCTGTTCGTTTGTTTTTTTGTTACGCTTTCACGCCTTAACGGCTCAAACGATCGTCATGAAATTTTGCATGCAAGTTTTCAGGGGTACAGAGAAGGTACATGATAAATACATCCAGTTTGAGAAGTGGAACCTTGTGCTCATCACACAAAGTCCGCCGTCACCGGCCGCACTCGGATCGTTTTAATGATTACTTAATTTTAAGTTAAGACAACTACTTTGTTTTTAAATGAGATAAATTTTATCAACCCTTACTCCGTATATTATAGGGTCGAATAAGTGCAATTTAATTTTTTAAAAAGGATGTTTCTAGAAAACTATTTGACTTAGAGATTATATCCAGTCTGTTTGGTTTCTCTTTTTCAGCTAATCTATGAATTATCTTTAGTTTTTTTTTCTGTGAAATGTCTTGAAAATAATGAAGAGAACAATGGAAAGGGTGTTTAATTTGTTGTGAAAGTACTAAATTTTGAAAGTATTCAAGTTGGAATGTCGATGATAAATATTTCTATAAGCTTCTTTATATAATGGGTACATTCACTGCTGAACAAAGGTCTACCCCAAGGATATCGATGATGACCAGTCCTGTATTACCCATTTTCACTTTTAAATCTTACCTGCAGCTAAAACAGTGACTGCTCCAGCTGGTACTCCAAGTCCAAGGACAGGTTTATTCCTCTCTTCCAACCAACCGACTGCGCCTACTACAAGCCCACCGATGCCACATACGATCTAGAAAACAATTCAGTTAATGAGAAAGTGAGTTTGTTTGTTATCGTTTCACGCCCTAACGGCTCGATCGATCATCATAAATTTTTGCATACACGTTGTCAAGGGTATAAAAAGGGAAATAGGGTACTTTTTGTTCTGGAATTCCCGCGGGATCTCCGAAATTAACGCGGGTAAAACTGCGGGGAACAGCTAGTATCTGTTACTCTATATCTACGAGTATTATTATAATATAGCAACGATCACTGATTTCAATGCTCGTAAAACTAATTAATACCAACGGTTGCACCATAAAATTTAGTTATAACGACTTACTCTAGGGTAAACAGCCTAGCTTATTTGTAAGAAAATTACCGAGTCGACTAATTTTAGTGCTTATTTACGAGAAAACTTCGCCGTCCGGACCAAATTGTTTAAGTTGGACAACCCTAATCCTTTAAAGTCGTTAATCTTTCAATTTACTAAATTGCTTAGGGATCGCTAGAAGTTTGTAAGAAATTGTTTTTTTTTTAGAGAAACTTACGTAATCACTTAAAAGTAGGCACCTATAACCGAATGATATAAATATCTTTTGAGTACCTACCCAACGTGGATGATTTTTGCGGAAAATATTCTATGGATTTTACAGAGAGGGAATGGTCACCAAAATAGTCTATACATATAATAAAATTGTAACAGGTCGATGTCTGTACATGGGAGGTAAATAAGAAAAAATAAATTTAGGCGACTGTATGAATGATATAGAAGCCAAAAATACCGTAGATTATTAGATTTTTTGTCTGTCTGTCTGTCTTTCTGTATGTTTGTATTCGTGTTACGCAGAAACTGCTGCACCAAATTGAATGCGGTTTTTTTTGTTGTATTGCTAAAGGTCTAACTTAGATACTCATGTTTCGATTTTTCGAAATTCCATCTGGAACTCGAGATATAAAAAAAAAATGCTGGTCATCCTACTAATATTATAAATGTGAAAGTGTGGATGTTAGTTACTCAATCACGCAAAAACGGCTGAACGGATTTGGATGAAATTTGGCATGCACGTTGTCAGGGGTACAGAAAAGGACATAGGATACTTTTTATCCCGGTATTCTCGCGGGAACTCCGACATTACCGCGGGTAATTTTGGAGATCCCGCGGGAATCCCGGGATGAAAGTAGCCTTGATCCTTTTCTGTACCCGTGACAACGGGTCGTAGGTATGTTAAATTTTATGCAGTTTCACCCGCGTTAATTTCGAAATTTCCGCGGGAATTCTGGGATAAAACTCTACTCTTTGTCCTTCTCTGTACCTTTGACAACGTGTATGCAAAATTTCATGATGATCGGTTGAACCGTTAAGGCTTGAAAGCGTAACAGACAGACAGACAGAGTTACTTTTTCATTTATAACATTAATAGTAGGGAAGTAGGGATTAGCCATTCATAATGAATGAAGAAGGTAGATGAATGTCAGTGAGGTTTGGAACACATCAGAGGATAAATAACTGCCCTGCACAGAAATACTGATTCCGATTTCAGTCCGAATGCTGGCGCGAGTGAAGTTCTGTAGCTTATATGCTAAGGCCAAGAATGCGGTTCGGGGTGGAATATAAATACTTGCTTGCAGTACACAAACTCACAAAATGGCAGTAAAGGAAAGTAGATTTTCTCGTGCGTCCTTGTCATGTTACCTCTAGGCTCATACTGACTGGTTGGAAGAGGGGTAAGCAGCAGCTTACAAGCTTAGGTCAAGAAATGTGGACCGGGTTAAAAACACTTGCCTGCAACACTCTGACTCGCAGTGCGATAGCGAAGGGGTACAGTTTGACCCCCCCAGCGAGGGGAACGTCCCCGTCATCCCCCCTGGAGACGCCGCTCACGGCGCTGCACACCGACTGCTTGCGGGACCACATCGCTGACCCCGCGTGGAGAACTGCACAATGCAAAACTACATGTACAGAGATCTGGCTGGTCTGCCCCCTTGATCAAGTTGACATTCTTTAATCGTTATCACTACAGAAAACTAAGGAACTTATCCGTTGTCCGTGGTCACAAAAAATTTGGCTACAATTGTCAACTGGGTTAAGAGGGCTGATCAGATAATTTTAATATAACTAGCGATAGCGACACTTTTACAAATGTTATTCTTCCTGAGAAAAGCCAAAAGATTCATATATATGTACTATAAAAAATCGTTATAGGCAATACTTGTCAGGTTGAAATCTATTTCTGACCGAAAGATATACAAGTGAATAAAAATTAATATAAAGTAAATGCAATCGGAAATTGAGAAATGATTTTAAGAGAAATCAAGATCGGTGAATGAAAAATTCAAAATTTGGTTTTAAATTTAAATTTTTAATTCTTTTTTCTTGTAACTTTAGTTTTGGAAACCCTGGAGAAAAACGGAGAACAGTCATTTGTCACACATTTTTAGATATAACAAGACATAGACTTGATTTAATAGAATTACCTACCTATTAATCTTTAATTAAATGTCTGCGTCTGTCGCTTGACTATTAATTGTTACTTAGGTAATTAGCCCGAATTCATCGAGGTTATTAATTAGGTAAATGGAATGTAGTGTCGATTGTAAATGATAGTTTACCTACTTACGAACTACGATTGCGTAATTGCATATGTTTGGGATAGTAAATTAGCTGTCAAATGTTATATAGAGTACCTATTCAAAGTATTATATGTTTTTAATCAACATTTACGGCCGCACTCAGAGTCGACTTTAATGATTACTTAGTTAAGTATAGATTTTTAAGACAAAACTGCCGCAATCGGAGACGCTCAGTAAATTAATTTTAATTGGCATTTAATGAGATGTAACTTAATTAGTTAAATGCCAATTAACATTAATTTATTAAACTTGTCTGATTACGGTAGTTTTGTTTTAAAAATCTATAGGTACTTAACTAAGTAATCATTAAAGTCGACTCTGAGTGCGGCTTAAATTAAAGGTTTGTTCATAGAAAGCTTGGGGACAAAGGTACCTATTTAAAAACTAAACTACACAAACTCTACAAAATTGCAATAACACTTAAAATTTTATTTTATGTTACGATATTAGAATAAAAAGTATGTTTATTTTAATGTAAGAACACTTTTACTGATAAGAAGCTACCTCACGGTACATACCATAACGTAGAATATCTACTTTTTATTCTAGAACCAAGAGTTCCCGATTTCCGATAATTACGCGGGCGAAAACACGAGAAGCAGCTATCCTGTTTGATATGGTTTACGAGTACTTGTAATTCAAATATACGTAAAGAGAGTTCCTTAGGGAATTCCTAAGTTAATGAGAGTGAAGGCATGGAGGAAATAGCTGTTCACTTAAATGTTTAAAGATGTAGTCAGTGACTATACGTAAGCTCAATGCTGAACTCAACTCTATCTCCGGAATTGAACTACTATAAGAAATATAATGAATTTTAGAATTATTTTTTTCATTACATCCAAATGTTGCTGATTCAATATCCGGAGTCAAAGTAGTATGTATATTTATTTAACTTTATATTTTAAGGGATAAAATATATTATTTTGATTTACCCAATTAAAGAAAGAAAAATAATCTTTTATCTCAATGATTCCATTGTGATTATTGTGTGAGTTAGAAAAAATTATAACATTGGTATTTAAATTGGCGTTTGATTGTTTTTTTTTTTATTAGTAAGTAATTAGTATGTAATTTTTAAAACAGATAATATTTTTTATACTTATCTACTAATTTATTCAAAATAATAAATGTACAGTTTCTTCAAACTTACCCGGCATTAAAAAAAATATTTTCAAAAGTGCAATCGTCACATAATAATTCACTTTACGTGCAGCTTTACACTAATTAAAATACAAACTATTTCTTATTTTCATGTTGTCAACACTAAATACAGTATTAGAATTAAAAAGACATATTTTAAAATATACGAAAAGTTAGAATGTTTTGTGAAGAGCACAAAACGTGCGCACTCCACAGCGTTGGAAACACAACTGCTCGTGAATTCAGAAAAGTGAAAATAAAAGTACAAGAGAGAAAAACATTTACTCTATAGTCTTCTCACACCATGCTACTCTTATTAAGTTATAACACTGCCGGTATTAATAACGGGGAGCTGGCCAACCCTGATAATGCGGGAATATTGTGCTACTTGATTATTTGTCGAAATTGCTCTTTGCCGCTTTCTTTATTTCTTTTGGCAAACTTTGCTGTCGAGGTCGATGGGCTTAGAATGCTCTAGGGACCAAGGCTCATAGCTTGAACTTGGACCGTCTGAACTTTATTAGGTAATCCGTAATACCTATTTGGTAAAATTTTTTTGCTAAGTGGAAAGAAAAAGAGATGGAGATAGATAGAACTTCGTCTCTTTTTGACTCTACATAATAACGAAACCGCATTTTAATCTGTTTATAATAAAGACATGTAAAATAAATAATAATAATCCTACTAATATTATAAATGTGAAAGTGTGGATATTTGGATGTTTAGATGTTTGGATGTTTGTTACTCAATCACGCAAAAACGGCTCAACGGATTTGGATGAAATTTGGCATGCTCATTTTCAGGGGTACATAGGGTACAGAGAAGGACATAGGGTACTTTATATCCCGGAATTCCCGCGGGAACTCCAAAATTACTGCGGGTGAAACCGCGGGGCACAGCTAGTCTATAATAAAAGAGTAGAATCCACGTGTCACAGACATAGGGTACTTCTTATCCCGGAATTCCCGCCATTCCCGCGGGATCTCCGAGAACAGCTAGTATAGACTAAACGAGAAAGTTTGTTTGTTTTCTAAGGGATAATCTCTGGTACAACTGAAATGTGACTGAACTAATTATAAAAAAATCTTTCACTGATATTAATCTTAATTATTTATTCTTTAATATAATAAAATTGCTAATGTGTATAAGATTGGGTAACATAGTGCTATTCCGTAATGGCCTATATATAGTTTTATTAAATTTGTTTGTAATTACTGTCATGTGGAATTTTGTTGAATAAATAAATAAATAAATAGGAAGCTAAATTATCTTTGCTTTTTATTTAATGGTGATTCCTGAGTAACCTAGGATACTTTTATGCCGGAGCAAAGATCCCGCGGGAATCTCGAAATTGACGCGAGCGAATGGTACAAATCTTCATTACTGAGACCTCGGAGAGTTACACTTGACACTATGTATAGGGTTTCATTTTAATTAACTGTCATTCCATCTTATGAAGCCAGTTCTTGCAAATGCTTAAGATGTTTAGGGCACATTAAATCTGAAAAATAAAGAGGTTTTTCGAAAAATTATGCCTCTCAATTTATTTTCAGTTGGTATCTTAACTTTTCAATGTTACAAAAAGCACCTTTTCGACCCTTTTTGTATTAAAAACAAATTATCATATTTTATAAGCACTCATAATGAAGTGTTTTAAAAGAAAATATTTTTATGGCCGTTACACGTGATTCTCCGAGTCATTGACAAAGGAAAGGAGCGTTGTGATCCGTCAGCGACCAGTATGTCTGTTTTTTCGTTAGGTTTCCGTTAGTATTTTTTGTTATTGGATAATTACGTGAAAAGTTAACGTTATTTAAGTATATTATGTTATTTTAGAAATAAGGGTTAAGAATCGAATACTGAGCAACCACCTCCAATATGTCCCACGTTAAAATTTACACCTTGTATAAATTAGAGATTTCACGGAGAGTGACTTACATTGTCAATTGATAAACATTCACTTTATATGTTTCACCTCAATCTAAAAGTCTCTTTCGTCTACCGATGAGTATCTTCAAGCGAAAAGCCAATTGTTGGTACAAAATGTAAATCCATCTCATAGCTCTAGCTAGAGCCGTGTAAGCTTACACAACCACACGGTTAATGAGAGTTTTAAGGCTAATACAGGGGTTCTGACTTTATACCTTGATAATACAAAGGTAATATGTATTATTATGTAATATCTATTTGTTTTTTGTATGTTCTACGGTACCAAAGAATTTTTAGATCAAATAACATTAATATTTAGTTTGATTATACGTCTGCAAATTAAATACCTATCACTCTGGTCTGACCTAAATTGTAGCTTTGAGTAAATAAAGAAATACCTACGGGTCATTCAAATCCATTACGGCACGTAGTTAAGTACCTATAATGAAAGGGGAAGTAGTTCTTTTGCATTCAAGTTTGCTGTAGAAACGTATTAACCGAGAAAGATCTTATAGAAGGCGATGTCTCCGTAGGAAAGCTGATTTTACTATTATGTGAGTTTAAAGCTGGTAAGAGAAACAGAGTTTAATCTATACTTTATTATAAAGATAAAAGATTTGATTTTTTGCATGTTTCTTTGTTACGATTTTACTAAAGAACTACTGGACCGATTTCAAAAATTCTTTCACCATTAGAAAGCTACATTATCCTTGAGTAACAAAGGCTATATTGTTATCCGGATTGCCGCGGGAACTCCGAAATTAACGTGGGTGGTAGCGCGGGGAACAGCTATTAGTACATATTTCTAGTATTTCTAGTAAGGATTTTGTAACGCATACGTTGTAAAACACCGACTACTAAGTGCATGTACCTACATTATTTACATTGTACCCAGTTCAGTCACAAGCGGCCTGTATCGAAGCTATATTGCGAGAAAATATAATCTCATATCGATCTCATAACCACTTTACAGATAGAGTAGATAATATATCCTGATTTCCAATTACAGAGCATAATGTGACTCAGTAACGCACAATGCTGAATTGTAATAATGCGCTGCTTAATTGGATCGTTAATTAGTTTTCAAATGCACTAGCAGAGTGCGAAACTTTTTAACACAGAAAACAATACTCTGTTTTATTGTTTCCAAAAAAAAACACTTGTAAATTTTCTGCTAATTGATCTGGGGGCACGGTAGTGCCCCCGCCAAGACGAGCCAGCAAAGCGCAAGGGCACTACCTATCTTTTCTCGAAGCGCTTCGTCGTTTTTTTGAACCCTTGTAACTTGGGTCTGGATTATACCAGATAAACAAAATTTTCGGAATATGTTGTCAATAGCAGACTTATTAAATTTATAAAGTTATAATTGCATAGCTCCCATCCTTTAGATTTTATTGATATCTAAAAAACCCCGATTTCGTCACTGACTCACTGATGATCATCAAAATTCTTAGGGTACTTCCTAATGTCCTAGAAAGCTGAAATTTGGTATGTAAGCTAGTATTAGTAAACAAACAACAAAAAAATTATAAAAATTGTAACTTTTATCTCTCAACCCCTTAAATTAGGGGATGGAAGTTTGTATGAGACTTTTGAAATTTTGACTTACAAAACTAAATGAAATCCCAACAAAAACATTTTCATGTAAAATGTTGCCAAGACGAGACCATATACCAGCACTTTCAAAAAGTTATCAGATCTTATGTAGAGCCAAGCTTCTAACTCTACAAGGTCTAACTTCACAAACTCTACACCTTAGCCAAAATATGTGGCTTGGCCGTTTCGTTACTACAAAGAACTATTATTATATAACAGAAAAGTAATGAAAAATGAACCAATTTTTCACCTTAGGCCCATGTGAATGTAGCGAAATGGCCAAGCCACATATTTTGGCTAAGGTGTAGAGTTTGTGAAGTTAGACCTTGTAGAGTTAGAAGCTTGGCTCTACATAAGATCTGATAACTTTTTGAAAGTGCTGGTATATGGTCTCGTCTTCGCAACATTTTACATGAAAATGTTTTTGTTGGGATATTATTTTTTCCTTTTAACCGATCCAGCGGAGCTAGGATGCGCAACACGATATGTTTATCGAACGAAAGATAAAATTGTCGACACGACAAATATTTGTTCGCGTCCAAGCAAAAAAGTGCAGTAGTGAGGTATTGAGTTAAGACTAGATTCGGTTAAACATTTTTTACCACTGGTAGACAAAACGATATAATATGTCGACGAGAATCGATAAAATGGCTCGATAAAATCTTATCATGTTGCGCATCCTAGCTCCGCAGGAAAGGCGAAGGAACTTGGGTATCTGCACGCATCACGCAAAAGTAGTACTTTTTGAGAGTGCTCGATTGTGCTAAGCGTTGCTGTAGTTGAAACATTCAACGTTGTGCATTATGCCGCATAATAAGCTTTAGTGCTGTTATTGGAAAACAGGGATATTATAGTAGTACAACAAGGACCACGTTATTGTCATTTACCTATTCCGCTTATTTGAATTGTATGAGTTTACTAGCTGCTCCCCGCGCTTTCCGACGCGTTAAGTTTGAGAGTCCCTGACAACTTGTATATAAAATTATACGATGATGTAACCATGAGTAGTTGACTCGTGAAAGCATAATAAACAAACAAACGCACTCGCAGTCCTATTTTATAATATAATAAGGGCCATTTCTTTCGATTTGAAAATTATTTATACACCCGAAAAACGACCATGATCGTGACCATATGGAAAAGATATTATAAAAAAAATACTAAAAAAAATCATCATCAAATCTATGAATACCTATGATAAAAACAAACGTAGTGATTATATCCTCTTTGATAAAAATGTATGACAAATTATGTCACGCGTTGTCAAACTGTTTGCGATTTGTTAAAATCCATAAACCATTTCAATTTAGTGAGCTGATAGTTTGTGATTTATAAACAAAAATGCCACCGAAAAGATTCAGCAGGGATATAAAACGGTTGCAACGGTCTTCAACAGTTCCGGAAGCAATTGGCACAGTGAAAAATGTGCCGGCACCAACAGCAACACTGACCTCTTTAAGGGATCCGTCGGTACTAACAGCCTCCATTACTCCAGCCAGGGATCCGTCTATACCTATCTCTGTTCCCACAACCTCGAAAGAACCGGAGCCTCCAGACTCCGTAGGGCTTCTAGTATCCGATCCGCCCGAAAAACCTCAACAGACAAAATCCAAATGGTGGACCTCGATCTACGATAAAAAGAAGAAAACATTCTGTGGAAGGACATGTCTTAGCTGGTTACTGATTATCTTATACGCCATCATGTACCTTATATTTCTTAGTACTTACACCATGATATTCCTCTACGGATCGCTTTCTATAATAAAAAATAACGAAGACTATCAACTGATTGAGAAGGTGGAGCTGTTGACTTATTCCGAGAAAGGTATAGGCTTATCAGCTACACCCACCTCGGAACACAGCAATCCGTTGATATGGTATGAGCAAGGGAACTCTAATGCCTACGAGAAATATATTAATTCACTTGATAAATTTCTCTCCAAAAGACAAAAGAGAGACGTAAAAAATTTCTCCGACACAACTAATAAATCTGAACTAGGTCCATGTGGTTTCCCTCCATACGGATATGGAGATAAGCCTTGTGTTGTCATAAGAATCAATAAGCAACGGGGCTGGTCAGCGAAACCTTTGCCAGCCGATTCGTCGCTGGCGAAAAACGCTCCGGCGGAAGTGAAAAAATGGATGAAGTCAAATCATGATAAGCTTTGGTTGCATTGTTCAGGTATTCACTCTTATGACAAGGAGCATATAGGCAAAATACAATACTATCCTGATCCACCCGGGTTCAATCCAAACGATTTCCCAATCGATCTGGCAGGTAAAACTCCGTTAGTAGCCGTACAAATATCTGAATTCACTTTGGGTGTATCTTTAACGATCGAGTGTAAACTTTGGTATGAGTTAGGGACGTCTTCGATTGGTTTTATGATTTACGTCACTCCTAAGAAGGATTATGTCCTCAGAAACTTGTCAAAGTGACACATTATATTGTAGACTTGATAAAACGAGCTAACGTGCGTGACTTTGCATTATTGCACTGACGCTATTCTATAAGTTTCAGATAATATCCACATCTCCATTTCAGTGGCACAATTTCTGATATAAGATCCGTCCCATTTTCATTAGTCAGCTTACTGTCACATATTGATAAAAATAAATATAATTTCTTACATTCGTTTGCTATAATTATGCACTGCAATATCGTTAATCAATATGCGATGCAACTTTGGTGAGATTTGTGCGTGGAAATTGTCCAAAAACTTTTTTCTTTGACGATTTGATTTCAAAACATCAACTTTTTGCTACTATTTATAATTTCATTGCTATTTTTTATAAATATAAACCTTTTAGACGAACTAAATAAACAAACAGATAAGCGGAGAAAAGTGGTTGGCGAATTCATTTTACACAATTAAGAAAAAGACAGTAACTACCTACACAATAGTTTTGAGTTTGTAATATAACTATATTGTTGATGCGCGTCTAATTGTAATACCAGAATATGATAAGCATTAATGTACATTTTAGGAATTAAATAAACTAACAGGAAAACATTACTGAATTTTTATTCAAATACAGTAAGTTTAAACATACTTGTATGTATATTCAGTGTTTGAAAAAAAATCAATATTTCATCGCAATTTTTTTGAAAACCGATGCTTATACATTGTTTGGAAACAATCACTACTTGTTGGAATGTATACGATTTAGTAACAGAAACCAGACGGAAAGTCTAAAAATAAAAACCTATTGTAACGAACCATTATACTCGTAGACAAGTTTATGCATTTTATAATGGGTCAGGCAGGCAATAAATAGATCAATAGAGAATTTCAGACATAATTACTATCTTTAATCATAGACTATCAGCTATCTTATGTACGTTTTTTAATGCCAAGACACCAACTCAAGTCTCAATGTAGACCTGAGATACGTACAATCAAATACTTTGGTTTTATAATTACTAGCTGTGCCCCGCAATTTCACCCGTGTGAGTTTCGGGATTCCCTCAGGAACTCAAAAGTCGCCTAATTTACTCCTTACAACACCAGCTAATTAGCAGTGGAAGTCCCGTCAAAATCGGTCCAACCGTTTCGGAGATTCACCCGGGTGAGTTTTAGAATCCCAGCAGGAACTCAAAATATCTTTCTTATTCTTCTTCTCCTTACAATAACAAACACAACAAAAAGAGAATTGGGAAATGCCGTGACCAAGGGAAATACGGATGTTTCTACATATTATATAAGATGAACAGAGGTCAGAGAGTGAAGAGTTTAGAGTAGAAACTATACAATTTTTTAAAAACCTCTTGTTTTGAAGCAGTGTTTTATCTGCTATCACATTTACTGCGACATGAGTTTTTTAACCTCTGCAAGTGCAAGCGACAACGATACTCCATTAGACGCTATTTGTGTTGCGAATACTGATTTTTTTATAGTTTATTGGATTTATGGTGGCTTTCTCTTGCTCAGCACTCTAAGTTTATTATCCTTCTTTGTTGCCGCAATACGCAATACAGCGTCAGCGTAAAGTAAAATTGGAACTCATGATTGCAATCGATATGTAATACGACCTTTTATAACCGTTAACATTTACACCAATCGCTTAAGGCAAATTTCCCAAAAGAAGAGGCGGGCGAGAAACTTTTAGGTAAGGTACTCTATACAAGGTTGTGAAATTACAATAAAAACAAAAGTCTTGTCTTCTTAAATAAATCTTTCTTTCTTTCTTGCTTTCTACAATCGGCATTGATAGTAGCATAGTTCAGAGATTTCCTATGGAAAAATATCAGGATGATGGAAATACATACATATTACCTATTATTATACTACGTTTCTGGCCCCAGGAGCACGACTTTCGTAGATCGTGATGTTACTAAATTTTAAGTAGGTAAAGATTTTAAAAACAAAACTGCCATACTCAGAGATGTTCATTAAATTAATGATAATTGATATTCAACTTATGAAGTTAAATTTAATTAAATGGCAATTAATATTAATTAAATGAACGTCTCGTGCGGCAGTTTTGTTTTAAAAATCTTTACTTAAAATTAAGTCATCATTAAAACGACTCCAAGTGCGGCGGGTAGAGACGGACTTCTATGACTAAAGGTAGTTAAGTTAGTGTTATTATTTATGCAAACGTGTTTTGATTGACCATGGGACTAAAATGGCTTCGTCTCAATTCAAACAACAACAACAACAAAATAACAAATACGTCCATTCTATTCTTTAATAATATACTAGCTGACCCCCGCGGTTTCACGCGCGGTAATATCGGAGTACTCGCGGTAATTCCGGGATAAAAAGTTCCCTATATCACTCAGGATCACTATAGCTTCCTATAAGCTAAAGAATTTTCAAAATCGGCTCAGTAGATCCAGAGATTACCCCTACAAACTCACGAACTCACTAACTCCGGAGTTCCCGAGGGAATTCTGGAGTAAAAAGTACTCTATTTCACTCAAGATCACTGTAGCTTCTTCTAGGTGAAAGAATTTTAAATTCGGTTCAGTAGATCCAGAGATTACCCCCTACAACGTCACAAACCCACAAACTCACAAATTTTTGCTCTTTATAATATTAGTATAATATAGATATAGATTTTTAACTAACTGGTGTCCGTGGTTTCACCCGTCTGATGCGCCATTAAACGACGATAATTGTTCTCAACGTCTGATTCCGATGAAACAAAAGCCTTTGGTAGCGCATGAAAATCCGTTCTGTAGTTTCGGAGATTTGTGTGACCGGCTATGCAAAGACAAATTTAAAAAAATACTTATTTTTTTATAATTGAGTTTTTAAAATTTTCTTTTATAGCCTCATCTCAATTTTTAGTAAATATACCGACATGACGATTCCTAATATTTTATGTGCATTGGGTATAGGTACATACAATAATATAATATATCCTAGTAAATAAATAGGTGTTTGTTTTCTGAAAGAATTTGCTGTATTTGATGTTGTTTGTTTAATCTTTATTATACATCTAGTATTTTAGTTTAGTAGATGGTGCAGCTAGATTACAAACGACTATTAAAGCGTCGGAGTGTCAATAAAGCGAAGTCATCCAATTTCTTACACTGCAGGGTGCACTATTTCGTGTTTTCATTAATATTTTTATCGTTTCTATCCTTTACTTTATCTATTTTATTCATATCTTTACCGTCAGTTAATAGATATTTGCAGTACCTAGTAAATTATAGAACAGAATTCTTACTGTTATAAATGTAAATGCGAAACGCTTTTCGCCTCACTGATCATCCTGAAATTTTGCATAGGTACACGTTGTCAGAGGTACAAGGAAGGACATAGGGTACTTTTTATCCCGGAATTCCCACGGGAACTCCTAGTATAGAGAACTAATTTGTTGTGTATTTGTATAGGCGTCATTTCTAAAACCTGCACTGAAACGATTCCAAAATTGTTTCAAGGATTCGAAGCTAGATAAAAACATAGAGTTCCTGAGGGAGCATCAGAAGTCACATGAGTTTCCACTCGTTTAAATTCTGAACATGTAGCTTTTTAGTGTATAGTTAGTTTCGACTCATTTTGGTAGCGAAACCACGTAGAAAAAGCTACCATAATAATGTATGTATAGGTAAAATAAAAGAACTTAAATTTGTATTGTATGTAGGTACAGTGTAAAATTGAAACATTTTACCTTAATTCGTAATAATTTATTGAATAATCTATTAATCCAATGATTATTAATAATTTTATTATTTTTATTCACACTATTTTTAAAAAGACATTAAGTAAATAGTGAAGACAGTAAGGTACACTTCCTTGTCCAACTTCCCTTTAACACAATTTCATGAAACAGTTCAACGTTATTTATGCATAATATATAATTTAAATAACATAATTTTAATTTTTATATTAAAATATGATCGCAAAATTTTTGTTTAAATTTAATTCGGTGTTTTTTTTATAAAGAACTGTTAACAAAGAACATTAACTAACAGGTATATTATTATAGATTTAAACAGGTTTATTTCAGAGAGTTTTTTCATTGATAACTTTTTACTGGAAACACTAATATTATAATAACTAATTTAGAGATATTAAATATTTTTACTGTATTAAAATTTCGATTGGCACTAGCTATGACTATCACATTGGGACCTTGCAGACACTTAATAAAAAGAAAACTAGCATAAAAATAAATCTAAAATCCAAAGGTAAAACATCCACATTTTAGTCAAAAAATGGAATCTGAGTAATAAGAGAAATCTAATATGAAAAATTTACAAAAAAAAACCATCATCCACTATGACCAACTACGTATATTATTTGCCTATAGTTTTTTTTGGAACGAAGTTCCTGCGGCTTGTGTTAGGAGTTAACCCGCAGAAGTCGTCACGCCAGGAAAAAGCATGCATACTAAACGAGACGTTCGATTCCGTTCGGCTTCGTTCGGATATCGTCAAGTGCTGGTCGCTTTAATTGTTTATCTATATCATGCATTAGTTAAATGTGATTTTTTTTTAAATATAATCAAAGTTTATAACTCCTGTTGAATAAAATTGTTAAAATAACTAAAAAAAATATTAAAACGGGGGTGGGAGGGGGATCCCCGACCGCACTCGTTTTTTTTAAAGTGAAACTCAAGCGCGTGGGTAAAACAATTTTGATGGTTCGTTGTCTTAATGCCGGTCGACGTAATATGATAATAGTGAATCAGGGTTACGTTGGAAAATAATTGGACTATAACATTATAGTGTAGGTTCCATAATTTTAAATTACTCATAAAAAACAAAGCATGGATAAATTTGTTGTATCTATAAACAATACTGCAAAAGCAACATGTATCACGAAAATGTTACTCATAAGGTGTTTCAAGAGAAAGTTTACATTTGAACTTTATTCCATATATTTAAAGTTTCAATTAAAACTTTCTTTCGAGACATCTTTTGTTCGACTACAGTTTTACAATTCCAGACGAGTTATATGCGATATTGTTTGTTAAGCTTTATCAAAAATAGAACGATTAGAGTTAAATATATTTAATATACATATATCACAAAATATATTCATTGTTGCAACGCTTATCGTGGTGCAATTCGTTTTTAATGCCCCACTACGGTTGGATCGAGAAATGGTGGCATTAAATACAAATTAGCTTTAGGCCTGACACAACATTCGCAATGGACCACTGATGAAGAGGTATTTTTTATTGGAATTCAATTACAATACACTTGTAGGATTATGAGAAACGGAGTAGGTATGTTTATTTGTTGTAAGACGTCTGTACCCTTGGAGAGAGCAAAAAAAAAAATCATATCCTGAAACCGCAGAACAACATTTCAATAAAAAAAAAATCGTTGATCGTTGACCAAGCTAAAAACAAAGCAGTATTTTTTAACTCTTCTATAGAGTTTCCATACCATAGTAAAATTATAGTTATTTTTTTATTTAATCCGTTTTCGTTTCACTTATCGCTGTTGAGTTTTAATTCTGCAAAAGTATATTACGTTAATACTAAGAATAGTAACTTAATATATTTTGTTTTCTTTTTATAAATGATAGATATCTCAGGAGGTATGATTTTTTTTTAGTAAGATGCGCCACCTTCCATGACTACTGAAGCGGGTTTGACGAAGAAAAGAAAATAGAATATTATATTTAATAATATTAGAACGAAGTTCTTTATCGCACGGCACGAATGCGAGTAAAAATTCATTTTTCATTACTCATACTCGGAAAGTAGGTCTGAAGTTGCCTGAGAAGCGGGTTGAAAGTAACCCTTTTCAGCCCTAGGGAGAATCGCTTTCAACTGACAACTGTCAAATTATTAAAAAAAAACTAGGTCTATTTTCACATTTCTATTGAACCATGTTTCAACTTTCTATACAGCCAGCGCGATGTAAAATTGAAATAACGTAAATTTTAAGTAGGTATTAATTAAAAAAATTCACTCACTTTTTCATAAGCTAATTCCTATTTATATTTTTTATTTTCTTTAATTAATACTTAATAATTAAAGAAAATATTTTTTTTAGGTCGCCACAATGTAAATAAAAAATACTGGCTGAATAGCTAGCCGGCCAAAGAAAAAGAAATAGGTGTGAAAGTGTCAAGCGACTATCCGATCTTCACTCATTTTTTCTTTAGCTAATTCCTATTTTTATTTTGACTTTCCTTGCATTCGTAATGAAAAGCACAGTGTTATCCTCGGGAGAAAGATTAGTTAGATTAGAAAGATTAGAAAGTTACTTTCACCCCTAGGATAACAATGTACTATTCCGTCACAGCGTTATACGGCTGATGCTCAACGGAAAAACAAAGCAATTGTTACTTTCTTCGAAATTCGTTTTTTGTATTTTTGCCTTTGGTGTTCAATATGGAAAAAACTTCGTTCTAACCAAGTGTTCCACGACAGCCACGACTTTTTTTATTCCCATTTCTTTCCCGCTGTCAATAACTATTAGTTACGTCGGCAAGTGACTAACTCTAACGTATTGGATTCTAAATCAATTTAATATTACAAGACGTTATTTACCTATTTTTAATTATTCAAATACAGATACCGATTATAATATTCTTTATTTATTTATCTAGATATTTTATATTGTATTTTAACCTAAGTGCATCATGAACTGTATCATTTATAAGGGTGCAACAATCATTAAAGAAGAACTATTTACGTTTTTTTTTTTAAATCCATTATTTAGTTATTCTCCGTTTCTCAAGTTGTATTTCGAGCGCGATTTCATATGAGCAAAGTCGCTGCCAAGAGTCTACACGTGCATTTAAATATTAAAGCTGGAAATTCACTTTTAGTCGCTGCATGCACTAGTTACAACGAAAAAGCTTAATTTCGCAGTAGCTGAACTATTGTTAAGCGAATTTTTCACAGAAAAGAAACGTTTCCAAAAAAATTGGACATCAAAACCGGCTACATTACACTACTACATTACTGTATCGTACATTTTACAAACGAATATAATAATATCAGTTTATAAATTTTGGTATACAACGTTATTTTTAGTAGGTGCTTATTAATCTGGAAAACAGGTTATTCAGAATCAGTACTAACAGAAACGTTTTTTACTGAAAATAAGGTTTTGAAAGATAGACATAGTTTTGCCGGCTGCCAATGTAGTGTAATCAAGTGAGGAGACTAATGTTGGTACACTATATCTTCGGTAGTCATTATTTTGTGATATTTACCCGTCAAATCTGCATTTAAGTTCGATGAGTTTAAACTACTACTAAAAATTACCTTGTACATAATAAAATACCCATTAAATTTAATACTTGTTACATTCTTTGAAGGTAAAGTAATAACTAGAGACACGTATATGTAATAAAATATGTTTATTCAACAAGATAACCAGATAGACTTTAAAAACATCTAAACATTGAAAAGTTTTACAGTTATAATAGTTGAAATCAGGCTTATAAGTATAGTTATATTATAGTGCCATTTGCGTAAATAAGTTTTTTCGGCAATTATTGACTGATGAGTTGTGAAATGTTTTTGTACATAGGTATATGTTTTTTGTGTGAAAGAATAAAATAAATAACTTATTAGACGTATCCAGATATAGATATCTGAAGAAAGTATGTAATAAAACGTTACGAAATAAAAGTTCACTCGGTAGAAATAATTAGGTACAAGAATCAGGATATAGTAGAAAGTAAAATTAGTAAGAAATTACTAGTAAAACTAGTAAGTAGTATAAGAAATTATTTAGATTTTACTCTAAGGCTAATTGCTCTCTATTATACAAAAAATTTAAGGTACATATTACCTATATGATAATATAAATAATGTTTTTTGTAATATTTATAATGGACGAACACATATCATTCGAACGAATGCAGTCTACAACACGAAAATAGCTTTAAATCATTGCTTTCGTGTACACGAGTACCTATATCTTATATAGAATTAAATGCAATGCAACATCTAAAAACACATTAAGTGCACTTCCACACATAACAGATAAAGTGATTCATATCATTTTCACAATATAAACAATCGCACATTAATCCGGACAGTATTCTTCTTTGGACAAAAAATCCACAAAGAATTTTTAACTTTGCAAGGCAGTGCACGAAATGTGACCCTAATGAAATTTATAAAAATAATGATACTGATAATAATCTTAATTCTAAAAACACTCAAAACAATATGTGTGGTCAACAAAAAAACCTATAAGTATTTATTTTATAGCAAAAGAATGAAAGGGATCAATGGTAACAGTTTCAAAGATTCAATCCTTCGAGATCACAAATTCCTTTACTCTTTGATCACAATTTGATTAGGCGTATCTCTAACTTTGCTACATTCACTTAAATATAATATTAAAGTCACTTTCCCAATATTCACACTCCGTGTCCCGTCAGTAATGTAACTTGCACTAGTTAAAGCGTTCGATACTGTTCACATTCTAGCTAGATATTTACCAGAGAATATGTCACTTGTCAACCACATACATATAACAACTGTGGTACACTTAAGAGAACCTATAACTTGACAATATCATTCTCTTTGGACATCCATAGCTCTATCGATTGTCACAAATGTTTATCTTTCTCCGTTTATAAACACCGGGACGTCGATATATTGCAATTTTTTTACGACATCAACAGCAGCTGTACTGTTGGAATTTATAGTTCTCAAATGTACTGGTAATATAAGAACAGCAAAGGAATCAGTGTGAATAAGTTGGGTGAACTCAGAAATCCTCTGCTCCATGTACATTCAATATCAGTTGATAGAACCTGAAACAGTGAAACCATGTTAATATTATATTAATATCCTTACTAATATTAAAAATGCGAATGTGAGTTGGTTTTCATGCCTTAAATACAATATAATCGATCATCATGAAATTTCGTATATAAGTAAATACAGAAAAAGAAAAGGTAGGTACCGTTTGTCTACAATAAAGTCCTGTTTCCGAGGGAATTGACCAATAGAAAATTGGTTGAAAAAATGCGATATGAGCGAAGTCGCAGGTTTTTTATAAATAACTAACTGTTCCCTGCGGTTACTCGTCCGTTAAATTGACTTCGTGAAATCCTTTCTTAACTGACGTCTCCTACCCTTAATAATATATCCAGCTTCATAGGTTAAGTATTTTGCGAGATTTTGTGTTTAGTCAGTGAGATAGTGACCTTTCGCTTTTATACTATAAGCATAATTATGGAGATTAAGCGATAGCTTCTACTTTTATAGTAAAACTTACATCACTCAAAGTTCTGTTATAATCTGATTCACATCTGGCAAATCTAATATCGTCTCGCGAGCTGATACACGTAGATAGGCTCTGGCAAAGGTATTGTCTTCTCTTGCGGTCCCAAGCTTCGATCCAACTGTAACAATATTGAAATTAGTCTATTTGTTGTATTTGTTGATCAGAGCAGGTGCTCATCTGATGATGAAGTGCTTAAATTGAGAATAAAATAGAATAGAATAGAAGTTTATTTGGTACCAATATAAAACACTATGTGGCTTCGATAATCTTAAAATAGACAAAGTACCAAAATGGCTACCACTCAGCATATCCAATGGAACTATAGTCCTACACGACGCAGATTTTCAGTGACGACCATACAAGTAAATAGGTAAATATACTTTTTTTTAGCAATGTTAGTTTTTCTTACCCGACTCCACAGTCACAGTACAAAGGATTTGAAGCCACTAAAATGTCATGTAGGAACAGATTGTTGGGAACTCCTGGCCACTCCCATATCGCTGGATTAGATACTCTCATTATATTGTTGTTCCTCAAGTCTAAGGTCAAATTCTTCACACGTCCATGCTTATAAAACACTTCACTGTCAATTTCACTAACGCTCGTGTTGTAAATTGTTAATCGTAAGTTTTTAGAATGAACGCCCTGCAACGGAAAAGACACACCGAAAATTTGTAAACGAATGAAACAGAAGAATATTCTTGAAGAAACTTCTAACAAAGAGAAAATGTTAAGACAATAATTTTAATAACAATCCACTTCACAACACACAGATCAACTTGATCCACAGTAAGCTATTATTAGCTTGTGTCGTAGAAACCAAGCAAACGTGGTATATACTACATAGAATTACATAGGTATTATACTATAGATATATAAACACACCCAGACTGGAAAGTGGAACCCTGTGTTCATCACACAAAGTGCACACCCACCAGGAATTGAACCCGGAACCTCGGACAAAATTTGGAAGAGGACCTAGAGAAGAAGTATTCTAAAGAATCCACTTACACTTATGAGCCAATCAGATAGATATTTCAACGGTTTTCCTGTGATCGTTATATTGTTAAGTTTGCAGGGCAACTGTCCAAACATTTCTTTACCCAAATCAGTACCAGTGTCGTCTACTTCTAAGTACAGATTTTCTAAAGCGGCGTTGTATGTTAACATTCTAGGAATATTAAACTCTCTTACGCTCGAATAAACGGTTATTTTCAGAGTTCTTAAAGTAAACATTTTGCTGAAAACTCCGTGCTGTAATAAAAATTATCAACCTTATAATTGTGAAAAACTTAGGGATTTCAAATTAATACAAGTAATAAACTTTGTTAACACTTACCTCAAAAATTTTTAGTCGGAGACGTGTAACATCAAGATATTCTAGTCCAGCTGATATCCCATACAAACTTGTATTCAACAGAGCTGTTATTGGATTACCAGATAGCGAAAGCCATCTCAAATCGGTCAAAGAATGGATTGCCTGGAAGAGGAAGAAAGAAATATAGAAACCTCCTGACGCTGAGGCTGTGTGAGCGATAATTCTTCAAGAGGACTACTATTGTGCGGTAGACTTTGGACATGCATTCACAGTTAAAATTGTAATAGTTGATTTATCAACCCATATGCCGAAAGTCCAAGGTCAACCCCGTAAGGGACTGCCACGGCTCTCATCTGTTTTTTACAGTAAATTTAAAAAGTGTCTGATGTTAAAAAAGAGAGATTTTACTTACAACAGGTATCGTAGTCAAATCGTTGTAAGATAAATCCAGAAATCTAAGACGAGTCAAATTTGCCGTCGTATCTGGTGGAATAGACGGTAGATTGTTATAAGATAGATCCAGACTCTTCAGTTTGGGCAAAGGCATTGACGGTACCTGGAAAATAATAATAACTATTATTAAAAAAACCTTATCCTGCATACTAATAAAAAAATCGCCAGAGGATATTTAAAAAGCTTACCGACGACAGGCTAACGTTTTTAAGTCCTAAATACGAAAGTCTTCTTTCTAAGCCTTTAAAGACTGTGTTCCCCCTGTCACCGCCGTTAAATGGCAAATTGTTGCTCAAATCCAACCAACGTAGTCTCGGTAATGCCGCAAATGATCCACCTTCGACCCGCACCAAATGGTTGTCTGATAAATCCAGCCAAGCCAGCGCCTGGAACACAAATCATAGATCTTTTAATAGAAAGTTCATTACAAATTAAGATAAAAGTAATTCATTAGTTTTGGCTTACTTTTTTTTCAATATTTGATTTTAAGAAATTTAATAAGTGGGTTACTTAATCATTGGATTGAGATTTTCCAAAAGAAATAGGCAAAATTTATATTTATTTTGATACTAATGACTAGCTAGCATTAAAGCGCTTGCACGTGCCTTCTAGCGTAGCAGCGACACATCCGTAGCGTACTAAAAATAACGTTGACAATATTTTGAATTTCAGGTTCTACCTTGTACAGTAAATTCTGCGGATATTGCTTTTTTTGATGAAACACTCGGGTGCGATCTCGGCTAGCCGTGTGATACATGTATTCGTCGCTGTAGTCGGGCTCTTCGGGCCAGTACTCGCCGATTTGATCGAAGCTCTGACAACACATGCAGGGATTGGACAACACGTTAGCATAACTACGCACACACTGGCATTAGTAAACTACTGCTCGGTCGGTTAGTTGACACGCCACACGGGGATATCGACTTATTAAATGAAGACGACGTACCACTTTTAGTAAAATTTTATAGTGTTTTCAATTGATATAATATAGGTATTATATTTTGGTCTACATGGAAAAAATTAAAATGTGTTTAGCAATAAAACTGTACAAACAGGTAAAGAGAGACAGAGAAAGAGAAAAAAGAACAAATATTATGAGAAATGCGGTATTGTTAGTGTGGTATGCCCCAATGTTCAAAATAGACCATGGCTCAGCATAACGCTTTAGGTATGCACTCACAGAGCTGTTTCATACAGGACCATGACATAGTTTAAATAGTAAATTTGAGAACTAAAAGTGAAACGTTCAAACTGTATCACACTTTTATGTTAAAATATAATACGAATTACAATGTGAAACTGTTTCTACAAACAAAACAACAAAAACATTACATATAATATTTACAAACTTTTGTTTATCGAGCTGTTAGTATTCAAAATCATTGTCATTCTCTTTTAGATTATGTGTATTCAATCTAATCTCTACAAAATAATCAATTCAAATGCACAATTTACCCTGAATCTCTGGACTAAATCAGCGAGGGCTATCGCGGGTATACTGTTTCCACTCAGGTCTAGCTCAACAAGATTACTAGCTGCGGTAGGAGAGAGACAATTCGTAGGAATTCTCGATAACTCATTGTCCGATAGATCCAATCTGCGAAATCAGAATTAATAAATAAACATAATTTCATATTCGTGCTAATAGGAAAAAAGTTTTAAAGTTAAAAAAACACTTTTTACCTTTCCAAAGCCGGCGATGGTATGAAATTATCTGCCAAGTTTCTTATATAATTGTTAGATAAATCTAGAGACGTGAGACCTTGCATCTCATGTAGGATTTCCAATGGCATATCGACCAAATGGTTGTGAGATAGATCAATGATCTGAGAACGAAACCGATTTAATTATTAAAATATAATCCAAATACAGTATTAATTGACTTCTTATCATGATTACTGATAGGTACCTGTAAGTTTCTGCCTCTCTTAAAACAATCATATTCCATATACATTATGAAATTATGTGACAAATCTAAATACTGCAGCATGTGCATAGAGCCGAAAACTTCCCGAGTAATATTTCTAATCCTATTGTGGGATAGATAAAGTTCAGAGAGAGTCAAATCTGCATGCCTGAAAATTAAAATGATCGTCAGTTATTTAAAACAACAAAAATAAAAATAAAAACGTGTTAAAATACGAAAGTTTGTTACCTAAAGTAATATGGTGCGATGTAAGAAATATTATTGTGTGAAAAATCCAATACTCTAATATTCACTGACACTGTCCCAAGGCCTGAAACATTTATTTATTTATTTATTTATTTATTTGCTGAATATGTTACACTAAGATGTTATAATTATTACAAATAAGCCGCATATCCGCCATATTGGCGTGCAAATTTCCAATTGATTGTGGTAACATATTATTTTTATATACTTATTTATAAATATTTTCCCACTACATCAAAATAAATGTTTGAATTAAGATGATGCTTAACCAAAATATACGATACAATAGAATAAAATTTATAGAATGGCAATAATAAAATTCAAATCATACATTAAATATATCAATCAATATCAATAAAATCAAATATTATATTATGTCAATAGTAAATTTAAAATTAAAATAAAATCAAATCATTGGTGAAGATACAAATTTAGGAATAGTTTAGAGTAACTTAGTACTTTTAAAGTGTTAATTAGCAATATTGAAAAGCTACATTCTAGCGACCTTGCAGTAGGTCAAGATAGAAGATAAAAAGTCACCTTGCGAAGAATATGGGCCGTAATAAAACCCAGTCAATTCTAAGATGCAAATAAAGGAAGAGAGAAAAACTTTGAATTAAAAGAAGCATAAACTATTGTAAAAAGCCTTAAGTTAAATAAAACATCTTGCAACTTGCGACTTGGTAAGTCAACAAATATATACATTTAAAAGTGTACAATATTGATGAGCATAATAAAATTCAAAATTTGTGAATACTTTATTTGAAAAACCAAATGTGCTCAAACTTGAAACCATTTATTTTTGAGTAAAAGTTGCTATATCTTACTCTGAGCTTTAGGCAGTGGATAGAAGTTGGATGAATAAAAACTGGCAGCATTTGAATCCGTTAATGATGTGATCATGTTGTAAGACGCATTCACTTTTAGTGCTGTAGCTGAACCAACTTGATCAAAAATGGAAAACTTGAACGTTGACAAAATATTGAATGAAATATCTAGCCTGGAAAACAAAAGGAACATTAAAATAAATCGTCATTCTATTAATTTTAAAAACTTCATTTAACTGAAAAATTTTAGTTAGGTACTTACTCTTTGAGAGCTGGTAAATTTTGGAAGGCTTCTTCAGAGATATCGTAAATTCTATTTCCTCTCAATCTTATCGTTTTCAAATTGTCCATTCCAGTGAATGCTCTTCTTTGTATAACTTCTATCAAATTGTCGTCTATCAAAATCTCTTGCAGCTCTCTTAGATCAACAAATGTATGCTGTGCTATTTGTTTCATTTGATTGTGCGATAAATATACGCTTTCCAGCTGTTTATGAATATCGCCCTAAAAAGTAAGATCGTTAATAACCAACACGGTTTTATCTTTAGTTCGACAAATTAATAGCTGTCAAAACTATATTTGACGACAAACTAAACCAAATAGCTGTAAATTTTGTTCACCCTTTTCGTCTTATTTCACAAACCAACTATACTGCAACTATGGTATGATTAACTAGCTATTCCCCGCGGTTTCACCTGCGTAAATTTTGGAGATCCCGCGGGAATTCCGCGATAAAAAGTTCCCTATGTGTTATTTTGATGTATTAGCTATATTTTAAGTTTCATTAAAATCCATTCAGTAGTTTTTGCGTGAAAGGGCAACAAAAATCCATCATACAACATACATACAACCTTTAGCGTTTATAATGTTAGAAAGGACGTTAAGTATTGAAGGATTTCTCACCTGTAAAGTGCCTTTTGAGAAATTATCAATTTCATTGTCGTGTAATTTCAACGTCTTTATTTTGAATAAGAAATGGAAAGATGTATCTGGTACGTTTTTCAGTTTGTTATTGCTGAGGTCTAATTGTTGGAGCTCACTCAAGCCTTTAAGCGGTTCGAAGGGCAGAATTCTTACTGAATCAGCTAAACCGTTAGCCATCTTTAGAGTTGTTAAGGTGTGCAGCTGAAATTTTTCAAAATAAACAAATGATAGATGGACATAGATAAGCAATAGTGTGTTAACCCACACTGGAACATTTTTGAGTAAATCGTATTTTAAAATTATAGTGCCATTTTGTGTCAACATTTTTTTTATGTTCAAAATATTGTTGGTATTCAAACAATGTAATAAGGTAAACACATAATTAATAAACGTTTTATAACTCTCAGTAAAGTGTTCTGTATCAATACCTTAATTTTGTGGGTTAACATGTTATTGCTTATTGGCGTTCAGATAATAGTTATTAAAAAAATTAAAATATATTCATCTAAATCTATTGACATTTAGGTGCCAAAAAATAAATGTGTTACGGCCGCACTCAGAGTCAACTTAAATGATTACTTAATTAAGTATATAGATTTTTAAAACAAAACTGCCGCAAACACAGACGTTCAGTAAATTAATGTTAATTGGCATTTAACGAGATGGAATTTCATTTGTTAAATGGCAATTAACATTAATTTATTGATCTTGTGTGATTGCGGCAGTTTTGGTTTTAAATATCTATACTTAACTAAGTAATCATTAAAGTCGACTCTGAGTACGGCCGTTAGTCTGTTGACTTTTAAAAATGACTAAAAATAAATGTGTTAAACGTTGAAGTTGAATGAACGATATACTTAGCGGTCCTAATGAAGGAAAGGAAATGGTCAACAATCGATTATTGTTACCGTTCCAAAGTTTACCTCAGCGAATGCGAAGGGATCGATGAAATCGATGTTGTTCTCGGACATGTCCAGCGATTTGATCGTCCTGACGTGTTGGAAGGCGCTCGATTCAATTCTTTCTATATTACTTCCAACTATTTTGAGCTCCTCCAATTCCACACCGAACTCTATGAAATCTTCAGCTCTTATGCTTCTTCTTATTAATTTCCCAATGGACAAATATCGAAGCGATCGCATACTGAAAGAATATAAGAGAAACTAAGTTTAAAGCCGAAAATTAAATTATTAGGTACCAATGATGACAATGGTTTTAGAATATTATCAAAAAATCTAACATTAGGTACCTACTAAGCATTCGATATTTTAGAAAATATAACTAATGTGTTAAAAAACCTAATTTAAAGTAGACTAATTAGTGTATGAGGGTCTTAATTAGATGTTTTTTTATCAGCTACGTTGGTCAAATGTTTCTTTATTATTTTGCCTAATAAGTTATGACGTAGCGTAGTAACTTGTAAGCTAATAATTCTAGTATTGTAATTGAATATTTCACGTTTATTAAAAAACTTATTCATTCTAGTCTTGAAGCGATCTGAAACTTAGCTCTGAATAGTGATTTATATAGACTTACCTTCTAACATCTTGTAAGCTCATTTCGATCGACGAAGTTCCACTAACGTCCAGGTAAAATAATCTATATTGAAAATTATTAAAAGTCGACACGGAAAATTCCGACGGTGTATTCGTTGAAAGCAAGTTTATATCAACCTGAAAATGGGAATATTAAACAGTGTTTTATATCTTTAGTTTTTAATTCAATTTGAATGATTCAAATTTTCTTTCAAGTTTATTGAGTTAAAAATAACTATTACAATAAATAACGGTGCAATGCATACTGATGTAGATGAGCTTCTAGGGAAGCTTTAGTTTCAATTGTTTTCAGGTTAATGGCTATAAATAATATAGGTCCATTAAATACAACAATAGGCTTGTACCCGGGGTATGAAAATCAAAATTCTATTTAGTTCGTCTTGTAGATAAATAAAAAAAAACAAAAGACCCGTATTTTTTGCTTTTTCAAATTATTGAAAAAATACTAAGATAAAACGCAATACAGTTTAGGAGAGGGGGCTCTTGACGTCATAACGTATTACAAACTATAGCATGGCGTGACGTCTCGCAACATCTCCGTTTTCTGAGCGTTTTCTTTTAATTACGTGAAAAATTAAAAAATACGTGTTCAATATTTTTTATTAATCTACAAGACGGACTAAAAAATAAAATTTGATTGACAAGCCCATTGGCCTGACAGTTAATCAACCTTTTTTGACATGCCTACCTAGATATCGTAAAAACTGTAAGCATTACCTTATTCTCTCTCAAGTTCAGGAACCTGAGAGCGTCCAGTTTGTTGAGCATGAACTTCGTGATCATTGTCAAGTTGTTCTCGGAGAGGTCGAGGCTCTGCAGGCTGTTCTCCAACCCGGCAAACGATGCGGGAGACAACTCGGATATACCGCAATCGCGCAACGAGAGAGTTTTGATCCTTGCGTTACGGAATGCATCTTCCTTGAAATTGGAATGATCAAAATTATCTAACTAAAGCAGTGGTTCTTAACAAGCGGTCTGCGGACCACTAGTGGTCCTTGGAAGCATCTCAAGTGGTCCGCGAGCCATGCCAACCACAGTCGGCACAACACCACCCGACTGCGACTCGAGGCGAGATATTACCTCCATATTAATAAACCAACTGGGTGATCCACAGCATAACGGAAATTTTGTCAAATGGTCCCCCAGGACTAAAAGGTTAAGAACTACTGAACTAAAGGAACATTCAAAGGATAATGATAGTTTAGCTTTGGACGAAAATGTACAAAAGGAAAATATAATTTGTTAATGAACAATTTTGTAAATATTAATATCGTATAGATATTTGACTGTAACAAAAAATATATTAATAATAGATAATAATTTTTACTAGCTCCAAGAAAAAAATTATGAGTTTACTGAATCGCAAGATTTAACTGAGGAAATGTTTTCGGGAACTTACTCTAATAACAAAGATGGAATTTCCGTCCAATGAGGTGTTATTCAAGACGTTGAAGTACTTGAACGCTCCAGGTTCTAATATGGTGATAACATTGTTGTCCAGTCTGAAATTATCACATCATCATTATTATTACATAAAAACTATGTAATACAAAATATATAGTGTGTTTAAAACCTTAAGTGCAAATATTATCGAGATACTGAATTCGAATTAAGGAGTTTTTGCTGTCGTCATTAAATAAAAGGAGAAGAAACAATGTTGATTTCTGAAATAATTTCGATCGAGCTCTTCCACGAAAGTAGGGTTGTACTTAAAGATAAAGTAGGCTAATGAATTTGAAATTATGATAGCGTCGACCGCGAACTTATGACATGAAATTAAATTATAAATAATAGTGAATGTATACAGGAGCACGGCGCGACAACTCTTCAACATTGTTCCCCAGCTGTGGAGGCCAGTCAGGGCCCCTTTTTAGCCCTTTCTAGATGGCTTCATCGAAGTCTTGTATTATTTATCGGTACTATCTTTACTCTGTGCCTGTACTTACACCAACCCAAACAACTTACAAACAGACATACCTAGCCTTAACTAGGATGATTTTGTATGAGACTTCTACTAATCTAAATACGCCCACAAAAAAATAACAGAAACAATTTGCCTGGAGGAGGAGGTATGTAGACCTGGTTAAATCAAACCCGTCACTGGTATGTAAAAAAAGGTTTCAAATTAGGAATATTATTATCTTACTTTAAATAATCCAATGACATTTTGACACCATTCAACTCGTGCGCCGGTGGGACTTGCTTGATCACATTGTTAGTTAGATCCAGGTAGCGCAACTGTCTCAAAGGTGCCAACTCTTCGTACGGTATGTAGGTCAGTTGGTTGTCTCCTAGCAGTAGCTGGAATAGAATAAAAAAAAGCTTTCTCATCAAAGAAAATAGCAATTTGAGGTCAAAAAACCCATGACAATTCGTAAGACAGAAACTCCATATTTTCTTTTATTATAAACGTTATTTTGATATCACACGCACCAGAGGGTCGATTTTTGAATCGCTCGAATTACTATTCGCACACGGAATTGTAAGATTCACGCGTGAATGCTTAAAAAATGTATGAGGATTCGCACGTGAATTCGCGATTCCGTGCGTGAAAGTAATTCGTGCGATTCAAAAATCGACCCCCTGTAGCCTTTATAGTGGCGCCACTTCTAGAAAAATGTGTTTCTTTATAAAGAACTAACTGTCCCGCGCGGTTTCACTCGCGGTAATTTCGGAGTTCCCGCGGAAATTCCAGGATGAAATATAGATAGAAAACATTTCTCATGAATCACTCTATCTATTAGTGAAAAGTGGTTTTAAAAATCTAAGCATACATACGGACAGACAGACAGCGGGACGCGGCTTAGTTTTATACAATGTAGTGACTACGGTGTTATCAGACTTCCCGCGGGAGTTCCAGAATAAAAATATCCTAAATACTTTTCATACTTTTCACTACATCTGACAATGTATACAATATTTCATGCCGTTTTTTCTCGCGGGAGCTAGATAAAAGTAGGTACCCTATATCCTTTTCCCCTACCCCTGAGAACGTGTATGCAAAACTTCATGATTATCGGTTGAGTAGTTAAGGCGTGAATAGGTAACAAACAGATAGAGAGAGTTAAGTTACTTCTTATTAATAATACGAGTAGATATGTGTTGTAGATGCGCGACACTTTAGTATGGCATCACTCCAGAGATGAGTGGCAAAAGTGTCAAAGCTCGTTTTGGTGTCATTCAATTAAAAAGCAATGACGCCCTCTACTTATCTATCAACTCATAACTTGTTGTTGTTACAAAATGTCTGAAGTACTAATAATGAAACACAGTGATTGATATATTCTTTTCTAAGTTTAATGTAAATTGCTAAATTGTTAAATGTGCTCAACTTGCTGATTAATAAAATAATCATGTAAACAATGCCGAAATATCTTATTTCTCTAACAATTGGTAGCAGAGCGTAGTTTTGGTAGTTTTGGTATTATCGGCAAAAAGAGAAAAATAGCAATGGCGTCGTATCACCGCATCGAAACATTAACCAAAGAAAACTATGACACTTGGTGCCTTCAGGCGCAAGCAGTTCTAATCAAAAATGATTTATGGTGCTATGTGAATGGTGAAAAAATCATCGAAGAATCCACAGAAGCTGATGATAAGGCGGCATTTCTGAAGGGAGACCTCATGGCAAGATCAGAGTTGTTACTACTCATATCTCCTTCAGAATTGAAACAAATCAAAGGATGTACTACATCTAAAGCCGTTTGGGATAAACTTAAATCCATTCATCAAAGCTCAGGACCCGCCAGAAAAGCCACCCTACTCAAACAATTAGTACTTAAAAGAATGACTCCACAAGAAGACATTAGGGATCATTTAAACAATTTCATGGATGTTGTTAGCAAATTGGCTGACATGGAGGTACAAATTCATCATGAATTGTTAAGCATAATGATGTTATATAGCTTACCTCCAATATTTGAAAGTTTTCGAATCGCTATTGAATCGAGAGATGTTCTGCCTAATCCAGAAGATTTAAAAATCAAAATAATCGAAGAAAGCGAAGCGAGAAAACAGAGCGAACATCCAGAGAAATCAGAAGCTTTCTACACAAAAAACAAAACCAAAACATTACTATGTAAAAATTGTAATAAAAGGGGTCATTCAACTCAAGCTTGTTGGTCGAAGAAAAAACAAAATAAAGATAAAAAGCTAGAGAAAAACTTCAATATTTGCCTAACTATGGGTAAAACCGATACTCAACAGAATATGTGGTGTCTTGATAGCGGATGCACCTCACACATGACTGGAGAAAAAGATATGTTCACCAACATGTCCTCGGAGACAGGCATATTGAAATTAGCTTCAAATAAACACACGACACAAGTTGAAGGAAAAGGCAAGATAACAGTGAGTACAAATCATGACAATTATAACCTAAACGATACATTGTTTGTACCAGATTTATCAGCAAATTTAATGTCCGTTGCAAAAATTACGGATAACGGGTATAAAGTCATATTCGAAAAGGAAAAGGCCTGCATAATGAAAGGCAAGACAGTTGTGTTAAAGGCAGACCGAAGAAATGGTTTATATTATTTCAACTTCAAGCGAGATGAGACAGCAAATTTCACATCTAAAAATGAAAGTGACATCATGAAATGGCATAAAAAATTAGGTCATATAAATGAAAAAGACCTCAAAATGATGGCCAAACATGACATGTTACGAGGGCTTAACCTAAAAGAAGAAAACTTAGGTACCTGTGAAATCTGCATTCGGGGAAAATTAACAAGTCTACCGTTCCCTAAACATAATGAAATCATCTCTACGGAACCATTACAAATAATTCATACTGATGTATGTGGCCCATTTGAGAATGAAACTTTGGCTGGATCAAAATATTTTGTCACTTTCATAGACGATTACACAAGGTATTGTTGCATCTATTTCATAGAAAAGAAGAGTGATGTTTTTGAAAAGTTCAAAGAATATAAGAGCAATGTAGAACTGTTCATGAAGAAAAGAATTCAAAACTTACAGTCAGATAATGGTACAGAGTACAGAAACAAATATTTTGATACCTATCTAAAAGCACATGGTATTAATAGGAGACTGTCTGCTCCATACACTCCACAGCAAAACGGTGTGAGTGAAAGAAAGAACAGATCATTATTGAATAAGGCAAGATGTTTAATGCTAGATTCAAATATACCTCCTGAATTATGGGCAGAAGCAGTTTACACTGCTAACTACTTAATAAATAGAAGCCCAGCAAAAGCTCTAAAAGGAAAAACACCCTATGAAATGTGGGTAGGTAGAAAACCATCAGGAAATCACCTGCACATTTTTGGAAGTAAAGCATTTGTTTTAAATAAAACAAGAAGAGGAAAATTCTCACCTAAAGCTATAGAAGGAGTATTTATGGGTTATGCAAAAAATACCAAAGGATTCAGAATCTTCATACCAAATAAGAAAGATGTTGTCATAAGTAGAGATGTGAAAATAATCGACAAAATGTACTATGACAATAATGGTCAAAAATATGAAGATTTCATTGGAGATATGGAACAGATGCAACATGAAACAGAAGAAACAAATGAAAAAAGAGAAAAAATAAATAAACCTTCCAAAAAAACCAAAAATCTTGTAGAAACAAAGAAACCCGGTTTCAGAAAGAAATCTCGAACTCCTAATGTTGTAAAATCAATACCTGAAATAGAAGTTGAAATGAACAGGGATATATCTGACATCTCATCGAGAGAAGACAGAAGACCTAATAACAACTCATCTTTTCAGGAATCCTCCCCCCCTACTCCTAGTACCTCTTTTCAGCCTTCACCAGCACTTACTTCTGACATAGAAGAAGAAACCAGAGATAATACTACATCTGATGAGTCCACTAAAAGTGAAGATCAACTAGGTCCACCTGATAAACCCTCCTCTGGAAGACCTCAGAGAGAGAGGAAGCGGCCAGTATGGACTAAGGATTATGAAATGCAAATTGAATCAGATGAAAGTAAATATGTATCAGAAATGACTTACCTTTCTGAAGAATGTTGTAATGAAGAAAACTGGCATGATGCTATTAAAGCTGAAATTAGAGCACACATAAAAAACGGAACCTGGAGAATAATAAAGAAAGAAGAGGATATGAAAGTAATTGATTACAAAATGGTCCTGAAAAAGAAAATAGGATCAGACAACAAAGAAACCAAAAAGGCAAGGCTCGTGGCACGGGGATTCGCACAGAGGCCAGGCATTGACTACAGCGAGACGTTTGCACCCGTGGCCAAACTAAGTTCAATCAGATCTGTCATTGGCATGTCTGTAGAAGAAAACATGCAACTTAAACAGATGGACGTCACAACAGCCTATTTAAACGGCGATTTGGAAGAAGACATAAACATGAAGGTACCCGAAAACCTAGAACAGTATGTGACGGAAATCATGATTGAAGAAAGCGAGAAAGAAGATCTGATCATATATAGCAAAGCTAGAAAAATGCTAGAAAGCATTAGAAGTATAAAAGGAGAGCCGATATGCAAGCTGCAAAGGTCACTTTATGGATTAAAACAATCCGGAAGACAGTGGTTTGTTAGACTAGATTCGGAGCTAAAGGAGCTTGGGTTCATACCGTCGACAGCAGACCCCTGTGTATATATCCTGAAAGGAGGAGCAAAAGTCATTATAACCATATGGGTTGATGACTTGCTTGCCGCTTACTCATGTGACAAGAAAATGCAAGAAATTAAAGAAACTCTATCTCAAAAATTTGAGATCAAGGATTTGGGTACACCAAAAAGAATGTTGGGAATAGATTTTTCATACAAAAATGGAATGATAAAACTAAGCCAAGAGAGATATATAAAGGAAACCTTGAAAAAGTACAATATGGAGGAGTGTAAACCAACTACTACACCCATAGATGTCGGACTTAGTCTATTAATGAAAAAGGATGAGCATGACACTGAATTGCCATATAAAAATCTAATTGGAACCTTGATGTACTTGGCGATTGCAACCAGACCTGACATAATGTTCACTGTCAGCTATCTATCCCAATTTAACGATTGTCACAACGCTGAGCACTTTAAATGTGCAAAACGCGTCTTAAGGTACCTGAAGGGTACTATGAACATTGGCCTTAATTTTACAAAAACCGATGAAAGATTGTTCGGTATGGCTGATGCTGATTGGGGCGCATGCAAGCTTGATCGAAGATCCTTCTCAGGATATTGTTTTGTATACGCCGGAAGCTGCGTAAGCTGGTCCTCAAGAAAACAAAGAAGTGTAGCTCTGTCAACGGCAGAAGCGGAGTATGCATCTATCACAGAAGCAGCTAAGGAAGCAATACATTTAAAATCTTTGTTCAAGGACTTAACAATTAATCTGGAAAAAGTGAAAATCTTTAATGATAATCAAGCAGCCTTGAAGTTAAGTAACAATCCTATCGTGACTTCAAAATCAAAACACATTGATTTAAAAATTCACTTTATCAGAGAGTGTGTCCAGAAAGGACATATCAAATTGGACTATCTAGAGACAAAAAATATGTCAGCAGATATGCTCACAAAAGGGCTACCTGGACCACGACTTCATGAGCTGAGAACTTCGTTGAACTTGACATAAAGAGTCGCGAGGAGGAGTGTTGTAGATGCGCGACACTTTAGTATGGCATCACTCCAGAGATGAGTGGCAAAAGTGTCAAAGCTCGTTTTGGTGTCATTCAATTAAAAAGCAATGACGCCCTCTACTTATCTATCAACTCATAACTTGTTGTTGTTACAAAATGTCTGAAGTACTAATAATGAAACACAGTGATTGATATATTCTTTTCTAAGTTTAATGTAAATTGCTAAATTGTTAAATGTGCTCAACTTGCTGATTAATAAAATAATCATGTAAACAATGCCGAAATATCTTATTTCTCTAACAATATGAATGTTGAATGGCGACTACAAAATAACTATGCGATGCGTCATTTACGGCTGAAGCTACTACTCAATTCGTCATGGTTGATTTCTTATTATTTCTATGTCAATTCTATAAGGTAAAAATAGTGGTATTTATAAGGAAACATTTCGCGTTAGGTATGCTTGAATCATACCATGCTATTTAAGATCTTATTCTTAACCGACTTCAAATAATGAGGATCATCTCAATTCGACTGTATGTTTTTTCTCAATTACAATACAAAAATCAAGTCTAGAAATGGTCTATCCTTACTATTATAAATGCGCAAATGAGTTTGTTTGTTCGTTTACACGGGTGAAACTACGTTAAATTTTGCGTACTACATACACGTTGTCAGGGGTACTGAAAACTGAGAAGGATACTTTAGGGTACTTTTATCCCGGATTTCCCGGTACTGCCAAATTACCGCGGGTGAAACAGATATATTGCTGAACGGACTTCCCCGAGAAAAAAATAGGGGTTTGTTCGGTAAAGTTCGCGATGGAAAGTTCTCCATCGAAGATCGGTCAACAGTATTTCTGCTACCGGTGTTCAGTTGGGCGCTATATCTATTTTCCGTAGTTTGCACATTTTATTGACACCGTGCGGGGTCAGGCACTGTGCCTGCTTGTCACTGATATTGTGTCGCGTCGTGTGATACTGAATCGATTTTGATAATTCTTTCACTTAAAGGAAGCTACAAAGATCCTGAGTGTCATATGGTACTTTTTATTCCGGAATTCCCGCGGAAACTCCGAATTTCCCGCGGGTGAAACCACGGGGGAACAGCTATCTACAGATCTACTGAACCGATTTTGAAAATTCTTGAGTGACAAAGGGTACTTTATCTAAATTACCGCGGGTGAAACCGCGCGGGTCAGCTAGTATTTTATGAATACCTTATTCAGTCTGCTCATCCCATCCCTGAACACGCCACTGTCGATGATAGCTAAGTGGTTGCCCCGAAGGTCCAAGGTTTCGAGCATCGGCAAACCACCGAACGCGTCCAACGGTAGCGTGGCTATAAAGTTGTCAGCCAAGATCAACGTGTGGAGCGTGTTCTCGAGCCCCCGCCAATTATCGCTCGTTATGTCCGATATTTCGTTGCCTGGAATTGAAGGATAGGGGTGATAAAAAAAATCTAAGCATCAAATAACTTTAGGAATAATATATATATAAGAAACGAAATTTTGTTCCGTTCAAAAAGTCAATACGAAACATTGATGTGTTAAATATCCAAAATAAACAACGGAAAAATAACCAGTACATTGGAATCTGTGACGAGTCTGCCGTGTTTTTTTACTAATAGAGTTCGAAAAATAATCTGCTCTAGGCCCGGTAGGCGATACGATTTTGTGTGCATTCAATCCTTTGTGACATTTTATTGGAATGCCATCCTTTTAAAATTTGTATGAAAAAAATGTGGATAAAAATTTTAAACAAAAAAATCAATGATGTGATAACGATATGAAATCAAGCTCTTGTAATTAATATTGTAAATTGTTACTTGAACTAAAACAAAAGACAACGTCGATTCATTTCTACAGCCATTTACAAAATGTAGAGTCACGCTTGTTTGTTCATGACGGGTATTAAAGAAACAATATTAAACGGAGCCAACAAATCACCTGTCAGGTCTAAGAGCCTCAGCTTTTGTAGATATCTCAACGCTCTACTCGGCACAGAGGTCAGTTGATCTTCTCTTAGTTCCAATTCCCATAGCGTGTTGTCTAAACCATAAAATGCTTCTTCGTGGATCGTCTCTAGAGGGTTCTGGTTTATCGCCAACCTGTACAGACCTGGAATTCGAAGATATGTAACATTAATATAGGCAGGTAGGTGGAATGTACGAGAATTGCTATGAATTTACATATTTTGCTGTCTTTGCAAATCTACTAATAAAATATATCCTTGTTTGTGTTTTTTATTTATATTTTTGTTAAATTTTTCAATGTGAACTGTTTGATGTATTCAAATGGAAACATTTCTGGCAGGAATTTTAAAATTGACGTAAGTGAAACCGCGGGAGGAATAGCTAGTTAGGTATAATATGTATAATATTATATCTATAAAAATAATTCATGCATAGGAACAAATATCTCCATCAGAGATGGATGCAGCTCCATAGTAAACTCTATCTATCTCTAGCCCATAAAAATCATCATTTTTACCAATACTCTATGGACGAAGGTCCGAAACCAATTAATTATTATTATATTATTTTAATTAGCTATAGAATGATAAATAGTTTCGCACCTGTCGCTTGAAAAAACTGCGGTTCCAGATCTCTGATCCTGTTGCCGGTGAGCTGCAGTGTGAACACCTTGGAGCTATTGACTGCAGCCGGCACCCTCAGGATAGGGACGTGGATGCAGGTCACGATGCCCAGGTCTCCGGCCGGCTTCGAGCAGGTGCACAGCGCTTGGAACAAGCACGGCGGATGACCCGTGTCGACATGTAGCTGTGAACAAGAATAGAGTTTCCATTAATTTTCAGTTTGACTAGCGGTTTTACCCGCGGTAATTTAGGAGTTCCCGAGGGAATTCCAGGATAAACTATATTCAAATTAAAATTCATGTCATTTATTCAAATTTGGCCCAAATGTGGCTATTTTTGAGGTCAGTAAAATTACGTTTAATATGACAGCACACATAAAATATCCGCCCTTCACAGCTTCCTAGTGCTATGACTGAAGAGAAAAAGCTGCGCAACAAACTATCTAGTAGCACGCTGTCAGTTTAAAGTTATAATATAATATTAGTGATACTCAATTATGTGAGAACAATAAGCCGCAACCAGCAATAAACGTAATTTTTATTTAAATAAGTAATTTCCGGTCATTGAATAGAAGAATACATCGAACAAAACTGATAACACTGTCGAATAAAAAGATAGAGGAGAGAAAAGGGTAATGCAATCAGCTTAGTCAACAATGTCATCCGTTATAAGGGAGATTTGAATAAAAAAAACCAGTCCCCGTTTTCGACATCTTTTTCATTTTCTTACAACCATTTCGCTCAATTTTCCACAAACATTTTTCCCTCACAGTTTTATTTTTATTGGGATTACGCAAAGGTTCTACGACACAAATAATTCAATGCCGTTTTACTATATTGTAATAATGTAGTACAGGATGATATTGAAGTCATCACAAAACTTTTGACATAATCGGCCTTTTATTTTTTTTTCCGAACTTACTCATGGCACCTAATAATAGGCTAGTTTCCTAAATTTTCTTTTTTAGTCCGTTTTGTAGATTATTAAAAAATATTGGACACGTATTATTTTTTTTATGTAACCAAAAAATAACGGAGATATATCAAGTCGAAATTTCACATGACGTCACGTCTCGCTACAGTTTGTTCGCACTTTATAGCGAGCTGTGACATCACGAGTCCCCCACCCTAAAAACAATTAAACCCTAATTATTATTATTATTATTATATTTCCATTATTTTAAAAAAGCAAAAAATACGTGTCTTTTATTTTTTTATTATCTAACTGACGGACTAAATAGAATTTTGATTTTTTTACCCAGGAAACTAGCCTATTAGGTGCTTGATTAGGAATAAGCATTGATTCTATCATATCTTGGTATTATCTGGTAGGGCCCTGAAATAAAAACACCTATGAAACCTTTGAGGGAGTGGGTTGCGAATAGCTTGTCCGGATAAGTACTGAGATTATTATGTACTAGTTGTGCCCCGCGGTTTCATCCGCGTTAATTTCAGAGTTCCCGCGGGAAATCCGGGATAAAAAGTACCCTATGTGTTAATCTGATGTATAAGCTATATTATTGTAAAGTTTCATTTAAATCCATCCAGTAGTTTTTGCGTGAAAGAGTAACAAACATCTATCCATCCATCCATCCATACATACTTACAAACTTTCGCGTTTATAATATTAGTAGGATACTTACGTCCAATGCTCTGGCCAACGACGCCCATATCATGAGCAGCAACGACACTATAACTAGTGCGTATCCGAATTTCACTATCGCCATCAAACTCTGAAACAAACAAAATAGTAGGTAGGTATTGATACTCTTTCATTACTGTAGATTAGGATCGAAGATGGTTTATTTTAATTTAACTAAGTGGTTGGAAACCCCTGAAATAAATATCAGCCGTCAGTATAAAAATGAATTCTGGTATTACGTATATTTATACAGGAAGGTATTATATTTATTTATGAGATTGTAAAACTCTGACATCGTTTGACCGATCGCCATGAAAATTGGCACATCTGTTTTTTGGTACAGTAAATTACCAATAGATGGCGCGGTAAATACATTAAAAAGACAGGCTATCAGCAAAAATTCCATTAACATTCTACACTTGAATACGGAAAAAACAATGTATATAAAAAAAAAAAACTGCAAACTGTAAGAACAACAACTTGAATTTGATTCTAGGTCATTAGGTAGGTTAACAAGCAAAGTCATCTACCTACCTAGTATATAGTATTTTGAATTTATTTTATAAGCATTGTCGGAGAACCTAATTCTTAGTAATATTATAAATGCGAAAGTTGGTTGTTTGTTTGTTACGCTTTCATGCCTTAATGGCTCAACCGATCATCATAAAATTTTTCATACACATTGTCAGGGGTACAGAAAACGATGTAGAGTAATGTTATCCCGGAATTTGCCTTGGGAACTCAAATATTAACGCGGGTGAAAACGTAGGGAAGAGCTAGTGAATAATAAAAAACTGGTGGCAGAACGGTTATCTATGAGCGTAGCCATGAACGTTGGGAGGTCATAGGTTCTGTTCTCACGGGTGACAAAGACTTGTCAAATTTATCATAATTATTGGCAATTTTATCGTTGCTCCAAGTCTGGGTGATTAGACTTTGGTTACGTGACTTTTATTTATCAACTTGTACATTTTGTAAGGGGGGAGGGGTACATTTTTAGTATGACTTGTACGGTACACGGATAATATTATATTATGTTTGTACTACTGTACTTAGTATGGTTTATTGCTGTATTCACAAAACATGACGTGATTTCCCAAAGCAAAAATCCGTCTTTAGATGAAGACATCTTAATATACTAATTAGATATAGAAGGTTGTTCGTAATCCTATTGGAACTTCCAATAAATAGAAACGTGAACTTATAAACGAAACGCGTACGGTTCCGAGTGGAACTGTCGACCTCACTCATTAAAACAGTAACGAAATCCACTAATTAATTTCTATTTGGTATCCCAATCCAAAAGGTTATTTACGTGAATCCAAATTGGATTATTTTTAAGCAAAGCGTTCTAACAAAATTAAGTACCGAGTACCTAATAGGCAAACATTCAAAGTTTGGTACGAAAAGGGATTTTTAGTTTTCGGTAACTCTACCTTTGACTTTTCATAGAATATGTATGCCACATGTTGTGACCTCCGGCTAGTTCTTAATTGATGTTTATAATAAATCTTTACTATAGTAAAGGAGTAGAATTCGCGTGTCTATTCACGCTAAACTCCGGAACTACTGAACGGATTGTCATGTGGTTTTCACAGGCAGATCAAGCTCAGCTTGGAGCAACATATAGGGTGCGTTAGTGACTAACGGCTACACTCAAAGTCGCTTTAATGATTACTTAAATTAATGTTGATTGCCATTTCAGTAATTAAGTTTCATTTAGTTAAATCCCAACTAACATAAATTTAATAAACGGCTCTGAAATGCGGCAGTTTTGTTTTAAAAATCTTTACTTAAAATTAAGTAATCATTAAAACGACTCTGAGTACGGCAGCCAGTGAGTGAAAATTATTAAGTTATGATTAAAATAATTCTAAGTGTTGCCGTTAACCACGTGTGTACACAGATAAAATGGACATAGATAAGCAATAGTGTGTTAACCCACACTGGAGAAATTTTGAGTAAATCGTGTTTTGGAGCGCCATTTTCTGTCAACATCTTTTATGTTCAATATTTAGTTACATACTTAAACAATGTAATAAGGTAAACAAATAATTAAAAAACGTTCCCTAACTCTCAATAAATCGTTCTGAAAAGATAACTTAATTTTGTGGGTTAACATGTTATTGCTTATCTGCGTCCAAATATACGTAAGTATTGGGTTAACACGTCGGCACCTTTTTGTGCTGGTAAAAAGTATTCCTGAGGGAATACCGCACTTAAGCGGGTAAAACAGTGGGGAACAGCACCAAAATTATGTAATAATTATGTAATTGTAGTGTGTTTGTACTTAATTATTACATTATTATGTAATCACTTAGAGCAGCGGATTGAAATTATTTCTTTGTACCGAGTTGTAGAGCTAGGATTTTTATTCCGGAGATTATGTATTCGGATTTCCAAATTCCAAGTGGATGGAAAAGCGGGCACTCCATTTTGGTAGTAGTAAGTTGTCTGAACCTTATTTTATTTAAGAAGAAAGGAATGCTACTCATGCTACTCATCATTGTTTTTCTTTTTATCACAAGACAGTGTGCTATTTCTCTACATAAAGATATGTACCTATCGTGTTATATAATATGTATCTCTACATATATAGGTGCAGCAGGTTGCGTTACAATACTCCAGTAACGCAACCTTTTACTTCTAACAACTTCGCTTGTGTAGCAAAATATATTCCGCTGATGGTGCTTTTCGTAAAACAAGAATAAGTATGCGGGAATATTTATTTTTAAATTTATTTTTCTGCTGTATTATTCCTGATGTTTCCACCCATATATTCTGTTCAGTTTGGCTGTTTGTTTATTAATTTTTTACAAGTGCATCATGCAAAAATTCCCGAGGCGATTTGGCAGGCAAAGCCGTGGGGAATAATAGTTTTAAAGATTATTTCTTTATAGGTAAATAGCTATTTGCATAAGATTTTTTTTATTTAATCATTTTTCCCATTATAATGGGTACCTACAACAAATACCTACAATATTTATATTAGTGTCAATAAATTTAATTTGCTACACTTAGTACGTAGGTACTTAATGGCCCGTTGGCGTATGAAAAGGAGATTGACCCGATTGTGTAACTATGTTATTCTTACAATAAAATAAACGGTGCAAAAGTATAGTAAATAAAATACTTTGTCGCATTTCATTTAATATTGAGTTTATACAATGTTCTACTGTTGGTTGTATATGAATAGAAAATGTAGCAATTATTATAATTTGTTCTATCATAATCTCAAATAAAGGAAGAATATTTATTTTCATTAGGCAGGAGCATTTTCTGGTAATAAAAAATTTAATACAACGGTTTATGCACTCTGTCGAAACTGTTTAATAAAAAAAGAAAAATGAAACATTACCAGCTCATTTCATGTACCTACTTACAATGCAACATACTCGTACCTACACATAAATGACTAGCTGACCCCCGCGGTTTCACCCGCGATAATTTCGAAGTTCTCGCGGGAATTCAGAGTTACAATATAGCCTATGGCACTAACAAATAACGTGGCTTGCTATTGGTAAAAAAAAATTCAAAATCGGTTCAGTAGATCCAGAGATTCTACAACCTCACAAACTCACAAACTTTACCTCTTTAAAATATAAGTATAGATATAAAAATATTGTGGTATTTATTTAAACGATTTTGTCTAATAAGTTTTTCAATTAATATTTTATTGCACCAGATTTAAAGTTTATGTTACTTTGTAGTAATAACATAGTTTTTCCACTGCGGTCCGGCCGGCGATTGGATTCGATACTAACTTTATTTGTTTGTGGAAATAAATGTAGAATTACGAGGTCGCAACATTGCAATTGGCTTATCTAATATTTCCAGAGTTCCCTGGAGTGAAAAACTTTGTTGCCACTGACTTAGATTGTAACCGTCCATGCAGTGTAGGTACAATAAAAGTTGTCGCTTAGGAACATATTTCTCCTATATAAATTCAATAAATTACGATAAGAAATTGAAGTTGCTTGGTATTTGTAAGTGATCGAAGTGGTTTGAACTGAAAGTCAAAGAGGATTGTATTAGATATAGTTAATCAGAGGTGAATTTTAAACAATTTCGCTGATTGATTTTTAACAATAACAATTTTATGTATTTAGTTGAACCTATTTATATGTGTTTGGTAAAAAAAATAACGGTCAAATGCGAGTCGAACTCGCCCGCCAAAAGTTCCGTACAAATTGTTTATCACGGGTTTCGAAGATTTAGGAAATTTGTACTATTTTAAAAAATATGTTTTTTGTGATGTATCTACTAACAAAACAGTCTTTGTTTATTTCCCACACTTGATATTAAGACATTGCTTCTTGCCAAATTTCATAATTGTAGGTCAATGGAGAGAGTACCCTATTGATTTTGTTTTCCTTGTCTCGCCAGACCGACTAACATATCAGACAGACAGACAGACAAACAACGAAGTGATTTGATAACCGGCTTCCAAAAAGGAGGAGATTCTATTTAATACTAGTCTAGTATTATCTGTGTTATAAGGGTTCCATTGCTGTCTTTTGAGGAACGGAACCCTAAAAAGAGGATTGTAATAATATTGTAATAATATTGTCTTGGCAATTCACTAAACAGGACATTCACTTCGACTCCTACTTTGTTTCAGTGCATGAACAAGAGCCAATAGAAAAAAATAACCAGAAAGCAACTAAAAGTAGCCAGTACTTTCTGGCAACATTCCCCGAAGCGCAGTTAGGACTCTGTCAACCTACAAAACATTTCCTTTTTTGTGTTTTCCTTTTGTTTGTTTAGGCTGCTCGGTCGTGCTTGTTAGCTCCTTGTTGGAAAATTGTGAGTGTGGAATTCTCTCTAATAAATACTTACTCGTACATGATGAATGAAGTCGTCTCTAATATTAGGTAGATATACATATCTTATAGGATGTCAGCCAGGTTGTTTCTAAAGAGTATTACTAGCTGTGCCCAGCTGTTTCACCCACGGTAATTTTAAAGTTCCCGCGAAAATTCCGGGATAAAAAGTACCCTATGTCCTTCTCTGTACCCCTGAAACGTTCATGCTAAATTTCATCCAAATCCGTTTAGCCGTTTTTGCGTGATTGAATAACAACAATCCAAACATCCAGATCTTCCAAAAAATTCTTTCGTTTATGGGAAGGTACAGTGCTCCTCAGGGCTTAGTGATATAGGGAAGCAATTCCCACGGGAACTCCAAAATAACGCGAGCGAAACCATAATCATGAGGGATCGACTGTCTTTTAAATTTTGCTTTTGAATTTTCTAATTTTGCAACTGAAATCATGTACTGAAAACCAGCGCTGCCTCACACTGTTAAGTGTGTGAGATAGCATTATGCTGAGCCGGGACCATTTTGTCAACATTTTTGTATTGTTTTTTATTGCAGTTGTATATTATGTGTTGGTTGACAAATAAATTTATTTTCTTTTCTTTTCTTTTCTTTTTCTTTTCTTTACTTATGTAGGTACTTTTGGCCTGAAATATTTTTTTATGATGGTTTAACTATTTATTTATTGATATAACGTATAAAGTAGGTATAGGTACGACATAACAGTCTCACAAATTACTTATTGTTGACAGTTCTCTCTCGATTCTAGGATACCTAAGTGGCTAGTGAAGTTTTTTTCAAGATTTTCTCTGTTATTTATCAGGGTTTTTCCTTATATATATTTTAAGTAATATGTATGATAGGAATAAAAAAATCATGTCTTACTATGTGAAAAATAGCTATAAACACTAAAGTCGCTCAATAGTCTTCTTGGTGGGGTGAATAGATCTAAGTGCCTGTCTAGGCTCTACACTGAATAGGCAACTTCTAACCGCTAGTCTGACGTCCTTCATCATGACTGTATCCTATCTTTATACATACTATCAGATAAGTAAAACGGCTTAAGACGTCGTTTCAATTGAATTTAACCCTTTTTTACCATACAGTTTTTATACAGGATGGAAACTTTGTGGGGTCCTAGTGAAGAGAAATACCTGAACCGTTGTAGCTACACGAAAATGATCTTAGGGGACTATCCATAATTTTTCATGATATTTTCATCCTATTCGCAGACTTCTAAAAAAAATGAACGGTTTACAAGAGAAGATCAAAATCTTCTATTGAACCATCATTAAAGTACTAAAATAGTTATATATTCCAAAAAACTTTTCCTATACATTTTGTGTTATAACACCAATATTTCTTATAGCAAGTTGCTAAAGGATGATGTTTAAATAGATAAGTAAAAAATACAATCCGATAAAACTAATTGCTATTGAACATGGCAACAAACAATATTACGGTAATCTTCGACACGGTCAAGGAACTATTGTAATATACCCTACCCTATAAACTTTAATTTAAGAAGAAGAAGAAGAAGAAAATACATTTATTTCAGCACAACACACAAGAAAAAGAAACAAACATAAGCAAATTTCTCTATCAATTAATTAAGAACTCAAGACTTACGAACATTAAGAATAGCTTCTGGTTTAAATAGCTATCATATACATCAATACCTACTTTAACTGTTTTTTTTTAATCCTACTAATATTATAAATGTGAAAGGGCGGATGTTTGTTACTCAATCACACAAAACCGGCTGAACGGATTTGGATGAAATTTGACATGCACGTTGTTAAGGGTACAGAGAAGGGTAAGTACATTTTATCCCGGAATTCCCGCGGGAACTCCGAAATTACCGCGGGTGAAACCGCAGGGAACAGCTAGTAAATAATAAAACAGAAAGGAATTTAGTAGCTCATAGAAAAGATGATAAAATATCAAGTGAAAATCTTCAAGATTTACCTCAATAAAAATAACAGTGTAATCACGATTATAGGTTTCAGATGAAAACTTCAAATTCATGGGAACGAAATGCGAAATAGCTCCGGTCGTTACTGTTATTTTATTTGAGTGCTTGCTAAGTATCAAAAAGCTTCCGAAAGCTCTATTTACGGAAGTGTTCAAATATAGATATAAGAACTTATATTTGATATCTGTACCTTTGAAAAGATTCTTTCATTTAAATATTTCATTGGAATTTTGTTTATACCCATTTATTTTTTATACGAGTATTAATCAAGTTAAGTTTCTAGAGTCTAGACTTTAGACCGATACAAGTAGTAGCAACATAATTAGATATATTATGTAGATATTATAGTAATTAGGGTCACCTCTATTGTAATGTATTATTGTAAAAACTTGATTTCATGAATAGAAAAGTGAAAACCAACCAAGTAAAAACAATGTACAAATCTAACAAAGACAACTAATTACTCGGTGCATTCTCTCCCAGTCATTATTTTACAGTGAGGCTTTGCATGAAGGCTAATAGTGAAAAATTCAAGTTACGTTATATTAATTCAAATAGTCTTTGTATATAATATACTTGAAATATTTCGGTAATGATTTTTTAGTAATTCATTTTTAACATTTGGAATGTTCCTTTTTAGGAAGTACCTACCTAATATTATAAATATGAATGTGAGTGTATTTGTTACACTTTCGCGCCATAACTACAGACTCTACCGATCATCGTGAAATTTTGCATATCCGTTGTCAGCGGTACAGAAAAGGAAATAACTATAGGATACCTTATTCATACAGAAAAAATACTTTTCCCGAGAGATTGAAAATTGATTGACAATCATGCGAGCGAAGCCGCGGGCACGAGCTAGAAAATAATAAATACAAATAAATGTTATCTTATTTTTCATTTTCGTAGTTTCCGTCAATATTTTACAAACGTGTTCAACATAACGATTATCATGTCATAAACACTCACCATGATTCCGTTTGTAAGTGCACTTCTCCATAAAATTCCGTTTTGATAGTCACTCACTCAATGATCATAGCAATACCCTTTATTACGTGTAACACTGACCTAGTAATACAGTTTCACATTCTTATTTCATATTATCTCCATGAAAGAAACACTGACACTGGCTGGTTAGCACGTTCACACAATGCACCGTAGTTAAGGAGAAAAAAACAAATTGTAAACAGAAGATGAAGGTCGGATGCCTATTTTTTTACTCTACAGTCTAACAAAAGTAACTTTTTAAAATGGAAGTTAATAGCATGTTCGATTGCTAACAGCGTGTTTGATCATGTTTCCAGTGTTGTTTTTTAGAGTTGAGAGTGAAACTATTTCTCTATATTCTATAAATCTCTTTCTTGCTGAAGTTCTTTTTGAAGTTCATTAAGGTTCTTTTAAAAAAAAATCAAACCAAATATTCAGTCTAACCGCCGCACTCAGAGTCGACTTTAATGATTACTTAGTTAAGTATAGATTTTTAAAACAAAACTGCCGCAATCAGACAAGTGTAAATTGGCATTTAACTAATTAAGTTACATCTTATTAAATGCCAATTAACATTAATTTACTGAACGTCTCTCATCTCTGATTGCGGCAGTTTTGTTTTAAAAATCTATACTTAATGAAGTAATCATTAAAGTCGACTCTGAGTGCGGCCGTAGGTCTCAATATAGTCTTAATATTGATTAATTTATGATCAGTACACAATCCAAACATGAAATTAGCACAGGCTTCCTTATACCGTACGTAGGTAAGCACTTTTGGAACCTCAATACAAGAGCTCATAACAGGTTGAAATGGTCGAAATGTGCGTGTACATTATGTTAAAGACTCATACACATCCACAGCTAATCGAATTCGGTTGAAATTTGGCACACAGACCGAATCAAAGTTCTAGTACAACACAATATTAAACTAATGGAGTGATGGTTGGATTCAAAATTCCTTTCACACAAACACAAAAAAACAATCGATGTATGCGTGACTCATCGCAAAATTACCTTGGGATTAAGATACCACATGGTAACAGACTTACGGCCGCACTCAGAGTCGACTTTAATGATTACTTAGTTAAGTCATGGACCAATTTATTGGTCTTATTGCGGCAGTTTTGTTTTAAAAATCTATACTTAACTAAGTAATCATTAAAGTCGACTTTGAGTGCGGCGGTAGTCTTTAGTCACTTTCACTTGAAATCTTACAGTTGTTTTATGCTTAATATTTGATCTATACTAATATTATAAAGAAGGATTTGATTTTTTGTTTGTTTGTTTGTTACGATTTAACTCAAAAACCACCGACTAGATCGATTTCAAAAATTCTTTTACGATTAGAAAGTTACATTATACCTGAGTAACAAAGGCTATATTGTAATCCGGAATTCCCACGGGAACTCTGAAATTAACGTGGGTAAAACCGCGCGGGACAGCTAGTCACTAATAAAAATGTTTAAACCCGTAGTTAAATTATATCCTAATTCGTCATCCCAAATTCGCGCCACGAAGCTAGGCAGTTAGTATAATACATGATGTTTTTGGTTGAATAAATAAATAAATAAATAAATAAATGTTATTGTTTAATTAAAAAAAAGGTGGCTTGGCTGTCTATAATTTATTCAGTCCAATTTTGTCGATTGCCGTGTGTACAGTTCACTCAAAAACATATTAATTTATTATTTGGACGCAGATAAGCAATAACATGTTAACCCACAAACTTAAGTTATTGATTCAGAACGATTTATTGAGAGTTAGGGAACATTTTTTTATGTGAGTTTACCTTATTACATTGGCTTAAATATGTAACTAAATATTTAACATAAAAAATGTTGACACAAAATGGCGCTAAACTTTTAAAACACGATTTACTAAAAAATTCTCCAGTGTGTGTTAACACACTATTGCTTATCTATGTCCATTTATACTTATACTTCTCTTGACTGTTAACGTGTCTAGATGGGAAGTTGATGCCACGTGATCGAGCCTAATCAAATATCGGGTATATTCCATCCAAAATACTAATCTTTATGAATTTCAAGATTCCTTCGGGAATTGTTTACCCGGGAAAAAAAAGCTCCCTACATTACAAATGTTTAGTTTTATATTAGAAGGGTTTTATTTATAGTTATAACCTTCTTGTATTTGCTTTAGCCCACTGAGTTCTAGCTGCCATTAAATATTTATGCTCTCTCATTTAACCTTCCACACGTAATTTCACACCTCGGAGGTGTAACTCTATGGAAAAATCTTTTCGTAGGGTGCTCAGAGATCAAGGTAGGTCAGGTAGGTTTATCCCGTCACCCGCAAAATTCCGAGGTTGAGAGTTCGACACATAAAGGTAATATTTATTTATTTGTTTACTAGCTGTTCCCCGCGGTTTCACCCGCGTTAGTTTCGGTGATCCCGCGTCCTTCCTTAAAGTCCTTACTACCTTATTTTTTTCTGCACCTACCCTTAACAACATGTCAGCGGTGTAGGTAGTATGCAAAATTTAATGTAGTTTCTTCCGCGATAATTTATTTATTTATTTATTCTTTATTGCACAGTAAGTACAAATGGCGAACTTAATGCCTTGCGGCATTCTCTACCAGTTAACCATTGGGTAGACGGAGAGATATAGAAGGTGGGGTGGGGTGTGCAAACAAAACAATATACAAAATACTTAATACAAGATACTAATAATTAATAACTAAAACATAAAGACGCAATTTACTCACAATAAATACTATAACACATGCATATCCTACACATACCTATACAATAAAATACATACATACATAGTTACATATATACATACATACCATATACATACAATATACATACATACCATATTATACATAATATATAGATAAACAGTAGCGTATGTCCTCTCCTGTACCCCTGACAACGTGTAGGCAAAATTATGTAGTGATCGGTTGAGCCGCTTAGCCGTGAAAGGGTAACAAACAAACAAACAAACAAACAAACTCGCTTTCGCATTTATAATATTAGTAAGGATTTATTTAACCAAAATATAATAATAGTAATCCACATCAATATTTTATATAGTTTATCCTATAGCTAACGTATGTACTTAAATACAGGTGAGTAGGTTTTTAAAAAGCATTTTTTTCTTTCTAAATGTCAAATTAAATCCCTCCGCATAAATTAATCAATATTAAGACTATATTGAGACGACTCAATATACTTAACTAAGTAATCATTAAAGTCGACTCTGAGTGCGGCCGTTAGTCTTTTAGTCACTCTCACTTGGAATCTTACAGTTGTTTTATGCTTAATATTTGATCTAGATACTAATATTATAAAGAAGGATTTGATTTTTTGTTTGTTTGTTTGTTACGATTTAACTCAAAAACCACCGACTAGATCGATTTCAAAAATTCTTTTACGATTAGAAAGTTACATTATACCTGAGTAACAAAGGCTATATTGTAATCCGGAATTCCCACGGGAACTCTGAAATTAACGTGGGTAAAACCGCGCGGGACAGCTAGTCACTAATAAAAATGTTTAAACCCGTAGTTAAATTATATCCTAATTCGTCATCCCAAATTCGCGCCACGAAGCTAGGCAGTTAGTATAATACATGATGTTTTTGGTTGAATAAATAAATAAATAAATAAATAAATAAATAAATGTTATTGTTTAATTAAAAAAAAGGTGGCTTGGCTGTCTATAATTTATTCAGTCCAATTTTGTCGATTGCCGTGTGTACAGTTCACTCAAAAACATATTAATTTATTATTTGGACGCAGATAAGCAATAACATGTTAACCCACAAACTTAAGTTATTGATTCAGAACGATTTATTGAGAGTTAGGGAACATTTTTTTATGTGAGTTTACCTTATTACATTGGCTTAAATATGTAACTAAATATTTAACATAAAAAATGTTGACACAAAATGGCGCTAAACTTTTAAAACACGATTTACTAAAAATTTCTCCAGTGTGTGTTAACACACTATTGCTTATCTATGTCCATTTATACTTATACTTCTCTTGACTGTTAACGTGTCTAGATGGGAAGTTGATGCCACGTGATCGAGCCTAATCAAATATCGGGTATATTCCATCCAAAATACTAATCTTTATGAATTTCAAGATTCCTTCGGGAATTGTTTACCCGGGAAAAAAAAGCTCCCTACATTACAAATGTTTAGTTTTATATTAGAAGGGTTTTATTTATAGTTATAACCTTCTTGTATTTGCTTTAGCCCACTGAGTTCTAGCTGCCATTAAATATTTATGCTCTCTCATTTAACCTTCCACACGTAATTTCACACCTCGGAGGTGTCACTCTATGGAAAAATCTTTTCGTAGGGTGCTCAGAGATCAAGGTAGGTCAGGTAGGTTTATCCCGTCACCCGCAAAATTCCGAGGTTGAGAGTTCGACACATAAAGGTAATATTTATTTATTTGTTTACTAGCTGTTCCCCGCGGTTTCACCCGCGTTAGTTTCGGTGATCCCGCGTCCTTCCTTAAAGTCCTTACTACCTTATTTTTTTCTGCACCTACCCTTAACAACATGTCAGCGGTGTAGGTAGTATGCAAAATTTAATGTAGTTTCTTCCGCGATAATTTATTTATTTATTTATTTATTTATTCTTTATTGCACAGTAAGTACAAATGGCGAACTTAATGCCTTGCGGCATTCTCTACCAGTTAACCATTGGGTAGACGGAGAGATATAGAAGGTGGGGTGGGGTGTGCAAACAAAACAATATACAAAATACTTAATACAAGATACTAATAATTAATAACTAAAACATAAAGACGCAATTTACTCACAATAAATACTATAACACATGCATATCCTACACATACCTATACAATAAAATACATACATACATAGTTACATATATACATACATACCATATACATACAATATACATACATACCATATTATACATAATATATAGATAAACAGTAGCGTATGTCCTCTCCTGTACCCCTGACAACGTGTAGGCAAAATTATGTAGTGATCGGTTGAGCCGCTTAGCCGTGAAAGGGTAACAAACAAACAAACAAACAAACAAACTCGCTTTCGCATTTATAATATTAGTAAGGATTTATTTAACCAAAATATAATAATAGTAATCCACATCAATATTTTATATAGTTTATCCTATAGCTAACGTATGTACTTAAATACAGGTGAGTAGGTTTTTAAAAAGCATTTTTTTCTTTCTAAATGTCAAATTAAATCCCTCCGCATAAACCTTTGAGCAACTTGATACGTACATAATAGGCCTCTATTAAGGCGAAGTAGGTATATATAAAGGCAGTAGGTTCGGCAAATAGGGTACCGTCGCAGACGGATATTGAATAATTTACCGTGACTCGTGAAATATATTACCTACTTTGATATATAGGCCGATGAAGATAAATTCGAAGAGCTATGCTACACTTCATTTCATTTTTGTGTTTATATTTTAACTGGCGATGCTCCGCGGTAATTTCGGAGTTCCCGCGGGAATTTCGGGATAAAAAGTACCCTATGTCTTTCTCTGTACTTACTGCGTTTCATCCAAATCCGTTCAGCCGTTTTTGCGTGATTGAGTAAGAAACATCCAAACATCCACACTTTCACATTTATAATATTAGTAGGACACGTTACATTGCATTTAAAAAACTAGAATTGTACCTACTAGTTCAAATAACATCTTTCTCATAAAATTAATCTTTATAGAAATAAAGATTAATTAAATGAAAAATTAATTAAAAAAAATTAATTAATTAAAAAGAATTAATTAATTAATCTTTATAGAAATAAAAATTAATTAATCTTTATAGAAATAAAGATTAATTAAATGAAGAAGAATCTTCATGCCTAAAAGAAAAATAAAGCATTGATCATGATTTCGTTACCTAAAACGAATAATTAGTCAATGTTGGATTAAAATGTAAGTAGGCACATGTAAACTTACAGTCGTTTATAGGTAATCGCATTTAAAAATGAAGCCAATCGAAGGCTCCATCTAAATCCGAATTAGTACGCCTGCAATACTGAATTGGGTCACTTTATATTCCATACCTATTTACCTACCATACATACATTTGCATATAATTATGTGCCTACTTACCTACACTGGGTTTTCGAAGGGATTCTGAACTGGATTAATGGAGTGTCATTTACATTATTACTCGCTTTGAATTAACAATACAACTTACTAAGTGGACTCTTTTATCTAAACTAATATGGTAAAGGGGAAAGATTTAACTTTAGTTCAAAAATGGCGACGATTTATGACGTCGCTGATTTCTCTAGGACTGCGGCAGTAGGTACCTATATACTGTCAGTCCATAACGGAATGAATTTTTCCTCAGTAAGTGCGCTAAACAGTGCTTGCAGTGTATATCGGAACATACTCATCTAAACTAATATTGTTATCTATATATACTAATTTTATAAATAGGTAAGTTTGTACGTTTGTGAGGTTGTGGGGTATAATCTCCGGATAAACCTGAACCAATTTTGAAAATTATTTTACCAATAGAATGCTACAGTGCTCCTAAGTGTCAAAGGGTTCCCGAAGAAATATCTAAATATACTCGCAGTGGAACCGCGTGCAAACAACCAGTCAGATATAAAATTACCAACCAACTAAGTAATCTAGAGTAATCTAAAGGTCGGTTAAACGGGGCGAAGTTTGAACTTAACATCGTTTTCACCCTGACCCAGTGCTTCAAGGTTAAAAAATATATCGTTGAGGGAACTGGAGGTAAATGATTTTACATCAAGATTAATATCTGCATGTTGCCGTCACATTGGTTTGGTCAGTATCTTGATGTGTATGAGTTTGCCAATTCAGTGTGATATTATTCACATTTATATTATGTTCTATTTGAGACAATGATCCTATATGACTGTTAAAGTTGTGAACGGGTGAAACCGTGAGCAACGGTTATAGTTTCAAGCTACTTGTACAAATTTAATATCATCCTGTGTAGGTATATATATATAATAATAGTAATAGGTATCATCCTCGAATGCTTTTCTGATAAAACAAAAGCTTAATGGGGTGTGCCGTGTGTGGGACATCCCTAAATCAGGAAGCCGCGCATCTTAGAACGATTTCCGTGTCGAGGTAAAGAAAACATTCTTTAATTATACCAGAGATATTATGTTCATAGTTATTTCATAGTGATGTACTTAAAACGTTAATACCTTGAACAATAAAGTAAGTTAATTTCTTATTTAGTCAAATTTGTTCCTGTTCAAAATATAATGTACTAAGTCATCACAAAAGTAACAATATTTACCAACTACCGTAAAGTACCTAATTACATCAAGTTTGACAGCAAACTAATTTCGGATATAGTGTATTGGTACCTTTAGCAAAATATTCCATAGCACGTAACAATATCATGTATTTGAAACTGTTTTACCCAACTAAGAAATGGGCAGAGGTTCTCAACTCGACCTGCCATTCTATGTACAGTACTAAAACTGAAAGGAGTAATAGTAGATACCTACCTACCTACTGCCAGAACTAGGTATAGGTACAATGACTTACGGAAAAACCGACTTCCAAAAACACAAAACTAAAAAACTAAAAATAAAAAGCTAAAAATAACAAAATACCGATTTAATCCAAAAGACAAAAACACACGTAATATTATTTTTGGTTTGTGCTACCACTGATCGGTTTGAATTCGGTGACAAGCCCGCTGGTGTCCGCCCACTTGGGTTGTTCTGCTCACGAATAGCTGGTGGCGGGAGTCGACTTAGCCCATCTTCCCCCTCCATATTTGGCTTGTCACCGACTTCATACCGATCAGTGGTAGCACAAACCAATAATAATATTACGTGTGTTTTTGTCTTTTGGATTAAATCGGTATTTTGTTATTTTTAGCTTTTTATTTTTAGTTTTTTAGTTTTGTGTTTTTGGAAGTCGGTTTTAATTTTTTTGTTAAAATTTTGTTTATTTCTCGCTTTTAAGTGACTTGGTTCGTAATTTCTCTAAGTTACAATAGCTTAATGTCAACTGCTCATCACCTTTTAGAAAATATTGCTTTTCCCGACGCAGGGACGTTAATTTTTGAGGAGTTCTCCTAGTACATCACCATCAGTTCCACTTCACCATATACATTGTGACGGGCATAAATTGTTTAGAAACCATATTAAAGTTAACGATTCGGAACCCGTGAAATACCCATTATTGAGTAGTTCCCATAACCATCTGTGGTCTTCATCATCAGTTCCACTTCTTCAAATTTTGCTTTCCGAAAGCAAATAAACGTTTTACTATAAAAAATACAAAAATCGCTATAGGTGTACCTATAATTTTTGAAGAGTTCCTTCGATTACTCCAAGATCCCATCATCAGATCACGACTTGGTGACAATGGAATCAATTTGGGAGTATCCCCTTTCAAACAAAAAAACAATTTTTGAAATCACTCCAATTAGAACCCGTGAAATACGTATTATTGTAGAGTAGTTCCGATGACCATCTGTGGTCTTCATCATCAGTTCCACTTCTTCAAATATTGCTTTCCAAAAGCAAATGAACGATTTACTATAAAAAATACCCAAATCGCTATAGGTGTGCCTATAATTTTTGAAGAGTTCCCTCGATTTCTCCAAGATCCCATCATCAGATCCCGACTTGGTGGCAATGGGACCTAATTGGGAGTAAACCCTTTCAAACAAAAAAAGAATTTTCCAAATCGGTCCAACCGTCTTCGAGTAATCGGTGAACATACATAAAAAAAAAAAAAAAAAAAAAAAAAAAAAAAAAAAAAAAAAAAAAAAAAAAAACATACAATCGAACATAGAACCTCCTCCTTTTTGGAAGTCGGTTAAAAAATAAATAAAAGGACGTGGCAAGTCACTAACTGGGTATTACAAATTTTAAACTGTTAAGTACTTCAGTGTAGTTCTGAAGGCGAGCAAAGCAACAAGATATCTTAAAAGAGATATTGCGATTAACCGCCGCACTCAGAGTCGACTTTAATGATTACTTAGTTAAGTATAGATTTTTAAAACAAAACTGCCGCAATCAGACTAGTTTAATTAATTAATGTTAATTGGCATTTAACTAATTAAGTTACATCTCATTAAATGCCAATTAACATTAATTTACTGAACGTCTCTGATTGCGGCAGTTTTGTTTTGAAAATCTATACTTAACTAAGTAATAATTAAAGTCGACTCTGAGTGCAGCGGTAAGTCTTGAAAGCTCTGCATCGATATTTTGCTTGGTAAGTAGATACTGTAATTGAGAACTACTAAACTGCAAACGTCCATCATTCAGTTCTGCTCGACTTTATAGTGTTAAACTTTTAAGGCTTCGCATTACGAGGGATTTGCGCGCCCTTTGCAGGTGGCGTGTTAATTTAAAACACATGTAGAGGGGACTACAAAGTACGTATGTTTATGACGGAGACCTTAGTAATATACCTTCCTAGTAAATACGTATAATGTACCAGATATTCGATTACGTGTCGATTTTTCAATACCCGAACAAGAGCTACCTACCCTAGATTGTGTTCGAAAATGGAAAAAGTTTTGTTTGGATTAACTTAATTTTTTTATCTGTCATTGGTGTAGTGGCCAGTGAACCTGTAGGTGGAAAATTTAAAACCTGGACACTAAAAAATAAATTAATTAATTAAATAGTATCAATCAGGACACTCCAAAAATCAAATCATGTCCTGGGCAGCCCAGCGACACTCCCTTGAAGCAAAAGTTATTATGGATTTATACGCGAACTTCTTTACCAACTTTGCAATACTTAACTAAATTCCTATGACCGCGTCATACATTGCATTGGTAAGGTTGGCACAAAATGCCTTCATAGATCGGTTCAGCGATCACACAGCGAGCGAAAGTGCCGACTCTCAAAACGTACTGATTATTTGCTCAGTGGTCCTGGGATGGACGGTTGGCAACTCTACCCTAAGCGGAACATTTATCTCAAAAATGATATCTGGGTCGCAGTAGTTAAATTAAGTGCTTCGAAAATTGAATTTTAACGTTTATTAGATGCGATTCTTACACTCAAGATGAGTATCTGCCGTCTCTCTCTCTCTCTCGTTCGAAAATCACTATACATCATTCATCGTTTGTCGTGTGTATAAACAATTTTATAGCATCGAAGAACTCCAGTAGATATTATACTGAGTGACCACTATACTTGGCTCTCAAAAACTTATTTCCATCTTAAGCGTACCTACCTATTACGTCACCCGATAAGTATCAAAACTACTAACCGATATGTGACAGCAAAAAAGTCATAACATACCTATGACGTGATGATTTAGAAACAAATATGTGCCAATTTTAGGATAATCTGATTATTAGATTAGTTTACAAGTTGCTGTGGTTTTAATGACGCTACTTCTGGATGCCGATCGCTCTAATTTATAACGACATTACCAAAACAAAATCAGTGGTTAAATTTTAAAATAATATTTTAAGAATATCTCGTATCGCAATCTTATTTAGAAAATAATGTTGTTTAACCTTTGCTCGAACTTGAACGAGCGTCAGGATCTAAAGAAATCTAAAACACATACATACAGCCGAAGGCAGCGAACCTCTTCCTTTTTGGAAGTCGGTTAAGAAAAAATATTTGACATCTCACAATAATTCTGTTTTGGTAATATCAAAGTAACATCGTTCAAAAACAGCGCGATCGGCCCCCTGTAGTACCTATAGTTATTCACAGGACGTGAAATGGTTTTGCAGTTTGCTAACATTGACTCTACATAATAATTCTTTTGTTGTTAGGTATGTAGGTAATAGGTTGGTGAACGTGATTCCTAACCAAATTAGTCACTGCGTCATTGGTCACATCATGTGTGATTGAAAGTTTTCTCACCTCGCTATGTTACAGTGGTCAGTTCGTTTATTAGTCATATAGTATGATTCACTATATACAGCCTGTTACAGAACGGTGTAGTCATATTAAAGGATCGTGCAGTGTTAATGGTATAGAACAATAAGCCACTAGTACTTAACACAAAAATCCAACTTTAGAAATTCACACCAATAAAAAAACATATTTTTGGCATCGATACGAACAAGGTCACATCACTAGTGGGGTCATGAACCGCTCACAGATAACGAGTTCGCCGACCCGGTTTTTACGAACTTACGACTTACCCCCCGATTTGCCATGAGAGCCTGGTAGGCGCGTACGCCTAACTTTGGCGGCCGGCATAGCGGGCCGACGCGACACAACGCGGCGGCAAACTTCAAAGGGCCGGTTTCATTGGGAGTTGTTTTCAACAATGTCGCGTGTTGCGTACGTAAACATAATTGGATTTTGAATGAAATCTTCCACTTGCCAAATAATACTTTAAATACACTGCACTATTAAAATTTGATGGCAATGTTGGGTTCATATTATTTTGATCCTACAACATCGTCGATGCTAAGAGTAGGTAATATCGCTGGTTCTGGTAACATAACAAAACAACACTCAAGTATGTTGACTTTTGATTATTAATCGTCTCGAAGAACACGCAAACTTGAATGATCATGAATCACAAATTTCAATGTTCACAACATAAGATTATTATAACTCGTGTTTACAAATCTTTAATTTGTCTCCAACTCCATCTCATTTATTATTTCCTAGTAGGTGATGTGCGGTGGCCGGCGTGGCGTAGTAGCAACATTAGCAGGCGGCGTTATCAAAGAAGTGACAACCGCAACCGCGGGGCGGCTCACTTCAAAGAACTGACGTTAGAACATATTTTTCTTTCAAGGACGAGTAGGTAGGTAGTGCGCACGCGGCACACCGCACATGGTATCACTATCACTGGAATTATTCACGTTTCATATTCAATCCAGCAATTCTTCTCGTCAATCATATGTCGACCTGATTTTGGTAACACTGGTAGAAACACATGAAGAACAAAGCCAGTGGGTACAATGGAAGTGGCACGGATGGTGACGATCGTGCCGCAGTACACACCAAACTTTTACATGAATTACTCCACTGCAGCACTACGTATACTGGTTCTTGGGTTCTCCTCTAAGTGCTTCAGCACGGCAGACGACGCGACGTTCATCCACTTATTTACCTTCAAAAATCTATCCTAGCCTAGACCAACTTTCGAACCTTACGCAAGCTAATTCCACCTGCACCGACACACAGCTTTATTTCGTAGTGTTGACTGTTGATTATTAAAGATATTTTATGAATTAATAACAATCCCGACATATTGTTGTTTTTTTTCCAATTGCACCGCCCGCCCCCGTACCTGATAATACTAATAATAATGGCTATTGGCTACCCAGTCCCTGTAATGTACAACACCGGAATCCGCGACACAGGAATGCACGACCCAAGATTTTACGACACTGGAATGTACAGTTCAGAATTACTGACACCTTATTTCGAATCACCGGCCTTGATATGCTGTGCTGTATTATTCCGGTGTCGTGCATTCTGTCGGTACGTAAAGTATTGTTCTGCTATTGGCGAAGAATTATGACGTCTATTTGGTTCTCCGTTTTGTAGTGTTCAATACAATGCAGATAGAGTTTAGTAATTATTTTCTCAAAATATGGCGTAAATTCAAATTACAATTAGTCGAAGTTTAATATTTACTAAGGTAATTATTATTCATCGCAAATTTTCGTGGCCACATCTAAGATTTGATCAAGTAATGATGTGATGTGGCCGACCATTTCATGAGATGGTGGCATTTCATGAAAATAAATGGTCGACCACATCATGAACTATTCAAAGCTCGCTCGGCTCGCGTGACCTGGTCAGTGGTCACCAGTACAAACCAAGAATGTCGGGGTGCTCTACGCCCTGCCTAAAGGCAAAAAGTCCTTGTAACAGATCAAACATAAATAATTAGTGGTTTTTTTGACAATAACTTGACCCAGTATTTGGGTAAGTAGTGTAAACGAGCACAAAAAAAGGAGGCATAGTTTCATCGACCGGCTCGACTGCCCCACAGTAAAACAATTTTCAGCGGAATAAATTTTACAGAAGGAGCAAAAAACCGGAAATCGCTTTACACACCTTCCATAGTTCAACGATTTTCTTAATTTAAAATTTTTAAGCAACTGTTTTTTTTTTCAAAATGGATGATTTTTGTGTTTTTGCTGCTTTTTACGCATAACGGACGTTGCCACATACTCACAAGTCACAACCACCAAAAAGCGCTTTAGTATTAGAGAAATTAAAATTAATGAAATCCTTAAACTATGGAATATTTGTTTTAAAGCGATTTCTGGTTTTTTTCTCCTCCTGTAAAATTTATTCAGCTGCAACAACCATCAAAAAGGCTTTAGTTTTAAAGAAATTAAAATTAAGAACTATTAAACTACGAAAAATTTGTTTTAAACAAAGCGATTGCCGGTTTTTTGTTCCTCCTGTATTTATTCAGCTGCAATTACTTTCTTTAACCGTAGGCAGCCGAGAAGTGGTGTCACCAATTCCAATGTACATTGCAGTGACGAACATTCTCGGTACTGTCTGTTATTTTGATGCCCAACTTGTACGGGGCGGAAAGCACAACACCGGAAGTCGTGTACAGGACATCAAATGCGTGCTGTACAATACGGGGCACTAGATAACAAAGATAAAAAACAGGCACAGAAAACCAAAAGAAAAGAATGCGGGCACGGTTTCCAACTTAGGGAGTTTCCCCCCAACTTTTAGGGAGTAAATGAATGCGGTGGGTTTTTTAGGGGTATTACATTTTTAGGGGTTTTTCGGTTGTTTTTTTTTTCATATTTTATTTCTTATTTTTTTTGTTAATAAAAATAATAATTTTTATTAGAACCAGGTTTTTGCTGAAATTTCAAAATAACAATTATTAATGTTGTCGAATTTTTGATATTACGGCGAAAATATTGGTTGTACAAATTTTTTTTTAAACAAGTTGCCCGAAGTTCAATAAAAAAATGTTATAAAAATAAAGTCTCTTATAATTTTTTCTAGGATTAATAAGAAAGCCATAATTTCAAAAGATTTTCATAATTAGCAAAAATTTGAATCATTATGAATCATAATAATTTTGAAACCAAAGCTTGAATCTTGGCGCTATTTATTATTTATAAACTTTTTAGTAATATTATTTTATTTATGGGAATTTAAGGGTTTTCAACTTAACCTTTAGGGGTAAATATTTTTGAGAGTTGGTAACACTAAATGCAGTAAGCATCAGGTAGGTAGCTATACTATGTTTTTATTGACACCGCAACGTAAATAGGGCTGCCAATTTATTTTTGTTTCAAGCTATTTTACTCCTAGTTACTTCTACTCTCCTAGTAACTTTTTTCTAAATAATTTCGTGTATACGCTGTTTCTTCGCTATTTAGGCACGTAAAGTGTAAAACAATAAGAAAATAAGAGCATCAACAATGAGTTAAGCTATCGAAGACGGGGCTGTGAATTATGATGAAGTGTTTAAAAAAGATATCACAAATTTTTTAGGTAGGTTTAGGTAATGATTTATTTGGTCTGATTTATTTGGTGTTGATGTGAGAATTGAACCCGCGACCAGTTGTTTTAGAATAAAAAACTGCGAAGTAATGGTACCTAATCATTGAACAATTGACATCCCTAGATCCCTAGGCAGAAGAAAGACAGAGAAAACTAAAAGAAAAGAACGCACGAAGCGTTAGGTAGCTACCTACGCATATTTCTATTGATTCTACGTAAATAGGGCTGGCAGTCTCAATTATTTTTGTTAACATTTATCTAAGCTCCTTCATACTTCTACTGTCCTAGGAGCTTTTTTCACGAAATCATTTCCTGTTCCATGCAAGCTGTTCCTTTGCTATTTAGGCGCCTACTAATTACTAAAACAATACTAACGGTCGCACTTAGAGTCGTTTTAATGATTAATTAAAATTAAATAAAGAGTTAGTAAGTGCGGCGGTTACTTAACAAAATAAGAGCTTCATTAACTGACTACAATAAATAATGAGTGAGCAGCTATTGAAGACGTACGTATCGTAATGGGGTATTTAAAAAAAAAATCATCACATAATATGATGTAATGGTCTGAGATTGATGTGGAAATTGAACCCACGACAATCCGTTACTAAAACAATACTAACGGTCGCACTTAGACTCGTTTTTATGATTAATTAAATTTAACTAAAGAGTGAGTGAGTGCGGCGGTTACTTAACAAAATAAGGGCTTCATTAATTGACTTCAATAATGAGTGCTAAGCTATTGAAGACGTACGTATCGTATGGGGTATTTGAAAAATATCATCACATAATAATATGACGTAATGGTATTCTTGAACCCGCGACCATCTGTTTCTAAGTACAAAAAATTATTGCGAAGTAATGGTAGTCATTGAACATTCGGCAACCCTAGAAAAGGTTCAAGACGATGTGCGGGGGCGCAACCCATTTTGAAAGGAACCACGCCCATTTCATAATGGCCGCGTGCTCAAAATCAGATAGGGGTAGGGGGTATCGGGTAAAAGGACCAGTGGTCAGCGTTATTAATTGGTCATAAGTCATAAATATTTAAATTAAGTCATAATTGGAATAAACGAATCACGTATTCCCAAATTGCTCTAGTTCTTCACGTGACAGAAGCGATGCGTAATTAAGGGAAAAATTAGCTATTTTATGCAGGTGCTGTCTGTCAACAAGAGCTGTATGAGCTGTTATGTCTGAAATGTTTTTTACTACACGCGGTTTTCTTTTCAAATGTAAAAAAACTAATGTTATAAGTAATGGTAAAATTTATTGTTTTTATTTACGATTGGTTTATTTATTAGTTTATCTTTCAGAGTTTATCTTTTAGTTTCTTTATCAGACGAATCCTGCCAACTCAAACGTCAAAAAGTCGTTAGTAGGATGAATACTGGTACCTTACCCTATTATTTACTAACATTGTCGCGTGTAAAAATACTAAGACGGCAGAAGTCGAAGAGTGCGGCGGTACGGTGCGCCGGGCCAGGGGTCAGGGCCGGGGTCATTGACTTGTTATCAGACCGATTCAATTGATTGCTAGTGATGTACAGAGGCAAGTTAAAAAAGCAAAGTCGATAAAATTTTATCGTATTTTATTTCTTCGTATCAGCACTGCCATCATGGTTCAATCATTCTTTACCATTAACATTACACGATCGTTTATTATGACCACACCTTTCGGTAACAGGCTGTATACCTACTAGTACTACACAAGTTTACTAATTATCTTTTTCTCAGTGACACTATAATATGATGTCCCTACTCAGTATTACACTGTCATTAAAATACCTCGGCGTACGTAGTTCTAATAAATGTTGTAATAATTGTGTTTGTGAATCTGTAACCACGATATCCATACATACCCTACTTAAATAACTAGAACTAGTATAACTAAAGTATACAAACAAACAAACAAACAAACTAGCTGTCGTCCGCGGTTTCGCCCGCCATAATTTCGCCGTTCTCTATCTAGTAGTGAAAACCGCATGAAAATCAGTTCAGTTCTTTGAGTGTATCGTGAATAGACAGACAGACAGACGCGGTGCACTTTGTTTTATAATATGTAAGGATAAGACATAACTTGACAGTCTTAGTTCCGTTGTTTCCCAATTCATTCAAAAAGTAATTAGGTACGTAAATACTGCGTTTTCGAAACTCCCCCGTGACACATATAATCCTAACTAATGTTATAAAGGCGAATGTGAGTTTGTTTGTTTGTTACGCTTTCACGCATTAACTAGTACTCGACCGATCGTTATGGACCATTGCATACACGTTGTCAGAGGAACAGAAAAAGACATAAAGTACTTTTGATTCCAGATTTCACTTGGGTAGGTATTCCAAAATTAACGCGAGTGAAGCCTCGGGAAATAGCTAGTAGGTATACGCCATAATTTTTTTTAATACTTACATTTTTTTCCTTCAACATAAATACACGCCTTTTACACCGTGAAAAGTTGTATTAATTAAGGTGAAATTACCAGAAAAAAAGTAACCTAATAACTACAGTTTAACCTTTGCCATGTAACCTGGTGTAGCATTTATAACTCTCGTAAATTGACCTTAATTCTACCGCCACAGCTCTAAATGAAGCCGTTTTCATAATATCATCTCTTTAAATATTACCTCCTTCGAAGTTTTAAAGGTTTTTCTTTTCTTACCGAATAATAAGTTAAAAAAGTAATTGTACTTTAGAAAAAGGGCAACTAGCCGTATAACGACGCATTAACATCTCGGTAGAGGTATTGAAGCCTGAAATATGGTGTGTATGGTCGAATGTTATACCTTACTAGTCGGTTTAAATTTACCGTTGTACAATATAACGCGATTTAGGACAGTACAAAACAAAGAAATAGTTTTGGTATCAGTGTGTAAAAGCACAAGGAGTGAAACTTAAAAAAAAAAACACCTGTCATCGCTTAAAGTAAAAAGACTCGTAGGGACATAGCTATAATAATAATTCGACTACATTTTGCTACGAAAAACTTAACTTGTTCCACATCAAAAATTATAGAATACGGTATTAAGATAATATTTATTTACAAATAAGTTGAAGAAAGATTTCTTTTTAGAGTTAAGTTCCGCTCGCTTACACAATTTTTTTTCTTCTCTGTATTTTCAAATGAAGAATATTAATAATACCTATGTACTGAATGGGGGTGTGGACTTTTTTTGAAAATCAAAATTCTAATTAGTCCGTCAGTTAGAAAATAAAAAAACAATAGACACGTATTTTTTGCTTTTTTAAATAAATTTAAATATATAGAGCGCTTTAAAGTTTAGGATGAGGAGGTCGTGACGTCACTAACTGCAAAACCGCCATACAAACTGTCAGAATAGTGACGTCACGCGAAATTTCAACTCAATATATCGCCGTTATTTTTTGATTAGGTACGTAATTAATAATCTACAAGACGGACTAAAAAATAAAAATTAGTCAACATGCCCATTGTTGAAATTATCGCGTTCAATATAATTATGACAAGTGAACCACCTGGCATATAGAAGTCGTTCTAGATTCACTGTTGTACTTGTTGGATAGGTACCAACCAACCAATAGACAATATTGTTTGAGGACACAATAGGAAAAAACAACTGGGTAACGCATCGTGTAGGTGGTGTTAGCGATTATCGACTCTAAACCAACGGCGTAAGAGTTGATTCGCGTGGTCATCAATTTTCAAAGTTTGTGTGCACGTACGGAATGCCATTTGTGAATGGTGCGTATTGCACAAGAGGGAAAAATTGTTGTGTATCTAAACATAAAAGAATAAATTAATATGTTTCTTTCTCTTTCTAACTTTTAGACCAGTTTGAACGGAAATATTAAATACTTTTTAAAGTGTTGGGTAATAAATGTTGCCGTTTTGCAACAAACTTTTTTTCACAGAGGAAAATTTAAATGTAATTCGATTATAGATTATGGGTACAAATAATTAATTTTGTAAAATACAGGTGCATTATAAGAATAACCTAAATAACAAAATCTCTCCGCAGGCAATAATATTATAAGTAGGTATAATACTTATCACAGTTTGAAGGCGAAGGTCTTTATTAGTTTAAGAACATATCCAGTAGTCAAAGGTTAAATTGGTACAATCAAATATAAAAAAAAATTTTAAACGAAAAACGAAATCTGCATCGATATACGTGACGAAAATTTGAAATCCTCAAGTTCGATCTTCTATTTTGCATAAATAGTGGTAGTAGAATGGGACAGCTCATGCGGTGTTCTTGAGGCATAACAAGGACGGAAAGATTGAAACCAAATCTGGAGTTGTTTTCTATGCAAGTGGTTTCTTTCCGAGCCGCGCTTTTGTTACGTAAGATAACACTGAGGCCGTCAAGTCTCACGTAGAAGGTAGTGAAATTGCATGTTTGTAGTTTCTATTACGACGGTATAAAGTCGAGATTCACAAGAGAAATTCATTACAGTTATCTACGTCAGTGGTCATAGTTATGTACCTCATAGTAAAATCATAGTAGTATTTTTCTTGTCTTGTTTGCATGAGTCAGTATCATGACTTGTTTTTGAGCTGAATCAAGCAGATTTCCGTGTAAAATTACCATGTTTGATCTGCCATATTGTATATACCTACCTATTATTAGTTGCTAACTATATATATACATAAATGTATAAGTACAATATGTACATAATGTACATAATATACATTATATACATAATATAATGTACTACCTATGTGATTCGATTGCGTGTTCTTTAAATTTACTTATAACTATTTAAGTACCTAGGTAAATAATATACCTAGGTACGTATACCTACAGTACAGATCTTAGCGACTTAGCGATTACCCACGGAGTTGAAAAACAATTTTCGCGTTAAAGTTCATATTATAATAAAATTGTACTTTTATCATGATTGAACTAAGCATAGGTATATAATTTGCTGGTGTCCATTAAGGAGATTCGTACCTACTCCAGTTCCAGAGGTTTTCATCGGGTTTTCATCAGCTCGCAATGCCATATTATATTTTTGCGCATATAAAAAACTATCACTACGAAAATTATCGTCCATTACAATTCCTTTTTAGCAACACAAAAATTAATGAAAGGAACCGCCATCTTCGATTCCCGCCGAAAACTCTACCTAGGTATTACTCATTTGAAAATGGAGTTTATTTTTTTTAAATTACAGAAAAGCAAAAGCAAAATCCTTCTGATAGCCAACACAAGTTTCTTTATATAAGGAGCTAGGTACTCGTATATTATTAACTGCGACATTGACATATTAAACGGGGCTGTGTAACAATTCCCCGTACCATTTACAACGAGTTGTAGAGTCGCAACGAGCGCCGTAACAAACGGGTGATACAGGCCATACCTCAATAACATTTTACGATACCTATGCATCGTATTTTAACGTTCGGCTGAATTTGCGGGTTGCGTGAACGTGAACAAAGCCACCGGCGCGTACGTGTGTGGAGCCAACCGTTAACTGTCAAAAATGGCGGCGAAGTGTGGGTGTGCGTGTAGGTACAATAATCGTTAATAGGTCTCGATTTTTGATCCGTTAAATACCAGACGAAAGATTTCCACTGCGGAAAAAAAGCGTCTAGAATCATTTCAGGACTATACTCTCATTTACTTGGGCCCTTATTCACTATGACCAGCAACATTCCTCACCCATAACGCGCATCCCCAAAACGCATTTCCAAACGTTCTAGATGCCAAGATATTAGAAATTATTATTCTTTATGCCATAAGAAACGTTGAAAATGTATTTTTTTTGCAGTAAAACTTCTTTAATTACGAGGGAAAGACAGTTTTTGTGGCGTCTTATCTTAGCGCGGCGTGTTATGGCCATAGTGAATAAGGGCCCTGATTCATTCTGCCGATCTGATCGTTGAACTGTCACGCAGGTGGTCCGTCTGCACCGTACTTTTCGGTAGTTCGGTACATTTTACACAATTTACTCCTTTTAACATCAGTTAGTGAAAGCCCTGTCAAAATCGGTCCGGCCATTTCGAAGATTAGTCAGAACATACAGGGAGACAGACATCGATTGAGTAGTTACGGCGTGAAAGCGTAACAAACAAATAAATGGACAAACAAAGTCACTTTTACATTCATAATATTAGCTTGGTTAAGGTTAGTTTTATTACTTTAGGCTTATAGGGCTTACCCTATTAGGGTCATACAGGACTAGGTATTGTACTTACTTATTAACTCTATCGAAAATATGATGTACATATCTATACCCAGTACTCACTACCCAGTTTTGTAAGGATTAATATTTCAATTTGTATCTATTCATTGTATTTTCATTGATGCAGGCAAGTTCCATTGCACATGATGGGCATGTTGACTAATTTTTTTTTAGTCCGTCTTGTAGATTATTAAAAAATATTGGACACGTATTTTTTCTTTTTTTACGTAATCAAAAAATAACGGCGATACATTGAGTTGAAATTTCGCGTTACGTCACTATTCTGACAGTTTGTATGGCGGTTTTTGCGGTTAGTGACGTCATGACCCCCTCACCCTAAACTTTAATGTGCTTTATCTCTGTATATTTTAATTTATTTAAAAAAGCAAAAAATACGTGTCTATTGTTTTTTTATTTTCTAACTGACGGACTAATTAGAATTTTGATTTTCAATAGTAGTCAACATCCTTATTGGACGTATATTATTCTATAATATTACCTATAGTACCTACTTACATAATAATTGGCTCGACTGGCATGCATTAAAGATAATAACCATTAACCACCTCACTTCTAAATAACCAGTCACTATCGTCCTTCATGATCATTGATGGATCTCTTTACTTCATACTTAGTTATAAGTTAGGTACCTACTAAGTACTGACCAAGTGCATAAAAACTCACACTTCGGATTTTAATCATTAGTTATATTTAAATACTAGCTGTTTCTCGCGGCTACACCCGTGATGATTTTGGACATATACGGACATATACAAACTTTGCAACCCCTTTTCACCCGCTTAGGGATTGAATTTTTAAAAATCCTTTCTTAGTGCACACCTACGTTACTTAAGGAATATTTGTGCAAAATTTCATGGTTCTAGACCCAGCGATTTTAGTCGTGCGTTGGTCGATCAGTCAGTCAGTTTCTGCTTTTATCATATATATATATATATATATATATATATATATATCTTATTGTTTTGCTTATGTAGAGAAGTGAAAAGATTGAGGCGTGGTTTTTGCATAATGATTTGAAAATTTGGATTTTATGAATGCAAGACCAAGCCAGAAAATCATCTATATAAATATATATATATATATATATATATATATATATATATATATATATATATATGCAAAAACCACGCCTCAATCTTTTCACTTCTCTACATAAGCAAAACAATAAGACAATTTAAAATAATAAGACAATAGGTAAAATAAGCACATAATCACTCATTAACTGTCTGTTAGTTTGTATGATACGTTGAGAATGATAACAATATCAACTACTTCGTATTTATTTTGATTTCTTTAACTCGGAATTAAAAAGGTAACAATAAAAAAAAAAACAACTTAAAATGCGCACTCATTACGCGTTGAGATAATTATATGCACGGTGTACACTGTACAGTCTATTTCTAAAGTCCATGCATAACTAGATTTAATGCTTATAGCGCTTGCATACTAAATCACTGCGTTTTTTACATTGTTAACAATTGAAACTAGAAAATATTGATTCTGACCAACTAGCTGTTGCCCACGACTTGATGTCCGAAATTGCTCCAGCGCCAATCGTTCAATAACCGAATTTTATACGAAATGCAACCGCAAAATCTTTGTTCAATGACATTCAATATTTATATTATTATAGTATCAGGTGGTTTTCTACAAGGAATTTCGCAAGTAACTGTACGTACATGCAAGTTGGTTCTCGAGTGCAAAGCATCATTATTCATTCAAGTAGAGAACGTCAACAATAATAATGGAAAAAAAAAACTCTAGCTAGAGTATATGATTATAATATTAGAAATACTAGCTGTTCCCATTCACTTTATTGTAAAAGTTCCCGCGAAAATTTCGAAATAAAAGCTTCTCCTTTCTGTACCCTGAAAACATATTTGCTAAAATGATGATCGGTTCTTACACTTACTCACATTCGCATTTTGAATAATTAATTAACATGCATGCATTTTAAACTAATTAATTACCTAGAATAAAGCTGACGCATAGAATTAATTGTACTCTAGCTAGAGTACAATTAATTGTATCAGCCCTAGTACTTTTATGCAATAAATCCATTAATTTCGCACAATGGCATTAAGTCCGCCTTTTGTACCATAATGTGCAAAAAAGTTTAAATAAATAAATAAATAAATAAATAAATAATTTACTACTAAATCTAAAATGAAACGAATTTACCATTTAGTAGGTACAAAGTAGGATGCGATGGCGTCATAACCCTGCGTTGGTAACAAAGGTGATTATATTTTAGCACTCATTAACGGCGTGCGTACAGAAGTCTCCATCGATACTTTAAATTTAGCTTAAAATTCATGGACTATCAAACTTGTAACAGGTCGCTCAATTAGTCTCGAGGCTAAATCCATCTATAGGTATGTATAAAAACAGAAACTGGCTGACTGATCGATCAAAGCACAGCTGAAACCGCTGAACCTAAAATCATGAAATTTTGCACAAAATATTCCATAAGTGACGCAGGTGTGCACTAAGAAAGGATTTTTGAAAATTGTATTGGTGACAGGGAAATGCAAAGTTTGTATGGAACAATATGTTTTCTTGGAAGAAATTTCGGGTGAAGAAATTAAAACATTTGATTTTGCTCATTCAATTTTTACGGGAACTCTTAGATTATTGCAGGTGAAACCACGGGGAACAGTTTCTCCCAGCTAGTTCTCTACAATGGCAAACTCGGCAACTTACGCTCTCGATTTTCATGAATATGAAGATAAGAGTTAAAAAAAGAAAAATCATTTTAATGGATGACAGGTAAAGTTTCTTAGAATAAACTAACATAATAATAAAAAATTTCACAAATCTTTCCGTGAAGAAAAGATTCAAAAGAGGTTTATTTACACGTGTAATGCAAGTTTTTAAAAAAGGAGAAGAAAAAGTGTTACATTCAGTTTGATTTAAAATCTAGGTTGAAACTTGCAGTTTTCCTCGCTTCTACAATAGCTTGGAAATACTAAGTGATGCGAAACGAATTCAAGTGAAGCTGGAAAGTTCACAAACAAGTCTGGCTTTTCTGGCATCTGTATTTACTTTGCTTTGCTTGCTTTTTACGGTTGACGTTGACGGCCATATTTGATTAAAATATAGCAGGTAGAAAAGATTGTTATTTTAATAAATTAAGTGTTATCTATGTACGTATGTCGTATTGTAGCCTGATATATAATTTTTAATACAGTTGCTCAAAAAGTGGCGTATTGCAGGGACGTTTAGCGTTCGGGATGTGGGCTATTACATACTCGAGCTTTTTGTTTACCTTTCCCGAACTCGTGCGTTCTCTTTGCCAACTGTCAAAAATGGCGACACGACTTTGACACACTTTTTGCATTGCGAAACGTAGGTTTCGCATTACTAATACGACTAGCGCCATCTCTTGATCACAGTTGAAACTTAGTTGAGTTTGTTGTGTTTTTGATATTTTATTAAATTGCTTATTTTTTTCGTAACTGTATTAAAAATAGTTGTTCAGTACACGTGCGGAACCGTCATTGCAACTAGTTCCGACTGTCAACCCTCACCTTCGGCTGCGCCTCGGCTCGGGTAGACATTTGTCGGAACTCTTTGCAATGACAGGCTTTCCGCACTTATAATGAAATATACTATTCCTTTTTGAAGTCATAATAATCATATTACATGTAGTAATTTATAAGCAACTTTTTGTACAAACTAAGCAAACTAAGCAGAACTTTTTGTACAAGACAAATTGACATGATCGGGTCGTTAGAATAATTTTCACTAGTATAATAAATAATTCCACTGTTCAAAATGAGTGCGTGTTACTTTTGCAACGGTTCAAAGTCCAATACTTTTTCTATGGTCTAACAAATGTTAACATAAACTAAAACTAAATAATAAGTCGTTGGGAGCGGAAGCTGTTTGCACGTTTCCGTTACGCTTACCCCTTAAAGCCGCGACTAAAGATGTTTTACGTTAATTAAAATAAATTATTATTTTATACGTGGGGTTATAGGTACCTATAAAATAAAAGGGAACTCATGAAGTGTTGTGTAGCCTTAAAAGTTTAGGGCACGATGTTGTTGAGATCCGACTCTATGTTGATAATGAAAGTGAAACCGATCGTGCATATGTTATCGAGTCAGTGACCCAAGACGACTCGCACTTTCTTGAGAGTGACGCGTATGCAACGTTTCCAAATTCTTAAGCTTCCATCTAAGACAGCATAGTGTAGGTATATCTAGTAAAGTAGAGATAATATGAGGTTCCTTTGTTTTGGTTAGAAGAACAAGAGTGATAGAATTTAGCCGAAATTGGTTCATAAAATCATATTATGACATGACTGAGCGCAGACAAAGAGCTTTCATTTTTTATCAATAATTATTTTTTTCTGGAGTTGATAATTACCTGCTCCGGAGACTTATTGGATTAAAATTTATGTTTTATCTCAGCAAAATGCTGTAAGGTGGGATATTATAAATATTATGAACTAGAATTCACAAGTTTCAATTTGAACTTTACGAACATTTAAATTTAAAATAAAATTTTATTTTGAGACGCATTTAATTGGTACCAGCACATATTATAATACACTTATTCCAAAGTCTATTGAGGTCAGCTGTCACTTTATTCAGTTTTCAGGGCATCACAAATTTGTGCTGTAGCCGAGGGAAGCTGGACTGCCAACTATTGAACATTTTATTAAAATTTCAAAATTTTCTTGCCTTTTCTAACTGTGAAAAGTAACATTCTGTTATAAAGATTATAATAATAAAAACATATTGCAGTCAGTACGGTAGGCCACGCCCGTTTTAAAAAAAGTTGAAAGACTAGGACTATCTCACTTCGTGTTGTGTCACAGTATAATAAGTATCAGTCCAATAAGATAACCTATTTAAATTAAAGCTACGGTCTCCTAAGGGAGCGGTGTCGTAATCTAGCGACCGTAATATTTAATACGATGAGTGAAAATGAACAACAATTAATTGATTTTGTCAAAAATAATGAAGCATTATTAGAGCAAAAGAGTATAGACAAGCCCGGACAAACGATTAAGTGACGTCATCCACCGCAATTACGGCCGCTAGATAGCGGCACCTCTCTCCTAGGAAACTAGCTTAACCGTACCTACTGTGGAAATGAGAATCACTTTTCAAGCTTCCAGAAAGTTTACAGTTGTATACGGAAAGTATAAAATGGTTTTGTACACAGTTTCTGAATCCGAGCGATAAAATCTTTGAAGTGTCTGCGGTGAAGCATCATTCTTTTCAACTTTGTTGACGCTTTTGAGACATCTTTTCCTTTGTCGGGTTTCCGTGATAACAACAGAATGGCGACACTATAAGATTAGGTTAGTTTTGTTCGGAAAACAAAAAAAAACTACTTAGTCCCTATGTCTAATAAGCTTTTTGAATGTCCCCACTGCTAGGGCAGAGGCCTACCCTAACGCGAACGGTACAATGCGGGCCCAGTGACCTGTTGCAAGTTGGTGGAAATCACATTTCTAATTGCTTCTAATACACATTCTCACTATATGTTCTCCTTCAACGTAAAACTTCCAACATGTGGTAATCGTTTTTTATCCAAATATGAATCAGAAACGACCTAACTATATAGGACTTAAGATCATACCTCTGCTCTCTAATTAAGAGGCAAGAATTGTACTCACTGACCTATACCTAATATATGGATGTCGTAACTCATAGGATGCATCCTTTGCCTACGATGGGTTTGGTTTTGCAATTCGTTGAATAGAGGGCCCGGTTTCGACCAAGCGTGACGCGTGATGGTGTAACCACACCTATACGGAGACCATCTAAGTCACGACCAAACCAGCAGCTTACTTAGAAAAAAAAAACATATTTTGAGTGTTTTACTGATGCAATAAGACAAAAAAAAAATGGACTGAAAGTTTTATTTCTTACGCCTACATTCTGCGAGTAGTACTATAAATTCTCACTCCCCTCCACCTAACCCCCACCAAGAGGTCCGCAATGTCAACATTTACTTTCGTAACGAGACCTCGAGATTGCTGAGCCGGCTGACTAAGCTAGATGGCAATAGTTCTCTTGTGTGTAAGCTTTAAGGTGTATATTCGTATGGCAAATTAAGTGTGTTACTCTCGGTTTTCGAAGGTTGTGGTGCTAATAATGTTCTTACGACACAGTTCCAAGTTGCACGGGACTCGTTTGGCAAGTAATGTTTGTGATGGTTTTAAAAATTGGATACCTCACCTGCCTAGCAGAAACGATTTTAAAATGATTTTAAATTAATATTTAAAACCATATATAATTTACAAATCTGTTTTTTTTTTTGTTTATTGTTAATAATTACTTTAATGATTCTAATCCCAAAAATTTAAGTATTGATAAAAAAACATATTAATAATAATAAAAAAATCTAAATAAATAAAAACTCTATGCATTCATTCACAAAAACAGAGAGCTCTATCATTCTTTTTACATAAAAAAAAAGATTAGAAATACCTTAGGTAAAATTTATACTTATTTGTAAATCTTTTCTTTAATCTACCTTATACGACCCCTAACAGCATTTTTGACGAAAATACGGGTCTAAATACGGAAAATACTCTGAGATATATTTAACTAATCATAATATAAGAACTGAAATCTAAATTATAAGTATATTTTTTTGATTCATTGCTCAACAACAACTCTATTAATACCTGGTTTTGAAGTACAAATGGTATGACTATAGGCCAGTCCCTTTATCGATGATGAATGGAAACGTTGTTACAATTAGTGCAGTACATAAAAGCAACTTATAGGTTCAATGAAAATTGAACTCTATTTTCTACAACCCAAGGGCCTACATAATAATTATGTTTAGGTATATTAACTGCGTAAAATGTACACAAAGCATTTTATATAGTTCTTAATAAATGAAATACTATGTATAAAAAATTTTAAACGATTATTAATTTAAAACCGTTATCGTTAATAGTAGATATTATGTAGTAGAAATTACTAAATAAGTTCAAAACAGTTGATATAATTATGATGACGATATATAATGACTACCACACTAGTCATTTTAATATAAACGATGTACCTATTTATACGGTTAAAAATCAATAGTCACAAAATTCATATCACGTAAATTACTTACCTAAATAAAATAAAAATATCCACTTATTAGTTTGTTTCCCAAGGATAATTTCAATAACAGGATATTAAGATGCCTTAAGAAGGTCAACAAAAAAAAATTAAAAAATAAAACAGGTTTTAAAAGTAGTTAGTCATTCTCGAACGATGAATCTCACCAGTATGTACCTATATCTGCGCTGAGAAGAAAAGTGAAAAGTTACTATAAAAAAAAAGTAAGAATTACACTTTTAAATCCTCACCATTTTAACGAAGGTGTCATCAAATCAAAACCTTCTCCAATATAACAGTCGTGCAACCATATGGAAAACTTGTATTATTGAACCACGAATGCACCAACCGCCCATGAACTTGACGTCATTGGTTGCTATAGCAATGCTCTCCCAGGGAAAAGCGACCCCGGCCGAATCCACACTTTCCTTTCAAAAAATCCGTTTGGAAATTCAAACAACATGGAACACAATTCAACGATTTATAAAAAAAAAGAAAAAAAAAAATAGGCACCCGGCCACCTATATTTTTGTATCGAGTTTAATCGAATAGCAATTGTTTTATTTACGATTTATTTTCTCTGTGGTATTATGTGAGCACAACTGGCGCGTTTCGGACGCGCGTCTACGCGGCGGCATCGGTCGCACTACGTTAACGTCAGCGTTGTCGACACATGTGCGGGGCTGGGTAACGCGTTGCGCACACTAAACAATTTTTAAAGACATAATATTATAGTATCCTAACTAATATTTTTAACGGGAATTTGAGTTTGTTTGTTATGTTTTCAAGCAATTAAACTGATCATTTGACGAAAAAAAAAAAACAAAATGCGGTTCCCGAGCAATAGAAGATTGGTTGAAATTTTTTTCGTTAATTTAGCCAGTGAAACCACAAGCAACAACTTAAGAGTATCTTGTACGCGTACATTTTTTCTAAGATCCTAATCCTAACTAATATTATAAATGCGAATGTGAGTTTGTATGCTTGTTTTTTACGTTATCACGCCTTAACTACTAAAGCGATCATTTTAATTTTTTGCATATACGTCTTCAGGGGTACAGAAAAGGACGTTTATCCCGGAATTACAGCGGGAACTCCGAAATTAACGCCTTCAGGAACAGCAGGGAACAGAACAGAAAAGGAATCATAAAGATAACTGTCGGAAAATTGTCACCGGTCAAGACGCGTCTTTACAAAGTGCGAGCGAGATGGAACGCAGTACGTCTACGTACATCCGCTACTCTCTCTCTCTGCATTATGTAAGTTGGCTAGCCCGGAGCCTGCGAGTGGCGTCAAACGCCCCTCGCTCACTTGTATCGCACCCCCGGGAAGACGGCGCCATTTTCCAAAAGCGAGCACAGATTTGTGCTCTCGAGCAATTTCGTACACGGAACCTTTACAAACCTCGCACAGAACGACACAAAATTTCACCGTGTCGCTCTGGCAGTTTTTACGTTACTCGAGACGAACGGTAGAGACGCACCCCGGATCTGGGTTACCGGAATTTGAACTCCAGTGTCTACACAAATAAAAGTCATTAAGATAGAAAATTCCATTATCAATTTACTTGGTGATTTCGTTTTATTGTATTATTATTGCGTGTTTGTATTTAAGTACCTAAGTTTTATAATACATTTACGTGTATTTTACAGAGTTATCTAATGACATTTAATTTTAAGGGTGTACGAAGTCTCTACATTTTAGTTGACATTCTTTTAACACCCTACAATCTGATCTTCAAGAGTTGATTATAATACTAAAATTTAAAATACGTTAAGTAAAGTTGTGAAAAACAAATAAATAAATTTATTTTTACAGATTTTTTTATTTATCTGTAGGCTCGGTCGAGTTTTTCGCTATACCAACAACAATGTTAAAAAGCTTCGATAAAGTTATTCGAGATTTACTAGATTTTTTACCAGATTCAACTTTGCACTACCGATAGAAGTTATTTGATTTATTTCGTATTTTGTAAAAACAAATTGATCTTTTACAAAATTCGATGCAAACAGTTATTGCATTTTGTCTTTATGCTTTATGTCTTTATTATGTCTGTATAATATTTGTACCGACTTTTAAATACCTAACTTAGTTAAGATGAAATGACAGGATGACAAAATCTCTACTTTGCTTTAATTATAAAAAGTGCGCCATTGTCGAAATATTTGAAGATAGTGATAATTCAGAAGATGTAGAGATAATCCCCGGTGAAGTTTTGAACGTTATTATTTTCAGCTACAGGCTGTGGAACAAAAATTAGGGGTTGTAAAAATAAAATTATGTGTTATAGGTAGGTACGTACATTTATGTTAGTAATAAAAAACAAAAAAAAAATATCGGTTTGATATTAAAAAAATGCCTTTCCCAGATAAGAAGTATGAAACTTTACCTGTACCTATCTAAAGCTCGTTAAATAAATTAAATCATTAACGTGAAAAAATTCTATGCATTAAATCGAATAATGAGATCAGCATTTAAGTCCGAAAGTGACATATGACAGTCTTCTTAATTACAATTATTATTAAATATACACATTAAGTAATATTGAACTGAACTCCTACTATAAACTCAAGAGACCAACATAACAATATGAAGAGTCAAAACATCTGAAGCTATATTAAAATAAAAAAATTACAATATTATTATCTTTTATGTTTTGTTTGCATGCGGTTTCACCCGCGTTTAATTTGGAGTTCCCGCAAGAACTCCAAATCCTTGCTTAGTCGATTTCTACTCTTCATAAAATACCTAGAAGTCAAATTTCAGCTTCATAGATTTCGTGTTTAGTTATTGAGTTAGTAAACTTAGTGACCTTTCGCTTTCACACATACCTACATATTATCTGTATATTGTATAGCCACTAAGGTTTTGTCGAAATTGAAACCCGCAGAGCTTTACAAGATTCTAAATTGTAAAGGAAAATTCCGGGCTGGTAATCGACATTATTCTCGTGCAAAAATCAACTAATATTATAAATGCGAAAGTACTTAACTCTGTCTGTCTATCTGTTACGCTTTCACGCCTTAACGGCCCAACCGAACATCATGAAATTTTGCATACACGTTTTCAGGGGTACAGAAAAGGACATAGGGTACTTTTTGTCCCGGAATTCCCGCGGGATCTGCGAAATTAACTCGGGTGAAACCGCGGGGAACAGCTAGTATTAGGTATACAAAAAAGTCGTCAATACTCCACTCCATTCCTAACATCTGCCTTGGCCACGCAGCCTGGAATTAAAAGCGAAACCATACGACATACTTTCGTTGGAAATCGTTCGCAAATCGAATTAGCTGGAAGCCACACTTGTGTCACGGAAGTCTGTTAGACACACAATAGATATTGTATTTTATTTCCATTTAGAAAGTTGTAGCTGGGGGGCCTAACGCGACCCCTAAGCGTGGCAACTGATTCTGGGAAGTGGGCAAGCGCCTATTTCAATTTAACAAGTCATGTAGAATAATATTTAATATGGAATTTTAATGATGGAAGGAGTTGAAGGTCTTTTGGTATTTATGATACAAGTTTCAGAAGAGGGTTCTGTGTTTTCATAATATTATGTTTGTATTACCTGCTGCGATTTATTTAAAAAAAATATTAAAAAAAATATTAATAAATATTAATATTAAAAATATCAAAAGAACGACCAGCAAAGCATACACCGTAACATTGGTAGTGATATCATATTGGATATTATGTTAGAAAAATTATGGCGCTGCCTCAATTATAGGTCGCCACAGCATGCACGAGAGAACAAAATAAAATACAAATTATAGGTAGGTATTTATACTAGGTAGGTATATATTATACTGAAAGCTTCCACAAATGTAATGAAAATGTCATTCACCTGCGTTAATTCACGTTTTTTAGTTTTTTCTGTTGTTTATTACAGGTTTCTTTATTTACACATATTTTTTTATTTACATGTTGCATGAGGGATTTTTTATTTATTTCTTACTAGCTGTTCCCCGCGGTTTCACCCAATTTTTCTCAATTTTGGAGATCTTGCAGGAGTTCCGGGATAAAATGTACCCTAAGTCCTTTTCTGTCCCTGAAATCATGTATGCAAAATTTCATGATGATCGGCGGAGCCGTTAAGCCGTGAAAGCGTAATAGACAGACAGACAGACAGAGTTTGGTTTCGCATTTATAATATTAGTAGTACCTGGATTTTATTCAAAAAGTTTACCTACAATTCATCATATAGGTAAAAATACAAACAAGTTGAATAAGTCCCTCGTTTAATCTTACGTCCATTATATTATGTGGAGAGACGAATCCTTTCCAATCTTGTGTCCGTTCAGACTTCAGTCTCTAAGCTAATTAAAATTTGTTCACTGTTCTCCTTGACGAAAGTAATTAGGTATTAGGAATTTTTATTATTTGTATATGAGGAGAGATCCGTAGGAAAATAAAGTTAGGTACCCAACCAACATTCTTCAATTTGCAAAGCTTTAGAGGCAGTGGACGAAGAATATTGTGATTAAGCGGATTACAGAGACAATAACAATAATACTAACTAGAGAGGCAATGTAGACGAGGCAAGTGCGCTATAGTTATGAACAAATGCTCATATCTACTTTCCCAAAAAAAAATTTTGAGTATTTGTATAATATTATGTATTTCCTGGCGTTAGTAGCCAGGTTTGCTAATTATTTACCAGGCCAAAGGTGCTTTCATATAAATTCTATAAGTAAGCCTAGATATAACATGACGTCCATGGATAAGGTTTGATCTTATAAGCTATGTGTCAGCTGGGATCACTTGCGACAGTAATTTCACTCTACACTACGAGTTTAATCAATTTATTGATTGTTTTCCGTCGATTGCTAATAGGTACCTACTACGATCGGTACAATAGTTGTATGTTACAAAAACGCTAGCTCAAAATACGTAATAGATCGTGTGCAATTGCACCCGGTAGTCACTGCAATTATTGTATTAGTTTATTATCCAGTTCGTCGGCAATTAGCTGGGTCATAGGTGGCTTGAGCAGTGCGAGCTATAGCGTTAGGGAGACCACGCTTCAATGAAATCAAATTTAAGACGGAGCAGTTCAAGGTTTGGTCATTCGAGATCTTATACGTTCGAGAAATCGTTAAAATGGGTCCTCTCACAAGGACGTATGCTTATATTGTTGGAGGTGGACAACAATACAAAAAAGAAAAAAAAGCAGAACGCCCCAACGTTTTAGAGTACGAACAAACATGCGTGGATAAATGTGGATGAAAAAAAACAATCAGAAAGACAGTTATTATCAATTTAAGTAATTTTAAGAAAATATGCTAAAATTTTAAAATAATATACCTATAACTATATATTTTTTTAATTATGAACTGGTTTGTTTATAACATTTAATTAATTATTACACAAAAGTATATTTTTACTATTCATAATGCAAATACTCTGATACACAATTCTGAGCTTCTATATTAGAAACTAACTGTGCCCCATGGTTTCACCCGCGTGAGTTTTCGGAATTCCCGCAGGAACCCCAACGTAGCTTAATTTATACTTCTTAAACCTTCCCTGAATTTCCACAAATATTTCAAGATAAAAAGTAGCCAAATCGGTCCACCCATTTTCGAGTTTTAGCGAGACAAACGAACAGCTATTCATTTTAAAAGTATGTATACGTAATCATAAAAATAATACGTAGACTGAGTAGGTAACGTTTTAGACCTTTCACTACACTCCACTTATTGACTTGCTGTGAATAATAATAATAATAATCCACTTCACAACACACAGATCTACTTGATCCCACACTAAGCTATAAACTTGTGTCGTGGAAACCAAGAAAACGTGGTATATACTACACATATTATTACATATATATTATATTATAGATATATATACACACCCAGACTGGAAAATGGAACCTTGTGTTCATCACACAAAGTCCACCCCACCGGGAATCGAACCCGGAACCTCTTGATTAGCGGGCAGGTATGGTGACCATTACGCCAATCGGGTCGTCTAATAATAAGAAGAAGCGTCAATGAAAAAAAAAATTAAAAACAAATTATGGTCACATTACATTTATGTATCACTAATAGGCCGGGACGTCATTTCGTCAGGAAGAGAGGTCGATGGGTGATTCACTCGTTTACTCGGTCATACCTACGTGTCGACAAACATCTGCCCGGTGCTTTTGCGGATGTCAGGGTTGACCCTTAATTTTAGAACAAGCAACGCAATCATGAGCGTGAGAGGAAATCACGGTAAAAAAATTAAAAAAAAAAAACACTGCAGAATCGCCATTTGCCGCCAAGTTGTTTTCCCTGTCTGGACTATAAGCACTTATAAGCAAGAAGAACTATTTACTATAGTGAAATTTTAAAAACAAAATCCCAGTCACCATCAAACGTTGGGTATAAAATATAGACTTTTTCCATCCAAACGTTTTCCCACACACACATTCTACGTCCAGGCTACACAAACTTAACCTAGAATCTAGATAATAATAATTATATTATCAAGATAGGCTTTGTTTCATATAAATCGGATGTCGGGAAAAATTTGTTATACATATAAAAGCGTTTCACACGGGTGAAACTGCAGGGCACAGCTAGTTCAAAATAAAATAACACCTTCATAAATAGTATATAACTACCTAATGTCATGGACACTCTTTTACAGAGTATTTATTCAATAAAGGTTTTTGAGTCGACGCACAAATGTCTCGTCCGAGTACGTTCGAGGTTTCGTTTCGTCTATATAACATTATTATAGTAAGTAGGTACTACCTATTACCCGCAATTTTACCCGCGTTAATTTTGGAGATCCCGCGGGAATTCTGTGATAAAAGTACCTTATATCCTTTTCTGTACCCCTGACAACGTGAGTAGTAAGGAATCGATTCCTTACTACTAACGTGTAGTATACAAAAATTTATGTATAGTTTCACCCGCGTTAATTTCGAAGTTCCTGCAGGAATTACGGGATAGAAGTACCCTATAGTCCCTATGTCCTTTTCTGTACCACTGACAACGTGTATGCAAAAGTTCGTGAAGATCGGTTGAGCCGTTAAGGCGTGAAAGCGTAACAGACAGACAGAGTTACTTTCGCATTTATAATATTAGTAGGGATGGTAAAATAAACTATTCAACAAAAGTGACATATTGTGTTGGATAATGAAGCTCCTAAAGTGAGTAGCCCGCTAATTGTTCCGAGGTTTCATGACGCCAGTTGCCCGAATTAGGCAATTCAGTTTGCACGTGTAAAACACCTTAACACTTGTCACATGTGTAAGTACATGTTAATTAGGCAAATGTCTAGACTTTGGAGCATCGGTCCTGTAAGTAAGTAAGTACATACCGTGTACTTATTTACAGGCAATATGTATACTTATTATATTATTGTAACAAGTGACAAGAATGCAAATATGAATTTTTTTGTTTGTAACGCTTTCACAGGCTGAAATTTTGCATACCTACACAAGTTGTCCGGGACTATTTTTTACTTTGGAATTCCTGCGGGAACTTCAAAATTAACGCGGACGAAACCGCGGGGAACAGCTAGTATACAACGAATAATAGGCAAAATGCTAATTATTACCAGAAGGAAACTAATGTCTCAAAGTGGACCGCATCTGAGCTTGATGTTAAAATCCTTTTATTTAAGAGTCGATCAAGTATTATTATTTATCTCCTCGGGTTACGATCTGCTGACGCGGTCTCATACATTTCCTTTAAAAATAAATCGATAGGAGGACGTATACAACTTTTTGAAAATGTTACACAACTCGTCTTGATAAAAGTAAACTAGTTTTTACAAAAAGTGCCAAAAACTTGAATTAAATATTTTTGTGATACCTAGGTATGTTGCAAAACCGCAGAATATGTCATCTAAAATGAGTATTTATTCTATTTTACATAATTTTGTCTCATTGATTTCTTTTTACAATTATAACATGATGTAGGTATTTATTGGGTGTTGAGACTTTAGAATACGCCCAGATATTGCAATAAATAATACACCTATATTATGAATTCTGAGTACCTATACGCTTGATCACAAAATATAAAAAAAATAAAGTAAGTAGATATAAATAGAAATTCCTTTTTTATCAGAATAACAATAATCTGCGGCCTATTTCTGTTCTTCCATGAAAAATATAACCCATATCCAGGCGTTTTTATAGAAAACAGATTATTTTCTTCTAGTTAAAATAAATCGATAGAATTTGTACCTTACAACAACGGCACAAGGTTTGGTATATAATGTTGAACGTTTTGTTATTTCAACTGGCATTAGATCTGAAATCCAGCGTAGCTTTGAAGGTGAGGAAGCCTTACCTTTCCTACTTACTACTGAAAATGGAGGACATGAAAGAGCACACGCCTGGTTTAGCATGAAAAGTTGAATAACACGTATCATGTCTTTGTCCGATTGGAAAATCTATAACAGGGATTATAGGTACCTACTTATTATAGGGAAAGGTTGTTCCTCCGGTTGATTCCCCTATTTGATACCGGAATAAAACATTACTAGGTATTATATGGACATAGATAAGCAATAGTGTGTTAACCCACACTGGACAAATTTTGAGTAAATCGTGTTTTAGAAGTAGGAGCGCCATTTGTGTCAACATTTTTTATGTTCAATATTTATATCTCTGAGTGCGGCGGTTTGTAATAAGGTAAACACGTCATAATTAAAACACGTTCCCTAACTCTCAATAAATCGTTCTAAATCAATAACTTAATTTTGTGGGTTAACATGTTATTGCTTATCTGCATCCGTATAGTTTTATTCCATACTTGTTGTCCCCCGCGGTTTCCTCGCAGAAATTTCGGAGATCCCGCAGGAATTCCGGGATTAAAAGTACACTATGTCCTTTTCTGTACCTCAGATAACGTGTGTACAAAATTTCATGATCATCGGTTGAGCCGTTAAGGCATGAAAGCGTAACGAACAAACAGACGAACTCACATTCGCGTCCTTACTAATAAGTAAGGATTATACTAACAACGTTGTTTATCGTCTTTACTTTGGTTAATCACAAGGAAGTTGTGAAGGGTGGACGTTTTATAGATGCTGTTAACCTTATTGTAGATAATTTTACTGACGTCAAGAAACGTCGACGTTATAAAACTTTGAATAAAATCCGTCTTTTATACATTGTTTATTTGATGTAGTTTGTGTAGGTACCTTAAAATTTAAATTAACATTTTTAACTTTGTTAGAGCTTATCTAAGCATAAATGACGCGCCCTTCCATCGGGCGCACGCACACGCACAACCGTTAAAATATCGATACGACACATATAAATCTGGTCTTGCCATTCGTCCTCAGTTGCCGCATAGTGTCACCGCACTCACACTATTAAAGAGATATTATCAATATATGATATCGCATCTAAAATTGCTAATTAAGTAGTGGGGCGCGTCATTTTAGTTTAGAAACGCTCTACACTTGCAAAATCTAAATGAAAAGGCGTAGGTATAATTGGACGCAGATAAGTAATAACATGTTAACCACAAAATTAAGTTACCTATTCAGAACGATAGATCGAGAGTTAGGGAACGTTTTTTAATTATGTGTTTACCTTATTACATTGTTTAAGTATGTTACAAAATATTTAACATAAAAAATATTGACAGAAAATGGCGCTATAATTTTAAAACACGATTTACTCAAAATTTCTCCAGTGTGGGTTAATACACTGTTGCTTATCTATGTCCAATTATACTTACTTAGGTACCTACATCTGTTGATACTGATTGATACCTATTTGTCTGCTGATCTGGTACTGTCCACGCAATCTTATAACTTTTATAGGACAAATCTCTCTCATATCGGTCAGGTTAACATTATAGCGCAAACAGGCCGCAAATAACTTTACAATATGATTGAGTAATAATCCGCTTATTAGAGCACGTGGTAAACACTGGCTTGCACTTCGTGTAAACATGAGCCCATCTCGGTAGGTACAGTCAGAAAAGAAAGATAAGCATTGTTGTCGCGGTTCGCTGTCAAATCATTATAAATCCCGTCTCGAAGCCAATTATTATATTTCTTTAAAGCCTACGCTTTGAAACTTATGACGACTTGAGATCACACAAGTGCCACTTGCTGAAAACATCTCACAGAAATTATATTAGGAAAGATTTTTATATCTTCTGCCGCGATATTTTATTTAAAAGAAATCGATAGGAGAATATGCGTGAGTCGAATAGAGAGTTACGTAGGTATACTAGGTACTTAATTGTAACTTAATATAAAAAAAAATACAACCATTAAAAGATATTTCCACTCTTTTATGTAAACAGTTTGGTATCTTGATGTGTTCATTAAATCATCATTAATTTTCTCTATTTTATAATATGTTATAATTATATCGTTTTCTTTTTAAAATAAATATCTTAAAAAATGTTATTTATTATCTTTTATCGGCTGGGGCGGGGCAAGAGTTTCACCTTGGTTTCACCTCTGAATTCTGTAGGGGTATTACACTCAAACTCGACCTTGAAATTTTATTCTCATCACGCAAGTTTTACTTCAAAAACAAGATCTTAATACCTACATAATTATATAGGACATATTACATACGTAAGTGTACTTACGTCTGTTATGGCTCTAACCACACTCGTTAACCATGCTACGACTAATGAGCTTTTAATTAAGTTTTATAAAGTGCTCGCGCAACGTTTTTACGTCATCACTTGTTTAGGGTTAGTTGGACCCCAAATAATAGTCTAAAGTTAGGAAAATGAAGTTGTTAAATGTTCTTATATGACGAGGATTGGTCCCTAGAAAATAATTATAAGTTACATTTTACAACTCAAGTGCTTACCGGATATACAATAAAAGTAAAGTGTACCTACTTAAATGTCAGAAAAGTTAAGTGAAAAACAGGAAAATTTGCTTAAATTTTAAAACATATTGGTCATGCATTTATTGAATTCATAAGTGGTACCTATTTTCTACTATTTAGGCAACTATCCATATTAAAAAGACCATAAACTTATTATATTACCTAAATCTATATAACTACTAAAGATTTTTTTGTTCACAGTACAGAACGAACATAACAAAAATGTTAATATTAAATCAAATCGTGCACCATTATTATGAACATGGGGTAAAAATTAGATTATGAGGTCAGAGGAAATACGCCGAATATTATTTACCTACTTATATTTTGAATAACAACGAAATAACAAACAACAGCTGATTGATTGAGTAGGTAATGTGGGAAGAAGTGTCTGTTTGTTATCAAAGTCGATTCAATTTGCCGATAACAACGCGCGACGATTCTTTCGAACACAAAACTTTAGGCGCGTTTGTTTATGCAATTAACAAGCTTTACTGAAAAATCTCAGAAAAATTTTCAACTTTGTAATTTTTTTGTGCCGTCCAATCTATATCCGCTTTCATCGAGAGTCAAACCTAGGAAAAGTTGGGAAAGGCGCGAGATCTAATATAGGTACCTACCTACCTTAATATACGCTATCGTCTAGGCCCCCTTAGCTAATGTATGATATCGTTAACGAATAGAAAACTAAGGAACCGATCGTGTGGTGACGTAAAATCGCGTCCAATCAAAAGTACGATTTTGCGTGACCACGTGACATAACGATTTCATTCCTTAGTTTTCTGAGTTAACGATTAATTAATTATTATTATTTAGAGTTGCCAATTTGGTTTTAGGGGGCTTATCTATCTATACCGTGTTAATGAATTAACTGAAAACTAGAAAATAGTTTGCTCAGATTCAACTAGCGAATCGATCGCGCTATGTTTTAATATAGGTTATATTATTTCATTTTTATTAGCCTATGTCTTATAATACAATATTTGGCCTGTTTTTTTGTCATTTAAAAGCATTGTTTAAAAGTTTGAAAAAAAATGTATAAAAGAGCCAAATAGTCACACAAATTAATAAATGAAAAACACTAATGAAAAGTGGGAAATTAAGTGACTTCACACTTCAAGTCTTTTGGCTTGATACCCCCTCTTCGAATAACCTTCTTTAACGCAGTTATTGGTACACATTACTCGTATTATGAAGTCGTCAGATCAAAGTGTTTCAACTCCGTTCCCACATTCACACAACTGTTCTTTCTTTTCATCTCCGCAGTTTGTATACGAGGTTGTGTATTTAAAATCAACGTTTTCATTTTATTAGAATGCTTTTGGGTGTTGAACGACGCGCGATGGATGCTGGAAGTTTCAGCACTGGAATTACCTAACGAGTCAAGAACAAGAAATTCGTTTTCACCGGAATCGAGGATTGATGGCACAGTGTGTGAAAAACTTTTCACTTTTCGTAGTTTTCAATTGAATTATTATGATCTTATTTAGGTTGCCATAATGCACGAAGAGAGAAAGAAACTGAGTGCTCAGCTAAAAAGAGAAAAAGACCAGGGGAAAAATGCATACATAAAACATAACAAATTAGTAATTGAACCAGAAAACAAAAAAAAACAACAAAAAAGTCCTCAAGACCGACATAAGAGAGTTTTATCTCTGTCACCGGAAACAGTCGATGTCAAGAGTGGAAAACCATATACACCAAAGAACCCCATCAAGAAAAATAAAATGGACCAATATCTAGTCAAAAACAAAGATATGAGCACAATATCAAGATCTCTTCTACGTCATAAGACAGACAGCTCCTCTTCTGCCAGTGAATGACACCTAGCAGCGACCGCCCAACGTCCCCCAATACGGCTGGTCACCGCGGGGGTCTATGACTACAACCCTCCACTCCAAATACCTAATAGTTGTGCATAATATTGATTTTTTTCGATCTCTACTACACGAAAAGCTACTAGAACTTATACGTATATTTATAATAGTTTTTATGTGTAATCAAAATTGAAATTTCACTGTGATCTAATATATTTAAAAATTAAATGGAAAAAAACATAACAATAAAAAAAAATAAAAAGGAAAATTGTCATAAGTGGAGAAAAATGGAGGAGGCCTTTACTCTGTTGAAGAGGTCCTTAATAATAGTAATTTTGTATTAATGATGAAATAAATAAGTAGGTAATAAATAAATAAATGGAAAAAAGTAATAATGGAAATAATAAAATAAATAAGTAATAAATAAATAATAATAAATAACTAATAATGATTTGCATGGAATAATGATAATAATCTTTGTATTTTGATAAATTTTAATTCTTCATCAAGTATTGTAATTGATTTTCTTGTAATTCAAATTTAAATTAATTTTAAATTATAGAAATTGTATTCAATGTCAAATTATGTAAGTTTATTAAGGAATAAACAGGGCTTTAATAATAATAATAATAATAATAATAATAATAATGCACGAATATCATCAAAAAATTGTATGCCTATTTATTCTGTTTCAAATAATATCCTCCCATCGATTTATTTCATCTCAGACGTCATATTTTTATAGCGAGTAGCGCTAAGTTTGTTGTTAGAACCCTCTAAGGGCGGCGCAAAATAGAACGAAATATGGTAGACTACATAAGAAGTAGGCCACAGCTATCAGCGGCGAGCGCTGACTAACGGCCGCACTCAGAGTCGACTTTAATGATTACTTAGTTAAGTATAGATTTTTAAAACAAAACTGCCGCAATCAGACAAGTTTAATAAATTAATGTTAATTGGCATTTAACTAATTAAGTTACATCTCATTATACTTATGCCAATTAACATTAATTTACTGAACGTCTCTTTTGTTTTAAAAATCTATACTTAACTAAGTAATCATAAAAGTCGACTCTGAGTGCGGCGGTAAGTCTCTGATTGCGGCAATTTTTTTTTTAAATCTTTACTTAAAATTAAGTAATCATTAAAACGACTCTGAGTGCGGCGAGAAGAGGCTTTATCAGTTATCATTATTTAGTTAGTATACCCCGGAATATATCTACATGAAGTAATTTAAATCGTACTTGGGGCGATTTGGATACCCGGTGACATGACAATTCACCTTCGGACATGACTTCCTTCCTCGGTCACTGCAAGTATGAGGTTTTTAAATAAAATTATCGTTAAAATAGAAAAACAAAAAGTACTTTAATATCTTAATAAATTTTATTAATTTGGAATATAACAGACGAACATAATATGAGATTTTCAATTAAAAAGATTAATACTATCAGGTAAATAACTGTTATAATATTTACCGTGCCAATACAATATCAATAATAATATACACACCGGCAGAATTAGCGGAACATAAAAAGGCAGAGTATAGAGATAATAACATATATGTATTAAAACAAATTATTATCAGGCATGAAGTAATAAACTAAAAATCTCTAGTTTGTGAGAACACAATGTTGCAAATAAAAGTTGAATCACGAAGGGGAAACACACGTTATTAATCGTTCATTTATTTAGTGTTAAAATCACAGTAATCATTAATTTGCAACATTATTTGTGTGCCCACAAATTAGAGAAAAAATGTTTTTTTTTATTATTATTTTAAATAAAATTTAATAATTTAATTACAAACTTTTAAAGTGTTAAAAGATGTATATTAATTTATTACTTCACGTCTAATTATTATTTGTTTTAACATATATACGTAATTATTTCTATACTCTGCCTTTTTATGTTCCGCTAATTCTGCCGGTGTGTATATATTTAAAAAAAATTAAGTATTTACTTATTATGTTAAAATGGAAAACACCGAAGGTAATGGATGCCGGTAATTATTATATTACCGTGACTTCGATAATAATTAGAAAATATAGCCAAACGCTTTGGTTTGGTACTGTAAAATTGTAGACAAGACACTCCAATGGCGACGATTTCTGATGGACGAGCATCCACGATAGTACACAATATCTCTTGTCAGTTGTCCCCGACATTTTAATATACCTATTACCATTATAATAACGGTTTTTACTACTCCTAACAATTTTACGGTGTTATAATATGTGTTAATCACACTTCTGCTTTATGGCACGGATTGGATTGGATTTTAACACTAACTTACACTTATTACACTATCTACTCGTAACACTAATTTTTATTAAATAACAAATCAAAATAACAGTAGGTACTAGGTATCAATTCGACGAATTACAATCTGTTCAAATTTCTTAAGTACCAATTAATATACACCTAGACAATAGGGTACTTGCATGAAATTTATAATAAGAAATTGTGTCAATATTTCAAAAATAGAGGCTTAGAAAAGCGTTATCGTAAAAGATTTACTAAAAAATTTTCATTAGTTTCCAAAATATTCCACTTTTAATTTTGTGAAACGGAACGTGGCAACGAAACACCAATCACAGCCAAGCTTTGTCAAGCTTGACGTCACTTTTATTTTTTAGGAAACATTTACCTCTTTCAGAGAAGGCAAAAGAAACTAAGTGCATACAGTCAACGCATATTTTCCATTTTCTGAAGTTTTTTACTTTAAAATGCATCGGTAAGATGCATTTCGATTCTTTACTGGAACTTTTGGAAGTAAATCGACACAGTTCAACCTTAATTTCGCTTTTTAATATTGAAGTTATCTGTCTGTCAGTGTCACATGACCCTGTCAATACGACAGTGACATTTCTATCACAGATTAATAAGGCGTAATTTTGAACAAGTGACGTCATACCCCATTTCGGCGGTAAAGTCTAAAGTAGGAACTTTGAAACACTCTATTTAATTAATTTGCATTTATATTTTTTCTTTTTCTTGCTTTATTTAAGTAGGCTGTATATCTTTAAAATAGACTGAAAAAAAAAATCATGCAAGTACCCTATTTAGAGGAATGTACTGATTAGCTTTTGAGTCAGTCTCTTGATTTTCACTATTCTTTCACTAACTTGGTCAACCACGCCTACTTGAAACACTATATTTCATCCTTCATATGCACATTTTTAACTTAATAAATTTCAAGTCACACAATGGGTGTGATGACTAAATTTTAATTTTTAGTCCGTCTTGTGGATTAATAAAAAATATTGGACAGTTATTTTTCCTTTTACGCAATCAAAAAATAACGGCGATACCTACATTGAGTTGAAATTCCGTCAGCCTAGGTACGCTTTACACTTAGTTATGACGTCGCGACCTCCCACTCCTGAACTTTAATGCGTTTCACCTAAGTATTTTTTCAATACTTCGAAAAAGCAAAAAAATACGGGTAATTTTTTTTATTACTATCTAACTGACGGACTAAATAAAATTTTGATTTTTATACCTTGCCCATTCTAACGGCCGCACTCAGAGTCGACTTTAATGATTACTTAGTTAAGTATAGATTTTTAAAACAAAACTGCCGCAATCAGATACATTCAGTAAATTAATGTTAATTGGAATTTAATGAGGTGTAACTTAAGTAGTTAAATGCCAATTAACATTAATTTATTAAACTTGTCTGATTGCGGCAGTTTTGTTTTAAAAATCTATACTTAACTAAGTAATCATTAAAGTCGACTCTGAGTGCGGCGGTAAGTTACACAATTTCAATTTACACAGTTTCAAGTTCAACACCGCTCGTTGCCGCGCCCCTTGTACCTACTGTTTAAAACCAAAAATCAGTGTTGCAACAACGACAGCAACCGATTCGGGATCTTATTGCTAATGAACACGTATTTAGTGCAGTGATATTTCAGTTCGTCGGTTGTTATGGTTGTTTCAGCCGCCTCGTTCATGGACGGCTCTGAAAGAGAAATTTCATAAAACAATCACCTTTCCATTCACACCTTGAAGAAGCTTTTTAGTAAAAACAAAGGAAAAAACACGGCAAAAAAAACAATTCAAACAGCCAAAGTAGCTGTTTTTGGCACTTTTTAGCATAAAGTTTAAATGCTACAAAATCATGATCAAAAACTAGTATACACTTTTTAAATGTTTTCCTATCGATTTCATTTTAAATTAATAGTCTTAAAAGAGAATTATGATATACAATATTATGGCGGATTGATAGAGATGCTTACTATTGAGTATGTTCCGGTATCACTGATACCTCTGTAAGATATGACGTCAATTTATTAGCTAGCGAAGTTATTACTTTATAGTTCGCGGTACTGGTTACTATTTAAATCCGGAACGCAGTCCAGTATACTGTCATCCATGTCATTGTCATCTCAAGTTTTTAACCACTCACTAACGAATCATTGATTCGAGGTCAATCACGTGATGAAACCACTGAGAGCACTTTACCTCGAAAACACCAGTGCTCACAGTACAAAAATGGCGACAATTATAACATCATACTGCCTACTGCGGATACTGCGGCAGTATACTAAAAGTTATAACGGAACGAATTTTACGTCACTGCGAGCATTGGGCCAGTACTATCCGTAATAACGGAACATACCCATTATCACTCACCTATGCTCTGACAGACTAGAGGCGGGAACACCGAAGCCTGACTGAAGACGTACACGATTTTAGAGTCTCTCTTGATGCTGACATCTGGTGCGTCATCTTTCCTCCTCACTTCCAAGCGGTACCAGAACGCTGGTTTCCTAAAATAATGGAAATACAAATTCACTCTAAAAAAATATATGTGTACTAGCTGTCCCCCGCGATTTCATCCGCGGTAATTTCGGAGTTCCCGCGGAGGTTTCGGGAAAAAAGTACTCTATATCCTTCAGTTTCCGAGGGAATTCCGGGATAAAAACTATCCTATCTTTTAAGTTGGCCCATATTATGAATGGTTACAAAATTTTATCAAAATCCGTTCAGTAGTTTCGGAGTCCATCGCGGACAAACAACGTGACACGTGATTTATATATATTTTATCAAAATCCGTTCAGTAGTTTCAGAGTCCATCGCGGACAAACAACGTGACACGTGATTTATATATATTAGATGTGTATATAAACGGCATCCGGTGAAAACGTCTCCACGTTATACCCAAAATAAACCCATAAATGTATTTCAGCTGAAAAACGATAGTTTACTTCTGCATTCTTTGAACTCCTAGTCATTCTTACATGGAATATAAATAGAAATAAAAAACCCATCAAAAACAAACTTGTAAAAAAGTCCAAGTCTCGCAACTCACTTCTTCTACAGTAAAAAGTTGTGAGATCAATGTAATACCAAGTCGGTTAATTTATTCAGTGCCTACTTAAGGGTCCTTCTGTCTAAAGTTATCATGTTATAAGCTAATCTAATAACATTTTATAGTGACCATATCAAATTTAAAAACCTTTTATGTTTTAAATAGATTGATTGGCTTGGCGATCACGTGAAAACACAATATATCTCACATGTAATACATAATTATGGTTCTAAACAATCTAATTTAATTATAATATGTATTACTTGTGAGATACATTGTGTTTTCACGTGATCGCCAAGCCAATCAATCTATTTAAAACATAAAAGGTTTTTAAATTTGATATGGTCACTATAAAATGTTATTAGATTAGCTTATAACATGATAACTTTAGACAGAAGGACCCTTAAGTAGGCACTGAATAAATTAACCGACTTGGTATTACATTGATCTCACAACTTTTTACTGTAGAAGAAGTGAGTTGCGAGACTTGGACTTTTTTACAAGTTTGTTTTTGATGGGATCTCATTTCTTTTTGTAAATGGTCTTCCTCCTTTGAGCAATTTAGTCTACTTTAATAACTTGGAAGATTTTGGTACAACTTTATAATATATATAAACACATGCCCCATTCTTGCTTTTTCATTCCGTTGACCATTGTACCTTTGAACATAATTATGTCTAGGTAACTATGTATCTACACTTTATATCTAGGTAGGTAACTATAGCTACACTTATTATTATTATTTATTAATATCTGGGCAACGGCTTAAATAGCTGTTCCCCGCGGTTTAACCCACGTTAATTTCGGAGATCCCGCGGGTATTCTGAGATAAAAGTACTACCCTATGACCTTTCCTGTACCCTTGACAACGTGTAGTATGCAATAATTAATTCACCCGCGTTGATATCAGAGTTCACGCGGGAATTCCAGAAATGAATCCTAGTTAGATCGATTTATGGCCCCCGAAATCCCCTGTATACAAAATTTCATGAAAATCGTTGGAGCATTCAGATTAGGGTAATTTTATCTCGGAATTCCCGAAGGATCTCCGAAATTAACGCTGGTGAAATCTCATGAAATTTTGCATGCACGTTGTCAGAGGTAAAGAAAACCTAGGGATATAGGGTACTAACTACTTTGCATCTCTGAATTCCCGCGGGATCTCCGAAATTAAGCGGGTGAAACCGCGGGGAACAGCTAGTCTCATATATTTATATGGGATTACAAAGTTATTTGTGCAGTTGGTACATATAACTGCATATATAACTTTGTAATTCCATACATTTATATGGGATTACAAAGTTATTTATGCAGTTAGTGTATCTAGAAAACTGGACCGAATGTGCTAAATATTTTAATTTTTCCTTGATTTATACAATAAACACTAATTGTATTCTAAATTTCAAACTTCTATGTCTGCTAGAAGTGCCTTAGAATTTTGATGATCGGTCAGTGAGTGAGTGAGTGAGTGAGTGAGTGACCTACAAAATTAAGAAACTTTGACTAGTTATAATTCCTAAACTACTGGTTCAAATCGAATGAAATTTAAATTATACCGTCTTTATACAATACCTGCTTGTTTACTAAAAAATCAGGCTTCTAGTTTTATCCACAACGAAGTTATAGGGGGTCGAAAATGGCCTGAATTGCTTCGAGAAAAGGATAGTACGGCCGTGCCGCTTTTGTTGCTCGACTTGGCGGGGGCACTGCCGTGCCCCCAGATAAAAGTGATAAAACATTGAGAAACCTTAAATGTTCATGGGTTTACACAAATTGGAGTTACGTATGTACATTAATATTTACAACTTTGATTTGTCGGCGTATCAAAGGCAATTATAATAGATGGGCAACTCTGCTTGGGACAAAACCCGATAAAAGCCTGCCATTTTCAGGTTTGAACCAGAGTTTAAACCCGAAAGGCATTTTTTGGGTTTTATCGTTAATAGAAAAGAAATGGACGTTGAATTTAGAGGTAAAAGGGCCTATGCACACCACGTTTTTTAAACGCGCCGTCGACGCGCGTTTTAGTGACGCGCGCTTTTATCCTACAAAAGTCTACACGCTGCGTCTGATTCGCGTTCGTATCGCGTCTGTACCGCTACAAACGCGCGTCGACGGCGCGTTTAAAAAACGTAGTGTGCACTGCGCATAGACCCTAAATATGATTCACCAGCGCATCGGCAACTTGCGATCTCAATTTTCATGCATACTTTTTTTTTTAAATGGATATTTACGTCACAAATAACGTTTTTTTGGGTACTTAAGACTAGAATAGAATGCAGAATACTGTATATTTTATTATAATATTATAATTTTTATAATAAACTAACTTGAAATGATCCTGAACGATATTGTTAGCGATCGGCATTGATATCTTCTGCGACGGATCGGTCAAGAGTTGTCCCACTGTTTTTATCGGTGATTTATCTGAGACGTAGTTCTCCATTAGACGGGACGCGATTGGCTTGAGTCTAGCTGAAAATAGGTTATTGAAAATGCCCTTAAGATTTTTTTGGATTTTTTTATGCTTTAACAAGTTTTTAACTAATGAGCAGAAAAGTATAATAAAATAACAATACTCTATTTTCTTGATCACAAAAGTTGTGTGCTAGTGTCAGCTTCGCCAAAATTTAAGTTTTGAACCGAAAAAACACGTAAAAACAATGAATGCAAAGTTAAAAAAGAGTTTTAATCCTACTAATATTATAAACGCGAAAGTTTGTAAGAATGTATGTTTGGATGGATGGATGGATGAATGGATGTTTGTTACTCTTTCACGCAAAAACTACTGGATGGATTTAAATGAAACTTTACAATAATATAGCTTATACATCAGATTAACACATAGGGTACTTTTCATCCCGGAATTCCCGCGGAAACTCTGAAATTAACGCGGGTGAAACCGCGGGGCACAGCTAGTATGAAATATAGGTTTTTAAGGTGAAATTTGTTGGTATTGTTAGGAGGCAATCTCTGGAAGAACCGAAGCAAGTCTAAAGCTGACAACAGAATTCCTAAGGGAATTTTAAAATTTATGAAAATTAAGTGTTATAATTTACAGTTTCGAGTAAGTTGAATCAAATCAGTCAGTCAAATTGAGTACGTAGGTAATGTTGTAATTCACCAAAGTTCTCTATGAAAATAACTCACTAAAGCCGATCTTCAAGCACACCTCGGCACGGCACAGATGCTCCAAGCAAACGTGTACTTGGGCGAATTTCATCAGCAAATACTTCCATGGACTTATGTCGATCTCATCCGTGATCAGTGGCACCTAAAGGACAAAATAATTTGAATAATTCATATATTACATATAATAAGATATGAAAATTTTACTGCAAACACGAGTAAATTAAAAAAATTAAATACAAGTGACTCAAAGCGTTTTCTCTGCCTATTTATAAAACATCTTCTCAATCTTCATCATCTTCTACCTATAGACTCCGCTTCTCCAATTGATTAATTACGAAGCATCCCTTCTCTTTTCTACCCATAGACACTCCTCCAATTGGTTATTTACCAAACATTCCTTTTCTTCTCTTCCTATAAAGCTTCTCCTATTGGTTATTTACGAAGCACTCCTTTTTTATACCCATAGACTTCGCTTTTTTAACCCTCGGGAACAGTAGTGATATTTTTCCGTAAAAACGTGTATGCGAAATTGAACATGAAAATCGGTTGAGTAGACACGTAGCAAACAAACTCACATAGGCACTTAAAATATAGGATAACTACTCCTTTACTGTTTTTTTTTATTTTGACTGAAAACCACCACATGTGAGATAGCATTATGCTGAGTCGGGACCATCTTGTCAACACAATTTAGAAAAAAATCTCCAAACAGTTCGAACTAGAAAGAAAAGAAATAATTTATTTAAGCAAGAGGAGAAACACAACACAAATGAACACATACAGAACAACACAAATGAAAACAATGAAAGAATAACTAAATAAATAATAACTAAATACAGAAAAAAAAAACAAAATAAAGAAAAACGTAATAAAACTAAACAAGAAACAATAACTACTGGTACGCTGATAAGCAACAAAAACATCCATACAGCCGAATGCAGAACCTCCTCCTTTTTGGAAGTCGATTAAATAATGATAAATTTCATTGATACCGAACACTTCATTGGGAGTTAGAGAACGTTTTTTAATTATGATTCAAGCTTATTAAATAAAAATAAAAACCAATACTTAAAAAATGTTGACAGTTGACACGAAATGGGGCTATAATTTCAAAACACGATTTACTCAAAATGTCTTGAGTGTGGGTAAACACACTATTGCTTATCTATAACCACATGTGTTTGTTTGTGCTAGCAAATCAACTTTGTATATTTTTTTTAGTCTTTCCACGTTGTATACCTCATTGACTTCCTTCTTGACCACCGTCTCCCCTTTCCTGGCGAAGGCGGCGAACTCTTCGACGGAGTGCAGGTCGCCGGCGTCGTCCTCGCAGACGGCGTCGCACTCCAGCCGGATGGACTGGTCGGCGGCCGACGAGAGGCTCTCGAACGGGTTCAGGCTGAAGTCGCCGCCGCTCATCGTCATGTCCTGGATCGTCTGGTTGATCTGGTCTATGGTCTCGTTCGATCTGCCGGGGAATTGTGGTGACGTCATTATACATATTGACGACAGTAGTTACTAAAGAATATTGAATGTCACCACTAGGGTTGCCACCTTTTTTCCGAGAAAAAAATAACTGTATTTTATCGAAAAAATATGCAAAAATATAGGTACCTACGGCCTACCTAGTACCCACTTTTGAAAAATGTACAGAAAAATCATATTTATTTTTTTAATCATTATGTATCAGCAGCAGTAATCGACAAATTATTGCCAGTTTGACAGTTGCTTTGTTACCGAGAATGCGTTTCGTTCTCCGCGGTTTCACCCGCGTTAATTTCGGAGATCCCGCGGGAATACCGGAATAAAATTACTCTATATCCTTTTTCTCTACCCCTGACGTGTAGTATGCAAATTTTTATGCAGTTTTACCCGCGATAATTTCAGAGTCTCCGCGGGAATTCCGGGATAAAAGTACCCCTATGTCCTTCTTAGTACCCTGACAACATGCATGCAAGATTTCATGATGATCGGTTGAGCCGTTAAGGCATGGAAGCGTAACAAACAAACAATAAACAAACTCACTTTTGCATGGAAAATATCACTGATCACCATGGTATACAAATCGGGAAAACCTTCCAGAGAAATAACATCTTATAGGCCTATAAGTTTGCTACCAACATTGTCGAAACTGTTTGAAAGAATTCTACTACATCGAATACAGCCAATATTAATGGAAAAAAATATTATTCCCGATCATCAGTTCGGCTTCAGACAGCAACATTCAACGATAGAGCAAGTTCATCGTGTATGTGATAAAATAAGAAGCACCCTAGAGGCAAAGGAATACTGCTCATCGGCGTTCCTTGATATCCAACAAGCTTTTGATAAAGTGTGGCATGATGGATTGCTCTACAAAATTAAAACCACCTTGCCACACAGCTATTACCCAATAATTCGGTCTTATTTATCACAAAGAGAAGTAAGAGAGTTAATCCAAGTCATTCCAAGTAAGAGAGTCTGGTGAGATGTCAGATTTCTATCATATTAAGGCAGGCGTACCTCAAGGATCTGTCCTTGGTCCAGTTCTGTATACACTATATACTTCAGACCTGCCAGAAATAACAAATGTAGTTACAGCAACATTTGCTGACGATACGGCTATACTCTCAAGTGACGGAGATCCCAAAAAAGCCTCAAACACACTACAAAATGGCCTAAACATGATCCATGAATGGTTGACAGGATGGAGAGTAAAGGCGAATGCCACAAAATCCGTTCATGTGACCTTTACATTAAGACAAGGGAACTGTCCTCCAGTCAGACTAGGTGATAACATATTACCGCAGAGCAATACTGTCAAATACTTGGGCATGCACCTAGACCGCCGACTGACATGGAAATATCACATTAAAGCTAAAAGAGATCAGTCAAACATACTATCTAGAAACTTGAATTGGCTGATGGGACGAAATTCGAAGTTATCAATCGACAACAAACTCCTAATCTACAAAACCATCCTAAAACCGGTATGGATGTATGGCATACAACTTTGGGGGAGTGCATGCGACTCAAATATTCAAATGATACAAAGGCTACAAAATTGCATTCTGAGATCAATATCAAATGTGCCATGGTTTATTACCAATGCTGAAATTCATGAACATCTCGTAATGCCAACTGTAAAGGAAGAGATCAAAGTCACACAGGCGAAGTATACAAAACGATTACAAAACCACCCAAATGTGCTAGCCGTGCAACTGACACAAAGTAACTACCCAAAGCGACTAAAGCGAAGGGACATCCTTTCATTGGACACCTGACTACTTAAGTCTAAACCATAAAAGAGTAGATGCTACCAGTGGGTGGCACACTCAAAATGTGAGAATACAAGGAACCATAACATCTGCTTATAGTTGATGACTGATCGCAGATTAACCAAGAAGAAAAAAAAAAAAAAAAACTTTTGCATTTATAATATTAGTAAAGATTTAAGGATTATAATTTTTTTAATTGTTCTCGGATTAGTCTTTACCTCAGTATTGTAAAAATCGATTGTACAGTGAAAATCTTTATAGTGAGTGGTTTGTTACCGACAAAACGCTTACGTGGCATCATTGTTCCAAATGCCGGCGACAAAGAACGAGTGCTCCACTAGAGACATAATCCTGGTGTACTCCCACATGGTCTTCTCTATGCCCACCTGAGCGACCAGAGACAACACCTGCGGCGGGCTGGCGCTCAGGTTCTTTAACACTTTGCTCGCCTGAGAGTGACCCCTGGACAGTTTCTGCACGAGTTTTGATAAGAACGTTTTGTTGTTGGCATCGATCTGTGGAATTAAAAATGAAATTAAATAAACTTTATTTGTTACGACAACCTTTATTGTATATTGTATATACAATAACAAAAACAAGCACAACCAGCGTGTCGCAACAAAAAGGCAACCAGCTCAGCATAAGTCGGGAACCGGGGGGCCCGACGCTGATCTTCCGCTGGTGCCGCATGTGGCGTCACGGATGTGAGCGAAGAGAAAAACTTAAATTATATTTTTATATTAATTTCATACATAGGTAATCTCAAACCATAATAGGCAATAACTGAAGACAAAAAGAAGTCGCAAAATATGTACATAAATTACATTATAATATTACATAAATAAAATAACAGCGTCGAAAATGATGATTTCCCTTATTAATTATCTAAACTAATATTATAAAGGGGAAAGATTTGTTTTTTGTTTGTTTTTTAACAATTTAACTCAAAAACTACTGGACCAATTGGAAAAATTCTTTCACCATTTGAGTGCTATATTATCCCTGAGTAACAACGGCTATATTGTAGCCCGGAGTTCACGCGGGAACTTCAAAATTGCCGCGGGTGAAACCGCGGGGAACAACAAGTATAATTGATGTCAAAAAGCGCCACACTATGGCCAACTTAGATATTTGACTTCGGCTATGTTATACAAACCAAGAAAATGGAATCAAAAACACAAAATAGTAATATTTCCCTTTTTGCCTTCTGTTATAACGACACTGTTTCACCAATGTCAAGTTAGGAAAAGCCCGGTGTTTTTTTTTAATTAAATTTAAAACATTTTTTTCCAAAGAAAACTAATTACTAGTGGTTTTTTAATTATTTGGTAGTAAAAAAAACATATAACAAAAAAATACTCACGAATGGTCTTATTTTTCCAGATGATATAAAAGTGAGAGCTTGTATAAATAACTTTATCAGCTCTTCTGCTGTTCCACAATCTATAAAAGATAAATTAGATTTGACAAATGAAACAGATAATAATCGGTTAGGATTATTTCTTAAAAAATATTTCTTTTTGTACTTAATCACAACTTTTACTTTTGACGTTTGTTGACAGATTTAATGATATTTAAATTAATTAAATTACATTGATTCATGCATAAATATTTATATTCTTTCTTTCTTCAAAGTTTTTGTTTTTCAAATTTAATATTTTATATTCAATATTTCAATATTTTACCTCTCAAAACATCCCAAAGTCTATATGTAAAGTCATTACTGCTTCCCCTTGTATCCATGTGTGCAAGACACTGTTTCAAGGAGGTCGTGTCCTCTGTGATGCACAGGAAACCTCCTTTGGGATACTTGGCTGTGTACGAATACATCTCAGTCATAGTGAGCAGCTCTTTGAGACGACTGGCTGGGTCCGGGCGTTTCATACCTTTTACGTTTGATCTGTGGAGTCATATTATGTTGCCATATGAAAAATCCTTATTAATAAACGCGAAACTGTGTTTGTTACGCTTTTTGTCCCTTTAGGGCCCTTATTCACTATGACCAAAAACATTCTTTGCCCATAACGCGCGTCCTAAAATCGCATTTCCAAACGTTCAAGATGCCAAGACATTAGAAAATATTATTCTTTATGCCATTCGAAACATTGTAAATGTATTTTTTTGTAGTAAAACTGCTTTGATTACGAGGGAAAGGCAGTTTTTGCGGCGTCTTATCTTAGTGCGGCGTATTTATGTCATACTGAATAAGGTGGGGAGGGGACACCCGATGACAAGTGATTACCGCCGCCGCTTTCACGCCTTAACGGCTCAACCGATCATCATAAGATTTTGAATGCACGTCCTCAGGGGTACAGAGAAGGATATAGGTACTTTTAACCCGAAATTCTCAAGGGAACTCCAAAATTAAATTAATTAAATTTCGCATAAATAATAATTACCGCGGGTGAAACCGCTTGGAACAGTTATAGTATCTTAATTTTTTTGACGAGAGAATTGAGTTAAATTCTTTTTATTACAAAATTTAATGTGATTTTTTGACCTATTATATAATTTTATTTTAAGGTCCTTTTTGAGTAGCAAATGGTAACTAGCATAACCTATTATAAAAAAAAAACCGTATTATCTTATAAGATAATTGATTCGATCAGAAGGAAAAAGAATGAAAAACATTACACTATAAATACTAATTTCTAATGATAAATTCTACAATATTGTAACATATAAAGTTCCTCTGAAAAGGGTTGGAACTTTTTGATGTCAATTTTGAAATTATAACTATATGTATCTAACAGTAAGACATCATTTTTTTACTGCGGGTTTAATAGCTAGTTCGACCTCGCTAAAGATAAAAAAAAAAACAAAATATTAGATTACCTAATCAAAGTTTGCTCCAGGTTCACAGCAGAGAAGCCAGCTGCGGTCATATCGACCAGCAACTGGTTCATATTGTATAGAGAGCACACAGAGTTCCATAGCACGTTACATGGACTCGCCAAGTGTCCCACTATCACTTCTTGTTCCTGTTGTTTGTATGAAGTAATAATGCAGACAGATTAGCAATTACTATAAAGGCTTATTGCAAACTTAGAATACATAGGCCCTCAATAGTCAAATGTTAGCATATTTTATATAATAACTAGTAGATCCCCCACAGTTGCACTTGCTAACTCCCCCACAGTTGCTTGTTACGTTGAGAATTCCAGGATAAAAGTACCCTATGTCACTAGGGAACACTATACATAACTTCCTATAAGTTAAAGAATTATTTAAATTGGTCTATCCATTACAAACAAATATACAAACATGCAGAAAATAAAAATCTTTTGTGTTTTTAAAAATAATATAGAATACAATGAAACTTAAGATATTTAATGAATCAATAATACAGTAATGGCCTAAATATGGTTACCCTGACATACCGATTGAACGGATTGAACCCACATGGTGTAGTAGTCAGTAACCTTTACCACCATACAGACAAATAAATTATTAAACACACTCATTTTCTTTAAGTGTAATCGGAACAATTTCATTTTTCTAAATTCTAGCTTTCATTAGTAATTTTTTTATTTTTTATTTATTGTTTTGTTATCAGGCAACATGGGCCCATAGATAAATACCTTACAAACTAACATACATATATACAAATATAAAAAACATTCTATTTTTGACACTGTTTACACAAATTCAAACTTGCCAACTTACGAAAAAAACTTTGGAGTCCACAATCGGTGGCTGCAACGTTCTACTGATCCATTCACAATTCAACTCAGTCAGTCCACTTTGAGGTGCATTGAATAGCTCATCAGCGCTTCTTGAGCCGTATGATGCACCTGATATAAAATATTTGCAGTTAAATAATGTATTTACCTGCAATCAATAATAATTCATTGAGCTCCAGCTCCAAAGTTTAGTTACTAAACTAAACTAAATATAAACTAAATATTGTATAATCCATATTCCATACTAATATTATAAATGCAAAATCTAAAACGATTTCATAAAACACAAAAATGCACTATATTATACTGAAAAGCGAAAAATAACAAAACACCGATTTAATTTAAAAGACCAAAATGCACATAAAATTATTATTGGCCTTGTCTGTACTAAGTACAGACAAGTCGTATACTAGTTCTATCTTAGAAGCTTACCCATTTTTCTGTAGTACCCTCTTGTTTAATATAATCTTTAACCAACACATCAACATCAATCTCATCCAAGCGAACTTTGTTTTCGTATGTGACAATTCCCCGTGCAAAGTGCTGATTATCAGATTGGACCGTTAACAACAAAGGCTTGTTCTCAGCTGAAGGATTGCATAGAATCCACATAGGTGTAGCACTCACAGCTGGCACTTTTCTCAGACCCTGACTGTACAATTGAGCAATTTGTCTGAAAAAATAAAAAAAAGACTGAAATTATTACTGAGTGGAATTTTATCACAGCAACTGTTAAGTTTTACTGGTAGATGGTTGTTAATCTAGGCTACTTTCTAAGTGTCTGCAGGAATTCCAAAAATCATGCTAGTGAAATCAGAGAGCACAGCGAGTTCACATTAAATTTTTAAGCTTAAGATTCAAAATTTAATTCTAGTGGATATATTTTTTGCATATCCCGCCACACTTGATTGATATACTCTAAGAATTAATAGTACAAAACGACTGTTTTTAAAATTTAAACTACAAATAGACTTCAGGTTAAATCCTCATATTATGTAGGTAGAAACTTAAGTTTTCTTATTGGGTGGATGCTGAGTTGATCCTGGTTAAGGTTTTTTAATGTTAATGTAAGTCACAGTAGCCTAATGTATGTTTCCAGTTACCTAGCTTTTACGATATCCAAAGGAGCATGTAAGATCTCGTCTTTAGTCCACATCTGAGGCTCATCGGACAGTAGGGTCTCATCAAGAGCAGCTTGCAGGCTGAGGTCGAGTTTCAACGGTGATCCAGTTAATTCCAGACCATCTAACAAATATAAAAATATTGTATTAAAGATGGTGGTTGCTAGGATTTCCAGAAAAACTGCAATGGCAGAAGAAGTCATTGTTTCCACCAAACTCTCGTATCTGCCTGCAACTACTACGGTGAGCGAATCACACATCTACAAAATATAAATTACAGAGAAAAGCAGTTTAGGAATAAGAACGACTTACCTAATTAATTAGGACTTAGAATAATATCTACATACCTGTTGCACTTGATGGACTACAAACACTGCCCGTCTGTACGCTCTGCAAACAAAAAAGTATATATATTACTTAAATAGTTAACTGTAACATCAAAATATTTAAAAGAATATAGTTAGAATAGTTAGAATTTTACCTGAACATACACCATTATTATATCTTTTTTTGACTTCGAATATATTTCAACGTAACTCGGAGGTTTTTCTGTTTCGATTGGAAATTTTGGATAAACTTCTAGAAGCGGTTGCAAAGAGGTTTCCATTTTCTCCAATTTATTTAATAGACGAATATACCCAAATAAAAACAAAAGTACAAAACTGAACAAGCAGGTAGCTAGTAATACTGAAGCAGGTATGTAACTAATTGTTCTATGAAATTTATTGTTTGATTAATTCTTGGATATTTTCTATTCAATTTTTGCAAGTACTGTTTTTAATCGCACTGTTTGTAATAAATCTAAAGTAACAATATAAAGCAAAAACTGCCGTTGTAGAAGAATGAAATTATGAGTGAATTATGAACCTGCTTCAAGTGTCAAAACTCAAACGTATATATTGTATTATCTATGACTCAAACCGTCAAAGCCACAGTCAAAGCAAAAGTACCTACTCTCAACTCTGTACGTCAAAGGACAAACAGACTATAGAGTATTTTTATAAGAACAGTCTGTGAAGGTAATGTACGACTAGGTATGGCAATATTATACATCCAGTTATTAAGCTAGGAAAAGTAAGAAACTTGCGTCAGCACGCCCGTTCAACTGCTTTTATGTAATCGAATAAGACTGTGAAGTTATTTCTCTAGCTTTTGTGTCTGTATATACGATAGTAAAATTATTATCGTATATACCTTTACGTCAAAGTGTCATAATCCTCGCTTGCTGTGGTCTTTGATTCTGTGATTTTTCTAAACTTGTGCCACAAAAACTAACAATAATATTTCTTTATGTCATAGGGAGTTCTACTCCAGAAAATAAATTTAAAAGATTTAATATAGCAGATCTTATCACGATGTAATAACTATTCTTATTTTACTACTATCTGTTCCCCGCGGTTTCACCCGCGTTAATCTCGGAGTTCCCGCGGGAATTCTGGGATAAAAATTAGCCTAAGTTACTTCCCTTATAATATTAGCTATCTACTAGTGAAAGTCCCGTCAAAATCGGACAAGCCGTTTCAGAGATTACCCGGAACAATCAGGCTGACAGATAGAAAAATTTAAAAAATTGTATTTTTTATGTAGGTAGTGTATACTATAATTTCATATGCATTTAGTGAAAAGCTGTTAGTTTTGAATTACAAACAGACACTTCAATTTTATTTATATGTATAGATGATTTAAGTGGTAAATTATTTGCGGCCACAGTTGGAGAAACGCGAGAAACACATAATATTTGTCTCATTAATGTTTTATTATGGTAGGTAATTTTAAGCCTTGGTTTCTTTAAATTCTAAATGTTCAATAAGTCTTGCTAAAGAGGCGATATCTTTGTTAAACTAAAAATGAAACTGCAAAAGGTGGACCTATTTCAGACAAACAGCAAGTTTAGTGCAATGAATGCATTTCGCATTTATATACTCGTATATTGTACATAAAAGGAGTTAAATGTTGACTTAAATACATTAAAGAGATTTTGTGTGGATACATAAATTATTGGGCGTACAATGCGTGACTGTATATAATGTATGGATCTACATCTATTCTACTTATTCATTTTCAACGGGGCTTTCGGGGCCTTTTTGGCGGGAATCCAACTTGTCAGTAGATGGTAGTTCCGTAATTTTTATTTAATTACCTACCTACGTGTGGACAAAAAAATTTTAAAAGTTGATTCGACAGTAATTTTCGCAGTAGTGGTTTGTTATACATATATGTACAAAAAAATATATCTAAGGCGTTTTTAACTTTTTTCTTCGGTGCCCTTAAAAGTTCAGAGGTTTGCATTCATATCAGGCGCGCATCTATGGGGGGGCACTGAATGCATTTTAACGACAAATACTAAAAAACAGAATAAAATAAATATTTTATTTTTATTTTATTTCATTTTCGTTAAGTGAACTGGGAATACAGCAAACGTTTTTTTGTTTTGCTCGCTTTTGCTCGATATAACTGCAAAATGTAGACGCTTGAAATATTCAAAGAATATTTAGTTGTAAATATTTAATTTAAAAATTAATAATTAAATTAAATTAAAACAAATATTTGAGGGGGCTCCCATACATCAGACATGATTTTTTTGCCGTTCTTATAGATTTTTTATTTTAAAAACCAATAGACACAAATACAAAATTCACATTTTTCCAGTGCAACAAAAACCAAGTTTGGTGTGCCTGATAATGGTACACTTCGTGCGTGAGTCTGACTCGCACTTGGCCGGTTTTTAACCAACTTCCAAAGACGAGGAGTTTCTGTGTTCGACAGTAGGTATCTATCTGTGTTTTTTTTTAACCGATTACTCGAAGACGATTGAAACATTTTTTGTTTGTATGAAAGGTTATACATATTTTTTTTTCAATCACATAATAATATACACATACTAACACACTTTATACATAGGTACTTTTGAGATGGTCCTATTGTTATCGGGTCAGGATCTGATGATGGGATCTGTAGAAAATCGAGGGAACTCTTCAAATGCCTATAGCGATTTGGGTATTGTTTTTAATAAATCGTTATTTGCTTTCGGGAGACATCCTTTAGTGAGGTCGAACTGATTATGAAGACCATAGATGGCCACCGGAACTTCTCAATAGTAAGTATTTCACAATTTGCGATTCGATTAATTTAATATCATGAATGCTAATTAATTTATGCAAGTCACAATGGATATGACTTCGAACCGATCAGTAAGTAGGTTGCACATCCCACCCAATACCTAATATTACGTGGATTTTTTTCTTTTGGATTAGGTAAATCAGTACCTACTTAATTTGTTATTTTTCGCTTTTGAATGTAGTGCATTTTTATTTATTATACTATTAGCATGAAGTAGCACGAAGTAGAGCTGCACATAAATTATTGCAGACACCATCGGTTAACTTTAAAAACCTCGGACATTTGTGTAAAGCCGGTAGTTTTTCTCGGACACCCTAGTAAAAATTCAATTTCAAATTCAAATATAGGTATACCTATGTACATTATGGCAAACACACAGTAGAAAACACAAAAACGTATCCATGTTTTTGTACAATAAAAATATACTTATTTAATTTTACATATTACACGACTTTAACTTATTGCTTATTTTTCAATCGATCGGCAATTCCAAATGTAATAAAATGGGTACACGATGAGTAGGTACTGATCGTGAGTATAAGTAACAAAATAACAAGTTTTTCAATGGAGCTTTATTGCGTTTTGTTTTAGGGTCTATTCTTGGCATTATAAAGTAATTTTTGTCCGCCTACACCCAACAACAACTTTACCTGAATGAAAAGTGAAAATAATATTGGTTTAGTGTGTCGTAGACCGTAGCGCTACGACGTAGATAACATAGATTGCTACGCTGCTACAGTTTGGCCAATGCTGATAACATCAACGAGTATAGTCGGATATTTCGATATCTTCATTCTATGTATATCATGGATAGGTACCTAGGTACTGACTGACGAATTAAATTACCTACGGTCACAGTGACTAGGTATTACCCTCAAAAAGTTATTTGCCTTTGCTTGCAATAAGTAAATAGGTATCTTCAATTCAATTTAGACAAATTACATAGTAATATCTGGGTCACCGAGCTTCGCTCGTTGTGTATAGCGCCATCTGTTGTTAAGTAGAAAAACAAACACTCATTTTTCATTGCCTGAAAACACGAGTAAAATGACGTTTTCTAAAAATGAAACCTAGCTAGATCGATTTATCGCCCCCGAAACCCCCCGCATACTAAATTTCATGAAAATCGTTGGAGCCGTTTTCGAGATTCAGATTATATACGTATATATATAGATATATACAAGAATTACTCGTTTAAAGATAATAGATTTGTTTCAATATAATTATTTATATTCAACTATTTATGCAGGTACCAAAATCACGAACGTTTTTTATTTAGTTTTTTATACTTACGTACCTATCCAATTACTATTTCCTGCAACCTTTTTCACAGCTAATCAAAAGGATTTTGTAAGTAGCCACTTAACTAAATAAAACCTCTGCGTATACGAAACGCGAGAAAACCTAATTGTTTTTGATCATTTTACTTAAGTACATAGATAAGGGGTAATGTTTTTACCTGCAATCCGTGGGTTGGACTTTGAACCACTCACCGAGATTGAAGGACGATCATCCTGTATTAACAGTAACTGTTGTTAATGCTCGCTACGAAATTAAAAAAGGTATTTTATCTTTGTAAATGAATCTCAAAATAATTTACTGCACCTTTGGTCTAGTGGCTAGTGAAGGCGACTGCTGCCCCAGGTGTCACGAGTTTGATTCCCGCATCAGGATTTGTATTTGTGTTAGCCCTGAGTCTATATGTACTCGTATAGTGTACACTTATGTACTCGTATTTACAAAAAATACATTAGAGTACTTACTAGCTGTTCCCAGTGGTTTCACCCGCGTGAATTTCGGATTTACCGCAGGAATTCATAGCAGTTGTTAGTACCCTATGTCCTTTTCTATACACTCGACAACGTGTATGCAAAGTTTCATGATGATCGGTTAAGTAGTCAAGGCATGAAAGCGTCGAACAAAATAATAAACTCACATTTGGACGCAGATAAGCAATAACATGTTAACCCACAAAATTAAGTTATTGATTCAGAACCATTTATTGAGAGTTAGGGAACGTTTTTTAATTATGTGTTTACCTTATTACATTTCTTAAATATTTAACTAAATATTGAACATAACATGTGTTGACAGAAAATGGCGCTCCTACTTTTAAAACACGATTTACTCAAATTTTCTCCAGTGTGGGTTAACACACTATTGCTTATCTATGTCCATTTACATTTATATAAGTAAGGGTTAAACATATAGATTTTGGGATTTGTGGTATCCATAGTTTGCATAGTTCCTACAAGCTCTGCTTAGTTTAGTACAAGGTAAGTATCAGTATATCAGGTATCAGTAAGTATAAGGATTGTATACCTACTCGTATTGCGTAGGGGAACAAGTATTTTGTGATTGTGAACCTACAGCTAGTATCCAAAACGATATTAATATCATCCACATGATATGGATTGAATACTGAGAAGTAGTAAAGTTTAGTTTCCCGTTGTTTTAGTTTGGGGAACCGTCAGTTTGAATCCGAATTTCTCATTTTGCACATACCTTCCCATATCTATTGTGTCCAGTAGGCATCAAAAACTTTCTCCATTAAGGATTTTCTGAGTCACCTATCTACTACGTTATGACGTAGGTATTTTCCGAATTGCGAACGGATTCAAACTTAATATTATTATCGTTCAACGCGTGTCAAAAAAGTTGTTAAAAACATCACAAAAATATAAAAAAAAAAAAATCACGTCTTATTTCAGTATAGGTAGGTGATGATTTTTTTAAAGCAGACTTAAAACTACATAATTTAAGTAAAATGTTTAAATCATCGGAACTTCTTTTTAGGTATTTAAATTTGGATTTAAATATTTAAAACTATCGTACCTACCATACTGGCTGTGAGAAATAAAAATAAAATGATAACGAAAATAAAGACCTTATCAAATAAATCTACAATACTTATATAGCTACTAAAATTGCACATCTATGCACTAAATAAAAAAAAAAAAAAAAACAATTAAATCCGTTGTTTTTAGAATGTCTAAAATATCATTTAGAAGTCGATATATTTATGTAGTCGTGGTCTATCACTGAACAACTGTTCCATTTGCGAAAGGCTCAAAATAAATTATTCAAATAAAAGAGTATCAAATTAACTATCTACTTCAGACCTCATGGGTTGTAAAGTCTCAAATAGAAATTATTCGGATGGAAATGTGTAAATGAGTTTAAAAGGTAACATGATTAATGGTAAAATGACTTTGGTTTGTCACTTCATATTATTAAGTTTGTGTAGGGGTCAACAGCTGCTTAAGAAGTATCCTACGTGTTATCTAGCTATGTGTCCTAAATTTCATGCAAATCTGTTTAGCTGTGTGCTTGATTTAGTTTATCAAATATAATTTTTCACATATAAATTAATACCTAATAAGATTACTGTAATTTTATTCATAAACAGGTTGAATTTTTGATTTCGACTGATTTTATTTCGATGTTTCCTACGCTTTCAGATTTGCCCAACTATGTCCAATAACTGTTCCCACCTAATACCTACTTAATATGCCATACATATAATATACGAGTACATTATGCTTTCGTCTCGAACTTACTCTTGAGGGTGAGTGCAGATCGCAGACCTCTACTCAGATAGTATTCTTCGTACATACTTCATTCGCCTCACCCATTTGACTCTTTTTATTTATTTATTCGTTCTTGCACAAAAAGGTACAAATGGCGAACTTAATGTCTTGCGGCATTCTCTGACAGTTAACCATTGGGTTGACAGAGGGACTGGGTGTGCAACCAAAGGAAAAATTAAAAAGATAATAATATTAAAATTAAATAAATTGCCCGTGGTATACAGTTCATGTTGTCCAGTCCAACTGACTATTTAAAAACAATATTTTGCATGTAATAAAACAAAAGATAGACGTGTACGGTTAGTAAAATATGACGTATTTTACAAAAAATCTTACGTGGTCCGGTTGCTTTTCATGCTCTTACATAATATACCTACAAAGATAATATAATACTACTAGCTGTGCCCCGCGGTTTCACTCGCGCAAGTTGCAGAATTCCCGCAGGAACTCCAAAGTACCTTAATGTATTCCTTATAACATCAGCTAATTTTATTAGCACTGAAAGTCCCGTCAATATAGGTCCAACCGTTTGGGAGATTCACCCGCGTGAGTTTCGGAATTCCCGTAGGAACTCCAAACTTCTTTTACATAAACCTTGTCTTGACAATAACGAACACAAAAAAAAAACAATTATCCAATTTGGTGCAGTCGTTTGGAAGTTATGCGCTTAGCAACACATTTGGCGATTCATACTATACTGATAATTTTTTTTTTCTATAATCTTTTTATGATATTTTTTAATAAAGAATACTGTAAATATTAATATGTGCATATTATATTCTACATGGAATTATTGGATGAAAGCAAGTCTCGGAGGAGTAGATTAAACTCATAATTCAAAGCCTCGATTATGTGAAATCATCTTTCCAGTCATGTTAACTTCTAATAGCCCTATATTCCACGCTGCTCATAATGGGTTATAATATACACAAGAATATAATATACAGCTAATAATGTATTTCAGAACTAAAAAATCGTAGTGACGCGCCTTTTCACGAGAACCCCACTACCAAGCGATCCGCAACTGATTACTTTTTTAATTTTCAGCAAAGCCCACATCATCATTCAGGCTTGTCGCCAAGGTTGTGTGGAGCATGGAGTGTAGTACACACGCCTGCGTAGCCCCGCCCACATCCCGCCCAGCGGTACCCTATAAATGGTGGGAATACCATCCACGATCACCATTCGTACTTGTTGCACTAAAAGCTGAACCAACTCGGTGGAAAAGTTTCCCAAAGTTTCCTTTCATCATCGCTGAGGGAAAATCAGGTGAGTCTTTTAGTTCGATACAAATTCTTTGGTTTCGTTTTAATTATACAGAGTCTACATTGATTCGAAATGGAAAACATAAACAAGATTTTTAATTTTTTTTTTTTCGTTTTTTAATACTTAATTTGCAGCAATTTGCAGCAATTTTTTAGCGACTTCAATCGCGTGGTTTCAAATTTTTCCTCGGGATGAGACTCTTTCTGTTTTAAATTTTAATAAAATTATAGCCTACCTATATGGTCATTGTGTATAGATATTAATTTTTCTTTTTGAGTTAAATCTTTTCATAGAGACATTCATCAGATCACAGATCGGCAGTTAGACAAAAAATATTTGCGAAAAACTGAAAAAGAAAAACAATGGGCATGTGGACTAATTTTTATTTTTTAGTCCGTCTTGTAGATTATTAAAAAATATTGGACACGTATTTTTTCTTTTTTTTACGTAATCAAAAAATAACGGCGATATATTGAGTTGAAATTTCGCGTGACGTCACTATTCTGACAGTTTGTATGGCGGTTTTAGCGGTTAGTAACGTCACGACCCCCTCACCCTAAACTTTAATGCGCTTTATCTCTGTATAGGTATTTTAATTTATTTAAAAAAGCAAAAAATACGTGTCTATTGTTTTTTTATTTCCTAACTGACGGACTAATTATAATTTTGATTTTCAAATGTAGTCCACATCCCTATTATTTATTATTTTATAAATTTTAATAAGTGACTAACATTCCGGTTTTACATTTTTGAACTATCACGGAGATTATCACAACTTTATTTTTGTGCCAAGCTTAAAGTCCAAATGAGAAGTCCAAAGTGAGATATCACAAAAGGTGAACTTAACTATGTATCTGTTAAGTAATGAGTAAATACAAAACGCGTGCGGTCGGGGAACCCCCGTCAGGAACGAAGTTTCTAAACCTGTTTCTTCAAATAACATTAAACTTGTGTGATTTTTTTTTTATATTACATAAATAAAATCCCACTTTGAAATCTCTGATAATAAATTGGTATTGTAAACTATACCCATCAAAAACAAACTTGTAAAAAAGTTCCAAGTCTCGCAACTCAGTTCTTCTACAGTAAAAAGTTGTGAGATCAATGTAATACCAAGTCGGTTAATTTATTCAGTGCCTACTTAAGGGTCCTTCTGTCTAAAGTTATCATGTTATAAGCTAATCTAATAACATTTTATAGTGACCATATCAAATTTAAAAATCTTTTATGTTTTAAATAGATTGATTGGCTTGGCGATCACGTGAAAACACAATATATCTCACATGTAATACATATTATGGTTCTAAACTATCTAATTTAATTATAATATGTATTACTGGTGAGATACATTGTGTTTTCACGTGATCGCCAAGCCAATCAATCTATTTAAAACATAAAAGATTTTTAAATTTGATATGGTCACTATAAAATGTTATTAGATTAGCTTATAACATGATAACTTTAGACAGAAGGACCCTTAAGTAGGCACTGAATAAATTAACCGACTTGGTATTACATTGATCTCACAACTTTTTACTGTAGAAGAACTGAGTTGCGAGACTTGGAACTTTTTTACAAGTTTGTTTTTGATGGGATCTCATTTCTTTTTGTAAATGGTCTTCCTCCTTTGAGCAATTTAGTCTACTTTAATAACTTGAAAGATTTTGGTACAACTTTATAATATAAACACATGCCCCATTCTTGCTTTTTCATTCCGTTGACCATTGTACCTTTGAACATAATTATGTCTAGGTAACTATGTATCTACACTTTATATCTAGGTAGGTAACTAGCTACACTTATTATTATTATTTATTAATATCTGGGCAACCGAGCTTCGCTTGGCTTAAATAGCTGTTCCCCGCGGTTTAACTCACGTTAATTTCGGAGATCCCGCGGGTATTCTGAGATAAAAGTACTACCCTATGACCTTTCCTGTACCCTTGACAACGTGTAGTATGCAATAATTAATTCACCCGCGTTGATATCAGAGTTCGCGCGGGAATTCCAGAAATGAATCCTAGCTAGATCGATTTACGGCCCCCGAAATCCCCTGTATACAAAATTTCATGAAAATCGTTGGAGCATTCAGATTAGGGTAATTTTATCTAGGAATTCCCGAAGGATCTCCGAAATTAACGCTGGTGAAATCTCATGAAATTTTGCATGCACGTTGTCAGGGGTAAAGAAAACCTAGGGATATAGGGTACTAACTACTTTTCATCTCTGAATTCCCGCGGGATCTCCGAAATTAACGCGGGTGAAACCGCGGGGAACAGCTAGTCTCATATATTTATATGGGATTACAAAGTTATTTGTGCAGTTGGTACATATAACTGCATATATAACTTTGTAATTCCATACATTTATATGGGATTACAAAGTTATTTATGCAGTTGGTGTATCTAGAAAACTGGACCGAAATTGCAAAATATTTTAATTTTTCCTTGATTTATACAATAAACACTAATTGTATTCTAAATTTCAAACTTCTATGTCTGCTAGAAGTGCCTTAGAGTTTTGATGATCGGTCAGTGAGTGAGTGAGTGACCTACAAAATTAAGAAACTTTGACTAGTTATAATTCTTAAACTACTGGTTCAAATCGAATGAAATTTAAATTATACCGTCTTTATACAATACCTGCTTGTTTACTAAAAATTCAGGCTTCTAGTTTTATCCACAACGAAGTTATAGGGGGTCGAAAATGGTCTGAATTGCTTCGAGAAAAGGGTAGTACGGCCGTGCCGCTTTTGTTGCTCGACTTGGCGGGGGCACTGCCGTGCCCCCAGATATTTTGATGTATTTATAAAATAATTGCATTAAAATAAAATTTTTCATTCCTTGAACCTTCATTACAAAACTGTAATAATCATATATTGTGACTCAAGCATGAATTAAGACAATCACAAAAAGTCACATTGGCGTAATGTAATGACATTATTGCACACAACACTCATGCAAACAAATATCCCACATAACGACGACCGTGACGATTTCTGCAAGTTAACTCATTCGACAAGCCGCGTTTTGGAACTTCATTAGAACAAACACTTATTAATTATATTAACATTTTTAAATATTATACTCATATATCTCTCGTATAAACGTATTAAATGTTATATTTACTTTAGAGGATTCACGGTTGGGTGTAAAAATTCTCAAGAAAACCAGTGTGTTGAACTATAGGTACCTAAGTAATTAACTAATTTTTTCTTAGTTGTTTTATAAGCTTGTTGTGAAAAACTGCAACGTCTTAGTCTATCGTCTTCGGAAGCTGTATTAGATTCATTAACACAAAGCCACAAACTGAAGGCTGCAAAGTTTATCCAATCTAAACAGCAACAAAAACCTATGTAAACTTAAAGTGCAAATACAGCAACAAAAAATACGTCTTCAGTAATTAATTTTCCACTTTCTTCCTGATGTTAATTTATTTTAACCTACAATACAATAATTTAGTATTCTATACCAACTTTAAGTGTTTACTGGCTTTTCCCCACCCGTGACATTTCGGAGTTACTGCGGAAATTCCAGCATAAACTATACCCACGTATAAACATTCCCCTTGAATCACTCTGTCCATTGGTGGAAACCACATGAAAATACGTTCAGTAGTTTTTGGTATTTTATTGCGAGCAGACAGACTGACAGACAGACAGAGAAATATTATACAGAGTGTAAGGTTAAACCATGGATTTATTGAAGAGAAAACGCACACATAGAGAAAACATTATCCAAAACGCAGATTTGACTTTTAAGTTTGAGGTGTTGAATGTCCATTAGGACCACTCGCCAGCGCATCTACTGATGTGCGCCCAGTTTAATTTTTTTTTTTTAGGATTTTTTTAAACGTGTATTTAATTTTCGGGGCCCTCGTTTTAAAAAAACCCACAGCGCTTAATCTTACACTGACCACTGTGTATATCAAACTGACTTAAGACCAAAAATAAATAATACTAGATCATTTTAGATGTACACATCTGTATGCATATTGAAAGAGGTCTTAGGTACGTTTTATAAATTGGTAGGTTTATTAATTAGGTATTCAGACTGGATGTGCTCTCATATCTTACTTTGTCTTCTGCGGAGGCCCAGGGTTTCGCTTTATTCCAGGATCTTCACGGGAAATCTTCAATTACTCTGCTGGGTTAACATTTGGGATTTATAAAAAGTACCGTTGAACCAGCTTACCAATCAGGCACGTCACTTTTTTGCTATCATTTTTAGATTGTAATCTTAAAGACGTCAGTTTTACGATTGATAATTGATTAGTCTATTAAAACGTCATTTGTTTTTTTTTACTACGAATAAAAGTGTGGCATGCTTGGTTCCATTTAATTTTAAGCACTTGCTTCACCTAAAAGATATATCAATTTCAAAATAAGTAGATAGATACAGAATATGACATATAGTCCCATGAGATAACCGTGGAACAGTAATGTGATACGGAAACAAATAATAGAGTCGCACTATTATATCATGTATTTCAGATGATATTAAAAGAAAGAAGTCAGTGGTTCATGCGAATCATGAGCTAGGCAAAACAAAATTGCACTAATTTTAATAGTTATACATGAATGTAGTAAAATTTCAAATTAAAATTAAATCTTATTTATCCATAATATACAAATGTGTTATATTAAAACTCCAATAATGCAGTCATAATCAATAGAATAATCCACAAGAATCAAAGGACTAGATAATTATATCATAATACCTACTCTAAATCCAACGTAGGTAACGCCAAAGTTCAAGTAAAATCTGTTATGTGCTCTCCTTTTGAAATTGCAGATTTACCGTTGTTATACATGTTCACTGAAAAAAAAAAAAACAAAAAAAAATCACTCGATTCTGACTATACGACGAACTATGAGCACATTATAATAATAATAATTCATTTATTTCAGGAAAAATAACCCATAAAATTCTAATAAAATAATAACAAAATAAAATAAATTAAATTAATCAAATAAAAATAAAAATTAAGCTATGTGCATTGTGTAATGTGTATATCCTAGAATACTACCTAATAAAGAAAGAAAAACATTAGCAGAGGCGCAAATGCGCAACAAATCACATCATATATTTTATCTTTCATTTGAATCTCACCAATATCACAATATCACCATAGGTAACTTTGTAATTACCTACAGAACCATTCCCATGAAATATTTGAATGTTTCGGAAATATAAAGTAGTAAAGTAAGTATACCCTTTTGCCATTCATGTTACCCTAAAATCAATAGATCGACTTTAATTATGTTCATATGCTTAAAACAACAAAACGCGATTGAATCAAAATATAGATAAAATTCAATCTTTCTAAAAGTTCATTTATTTGAATGTGATGTTTTCACTCACATCGATTTATTATTATAAAAACTCGGCTTTCTCTTTTTGCCTATCTTACAAAATTGAGATTCGTTGATGTTTTTTTATTATAATTTTTTAATATAAATATTAATGTTTGGATTACACTTTGGCACTTGGTACCAAACTAAGCATAGCTATGAGGACTAGAGGTTGGGGTCTGAAAATCAGTGGATTCGCTGAATCCCATTTCTTTTTTGCCGCACCAAATATATTATACTACTAGTTTAATTACCGCGGTTTCACCAGCGGTAATTTCGGAGTACCCGCGGGAATTCCGGGATAAAAGTACCCTATGTCCTTCTCTGTACCCCTGAAAACGTGCATGTCAAATTTCATCCGATTTGGATGAAATTTTCAGCCGTTTTTGCGTGATTGAGTAAACGTATGCGAGGATAAGAGTTCAAAAGCGCATTTTCGTCCGACTTGCTGCAAATTTATCGTCACTGCTCAGCTCCTATGTGTTTTAGCGTAATGTTATATAGCCTATAAGCTGCCTAGGAGTATGGACTACAATCGTACCAAGTTTGGTTAAAATCCCTTCAGTAGTTTTTGACCCATGCGTGTACATACAGACAGACAGACAGACAGACAAAAAATTTACTGATTGCATTTTTGGCATCAGTATCGATCACCATTCATCCTCCAATATTTAATTTTGAATATATATTCAATGTACAGAATTGACCTCTCTAAAGTTTTATTTTATATGTATTATATGTATTTGTATATATGTATATAGATTCTGTAACTTGTAACTGTAATTTGTGCTGGTGACTTTCTTTTATGTATTATTTATTTTATTTATGAGCGCCAGACAACTAATATATTATTATCATATTAATTATACACTTTTCTTTGTAAATAAATATATACGTATGATACATATTAATCGCCTGGGTCATTATTTAGTAATAGGCTATTTGACTATTTTTTTTAGTCCGTCTTGTAGATTAATAAAAAATATTGGACACGTATTTTTTATTTTTTTACGTGATCAAAAAATAACGGTGATACATTGAGTTGACATTTCGCGTGACGTCACTAACCAGTGCAGTTTGTATGGCGGCTTGTAGTGGTAAGTAACGTCACGGCTCCGCACCCTAAAGTTTAATGCGCTACAACTCTGTGTATTTTTATTTATTTGAAAAATAAAAAAATACGTGTATAATGATTTTTAATTTTCTAACTGACGAACTAATTAGAATTTTGATTTTCAAAAGTCGTCAGCATCCCTATTGGAACGATTCAAAAATACATCTTCTGGACTCAGGGTAAACATCAATGTTCAACCGGTAAACCTAAATGTTTACTTTGATGGAGTGATCGAACCCATGACACCTGGCGTCACTATTTCTCAATACTGAAAATTCAGAGTTTAATTTTTTCGGAGTTCCCGGCAAACTTTGCAGGTCTCTATACGATTAGCGGTTCAGGCTGTGCGTTGATCCGTCAGTCAGTCACTCAGGACTTATTAAAAAGTACGCTGTGTCAGTCAGTCATCCAGGACTTATTAAAAAGTACTCTGTGTCCAGGACAAAGCAAATATATTACCATTATTAAACATTAAGTATCAATACTGATTTAAACTCTTTTTAACATGATTGAACAGAATGTGTTTTTTCAACAAGGATAAAATATTGAAAAATGTTTGGTTAGTTAATAAGTCATAGCATATCCACATTAACAAGGTAGAGTCTTTTGATATATTTTGGTCATGCCTGTTTCTGTATCAGCATTTGTCATTTGACGTTTGTTTTAGTGAAGTAAATATGTAATTATACATTTTTGTATATTTTAATAAAATTTTATTAATGGTTGTAAATTTTTTTTTGCCATAGAAGCCATTCGTGGGATAAATCCTTACTAATATTATAAATGCGAAAGTGAGTTTGTTCAGCTTAACCGAACATTATGCAATTTCGCATGCACGTTATCAAGGGTACAGATAAGCGGCCACTCGTTATATCCTGCCTCATTATCATTACCCTTTATTTTATTTTTTTTTGTAGTTTTATTCCATTATGATAGTATTTCTTTAAAATTCAAAATTTTACTTTCAATTTTATTTTGTCTACTATTCACTGATACACATTATGCATCCAGATTATTATTATTTTGCTACAGACCATGTAAATAATTTTTTCTACATGGCTTCATTTATTAAGAAACAAATGAGCTAGCCGGAGGTCCAACAACCCCCCACCATACGAACTCGACAAGATTATATGGCCCCAGGTATTACCTACTTCGACTATTGTTAATGAGATTTAATGAGGACGAAGAAAAGAAAATAATTATTCTTTCGATTCTAAACACCTACGACACTACCTACCTAAAGAAAATTCTTTGTCGTTTTGTTTTGTTAAGATTCTTAACTTGGCTAATGGAATTAAAAAAAAAATAATTGTATCGATCTTTTTTTGTTTATTCTAGTCTAAATTAACTATTCTCTCTAGTCTAAATTAACTAGTCTAAATTAATTATTTTTACGAGGCACCGTTGCGTAAGTACTTTTTACTGCGTTCCATTTCTATAGTTACAGGTCTTTTCTTTACAACTTCATGTTGACAATCAATTTTATGTTCTACTCAAGGAAATTTGTGACCCTATTCATAAGACCCAAGCCATTCCTTATATACAAAATTATGGATTTTAAAAGGATTAGAAAAGATTAGAAAAGGCTGCCGAGATAATTGTTTTGTAAAAAAAGGTAACAATCCAGTGCCATTCAAAACGTGTTAATTTTTATTTTACAAAAATAAATTATATTACAAAAATACATTAAACATATTCGTATTACAAATATTAATTGTAATTTGAAAAAAAAAATTATAAATATTAAATTAAAACTAAATTAACTTCCTCGTGACATTAATTGAATCTATATGTCAAAGGGTTTATTAGTTTTAATTCATGACAGGCTATTATCGAGTCGGCCATCTTTAACTTGAACGATTTTGTCTATTGAAATTTTGACCTTATCTATTGTAATTAAAGTTGAAGTTACAGTGAATAATGCACATGCACACATTGTCACATTATTTAAAAATGCTGACAGTTTTCGACTCCTCTAACTTTTGGTACCTACTAATATAATTATTTTCGAAGGAAGAATTTATAAAAAAAACCTGTGTACCTACTTAGTTATTAAATACATTTTCCTTGAAAATTATGTTAAAATGATACAGTTTTACGTCATAAATCATTCTGAGATCTTTCTCATAGAACGTTTAAGGTAGGTAACGAAGTTTTATGATGGAAATTAACAAAAAAGGGCCAACACTTTTGCTCAAAGGTAAAGGGCGGTGGATGCGTAAAATAGTTGAGCAAATTTTCTTTTCTTGTAAGTCTTTCGTCAACCAAGCTTAAAAATAAAATTAAGCCTTAAATTTTTGTCTTATATTTTCTCAAACAAAGCGGTCTTGCATGTATAAGTCGCATCGCATATTATGAGGAGAATATTTATTTATTTACTAGCTGTGCCCCGCGGTTTCACCCGCGGTAATTTCGGAGTTCCCGCGAGAATTTCGGGATAAAAAATACCCTACTTTAAGAATATAGAATATAGCTGTACCGCGTGGTTTCACCCGCGACAATTTCGGAGTTCCCGCGGGAATGCCGAATAATATAGTCTATGTTACTCAGGGATAACGAAGCTTTCTAATTGTGAAAGAATTTTTAAAACCGGTCTAGTAGTTTTGAGTTAAATCGTAACAAACAAACAAAAAATCAAATCTTTCCTCTTTATTATTCTTCTTTATTTATATTAGTATAGATATAGAAATGCTTATGATATTTCATCAAAAGTGGTTCATGAAATATCTAGCTTTTGCCGCGGCTTCGCTCGCGTTAATGTTTTTTTTTCAATCACTTTTCTATCCCTCGGGAACAATATCTTTTTTGGATGAAACGTAACCTATAGGTATACTTTTCTGTATAGCTTCGAAACGGGTAGGTATACGAAATTTCATGATTATCGGTTGAGTAAAGTTAAAGCGTGAAAACGTAACTCACATTCGCATATAATGTAGGTACTACATGCTATGTTGTTTGTTCTAGGTAGGTAGGTATGTGCGTCGAAACTTGGAACACAAATTTACGGCTCGCATAGAGAGTGACCGTTGATTGTTTTACAAACACAGAATTGAACGCATGAATGAACTGTTTTGACCCGAAACTTTCGGACTGTTGAAGCCAGCGAGCGCTCCGCAGATGTAGCTACACAGTAGGTACAGACATTTTCAAAAGTCCGTACATACCTACTTATACTAAAAAATAAATAGGGATTCTGACGATATTTGAAAATAAAAATTCTAATTGGCCCTCAGTTAGAAAATTTGAAAATCTTTAGACACGTATTTTTTATTTTTCAAATAAATGAAAATACACAGAGATAAAGCGTGTTAAAGTTTAGGGTGGGGGCTCGTGACGTCACTTACCGCTACAAGCCGCCATACAAACTGCACTGGTTAGTGACGTCACGCGAAATTTCAACTCAATTTGTATTGCCGTTATTTTTTGATTAGGTACGTAAAAAAAGAAAAAATAGGTGTCCAATATTTTTTATTGATCTACAAGTCTACAAGACGGACTAAAAAAAAAATGTCAAATAGCCAATTGCGAACTCACTACACTTGACAATGAGATCGATTCCGTCTGAAATAAACCTTTATTTCACTATCTATACTAAATACTAATATTATAAAGAGGTAAAGTTTGTGAGTTTGTGAATTGTGACTTTGTGAGTTTGTGACGTTGTAATCTATACTGAATCGATTTTGAAAATTCCTTCATTTATAGGAAGCTACGACATAGTCCTAAATGACATAGTTATTCCGAAATTCCTAAGGGAACAACGAAATTACCGTGGGTGAAACCGTGGGAGACAGCTTACATCGAAAGTTGAAGTAGGCACTGAAGTCAACTACGAAGTGGACATAGATAAGCAATAGTGTGTTAACCCACACTGGAGAAATTTTGAGTAAATTAAAGTTTTAAAATTATAGTGCCATTTTGTTTCAACAGTTTTATATTCAATATTTAGTTACATATTTAAACAATGTAATAAGGTAAACACATAATTAAAAAACGTTCTCTATCTCTCAATAAATCGTTCTAAATCAATAACTTCGTTTTGTGGGTTAACATGTTATTGCTTATCTGCGTCCAAGTATGACGACATTTCAAGCGAAGAAATTATTGTTATCAAACTGAAAGTTTTAATTTAAAAATATTTTCATTTATTTATTTCGACTACAAGTGCATACCTCATTTTTAGGGTTCCGTAACCGAAGGGTAAGACGGGACCCTATTACTAAGATTTCACTGTCCGTCCTTCCGTCCGTCTATCACCAGGTTTCGTATCTTTGACTGGGGAACGAGTCAAAGTGTCTGAAATATAGGTACATTTTTGAACCTTTTGTATATGAGACAATTAAATTATATGCTTGCAACGTTATCATCATTAGTTGCAGTCTTGTAGGGACTTCTGACAAATGTTTTTTAAAAAGTGTTACTAATATCTCATGAACCATGATAGTTAGTTGAAATTTTCACAGGTGATGTATTTCTGTTGCCGCTATAACAAATACTAAAAAACAAAATGAAACAAATATTGTAGGTGGTTCCCATGCAACGAACGTTTTTGCTTGATATTGATGATAGCAACAGGTAGAAATGTTTGAAATATTTACAGAATAATTTCATATCATTCACATTAAAAGTAAATAATTAAATTAAAATAAAACAAATATTTAAGGGGGGCTCTCATACAACAAACATTATTTTTGACGTTTTTATAGATAATGGTAGTTGGTACCTAACCCTTCGAGCGCGAGTCTGACTCGTACTTGACCGATTTTTGTTATCTTAGTAGGTTAAAATTTTTGTTGAGTGTATCACCACGAATAAAAACAATTTTCATTTTAAGTTCCAAAGGCAAACATATGTAGGTACGGAATCATCACAAATCTAAATTATCATTCTTCTAATGGAATTTTATTATTCACTTCTGTTAGCTGACCCGAGAGGTAGCATTAAAGCATCCTCCCAAAAAGTAACTCACATGCTGAATGAAAAATAATAATTTAAATCGTTTGAATTCTATATACCTATACCCACCAGCGTTTTTTTTGGAAAGTATTTTATTAAAAGCTCACAAAATTTACTAACTATGCAAAAACATGTACAACATAAAATTCCACGATTCTATCACTTCAAAAGTCAAAACTGACCGTACTTCCATACATACTTTCACCTGCTATTTAACTCCGGGGGTTGAATTTCCGTGAACGCTTTCGGCTTTAAGGGAGTCTCGTCTTTTCATTTTTTTAGCTTCAATCGCTTTGGTTGGGCGTTGAAGAGTCAATGGCGAAGCTTCTTAACAAAAATAGATTGTGTGCATAAGTGAAGCCACTCTGATGCGGGCTGTAGAGTGTAGGTTCTACTTAAAGATGAAATTACATACATTCCTGTACCCTAAAAAATCTTCCGCGTTATTAAATACCCAAAGTTATTGTCGAGAAAAAGGATATTGTTGTATAATATGACTATTAAAGCTCAAGTACGGTTCTTATGCTCGGAATTAGGGTGCGTTGGATATATGTAAAATTGAAAAGAAATAATAAATGTCAAAATCTGAAATGTATCCATGCAGGTACCTATGTATACTGTGCTAATGGACATCCCTTTTAAATTTCACAAAAAAAAAGAAACATGTAGTATAGGTATACCTACGTGCATCGGTGTCTGTAGTAGAAGCATTAGGTAGGTATGTGAAACTTATATATAAAAGGGACAAAAGTTCTAAAAACCTAAACGGCTATCATGAATTTACTAGTCTTTTGGTTGTATTCAAACAAAGTTTAGCTGGTATGGTTGCTAAGTTTTTTTCTTTTTTGCTCTTACTTACTTGTTAATACCTCAGACGAAATAAAAACTCAAGACGGAGCGCTGTGAACAAAGAAGTGAAGCCGTAAAACTACGCCTCGGCGTGTACATGCACAGTTACACGCACACACATATAACGAAACTACGCCTCACCTTGTCAGTCAAGCTATTCCGACGCGCGGAGTGTCACGCTGTAATAATTTCTATTTTTTAAAGAAAAAATGCCGAATTTTGTAGTGAGAGGGTGTAAAAACCAATCTTCGAAAAATAAAAAGCAGGATAGAACCACATTTTTAATAAAATATCAATTTTATTAATTTATGACAACTTGGAACACAAAACCTCCACAACTTTCATAAGTGTTGCTACTAGTGAGCGTCACAATAGTCCCCATTTTTTGGGTAAGTTAATGTGATCTGGAACGTAATGTAACACGTTCATTTACCTATTTCGATTTTAAGTTTTTAACCGACTTTCAAAAAGCAGGAGGTTATGCATTCGATTGTATGTATGTTTTTTTTTATGTAGATTCACCGATTACTCGAAGACGGTTGGACTCGAAAGGGTTTACTCTCAATTAGGTCCCATTGCCACCAAATCGGGATCTGATGATGGGATCTTGGAGAAATCAAGGAACTCTTCAAAAATAATAAGCACACCTATACCGATTTGAGTATTTTTTATAGTAAATCGTTCATTTGCTTTCGGAAAGCAAAATTTGAAGAAGTGGAACTGATTATGAAGACCACAGACTACTCAATAATAGGTATTTCACGAGTTCCGATTCGTTAACTTTAAATGGTTCCTAAATAATTTATGCTCGTCACAACTCACAACGTATATGGCAAAGTGGAACTGAGTGTGATGTACCAGGAGAACTCCTCAAAAATTAACGTCCCTGCATCGAGAAGAGCAATATTTTGTAAAAGATGATGAGTAGTTAACATCAGGCTATTGTAACTTAGATAAATTACAAACCGTCTCACTTAAAAGCAAGAAATTAACAAATTTTTAACAAAAAGCACAAAACTAAAAAGCTTAAAATATCAAAATACCGATTTAATCCAACAGACAATACCTAATCGAAAAGTGGTAGCACAAACCAATAATAGTAGGTATTACGTTGTTGGTCTGTTGGATTAAATCGGTATTTTGTTATTTTTAGCTTTTTAGTTATGTGTTTTTTGGAAGTCGGTTTTAATTATTTTGTAAAAAAATTTAATATTCATAAAATTAATGTAAGTGTAAATAGGCGTTAATTTTTATTTTCCATGTTTTATCATAATTTCGAAACCTATATTTTTAAGATTCTCGAATATACAACCGAGGTATACAACTTCAAAAAATACTAACTTATCTATTTACTTATCCATTCATCTTTCTAGAACTTAACAATTTTGGGTAATAAGTTTTCACTGCACGGCAACACTCACTAAATGCTCACATGTTTACGATACGGGCTTCACTTTGTTGTTGACAGCGCTCCGTCTTGAGTTTTTATTTCGTCTGAGGTTAATACGTATTAAATTGTTCGTACTTACCTAATGACGTATCTATAAAAGTAATATTGCTATCACGAATTAGGTACATTATGATAGTAAATTAGGAGCAATAAAAAATAATGTACTTCAAAGTATTTTTAGCAATGAATACAGCTGCGATACGTTGGTAATAATAGATAAGAAATAAGAGGTAGGTAATCAAACACATTTCAAACAATAACTACATAATATATTCACTGTTAAATACGTAATTACGTATTTCCCACTGGGATATAATAACTAAATATAGAAATGAAAAATTTTCAACTATTTAGTCAAATGATTTGAACACTATACCTACATTAATATTAATAACTAGCCGTGCCCCGCGGTTCCACCCGCAGTAATTTCGGGGTTCCCGCGGCAATTCCGGGATAAAAAGTACCCTATGTCCTTCTCTGTATCTACCCCTAACAAAGTGCATACCAAATTTCATCCAAATCCGTTCAGCCGTTTTTGCGTGATTGAGTAACAAACATCCAAACATCCACACTTTCACATTTATAACTAATGTTAGTAGGATTAGTTGGGGTTAATAATTTATGCTTTTGTAACACCGATGCCGATGCCGGTGGTGTCAAGGTGAAGACGATGGTAGTATATATATAAATAGATACATACCTACTGTACATAAAGATAATTTTTTCAGAGACAAAATTCAAGAAATCGTTCCCCGTAAATAATATAAGGCAATAATAAAAGATCACGCAATGGACTTTGGTTCAATTTGGCTCATTGGATTTATTGTGAATGGTCATTGATGTTAGAAATTTTGCGAAACAGCAATACAGAGGACCAAATATTATTATAATAGGCATGTATCTGGGGTATCAGAATCTCAATTCTTAGTTAGATAGATAGTTAGATAACAAAAAAAAATAATAGACAGAAAAATGAAAAAATACTTAGAAAAAGCGCATTAAAATTTAAGAGGGGGGGCTCGTGTCGTCATTATGTTGTACTTAGCAAGGCGTGACCTCATGCGACATTTTGACTTAAGAGTTCCCACAGCAATTCTCGGATTAAAAGTACCCTAGATATATCCTTCCTGTACCCCTGACAACATGTACGCAAAGTTTCATGATGCTCAGTAGTTAGGGCATAATAGCGTATTAAACAAAAATTCAAATTATTATTTCAGAGCCCTTATTCACTATGACCAACAACATTTCTTGGCCATAACGCGCGTCCCAAAAACAATCCCAAACGCTCCAGATGCAAAAATATAAGAAATTTTTATTTTTTGTGACAAAAGTAACGTAAATGTATATTTTTAAAGTGAAACTGACTTCTTCAAATAACACGAGGGAAAAGCAATTTAAGTGGCACCTTATTAACCCGACGCGTTGTGGTCATAGTGAATAAGGGCCCAGGACTTTAATATATTCCGAGTTTAAAACTATAGCATTTAAAAATAGGAACATAAGCAAATCACCTCACTAGGTGGTTATTAACCGTGTAGAAAAAAAAAGTTTTTTTTTTCAGTCACTGATGTAAAAACTTTTGTACCGATGTTCGAACTTGTTTTTTTTTTCGTTTATTACCTTACTTGCCAAGCTATTAGGAATCAGGTGAAATACGACAACACTGTTTACTTATAACAAGTTTAATATCTTTAGAAAACAAGTAGGTATAAGACTAGAAAAACAGTTTTTCTGGTCTTATGCTTGTTTCTGGTCCTTAAAACAAAAAAGAAAATAAAGAAAAATATATTTTGGTCACACTTAGAAAATCCACAGAGTCGACAAGAAGCTAGGCTGGCGCGGTAATTTCGGAGTTCCCGCGGAGGTTGCGGGAAAAAAGTACTCTATGTCCTTCAGTTCCCGAGGGAATTCCGGGATAAAAACTATCCTATCTTTTAAGTTGGGCCATATTATGAATGGTTACAAAGTTTTACCAAAATCCGTTCAGTAGTTTAGGAGTCCATCGCGGACAAACAACGTGACACGTGATTTATATATATTAGATTTTAATGAGTCCAAACGATCTTAATAATTTTCTTGGTAACAAAAAATACCCTGGCATAACGAGACGCTAAGAAACAAAAACAAAAAATAAATAAGTCGGAAAGTCTGGCAAACAGGGCGAAAAGTCCCGGCAGTCAATAGAGCTTTTTTATATTTTATTTGAAAAATTCAACTTGGCTATTAGGGAACGGGCAAAGGTCCATCACCGTCCTTTCCTTGCGTAAGTAGCAATGATATCATTAAATTTAACTTAAGTCTTAACAAATGTGACACTCTATTTTTGGGTCGAAAACCTCTCTTATGTATAATTATTTTATTTTTCAGCAAAATATTTCTATTTCATATAGATACACCCAACTACTTATGTATTTTATGTGTATTGTTACCTATAACAATATATTATAATAAGTGTAGCCATATAACTATATTCTAAAATTAAATTTTTTTAAAAGTTTGAGTAAATCCTCGATAAGTACTTATTTTTGTTCATAGCAGAACCTTTCTAGATGTACCTAAGTATGGTATACTATTGAAATGGGATAAAGGAATTATATTTTTAAATACAAAAAGGATGGTTTTGGTCATAACAAATCGGGTGGTGCCCTCACATTATAGCGTAAGAATGCGAATAGGACTGTTCGGGACACATGGAAACGATTATAATAGCGTCTAGTTCTGTTGTTTCGGGGCTATTTACATAATTATATTATAAAATGAATTGTTATGGGGAAGTGGTTTTATTGTTTTGGGCGATGTGAAAATCAAAAATATGTTGTTAGGAATATATACTTTCTGAGTGCCGCAACAAGATTTGAACATTTCCCTCGATAAAACACGGTAGAAGATTTTTTTTTATATTACTTTTGTTTTTGAATATTTTCAAAAACAAAAATTTAATTAAATAGCATTGTAGGTGTCTAGATGAATCTTTGTAAACAATGTAGGTGCTTACACAAAACAAACCAAAAACTCGTTGTATCAGTATGTAGCTAATTAATTATATTCGAAATACTTTCTGCTAGAGAAAAATATCATGAATGCTATTATAATCTCTATTATCTGTTTCTGTTTGTTTGTTCCAACTCGATTTGAAAACCATCAAAGCATTATGATATGATGTGACCCGTTTTGTCAATTTTAATGCCCACTCTCTTTGATAAATATTCCCTTAAAAATAATCACAAAACAGTTTTATATTGAAAGATAATATTATTTTCGGAACGGCTTTGTTGAATCACATTTTCGTATAAGATGAGTAGGTATTAAATGGTCCAAAGTGGAATTTGTTATAATGGCGCTCTTACATCCGTTGTTTAACAGATTCTGGAGCACAAAATTTTATACTACCTATTATTTATTTGTTTGCGTTAAAAAATAAAAATTCTTTATTTTAATTCGTTTTTTCATGAAAACCCAGGCAGCAATTTTTATCGAGAATAGAGAGTAGGTATAACAATGCATCTATTAATACGCTAGAGGTAAGATAAGAACTTTAGCAATCTGCATTGTTAATGGTTTCTAAAAAAGTTTTAACTTTACCATGGACAATAGCTTATAGATGGTCTAAGTGGAAATCAAACTTTGTTGAGCTATAACTCAAACAATCTGTGGACAACATCGTTCTACGGTGCCGCTTTCCACAGTCTAGGCGTAACTTGAATCTCTTTAACAAACTGATAAAGTATTTCTTGATTTGAAAAAAAAAACTTTAGATGTGGTAAACTTAGGGTGGCTAGAAAAGTATTATATCAAAAATAAATTTAGATGTCTTGAATTATAAGGTGATATTAATTCATTATCCAGTAAATACGTATATTCTAAGCTTTTAACTGAAAATTCATTAAGATGTTTTTACTGTTCGCGCGCAGTTCAAGTTATAAAAAAAAAAACATGAAACGGTGCCAGTAGCTTTTATTGTTTTTTTTTTATTTGACCAGGAGCCAACATGCTGAGCAAGAAATTCACCGTTGTCGTGGCCCTAGTGATCGCCGTTATCTGCCTCGCAGAAGCGAACGATGGCAGTCCACATGACATGGCAGATGCTCTGCGTATGCTGCAAGAACTGGACCGCTACTACACACAAGTTGCTAGACCGAGGTAAGATACTTTTTTTTTATCACGGAACATTAAGGTTGTACATACCCTCAATGTACAAACATTGAATGTATATGGTGTTATCACTGGATTACAACTCGATTGATTTCAAAGCGGTGTAATTTGACGAAATGTTACGGTAATTACCGATATTTGGAGACGAAAAAGATGCATCCTTCAAAGATTGAGTCAGTCCATCTGACATACAACCTATAATATGTCAACTTACCTATAAATAGTGATTCACGTAGGATATAATTTGCTAGACGACGACCATGGCTGGTTTCCTGTGTTGGCCGTCTGGGTGTGTCCTTGTCCCGCAAATCGGGGGGACAATTTTAAGACCTGAATGTCGAGCTGAAAATTACAGTGCGAACACTGTCCACCACTGACAAAGCAAATCAAACATCTATACAATGGCCTTTGGCGCACAGCGATGGACAAAAATACTCACCGTGGGTAGAAGTACCATTGTGCTCTCTAGTCTCGAGTTCAAATTTCACAAAGGTTCTAGATGTTTTTGTTACCTACAAATGTTGTTTTGTCCTTGTTTCTCTTTAAATTTTTACCGTAGGTATACAATTTGCAGTATCTAAAACTAAATTGGAGATAAGGAACAAAAGTTTCACTGAACTAACTTGGAAACTAAATGAACATCTTTTGAATCGCAAAACTTTTATTATCTTCAAGTTTGAATCTCCTACGTTTACTTGTTTTATTGCAACAAGATAATAGATATCAAAGATTTTTTTGAACATAATCTTTTTAACTATTTTAGCTATCCATACATATTATTAATATGTTCCTTCTTAGTTTTGTTGAATTATTTATTTTAGTGTATATATATCTGATCCGGTAGGAAATTAAGGTGATTGCTATGTAGTAAAATGCTTCAATTAAGTATAGGTTGGTTACTTTGCGAGATTACGTGAATTAACTATTGACCTCATTTATTTAGGCTGAATAAAAGTCTCGAAACCTCGAGCTTCTGGGAAAAGTAACATTTCTTTATTTAAGCACTTTGGGTGAAAATAAAAGTTCTGTTTGTTACTCAACCAAGTGCAACAATATTATTACTAGTTAAAAAAGTTTTCTGAAGCTTTTTAGTTGAATGCAATGCAAATATCCGTCCTTTCTCTGTAATTTCAACTAAATCCGGAAATTTTAGCTAATTGTAAACATATTAATATCCAGCACCATCATTAATATCTTCAATCTAAGTAGTTTGAACCGGATTCAACACGTCTTTTTTCGTATTTTAAAATATATCTGGAATTTTAAGTAGGTATTAATAATAATCGTTTATCATTTAACAATTTCTTTCTTATATTTATAGTGTTTTTAATCTTTATTAAATTCTTTTTCCCAAGTTCTGCGGTTAATAAAGAAAGGTAGATTTACTTACAACAATACTGTGTACCTTAGACTGTTCCCACTTAGGTACTGGGTTGGGCTTAGTTACGGAGCCTGCAACACTGAGGTCACTGCTCTAATCCACCTGTGACAGTATCACGAAAGTTACAGTGACTTTATTTCGTTAAGAAAATGAAAAAAATAAAATTCTTCTTATAGGATGGAAACGTTAAGGAAAAATTTATCTATCTTAAATAAATCTTCAATTAAATACAGTAAATGTGAAAGTTTGGATGGATATTTTTTACTAAATCACTCGGCTGAACGGAATTCGATGGAATTTGGCCTGTGCCAATGAATTGGAATCTGTAGATAGGTTATAGTTTGGAATACACTTTTACACCACTTTTTACTCCACTGAACACGTACCTATGTAACTATGTTCAAAGAAAATAAATGAAATTGAATTGATTGAGTTGAATAGGATGTAGGTAGATAACTTTTATCCCGGATTTCCGGTGGGAACAGCTTATATAAAATATAGTTATTATATAATCGATTTTATCTCCCCCTTCTTCGCAAATGTAGATTCCGCATTTTTATATCGCTTCCTTTAAAATTAAAATTCCACCCGTTATTGCACTGTAATGGCTGAATGTTGTATTTCAAATGGTTATACTACGTGAGTTCTTTAGAATTCTGCCTCGGGCTGAAAACGTTGAATCCATTGCTTCCTGGCGTTGCCTGCACACTTTGTGTACTTGACAAGTCCACTTATAATCCTAACTAATACAATATTAGGTATAAATACGACTGGGAGTTTGTATGTGTGTTATGCTTTCACGCATTAACTACTATCCTCTACCCATATCATCATGAAATTTTGAAATTAATAACTCTTAACATTATTTAGGTAATTCGTTTATAACCGACTCGTATCAAAATATTGTTTTTAACATGGCACTGTGGTGGAGTCTGGAATACGCTTAAAAAAAGAAATTATTGTCTAGGAGCGTTAGATAATTTGAGAATAACTAATTAGATATTGTTCAATGCTCAAACCTTATAATTTTAGATTGTTTTAGCAATTTTTTACCTTTTGTATATAATTTCTCTGACGAAATCTGATCAAAGTTGAAGATTCGTAGAAAAACCATGTAAACGACATTCGTGTATAAAGTAGAATTATCTGAAGGTTCCTAAATATACCTATTAAAATTGAAACTATAGGTGAGTTTGTAGCTATTTAAAGAAAATAATGCAAGATTCTTGATGTACTCAAGTTATTTGAGAATACCTATTTATATGTCTGTACTTTTGAGGTACGTAATTAAATTTGCACGCGCATGATAAACTAAACTGAAGAGGTTGTTGCAGTTGTCTTTTTAGGAGCTTTTTTATAATGCAACTTAAAACATATTGTGTCTTATTTTATCGCAATCTATTCTCGGAATGACAGAAACGTTGATGTTATATATATAGGTAGGAACATATAAATAAATAAAAGAAATTTTTATTTACCAGCACACAATAGGGATGTTGCCTACTATTGAAAATCAAAATTCGAATTAGTCCGTCAGTTAGAAAATAAAAAAACAATAGACACGTATTTTTTGCTTTTTTAAATAAATTAAAATATACAGAGATAAAGGGCATTAAAGTTTAGGATGAGGAGGTCGTGACGTCACTAACCGCAAAACCGCCATACAAACTGTCAGAATAGTGATGTCACGCGAAATTTCAACTCAATATATCGCCGTTATTTTTTGATTACGTAAAAAAAGAAAAAATACGTGTCCGATATTTTTTAATAATCTACAAGACGGAAAATAAAAATTAGTCAACATGCCCATTACAGACAATTATATACGACAAGAGAAATGTGAAAACTCGATAAAATTTCGTCAAATCGTTTTACTTGACGATATACCTATGCGAACAGGAATATAACCGTTCCAAAAATTACGTATCTTTAGTTACAGTTTTTGAAAAAATTTACGAATTAACTAAATAACAAAATTTGAATAGGTAATTGAAAGTTTTCAAATCAAAGTACACGATTTTTTTATCGCTTATCTACATTGTTAAGAAACAATAAACCTACTTACCTAAGCTAATAGTATGCAAAATCGAAGTTCAATTTGCTTTCCTAACATGTTTGCTGAGTGTTTTTATTTAAAAATACTTACGTATACCAGTCAATAAATTCTACCAAAGAAATACATATAAGTACTAATATTCTTATTTATTAGCAAATAGAAAATAACGTGTTTTATGCTTTCAGTTTTGAGTGCTATCCAAAGACATTGAAAATGACAAAAACAGAGATACTAAAAAACTTGTTTTTCTCGATTTGAAGTTATACGGCTGCACTCAGAGTCGACTTTAATGATTACTTAGTTAAGTATAGATTTTTAAAACAAAACTGCCGCAATCAGACAAGTTTAATAAATTAATGTTAATTGACATTTAACTAATTACGTTACATAACATTAAATGCCAACTAACATTAATTTACTCAACGTCTCTGATTGCGGCAGCTTTGTTTTAAAAATCTATACTTAACTAAGTAATCATTAAAGTCGACTCTGAGTGCGGCCGATAGTGTTGAACTTTCCGTGATCGTTGCATCGACTAAATTTCTACTGCAATCGATATATTTATTAGCAAAAAAGAATATAAGTCGTTAATCTACTAAAATAATAACTGTTAAAGTATTTCCTGAAATATTATTTAATGTTGAAACTCATTTTTTATAATACCTACCTCTATTATTTTTGAATTTACTTCATTATTAGGTATGTGTTGGCATCTCTAATTTAAAATCATCCTATAACAATAGGATGGATTGTGGATACAAAGCCATTCGAAACACGTCAAAGATTAAAGATTATTATAAAACAACCTATAAGGTATGCTGGTTTGTATTATTTTAGGCCTCACTCAAATCATAAGCCACCTTTGTTTTGATTTCATCGCCAGCCTGTGTTGTTTTTGTTTTAAAATCCGAATAGATACACTCCAATTTAATTACCATACAAAAAAGCTGATTATTTAGGTAAGTAATACTTACCAACCAATTTTATGTGATATTTAGTATCATAGGCATCTATAATATTCACTTCATTTATCATAGGTATATCTTTACTAGGTCTTTCGTTGTTTATACTGAAATAAATTGCCATCATCGCCTAAATGCTTTATGGTGGAAGGGACCCTAAAAATGACGGGTAAAAATCAAAAACACTTGTAATCGATTTTCTTTTTTCAAATAGTTACTTTAGACAATTGAACCATGGGAACCATTATTAGCTTGTGTCGTGAAAACCAAGCAGACATGTTATATACTACATAGAATTACAAATATATTATTATTTATATATTATACTATAGATTTAGATACATTTAAACACACCCAGACTGAAAAGTGGAAACCTGTGTTCATCACACAAAGTGCACCCCCACCCGGAATCGAACCCGGAACCTCCTGATTAGCGGGCAGGCATGGTGATCTAGTTTTAAGTGCGTCTTGTAGGTTAATGAAACGTATTGGATATTTTTCCTTTACATAATAAAAAAATATTCGTAACGAGCTCCCACTCCTAAACTTTAATGCGTTTTATCCAAGTATTTTTTTAATAATTTGATAAAAGAAAACAAATACGTGTCTATTATTTTTTTACAATCTGACTGACGGACTAAATAGAATTTTGAATTTTACACCCCGTCATGCTCATTACGGTTGTGTTTCGAATAAAAAAAAAGCTTGCTTGTTTTATTTGATTAGTATTAAAAACGCGTTTCTATTCAACAGAAGTCAAAACAAATTCGTAGATACGCTGTAGGTTTGCATAAACAAAAATTTTAATTGGAATAAAGCAGTTCATTAGGATAATAATGAACTGGAGTAGTAAGTACTACTATCATTATATTACTATTATACTTACATATACAATGGTATACTTACCTAACTATACTTCGTGTAATTTCTTTTCAAATACACACATCAAAAGTGTCTAGGGATCAAGCATTTTTATGCGGATTTCTTGAGATTGAGATGTGGCTTTGTAATAAATTTATGATTTTATAAATTTATATGGATCCTTTTTGGTGCATTACATAATTTGAATCAGGAACTGTCAATCAAATTCGAGTAAAAGATGAAAATCAGCTGTCAACATTTTCCCTATAAAAACATACAACGCATTGAAGACATTATTAGTGCTACTGTTTCCCTACTACTGATTAAAACCAACGTTATTATGGAGCGGCGACGTCATTTAAGCAGGGAAGAAATGCTCAGAGCCGTGGGAATGATAGAAGCTGGTTCCCGGCAACGTAATGTGGCTTTAGCTCTGAATACAAGTCAGAGTGTTATCAGTCGACTTTGGACACGTTACCGAAGCACTGGTACCGTGGCTGAGCGCCATGGAGGACGGTATCGCTGCACCACACGGAGACAAGACCGATACATTCAAATCTTAACTCGAAGAGCTCCAACAATAACCGCCATGATGTTAGCCGTGAGGCTTCATCACTCTTCAGGGAACTTAATTAGCGACCAAACAGTCAGAAACCGCTTGCATGAAGTGAACCTTCATTCCCGAAGACCGCTACGGGTACCACCTATAGCAATGCACAATCGTAGGATTCGATATCAATGGGCTCTTGAACACAGAAATTGGGCAGAAGAACAATGGCGTTTCGTGTGCTTTTCTGATGAGTCTCGTTTTGGTATGAGACCGGATACAAGACGTATACGACACTGGAGAACCCCTGGACGCCAACAGCGATTAAAATCCTGCCAGGAAGTCCATCCTTATAGTGGTGGAACCATCATGGTATGGGTGGGTATTTGGATCGGCGGAAGAACTGAGTTGATTTGGATCAGAGGCAACCTCAACGCTCAAATTTATGCTGAGACGATTGTATCAGACGTCATCGTTCCTCTACAAGTGCAAATCGGTCCCTTATTTCAGTTAATGCATGATAATGCACGACCGCACACCGCAAGAGTTGTAAGACAGACTCTCGCCGCAGCTAACATCAATGTCCTGCCCTGGCCTGCTCAGTCGCCAGACTTGAACCCGATTGAGCATGCATGGGATATGCTACAGAGAAGAGCTCTGCCGAATATGGAGGGTATTCAGTCGCAAGAAGACCTTTTTTTGTTGTTGCAACGAACATGGGCGGCCATTCCACAGCGTGATTTGGATGAACTCATTTTGAGTATGCCAAACCGATGTTCTTGTGTTGTTAGTGTTCGCGGTAGAAACACGGATTATTAATTGTTTAAGTTACCCAATAAAATTATAAAGAAAACTGTTATTTCAGTCTTTTTTTTGAACTTTAATGTTAGTGGTTCAAATGTCAAAAATCCCTTTATTAGGAAAATGGCAAATTTCTTTATTAATGCAAAGGTGACTTGGTTTATCGTTACTGTGACAAACGAAAACACTTTATTTGATGAATCCTTAAAGAAAATTTTAATTAATATCAATCAGGAGAAAAGTTATTGCAAAAATATATGTTGATCCCTAGACACTTTTGATGTGTGTATGTCATATACGATATTTTATGAGCGGTCTTAGAGACGAGAAACAGCTATTTGGTTTATGTGTAGTTACTGGTAATTTAGGTCTTGCAATAGGAGATAATAATAATAATAATAATAATCCACATCACAACACACAGATCTACTTGATCCCACAGTAAGCTATTATTAGCTTGTGTCGTGGAAACCAAGCAAACGTGGTATATACTACATAGAATTACTTATATATTATACTATATATATTTATATAAACACACCCAGACTGGAAAATGGGAACCCTGTGTTCATCACACAAAGTCCACCCCCACCGGGAGTCGAACCCGGTAACCTTTGATTAGCGGGTAGGCATGGTGACCTCTGCGCCAATCGGGTCGTCAAAGATCCTGATACAAAGAGTTCCTGCGGGAACTCAGAAATTGAAGCTGGTGTAGCAGCAAGTCTGATATAAAAAGGATTGGTAATTACCGTATAAAATAAAACAAACATTCCTAATAACTCATTAGCCGCTGCATTCGAGCGTTAATGTCAACAGGTTGTAAGTGGCGTTTGTGTAAACGTTGTGGTAGGTACGTATCAGGATAAACCACTTGTAGATACTGCACAGTATCGCATATGTCGATGTCAACAGCACAGTGTGATGCGATGTGAAAATAATTGAAGCAATATCAATTACACACTTCACACTTTTCAATCACTATAAGTATAGCTGTGCCTAAGTGACTCTAAGATCTATCGTCATGGCTATTGTTTTAGACATAGACATAGCTTTTTTCGGCATCACACCATTACTCAAAAATAAATATGCAACAGCACATGCAACAGTCAAAAAAAGAATCGCATAGTAATTTTATTGTTGTGACGCCAAATTTATGCGAATTTCAATAGATACCTAGGTATCTAGTTTCTGGTAGGTACCTATTCGGCTGCATTTTTATTTAATATAGGTACCTTAATATCAGACGAAATAACTTCTTATTTGGTCTGAGTTTAATTATAATAATAGGTATAATAAATTTTTGTTATGTAGCGAAATATTTGATTTGAATGCCTTACTAAAATTTACCTAATAACTTTTTTTTTATTACTTCATAGATTTAGGTATTGGCGGTATCGAAACGAAAAATAAGTATTTTATTATCTAACTAGCCGTCCCGCGCGGTTTCACCTGCGATAATTTCGAAATTCCCACGGAATTGTTCCAAACAAACTGTGGACTTGGGGGTTGAATTTTCAAAAATCTTTTCTTATCGGATGCCTATACGTCTTACAAAGAACACACCCACCAAGTTTCAGGTCTCTACGATCAGCGGTTAGGCTGTGCGTTCCATCAGTCATTCAGGACAAAGCATTTTATATGTAGGTATAGATTAGTTATTAAAGTAAATAAAAGTAGTCATATTAAGAAAAATTGAATAATTTCCTGATATATATTTTATATTATCCTCCGTTTTCGAATTCATTACAGACCATTGTGTACAATTACGAGTTTTAATGTCTTTAGCACTTTGTACTTTTCGAGGTATATAACGAATGATAAAAAAACTCTCTACGGCTATAGATATCTACTAAATTTAGTAGCGGAAAATATATTAAAAAGAAAATCTGTAAATAATTTTACTAATTTTATCAGTGAAAGCATTCACCTATTTAAGTAGGTGTAGTCACAAAATTTTTAGTAAAAAGTTGGACCTGCCTTCGGTTCCCGCCAAAAAACTACCAATCGACTGTCGTAACTTGGTCGCGGGTGATTATGATCTTAAAAAAGTGATGTGCACGTATTTGCTATACATCGATATCGATATATTGGCAGGATTGACCGCCGCGACGTCGCGGATGGTGACCGCGTCGACCCAGACATATTAGACCGTGCGTTGCGGCTCCTCCAGCTTCAGACCCTAGACCGCATTTACTCCTACCACACGCGACCAAGGTACGATATCGATAACTATAGGAAGACGCACTGATAGACCCACTGATTTGTGTTCTACGACACAAGCGTAGGTAGGTATAGCCATGGAACAATATAACTAGAGGACTGACAGTGGCCATACTATCGAGCGTGACTCGGAAAAAAACGAAAATACCTACTGTCTTAAATCTAGATGGCGTGGCAAACTGAGCTGTCTTTTAGGTTGCAATTTTTTTTCCGCTAGGTTCGCTAGTCAACGACAACAAGTTTGTTTTTAGCGTTTCTACAAATTGTGAACAGATGACGTCATAAAAAGGAAATATTTATTTGGAAACATGAATGAAATGACTTGTATCACTATAATATTAATTCTTCTACTCAATGAAAAATTGTACAATGGTTTAGTTAGGTTCACCGATGCTTGATTTTCTCAATTTTTTCCCATTTCGTTACTCTTGGCGCCGTCTAGTGCTCTTATTTAGAACAAGTTTCGAAATCATGCTCGATAGTATGGCGACTCTTAGTCCTCTAGTTTTATTGGTCCATGGTATGGCTTAGTGTGAAATTAAATAGAGCTGTGTGTTGGGAAGTATTATAGGTACCTATATACACACAGATATTTGTATAGGGTGACCAGTTATTTATTGACCGATACCTGAGCACATGATTTCGTTAATAGGCATGTTGACTAATTTTTAATTTTTAGTCCGTCTTGTAGATTATTAAAAATATTGGACACGTATTTTTTCTTTTTTTACTTAATCAAAAAATAACGGCGATATATTGAGTTGAAATTTCGCGTGACGTCACTATTCTGACAGTTTGTATGGCGGTTTTAGCGATTAGTGACGTCACGACCCCCTCACCCTAAACTTTAATGCGCTTTATCTCTGTATATATTAATTTATTTGAAAAAGCAAAAAATACGTGTCCATTTTTTTTTTCTAACTGACGGACTAATTAGAATTTTGATTTTCAAAAGTAGTCCACATCCCCATTATAATCATAAGCAACTTTCTACTATTAAAAAAAAAACCATACGATAGCTCTTCGATAGTCTTCCACTCGCGTGTGCAGGCCTTACGACAAGTTATAGTTATGTAATCATGCTAAAGGGGGATAACACCGGTGACTAAAACCGCACAAATTTTGCTGGCTAGGTCTTGTCTAGGCGGCTTGGAGGGGTTTTATGAAGCGACTAGCCGCACGGTGACATCGACCCGTGTAAACCAGTCTTTAGACAATATTACACAGCACCACCTGTCCCCTTAGTTAAGTTGACAAATTTTTAATTGTTACCGCTATAGAAAACTAAGGAACTTCTCGTCATGTCACGTTAAATTCTTCGTATTAAATCCAGATTTTTTCTAAATAACTGTTTATAAGGTAGATTCTGCGATTAAAACAGATACTACTTTGGATATTTTCCCCATCAAGATAACAAAGAGTACTGAATCGTTTTTATTTTACGCAAGTTAAATTTTTTATCATACGCTTTATATGTATTATTTAATAGCTGTGCCCCGCGGTTTTACCCGCGGAAATTTCAGAGTTCCCGTAGGAATTTCGGGACAAAAATTACCCCTGAGAATGTGTTTGCAAAACTTGATGGTTATCGGTTGAGCCGTTAATGCGTGAAAGCGTAACAGACAGACAGACAGACAGAGTTACTTTCGCATTTATAATATTAGTAGGGATATATCTAAAAATCAAACTGTTAATCTCATTTCTTTAAAATTTCTGAGACATTTAGTCACCATTTTTTACTTAATCATATTATATTTCGAATTATTATTAGTACACATATCCTTAAAAGCCTTTTGCGTTGTCCAAATTTATATGGAACCTTCGCGCGTATATTCCCCATACGTATCGCACTTTTTGATTACCATAATTTTATCTACTTTGTGAATTCGTTGCGTTTATCGATGTTAAATTCCGATTTTAATGGAAATATGAGTGAATTGCTCAGTGATGTAAAAAGATTTTTACGTTGTATCTAGATTCACTGATCCATACAAATGTCCTTACAAAAAGTGGCATTTAAATATAAAACCATAAAATCAAATGAAAAAAGAAAATATTGCAAACCAAGCTGTATTAATAAAAAAAACAATGTCCTTTTTCCGGGTTTTTTTGTGACTACGTTTTTACGTTTCTGTGTAGCTTGGCTATTTAGTATATCAATAGAATTACATAATTTACCTACGATATTGTTAAATTATATTTTATTATGTTATATACAATTACAGTTCCATTGGCATGGTAACAGTAAAAGTACCTACCTATGAGTACTTTTAGATATTTTTTGGAATTCCTGTTTGGGAATCAATAATTTTGATAGTTATACGTTTTTATATTTGTTAATGTTTGATTCGCAGGTTTGGAAAGCGCTCCGATGCCATTGCAAATTGGGCTAAAGATCTTGAAGTAAGTACTTGGAATTAAAAAAAAATCTGTTCGGATATTTTTTAACATTAAAACATTTTTGTCCTATTATATTTTCTAAATTAGAGTATATTATATTTTTGATACCTAGGTACTTCTTTTTATTTTTGCAACATTGAGAATTAGACTAATAAACATCTATACCTACCATATTTTAATAGTGTGTTCCTCAATTATTATTTCTACCGAAATAGTCAGTTGATTTAGTATAATTTATCATCCCAAGGGGCTGCTTTAAATTTTTTTAATTAATCTGTTAAATTGATCTTCGACTGGAGATCAGCCTTATTTTGACTAAAGTTGTTCATTTTAAATTAAAATCGTAAGGTATACGAAAATGAGATCTAAATATCAAAACTGGAATCGTAAGAATCTAACGGTCGAGGACATACTAGGAGTCAGACAAAGCAATGGGAATCACTATTTCACCTCGTTCGACTTCTCAACGGAATCTGTGTGGTTTTAATAATTCAGGTTACAAGCGATAACTTGTCACTTGTTAACAATAAATGACCGAGTAAATGAGCAGTTGGATCCATTATTAGATCCAATCTAAGTTCGATAACTTAAGCTACAGACATCACTATGGAAAACTTCTGCAATTGACACCGTGTAAGTAAGTAATTAAAACCACAGAATGCAGATTCTATAACTAACTGTGCCCCATCAGGGTTTTATCTGCGCGAATATCTGCAGAGTTTACCCGTGTCATAGGTCATTGCTTAAAGGTTTTATGGCTGATATTGTGTATTATTGATTTCGATAATTCTTACGTCAATCGATTTTTCTTATCCCGCGAGTGCCACTAGAAACTGTAAAAAAAAAAGAAAAGAAAAATAAAAATAATGAACTTTTTATGAAGTCTGATTTTTTTATTTGATAAAACTTTTTATAGTTTCTATGGGTTTAGATCTAAGTCATAGCTCTGAGTTATGCCTATACGTAGCATATTATACAATCATCATAAGATAAATTCTGCTAAATTAAAATTGAATAATGTTTCGGGATTTGAATTTAGCTAAACTAAACAAGCTCAAAGTCACACTCTCCCACTGTCCCTACGTTATTTATTCGGTCTTCCAGTAAGTAATTGATTGACATTAATTATAAAAGGTACATTCAATTAAACCTTATTTAGAAAACTATCCCTTGCCGCGGTTCCGTTTGATCTTAATGAAAAGCGTGGATTTGGGAAATGTCGAATCACAAAGGCGAACTCTTTAGGAAATTCTGACTTAATTGAGTTCTTTTATAGTTAGGCCGGTTTCATTCATAAATATAGGCTTTGAATACCAGTACAGTTAAAATAATAATAATTATTATTATTTGTTTTATAAACACTCCTCAAGGTCAAACATGGTACGCCCTTAGAAAGTTTAAAAGATAAACGTTATCAATAATTTTAATAATTTACTGTCGATAGGTATTGGTTCCCAAAAGTATGTGTGGGAAGTACGTATCTACAGTATTAGTAAAATAGAGAAGTAGTTATAATGTGAGCGCACATTGGAACTGCTAGTACCTAATTCTTCAGTTTATAGAGAATCGGTTTACATAATATACCTATCAATAATAATTAAAATAATGCTCCAAATTTTTAAAACGCCTTAGATGTGGTCTGTCTATTGGAGGAATAATAAGTAAAGATTCGAATGTACACTTTAGTTTTTAAATTTACTGTGCGAAGACTCAAACGCGATTTCAATAACAATAACTCGGAGGCAATAAAGGCGGGCGACGTAAATCCGAAGAGGTATCGGCGTCGTTTCATGATGCAATATCGATGATAATATCATAATATAATATTAATATTATTAACATCTATAAAATAGCTCTCGTTTTGATTATAAATTGTTTTGAACGAACGAGATAGCTACACAATACATATTATACGTACCTAAAGAGGTAAAATTTGTGTCTACCTAGTTTGTATGTATAAGGCCCTTCATACACAAGGCTACGCAAATCTCCGATATCCGATGATTTTGGTCTCTAAGCGACTACTGCAATACACATTCATGGAGGTTCGTACACAGGCACGCGTCGCCTACTGTGGCAGAATAGACAACTCGCGTCTTGCGGTTCAATGCCGTGTGTACGGACCGTACGCTACCAGATATTCGCGGCATAAGTTTACTACATTAGTATCAAAGATTTGCATAGGCTTGTGTAGGTACGAAGGGCCTAAGTTGTGGGAGGTAAATATTTGGAAGTACTGAACCGATTTTAAACATTATTACACTGAAAGGAAGCCTGAATAACATGAATACATTTTATCTCAAAAAGTTTCCGCGTTTTTAATAAAACTCATGCAGATGAAACCTCAGGGGAACAGCTATGATTTTTATTTGGTGTATTTTTATTTTAGTATAGGAGGTAATTATATACGAGGTAATTTAGGTCTTAAAATAGGAGATAAGGTACTTTGCCACAGATATAGAGTTCCTGAGAGTATGAGGGTTAAACGCAGAGGTTCCTATAGCTAGTCATGAATAAAGTTTTTCTCAATTATATTTTGTATGTATCTATTTGGAACAAAGTATAGTTCCCACGGGTGGAAAAGTTAGAATATTTCAGATTTGTTGTTGTTTTTTGTAAGTTATTTTGAAATACACTTGGAAACTCCTCGGAAATTCTCTATATTACCTAAAATATTCTACGAACCGCTAGTGTATTTTTAAATTTACGTGTCCAGTATTTTTTTATTATCTAACTGATGGACGAAATGCACGTAGAATTTAGATTTTTATATCACGGCACATGCTTATTGTTAGCATTTCTTTACCTATGTCCTGTTTCAACTTCCAGAAGCCGGACTTACCTGCTTGGTTGACTTATGCCAGAAGGAGATGAGGGGCGCAAGCGTCGCCGGATCCATCTTAAGCTTCACCAGTCAATATTCATGATGGTCGCATCCATTTCCAGCATCAATTTTAATGAATGTGTATAATTGTCATAATAATCGAAAACAGTTTGTTATTTATAGGCACCTAATTACTAATTAATTGTATACGTCAATTTTAAAAATGAAATGTTCTTGTAAAGATAGATGACTACTTGTTCGTTATTCTAGTGTCGAATAAAGATGAAAAATGTTTTGAAAACATTAAATATTTCATTATGAAAGAAAAAAATATATAAGAAAAACTCTCCTGTCCGTATTTTTATTTTTATTTCGATTCCCCCGCAAATATATAATTTCTGCATTTTTTAAGCCAGGTAAAATGAAGCCTATAGTGATTCCATATCTACTAACCACAAAAGGAGAATAGATAAAAGTGTACCATATATAGTTACATCAACATTGAGTGTTTAGTAGGTAAAATTATTGCGTTATATTTTGTTTGATCATCTCCACAATATTTCCACAAAGTTGGTCATATTTCCACAAAGTTTTCCTAGATTTTTATAAATAAATACCTAAATGTATCCGTCAAGGATTGTTTTAACCAAGTTATAGTATTATATTATCTGTGACCAAGTACATTATTTCGTAAGTTAACCCAATTGCAATAAAAACTAGAATTTTTAAAAAGTGAAATTGCTTACATTACTGTATTATTTATCTACTAGCTATTCCCCGCGATTTCACGCGCGTTAATTTCCGAGATCCCGCGGGAATCCCAGGACAATAAATACCCTACAAGTACAATTAAACTGACGATTTCAAGCACATGTTTAAAATGTACACATTAATAATTGTACCCAAGATTCGATCACCAAGATTCTCTTTGCGAAAAAATGTATACCGAGTTGCGCAAGTTTTCTTAATCTCATATCAATAAACAAAGCTTTTAACTTTTATTCATATCTAGCAAAAATATTATTGCCATTTTAAGATTTTGTTTTTTTAAGCACTTTTGTGATTCGTAAAAACCAATAATTTTAGTTTGAATTCGGGGAGGTAAGTTGAAAATAAAATTGAAAAAAAAAAAAAAACTAAGCTAGTCTTTCTTAACATTAAGTTTATTCCATTTTAAATATCGTTTATCTAGGTAGTTACTTAAACTAGCTAATATTCATAAATTAAGTGTCAGTACTCAGCACATCGAGGTATTTTTATGTGAATAGGTAACTTAATACTTATCATTCACTGTATAGGTACATCGATCGTCTTTCAGATAATATTGTGTACACATCAAAATGAGGATTTTTCTATACAATATTAATTATTAAATTGACAATTTCATTAATGCTCTGCTCAAGCACCTATTTTATACAACCATACATTTACATACATCTTAAAATATGCTCTTACACGCAAAATTATGCTAGAGCTATAGAATTAATAGAAATAAGAACGACGGCGAGCGCCAAAACCAGAGTCAAGCTATTTCAAATCAAGCTAAAAGGGTACGTACAAGTCCCTATTAAGAAATATTCGCACTCTAGTGTGCTTGTTGCCGACGGCAATTTTGCTCGCTCCATGCACATTGCACACGTCAATTGGTTTTGTACTTCAATTGTAAATTCTTTTGAATATAACGCTCTTTACTTATATGGCATCATTAATATATTTACTCTACGGTTAGAGCATACGACAAGCACTACTCGTTCAGCTAGAGTTTACCTACATCGCTATAGAAGTACCTACGACTTTTTCATTTTTGAATATTAATTTTTGAATATAATCTGGGAACAATTACGATTTATGAAATAAACAGGATTCTAAGATTATAGGATAGTAGAAGAGGAGATTTGTGTAACAAATTCAAGTAATATATTGTGAAAAAAGTTCACGCTCCACAATAGCAGTCACTTATATAGATATTTTTGTTTTCTTTTTCTTCTTTTTTGTATTTTATCCGGATTAAAATTCCATACAAATAATAATATCACGTCAAAAAGTAGCATCGAATCACTGGTTGAATTCTTACACAAAACTATTTAAAAAAGTACCTAGTTAATCGAAAAGGACTTCATAGATTTAAATTTTGTGGCTCCTTTTTTTCACGGTGTTTTTGCATTGCTGTTTATTACATTACCTATATCAATGATTTACAGTAATCGAAAAATTACTGTTTAAAATTATTAGGTACATATTAAGTGTTGTACAAAACGAATGATGGAATATGAATGCATTAAAGATCTAATAGTAAGAACGTTTAGGACTATAGGTAAATGAAAATATCTAAGACAGACAGACAGCTAAGAAACTACGATTTACATACAAATACATATAGATACAGAAGATTAGATAGAACTAGACGGATGGAAATACTGGGGCATTAGCATTAAATTACATTTCTATAAAACACTAAGGTTTCACTATTATTACTATAGGAAATATCTACCAGAAAATGACGGGTTTCTTCTTTCTAGCGACAGTAATCATTCACTAACTGTACAGGAGTGATATCTATTTATGTTTGTAATAACGCATAATTATTACAAGTATGTATTATATGAAAAATAGATACAATGTAGGTATATAAATTATAATGGTTAGTAGAATAACTTAAAGAGTGGCCCAAGAATGCAGCCCTAAAGCACACCACAACACTAAGAAATTCTAGCATTTCTAGATCGATTCAAAATTCTAACGTTACATTTCACTCTAAAAAGCTCGTAGGAAACATTCATTTGGCAACAGAAATCCCTAATAATTCTACAATTAGTATTTTAGGTATCTAACTAAATTAGGTAATAATATACGAGAATTTTTGGTTTAAATCTAGGGCTTTGAGCAAATTGACTACACGAATAACCAATATATTCACAAATTTATTCATAGTCACACATAGCTCTTCTTAAGATTGAATTTTATAATTAATGTAGCTTAATTAATATTATTTACAGCACACTCACAATTATATCCTTAGTAAATTATATAAACAATGAGTGCAAATATATTCTAACAATCAACAATAGGATGTGCTTCAGTGTTTTGTTGATTTGGCATTTTCAGAGTTATAACAATTTGAAATATTACAGGACGTATAAGCTAAATTGGCGTTGTGTGAATTACAAAAATATTTATTTTACTGAGATTTTTGTGTCTTACACATTACATAACAATGAAGTTTATAAAGATCGGTTTTCGTTTGAAGTTGAATTTTGTGCTAAAATACTCAACCTGTTGTGGATTTGTAGTTTTTCTTCTAGTTTAGTTTGTTCAGCATCCGAACCCTCTTTGAGTAGTTCCCATAGGCTGCTCTTATCTAATATTTCAAAACCACCTCTATTTTCAGGAGCAATATCTGCTTTAGGGGTGTCGATAAGAGTTTTGGAAGTCTCAGAAATTGGTGTAGATGGTATTTTGTGTATTTCTTTATTAATGGATTTAAGTGGCTTTATAATGTATTTTGGTTTGTTATTTTCAGTGTTTGTGTCATTTACTTTTTCGACGCTACCCCGCGTCTCATTCCTTTTTGTTTCAGTGTGATTAATTTTTATGATTGGTTTTTTTATTTGTGTCACTGGTTTAGGTTTCTTTGTTCGGTAATGAATTGATTTTATGTTGTTATTTGTAATAGCTGTTATAGTATGACTTGTGTGATCTATTGAAGATGTTTGTAAATGAGAGGAAACTACTGGTAATATAGGGGTCAGAGTAACCTTGGGTATATGATTTACGTTTAAACGATTCGACTTTATAGTGCTCACGTTGCCACTTAATGACTTCATTTCATTTAATTTACTGTCGCTTTTATCAGTTGTTTCAATATTTTTTTTTATCGGAGCATTACTTATTTTATCAGATATCTCAACTGGTTTTATTTCAGTAACCTCTAATCCATGAGGAGAATTAGTAGTAGCAACTACGGAAGACATATAATTTGATGAATTCAGTTTAGTAAAAAATGTTTCTTCTCTACCACCATATGTAGCTCTAAGAGTTCCTTTTCGTCTTGATAGTGGAGTGATCCTAAAAACTTCTTTCTTACCTGATGACTTCGTCGATTTTTGAGAAAGTAGTTCCTTTCCAGTTTTATGTATAAAAATAATATCGTTATTGATGATTTGTGAGTCTGAATGATTCATATTTGTAGAGGGATATATAATCACTGGTGTTTCCGTAGATTTTTGGTTCACTTTGCTACCAGAAGTATTATTGTCTGCTAATATACTGTAAGCAATTTCTGTAGTAACAGTGGTTTTAAGAGTTTGCTTAGGTTTTATAGTAGTGGTTAAAATATTTTCCAATCTTTCTTGAAGAGTAGAAGTTTCAATAACCTTTAATGACGTTGGGTTTATTTCTGTAGATGTACTAAAACTATTGTTGGTTTTTAATTCATTTCTACGATCTTCAACGGAAGGTTTTTTAAATTCGTAATCTCTACTACAAATGCGTCCACATTCACAAATATTATCGATGTTTGTACTAGTTTCAAGACTGGCAATTATAGTTTTATCAAACCAAGTAATAAAATCATCGTCTGTTATACCCCGTAGCAATGGACTTCCATCTCTTGCATGGAAAAATGTTTCAACTGCTAAATCTGGACGTGTCGTTGGATATATCTTGGCAAAAGCTGGTCGTAAACTGGTAATTACAAACTTCGATCTCGTTTCGTATGTTATGCATACTGGGCAAGTCGAACTAATCTGTAAGACCAACAGAGAATGTTAAGAGTTATATATAATTAAAACAGACGCTTAAAAGAGAAGAGAAGATGACTGATAATAAAATAAAGATGCAACGCCATAAGTCCATAAATCAAAGATCGATAGAGATATTTGGCACTAATAAATAACGAATTAATAATCTTGACAACTCACATTTGCAAAAACAAACCACACTGATTCTGCTCTTGAGCCGTAATGTAAATTAGCAAATGTGGCTCCATCAAGAACCACCGGATTGACAGCGTGTAGTTCATAGCCAGAAAACAACGATACTTCAAGACGTAAAATGCCTGAGCGTTCTTTGCCTTTCCATCTGAAAAATGAGAAAATTATAATGGTTATAGAATTACAGATATTATTGCTATTGCTATTCTTTGAATCAATTGTAAAATTTTGTAAAAAGCAGTAATCTTTAAAACGTACTTGAAACAAGTCTTAACTATCAATGTGGGCAAATTTCCTTGGAGATCCTCAATACTGCTTCTCTCTGGATGGATTTCCTCAATGATAGCAGACTGAATGTTCAATAATGCATTTTCTGGCTTCGGTGCATACGTTGAGTAACTAATAGTACCCTGAAATAATGAAAAATTATGATAAGTGTTTTTCCAAACGTTCTTTAGGTGACTAACGCTCCCCAAAGATGGTTGAGGAAATATGATAGAATCTTTTTTTCACATAGGTATATCAATTCAAAGTATTAATCCTACTAATATTATAAATGTGAAAGTGTGGATGTTTGGATGTTTAGATGTTTGTATGTTTGTTATTCAATCACGCAAAAACGGCTGAACGGATTTGGATGACATTTGGCATGCACGTTGTCAGGGGTACAGAAAAGGACATAGGGTACATTTTATCCCGGAATTCAGGCGGGAACTTCGAAATTACCACGGGTGAAACCGCGGGGCACAGCTAGTAATAATATATTGAGAATATTGATTCCACGGTGTATAACTCATGGGCAAGGTAATGCCTTTGAGATAGTTATTTCTAAAAAGTGCTAGATCAATAGGGTGAACACGTCGTGAAGTCACCAGAGAGCAGCATATTATTTAGAAAGGAACTAGTTAAACCTAGCACACATTAAAAAAAAAGTTAAAAGGGTATTACTAAAACTTTCTAACGTTGAAAAGGTAAACTGCAATCGACGCTATAATTTAAAAATATAAAATAGTTACGGTTAACAGTTAACGCTATAAAACAGTTAACCTGCACGGTAGCACAGCCAGCTCCCGTAGCGTACACGAAGACTTTGGTCGGCAGTCCAGGCAGCTGCAGAGGTCTTGGTGGGGTGCGTGCTTTAAGCTCAAGTGTATCAGTAAGTTCCATACCCGCTGTGGCTAGTGATACAGTCAATGCTCGGTGTCTGAAATAAGCATATCAAAGTTGATGTGAAATAAAAGGAAAAGATGCTCCGTTCTTAGACTTTTATCGGTTGATACGACGTCAAGAAACTAATAAGCTGAGTATGGATAAAAAGACAAATCGATCAATTTCTCAATAACGAGAAGCTAATACTTTTAAATGTGACAGTTGTGTGAGAAATGGCTAAAGTAAAAAGCGGACTATCTGGCATAGGTCTTCCGTTTACTGAGATTATAACGTGTAAAAAAGTGTAGAAGTTAAAATCTGCTATCAACTTGGTATAAGTTGTAGACTTGGGCAAGATTGTGTGCAACTAAAAGCTACTGAACTAATTTTAAGGAAATTGAAGCTCAGAACGGAATTTGCTTGAGGAAATATTGAAATTCTATTGAGTACTGAAATAATGATACCAGTAGAACTACTGGCTACAACTGTGTTAGTTAACAGTTCTATTTATTTATTTACATACATATTCATAACATGACAGCCCACATGTAAACCAAAGGTTACAAACATCATTAAAAAAGGCGTTATTTTAAAATGCTTCTAACCGATCATGAGCCAATGCTGCGTATTGTGCTGCAGCCTTAGTAGCGCTGTAAGCTAAGCTTGGATGCCTTTGTAGAGTTGAAGCTCTGTAGTACAGGAATCTAGCGGCAGCCTCCCCCTCAGCTAGGGCTCCACGGGCGCAAGCTGCGAGCAACACTCTCACTCCAGCCACGTACTGTTCCATTGTAACTGCCTCTGTAAATTGAGTGTGAGGTTAAATTTTAGGGAAAACAAACTTTCTAGCTTTGCAATCTATAAATGTTGCAAATTACATTTATGTTGTTATTAAATTACGAATGTCGTTGTACCTGTTATTAGAAAATAGGCTTGTATTTCTACTTGTAATAAGTTATTAATATATTATTGTCTGTTATTGCCTATAAGCAGTTGATATGCTAATAAAATAAATGAATAGGTAAGACGTAAATAAAGTTGACCCATAAAAACATTTAGATTGGACGACAATCAGATAGAACTGACACAAATATGCGGTGAAACTCGTAATAAATATTATTAAATTACTAAATATTACCATAAGAAGTCGTTTTGATATTCCTTGAAGTGTCCTCCAGTAACCAATCAGCGGCGTCTTTTCTCGGAGCTGGCCACCCAAATTCACCCTCTTCTGTTGTTGAGGCATTCCTGAGTATTACTAGAGCTTCTGGCACTACGGGGCTCCTAAAATATGTTTATGAATAATAAAAACTTATCAACATGATTTTTTTAAATGAAATAACAAAATTAAAACGTCTGGCTATAATGTACAACTTTTTTATAATATATAACTTTTTTGTATATATTTTAATTTATTATCCTTTACCTTGCGAGAACTAAAGCTAAAACAGTAGCAGCTAGGGCAGCCGGTGAAGTGAGATTGTGTAAATTTTTCTCCAAATAAATTTGAGCTTTTTTTGCTACATCAGCATCTCTCTGTAATGGTTTATTAACATGTTATGAATATTAAAAATGAATAATTCTATATGGTACTATTTTAGAGCTGAAATTTGAGCTATGTACCTTGTTTTCAACACCAACTTCTAGCAGCGTCACTAATGTTTCCGCTGTGATTTCAACTCTTCTTTCCCATTCGATTTCTTCTTCGGTCATGTTTCCATCTTTATCATAATAGTAATATTCATTTACATCAACCGGTTTATCATCAGTTCCGTTTCTTTTCTTAATATCTACTGGATAGTAATCCACTTCTTTGTCAGCTGACATCGGAGTGAATGAACCGTTTTTCTCTTGGCGTGATTGAATCCATTTCTTTACAGATTGAAGAAGTTCTGGATCCACTGGGTAGTATGATTGAATTTTATATAATATTTCCAAGATCTTTATTGTTGACAAGTGGCTTGTCACTGCTGGGTGGTCACTGAATGAGTTGTCACTCCTACGGAATGAAAGCAGCACTTGTGCCTGGAATTTATAATGATTTCATATTTATTATTGGCGTCATAGATTCTATATAATAATCACTGTATAGTACTCACTGATGATTGTTAAACTATGTAATAAACAAACACATTTTGGGATTGCGCTTAAGTTAGAAATGTTATGTGTCATAATTTTTCTTTCCATGAAACTATCATCATCATATCAGCGACCACTGCCAGACATAGAACTTCTCTGAAGACCTCTACGGTAAACTAGCTTCTACATTTTTTATAAGATTGGTGCTTCAACTTTTGAAAGCTCTTCTCACACCACAAAAACTGATTCCGATCAAACCAGAACCGATCTTGATGAAAATTTTGAAATTAGTTTCTGTTCACATATGTTGTTTTTGGTGATATGAAAACCGATTTGCATACAAACAGACTAGCGGAAATTACATATATCTATTTTCAGATTCAAAGTCTTCAATGTACCTAATCAATTCTAGCTGCAATTTATTCTACATGAAAATAGTCTTACCTGTTCTGGTAACTTTTTTAGAATTTTATCTTTCTCATCGTCATCAACCAAATGAGGAATATGTTCCAGAGCTAACAAAGGTGCTAAACTGGCCGCAGCAGCAGACAATTGGGAATCTCTCCACACTTCTGCCCAAGGTTCGGTGGATTCTGATTGAAACGTGTACAGTGGGAGGTGTAGACCCCCAGAAACCAAGAGAGTGCCACTTGCTGAGCCAGGCACAACTCCGTGCGGTAAACCCAACTCGAGGACTTGAGAAAAGCCAGCTTCCTCGTTGAAATTCCATATCCTGAAATCAGATGAAAATAAAACTTATTAAAGCACAAAACAATGGAAATAATGTTTGAAAAAAAAAAACATATTTTTTTACTATACTTTCACCCGCGTTAATTTCGGAATTCCCGCAGGATCTACAAAGTGAAATTTTGTCAAAAAAATTTCTGGATTCCCTTATCACCTAGGGATATAAAAAATTGCCTACGATCTATTTTCAGATCAAATCACATGTACACAGAAAATTTCATAAAAATCGGTCAAGGCGTTTCGGGGGAGTTCGACAACAAACACTGTGACACGAGATTTTTATATATTAGATATGAAACGAGGTATTAGGTGTTGAATGTTCAAAATAGGGATCAAGTGATATAAAAACAAAAATAGAAATACAAACTTGAATTTTAAAATAGAACACAAAATAGAATGTGTGCAAAGTTTTTTTTTAAATAATGGGGTAGGAGGTATTAATAATAATAAGATTAATAAGATTTATAATAAGATTAATAAGTATTAATAAATAAGAGGATATTAATTTACAAGTGGATACCTGAAGTCCGCCTTGTCTCCCCATAAAGCACTGAAGCCCACGTATTTGATCCTCATGTCCGGAGCCAGCGGCCACACGAGGAGTCTCCGTTCAGAAGGAGCCGCTCCACGTCCAACCGACAGCCTGCCTCCTTCCCACCAGACCCACCAAGCGCACCACGATTCGGCTCCGGAGCAATCTTCATCGCTTTCAGTCTGCTCTGCGCTGGCCAGGTGAACGTCATAACCTAAGAAGAGTCAAAACATATAATATATTAATTTTACTCGCAGCATCCAATATGACTATAGAGTAATACCTATGTAGAGGATTATTATCCTAGAGGATTATTAATGATTAGTATATAAGGAAATGTGTTTTTCTGTAACTGTATTCTGTCTCTTTTTATCTCAGCCCCAAATTCAATGTAATCGAGCTCAACTGTCTCGTGCTGAGAAAATTTAAGTTTATTTGAGCTAAAGTATTTTTTTTTAATTATGAAGCTTTATTATTAAATATTAAATATTCTTACGTATGTGTGAGCGTTTAGAGTTTTAATTATAAAATCATGAAGCTAGTTAGCATATTTCTTGAGTGGTGACAAATTAAGTAGGTATATTTACTCACCATGTTTTCCTCTGGCGATCCAAACCCTGGATTTCTCGAAAACGACTCTGTACATGGAGCTCGATGGTTCTCGGATAGAAGACAAGGCAACATGAGCAGCGCCCCGCGCTCGCAGCTCTAACACCAAGCCAGCCCTGTTCCTTGGTGCGGCCACCCACTGCCACTCCCAGGACCCCCGTGATGATACCGCCAAATGCTCTGTAATAAATCATATAGGTTTTGTTACAGACAGTGTGTTAGAAAATACATACCAAAGATGAAATAAATAATGCTTCAAGAGATACGGGATACGAAGTGAGAAATTGGATTTTATGGTGTGAGTGCACAGGCAGGCCTGGAAGTTTCCAGGTGTGCCTTAAACAGAGTATATAATAGTGTTTAAACGGGTGTAAAATTACCATAATTTTTATTGAAGATGATGAATTCTCAATAGTACTTTACGTCATGATTATACTTTGTATTATGATATTAATATCTGGGCGACCGAGTTTCGCTCATAGTGCCATCTGTTGTTAAATAGAATAGGTAATGTACCCGAAACCCCTGCATACTAAATTTCACGAAAATCATTAAAGCCGTTTCCGAGATTCATTATAGGTATATTTACAACAATTGCTCGTTTAAAGATAGTAGAGTACACACCGTTAGCACAAAAGTATGCGCTTTGCGTGTCGCTTCTATGCAGGCCTTCGGGCAGGACGAGCACGCTAGCTGACCTGATGACCGACCCCACCAGGGTCTCGTTGTTGAAAGACGTGTAGGAAACCGAACAGTTGTCCGCGCTGTAGCCGGTCACTTCCACTGAGGACGAGAAAACATAATAATAATTATTTATTAAAAAAAAAAAAAAAACATTCGGATACAAAAAAAAGCCTCAAAATCTGTAAAAATTTCATTTTGACGCTACAGCTACTACGAGATAATTATAACTGCTATATATTATTGTTAATATTTATCGCACTAGTTTTTTATATGATGCGAATAAACAATGTTCTTTTAGAATATCGAAGCAAAAGAGGACCTACAACAGATTGACCTATAAAATGTAATAATGCCTATGTAACACGAGGATTTGGGTTAGATAAAATATGTAAATTCAATCCTATTAAATTTTAGCGCCTGAGTGCTTTGACCCTGTGACATTATCGAGTTTAAGCCTCCTTTGCCGAAACAAAGGGATCTCTTAATTATTTATTTATGCAGATAATTGCTAACTGTTGCTCTATCACGTGTTGTTTATAAGTAAGTACACAGTTTATATTTCCATTAGGTACCTACTCCTAAATTCAAAAAGACTCGTACTTAATGAGTGTCAAATTTTTAATCCTCACATCTTTATAAATAAAAGTGAGTGATTGTATGTCTGTCCTCTATGCGTTTCAAAACCATTGGTCCGATTGTGATGAAACATTTGGCGGTTTGTTCTGCCTGCCTCCGCAAAGGTTCCTGTACCCGGAGCACGAATTATTTCGCTCTCGTCCTTTTGATATCGAGCGATATTCGATCTATTACGACGATATCGACAGACGAGAGCGAAAAAATGATGATGATGATGATCCCAAACTTACGCGGATGAAACCGCAAGGCACAGCTAGTAAATTATAAAACAAAGTCCTCCGCCGCATCTGTCTATCTGTCTGTCTGTTCGCGATAAACTCAAAAACTACTAACGGATTTTCATGAGGTTTTCACCAATAGATAGAGTGATTCATGAGGAAGGTTTAAGTATAAAATTATTATTAGTCAAGTGTTGTGTAAATTCGTTGAATTATAACGATAATTAATTGTTCGAAGTGTCGGAAAAAGTATCTTTTTTGTTGCAATAATAATAATAATAAACTCTTTATTGAACACAACAATTTCACAGGTTAAAGACTCAACCGATCACCACGTGCATCAGAGGTACAGAGAAGGACATAGAGTACTTTTTATCCCGGAATCCCCGCAGGAACTACGAAATTACCACCGGTGAGACCATGGGGAACAGCTAGTTGTAGATATCACAAATTTGCTTTATTTTACGTTTTAATTTCATTTGAACAAAACACTTACCTGTTTCATTGTAACGATCAATAAATACCTTACGTTTTTCAAATCCAAACACTCCATCGCCTATTCCATCAATCTCTCGTTAACTAATTGCAAGTTGAGCCCAAACACGTAATAATATTCAAATTGCTTTCGCCATTAGTTGACAATCTCTTTGTGTAGTCAATTTGTGGGTTTCGTATCAATTAACATTTTAATTGAACGCGTATTCAGTGCGTGCGAGGCACACAGCTATGCAAATCAGCACAAGCAGGTATGATATCATGATGTGTACTATGATATTTATACTTAGTTGGCAAAAGGGGTCACATTCAGCATTATTGCACCATTCCATAGTAGAAAGGGCGACTTGTAAGCATCGAATTCTAGAAATAATATCGACGTTTGAAATCCAAATTGATCTTGATAGATTATAATAAATTGATCCAAATGAAAGTTGCGGGAAAGCGATTTATAAAAGTTTTGTTTTTAAATGTTTTAAATTAAATTACACCTGTATAGTGTATAACCATGTACCTTTGCAGGTACATGTACAAATACGAACGTGTATAAATATGATCAATCTATAATTTTATTTTTATTTAAATTATAATAATAATTGGACGCAGATAAGCAATAACATGTTGACCCACAAAATTAAGTTATTGAGACAGAACGATTTATTGAGAGTTAGAGAACGTTTTTTAATTATGTGTTAACTTCATTACATTGTATAAATATGCAACAATATGTTGAACATAAAAAAAAATTGACAGAAAATGGCGCTATAGTTTTGAAACACGATTTACTCAAAATTTCTCCAGTGTGGGTTAACACACTATTGCTTATCTATGTCCAATTATTATCATTGGGATAGGCTTAAAGATAAAATAAAGTCATGTTATACAGCTGGCCTTTATAGGTTGCAATTTCAAGTTTGCTTTGAATTTAATCTAATTTTCGATTCCACTCGCGTACCGAATCTAACTTCGTGAAAGTTATAATTTACTCACAGTTTTGTTGAAACATAATGCTATTGGTAAGTTTCTAATATTTTAATGACTAAACACTGTAAATACATTGTCGTCATCAAATACTATACTCATAAGAAACTTATTTCGTAAAAAAATATTTTCCAATACATATCATTGCGTTTTAACTTTTTACTGCCATGTATCTACCTACCTATATAGTCATTGCCTAATAAATTATTATTAATATAAGTAAATTATTTTCAATTGCTTTCCAAACCTTTATAACACTGAATTTTATTTGGTACCTACGCTGAGTTGCAATACAATGCCAAAGTGACGTTTGCACCTGAAAGAGTCCATTTGAAGATACACGTCACACTTCAGTATAGTTTAAAATATTAGAAAGAAAAAAAAAAGGTTACTTGTGAGTAGCTTCGACGGCTGATATAAAATTTGTACGGTGACTCTAGCTTTTCTTATTGAAAAAGTTTATACGTTAAAGCAACTTTTTAGTTTTCGATTCTTTTCATAACGTTTCAAAAAAGGTGATACGGAAAATTGATTTCAAGGCTTTGTGTGAATATTGTTAAAGATTGTTATTTTTAAATATTCTTTCAATGCATTATTTTAGTTAGACACTTTTAAAGTTTTTAAAACTTACGAGCCCTTACGAGCTACAAACAAAATAATAGATTTATAACACAATGCTAGACAAAGAAATTAAATTTCTTTTTATATTTTATTAAAAGAATTGCTCTAGATAGAGTTCGGGGCGACAGTGTCATAAAATACAAATATTTTTTTATATAATGTTGCTATGTTGCACTTTAGGTTTCAACTTTTTAATATCAAGTTTAAATGCTGAAAAATTATTAACAAAAATAGAATTTAAATAGTACAGTGGGTCACATAGACAAGTATACCTTGTAAAATTTATACTGTTTGTAAAATGTCTTTATGACGTTATAAGTTGCCGTTTTTGCAGCTCCAATATATTTGTTTTTCGCTTGTATTGGAATTTGGAGCTTGGAGCTGCACGGCAACTAATAACGTCATAAAGACGTTTTATAAATAGCATAAATTTTACAAGGTATACTTGTCTATGTGGGCTTTACAAATCAATAAACAATATTTGGTTCTTACTATTTGGTGCTTACCAGTGATGTTCTTCCTTCCAGGTGTATTGACAGCGACCCTCACGACTAGTTGGGTGCCACCTCGGGGACCTAGACGGAGTCTCTCGGTGACATATAAGGCGCCAGTGCTGGCGAACGCAGCTCCAGCACTCAAAGCTAATAGAGCTGTCACCTAAACAAAAACATTATTTTCTTGTTTACTTTATCCCAATAAACGCTAAGAGAACACAATTTATGCCTTTTATGAACATTTTAAATTACCTATACCGAATTAAATATCTCCATCTTAAATACCTAATAATTTTCAAGCGACTTGAAAAAAAAAAAGGCGTTCGAAGTCAAGTTCGACGTGGAAGTTTTTCTTTTTTCATCTGGGGGCACGGCAGTGCCCCCGCCAAGTCGAGCAACAAAACCGGCACGGCCGTACTATCCTTTTCTCGAAGCAATTCAGGCCATTTTCGACCCCCTATAACTTCGTTGTGGATAAAACTAGAAGCCTGAATTTTTAGTAAACAAGCAGGTATTGTATAAAGACGGTATAATTTAAATTTCATTCGATTTGAACCAGTATTTTAGGAATTATAACTAGTCAAAGTTTCTTAATTTTGTAGGTCACTCACTCACTCACTCACTCACTCACTCACTCACTCACTCACTCACTGACCGATCATCAAAATTCTAAGGCACTTCTAGCAGACATAGAAGTTTGAAATTTAGAATACAATTAGTGTTTACTGTATAAATCAAGGAAAAATTAAAATATTTAGCAATTTCGGTCCAGTTTTCTAGATACACTAATTACATAAATAACTTTGTAATCCCATATAAATGTATGGAATTATAAAGTTATATATGCAGTTATATGTACCAACTGCATAAATAACTTTGTAATCCCATATAAATATATGAGACTAGCTGTTCCCCGCGGTTTCACCCGCGTTAATTTCGGAGATCCCGCGGGAATTCAGAGATGCAAAGTAGTTAGTACCCTATATCCCTAGGTTTTCTTTACCCCTGACAACGTGCATGCAAAATTTCATGAGATTTCACCAGCGTTAATTTCGGAGATCCTTCGGGAATTCCGAGATAAAATTACCCTAATCTGAATGCTCCAACGATTTTCATGAAATTTTGTATACAGAGGATTTCAGGGGCCATAAATCGATCTAGCTAGGATTCATTTCTGGAATTCCCGCGCGAACTCTGATATCAACGCGGGTGAATTAATTATTGCATACTACACGTTGTCAAGGGTACAGGAAAGGTCATAGGGTAGTACTTTTATCTCAGAATACCCGCGGGATCTCCGAAATTAACGTGAGTTAAACCGCGGGGAACAGCTATTTAAGCCGTTGCCCAGATATTAATAAATAATAATAATAAGTGTAGCTATAGTTACCTACCTAGATATAAAGTGTAGATGCATAGTTACCTAGACATAATTATGTTCAAAGGTACAATGGTCAACGGAATGAAAAAGCAAGAATGGGGCATGTGTTTATATATATTATAAAGTTGTACCAAAATCTTTCAAGTTATTAAAGTAGACTAAATTGTTCAAAGGAGGAAGACCATTTACAAAAAGAAATGAGATCCCATCAAAAACAAACTTGTAAAAAAGTCCAAGTCTCGCAACTCTCGCAAGTCTTGTTTTTGATGGGATATTTTTATCTAATCAGGATTTCGAAATACTCCACCGATTCGGATGTTTTTCTTCCAAATATACTAAACATATAAACTGATATATAAAGTGTTCCAAAAATAAAGAGTAGTAGATATTACGTAAAAATAAATTTGATGATGACCCAAGTTGACACGCAATCAAGTATACCGCACGAATTAACTAAACTTATGTCTGTATACCGTCCAATCCAAAACCTTATTGCGTTGACGGCATGAGGTTGAATCTAATAGCAGTGCATCCAAACACATGTACACACAAGTTTTATTTGAAGGGATGTGGATGAACCGATCCAGAAATCCATAAACTCCACAGTAAAATAGTGGACTTTCAGCTTTAACCTTCAGTTGATAATATACATGCAAGCTCCATAATTACTCATTTAATCTGAAATCCTGTTTAATTAAAGAATATTTCATTTTAAATTTACTCAGAGGCTCAAAATTATATTTAACCTCAATTAGAGATTACGTCAATAGTATTAGGCAAAGGTAGCGATTTATATGGAATTCAATAAAGCTATTATTACCCATTTGCGATATTGCAATACAGTGATGTACAAGGAGTGATATCTAGCGGGTCGGTGGTACGCAGAAATACATCTCCCGGGTATTAAACTCGATAATAACCGACGGGCGATGATGACGTTCTGTAGTGGTGTGAGCACACTTTTATTTTGACGCGGGACAGTTTGACGTGACGTAGCGTAGTCGGAACACAAAATTATAAACAGAACTCTCCCTAACTTGAGGTTTTTTGTGCTATTTTGCATATGAAATTTCAAACTTAATAGTTTTCCTAATTACCCTTTGCTATAGGGGTAATTAGGGATAATTATGACGAAATATCACCCCGATCTAAAGCGTTCTGGCGATCAGGGAATAAAATAACACTTATAAGGTAGTTCCTTTTTCTGTTATTACACTTTCCCAAATTATTTTGGGCATTAGATTAACTCTTACAAACCGACAAGAGATTAAAAAAAAATTAAGTTTCCGCTCTTGTATTTTCCGTATGGTATTTGTATTTCAATAATAAAATATTTACAAATAAATAAATTAATTAAATAAATAAATTTTAATCCAAAACATTGTCACCATACAAAGTAGGTACCTGTTTTCCAAGGTGTGATCTATCTTTCATGTTGATTCGACAGATATTTGGGCCAATAGACCCATGGGTAGGCAGGGTGGAGGGAGGGGCAATTATTGCCCGGGATCCGAGGTCCCGGCGAGCCCTCTTACGGGGGTGTTTCGAAATATTTGCACGATTGATTGAACTTGTTTCTAGTTTTTCTTTTGATGGGAAAACTGAGCCGGGTGTCAGTGTCGTGTTAAACTTTATAAATTCGATGAAAAATTACGTTCCGTAGGTAAGTACGTTCGGTTGTTGTTGATGGATGTGGATTTTGATAATACTTGGATTATTTTTATCTATGTAGGTATGTTTCGGCGGCCATATTTCAACATTTTATTTATTATCGAGCACAAATAAAATAATACCTGGCGATGGATACTCGTGCATTGAAAATGGATGCCATGATTGATGCCATTGGTTGTGCTTGTGGTCACAGTTCGAACCTAATCTGATCTAGCACGTCTACAGAAACTCATTCTCGTTTGTTAGGGATATGTACGGAGGATCCAAACATAAATCCTTGGGCATACTCGTATCAAACTTTGTCAGACCACCACACGTGTGATGGCTATTTGTTTGCGATCGCGCGCCTTTCATAGAATCCCGATTAGGGATTGTCGGAGCCGCCGAGCGATACCCCGGAAAATGGGCCGATTAACCAATCTATTCCGGTTTAAGCGATTCAAACTTGAATCCGTCGGGTTGCCGTGTTTTCAGTTAGTTTTCGATCACATATCAAACAGTCGTTATATACATAGAGTTAACGAACGAGAGATTTCGAGTCACGATTATTTTAAAAGCACCTATATCCTAGTCTTGTTCTTTTTTTAGCATTTTATGATTGATCCGCATACAAACAGGCAGTTTGTGTAATGCCAAGGATAGAAAATGCCACAGTTTTATATTTGCAAATATAAATGATAGGTTAGGTTAGGTTGAACTTGATATCAAAAGGTTAGGTAGGTACCAGTGGCGAAGGTACCATATAAGCCGATTCCCACCGGCTTCCCTTCAGAAGTTGGGAACACAATCACTCTCTCTGCCGTAATTTAGAAATAGCACAATTAATAATTTTTGTAGGAAGGATTTCAGTAGAATCTACTGAAATAATTCAAAAATTATCTCTACTGAGTAGAAAATATTACAAAACGCCTAAACTATCAACAAATTTGCTCTTCAACAACAAATTGTTATAAAATAAGCCGGTAGCGCGATCGGCTTTTTGGCAGTTAAACTTCCATACAAAATAATGCCGTGACGTCACATCAAGGTCGCAGGCAGCCGGCTAAAGTAGCTACTATGGCAAGCCGCTGCAAATCGAGTTACTCCCTCCGTCTTGCTCACGCGCACGCATTTTCTATTACTGTCTCATCAAGTATCCTTATTGGTCCTAGAAATTCGAAACGAAGCGGACATTCTGTGTTGACTGTTGACAGACAACTTGAATTTATGATGAAAAAATTGAAAATTTATAGGTATTAGAATTTATTAGTTAGTGTCACGTGTTAGAATTTATTACTTGGTATTAAATAGTGATTACTGATTAGTATTAAAGTTGGATTTTTTTTTGTTGTGTGTAATGATAGTGAAAGCAGTTACGCAGACGTACGTTGAAATTAGGTATTTGCGGTAAGTAGATAGTTGAAATTACGTATTTATTAGTAGGTACCAAATAGATTTCCGGGTTGCCTCTCTCAATATTTCACCCTTCGCCACTGGTAGGTACACGGTGAAATTTTCTTATTGAAATTTACTATGGACCCTTTTTAGAGCCCGTCTTTTATAGCATTAGTAGAATTATTTAAAAAAAAATCTTAATAGTAGGTACTATAATATATAAAGACTGGCTCTAAAAAGCGTCCATAGTAAATTTCAACACGAAAATTACACCGTGTACCTATAACAAAATACAAAATAACGGCCACCTTTGGCGGTTTTAAATTAAACTTTTTAATATATATTGTTTCAATATTTCAGACTTATGAAAAAAAAGAAAATCAACTTGGTGCTTAAATTTCTTTTTAAGTAAAATGGCTGAGATGTTAATACAACATTGTGTACAGCATAAAAAATATTTCTAACCTAAAAATAAATTGTGAACCGACAAAACCTTATATGAATTGATTCTATCACTACTCTCTGAGCAAAGAAATATGTAATAGATAATAATTAAGAGTTCCCGCGGGAATGCTGTGATAAAATTTACTCTACGTTATGTCCTTTGTCCACGTTGTCAGCCACGTATACCCATGGCTACGTGTATGCAATATATTAAAATGATAAGTTGAGTAGGTATATAAGGTGCGACACCAATAAGCCCATTCGGGCTTATGTGTCTTCTGGTATATTTTGTTTTTGTATGCTGCTGTGGCCACATACATAATAATTACATAATTTGTCAACTTTGTAAGATAATACCAACGTACAGATGCTTCATTATAGTAACCTGTTGATGGTCCTAAATAAATAAATAATCTGATTGCTAGAAGGAAGGAAGGAATGAAGCAAATAAAAATAAAAAAAAGGTGTGAACAAAAAAAAAAACAGTCGGTGTTATAATACAAAACTAGTATGGATGTGTTAACCATAAACTTATCATGGGCATACGAGTTGTGTTACGAATTAAAAATAATATAATTATACGGGTATTAAATAAATAACGCGTATTTTCTTAGGCGCCTGAACTGTATAGGGCCGCCGAGTTTTCCCACACATACCCACAGTAGATAATAGATATACCTACACTAAGCGACAAGCGTAGACCTCGACGGTTGTGTTTATTTGTTTTCAAATTTAACATGTTTTATAATATGGTAAGTAGGTACATTTAACGTGATTTTAAATATATGTGGCTCAATTTTAGTTTCAAAACAAATAGAAAATGAGCTGGGACGCCTTGCGATATTATTCATAAAGTTAACCTTGAACCGGAGATCGAACCTGCGAAATCTGGCGTAGGTACTTAACAGTCAAGTTTAATTTTCACTAAACTGCCGGTGTTTGCAATACGCATGCATATCCTATCTATACATGCTAATGTGTTAAAGAGCAAAGATTTGCCAATTTGTTCGTTTATTATGCTTTCACGCTTTAACTACTTAACCGATCGTCATAAAATATTGCACACATGTCGTCAAGGGTACCTACAGAGAAGTCATAAAATACCTTTGATCGCGGAATTGTTGATAAGTGTTAACTGCTGCAATACTCACATCCATACAGTTGTTGATGTTGTTGGTAATCTTCACGTCCACTTCCACGGTCTCCCCGACCTTCAGGGCCGGGGGAAGAGAGAAGTCCAGCTGGATCGGGCGGAACACGTTGATGGTGCGGGGGGCGGAGAAGCGGAGGCCGCGGTTTGAGAGCGACAAAGCCCAGAGCGACCAGCGGCCTGCCTCCGATGGAGCCGAGATTGTGACGCCGTCCGTTGACAACTGACTGCTGTTGAAATGCGGGACGGCATTCATAACGAGGGCTTGTTAATTAGCTTGGATACAGATAACTAAAAAGGACAAAAAAACACTGATAAATCACAGAGAAAACCCACTGTAAAAACGTGGGTTTACACGGATTAACTAACTTTACATAATTTCAATCAGCTTAATCAGCATTTATAAAAGTGTGATAGGTTACCTGTTTTAATATAAAATCTAATAAATATAACTCTTTTAATCATTTATACACACTTATTGGAGAAAGCCCAAACCACAAACCGGTGGCGCGTAAAGTTTGTCGAAAGAAATTTTTTGCATAATAAAAAAGCAAGGAGTCACGTTTGAGCTTTCACAAACTTTGCGACAAAAAAGCTCTCATGCGTGAGGTGCGTATTGTGACCGTAACTCTATTTTCAGTGGAAAACGTGTTTAAAATAAATGTTATTTTTCATTCAGAAGGCCCTACACGAAGTGAAAGTACGTACGTATATAGAAAGTTGAAGTTAGAGGTAATATGGATGTAGCATGAAAACGTTTCGTCTATGTCCACAAGCCGGACGCTGCGGTAGCAAGTCGTTTGTCATCTTGTCTGATAACCAGCGCCTTTATTATACACGCCTGGTAATTTATGTTGCGGCAGCAAGAAAGGGTTTCCCGTCTAGCAGGACTTTTTCACACCCGAATAAAACTATACCTACTTATTATTCATTGCAATCTTTTTTAAATTGCCTTGAAAATAATATAAACCATGCTCTTCTTCTTCTTCAATTATGGCCAAAGACAGAAAGAGTATAATATAACCACTATGATTATGGCGCCTCTATCGCGATTTATTTAATTTTGCCAATGGCAATGTCGAAGAGAATTAACTACTAAAGTAAGGCATTAAGTTCGCCATTTGTACCTTTTTGTGCAAGAAGAATATCGCAATAAATAAGAATAAATAAATAAAGAAAGTAGTGGTTATATTCTCTTTTTAGAAACAAAAATATCTTTATAGGTATCTCTCTTCTTCTTTTTCTTCCTCAATTACGGTGTCTATCGCGATTTATTACATTTTGCCAATGGCAATGTTTTAGTACCTAGTTAAAATATCTTCTCATTCAATTTCCTTGATACCTACTTTATTATAATTATAATATATAATATGTCTAAAGCGTTGTGACAAGCGCATTCCTTTTTTTATATTTTGTACAATCTTGTCGATATTTTTTAAGGGAAACACTGAATAATTTATGAAGCTATTATCAATATTATTTTATTATTCTGCCTTTGTTTTTTAGTTGTTTTTTTCCTATCGAAATAAAACTTTTAAGGTATGTAGGTATACATATATGTATACTAGCTGTCCCCCGCGATTTCATCCACGGTAACTTCGGAGTTCCCGCGGGAATTCCGGGAAAAAGTACTCTATGTCCTTCTTTGTGCACCTGACAGTAGTTTACGGTGGTTAGCTGTTCACCGCATTAATTCCGGAGTTCCCGCGGGAATTCCAGGATAAAAACTATTCTATCTCTTAGTTGGACCAAATACAACATAGCGACCAAATTTCATCATGATCGATTCAATTTTAACGGAACTCGTCTAATGACGGAGCCAAGTGGTGAATAGTGGAACTCATCAATGGCTATCATATGACTTGTTGTGACAATTCCAATAGATTGGGCTTATAGTAACGAGGTTCTCGTGATGGAGCCAGGAGGTAGATAGTGGGACTCTTCAGTAGCTAATACAACTATATAGTTAAACCAAAAGCGAGTTTTTTTTAAGATTTTCTAAACTATAGAACGTGTTAATGAATCTACTAAAAACCTGATATAAAAAAAATAAACAATAATATGATTAAAATATATTTTATGTCGAAAAAATTTATACTTTAAAAGTTATTTAACATTAGTTTGGTGGTGACCTCTCTACGAAATTCCAAGCGCTATGCCGCGCCGCCCGCGCCTACCAGTTCGATTTTTATTGCTGCGGGCGGCCTACGCGCCATATATTGTATTATAAATAATTTAGACATGGGCTAGTAAAAATGAAAAAATATAACCTATATTTAAACATAGTGCGATCGATTCGCAAGTTGATTCTCAGCAAACTACTTTCCAGTTTTCAGTTAATTCATTAACACATTGCATAAATGATTATAACTTACGTGTAGTTGAAACACTTCCACATCCAGAGTCTGTCGTGTGTCGCGGGGGGCACGAGGTGCGCGGCGGAGCGGGGCGCGGGTGCGGTCCTTTGCCTGTACAACACGCCGCCGCCGCAAGCGCCCCCGCCGACGAATAGAGACACTCCCGCGGACACGAACTCGGGGCCAGGTTCCCCGTCGTGCTCTGGAGAACTGTTACAAAAAGGAAAAAATAAAATAAAAAATAATTAAGAAACATGAAAATCTAAATCTACTATCAGAAACGCGGAGATATACCTAGTGACACGACAGAAATAAGGAACTTTGTTCCAAAACTCATCCTTAATCCCTACTAATATTATAAATGCGAAAGTAACTCTGTCTGTCTGTCTGTCTGTCTGTTACGCTTTCAACTGATCGTCATGAAATTTTTCATAAACGTTGTCAGTTGTACAGAAAAGGACATAGGGTACTTTTTATCCCGGAATTCCCGCGGGTAGTGCGAAATTAACGCGGGTGAAACCGCGGGGAACAGCTAGTAAATTAATAAATGCGAACGTGAGTTTATTTGTTAGTTTGTTACCCTTACATACCTTAACTACTCGACCGATGATCATCAAAACGGCTGAGTGCGGCCGAAAGACTGTTTTCGACAACGATTCTTTAAATTTTAAAGAGATATACTCATACGTTGAAACGAGGACAGAAGAAAATCAAAATATATAAAAAATTACCGAATTAAATGTAAGTAGTTACGCATTCAATTCAATGAAATCTAAAAATTCTATATTATGTATATTAATTGCAGTTACAAAATCCGATGTAAAATTAGCACTGAAAAACCGTGAAAAAAATGGAAGTGTACTTCGATCGATAGGTATCGAGAAAGTAAAAAAGGCTCTGGCATCAGCACAGCGGAACCGGAAACTATATGGGTATAACGGAAAAGACACGCGCGCGGCACATTTAGACACATGAAAAGACATCCAATATTTCCACTGAATTTCCTTCGACAAACCAACTGTAAGATGAATCGGTGGCAGTGTACCTACTTTGTACGAATCGCAAACATACGGGTGGTTATTCTGAACTTAGATGTTTTGGAACCGAGATGTTTTGGAACCTGGAAATATATAGTTCATTACCAGAAGACTATAGAAAACCATTTGCGTACCTAATCCAGAAACGATAGAGACTGGTTTCGACAGAATCTTTTTAGAATTCAAGAGGTAAAGATGATCCGCTAAAAATATGTTGAAATTAAGCATTTAAAGATTAAAATTTTGCATAATCTCCGGAACGAATCATGGTATTATGAAAATTATTCTTTTTTTGTAATGTCTTTGAAATAAGCAAAAAACAAATTGAGATTTTAGGTACCCAAAAAATAAAGTCTACCCGTGGGTAACTACTGAGTACTAACTATCTGGAAAATGGACATGTTAAGATTGTAGTGGTACGTATAGGATAAGGATGGATTGGTGACCTATGCGGATTTGTGAACACAGAGAACTTTCAGATCTATTGTATAGATAATAATATTTACAGGTGAAAACTACATAGGCATAGCATCGAGTAATATATAGGTACGTACCTACTCTATCGACTATCAAAAAACTATTACAATTGATATTTTAAGTTATTAAAATTAACTATTGAAGTTTTTTTTTCATAATAGAAACATTTCGAATTGTTACTACCTAGAAATTTTTGTCGAAATGTCAAACTCTGTGTTTCTTTAGTTAGGATAAATAAATTGACAGTTACTTGGCTGAGCTCATTCTGCGGTGGCAAATGATATATCGATACGTCTTTCTGATGTTACCACACTCAAGCAAATAAAAAACATGCATTTAGATATTAGAAGTTATACCTATTTTTACTCTAAAAAAACTCATGAAATATCCTACCTAATATAGAAAGTTGTATCTAGATGGAAACCATAGCCCAGTTATAGGTATGCAGACTTAGAATATAAAAAAAATCTCTTACCATCTAACCGCCGCACTCAGAGTCGAGTTTAATGATTACTTAGTTAAGTATAGATGAGAGAGTATAGATCAGAGACGTTCAGTAAATTAATGTTATTTGGCATTTAATGAGATGTAACTTAATTAGTTAAATGCCAACTAACATTAATTTATTAAACTTGTCTGATTGCGGCAGTTTGGTTTTATACTTAACTAAGTAATCATTAAAGTCGACTCTGAGTGGGGCGGTAAGATAAATACTTATGTTTCCAACAAAAGTACCTATTCAAAACTAAAATTTTGATCAGATCCTGTACATATTTGTATGGGACTATATATTATAATTATAATAGTAGTAAATTATATAGTACATGATTATGTACTGAAGGGTTTTCTTTGAAATATTATAATGAATAATAATTATACAAAATTTACGACTGACACAAATATCGCATTTCATAGATTTACATTTGAAATGAGAACCTCCTTCATTTTGAAATTAATTGGAAAAATTGTTTGTAAAGACAGAATCCCATTAGTTATAATGTAATTATATTATGTTATAATAGACATCGTAGACATATATTTTTTATAAATTATCTTTATTACCAATTTTGTTTTACAAACGAAGTCATTAAAAAGCTCCGAGCAAAATTAGTTTTCCACTATCATAGCCTGCCGTTTGCCTTTTCACAGCCTCTGTTTTCATTACAAGTCTCGGTTCAACTTAAAGGCTTTAAGAGTCTTATGAAAGGCTCTATTTAGCAACTTGTTCTCTAGTAACGCCTTCATTACCGGATGCACTGAAGCTCACTGTGCCGGAAAAATGTTTGAGATTTTATGAAGGTTGGAATGGGAAGCAAGATTTTCAAGATAACAATAAGAGCTTAATCTAGTCGCTTAGATTATTCAATAGGCCATTCAGGAGAATTCTAGAATGTGTAAAAAATATCCCATTAATCTTTGTCGATCAAGAGTGGCCAGAGAAAAATACCTAAGATGCGACAAATCTTGAATTAGTTATATAGATTTGTGATGTGATAACATTGATTATTATGAATGTAGATGTGGCTAAAGAAGTCACGAGTCGAGACCGTCACTGTATCGATTAATTGTAGCAAATGGAGGAGACCATAGTTTGTGTCTAATAAGTTTATATATATAGGTAATGCACATGTTATTAATATGAAAGAAGAAAGAAGAAAGAAAATAAATTTATTTGTCTATCGACACAAAATATTACAACTGCGACAATACAAAAATTCTGACAAAATGGTCCCGGCTCAGCATAATGCTATCACACACACTTAACAGTGTGAGGTAGCGCTGGTTTTCAGCCGGAACGGCAGTAAAAATAAATAAAAATAAAATTAAAAAATAAACTATAAAACCAAAATTACAATAAAAAAATGAACTATAAAACTAAGAAATAACAATATATTAATACGTGACGTCTCGGACACGGTTACTTATAGTAATCTGATTATAATAAATGAATTAGTAAATACAAATATGACAGTACAGTATATCTATACGATACATGGACACAATACATAATATAATAATAATAATATCACACTACAATCCGTTCATGTAATCAAGTGGAGCAACTAGAAAAAAAATTGGCAATATGATCGTAGCAATTGCAAAAGATTCTACAAAAAAGGTGCACTATACTTCCTTGCTCTACCAGACATTAATAGCCCGCACAAAGGCACCTTTAGTAAGGCAGTAAGTAAATATTATAGGTTATTGCAGGTAATATTAAACTTTTCACTCAATTGCTCCAGCTGGATGCTTTATCAGGCCGTTGCGTCAGTGTTATCCGATATCCGAGCAATAACGAGTTTCCTGCACTCATCACTACGAGCTGTCGATAGCAAGCCCGGGAATTATATCGAGCATCCTCCCGATGATTAACTCTATATTTTACTTTGATATAGCGATTAATAGTCGGGAGTCGTCTGCTAGAATAGATTTGAGATTTAATGACACAGGTAGGTACAGTCAATAGCAGATATAAATAGTTTTACAAATAAAATTCGCACGATAATAGTGGTTAAAATAGGCTATTTGACTAATTTTTTTTTAGTCCGTCTTGTAGATTATTAAAAAATATTGGACACGTATTTTTTTCTTTTTTTACGTAATCAAAAAATAACAGCGATACATTGAGTTGAAATTTCGCGTGACGTCACTAACTAGTACACGGCATAATATGGCGGCTTGTAGCGGTAAGTGACGTCACGAGCCCCCACCCTAAACTTTAATGCGCTTTATCTCTGTGTATTTTCACTTATTTGAAAAATAAAAAAATACGTGTCTAATGATTTTTAATTTTCTAAAACACTAATTAAAATTTTGATTTTCAAAAGTTGTCAACATCCCTATTGTTATTCGCATGTATGCTTCAATATTATTTTAAAACGAAATATATTTAGCCGAGGGAAGCAATGGATGTGCTAATTATAGGACTTTTTAAGTACTTACCTATAGTGGATTTTGACATTAAGGTATTATTTTAGGATATAGCTACAAAATTGTTAAAAAAGTTACCATTGTAAATTAACGAGATTGTCTACACGATTCTCAAACAAAAATATGGTCGGAGTTGAATTTATTTTTAGGGTAAAAATAACTTTGTGTTTTGGAGGAATTAGGAGTTTGTTGGAATTCATCGCAAATAGCGAGCAGTACCGAAGTAAATAATATTTGTCTACAATTTAGGAATTTATCGTACCGTGTACTAACTCCATCACACGGATGGCGCCTCGAAATTTATGCGCAGAATATTACCGACTACCCACACACGCGGCCGCGTTGTGATCTGTCAGTCGAATCGGTCCGCGTGTAATGAACGGTGAATTTGCGGTAAACACACCGTCTCAACTCAATAGATGTGGCGTGAAATTTTATTGAGCAGCAAACGACATCATTGGACCGTCCAAATCAAAAGACATCCAAAGAAAGAACATGACAGTAATGGAATCTATCAGTCTAATAACTTCATCTTAGCTAATGTACTTTTGTTTTTATGTCAGAACCTCAGACGAAATAAAAACTCAAGACGGAGCGCTGTGAACAAAAAAGTGAAGCCGATACAACTACGTTAATGTGACGTAGAACGTAATGTAACACGTTCATTTACCTATTTCGATTTTTACTTTTAATATTCATAAAATTAATGTAAGAGTAAATAGGCGTTGATTTTTATTTTCCATATTTTATCATAACTTCAAAACCTATATTTTTAAGGTTCTCGAATATCCAACCGAGGTATACAACTTAAAAAAATACTAACTTATCTGTTAAATTATCCGTTCATCCTTCTAGAACTTAGACAATTTTGGGTAGTAAGTTTTCACTGCACGATAACACTCACTAAATGCCCACATGTTTACGAAAACGGCCTCACTTTTTTGTTGACAGCGCTCCGTCTTGAGTTTTTATTTCGTCTGAGGTCAGAACATACGAAAATTATTCGAGATTAGATGTTATTTATTTATTTTAATATAAAGAGGAAAAGTTCGTTTTTGTTTGTTTGTACCCCTACAATAATTTCTGAAATTTTTTTTAATAGAGGGTTACAGGATCCCTGAGTATCATAGCATACTTTTGAACTCGGATCAAAGAGTTACCGAGGGAGTTCTGAAATCCATGCAAATAGAATCACGGGTAAGAGTGAATTGGTAAATCTTGGAATAGGACATTGAGTTTATTTCCGGTGTGTGTGTGTTCTAGGTATGTTTTTGAGAGAATTCCGAAATTGATGCGGCTATAATTTTTTTTTTATAAAATAAGGGGCAAGTGGCAAAATTGGCACACCTGATGGTAAGTGATAACCACCGTCCATAGACATTTGCAACACTGAAGGTAGGAATGAGTGGGTCCAATTTTTGAAAGTATTAGGTATAATTCTTGTAATTTCCTGACAAATTCATCAACGCATAGCCCAAAATGGAATGGAAATATCTAATGCGTTAAAACTATACTAAATAAAATTTTCAGAAAATGCCTCTTCAACATATCTAAGTTATTTTCTTTGTTATTTCCTATAAGTGTGTCAGACATGAATACAAGAAATGTAGCGCACCAATAAATTCTAGGTATTGGTAAAGAATGGCGCACAAAAAAAGAAGTAGAAGCGTGTCATAAAAAAATACTATTCCCTTTTGTTAGGAAAAACCCGGATCCGAGACAGGTCTATCCGGAGAGGAATTTCTCGGCTCGTATAATCCGTATAAAAAGCAACTATTAATAATGATGTTGACGTGATATCTTTGACGTGGTGCTGATTAATGGCCCGTATCTGATGATAGGTGCTCCAGAGTGATATATGAGAACCACTTTTGTTTCGCCACCCCGTATCGACGTGCGACCGTGGGAATTGTGTAGATTTGTACCTACCTACAACATTTGGAACGTTCGCGATTCATATGATGGCAGGTAATAGAGTTCACAAGTGCTTGTCGTTGTGGTGTTTGTTAATCGTATTTTTTTTTGTGGGAAGACTATAAAGAAAATTATACTGTATTGTATTTTTGAATTAAATTTTGTATAAGTATAGAATCTTGATATTAAGGCAGTTTCTGGATGTTTATTTCAAAATTCTATTTAGTGCGTCAGTTAGATAATAAAAAAATAATAGACACGTAAATATATTTTGTTTTATCAAATCAATGAAAAAATACTTAGGTAAAGCGCATCGAAAGTTTAGGAGTGGGGGCTCGTGACGTCACAATGTGCTATAAACTGTAACACGGCGTGACGTCACGCGACATTTCGGCTAAATGTATCTCCGTTATTTTTTTATAACGTGAAAAATTAAAAAGTACGCGTCCGATATTTTTTATTAATCTACAAGACGGACTAAAAATTAGGAAACTATAAATAAACAAAAAGCACTGATAGATCAGTTAGAAATATACCTACCTTCTATAAAAACTTGTAAGTACGCGGCCGGATGAGAGTAAAAAAAATTAGCTCACCGTCATTAAGGACTGGACAAGAATACTTTGGAACTACTGAATCGATTCTAAAAATCCATTTACTGTAAGGAAGCTACAGTATCGCTGAGATGTTTTTTAGGTTTACCGACGTAAGAGCTTGTATACCTATTATATTATAATATTGGATTATTACCACATTCTATCTTCTCGTCTTTAAACTTACGACTGGTGAGGATCGAAGCGTGCGTCAGGCGGTGCGCGGGCGCCTATCAGACACATCGTGGAGTCGGGAGGAGCCATCACACGCAGCTGCAGCGCAGCTCGAGGGTACCACCAGCGTCTCTCTTCCACCGCCACCGCCACCTTGTCAGATAAACAAACAATATTTTTTCGGTCAGTAACATAAATTGCACGATCATGCAATAATAACATATAATCATTAATAATCTTTTCCATATAGAATACGAAGGAACTTACCGTGGCATATAAAATGGGGATGTGGACTACTTTTGAAAATCAAAATTCTAATTAGTCCGTCAGTTAGAAAATAAAAAAACAATAGACACGTATTTTGAGCTTTTTTAAATAAATTGAAATATACAGAGATAAAGCACATGAAAGTTTAGGGTGAGGGGGTCGTGACGTCACTAACCGCTAAAACCGCCATACAAACTGTCAGAATAGTGACGTCACGCGAAATTTCAACTCAATGTATCGCCGTTGTTTTTTGATTACGTAAAAAAAGAAAAAACAGGTGTCCAATATTTTTTAATAATCTACAAGACGGACTAAAAAATAAAAAAAATAGTCAACATGCCCATTGATCGTTAATTTTAGTTATTTTAAGCTTGTCTTTTTTCGTCTATTGATTGCGTTCTTTGGAGTGTCAAACGATTCTACTATAACGGAATAATTTATTTAGAATAAATGAACAAAAAAAAGCCAAAAAAGAAATTTTACAACTCCAGTGAGTTGCCAATAAAAATCTTTTCTTAGTTTGTGCTCTACATAATAACAGAAGATTAATTTAATTTAATTTTAATTTTCTACCAGCGGTTTGAACTGTGTACCTATTAAATTGTCTGTCGATCTAGTCCGTCAGTCACGGTTTAAAACAAAGTTGCTGTTATTTAAGTTTAAGAGACAATGTAATAAATTCTCAGAAGTGAAAAACTTCTATTGTTGATGTCGTAGGTATTAAAGTGAAACTTTATATTTCTTTCCTCACCACTTGTTTGTTATTTTTTTTTCTCTTTATTAAATATTTGTTTGTTTTTATTGTGTGTTGTGCTGCAATAAACGTCACTTTCTTTCTTTCTTTCTTTCGCATGTATATTGTATTGTATAGTATAATACTTCAGACGACAAAGCAATATTATTATGATGGTGAGCAATATTATTTGTGTTTTTTGATTTAAACAATTCGAATTTATTATTATTTTATTTTTTTCTGAAAATTTATAACTGGTAGGTAGGTACATTTTTATTGTATCATCAGCAGTTAAAATGTATTTACTAACAGCAAATCAAATGCATTTGCACAAATTTATTCTCTGCACAATAAAATCCCATTGAACTGATTGGTTTTTATTGCGATGTGACATTCCAGTGATTCACGGTGGTGCTGTCCGAATTAGTTGCGGTCGTGAGCCCCCGAGGGCCGAATCTAACCGTCATTTTCTTTATAGAGACTTTCATTAGCCCCTGTTAATTAAAGTCGACCTTATTGTAGGACATCTATGCCTCAATCTATTTAGAGGTAAATATTCCCGTACCTTTATATTTTATACGTAAAAGTGGCGAAATTCGTCCGAATTCCGACGTTAAACGTTCCAATCTCTCACAACGTTTCATCTTAAAGTAATTACTGTTAATACTAAAAGTCTGATTTTTTTTTTTTATTTAATCACTAGCAGTGCCTCGTCGGTTTCACTCGCTTGAATATTATAATAATAAACTATCTTGGAAACTAAAAAGTATCTAATAATTAAGTAAGTACTTATTTTTTCTTCTCTTTCCATATGCATTCTGTACATGATATAAATGTACTTAGGTAATTAATTTTTTTTACGTAGGTACCTATAATGTATGTAGGTTCCACCTAAAAGCCCAAGCTGGCAAGGGCTGGCAATTTAAAACTGTCTTATTCACCAAAGTGTCGCGCAGATCTTGTGTTCTATTAATGAGGCAATTAACATAATATCATGTAGGTATATGAATTTATTGTATAAACATTGTATTCATTCAATTTAAAACTATTACCTTTTTCTGTAGATCAATAGTTAGGTACATCATTGATAGCTTGCGATTGAAGAGGGAATAAGGTTTACTATAGAACTTCGCCGCCTGGGAAGTCAGTGTAGGTATAAGGTAGATATAAACCTACAATGACTTCCGTGATAGGTAGGTAAAAGAGTCAATTTCATTTTGAAATTGATGTGTGTCATCACATCATCATGTGTGTAAAAACTAGAGTATTATACGAATTTGAATCAAATTGGGTATAGGTAGGTAATTTTCGTATATTATGTCTTGTTTAAAATTTTTATTAATAGGTATAATAGAAAGTGTCTTCTGGTGTTATGGAAAAAAAAACTCGTTTAAATTTTCAAACTGAATTGCTGTATTTATGGCATCAGAGGAGATTAAACAGTCCAATAAGCCTAATGGCAGTGTAAATGATTATAAAATTTGTCTTTCCGTTGTAATATCGTGAATTAAGCCGAAATGGGGCGAAATCGTGGTTAGAGGCTATTAGCTCTAATTAAATTGGAGACTACTATTAAAGTCGGCTGAAACAAAGTTGTACGGATAATTGTTTCTATTTAAAATAATGAAAAGATGAGCTCGTTTTTTAACAAGAGTTTTACATAAAATTATTATAAATAAGAAAATAGCGATTTTGGACTAGTTTTTTCCAGTCCATTTTTATATCTATATAGGTCCTAGGATGCTCATCGGTGAATTGCATGTCAAAATCATGCGGCTATTGTATCTATTTTACTCGGATTTTGGGATGGCTGTCACTTTTGGGGCTTTCGAATTTAACCAGAGGTACATAATATATGGCTGGGCGGCCATGTTTATAATCCAAATCCCGTGCGCGACACATATTAAGCGAAATGTCATTATTTGAACCTTAACGATGTTATTGACTGCGGTTTTTGTATAGGATTAAAACGGGCACATCCACTGCCATTATATGAAATTTTACAGCCTCCATCATAATTATAATCATTTATAAGCGACAAAACAAAGACAAATTACGATGCGAAAATTTTCTGTTTCGTCTTTAATTTTTTAAAATAAGGGAAGAGCGATCTTGTTAATCCATACCCATTATCTGGTTCCCCGTAGTTTCACTTGCTTAGAAAAAAAAAAATTCTCTCGAGAAAATTTTGTTACGGAATAAAATGTGTGCAATAGGGTACTTGCATGAATTTTTTTTTCAGTCTATTTTAAAGATATATGGCCTACTTAAACAAAGCAAGAAAAAGAAAAAAATATATGCATTAGTCAATGAAATAGAGCGTTTCAAAGTTCCTACTTTAGACCTTACCGCCGAAACGCGGAATGACGTCAGTTGTTCAAAATTACGCCTTATTTAATCTATGATAGAAATGTCAATGTCGTATTGACAGGGTCATGTGACACTGAAAGTAAAAAACTTCAGAAAATGAAAAATATGCGTTGACTGTATGCAGCACTTAGTTTCTTTTGCCTTCTCTGAAAGAGGTAAACGTTTCCTAAAAAATAAAAGTGACGTCATGTGTTAAGCTTGGCTGTGATTGGTGTTTCGCTGCAACATTCCGTTTCACAAAATTAAAAGTTGAATATTTTGGAAACTATTGAAAATTTTTTAGTAAACCTTTCACGATAACGTTTTTCTAAGGCTCTATTTTTGAAATATTGAGACAATTTCTTATTATAAATTTCATGCAAGTACCCTATTGTTTAATTTAGGTTCTCTATAGCTGATAGTGAATTTAGTAGTAATACAGTGAGGATTAATCATTCCATGATAAAAAATTGACTATGCCTTCTTTTCTAGAACTCGATCAGCAGTAGTTCCGGACATCATTCTCAACAAACATTTTTTCTTTATTATCTAATATAGAAACATGATAATTAACTTATCATGAATTTTATTTAACTCTCGAAAAATCAGTGTAGTAAATTAAGTTAAGCTTTGAAAACTGTTATTTCATCTTGTAAGTTTTAGAACAAGGCAATATTTAGTTGCACAATTGCCTACGGCAAAATTATGAAACAATGAAAAGTTACAGAATAGAAAGTTAATAAAGAGAAGCCTCACAATACGACCAGTATGCTACTCGTCGCTATACGTATACTAATTACCCTATGTTAACTAACAAAACAAACGCCGGTTCAATTTCGCGCCCAGCTGGGTCGGTTTGTGCTTTGCACTATGCAATTTTCCTTCAATAATAACCGATATTAACATAAAATAACCTAACGTGTTTCTAAAGGTTCTATCCGTACCTATTAATATCAATTGAAAAATTACTAACTTTACAGATAGGAGAGCTTTTTTAAAAAGACTTTACTAAAATCATTCAGGTAAAGTTTGTGAGTTTGGAGATATAGGGGGTAATCTCCAAGACTATTAGAGCGATTCTAAAAAAAAATCCTTGATAGGAAGCTATACAGTATCCCGTCAGTTAAGAATTGATTTCACGGAGTTCCCGCGGGACATCCCAAATTAATGCGGGTTAATCCGTCAGTCTTTTAAAAACAGGTTTTGAAAAATGCCACAGATATCTACTAAAAATGCGAAAATTTATAAATGCATAATACCTATACTTATTCTATCTATACATTATAAAATGCTTTGTCCTGAATGACTGATGGATCAACGCACAGCCTAAACCGCTGATCGTATGTGTGTGCATGTGTGGTATGTGTACCTATGTATGTGTATATATATATATATGGTATGTGTATGTGTGTGTATATATATATATACTATATGTAACTATGTGTGTATGTATTTTATTGTGTAGGTATGTGTAGGATATGCATGTGTTTTAGTATGTATTGTGAGTAAATTGCATCTTTATGTTTTAGTTATTAATTATTAGTGTCTAGTATTAAGTATATTAATTATTGTTTTGTTTGCACACCCCATCTTCTATATCTCTCTGTCTACCCAATGGTTAACTGGTAGAGAATGCCGCAAGGCATTAAGTTCGCCATTTGTACACACTGTGCAATAAAGAATAAATAAATAAATAAATAAATCGTAGAGACCTGAAACTTGGAGGGTATGTTCTTTGTATAACGTAGGCATCCGATAAGAAAGGATTTTTGAAAATTCAACCCCTAAAGGGATGAAAAGGGGTTACAAAGTTTGTATGGAACACTTCCGCGGGAACTTCGAAATTAGCGCGGGTGAAACCGCGCGGGGCAGCTTAAATAAACTTACAGACAGGGATAAATTAACTTATAAGTTTGTTTTTTTAAACAATAGTAAATGTAGGTACTTATTGGTTTTCCATCATAATTTTATGATGTACAGGGAAATATTCATTCATATTTGGACGCAGATAAGCAATAACATGTTAACCCACAAAATTAAGTTATTGATTCAGAACGATTTATTGAGAGTTAGGGAACGTTTTTTAATTATGTGTTTACCTTATTACATTGCTTAAATATGTAACTAAATATTGAACATAAAAAATGTTGACACAAAATGGTGGTTTGAAATTTTTTGAAAGTATTCAAAAATTTGGACTAAAGATAATTGGACGCAGATAAGCAATAACATGTTAACTCACAAAATTAAGTTATTGATACACAACGCTTTATTGAGAGTTAGAAAACGTTTTTTAATTATGTGTTTACCTTATTACATTGTTTAAATATGTAACAAAATTTTGAACATAAAAAAATGTTGACACAAAATGGCTCTATAAATTTAAAACACGATTTACTCAAAATTTCTCCAGTGTGGGTTAACACACTATTGCTTATCTATATCCATTTAATGTATTAATGCGTTAATTTTGATCTTAATTATATGATTTAAAGGTAAATAAGTGAACATCAACACAGTTCTTTGATCGTTCTTTAACATGTGTATCGTAATCAGTTCGCGCTGATAATTGTTTTCGACGGAAAAAATGTGTGCACAAACAGGATTTTCATTAACATCTCTCTTTGATGATAAAAAAACAAACACAATCATTCAGATGGGCATGAGCTGGTGAGTGGGTATAGGTAGGTACTTTCATAGGCAAATACGTAGGTGTAAATATACGTAAATATTTATTTCGTTCGGTGCCTGTACTTACCTATCTACAAAATCTACGTATTTCATAAAGCTCCCGTAAATATTTATTTGCGACTCTACAGTACAAATATTAAGGTTTACATAATTTGCTTGCGAGAGAGCAATCGAGAATTTAATTAGGTAAGTACTAGTCGCTCTCCACGGTTCCAGCCTCGTTAATTTCGGAGTTCCCGCGGGAATCCGAAAACAAAAGTACCGTTACGTAGTCGTTTTACTCTATGAAAAATTTCATGAGGATCGGTTGAGCCGTAAAGGCATGAAAGCGTATCAAACAAGTTCTAACTCACACTCGTATTTACGTAAGGATTATATTCTGTACTTTTGAGTTATTTATATCATTTTAACAGACTGAAATGGAGAAAAAAATTTTACCGTTAATAATTCCTAATCCCACGACTACTATCTTGTCCTAACAACGGTTAAAACAATACCTACTCATTTATCCTATCCTGTCTATCCTATTTTTGCAGACTTACTTCCCATCTTTTTAACCCTACAAAAGCAGTGTTACATTGCTGATGCTACAAATAGGTATCTATAAGTAGGTATACCGTATTTTTTCCGTCCAAATCCGTGTTTTATACGTTTTGTGTTAAGCTCTTTTAATCGGATTGATAAAGAAGTATTTTCCGCTTCCATGTTTTTTTTCGCGACTTCGGCGTTAATCCAACGGAAAAGGTATTTGTGTATATCCAATCCTAATTGCGAATAAAATGTCGCTGTGAAATATTATAAGTATTTATAAAGTTAAAAGTTTTTTTTTTAAGATACCTAAGCTTTTTCATATAATATCAGTATAATGGAAGTTACTCATGAGAAGAAAACGTACGTACCAGCTGAAACCTGATTATCTTTGTAGTTACTTTCTAAGAGTTCCAGTGGAATCTATACCAGCTCCATACATGTTCAGAACCTCTTCATATCCTACTATCCTACTAATCCTACTATTATCCTACTTCCTACTAATATTATAAATGTGAAAGTGTGGATGTTTGGATGTTTAGATGTTTGGATGTTTGTTACTCAATCACGCAAAAACTGCTAAACGTATATTTGGATGAAATTTGGCATGCACGTTGTCAACGGTACAAAGAAGGACATAGAGTACTTTTTATCCTGGAATTCCTGCGGGGACTCCAAAATTACCGCGGGTGAAACCGCGGGGCACAGCTAGTTAGGTGTAAATGTGAAAGTGTGGATGTTTTTACTCAATTACGCAAAAACTGCTGAACGGATTTGGATGAAATTTGGCATGCACGTTATCAGGGGTACAGAGAAGGATACAGGATACATTTATCTCGCAATTTCCGCGGGAACTCCGAAATTAAATCGGGTGAAACCGTGGGGCACAGCTAGTAAGTATATAATACAAAGTAGGTACTCCTGGCAACAAAACAAACTAGCCCAAACTCGACTGTCCTACCATTTACCATTACTAAGTTTCAGACCCTAAACCTCCATCACCAGATCAGCTACCATCACATTGCGTTGTCATTGAATTTACATAAATGTGCCAAAATTAATTTCAATTTGATACCAGCTAGTGGTTATAACTAGTTTTCAAATATTAATGCGAATTCGAATAAACTTACAAATTAAATAAAAGCTTCTACTCAATAGAATTAACAACTTGTAATTTGTAAAGTATTTTTCTCGTTAGATAAGTTATTTCGTTTCATTAATTGTAAGACTTTCTCTCCTTATTGTAAGCACGTACTTACAGTATTTTTCCTTTTGTCGCTTCATTATTTTCACTTGCACTAATCAAAGTTTCTTTTTTAATTACGACTCATTATACCTATTTGAATCGACCGAAACAAAATTTCTTGGTTTAATATTTTTAATCAGTACCCATAAACATTTTGAAATTGAATTGAAATTGAAATAAAAAATACCTTTATTTGGCACAACACACAAAAAATGCAAATATTTTGGTATTTAATTATTAAAAAAGTAGCCTTTTATTAGGTGGGTTATAGTTATACTTTTATCGATTTTCTGTCACGTTCAAAACTAAGAAAAATAAAATTTCTAATTAAGACTGTTATAAATAGGATAATTACATAATTTTGACGCAGCGCTTTGCTCCTTATTTACTAAGAGGAAAAAGAAACAAGCGGTTAAGGATTCTGTTTTATAAGATGTGCTTAGGGAAAAATTATCTAGTCATTCTAAGCAGGTACATAAATAAATGTGGATTGTAAAATGCATTGTGAACTCACCTCTTTGTGTAACAACCGAACGTGGAAGCTTGCGACGTCACTGACCGGCTCACCTGCTTCAGTGACATAGTATACCAGCAGCGAACTTATTGGAGCCATGTCTGCCGTCACTGGGAACCTATTGGACAGAAATTTTTGGAAATACAACTTTTAATTTCTTTCTTCTTTTTTTCTCGACTTTCGCATAGGTATAACGCATTTAGCCAGTTTCAAGTAAAATTAAATAAATCAATGTATTTTCTATTAAAATGCTTCGTTGTATGGTTTGAAATTGCAAGCCACGGTACTATAGCTAGCTTGCAAGAACTTTCTCGGAGCTCTTGGAGGAAACCGAAGAATTCAGCTCGAAATGTCATATTATATCTTCTTGAGCAGATAAAAAAACCGTCACTGTGAAAATTATTGTCCAATACAGCACCTTAATACACAACAAAATCCATTTTTAACCATTTTTTATCGACATGAATATAAATGACCGAATCGCTATCTTTGATTCCCGCCAAAAACTCCTTTAGGAACTTGGTGATTTAAATATCGACGCCTCCCACGCATAAAGTCCTAACTAAATTTTTACTGAAAATCTGATTTTAGCTCATTGTAGTTAGGAACATAAGCTAAAGAGATTATGTATGTACATCCCTAAAATTAAAACTTCACATTTTAAATAACTAACGAGATTTTGAATTTAAACAGTGCTTAACTCATCAAGATTAGAAGAGAGAGAAGAACGCATTACACTTAGGTACCCGGTACTTTTCGAACAGATCAAGTTACACAAGGCAAAAGAAAAATAATGCATGGGTACTACAAGTAGGTACATAAAAGCAAGGAGTGTAGTTTGATGTGTATCCCACTGTACTGTGGGAAACAGGAAGTTGGTATAATAATACTTTTTTTTGTGAATAAAAATTAGATACCTACTTATAATATTATAAAAAGTGATTGCTGCAACATTCGTTTGCATTCAAATTCCAATATTCTACCAAAACAAGTATTGTAGATGACATTATTTCATACTGCATAATAATAATAAAATTAATAAATAGAGTAGGTATATTCCACGAATTCGACAGCTGGTTACAATATCGAATAATTTGTGTTTCAATTATCAACATTCGCTTGTTAATACGAAAATGTATTTTGCCGACAGAACTTTTTTATTATTACAAAATATGACCGTGTATTTCGGTATGAATTGACGTGCATGTTCTCCCAATATAATACTGTTGGCCGTAATTTGTTCCTGACATAATCACCAGCGGTTGTTATCGATAATATTGAGAGAACGTACTTATTAATGATTTCACTCGTTAACTTTACGTTTCATTAAAACTCCATTATTTATCCAACTCTCTTTATATCATAGAGCGTCAAACTAAGCAGAGCTTGTACTAAAGATACCAGACTATTGATAAAATATTTTTAAAGTTACTTTTTCACTATAAATACATAGGTACGAGAAATATGTGACATCAATATCAGACTAAGGGTAAACACAAATATTCCACACACAAAAATGTTTGCCCTGATTCAGGGATCGAACTCGCAGCACCTACCGTATCAGTTAGGTTACAACCTGACCGTTAGACTAACAGTAAGTACCTACTCCCTTTTGGCACTTAATTTCAGAACCGTGAAATAAATTATAAAAACAAGCTTGAAACGCTCGACGGTAAATTGGGTATATCCAAGAAGCAAAACATAACTTAAACTTAATAGCTGATGAAGGCGATATAGTGTTTTAAATGTTGTAAGTAATTTAAGTTAAACGGTCAGAGACGACCGCCTCCTTTGGTAGGGTTGAAACTTCAGCCTAAGGAGAGGCTTGCGAGAGATCATTAAATGTGGTCTTTTGTTTTGCGACTCAAGTTTTATGGACCGCCTCGGACAAGTAAGTTTTAAGACACGTTACTTAAGCGGCCGTAAATTAAATTCACGGTAACGCGGGTACAAAAAAGGTCGGCCGGCGTGAGTACCTACTTAAGACTAAGTTTTTACTTTTATCTCTGAACCCAGTTAAATTTCGTTAGTTTTCCTTTTTTACAAGCATATTTATTTGTACTGTAGTATATTATGTTCTCGGTCAACCCTAAAATCAATCATTTTAATGATCAAATCAACGAAGTAACGCTTCTATGTATTTCTGTACGTATAAAGTCACAACTTATTACACGCAGATAGCAAACCGAAGGTAGAACTGCTAAATCTCTTTTACCGATGAAAAACTACAGAAATACTTTTTATCCAGGGACTACGCGTTTCTAAGAAAATCTCGAATCCAATCAATAGGCTAGTTGTATTATTGAAGAATATTGGAAACGTTTTTTTTTTTACGTAATCAAAAAATAACGGCGATGAAAAGTCCGGTACCGGAGCGTCCATTCTAAAACGGTAATGCGCTTTATGTAAGTATTTTTTTAATTAATTTGAAAAGCAAAAATGCGTATCTAACTATTTTTGTTTTATCTAACTGACGGATTAAATAGTATTTTAAATTTCATAGCCCTGACACATGTTTTTTTATAGAATCCTCGGGATAAAACAGCGGGCGCCAGCTATTGATTTTATATACCGAATAAAGACCACAGAACAGAAAATAACAGATAGAAGGGAGGGACATCAACTTAGTTTAGTATGAAAACAGGTGAAAACCGGTGTCGCCGGGTGATTTACGCAAACAAAACTATTAATCGCGCACTAAGGTCCGTATTCCAAAAGGTTACTCAAGTCATGAATCTAGTTTTAAAACCAATTTCAAGTAACGCTTTAATTTTAGAACCTTACTTGAAACGAGATTCATCAATCAACAATCAGCTGAGTTATTTCCTTATTCTAGAACGACACTTGAGTACTAATCTGTATTATCTATGGTACTAATCTATACTCAAGCAAAGATTTGATCTTTGTTTACGTCTGTCATGTCAAGACCACTCAACCAATCAGAGCTCAAAATCTCTCTAGAGTTTAGAATCCCTACTCAAGACTAGTTTCAAGTAATTAGAACTTAAAACGCATTCTATAATAAGATATACGCTTGGATTATGTTCTGAGCTTAAAACTAATCTCAAGTAAAAAGTGATCTGAGTCACCTTCTGGAATACGGGCCTAAAACATTCATTAACGTAAAGAAATTTATTAAACGCTGTTAGGTTAGGTTTTAACGTAGCCATTGTTTACAAAATTCACAGTTATGGGAATATAGTGGAAAATATATTCGGGATGCCAACAAAAAAATGCTCTAACTTCCTTAGCAACCGCGGCGCGCCCGCCCCGCCCACGTGTCATTTTATTTCTTATCTCTGTGATCAAGACTACATTTATGGTGGTAGTAAGTAGTAATTATCGAATGTTATTGTTATCCATTGTCACTATCAAATATTCCCCAATTAATGAAGCGACCAACCGCTGTCGAATGCCGACGTGACAGGCACACGTTTCACATTGCGTATTCGAGCTATACACAACACGTGTTGTCGGGAAACAATCTGTGATCTGTCAAAGGGAAACCTTATGTCCGATACACGAACTCGCTCGTTAATTAAGTACTGTATCTTGATTAATTTCATATGAATAAATTTAATTATTTAATATCGGATCTATCTATTTGTACATATCACCGTAAAATTATTTAAACCGTCGGGTTGTAAACGGTGGGCATTGCCGAGGTATTTGCGTGAACCCCGACATGTTAGGTTAGGTTAGGTTTCACAACATTTCACAACATTTTACATTTCATGACATAGCAGTAGTAGTAGAAATTAATTTAGTTTAAAAAATTTTTGTATACCATATCAGGGCGACATAATCGCTTATGCGATAAAGCCCTCTTAATAAAGCGAAAAAAAAATAGTACATTGTTATCCTAGGGGTGAAAGTAAGAGCTACGCTCGGGCGCCAAACCCCGTCTCGGGACTAAATAAGTCTTTCTCCCGAGGATAACACTGTGCTTTTCATTACGAATGCAAGGAAAGTCAAAATAAAAATAGGAATTGGCTAAAGAAAAAATGAGTGAATTTTATTTTACATAAATCAACCATTAGGTGTGCTACTGGCCAGTAAGTATGCCCCCTATGACATTAAAAAGAAAACTTGAGTTTCTGCAGTATCCAGCTGAATAGGGCTGAAAAGGGTTACTTTCAACCCGCTTCTCAGGCAATTTCAGACCTACTTTCCGAGTATGAGTAATGAAAAACACATTTTACAATACGACCGATACTACAAACTAACAGTTTTTACAATTTTACGGTGACATACATCATATTATTTATAGAATTACATGCAACGGGTTTGTCTGTTGTTTGTGCTCGGAAATAAACGACTTCATATAGGTTACTTTTTGCACCGGCACAAAAACGATTCTCAATAAAATACCCAAACTTGAGCGGATAACACATATAAAGACATAAGAACTAATTAGACTGAAACTTGGAAAAACTTCGCTCGCTAATGCTTCTTTCGCTTTAATTTTAAATTCTACTACGTACGCCCAGCGATTTAAATTATAAAGTCGAATGAAGTCGCCGAAGTCTGGGGTATATAAGTACCTATCAACCTAGTCTTGATTGAACACGCAAATAATCCTTTTAAGCCCCTAACTTTTTGTTGGGAAGTTTTTTCTTAAAAAACCTTCCTCTCAAAAGCAAAAACAAAATATAGGTCAACATTTAAATATCCCGCCCGGCCGATCCCCGAAATGCATATAAATCACACGGAATAAATTTCTCGCGATCTCGCTAGACGTTCTCATTGCCCGTTTTCCAACAACACGACACAAAAAGTCTTTGTGTTGCACTGTGTTGTCCCTTTCGACCGGAGCTTCGAACGCACGCCGTGTTCAAAATCGCTTGTGTCTTTATTTGAAAAGGGTCATTACGTGGGAGTTTCCGCAACAGATATTAAAACGCCTTTAAAGGGAAATTAGAAGAAAAAAAGTATCACAACAAGCGTTAGTAATCCGAAGATTTTTTGGGTCGCGAAGCCACTTTCAAAGTGCTTATTTAGAAGTTAATGAGCCTTGCAAAGATTCGAATGTTCTTTGTGAATATAATTTTTACCCACTTGAAAATGGAGAATTCGGTATCTTTTTCTTGGAGTTGGAATGTAAAATCTCGCGACTTTTTTCGGGTCACGGAATCCAATTCAATCTGAGCCCGACTGACTAAATATCGCGAGCTTGATAAAGGGGAACAAATGCCATTCCACCTTTCTTTTATAAACTCCTTCATAAAGGTAGATAGAAAAATATAAAATTAGAATAACAATTTATGTAGGTATATGCGAAATAGTTTTATTCTAAACTTTAAAATGTGGCCAGTGATATTTTCTATCGGCTTGCTACTTATAGAGAGTAAATCGACTACAAAAAAAAAACTTTTATCCCTACATCACAATCTTGGTTTCATATTCTTTCTTCTAGGTATATTAAGTTCTTATACACCCATAGTATCGAATCCTCACATGCCCCTCACATATCACAATATCTATAACTACAATATTTACGGTAAAAGAAAAAATGGTGAGGAAACCTGCAAAAGAATTGAAAGCGGTTGTAATTTCATTGTACAAAACTGGATCTACGTCGTGAACTATCGACCTAACCGGTAGGCCTATGCCTCAGTGGGGTATTAAGTTAATGCTTAAATTGCTTACGTGTAGTTAAATCGGCACAAGTCAGTCACCGCAGCGGGACTCGGCGCTGGGACAGCAGCCCAGTGGACCGCCCTACCACCGCTAGTGACTGCGGCAAGCAAGCGCTGACGGCAACCGCACGATGACCAGACACTGGCACTTGCTATACCACCAGCCTGTTTAAAAAAAGAAAAAAATAACTCCCAAATACTTAATTTCAATTTGGAGAATACTCATAAATATTTTTTACTAAACGCAGCTTCTAGTAGGGGCTTTTAGCAGGGGCTTCTAGCAGGGGCTTCTAACAATTATTGTTTAAATTAAAAATAAACCAACCTTTGAAGTCAAAAGTTCGACAAAGACGGGCCAGGACACGTTAAAGAGTTCATAGCTAGTATAGAAACCTTAAAAAAATGTTATGGAACAGCAATTCGGCTTCACGATGCAGAAAAGGAAGCTTAAATTTAAAAGCCGGCAGTTAAAAACGTAAAGTTATACCTGAAGTGGTGTAGGAAGATTTTCAACGAGAAGATAGCATTTGGACGTTGAATTCCATCTGCTGATTCTTTCCTTCGCGAGCACGTAATGTGTTTCTATCTCTTTCCCTTCCACCGCCACTAGTTCAGCCTGTAACAAACCAACGAAATAACAAATTCAAAACAAAGTTGACTCTTTCATCGCGACGAGACGCGAGCAAAATAAAGGATATTGTATTCACGAAGCATCACCAGAAAGATGCACATGTTTGTTGGCAAAAGTACAAAAATACGAAAATTTCACGACTCGTGTGACATATCTGTACAATTCTCTACAACATTGTGCCAACATAAATCATATCCGAAATATTCAATTTCCCCTTGCAAAGTTCATGCAAAATATGGGTTCGTGGGATACGGTGCAACTGCCGCAATAGCAGTGCGTATACATGAGATCTATACATATTTGTAAATACTATTATTGTTATACCTAAAGTGTTTTTGAAGCAGAAAATACCTATAATATTAAAATAATGAATATTTTTGGGAGCAAATGTTAAGGATTTTCGATACTTTCTGAGTGAATCAATAAATAATACACTTTCAAGCAACAATGCAAGGCGTTATTTGAAGTAAAACACGGGGATAATGCTTAGGTACTTTTAGGAGTGATCCTACAAATACGTGTTATTATAATGGTTAGATGATTACGTATTGACGTGGCATACATATTTATTGACGTGGCTTGCGTTTTGGCGCTGAGTCAAACGCCACCGTTTCTATTTGAAACTTTTAACTGTTTTTTACAAGTTTTACTTATTCTGATGCGTGGTTTTTACACTGAGAGAAAAATAGGGGGCTTTCACGACCGAAACTACCCAGTTCCCCACCGAAGATAGGTCTTCGGTATTTCCGCTACCGCGCGTGTTCGGTTGAGCACCGTATTTGGTCAGTAATAAGTGATGGTCTGTAGTTTGCACATTATAGACACCGCGCGGGATCGGTCGCCATGCCTGCGAGTCACTGAAATTGTGTCGCCGAAACATCTTTCGGGTAACCGAAGAGATTCCGGTCGCCCTGGAGAGTGACCGAAACCTCTTCGGTAGGTATACCTTAGGTATATTTTATGATTCCTGTTCTACCTATATATACCAAATCAACATATAAATTATCTGCATTTGTCCTATCCACCCAAAGGTTGTCTGGAAGAGATCGCTAGTAAAGCGATAAGACCGCCTTTTGTATGCCTTTAGTTATAAGTTTCTGTAAACACACTGTAACATTATTTTGGTGTACAATAAAGTGTATTCTATTCTATTCTATTCTATTCTATACCTACTGGTTTTAAAAAAAATCCCGGCGCCGCTTGTGAACTTGTAGACCTGCGGAGTGAGCCTAGTTCACTTTCTACAATCGTTAACGCATAGAAAACTAGAATAGAAAACTTCGGTCAGCCAATCAAAACTCTAGCTTTACGTGACCACTTGAAAACTAAAGTTTTGGTTGGCTGACCAAGTGACCTGACGATTCGTTACTTATGTTTTCTATGCGTTAATGATTGCAGAATATCAACTTGACTAACCCCGCTGTCATTAAATAAATCTATCCGCGATCGATTGCGATATGTCTGTAAAAGTCGTTTCGATTGGCCGTAGTTATTCTTATTTCTCGAAACGCATATAACCGTTTGTAATATCATAAATATTGTTAATATCTAGCCCCTGCTCTCAACCCGCGTGCATCTGACTGATACGAGGTTTTATTTTATTGTTATTGAATTTCTTCCGAATCGTGAAAGGTAGCAATGATATCGAGAATACGCGCGTTGGCCTAACCGAAAGTTCCAACAAATCATTTTTTATTGAAATCTCTATACCTATTTACGTAGAGATTTAAAAAAAAAATATTCAATCTTATGATGAATAAACAATAAAAATAACTTTAAAGGTGATGTTTGCTTGGATTTATACACATATAAAAATTAATTTGTGTTCGTTTGTCTCGCCAAATTCGAGAAAGGCTGGACCGGTTTGGCTAATTATGATCTTGAAATATTTGTGTAAGTTCAAGGAAGGTTTAGGAAGTAAATTAGGCTATTTTGGAGTTCCTGCGGGGATTCCGAAACTAACGCGGGTGAAACCTAAGGGCACAGCTAGTAGAGTATATTTAAGTACACTATGACAGTAAAAACTATTGTAGTAAGTACAGAAGCTAACTGAACTATAGCAATTGCTTCGTTTACAGTAAACAAAAGTCCTTAGGTATATTTTTCCATTTCATTAAGGAGATTGTCTTAACAAACCGTTTCAAACTACTATTCTAAACTAACAGTAGGTACTAATGAGCTTGAGATTTTATTTTATTTTCTTTATTTCAACATTAACAGGTATTTAACATTGATAGATTGGGGCCACTTGTAAAAACGAGCGGAGCCGCGGGTATCGTAAGTGAAAGTGTACTCCGTAGAAAGTATAACCACATTTCATCCCTCAAATAGGTGACTGATTGGGATCGGTAGGGGAAAAGAAAGTTGCGCGAGTCTTCAAGGGACTAACTTTTCAACTTGGATAAAGTTATAAAGGGTCTTTCAATAAGGACGGGTCGATTTTGACATGAAATAAAAAAGGCCGTGTGTGAGATTTTAACGATTTTTTTTTTTATTTGAAAGAGCTATATATGCCATTATGTGTGGAAAATCACATCGTTTAAATGTCCGCCGCGGCTTCTCACGGTGGCACGAATTCGAGTTGTCCAATGTTCAACAACTCTGCCGCATAGTTCGGGTTGAATTTCAGCGATAGCCTGAGCTATGTTGACTTTAAGGGCATCGGTCGATTGTGGCTTATTGGTATAGACCTGCGACTTAAGAAAACCCCACAAAAAAAAGTCTAAAGGTGATAAGTCGAATTTGGCCACCAAACGTTGGAGAGTCGACTTTGAAGGACCACCTCGTCTGCCGTAAAATGGGCGCAATGCACGTAACGTTTGCACTAACGAACACTCATTTTGGTAATACATTTTTAACATTTGGACGTGTTGCTCAACCGTGTAACTTGCCATGGTGATTTGGCATTACTAACTGAATAAAAAAATATAGGTTAGAAAGACGACGTTAAAACAACATGGCCGCCACAGGCTGCCAACATCGACCCGTCCCTATTGAAAGACCCTTTATAAGAATCATGGATGGCCATCGATGTTTCATTACGACCATAACAGTGTTGTGATTGTATCTATCATCTTCGTAAAAAATGAGTGTTATGGTGCGAGAAACAGTGGAAAAATTATAAAATAATAAAAAATACGTAGGTATATTTTTATATATTTATATATAATAATAATATTTTATCACTTTACCCCGTTCCGGTTTGGTGTGTAGTTATTGTTACGGGTGTCTTTTTTTTATGTCATAGGGGGCAAACGGGCAAGTGGTACACCTGATGGTAAGTGATTACCGCCGCCCATAGACATCTGCAACACCAGAAGGCATGCAGGTGCGTTGCCGACCTGGAATGGGGATGGGTCTGGGTCTAATCACTAAGTTAATGTGTTTCATGGAAATTACTCACACTAATATATTACAATATAAATTTACCAGAAGTGCCTACAGGTAATAAATACCACAGAATAGAAAATAACAGAAATAAGGGACATCAACTTAGTATAGTATGAAAACAGATGAAAACCAGTGCCTCCGGGTGATTTTCGCACACAAAACTATTCATCACACACAAAAACATTCATTAATGTAAAGAAATGTATCAAACGCTTTATGGTTATGTTTTTACTTAGTCACTGTTTTCAAAATTCACAGTTTTGGGAATATTGTGGTAAATATACTTGGGATGGCAGCAAAAGAAGCTTTGGGCAAGTTAGAGCATTTGATCTAACTTCCTTTGCAATGGTAGCGCGCCTGCCACGCCTAGATGTCCTCTCTAGTTAATTTATTTGCTCTGTGTCTGTGTATGATACAAACACATTAATAACAGATCAAAGTCAAAACAATATACCACACGATAGAGTTAGACGAGTTGAAACCGTACGGTAGGCAAAATCACCGTGAATTACAAGCAAGATAAGACGGAGGAAGAGAATGTTTTTGTAAAATAGACAAGTTTAAAAAACGTATAAACCATTAGATACCTACGAAAGTTTGCAAAACTAGACTTTTTTCTAGAAATTAACAGAATTAAAAACTATACGTATCTATTTGGTTGGTCATCAACCAAAAACGTGCGTAAAGTGTAGTACCCCGCCGGTGTCACCCGTGGCGATTTCAGAGTCCCCGCGGGAATTCCGAGATAATAAATACCTACCTTATGTCACTCAGGACTACAGTAACTTCCAATAAGTGAAATAATTTTCAAAATCAGTACAGTAGATCCAGAGATTATATCTTACAACGTCACAAACTCACAATTCACAAACTCACAAACTTTACCGCTTTATAAAATTAGTAATAGGTACCTATAGACAATTGTAATATCAAGGTACTAATACTATAAAAGGTAAAGTTGGGATATAGGGGTAATCTTAGGAACTATTGAACCGATTTTAAAAATTAAATATTGAAGCTACGTTATCCCTGATAGTTCAGGGTTAGATAGAGTTTCCGAGGGAGTCCCGAAATTATGTCCCATAAATAATGGAACTAGTTTACCTTGTACTATTTAGATGTAAGAAAGAAACAAATAAATATTTATTATTATTATTATTATAATAATCAGGTCGATCGGATCGTATATAATAATATCACAAAAGCTGTTTCTACCTAGCATTCGTCATGATTGGAATATATTCATAATTTAAATTAGTCTCGGCAAAGTTTTGATATAATTTCGTAGGTTAATTAACTGTTGTGTTAATCATAATATATCCTTATTTAATTACATTTATATACTGTGTATTCGTGGATGTACCTGCCTATTAAAACATAGACAAAATAATATTATCTGGTAAAGCAAATGTAACGTGGATTAAAATTTTGCCTTCGAATTTTAGATGATGTTATGTCCTTATAATAATTTGGAGACGATCGTGTTTGAAATTACACAACTGGAATGAATAAATGACAATCCACTTCCTTGCCAACTAACATAAGCGAGATCCATTCGCGGGCCGTAGCCCGTAAGTAAAGTTGGGAGAACTTTTATGCGAGGAGCGGGGGCCGGTAGGTCGCAATAAAGAACAGTTATTGTAGTTTTACGAGTGAAATCTGCGTTTTATACCGTCGCGTCTCGATGTGGCGGACGAAGCAATACGTAAACTTTTATGTTGAGTTCCTGACTTGCCAGTTTCGACAGAGCTATGTTGCGCCACAGATACAATTTAGGTACGGCAATTATTTTGGGAGCGTATAAAATTTTTGGCGATATTCATTTGAGATATTGTGTTCTTGTTATTTCTATGAGAAAGATAGCAAAGATCTTATGGTAAAGTTGGAAATGGTACTATGAATTTAAACCGGATGATTAAAGATTTTATAGGTTAATATAAAGGCGAAAGTAACTCTGTCTGTCTGTCTGAGTGTTACGCTTTCACGCCTTAACGGGTCAACCGATCGCCATGAAATTTTGCATACACATTGTCAGGAGTACCTACTCCTGACATAGGGTACTTTTAGAACCGGAATGTCCGTGGGAACTACGAAATTAACGCGGGCGAAACCGCGGGGAACAGCTAGTTTTAAATACGTATATAACTGAAATTATATTATGAATTTAATTTGGTTATTTTTTATAATTATGCTATCGAGTTCACTTGTGATAATATACATATAATTTAACTAGGTACCTACTAAGTACTTACCACATAAATGAGTTAAAATGTTAAAGTAAATAGGTATAGGTATATGATAGGATTGAAAACTAATGTCGTTAATATTATTAATATCGTCAGTGGCTAAAATTAATATTAAGGATACTTTAAACCTAATAATGAAAGCCTAAGGAAATCATTCACACTCTACTATCACACAACACTAGTCACACAAATCTCAGAGATGAAATTCAGTTGTTTGCACAGCAAGGAATCTCAGGCGCAATCAAGAAACTCAAACTTCTTAGAATTGGCTTCGTTTACCAATACATCGCTTCGCAACTTATTAATTTCATCGCAACAGAACCGCGTACGTTATATTGCGGGAAAGATTGATCACAAATATAGGCTTGTCGGTACGGGCGCTTCTTGGAACTTGGAACTTATTTGTAGATAATATAACCGAATGATTGATAGACAATACTCCGTTAAAGTTTTGTTTATTCTGCGCCTGAAGAGGGTTTCTTTCTCCACTTTCATTATACGAATAGGAACCTTACATTTCAACAGCAAATTTAATGTTTGAAAAGCGCAAAGTTTGCATCAAATATTTGACTTCCCTTTTGATAACTAAACGAAGTTAATAATTGCTTTAAATGACAATTTATTTTTCAAATTTAATTGAAATTTAATTTGCAATTTACCCAAAAAAAGACACATTGATGTTTCTATTACAGCTATAAATTCTATTTGTGCGTTATCTTGTTCTCATCACAAAACGTGTCTGGAAATGAAAAATATGTAATTAAATTTTATTTTATTATTGTTGTATATTTTTAGAGATCTAGTGAATCAGTTCTGATAAAATCGTACATAGATAGGCATAATTTTATACCAGAGTTTTCACCCATGAAGTAACGAGTGGTCAAAAATCCCTTACTTCGTCAACAATAATTTGCCAAAGTCAGACGGCTCAAGATCACCACGAGCAAGTTTAGCGTAGTCAGCTCGGAGCCCAGACTAATTTCATTAATCTCCTCATTGATTGGATTTACTGAGCTAACTTTGTAGAGTACCTACACGTTACCAGCTGCATTACTAATCGAAGCGTTGAGAAGGATTTAGAATAACATACTACATATTATGTATACTAACTGTTCCTTGCAGTTCCAACCGCGTTTATTTTGGAGTTCCCACAGGAATTCCGGGATGAAAAGTACCCTATGTCCTTCTTTATACCCCGAAAAACATATATGAAAATTTTTACGATGATCGGTTGAATAGTTAAGTCGTGAAAACGTTACAAACAAACAAAAAACTCACATTCGCATTTTCAAAGTTCTCGCATTTTCAGAATTCCGGGATAAAAGTCCTCTATATCCTTTTCTATATTTCTGACAACGTGGATGCAAAAATCATGATGATCCCTAGAGCCGTTGAGGAGTAAAAACGTAACAAACAAACATACGCACTTTCACATTTATATAATAGTAAGAATAGTACGCATATTGTACTAAGGATTCAATGTACTATTAATATCGATCTTCATAGTTAATGTAAAATTAACCAACTGCTCTAGAAATTTGGGATTTTGCACAAGACCTTTTTTAATGCGCAATACCTACTCGTAGTTTATGGAAATTCCACCTCTGGGCATAAAAATGAGGTCAATGTTGGTATGGAAGTGCCTTTAGTTTTGGAGTCATAACAATCGAGATTTGGGCTCTTCTATTAAATATTTTTTTCAGGGTTTTTGGTAATTTTGTTCAACCCATAATGGAAAAAGAGGTTGCGGGTACATTAGCAAGTCAAGACCTATTACACATTTATATAGTTGATTGTTTTCACAATTGGACAGTGTAATCTTCCTATTCTACTATTAATACACATGACAATGTGAAAAATTGCTTTAGTCCTGAGTTAAGTTACATTGTAATTTTACTTTCCCTTTGTTTTGTAATGGACGGTGGATACACCAGCATTTGACATATTTTACGATTGTTCTCTTTACATTGCTGTCAAAATGAATGTATCAACAATTCAAAATGCGCCATCAACTTGGCACCAATAGTGAAAAAGTTTCAGCTGTGTACCTACCCCACTTCGAGTTCCTTTGCAACTTGTTGGTAACGTTGCGTTTGAAAGACCTTCATTAGAAACTTTTGATGGAAACGCAAAACTCGGTCTCGGTAAACAAAAGTATTACGCTGACGGTTGACAAAGGTCGCGAAATAATTCCAAGGAGAAAGAGAGAATATTGTGAGAGATCGACGGATTATTTTGAAGTTAAATGCAAACAGAGAGAGAAAGTTTTGCAGTAAATAAGCTAAACGAAAAATATTGTTGATAGTCATGAATTTCGTATATATTGTATTCTTTGATATTAAAATCTTGGCAGATGAAACTCCTGATGAGTATAATAATAAGCTTTTGGATTTGTTTTCTGAAAGCGGTAGGGTTAAGATAGTCTAAAGATAGGATGTGCAGCAGCCAGCAGGAGTAGGGACATTGAAATTTATTGTGATAATAAGGTTGTATCTGCTAGTTTCTTTATAATGAACTTCCTGTTATACAAATTACAGTAGGTAAATTTTTTGTGTAAAATTGAAGTACTTTCAAACTGTCTAAATTACTATAGATAGTTTGCTTAGCAGTACATGAATTTTGATTAATGTCAACAATAATTTTCTCTGCATAGTCAGAATCCGCAACCATAAATTACCAGCGCTAACTGTCAGTTCATCACAAAATAAGCTTTGAAGCTTTCAACTCCAATTAAGCTAAGCAGTAGCGTTTGACCGCGAACCGTAAATCCATCTAATGAATTAATTCCCAAGCAAATTATGCAAAACTAACGCATCTATAGAATCACACTCAATACTAATCTCTACTATGGCTTTTTGAACTTGAGCGGAGCGATTGTTAGATTGATCTAACCACAAACATGTTTTTGTATTATAGTCATATAGTTGTCATTAAATATACGTTAACTTTGTTTGTTTCTTAGATAAATTTTATTTATATGTTTGGCTTTAATATCTTCTTCACATTCAAAAGCACGAATTTATGTCGAGTAGGATAATCTTACATATACATATGTGTTATAGGTGACTCTACTGTCTCTACTTTCATCGATTTGATTTTGTATGATACGTATTTTAAATATTATAACTTCAGAAACACACATATCCACTTATTTCCTCACTAAGCTATAAGCTTGTGTCGTGGAAACCAAGCAAACATGGTAAGTATACACTATGATACATATTATTACTTTTTCAAACTATAGATATATGAACACGTTCAGACTGGAAGTTGGAACCCAGTGTTCATCACATGAAGTCCACCCTAATCGGGAATCGAACCTGAAACCTTTAGTGGATGGGCATGGTCGTCGTCGAATAAAACATACCTACCTAACTGCAAACGTAGGTACAGGCCGCTTAAGAGAGCCTGATTGTTGCTATAGAGTTCGAGGGTTGTGTCCGTTGCTAATATCAACAAACGGCATACTGCAGCTATTGAGACTGTTGTAAGCTTAGCCGTAATGCTGTGGATTATCAGATGTATATGTAGCTCATTGAATTTTGGATGTATCTAATGGACCGCTCTAATCTTCAACGTTGTTATTATGTATTATCTGTATTTTACGTTAAATTAGCTTTTGTCCATCTTATTATAAGAGTTATAACTTAGTGTCGCACTTCCAATTTGCTAAACTTCCGTCTCTTTCACTCTCATAAATACGTGACGCTCAACCAATGAGGAGCGTTGCGACTGTTTCGTACTACCGTTTCCGTTTGAGAGGACTTTTTTGAGTTATATAAGTATCCTTCAAAACACATGTTATGATGATAATTATTTAAGTACCTATAGGTATTTTATTATTATCACTAAATGATGATCTGATGTGTTACAGTTATGTACATATTATATATTTTTTTATCATAATTTTAAGACAGGTACAGTAAAGTTTATACAAACAAAAATGACATTGAAATGTGATATTGTTTAAATTTTAATTGTTTTTAAAAAGTGATTCATGTTGTAGAAGTTAATTTTAATGGAATTTTTATTAGAATTAACAATTTTCGTTCTATATTATGTAGATATAATCACTTAGCAGATGATCTATAAGTGGATCGGTGAATTTCGTTAGAGCATTAAAAACAAAAGGAGCCGCTGACATTTTTTCTTTGTAAATAATCTCCTTACTTTTCGGACGAAGATTAGTTAGCTAATTTCTTAAAAGCGTTGGCTTTTTTACGGATTTAATGGAGTGCTAGATTATCCACTTTATCTTAGCATTATAATTTATATGCATGAATTTAGTCTGACCTCAATGTTCCTTTGTGGTTGGACTAACTATAAAGTGAAGTAGACCAAAATATTTTGATGTCCTCCATTTTATACTCTCCACTGTCTGTATAATGCAGCTTCAAACGAAAACAGCCATTTCGAGTGGTCTAAACTTTTAAGCTTCAAAAATATGAGGAAATTATAAACTTTATTTTAGATTTTTGCTACTTGTATTTGTGTACTTGTGTATTTTATTAAAATAATAATGATTGATATATTTACATATATTACATTATGTCCGCCCAACACGGTTTCATTACAATTATAACTGTTTTCCTTTTAAATTATATAAAAAGAAAAAGTTTGTCCGTCGGAACAAAGAGTCCTGAAATCCATGCGGAAACAACTATACCTACGTATTTTATAATTGACGCAAATTTTTATTTAATCTTACACTCATTATCAACCTTCTATACCCACCACTATTAATATCAATATGATTGGATATTTGTTAGTAAAATATACTAATAAATAAAGGAGAAAACCTTAAAAATGTTGATTTAAGTTGGTAAATGACTATTAGATTTGTCAGCATGTTAGAAACTTGTGTGCTCAATTTCATTATTTGAGGCGAGAATCGGATATTGGAAAACCCTCCTTCAATAAGTTCCGCGTTTTAACTTACACCCTGTAGGTAAATGTATTATATTCTGAATAAACTCACACTCTGGGTAGGTATAAAGAGTTCCTTAGGGAATTCGTAACGCGCGGAATAGCTATAAAAAAGAAATTTAAGTAACCCATAAAATTAAAATTCAAATATTTTTTCCTTTTCTTTTGTTTTTTAGTTAGACATTCTAGATTGAATGGGATTTTTTTCTCAGGTCTAATGTAAATACAATACTTACATTTGGTGAAGGTCAAAATATTTAGTTTTAAAAGCGTAAGAAATTATCATTCTACATTTTGAAATGCCCTTGTTGGTAGCCAATTTAATAATATAATTATCTGTAACTATTTTTTCTATAAATGCTATGTTTTGTATTTTTGGACATCGCGGTCTGAAGTATTAATTGGACATATATATAAGCAATAGTGTGTTAACCCACACTGGAGAAATTTTGAGTAAATCGTGTTTTAAAAGTAGGAGCGCCATTTTGTATCAACATTTTTTATGTTCAATATTTAGTTACATACTTAAACAATGTAATAAGGTAAACTCATAATTAGAAAACGTTCCTTGACTCTCAATAAATCGTTCTGAATAGATAACTTAACTTTGTGGGTTAACATGTTATTGCTTATCTGCGTCCAATTAATCGTTTTTTACTTTACTATAGGTATAAGTGTGGTATACAAGAAAATATGATGATTGTACACTTGAAACAATTTTGTACCTAGGTACGCAAGTTTTTACTCATAAAAGTCATTAAAATTATAGTTTGTCTAATTTATTTTAGCAGAACAGACCTTTTAAGGGTCTTACGCATATACAACTAAACACTGTAATCTTAATAATTTATCTATCTATTTATTCCGTTTCACTTCTCATTTAGTATTGCATCACCTATATTTGTCGAGATGACGGTTCATCATATCATCAGCCCCCTTAGTCAAGTTGACAATCTACAATCTTAAAATGCATAGGAAGCTAAGGAACAAATCGTCACGTCACGTGGTCACGTACAATAGTCCAATCAAAAGTTCAGCTGTGCGTGACCACGTGACGTAGCCACAGAGCAAATAAATTAACTAGAGGGGACAATATGCAGACGGAGCAGCCAGCAGGCGCACCACCGTTGCAAAGGGAGTTGGAAGCAAATGCTCTAACTTGAACAAAATTTCTTTTGCTGCCAAAGCATAGTAAGTATATTTACTACAATATTCCCAAAACGGTGAGTTTTCAAAACAGTGAACCGTACAGCGAACCATAAGGCGGTTAATCGATTTCTTTACGTTAATGAATGTTTTAGTGCGTGATGAATAGTTTTGTGTACGAAAATCACCCGGCGACACTGGTTTCATCTGTTTTCATACTAAAAAGTTGATGTCACGTTCATCTGTTATCTTCTGTTCTGTGGACATAGCACTTTCGTTTCTTAGTTTCCTATGCGCTAACGATTGTAGAATATTTATCGAATTGGCTAAGGGGGCAGGAGTTCCCTAATCGAATCCTTTAATTCCAAAGGATGAAACTACGAGAAACTATTAGCCTTACATACACTTTGATATTTATTGCGTTGATATAATATACCTACGTGGCTCTATTAAATTACGCTTTTTACTTGCTTGTGTGAAATTTTACCCAAAGATAGACTTGAGTCTCATTAAGCATACAGTTTTACCAGGTTAAATTGGGTAGGTATTTTAAAATTTATGCGGACAAAACCGCGAGCAGCCGCCTGTTGTTCATAAGATAGTCATAACAGCGGGAAAGCACTTTAGCTGGATTGGCAATCCCGTTGAAGGGGAATATTAATATTTACATTATTATACGGGTAAGACTATATCCATATAACATGTCTACAATGTGATGGAATGCATGTTTGAAACTTCAAAACTAATAAAAAAATTTCATAGGTACGTATCTCAGAAGAATAAGTTATTCTTCTGAGGTACGTATCTCAGAAGAATAACGTATATATTTATCGAATATAGTGGAATATAGTCTATGGTATATGAGAATATGTGGTGTAGTTAATAAATGTGTTGGTAGGTACCTAAACATATTATGTTTTAGAATAAATTAATTTGAATTTTAAATAACCGACAGATTAACTATCATAGTTTGTCATAGTAATAATAATATATACCTACATCTAGAAATACGAATGTATGCATTTATGTCTGTTGGTTTTTTAAATTTTACGCCCTAACCACTGAACAGATTTCGATAAAATTTTATATGGAGATTGACTGCATCCTATGAAAAGTAACAGCTATGTCAGAATATAACATTTTTAATGGATTTGTAAGCCTTTTATTGATTTCGATAAAGAAGTTCAAATGATTAGCTATGATCAAAAAGAGTTTTATCTCAGAAAACGATATACTTGCCTATTATCATTTTTGTGATCATTGTTATGTCTTATGGGAAAGTACACAAGTAGGGAAAGACAATAAACCATAAACTAAAGTCGAACAAGTTTTATCTTTAATCTCGTGGTCGTCTATATCCTCCAAAAGTTTCCGATCGATAGAAACAGAACTTTGGACAATTACCGTAAAGTTCTGAGTGGTTCTCGGCGGTTCTAGGTGGAACAGTTATAAATTTTTAGCAAAATGTCAAGATTGAGTTACAAAGGCATATTCTTTAAATATGTGAGTCCACGTAAAAAGGTACCAGTAGTGGGGTATTGAGTTAAAACTAGATTCGATATCTAGAATAGTCTTGAAAAATTTTTCAAAAACTAGCACAGTTATTTTTTTACAGACATTTGAAGTTGAAACTCTGAAAAAGCTTGATTTGAGAAAAAGCATTTTAAAAGTTAGTGTGAAATAAAAAAAACATACTTCTACTTGCTTGTTACTTTGATTTTTATATATTTTTGTAGATTAACATGTATGAAATTGAAGAAAATTTAGCATTTAATAATCAATTAAAATTGTGGACGCAATTTTTTCACCGAACTTTACAAAACTGCTTATATCTCGGAAACTAAATGCCGAGAACTGGTATCTTTTAGCTTGGACGTTCACAAAAAATGGCTTTGTGATATATCCTATATGAAAAAAAAACCTATTATTTTTTCTTTAAACTCAAGAGCCATATTAACTAAGCATATTAAGTTAGTAGCTCTTATACTTTATAGTGGCCGTAATAAATTTATTACTAACTAAGTACAACTTTTATTTCTTCTAATAACATTAGTGAGGTTTAACTATTTAGTTTATAAACTAGAAGGGGTTCTAATAAAGTCTAAATATAGTGACTCGCCTAATGAACATCACAGTTCGCAGAAGCTTTTCGGGTAATCAAATTGGCAGTAACTCCGCTATCGTCCAAAACCCAAGAGTGGTGGGATTAGAGAGAAAACTAGCTAGAGAAAGCAAACGGATTCCACAAATCTAGTCATTTGTATTCACCGTCCGAACAACGATTGCTATCCCAAGGGTATTGAAGTTCGCTAAGTTGCTGGAGGGCCAATTAATGACGCGATTAAACTAAATTAGGTTTGAGGCGCGAACGGCCAATTTGAACGTCACGTCGGATGATCCGTATTAGACTAAGTTTCAATGGTGACATATTGTTGAGTAATTAAGGAATTTTCGTCTTGGGCAAACAAGATTAAGGGGATGACACAAAAAAAAAATTTACACGCTCAAGTTTAAAACTTTAGCTTTTTGCAAAAATTTACAAAATACAACATTTTCAAATGACTAGGTCAATATTGGGTAGGTACTTAATTTGAAGATTTTTATAATTTATTTGCAGACTCATCCTAGGTATAACGAGAGTTGAGACATTGCATAAGCTTTCCATTTAATCTAGGTCTCGTAAAATAATTCAATCGTTAACTGAACTAATGATGCCAATTACCAAGAAACCCTAACTCATTAAATAAGAGTCGACGAGCAAAGGACGCCAGTGTACTTACTGTGTAGGATCAAATATTTTATACCATGTTGTGCAAAAACCCTGGTTTAATTATTTAATTTATTTATTATTTTAGTATTTTACCAGCTGTCCCGGAGAGCATTCTTGTCCTAACGATTACCTAGGGACACTACAAAAAGAAATCAGTTCAATCAGTGAAGCCGCTTTCAAGTAATGCTTCTAATATATAGATTTGTTTTTGTAAGATCAGCTGCAGAAACATGTATACACTTATAACTGTCAATCAACCTTATGCAATAGTAATAGAGTTCAAATACTGACCAGAATGTATACCTACATATTGGTGCTGGTGACTGTACACGAACATATCTCATAAACAAAGATACCATTTCACTTACTTGCAAATTGACATATGGCGCATCCGCCATTACAGTGGGCACGATAAATCCGCCCTCGCCCGTTGACATGTCAATATCCTGGCTGTATATGTCAGTTTTGTCATCGTAAAGCTTCACTCGTACCCTCACTTGCTGTTCAGTGCTCATCGCTTCAACCTATAGACAAAAAAAAACATTTTTAAACACATGTAAGTACACAAACACATTTTATGTCTTGACCGTTGACCGTTGAAGAGTTCCTATATTTGTAGGTAATCCTGGATATCGATTCAGATCATGCTTACCATAAAAAAGCATTGTCATCAGAATTGAACCAACATGAAGAAATTGAATTCCGTAGGATAATGGGAAGTAGTTCTAAAATAGCTTGCAAGATTTAACCTAAACAAACTTTTACTAAACATTGTTAGATAAATTAACAGCTTGTAAAAATACTCTCCAAAAATTCATCCAATTTACACTTTACCATCTTGATTGATTATATTGCCGTCTATATATTCGAAATTTCACTTGTGAATTGTGACAAGTCATTGTTATTGAAGGTACTAGCATGACAAGTCCTCAAGGATAGCTGTTATTCCTAACCCAATTTCCCCGCGGTTTAACCGAGACGGGACGAGTTACTTTCGCATTTATAATATTAGTGGTATTTATGAGACAAAGTCGCTTTTCTCATCTATTTCTGTGTTATTTCTTCTAACTATACCTACGCAACAGATTTTGGTGCGGTTTTCATTATCACTCACAGAGATTCGTTCGGAATGCTTAAAGTAAGTATATATTAGTGAGTTCCCGAGGTAGTTCTAAACATTAGGGGTAGTCAAAAATAAAACTGGACGCAGATAGGCAATAAAATTAAGTTATTGATACACAACGATTTATTGAGAGTTAGAGAACGTTTTTTAATTATGTGTTTACCTTATTACATTGTTTAAGTATGTAACAAAATGTTGAACATAAAAAAATGTTGACACAAAATGGCGCTATAATTTAAAAACACGATTTACTCAAAATTTCTCCAGTGTGGGTAAACACACTATTGCTCATCTATGTCCAACTATTCTTTTACAAGATTATTTCAAATACCAGCTGTAGGTAGGTATGCCTTTGCATGTAAAATGTAGAGAACGAAGAGGCAAAAAGAAGCAAGTTTTCAAATGAAAATATCAAAAGATTTTCTTTTAGTTAAATATTGAATTTTCTAATAAAACAAGTAAGATACTGCGAGGGGTGAGTCCGGTAATACTTAAATTAAGTCATTAACTTAATACGACCTGGCTTAGTCCCAAAATCTGCGCCGACAGAGGTTTCAATATGAAATACGGCGATCATTATGCTGTCTTACAGAATTATTCGAATAAATTTATCTCATTTCAACGTTGATTTCGTGTTGAAATATAAGAAAATTATTATCATTCACATAAGTAACTATATTTTTATGAATATAATATGTAAGTTACCGATTGTTTGTTTGCTATATTTTGATTTTTATAAGTTGTTTCGTATGTAGGTTAAATAGATAGGTTGCAAATATAAGTATTTATATACAATATGTTTTTATATTTCAAAATTAAAAATGAAGTAAAATAAAAAAATATTTAATTATTTTTATTATACATTTAGTTTTAGATGATTTGAGTTATCTGCCAGTGAAAGTCTCGTTAAAGTCGGTCCAGTCGTTTCAGAGATTAGCCGAAACAAACAGACAGAGAGACCGACAGAGAAAAAATTAAATAATTGTTTTTTTTTTATGTAAGTACCGTACCGTATATACTTTCATATGCATTTAGCGAAAAGCTGTTAATTTGGAATCACAAACAGACACTCCAATTTTATTCATATCTCAATGTCGGTATCGATTGTATAGATGTGTAAATAACAAGTAGATAGGTTAAATGTAGCGCTAACTGATACTAAAACTATCAGAAGAAATTATATCGTTAAATTATAATACTTACAATGTGGAAATAGGTAAATTGAAATTGAAGAACCGAAAATTGAAGGCTTGAAATAATTCATTCACATAATAATAACAGTAAGTTAATAAATAATAATTGAGTATTTTATTTGTTAATAATCTTTAACAAATAAATAAGATTCGTCATTAAAAGTTACAATATAATTAATTTTATCAAGCAATACACTTCAAAGTAAATAAGTAGGTTTTTTTTTTTCATAATTAGAAAAAATACTTAATGTTTTGAAACACTCAGAGTAAGTATTATCTATATTATATAGGTACGTACTATGTAGTGATATTTCTTTCGATATTATAGGTCATAATTTCTCTTTGTAATAAACGCTGATGAAAATATAACACTTTTAATTAAAAATTCTAATAGATCATCTTCAACTTTAATATCTTGGTTGATTTAATATAAACTTTAATGAAAGACTTTTAATGGAGCTTTTAATAACTTAATAGGTATCGCAGCTTTTATTAACTGGATACCTACCTGAATAGATAAAACCTACCTACCTACCTATAAAAATCTACAAACAGAAATATTGCCAAGGTAACGAGGCAAACTTGTTTATTTATTCGTCATCCCATTTTTATTTCAGCGATTTACTCAGAAAAAAGTAATTAGACAAAAAAGAAGTAAGGTTTATATGTATATTGACTAGCTGTCCCGCGCGGTTTCACGCGCGATACTTTCGAAGTTCCCGCGGAATTGTTCCATACAAACTTTACAACCCCTTTTCATCCCCTTAGGGGTTGAATTTTCAAAAATCCTTTCTTATCGGATGCCTACGTCATACAAAGAACCCACCCCCCGAGTTTCAGGTCTCTACGATCAGCGGTTCTGACTGTGCGTTGATCCATCAGTCATTCAGGACAAAGCATTTTATATGTATAGATTGAATCTGATTACAATATGTAAGTAATATCAATTCATATCGCTTAAAATAGTACTGTACCACGAATATTATTATAGGTATCAAGTAAATATCTATGGAATGTCTATTTGAAGGTCTTTCATGTGTTTATCTATCTTAGTTTCGATTTTCGTACTAGCACATTATACTTTTGACAAACTTCAATAGTGAACGGAAACCCTTTTATCTACGGGCCTCGATTCCTTATGGCGAAAAACATTCCTATTTCCTTTTGAAACTTATGTTAAAAAAAAAGTTCAAGGCACCAAGGGTACATAATATCTAGTTTTTTTGAGAAGTGAATGTAGCAAGACAGTAATAAATATATACCTAATATAAAATAGGGGGTTAATACTGATTTTAATAATAATTTTGGAGTATTTCAATATAGGTAATGTATAAAAAACAAATTGGAAACCGTCAAACTTTTTGATATCAAGTTTGAATATTACAGAATTTCTGTAAAAAAGAATTTACTTATACATTCAGGGCACTATCGATTTCTATTCAAACGAAATATCTAAAGGGTGACGTTTGTAAGGACCATAACTGTAAACTCCTATGGATAACTTAAAGATTAAATTAATAAAAATCAAACGAAAATAGCTGTGTGTAACTTTACAACGTGTTAATGAATTAACTGAAAACCTGATACACCCATTTAAAAAAATAAACAATAATATGATTAAAATATATTTTATGTCGAAAAAAATTATTTATTTATTTATTGAAAAGAACGACCAACAAAGCATACACCGTAACATTGGTAGTGATACAATATAGGATGTTATAATGAAAAAATTATGGCGCTGCCTCAATTATAGGTCGCCACAGCATGTACGAGAGATAATATGCTTTAAAAGTTATTCAACATTAGTTTGGAGGTGACCTATCTACGAAATTCCAAGCGCTCCGCTCGCGCCTACCGGTTCGAATTTTTTTGCTGCGGGCGGCGTACGCGCCAATTATTGTATTATAAATAATTTAGACATGGGCTATTAGTAAAAATGAAAAAATATAACCTATATTCAAACATAGTGCAATCGATTCGCTTGTCGATTCTGAGCACACTACTTTCTAGTTTTCAGTTAATTCATTAACACGTTGTATAAGAGAGCAGCTGTGGTTAAACTTTGACCCGTTCTCAATTAAAAAAAAAAACTCACCCGGCCGACAAAGGGCAGTCCAGGTTTGTACCGCCTCCGCATGCTGTCCGCGAACCGCAACTCGACGTAGTGCTGCTCGGCGGCGGGAGCGGCGGCTGCTGTGCCGCCGTCACCAGCCGCCACGACGAGCTCGACCCGCGCAGAGCTGCCGCCACAACGGGCCTCGATCCGCCACGTGCCGCAACGGGCACCCACCGCCAGTATCGCTGTTAGCTTACGAACACCTGTACACCAAGTATACGAAAGATTATGATTGGAAACATCTAATACGGAGGGTCAGACCGGCTATATGATAATACTAGAGTGCGCGCAAGATAAGTCTAAAGCGCGCGCGGCTAAAATCGAAACTAATCGTTGGCCGCCTGCAGTGTACCGTACCTGTGCAGTGTGCAGTGTATTTGGTTACTTTTCACTACCAGTAGCGCCACCAGCAGCGCGCAGACTTATCTTGCGCGCACTCTAGTTGTGCCCCGCGGTTCCACCCGCGATAATTTCAGAGTTCCCGCGGGAATTCCGGGATAGAAAGTACCCTATGTGTTTATCTGATGTATAAGCTATATTATGGGTTCTATGATACAAGTTTACTTAGTTTAGAACCCAGGTCACCAACTCATTCCTATCCTACCTTTGTGGTGTTGCAATGTGATTTGCGCATTAGTGTAGGTACATTATGGTTTAGGTGCCTAGGCATAGGTTAAGAACAATTATTTAACCAAATATAAGCATTTTTCATTTTCATTTTCATATTGTAAAGTTTCATTTAAATCCATCAGTAGTTTCTGCGTGAAAGAGTAACAAAAATCCATCCATCCATTCTTACAAACTTTCGCGATTATGATATTAGTAGGGTCTATATGTTATATAACGTGGTGTGGATGACATGAAGTCACCAATGAAGAGAATCAAGTTGTCTCCAATTTTCGTACCTATAATATATGTGCCTATATTAATTAAACAATCATTTTCGAATGCAATAGATTTTAAACTCGCAGATTTTTTTTTCCGACTTTGAAAAATATCCAGAAAAAAATCCATTTCCATTGAAAAACTTAAGACCGCACGAATGAAATCACGAGCAAAGCTAATATAGTTGCATAAGTTTCAAGAAATAAAAAAGCACATAGCATCTACGCACTCCAGCCAACTAACAAGAAATGAAATATGATGGAGCAGACGAAGGGAGCGGAGCATGTTTCCACTGCTCAAGTTTTTGCCGACTCCTTTTATGACACGTGACTTTTAAGAGGGTCGTACGATATAATTAATCAAAGCGCGACTCCGACCTCACTCAGAGTGCGACAGAGTCATGAGTCGCGACGCCTCGTCCGAGTTATGACCTACTAAGGATTCCCCTCGTGTTTTCGTGTTTTTCAGTCAGTCAGTTGAAACAATCGTAATCCGCAATGAATGATAATTTCGTTGAATTTTAATCTTGACAAAAGTCAAAGGGTTGTCGAAGTGAAAACTTCTTTGGCATCGGTGCGATTTGAAGATACTTACTATAAAAAGATACAACCACCTACATCTATATTCTATAGGATATGACGTGCGAGTAGTATGAATGTAAATAGTATATAATATAATATATAATAATATCTTAAGACTAGCCGTGCCCTACAGTTATGTAGTAGTACTTAGTAATAAAGCAATGAACTTTCATTCAGTCAAAATCAGTCCAGCCGTTTCGGAGATTCACCGCGTCAGTTTCGGAATTCCCACAGGAAATCCGAACTTCTCACCGTTCAAACCTTCTCTGAACATCCACAAATATTTCAAGATAGAAATTATCGAAATGGGTCAAACCACTCTGGAGTTTTAGCGAGACAAATGAATAGCAATAATTTTTTTTTAATATATAGATATAAAGAAGGTTTCACTTCTGACGTGTGGTTTTAAGCATATTCCTTTTTTTAGTTAGCGAATCCTTAAAGTTTACGTTCAATAGTAATTTGCAGCAATTCATCACGAATTGATAACAAGCCACGCGGTACGAACTTGTCCCGAAAGTCTCCAAGAGACACTTTGTAATCAAAACAATCTTACATCATTAATCACGTTGGATTTTTGTTCGATCGATGCTAAAGAATTAGGTATTTTTATGAAGCGATCAGTCATAATCCAAATAGAGTGACGAAAAAAAGAATCCACTTTACCCAATAAAAAGGGCTGAAGGGGCGGAGGGAAATCTATAGGTCGAGCTAGTTAACTCGGTCGTTGTGATAGACGGAAGGTGGAAAGTATTTCAATGTCCCACGTTTTTTGCGGGAACCCTTTTTGTAAATAGTTGTTGGCGCCGTAGCCCGATTTTTTTTTATTAAGTAGGTATAAAAGGTTTCGCGTCGGCGTGGAATTGATAGCGATAGGTTGTTGATTTTACTATGTAAGTAACAAAAAAAAAAACAGTGGAATGTGTGCGTGTATACTGTGACATAATATGTACACTACTATATTATATACTTACTTATCAAGGAAACATAAGTTTTTACTTCGTATTGATAATAATTGATTTTAAAATTTTATATTACCTATTGAAAATAAATAGATCTGCAGGGCAATTATGTAAATTTTGTTGCTATCATATTGCAGTTTCAACCAGAAAAATAGCGATTTTGTGATTAATTAATCATGTTTAGAGAGCTTCAAATTTTGAAGTATGTTTATTTTCGATGATTGCTGGATATTGGAGGTGTCAAAAGTTGCATATTTTACTCACAAAACCGCCATGTTTTTGATTGACTGAACTAAAAATGATAGAAACAAAAGTTACATAATGGCCCCTCTGATACATTTCTACAAATTACTGTATGTGTGTGTGTATATGTGCTAGTAAAAGAGAGTTAAAGTCCTTTAGGTATAACGGTGAAACTAACGCCACCCGCTACATCTTCTATAAGATATTTTATATATTATTTTCATTTCATTTCATCATTTCATTAGTAGAATATGTGAAAATACGAGTATAGGTACCTAAACTCTACTTTTAACCGACTTCCAAAAAGGGGGAGGTTCTACATTCGGCTATATGTAGATAAGTTTTTTTTCTATGATGATTTTAAGGTTCGTTGTTTATTATTCTGTAAATGTTATTTTTAGTTTCCGGTATATTTCAAAAGTTTGCTTCATTCCGAACACGAGCAGAGTGAAGAATGCTAATAATTTCAATTTTAACTTAGAATACAATATAATTTGAGTAATTTGAGAATTTTCACAGAGAGTTTCTTGTAACATTAAAAACAACAAACTTCCGACGTTTCATTTGTTTTACATAACTCTTACCTACTCGTTAGGTACTATCTTGCTTCCAAGTTCCAACCCAAATTACTAAGGGTTTGTTTAAGGACGATGATTCTGAATTAAATTCCAAATACTTTTCATTGTTAACACAATAAATGGATTCTTTCGGAAATTTTCAAACAATATTATGGCTTTATTAATTGCGCTAAGTTAGACCTTCCTGCTGCTTCGTAAGCTATTTGAATGTATAATATTACTTTTCTCGGATTTTTTTCAAAAAACGCGCGTCTACGTAATATCTATGCTTACAAAAAAAAACATATTCGTACATATAAAATGCTTTGTCCTAAATGACTAATCGATCAACGCACAGCCTAAACCGCTGATCGTAGAGACCTGAAACTTGGAGGGTGTGTTCTTTGTATGAAGTAGGCAGATAAGAAAGGATTTTTCAGCCCCTGTGAGGATGAAAAGGAGTTGCAAAGTTTGTATGGAACAATTCCGAGGTAACTTAGAAATTATCGCGGAATTATTGAAACCGCGCGGTACAGCTAGTTTTATACGTATACATATATAAAAATGAATTGCTGTTCGTTTTTCTCGCTAAAACTCAAAAACGGCTGGACCGAAATGACTAATTTTTATCTTGAAATGTTTGAGGAATTTCAGGGAAGGTTTTTATTAAAGAAAATCGGGAGTTGCTGCAGGAATTCCGAAACTCATGCGGGTGAAACCGATGTACAGTTAGTATGGAAAATATGTGAACATTTTCGATTACTAATAATTGTTATAAGATTCAAAAGTGATGACATGTTGCCGTTTCTGATCGTACTACCTTACCAAGCGATGTATTTGTCAGTCACGTCAATCGCGTGCATGGGGGGTGAAACTAATTTATCAAAACTCGACAGGGGGTTGACATCGGAGATGACATGGAAAGGCTTTCACATAGAAAGTGTCGAATATCGGTGCACTAACTTTTTGATAAAAAAAGAATAAGAAGAAAAAATATTGAATATCAAATTTATTATGTACCTACGTATTATATAAGTATGAAGGAAGTATTCCCGTATCCCAAAGAAAGTCTCATAAAGAGCGCAAATACAAGAATTTATTGTATTAAAGGTTTCTCTTTGTAAATTATATTTACCAAATAAGTACTAATAAATATGAAAAATACGTGTAATCCCCACTAATATTACAAATGTGCTAGTAACTCTGTCTGTCTGTCTGTTACGCTTTCACGCCTGGACAGCTAAACTGATTATCATGAAATTCTGCATACACGTTGTCAGGAGTAGAGAGAAGGGCATAGAGTACTTTTATCTTGGAATTCGCGGAAACCGCAGGGAATATGGAATAAGGCAAGTGACCTCTTCAAGTTTTACTTATTTCATTTGAATTTTGAATAATTTTTTTTTTAGTCTTAAAAGACTAATTCACGTTTTCAAATTGAAATTTATAATATAACGTTATATCGTATATTATAATTTAAGTAATATTTAATAATAAAAAGAAAATAACTTATTTCACATAATATCTAAATGATCGGAAGCACAAAATAAAGCACTTGGAATGCTTATATTTTATTAAGAGATAATATGTACCTACCTACTTATATACAAAGTCGGAACAAAGTTGCGATCGTTGTAGAACCATTAATTAGTTTCGGTATCTGTAGTCGTTTTGTATTAAACTTTGTGTAGGTACGATGTTAAAGTTTAATTAACTATTGACTTTAATTAAAAATAACTCTGACGTTCTACTTCAATGGTGAAGAGAATTAAATATACTTAAGTGGTATCGAATGTTCGAGAAATGGGAAACTATCATTATCTATACCATCTATACTAATATTATAGAGAGGTTAAGTTTGTGAGTGTAACGTTGTAATCTCTGGATCATCTGGATCTACTGAACCAATTTTGAAAATTCTTTCACTTTTAGGAAGCTACGGTAGTCCTGAGGGATATAGGGTACCTACTTTAATCCCGAAATTTCCACGGGAACTTCGAAATTACCGCGGGAGAAACGGCGGGGGACAGCTAGTTATGAATAAAGTGGTAAGTGCTAAGTGGTAAGGTAACTTAGATTTAGAGTATCAACCAATAGTAGACGCCATTGATGATACCTTCTGTCATTAAAATGAATACGAGATCACAGCTCTGCCCTCCTTATTTCTAACGCAGTACCTGTAGGATGGCGGTTTGGAGATAAGCGCGATTTAAACATAATATTTCTTGATAGATATCTAACCAAGGAACCTCTCTTATATTACTTTGAAAGTGTAATAAGAAGAAACTTGTAAACATATTTTTACGAATAGATCATCTCTTTGAAATGTCATTTTTGCAAAAAAAGGGAAAATTTATTTGTTTATATTTTTTTTTTTCGATATCGAATAGGTAGATATTATGAGATTTTCACTTACGACACGTCGACATGAAAAAGCTTTTATGAGGTAATGACATTGCCACCTCGGCACGTTTCGAATTCGCATCATGCTATCCTAAGTGTAAGTTTCGGGTGACGTGTCTGGTCTTGTTTATTTTGCTTGTGTCACCTCTATTTGAGTGTAATCTATTACCCCGATGGTACTCAATAAAAAAAAACGATTTCGAACCCTGAGTTATTCAATACAATGTACACACTGATTGAATCTATCGGGCTATGGTATCAACTTACCTATTTCTGATGTTTTTGAATTTATTCAACTAACAATAAATGACAATAATACTACCTATATCATTCAAATAATATAGACCTATCTGGGCGCCGATAAGCAATAACATGTTAACCCACAAAATAAAGTTATTGATGCAGAACGCTTATTTGGACGCAGATAAACAATAACATGTTAATCCACAAAATTAAGTTATTGATTCAGAACAATTTATTGAGAATTGGGGAACATTTTTTAATTATGTGTTTACCTTATTAAATAAATATGTAACTAAATGTTGAACATAAAAAATGTTGACACAAAATGGCGCTATACTTTTAAAACACGATTTACTCGAAATTTCTCCAATGTGGGTTAATACACTATTGCTTATCTATGTCCATTTGAGAGTTATAGAACGTTTTTCAATTCTGTGTTTACCTTAATACATTGCTTAAATAGCAATAAAATGCTTTTTTTCCTGGATGATATACCTGAGGAGGTAAATCATTAAAATACAATCTAGCCAATCTAGTAATGACTAATAAGTATTTTAAATTTGACCTAAACTTCTAAACAAGACTATGCTAAGAATGTGTCCAATAACACTTTTCTTATTGTCTCTATTAAGGGGAATATTACTCACAGCACTAAATACATTATCACTATACACTAAACTAACTCAAAAGGTTTTGTCCTTTTTAGTCTTCGTTTTATATTAGTGTTGCCAAGGAGCTGGATGGCCTCGACGTTCACATGGTGACGAAGTCTAATAAAATGTTGAACATAAAATTTTTTTGATACAAATTAGCGCTATAATTTTAAAACACGATTTACTTAGAATTTCTCCAGTGTGGGTTAATACACTATTGCTTATCTATGTCCATCTATACCTACTACCGTTTTTTTTACTAAAAGACCGTTAAGTGCATAGACCTATTTTTTGACTATGACCAGAAAAGTTCGAAATAATGTCTCCAAACATTATTTTTCCCACTTAAGTACTACTGATCTTTTTCTCTGACAAAACATAATTTTATTCAGTAACTAGCTGCCAGTGAAAATCCCGTTAAAATCCGTTCAACTGTTTCAAAGATTAGCGGGAACAAACAGACAGAGAGACAGACAAAATTAAAAATATTGACTTTTCTATGAATTATTATTTACCTACGGATACTTTCATACTATGCATTCAGTGAAAAGCTGTTAATTTGAAATTACAAACACACTTCAATTTTATTTATATGTATAGATGAGGTAGCTGGAGGTCAAAAACCCCACCAAAACACTCTTAACTTGATAGACGTACCTTCTTCCAACGACAGCTGGTCCCATATAGCGACTTTGGTGCCGGCTGGGTCACTGAGCGCAACGTAGGCCAGCTCCCCGCGGACCAAACGCAAATCGTGATCCAGTGCCAGAATCCAGAAAGTGACTGTAACAGAAAAACACTTTTTACTTTTGCACCTATAAATTTTTAGGTATAAAACATAATAATAATTATACTTTTTCTGTGAGATTTCCTTTCCTAAACAACATATAGAAGTGTTATTGTAGAATGTGTTAGAATATTTATTATGTACGTTTATTATGTAAGTAACAAAAAAAAAACAGCGGAATGTGTACGTGTAGACTGTGACATATTACGTATGATCTTATATTTGTGAACCTCCGGTCCTGACTGAAAATCAGCGCTAGGAGTGCCCGGCGCCCGCACTCATAGCAACATGCTGAGGCAGTGACCGTTTTGGTCATGGGGACGCACCACGCAAACACCATTTGTTCTCATAATATTGTCATATATATAACTATATACCTTTTTTTTTTGTTAAATCACGTTTGTATAAAATAATTGTAATTGTGTTGTCTCTGTGTCCAAATAAATGCCTTTTCTTTCTTTCTTACTTTCTTTCTTATTATTATGGCACGATTTAAATAACGGATGGTTCCATTACAGACAAAATCATCTTAAATGACGGTAAATTTTGCTATTGAATCTGTTAAATCTATTGCTATAATAAAAGAGTAGAATCTGCGATTCTGTACATTGAATATTTTTACAAAAACTGATAGGGGACGATAAACGCAGAGTAACCAACCACAAAAAAAGGGTTTTTTAAAATCTTTTCTGCCTGTCTGTTCGCGATAATCTCCGAATCTACTGAACGGATTGTCATGCGGTTTTCACAGGTAGATTAAGCTTAGCCTGGAGCTACATATAGGCTTTGTTTCATTGAAATCGGATCACGGGAAAAAAAGTGGTTGTATAAAAACCTTTCGCGCGGGTGAAACCGCGGGGCAAAGCTAGTTATATTATAAAAAGCCAGTTACCTACATTATTTATGACGACCCGATTGAGGCAATGGTCACCATGCCTGCCCGCTTATCAAGAGGTTCCGGGTTCGATTCCCGGTGGGGGTGGAGTTTGTGTGATGAACACAGGGTTCCATTTTCCAGTCTGGGTGTGTATATATATATCTATAGTATAATATATATGTAATAATATGTGTAGTATATACCACGTTTGCTTGGTTTCCACGACACAAGCTTATAGCTTAGTGTGGGATCAAGTAGATCTGTGTGTTGTGAAGTGGATTATTAATTAGTGAGAATAACTGTCAGAACTGGTTTTCAAAATTTCAATTTGTAAAGCATTTTCAGTTACTAATAATAGTACGTGCAAATTATATTTTACACTAGCTGTGCTCCGCGGTTTTACCCGCGTGGGTTTCGGAATTCCCGCAGGAACTAATTTTTTCTAAAATAAAAGTAGCCTAAGTTTGTCCAGCTGAGCGAAAATGTAAGTTAGATAGGTACAAACACAAAAATCGCTTTCACAAAAGCGTTGCTTTAAATTTCTTAAATTGTAAAGCAGCAGATAATAACTTCTGTTTGTTAATACAAACAAACCTCTCCCCGCTAGCCTGCAGTGTGGCAACTCTAATATTATTACAGACAGCTTTAGTCCTACCCAATTATGACAATAAACGATAATGTTGCCGTTTCCCCATCGAAACACCAACCCTTATATGGACATAGATAAGCAATAGTGTGTTAACCCACACTGGAGAAATTTTGAGTAAATTAAAGTTTTAAAATTATAGCGCCATTTTGTGCCAACATTTTTTATGTTCAATATTTAGTTACATATTTAAACAATGTCATAAGGTATACACGTAACTAGAAAACGATCTCTAACTGTCAATAAATCATTCTAAATCAATAACTTTGGTTTGTGGGTTAACGTGTTATTGCTTATCTGCGTCCATATAGTACGATAGTAATTTTAGCACGACAACTTCGCCAGTAGATATTATTCAACATTAATTTATGGACACCCCCCATAAACATCCAATCTGAATTTGAGCGTTGTAAAGACATAAAAGTGGATCGTAAACCGTCACAACGCTACGTGCAACATAAATTAATGACTGAAGCATTAAATTATAAAGCTGAGATATTCGATTACGTAACTGTGAAATTATTGCGTTTACGTGACGTCACCTACAATGTACGCAGTGAATTGTGATTAGGTGTGACGCGAAATATTATATTATAAAACTAGCTGTGGCCCACGGTTTCACCCGCGTGAGTTTCGGAATTCCTGCAGGAACAATTTTTTTTTTTTTCGAAAATAAAAGTAGCCTAAGTTACTCCTTATAACATCAGCTATATCAGTGAAAGTCCCGTTAAAATCGGTTCAGCCCTTTCAGAGATTAGCCGGAACAAACAGAAAGACAGAGAAAAACTTAAAAAAATGATTTTTTTAAGTAACCTATATTTATATATTATATTTTCATATTAATTTATTGAAAATCTGTTAATTTGGATTTACAAACAGATACTTCAATTTTATTTATAATATGTATTGATATAGATTGTATCGATTTTACGTCTATTTTAAATTATAATGCGTAATGCGCCCTAAATTTGAATCGTTGCGAAAAAATTAGGGCATACTATAACAAAAACCCAATTAGTACCTTACTTTATCGAAGCATAAAAATGGGTCAGTCGAAAACGTTGAAAAGCCTAAAAAGTAGATGCGAGATATGGATGCACCTAAATTGAATCCAAATTGAAATGAAATTCACCTACTTTAATACTATGTAGAAGTAAAATGTGAAGCTGTGTGTTTTAACTAGTATTATCTGTGGTTTCTGTTTCTAAGTTTTTATGCAATCAGTTATCTCTTGAACTAAGCTACAGTATCCTCGCGTGACAGGATAATTTTTCTCAAGGAACAGAAGTTCCCAGGAGAATACTACCGATATTCACACGGAAGAAACTGGGGGGAGAGCTAGTTCATAAATACAAAGATAAACTACACACATTCTCTTGAAAGTTCATGAATGTTCTTTTATATTTTTCCAATAATTGATATAGTTTTCTACGGTACCAATATAAAACTTTGTCTGATATTTGCTACATTTATAATTCCTACCGCAAAAAATGCTCAATTTTTTTTTAGAATAAGAATATGTAGGTATGTCTCGACATTATTTAATAAGCAATGGGTTTTATTTTTACACATTATTTCTTGGTGTTTTAAGATTACGGATAGAATATCTTATAATATACCTATATAAAACACGTGTCACGTTGTTTGTCCGCGATGGACTTAAAATTTTGTAACCATTTATAATATGGTTCAACTTAAAAGATAGGATAGTTTTTATCCCGGAATTCCCGCGGGAACTCCGGAATTAATGCGGGGAACTGCTTAACACCGTAAACTACAGCACTTTTTTCTCGGAATTCCCGCGGGAACTCCGAAATTACCGCGGATGAAATCACGGGGGACAGCTAGTAATATATTTTTTTTTTACACTTCACAACACACAATCTGCTTGATTCCACAATACCTAAGCTATTTTTAGCCTGTGTCGTGGAAACCAAGCAAACGTGGTATATACACAGAATTACATAATATATTATACTATAGATATATAAACACACAGAGACTGGAAAGTGGAACCCTCACTGTGTTCATCATCACACAAAGTGCACCCCCATCGGGAATCGAACCCGGAACCTCTTGATTAGCGGGCAAGCACGGCGACCTACTACGCCAATCGGGTCGTCAATTAAATTGCATTATATGTACATGGATGAACAATCCTACTAATATTATAAATGTGAAAGTGTGGATATTTGAATGTTTCGCAATTCCCGCGGGAATTCCGAAATTACCGCGGGTGAAACCGCGGGGCACAGCTAGTCTGTAGAACAAAAGCAATTTGCAACAAAATAATTTCAGTTGCAGGTTGCATTGTAATTTAATTAAACCATACATTTTGGGGTAGGTACAGTTGAAACTTGGACAATAAAGAGAGAGCTTGCTGTGGTTGACCGACTTGGTCCAAAGTTACAACTAAGCAACAAATTTACGACTTTCCACAGCTTGAGTCGTGTCGATAAATTGTAAAGTTGGTTACAGAAAAATAACTACTTACACGTTTTCATGCAATAACTTAACAGAAAATAACCAATAATACACACACACATAGGTACGAGTAACTATGCCAATTTACTCGAGTAAATTTCCTGATTTTCTTTGTACCTATGCAAGTACTTCAGTGAAACCACAAGATGTAAAAAAAAGTCTAACTACATATTTGTACGTAGGTACTCTCATATACTCTCACTAGCTGTGCCCCGCGGTCTCAATCGCGTGAAACGTTTTCCTGACATCAGATTTCAATGAAACAAAGCCTATATGTAGCTCCAGGCTAAGTTTAATCAAAAACCGCATGACAATCCGTTCAGTAGATTCGGAGAGTATCGCGAAAAGACAGACAGACAGACAATATTAATAATTTTTTTGTGGTTGGTTATACTCTTCTTTTATCGCCCCCTGTCAAATTTTTTTAAACATATTCAATGTACAGAGTCGCGGATTCTACTCTTTTATGTTATGGGTTCTAATGGCCTGAAATAAATGTTATTATTATTATTATACTATAGCTGATAAGTCTCGTAAAAACGTGCCTGTTATTAGGGTTTCGCGCGTAGAAATATGTCAACCTGTGATAACAATTTCCTTTTGAAGAATAGCTAATTTAAAAAAAAAAATCAATGAAAACATCAGAATAAATGTTATGTCTTGCGTAAGTTTTGTGGAATAAATAAAAACATTGTGTAGGTATATATTATTATAGTTATATTAAGTTTTAAGTTTAACATTGAACATTTTTCCTCAGTACGAAACCCTTGACCACCCACAGTCCACACCCACATGCATTCGACTGGTTTTTTATTTAGGTGATATTAAACATTATTTAAGTATCACTCACTCGACTCCCCCGGTTTGTAATGGTGTCTGACGGGGCGCACGATGACGTCTCTCACCGGCCCCAGCAGCCTGATGATGCTGTGACTCTTGGCTGTGCAGTCCTCGTTGCCGACGCAGCCAACCGTCGTGTGCAACGTGCAATGGGTGGCCGGCGATGATGGTATCTTCAGAGGAATGATGCCGTAGCCTGTACAACAATGATAACACTTTTTATAGTCGACTACCATTTCTCAATTTCATTCATTCGTGTCAATTACGGAACATATTATTAAGTCAAACAAAACTTTTTATAGACTAGCTGTGCCCCGCTAGCTGTTTACTGTCTGTCCTCTATGCGTTTCGAAACTATTGGTCCAATTGTGGTGAAACTTTGGAGGGTTGTTCTGCCTGCGTCCGCAAAGGTTCCTGATATAATAGTACGGGAGATACCGATGCTAATTCGGGAGACACTCGAGCGTCGTTGGGACCTATTGGGTTTTGAAGATTAGGAGATATAAACAAAATAAGGTTATATGATATTTTTTCATTCACCGGTGGGTTTAGCTTCTACAGGCTTTCAAAAATGTAAAAAAAAATAGTAAAATGGAAATACTCGAGCGCGTCAGATATTGTAGTTTAGATACTCCAAGGTGTCTCTGATATCGAAAATATATTCATCTGCCCATTTGCGTGGTGGGGGTGGCCATCCGGAAGGGGAGAAAATGAAAAAAAAAAACATTTACTCGAGCGCGTCAGATATTCAAAGGGGATGTTAAGTGAGCCTTAAAAATGCACCCCTTCGAAAATCTGCCGATTTGGAGGTGACGCAAGGTAGTAGCGAATTTTTGAAAATGCAAAAAAAAATCTCAATCGATCGAGCGTGTCAGATTATTTTACAGAAGGTTCAGCTTGCAGTCCAAGTTATGTTGGCTTAAAATCTGACAATAATTTTGAGGGATATTATTAATCTGACTGCTAGAAACAAAAATTATGATTTATTTTTAATTTATTTTTATTTCTGATGTAAGTTTAATAACTTTATGAGCTATTTCTTGTTCACAAAAAACACACTTTATATTTCTATGAAATATGTAAAAGCTCACAAAATATTATTCACAAAACTAACTTTAAAGCACAAACAAGCCATTTCGTTTTACATATAATAACATGAACGCGTTGTTTTGTGATGAGCTTTATTATATAATATATATATAATTACATTAAAGTGAAAGGTGAACCTATAGTTTGATGTAATACTTACCTTAACTTATTTTAATATGTATTTTAACCGACCAAAAAAAGTTATAATTCGACACGTTTAGCGCCGTGGTATACTGTGATGACGTTATGGCGACGGAAAGTAGTGTGAGGACGGTGCGAGAGAGTGAGAGATAGAGAAAAAGTAAAAGGGAAAGAAAGACAGAGATATGAATAGGTACATGTTTCACTGCAGCTGCTCGTTCGATTCGAAGACGATTTTTGTTTCTTCGGCTTATGAAAATCGGCAGATTATATTTTTCCCGCTATCCTTGAGTTATTTACTTTAAAATAAAAAACAAATCAACTGCGCTCGAGAATGTCGAAGTTGCGTTTTTTTTTTGCAAGTTTGTGATCCTCTAACTCCTTTACGTCACGTTCAAATGGTCAGATTATTCATATACATACTTCTCACTATGTAATTAACCCACCATATCTTAATCTGACGCGCTCGAGTATTTCGAGTTATCGATTTTTTTTTACTAATCAGGGACCCAATTCTCGCCTCCTTCGAAAAAATCTCGAACTCGAGATTGCTGTTCGATCCCTATGTCGACCACAAAATCTCGATACTCGAACCTGTTTCTTCGTATCTCCTATTCTCAACACAAATCGAACTAGACTTCGAGTTTATAGTGTAAAATGTTGCCAGTAAAAGCTTATTCGAAAGCCGTATCCATTCCATTCTACATGATTCATCTGGAGCTAAAAAGGCAGCAGCTTTTTAAAGTTTTTAAATAGTGTGCATCGTTTTATATCAAGAACTAACATATTTTACAATATATTTGTACCAAAAAAAAGAAAAGTTCTTACTTTTATCACTTTTACAACATCACTTTAATTTTGTTTAAATTAGTTTGCGTAGTACGGATCGTGATGCATAATATTAGTTTTTGTTTTTACCCGTTTTTGGGGAAGGCAAAGGGATCGTAGTTCATACAGCCTGAATTGGCTGTATAGAATACGATTCCCTTGTTTTTTTTTCTGAAGTTATATTTACATCCAATTGGGTTGCTGATATGCATTTCGATGCTTAATCGGAACTTTAAGCTATGAAGTTGCAGTTAATTACCACCATAACACTTAATACGGAGTATATTTACTAATACATAATAAACTTCTAAAACTGTAACATATGACTTGGCTGTATGGCTCAACGTCCCTTGCCTGTCCCAGATGGGGATAGATAAAAAACAACAATAACTTCTGAAACTGTCACGCACGACACCGCTATTGGACATTTATGAAGATTCGAATTCGAAATTTACGTCTCGACCGCTTCCGACCAGTCGAAGCAGTTCGAACGGCTTTCATTCGAGAAATGTCGAAGTCGACATGTCGAGAATTGCTCAACTTGACTTCATCTCGATTTAATGTTCGAATTCGAACTTTATCTCGAGTCCGAGTCTACTTCGAATGTGCGAGAATTGCCCCCCTGATCGGTTATTCTAGACGCACCCACCAGTGTAGAGGGCCTATATTTGGTGGAGGTACTCAACATGGTGCAAGGTACCCCCCTTATGTTCATCTGACGCGCTTTAGCTAATCCACAAATCCCCTCTTGGCGGTCCGTACTATAAAGAGATCCTGCGGAAGTTCCGAAACTCACGCGGGTGAATCTCCGAAAACTGTTGGTCCAATTTTGACTGCTGATAGCTGATATTATAAGAAGTAAATTCGGCTATTCCGGAGTTCCTGCGGGAATTCCAAAACTTACACGTGTGAAACCGCGGGGAACAGCTAGTAGTTTAAAATACAAAAGATATTCTTTCAATACTTCAATCACTTGCTATTGTTACATACAAAATCATTGTATCAAAACTACTACACTACTATACTTAAAAATAAGCGAGACCCGTAGTCTCAGAGATATCGACAATGAAATCATTTGGATCACCTCCAAATGTAGGTTTCGTAGAGACTCTTCCACTTGTATTCCGCCGGCCAAGCACTCCAACAAACCAGACGTTATTAAAAGGTAGGAGTTATTATTATAGTTGAGCAAAGAAACGAAGTAATATTGAATGAAACACGCTTTCCTTTCAATGGACACTTAGCGAAACTATTAAGAATGTACCTACCTACATACTTTCTTTGTAATAAAATAGAGTTGTGAAAAAAACCTTTTATATTGAAAGGGTTACGAGAAAGTTCTATCTCTATAGGTACTTACTTACATTTAATAATATTATCTGTTTTCTGCGGTTTCGTTCGTGTGAATTTCGGAATGTATTTTACCCAAGAAATTTTAGATGTCTACACCGATATCATAGGGAGGTGAAGTTTGTAGGAATTGATACATAATTTCAGGAGGGAATCTTGGGAACTACTAAACTGATTTTAAATTCTTTCACCTATAGGAAATTGCGTTATTCTTAAATTTCATAGGATACTTTGGAATTCCCGCAGTATACTAGAGATGCAATCAGGTAAACCAAAGGAAAATTACTACCATTTTTCACTTTTTGCACCCTTTTTTTTCATAACGTAAAAATCTTTCTGTATAGCTTTGGTATACTTAAGGCAATAAGGTAGGAAATTGGACTCGCATTTCAACTTAACAAAATACGAGTTAGGTAGTAGTGCATATCTCCGTCTTCGTTGGAGCCAGCGAAGCATCAACTGATAGCAACGAACCGTGTCAAGATTCATTACTTGAGGGAGCTCTTCGACTTATTAGGCACTTGAGAACTAGCCTTACTTTACTGGTTTTTACCATCGTACCTTTTATTTAAATTTTTGTCAAGAGTATTGTTCACTCATTAAAAACTTGGTACTTATGTAGTTTTAATAAATACTAGCTGTTCCCCGCGGTTTCACCCGTGTAAATTTCGAAGTTCCCGCGAGAATTCCGGGATAAAAAGCACCCTATGTCCTTGTTTGTACCCTCATACCCTGACAACGTGAATGAAAAATTTCATCCAAATCCGTCCAGCCGTTTTTGCGTGATTGACTAACAAACATCCAAACATCCACACTCACATTTATAATATTAGTAAGTACCTAAAGTAAATATAAAATTAAATTGCTGTAATACAGCTACAGTCTATCAAAAACTCGAAATTGGTTCGACCGATTTGAAATTTTTTCAAAGTATTCGAAAATTTGTATTAAAGATAATTATAGTATAGGTTCTTGTGGGAATTTCGAAACTCGCGCGGATGTATCCGCCGGACACAGCTAATAGAATAATAAAGTAAAGAAAGAAATTGAAGGAGACAACAATATAGGTACCTATACACCTAATACCTACTTGGTCGGTAGAAAGATACGTGACCAGAATCATAACAGCGCATTTCTAAGAGTACTCACTCGTGCCATTAATACTGTCGCAATAACAAACACTGTTCCGAGACAATTTCTTATTTTGAGAAAATAAATTATGTATTACCTAGTACCCATACAACGTGTTAATGAATTAACTGAAAACTAGAAACTAGTTTGCTCAGAATCAACTAGCGAATCGATTGCACTATGTTTTAATATAGGTTGTATTTTTTAATTTGTATTAGCCCATGTCTAAATTATTTGTAATACAATATTTGGCGCGAACACCGCCCGCAGCAAAAACATTCGAACCGGTAGCGCGGGCGTAGCGCTTGGAATTTCGTAGATAGGTCACCTCCAAACTAATGTTGAATAACTTTTAAAGTAGGTATACATTTTTTCGACATAAAATATATTTTAATCATACTATTGTTTATTTTTTTAAATGGGGTGTATCAAGTTTTCAGTAAATTCATTAACACGTTGTATAGGTACCTAATTTATTATACTAGAAAAATATACATTTTTTTTTTCATTAACCAGTGCTAACGGGTTTCATACTTTTTTAACGATTAACGAGGAAAATAATTCAACTTAAAGATAAAAATCCTTTATTGAAAAAAAAAAATAAAAAAAAAACAAAATTAACAAAAGAAAAGCAGAAAATTAAAAAGCTTAATAGATTAAGCTTCATTATGAATCTAAAAGCGGTGCAATTAAACCTGCTTTACCAGCAAGTTTGGAGAATATTTTGTAGCTATTACCTGCGATTTCTTACTTTAAGATTCCCTCGGGAAATGTTACCGCAATAAAACTCTATGGCACTCTATCCATCCGTTGATCATTAGCTTATATTAGTAGAGATTGTAATAAATATAAGTCGATAAAGGTTGCATAGTATCGTATTTTGTGTAGGCACATCAATATAAATCGAGAGCATTTTTTCCTCTTGCTCAAAATTAATATCTTATTGAAAAGGCAAGATCAAAAATACAATCGAGTTTAATTTCGTTTCAAAATCAAATGTCATATCGATGTATCGATGGTAATTCAATTAAAGACAAGACAATGGTATCCCCTCGCATGAGTTCGTGCAAGATTTATTAATAGAAATCTGCTACCTGTGTACCGATTGCAAGCATTGGATAAGAGGAGGCAGGGGGCACCTTAATACCACGGCAAGCCGGTGAGCATAGCTAATTTGATTACCGTGCCAATTCGCCCCATTGCCCCCAAATCCTGTCGTCATCCCGTCGTGACAATGCTACAGAGAAAATCCAGATAACACCCAAAATTATCTGACTTCCCGCACAAAATCCTTATTTACAAGTTAGTAGAGGTGGAAATTGAAAGACAATAGTTTTGGAGAAGGCAAAATTAACATTGCCGTCCCTCGTCTGATATAACCTGATATAGAAATTAGGTAATTTCATTTCGTTTCTAGAACACATTGAACTATAGATACAGATAGACATGAAATGTTCTGACTATAAAGGGGGTTGTGGGGCGGCCAGACTATTTATAGGTACTTTCTATTCCTATAAACCTTCGGGAACCGATTACCACAACAGATTGTACTTTCCAAAGTAGTCCAGTAATTGCAAATTAATAAAATATTTTGGTAAGATAAATAATTTTTAAATACACCATTCTACTTTTGATACTTATTATCATGAAAAAACTCCAGCGCAATATTAGGTTTTCTAATCATAAATGGACGCAGATAAGCAATAACATGTTAACCCACAAAATGAAGTTATTGATTCAGAACGATTTATTGAGAGGCAGAGAACGTTTTTTAATTATGTGTGTACGTTATTACATTGTTTAAATATGTAACTAAATATTGAACATAAAAAATTTGACACAAAATGGCGCTGTAATTTTAAAACTTTAATTTAATCAAAATTTCTCCAGTGTGGGTTAACACACTATTGCTTATCTATGTCAAAATGCAAGTCCATTTGGTCCTAAACTGAGCAAAGCTTGTAGTGGAGGGTGTTAGGATGCTAATATGATATCTACCTACTTAGATATGTATTTTTTTTGTAATTAATTTACATACTTATAATACACTAGTGAATATCCAGGGGTTACACCGGGTGGGTAACCCGATACATGATACCTGCTACCTGGCGTAGCAGTCAGATTTGCTAACCACAATTAACGATATGCAATAAAAAATAGCACGCAAATACAGGGGTCTAGGCCCTGAATATGGTTTTGTCCCATTCGGTGTCGAGACCCTTGGTCCGTGGGGTCCTAGCGCTATAAGGCTTAGGAAATAGCAAAAAGGTTAGTCGACATCACAGGAGACCGAAGAGCTGGCAGCTACCTCGGACAAAGAATTAGTCTAGCTATTCAAAGGGGGAACGCTGCCAGTATCTTCGGAACCTTTCCTAAAGGGATTCCTTTTAATAATATATTTTAGATTTATTTTAGGTTAGGTTGAGTTTAGTTTTAGTATATTTTAATAATTTAATATAGATGTTGTAAATAAAAAAAATAAAAAACTAATAAAAATACTGTTAATATACCATTTGTATAGTTAGATTTTTGGATGTTTGTTACTCAATCGGGCAAAACTGGCTGAGCTGAAATTACCGCGATCGAGACCGCAAGGAACAGCTAGTAGAAAATTAAAATTTCCATTAATTTTTTTTTCCGAGTTGCGTACCTACTTCCGCCGCTGGTCTATTAATATTAATATTATTGTTGATTTATTCAACTGAAAACGCTTAATTACAGGTGTTTGAAGCTGCACAGATACGAAATACCATTTAAAACCTCTGCACCAAGCCGTTTGAACCAACAAGCTAGCATCATTACCAGTCATTATGCGCATTCAGCTCTGGAATAAGCTAATTATACCTATACAAATTCCAACTGTTTCTGGTAGGTACAGCAAAATTTTCCAGCTGCATAGTAATTTAGCGAATTAGAAGTCTTTAGTGCTTCATTAACTAACCGCAGAGAGATTGCATGCTATGTGTAGTAAATTCACCATTTTTGGTGCTAATAAAAGTTTTGGACGGTTTGAGCTGATGAGATAAAGCCGTTAGATATACGTTTGACTGTTGATCAAAGAAAAAAATTAGGCTAACAGGCGGAAATTACAAATCTTTCTTTGTAATTTCCTGTAAAACGATAAGTTTTTTCTCTTTTACACAGTCATGCTCGGATGTACAATAAAAATTAATGTTTCCTTGTAATGTTGTTATTTTAAATCATCGTTTCTGTGCTTAACGATATCCATTTTCCTTTTTCTTGACCTGTCCTTGTTCCATTATTCGGTAACAGTTATCGCTAAAATAAAGAATCTATTTTTTCGTACCACTTGCTCAAAAAAGTGACATTCTGTGCCACAAAAAGCGAACATAACTAGTCATTTTTAATCTGTTAAAAACAGGGAAAGAAAATTGTACTGAAATAGGGATGTTGACTACTATTGAAAAACAAAATTCTAATTAGTCCGTCAGTTAGAAAATAAAAAAACAATAGACACGTATTTTTTTGCTTTTTTAAATAAATTAAAATATACAGAGATAAAGCGCATTAAAGTTTAGGATGAGGAGGTCGTGAAGTCACTAACCGCAAAACTGCCATACAAAATGTCAGAATAGTGACGTCACGCGAAATTTCAAATCAATATATCACCGTTATTTTTTGATTACGTAAAAAAAGAAAAAATACGTGTCCAATATTTTTTAATAATCTACAAGACGGACTAAAAAATAAAAATTAGTTAACATGCCCATTGCATTCATCCTCTAGGGGGAGAATGTGATTTAAATTTGGAATACTTACCGAAATTTATACTGAACTACATCTTTGTTTACACCATTGAGTTTGTATATAAAGCATTCTACATACATTTGACCATTTGCACGCATCGAATCATATGCGGCGTTCGCGGGCAAAGGCTGTTTGCAAATGGAATGCTGCCTTTAAAAAAATTACGCGCTCGATTCTTAATAAACCAAGTTTAAAAAAAAGCAAAAATGTTACTCTATCAATAATTGGACCAATGTTTCGAATGTTAACTTTTACTTTTAATTGTCAATATTTTTAATAAATGCTTATGTCATATTATTATTGTGTTAATTTTTTCGCAAATGGTACGAAAAGTAGAGTATTTTCCATGGGGATAAAGCTGTCTTAGTATTGGGTGAACTTAAATCCCTTGCTACACTCAGGACTTGGTTAATAATCTACTATTATGTGATTTTCTCTTTTCGTATTTACTGGCTACGAAAAGGTTAAACTATGTGTATAAGATTTTAGATTATGTTTATTTATACGGGTTAACCTCAAAACCTCTTCTGTGAAATTTGGTAAATATTAAACGGAAATCAGTTTTGCCATTAGTTTCAAAAATATGATAATTAATATTCAGTCCAAAATATTATAAGTAATTAAATTTTTGCCAGTGTTATATTTAATTAATCCACAACGCGGCTGTTCTTCGGAAAAACATTGCAACTAACATTTTTTTCCGAAATGAGTTTTTTTTTTGTATTTTTTTCACTTTTCACGCTTAACGCACCTTGCTACATACTCACAAGTCACAACCATCAAAAAGGCTTCTTAAGGAAATTAAAATGAAGAAAAACGTTAAAATATGAAAGATTTGTTTTAAATGAAGCGATTACCGATTTTTTACTCCTCCTGTTAAATTTTTTTCAGCTGCAACAACCATCAAACGGCTTTAGTCTTAGAGAAAATAAAATTAAGAAAATCGTCAAATTAAGAAAAGTAAAAACCAGAAATCGCTTTATTTAAAACAATTAAATAAAGCGATGTCTGTTTATTTTTGCTTCTCCTCTAAAATTTATTCCGCTGCAATCACTTTGTTTTTCCGTAGGACAGCCGAACGAACTGAGTGTAAATATTTAGGCAAATTTTGTATTGATAACAACAAAAGACTTTCGTATCCCGTGATAATTAGAAAAGTGTTTCAGACATTCTCCTGAGGTACGTAAATTCAATTAAAAACTTGTGCGTGACGTCACCGCGCGGAGTCGGGTGCCCGAAACATTTTAAAAGGATTATAAACGTGTGACTCAACCCCTCCGATGCCGAGAGTGAAATGTGTTTTCATTAAGTACTTTGTAGAATGATTAATTCTAAATTAGTTTTACCAATTTTGTGTGAATTTATTATTCACTTTGTGTTTGTAATAAATTTTTGTGAATTTCAAATTAGGTACCTACTGCTTACCTAACCTTACCTCATTCTGAAGTTTTTGGTGGTTTCACTTTTCACTTTTCATAATATGAGCATGCATGACAGCCGCCAGGATTCTTGAGAACGTATTGTAGTTTGAGTGGCATCTATGAATATATACACATAATTATGTATGAGTCTAAAGTACTGTAAGTAATCAACTGACACTCTTCAAGGAGAAATTTTGAATACGATGTGCAAAGAAACTTCGGTAAAACTATCACAAAGTCGTCACGAGCGCCACGTCGACCGTGGGTACTTAGAACTACTCAGTTGATCTAAAGTGCTAAGTCAATGGCCAACTGGCTGCGTCTTACAACAGCACTTGTGGAGTAATCCTGAAATCTGATAATAGTACTTACTACCACAAACCAGTATAAGTAAACTTTACTTTTACATATATCTACTGGTTTCCGGTACCACTCAGATGTTTGGTCATTTCTTGATACCATAGACATCACCTTGCATAGAATAATATCTAAGAGAAATCTATAAACTTGACATAAATGATAAAAATTAAACAGGCGTTGGAGGCAATTCTGAAAAAATAACTAGAAAATTTGTGCGCCTGCACAAGTTTTTTGTAATAGCACCTGAGAATAAAACTTCTAGCTTTAGGTAATTTAACTTTTAGTTTTCTACCAAAGATAAAAACCCGAGGCTACCAACTCATAGTTAAAGACAAATATTTATATTCAAAGTTGGCGTAAGTTGCAAAAATGAACGGCAAAAGCTCCACCTACCTATAAAATCAAAACCAATCTTATTTTGACCCTACACAAGAAACAGGCAGACCTCAATTTTTACAATTTTTTTTATTAAAATTATTGTTGTATGTATTTGACTTCATCAATTGTTTTCTTACTATTAGTGTATTCTAGTTTCTCGAGCAATAAGTAATTTATAAATGGACATAAATAAGCAATAGTGTGTTAACCCACACTGGAGAAATCTTGAGTGAATCGTGTTTTAAAAGTAGTAGCGCCATTTGTGTCAACATTTTTTATGTTCAATATTTAGTTACATATTTAAACAATGTAATAAGGTAAACACATAATGAAAAAACGTTCTCTAACTTTCGATAAATCCTTCTGAATCAATAACTTAATTTTGTGGGTTAACATGTTATTGCTTATCTGCGTCCAAATATCTTTTTAATAAATCCTAATGAGAATGTTTTAAATTTGCATCATAGTGACTTGTCGCGAACCATTTAAATACTAAACACCCGAGATAGACGGGGCGAGAAAATGCCCATTCTTAAGTACTATTATAAATGCGAAAGTAAGTTTGTTTGTTTGTTCGTTTGTTACACTTTCACGCCTTAACAGCTCAAACGATCACCATTAAATTTTGCGTACACGTTGCCAGAGATACGGAAGGGATAGGGTACTTTTTTCCCGGTATTCCCGCGGGAATTCCAAAATTATCGCGGGTAAGACCGCGGGGAACAGCTAGTACCAAATAAACAATACAATACAAATATTCTTTATTGTCACCAAAAACAAAAAATATAAAAATACATGGTGGGAAGTACAGGCAACAAAGGGCGGCCTTATTGTATAAAAGCAATTTCTTCCAGGCAACCTGTAGATACCTATATTAGTAACATAATATAGGTACATAACTAGAAGTAAACCTGTATGTTGGGGGCACTGTCGTGCCCCCCGATAATGCAGTCTGGGGTGTGACAGCAAACAGTCACTAAAACCTAAAAACGACGCGTTTTCTTTTACAGCCAATTTAAGTCAATCAAAAATATTTTAACAATAGGTTTCTTTTTCGTTTTTATCTATCAACGACACTTTGGTGAGGTGAATAGAACTGTATAAATGTAGGTAACTATACAACACAAAAAACTTTTCACATCAATGGGGATGTGGACTACCTACTTTTGAAAATCAAAATTCTAATTAGTCCGTCAGTTAGATAATAAAAAAACAATAGACACGCATTTTTTGCTTTTTTAAATAAATTAAAATATACAGAGATAAAGCGCATTAAAGTTTAGGGTGAGGGAGTCGTGACGTCACTAACCGCTGAAACCGCCATACAAACTGTCAGAATAGTGACGTCACGCGAAATTTCAACTCAATATATCGCCGTTATTTTTTGATTACGTAAAAAAAAAATAAAAAATACGTTGGACAATATTTTTTAAGACGGACGGACTAAAAAATAAAAATTAGTCAACATGCCCATTCCTGAAACAGCACTGAATTAATCGTTTAGTTTAGATCGCGTTTCTGATATGCGGGACTAAATTCCGTAGCGCGGTTTGTTTAACAGTTAAACCTGTTTTTGTTTTTTCCCGCAATGCAATTTCGCATGTTCGTGCCGCCTCTAAACGGCGAATGTGGAAAAAATTGAAAATACAAACGAACGATTTCGAATCGAAAAGAGACTGGAAGATTGACTAAAATAGACTTTTTTATATCGTTTTTTAGTTTTATTTTTTTATTCGTTAGGTAATGTATTCAAAAGCTAATAGTAATGCCCATGAAATCACATTTAATTAATGATTTTTGCGGGACGGAATTTAATGTTAATGAGTATTTTAAATATTGATCCGGAAGATAAGCTAACATTGAAATAATGTTTCTTTAAAATTCAGTAGGTTGTTTATGCGTGATGTGCCTCGAAACATACGGGCTAACTTTATATGATATTCAAATTAACGTTACAGGCCAAGATAATATAATACTGTACTAGAGGTTTCATATTATTACAGCGATGATAGCTCAGTGGTTAATGCGTTAGGATTAAACGCCGCAAGGTGTAGGTTCAAATCCTAACAATGAGCTTGAGCTGTCGGTGAAGGAAAACATCGTAAGGAAACCATAGCATGGTGGTAGGGCGCTCTCTAGTGCCCGGCTGGCTAGCTACCACCTTCAAGTTGCAAATCTGTCGCCAAGCACCTAACGGTGTGTTCCGGCAGCCTCACTTGAAAGCCAGTTCCCATCCCCATTCCAGGTCGGCAACGCACCTGCATGCCTTCTGGTGTTGCAGATGTCTATGGGCGGCGGTAATCACTTACCATCAGGTGTACCACTTGCCCGTTTGCCCCCTATGACATAAAAAAAAAAAAATTAAAAATATTGTCCTCAATTTCAAGGAGTATTTTATCTACACCAATCTTAATATTAGGTATAATCATTATCCTTTTGTTGACCACGAACATAAATGTGACCCGAACACGTCAAATGCAAATTGTCTCGCAACAGGAACAATAAGAATGCCGCAAGTGTGTTTAATTATACAAACGACCGAACCTTTCCGCTATAACTAAATAAAATAAATATGCGTTGGTGAACCGCATCTAACAATGGCGGGCGGTAGGAAAAAAATAAAAATAAACGCAAGTACATACTGAAACGAGAACAGACCGCCTGCCAGCTAACCAGAGATCTGGTTTGAATTTTATTTTTTTTATTTTAACAAAATGAAAAGAGAAAAATCGGTTAGTTGGAATAAAAAAAGAGAGATCGACAGCGAGCATCGTAGGTACTGAGCGGAGTTTTGGGAAAACGCGCTGCGGCCTGCGGAGCTGTCGAATGTTGCTTACAATAGTATTTGTAGATTTCGGTGACAAACAAAATTGTCGTTGAGCAAATATTGTTACTATCTTCAAACATCCGGATGAAAGTTTCATCAGAGATTACAGAAGGAAGAGCATTTATTTACGGAACATTAAAATAATTTCATCGCGGCTATTCAAAAAACCAACGGTTATATTTTAATACTGTGACACTGTGTGTGCGATCGAAGTAGGTCTTTTCTCCATAAAGGCGGAAACACTTATGTGTCCTGTCCTGTCGTGTTGTGTTGACATCGGTTTCGTACGTTGGAGAGATATTTGTATGTTGTGTCGTGTTGTATCGCGTTCTATTGCGATGCATCTCTAACCATAAAAGTATGAAACAGATAATTATACTTCTGTCGTAGTCGCAACACAACACGACACGGCACATTAGTGTGTTTCCGGCTTAAGATTTTTATAGAGCGCAACAATAAGACTTGAGTATTATTAGTGTCCAAGACTATAAAGAGATATTAATTTTTTATCCAAAAGTATTCTTACTATTCTCATTGAGAACAATGACAAGTAGAGTGTATTACTCGACAGCAAAATTATAGTTATATCGGTTGACGTAAATATTGAACCCCTCGCTACCCTCAGGATTTTGCTTTCTAGAATCCTTCGCTCCGCTCCAGATCCAAAATAGCGCCCTCGATGTTGAAACATATTGCTTCCATACATACGCATATATATAGTTATTTATATTAATATTTTCTGTGTGGAAAAATTAAATAACAAAACGTAAAAAAAAACGGAATTTGTAGAGAAAACAAGAGGCAAAAATAATAAAAACCTTCGCTATATATTTTGTTGGGGCACGCAAATCTTTTTTTTACTTCTACATCGAGTACCTAAGTAAAACAAAATAAATTGCACAATTTACAATATTTACATAAAAATCATAATTTTTCTTTCTCAGCTTGGGCACAGGAGTTCGACAAAAATTGATGAATATTTCAAGTTTTCAATTCTGGTTAATTGGGATATTTCTATAAATTATTACTTTTTCGCCCACGTTTTTTTACGATCGGTCCAGTGCCTCGTGAAATAAAATCATAATAAGCACAAAGCAAGAATACCCATGCAAAATGCAAATGCTACACAATGCATATTATAATGTTTCGTCGAGATCTTATTTGCATAGAAATCTGAAGAGATTGGCTTTGTCGGAGCACAAACAAGCAGCCGACGCGGTTTTATCGCAAGAAATTCCGATATTCTGCACTGCTTTCTGGAACGATGAAAATTTGTATTTTTATTACCTGATGAATTTGAATGGAAGCTATAATATACATTCAAACAATAATAATATATTATAATTAAAATAACACTATTTTAAATGTTCTAAAATAATAATAAACACGAAAATTACCGACAGTCCCGACAAAGTATTACAAAATGTAGAAGATTATTTCTAATTTAAAAGAAATTGACTGCCGTGCTCTTACAAGACTAAGTGTAGTTACCAATTTTTTATAATAGCATCATCGTACATATAAATGCAAAAAATATATTAAAATAACAATGTATATAATGAATTAAAATGTTCTAAATTTCCATTTCTTATCTTTTATTTTCATATACCTCTGAATCTTAGAATGCTATTTATTCTCATGGATACTTTTATACCCGTTCGCCTTTTTACCTCCTTCTAATTAACTTCATGTCTCTTAAAGGCTGTTAAATCTAATGAATCATTTGTGATCAGTCTATACAACGCTTTGGAACTAACGAGTACAACGCCAGCGCCAACTAACTCCTTTGCGGAAGATCTCGTTTTTCCATTCCATCAGAAAAGGCAGCTGACACTTTGTGAACGGTTCGTTAGCCCGCGTCTGCAGACTCGTGCAAATCGAATCTCTTTTCAGGCGGAATTAGCAATCATTTTTTCACATTAACACCTGATGTTGTCGTACATTTCAACCTTGCAAATTAACATAAGCGTTTAAAAAAGATTTCATTCCAATAAAATATGGTTAGAAAACGATTCTAACCATTATTTTATTGGAATGTGAAATAGAAAATTATTATAGCAAATGGATTGTGAATATATACTAATGAAATCTCTAAAGACAAACTCTGAGGATACACCTTTATGTGAACTAATTATTATCTAGACATATAAACAAAATTGAAGTGTCTATTTGTTATTTCAAATTAACAGCTTTTCACTAAATGCATACGAAAGTACGAGGGTACTAACATAAAAAAATTCAATTTTTAAATTTTTTCTCTGTCTGTCTGTTTGTTCCGGGTAATCTCTGAAACAACTGGACCGATTTTAACGGGACTTTCACTGGCATATAGCTCATGTTATATGGAGTACCTAAGGCTACTTTTATTTTAGAAAAAAATAGTTCCTCCGGGAATTCCGAAACTCACGCGAGTGAAACCGCCGGGCACAACTAGTAATTAGTAAATGTATGATATTCACAATCTTTGACCAGACATACCCAGAGGGGTAAGCAGAGATTATTATGAATGTCTGTTTCGCCTCATCGACATTCATTATCCGTCTTTTACATTGTTCCGATGTCTCTAGATGTTTGATTTTCGTTGAGTCACTATTTCTACGTTTATTTTGATTTTAAAATTAAACTTGTACACGTAACTTTTGCTCTCGTTAAACATTTTGGGAACGCATACACGTAAATACCAAACGGAAAACACTAATTAGTAAAGTTGTGCGTTAACTAAATGAACTTTGGCGTAAGCAAACACTGCGTATAGCTCACTAACGCAGACGTGTCATCAGTTACGCACTAACACTATCGCGTCCTGAATCATGATTCATTAGGCAACGATCCGATATCTCTGAAGAGGATTGCCTATCGCTTTGAGCTATTGACACCCCGGTTCACGAAGCCCACCCGTAATGAGCTCTTTGATGTTCCGCAAAAGTGAGCGTTTCCTTCACTTTCAACTCTCTTTGTTTTGTGTCTTATCCCGTGCTTTGTTTACTAAAATATTTTGTCTGTACCTTTCTTTATGACACCGTCTCCTGGAAGTGGAGTGCTCGGATGAATTATTTTCGCTTCCACTGTTATTCTCTTTCATGCCTTTGAATGATAGATTTGTGTTTTCCGTTCGAATGGTAAGTAGGGCTTTTGAATTTTAAACGATCGCTCGTTTTAGTATTCAAAGTAGGTATTCTCTTTGTCATGTCTGTTTGATTTTCAATAACATTCTGATTCTCGAGATTTATTTAATCATGGAGCTTGTTTCCCTTGAGCCTTCTATATCAGCTAAAAGATTCTCTGTTATTACGTTGTTTCCTGTTTTTCCTTAATTAACACGAATAAAATACTTCACAGCTGTTAATCATTAACAATCTTAATGCATGTAATGAATTTTCTTAGAATTGCCTTTAAGATTTGCCAATAAATTGGTTTTAATAATTTCAAAAATCGAAGATCAACTTTAGGCTACTAAAGAACGAAACAAAAGACTATTGTGCCTAAGAATAAATAATAAATAGTTGACACAAAATAAAAAGGTAGCAAGTTTTTTCGCATTGTTAAAGCGGTTACAATAAGAGTAAATAGCACTGGGATTGCATTGCAGTCTGCATTGGACGTAGCCCCGACAGTGCTGCGACACGGATAAATTACTCCGTTGTAAATGGTCTTGCTGATATCAAAATTCCATCAGTACGTACCATGTTACTGCTTGCATTATCTATCGCGATGTTGACGGGTCTCAGTGTAATTTATGATGATGATAATACAACTTTGAGAAAGTTCTTTATAATTTTCTACGATTTTGAGAAGTCATTGAAATAAATTTATCGTTGATGTTTGTTTGTTAGACTTAGGAGTATATCTAACGTATTCAGATGCGAACATTTCTTAAGGGTTTTGCATAGGCTATTTGGCAAAAAAAATTTCTTAATTCTATTTAGTCCGTCAGTTAGATACGTGTCTAATATTTTTTATGAATCTAAAGGACGGGCTAAAAATAAAAAAATTGTCAAATAGCCTATTGAATTACCTACCGTTTTGTTTTGACTCAGGTTATTATTTTATGAGTTTAATTTTTTTATTTTAGTATTCTAATGTCTAAAAATATTCATTTTAAAATTTTAGAAACGCAGCTTTCCGAGGTATGAGGTATGAATAATGAAATGGCAAAAGTTTCGTAGACGGCGGAAAATGTCTTTACGAGTACTGGAGCCATCATAAAATTATATTTATTCTAGATTCTATACCTACCTCGCCGCGCCGCCGCACTTAGTGCATACAATGTTGACTTTTATATTACTTATCTATGCAAAGAAATGCTATTGCTATTTTAACATTAATGCAACTATCTATACACATAAATGAAATTGAAGTGTCTGTTTGCAATTTCTAATTAATAGCTTTTCACTAAATGCATATAATACTACAATACTACTAATACAATACTCACATAAAAAAAAACGAATTTAAAAAATTTTCTCTGTCTGTCTGTCTGTTTGTTCTGGCTAATCTCTGGAATGGCTGGACTGATTTTGACGGGACTTTCACTTAAAGATAGCTAATATTATAAGGAGTAAATTAGGCTACGTTTTATCCCGTATAAAAATTAATTCCTATAAAATTTACGTTGGTCACGGCATCACGCGTGAACGGCTGGACAAAAGTCTTTCTTGTTTGTTATTTTCAGAAGAAGGTTCTTATGAAAGAAGTTTGGAGTTCCTGCGGAAATTCCAAAACTAACGCAGGTGAAACCGCGGGGCACAGTTATAGTTGTATATAAGGAGGGGTTTGGGGTTTGGGATTTGATGAGTGTGGTCGATAACCAAACTTCACACCGTGAATATATTTTTATACCTAACTAGCTGGTTTTATCCGCGGTAATTTTGAAGTTCCCTCGTCCATTTCAGGTCAAACTATACGTACCAACATTCCTCTTGAATCACTCTATATATTTACGAAAATTTGATTACTTTGTTATAGATGATTTATTTTAAACTAGCTGTTCGCTGCGGTTTCACCACCGTTAATTTGGGAGTTCCCGCGGGAATTCCGGAACAAAAAGTATCTACCCTATGTCCTTCTCTGTACCCCTGACAATGTGTATTGTGTATGCAATATTTTGTGATGAATCGGTTGAGCCGTTAAGGCGTGAAATCGTAGCAAACAGACAGACAGACAGTTACTTTCGCATTTATAAATAATATTAGTAGGGATGTCGAATAATTGCGGGTGTCGTCAACTTCTTGGTGTGTAAGCTTCTTACTGTACACAGTCCGTACTTGGGAAATTGTGAATGGATCGTAGGTATAAGCGGCTTTACTAAACATTGGCGTGAATAGAAAAATATAACTAAAAAACCGGCCAAGTGCGAGTTGAATTCGCGCACGAAGGGTTACGTACCATTATCTATAAAAACGGCAAGAAAATTACGTTTGTTGTATGAGAGTCCCCTTAAATATTTATTTTATTCGTTTTTTTAGTATTTCTTGTTATAGCGGCAACAGAAATACATCATCTGTGAAAATTACAACTGTAACTATCACGATTCACGAGATACAGCCTAGGGCCGCATTTTTAATCGCTCGAATTACTTATCGCACCCGGAATCGCGAACTTACATACATTTTTGAGCATTCACATAATAATCTCGCAATGGAGAGTTTTCCAAGAGGTACTTATTTTTAGTTCTTTATTAAACAATAGATGGCGCTGGCAAAATTTTGACCATACTGTCAAGCGACTTGCAAGCAGCAGCGGCATTATGAGCTGCCATTACCTATTAAAGCTGCCATAATGAGCTGCTTGCCATTACCTTTAGAAAAATCCGACTAACCTAAATATTATTAGGCATAAACTATGCACGGTTCGTGTGCCGTTTCTACAGAGGTGTCCATTTATTTCCCAACAGAGAGCCTTATTTCCCCAAAAAATTCCTAACGAAGATCAAATTATCTTTTTAGTGTTATCAGCTAATAAAACAAATTATTTTATTTTACAATCTTCAATGTAGGTATTAAGCACGATATTTTTTTGTGCAGCTAACTAAATATCACAAATACGTATGGATACTAGTAAAAACCATCAAAATTTTGTAAAATAAACTAAAACTTTATAATAATTACACCACCACCATTTATTTTAGGTTTCTGAATACCCCATTTTACGCATCCCTGAATTTGACAGAGTGGTCAACTACGCTCGTTACGCCATCTAGCTAAGGCATTAGAGCTAATCGGAACTAATCGGAAAAGTCCACACTAATTCCGTGCGCGGAAAGTAATTCGAGCGATTCAATAATACGGACCCTGGTGAGAAACGGACAGGCAGACGGACAGACGGACGCACGGAGGGACGGAGGGACGGACAGACGAAAAGTGGAGTCATCTGTCATAGTAGTAGGATCCCTTTTTACCCTTAGGGTATGGAACCCTAAAGAGACTTCTTTCAATAAGCGCGTTACAAGTTTATGTTCAACATCATAAGTAGGTAAACGTAGACTTGGGAAATCGTCAATAAGTCGATTTTATTAGGGAAAAATATTTTTCTGTTACATGCATTTTGTACGAAACCTACTAGTAGGTAAGTATCTGTTTGGCAATAAGTCGTGTATTGAATAGCGGCGTGTTGGTAGAACGAAATGAGATTTCTGCTGCCATACTCTGTAATAACTTTGTAGGAAATGGGGACGATGTTGTTAAATAATTTCAAACGGGAAAAAATACTGAAAAAATATTACTCGTAGGTATATTGTAAAGAATCATTAAATTGAAATTGCTAATCAATCTGTACTTCTTTTTGATGAGCGCAGTTTTTGGAACGAAGTTCTTAAACAGAGTCTTGACTGTACAGTTACTATGAAGCTTTATGGGCATGGTGTCCGATGTGTTCAATTAAATTATTTGCTAGAATATAGCACTACGTAGAAAACAGCATGGCCGACACGGCGTGCAAGACGCGATTTGCGGTAAGAGTTAACTGGTCTTACATGGTAATCTACAAATGGCTACGCGTCACGTAAGGAAAAAGCGTTTTACCCTCCTTGAAAATTGGGACGCTCGATTCCGTCCCATTTAGTTCTATATTATCGTCAAGCACTGGCCGCCATACTTGTTTAGGTACATCATGTGTTAGTTAACTGGGACTTTTCCGATGGTCAGAGTATACTCCTGTTAAATGTTGTTTTCAATTAAGAAAATTTTACTAAGACTTATGAAAACCCTAAACATCAAATTACATTTGGAGTTGAAGAAGCGTGAGGAACTTCGTTCCCAACAGACCCCTGTTTGGAACGAAGTACACGTTTTTTTATTTATAAAAGAATAGCTTTTTTCTCATAGATGAATATCTAATAATAATTATAAGATTTTCATCGGCTACTTTCTGTACAATTCCACACAATGATTCCATATATCTTGCATCTATAGATTCCCCAAGTGCTACTTTACTTCAAGGATACGTGCAATTAATCGCAAATGCTACAAGTACCTAGATTAATAACGTTATCAGTTTTGTTCATGTCCTCACTCCAAAGTCTTACCTGTGATCATCTGACTAGCTGTGGTGAGCAGTTTGACGTCATTGTCAGCGTCTTGCGTTTCCAGTTTCACAGTCACATTCAGCGGGTCCAGGACCTCATCGTCTCCTCTCCCGTGGAGCGTGACAAGGACAGCTGTCGTCTTTCCCGGTACTGCAACTTCTGGCGCCACAACCGAGAAGCCACTGAAAATGGAAAATAATTTTAGGATTCTTTTTTCGAAAGTTATAATAGTTATTATATTATTCAGACAGTATTATCTCGGGCCGATAAGTAATATTATTTCTCATCATACAAATGAGCAATGGTATACGGTTTACGGTTTCAGAAATTTATTTCTTTAAAAGAATTACAATTATTCACTTAAATAAAGAAATACAAAAGAAACGTGTTCTTAAAATTAGGTATAAGGTACCTATATAAATAGTCATAAACTCATAACTCAAGTCTTGTCACAGCAAGATGTAGGGAGGTAGGAGAAAGAAAAGAAGGTTGATAGACATTGCAGATGTTATCCCGCCTCTGCAATGACCATCAACCAGCACAATCTGGTACCTATATCTATATCTATCTATCTACCTTCTAAGGGTATAATTTAGACACTTTATACTAAATTTTGACGCCTTAATTATAACATAATAAATTTTTTTAATATAAAAGTTCATAATATTTGCCAAACACTTGGAAGTTATTAACGCATTTTTTTATTACTTGGCTTTTGTGACTAAAGTGCGCGGCGATCAAACAGCAGGTAAAAAAAAACTGTTCAAAAATAGGGAGTAAAAAATTATGAAAAATGGTATGTTCCTTTACGTATACAGTATACATTAGGTACGCAAGCGCTCCCAAATGAAAATGGTTCACATTTTTGTAACGTTGTTCTACTGGGTTTGTTTTTATGCTTTTACACCTTAACTGCTCAATCGATCATCATTAAGTCTAGCATACACGTTGCCAGGGGTACAGAAGAGGATATAGGGTACTTTTCATCCCGGAGTTCCCACAGGAACTCCGATATTAATGCAGTAGTATAACTGCAAACTGTGCGGTTTCTGTTGATGGGACATCCGTAAACATCCGTGATTATTGTGATAATAACAATAATTAAAACAACGATTTATGCAACCGTCCATGTATTTTAATTTCTGATCGAACTGAACGCACCAAACACACAATGCTGGTTAAACCCCAACAAAAGGGAGCTTGTTCGTTAAACATTCGGCTGAACCGATTATGCAAATTAACCAATACAACGAAATGTGTTGCATTATTTACTATGTGGCGGTCAGAATTAATAATATTTTTTTTACTACCTGTTGTCCCCGGTTTCACCCGCGTAACTTCGCAATTATCGCGGAAATTCCGGGATAAAAATTACTCTATGTCTTTCTATACTTTTTACAACGTGTATGCAAAATTGTATGATAATCGGTTGAGTAGATAAGGTGTGACAGCTTAACAAACAAACTCATATACACATTATTATATTATTAGTTTGAAGTGTGCCTTCATATGAACGAAATGTTTTGTCTGTTACAATAATTTTATTGGACAATCGAGTACATATCGAGTATAACTTTTGTGATGTAAATTAAATGTAACGATTCATATAAAGAATTATTTCGGAGATATAAGTTAAACTTGCTATCACCTTTTCTAAGAATCACGCAGAACATAAACATCGAATATAACCTATGAATTGGGTGTTTTCCGGGGTATGAAAATCCAACATATTCTAATTAGTCCGTCAGAAAAAAAAAATAGACCCGTATTTTCAGCTTTCCAAATTAATGAAATAAACATAGATAAAGCGCATTAAAGTTTAGGGTAGGGGATCCGTGACGTAATTTTTCGTTATAAGCCCCCGTACAAACTGACGTCACGCGAAATTTCAACTCAACGTATCGCCGTTATTTTTTGATAACGTAAAAAAGAAAAAATTCTCAAGTAGCCAATTGGAACATTGGAACTTTCGAAAGCATAAGAGAAAAATGAACTGTTATTACAATCCAAATCTGCAGTGCGACAAATCGAATGGTCACGTTTTAATTATTGTATATTTGTCCCCATTTGTTCGAGGCTCCGTATGTTCACGTGAGCTTCCGTGCTTCTTCATGTTTGAACACAATCTGAGAATCGCGTCGCGTCACTGTAAAACTATGCAATGTTTACTCAACTACAGCGCTGTCCTATTGCTCTATAAACTCTGTAGTTAGTCGTTAGTGCACTCACTTGAAACAATTAATGCTTCGTGATGTTTAATGTTTAGCCATTGATATAGTTTTTACTTTATTGTTTTTTCTTTTCTACGATGATGATGTTCGTTGCAATTAAAAATTGAAAGAATTGAAAAAAAAAAATTAAATGCAATCAAAGCAATTAATTGCAGTGCAATTTTTTGCTCGGTGCATAGCAGTAGATTGGATCATAGTAATGAATTATTTTTTCAGCTAGGACGCTATTTGGAATCCATCAGGTTTCTATGATTTACCTACAATTTTACAGATATGGAGCGGTAGCTTTTTTCCAAATTCCGTTCCATATTTATGTTCATAAAATTTGTGTGCGTGAATAGGCGCGAAATTACGTTCGCGCTTAGAGCCGTAGTAAGCTGGTTCCACCACCCGTAAAATTGCATGACTCTGCGTGCACTGAATGCTATTCTATGTCTATTAATTCTATGTTTGCAGCCAAGTCACAATTTACTTTCATTATCCTCTATTAGAAAAAGATTCGCCTGAGTGTTTTCATAAAAAAATCAACCATCACTCATTAATAACAATAGGTATAATTATGATACATAATTTATTTTATTACTGCTCTCTATCAAATTCTCTAGAACTTTGCTTTCACTTATTGAAGAACCAATGCATTTCACAAAATTAGTATTCTGATGTTTTCTAAAATCAAATTAAGATTAGAAGAGTAGAAGTACGTGCCTATAGAGGCTACAGATCTAAGGGTTATAAGACGCAGATCCGCCGTTCGCCAGAATTTCTTATGTGAGACGGATGCTTCGACTTCATAATGTCTCAATTTGATAAGGGTTTTGGAGTCGATACGCCGCACACATATCGAATGGAAGATTCCTCCCTTAGAGACAGTACCTTTTTATTTATTTGCCGAACATGACTAACGCATAAGCATTACCCCGGCGTCCTGTGTGTACGTAATAAATTTCAGCAGCCAGTTTTCTTTTACGACCTCTGTTATTGGAGAATAAAAATAAAATAAGTGTCTAATGGTGCGATTTTTTTGTGTTTATTTTTTGTACGCACGTAAGTGACATTTAGAAAAAGAAAAAAATACTTACGGTATTCAGATATAACGTAAGGATGTGACTCTATGTACACAGAGAAGAGGTAAAAATTTTATAAAGATAAATATGTAAACTACCAAAAATTTTCTCCATCGCTAAATAAACTTTGACGAATGAATTTGAATTTTTGACAGTTTCCGTTTTGGATAACAGAAGATATAATATTCTGCAAATATTATTTTACCGTTTAAGCACCAATACTTATGAAAAACTAATTGTAGAGTCACTTGTCTATCAATCTAATCTAGAATTTTATTGATTTAAAGTTGAATCTAAATAATTACTGAAATGATTGCTCGGTTTATTTCAATTTATACTTCGACACTACTTAAACTTGAAAAATTAGGTAAATCGAGATTTAGTCGCTGGCACAAGAAAAAACTCGCCTAAGAATGAAACAAAGAATAATATAATTTACAAAAAACATAACTATATGAAACCAAACTTCAAATCGTGAAGGAGTCATTTCTGGCGTTTAAATACGTCATGGGACCGCATCACACAACACTGAGCCATAAAGCGTAACGGCAAACGGCATGACTATAGTCTCGAGCGGAAACGAAGTTAGAACGAACTACCCCACTGGAGCCCATTCTAAAGCTCTATGCACACACAATGCAGTGTCAAGGGTGACGTTACTGTGTTGTAAAAGCAACCGGAGATCCGGCCTTGTTCAAACACGACACTGTCATGGCTGAATGTTTTCCAGAACTAGTTTACATTTCGTAAATTCAAGTTATTGTGAAAGTAACTTCCGCAATTTTTCAAAACACAACATTTTTATAAATTGCATTATATAAACTTTATTTTAAATTCGTTGGCATCCTACATAAACTAAAATATAAAAAAAATTTAAGTCGTTAAAGAATCATCTGTGGTTTATTGTTAATTTTTACACAATTTAGTCTTTAACCCTTTCGACATTATCACACATGGTCGCAAATTAAGAACACCTTGTACCATATTATAGTCACCTGACAAATAATATAAACGTAATGATAAATACATTTTTTACAAATTTGGTCGCGATTTTGTGATACGTATATGATTCATGATTTTGATTTTATGGTCTTTTTTATCACCAGAGAACACGATAATATCTTGATAGATATAATTTGAGATTAAAAAGTGTTTAAGGGATGTGATATTAAAATTATGCGCTAGACGGCCATAACACGACAGCTTCGCGTTTTCTCTGACACTATCGGGATGTGTGGAATGAGCGATGTGTGTACAATGACCTTAAAAACTGGTGTATTGTCGGTAGCGGAACTTCTACGGTTCACTTGTGGATTTCCTGCTTTATGTCGGCGCGCCACTGTGCCTCGTCACGCGCCACGTCGCGTCGCGTGGGAGAACAAAGCTCTTAAAACAAATGAATGTTCAAAGTTTGCCCCTGTTTAGTTCAGCAGTAGGTATGCCGCCTATGCTAAAACAGGATGTGCATAAGACCACAAATGAGATTGAAAACTACGCGTGTTTTATAACAGTGTGCAGGTATTACTTATTTATAATAGGCTAAAGGCTTGTATCCGGGGTATGAAAAAAAAAAATTCTATTTAGTCCGTCTTGAAGATTAATAAAAAATAATAGACCCGTATTTTTTTGCTTTTTCAAATTATTATTTATATTAATTAAAGTTTAGGAGTGAGGGCTGTTGCCGTCATAACGTGCTATAAACTTTAGCACGGCGTGACGTCACCCGACATTGTATAATTTTTTGATTACCTACGTAAAAAATGAAAAAAAAAAAATATTTAGTCCGTCAGTTAGCAAATAAAAAAAGTGGACACGTATTTTTTGCTTTTTAAAATTACTAAAAATATACCTACCTGGATAAAGCGAATTAAAGTTTAAAAGTGGGTGCTCGTAACGTCATGCGCAGCTAAAAACTGCGCCTGCTTGTGACGTCACGCGACATTTCGACTCACCGTATCTCCGTTATTTTTTGCTTACGTGAAAAAAGAAAAAATACGTGCCTAATAATTTTTATGAATCTACAAGAAGGACTAAAAACAAAAATTTATTCAAAAAGCCCATTCAATAGTCCTTAACAGGATGGCGAAATAAAAGCTCTATATCTGAGAACGAATACCATTAGAAACTTAAAATCCTTTTTTTTTTCATTCCAGTATAGTGAATTTGGTTATTCGAAAGCGAAATCTCGTACCATTTATATGTACATAGTTCAATACAATCAAGTCCTAGAATCGAACTCTATTTCTCTCTTTTATTCCCTCTTTTATTCCCTGCGGTTTCCTCAAATAAGCAATTCTCTATACGAGGCGAGTTAGAATGAGAATCTGGCTTTAGCACACAAGCCTGTTGAAGATCTACGTGGGTTTGTGAACTCTCTATAGTGGAGCATTTAAATTGAAAAATTTAACCGCGTGATTTAAACCTTTATTTGTACTGACGTAGGCATTTAATTTGTCATATAGTATAGGTACTTATTTTTTATTTTCAGCAAGGATCATGTCTGAAGTTTTCACTTCTCATGCTCGTAAATTTCTTGCTTGTATATTTGACTAGCTGTCCCCCGCGCTTTCACCCACGGTAATTTCAGAGTTCCCTTGGGAATTTCAGGCTAAAAAGTACCCTATGTAACTCAGGACTACCCTAGCTTTCTAAGTGAAAGAATTTTCAAAATCTGTTCAGTGGATCCAGAGGTTACCCACTACAACGTAACAAATTAAAAAACACAATTTACAAACTCACAAACTTTACCTCTAATATTATTACTTATAGATGTAAACGGACGGAATCGGGTTTTATGTTCTCGTACTTAAAAATTCAATTACATTGTTACTATTGTTTTAATGACAATCCTCTGGTTGCCATAACCATCTTGCTGTCATCTATTTTTATCAATATTGAAGAATTGCATTAGTGCACAATATTATGCACCTTTATTTCCATACTAGCTGTTCCCCGCGGTTTCGCCCGCGGTAATTTCGAAGTTTCCGCGGAAATTACGGGAACAAACAAACTCACTTTCGCATTTATAATGTTAGTAAGGATATTGAAACTGAGTGACCTCTGTGGGTTATACATATAACCTCTAACCACATTTTATAAGTTTTATGACCTTCATGTATTTGATGGTTTACATAGGTATATCTGTTTCGGAAATGGTTTTATTTTGTCACCAACTATTACATACTAAACGCTCATAACACGCTGACGAACGGTATAGGAGCACAAAAGGGACAAACAGATAGACAGCCCTACATTTATTTATATGCATTTATTAATTAAAATCATTCGGAAATCTTGTAGAGCCTTCTTTCCGTAACTTCTATAGGTAAAATTTGCATTTACGGTGACGCTGTGCACTATTTTTTGAGCTTTTGAAAAAACTTAAAAATAGTCAAGTTTAAAACAGATTATTTAAAAGTTAATAGGATAATACAAATAGGTGGCCGGACCTTGCTATGGTATTTCTTTTACGAATTTTTGTGGTCAAGTGTACGTGTAGCGGTATTGGAACGGTTTCAAATGACAAAAGACTCGCAAATGGACACTTGCCAACACTCCTGTGACTCACAATCGATATACGGTTTGCTGAGAAAATAAAATGGCCAACCGCTTTGGGTATTTCGTACCACTTCTAGGACTAACGTACAGTCAGCATGAAAAATGTGTAACACTTCCTAAAATAAAATATTTGTTGGAATTTTGTTGATCAATAAATAAATAAATAAATATTTTACTTTTTTTATATAGGTACGTTAATTAGCTTGTGTTCACTTTGGCAAAACGGGGAAACCCGGCTCATCAACTACCTATATCAGCTCACAAGAGACTATTCGTTAGTGTTTATATACTTTTTATACTAACAGTACTTTACGTTGTTTCGTCAAAACCTAATCTTGAAACCTACAAGGTTAAGTGCGTTTTATTGCAAAAAATGCTATGGCTGCATTACCAGCCATATTAGGTGCGAAAATCTTGATTTGATTATATTGTCATTTTTTGAAACTAAAAATCCACTCATTTTTACATTACGAATAACCTTGAAAGACCATTAGGCATAGGGATAATTTATTACTAGATACAATAAATGTTTTGAAGGCCAGTTCAATTCAGTTCAAAAATCTGGTAGCGACTAATAAAGAAAAAGATTTAGCATTTAACTCTATCCATTAAGCGCTTAATTGGATTTTAATGACTTGCTATATTGATTCATAAAGCACAGCGTTGCAGAATAAAGCGAAAAATTTCTGAACTGTAGTAAATGGTAGCGGTTAATTTTTCTTTACACTTTTTTCCATTAAAACCATTAAGACTGAGCTTCTATCAGCCTCTTCTATAGATTTTCTTCGCTGTAACTGAAGTCTTGCCTGCGGCTCATTACGTTTTAATGAATTATTCATGTGCTGTCGCTTTATCCCCCCCCGTCTCATCTCCGCGACCCCCCGCTTGAGCCCAGTGACCTTTAGTCTTTGGTTCGAAATCTTCATTGGTGTGTCTTTGGATGTTAAAATGTCTTTGTGAAAGAAAATTTACCGAGCTTGCAAATCTATTATGAACGTTGTTTTGGTTTATACGCTGAAAATATTAAATTCTTACTTGAAGAGCAAGCGTTTACAAAGTAGATAGGCACTTCAAAGCATTTAGCCTTTTTTTTCTAGATTTTAGATGAGAGTTTGTTTGGGTTGGGTATTTTTTTTTCTATTAGCAGCCAGTCTTTTAATATTGATAAAATACGATACAAATACCTATAGAACCACACAAATCGCAATAAGAAATAAAAAATCTACCAATTAGTTAATTTAAGTAGATATTATATTAATGCTAGATTTTCTATTAAAATGTGGACACTTTACAAAAGGGTTATAACCTATAAAAGGCATAAGATTTTTTTTTATTTTTTTTTTTAGAAGATTCCTTTTCATATTAGATGGTATAAAAGGAGATTTAGCAAAAATACGTAATACACAAGTATTGAAATAAGATTATGCTATAGTATTAGGTTGAGTACAACTTTTTAAGTTCCCCGTTAAAATTCCAGCTACAGAAGACAACAAGTAGATCGACTTTCAATGGAGCGTAAAGTTAATTATTTCTTGCCAAGTTGAATATTTATTGTACGTACGTAACAAAATACAACCTATTATTCGTCACATTGTTGACGAATTGTGTCTTGTAGGTATTAATAGGTAACCTATGTCAAAATAATTGAATGTAAAATTAAGCTTTTTGATTATTACCACCATTACCTCTATGATTACCACAAATCTAGTTACATTCTAATGAAATATCAGTCGCGCTCGCGGCGGGGTGCGCGCGTGTGTCTCGCAATGCAATGCACTGTAAACCAAAATGTCAACAGTGAAGTGCAATTCGTGTAATATAGTAATTGACGAGCTATTATCGTATATACAAAATAAAATCTCGATAATAGATGAAGAAACTTTAGTCAGAATTTGTTCAACATCATTCTCGAGCAATGAAATCAAGAAATCAAAATCATTGCTGTTTGAGTCCATTCCCACGGGCAAACTCAAAATTAATAGAAAAAACAAAGGGAAGGAAGAGAGAGATCTATCCGATATAATAAATATATTTAAATCAACTGAAATTGAGCTGATTCCTGTCTTTGTAGCTCGTCAACTGGAGAAACTACCCCCAATTTTATTTGACCATCTCGACTGTACGAAGTTATTGAAGGATCTACTAAAATTGCAAAATGAACTAGACGAGATAAGATCTAACTATGTTACGCAGCAACAGTTAGGCGAATGTAGAAATGAGTTGCTTAGATTGAGGCATGACTCATTGCCACCAATCACTCCACATAACGTAAATTTAAAGCGCGGTGCGTGGCTGTGTGACAGCGGTCCGATGGGTCTTTCGCATATAAACAACATATCGTTGAATGAGTCATTTGATGACAATATCGAAAATAAGCCGAGCTGCCGCAGCGGTAAACCTGAATTTAGAGAGATGCGGGTAGATAAACAAAGTGTGCATGAATCATTTAGGCCGGGCCAACGGTCACCAGCACTGGATTGCGACGGCGGCGAGAATCAACATGAGTATGGTGTTAAGCTGAGTGGCGGCGACAAATGCGACCGGCGAATCGAAGTGACGTCCGCGCTCGTGTCCCCGCTACCGATTGCATCGGCCGAGCTCGAGCGGCGTACTGATAACGGTGCCGTACCTACTGTGTCGCGTGCATCTGTGCGCCACAGTATAATAAATACAGTTGGTCAATCTGAACCACTCAATGATGCAAATAATATGGAGGACTGGAAAATTGTGTCTAGACGAAAGAAGCCTCAATATCGATACCATGGCAGAAAGGGAATCTCGAGAGATATAGAAGGAAACTTTAAGGCTGCCGATAGAAAAGTTCCGATTTTAATTACAAAAGTTCATAAAGATACCACAGACCAGGACATAATAGACTACGTATATAGAAAAACTAATGAAATGATAAGCTTGGAAAAAATCCCATTTAAGCAAGAGAGAGATCACAAAGCATTCAAATTTTTGGTGTCGGATTGTAAGTTGTCAGTGTTTTTAGATAACACACTGTGGCCTCAGGGCATCATATTTAGACGTTTTGTCAACTTCAGGCAGAAGAACACGAACGGTGGCGGCGGTACTGTGTCGGTCAAACACACTTTTACATGACTATGGCAAACAGTGAGTTGTATAACTTTGTCAGTTTTAATTGTAAAAATGTGAAGCGTTCAATTGAAGATATACGGCAGCTGTGTCGAACGTCACATATCATCGCCCTACAAGAACATTGGTTAATGCCGAACGATATTGACTTTCTAAGCTGCATCGACGATGAGTTTGCCTACACGGGTATTTCTCCCATGGATCCGTCGCAGGGCATGATTAAAGGTCGCAACTGGGGCGGAGTGGCGTTATTGTGGAACAAAAATGTTTTTCATAATGTATCGGTGGTGAACTGTGACAACTCGAGAATGTGCGCAATAAAAATAATAGAAGGCGATAAGTCGATATTAGTATTCAGCATTTACATGCCGACTGATAAGTCAGCCAATGTCACGGAGTTTACCGATTGTCTGGGATCGGTGAGTGCTGTTGTTGACAATGAATGTATTGAGTGTGTTTACATGCTCGGTGACTTCAACGCCAATCCGGGTGCGCAATTTTATTATGAACTTTCTAATTTCTGTGGTGATCTAGAATGGGCATGTGCGGATGTGATCAAGTTAGGTTTATTCTCTGACACATATAGTTTTATTAGTGATATAAATGGATCAGTAAGCTGGTTAGACCACTGCGTTGTTACCAAGTCGGCTTTTCAAACTGTTGTGAACGCACAAATAAAGTATGACGCTGTGTGGTCTGATCACTTGCCTCTGATAATTCAATGTAATTTAGATATAATTAAACCAAAAGTTTTTCAGGACCTTTGTAATGATAATAATACAAGTAATAAAGTACGATGGGGCGAAAGAAACACAGATCAAATCGACTTATATAATTATTTGTGTAATGTAAAGTTTAGACAAATAGATTTTCCGCCTGAGTTTACTTATTGTAGCAATAAACAATGCAATGACCTGGACCATAAGCATGTAATTGACAAAATGTACCGAGATATTATTGACGCCTTGTGTGTCGCGGCTTCTGATAGCCATTCTATCAGTAGGTTAAGAAAGAAAAGGCCCGTAATTGGATGGAACAAGCATGTTCGAGAGGCTCACGAGGTTGCTAGGTGTAAATTTAAGCTATGGGTTCATAGTGGTAAGCCAAGAGAGGGTCGTGCTTGGGGTGACATGCGGGAGAGTCGCAGAATCTTTAAGTCACGCTTAAAGTGGTGCCAGAATAACAGTGAACAGATAAAGATGGACGTTCTCGCCTCACAGCACGCCAAGCATGACTTTCGTAGTTTTTGGAAAACCACTAACAAGTTAAATAGCAAGCCTGGTTTACCCGTGAGTGTTAATGGTATAAGTGAGTCTAAATGTATTGCAGATATATTCAAGGATCATTTTGCTGTAAAATCACCCTTGGGACCATCACGGTCTATCAGTGCGGACGCGCCCGATGGGCAGGAGATGAACACCAGTTTCACGGCAAAAGATGTAAGGAAAGTTCTTAAAACTATGTCGCGCGGGAAGTCACCTGGCCATGACAGTTTGAGCATTGAACACTTAAGGTATGCTGGCGTCCACTTGCCAAGAGTTCTGGCTATGTTCTATACGCTATGTATGGGACACTCTTATTTACCAACTGATATGATGAGGACCGTGGTGGTGCCGATCGTGAAGTGCAAAACAGGTGACGTAAGCGATACTAATAACTATAGACCAATCTCATTGGCCACTATACTAGCGAGGGTGCTTGATGGTTTGCTTAACACTCAGCTGGACAAGTACCTCAATATCCACGATAACCAATTTGGTTTCAAATCGTTACTGTCTACCGAGTCCGCCATTCTGTGTTTAAAGCAGACTATCAAGTACTACGCCGATAGAAGCACACCTATATATGCGTGTTTCCTAGACCTCTCGAAGGCGTTTGACTTGGTTTGCTATGATATCTTGTGGCAAAAATTAAATGATATTTCTGTGCCTCAGGAGATAATACAAATCTTCAAGTATTGGTATCTCAATCAGGTCAACGTTGTTCGGTGGTCGAGTACTTTTTCTGAACCATACAGGTTGGAGTGTGGGGTGAGGCAGGGAGGTTTGACCTCGCCAAAGCTCTTCAACCTGTATATAAACGCTCTGATTGAGGAGCTCAGCAGCACACGTGTCGGTTGCCATATTGATGGCACTTGCGTCAACAACATCAGTTACGCAGACGACATGGTTCTGCTGAGCGCCTCAGTCTGTGGGCTGTCTAGGTTGTTGGAGATATGCGAACGGTACTCGCTTAGACACGGTCTGCTCTATAACGTTACAAAAAGTGTATGCATGGTGTTTCGGGCCAGGGGTCGGAAGCTTCCGGACACAGTTCCACCCATTAGACTGAACGGAGCGGAGTTAAATAGGGTGGAACAGTTCAAATATCTTGGGCACTTGGTGACCCCTGACCTGAATGACGATGCAGATATAGAAAGGGAACGTAGGGCGCTGTCTGTGAGAGCCAATATGATTGCCCGCAGGTTCGCGCGCTGCTCGGGGGACGTCAAAATTACTCTTTTTAGAGCATTTTGTACGTCTCTCTACACGTGTGGCCTGTGGGTGAACTATACGCAGAAGCAGTACGGCGCCCTTCGTGTCCAGTTTAATAATGCATTCAGGGTGCTGATGGGGCTGCCGAGGCATTGCAGCGCGTCGGGGATGTTTGCCGAGTTGCGTGTTGACTGTTTTTACACGACGATGCGGAAACGGTGCACATCCCTAGGGCGCAGGATCCGGGCCAGCCGCAACAGCATCTTGAGTGTATTCTCTAATAGGTTTGATTGTCAGTACGTGAACCATTGCTATATGGTTCATGCTCTGACAAACAAACAAATGTCTTTTAAGTTAAAATAAATAAATAAATAAATATATTAATTTAATTTGTATTACTAACAATAGTTGATAAGAAATGATGTTACTAACAAAACTGATCCGTAGTTGATTGAAATAAAAGGAAATTATTATTATATTATTATTATAGTATTATATTATCTGTGATACAATTATTATTATAGGAATCAAATCAACTCGCTTTCTATACTAAAATTTATGTTTTTTTGAGGAACGGTTTCTATGTCTATAACTCTATACCTATTTGGTAATTGTAATACTTTAAAAGGCTTGATAACCTTACTTAAACTTATACATAAGTTCTATGTTCCATTTCATTTACTTAATAATTTAATTAATTCAGACATATAAGTACGCATAATTATTACTATTATAAATGTGAAAGTGAGTATGTTTTTGTTTGTTACGCTTTCACGCCTTAAGTGCTCAACCGATCATCATGAAATTTTGCATAGGTACATGTTCTCAGGGGTGCAGAGAAGGAACTAGGGTACTTTTTGTCCCGGAATTCCCGCGGGATCTCCGAAAATATCACGGGTGAAACCGAGTGATAACGAGTAAGAAGAACGATATCCTACGGTGAGAGCTTAAGGTTTTTTATAACTTGAATTTTCTTTACAAAAAAACGTAAATCTTTTAAGCGAACCCGCGGGTATTGTTAAAATATTTCATGAAGTCCCTACAATAAGTTCGCCTGAACGCAAACAACTCGCTGTACGGCGAACCGAATTACTAAAGCGTTTTGTCGGGGCTAACAAAGGAGGCTTAGGTTACAATGAAAAAAAAAAGAACTTACACCTAACAGAGAAAGTTTTAAGCCCTCCCGCGAGTTCGCGAATCCCTTTGAACACGAAGCCGAGTTGTGAAGTTGCTTCAATTAAATAGATGACTTTCAAAATTTAATCGGGTTTTCTTCATCACGAGCCGAGTTGAAGTGACGTGGAGTGCTGCAGTTCTAAATTTTATTAGCGAAGGGCGGGGAGAAATGATTAATTGATATTATTCGCCATCGCGTCGTAGAGGATGACAAAACAAAATTTTACAGGTGGATCGAAATAGTAGTACATTATTGCAAAGGCAGCGAAATAGACAATTGCCATTTCGGCCGAGGCATATATTATAGTGCTTTTCTTAAAAAAATGCAAGGAAATAAAAAAGGGCCTTTTACATAATAAATTTGATTTATTAACAAAATAACAACGAACTCCTCTTTACCGCCAATTTTATTTTTTTATTTTACAGTTTGTGCCGAAAAGTAAACGCATCTGTGGCTATATAGCCACGAGAACGCAATGTATACGATAGATGAAAGAGTTCTAAATTCAAACAGCACACCGTTTCATACAACATTGCCGGCGCGCTCTTCGTTCCAAATTCAAAGAACGCGCCGGGAAGTGATTTTGGTTTTTCAGTCTAAGTAAATAATTATGATAATTCGCGTGTTCTTTATTCAAAAGTAATGGCAATATTTCCGGGCATGTTTAAGAAAATTTATTTTAGTCGACATTATTTAGTAGGTATTTAAACTTATAATAATATCTGGTGGTGTGATAAAAACATATCACCGTTTTGTTATAATTTCAAATGTATTTCCCTAGCTACTACTTAATACCTATTGATCACAATTTGCCATTACGTAAGAAAAAAATAAAGGTTTTTGTGTAAGAACAATTTTTTTCAGGGGTGACACCTGTCTATTAAATTTGAAAGTTAATAAATGAAATACTTAATTAAAAAAAAAAATTCTTTACAAATCATTAGATCAGTCTCCAGGGAGCCATACATAATATTTATTGGATACCGATCAATGTAAAAAACGGTGTCGAAAAAATAGGTATAAGTATATTTTATATTAAAATATACTAAAATATAATAATAGGTATAAACAAGATTGTTTACACAATGTCATAGTTTATTTACCCACAGTGTTAAAATTATTTATTGAATACAAAATTAAAATACTTAATAAAACTGTAAGACTTAACAAATTATACGTACCTACCTAATCCAGTCACTATTAGTTGTACCTAGTTGGTAAGGTATTAGTTTTTTTATAGTGTTTAGCTCAGAATTGTGTTGCCATAGAGCCAAACGTGTATTTTTGAACGGAAACATTCGTCATATTTTTATTTCCCTCTAATCTTTTTGAATCACTCTGTATCGCGCTCTGTTCTACGCCGAAGGTAGCTACCCCTCCGTGACGTCATTAGAAACGTTTCAAGTGACGGTGATTCAAGATGTTTAGACAGGGGACCCCGATAGAAACTAAATAAATTCACGTTTCAGTTTAATGATTTGGAAAACATTAATCGGGGCTTGATTTAGTTTAAATGGTTATTTGATTGTAAAGCAAAGATTTGTTTTGTTGATTGGAATCTGTTTAACTGTAACGGGCATGACTAAATTTTTTTTAGTCTGTCTTGTAGATTAATAAAAAATATTACGTAATCAAAAAATAACGGCGATACATTGAGTCTAAGTGTCGCGTGACGTCACAAGCAGGCGCAGTTTTTAGCTGCGCATGACGTCACGAGCCCCCACCGTAAACTTTAATTAATGCGCTTTATCTCTGTATATTTTCATTTGTTTGAAAAATCTAAAAATACGTGTCTATTGTTTTTTTTTTATTTTCTAACTGACGGACTAAGTAGAATTTTGATTTTCAAAAGTCGTCAACAACCCTCTTCTTAAAACCAAATATTTATTACTCGTAGTACCTACCCACTGAGCAAATAATCACTACGTTTTAAGAGTAGGCACTTCCATACTAATCGCTGGTCCGATCTATGAAAGCATTTTGTGCCAACCATACCCATGCAATGTATGACGCGGTCATAGAAATTTGGTTAAGTATTCCAAAGTTGGTAAAAAAGTTCGCGCATAAATCCATAGTAACTTTTGCTTCAAGGGAGTGTCGCTGGCCTGGTAGTACCTACATATTATTATACTAAATTCGTTTTGTTGCCAATCAAATTGGAAACAAGATCGTCTAAACCAGCCGACATCAGCGAGAATACCTCTCATGATATTTATACGACCAATAATATAATGAGCTGAGTCACCTCGATTTTGTTATTCCTCTTTTAGTCCGGACCAGAAGTAATGACAATGACTCTGTTTTCTGCAGACAGGCAAAAAATAAATGTGAGTAGATAAGTGCCTAATACGTTGCTTTCATTATTATGTGGCGGGGTTAATGTAATTCTGGATAATCTCACAGTTAGGTAGAGAAAAGTACGAAATATGCTATATTTTTTTTTCTACAATACTGCGTTCTAAGACAATAATGTTTGTCTGTATATCTATTCGTATAACACTTATGAAGAGGAATAAAGAGAAGACGGATATATAGATACAGAGATATTGTCACAGGAAAGGACATATCTGCACATACAAATACAATAGCCACAAAAGAATACTAAAAGTAGGTATAAGTGTCTAGTATCTTTCACTTTCTTTATATTAAAATATTTTTAACTTCACCTTAGTACCTATAAACTTGGAGAATATTCAACAGTGCTATAATAAATATAAATAAATAAATATTATAAACGCGAAAGTTTGTAAGTATGTATGGATGGATGAATGGATGGATGGATGGATGTTTGTTACTCTTTCACGCAAAAACTATTGAATGGATTTAAATGAAACTTTACAATAATATAGCTTATACATCAGGTTAACACATAGGGTACTTTTATCCCGGAATTCCTGCGGGAACTCCGATTTTACTACGGGTGATACCGCGGGGCACAGCTAGTAATAAATATATGGCAGGCGCAAAAGTCAAAATTCTGAACACTTTTAAATATTATTTTTACCGTACATATTTATCCATCTATGCAATGCATATTCTATAATATCACGTTAAACTGCCAAAAGAGGACTTGCTGGAGTTATTATTTCTATTGAAGCCCTTAAAATAATGGTGTAACTATAGTATCAACAGAATGAAATAACAGATCTTCTAAAATATTTCATTTAAAAGGTATCTATATCTATAGATTTACTATCGTAAAGTCAAACACATCTTTTCTGCAATTTCAGTAGATAGGTACTCTTAATTTATAACTTTTCCTGTATTTTTTCTCTACAGATACCTACGAAAGAAGTTTCAAATAAAAAAGAATCAACATCCCTCCGAAACACCTTCACTTCACTTTGAAATCCACTCGGCGTTCCGAATCAAAGTTCAAAAGCTCATTATGAGAGTGACTTTACTAAACTAATTTAGTCCCCGCCCTTTGTTTTTAACTCGTTTTACAAGTTGAAGTTTGAAAAATGATAATCGACCAAGTTAAGGGCTTAAGTGCGTGTTTCAGAATGTTAAAGTTCCTAACACTTCAATAAGAAACGTTTAATATTTTTACAACTATTTAAAAGCGAAATTATCTAAAATCATAAATACGAATATTTAAAATATTTATATCTACACTTATAAACAGCAAAAGTTTGTGAATTGTGAATTTGTGAGTTTGTGACGTTGTAGGGGGTAATCTCTGGATTTACTGAACTGATTTTGAAAATTCTTTCACTTATAAAAAGCTACAGTGATCTTGAGTGTCATAGGATACTTTTTGTTCTAGAATTCGAACGGGAATTCCGAATTTACCGCGGTTAAAACTACGGGGGAACACCTATCTCTGAATCTACTGAACCGATTTTTAAAATTCTTTCACTTATAGGGAGCTAGCTACAGTGATTCTGAGTGACATAGAATACTTTTTATACCGTACCGACCGTACCGTATAGATTTTTCAATCAGGAACATCGTTTTCTCAGTGCAATAATTCAACTACATAATAGTAAGTAAAAATGCAAGCAGAGTCTTCAAATACCTACTCTTCCAATGAAAAAGCGAAATCCCAGATCGAAGACAACAAGAACGATAAGCTACATGACCGAGATGAAGTGTAGGTATAAAGACAAAGAGTTGGTTAACTCTGGTTTTAGTGTAAATAGGCAGATGCGGTGCAATGGCAGCGGTCGGTCGCGTTGCCGGTGTGCCTGTGTGCCACTACGGACTACGGCACTTGACATGCTTTCACTTTCGCGCTAACCCGACATGACACCGCTGCCCCAGAAATGAAATAAAACCTGCATTCACTACACTTGTTTTCATCGTTAAACGATACGGAGTTTTGAATACGAATCCTTACTAATATTATAAACGCCAAAGTGAGTTTGTTTGTTACGCTTTCACGCCTTAACGGCTCAACCGATCATCATGAAATTTGTATGCACGTTGTCAAGGATAGGTATAGAAAAGGACATAGGGTAGGTACTTTTTATCCCAGAATTCCCGCCGCAACTTAGAAATTGCCACGGGTGAAACTGCGAGGAACAGCTATTAGGTAAATAAAACGTGACTGAATTCTAAAAGCCCATAAAGTGACAATAAAGTCTTTGCATACTATCTTTAGACTTAATATTTTACGTACTTATTTTCAGCAATAATAATAAACTCTTTATTGAACACCACTTAAAATAAACAATAACAAAAACAATTTAATAGTTGACTAGCAGCTTTACCCTGCTTTAAGCTCGTTGAATATTTTATTTATCATCCTTAGTCCGTGGTATTCAGGCAGTCATTGAGTATTTGTATAAAAGCGGTAAGCGAGAAAGAAATTTTCCGTGATATAAAAAAAACACAATAAACAAAGAAAAAAACAAATAAAATAAAAACTAAAACAAAAATTCTCGCCTTATATTCGGAAATCGGGAGATATTTAGCGATTACATATAAGTCCATAGATAATTTCTCACCTATCCTAATATCGATTACAATAGTAAAGATTTTTTTTTTTTTTGATCATATTTATTTTAAAGGAAATAGTAAAGATAAGTACTAGTATCCTGAGGAAACCTGCATATACGGTTCAAGTGTGCGTAATCTATGTGCGAATATTTCGCTACAAATTAAGCCGCTGAAAGAACGAGTTGGTGACAGTATAGCCGCAAATTCCACACTCTAAGCCTGGGCCCTTATTCACTATGACCAACAACATTCCTTACCCATAACGCGCGTCCCAAAAACGCATTTCTAAACGTTCTAGATGCCAAAATATTAGAAATTACTATTGTTTATGCCATAAGAAACTTTGTAAATGTACTTTTTTGCAGTAAAACTTCTTTGATTACGAGGGAAAGACAGTTTTTGCGGCGTCTTATCTTAGCGCGGCGTGTTGTGGTCATAGTGAATAAGGGTCCTGGTGTCATGCCCTATTCTATCTGTGTACTGCACGCTAGTTAATGGCTTTCATAAAAATGAGGTCTTTCCGTTACCCTGCCATATGCCATTGCTCCCCAGATTCTTATAAGCCACACTATGGGATGGCGCAATATGACAGGATGTGTTTCTTTTTCCTAAAACAATGAGTTTGATTCCCGGTTATTATTTTAAACATAATCTGAATAGGTATACAGTTTGTGTTTAATCAAAATCTGCCACGAGAGTCCTTTGAGCATTTTTCGGATATGGCCATCCATGATCTACGTCCACTAAGAAAAATCCACCTGTATATAAAAAGGTGCTATGCTATCGATAGGTAAATGGAGCTTTTTTTACTTACGTCGTACACTTGCCAGCACTGGCCAGTGCCACTTGCAGCACAAACAACAGCGTCCGTACCGCCGCCATCTTGCCTCTAAAGGTCAACGCATCGCCGCCAAACGCCGGATATTGCTCACCGAACTTCGTATCTGGAAGAAAGAAATGGAAAAACTTATTCTTCAGGAATCTTAAAATACACTGACCTGGATTTTCTTTTCAGATACCTATCTAATATCTATACCTATTAGTCAATATCCGTAACAGTATGATTTACAACCACAGCTTACAACTGTATTATCTTTATAGTGTGTACTTATAGGTATTTACTTTTAGTACTTCGCGTAAAATGTCATCTTTACATTTTTTCTTTCTTATCTTTCTTCTTTTTTATGGACATCCGCATATAATGCATTTACCGCCGCACTCAGAGTCGACTTTAATGATTACTTAGTTAAGTATAGAATTTTAAAACAAAACTGCCGCAATCAGACAAGTTTAATAAATTAACGTTAATTGGCATTTAACTAATTAATTTACATCTCATTAAATGCCAATTAACATTAATTTACTGAACGTCTCTGATTGCGGCAGTTTTGTTTTAAAAATCTATACTTAACTAAGTAATCATTAAAGTCGACTCTGAGTGCGGCGGTTAGCCAGTTTTAAGTAAAATTAATTAGATCAATGTAGGTATTTTCTATTAAAATTCTTCGTTTTACGGTTTAAAATAGCAAGCCACGGTATTGTAGCTTGCAAGAACTTTCTCGGAGCTCTTACAGGAAACTGAAGAAGTCAGCTCGAAATGTCATATTATATCTTCTTCAGCACATAAAAAACCATCACTGTGAAAATTATTGTCCAATACAGCACCATTTAACACAACGAAATCCATTTTAATATTTTTTTATCGACATGAAAATAAATGACTGAACCGCCATTTTTGATTCCCGCCAAAAAAAAACCATCTTTACTTTGATTTGGTGAACATTCTTACGTGCAAAGCTTTACGCAAAACCTAGAAAAGGTATGTAAGTAGGACCTCTAGTGCAAAACTTTTTTAATTACAGCCTACAACGCGCAGAGTTGACCCCAAACTCGAAACAGATCCTTTGACCTTTCGTAAAGTTGGGCATGCGAAAAAATTGTGATACCCCGCCTCCCGATTCAGTTTAATATTTTATTTTTATTTCATTTCAAAACAATAATTTATAATAAAGTTTTACAAATTCTTTGTGGACTCCCTTTTTCGTTTAATTCACTGACTTTTTGTCGTATGAATAAACTCAATAAGTCTCAAGGGTAAATGTCACTTATATTATAAAATCATCATCAGGATTGTCAAGAAGTTTTGGCGTAAAATTGGTAAAATGCTTTTGGGCACGGCAGGGAAAGAAAATGATGGTTAGGTACGTTTTATACGCTCTATGACGATTAATGTTCCGGTGAATCTACAATCTACATGGCCTTTGCATGAATTTTTAGATGGTTGGTACTTCCATAAAATATCATGTCATGTCAGTTCCATTTGTAGGTTGATGATCTTATTCACTAACCGCCGCACTCAGAGTCGACTTTAATGATTACTTAGTTAAGTATAGATTTTTAAAACAAAACTGCCGCAATCAGACAAGTTTAATAAATTAATGTTAGTTGGCATTTAACTAATTAAGTTACATCTCATTGAATGCCAATTAACATTAATTTACTGAACGTCTCTGATTGCGGCAGTTTTGTTTTAAAAATCCATACTTAACTAAGTAATCATTAAAGTCGACTCTGAGTGCGGCCGTAAGACTTAATACGCAGCGTACCGCACCTAAGCTATTATACACAAAGGTGCTAAAGGGCTCGGCCACTCTACGTCATATGAGTTTGAATTAGGGTCTGAGCTCAGCTGTGAAACCTGCGAAAGACAGATGGTACATAAATTTGGGAAACCCCATTCAGACAGGAAATTAGAAAGGCAACCCTGATGTAAGGTTTTGTTATTTTTATTTTATTTTTTGTATTACATCTTAGCCCACCTACAGTCTACACTAAATAACAAGCAAACAGGCAGTTTGAAGAATAATTTGAGTTGTAGCAAAACAATGCACAAATAAAACCACAAAGGATCAATAATTTTTAATTTCACTTAGGAATATAATGTTAAAAAAAATTTGATTATATTCTTAACCAATTTCATGACTTTTCCACATGGATAAAATTCGATTTCAAAACCAAATTCGTTCAATGTTCTTATATTGCCACTTTTGAAGACAAACATTAAAAAATCACCATAGTATTTCAGTTTTTGGATCTGTAACTCATGTCATAAAAATACTGATGTTAGACGATATTAATTGAGATTTGAGAACCAATAATTGTTATGAATATTTTTTTATTTACATGAGTGCATTCTTGTAAATCAAAGCTTTCTAAATCCCTTATATTTAGATAAAGATGTAGTTAAAATTTTAAGTGAGTTTCAACTTTTTATTACTAAGTGATTATAATACTTTTGCCATAAAATTTGGTTATAATCCATGAGGAGCTCTGAAGTAATTAGTATTCATGGTTATAAGCGACCCAGATTCCATCTCATGCTCCCCAGGCAGCTTTACAAGTACCAAGCTATCACGACTAGTAAAGTATTATAAAAAATCAAGTGTAAAACTTTATGTTTTTAATGTTTTGACTTGTGTATAGGTACTAAATTGTGTGCAGTTAATAAAAAAAACTAGGTCACGCAAATGTACACTGCTAAAGTTAGAAATATGCCTACTTCTGACACGGTGGCAAGTGAAAAAGTTTTTAACACTTTTTGAAAACATACGGCGTTATTAATACCGAACGGAAAACTTTGACATTTAAAATACCTACTAAGTATCGCGTATTCCTAGCGTAGGTTCATTCCGAACACACCAAGCTTTTATCGAGCTTTTATTATCGCTATGAAAAGGGAACGCTGATAAAATTTCGGCAAACAGCTACTAAACGATAAAGCCATGCTTCATTAAGAGGGTTCAAAAAAATTGCTTCATTATCAAAGCCTGAAATTTGTACTCGTGTGTTTCTAGAACAAACTGTTGGCTGAAAACTCGCTCACACTTTTGCAGATAAATATCACTTAGGACTCGCATAGTGCGGTATATAATAGTAATTTTTGCACCCTTTTTAGGGTATAAAATGCATAATGGCGGCACCGCGTTACTCCAACGCTCGTAAAATTAAGTAAACGAAATGGCAGCCAGAAGGTTACGCAAATAGAATTTCCCTAAATAATTACAGTGGTCAGTCGTTTTGCAAGTTAAAATAGTGGAGGTATTCTACGCCTCTAACTTAGTTATTTAATGTAGTTATATTTTACCATTCAGGTGTTTTAGGTAAAACTAACAAGATATATACCTACCTACCTATAATGATGTACTTTTTACTAAAAAAAAGTTACTTGAACATTGACTCTTATTGAGATTTTCGAAAAAGTCAACAAAAGTAGCCAAGATCATTTTCTAAAACTATCAGTAACACAAACAATACTATTATTAAAATAGGATGTTTATTGGCCATAAGTCCTGGAACTACTAACTGGAACGGTTCTAAAAAAAAGTTACACCGTTAGAAATCTACAGTATTCCTAAATGACACAAGATACTTTTATCTTAATTATTGTGAAGTGTTATTTTACTACTAAATAATAATGATTAAGTAGGTAGGTATAACGAAAAATAGTTAAAAACTACAAAATAAAAGCAATTTTAATCACTTCTTATAGTTTATTAGAATAAAATACCTGCTGCGAGCTTCGATGTCCGCTTCTACCAAAAGCCGTTTTACCACTGAATTTTTATACTAAACGCTGCTTTTTTTATGTCATAGGGGGCAAACGGGCAAGTGGTACACCTGATGGTAAGTGATCACCGCCGCCCATAGACATCTGCAACACCAGAAGGCATACAGGTGCGTTGCCGATCTGGAATGGATGGGAACTGGCTTTATAAAGTGGGGCTGCCGGAACACACCGTTAGGTGCTTGGCGACAGATTTGCAACCTGAAGGTGGTAGCTAGCCAGCCGGGCACTAGAGAGCGCCACCATGCTATGGTTTCCTCACGATGTTTTCGTTCACCGACAGCTCAAGTTCATTGTTAGGGTTTGAACCTACGCCTTGTGGCGTTTAATCCGAACGCACCAACCACTGAGCTATCATCGCTACAATACTGACTATATAACAACACTGTAATTACACGGATCGGAGGACACGGGAGAGATCAGATAAAAACAGACGTGGCAGAAAACCTGCCTGCCAAATGGATTACCGCGATTAAGTGTGAGCGACCTCTGACCCGTATATGCTGTCGTGCGATCGGGCTGTTACTTTAACTTGAAAATAATATTGACTTGATTATGAATTACGGACTATCTACACTAATTATCTTCTTCAAAAATAAAATTGAATGTTTGTATGTCAGTTCTCTATGAGTTTCTAAACCATTGGTCCGATTTTGATGAAACTTTGGCGGGTTGTTCTGCCTGTGTCCGCAAAGTTTACTGATATAAAAAGATCCTGCGGGGATTGCAAAACTCACGCGGGTGAATCTCTGAAACGGTTGAACCATTTTAGACGGGACTTTCACCGTTAATTAGCTTATGTTATAAGAAGTAATAAAGTTAAATCGGAGTTCGGAATTCTGAAAATCACGCGGGTGAAAGCGCGGGGTACAGCTTCTTACTATTATAAATGTGAAAGTGAGTTTGTTTGTTTGTTCCGCTTTCACACCTTAACGGCTTAACCGATGAACGTTGCATACACGTTGTCAGAAGTGCAGAAGAGGATATAGGGTACTTTTGTCCCGGAATTCCCGCAGGATCTCCGAAATAAACGCAGGTAAAACCGCGTTAACCAGCTATTATTAATAAAAAACAACTGCTGTAATACTTACACAAATACTCCAATATTTACTTAATTATATACTTTTTTTGTTGTAAAAACCAATTTAAATCACTTAATAAAGGTTTATTCAGATTTGTTAAAGATTAAAAAAAATCTAACTTGCGACCTGGCGTAGCTGGAAGTAATTCGTTAGTTTTCGTGTAGTTGCAAGTACACGTTCAACTACACCAAAGATGCTGTAAATAATAAATCATCTGTCAAACTCTGTTAAATGGAATATGACGACATTGATGATTCGAGTTTGCTGAATTGCCGAAAAAAAATAAAAAAAAAAACAAAACCCATTCGGCCGGGCCGTCCAGTATTTAACCCTTTTCCATTGTGTCTTAATAAATACATCCCAAAATCCATCTAGAAATGAAAGATATATTTTTATTGTATCCGGCCCATTAATTCGGGTTAAAAATGGGAACCACGAGACATGGGTACGTCAAATGGGATAGCATAAATTTTTCACGAGGGTGCCTGTTTACCTATTGTCTATCTCTTTCTATCCTTCAGTCTCATTCTACTTTTTACATACCCGAATGTGTCCAATTACAGCAAGGGCTTTGTGGGTGGTACGATTGAATACAAAACCTATAACGAATGGTTTGTTGGTTGATCATTTTTTATAGAGTTGAGGCAAGGGCTGACTCTTAATTAACACTGATAATTTTGAAGAGAATATTTGGTTTTAGAGCTTTCGATCTGCCATTTTGTAATATAGCTACCCCGTAGGTACAACAGTTCAGGTTCTGTCAGTTTAAATTTGATTTTGTGGTTAACCTATTTTATCAACAAAGTCTATATTTTAAATTAAACTATAAACAAGACAAATGAGAACATTAACTTCATAATAATTTATAGTTTTTGAGTGATGGACATATAAAAAAATGTATATAGTTCTCATCAAACTTGGAATAATCATGTTTTAAGATCTTTATTCAGGTAAGTGATATTGCCACCTACATAATTTGTTTTATAATTTGTTTTAATAATGTACAAAAACGCGAGAATTGTTATTTTATTCTTGGTATTTTTTATTGATATGTTGAATATAAAAGTTGATCTTAGCCTAGTCCTTGTGATTGAAGTCACTCATGTATGAACATTCGGATATAGGTAACTAGTAGACCTACCCTTATATAAAATGCGTGGTAATAGGTATTTTCTTATAAATAACGAGTTATTTTTAGTGGAAAAGGGTCTTTACTAGGGTATTTACTATTATGTTATTTATCTACACTAATACACAGTAAGTATAAAGAGGTAGAGTTTGTAAGTTTGTTTGTAATGGGTAAACTCAAAATCTACTGAACTGATAACAAAAAAAAAACAATTATTGGAAGCTACAGTGTACCTTAGTGACATATGTAGAGTACTGTTTTCCCGGAATTCTGACGGGAACTCCGAAATTAAGTATTTCATAAGATAAAACCGTACGTCTGTTTGGCGATATGTTTACTTCCATTACACACAAAAACTCAACAATTTACAGAATAGATGAACAAACAACTCAGATGTTACTCAAGAGAATCGGGAGCTTTGATAAGTACTAATGCCGAGTTGATGTCGCTTTCGGCAGAGCAAGCAAAATAACTTAGGTTTAGATTAGGCACTTCTTTAATATTTGTTTATTATTCTTGTGTGTTTTGCAGAAATAAATATTGTTATTATATTCTATGCTACTTTAATGTATGCCAAATCGCTGCCGCCCGCAACGGGGAACAATCTCAATGCGGCTGAAGTTATACACGAATAAATCCGACAGCTTTATGTGATACCACCCGCGATATTATTGTTATGAGCGTCGCTGTTAACTTACTTCGGCTGACGACGTGATTTAATGGAAGTGAAGCGTGTAACTCGAATGTTTACAAACTTCGGATGCGTCTTTAAATGCGTACGAAGCCACCGGTATTGCGAAACCCGCTGTCGAACTTTTCGCATAAAGGTGAACAAATTTCATTAGCGGACCAAACTTTTATGACTGCTTATGCGGGTGTGTCGAATTATTCAGATAATGGGCAAGTTGACTATTTTTTTTTAGTCCGTTTTGTAAATTAATAAAAAATATTGGACACGTATTTTTTCTTTTTTCACGTAGGTACCTAATCAAAAAATAACGGCGATACATTGAGTTGAAATTTCGCATGACGTCACTCACCGGTGCAGTTTGTATGGCGGCTTATAGCGGTTAGTGACGTCACGAGCCCCCACCCTAAACTTTAATGCGCTTTATATCTGTAGATATTATTTAATTCATTTGAAAAAGCAAAATAAAAGGTGTCCATTATTTTTTTTATTTTTTTACTGACGGACTAATTAGAATTTTGATTTTCAAAAGTCGTCAACATAACGGAAAAACTTTAAGACACTTTACACTGTTAATTGTAAAGTTTACAGTATCTCTCTACTGTCAAATTGTGATCTATATACTGGGATCGGAACAGCAACATTTCTTGCAAAACGCGTGCGCCTGAAATACAATCCCAAACGCTCTACATGGCAAAAGTATTCTTAAGATCTATTATAAGTCTATATATTCTCTATATATGTATTTTTGGAAGTAGTTATTTTGGGTAAGCACTAAGATATAGGGAAAAGGAATTGTGGTGCGTTATCGGAACGTATAAGTCATAATGATACGATTATAGGACTCTGAGGACCTAGTGAATTTTTATACAAATGAAGCTTTTATACAAAAAAGCTTAATTAAACGTACGTTTGGTAAAAATTTCAATTACAATATGAAAAGGCTTATTAATTTCGGGTGAAAGCAAGCTTAAGCTACACTAATCCGAGATTCGCTATTTATTGCAGATCGTTTTATGATTCTTTTTTCTGTATGAAGCTGAAAAAAATAATAGAGTCATTCAATTTATTTTATTATTATTTTATTATCATTGTATGGGTTATTTTGCCTGAAATTAATGAATTATTATTATTATTAAAACATTCAAAATAATCTCTTTATTAATAGCCAATATAATAAACGTAATTCTCATGACCGATATAAGCCTAGTATACAACTTAAGATAAAGTTAAAGAATCCACTAACAAATGGGTAGGTATACTGATAGAAAAGGTAAATAATTTAAAAGGTTTGAAAGAAAATAAAGTGGATCGGTTTTTACCTTGCAAATGTCAATGTTGTACCTCGACGAATCGATACCGAAATTTAATCAACGTCGACCAAAGTAGCTATTCTAACATCCAATTCATTTGGAGCACTCGAAGGGAATTTTGAACATCACTCGAAATATCCCGGCCGTTGTCGGAGTGGATTCACATGAGAGCTAAGTAAAGTATCAAAGTCTGTGCCAATTTGTTCAACAAACACCATTTGTCTCCGCGTTCGACGCTGGTCTAATGCATCTAATGTTTGCCGGACTCCAAAAGTTAGACGCTCGCGTTTCGGATATCATTTCCTAAGCTCTGTGTAAACTAGTTTTATAAGCCGAATGGTATAATTCTTGTCTCTGATTCAGAGAGCAGGGGTTCTTTATACAATTATACATAGATCTGATTCAGTCTTATCGACGTAATTGAAAAGATTAACCGCCGCACTCCGAGTCGTTTTAATGATTACTTAATTTTTAAGTAAAGATTTTAAAAATATTTTTTTATTTTTTTATAATTTTTTTTATTCACTTTCACATAGAATCAAAAATATGATAAATTACCAAATTTACAAAAAAAATCATTTAATGTTGACATAACAACAAGAAACCAGAGAGGTTTGTACAATTAGTGCTACTTATTATATTACGCTATCGTATATGTAAACAATCTATATGTTTAAAAATATGTTTAAAATTGCAATGAATATTATTTTATCCCAATGGTCACCTTATTACAATATCGTAATTTCCATAAAACTTGTTTCACTCCATTTACAGTTTCTACTTTACCATTCCACACCTAGCTCAAGTGTTCCCTTTTTTGTTTCTGACCCTCGCAAAGGGCTGAGCTCGTGATAGTAACAGGGCAATCCATTAGCTGAATTGCTGCTCTTATCAACTCATAAATTTCGCTGTCTATCTGCTATAAGTCAAGCGTGCAATATATACAGACGCATTTTATGATAGTTATCTGTAGCTACATTATGTAAAATTGTTTGAGCATAAACGGAAATTCGAATTCCCATTTTGCTCTAGGGTCGTAATAATGTGTCAGTGAATAGAAGAAAAATTTACTAACACAAATATACGCAGGTACGTTTTACGGGTTTTGGATTTTAAATAGATATTTTAGGTTCTATTATCTACCACTAAACAAAATTGAAAAAATATTTTTACCGTTAAAACTTTAATATATACTACTTTAATATATATGCTTCGCCCACGTGAATTTCATTATTATTTTGTGAACTCCTAATAAACATTTAAACATGATCATATTTTAATGCGATGGCGTGTCAAAATTTTAAATAGATGATGAACTTTCGGGGCTTTAATGTTTAAAACAAACGAACATACTTGTACATTTTTGTAAATATATTTGCGCAGTATTTAAACTTTCGTTTCAATTTAAAATTTTGTTCAAAAATGTTTTAAGTAGGTACAGTCGCGGAATGAAAAGGTTCGTCAATTTTCAAATTGATTCGTTCAACGTATCACGAGCACATATTTCTTTTCATACATAGACATTTTTCTTGTAATGTATTAGGTATATTGTGCAATATTGTGTTTAAAGTATCTTTATTATCATTACGACTTACAAATCTTTTACATGATAACTTGATAACTAAATAACAGTTTTAAGCAGGTGGGTCGATTACAAAAGAATGGAAAACAGTTTCTATAAAATTAAATAGAGACGTCCTGCATTAAATGGTTCCTTAGTTATTGCTTAAAAGTTCTGATATTGTTAGAGTTCTTAATTTCAGGGGGTAGGTTTTTAGTACTTACCTATGTATCTTATAATAGGTACAGTTTCTCACAGTCCCCACCTACCTATCCTTTGTCTCGATTAGCAATAGAGAATAGATCGTTGTTATCTCAATGATTGTTATCCTAACTCCGGGTTGCTCCACAATGTAATGCCTATTCATAAAGGAGGCAACCTCTTGTATAATTCACGAATTACCATTTCCGGTTTTACAGTAGGTAGGTATACCTACTATTCAGCTCTTCAAATAGTCCTATTGAAAAATAAAATATGCAACCTGTTTAGTTTAAATCTTAAATTTTTACGAAAGTCATAGGTACTAATCTATACTAACTAATATTTTAAAGAGGAAAGATTTGATTTTTTGTTTGTTTGTTACGATTCAAGTCAAAAACTACAGGATCGATTTCAAAAATTCTTTTACCATTAGAAAGCTACATTATCCCTGAGTAACATAGGCTATATTTGTAATCCGGAATTCCCGCGGGAACTCCAAAATTAACGAGGGAACAGCTAGTAATCCTACTAATATTATAAACGCGAAAGTTTGTAAGAATGTATGGATGGATGGATGTTTGTTTGTTACTCTCTCACGCAAAAACTACTGAATGAATTTAAATGAAACTTTACAATAATATAGCTTATACATCGGATTAACACATAGGGTACTTTTTATCCCGGAATTCCCGCGGAAACTCCGAAATTAACGCGGGTGAAACCGCCAGGCACAACTAGTGATATATAAATTCAAAAGTAACTAACTCTCTCTACTGTCTGTTACATTTTCACGTCTTAACTATACTCAACCGATTTTCATGAAAAATTGTAATCAGGGGTAAAGAAAAAGATATTGGATTACTTTTTATCTCGAAATTCCCGCAGGAACTCCGAAAATAACGCGAGTGAAACCGAAGGGAGAAGCTAGTTGGTCGATAAAATACAAAATGTTCATTATTCATCGAAATTGAAATTCCCTTCCTAAATAATACACTTACGCCAACGAATAATTCAATCATGAAAACATTTACTTAAAGACGTTTTTCCGAATCGATTTCTCGCCGCGAATTCTCTTTTACATTTTCTATCGACTGAAAGAAAATGGTTGCCTCAAACGTAAAAAAGCCGCCATAGTAGGGACCTACTTACGAAAACATATCTATTGAAATTCATACATAATTATGTAAATGAAAACTAGTGCTGACAATCCACAGGTGAATCTTTTGATATTTAAATAATATTATTATTTTTATTTACTTATTTATTCACAGTAAAAGAGGACATGCTTAGTTGTTTTAACATATTCTATCTATAGACACAAAAACTAATTAAAAAAACTATTTTGTGTCATATCACGCCATATCATAATTATATATTGCCACTATAAAAAATGCATGATTCCGGTTCGATTCCTCCCTGCTTTGATCGTTTTTTTTCCTTTTATTGTCCCACTATATGCATATTATATATTTTTTTTAACAGTACCTACTAACTTTTCTTTTAGTTTTATATTAACGGCCTAAAAACTTTTAATTTATTTAATAAAAGCCTTCACTATGCTGTGCCCACACGTCTGTGGTAACAGTCTAGCTCTACAACCGTTTTGTATTATTTTATTCAATGCCGATTGTTACCTGTTTTGTGAGTCCAATAAATAAATAAATATCATGTATTAACTATATTTTTGCAATATGTACCTACTTACAAAAAGAAATGGCTGACTGCCTGACTGTAGGTATTTAGTTTGCACCTATAGGTACAATCTAAATAACTAATAAGGAAATCCCTATCGTTATGACTTCCTCAGTTCCCGACGATACACGACCCTACATCAATAACCTGGGGAGCTACAACCACTTAACATTGTTACTATAATCTTGTAATCATTTTTTTTCTCATTAAAAGCCCTTGCGCTTGCGTTTCAGGGAACTGCTGATACAAAATAAACGAACTCTTATAAAATTTCCAGTAGTTAGTAGGTTCCTTCGTGAGTAATGAGTTGTGCACAAGTGAAGGAAAATGCGTGTGATTGACTATTCCGAATCAGTTTCACACGATATGAAATAACTTTTTCATTACTCATACTCGGAAAGTAGGTCTGAAGTTGCCTGAGAAGCGGGTTGAAAGTAACCCTTTTCAACCCTAGGGAGAATCGCTTTCAACTGACAACTGTCAAATTATTAAAAAAAACTAGGTCTTTTTTCACATTTCTATTGAACCATGTTCCAACTTTCTATACAGCCAGCGCGATGTAAAATTGAAATAACTATTAATTAAAATAAAATTCACTCATTTTTTCTTTAGCTGATTCCTATTTTTATTTTGACTTTCCTTGCATTCGTAATGAAAAGCACAGTGTTATCCTCGGGAGAAAGACTTATTTAGTCCCTCGATCTATTGGCGCCCTCGCTACGCTCGGGCGCCAAGCCCCGTCTCGGGACTAGATAATTTACTTTCACCCCTAGGATAACAATGTACTATTTTTTTATTAATTTAATTTTGATGGCGCCATCTCTTACTGAAATCAGGTACTTCGAACACTATACTTTATGCTGTGGCACTGCCATGTATTGCCACTAATACCTTTTATAGTATGGCCATAAGAAGCAATATAGTTTGCATCGTCTCGTATAAGGTAGGTAAAAATACGTGTAAGTTCAACTTTCGGAATCGGACATTAGCTTTCAGATGGGATCCTACCGGTACTAATTGGGGTTCGTTAGACACCGATTGTTTGTTTCCTCCCCTCCGATTTCTACTGATGTATCTTAGGGAAAATAAAATAAATTATTGGGGTATTCATTCACATACTCTTTTTCTCTACTGGCATTTTATTGGTAAATGTGGGCAATTAGGCTTTATCTGTAGAGATAGAACTTTTTTAATTATTATTTTTAATACTTTAAGCTCGCAGAGAGTAAAATTTAAGAATGATATCTGATCCTAAAGATGAAGAAGATGAAACTATATTTTTCCAGAGATAACCTCGTTTTATCTTCGGGAAGAATCTAACATTGTCAGTGGTGTTTCGCCTTAATTAAGGAAGTAGAAACAAAAGTTAATCTCTATTATAAAATGCGATGTGAGTTTATTTGTTTGTTAGGCTTTCATGCCTCAATGCATAGACGTTGACAGGGGTACAGAGAAGGACATAGGGTACCTTTTACTTCGTAATTCCCGCGGGAACTGTGAAATTATCGCAAGTGAAACCGTGGAGAGCAGCTAGTATTATATTGTATAATTACTGAAACATTATCATCGGTCAAATTAAATGCGTTAAATTTGAGAGAAATAAGAACAGTGCCTATATACCTACTGTGGAGAATTTGTTTTAAACATAAACATACACTTACTATCCTCCAATGTGCAGAAACCTTTAAACCTACCTCTAAAGTTAGATTGAGTTACGTTGAAGCGTGATCCTTCAATTTTCTTCACAATGTTTAGCAATATCCATACAAACTTGCCCAAGTTGGATGCAAGTCTCAGAGCCCAGTTGTAAATAGGTACATTTAGTAACAAGAGTATTATTAACTCGTTTAATAATATTCGCTAACTCAGCTGAAGCCTTAGCTAAAATGTATAAAAATAATTTTCTCTGCGTACAAAGTGATAGGTATAAGTATTTCAAAAATAAATCAAAGAAACAAAACATAAAATAACTACTTTTAAAAATAGTGACAATACGCCTTTTTTATAGAACATACTTCATCTTTTAAACTTAGGTACAATAAAGCGTATATAGACTCAAATTCTAATTCTTTATACTTTATTGCTCCAAAAGTGATAGTGAAACTAAGAAAGTAAAAAAAAGAAAAGACAGACCAAAAGGTGGCCTTATTGCTAGAGGCAATCTTTTCAAGGCAACCTTAAGGTGATAGACTATTGCTCACAAAATTCAAATCATAGCAATGTAAGAAAAAAAAAAAAACAATATCTTCGGGTTAGGAAATTTTTGTCATTGATTGTACTTTACTATGTAAATCTATCTGCGTATTGCTCTGTTAGTTCAAACTTCGGGTGCACCTTGACTAGTTTGATTGGTTTCTGAGACAGCACTTGGGAGTTAGATCCACCTGACTCGTCAGAGATTAGATCTGGCTAATACCATAGTCCATACTGCATTTACATAAACATCGAGATGTGTGTGTTTGTGACGCCATCTTGGTTTGTGTGTGTTGTTGTGTTAGCTGTTTCTTCTTTTTCTTGTTTAATTATGGCGTCTATTTTAGTTACTATAATGACAGTGTTTCAGGAGGTCATAAAAATATTTTTTCTTAAGTAACATTAGGTATATAGAGAGTGTAAGGTCGACCATGCGACGTATGAAATTCAGTATTTTATATCCGTGTCAAATAACATAAAAACAATAGGTATGTTTTTCATAAAAATTGAGCACGTAAGTTGCCGAGGCATCGAGAGATTCCTTATGAAACATTCAATGTTCAAATTCAACTTCAATTCAAACGTTCAATTCAACATTCACCGTAGTTATCTTATCTTATCTTAGACAATGGGGTGGGCAAGCAAAGCCTCGGCACCTCGACCCTTGGGATCTTTTGTACCATCCCCATCCTGTGCTCCTCCCTCTACTCCCTGAAAACCTCGGCGGCGAAGGCAAGCGTGCAGTGGAGGGGCAAGAGCCTAAAGTCCTCTGGTTCTGGGTAAGCCATCCCCAGGAGGTCCATTCGTTTACGAGCCAAGGCATCGCACTCGCACATAAGATGTGCCATTGTTTCCACCTCTACGCCGCACTTCCTGCAGGATGAGTCGCTTTACCTTAGTTACTTTTTGTATTTCTAATGATGAATATACTCTAATGATCTATGACGTGCTGATAAATAAAATGTAAAGAGCATGCGCCCACGTTTTTATATAAGACTAGCTGTTCCCCGCGGTTCCACCCGCATTTATTTCGGAGTTCCCGCGGGAATTGCGAGAAAAAAGGACCCTATGTCCTTCTCTGTACCTACCCCTGATAATGTGTATGCAAAATTTTATGATGATCGGATGAGCCGTTAAGGCGTGAAAGCGTAACAGACAGACAGACAGAGAAACCTTCGCAATTAAAATTTGTAGGGATTTTTTGCGCAATTTGTCAGTTTTTTTTATTTATATTTTTATCAGAATCTTTTATTGTTACATAACCATGAATTACGGAGGGCTTCGATACGTCCCACGTATGTTATAGCCTGTACATACAAACGTACAGCATCCATTGTCGGTACAACTTCCATCCGACAGCAACCATGTTTATTGCGTGTTATATCTTACTTCCGAGAGGTTGTCTAATGAATCCTGTCACTTCAAAAGCGTGAAAATTGACAAAATTCCTCCCTTCACTGGTTACGTGGAATGTTGGAGTAAATAGGTAGGTACATACTGATCCTACTAAAATTATAAAATGTGAAAGTGTGGATGTTAGGGTGTTTGTTACTCAATCACGCAAAAACGGCTGAACGCATTTGGATGAAATTCGGCATGCACGTTGCGAGGGGTAAGGACAGGGTACTTTTTATCCCGGAATTCTCGCGGGAACTCCGAAATTACCGCGGGTGAAACCGCGGGGAAGAGCTAGTAAGTTATTAACTATAACCCTAAATAATAACTTTGACTATAAAATGTAATCAAATTTGTGAAGATTATTCTAAAAACTAACTGTTCCCGCGGTTTCACCGATGGTAACTTTCTTCGAAATTTACGCGGGTAATCCTCCAGAGAAAAACTAGTTAGTAATAAATTTGAAAAACTATTTATTCACAAAATATTTTCAATATGTCTGTAAGAAGACCTAAGCCGTGACTAAAACAATTTATCTATCTCTATCTATATATATCTATATATATAAAATCCTTTGTCCTGAATGACTGATGGATCAACGCTCAGCCTAAACCGCTGATCATAAGATCTGAAGCTTGGAAGGTATGTTCTTTCTATATCGTAGACATCCGATAAGAAAGGATTTTCCAAAATTCAACCCCCAAAGGGGGGAAAGGGGATGAAAAGTTTGTATGGAACAATTCCGCGGGAACTCCGAAATTATCGCGGGTGAAATCCCGGGGACAGCTAGTCTACTATAAAAATATGTCATTATTTGTAACATTATATAATTTAGGAATATTTTTTCTCGATTATACAAAAAAAATGGCATAGCCAACGTAGTGCGTGACCCGTCAAGTTTAATAAGTATTCGGTAAAGGTGCCCGTCTATGACCTCGTCTGTATTATATTTTTTTGTAAATAAATGTCATACCTACTTATATTATTTATGCACTCACTATAGTATGAACTTATGTGCGTATGTACAGTGGGCCACATACTACATTGACAAGTATACCATCTTGTAAAATTTATACTGTTTTAAAACATGTTTATGACGTTATAAGTTGCCGTTTTTGCAGCTCCAATATTCGTTTTTCGCTTGTATTAGAATTTGGAGCTTGGAGCTGCAAAAACGGCAGCTTACAACGTCATACAGACGTTTTACAAAAAGTAAAAAATTTACAGGTGGTATACTTGTCTATGTGGCCCACTGTACTTATAATATTTATGTAGCTACATACTTAATATACTTAGATTTATTAGTGTGAAACTCTACAAGTCCTACCTACAAGTCCCATACACTACACTATTAATAAAACAAATCATGGTTCTATCTCATCTTCCGCAAGGTTAATGAATTGCAGGTAATTGTTTCAGAGAAATAAATGTATATTAAGGCGTTATTTATGATTCGTATAAAACTTCATAAAACAAAAAGTCATTTAAGAGCTAGGTAAGGTTAGGTTACTTTAAAATATATTTTTTTATCTCATAAATTAATGTATTATTAACTAAAATAAATTCAATACTCAATTTCAAATAAAACTAAATAATATTATAAAAACGAGTAGGTACTTGTTGGAAGTGAATAATTTTGTATCTGTTACTTTCAATTTATAAGACTAAGAAAATTAAATTATCCTCATCAGAATTTACGAGTGTTCTACAGCAAACTTTCCAGACTTGTTGTAATGTTAAATAAAACTTTTATATCTGTCTTTACACCTACTACATACACACATATCTACGGTCATTTTTCTTATAATTTTGTATTATATTTTTACGTTAGTAAAAATTTAAAATTGAAATAAATTGTAATTATCAAGTTAGTAAAATAACTGGATTAGGAGGTGATGCTTGTTAATATACATTTATACCTACATAATGAAATGTAATCCTTAATAATATATTATGTATATTATAAATTCGAATTTGAATTTGCTTGTAACGCTTTCACGGCTCAACTACTCAAGCTATCATCATAAAATTTTGCATACAAGTTGTAAGGGGTTTATCCCGGAATTCCAAAGGGAACTCCAAAATCAACGCGGGTGAAACCGCGGACAATAATATAAATGTGGGCGTTCAAGCGAAAAGGTACCTACCAGTAGTGAGGTATTGAGTTAACACTAGATTCGGTATCTAGAATAGTAAAAATTTTGTACTTTTATCTTTAAAAAAAAAATTGATAGTAAGGATTGAAAAAATATTCAAAAAGTAGCACAGTTTTTTTTATCAGACATTTGAAATTGAAATGCTGAAAAAGCTTGATTTGAGTAAAAGCATTATAAAAGTTTAAATGAAAACAAAAAACACACTTTACTTGCTTGTTACATAAATTTTTATATGTCATTGTGGATTAAAATTATGAGAAATTGTAAAAAAATAGAGCATTTATTAATAATAATAAAATTAATTAAAACCGCGGACGCAATTTTGTCTCCCAACTTTACAAAACCTCTTATATCTCGGAAACTAAATGCCGAGAAATGGTATCTTTTTGTTTGGACGCCCACAAATAACAAACGTATAGTTTAGTCGGATTTAATTAACATACTTCATTGTTCAAATTCGAATTTCTGAACAATTCGTTAAAAAAATGGTTGAATAAATAATATCTTATTACATGTCAAAGCGTTTTGAAGCCCTCATATCGGGTCGGGTGAATAACAAAAAGTTCTATAAATGTCTCAGAAATTTTATAAAGCGTGAAAAATCACTAAAAGGTCTCGCACACCTGCACAGCTTTGTTCCCTTGACGCATGAAAGCCTCATTGGCAGAGAGGGGGGCGTTCAGCTATCTCTTTGAAGTGTGATACGCTGGTTAATTGCCAATAGCCCCGGGCTAATTCCTATATCCTTTAATGTTCTGGCACGTTCAAGCATTTCAAAAGAGACAGTCCATAGCGATATCCTAATCGGTTCTTTAAAACTTTTATTGCAGCTTATGAACTTATATCTCTCATTTCTATCTACCTACAGCTCTCTGTAACCTAAAGGTTGCCTTGAAAAGATTGCCCTTTAGCAATAACACCGCCTTTTGCTCTATCCTTTCTTCCTATGTTATTTTTTAATTTGTAGTGTTTCTTATGGGGCAATAAAAAGCATTTTGTTCATGAAATTTTGATTTAAAATTTGAAGCTTAAAGTGTGTGACTTAGACTTTGACCTGGTGCACTTCCAAACACCACGCGAGCAGTGCCGCAGCACTTTATTAAAAGCAAGTTGAATTTCGGATTTCAAACAGAAATCTCGAAACGTTCATCTCTTCGGCCACTACATACGAGTAATACTGCCTACTCTAAGTTCTAACCCACCGAAGCTGTTTTAAGACGCAAAGCAAGTCACAATGGGGGCTATTTTTACCGTCGTGACTCGTTTATCTTTATCTTAATACCTAGCTTGGTTCCTACAGGGTGCTATTAAGCAGGAACCCTCATTTTAACAGTTTAATCTAGTTTTTAGTCCAAAGAACTTTCCAGTGCTATTTTACCTCTTCAGAATTAACATAAATGATGATATTCAAGAAAACAATTGTTTTCAACGCAGCTATATTCCAAGAAGTTTAACGAGAATGTTTAAATTTTATGTATATAATAGGCTAGTTTCCTAAATTTTTTTTTAGTCCGTTTTGTAGATTATTAAAAAATATTGGACACGTATTTTTTTATTTTTTATGTAACCAAAAAATAACGGAGATATATCAAGTCGAAATTTCACATGACGTCACGCCTCGCTACAGTTTGTTCGCACGTTATAGCGAGCTGTGACATCACGAGTCCCCCACCCTAAACTTTAATACGCTTTATCTATGCATATTTCCATTATTTTAAAAAAGCAAAAAATACGTGTCTTTTATTTTTTTATTATCTAACTGACGGACTAAATAGAATTTCGATTTTTTTACCCAGGAAACTAGCCTATTCCAATAAAACCTCTTAGCGAAAACCGAATTCTCGTAATTTAATATTTACTCCACTTCGTATTAATTTAATCATTTAGAATGTTATTCAGAAAGTTCTTTCCAACTACGGACGAGGCTCACTAAACCTATTTTCTATTACAGCTCTAAGCAGGGCGTCAAAATCTCATTATAATCTAACATTTTCATAAAAAAAGCGATTATTGAATTACTTATATAAAGTTAAAAAATACAAATATTAAATAATATTTAAATCTACATCATCAATAAAATTGTATAATTTTAGTACTTGATATAAAAGAGTTAAAAAAAAAGTCATGACAAAAATTTTGAACGATTTTCAAATTAAGTACATACAGTGTGTTATGTCGCAATACTGCTGAGTTATCCCCGTTAGTATCTATCCCATTCTAAGTATTCTACTATCTTCGTTTTGAATGAAATAGTTCTTTACTTTTCCTCCTGTAAGTATTAACCAAAGCAAACCGTACATGATCTGAACGTCTGTTCGTTAACTCGACGAGTTTACGATCCATTTTGATACTACTGCATTCAGCGTTTCCGAACTGAACGGGCGTGAGGCGGAGCCAATAAATATGACAGAATGAGAAATTGGACCGAATTTCTTGCTTAGTCGTGACTATTTGCTGTACATTTTCACTCTACGTATCGGGACACTTTTAGTGTACAAATATTTATGGAAGAAAATTGAATATATACACTTTTATATTATTATTTTTATTGCATTACTTTGTTTTATATACCTACTTTCACATATTGATATTTCAAGATTAAATTTAAAATACTGTGATAATCAAGAACAAACTCTATTTCTCCTAAACATCCAAACCCGTTCAGACCATCTGTATCCAAATATTTTAATAATTATGTTACAATAATCGTGATAAATGCGTGAATTATTATTAATAATCACCAACGAAGCCGGTAATAGTAATAAATTTTTCTCATTAACTTTGCTACGATGAAACTTAAATAATTGAAACTGGTTGACTGCAGAGCACCCTGACATGCTCGGTGAGTTACCTGTTTGGACTGGACCAATTTTTATATTATAACAAAGTTAACCTAGGTATAAGCCTCTCGAATCAGAAAGAATATTTCTGTTTGAACCATTTGTCTTTAATGCATGAACAAATTGTGTAATCTTTTCTTAATATATATAAATCACGTGTCACGTTGTTTGTCCGCGATGGACTCCGAAACTACTGAACGGATTTTGATAAAATTTTGTAACCATTTATAATAAATCCAACTTAAAAGATAGGATAGTTTTTATCCCGGGATTTCCGCGGGAACTCCAAAATTACCGCGGATGCAATCGCGGGGGACAGCTAGTCTATTGTATAATATAATAATAATATTAATATTTGTTATGCAATATTAGATATTTGGACATCAAAACCGTATCTCAAAAGTGTCCGTACAAAGAATAGGCTGTGTGCAAGTTTTTTTTTTTATTAATAAAAAGCTTGCTTGCGGTGTGAGAGCAAAAAACGACGAAATGCCCTTTTAAGATTTGTAAGAATAACAACGTTATGTCGTTTGCATAAATAGGTACTACGAATTTTTCTTATTTAATCATAAATATTTGACGGTTTTATTTTTCGTATTTATTCATCGAGGACACTTTTTGTAACGACATTTTTATGAAAGTTTTAATTTGAGTATAACGATTTTTTTTTTACTTAAATGATTATAATATGATATTTAATTGGTATTTAATCTAATTTATTCTAAAGTAAAAGCGATATAAATTCAGAATATATTTACTTTTGCAATATAATTTGGGGCCGTATGCAATTACTTCGTCCCAGGTGACACCCAGGCGAGTCCCAATACATACATATTTATCGAAACACCCGCGAGATTCAACTCGAACGAGTGTATTCGGAACACAAACGATAGGTACATGAACAAAGTACCTACGTGAACAGAAAGCCATCCTTAATGCTTTTTTATAACATTAATACAGAAAAAACAAAGCACGATAGAATATTAAGTTGTAAAGTTGTGAATGTTTATAAAAAAATGACTTTCTTCAGAATTGTAGATGTTCCCAAAAGGCTTTTTTGCATATAATTCACGTTATAGCTAATCTTTTTTACAGGCAGGAAATTAAAAATTTGCTGTTGGTAAAAACGGTTATTAAAAACATTTTTTAGAGAAAACAAATGTTCTATCTGAAAGCGGAAAGAAAATAAAAAATTAAGATTGAAGAAAGTCTCAGAATTAAATACCTAATGTACATACCTAATCATTTAACTCTCTATTTAATAATTCAGGAAACAAAACATTGAATTGAAGATATGCCTGCCTAATCCAGATCCGATATGCAATGCCATGATTTCAGTAACCTTTGTAATAGGTAGAGAGGTTCTATAAATAAGAAAAAATCCTATCAGTCCTAATTTTTATTCAAAGATATTCTGCTTCAATTTATTAGATAGGTAGGTTAAATGTTACATTACTAGTGTCACCATGCGTGAAGTGCGGAGTTCCCTTGGTAATTCCTTGTTAAAAAGCGATTACGATCGATTGGTTAAGTAGTTAAGGCGTGAAAAGGAGATTTTCGCATTTATAACGTTAACATTGCTACACTATAGATAAAAACAAAAAAACAAGAATTATTACCTACTAGCTCTTCCTCACGGTTTTACCTGAGGTAATTCCGGAGTCCCCCCAGGAATTCCGGGATAAAAAGCGCCCTATATCCTTTTCTGTAGCTCCGAAAACGTGTATGCAAAATTCTTTTGTATTGCGGAGCAAGCGTATTTACCAATCGCGCCATTTCAATAGTCATGCGTTCATATAGTTCGATTCCCGGTAGGGGCAGACCATACGTGATAAACTCAGAATCTATAGTTTTTCAATCTGAGATTACATTTATTTATTTATAGATAAGATAATATATTCCATTAAAAAAGTCGATGGACAGCAATTTGTAATACTTGAAAAATTGGACAGCAAATAAATATGAAAACCGATAAAAATACCTACCACATTCTGTATTTTTCGTTAGGTACTTTTTTCGAGCTCCGTTTAATGTATCCAATTGGTAAAGAAAGTAGGTAAGAAAGCAATTTGAAATTCTTTATGCATTCAACATTTTGGTTTTATCTGTGTTGGAAAAGAAAATGGTTTTCGCTGAACAATTTACGCTAAGCGTGTTATCGCGTTCCGATAACAAATTCAAGGCGCCACGTTTCGGAACGCACTTTACATTTTAAACAATGTGACGACTGTCCTGATTGCACCCTGGGGTGAGCTTAGTTGGTGCAAAGAAGATTATATAGGTTTTCGTTATTTCGAAAAGAATTTTTTAACTAAGGTAGGTATGCAAAATGCGAGCGTATTTTTTCTTTTCCCGATTTCTTCATCGTCGTGCCCACTCTCTACTCTCGACTCTGTCAACTGATGGGGATGCCGTGAAAGTTAGGATTTTAGGTGTCTCGTGATCGTGCATGCAGAAATAGGAACCCGCGCGTTCCTTCGACTCTTTTTAATCGATAAAAGTCGGTAACTTTGACCAGTGCAGGGTTTTTCTTTCAAATACTCTCTCTACACAAATCTCTATTTGTAAAATGATCACGATTAGTTAATTTTGATAAATAACTAAATCAATGTTCAAAAATAATGTGGTTTGTAACTAAAACTTTTAAACCAACTCGCTAAAAAGTAATAAATATAACTATATAAACAAAGTTCCGTTGTCTAACTCCAAAACTCATCCTCAGATCTATATGGAATTTAAATGGGACCAATTCGGAATAAACCCCTTTCGGACAAAAAAAGAATTTTGCAAATCCGTCCAATTAATATGAGTTCTGCCCGAACATTATAATATATTAAATATATATATATATACAGGGTTTCCGGTAATCATATTAATGGATACCCTGAAATGTCATATAGTAGAACTTAAGGACGTTCAAAAAAAATTAAAAAAAAAATCTATCATAAGTACCTAAGAAAACTTTTCTTTAAAGATTTTTTTTTAATTTATTTTAGTTTATTGAACACTATATGACCAGAGATGAATGAATTACATAATTTTTTTATTATATTTGATATTATACACTAACTATGATGATAAATAGGCAGTAAATAGTATGATTGGCTATTGCACTTTTTTTTAAATATGCAAGTTCATTTATTTTAGAAAAAATTGCATGGGTAATTTATTTTTTTTGTATTTTTTTTAAACGCCCATAAGTTCTATTATAAGACATTTCAGGGTTATTCATTAATTCCCGGACACCCGGTACAGCAAACCCGATACTCAACAGCCAAATGATAAACTCCGCCTTTTTGAAATCGGTTAAAAATATGGATATACAAAATACACTTCCTCGGTTTTTATTTCGTTATGAGTGATACAATGTTCACTTTATCGACAATTTGTTTTTCTATCCAGCGGGGTTAGCCAAGTTGACATTCTACAATCGTTACGCATAGAAAACATAAGTAACGAATCATCAGCCAATCAAAACTCTAGTTTTCAAGTGGTCACGTAAAGCTAGAGTTTTGATTGCCGGACCAAAGTTTTATATTCTAGTTTTATATGCGTTAACGATTGTAGAATGTCAACTTGGCTAAACCCGCAGTATCTACCAAATTGTGTAACAATTTATATACAACCCAATGCAAAAGGCGTTGGAAGCAACAATAATTATGTATATTGCAAGAGCAGGAATGGTTGTACCTACATTAAAACAGCTTTAACAGACAATGCAGGCCAAGCAACGAGCTTGTAACTGCAATTTTCCTGTAAACTGCTTCCTGGGCAATTACTAAGTTATACCTAGGTATTTGGACGTCTGCCCGCTGACTACGTACGTACTACATGTGTAGTATTATACTTATTTTTATCTATGGCACGTGTGTCACGGTGGCACAGTAGATACACTCGCAGCCAACATAAATTGCTCGGTTATTCAACATTTATTATATTGCTTAGTCGTTTTTTATATACATAGGTACCGCTGAAAGTTTATTTATTTATTTATCTATTCTTCTTGCACAAAATAGTACAAATGGCGAAATTAATGCCTTGCGGCATTCTCTGACAGTTGACCATTGGGTTGACAAAGAGATAAAAGGGACGGGGTGTGCAACCTACGAAAAAAACTAAAAAAAATAAAAATAATTGTATTAAAAAAACTAAAAACTGTTTATAAACTAAGACATAAATAAGGACTGAACAAAGAGATAATTAATATAAAGTTATGTGATAGGATTGACATAGAGCAAGCAATTCTAAAAATCCTGCTTTAAAAATTGAACGATTTGATTTGAGGAATATAAGCAGCATATAATTTAAAGAAAACCATTTTATTTTTAACTACATAATATTTGTCTATTTTCTATCAATAGTGGGGAACAGCTTCAAAATTACATTCTAATCTGGGGGCACGACCATGCCCCCACTAAGACGACCCAAGCGAAGCGGGAGTACTACCTATGTATCTTTTCTCGAAGGGCTTCGTCGTTTTTTTGAACCCTTATTATTTGATATGTTTTCAATAGCGGACTTATCAAACATTTAAAGTTTTAATTGCATAGCTCTTATACTTTAGATTTTATTAATATCTAAAAAACCCTGATTTCGCCACTGACTCACTTATGATCATCAAAATTCTTAGGGTATTTCCTAATGTCCTAGAAAGCTGAAATTTGGCATGTAAGGTAGTATTTGTACACGAACAACAAAAAAATTATAAAAACTATAGCTTTTATCCCCCAACCCCTTTAACTAGGGGATGGAAGTTTGTATGAGAATTCCGCAATTTTGACTTACAAAAAGAAATGAAATTCCACCAAAAACATATTCATGTAAAATGACGCCAAGACGAGTCTATATGACGGGCACTGTCAAAAAGTTATCAGATATATATGAAGAGACAAGCTTATAACTCTACACTCCCTAACTCTACAAGGCCTAACTTCTCAAACTCTAAACCTTAGTCAGAATATATCGCTTGGCCGTTTCGTTACTGCAAAAATCTTTTTATAACAGAAAAGTGGATAAATTTTTAACCTTACGGTCATGTGAATGGAGCGAAATGGCCAAGCTACATACTTTGACTAAGGTGTAGAGTTTGAGAAGTTAGGCCTTGTAGAGTTAGGGTGTGTAGAGTTATAAGCTTGGCTCTACGTGAGATCTGATAACTTTTTGACAGTGCCTCGTCTTGGCATCATTTTACTTGAATATGTTTTTGGTGGGATCATTAAGTTTTAAAGAATCAAGATAAAGAATCAAGAGAGATATGGCGTTGCCACAAAAAACACCTCTGATGAATAATATTGCAATATTTTTTTAATGCAGAGTTTTTAGTAAAAAAAAATCTGTTTTAGCCACTAGCTTTAAGAGTGCGTGTGCTAGCTAATTATTACTACAGATTATCACAATGAACGAAAACTGTGTTTTAAAAAAACAAAAAGAAATTTCCGACTGAACTGCTGCAGGTGGGAAAAAATCTAAATTGTTATTCACCTTCGTTCCACCGACGCGGCGTCGCCGCTCACAATATTATCGCGTGGAGTGTAAGTGAATGGATGATTCCGTCGGTGTATTTATGAATTATGCATTCGCATCCCGGAGCGAGACGCGCTCTGATTAAGAGCGACCCTTCATTCGACCCGCGTATTAGTACATTGCACAGCCCCCTTAGCCAAGTTGACAATCTACAACGTGTTAATAAATTGACCAAAAACCCGATATACCCCATTTAAAAAAATAAACAAAAATATGATTGAAATATAATTTATGTCGAAAAAATTTATAGTCTATAAGTTATTCAACATTAATTGGAGGTGACGTATCTACGAAATTTCAAGCACTACCGCCTGCGCCTACGTATCAATGACCGATTCGATTTTTTTGCTACAGGTGGCGTACGCTCCAAATATTGTATAATAAATAATTTAGACATGGGCTAGTAAAAATGAAAATTATAACCTATATTAAAACGTGGTGCAATCTATTCGAAAGTAGATTTTAGACTAGTTTCTAGTTTTCAATCAATTCATTAATACGTTGTACCTATAATCGATAGAAAACTTTAAAACTAGTCGTCATGTCATGTGGTCACGTACAATCGTCCAACCAAAAGATTTAATTTTGCGTGATCGCGTGACATAAACATACGTTCATAAGTTTTCTATGAGTTAAACTTGGTTGAGGGGGCTGGACTGTTAATGAAGAAACAAATTTTTCTACACACCGTTGTGTGCTGTTTTCTGTCGATTCAGAGGGTGGGATGGGGGATTGACCGAACAGGAAAAATAAAGCCATTGAACCAAGATAACCTATAAAAAGAACAAGAGACTCGGTGATTGGCGGAGATGAAAATGCTAAGAATACATATTGTGATAGATAGATGGATATAGATAGATAAGGAGGTTATTAGTTAAAGTGAAAGATCTATATACAAAATGTTCTATACCTAAGTGTGTTTATCTTTATATTTTTATTTATCATTTCTTGTCTGTTGTGCTGAAATAAATGTATTTATTTTCTTTCTTTATTTGAGGTAAGTACACGCTTCACGCGGAAAATTTGAAGGCGGATTTGAATGAATGATGATCACAAAGTTATGTCCCAGATCTACATATATATTTAGGATGCTTTTTATCAGCAAATGCAAGAAAGAGTTCCCGAAGGTGTAGGGTATCCCTTAAATCGTGCCGTAGTTAAAATGCAATTAACAGTTAACATTTTTATAAATTTGATTGTGAATCACTTTAGCAACCACATGTAAAGAACCTTCATTATTATTATTTTTTGAAAATCTTAACCAATTTTGTACGTAACAATCCAGGAGTTAAACCGTTATAAATATATGTACCTAGATATTAATATTTTACTAACTGAAACCTTTATCTATGAATACTATACAAAAATAATCATAAAAATTTGTAGTTTGGCTTATGAAAAAGTTATTAGGTACTAGCTGTACCCTGCGGTTTCACCTGCAGTAATTTCGGAGTTCCCGCGGGAATTCCGGTATAAAAAGTTCCCTATGTCCTTCTCTGTACCCCTGACAACGTGAATGCCAAATTCCATCCAAAATTGAGTAACAAACATCCAAACATCCACACTTTCAAATTTATAATATTAGTAGGATTATAAAATCGGTTAAGATTTAAGAATGATGGAACCTTACAAATGTGCTCATCGTGCTTGGTAAGCAATGACAAAATATTATCTGAGAAATGGCGCATATTTGATATTTACAACGTTCTAAAGCGAACCATAGCCAGTTTATATCACTTTGTGTGTACAGAGTGGCTTGTGCGCTATTAGCTATCAAAGTAACATCTTGTTTACAGTCTTGCAAGAGAGGCTGCCGACAAATCAACAGGGTTTTACGACTCCCTAGAAAATTATTAACATGCCGTTCAGAGAGTGAGTTATTAAATAAAGCATTTACACACATGTGCTTACTTGAGTGTGTATAGTACATACACCTAAGTTCACATTTTTCATCATTAAACTGTAGATAGGATATTTTCTGTAGCGTTCTTTGCGCGGTTTTGCCCACGTTTCATCCTTTTCGCCCCCAAGCTAGAGGTTGTAAAAAGAGGTTGTATAATATTTAGGTTAAAGGTATATATTATGTTAAATATTTAACATTCTCTAACATCAATCATTCATTCTCGAGGTTTGATCTATGTTTTTCGTTTCCTGTTTTTGTCTGATGCTCAGTGACTTTACAATTTGTGCTTTCTTTTCTTATACCCGGTTTTATCTATCTGCAAGTTATAAAATATTGGTAACCACTGAAATGACAATTACTTATTTGTTAATTTCTTCATCTATCAAGCACAATTCATTGAAATAACAATAAAATTCATAAAAGATACCGTCAGCATCATCAATATGTGGGGATGTGGGGATGTGGACTACTTTTGAAAATCAAAATTGTAATTAGTCCGTCAGTTAGGAAATAAAAAACAATAGACACGTATTTTTTGCTTTTTCAAATAAATTAAAATATACTGAGATAAAGCGCATTACAGTTTAGGGAGAGGGGCTCGTGACGTCACTAACCGCTAAAACCGACATACAAACTGTCAGAATAGTGACGTCACGCGAAATTTCAACTCAATATATCGCCGTTATTTTTTGATTACGTAAAAAAAAGAAAAAAACACGTTTCCAATATTTTTTAATAATCTATAAGACGGACTAAAAAATTAAAATTAGTCAACAAGCCCATTTGTATCGGAGCTATGAAATTGTTCTTGTTAAGATTATATTCCGTTGCCGTATCGAAATCGAGATCTGAAAGAATTTGATTTTTCTCCGACGATGAACAAATCCAGCAGCTATTGTGCTTTTATACCGGGATTAGAGATGATTGTGCAACCTACTATTTTCTGAAAATACCTACGTGCACGTTTTTACCATATTTGATTATTTGCTTATTCTATTTTATTTCAGACTAGCTGACCGGCGCGGTTTCACCCGCGGTAATTTCGGAGTTCCCGCGGGAATTCCAGGATAAAATATAAATATAAACCTTCCTCATAAATCTCTCTATCTATTGGTGAAAACTTCATCAAAATCCGTTGCGTAGTTTTAAAGATTTAAGCATACATAGGGATATAGGGACAGAGAAAGCGACTTTGTTTTATACTATGTACCTAATGATTTGTTAAATCTTTAAGTACTCCGTCCGTGCGTGACAGCGGGCTGCCAACTGAAAACCAGCGCTAGGTGTTCCCGCACCTAGCTAATGCTGAGTTGGTGACCCTTTCGGCAGAGCATGCAAGAGATATTATCTATGTTTCTTTAGATTAGGCACTGTTGATGTTTGTTTCTTTTTCTTGTGTGTTGTGCTGAAATAAATGTATTTTCTTCTTCTTCTTCTTCTTCTTCTATTATAATCCGAAAGTGAGTTTGTTTGTTTATTTGTTCGTTTGTTACGCTTTCACGCCTTAACGGCTCAACCGATCACCATGAAATTTTACATACACGTTGCCAGGAGTACCTACAGAGAACGACATAGGGTCCTTTTAATCCCGGAATTCCCGCGAGAACTCCGAAATTAACACGGGTGAAATCGCAGAGTTTAAAAATAAAAATTGAACTAATTAACTTTTTTTGGGTTAATTAATAACAATTAGCTAAATTAACATTGTAAAAAACCTACGCCATATTGTTTTGAGCTCCATTAAAGCTATTAACCAAGATAAAACGACTCGAATGGAGTAAGAGGACCTAATATTCGGTGATAAAATTTGTTATAATTATTGAGTTACAGAAACCGATTACTCGGCAGTATAATTTTCACCGCGGGGTAAGGGCGGGCGACTTTTTTGATCCAGGCACACAACATAATTAATCACCACTGACAGAAGGATGAATGGAAACATCGCGGGGGAACTTGCACGGGTAATATAAGCAATTCGAAAGCGGGAGTGAAGTTCATAAAACATAAACACAACACAAACAGTTCATAAAACATTGAGCGTGCCCGAGCCCGACACGTTCCGTCGCAGACACCGACAGACGCCGTTTATTTACATCTGAGCGTGCCCGACACGTGCCAGGGCCGAAACCAAAAGATACCGTTACAAAAGACGTCTGCACGGTTCCGATGCTCTATTCACACTGCTCGGCATGTAGCCACAGACACGTACAGACATGAACCGCGCAGACAAAATATTCTTTCCGCGTATACCACCCGGATAGGTATACGGCTCGTGTCTGTCCGCGTCTGCGCGGCCGTGTTAAGATAGATATGAATACGTTAATACGCACTGTATTGGAGAATATTTTGTCTGCGTCGGAACGTGTCGGGCACGCTCAATGTCTGTAGATATAAACGGCGGTTAACGGACTAAAACTGTACTGAAATATCGCTCGTACACCTTGAGCATTAGTAATAAAAAAATGATGAGAGAAATAATAGTATATTTCATTACAAGTGCGGAAAGGCTGTCATTGCAAAGAGTTCCGACAAATGTCGACCCGAGCCGAGGCGCAGCCGAAGGTGAGGGTTGGCAGTCGGAACTCTTTGCAATGACGGTTCCGCACGCGTACTGAACAACTATTTTTAATACAGTTGCGAAAAAAATGAAGAAATTTAGTAAAATAATAAAAACACAAACTCAACTAAGTTCCAACTGTGATCAAGAGATGGCGCTAGTCGTATTAGTAATACGAAACCTACGTTGCGCAATACAAAAAGTGTGTCAAAGTCGTTTCGCCATTTTTGACAGTTGGGAAAGAGAACGCACGAGTTCGGAAAAGGTAAAGAAAAAGCTCGAGTATGTAATAGCCCACTTCCCGAACGCTATACGTCCCTGCAATATGCCACTTTTTGAGCAACTGTATTAAAAAATATATTTATTTCGAAATAAACACCCAACGTAAATACAGTTAGTTTAACGTAAACTGAAACATAATTTGTTTTTTTATACGTTTTCACGCCATACATAAGTATGATGATGAAACATGATAAACGATTGAGTATAAACTCAATCGTTTATCATGTTTGCATGTAACACGTTGTCAGAAGTGTAACTCTGTTTGTAAATAAAGTCACATTTGCGTTAATAATAGTAAAAAGATGTGGTGGTGATATTAAAGATTCAATTAATGAGAATGACTAAGCATGGTCTCAATACCTGTTGTATCTGAAACGCAACATGCGTCTTGGTTGAGTCGAAGACGTGAGATTCAACTTTTGTAAGTCGATTAGGCGTTTCAAATGAAGGGGAGTTTGGTAACTCACGCGACTTGAATATTTAGATTAGGTGCCGCTCATCTCCCTAGATGATATCAAATTTGGTATGAATATTACATTTATTTTTGTTTAGAATAGAATTTCCAAAAGGCGTTTTCCTCCTGTTCATGAAACATAAGCGAAATGTTTTCTAATAACATTAATTTTTCTTATCGCTCTTAAGTTGGCTTGAAAAGATTTTTCTTAGAAAAAAGGTCGCCACTTGTACAGGCATGCGAAGCCGAAATTTTACTTGACAATTTTTTTTAAGGTTGAATTGCCGGACTAGCGCGTAGAATTGGACATGGGATAATTTTCATCTCGAAACAAAGAGCTCCCGGGAGAATTATTGCGAAATTGACACGAGTAAAACCGCGGGGAACGGCTAGTGTTTTAATAAATAATGTAAGGTCAGATATGGGTATTAAAATAAATTAAAATATAGGTAGGTAGGTAAGTAACGACAAAAAATAACAAGTTTCAGAAAATATGTTCTAATTAAATTTCTCGGAAAAAATCTTTAAATATCCAATTAACAGAGTAAATAGAAAGCAGCAATGAAGCAGGCGTTTTAAAGAAAATTCTTTATTGAATCAAAAGCCAATTCATTGATGGGGGACCTCAGCAAATTGGCTCGTAATATAAAAATAATGACATTAATCCTCTGAGAATTTTGCGCTCGGTAGGTACCTTGAGGGTTTAAAAATTCACAGCGGACACAAAAGCGATCTAATGTCTTATGCAAGAAATTGGTACGATAACAGCAAATACATTTAGGTACAGGAAAAATATAAGTAGGAGAAATATAGCCGCAATATTGTACCTATTCAAATACATAGGTAGTTATACAATTGCTAAAAAAACTTATAACATTATATGCAAAACAATAGTATTCAAATTATTTAAATGTGTTAACAAAGAACTTATTTTAATTTTAGCAATTTGTAAAAACTTTGTTTATGTTCAATAAAGTACTTATACAAATAAACAAACAAACTTATTAGTTTTCAATGCGTTATTCTCATAATTTCCTAATATTTGGGCGGCCGAGCTTCGCTCGCAGCGCCATCTGTTGTTAAGTAGAAAAGCAATATTTTTCATTAGCCCAAAAAACGGATAAAACGACGTTTTCCCTAGCTAGATCGATTAATCACCCCCGAAACCTCCGCATACTAAAATCGTTGGAGCCGTTTCCGAGATTCAGATTATATCCATAGGTATAATATATATTTATATACAAGAATTGCTCGTTTAAAGATAGTAGATAATGACCATAATATAAAAAAGAAAAAAAAAAACACTATTTATCCGTTCTTATACTGTCGATGTGAAAAAAAAACTTTATTAATTTTAGGAGTCCCAATGATTACTATCGTCTACGTAACTAACTTACTTCTTTTAGGTACATAATATTTATATATATAATATAATAATATAATATATATATACTGAAACTGGGTTTTCCTTTCCCTGAGGGTCTCGGGGCGGAGGATACCAGAATAATCCGACCTTAAGCCGAGCTAAAAAACCAATAATAATATAAATAAATAAATATAAATAAATAATATAAATCCGGCCTTAAACCGAGCTAAAAAAACAATAGTAATAATGTAATATTTATTTATATTTATTTATTAGAGGTACCTATTAGTTACCGCTTATGTACACTTACAAAACTTCTCCTTATTATACGTACCTACATATACCTATTAGGTTCGTATTCCAAAAGGTTACTCAAGTCATGAATCTAGTTTTAAAACTGATTTCAAGTAAAGCGTTAATTTTAGAACCTTACTTGAAACGAGATTCATCAATCAACAATCAGCTGAGTTATTTCCTTATTCTAGGACGACGCTTGAGTACTAATCTATACTCAAGCAAAGATTTGATCTTTGTTTACGTCTGTCATGTCAAGACCACTCAACCAATCAGCGTTCAAAATCTTTACTCAAGACTATTTTCAAGTGATTAGAACCAATCAGAGTTCAGAATCTCTACTAAAGACTAGTTTCAAGTGATTAGAACTTAAAACGCATTCTATAATAAGATGTACGCTTGAGTTATGATTTGAACTTAAAACTAATCTCAAGAGAAACGTGATCTGAGTCACCTTCTGGAATACGGACCTTAGTGTGGATAAAAAGTAAAATTTCAAGTTTCTAGACCTAGTTATCCATCAGTCAGTCACCGCAGTTAGTTTTATAAAAAGAACTAGCTGTGCCCCGCGGTTTCATCCGCGTGAGTTTCGGAATTCCCGCAGTAACTCCAAAGTTGCCTAATTTACCCTTTCCTGAATTTCCGCAAATATTTGAAGATCAAAATTTGCCAAACTGGCCCAGCCATTCTTGAGTTTTAACGAGACAAATGAACAGCAATTCATTTTTATAAATATATAGCTACCTAAGCCCAGAAAAAAGGGAGAACAATAAATTACGTACGTATATTATTGATACAATTTATGTTGAGCCGTATGTTTGTAACCGCCCCTTGTTTAAAGGTCCTATACGTACATTCGACCTCTGTAAATCTCGCACAATGGAGCCGAGCCTACTATGATGGCAAATATACGAGTAGATTTTTATAGATTACGCGTCGAGGACCTTCTCGTATTTGTTAAAACTGAGGGGCTATTACGTTTCTTTTATTTCTATTATTTTCGGTTGCATTCAAAAATATGACGGTTTTGCGATTACAATATGCACGTTTTGACACCTACAATATCTAGCAATCAACCAAAACGAACATACTTAAAAAATTTAAGCTGTCTAAACATAATTAATTAATCACAAAATCGTTATTTTTCTGATTGAAACTGAAGTATGATAGCAACAAAATTTACATAATTGCCCTCCTGTAACCTACCGACGCGAATCATTTACCTAGTGTGAGGAGAAACTCATTTAAGTTTATACACTTACTTACTTTGTAAAAATAAAAAAATATAAAAAAGCACTAGGTATGTTTTTATACTTAGGAAATCGGTCGTGGACAAACCATCGTCTGAATGAAATCGTTTTTATTTTATTTCAGTTTATTTAGGAATACAAGAGCAATAAGAACATGAATTCTTTGATTATCCATTTGGCAGTATCTTAGATTACAATTTTAGCCAATAATATTATCTAGCCATTTTCACACGGCGATTATCAAATTAAAACCGTATGTATATAGTTGTAGGTATACAGTTGCAATTCAACACAAATAAAAATAAAATATCTACCTAATTGTTATTTTTTTAATCATAAAAACGGTGTTTACCTACTACACATCTCGGACCTGGAAAAAAAGTTAATTCTACACTTCATAATTAAATAACTAAGAAAGGGGTAGTAGGTACCTATTTAAACACATAACAGAAAATACTTTATGTTTGCACAATAATTACTATTTACTAATGGGGATGTGGACTACTGTTGAAAATCAAAACTCTAATTAGTCCGTCAGTTAGAAAATAAAAAAAACAATAGACACGTATTTTTTGCTTTTCAAATAAATTAAAATACATACAGAGATAAAGCGCATTAAAGTTTAAGGTGCGAGGGGGACGTGACGTCACTAACCGCTAAAACCGCCATACAAACTGTCAGAATAGTGACGTCACGCGAAATTTCAACTCAATATAATATCGCCGTTATATTTTTATTACGTAAAAAAAGAAAAAATACGTGTCCAATATTTTTTAATAATCTACAAGACGGACTAAAAAATAAAAATTAGTCAACATGCCCATTCTATAGTTCATAATTAATTAACAAAGAAAGGAGTAGTACCTATTTAAACACATAACAGAAAATCCTTTGTTTTCGCACAGTAATTAATATTCAAAGATAATTACTATTTACTAATTGCACATCAAAATGTGCACACTAAAACTAATAAAATATCCTATACCTACTCGTATTATAGGTACGTATTACCGATATTCAATGCGATATGCAATATTATTACAAAAGAGCATAGAATATCAGTTGAATTGAGCATGTCAGGGTGCTGGAATATTGAAATTCAGTTACTATCTGACTTTGGTGTGGGTTACTAATCAAACCGAACACATTTCGTGGTGCTCGCAAATCGGAATACGATAGTAGTTTTAGCGTATTCATGTATAGATCCTACTAATATTATAAACGCGAAAGTTTGTAAGTATGTATGGATGGATGGATGGACGTTTGTTACTCTTTCACGCAAAAACTACTGGATGGATTTAAATGAAACTTTACTATAATATAGCTTATAATCAGACTAACACATAGGATACTTTTTATCCCGGAATTCCCGCGGGAACTCTGAAACTCTGAAACCGCGAGGCACAGCTAGTAAATTATATATATGCATAGTCATTTGGTGTTATATTTAGTGAGCATAACAGTTTTTAAATATTTCCTATTCTAGCTATTCCCCGCGGTTCCAACCCGCGTTCATTTCGGAGTCTCCGCGGAGATTCCGAAATAAAAAGTACCCTATGTCCTTCTCTGTACCCCTGACAACGTGTATGCAAGATTTCAGGATGATCGGTTGAGCCGTTAAGGCGTGAAAGCGTGACAAACAAACAAATATACAAACAAGCAAACAAACACACTCACTTTCACATTTATGATGTTAGTTAGGATAGCTGTGCCCCGTGGTTTCACCCGCGGTAATTGCGCGATAAAAAGTACCCTGTGTCCTTCTCTGTACCCCTGACAACGTGCATGCCAAATTTCATCCAAATCCGTTCAGCCGTTATTGCGTGATTGAGTAAACGTATGCGAGAATAAGAGCTCGAAAGCGCATTTTCATCCGACTTGCTTCAAATTTATCGTCACTGCTCAGCTCCTATGTGTCTTAGCGTTACGTTATATAGCCTATAACCTGCCCAGGAGTATGGACTACAATCGTACTAAGTTTGGTTAAAATCCCTTCAGTGGTTTTTGACTTATGCGTGCACATACAGACAGACAGACAGACAGACAAAAAATTTACTGTTTGCATTTTTGGCATCAGTATCGATCACCATTCATCCTCCAAAATTAATTTTGAATATATATTCAATGTACAGAATTGACCTCCCTACAGTTTTATTATAAGTATACTCATAGATAAGTATAGATATAGATAGTAAGCATAGTCAATTAGAAAGAAAGAAAGAAAGAAAGAAAAGGCATTTATTTGGACACAGAGACAACACAATTACAATTATTTTATACAAAAGTGATTTAACAAAAAAAGGTATATAGTTATATATATGACAATATTATGAGAACAAATGGTGTTTGCGTGGTGCGTCCCCATGACCAAAACGGTCACTGCCTCAGCATGTTGCTATGAGTGCGGGCACTCCTAGCGCTGATTTTCAGTCAGGACCGGAGGTTCACAAATATAAGATTATACATAATATGTCACAGTCTACACGTACACATTCCACTGTTTTTTTTTGTTACTTACATAATAAACGTACATAATAAATATTCTAAATATATGTATATTCACAGTAGTCTAATATTAGAAACAGCAATGGTAAAGTTATATAATATGGGAAAGTATTTAATGTATTTAAGTGGTAAAGAAAATATAAACACGTAAGATATAATAAGTAATTTTATACAATAGATATCGAGAGAGTATGACAAAGGTTATCAAAAGTTAGAAGAGCTGGTTGGTTAGTGATTTCTGTTGCTCTAGCAGGATACCCTTTAGCTTGCGCTGAAAGGTGAATCTACTAGCTGCATGTCTGACAGGAGGTGGGAGGTCGTTCCAGCACTTCGATGCCGCAAACTTAAAACTTCCTCGAAACGCTGCGGTTCTGTGAGACGGAAGGATAGCCATAGCCTTGTATTTATACTCTCTGGATGACCATTTTAACTTGGAGAATAGGTAGGCTGGTTCCTCCGACCGCACTACGCCGAACAGCAAAGTAGCCAGGTGGAGCTTCCTACGCGCTTCCATGTTTAATAGGCTTGCTTTACTCAAATATGGAGTGATGCGCGATCGTGGGGGGATCCGGAAACAAAAGCGTACGCATGCGTTTTGAACACGCTGTATTAACCTTTTAGTACGACCGTAAATACAACCACCATAAACAACATCACAATAGTTTAGTCTGGACAATATGAGTGACTCACAAAGGTAGATACGTAAATCTTCACTAAGGTAGTCACGCATATTGTACAACACTTTGAGTCGGTAGAAGCAATTCCTAGTCACTTCAAGAATGTGATTTTCAAAGCGAAGTTCGCTATCAATCAGAACTTGACATTCAGTGTTTAAAATAATCCACCAAGAACTTTGAACATAGTAAAATTGTGTTCTGTCTTTGCCGAATTACTGTTTATAGTAGATTTTTTTTTTATTAAATACAAGTTTTTTTAATGACCCAATTCAGTGTAATACACCTACACTAAAGTGAAATTCAAAGATATTTTTGAAACTGATTATTATTTAACACCACTGAAAATGGTCAATATACCTTTGCCAGCTACAGTAAGTTAATACTAAAACTAATAATGACGTTTTATCCATTAGGTCGTTCGTAGGTAGGTACCATTGGTCCGATTGTGATGAAACTTTGGCGGATGTTTTGCCTGCGTCCGCAAAGGTTCCTGATATAAAGAGATCCTGCGGGAGTTCCGAAATTGACGCGGGTGAATCTCCGAAACGGTTGGACCAATTTTGATTTGAGAAGTAGTACCTATTTAAACACATAACGGAAAATCCTTTGTTTTTGCACAATAATTACTATTTATTAATGGGGATGTGGACTACTGTTGAAAATCAAAATTCGTATTAGTCCGTCAGTTAGAAAATAAAAAAAACAATAGACACGTATTTTTTGCTTTTTCAAATAAATTAAAATACATATACAGAGATAAAGCGCATTAAAGTTTAGGGTGAGGGGGTCATGACGTCACTAACCGCTAAAACCGCGATACAAACTGTCAGAATAGTGACGTCACGCGAAATTCCAACTCAATATATCGCCGTTATTTTTTGATTACGTAAAAAAAGAAAAAATACGTGTCCAATATTTTTTAATAATCTACAAGACGGACTAAAAAAATAAAAATTAGTCAACATGCCCATTCCAAAACTCACGCGGGTGAAACCGTGGGGCACAGCTGGTTTTCAATAAAATTTCCAATCTCGCCGCCAGTGTACTTTGATATATTCCTTTTTGCGGAGCTTCGACTTTTACAAGTGGTCCCCAATTTCGTCCGGTCAATATTCAACGACTAATATAAAATATGAGAGGTCCTTCCTCCCTTGCTTCAGAGACCTTTTTGTTCATTCACAGAGTATTGGCTATCAATTCTTTAACAATGATATCCATTCAACGACAACAATAGAAATAGAAATATCTACTTACGCTATCGTTGTTAGATATACGAATCTATCATTGAAATTACTTTATTGAATTTATTTTGTATTAAATCATATAGTATTTTAACGAATAGTTTCTTAGGGCTCACGTTATGCTACATATCTTTTAGTAACAAATAATTTTCTTTAAAAATGGGAACAAGTTTAGCATAATAAAAAAAGTTTCCCACAGTAGGTATATTCTTCATGAAACATAATATACGGTTTTAAATTTAATATTATAAACAACATTTATTTCGAACATTAAACATTACAAACATACACTTCAATGATATATATATATATATAATATAAAACTAAACTTAACCTAACCTAAAATAAATCTAAAATATATCCCTATATATAGTCCCTTTAGGCAAGGTTCCGATATAATTTAATATTTAACTGGGACATAAGTCTTCTACATACTATGATTCAATATCGTCCTGTAGGTATATATGTATGCAGCTTCTGGTATAAGTGGTTTTCACAGAAAAAAAAAACGAATGTACAGCCCCTTTGGAGTGTGATTGTGTGTACGGAAACACAAAATGGGTGTGTAGACGAAGTAAACATGCCCCGTAGCATTTAGTTCCAATAGATTTACTCACACGCTCGCTACACCTCACATCACATCTTCTGGCGCATCGTAATGCAACGCTCTAGCTAGAGTCTAGGGATTTGTATTCGATCTATCCATGTGTATCTAAATATTCGGACATATCTAGGTATAAACGATAATATTCTAAGAATATGGTCTGTTCTAAATATCTATATCTAAACATAACCATAACTGTTATTATAAAACAATAGGTACCCGTGTGTGACTGATTGACTGATAGAATATACACAACGTAAACTTTTTTGCTCTAGAAGTTTGAATTTTTGCACAAGGCTTCCATAATATGGATATAGATAAGCAATAGTGTGTTAACCCACACTGGAGAAATTTTGATTAAATTAAAGATTAAAAATTATAGCGCCATTTTGTGTCAAATTTTTTATGTTCAATATTTAGTTACATATTTAAAAAATGTAATAAGGTAAACACATAATTTAAAAACGTTCTCTTACTCTCAATAAATCGTTTTGAATCAATAACTTCATTTTGTGGGTTAACATTTTATTGCTTATCTGCGTCCATATAATGTTTATAAGGAAGTATAAGAAAGGGTTTTTGTAAATTCAACCTCTAAGGAGGTAAAATAGTTCGGAAATGCGGAGAACAGTAGCATACGTTTAATATATTTATACCTAACCTAATAAAGGAGTGATTATTTGAATATTTTGAGGTTTATCAATAACAAAATGATCAATAGAATAAAATTTTAATGAAATATGACACATGAAAATATACAGAAGGTTCAATCAACTGAATGAATACTTTTTATCCCGTTGAAACTAAGTTTGACAGGAAAAAATTAAAAAGAAAATAATTTTTCATTACTCATGCTCGGAAAGTAGGTCTGAAGTTGCCTGAGAAGCGGGTTGAAAGTAGCTCTTTTCAGCCCTAGGGAGAATCGCTTTCAACTGACAACTGTCAAATTATTAAAAAAAAACTAGGTCTATTTTCACATTTCTATTGAACCATGTTCCAACTTTCTATACAGCCAGCGCCATGTAAAATTGAAATAACGTAAACTTTAAGTAGGTATTAATTAAATTTCACTCATTTTTTCTTAAGCTAATTAATTAATTAAAATATAAATAATATTATTTTATTTTCTTTAATTAATACTTAATAATTAAAGAAAATATTTTTTTAGATGACTTTATTATAATTTAGGTCGCCACAATGTAAATAAAAAATACTGGCTGAATAGCTAGCCGGCCAAAGAAAAAGAAATAGGTGGGAAAGCGTCAAGCGACTATCCAATCTTCACTCATTTTTTCTTTAGCTAATTCCTATTTTTATTTTGACTTTCCTTGCATTCGTAATGAAAAGCACAGTGTTACCCTCGGGAGAAAGTAACTTATTTAGTGCCTCGAACTATTGGCGCCCTCGCTACGCTCGGGCGCCAAACCCCGTCTCGGCACTAAATGAGTTACTTTCACCCCTTGGATAACAATGTACTATAAAATTCTCATTACCACTAGCAAAGTTAATATTAGAATTTCTGTCTGAAGTTCTAAGAAATATGCTTGAAATTTCAACGCTTTTTAATGGAAAATAAAATTCTATCTTAATCAAAGGTAGGTACAACTTTTTCGTGTTAATACTATTTATATAACACAACTAGCTGTCCCCCGCGATTTCAGCTGCGGTAATTTCGGAATTCCCGCGGGAATTCCGAAATCCGCGGGAAATCCGCGGGAGAAAAGTGCTCTACGTCCTTCTTTGTACCCCTGACAATAGTTTACGGTGAATAACTGTAATTTCGGAGTTTCTGCAGGAATTACGGGATAAAAACTATCCTATCTTTTAAGTTGGACCATATTATAAATGGTTACAAAATTTTATCAAAATCCGTTCAGTGGTTTAGGAGTCCATCGCGGAGAAACAACGTGACACGTGATTTATATATATAACACAATTATTAGGATTACTAGCAGCTCTAAAATATATAAGAGCACATATCTTAATTTTTATAAAACATATCAGTTAGAGTCTAAGTTAAGTCTTAGACCATTGTTTTCATTGTATGTAATTCTGAAACAATATTTTCGCCACCGTCGGTCTCTTGGACCACAGCGAAAGGCTTAACGTAGGAGAGGTTAGGTCAGTCCATACACCCTCGCAAGGATTTCTTCCAGGAGATTTACTTGTAACGGCACAGTTGCCAATAAAATGCCATTTCATGGCAACGAGAGAATGTATCCGAAAGTTTGGTGTGATTTTGTAATCTTTTCACTTACCTATACCTACTGTTTGTCACCAAAGAACTTGTAGTGTTTATGAATATGCATAATATGAGGCACGCGATTAATAAGTTTATACATATAGATATTATAATTACAATGTATTGTTTGTTTGCATGTCAACTTTTATCTAATTGATCTGTGATTGTAAGACTTAAAAATGCGTAAGTATCTAGGCTTCTATAAGTTGAGAATATTTATTCCGGATTTTCATTAGGTCTCATTAATAACCGGTGAAAAAGAAAATTACCTACCTATGTAGGTAAATTTCTTTTAGGTACATAGGTACTCGAATATTATGTAAAACCGTCCGGTTATAATTTTTGAGTGATACGGACGACGATGGATAGAACAATTGCAAAAATAGGACATTGCATTATAACGATCTTTTTTGTGTCCTACATACACGACCCGATTTCATTTTACTATATAGTACCTACATAGGTATATCCTATAAATTAATATGACATGTTAGCTGATTCAATTAACTAAAATAAATTATGTTCAACTATTAAATATTAATGTACTTATAAGACATGTAATGAATATTACGAATAAATATATCGATATCTATATACAGGATGTCCCGTAAATCGACGTCAAGCCAGAACCGGGTTATAGGCTTAGATATAACTTAATGAAAAAACGTAAAAAAATAATCTTTAAGATTTATAAAAATTGATAATTTACACCCTGCGACGGTTCTTTAACTCCTGTTGCTACAAACCTTAACTTTTTTTCAATTTTCTTCTTATTGTGTAATCCTGAAAAGTGTTTCTGAAAACTAATGCTTTTAAGTTATTGCCAATGAAGTTTTTTAAATTATTGCTTTGGTCAGTTTTTAATGACTGTCCTTTTTTTAAATAGGCATAGCAAAGATTTTTATATTTTTCTGTTAACAGCTGTTGTGACTTAGCCTATCACCTGGTTCTGGCTTGACGTCGATTTACGGGACACCCTGTTTAGGTATTATTATATACATAAATCTATCTTGGTATGTATTAAATAATCAAATATATTATTAAGAATAGGCTTCCGACGAGTACAAATTGTTCTGGTTTTTGAATATTTATAATATTGTACTATATTTTCATATAATATTTTTTTTTTTATATTATCATGAAGTATTTTATCATGAAATTGACCGTACGTTAAACATCGTCACAATGGTTAAAGTTATACACGAGTAGTATTTTGAGCCGAGCAAATACCGGACTAGCACCTTTTAAGGAATTTAGATTAAAGATTTTCTAAAGCAAATATTTAACTTATTTAGGTAAGAATTCTGAGACAATTTTGCTTGTTGGACACCCATTTGCCCCTGATTATTCGACCCATAAGACCTACGTTAAATGTAAGAGTCCTCTTAAAGATTCTCAAAGTCCTTGTCTTTAATTAGCGTAGTCTTATAAACATCTGATGCTGATGTTTAAATTTATTTTTTAATAAATAAAACAAATTAAGTTTTTGATAATTCTGCAATAATCGATAACACGTTTATTTCCAATTCCAAATATATTTCAAACATTCTGACAGCGCTAGGTATAATCGTTACTAAAAATGCGAAAGTGAGTTTGTTTGTTTGTTTGTTTGTTACGCTTCACGACTAACTCATGCTCAACCGATCATCATAAGATTTTACATACACGTTTTCAGGGGTACAGAGAAAACAAATTACCCTATGTCCATAGGTAATTTTTATCGCGGAGTTCCCACGGGAACACCGGAATTAACGCGGGTGAAACTACATTAAATTTTGCATGCTACCCGTTGCCAAGGGTAGGTACAGAAAAAAAAAATGGGTACCTACCTAGTACTTTTATATGCGAATACCCGCGGGATCTTCGAAATTAAAGCGGATGAAACCGCGGGGAGCAGCTAGTTTTTATACAAGTCTATTTACTTATGTATAGGTACTTTGCTTATTAATATATCAGCCAATAAACTCCAAATGAAAAAGGAAAGAGAGCAACAGAAAGAATAATATTTATGTGTTTTCGTAAGAAAATATATACAGTTTTATCTTAACTCTAATACTTGTGCACACCTAGATAGGTAATATAGAGAAACAAAATATAAGAAAAGAGGAATGTAAACGTGGCAGACAGGTAATTTCGTTCACCTGCTCGGTGTTCCCAAGTTAAAAGGCTCGTTTAACCGTCACGGTACGGACACGATACGACTTTGCTGAAATGCTTTGCTAAAATAACCAACAAACTGAAACCAGCTAAACAGATTGTATGTACTTACATACCTACCTATACTAAACTAGCTGTTCCCCGCGGTTTTACCCGCGGTAATTTCGGAGTTCCCGCGAGAATTCCGAGACACAAAGTACCCTATGTCCTTTTTCGTGTATGCAAAATTTCATGAGATTTTACCGGCGTTTGTTATATCGGAATTCCCGCGGAAATTCCAGGATAGAAAGTACTCAATGTCCTCCTCTGACCCCTGAAAATGTGTGTGTAAAATTTGTTTTTTATAATACAACAGAAACATAAAGTTTTTAATCTTATATAAGAGATGTTAAGTTGGTTGATCATATCTTCATTATATTATGTAAATTACGCGGGACTTGAACGCGATGTTTTTTATTACCTTTTTTGCCTGACGTTTCGGCTGAGTTGCATCACGCCGTGGTCACAGGTCATATCTTCATTTTTTAATTATAAAAATTAGTTTATCAGTTAAATAGAAAACCTCAGTAATTTCAACACAGTTTTCTTAGTTATTTCAACTGACATATACCTAGATACAAAAATTTTAGTAATAAACGAGTGCAAAAAGTACCTGCCAATTTGACCCGTACCTAGTCTATGTCGGTTACGTTCCGTTTGCGTCACATAAAGTAGTTTCATATTATTTTTCATCTTACTATTAGTTTTATATTTTCGATATTACATACCTAATGAGTTAGTGGGTAAAAATTGCAACACTATCCTCTATATCAACTAGGAGCAAGTCGAAACAAAACTAATTTCCTCCAAAAATGGAATGTGACCACTTTTACGATATAAACCAATTACACGAAATAAAATATATGTAAATATGTAATATGTAAATCTATTTTCTAAACCCAAATATATATTATATTTGTCAAAGAGAAAATACATAACCGCCTCTAATCTTGTAACATAAAGAAGTTTTTGTTAAATTTATCTGACAAGGGTCCTACCACCATCTCATAAGCTCTAATATATGTAGCAGTATCGAAATTCTTGACACGCAGTTTCGAATTAAGGTTAAAATGACACTGCTAGAAGTGGTTACAGGTTCCTAAAACTGGAATACGTTTTTTATTATTAATGTTGTGATCTGCCGCCGTATTAAAGTGAAAAAAGATAACCATTTATCGAAGTTGACGATGGGTGATGAGTTTTAATATTGTAAATGCATTGATTTTTACGAGACCAGCGATTTCCAAAAAAACTACTTGTTTTCTTTGTTTGTTTGTTTTCTTTTGCTCTTATTTTTTTTTATTTTAAGAAAAAGCATCAATGCAGTTTCAAAGGTCATATTTTAATTGAACACCTACTTGTTTTTTAAAACTTAAAGTAACAAAATTTCGATAAGCAACTTACAACTGCAGATATTTTTGTCTTAGTTACGAAAACTTCACTTTCTCGCGAAGTAAATTGGAGTTTGCGTAATATTGCAGTATTTCATAATATGTAAGACGTGTACGCTTAAACAAGGCAATAATCCATTTTGTCGTTGCAAAATTGCCGGTGTGTTGTGACAATTCGGGCACGTAGCGAGCTTACCTCTATTCTTTGCTGATGTTAAGTGTAACATAAAATATAAGTTATGTCTTCATAACGCAAGCGCATGTGTCCCGGAGGGATGTACCACAAATTTGCAGTTGCCGTAAAAAATCTACCAAACTACATCCCACTAACATTTTTGGGATGTAAAAGTTGGGAGTTCGTAACGTTAATATCTAAAAATCTCAAATGCTGTTCATCGTTACGCAACACATCTTGAGGGCGGCCGGACTGAATCAGCTCATATTTTTATTATTGTTCGTAATAGTCCGACTAAGGTTATAGGAAAGATAAAATTCTGCCGGAAAATTGGTAAACTCGGGAAAAATTGAAATTTTTCTCTGAAATTTATTTTTTGGACAGGACAACATTTTTCGGGTCAGCTAGTAATAAATATTTATGTCAACGATGCTCCGCTATTTCTCCGGATATTTGATTATTATGAAAGCCTTAAAGGGTTTTCTTGACTGAAGTAATCGGTTTGTTGTCTGCATCAACAGATTTGAAACTGATAAAGCCAGTAATATGTTATTATAAATAGATTGAATGTTCTTCATCTTTTTTTTTTGGTTTTGAAAAATTTCATACAGTACTTTTTAGGTAAAGCAATTCAATATTGCTTTAAACATATAGTTTTAGTGACTAATAATAATAAATAGTTTTATTATTATTTTTATTTAGTAATAACTATGATAAATAAATTAAAACGTGCTCCCATCATAGAGTTGTCCCGTGATAACAGCTAAGCGCAAAATGAAAATAGTTTAAGAATGCATGTTTGTATAGGAACATACTAATTTATGCAATAAGCACCATAGAGATTATAATTCGACTTGTAATTAAAAAAGGAAAACCTAAAATACAGGAATGAGATTTTCGCTCTTTGCCAACTTCATAAATTTATATCGTCGAGTCTTCGTTAGCTGTGGTGCATCACTTTCATTGCCTGGTAAAATTTTACTCTCCATGCTCCTTAAAGATACCTATGGAATAAATAACTTAGAATTTCTCGGGGCCGATCACGCTATTACATAACGACAGTTCAAAACGTCAAATCCCTAATAATTTTATAAATGCAAAATTAACTCTGTCTCTTTGTCTGTCAGTCACGCTTTCACGCCTAACAGCTCAACCGATAATCGTCAAAATTTTTCATACACGTTGTCAGAGTATACACAGAAGTACAAAGGTACCTTTTATCCCAGAATTCCCACGGGAACTCCCAACTTATCGCGGGTGAATCCGCTGAAAACAATTATAAGCATTTTCATATCCGCTGACTATTACAAAGATGATATTTGGACATAGATAAGCAATAATGTGTTAACCCACACAGGAGAAATTTTGAGTAAATTGTGTTTTAAAATTATAGCGCCATTTTCTGTCAACATTTTTTATATTCAATATTTAGTTACATACTTAAACAATTTAATAAGGTAAACAAATAATTAAAAAACGTTCCCTAACTCTCAATAAGTCGTTCTGAATAGGTAACTTAATTTAGTGGGTTAACATGTTATTGCTTATCTGCGTCCATTTAGAAGATAATGTTAATCAACCTTGGACCGAAGGATTTGAACGAACGTCAGGACTGAGAGAAAACTAAAAACAAATAGGTGTGTGACTTTTTATGATTTTGTTTTGGTAGACAAATCGTTCCATAACACTCCGATCGACCTCCTGAAAGTGTTGTGGAATCACATAAGTTCTTTGGCGCGAACGTACTTTCGCTCCACTCAAATCTCAAATAAATTGTTTTGTGCTTCAATTTGGAACGAAATTATACACTCTCGCTCTATATGTATATAATAGGTAACAGTATACTGTATAGTAGGTATACCTACTACTGATGTGTAATACAATTTTACTGTCTATAAAGACATAATATCTACTATGAGTGTATGTGACTTATATTTATAAAATTAATATCATTTCGACTTATATTGTGTTCAGTCTCTTTGTGTGAGCGGACAGTGACCTCAATAAATCTTCTTTTCGATCTCGTCCGGAGGTCATGAAAACCACAAACATTTCGGTATACAATATACATGTCACCAATTTATAGGTAACAGGTCACATTGACATAATAAAATTACATCAACGGATGTAGGTAAGGTATCTATTATTGGTATAATAATAATAATAATCCACTTCACAACACACAGATCTACACTATCCTACACTAAGCTATAAGCTTGTGTCGTGAAATTTCCGTAATAAAAAGTACCCTATCTCACACAGGATTACTTTAGCTTTCTATCTTTAAGTGAAAGAATTTTCAAAATCGGTTCAGTAGATCCATAGATTACAACCTCACAAACTCCGGAATTCCCGCAGGAATTCCGAGTTAAAAAATACCCTATGACACTCAGGATCACTGTAGCTTTCTATTAGTGAAAGAATTTTCAAAATCGGTTCAGTAGATCCGGAGATTACCCTCTACAACCTCACTAACTCAAAAATTATTTTATCTATCATGTTATCTATACTATAGATAACATGTTATATAACATATTACATGGGATATTTATTAATTTCGTTCTCGCTGTCATTTTCCCGCAGACTTTAATAGGTCTGACTTGGATAGGTAGATAAATGTAAGTACAGTTTATGAAAGGGGTGGATTTCTTAACTGAATCTACGTTAATGTTAACGATCGGATTATGATAAAGGATTAATCTAGATTTCCATAACGTTAAATAATATTGCATTAACTCAATGTCGTCTGATTGCGAGCAAATTAATAGTAGATAAACTATAGTAGGAATACGCAGAGCGGTTGGATCTTAGTTGTAAAATTTGCTTTCAATCTAACTAGATGTTAAAATCGAGATAAAATATTCAAATTTTAATGCTCGATTGAAGTAGGTACTATATTATCTTCTATACTATCATAAAATAAGTTAGTATTCTGAGATAGGTACCCTAATCTTTCAACACAATGTATAGGTAGGTAGCATAGGTATCTAGATATTAAAATCTTTTCCCCTTAAAGAAAATATGTATTTAGTTCGTTCTAGGAACTTAATAGGTTTTATGCTCCAGAAGCTCCTATAACAGCCCAGTTTAGCTGCTCTTCAAGAAAAAATTCGAAAGATGAGAAGTCGTAACAAAAATTAGCAATTGAAAATTGATAATATGAGGTACGAAGTTTTCACGTTTATCTATACGTTACTTCTTCTCAAACGCAATTGAAAAACAAAGAATCTATTTGAACATTTCGCTCCCTCAGAATGAAAGTGACCTTAATGAAAAGTTGAAAGTTTGTGGATATGAGCAATATACCTATACCTACTTATCAAATAAAAAAACCAATCCTAATCTGTTTTTTTTTTCACTTCACATAAACCATAACCTACTTCTTGGGGCACAGCGCTATCAAGTAGCCAGTTAAATTTTTTTTTTTTTTTCAGGAAATATCAAACCTATGCTGTTTGAAATTAGTTTCGTTTGCACCGAATCGCTTGTGATAAATATCGAATTGCGTAAATCATCCCTTTTACTAATTTTATTGATGCTGCTAATATCCAATTTTTTTGTATTTTATTTTATTTAAATATAATCTTTGTTGTCTTCTATTGAACTGTAAGTGTTTGTATTGTTCGTTGTAATCCGGAAATTCCATCCTCTCGCGCGGTTGGAAGTTGAAATTACAATTTCCTCATGGAAAAGATAAATTTGTTTCGTTTATTGACGTTTTTTTCCCAGATTTAAGACTTCGCCACCCCGGATGGATCGTTCTGTGTTGGACGTATTAATGAAGAATACTTTTTTCTTTGGGAAAAAAAAAAAACATGTTTTATATAATTCGAGTCCGTCTGAGATTTTCATTTTTGGAATTACTTATCGATCATACTTCATACTTAGGTATAGATCATTATAATGTTATCCCATGATTTATCATTATTTATTGGCTATAATTTTTTATCAGTATAAGTATTAATTTTTATAATTTATCGATTAGTAAACTTTATAAAAATACTCATAATGTATAGAATCTATACATAGAAAGTTAAGTGTGCTGCTGGTTTTCTTAGTAAATAAATAAATAAATAAATAAATAATATAAAGACTAAATATAGCTACAATTATTTGAACATAAAAGTTTTGAGTTTCCTGAACGTTTTCTCAATTGAAACGTTTTCGCAATAGAGCGAAAGTAGGTAATCTCGTTACCCGTACCATGCCGGGACTCGAGATTAACTCGTTTTTATTCTACCGTATAAAATAATCATTTAACGAATAGCGCCACACGGAAAAATAAACATGGGAGGCGGAATGGCCTTCCTAATGCATTAGGCTAAGCAAATTTGCTATTTCCATTTGCAGCGAAGCGACGCGACGGCAACGGGCTAGCTGCTATCAAAGGTGGAACGAATTAGTTGATACAAGACTCGAGAATATGAGGCAAAAAAATTATATTTCACGAATACTTGCATAAAAATTCAACTTATTCACTAGCTTGATTCGACTGTGATTTTACTCGGGCAAATTTCAATGTTTCCCTCGAGAACTCTACAAGGTTTTTGCAGAAAATCTTACGTTTTTACGCACGCATTATGTTTTACATCACATAAAATACTCATCAAGCTTCCCATTAAATGAATTTATCTTCTCTTGTATTGTTCTGTACCACTTTTTATATGAGACCGAAATAAATCTATATATTCGCAACAAAAAAGCAGTTCTTCCATAGTAAAATTATATAAATTATATTAAAGAATTTTAAGTAAGAAAATCGATTCATAATCATTTTTTAATGCTAGTTACATTAAAATAATATTGATTTCTTGGTAATATACGAGTAAGTACAAAACGCCGGCTGGTAGTTAAAAGGTCAATTATTTATATTATTTAGCTACGAAGTCTCAAGTCATATACAATACATAACACTTTGCAATACATGGAAAAGTCCGGAGCTGCGGTTGAGTCAGCCAAGATATAAAGGGTAAAGAGTAAATTGAAATAACAAGAACCTAGTTTTTATTTGTTTTATTAAAAATTGTTGTTGTTGTTATATTAAAAATTATCTAATAACGCTAAAAATCTCTTTTTCTATTTTTAAATACGTAACAAGAAAAAGAATTTGGTACTAAAGCTTTACATAAATGTTTCAGGGTCACTGATTTCTACTCTCCTTAATGTAAAATATCCGTCGCAAGTGAGTGAGATGGGTGTATTTACTTAATAAGTTCCAAGTGTGAAAAAGTCGATATCTGTGGTTACACTGGAATCTAAAACGGGTGGGACTGCGAAAATTATAATATACATATAATTAAAATAATTCTAGTATTCTAATACTTAATAATAATTAGTGGGATTAACTTTGACTTAACTAAACCCCATACAAAAATTTAACGTCACAAACCTTTGTAGGTCATTCGTTCTAAGATACTATAACAGACATAATTAATTATAGACACCATTTTCGGGGCAATTTTGCAGAATATTCTTTTATTAATTATCTACCTATACTTATATCCCTATTGTTATATCATAATAGGGATGTGGACTACTTTTGAAAATCAAAATTCTAATTAGTCCGTCAGTTAGAAAATAAAAAAACAATAGACACGTATTTTTTGCTTTTTTAAATAAATTAAAATATACAGAGATAAAGCGCATTAAAGTTTAGGATGAGGAGGTCGTGACGTCACTAACCGCAAAACCGCCATACAAACTGTCAGAATAGTGACGTCACGCCAAATTTCAACTCAATATATCGCCGTTATTTTTTGATTACGTAAAAAAAGAAAAAATACGTGTCCAATATTTTTTAATAATCTACAAGACGGACTAAAAAATAAAAATTAGTCAACATGCCCATTAGATCAATATCAAATATTATTATGTAATAATTTATGATTTTCACTATCTTATTAATTTAATGTGCGATCAACAAAATCTTTGTCCTGTGAAATAACATTTTAAAAAATGAAGTAACCCGACACCTTTGGCTCCCAAAACAAATTCTTCAGCGTTATATCGATGACAAAGGAAGGATTTAAAATTTGTCACAAAATAAATTGTACTCGTATTTTGATTCAAAGCGGTTACGTTACACAACGAAGGTTTGTAACATATTAATGTTGTAAATTTATTTAAACTGCAGCAAGACCACAAAGCTCTACCGTTTACCTGCTGGAGTGAGCTAAATTCTTGTTTATATTAAATTTGCCGCGATAGCAATGGTTTGCATCGTGCAAAAGACAAATAAGTATGTAAGTTTAACGACAAAATTATATGCCAGAAAAGAGGAGAATAGGTATATGGAATATAAGATGATGACCGGAAGGAAATACTCTATTGTTTTTTATGTAGAAGTTTTCTTAATCTTGACGTATTGTGTCAACTACGATAGCTATAATAACAATTAATTATCCATTACTGCATAATTATAAGTACCTACCTACAGTAAATAGTTAATTTAATGCTCTGCACTAGGTACTTAACCAAAAACTTTAGAAAAGACATGAGGTATATGTAAAGAAATATGTACCTATACTTACACAAATGGAGATCAAAAGAATGACTGTTTTTTTCTAATGACTAATAATATTACCAAAATGTTTGTCAGGAGTGACATCTTTATTAAATCGGAAAGAGCTTTGAATATAAATATAATAAAAAAATCAGCTCTTGCATTAAATCATATTAATTCTTGTTAAATGGTACGTTTTACAAAGGCTTTACGACGTTAATCAAGGCTAGCGGAAGGGTCAACCAGAGATACGGCAAATTAAACTTGATCCTTCAGAGACATAAGCTTTGCTTTTTGAGACCGCTGATTATATGAGCTTAGAGCGAAGTGATAGGTCTGTTTAAGTCGGCCAATGTGGATTCCCGAAGGGACAACATTTTCATGTAAAGAATCCAATTAGGCCTTGACAGGTGGAATGGTTGGTACTGTAAATATGTATAAAGGAAATAACGAGTAGTATTGTTGGTTGTATTTTAATGACTAAAAAAACAGACAACACAAATATCTCTCTATAAAACAAAACCCTAGGAAAATCGTATCTTTGGTAGCCTTAGTCCTCAAATAAGATGCTGTAAGATCCTAGCATCAGAAATGAAAGATGTTGTTTAAAAAAATAATAATAATACACTGCACAACACACAGATCTACTTGATCCCACATTAAGCTATGAGCTTGTGTCGTGGTTCAACCAAGAAAACGTGGGCGTGTCGTGTTTGTGTGGACTATACCTACATCAATATAGAATGATGAGTGATGAGTGATTCCAAGAATTGTCAGCGATACGAATAGCATTATACAATGACGCGAGCTTGTTACAATCGTTACTGTAATGTCGACTGGAGGTCATTCCAATCGCTCGAATTGTCACCGTTTTTGACGTCTGTGACAGCGGATAAGGCGAGCGCCGCACGGATAAAGCAAACGCCGGCGCTGCACGGTTAATGGTGTCGCGTCCAATCTCTAACCAGTATTATATTATCTGTGCTCTAACCGTCGCCAAAGATATAATATTATAATTACTCCGTTGCCGTCACTGACCATTCGAATAAACTTGTTGTGCATTCTCTGTTCGAAAAATAAACACCTATTGCTTTTTATTTACTGTCCACAAAGATTTTTTTTTTTCACTTTACTTACACTTTTCGATTCACTTCAAATTTCTTCAACTTCAAATTTGGTATTCAAGATCAAATATTAAAACTTGAAATTGACTGTAGAATTTAATGACTTTTATTAATGTTACGCACGCTTTGTAAAATGTTTTTTCTCTCTATACTCGACAGCCACACAAAAAAGTAACAAGTCAAATTTCACAAAATATTAAAATCTACAATACCTAGGTAGATAGGTACATCGTAAAATTTACATTCGCTACCACTAAAAAAGTTATTAGTTACACCATTGTTTAGATTAACCAAAGCCTCAGCAGAAAACATGTTACGGTATCTTATACCAGTATAGGAGAGTAAACACAATTATAATAAGATTAAATCCATGAAAAAAATGTAAAAGCTTGTGCAAAGCAACAATTTTGAATTACATAAAGGAAAACGTGGCCGGCTTCAATGAGAAACCGGAACAAACATGACGTTAATATAATATAATGCCGCTCCTAAAATTTCACGAAAAACCACTACAATTAAAATTTAATCTTGACGCAAGATGTTTTTTAATTTATTTCTCTTACATTACTTATTGTCAGACTCACAGAGTCGGTAATTCAATTTAATTTTGTTAGCATTGTTGGCATAAGTCCTTAACTGCTCATTATTTAGGTAAGTGGGCACCACAGAACAGAAAATAACTGACAAGAACATCAACTTAGTTTAATATGAAAACAGGTGAAAACCGGTGTCGCCGGGTGATTTTCGTACACAAAACTATTCATCACGCACTAAAACATTTATTAACGTAAAGAAAAGTATTAAACGCTTTTTGGTTACGTTTTTACTTAGTCACTGTTTTCAAAATTCACAGTTTTGGGAATATTGTGGAAAATATATTTGGGATGGGCATTGGGCAAATGAAGTTTTGGGCAAGTTAGAGCATTTGGTCCAACTTCCTATATGCATCCGTGGCGCGCCTGTCCCGCCTACATGTCATTTCTAGTCAATTTCTTTTCTCTATGGTTTTTTACTCAACAAAATAATATTAAATTATGATGGATCGTCAGGGCTAGTTTTTATACGAATTTGAATATGACGTAATATAGGTATTGTATTATTTTGTCATATACGACTGTTTTTTTTTATTATTACACCTTAAAATGCTAATATTTTTTTCTTGTCTTGCCAATACTAAAATTTAATAAATTAATAGATTTTAAAATAGTTATATGGATATTTTTTTTTGTCCTAACGATCTACTTTTAAAGAATATTTGGACATAATAATTATAAAGTGTATAAATATCAGTGAGCTTTACGAAAATTGAATCAACCAAATTTGAGTAGGTAGGTAGGTACATCTAAAAAAACGATTTGCAAAAAAAGAAATATTACGAACCAAGAAAGAAGCTTATTTTGCCAGCACAAGAAATTTTCCTCAAAAACACAAAACAAAGCGTTGAGCTGAACAAAACCCCTGGAGTTCACTAAATAGTCCATTCCGCTCGACAAAAAGATCATAATGCCTCACAAACCGCAGCCCAGATTAGGTATTTGCACGAGAACCGTAATCGTTGGTTAACTATACGTACTTTGTACAATCTTTGTACTTGTAAAAAAAAAACAGAGATAAACGGTCAAAAGTGTCCAAAGTGAATCAATTTTATTAACTTAGAATAGAATAGAATAGAAAAAAGTTTATTTGATACCATAAAGATAAAATTAGTACAAGCGTGAGTCTTAAACTAGAATAGTTGGTATCAAAATGGCTACCACTCAGCATTATGCCGTGGCATTTGATACCATAAAGATAAAATTAGTACAAGCGTGAGTCTTAAACTAGAATAGTTGGTATCAAAATGGCTACCACTCAGCATTATGCCGTGGCACTAAGTTCCACGACGCTGATTAACTTAATGATTTACCGCCGCACTCAGAGTCGACTTTAATGATTACTTAGTTAAGTATAGATTTTTAAAAACAAAACTGCCGCAATCAGAGACGTTTAGTAAATTAATGAGATGTAACTTAATTAGTTAAATGCCAATTAACATTAATTTACTAAACGTTTCTGATTGCGGCAGTTTTGTTTTAAAAATCTATACTTAACTAAGTAATCATTAAAGTCGACTCTGAGTGCGGCCGTAATTTAATGAATACATCAAACTAGTCATAATCTGTGATAAAAAAAAACCATATCTTCTAATATATTTTGAGGTATATATCTTATATTAGTCGGGTACCAAGTCAAATATATAAAAGCCTCTAAAACTATCAAGTATGGACAAGCATAGCTCAGAAAGTTTAATTAAAAATATCCATATATTTTTAACAAAAGTTTCTGAGCTAAGCCTATATGGAACCCTAAAGAGTTTTGTATAAAATCTTTCCATTGTACTGTTGATATTTTTAAATATTAGCAGTTCGATTATAAAATTGTAATTAAAAAAACTATAAAAGTATTTTATATATTGTTTTGTTTGCACACTCCATCTTCTATATCTCTCCGTCTACCCAATGGTTAACTGGTAGAGAATGCCGCAAGGCATTAAGTTCGCCATTTGTACTTACTGTGCAATAAAGAATAAATAAATAAATAAATTAAAATTGGATTGAACTAATGAAACCCAAAAGTTGCAGTAGCACAATCAATTGAACTGTAATTGAACTACTGAGAATAGACTATTTATTCAAAGTTAGCTCATAAGTATGGTTCTTTTTGACCTCAAGAAGATTACAATAATAATTACAGCACCCATAAAATGTCCGCCTTTTACAGCTTTCTAATAATATGACTGGAGAGCAGAAACTGCGCAACAAATTCACGGCTCGCCAGTCGGCTTAGTTAATTATAAAATGACGTTATATAAGACTAGTGTTTTTTTTCCAATTAATTATGCAAGAACAAGCAAAAAGTTCCACTATCGACGTTGGATCATATTTTTTACAATAGTTGATTATATCTGGGTGGTAATGTCGAGATATAATTAAAAGGTCACAATATATCATGTCATAATCCTTACTATAAATGCGAAAGTGAGTTTTTTTGCTTGTTTATTTATTTGTTTGTTTGTTACGCTTTCACGCCTTAAAGGCTCAACCGATCATCCTGAAATTTTGCAGACACGTTGTCAGGGGTACAGAGAATGGCATAGGGTCCTTTTTATCCAGGAATTCCTGCGGAAACTCTGAAATAAACGCGGGTGAAACCGCGGGGAACAGCTAGTCAGCAATAAAATAACATCTAAAAATTATGCGAGATACAAATTAACATCCAGTGATGTATCTTATGTTCAGAATATCAAGAAATTAAGTTCAGAGCAATGATTTAATTGTTTAGGCTAGTGTTCTCTCTGAATATGATGTAACAATAATATGAGTCGCTTGAGTTCACTAAATTGAGCATTCCAAAGACTGTGAGCTTTGTTGTTCAACCAAACAAAGGATACTTACCTATTATATGGAATGTGTACAAAGGATACGTATTTTACACACTCTATGAGTTTATATGAGTCAGGACCAATTTTTCAAGCTTTTTACATGTTCAGCTGCAAGCTCATGATTTCTTGGTAGTAGTAGTTGGTAGTAGTAGCCATAAGATGTTATCTGAGTTTAACATCATGAAAATAACTCATACAAATATATACTAATTATACAAACATTATCATACAATTTCATCTGACCTCCAGCTAAGTAGAGTCAACGTTTGTGTGTTCAGTAAAATGGTTTCTTTATTCTTGTCCTTGTGTAAATTGTCAAATCTATACCAATATTGTAAATGAGAATGTGAGTTTGTTTTTGTAAGTTTGGATGTAGGAGCGGTCATATCAAGTTCTGGTGAACCGATTTTAAAAATTATTTCACTGACATAAAGCTACAGTATCCCTAAAAGACATAGAACACTTTTTTGAGTTCTCACAGTAGTCCCGAAATTTGCGTGGATGAAACCATGAATGGATAGGTGATAACCTGTGATAACTAAATACGTATAAATTGATTGACAGCGAGAAATAACAAGCAGGAGAGCTACAAAACAATACATAGAAATTCCTTAGTAGGTAATCAAGGAATGCCCCATACGAAAGGGTACAAATGACCTAAAACAAACGAAATAAAATACTGCGGTCAAACGGTACCAAACAAAATGGATGGCGTAATACGAAAAAAAAAAAACAAATGGTCACACCAGATGCGTACAAAACGGCACTCAAAGAGAACAATGGCACATAATTAATTTTCTTTTTCTAGCACACACGATACCAAGATGGAAAGTGCAGGGTTGTCAATGTACGAACAAACTTGACACGTAAGACAATAAGAGATGTTATCGCTAAGAAGTTTTGAGATTTTTTTAATAATTCTAACACTTTCTTACTTTTATAGACAGCAATTAAAAAAAAAACGTCACCTGCATCCTGACTTGACTGACTTAGTAAGTCTTAGTAACTACTAAGGAAATTTCCTTAGTTACTAGATATACTAAAAAAATTTGTCAATATTTTGAGGTCAAAAGATTGGTTATGGCAACCCTGATGTATAGGGACAGTGGAATGTGTGTGCGGACGTGAGAGAAAAGCGGATAAAGTAGGGGAGAAATTATGTACCTACCCCTAGACGAGGAAAATATTATATTGTGCCAGTATTTTAGTCTAAGGGGAGTAATTAGGCATTTATTTAGTGAATTTTTGAGTGTGGTCAGAGAGAAAAACTTTTTCAATATTGTCTGCACAGTTTTAGTAACATGACTAAATCAACTTTTCATAAAATCCATAGAATAAATTATACAAGAACTACTGGCTCGTGTAGTTGAATCATCAAAAAATCGAGAAATACTTATTTCTTAATTTGAAAAGAAGAACTGAAATAATGGTCTCAATGACTCTTACTTCAACACTGCTAAACTTGAATACAAAATTTTAACCCCTATTTTTTATGTATATTTCAACAGCGTACATTATAAATAGAAGCATTGTACCGAATTTCATGTTTTACATCCAACTACGTACTTATTATTTTATTCTGTATCTAACAAAAGAAAATTATATCACAAATATAATATACCGATAATCTAATGTATGTGTACAACAGTAAAGCCTTCTTAAATAAAATTATATTTATGAAAAAATCTTTGAGCGGTCGTAGTTTTCGCTCGTTCTCCTTCCGTCTATGGCATTCAATAATGGATATCATGACAAAATTTTAATTTTTAGCCCGTCTCTTAGATTAATAAAAAATATTGGACACTTATTTTCCTTTTTTTACATAATCAAAAAATAACGGCGATACATTGAGTTGAAATTCCGTGTGACGTCGCACTTAGGTAGGTATACACTTTATTAGTTTTGACATCGCAACCTCCCACTCTCAAACTTTAATGGGTTTCATCTAAGTAAGTATTTTTTCAATAATTCGTAAAAGCGAAAAATACGTGTCTATTACTTTTTTACTATCTAACTAACCGACTAAAAATAATTTAGATTTTTATACCTTGTCATCATGCCCATCAGACGTAGGCAACTAAGTAGGATAACATATTTATCTAAAAACGATTGCAAATAATTTCATGTGTTACTCCGTAAAAAAAGTACCTATGCCTACTATAAATAATACCTAATTAAAAGCGAAAAAGGAGCTCATCAAAGATATTTTTTCTGAGGTTCTTGTAATTAGCGAGAAAGACGACCACAAGGGATTCTTAGATAGAGTCACTCAATGTCAGCAGCGATAAAATATTGTGGGGAGTTTTATTACGGAAAATAATTATCCAGATTTTCATCTCGTTATAAACAATTTAGAATAGATACGATAAAAATATTCAAATTTTAATATTTTTTTGTACTAACTTCAATCCGTCACTTAACCCCTTTAGTCTTTGAATTCAGAAGTCTTTTTAAGGTTACTGACAAACAACTTGTTTTAAAGAACCTCCTCCTTTTTGGAAGTCGGTTAAAAATTATCTTCATCTCGACTTCCATACATCCTTACTATATTATAAATGCGAAAGTGAGTTTGTTTGTTACGCAACATTAAATTTTGCATGCTATACCTACCTGTTGTCAAATATAATTATGTATGGTAGTGAGTTAAAATGTTAAAATGGAGATGGGCAGGACACGTTGCGAGAATGAACGACGATCGATGGACAATTCGCATGACGTCATGGCCGGGTCCTATAGGCACTCGGAAAAGAGGGAGACCTGTAACTAGATGGGCAGACGATATCATACAAGTTGCAGGAAAAAACTGGATGACAGAAGCCAAAAACCGAGACTACTGGAATTCTCTGGAGGAGGCCTTCACCCTCACATGAGGGGTTCATGCATGCCAACTTTATTTTTACCATTTATATTTTACATTTTATTTTTTTTATTTTTTACAATTTTATTTTTTATTTTAAATATTACAAATCAATAATTTTACAAATACAATTAAAATCATTCAAATCAAATTTAATTTATAAATTTACTTATCATTGTATTTTTAAAAAAAAATAACCACAAGTGTCGGAAATTAAAAGTAAATGGAAATCTTCTTCTAAACCAATTATTATGAATTGATATATAATTTTAAATCGTTGCCATTTTGTTTAAAATAATTGTACAAAGTCCTTCTTCGCATGAAATAAAAGGCTTTTTATTTTATTTATTTATTAGTGAGTACTTTTATTTTGGAGTACCCGTGGGATCTCCGAAACTAACGCGGGTGAAACTGCGGGGAACAGCTATTATTTATTAAATTTATAAATCACAACAATTGGGTAATCTCCAGGGTATGAAAATCAAAATTCTAATTAGTCGGTCAGTTAAAAAATAATAGACACGTATTTTTTTGCTTTTTCTAATTAATGAAAATAAACTGCAGATAAAGCGCATTAAAGTTTAGGGTGGGGGACGCGTGACGTCATTATTCAGTATAAGCCTCGTACAAACTGCACCGGGTTGTGACGTCACGCGAAATTTCAACTCAAATCGCCGTTATTTTTTGATTACGTAAAAAAAAGTAAAAATACGTGTCCAACATTTTTTTCTAATCTATACGACGGAATAAAAATAAATTAGTCAAGTAGCCAATTATAGCTAACAACCGGTTGAATGCTACAAATTAATTTTATGGTAAAATAAGACGATTTCACAAAATATAAAACTAGAATAAAACATAAAACAAACATAATAGTAGTTACATATTTTAAACGCCATCATCAGTTTACGTGTCTATAGTAAACTTGCGAGATAACCTGCGTCTTTGCTGAGACATCACATAAAAGTAAACGTTACGGTTTTAATTTCGTACCCAAATGCTGACTCGACCTCAGAACCATGAAGCGCCTTGAATATTTTATAAACTCCGCCAAAACTCCGACGAGATTCGACTAAAGATTTCTTTCTACGAAGGGGTCCTTGAGAATGAGTTCTTTTTCTTCTTTATTTGTCTTTATATGTATATTTTCGTAGGTTCTGCTACTTTTTAGCAATTACTGTAAAAAATCTACTTGCTTACCTCTATTTATGTTTGTAATAAATATATATCTACTTATTATATCGAGCAGTTTCCGCGGCTTTTTAGATTTCTTCGGGAACTGCGGTAAAAAAAGTATACTACATATAATATTACGTACGTGTCAATCCAAAACATAATTTAACTTCTTTTTTCACATTGAGAGTTAAATGTTAGCAGGCAGTCGAAGTGATTGATGCATATACCAAACTAAAAGTCTAAAATAATAGGTATAGCTATATATTAAAATACTTTTGCATGAAGATAGCGCGTAACGCGCGTAACGCCAATCAAAAATGAGTAAGAAACACATTCAAATTTCAAAAACCATCACATATTTCTCAAGTGTTTGCTTATAAAGGACACGCCCTTGTTTTTAAAACTCTTCTATAAGCTAATGAATAATATTATATCAAATAGTTTTACTGATGCTATAATTTTGAGCGATATAAATTTCCTAGGGGTAAAAGATAAAGATAAACAGTAGATGTGTCGGCCTTTTAACAACTAGGTACGTAGGTACTAAAAGAAAAAAAAACACTTTTTGAAATTTATAACATTATCAAAGATCGGCAAGTAGGTATGTTAGGATACTTCTTGTTGCTTTTATAAAAGTTAATTCAGTAAAGTTCAACTTACAACCGCTATATTTCCCTACAAATGGCTAAAGTCACTTCGCATCTTGACATGTTATTCCAAAAAAGCTAGCGGGGAACGTGAGACGTTGTCTTATAAAAATTCAGACGGTTAACCAACGGAAGGGTTACGTACAACATATACCCAATACAATTCGAACCTTTTCCTCAAATACTGCGCAGGCGATAATCATGTTACGACTTCAAAGAGTCTAACGATAACCCTCACGTTGCTGCCGGGATTATTTTTTAACGTCTTACGAGTGGGCCTGCTAGGCATCCGCTGATGGGTGTGGCATATGTGATAAGCGAAATGCTCATAACGCCAGCCCCCTTAGCCATGTTCAGAATCTATGAAGGTAAAAAGGACATCTTTGCTAAAATTTTAGTCAAAGTACAAGTAGTATCGTTTTCATTTATAGACAAATTTTCCCAGTACCTATATTCTCAGTTTAGAATATGAAGCCAAGTTTTTAACTGCTGCTGCTAACCTAGTTGTCTTTTTTGCTTGAACTAATTAAATATTTTGATATTAAACATCTTTTTTATACATAGTTTTCGGGATTTACTTGAAACTGAACATTGAGAATATATATTTTATAAAAAGAACGTATTTTAAAATTCTAAACATCAACGGAACTTAGTTTTGATACCGCCCCCGCTATCTCTTGTGCTTTAAACGTCAAATGTCGGCAAGCCCTTCGACCGAAACTCGCTTACTTTTATAGACGAGCGTAGAAGTTTATATTCATGACGGGTTTTGAATTTTTTACGTCCTGGGTCAGAATAACAGTTGTGCAGAGCGCCACCTATAACGGTGTAGGTTAAATGTGCAAAAAGATTTGTAACGAAATGGGCTGGTAAGTTTATTATGTTTTTAGTACTGCATTAAAACAGTAACGTTTTAATGAGATATTCCGACGCTTGTTTGCCTCATATATTATTCAGTAGAAAGCTGAAATGCTTACTTAGCTTTAAAATTCCGGTTATACCTAAACAGCCCAGAATTTATAAAGGGTACTATAAAATATAAAATATTGTACTAGCTGTTCCCTGTGGTTTCCAACTGCTGTAATTTGCGAGTTCTCGCAGAAACTCCTTCGGTGATATTTTCTACCTATAATAATCTATCTAGGTCCTGTAAAATTTCATCATAAGCAGATCTTGTGTTTAGTTAACTTTCCTTTAACCTTTCCCTTTAATTAAATAAATAAATTTATATTTACAACCTAATAAAAAATAGTTTTAAATATTCACTAATGTCCTTATTTTATATTGATATTATTAACTAGTTGCCTTCCGCGGTTTCATCCGCAGTAGTTTCAGAGTTCCTGTGGGAATTCCAGGGTAAACTATACATATAAACCTTCCTCTTAAATAACTCTATCTATTGGTATGAAAATCCGTTCAGTAGTCTTTGAGTTTGTTGCAAACAGACAGACAAACAGCGGCAAAGGACTTTGTTTTATAATATGTGAGGATGCAAATGATTTCTGTTTGTTTGTATGTGTATAAAGTCAGCTCCGTTATACCGGCTGAGTTGCACTGTAGGTAGGTATATTTTATTTTGCTGCAGGAATTCCGAAACTGACGCTATTTCAGAATTCCCGCAGGAACTTTTTTTTATTTTTTTTTTATTTAGGTACCAAAAATATAAATACATGGCATGTTAAATAGGTCTGCCAAACTGTATAGCCAAAATAAAAAGTAGCCTAAGTTACTCTTTATATCATCAGCTATTTGCCAGTGAAAGTCCTGTTATAATCGGTCCAGCTGTTTCACAGATTAGCCGGAACAAACAAACAGACAGAGATAATTTTTTTTTGAAAATTGATTGTTTATGTAAGTACGGTGTATATTTCCACACCAGTTAATGGAAAAGTTGTTAATTTAGGATTACAAACAGACACTTCAATTATATATTTATGTATATAAATTAGATCCTGGATATGATGTTGTTCAAAGAAAATATGTATGTGAATAAACCTCTAAATAAAGATTAGTTTTCTGAGAAGTAATACGAAACAATCAGATCATTGCTAAGCCAGAAAAGATACGATCAAACTGTATCGGTTAAATATACAAATCATCCTAAGACCGGTAGCGTTATCATACCTTATTTTCGAATAGAATAAATAAAAATATAACATGAGATGAGATCTCTGATCTAAAGAAGGAACACAAACGAAGCGTAACACAATATTGTGCCGTAGCTGATAAAAGTATATTTTTTTCCTTATTGGAACTCACAACTTATCAAAAACGACGATCATATAAAAATAGAGTGTTCCTTTTATCATACTCATTGTCAAATATTAGATAGCATATTATGTAATACAAAACAGTTTTGTTTGTCTTTTGTATTTTGTGATCCTTGTATAATACATTCAATAAGTTTACGGATTCACTTATTTTTTAATCACTTTCGATACACATATTATAATAAATCAATCTTCATCAATTCAACATAACGCAATGCTTTTAAAACTGAATACTTACCTACTTAAATAAATAACTAAATTCATATCGTAAATCCAATTTTCGTGACAACAGATAAGTTTTTTTTTAATGTTAGTAGGTACGTAACAGTTAGTTATAAGTACAACAGTTTTTGTTGCATATTCAGAAATATGCCCACAGTTCACTTTAGTCAAATACCTAATTACCTATATATTTAAAAATGAAGCGATTTTTAGTACCTACACTCGTTGCAGTGACAAAGAGGCAACAACAAAAAGGAACATTCTTATGAACTGTATTATGTAATTTTTTTCAATGTTTTAAACACATTTTTTTACGTATGTAATTAATAACATAACATGCACAGCATTAATAACACAAGTAAATCGTTACTCACCTTTATTTACGAATTCGTCCACGTGCAATCAAATCAAAACAGTCAATGTCCACGCTTTCACAGAAAAAAACTAAACTACACTTTAAATAAACGTCAAAACAAAAACTAGAAAAATTCTAAATACTTATACGCAAAGCTGAAAGTTAAGAGATTCTCATCCGCAAAACGCAGATTTTGGGAAACTCAGGCGGGGTTCAAAATATGCGTGTCAAGGTCTTTGTAGCGCGATAGCTACGGCGTAGACGTCCACACCGTAGCGGGTTGCCAGTACGACAGCCTCACGTTGCTACGAGCTACGAGGGGAGATTCGTAGCCAATCGAAGTGAAGCTGCGTTGCATGAAAGACTGCTCTACTTGAATATTTGTATTTTTTGCGTGGTGTTATAATATTTGTGAAGGGAGACTTCTTTTCTTTGCGTGTAATTATTTGTGAAGAGAGGCAGGAAAAATACTTGTTGGAAGCTGGGTCACTTGTAAAATACGTATAAAATTTTTCGTAATGATATATTATGTAGGAAGCAGTTAAATTCCAATAGTTATTCACATACGGCTAGTGAATTAATATAATATTAAAAAGTTGTAATACAAAGTAGTAGATTGTACATTAAGTTCTATTTATACACTCTGGTTATCGCCTCAGCCTCCTAGCCAAATTGACATTCTACAATCTTTAACCTCCAAAGGGCACTGCTTATGTCTACTATCTCGGCGACTCTGTAATGTCACGACAAACTTATCTAAGTTTAGTGACATGAAGATTATGATTTATGTACCTTTTTCACATTCTTCATTTCTTTTTCATGTCATAAGGTCAAAAAACAAAAATTTTGTTTTGCGTGACCACGCGAAAACTAGATTTTTGATTGGCTGACCAAGCGACAGGACCATTCGTTACTTAGTTTCAGATTCGTCGGAATATGTATAAATAAATACATGCAATGTTTTTATATTTGTTTATAATATGTTAGTTTGTAAGGTATTTATCTATGGGCTTATGTTTCCTGAAAACAAACAATAAAAAAAATATAAAAAATTGCGAAGAAGTATGGGTTCGTTATCAAATTTTTTATTACTTAGATGACATTATTCTTGGAAATGTTGCACTCGAGCTACATACGTTAAAAAAAAATAACAAAATAAATAGAGCATCATTCTATACAGATTACCATTGATGTACCAGAATGAGATAACACTCGAATATGTGCAACACACCGTACGCGCTAAAGTAGGACGGCATCATTCACTCAACCCCTAACGTTGAAGTGAGAGAGTAGGCAAGAAAGGGAGGACGCGACAGGGCAAAGTTTCTTGGGTGAATTATTGAAATGAATTATGTTTTATTTTGCTAATTGACTCGACTGACGTTAACACTCGACACAACAACGGGATCGGCACGCTGAAGGTGCGTAAATACGAGTTCCAATTCTTTTTTAGAATGCTATATAAATTTAGGTATTTATGCCTCAATACTAAAAACTTGCTCATTGCAATAATTGTTTTACACTAGGTATATTTTGTGGGATCAATTTCCAGTGTTCAAATTCTAATTTTGAAAAAAACAGCGCCGGCATAAATCCTGACTTATTTTCCTGACTCCTTGATATTTTTTTTTCTTTTTTTTTAACGACAATAAGCAACTGATCTATTTTAAGTATTACGGTAAAATTTTGCTTTCATATTACATCAGTAATATCAATTATAATACGAATGAATGTTATATGACAAAATGAAAAGTCAAATTGTTTCAACTTTTCTCCCCAATGGATAGACAGAGACTACGGACTTCCAGTTCCTATATTACGATCCTTGCATACTGTCATTGTTCCTTTAACATTCTTAATCAAAGTCTAGCACACATGCCCGTTGGCCGCTGCTATACTACCCAATATTTGATTTCCCACGGACGATTTCTACGTTTTTCTTGTAGGTAACTGCATTTTTGACGCATTCTCACACATTTGCTGTTCTTAAATTTAAATTTGTTTAAAATATTTGTTTGGAAATTGAAAAGTGAATATTTTAATGAAATTTTTTAAATATTGAATGTAAATAGGTAAGCATACCTATTTACTTTCAAAATGTAATATATAACACCAAAAAATAAGCGTATACAACAAGCAATCGTATCGGACAGCTGAAAAACGGTTTTCGGTTTTACCTTTAAAATATTTAAAATTCAGAGCCGATAGAATATTTTATAAAGTTGGCAACCCTTGGCGTTCGTTTCACCTGATAATTCATTTTGTGCTTCTAAATTTGCAGACACATTAATTTGCTCCCCCCACTTTATGGGCTAATGGAAAAGTACTAATTTATGCTTAATTCAATTTTGATTAACGCTGAGAGAAGCTTGCGGTTGTGTGCCGTAAAATTACATTTTTGGTAGCTACTCGACCTTAATTAATTATTAATGCATCAGTTATAAGTAGAAACTCACAGTTTTGCTGTGCCTGAGAAAAGCAATATCAAAATAATTAAATTATAGGTAATAGACATACAATATTTTCTTTTAAAAAATTTAAACTGGCTTGAATGAAGACAAAAATATCAGGTTGGTGTTTGAAAATTCATAATATTTTACTTTTTTTTCTGATTTATGCAGAATCAAATGTTCTAGAATTAAATTTAAAAATATACTAATTTCAAAACTCCGATCTATTTATACAGCCAGTGAAAAACAAAAAACCAACTGTAAGCAAGGGCACATCTGATACCCCAGTGACGCACTCTGTAATCCAATCTTCTACCCCTCGTGGGTGGAACCTTACGTGTCAGGAACATAAGTTCGCCCGTTGCGTAGTTACAATGCTTGCGGAGACATGAAATTATTCTAATTTTCTTTTTATAGAGTAAATAATCTATCTCAATGACATTATAAATTTTATAATATAAAAAAGGAAGAAAATACATTTATTTGGTACTAGCTGTTCCCCGCGGTTTCACTTGCGTTAATTTCAAAGTTCCTGCGGGAATTCCGAAATAAAAAGTACCCTATGTCCTTCTCTGTACCTTCTTTCTCCCTGACAACGTGTATGCAAAATTTCATGATGATCGGTTGAGCCATTAAGGCGTTAAGCGTAACAGACAGACAAAGTTACTTTCGCATTTATAATATTATTAGGGATGTCTCTGAATGCTCTCTCAAATGCGACACTGGCTGAGCTGATTAAATTCTGGAACAAACAGTTATTCTGAAATGATGACTGAAGTAATAAGTTTGAAAAATTATAACAATACTCAATCTTTTTACTTTGAAGTTATTGTGACGGCAAAGTTTCACGAAATTGTAGGTACAATTAATTGCTTGTTAGTGAGCCCCTTAACACAAACAAAGGGATTGCGCAATTTTGGTCAACTGACATCAAGAAAACTTCAAGCAATTAAAATAGAGCAAGTATGAAAAAACAATCTCTTAATTTAAAATTTCTGTATGATATAATCAAACAATTAACACCTTTTTAGGCAAAATAAGGGTGACCGTTGATATATTATACCCACCTACATAAAATGGATTTTTTTTATTTATTATAGGTATCGTAAAAAAGTGGCTTGAGTTACTCCTTATAACATCAGCTATCTGCCAGTGAAAGTCCTGTTAAAATCGGTCCCGCCGTTTCAGACATTAGTCGGAACAAACAGACTGGTAGACAGACAAAAATTTAAAAAATTGAGCACTTAATGTAAGCACAGTATACTTACCTACCTATATACTTTCATAAGCATTTAGTGAAAAGCTGTTAATTTGGAATTACAAACAGACGCTTAAACTTTATTTATCTGTGTAGATTTCGGGTGTGAAAAACTTTCGTAACAGTGTGAATATTATTAATAACCAAAGCTCTGAAGCTTAACGAAAGTTACGGTGAACTATTAAAACCGGCGTAATCCCATGGGCCCTTATAACCCGGAGGAGTTTCACTACTGCGTCCACCCCCAGGTATAATATACACATATATTTATATTTGCAAAGTTATACCACCAACTTTGCTTCGGCGCGACATGAATTTATATCTCGCAATTGTAAACTTAAAGGTACATAATATATACATAATTAAAAAATAATGTCCAGACATTATTGGAGCTTATACCTATACTAGCTGCCCCTCGCGATTTCATCCGCGGTAATTTCGGAGGTCCCGCGGTAATTCCGGGAAAAAAGTGCTGTAGTTTACGGTGATAAGCAGTTCCCTGCATTAATTCCGGGGTTCCCGCGGGAATTCCGGGATAAAAACTATCCTATCTTTTAAGTTCGACCATATTATAAATGGTTACAAAATTTTATCAAAATCCGTTCAGTGGTTTCGGAGTCCATCGCGGACAAACAACGTGACACGTGATTTATATATATTAAGATTATTATTATAAATACCATACACAATGAGAAAGTTTGTAGTATTCTAAGGTTCCAACTCTTTCTATAGACGTTGTGATAGGTATATTTTACAAATTAGAGCAACTTAGAGCGCGTTTCGTGTGTAGTATCTATGTCAATAACTTACAACACACGAAACTTAGCAATTGGGAAATGAAAATTAAATGAAAAAAGCTCATGTAGATACTACAACTCTTAAAATTGCAAATAGCAGAAATTTTACTCTACAAGTTGTCAGGTTACAATACGAATCACAAATTAAGGAAACTTCCGTTTCTAGATATAATTCTCCAAAGAGGACTAAACGCTTTAAGCGTTGCCTGAAAAAAACATCTGAAAGTGCAACCTTCCACTTTAATTTATACATATAAATTAGTGCCATATATGAATTGTGCCGTGGTAATCTAGCGATAGAATACTCATATTTTATTCAGAAAGTGAAACCTGGAACCCTATTATATAGCTTAAATACATAAGGGTCTTTTCAAATGTTTACCACGTGTGAAGAAAAAAATCGTGAGCACGCGTATTAGAAGCAATTCAAATTTGATTATAATTTGTAGCTAAAGATCTAATTTGTTTAATAATAATTGCATAACCACATACAAGCAATCATCACCTACATATAAAATGCTTTGTCCTGAATGACTGACTGACGCATCAACGCACAGCCTTAACCGCTAGAAACCTAAAACTTGGAGGGTGTATTCTTTGTATGACGTAAGCACTAGACATCCGATAAGAAAGGATTTTTGTACAGTTTGTATGGAAAAATTCCGCGGGAACACCGAAATTATCGCGGGTGAAACCGCGCGGGACAGCTTGTACAAGTATAAAAGTTGGCACATAACAGCACAAAACCACCTGCCCGTTTGAATTCACTTGCCCTCTATGATATAAAAAAATAATAGTACATTGTTATCCTAGGGGTGAAAGTAACTTATTTAGTTCCGAGACGGTCCCAATAGATCGAGGGACTAAATAAGTCTTTCTCCCGAGGATAACACTGTGCTTTTCATTACGAATGCAAGGAAAGTCAAAATAAAAATAGGAATTAGCTAAAGAAAAAAATAGGTGAAATTTATTTTACATAAATCAACCATTAGGCGTGCTACTGGCCAGTAAGTATGCCCCCTATGACATAAAAAAAAAAACTTGAGTTTCTGCAGTATCAGCTGTCAGTTGAAAGCGATTCTCCCTAGGGCTGAAAAGTGTTACTTTCAACCCGCTTCTCAGGCAACTTCAGACCTACTTTCCGAGTATGAGTAATGAAAAATAAAATAAACTGCAATATGTCAGAATAGAAAATGAACAATAGGTTTGAAAATAAATGGAATGCATAATCAAATCAACTTGCTTTTACGCTTCGTATCTCATAATACCAAAATACTGACGACGCTGGGACATAACGAAACGATTCTTATTCCTATGACGATAAAGTTTGTATCGTTGAAGATGTTTGTGTTGTTAGGGATGTGTTCTGAAACAATAGGCCACTCAGGCTCCACGAACACAATGTTAATGCTAATATGAAGGGTTGTACGGTTTGGTTTCACTACAGTTGAGTTTCAACTATTAACCATTGTAATGGATAAGTGTTCGTACAAATACACGCTCAAGATCATAATTGTTAATGTATACGTTTTAATAAAATATTAATTACTTACTAACTGTTACCCGCGGTTTCATCCGCGGTAATTTTGGAGTTCCCGCGGGAATTCTGGGTTATAATAATATAGCCTGTAACCCTCACGAAATATAATGTGACTTTCTATCGGTGAAAGAATCTCTAAATCGGTTCGGTAAATCCAGAGATTACCCTACATTACCATAAAATTCTATTTGTATGACCTTTATTTTTCTGGATCTGAAATCCTAACTGAAATTGTAGTATGACAGTTAGTTTGTTTTCCAAGTTACGGATCAACATTTAGCACACTTATTATTTCAGTAGGACGGTACAACAAATACCTAGAAGGGAAGGGGATTCCGAATTTTCCCCGGGGAAACAAGCACTGCAGTTCGTCTGAAATACAAAGCAATTTATACTGAACGTATGACAATATTTATTCATCTATTCTGAATGCCTTATATTTTCCGTATCTTCATAACTTTCATCAGAGTAGTCGTAGTAATCTTCTTCGTTGGATCCAAAGTATTTCTTGTACAGATCCTTAAAGTCTGCGTACGCATGTCTCGGATCGACCTTGTTATTACGGTCGTGACTGGTGTATCTGTGGCCACAGTAGCAAATGTGGTCTTTGCCACAGAAAGCTGGCATCCCACGTTTCATGCACACTCTAATACAGCGTCGTGCGACGTCCAAGTTTGGACAGAAATGTGCTATATGATGTCTCAAAGCCGGATGTAAGGCTGATGACGCTTCTTCATAACTGAGATCATCTGGCTCCTCTGGTTCTTTACTTCTAATGTTACCTGTTTAAAAAAAATGATTAATTTAATTAATTTGATTGTTACCCTTTATATAGGTATAGATAAATGGAAATCTGACTTTATTTCTTTATTTGTTTGTCCACTAATCCTCGTGAAATTTGCATACAAGAGTTTGTCAGATACTTTTATCCCGGAATTCCCGCGGGATCTCCGAAATTAACGCGGGTGAAATCGCGGGGAACAGCTAGTAGGTAATTAATAAAATCGGATTCAATCCGACTTTAAAATTAATATTAATAATGCTAATAATAAAATTTTATATCAATCATCACAGTCAAAAATTCCTATTCAAAGGCTTTCTATAAAATTGAAACCCGAACTCAAACTAGAAATGCGTATGTGAGTTTGTTTGTTTGTTTACTACTGTTTAATCGAGCGTCATGAAAATCACATACATGTTGTCAGGTGTAAACAGAAACGACATAGGGAATTAACTATTCATACATATAAAAATTCTGTTCCTGAGGAGTAGAAAATCTATTGACAAAAAATACATTAACGCGAGCGAAGCTGAGACAAAAGTAGCTGACTATATTAGATAGATAGATAAATAAATCTTTACTGTACACCAAACAAAAAAAGGTTTTATAGATTTTCTTAAAATTAACCTAAGAGGTAAACAAAAGGCGACGTTATCGCTTAAAACGATCTCTCCCAGGCAACCTTTGAGTGGACAGATTTATAGAAAAGAGGAAATTAGAAAGGTGTTTACATATATACCTAAGATAAGGAAATGCAACTAGTATGAAATATATAACGTTATTACATCCTACTAATATTATAAATTTCAAAGTGTGAATGTTTTGATGTTTGTTACTCAATCACGCAAAAATGGCTGAACGGGTTTGGATGAAATTTGACATGCACGTTGTCAGGGGTACAGAGAAGGTGTATCGGAACGTAACTGTCAATGACAACTGACACGTACGTCACACAGAGCTCGGGGGCTTAAGATATAGGTACATATCGAAACTATTTGTTAAAAACGTCGGTAATTAATTTAATACTAAGATTCACTAAATAAATATACTAAAGTCAATATCCTCGTGTTTGATTGACAACAATACAGAAGGAGATAGGGTACTTTTTATCCCGGGATTCCCGCGGGAACTCCGAAATTACCGCGGGTGAAACCGCGGGGCACAGCTAGTATAATATATATCAGCATATTACCAAGATATTTCATGATCTCGTTATGACAATAACATTCCCCTTCGTGGCAGATGTACTCCACGTGTTTGCAATGCATTTTGCAAAAGAGCCTGCCCTCCGGGCTTTCACAGACGACATCGTGATGTTCCCGAAGTGAACTGAAGTAGTAATCTACATCAACTAATTAACAAAAAATATTATGCCTACATAATTTAAAAATTACTTTTTTATTATAATGATTCACAAACCACCCTTTATATAAATTACTAGTCGATCTCCTACGGTTTAGCTCGCGTTAATTTCGGAGTTCCCATGGGAGTTCCAGTATAAAAAGTACCATATGTCACTCGGGAACACTGTAGCTTTCTTTCATTGAATTTCTTTTTTTAAATCGGTTTGGTAAATTTTGAGTTTATCCAATACAAACAAACTAAAAATCAAATCTTTTCTCTTTATAATATTGTTAAAGGTTTAAAAAAGCGTTGGTTTTGTCAGCAAATCAGAAGTTGTAGTTCTTTGACGGTAATAATTTGAAATTTGAACGCGCCAATTGTATACTGAATTTTTAACTGTTGCTTTCGTTGTTTTAAATCTGTCTGTATAAAAAAAAATTTGGAAGTTATAATAGCTTATACCTAAAGTAACACACATACTTAATGGTTAAACAAACTTACCTGAGTGATGTTTGACCATAATTATGCTAGCCGTTGCATCCGAAGAGATTTATTCATTCACTATGTAGTCCACTCCTCAATGTACCGGGCAAAAAGCACAATTTCAGAGCTAAAAAAAAAAAAACTAGAACGAGACAAGTAAATAGTCACCCTCCCTCCATAGGTGGCGCCATTTCGCGGCATCTTGAATCATTATTTTAGAGCTTAATTTCGCAATACGTAATAGCTAATGGGTTTATTTGCTTTATAGCAGATCAGGGCATGGGAGGGTTATAAATCTCTTCGGATGCAACGGCTAGCATAATTATGGTCAAACATCACTCAGGTAAGTTTGTTTAACCATTAATTATACTACGCCGTTGCATCCTCGAGATTTATTCATTCACTATGTAGGATGTTTAGAGTCTATTGCGAAATTTTCTTAATGGTATGACAATCTAAACAAAATTTTGATTAGAACAAAAATATTTATTGATGACATATTCATAGTAATCATAAACTGTAATCATTTATCATTAATTATTTACCATATACAGCTTCTGTAAAGTCGTTCTCAGGGAAATTGGAGGTTAAGTCCCGATTGTAGAATTTCGCGAAAACTAAGCTGTTTCCTGACCATCCGGCGCATTTTTTTATGAGGTCTATTGACAAACCATGGCGATAAGCTGCTGAGGTAGATGCATGGCGTGTACTATGTGCGGAAAATACCTCCGTATTTACCCCACTTTCACCTATTGTCGAAGAGCTGGCATTATGAACCGGTTTTCTGGTCGTCAAGAATAGACGTTCAGTATCAGCAGAGGATCGAAAGTGCGTTGTAGCCTCCATGTACGCTAAGAGCGACTTTGCAGGGCAAACTTCTACCCTATCCGGGAAAAAAGGTATGACCAAATTAGGCATAGCTCGATTTGGAGCCGACGTCTTTATTACGTCATTGATAACAATTTTGATGTTCGAGTTACTAACTCTAATATTTGACAATCTTACTAAGGACAGTGTCTGGATTCGTTGTCCTGACGACAATGCGAGTAAGACTGCTGTCTTTCTAGTAATTTGAGATAATGTTAATCCTTCATTAGGGTAAAGTTTTGAAACAAAATCAAGAACAATGTTTGGGTCCCAAGTAGTCTGATATCTTGGAAACGTGGGTCTAGATCTAAATACACCCTTGAGAAATCTGACAACTAAATCGTTTTCACTAAATGTTTAGCCAAATATTAGAGCTAGTGCTGAGCGATAAGTATTTAAGCTCGAGAAATTAACACCATGATTAAATTCGTTTGTAAGAAACTGAAGTAAAACTGGTAAATTATTAACATATGGGTCAATATTTTTGTAATTACAAAAAAGCCACCATTTTTTCAATGCAACATTGTATTGTTTTAGGGTGTTCGCTGAAAGCGACGAAATCATGATATCAATAGTTTCCGAGTTAAGTGAATATTTTAGGTAGGCCGATCTGATAACCGACATGATACCAGGGTAAGAGTTCTCCAACGCGGATGAGGTTGTCTGAAAGGAGACAATAACAATCTTTCGTCAGGGTGAAAATATATCGGTTCCTGACATGACAATGATTGAAATAACGGGAACCACGGTTGGCTAGGCCAATAGGGCACCACCATAATTCCGGTTGCCTTATCATTTACTATTTTTCGGAGGCATTTTAAGATTTGTGAAAAAGGTGGGAATGCGTAGAAAAAGTACGAACTCCAATCTAGCGTGAATGCATCTACATTAAAAGCCGATGGATCCCTCTTCCACGATACATATTTCTCACATTTGGCATTTAAACTTGATGCAAAGAGATCGATTTCTGGTTGTCCAAAGCTGACAACAATATCTTCGAATATCGTGGAGGACAGATTCCATTCGGTATCAATGTTTATGCGTCTGGACTCCTCGTCAGCCTCCGTATTTTCTTTAGATCTAATATACGAAGCAAAGACATACAGCTGCCTATCTTCACACCACTTCCAAATATCACGTGTGATATCGTTTAGATGATCATATTTGATACCCCCCATTCTATTAATATAGGAAATAGCAACCGTATTATCTATGCGCAACAGAATTTCAGAATTACGCTTATTATGAGCAAAACATTTGAGTCCATTAAAGGCTGCCTTCAATTCTAATAAATTAATATGGTCCTGAGTTTCGTCTAAGCCCCAAAAACCGTTTGATCTTTCACCGTTGCACATCACCCCCCATCCAGTTAAGGATGCATCTGAAAATATTTCGAGTATGTAATTATGGTTTCGAATTGGATTATAACACGTCATTATTTGTTGTTCCCACCAAACGAAATCTGAATTTAAACTTTTATCTAAAGTCATTCTACAGTCATAATTTTCATTACTTTGTAACAGTGCTAAATATTTTGATCTCTCAAACTGCTTTGTATGACCCCAACCATATGCAACAGCTGGACAAGCGGCAGTGAGTACTCCTAAAAAGGTAGCAAAATCTCTGATTTTAATATAATTTTTGAAAGAAATATCTCTGACAAGATCTAGTATTTTTGTTCGTTTCTTTATAGGAAGACCTAATGTCATGTTACAGGAATTTAGTTCAAAACCTAAAAACTTTTGGCATTGACTTGGCACTAGTTGACTTTTCTCGTAATTGATAACGAAACCTAGATAGATTAGTAAATTAACTGTTTCTGTAACGCAATTAAGGCACTTTTCGTATGAATCTCCTATACAAAGGAAGTCGTCTAAATAATTGACAATTATAAAACCTTTACTTCTGAGAGACGATACAACTGGTTTTTGTAATTTAGTGAAAATAAATGGTGCCGACGAAAGTCCAAAGGGAAGACATTGGAATTCGTATGTTTTCTGATCAAATTTGAATCTAAGGAATTTTTTGGAAGATTCATGTATATTCACAAGAAAATATGCATCTTTTAGATCAACACTAGCCATGTAACAACCTTTTGACATAAGCTTAGTAGCTGTCCTGTAATCCTCCATTTTGAAATGTTTAGTCTCGACAAATTCATTAAAAGATTTAAGATTTAAAATAAATCTGTGACTACCATCTGTTTTGGGTATAAGAAAAATTCTGGACAAGAACTGACCCGGTTTATCATTACAAGGTATTATTGCACCAATTTGACATAACTTTTCTATTTCTAACTTTAAATTAATAGTTTCGGCTTTAGAAAAATATGAATTGTTAGGTGTTGTTTCTTGAAACACCGGTTCAATAAGCGGAATTTTATAACCTTTAACAATATTTAAAATAACTGGGTCATTAGTAATTGATTTCCAACAATAGACAAAATTTTTTAGTCTACACGAATGCTCAATTACCTCTAAGTCTTCGGACTCTGCCTCGACCGTGTCTTTGGCGGAGCCTGGTAGCGGTCGCTCGCTGGAGCAGGCCTTTTGGTGGGCTGGTAAGATGGTCGACTCTTGGCCCCGCCTCGTCTGTTCCCACGCTGCTGAGTGTGACGAGGTGGGCCTCTCCAGTTTACCTGCTGAGTCTTCTTTGTAGCTGGAGTTTCTGCAGCTTGCACCTTCTTGAATTGGAGGCCTGACTTTTCAGCCGATTTCGATGCCTTTATTTTGTCAGAGAGATTTTCTCCAAATAAGAGTGAATCTCTGTTCACTTCTTCTACCAGGTTTTGAAATTTCTTATCAAGCGAATATGATATTAATTTCCTACGATTGACTGTACTTTCATAGTGTAAATCAAGTAACATTTGATTTGATTCGGAAAGTCTTTTGATGATATCCATCTTATCCATATCCTTGTCGATTAGGGATGATATCAAGCTTGTTAAAGATGAAATCCCTAAGCCTAGTTGATTCTGAGCTTTCTCTAAGCGTTTGTCACGATTTCTAGTAGATTCAATCAGTACAGCTGCTATTTCTGGATTTAGCTTAGGTGCTTTCACCAGTTGGAAGTTTTCAGGAACAAGAATTTTGCCAGTCAGATCTTTTTTCTGGTCTTTGTTTAAGCCTTCGCATAGAATACGCCCCCATCGTTTAGAGATCTCCTCTTGGATTTTTGGGCCAAAAACCTCCTGCCTTCCTTTTGATTCTCCCAGCACGTCTAGTATGTCAGCAGGCATGCTGGCTGATATTGGATCTACAACAGAATCATTAGTGACGCTCGTGACCGGAGCGGTTGCAGACGGCACTGGATCAACAGACGTTGATGGAGCAGCTGCTGAAATCGCAGTATCTGGAATATTGCATCTCTTAATTGCAGTTCCATTGTGAACGTCTACAGTATGTATAGACGAACGAACATTGGCATTCATATGAGGACTGGAGGCATCGGAGTCTGATAAGACTAATACTTCATCGGCTTCGTCGTAAGGTGAATGTGCAGGGCTCCAATCACAATGGTTGCGGCCTGCCAAGAAAAAATATTTTTCCCGTCATGATCGCATCATGACTCTAATGGTAGCTATAACATTTTGACCGTGATCACGTCACGATACATGATTTAAACATGACTACGATCGCATCGTAATACTAATGTGCACGACTATGATCGCGTCATAGTACCAAGGCACTCATGTAATTGGCAACATATGAACAATACCAAAAAAAAAAAAAAAACGCATTGGAAACGCGAGAACATTGGTTCTTAGAACTAAACTTATGAAAATGTGACATAGCAATACAATTATAATCTTTAACATTGTGTTATTTCATAATTGGATACTGCTTCAAATACAATTGCATATTAAGCAAGGTCATTTATCTTACTTTCAAAAAAAAATATCTTATGTGGGTAGTCTGCGAGTTGCGACAGATTTTATCGTTATCGTAAATGAATCAAGCTAGGTCTTTAGTTAACGTATTATTTGTTTATTGATCTAATGTAGTTAACCTTTTATGCATTCGATGTAAAAACACAATGAAAAATATATTTTTTTTGTATCAAGAATAATGAAATACTAGTACGAAAAATTATTCAATACGTATTTATGAACTTAAATCAAATAAACTGGAACGGTAAACACTCACCTTCGCTGCTACTATCCGAATTTTCATATCGTCGCAGGCGTTCCTCGTACTTTCGTAACTTTTTCTTGATGTGTTCGTAAGAATCCTTATGTTTACGTTTTCCCATGACACTAACTATTAAAATTATCACCAAACACGAACTAAACTATAACTTTAGTCTTTAAACGAAATTTTATAAAAATTTCCGTGCTATGATGCCCGCACAAAGAAAGTGAATGATTCAAGATGCCGCGAAATGGCGCCACCTATGGAGGGAGGGTGACTATTTACTTGTCTCGTTCTAGTTTTTTTTTTTTTAGCTCTGAAATTGTGCTTTTTGCCCGGTACATTGAGGAGTGGACTACATAGTGAATGAATAAATCTCGAGGATGCAACGGCGTAGTATAATTTAATATCTACCGAAATTCCCAAGGAAAGGGAACAGCTAGTAAGTAAATAAAGTATGAATCACGCATTGATTTAAACTTACTTTCAGCAAACACAAGTGTCAAAGATACAATGAAACAAAAAAACACAAAGCGATCTGGCAAGAACATTACGTTTGAAATGAACTTTTAAAATCCCAAATTAATGTTTAAACGAAAAAAATACGACTCCTCACTCTTTGAAGTTGCAAAAAAATAGTATTTGTGAAGAGAATTCCTTGTTGATTATTATTCATCGACAGTTGAAGATGATAAAGTTAATTAAAGATTTTTATTGCCTTTTGATTGCACACGAAAAACATTTGGAATTCAATTAGTCTTACATAAGCTATGGTGATAAGTGTTTTCGAAATTTTCTCATGACAAAATATAATGGTACCTATTATAGAAGCTGTGTTGGTTTAACGGAATACCAACACAGATACAATATAAACATAGATACACAGGTACCATTAATAAATTATATTTCATTTCAATAAACAAAATGCAGCAAAATACGTCAATTATTTTTGCAGGGCAAGTGTATTTAAATACAGAGTGACAAATATACTCGACCAACATTTAACGATCACATAATCAGAGGCGTAATCAATATTAATTTCTTAATTTAATTGAATATTCTTTTCTAATATGATTATTATTTAACTTTACAACTATAAGGATTTAAAATCTAGCTCGTATTCACATAAGGGTCTTCCCTGATCTATGTAAGAATCAAAACGGATACAACAGGTTTTACAGTAACGGAATCTAGAGAAAAATCTGTACTCGTAAAATCAATCATTTTTGAAGGGTGTGTAAAGTCTACCATTACTCATTGGACCTCTAGATTAGGATAAATTGTTGCCGTCGCATTGAGAACATTGAAAAGATTGAATAAATATATACAAACGATTAAAGACGCTTGGTTCAACTTGAGTTTTTTTGTTTTCTCTCCGCAAACTCGTTAATGGTCTGAAGATTTCATAATACGGTGTTTTCTTTGATCTTTCAGCTGTTTGAAATGACAAAATATAATATTACATTTTACAAACAACAAATCACTCTTAAAAATTAGATTTTTTTTTTATTTAAATTTAGGGGAAACGCTAGAATCACAGTAATACAGTAATATTTATGCACAATACGCTAATATAATAATCACACGCTATGAATAAATGGCTTGCCAAATTTATAGTGACTGCCATAAATCACAGAATAGTGGCAGAAGCATTCGCCATTCTCACAAACGAATGGTGCGTCGCTACATTGCACGTTGCAGTAGAACATTCCCTGTGAATCCTTGCAGTCCACACGCCTGCCGAATACACGAGCCATTGACGATACGAAACTTTGCATTTTTACAGCTGCAAAACAAAATAAACATATTGTTAGAAACAAAACTTCTAAATGTCTTATAATATAACAATAAATTTAAAAATTACTTTCTTCGAAATAGAACTGTACAGAGGCGGCGGCATACCACTCGGTTTATTAGCCCTCCTTTCTTCTACTAATTTTAAAAGTAACATTTCTTCTAGGTACTTACCTAATCTATTTTGTGTTCTATTTTTAAAATTGAAATTTCTATGAATGCTCATTTTTATTTTATACTAGCTGTCCCGCGCGGTTTCACCCGCGATAATTTCGAAGTTCCCGTGGAATTGTTCCATACAAACTTTGCAACCTCTTGGGGGTTGAATTTTCAAAAATCCTTTCTTATCGGATGCCTACGCATACAAAGAACACACCCCCCATGTTTCAGGTCTCTACGATCAGCCGTTTAGGCTGTGCGTTGATCCACCAGTCATTCAGGACAAAGCATTTTATATGTATAGATCACTCCGTATTAGAATTTTGAATCAGCTGCAAAGAGTACAGATTTTTTTTATTTCCAGCCTATTTATTGAAGAATTACAATTATTTGGTTATTTCGGCGTCAAGTACGACAAAGGGGAGCAGCGAGAAATAGCTAGTGATACAATTTGTAGACACAAGAAATTTTGAAACAAAATTCAACTTCAAACTGTTGATAATTAAACAAAGGTCACCTGCGCTAACTTTACTTAGAAGCAATCAGCTATGAGTTACCTATATCACTAGTTACCAAAGTTGACTGGATTGCGACCCACCTAACAGAACTTCTAAACTCGGGACTCACCGCTTGGTTTTCATGAAGAAAAAAATGCTATCACCTATTTCAATTTTAATTAATTTTAATCTCAGTTAGTTTAATACGTCCATTTATTCTGGTATTTTCGGTTTTCAGGGCCCACCTAATATTTTGGTGACTTTGGTAACCACTGACCTATATTTTATGAGTGGAATTTCTACTTACCTACTGTTCAATAAACTGCATGTAATGTTACCCCAGCAAAGAAATAAAACTGCAATCTGTAATATTTTGAAACACATAGTTAAATATTCATAATTTTTAATTAACGATCGAACGAACTGATTTTGTGTTGACACTGAAACTACTGGGCACTAAGACGTGTGAAATTAGATAAGTAATCAATTATTTCAGTGAAATAATGAAAAATTATTGTAAAGTTAACCCTATCCAAATCTTTGTTATTTAATCAACAATAATAACATTTGGACATCAACACACAGCGCCATCTGTGTCCCATACTAAGCAGAGCTTGTAATACCGGACAACTGATATAAGATCTACTTTTTTCTCTGCTTAAAATATTGTATGTACCTTCCTAAGTATTTATGACACACAAAACATCTAGACTCTAGAGTATTTTACACATACATCACATAAAATGTTTACTCTGACATATGAACAGAACCCGCGACACCTGGAGCAGGTTTCTTTACCACAACATCAAAAATACTGTCCTCCATCGATCCTCTAAGTAGATAATTCAGGTTCTTTCAGAGCAGCACTGTTGGTATAGTGATTAGCGAAGTTTATTTATAAGTCAGGTGTCGCAGTTTCGATTGGTCCTGCATATATTTATATGTGATACCTACCTACTTATACGTAAATTTTTATTTAAGTACATTGAGTCTGGGGGTCCAATATTACGTATTATATGAAGTATAACGTTTAAACCGAGAAGAACAGCTAGTTGTTATTATTATTATTTTTATTGTTTTATATAATTCTCTTTATCTTTTCTTTAGGGTTCCTATCTCACTTTCATTTCATTAAATTTGAACTTTCACACATTCACAGTGTACAGAACGTTTTTCTTTATTTTTAAATCTAGTCAGTTGGAATCCCTTGGTCTGTTTTCTAGCAAAAACTCTTCAGATAAGGTTGTGCGTAATTAAAATTCAGTTGGGGTGCGGGTATGTTCGCGGCATATAAATCAGGGGCGTGCGCTGAGAACGCGCTAACCCTTCACGGAGCCTACCTTGCCGAGATTACACGTGTTCACTTGTACAGTTAACAAATATCTTCACGACATGATAAATAGGTATATTAGTAGAACTAATAAAATGTCAAGGTAACAATTTAATTGTAATACAAATTATACTCGTGCACGGAGCTAAATATTGTGAAGTTTTCACGAACCTATATAAGTTTTTATAAAATTTTCATAAAGAAATACATCTATCTTGGAACCTAATAGGAATGAATGATAAAAGAACATAAAATAATAAAGATGATTCAGCGGTTATACGTAATAGAGCGAGAGAAAAATATTTCAATCTTTGAGAAAACGGTATAACAAGTGTGAGAGGGGCCGATTTATCTCTTCAACAACTAGGTACATCAAATTATATAGTGACTAAAAGACAGAGAGAAAAATTTCAGTAATGGGAAAGGTGGAAGAAAGTAAATTAAATGAAAGTCAAAGCAAGTGGACAAAGTGTGTGAGAAGACGTAATAAAAAGAAGTGACCCATCAAAAACAAACTTGTAAAAAAGTCCAAGTCTCGCAACTCAGTTCTTCTACAGTAAAAAGTTGTGAGATCAATGTAATACTAAGTCGGTTAATTTATTCAGTGCCTACTTAAGGGTCCTTCTGTCTAAAGTTATCATGTTATAAGCTAATCTAATAACATTTTATAGTGACCATATCAAATTTAAAAATCTTTTATGTTTTAAATAGATTGATTGGCTTGGCGATCACGTGAAAACACAATATATCTCACATGTAATACATAATTATGGTTCTAAACAATCTAATTTAATTATAATATGTATTACTTGTGAGATACATTGTGTTTTCACGTGATCGCCAAGCCAATCAATCTATTTAAAACATAAAAGATTTTTAAATTTGATATGGTCACTATAAAATGTTATTAGATTAGCTTATAACATGATAACTTTAGACAGAAGGACCCTTAAGTAGGCACTGAATAAATTAACCGACTTAGTATTACATTGATCTCACAACTTTTTACTGTAGAAGAACTGAGTTGCGAGACTTGGACTTTTTTACAAGTTTGTTTTTGATGGGATCTCATTTCTTTTTGTAAATGGTCTTCCTCCTTTGAGCAATTTAGTCTATTTTAATAACTTGAAAGATTTTGGTATAACTTTATAATATAAACACATGCCCCATTCTTGCTTTTTCATTCCGTTGACCATTGTACCTTTGAACATAATTATGTCTAGGTAACTATGTATCTACACTTTATATCTAGGTAGGTAAGTAGCTACACTTATTATTATTATTTATTAATATCTGGGCAACCGAGCTTCGCTCGGTTTAAATAGCTGTTCCCCGCGGTTTAACCCACGTTAATTTCGGAGATCCCGCGGGTATTCTGAGATAAAAGTACTTACTACCCTATGACCTTTCCTGTACCCTTGACAACGTGTAGTATGCAATAATTAATTCACCCGCGTTGATATCAGAGTTCGCGCGGGAATTCCAGAAATGAATCCTAGCTAGATCGATTTATGGCCCCCGAAATCCCCTGTATACAAAATTTCATGAAAACCGTTGGAGCATTCAGATTAGGGTAATTTTATCTCGGAATTCCCGAAGGATCTCCGAAATTAACGCTGGTGAAATCTCATGAAATTTTGCATGCACGTTGTCAGGGGTAAAGAAAACCTAGGGATATAGGGTACTAACTACTTTGCATTTCTGAATTCCCGCGGTATCTCCGAAATTAACGCGGGTGAAACCGCAGGGAACAGCTAGTCTCATATATTTATATGGGATTACAAAGTTATTTGTGCAGTTGGTACATATAACTGCATATATAACTTTGTAATTCCATACATTTATATGGGATTACAAAGTTATTTGTGCAGTTGGTACATATAACTGCATATGTAACTTTGTAATTCCATACATTTATATGGGATTACAAAGTTATTTATGCAGTTGGTGTATCTAGAAAACTGGACCGAAATTGCAAAATATTTCAATTTTTCCTTGATTTATACAATAAACACTAATTGTATTCTAAATTTCAAACTTCTATGTCTGCTAGAAGTGCCTTAGAGTTTTGATGATCGGTCAGTGAGTGAGTGAGTGACCTACAAAATTAAGAAACTTTGACTAGTTATAATTCTTAAACTACTGGTTCAAATCGAATGAAATTTAAATTATACCGTCTTTATACAATACCTGCTTGTTTACTAAAAATTCAGGCTTCTAGTTTTATCCACAACGAAGTTATAGGGGGTCGAAAATGGCCTGAATTGCTTCGAGAAAAGGATAGTACGGCCGTGCCGCTTTTGTTGCTCGACTTGGCGGGGGCACTGCCGTGCCCCCAGATAAGAGACGAGATGAAAGACGTAGTGACTAAAGACTATAGTAACTAAAATAGAGAAGGAATGGTGAGGTCATTGGGAAAGAAGGAATCAAAATAGGGTGACAAAGAAATAACGTAGAGTAAGTTATGAACAGCTGTATTAGGTAGCGGATATCCTCTGAAAGGAAAACATAGGCTCATAAGGACACTGTCATGAATGCGTAAAATTTTAAGAAAGTGAATGAAGCAAAAGTGCTATTGTTGTAAATAGAGATCATTTCTACTTAATCTTTTGGCATGTAGGTACTAGGTATGTATATATTTTCCGAATCGTGAAATATTTTATTTAACCACTCCCCTCATAATTGCTCGAGCTGAAGTAGTATCTAATTTGTTACTAATGTAAAGGCACAGTATACTTATTGTTTCATATTTCAGCTCTGTCAATTTTAAATAGGAGTCAGTTTAACAACGTTGCGAAAACGAAGTTGTTAGTTTTACAAAGCCTCATTGAGATTTAGTTTTTCATTTTATTTTCCCATCATCTTAGTGAGAGACAAACCGGTGGGAATCTCAGGAGATGCCTCGACAGTCGACACTGACGTCAAACAATGCCGAGCCGAGTCCAATTAGAGCAAAGTATAAACGAGCCCCGAGTGGGTGAAACTTCATTTCCTTACTCTTAAAGAAAGTGGGGAATTTCTTAGGCGGCCCACAGTGGTGTGTTTTACGAGCGGGTGTCGGAATGTGACGCGGGGCAACCCAGCTGTCAGACATACCACCGCACCTTTAGTGATTGCTTAAATTGTTCGATTATATAGGACTAGCTGTCCCTCGCGGTTTCACCCGCGGTAATTTCGGAGTTCCCGTAGGAATTCCAGGATAAAATATCGATATAAACTTTACTCGTGAATCACTCTATCTATTGGAGAAAACCGGATGAAAATCCGTTGCGTAGTTTTAAAGATCTAAGCATACATAGGGACAGACAAACAGCGGGAAGCGACTTTGTTTTATACTATGTAGTGATGTTAGAATAAAAGTGCGACGTATTGAAAGAGAGTTTTCAAAATTCTAATCTCATTACAAATAACAAAAAAAAAATTACGTAACAAAAATTTTTTCTGCGACATACTTAACATACAATTTGCATGTATAACAAAATTAATACTTATTTATTGAACTCTCATGTTTCATTAACCAATTCCCGAAAGAAAGTAAAGCTTGCCTCTTCTATCCGAGTAGACAATCTATGATCGTTAACGGCTGTAGAAAACTAAGAAACAGAGTCGTTATATCACGTGATCATGCAAAACTAGACTTTTCATTGGACGATTGTATCTGACCACATGACATAGCGATACGTTTTTTTTCTTTCTATGCGTTATAGTAGATTTTGCAACAAGTGCACAAAACAAACCATTTTACGAGGGCGAGGGCTGATAGTAATGTCGAGGATAAAATGGTTTTGTGGACGAGTTATAAACTCTGCTTTTCACTTCGATTGCGAGGAAATAAAACAGTAGTAAACATACTTTTGAATACTGAAGGAAATTGTTTTTCCTGGAATATTATCGGTCTTAAAAAACACATAAGGCAAATAAATTAAAGTAAATATTATAAAATAACAAATTCTAAAGTAAATATTAAAGTAAAGTAATATTAAAGTAAATATTATAAAATAACAAATTCTATCTATGAACTTCTTATTGTGTTTGGCTGTTTGTATAGATAAATTTATGAGAAGATACGTTAACGCACTTGTGCACAAAATTTGATTTTGTGGCGCCTATATCCTGCACAAACAAGCACTTTCAGAGCATGAAAAAATTATAGATTGTCAAAGTGGCTAAGGGGACTTAAATAGGTACCTCGCATATACCATACGACTCAAATACGTCACAGTGACGAGCAGTTAACCCGTCAGCGTATTTCATCCATCCATCTGTTGCCTTTAACCACACCCTCATATAAAATGAGTGTTATTTTTGTGACATCGGCGCTATTTGAAGTTATGACAGTGGTTTTCTGTCAGATCGCTTTTTCTTATACGCTTGAACACTGAAATAAGCCCGTGACGATCATAATGAACCCAGCTAACTGTACCAGAAGTTTTCAAACTAGTTCACAAAAGTTAGACATTAAACAGTTCGAAATCTTCGAACACTATCATGTTGGTAAAATAAAAGACTTCGAACATTTTTCACATAGGTACATAGATTGGTACCATAAAATATTTTTTGAAACTTGGTGAAATTAATTGTTGGGGTGTAAAATAGGTAAAAAAAGGCATTAATACCGTCATAATATTATATTATAGTCATTATTTGGACCTATTACGACATTGAAACTAAAATCCAAATAAATATAAAATTTCATAAAAATGCTATCTGTAGGTTGGTGTAGAGTTGAGTGGTCATAAACACACAAACGCTTTTGAATTTTACTAGGTAGTTAATAATTAAATATAATTTTTAGAGGAGGGACGTATTCAAGCCCTTATCTATACCTATATTTAAAAATGGGTCACTATTTCCCTTGGTCACTACAACTAAAAAAACTAAACAACTAAAAAAATATACAATGCTAAAAACAATAATAAATCACAATATTATAATAACAGAGAAAACCACACCAAAAACTCGGCTGAATAGGAATGACGCACTGGTAGGTACATAATATTATTACAAATGTCAAATGTCAATAATCAGGGCATCGGCGACAATATAATGCAAAAGGGGGAAAAAATTAAGATTATATTGTGTTAATTTTTTTACGTATTCGGGACAAAAAATGTAATTTGTGAACAATATTAGGCATATGCAAAATGAGACAAGATGGACCAAATGAGTAGAACAGCTGTTGATTGTCTCGCTGAGTGTAAAATATTGCACTTTAGACGACCGCGCCGCCGCCGCTGGGTTTTTATAAGCTTTTTACTATCATATTTAAACTTCAAAGACTTTTATCCAATTTTGACTGTATGGTATATACGTTACAGTAACTATCTATACTATTCTTAGGCTGAAGTTTTAACTTTCACATAATATATATAAAAAATTGGTGTTCGTTTGTCTCGTTAAACTCTGGAATGGCTCTAACGATTTGGATAATTCATTTTTGGTGAGTTCGTATTTATCAGAAGGTAGGTTTGTATTAAGAAAACTGCCCCAGAAGTTCCAGCTCTTTAAAATATTCTTTTTTTTTTACATGTGTGTAAAAAATTTACAAAAATCGAAGTCCGATAGGCACATTCATAATAAAAAAATAATTATTATGAAATGAACGTTACAGCCATACATTTTGCTTCAATTCAAATCGGAAATTCTATTGAAATATTACAATATATAATTTTTTTTTTCAGTGAATCCTCAGTAGCACTCATCAAAAAATTACACTGTAATTAAAGAGCCGACTGAAATGAAAGAAAGGTACTTTGTTACAACAGTAAAAAACAAAATGATAACTTTTTAATTTCATCAGACTTTTCCTTAACAAGGGCTCTTAAGAACATTTGTTTCACTACAAAGTTATGTTGGACACAAAAGTATACCGTGGAGCTTTTTAAACCGACACGAGGCTAAAATGTTAACAATGAAAATAGGTAACAGTTGTAGAGCGAAAAAAATTTCAGGACTAGTCGATCCCCAGTTGCGTTCATTTTGGAGTTTCCGTTTTCTACTCAGTAGTTTTTGAGTTTATCCATTACAAACAACAAATACAAAAATCTAATATTTTCTAGCTGTGCCCCGCGGTTTCACCCGCGATAATCGAACTGTTACTGTATTAATACGTATGTTCTCACTTTTATTACAAACGAGTTTAGTACCTACATTAAACTCAAGGTTCAAAGAAGATCCCATTTTCCTTGTACGTGTGTGTAAACTTGACCTTTGGTATTCTTTTTTTTCTTCTTAATGGACTTTCGCATTTAAGTAGCTACTTATTGTATTTAGCCAGTTAAAAAAAAAAATCTCGGAGCTTTTGGATGAAACCAAAGAAATCATGATGTCTATGTAACTCCATAATATGCCTTTCTTCTCGCACACAAAAAATAGCCACTGAAAACCATTCAACATAATAACACTTTTAGCAATTTTTATCGAAACAAAATAACCGGAACTACCATCTTCGAATCCCGCCAAAAACTCCCTTATGTATTCCTTTGAACGATGTTGTTTTGTCTTTTAAGTTTTTTCCAAACGACGCGGGTGGTGTCTATGAAAATGGGTTGCCATGTTCCCTTCGTTCTGTGGGAGCGTCGTCAGTTACAAGTTCAAATGATTATAGTTTTCGCTAAGACTCCCATTTCCGTCACCACAATATAGTGCTTCCTTACGCGTAACGAACTAGGGTAACGTAAATTACTATCTGCTACGGTATTCTCTCTTTACCTCCAGTCCTCCCACTGCTTTGAGGTTGGGTACCAGTGAAAGGGAGTTTTTTTTTTTTTTTAAGTTTAACAAACTAGGCATTTAGCCATAGAACTTATTCTTCTATTTGTTATTGTACGCATAATATAATAATAATAATAATAAACTTTATTGAACCAAGAATATAAACAAAATTAAGTAACCCCACCTCCCAAACTAGGAAAACCTGTATTTTGGGAGGTGGTGTCTTCCGCATGTGTGTGTACAAAATTTAATATTAACAAGTAATGCATAAAATTATTCCATTAATACTAATATAGCAAAAAGTAATATCTAGTTTAAGACTACAGTTCACATATGGGCCAAATATAACTTAGTACGTACATAAGTACTGCAACTAGCAGTAATTTTAAAAGTGATTAGGGGCATCAGGTAATTTAAGCACAAGTAACTAGGTGTACCTACCTGTAAAAGTAGATATCAAATAAAAAAATCAACCAGTTTTTTATTCATTTGCAAATTTCCCTTGAAAAGTCAAACCAACAATAGTATTTTTATTTTCCTTTTTTTTCAGTCTAATCGCTTTTACTGGAACAGCAAAAGTCCCTTTACCGCGCCGACCTTAAGTGGTAGGTATGGAACTAAAAGGATCTGTTTATTTGCTCGCCGGTTAGTTAGTGACCGTAGAAAAGTAGTTTTTAACATACATAGATACCTACAAACCTTACAAGTACTTTCAGTTTTCTCTTTTCTTATTATTTGGCTAGGCGTTTGAACACAGCTCACCTGATGTTAAGTGAGGCTGTGATCGATCGAAGAAAATATCCCTCCCGAACCATCGATCCACTTTCTCGATCGGTCTAGGTATACTTTCACTATTGCAAAAAGCTTTTTAATAAATCCTTGGCCATTAAAGGTCGAATCTTTAAAAGCGTTCTCAAAGAACGGTTATTATTTTATTAAGGTTTTCGGGTTAGAAAATCCGAATTTCTATATAATTTAAATAAAGAATTAATGCTCCCGAAAATTAATGCTTACATGTAACTAACCCTCTTATCTTAATATTTACACATTGGTTAAGTATATATAATTAGTAATATGTTATAATATTTAATTATGTATATGTCAATGTATGTGCTGCATGAGTATAGGTAGTTGGTATGTAATGATTTTATATATTTGAGTATTGTCATGTATTGTGTAGTTGATGTATTTGTATAGTACATAGTATATATTTATTATGGTATATGATATGTATAGTATAATGTTGGAGATGCTTTACCCAACCACCCGTGTCTATGTATTTTTGTTTGTCCTTTCGCATAATTGGTTGTCTGGAAGAGATCGCTACTATGCGATAAGACCGCCATTTGCTTTCTCCTTTTTCTTTAGGTACTGTATTATTGTTATTTTATGTGCAATAAAGGATTAAATAAATAAATAAATAAATAAATAAATAAATAAATAAATAAAAACACACCTATTTACAAAATTGAATAGAAAAATACTGAAAAATCACTCACTCGTAAACTCGCATTTTTTGTTTATTAAATATTATTTTTTATTTTAACTTATTTTACACTTTTTTGAAAGCTTACAGCTGTTAGATACAGCTAGATTAAGAAGAATAGTTAGTAGTCAGACCAAATATATTATCAGCTTTCACATATCTATGTATAGGTAGGTACTACGGGTATTTATACTAATATTATAAAGAGCAAAAGTTTGTGACGTTGTAGGGGGTAATCTCTGGATCTACTGAACGGATTTTGAATACTCTTTCACTTATAGGTAGCTACGTTAGTCCTGACTCCTGAGTGACATAGGGTACTTTTTATCCCGTTTCTACGGAAACTTTGAAATTACCGCGGGTGAAACTGCGGGGGACAGCTAGTAGAATATACAAGATACAAATGAAAAATTAAAACTAAACACCCACAATAGTTTCTACATGTAGTTGGTGAATTAGAGATAAATGAGATAAAACAAAGGTAAGGGATCCCATGATAACGTCGCATCGATTTACAGACGCGTCGATAACTGGCGTTAATTTCTCCATCAATATATCCTCAATATATATATACTTAAGATTAAATTTACACACGGTATATAACAGAAACTCTTTGTCGTTTTACAAAACTGCGCAGAAGCACAAAAAGAAAAATCACTTTCATCAAAGCTGGTCAAATATGCACCCCAACTACTTACTTCGTACATTGTACGTGTTTTACTAACCTCGCTGACGACAGAAAGGACGAAATACAAATCCATCGTCGCTTTACTGTCATTCGAGTAAAGAAAACGCCCGAATAAGGAAGCAATGTACATTAAATTAGTTGAAATCAGTGGTTATAAAGGGATAGTTACTAAGTGATGCATTGAGCGTGTAATGTGTCAAGATTTTATCGGTGACGTAAGCGGAGTCCCACATAAGCTTTTAGTTTACAAGGGTTTTGGCAAGATAAGATCGGTAGGCCTTTGTATTACGTGTCTAGACATTTTACGATAGCGGATTGATGTTTGTGGACTTTAAGGTACTACTATGTATTACCTACACTACATTATACACTAGCTGTTGCCTCCGATTTCACCCGCGTGTGTTTCGGAATTACCATGGGAACTCATAGTTCCCAAAAATTATCCTAAAACATTTTTATGACTGTATTTTTTTTTAACATTCGATTTTGATGAGGCAAAGCTTAGTCGCTTGAAGCTAAATTGATCTACCCATGGAAACCGCATGAAAATCTATTCAGCAGTTTCAGCGATTAGCGTAATAGACGGATAAACAAGAAAAGTCAAAAAGCTTTCATGTTTTTCATTTTTTTAAAATACTAAGAAACACATACACACATACATACTAAATCATAAATACTAATATTATTATGTGAAAGTGTGGATGTTTGGATTTTTGGCTGTTTGGATGTTTGTAACTCAATCACGCAAAAACGGCTGAAAGGATTTGTATGTGTGGCATGCACGTTGTCAGGGGTACAGAGAAGGACAAAGGGTACTTTTTATCAAGTAATTCCCGCGGGAACTCCGAAATTACCGCGGGTGAAACCGCGGGGCACAGCTAATAAAATCATAAATGCTAATTTTATTTTGTCCTCGCTGAGGTCATCCCCGACGGCTGTGATTTAAAACATTACCAACGGATTCTCTCAAAGCTTTGTAATTTAAACGCAAATTATTATATGCATAACATATCGCAATAAACTCATGGACGTGTATAATCCCCTGTGTCTGAAACATCGCATCCACTCGTGTGACACAAGTCTGGATTAATTAGGTAAGCCACGACCGTTTAGTAGCTAGGTATTTCAACTGGATTACATTTTTGCTGGGAAAATTCTTAAAAGATTTTCGGATGAATATTTTAGAAAAAAATGTTTAATATTAAAATTACTACCTAAATTCATTCATTTTTGTAAATGTTCATATTCATTCTGAAACTTCAGAACATTTTTGCAAGTTATGCACATATAATTACAAAAATGGTTGTGGCATATAAGCCTACTAGCTGTCCCGCGCGATTTCATCCGCGGTAATTTCGGAGTTCCCGCGGGAATTCCGGGAAAAAGTACTCTATGTCCTTCTTTGTACCTCTGCCAGTAGTTTACGGTGATTAGCTGTTCCCGCAAAAATTCCGGAGTTCCCGCGGGAATTCCAGAATAAAAACTATCCTATCTTTTAAGTTGGGCCAAATACAACATAGTGACGAAATTTCATCACGATCGATCTAGTAGGGGAGCGAGGGGCTTGTTGTAACAGGGGTAAGTAGTAACAGGCTCTTTTCACTAGGATCTTAAACGCTATTAACGTATTTCTTTGACTCGATTTAACCTATAAACCGCGCCGCATCATGTTGCCATAGCCAATGTCCCGCCGGCCGGCGCAGTGAGCGGAAGTGTGCACGTGCTTTATTTCTGCCAGGTAATATAAAATTGTACTGTCGTAAAATTTCGGTTTGCGTATTTAATATCGACTAATTTCAAATTTTCTATATCTTATTTCCATTCAAATTTATCTATCTCTGATAGTGTGTAACAGTTTTTATGATTGCTAAATTGTTTAAATAGTTATCTTGATAAATGTTGAAAATCATACCATAGGGTTAGTTGTAACAAAATCCCGGGGCTTGTTGTAACGTGTTACAACATGCCCCAAGTTATGATATAGATACCTACTTTTTTCTTTTGTTTTAGAATGAGAGTGTATAAAAGAAAAAACAGAAAAAAGATGACTAAATTAAAGGAAAAGGGAAAGGAAAGGGGAAGGGAAAAGCCAAAGGTAAATCAACAAATAATAAAACCGGAGTGGACAGAGCTAAAAAAAAGATTTTATGTTCAGATTCAGAATCTGAAGCAGAAGAGTGGTATTGTCTGGTATGTGGTGAAGCTTACACAGATACAAATAAAGAAGATTGGATAGAGTGTATCATTTGTAAGATGTGGGCACATGTAGGATGTGTTACAGGAGACATTATATCTTTTATTTGTATTAATTGTAACTCAGATAAAGACTGAATTTAATTATAATGAAACCCACCAAATGTTGATTCTTACATAAGTATAATACTTTGTTAGATAGCTATTAAGAAGAGATAATTACGAGCATACCTTAAATAATTTAATTACTTACTGTGATTTAAAAGTGCCATGATGATTATAAGTAGTGTTTAACTAAATAAAACTGTTAATTACTTAATTTTTAAGTGTTGATTACTAAAAAATGCATTTGAGTTGATTTTTGATAAGAATTACGTAATACTTACTTTAGAAAGATGTCAATTTAAAAAAAAAAAAAACAAAGAATAAATGATTAGAGGTATTATTGTCGTTTTTTTTTGTCGTTACTACTTGCCCCGGTAGATGTTACAACTTGCCCCAAGCACGAGGTAAGTTGTAACACCGCACTTCTTCTAGAAAATAATTGATTGTAAAATAATGACCAATAGTTATGGTATTATTTTTACTTGATTTGGTAGAGGAAGAGTTACAGTATTCATCCATCTTTATTTAGTAGAAATTTAATCAATAGATTTCAAGATATATTAGTTTTAATGAAAACTGTTACAACAAGCCCCTCGCTCCCCTACTTTCGGAGTCCATCGCGGACAAACAACGTGACACGTGATTTATATATATTAGATAAATAACTATAAACCTACCTACTGACTATAAATAACTGTTTACTTATTTATATTATAACTTACCTAATATCTTCGCTATGTAATAGGTACTTATGTGCTTGACTTTATATCTATCCACAATTATGTTTTCGGTTTTTGCGGTGACGGACAATTTTTTTTTTTTTTTTTTATTTCTTAGATCAATAACACTATCGAATCTGATACCATTTGCTAGTCTATGAAAAGTGACCCGGTGTGAGTAACTGTAAACAACGATTAGTTGGACATAGATAAGCAATAGTATGTTAACCCACACTGGAGAAATTTTGAGTAAATCGTGTTTTAAAATTATAGCGCCATTTTCTGTCAACATTTTTTATGTTCAATATTTAGTTACATACTTAAACAATGTAATAAGGTAAACACAATTAAAAAACGTTCTCTAACCCTCAATAAATCGTTCTGAATAGGTAACTTAATTTTGTGGGTTAACATGTTATTGCTTATCTGCGTCCAGTTATAAAAAAGTACAGTGGTCTTTGACGATGAATAAAAACTACTGTTAAAAATTCAAATGAAGTACACGAGTAGGTAAATACTAGACATATTTGATATTATATTCATATATAAAAATCTCATCATCGGAGAAGAATTATTTTTACTAAGGTTACATTGTACAAAGAGTTTGTTATCTAGTCACAAAGATTTTAAAAGTACCTAATCGAGAAACCTTAGCAACCCTCCCCTCCTCCCGCTTAATATTAATAATTAAAGTATGATAGTTCTTTGTCTTAACATTTGCAGAAAAAAAAAATTAAGAACTATAAACTCTACACTGTACAGCGAAAGGTACTTGTTATCTTGGTTAATTGAATATAGATATATTGTGTAGGTACACACTTACTAGACATAGGTACCTATAGCGTCTGTCATATTTTGTCCGTGTGCAAACCGGAGTGACACTCATCTCACCTGGCTCTGCCGCGACCACATTTTAGCCGTGAAGCCGTGGCAGGAACACATTACCCCAGCCGAACGTGTACACTGAGCATAACAATAATCCATCCAAATCCATTATCATAAGTAATGTGCTGGTGAGTGGTAAAAATTGCTCATACTTCTCTAGGTTGGGTAAACTATGAAGACTTATATTTCACGCATTTTTAAATAAGGCTAGCTGTTTGCTGAGTGTTTTCGTCAGTGATTTTTTGTATAATTTCTGAAATGTATGATTCTTTTATCTAGGCACCTACTGGGGTCAACATACTGACACAGCGTTGTTGATCAGTTTGGTAATGGCCGAGCCCTATTATTAGATGTTATTATTATACCCTTATGATGAAATATTTTTAATCTTTACTATTTTATATGCTTATGTGAATCTATGTTTGTTTGTTTGTTCGTTTGTTACCGCTTCAAGCCTTAACTACTCAACCGATCATCACGAATTTTTGCATACACGTTGTCAGGGGTATAGAAAAGGGCAAAGATTAGTAGAGAGAGGTGAAACCGCAGGAACAGCTAGTATACTAGAAAAAAGTACATTAATACTATTGTTACTCTATATAGCCATAAATAAACTTTCAAAATTGACTGCTGGGCAAAATAGAACACAATCCTTTAATAATTTAAAACCTATGTTACAAGTCGAGATAATTATGTAAATGATGAAATTTGTTTTTAAACGTACTTTGTACATACGGGAACTTTAACTCAGGAGGTAGGTATAAGATGAAATAATAAATTTTGAAAATTCAATTAAACTTTGTGTCCAAACATTAAGCGCACATGGACCTTCGAAGAGTATTACAAAATTTAACGTTCCTGAAACAAAGCAAATTATTATTCAGTTAAAATGTGTAGGTATATAATATTATGACCGGGTGAAACTGCGGTCGTCGTATAGCATTGTCCCGCACAGCTGTTTCCTTACACCGCTAAAAGATTAATAGGGTCAGCCAGCAGTAACCAAATAATAATTAACATTGAAATTGCTCGGGTAGATAATTATAATTTATATGTCTCTATAACTTGAACGTGTTTACATTCAACATTAAAAGGTTTCGCAGTTCAACTATCGCCCTTATTCTTTTGCAATACGATACGAGTCGAGTTTTCATGTGCATGAACGAAATGTTCCCTTTTTCCTTTAATTTGTTTATTTGTTTGTACTGGATAAAATTAAAAAGTATTAAACCGATTTGCAAAAAAATTCACGTATAGAAAACTGCAGTGTTCCTGAGTGACATAGGGTACTTTTTATTCCTGAATTCCCACGGGAACTCAAAAATTAAAGCGAGTTTAACCGTGGGGGATCGACGAGTAATTTGTAATATTGAACTCAAACAAAGCGCTGATACCTGCTGTGGCTTATTGTTGATAACCTCGACAAACTGATAAAGGACTCCCGAAGTATCCGAAAAAAATGTCAGACTTGATTATTACCTGTAATTAAGCCACGGTAGATAATGGTGACGTGATACTAAGCCGTACCTCTGTATGCTGCAAAATATCTGGTCAGATAGTTACTCGTACCTTACCTATCAGTCATAGATATATTATACTATACTATAGTTTATTTCTAAGGCTTTTATTTACATTTATTTGCTGCTTTTTTGCTTATGTTTAGATAGGTATATAGGTTAGTGTGTAGATTTATCGTTTGTTTTCTTAAAATTATTTGTTTGGCGCCGGCATATAATTTAATTTCGGAGTTTCGCGTTAATTTCGGAGTTCCCGCGGGAATTCCCGGATAAAAGTACCCTATTTCCTTCTCTGTACCCCTGAAAACGTGTATGCAAAATTTCATGATGATCGGTTGAACCGTTAAAGCTTGAAAGCGTAACAGACAGACAGACAGAGTTACTTTTGCGTTTATAAAATAAGTAGGGATTTTACAAAAGTTGTTAAAAACAAAATTAAAAAATACATTTGATCAATCATGAATGTTATGTCCGTTGGAACTATGTTCTAATGGAAAATTCTAACCGCTTCCGATAGGTGCTTTGATGTTACAGAATTTGTATTTTTTCACGCTCGTACCTACCTACCTATTCGACAACAGTCATGTTTCTCAAAGAAACGCTTACAAAATACACATTTATATTCTAACCTCAAAACCTTCGGTTTATTTTTTTTTTAAGTAAAGCAATGGAACTGAAAACGCCTCGCAAAAGATTTCCATTTTCTTTGCGATTTATAGCAAATTGCCTCCCACCAATCTCCAGGCGTTGTTTTATTTGAAGTGAACGGGAAAATGCCTACCACACGTAAGGGTGTCGCCATATTGGTTGTGTTTTCGGAAGCGAGTTTATGATACCCCTTAAAACTGTTGGGAGTTAAAATCATCTTACGTGGAATTTATCCCTACTAATATTATAAATTCGAAAGTAACTCTGTCTGTTACGCTCTTACGCTTTAACGGCTCAACCGATCATCATGAAATTTTGCATACACATTGTCAGGGTACAGAGAAGGACATAAGGTACTTTTTGTCCTGAAATTCCCGCGGGAACTTTGAAATTGACCCGGGTCATTCCGCGGGCAATAGCTTGTGGAGAAATAAATGATAAATGATTTGTAGGTATAGGAAAAAGGATTACTTCTATGTAGGTTAAATACGTAGGTATAATAGTTACACCTAGAATAGAGGTTAGACTAGTAAACATTTTCATATAGCCTTACCAACTGTAACCCTATAAATCTAGACATACCCTAATTAAAGTGTCTGTTTGTAATTTCAATTTAACAGCGTTCCACTAAATGAATAGGTACATAGGTTCCTATTTAGCTGTGAACAGAATAAAACATGTCAGATTGTTGAAAACCCATTGTTTGATAGGTATTAGTTTTCATGAATAAATCATTTTCAATTTTTTTTTGTTTTACTTCTTTTAGATTGGTTTAAAAGCGTAGTAGAATGAATTTTCTGTTTTTGCTTTCGTATATTTAACGAAACAACGATAGGTTAGTAGTAAGTAGGTACCTACAAATTATAAATTAAGTTACAATGTTTTTTTTTTCTAAAGCTCAAAAGAAGTCTCGTAGACTTGCGGTAATAAAACTCGAGGGCTATAACATGAATCATTGCTCGATTTCCCTAATAAATGAAAGGAAGGAGAGGAAAGGAAAAGGAATTCGTAATATTTTGTTTAGTACAAGCGACGAGTGTGAAATTCGAACTGAATATTTTTCGTTTGCCATTTTAAGGCCTGTGTTTGGATTGCAGACAATAGATCGCCGAAATTTTATTAATTTATCTTTTCTTACAATCGGTGTTACTTTAGTTTTGTAATTTGTTCAAATACACGTATATAATATTTCACTCAACAACAATCACAGACATAGTTTATAATAGATAAAGAAAGTGTAAGAAATTTCGTTCTAATAATGTAGTTATTGGTAACACGAGTATACCTACTTTAAATCTTCATGTGAAAGGATTCACTCAGCAAATATATTATGTGAAATTATAGCGAAGCTCATGCATTAAAATATTTTAAGTAGCGAACTGGATGGATGATAGCAGGCTCCCAGGAGCCTGTTGTCATAACTATATAACAGGCATGCATTTTTTTAGTTCGTCTTGTAGATTATTAAAAAATATTGGACAGGTATTTTTTCTTTTTTTACGTAATCAAAAAATAACGGCGATATATTGAGTTGAAATTTCGCGTGACGTCACTATTCTGACAGTTTGTACGGCGGTTTTAGCGGTTAGTGACGTCACGACCCCCTCACCCTAAAATTTAATGTGCTTTATCTCTGTATATTTTAATTTATTTGAAAAAGCAAAAAATAGGTGTCTATTGTTTTTTTATTTTCTAACTGACGGACTAATTAGAATTTTGATTTTTAAAAGTAGTCCACATCCCCATTATACCACTCAGTATCTTCAATATTGATAAAAGTTTTTTATAAAAGTTTTACCCTTTAAACCTTTTGATAAAAGTTAATATAATACCTATTGCTATACCTATTGTTTTAAGAGGTCTTTGAAAAGACCTCTTAGTTATTCTATTATATTTAACATATCTGTGTTCATGGTCAAAACAAGAAAGGAGGTTAATGTTTTTGTGGTACGCAATAAATCTCCGAACAACTATCGACACATCCCCTTCCAGTGATTTGTTTTATTACTGCTAAGTAATAGACGTTGAATTGCCAAAGTTCGTAGTTTGAACTTTGAACGAAGAAAAGTTTCGGTTTTCGAACGTCCTCGACGTCGCGTCGGTTGATATGATCCAGAATTATCATGAAAACCTTTTTACTATCATATTCGAGACATTGTAATTTTTTCTGAACTTTATCTATTACCATATGTGTGTAACGACGAGATACTACTGACGAGATAGAAATAAAGCATATTTACACTTCTCAAATTCGACACGCTCAAGTCTTAGTTTTTGTCTTCTTTATTTTTCAGAGCAAAGAGCGAGAAACGCAGTGTTTTGGGAGGTGACTGGTTCTTGGTTGGTAAATACGGAGAAAAAAAAACCGATGTTTGAAGGATAATCAACTTATTATTAGCTGTAATACAAATTATATATGATCTGAACCCTGATTTATTTGCCATAACGCGCGTAGTTGGAACGCAATTCCAACTAGTTGTATTCTCTATGCTATAAGACGCAGTTAATTCAATTTTTTCATATTTTTTTTTCCTTCAATGCGTCTTTTGACGTACTCGGGCTGGCACGTGGATAGAACAGTTTTTGTGGCGCGTTGTTGCAACGTTGCGTGTTATAATCATAATGACAGAACTATGATTATTTCTAAAGGATCACGATAAGAAGTTCGTGAAGCTAAGCCCAAGTTGTTCAAAATCTATTTCAAGGGGGAACATAATATAGGTTTTGAAGAGCTTCAACTTTAAAATAAGCGGATGTATAACATTACGAATTTTCACTTCTCTTAATAACGTATAAATAAAATATTATAGCTAACAGTAGTTACTTGAGAGTTGTAAAATTAATTCTTAGTATTTATGGTCTATAATTAATCCTACTAATATTGTAAATGTGAAAGTGTGGATGTTTGGATATTTGGATGTTTGTTACTCAATCACGCAAAACGGCTGAACGGATTTGGATGAAATTTGGCAGGCACGTTGTCAGGGGTACAGAGAAGGACATAGGGTACTTTTTATCCCGGAATTCCCGCGTGAACTCCAAAATTACCGCGGGTGAAACCGGGGAGCAAAGCTAGTAATTAATAAATAAGTCTAGACTGCTTAGTTCTGTAATAAGATCGCCTGAACCTGATCTTTCCTCGCCTTTACTTATCCATTAAAAGGATCTCCGATATTATTTCTCCGTTAACCTCTCAATAGGAACAATGTCTCGAAAATTACAGCGCATCTCGTTACATAGCAATTTAAAATGAAATTGCCTAAATCACACTGTGAATAATTTATGGGAAGTTACTCCAATCTTGTTTCTTGCTCTTGTAGGGTTGTCGATCGTTGTCAACGTCTCGCGTCTGACTTTTCTCTAATTACAACAACGCCCACAGAAATTGAATTTGAATCCACTTTGCGACAGAGCGTTAGGTAGGCACCTATGTAGGGTTGGCAAAAAAATTAAAAAATGTGTTACCTGTTTACCTACTTATTTTTAGAAGCAAAAATGAGAGTAGGTAGGTACATATCCTACAAACGACGCGCGACCTCTATAAGACCGCGTAATTCCAATAATATAACATTAAAATACCTTTATTATTCGTCATAACTAGTACCTATTAGTTTCTAAAAAAGAGTTTGGCTTTTATGAAAATTTTAACTAAATTGGTGTAAAAAGGGAAAGTTGTATATATTATTATCTATTCATTTATATGGCCATAATATGATTTGGTCACCTATTAAATTTCATACTTTGCATTAGAAATGAATATTCACGTAATAGAAATATGATAGGTAACATTGGAATGCAGTCATAGCTGAAATCAAAGGATGCCTGCCTTTCAGTGATAAAAAGTAGGCACCATAGAGAAAAGAGGATCAAAACTTTCCAACTGAACATTGCGATTTATGCAAAATGTCATATGATCATTATTATATTTTGAAACTTTCATAACTAAAGGTGTCACACAGCAGTTGCTGCGGTTTGCGGTTGAGGCCAGAGCGAGCCAACAGTAAAGTTCGCATTTTATTTTTTTTAACAAAAACTACCCTTTTAGCTTCAAAATACGGACTGAAATCCTTCGTCACAAATGCAAGTATTGTCACGAAAATTGGCAAACTTTTCAGACAAATAATTGCAATTTAAATTTTATCATCTTTATGATAAAATTGATATTTGAACAAATTTGAAAATGAAGTTAATATTATTTAATATCATTAGTTCTACTGTTATTACGAGTTTTTACTATCTCGTCAAGACACATGACATTTTAGTGAAACCTTTAGGTATAATATTTTTGCAATCTGAACATGTTTTTAACAATTTTATTATGAATTCTTCACTATTACAATATTATAAATGCGAAAGTATGTCTGTTTGTTTGTTACGCTTTCACGGCTTAACGGCTGAGCCGATCACCATGAAATTTCGTATACATGTTGTCACTGGTACAGAAAAGGATAAAAAGCATTTTTATTTATCCCGGAATTCCCGCGGGATCTTCAAAATTAACGCGGGTGAAACTGCGGAGAACAGCTAGGAATAACAATATTGTTTCAATTCTAATATAAACATCTCAATCACCTTTCACTCGGTTTTCTAAATTCATTTCAGAGGGTTTTGGGTATAAAGTATTCTAAATAGAATTTTATAATGAACTTTTGAGATAAAATGGTGTAAGGTTACTGCTACGCCAGGTATCGCGGGTTCGATTCCCGCATCAGTGTATAAACGTGTCTATTGCGAGTCCTGATCTTTACTCATCATATATCGTAAATACTTACAAAAACGTATGTATAAGTTCCTATTGTATCAACCACAGAGCAAATAAACTAACTAGAGAGGACATGTAGGTGAGGCAGGCGCGCTATACCGTTGCAAAGGAAGTTAGAGTAAATGCTCTAACTTGCCAAAAATTTGTTTTGCTGTTAGCCCAAGTATATTTACCACAATATTTCCAAAACTGTGAATTTTGTAAACAGTGACTAAGTAAAAACAACCATAAAGGGTTTAATACATTTCTTTACGTTAATGAATGTTTTAGTGCGTGATAAATAGTTTTGTGTGCGAAAATCACCCGGCGACACTGGTTTTTAATTTGTTTTCATACTAAACTAACTCTGTTCTGTGATATCAGCCAGGGTGGTACTGCGAGATGATTTCCATGCATGCAATTTATTTGAGTAAATCAGGTGTGCCAAAGGTTTATCTTCTTAATCTTAATATGTATAAATCACGTGTCACGTTGTTTGTCCGCGATGGACTCCGAAAATACTGAACGGATTTTGATAAAATTTTGCAACCGTTTATAATATGGTCCAATTTAAAAGATAGGATAGTTTTTATCCCGGAATTCCCTCGGGTACTGAAGGACATAGAGTACTTTTTTCCCGCAACCTCCGCGGGAACTCCGAAATTACCGCGGATGAAATCGCGGGGGACAGCTAGTATGACAATATAATGCGGAGATCCTGAGGGAATCACCTTAGGGATAAACAAGTAGGTGATATTACTAATTTTAACGGATAGAAATAAAACGGTAGCAAGCATTTCTACAATTCAGCTAAAAACAGAAATGTGTTTTTGATACAATTACTCATGTACCTACCTGGTACAGTCATGAAAAGGTAAAATCTTTAATATAAAGAGAAGAAAAACAATGTAAAACAAAGTCGCTATCTCTGTCTATGTGTTCTGCTAAATAATGCAACGGATTGTGATGGGACTTTCTTTATCATCTCCTTTCGGAATTTTGAAACAGAGTGTATAAATTTAAAGGAGAGCATTTGAATAATCAAACTCTCGATAGAATACATGCTGACATGTAACCAATTTCTATAATTATAAAATGCTTTGTGAATGACTGACTGACGGATCAACGCACAGCCTTAACCGCTGATCGTACCTGACACTTGGAGGGTGTGTTCTTTGTATGACGTAATTTTTGAGTAAATCGTGTTTTAAAATTATAGCACCATTTTCTGTCTATATTTTGTATGTTCAATATTTAGTTACATACTTAAACAATTTAATAAGGTAAACACATTATTAAAAAACGTTCCCAAGCTCTCAATAAATCGTTCTGAATAGGTAACTTAATTTTGTGGGTTAACATGTTATTGCTTATCTGCGTCCAAATGTGAAAGTGTGGATGTTTGGATGATTGGATGTTTGTTACTCAATCACGCAAAACGGCTGAACGGATTTGGATGAAATTTGGCATGAGAAGGACGTAGGGTACTTTTATCACCGCAATTCCCGCGGGATCTCCAAAATTACCGCGAAACCTCGTGGCGCAGCTAGTAAAAAATAAAACAAAACCCTCAAATCCCGAAGTTAGGTCGTTGCGATGATTAAATAATACAAAAACAGTTTTGGTTTGTTAATTAATATTATAGGTAAAGTTGATCAGATTTAATTATGGGTTATGTGATTACAGTAAATTATTACGTAAATGTTGGACGGACTGTACCTACCAGCTTGCTGTCTATCCAATTAGGGCGCGACCCGTTAAATTAATTTCACCCAATTAGATAGGTACAGAGGGAAAAAGTTAGAAATAAATAAAATTATTCACCGGCGCTTCGGTCAAAATTATGACATGAAAAAAAAAAATTGGTACAAGATTTACATGCGGGTTTACTTGCATCCTTTGGTCAAAAGTCAACTATGATGTCTGCACAGAACATTCATTTCTTCGTGCAAATGCAAGGGAAAAATGGAGAAATAAGCAACTGCAGATTGACTCGATGATAATTTCTTGACAACAAAATAATCTTTATAATTCTACTTTGCATTGAAAATTGTGCACTAAGTAGAAATTATTATAAGAGTAAATATAATTAGAACTCTTATTACCAAGTATTTAAGATATAAAAGATTAGTCCCGTATTAATAAATATCTACTATACGCAAACTGAATTACGCTCTCAACTGTAAGTTTATCTTCTACATTTTCCATCGTAAGTCGATCTTTATAGGTGAATAATATAGCTGTAACTAAGTATAGAATAGCTAGATTATAATTATCTCCGCCCCCTTAGCCAAGAAAACAATCTATAATCTTTAAAGCATAGAAAACTGAGAAACATATTAATATTGTCCTTTCACGTGGTCACCTAAAATAGTCCAATCAAAAGGTCAGTTTTGCCTGACCATAATATGACATAATTATTAAAGACTAGCTGTGCCCCGCGGTTTCACCCGCGGTAACTTCGAAGTTCCCGCGAGAGTTCCGGGATAAAAAGTACCCTATGTCCTTCTCTGTACCCCTGACAACGTGCATGCCAAATTTTATCCAAATCCGCTCAGCCGTTTTTGCTTGATTGAGTAACAAACATCCAAACATCCACACTTTCACTTTTATAATATTAGTAGGATTGTTCCTTACATTTCTATGCGCTATACGGTTATAGATTGGCAACTTGGCTAAGGGAGCTGGTATTTGATAACCACCCTTTAAAAACATAAATTTAGGCATTTGATACACTAAAAAATACGAGATTTTAATTTAGCCCTCCCCTCAATATCAATTAAACACATCTTCTGTAGGACTCTTATTTAAATGAAAAATCTAAATTTCACTTAACTTAGTGACCATCTCAAGATTTACTGCATCCAAAACTGCAAAAACTTGACTTTGTAAGCGTTTACGAGTCGAATCCTTATTCTGCAACATAGACATGTAGGCATTTACTTAATAGCTTTTATAGCATTGTCCAAGAGAATATATACATAAGTATCATATTTATGTATTTAAGTTCAAAGTTTTTACCCTTAACCTTATTTGTCTTATGTTCTTACTAACACTATTCGGGGTTGATAAAAATAAGATAAATAACAAGATTCTGCAAATCATTTATATCATATTTATTCAGAACTAGCTGTGCCCCGCGGTTTTACTCGCGTGAGTTTTAGCATTCCCGCAGGAATTATTTTTTCTAAAATAAAAGTAGCCCAAGTTACTCCTTGTAACATTAGCTATCTGCCAGTGTCCAGCCTTTTCAGAGATTAGCTGGAACAAACAGACATACAGATTTTTTTTTAATTGTTTTTTTTTTTATGTATAAGTACTTTCATATATGCATTTAGCGAAAAGCTCTTAATTAGAAATTACGAACAGACATTTCAATTTTATTTATATGTATAGACTAGCTGTGTCCCGTGGTTTCACCCGCGTGAGTTTCAGAATTCTCGCAGGAACTATTTTTATCTACAACAAGAGTAGCCTAAGTTATCTACTCCATATAATATCAGCTATCTGCAAGTGAAAACCCCTTTAAAATCAGTTCATCCATTTCAGAGATTAGCCGGAACACTAAAATTGAAAAAAAAAAATTAACTACCGGATGTACCTACCTACATTCATATGCAATAGATACGTGAAAAGCTGTTAATTTGGAATTACAAATAGACACTTCAATTTTATTTATATGTAGGTATAGATGTATAGATTACATCCTTTAATACATAGAATATCATTGGTTTCTCCATAATAGTAGGTAAGTACTGGAAGTTTTCACGAAAATTTCTAAATTTAGGTCGAAACGAAAAAAGCGAACAGTTTCGAATACGGTCGCTCTGAAACAGTAGGTGGCATTTCATGAAACTTTCCCAGTAAATCGTGCACCGAGGTCTAATAAGAAAAAGGCGAAGCGGCAGTTGCAACGCTCATAATTTGAAACTTAGAAAACATATTTCAGTGACCAGCTTGTTGCAAAAGTAGGCCAAAACGTTTCATGAAATTCTTTTTTGGCTGTTATTTTAGTAAATTAGACTTACCACGAGTGTTATCTTAGATATTTTCATGTTTATTTATTTATTTATTTACCTTATGCACATCATGGTACAATAAAGCGGACTTAATGCCACAGTGGCATTCACTGCCAGTCAACCTTCAGATCACTTGGCGGTGCATTTACGATATAATATATTTAGATAAAAACTCACATAGATACATACAATATACATAAATATAAACACACACATACATAATTACACACATATCTACATTACATATTCTCAACAATTTTCTGGTGGCTGTTGTTTTGATTTGATTAACGCCAGTATAAAAATAAACACTACTTGAAATTGATATGCTCTCAACGCACGTTCATTTTCCAGTGCAATGAGCTAAACAGACAATGTCATGATGGGTGACCGGCTCTGGACTAGCGGTTATTAATACGGGCTGTTGGTTCAAAATACAATTTGAAAGTTAATAAAATTAATATCATGTCACTCACTAAGTTCCACATATATAGATACATATGGCTAATACTAGGAACTAGGAAGTGCCAATCGGCAAACAAAATATGAGTTAAAATTTTATACCTTTCCGATTTGGCCAATGAATAGAATGACTGACTAGTCATAGAAGGAATAAAACTACTGAAATTAGCAATAAGAAATTTGTATTACAATTTCGTTTCGCGGTAAAAAGACAAAAAAAGAAGTTTGAAAATTTTAATAAGGGGATGTAAAATGGTATCAAAACGCCACCAGTTTTAATATTAGAGTCATAGAAATCGGGTTTTGGAAGTATGAAATTCTAGAATACATTACATATTTAGCTACCTAATACTTACTATGGTTTCTTTTCTACATTGCATTGATCTTTTGTTCTACTTCTATTATTACATTAAAGGTGATATGGCTGGCGCTAATTAACTTAGTTATAGGCTTCTAAGTTCTGATATAGGTAACCTGACATTTTATACGTACCTACCCACCTAGGTACATAAAATTAACAATTAAAGTAACGTAAGTTGAGATTGATCATTCATTAATAATAATAATAATCCACATCACACACACTTGATCCCACAGTAAGCTATTATTAGCTTGTGTCGTGGAAACCAAGCAAACGTGGTATATACTACATAGAATTACTTATATATTATACTATAGTTATAAAAACACACCCAGACTGGAAAATAGAACCCTGTGTTCATCACACAAAGTCCACCCCCACTGGGAATCGAACCCGGTACCACTTGATTAGCGGGCAGGCATGGTGACCTCTGCGCCAATCGGGTCGTCGTTAAAAAACCTATAAATAAAAAAGTATGGCGAAATTTTAATATAAAAAATACAGTCTGCGTTCTTTTACAAAGCGCCAAAAAACAAACGTATAATTAATTCATTTCTAGATCATATAGCTTCATTGAATTGCAAAACGTTTATTGCAGTTTCACTATTTGATGAACAAACGTTGTCTATACAGATATTCTTGGAAATACGAGTATCATTCATTTCTTTCGATGACACCCGTTTATGATTTATCCATAACACTACTGTATATACTGTTCCTCGCGGCTTTGCCCGCGGAAATTTAAAAATTCTCGCAAAAACTCTTTGTTCCGATATTTAAAGTACCTAGCTTATTTCTTTTATCATCTGTGTCTCCTTGCCAAATTTTGTCAAAATCTGTTTAGATGTTTTGGTTTGAAAAGTTTAACAGACTTTTTTATTTATAGTTAATACTAGTTGTACCCCGTGATTTCACCCGCATTAACTTCAGAGTTCCCGCGGGAATTCCGGGATAAAAAGTACGCTACGTGTTAATCTGATGTATAAGCTATATTATTATAAAGTTTCATTTAAATCCATCCAGTATTTTTTGCGTGAAAGAGTAACAAACATCCATCCATTCATCCATCCATCCATCCATCCATACATACTTACAAACTTTCGCGTTTATAATATTAGTAGATTAGTATAGATACTACTATAATACTAACTACTTAACCTAACCAGCAATTGAACCACAAAACCAATCGATGTGTTCGATTACTTTCGATGACACGCGCACTAGAGCATAAATACGCATGCGACGTCCTCGGCCTTCTTAACCTGACTTGAAATGACTTCTTTCTGCTTGTGCTGACTGTTATTCTATGTCTATTAAGTAATTCTATAAACTGCGAGAAAAATAGGGGCTTGTTCGGGAAAGTTCGCGACCAAAAGTTCCCCACCGAAGATCGGTCATCAGTGTTTCTGCCACCGGTGTTCCGTTGGGCAACGTGATTGGTCAGTGAACTCTTCTGTAGTTTGCACTTGATTGACACCGCGCGGGGTCGGTCGCGGTGCCTGCTGATGCTCACTGATATTATGTCGTCAAGCCCCTCCAGAGCGACCGAAACCTCTTGAATCTGATTGATTTCTCTCCTAGTTGATATAACAATTAAAACGTAATTTTTATTAACAGAATGTCAGCAGGCGGAATATCGTGATTCGTGACTTTTAAGTTTATTCCGTTACCATCTTTCACTTGCCATTCATGATTGTTTGTTTGTTTAAGATTTACATTGTGCACGTACATTACTGTGCAGAATCTCGGTGTATGGTCGTGCGTTTCACTTCAACCATCATAATCAGCGAGTCATCGGCGCACAGTTTTGATTTGATACACTCGTGCCTGCCTACCTTTACGAATGATAAAAATTATGCGTGAAAGTGAAATTTTACTCAGGAGCACAAGCTGATTTTGTATGGAAGTAGTTATACGTTCCAAAGTATAGTTACATAATACATATACAAAAACGAGCAGTGTTCCCGGATAAAATTGAATCACAGAGCAGATAGAAAGAAAATTAACGATTGTCTAGTAAAAGATTCAAATGTAACAAAACGTATTTAACGCCATTTGGTTATACGATTCTTTTTACAAATTTGACAGTCTTGGGAATATTGTGGAAAATATATGTATTAGGTACTTGTAGGGTTGCCAGGCCGCCAAACTAATAGCCGGACAGTCCAACCAGTTCGGCCGGACACTCTACATTATTAAGGATTTTGTGTCTCCGTATTAATAGGTGTCCGACAAAAAAAATGTACCTATATATCCTATGTAATTCAAACTTTTTACTATTATTATTATTACCATAAATCTTATTTAATTGTAATCAAATATAAATAAAATCGAATGCTAAACCAATCTAGTACTTAAATCGTCAGTCTTTAAATTCTCGATAAACATTTATCAACTTTTTTAAATTCTTCTTAAAGACCACGCTGGGTGCTCGCTCGTTTGCGAAATGTAAAAACTTAAAAAGGCCTAATAAAAGCTGCACAAGCCAGCCACCGTTTATTTTGATCAGACACATAATTAAAAAGCCTCACTATGTCCAGTACTATATCCGGACGCCTGGCAACCCTAGGTACTCGGAATGCCAGCGAAGGAAGTTTTGCCTAACTATTATGTATGCGCCGCGGAATAAAACCTGTAACCTACCGGTGCATCATTTTTTTCTTCTTTTAAGGTTTTGATATCAGACTAGAAAAATCATTTTATTTAAGGGTAACAGTTTTAGTTTTTATCAAGTTCGGCTCGGACACCTTCTTTGAGCACTTCTCTTTATACCTAGTATACCTAGATTCGGACTTAAAAAAATGGTTCTGTATAAAATTACGGTAGTTATATATAATAGTTATAATGAAATTAAAAGTGCTATACTCATAAAAAGTATCGATTAAGTGACTTAATTTCGCGTACTACAATTACTATGTCTCGTTAATTAACAAAGAGTTTTGAACACTCGACTCGGTTGCGTGTGCACACCCAATACATTGTTCCGTTACGAGCGATTAGATGCAATTATCCCGTTTAATTGCCAAGTCACGGGAAAAATGGTGGACAAAGCAATGCGAACGACAAAATGACCACTTTTAGATATTAATATCGATTGCGGCGTGACCACTACCAAGGTTAATCTTTAATTTGGGAAACTAAACACTTTTATGAGAAATTTTATTTACTTACCTTAGGGAATTTTTGTGTACCTATATTTTTTATTATTATTTTATAAACCTTTATGTATTAGTAGTATAATAGCATTATTCTTTTACAAATATCTTTTGTACTTTCAGAGATATGACTCTATAAAAGTTCAAGTTAGACAAGGAAAGCGCTAGTCCTATTGTGACGTCACTCGGCTTGTAACGCCTTACAACCGCCATACAAAATTCCGTTTCAGAAAGAGACAGACATATTCAAAATAAACAGTTTATAACTATTTTATTTCTTAATAAAATCTGTTGATTTTGACGCATGCTTATCCGTGATATTTTCGAGTAATTATTGGATATCAGCATTTCAACAACAGTGAAATAGCCTATTGATGACAAATATATTATCTACTCGGCCTTTCTAGTATTTATTTATTAAGAGACTTTTTGGTTTTATCTAAAAATAAAGCGGGATACTCAGGAGCGGTCGTTGTAACGATCCTTGGGGAAGGCTTGTGTCCAGCAGTGGATGTCTTTCGGCTGATATGATCATGATGATGATGATGAAACAAAACACTATACCTATATGAGATAACCTTGGCAAACTAAATAAGTCAAAATTAGTAGTAAATTTACAATAATAACAATACTACCTAAATAAGTTAACAATAAGAAAAATACAAATAAAAAAAAATCACTTAGAATCAGTATAATCACTTAAGTCGTCAGCAAGCGACTTAAAATTAAGTTGAAATTGCTGTCAGTTCGGAACGCGCTCTCTACTGAGAAGAACTGACAAGAAACTCAGCATGGTATCTATGTAGGTACTACTTTTAAAATAGAATTAGTTAAGAAATGTACAACAATTTGTTCAAAACAGATGTTCAGTATATCGATTGTTTTTATTGGTACGAGTGGTTTACTAGTATAGTGAAGTAAGATAGAAAATAGTTTAAAAATACGAAAAATATAGGCACTTTCCCGAAAATAATATGATCATTAAATTGATACATAAGTATATCTACATTTACGTCTTAGGTATTTTATATATGTTGTGCCCTAATATTATGTTTGGCTTCCTTCCACAAAACGGTTCTCAGTTTAGAGAAGTATGTTAATTGATATTATGACAAATATAGAATAAACAATTGGTGCGTAATTTCTTAACTTATTTTTACATCGTTTATTCAGACTACGTTGTTTGGATAGTCTCCGTAGAAGGTTATACTAACTTGTAGGTATATGCATTTGAGTTAGGTTGTTATTTTATTACTAGCTGTGCCCCGCGGTTTTACCCGCGTGAAATGTTTTTATACAACGACTATTTTCTAAAAAGTACCCTTTGTCCTATTCTGTAGGTACTCCTGACAACGTGTATGCAAAATTTCATGATGATCGGTTGAGCCGTTAAGGCGTGAAAGTGTAACAAACAAACAAACTCCCTTTCGCATTTATACTTAACAGTATGAGGGAGCTTTTTGCCCTCGATAATTTCGTAGTTCTCGCCTACTTTTTATCTCGGAAGTTCCGCAGGAACTTTGAAATCCCATCTATAGTCTAATATAATTAATTTGGTTAATAAATAAATAAATAAAAAATAAATAAAATAATAAATAAGTGATCCATATTTTTGCAAGTACCTGACTGTAACTGAGTGTTAAAACTGTTTTTTTTTTATTTATACCAATTAGTTTTGTGTGATTTGGCGCCACACTTCTAAAACCACATAATTGATCGATACCAAACCAATAAAATTAGTTCCATGGTTCGACTTATTTACTACCGTGTTTTCTGCATTTTTTCAATTCTCTCCGTTAATTATGTAACTCTTTTTGTCTTGATAACAATGCCAATGATTGACTGGCAAACATGCCGCAAGGCATTAAGTTCGCCATTTGTACGTTTTTGTGCAACAAAGAATGAATAAATGAATAAATAAATAAAGTTTTAGAAGTGTGATTCGATAGTGAGTTAGTTTCGAGAACACAGCAGTAAGGGTTGAGTTCTCGCCGGCATATTACTGCGTGATTAACTGGGGAACTGAGCCGCATGATGTGGTAGGTAATGAGCGTTTCGACTAAGATGCTGGTGCCAATGTAGCGAGATTTGAGCGTAGCCGAATCTATGCGATAACTTATTTGCATTGAGTAGATTTGAACACGACTATTATAAGAGTTGAGTTCCAATTGGGTTTTCCATATTATTTAATCTTTACTACATTAGATCCTTACTAATATTATAAATGCGAAAGTAAATTTGTCTGTTTGTTACACTTTCACGCCTTAACAGCTCAACCTATCATAATGAAATTTTGTATGCAAATTGTCAGGGATATAGAGAAGGACATAGGCTAGTAGTTTTTATCCCGGAATTCCCGCGGGATTACCGAAATTACCGCGGGGAACAGCTAGCAGATAATATTATAAATGTGCAAGTAAGTTCATTTGTTTGTTTGTTACGTTTTGACGCTTTAATGGTTCAACCGATCATCATGAAATTTTGCATAATAGATACACGTTGTCAGGGGTACAGAGAAGGACATAGGGTAGACTTTTTATCCTAGAATTCACGTTCACCATCTGAATTTTATATACGTTAAAGGCTTATATGCGTATACGTATATTATACTTCTTATATTTTATAAATATATAGATGTATGTTAAGCGATCAGTAGGTACCTTGCGAACTATTTCAAGCCCGTATTCACAAACGCTCCCGACTTATTACGCTCTGAAGTTTTTGTTTGCCTTTTATTATCCAATTAGAGTAACGTTTACAAACGCGAGTGAAATAAGTATCCGAATGTAAAATATTCAACTCGTGATTAAGTAATCAAACTAACTAATCTGTATTTTGAATGAAAAAATATTTGTACCTCGAAATTTGCTATCGCGATTACACTTTTACTTTTAATACAAAGATATAAGCAAAAAAAAGGCAAAAAAAAAAGTCCAGTTACCATTCAGCAACTAAAGAGATGGGTGCATAGATAACAAATAATTACAAAGCACACTATGATAGAATCAGTTATCTATACGAAAACGGTTAATTTTATAAAGATAAATGTAGGGACGTGACTTTTGTAAGAAATTACGTGAATTTAGAACAGACTTGATGACTGATAACATGAAGTAACTGTTAGGCCCACTCACGCGAGAATCTTGCGAGAACGCGAGACCACCACGAGAAACGGCGGAGAACATCGGCTCCACATTCACGTTCTCGTGGTTTTCTCGCGTCCTCGCAAGATTCTCGCGTGAATTTGGACCGGGCATTAGGTTAAGAAACTTTCATATCTATTACCTACGTTTATCTACAGAATATGATGAAATAGGAAATGTCACTCTCATTATGTAGCTATTATTATCATCTGATTATCATGTACGTTTATGTAGTACCAAATTATGTATAGTTTATATATAATATATGTAATATGTATGTATATATATATATATATATATATATATATATATATATATATATATATATGTATATATATATAGCCTTTGTATTTATCGTACTGTCTATGTAATATTATATTTAGGTATGTTTTTATGTATATATATGTATATGTGTAGTATATGGGTAGGTACTTATATATTGTTGATGTGTTTATGCTGAGTATTATTATATATTATAACACCGCCTTCCTTCTAGATTATAATTTTCCCTATGCACCCTATGGTTGTCTGGAAGAGATCGCTCTGAGCGATAAGACCGCCGATTGTTCCACCTTGTAGTAAAATTGTTTTTGTAATTGTTTATTTTTAAGTGGTGTTCAATAAAGAGTTTATTATTATTATTATTATTATTAATATTTGAAGTGCGTCTTTCATTCACACTATTGACTTTGCGGCTGCCCTACGGAAAAACAAAGTAATTGCAGCGGAATAAATTTTACAGGAGGATCAAAAAACCGGAAACCGCTTTATTCAAAACACACCTTCCATAGTTTAACGATTTTCTTAATTTTAAATTCTCTAAGACTAAAGCCTTTTTGATGGTTGTGAGTACGTAGCAACATCCGTTACCTATGCGTGAAAAATTGTAACGAGGCGGCCGAATGCCACTCGTTATGATATCCCGCCTCATTTGTTTTACGTTTTATTTTTAAAAGATACGTTCCTTTTTACATTCTAGTGTTCTTTTTATAAATTTCAAATTGTTAATTTTTATATTTTTGACATTATTTTTAGAGGCTTCTATTTTAGATCTCAGATGAATAACATCTAAACTATTATTGTATCTAATAAATATTATTTTTATCATTTATTCGATTTATTTTATCGAGCTAGCTGAAGGCCCTAGTCCTACTCACCTTCTAATAATAATACGTAATAATACCTCCTAAGAACCTAACAAAGTGTCAAAAATATAAAAATCTCATTAGAAAAAAAAATACAGTTGCTTTGTTTTTCCGTAGAGCAGCCGTATGCCACTTGCTAATAAATCTTTTATATGTACATATCCATATTTTGGTAAATATTATAAGTGTTAACGTATAAAGCGGTCTAAACATAAAATATACTTCCATCACTGGCATTTGTGTGATATTTTTAGGAAATTTGGATACCTTACTGAACTAATAGGCACATGGAATTTCAAGTGTTGTTGTGGAGCAACGTTACGCCGCACTCACGCTTTGTGCTTCATTTTGAACGGAATTTTGAATGAAACTATTGCTCTATAACCACTAGTGCATTCTCTACGAGTTAACCATTGGGTAGACTGAGAGATATATACATAGAATGGGGTGTGCAACCTACGACATGAAAAAAACGAAAAATAGCAATGATAAAATACATACACATTACGCATATATAAATATATATTATATATGTATAATACGAAAAGAACATAGATAAATATATAGTAATGTACCTAAATACATAACAGTTGAGAAATTGGAAGAATTAAGGATGAGCGCAAGTTGGCCACTACTCGCTAGCCACCGGACTCCAAGAAATAATTTCTTACTCTACTTTTAAATATAAATTTGTTGAGGCATTTACGCAGCTCTACAAGCGAGCCATTTCAAAGTCCTACTGCAGTAACAACAAACGACTTTGAAATGAGCCCGGTATGATGAGAAGGAATAGAGAGAAGGAGATTATTTGAGGATCGTAGTTAAAGTGAATGAGAATCGGAATGAAATTATTTATTTGTTTGTTTAGGTATTTGTTACAATTTCGTGCCTTAATTACTCAACCGATTATGATGAAATTTTGCATAGTTACACATTTTCAGGGGTTCATAAAAGGACGTAGGATAGGTACTTTTTAACCTAGAATTCTCGAGGCAACTCCGAAATTAACGCGGTTGTAAACTTCGGGGAAAAGCTAGTATGAAATCGAATTGACTATGCGATAAGACCGCCATTTGCTTTCTCCTTTTTCTTTAGGTACTGTATCATTGTTATTTTATGTGCAATAAAGGATTAAATAAATAAATAAATATGTGTAGTTAAGTACATATACCTAATCCGTTCATTTATACCTATTAGTCAAATTAAAAGTGTCAGTCGCACATTTTACGATGTGAACATTCTGCGGCCAACCTGTATTTGTTCCCGCGAAAATTCCGGGGTAAAAAGTACTCTATGTCCTTCTCTATATACCTGACAACGTGTATACCAAATTTCATGATGATCGGTTGAGCCGTTAGGGCATGAAGGCGTAGGAAATAACAAACTCATTTTCGCATTTATAATATTAGTAAGGAACTTTTGTACTAACTTTTAATAATTGCACCTCTTTACCGGCCGTATTGTGTCGAAATAATTGTAGGTAATTTCTTTTTCTTATTGTATTGTTATTTTTACCACAATATAGTAAAATTTGACCTATTTTCTGCTTCCATGACAATAATAATATGACAATAATATAACAAATTGATGGCATCATTTGATATCTTGACTAGGTTTCTACCAACTTTCACAAGACTGAGATCAAATTGTAGAGTAAGTTATAGGTACGAGTATCATTTTACTAAGTATCAGGTACCTACTATAATGGACATGTTGAGGGCATGTTGACTAATTTTTATTTTTTAGTCCGTCTTGTAGATTATTAAAAAATATTGGACACGTATTTTTTCTTTTTTTTACGTAATCAAAAAATAACGGTGATATATTGAGTTAAAATTTCGCGTGACGTCACTATTCTGACAGTTTGTATGGCGGTTTTGCGGTTAGTGACGTCACGAGCCCCTCATCCTAAACTTTAATGCGCTTTATCTCTGTATATTTTAATTTATATAAAAAAGCAAAAAATACGTGTCTATTGTTTTTTTATTTTCTAACTGACGGACTAAATAGAATTTTGAATTTCAAAAATAGTCAACATCCCTATTGAATACTGTCTAACTACTTACTTGATGACTAAATAACATATCATTAAAATAAATAATCTTACTAATATTATAAAAAGGTAAGCAAATAAGTATTTTAGTTTGGATGTAGGAAGTAATATCGCTTTAAGTACATACCTACTGAACCATTATAAAAATTATTTCACTATCAAAATATTGTCGTGGGTAAAACCGCGGGGAACTGTTAGGCTTAGTCTAATATTTAAAGAAGCTTTATGTACCTAAGTATTGTTTTAAATAAATAATGTAAGTATTTTTTTTTTATTTAACACCCAGAGAATGAAAAAGGGGGGAGAGGCGTCGAAATTTTGTATGAGAGTCCACCAGTTTTGTACTTGGCGTCATGAAATATGTGAAAACGAGCTCTTGTTTTCAAACAAACAAAAACACGCAGGTATGTAATTTCAGGTTTTTGGTGATTCAACTCTTACGGTTGACATGGGTGAAATACAGGTGAAACCGTGTGGACCAGCTTAAGTATAAGACGTCCGGAGCTGGACGAAGTTTTTTTTTGTACATTTCGATCACTACTCTCGTCCGGCCAACGAACTACAAGCAGACTAATTTACCTCCCTCCGAGTAGTACTACTGCAGGTGGGCGGTTTGTATGCACACGTGCAATCTATGTGCGTTTGTCGTAGGGAATTTGAGTTCGAAAACGTTGATATTGTCCGACACACGCAGCAGCAATAGTCTACACCACTATATCACCTCTAGGCTCGCAGCTACGTTGTGGCGGGGCGTGGAGAGGCACGAAGTTGACGGGGGGCGGAGAGTGTCGCTTCATTACTTAATATGTAATAGCAAAGAATAGAGATTATGTAAAGATGCAACACTTTCCGCCTCCCACCAATTTCATGACTCCTCATACTCCGCGAAAGTTTCTTGGAAATAGGGATGTTGACTACTATTGAAAAACAAAATTCTAATTAGTCCGTCAGTTAGAAAATAAAAAAACAATAGGCACGTATTTTTTGCTTTTTTAAATAAATTAAAATATACAGAGATAAAGCACATTAAAGTTTAGGATGAGGGGCTCGTGACCTCACTAATCGCAAAACCGCCATACAAACTGTCAGAATAGTGACGTCACGCGAAATTTCAACTCAATATATCGCCGTTATGTTTGATTTCGTAAAAAAAGAAAAAATACGTGTCCAATATTTTTTAATAATCTACAAGACGGACTAAAAAATAAAAATTAGTCAACATGCCCATTCCTGAGAAAGTTTGACACATGTAGAATTTACATGTGACAATCATCCACTGACAGCCGACAGTTACTGTCAGCTTGCTGTCAACCTTACGATACACACACGCTCACAATACGTGTACACGTGTACAAGACGGCCGTCTTTACTTGTGGGAGAGTACTTGAATCAGTTCATTTGTGTAGAGTGTCACCAATCACCAAGCTGGTAAATTGGACCATCTTATATGGGAGCCTTATTCACACCGTACCTACCGGTAAAGTAAAAGAAAAAGTTAATTTATTCTTGACACATTATTAAATTATAATTAATGATTATGTAAATGTGACTGCATATTTTTTCCTGAAACGATGATGCAACGCTTCATTCAAAATAAATTAACAATAACAGCGTACGTAATGCTGAATTTGAGAGATTGTTTAATAACAAAAGACAATTAATTAAGCAATCAAAAATATTGTGTGTTGTTCGGAACGAGAAGTTCCGTCCTCTAAATCATGTCGTGACATTAAAATAATTATTTTTAGAAGTGGTAGGAAATGTAAGTGTCATAATTCATACAGAAGTTCAACGCTTCTATAAACTGTTGTTGTTCGATTCAATTACAGTTGACATCTTACCCATTTTATTTGAGGTTATACTTCATTTTGGACGTTGAGAGCCAAAATGTTACCACTCAGCGGAAGTGACGCGCATTAGTCTAACACCCAGGCGTAGTGAACATATTTTTATTAATTAATGTGATGAAAGTATGACTGACGTACATATGTAAGTACGTAGTCACGTGCTTCTTTAGCTTAAATTTCTTCGTCATACTTAGATGCCTACTGCTAAAGACTAAAATGAATTGCTTTATCTACCTTATGAATTTTCTTTAATGTAATAGGGGGCAAACTGCCGCCCATGGACATCTAGAAGGCATGCAGGTGCATTAATTTACGATATCCTTAGATACCTTAATATTTTCTAAAAGCTGTAATTGGCAAGTCCAAAACTTATTCCGCGTTACCCGTCCAATTACTTTTTCCACTTATCAGTAGGTTGACTGTGTGGATATCTTAACTGTGGTAGTGTGCAATCAGTGCGTAATATAATTTTATTGCAACTTTCTGTATATGTTTAAAGTTTACCAAGGCATAGGAAAACAAAATAAACACATTTCTTGTAAGTTACATAAACCCATGCATTTTTCTGTTTTTTTTTAATACAATATTTTTGTGGTTTATATTTTTTTTTATATTTTTTGTGTGTTTAATACTACTTAGGCTTTTTTCAAATATATTTTTAGTTGTAAGTATTGTAGCATACCTATTATCAAGCATGAATTATCGAGGGCTTGAATATATTTCACTCGTTTAAAATTACACTATACATATATTATATAATATAAGACGTTTTTGATTGAACTAAAACAAATGTTTAACTAAAAGGCACTATGTGTTATTCCGGTCTAATAAAAGTCTTATCTATGCGCCTTCATCCGAATCGGTTCAGCTATTATTAGGTACAAACTTTCATTATGGTTTTAATGGTGTGACGATTAAAACTGCACCGCTCTATGCAACCGCTTGTTGAAACTAGTCCAGAGATGCAAGATTGAAAGACAATCAATTGTAGGTATTTTCATTCTGGTAATAAGGAAGTAGACGATTTTTTCACGAAAAAAAAAACAAAAAAAAACATCCAAAAGTTATTTCGATGGCTACATCAACTATAGATAAATAATCGAATTCGTTCGCTCGCCCGAAATGAATGTCCCTCAATTCGAATCGCAAAGGTTTCGACAGAAAAATAATGATTCGACCGAAGTTCTCCGCCGCATCTGTCTGTTCCCGATAAACTTTTGAGTAGGTACCTACTACTGAACAGATTTTCATGCGGTTTTCATCAATAGATATGGTGATTCATGAGGAAGGTTTAGGTGTATAATTTGTCAAGATTTTGTATAAATCCGTAGAAATATGTACCTATATAACGATAGTACCTATAAAATTGTTCGCGGAAATGCTGCCAGCCTCATGGGCACCTTTGCATAGGGACGGTCAGGGCGGGTTGCTTTATTAAGGACCTGTTTATATGATACTAGCTGACCCGCGCGGTTTCACCCGCGGCAATTTCGGAGTTCCCGCGGGAATTCCACGATAAAATATACTTATATCTATTGGTCTATCTATCTCTAAAATCCGTTGCGTAGTTTTAAAGATTTAAGCATACATAGGGATATAGGGACAGAGAAAGCGACTTTATTTTATACTATGTAGTGACAATTTGTATCTACATTATCTATATAAAATATGACTGTAAGATTTGGAAATAGATAAATTAATTTATTTAAAAAAAAATGATAGATTAGCCTGATTAAAAAAATTGTTGGAAGTGTCTGAAAAAGTACTTTGTTTCGATTTCAAGTCCTAACTACTCAACCGATCATCATTAAAAATTTGCATACACCTAGTAGGGGGTACAGAGAGGGACATAAGGTACTTTTCATCCCGGATTTCCTGCAGAAACTCCTAAATTGACGTGGGTGAAACTGCATTAAATTTTGCATACATATACACGTTGTTATGGGTAAGTACATAAAAGGGTTTAAGGTAGGTATTAGGTATTTTTATACCTAAATTCTCGCGGGAGCTCCGAAATTAACGTGGGTGAAACCGGGGGAAAAGCTTATCGTCTGTGTAAAGAACCGCAAAGTTTATCAGTACAAAATAATGATTCGAGTTCGACACAAGTTATAATTCATTATAATTTCAACTTCAAATAATTTCAAATAATAACAATTCTTATATAAGTACCTACCTGAGTGGAAACAAAAGAAGTGCGGCCCCAAAAACTTAAGTCGGACCACTTACTTACGTAAATATCTAATAGCGAATTATCACACTATGCAAAATGTTCAACGAGGTAATTGTAAATACAGCTAATTTAATAAAGCAGTTGTACACATCGACTTTACATTAATAACCTTTCGCAGATACTGGAAGACTTTCGAATTGCCATGGATGACTAGTCAAGATGGCTGCTTTCACTAATGTCATAAACATGTAAGCGAGTAAAGCCTGCGACGTCTCTGAGTACCTACCTCTAGACTCTAGAGCTTCTCCAGATTTGTTAGGTGCCTACTTATCCGCTAATTCTATTTTGAAATGACGTCACAGCTATAGGGTTGCCTCTATTTCTTGGGCAAATACAGTATTTTCCAGTCAAAGGTATAATACACTGAAAGAAAATATAGTACTTTATAGTATAGATTATTTTAAGGAGTGTAAATTGATTGGTTAATTATAGTACACAATACTTACTACTTACGCCTGCTTTTCCTATTGGGAGGGGCAACTATCTGGCAAACTTAATTATTTTCCGTCATTTATTGTTTAAAGTTATATTTTGGTGCACTTTGGGAGCTGTGTAAGGGTTGACCGAAATATATGATTTTTGCGTACCTACTACATATATTTTCTTCAACAGCATAATATACTATATATTACACGCAGGCAACATACCTGTATACCTATAAATAATATAAAGCTGAAGAGTTTGTTTGGTTGAACACGCTAAACTCAGGAACTACTGGTTCGAATTGAAAAATATTTTGTGTTGGATAGTTCATTTATCGAGGAAGGCCATAACATCACGCTACGAGCAATAGGATTGGAGCATCAAATGGTGAAACTAAGGGGTACAGCTTAACAGTAACTATACATTATAGCACGGTTGGCAACCCTATTCACAGCACAGAGATTGTATTGCTTCCGAACCGCGATGAGCGATCGGCCGTCGGTCATTTGCGTTTTAACATGCGCGGCATACGGCCGACTTCGACGTTCACTTTACCCAAAACCGCGTTGCGTACACGCGAGTCCGCGTTACAGATTGTAGTTAACGTACACCATCTGTAAGTTTTGCGACACAAAACCAGCGGATTAATAATAAAACGCGTAACGTTCACGCGTTCGTTTCAGTTTAGCGGCGAAACGGACGCACAGTTATCGGTTGCAGCACGTAACAGTTTTGATAAGAGAATTGTTTTGTTGTGTTGATCGGACGGCGGTGTGAGAGTTTGTGGCGTTGGAGGAAAACATGGAGTGTCATTAACGGAACGAGGTGAGTTCTGATGGGTTTTTGTTAGCGGTCTTATGGTTGTTTTTGTTTCGATTCTATTCTAATAAACGGACGACGGAAAGCGAGACGATCTTCAGATTACCTACCAGAAATCTGAGTTTTATTCGACCGCACTTCTACTGGCACGTAGTGTAGTGTTTTCGATTTCTTTTTTTTGTTTAATTTTTTTACTAAATAAATTCAGCTAACTTGGCAAAGTGAGCGCAAGCTCGCCCATCTGTTTCTCTTTTTAATAAGACTTATTGTTAGTATTCACTTTCTAAGCGGTCTAGTGGGTCGCCGAAAGTTTTAGAGATATTTTTTGTCAGTGACAGATCTTATTCTTCTTAATTCGTTTATTATTATGCAAAAGAGTACCGGCACTAACTATTCTCTCTCTAAAAATAACATAAGTATTATAGTATTTTTATTATGCTTCTTCTTCTGCCTAATAGCAATGCACTCTGATTGTGAAGGGACGAAGAAAACACCGATTGATACGTTTTTATTACTATGTGAGCCAACGTTTTGCCCGTCATTTTATGAATTCCCTCAGGAGCTTCAAATAACGAGTGAAAAATATCTTATTTTTCAAAATTACTCCAAATCGGAACTTCCTTTTCAACTCTTTGTTCACGGATTATTCATATTATCCTATGTTACTGTAGCTTTATTTTATATTTAAAAAACTCCAGTTACAGTGTTTGTTATCGAACTCCTCCGAACGCCTTGACCGATTTTTATGAATTTTTTTATACCTATAGGTATATTTGGTAGGTCTGGTACCTACCAAACGACCTCGTAGGCTATTTTTTATACCCCTAGGTACAGATTTTTTTTTTGGAAAAAACTTTGCTTTTAAATAAACCGAGTAGGTAGTTCTTGAGAAAGTTATGCGCCTGAAATTATTGATACAGACTGATAAACAAACAAACTCTCCTAGTGATATTATTATGATTCAAATTGAAATATACTTTATTGCCAAAGGAGATACTAGATAAAACTAAGACAGATAAAAAGAAAATACAGAGCAAATGGCGGCCTTATTGCTAGAAGCAATCTTTTCAAGGAAACCATAAGGTGATAGACCGGCTGTAGAAGAAGTAGAAGCGGATGCTGAGTGCACATCGTAACACAATATATTATATTCAACGCACAGACTCACTTCTAGTAAAATTTTTAATACCTATAAGTTTCTATAATATGTACCCATAATAATTATTTGAATAAAATGATGACTGTTATTATGCCTGAAATTTTGTCAGTCGTTTCCTATAAAATCGCTTTAGGTACACTCGGCGAGAATAAAAGCAGCTACATTCCACGTTTAATGTCCGTCACTAATAGTACGAATGACGGACTCGCCGGTCGAACGGAATAATAACAAAAACAAATCGTCATTCCCCATAAAAACATTGATGCTGTCGGTAGTTTTTGTTTTGTTCTCGATATTTTTTATAAAGCCGAAATTTAACGATTGTTTTGCCATCTCGGACACCACCTCGAATACCATCTCAAACTGTAAGTACACGACGGCACTGTGTACCTATTAAGTGACTATGTAGAAAAAAATATTGCTTCTTTAAAGCCTTAGAAATTTTTAAATATATTGAAATTAAGATTTCGATTAATGGATTTGATATGATAATTGAGCGTATAAAGGACATTCTGATTAAACTCTAAAAACGATTACGATCAATTTTCTCAATAAAAAAAATAAACTATCTAAATTATAAAATACAAATCTAAATACTATGTAATAAAAATCTTATCGCAAAATGCTTACGGAACAAAAATTGGCGATTATGAGTTATTACAAAAAGCGATGAATAATTACTAAATATTGACAAAGCTAGAAGTTAAAGAGTAAAATTAAGAACGATATTTGTTATCGTTGTTACGTATAAATACTTACAATGTTGTTTTATATCGTTGAGCGCAAAATCAGCCATCGCTTTCTCTCGTACCTACGTTGCAGTCATGAGCTGACAGCCTGTCTTTCCGCCATTTAAAATTATTTTTCGACAAGCCCCTTAAAGACTAAAAAGTGGGCACTGTGAACTCTTCCACAATAGATCAAGAAGAAGATAGTGATATGTTTTGTGTATTTGATGATCGATGACCGGATTTCTGAACTGGGTTGCAAACCGTGAAAATGTACGGGCAGGTTTTGTCCAAGATTCAAACACAGGCTAGTAAAAAGTGCTGTAGATAATATGTATTTCTAGTTGTTCCCCGCGGAACTATCCGCGTTAATTTCGGAGTTCCCGCGGGCATCCCGGAATTAAAAGTATCCTATGTCCTTTTCTGTCCCCATGACAACGTGTATGAAAAATTTCATGATGATCGGCTGAGTAAATAGTTAAACCGTGAAAGCGTAATAAACAAATAAACAAAGAAACTCACAGGCATTTATAATACCATGGATTACCATGAAGAGCCAATGTCAACTGCACTGAGGTCATTTTCATGGTTAAAATTTCAAAGATAAAAAAATAGAGAGCTAGGTAGTATGTTGAACGTCATCGTAAAACTTTTTTTACCTGTTTTAGAACTGAATTTCTGACAGAATAAATGAATGTAGGTTTTTAAATTTTTATGTGTGATAAAAATAATATTACTCTGCCTAATATTATATTATGGAATAAACATGACTGGGTTTATCACGAAAGTTAGGTAATTAAATTAGTTTGTACAAAAAAAAATATAATATTAATGGATAACGATATTCAAACGAATTCAGATAAAATAGCTTAATAAAAATTAATAATGCGGTTTTAAGGGCGTGTTCACATTATGCACTCAGTTTGCAGTTCACTATAAAAATCGTTCGTCGACGTTAATTGGCATTTAACTAAATTTAACTCGATTAGTTAAATGCCAATTAACATTACCTACTATAATGATCGTTTCTGAGTGCGGCAGTTATCTTTTTAAAATCTTTAAGTACTTAGTAAGTACCTAATCATTAAAACGACTCTGAGTACGGCCGTAAGTATCCCCAAATTTACTAAATTTTGACCGCGACTGTACCAGTTGTATGTACCTCACATTAACGACCAACGCAACACTAACACAGCCTTTAAAAAGATAACGGATTCGTGACTTACATTATTACAATTTAGATATTTTTTCATTGCCTCTACCGGTACTCGCCTCACACGTCAAATCTCAAACGACAGATTAAAAATCTCACAAAGTCACGACTTGTCATGTCTCATGGACGTTGTAAATTAAAATACCTTCACGATGGCAAGGGAACTAAAGAGCTTAACTAATTTAACAACAACATAATTGATATTATCCACTATCTGTCTTTTACACTTATAAGTATAAGTACTTCACTGGTATTAAAATTTAACTGTTACCGAGGTTCTAAAATAACAACTTGGTGGTTGTGTTGGTGGTGCTTAAAAATATTTTGCAGATATATGCAAGCTGTTAAAGTTAGATAAGGCTATGCCCAAAAAGCGACAACACACAAATATCATGTAAATATCATGCAAGTTGAAAACCAAAAAAAACTTGCAAAAGAAATCGCGTGACGTCACTATTTTGACAGTTTGTATGGCGGTTTTAGCGGTTAGTGACGTCACGACCCCCTCACGCTAAACTTTAATGCTCTTCATCTCTATATATTTTAATTTATTTAAAAAAGCAAAAAATACGTGTCTATTGTTTTTTTATTTTCTAACTGACGGACTAATTAGAATTTTGATTTTCAAAAGTAGTCCACATCCCCATTAGAGGTGCACAATAGATTTCGTTTGCCTCAGATACCTAGGTTAAAAAGTTGAGTGCAATTAATTATTATGAAGTATAACAATTTGTTTTTTCTTGTGTCGTGACAGTTCAGACTCGTAGGCAAATCCACCAGCACGACAGTGTTTAACTAAACAATTCAGTATAGGTAAAGTACATATATATGAATTTATTTTCGTAAACATTCGAAGGTTCTATGAACTTGGGATTCAACGAATTTTTAACCAGCTAGCCGAACAGAAATTTTTTCCCGTCCAGAGTTTTTTGTATTATTTTTCTCAACACTCCTATAAAAAAGCACAAGCCGACCCGTCACTCAGGAGCACTTTAACTTTATGTATAATAAGCGAAATAATTTTCAAAATAGGTTTAATAGTTTTTGAGTTTATCCATACAAGCAAATAAATATAAATACAAAAAATGAGACCTTCTCTTTATAATATTAGTATATGTATGTAGAGATATAGACGGTATTTAAAAAAAAATCTGTCGGTTATAAGCAAATTGTATAAGTACTATACATGAATTCATAAATAGCACAAAGCCGACCAGTAGATAGTTACTATGATGAGGACAAAAAATTCAGTAGTTACACGTATACAAAAGTGCAAATAGCTATACAACCTTTTTCGCAAGTCACCACATGATTTTCATTTGCTTGCCCAAGTTTATGTAGGTACACACTTTACATACCCACACAAGCATAAACAATGATAGTCGAAAAGGGGATGCAGTGTACGGTGCCGTTAATGTTTAAAATATTACCTACAGTTAACGTTTTTATAAACATTTATCGTTGAAAACAAGTTTAATAGTATAATAGTTCTTTCGGCTTATACATTAGCGCAATTTAAATTCATTATAATTTTATATCTAAATTTGTGATTTTAAATTTTTCTGAAAAATAAAAGAAAAAAAATTTTAAAACATAAATAGCAGTAAAAACTCAAAAAGTTTATGTTAATAAAAATCGCATAAGTTAACATTAATTTAAAATACATTCATATCGTATTCCCGACGGCTTGATATATGTACAATTGTACATATCGGCGTAAGTTTCATAAATAATTTTGATGATAATAATAATAATTGGTTGAATAGTGGAATTGATAAGCGTAATTTAATGTGAACTGTTTAAAGACTTGGCTTGATACCCCCTTTTTGGCTATCTTTGGACTGTATAAATAGATAAACCGCACACGCATGATAGTGGGTTCGAAATTGAAAGTTAATACAGGCACTGCCTCATTGCCTTTGCAATTACGTTGGAATTATTTCATTTATCTTGGAAAAATTATGATGTTGTATTTATACGTAGAGTTTTTGCGATCAATTAAAAGGAATACACTTGAAAATACAAGACATTTACTTGGGGGTTTTAACGAAGCATCCAAGTTCAAAAAAAGAAACGAGAGGTGAAAACTCTTAGCGTTTCAGGGCCATCAGTCAACAAACCAACGAACTAAGAAAGTAAGAAATTTTTAAGTAGTTTCACTTCAAAAATATGTAATAGTGCATAATTTCTTTTGTGCGTGTGTTATCTAATAGAATATAATTATTACTGTATCGAGATTACCGAAAAAAATATGTATGAATTCATCTCACTTTCTTCGCGGGTAGGTACGTGAGTGCACCAATAAAAAAAAGAAATTAAGAAATTGTTTATGTTGTAAAACTGTTATTGCGATCAGATACGATCTAGAGTTTCTCTCGTTATGGCCGTACCGAATTATATACGGTATAAAACCCAGTCTGCACATGGAAGTCGAAAAAACCATGAATCACGCCTACACAAAATTAAGAAATAAAAATTTAATTATCATTTGATTTTAGCAGTTATTCTACGAATATCTGCTCCATGAATCCGAAATTCTGAGCAAAATTCAATGACAAAAATAGTACCTATAGCTTTTTTAAATTAAAATTTTTAAACCTTTTTATTCGTATCTAATTTTCTTATTTCATAAAATAAAATGTGTTTCTAAAATTTATTTATAGAAAGACGAAACATTTAATATTATAAAAATAAATCATAAATTTAATAAAAACTGTTAAAATCTTGTGTCAAAGTAGCTAGTTCCGTTTATAAGTCTATATTTTACAAAAAAAAATATTGAAACGGTTAAAATGTAGAGTCGACACTTTACACTACCGGGCCAACTCTACCTTCACTGAACATTATCATTTATAAAGCATTAACCGTGCCATTGCAAGTCACACTCGCTAGTCGGAGAGCTCATTCACACTATCATTGCGAGATAAAAATGTGTTCTACTATTAAAAAAACCGTTCCGACTCAACTGCTAGGTTTCGTCTGAAGAGTTTTTTTTTAACAGTAAAAACAATGGCCAGCTTTACTAGCCACTTGACTTTTTATAGTAAAAGACAGAAACAGAGACGATTTAACCATTGTTTTTTAGCGATATCTATAGCCCAGCGATATTACTTCTTCTTTCTTCTTCAATCCCGATGTTTGTATTTTTTAATGTTTGTTCGGGCATAACTTTGTCATATATAGACGGATTTGCAAAATTATTCTTTTGTTCAAAAGGGGTTTAATTCGAAATGATTCCATTTAAATTTCACATAGATCTGATTGTGATTTTTGGAGACAGATAACAGAATTGCTAAAGTCAGTTAAATTTTTTTTTTTGTTAAAATTTTGCTTTTTAGTTTGTCATATTGTATATAAATAAAAAATATTGGACACGTGCTTTTCTTTTTTTACGTAATCAAAAAACAATGGCGATACATTGAGTCGAAACTTCGCGTGACGTCACGCATTGGTACACTTTATACGTAGTTATGACACCACGAACCTAAACTTTATTGCACTATATCTAAGTATTTCCTCATTAATTTTTTTTGAAAAAGCAAAATATACCTGTCATTAATTTTTTTAAGTAAATATAATTTAGATTTTCTTGCCCCGGCAACATGACTATTATTAGAAGTTAACCTGTGTGAAATTACAATATGATAGGTAGGTACAGTCAGTAACGAAAAAACAACAGACGAATGGAAATACGGCGAAATCAATTTAATGTAGGTAGGTAGGTACTTTGATATTGCGTGCATGTGTGCGGCTGGGTGTAACACCTCCTAATGTTAACTCAAACCTGAAATTAAATACATATACATATAATATAAGTACCTAGTACCCGCAGATATAGGTTAACGTAGACTTAACTCGTTAAAAAGTCCTACTAATATTATACATGTGAAAGTGTGGATGTTTGGACGTTTGTTACTCAATCACGCAAAAATGGCTGAAAGGATTTGGATGAAATTTGGCATGCACGTTGTCAGGGGTACAGAGAAGAACATAGGGTACTTTTCATCCTGGGATTCCCACGGGAACTTCGAAATTATTGCGGGTGAAACCATGGGGCACAGCTAGTCCTACTATTATTATAAATGTGAAAGTGTGGATGTTTGGATGTTTGTTACTCAGTCACGCAAAAACGGCTGAACGGATTTGGATGAAATTTGGAATGCACGTTGTCAGGGGTACAGAGAAGGACATAGGGTACTTTTTATTCCGGAATTCCCGCGGGTGAAACCGCGGGGCACAGCTAGTAGAATAATTATTATGTAGTAGCTGCGCCCCGGTAATTTTGAAGTTCCCGCGGGAATCCCGGGATAAAAGTACCCTTTGTCCTTTCCTGTACCTCTGACAACGTGCATGCTAAATTTCATCCAAATCCGTTCAGCCGTTTTTGCGTGATTGAGTAACAAACATCCAAACTTCTAAACATCCAAACATCCACACTTTCACATTTATAATATTAGTAGGATTGTTGTTTTCATCAGGACGCCAAGACAGCACTGTTAGTCTAGTGGTTGACTATTCTTACCGTCGCGGGTTCGATTCCCACGTCGCACCGGGTAAACATTTATGTAATGAGCATTTGTGTTGACCCTGGATGTAGTTTAAATGTACATATTATACATATATATAAGTCTGTATTATTATTACTTTTGTCACTATTGGCTGTCAAAAAATTACAAAAAAAAAATACGATTGTACTCTTTTCGAATTTTAAACTTTTAAAAAATAATTATTACCTGTATAAAGTTTCTTTTGGAGCAACGAAGTTTGTTTGAGCACTCATTTAAGATAGATTGCGTTATCCACTTCTATTTATATCTACGTTAATGGCAACTAGATTCATATCCCATCTCAGCACCGAGTGTGACGAATTGAGCCGCGGTAACAGCTGGCTTTATCTGAGTAAACAATTATTTAGCACGTAGGTGTGGTTGAGACGTGTAGTGTTGCCATCAAATAATACCACTCTTCCTTTATAGTTTGGATCTTAATATTATAAATGCGGCTTCGTTTGTTGCGCTTCCCTTTTCAGCATCACACCACAGCACATTCTATATATTTTAGGTAGGTACCTATATTGGTACGTTGTTATAGTTATCTATACAAATATTATAAAAAGCAAAAGTTTGTGCTAGTATATAAATAAAAATCCATACAATTTTCCCTTGGTCACGACATCACGCGTGGACGGCTGGACCAATTTCGCGTAATTCTTTTTTTGTTGGTTATTGTGAGGAGAAGAAGTATAAACTTTGGAGTTCCTGCGAGAATTCCGAAACACACGCGGGTGAATCTCCATAACGGTTGGACCGATTTTGGCGGGACTTTCATTCACTGCTAATTAGCTGATCTTATAAGGAGTAAATTAGGCTACTTTGGAGGTCCTGTGGGAAATTCTAAACTCACGCGCGTGAAACCGCGGGGCAGAGCTAGCCATATTAATTACGTATAATTACTGTATTAGATTTTAGATAGAAGGAAACTGTTGATGATAATATTATTTAGAGAGATCTCTTCATTCACAAGTCGTTGTGTTAATTACTCATTAGTTACTGATGAATAAAACATAGGTAGGTGTTCCTAATATGGTTACGACTGTCTGTTTACTGACTATAGCTTGCGGTTTCACTGAATTTCAGGACTCTCTCGACAATAACCTACTCTTATCTGATATAAATAGTATTTTGAGACAATGTACCTTCCTATCAGTGAAATAATTTTTAGATTCGGTTTAGTAGTTCCAAAGATTAGCCCATACAACAAAACTAATAGGTACAGATAAAAACAATTTCTTTTTATAGTAGGTATATCTACTAATCTATACTAGATAATATTATAAAGAGGAAAACTTTGGGTTTTTGTTTGTTTGCTTGTTTGTTACAATCTAACTCAAAAACTACCTACTGGGCCGATTTCAAAGATTATTTCACCATTAGAATGCTACATTATTCCTAAGTAACAAAGGATATATTATAATCCAGGATTCCCACAGGAAATCCGAAATTACCGCAGGAGAAATTGCGGGAAACAGCTATTATAATTATCATAACGTTAAAAGAAATCAATCCATAAAGGTTCGGGACGGAGCTCATATAACCCACACTGGAGAAATTTTGAGTAAATTGTGTTTTAAAATTATAGCGCCATTTTCTGTCAACATTTTTTATGTTCAATATTTAGTTACATACTTTAACAATGTAATAAGGTAAACACATAATTAAAACGTTCCCTAACTCTCAATAAATCATTCTGAATAGGTTACTTTTGTGGTTTAACATGTTATTGCTTATCTGCGTCCATATGTTGGTATTACGGCGCAATCTCCTTTTGCATATATGTCCCTATAGGTAGGTAAGTAGTTACTATACACGTTGTCAGGGGCACCTACAGAGGAGGACAGGGTCCTTTTTGTTTCCGAATTGCCGCGGGAACTCCTTTATTGTCTTATTTTTATGAAAGAAGTTTGGAGTTCCTGCGGGAATAACGAAACCCACGCGGGTGAATCTCCGACGGTTGCAGTTGGTATTTTGACGGGACTTTCATTGCCAATTACCTAATGTTATAAAAAATATAAATTAGGGTACTTTGAAGTTCCAGCGGGCATTACGAAACTCACGCGGTTGAAATAGCGGGGCTTAACTAGTCTTGAATCCCTAATAAATAATATAAATGTGAAAGTGAGTTTGTTTGTTATACGGCTTCATGCCTCAACGGCTCAACGGATCATCATGAAATTTTGCATAGCTACACGTTGTCAGGGTACAGGGAAAGGCATAGGGTAGGTACTTTTCATCCCGGAATTCCCGCAGGAACTCCGAAATTACCGCGGGTAAAACCGCGGGGAACAGCTGGTAAAATACAATTCTTATTGTCTGTGTGGAGTTACTCTAAATATATACCAACACTTTATCTAAAATTTGTGGCAGAGTCACATACTCGTAGTTTTATCTTTATGATAACCATGCCATGATATAAAACAATTGATTAGCATCTTCTATATCAACTCCTCAGTGCTCGATCCACCTGCGTTTGAGGCGCTGGACTGTTTAAAATAAGCAATCCTTTTTACCAAATAATCTACATAGTTATTATACGAAAATTATTCCAAAATTCCATGTTGATATTTGGCCCATTCACCATTCAGAAAATAGATTGAATTTATCTTACATTTTACGCTTCATATTATTATTTTATACATTGTTTGTATGATTATAAATGGAATCTCTAATCGTTATAAGTGAAAGTGATACTAATTTGTATAGTGCAGTAAAATCACAAATCCGTGTTAAGACAAATATGAATGAAGTGATTCAAATTTAATAATAACCTTTTATTTTTTAGAATGTAAGTACCTGATTGTAAAACAGCATAATATTTGATAATGTTAACTGTAAATGCTTTTAATTACTAAAAGCGAACGCGTTGTTAAAAAAAGGACCGCAATTTGGCGACGGAATTTTTAAAATTCAACACAATTGTATAGTAAGTTCTTGTTGTATAATATTTTATATTATATTATGAATTAAAAGTTTCTCTTTTAAAATAAGCATGTTCAATTGAGCTCATTTCATAGGCGGAATTTAATAAACAATTAACTGGTGAAAGTAAAGCAGTATAATGTGGTTAACTGTTATAGGCATGTTGATTGTTGACCCGCTATAATTCGTTCACTGTTCGGTCTCTTTGCGTTATATATAGATTGATCACTGATGGTGCAGACAACTGTGTCAGCTTACCTACTAATTACTTAACACGCCTTTCAATTTTTATGTGCTAGCTGTGCCCCTTGGTTTCACCCGCGGTAATTCCGGAGTTACCGCGGGAATTCCGGGTTAAAAAGTACCCTATATCCTTCTCTGTACCCCTGACAACGTGCATGCCAAATTTCATCCAAATACGTTCAGCCGTTTTTGCGTGATTGAGTAAACGTATGCGAGGATAAGGAGCTCGAAAGCGCATTTTCATCCGACTTGCATCAAATTTATCGTCACTGCTCAGCTCCTATGTGTGTTAGCGTTATTTAATATAGCCTACAGCCTGCCCAGGAGTATGGACTACAATCGTGCCAAGTTTGGTTAAAATCCCTTTAGTAGTTTTTGACCCATGCGTGCACATAAAGACAGACAGACAAAAATTTTACTGATTGCATTTTTGGCATCAGTATCGATCATCATTCATCCTCCAATATCAATTTTGATTATATATTCAATGTACAGAATCGACCTCTCTATAGTTTTATCATAAGTATAGAAGATAAAATCAAAGTTTACATTGTAAAAAAGGTCAATTTTTCAACACAATTCAAAGTTTTATTAAAATCAATTGAAAGTAGCCGTTCCTATAGCAGTTTTGTTTAATCTTTCTTTTAAGTGCTCCGTTTTTATACATAAAATAGCTGTGCTTGCGGTTTCACCCGCGTGCGTTTCGGAACTCCCGCAGGTACTCCAAAGTAGCCAAATTTACTTCTTATAACATTTTAGCTAATAAGCAGTGAAAGTCCTCACCGCCATCCCCGTGATATCACGATCCACGAAACACGTGCTAATATATTTATTAGATTAAATGATAGATATTGAGCATTCCTAACACTGGGAAAAATCATGCGTAAAGCGTGTGGTCTGGAGGTATTGGCCATGTTTTTGAAGCCTTAAATCAGTGGTGCCCATATTGATATTGCTCCAAGGGCTATTTAGAAAACCCCGATATGCCACGCGGGAACCGCCGAGTTGATAAAAAGTGATATAATAATAATAATAATAATAATAATCATTTATTTGCATAAAACATAGTTTGTTATGGTGGTACATTATAAAAGTAAAATTGTCCTAATGTTTTGTCTTTGGGTGACATGCAAAATATCAATTTTCAGTCAGTTTTAAATTAGATAATACAATATATATACGATATAATACAATTACACCATTTTTTATTTATTATGTTAACATTTAGGTAAATTGTTTATTAAGGGCTAAGGCTACAAAAACGTGGTGGTGACAGGGTTAAACCTAACCCAACCTAGCAGTGGGGGGGGGGGGGTCGTTTTCTCTTTGATTTTCTCACTAGTTTTTTTGGTTCTCGTGTAAAATTACATTTTGTATAGATATTATATAAAATATTTTGTCTTGCGATGATCATTCATACTTCGACGTTATCTTTTATCTTATTTTCGAGACATGTCAAGGCAAACTAAGTGGATTAGCTAATACCAAATATGATTTTAAGATACCTACTATCGATAAAAATATTTGGGAAAACTTATTGACTCTTTTTTTCGGACAAGGTTGAAGCTTCACAAGGCACCTTAAAAACCTGCGAGGTAGCTAACTCGCTACATAAATTTTGAAAAAATAAAAAAAAACGAAGAAACGTATTTAGATTTTTAAATATTTTTTTAAACATTTAATATCTATTTTATTTTAATATAAATCATATATTTATTTTATTTGAGTAGGTACCTACTAACACTGAGATTCATAAAAAAAAATACCAGTAATTTGTTATCATATTTGGTATGATTAGTTTAACGTTAATTTTCAATGCTTGCTTACTTATATGTATGTATATTTTGACCCTATAACAGTTGTACCTACAAACACTGATATTCTAAAGTTTAATGAGACTGATTGAACTGGGTCTGAAATTGTATAAACAAAAGTATTAGATAAAAACGTTGAGGTCTTTATTTAATATTTTACATTATAATTTGTGTGAAAAAAGTAAAGCGATCACGATTCATTTAGGTAGGTAGGTACCTACCTACTTTTAAAAATAACAAACTGCGCAATTACAAGCAAAAAGTCCCTCCATTAGTGTTTTTATTTTAAATTAAATTACATTTAATCAGAGTGTAGGTAAACATATTTACATGATAAGGTTTTTCTGTCCATCTGTCCACACACTGAAAATTTTAACTTGGTTTTCTCGGTCATTTAGTAGCTTAAGCCTTGTGCTTGCCTATACTTACCTACTCTTCTTCTTATTCTCAAGTAGGTTCGTCAGCGCTATAGGTACGATTTTCATTAGATATTTTATTAAACTTTTGCTATTTTTTGTTTGCTATTTTATTAATTAATAAATTTTCTTCAGATCTTTTTTCTTGCCAGTACCAAAATCTATGCAAAACATAAAAAAATATATATATAAGTATAGGTAATAGGTAGGTACCTAATAATAGAATCAAACCGTGGTGTGATAAAATATCGATTGAAACTCGTATTAAAACTATTCTTGACGATCCAACTCATCGAAGAGTTCTCAATTTAATTTTAAAATTAACCATTTTGAACCCTAAGGACGCAGCTAGTGATCGGTGAAGCGATAATTAAACACAATAGGTAATTAAAAAAAAAGATTTATTATGAAATGTAAAACAAATTGATAAGCAAATTTAGATTGTGGTTGTTGATTGAATAATGCTAATATTTGTTACTATATTTTGCGCAACTAATTTAACTTTTAACTAATGCTTATATACCTAGGTATTTGTTCAGTTTATAAAACCGGTAAGACTGAATTATTTTAAAAACTTTAAAATATTTTGTTATACAAATTCGTAGATACGTCGTCGATCTACGCAGTAAAAAAAAAATCTTTAGAACAATTAACTAGGCCGCACAACCGTTAATAACTGACCGCAGTCTGTTACCTACTTACTCTCTGAATCTTCCTTAAAAACAATGAAATCTCATAACCCTGATTTATGATCTAGGCTCTAAATTAAATAACAAAGACATGGAAAACATAACCCAATTCTCACGTAATCTTTACTTCAGAGGCTATAGAGTATAGAGATAGTATAACACTTTATAACAGGCATTTAATTTAAATCTTGAGAAAAATAACTAACAAAATGAACGTTGCATAGAACAACGTACATATTTTTCATCTTACATTACTTACTTACAGAGTGTAGTCAACAGTACTTACGTTATAAATTATGGTCCCAACATGCACAATATAATATACTAGCTGTCCCGCGCGATTTCATCCGCGGTAATTTCGGAGCTCCCGCGGAAATTGCGGGGAAAAATTTCTTTGTACCCCCTGACAGTAGTTTTACGGTGATTAGCTGTTCCCCACATTAGTGCCGGAGTTCCCGCGGGAATTCCGGGATAAAAACTATCCTATCTTTTAAGTTGGACCATATTATAAATGGTTACAAAATTTTGTCAAAATCCGTTCAGTAGTTTCGGAGTTCATCGCGGACAAACAACGTGACACGTGATTTATATATATTAAGATAAGATAAGATTATGTACCTACATACTCTTTGGGTTCCAGTCAATAACCGCTGTAGACTGTAATGTAGTCCTGTTAGTATGCGCTGTTATTTTATGTAGTTTTAAAATACCTTCTGTGAATTTCAGTAATTAAATAATAAGTCTTTATTTTCTATAATTTTCGGTTCAAAAAGTTAGAATAGATTTTTAGAAATTCGAGATTAAGATTTATTGGGAGTTTGAATTACTTTTGAGTTTGATTGAAATTGAAGTCCTTGCGAAATGCGAACGCACATAGCATTCCGGACAAATCTCTGTGATTTTTGGTTTGCTGTTTTATAACTTTTGAACATCTTAAATAAATAAAAAATAAATCTTGTTTATTGCTGTAGCCACCGGCCACTTTGTGAACATTTAGCAAGCAATTGGCTCTCGACAAAACGTTTTAGCTCGGCGAGCAAACATCGCTATACCACCATATTCATAATTTTTAATACAATTTTAATTCCACTTTGGCAAAATTATTACGCTGCCGTGCGATAGAAACGCCATCAATAAAAAAGGGATTTCAAGTGGCATTGATTGATTGTTTATCAGATGAGCGCTCGCTAATGTCTTTCAAATTCTAAGTAGTTCTAAATCTATCCGTTACAATTACACTTAAGTATGCCCTATAATCCGTTAGTTTACTTCCGTCCAACATTGTAATTACTATGACTAATGACTAGGTTTGTTGTATCAACTTTAACGACTACGTCGGCTCACGACGATCGTTTTGATATTAAGTAGCACATTTTCAGGGTGCCTTTTTAGAGCTCTCTCTCTCTCTCTCTTTACGTTACGTATCCTTCTTCTCTTTCATGTCACGAAATATGTTTAAACATGATGCCGCCTTGAAATAAGAGTTTCTCTTCAAAAAGCAGCCGTATAGTGGCTAATGAAATTTGTACGAAAACTTGCCCAGATTGTGCCCCAACGATCCATCTTAAGCCTAGCTGAACTCAAATAAGCAACTACTACATATAAAATATGCATATACATTTCATCCAAATTAACATCTTTATAACATCTTTATAAGGCCGCCTTTTGTATGCCTTTTAAGTTAAATTTAAGAAAATTTGTAAACACTTTTTTTTAGTTTGGTGTACAATAAAGAGTTATCTATCTATCTACAACACTTTCAGTAACGATTATTCGTGAAAGAAAAGAGGCCAGTCTGAAGCCTAGCAATATGTGAAAAGTTGATAACCAAATCATATTATCTACTCGATCTAACAAAAAATATCTAGTATTACCTTATTCACGGACTCATATTTACAAACAATATTATCAGACGAAAAATATAACCGGCTATAACATAGTGACTATACCTAATATTATTTGTTTGTTTGTAGCCAAGATATTAATAAGCTATTTCAGATACCCAATGCGGGGCTCGTAATAAAAATTAGTTTCCATTCACTGTTATATCTTTATCATTGTTAGTCATGTTCATCTATAGGCACCTACTTCTGCTTAGTCAGTGAAGATAAAAGATTAGATAAGGCGCTGGTCCGGTGAGATTTAATGGAAAATAGACAGTTGGCTACAGGCTTCAAGTGGGCAGTCTGCTTTATAAGGTAGGTTAATATTGTCTTTTATAAAAAAAAAGGTAGAGCGTTCCATATTAAAACCAAAATCGAAGGTGACTTAAACAAATGTGCGCAATATGATTGTGATGCTGTTTTATAAATAGTACACTGCAGTAGTAGTAAATCTAGTCTAGCAAGTGAGTCTATTTTTTTTTGATTTGGGCCTACATAATTTGATATTGTTATGAGTACCTAATGTATAAGTTAGCTACCATATTTTGTACATGGCACTTGCCATTTTAGTAGATTTAAGTACAACAATAAGTAATATTATATTTTTACAAATCAGTTTGAAATGTAGAACTAGATATATACTTTGTCCTACCTAATGTTAACTCGCGATTAATTTAAAGCTTAGAAGTATGTACATAACCTAACCTACCATACTAGGTAATAGATATCTAATATTTTAAATGCGTAAGTTCAGGGGCCGTATTTTTGAATGGCTCGAATAACTTTCGCACGGGAATCGTAAGATTCAAATGCGAATCCATAGATATTTATTTATAAAGGATTCGCATGTGAATCTTGCGAGTGCGATAGTGATTCGAGCGATTCACAAATACGGCCCCTGGGGGTCGATTTTAGAATCGCTCGAATTACTTTCACGCACGGACTCGCGAATTCACGTGCGAATCCTCTTACATTTTTTAAGCATTCACGCGTGAATCTTGCAGTTCCGTGTGCGAATAGTAATTCGAACGATTCAAAAATACGACCCCTGTTCTTCCGTTACCTTTTCACGCCTAAAATACTCAACCGATCATCATGAAGTTAGGTAGGTATACGCACACACGTAAACGAGAAAGGAGAAAATAAATGAGAAATTAAATATAACTTACTAATTGTTCCCCGTGGTTTCACTCGCACCAATTTCGGAGTTCCCGCTAGAATTCCAGGATGAAATGTACCCTATGTTTTGTTGTGTGTTATGATGATCGATTGAGTATTTAAGTACCTAGTGAAACGGCAACGGACAGGCAGAATAGGCTATTTGACTATTTTTTTTTGTTTTTAGTCCAACTTGTAGATTCATAAAAAATATTAGACACGCATTTTTTCTTTTTTCATGTAAGCAAAAAATAACGAAGATACGTTGATTCGAAATTGCGTGACGTCACAAGCAGGCGCAGTTTTTAGCTGCATATGACGTTACGAACCCCCACTCCTAAACTTTAATGCGCTTTATCCAGGTATATTTTCATTTATTTGAAAAAGCAAAAAATACGTGACTATTATTTTTTTATTATCTAACTGACGGACGAAATAGAATTTAGAAAAAAAAGTAGTCAAATAGCCTTTTATAATCTTAGTACCTATGGTTAGATAGATATTACCGAATCATGATGTCATCAGCATACAAAATGTATCTTGCAAATTGGCCAAATATCAACATTCAACATTACGTATGTATTATGTGATAAAAAAAATCACACAAAGAATGTAAATAACAAACATAGGTACTTTACAGATCGCTTTTCGTAAAGTAAATTTTTAAACTACTGTCTATACCTTATTGTTAGTGAAACGTGAATTATGACGTCACTCGAGTGCTAATAACGAAACAAAATGTCCGACAGAGCTGACGAAATCGCAAGAAACTTCGAAGAAAACGTGCTCCGGGAACCACGACACCCGCGAAGCTATGGTCTCTGTTCAAAATGTCGTAGTCACATCTAAAAATTGATCAATTCATGGTGTGGCCGACCATTTCATGAAATAGTGGCATTTGCTGAAATGGTCAGCCACATCTTGAAGTACGAATGCCACCATATTTTGTCTTCGGCGCTTCGCCGGCCATTGCGAACTGGCGACTTGGTAACCAGTACAAACCTAACCCAACCAAGGATGTCGGGGTAGTCTACGCCCTGCCTAAAATGGATGTGGATATGATGTGGATTGATCAATTCTTAGATGTGGCCACGATAAATACACAAAATACCTACTAAGTTTTTGTGTCTAATTACTCTGTACAATTAACAATACCTACATGATCCTATAATATGACTATACCTTTTTGGAACATTATGTAACATTCTGTATAATACCTACAACCATCATTCTATTCTCCTCCTTGGTTATACTCGCAAATCACTTTTAAACCCAATCACCAAAAGTGATAATATACGCGTTTGAAAGAAAGAAACCTAAGTATACAGATTTTCACGACTTACATCTTAAAACGGTACCTCCGTACAAAATGTCTCCTCCATAATAGTAGAATTTCCAAAATCTTTATTCTAAATACCTATATCATATTGTCTGTGTCTTTAAACCAAATTTCTTACAAAATTGGAGAGAGCGTTTGGATTAGTAGGTACCTATGCGGAGATCCGTGATCGTAGGAAGTGTGATTTTGTGTTTGTTTTGCGTGAGCAAAATTGTTCCTCAGTCACTGACATAATACATACCCAAGATATACGTCACAGACAAAAATCTTCATAAAAAACACAACAAAAATTAAAACCGACTTCAAAGCACACAAAAATGCACCACACTAAAAAGTTGAAAATAACCTACGTACCTATGTGCATTGATATATTTTTGTATATCAATGCGTATGTGCCAAGCCAAATAGGTAGATAGACTAACCGCCGCACTTAGAGCACCGCACTCGATTTTAATGATTATTTAGTTAAGTATAGATTTTTAAAACAAAACTGCCGCAATCAGACAAGTTTAATAAATTATTGTTAATTGGCATTTAACTAATTAAGTTACATCTCATTAAATGCCAATTAACATTAATTTACTGAACGTCTCTGATTGCGGCAGTTTTGTTTTAAAAATCTATACTTAACTAAGTAATCATTAAAGTCGACTCTGAGTGCGGCCGTTAGTCCGCTCCCACCACATTGCAGAAACGAGCGGTCTTCGCACCAACTTCAACCCGATAAGCACATACGCATGTAGGTTATTTTTAACCGATTTCCCAAAAAGGAGGAGGATCTCAATTCGACGCGTATGTTTTTTATTAACTTTATAGTGTAGTGAATTTTTTTCATTTATTTTTGTGACAATTTATCTACCTAAATCGCTATAGGTGTGCCTGTAATATTTGAAAAGTTTGCCCGATTTTTCCATGATCCCATCATCATAATATCCTGACTTCTTTATAATGGGACCATCTTGAAAGTATAAGCCTATCGAACAAAAAAAGAATTTTCTAAATCAATCCAGCCGTCTTCGAGTAATTGCGTAACAAAGATACAAAAAAAACATACAGTCGAATTGAGAATTTTTGTATCAATTACTACATAAACATAGATAGAATATACAATTTAGTTCAAAGCAGCTGGGTAGATCAGCAAACATGTTCTGAATCATTGTTTAAACACAATATTGATGTCGTTGCGCGTTATCTTCTATGTTCCTTTATTTATTTTCTACAATTTTCGGATATCTTGTTTTATTGTTTGACTGAAACTGATAAAACTGACTGAATGTACTTGAAGTGAACCCCACAAGGTTACATAAATAAATACATACTTAATTTTAAATATTTGTGTAGGTATATTAAGACAATCTGATCGGTCAGTCCATTTATATGGACGATGGACTACACTCTAGGTACTGGAAGAATATCCTTAGTTGTGGAATAAGCATGATTGTATTGAATTTTCAACCGGCTTTCAAAAAGGAGGTTCTGCATTCGGCTGTATGTATGTTTCTTTTGTTCTTTTTTTGATCAATACCTGCTAGCTGTGCCCCGTGTGCGCTTTCACCCGCGTGAGTTTTGGGATCAAGATCCTCTGGCGACGCACGCAGAACAACCCGCCAAATTTTCATCACAATCGGACCAATGGTTTCGATACGCATAGAGGACAGACATACAAACATTCATTTTTATTTACAAAGAAGAAGATGTAGATTAAAAAACAGTTTTTTTGTTTGTTTGAACGCACTTGAATGGAAGCTAAAAAGCTAATTACAATATGCAGTGTTAGCATGTTACCTATAAGATCTAGAAAACCCAAGCGTGCATCAGTTATTAGGCGCGTCCACACCGAGCGAGCAGCCTCGGTTGAGGCACGCCTCGCGCGGCAACGCGCTGCGCGGTCGGTGTAGACGTGCCTCGCCCGAGGCAGCGCCGAGCGCGTGCTCAGCCTCGTGCGATCGCGACCCAAATTATTACGTAAGATTATCACGATATTTTCTGATATCCCCAATTGCAGCGTAACCTTGTAAGTTCGTTGACCCATAAACTGTAAGCCGGCCTTCCGAACATAGGTATCTGTACCTACCTATTTTTAGCCGACAACAAAAAAGGGGAGCTTTTGTGTTCGACTGTATGTATGTATGCATTTTTTATAATGATGATTCGACAAGTAGGTATTCGTTATTGGTTCCAGGGCTGTTCACAATCCCGGAGTACCCCGAGTTCGAGCGTGGACCCGGCATGTGGTCATCTGCCCTCGACGTGATCCTTACGTCGCTGCGCTACCTTGCACCGGCCACCATCCTCACGCTATTTTGGGGCCAACAGAGCTTCATATTCAAACTACTCAAGCACATCGACTCCGCTATCAGATCTGGTAAGCTGTTTAAGGTGTTGTTTTATCAAGCACCCACCTACTCAATACTCATATTCGACGCCGCGATTTCACTCGTTTGGTAAACAGACTATAAAGGTACAAATGGCGAACATAATGCCTTGCGGAATTTTCTACCAGTTAACCAACGGATCGAAAAAAATAATTGAGTATGGTGTGCAAATAATAATGATTAAATTGAAAATTATGGCAGCTTTATAATTACAGAAGTAAAAGAATAAAAAAACGAAAATAAATTAAGAGTGAAAGGAATAAACAATAAAGTTTTATCAATCTATGTAAATGAAAAAGATGAATAAATTGTTGGGTAGGTACTTATAGGTACTAAGCGCAAGGCTAGAGGAGCGATTCGATCGTTTTGGCTATTTGCGTATAGTGGTTTTGGCGTATAGGCTAAAATAAACACACAAGAAAAGAAAGAAGAGATTAGGCCTTGTTACCATTTTGCTTATTAAGAAAGTGTTATACTTTTCTACCTACCTACTCCTATAATATAGTAGTTTTGTAGTCACACACATTTTAACTTTGCCCATAACAAATCGATTGAACGCAAGATAAATCGATTCGGTTCCTCATCTATCAAGTGTCAACTATCGTTACCGAGCTATACCTACTTTACACAAAATTTTACTTAGCAACGTTACTGACTCAAAGGGTTGTAGGTCGAAAGTTTTCTTTAGCTAGTCGTAAATCTTCGTCGACTGCGTAATTTTGACTAGATTTATGTAGATAGGTACTTAGTAGGGATAGTTAGACGTAATTACTACATACTAGGAACGTATAAAAGTTCGTTTATATGTATATACGTATATACCTAGACATTGAGCGTGCCAGACACGTTCCGTGGCAGACAAAATAATATTTTTTAATACAGTTGCTCAAGAAGTGGCGTATTGCAGGGACGTTTAGCGTTCGGGATGTGGGCTATTACATACTCGAGCTTTTTGTTTACCTTTCCCGAACTCGTGCGTTCTCTTTGCCAACTGTCAAAAATGGCGACACGACTTTGACACACTTTTTGCATTGCGAAACGTAGGTTTCGCATTACTAATACGACTAGCGCCATCTCTTGATCACAGTTGGAACTTAGTGCGCCTCGGCTCGGGTAGACATATGTCGGAACTCTTTGCAATGACAGGCTTTCCGCACTTGTAATGAAATATACTATTCCTATACAGCGCGTATCAATGTAGATATTCATATCCTACACGGCCGCGCAGACGCGGCCAGACACGGCCAGTATTCGCGGAAAGAATATTTTCAATTTTGTCTCGCGGTTCATTTCTGGTGAATCGTGGTGAATAGAGCATCGTTGCAACCTTGCAGACGTCTCTTCACTTTTGTAAATAAACGGTGTCTTTTGATTTCTGCCAACATTTCTGCCCTGGCACGTGTCTGGCACGGAATGTGTCTGGCACGCTCGATGTCTTTAGATATAAACGGACAACACGTCGTATCAGGAGCCTACGTAGGTAGGTACACGGTGAAATTTTCGTATTGAAATTTAGGTACCTACATTGGAGGCTTTTAGAGCTCGTCTTTATAATACTACTAGCTGACCCCCGCGGTTTCATCCGCGGTAATTTCGGAGCACTCGCGGGAATTCCGGGATAAAAAGTAGGTACCCTTTGTCACTCAGGATCACTTTCGCTTCCTATAAGTGTTTGGGAAAGGAGCGGTCTGCAGCGTCGGCCGTGGTGCCTCGCTGTTTCTCTCCCGTGTTTGGAAGGGTTGCGGGATGTCGTGAGGAACTCAAAAATCATTGATGTTCTTGATAAACTCTATATTCTCCAGAAGTCTTAGAAATTATATTAAAGTATAATTTAAAGTAACTTTTTGCATAACACTAGGTACCGTCTACAGAATCGCGTAATATAGTATCTCTAAGTAGTTCGCACAAATTAACTAGAGTTTGTAGCGCCAGGCAACTCAAGTTGGTTTTTTTTTTACGGTCCGGGCGGGTGCGTTCCGATTCGCCACACCACCCCCCCAGGGAGAGGGATAGGAAGATCTTACAATCAACAACAATCAGGGAATCAACAATAATCAGGGAAATCCTTAAATTTTACATGTCTTCCGGACCTAGTGGTATATGGCGGCCTGTTAGTGGCATCGCTGGTACTGGTATCTACTGGTGTTGTTACAAGCTTAGGCCGCTGTGGAGAAAGGGGCTGTGTCAGACTCGTTGAAGGCTCTGAAACGTCAGGACCAGTGTTGTCGACGAAAGCAGGTTTGACGCGGTTGATGCTGACTGTGACGCGTTTGCCTTTAATATCCAGGGTCATAGTCTTGCCATCACTGGCACGATCAATGACCTGGTACGGACCCATGTAAGGTGGTTGCAACGGCCGTCTAACGGTATCGTCCCGAAGAAAAACGTGTGAAGCAGATGGGAGGTTTTTGAAAACGAAAGTGGCCGGTTGAGAGTGCCGAGAAGCAGCGACTGGACGCACGGTCGACATTTTGCGTCGAAGTTGCACGACAAAGTCCGCAGGGTCGTCGATAGTGTCACACCCAGGAACTGGAACAAGTAATTCACCCGGTAACCGGAGGGGTTCTCCGTACACCATTTCGGCTGCTGTGGCTTTTAAATCTTCCTTAAAAGCCGAACGCATGCCGAGAAGAACGAATGGGAGGGACCGAACCCAGGAGTTCTGATGGCACATGAGAGCGGCCTTGAGTTGGCGATGAACGCGCTCGATCATGCCATTTGCGCAAGGGTGATATGATGTCGTCCGAATTCGTTTCGTGGCAAGGTGGGTCAACAGTCGACGAAATAAATCCGATTCGAACTGGGTTCCTTGGTCTGTCGTTATGACTTGAGGTACTCCGAAGCGAGGAATCCATTCACGAGTCAGAGTTTCAGCGACTTCTTCAGCGGTGATGGATCGCATTGGCCAGACCTCTGGCCACCTCGTAGCTCTGTCAATGGCAGTTAAACAATACCGAAAGTCGTTGCAGACGGGCAGGGGACCGACTATGTCGATATGAACATGCCTGAATCGGCCAGATGGTAGTTCGAAATTGCCTAGAGGAGAACAATTGTGGCGCGACACTTTGGCGCGTTGACACGCTTCGCAAGTGCGAGCCCACTCCTTACAATCTTTGTTGACAGAAGGCCAAACATAGCGATCAGTCACGAGGCGGGTCGTAGCCCGTGCCCCGGGATGGCTAAGTTGGTGGAGCTTATTAAAGGCAGCTCTACGAAAGGAAGAAGTCAGATATGGGCGAGGCTTGCCAGTAGATACGTCACAGGTCAGAAAGATGTTCGTCCCCGGGATTACAACTTTGGTCAATTGCAGGCCGGAGCCTTGCTGACGCAAGTTTGACAACTCTTGATCGGTCTCTTGTGATTTGGCAAGGGCCTCGTAGTCTTGCTCAAGGGCGATAGCATCAACACGTGACATCGCATCGGCAACGACGTTATCCTCACCTTTGATATATTTAATGTCAGTGGTAAACTGACTGATAAAGGACAGTTGGTTTAATTGTGCAGGCGGGAGTTTTTCTCGGCGTTGTACGAAAGCGTACAGCAAAGGCTTATGATCCGTGAAGACGGTCACATGTTGGACCTCTAGAATATGGCGAAAATGTTGCACGCTTTCATACACGGCCAGTAGCTCACGATAGTAAGTCGGCCATTGCGTCTGCTTGTCAGTCAATTTCTTACTGAAGAAGGCCAGAGGGTACCACTCACCGTCAACTAATTGTTGAAGGCATGATCCGATGTGGACACTGGAAGCGTCAGTAAATAGCCCGAGTGGTGCGTTGCTGACCGGATGTTGCAGTACGGTGGCGTTGGAGAGACTCCTCTTGCAGGCATCAAACTTTTCCAAAAGCTCGGGTGACCATATGAATGGCTTAGCACCTTTGCCATTGGTGGCCACAACGGCGTTGATTAGTGGAGCCTGTAACTGCGCAGCATGCGGGATGAATCGACGGTAATAATTTATCATGCCAAGAAACCGGCGCACGCCTTGGACGGTTTTAGGAGGAGGAAAGTCTAAAATAGCTTGAACACGATCCTTGGGAGGTTGAGTACCTTCGGAGCTAATGTGATAACCCAGAAAGTTAACTTCGCGGGCACCGAGGACGCACTTCGACGGGTTTATTACGACACCGTAGTCCTGTAGGCGGCCAAAAAGGATTCGAAGGTGCTCCTGGTGGAGGGTCTCGTCTGCAGAGTAGATGAGGATATCGTCCACATAAGGAAAACAAAAATCGAGACCCCGGGTGACCTCATCGATAAACCGCTGAAACGTTTGACCAGCGTTACGGAGACCGAAGGTCATAAACGGGAACTCGAAGAGGCCAAACGGGGTAACGATGGCAGTCTTCGGGATATCCTCTTCAGCAACCGGGATCTGATGGTAGGCCTTTACCAGGTCTATGGTGCTGAAAATCTTAGCGCCTGTTAGGTTGTGGCCAAAGTCGTGTATGTGCCTGACGGGATACCTGTCAGGTACGGTCCTGGCGTTCAGTGCGCGGTAGTCACCGCAGGGACGCCAAGTGTTGTCCTTTTTCAAGGTCATGTGCAATGGGGACGACCAGCAGCTCTTAGACGGTCGTGCAGTACCAGCTCGAACCATGTCCTCAAATTCTTTTTTGGCTGAGATCAGTTTTTGAGGAGCCAAGCGACGAGGACGACAGGATAAGGGCGGACCATCCGTTGTTTTGATGAAGTGTACAGTATTGTGCTTGATTTTCCTGGGAAGACCGGGAGGACGGGTAATTTCAGGAAATTCAGCTAGCACTTGTGCAAAAACAGAATTTGATGAAGTCACTACTTTGACACTCGGTTGCTCCGAAGTTGCAGCGGAAGCCTTCGCTGTGAGACTGGTAAGACCGTCGACGAGTTTCTTGGTTCGACAGTCAGGCAGGAGGTGGTAGTAAGCCAGGAAATCTGAGCCTAGGATTGCAGTCGTAACATCAGCGACGACGAAAGACCAAATAAAATCTCGCCGGAGACCAAAATTGAGTGTCAGTTTGATGATGCCATACGTCTTGATGGTGCTGCCATTAGCGGCGCTGAGCTCATAGTCGGACGGGTTCCTGCGATCTGAGAGCCAGCGGCGAGGGTAACAACACAAGTCAGACCCAGTGTCTATCAAAAACTGGCGTTTTGTGACACGGTCAGTGACGAAAAGACGGCGGCCGGGTTGGTGAGTGGAGTTGCAGCCAGCTGCCGCCGCTACTGACTGCTCGCGGGGTTTTCCGACTGCCACTTGCAAGGAGAGATGCATTTAGTTGCTTTGGGACCAAATTTCCTATGATACCAGCAGCATTTGGCAGCACGGTCGGGAGTTTTGCTATGCGAGGACCGACCACCCTTGGATGGGGTGCGGGACCGAGATCGAGATCGGCTAGGATTACTAGAAACCGCAGTAGACAGGGCGGCCACCTGTCTGCTCAATTCTTCAATGCGCTCCATCATCGTGGCGAGTGGAGGGGCTGAGGCCGCGCAAACGTTAGCAGGGCCTGGTTGAGCCTCAATAATTTTGTCGGCGATATCCGCAATACGATCCAGGCTGAGGTCCGCTTGGGCAGCAAGGATACCCTGAACATGCTGAGGCAATCTGCGAAGCCATAACTGACGAAGAATGTTGTCATCAGAAAGCGTTGGTCCAGCGAGTGAGCGAAGATGGCGTAGGAACTGGGACGGTTTCCTGTCCCCAAGCTCCTCGTCGCTTAAAAGTCGCCTGACCCGTTGCTCCTCAGATGTTGAGAAACGACGGATCAATGTCTCCTTTAGCTTCTGGTATTTACCTACGGCGGGAGGGTTGATGACAATGTCTTCGATTTCACCTGCTACGTTGTGGTCAATTTGGCTGAGGACGTGACTGTACATGGTGTCGTCTGTGGTAATACCTGCCAAATGAAATTGAGCTTCAGCTTGAGCAAACCACACCGTAACCCTATCGGGCCACAAGGGCGGAAGCTTGACAGCGACTCGGCAAACCATTGGTTCAGCTTTGCTAGGCTGTGCATCACTGTTTCCTTTCAGGGCTCGTAGAGCAACATTTTCAGCCTCAAGAGTAGCTAAGCGGGCTTGTAGTTCGTCACTCATTGTTATAAAGTATATTTTAATAAATAGGCAAGCATAGGATAGACACAACACCAGCAAATACCAGCCACAGATCAAAAGAAACTATATGAGTAATACAATATGTTGAAAGCTATAAGTATTACAAAAAAAAAAGGAAAAAAAAATTGTGTGATCCTTCCAAAATCAATATTGTAGGTAAGTAGATACTAGGCAAACAATAATAAGAGATCAAAATTTCAATAAGGTTACACATGCATACACAGTAATGAAAATTAAGTTTTCAAAGACAGCAAGATGTTTGAAAAAAAACAGTAAGAATGTTATTAAAATATTGAAAATATTAGTTATGAGTATAGGTATAGCTTATGAATTACCTATAATAATATAATAATCTACAAACAAAACAATGCAACATTTAACTTAATACACAAAAACAAAATTGGCATTCACAAGCAATTGAAATCGGACAACCTCAGGTTTTACTTGATTATGCGCAGGTTGGTTATTAGATTAGTGATAATTGGCATTAATATTTATGTTAAATAATGTTATAACATACCAGAATGGCCAAAAAATGTTAAATTAGTATGACACACCATAATATGTACTGCAACCAATAGAATATTCAGAGAGCGGAGACAAGAAAATAATAAAACAGTACTTGTATTAACTGGGAAATGAACTAGAATGTTGTTGTGTGGTATTGGTAAGAATCATGGCATGCCAGCAGTCCAAACATATACCACGCTGAGTAGTTCCAGACTATTCACTGAATTATTTTAATTATGCATTGTATACCTACAGCGCTTTCATAATATGTAATCACAACACTGTCACCAATTTCACGGCTGAGTATGTAGCGGAGATTGATGCCGCGACGATAGCGGGCAGGTGATCTGCCGGTGTCTAGCGGCTCTCGCATTCGGCCGTGATGCGTGTCGGCGGCTGCGGGACACCCAGGATGTATGGTGGCTGTTGAAAGCCGATGCAGGGTGCTTCACGATGGCCGTCGCAATTTTCTCACACGTCCAAAGGGTCACCAATTTGGGAAAGGAGCGGTCTGCAGCGTCGGCCGTGGTGCCTCGCTGTTTCTCTCCCGTGTTTGGAAGGGTTGCGGGATGTCGTGAGGAACTCAAAAATCATTGATGTTCTTGATAAACTCTATATTCTCCAGAAGTCTTAGAAATTATATTAAAGTATAATTTAAAGTAACTTTTTGCATAACACTAGGTACCGTCTACAGAATCGCGTAATATAGTATCTCTAAGTAGTTCGCACAAATTAACTAGAGTTTGTAGCGCCAGGCAACTCAAGTTGGTTTTTTTTTTACGGTCCGGGCGGGTGCGTTCCGATTCGCCACAAGTGAAAGAATTTTCAAAATCGGTTGAGTAGATCCAGAGATTATAACCTCACAGACTCCGGAGTTCTCGCGGGAATCCCGGGATAAAAAGTATGTCACTTAGGATCACTGCAGCTTTTTAAATGTGAAAGAATTTTTAGAATCAGATTTTTCACAATCTTCGAAGATTGTGAAACATCACAAACTCACAATCTTCGAAGTTCCCGCGGGAATTCCGAAATAAAAAGTATCTTACGTCACTCAGGATCACTGTAGTCACTGTAGCTTCCTATAAGTGAAAGAATTTTTAAAATCGGTTCAGTAGATCCAGAGATCACTCCTACAATCTCACAAACACACGAACTCACAAACTCCGGAGTTCCCGCGGGAATTCCACGATAGAAAGTACCCTATGTCACCCATGATCACTGTAGCTTCCTGTAAGTGAAAGAATTTTCAAAATTGGTTCAGTAGATCCAGAGATAGCTGTTCCCGCGTGGTTTTACCTGCGGGAAATTCGGAGTTCCCGCGGAAATTCCGGAAAAAAGTACCCTATGAATAGGTACACCATAACTTTATCGTGTTATAATTTTTTTAGCTAGGTACCGTATCCAAAGAAGTTTCTCTCCAATATCCGTATTCTCGTCGAAATCACTAAATTTAGTCACGCGCAGGGAACAGCTAATTATTATATTATTATCATCATATAAAATGTGTTTAACAATCACCAAATTGCGTTAGTAAACAAGTGTTTTAATGATGTACTCAACTTATATTACGCGATATTATTATATGTATCATTTTGCAATAAAATTATTACCTAATGTGCTTTTATAGTAGGTAAGTATTACTAGCTGTTTCTCGCAGTTTCGCCCGCTTTAATTCCGGAGTTCCCGGGCCAATTCCGGAACAAAGAGTACCCTATGTCCTCCTCTGTACCCCTAAAACGTATAGTATACAAAAGGAGATTGAGCGGTAGCTAATATGTATATGAGCTCCTTCTCAAACCTTCACGTGGATGACTTCTTTTAAGGTTATCTTTTAAGGTTTTACCCGCGGGAATTCCAGATTTCAATATAGCCTGTTACTCAGGGATAATTAACATAGCTTCCTGATGCTGAAAGAATTTTGGAAATCGGTCTAGTAGTTTTTGAGTTAAAGCGTAACAAACAAACAAACAAAAATCAAATCTTTCCTCTTTATAATATTAGTATAGAAGTAATAAATGCCATATTTGTTCCAGCAATCCCGTTAATGTAAGAGTAGGTAAGGTACACGTATCTTCCGTACAAAGGCGGAATAGTGCTGTTATATTTTTTTTATTTCACTCTTGAATTAATTAACCTTAATCTGTTATTTAATTACGCAAACCGTTAGTTAAACAATACCTGGTGAAACACCAAGTGAATCTTCGTGTTTATGGTAAGTATGTGTTGCAACCATAAACTGAATAGGCTAGATTCAATTTTTTCTAAATTCTATTTAGTCCGTCAGTTAGATAATAAAAAAATAATAGACACGTAGGAAATATACATAAATAAAGCGCGTTAAAGTTTGGGAGTGGGAGCTCGTAACGTGGTATGCAGGTAAAAACCGCACCTGCTTGTGACGTCGAGCGACATTTCGACTCAACGTATCTCCGTTATTTTTTGGTTACGTAAAAAAAGAAAAAACACGTGTCTAATATTTATTTAGAAACTACAGGACGGACTAAAAATAAAAATTTAGTCAAATAGCCAAAATAGGCTTAGGTAAATTTTTCAAATTTTGTACGTAGGTAACCTGACAGTTTAACGTAACCCGCATAATTTTACTCACCTTCAACTTCACAAAACTTTAGAGATATAAGTAGACACATAACGGTAAACAATAAGTATTTATAGTAAAATAGATCGAGTCAATCCAATTTAAAAAAATGCAATGCACAGAAGAAGGAAAAAAATCAAGTCATGTAATTTATCATTAAATGGTGCAATCATTCGGGGAGTAGGTAAAATAACCATAAAGTTATTTTACTCCCTGTTCCTTTCTAGTCTCCCTAGAAATATGAAGGCAAAATTGGATCAACCTTTTGCGTAGGTACCTGCTTGCTAACTAAACAGTCGTAAGCATTGTGATAACTTATTTTATTAAATGCAGATAAATTTAGATTGTTCTTTTTTGAAACCGGGAAATAAAAATCAACATTTTACGGAAGCTGCCTCATAAGACCAAAGGTTATGGGTTAAATTCTCACGTTATACAATAACGTATAACTTTTATAGTTGGTTCTTGTTTTTTCAATGCAAAAATAAACCATTTAAAGCAGTGTGCGCATTGTGTCCGTCTAAAGCTGGTTCTGGTTTGATTTTCAGTTATCTCCAATAACGAACAAAAAGTATCCACGCTGAAATGGCTCGAGGAGGCTGCTGTTGTACGAGTGGACAGTTTGGAGACGGTGTGGCACCATGGATGGATACTCTGCAGTGTGCTGGATTCAGCGATGCCCGGCGCGTGCGCAGGACACCCACCGACGCGGCTCTCTTTGAAACATGCGCAGTCCATCGCGGACAACTATCTTGGTGTTGAGCCAGTTAGTATCCTTGCCTTAGCCAAGTTGACAATCTTTAGTCGCTAAGCGCTTATTAGACTTTGCAATTTGGCAGACACCAATCTAGGAAATCGGAAGGTTTAATCGAAGTTTCTAAGATGATTCCAATTTAGGATCAGTGGGTGAGAGAGAGAGCGAGCGATCACACTACATTAAAATTTACCCTAGAATAGTCGATTTAAGGTACAATTTATCTATCCGATTTAGATTCCTAAATTGGAAGTCAAGTTGGAAGTAGTGTAATAACTGCTTTAACGTCATCATGTCTATAGCGATTGCCTACGATTAAAGATTGTCAACTTGACTCAAGCCCGCTCCAAATTCACGCGAGAATCTTGCTAGAACGCGAGAAAACTTCAGGCCTCTGTATAGATCTTTTGAACGTTTGTTACCGGTAGTACAATACCGATACCATACCGATTAAATATGTCACAATTATATTTCATACTAGCTGCAACTGTCCCGCAGTTTCATCCTCGTCAGTTTCAGAATTCGCACAGGAACTCCTAATTTTCATTAATACAAACGTTGTTTTGAAAATTACGAACACAACAAAAAGAATGTTGATTCAATTATTATTCATTCATTTGCTTATTTTATACAGTTTAAAGGATAAAATTAACAAAAAAAAATATTTATTCATAATAGATATAGCTTATCTAAACTAAAATGACACGCCCCGCTACTCAATAAGCAGTTTTAGATGTGCTAGATGAGCGCGTCATTTTAGTTTAGACAAGCTCTACTAATTATATCAAGCATCCGAGATTTTGTAGTTTTTTTTTTCTTACTTTCAGGTCTTCTCCAGGCAAGAACTGGAGTCGGACGACTCATTGAGCAAACACCAAGAGTGGAAGCTGTTAAATTATTTAGACTGCATACGTCAGAGTTTATCCAAATTACCACCTCCTTACGTCAAGCCAATACGCCGAAAATCTACGACAGAAATAACCCAATTTACGTTTGACTACGTAGCAAGAGGTACAGGCCTAACAGTAGCCCAACTGCATAATAGGATGTATTTCAAAATATATCCCACTGCTCAACAATGCATGGATCCAGGAGAAGTGACGGTTTTAATCAGAGGTCCAAAAGATACTTATGGCATTACCGTGTTGCCACCTATACTTGGTAAAGCACAAATGATTCGCCAAACGCTGCTAGGCTTAAAATCAGGAGGAACTTACACCCATAACGCTTTGCCACTTACTCAAGGAGCTACTTATTTAAGAGCTTACGGAAGGAACGACATGAACAAAACGTACTTCATTCCTAAAGCTAAATACGATATCGATATTGAAGTAAATACGTTACAAGACCATGTGAGGATTGGCTACATTGTTAAGTATGAAGGGAACTATGAAATATCAATAACTAGTCAAGGTCAAAATATTGTTGGTTCACCGTTTACTTTAAAAGCTTCAGTGAATATAATCGATGAGCTGGAAAAAGAAAGTTTTAGATTAGAAGACGGTGAAGAAATAGATATAGTTGATGTTAACAATGACAAGAAAGTAGTACTTCGAATAGTGGATTTTGTAACAGAAAAAATGTTGTTGAAAGAAGATGGTAGTCTTGAAAAAATAAGCGAAGAGGAAGCAAAACAGTTGATGTCGAGTAAAAAAATCAATTGCGGAAGTGAAGGACAATTTGATAACGAGAACTTAAAAACCTGCGAACACGGAAAGTTAAGAAAAACAGCAAATAATATTTTGATAATGAAACGGGTATGTAATTTATTTTGTGATGCAGTTAAAGAAAAAAGAATGAGCAAATTAAATAAAGACAAATTTCCCTTGAAACCTAAAAGGAAACAAGGAATCCCCGATGTGGTTAATTCGACCTTAGTTGAAATTACAAAAAATCCATTTTTTGCACAAAAAAAGAAGTTGATCACACCAGAGAATATCTCAGTGTCACTATGTACAGAAAAATCTAAATATATTAACGAAAACGAAGTAAACAATGAAACGAAAACCATGATAAATGTACATAAGGATAAGATCTTAGATGAAAACGAAGATATAAAAATTTTGAAACCACAAGAGATTGAATACGATGAGTTAACCTCATTAGATAGAGGTGTTCACCAGTCAAGTAACCCTTTTCTTTCCAATACAACGTACGAATCAAGTTATTCAATGGAAAAAGATTTAGGTTCGTTTGTGAAAACAGAATACGAAACGAACAATTCTCAAAATGAGGAGACTGATAATAACTTAGTCAAAATATTTATCGAAAAAGATAGTCACACACCATCGCCTGTTAAAAATAATCCTTTCATTGAACCAGACATTATTAGCTTAGATCGACCAAAAACTCCAATATTAAAAATAATAACCGGCGAAGTCAAAAATCGTGATGATTCTGTTTACGTGCAATCTAACAACACTGCTGAAGAAATTTTAAAGAATAAACCAACAAATCCTTTTCTCACAACCCCACAATACGAATCATTTGAAAAAGAGGAAAAGTTAGCAGTAACTGATTTTATCATAGGAGCGCCAGTTTCTTTGCCCCCAATTATTAAAGCTTCATCTCCAGAGCCAAATATGGGATCATTTATAATTAATGACAAAACTTTTGCTGATGAATACACGATAAAAAATAATGAACGTGACAATAATAAAAATACAAATACCTCAACACTCATATCGAATCAGCAAACGTTAGAATTTAAGCCTTCAGAAATTAAAATACAAGAAAATAGAAGCAATATAGGAAATCTAGATACATACAACGTTAAATCGGAGCTAGAGCAAGATAATTTTGTAAGGAAAAAAGACTTTTGGGATTCTGCATACGTCAGCATCGATGATAATAACAGTACTGCTGACAGTAACAATAACGATCACACACCATTATGTGAATCTCCTAGTACACAGAGGTCATCCCCGCAAGTTATTTATGAATTCCAGCATGCGGACTTGGCTAATATGGGTCCCGCGGAAAAGGAAATATGGTTAAGTGAGTTAAGTAATCCCCCTACAACATCTTATCATGACATAAAATCCGGTAAATTAGATATAAAAAAATCTATTTTTACACCAATATTAGAAGAAAATGACCAAAATGAATCAAAACGTGCAAAGAATCTTAAATGTCAACTTCCTAGTAAAACTGAAACCGATTCAGTGACCGCGGCATTTGCAGATCTAGATGATATGTATTGTGAATATTTCTCTGAACAAGAAAATATTCTTGTTGCACATACGGAAGTAAAATCTGCAACCAAGCATACAGAACCCAATGAATACAAAAATACTCACGTCGATTCAGCGTCTGATACCATTACAGACGTGAAAAGATGTGCAAAATCTGAAGAAGGAGAGATTTCTGAGGTTCAGGTCACTGAATCTGTTTCAGTAAGTCGGATCCTCCATAGCGAAGACAAGGAACAATTTCTTAAAACTATTGATCAACCCACCAACGAAGTACGTTTAAGTGACAATAATCACACCAGTATTGTAATAGAAAAGAAAAAATATTGGGATGAGAAAATACGTGAAATAGAAGCTGCTGAAGAAGAAGAAAGAAAGACACAACAAAAACTACGTCGTAATACATCAAAGACTATGCGACAGAGTGATTCTTTAAGCAGGAAAAAAGGAAGACAAATAGTAAAAAACTTTTTAACTTCAGGTGGAACCTATGAAAGTAGATCAAAGTCATTGGAAAAAGAAATCGGACAAGAAACTAAAACTCAGCAGGAGTACCCACAAATAAAAGTGGAAGAAGTACAAAATAATACAAAACTTGTAGAAAAATGGAAGCAGTATTGGGATAATAAGTTGGAGATAGAAAGAGAAGAAAAAGAATTATCACATTTAATAAGAGCTGCATCTCCTCAACAGTTTGCTGGAGATAATCTTATCAATACTTCAAAGGATAACATGGACAAAGTTTTGCCTAAACAAGAACTTTCTGAAGAAGTTTTCAAAGCATTTGAGACGAGTCCTAAGAGATTTTTCGGAACGTCTAGAAAACAAATATTAAATAAAATAGATTCATTTTTGGGAAAACAGACTTCTATAGAAAAATTCTTACCATCAGAGGTGAGTAATGCCAGTCTTGAAACAGGTTTGGTTTCCAGTCGAATAACTCTGTTTCATGATATTTCAAACACAGAAGAGTTGAAACAAAGAAATTGCAAATCTTTACATAACATATTTCAAAGGATAAATACCGAAAGTAAAAATTCATCACAAGATAGAGATGTGAACGTTAAACAAGATCACAAATTGCAAACAGAAGAGTCAGAACAAAGTCATCGCAGGAAAATATTGAAACCAATAGAAACAAATAAAACTTTTACAGTAGAAGATAAGAGGACACGTTTTAAGAAAAAAGTCAACAGTCTCAATTTTGACGATATGTCAGCATCAAAAACAGACAACTTTCAAAAAGATAATAGGTTATACGTAAAAAACATGTCCAATGATGATAGTAACGAGGACAAAAAACCTAACTCAGTCAAAAAAATATCTACTAGTAAATCAGAAATGGATATTTTCAATAAAATATCACAAAAAACATCCGATGACGATTTGGATAAACATAAATCATACGAAGAATTACAGAAAACCAAAGTGAAGACATTTATATCATTGTACGAAAATGTATCAAAAACACCATTAGCATCTAAACCAAAAAATATGTTTAGAGAATTGGAGAGTCCACAAAAGCAATTGAAGAATACTAATTGCAGTTCAATACCAGGTTTGTATAAACAAATTAAATGTAAAAGAGAAACATGTTTTTCGACTCTCCTATTGATTTGTTGCAATTTATAACTGTCCTTATATATTTTCAGGCCCAGCAAACCAAATTCAAAATGATGTTAAGAAAGATGAACGCCAAAGTATGCCTCCATATTATCAATATAGTGGAAGTAAATCTGTAACGCCTACTTTACGCAGAAGGAAGCAATGGGTGAACAATAAGAGCAGTGAATCAGATAATACAAAAAGTATAGATACAGACGCAAGCATAGACTACATAGAGATTGAAATTATCGGACCGCAAGATGAATCTGGAAAGAAATCTACTTATCTAAGTCTCTCTGACATGGAACTGGAGATAATAGAAAAACCAGAAACAACTATTGAACCTAAGCCAGTGCGTAAAGAGGAAACTTTAAACGTGGACCACAAATCTCGCTTTGAGACTGCTAAACAATACTTCAAGTCGTTAGAAGAGTTAAGAGTCCCAAAGAAGTTCTATGATATAAATGAATCTGAAAAATTAATTTTCAAATCAACAGAATCTCTAAAAAAGGATCGTACGCCAAGAAGAGTAAAGAAAAAAATCAAATACAATTCAGTGCCCTCTTCTGATATAGCCAAAGCTTGGAAAGAGCTGCAAGAAAAAGAAAATGAATCAAGTAAACTGGTAAAGATCTCCGAAAAATTCAACGTGGATGATTTATACAACGATATCATGGATGGAAGATTGAGCCGCCAGGGCAGTTTGAGAGGTATACCACATAAAAAAGCAGTTCTCGAAACATTTAGGTCAATGGAAAATTTATCGGACAACAAATTGAGTTCATACGAAATACCTGCTTCACATGCGACAGAATTTGGTCAGGGGAAGATAGTTAAAAATGCACAGACTTATCTAACCGAATACCCTTATTTACCGATGACAGACCCTTCTCGATCCCAATCGAGGTTAGACACAAAAGCATCTGGACTTATATCTATGAAAGAGTTACTCAAAAAGCGACCTAGGAGAAACAGTGTCCCGAATTTAAAATTGAATTCAAAAGAAAGTTTTACAGTAGATCTTTAAATTAATTTATGTCAAGGACAACGATATTGTCTTGAAAATCAGAATCAGTCTTTAATTTTATTTTATACTTACGTTTAGCTTTAAGATGATTATTATTATTCTTATTTGCAATAACATAATTACTTGATCAAAGAAATAAAATACATTACCACTTTAAGGCAATGATATTATAAGTATTATAGTATAGTAAATATCATTGCTTTAAGGAAATAAATCGTGTACAGTTTGTACAGCTAATGAATCTATTTTAAAATTCATAATGTACTCTATTAGTTAAGCATAATAAATAATAATTTATTTGACAAATAAAGATACAAGAAATTTTAATAGTGCATTTATTATTTATTTAGCTATTTCTCTGCATAAATTTCGGGATACCCTCAGGAACGCTTTATTATACTCGTACCAGGATGACAAGTATCAAAAACCTATCAATCTACCTACATGATAATTTCATAGAAATCTATTCAGTAGTTTCAACGCGAGTTCACTAACAACATTACCAAATTAATATGAACATTAAAAAAAAAAACAAAGTCAAATATTTTCAAATTACAAAACTTTATTTCCCTGCGAAAATATACAGTTGGACATAATTAATAATTATGAACATTTGAATGAGTGTGAATGAATTTTAAGTCTCAAAACATCAACTAAAAATCTATAAGTACTTAAATCAATGACTTTTACAAATATAATATGTTGTATTCACTCTGTAAAACTACAATTTTACCAACATTAAAGTACAAGAAATTCAAAACATTTCAATCATACATTAAGTTAGGTTTCTAATAATTTATTTCACAACTAGCTGTACCGTACAGTTCCCTTCCATTTCTACGTGAATTCGAGAACCTAACATAAAAATATGAATCACTGTCTCGGCTCTCGACCACACAAAATGTTTGGACATTCTCACACAGGCACAGCGACACGTGCAAGTGCATAGCTAAGATGCGCGCCACGATATGTTTGTCGGACGAAAGATAAAATTGTCGATACGACATATATTTGTGGGCGTCCAAGCAAAAAAATCCAGTAGTTGGGTATTGAGTTAAAACTAGATTCGGTTAAACATATTTGCTGCCATGTTACCACTGGTAGACAAAGCGATATAATATGTCGACGAGAATCGATAAAATGGCTCGATAAAATTTTATCATGTCTTAGCTCTGCTGGGGGGCTAAGATGCGCAAGACGACAAAATTTTATAGAGCCATTTTATCGATTCTCGTCGACATATTGTATGGCTTTGTCGACGAGAATCGATAAAATGGCTCGATAAAATTTTGTCGTCTTGCGCATCTTAGCCCCCCTGGGCCCTTATTCTCTATGACCAACAACATTCCTTGCTCATAACACGCGTCCTAAAAACACAATTCCCACCGCTCCAGGTGACAAAATATTAGAAATTAATATTATTCTGTATACCATTACACACGTTGTAAAAGTAGTATTTTTGTAAAGTGAAACTTCTTTGATCGCGAGGGAAAAACAGTTCTTGTGGCGTCTTATCTTAACGCGACGTGTTATGGTCATAGTGAATAAGGGCCCACGTGTTACACTAAGCAGAGCTTGTACTAGCTAGTAACTACTATGGCTACCTGTAACACAACTGATAGATATAAAGCTTGTACTTATAATATTTACCTACAATGTACATACTATACAAACTTAATGTAAACACAATATGAATGTATACCCTAAGGCGGGATCGAACCAGTGGCGGATTAGCCACACATATCAACCCGGTTAAAACGCTGGGTTTAAACTCGATAAAAGACCGTAAACGCCTGGGCATAGACCAAAGCCCAAGCACCGGCTTAATTGCCCATCTAAAGTCACGTATCAAGAGTAGCAAATGCTACGGGCTCCGCGTAACAACGTTTTCTGACCTTAAAAAAATTACCAATTTCGATAGAAGCGTGAAAATATTATTACCACAAAAGAGTAAGTATCTAAATGTTTAACTATGTATAAAATAAAAATAAATAAAATAAATAAATGACTCGAACCAGAAAAAAAAAAACTTGCAACCGGCGAGCAACCGGCGATGTGGGTGGATATTTTTGGTTGTCATTCCATTCACTTTCTAGTTACCTCATGTCCTTACTATTGTAAATTACGCTCAGAGTGTCGCTTAAGTAAATAAGTATGACTTTGTTTCGGTATAAAGTAAGTAGTGTTGTCGATGAATTTCAATGTTTAGATAAACCCACAAGTTAAAAGTTGTATTAAGTACAAAAACTGTATACATATTTACTTAAATAAAATAAATAAATATTATATAATTAAAAATTTTAGTGGACACATTTCAAAAAGTGAGCGTTGGGCCCACCACAAATCGTTTTTTTTTTAATATATCCAAATAAAATCCAGAACACTTTGTGACAGATTCGTTTTATTTAATATCATAAACTTAATAACTTGAAGCAAAACAAAAGCTCCTAGAAAGAATTTTCTACAGGCCCTGCACTGGTTTATCCGCTACCTGCGACATCCGGCTTAGCATTCTGGTTCGCAGACGGTGGTGAGAATGCTGTTAAATATAGTCTATCTAGCGCTGCACGATTAAATTTCAACTCTAACCGCCGACGAACAGCGAACAGCGATTCTTGGGTGCGGTCCATTTTGTGCAAACGGTCAATACGTTCGTAAGCGTGCACACGACTGTTCTTAATGATTACGATTGTAAGAATGAAAACAATTTGAACAGGTTTTCGTTTGTCAAAAATGACAGTCAGAAGTTCTTTGAAATATTAGGTTGTTATTAGCTTTTTTTGAAAACGCCAAGTTGCTTGGCACGAAAGAGCAGTATACTTTACAATAATTGATTTGAAACCAAGTTCGCCAGTTTAAAAACGGAACGATCGACAAACGGAAAAACAAATCACAACTGAAATCGTCGTTTGACAGCTGTTTGACAGATCCAGAGACATGGCACTACCTCATGTCAGTGTAACACATCGCAATTCGAACAGTTGTTTGCATGAATATACCCATTCACTTAATATGTATCTGCACGTATGTGGAGCTCGCGTTCGCCCGCCTGTGCTGCAGCCAGGCGGCCACCTGCGGGTCGCTGCGGTCGCCCCTCGCCTCCAGCTGCTGGTAGTACGCCTCGCGTATGATTCGGAACGCGTCGACACTTCTGTACGGCAGTTTCGTTATCGGGTCTATGTAGCGGGCTGGTTTTCTAGCAAGAAAAAAAAAAAAAATTTAAAAACCACGCAGTAACAACAACTCACAGGAATAAAAAGGAAAGAAAGAAAATCCTTCTATAAACGTCTACTACTAATAAAAAACTACCTGACAAATTTCAGCTTTAGAGATCAATTCGCTTTTATATTCTAAATAATATTATAAATGCGTACGTGAGTTTAGTTGCTTATCACGGCTTCATTTTGATTTTTTGTATACACATTTTCAGGGGTACAGAAAAGGATAAAGGGTACCCTTTATCCCAGAATTACCGCTAGAACTCCCAAATTTACACGTATAAAACTGCGGAAAACAGCTAGTTCAGGATGACGTTTTTTTAATCGTTATTTTCCTCAAAACCACCAAACTTATAACATTATTTTTTCGATTATTCTGTTTGCTATAACGTATATATACTTTCAGCCGTGTAAATATTTGCAGCTAGTTTTACCACATCTTACTGTATATACAAGTGTGTACAGATGTGGGGTGGGCCATTTCATGATGATCTGATGTGTAGAAAAAGCGTAAAGGCGTCACAAACGAGCAACTCACATTCGGATTTAAAATAGTATTGAGTATTGAAAGAAAATGAGAATGGGCATGTTGACTAATTTTTTTTTAGCCCGTCTTGTAGATTAATAAAAAATATTGGACACGTATTTTTAATTTTTTTACATAATCAAAAAATAACGGCGATACATTGAGTTGAAATTTCGCGTGACGTCACTATTCGGACAGTTTGTATGGCGGTTTTAGCGGTTAGTGACGTCACGACCCCCTCACCCTAAACTTTAATGCGCTTTATCTCTGTATATTTTAATTTATTTAAAAAGGAAAAAATACGTGTCTATTGTTTTTTATTTTCTTTAATGCGCTTTACCTCTGTATATTTTAATTTATTTGAAAAACCAAAAAATACGTGTCTATTGTTTTTTTATTTTCTAACTGACGGATTGATTAGAATTTTGATTTTCAAATGTAGTCAACATCCCCATTGTGTTTGGGTTTGAACCCGATAAAAGCCCGCCATTTACGGGTTTAAACTCGATGAGAGACCGTAAAAGGCTAGCTTGTATCGTGTTTATACCCAAGCACCGGATCGATTGCACATCTATAGTATCTACGGTTCAGGAGATCGATTTTTGAATCGCTCGAATTACTATTCACACACGGAATCACAAGATTCGCGTGCAAATGCGTGAAATTGTATTTTTGAAATTTCATTACACGTCAATTCTGCAAACCACCCTTATTTGAATTTATCTCAGAAGAATATTATTCTTCTGAGGAATTCATCGATCGAAAGTTTGACGTTTAGTGGCATAATGTCATTTTCATAATTTGACATGATTGATAGGTTGACAACATCAAGAACGTTTCGTTTCAAGTCCGATTAAGTACCGTTTTATGAAAATCTATGAAAGTTACCTTCCGGTTTTTAAATATTCCGCGTCAAATGTAACAAATCTAAAGGAGTTTCAGAAAACAGCAACATTTTGAGTCCAAAAAGAAGAGAAAAAAAAAGAAAAAAAAGAAAACAGCAACATCGCATTTGAATGATTCAAAAATATGACAAAATGGGATTCAGTGAATTGAATTTCACATGCGACAATATTGATTTCACTTAAGATATTCGAGCGATTCAAGAACCAATCTCCTGTTCGTGCCCCAGGACTCACTTGGTGACGGCGCACAGCATGAGACGCGGCTTCTTCGGGTGCCTCTTCGGGAAGCACGAGTTGTAGGCTCTGTCCTTGATGTCGTTTTCGAACGACAGCAGCGTCCTCTCGTAATACGTCACGTTGTCGCGCTTGATTTTCGGTTTGTCGTCTTTGCTGTACAAAAAATTAAGTTTGTTAGTTACGAAATGACCGATATAGCAAGTGAATTGAAAATAAATTGATAGTATGTCACAGCTGATCCCTTCGGTTTCATAACTTTCACCTTAATAGGTTTTGAATTACCAAGAACCCTGAAATACTGATATGTGTGAACACCAAATACTGATTTCTCTGACTCAATTTAAAACTAAAGACACTTCCATTAAAACTTTTCTTCAAAATTACCCCTTTCAACGCCAAAACAATTAAAATTTCAAAATAACTCTAATTGACACTAGTATTCTAATAACAAACCTAAATTAACCGCCGCACTCAGAGTCGACTTTAAGGATTACTTAGTTAAGTATAGATTTTTAAAACAAAACTGCCGAAATCAGAGACGTTCAGTGAATTAATGTTAATTGGCATTTAATGAGATGTAACTTAATTAGTTAAATGCCAATTAATATTAATTTATTAAACTTGTCTGATTGCAGCAGTTTTGTTTTAAAAATCTATACTTAACTATGTAATCATTAAAGTCGACTCTGAGTGCAGCGGTAAGAGTAATAATAGTATATTCTTAGTGGCTTTTATAACTACACTAGCCGTTCCCCGCGCGTAAATTTCAGAGTTCCCGCGGGAGTCCCGGGACAAAAAGTACCCTATGTTCTTCCCTGTATCCGTGACAACGTGTAGGCAAAATTTGTTGCCCCGTTTGATTGAGCCGTTGAAGCGTGAAAGCGTAACAAACAAACATACATAGTAGTGAGGATTCAGTCTATCCGCTGTGTTAATACTAACTTGACAACGTCGACTTTTATCTCGTCGTCGGGTCCGATCACATCGACTTTGACTTCAGCGTCGTCGATCCCGCGCGAAGCGTCCGGCGGCGCCTCCTTTCTAGGGCTCTCCATTGACACATCGTTTATATCCGGCGTTAGCATAGCTACCAAAAAGTTATGTATACTAAGCGGTTTTACCCACGTTTCACACGAAAATGGTTAAATTACTAACACCTTGAAATCTGTGTTTCTATTTGAAAAGAGATCAAACACCAATTTCCATAGCCAACTTTAAAGATTGCGTCCTTTACGCGAAAATACATGAACTATTTGATAAGAACTACCAAATACAGGGTGGAAATTTAAGACGGGTCAGTAAGGGGCTAACCCCGGACACAGAGTCGACATTAATGATTACTTAGTTAAAGTTTTGTTTTAAAAATCTATACTTAACTAAGTAATCATTAAAGTCGACTCTGAGTGTGGCGGTACATTTTTTCCAAAATCTGTAAATGCAGTTCAGAATATCTTAAAAATATATGGAAAGCGTTTTCCTCTAACTATAACGGTTAAGGTACCTGCCCTTACTGTTCCGTCTCAAAAATTCAACCTGTATGCATACATATATATATAGCTAGATCAGTAGTCGGTCATGACAGTGGATGAGACATATTATTATGCTCTGCAAATTCATTGACAAACGTTAGTGTAAAAGGGCTCATAGAGCAAGTAGCTTAAAGCACTCACCGTCTTCGTTTTTAATCAGTTCACTCAACGTGACATCCGTCACCGGTGGCAACGCTGTACTTTCTGACTTCTCTACCGGTACAGCGAACGAGTGTAACCTGGAAAACGAAGCAATTTTTAAGATTAAACATGCTAAACAGAGGAAAGTTCTCTTGTAGGGTTGGGATTGTATGTAATATAATGTCTGGATGGGTATAATATCTGGAACTACTGAACCGATTCTAAGAGTTGTTCAATTTACAGACATATTATGGCATCCCTGACAAAACTTTCTTGGAGATAATTATTGCGGGTTTTTTAAAACAAAATGTTATTTCCCGACAAGGTAAATAACCGCTAATTATATGTAGCTCTATCAGACATAAGCCCTCTTACAGTAAGCTGGTTGAAAAGAAACAAAAGACTATGAAACCAAGCGAGGCACCTGAAAAATCTGCTTGTTTTCGATTTTGTATGCTTTCTGATAATAAGACCTCATGGATTGTTAACATAAAGATATCTATAGCTCACTTTATAACTGGTCCAGTGATTGTCTTCTTGACAGGACGCACTTTTTTTCTTTCCAATTCAATTTGCTCGAATTTTTCTGCAACAGATGTTTAGGTGTGTGTTTTTAAATAAATACCATAGCTAAAGAGTATAGAGGAAGGCCATCACATTTATGACATTCAAAGGAATGTACACATTTTCTTGGAAATCCATGTTCAAAAGTAGGCTTGCTATTTTTTTTTACTTACTACTGCTGCGCGCAAAAAATTAAAAACTTTTAAAAAATCATCAGTATATTACCAATACACAGATAATATATATTTTACGGCCGCACTCAGAGTCGTTCATTACACAGAGTCGTTTTAATGATTACTCAATTTTAAGTTAAGATTTTTAAAACAAAATTCCCGCAGTCAGAGTCATTAATTAAGTTAATGTTAATTGCCATTTAACTAAATTTAACTTAATTAGTCAAATGCCAACCAACATTAATTATTTAATGAACATCTCTTATTGCGTAAATTTGGTTTTAAAATCTTTACTTAAAATTAAGTAATCATTAAAACGACTCTGAGTGTGGCCGATCATCTCTGTGTGCGGCAGTTTAGTTTTTAACATCTTTATTTAAAATTAACTTTACTAATTAAAACGACTCTGAGAGCGGCCGTAAATGTTTAATAAAGAATAGGTAGGTAACTAAAATTTAGTATATAAAATAAAATTTGCTATTATAGCTGTTAATAATATAAAATATTATATATTATGGTTATAATGGAATGGATCTCTTTAAGAGTCATACATTTTCCCGGCAGACAAGTGTATTTAATGTCCTACTAACTGTGCCCTGCGGTTTTGCAAAATATAGGTATGTAATAAGGAGGAAATGAAAAAATACAAAATAATCACCTAGACTTTCCAAGTTTTCCTTTTCTGTAATAACTGCTTCAGCCAACAATTCCTCCTGTGTGGGCATTCTTTCTTCCACTTTTTTTGGTTTCTTCTTCTTCAACTCTGATCTGATCTTGATCCTCTGCTGTGTTTCTAATGACTTCACAGCTGTACTTTGCCTTATTGACTTCCTACCTAAAGAATAAATATGATTTTTAGTGATGATATTATGATATATTTATATTTTGTACTTCCTTAAACTCTTAACCCCTAAGATGATTCTGGACTTCAGGAAATTAAGAAAAACCAAAACCTTTAAAAATAAAATATATAGGTTCTGCCTACTCATGTAGAATTCAGGTGTGAGTGTATGCTGTGTGTGTTAACTTTACCTATACTGTCATTTAGCGATGTATCAAATGACTTTTCAGCTTTATCCTGTTTAGTTTTCTCTTCTTTAGGTTTCTTTGGAACTTCTTTTACTTCTTTTTTGGGTTGAGTAACATCTGCAGTTTTCTTTTTTCTATTTGGATCCTAGAAATGTGATAAGATTGACCTGTTACTATTTCTATGCAATTTGAAGTGGATATGTTTTTAATAGAAAGTTTTAGCACTTACTTGCTTAACATGAAAAAATATTGATCTTTACTTCATGAAAAAATAGATAACTCACTTTGTAAGCTTTTGTGCCAACTCTTCGTTTACGTTTTTCTTCTGTTTCTTGGTCAGAGACAGGGTCATCGTTCTCATCAATATCAAAATCAGAATCTACAACATCATCTGCTTCTTTCTCTTCTCTGAAAAAAAAAAGTTTAGTTTAAAGTGTTATTCTACTTTTTAATATATTATATGTTTAGGTTTTTAAAAAGGGATGAGCCACTGACTTTGGTGTTTGATACTTTGTAACTAAGCTTTGCGCAACTTCAACAGTCTGATGGAGATGGTATAAATTACTACTATAGTGGGTCTATTTTCCAAGTCCCCTCTGCCCTGACTGTAGTAGTGACATGTACCGATGAGGGCATTTTAGTGTGTAAACATCATTGCAATAGAAACTGAGCGCTCTCAATGTTACACACACTAAAAAAATGCATCACACACAATTATAGCCAAAACAAAAATATAAGAAACCTATAGTGCTCTGCTATATGTTGCCACAAAAACCACCTAGGTATAGAACATAAGAAATGTTAGTAGCTTGTAAAAAAAATAACATCAAATGATTTTCATAAGTTGCACTTGCAACTTTGTTTCTCAATAGCTGCCAGTGCTGTGACTAAATCGTAGTAGCTGTTTGGCAACTCACAGATTATTTATTTACATATTTTTAATAACTAGTATGACAATAGCCCGGTAAGAATTAAAAACAATGTCAGTGAAAAATTATACATGTAAATTGTAAAATTATTGTGGAAGATATATGAAATTTCATCAAATGGAAATGAAACAATTAGTTTCATGCCTAATCCGACCACCGTGCGGAGGCGCTCGCCATGAACCGTGGAACGTCGCAAAGGTGTTCCAACTGACGTCAAGCACAGGCAGAGGACGAACATGGGACGAACAATGCAGTCTTAAATTAACATAACCTCGATTCAATTGAATTTAAATCGTTAAAGGTACCTAACTATTGGAAATACGAGTTACGTTTAGTAGGTATATTTGTATTAAGTTAAGTCATTACTTACACGTAGTCTCGATCCTCCGCAATTTCTTCAAATCCACCGTAAGTTGTTTTATAAAAATCGTCTTCCTCCTCCTCGTCTAATAACTTTGCCATGCGATTACCAGCGTTTGATCGCCTCTCCCGTTGAGCCATTTTGATTTATTATCACTTTAATTTACTTCAAGCACCGAATAAGCATAGAGATTACTAAAAAATCTTTTATGCTACGTTCACACGCGTGCCGTGCAGCCCGGCGGGCTGCCTGGCGGGCTGCGCGGCATGCAGCCCGTCCCGGGCCGGCGGACATTCAAGCTGTTTACACGCACGCCGTCGTGTCAGTCAGTGCCAGAATGGCGAGCAGCGAGGATCTCGGTGTTGTTGCTGCCATATCCTTTGGCTTAACTTATTTTTATTGGAAAAAGAAACAAAATTATGACCATTCCGCCATGTTGTAATATCCGATCGTAGCGACTTTCTTAGCAACGTTGAATGAAGATCCACTCGTCGCGAAAGCGCGGGACAGACTGACTGCCCGCGCGCGTGTAAACAGTCACCGGGCGCCCGCACATTCATCCTTTGAACTTTGCCAAAAAACCGACACTTGCCCGATTCGCGGCATTCACGTTCACAGGCGCGTTCACGGGCTCGGGCGTACCGTTTACACGCTCGTGAATGTGAATGTGCACGTTGAATGTAGAGTTGAACGCACGCGTGTGAACTTACCATTAAAGCCACAAAAATAGTAAATAGTAAATATACTTTTTTTTTTGGTGAAGTTTACCCCTTTCGGGGAAGGCAGAAGGAAACTAAGTCCATATAGCCAATTCAGTGGTATATTTCTTCTTCTGAAGTTATTTACATCAAAATGCATTGGTGAGATACATTTCGATGCTTTACCGTTACTTTTGGCAGCAAATCTTCGTAGTTGAAGCTTAATAGGACGCTCTGTGGGAAGTTGTATAGAAAAACGAAAACCTCCCGGCGAACGCCCTATTTCATCTTATTTCACTTTTTTCGCACATTGTTCATCACTAATGGATCACTATTAAGCAAAGTCCACCATATTCACACAATATTAACCACGATAAACTAATTTGCAAAACAAAGAAATAAAACTGACTTCGCGTCCCAGTGTTGCCAACCCTCAAAAATATTTACCCCTAAAAGTTAAGTCAAAGTTGTTTTTTTTACGACCAATCTTCTTTCGTAATTACAAAATGAAGATTTATCATCAAAATGCTAATTATGAAATTCTTAATTTTTGAAATTACGGCTTTCCTATTGATCGTTGTAAAAATATCGTAGTAAAAGTATTGATCGTAGTAAACCTTAATATCGTTATCTGTGGGAAGTTACATATAATGACAAACTACTGACGAACGCCCCATTTTATCTTACCTATTTCACTGTTTCCGCACTACGCATAAAACTGACGTCAATTTTTGCTCAAATCCCACTTAAAAATCTAAACATAGACAACGTAACCACAGTCGCGTCCTAACTCCTATACTATACTATTATCTTTATTATGTTTATGGTAAACACTGATAATAAGAAAACTAGTTGTGGCTGAGCCGTCAGATCACCAAACAGACACGATTAGCTAGATTACTTCAGGCCCTATATTTTTACACCTCTATTTTTCTTGATGAAAAAATATAAGAAATAAATATTTGAAAAAAATATTATAAAATATATTAAGTCAAAAAACCCCTAAAAATATCCCTAAAAATGTAATACCCCTAAAAAAATCCCATCGCATTCATTTTCCTCCTAAATCTAAGGGGAAAACCCCTAAGTTGGAAACACTGTCGCGTCCGTCACTGCTAAAATCCCGCCAAAAGCTCTTATTTTTATTTACCCCAATAGGGAAGGCAAAGGAAGCTAAGTCCATACAGCTAATTCAGTTGTATTTTTCTTCTTCTGAAGTTATTTACATCGAAATGCATTAGTGAGATGCATTTCGATGCTTTATTCGAACTTTTGGCAGCAAATCTTCACAGTTGAACCTTAACAGGGCGTATCCCATAGAGCGTATGGGAAGTTGTATTGCAGTAGAACGACAACCTCCCGATAAACGCCCCATTACATCTTATTTCACTGTTTCTACGCACTATTCATCACTAATAGATCAATATTATGCAAAATCCACCACATTCACACAATATCAATCACGATCTCAGAAGAATGTTATTATTTGAAAACAAAGACATAAAACTGATGTCTGTCACGGCACGGCTAAAATCCCGCCAGAAGCCCAAAATTTTTTTTTAATACAGTTGCTCAAAAAGTGGCGTATTGCAGGGACGTTTAGCGTTCGGGATGTGGGCTATTACATACTCGAGCTTTTTGTTTACCTTTCCCGAACTCGTGCGTTCTCTTTGCCAACTGTCAAATGGCGACACGACTTTGACACACTTTTTTGCATTGCTAAACGTAGGTTTCGCATTACTAATACGACTAGCGCCATCTCTTGATCACAGTTGGAACTTAGTTGAGTTTGTTGTGTTTTTGATATTTTATTAAATTTCTTCATTTTTTTCGCAACTGTATTAAAAATAGTTGTTCAGTACACGTGCGGAACCGTCATTGCAACTAGTTCCGACTGTCAACCCTCACCTTCGGCTGCGCCTCGGCTCGGGTAGACATTTGTCGGAACTCTTTGCAATGACAGGCTTTCCGCACTTATAATGAAATATACTATTTTTGTAGTTTCTATGACCGCGTCATACATTGCGTTGGTAATGCGCATATTACACTTTGCAATTTCAGAGCACCAATTTAGGGCTCTAAATCTGATGCAATTTAGGATCCTTGAGTGAAAGAGAGAGAGAGCGAGTAATCACACACTATATTGTACTCTAAATCGACTGCTATAGGGTACATTTTAATACAGTGTGATCACTCGCTCTCTCACGATCACGCGATCCGATTTTGTCTTGAAATTGCAAGGTGTAATAAGCGCCAAAATGCCTTCATAGATCGGTTCAGCGTCCAGCGATGAACGATCAGTATGAAAGTGTAGACTCTAAAACTGTAGGTACATGAAAGTGTAGACTCTAAAACTGTAGGTACTTAATCACTTAGGTAGTGATTAAGATTATTTTTATTTGCTCAGTGGATCAGCAGGGCAATTATGTAACTTTTTTTGCTATCATATTCAATCAGAAAAATAGCGGTTTTGTGAATAATTAATCATCTTTTAGGCAGCTTTCAATTTTTAAGTAGGTACCTAGGTACCTATGTTTATTTTGGTTGATTACTAGATAGCCTAGATATTGTAGGTATCAAAAAGTAATATTGTAATCGTAAAACCGTCATGTTTTTGATTGACGAAAAATGATAGAAACAAGTTACATTATAGCCCATCAGAGAATTTATAACATAAATAAAACACTTCAGATATTATTTTGTGCGGTTTATTCAATTTTAACAGTTATAATAAGATTTTATTTCAGTCATCATCCGGTTGTTAAAACCACTTTTCGCAGTATCTATTCACTGTCTTTTGTTATTATTTATCAGCATTACACTTTTATCATTTTTAAATGACTCGGATAAGTTAAAAATATACTAAAACAACTTATTTTTAAGCAATTTTAACTTATCTTAGACATTAGGTTTTCAAATTTAAAATTAGTAGTAGGTAGATTATGTCTTGCTATCGGTTACGATTCGGTTTTTACTCTTCTTAACTTTTAAAATATTTCTTTATTGTTCACATAACTAAACAAATTTTTAAATTTTTTTTCCTACTTTCTGCTACGAAAAAAATTAAAATGACTAACTGAGAAATGATGTTGTAATATTTAAGTTTAAAACATTAAGTCAACAACTAAGACCATATAACAATACGTTAAAAAGAATATTAACATCTAAATTAGCGAGTTAAAATACTCACAAAAACAAAATAACAGGCTTAACAGGCTAAAATATTACCAAAGAAAAAGTCCATTTTATTTAACATTCCCCATTAATTTATAACAATAATAATACTTTAAGTTTTTATACCATAACAAAAAAGTAACAAACAAAGAGGTGAAAAATGGAATGTCTAAGTTTCAGGTGTCGGTGACAATTGATGATTGTGATTTTTGTAACATTAAAAATACTCTTTTAAATATTATACTAATAATATAGTTAATATTAATTATTTATATTATAATATTACGATAAACTCTTTCAACACACATTTTCCGTATAAGAGCAGCACTTATAAACACAATAAAACCGATTTCTATCTATAATGAAACTTTACATTCACGGTCACATACATACATACAGTTCCACATAATTTTAAAATTAATTGTTGGTTGAACTCAGCTCAAAGATCATCATTAACGTTGTACCCTCGAATAAATAAATCTTTATAAACAATGTAAAAGCAAAATTAGGTACTTATAATATCATAATAATTAATAACTTCCATGGATATGATTTTTTTTTGTGAATAGGTATACCATTTACAATAAAAAGTTTACGAAAATCGTTCTTATTATGTAAAATTTTATAGAATTAAAAAGTGAGCAGATAAAAAGTTTTAACATTCGATACAAGTATTAGAGCTAATAACTTATAATAAATATTTAAGTAGCCATTTCATAAAAGGAATTCATAAAACAGCATAGAAATTTGATGTAATCAATTATATTTTGAAAGTGTCTAAGTAAATAATTTTGCTAAAATTTTAATAATAATAACTTATTATATATACTGTAGGTATAGGTCTCATATACTTTAAATACATTGAAACAGAATTATTCTATAAATATTCTAAACTTGATATTGCTTTGCAAACAAAATTTACGAATAAATAATTCTAACAATTTATTTTGAATATTATGGCAACATTAGTAGATTTTTTACTAACATAATAATATTTTAAGTGTAATAATATCATAGACAATAGATAGTGCTACTCACACACCACATTACACATCTCAATTATTAACTATAAATTCAATATTTTATGAATAACTACATTCATTCACTATTTACTTTTTATATCTAAATAAATAAAAATAATTTGAAACAAATTTTAATCAACATAATAAACTTAGCCGGTACGTTAATACGTACATTAAAGTTATTTATATAAATCATAAATTAATTAAATATGAAGAATTTCTACTGGTAACTAATAAATAGTTAATTACAAATAATACTTACTTTCCTAACTCAAGTTAGTTATAAGAAGATTTAAAAAAAGCTTTAAAATAAATACTTACATCTATCAGCTTACGTACTAAGTACTTCAAAACTAAAAAAAAATGTGTAAGTGAGATAGGTACGTAGTAAAATTTTCGCTACTTTTATAGAGTAATACATTAACAATAACAGTATTTATATCATACATATAGGAATGTTATAACTTTGAGTGCAAGTGAAATTAGGGAATGAATATATCAGAAGTGAGGAGGCTATTTTGTGCCAAAATATAATTAAAATGAAGAGTAACTCTCCATTTCAATGATTGTTTTAGAATATCTTAGGTATACTCCTATTGAATGAACGTAATGTTATCAAATAACTACATACATACCCTTTTTATGAATGTATGGTAAAATACCTTGTTTATCTATCTATTGTGAATAATGTGATGTAGACATTAAATAAAAAAAAATTATATCTAATATACGCCAAGAATCAAGGAATTTTTCTTTTCAATACCTTGAGCCCTGTGGCAACGATGGTAATAATGTGTTTACTATTATATCAGCTTTAATTAAAAAATCAAACAATCTGTGCTATTAATTTGCTAATAAAGTGACGTATAAAAATCTATGATGGTTAGGAAAAAATATAACGAAATACGTATATTATATGTACTTACTTAATTTGAGTTACATACAGTTCTGAATAATAAAAGAGCTGACAAATGAACTAATAGATGGCATATCGAAACATGCCACCCTGTGAAATCTGATTTTGTGAATAATCATTATTGAGCTTTCATACTATCATTATAATGATTGGCTTAACGAAATTCGCTTTTATTTTTGTTTCAACTAATCGAATACTTAGCATATTCTTAATCAAAGGGAAGACTTACTACAAGTGATTTAGCTGTAAGCGATTAAACAATAAACTTGATACGTTTTCAGGGTTCAATATTTTGCCTATAATAATTGGCTAAGTTTAATTATTATTTTTTTTGTACACCTTATTGATGGCAATAAACAATTTTATTTTTATTATTATTATTAAAATAAAAACTAAAGTAGGTAGGTAATTAATCACAAAATATACATTGAAGTTTTAAAGTAGGTAATTAGCTATGGATAGGAAATCAACCCGGTTTAAACCCGGTGTTTGGGATTAAACATGATAAATGCCCGTAACGCCCAAGTGTTTACTGGCTTTTATCGGGTTTTAACCCAAGGGCTTAAACAGAACCCATCTATAATAATTTTTTTTTGCGATTTCGGTCAAACTTTAGGTGGTCCCATATCGACTTGACTAATGACGCCACTAATGAGAAGATAATAATCGTAAAGTCAACAGCGAGGGTGTGGAAACCCAAATTGCTTAACTACTTTTGATGCTGACTGTACCATAAAAAATTGTGAGTCAATTAAAGGAATTCAAAATATTTTGACACAATGTTAGTATGAAAACTCAAAAAAATACTTAGAATAAGTATTATAGTGTAGAAGATCTTAAAGTTAAATTGAAGTAGGTAAACGTTTTGAACTACAATTAAGTTTTTCATCTAGACAATTAGGATTTCTTTTTCAATATATTGTTGCTATTATTACAGGTAAATTATTATTTATTACTAATTGTATATTAGGTTCATGTATAATACCTATGTACATTGCTCCAAAAGTCTAACCGACGATGTGTTCCGTGTGTGATTTATAAAAGTAGTCGAGATAAACTTTTTTCAAAGTATAGAGTAAGTCCGTATTTTGGCACTGTTTTTATTATATGAAATTTTGAGCTAAATTTCTTGGGTTGTAATTTATTTAAGATTTTTAAGTTGCAAGAAATTCTACTATGTTAAAAGTAAATCATTAAATAAAAGCTAATAACGAATTAAGTGTGTTTTATCACATTGATTTTAAGAGTAAATTTTATTTTTATTCATAATTTTATTTTAGTTTTTTAAGTACCTACTGCAACAAAATCTATAAGTAAAGGTAAATTTTCAAAATAATCCAACCCAATTAATGCCACAAACGTGACAAATTATAAATTTTAATCATCTTAGATAATTAGGATATCAATTTTTACTTAGAAAATCATTGTACAACTGTATTGACCACGATCTGTTGTAAATAAATTAAATAATAAATAAATAGATATAATCAAACCCGCGTGTCCGTATGTCACAGCCAATCACTATTTCCTTTGTATTTTAACACGAATGTGAATGTATGTGTGTATTTATAGAAGATAAACTATTGTTTTAATTCTCAAACTAGCAGTTACAATCGCGTGAAATTAGGAATTTCCTCAGGAACTGTATTTTACATACAGTCATATATAGATAAAATTTCCAATAGAAGTTGCAGAAACGACAGTGGAAATTGCAACAACACAGACCCAACTTCAATCGGACATACAGACAATCAGACGCGGAGAGCTTCTTACGATTGACTACATTCGTTTTTGCGTATTCGTTAAAATGCTTGATATTTATAATAATTGTTTTTTTTCCTGCTCGACGAGATGAATTAAAGTATTAAAATGTTATTTATTAGAGAAAATTCTGGAAGTTTCTAACAATTCCATGCGTGATGTTTGGTCTTTTTCATTGTTGATGATATACTAGTATTTAACGATTCATCTCATTTCGCAATAGCTATTCAAGATACTAATCGATTAGAACACAATTTGGATCGCTTGAGCAAGTGGCCAACGCAAAACATGTTCTATCATTGTGGGCAATAAGTCTAATTTCTCTTGAGATTTTAACATAAACGGTTTCAAGTCAAAAAAAAAATAGTCTTTACTTCAAACAATAGCATACTGTATAACACAGTAAATTGATTCAGGTCCAAGATTGTAACCGCGAATTTAGAATTTAGTGATATTTTTAGTCAACCTTTTTAAATGGGTACTGCCAGTTTTGATATTCGGAATGATATACTAGTTTAATAACTGTTCAAAATATACATGGGTCATGGAAACCAAGCGAATGTGATAGATATATCTATACCCACTATGTGGTATATTCGACCTTGAAATTTTACTCTCAATGCATTCAAAGAAGTTTGAGTTTACCAATTTTTTAAATTCACAGTTGCAATCTAAATCTTTCAGAAAAAAAGAACGTTAAGCAAGCATACAGGTTGAAACTGAAGTCAAGGGCTCCATTTACCCAGTCACGACCTTTACAGGGAATAAAACTATCTCCCGCAACAGAGGTAGGTGGTATCTTATAAGATAATAATATTAAGAAATTGGTAGTATTTATGAAAATAGCTTAAAATAGGATAAATACGTATTTCTATAAGCTTTTGATGATTTCAAAATTATTATTTGTTGTGGCATACGTCGCAATACTAAAAAATTATGATCAAAAATTTGTAGGTTACCATAATCTTTTATTGATTTCTTTTTGAATTAAATACGCAGGTATATCTAAAAAGATTATTTAATATCGGCGCTAATTAAACCCCTGTAAGGGCTTTATTAGATTAAATACCATAATTTTGTCCTGATGCATATTAATTATTATGCAGTATCGTGAGCACTATCTTAGTTTAAAAGGACGCCCGCGACTTCAATTTCACTCTGTACAGAGGATGTTAAGCATGCCGCAGGCGAATTGTACAGTTCGCCCGTTTACAAACGACCGGCTTTCCGCATAAGTAATGTTAAGAACAGACAACACCGCTGTTTTGTATTCGTAAGCGTCTCGATGTGCTAAGTTGGGTTAGGTTTGAACTATTACCGCACTAGTGCAGTAATTTTACTGCCGCACTAGTGCTTTAAGTTTACAGCTTTTTCTTTTTTTTAACGACAGGATTTTCTCTGAAATGTGTGAACAAAACAGAGTTATAGTTATCTAACATTATCACACTAGAGCAGTAATTTTACTATCGCACTAGTGCGTTAAAGTTAACAGCTTGTTTTTTTTAAATAGCACACTATTTTATTTCAGTGTGAGCGTTGGTCCAACTCTTTGAGTTCTATTGCGCCTTCGCCTCGCTAGGTTATTTTAAGGGGCGTTTACGAACGGGCGAGCTACGCGATACGTCGTCGACATATCGCACCTTAAGAATCGAAGTGACCAAACTCGAAATTCCTGTAACTGCTGATATTGACATAAATTAATGAAAAAAAAAAAAGAAAAAAAAAACTCTAAAACCATGTGCCGCGTGAGAAAGAGCCCATAATTATAAGTAGTAAAGAATAACATTTTCGTTGATCGCATCAATCACCAACGCATGTTTTGTGAAGGACATATTATTTTCTGCTCATTTCTCGCAATTTGCAATTTTTGGGTCGGATCACTTCAATTCTAAATGTGCGCTACAATATTTCATTACTCATAACAGGATGCAGCCAACGGTTCCCGGTTCCCAGTTTACAGATAGTCGCAGTCGGTGTGTCAGTACACCCACGAGACGGGCACCCACTGCGGCGTGGAGCGCAGCCGCGCGAGCGCCGCCTCGAGCTGCGCGAGCGTGTCGTCGATGTCGTTGTTCACGATCGTCAGGTCGAAGTAGTGGCCGTACGTGCGCCGCAGCTGCTCCGACTCGCGCACCAGCGTCTCCAGCGAGCCGTCGTACTGGTGGGAAAATGGAAATTAAAAAAAAAAAAAATATACCTACGTTACTGTCAACTAAAGTTCTTTTTTTAAATCGTATTTATTTTTAATTTCTTCTATACCTACTCTGTCAACTAACATTCTTTTTCTAAATCGTATTTTTATTTTTTATTTAACTAGCTGTTGCCTGCGGTTTCGCTCGCGTTAATTTCGCAGCTCCCGCGGGGATTTTGGGGGTAAAAAGTACCATTTGTAAGGACCACCGACAACGTGTGTGCAAAATTTCACTACGATCGATTGAGCCGTTAACGCTTTCATGCGTGATAAACAAACTCACATTCGCATAATAGTAGGGATTATCTCTCTCTCTATCTCTCTCTATAATATATTTATCTACCTACCAATTTTGTTAAAAAGTTGCTAAAAACATCAAGTGATTAATGGTCAACCCCTTAGAGACTTCCCCCGCCTAAATTGCTTCTCCAGGATAATATTTTATTAGTACCTCTCTCCCTCTATCTCTTTCTCTATTCCTCTCCCTTTCAAAGGGGTTTCCCGCCTACATTGCCTATCCAGGGAAGAATATATTATTATCTCTCTCCCACTCCCTCTCTCTCTCTTTCTCTCTCTCTCTCTCTCCACCCGTCCCCCGCGACTCACGTCGGCGACGTTGTTGAGCGGCGGCGCGGCGATGAACACGACGTACGGCGCGAACTCGGCGGTGCGCAGTATCTTGAGCGCCTGCGGCTCCACGTCCAGTATGGCGACGCGGCGCTCCGCGTGGATGCGCCGGATCGTCTCCAGCTTGGTGCCGTACATCGCGTCCTCGTGGGTGCCTGCGCGGTCGCACACTGGACATGTTTAACGTGACCGTCTCCCCCCCCCACCCACCAACCATCCCCCAACCCCAAATGAGACATTCATTTGCACGGAGAGAAATAAATCCCGTCAAAAGTAGCCCCGAAAGATGTGTTGGCGACACAGTGGGTATGTTCCGCTGCAGCGGAACGTATAGCACTGGCCCAGTGACGAGAAGTGACGAGAAATTCGTTCCGTTATAACTTTCAGTATACTGCCGCGGTATCCGCAGTAGACAGTATGACGTCATAATCGTCGCAAATTTTGTATTGTGACCACTGGCGTTTTCGGGGTAAGGTGCTCTCAGTGGTTTGATCACGATCTCTTATCTCTCTGTCAACCCAATGGTTAACTGTCAGAGAATGCCGCAAGGCATTAAATTCGCCATTTGTACTATTTTGTGCAAGAAAAATAAATAAATAAATGACGTGATCAACCTCCAGCCCAATGATTGGTCAATGAATGGGCGACAGCGTGAGATGACAATGACATCAATGACAGTATATTGGACTGCGTTCCGTTTTTAACAGTAACCCTAACCAGTACCAGTAAAGGACCGGCTTCGCAGGATACTGAATTGACGTCGCACCTTACAGTGCTCGCAGTGCATATCGGAACATACCGCCGACCCCGCGCGGTGTCAATAATGTGCAAATTATACAGAAAAGGTTTCTGACGGAACATGGTGCCCAACCGAACATCGGTAGCGAGAATGCTGGTGACCGATCTTCAGTGGGGAACTTTCGGTCGCGAACTTTAACGAACAAGCATTTTTCTTTCAGGGTATATCCAACTAGCTGTTTCCCGCGATTTCACCCGCGTTAATTTTGAATTTCGGAATAAAAAGTACCCTATATCCATTTCTGTACCTCTGACAACGTGTATGCTAAATTTCATAATGGTTGTTTGAGCCGGTAGGGCGTGAAAGCCTAACAAACAAACAAACAAACAAATAAATAAACTCATCTGTCACTAATTCGAATATTACAGCAGAGTAAAGAATTTACCATATTCGAGATATTCGTTAGCTGCGATGTCGGCCATCATTTCCTCGTGTGTCACGAAGTAGTAATGGCGGCCGACTTCCTCATCCGGTCTCGAGGGCCGGGTCGTATCTGAAAATTGTAAATGTTTTCATTCACTACCTGTTCCTTCAATTTTAAAATTCACTCGGGAACTCTCTTTGTATCAGAATGAAAGGTATCCTATGCCACTTAGGGATAGTGTAGCTTTCTATCTGTGAAAGAAATTTTACTCTCGGCTCAGAAGCTTTAGAGATTACGCCCAATCGAAAATTTATTATAAAAAAAAGGAACATAGGACATCATAAACGGAGATTAAAAAAAGTAATAATTTTTATTAACTCACAAGATGTACCTCTTTATAATAGTAGTATAGAGGCAGATTCTAAAACTCACACCTCAACTATTTCTATGTCTACCTATAACTACATATGATTTCATACGATTATGGTGAAAATAAGAGCAGGTTTGAAACAATGATGCGTACAATTTCTGTCGTATGTCTTTTTCTGCGTGCGTCACGCAAAAAGTACTGTACAGAATTTGAAACGATTTTGGCAGTTAAATGAAAATTTTGCATCCAAAAATCAACAAAAGTGACAGTAACAACGATCGGAACTGTTGTTTAAGTTAAGAAAAACCTTTTTTCATGTGGTAAGGCAAAATACACATTTATTTGCTTATTGTTATCATCAAAGGCGCACTTTTCGAGGTATAGTGACGTGAAAATAGTATTAGGGGTACTCACGCGGTATAGGATAAGCGTACTGGTCCGGGTGGCGTGATATCAGCGTGTTTTTGATGTGGCGCCGACCGACGCCGTGCGCGCCCAGCAGCACTATCGTCTTGCGCTGGAACGCTGCCGGGCGGTAGGTATAATCAGCATCAGACTTGTTACCATTTGTGCCATGTTTTAAACATTTTCATCAATAAAAAAAAATATGTTAAATGTACACAATATGTACAGGGCCCTTATTATGACCAACAGCATTCCTTGCCCATAACGCGCGTTCCTAAAACACAATACCAAACGCACCAGATGCAAAAATATAAGAAATTTATGTTCTTAATCAATCTGAGACGTTCAGTAAATTAATGTTAATTGACATTTAATGAGATGTAACTTAATTAGTTAAATGCCAACTAACATTAATTTATTAAACTTGTCTGATTGCGGCAGTTTTGTTTTAAAAATCTATACTTAACTAAGTAATCATTAAAGTTGACTCTGAGTGCGGCGGTTAGTGTAAGAGATAATGTTCTTTCTTATGAGACTAATTATTATAAGCATTGATTTAAACATGCTGTTTTGTGCTTACTTTTTTTTTAATTTCATCAATATAATTTATTAAAACTTTTCGCACAACGTGGCCCATACGGCGGACACAACCTGCGACACAACCTTGTTTATTTAATGCGATGTATTCAAGGTAACATTTTTGGCATTAGGTTAGGAGGGCGTGTCATTATACTGTAGTGATGTTTTTCCCTAACCTAAATGGATGATCACAGATACAGATAACTATAATAAATAGCAAATAAGACAAGTAGGTACTAGTTACTTACAAGGCAATTTGACGACCTCTTCGTAAGTAACGACGTCCAATTGGTCAAACACAGCGTTGTGTTTCGCCAGATATTTGTCTTTGGATTGCTTCTTCTTACGTCCGAATATAGAGCAATTCACTGGAACAAAAATTTGCTATATTGATGCTGTGAATCTAAATCTTAAACCATTGTGTTTGCTCAAACACACAATTATTATGTCCGCGAATCCATTATTACGTAATAAAAATAGAATAATTATAGAAATAAAAAAGTTATTATTATTTGCAGAATGAGTTTTAGCGTGCTTTTTGTATTGATAGGATCGTTAATGCGATCGCAAATCATTTCATTATACGAAGTACTTATATAGGTAATTTTTTCTCAGCAGGTTCATCTTGTCAGATTTGCGTGAAGATAATGTAGCCGAGACATATTGTCGGTACCCTTAACCCATCAAAAGAAGTATGACTTCAATAATCTTGTTGTTTTAATCAATTAGGCAAGAAGAGTAACATTATATACCTACATAATAAACCTAATCAGGTTTGTACTAAACAAGTAGGACAAGATTGAGTTTATTATACATAGGCTTGGATCAATGTAAATTGTAATATCCCGTGAATCGAGATGTTTTGTGCAAGTTATCTTTCTGAATACAAAAGATACATGTACCTAGCTATAGGTAGGCACTAGGTACTTATAACAAAGGTTGTATATTAATGAATAGCAGTACCTGTGTTTTCACATCCGTCTGTATGCGAGACGCATCCCTCGGCTCCTAGCGGCACAACATTACAACACACGTCATGCAAACTTGCAAATGGAATGGTATTTTATGGGATAACTACACGATTATGAGGGACATAAAGGGGACAAACGGGATAAATTTCCAAGCACGGCCCGCATGGGAAACGTTTTGTCAAAATTTTAAATCCCAGGCTTCCATTGTCGAAATCAGAAGTTAAAAAGGACCACATTAAAATTAATGTCCACGTTCGTTCAGGTTTTATTGAAAGCAAATTTTGCTACAAAAATTGCGTATTTTGATTGCTTTAATTGAACCATAACAACTCAGATGAGCATTTTTAACAAGTGCCGACAACTTGATCAAAACGTTTCCCGAAAATTAGCAACTCTAGGAATTAATTATTTGATTCGGGTAACACAAACTTCAAAAATGTTTTAACTTTAATATATTATTATTATTATAAAGTTACTACACACCTTTTGTGCGGTCATGGAAGGGGATTAAACAATACGAACTGACCCATCAGAGACATAAAGGACGAAATTTATGTAACTCTTCTCCCACCTTATAATAATTATTTTCTAAGTACATTAGGCATCGAGATCAAGAGCTCAACACCTTTGACAGTTGCTCAACTTCATTAGTAGGTATTTAAAATAAGTTTTAACAACTGTTGAACTAAGAGGTAGTCGAAATAATCTAATGTGAATCTTGGTTTTTTGTATCTTGGTCTTGGTTGAATCTAGGTTGCACACAGGTTGGAAATGGCATAATTTAAGGATAGGAGGGAGGCTTAATATTAGCAGGATGGTTTGTTCTCTCATAGAGTTAAGGGCCTGGTGTCTCTCTTTACAAAGATAAATAAAGCAATTACATACCAACTGCAGATTCGTCCATGATTCATGTTTGAAAGCAAAATACAAAAAAAGTCAATGTTACTATGATATTATGAGTTAAAGGATGAAAAAAACAAAAACATTGAAGTGATAATATATTGTAAGTTTAATTAGTTTGCAAGAATAGCTATTCCAAATAGAATTAAACCAATACAACTCGTTTAATTTGAGAAGCTTTCAATGATGAATAAGCAAACCTAGAAGAACAATAATAGCATAATATAATATCTGAACCGTATTAACAATTCCCGAACGAACAAATGAAACATTGACGAAACAAAAGAAAATATTATTAGAAAAGGCTGGATAGAAAATGAATTTTACCACCAACAAGAAACTAATATACACTCAGCATAACTAGCTCCTAAAACGACACCTTGAAATTTTAGTCATTATTTTAATATTTGAACCAAACTTAAACACTGACGACTAACACTGTCTAAAATTCACGGAACATTAAGTAATGTTTTTAGCGCTTCATCGATTTCTACTTAACTAAGAAGCTTTTAATCTAGTACCTTGGTCGGTGGTGGATCGTTCAGCGGCCGCGCAAGCAGCCCTCCATTCCTGAAGTTCGGGGCTTGGAATCAATCCAGCCGAACCACAAGACGCGTCTTTGCGGGCTTGCCACCAATGCGAATCATCTTTGCTTATTATCTGCAAATAGAGTTTCATCTTTATACATACATAAACGATATATTAGTTTAAGCTTGCTTTATAAAGATAGTGCCTAGTAAAATAAAAATAGTAATAAAAACAAAACGGCTGTATACCTGAAGTATATCCCCCGTATTGAAGGCGATACCAGCTTGAGCACACGGTATCAATTCATCTTCTAATGGATCATAGTCGAATTGCGCTCTTACGAATATCTGTAATGGAAACGTAAATAAATTACACTCAAATCATAACGGCATCTGCTATGAGTCGAACATTCATCTCATTCTTGTTACAAATTGAAAAATATGACTTTGATTGACGATAAAAATAATAATACTTAAATAATTATAAAATTATAAAGTAAAGTATGAGAATATAGCAACAACAATGCATATGATATTAATGAGGTGGAAATATTAAGCGATTATAAAGAACAACAAGCGCACAGAAACGCAAATCGCGAGAACGACGCGCAGCCATGCCCGGGTGACATTAACAACATAAGACAACATAAACATAACATAACAAAACAAAACATATAACATAAAGTTGCAACGGTTCTGATCTTGCTACTTACTAGCACGGGCGAAGGCTTTATCCGGAAAAGCTATTTAAAACAAAAAAAAATACAAAAAAGTTTAGAGGTGATTTTGTTTTCACATTTTGGTTACCAATAAGTTTTATATGTTAGACAAGCATTGTCTGTTGTAATATATTTGTGTGCGCTTGTCGACTTCTTTGTTTATTAGCCTCGTTTTTTTATGTCGATAAAAACAGATTAGAATTTACGTTTAAGCAAGCGTTAGTCACATTTCTCTAACTATTGGTCAGTTTGATTGAAACTAAACTACATAAAACACTACGTTATTTTGTCAAAAATCATCGCAGTAAAAAAAGATTTCTAAATATTATGGGGCATCCAAGAAGTGTAGAGACAGTTAAAATAATCGAAAGAAAAGCTAGTTTGTACAAAGAACGTTACCTCACAAGGTGGCGGTGCTGAACGGTACGAAGGTACAATTTTGAATGTCACGGAGCCACGAGCTTCACGCTATGGATACAAAGGAGAATTTTTTTTTCAGTTATAGTATGTAAAATTTTATAGGAAACTAACAAAACGAGTGTAATTCTTTAATTTGTTACATGTAATACGTTGATTAGAATAAACAAACAAAACACTCAGAGTCATAAATTTTGACGTGAAAAATCGGAGGCAAGATTGTAAAAAATCTCCAAGAATTTTATAATTGCGTAAAAATAAAAAACATACCAGCATTCTCTGGAGTTGCGATACAGATTGATTAGCAACGGGAGTTCCGTTGATCTCTCGTATCTCGTCGCCGACATGCAGCGTCGCCTGACGGTGTATCATACCGCCGTGCATGATCCTAGCCACGATGCACCGACCGTCGTCAGCTAACTTGAGGGTTATGCCCTGTCAAGTTTGAAACAATAGGTAATGACCGTATTAATAAACGCTACTTGAGAGACGGTCACCTCTCAATATATTGTCTCGTTTAATGCGCTATAAAACAAAAAAAAGTGGTAAAATTTGGATTTTTAGTAGTAGGTACGTGCACCAACGTGACAATTAACTTTCGAGACTGTCTCAAGAAGTTAATGTCATTAATAATAATTTATTTTATGTATTATGTATTAAAATTCCAAGAAATCTTAAAGGAGAATAATAAAGACATAATAACAAGTTTCAAGTAAGTACTCGTAGCTAAGTTTACGAAGCTAAAAATAAAACTGATTAAAATTTACACACTCTTGACAAATTACATTAATTACAAAAGGCCTTCAATCTGTTCTCCCGACGTTGTTTTCCCAAAACTAATATTTTCTGCAAACAAGAAAAGGTGCACGAGTTTGACACAAGACCAATAAGAGTGAAATGTAAAGAAGAGAGATTTACTAACACTAAGGATAACCGGGTACAGAATTAAAAATATGTAAAGTCGCCCATTGTAGCCTCATATTTTAACTAAGTTCTTATAGTAGCTAAGAATCTTTTATGTTTGTGGGATGAAGAGTTAAAATGGAAATAATAGACGGAAGGAAAGAAGGAAATTATTATTTACCATTGGCTCGTCAGTGTTCTTTTGGAACTGAACGAGACGCACTCTAGTCACGTTCTCGAACTCCGGCTCGGTGTCGTCTTCGTCCTCCGGCGGTGGCGCTGTGGTGCGGCCGTTGACAGGCGGCGGGGACGCGCGCAGCGACTCCTCGCCGTACACCTCGCGAGCGACCACATCGTGAGCCTGCAGAAGGGCCTGCAAGGAAATATTCAAAAGTTAAGCGAATGATCTAGTAGATAATATGAACAGCTTCTGTTTAAGCTTAACAGAGAGTACACGTTTAACATAACTAATCGTCAAATCTGCAATATGCTCGAATTAATTACAGGCGAAATAGTTACTTTGCTAGTGGTACCTAATTTTTTAATTCCATCAGCGACTGGGCTGATTTCGACCTATTTTGCATACCTATAAGGAAATCAATTGACCTGCGGAGCTAGGATGCGCAACATGATATGTTTATCGAACGAAAGATAAAATTGTCGACACGACAAATATTTGTGGGCGTCCAAGCAAAAAAGTGCAGTAGTGGGGTATTGAGTTAAGACTAGATTCGGTTAAACATTTTTTACCACTGGTAGACAAAACGATATATTATGTCGATGAGAATCGATAAAATGGCTCGATAAATTTTTATCGTGTTGCGCATCTTAGCCCCCCTGATTGAAATGAAATGAATAATGGCAATTAAATTAATGAAATGGAAAAAGTGTTTTTTTCACTCGATAGCGTAAGCGAAAATTTTGGTATAAACATAGCAAAAAGAATTTCATCCCTCAAAAAATACTGGAAGCGCAAAGCTTACTTCAGCTAGTATTACTTCAGTCTCGCGTCGCGTGTGATTGCGGACGGATGCGTTTTTAAACGCGCTGGCTACCTTTTGTCTAAAATGTCGAATATTGTGAAATGTGCATCGTGTAATATTGTAATTAATGAAGTTTTATCTTTTGTGTGTAATAAAATGGATGTTATGGACGAGGAGAGCTTAAGCCGTGTCTGCATCAGTGCTTTTTCGGAAAAAGACATAACGGCTGCCAAACAGCTGTTATTTGAATCTTTAGATGTGTCAAGTAAACTGAAGGTACGTAAACGAGCTGGGAAATCATTGAGAGATATCGATGACATCATATGTCTGCTTAAGGAAACAGACCCCGAAAAATTGCCCATATTTGTGGCGCGGGAGTTACATAAATTACCGCCAGTTCTGTTTGATCATGTAGATGTTACCCGTCTACTTAAAGATATTGTCCTAATGAGACGTGATATTGATAAATTGTGTGAAGAACTTGCAACAAAAAATGAGTTAACAGATTTAAGGATGGAGGTTGAGAATCTCAAAAAAGTCTCAATTGTGAATAATTTCCCATGCAATATTAACATGAAACGAGGCGGAGCTCTGATGAACAGCTTCGAGTACAACAGTGGACCCGTTGGTTTACTTCACATGGGTGATGAAAGCCGAACATTTGACCCTAATAGTTCACGAAGATCCCCTGAACATCAAAACGACTCCTGCAATATTTCTCCGCTGCGGGTAGATTGTGATTCTCATACAACGGTCGCACCGATGAGCGCGCCTACGAAGTCGGTTGCAAAAGCGATGAGTCACCGTGCCACTGCCGCAGTCACTGATCTGTTACCTACATTGTCGCCGCCTGCCGTACCGCCGGCGATACACACGGCCGCCTCGAACGCTAATGAATCGACGAACAAATCTTTTTCAGATGTGCTGAAGGAAGTTAAAAAACCAAAACAGTGCGAAGAAGTACCGTGGAAATTGGTACAAAGTAGAAAAATGCGAAATCGATTTGTAAGCAATAGCGGGAGGGCTGTTGTTGACTCGCAATGTAATTTTAAACCAGCTGATATAAAAATACCAATTTTTATTCACAATGTTGCGAGAGAGACGACGGTGTGTGACATCACTAATTATATTCAAAGCAAAGTTAACGTTAAAGTTAACTTAGAGAAAATAAATATGAAATATGCGAGGGGTTATGACTCCTATAAAGTTTATGTGCCAAGACACAAGTTACATATATTTCTGAGTGACGACTTTTGGCCCGAAGGAATTTCTTATCGAAAGTTTATTGAGTTTGAAAAAAGAAATGAAATTGGAAATAAATCGGTGATAATTAATGACATTAACTCTAATAAAAATAAAAATGGCTAAGTTATCAACATTTATGACTTTTAATTGTAAAAATATTATTCGTTCTGTTGACTGTGTGCGGAGACTTTGCCATAAAGCTGATCTCATTGCACTCCAGGAAACTTGGCTTTATCAGCATAATTTATCTTTTCTCGAGAGCATAAGTGACGACTTTGCATACACAGCCAAATCTGCGATGGATCCAGCTGTCGAAATACTTAGAGGCAGGCCTTATGGAGGAATGGCTATACTGTGGAAAAAATCGTCCTTTCCGTGTGTATCGGTAGTGCAGTGTGATAGTGATCGCTTAATCGCAATAAAAATCTCGCTCCCAGACCGTGCTATACTAGTAATAGCGGTGTACATGCCCACCGACTCAGTGTATAACCTAACCGAATTCACTGATTGCTTAGGCGAAATTAATGCAGTTATTGAAAGTAACAACATAGACACTGTCTTTGTGATGGGTGACTTTAATGCCCACCCCGGAAAAAGTTTCTGTACTGAGTTGTTGGACTTCTGTTCAGAACAGTTGTGGTGTTGTGTTGACATGGACGTTCTGCCTGCCGTTACCTACACGTACGTGAGTGACTCGCACGACGGGTGCCTGCGCTGGCTCGACCACTGCGTCACGACTCGAGCCGCGCGGCAGACTGTAGTGAGTGTGTCAGTATTACATGATGTGTTTTGGTCTGATCACCGTCCTTTAATGATTAAGTGTGACCTAAATATGATCCCTACCAAAATTATTAAAGCAGACACACCTAATAAAATTGTATGGGGCGAAAGGGACAGCTCACAAATTGAAAATTACCATAGCCTTTGTAACTCTAAATTACGTCTAATCGATTTTCCTTCTGATTTCCGTATGTGTGCAGATAAGTATTGCGATAATAAAAGTCACTCATTAATTATTGATAAACTGTACCGTGACGTAATATGTGCTATTCAAGAAGCTTCTGTACAATGTTCGAGTGAGAAAATATGTAAGAAATACAAATATGTGACAGGTTGGAATAAACATGTCAGTGTCGCCCACAGGGAGGCTCGGTTTTGGTTTCAGAATTGGGTATTACATGGGAAACCTAAGTCCGGATATGTGTATAATAATATGTCAGAATCTAGGAAGTTTTTTAAAGCTAAATTAAAATATTGTCAGGACAACAAAGAACAAATTAAAATGGATATTTTGGCGAGTAATCATGCAAAAAAAGAATTTGGTAAATTTTGGAGAAACACAAATAAATTATCCCCAAAACCGAGTCTGCCTGTGCGTGTGGCGGGCGAGCACGAGCCCGAGCAGATTGCTAACGCTTTCAAGCAGCAATTCCAGGTGCAGTCCGCACTCACTGGCACGCTGCAGGTGTGCGAAACTGAGGACTGTCGGGGGGGAGTGAGCGTGCGCTTTACCGCGGGAGAGGTGAGATCGGTAATTAAGAGCATGGTGAGGGGTAAATCCCCGGGACATGACAGCCTCAGTGTCGAACACCTGCGGCACGCGGGGGTTCACCTGCCTCGGGTACTTGCCCTGTTATTTAACTTGTGTTTGAGTCATGTTTACCTACCAAAGGATTTAATGTACAGCGTAGTTGTGCCAGTCATTAAAAATAAAACTGGCGATGCCTCTGATGTGTCAAACTATAGGCCCATATCGTTAGCTACGGTATTCGCGAAGGTATTGGACAGTTTGCTTAATAAACATCTAAGTAAACATATTAAACTGCATGACGCTCAATTCGGTTTTAGACCGGAGCTGTCCACCGAAAGTGCCATACTATGTCTTAAGCAAACTGTTCAATACTATACAGCCAGGAAGACGCCGGTTTTCGCCTGTTTCTTAGACTTATCGAAGGCTTTCGATCTAGTGTCCTACCCCCTCTTGTGGGAAAAACTGCGAGCTGATACCGATGTGCCGCCAGATATAATAAACCTGTTTAGATACTGGTACGCGAACCAGCGTAATAGCGTATGGTGGGCGGGCGCGCACTCGGACATGTACAGGCTGGAGTGTGGGGTGAGGCAGGGGGGGGTCACCTCGCCCAACCTCTTCAACCTGTACATGAATCGGCTGATCGGTGGGCTCGGCAACACCAATGTCGGTTGTCACGTAGATGGTGTGTGTATAAACAACATCAGCTATGCTGACGACATGGTGCTGCTGAGCCCATCGATAGGAGCCCTACAGAGGTTGATAAAGATATGTGAGTCGTACGCAGCGGCCCATGGACTCAGATACAACGCGTCAAAAAGTGAGCTAATGGTTTTTAAAGCAGGTAACAAAACATATAGCAACATACCCCCAATTACACTGTGCGGTAAACCATTGGCTCTTGTAAATCGGTTTAAGTACCTGGGTCATTGGGTCACTGACTCTTTGAGCGATGACCTTGATATAGAAAGGGAGCGTAGGGCCTTGTGTGTGCGTGGCAACATGTTGGCCCGCAGATTTTCACGTTGTAGTAAACAAGTCAAACTGACACTATTCCGAGCCTACTGTCAATCGTTCTACACGTGCGGTCTGTGGACTAAATACACGCAGCGTGCATACGGCTCGTTGCGCGTTCAGTATAACAATGCATTTAGAGTGCTGTTTCGACTTCCACCTCATTGTAGTGCGTCGGGAATGTTTGCAGAGGCGCACACTGACTGCTTCTACGCTATAATTCGTAAGCGTAGTGCGTCTCTGCTCGGGCGAACACGCAATACGTCGAACAGCATTCTGAATGCATTGTCAAGCAAGTGGGACTCCCCTCTGCTGGGGCACTGGATGCGACTGCATGCCACTAGCTCGCAACCAGGAGCCAACTTAAATTAATTTTATTTTATTTTTTACTAACTCTAGGTTTTAAGGATAATGTTACTAACAAACTATGGATTGTTCCGAAATAAAGATTATTATTATTATTATTATTACGCCCCTTTGACAGTGTCCTCTCTCTATCATAGGCAAAAACTTTTTGATGTTTTTTTTTTCATTTTTCGTTCAGAACTATTGGCGCGCGACATAAATCAAATATTACCTATGTGAATAGAAAATCTGAAATATCCTACATCGACGAGGCCAATATTGTATAAAACCACTAAACAAACTGGTAAAAGTGGCCTCGGTGTTTTTATGGCATTTCGGAAAAGGTTAACATTCAAACAGCTCTTATACAAATTGATAACGATATTCATCGTTTTTTTCGTCAGTATTTGTAATGTAGTACGTAGACGTAAGAATAAAAAATTTATAACAATTTATTCTTTATTACAAATTTTTAATAAGATAAAATCTTCCTATCTTACTTTTTCCTATCGACCTATTTTCATACCTGTATTCATATTATAAATACATATACATATCATTGTAATTAATGATAAACCTAAATGATAACCTACCATTACACCTAAATTTATTTTAAATTTTTTAAATTAATTAAAAATTTATTTTCTTGTTGTATCTATAGATATTATTTTTGGCACCAAATAAACTTATTATTATTATAACTAATTAACAGAAAACATTAAAGTAGGTAGCATATGCTTGCAATCACTTCAAAACCCTTTGCAATTTTATAACTTTAAATTTTATCACACGAACCGTCGTCCTGAAGATATTCCCCTTAGCAATAAGGCTGCCTTTTACCATGCATCTATTATTATGTACCTAGTTGGTTATTATTTTATTGTTTCATTGTAATTTAAATATTTCTATACTCCATACCCAAGGCCGTCCTTTGGAGCCACTTTCAGCTTTTTATTAGTTTTTTGTAATTTCTTTTAATTGTGATGCTTAATAAGTAAAGTGTTTTCATTCACTTATTCATTCATCTATATACCTATCTATTTGTTTTTAATGTCATGTTTTTTGTAGTGCGCACTCATGCGTCGATATCCGACAGAGCGTAAACAAATCTTTGCGGAAAGTCATCTGACAAGATTCGATGACCGGATATTTTCGTACCACTTCGAGATCATATATCACGCTCGGACGGCCACGGACCAAGAAAAGCAAAGAAGCGAAAAAATAAATACAAAAACGATAGGTAATATAAACACGATAGAAGAAAATGAACACGACCATAACGACATTTCAAGCGATATTTTATTCGTATTACCCAGTTATAGTATAGCGGTAGGATATAAAATCGGCAACATATGGCATTTTAAGTGAAGCAAGATAGGTTATATTACAAACTGAGGTCTTATACCGTTTTATTATCGACCGCGATGCTCTTTTGATAGCACTTACATATTGATCTGTTTTTATCTTTATAGTTTACTAGCTGTGCCCCGCGGTTTCACCCGCATGAGTTTCGGAATTCCCGCAAGAACTCCAAAGTAGCCTAATTTACTCCTTCAGCTAATTAATTAGCAGTGAAAGTCCCGTAAAAATTGGTCCAACCATTTCAGAGATTCACCTGCGTGAGTTTCGGAATTCCCGCAAGAACTCCTAACTTCTTTTATTCTTCTTCTCCTAACAATAACAGACCCAACAAACAAGGATTACCAAAACTGGTCCAGCCGTTCACGCGAACAGTTATGAACAGATCTGAATTGAAATGTATGAAATCACACAATCGATTACACAAGAAGAAAACCGAATTTATTTCGAAATTTTCGCGTGAAATCCGAAATAAAAGTACTTACCTATTCTATGGTTTGTGATCATTATTTTTCTATGATGAAATTCCAGTGGGAATTCCGAAACTCACGCGGGTGAAACAGAGGGGCACAGCTATAGTCTCTTAATGAAAACCTCGCTTTGATTCAAATACTTTTTAATTTAATTAATAGGTACAACAATCAATTATAAGTTAGGAATTTTAGGACTTTATCAGTCAAAGTTCAAAGTAAAATCTGTACAGTGTGCAAGCATCAAAGCCCTGAAAACTATTAAGTAGTTATCAAACTATTTTCCCGTACTACCAAAAGATTCCAAAGGAATTCTGAGACAAGGAGCTAGTAACGTAGGAGCTAGAAACAATATTTTTGATAAAACAGCAACCATTGTCATGCACGGATCACCGACTTTCTCATCAAGCGATCGATAAGCGTTTATCCTGTCAATCGACTCAGCGCATTAATAACAGAAGAATAGACAACGTTGCCGTAATTTACGTATAGGTACATTTTTGCGTACCTACGTAACACCGGGATATTGGCTTCGTATATGTATGTTTGTTTGAACGCTCGTTGATCCCAAGTCGGGTGCCTATTGCATCTAGCACGTCGGGTTGGACGCTGTGTTGGACATATCTCTGGTATGCAGGCATTGACTACATCAGTTGTTAAGCCACACATAATTGAAATGATATATTTTTGCTTTTCATTTTAGCGAATAAAGTAGTCATGGTTATTGCTTAAATGAATATCTTTTCTCTATCTACATCCAAATCAACATATAAATTTTCTGTTTTTGTCCTATCCACCCAACGGTTGTCTGGAAGAGATCGCTAAGATCGAATAAGACCGCCTTTTGTATGCCTTTATTTATAAGTTTTTGTTTTTGTTAACACACTATAACATTATTTTAGTGTACATTAAAGATTATTCTATTCTATTCTTTTCTTTCTTTCTTTCTATTGTTTTAAACATTTCATTAAATTTCATTAAAATCAGAATACAAAACGTATTTTTCTCTCGAGGACAACACCAAGTATAGAGAAAGGGATGGATCAATGAAGACAATAATATAACCACTGTTCCGTGATAATAACAATGATAGATAATGCGTGATTTGATTAATTTGAATCGATACAAAGCTACGTTTTATATATAAATTCAGTTTATTTTTAAGATAATTTAAGTTAATAAAGTAACTTGGGTCTGTTTGGCAAATTTTAGTTTTAATCGATGACTTTCTGCTTTACAGATCGCCCTAAATTGAATGAGTTTTGCCTTGTTAGTTTAATGGGCATGTTGACTAATTTTTATTTTTTAGTCCGTCTAGTAGATTATTGTTTTTTATTTTCTAACTGACGGACTAATTAGAATTTTGATTTTCAAAAGTAGTCCACATCCCACGAATAAAGTAGAAGGTTGAGGGACAGTACAACTTCATCTTAAAATAAAGTAAGATTGACGAATTTCGATACGTTTAAATAATCAAATTATCTTCTTATATATAAAAAACAGAATTGCTGTTCGTTTGTCTCCCATAAACTTGGCTCAATCGTTGAGAATTATTCTTTTTTTTGTTTGGTTCGTAATTAACAGGAGAAGGTTTGTATTAAAGATATTTGGGAGTTTCGAAACTCACGCGGGTGAAACCGCGGGAGAACAGCTAGTACTTAATAAACTCAAGACCAGAGATATCTACTAGACGAATAATCACGAGATGAATCCAAAGTAAGAATACCATTGATTTAATAACAAAAAGAACAAAGCAAAGTTTCCAATTAGAGAAACTTTTTAAATCCAATTTTACACCAAATCACAAGGGGTTAAGTGAAAATTCTCAAGTTCGCTACTTTTTCTGCTTTAACTGGCCATTTCGGTCGGTACAGCTGACGCAATAGTAGCAACTTATGGAACTAATTTAAAAGTAAATACATATGCGAAGAACTAAGAAATATCAATTATTTTTTTTAGGATTATAAACAATTATCAGTTAAATCGTTTGACATTTTCCTATTTCCCTTCAAATCTTTAGCAAGTACCTTCTTAGTATCTACTAATAGTCATGATCCTCGAGATCAACCTCTGCGCAGTTATTTGTTAAGTTTGTAAAAGAAGGGAACAAAATGTAATAATAACTGACACAAATAACTGAATGTGGAAATGGCAAAAAATACAAAAATAATAATTATTATCAGGCAGATTTAAATTTGCCTATGTAGTTCACCAAAGGTGCAAGTAGTCTAGGACTAGGCTTGTTCCCGGGATATGAAAATCAAAATTCTATCAATTCTAACGTGCTAATTGCTATAAACTGTAGCAAGGCGTGACGTCACGCGACATTTCGACTTAATGATCTCCGCTATTTTTTGATTAGGCGTAAAAAATGAAAAAATACGTAAGTAAGTAAATCAGGTAATTCCAATTTTTTTTTTTATATTATTCTACAAGACGGACTAAAACTAAAATTTGGTTGACGATACTAAAAACAAAGGCGAGTAAGACAGTTTATATGGTCATTAGATACGTTTTCTTGTTTTCTCAAACTCGTTGTAGGAACATTGTTGTTATTGTTGCAGCGAGAAGGTTTCTCAGACTTGCATCGTTAGTAGTATACGTATACAAGGCAATATAATTTTATACGTGCCCACAATACAGCAGAAAGCAAAATGTTACCACTGGCGAGCCGAAATTGTTGTTTCACTACTCAGTTTTCGTAAATTTTTCTGCCTTTTCTTTTTTTTTAACTAAAACTTTTGTAAGAAAGATGAACTTCCTTCTGTTGAATAAGATAGGAAGTACCTACTCGAATTTTTGATGAATGAATTTTGTTCTAATCTAAACAAGTTTTATGAACCTATTGAAAACTAAGTAAAAATAAAAAACGCTTTTTTATTTGCACAAAATGTTTTCATACGATAAAACAAAAAGCCGCAGCAAAGCTATGGTGAAACGTTATGAGTTACGACGTTTAATGTGATGTAACGTACTTTCATGACGATATTACCATGAAAGTAACGGTGAATGTGTAATTTTCCAACGTTATTTTATGTTATTCACACGAAGTGCTCTTCATTTCCATAATGACATCATCAAACATCGCCACCAGTCCTGTTTTATTTTGTTCATTGTTTGATTTAGGTTTCGTTAGGATTTATTAACTGTCAAGACATTTTTTTTCTTGTATAGGTATTCTATTTTTTTTTTGACATTGCAGAGAAATATCTTCAATTTTTTTTTATTTCATTTATAATTTTAAAAAAATGCTTGTTCCTATCGTTGGCCTAGGGCAATATTACCGATCTGTACCGGAGATTAAGATCACTAATACGAGTAGTCCCTTCATTGAAATTAAACGTTAAACCAGTTTCCCTGAAAAATAAGATATTTGTAATTTCTGACGCAGCACTGAAGATAGAACAAACGCTTTGTAAATTAAATTAAGATACGTTTCGCTGAACGTTTTGTTGAGAATCAACGAAGAGTAGAGATTTTGGCAATAACATACAATGTATTGTGACAACTCCGAGCTCGTTCAAAGCAACGGTGCGAACTAAACTGCACGGTTTTAATATGCGTAGAGCTAGTACGGATTGTGTACTTACAGTAAAAACTCCACTCGCTATGTATGCAGACTAGATGTAATCATGAAAGTACTTATAAATACGCATTGACCGGCAGCAATAAAAACAAATCTAAAGAATCAATCGTATATCAACTAATTTTAATATCACTCAAAAGATTTAAGTACTGTTAAAAAATTAGAACATTCAAAGTTATTGAAGTTATGATTTTGTAGGAAGAAGAAAAAAAGACACGAGAAAAATAAAAATATTTCTAGAGATTTAATGGTGTTTGTGACTTGTGACAAAAGAACTGAAAGAAGGATTAATAAACGCGCAAAATTTTAGTAAAAAAAAAAAAATATCAAAGGATCTCTCTAATTAAGGTAGGAAATATGAGATAAGTAAATAAATAAAAGACTCTCAAAGCAGTAAATACTGAATAAGGACAAACCTGAAAGTAATAAAAAAGGTCGTGAATGAAAGGAAAGTAATAATTGAATTGACTAATTCAGAAAAAGTGCAACACTGCAATTAAAACATTTAAGAAATAAAACTTTAAATTGTACTTTAAAGTCATCAATATTTAGGGTACCAATAATTTTAATTCAACCGCGATCTTTTTCCCACCCATTTTAAACCTCACACTCCGTATACCGACAAACAAAAGCTTTATTAGAGAAAGTGGACAGAACCGTGTTTGATTTTCGAATTAAAAACAAAACAACTGAGCAAAAAGAGCTCACTTCAACAAACTGTTGTCGTAAATTCACTTTGGAGATTCTAATAAACCCTGAGTAGGTCGTTAAGCGGTCACAAAGCAAAGTTTAATGGAGTTAGAAATTGTGTGACTCCAAAAAGTATGAAAGACGATAACTAACTGTCCACCCTTAACTGTTAATTCGAGTTCTAGGACCCTCGTTATAAAACTTTTGAACACGACACTGTTATTACCAATCATCATCATCAGAGATACCTATTTTAAATCAAAGGAGACAATTTGAGAAGGCGTGAAATGATTAATTATACTATTTCTAAAGCATTACGTGGAAAGTTGTATGATTATCTTTTAATTAATTGTGACTTACATGAAAATTAGTTTCTTAGTAAGTAATCTTGTAGGTAAGTTTTAGATAGGAACCTACACTACCTGGTAATAAATATATTTATATAATTAAATCACCGCTAAAATAATAACTATGTTGTAAATAAAGTAAAAATTGAAATTTCAATAGTTGTAATTGGTGTCATATCGATGTTATTGTCGATATGTTTTTGTAGCTGTTGTTGTCCTGAATAAACGAAAATAAAATAAAATAAGATACAAACAAATATAATTTTGTACCCAGTGAAAAATTTATGAAAATGGCGTTGAATACTGGTGCGAGTTTGTCTGAGTAGAGAGGCTAGGCAAAGGTCGTGCGTCGTACTCATACAGACGGTTAGGGTAATTTTTTTTTTTATTTTTTTTTTTTAATAAACTTTGCCAGTTTTTCTACTACTACTAACTACACACTAGTGATTAATTGTCAACACGCACGCTAAACCGCTATGTAATATATAGCACTTTTTGAGCAACTGTATTAAAAATACATTTACAGTCCAGAGCATCAGTGTTATAGCTCGGATTTCAGAGACTTCTTCATAGTTCAACTTTTTTATAGTTATCGACGCCTGTTGTTTTACTATCTTCTACTATAACATTTTCGCGGTAAAAACTTTTGTTATGCTCTACACGACCTGATACGAAGATGGTCTCTGACGTAAGGTTGATGTGAGATTAATTTAAGTACCTTTGCATCGTCAAAAGCAATTTGCACTCCGAATCGAATATACCTCAAACCGTATAGTTACACCACTTTCAATAGCGATCGACGCGATTTCATTCTGCGATTTATGACGTTATCGTTACTAATTACGATGATATTTCCATGATTCAGTATGAATGATGAATAAACCGAGAAAATACATAGATCCTACATCTGATAATATTTAAATTATGGTGAAAGATTGAGAACGTGTTTGGACGTTCGTTACGTAGGTACGACCGCACTCAGAGTCGTTTTAAATGTTTATTTAATTTTAAGTAATGATTTTTATAACAAAACTGCCGCACTCAGAGACGCGTTCATTAAATTAATCTAAGTGGCATTTCAGTAATTAAGTTGAATTTAGTTAAATGCCAACTAACATTAATTTAATAAACGTCTCGGAGTGCCGCAGTGTTGTTTTTAAAATCTTCACTTAAAATTAAGTAACCATTAAAACGACTGTGAGTGCGGCTGTTAAACACACATAAATTGAACGGATTAGGATAAAATTTGGAACCAAGAATAATTATTTTGTTTTCACAACACATACACACACACACACACACACACACACACACACACACACACACACACAACAGTTCCGGAGAGGATTGCGAATTTCACACGGGAGAAGCAAGCTGGATAAATTCTGATATACCTAGGTAATTTTGTACAAAAATTTTGTCAACACACATCTACGTTCACCCACCCAGATAGGAACATATATTTGTTTCCTCACTTTCCTTGGTTCAGAGATTTCAACCACAAAGGGAGCACTTCCCAACGAGGTGTGTTCCCCCTTCCCCTTTCTGAAAGCGTTGAGAGCATGTTCTAACTAGATTCACATATTTTACGGAATGCTCGACACAAATGTAAACAAAATGGTTATGAACATTCGACTATACTTTTACTTGTTAACAGAACCTAATACGCGTTTTAAACAATGGGATTCTGTGGCAATTACAATTTTTAAAAGCTTTTATTTTAGATCTGATTTGATCTAAAAATGGGTTAAAAAAGGATCTAACATAACGTAATTGAACACGGCCAAACTGAATGTACGGCTCCTCATTTAGCAATTAACATTCCGAGTGTGGGAAGAACTTTTTCGCTTTCCGTATTACTTTGTTGTTGGATCAAATAAACATAAAACTACTTCCATAAGGCAATCTTGGCTTCTTAGCCACCCTTACGTGAAATAACGAAACAAAGAAGTAGGTACCTATCTCCTGACTAAAGGATTGGGGTTGATAATTTAGATTGGTAAGCCCTACAAAAAATATATTGGGGGTTAAAAAAATAATCTAGTGCACGTTTAAAAAAAAAAAACCAAAAAAACAGTAAAGCGTTGAGAAACTACGAGGCACGAGGTATGATTAGACCCGGGCTGTCATTGGCCGCATGTCTAAGTTGTCATTAATCATTCGACTTAGAAGATTCGATTACGAATGCTCAATATGTCGTGAGGAAAACCTTACAAATACATAACGTACCTACCACGTACCTACCGAATGGTCATACACGAGTTCTTCTCGCGCATACAGAAGTTACACTTCAAAAAATCAATAATTACACTTTGTTCCGCCGGAAAAGTGATGGTTGTGAGCAAGGCTGTTCTATTGTCACTGTCATTAATCTTTTCAAATTGCCTGCGCTGGCGCTCGCAGGGAGATTGTACAAAATTACATTTTCAGCGCCGTGCCACAGGAGCAATAAGCTAGCCTTATTACACGATAAGTTTTTAAACTTTTTTAAGCTATAGTTACGTACATAGGAGCTAAAAACGATGACAATAAACTTTTACATCCATAGATTATAAATCATTTGGTAAATAAAGACAGCATTCGGATAAGAATTTATTTGCTTATAGAATATTTCTGTCGCAGAATATCCGTTTAGAATAAAAATCAAGACTGTTGGTTATGTATGTACTAGAATATAAATAACTCTTTTACATACATATTCGTGTTCTCACGTCGGTCTATAACTTATATGGGGTTATCTACGCAATGCTTTGTTTGGATACGAGCCAATCCAATGCTAGCGTTACAGGTTCAAGCTATTATCTAGATAGGTAGGCAAATGGTAAACAAAACCTGAAATTGAAATGAACTGTGTTCGAAGAATAAATAGTACATTGTTATCCTAGGGGTGAAAGTAACTTATTTAGTCCCGAGACGGGGTTTGGCGCCCGAGCGTAGCGAGGGCGCTAATAGATCGAGGGACTAAATAAGTCTTTCTCCCGAGGATAACACTGTGCTTTTCATTACGAATGCAAGGAAAGTCAAAATAAAAATAGGAATTAGCTAAAGAAAAAATGAGTGAAGATCGGATAGTCGCTTGACACTTTCCCACCTATTTCTTTTTCTTTGGCCGGCTAGCTATTCAGCCAGTATTTTTTATTTACATTGAGGCGACCTAAAAAAAATATTATCTTTAATTATTAAGTATTAATTAAAGAAAATAAAAAAAATATAAATAGGAATTAGCTTAAGAAAAAGTGAGTGAATTTTATTTTAAATTAACCTACTTAAACTTTACGTTATTTCAATTTTACATCGCGCTGGCTGTATAGAAAGTTGAAACATGGTTCAATAGAAATGTGAAAATAGACCTAGTTTTTTTTTAATAATTTGACAGTTGTCAGTTGAAAGCGATTCTCCCTAGGGCTGAAAAGGGTTACTTTCAACCCGCTTCTCAGGCAACTTCAGACCTACTTTCCGAGTATGAGTAATGAAAAATATGTTTAACCATTACAGTTCCATTTGCACGTGAGTAATAGAATGGTATTTACGTGATTTACGTTATTGGTGTGAAATGCGCGGAGAGCAGTCGGAAACGATAAATAATGTACCTACGTTTTATGTGCTAGTGCCTCGGAGATGGTCTATCAAAACAAGAAGTATTTAGGTTGATAACGAAGCTTGCTGCTGAGGTGTTAAAGAGGTAGAAACGAATCATAGGAATGGTTATGAAAAGGTTTTTAGTTGCCATCACTGATAATAATATTTCCTGAATTTGAGTATTGTTTACAAAGTCACATTCTAATAAATGTCTGTACGTTCCGTATATAAATACGAAATTAAGTTTATTTGTGTGTTTTTTAGGCTTTCACGCTTAAGCTAGTCAATCGATTATTTAATTTTGTGTACACACATTGTCAGGGGAAGTACAGAGAAGGACAAAGGGTACTTTTTTCCTGCAAATCCAACGGAAACTCCGAAATTAACGCGGGTGAAATCACGGAAAAGAGTTAGGTATTTAATAAATAGGTAGAGCTTATCTAAACTAAAATGACACGCCCCACTACTCAATAAGCAGTTTTAGATATATGCGATATCATGTATTGATAATATTTCTTTAATAGTGTGAGTGCGGCGACACTATGCGGCAACTGAGGACGAATGGCAAGACCAGATTTATATGTGTCGTATCGATATTTTAACGGTTGTGCGTGTGCGTATGCCCGATGGAGGGGCGCGTCATTTTAGCTTAGATAAGTTCTATCTATAAGTGCAACAAAAGTTCCACTCAAAAATGCATCCATCAGACGGAACACAAGCACAAAATAGTTGGTAAGCAGCAAAATATTAATCAACTTTGCAAGTGACATTCAAAAAGAACGATACCGAAGGAGTGGGTGTGCTTTCTTTTCAATTCGGTCTACATAATATCGCAAACCCACAGAAGAGAAACTTCAATATTTTCCTGAACTTGTGAATAGTCTACGAGAGTCAACACGAATACAAATAGATACCAATTCGGACTTCGCCAGACCGACAACATCGGCCCTGCATACGTATGAGCAATAAACGTCGGATCTGTTCCAGTAACTTTGGTGATTTGTTTAGTTTTTCTCGACGTTTAAAGCGAATTGCTTGGGATGAAATATTGAAAAATTGTAGGTACGTATGTAGGTAACAATACACAACACTACAACACAAAAAAGATGATTAACATTGAAAAATTACTCTTCGTAGAAAAACTATGGCGCATACAAGACACAAAACAATATTAATTTTATGACATCATACGAGTAATAATAATAATGACTCTTTATTGAACACTACTAAAATAGACAGTAAAAAAAAACAATTTTACTACAATGTATCACAATCTAATGTTTCTTAACCTAATGTATCTTATCGCTCAGAGCGATCTCTTCCAGCTAAGGGGGGTGCATAGGAAAAATAATATCTACTCTAGTAGAAGGCGGGCGCGGCGGTATACTATTTATCCTTGTTTGTTTATTTATTCGTATCGCTTAAACGCCTTAACGGCTTAACCGATCATCAAGAAATTTGGTATACATATTCTCAGGTATACAGAAAAGGACATAGAGTACTGTTTATCCGAGAATCCCCGCAGGAACTCCGAAATTACCGCGGGTGAAACCGCGGGGAACAGCTAGTTATGTAATAAATTTTAGTATGCAACTTTACTTTCTCAACTCTAAGTGGAGACTGGCTGAAAATGCCACCACAGCATTAAGTTTTTCTGTCAGCGTTTTGTACCATGATGTTATTTTAGTTTTTTTAGATTAAGATTAGAATATAATTTTTTTTTTTCACTTCTCATGCTCGGAAAGTGCTTGTTTGTGCAGGATCATATAGGCTGCACAAAATCAAATTTTGTAGACAAGGGCATTAATGTATATCTACTCACAAATGTAGATACCAAAGGCAAAGAAAATGAGCCATATACAGCTAAACACAATAAGAAGTTCATGGATAGAATTTGTGGTAGCCATAGAACCTCTCTAGAGCGATAGTTTCAGTCAAAATAATATTGTTCGAAATTCAAGGTCAAAACAAATGCACCACTGCACTTTCTGTTCTTAACTCGAAAGTACTAGGGTAAAATAAGTTAGTAGGAGGTTAATATGCCGGGAAAAACCATTTCCTTCAGTATTCAAAACTGCACTAATTTTATTTTGAATTTTAATTAAAGAAATGTTATGTTATACCTACTACTTTTTATTTCCTCGCAAAGTAAAAAGCAGAATTTATAACTCGTCCACAAAACCATTAATACCATTTTAATCATTGTTAAGAAGAATAGGGTGAAATAGTACATTGTTATCCTAGGGGTAAAGTAATAAGTCTTTCTCCCGAGGATAACACTGTGCTTTTCATTACGAATGCAAGGAAAGTCAAAATAAAAGTAGGAATTAGCTAAAGAAAAAAATGAGTGAATTTTATTTTACATAAATCAACCATTAGGTGTGCTACTGGCCAGTAAGTATGCCCCCTATGACATAAAAAAAAAAACTTGAGTTTCTGCAGTATCCAGCTGTCAGTTGAAAGCGATTCTCCCTAGGGCTGAAAAGGGTTACTTTCAACCCGCTTCTCAGGCAACTTCAGACCTACTTTCCGAGTATGAGTAATGAAAAAATATTGGTTTTGTTGGAGGAGCGAAATTCAATTTATAGTCCTTAAATAATGTTATATTATTATAAGAGAGTTATTCAGAAAATGTACAATTACAGTACCTACCAAGACAATAACGAGAAAATAAACACTCCACCACATAAGTCGGCTACTAAAGCTCATAAACTCCAATATAATTTGTAAAGTTTCTTAAGTCCCTTACCTTAAATCAAAATTCAAATACGACGAAAACTTAGACAAAGGCGTCACACTTTGTGTAAATTTTAGTCTTCGGCAATTGTTGATGTAATAAAAAGCTATTATGATTTCATCGATACAGAAATAACAATTTGTGAAACTTTCTTGAGCATCTATCTCAGTACGATGAGTACCTGCTGAGCAACTCGATATTCGTTAATATTACGTAGTTACAATACTATTTAAAATGTGCACGATAAAAAAAAATCTTTGTTAAAAAAATAAAATACATACGCGTCGAATTGAGGACCACCTCCTTAAAAAGTCGAAGTCGGTTAAAAAATGTTTAAGCTGTTCCCCGCGGTTTCACCTGCGTTAATTTCAGAGTTAACCGCGGGAATTTATTTATTTATTTATTTATTTTATTTAAGCTTATTGCACAACAGGGTACAAAAGGCGGACTCAATGCCACAGTGGCATTCTCTACCAGTCAACCTTCACGATGATCAGAAAGTGTGCTTGGTGGTGCTTTCGGATTATAATATAGCCTATGTGTTATTCTCATGTATAAGCTATATTACCTATTGTAAAGTTTCGGGGGATGAAAAATAGATGTTGTCCGATTCTCAGACATACTGAATATGCATACAAAATTTCATAAAAATCGGTCAAGCCGTTTCGGAGGAGTATGGGAACGAACATTGTGACACGAGAATTTTATATATTAGATTAGTAAGAACAATACAATAAGACAATAAGGACAATAAGGAAAGCAGTTAGTAGAGGAATGCGAGGGAAAATCAGACATAAGCTCGCGTTTGACCTAGTCTTCTAGCAGTATTATAATAATAGGTAATATGCTTACACTTAAGTTGTCCTAGGCGGCCGATTTTACTGTGTTTAGTTATTAGTGTGTAATATTTAATTTTTATAAACAATACATGAAAGAATTGAGGTTTTGTTTTAGTTATTTCTTAACTATCCGGTCTTGCCGCAAATGTGGTGCTCAATAAAGTGTTTTTTATTCATTTATTCATTACCTACTCTATTTGGAAACAATTTGTTAGGTATTTTTTTACCCACTCACGAGTACATTGTAGGAGAAAACATAAACATTTGTTTTTCAAAACTCGAAACGAATTTGACGCTTAGATGAACAGTAGGTATTATTAAGATATAGAATACTTCAAGCGAAAAAAGTATGATCGACAAGGTACTTTGGTAGTCAATACCAAAACATTAGATTTATGTATACCTAAGTATATTAAAAATAAAGCAAAACAATCTTTTGTCATAATTTCTGAATAATTTGTTTACTAAAACAAGAACTATTTTAACGAAATCCTTACTATTATAAATGTGAAAGTTGGTTTGTTTGTTTATTTATGCTTTCACGCCTTAACGGCCCAATCGATCACCATGAAATTTTGCACGCACGTTGTCAGGGGTACAGAGGACATAGGGTACTTTTGTCCCGGAATTCCCGCGGAAACTCTGTAATTACCGCAGGTGAAACCGCGGGGAACAGCTAGTAATTGATAAATGCTTGTGTGCGTGATTGCACGTGTTTGTCCACTCAGCTTTTATAAACTAAAAAACGTGTAAATACATACATACTGTATACATTATAGTACTTAATGTATTTAGATCCGTGGACTTAGTGCTTTTAACAATTGCTGGATATACAGTGTATACTATACAAGGAGCGAAGTTGGTACGTGCAGTTTAATATGTACATGCCCATACCAAAGATATAAACTAACTATTACACGTGTACCTACAGAAGCGACATTCTCCTCCCTTCGTCAAGTTTGTACCACCCCACGCGCGCTCATAACATAGCGGTGAGCTTCGAGATGATGGCGGTGTAGGGACTGCTGTGTATGCTGGATAATATTCAACTTGAATTTAGAACTCAAAACTCTACGACCCTACGACTAACGCACACACACACACACACACACACACACACACACACACAACCCGTGTCCGGTTAAGCCGGGCGCCTGTAGTAGAAGGTAGATAAATCGGTACACTTGTACGGTGTGTACTTGTAAAGTGTATTTGTACAAAGTGTGTTCACTTCGTCCCGTGTGTACGGCAGCCGTTTATTCGGCAATCAGTACGTGTGAAAAGGCAAGTTTGGGGTTATTTCTATACCGGCGAAGAAAGTGTTGTTCGATTAATTAACGTAGGTAGGTGATACCGCAGCGCAGGGAACAAGAACATATACCTAACTACAGAATACAGAAAACTTTTTTCTTCTATTTCACAAGTTAATATAATGTATACACCACTATAGACTAGTCTGGCGACATAGTGACGACTTGTAAATGACTATAGCGGGTATTTGACGAATCTCATGAATATTATTTTCATTCTTAAAATATTTTGCCTGAAAAAAAAATGGAACAGAATAAAAAACAACAAATAAACAATTCTCAATTGTATCCTTGTATACTTTGTCAAAACACTATCAAATAATAATATTATATTGAATGCAATAAATACTGGTTTATCTTACATCGATTTGTTAAAGTCCCGGGTCCCCCGATGTGTGCGGATGTTTTTTTTTTCCATTCCACTGACTATCGAACCTTATTTCGGAGGAAATGGCTATGGAATTGTTATTTAGTACTCATGTAACTTTTATTGTTCAAGTCATTTTATTATTTTATTGTGTATAACTAGCTGTGTCCCGCGGTTTAACTTGCGGGAATTTCGGAGTTCCCGCGGGAATTCCGGGATAAAAAGTACCCCATGTCCTTCTCTGACAACGTGCATGCCAAATTTCACCCAAATCCGTTCAGCCGTTTTTGCGTGATTGAGTAACAAACATCCAAATATCCAAACATCCACACTTTCACATTTATAATATTATAATAGGATAAAATAACTCATTTTTCTACTATTTACTTTTTTTAATTAGGGTTTCCGAAGTGTATCACAAAAAACGGTAATTTCGGAGTTCCCGCGGGAATTCCGGGATAAAAAGTACCCTATGTCCATGCATGCCAAATTTCATCAAAGTATACATTTAAAGTATACATTTTTTGAACATCAAATATATTTTAATCATATTATTGTTTATTTTTTAAATGGGGTGTATCAGGTTTTCAGTTTATCCATTAACACGTTGTATACAAGTTCTACTACAATGAATGGAGATTGACCAATCCGCCGGTGCACGACAACAAGCCAACGAAGATATCAGAGACATAAATATCAACAGGTAGGTAGTTATTTATTTCTCAGATACAGTATGATCACTCACTCCACTCACATTTCTAAGTTATTATTTTTTAAACCTATTATTGTTATAATTTTTTTTTCTGTCGTAATTTACCTATTAGTTTTAGGTTAGTGAGTGAGACTGGGTGAGCGAGGTTAATAATGTAGGACAATGAATTTATATGAAAGTACTTACCTATATACGGTACTTACATAAAAAACAAAGAAAATTCGAAATTTTTGTCTGTCCGTCTGTTTGTTCCGGCTACTCTCTGAAACGGCTAGATCAATTATAATGAAATGGGGTAGCTGATGTTCTAAGGAGTAACTTAGGCTTCTTTTACTAAAAAAAAATGGTTCCTGCGGGATTTCCGAAACTCACGCGGGAGAAACCGCGGGGCACAGCTAGTTGTTTGATAATATTGGTTTTATTTTTCGTTATCATCTATCAACGCCATTTCCTGTAAGAACATTTGTATCGATCTGTACCACTTAAAAAGGCTTTTGCATCAATGATAGCGCTTGATTATTTTACATGTACCTTCCAACTCTTATTTCGATTAACATTAAACTTGAACAAGATCAAGAATAAAAGGAAACTACAGTCAAACATAAAGTCATACTTCTGTCTTCGTTTTGTTCCGAAAAATTTGTTCCCAAATAGCGCGATCGGTCTCCTGATATTTTAATAACACTATTTTCGAGCAAAAAGGTAAAAACAAATAACTTTATTGTACCAAAAAAAAAATGTTTCGGTTTCTTTATTTATTATGATATATGCAAAACTTGCTAATACTCTTGACGGCAACGGTCTTCAATCTTGATATTAAAGATATTAAAAGAAAAAGAAATATTATCCTCCGTTGATTTATTATTAAAAGATTTCGATTTGGTAAGGTAGCAAGTTGGAATTTTATTTTGTCCCTGAAGATTTCTGAACTATTTATATTCTCGTTCTCACATTTGCTGTGATGGATGGATGAATGTTATTAATGGATAGCTTTTGCGGGAAAACATTCGGTTAGAATAACGCGAAGTGACCATACTGATAGTAATGAAACACAAACCATGCTCTATAGGATTCGGTTTCTAAAGAGAAGAATAAAGTTCCTTATCTCCCATACAGTCATTTCATTTTTAGGATGAATTGTAATTTTATTTTGTATACGATGCCTATTCCTTTGTTCAAAATTAAACTTTTATAAAATAAAATACATCGTTATTAACGTGAACGTAAGGAAAAAAAGCTGTTAAAAAAACAAATTATAATTCTCGAGAGACAAAAACCCGCATAATTTTGTCGTGCTTTAAAATTTTCGACGGACGTGTGCAAGATCAAGATTACCGGTCTACAGGATAAAATCGTTTCGATTCGACCTGCGAGGTATATTTACCAAATCTATTCATCAATTGTGCTGGTGTTGTTTTAAGCAGTTACACATGTTTGCCTGATGAAGAAGCTTGTAAAATGTTTAAGAATATAACAACTATGGCTATTGATGATAAAATTAAAAGTGGAAAAGAATCGTCAAATAAGCGAGCATAAAACCAAAATTACCGAAATAAGGATCTAACTTGTCTTCTATTTCACCATTCAAATTACGCCCGAGCGAGCGTTTTCAAGTCTTAGGATGAAACCCACCAACCATGTTCAATTAAGAGCAGATTTACTCGAACTTCTAAATGATTCGAACGTTCGTGATCACGCTTTCAGTCGGCAAACGGAACAAATTAGCAAACTTCAATTCTGGTTGCGTTATAAACACGGAAGTAAATTCAAAGGAATTTGGCGTTCGGAAACTGGTGAGGTATTCCATCGGCAAACGCGATTTGTTAGTGACGACAAGAGCAAATCCGCAACTCCTATTTGCCGACCACTCGCAGCTAGTAGTTTATTATGTACAGACAAAACAGTGACAGTAATAAATCCAGTGTCGGTTAGCAGACTAATACGAGAATTGGATTACGAATGCCATTTAGCATGTGCGCCTGGGCGTGTACAATTCCACCAACAGAATTCATTGTATTCACACCGCGTTACAGCGTCACATAAATTAACGAACCCCCATTTCGGTACACGTACGGCAATTTCGCAGATAGTAAATACGAAATTACCGCACGTCAAATCATACAATTCACTTGTAGTATACGAATTTATATTGTAATTAGAACAGAAATAAATCTCTAACACGAAATTAATTCTGGTTTGAAACCTTAATAGCAATAATGATAATGCTTGAACATTCTCACACAGCGCTATCGGATCCCCAGCTAAGCATAGCTAAGTAAGAATTGTATAAATAGTTCATTCCTAACAACATAATTATGGCATAATGTCTAATTCAAATTAATTGCAAATTCTACAATCTTCACTTATTGTAGTACCTACTTGAAACTGACTTGAAGTCGATTTGGAACATCATCATGATTTTTCAAAACTGAATTGATTTTTATCCCTCAGTTTCATGCACATGTAGAGTACTATCTCTGATATTTTTTGTGATTTTACTACATGCCTACTGGCTATTGTTTAGGGCACAAGGGCTTCGTTTTTTGCCATTTGGCTGGAATTTTGACATTTAGAATCTTAAAAAGAAAAAACTGAACGATTAATTATCAATAAGCGCATAATTCAAAACGCTGCATCTATAGAAACCAAAGTCATTTCAGCTTATTTTTTACTAACATTGTCCAACAGTGATGTAACTCATGTCATAATATCAATGGTCCCTACTACGTAGGTACAATCCCGTATCTGGAAAAGTCAAATTTATCAGATTTTTGTTTTCTTACAATGAAATAAGAGATCAAAATTTCATATTTAAGTTTTTCAGATACGGGATTGTACGTAGGAACCGTCGATATGATTAATATGTTATTGAGGTGTACCTACTTATTTTCATGTCATGACAGCTAAGTTCAAATCAAGCACGAAAATAGTGTTCTCCGACCAAAAAAATTGGTAGGGCCTCTACATAGTACATATTGATTATTATGATTGAATAGATTGATGATGGATTATGATACATTAAAACGCATGAGGGAAGTTATGGTCAAACTATCCAGGCGCCATTGACGGGCAAAATGGTGGGCTCGGCAGTTTCGACGTCGTTTTTGTGGCTCTTCGATAAAAAAAAGTGATCATTTCAATTTTGATTCGATTAAAGATATTCTATATACTTTAACGTTTTTAAGTAGGTATGTATATTAGTGATGTTACAGATAATTCTTCCTTCTATGTACTTTTTACCCTACATACATCATGAGTGTAACTCGACGAAGAAAAGAGTCAATGAATACTAAAATAACTTCCAGTCGGAACGTCTAAAGAAGTCAATTAATCTTAACAAAGGTGTACATTATACAAATAGGTCACAGAAGCATTAGCATAATACGGTAGTTAAAGTAAGGCCTTTGTAGACACAACACATTATGTTGTTTTAACATAATTTGTAACAAACTTACATAGCAAAGCATTTCTAGAACTGCATCTGTCCTTTATAATAAGACTGTCTGTGTGTGTGTGCTCAAAGCAAACTTATGCGATTTTATTTTCAGATAATTATTATTGAAGGTTAATAAAATTTGTACAGTCATCGTTTCCTTTTTCACATTTGAAAGTTTTGCCTTTTAATAAAATTGTCGGTTGTCACTGTCTAAATCCGCAAAATTTTCAACAATAAATTGTTTTAAGATACGATTGGATTCGTTTGGTTATCTCCGCAAGTTAGCGTGGTCTGGTGGCAACAAGCGTTGCGTCCGCCTCGCGCTATGTTCGTCTACGACTGAATTCCAGCCGGGTCCATTCAGTAGAATGAGCAATGTTATTTTCATTTTATCCTCCCGACCCGACATTGGAGGTAAATGACATTTTATTTATACCTAAACCTGTAAGTTTTCTTTAACAAACTTAATATATGCAGGTAGTTAGGTACGTATGTATCGTTGAAGCATTTAATCAAAGACATACAAATACTTTAAATAAGTAATCAATAAGATTTGATTTTTGTTTCCTTTTAAGATTTTTGATACATCGTGTCATATGCATGAGTAGAAATTAATAGTGTATCTATTTATTTAAATGTCCTATCTTTTTTATATGATGACTGATTTCATCAGGAATTCCGTACCGTGAAAGATTTCTATAAAAATAAAAAACCTAACAATGAAGAAATATTTGGTATTTTATTTTACATTAGGCACTGAAAAATTTTGAGTATCGCATTCCTATAGTAACATTTTGGCGGACATTTTGACTAATTTTTTTTTAGTCCGTCTTGTAGATTAATAAAAAATATTGGACACGTATTTTTTCTTTTTTTACGTAATCAAAAAATAACAGCGATACATTGAGTTAAAATTTCGCGTGACGTCACTAACTAGTGCAGTTTGTATGGCAGCTTGTAGCGGTAAGTGACGTGACGAGCCCCCACCCTAAACTTTAATGCGCTTTATCTCTGTGTATTTTCATTTATTAGAAAAATAAAAAAATACGTGTCTAATGATTTTTAATTTTCTAAACTTTAACGGAAAACCGAAAAACGGACTAATTAAAATTTTGATTTTCAAAAGTTGTCAACATCCCTATTATATCATTAACGTTTGCTGTTGAAAGAGATCACGTTCCCTTTCTGTCAAAGTAAGCTTGTTCGAACTAGTCTAACAGTTGTAGTGTGTTACGTGTTTAAACAGCAGAGAAGGCAGGGCTTAGAAAGGATTGTAAGTGCTAAATAGATAAGGCTGAGCGATAGTTCAGTGCCTAGTTTCACTGGATTATCTAATGCTACATTGCAGTGGCGAAGGGTGAAATATTGAGAGAGGCAAGCCGGATATCTATTTGGCACCTACTATAAATACGTAATTTCAACTTATTAAACTATCTACTTACCGCAAATACCTAATTTCAACGTAGGTACGTCTCCGTAACTGCTTTCACTATCACTACACACAACAAAAAAAATCCAACTATAATACTAATCACTATTAATTACCAAGAAATAAATTCTAATACGTGACACTAACTAATAAATTCAAATACCTATAAATTTTCAATTTTTTCGTCATAAATTCAAGTTGTCTGTTAACAGTCAACACAGAATGTCCGCTTTATTTCGAAATTTTAGGACCAATAAGGATATTTGTTGAGACAGTAATAGAAAATGCGTGCGCGTGAGCGAGATGAAGGTATACTACCTCGATTGCATATAACTCGATTTGCAGCGGCTTACCAAAGTAGCTACTTTAGCCGGCTGCCTGCGACCTTGATGTGACGTCACGGCATTATTTTGTATGGAAGTTTATCTGCCAAAAAGCCGATCGCGCCACCGGCTTATTTTATAAAAATTTGTTGTTGAAGAGCAAATTTGTTGATAGTTTAGGCGTTTTGTAATGTTTTCTACTCAGTAGAGATAATTTTTGTTGTATTTCAGTAGATTCTACTGAAATACTTACTACAAAAATTACTGATTGTGTGCCATTTCTAAATTACGATAGAGAGTGGTTGTGTTCCCAACTTATGAAGGGAAGCCGGTGGGAATCGGCTTGTATGGTACCTTCGCCACTGCTACATTGTGTATTGAAAACAGCAGTATTTTACTTGAGAGAGCAGGTATTACCATCTAGGATTACCGACGACACAGAATAACACCACTTTTATTTTGGCAGTAGGTATACCGTTATCATTGTCATCACACAAAGACAATCGAAGTTTTAACCAGATTGAGCACTGTAATACACTAGTTCAAACTTCAATCGTAATGTTAATGAAAATAATTACTGTCAATCCTTTGGGTAAATAAATATTTGCTTCTGTTCCGATAATTAATATTTTACATTTTACATTCACTCAATTTAATTTTTTTAAAAGAGACAGAGTGTTAGTAAATAAACTAGCGATTAATGAGCAGTATAATCTCAAAGGCAAACTGGAAACTTGAAGAACTTAAGTTAGCTGGCTAAATGGAAAGACAACAGACGCTATCTAATTAGAACCAGACGATGTCTTGATTTAATAATAAAAACTTTTGAAGACTGGCAGACTGGTGAGGCACGTAGTTGATACTGTAGGTAGATATTGTTACGCTCAACTGAGCGGAGCGTCGGGAAAAGCAATATTTTGTAGAAGGTGATGAGGAGTTGACATTAGGCTATTGTAACTTAGAGAAATTACGAAATAAGTCACTTAAAAGCGAGAAATAAACAAAATCTTAACAAAAAAATTAAAACCGACTTGCAAAAACACAAAACTAAAAACGCTAAAAATAAAAAGTTAAAAATAACAAAATACCGATTTAATCCAAAAGACAAAAACACACGTAATATTATTATTGGTTTGTGCTACCACTGATCGGTATGGAGTCGGTGACAAGCCAAATATGGAGGGGGTAGACGGGCTAAGTCGACTCTCACCACCAGCTCTTAGTGAGCAGAACAACCCAAGCGGGCAGACACCAGCGGGCTTGTCACCGAATTCACACCGATCAGTGGTAGCACAAACCAGTAATAATATTACGTGTGTTTTTATCTTTTGGATGAAATCGGTATTTTGTTATTTTTAACTTTTTATTTTTAGCTTTTTTAGTTTTGTTTTTTTTTGGAAGTCGGTTTTAATTTTTTTGTTAAGATTTTGTTTATTTCTCGCTTTTAATGACCCCTTCACAACTCAAAACCCATTTGAACTACATACGTGAAATTTGGCTTATTTATTAAAACCCCTGAGCTTGTCTAGAATCCAAAATTTCACTATATTATTGATAAAAACTCAGTTGCAGATGACCTAGAAACTTTATATTTGGCATTAAGGTAGACTAATAGGCGTATACAAAGGAAAAAATCTGAATACTGAAAATAATAATAATCGTTATTAGTACCAAAAAAGTGTCAAAGTAAGTGTTAAAATGTTCAGTCTTTAGCTAAATATAAGATAACTTGTCTGTGAAAACTAGCCAAGTTGTATGTTCCATCAAACAAACTTGAGGATAACAACAGAACTTGACAACTATCTAGATCTCAATTCTTTTGTCGGCGAAGTCGACTACCAAACATATTCTTAATACTGAACTTGGCCTCCACTTTCGCATTTATGTTTTTGATAGAATTAAGTTATCATAAAATATTAACTAATACGGGCAAATTATAATGTAGGTATTTTGATTATAATGTTTGTACTCTACTCATACACGTACTAATTTTTTTATATCTCTTATATTTTTTTATTTACTATTTTGTCACAAATCCCTATAACCCGTTTAAATAGTCGGTACAGTAGAAGTTATACCATGTCGGTTAGTCTAACTTGGGTAATACGACGCACCCCTGCAACATTTACGTTAGTATTACAGATATTTGAAGTTCGGAAATTAATAATGTTGAGATAGCAGAAACTTGTGCTATTAGTTGATGACAGTAAAGAAACTATTTCAAATATTAACAGTATAGTCATGAATATAGCAAATACAAAGTAATAACATGAAGACCGTCAGAATAAAAACTGTGGTTGAGTTTTAGATTGTATCGTACTGCATGGGATGAAGCGCAATTTATTCAGTCAAACTATCTAATTAACGGCCGCACTCAGAGTCGACTTTAATGCTTACTTAGTTAAGTATAGATTTTTAAGACAAAACTGCCGCAATCAGAGACGTTCAGTAAATTAATATTAGTTGGCATTTAATGAGATGTAACTTAATTAGTTGGATGCCAATTAACATTAATTTATTAAACTTGTCTGATTGCGGCAATTTTGTTTTCAAATTCTATACTTAACTAAGTAATCATTAAAGTCGACTCTGAGTGCGGCGGTAAGTCAAATTTAGTTAATGCCAATTAAAATTAACTTAAGGAACATCTCTGAGTGTGGCAGTTTTGCTTTTAAAGTCTTTACTAAAAATTAAGTAGGTAATCAATAAAACGACCGAGTCGTAAAATATTATACAAAATATTCTTTAAAACTTAAAATGTGTGGTTAATGATCGTCACCCAAGCCTTCAAGAGACAAATATCGATTTTACAAGAGAACAAGTGATCTCGGTTATCGGAAACGTGCTCAAGTCCCCACTAAGGTTTCGCAAAATTAAGTTGCAAATTGCAATATCGAGATAGAGCTAACAGTGGGATTAAATAGGCAGCTAACAACTTACTACACTTAGTTCAACGTACACAACAATAGTTGAAACAAAATATCGAATATCGAATCAAAATATCAATAAAGCACATAGGTACCTACTCAATTTGTTAGAAATTTAATCACGTTTTACGTGACTCTCTTTCAATTCTCAAAGGATCGCTAATACTGTATGTTAAAAAAGAAAAATGTTTAAGAAAAGTTAATAAATGATAGTAACGTCGGCAACTTCCTTGTGTCTACTACCATTTAACCGCCGCACTCAGAGTCGACTTTAATGATTACTTTGTTAAGTATAGATTTTTAAAACAAAACTTCCGCAATCCGACTAGTTTAATAAATTAATGTTAATTGGCATTTAACTTATTAAGTTACATCTCATTAAATGCCAATAAACATTAATTTACTGAACGTCTCTGATTGCGGCAGTTTTGTTTTAAAAATCTATACTTAACTAAGTAATCATTAAAGTCGACTCTGAGTGCGGCGGTAAGACTTTCTCGAATAATATAGGTACATATACTAGCTGTCCCCCGCGGTTTCACCTGCGGTAATTTCGGAGTTCCCGCGGGGATTCCAGGTTAAAATATAGATATAGACCATCCTCATGAATCACTCTATTGGTGAAAACTGCATAAAAATCCGTTGCTTATTTTTAAAGATCTAAGCATAGATAGCGCTAGACAGACAGCAGGAAGCGACTTTGTTTTATACTATGAATGAACGAATGAATGAATGAAAAACACTTTACTAAACACCACACAAACAGTACAATGACAAAAATGTACAGTACAATGTAGTGAAGTCGAGAAAATCTTAGGTATATTTCAATTAGAGAAAATCTTAAATGAGAGTAGACACAAGGAAGTTGCTGACGTTACATATCACATAATCGTACATTGTTGAAGAAGTTACTTATACAATAAAAGAATGGAATTACTTTATCCATAAATTCTTTTCTTTATTGCCACGAGAACATCTCAGAAATTACTTTTAGGTACACTTGATAAAACTTCGGTACATAGGTACAGTGAGAAAAGTAACATTGTCTATTCTTCGTGTTCAGACTCCAACTTAATTTTTTATGATACATTTTGACTTCGAAAATAACGTCTTTACTAGAGAATATTTCATGACATATCGCTATGTCATAAAATGTTTATAAAATGCGGTGTAATTTTGACATGGGTACAGTGTTTACACATGAATATTATAAACATTTCATCGATCGCTTTTATGGTCGTGGTAGCTTAATATCGGTATAACCCTCGCCTATTACAGAGGGCAAAGTTACGATAGGTGGGTACTATTTTTTGTGATCTATGTGCAAAATAAATTACCGAAAGTTTTGTTTTTTTAATCTTATCTAACCATATGTATAGTGGGTAACGAGGTAAACTATCGTCCGTACACTCGGGCTTGGATGGGGATGCATTGAACTGTACCCCGTATCATTTTCCGTACTATTGACAACGTGTACCTATTATGCAAAAATTTCATGGAGTTTTACCCGCGTTAATTTCGGAGTTCCCGAGAGAATTCCGGGATGAAAGCACCTGATGTCCTTTTCTGTATCTCTGACAACGTGTATGCAAAATTTCACATGGTCGGTTGAGTTGTTTAGGCGTATAAGTGTATAATAAACAAAAAAAAAACTCATTTTCGCATTTATAATGATAGACAGATAGATAATCCTGTATAGAGAAGGTATCGTAGGTAGGTTTCCTGTACATTAATTATATGGTAATACGATTGTATAGTGGTTTACGTAAGATCAAACGTTCCTTTATACAACTCAAAGGACGATTGATTGATAGACTGACAGTGCTCGTATACCCCTTTTAAAATAATAAAGAAGAATTATTTAGATATTGAGTACCTATAGACATCGGTACCCATTTGGTGCCGACAAGGAGAAACGAGGCCATTTGCAGGGAAATGGCAGGTCATTGGATTTATTACATGTGATAAGAGATCTATTTTGTACTTTGTCGTTTATATGAAAAAGTTTATTCTTGTGTTGCAACTTGCAATGCATTTTACGCATTGAGACTATATGTAGGTACTGTATTCGATATCTCGAAACTCAAAAATTCTAAATCAAAATAAATTAAAATCATAAGTGAAACTTTTTAAGGAAGATTCGTTTGATTTAAATTGTATAAGTAATACCCAGGGAAAGTAATCAACGAGATCTTGAAAGTCTCACCGATCATACGATTTAAGTCTTGAGTCTGACTCTATAATTGGTTAACAAGCAAGCAAGAACGCATGTATACAGAGAGCTAAAAGAGTAGGTGAAGTTGTAAAATGCATCTTGTGGTCTTAAAAATAATGTTATTAGGTATGTTATATAAAAGCTATGGATCGATATATACTGTTTAACCAGTTTAATAGAAACGTCGTTAATCATTTAGAAAATTTGATTGAATATATACACTGAACCGAAAAGAACTACAGATTTTTCACACACTTGATATTTTTTGAGGACGTTTTTGGAACGCATGTAAGTCTTATTTAGTATATATATCTTATATGCTCATAGGTGCCTGAGCTATTGTCCAGCATTGTTCTTGTCCAGCAGTGGAATGAACAGCTAGAAAAGTGTAATAGATAAAAGCTAGTAAACGCGTGCCCATTAAATGCCTCAAGGGTACGGAACCTGCTAAAAGTACGGCACGAGATAAATACACACATCAAAAGTGTCTAGGGATCAACATATATTTTTGCAATAACTTTTCTCCTGATTGATATTAATTAAAATTTTCTTTAAGGATTCATCAAATAAAGTGTTTTCGTTTGTCACAGTAACGATAAACCAAGTCACCTTTGCATTAATAAAGAAATTTGCCATTTTCCTAATAAAGGGATTTTTGACATTTGATCCACTAACATTAAAGTTCGAAAAAAAGACTGAAATAACAGTTTTCTTTAAAATTTTATTGGGTAACTTAAACAATTAATAATCCGTGTTTCTACCGCGAACACTAACAACACAAGAACATCGGTTTGGCATACTCAAAATGAGTTCATCCAAATCACGCTGTGGAATGGCCGCCCATGTTCGTTGCAACAACAAAAAAAGGTCTTCTTGCGACTGGATACCCTCCATATTCGGCAGAGCTCTTCTCTGTAGCATATCCCATGCATGCTCAATCCTGTTCAAGTCTGGCGACTGAGCAGGCCAGGGCAGGACATCGATGTTAGCTGCGGCGAGAGTCTGTCTTACAACTCTTGCGGTGTGCGGTCGTGCATTATCATGCATTAACTGAAATAAGGGACCGATTTGCACTTGTAGAGGAACGATGACGTCTGATACAATCGTCTCAGCATAAATTTGAGCGTTGAGGTTGCCTCTGATCCAAATCAACTCAGTTCTTCCGCCGATCCAAATACCCGCCCATACCATGATGGTTCCACCACTATAAGGATGGACTTCCTGGCAGGATTTTAATCGCTGTTGGCGTTCAGGGGTTCTCCAGTGTCGTATACGTCTTGTATCCGGTCTCATACCAAAACGAGACTCATCAGAAAAGCACACGAAACGCCATTGTTCTTCTGCCCAATTTCTGTGTTCAAGAGCCCATTGATATCGAATCCTACGATTGTGCATTGCTATAGGTGGTACCCGTAGCGGTCTTCGGGAATGAAGGTTCACTTCATGCAAGCGGTTTCTGACTGTTTGGTCGCTAATTAAGTTCCCTGAAGAGTGATGAAGCCTCACGGCTAACATCATGGCGGTTATTGTTGGAGCTCTTCGAGTTAAGATTTGAATGTATCGGTCTTGTCTCCGTGTGGTGCAGCGATACCGTCCTCCATGGCGCTCAGCCACGGTACCAGTGCTTCGGTAACGTGTCCAAAGTCGACTGATAACACTCTGACTTGTATTCAGAGCTAAAGCCACAGTACGTTGCTGGGAACCAGCTTCTATCATTCCCACGGCTCTGAGCATTTCTTCCCTACTTAAATGACGTCGCCGCTCCATAATAACGTTGGTTTTAATCAGTAGTAGGGAAACAGTAGCACTAATAATGTCTTCAATGCGTTGTATGTTTTTATAGGGAAAATATTGACAGCTGATTTTCATCTTTTACTCGAATTTGATTGACAGTTCCTGATTCAAATTATGTAATGCACCAAAAAGGATCCATATAAATTTATAAAATCATAAATTTATTACAAAGCCACATCTCAATCTCAAGAAATCCGCATAAAAATGCTTGATCCCTAGACACTTTTGATGTGTGTAAGATGAAATGGCCCGTAGGAGATTAATGAAGCAGATAAGTGTGAAACAAAACGAAATAAATTTAAATTTCAGAGTAATTTGCATTTTATTTAAGTCCGGTAACCTAGATGTCGGCTTTGGCTTTGCTATAATTATTGTGCTTCATATTAAAACTCCCCTGCGACCTCCGAAAACCCTACATAACCAGTTCCATTGAAAGTTTTTTTTTCATGTAAAATTAGTCACGTACCTACCTACGAATAATAATTGTGCACTAAATATAATCTACACTCTACAGTCAATATTTCATTATTTACAACAAACGGTTCAGTAAAACGCAAGACTCGATCCTGCTCATTACACAATGAGACGACACGCTATTTTTGTCCATTTTCATACAAAAATTTTTAATTTTCTTTTAACTCAAGATTTGCTTCATCATTTTGAATTTTTTTTTATGTCATAGGGGGCAAACGGGCAAGTGGTACACCTGATGGTAAGTGATTACCGCCGCGTTGCTGACCTGGAATGGGGATGGGAACTGGCTTTCAAGTGGGGCTGCCGGAACACACCGTTAGGTGCTTGGCGACAGATTTGCAAATTGAAGGTGGTTGCTAGCCAGCCGGGCACTTGAGAGCGCCCTACCACCATGCTATGGTTTCCTCACGATGTTTTTCCTTCACCGACAGCTCAAGCTCATTGTTAGGGTTATTACTCGTACAAGAATGTTTTTCTAATCTAAACATGAAAGAGAAAAAGTAAACAAATAAAATCGATTTTTTTATTTAATTAATGTAAAAAATTAAATTTATCTTAGCCAAATTCACGACACGACACGTAGGTACATCAGTGCATGATAAGTTGGTTTCTCATTTAGATTGGGAGTCACTGCGAAGTTCACTAAAGTGTCCGGAAATTTCCAGAAACGAGATAAATTATAAAACTTCGACGAGATAAAGAGAGTGGGAAGCTAGGAAGTAACAATTCGATAATGGCGACCAACAAGTTTTGTTCAGATTGTTTTTCAAATTAAATTAGTATCAGTAGATATAATAATATGAACAGGTAATATTTATTCTATTGAACATTTATTTGGCTATATAAACACGAGTGCTGTCACACCATACATAGTATTATTACCTATTTTAATAAAAAAATTAAATAATACTATTTCTAATTTAACATAATTGAAGTAAGAATTAAATCTTAATCTTAAATTAAAATCTAAATCTAGATCTAAATTGTAATCTTAGGAGAAGCGAAGGCAAGAAGTAGCTGAACAAGCTTATTTGAAAAACTCTAGCAAAGCTTACTTTTCAAAAGGACTCCCTCTAACAGAGATACTAGGAGATCAAGAAAATATTCATTTTACTGAGAGTCAACAAACAGGATTGTATGAAGGTTCGTTTCTGAAAACCCCTGAAATAGATGGCGTTGGAAGACGAGTTTTCAGAGATGTCGCTGAAGCCGCTGTTTGAATTGGAACGGAGTTGAATTCATACTAAAGTATATCGGTAGGTGGAGTTGGTACAGATGAAGGATACAGTTTACTAGGAACATAGATGGCACTAACACGGTTATAATAAAACGGCTTCAGATAAACCGGATAGACTGAACAACATATTAACCTCGATGAAATCAATTTCGTCACGTTAACTACTACTACTGTCACGTTATCTATACTTACGACCTACGTAAAGCTGAACTAAATTAGATTTTAATTTTTAAGCAATTTAAACTATAAGTAGCTAATAATAATATTAACAAACCAGCCAAGTAGGGTGTTAGAGAATGAACAATGAAAGTTTCCGCAGTGGAGAAAAACATTTCCTATTAAATTCAAACTCGATACCTAATAGAGATATTTTTCCTCCTCAAAAAAATGTTTCATACTCAATTCAAAAATAATATTTTTTCGTTGAAAGTATTTGGAACTTTTTAGGATTTTCCATTGCGTATTAGTTGAAAGAAAGAGAGTAAAACTATTAGTATACTAACGTAAAACACCCACAGATCACTTGAAGAAGCCATAGCCAAAAACAATGAATGTATGGCGCCACAATGAATACCCCATGAGTGGGTTTGTTCATTTAGTTTTCTGTTTCAACTATAGTGAATGAATGGCGACTCTGTACGTGCTAATAATATGACGACAACCGAAATAGGATTATATTTTGATTTTTGGAGTTCCCGACGGAAGCCTGATATCAAGCCTGATATAGGTAAATTTATTAATGCAGATTTTTATCAATCAATTTTCTAACATTTGGCAAAAGTACGTTTTCCTGGACGAAAGTACCTTTTATGCCTTTTTTGGTACCCTGTACAACCTGCATCGAATTTTCATGATGATCGGTTGAGTTGGTAAGGCGTGAAAGCGTAACAAACAAACAAACTCACATTCGCATTTACAATATTTGTTAGAATAGTGAAAATACAACAAAGCTTTACTCAACTCCGAATAAAAGAAGCGTGTTTTGAAAGGAAGCGATAGAACATCAAGTGTTTGCGCCGCTGTGTGATTTTTTTTAATATCGCCCACGGGATCGTTAGCAGTTAGCACCCAATATATTTGGCATATCGCACGCAGCTACCTACTTGTGCCGTTGTATTTTAATAAAAAGGGGCAGTAAATTACAGACGGTGAGGGACGAAGGTAAACATTTCATTACGGCGAATTTAATTCCAGAGGATGCCAGGGCGGTGTAAAAAGTCGCCGACGACGACGACGCGACGCTTGGGTAACAAGACTCAATATTGTAGCTGATTCGGAGATTTTTTTTTTCTAGTAAAATAAAATATTCCGATTGTTGGATTTTCATGCCGACGCTTAATTAATAGATTTTCCACTTCCCATATGGAAATTTATAAAAATTTCCACTCTCGCACTTGGTTCAGGTGGAGAAATTTATGACAAGGCATAAAATAGCATGTTTTATACTTTTTTAATGTGGAAACATTAGACCTCGTTTTAATATTATAAATGCGAAAGTAACTCTATATGTCTGTATTTCTCTCTCTTTCACGCCTCAACGACTCGACCGATCATCATAAGCTTTGTATTATACATTATCAGGGGCACAGAGAAGGACATACCTAGGGTACTTTTTGTCCTGGGATCCTGAATGTTCCCCGTGGTTTCGCCCGCGGTAATTTCGGAGTTCCCACGGGAATTCCAGGATAAAAAGTACCTTCCCCATGTATGACCTTTTCTGTATCCCTGACAACGTGTATGCACAATTTCATGACGATCCGTTGAGCCGTTGAGACGTGAAAGCGTAGGTAACAAACAAACAAACTCACTTTCGCATTTATAATATACATAGGTATATGTTTGCAGATATTAATGGGGTAGTTTGCAAGATATAGCCAAAGGAAATTATACACGAAATTTTCTGGTCTGTCTGCTCAGACAATAATAATGATTTAAGCTTTCGGCTTTATGTAGGTACCTCACTGCGGGTGTAAAGTACACATAAATACTCCGGTGGGAGCGGAAAAGAGGTAGGTAATTTATTAATGTTATATGTTGCATTCACTCTCAGGGTTTTTAACATGGTTCATTGAATTCGAACAATCAACGTAGACAGTAATATTGCTTTGAGAAATAATTGACAAGAAAAAAGCAAATGCTATTAAAATCTAAGGGTATTATTTTAATTCAATAGCTGTCTCTATTCATAACTTCTTTATTCCATTTGGTTTAGTCTGTCAGTTAAGGATTTTTATTCAGCATTCGATAAAAACGATTGAGAACGCATATCGCAATATCGCTAATGACACATCCATCTATCTATCTACTACCGTTAAACGAGCAATTCTCTTATACTATATGTATATAATCTGGGAGGCAATTCTCACACATTCGAAGTAGATTCAAACTCGAGATAAAGTTCGAATTCGAACATTAAATCGAGATGAAGCCAAGTTGAGCAATTCTCGACATGTCGAAGTCGACATTTCTCGAATGAAAGCCGTTCGAACTGCTTCGACTGGTTGGAAGCGGTCGAGACGTAAATTTCGAATTCGAATCTCAATGGCGGTGTCGTGCGTGACAGTTTCAGATGTTGTTGTTGTTTTTTATCTTCGCCCCTTCTGGGACAGGCAAGGGATTTTGAGCCATACATATGTTACAGTTTTAGAAGTTTATTATGTATTAGTAAATATACTCTGTATTAAGTGCTATGGTGGTAGATAACTGCAACTTCATTGCTTAAAGTTCCGATTAAGCATCGAAATGCATCTCAGCAACTCAATTAGATGTAAATTTATATTTATCTTTTTTTTTGAAGTTATCTTCAGAAAAAAAAGAACAAAAGAATCGTAATCTATACCATTCTATACTATATCCATTTCAGGCTGTATGGACTACGATTCCTTTGCCTCCCCCAGAAAGGGTAAAAACAAAAACAAATATTATGCTTCACGATCTATACTATGCACACTAATTTAAACAAAATTAAAGTGATGATGTAAAAGTGATAAAAGTAAGAACTTTTCTTTTTTTTTTGGTACAAATATAATTTAATATAATTTAGTTCTTAATATAAAATGATGCACACTATTTTAAAACTATAAAAAGCTGCTGCCGTTTTAGCTCCGGATGAATCGTGTAGAATGGAATGGATACGGCTTTCGAATAAGCTTTTACTGGCAACATTTTACACTATGAACTCGAAGTTTAGTTCGATTTGTGTTGAGAATAGGAGATACGAAGAAACAGGGATCGAACAGCAAACTCGAGTTCGAGATTTTTACGAAGGAGGCGAGAGTTGGGTGAATTAATCTCGGAAATGGCTCTAACGATTTTCATGAAATTTAGTATGCAGGGGGTTTCGAGGGCGATTAATCGATCTAGGTTTCATTTTTAGAAAAAGTTGTTTTATCAGTGTTTTCAAGCAATGGAAAATGAGTGTTTGATACTGCTTTACCGACACAGTAACACTGAAGCTACTTAAGAATAGATGGCGTTCAACTGTTATAATTCTACGTAAAGCTAAAAACTGTAAAATCTACCAAAAAAAAGTCATCCGGGTACCTACTTATAACATCATTGATTATATTATTATCGCACCATAAAATAACAAGCATAGTTAAGCATCTTATAATTTCACGTTGCAAACGATGTTAGCTTGCTTAGTCAATAATAACTCTTTCGCGTTCCCTGTCAAAGGACGCCCGACAGACAACAAAGGCATCGTTTAATATATTAAATAGTTAGCGGCTTACTCGATGAGAGGTCCTCGCTCGCCACGTAATTAATTATCGGCTCCCCGCAACGTCAACGGATTAACCAATACAGTTTATTGGTGCACGCGCACTATACCTGTTCTCTCCAAGGTTTCATATCTAAAATCGAGTGGCCTGATGAATATTTACACTGTAAATGTAAAATGCAAAGGGTAAACGGTATCCTTGTGGGCTTTGATGTTTAATAAACTTTGATATTTGATATACTATATATAAAGATATTTTATAAAGTATCTGATGTTATTAGTTTTATATCCTAAGATAATAATTATTAATACGTGTATTTAATAATAATAATATAACGGACGTCCAGGTAATAGTGTCCTATATCAAAGCTGTCATCCGACAAATTCAAGACCGTTAAGTGACATTTGACCTTTGAGCTATATCCATATATGAACGACCCTCGTGTAGTCTAGGTCAATTATTAGGTATTTATAATTGGTCTAGACCAGTGGTTTTCAAAGTATGGGCCCGGTGGGACGCGAGCGAATGGTGGGCTTTGAAACCCGAAAAAATCAACAAACTTTATTTGGCATCCACATCAAAACACCTAAAATGTCTTCGATCAAAAAATAAAATATAAGTAAAATGCAGAGATCTTCAGTAGGAGTGAATTGTTAAGTATTTGTTGCGATGCCAAACTGGACACCGACTCAGCATAATCTGCTGTCGCATAGAATGCGGCAGCGCTGATTTTCAGCGGAGCCCATAATGCGATGCGTTCGCGCGATACCCGGCCGCACTAAGTGATAGATTTCTCGTCTGTCTGTCTGTGTTTGTTTTTACCATCAACACACAAAATCTACTAATAGACTTTTTGCAGATGTATAATTAAAACAGAGAGTCAAACGTCGAAATTGCTTGACAAGAGAAAAGTTACCTAATTTACTCGTAAAAGTTAATGCGTAAAATAATATTGGGCGCAACAGTGAGTGGCGTCGCATGATAAAACACGAGTGAAACCACAGATTACTATTAAAATAATGCATAATAAGTCATGCAGTTGGTAAAACTGTTCGCACAATATTGATATGGGCATAATAACTGAAACGGCATTGGCATTACAGATTAAGTATCGCCAGTTAAAATCACTATCATATCGTCAGCTATTATAACATTTCGTGGCAAGTTTTATCTGTGTTTTCGAACCAGTAACTTTTAGTGTTTTAATCAGTAAGCTCATATAATATTGGCTTATTTTTTTCCACTGAAGTTTAAAACGTACAAAATAGTATTTGTTTTAAAGTAAATCCATACTGATATTATAAATGAGAAAGTAACTCTGTCTGTCTTACGCTTTCGCCTACGCCTTAACGGCTCGACCGATGATTATGAAATTTTGCATACACATTTTTAGGGGTACAAAGAAGGACATAGGATACTTTATATCCTGGAATTCCCGCAGGAACTTCGAAATTACCGCAGGTGAAACCGCGGGGACCAGCTATATGTCATACTTTTAAGACAAACCGCTGTAATTAAGGCTTATGAAAATGTAGGTAATAAACCTGTCCTTTTTGAGAGCTACGCGTAATTAGGGGAACTTAATGAGATTTAAAAGAATCATACGAAAAATGCAAGATTCCCGGAGACAGGATTTTAATTTAACGCTTTCATCGTTAACACAAAAAAAAAAAAAATGTTACCTTCAATGCCTCATTTGATAGTCTGTGTGAATGAGGTGACCTTTGCTGAAGTGATTTAGGTTCCAAATTAATTGTGATGGATGAAGGTGCTGCATGGGTACTCCTGAATATAATACCTACACGGAGGATTATAAGTTTTTACAAGACTTCCAAAAAGGAGGAGGTTCTGCATTCAGCTGTATGTATGTTTTTATGATACTGATCATTATGGTATAATCATAGTGCTTGGACATTACAGAGCGTCACTGGATGCCAAACTAAGCAGTTGGTTCTGTATACAGTATATAAGTACCTGTTACAAACTCTTTGCTTTTATAAGCCGTTTGTTTTTCATCGTCGATTTCGATTTTCTTTTTATATTTAATTTGTATATATTTAAAAACAAAAGAAAAAATAGTGTCTGAATTTTCTTATGTGAAAATTTCCGATCGGTTAAACGAAAAAAAAAACTAAATTGATTCGTTTTAATAGCACCATCGATCAAGGATCAAATCGTGATGTTTTAGTTATTGAAAATTTCTAGTTGGGCGAACTTTCCTTGCGATATTCGATAACCTTGAACATTATTTTATATTTCATCCGAATAGTTCAATGGAACCACAATCATATAAGATCAAGAGAAGTAAACTTTTATGTTACATGAACCTTTTCCAACTTATTCCCAGAACCAAGAAATGCAGTGAGCCAAACAAAACGCTTGCTTGTTCAAATTGTTTGGAACTGAGAAAAGATTTTAAAGTTTCAAAATGCAGTGAAAACGATTTCAGCGTTAGGAAAGATTGCTATAAAAATAAGATAGAAGTCGCATTACAAAATGTCTAAAACTAATAGTTGGTCTCGAATCTAAGGCAAATAATAAGTAATATCTGAACTATATGAACAAAAAAAAAACAAAAAGTAAGTAGGTACTTATCGTTGGTATTTTTTAATATTCGTTCAGTGATTAAGGTTAAGTTAAAACAATGGTAGACCACTATTTTGGGCTGCAGAAGCCCTTACGCGATCGATAAACAACCTAGATAAACGTGCGTGACAAATCTACGACAAATGGTATCACGGACGCGAAGCAAGTGGAAGATCATTTATCGTTGACGGAAATAAAGAATCCCAACAAAAACATTTTCATGTAAAATGTTGCCAAGACGAGACCATATGCCAGCACTTTCAAAAAGTTATCAGATCTTATGTAGAGCCAAGCTTCTAACTCTACACGCCTTAACTCTACAAGGTCTAACTTCACAAACTCTACACCTTAGCCAAAATATGTGGCTTGACCATTTCGCTACATTCACATGGCCCTTAGGCCCTATGGTGAAAAATTGGTCCATTTTTCATTACTTTTCTGTTATATAATAATAGTTCTTTGTAGTAACGAAACGGCCAAGCCACATATTTTGGCTAAGGTGTAGAGTTTGTGAAGTTAGACCTTGTAGAGTTAAGGCGTGTAGAGTTAGAAGCTTGGCTCTACATAAGATCTGATAACTTTTTGAAAGTGCTGGCATATGGTCTCGTCTTGGCAACATTTTACATGAAAATGTTTTTGTTGGGATTTCATTTCTTTTTGTAAGTCAAAATTGCAGAAGTCTCATACAAACTTCCATCCCCTAATTTAAGGGGTTGGGAGATAAAAGTTACAAGTTTTATAATTTTTTTGTTGTTTGTTTACTAATACTAGCTTACATACCAAATTTCAGCTTTCTAGGACATTAGGAAGTACCCTAAGAATTTTGATGATCATCAGTGAGTCAGTGACGAAATCGAGGTTTTTTAGATATCAATAAAATCTAAAGGATGGGAGCTATACAATTAAAACTTTATACATTTAATAAGTCTGCTATTGACAACATATTCCGAAAATTTTGTTTATCTGGTATAATCCAGACCCAAGTTACAAGGGTTCAAAAAAACGACGAAACGCTTCGAGAAAAGGTAGGTAGTGCCCTTGCGCTTTGCTGGCTCGTCTTGGCGGGGGCACTACCGTGCCCCCAGATCACGAGTCACGACGCAATCCGCAAACAGCTTTCCCACAGTGGACACAATGTTGCTGGAATTGATCAGGAGCAAGTCTGTGACAAAGCTTCACTTGGCTACATAATAAATTAGGCGAAAAAATTTACTGTTTTCTGCTATTCTTATTTTTTCTACAAATTTGACTAGAAAAGCCCTAGGAAAATATTAGAAAAGCGTCCTAGTGACACAATTTATTACGAGAAAAAAGAACCGGTCAAGTGCGGGTCGGACTTCGCACTTAGGGTTCTGTACCAAATGTAAAATTACAGAATTTCAAAGAAAAACATCGGGTTATGCTGGTATTTTTTTAGTAAAATATACGTAATAGTAATAATAAGTATTATTACCAAGTTTTAAGTTCATTGGGCAACGGGAAGTTGGAAAATACTTCGGTACAAAATGTTGTAAAAAAAGTTTTGCGATGTTTTTAAAACACAAAAACAACTTTTACCTACTTAATGAGCTCTATTCAACGATACCCCACTCAATTCCGTCGAAAAAAAATTGCGCCCCCTTTAGCTGTATGGGAAGCCCCCTTAGAAATCCTTGAAAAAATTTTTTGGCAATTCGTATAACTTTGGGTCATTAATATACGTACCTATACTGTACAAATTTGAAGACTGTAGCTTCTACGGTTTGACTGTGAAACCCATGAGACAGACGAAGGACAGACGGACAAGCGAGTGCGAGTGATAGCAATAACGCTCCGTTTGGACCCTTCGGGTACGAAACCCTAAAAAGATGATGTCTATGTTGTGGTTTAACATTGAGACTAACCTTTTTGGAACGATAATATCAGTATAAATTTTATTTTTATTAAAACCGTGACGCGCAATGGGGACCTTGACTACTTTTGAAAATCAAAATTCTAATTAGTCCGTCAGAAAATAAAAAAACAATAGACACGTATTTTTTGCTTTTTCAAATAAATTAAAATATACCGAGATAAAGCGCATTAAAGTTTAGGGTGAGGGGGTCATGAGTCATGACGTCACTAACCGCTAAACCCGCCATACAAACCGTCCAGATAGTGACGTCACGCGAAATTTCAACTCGATGTATCGCCGTTATGTTTTGATTACGTAAAAAAAGAAAAATTACGTGTCCAATATTTTTTATTAATCTACAAGACGGGCTAAAAAAAATTAGTCAACTTGCCCATTGTTTGGAAAATGTAATTGTTTTATTTTTCACCTCACAGCCTCAGACGAAATAAAAACTCAAGACGGAGCGCTGTCAACAACAAAGTGAAGCCCGTATCGTAAACATGTGAGCATTTAGTGAGTGTTGCCGTGCAGTGAAAACTTATTACCCAAAATTTTTAAGTTCTAGAAAGATGAATGGATAAGTAAATAGATAAGTTAGTATTTTTTTAAGTTTTATACCTCGGTTGTATATTCGAGAACCTTAAAAATATAGGTTTCGAATTTATGATAAAACATGGAAAATAAAAATTAACGCCTATTTACACTTACATTAATTTTATGAATATTAAATTTTTTTACAAAATAATTAAAACCGACTTCCAAAAAACACATAACTAAAAAGCTAAAAATAACAAAATACCGATTTAATCCAACAGACCAACAACGTAATACCTACTATTATTGGTTTGTGCTACCACTTTTCGATTAGGTAGGTATTATTGTCTGTTGGATTAAATCGGTATTTTGATATTTTAAGCTTTTTAGTTTTGTGTTTTTTTGTTAAAAATTTGTTAATTTCTTGCTTTTAAGTGAGACGGTTTGTAATTTTTCTAAGTTACAATAGCCTGATGTTAACTACTCATCATCTTTTACAAAATATTGCTCTTCTCGATGCAGGGACGTTAATTTTTGAGGAGTTCTCCTGGTACATCACACTCAGTTCCACTTTGCCATATACGCTGTGAGTTGTGACGAGCATAAATTATTTAGGAACCATTTAAAATTAACGAATCGGAACTCGTGAAATACCTATTATTGAGTAGTCCCGATGATCATCTGTGGTCTTCATAATCAGTTCCACTTCTTCAAATTTTGCATTCCGAAAGCAAATGAACGATTTACTATAAAAAATACTCAAATCGGTATAGGTGTGCTTATTATTTTTGAAGAGTTCCCTCGATTTCTCCAAGATCCCATCATCAGATCCCGATTTGGTGGCAATGGGACCTAATTGAGAGTAAACCCTTTCAAACAAAAAAAGAATTTTCGAAATTGGTCCAACCGTCTTCGAGTAATCGGTGAACCTACATAAAAAAAAAAAAAAACATACATACAATCGAATGCATAACCTCCTGCTTTTTGAAAGTCGGTTAAAAACTTAAAATCGAAATAGGTAAATGAACGTGTTACATTACGCTCCAGGTCACATTAACTTACCCATAAAATGGGGACTATGGTGACGCTCACTAGTAGCAACACTTATGAAAGTTGTGAAGGTTTTGTGTTCCAAGTTGTCATAAATTAATAAAATTGATATTTTATTAAAAATGTGGTTCTATCCTGCTTTTTATTTTTCGAAGATTGATTTTTACACCCTCTCACTACAAAATTCGGCATTTTTTCTATAAAAAATAGAAATTATTACAGCGTGACACTCCGCGCGTCGGAATAGCTTGACTGACAAGGTAAGGCGTAGTTTTGTTATATGTGTGTGCGTGTAACTGTGCATGTACACGCCGAGGCGTAGTTTTACGGCTTCACTTCTTTGTTCACAGCGCTCCGTCTTGAGTTTTTATTTCGTCTGAGCTCACAGCAAATTAAAACCATGCTCTCGAAACCAATAATAACAGGTAGGGTTATAACAGACAGCACACTTGAGATAAAATGGGGAAATGAAGAAAACTAGCATGGCGTTGTCCAACAGAGTAGGTACATAATATAACTGAGTGGCTGCGCGACGGCACAGATAATATAATGCTATACTGCGACGGTAAATATAGCTATAATTTGTTCCAGACGCACGCGATAAAGGCAAGTGTTCACACGGTTATGCCATAAGGCAACACATAATATATCTTTTCCAATGCCCGTCTTAATTTATCTAAATGTTACGACAACGCCCTATAAACTTTTTTCTCGCACGAAATCTGAGTGTCACAGTAGGTATATGTATTATGTATCTCCACCCTCTGCCGTCACCATATTATGTTGACTTACAAATTTTATCATTTATTGGGCACCAAATGGTCCGGCGGTCGCAATAATTCATGTACCTACTCGTATGTCCTGTGTGATTTGCGAAGAACATATTGCATCATTAAAATTTAGCTCATTATAAGAGAAGGCTATTTGCTTTCTAAATAAAATCATAATTAGTTACTGAAGGAACTAAAGGATTATTGTGTTTAAGTTAGGGTTATACGTAGTTTTACAGGAAATAAAATATAACAGTAGGGTAACAGTCCCCTAGTTTAACGTGATACTCAGTAAAATGATCTCTGAAATTTTTTCATTCATACATTTATCAAAAATGCAACAAGTATCGCCGGTATATAATAGTAACTTTACGTTGCATAATATTTAATTATTTTTTTTGTCTTCTTAGACTTATTGACCGCTTCTTGTTTAGCTTTTTTACCACAAACGTTGCAAAGAAGATTGTACATGGTACAAAATTCATGCATCCAAGATGAACATGGTAAACATTTTATCCAATTATTTATCATTGGAAGTCATGCAATAATCATTTTCTGTACATTAAATGCACTATTCTCACTTCCATCAGAAATATCTTCGTTCGAAGAGCTCTTATAATTTTGTTTATTATTACCGCTGCCTGATGAAGAAGAGAAAAGTTTCAATTTTTTTGAATTTTCCTTTTTTACTTTCCGTTGTTACATTCTTTCCTAATTATTACCGGGAGAACTTCGAAATCAACGCAGGTGCGACCGCGGGGAACATCTATAAGGTTAGATATACGTATGAAATGTGTTTTACGGCATCTTACTAAATATAACAAAGTGCAATAAAAAACGAAAGATCTACAACAATCGCACTTTGCACCCTAAATACCGTTTCCTTTTTTATGGCGGCAAATGAATTTAAACGGTCGGCCATTTAATCGGCGACATTGCGAGGCCATCAATACTTGTCCTCCCTTTTTTAAATAATGTAAATGGACGAAATAGAGGTCAAGTGATACTTTTCCACCGTAGCTCGTAGGCAATATTACAGGGGGTTTTCATGGTGGTATTAGGACAACGCGTTATATTAAGTACGCGCTTACTTCTGTCGACAGGACCCATACGCTTCGAGGATTCCATCAGAAACTCTCCGATTTACCGAAATTAAAAAGTAGGCCTGTAATATTTTCCCAGGAAACCTAATTTGAATCTTGTCATGTAGAAAGAAACCGACTTCGATAAGTCGGAACTTCTGATTGATATTACACTTCCGGTTCCGATTTTTGCTCCGACAGTTTTAATTCGAAGATTTATGCATGTCGCGCTCTGACTAGGCAACCCCTCCTCCCCAGGTGCTTTCTGTCGTCAATTACGCTTCCAGTATACGGATATACAATATACCTATCATATTCGTATATGAATGATGATTAACACATCCCTCTTCTGCCAACATCTTCCCACACCGGTTCTGGTTACGACTTCGACAAAAAATAATAATTTAAAACTGACTCCGATTTCGGTTCCGATAAACTACCTCAGTAACATGTAGAGTAAATATCCGAAAAATCCGCTCTTGGATCACGACGTATTCAGACTAGCTACTCATGTACATTATAAGAATATATAGGTGTAGAAAAAGATACAAATTACGCGGTAGTAAATAACATGCGATCGTTCTAAATAGAAACGTATTGCTTTATTTTCCCGCTCGCAAGTACTTTGATCGTGTTGCATGACCGCTGCGGACATCATGCTCTGCATCTAAATTAAGGCGAACGAACAGTATCGCATTTGTACATAATGCTGAGCTGCATTACAATTGCGATACTAGGTACTGGTTTCCAACTACAATGGGTCAGAAGTAAAAAGGAAACATTAAAGGGAAGTTCTTTATCGCACGGCACGGATGGGAGTGAAACTTGGTTTTCCGTCACGGCGTCATACGGCTGCTCTACGAAAAAACAAAGCAACTCTAATTTTTTTTTCGAAGTTAGTTTTTTTGTATTTTTGCCTCTTTTCACGCATAACGGACATAACAGACTCAGTTTAATATGCAAAAAACTAAGTGTTCCACGACACTCACGCATTTTTTCATAAAGGAAATGATAGAATTTCGGAGCTCCTGCGGGAAGTCCAATGTCCTTTGCTGCACCCTTGAGAACGTGTTTTTAAAATTTCCCGCCATTGGACCAATTGCTAATTGGACATTTTAAACCGTCTGGACTTTTTGCGAATCGGACGTACTGCGCCTAAATGCGGTTGAGTAGTTAAGGCATGAGAGCGTGACAAACAAACAAATAAACTCACTTGTGCATTTACATAATATTATAGTAAGGATAAGGATTATAATAAATAAAAAAATAAAATAAAAGGAAGGAAGGATAAGGATTATACATGACTATAACCGCGTTATAGTCAATCGAAATAAACGCACGGGTGGAATAAAATAACTTAATGATTGAATGGTCTTTTTATATTTCAGGTAGTAATTTCGTTGTTTATTACACCGCGAGAATTGGCACCAAAGTCACGTGCGAAAATTACGACTCGACATTTAAAAAATAAACTGACTTTCATCTTAATGAGTGTATTAAAAGAATAGGGGAATATAATTCAGATTGCTAAAAAAATAAACGTAAACGTTACAAATGGAAGATCATTAAATATATTTACTTATGTAATAATGTAATATATTTAAATATGTAATATATTTACTTACTACATGTAACTATGTGTGTATGTATTTTATTGTGTCGGTATGTGTAGGATATGCATGTGTTATAGTATGTATTGTGAGTAAATTGCGTCTTTATGCTTTAGTTATTAATTATTAGTGTCTAGTATTAAGTATATTAGTTATTGTTTTGTTTGCACACCCCATCTTCTATATCTCTCTGTCTACCCAATGGTTAACTGGTAGAGAATGCCGCAAGGCATTAAGTTCGCCATTTGTACACACTGTGCAATAAAGAATAAATAAATAAATATTTTTTGTAGGAACAGCTACCTACGAATATTAAAAACTAATGTTGTCGTACGGGTAATAGGTATAAGAATTAGTAAAAAAAAGAACCGGCCAAGTGAGAGTTCGAATAGCACACCGAGGGTTCCGTAATAATTTGTAGGTATGTAAATAGTTCGTCCATCACGGGAATCGCCTCCGAAGATTGTTTTTAAAACCTTTATTTACGAAGTAACTACATAACGGTTTTCAACTATCGGGACAAACGTTTTTTTTTATGCTATTTATCTCTTCATAGCGTTGGCTAAGGATATTTTCACAGCTCCAAGGGATTACAGACCTGAGTATATAATATTAATTTCAGATCGATCCTCTAGGGCCTACGCATTCCTAAGAAAAGGGGTCCTGACTGACCAACAGACAGACGGACAACGACCTGTGAAGTGAAGTGAAGTTTTTCTTTTTGGAGTACGAAACCCTAAAATTTAAAAATAAATTAGGAGCAGCTTATTAGAAACAACAATGTTAATTGTTCTCCAACGAAGCTTTGTCGTGTCACGGGGCACAAAAGTGTACGTCAAAGTTTTATCAACGACAAGAAATAAATCGACGCTCTCTAAGTGGCTCAGTAAAGTGACTTGACATCACCTGGGCCTTTATTCACTACTAGCTGTGCCCCGCGGTTTCACCCGCATGAAAGGTTTTTATACAACAACTTTTTTCCCGACATTCGATTTCAATGAAATAAAGGCTATATGTAGCTCCAGACTAAGCTTAATCTATCTGTGAAAACTGCATGACAATCGGTTCAGTAGATGCGGAGATTATCGCGAACAGACAGACAGACAGAAAATAATTTTAAACTTACTAACTTCTTTTTTGGGCTTGGTTACTCTTCTTTTATCACCCCTCTCAATTTTGGGTAAAAATATTCAAGGTACAGAATCGCGGATTCTACTCTTTTATTATTGGTATAGATAACCATAACACGCCGCGTTAAGATAATATGCCGCAAAAATTGTTTTTCCCTCGCGATTAAAGAAGTTATGCTTTAAAAAAATACATTTACAACGTGTGTTAAGTAGAGTATACAAAATATTAATTTCTAATATTTTGGCATCTGGAGCGGTTGGAATTGTGTTTTTAGGACGCGCGAATGGTGTTGGTCATAGAGAATAAGGGTCCTGATGTCAAGTGACGGCCGCGGCCGTGGTCAAACGCCAAGACTGTTTAGTGTTTACCATTTAAAAAAAACCTACGCATCAAAACATTTTATCTAGAACCATTTGCAAAACAGCAACCATGAACCAAGGTTAATAGCCAATATTGTGCGATATCAGCGCTTTTAAAATTACCACGCGAAACGTGAAGTACAAGTAATATGGCCTCGTTTAGAAAGTATCGGAGAATGATTGTGTTTCTTCGACGAGAAATATTATATACCCTTTCACAGAAAGATGGCAAGTAGGTACAAACATCTTAATAGTCCTTGGTTTGGTTTTGATCTTGATTGGTATCGATATATACACGATATACGAAACTTCTCTCGGTTCTACGTACCTACTGATTTTTTTTTAAATACGTGGCAATTTTTCTTTACATTGCAACGGATTAGAATATTTTTAAACTAGAAACAAAGGTAACGTAGAGTAGAATGTAAATTCGAGTGGTGTTGTGTTCTGAAATGTTATTTCATAGACACTTTATCTTTATAAATAAAAATGGACGTTTGAATGTTTATCCTCTTTGCGTGCCTAAACTATTGAACTGATTGTGATGAAACTTTGGCGGGTGGTTATGCCTGCGCCCGCAAAGGTTCCTTATAGTATAAAGAGATCGTGCAGTAATTGCAAAACTCACACGGGTGAATCTCCGAAACGGTTGGACCAATTTTAACAGGAGTTCCACTGCGAATTAGCTGATGTTATAAGGAGTAAATTAGCAACTTTGGAGTTCCTGCAGGTGTTCCGAAACTCACGCGGGTGAAACCGCGGGGCATACCTAGCTAGTTAAGAATAAAATTTTAGCAAGCAACGAAAGTGACGAGCACATCTCAATTCTGTACGTTTAAGTTTCGAATTCTCATAAAAAAATATTGTTAGTTTTAAAAAGTAACATTACCTAAATAAAATATTATCAAGGCGAAATCGAAAATTTATAAAGTTTATCGAAAAGAGGAGCGCAGAAATTGAGAAAATACATATTGATGTAGGTATTAATAAATACATAATATAGGTATCGTTGTAACTAGGCACTATAGCTGTCCGCGCGGTTTTACCCGCAGTAATTCTTATGTACCCTGACATCTTGTATGCAAAATTCAGCCGTTCACGTGTGATGTCCTGACCAAGGGAAAAAGGGATTCATTTTTCTATAAATAGATATTATTATAGCTATCTATAACATTTTATCTATATAAAACACTAGGAGGATACATTATAAATGTCCATCGATCAGCATCAGCAGTGACATTCACCTGGAATATAGGTCAAGTGCCAAGTTGAAGGCTAGCATGTAAATAATAATAAAATGCAAGAATGATAAATCTATTTATTGTTACGGTGCGTACAGACTATGTAACATGTTATATAACACGTCATTATATAACATTGTTATACAACATTGCAACATAAAAACAAAACTGTACACATTAGAATAACAATGCAATATAACAATGTTATATAACCATTGTCGTTTCTCGCTCTTCAGTGCTATGCTATCCACAATGTCGTCGCTGAGAGGACGTTTCACTAGCTGCGGGCTGCGGTAGCGACTATTGTCCTTTTAATAACAAAAGAAAAAAAAAACAAACGCGACTAAGTTATATAACAAGTTATGTAACATTCAGTGTCTACATTGTCTGTAACATGTCATATAACATGTTTTGTTATATAGTTTGTACGCACTGTTACTGGATAAAGATGCTACGTAGCTGCGAGTTGGATTTGGTTCGAGAATGAGGAGTTACTATTTTATTAGTAAAACTATAGCTGTTTCCTGCGGTTTGACCCGCGTGAGTTTCGGAATTCCCGCAGGAACAATTTTTTTCTAAAATAAAAGTAGCCTAAGTTACTCCTCATATCATTATAACATCAGCTATCTGCCAGTGAAAGTCCCGTTAAAATCGGTTTAGCCGTTTCAGAGATTAGCCAGAACAAACAGAGAAAGACAAACAATTCAAAAATTGTTCTTTATGTGTGTACTGTATACTTTCTTTCATACGCATGTGCACTTTCATATGCATTTAGTGAAAAGCTGTTAATTTGGAATTACAAAAAGACACTTCCAATTTTATTTACATGCATAGATAATGTGTACTAATAATAGTAGAAATATGTATTGTTTATAAGGGCATAAAGTAGAAGAGAAAGAGCCTTCTTATGAATCTTTACGGGGCGGGCAACAAATTTATGGCGGTCAAAATTGTAGGCAACACCAACTCAAGCCTAATTGAATGTTGTGGAACCCTCGAATAAGCTATTCACATTCTTCTTTTAATATATTTATCACGTCGGAACTGCGAACAAAGCGTGTTGGATGTCATATATAAAATAAACTAGCTTAATTCCATGGAACAACATACTAGGGGTATTTTATCATATCTATATCTATCTATCGGTAGATAGATATATTACACATAATATCTACACATACATATAAATAAAATTGAAGTGTCTGTTTGTAATTCCAATTAATAGCATTTCACTAAATGTACGTGAAAGTATATATATGTATGTGTACGGTAAACAAATTAGGAAGGTACATAAAAAAAACAACTTTTAAAATTTTTCTCTGTCTATTTGTTCCGGCTAATCTCTAAAACCGCTGGACCGATTTTAAAGGGACTTTCACTGGTAGATAGTTGATGTTATATGGAGTCCTCGCGGGAATTCCGAAACACACGCGGGTGAAGATGCGAGGCACAGCTAGTTTAGAATAAATAACAATTAATATTCTAAAGATGTTTTATATACGAGAGAAATGTTTTTTTTTTTTACTTTCTACGTTACTCCATCTTGAAGGTCTTCTGTTTAATTTGATTTCTGAGAAACAGTAGATAAGTAATAGCATGTAAGCAAGCATGTAGTATGCAAGTGAATGTACCTAATCTTCGCAATTTTTGGCATATCGTACCTTAATATGTATACCTAATATAGGTACAACACCTACCTACCTAATTACGTCATAACCAAAACGTTTAAACCACAACCTGTTAACATTAAATACACAAACACCAAAATTTATCTAAAATTTCGTCCCTTTACCTTTTAACTTCCAACTAATTTAGCAGCGGAGCCCTCGTGTATCCTCTCAATTTAATTGATGTTTTAGTAGTTTTCCAACATTGTGCCGTTCGAGCTGACAGTGATTTATTGTTTTGCTGTGTAGCAGATACGTAAGTATGATGTATTATGTAGACCAATTTTTACACAACTCAGTTGGAAACAATGAGGCCTACATACAATATGACTTAATACGACAAACCAATACTACCCTAGCTAAGTACTTAACGGTACCAATAACACTTCCCAAAACACAGATCTACTTAATCCCACACTAAGCTATAAACTTGTGTCATAGATAACAACTAAACGTGGTATAAACTACATATTATTATACTAGCTGTGCCCCGCGGTATTACCTGCACGAAACGTTTTTACATAACAACTTTTTTTCCCGACATCCGATTTAAATGAAACAAAGCCTATGTACAACATGTAGCTCCGGGCTAAGCTTAATCTACCCGTGAAAATTAGATGACAATCCGCTCAGTAGATTCAGAAATTATTGTGAATAGATATATAATTTTAAAAACTGTTCTTTGTGGTTGGTTACTATTCTTTTTTCACCCCCTGTAAATTGTTAAAAATATACAATGTATAGAATCACGGATCCTACTGTTATAATATAGCAAAGATAATATATACTATTGTATAGATATACAAACACGTCCAGATTGGAAAATGGAACCCTATTTTCATCACACAAAGTGTGAAACACCTGCATCGGGAATCGAGCCCAGAACCTCTGGATTAGCTATAGTGACTTGCTGCGCCAATCCGGTCGTGATATCTAGTCGTTATACGAGCTATGCTAAGGAGGAAGGACTCATATAAAAAAAATCTTCATAAATAAAAAAGGAACTCTAGCATTTCTAACAAAAAAGGGAACTGATTGACTCATTCTTTTGGTAACGTCACTTATTAGGTACAATCAGCCGCAAATAGGGCAGTAAAAAATAACTCCCGCGGTCCCAAAAGCCGTTGTTTCCAACAATATAATTTCAGCGCTCGTCAGTTACCTCGAGAGTGCCATGCCGCTTGCCATTACGCTTCATGCCATGGGCATTACCCAAAAATATCTCAATCGTTCGCCAGATTATTTTAGGGTGTGAAACGAAATTGCCAGCTTTTACCTTTCTAACGAAAGCTTTTCCTAGAAACTCGGCTAAATTGTGATTATACAGAGAAGTGAAATAATGAGGGAGAAAAAGGATTTTCAATATTTTCATCAAGTGCGCACTTGTTATTATGATTACGTCACAAAGTAATTACTTTAAAACACGATGATTTTGAAACGAAAGAGAAATATGAAAGAGGAAAAAAGTTTTTCATGATTATATTTCGCTGGCAGACTTTGAATAGAGAATTTATTTTATTTCAATCCATGTGGAATTCTTTTACTTTCATTTTACCTTTTTTCTTATTTTTAGTTTTGTTTGTGAATAGTGACCGTCACATTGTTTTATACCATCCGCAAATAGCAATCTTTCAATCTTCTTTCTTTATTAGTTTTTCAATAACATTAAATTAATATTCACGCTAGAATACACTCAGCGTCGGATGTGTAAAAATACATGTCAAAGTCTGTCAAGATTTGTGATCTTATATCGAAAAATAAAAATAGACACGACATGCTCGTTCCTTTTCTAATATTGTAAAGATGTAAAATTGGGAAGTCTGGATGTAGGCAATGATATGATCTTAGATGTAGACACTCTCTGCGCCTCAATAACTCATTTACTCATCAAAAGCTACTATGTTCCTGAGTGACATACAATATTTTTAATATTATTACTATATTATTATATTCCGGAACAGAGTTTTTGAGGTAGTCTCAAAATTCATGCCAATGAAACTGCGGAAAACAGTGTGACGGATAAAATTTAGGTCTTGGAGTAGAAGTAAACTTTCATCCTATTACAAAAAAAGGTTCCACGCAAATCACGCAATAACTACCTGTAGGTACTGCAAAAATTGAAAGGGATTTTAGCAGTTGCTCAGAATATACCTAGACCTTTTAACATATTAAGCTTTGTTTCAGCATGGAACATAACGTGGGTACTGTTATACCCTTAATATGGTATGTAGATTTGTAACTCATCAGTATCGAAAAGTGCCGGCTTGCACTTTTCGATCACGGTTCATGCTATAAGAAATTAAGAGCTTCAGTCTCGTCCCAGCCGCGTTCCGAGCCACTCATTTTTTCTAACTCCTAATTCTAATTCTAATTATATTCCTTTTTTTAATATAATAAAGTATATAGTTTTAGATTACGAAAGTGTTCTTTTTTAAAAAGCTCTAACCGAATTCTCGTATAACATTCTGGTGGCAGCGGTGGGATTGTTAATTGCGAAAATCCCTCGGAACCGTTTCCGAATCCGTGAATCTAAAGAAATTATGTGCTAAATTATGTGTTAAGTGCTAATAAATTGTTCAGTGAACAGTGAAGTGCAAATACACTTGACCAATGCTTATCGCATTGGCCACCGCAGTCGCCGCACAGTGAGTCCACTTATAACCCAAACAAACTTTATCGCCGTAGCTACGTCTGCCAGTTCTGAGAAATATGGCAACCAAGGATGACTACAGATTACATGTAGACATTCCGGACGTACAGTCCGAACCTAAATCTCCCACACTAACTCCAAGGGCAACACCTAATAAATCTCCATTCACCGAAATGGATCTTAACATCTTGTTCAAATTCATTAATACCTACGACGGAACTAGAGAAACTCTGAACTCTTTTATTGTGAATTGTGATAATGCTTATGAACTTGCTACTGAGCCGCAGCGACATATATTATTTAAGTATATTCTAAGTCAACTACGCGGTAAAGCGGAGGTTGCTTGCTCGATCAAAGAATTCGGTAATTGGAAACAGCTAAAAGAATTTCTCAAAACCCAGTTTGGCGAGAGGAAACATTACTCGCATTTGTTAACCGAACTCCAGGAAAGCAAGCAAGGCCCGCAAGAAACCGTCAGTCAATTTGCATTAAGAATTGAAACTTGTTTATCTCAATTGTTAACTGAAGTATCTGTATCAACTAGCAAACTTAAAGAATTACCGGGTCGCACAGCGGCAATGGAAGACATTGCCCTCCACCACTTTACTAGTGGAATCTACCCACGATTATCGTCGATAGTAAGGAGTAGGTCGCCTAAAACTCTTAATGAGGCTATAAACTTAGCTGTATCAGAGGAACGTATCCAACAGAGCATGTATAACAGGCGCCCTCAAGTCACTATTAACAGACCTTTTAAACCCAATAAAGATACTAACCCAGTAATTCGCAATATGCAAAATCAAGGGCAGTACCAGCCGAATCCAGACCATAAGTCCAACAATTATCAAAGCCAGAATCAATCTCGAACTTATAAATTCAATGAACCGATAGTTTGCCGCTATTGCAAATTCCCCGGTCACTCGATCGAAAACTGTAGGAAACGCGAATATAACAATAATCGCGCGCGTAACTTTGGAAAACCTTCCACTTCCGGTTATAAACCAACAACGCAACAACGCGTAAATTTTGTTCAGGAACTCGAAGACGAAAATGACGTTGACTACGATAACGAACATCAAAAAAACGACTAGGTGACTCGTACTGGTGTCGCACGAGACGCCCGACTCATAAAGTCGATACCAAATCTACTAAATCTACCAAATCCACTGAATCTACTAAATCTACCAAATCTACTAAATCTACCAAATCCACTGAATCTACTAAATCTACCAAATCTACTAAATCTACCAAATCCACCGAATCTACTAAATCTACTAACTCCACCGAATCTACTAAATCTACTAAACCCACTGAATCTATTAAATCTACTAAATCCTCTATTTCCGCGAAACCCACTGCTATGTCCACTGAATCTTCTATATCAACTCCAACAGTGTCCACTACCAAACCTACTAAATCTGCTATATCCGCGAAATCTGCTGCTATATCCACTGAATCCATCAGATCCATTACACATGTAAAGCCCTCACTTGCCAAACCTGTATTAAGAGAAAACCCATCTCGCTCTGATCTCCTCAAACAAAGCAAAATATTTGAAATTACCTCAGACCCAAATAAAATACTACTTCCACACATCTTAATCGACTCAACGATATCAGAATTTCCACTATGTCTTTTAGTTGACTCAGGCTCTGCAATCAGCATCTTGAAATCATCATGTATACAAAATTTCCCTAAACTTGTTAATGAACAACTAATCCTAAAGGGCATCGAACCTCAGCAGAACCCAACGAAAACTCTTGGCCATTTTCAATTGAGGATGCACCTTAGGAACTCTCGAAACTCTATCAGTCATAAATTTCATGTAGCAAATAACATTCATCTCCCATACGATGGAATCATAGGTACAGATATGCTTAATAAATTTGGTTGCAAAATCGATTACACAACAAATTCACTTCAAATAGATAACCTACAATTACCACTCCGATTCCATGAACCAATTTATACTATTCCTGCTAGATCAGAAATGACAATCGAGTGCTCTGTTTCTAATCCAGATGTTAAAGAAGGTGTCGTACTAGATCAGACTCAATTCAAAGATATACTAATAGCTAATTGCCTGGTTAAAGTAAAAGATAATAATAGAATCAACATAACTGTCGTGAATACCTCTGAGTCTGCTAAATCCTTAAATTCAAACTTAAATCTAACCCTGATTCCGATTGAACCTCCCAACACCAATACTAGTTTTACTTATAACAAAGAATACTCCATTAATGCGATACAACCACAAAACTCTTTCCAACGCACCCAAGAAGTTCTAAATCTTCTCAGGACATCACATCTTAATTCTGAGGAAGCCGACTCTCTCTATCAAATATGTTCTGATTACTCCGATATATTCCACCTGTCAAGCGAACCCCTGTCTTCAACTAATGCATTACAGCATGAGATTAAAACAACTACGAACGAGCCCATTCACGTCAAATCATATCGATTCCCTGAATTCCACAAACAAGAAGTCCAAAACCAAATAGAAAAAATGTTGAAAGACGGTATAATTAAACCATCAATGTCTCCATGGTCTGCACCCATTTGGGTCGTCCCTAAAAAACTCGATGCTTCCGGACAGCGCAAATGGAGAGTCGTGATCGACTACAGGAAACTTAACGATATCACAATCGGAGACTCTTATCCTATTCCCAATATAAATGAAATTCTAGATCAACTCGGAAAATCCAAATACTTCTCAACCCTAGATCTTGCTCCCGGTTTTCACCAAATTAAAATGTGTCCAGAAGACGCAAGCAAAACCGCCTTCAGTGTACCCCAAGGACACTTTGAATTTAAACGTATGCCATTTGGACTTAAAAATGCACCTTCTACATTCCAAAGATTGATGAATTCCGTCCTCTCAGGACTTCAAGGCACTCGCTGCTTCGTTTATCTTGATGATATAGTTATCTATTCTTACGATCTCGATTCTCACATCAAAAACCTCGCAATGGTATTCAAACGCCTAAGAGAATTCAACCTCAAATTGCAACCTGACAAGTGCGAATTCCTTCGTAAAGAAGTCTCCTACCTGGGTCATCAGATCACTAACGAAGGCGTAAAACCTGATCCAACGAAACTAAACGCTGTATCAAAATTTCCAGTTCCTAAATCTCCAAAGGACGTGAAATCCTTTCTAGGACTTATGTCGTATTACCGAAGATTCATACCCGACTTTTCCAAAACAGCAAAACCCCTAACTACGCTTTTGAAAAAGAATATTCCATTCATATGGCAAAACGAACAACAACTTGCATTTGAAACTCTCAAAAATCGACTGACATCACCACCGCTTCTTGTATATCCCGACTTTACCAAACCTTTCACACTTACCTGTGATGCCTCTAATTATGCAATAAGTGCTATTCTCTCTCAAGGTGACACCGGAAGAGAAAAACCTATAGCCTATGCGTCAAGGACTTTGAATAAAAACGAAATCAATTACAATGTCACTGAAAAGGAACTATTAGCTATCTTGTTCGGGTGTAAAACCTTCCGGCCTTATCTTTATGGTCGTAAATTTCAAATAATCACCGATCACAATCCATTATGTTGGCTCTTCAAGCACAAAGATCCATCAAGCAAATTGCAAAGATGGCGGTTAAAACTCGAAGAATACGATTACGAAATAATCTACAAAAAAGGGAAACTTAATTCCGCTGCAGACGCATTATCTCGGTATCCAGTTCGTAACGATGACAATTCTATTCCAGTTTTACCAATATCAAATCCTACAGACATTCCTACCAACTCCAATGACCCGACAACCTTAGATCCGGGTCCAGCTGTTGCTCCAAATCCTCTTGACGTTCAACTCCCTTCAAGCCCTTTCAACCCTGACGACTACAACTTACCCTCACTGGATCCACAAGACGTCGAACTTCTCCCAAATTCACCTTTCAACCCTGCAAACGAAAAGAACAATATCGATCCTATCAATGACATACTAAATCCTGAGACGTGTGACGAAACGCTACCTACGAACCTACCTGTTGATCTACCAACTTTACCAAGCCCCGAAGTTCACGATGACTCTTATTCAGATTTCCTAAAAGCCATGTCCGACAAAACCTTCAAATACAATACTAAAATTCACGAATATGTAAACCCTTTACTATCTTCAGACTGTAAAATAATTGTCGTTCCTACTTCCCTCGATTTTGACGAGGCCAACCCATATATAGAGGAAATCCTCGCCAATCACGGTGACGTTTCTGAATTTCTTGATAAAGAAAGAGTACTGCATTCCTTCCTAAATCTAGAATCTAAAGACAAATCATACTATTTCCTTTTTACAAAAGTTCATCATTTTGACACCTTTCAATACCCAGAACTATTTCAATCGTTGAAAACGCTTAGAGATCGATTGATCGTCGAACGCGACGAAATTCCCAACGAAATCGCCATATCAGACTTCAATGACCCTTTCTTTAAACCATCTTTCACTAAAATCTACAACATGCTTGCCTATATATTCAATAATACTAATATCACTATTAAAATCTACAGAAACACAATCATCTTCCCTGTCCCTAGCGAAATTCCCAAAATATTAAGAGAGAACCACGATCTACCCATGGCTGGCCATGTTGGTTCATCTAGAATGTACAATCGCTTAAAAGAAAGGTATCACTGGAAACATATGCGAACCGACGTTGAAAACTATGTGAAAAAGTGCCCCCAGTGCCAGACGAGTAAAGCCTTTAGGAAAATCAACAGAGCGCCAATGCAGATAACTTCTACCTCAACCGCCCCATTTGAACGATTAAGCCTCGACATAGTGGGCCCATTACCGGAAGCCGGTAACGTCAAATTAAAATACATATTAACCCTACAGGACGACTTAACCAAGTTCTCTATCGCCTATCCTATCTCTAGCGCGTCCGCGGAAGAGAGCTGTGAATGCCTCATCCATTTCATTTCTCTTTTTGGTATACCTAAGATGATCCTCACTGACCAAGGAACAAATTTCACAGCAGAACTATTCCAGAAAACCTGTCAATTCCTTAAAATTAAGCAGCTTTGGTCGTCGCCCTATCACCCTCAAACTCAAGGCGCACTAGAAAGAAGTCACTCAACACTCAAGGAATATCTCAAATCTTATGTTGATGAAAATCAAACCAATTGGCACAAGTATGTGTATACCGCAATCTTAGCTTACAACACTAACATTCATACCACTACCAACCATATGAACTCCTATTTGGTAATAAGCCATATCTCCCTGACTCTATCTACGAATTAAATCCCTCTGGTACTTACCATGAATATGTAAAAATGTTAAATCATCGTCTCAAGCTCACGAGAGACAAAGCTTTAGAAAATATTACTAAATCAAAAGAAATCTCAAAGACGTACTACGACCAAAAGACTCGCCCCTTCTCATACAAAGTCGGTGACTTAGTTTACCTCAAAAATCACCTTCGACTGCGCAAAGCGCTATCACCTGTATGGAAAGGTCCATACAAGGTAGTAAAAGTTCATGGTAACCACACGCTCTCACTCCTTATAAATCGACGCCATGTGAGACACCATTTTGATGAGGTAAAACTTGCATCCTAGGGAGGTCAACTAATCTATAATAAAATAGGTCCCATCTAGTGAATAGTTTTAGTATATATAAAATACGTAGTGTAATAAGTTCCTAGCGAATAGTAATCTAATAAATAACATCATTATATGACTACTTTCTTTACAGCCTGGCAGTGCTATGCCACGGTGTCTCGGTTGTCCAAGAACCTATCAATATCGAACAGATTACGGAAAGTCCTGGAGTCTACCTAAACCCATCAGGCTCTATAAAACTAGTTAACGATTACTTGCATATTATTATTCCAGTTGAGATAAATCATATTAAGGCACATATAGGAAACATTAAAGAAATACTTCATTCCGCTCAGTACATCTGCACCGAAAGTAACGCTCTCAATGATTTCGAGTGCCGAAACGCATTCCTACCACTCGTTTCTATCTACGATGATATCCTTAGAGATTACAATGCTATTTCTCATCTAATAACCAATAGATCAAAACGATCTGCATGGATCCCTGGCATCGGCACGCTCCTAAAACAAATCGTTGGCACGATGGATGAAGACGATGCCATTAGATACAGCAACGCAATTCAAATTCTAAAAAACAACGACGAAAAACTATTAGACTTAGTCAAAGATAATATCCTCATTTCCCAAACCGCTATTTCTCGCTTCAACGACTCAGTGTCTCAAATAAACAAAAACGAAAAACAACTCCACATCATGATTATGAACTTATCCTCCTATACTAACAACCTAACTATCGTTACTAACTCCCTATTATTTAAATCAGTAGTAAATGATTTACTTAATACCATAAGATCGAGTATGTTAAGTGTCTCTTACAAAATAAAGGATATCATAAATTCCATACTCTTTGCCAAAAGCAATGCTTTGCACCCTTTTATCGCTACACCCAGAGAACTATATTACGAACTAGTTAATAATGTTAAACATCTGCCTAAATATTCGGAATTAGTCATAAGTCTAGAATTAGATCACATTCACACGCTAACTAGCGTCTCTGATGTGATCACATACGTTTTAGACAATAAGTTAATTTTTACTATTAAGATCCCTCTTGTGTCAGTAACTTTATTTAACTTATATAAAATCATACCTATCCCTGTGCCTCACGATGTCGTTGTAAATAAATCATTCGCCCTTATCATACCTACATCATCTTATGTAGCGATTAACCAAGAGAAATCTAAATATATAATACTTAATGATCTGTTGAATTGTAAAATTATTATTAATGATATTCAAATTTGTAAACAGCTTAATGAACTCGATGTCCAAGATAATCCCATATGTGAAACCGAAATTATGTCCAAAGTCTTAACGTCACTTCCTAATCAATGTAAAACTAAATTCTTATATGGAAGAGCAAATATTTGGCAGTTACTAGATAATAACCGATGGGTTTTTACCCAATCTGAACCTGCGAAGTTAAGTGTAGAATGCAGAAACGATGTTTCAGAATATACCATTTCGGGAACCGGTATAATAACGCTTCGAGCCAATTGTACCGCTTATTGCAAAAATGTAAAATTAGTTGGAAAAGGTCACCCTACCTACAGATTAAGTAATTTACGTTCCGATTTTAATTTAGTAAACGATTCCTGTTGTAATTTAATTAAATTTAAGAAACTTAATTATAGCCAATCGATTATAGAACTCTCAAACCTAGACATAGGTAATTTAGAAAATATCAATGATAAAACAAATGATTTATTAGACATAATTCAAAACCTTAGAGATAACAATGAATCTATACCTGTACTTACTTCACATTCTATTGTTTCATATGTTTTTGCCTTTTTGTTCGTGACATTTATCCTATATCACCTTTGTAATAGAAAATGCGTGGCTTATTATCGTAAATTCAAACCATCCCCTATGCCTCCCTCGACGAGCAATCCTAGTAACGCAAATCGAGTTGACGACAATATTCGGATGGAAAATTTAGAACCGCGTACTAGAATCCATTGACAGTGAAAACTTCGCCTTCAGCGTAAGTTTTCACCTATCCGGGGGGTTGTTATACCCTTAATATGGTATGTAGATTTGTAACTCATCAGTATCGAAAAGTGCCGGCTTGCACTTTTCGATCACGGTTCATGCTATAAGAAATTAAGAGCTTCAGTCTCGTCCCAGCCGCGTTCCGAGCCACTCATTTTTTCTAACTCCTAATTCTAATTCTAATTATATTCCTTTTTTTAATATAATAAAGTATATAGTTTTAGATTACGAAAGTGTTCTTTTTTAAAAAGCTCTAACCGAATTCTCGTATAACAGTACGAACCATCAGCATAACATACAGTATTTTGCTATAAGATTTCTTATTTAACAGTCAAAATTAATATGCTTATACTAGCTGTTCCCCGCGGTTTCACCCGCGGTAATTTCGGAGTTTCCGCGAGAATTCCGGGCCGAGAACTATCCGATGTGTTTTTCGGTAGGTACCCCTGAAAATATGTGTGCAAAATTTCACGATGATCGGTTGAGCCGTTAAGGCGTGAAAGCGTAACAAACAAACAAACAAATTCACTTTCGCATTTATAATATCAGAATAGTACAGAGATAAAAAAACCTTCCTCTAGAACACCTCTCTAATGTATTTCTGCATTACACGTTTGCACCCTAAATGAGAGTAGGTACTAGGCACTTCTCAAAACATACTTAGGGATGCTGGTTATTAAACGGCGCGGCGGGGCGGGGGTGCAGGAAGTAATAAGAGAGCATCGAAACGAGAGCTCCCATCGGCTGTATTTGGTCCACTCGCCAAATCTATTTGTGTTGCTACGTAGGTAAATAGAGTAAAATGTGCCGGGGCTTGATGTTGCTTTCGCCGTTGGCAACGAATTCGCTAAGAGAAAATGCCTTCATTTATTTTCACTAAAGAGTTGCACGTAGAAATAGGCTAGTTTCCTAATTTTTCTTTTTTAGTCCGTTTTGTAGATTATTAAAAAATATTGGACACGTATTTTTTTTTTTTTATGTAACCAAAAAATAACGGAGATATATCAAGTCGAAATTTCACATGACGTCACGCCTCGCTACAGTTTGTTCGCACGTTATAGCGAGCTGTGACATCACGAGTCCCCCACCCTAAACTTTAATGCTCTTTATCTATGCATATTTCCATTATTTTAAAAAAGCTAAAAATACGTGTCTTTTATTTTTTTATTATCTAACTGACGGACTAAATAGAATTTCCATTTTTTTACCCAGGAAACTAGCCTATTACAATTGTTTTCCGATTTTGCATTCACGCAAAGATATTTCAAAAGTAAACTAAGTAGAATACAGTTTTATTTAACAGTATCAGCTATTGTGTAGCAATTTGGTAGAAATATTACCAACTACTTAGCTGTTCCCTGCGGTTTCATCTGCGTTAATTTTGGAGTTCCCGAGAATTCCGGCATAAAAGTGCGCTATGTCCTTTTTTGTACCCCTGACAACGTGCATGCAAAATTTGATGAGGGTCGGTACAGGCGTGAAGTCGTGAAAGTGTAACAAACAAACAAACTCACATTCGCATTTATAACAAGTAAGGATGAATTTTGAGATTTACTTCTTTATACGAAAATGTGGCTTATATTTTTCGCAAAAAGACTGCGAGAATGGTAAAAATCATGCTCAAAAAACGTCATATTTGTACTGAGTAAGAAGAATTAACACTACAACGAATTACAAAATATATTTGCAAACAAAATATACACTCGAACTAAAGAACCGGGTGTAGGTAATGGGAGTTTTTACAACGTTTGTATTTGTAGCAAAAACACTATAATAATATGATTTTATCGATACTCAAATTCTGTCGGAAATTTCAGACTTTAAGGCGATTATGTTTTTTTGCGATCCCTGAAAAAATATTAAAAATGCGATTTGAAGCTGGGTCAAGTATGTTTAAAAAGATATCATTGAATGCTACAATACATACGAAAAAAAATAATTGCGGTATTTTCCCTCCACTCCGAACGCCTGTTTTTCCTCACCCAGTGTATTTACCTATTATTATATATATAATACCTACAACAAAACGAGTCCGGAATACAAATAAGTGGGAGTTATTGGAAATATACTCAAGACTCAAGTTGTATTACAATACCGTCTGCTTGTTTAATATTAGTTGCGATCTAGCGTGTTTTTGACGGGATGAATTATGCATCAGTTACCACAACACGTAGCACATTGAAGATAAGCGAGTGAACTAACAAAATATTATAAGAATTTATACTCTTTTTGGTTAAGATAAATCTAAAGGCAGGCTTTTGATGATTCAAAACATATTTTCTCCATTTTATTTTATTGAAGCCTTCAGATTTATCTGCTAGATAGTAGACTAGAAAGTTAGAAACCCAAATAATCCTTATACTATCATAAATGCGACAGTGTGATTGTTTGTTACGCTTTCACGCCTTAACCGCTCAACCGGTCATCATAAAATTTTGTACACACGTTGTCAGGGGTAGAGAAGACATAGGGTACTTTTTATCTCGGAATTCCCGTAGGAACTTCGAAATTCACGCGGGTGAAATAGAATTAATTATTGCATACTACACGTTGTCAGAGGTACAGAAAAGGACATAGGGTAATTTTTATCCCTGAATTCCCGCGGGATCTCCTACATTAACGCGGGTAAAACCGCGGGGCACAGCTAGTATACAAATGAAAGAAATCACAGTGTCTTTGTTTTATTTGTCACGCACAAAAAAAACCTACATAATTAAAAGATTGCCGGCTGCCATTGGTTCTGTCCTTTTATTTTTTTCGTCAAATGTTTATATATACACACCGGCAGAATTAGCGGAACATAAAAAGGCAGAGTATAGAAATAATTACGTATATATATTAAAACAAATTATTATCAGGCATGAAGTAATAAACTAATATACATCTTTTAACATCGACTTTAAGAAGTTTTTAGTTAAATTTTATTAAAAGTAATCAAAATTAAAAAAAAAAATAAAAAGTCTCTAGTTTGTGAGAACTCAGACAATGTTGCAAATAAAAGTTGAATCACGAAGGGGAAACACACGTTATTAATCGTTCATTTATTTAGTGTTAAAATCACAGTAATCTTTAATTTGCAACATTATTTGTGTACCCCCAAATTAGAGAAAAAGTGTTTTTTTTATTATTATTTTAAATAAAATTTAATAATTTAATTACAAACTTTTAAAGTGTTAAAAGATGTATATTAGTTTATTACTTCATGCCTGATAATAATTTGTTTTAATATATATACGTAACTATTTCTATACTCTGCCTTTTTATGTTCCGCTAATTCTGCCGGTGTGTATATTTTATAGGGGTAATTTTTTCTATTGAAATTAGATTTTAAAATAAATATTAATTATCTGTTATACCAAAGAACATAGAATGAGTGTGTGCTATGTAAAGAAGCGACACCCTTCGTCTGTCACTAATGTGCTTCTTTGTTGGTATAGTTTCAATGGAAAATGGTCACATATTATAGTATTTACATTTTTCACTGACACCTAACATAGTCAGCTCGTAAACCATACGATACGCACACACGCACTACACGTGTACATACAAGCCGGCCGTCTTTACTTGTAGGAAAGTAATTGAATTAGTTCATATTTTGTTTGGAGTGTCACCAGGCTGGTTATATTCATAATCAAGAACCTAGTAGGCGATTATTGTAGTCTATCGATACCTTAACATGATTTCTGAAAATCAGGTTTGTGCGTCGATCCTCCAAACCGGCTTCAAAAAAGGCGAAGCATGTGTACCTATATCTCTACAAGGCAGTTACATTTGAAATAAATCCCATTCTTGAGTAATCTAACCATCATCACGCGATCGAAGTTGTGATGTTGTTTGTTAATTTGTGCACAGCAGCTGGTTATAATAAAATCAATCTTTTAAGTAGAAAAAAAAAATTATAGTCTGAGTCAAAAAATATACGGATTACCTATGTAATTTCACGCGAAATGTTACCTATCTAGTGCTCTCTGTCGCCTTACGGTTGCCTTTAAAAGATTTCTTCTAGTCTTTTGCTCTGTTCGTTCTTTTTATTTTGTCTAATTTTAGGGTTTCTTTAGGAGCAATGAAGTATATTTGAATACATTTCCTACAGTCATGTCAGTGTTACCCGAGGGGCATAACAAGCTAACGACGAGGTAACACCCTTACAGCTATTAATTAATGAGCACGAAACGTAAATTCTGTCAGTCTTGCACTCCGCGCCAGCTTTGTCCAAGTTATACGCCTGTATTTCCTTTTTGTTCCTAACGAAGAACGAAGTGGTTTAGCTTGGTGTCGAAGAAAATTTTTTTTACAACGACCCGACTAAGGTATATGTAGTTACTTTATTTTGTTACTGTTCTGTATACTCGTATAACGTAAGTGGCCTATCTTGTACACTCATGAGGTTATTAGTTATACACGTATACTATTACCTGCGGTTTTCCCAGCATAAACTAGGTTCTCTCGGGAGCTTCTTGTGCCTGTACTTTGTATTTGTATAAAAAGTAGCAATGTACCTACGAGCCAAGTCATTCAAATCCGTCCAGCCGACTTTTGAGGTCAAATATTTGATATTTTGACATAATATAACCTGACAGAACCCGAAAGACTTTGTCGTTCTAGTCACTAGTGTATTTTTATTTAATGCGCCATCTAGAGACGAGATACAATAAAGTTGTCTTATCTAAGTGAGTTTTCATAGGAAAAACTCAATTTTCAACGATCCAAGGTCAAACGGTGTTGGAGTTTATCAATAGTATCAATCTTACCCATATCCATGTTAAGGGTTGCGTAGCCTGATGGCAAAAAATAACTCTTTAATTTTGTCACGTCCCTCCGTCTATCTGTACGTAAGTTACAGCCGTGTTTTCTTTTTTACTTTTTTTTTCAAATTCCCTTAATGATTAAATTCGACACTACGAGGAATAGCGAAAAACGCTTAGAGGAGTCTCGGATTTGGTCATTCACGCCTACATGATAAATTCATTCTGTATGGATGTAGATTGATCTGTTTTTGAGCTAACACCTATTATTATGCCAAGTTACCACATCACTAGAATATTAAGTATTATAGAAAAGTGAGTCAGTTGTGGCATCACAATGGTAAGATTATCACGATAAAAGCTAACGTCTTATTTAACTTCGTCATGCAGCTAAATAATGATTTGTTTTGACCCTTCAAAAGGAAGTAATCATATATAAAGAACATCCCCCTTTGAATATTTTCCATTTATCATTTCTTTTCTTGTTAAGTACCTACCTACAGTTTTCTTTTGTGAACCTCACCAAGAATGTCTAGATACACCGTGACTATGATTACCTAACCCAAGGAGTGAATATCATTTTTAACGTCAGACATTCACAGTTCATTATGCAGATTTCATTCTTCAATCTGTCAAAGACTTTGTTTATTTGCCTCTCATCCATTATTCTTTCATGATAGGAAAGTTTTTTTTTTTTTTTTTTTCAAGTAACCGAGAGAAAAAAATCCAACCCTTTTCCGTGTGAATTTCCATTTGCTCGAGCCATCCGCATTGCACCGAAACTATTGGCTTTGGATTTAGGCTGAAATGTGTAGCGACGCGTACATAACTTTGCCCGCAGTCGGCGAATTTTGTGTTTTGCTTTGTGTATGAAATATTGAACACGGCTTATCCCCTTTTGGCAGATGATGTATCAAAAAGACGGGGATGAAAAAACACTTACGTTATTAAAATATGAAATTTTAAAAGATAGTCACAATCACATCACATCATGAAAATCACAAAAGCCGTCATAAAGTTATTAAAAGTGGTGCAAAGAATCAATTTGCATTTTAGAATTATCTTAGATATTATTCATAAAAAAACTTATTTGAATTGATAATCTGATAATCTGGTTAATGTGACAGGCAGTAGACATTTGTAAAGCAACAGTAATTGTATCTATATATCTATTTTATAAAAATGAACTGCTGTTCGTTTGTTTAGCTAAACCTCGAGAATGGCTCGACAGATGTAAAAAATAAAATTATTCTTTTATTGGGTTCGTAATTATCAGGAGAAGGTTTGTATTTCATTATTTTACATTTTCATTATTATAAAATTAATTCTCAACTTAAAAAAAATTAGCGCAACCATTATTCTCCTCAATTAGGCGAATAAGCGAATATGCAAATTTAAAACTTAACAGCGAGTGGCATTGTGTCGAAAACGCCGCCGGAACTTGGCAATGTCCATAAGTTTTCGTCGTTTGATACAAGTCAGAATGCCATATATCACAGTCGACTTGGTTTTTGCCTCGTTTAATTTCCAAGAGGGAGCTGAGAGTGGGCCAAAAATTACTTTAGTGGCACTCAGCCAAGCTACCTTTCGTCTAAAAATAGGTCACCGGGTGGAATTTCATTATTTAAACTATTTCACGTAACTGTACTAGCTGTAAGTGTATGCACGATGTAGAGACACCTCGGTAGGTGAGTGTTGTTGTGGAATGCAATAATTCCATTCAAAATACTGTGCTATATCGGCAAGAAGCGAGAGACTACGGATACTCTTATTATCAGTTATAAATACATAAGTACTTACTCGTAATTGAAGGTCTCCACTCTTAATTATTCACTTTTAAAGCTAATAGAAAAATAATTGCTAGCGAAAGATGAAAAGAAAAATTTTTAATAAAGATAATACTTTAGTCTTTTCTTAAGTCTTTTTGTGTAATAGCAACAGGTGCCTTGTTTCTTTATTCTCTATCAAATTCCTCCGCGAGTAATTTTTGCGTTAGGCGGATTTGATAAAATAATCACGTAATACTAGCTATCCCCCGCGGTTTCACCCGCGGTAATTTCGGAGATCCCGCGGGAATTACAGAGTAAACTATACGTATAAACCTTCCTCTTGATTCAGTCTATTCAAAACAACCGCATCAAAATCCGTTGTGTAGTTTTAAAGATCTAAGCATACATAGGGCCAGACAGATAGCGGGAAGCGAATTTGTTTTGTACTATGAAGTGATAAATAAATCAGTAAACTAAACTAAATCATTAATTACTTTATGATGAAGGTGATGATGAAGGTGCTGTCGAAATATTAAACTTAAGTTTTATTGATGAATAACGCGCGAAGAAACCGGATGTATTCCCATTGTCTCATGGCAATTCATCCCCTAACAAGTTTAGAAGGACGAACACTAATAAAAAACAAAATAACAAAAAAAATACCATTCGCCTTCCTACTGGGACGAAAGAAATAACCCTTCAGTTTTTAATACATTTCCTATCGTCACACTAGGAGAACCAACCGCAGTGGAAAGTACGGGCATTCACTAAAAAACGTACTTTTTAATTTATTACGAGACTATCAAGTCTAACCGCCGCACTCAGAGTCGACTTTAATTAAAATTAATTTATTAAACTTGTCTGATTGCGGCAGTTTTGTTTTAAAAATATATACTTAAGTAATCATTAAAGTCGACTCTGAGTGCGGCGGTAAGACTAGATTAACCGGTCAGAGAAATTCTATAGATACCTACTTATATATTTTCTAAAGCATTTTTATTGCTTCAAAAACATTGTTAAAGCACGTCTACTTAATTTTCACTCCACAATAAAACAAACGTTTTTCCTGTACCTACCCGTTGAACAAAAACAACAGAGTTTTGCTTAATTGTTCACAACAGAACAGAGGTTTCGTGCTACATAAAATAAATAATAATATCTAGATGGTACTTGGTAGTGAGCACGGAAAACGCAATATTGTCTTGACATCGTTTCCACGAGCTGTTTCCACTTCGGCTTTTGCGGTGGTGTTGAAACATGAATATATTTGAATAACACATAGCGGTTGTCTGGAAGAGATCTCAACTATGCGATAAGACCGCCATTCGTATTTTACTTTTCTTAGTGTTGTAGTATTTTTTTCTTTTATGTGTGTTTTCAAAGCGTAACAAACAAACAAACATACTTTCGCATTTATTCCGATTTTCCATCGATCGTGGCTACTTGGATCCATCGTAACCCTGACGGTACAGAAAAGGGTGTATAGGTAGTGTACATCTTGGAAGTCCGGCGAGATCTCCAAAATTAACAGCGGAGAACAGCTAGTGCACAATATAATTATCATGTTTTTGTAGATACTACTCTTATATTCACTTTTCGTTTTTTATGACAATTTTGTTATTTGTCAACAAGTTACTCTCACTTGCTTGTTGCGTGTCTGCCGACTTGTTGTTCTCACATAGTTAATTGCAAGTTGAGTTGGTTATTACTAATACTATATTATAACTTTAAACAGACAGCATTCTACTGGAGAGTTTGTTGTGCAGCTTCTTCTCTTCAGCCATAGCATTAGGAAGCTGTGAAGGGTGGTCATTATTATTATTATAATAAATGTAAATTTATTGATGTCAAAAAGAGCCACATTATGGGCCAAATTTGAATAAATGATTTTGACTTTTGTTAGACGTTTGTTTGATCATGTGACCGTGTGATCAGAGATTGTAAACACGTCATCTAGCCCGGAATGGGACTTGCCTTTCAAGTGAGGCTGTCGAAACGTACACCATTTAGTTAGTGTAAGCGAATTATACAAGTGAATATTGTCATACTACAAATTAAAATAAGATCAATTAATTCAGTTATTACAATCAGTGTATAATGTCAGTTGAACTTTGCATAGACATGTAAAACATATAGTCGTCGGTTAACCAACGACCGTGTATGCGAACACTTGTAAATGTGGATGGAGTGAAGGTATGAAGCACCGTGCACCGTTCACAAGATTAAAGTACTGTAGAAGCTGAAAGTTTGTGGAGTCAACCTCCATGTCCACACTGGTTGGAAATATTGGAAAGAAAGAAAAAAGTAGATTTTTGAACTTAAGAATTAATATTGAAAATGCTTCGGAATGTTGAGCGTTACCCTACCTAGTACCTATCACTACACACCAAAGATAATAAATTACTCAGGGTCAGATAACAGGCATGAGCTATGTATTTGTGATGGTTAAAAACGGAAAAAGAAAAATTAAAATAGAATATTTATTTTGATGGCCCGCTGATAGGAAAACTAAGACGTGTCAATTACTTTTTGGTTCACGTCTCTGCAGTTTGTAAGAGTGCACAAAATGTAAAGAGGATAGAGATTAATAAAATTTTGAATACACTAGGTCTTTGATACCTGATTATTCTACGCACAGACTAAACTACTGAGTCTAGAAATTTGAAACCTATCACAAGGCTTTCTTTTATGACGCAAGGCAAGCGCTAATAAAGTGTTCTTGGAAATTTAATCTCTAAGGGCTGAGAAAGTTAGTTTTGAGTTTACAGACAAGGAAATCGGTATTTGGGCTCTCTTTCTCCAGTATTTCTGTTTCAGGGTAAAGACTATATGTATTATAATTCAGTCCTTAAAGTGAAAAGGGTGAAACGTTGGTGTAACCGCGAGTTTCCAGTAAAAATTAAGTAACCAACCAACTCTGACCCTTGACCTAATTCACCAACAGTAGGAGTGGAAGGTCCCTGGGCTCTATGATACAAGTTCGCTTAGTTTAGAGCTCAGGCCACCAACCTATAGCTATTCTACATAAGAATTTTTCGTCATGTTATGTTATTTATTTATGGTACATGTATTGGCTAAGAACTCTGTATTAATTACAAATAAACACATTATTATTATTCTTTCATTTTCTTTTTTTTTTCTCTCCTTCACGGAGGTATTATCGTAATATGCGGGTCTCAACCAAGCATATTACGAGACAATAAATCAATAGTTTTAGCCTGACAAGGAGAGGAATTTTCTGGTTAGGCGGCAGGTTGCGCCTAAACGGTATTCAGAATTGTTGCCTTTTGTATGACACTAATGAAGTACGATGACGTATCCAACTTTTTCAAGCTATTGCTTAAAGTTTTAGGTTTATAACATTTCAACGTCAAAATAAAAAGACAGATAGAGTTGTATGAGTTTTGTATAATATATATATTTCATTTAAAGGTAGTCGTCGTAGTAATAGTAAGTCAACATAGGCAGGTAATTAATATCTTTACATTATTCGTTAATAATTTATATTATATATATTCGTTAAACAACTGTACGTTATTTATAGTTTTATTATAAATAATAAAATTAAAAGGTATGTGTAAGCGCCACTTTAAGAGACATTTAATAACTACTTTAGAAATTTGAAATTGGACCTGTAGGTATCTGAGTGCGGCGGAAAGATGTTAGTAAATTTAAATATTTTTAATTCGTCCTCAGCAGTTGCTAACAATGTTAAAAGTAAATTGGGAGAGTGTTTCGGTTGAAGATATGGCCGAGTTTTAATCGAAGAAACGGAATAAAAAATTTAGAACGGTAAAGTTTGATTGAAAAGGGCTTCGTGATTGATCCTTAATATAAAAATGGATAAATCTAAGTTCGACTGCCCTACGAATGGTGATCGACAATATCTGCGGAGTTTTTTTTTTAATCATGCCAAGATCATTAGAAGATAATAATATACCTACCTTTGTCATTTTAGAATTAAATTCGAATTTACTTTAATTTAAGTATATTAAAATGCAAATGGAAATTGGATCCTATTTTTATTCAATCATAAGAGTTAGGAAATTAAAAAAAGGCTAGTATAAATGAAAACTATTATTAACCTTAGGGTGACTGCAGCAAAAGTCTGATCCATATTATATGATTGCTCTTTTATAAGCTTCACGACTTTTCACAACGTTGACGAGCGCTGTCCAATTAGGTACATTCATTTTAACGTCAAAGGACGACCATAATACCTATCTAGTCTATGCCTACTATTTGTGGTTTCTCGTATGATCATTGATCCGTACCTATATGTTTTATCATACGCATATAGGTAGATTTTAACTAAAAATTCACCGAACAAAGTTAACTGTATGTTTTCGATAATCCTAAAATAATTTCATCCATGTTTGGGTGCATCCATACCTGAATAAGTTACTTTTTAAAAAGAAATTTCTAACATCTTGCACAACATTTCGTGTCTGTGCTGACACCCATTGAGGAGTTCCCTAGTCAGGACCTAACCCTGAGTGCAGAATGCAAGACCTAACCCTGAGTGCAGAATGCAGATGCATTGCCGACCTGGAATGGGGATGGGGATGGAGTGTCATGAATGTAAACACAAAATTTCTTGTCTGTGCTGTTGACCGTTGGAGAATTCCTTTTATCTGGTGCTAATCCTGGACTTCGATTCAGGTCAGGTGCTTAGTATTATATAAATAATTATATTTATTATATAAAATGCATTGTCATCGAAACTGAACCAACATGTCAGAATTCAACAACGTAGGAGAACAGGAAGTGGTTCTGATTGAGCAAGCTGAAAAGCTTGTACAAAAAAAACACTAGTTTCTACTCGCCCTCTCGCTATCAATATAAATTAAAGTTGGCTGCTGGAACTAATTGCTCGGAAATCTGAATTTGATTGAAATCCAGTGGCTTTTGTGTTCGTTAATTTCGAAATGAATATTTGTTAAAACAAATACACAGCTTATCTGAAACCCTAAATAAATAACAGTTTACGGAAAAATGAAATGGTATTAATTATTTTTGTATAAAATAGCAAAAAACATGGCAATATCACACACGAGTAGGTATATCAAGGCCATTAAACTTTGCATTTTTGAAACGACTTAAGGATAAAGAAAAATAATAATTGGGCTGCAAATAAAAAAATATATGTATAGAAATAAAATTTCAGAGAGTTTATTGGACAGACAAATTTAAAAATAAGAAGTTATTTTTAAGGAGCTATGTCATATTACAAGTTTTGACAGCTACAATATATCTAGAGATCAACAAAAATAAACATAGGTAAAAAAAGCTGAAGCTGCCTAAAAATGATTATTTAATCACAAAATCGCCATTTTCCTGATTGAAACTGAAATATAAATAACAACAAAAGTTACATAATTGCCCTGCTGATATTACACGTCACGAAATTTAAAAAAATCTATTACTTTGTCAAATATATAACTCTATAACCTTGTCAATTTTATTATTTCATTTAGTAAATATGAATCCTTTTTTAAGAAATCAACTCCAATTTTTTTTAAATCAGCGCCAATAAGTTAAAAGCAATCAGCGATAAAAAGAGGCTACTTTGGATTTATTTTGCAACTGAGAAAATTTATCGTATCTGTATTTTGGTTTAAATCAGAATTTTGATTATATACGAGTACGTAGGTACGCTTAACAAATCAGACTTCCAATTTTAGAAGTCTATAATTTTGTGGGTATGCTAAAATTCCAACCAACGTTTATTTACATAGCCGCGTAATCAACGTATTTTATATCTTACATATAAATATGTGCGCCGCGATTTCACCCGCGTTAATTTCGGAGTTCCCGCAAGAATTCCGGAATAAAAGTACCTCTAAGTATATACAAAATTTTATGATAATCGGTTACGAACGAAAAACAAACTCACACTTGCATTTTATTTCATTATATTATTACTAGCTGTCCCCCGCGGTTTCACCCGCGGTAATTTCGGAGTTCCCGCGGGAATTCCAGAATAAACCATACGCATTAACCTATACCTAACGTTTTTTTAAATAATTCACAAAATAGGGCACAAAAGTAAGTTTCAATCACCGTAAAATGGTATTCAATTAGCATTATTTCGTTTACTAATATTTATGAGTAACAAAGTACAATATATACGCAAAAGTATGGACGCTGGATATTTTGTCTATGCCGCAAAAAAAAGATTTTATAAAAAAAAACCATTGCGTCGCTATAAAGAGTAACAAGGTTAGACAGAACGCACACCGAATAGTAAAAATTTGCATAATAACTGAAGGCAGTCCTTTTTCAGCACACAATTCGACACTCCCAAAAGTTTTGGGAAATTTAATTATTAAAATTTGTAGCTTTACAAAGATATAGACGCACGAAAACCCGCAGTCACGTTCCGGCTGAGTGAGGAAAATATGTTATTATTATTTTTTACGCATTCCCGAATCCATATTCATATTTCCGAATCCAGCACGAATTCACAAGCAAAACTCTCATTTTCAATACGGTTCTAAAGTACAACTTTTGTAAAACAACCACAGTATAAATTATCTTGCATATGGCAGTCAGATAGCTTTCACGGCACTCTGGGCGAGCGATCCAGTAAATTTATCACTCAACAAGTTTCACAAGACGCAAAAAAGGTGGAACACGAAGCGAACAGACATTGTTACTTTCGCCGTTGTTAAAAATCTTTCACGAGCCCCGACAAGTTTGAAACTCCATTAGGCACGTATACTTTGCTTGCATATACAAGAAACATAACTACAATCAATCTGACTTAATGGCTCGCCTTATGGAGCGAGAGAAGTTTCTTATGTTGCTGGAACTATTACTTACAAAATGTTTAGTTTATTTAAAGCTGCAAAACAAAGACTAACCCAACTTATTATTCACTGGAATATTTAAAACTTTAACGATTTCAACTTTTCCAATAGACCTAAAGGCTAAAATTTTGTTCCTACACGAGCAGCTAAAATGCAAAATTTTGTAAAGCTTTGACGTCGCAACTACTCAAAGCAATTTTCGAAAGTTGCAGAAATAATTGCTGCAATTTTTACTAGATGTTACCACGCGGTATGTATTTATTTTCGGTACTTCCTTGAGAATTATAATCTTTCACAAAGATGTTACTCATGGGATACCGTAGCTTCTTTTTTAGTAAAAGGATTTAAATCGCTCAAGTAGTTTTTTTTTTCGGTTTATCCTTTACTAATTAACTAACATACAAAAAATCTAATCTTTCTGTTTATTTTATTTATAAGGAATATCTGTATAGGTTCGGCGTATATCGATGAACAATTAATTAGTCATATTTAAATTAGTGGGCACTACAGTAACCGTGGGTTTTAAAAGCCTAAACATTTCTCTCTACTAAAACCCCTATTAGCTACTCCGCGAACATAGAAGTTGGTCGTCAAACAACTGTGGAACAAAAATCGAATTACAAACAAGGATGTAATACGGGAATTACAGTTCCCAACTTATAATAGGAGTTGAACAAAGTAAAGGGGAACGTAATGTGGATTACCATGAAAGATAAGAGTTGATATTCTGTACAACATGTTTTTACATAATATTACATAGGTAAATCTGGGCGACCAAGCTTCGCTCGTAGCGCCATCTTTTGTTAAGTAGAAAAGCAGTACCAAAAAATCATTTTTAATTGCCTCAAAACACGGATAAAACGACCTTTTCTAAAAATGAAACCTCTTTAAAATTGACCGTATTTCTTGGCTAACCTTTCCTTTCACTTCTTTAGTGGTTGAATTTAGAAAAATGATTTCTCAGTGAGTTCGCAAAAGGAAACTACTTTCAGTAATCTCGGTTGGGCGTCATGTCGACGAGTCAGTGAGGAAGCTTCTTTATATATACAACGTGTTAATGAAATAGCTGAAAACTAGAAAGTAGTTTGCTTGACTAGCCCATGTCTAAATTATTTATAATACAATATTTGGCGCGTACGCCGCCCGCAGCAAAAAAAATCAAACTGGTAGGCGCGAGCGTAGCGCTTGGAATTTCGTAGATAGGTCACCTCCAAACTAATGTTAAATAACTTTTAAAGTATAAATTTTTCGCCATTAAATATATTTTAATCATATTATTGTTTAATTTATTTCAATGGGGTGTATCAAGTTTTCAGTTAATTCATTAACACGTTGTAGAATAGCTACATCCATTTTTAATGTTTAATGCTACAACACTTGTGTTTGTAATTATTATTATTATTAATAGCCTTAGACAGATTTTTCAATTAGAACAATTTTAATAGTTCTTCCACATACTCCTTCAGCTTTTCATCTGTGTGCCCTTTGGCAAAGGCCTCCTCCAACCTTTTCCATTTTATTTTATCTTGGGCGATCCTTGTCCAGATTTGTCCTGTTATCATCCTTTATTCACCCTCCCATCTGTTTAATTGACGCCCTTTCTTGCGTTTTCCTTCTCTAGGGTACCACATGCTGATGACCTTGCTCCATTTATCATGGCCTCGCATTGTGTGACGAGCCCATCGCCATTTTAAGGTTCTTGTTTTTAGTACCACATCGTGGACTTTGGTTACTTTCCTGATGATCATGTGTGTTTGTTATTAAGAGGATCTAATTATATTTATGTCTTAAAAGGACTAGGAGTTGCGAATGTGCCCCACTGTGAGGGACCGAGACCTATCTTGTTGTTGATACAGCACTTCGGAACTTCAGAATCCTCTCGGGAACTCTTTGTGTCCTATATAGCTGTTCTTCACGCGAATTTCGGGATGACCTCGGCAACACTCTTTTCCAGGATAAAAATATTCTTATTATTAAGGAATACTAACGCTTTCTATTATTTAGACGTCCGTAAACTTTGTAGATTAGATACGTTCAATTAATATTATATATCAACAAGTTCATCTTCAAAGCCTTGGAATAATACGAATATATGTAGGTACATATTATATAGGAGAAGGAATTCTCCAAGACTGCTATCACAGTCTTCTAAATTACATAATAGAACAAGAACAATCACACAAACTTTGGTAAAACACGTAATATTGCATGTAGATATAGAAATGCGCAGAATGTGGGTTAGTGGATGGTACCTACTATGTAGTCTGTAATGAAGACGTAACAATCATTACGTGCTATCAACCTAAATACAGTGGGAGAATAGGTTTCCACGAGCGCGCTACGCCTAGCGCCTGCTTGCCACCATAATATCCGACTACACTTAAACGTGTAGGGTTAATTAAAAGAAAACATGGCGCCAGTGTCGAGCTAGCTTTGAGCGACTAGGAATTCACAATGCGCCTCGTTATGATATTAGCATTTGTTTAATATTTTAATAAAGCGCATTGTGCGGATCACAATTCAAACAGACTGGCACGAGGTAGCATTGTTCGAATTGCTTAGGATGGCAAATGTAAATTCATTTGCTGCCTCGCCTGTTTAGATATTCGCGGTATGTAGTTATGCCACGAAATGGCTTTATATTATGTGTTATTATTATCAATGTTGTAAATATCTAGATAGCTACGCTATTCAGCTAGATGGCTACAAAACTACGGACGCAGTATATAATAATTTGCTTCTAAACCATAAAACTGCGACCCCTATCCAAGTGATGAAAGAAGTGTAGAGGAAAAATATGTATTTGAATTTTTAAATGCGAAATTAAGTGAGTGAGAAACTAAATCAGCCCTACATATACGTATAAAGTAGATTTAACCGACTTGTGAACGCCCAACTGAAATTATTAAAGTTATAGAAAAATAAAATTTAACAGTAATTTTTTTTGCCACGTAAACTCACTAAGAAGGGTTTTTTAGAAATTCCATCCATAAGGAAGTGAAAAGCGGGTTGAAAGTTGGTTTGAACTCGGATAAATGAGCGAAGGGAAAGCTAGATTAGTATTGTGACACGAATACTAAACAACATCATGAAATAGATTTCATCACTTTTCTGCAGTATTTAATGGCGCAAACATAATGTTATTCAAATGAAAATCTAAAAATAAGTAAAATTACTTTTCGTTATCTTTAGGTAAATATAAAAATGATATTTTCGTGGTATGCGCATTATTTGAGAACGCTTTGATCAATATTTTATTTATTAAATGGCCGACTAAGGTTTTCAGGGAATGTAAGATTGGAAAAATTGCCCGGCAAATTGGAAAAATGGGGAAAAACTGAAAACGTATTTTTCTGAGGATTTTTTTATAAATTCAAGATCATAAATAATACCTAATAATAATAATTAGAGAGGCAATTTCTAAGCATCGCAGTCACCTCTGCTGTCTCCCCTTCGGGGGGCAGCAAGAGAAGGCCTACAGTTTCTAAGCATCATTGGCTGGGAACACAAAATTTTAAACAATAGAAGTTATCGTAAAAGTGTTAGTTTTCTTAATATCTCCTATGTCCGAATTAAAATCGACTTAAAATTTTTGGTACAATTTGTCGGAAAAAATTTAATATCGGTGCATGAGTTTCGCTAAATTATGCGTGTCTCCCTAAATTATGTGTTTGTGTGTTTCCCTAAATTATCTAGTAGATATTTATGCATAAATAGTATTTAAATTAGAATAGAAACAAAATTAAATAACATATTAAATAGAATACAAGAATAGTGTGATTATTGCGGTATTTGCAATTTCGAAGTTTAGTGACAGAATATCCTGGGGGAACTAAGGGGAAATATGAGAGTTGTTATTATTGTGTGAGTAAATTGCTTTCTTTATTCACAATGCGTGGTTGGCTGATCCCTAATCGAATGTTATCCCATCCATAGAGGCATCGACTCAAGGAAACGGTAACGACCCACGACTATCGATAATTTAATAGTTCTCCATTGATCCAAGAACAGTATGGCTTAGCGAATAACCCTCGTATATTGGAATAGCGACAAACTACCATAGTGTCACAAGCCATCAGAAAATATTATGTCGGTTTCAAGTACAAATTGAAACCGACTTCCAAAAACACTAAAATGCATTATACTAAGTTAAAAATAACAAAATACGGATTTAATCCAAAAGTAAAAAAACACACATAATATTATTATTGGTCTATGCTGCCACTGATCGGTTTGAATTCGACGACAAGCCCGCTTGTCTGCCCGCTTAGATTGTTTTGCTCACCACGAGCCCCCCCAGACACGCTCACATACTTGCAATGTGGCGGGATTTGACTTGTCACCGACTTCAAACCGATCAGTGGTAGCACCAACTAATAATAACATTACGTTGTTTTTGTCTTTTGGATTAAATCAGTACTTTTTTTTTTCTAGCTTTTTAGTGGTTTTGGAAGACGGTTTTAATTTTATTGTTAAAATTTTGTTTATTTCTAGCTTTCAAGTGAGTCGATTCAACGCTCAACGCCTTTTATAAAGTATTGCTTTTCTCGATGCAGGGACATTAATTGTAGACGAGTTTTCCTGGTACTTCACCATAAGTTCTCTTTGCCATATGCATTGTGATGAGCATTAATTGTTTAGAAACCATATTAACCCATATTTTCCCAACGCCCCATTTAAGGTGCACTTACATTTTACCCCAAAACAAGAAAATTTTAAACCATTGTAGGGTATTACAATATTTTACCGTTAATTCATTAGTTATTTCATAAGAGGTGTGATACGTTGTTGTATTTTTCGCAGTCTCAATATCCGAAAATAATTATTGAATTTTGGAAAATTTTGGTCAATTTGAGTTCAAGAAAGATGTAAGTATTTACATTTATATATTTTTTTAACAGTCAATATAATGTGTTTTTTTATTAGTTATATATGTAGTCTCATAGTTTATACTATTTTAAAAGTGATATGATTGTTAATTTTATTATTTTTTTTTCGTTTTTAAGTAACGCCCCATTTGAGGTGCGCTGGGAATAGGAGGCACCGTAATGAGTTTCATAAAAAAAAATACTTTTACATTGTTTACTTTTTTATTTCATCCGTTTTTTTCTGTTTTCTTTTTCAGGTTGAATATTCATGAGATCATATTTGCTCTGGGACCCAATTCTCGCCTCCTTCGAAAAAATCTCGAACTCGAGATTGCTGTTCGATCCCTATGTCGACCACAAAATCTCGATACTCGAACCTGTTTCTTCGTATCTCCTATTCTCAACACAAATCGAACTAGACTTCGAGTTTATAGTGTAAAATGTTGCCAGTAAAAGCTTATTCGAAAGCCGTATCCATTCCATTCTACATGATTCATCTGGAGCTAAAAAGGCAGCAGCTTTTTAAAGTTTTTAAATAGTGTGCATCGTTTTATATCAAGAACTAACATATTTTACAATATATTTGTACCAAAAAAAAGAAAAGTTCTTACTTTTATCACTTTTACAACATCACTTTAATTTTGTTTAAATTAGTTTGCGTAGTACGGATCGTGATGCATAATATTAGTTTTTGTTTTTACCCGTTTTTGGGGAAGGCAAAGGGATCGTAGTTCATACAGCCTGAATTGGCTGTATAGAATACGATTCCCTTGTTTTTTTTTCTGAAGTTATATTTACATCCAATTGGGTTGCTGATATGCATTTCGATGCTTAATCGGAACTTTAAGCTATGAAGTTGCAGTTAATTACCACCATAACACTTAATACGGAGTATATTTACTAATACATAATAAACTTCTAAAACTGTAACATATGACTTGGCTGTATGGCTCAACGTCCCTTGCCTGTCCCAGATGGGGCGAAGATAAAAAACAACAACTTCTGAAACTGTCACGCACGACACCGCTATTGGACATTTATGAAGATTCGAATTCGAAATTTACGTCTCGACCGCTTCCGACCAGTCGAAGCAGTTCGAACGGCTTTCATTCGAGAAATGTCGAAGTCGACATGTCGAGAATTGCTCAACTTGACTTCATCTCGATTTAATGTTCGAATTCGAACTTTATCTCGAGTCCGAGTCTACTTCGAATGTGCGAGAATTGCCCCCCTGGAGGATGACTGCGATATGGTTTCTGCGGATAGTTTTATATCACCACCACAAAATGTACATTTTAGTGACGAGGACAGGGGAGATGAGGATTCAGGTAACATTGGCAACCTTTCTCGACGGAAATTATTGGCTAAAGCTGAAGTCCGATGTCAAATACCCTCGATTGAAAGAGTCTTGGAAGTCGTTTAAGGGATTCCATATATAAATCAGAAGAAAAACGAGGTGCAACCATCCATATCCTCGTCTCAAGAACCACCACGTGAGAAATCTAAGATAACCCTCAATAGGAAATGGCGCCAAAAGAATAAAATCTCAAAACCTGAGAGAGACTCAACTGTGCCAGACTTCGTTTCACAAAATATAACTCATTACAATTTTTTGAGATGTTTTTTGATGAAAAAGTCTAGAAACTAATACACTTTTTACAGAAAATAATGCAATAGCGAAAGGAGAATTAATCAAAAAACATTTTTTGAGTTACTATTGAAGAAATAAATAGTATAAAATATTTTAAATTCAAAATAAAATCATTTATAAACGTGAGCACTATTCATTACTTTTCCATACAAAACCCCATATATATTATCCCAACGCCCCATTTAAGGTGCGGTCCTGAAATTCAGTGTACTTACAAATATCAAAAATAAAAAAAATATTTTAGTCTGTTTTGGGAGGTACTTTTTAAGTATTTATAAAAAAAAACTTAAGTTTTTATGTTTTTAATACTCTGGGATAATATGGGTAAAAGTAATCGAATCGTAACCTGTGGAATACGTGTTATTGAGTAATTCCGATGACCATATTCTGTGGTCTTCATAATCAGCTCCACTTCTCCAAATTTCGCTTTCCGAAAGCAAATTAACAATTTACAAAATCCCTTTATTAGATCTCGACTTGGTGTCAATGGGACCAACTTGGAAGTTATACCCTTTTAAACAAATTCCAAATCGGTCCAACCATCTTCGAGTAATCGGTGAACAAACATACACACAGTCGAACGCAGAACCTTCTCCTTTTTGGAAGTCAGTCAAAAAGTTTCATTGAAAACTGCTAATAGTAGGAGAAACTGCTAAACTACTAGATAGTGGTTAAGAAATTTGATGTTTAAGATTCAAGAGCTAATAACTGTGTTAAAACGAATTTTAAATAAATAAGTAGACGGTGTAAATAAAAAATATAGCTATTAGATAATTTTTAAATAATGTAATATAATAAATAATATTATGTATTTTGTAAAAAAAATGTAAATTACGATGTTAAATAAAACTTTGGAACAACAAATAAATTTATTAATATTTACTAAATTAAAGAATTTTTCAACCCTTACTAATATTTATAAATTCGAAAGTATCTCTGTCTGTCTGTCTGTTACGCTTTCACGCCCAACGGCTTAACCGGTAATCATGAAATTTTGCGTACACGTTGTCATGGTTACCTGAGAAGGACATAGGGTACTTTGTATACCGGAATTCCCGCGGGAACTCGAAATTACTGCGGATTAAACCGCGGAGAACAGCTATTCTATAATAAGAAAACAAGTGCAATCTAACAAAAGGCATCGATTGGTAGAAAGATACGATATCTGGTTATTGCCACAAAGTATACTTTATGTTTAGTTGGATTAGGACAATTTTCCTAACCCCACCAATCTTGGGACATAGATACAAACTCTATTATAAAATTGTTACTATCTTATGTCGTGCGTACCGTCTACGTGCTTATAGGAGAAAGAGCCTTCATAGCTCGCTTGATAGATTTTGATGAATGAGCTTATATCGACAGATCCGTCATAATCTCATCGAACGTTAACGGTTAAGTTGACGTTACACAAAAGTCGATTCGGACGTTATGTCTTGTTTCTTCTTCCTAAATAGCTCTAAGATATTTTTTTACAAAGAAATTAGATTTCACGTATCATCTCATAAATGACAGAAATAAAATAAATCAAAACACGCTTAAAATTGTTTGTAAGTACCTACGCTTCTTCATTTTAACTCACCAGTATGTACTTTCTCTAGTGACAGTGTTGCATAATAAATGGCTAAATCAAACTCAATTTAGGTGCACCGTAAAGAAATTTCATAGCTTAAATAAAACACCGTTTAATTTCACAGCAGTCGGATTCGGTAACGAGCAAAACAGATTAGGTACGGTCTACAATTTAATTATAAGAATTAAATCGCACATAATAAAGGAAGGTTTACTAAGGTTTTCTAACGTCAACGAGATGCGGAGGAAATTGTGACTATACATTATCTGCTTACACAGTTCCTTGAGTATTACATTGTCAAAAATATAGCGATGATTTCAAATAATGGTTGATCACTGGCGAACTCGAGGGGAACCAACCAAGCAGAAAGAGCTCGACGTGGTCTTAGACTGGCCAGATCAGTAGCGTTCTTGGCACCACTTAGGTACACGATGCTTAACTTGGACAACACTTTTTTGATACATACTCTACCCCTTTTGGGTAAACATGTTTCAAAGCTTGAACATCATTCGTAGAAGACTACAGATACTTGACTATTGGATTTTGACAAAAAAAACTTGCCTTGCCTACAACGCACGAGCCTGTAGGCTGTAACCAATTCACAGCGCTCTAGTTGGCTCTAATCACCAATTGGTTAATGAATGCCCTAAGACATGCTGTCTATTTTTTTGCGGGCACGCGGGATAACAATTCTTGTGGTTTATGGTCATAGTGAATTGGTAAGCCAGGTATGAGTAAAGCTAAAGGTTTTATACATAAGATAAGATGAGACAACGTACATACATACGATAAGAAGAGAAAGATAGGAGTTGCTCCGTAGATTCCCTAACTCACATGGAGGTGCCTGTGTTCGAGGCACAGCTAGTATAAAATTAAATAAGCAAATTGTTTTTACTAACATGATTAAGTTGATAAAACTCTTTGCTAACAGTACCTATCGCTACGTCGCGCGTCGGCAACAGTGTCCTTTAATAGGTTTGTTGGCTGCCAACGAATCCAACGTTGGAAGCTAACGGCTCTTTTGGTTTGGCGAGTGCATTATTGTATAGAACTATACATAACCTAGGTAGGTACATAAAATATGAAAAAGAAAAAATATTTTAGACATACCTATGTAATATCTGTATGTTTTGTACAGTTTTAACTAACTCACTTGTGAGAACAGTCATTTTTATCGTAAAAAGAACGTGTACACTCGTATTCGGAAACTTTCCAATAAACACCTAGATTTTTCAATGACTCTGAAACAGCTCTAGGTACTGTTAATGTTTTATAATTATTTATTAAAACTAAGCAAGTATCACTACATAATATAAACCATAGTCGCTTTCCGCTGTCGATGTCGGTCTGTCGGAAAGATTTGTATTTTTGTTACGATTTAGCCATTGATGTACCTAGTAAATCAATGGATTTAACTAAAAAAATACAAGCCCGATTTCTAAAAATCTTTCACCATTAGAACGTTACATTATCCTTAAGTAACATTAATAGGCTAAATACATTGTAACCCGGAAATCCTGCGGGAATTCCGAAATTACCGCGGGTGAAACCGCGGGGATCAGATAGTATGATTGTAATATGTATAATAATAAGTATTGAATTCCTCACAATTAGTAGGAAAATCGAATAATTAGAAATAAGCTTATGTTGCAAATAAATACTCAATAACTAACAATTAATTACAGATAGCATTTCAGTTAAGTTGTAAGCGGAAAATTTATCTTCGGAGTCAAGTAATTGAGTACCTAGTTATGTATGTTTTGAAAGTTGAGTTGAAAGGGCTGTGGAGTGATGTTACCAGTTCCGATTATTGAAAGGTCTTTCGATTTAAGGAAGACTCTTCATTTCGATGTAACCGAGTTTCGATTATTAAAAGGTCTTTCGATTTAAGGACGACTCTTCATTTCGATGTGACCGATTTGAATTTTTTTTATTCGAAAGGGTCTCCCGCAGTGGCGAAGGTACCATAGAAGCCGATTCCCACCGGCTTCCCTTCAGACGCAACATCTCTCTCTACCGTAATTGAGAACGTTGTCAGGGATACAGAGAAGGACTTTTATACCAGAATTCCCGCGGGAACTCCGAACTTATCGCAGGACAAACCGCGGGGAACAGTTAATAGTTTAATAAGTTGAAATTAAAGTAGATTTCCGACTTCCCCCCCTCTCAATATTTCACCCTTCGCCACTGGTCTCCCGAGTTGGTCCCATTCTCATGAAGTCAGGATCTGATGATAGGATCTTGGAGAAATCGAGAGAACTCTTTAAATTTTACAGGCACAGCTATAGCAATTTGGGTAATAAATTGTATATACCTATGTAGGTATTTTTTATCCTACTAATATTATAAATGTGAAGTGTGGATGTTTGTTACTCAATCACGAAAAAAACGGCTGAACGGATTTGGATGAAATTTGGCATGCACGTTGTCAGGGGTACAGAGAAGGACATAGGGTACTTTTTATTCCGGAATCCTCGCGGGAACTCCGAAATTACCGCGGGTAAAACTGCGGGACACAGCTAGTAGATTATAACCCAACCCACTAAAAAGCGAAAAATAAACAAAATTTTAACAAAAACATTAAAATCGACCTAAATTTTATTTCGAGGTAACCTCCACTTTATTAAGTAGATACATACCTATATCCCTAATATTAAAATTGTAAGATAGGCAAATATCGAGGAAACTAAGAGGATTATCGGCTTTCCATTTCAATATCCAGCTGTATGACAAAGGGATTAATACTCGGCTGTGGCGGTTATTGTTTGCACTACTCGTGGATGACTAGGATAAGATGCCTTACCTTGGCCGAAAGGATTAATGGACAGCTCGGCTTCGTAATCATAAAATGCAAAGATGTGACATTATTTATGAAGTAAACCAGTATCTTAGTAAGGACAATGTAATGCTAGTACTGCTCGCGTAAATTAGTGCGCTAATTTAGATGTGGCCAACATTTTAACGCGTTAACTTACTAACATTACCACATTAGACATTAACATCAACGTTAACGTTAACGCAGGTGGAGCAGTCAGTAGCATAAAAAATAATCACTATAACCGGTTCCGTTGGTAACGGGGATGTCGACTACTTTTGAAAATCAAAATTCTAATTAGTCCGTCAGTTAGAAAATTAAAAAACAGTAGACATGTATTTTTTGCTTTTTAAATAAATTAAAATATACAGAGATAAAGCGCATTAACGTTTAGGGTGACGTCACTAACCGCTAAAACCGCCATACAAACTGTCCGTCAAGTGACGTCACGCGAAATTTCAACTCAATGTATCGCCGTTATTTTTTGATTACGTAAAAAAATAAAAAATACATGTCCAATATTTTTTATTAATCTATATATGATATTAAAATAGTCATCATGCCCATTACCGATGATTATCACAACTAATATAATAATATTATATCACTACTATAATATCATAAATGCGAAAGTAACTCTATCTGTTTGTCTGTCTCTTACGCTTTCACGCCTTGACGGCTTATCCGATCATCATGAAATTTTGCATACACATTGTCAAGTGTAAAGAGAGGGACATAGGGTACTTTTTATCCCGGAATTCCTGCGGGATCTCTGAAATTACTGCGGGTGAAACCGCGTCGAACAGCTAGTTATTAATAATCCCCGTATTCGTCACAATGACCGTAGCATACATAATTTGCCAATCTCACACGCTTTTAGTTCGAGTAGGCAGGAGGTAGGAGGTTCGAGTAGGACCCACCAGTCTTGTCGCCACTCGCCGGGTTCTAATGCGAGCCCCCTGACATACATTATTACAATATCTTCGTAAGGGATCAACGCGTGAGACTGTTGTGTGCTAATTATTTGTAGACTCAGTCCCTTTGCCATAATAATGTAGCATCTTACAATGCAAAGTCAAAGCTTATAGATGTTAATATACCTCCTAGATAAACGAATGTCAAATACATACCTAATACATATTGGTACAATGTCACAAAATATTAAAATATAGTTTAGTCTTTATGATCAATAAATAATAAGTAATAAAGTTTTATGTACTGATCACGCAATGAGTATCAGTATTCGATATAATCGTAAAAACCGTCATTTCAGGGCGAATATGACGATTTCATTCTATATAGATAAAATATATTTAACGATTTATCTTGCTTGCTTGACTATGAAATATCATCAAGTACAATAACACAAAAGGGTTATAATTTTTCCTCTCTTACTACTACTACTTCACGACATAATATTGGTAGATAGATACGTCGGTACATTTAAACTCATTTTCGTTACAAGCGTTTTTTACATTGAGTTACTATTACTAGTAGTAATAATAGGTCAATGGTTTTTTATGGTGATTTTTTTCCATTATTTTCCACGCTATATTTGGAACTTAGCACACACTTTTTACGTCTTTAGAAGCGAATACTTCACTAGGTAGACTTGAATCAAAATAATAGAGAGGAAATTTCATTATTATTTTTTATAAGATGTCTAACGATGTGCGTCCTACTGATTTTTTTTTTCATCTCTCGCGTGACAAATCAGTATTAATTAAACAAATAAAAATCGCCGTGACATATATGTATAGGTACGGAGAGACACATGAAGAATCATAAAGGTTTCGTTTCTTGCCATTAGGGTACGGAACGTTAAAAATTTTCAAAAAAATATAATAGCATTCGGATGGTAGAGAAGTTGAGCGGGGAGTATTTTGATGCGATTGTAGACTGGCAAGTGCCAATCAAAAACGGGAAATGAGTGTCGGGCGCGCAAGGCAAGCTGGGGCCGCATACCGACAGTTGTATAGCTATTTCCTTCGGCGAGACTCGCTTAAATTACTTAGGACCAAATGGGTATTGGTACTTTTTAACTGACTTCTAAAAAGGTGGACGTTTACAATTCGACCCTATATGTTTTTCTAGTATCACAATTTTATGAAATAATTAATTGTTTTATTTATTTATTTATTAAACAATTAATGCACACAAGGACAACATAAAAAGAAAGAAATGATGATTTTATTTTATTTTATTTTATTTGATTTTATTTTAGATTATTTATTGCTAATAGTCCTGAAACAAATTACAGCAGAAATCATTGGAGCCGTTTCCGATACACAAGAATTGCTATAGTTTAAAGTTAGTAGATGAAAATCACACATTTTCACCGTAACATTAAAGCTAACAAATGTAACTTTAAAGCGTGCCTAGGTGTACCGTATACGTATAATAATTGGTGTCACAGTTCCTGCGTTTGTAAAGAATCAGTGATGCATAAAATGTTACAACTCTGCTATTCGGACTTTCATAAAAACATTTTTTTTTTTCATAAAGCTTAACTTTATTTGTATAGCAAAGGCAACCCTACGCCATAAAATTATTTGTCGCGCTGTGACCTGGTTTCTCATTCCGTGTAAATAAGTATTAAAGCGACATGCCACTAAATCGCAAACAGCGTTTTAAATATTATACGAAATACTCTTTTCCTGCAAATTCAGAGAGAAAAAAAAAAGTCAGTTAACTATAGTTATAGGTCTGTAATAAATTTTGGTATCTAATCTTGCTCTTTATAGGGAACTAGCTGTGCCCCGCGGTTTCACCCGCGTGAGTGTCAGAATCCCCGCAGAAACTCCAAGATAATTTACTCCTTATAACATCAGTTAAATAGCAGGGAAGGTCCCGTTGAAAAAACTTACTAAAACATATTCTACAGCTAACCGTCAACGCAGCGTGCGCAATGAAAGCTCTCTAAAGGAATATTTTTTACCGTTTTAGCAACCTTTTTTATTGTTGCTCCGCTCCTATTGATCTTAGCGTGATGATATACCTATAGCTTATAGCCTTCCTTGATAAATGGGCTATCTAACATTAAAAGAATTTTTTAAATCGGACCAGTAGTGACTGAGATAAGCGCGTTCAAGCAAACAAACAAACGAACTCTTCAGCTTTATAATAAGTATAGAATCCTGCAATGCAATCTGACACGTTTCAAACGACAAATTAGAGTAGAAATATTTCAATAAACTTCCATTGAAAGTGGCAATACGATAAAGTTGCTGTCGTTTAATGAGGATTTCTATTCAAATCATAAAGTTTTCGATGACGGCTTATTGGAATCTTCGATATGAAATCTTTGATGCGAATAATTTGAAATATGGTGCAGTTTAAATGTAAAACTTCCACTTTAGATAACTAAACCATTATGAACTCCGAAACATGATGAAAATATCATTGTGATATGTATGTATGATATGCAGTGGCAAATCTAAGCAATGATATTATAAGTGTAATATTCGAGGTAGGTATAATTTCATATCTATCTATTGTTATTTAGAATACCTAAAGCGAGATAAATTAACAACAGCCAATTTTATAAGAAGGGCGAAGAACCAAATTTTAGTTTTTAGTCAGTCTTGTAGATTATTAAAAAAATATGGGACACGTATTTTTTCATTTTTGACGTCGAAATATGTAAAAAATTAAAAAATACCTACGTGTCCAATATTTTTTATTAATCTACAAGACGAAGTAAATAGAATTTTGATAGAATTTTTCATACCCCGGAAACAAGCCTATATTTTATATCTCAAAAACGTTAGCCAAGGGTACATACATATACCATTTTGGTGACATTCAACGCCTATATGTCCCTATACGAATATTTAAATTTCAAACGCGCTCATTTCGTGCAATTTGCCTCTCATTTATTCAAGTCAGCCAGCTCCACGTTTATTTTTCCGTGAACATATCGTTGAATGGCGTTTACAAAATGGAGGGGAAGAAAATTGCAGAGCTCGTAACTTTGACATAGTTCATTAATTAGACACGTCTCATCCAAATGACATTATTCACAAATGAACCGGCAGAATCGAGGGGAAATACTGAAGTAAATATTTTGACGTTTCCACTAAGATGGTCATTAATCAATCCCTATTTGAGTTATTACATCATAACTAAAATTCCATGTTTAAGACTACCTGGAATTCATACAACTGTAAGACCTGCCTCAAAAAATATAACAAGTTTTTACATACAACATTTATACATAACGCTTGCTTGCCTACTACTTTTGGTTAACTTTTCCATGCAAACTTGCCAATGGCATACCTATTAGACGCTCCAGAACTTTTTTTATCGCAAAATTTTTTTGTGCTGAGAATTTTTTCTCGAGCATCTAAATTTTAAATTCTCTTAGACTCATCCTGTAAATTCAACCTAGGGCAAAACGCTCGTTTGTGTCTTGAAAAAAGATTTTTACAATATTTATGTTTCTTGTTTGATCTTCACATACCTGCTATTTTAAAATAATATTTTTACACGTGTCTTATTTGCATGTTGTCTTCGACTACAACCGTGAGGTATCACTTAGCGCATATCTTTTGTAATATTTTTAATGCTCTTGTAGTGGTGCATATTATGTTGACGATCAATAAATAAATATATTCCAGTAGCTTAAGCTAGTTAAAACATTTTTATCATAACCGAAAAAAAGGAATTTCGAGAATAACAAATCTATTCGTTATTTCTTATCCTCTTCTCTTTTTATAAATTACCATCCCGTGTAATGGAATGAATATTACATTACGATTTGAGTGTGCAAATTTGCTCATTTCGCACCTGCCTATTATTATTTTCCGAGATGGCAAGATGACTGCGGGAAGCGCCGTTCCGCAAATTCCTCGTCGCGTCGTCGGGAGTCGTGGGGGCTTTGTTTGCTTCCCTGCTTCTTCTAATTAGTGTTATCAAAGCAGCTTCCATCCCCCGTCTATTGTGCGGATGCGTTCGCAGGACAACGAAATAATTCATTTAATTGGACAAACATCAAACGCTTCGGACGCTTCCGTAGTGAGTGTAAAGAGGAATCTAAATGACATCATGCAGCTAAAAGCGAATGTTCTCAAGCTGTCGTAAATTAATAAATTAATACATTTTTTAACTCAAACGTTGACACAGGAATTATCTAAATGAATGAACGGATTAAATTAATTATTGCAATTACAGCTACATATAATAATATATTAGGCACAGTATTAATGTGGCAACATCGCGGTAACCTTACATGTATTAATGATATATCCAGCAGCTTTATATCATATTTACTCAGATATAATTCTATTTGCATGACAATGCAACACCATTTAATGTCACATTTACTATGTCGTCAGACACGTCTATGTAATTACCAAGGAGTCCAAGGGATCGCAAAAGCTAAGTCTGTAATATCACTCGTATAGATAAAAATACAAGAACATGTTAGTAATACTTGGCTTCAGTGGGTCAATTATGCTAACGAGATGCAATCTTAATATAATGTCAATATGATGTTGATCCCAAGTTGACATTGTTTAAAAATGGCATTATGATAGTTTCCTATGTCACATCAAGATTATGTCAAGATCATATTCTGTGTCGCATTGTTGGTATTGCCATTCAGTTTAGTCGATCGATTTAAGCGTAATCGAGCAATGTTTTTTCTTTTGTTATGACCACTGATTGAGCATATTTTATCATTAATTTGTTAAATAAATTATTACATAAATAAAAAATACCGTTACTGGTAAATTTAGAGCCGGCTTAAGTTAATAACTCTCGAGATTCTAAGTAGCTGAGAAATAATCGGGCAACACGGTCATGGCTTTATTGAAAAAAAAAAACCTGTCATTGTTGTTGTTGTGTTTTTAGGTTGGTTAATTGTTTTTAAGTTAAAAAATTTCATTTTAATAATGTAAATTTATAGAATTACTCTTATAATATATACAAATTCTTATTTTCGTAATAGACGAATTGATGAAATTACAAAACCAACTACTTCAAAACTGCACCTCAATAAATTAAATGTTATAGATGTCAGAGTTATGTGTCCGTACAACATTCCAAGAAATATTTATTTTTGTAATAATCTAAATGGTGCTGCCTGCTTTGAAATCAAAAAAAGTAAGTAACTTTTTATTTCCTTTCCTCCAGTAACTTATTGGACAAGTGCAAATTTTAAATTTCAAGTATTTGCCACTTGCAAACAAAACCGGGATTGTTCCCACAAAAATGTTTTCTTTCGTTTGCTTTCATTATTGTGTTCTTGTTCAATATTATAAACATACCAAATTTCACCCTGAACTGTTCAGCCATTTTTTATAAACGACTAGCTGTTCCCCGCGGTTTCACCGGCGTTAATTTCAGAGATCCCATGAGAATTCTGGGATAAAAGTATCTTATGTGTTATTTTGATGTATAAGCTGTATTACCTATTGTAAAGTTTCATTAAAATCCATTCAGTCGTCCATTCAATCTAACTGGGACTCTTTAACGTACTTTGCATACCTAAAACTCCAATTTATTCACATAATATGATAATTTATTTACAATAACAACGACGATTTCTTTTCCACATTTTGTATATTATTGATTTTTCACATTTCACTACGTGTTTATTAAATTGCCTTCTTTTTCTGATTGCAGATATAAGTGTTACTTCTGTACCCGAGCTTTTAGGACACCTGTCACCTATGCACCTTTCCACACAATTGCGGACTGACATGTGCATTTTTGGGTACACACTTTCCTTCCAACTTGTGAGGATAGCCAGAGTCGCCTAAAAAAATAATTCACATGCTGTAAAATATTTTTTATGACTTAACTTACTGTAAATACTTTTTATGTTATTAGTTTAATTGCTGCTCGACATCTCAAATTATTGTATTGACATGCTGACATTTATTTACTTATTATTGTAATGTAATATGTAATCTTATATTATAATAATTGATGATCTGAAAATAGGCCTATATGGAGAAGTTTCTTTTGGCATTTCTTCTTCGCCGATGGTAAACTCTGATATGATAGTAGGTTAAAAAATTAGTTAAAGTAAAATAAAGTGAAACTCATGTGAAAAGTAAATAAAAAATTGTATAAGAAATTTAAGACGTATGTAAGTGGCTAAGTGCCCGCCAGGGACCCAATGGAAAATAAAGAATTAAATTTATTTTTATTTTGGTATTTATTTACTAATCAAGAACTCACAGTGTTTCTCCATTACGAGACACCAATAAATAATTATACAGACAGACGGACATAATGAAACTTTAATCCTTGTTAACTACGGAATCCAAACATATTTAATGTTACGCCGGCAGACACAACTTACCGCCGCACTCAGAGTCGACTTTAATGATTACTTAGTTAAGTATAGATTTTTAAAACAAAACTGCCGCAATCAGACAAGTTTAATAAATTAATGTTAATCGGCATTTAACTAATTAAGTAACATCTTATTAAATGCCAATTAACATTAATTTACTGAACGTCTCTGATTGCGGCAGTTTTGTTTTAAAAATCTATACTTAACTAAGTAATAATTAAAGTCGACTCTGAGTGCGGCCGTTGCTCTCTATTCATTTTATCCGTTTCCTTAAGTGCAAGAGGGAATTTTATATGTTTTTGTTATATTTCGGGAGCATTTGTCAATTCGCAGATAATATTGGACACTGTAGGGAAAGACGGCTGTATGTAGGTATACCTTCACCTACAGGAGCACCTGCAACAAGTGGAACTGTAATTGCAGCCTGAAAATTAATTTAGTGTTAAAAACGCATTGATTTCAGGTTGGTTTCTACATGTATTAATATCACCTAGCCAAAAGGTTGACTGATAGAGAATGCCTTAGTCATTAAGTCCGCTTTTTGTAGTTAAGTGCAATAACGTTCTTTAAATAAATAATTGTTTTGAAGTATAGGTACTTACGTAGCTTACATTATTTTAGTGCATACAATATATACGTACCTTAGTCTCAGCACAAATTGTATCTCTTCTATGTGACGATTTTAAATAGGGCTGAAACCTCGGAGGCGATACCTATCTTCAAACGCCTTGTTTAGAAGTTTAAACACATCACATATTTCTCTTATTTTGCGTTTCCTTCTCAACCTAAACATGTCCTCGGCGTGAGCACGCTCTAAATAGTCCATGATCAACCCGAAACGAGCCATTTTACTATTTTTATCAAAGAAAAATGCGAATGTGATACAGAAAAACCACCTCCTCAACTTTATATGTCTGTATCACGTCTGTATCTCATACTTGACGTTTAAGCGATACTGTTTTATGTCAAAAAGTGAAACATAATACCCATTTAAGTCGATATCAAGTTGATATCATTTAAAAATGTTGATCATAATACGCAAAAGTTCATGCCTAGTTGATGTCATTTTGATATCGCATTTTTTGGAGACCATAATACGAAATAGTCTGTAAAGTGAAATTGACATCAAAACAACATCACATTTTGCAAGCATAATTGGCCCACTGTCCACATGGCGTTATATTTATTAGTTTCCTTTTTTATCGTGTGCGTGCAACATAACAAAGACAGACCGACTTCTTTGTACATATTACATTTCTGTAGAAATTATCACTATCAGTTCAAATGGCTAAATGAAAAAGAAAGTGATGCTTAGAAATTTAGATAAAATTGTATACGTCGTATAGTCAGGTATTATAGTTTTAGTATAGGAAACGATTGTGATAATTGCACTACAAAATATTACATACTATGCTCAAACAGCGTCCATATACTGAGAGGAGAGAGTATTATTTCCATAACAATTTGTATTACATTACAAATCAAAATTTGTCTACTGATGATTGTCTGCAAAGAAAATGAACTACAAGAATACTTAGTTGTTGATGCTAGCTTAATTGATTGAGCGAGATTTTTTTAGAATTATAGGTACCTACTTACTAAACAATTTCAGAATATCTGCTTAAAAAAAGCATATTTAAGATCATTCTAATCTCGTGGCTGAATCAAAATAAGAGCGAGAAAAAATTTCTTTTATTATTCCATCGTCGCTAACACTTTTTAAATCTTATTCAAACATCTTTAAAACAAAAACACACCCAATTTCTTAAGAAATTACTAAAGCCTCGATTAAGCTGTAAATTTTGATACAGCGTAATTTACAAGTACCTACAGAAAAAGAGACAATTGCATTTTTTTATCCCATAAAAAGAACTCCGTAACATCTCATGAGAAAATTAAATTCAAAGGATAATCTTGGAGACATTGAAGATGAGAATTTTACGACGGTTGGAACAAAAATTCGCTCGCTATTTTTCTGTTATAACGAGCGAACAATAGAAATAGCCACGACAATTCGTTTCCTGTTATGTTTGAAGAAGGTATTTAGCATTATGTTTTGTAATAAGGCTGCTAATTTCTTTGAACTCTGGCAGAATTTCATACCATCAAATATGAATGCTATCAGCTATCTAATACGTATCAACTAGTAGGGACATCCATCCCTAAGAACAATATAATTTTATGTGGAGGAAAGAAAATCTGGACTTTGAAAGCACCGGCTAATCAACTTGATGGCGTGTTTTTTTTTTTCAGAACTAGAGATTAAGAGAATCGTAAAAGGGTAGAACCATTCAAAACAATCGGAAGGACATCTTTATTATAAATTAACTTGACGACCCGATTGGCGCAGTAGGTCACCATGCCTACCCCCTAATCAAAAGGTTCCGGGTTCGATTACCGGTGGGGGTGGAGGACTTTGTGTGATGAACATTGGGTTCCATTTTTCAGTCTGGGCGTGTATATATATTTATAGTACAATATATTAATTAATAAATAATATGTAGTACCACGTTTGCTTGGTTTCAACGACACAAGCTTATAGTTTAGTGTGGGGATCGAGTAGATCTGTGTGTTGTGAAGTGGATTATTATCATTATTCGAAAACTGTACCGAATTATTTTAATTAACATGGGCACAGCTTATTTAACAGTTCTGCAATTTAAATACAAACAGTGGAACTTAATAATTAAGTGTCACCCATCCAAACTAACGTAATAGAGAGCTTGAAATAAGTAACCCGTAAAGTCACCAGAAGATTGCAAGTTAATTTAAAATTTGATATTGTAAATTTCTAAGATATTGTACTACTCAGACCTATAGTAATATATGTACATATATAACAAAACTGAAATTGGAACAACAGGAAAATTAATTAGTTTATGTATAAAGCGGAAATGATGAATAAAACAGAAATATTAAAGAAAAGAAAAAAAAGCAGCTGGACAATCCATACGCAGATTATCAAATTAGTTTCCTCGTTTTATACGGTATAGTGAAATAGATTTGCATAGTGTTAGTATTTTGAAACGAATTATTAATGACATTCTATGCAACAAATAGAAAACATACACACAAGTTTGTGTGAAATTCCGCCTCTAAAAATTTTATATTAGAATTTTTTCTCTATAGGTAGGTAGGTACGAACTAGACCAACAACTGGATAACAATGATCAAAGAAACGCTGGAAAACCAAGTAATTTCTAGCAATTATTATATTTCTGATGAATTTCAATTTTGTAAAAAAAATAATAAGTATAGGTTCATTAAAAATTGAAAAAAAAAAATGTTTATTTTTTTCAATTGTGAATTACATTGAATTAAAATTCAATTACATTGAACAGCATAATTTATAAGACTGTCACATACCATGATTAACATATTTATCTCTCGCGACAAGAAACTCCGTAATTTCGCTGTCGGGAACAAAATTCGGAGCAAAAATAAATCTGGAATTTGTGCCATGCCTCACATCACATTATGGTAGGTTGGCTGTTGTAACAATTTTTCAAGAAGTTAGCCAAATTTAATTAAAACCGTTTCGTATAACCAAAGAAGCTTTGTTGGTGTTGGCATTGATTTTTCGTCGCTGTTTTGCACGGTAATGGCGATAAATTGCCTTTTTTTTTCAGAAAACATTTTATATTCCATTTAAAGTCAAATAATATATATATCGCATTCATTTAGCGGCTTCATAGTTTATTAACCTCTGAATATAGGTACATACATTAATCGCTGGGAGTGAGAACTGTGACGCGCCATTACCTGTAACAAACAATAAAATTCATGTTATGTTTTCTGTTATAGAGTGAACAAAACAAAGTTTGATTTACTATCTAACTTAGGGCATAATTATACAAACGATCATTAGTTAGGAATCTGTTTGGTAAGATTCCCGAGTAAACTAACGGATTCCGCTCAGACAGAAAGAGTCATTGGGCTCTTTTAAAGCTGCAAGTCAATTGCACTATTTAATAAATATGACATTGCGACGGTTTTGTCTTGGTAATGTATCGATCACCAGCAGGGCAATTATGTAACTTTTGTTGCATTCATATTTCAGTTTCAATCAAAAAAATTGCGGTTTTGTGATTAATTAATCATGTTTAGACAGCTTTAACTTTTGAAGTAGGTATGTTTATTTTAGTTGATTGCTAGATATTGTAGGTGTCAAAACGTGCATATTGTAATCGCAAAACCGTCATATTTTTGATTGCAACCGAAAAATGATATAAACAAAAGTTACATAATAGTCCCTCGAGTCTGACTCCTCGCAAATCGGAATTAAGTTCAAGATTAATACAGATAGTAATAATATAATTGATACGCGTAAACAACTGCTCTGCATTTAGCGTGCATATTGTGTTTTTGATGATTAGTTAAATATTTTTAGGAGTAAAACTTCTTTGGGCATACTTGGAAATGAATTTCGATTCACACTTTACGCCGGAATATATAAAAGTTACCTGTTAGTTTATATTATTGTATAGGTCAGGACCTTTAATTTGTAGTAACTACATGAATTACAAAATCATAATGGAATTTAATTCTGTAGGTATTTTAATATAGCGTAAGAACTTCTAGCACAAAGTCACTTCAGAAATACGTATTAGGTATTAGGTACGGTCCTCGCGACTAGTTTTTTTTTTTTTCTATATTATATAACACCTTTGTAACTTGCATGACTAAGTTGAAATCGAATTGATGTGCGGTATCATGGCGGTATCCGTACAGTAGTTAGTCAAAGGTCATATTTATATCTAAAATCCAGCCTGAATACACATGCAGGAGATAGGCAAGCTTACCGCACATAGCATGGGCTATACCATATTATTCGTGTAACATAAAGTTTATCCAGCCAGGCCGTATGTTGCCAACAAACACGACAGAGTGTTGGAGTGTCCTACCTAACCTTAATTAAGAAGATTGCGTAAACTCAGCGAAACATGTAAAAACTGGATTTAGGTTCGCAGGGTTTTGCTTATCTACCGATCACACGCACCCTTTTTAGGTAACGCTACGACTTTTTAATAAAATAAAAATAAGAAAAACTCTACGTAAAAGAAATTTTTCAAAGCAGCAAAATAGTAAAACAACATGTCATATAAAGAGCTTCAAAGAGACAAAAATAAATAAAACTTTTGCAGAAAACAGTTAAGGGAGGATATAAAAAAAACAATTGAAACGAGTATTTGCCGCTACTCCACACTATTTTTTATTCTTTTTTTTTAATATCATACCAAACCCAATTTCTTTTCTGATAAAAATATGCGTATGCGTATCAAACAGATGAAAACCTTGTCTGTAATACAAAATAATCTTTCAGCTATTACAAATGCTTTACAATAATAAAGGAAATTGTGTTAGATATAGACCAAAGCCAATTTAGCACAATCATAAGGTATTTTTGTCTAAAATCTATAATACGATACTTATAAAAGAATAATAATTCTTGATCATTTTCACACATCACCGTAATCTAAACAGATCTTTTACTACTGGGCCTGACTAGAAAAATGATATAACATATACTCATATGGGCAATTTTCAGTTGTAAATGTGAAATTTTCATATTGAAATTTATTATGGAAGCATTTTAGAGCCCGTCTTTCATGCACTATTGAGAATTTTACTATGGAACTGACAGGCATTGCCATATCAAAATTGCCAATAGCTTTAGTAAAGACGGGCTCTAAAATGCGTCCATAGTAAATTTCAATACGAAAATTTCACGATGTAGCTATGAAAAATACGTAGGTATGTAAATTCAACCTGCAGATTTGGGGTAAACGCAATTATTCGTCACATAAATGTTTACTTTGACGCGGGAATTGACCCCACGATACTTGGCGTAGCAATCACGTTCACGTTAAAACTCTTAAAAATAGTAAATACAGACCCAGAACCCAGTCGTAAAACTAAAACATCGTCATTTCGTCAACGGTTAAACTCTCGTAGTTCCAACCACCGTTTAAATTACTGACGGAGTAGTGTTATAAGCGGATATTGAAAGTTTAATGCTTAAAATAATCGCTTATTAATTATCTAGTTTGTTTAAATTTAAGCGCACTGAAATTAACAAATCTTTTTACAAACGCCAGACTTCAGTCCCCCTTAAACAAAGGGTTTGAACGTCTAAAATTTCTTATAACTCTATTGGCTACTAGTTAAGGCATTTCCTTAAATATTAAAAAATTATAATTGGTAGAAATTCTTTTAAGAAACTTAATACTATAATATAAATAAAGGATAGGAATCTAAAAGTTTATTACTTGAAGTTGTATTCGAGACGGCATATATCACTGGGTATAATTTATTTTTATACGAATTTTTAGCTCTTTTTAAAACAGTTAACCATAAGCCGCCATAATTTATATTATATCAGAACGAGTATATTATGTACTCTTGTAATTGTTTTCTTATTTGCTCCGGATTTGAATATTTATACTGGACGTCAACTATAATATGCATTTATGTAGGTATAAATTATTTTCAACTTGTTGGATCGTAAAGTTACGGGGGACCTTTGAAAAAAAAAGATTTTTTGCACTGAATAAGTAAACCATGGTATTGTGGTGTCCTGGGCGCACGTTGATGATACTGGATGTGGGTCAAAACTGGCTCGCAGCGGCGCCTCCTCACCAACCGTGTTTGCGTGTACGAACTATATACCTGCCCATGAATCGAGGTGAGAAACGTTCGTACATTTTATTTTTACCGGAACTTGCATCCGAACTTTGAGACGTTGCTATGAGTTGGAAAAACAAAATTGGCAAGAGAACAATTGCATTAATAATTTAAAGGGGAGACTTGATTTTTAGTATGTTTGTATGTAATAGATAAATTAGAGAACTACTTAACCGGTTTTAAAAATTATTTTACTTATAGGAAGTTATACAGTGTTTCTAAGTAAGATAGAGTAGTTTTTATCCCGGAATCACCACGAGAATTTCGAAATAACTGAACAAAATAGAATATTGATTTTTACACCTTGTCATCATGCCCATTATAAATAATCTTTCACAACGCACAGGTTAAATATGAAGTTTAGTATAGGGCTTTTGCGACATGGTAGCGGCTCCGGTATGCTTACTGCAGCAAATATGGATGACTATCAAGCAATTACGCCTAAAACAACAGCACCGCAAAATATGGCTCCTGTGTAGTAACAAACAAAAGTACCTACCTGTATTGGATCTCAGCAGGATACGACAGTCCCATCCTTCTACCACCTGGGAGTGAGTAGTAACTTTAGAAATTTTATAACAATTAAAAAATTTCTGAATAATAAAACTTATAAAATAAAACTTATAATACTAATGATATTATTTTCTTTTTATTGAATTGTATTTTTATTTTTTATTTTACTGTCATCCTTGGTTTTTTTTAAATATCTTTATTATGTAATTACTTACTGCTTTTACTATAATTATATTGTTTACTTATACAAAGCAAATTCGCACATAAATAAGATAAATATTTTACTTAGTTAACTTTTTAGTGAGTACTCACAAGCGGTAGAAAAAATTTAATAAGCAACAAAAGAGTCGGCAAGTGAGTGATATCCTGTGTACAATAAATAAAAACATGTTGAACAGGATGAAAAACTTAACATTAGCAAAATACGAAAAGCTATCTTTTGTATCGTTATTGAACTGCCTTTGATGTCCGATATCATATGCGTAGAATCTTAAATTGGACGGACCATGACTAGGTAGGCAGGCACATACAAGTCTAAGAAAGAGTTGGACGAGTGTAGAAAGGATTTCTTTCAAATGCTCTACCTACTGTACTTCGTTAAAACGTTATCTGAGCTTCAACGGCTGCTCGTATTTGAAACATTTCACGTTTGAATACTCCCCATATGTGCAATCCTAAGGCACCGGTGTCAATGTAGATGTAATATCAAAGAGGGAAAGAAAGGTCACGAGAGCTGGAGTTATAAGAAATGCCTGTGGAATATAAATTAAGATGTAGAAATATCGGAACAAAAGCAAAGAGTTCAATATATTACTTTATCAAGGGACACGTACAATATCGATGATATTCTAATGAAAACCACATTCTAAAGCTTTTGATTTGTAAACGGGGTAGGTACTTGTTATTAGCAAAGATGATGCTTCAAATAACTTAAATTATACATAGTTCTATTAACAATTCAATGTATTCGTGTAACGATATAAAGTGATTTTTTAGAAGATATTATTTTAGAATTCATTTTCATCAACAAAAAGTTTAAAAAGGATAGGTACTTGTTTGGTTAGTACAAAATATTTAAAAAATCAAATTAACATGTAATCATACAAAAGGCGTAGAACGACCGATCTGATTAGTGCTTCAATCGTTAAAGGAATTTCGAATGATCATAACACTATGTTATAATTTAGTACAATTTATTAAATTTATGGCGGTGAAGTGTTGGCGTTACCTAAGCCTAACTGTAACGAACGGCAACTATGGTCGTCACTTTTCCTGTTTATTTACGGACCAACGCTATGTAAGTACCGAACGGAACCCAATCCTCACCTCGAATACTATACTTATTATACACAGCAGTATTAATACACTGGCAGTAAAGAAGGCTTTAGTGGCAATATTGATATACTTACTCGAAACGCAATTGCTTAGGAGCTCGGTGTTAACGTTCCCCTGAGTTTGTTTTGCTTTTGACAGCACAATAAATAGGTTTCTTCTTTGCAGCGGTTAAGTCACTTTTTACTGTTTCAATAACATTTTGAAACATCCAAAATTTTATAATCTATTTTTAGATTACCAAATGTAGAATTAAAAAAAGCTGAACATACTTAATTTTACATAAACTCATAGTAGTGACGATGGTACAGTAATGGAGATATAAACTTGTGCTATTTATGCAAATTAGTTCCGTATGGCGAGCAAAATATTTTCACAGTAATATAAGTGAGAGTAACTTATTAAGTTCCGACGGATAATGAAATTACTTGGATGCTAAAATTTTCATATAACGCTCGCAACTTTTTACTACTGTGTCATAGATATAGGTACCTAGTGAAAGACAACCTCACCAGCCTGTTCGCATGTAGACGGGTTTTCATTAAATTCCGTCTTCTCATCACGTGCACAATGCATCTTTAGGGTTGAACAAAGTACGCTTCCTTTTACATTAGGTAAATCCGCTGGGTAATTATATCTTTTGTGCATAACCCGACCGGGAGAGAAGAATGCCTCAATGTGAAAATTTAAAGCTCGCTACCACCTTAAACTGGTATAAGTCGTGAAGGAGAGAAGGAAAAAGATAGATGCAAAAAAGGTATATTCCTTTTATATGCGTATTATTTTAAACGAGCGACTTATTCAAACCCTAATAGTGGATATACGTAACTAATAAAAATATAAAAACCACGGATAAATCAAAGAAAAAAATTTAAAACGTGGCTTTACACGGGTTAGTGACCTTTACATTTGATTTGTCGGCACGCCAGCGGCAATACAATGAAAAGGGGCATTGAATGAGCCTTAGAGTATGATCCATCACCACTTCGGGAACTAAAGCGCCCAGTTTTGGTAAATATTTTGTTTCGATATCAAAAACTAATTGTATACTATATTTTTGAGATATTTGAGACGAATATCGAATACTGAACGGGAGCCCGTTCAATACCTACTTGGAAGAAAGAAAAAAGAAAGAAAACTACTACTACTTACTACTTCGTTTTATTTAACCATACATTCTGTTAGTAGCTGCTACTCAAGGTTTCATTCGTGTGTCTAGATAATGAATAGTACGAAAAAAATTAATCCCAAGAAAAATAGAGGTTCAAAGTTTCACAGCTGGTATGAAATAATTGTCACAACAAAATAATAATGTAAATAGACATAAATTTCAAAACACCTGTAAAAGGTATAGCTAAGCTCACTGCAGGATTAATGTTTAACGGCCGCAATTAATGACAATTGGTATTCAACTAATTAAGTTAAATGCCAATTAAGATAAATTTTATGAACCTTTTTGAGTGCAGCTTTGTTTTTACAATCTTTATTTAAAAAAAAACGTACATACAGCCGAATGCAGAACCTCCTTCTTTTTGGAAGTCGGTTAAATTCTGGTCTGAGTGCGGCCGTAAGACCTTACTCTGTACACTTAGTAACCAATAAATAAATAAGTAAATAATTAATTATACAAATAAAACTGTCACTAAAATACTTATTAAACATTGTGAGACAAGAAAAATAAAACTCAGTGTCCAATATAAACAAAAGTTTAATAACGAAACCTAACTTAACATGTTAAGAACCAGCTGAAGACGACACGTTGTATTTCGGAATACCTTCTAAATGCATTCAGAGGTGTGATCACTTAGGGCTTGTTTATGGACTATACTTTATACAAATCGTTATTAAATCAAACAGTTCTTTTCCTTTCACAGTGTATTTTGCAAGAGTTTTTGCTCTGAAATCTGTTTTCATTGCCACCGCAACCGGAGTAGAACATCGGCATGCACTTCCTTCTCACAACATCGAAGAACCAAACCATATACATACTGCCACAGGGCCCCTTCGACGGGGCTTGGTAGCAGTAGTAAGGTATATTGTTTAAATTAGAGGGAAAAGGACCGTCGTCATGACCTGAAATTTTATTAACAGATAATAGAATATAGAGAAGTATGATTCACGGACGTTTTAATACTAAGCGATGCTTTTTTGGCATTATAAGGACGTCCAAATCTAGCTATAGAATAAAATTTAGGTCAAAGCTAAAGCTTAAGTAAAGTTACATTTTTGAAAATTTTTACGTGTATGTTTTTATTTTCAGTAGATGTCGAAGCGTTTCATTGAAACCAATTTGATAAATTCTTTATGCGATAAATCAGGTAAAGAATCATAATCAGGGTGATTCCATATAGATTTTATAAAGATCTGACGCGCTTTTCTATCTAGAGGACGGAACTTTTTAAATTTACTAGACGTTACATTATATTTATTACATACGTCACAATAGTTATGGCAGGAAATCTCGTACTACTCCCCGGGGAAATCCCTACTAATAGTTATTATAAATGCAAAAGTAACTCTGTATGTCTGTCTGTCTCACGCTTTCACGGCTTAACCGATCATCATTAAATTTTGCACACACATTGTCAAGAGTACAGAGGACATAGGGTACTTTTTGTCCCGAAATTCCCGCAGGAACTCCGAAATTAACACAGGTGAAACCGCGGGGGTTAGCTAGTACAAAATACGCGCGAACAGATCCGCAAGCACGGTCAACAAATAGCGTATGCAACGAAATAAATCAACGATTTGACACAACTAAACAAAATTGAACGCAAAATCAACTTACGCCCACTCTTAACGTAATCATGCAAATATTCGAATGGCACGTATGCAGTTTGTGCCAATGTTATAACGGTTAATGAACATAACAGAGCCGACAACAACCTGCGCATTGTCACCGTTGATTGTGTCTAAACAGTGGGTCACGTGGTCGGTAATTGTCCGTGCAGCAATCAAACGAGCGTTGCAATCGGAAATAATCAAGGTTTTATCGAGCGCAACAGTTTTATTGCATTCGAAGCTGTACGGATTTTAAGATATCGTCCTATCGTCGGACGAATTTAATATTTTTTTTTATATTTTTTTTTTATTAAGAAATCTTACAGTGATACAGATGGGAAAAACTATAAAATATAGAAATTCACAGCAGTAAGACCAATTACAGGTTTCTTCCTAAATATTATTATAAGTATTGAAGAGAAAGAAAGTTGAAAAGATATGTAGATACATACGAGCTTAACATTATTACATTGAAGATAAGTAACTAATCTTAATATATCTTATCTATCTAATATATATAAATCACGTGTCACGTTGTTTGTCCGCGATGGACTCCGAAACTACTGAACGGATTTTGATAAAATTTTATAACCATTTATAATATGGTCCAACTTAAAAGATAGGATAGTTTTTATCCCGGAATTCCCGCGGGAACTCCAGAATTAATGCGGGGAACTGCTTATCACCGTAAACTACTGTCAGGGGTACAAAGAAGGACACAGGAACTCCGAAATTACCGCGGATGAAATCGCGGGGGACAGCTAGTCTAATATAAATCACGTGTCACGTTGTTTGTCCGCGATGGACTCCGAAACTACTGAACGGATTTTGATAAAATTTTGTAACCGTTTATAATATGGGCTAACTTAAAAGATAGGATAGTTTTTATCCCGGAATTCCCGCGGAAACTCCGAAATTAATGCGGGGAACAGCTAATCACCGTAAACTGCTGTCGGGGGTACAAAGAAGGACATAGAGTACTTTTTTCCCGGAATTCCCGCGAGAACTCCGAAAATACCGCGGATGAAGTCGCGTACTCTCTAGTACGGACTTCGTATTTTACAATTTTTGTCTGTCTATACACAAATCACGCAGAAATTACTTGACGGATTTATATGAGTCTCGGTATCCCGTTGGGAGTCCTAAAATTTACGCGGAATCATTTATCCCCTACCCGAAAATAGACCGCACCGATTGCGAGAATCTTATAATTAGTGGAAATTACTTCCGCCTGCCGCTAGGAAAGATTCCGAAGACGAAATTACTTAATATTATTTTCACAAGTCAGATTTAATAGGTAATCCTCAGTAATAAAAACGATAGTTCACAGGATCACCAAAAATTGTATCTCTGATATAAGTGAAATTCAGTTTTTTTCCAAGCTTTAAGCTTTCCCATGTCACATTTCAACTCTACAAAAGTCTTATTAAGCATTTAATTTGGGCTTGGAGACGCCTTAGGTGTAGGACCTGTAGGTACATAAAAGAGTTATCGATCAATACAACGACGGTATAGTCACACGCGTGGGGGTTGTCATGGTAACGTTCGTAGAGCACAAATATTAACACACAAATAACTTAAATCGTGGGTTTGGGATCACGCTCATATGGGCGACGTACATTGAAACTACATTGAATCTCAAAATTTTCCGACCACGTTGGTCTTGCCATATACATAGCATACCTTAATAGTATTTTTACACGCTTTATATTAGATAGCTGTTCCCTGCGGTTGCACCCGCGTTAATTTCGGAGTTCCTGCAAAAAACCCTATGTCCTCCTCTGTACCTCTGACAACGAGTAGTACGCAAAAGGAGATTGAGCGGTAATACAACGTGTTAATGAATTAACTGAAAACCTGATACACCCCATTAAAAAAAATAAACAATAATATATCTAAAATATATTTTATGTCGAAAAAAATTATACTTTAAAAGTTATTCAACATTAGTTTGGAGGTGACCTATCTACGAAATTCCAAGCGCTACGCCCGCGCCTGCCGGTTCGATTTTTTTTGCTACGGGCGGCGTACGCCAATATTGTAAATAATTTAAATAATAACTATTTTTAATTCGAAATGATACCCACTAGTAAAAAGTATTGACAAATATTTAGACATGGGCTAATAAAAATGAAAAAATATAACCTATATTAAAACATAGTGCGATCGATTCGCGTGTCGATTCTGAGCAAACTACTTTCTAGTTTTCAGTTAATTCATTAACACGTTGTATATGAGCTCCGTTCCAAAACTTTACCTACATGGATGACTTCTTTTAAGGTTATCATATAATAGCTGTACCTAGCGATTTCACACGCGGTAATTTAGGAGTTCCCGCGGGAATTCCGAATTACAATATAGCCCATGTTACACAGGGATAGTGAATCTTTCTAATGGTGAAAGAATGTTTGAAATCAGTCCAGTAGTTTTTGAGTTACATCGTAACAAAGAAATAAACAAAAAATCAAATATTTCCTCTTTATAATATTAGTATACGGACTAAATAATATTAGTAGAGTATTGAAAAAAAAATGTTCAAATCAAATGTTACGACACCGCTAGGTTTTTTTTATTAACATTTTCATCATTTTTGACCACGTTACGCGTTACACAAAGAACTCTGTGAACACGAAAAACAAATCTGCTTCTCACAAAATTTAATACAAGCTATGTAGATCAAAATATGAAACAGTACGTTATACTCTCCAAACACACCAACCGAGCTGTTCCATAGAATAACTACTACAAAATGCTAAGCGCATTTTATCCCGAAAACGCGCTATTATGTAATATAAATGACCTTGTCTTTTATAAACGTAAAAGTTTAATAAAGACTTTACATTTGTTTATAATTAAAGTTAAATGATAAAGAAATTCCCCAATCATTATAAATATTTTGTGGAATTTCCTATATGAAACCGGCATACCGTACGAAGTCATAAAACATATCGCTTAAATATAAACCGTCCATAAAATAAGTTATTACGCAGGGGGTCTGGCTAGGTGGCTTGGAAGGGAATTAATTACGATGTTCGCCGTTATTGGGGGCTCGAGCCTCACATTTTAGTTCCGATGAAAATATTACAACTTTATATACGTAGTAGACGTAAAAATTTTACCCGAAAATCAAAGTGAAGTTACCTACACTCGTCAAGGACCTGCTCGTCTTATATTCTTATGATATAACATAATTATACAGTATTATATTATAGGTATGTGTAAGAATAATCATAATAACGAATGATTATATGATATATTTGTCATTTCTAAAACATAACGTCATATTAACGAAATCTGTGTATTAATCTATATTAGCACTGAATAGTGTTGAATTTGTTTTCAAAATTGGTTAAGAATGTGACGAATATAAATTAATGTAGCAGCTATGACAGTAAAAAAGATTTAAAGATGTACACTATCCTAAGGATAAATGAATTTTATATGACTATTTTTGTTTATTTTATTAATGACTATATTATGAGGTTAATGATAAACTTGATAGGCTTAAAGGATATCTTCAACATGGCGTACAGTATTACCATAAATTTAAGCGGCATTATTATGGAAGAAAGGGGGTTCTCGAGTTGGGTGGGTGTGGTGAAATCAATATCGTATTCAACTATCCAATCAAAGTCGGTGTCAGGTACACAAGATTCTGAGAGTCGAGTAAATTACTTGCCTCTTATATCATTAACCCACAAGAAAAAATAATATAGTCTAGAAACATTTAAATATGTAAATAAAATACAGTCAATTTATAAAATACATAGGTACAAGGACATTTTATTTAGGTACTTAATAGTCAGAGAACGGTTTTCACATGGCGTTCCAATTTGTCGCTTCATCAAGTTTAAAATATTACAATACAGGTTTAATATTGTTTCTGTAGATATCATTTTCTTTTTGCGAGTTTTGCAAACAATACTCGTGATGGCGTTGGCGTGAGGCTTTGATTATAAGGATGTTAACGATTTCAATTTTATTATCTAGAATTAGTAATTTTTAGGGTCACAATAAGTAAGAACATCTTGGTAATTATTTTTGCCAGAGTAAAATTTTGAAACTTGAGAAAAGATTAATTTCAAACTCACAAAAAAAAAATACTAAGATAGTTGAAAGAAAAAAGAGATAAGAGTACCTACGACCCGAGGCAAAGCATTGTAGTTATCGCACAAGTTTTATATTTCCTGTTCGTTCATAGAAGGGAAGGAAAATGATAAATATCTTACCTCCTTCAACCATACTGTAAGGTTTTTGGGATCACACCTGCTTTGTCCGATTAGGATTTGAGGTCAGTGTTAAAGCTTATTATATAATTTTGCTACACTGGAATTTCTGAATTGAAACATTTCAGGATTTGTTAAGTAATGCCGAAAAGAGGGTAAAGTAATTTTGCATATTATTATAGCAGAACAAGGACTCCTTTTTAGGTTTCCGCCCCCAAAGAGTAAAACGGAATCCAATTACTAAGACTTCGCTGTCCGTCCGTCCGTCCATCTGTCACCGCATGCTGTATCTCATATCTCTAGTTAGACAGTTGAAATTTTCACAGATGTATCTATTTCTATTGCCGCTATCATGACAATACTAAAAAAAAAAAAATATGTAAGGGGGGCTCCCATACAACAAACGTGATTTTTTTGCTCGATTTTGTTCGATATTGATAACGGCAACAGGTAAACGCTTGAAATTTTCAAAGAATATTTATATAGTTAAATGGTGTTTGGATGTTTGGGTAAACCTACAAAAGGTTTATAACCTTTAAAAAATTCTAAAACGAAAACAAAACTGTAACCGAAATAAAAAAAAACTAAGATATTCACTTTAAAAATAATTAAATTAAAATACAATACAACAAAATATTAAATTGTAAAAAGTGAATACTAGGCTAGTTTACAGCACTGTTATTTAAAAATTGTTGTAAACGTTGTTACACTTACCTACATAATAGGCTAGTTTCCTGGGTAAAAAAATCAAAATTCTACTTAGTCCGTCAGTTAAATAACAAAAAAATAAAAGACACGTATTTTTTGCTTTTTTAAAATAATGGAATTATGCATAGATAAAGCGCATTAAAGTTTAGGGTGGGGGACTCGTGATGTCACAGCTCGCTATAACGTGCGAACAAACTGTAGCGAGGCGTGACGTCATGTGAAATTTCGACTTGATATATATTGATATATACGTGTCCAATATTTTTTAATAATCTACAAAACGGACTAAAAAAGAAAATTTAGGAAAATAGCCTATTATGTTTTGGGAACTAAGATATAGGTACAAGAGGCATGTGCTCCACACGTTAATGAGAACGACGTAACACACACACACAAATGAATGATAATAATCACCGTCAATACTAAATTAAAATAAACACATGATGCGCCAAAGTTAAATTAATTTTGTGTATTACAACTTACAAGCCGAGCGAGACGGAAGAGTGACGTGACGGCACCGAAGCGTTCTCTAATTACAGAGGCGAGACTAGCTATTTGTCTTGAAAGCATAGAAACTTACATGTACATACGTATTCGTGTTGCTGAGGTAAGTCAATCAAGCGAAGCAACAGTTTGAATCAGACAGGAAGGGAAGATAGACTCCCGATTTATAAATACATTTATGGAAGAAAAAGTAACAGAAAAGTATTAATAGTTCGAGTATGATAAGATACAAGAAAAGAAAGAAAAAAAAGATTTATATTTATATTAACAACAAACAATACAGTGTTAATCGATGGTTGTATAAGTTCGTGAAATGAAACTAATTAATACTAATTGATTAACGGGCTACATACTGAAACAGAAACTATTTGGATTCTTGGCATACTAACATAACCGGAGCTAGTAAATTTGTATTTTTAATAAGATAATTTTTTTATGCATTGGTTTAATATTTCTAAAAAGGAGGGGAGTTACCAGTTAGTTTACAGGAAAAATTCAGAATTTAATCTCATCAGCTCATCAGAATCAGATTTCGTACCAAATGAACTCAAACGAGCTGAACAATTGAAAAATCTAATTGCTTGGCTGAAAATATAGTAATAATACACATATAAAATGTTATAAACAAATCCGATTACGAGTTCTATGACTGATAAAAGTCTTTTATAATATAATGTGTAGGCCCTAAATTTTGTTGCCTCGGTTTGATCTAGTTTTGGCATATTACTACGCAAGTAGTAATTGTAGTAGTGAAGGCAGTAGTAGTAATGAAGGGTGGATATTTTTATGTGTGCTGTCATAATAACTGTAATTTTATTGACGTCAAAAAGAGCCACATTATGGGCCAAATTTGAATAAATGATTTGACTTTGACTTTGAATAAGTGATCACTATTTTTAACGAAAAAGAACACTAATGACTACAGAAACACCTGTGCTTTATCTTATCTATTATTTAAAATATGTTTTAAAGTGGACACCATAATTATTTCAAAATAAGATATTTTTACTGTAATTTGGTCAAAAATTATGAGAGATTAGTAACTTGATTAAGTTTACTTATCTTGAGGTCATTAAAACGAGACATCACAAATCTCAAGCAATTTAAATTGTGTTTTGTTTATCAGTTTCTTTTTATCCCGATATAATCTTTTCTTTTAACTTTTGTTTCTCTAATGGAATTAAGGAAAAAAATATCCTACAGATTTTTTAACCCTAGAATAAACTTCCAACTTCTATAAATGTACAAAATACATATATCGTCATCTTTCCGTGGACAACTTTTTGTACGTCTCACAGGAATGCACATCTACCTACATGCATAATTAGTACATACCTATCTCCTGCAGGGGGGGTATTAAAATTCGACACGCAATCTCATGGAAAACCTGGGCACGGTTTTTCGTTTCTCAGTGTTAATAACTTTAATTATTATTTACTAGCTGTGCCCCGCGGTTTCAACCGCGGTGATTTTGGAGTTCCCGCGGGAATTCCGGGATAAAAAGTAGCCTATGCCCTTCTCTGTACCCCTGACAACGTGCATGCCAAATTTCATCCAAATCCGTCCAGCCGTTTTTGCGTGATTGGGTAACAAACATCCACACTTTTAAGCCTGGTTTCGATAAGTATTCAATTTTTAGATAAACCTTTCATAGCTTCTATTGTGTCTGTTAAAAAATTGTTTGCTTTCACCAATTTATTGCGTATTCATTGTGTTAAAAAATTCAATTATCAAAGCGAATGGTATTCGTGACCGAAGTTTCACCCTTTCTGTGCTTTTATATTCCCTAAAAAGCAATTTCAGATTCCCGATAGGCGTTGCAGTGAGCACAGAAGAAATTCATGGATATGTTGAGCTGGGAGCAATTTGGAATGATAAATTGTATTTTTCGGCGTGATAACCTACTCTTAAATTTCTTTATTTCGAGGCTAGTCGAGGGTATTCAGGTACGCAGTAAAGTTTTTTTATTGAAATTTCCATTAGAAGAAAAACTTTGTATTTTTGCGCGTTTATCACATCTCGAAATCTTCTCCAATTACATAAATAAGCACACCAAGGTCCCATCAATCAAGAGCAGATGTTGCGAAACAATCGACTGATTAACTTCCTAAAGCTGAAATTGATGAGTCTGTAACGAAATAATAAATGCTGGCAGCGTATCGATGCGTTGCCACGGAAGCAATATATTCAAAGAATCTGTTATTGAAAAAATGCCACCCTTATACAGAACTACACATTACATATTATATGTATGTAACTTATAATAAATTAGGTGCAGATGCCGCCACCTCGTAACTTGACGTAGCAAATAGCCAACACGTGCGCGGTAGGTTTGGCTCCATTGCTTGTTTTACTGATGAGTCAAACTTTGGATGTGCTCAAAGGATTTTCCTAATGAATAAAAAATTAAGTATATACGCGTTGGGAATACGCTTTAAAATTGGAGAAAAAGATACAACTTCGCAGCTCTATGTCATAAGAGCTGACCTGGCGGTTAGAAATTGTAATTTTCAACCAAATAAAAAATTAATATTGTTAATTTTTTAATGTTAATTAATAATAATAACAAATCATTTCCATTTCGAGTAACCAAGAGTCAACATGTTTTCATTAAGTATATTTATTTATTAAAAATTTCAGTTCTGCTGCTGCTACTTGCTAGTAATGCAGAGTGAATGCAATACATGGGGGGTCGTTAATTTTTATAAATAAAAACCTTAAATTTAAAGAAAGGAAGGATATTGTATCTCTCTCTGTAGAATGTGTAATTGAGCTTGCCTGTGTACAATTAGAGCAATTCATTGTTGTTTGTGTATATAGACCTCCTTCTGGCGATTACACTTATTTTTCAGAAATTATGGATGTTGTTTTATGCAAGTTAAGTAATACTGGTAAGAAGTTGTTTGTATGTGGAGATTTTAATATTAACATTCTAGAAAAAACATTCTTGTCTTGTAATATTCTAAATTTATTCAAATCTCACAATCTTTTAAATTTATTTATGGAGCCTACTAGGATATGCACTACTACGTCAACCAGTTTGGATAATATTTATAGTGATGTAGTTCCCAAACACAAGAATATTATTAACAAATTAGACTCTGACCACTCTGGTCAGTTAATAAATTTTGAAATAATAAAAAACCATGAAACTAAAAGGAAAATTAATTATGTGCCGGTAACTACTGATCGCTTGGAGCGAATGCGTGTAGAATTGATTAATAACTTATCTTTTACACAGTCAAACTCAGATCCTAATTCCTTATATAATTCTTTCTTTCAAACGTTTCACCATCATTATAACTCAATATTTAGTTCCAAGGTGATCACAGTTACCAATAGTCCAGCCTTTAGCGAATGGGCAACAGTAGGAATACACAAAAGTAGGCAAGTGTTATATGGGTTATACTATGAAAGGCAGTTCAATCATAGTGAAGAGTTTAAAGAGTATGTAAAATCATATTCAAAAATTTTCAAAACAGTTTGCATGTTATGTAAGTCCCATTTTATTAGTTCAAAGATCAAAAATAGTAATGATAAAATTAAAGCCACATGGAAAGTAATCAATGAAGAAACTGGTAAAGCTAAATCTAGTGACACTAACTTTAAGCTATGTGTTAATGGTAAAATCATTCAGTCAGATTTGGAAGTCGCGAATGAGTTTGAAAGCTTCTTCGCTAAAATACCCGTTTCTTTAACCAGCACTTTAGGCTCTTCCACCCCCGTTGCAGAGTCACTTCTTAAGGAAAATGTTCCAGAATGTTCTAATGAATTCAGTTTCAGCCATGTAAGTGTATATGATATCTTCAAAGTGTTTAAGACAATAAATCTTAAAAAAACAGCTGATCTGTGGGGGATTTCTGTTACTATTATAAGTTCATTAATTGATATTATTGCACTAGATTTAGTTGATATATTTAATAAATGTATAGACTGTGGTGTGTTTCCTGACCAAATGAAATATAGTAAAATAACACCTTTGTTTAAAACAGGTAGTACAACAGACCCTACTAACTTTAGACCAATTTCAGTACTACCCACATTTAGTAAAATATTTGAAAAGCTTATACTTAGCCAACTACTCGCATACTTTAATAAAAACGACTTGCTGCATCATAAACAGTTCGGTTTTACTCATGGTCGCTCTACAACTGATGCAGGAATTAAATTAATTGAAAATATTTTTGAGGCCTGGGAGGAGTCACGTGATGCTTATGGAGTGTTTTGTGATTTATCCAAGGCCTTTGATTGTGTTGAGCATACAACTTTGGTCGGGAAACTACACTATTACGGAATACGAGGTGTAGCTTTGGATCTTCTTACTTCGTACTTGAGTGATAGGATCCAAAGGGTTGATGTCAACGGAAAACGATCACATGGTTCTGCAGTGGTAATGGGAGTACCCCAAGGATCTATATTAGGACCATTCCTGTTCCTTGTTTATATAAATGACTTACCTTATCTAGTGAGGGACAACCATGAGATAGTATTGTTTGCAGATGATACATCTTTAGTGTTTAAGGTTAATAGACAGCAATCGGCTGTAGACGATGTGAACAATGCTCTCTCTAAAATAGTACACTGGTTTAATGCTAATAACTTATTACTAAACCGTGATAAAACCAAATGTATAAGATTTGTGACAAAAAATGTTAAACAAGTAAAAACCAGATTACTGATTAATAATGAGGATTTGGAAATGGTCGATGAAACTGTCTTTCTAGGTATAACATTAGATGCAAAATTACAATGGGGCCCACATATAAAAAAGTTATCAGGTAGATTAAGCTCGGCGGCTTATGCTGTTAAGAAAATCCGTCAACTTACTGATATTAATACCGCGCGTTTAGTTTATTTTAGTTATTTCCACAGCATTATGTCATACGGCATACTGCTGTGGGGTAGTGCCGCGGATATCGATTCTGTATTCGTGTTGCAGAAACGAGCCATTCGCGCAATCTATAAGTTGGGCCCTCGGGATTCACTGAGAACTAAATTCAGCGAGTTTAAAATAATGACTGTACATTCTCAGTATATATACGAGAATTTATTATATGTTCACAAAAATTTAGTCAACTTTAAGAAAAACAGTGATTTACATAATCTTAACTTAAGAAATAAAGATAAACTCGCTGTGCCTAAGACTAGGCTCCATAAAATTTCTAAGTCATTTAAAGGACAATGTATACGCTTTTACAACAAACTCCCAAACGATGTAATTAATTTGTCAATTAATAAATTCAAGACGCTTATTAAACACAGATTATGCGATAAAGCATATTATAGTGTAGTAGACTATTTAAATGATACAGACGTTTGGGAATGAATTGCTCTATCCAATTACTATTTTTTGTTCTCCTAGTTTATAAGTAAGATCATTTAAAGACAGCCCTGCTGAGCCCTTCTTGTCAGTTCTTCTCAGCAGACGACGTATTCCGAACTGACGGTAATTTATAGTTTTAAGAACCTGCTGACGATTACAAGTGATTGTAACCAATCCTAAGTAATAAAGAGCTTTTGAATTTTGAATTTTGAATGTGTTTGATGCGGCAGTGACGGATATATGGACAGTCAAACAAAAATTTGAATACAATTACTTATATCGATACTATCTGTAGTACTTCCCCGCGGTTTCACCCGCGGAGATCCCGCGGGAATCCCGGGATAAAAGTACCTATCCTAGAAAGAAAGAAAGAAAAGGAGTTTATTGGTCCCCACATAAAAGGACCCTATGTCTTTTTCTGTACCTCTGACAACCTGTTTGCAAAATTTCATGGCGATCGGTTGAGCCATTAAGGCGTAAGAAGCAACTTTCGCATTTCTAATAGTAAGGATTTAATTATCGTTACCTGCGAATGGGCCGCGCAATACTCGGGCGTGGGCTGTCTGAACGGGCTATGCACTGGACACGAGACGGCGTGCTGCGCGTGCTGCATGTGGTGCGCGTGCGCGTGCTGGTGCGCGTGCGGGTGGTGCGCGTGCGCCGGGTGCGGGTGGGGGTGGGGGTGCCGGTGCGCGAGCCGCGCGCTCTGCGGGGCGTGCCGCGCGCACAGGTGCGTCGCGCTGCCATGGTGCTCGGCGAGCGACAGCGTCGAGCAAGACGGCCGCCAGTAGCCGCCCTCGTCCATGTCAAGCCCGGGGGCGGGCCCGGGGGGGCATCGCGCCGCACCGCAGCACGCGCAGCGACGCGCGCACGTCAGCGCGTGCCGCCGCGCCTCGTGCGGGCACCACTCGTCGCGCTCGCGGCCCGACACCCTTCCCGTTCGCCGGTCTCGTTTCCGCTAGCGTCTCCGCCGCGCGGGTAACCGCCAGCCGCGCATCCTATCATTCGAGACGATTGCGCACGGACACTTGGCACGTTTCTTTTTTTTTTTACTTCACACCATAATTTACCAGCACCTCTTTCGACACTTGGATATCCACAACACTTGCGTGATAGGTAAGTTCACTCTTACAAATATCTGTTAAAGGTGTATGATAAAATCCGATAGGTACCTACCTACACTGAAAACGTAACAGATATTTTTATGTGAAATTGCTCTTAGGAACTTGAATTGACACTAGTTCAATGAAATAAAGATTTCATAATCGATTCGACCTCTCCGAAAACGTTATTGCATACAAATAAAACTATGACTTAAATTACAAGAATATATTTTATACTCGTAATGTATACGTAACGAAAGCGCTACATACAAATGCCTCAAGTTCCTACTCTATTGATAGTAAGGAAATACATTGTTAAACATGAAACTGGTGCAATAATAGTTACCTACTCCACCGCAATGCAAATCTCGAGAAATCATAGGTATAATTCATAATGATAATTTGTCCCGAGGTACGTAATCGCAGTTGAGGATTGTCACATCTAGTAAAATGAAATGGAATTGTTACACAAATTTACAACTGCCTACTGCCACACAGGTATGTATGGACCATAAAACATTTATCCTCCAAAGCCAGTAACGGCGCGAGCGAATTGGAGCACAGATTTGGCAAAGGATTCCATTTGAGAGCATAAGCTTGGTTTATAGCTGTAAGTTTTAGCACCGAGAATTAGTAACTGTGCAGCCGTTTTCTAACGAGAAATCTTATTGGTGTGACATTGAACGATAGTAAAACGCTTTGTCCAGCCATCTGTAGCGCAGTCTTAGCCGAGCAATATAGCTGCCTTGCAGGAGATATTGCTTAAATTTGTCGTCGTCAAAAGGAATAGTTTAAAAGCATTTTTTAATCGAACCCTTTCCGATTTTGTATTGCTCTAGAGTCTAGAATGTAAAATAAAGAGAGTTGGCACCAATTGAAACGGGACAAGGCCAGAAAAAAGAGAGCTAGATAATAAAAGAGAAAAACGATTTATTTGACTTTTTTGATCTGATAAAAGTTTGGCGAAGTGGCGGTACACAATAATACAATTAGCAGAAAATTAGAAAGGAAAAAAAGGAAAAAAAAAAAAACAGTAAACATGTTTAATACTCGTAAGTCGCCACTAAGGTTGAACCCAGTTATTATTATTGAAAGTAAAACCAGGATAGGCACACGTTTGGAACACAAGCGCGGTCTCCGCATGAGATTCCAGTTTACAATTATTATGACACGAACACAAATCATGTTCTTGTCCCAACGGAACTAGGCCATGTATTTACTGCCCATCGGTTTATATATTCCTTTACATAACCTATCCGATCTTGAAGCCAAAGTAAATTGACAATTGTCTACTGAGTTATACCTAACAAGTAACAAGAAAGTTTAAAAACATCAAAAAAATAATTTATAACACTTGAAGACTTACTCGAGGACACTGTAGAATAACAATGGAATCAAAAAAGTTATTATTTGATTTCGAAAAGAATGAACTTGATTATAAATTGCAAAGTGTAGCCAAAGTTGGCGCCGGAAAGTCTAGAATCAGTAGCCGTCTTCCACAAACTTTTCCAAGGTAAGAAAAACGGAAACCATTTTCAATAATAGATATTAAACTACTTCGTTCAAATGACTCTATTCTACTTTGTCCATAGTTCACGCATCGTACCTATAATAGTTACGAAAAACATCGTTTTGTAACATGTTCACGTACATGGAATGTGTATTAGGGTGTAATTGGATTACAATTCACAACTCTTCAGGCACTAGTTACAGTTTTGAAAACAACTTCAGTCTAGTTTTGTACGATCAAATTTAATACAATCTCTTATTTAATATGCTTCGTCTAAACTACATTTAAATTGCTGCATATGCATTAACTGCACATGTTTTATCAACAGTATAATCTTTTATTACTCTATAAAGCTAATGTTTAATAATATATCGAAGACAAAAAGCTTTTTGTTTAGGGGTTATCTCTGGAACTATTTATTAAAAAAAAAAAAAAACATTTTATAATTGCAACATGTAGTAGCAGTATCTGGCAGCGATTTTACGTCAGAATTAAATACTACAGGGCACTATAATTTTCAGGCAAAAAGACTAACACCTTTTTAGTAAAAAGGTTTCATTTTTATAGAAAACTAGCTGACTCCGCGGTTTATCCCGCGGTAATTTGGGAGTTCCCGTGGGAATTTTGGGATAAACTGTGCGACCTCTTAAATCACTCTATCTATCGATGAAAACCGCATTAAAATCCATCGCGTAGTATTCTAAGCATACAGACGGCGGGAAACGACATTATTTTTTACTATGGAGATAGTAAAAATCAGTAGGTATATAAAAATATTCTCCATTAAACACAAACCACAGGTATCAAGACTACCGGAGAGTTATTATTCCGTCCGTAATTTTTCAGTGCTCGAAAAGCTTTTAACACACGAGTTAAATCACGAGTTTTAACCGACCATTTTTTTTTTTCTCATATAAAAACGAAAGTTTCGGATTACCATATCCCGCTTTATTTCCCTAGAGACTGATATAAAAATCTAAGTTATAAACGAGATAAAAGACTTATTGTGCTGTGCATTTAATTAGGAAAAAATAGGTAAGTGCTCATACTTTGTTGATTAACAATAAAATTGATCAGTTCGAAGGAGGCTTCTTAAACTTGTCTAATTAATTTCTCATTTTCAGTTAAAATGAAAAACTAGATAAATCCTACTAATATTAAAAATAATATTGTAAAGTTTGTAGAATGTATGGATGGATGGATGGATGTTTGTTATTCTTTCACGCAAAAACTACTGGATGGATTTAAATGAAACTTTACAATAATATAGCTTATACATCAGATTAACACATAGAGTACTTTTTATCCCGGAATTCCCGTGGGAACTCTGAAATTAACGCGGGTGAAACCGCGGGGCACAACTAGTAATAAATAGTAATGCTCCGACATGACCACGCAGCGCCATGTGGTTTTAAATGCTTTAAGGCTTTTAAAAATGAGTACCGCTCTATGTTATTAATTATACTTATATATTTTTTTGTATGTAAATATGAACAATATATATTTATATCATACATCAACTCCAAAATTCTTTTGTACCGCGCCACACTAGGATGCTTGTGGGACTGCTTAATCTTCATATTCGCATAGTAAGTTGCTAAATACGATGATATCGTATCAAATAACTGTAGTAGACTATCAGATCTCGACATCTTGGAGCTTTTACGTAGGAAATTGTATTTGATAAATAATAATTAGCGTATCTACTACGTCTGGAAGAAACATTTGTGTAACATTAAAAAAAAGCCTTGACCCGAATGAGTGGCTCGTTAAATTTCATTGCCTCGCTTATGCTGATTGTAGAACGACAAATAAAGAGAACCTTGGGAACAACGGAGGAGTTCAAGCACATTTAATGGTGCATAATTCTGTTATTACGAACTTCACTGAGACAATGTTTACAATTTTGACTACGAATTAGCCGGTGCCCGGTGTTCTGGATGCATGAATTTTAGGACTCCCTCGGAGCTCTTTGATTTTTCAAGATAATATATGTTGAATCAGGCCATAGGAATACATTCAAATAAAGGGATGATTGTTCAATTCTCAAATAAGGGCTAAATTGAGAAGTTCAGAAGTGTAACAAGTTGTGTATAGACTATAGGATTAGTAGGCAATCTGACTGCTTATCTGTCGATTGAGTATAAAAAGAAACTACCCAAGTAAAATCGTAATCAACTGCTATAGTAGCTTTTAAACATATATTTCGTACAGAAATACGTTTGGAACATGTTCGATAACAGCTAGATGAACATTACCGACAATACAATTACTTAAGGTCGCCTCAATCGAGATAGTACACAATATTCTACGAATCTTTCAATGTTATTGTTGATTTCCCTGTAGACTTTCCTTGTGAAACCTTACCCTGAATTCCTTGAGTACCAAATTTAAATGTTATTCCAAAAATACTGCAATCTTTTACTACAAGGATAGATGAGTTTTCTATGATAATACATATTATGAAAATTAGCTGTTCTCATTTTTTCGGGAAATTAACGATGGTAAAACTTCACCAACGTTAGAGTTCCTGCGAGAATCCCGGGGTAAAAAGTATCCTATGTTCTTTTCTCTACTACTGACAACGTAAGGTGACGACAGACAGACAGAATAGTAGGTTTTTGTATGAAAGGAATAATCTCTGGGTTTTTTTATTAATTTTGTTCGAAACATTATTTCATTGATAGGAAGCTACAATATTATCCCTGAGTGATATAGGATAGACTTTCTAGTGTTCCAGAGGGGCTCCCGAAATTCGCGCGGTTCAAACAGCGCGGGAGCAGTTATTGTTGATGAACTCCGAAACGATTGTTAAGACAATACTAACACGGTGTTATTAGTTTTGTCGAGACAAAAATAACCATAATTAAAAAAAAAACATGTGTGCGGTACATACAAGTGAAACCTTCAAAAATGTGAACTTCAAGAAGATGAAGACAGAATGTCAGGAATAGGATAATTGTAGGGTTTATTTCTGATGATATTCATACTAAGCTTACTTTCTTTCACGTTTCTGATTGAATGCCTTCTATCTCATTCTGTCGCACTTGTCATCCTTTAGATGTATGTGGTTGTCTCTTTTTACAGTCACTTTTTCGTTTCATCGAGATTCAAATCACAACGATGCTAAAGAAGTTTTCAGTTCACAGAAAAAAGTAACAGATTATTATGCATCAAACCGCCAAATAAAGGTCGTTAATATGATTACAATCATCCCTAATGGTGAAACTTCTAACATAAACATGGAAACAACATTATATAAATTTTACGACACTTTTATAGACATAACTCACATTATAAAAATATGTGTAGATATGTGATAAAGATATCATAAGTCAAACACAAAATGGAAACTGAAGATACGTCAGCAAATTACACAAATGTTTTAAAATTATTTTGAGATTATTTCCGAGTAATGTAAAAACACATGTCATCCATAAATAAATTTTCTCCACAAATAAACGTCGTATTCATTAACAGACGACAAGTAGCAGACCACTATGAATATGGATACGTTACTTAGTAAACACGATTCCGACATCAGAATACAAAACAAAATTGAAGGTAACAAGCCCCCGACGGCTGCAGCACAGAATCAGGTCACCGGGCCATCAATTCGTATTCGTTGTCATACAATGAGATATCTCTGCAGAGACGACCCGGTTTTCACCACCGGTTACCGAATCTTCCCAAAACATTTTTTTATAGAAAATAAACTTGGCCACTTTCCGAACCAAAGGGATGTATTTTTTCAAAGAAATATTTTTGTCCAGCCGGTACGCTTTTTCGTCGCTTTATTAATTTTAGGCATGGCGTTCTTCCCCATATGGGATTAAAAATATCGCTCGAGGTTCGAACCACGTCCGCAGCTAAATCACGATAATCTAAATAAACCAACACAGCGTGATTCTGTATCTTGAAATCTCAATACGTTCCTCGAGTGTCTTGGGTCGTCGAAAACTTATGCTCATTTCAAGAGTTGAACCGAGAAGCTCAAATGGAAATAACATAATATAACAGTATGTGAATGAGAAAAACCCCTATTCCAACGACGCGAATCTGAAAACAATGCGGGGAGGGTTATTGTTTATCCCTTATTCCGTGAAGGCAAAGTAACATTCCATTTCAAATATAAGCTACGCGTAAACCGCATCGAAGCTCGGCCGCGGTGACACGAGAAGGGTTGAAATAAATAAAATTAGGTAATAGCATAAGTCAACTTTAGTGCTAGGATACGGTCAGTAAAAGTTTTATTTTTATTACTATGCATAAAAGACACTTTACCCGAAACCCGAAGCACGTATCGAAGTGTCTCTCCAGACCGTATAGAAAATTAGGTCAGGGTCGCATTAGGTAAATGCTCAGTTTCCGTTTCTCTGCGGAAAACTTTATACGAGAAGGTAAATGTAGACCGCAAGGATTTGTGGATCCATTCTACAGAAGGAATAAAAAATTAAGTCACCAGGCGAACTTAAACGGGGGATAAAGAGAATAATGTGATGGGCATAGCCATAGCTTATTTGATTAAGTATCTTACCTCCGACTGGCAGACCAATCCACGAGATTGAATCGGAATTAATTAATGGCCGAATTTTTTTTTATGTATGAAGCAAAATGGTTGGGAATTCTTCCATGAAGGAAAGAGAAATTAAAACTTAATTGATAACATAATTCCAGTTACCTATAGTTAAACAGAATAGAGTTATCGAACATATTTTCAGAGTTAAGTGTCTGAAAACTTGTAATCTCAAAGGCAATAGAAGCATAAAATATACAAGCTTTTAAGGAGTTTAAATATGAAATTAAAGTTACAGTAAATAAATTGAAAATTGAATATTATAGAATGTTTTTGTATTAGAGAATGAATTGTTAGTTTATATAGAGTTTTTCATAGACGCATATAATTAAAATTATTAAATTAAGTAATTGATAAGTAAAATTAGTATGAAGATTATATAATAGAAAAACAAAAGCAGGCCGTACATGTTAAACTTGGTCAGAGACCCCGCAGGATCCAAACTAAGCCAACATAATCCGACAAACGGACTCACTCTCGCAAACTAAATCCTTTTCAATTTCTCAATTCTCTTTCCATCTCTTGCTGGTAGATAGAGAAGCGGCTGCGACAAGGGTGTGCGAAAGATTAGCCTCTCCAATTTTAATCTCTTTTGGTTAAAGCCTATCCAGATTTATTATCAATATTTGTCTTTTAAGCGAATATGAACGAAACTACGAAGGAGAAAGAGCTCTCGTACATAAGACAACTTTGTCAAGTCAGGATACAAGGTTGGATTTAACAAAAACAAGGAAAGTCTCCATTAGGTACATTTCTTGATGAAAAGCCTACCACTTAACTTTGCGAAAATTTTGTTCTTAAAAATATAATAGGTTTACACACAGAAAACGAAATTTAAAATATACGGCCATCGACAAGGGTCTGCATTAGATTATGCCTTAGAAAGTAACACCTCAAGCAGCCACGAAGAGGGCGTTATTAGATTATTGGTTTGCTCGTCGAACTAGTCGCCATGGTTGATCGGGTATGTCCAGTTTTAAAGTTTCCCCTTGCACACTACAAACTACTGAATTTCACCCTATTGTAGCTATTTGGAGCACAATCAATTTAAGATCAAGTTTTAATGGACGATAAATAGCTGTTAGAGATGTTTGATTAAACTTTGCTATTAAACCTTTCAAATTACTAGTCCTTGCCATTGATTAACATTTTAATTTATTCAAGATTATATAGGTGGGTACGAACAAGATATATAGAGAATGTATAATATTTATTATAAAGAACCAATGCACAATTGGTTTACTGTTCTAAACAAGAGGACAAATAATTCTGTAGACGTGTAACATAAAAAATTACGGCAGCAAAGTGAGAATAAAATGAAGACAAAGTAAAAGATGTTGAATTTATGACAAACGCGCGCACCAATCAGTCTGTCAGTCAGTCACTCGGTGCTCATAAAGCGTGATGAAGGCTACGCGGCGGCCTCTAGGTGCCCAAAGACATTTCCTGTACATATATACATAATGTACCGACCAATACACCCTGGTACATTGACAACCGTAAATTGCTCTATAAACGACGCAAAATTGCAAATAGCAGCGACCTGCACACAGCTTTACAAGTTGAACACGTTCGTTTTCGACGAGGTCGCTTTCGATTTACCGCTATACCACACAACCGTATGTGTATGGGAGATTCACCCCGTATTTTTATAACTTACAACAACTGTGATGAAGTTTACACATAAGACTGTCACAATTTGATTATTCGATGGACGTGTTCAGAGCGAGCGGCGCGTGGCGGTGCTCGCTCTGTGTGCTCCCGACTGCCAGGCGGCCGGGGTGCGTTGGAGGCTGCGCGGACTATACGCCCCCGCCATCATTCAATCGCACACCACCGGCGGTGCCCGGCTCGAAACGGTGACATTTTTAATGCGGCATGTGCTCTTTTCACCCAAATTATAAGACCCGAGCAACGTGCTAATATTATGTATCCAATTAAATCTGAGAAGGGTTTAAAACGTACATAATATCTTCGCCACCCGTTCGTCGTTCTAATATTACGGCAAGAACGGATACAACACGGTGATAAACGATTATTTGTTTGAAAAATTCTCGTGACAAAGGAGACATATTTACTTAGGATAACTCTCTATGTATTTCATAGCTTCCCTTCAGAATAGCAACGGTCAAGGGCAATTTGAAAAAGGTGAAATTTGAGCTGCCATTAGATACAGTACATAATATATTTGGATTTTTCGTAACGTTACTAATATTAAACCTTAAAAGTGAGATAAGAAATATAAAGAAAGGAAAGTTATAATATATACTGATCGATCTACTTATACTTCCCAATACCTGTAGGGAGTCTTTGTTCTTGCGATTCCTTTCTAAAGGTTCGTAAATTGAAAGGCAAAAGGAAATTTTCCGGCTTTCCCCTTTAGAAATATAAATAACAGGACAACTTTGGAAGGATTTAAACTTACCTAAGCTTTAGATCCTTCGTCAACTTAATACGTTGTGTTTGTTTAGATACTGCAAATAAAAACTGGAACAATTAAAATTTACTAGTGTAATTAATAAAATAAAGAGGTAGAATTGTGCGATCGACAAAACCACATAAAAGAAACAACCGAAGCTAAACAGAAACAAAACAATTAAAAGTTACGACACATTCCCTACTGTAAGTAAATAGGGTATTTTCTTCATTCTCTGTGGATTAAATGAGGATAATAAATCTATATTCCACGCAGTTAAAACCGCAAGGAAAAATTAGTACAAAAAATCTATTGATAAGGAAATACGAAATTTTGTATCCAGATAAATATGTAGTACCTAGTAAGTCGGTTAAAAATAAAGATAATAATGGTCTATAAAAAGAAAAGGTGACATAACGCAATTTAATGCCTAAATTTTCCGCGTAGTCTATACGTGTGGGACGAATGACAATACATCAATGCAAATTGCGGACTCAGTGCCGGCATGGTGTCGGCCCACAAAAAGAGGAGGAAATGCAAATGGGCAGTAATTCAATTTTAGGACAGATCATAGGATGGGGTTATCAAACCGCCTTCAATCTAAACCTATTACCGAAATACGAGTAATAATATGTGAAATATAATAAAAAATGGATGTTTGTGACTCAATTATTATTATTTATGCGATAAAGGATTAGAACGCGAAAAACAGCTTGAAAAGATCTAGTAAGCGATCGAATCTCATTTACTCTCGTGGGGCTATATCGGAACACGAATTATGGCTTTATTATGAGGCCATTGCGAGAAACAATAAAAACCGTAATGCTGTAAGTATCTATAGGAAGTGGTTAAGTGGATTTCTGTACCGAAACTTTGATTTATTGCCTTTCTAGACAGATTATTAAATTTTTGCTTTTATTTTCTGATTAGACTTGTATGAATCGTTCGTTAATAAAAAAACCGGCCACGTGCGTGTCGGACTTCGCATATTTACCAAATGTAGATTCATAGAATTTAAAAAAAAACATCGAGTTTTCAATATGTTGGTATTTGTTGGTTAAATAAATACATATATTAAAGTTTTTAGATTTTCGCGTTTTGAGCACATATTATGTAAAATTACGCGGGACTTGAACCCGCTGCGTAATTCTACATAGTATAAAATAAATGTAATAATAAATATTATCACCAAGTTTTAAATTCATAAGTCAGCGGGAAGTTGGAAAAAACTTCATCACGCCTTTGTTTTCTGATGTTGTTAATAACGAAAATTACAGCTTTTATCTACTCAATGAGCTCTATTCAACGATAGGTACCTATACCTAATACCTACTCCACTCGATTAAGTTAACAAAAAAAATTTGCCCCTCTTATAAAAAACATTAAATATATTTTTTGACAATTTGTATAGCTTCGGGTCATTAAAGACTGTAGCTTCTACGGTTTGGCTGTAAAACCCGTGTGATAGACGACGGACTGACGGACACGCGAGTGACAGCAATAGGGCTCCGTTTGGAACCTTAGGGTAGGTACGGAACCTTAAAAACTGTCTATTCTCAGTATTGATACTGGTAGCATTTTTATAGTTTCTATTTTATTTATTTCGAATAAAGAAGAAAGATTTGAATTTGAACCACCGAACGGATTTTAATAAGCATTTCGCAGTTTCCTTTCTTATACATATATTCTATTCTAACTTAAAACACGGGTTTTGTACCATCGTAATCGGTGCGCAAAAGAGGAGTTGCAGGAGGAGGAGGACCATTTAAACCCGAAAGTTTCAAGTACTTAAATACGATAGGCAATTAGACATTATAGTGACGTCAGAACACTTGCAATTTTGCAAACGCCACGCGAGTGGAGCTGCGGGCAATAGTTAGTTTATCATATTATGTATAGATTTGGATAGTATTAATTTATACAATTTGCAAAGTAATAAACATTAATATACCTAATATACCCATTCTAGTGGACCACAACTCACATAAACAACGTCATTTGCGGCTTCTCCGAGCTAAGTTGGTTCATAAAATAAAAATGGAATAAACAAAAGAATTTTCTTCCTGTTTTGTCCGGGTTAATTAATGCGGTCAGCTCCGACACAGACTGCATTTCCGTCACAATTTGTTCGAGATCTACTCTACTTAAATATGGATGTATGAAAAAGAACTTCCGCTTGTGAATTCAATGTTTGTTTTATGTGTTACAAACTGAAAACTATAATTTACTTAAACTACATCCACACACTCACACTCTCTTATTGATTGTTATTAGTCACTAATTTTCATGACTATACTATCATCATACCTACCTAGCTGATCTCCGCGGTTTCGTCCTAGTGAATCTATATGTATATCTATACATATAAAATGCTTTGTCCTGAATGACTGATGGGATGGATCAATGCACAGCCTAAACCACTGATCGTAGAGACCTGAAACTTGGAGGGTGTGTTCTTTATATGACTTAGGCATCCGATAAGAAAGGATTTTTGAAAATTGAAATGAAAATGAAATTAAATGAAAAATTAAATGAAAGTTTATTCGTAACAACAATAAATTAGGTAGTATGCATTAAAAAAAAGTAGCACAAACAGCGTGTCGCAACAAAAAGGCTACCAGCTCAGCATAAGCCGGGAACCATTAAATTCAACCCCTAAAGGGAAGAAAAGGGGTTGCAAAGATTGTATGGAACAATTCCGCGGGAACTTCGTATAAAAATAAATCTCTATTTGCATCACGCGTGAACGGCTGGAACATTTGCTAATTCTTTTTTTGTTCTTTGTTATTGTAAGGAGCAGAAGGAGTTTCTGCGGGAGTCCCGTAATTCACACGGATGAATCTCCGAAACGGTAAGACCGATTTTGACGGGGCTTTCATTGCTAATGAGCTGATGTTATAAGGAGTAAATTAGCGTACTTTAGAGTTCCTGCGGGAATGCCGAAACTCACGCGGGTGAATTCACGGGGCACATGAGGTAGGTAAGAAACTAAATTCATGAAATTCCGGTGTGCCGTTTCGGAACAAAACGGCCAAAAAAACGCACTTCACTTTTTACTACACAATTTACTTAGGCAAAACCGCAGGTATATAACAGCTAGTAGATAGGTAGGTAGGTACAGGATAAAACTCGAAGGAAGGCGTTATAGTGCGTAAATCAAAACCTTTATCATGGCCACATCTGAGGAGTTCTTATCCGTAAAACACTTCTCGGTATAAATAAAATATGACCGACGCCGGTAGCGCCAACATACACTCGAAGTTAGACGGCGCGTGGAGTGAACCAACACAATAACTTGCGCGTATAAATGGACGCAGATAAGCAATAACATGTTAACCCACAAAATTAAGTTATTGATTCAGAACGATTTATCGAGAGTTAGGGAACGTTTTTTAATTATATGTTTACCTTATTACATTGCTTAAATATGTAACTAAATATTGAACATAAAAAATGTTGACACAAAATGGCGCTCCTACTTTTAAAATACGATTTACTCAAAATTTCTCCAGTGTGGGTTAACACACTATTGCTTATCTATCATATTGTAGCATTTGTGGTGCGAGTACGACGGTTGTACCCTCGTCAGTTAAACAGGCAAACGTCAAGACCTCAAGCCGATAATACGAGCAGCGACTGACAGTCAATTGGATGTGCGTGAACAGATATACGGCTATGAAATTCATACTTACCTCTATACGAGTATATACGTACATATACCTACACAGAGGCTGCTTTCAATATGCGGTGTGTTCATACGAGTAGGTGTTACTTTGGGATCGACATTTAATTTACATAATATAACCTGCGAAGACGACAGTTTTATAAGCAACTAATTATCACACACACACGCTTTAATTTGGGAGTTTCCGTGGGAACTCCGTGAAGTACTTTCTTAGTTGACGTCTCCTGCCTGCCACATTTCAGCTTCATAGGTCAATCAGTCTTCGAAATTTTATGCTCACTGCTCAGTCAAGTAAGCTTTCTCTTTTATATATTCAGACTAGCCTTGCTGTTTCACCTGCGTTACTTTGATGCTCCGCTTTTATTGGTCGTAGCGTGATAAGCCTATAAGCCTTCCTCGATAAATGGACTGTTCAACACAAAAAGAATTTTTCAATTCAAACTAGTAGGTAGTTCCTGAGATTAGCGCGTTCAACCAAACAAACTCTTCAGCTTTATAACATAAAGTATAGATTAAAAGAATATTCATTAATAAATAATAATAATAATGCTTGCTTATATCTCTCACAAGTCACTACCAATTCCGTTCACCCAAAACACAAAACCTGCTGAGAGTATAAAAGTCTCCCCTCCATACACCCCCGCCGTGATGAGCGATCGGCTTAATACGAGTGTGCCAATATTGATATATGTCGGGAGACCAATGGTATTTTGCATGAGCAAAATTAGTCCTCTGATCCCAAACTAAGCAGAGCTATGTAAACCAGCAAAAGTGATATACACACATACACTTTTTCTTGTATGACACACTAAACACTCGGAATTAGGGTAAACATTTAAATTTTTAGATTTTCGCGTTTTGAGTACATTATGTTTTTACGTTCAATTCCCGCGTAATTTACAAAATATAAAACATTTAAATGTTTTTCTCAACCTGAGGCAGAAATCGAACCCGCGATACCTGGCGTAGAAGCAAAGTTCGTTAACTACTAGATCAACGGGGCTGTCAAAATATGATATCATAAGGTGTAGGCTATTGTGTTACTTTAGGATCGATAACATTAACATATAAAATAACATGCACAATGTACATTCGACGATGAGACATAAAAAGAGAGTATCAAAAGAATATTTTACTTGATGGCATAATAGGAATAGGTATGATATAATAATAGAAAACGGTCAACCCCTACGATTACCGTGCTAAATACACACACGGGCCATGGCCGCGTGAAGAAAATTATCCACCAAATCACAAAAAAATTCATTATTATCAAAAAATTATCGATATAAACTAATAAATTGAAGTGTTAGGAAAATATCCCATATATACGCGTGGGAAAATATAAGACCACAATAACATCTAGTTTTTAAATAACTACGACGTGCACACCCTCTACGTAACCAAATCGTGGAAAACAACCCTTGTTTGTGACGAATTTATATTAATTTTGCCTTCTTGTGCAAAATGTCTTTGCACTGTGTTATTTTTCTAAAATAATTCTTATTCTGTCTGTACTTAAATAAACTAAAAAAGATATGAGAAATACGTTTAGCGATTCATTTCCATATACATAGATATTCGAGAAATAAGATGTTTTACTATCCAATACCTACCGAATTGAGTAAGTAAGTAGTATCTATAGACGAAATGATGGTCTTTTTATCTTGCTTGCCAAAAAAATACTAAAGTATAAGTATTATATAGGAGTCTATACTATCACTAGACCCCAACTCTCAAGAGATATAAGTATGTAAAAACAAATCCCGTCTACCAGCGCCACTGGTTTGAAAACAATCATATTATCTTCTAAAATATTTCATTTTCTTCACTTCACTCTAACCAAATCAGTTGTAACGAGTATCCGTGCTATTCGGCATTCGAAATCATTTCGGCGCAATTCTTTGAAACACTTCACCTTTGTCTTACCTTTTGATGTTTAACGACCAATTTCTCTATAATCGAATGCCATTGCAGATATTGAAATCGATTTGGGATCTGTCGGTCTTTCAAAGCGCAAGTCCATACCTACGTGGGCGCTGAAGCACTTTAAATTCAATCGGTTTTTCAAGCGTTGTATACAACAAATAAAAATAATAATCTTTATTTTTCACGGCACTTAATAAAAATATATAGAAATAAAAAAATCCACCGTGCCGCAACAAAAAGGCGTCCAGTACCTACAGCATATTAAGTGGTTCTTCCAGGCAGTACTTAACGCTGATTTCACTGAACAGGTAACTCTATAGTGCTGCATAAAGATGAAAAGATAGTGACATAATCGGAACAAGTTTATATTAACTAGCTGATGTCCGCGGTTTTATATCCGCATTGATTTCGATATTCCATCTGCAATGCTTTATTATATCAGGCTATAAGAATCTTAGGTATATCCGGGTATATCCTAGGCATATCTAGGTTCATCCAGTAGCTTTCGCGTGATGCATGGCACAGAAGCGAAAGAACAGCATAGTCCAGACACGACCTTCTTTACTGTCTCTTTATATCACGGCGTTTATGACAATACGTAATTTAAGCAAGCACCAAGAAAGGGATTTTGGAAATTCAGCTTCTGAGGTGAATCCGTGTGATAAAATACAATATATGTGTGTGTAAAAGACACAATTATGTTATACGACTACCAGGTGGATTGAAATGATCAAACGTCTCATACACTTCCCGTAGTAAATATCTAAGTAGACTGTATAGCACCAGAAGCCCGAGTGTACGGCAATAATTCAAACACCGGCTACGCCGAGTATCGACCAGCTAATACACCTGCTATCTTCATTCCAGATAAATCATTCAAAGTTCACCGCGAACGGGATTCGCTATGGACAAAAACTTCGTAGCTCTGCAACTCATAATATCAAGGTATACCGTTTGCCGCTGGCAATAAAATTAATTATTTTTTCGCCTTCACAACACTTAAGCGGACGGCATATTGCGGTTATATCACGAATAATTTTGTCAGGTGAGATTAAAGCGACTATGATTGTTTTTAAAACTCGCTTTAGAATTAATTGCACGTGCAACACTCTTATTTTAAAAAAGAATCTTAAAATATTTTGAAGAAAAAAAAAGGCTACAAAAACGAAACTATCAGCTATTTATTTTATACGGCGCAAATTAAATTTTCAACCTTAATAGAAAAAGTTAAATTGAAGGCAAAAGATTAAGAAAGATAGGATCCAATTAAGAAATATATTGTTAAGGACAAGCGTAAAGAAAGGATGAAATATTCAGGCTAACTAGGCTATTTATCTGTAGGTGGATAAAATCCGTAGTTAATTCTCGACCTAATCGCAAGTCGAGCCCCTCGTAAGCTTAACGCACCTATCCTCATGAGGTCGGTTAGGGCTGAACGCCGCCCGGGAATCAGCTAATTTTTCATTCTTTGTACATATGACTACAAGAAACTTCGAAACAAATAATATACCGGTATATTTTTTACTTAATCTATATGTAAGGGGTATGGAAACACGATGTCTTTGTTTGAATGGGAAACCGGTTGAACAGGTCACTGAATAAGTCTCAAGGCTACCTAAGAGTATACCTATTCCAAAAGTGGTATCACCAAAAACTACTGGAACTATTGGCCTGATTTTCATGAGATTTTAACACGTACTTGGCAGTGCAGAACTATTTGAATACTTGGTGTGCCTGTATATCTATTGTTGACTGTACATCTAAAAAAGCGAGATGATGCAATATTAAAGTACCATCAAGCTGATCTGATGATGAAGCTCGAATTTAAGAACTAAAACTCCCTGATGGAAAATGGCAGGACAGTCGAGCGTCGTCGGCTGGATTGTTCTGTTGCCAGGAGTACCTTCAAATGATGACAACGGTCTCAAGATAGAGGTGGAAGATTGGTACTGGAACTTTCTAATTAGAACTGCAAAGATATTCTTTTTTATTTTGGTCTTGTTTATTTTGTCCTCATTACACATGATAAAGTTTGCTATTATTACCAGACAAATCGCTCTAAAAAATAACGTATGTACGTAATGCAATCTATGCCAAAAACAAAAGTAGGACACACTGAATCATGTTAAAAACACGTCACAGAGGGGTTGCAAGACAAATAGTTTTTTAACAAACAAAACATGCAAGGTCTTCTGCATTCTAGATAAACAATACAAAGTGCGGTTTAAAATATAGTTTTGTTTTGTGGACGAGGCCACCCGCAACTTGGGGACGCGCCGGACGTTCTTTTGTTGTGTTCCCTACATTTTTTTTCTGCAAGATTTATGCTAAAACGTTTCAACTTTCAACGGAGTGAAAATCATAACCCGTGTTTCTATTTTCTCTTTTATGTATATTTTAACATTCTGTTTTTTTTTTTTTTTGTAACAGTTCATTTAGATAAGGGTTATATGGATTTGAACATTTCTACTAAGCAAAAGTTTGGAAATGAGCATGTACGAAATTAAAAAGGAAAAGGTAGAAAACCTTTTTTGGGGAACATTAGATGCCTGAAACAATGTATGTAGGTGAAGATATGTCATTTTATACGTAATTAGTATACCTAACGAAAATTTCAAACAACGCATATTTATAACAGTCCTCTTTTTCGGCTGTAACAAAAATTAGCGCAATTTCCACAAACGTCAGCGTTTTATATTCCTCCCACACGTGCACAAAGATTCCTCACAAGACACACAACTCGGAAAACGCCACACGCGCTACAAACCTATATTGAGGTGCTGCTAATTAATTATTCATTTGTTTTGCATAATTGTCTCGAATTTCGTCCACAAAAGCAACATGAAGACATGCAATCATAAAAGGAAACCATATTTAGATGGAACCGCAAACGGTAGTTGCGTATTCTTTTTCTTTTGAGTATCATGACGTAGGTTATTTTGCAATTATATTGTTGTTGTTTTTTCCTTTCTATAATCTTAACCTCACTATAGTTTTAATATTTTATGTAGCTATGTATTGAATCAGAGGTCCAATGGTCAGCCACATAACAGAGTGTGGAAACCAATATAGGTATATGTGGTTTACTAATAAAGGCACAAACGACCGAAGTGAATCTCTTACATTAGAAACTTATCAAAGCTGGTAACTTCATTACATTTTCGATGGTGAAAGCTAAAATTTGGTTGCAAAAAGCAATTGAACCGGTCCTCTGCGGAGCGTTTAGTTTAGTAATAGTCTTGTTAGAAAACCATGTTGTGTGAAAATCGTTGTTATTAGTAAACATTTGTTTAAATTTAGAGATGGTTATTTGAATCGCATAGATGGAAATAATATACACTATTTTATTTGTTTGTTACGCTTTCACGGCTTAACTACTCGAGTGATAGGGTACTTTCACATCGGAATTCCAAAGGAAACTTCGAAATTTTCGCGGGTGATACCGCAGGGAATAGCAAGTATAGATAAACTGGAAGGGACTTGCTGAGTAGATGTGCGTCGAAAAGGTCGAGGACGTCTTTGCATAAAGAAGCTCCTTAGAATATTATAAAAGAGTGTGCATTTGTGAAGACTTATGAATGTAAGGCAAATTCGTAATAATCCAACATCTATCCATTAGCCCATCTAGCCTCCTAAAGAGGCTATTTATGCGCGTTTATAATATGCAGTAAATACCGATAATCGAGCTTAACAATCTCTGCTCGACAGTGGGCGAAATCACGATGTTTAACCTGAGTGACTTTCAGTTTCTTACAGCTAGAAGGAGGGCAGTGGGGCGTTACAGGCTTATCTTACAGAGTAAGAAAGGAGGGCAAATCAAGGGTGGGCGGGGAAAAAAGTAGTTGTCGACGTTTAGCATTTTCTACGTTTCATACGACAGTAGTGTCTAGTGTCGGTCGGGGTTCGATTTCAGCGTCGGGGCAAACATTTAGGTATGTGCATGATGAACATTTGTTTGCCCTGTGTCATGGCGTATTATAATATAGGTATACCTATTCACAAAAAATACTATATAAATTTGCGCTGAGTAGCGATGAGTTAAGCCTTTTCTTTTATTAAGTATTATCATTAGCTACTATGGACGATTGGAAAAAAGTTTCTCTGTAAAAGCAATACAACCAAAGAACAGAAAATAACTGATAGAAGGGACATCAACTTGGTTTAGTATGAAAACACCAGTGTCGCCGGGTGATTTTCGCACAAAAAACTATTCATCACGCACTAAAACATGTATTAAACGCTTTTTGGTTACTTTTTTACTTAGGTAGTCACTATTTTTAAAATTCACAGTTTTGGGAATATTGTAGAAAATATACTTGGGCTAGTGGCCAAAGAAGTTTTGGGCAAGTTAGAGCATTTGCTCTAACTTCCTATACAACCGTGGCGCGCCTGCGCCGCCTACATGTCATCTCTAGTAGATTTATTTTCTCTGTGAATACAATAACAGTATAAACCATAAATTTAGCTATTTAGAAATACGATTGATGTTGGTAGTAATTTTAATTTTATTATTACAAAATATAGTTGGTAACAATATAATCATGTAACGTTTGATCGCAAGGTAAAGCTCCTCTGAAAAGTGGCTACAGATCTTTTACTTGCCTAATTATTTCCTCAAGTCATCTGTTGGAAAATTCTTTATAATAAAAATATACAACAATGAGCACACTCGAAAACCAGCGAGATTATTATGGGGGTGTGCAAACAATGAGCTCCTCGAAACAAAGGATTCATTTCTCAAGGATATTCTCAGTAGAAGCCATATCAATATATTTCTATGTAGGCAGCGCAGAGGTTGGATGCCTGAATGCCGGTCGTTTGTTTGCAGAGCCAGAATTGCGAGCGCCGCTGGCTTCGGGTCGTCTGTGCAACATGCAAGTGCAGTTTCACATGTGTATGATCCACATTTTTTGAGGCAAAGCAAAAGCCGTAACGAGCCGAGAGCCTCGGCTGGCAAAGCTTTGACCGTAAGCCCAAAAACTTTAACAAAAAACGAAATATTATAATCAATTTCAGACTTATCATTTTTTAAGAAGAATACGGGAAATGTTATATCTAAACTGGATAAACCAGGCTATTATAGTTTAGATGTTTTTATCAAGTCTACATTAAACAGTAACAGCACTAACATTAAATCTTTGATGGAGACATTATTATTATCTATACTATAATAAAAGAGTAGAATCCGCAATTATGTACGTTGAATATTATGCAGTTTCGGATTTGGCCATCCACGCCCACTTAAAATTTACCCTATATCTAATAGGGTACTTGCATGAATTTTTTTTTTCAGTCTATTTTAAAGATATATGGCCTACTTAAACAAAGCAAGAAAAAGAAAAAAATATATGCATAAATTAATGAAATAGAGCGTTTCAAAGTTCCTACTTTAGACCTTACCGCCGAAACGCGGAATGACGTCACTTGTTCAAAATCACGCCTTATTAATCTGTGATAGAAATGGCACTGTCGTATTGGCAGGGTCATGTGACACTAACAGACAGATAACTTCAATATCCAAGAGTGAAATTAAGGTCGAACTGTGTCGATTTACTTCCAAAAGTTCCAGTAAAGAATCGAAATGCATGTTACCGATGCATTTTAAAGTAAAAAAACTTCAGAAAATGGAAAATATGCGTTGACTGTATGCACTTAGTTTCTTTTGCCTTCTCTGAAAGAGGTAAATGTTTCCTAAAAAATAAAAGTGACGTCATGTGTATCTTGGCTGTGATTGGTGTTTCGTTGCAACGTTCCGTTTCACAAAATTAAAAGTTGAATATTTTGGAAACTATTGAAAATTTTGTAGTAAATCTTTCACGATAACACTTTTCTAAGGCTCTATTTTTGAAATATTGACACAATTTCTTATTATAAATTTCATGCAAGTACCCTATTATCGATTATTCGCTCGATATTAAGATATTAAGTTACTAATAATTTAAAATAAAACCATTTATTTATTCTTTCTTGCACAAAAAGGTACAAAAATGGCGAACTTAATGCCATTCTACTAAAACAAAAATACGGTCCCGCTTAATTAAGAATAAAAGCCGTTGGGAATAGCAAAAAAATAAAAATATTCCATTCTTTTACACAACATAAGATCTTGTTAATTAGCTGGTTTGACGTAAAAACAGAACTAAAAATTCTTTATTTATTACTCTTGTTAAAAGAAAATGTACCTATTGTTTACAAAGTCACTTCATGTCAGCTTTCAACAGCTGAAAACTCGAAAATTTTATGAATATTACAGAGAATGAGTTTTTAATAACAAACTTCTTTATGAAACTGGAGTCTGGAAACTATAAATTATTTTATTGCGTAGGTACTAACTGTTCCCCGCGATTTCACCCGCGGTATTTTCGGAGTTCCCGTGAGAATTCCGAGTTACAATATACCTTATGTTACTCAGGGATAATAGAGGAATGTAACATTTTAATGGTGAAAGGACTTTTTAAATCGGTTCAGTAGTTTTTGAGTCAAATCGTAACAAGCAAACAAACAAAAATACAAATCTTTCCTCTTTATAATATTATCTAGTATAGATTTGTTAAAGTTGTACCTACTGATTAGAACTTAGTAAGTTATTACGGAATAGCTATTGATGTATAAAATTTTAATAATAATAAATAATTAATAAACAAGCATAACATTATTTTTAAGAAAGTTTGTGGTGCCAAATAAAGTTATGTCTATGTCTAATAATGCTATTCTTTAACAACTGAGGTTGTATTGAGAGCATAGAGTAGATTGAGAATATTATCACAAAAATATTTTTCTAGTACCACCTAGGTACTCCTATTTCTAAGTATGTTGAAAGAAATGTAGGTACGTGTCCCGCTCGACACTTGAACAAATATTTTTATTTTTAAACCATAAATAACACACTTTCATCTCTAAAAGGATATTCTTGATAAAATAGCACAAAATTTTAGAAAGCGATATGAACTCTGAAAAATAAATAGTTTAATATTATAGGATCGATTTTTTTTAGGACTAGCTGTTCCCGCGGTTTCACCCGCGACAATTTCGGAGTTCCCGCGGGAATTTCGGGTTACAATATAGCCTATGTTTTTTAGGGATAATGTAGCATTCTAATGGTGAAATATTTTTTGAAATCGGTCCATTAGTTTTTGGGTTCAAACAAACTAATCAAATCTTTCCTCTTTACAATACATAGATAACTCCAAAAAGCATGGCGCACAGACTTCCCGCGGGAAATCCGAAATTAACGCGGATGAAACCGCGGGGCACAGCTTGTTTCTCATAAAAGGAATGGTCCATCTTCTCATATCAATAAAGGCATGTTTTCTGGTGTCGAAAAACCAATTTCGTGGAAGGTAAATATAATATTTTTAGGCATGATAACATGGGTATTTTGTGGCAGCAGAGATCAAATTTATGAATAGCAATTATGCGAACAGCGGAAGTTATTTTATTAAGGACGAACGCAAAGAATCTGTGGGAGCCACGACTACATACCGTAACACACAGTCATGTATATTTTGACATTTTTGCATTTACTCCGCACACGTTTTGCCAGCAGAAAATTTAATAACCCAGACGTTACGAAATGAGATTTTTTTGGGCTAATCTAAAGAATGTAATTTTATTTAGCGTTCAATTAACGTTTTTAAGCGATGTTATCGAAAAGGAATACGAAAGTATTTATGGTATTTAGAGGTCGACGTCAAATTATTTTACACTATCGCAGTTTACCCGCAATCGCGTTAATTTAGGAGTCCCCGCTAAAACTCCGTATAAGTAAAATTAATTTTGTATAGCTTAAGCACCTATTTACCTCTAGACTAATGATAATTAAATATAACTGTATTGTTATCATTTATTGATTTTACGTAATTTTACCAAAATGTATCTAATATTAGCTAGTAACTTGTGGAAACGTAGTGGATTGTACATTTACTTATAGTTATACTGTATATCGAGTTGTAGTATATAATGTACGATTGTTTGTTTTCCCAAATAAAATAAAATAAAATAAAGTCGGTAAAACGCGGGTGGAAATCACGGGGACCATCTGGTTTTATTATTTTTGTAGCACCTACCTACCTATATCTAATATCAATTTTGTAGAGCTGGAACATTCCACGAATAAAAAGAATTTGTACCTACTTTAGTTGGATATTGCTATGAATAGATAAAAAAATTAGAGCGTCCTTTTCGTGATCTAGAACACCGAAACTCAAAGGTATCGTCTACAGGGATGAATTATGTGAAGTATTAACAATGTCGACTATTGTAGTTGTATATCTCTACATAATATATACGTTGTATAAGTCGCAGGCAAATCGTATAACTCATCGGTTTATGGACGTCTGATATTCAGAGAACAGAAAATGCCACTGATGTGTATTTGAGAACACCCTAGACTAACAACAAGGGTTAGCCGTTAGGTTAGGAAATAAGGTCCCCGAGAGGATGGCGGTGCGTCATAGTGTACCGATGCATCGCCAAGTCGAAGGGGCGCGAGTAGCTCTCGAGGAGAAGCAAAGCTATGAACTAGTGCTGTCGGGGCTGTGATTCCCGTAACCCCGACACAAGACGCCGAGGTAGTATGCTCCAGGGTTTTTAGTGGGCATGCCAACCTTATTACGGCAAAGAGTCTCATACAACCCATGTATCCACGCAAACGGATTTTCCCTCTTAGCAAAGGTGTCAAATGTTACAGATTGACGATACGCGTGCACCCACAACGCACTTTCTACTCTCGAAATTATGCAAAATGCCGGTTGTTCGTAAACCGACGAATCGCACAGTATGCCGACGACAGTAATATTATATAGGCAAACACCTGAGCACCTGTTTGTTAAATTGATTAGGGATTACGATTAAGACCCGTCACCTGCACAGTGCTACGATCTTGACTTATGCCCCCAAGGGGCGTTAGCTTTAATGAAGCTTTTGTCGATCGTATACGAGTTGATTGATTGCACGTTTTAATCACCGCAAACAAGCTGGTGACGTCACATGGATTACCTGCCACGATTTTGGATTATTTCCTACCAGTTAAATCAACAGGTAATTGAACTTTATGCATTTGCGTAGGTACCTACACATTTTACACTACTACCATAAATGTATAATTAATATTACACAGAGGAAAATTTGGTCATCTCTGGGACTAGTGACTACCGAACCGATTTAAAAAATTCTTTCACGGTAATATACGATAGTTTTATCTCGGAGAGTTCCCGAGGTAGTCTTAATATTGGCAAAGGCGAAACCACAGCGCGGAGGGAACTGTTATAAATAATACCTACCTACCTGTGCCATTCTAAGAACTAAAGAGCTTCTACCGTTCACTCTTCAATCACATCACAGATTCTAGGTAAAAGGTTTCTAGGTAAGAGCCCTTGAAAATCTTGTCGCCTTTAATCCCAAAAAGCCTTGAAACATAACCAGAGAACATTATTATCATAATGGTACCGACAAATTATATTGAAAAACGTTCGCTAGCTTGTGGTACGACACAGATGTCGGATTATATACGAATTCAGCTGCATTTGGGCCTTCATAATCTTATTTATTTATTAACAACTATCACATCAGTATCATAAAAAAAAACATACATACCTACAGCCGAATGCAGAACCTCCTCTTTTTGGAAGTCGGTTAAAAATACTAACGGTCCGCCGTGGTATCATCACGTCAGTTTTGAGATTTCCTCCTCCTTTCTTTCCTCATAAAAGGAATCCTACGTGTTACTTCAGCGTGTAAGCTATCTCCATTCGAGGGTTATTTCATCCAAATAACATATCTACTATTGTTTGTTATATTATTACTGTGGCAAATGCTTAACGAAACTATTAGTAGAGACAGTCCAATTTAACGTTAAAAAAAAAACACGAACCGCGAAACATATTTTTTAATTAACTAAAAGAAGGAAAAAAAAACAAAATAATGTTTAAAACATGGAGAGTGAAAAAGAACAACTTGTAACGAACCCAATAACAAGCGAAACTTTTCAGGAGGCATCCTAGTTAAATTGAAATTTTAATAACTCCGCGACGTGAAATTACATATTTTAGAAACCTCATATTTCCTTTGCCTTAATATTTTGAACAAACTCTAGTATCTTGTTACAAGTTAAAGGGGAAGACATCGAATATTCCCGCTAAGCCGAAGCTTAAGTCTATTTCGATTAAAAATGTTCCGGGAATTAATGATGACACAAGCAGAAGACTAATTAAAAATATTTTGCATTCTTAAGAGCAAGCTCTATCCAGCAACTCGTTACACAAGAAGCTTTATTAACACTTTATAACAAGCTTTATATAGTATCATTAGCTGTTCCCTGCGGTTTCACCCGCGTTAGTTTCGGAGATCCCACGACCCACGGGTATTCCGAGATAAAAGTACTTACTTGGTACCCTACCATACCCTATAGGTATGTAACGTGTAGGTAGTATGCAAAATTTAATATAGATTCTTCCGCGTTCGGGATTCCCGCGCGAATCCCGGAATAAAAAGTACCCTATTCGCCCTTTGCAAAACATCATCAATTATTCCTTGGTCCATATCTTTATAATAAAATTAATCATATAATCAACATCCACTCTTTAGTTCATTACAAATGTAAGCAAACAGTTACGAACTTCTTAAAGCAGAAAAGTTATGAAGATACGGAATGTTTTTTGAAGACGGTTTAATTCATTACCTATTTATATCTATATCATTACACGCATACATACATCAAACACAATAACAAACCGCGAACCTACTACACGTATGCACGCATGTACACACACGCACAAAAACACACGCACACACACACACACACACACACGCGCGCGCACACACACACACACGCACACATACACACATACGCACACACATACACACAGTCCTAGAGTATAATATTTTTAAATCCTACTTTCTTTTGTTTTATATTCATTTTGCTTTAACCATTGGTCGGATGCCGATGTGGGCCGGAATACGTAACATGGGATATCCTAGCACGGATTCCGCTCTCTCACCTTTGCTTTGACTTCTACATTCAAATAAGTGTACTTAATAAGTATTTTTTTTAAACTTTGTGTAATTAGTTTTAGTCATTGTGACTGGGAATAAATATTTTATATTATTATATTATTATGTCCTTCTCTATACCCCTGACAACGTGTACATTCAAAATTTTGTAATAGCTTGAACCGTTTAGCCGTGATAACAAACTCACTTGCACATTTATAATATTAGTACTATTATAATATAGATATTAGTATTCTACAATCAAGAAAGCGCTACCGAACGCAAATTTCATTGTTGGCAACTGAAACGTCTGAATAATGGCTTTTACCGTCTCGGTTAAATGGTGTGGTAAACTACATTAGTTTGAGGGGCAAAAAAAAAATTGAATTTCCTCACGCGACCCACTTCATATTGCTAAGTTAATCAACGTTAATCAAGTTAGTAGTCGGCGCGTGTCTCGCGAAGCACATTTATCATGTTGAATCTAGTTAGTCTCACCGACCCGGGAACAATGCTTGATATAATAAATCTAACATCGTAGCCTCAGACGAAATAAAAACTCAAGACGGAGCGCTGTCAACAACAAAGTGAAGCCCGTATCGTAAACATGTGAGCATTTAGTGAGTGTTGCCGTGCAGTGAAAACTTATTACCCAAAATTGTTAAGTTCTAGAAAGATGAATGGATAAGTAAATTTAGTATTTTTTTAAGTTGTATACCTCGGTTGTATATTCGAGAACCTTAAAAATATAGGTTTCGAATTTATGATAAAACATGGAAAATAAAAATTAACGCCTACTTACACTTACATTAATTTTATGAATATTAAATTTTTTTACAAAATAATTAAAACCGACTTCCAAAAAACACATAACTAAAAAGCTAAAAATAACAAAATACCGATTTAATCCAACAGACCAACAACGTAATACCTACTATTACTGGTTTGTGCTACCACTTTTCGATTAGGTAGGTATTATTGTCTGTTGGATTAAATCGGTATTTTGATATTTAAGCTTTTTAGTTTTGTGCTTTTTGTTAAAAATTTGTTAATTTCTTGAGACGGTTTGTAATTTATCTAAGTTACAATAGCCTGATGTTAACTACTCATCATCTTTTACAAAATATTGCTCTTCTCGATGCAGGGACGTTAATTTTTGAGGAGTTCTCCTGGTACATCACACTCAGTTCCACTTTGCCATATACGTTGTGAGTTGTGACGAGCATAAATTATTTAGGAACCATTTAAAGTTAACGAATCGGAACTCGTGAAATACCTATTATTGAGTAGTCTGTGGTCTTCATAATCAGTTCCACTTCTTCAAATTTTGCTTTCCGAAAGCAAATGAACGATTTACTATAAAAAATACTCAAATCGGTATAGGTGTGCTTATTATTTTTGAAGAGTTCCCTCGATTTCTCCAAGATCCCATCATCAGATCCCGATTTGGTGGCAATGGGACCTAATTGAGAGTAAACCCTTTCAAACAAAAAAAGAATTTTCGAAATTGGTCCAACCGTCTTCGAGTAATCGGTGAATCTACATAAAAAAAAAAAAAAAACATACATACAATCGAATGCATAACCTCCTGCTTTTTGAAAGTCGGTTAAAAACTTAAAATCGAAATAGGTAAATAAACGTGTTACATTACGTTCCAGATCACATTAACTTACCCAAAAAATGGGGACTATTGTGACGCTCACTAGTAGCAACACTTATGAAAGTTGTGGAGGTTTTGTGTTCCAAGTTGTCATAAATTAATAAAATTGATATTTTATTAAAAATGTGGTTCTATCCTGCTTTTTATTTTTCGAAGATTGGTTTTTACACCCTCTAACTACAAAATTCGGCATTTTTTCTTTAAAAAATAGAAATTATTACAGCGTGACACTCCGCGCGTCGGAATAGCTTGACTGACAAGGTAAGGCGTAGTTTCGTTATATGTGTGTGCGTGTAACTGTGCATGTACACGCCGAGGCGTAGTTTTACGGCTTCACTTCTTTGTTCACAGCGCTCCGTCTTGAGTTTTTATTTCGTCTGAGATCGTAGCTTCCTTCTGTTCGGGAGGATGTGTTGTGTTGGTAATGAGCATTCTCAGTGGCAAAGAGTAGGTATATTGAGCATAATGCGGAACGCCATATTCCAAATAATATGTATCTATTGTTTACGGATAGCCGAGTCTAAATAAATTATGTCGTGATTCTACCATTAGAGGTGACTTACGGAGGTGCTTTATTGTTTCAATGTTTGCTCTTAAATAAGTATTGATATCTCTTGGTAATGGCATTTCTTTTCCGAATTTTGACTGCACTTTTAAAAGAACTGTGGAATACAAAATCTGACTCCTAGAAGTAAGTTTTTAAATTCTTCAAACGCACCATTTATCGGCAACAGAATTTACTTCGATAAGACTACTAAGACGTTCGGAATCTAAATGAATATTCTGTAGGAACGCAAACGTTTCAATTAATCTTAGCTAGAACAATGACCAATAACCGTTATCGACTCGAACGAGAGCACCGCTTGCTAGCTCGTAAGGAAACAAACGAGCTATCATTCCTATTCAGTTTCCTATATTAAGCATCTATCGGAAAAGATACCGTCTTTAAGAATATAATCAGCTCACAGAGCGGCATTAAAATTTTTGCATACACCTCACTAAAATTACGGACCATTAGAGCGAGGCGGCCTTTGTGAATGGGTTTGGACCTAGCAAAAAGTTTAATTTAATAACGACGCGACGGAAATGTCGTCGATATGCTTTCATGATATTTACTTGTACATGAGACCATTATTATCAATGCATATGATCCACTGACTAAGCTATTAGCTACTAGCTAGGTGCTCCGATCGCGTGGTATCTTTGACGTCTTAGCGCTTTCCAAGTTGTCATAACTCCCTTTTCCTTGAATCGATTTTCTTACTGAAACTTATCAAGCTAACTGCAAAACACCATTTCTTTAAATTCAATTCCATTTAGTAGTTTAGTGTGATTCTTTTACATACAAAGTTAAAAATCATTGTTTTGAACACGGCTAGTCTAGCATGAAGTGTTGACTTGGTGCATTATTTCTTTTAAAATAAATATCTTCAATGTACTCGAATGCCTCTCGAGCCTACTCGCCATTTTTATAATATAAGATTATAGATATAAGAAGATTATATTGTAGAAGTAGCTGTGCCATGCGGGTACACCCCGCATGAGTTTCGGAATTTCCGCAGGAACTTTTTTTCTAAAATAAAAGTAGCCAAGTTACTCTTAATAACATCAGCTATCTGCCAGTGAAAGTCCCATCAAAATCAGTCCAGCCGTTTCAGAGATCAGTCGGAAAAACAGACAGACAGACACACAAGAATTATAAAAAAAATATGTAAGTACCGTATATACTTTCATGTAATTTATAGCTGTTAATTTGGAATTACAAACAGACACTGCCATTTTATTTATTAGTACAGAGTACAGATACAGTAGTAGTACAGATACAGATAAAAATTATTGTACTCATAAGCCTTTGATTTTATCTATTGTTTGCAACATCTAGACCTTTCCTGCAACTGATTGGGGTCGACTTGAATACAACCTCGGATGAAATGAGTAACGACTTCTAACGACGCAATCGTTTGTTTTAGGGCAAGATTGATTCACAAATTCTTTCTGCGAATAAAACGGTGAAGTTGGCTTCATTTTTAAGTTAAGTAGGTAGTTTTTTTGGGCCCTCATACCCGTTATTCAAAGTACTTACCTACTCCTTCGGTGGTTGAATAATATGAAAAACATCTGGGGGCACGGCAGTGCCCCCGCCAAGTCGAGCAACAAAAGCGGCACGGCCGTACTATCCTTTTCTCGAAGCAATTCAGGCCATTTTCGACCCCCTATAACTTCGTTGTGGATAAAACTAGAAGCCTGAATTTTTAGTAAACAAGCAGGTATTGTATAAAGACGGTATAATTTAAATTTCATTCGATTTGAACCAGTAGTTTAAGAATTATAACTAGTCAAAGTTTCTTAATTTTGTAGGTCACTCACTCACTCACTGACCGATCATCAAAACTCTAAGGCACTTCTAGCAGACATAGAAGTTTGAAATTTAGAATACAATTAGTGTTTATTGTATAAATCAAGGAAAAATTGAAATATTTTGCAATTTCGGTACAGTTTTCTAGATACACCAACTGCATAAATAACTTTGTAATCCCATATAAATGTATGGAATTACAAAGTTACATATGCAGTTATATGTACCAACTGCACAAATAACTTTGTAATCCCATATAAATGTATGGAATTACAAAGTTATATATGCAGTTATATGTACCAACTGCACAAATAACTTTGTAATCCCATATAAATATATGAGACTAGCTGTTCCCTGCGGTTTCACCCGCGATAATTTCGGAGATCCCGCGGGAATTCAGAAATGCAAAGTAGTTAGTACCCTATATCCCTAGGTTTTCTTTACCCCTGACAACGTGCATGCAAAATGTCATGAGATTTCACCAGCGTTAATTTCGGAGATCCTTCGGGAATTCAGAAATAAAATTACCCTAATCTGAATGCTCCAACGATTTTCATGAAATTTTGTATACAGGGGATTTCGGGGGCCATAAATCGATCTAGCTAGGATTCATTTCTGGAATTCCCGCGCGAACTCTGATATCAACGCGGGTGAATTAATTATTGCATACTACACGTTGTCAAGGGTACAGGAAAGGTCATAGGGTAGTAAGTACTTTTATCTCAGAATACCCGCGGGATCTCCGAAATTAACGTGGGTTAAACCGCGGGGAACAGCTATTTAAGCCGAGCGAAGCTCGGTTGCCCAGATATTAATAAATAATAATAATAAGTGTAGCTAGTTACCTACCTAGATATAAAGTGTAGATACATAGTTACCTAGACATAATTATGTTCAAAGGTACAATGGTCAACGGAATGAAAAAGCAAGAAAAAATCTTTCAAGTTATTAAAATAGACTAAATTGCTCAAAGGAGGAAGACCATTTACAAAAAGAAATGAGATCCCATCAAAAACAAACTTGTAAAAAATCCAAGTCTCGCAACTCAGTTCTTCTACATTAAAAAGTTGTGAGATCAATGTAATACCAAGTCGGTTAATTTATTCAGTGCCTACTTAAGGGTCCTTCTGTCTAAAGTTATCATGTTATAAGCTAATCTAATAACATTTTATAGTGACCATATCAAATTTAAAAATCTTTTATGTTTTAAATAGATTGATTGGCTTGGCGATCACATGAAAACACAATGTATCTCACAAGTAATACATATTATAATTAAATTAGATTGTTTAGAACCATAATTATGTATTACATGTGAGATATATTGTGTTTTCACGTGATCGCCAAGCCAATCAATCTATCTAAAACATAAAAGATTTTTAAATTTGATATGGTCACTATAAAATGTTATTAGATTAGCTTATAACATGATAACTTTAGACAGAAGGACCCTTAAGTAGGCACTGAATAAATTAACCGACTTGGTATTACATTGATCTCACAACTTTTTAATGTAGAAGAACTGAGTTGCGAGACTTGGATTTTTTACAAGTTTGTTTTTGATGGGATATATTATTATCTCACGATAAGCACACGTTGCACAGTTAAAAACTCCGAGCGGCGGCAGTCATTAGTGTTTGATTAATGAACTCCGAAACTCAACGATGCTAATACAGCAAAAATCTCCATAGCGAATAATATTCGTATTTAACGCCGCCACCATATCTGTCGTATTTTTAGCAAAGTTTTCAATTTTCACATTCTTTCTATACGAAGTTTTCGAATTTTTCATATCGATTGAGCTCGAGGAGGAAGTTTGTTTTAAACGCTAGTTGGCTTCTAGTTGGCCATTTTAAGTCAGGAAGTGATATACATATATATATTATAGAGGAAATAATTTTTAATAGCCGACTTTGAAACAAATAAGAGCATTTCTTTTTCACCTTTTTGGTGTTATTTAAGATTTTATGAAGATGGAGATAAAGAGAAGTTTAAAATAATACTTAGAAGCCATGCACTGACACTTTTATGAGTTCAACTTTTGTTATTTCTGTCATCTAAAAAGGTCATAAAGAAACTATGTAGGTACATATACTATTATAATATTGTCCTCTGTACTTTGAAGAGTTAAATTTCAGTTTTCACGCAATTATGTAGTTATTTTACCAAACGATTATGAAATCATCATGCTAATTAACTATTCATCTTTTCTACTGACATTCAGTTCTGTTTCAAAAGTTTCACTGTAAAAATTAGACTCTATCGTGCATTAGACATTCACTGGAATATTCTAGCAAAGGTTTGTTAAGTTATTAAGTTGCATCGTCCTTGACAAATCCCCGGCAGACCACGGCCGAGCAGCGGTTTTATGTCTGTCTCTTTTATAACGGTGCTGTACTGTAACTAACTGTAGTTACTACTATCTTGTTATTTATTACGGCAATAGTTATTTTACCTATAACTCAGTTATAGGTAAGTTGTGAATTTTCAAATTTCCTATTACCATCAATTTACGCAGATAAATCTAGATAAGCTATTTTTTCCTTTTTTATTAAATACTAGCCATGCCCCGCGGTTTCACTCGCGGTAATTTTGGAGTTCCCGCGGGAATTCCGGGATAAAAAGTATGTACCCTATGTCCTCTGTACTCCTGATAACGTGCATGCCAAATTTCATCCAAATCCGTTCAGCCGTTTTTGCGTGATTGAGTAACAAACATCCAGACATCCAAACATTCAAACATCCAAACATCCACACTTTCACATTTATAATATTAGTAGGTAGTAATCATACCTATTGTTTAGTTAATATTATGAAAAATTATTATCTCAGAAATTATAATTGCACCCTTTTGGAAACGTATTAATTTTTATACAAAAATACAAAAGGGTAGGTATATGGTTGAAATATCGCTATCCTACTGAAACAAAGATTTTTAATAATTAACGTTATTACAGTATTTACGATTCAGAATACAATGACGTGCCTTTGGCAACGCAGTCTGGTTTAATTAACAATGTCAACAAACTTGATCCCATTTCGTTACTTTAATTAGGGTTGACACTCGGAGGCGCCAAGTTAAATACATATTAAACCAATACCTACGTTTGTTCTTATGTAGGCATGCATAGTTAATCATTTTCATTCGACTTCAAAGATGAACTCTATCCTTTAGAGATTTGTTTCATTTAGAGGTGTTTTAACCTATGATCTGTATCAATAAACGCATTTCAAATTAGATATGTACCTATGCTCCTAAACTGTTCGTCTGTTTTTCAGTTATATATGAGCAAGACAAAAGATTAGAAGATTAGATAGATAATTAAATACGACCAGCTTTTAAATGGCGGTTAGATACGATACCCACTTAGTAAGTGGTATAAGTAGGTAGTAGTAAAGTAGGTATTGCAGGAAAGCAACTTTATTCGTTTGATATAACAAACTACTTGGATTGACAATGCAAAATATGTAGTATGCAGAAAATGTCATTTCGAATTCAATCATTATTTTTGTGCTCACTCAATCTACTGTAAGCATAAGTCAGTTTTGAAGATCAGCACTATTTCCCGTTGGGAATAGTTTGGTGCATGCATAATACAATTTTTACAAAAGCTCTTAAAGGATGCCGACCGTCAGCCCGGGGACCGAAACGCTCCTTTGTAGAAGCTATATTTATATAACTTCTACGAAGTAACGTTTTTTGTTTAAATGTCTACGCTTTGATTATAGGTATATAGTAAGGTACTATTTAATCAAAGTGTCTATTTACAATGTTCCAATCCCTGAGACGGTCAAAACGAAAATTATTTGGGACTGTAAAATTATAATTTACAAGCTAAATACACTAGTTCGAAATTTAAGTCTCCGTGTCGAGAATACCGTATTTAAGAAAGACGAGATAAATATGAATAAGAAAACTACGATTTGTACGGTCATTAAAATTAACTGTTTTGTTAAAATGCGTGTTCATAAAAATTATGGAGTAGGTAGTTTAGTAAGTATGGTTTTATTTTTGTTTAATATTAAAGTATGTTTTTTGTTCAAACCCACAACTACATTATTTACCAAAGTTAATGTAAGAGTAGGTAATTGAAACTTGCAAGAGTATGTATACAAAATAGATGATATATACAGTATTACAGTAGGTAAAACAGTGTACAGATAAAGGTAGTCATTCTCTAGTATATGGACATTGATAATGAAAATAAAAAGGTTTTACTTACCTATTTAATTTCAATTAGATACCTAGTTTTTAGTTTGCCAGTCATGAATATATACTTCAATTGATTTTACGGACGACATCTCCATAGGGACAGTTTTCGCTCAATACAAAGGTAAGAAAAAAAAATTAAAAGAGATATTCTTAATGCTACAAAGACTTCTTTTTTATGTAGATATTCAAATATTAATTGCTTACTAAGTGTACATAATATATTATAATCCGATGAAAAGATTTGTATATTGAAACTGAGTACGATAGTATATAAATGGTTAGTTATTTAACTAAGCAAATACTCTCCATTAAAAGGTCAAATAATAAAAGTAACAAAAACGATCTGTGTACGAAGAGTTATTACTTTCTCTTCACAGCGCAACATAAACAATTACTATGGTATTACGTTCGACAAAGTAGGATTTAACGTAATATAACATCTGTACAAGTATCTCCATATTTCCCTAGTAAATAATAAAACAGCACACACAAAAGGTAGCGAAATAAAACCAGACGACGCCTCAGGCTGTAACTACAGCTTTTGTATGCCCCACAACTAAAACAAACACCCACTAAAAATGGTTAAGTCCATAAAACTTCTCGATACGGGCGCGCACGGATTGTGTGGTTGCCCTACTAAATCATGTAAATAAAGAGATACGGTGGCGTGAAATGGAACTTTTATAAGGCGACACAGCACACGCTATAAATAATTCGCAATATGACTCGTGTCCTGCTCACAGCAATGTTTTGTGGACACTTTTTCGGGCAGCCTCGTGGAAGCCTGCAGTTAGTGCGCACAAGTTGAATGATAAGACAAAGTCAAAGCAGAGATTACTAACTTCCTAATCTCGACTCTCAAATTTTAATTAAACGTCTCGCAACATCTCCCTTCTAAGATTTAATTCAACGATGTTATTAATAAAATAAAAAAATACTGGAAAATTGTCCCTCAGAAAGAAACAGACAATACGCGATCAAAACTAATAGCTTCGCTTCTCGTTCGTATTATTGGACAAAATAGTTAGGTATAAAAAATATTTTCATTTAGGTATCCATTTCACAAATATGTAAGTTTGTTATCTTTATAGTATAAAATATTACGTGTTATCGCATATTATCTTAACAGTTAAAGCTGGGAACGTAAATTTCGGAAAATATATTCTACCTTTTAAAATTAAGACAGCGACTTATATTATGAAAGAATTTCTATGAATTATAACGTTAAAAGGGGTCAGTGAGTAAGAAATCATCAAATTACACGCAGGTAAAGCTGCGGGAAACGGTTGTTTGATAAATTCGCTGTTGAAAAAAGTCTCACTCAACTCGGTACACATATCAGAAGTGAAACTTCTTATGACGTCACAAAGGGACACAATCGAGTCCAACAACAATATCAATAATATTTATAAATTATTCGTCCTTTTTGCCTCAGAAACATTTCGTGCTAAACACTACACTGAAATGATTAAATCTAGTAGTTTAAATCTAAACGTACCTAGAAAAGTTCTACTTCAATGTTTAGACAAGAAAACATCTTAATACTTATAATAGCATATGTATAGCATAATAAATGTATGTGGGTGTATCTATGTGAGTTTTTATAAAATATATAAATAGTTAGCATTCGAGCAATCGCTCTAACTTACTTTGCAACAGTGGCGCGCCTGCCCCGTTTACAACATATTGTGTTCTCTATTTAATTTATTTTCTCTGTGGGGCCAACGGCCAACACATTCCGACCTATTTTATAATAGGCAATTTGACTATTTATTTATTTTTAGCCCGTCGTGTAGATCCATAAAAAATATTAGACACGTATTATTCTTTTTTCCTGTAAGCAAAAAATAACGGAGATACGTTGAGTCGAAATGTCGCGTGACGTCACAAGCAGGCGTAGGTTTTAGCTGCGTTATGACGTTACGAGCCCCCACTCCCAAACTTTAATGCGCTTTATCCAGGTATGTTAAGAAAAAAATACGTGTCCATTATTTTTTTAATATCTAACTGACGGACTAAATAGAATTTGGAAAAAAAAGTAGTCAAATAGCCAGCTATTCTGTATTCTTTGCTAGTAGGTAGGTAGAGCTCATTCAAGCTAAATCTAAAGCTAAGCTAAAGCGCCCTTCCATCGGGCATACGCACACGCACAACCGTAAAAATATCGATACGACACATATAAATCTGGTCTTGCCATTCGTCCTCAGTTGCCGCATAGTGTCGCCGCACTCACACTATTAAAGAGATACATATGTACATACATACATACATACAATACGACATGGCACGTCTAAAACTGCTTATTGAGAGTAGTGGGGCGTGCAATTTTAGTTTAAACTAGCTGTGCCTCGCGGTTTCACCCGCATAAAAGGTTTTTATACAACAACTTTTTTCCCGACATCCGATTTCAATGAAACAAAGCCTCTATGTAGCTCCAGGTTAAGCTTAATCTACCTGTCAAAACCGCATGACAATCGGTTCAGTAGATGCGGAGATTATCGCGAACAGACAGACAGACAGACAGACAGAAAAGAATTTTAAAAACTTTTTTTTGGTCTTGGTCACTCTTTATCACCTCTGTCAATTTTAGGTAAAAATATTCAAAGTGCAAAATCGCGGATTCTACTCTTTTATAATATAAATCACGTGTCACGTTGTTTGTCCGCGATGGACTCCGAAACTACTGAACGAATTTTGATAAAATTTTGTAACCATTCATAAAATGGTCCAACTTAAAAGATAGGATAGTTTTTATCCCGGAATTCCCGCGGGAACTCCGGAATTAATGCGGGGAACAGCTAATCACCGTTAACTACTTTTTCCCGGAATTCCCGCGGGAACTCCGGAATTAATGCGGGGAACAGCTAATCACCGTTAACTACTTTTTCCCGGAATTCCCGCGGGAACTCCGGAATTAATGCGGGGAACAGCTAATCACCGTTAACTACTTTTTCCCGGAATTCCCGCGGGAACTCCGAAATTACCGTGGATGAAATCGCGGGGGACAGCTAGTTATAGTATTTATGTAGATAAGCTCTACCTATATAAGACTGACCTTGATGTGCGGCAGCGCGAGCAGCCGGCGCAGCTCGTGCACGGCGGCGGCGGTGGCGGGCGAGGCGGCGGCGGGCGCGGCGCCCGCGTGGCGCGGCCGCGCGGCCGCCTCGAGCGCGTGCCGGCAGCGCGCGCGCCCCTCCGCCGCGGGCGCGCGCCCGCTGCTCACCACCACCGTGCACGCGATGCGGTCGTACACCTGCCGTGTGCGAGTCGACGGTGAAGAAGAAGAAGAAAATACATTTATTTCAGCACAACACACAAGAAAAAGATACAAACACAAGCAATGCCTAATCTAAATTTATACACAATATATATCTCTTGCATGTTCTGCCGAAAGGGTCACCAACTCAGCATTAGCTAGGTGCTGCGGGTGGTACACCTAGCGCTGGTTTTCAGTTGGCAGCCCGTTGTCACGCACGGACGAGGGTAACAAAAGAAGAGGAAAAAATTATAATATCGTACTTATTTGGATAAATATAAATAAACCAATTAAACATAGAAATAAAATATAGTAACTTAAATTGCAGTAAAAAATACAAGTAAATAAATTATTAATCAAGTACACAACATAAATACTGTAACTTCTATAATACACTACTTATAATATAATTAACAAAATACAATACTTTTAATAAAAAGAAACGGTGGATATTTTATGGGTGCTGTCATAATAAATGTAACTTTATTGACGTCAAAAAGAGCCACATTATGGGCCAAATTTGAATAAATTATTTTACTTTGACTTTGAGTCGGTCGGCCGGTCAGTCTTTACATATTACCTATCTATACTAATTTATTTATTTAACAACTAGCTGTTCTCCGCGGTTTCACCCGCGTTAATTTCAGAGTTCCCGCGGGAATTCCGGGATAAAAAGTACCCTATGTGTTAATCTGATGTATAAGCTATATTATTGTAAAGTTAAATCCATCCAGTAGTTTTTGCGTGAAAGAGTAACAAACATCCGTCCATCCATTCATCCATACATACTTACAAACTTTCGGGGTTATAATCAAGAACAACATAAAAAGAAAGGAAGAATAAAAGTATTAATATTACCTAACTACACTACTACTAATATTATAAAGAGGAAAGATTTGATTTTTTGTTTGTCTGTCTGTTTGTTTGTTACGATTTAACTCAAAATCTACTGGACCGATTTGAAAAATTCTTTCACTATTAGAAAGCTACATTATCTCATTACATTATAAGATAGGCTATATTCCCCCGGGAACTCCGAAATTAACGCGGTTGAGACCGCAGGGAACAGCTATGTAGTATAAAACTAGCTGTGCCAGTGATCACAGTACAAAAATGGCGACGATTATGACGTCATACTGCCTACCCTAGGATGCTGCGGCAGTATACTGTCCGCTATATCGGAACGAATTTCTCCTCACTGCGAGCAGTAGGCCAGTGCTATCAGTAATAGTGGAACATAACCAATCTGGTAAAACAACGGGAAACAGCAAGTTATTATTATAAAAGCGAAAGAGTCTATGTTTGTTTGTTACACTAACTTATCAACCGATGTTTATGAAATCTGTACCCCTGACAACGTGTATGCAATGTATCATGTTAATTCACTGACCTCGAGCAGCGACCTCAGCTGCAGGTCATCGAGCACGCTGTGGAACAGATCCGGGTCCATGAACGCCGGCCCGTCGTGCAGCACCGCCACGTCGTCCAGCGACTCCACCACCAGGTTGACAGCTGCGCGAGGAGACGGACCGGTCGCAAAGATCGTCACAAGATCTAAGCCTACTTTTAGTAGGTACTCTTTATGTTATTTTTATTAGAGTCTCTAATAGGTTTGTTACCGGGGTATGAAAATCAAAATGCTATTTAGTCCGTCTTGTAGATTAATAAACAATATTAATTGAAATTGAAGTTGAAATTGAAAGAACTTTATTTGACACAACACATGGATGGTTACAACATGTTGACAAAAAAGTATGAATGAGGGACCGCTTTTAGACACGTATTTTTTCATTGACAACGACAGCGTGACATTACAAAGCGCTATAAACTGTAGCGCAGCGTGACGTCACGCGACATTACGACTTTATGTATCTCCGTTATTTCTTGATTGCGTAAAAATTAAAAAAAATACGTGTCCGATATTTTTTTTTATTTACAAGACGAACAGCGTCGTTTTTACAGAAGAGGTTCATCATATCGCTCGCCAAACTAACCCCAAATAACTCTACAACAACAGTGTGAAATAAGTGAATCGCTCGCCGTCTTACCCCATAAACGCAACAAAAGCGTCAACTACGACAACTTTCAGGGAAACCCAGAAATTTAGTAAACCACTCGCTTAAATTACAACTCTTTACCGGTGCGAACACCCAAATTTCAATTCTAAAAGTGTCAAAGTGTTTCAAAGGTGAGTGGAGCTTCAAATTTCAACTCTATCCCAATGTCAATAAGTCGGTGAACAGAGGAGCTATTATGCAAGTTTTGTTTCTATCATTTTTCGGTTGCAATCAAAACCATGGCGGTTTTGCGATTACAATATTATGCACGTTTTGACACTTACTATATCTAGCAATCAACCAAAATAGACATTCTTCAAAGTTGAAACTGCCTAAACGTGATTAATTAATATGATGATAATGTAAAACTATAATAAAGATTATGTATAATCAATATAATATAGATAATAATATAATTGATATTAAAATTAATATAATAATAAAATATTTGTCTGATTAAAACTGAAATATGATAGTAACATAAGTAACATAATCACCCTGCTGCCTGTGAGGCTTCAAATTATAGAATACAGATTTAGCAGTAGAGCTTCAAATAGGTATGTTGACTAAATTTTTTTTTAGTCCATCTTGGAGAATATTAAAAGTATTGGACACGTATTTTTTTTATTTTATTACGTAATCAAAAAATAACGAAGCCACATTGAGTTGAAATTTCGTGTGTCGTCACTAACCGGACAGTTTGTATAATATTGTTATAGCGGTTAGTGACGTCACTAGCCTCTACCCTAAACTTCAATGCGCTTTACCTCTGTATATGTTTATTTATTTGAAAAATCAAAAAATACGTGTCTATTGTTTTTTTTTTTTTTTCTAACTGACGGACTAATTACAATTTTGATTTTCCAAAGTTGTCAACATCCCTATTTCAACTCTATTGCAGTGTGAATATGTCTGCGATCGGCTGGCTCACCGGCGGCGTTCGCCTCCTCGAGCAGCGCCAGCTTCCTCGGCGGCTGGTCCTCGTCGTCGTCGTCATCTGCGGCGGCGGCGGCGAGGGTGGCGGCGCGCAGCCGCCGCCGGCTGTTGAACTTCTTCAGCTCCTCCACCGTGCTGGCCAGGTGCACGCGGCTCTGCTTGTCTCGGTCCTGGACGCGGGCACACACGAAGAGAGAGAGAGAGAGAGAGTTAGTGAGATTTAACTTACATATTATTTTTTTATGTCATAAGTTGCAAACGGGCAAGTGGTACACCTGATGGTAAGTGATTACCGCCGCCCATGGACATCTGCAACACCAGAAGGCATGCAGGTGCGTTGTCGACCTGGAATCCCCATTCCAGGCCATGAGAACTGGCTTTCAAATGGGGCTGCCGGAACACACCGTTAGGTGCTTGGCAACAGATTTGCAACTTGAAGGTGGTAGCTAGCCAGCCGGGCACTAGAGAGCGCCCTACCACCATGCTATGGCTTCCTCACGATGTTTTCCTTCACCGACAGCTCAAGCTCATTGTTAGGGTTTGAACCTACGCCTTACGGCGTTTGATCCGAACGCACCAACCACTAAGCTATCATCGCTGTAAATATAAATATTATCTTATCTTACTACTACATGCAACACACTACATGCAAGTAGAACAGTGGACCGTCTCACCCTTATCCAGCGGTGGTTGAGCACGTCCTGGATGGTGATCCTCTGCTGGTGGTCGACGGTGAGCATGCGCTGCACCAGGTCCTTCGCCGCGTCGCTGATGTCATCCCACATGGGCGCGTCGAACTGTACACCGCACATTACAGATTACTATGATAGACTCAATGCTGACTAAAGAAGTGCAGTTTACGTGGACTTTTTTTGTTTTTTTTCTCATGAACTCTTTCGAATTCAGCCAGTTTTAATTAAAATATTATAGATACTAGCTGTTCCCCGCGGCTTCACTCGCGTTAATTTCGGAGTTACCGCGGGAATTCCGGGATAAAAAACTTCTTTGCTCACCCTAGAGACTTCTTCACAGACCCTAAAAAATTCTTTGCCCATCCTAGAAGCTTCTTTGCCCACCTTAAAAACTTCTTTGCTCACCCTAGAAACTTCTTTGCCCACCCTAGAAACTTCCTTGCCGATGTGGAAACTTCTTTGCTGTATTTCTACCGCGGCTACAGACTAAAATATTTTATATCCCTGACAACGTGTATGCAAAATTTCATGACGATCCGTTGAGTCATTGACGCGTGAAACTATAACAAATAAACAAACTCACTTTCACATTTATAATATTAGTATCTAGTAACCATTGGAGTTGGTCCAATACCGTATGTGTTTTAACATTAAATAAAGTTTTTAGAGGGATTTTTCCACTCAACTTAAAATAAAATAATAATAATTCTCACCCGCAACCGCCCACGGCATATGGCCTCGAACAGCCGCTCCCTGGTCCCGGTGAAGGGTAAGTACCCGACCAGCAACACGTGCAGCAATATACCGGCGGCCCACACGTCCACGGGTTTCCCGTACAGCTGGCTGGACACCACCTCGGGCGCCATGTAGTGGGGCGTTCCGATGCGACCTGCACGATTCGAGGGATTCCGCCATCAAATACCTACCTCTGACTACTGATGTGCTGGATATCCGTTTCCGTATCCGCAGATATCCGTGGGAGAAGAAAGACTCGTGTCCGCTGCTTTTTTGGCGGATCTTTTGCGGATCTTCTACGGTACTAATTTTTAACAGACTTCAAAAAAGGAGGAGGTACTCAATTCGACGCGTATGTTTTTTTTAATGTTTGTCAATGAAAGAGTATTGAATTCCATTCAGATATTATATGTAGGTATCAACAAAACAAAAGAAATCTCGTTTTTTTATAACATTTTAACATAAAGCCCGAGCACCAGCCGCCTGCCGCGCTGCAATGATTCAAACAGAATAGCTGCAAAGTGATGTAAAAAAAAATTGCCAGTGAATCTCATGCTATTAAAAAAATTTGTATTAACCTTGACCAACATGTTGTGAATTTTGGTTTTAGGCGATAAACAAAGCTATCGAGCGAGTCTCGTTATTTAATTTTTAAGTTAAAGTTATTTCTACTGTTATTATAACCTACATATACTACCTACCGGCTACCGGCCACTGAGTTACTATTTACGCTAGTAATATTAGTTCAATGCTACCGGCTAAGTATTTCAACTGTCACCAATGTTTAGTAACAAAATACCTATTTACGAACTTAAAACGTGATAACAATTATAATATAGTTTGCACACTGATTATGATACAATAAACAAACATTCCTCCAACACAAAAGGGTAGTATGCCTTTTAAAGTAGCAGAACAAGACAATTAGGGTTGATCGACAATAGGAATTCTCCATTTCACTATTGCAATACTCTGATAGTTTATGTGACAAAATAGAGAGTTCTCATTGGTCGATAAAACTCGGCTTTGCTACAATTTAAGGCCACTGGTTTAGTGAACGGGTGCATATGCGTGTACGATTGGTGATAACATCATAAGCGGGTCTGCTATTAATATCTGACACGTGAGACACAATATTAACATGTTTATAATACAAGTGGTAAGGTGGATGATAAATGCAGTGCTGATGGAAATTGCACTCAATATGTCAATGCATTAAGGACACAATTTGCTTTGTCATCGTGTTTCCTTACCATACTCGTCAGATTTGAGATACGCTTGACCACTAGGACCAATCAGTGGTCGATTGTCCATCACCAATTCTGTACAATACCATAACCCAATGTCATCACAATGGAAAATAAGAAAAACTTATTTGAATATTTATTTATGTATTGGCAGTCAACCTTACTTGGAATTTTACTATGGAATATTGTTTAAACTATTAATTAAACTGAACTATTAACGAATTATTAAGGGACTTCTATACAATACGTAACACATAATAATTATGTCAACAGATAATTGCAGTTGGTGATATAAAAATCTAATCAGTCTATGATGAACACCTTTCAGTCATTGAATCTTATTGCGATAGCAATAAAGTGCAAAGACAGAGTGACAACAGTGTTTTTGATGCTTACTGCACCCCTCCCTTTCACGAATGACTACTTTGCTTACTAATAGGTCAGTTACACAATTTTTTTTATTTTTTCACGCCTAAACAAAAGTCGGTAAGTATTTTATATTATTATTACTTATTAGTAACTTAACTAAACACTCTAGTGACCCTAGTATTCAAATTTCAAAGCTGACTCGTTCAGTCAGCGGCTGATATGCAGCGAAATTATGCTCGCTACGTACGTTGAAATCGAACTTTTGATTGGACGATTTAGTCACCATGTGACATGACGATACGTTTCTAATTTTTGTATTACGTTAACGATCATAGATTGCTAACTCTGCTAAGGGGTCTGATTACATTCATATACGAATGCAAACATCGCCCAAAGAACTGATGACCGATAGAGCAGGAAAGTTCTCGAGCGGCGACCATGAACCGGAATACGCAAGTTGGACCGCCGACTTGGTGAACGTCGCGGGACGCCATTGGATGCGGGAAGCGCAGGAGCCGTCGTTCTTCTTTCGACTTTTGGTTATGACTAACTGTTCTCCGCGGTTTCACCCGCGGTAATTTCAATGTTCCCGCGGGAATTCCGGCATAAAAGTAGCCTAAGTTACTCTTCATAACATTAGCTATCTGCGAGTGAAAGTGCCGTCGAAATCGGTCCAGCCGTTTCAGAGATCAGCCGGAACAAACAGAGAGACAGACAGAGAAAAATTTTAAAAATTGATTTTTTGATTGTAAGTACCATGTATACTTTTGTATTTATTTAGTGAAAAGCTATTAAATTTGAAATTACAAACATACACTTCAATTTTATTTATTTGTATATAGATGATGATGAAAGCAAAAACTTGCTACAACTCACCGGGCGGCGCTTGGTGGGCGGTGGGCGCGGGCAGCTGGGCGGCGACGCCGAACCCGCCCAGCTTGACGGGCGCGCAGTTGTCGCGGCCCGCCAGCAGCACGCAGTGCGGCCGCACGTCGCGGTGCACGATGTCGTTCTCGTGACAGTAGCGCAGCGCCTCCAGTATCTGACGCATGTAGTGGCTGGAAAAGGACGAACGACGTCGAATTTTGAGCTAGGGGTCGTCTAATCAAGTCAGGCTCGAAAGGACGAAGAGGGTGGGAAAAAATCACGAAAATATCACAAGGCAGAAATGCAGAGCGTGACCTTGAAACGCTGTTGCCAGTCCCGCCCGCTGTGACACCTGTTAATTTTTTAACAATACTAGGTAGGAATGTACCGAAAAATATACGCGATTTTTGGTGGTGGTGGGGGGGGGGGGGGGGTAAAGTTACTCAAATTGCTCATGTGATTAAACGACGACCCTCTAGAATCTAGAGTCTAGATTGTATTGATATTAGGTTGCAATAGTATAATAATAATTACACACAGATCACAACACACAGATCTATTTCTTCTTCCTCTTTGTCAGGCTGTATCCATCCACTGCTGGATGTAGGCCTTCTCATCCCATATCTACTTTATCTCATTATTTGTGGAAACCAAGCAAACGTGACATATATTATTGTATTTACATATACCTACAATCTACATATAAAACACGTCCTGACTGAAAAGTTGAACCTTATGTTACTCGATACACTAAATCTCGAAACTACTTATGAAACTAAAACACGCCAGGTAGATAGTTAATGGGTAGATAAGTCAACTATGACCGATTCTCGCCGGAAGTCCCAAATTAATGCATGTAAATCAACAAGTAACAGCTAGTATCACTATAAAACTTACCAAGCAACAGCCTCACTGTAAACAAATCCAGCCGTAGCTCTGCGAACTACTTCAAAGCAGAGGTCAGAGCCGTCCATACTGTAAATGGACAGAAAGAATAAATTAATTACTCTTATGAACTAATAATCAAAGTGATTGACAACATAAATTCAAAATTTCCTTTTTTTCAATAGCGTTTGTATTTAATTGTATTGAATTTTAATTCCAATCACATTATTTCGACTACGGTTCTGTAGTCTTAATATACCTATTTTGCAAAGTGCCAATTGTTGGGTGCCTTTTTTACAATAAATTCATAAATATTGTGAAATTATGCTCAGTAGAAGTCCTAGAAACTTGATACTATTACTATGCATAAACTGATTTTCAAACAACATTTTGTAATTTTTATAAATCTTCTAACATATTATGTAAAAATGTGTTTTTCAGAATTTTATTGAACTTGTGAAATTACAGTAAGCATTTTGAGAGTAACATACTATTCAAAGACCATGTAGAGCATTCCCTCAGAACTGTATGTCTCCAACAGTTCCACAATATGAGGGTGTTTGAGCATGTGGCATATTGTAGCCTCACGTTTCAGATCTGAAAAGAATCACAAAATAAGTGTAAACTCAAAAAAGCTGCTTATATCAAGATTCATAGATATCAATAGATCTTAGTAATATGACAAAATACTTAAAATTACAATGTGAATTTAATAAACTACAAAAGAAGAGACAGGTGATGAACAGACAAATAACATAAACATTTTAACAATAGGCTACATAGAAAGTAGAAACTATGGAACTTTCTCCAACGTTACAGCAGTAGTGTGTTTTAAACTTTTAACTACTTACAATGTGGCTTAATCACAGTTTTGAGATATTACATTAAAAAAAAAATAGTACTGTCATGTACTGGTTACATGTGATAAACTTCTATTGAGATTCTTAGTGGATGCTAAAGTAGAATTAAAATTAAGGAAGTCTAATAGGTTTTGGGAATTTAGCTGATTGATGATCCCTACATGAATTTCATTTGGAGTTTGCATTTAGAGTTCTAAAAAGTATCCTATGACACTCAGGGATCTTGTAGCTGCCTATCAGTGAAATATTTTAGAATAAGTTCAGCAGTTTCAGAGGTTATCCCTTACATTCAAATAAAACTTATAACCATTAACTTAAATCGCTATTTTTAATTAAGTAGGTACCTACCTAATATGTTTTTTGACACTGAAAATGAAATACCTGCAGTACTAAGGCCAGGGCTAGCAGTGAAGCGTGCCACATCCACAATCTTCACAGCAAACTGCTGGCCCGTTTGACGATGCACACATCGCCGGACCAAGCTAAATGGACCCCTGAAAATTATAATTACATGACATAAAATGAATGAATGAATCAATAAATACAAATACACTAATATTCAGCGACTAATATTTACCTACAGTTTGTTCGCAAAGCAGTTTTTTAATAAAAATAAATTCATGCATTGTTTTTATGAGCGAGTAGGTTCAATAAGATAATATTAAAACTTTACCATAGATGAATGTGAACGCTGACCTTTTGCATTTAAGTCATTCATTGACTAAAATCTTACTATATATAGAGGGAGTTACTTGAGGTTAAAGATACTTACTTGCCGATTATTTCACAAAGTTCATACACGTCGTCGAACAAAACTTCGTCCTCTGCCATTTTTGACAAAAATTTGTTACACTACGTTTCAGAAAAAGATGGAAAATATCATTTTCGCACAGCCTTCGATCGGACTTCCATAAGGTTACGCCCTGAGACGAAGATTGAAACTTTCGAAGATATCGGCTAATACATGAACACCATTTTATATTTTAACACGAAAAATTTTACTTTATTCATAAATAAATGACGAGATATAGTAAATAAGCTTAAATTGTGCATATTATACTAATAAATATTAAAATACTGTACGGGCATATGCTTGGCGTGCTTCTTCGTTTTACAATAAAAATCCGTGCCGGAAAAAGAGTATAAAGTTAGTAAATACCATGAAAATTATTAATTATCGCTAAAAATTAGATATTGTTTAAAAAACTATTTTATTTTATTTCCCTATTTCCTATCCACTTTTTGACATTTCGAAAAGCAGTGTTACCAACTCTCGAAAATATTTACCCCTAAAAGTTAAGTCAAAATCCCCTAAATCCCCGTAAATGAAATAATGTTAGATAGTAAAAAGTTTAAAATAAATAAAATAAATAGTACCAAGATTTTTGCCTTAGTTTTGAAATTATTAGAGTGAAAATATTAGTTTTCATTACTCATACTCGGAAAGTAGGTCTGAAGTTGCCTGAGAAGCGGGTTGAAAGTAACCCTTTTCAGCCCTAGGGAGAATCGCTTTCAACTGACAACTGTCAAATTATTAAAAAAAAAACTAGGTCTATTTTCACATTTCTATTGAACCATGTTTCAACTTTCTATACAGCCAGCGCGATGTAAAATTGAAATAACGTAAAGTTTAAGTAGGTATTAATTAAAATAAAATTCACTCACTTTTTCTTAAGCTAATTCCTATTTATATTTTTTTATTTTCTTTAATTAATAATTAATAATTAAAGATAATATTTTTTTTAGGTCGCCACAATGTAAATAAAAAATACTGGCTGAATAGCTAGCCGGCCAAAGAAAAAGAAATAGGTGGGAAAGTGTCAAGCGACTATCCGATCTTCACTCATTTTTTCTTTAGCTAATTCCTATTTTTATTTTGACTTTCCTTGCATTCGTAATGAAAAGCACAGTGTTACCCTCGAGAGAAAGATTTATTTAGTCCCTCGATCTATTAGCGCCCTCGCTACGCTCGGGCGCCAAACCCCGTCTCGGGACTAAATAAATTACTTTCACCCCTAGGATAACAATGTACTATTTATAAAAAAAAATTAGTCCAAAGCGAAAAAGTCTCTAGATTTTTTAAGATCAATATTTAATATTAAAAATTCGACAGCATTAATAATAATTGTTATTTATAAATTTTTAGTAACAATAATTGGAAAAAAATTAGGTAATAAATTAAATAGCTATCTAAGTATAGTGTTAGCTACTTATTAAATTAAATGTAACAGTCCTTCACCCTTGTAAACCCGCGTTTTTATTTAAGTGTTTTCTGTGTGATTTAAATGTTTTTTTTATTTAGTTTTGATGAAGGTAACAGTTATACGCAGTATAGGAGGCTAAGTGAAACGCTTTTATTTAACAATACAAACACATTTAGGAAACACAAGAAAACATTTTATCTTCAACTCGATTAAATATAAGATATCAAAGCTGACATTACTTTTTCTCTAGTTGCATTCTTTTTATTACTGTGACAATTAAGTCATCACAGTTTTTCTTTTGTAGATTGCCAGTCCATGTATGTGCCTATACAACATCCATAACATGCAACTCTAACACTCCTCCTTAATTTCAGCTTTCTCTCACTTTATACACTTCTCTTTAAAAATTTGACAGACACCCAGACTTTTCACACATCCCTCAAACTTTCCTCGCGAAAGCGGCTTAGTCAGAACATCCGCAACCATATCATCCGTCTTCTTGTATTTCAGGTCTATCACACCATCTGCTAGGGCACCCCTCAGAAAATGGTACCTAACATCAATATGTTTTGTCTGCTGATGTTGAACAGGGTTTTGGGCAATAGCGATTGCTGACTGGCTGTCAGAGTAGATAGTGATGACATCCGGTTGAGAACATCTCAACTCACTAACAATTCTGCGTAGAAGTATAGCTTCTTTAGTAGCCTCAGCAAGGGCTACATACTCTGCTTCTGCAGTCGACAATGCCACAGTGCGCTGCTTAACTGCTTGCCACGATATAGCTCCTCCTTGACAAAGAAAAGTATATCCAGAATAGGATTTTCTATCAAAATCTCCCGCAAAATCTGCATCAGCGAATCCTTCAATAAACACTTTTGTTTTACCCACCGTAAATTTTAGTCCGTGGGCTTTAGTACCCTTAAGGTACCTAAGGACTCTCTTTGCTGATACCCAATGCTCTTCTGCATAGCAGCTATTGTATTGGCTGAGCGAATTCACCACATGAGCTACGTCAGGTCTCGTACACACAGCCAGATACATTAGTGAGCCAATCAACTCACGGTAAGGAATGCTATGATCCAATTTGTGATCTGGACCTGGCTTTTCTAGATGCTGTCCAGCAACACTTGGTGTGGATACAATCTTGCATTCCTCCATATTAAAACGCTTAAGAAGTTGACCAATATACTTCTCTTGTGAAATGGTAATGCAATCCTTAAACTGATTAATATGCATTCCAAGAAAAAGATCTGCTTTTCCTAAATCACGCATTTCAAACGACTCCATCAATTCCTTCTTGACTTTCTCCATTTCGATTTTATTTTGCCAAAAAATAAGAAGATCATCTACGTAGACAGCGACGATTAATATTCTATGCTGGCTTTTTCTAATGTAGACACAAGGTTCGCTTTCTAACGCTTGAAACTTCCTCAGTTTTAAAGCCGCGTCGAGTCTCTGATTCCAGGCTCGAGGCGCCTGCTTCAATCCATAAAGCGATTTTTTTAGAAGACAAACATGATTTTCCATCCCTTTCTCTTGAAAACCTTCAGGCTGTTGCATGAAAACTGTTTCAGATAGGTTGCCATTGAGGAAAGCAGTCTTCACATCCATTTGGTCTATAGAAAGACCTTCTCTCGCAGCTAGAGCTAGTAGAAGTCGCAGAGATGAATGTCGAACTACTGGACTGTAAGTTTCTGAGTAGTCAACACCTTCCCTTTGCTTAAAACCCCTAGCTACCAGTCGGGCCTTGAACGCTTTGATATCTTATATTTAATCGAGTTGAAGATAGAATGTTTTCTTGTGTTTCCTAAATGTGTTTGTATTGTTAAATAAAAGCGTTTCACTTAGCCTCCTATACTGCGTGTAACTGTTACTTTCATCAACTGTGACAATTAAGTCATCACAGTTTTTCTTTTGTAGATTGCCAGTCCATGTATGTGCCTATACAACATCCATAACAAGCAACTCTAACACTCCTCCTTAATTTCAGCTTTCTCTCACTTTATACACTTCTCTTTAAAAATTTGACAGACACCCAGACTTTTCACACATCTCTCAAACTTTCCTCGCGAAAGCGGCTTGGTCAGAACATCCGCAACCATATCATCCGTCTTCTTGTATTTCAGTTCTATTACACCATCTGCAAGGGCACCCCTCAGAAAATGGTACCTAACATCAATATGTTTTGTCTGCTGATGTTGAACAGGGTTTTGGGCAATAGCGATTGCTGACTGGCTGTCAGAGTAGATAGTGATGTCATCCGGTTGAGAACATCTCAACTCACTAACAATTCTGCGTAGAAGTATAGCTTCTTTAGTAGCCTCAGCAAGGGCTACATACTCTGCTTCTGCAGTCGACAATGCCACAGTGCGCTGCTTAACTGCTTGCCACGATATAGCTCCTCCTTGACAAAGAAACGTATATCCAGAATAGGATTTTCTATCAAAATCTCCTGCAAAATCTGCATCAGCGAATCCTTCAATAAACACTTTTGTTTTATCCACCGTAAATTTTAGTCCGTGGGCTTTAGTACCCTTAAGGTACCTAAGGACTCTCTTTGCTGATACCCAATGCTCTTCTGCATAGCAGCTATTGTATTGGCTGAGCGAATTCACCACATGAGCTACGTCAGGTCTCGTACACACAGCCAGATACATTAGTGAGCCAATCAACTCACGGTAAGGAATGCTATGATCCAATTTGTGATCTGGACCTGGCTTTTCTAGATGCTGTCCAGCAACACTTGGTGTGGATACAATCTTGCATTCCTCCATATTAAAACGCTTAAGAAGTTGACCAATATACTTCTCTTGTGAAATGGTAATGCAATCCTTAAACTGATTAATATGCATTCCAAGAAAAAGATCTGCTTTTCCTAAATCACGCATTTCGAACGACTCCATCAATTCCTTCTTGACTTTCTCCATTTCGATTTTATTTTGCCAAAAAATAAGAAGATCATCTACGTAGACAGCGACGATTAATATTCTATGCTGGCTTTTTCTAATGTAGACACAAGGTTCGCTTTCTAACGCTTGAAACTTCCTCAGTTTTAAAGCCGCGTCGAGTCTCTGATTCCAGGCTCGAGGCGCCTGCTTCAATCCATAAAGCGATTTCTTTAGAAGACAAACATGATTTTCCATCCCTTTCTCTCGAAAACCTTCAGGCTGTTGCATGAAAACTGTTTCAGATAGGTTGCCATTGAGGAAAGCAGTCTTCACATCCATTTGGTCTATAGAAAGACCTTCTCTCGCAGCTAGAGCTAGTAGAAGTCGCAGAGATGAATGTCGAACTACTGGACTGTAAGTTTCTGAGTAGTCAACACCTTCCCTTTGTTTAAAACCCCTAGCTACCAGTCGGGCCTTGAACCGCCTTTTACCTCCCCCCTCTGTCTTGATTTTAAGTACCCACTTAGAATCTATGACATTTTGGGCAGCTGGTGGTTCAACTAGGATCCATGTTTTATTTTTTCTTAAGGCATTCATTTCTTCTTGAACCGCCTTTCGCCATTCCTCTCCATGTCTCCCTGACAGAGCCTCTTGAATAGATCGTGGTTCTTCTGCCTCAGGGTCTAGAGCTGTTTGGTAGAGGTAATAGTCAGAAAATTCTTTAGGTTTCCTGTCTCTTAGAGGATATCTCCTTGTTGCCGGTTCCTCAGAAGCGGGAGTTTCCATATCCTCTAGAACATCTTCTCTCTCTTCGGAAACACTTGGTTGCTCTGCCTCTTCGTTGGTCTCAACATTTTCTGATTCTGGACAAACAACAATCTCTTCATTTTCCCCTGTAGCTCCTTCTTCACATGATCTCTCTAGTTCACCTGTAAGTGGAGCTATTTGTGGAGCAGCATCTCCTGTAGGCTGATCTATGAAGAACTGATGGTTGTCATTTCCTTCCATCATGTGAGATTTACTAGATGAGGACAAAGACTTCTGATCTTCAAAGAATACGACATCTTTTGCCTTATATACCTTCAGTGTAGAAGGGTCAATCAGTCGATAGCCTTTAGACTGCTCACAGTACCCTACGAAAAGTAACTCCTTACTCTTTGGGTCCCATTTCTTACGTTTCTGGTCTGGCATATGCATAAATGCCCTACATCCAAAAGTTCTAAGAAAACTTAGATCAGTTTTCTTTCCAGACCAAGCTTCTTCTGGAGTCTTATTCCTCACGGCTATTGTTGGTGAACGGTTTTTAAGAAAAACTGCAGTATTTACAGCTTCAGCCCAGTATTTCTTATCAAGCTGAGCTCCCAAGAGCATAGTGCGCGCCTTTTCAGTAATGGTGCGATTTGCTCGCTCAGCAACACCGTTCTGCTGCGGTGTGTAATCGATTGTTAACTGGTGATGAATTCCATGAAGTTTTAAGAAGTCATCTATTTCTCGATTCACAAATTCACGCCCGTTATCTGACCGTATGTTTTTGATTCTTTTCCCTGTTTGTGTTTCCACAAAAACCTTAAACTCTTCATCCAGAACGCTGCTAGGATGGGTTTTACATGGTTTCTCAACATCCCTGATGGAAAATACATTTGTGTCTTGTTATTTGCAACATAGTGACGACAACTGTCATAGCCTATATCAAGCTGATAAAAAATACGCTCGTGATGAACTTCGTGCTGTAGATATTTTTGGCACTAAGTTTAGGAAGATAGGAAATATGAGGGAGACAGGCTTGCTGGGCGTAAGAAATCCCAATAAACCGGATATTCTGCGATTTATTGTTCGTGAGATGTTTATGCAGGTGAAGAATATTAAGCAAGACCAGAATGATAAACGTTTCCTATGGCGTATGAACAGGAAGATTCCACCTCGTATTTATAAAATGTACCCTATGACTGCCTTCGAAGAAGCCTATGCCTGCGTGGTGTATTCGCGTAGGTACGAACAAGTTGTTTTCATTGCGGCAAGGAGTCGCGTAGCGCCGTTGAAATCAGCAACGATACCCAGGTTTGAACTTCAAGCAGCACTTTTAGGAGCAAGACTTGGATAAACTGTTATAAAAGAACAGTCTCTTGTCATCAGTAAAAGGTATTTTTGGACTGACTCAAAGACTGTTTGGTTTTGGATAAATAAAAACCCTAAAAAGGATGGAGTGTTTGTTTCAAATCGTTTAGCAGAAATAGATGAATTAACCAAACCTCAGGAGTGGAGATGGTTACCCGGGACCCTTAATGTTGCCGATGAAGCTACTAGATATAAGGATAATATAAACGACAAGTGGCTTAGTGGTCCTGAATTTTTGTGCCTCCCGGAAGAAAAATGGCCCCAGATGAATCCAGAACCCGAAATTGAGAGCATTTTCTCAATCTCAAGTTCTAAAGAACCACGAAAACTTATACTTGATACGCGTTTTTCTAATTGGCGCCGCCTTGTAAGAAGTATGTCATATGTTTTATTATTTGTAGATAGATTCTGTTTAAAAAAGTCAGTGATATTGCTTATTTCTCCTGACTATGAAGAACGAGCTGAAAAAATTATATTAAGGCAAGCACAGTCTGAAATGTTTGAAGCTGAGATTACTGCCCTCAAGAAACTTGAAGATTTAAAGTCATGCAGTAAATTACTCGGATTGAACCCTGAATTAAATACAGATGGTTTACTTATAGCTAAAAGTCGTTTAGATTCGAGTAAAGATCTTCCTTTACATCTGAGGCGACCAATCATTTTAGATGCCAAACATAACGTAACAAAATTGATTATTAACCATTTTCATAAGAGACTAGGTCACAATAACGCAGAAACACTAGTGAATGAGTTACGTCAACGTTATTATATTTTTCGACTTAGGACTACGGTAAAGAACATGATTAATAAATGTGTCGTCTGTAAAACTAAGAGGAGTCGACCAGTGCAGCCGATGATGGCACCTCTTCCTGAGAACAGACTCCAACATCATTGTAGACCCTTCACTTACTGTGGTATCGATCTTTTTGGTCCAATGATGGTTACTATTGGTCGTCGAAAAGAAAAACGTTGGGGTGTAATTTTTACATGTTTTAGCATTCGTGCAGTACATATTGAACTGGCATCTTCTTTATCAACTGATTCGACTATTTTAGCTATCCGAAGAATGGCAGCTCGTCGTGGTTTTCCTAGACAAATTCACTCTGATAATGGCACAAATTTTCGGAGTGCAGATAAAGAATTACGAAAAGCTGTTCAAGAGATGTTGTCGTCTAGTGATATGGCTCAGAAGGTGAATGAGCAAGGTGTAAGATGGACATTTAATCCGCCTGACGCTGCACATATGGGTGGAGTTTGGGAGAGATTAGTTAGATCTGTGAAGACGGCTTTATCCTCAACGTTGTTAACAATATCTCCAAAAGAGGAAGTTCTTCACACTTTATTATTAGAAGCGGAAAATATTGTAAATAGTCGTCCACTTACTCATGTATCATTAGATATTGATGATGAAGAAGCACTTACTCCGAACCATTTTTTGATAGGAAGTTCGGATGCCTCACCGCGGCCTGGAGAGTTTTCAGATGATTAACAATACAAACACATTTAGGAAACACAAGAAAACATTTTATCTTCAACTCGATTAAATATAAGATATCAAAGCTGACATTACTTTTTCTCTAGTTGCATTCTTTTTATTACTGTGACAATTAAGTCATCACAGTTTTTCTTTTGTAGATTGCCAGTCCATGTATGTGCCTATACAACATCCATAACAAGCAACTCTAACACTCCTCCTTAATTTCAGCTTTCTCTCACTTTATACACTTCTCTTTAAAAATTTGACAGACACCCAGACTTTTCACACATCTCTCAAACTTTCCTCGCGAAAGCGGCTTGGTCAGAACATCCGCAACCATATCATCCGTCTTCTTGTATTTCAGTTCTATTACACCATCTGCAAGGGCACCCCTCAGAAAATGGTACCTAACATCAATATGTTTTGTCTGCTGATGTTGAACAGGGTTTTGGGCAATAGCGATTGCTGACTGGCTGTCAGAGTAGATAGTGATGTCATCCGGTTGAGAACATCTCAACTCACTAACAATTCTGCGTAGAAGTATAGCTTCTTTAGTAGCCTCAGCAAGGGCTACATACTCTGCTTCTGCAGTCGACAATGCCACAGTGCGCTGCTTAACTGCTTGCCACGATATAGCTCCTCCTTGACAAAGAAACGTATATCCCGAATAGGATTTTCTATCGAAATCTCCCGCAAAATCTGCATCAGCGAATCCTTCAATAAACACTTTTGTTTTACCCACCGTAAATTTTAGTCCGTGGGCTTTAGTACCCTTAAGGTATCTAAGGACTCTCTTTGCTGCTACCCAATGCTCTTCTGCATAGCAGCTATTGTATTGGCTGAGCGAATTCACCACATGAGCTACGTCAGGTCTCGTACACACAGCCAGATACATTAGTGAGCCAATCAACTCACGGTAAGGAATGCTATGATCCAATTTGTGATCTGGACCTGGCTTTTCTAGATGCTGTCCAGCAACACTTGGTGTGGATACAATCTTGCATTCCTCCATATTAAAACGCTTAAGAAGTTGACCAATATACTTCTCTTGTGAAATGGTAATGCAATCCTTAAACTGATTAATATGCATTCCAAGAAAAAGATCTGCTTTTCCTAAATCACGCATTTCGAACGACTCCATCAATTCCTTCTTGACTTTCTCCATTTCGATTTTATTTTGCCAAAAAATAAGAAGATCATCTACGTAGACAGCGACGATTAATATTCTATGCTGGCTTTTTCTAATGTAGACACAAGGTTCGCTTTCTAACGCTTGAAACTTCCTCAGTTTTAAAGCCGCGTCGAGTCTCTGATTCCAGGCTCGAGGCGCCTGCTTCAATCCATAAAGCGATTTCTTTAGAAGACAAACATGATTTTCCATCCCTTTCTCTCGAAAACCTTCAGGCTGTTGCATGAAAACTGTTTCAGATAGGTTGCCATTGAGGAAAGCAGTCTTCACATCCATTTGGTCTATAGAAAGACCTTCTCTCGCAGCTAGAGCTAGTAGAAGTCGCAGAGATGAATGTCGAACTACTGGACTGTAAGTTTCTGAGTAGTCAACACCTTCCCTTGTGTGTAATCGATTGTTAACTGGTGATGAATTCCATGAAGTTTTAAGAAATCATCTATTTCTCGATTCACAAATTCACGCCCGTTATCTGACCGTATGTTTTTGATTCTTTTCCCTGTTTGTGTTTCCACAAAAACCTTAAACTCTTTTAATTTTTGAAAAACCTCACTCTTCTGTTTTAATAAATAAACAAAGGTTTTACGAGTTTTATCATCTATAACAGTCATAAAATACCGATAGCCGCTATGTGATTCTACGGACATGGGTCCGCAAAGATCCGTGTGGACTAGCTCGAGTACCTCCGTAGCTCTTGTAGCTCCACTTTTACTAAAAGATTGTACAGTCTGTTTTCCAAACAGACACTCTGCACACTCGAACTTTGTTGAAGAATTGGAAAAACTCACCCCGGTTGCCATCTTATCTCTAAGAAGCTTTAGGTTACGTATTCCAAGATGCGCCATCCTCTGATGCCATAGCTTTAACTCAGCGTTCGACGTGGTACACAGGGCTGCTCCCTGTAGACAGTGTTTTAGTTTATACACGCCCCTTTCTAATACGCCTTTCACAGCCACCTTACCTATCACCCTGCAATCATTATTCAAATAAATATCACATCCTGAAGATTTAAATACGACTGTATGACCATTTTTTACTATCGTACTTACACTTAATAAATTATTTGAAAGATTTGGTACATACCAGACATCCTTCACAGTCAGACTATGTTTCTCCATACTTACAGTACCCATACATTGTGCAGATACTTTCTCTCCATTTGCACACGTAATCTCACGCTTCTCGATAGCTTTCATATCCTTCATCCACATTTTATTATTGCTCATATGATTAGAAGCGCCAGAATCAATGATCCAATCTTGACCGGTTTCTTTTCCACTCGTAGCAAAAGCGTAAAACGCATCATTTTTCTTCTTCGGATTTTGAGGACATTCAATAGCTTTGTGCGGACCTTCACAGATGTAGCATTTGATTTTCCTTTTATCTTTGTTGCTTTTAACTACTCTTTTGTTTTTCTTTGCTGACAAAGCTGAGGTCGAAGAAGAGGTGGAGGCTTGATGAGGATCTTCTAACTGCAGGAGTTTCATTTTAACAAAGTCTGATGTAAGAGGTTCGTTCCTTGCTTCCAGGGCTAATCTCAATGGTTGATACTTTTCAGTGAGCCCTTGAAGTATCAACGTGGCCAAAAGTTCATCATCTATCTCTTTTCCAAGATCTCGTAACTTCTGCGCCACCGTAAGAACTTCTGTTACGTACTCTCTTAATGAGGGGTATGTTTCTAGTCTTATACTGACAAGTTTCGACAGTAATCTGCATCTATTGTTGATACCTGTATCCTCAAAGGCTGCCTTCAGCGCACTCCAGGCTTCTTTAGCTGTTTTTGTTGTCTGTACATGAACTAGACAGTGTGGCTTTAACGAAAGACATATTCGCGCTCGTGCCTTTTGATCTCTCTTGATCTCATCACTTGAGGCTGGTGTTCTCTCAGTGTATTCCCAAAGATCGTCATGGATGAGTTGTAATTCCATGAGAAATTTCCATGTGCTGTAATTTGAGCTGCCTTCTAACTTTTCTATAGTTTGCCAGCTCATACTCGCTGTCGATTCTGCTTGTCTGCTAGTGACAGTAGGTTCCGAATACCATTGGTTAATTTGGGATTCCGAAGTCGACATTGCGATTCACTTATATTTTGCGATGCCCATAACCTGATGAAGGTAACAGTTATACGCAGTATAGGAGGCTAAGTGAAACGCTTTTATTTAACAATACAAACACATTTAGGAAACACAAGAAAACATTTTATCTTCAACTCGATTAAATATAAGATATCAAAGCTGACATTACTTTTTCTCTAGTTGCATTCTTTTTATTACTGTGACAATTAAGTCATCACAGTTTTTCTTTTGTAGATTGCCAGTCCATGTATGTGCCTATACAACATCCATAACATGCAACTCTAACAAGTTTCATTTTTTAAGTTACTCTTAAGATTTATATCGAGGGTGTGTATAAACCCTTGTTTTGAATTACCTACCCTTAAAAATAAAATGATATTGGGTCCTAAACTGCTAATAGCTTTAGGTAAGTAGATACTTGTAAAAATAAGTTTACAAATTAAGTGTAGTCAAATAGGTTTATTTGTGAAAATAACGTCAATTAGGAACTAAACAATCTTAATTCATTAATATTTCTAAGCTTACCTATCAGACTAAAGAAGTTAGGTAGGTACCTATAGGTACTGACACGTAAATAAATAAAACATTTAACGGACAGTGTTTAGCTTAGGTACTATATAAATTAATTAACTAGGTATATATTATTATTATTGTTTTTATGTTTATCATAAAAATATTACGTAACACAATTTAAATTAGTATCCTTCATTCTTCGCTTAAAATATTCACATCCTGGAACAGTGATGTTCAGTTCAGAATCAGAAGATTTTGGTTTCGTTGATTTATTGACGTTCACTTTGTAGATACAATGGTAATCGAGCTCATATATCTCGAAAACAGTTTTCTGAAAAGATTAAATATTAAATTTACATATTATTAAGAATTTTTGAACGTAGCCTTGTGATTGAACGACACCACGAACTTGCAAATGAAGTCCATTAAAAAAATGGGTAAATCCTGCCATATCCAATAACTAACTGTTCCCCTCGGTTGAACCAACGGTGATTTCTGAGATTCTGCGGGAAATGCGGGTTGAAAAATATCCTATCTCCTTGTCTATATCTACCCCTGACAACATGTACCTACCTATGTAAAATTTCATGCTCATCAGTTGAGTCGTTGAGGCGTGAAAGCATTATAACAAACTAACGAACAAACTCACTTTCGAATTGTTAGCTTACTAACTTACTAGATTACTTATAAGAATTTCAATCAATTTTCACAAAACCTTGACAAACCATATAGGTAGGTACCTAAACATTCCTTATGAAAACCGCATGAAAATCCGTTCAGTAGGTAGTTTTTTGACTATCGCAAACAGACGTCTGCCGGCGGGAGGACTTTGTTTTATATTACCAACTGTGCCTCGCGGTTTCACCCGCGATAACATGGGAGTTCCCGCGGGAATTCCCGGATAAAAGTACCCTATGCCCTTCTCTGTACCCCTGATAACGTGTAATGCAAAATTTAATGATGACCGTTGAGGCGTGAAAGCGTAACAAACAAACAAACTCACTTTCGCATTTACCATAATAATAAGGATCTAGTGATCCGTGGTAGTGAATTATTAGTGATAGTGATACCTAACCGTCGCCGCAAGTAAACCGTCGATAGTCGATAACCTACTAGATCTTTATCTACTAGTTAACTAACGTACCAGCTATCATATTCATATCTCTAAGACTATACGTAGGTACTAGCTTTTTAGCAGTTGGCTATGACCGCTGTGACCGACGCAGTATTTGTAACATGGTTTATGTGTTACCTCAGTCGTAGCTAAAAGATCCTTCGCTGGAATTTGGGAATTTTCACATTTATCCGTTCGCCAATGGATAAAGTATCTGTAAGAAACAAAAATTTTCATAATCATGATTAGATCCTAGCGTAGGTACTCCTACACCCTCTACATGCTCTACACAGTCTCTGTAGATACCATTTCAGGGGATCTAACTTGTTCTATGGCACTAATTCTAAAATCACGTATTTTACCGTAAGCGTTATTAGCATTTCATTTATGGAATTAATATAACAGATACGTACTCAGTGCATAGGTAGGTACGTGTTTTAAAATAAAATTAAACATATTTGACAGATATTTGCAAAACAATATCTAATAAGTAATAGACGTAGTATATTTTCTAATAGGTAGCTAATGCCTAGTTTCCTTTGAAATTATTCAAGTAAACCGCTTACCTTTTGGGAGAATCTCCAGCGTTCGTCATGGGGTCCCAAGAGATTCTCGCTTTTAGTTTATTATTGTACCAAATAATTTTTTGTAACTTTAATCCCCTTATGGGATTTTTCTCCCGTCTCCTTAGTGACTCTGGAGGTCGCTCTATAATTAAGACCAATAATTTTTTTTTATTTATTTAATGTACATGTTTATTTATAATGGTGTATACTGTATACTTTCAACCCTGCAAATATTTGCAGCTAAGTATTTTCTTTAGAATATATCTTTAGCAAACAAAGAAATTTCGTCTGTAGGTGCGCAAACACCGGATTATTTGTGAGTTTAATACTGAGGTCAGAAAACGCGTTGTAGTGGGTGGAGTTTGTAAACAGACAAACCACACGATCTGCTGCCCACTAAATCTGTAGTAACAATTAAGTAGCTAATCATTTTTCACCTGAACTTGGCGCGCTGTTGATATTATTATTATTAGTAGTGTTGTAGAAAACAGCTGCTTTTTCGCTTCGTAATTTTCCAGCGCCGTATCGAGTTATCGTTTGAACTTGAAGAAAATACATCGAATGCGGTAGCAAATCATTTATTTCTATATAAGTTTTTTCCTGCAAATAAGAAAAACGAATTATTACCTACCAATATAATTACATACAATACATAGTAATCTAGCTAAAAAATTATATAGGTACTTAACGCAGAATGAACTTAAATAATTTTCATCAGATAAAAATTTTTAAAGCCTAATCAAAAATAGTACATTGTTATCCTAGGGGTGAAAGTAACTCGCTACGCTCGGGCGCCAAACCCCGTCTCGGGACTAAATAAGTCTTTCTCCCGAGGATAACACTGTGCTTTTCATTACGAATGCAAGGAAAGTCAAAATAAAAATAGGAATTAGCTAAAGAAAAAATGAATGAATTTTATTTTACATAAATCATCCATTAGGTGTGCTACTGGCCAGTTTGCCCTCTATGACATAAAAAAAAAAACTTGAGTTTCTGCCTCAGAAGAATATTTAGTTATTCTTCTGAGGTTTCTGCAGTATCCAGCTGTCAGTTGAAAGCGATTCTCCCTAGGGCTGAAAAGGGTTACTTTCAACCCGCTTCTCAGGCAACTTCAAACCTACTTTCCGAGTATGAGTAATGAAAAATAAATTTATATTAATATTTCGGTTCACGAATTACAATAAAGATTACCTTGACAATTCATTGAAAATGATCAAGGGCCTTTTTTATCACGATATGTAAGTAGGTATAACTTAGTAAAAATATCAAACTATAAACGTATATTAATTTTAGAGCCACAATTTTATTGTGAAATTCGTGGATAAAAATGTAAACAATTTTATTCAACAAATTCTTTAACGCACGCAATGATAATAATAACAAAGAGAAAGCCAGTTACATAGTATAGTACCTACTTATAAAGTTGTTACAAAAAAGTAAGTAGTAAGTAAGTAATAATTGTGATACCTTCGGAACTGTCTGGTAATTGACAAGAACGGAATTGAGTTCCTCGCCGAGCCCACGAACTCTGCGGCTCCAAAAGACCTTGTATCTCATTATAGGTAAATCTGACTTTGGCTCTCTCCACTCCAGTCTCACTGATACTGACCCTGAGTTAAAATGAGAGATTTATTTATCTTTAAAATCATCATTGAAGAATATCTAACCTAATTTACATAGAGGTACCTACATAGGTACAGGGTGTAAACGAGAAACTTATTAAAGGAGTGTGTTCAGTGGCCGATTGTTGTCTCATATATTTAAAAAAAACCACAAAATTTATCTTTCAATTATAAATAACTAGCGGTGCCCCGCGGTTTCACCCGCAGTAATTTCAGAGTTCCCGCGGGAATTCCGGGATAAAAAGTACCCTATGTCCTTCTCTGTAGTCCTGAGAATGTGCATGCCAAATTTCATCCAAATCCGTTCAGCCTTTTTTGCGTGATGAGTAACAAAAATGCAAACATCTAAACATCCACACTTTCACATTTATAATATTAGTAGGATTATTCATAAAAATTAAGCACGCAAGTTGCTAAGCAACACGCTGACGGGCAGGGCCGATCCTGCCTTTAGTGCAGGGCTCAGAAGAATAATTATATTCTTCTGAGGTGCAGGGTGTGCGGTGCAAACGGGCGCCGAATTCCACGGGCCGCCGCAAGGCGCCGTGATGCGCCCCCTGGAAGTCCGCGACAAACCGAATCCGGCTGAGAATCGGACGAATGCTGAGTTACCGGCGCCGGGGTTCAGTAGGCGGAGCACGAATTTTTTCGCTCTCGTCCTTTCGAAATCGAGCGTTTTTTTTCTACGGAAAACGTTGGCGTTGTTCATTCTCCATACAAAAAAACGCTTTGACATTACGACGATATCGAAATGACGAGAGCGTAAAACTTCGTGCTCACCCTACAGATCGCACACGGGCGCGTCGGTGGCTAGGACCGGCGCTGCTGACGGGTCATGCCCATTTTACGCTCCTTTTCTTTGTATTACTGCGGGCGCGCCGACAAATCTAATGCAAAGGTCATTTACAATCGTAATGAGTAAGTTCATGTTTTTTTTTTAAACTGAAAGTCGTCGTTATTGTCAACCTCAGTTGGTAAGGAAATTGTGATGATTTGTTTGTTAAGATATATTTGACTAATGTTAATATACTTACATAAATTATAAAACAAAGTCCTCGAGCGTGTCTGTCTCTCTGACTGTCTGTTTGCGAGAACCTCAAAGATTACTGAACGGATTTTCATGCGGTTTTTACCAATAGATAGAGTGATTGCAGAGGAAGATTTATAAGTACTTATAGTTTATCCTGGAATTCCCGCGGGAACTCCGAATTACTGCGGGTGAATACCAATACATTGTGTGCCTTTATATACTATATTAGTTGTTGACTGTACCTGTATTGTTGCGATCGAATATCCATTCGCCACCTCATTAATACCTTGTGCCATACCTATCATTTCTTATCTTCTTCTTTACAAATAAAAATAAATGTTTGTATGTCTGTCCTCTATGCGTTTCGCAAAGGTTTCTGATCCTAAAACTCACGCGAGTGCAGTAACCGCCGAGCACAGCTAGTTGTAAATAAATGTAGCTTACCATTCTGGGATCTCAATGGTTGGACCCTCAGCTTCTTTGGAGGCGGAGGAGGTCTTGGACCTCTTCTGGGTGTGAACGGTGCACTGGGACGCGAGAATCCTCGACTACCAACGGCGCTTACTGATGCAACACGAAATCTGTACCATCGTCCGGACTTCAAGACGTCCCTTAGTGAAGCTTTTGTCCTGTTATCAGAAAAACATTTCAAAATAGTTCCAGCTGATATTGAAAGAAAAAAAAGAAATGGTCACGTATAATGGTTGTTGTCATGGAAGAATCCTACTAATATTATAAACGCGAAAGTTTTTATGTATGGATGGATGGATTGATGGATGTTTGTTACTCTTTCTTGCAAAAACTACTGGATGGATTTAAATGAAACTTTACAAATAATATAGCTCATACATCAGATTAACACATAGGGTACTTTTTATTCCGGAATTCCCGCGGGAACACTGAAATTAACGCGGGTGAAACCGAGGGGCACAACTAGTAAAGGCATAAATTAATGAAAAACAATTAAGTAAATGAAATAAAATTTGTGTCTTTACTTTTTGATTGTTGATTTTAATTTTGATTATCCTTACTAATATTATAAATGCGAAAGTGAGTTTTTTTGTTTGTTACACCTCAGAGTAAATATACTAGGTTACACTTTCACGCCTTAACGGCTAAACCGAAATCACGAAATTTTGCATGCGCGTTACATATTTTGCATACAGGGGTACAGAGAAGGACACTGGGGTACTTTTACTTTTTATCCCGGAATTCCCGCGGGAACTCCGAAAATACCACGGGGAACAGCTAATAGTAATAGGTATAAGTAGAACTTTCATTGATTCTTTCATGAAGAAACAAAAAACATTTTCAAACAAATTCAAGCGTAGGTAAGTACTAAGTAGGTACCTACCTAATTTTAAATCTATAAGATATCTTATAATCTAAACATCGGATCTTTAAAGGTGATTTCAAAAATACTTAGCCTAACCCTATCCGGCAACTATTCTAAAATTACCTATTACTAAGATCAAAGAATATTGTCACCAGCATTTTGTTTTCTGGTTTAATTAATTACAAAAACAGGTCAACTTTCTCTGTATGTCATTTGCCCACAGTAAATCTGTCCAATTAGATGCTCATAAAAACATAATATTATGTTAAAACAATGCTTTTCAGTTTGCATAATCGATGATGTAGGTAGGTAGGTATCTACGCGTTTATTGTGTTGCTACACAAAAAAACAAATGTTACATGCGATTGAACTCGTGAGCAATAAATAGAAAGTGTAAATTACAACAATACGTAATTGGACGCAGATAAGCAATAACATGTTAACCCACAAAATGAAGTTATTGATTTAGAACGATTTATTGAGAGTTAGAAAACGTTTTTTAATTATGTGTTTACCTTATTACATTGTTTAAATATGTAACTAATATGAACATAAAAATGTTGAAACAAAATGGTGCTATAATTTTAAAACTTTATTTTACTCAAAATTTCTCCAGTGTGGGTTAACACACTATTGCTTATCTATGTCCAATTATAACCAGAAACCGTATTTTTGAAATGTTCGAATCACTTTAGCACACGGAATCGAAAGATTCGCATGTAAACATTCGCATGCGGATCTTGCGATTCCGTTTGCTAGGCTAGAAGTCATTCGAACGATTCACAAATACGGTCCGTTTTTATGAGACCTTCATTACTAATTAGCTGATGTTATAAGGAGTAAATTAGGGTACCTACTTTGGAGTTCCTGCGGGAATTCCGAAATTCATGCGGGTGAAACCGCGGGGGCACAGCTAGTAGTATATAGATCTACCTACAGAAATAAAGTGGAAACTCTTGCCCTTCTATTATTCTTAATGTTGTATCGATAATAGGCGCTGTTAACTCTTACTTATTGGTCCGTACTACTAAGTTCCAGTCCCCAAGTCTCGCTTCTTCGTATTTAGGACCTACGTGGTGTTGCTCCTGTAATAGATATAAGACACGGCCCGGAACTGCTCTCGCCACATCCCCGACTCCGTCCGACCATCGAACTGAGATGGATCGTTTCCTTTCATTTATTTCGTCTACTGTAGGCAAAGGTGGCAAACCTGAGGGAAACATACAATGAAATCAAATAGCAAGATATACAACGTGTTAATGAATTAATTGAAAACTAGAAAGTAGTTTGCTCAGAATCCACTAGCGAATCGATCGCACTATGTTTTAATATAAGTTATATGTTTTCATTTTTACTAGCCCATGTCTAAATTATTTATAATACAATAGGTATATGGCGCGTACGCCTGCTTAGCTGAAGCGCTTGCTTGTGGAGTATCAACTATTTTAATAAGTATTTATACTTATACACTTTATTTAGGTATACTTATAGTTATTAAAATATTGATATTCTGTGGCAAGTGTTTTGGTTAGACAAAACAGGCTTTTGGGCTTGTATAGAAGGACCGCCACTGGGGTATGAAAATTAAAATTCTAATTAGTCCACCTTGTAGATTAATCAACAAATACTAGTACAGTTATAGCACGTTGTGACGTCACGCGACATTACACTTATTTCTGTTATTTTTTGATTACGTAAAAAATAAAAAATATCTCTTGTCCAATATTCGACAAGACGGACCAAAACCTAAAATTTGGTTGACAAGCCTATTAATTCATTTGTTTAAATAATACAGCAGGCTCTAGCCGATTCCCACCGCGCTGTTTCACTGGCGTTAATTTAGAATTCTTTGTATCGTGGTAAAAAGTACTCTATGCCCTTTTCCAAGACCTGAATTACTCAAAACCGCACAATAGCTGTTCCCTGCAGTTGCACCGTTATCATTTTCGAGAATCCCTCAGAAACTGTTTATTTCCAGGAAAAAAGTATTCTATGTTACTCACAAATAGATGTTGTAGCTTCCTATTTGTCAAATATTTTTTAGGATCGGTTCAGTAATTTCAGATGTCACCTCCAACAAACAAACAGACATTTTTTTCTTTATACTATTACTTATAGCGACATAACACTTACACCTAATTGTAAAAAAGAAATAAAAAAGTACCAAAAAGGCAATTACATCTGAATTAACCATTATGATCAAGTAGTTTACCCTATTCCTTCCCTAACTATTCTTACCAGGTAAAGTGAGGAGGTCGACAGGTTCATCACATGAGGAGGTGCACCCGTGTCGGCAGCACCTCTGGGTGCCATCACATTGGGAATCAGAAGTGCATGCCTCAACGCAAGCTGCTGCCCACTTGGGTGTATCCGTGGTAGGACAGTTTCCCGGTTTTGATCCACCAGTCCGGCATTGTGATCGGCACTGTTGGAAGAAAAGGGGATATTTTTTTGTGTCCAACAATTTTTCATGGTATTAAATTTAAGTTATTCTAATCATCACTGAAGTATTGATTTACAAAACAAACGTGTTCTTTTTTGTGTTTTGCATGGTATTTTTTATTTGTGTATTTTCTTTCTTTCTTTCTTTTTCTTATTTATAACGAAGAGATTTACCATCGTAACTAATTTGTTACGTTTTTAATTCAAATTTATAATTAAAATATAATATGCGTCAAGAAAAAGGCGAATTACCGTTTATGTTTATATAAAAAGTGCTACAACTTTATTTTATTAAATTAATAACTTTACGTAAATTATTATCTACATGAAACTCCAAATGAGATGCCTAATCTATTTATCTATCTATACATCCAAATCCGCGATTCTGTACATTGAATATTTTTAACCAAAATTGAAAGGGGTTATAAAAGAAGAGTAACCAAGCCCAAAAAAGTTTTTAAAATCATTTTCTGTCTGTCTGTCTGTCTGCCTGTCTGTCTGTTCGCGATAATCTCAGCATCTACTGAACGGGTTGACAAAGGGGAAAAAAGTTATCATCTGTTAAATACTTCAGCGCAATGCAATGGTCGAAGGCTTCGATATAATGTTGTATAATGAACCTCAGACGAAATAAAAAGTAATGAACATGATAAAACCGAACCAGTGAATGTGGACCGAGTGAGTTTAGTGTGCAGGGACCTTAAAAGTGCATCTAATAAAAAAGAACATCCAGTGAGGGTAAATGAAGAATCTGCTCGAGCGGCTCGCTATCGACGCCGCAATATTTTAGTCAGCCTGTGACCACGACGGCGTGATGCAACTCAGCCGAAACGTCAGGTAGTGGTTATATACTCTTTGCGTCAGGCAAAAAAGGTAATAAAAAATATAGCGTTCAAGTCCCGCGTAATTTACATAATATAATGATAAAACCTTTTTAGATATATGCATTTTCTTTCTTTTGAATTGATTTTTCGCGAAGTGACAGTTTTAAGACTTGGAGAGACAGATGATGTGATTATATTTTCTTTGAGACTAAAGAGTATAATATAACCACTACGTTTTAAAAGAGTGAGAAAATCTAACGTCATTACTGTCATTGCAAGGGTTGAAAATTCACGCGGGTGAAACCGCGGGCACCAGCTAGTAATAAAATAATTTCATTTATAGTACAAAAAATCTGTCAAAACCATTTGCCTAATTAATAATTACCTAGAATCTTATTTACCGCAAGAAAATAATTTTCTTATAATATGATAAAATTATATACCTACCTAAATAATGTGCAAACATGTGTTTTTCTTCAACCCAATTTTAATTTTGCATGTTATCTAAACAGTTTATCACCTATGCAGCCTTTACAGAAGCGAGTGTTATTTAGTTCCATTACCAGATTTTAATTAACATCCATATACAAATTTTCAAAACAATGACTCGCTTCAATGCTCTGATTCATGGTTTGTTGATTCAATATCGTGCACAATGTCTTGTACAAAACTGATGCTTATTGTAAAGACATAAGGAACGGAATCAATTTTTTAATATTGAAGTGCTCTAAATTATAGATAGTAAAATGAATGGTTGTTTATAAGAAATTTCGTTATTTAATTTGTTACGTTATCAGTTTTACGTATCGCTACATAGTTTAAAACAAAGTCGTTCTGTCCCTATGTATGCTTAAATATTTAAAACTACGCTAAGGATTTTCATGCGGTTTTCACCAATACATAGAGTGATTCATTGGAAAGTTTATATCTATATTTTATCCTGGAATTCCCGCGGGAACTCTGAAATTACCAAGAGTGAAACCGCGGGGGACAGCTGGCACAAAGGGTTAGCATAAGGCATAAGATACCAACTCACGAGCATAAATTAATTTGCATTGGTAAATAACATTGAAATGAAAAGAATATTATAAATCTCATTTATTATCATTTTATAGTTTTAAAGTTATTTCATTTTATTTCATTATAGTATCTACATTTGAAAACCTAACAAAGTCCAATAATTTTTTTAATAAAACTTTGCATTTCAAATTGAAACAAAAAGGCTCTTATGTCCTAATAATTTTTGTAACATTATTGTTAGGTACTGTCTTCCTTTCAAAGATAACATATCGTCGAAATATTGCAATAGGTATCTACGAACGCTTAACTGTTTCGTTACATTTAGCGGATATTATTTGTCAGACTCTATCACTAATTATGCTTGCTACACACATGCTCAAAGGATGCACTCAATATATAATTAGTTTACTTTCAGTACAAATGCGTACGTTATGAAGGGATGTTGACGACTTTTGAAAATAAAAATTCTAATTAGTCCGTCAGTTAGAAAATAAAAAAACAATAGACACTTATTTTTTGATTTTTCAAATAAATGAAAATATACAGAGATAAAGCGCATTAAAGATTAGGGTGGGGGGCTCGTGACGTCACAAACCGCTATAACCCGCCATACAATACAAACTGTAGCGGTTAGTGACGTCACGCGAAATTTCAACTCAATGTATCATCGTTATTTTTGGAATTCGTAACAAAAAGAAAAAAATAGTGTCCAATATTTTTTATTAATCTACAAGACGGACTAAAAAAATAATTTAGTCAACAGGGGGCTCGTGACGTCACTAACCGCTATAAGCCGCCACACAATACAAACTGTACCGGTTAGTGACGTCACGCGAAATTTCAACTCAATGTATCTTCGTTATTTTTGGATTTCGTAAGAAAAAGAAAAAAATTGTGTCCAATATTTTTTATTAATCTACAAGACGGTCTAAAAAATAATTATTCAACATACTGTAGAAATCCAGAGGTACAAACCACTAACGAGTTGTACCTACTCGTATGTAGGTAGGTATAACATGTAGTTAAGCTGCTGCACAGAGTATATTTACCGCACTGCCAGTTATGATATAATTTTAATTTCGTTAGTTAATATTCCGTTCTTTATGATGTACCTACGTAGTCATGCTTAAAATCTAAAATGTTAGTTTAATAAAAAATGATGTGGTAATTATTACGATAGTAATCATAAAATGGTTACGTTGTTAGTGAGTAGCTACTTAGCTTTAATCCTCTTGTATTCCTGTATATAATCTACCATTTATATTAAAAATTAAAATAATTTAATATAATTATGCAATATATATATACAGTTTTTTTTTTTCAAATAGGTACAGCTTTAAAACATTTAAAAATATAATTAAAATCACGCATCAATCAATCAGTCAGTCGAATATTAATTCGACTGCACCAATGATTATAAAAAAACTTTTAATTTGTATGAAGCCTAAATAAAGTTCAAGCTTATACAATCTGATTAGTTGTAATTAGGCTTAATTTGAATTTGTATTTATAACTAAACTAATTGTTCCAATTAGGTACTCTTATTTAAAAATACCTGCGCTTTGTTATCCTTGCTCACGTCGAAGCATAAAAGATCGCATCTCGTTTTCGACAGCGGGTCCGTTTGTAATCTCAAAAGCTGTTTTTTTGTCGTTGAAAATACTATAGGTGTTCCACAAAGTAGCGATAATACTATGAAGAGCTTTCCGATCATATTTATTTTTATTATTAATTTAAACTGTAATTTCTTCGCATGGTATCTATATCTGTAAAGAAAAAACGCAATCGCTTTCATATTTTCGTGTTTATCATACATTATAATTATAAACACTTAATTTGCATAATTTATTTGAATTTTAAATCGCAATAACTAATAGCAACAGTTTTTAAGTAGGAATTGAACAGCTTGTGAATATCTTCGCAATAATTTATTTAGGTAGACAGAGATTCGTACATATATGCTTAAGGTAAAGCAATTAAGAGGTTATCGGGGTCTGATAGCAACGTTTGCAAAAAATTACATTCATTTATCTTACTCATGTCAAAGAATTAGGTCACTACTTTCTTTTATATACATTGAACTTAGCTGTCGAAAATTCAGATATTATTTGCTTCTTTCTAATAGTAGGTACGTTTCATATCAGTAGGTACTCAATTTACTCAAGTAATAGGTAGGTACATATTTTTTTTTTAATTTTTATACGTTTTTACAATTTATTTCCAATTATAAACAATGATTGATATTTTTTTTGTATAGAAAAAAAATTAACAACAACCAACACTTAAAGTTATTGTTTTGTTTTTTTTTAGTTTTAATTATCTAAAAACGGTACGATTTCATATTACAGCAACATAAAAAGAATCACCTTAATCCCGTTAAAGTAAAATCCCGTTACTAAACTGCATTTATCCCGATCTTATTTATTCCGAACTCAATGTGTCATTGACCCTAAACTTTTGACATGAACGGTTCGAGTAGATTTTCCACCAAAAAATGCGAAGTGACCCCGCGGGTGTGCGTTTCGTACGAAATACGCGACGCGACTGGCGCAGCAGTTGAAGCCATGCAACATTCGTGCACGCGGTCGTTTCGTATGGATCGTATGCTGTCGATGCTTTCCTGTCCACATATCGCTTTCGGTGACGGAAGATCGCTTTTACGGTCGATTTTCTAATTAAAAAACAAACGAACGTCTTCCTTCATGCTTCTACATGCTTTTTATGAATTACATTGTCGATCGACGTGAAGATCGGATCGATATCAATATTTTATAAAAGAATATTTGGTCATTGACCTTTCTAATGATTCTAGTCATCATACTAAAACATTGGCGTTGGTGGATATGATTTACCGCATGGTCGCGCGATAGATGTCTTATTTGAGAAGAAATGGATCCAACTTCAGTAACATTTACCTACACGTAAACATTTAACATATAAATATTTATTTTGATGCTGATATCAAATTCTGCGTTTACCTGTGACTCTGGGTGTTTAGTGAGTATTTTAACCCTTTCACTGCCATCCCCATAATATCACAATCTACAAAGAACCTGCTCTTGGAGTCAGACACGTAATAGGTAATTGCTAACAAACCTTTGCACTGACTTTTATAGCATTTAATAGATTAAATAATAGCATTCACAACTCTAGGAGAAATCATGTCTAAAGCGTGTGGTCTGGAGGTAATAGCCATTTTTTTGTAGCCTTAACTTATTAACTTATACGTCTCACAAAAAAACAATAGGTACAAGTGTTATACTATTAGCCATTAGTAAGTATAGGGTAGATATATGATTTGCCTGGTGGGCACTACCTAAAAGTTCTGCTTAGTCTGGGATCAGGTGATACCAGTATTATTATAATTATTATCATTATGGTCTTTCTTAAATAAAGCTTTTCGTTTCAATGTACCTACTCGATTCACGGAAAGGGGAATTAACACAATTTGAACGCACGTCGTACATTTACAAACATCACGCTAGCGGAACGGCAGCTAGTTTGCCACTTAGGTACAAAATTTTGTATAATACATAAATATAAAAAAAATGCTTAAAAATAATCTTTGGACCATTTAAAAATATACACGATTATTTGAACACAAACAAGGCACAGCTGGTATTTATGGCGACCAGACAACAGCTGATATAACATTATATACTTTCTATAGCCACAGATAATATAATACTATACTATAGCTTTTGATCAGATGAAGGATTAAAAGATCCTTTCCTCTAGGATTTTAGCAACTTTTCAAATACAGAAACCTCTTTTATTTATTACTAAATAGATACTTAGGTATTATAATAACAAACACTAATTATAATTTTCGATACGAGTGCCAATGATTTGATCATGGTAGTTAAGTATATTTTGGTCTGTTTGTACAAACGGGACATTTTCGCTCTCGCTGGTGACAACACTGACAACGGAAGACAGTGGATCTGTCCCGCCTATTCTTCTGAGGTCCCGCCCAAAGCGGGACGTATGGTCACATTAAGACTTAAGTATAAAATGTAGTATATTGGATAATTTCTTAATTTTTATTTCGCATATTAGGTAAGCACTGAATTCATAACTTTATGAGCCATGAGTATGATCTGTTTGTTTTTATAACTGTTCCCCAGTGGTTTTACTTGTTTGAACTTCGCTACTCCCTCGGGAACTCTTCGTTCTTTGTTATTCGAATAGATATTGTAGAATTCTATCATTGAAATAATTTTTAGAATCGGTTCAGTTGTTCCAAAAATTATCTCCTACAACCAAACTTACAATTAGGTACCCTTTGTACCTAATGAAGAAGAATACAGTAAAAACAAACAATCCTTCCAGCTATATAACGTAGATAGTATTGTCGAGTGTATCGTCCTTATAAAAACAAACAAAGGTAACCTCCGTGGTTTTCTCCTCAGCAACCTTGGCTTGCACCAGTGATAAAATCGAACTTAAACTAAGTTTAGTTGAAATTTCAACATTCAAAGCGCTCAACCATCATTAACTGACTTGTTAAAGAATTTTGTAGATAAAAAACGGTAGCTTCATCTGCTAGACTTGGATTAATGTAATCTTTATAAATAAAAATTAATGTTTGTATGTCTGTCCTCAATGCGTTTCGAAACCATTGGTCCGATTGTGATTAAACTTTTGCGGGTAGTTCTGTCTGCGTCCACAAAGGTTCTTGATCCCAAAACTCACGCGGGTGAAACGGTGGGGCACAGCTAGTAGAAAATAAAATTGGTAGGTACTGTCAGTAGAGGTTGGACACTGTGAAGTTATTAGATTGAACGCTGTCAATCTCCATGTCCACACTTGTTAGAAATATAAATATATATAAGAAAATAGAAGAATATTTGAATTTGGATGAGGTGTCTTAGAAATAAAACGTGCTTATATTCTCTTTGGAAATAAATACGTGGTTTCCCTTTGAAATAAATATCTTTAACTAAAATGAAACATTACACACGTCTTTTATATTTATTTTTTAGTTATTTATTTTACAGTTATTTTTTAGTTATTTTACAGTTTTTTAGTTGGTTATTTTACAGTGTGTACCTGCATAGTTATATACATTCATTAGATATAGATTTCAATATGGATTATGGGCGTTATAACTGTACCTACTTTTAATTTTTGACTATTTCAAATCAAACAGTATTAAATTGAATTGCAGCCTCAGAATATAAGTATACCAGTTAAAACTAATTAAGCACTTGAAGGGCATCCGGCGATGAGCTCGCGCGAAATGCAATCAAGCGGTCGTTGATTCCAATGTTTCTTTGTGAGCGATGGGTATTATGAGATTGTTGCATTCAACTTTCTATCTTTTTTTAAAGAAGCACGAGTCAATTTAATCTTTACATCAGGTATTTTTAGTACCTAACTACCTAGTTGGTTGCGTTCATTTCAGGATTCTCATAGAAATTCTTGTGCATAACTTTATAGTCGATAAGAGAAGGTAATTCTTCATTGAACTTCCACTTATATTGCATGTAGTTCGCTTCAAGTTTACTGCATAATCGAGAATAAATTTAGATAAAAATTTGTGGAGATAATAAATTATTATTATTAGGTATTTATGATATTGACATAATATCTACATAATTCCTAGTAGGTACTTTGTATTACAAAATTTTTCTTTAATAAAATGTATCTTTTTAATACAGTTGCTCAAAAAGTGGCATATTGCAGGGACGTATAGCGTTCGGGAAGTGGGCTATTACATACTCGAGCTTTTTCTTTACCTTTTCCGAACTCGTGCGTTCTCTTTCCCAACTGTCAAAAATGGCGAAACGACTTTGACACACTTTTTGTATTGCGCAACGTAGGTTTCGTATTACTAATACGACTAGCGCCATCTCTTGATCACAGTTGGAACTTAGTTTGTGTTTTTATTATTTTACTAAATTTCTTCATTTTTTTCGCAACTGTATTAAAAATAGTTGTTCAGTACACTTGCGGAACCGTCATTGCAAAGAGTTCCGACTGTCAACCCTCACCTTCGGCTGCGCCTCGGCTCGGGTCGACATTTGTCGGAACTCTTTGCAATGACAGCCTTTCCGCACTTGTAATGAAATATACTATTTTGCTTATTACCTCATTTCAAAGACCAACGGTCCTTCAAAACACCAAATCATAATTCTCGGTAAATATCAATGGAAACGTCGTCTCATTGTAAATGTTGAACTGTTGATGGTTCGATCTATGATAAAGAATCGATTTATATTTACTAGTATTGTAGTCTTGATCGGATGATTGAGCTTTTTATTATTGTTAATTTATACTGACAACTTGTTCTATTGTTTGTATTGTTAAATTAATAACTCCATAAAAGTTTTATTCTGCTCATCTGAGTGATTTTCACTAAAATCAAAGTTCAAAGTAATTATTTTGGAATCCATCTTTGGCATAGAATAAAGAAGATATATTAAAGTGCTTCTCATACATTTTTTAAAATTGATTACATCTAGGTATTTGTCGCTATTGTATTGTCTATTTTTGTCGTATGTAGATATTTTTTTAATAACATAATATATAACAAATAGTTATTTGACATTACTTGGGTATATGTGGTAGGTAAATCTGGGGGCACGGTAGTGCCCCCGCCAAGATGAGCCAAGCGAAGCGGGAGCAATACCTGTCTTTTCTTGAAACGCTTCTCATCGTTTTTTTGAACCTTTATAACATGGGTTTGGATTATACCAGATAAATGAAATTCTCGGGATGTGTTGTCAATAGCGGTTTTATCAAACATATAAAGTTTGAATTGCATAGCTTTTTTACTTTAGATTTTATTGATATCTAAAAAACCCTGATTTCGTCACTGACTCCTCATGAATCACTCAATCTATTGATGGAAACCGCATAAAAATCCGTTCAGTAGTTTTAGTTTATCGCGAACAGACAGCGGAAGCGACTTCATTTTATACTATGTAAAGATTATTATTTCACTTTAGTCATCTCAAGTAAGGATAGGATATTGTAAAATAGTAAGAACAGTAACGAGTCTTTTCTATTATAAACATACTAAATAGTTCATACTACACATACATACTACTAATAGCTGTTCCCAGCGGTTTCACCCACGTTAATTTGGGATTTCCGCGGAAATTCTGGGATAAAAAGTAACTTGTCCTTCTCTGCAACCCTGACAATGTGTATGCAAAATTTAATGACGATCGGTTGAGTAGTTAAGGCGTAAAAGCGTTACAAACCAACAAATATTCGCATTTACACCTACATAATATCTACTTACCTTTCTATTATGCGCTCTTTCTGTCTGATTCAAAAATACTCAGGTAGTTATTAGGTTCTATTTACCTATGTGTATTTTAGTTTTTACGATACATGTTAATTTCATCCAAATACTACGACAAAATATCCATACTTAATAACATCAAAAGAAACTAATAAACTTATGTATTATGTCTGTTATATAATTTGTAATTGTAATCTGACGTCATTGTGTTGTGAAAGGTACTGACTGCAGAAAGTCTAACATATTAGGTACAGTCCAAAATTAATCTGAACTAATTATTATGCGACGAGTATAGCGAAATTATAATAATTACGTGCTTAGAATTTGATGAGTTCTATTTCGACCTACCTGATGGTAGGTCACGGTGTTTCAATTTGTTTCTGATTGTGAAATTGAAATGATTATTCAGTCATCCGCGTGAATTTTGGGATTCCCTCGGGAACTGTACATTAAACCTTTCACCACCACGTTGTGTAGCCTTAATAAGTTAAAGCTACAAAAACATGACTATTGCCTCCAGACCACAAGCTTTAGGCATAATTTCTCTTACCGCCGCACTCAGAGTCGACTTTAATGTTACTTAGTTAAGTATAGATTTTTAAAACAAAACTGCCGCAATCAGACAAGTTAAATAAATTAATGTTAGTTGGCATTTAACTTATTAAGTTACATCTCATCAATTGCCAATTAAAATTAATTTACTGAACGTCTCTGATCGCGGCAGTTTTGTTTTAAAAATCTATACTTAACTAAGTAATCATTAAAGTCAACTCTGAGTGCGGCCGTTAGAGTTGTGAATGCTTAATATCTATCATTTAATCTAATAAATAGAGGTTTGTTGGCAACGTAATACCTATTACGTGTGTGACCCCAGGAGCCTCAGGAGTCTTTCGTTTCACGGGGATGGCTGTGAAAGGGTTAAAATAGATTTGAGATAGATTAGTGTAGTAGCATATAGATTTTGTCAGGAGTAGGTACCTATAGGTACAGAAAAGGACATAGGGTCTTTTTTATTCCGGAATTCCCTCGGGAACTCTGAAACTAACACGGAAGTAAACCGCGGGACCAGCTATTAGTATAAATACATATTTGTTTATTATGATAAGGCATGGTTTTAAATGCATAGATTACCTAATGACTATTGGTAATAAATTTAAAACAAAATGACATTTGGGCCGCTTTTTTTGTTTAACCTTAAAATGGCGATAAAACACTTATCTAAAGCCTTGTTGATCGATGACCACACTATGATCGTAGTACATAAGTCGTTTTCGAGAGATTAAAATATTTTTTACGTAGATAGGTTTTATACTTAGCACTTTAAAAGTTGTTTTGAATCGAATAGAGTTCGTGGAACCTCACCATACAAAAAAGCTCTAGGCTTGAGAAAATCTGTATGGTATAAGTTATAATATACTTTATAAATAATATACAATCCGAATATATAAAAGCGATGTACCTAACAGTCATCGGTTAGTCACGAAATTTCATAAACTATAAATCTGTGTCTAGTAGTCAGCTTATAGAGAGAAGACGTCAGCTAAGAAAGGATTTTCATTCCAAAATATCCGAGAGAACGGGAACGGGAATTCACACGGGTGAGACTGTGGAGAACTGCTAGTCTATAAAAATATTATAAAGGTGTTTGCAAATATTTTTTGTTTATACTCGTAAGAGGTAATTTAGGTTTATAAGTTGTAAAAAAAATTGTAAACTATTTTTGTCAACTGTCTGTGTAATCTGTATGTGTGTGTGTGTTGTGCAATAAAAATATTCTATTCTATTCTAATCTTTAATCTTTATTCTGATTCTAAAAAATATTTTACCGATATAATAAAAGCTACTATCTCTCTGATTAACATGGAATAGGTAATTTTGAACAAAGAGTTCCTTAGTAAGACGCGAGCTTGACGTGCGTGCAATCGCGGGAAACAGCTTATTAAAGCTAATTATAAAGTTACGAGTAGGTAGGTATATACATAGGATATTTAGATCTCGATAAAAATTCCGAAATCGCATTTTTATCACCACGCAAACGGACCTGCGGGCCACAGTTAGTTTTAAAGAATAATAAAAATCAGAGTTCAAATGCCCGATATTCAATTAGGCATTCAGCGTTCATTATATTGTGGTAGGTAGGTACAAAGCGAGGATACTAATGTATGTGGGTTGGTAGGTACCTACCTGCTGCGTACCTACTAGTTATACTACGTAAGGTTCAACCGATTTGCTTTCATGCCGTAATTATTATTTATCTATTGATCAAATGGAACTCTTTATTAATTTGCACTGTACTGTTTACTGCCGAAAACTATAAAAAATAATTATTATTTTCACTGTTTTTATATTTGAGAAGAGTTGGATGCAAAAATCCTACTAAAATAAGCAAGGCTTTATATATACAATCATTAGAACAAATATATAGTCATTTAAAAATATGTACCTATTTTGCCTATGTTTCCGAGAGCTAATGTACTACTGTAAAAAATATCGACCCAAATCTCTAAAGGTGTGCCTGTAATATTTAAAGAATTCCCTTGATTCCCTTGATTTCTCCAAGTTCCTATCAGGATCCTGACTTGATTGCAATGGACATCTCGAAAGTTTAACCCAAACAAAAATAATTTTTTAAATCCGTTCAGCCGTCTTCGAATTTATACAACACAATAAAATTATATTAAATATGTACTTTGTCCCACATTGTAATTTAAATTTTGTTACTATTACAAAAAATACTTCTTTTATATCTTTATTACTTTTGATATTTTCTTAGTGAAGAACAGTAGCCGTATACTATCAATAATTTATATTAATAAGAACTACCGTTAATCTATAATTAAACCTTAGATTCTAAGAATAACTTAAAACTAATCACAATAATCAACAAAAATAAGTACTTATTCAAACTTAAAGTGGCTTAAACGGTCTTATAAATACATAAATAGGGTCAATCTATGTAGCAACAGCAAAAATAATTAAAATAAGATACCTAATATTGCAGTTTAAAATATCGGCGGTAAATAAAATGCCCATTTTGAACCTTTGTGGTAAAATTTTTGTTCACTATTTTATAGCGTTTTAGATACACGATGTTAGTTCAGACCAAATAAAAACTAAAGACGGAACGTCTCGAACAACGAAGTGAAGCCGGTTGCGTACCTATGTATGCATGTGGTGATTAGGAAAGTGTATGGATTCGCAAAGTTTACTTAGGATTTATGGTGTCTTTTTCTTGTAAGTGTGTGCGTGTTTCTGTGTACGTGCACGGCGATGGTGTCTTTTTCCTGGCTTCACTTGTTTGTTCCACGCGTACCGTCTTTAGTTTTTATTTGGTCTGAGGATGTTAGGTAATATACGTACATAGTATATTAATACTTGGAGTTGTATGTACCTACATTAATACTTCAAGTTGTATGAGACTATAAAAAAACACGCATTATACAAAACTGATTTGATTTCAAGAAAATGATTCGTTTATTGAAAATTCATGAAATTTCATGAAAATTTCATGAAAATTTCATGTGTATCTAAATGAAATTTTGTAATGGAATCTCCTTGAAACTAATTTATCGACACTAATTTTACAATATTGACTTGACTATAGGTACTTATTATTTATTCAATTTATAAAGGTATGGCCTCATCCTCAAAGCATAATAATATTTAATATTTTTTTTGTCTAGTACCTAAATGGATAATTGAAGCTTACAAATTAATGACCAAAAACGAAGTTATATTAAAATTTTAATTCAATTTGTCATACCGAGCGAGAAATACGTACTTATTTCTACAAAATTGTTTTGAATAAAAGGTACGATATTTTAAATGGATTTTACAAAAAGCATCTCACTCAATGGGACCTAGGCACAGAAAACATTTTTCTGAAAATTATATATGTGCTATGGGGACACAGGTGTGTTAAACAGCCGAACTTCGTCGCTCTCTAATCAGTTTGTAAGGACTGTGCGTCATTTTGGCCCCACTTTACGAGCACTGTCCGACAGTAAAGACACCCGCAAAAATAGCACAAACGTTGAGACGTTCATACTCATAATGCACGTTTTTCATTCAAATAATCGTTTAAAAACGTATTTTTTCTTTCAAATAATAATACAATAATAATAACAAAATATTTCACTTGCAATTTGCTTCAATCAAATGATTTTAATTACAACACCCCGAGAGACGACAGATTGGGTTACCGTTGGATAATGTTGTTAACGTGGGATCAATAACTAGTGTGCTATTACGTAACTTTTGTTGTTATAATTTTTTCAGTATCCATCGGATTTGCGATTACAATATAGGTATTAGGTAAGTATACGTTTTATATGTAACACCTATACAATTTGTAGCAAACAACCAAAATCAACATAGTTCATAATTAACAAAAAATACGATGTTTTGGATTAAAATCGAAAAATTTGGTATATATAATAAAAAAAATTACATAATTGCCCCGCCGGTTTTATATAAAAATGTCCATGGTAAGATCATTATCCCGCTGCAGTGGTAGCGGGTGGTGCAGCAGTGGTTGCATTGGGTGCAGCTGGCGCCGCCGGGGCAGCTGGCGCCCCAGGAGCCGCCGGGGCGGCTGGTGCCCCAGCAGCCGCCGGGGCTGCTGAGGTGGCAGCTGGAAGTGGCGCGGCCGTGGCGGCTGTTAAGCCCGGTGGGGGTGTCGCCCCAATGAACCCACCATTGGGCGACAAAGGAACAAAGGTCATATTCCAAAACGGACGGTTTGGTGTCATTATGAGATTCATGCCATTCTGATTGGGCGCTGAAATTAATAGCATTTGCAATTAGTTTATACCTTGTGCCAGTTATTTATTGAATAGCACAAAATCAGTTTGCAATGAACAAACCATTTGTGCCTTTACTAAATACTAGTATACCCGCGTGAATGTCGGACTTCTTTATAATTATTATGACCATCAGATTTCTAGATTTCAGCTCAAGTTTATTTGGAGGTTTAGTCATGAATCGGTTGATGAGTAGGTATAAAAATAGGATTACATTCACATTCTTTCTAAATTTAGAAATCTAGAAAAAAAACTACATTATGATTACTGTTTATGAATATTTAACTAGACCAAGGATTTTAAATCAATTATGTGATTTAATGATTTGATATGCTGGAGTGTCGATGGTATCTATGATTATTTAACTAAAATCGACGGGTTTAAAACATACGACTAGTTATCGGCTTAAAACAAAAAAAAAAAGATCCGGACATCCCGGTGGGCTCCGACCCGGTCATCAGGTAACCCTTGTTCTGACACAAAAGAAGAAAAGGGCAGAAGTAACGATCACATATTCCTATCCACACCTGTGTGGAACCTTATTTTTTTAGAGAGGTTAAAGTTTACTTACGTATCATGACACTAATAGGGCCCATTGTGGGTGGTATTCGAGTTGGACAATCCGTGCAAGGGTCAAAGAGTGCGTCCAAGAGGTCATCAAAAGTGGTCGTCGTTGCCGAGGAGTCATAGTCGTCGTCATCGCAAAACCAATCGCACCATATTCTTGACCCAAATATGGGCTACAAAGAAAATACAGCTCAGTTAAGACCATAGCTTTATACTAACTGTTCCCCGCGGTTTCAACCGCGGTATTTTTGGAGTTCCCACGGGAATTCCAGGATAATAAGTACCCTATATCCCTTTCTGTGCCCGTGAAAACGGGTCGTATGGAAACTTTTATACAATTTCACCCGCGAAATTTTCGGACTGCCTGCGGGAGTTCCGGGATAAAATGTACCTATGTCCTTCTCTGTACCCCTCTCATCGTGTATGCAAAATTTCATGACAATCGGTTGTGCCGTCTAGGCGTGAAAGCGTAATAGACAGACAGACCGACAGATGGACAGACAAACAGACAGAGTTACTTTCGCATTTATATTAAGAGTTAAGGAGATGTTTCTACATGACCCTGGCAAGTGACTGAAAAATAGAAGAAGAAGAAGTAGAAGGAAAGTGGTGGTGTGATTTCTAACCGATGCGGTCATTCTGCGTTTTGGCGGTTTCTTTAAAACGTGGATTTTTAAAACGCTCTATTTAACTAACTTTTGCAATATTTTTGTTCTCAGTTGTTAGAAGGCCATTTAAAATAAATAAATAAATAAAAAAAAAAAAAAAATAGACTGAAAAAACATGTGAGTTCCTCATGGTTTTTTTTATGTAGCAGTATTTCTCTGATCACTAAACCAACAACAGTACACTGCTGTGTAATAATAGCGCATGATTTTTTCTGTATTCTGTTTACAAAGTGTGCATTCCTGTCAAACGATAACCCAATTTCCTTCTTAAAAATAGCCGATAAAGGTTTCGCACGATTAACTGTGAGCATGTGCATTGAAAAAACAATTAATCCATTTACCTATCATGAAAAACGCGTAGTTATTTCATTGATTTGTGATTTCGCTCACAAAATATGTGTTAAGTATTTACAAATGAATTATTAATCACCAATGTTTGTAATGGCTAAGCTGGTATTACATTAATTACCGGAATTTATACGTCTAATCTGTATTCAATACGATGTATGATAATACTGAACATAGAAGTATTTTTGATCTATGATATAATCAACTAATCCGCAAGTTAGCCGCTGACAACCCTAAAGTAATAAGTAATCGGTAGGGGAGTAAGGACATGCTACATTCAATTTTTTTCCAAAAATGTAAAAAGTTGATAAGTATTCGATCTTGTTAGTAATTTTAGAGCAGGTGAATCGTTTAGTTATAATAAATTGTTCAATGAGTGAAATGCTAATTAGGTAAATACCTAGGTTACTATTATAGAAATGATACCTTAGCAAACCTAGGCAATAACAATCATTTATTTTTATGCTTTTTAGACCTATATATCCGCTATGGCCATTCCAAATTATCTTAATTTAGAGTTTAATTATTTTTAGAGTTTAATTTATCTGTAGGTATAGAATTTCAGATTTCTATTTTTTTTTTATGATGATCATCAACACCATCACCAAAATTGGACATAATAACTCAAAACACTATAAATATAAATTTTTTTATTAAACATTTATTTCGATAGTGACATATTATTTGTTTGTTAAGATTTAACTCAAAAACTACTGGACCGATTTCAAAAATTCTTTCACCATTAGAATGCTACACTATTCTATATTACAATTCGAAATTCCCGCAGTAATTTCGGAATTCCTGCGGGTGAAACCGCGAGGAACAGCTAGTACTACATATTGTGGTACAATACCTACCTACTAATTTCAATAAATTGTAATAAATGAAACATTATATTGTATTCAATTATAAGCAAACCTTGCCAGTGATGAACTGGATATTAACGAAAACCACCAGACAGCACGCACACACTTTGTTCAACGCACCCATATTGGCTATCGTGAAAACTGCTCGTCCGACACTTAACTTACTTATAACAGAGCCTTTTGCGTAAGAAGTTTCAATTACTTATACCGGACCAAAGAATATTAATTGCTATTAGACAATGCATTGTTTACGATATGCCCTCGTGTATGTTTATTACTAACAAAATACACAGCTGTGCATATACCTACAGCAAAACAACCACATATCACGAAAATTAGGCAAATTTGTATAAGTAGGTACCACTATTTTTGGGGGTCAGAATATTTGGGCTATTTTTAGGGTTAAAGAATTATGTGGTAAAAATATAACATGTTTCAGATAATTTTGCCACAGAATGTTCTAATAACATGTTATATAACTTTGTCATATTATTAGCTTTTTGTTTTTCTTTTGTTATTTAAAAATACAACAGTCGCTGCCGCAGCTAGTGACGCTTCCTCTCAGCGACGACATTGTGGATAGCAATAGCGCTGAAGAACCAGAAACGAACAGAATTTTTTTATGTTGCAATGTTGAATAACATTGTTATAAAACAAAAAGTTACAGTGCGTACAGACTACATAACAAAACATGGTATATAACAATGTGGACACTGAATGTTATATAATTTGGTCACGTTAGGTTTTGTTATTTAAAATGACAACAGCGCTGCCACAGCTAGTGAAACGTCCTCTCACAGCGACGACATTGTGGATAGCATACGACAATGGTTATATAACATTGTTATTCTACTGTGTATACCTACTCTTGTTTCATGTTGCAATGTTAAATAGCAATGTCACATAGTGTGGACGTATTATATAACACAAGTTATCTAACATGTTACATAATATAGTTGTACCTACGCACCGTTTAATTCGTTTCTATGGCAAGACAAATCAAAGTAGGCTGCGATCCAAAATTTAAATACAATAAACGTTAGATCTTCTACTATTTTCCCTTTTTATTTTCTTAGAAAACTCCTCCATTAATTACTTTATAAGATTACAAATTAATTTGGAATTTAATATCTAAACGAGTATATCTGTCTAGTTTTAGAAGGTGTTTCATAGGGAGCGACCAGTCTGTTACACATATGAAATTTATTTACTCTATGAAGAACTTCGCCTTCGGAAAATTGTGAAAATTCAATATTAATAACGCGGCAGAACGATCGTATTACACGTCTATAGCTGATTTAATTTTGTTCGGCCTATTGTTAGCACCGCACGGTTCGGACACGGTCAACGCTGAATGTCACTATCTATACAGTACTCTATGTTTATGTGGTCAAAGTTTTTACGAGCGTATGTGCTTATTGTCTTTCCTACAGACGTATCGACATAGCATACTAATAAAGAAGTAGAATAATGAGCTTCTCCGAAAGCATTTTATAAATGTATTATGTATGTATGTATTTAAATTGTGTAGGTGAACGAGTTAGTATACCTACCTTGTTCTGACTGTTTTATTTACGTTTGCAGTCACAATGTACTTGAGTATGATTCAATGTTTGTGTACTACCTTATTTGGGATCGTAAAATTGTAAAATTATTTTTAACAAGTATAGATAAAACATACAAAGTTACACTTAAACTCTTAAGTGCAAATTACTCGGAAACTACGTTTATAGGGTGATCAAACTTTACACACGTGGGATTGCGATGCGTCTCTATTTGTCTATAGAATATCGGCATTAAAGGTCTTTTGAAAGAAAAAAGATCAAAATAATAATAAATATTATTTATTACAACAGATATTATATTGACTTAGAAACAAAGTTTTAAAATTACTGATAACCACCGTATTTCGAAAAGATATAATAGTAGATAGGTATCAGGATTTTGATAAAGATTCCTAAACAATAGCTATTAATTTCACAATTAAACTTTTATATTATAAATTAGGGGCATTGACTTAAATACTAAAGATCCTCACAAAAAACCTGTAAATGGAAATATATTTAGTTTGTCGCGTGAGCGCTGTGTCGTATGCATAAATACGAATTTTGATTATTCAATGAAATGGTTTTACAGTTTATTTTATTTTTCATTTTTATCTACCAACAGCACTTTTTGTGAGGACATTTGTATGGAACTGTGAATCTAGGTGCAACGTTAAAAAGGTTTTACCTCAATGATTAGGGATAGATAAGTATACTTTTATTAATTGATCAAATCACAGAGCTAAAATTGAATTAAGTACATAATTAAATAGGTATATTATTGTAACGCTTCAAACACCGCCGTGTCCAAACGCCACGTTGTATGTGATTCCGGGCCTTTGCGGCACTCTGCTTCCAACTTCCACGAACACCGGGCTAAAGTCGGCTCGAGCAGGTTTGGGGGCACAATCGTTTTGTATAATTGGGAACACATAGTTGACATCCACGTCATATCTGGAAGAGGACAGTCGACCCTTATTATAAGAAACATAAGGTTTATCTAAGTATGCTTTTCTTAGGTCCAACTTTTGAAACATTAACCCAACAAACAACAAACAGAAAACAAACCACGTGACACGTTATTTATATATATTAAAATAAGACAAGAATATAGTGCTATTATGGCACGGGTATTCCCGGTTTAAGTACCAGCTATAAAATTAAAGTAAAAATTAGAATATAAGTAGGATACAATATTATGTAAGTCTAATAATTGTAATGATTTATAGAAATAAAGATTATTATTATTATTATTAATTTGTAATTATAAATTGACTAGCTGGGCCTCGCGGTTAATCCCGCGGTAGTTTCGGAGTTCCCACGGGAATTCCGGCTTAAAAAGTAGCCTAAGTAAGTAAGTATAGTAAATGTCCTTCTCTGTACCCCTGACAACGTGCATGCCAAATTTCATCCAAATCCGTTCAGCCGTTTTTGCGTGATTGATTAACAAACATCCACACTTTCACATTTATAATATTAGTAAGATGATGAAGGTGATGACGATTGGCGGTCATTATCTTTACCTATAGATCTTTATCAAAATAATAAATAATTTCATACGTACCGTGGCAATTTATCCCTTAAATAGGCCATGACATTCTTCGGCAGAGTACTGTTCCTCGCGAATATGAACGCCGTCAAGTATCTGGCCCCTTCTCTCTGCTCAGCGCAATGGAGGAGCAGTGCCCATGTCCTATATTCGGTGTCCAGTACATATGTGTTGTAAATACCATCATCTGTATACGTAAAATCAATACTAAATCAATTTCAAGCGTTGATAGCAAAACAAAATGTACTTATCTAAGTGAAAATTTTGCAGGATTAAAATCTAAATAAAAGAGTAACTAGTAAAAAATAACCGTCTCCAAAACACTGAAAAAACACTGAAATGACAAGGGAAAAATATATAATTTAATATTACCTAGGTGTTATGCTAAATATGCTGTTATACCGTGTTTTTTAATTAGGTACTCTGTATTTCCTCTTTTTATATCATTAGATATATTTAACATCCACATCCTAAGACCTACTGAACCAGCTTTGACATTTAAAATTTCTATTATTAGGTACCTATTAGATTTCTATTATTAGGTAGGTACCTTTTAATTTTTTTTTCTCTTTTTCGAGTAAGTAATCGTACTAGCCACATATCCACGAGTTTATTTCAATCAGAGACTCTTACAAGTGCTTTCAGCGTGTGTCCAATGGGCGGGCTCGTTCAGATCCACCTTCCAAGTGATATTGCCGAGCAGGTTCTCTCCCAAGGGGTCGTCAGCGAAACGGTATGTGAAGTTCATCGTCACGCCCGGTGTCCATTCCACGGAACCATCTGACAAAAATATGATAGAACAATGTAGTCCAGGTAGTATTTAGAAGCGAACATTAAACTGTTGACAGATCCGACAAATGGACGCAGATAAGCAATAACATGTTAACCCACAAAATTAAGTTATTGATACAGAACAATTTATTGAGATCCTTAACTCTCAACATTTTTTAATTATATGTTTACCTTATTACATTGTTTAAATATGTAACAAAATGTTAAACATAAAAAAAAATTTGACACAAAATAGCGCTATGATTTTAAAACACGATTTACTTACTCAAAATTTTTCCAGTGTGGGTTAACACATTATTGCTTATCTATGCCCAAATATTCTTATGGCCCTAATGCTCACGACAGTTAACTTATCTAGGTAATTACGTAAATCTTATTCTGGTAAACTTATAAGTTGAAAAATAAGTAAAGAACACGCTTTATAGTAAACTGAATCAAAAATCATCTTGCACCAGAGTCCTCGTCAAGAACAATCAAACGAACTCCAATTCGATTGGGTTGCGTCGTTAATTTCTAAGATCCCATGTCCATCTTCCAGATATATATCATTAGATCAACTAATAGTTATAAGTACTGCATTATCATCCGAATCACATATTAAAAACAAAGTTTCATTTCGATATAACAATAAATAGTTAGTTAAAATTGACTTCTAATATTTAGTTACATTGTTTGTTACTTATACAAGTGAAATATAATATAAAGCGTGTAATAATAAATTGACTTTCGTAGGTATTTAACAAAACAAACCTCTTAATTTTGGTATTTTTATCGCCTTTTTACTTGTGCAACAAAACAAACGGGTAATATTGTGATAGAGAAAAAAGTTACTCTGTATTAGAAACAGTAATAAAAAGTTAAAGTGACTAAATTAAGAGCGTATCTCCAAAACCAATTAAATATCTGAATAGGTGATCGTAATGTTTTGTCAGTAAATAATAAAACTGACGCCGTGGAAACAATAATCTCCAGGTTTTAAATGAAATTATTTACGATAAGAATTAGTGGAACTTAAATTATTGGAATCCTCACTTGCTGAATGGATGTGGTCGTCTTCTGTAAATACAGCCTTCATGCAGCTGTATGATAGAGCTTCTTCGGCACTAGCATAATATTCTACCACAAACCAATCGCCTAACATCTGCAAAGGATATTGCAAATTTTTTTAAACAAATTTACTACTTAATATATAATTTACAATTTACTAAATTGGTATATATACCTACTTCATTATAATATTGTCGTTTGGGAACATCGTTCTTTGTTTTTAAAAACGCCTGTTTCAAATCTACAGCACTATCATCATTCGATATTGCTTTTAAAATATTGTCAGGTACATAAACAGAATTTATTAATAGGTAAGTTGTGCCCCGCGGTTTCGCCCGCGGTAGTTTCGGAGTTCCCGCGGGAATTCCGGGATAAAAGTACCCTATGTCCTTCTCTGTACCCCTGACAACGTACATGCCAAATTTTATCCAAATCCGATCAGCCGTTTTTGCGTGATTGAGTAAACGTATGCGAAAGCGGATCTTCATCCGACTTGCTTCAAATTTATCGTCACTGCTCAGCTCCTATGACGTGTCTTAGCGTTATGTTATATAGCCTATAACCTGCCCAGGAGTATGGACTACAATCGTACCAAGTTTGGTTAAAATCCCTTCAATAGTTTTTGACCCATGCGTGCACATACAGACAGACAGACAGACAGACTGACAAAAAATTTACTGATTGCATTTTTGGCATCAGTATCGATCACCATTCATCCTCCAATATACAGTTTTATTATAAGTATAGATATATATAGATAATATACTAAATTTCTCTGGATTATTAAAGATTTGTCAAAATTATTGTTTTATTATAAATAGGTACAGGCGAAACTTCAAATTTTTAAGATATAAAGCAAACAATAAACATGATAGCAAATAATATACAGGAAAAATGGACTTGATGTTCAAGAGATGGAAAACGTAAACGTGGAGATAAAAATAAAAATAAAAAGGTGAAAAGATAATATTATCACATGAGAAAATAGTGAAACTTACAGGAAGCTACATAGTCTAGAAACAGACTTGAACGAGGGGGTGCGAAAAAGTCTCTACTAGAGTAGGTATAGTTTTTGTTCTTACAATATAGGCTCACATAGGTAAGTTATAGACCGAGTCAATTTTGTTTAACTACATGTACCTTATGATAGATACAAAGTAGGTAATAATTTATACAAAATAGAAAGTGAATTACCGCATAGACAATGGTGACACTATGCAAATTATTGTCAAAGCTTAAACATTGTGTCTAACTTTCATGGGAGTGGAGTGACATGGAAGAGGACATAGAATTTGTTCTCAATGCAAAATACCTGTTGCCTCAGAAGTAGATATTAAATAAAATAAAATGTTTTAAATACGTAGATATTAATAACATCACAATTCATAAAAGCTTAGTATACAATAAATAATGAATTTATTCGCGTGAATTTAGGGATTTCTTATATCTATCTACCGACATTAAAAGTTGCCTAAGACCTTTCTCAGGATGCAATATTTTTTCTTGATAATTCTGAAATCTCTTTAGCAGTTGACACGTCAAAAGGTAATAGACGAGCAGATTAAGCACTTTCGCATTTTTTATATTATTAGAATTTATTTATTTATTTATTATTAGTTTTAATTTATTAGAAATATTATAATATTACTAGCTGTTCCCCGCGGGTTCACCCGCGTTAATTTCGGTGATCCCGCGGGAAATCCAGAACAAAAGTACCCTATGTCCTTATCTGTAGGTACCCCTGAAAACGTATATGCGAAATTTTATGATGATCGGTTCAGCGGTCTAGGCGTGAAAGCCTAACAGACAGACTGGCAGAATTAATTTCGCATTTATAATATTTATAGGGACTATTATTACCTATATGTTCAGGATTTACAGGTTATGTTCGACTTGGATTTACACATATATTTATACAAAGTCAGTGTAATTTAATTGGAATCCTTAGATATTTTCTTTAATGTTTTGGGTACTTTTTATCCAATCACAACCTTTATTTCCACCTGTATACAGTAAAAGCCTATTATTAATTATGATAATGTGTGGTCTAACTCAAACACATTATGTGTAAGTAGTAAGTAAGTACTTTGTTTTGATGTTGCCAGTGGCGCCTACACTTTGAAGCGGAGCCCCAGGCAGTTCTAGTAGGGCAATAAAACGTCGCTGTCATATAGATATGTTAACAATGATTCACTGACAGCTCAATATTATGTTGCAAGTAATTTAAATAAATATGTCCGTTTAAAAAGTCGACATTTGTATAACGCCGAGGACATAAAATGTGATGTGGTTGGTGCTCACAAATCAAAAATCAGTGCCAATAGGGATGTTGACTACTATTGAAAATCAAAATTCTAATTAGTCCGTCAGTTAGAAAATAAAAAAACAATAGACACGTATTTTTTGCTGTTTTAAATAAATTAAAATATACAGAGATAAAGCGCATTAAAGTTTAGGATGAGGAGGTCGTGACGTCACTAACCGCAAAACCGCCATACAAACTGTCAGAATAGTGACGTCACGCGAAATTTCAACTCAATATATCGCCGTTATTTTTTGATTACGTAAAAAAAGAAAAAATACGTGTCGAATATTTTTTAATAATCTACAAGACGGACTAAAATATAAAAATTAGTCAACATGCCCATTGCCATTGAGCTCTGTTGTCGCCACTGTTTAAACTTTACCTAACTTATGACGACTCGGGATGCTTGCAAATACAAAACGGCGAGCGTTTTTGAATTGCTGAATTATATATATAATTTACCTGAATAACCAGGCCGTTTGTAAACGAACATCATGTTATACAAATTGCTTGTGACATATAGCAAAATTATAACTAGATCTAGAAGAGAATATCAGTATACTACTACCTACTACATACATACATAGTTAAGTTTATAAAATTACAATAAAAAAAACTGTCTGTGACATAAGTTACCTACCTATTAAACATATTTTTAGAAAGTAAAAAAATATTGTTTTATTTTATAATGTTGCTTATGTAAATGAGTGTAGAGCATATTTCAAAATCAATAGGTAGATATACAAATATACCTTCGCCAGCTGTATATTATAAATTTAAGAAAACGTCAAGTATTTACGCTTTTACTATACGCATAAAATGAAAGTTAACAAGCTTACACCTGGTAGGATGTAGGTATATTCGTCATTTTATGCCATTAACAGATATGACGACGTGGTTATATTTGTACTAGGCCTGGTTGATGGTTCGCACGAGAGTTTAAAAAGCGTCGCGTTAAAGCACGATGTTGGACTTCGTATGCTCAATTCGATTTAAACGTCGAACGCTCAACGTCGAAAATCCGACTGTGCTCGATAAAAATAGCTCCGCGCTTTAAAAGCGCTGACGTGTGAACATGCTTGGGAATCACTTGGAAATTCATTAATATAAAACGCTTTCTTAACGGACGTTAAATAAGCTTTCATGCGAATTAGGTCTTAGATTTGTGAAATTGAGCGAGACGAATATCGAAACGATATTACCAAAATGAAATCGTAAAACGTAACAAACCAATATATGTATTCAGTTTTACCTTTTGGTCCTAACACTCGTTCAAGTTCGGTCAAAGGTTAGCCAAAATTATCTACTAATTAGAATTGAATGGCTATCATTAAAGATAATTTGGTTGTTATAATAATAAATTATTATTGTTGGCGGCGTCATTTTCAGTTCTGTATGCCTTTTAACGAATTATATTTCGTTGTGATTTTGTTTTCACAATCGCTCTGAAATAGTGCGATCGGTCTAGGTCTATGGTACTTACTTAATATTTTAAAAGCCAAGTAATCTCATAAATTTATTTTTAATTATTTTGTAATATTGATACTTACATCTTTTAATGTGTGTGTTTTTTTACTAAAGATAAAAGATCTGCGAACTTTTACTTTCTATTGTTAATTTTCTGTTTATAAATTCATTTGTGATAACTTTCTTTTTTTTTAATTCTCTGTAATGAGTGACTACTTCTAAGAATGAATAAATATTAGGTAATATACCTAATATTTAATATAATAAAAAATATATCGAATTAAAATTTTTATTCTTTTTGATAGCATAATCTATACTATAATAAAAGAGTAGAATCCGCGATTCTGTACATTGAATATTTTTACCTAAAATTGAGAGGGGTGATAAAAGAAGAGTAACCAAGCCCAAAAAAAGTTTTTAAATTTCTTTTCTGTCTGTCTGTCTATATGTCTGTTCGCGATAATCTCCGAATCTACTGAACGGATTGTCATGCGGTTTTCACATGTAGACTAAGCTTAGCCTGGAGCTACATATAGGCTTTGTGTCATTTAAATCGGATCGGGAAAAAAATTGTTACATAAAAACCTTTCACGCGGGTGAAACCGCGGGGCACAGCTAGTATGGCTATAATAAAAGAGTAGAATCCGCGATTCTGTACATCGAATATTTTTACCTAAAATTGAGAGGGGTGATAAAAGAAGAGTAACCAAGCCAAAAAAAAAGTATTTAAATTTCTTTTCTGTCTGTCTGTGTGTCTGTCTGTCTGTCTGTTCGCGATAATCTCCGAATCTACTGAACGGATTGTCATGCGGTTTCCCCAGGTAGATTAAGCTTAGCCTGGAGCTACATATAGGCTTTGTTTCATTTAAATCGGATGTCGGGAAAAAAAGTTGTTGCACAAAAACCTTTCGCGCGAGTGAATAATACCATTTTCATGAGTTTAATCCAAAGAAAATATTTAAACACCGTGTAATAAAACTGTTAAAATTTGTTGTCTGTACATTGTAAATTAGATGTTCCCCCGCAGTTTCACCCTCGGTAATTTCGGGTTACCTGCGGAAATTCCCATTACAATATAGCCTATGATTTATTTGATTGATATACCACAATGACACTCACAAATAACGTGGCTTTCTATTGATACAAGAATTTTCAAAATCGGTTCTGTAGATCCGCCTACAACCTTACAAGCTCACAAACTATACCTCTTTATAATATTTAGTATAAGTAGGTAAATGAGCAGTTAAAGTAGGTAGTAGTAAAAATGAAAATGGGTATAGGTTTTTGAACTTGGGTTAAGAATGATTCACCGAATACTTGTCATCGAAGATGAGCAGGAAATAAGTGATGAAGAATAAAAGATTAAAGGAGAGGATAGGAAGGAACCACCACGTGGGATTGAATCTGAAACTGACCAACTTCAGTCGTTTGTAGAATCCTTATCCTTACTTTAATATTGTAAATGCGAAAGTGAGTGTTACGCTTTCACGCCTTAACGGCTCGACCGATCATCCAGAAATTTTAAATTCACGTTGTCACTGTACTTTTCATCCCGGAATTCCCGCGGGAACTTCGAAATTAATGCGGGTCAAACTGCGGGGAACATTTAAAGTAGATAACTGAGCTCGTTTGCTATCAAAACGCGTCATATCCGGACGACTATAGGTATATAATTTTTTTTAATGCTATAGCATTTATCTAATTTAATACCTACTTATATTATGTGTAATAAAATAGATATCAAATGGGTTAAACTGACATCATTCAGAAAATCTATTAGATAAATCGATGAAGGAGATGGAATAACAAAGAATGCGTACGAAAATGTCGATGCAGTAGGTAAACATTGTGTATGCAGTATATAAATTCATTAAAAGTTATGCTATTTTGACCACCAATAGTTAAATAATGATATTCTTGCAACCGCAGCTGTGAGGACTCACGAAAGAACAACTGAAGAAAACGGTGAAACAACTATTAATTATAACCTTTCATTTTTTACATGAAATACACACCTGTGACAAATCAAAATGGGGCACAGCTCTCACTTCGGGACAGTTTCGTCTATTCACAATTCTCGATAATACCATATTTGAAGCCAATATCATAAGCACACCACCCAACACTTTTGCCATGTTTCAATCAATGTTAATACGAGAAATATTACGGAAACAATTATTTTCGTAAGGGCGAAACTTTTTGCAATATTTAAGGGCCACAGTTTTATAAACGTACTAGTTATTCGACGGACATTGTTGGACTAACAAAGGAAATTGTTATCATAATTTTTGTATGGGACACTCGTTGATGTGTTTACCGGGCACGCTTACAGCATTCCATTATCGGTTGCTTTGTATGAATCATTCAACATTTTTTTTTTATTTGAAGTTTAATACGATAAAAATATTATTCCAAATAACTCGGATTTCTATGATTTTTATCACTTGTATAATATTTTTTTCTTTTTTTTTTATGGACTTTCGCATATAATGCATTTAGCTAGTTTCAAGTAAATTAGATCAAGGTTTTTTCTAATAAAATGCTTCGTCGTACGGTTTCTCGGAGCTTTTGGAGGAAACCGAAGAAATCAGCTCGAAATATTATATATTATCTTCTTGAGCACATAAAAAACGGTTACTGTGAAAATTATTGTCCAATACAGCACCTTATAACACAACAAAATCCATTGTTTATCGTCATGAAAATAAATGACCGAAATGCCATCTTTGATTCCCGCCAAAAAACTCCGTACCTGTATCCCTTTTTGTAAAAAACAATAATAGAATTTTTCACATTTCTAAAGTTCACCGCTTAAACTTTGTATAATACCTAGATGACTAAATTTAAAAAAAAAAAATTATGCAACGGCAACTTACTATTTGCCCATCATTAATTAAGTACATATTAAAAAGTATACTATTTGATTAGCGAACTAAAGTAAATATAATTAACATAAATGGTACCTACCTAAACACTATAGCTAATGTGTACGTATATGTAGCTCTGCATACTCGTAATAATGTGAATTTAATAGTCATATCTCATTGACAGTATCGTTTGTCTACTAGGTTAGTAAACCTGACTATTGCATTACGGGTTCAATTTCCGCGTCGGTGTATAAAATAATTTGATGAATAATTAATTTATCCATTTCACGAGATCACGGAGACTTTGCTTTATGAAAGACCATCGAATTAGAGTGACCCTTTACTATTGGATGTATTTAGAATTAGTTCGACGGATAGGATTTTAATGTTCACTTTCGTTTCATTTAATTTAAACATCTACTTATCATAGAAAATTGGTGTTTAATTCGATAATTTAATTTCGATAATTTCGAAAGTCTTAGATTGTTGTCACTGCATCTCTTCTCTGAGGATGAGAAAGTCAGATAAATTACTATAGTTGGTGTTGGTAAAACAATGGCTAATATCAGTTATTAAGTAGCACGTGTCTTGAATTGATTGATTTTAAGTTTCTAAGCAAAATTTGAAATTAGAAAAAAAAACCAGCTGTGCTTTATTCTTTCTCTCTAAATCTAAATTCGTAAAAATTCTAACTCTAATTTAGTCTTTACAACGATAAGAGCTCAGTGGTTGGAGCGTGACCCTGTAAGGCGTAGGTTGAAATCCCAACAATGAGCTGGAGGAAATATCGTGAGATACCACAGCTTGTGGTAGAGCATTTTCTAGTGTACAGCTGGCTATAGCTATCATTTGTAAGTTGAAAATCAGTCGCCAAGCACCTAATGTTGTGTTCTGAGTGCTGACAGCCTCACTTGAAAGCAAGTTTGTTCCCATTTCAGGTTATAGATTTCATGTTAAATTGCAATGTTAAAGCTAAACAATACTCTTCTTCTTCTTCTGGCTAGACCTTGTCCCATTTATTTGGGGTCGGCCTTCCTTGTCCTCAATTTCCATTTCGCACGGTTTTGTGCTAAACAATACAGCAAATGAAAATTTTTACACATGTGTACCTCAAGTTCGACAAATTCTTGAGAGTCTCTACGGGAATTCCGAAACACGTGGCTGAAACCGCGGGCACATTTGATACTAAAAAAATGATATTTCCTGTTAATCATCGAAACAGCCGAACGGATTCATGAAATTTATACGAACGATTTTATACGAACGGATTCATGAAAATAAATAAATAAAATAAATTTAGGTTTTAAAACACGGGATTACAACGGGTTTAGTTCCTAAAGGAAACTGGAAATTTACGCTTGAGATATCGCGAGGAGTAGCTGATTTCAAATAAAACTATGTATGTTATACTTCAAACCGGACATCTTTACTCACTATTATTGACACAGCACCGTTAATGTGGTGGTAAACTGACTGCTACGCCAGGTATCGCGGGTTCGATTCCCGCATCGGGGTAGGTACTTTGAGTCTAAGTAATTAATCCCTACTAATATTATAAATGTACGAAAGTAACTCTGTCTGTCTGTCTGTCTGTCTGTTACACTTTCACGCCTCAAAGGATCAACCGATTACGTATCATGAAATTTTGTACACACGTTGTCAGTGGTACTAGAGAGAAGAATATAGGGTATTTTTTATCCGGAATTTCCTGTGGAAACTACAAAATTAACGCCGTTGAAATTTTATGAAATTTTGCATATACATTGTCAGGGGTACAGAAAAAGAAATGGGGTACCTAAATTGTATCCCGGAATTCCTGCGGGATCTCCGAAATTTCAGCGGGTGAAACAGCGGGGAACAGCTACCTAGAATGTACTAAAAGTATGTATATTTACAAAAATTATAAGTATTAAGTTTATCAGTTGTCTGATACTCATAGTAGGTACAAGCTCTGCTTAAATCAAGCATTAGGTAGTATTAGGTAGGTACCTAAGTAGTCAATCCAAAAACAAAAAAATAAATAACCTATAATAATAAGATTTACTTTAGAAAAACATAACGACCCTCAGCAATCCATGCTTGTTCTAGTTGAAGTTTGACTCCGTTTCAAAAGACTGCTCCAACTATGATATATATATATGTTCACCAATAGAGATTTTTTTTTTATATTACTTATAATTAATACGTCTATGAACCACAAACTCTAAATTTAACATGGGTGTGGCGCGACAGGTTTGGATTTGTGAAGCTTCAATAGGTAAAATTTGTGTCGTCCAACGCCCAACTTGTTTCAATAGCCCACTTGCATTCAATAAACCATGGTTTCTACGTGGTTTGAATTTAGGTGGAATATTTCTACATCCATCTATTGAAAACGAGATGATTGGTCGCACGCAAATTGAATGGTTTAAGTATGTATTTAGTTATTTTTGATGCAAATTACAGTTATCAACGAAATGTATTAAATTGAATATCTTTCGACACCGGACAATATTTCTGAAACATGTAGGATTTAGGATTGATTTAGAATTCTACCCCCCCCCCCCCCCCCCCCCAAATCCATTTTTTTCTTAATGGGTTTAATTTACTCCACATATTATATTATTAGTGACCCCTCCAAAAGTTCAGCCTGCGACCGCTTCTGAATTCTACTGAACTTTTGTTTTTTTTTTTTCGTAATTACTAGGTACCTACATTTTATTGGTGATATTTTCTTCAGGTTGTTGAAAAAATATGATTTAGTTTAGGCACAGATAATACATATAATACTATATATACTAGTAGTTTAGGTAATACATCAATGGTTTTTGTTATTATATCTTGCGTGTTCTTAATTCACCATGTTATATGTATCTAATTCTTGAGAAGTTCATAGTGATCCCTACCAATTATTATAAATGTAAATAACTAAACGTAACTCTGTCTGTCTGTCTGTGTGTCTGTTGCGCTTTCACGCCTTAACGGTTCAACCGATCATCATGAAATTTCGCATACACGTTGTCATGGGCACAAAAAAGGACATAGGGTACTTTTATCCCGGAATTCGCGCAGGATCTCCAAAAATAACGCGGGTGAACCCGCGGGGAACAGCTAGCAAGAAATATATCATTTTATTTTATTCAAAACACATTTATCTTGACCAAGAAGTTGTTTTCGGATACGCCGCTGAAAATCTGACAAATTACGGTATGCCCGGATTTAGAAGTTATTTTACTAAAAACAATAACGCTTGTTTTAGTTCCAATAATCGGTTATTAACTGTCATGTGTGATGCAACGTGTTTGTTTTATTTCATTTATTGGCACACAAAACGAGACACACAATAAAATGTACAATAATGTACAGTTTAGAAAAAAATATTCGCTTTTTTAATACACATTTTTAATCTACAAGATAATACAAAATCTTGATTACAACAATTATTTTCTGTATCACTATATTAAATTGATATTGCCTACTAGTATTGATTACATCTTTAACAAAAACATCTTTGTGGTTAAATTACACAACCCAGCAAAAACTTTCACTTCGTATTACAACTTGTAATTAATCTATCGAGATTAAATTCTTTGGATGGCGATTGAACGAATACGGATTTACACGATGCGACGTCGTGTAATCTCTAATAATATTGGTTCGTTTTTACAAGAGAGTGTTTTTGCTTTTACTATACTTAACACTAAAGATTTCAACTTGTGGGGTTTCACCGATTTGTCTCCCCTTATCTTCATGGCGCGTCGCTGCTTTTCTTTGTTATGCATGCTTGAACTTTTCTAAGCACGTTTCCGTTGCAACGAAACAGATAAAACAGAAGGCTCATTCAATATAGAACGTTTTAACATTCACTCACACATAAACGTCCTAGATATACGAAGATACTGCAGAATATGCCATCTTGGATCCATTCGGATCATTTCAATAGGTACTTGATCTTGACTTACAGAAGCACTCAGAGTCGTTTTAATGATTACTTAATTTTAAGTACAGATTTTTAGAATAAAGTTACCGCAAACAGACACCTTTATTAAATTAATTTTAATTAGTATTTATCTAAATTTAACTTAATTAGTCAAATGCCAATTAACATTAATTTAATGAACGTGTCTGCTTCCGACAATTTAGTTCTAAAAATTTTTACTTAAAATTAAGTAATCATTAAAACTACTCTGAGTGCGGCCGAAAGCAAGCAGGAATTTCAGCAATATTGTTGAACATTGCAAATGGGTGTGCATGAAAGAAATGTCACCTTGCCAAGTCCTAGCAAAGTGTGAGGAACGTTATTGCAAAGTAAAGTAAAACATAAAAACTCTGGAAATAATTTTAATATATTTGCTAGGTATATTTGTTTTGTACCTTTCAAATGCTTGATAGGCAATCTTGCTGAACCTTCTTGTTAGTTTCATGCTTAGGCTTAATATAGGTAGGTACCTACTTGGGGGACTCTTTTAAACTTCAATCTCGCTGCTATCTCTCTGATGAAAGATCAATATTATGACTATATAAAATTATTATGACTATGTGAAAAACGGATTATGCTTAGCTCTGACTGCGATCATTCATTTTGATCACAGAAACGCGCCTGTAAAAACGGCACTTGAGTACTTGACTTTATATTGACGCCTTTTACTGAGCGGATCTACTGCACCTACTCGTCTGTGCTGTGCTAGTGGTTACTCGTACTTTTGCTTGTATCAATGTGTAGGTAACTAAGAGCGAATAGAGAAGACAATGTTGTACCTACACATTTATTTGCTGTTGTAGTAAAATTACTACACATAGTTGTCTCAAAAATATAAAAGACGGCGCCTTTTCCTCTTTTACCTATAAATAGGTACCTGACAAAGGGGAAACTTACTGTAATGAATGCACTTGCGAAAGTTTATTCGAATTAAAATATGGGATCACCCCACGCCAATGTCATGGGAGCTACTGGCGTGAGGCGACATTTAAAGAAATTTTCTACAAGATCTTTAACTTAGAATAATTTTATAAGAATAATCGTATTTGCAGGGCAATTATGTAACTTTTATTGCTATCATTTCAGTTTCAATCAGAGAAATAGCGATTTTGCGGTTAATTAATAATGTTTAGACAGCTTCAACTTTTAAAGTATGGTTATTTTGGTTGATTGCTAGATATTTTAGGTGTCAAAACGTGGATATTGTAATCACAAAACCGCCATATTTTTGATTGCTACCGAAAAATGATAGAAACTAAAGTTACAAATAGCCCGCCCCTCAGGCGCTATTCCTTTGTTAAATACTTTTTTAAAACTAAACCACTATAACTTTATGTCTTTTCATAAAAAGTGAAAGACTAAGGTAAGGTATTTTCCAGCCACTCTTTAAATTCTGTATGCACAAGTAACACTTGCTTGCGGAATCTCTCGTCGCATCTAAATTAGTTTGCGCACAAGGAATCAACAATCCGAGTTTTTGTGGCAAACACTTCATGGTAAACGGAGCACGTACCTACCAGGGCTAGTTGCACACTTTCCTGACATTCCGACGTATACGAAAGCTTTTGGTGATTTTATTAGTATCGAGTGCTCCATCCGATGACCTTTTAAAGAGCGCATTTAGTTTCTAACATTCGTGGTTCGTCAGTGTTTGAAATTATTCGGGAGAATTAAGCGTTTTTTTTTGGGTCAAGACGTGTAACACCTTAGTTAATATCATTGTTTACTGTTGGGTAAAATTATGGATAAAACTCACAAACAATTAATGTAATTTAGCTATCTCATATTACCTAATATTATTGTACTTTCATCCAACTAACTGCTAATAACTAACCACAGTCTATTTAGTGTGAATATAACTTGAATCAGTTAAATAGTTCAGAACAAGATTTACAAGATCACTAAAAGACCCGCTAATGATTAATTATAAAATTATAGAGTACTTTAAAGAAATTTAAAAGCAAATGATGAAGAATTTCAATAACAATCATAATTTTTTTTGTTTGCCTTTCTGTGTGTTTACGACTAAATATAATAAAGGTATTGGAAACAATTGCAACAAAATCTATTCAGCTGGTTCTCAAAATATTTTACACAAACACAACCTCAAATTCTAAGCTTTGTGGTTCATAATGATTTTAATTGTTATTAAAAGTTAAAAAAAAGTGCTATGTCAAACGCTTTCCTTGCCCGAAGCGATACTTGTTGGACTAACTTGAACCATAGCATCACCGCTCCGGGGAACCTCCTAGAACGCAATCCAGGTCATAGAGACAACCGGATTAACCTGACCGCCCATCGTTCACTCATCCGCTTAACATAAGGGTGACATTAATGAAAGTGATCGATATTACCAAAGCTCTAACCAAAATGGTATTTGTAAATGTAGAAGTAGGTGAGATGCTAACGATTAACGGTTTTTAGTGTAAAACCCATAAATGATAAGGTAGTCTCCGGGGTATGAAAATCAAAATTCTATTTAGTCCGTCGGTCAGATAATAAAAAATAGTAGACCCGTATTTTTTGCTTTTTCAAATTATTGAAAAAATACTAAGATAAAATGCAAGACGGACTAAAAACGAAAATTTGGTTGACAAGCCCATTGTAACTAAGGTAGGTAATATGTCTTCGTATGTGTTTAAAATATTTAATATTTAACATTATATAATAAGCATTTCAACTCTAAATGGTGGCTTGTATTTTATGTAGCGTGCTGTAGCGTAGCATTAGCGAAGACATTTTTAGACAGAGTCGGTGTTAGTGCTTAAAGAAAAAGGAATAGGACACACACACACACACATATTCTTAGCATCAAGTCACTTATTTGAAAATGTGTATTTTTTTTTCGATTAATTAAAAAAGGATCAAGCTAGCGCCGAATTCTGAGACATTAATTAATACCTAAGTAAACTATTCACATTTGAATTGCGCTTGTTTATGTAAATAATTAGATTAGCTCGATATTTATTTGCATCTAGATATAAAAGCAGCCATATCTTAAATATTCTGTTAATGAAATATTTACATAATATTTATTTATTTATTTATTTAATTCTTTATTGCACAAAAAATAACAATGATACAGTACCTAAAGAAAAAGGAGAAAGCAAATAATAATTATATGGTTGCCTGGAAGAGATCGTTTTTGGTGTCGCATACCTATGGATGAACTATATGCCTATAATTAAATTTAACTGTAACATGTGGTGTTTTTCTTGATTCATATCACAGAAAACTGTTTGCAGCTTGGTGTTCAGGCGGTTCTAGGTTTGGTTAGATCTGAACCGCGACAATAACTTATGAGCCGAGCGAGCGCAGTAAGCATCTGGAGCATCGGTATACAATATACATGCTAAAGCATGCATGACGATGCTTAGTCTTGTCTTGTAGCGGACGAAAACAAGGTATATATATATACTTAAACATAAACCCTTGTTTTCGTTGACACGGAGAGAAATCAATCAGATCGAGAAGGTTTCGGTTGCCCTTCGTTGCCCGAAGGATATGTTGGCGACACAATATCAGTGATCAGCAGGCACAGTGACCGACCTCGCACGGTGCAGGTATATAATGTGTAAACTACGCGAGAGTATACTGACCGGTGTTCGGTTACTTAAATACTGTTGACCAATCTTCGGTGGGGAACTTTTCGGTTGCGAACGTTACCGATCAAGCCCCTATTTTTCTCTCAGGGAAGGGGAAGGGGAACTCTCAATCGAAAGTTGTACTCTAATAGTCACTCTATCCCGTTCTCAAAGTGAGTCAAACTTGCATGACCCGGGTCTCCGATTATTATGGATGCTAAACTAGTTAATGATAATTTTGATGTTTACCATAAATACACATTACACATTCCGCTTTGTTTAAAATAATTAAGTTCAGGAAATGTCAAACAATTAAAAATGTTATCTGATCTCCAATTAATAGTCTTCATTATTATTCAATTCAATCAAATTTTTACACCAAGTGAGCTCGGTAGAAGATCGCTATAATCCTTTAATTAAAAAGATCTCACTATACCCACTTTGTTTTCACAGCAAACATTTCGAGAGAGCATCTTAAACGAGTGTTTACACCGAACACATTTTGAAAATACTTGCTTTGTAGTTTTTAATATCGTTTTATTGTTACGAAAATAATTGAAATAAAGTACCTATATACACATTCAAATTTGATTTGATAAATGATTAAAGATCATTTGCAAAAATGAGTGGATTCGTTAGGAATAAATTAATCTTAACAAAACTATAAAGACTGGCAATTTAAGTCATATGAAGAAAATCTTTGTCTAAGGTAACAACAAAACTTGCGAGGAACAAACCTGCAGGTACAGGCTTGTATTAACATAATATAGAATGTTTAAATCATGCACAAAGCTTAGTTAAAACTTGTAATATTATCGTCCAAAAGATTTCTTTAGCAAATATCTTTAAATAAAGCCGAAAGAAACAAGTTTAAAATAGGGCCTCTAGGTGAAGAGCCAGCTTAATTACCATTTATATTTGTTGTTAGAAATTAAAACAAACTCGAAATCTCGCTTACTTGTCCGTGTGTGGTTAACGACGAAAGTGTTTTGACTTCGTCAAAAAGCGCGCTTCTAATTGGCATTTTAGGAAGTCGTGCCCATTTATTTTTATTTAAACATTGATTTACTAAAAACCGGTGAGCTTTATTCGAGTTTTGGGAAAAGACCATTAATAGTAACTATTACAAACACAGTTAAAGGGCTTTAATTGTACTGCTGTAATAATCTATGCTTTTGTAATATAACTTATAGCCCAAACTCTAGAATACTTCCTGTGGTTCTTTCACGCTTCTCCTTGTCCACATCAAATCACTAATACATACTCTAGTAAATGAAAGTAGTAGAATCTAAACACCACAGGCAGCTGATTATGATAAATCAAAGAAATGACTGACCTCACTTCACCTGTACAATTACTTTTCTAAGACTATAATTACTTGAATAGAAGCTTGACTTTTTAAACTTAATTTACATAATAGAAGCATAAGTAGAGCTAATTAAAACGCACTTAAAGCCTATTACCTTTCTGCTGTGTCAAGGTAATGACGTATCGATGACGTATAAATCGTGTCAATGTATACCTAAGTTTAACTAAATCTATACTTGGACATAGATAAGCAATAGTGTGTTAACCTACACTGGAGAAATTTTGAGTAAATCGTGTTTTAAAAGTATAGCGCCATTTTTTGTCAACGTTTTTTATGTTAAATATTTAGTTACATATTTAAGCAATGTAATAAGGTAAACACATAATTAAAAAACGTTCCTTAACTCTCAATAAATCGTTCTGAATCAATAACTTAATTTTGTGGGTTAACATGTTATTGCTTATCTGCGTCCACTTGTAGTAGTTCAACAGGATTATTACATGATATATTAGATCATTATGTAGGCGTATTGTAGAAAAATAAAAATCGCGATAGATAATTTATGTGGAAGGAAGCTTTTTCAAACTCTTTGCTGACTTGCGAAGCTTGACTCTTTGCTGAGTACGCGTCTATCTACTGCTTTATTGCTGCTGCTATCTTACTTTACTCTGCAATACTTTATTGTGTATTTACAACAGTTTATGTTTTTAAAAAGTAAATGACATATTTTATAATGAAAAATTATGTACTTATATTATATTGATTGGAGCTACGATTTTTTTTATTAACAAGTTCGTTGCGAAGTCGAAAAAAAAAACATAATATGTTGGCGATTAATTTGATTTTCAACAGATTCATTTGACAACACGCTGCCAACGTGTTGGATGATAAATCAAAATGATTACCTAGAGGTATCTGCATCTACAATTTTTATGGCTTTGTGCTCGCTCCGAATATAAGTGAGATTTTCAAAGAGAAAGTAAAATTCGTTTATTGCAAATACCTATCCATAACATAACTGGTTATTACGAGAATTACCGAGTGCCTACACAGATTTATTGATTGCTCTACGTTTAATTTAATGCTCATCTATCTTCTGTCTAACAAATCGATATGCGAAAAAAACATGTATTAACCATCAAAGATTAGGAACTGTGTTATTTAGTTTTGTGGGCCGCAAGCCGTACTAGTATATTTTGCTAATTCGAATGCCATGAATTCGTGATATTTTTTTTTTAATTCGTTCTTCGATACGATACGGTGGCAACGATTAAATATCATAACGCCAAAACTATCTAACTTTAGGTGTTTAATAGATATAATCGGTGTGCACTGTTTATCTAGAATTTTTGATTGGCTTAATAGAGATAATTAAGAACGTGAACACGCGTTACAAAAAAACATATAAAATCCAATAAAATAAAGGAACCTTGTAAACTTCAGAATAGAGACATAGAAAAACAAAAATAACTTACTTACTCCTTACTAATATTAAAAATGCGAAAGTAACTCTGTCTGTTTATTTGTTACGCATTCACGCCTAAACGGCTCAGCCGATCATCATGAAATTTTGAATATACGTTGTCAGGGGTAAAGAGAAGGATATAGAGTACTTTTTGTCCTGGAATTCCTGCAAGATCTCTGAAATTAACGCGGGTATAACCGCGGTTACCTGCTAGTAAATGACAGAAAACAGAAAATACATTATTATAGTTTTGATTTTAAAATTATTCATAAATACGATGTTATAGTTATGGATATAAGATATTAATGTATAGTAAGTATGAATTTTCGAGAGCTTGAATATGAAATTAGAAATACATACTATGTAAAAGAGTCCAGTTTCTATGCAAATAAATGAAATAGAAATCAATGTCTTTCGTAGTCTACCACTGTCTGAGTGCATTCAAAACTGTCGAGGTCATTTTGAAAATTATCGAAACGTCCCAAATAAAGCAGGATTAGAGAGCAAAAGTTCTATAGAGCCGTTGCTAAAAAAAAAATATAAGAACTTACGTATCTATTATTCAAAGTTTAAGCTCTTTCTTGATAGAAAAAACACAGAACTTTTAATAATAATTTAGTGGGCACAAACATTATATAATGTCTGTTTAATTTGTGAACTAAACTGAATTCTTTTAAAATAATGAATTAGGTACCTACAAAACACAACAGAAAGATCTTGTAATTTATTATTTATTTATAAAATATCATTTATATATTCTAATTGTAATTATCACGATTTGTTCGCGTAACTTACCACACCTCATTTAGTTACGATTTAGTTCAATGATTTGATGATAAAGCCAAAATCATATGTAGTACCTAACCAAAATTTATTTTATTGGTAACTTGATAATGTTGGTGAGAAGGGATTATGGAATTTATGATACCTATTTCACAAAATAATCTAAATTATAGGTATGGAATCTAATTTACTGGCACAGCTGGGTTATTATAAATTTGCTTTTCATACACTGCACAGTTAATAAAATCCAAACGTTATGTACCTAAATATATTTTGATGGGTAACCATTTTTTTTAAATTCATATTTATTTTAAAGGACCTTTATAAAATCACTTATATGTCAGTCCCATTATATATACAAAATAATTTAATAAACCAAAATATAAATCTATACGCCAACAACAGTAAAAACTAGCAACTAAAAAAAAAACAAAAAAAAAATTAGGCATATACAGTTCCCTATTTGTGATGACTTACAGCTCTAAAAAGATGTTTTGCTGCTTTAGAGTTTGGGTCAGACAAGATTTTTTTGAAAATACCCATATCATATCTGTTGAGGCTGTAAGCCACCACAAGTGCCTGTCTTTCCATTTTACACTCAGTGTTTGGCTACATTGACATCATAGCGTTTTAGATGCTACTATGGTAATGCTTGAAATAAAGGCTGTGAAAATCTGACAGAGCCTTCTACCTTGCATCCATGTCACGAGTATCATTCGTTCTCTCGCCGACCGCTCTCATTATTTCTCCGAACTCATTCGACAAACCCGAACACATCGGCGGCTCCGCTTTTTAAACGTCAATTAACAACTTGCTGCGTTTAAACTTTAAAACAACCATCGCGTACATCATCTTTATCTTGAAAGATCTCGTTTCTTTTTCGAGTAGTTACATTACCAACTCCACTTTAATTTTCATCCTTTAGTACCCGTGACCTTTGATTGTGACTGGCAACTTATGATAATTATAATTTTGTGAATGATTTTTAAAATATTTAGGTATTTTTCTTTTAAGATTCTCCCAAGAAGGTGAAACATTTTTTAACAAAAAACAATTAAGGGAGACCAGATATAAGTATCTATATAGTTTGGCTTACTTTATTTTGATTAAGATGATTTTACTTTGCGATTCAGAACTTGGAGTAATATAGTACACCTACAACTTCGTCTAAATATGATCAAGACATGCAGGGTCCTTATTCAGTATGACCAACATTCCTTGCCCATAACGCGCGTCCCAAAATCACAATCCCAAACGCTCCAGGTTCCAAAATATTAGAAATTTACATTCTATATGCACGTTGTAAATGTGTTGTTTTAAAGCGAAAAACCCTTTGAGCACAAAAACATTTTTTTGTATGCCTTATCTTAACGCGACGTGTTATGGTCATACCTATAGTAAATAAGGGCCCTGATTTCTGGTTTAGTACGTAAATTCATCCTAAGTGCAGTTATGGATCAATTATGCTTATAATTATCTCGGATCCATATCAATACTTTGGTCAAAAAAAGATATAAGATTCATATTTACAACCGTTTAATACTGATGAAAGACATAATAATGGTGATTTATCATTGTTTGCGTTTACACAATCTAATGGTGACTAAAAAACATGTATGTTCAAACAAATAAAGCCAACATGCCGTCGGTTTCGGAGATAGCGAAAGCTTTTGTTGACACGGTGGAAAGTAGCCTGTATGGTGAACCTTTGCCAATTTATGTTTTACAGACAAAAAAATCAACTATTATACTTAAACTAAAGCGTTTAACGCTCATTATTGCGTGATTGCTGAAATTTAAGAAATAACTATTTTTTAATTTTAAGATTGTAGGTGTACCTACACGTACACCTCGTCTATGTTGCCCATCAGTAAAATTCATATCAAATTCTTCTTTTTGTAGTGTTTTCCGCAATCCGGGCGTTATTGATATTGATAGGAGAACCTTTAATTATACGTAAGCAAGTTTATATTTTTAATATATTTTCTCTCAGTCAGTCAATTTTATAATAAATACATTCCTAAAACATTACACCTTTCCAAATAATTCCAACCCAACTGTGCATATAACGTCTGTGAACGCAACCCTATAGGTATATAATTTGTCAAGGATTTGTGTAAATTAGTTGAAATATAACGATAACTGTTCGTTTTGGAATAAGTACATTTGCATACTCCCAGGAATTCCCGCGGGAACACCGAAATTAAAAAACCGACGGGAATAGCTACTTTAGTAGTACCTTCCTGGTACCTATATTACCTATTAACGGTTCCAGCCCTCATCTATTGGTTTCGTGGTTCAATTACGAATTAAATTTTATCACTCTATAATTTTTTATTAAAGTGTATTGACGCTATCCGCTAAACGCTAACGCTTACGCTATAATCTAATGTAGAAACCATTATTTATTTGACGACCCGATTGGCGCAATGGTTACCATGCCTGCCCGCTAATCAAGGGGTTCCGGGTTCGATTCCCGGTGGGGGTGGACTTTGTGTGATGAACACAGGGTTCCATTTTCCAGTCTGGGTGTGTATATATATATCTATAGTACAATATATATTTAATAATATGTGTAGTATATACCACGTTTGCTTGGTTTCCACGACACAAGCTTATAGCTTAGTGTGGGATCAAGTAGATCTGTGTGTTGTGAAGTGGATTATTATTATTATTATTATTATTATTATTTATAATCAAATAAAACTCCAACACAATGTTGTCTGGACATCGATAAATAATCAATCTTTATTATCTAATTAAATCATTATCGTTTCAATTTCTATATTACCTAAAACAACTTTATCAAAGTTGGAAGATCTAGAAAAATAACCTAGATTATTAAGAGACATCACTACATATTATAAAACAAAGTCCCTCGTCGCGTCTGTCGGTCCCTGTGTATGCTTAGATCTTAAAAACTACGTAATGGATTTTGATGCAGTTTTTTTTTAATAGATAGAGTGATTCAATAGGAAGGTTTATACGTATAGTTTATCCTGGAATTATCGCGGGCACTCCGAAATTACTGCGGGTATAACCTCGGGGGACTGCTAGTTTTTCCATAAAATCATTTAGAAGGAAGCTTACCTATACAGAGAAGGAGATAGAGTACTTTTTATCCCGAAATTCCCGCGGAAACTTCGAAATTACCGCGGGTGAAACCGCGGGGAAAAGTTAGTAATATAATAATTTTAACCATAGATTTAGAATGAAAATTTGAAAAATTTTAAATTAGTTGTGCGTGACATGCATTGGGCAGCACAGCTTCTGAGAGGAGCGACTTTTTAATACATCGCTTCGAAGAGTTGTCGCACGCTCCGACATACCTACTGGAAGGAGAAGATTTTTATATTATGTATCTAAGTATCTAAGTTAATAATCTAAATTCAGATTTTCACAATTTTTAGTTTACAGCATACTTTTACAGCAGTGCTTTAAACATAATATGAATAGGCTTTTCACCTACTCTCGCAATCGGTTCACGGAAATACAATATAATTAGGAGTAGGTACGTCAGCGGAGATGGGGGCAAAAACTAGTGTGCCAATGCATGATATTATTTCAACTCATGCTATAAAACCTCCTGCGGCACCAGCTTCATTATCGATTCATCTAACTGTAAGATTATATTAGTAAAAGTGATATGTGGATGTAAAATCAATTTAGACATTAACCTCACTGGTCATCCACGAACTGGCACAATAAGCTTTACTGGTTATTTAGACGTTTTCAAAAGCTGTCATGATACTCTTATACCACCACATATTGCGATAAATGTCTGTGTCAACGAAAAATGATCTTTCACACGTTAAATTTAAAACTTATTATCAATGATCTCTATAGTTTTCTTAAGTCTATATTTTTATATAACGCACAGAATTGTTTTCATTTGAAAATCAAATTTCGGAGCGGAGTAAATAAAGGCTTGTTTCGTATGTGATGTTTAAAGTACATCAGTTTTTAAGCGAACACTAGTATATTTTATATCGGCCACGAGGTTTGCACAGAAACATAAGTTGGTCGCAACGGCATCGTTTATCAAACCGGATCCTAGACGCGGTGAGTCTGTTCATTGACGGCCCATATTTGCATTTTATAACATCTGTGGACATTACTAGTGCCTAATTCATCCAATTCACATCCGTTACCTCTCCCCGCTCAGAGATTCGTGGAAGTAACGAAGAAAACGAAAACGATTCACTTGATTTCTTAAGCAGATGTTTACTGTTGATTTATCGATGTTGACGTTTACTTTTGCTCGGAATGATTTGTCGTTGTATTTTCTTTTTGTTTTTTTTTTTTAGAACTTTTCAATGTCGGTTATGAATGCAATGTTTATAAACTGTGAGAAAGTTTACCTTATTTATGTCAACTTTATTTCGAATCCATCAAAATATTTTTTACGGATAATCTAAAATTCCAAAAAAACTTTTATTATCTACACCTTCACCAATATTGGAGGGTGCAAATACCAATTCACTTATTTTGCACCCTTCAATGTTTTTATTATATCAATTTATACATATGTCACATAACTATTTAGAATTTGTGCATAATATCATATTATTCATATTTATATACCTACCTACCTTTACTAGTTGCTTCCCGCAGCTTGGATGGATTTTGGGATTTCTCTGTAGGTAAGTTCTGAAAAAAAGGGGTCTAAAGTAAATCCAGAATATATTCAATATATGCGCCCATCGAAATCGCTCGTCCGTTTATGTCCAATCCCACTAATATTATGTGAAAGTGTGGATGTTTGGATGTTTGTTCATCACGCAAAAACGGCTAAACGGATTTGGATGAAATTTGGCATGCACGTTGTCAGGGGTACAGGGAAGGACATAGGGTACTTTTTATCCCGGAATTCCCGCGGGAACTCCGAAATTACCGCGGGTGAAACCGCGGGGCACAGCTAGTAATTGAATAAAGTGTCTTTCAGGTTACCGGGTAAAGTAGGTATTAAAAAACAGTTTTCAGTTAGTAATGTCGATTCTCTAAAATAAAATAAACTGAGAGTAATTCTGTCAAAATTAGTCTATATGGATGGAAGGATAGATAAATCTCTACTGGATAAATAATCCTCTAGAGTAAATCTTCTAGAGTGTAAACACATTTTATTAGTATCCGGGGCGGGAAGTACACATGCTTTCCTACACGTGCTCGTTATAACGCGTACGCTTTTTCACAGTGCGATTCTTTAACATGTGTGATTTAATAAGTAAAATTCCGTTCTAATTTTCTGCTTTACAAATCACAAAAATAAGAATATACCAATTTTATTTTTATAATAATTCTGTTTGCAATATTAGGAGGGTCGCGTTAAGCATAAAACTTACAAGAAGTTTCAGTAAGTCTATCTATCACGTTACAAACAAGATAATTATGTACTATTAACTACTAGGTAAGTAACAGTAACGACTTCATTTTAAGACTAACGGCCGCACTCAGAGTCGACTTTAATGATTACTTAGTTAAGTAAAGATTTTTAAAACAAAACTGCCGCAATCAGAGACGTTCATTAAATTAATGTTATAATTGGAATTTAATGAGATGTTACTTAATTAGTTAAATGCCAATTAAAATTAATTTATTAAACTTGTCTGATTGCGGCAGTTTTGTTTTAAAAATCTATACTTAACTAAGTAATCATTAAAGTCGACTCTGAGTGCGGCGGTAAGACTTCATTTTCGACTTTACTTCCATTTCATAATCATTGCTAATACTTTGCAAGTTTACATTTGTATGTTACATACTTACTCCCATTTGTGATGTTTGATAATATTGTTGCAATTTATGCTTGCTTAATAGGGTAATACGCGCCTCTAGTTACCTAGTTTGTTTACCATTTCACGAAGTTCGCTCTGCCCTGGCTGTAGTAAGGACGTGTAACGATGAGCGCATTTGTTTGTGTAAACATCATTGCAACAGAAACTGAGCGCTCCCAAAGTTACGCATACTAAAATAATGTACATGCTTACATCTCAACACATCATAACCAAACGGACTTCGTGAAATAGAACAACAGCTATATTATAAACTAGCTGTCCCCTGCGGTTTCACCCGCGGTAATTTCGGAGTTTCCGCGGAGATTTCGCGATAGAAAGTACTCTATGTCCCTCAAGATCACTGTAGCTTCTTTTAAGAAAAATGTAATGAAAGAAAAATGTAGTACAATAGTTAAATTATAAAAATAGTAAATTTAAATGTTGGTAAAATTCGTTGTAAATAATTTAATGGTCAGTAGCTTATCTACTACAGGTGTTATTCCTCCAGAGGGCACTGTGTATACCTATCTACTATCTCGGCGACTCTGTAATGTCACGACTAACTTATGTAAGTTTAGTGACATGAAAATGATAATTTCTGTATCTTTTTCTTCAATAAATAAATAAATAAGTAATCTTCACAATCGGTTCAGTAGATCCAGAGATTACAACCTCATAAACTCCAGAGTTCCCGCGGGTATTTCGAAATAAAAAGTAGGTACGCTATGTCACTCAGGATCACTAGCTTTCTATGAGTGAACAAATTTTTAAAATCGATTCAGTAAATCCAGAGATTATTCCCTACAAACTCACAAACTCCGGAGTTCTCGCGGGAATTCTTGGCTAAAAAGTACCCAATCACTCAGAATTACTGTAGCTGCCTATCAGTGACAGACATACGGTACCTTTTTTCTGGGATCCTCGCGGGAACTCCGAAATCAACGTGAATGAAACCTCGGGAAACAACTAGTACGTAAATACGTACAAGTAAAATAGAACCTTGGTTTTTAAATCGCACATCAATCTGTAGAATTGTGTTTACGTGTGCGTGTACGCACGATAGTAGAGTCGGTAGCCGTAGTGGCCACTAGCGACAACAGCCTACTTGCGCGGGCGCATCCTACTTGCGACCTTGCCGACCGACATGCGTTGTGAGATTTCACTTCCTAGACTTATGGCCTTTAAAAAAAACTTATCTACTCTAGTTTCAAATACTTACACGATAAGTACTACCTTATTTAGTACATTATACATTATATAGTTTCACCCGCGTTAATTTCAGAGATCCCGCGGGAATTCCCCCATAAGAACAACCTGTACATTATTTTTTCTTCTGTACCCCTGACAACGTGTAGTAGGTAAGCGAAATTGGATGCAGTTTCATTCGCGTTGATTTCTAAGTTTCCACGGAAAAGCCGGGATAAAATACCTTATAATGTGTGTTTATTTGTTTTTTTTTTCTCAGCTAGTTAATTAATAATTTCCCTCTGTGACTTTCTTTGGTTTTAAAAGGTCGAGATTAGACAAATCCGACCTTTTAAGTCTAAAGAAAGTCAAAGTTTAAACACACTGTTGATTTATCTAAAGTGTCATTTTTCTCACGTCCTCCGGAACCTGCGGTCAAATAGTATATTTGTACGTATCTTGATTTTGGCCAGTTTCACCGGATATGTGATTTGCTTAAAAAGAAATTATCTTCCTTTGCTATTCTTTAAAGTAATAACTTTTGCCTTTACTTAGTAGGTATACTTTTGTTTTATTTTAGAAAAAATATATTTTTTTTTACCAATTTAGGTACGTACTTACCTATAAACATAAAACATTGTAATTAAAATACAGTGAATAAGGTTTACAAGACATTATATCTTACACCTTATCTAGGACAGATATTCATCGGTTCCATCTTCCATTAATTGTAAAATGAATTAATCAAACGAGTCACCGCACAAGCTGTGCTTTAAGACGGCATGGCGGCGCAATCAATTTCCTACCAGTCTGTCGGTCTTGAATAAAATCTGCAACATAATCTAGTCTTGGTTTGTTTACATCGAGATTGCAATATATCAAATCAAATCAAATCAAATATACTTTATTGCACACACAGTAGAAGACACAATATTTACAAAACACAGAAACATATGGATACGTACAATGAGGCGACCTATATTGCTGAAAGCAATTTTTTCATAGGCAGCCTCCTCCGATAGAAAGAGATGTAAAAAGAAGAAAGGTAGATAGTGCGGCATTAATATCTGCATAATAAAATTTCAATAATAACAAAATATATAAATACTGATATATAGATACGAGAAATAATAGACTATATACTATTTTGCCTTGATATAAACTTAATTTATTACGTACTAGCTGATCTCCGCAGCTTCAGTCACGGTAACTTCGGAGTTCCAAAATGAATTCCAGGATAAACTATACATTTATACAGTGATCTTGAATAACTCTATTTATTGGAGAAAACCGCATGAAAATCCGTTCTGTAGTTTTTGAGTTTATTGCGAACAGACAGACAGATGCGGCGGAAGACTTTGTTTAATAATATGTTGTGACTATGAAAACATGTGCACGTATTGTATTGTGTGGATTTGTAACTTGCACTCTCACCTCATTTCCGTATCTACCTACTAGGAATATATTGTATATTTTTTTTAATATATATAGTCAACCTACTCTTGATAAAAATGCGAAAATTCGACTGATTTCATCTATACCTACTAAGTCGATTTTTATCAAAATTAAGTATTTATTACACGGTAAGTAAACCTCATACAACTACAAATATCAAAGCACTGTAAGCTCATCACTTCACAAATCAAATAAGACCCTTGTAGGTACTCGATTCACGGTGGTCGGTGACAGCTGTTTAAGTGTTTACCTCAGTAAACCTCAAAACCCAAAAAACATGACTTTCCTTCAAATACTTTAAAGTTTCTATAATAACAGTTATCATCATTATTATACTTTTAAATTCCCGTAAATATGACGACAATGCAGATTTTCAGTGTATAGATTTAGCTGATGCCCGCAGTTTCACCAACGTTAATTTCAGAGTTCCCCCGGGAGTTCCGGGATAAAAAGTACCTACCCCTGATAACGTGTAGGTATGTAAAATTTCATGAGGATCGGTTGAACCGTAGAGACGTGAAAGCGCAACAAACAAACAAATAAACAAACAAACAAACTCACGAAATCCACGGGGAACAACTAGTAGTAGGTATGTATGTTGTATGTAGGTGTGCATAGATAGGTATTTATTATACCCGCAGTTTCACACGCGTTAATTTCGGAGTTCCTGCGGGAATTCCAGGAAAGGAAAGTTGTTTTTGTCCTTTTCTCTACCACTGATAACGTGTATACAAAAATGCATCGTGATGGTTGAGTACCTACTTAGGGTGTGAAAAGGCAATAAACAGACACACAAAGTTAATTTCGTATTTATGATACTAGTATGGATTACTATTTATTATGTTATCTATACATATAAAATGCTTTGTCCTGAATGAATAAAAAACAGTCTAAACCGCTGATCGTATAGAGACCGGAAACTTAGAGGGTGTGTTCTTTGTATGACTTAGGCATCCGATAAGAAAGGATTTTCAAAAATTCTACCCCTAAGGTGGTGAAAAAGGGGACAAAGTTTATATTGAAATTAAAACCTCGTAAGTCTTCTCTTAACCAGAGGTGACTGCGTCGGGGCAGAGCCCCCTGCAGTGGGCGATCCCACGCTGTCCGCCAATACGAACAGGAACTGGGGGGCGGGCGGTCTGAAATTAAAACTGAATTTGAAAAAGCTTTATTGAACACAACACAAAAATTACAACATTTATACAACAACTATACAACTATACAAGTACCTACCTATATGAAGCGATGAGCCGCGCGCAACTTTGATAAAGAATAGATACATAATACTTACTGACGCACTCAGAGTCATTTCAATGATTACTTAATTTTAAGTAAAAAAATATTTTAAAACAAAACTGCCGCAATCAGAGACATTCAAAGTTAAACGCCAATTTTAGATTCAACAAGATATTCGTTAGGAAACATAATATAACATAACTTGGAACATTGTTAGTAAACAAGTAACCTCATGTTACACATGATCTGATAAGTCAGAACATTGATTAAAATCTCTACTGTATAAAGCGTTAACATAAGTTTAAGGTGTTGTTAACTTGTCAACTAAACTGTTGTGAGATGGATACATGATGGTGATATAAAGACTGAAAAATGCACCTTTGAAATGAAAATGAAATGAAATGAAAAACACTTTATTGAACATCACAATCAGTACAATTTGATATGATTGATTGATTATCTTAATAAAATATATATAATAAATCATCATTATGCAGAAAATTTCAACGAATAAGTACATTGATAGTTTTTCCACTTTTAGGAGTGAGTTTTGAATTGATAACTAAGAAACGTGTGGATCTAGTTAAGACTAAGCTACTAAGCATTTATTGCAACTAGACGGAATAGAGATTTCATACAGTCTGAGTCTAACGGCCGCACTCAGAGTCGACTTTAATGATTACTTAATTAAGTATAGATTAACATTAATTTATTAAACTTGACTGATTGCAGCAGTTTTGTTTATAAAATCTATACTTAACTAAGTAATCATTAAAGTCGACTCTGAGTGCGGCGGTAAGCTGTTATAATTAATTATTTTACTTAATATCTATACTGATGATATTGAAACAATACGTACCTACTGTATGCGAAATAGATAGAACTAGAGTGTTAAGTAACGCATAATATACATAGTAAATAAAGGAATCAAGTCAATTGGTAAAAAAATTAAACGGGAAGGTGGTCATATTATTTTAGCGTGAGGTGAAGATTTGTACCTGCACAAGTTAAATTTTAAGAGGAAATTATTAAATGCCGAACATTATATTTCCGTTCGCGCCCATCGACATCCCTTTTTTTAGAACTTTAAATTCTCCCATGTCCCATTCTCTATTGATCCCATCTTTGATATTGTCCTGTCTACATCTTCTTTTCTCTTTTAAAAGTCATCGACGTAAACACAGATATTACTCGTATAAAATGTAATGCGTACGTAAGATATGTAGTAATATTGTATTTTTGAAACTTTATTTATAAAGGAACAAACAAGAGGCGAGTCTAGCCAAACTAGCGTTTCGAATTATAATGAGTAAGCCTCCACTACGACCCCCACCAAAGCGTACGCTCATTCATTATTATCAGATGTTTCTCACAGAAAACTTGAGGCTTCAGCGCAACCGAGTCAATCAGTTCGGATATTTGGTATGTATGTAGGCAGACTTTCTCTGGGTGAAACGGTCGAGAGAGGGGACGCGACCTTGTTAGAGGGAGGCTGGCATGGCACCTGCGTACTATCCACTTGTCACTAGCTGATTGCCGCGCGCGCATCGCCGCGTTCGATCATTATACTAACGCGTATAAACGCACGTGCGTACGCTACATTTTTTTTTCTCGAGGAACAGTGGGACGGATTTTGTGTGCGAACTGTGTGACTTTGTGCTCAGCTGGACTGTGCTGCTGGTTTTTTGTATTCTTATTGTTATTTGTTCATTGGAAGATTAAGCGGTATGTATTGAACGAATATTCATAACTCATTTATCAATAACGAATTTTATCAGTGAGCGAATTTATCATTAAGAGTTGTCATTATATTAGGTCAGTTTTTTTCTTCAATAGGTCAGGAAGCTTTCGTTCCAATCAGATTTAATTTGCATATAGTTTTTTTTTTATCAAACTCTCTCTCTACGTCCACATAGATTACACCTACTTTTTTGTAGACGTAAAAATTTAAACGAACAAGTTTTAAATTTATACAATAATTAATAAAATGCGCATAAAATGTGTGTCAGGAGCGATGTGTGTTGATTTAGAGCGGATCGTCCGCTAGGCGGGTCAGAGATGCGCGGACGCAAGTTTACTCGTATATGTAGATAACATCAAAAAGATGATTTTCAGCACTAACCTTGAAGTATGTTGATGTAGGAAATTGGAATACACATGACATGTAAACAGATACATTACATATATACTTTAGAACTAGACTAATGACTTTAACACGATGTTAAACATGCCAAACGTGGAAGTTTGAATATACAGGCTAGTAAAGCTGCCATTTTACTACTTATCAATCTTACTCTTATTATTTTAATGCGATGTACCTATTTGTCCAAATTTCGCATTGCACGGAGCTACAAATCAACATGATAAACTTCCTACCGATCCTCTCTTGTCTTGATATAATGATATGTTTGTGAGGTGTTTAAAGTAATTTGACATTTAACAGAAAATGCTCTAAAGATAAGCAAAATGAAATGGCCTTCCTTTAAGCCCAGTAGGTATGTCCTCTTCCCGGGGATTATGACAACAATTCTTCGGATCGTAATCTATCATAAGCTTAACAATTGTTCTCCGTAACTGTCCACTGTGTTCTATGACTGACATTGGCATGAATAGTGCGCCTACCAATCCAAGGCGTCTGTTGCCATATTGAAAAAAAAAGAAGAAGAAGAAAATCAATTGGCAGCGGAATGATAAGCCCCGCCGAGTGGAGACTCTCGACCACCCTCGATAGCGAGGGTGGTCGAGAGTGGTTGAATTTGTGCCATGAATCGATAGACCTAAGTGATATGCTTTGAAGAGGTTTACATAATATATAGGTACGCAATAGCCGACTACGCCGATGTAACTGTCACGTTTGTGCCACGCTACCACAGCGCAAGATGTTACAGAGTATATCAAGATGAAGACCAACTTTCTTCTGAGGACCGAACTGCTGGAGTCGCGTCATAATGCTAGTTTCAAGGCTTTTGTGGTGTGAGTCCCGACCTTTATGAAGGAAGACTTTTGGCCGAAAGGTGTGGTCTATAGGCGATTCCGGGGTAGGGTACCGACAGCCACCACCAGAGCGACACAGTGTCAAAAATAGAATGTTTTTTATATTTGTTATATGTATGTTAGTTTTGTAAGGTATTTATCTATTTGCCTGATAATAAAACAATAAAAAAAAAATCGGATTTCCAATGATGGTTGGCTATGCCTCTTACGCGATTATAACACAAAATAGCTGCTTATGCTCCTTGGACCGATCGCATGCATGCTTAAAAAAGGAGAAAACAAAAAAACAATATGTCTAGCTGTGAAATCGTGCCGGCTGGTGGTAGTGATAATGATTAGTCACCACTACGACAGAGTTGTCTACATGAAAGACAAGTTGATGGCTTATGGAGAGTAGAAGTCAGTTATTAAAGCATTTCACGGAGTTCCCGCGGAAACTCTCAGATCAGCGCGGGTGAAACCACAAGGAACAGCCAGTACATATAATAAAAGCAAAAGCTCACTCACTGACTAAACACGAAATCTCAAAACTACGCAACATACAAAAGTAAAATTTAACAGAAAGTTAATTTATGAAGAAAAGAAGAGTAAAGCTTATAAAGGTGTTTGCAGGTTCCACGGGAACTCTATCGTATTACTGCGTATGAAAATGCAGAGAACAGCTGGTAACTAATAAAAGTATTTAAGTAGTACTTAAATTAACCGCAAATAAACTAATTCGACCATTTAATTTCAATCGATGCGCTCGCGTTGCGTAAATTAAGCGTGATGCGCACGCGTCGCATTGTCCACTGCTCTGCTTTTAAGCTCGTACCAAACCTTGAAAATTTTAGTGATTCCAGTATAATGTTAAAGGTCATGCGTTAATAATCTTTAAAAATTGTGAATTACTTTACACTAAGGCACTAACGGCAAAATTATTAGTTAAAATGTCAATTAATATTAATTTTATGACCGTCTCTGGTTGCGGCAGTTTTGTTTTAAAAACCTTTACTTAAAATTAAGTAATCATTAAAAGAACTCTGAGTGTGGCCGTATGACCTAGTGGGATTTAATAGTGTCATATCTAATCCATACTACCTAATATTACAATTACGAAAGTTACTTTTTCTGTCTGTTACGTTTTCACGAATTAACTACTCAACCAATCATTATGATGCACGTTGTCAGAGATATGGAAAATGATACAAAGTACTTTTATCCCGTAATCACCGTGATAATTTCGAAATTTACGCGGGTAAAACCGCGTGGAACAACTAGTTGTAATAAAACATTTTAACTTTGGAGTAAAAGAGTTCAACGAATCATACATAGGTAATGTAATATAAAAAAATCAATTCGTTTCGAATCAACTGATTTCATTGGAACGTTTATGAATATCATTAGATATAATTTCGAATAAAAATAAATGTTTGCTTCGTAATATATTCATGGCTATAAAATGTAATCAAGAACGGCGCGGTGTTATGAATTCGTTTTTGTGATTGACATAGGTAAAATTTGTACACGAAATTACATATTTTTTATTATTTTAATCACCCGTTGAACATTTTTGATTTGAGACAAGAGTGAACGGAGAAAGTTTGAGTGTCACACGTGATCTCAAAACGTCAGCGGCGGGCTTCAAAGGTTTTTTTGAGGAAAAGTGTAAGTGAACAAAAACAAAGTTTTATTTCAAGGAAGAACAAAGTAGTATTTCAAGAAGTATAAGTAAGTATAATACAACGTACGTTAATCATATTTACAAATGTAGTAAAACTTCATCGGTCACGTTAGGGAATTAAAGTCCAGTGACTTCAATTCGTTACGGATTATGCGTTATGTCTGAGTATGTAAGAGATTTTTGTAAATATTCATTAAATAACTGAATTATGAGAAGTCAACGCTGCGGGTCAAGTCATCGTTTTTCTTAGGACAATCATAGCAATCTGTAAATTACGCGCAGAGTGGTACATTTTTGATACAACATTTTTGGTCCATGTTGTACCTAGGTAGGTACAACATGGACGTTTTTTTTGTGCAGACATTTTTGCATCTCTGACTGTGTATCTCGGGATTTAGTAGGTTAATAATGACACACCCTTTTTAATTGATTATGCTATACCTTCATTCGACTTAAGAGTAAAAAAAAACGAATAAAAATAGTCTCATTGTCAGTTCTATAAAATCAATTAATAAATAATAAGTCATTCGGGACCAAATGCTGCAATGTTGAGTGTAATATTTAAATTTTAGGTTTGGCAACTTCTTCAATAGTTGCCGTAAATTTATTGAAGTTATTGTAACGATGTTAGATTCACCTGTAAAAGCGTCTTTAATTATTCTACTTGCTATTATAATAATTATGATATTAATTAAAACCACAAGCGTATAGGTACCGCGATATAACGGCTGTAGAGCTATTCAAAATTAAACAAACAACTTTAAAACCTTTACGGCAATTAAAACTTTTAAGTGTGGAATAATAATCAGATGGATATTAAGATTAATACAACACTCGCTTCTACCTACCAACAAGCGACTGACCAGCGGACAGGAAACGTTGTCAACTCACTAACTACGCCGGTATTCGTTTAAACGGATTTTAATAGTTAAGTTAATAGGTGAAACTCATCTCTGACGGTGTCCAATGAAAACTAGGACTTATACGTTTTTTGTTCAAATATCCGTTTTGCTTTCTCCAATAGCAGTCGGTAAGATAACTCTAGGATGGATGGGAATCGTTTGTCAACGTTGATTTCTAAATTGATGGTGATGTTTATCGATTTATCTTTAAGTTAATTAAGATGTTTTTTTAATTAGGATCTTTCTTCTGAGCATTGTACCTCGACAGTCAGTAAAAAGTCCCTCACAGTATTTCACCCTAAACATAACAAACCATTAACTCCCTAACTATGTATAGGTAAAGTTACCATCAAAAACATGTAAATATTTTTGTCAATCGTCAAACTTTATTACTCTTATAATGTGATTAATTGAATTTCAAAAGTTATACATATTTTCGATGCCGACTGTAGACGTACGAACCCTACACCACTCGTGTTAAGCGCGTCGAAATATTTTTTATTCTTTAAAAACTGATGAGATTCATTATTTTTGTCAAGTATAAGTAGTACAGTAGGTACAGTAGTAGTTTAAAAAAAAACTGTTTATAACTTTGTACAGTTTTTTTAATTCTGTAGTTGTAACACAAATCATTAGTATCTACACTGTATTGGAACATAATAGGGATGTTGACGACTTTTGAAAATCATAATTCTAATTAGTCTGGTTTGTAGATTAAAAAAAAATATTGGACACGTATTTTTTGCTTTTTCAAATTATTATTATTTGATTACGTAAAAAAAGGGAAAAAACGTGTCGAATATTTTATATTAATTTACAAACCGGACTATAAAAAAAATTTGTCAACTAGCTCATAGTTATTTACTTATTTATAGAGTGCACGCATGTTATTATCAATGCAGAGACCAGACGAAAATTTGTGGTTTAAGAGTTCATTTCTACTTTTAATGTGTGTAATATTTAAAGTTCAACATTCATACGCAACTCATATATAGGTTCATTAAACCTAAGATACGTAAGGTAAGATAAGTAAAGTCACAATAACGACCAGACGACATTGCGGCTAAGTGATTGTTTTCTAGAGCCCAGTGTGAGAAAACTTTTAAGCTATAAGGTAATTAATTTTGAGTTTCTCTCATAGACACTTCTGTTTTGGAGAAAAAATTATGGTGAAGTTTTTGAAAATGGAAAGTTCAATCCCCAAAAAGAACGTGTTATTAGTACAGTCAACAAAATTATAAGTAGGTATGCACTTTGGTCAAATTTGAAGAATTTTCTAAAGTTTTTTAACATAGAAACAATCAAAGTTCATAGGAGAATCTGATAAAATCCGCCGGAATTGTAATTTAAAATTAAGCATGTTAAATATTTCATCAAAACTACAGTACTTACTGTTTGAGTAGGATAAGTAATATTGTATTACTATCTAATAAATATGTAAACAAAACAAGTACGTATAGTGACTTAGTATTGTAACCGACTAGTTATGGAGAAAGTTTAAGTCAAAGGTCAAATCAACGGAGCTTAGCGCGTAAGCTTAAGCTAAAATAATAGCAAGCGTTTTGTGATATACTATAATTGTAAGCAGCTCATTAATTATTCAATTTAAAACTAGCTGTTCCCCGCGGTTTCACTCACGTTTATTTCGGAGTTCCCGCAGGAATTCCAGATTACAATATACCCTATGTTACTCAAGGATAATGTAGCTTTCTAATGGTGTAAGAATTTTTGAAATTTCCAGTAGTTTTACACAAACAAACAAAAAATCAAATCTTTTCTCTTTTTATAATTTGGCTCACAATTATTATGTTATCACTTAGAGAAATTTTATTAAAAATCTCATTTTGGTAGTACAAGATGTACCCCGTGGTTTCATCAGCTTGAAATTCTTTTATAAAACAACTTTTTACTTGACATTCGATTTAAATAAAGCAAAGCCTATATGTTGCATCAAGCTAAGCTTAATAAAATTATATACCTTATACTTGTTAGAAATAAAGTTGTTATTATTATAAGTTATTAATCTACCTTTGAAAACCGCATAATAATAAATTCCAGTAGATCCGAAGATAACCGCGAACAGACGAGAGGGCTCTTTTGTTATTTTTATTGTATTGTATAAAGTTGTAGGCATGTGTTGTCTGTAAATTAAAAAAGAACTTGTAAGTGAAGTGCAAAATAAGTGACTTTGACATTGTAATCATTTTCGATGGACAATTTTTGGCTTGTTTGTCCGGTTGTTTGAACGCTCATCACGCGAAAACTGAAATAAACATATACGTAGCTTATGTGATTAGCTTTTTAGATTTCAGTTTTTTTATCTAATCTATTCTTATAAACTTTTTATTTGCAAGCTCTACTTCTATGCAAATGAATTAAAAAGTCAGTGGAGTACAAATTGATATGTGAAGTGTGCCATTCCAAACGTCCCCCGGGGCTGTAGGATATAAAAAATATTGACAGTTGATAAAAAAAAAGAATAGAGACTGTCAAAACGCCAAAGTCATTCGTAATAAAGAATGATTGTTGTCATTCGTCGGTCGTGTTAATTGGAGTGTATTGTGGAGTCATTAGTTACTGAAGATTGATCATGAATTTTAATAAAATCTTTTGGGATTTTTTTCTTGTTCATTAGTTTCTTTAATATTAACCGCTTGATGCAGAAAGTATGTTCTTAATTATTTAATTCCTTTATATTCATACTTGACAGCGAACTTTTGAGCATAAGATTAATAAACTATAAACAGCTCAAGGTAATCAAAACTTTCATAATCACTTAAAGCTTTACCTTGGTTCCACAAAGATTAGAATAGAATACTCTTTATTGTTCACCAAATGTTACAGCATGTTCACAAAGAATCTTATAAATTACGGCACACAAAAGGAAGTCTTATCGCTTTACTAGCGATCTCTTCCAGACAATCTTTAATATCGTGGAATTATCAACATGGAGATACCTAGCAGCCTAACAGCACATACTTAGAACATTTTGTGGAAAGATAAAATTGATTTTAAAAAAAAAGTTATAATTTAACTGTTATATTATTTGTAATTTATTTGTGAATGAAACTAAATTTCAATGTCAATGACCCGCAACTAAAGTAATCGTACAAACAACGTTGCATTAGACCGATGACCTCGCACGTGGGAATAATAGTCCGAACGAATTTATTTGTTCAGTGGCCATTCAAAAGATGATTAGGTATCGTTACCATAATAAGAATTCCGGAACTGTTACGGTATTGCGGTGAAGCCTCGACCGGCCTCCGGATTCCGGACTGAGACGTTGGCGTCGCCGGTGGCGTGACAGCGAAAGTGTTTCCAATTCGCACAAAGCCGAGCCGCCGCCCCGCCTTCTTACCTTTTTTGGATTACCACATTACAGCAACGAATTCATTGGCTTTATTTGGGTAGAACAATTAATTGACTTAATTAATTTGTATATCAACCATAAGAAGATTATTATGAAACGTGGTCGCTCATTATTGGCCTTAACTTCAATGGCACAAAGCAACAAAGTATCAGAAGGATAAAAGGATGAAAAATGGATAGAGGATTACTCAAAATGTTCTTACGAGATCGAAACAAAAATGAGATCTGTAGAAGAACTAGAGTAAACGTCATATAGCTTAATTAAAGAACCACAAAGCTTGCATGGCATGTTATACTCGTAGAGTTGACAACCACTATTACTTATGTAACTTTTGTTTCTATCATTTTTCGGTTGCAATCAAAAACATGATGGTTTTGCGATTACAATATGCACGTTTTGATATCTTCAATATCTATAGCAATCAACCAAAATAAACATACTTCAAAAGTTGAAGCTGCCTAAACATGATTAATTAATAGGAAAATCGTTATTTTTCTGATTGTAACTGAAATATGATAGCAACAAAAGTTACATAATTGGGTATTCTCCAAGGTATGAATATCAAAATTCTAATTAGTCCGTCAGTTAGAAAATAAAAAAATAATAGACACGTATTTTTTGCTTTTTCAATTTAATGAAAATGAACATAGATAAAGCGCATTAAAGTTTAGGGTGGGGGGCTCGTGACGTCAATATTCATTATAAGCGCCATACAAACCGCACCGAATTGTGACGTCACGCGAAATTTCAACTCAATGTATCTCTGTTATTTTTTGAGTACGTCAAAAAAGAAAAAATACGTGTCCAATATTTTTTACTAATCTATACGACGGACTAAAAAAAAAATTTTTGTCAAGTAGCCAATTGTCCTGCTGGCGTAGAGATCCTTGTCGGAGACATTTTCACAGTACCTATGCGTCTGTCGACTAATGTGATAATTATGGTGACAAAACGATTAAGGTACTTTTAAAAATCATCAATTTATCGTCGACAAACGCTCACTAATGTGAAAAGGTCTCCGACAATGATTTTAACCAAACAAAGTTTCTGCCCAATCCTCGTTGCTTTCATCGCATCGCACCTTTCTCTAGCTAGTTTCAGTGATCTCTACATTGTAATTTTTATCACAAACATTTGCAGGTTAAGAAGGTACCAAGTTATTACATGTATTTTGATAACGTAGAAAAAGAAAACCATAAAGTCAAAGAAGAAATTGATTATGTGTGAAAATTTCAAGACATAAATAATTGTAATAGAAATTCTCTGTTGAAAATTCTCAGAAAGATAAATAAATTTATCATACTAAGTTTTACAGAAAACAATCTTTTTCACCCACTCCATAAAAATATTACAAATCCCATTACCAAAATTGTTTATCTCAAATAGAATTTGAACTTGAAGACAGTGCAATAAGTGTTATTTTTCTATTAAAACTATCGATTGATTTATATGAGGTGATGTTTTGTATTGAACGTCAGTCCGCTCAATCGATTTTATCGTACAAAGACGGGGCGCGTACGCACGCATTGCGGTGAGCTCCTGTTATTCATCGCAAAACATTGTAGATATTATATTATTGATAAATAATAATTTTATTTTCATTATTGTGAAAGGATTACAAAAACATGTTTCTTAAATCATTTATTATCATTATTTTTATAAATATTTTCTTAGGGAAACGCTTTTGTCGATATACATGCCTATGCCTAAAGGTATCTAACTTCATATCAACTCGCCTTTTTGTGACTTAAATAACGATTTGTTTTGTAAAATTATCTTGTTTTATATGAAAATTTTAGATAATTTTACAATTTTATATATATATATATATATATATTTATATATATATAATTTTATATATATATATATATATATAAAATAGATGGAAAGACGAAAATGTGGAAAAGCGTAATCGGTTAAAAATAAATTTAATCAACAAGTTCCCACCGAGCGATGATAAGCGTAGTTAAATTAAAATAGAATCGCCACTTTGCCGATCGACCTGCATAATTATTCACTGTCAAATGTAATCCGGCGGTACTAATACCACATTCCATCATTTATCTATATTATAGGTGTATTATATTTATCGATATATCGACATTGACGATGCGGTGGTCGTGTAAACATCGATAGTTGGGTCGCTAATTAGACTCGTGGTGAAAGTTACCGACCGACTGACCACAATACGATCTCGGCTCGATGTTTCGGCGGGTGTCGATTTTAGATCGATTCTACTTTCGTTTTTGACTACTCTTACTTACCGTTCACCAAAAGTGTCGATTGTGTTACTGATTTATCTTGTAAGTTACGTCTACCATTTGCATATTGACTCTTGACCACTTTTTTTCTCACAACGCAGTTGTGTGCCCGCTAGTTTGATTGAAGCAGATATGATTGGAACATGACTGACGATAGAGAAATTCTGATTGATAGCGATAAATATACTTAAGTATTGTATGTGTCTACTTGCTTTCTGTAATTACGCAAACCCTTTTCATCAGCTAGCACCACATGACAGATGACAGAATGGTTATTATGATAAATAAATTTCTCTCCAAAACGTATACCTATACTAACAGTTTGCTTTACTTCTCAGGAAGACAAAGTTTGAAGTGTGGCAACCCTGGAAGGCTGTGACACCTAATTATCGCGCGGGGTTAATGTCTCTTTATCTGTTTAGAAGGTGGCAACCGTAAAATGTCAAAATGTAATGGAACAGATACCATGCGAACTTAGGTAATAAATATTAAATAGAAAGAGACGACGAACATGGACGTAACACTGAACTGACTATAATTAAAGGTTGAAAAAACATTTGATGTCACTGAAGGAGCGACACTCAAATTCATGAGGTAAATGCAAAATAAGCGCCTGCTGTTTGCGTCAGAATTATTTCATTCAAAAACATGATAATGTTCTTATCGATATCTCCATTTTACCTGTTCCTAATCAGCTATAGTAGGTATAGTTAAGTCCATTGGGCTTGTCTACCAAATTTTAGTTTTTGAGTACATCTTGTAGATAAATAACAAATATTGGACACGTATTTTTTCATTTTCTTCGTTATCAAATGTCGCGTGATGTCACAACGTCTTATAAACTGTAGCACGGCGTGTCCTCACGTGACATTTCGACTTATTGTATATCCGTAACTTTTTGATTAGGTAAAAAATAAAAAAAATACGTTTCAAATATTTTTTTTTATTAATCTACAAGACGGACTCGATATAATTTTGATTTTCATACCCCGGAAACTAGACTATTGACAGCATTTACAAAATTTAGCCTTAGGCAATTATCTATAGGTAAACCAAACACCACAGTTTATTAATACAACGATTAAGTATCTCATATAAAATATCTATATATTTAAACGAAAGGTCACTAACTCACTGACTACACAAGAAACCTCTAAAACTGCTTGACATACTTGGGCTCACCAGTGGGTCTAGCCGGTGGGTCCACGGGTCGTGCGTCGAAATTTGGCGGGTTAGATATATTAATTGGTTACATTTAGCACTTACAAACCGCAATTATATATAGTAAAAAAAAATCCAGTATCTTTATATACTTACACACTACCGCTTATATACAGCTGGAGCCGACAGTTTCACCCAAATAAATTTCGGGATCATGTCAAACTCTATTTGATTAACTGAACGCGCATATCTAATATATGTTGACCCAGGACCAAAGTTACCCATGTACAAAATTTTGTTTATAACCATCCAGTAGTTTTTTGAGATACGCATTCAAACAAACCAACAAACAGACCACAGACAAGATTTTGCTCAGAAATTCCAATACCGAAAGTTTCTAATCGCCTCCGTGCTATGACAAGTCGTGGTATCGTCGTAGAGTCTCGGTAAACTGTGCCAGCGGGTCCGCAAACCACATATGTGGGTTTATGATGGCACCACACAGGTTCCCAGACGTGGGTTGTGGGTTGCTTGCCGCACTATTGTCTCGGGCAATTAAAACTAAACACAGTTACGTAGACATTTCTACAAATACCATGTGAATGGTACTTTGGCATCTGTTAATCTTGTTCCGACGATTCTTCATGGAAATTTACTTGTCATAGTTTGTTTTATTGCAATAAATCTATTCGTTTAATCGATATTCATCTTTATGAGAGTCACTGTATAAAATAAACAAATAATAATTTAAAACTACGTTGTGTTAAAACGCATTGCAGATGTCCGTGAGTGTACCACCTGCCTGTTTGCCTAAGACATAAAAAAGTCATCAAGTTGATGTCACAATGGGATGCTTAATAAGTTAACTTGAGAGATCTGTTCAGTGAATTTCGTTAATTTTGTGATGAAAATGCAAAAAGTTGGCAGATTTAAGTCCTGTAACAGGCGACAAGCTGTCTACGACATGAAACATTCATTTCCAAAGTGAGAGTGAATCTATAGCGTGACAACGACTACCTATTACATCTATCCTATCCTACCTACCTATCAACTTAAGGATATTTTTAACTTTTCATAAGAAGTCAAGCGCAAGAACTGGTGGCATTAGTTTTTTTTTAATCGACCAAAATGTTTGTCGACATTCTCATCTGATAATAAGCAATAATATAAATGTAGTTTTACACTTCCGCCAATTTAATGCTCATTAATCCTAATTTTTAAGACTCCAAATTATTATTTAGATTCTCATCTTGTATTCTTCAAATTAACTTACAGACTGGTTATAATCTAGATATGATGCTAAAGATGATTTAACATTTTGTTCAAAAGCGGATGTTTTAATTGTTAGGCAATGACATTATTAGGTAGTAAAACTTATTGTGTTGTCTTAATTTTAATAGTAATATGAAGACTGAGTTTTTAAAAGTTTATTGAAAGGTTTTTAAAAACTTAACAAATAATATAGATAGTAATAATAATAAACAAACAAACATTCGATTTCTGATCACTGAATAAGTTCTGAATTCATCACAAAATGGTGTCACTAAAACCACTTAATATTAGTAGATATCTAGTAGAAATGTCATCAAACTTTGACACATTATTTATTTGTTTAAACATTGGTAGGTACTTTCTAAGTTCTCTGTCTATCTAGCTATAAGGATATTAGCTTCGCACACTACCTACTAGTGACGCGATATGTGGGCGATCATGAAGTGGTCAGATTTGGTCTCGTATACGTATAGTAAAGTCGGAAATATTTTCAAGTCCTTCGAAATGTCATAGACAGTGAAAGTGTAAACATAGCCAATGTCAAGTTGCACTTTCGTTTAGGTGTGTTGTGTTTATTTTCATTTTAAATCAGTTTACTTTCAATTCTTACGTCCACGCTAAATACGTTCATGCGATTTGAAGTTTCGTTTCATTCAATTTTGTGTAATCTTTTAGCATATTATTAACTAGCAGCTCTTGTGACTTCGTCTTTTTTATATCCGCTATCAACTATCAATATAATAGCGAATTGTAATTACCGCTGCCTTTAATTTCTAATGTATTTCCCAAAATTGTTTAGTTTTCTGGTAAAATTAAGTTCTTCCTATACTATTTATTGTAAGCGGCAATTAATTACAATCGTTAAATTATTTAAACACAATTAATAAAGTGAATAATTTAAACTCATTCACTGAACCCAAATCGATCGCGTAATGATTATGATGTAAGTTACTATAATGTGTTAATGTTTCCTTATCGGATGCCAATCGCTGCCCTAACGCATTTTGCTGTCGCAATTCACTTTCAATTTAGTCTACAAGCATCCGTATCTAACTATCATCTGCATTATATCTAACTATCATCTTGTATTGTAAAAGAAGAAGTACAGTAAATAAATAGTACCCCAAACCCTGTACCCCCTAGAAACAAATAAAGTCGGAGGCATAGTTAGGTGTAATTGTTAGAGATAGATTGGAATCCCACCAATGAAAAGAAAGAAAGATGATGAATGCCAGAAAGAAAAGGAATGTGGAATGAAAATGCGAGAAGAATTAAAGCGGGAACTGGTATGGAAGTGTGATTTAATGATAAGGGCGCCGATAATGTTGGCGGTAGCTAGTATAATTAAAAAAAAAAAAAAAAAAAAAAAAACTATCATCTGCAGGGTAAATCACTCGAGATCTAGTGCAAATCTAGTGTATGAAAGATGTAATCAATGATTAATTTTTTTTAATGAATGGCAAAAGTTGTAAAAAAATTAAGTACTTACGTATGTATGGTCAAAAGCACAGTCTAGGTAGGTACCTTTCTTTTCTTTTTCTCTCTCTAACATGGTCTATGAAAAGATTGCTTTTAGCAATAAAGGTCTCCTAATTGTAGATATTTACCGACATGTTTCTGTATTGTAAATTTATTTCTCTACTATTTGAACTGATTTGAAGTATCTATTGGTAGCAATTTTTGTTGTTCAAATGTCGTACTGAAATAGAATTCAACTTTTGAAAATTTAATAGAATACGCTTTATTCACAACTGTATATAAGTTAGTTTAATTGACTTCATATCACATTTTACCCTTTAACTAATCTCCGCCCTGAAACATTTTCGTTTAGAGAAATAAGTTTTAATACTTAGAGATCAGGAAAGCTAGTGAATACAGTTAGGTAAATAATACGAGTACGTATCATGTTATTAAAACAAAAGTAACGCTACTTCTGAAAGCAAGACAAAAGTTATTTTGTTTGTTTTTTTATTATTAGAACCACGTAAATAATTTTATACAAACTGATCAGTTTACAAATTTGTTTTCAATGAAGGGCCGCCTCCAACAGGGTCAAGTGTGCAGTGAAAGTAACTGAGGCTGCGTCCGCACATTCGTGAGACTCATCGTCTGTTATATTAAGTTCGTCGACTCGGAACGTTTGGGGGATAATTAATATGGTTAAAATTATATTACGCAGCGGCGCGAAAAGTAATTTTGAGTTCATTTGTTTTTAACGTTAATTATGCTCTCCCATCATATTTTCCCAGTTGTAGCGTTTATGACCATGATAATCAGCCCAAGCTAATTAGTGATCGAGGTGGACTTTTTGACGTGACGAACGCTGGTTTCACATTTGAGTGTGTATAATCATCTAAGTATAATATATACCAGGATATAAGTGTCGATATTAGTATCGAAGAAGTAGAATTGTGTTGCGAAAGATAAGAAAAATAATAATTTACTGGAAGAAAATTTCCTCCATTCATTATGATCAGATATCTCGTCTTTTTTAACATAGCAATTAAACCAAAACAAGCCCACCCAATACACAGTAGGTACTCAACAAAAATAACAGACCACATGTCTGACTTTTGCCATTAGGAAGTAGATTTGGTATCAATCTGAGTTCTGTCTTCAGTGATATAAATCACGTCTATCACTAAGTCGTGATTAATTATTTTTGACGCTTTTAAACGAATCACTTTTTGACTCGTACCTATGCGTGATGAATTAACGTCGTGTGTTGTGATGCCTAATAATGATTAGAATGATTCAAATGAAAGTGTATCTGTAACAAATCGAACGTTACTCTGTTACGACACCGATTGGTAGTTTGATACAAATTGAGCTATTAGAAATTCTTTCATCTCTGGTGATATGGATGCAATTGTTGTATTACACGATACATTTTCATTCATAAGTCGGAACCATAAAATTTAATTTCAAATTAGCACGTATTCACAGAAAGTAGAAGAAGAAGAAGAAGAAAATACATTTATTTCAGCACAACACACAAGAAAAAGAAACAAACATAAGCAATGCCTAATCTAAATTTGTACACAATAATAATATATATTTCTTGCATGCTCTGCCGAAAGGGTCAGTACAGTGTCATACTTCTAAAACACGTGCTAGCTGTTGCTGTGGCTTTGTTCGCAGATATAGATAAACTGCTGAAGAGAATAACAGCAATATACAGTGGTAGGTAAAAATAATCTTCCGTGGTTTGAGAGATCCTCAGTAAAGCGATGCACTAACTACCTACTACCTATTTGAATTTTATAGCACACTTCCTTTTATTTTCTTTTTTTTACCAAAAGAAATCACAATTATGTATCTGAGTCGTAGACACATTATAATATGAACACCGGCACCGGTATAAAAACGGATCAGTCCCGATAGTACAATGTCTCAAGCTGACCTTTATTGTCAATCGAACACTAAATTAGTGTAGGTAAAAACAAAAAAAAAACTAAAGAGAAGCTTATTAAAATCGAACTCGAAGAGTTCGGTCGGACCGCACCCCGTAATGAGCCGAGAATATTTCGAAATGAACCGAAAAAACGCTAATGTCACCATTGGAAAGAGTTCCGGCATATGCGCGCGTACACTTTCTCCCATTCCTCCCACGGCACACTTGCACCAAAATACCCCAACTCGCCAAACGGGAACGCCCAAAATATACAGTGATTAAAGTCGTTCTGCATCTCCCTTGCATTTTTTACTTTCGCAAATTTTCAGTCACCTGCCAAAGTGCCAATTAAACTGCACTGTTTTGCGTGGTGGATAATTATAATCGCTTACAGTCGTTTAATAGTTTTATATAACACCATCGTAACATTGTTTCTCAGTTGATATTTATATGTATATATTATCCCCTTTTTAATTCTCTATAGGAGGATTATATAAATTATTTCATTGTTATTATAATTTTATATATAAACTAGCTGTCCCGCGCGATTTCATCCGCGGTAATTTCGGAGTTCCCGCGGAGGTTGCGGGAAAAAAGTACTCTATGCCCTTCAGTTCCCGAGGGAATTCCGGGATAAAAACTATCCTATCTTTTAAGTAGGACCGTATTATAAATGGTTACAAAATTTTATCAAAATCCGTTCAGTAGTGTCCATCGCGGACAAACAACGTGACACGTGATTTATATATATTAGATAGATAATCCTGGTCACTCACGCCCCGTCAACTACTGCAGCTGAAAACCAAGGTTTTCTTTTATAACAACTAGGTACTTAGAAAGATTTCAACCCCCAGTGCACTTAATTTTCACGAATATATTATCTAGAGTCGATAATGGTTTTTTTTAAGTTATTTGAGACAACTGAGTACCTTTTCCTTCAATACATCCATCGTTTAACCTTTCATCCTGTGTACGTATATTCCTACTGAAAACTAGAAACCACGCTAGATTCGCCCTCATCAGCACTGAGATAATTTAAATAATAATTTTCTGCGAAATAAAACAGTATCGCCCTGAATTCATCACAAAACTGGAACTCCTCATATCATATGTGAACGACATTCTTAGTAGACAAGACATTCGTAATTATAAATAAAAACTGGGTTCATTATGAGAGAGTAGGTACAGTTATGATGACTTTGATACACATAATTTGCTTTAGTAATGAAGATCTCACAACTGTTGCTTACTAAGTTGTTTACTATAGATATTGTTTTAACATAACATACTACTTTATTGTCGCGCTACTTTAAATTCTATTTAAAGTTTTTTGTTTTTGTTTTGATAAGGTTATTATTGAACATCTTTGCTGATATGTAGGGACATGATGTTTTCTTTTTTTTTTAATAATAAACATTAACAGCGAAAGCAGAACTGTGATATTTGTGTCTAGTATTAGAAAAATAATAGAATTGTAAGCCCGAGGGATAAAACGAGTGATGTACCTATTATGTTTTCCATTTTTGTCCACAGTTGTCGTCTGTCACGATGCGGCTGAGACCCGGCTTGAGTATAGGTGTGCTTCTCATATTACACATGGTAAGATTACGTTTATGCATATTTACTTATTATTAAGTAGGTATACGTATTTGTCATTCCACTTTCACATTCACGTTACGCTGTCGTTTGAAATACGATTCAAAAATGTTACTGTCAATGTGAAACATGCGGGGGTTGTTAATAATCACCAACGAAGCCTGTGAAAGTGACACATTTTTTATATTATCTTTATCTACTAGGATATTGAAGGACTCCATAAATGAGAAGCAATGCAATCTGAATTGTTAGGTTAGGTTAGGTTTATACTACTGACTAACGGCCGCACTCAGAGTCGTTTTGATGATTACTTAATTTTAAGTTTAAATTTAACTTAATTATTAATGCCAATCAACATTAATTAAATGAACGTCTCTGAGTGCGGCCGTTTTGTTTTTAAAATCTTTACTTAAAATTAATTAATCATTAAAACGACTCTGAGTGCGGCCGTTAGAGACAAATGTTTTACACAGAAATAGGAGCTCTGCTTGGCTGCAGGCTACGTCGAATTAAAGTCGAACGGATGAGGTAAAAGAAAGTCCAGTATTAAACCTAACTTACCTAACCTAGCCTGTCAGGTGCTCTGTATCTTACACATGGAGTCCTCCAATATCATAGTAAACTTAATGTAAGAAAGATAGAAAGATTAATGTGATAACTTATTCACTTTTACCGGTTTCGTTGGTGATTTTTAATAGTAACTGGCGATAATAATCCACGCTTTCATCACATTGGCTGGAACAAACACTTCGTACTTACCTATCTATGTACTTCTCATCTCACATTTTTTTTCGTGAATCACTTTGTATTTGATGTAATCAATTTATCGCCTTTTCAATATCCATATTACCTTTTAATACAATAAAAAACGCATAGCTAAACTAAATAAAATTAAACTATTATTATTTTCGTAACGTCTAAGAATCTAAATCTGAAGGATTTTCTTTGACTTTTTGAGAATTTCTTCGATCACTGTTATAACACCTAGGCAGTTGGCACATCACTTCATGATGATCAACTTAGTTTTTACCACAGAGTCGAAGAACTTCATTCAATACCCAATACACTAAACTTACAATATTTAACTGCTTTTAAATTCAACAAAATTCATTTCTTCAAGTCTATGATTAGCATTGAATAACACGTATCACGTATTATATTACAAAGTCCACCGCCGCGTCTATCTGTCTGTCTGTAAGCGATAAACCCAAAGACAAGCTCAAAAACGAATTTTCATGCAGTTTTCACCAGAAGATATAGTGATTCAATTTATCCTGGAATTTCCGCGGGAACTCCGAAATTACGGTTTATGTAACCGCGGGGGACAGCTAGTTTTGGCGTAATTATAAATACCAAACATCGTTTGTATTGCCATCCCTTTTATACTTGTACCTATACCTAATATATATGTATATCGATGTCTTTCACTTTGGTAAATACAAGTGCACTTTCAACTTAGCACGGTCAAGCACACGGTATACAGTTAGTTATACACCTAAGTGTTTGTTATTGAAAATTATATATACATATATTATTAGTATTAGTAAACAATTTCTTTCAGCTGTCACGAGAATAAATTGGCCATTATGGCAGTCACGTATTTGTCATTAGACATTATTTACTTACACGCGTAGAGTTTTCTTTAGCATTTCCATTGGTTAAAAGTATAATATTACAGGTCTTGTGAACGTATAAGATACCTATTTTATTTTATATGTTTGGTTATTTATGCATATGTCGTGAGAGTTTTTATTTACATACTATAGTATATTCAATACTTTTATAAGTTTTCAATTACTTTCGCTGTTATGTACTTTACTTACTACGTAGATATAGCTGTCCCGCGCGGTTTCACCCGCGATAATTTCAAAGTTACCGCGGAATTGTTCTATACAAAGTTTGCCCCTCTTTTTCACTCCTTTAGGGGTAGAATTTTGGAAAATCTTTTCTCATCGGATGCCTACGTCATACAAAGAACATACCCTCCAAATTTCACCCTCTACGATCAGCGGTACGAGATCCAAAAATAGTTGTTTAGTTTTTATTCATTATAGGTACAACTATATAATAATAATAATAATAATAATCATTTATTTGCATAAGACATTGTTCTAAAAGATGGGTACATTGTTAATTTTGATTAAGTTCTAATGTCTAGTCATTGAGTGACATGCAAAATATATTAAATTCAATCAATTCATCACAATAATTAAATGTCAAAACGAATGTAATTTCAAAATGTTAATGTCAATGAAGAAATTAATAAACACAAATTAATAGTCAACTTTTCTGTCCAGGAAGTCTTGCACACTATAGTAGACTTGAGATTGCAACCATTGCTTTAGTTTTTTAGAAAATTTAGCAGTCGTTAATGCTATAATTTCTTTTGGTATATTGTTATAAATTTTTATACACATAGCATAACAGTTTTTATTATACAGTGTAGTCTTTATTGTATTTCGATCCGGTACTAGTCGGTTGCAGTTTCTCCTATTTCTTGGATAAATGTCAGATGCCTTTTTGAAAAGGTTCATGTGGGTTATATATATATATATGTAGGTTATAAAATCTGTATAATAATTTTAGTCCAATTTTTTTAATTAAGTTAAAGAGACAAGCAATAGCGCTAATTCAGCTAATTTTGCGGTAATTTATTTCATTATTAGCTGTTCTTCGCAGTTTCACCGGCGATAGTATCGGAGTTAAAAAAAAAATTAAAAAAAGTTCAGGCAAAAATTACGAGATATAAAGCCCTTCTCGCTACCCTTGAAAATTATTCATTTCATAGTGATCGGTTGAGTAGCTGAAGCATGAAGCGTGACAAATAAAATACATACCTATACCTATACTCACATTCGCATTTGTAATAGTAAGGATAATAGTCCTGTTACTAGTGTCAAAAAGGTTTCTATTTGACCATTTTTTTTTTCTAAATTATGTTTAGTCCGTCAGTTAGATAATAAAAAAATAATAGATAGGTAGGTACATATAGTTTGCTTTTTCAAATAAATGTAAATATACATAAAGCGCTTAAAATTTTAGGAGTGGGGGCTTGATGTGACGTCACGCGAAATTTCGACTCAACGTATCTCCGTTATTTTTTGCTTTACGTAAAAAAATACATGACGTCTAATATTTTTTATGAATCTACAGAACGGAATAAAAACAAAAATGTAGTCTAATAGCCTATTATAGTAAACGATTAGGTACGACAGTGTGATCTTCAAATAAGAATAAAATTTTATGTAAGAACCTGTACAATTTTTATGTTAGAAGGAAATGATACTTATAATATAATGCGAATTAGCGTCAACGTACGTGCAACATAATGAACGACAAAACACGCACTTTATTGTATCCAGTGGTTGTTAAGCTTTGATTACCTAACAGACCGGAAACACTAATTACTGCAGGTACAAAAATTAGCGAAACACGAACAATTACAAAAACGATCATATTTTTTTTTATAACTTATGTCTCGGCTACTTTTAAAAACTTATTTTAGGTAAGCTCTTGTCCTTATGATTTCATTCGCGTGGTCTCGATTTTGCCACGGAAGTAAGATATAGGTGTTGTCCATCTGTATACTGTATACGTGCAACAGAGGGAACTTGTGGTCCTTGTTAGGTAATTTAATATGTAAAAAATTGATAAAATTATACTAAAATTCGGTAATTTATAGTCTTATAAAAAACAAAAATAATTCAAAAAAATAGCAAGCAAATAATAATAATAATGCGTTTATTTGTAATTAATACAGAGTTCTTAGCCAATACATATACTAAAAATAAATAACATAACATGACGAAAAATTCTTATGTAGAATAGCTATAAGTTGGTGACCTGAGCTCTAAACTAAGCGAGCTTGTATCATAGAGCCCAGGGACCTTCCACTTCTACTGTTGGTGAATTAGGTCAAGGGTCAAGGGTCAGTGTGTGTGTGTGTGTGTGTGTGTGTGTGTGTGTGCGTGTGTGTGTTTGTAAGCGTATGAAGGAAGAAGAAAGAGTAAGAGTGTTAAGTATGAGGGTGAGTTTGTGTGTTGTGGACATATCTATATTTCCCCACCAAATATTGTTTAATGTGTTTGTTCCTACATTTAGGTAGTTTCTAACAGTAGTTTCAGTAGTCAGTAGGTACTATTTTTGTAGTCAAGAGTGAGCAACCAAGAACGAATAGATTTCTTCAGCTTGAACCGTGTCAACGATACTGCATTAATTTCATTAACTCTATTGTAAATAAACGGTCCAAGAAAATTAATTTGTCTTTGAGCAAAATCAGTGCGAGTCTGTTTCATGTTAAAGATGTTAAAATTACAACGTTTGTTTAGTTTTATAGCTAAGTTATGAATTAGGGGAGTTTTTTTATGTTGAAATATACACACCCTTTCGAGAAACAATTGACGGACAGATAATATACCTTTGCGAGTGAAAACAGTATAAATATTGTAATTACTGATAATGAAAAATTTCCATTAATCCATACAAACTATTATTCAAAATAAAGTCGTTACCTACGAACTGTAACGATTGCACCTACTTGTTGTTATGAGTGAGGGTACAAAGTAGAACGGTCCGACCACATTGAAAGTTAATGACTTTTAATCGACATTTTACTCACACCGTATAAGGCACATCACTAGTGCGCCGCCAAGAAATCACCGCATCTCGTTTGTCACGAGTGTTTTCACAAAATTGCTATAATCGATTAACATCAATTTTATTGGAAGCGCAATTCGATTTCCTATTTTTCAATGGTGCAATATTATGTACAGCATTTATTCTAATCCATTAAAGTATTATTCTCGCATAATATTAAGTGCACATAATTCATAGTGATATATACAGGCATTTCTCTTCTCTCTATTCAATCCTTTATATTGCTACTTGGACGCAGATAAGCAATAACATGTTAACCCACAAAATGAAGTTATTGATTTAGAACGATTTATTGAGAGTTAGAGAACGTTTTTTAATTATGTGTTTACCTTATTACATTGTTTAAGTATGTAACTAAATATTGAACATAAAAAATTTGACACAAAATGGCGCTGTAATTTTAAAACTTAAATTTAATCAAAATTTCTCCAGTGTGGGTTAACACACTATTGCTTATCTATGTCCACTTATACTGTAAGTTTAAACGAGGGTCATATTTAAGCTTAAAAAATATATCATACCCATATTAAGTATCATTAAAATATAACAAAAAAGGTACAGTCGACAGAAGATGCAGCATGCCATGTGTTCAAATAGCTCTATACTACCTAAAAAAAAACTCAATAATATAAAGCACAACAATAACAGGTAGGTATTCAAATTATTGTTAGCACAACTTATTAAAGTATTTAGTTGACAGTCGGCTTTTTTACAACTATCCCGACTTTCAGTATGTCCGTATCGCCTTCGTCTCGTGTGTGTTCAGTTACCTACCTATAACTGAACTGAGTGTTCACAAAAAAAACTATCTGGAGCTGTAAAATCAGTAAAAAAAAGAGATAGTTTTTGTAACTAATAATGCTCTCGTTCGATTTACTTATTTAAAAACTACAATTCACGAAAGATCGTAAAACATACTCTGAAATCTTGGAATCCAAACGTAGGGTGTGTCCTCAGGAAGTCCTTCAAATTCTACAATCTAACCCGGTCGTCGGGTAGAGACCCCAAATATGGACAGACATCGACCCACTGAGCCCTGTTGACGGATTCGAGCCAGTTCCGCCATGTCCACATTAACCTGTGGAAATAAGTTTTTTTCCATTGACTAGGCACATATCGATAGAAGTTAGTTTGTTTTTTAGCTTCAAGAAATAACTTACCTAACCTACTTATAAAAATGGATGCATAATTCAACAAAACTGATTTCTTTTTTTGGGTCAAAAATAATTTCAATTAAGTACACGATCTGTCTTTACAATATAATTTATTTCCATTCTTAAAATAAGAGTAATTCTTATCGAAAACAATGACAGTATAATTTGTATTCTAATTTGTTGCCAAATAATATCGTTAGTAGGCTTTGAGTAGATATAGCAAATTAAGCAACAAAGAAAATTCCGGCAAACTATCATGAAAAAGTGATAGTAAAAATATAATATAAAACACTGGTATACCGCTAGGAAAAAACAAATCGATGTCAACTTTAAGCAACCAAAGGCGATTTATGACAATAGTCAAGTGTTGTGGAAAGAGTAAAAGCTGACTTTCCCGCCCGGTCGGTCACATTATGACCTACAGCGACGACACACATTGTAATTTATATCCTGTTCGAAGTGTTATATTTCAAATACGGGATCACCTACCCTAGTATAAGTGAACTACTCATCACACATAGCAACGACGCATCACATAGTAGTCTGAAAAAAAAGTTACCGCATTCTTAGCAGACCAATGACGCTGTATTGATTTTTTTTCTATTTACTTTACAGTAATCTGATAAGATTACAGAGTACCAATAGTAATGTTATCAGTGAACGATAAGAACCACTGAAACCACTCTTGATACAAACCAACCGCTTTCACCCAAAAACAAACCTTCAGCGTTGCGATCTGATTCTAATAAATGATGTATAAACAACATACCTACCTATGTATTTTTGTTATATTCATTGACATACCTACTTATTTTCACCTTTTTGACATTTATTTTAATTTTATTACTCAATTTATACAATTGATCCAATTGAAATGTAATTTATTAATAATGTGCAATCATTTAATATTAATATACTTTATAATATGACATGTAATGAATATTACGAATAAATATATCAATATCAATATCAATATGTATGACTAAAACTCAACCAAAATCTTTCAGGTTCGTATTCCAGAAGGTAACTCAAATCACGTTTCTCTTGAGATTAGTCTGAAGCTGAAATCATAACTCAAGCGTACATCTTATTATAGAATGCGTTTTAAGTTCTAATCACTTGAAAATAGTCTTTAGTGGAGATTCTGAACTCTGATTGCTTCTAATCACTTAAAACTAGTCTTGAGTAGAGATTTTGAACTCTGATTGGTTGAGTGATCTTGACATGACAGACGTACAAAGATCAAATCTTTGCTTGAATCAAATCCTTCGTTCTAGGAATAAGGAAATAACTCAGCTGATTGTTGATTGATGAATCTCGTTTCAAGTAAGTTTCTAAAATTAAAGCTTTACTTGAAATCAGTTTTAAAACTAGATTCATGACTTGAGTAACCTTTTGGGATACGGACCTCAGACTTTGAGTACGATGCCGCAGTTTAACATAGGTTTAGGTAACTGACGTTAGATAATTCAAAATGACATGAGGCATAGTTCAAAAGTTGATTTAGGGCAATTTCCCATGTTCTCTTCGACCGGTGAACGCTATCTACGACGTCCAATATACAATAACATTAAGTAATTAACTTTATTGTATTACTACCTATACAATTTGCGTTAACAAGTCTCTGCATTTAAAAGAATTGAAGCGATTTCTTTACTTGAAATAATTACGATGGATATTCAGTAAGAAATATTGCAGAATCATCACGAGCGATTCGCAAAGAAGACCAGAAGGAAGTCAGTCGCCGCGATAGATACTAACACGTTTCTTAGTGGGTAATTGAATGAAAGTGAGAATGGCGCGACGGGTTCAACGACCGCACGCTGACACACTGCACTTGAGGCCCGACACCGGAGCCGCTCCTCAAGCTAAATTCTTCACTTATAACCAATACATTGCGGATGTTGTATCTTTTTTTCGAACCTTCGTTCTATTTACATAAATAAATAAAAAGCATCAAAAAATTTATCTAAACTATAATTATATTTAATTCATTCGTTTTTTCTTTAACGATCGCTGATAGTTTTGTAACTTATTCCGTATTTAATAAATTGAAATTAAGATAAAAAGGACTTGTAATTATCAAAAGTACGAGTGTTATTTTTATTTTCTTTTCAATGTCTTTAATGCTTCTCGTTTGTAGTCAAGAATGTTGTAAGTACGTGTTTTAATAAAACTTGAATGTGATGATGAAAGCCGTTCAGACAAGTCCATAATAGTTTTAGATAGTAAATATATGGAACATCTCCTCTATAATTTAGATAGGCATCCAAATTGATCTTCCTTCCTCTAACTTTCTCTCCAGTATCTTTTATTACATAATAGGCCTATGAAGCAATCGGTCTTCCCTGTGATCCGTCCGGTTTCCAATCTATAATTACACAAGATAGAATGCGAAGGAGGAATTTTTATATGCCCACTCATAAATCTTTATTAAAAAGAAATAAATAAAACCTCTACACATTTTTATGTTGGAGCCAATATACTTTCTAATTTTATACCTTCGGGCGAAACAAACGAGAGTTATAAAACTCTCGAAGATTGGTTAATACTAGGTCCGGACACTATCACCAATACTCAATTGGCTATAGTAAAACTCGGAGTCGATGTCTTTGAATTTTCAAATGACAAATATCTGTAATTTCAACTTCGAAGGTAGGTATAACCAATTTATTTTTTAGTACTAAGTATATAGAAGGGCTAGAAGGAAAATATAAGTTTTCAAGTAAAAGTTTTGTGGACCGTTTAATCTTGAGACTTTAACCGAACCAGTTTTGATGGAAAATATTCACTGACTAGAGCGGTCAAATTAAGATGATTTGCGTCAAACAGCGACCAGAATCACAAACAACTTTCTCATAATCATACATAGGTACAACAGGAAATTGAATTCTGTCCATCATTGTGACAATTTATTTTGCGTGGTTCAAAATATGTATATTGATAACAGATGCTGCTTTGTATTATATAGAGGTTCTACGTTGATTTAAGTAGGTGTTCTTTTTTAACTAACTTTTAATGAAAAGAATGAGGTCTGTAGTAATCCGTCTTTTTTTTTTATCATCTAGGTTATTCGATATCTCTATTAGAAGTTAGATGTGAGTCGATTTTTATAGTAATTTGGTGGATTTCATACTCGCGGTTTGGTTAGGATATAATTCAAAGTTCATTTTTACTTTAACCGCTAGCTGTTTCACCCACATGATGGTAATAACTGATGGCCAAAACCTGTGATGTGTTAGTTTTATAATCTTTCTCAAAACAACTTCACTGTTTAATCTTTGTTTTATAAATTCCAGAGCGGTACCCTCAGCGATCAATCTTCTAATGAAAGCGGCGGCGGCAATGCAGGGACAAATTCCGATAGTAGTGGGGCTGCTGAAAAACCTGCAGACCAGCTGGGCATGGAGTCACAGGAGACACCAAGTCATGCTTACAATGGACCTCCACCTCCAGTTCCACCCGTCAACAGGAGACAAAATCCACCGCATCATCATCCTTTAGGTAATTTCTAGACAAAATCTACAAAATAAAAACATTTTATGCTACTGAAATTATCCCACTTCCGCTAGAATTTCGACTCTAATAAACGATTTATTTATATTCCAGGTATGCCGAGAATTCCAAACCATCATCCACTACATAACAAGCAATATCCTCAAGTGAATCTTCACAAGAAGGAAGTTGGACCAGGATTTAGAGGTCCCCCACCTCTCCCACCCGCACCGGCTGCTGATGCACAACCTGCGGCTAGTGATAAATCCTATAGTGGCGCTGGAGATGTTTGGCCCGCGCCAGCACCTGATATGCCGAAAATCGTGTCCCTTGATGTAAAATGTGAAAAAAATGCCATGCGAGTGTTCCTAAGCTTTGATAAACCGTTCTTTGGAATAGTTTTCTCTAAAGGTCATTACTCTAACCACCAATGCGTTCATCTCCCACCTAATTTAGGAAGGACGTCAGCTTCATTTGAAATCGGTGCTCATGCCTGCGGAACCGCAGGCAGTGGTGATCCGAGATATAGAGGAGATGTAGCTGCAGCCGGTACCTACTTCGAAAATGTTATTGTGATTCAATACGACCCACAAGTGCAGGAAGTATGGGATCAAGCAAGAAAATTACGTTGTACATGGCACGATCAATATGAAAAAGCTGTCACATTTAGACCTTTCCCAGTCGATATGCTAGATGTAGTCCGCGCTGATTTCGCTGGTGACAATGTCGGCTGCTGGATGCAAATTCAAGTAGGCAAGGGACCTTGGGCCTCAGAAGTTTCGGGGCTTGTAAAGATTGGACAAACAATGACCATGGTGTTAGCTATTAAAGATGATGACGCAAAATTCGATATGCTAGTCCGTGATTGCGTAGCTCATGATGGTCAACGCGCCCCTATACAATTAGTTGATAGGCGAGGCTGTGTGACAAGACCAAAACTTATGTCAAGATTTACAAAGATCAAAAACTTTGGAGCTAGTGCATCGGTTCTATCTTACGCTCACTTCCAAGCATTTAAGTTCCCTGATTCGATGGAGGTACACTTCCAATGCACGATACAGATTTGTAGATATCGGTGTCCGGAACAATGTTCGGACGGACATAACGCTATTGCTCCACCTCACTCTGAATATGGTCCTCCTCAATTGGATTCATATCCCGCCAGTATTGAAGTGAGGAGGGATGAACGAAGAGTAAGAAGACAGAGACGTGCCACTTCTCCAGAGAAAGAAGTCGGTGTAAATGGTGTAATCCGTGTTGTGTCCGCTGGAGACCTAAATATGGACTCGTCTGAAGAATCTGTTGCCCCTAGAATCGTTCCAACGCCAGGGCTCGTTTGCATGACCACTCCTGGTTTCGCAGCAACACTCGGAGCCCTTCTTGCCACGTTGATATGTTCTTGCGCCGTATCTGCGGTGTTATTCCTAAAGTTAAGACCAATAACATCGTTAAAAAAGAAGACAGCAGCTGCAACGACGATAGCTCGACCACACCCACCAACGACTGCTCACATAATTTCAAAAAGCCGGTTCTATTCGTAACAGCACCTTAAGTAAGATAATTTGTACATATTAGTGTGATGAGACTGAAGTAGACCATGCCAATTTTATTATTTGCGTACTATAAAATCAGTGTGCTCAAAAATACAAAATACACACGTATCGTTGTATTGTAGATAAACATCCAACGATCGGTTTAGAATAGTATTATTTGTATTAATATTTATTTAATTTTAATCAGAGTGTATCATGGATATTTTACAATCTAGATCTATCAAATAAATATAACTTGTGCGAAAATATTTGAAAGATAAATATAATCTTCGTTGTCTGTCTGTAATCATGTACGTCATCGTTTTTATAGTTTATTTTTTATTCATAGTCATTAAAGCTCGATTTATACATGACTATATTATAAGAAAGATTCGATGGAATAATTTTAAGAACTGTAAATAGCTGAATATGAGTCCCAAATATTTAACTCAGTTCTTATTATGTTTACTGAGTCAATAAAATTCGATGATTAAAATGATATTTTACAAAACGATTTTGATTCAAATTAAGGTTGAAGGATCCAAATGGGTGTCACAAAAAAATACGTTGATATATTTTTTTCTAATAAAAGCTATGTTGTAATAGGTATCTAAATACTTAAAATAGCTTTTAGCATCATGTTCAAAATAAAATGGTTCAATAAGAATCACATACATTTGATGCAAATAAACTTTTTACAATGGTATTGAATAAAATATAATCCATGATATAAAAATATTGTTTGAAAAGTTCTATTTATTTAAATTACTAATCCATATTAATGTCACTTAACCAAGTCTGATTCAAGAAAAGTGACAAAAAAATTCAAATTAAAGTAATTATTATTAAATCCATTTTATTGATCAATATGACAGACAATTCGTATAAATTTTAAACTGCCTATCACGGTTAGGTAATTCTTTTACATCGTGGAACAGTTTGGTGAAGTATTAAGTTTATAAAGTGTAAGAGTAAAGGGTGGCATGACTTGTTAAAGTCAAAAGTAATCACTTGACTTTTCAATACGTGTATCAAACAATAATTGATATCCGTCATCGAAATTTTTGGCGTAAAAAGTTACTATCCTTTACTCGAAATTGATTTAATTTTTTAAACTCTTGTTCCATGTGTATAAAAAGATTATACTAGATTTGGAGTAAGATTTCAATGGGCGTTTGAGAAATGGGACAAATGCTTCTCACCGAACCTCCAGAAAAGGCGCATTGCTCCGAAAACTCACTATACTACAATCATGTGTCCTTTGTTAGACACATTTTTTTTGTAATAAAATAAATTTATTTACCTATTCATAATTTTTAAAATAAGTGCAATCTTCTGTTACCTCTTTTCAAATGTGTATTATGTTATTTGGCACAGGGGCAACGGAAAATTAAATAAAAATAAAAACGTGGTTTGTATAACAGCATTTAGGTGAACCGCTAGATAATTTTAAATACCTTGTCATTAGTATTAGTTTAATTAATTATTTATTTTTATTTAAGGCGCTGTAGTCATTTCTACTCGTATTTTATTTATTTCTAATACCACCTGAGTACCTCTTCGCCTAACTTATTGTTTTTGTTACATGTTTGTTTTCTTTTGTTTTGTAATCCGAAACTTTAACGAAATTATTGTTACAGAGAATTACGTTTTTTATAAATTTTATTTTTGTTGTAGATACATAATATGTACTTAACGTTCCAGTATATCATTAAAACATTTTTTATTAATGTTGTATTATTTTTTTAAATTTAAATAACTTTAAGCATCAATTGTATTTGGTTTGTTTTATTTTGGATGTAAATAGAATTTTTGTAATCAGTTTCTGTAACATAGAAAATAAATTGAACACAATAAATAGAAATATTATATATTATATTTATTCATTATTTATATTTACTATTCCGTACCTCTCCAGTTATGCATCTACATCTACAGCTGTATACATATAAGTAAAAATGAAGTGTCGGTTTGCAATTCCGAACTAACAGCTTTTCACTAAGTGCATATGAAAACTATGAACCTACGGTACTTAAATAAAAAAATCGAGTTTTTAAGTTTTTGTCGGTCGATCTGTCTGTCTATCTGTTTGTTCCGGCTAATCTCTGAAACGGCTGGACCGATTTTAACGAGACTTTCACTGGCAGATAGCTAATGTTATAAGGAGTAACTAAAGCTTCTTTTATTTTATAAAAGAACTAGTTGTGCCCCGCGGTTTCACCCGCGTTAATTACAGAGTTCCCGCGGGAATTTCGGGACAAATAGTACCCTATGTGTTAATCTGATGTATAAGCTGTACTATTGTAAAGTTTCATTTAAATCCATCCAGTAGTTTTTGCGTGAAAGAGTAACAAACATCCATCCATCCATCCATCCATCCATACATACATACTTACAAACTTTCGCGTTTATAATATTAGTAGGATAAGAAATAGGTTTAAATTATTTTAGAAGTACTCTTGGCTACTTTGTCGCAACAGCGATCATGTCACTCTATATACTTATACAGCTACAAAATGATGTACCTATACCTACTTGCTAGTTCTGGGGGCACGGCAGTGCCCCCGCCAAGTCGAGCAACAAAAGCGGCACGGCCGTACTATCCTTTTCTCGAAGCAATTCAGGCCATTTTCGACCCCCTATAACTTCGTTGTGGATAAAACTAGAAGCCTGAATTTTTAGTAAACAAGCAGGTATTGTATAAAGACGGTATAATTTAAATTTCATTCGATTTGAACCAGTAGTTTAAGAATTATAACTAGTCAAAGTTTCTTAATTTTGTAGGTCACTCACTCACTCACTGACCGATCATCAAAACTCTAAGGCACTTCTAGCAGACATAGAAGTTTGAAATTTAGAATACAATTAGTGTTTATTGTATAAATCAAGGAAAAATTGAAATATTTTGCAATTTCGGTACAGTTTTCTAGATACACCAACTGCATAAATAACTTTGTAATCCCATATAAATGTATGGAATTACAAAGTTACATATGCAGTTATATGTACCAACTGCACAAATAACTTTGTAATCCCATATAAATGTATGGAATTACAAAGTTATATATGCAGTTATATGTACCAACTGCACAAATAACTTTGTAATCCCATATAAATATATGAGACTAGCTGTTCCCTGCGGTTTCACCCGCGATAATTTCGGAGATCCCGCGGGAATTCAGAAATGCAAAGTAGTTAGTACCCTATATCCCTAGGTTTTCTTTACCCCTGACAACGTGCATGCAAAATGTCATGAGATTTCACCAGCGTTAATTTCGGAGATCCTTCGGGAATTCCGAGATAAAATTACCCTAATCTGAATGCTCCAACGATTTTCATGAAATTTTGTATACAGGGGATTTCGGGGGCCATAAATCGATCTAGCTAGGATTCATTTCTGGAATTCCCGCGCGAACTCTGATATCAACGCGGGTGAATTAATTATTGCATACTACACGTTGTCAAGGGTACAGGAAAGGTCATAGGGTAGTAAGTACTTTTATCTCAGAATACCCGCGGGATCTCCGAAATTAACGTGGGTTAAACCGCGGGGAACAGCTATTTAAGCCGAGCGAAGCTCGGTTGCCCAGATATTAATAAATAATAATAATAAGTGTAGCTAGTTACCTACCTAGATATAAAGTGTAGATACATAGTTACCTAGACATAATTATGTTCAAAGGTACAATGGTCAACGGAATGAAAAAGCAAGAAAAAATCTTTCAAGTTATTAAAATAGACTAAATTGCTCAAAGGAGGAAGACCATTTACAAAAAGAAATGAGATCCCATCAAAAACAAACTTGTAAAAAATCCAAGTCTCGCAACTCAGTTCTTCTACATTAAAAAGTTGTGAGATCAATGTAATACCAAGTCGGTTAATTTATTCAGTGCCTACTTAAGGGTCCTTCTGTCTAAAGTTATCATGTTATAAGCTAATCTAATAACATTTTATAGTGACCATATCAAATTTAAAAATCTTTTATGTTTTAAATAGATTGATTGGCTTGGCGATCACATGAAAACACAATGTATCTCACAAGTAATACATATTATAATTAAATTAGATTGTTTAGAACCATAATTATGTATTACATGTGAGATATATTGTGTTTTCACGTGATCGCCAAGCCAATCAATCTATCTAAAACATAAAAGATTTTTAAATTTGATATGGTCACTATAAAATGTTATTAGATTAGCTTATAACATGATAACTTTAGACAGAAGGACCCTTAAGTAGGCACTGAATAAATTAACCGACTTGGTATTACATTGATCTCACAACTTTTTAATGTAGAAGAACTGAGTTGCGAGACTTGGATTTTTTACAAGTTTGTTTTTGATGGGATTTAATTATTTGGTTCCGAATTCAATGTACCTACCTAGATAGATACTCGTACCAAAAGCAGCAGTAAGTATTCATCAGTCAAGTTTTCTTTAACCCACCTAAATTTTTCTTGGACATTTAAGTTATACAATCCTGTTTACCTGGTACCAGACTAAATAATTAAGAATTTTCGTTAAAAACACTAAAAATTTACCTTATTTACATATATTTTCTAATTTCATATATGCATGGGTTTTCAAAGTTTTGAATAAGTCTTTCTTTCAAACTTACGTACGGCTAGGCTACATCCAGTACATACATCTGCTACATCTACCTAATGTAGAGGACAGGAAAAATCGATTTGTAGAGGGTTTTCACTTATTATATCGGTATACTATTTAACTCTGATAACTATGGTCACAGTTCAAACCTAACTTAATCTAAAATTGTGCCCACAAATACAAAGTGAAGAGAGCTGGGAATTTATGCCCTAGTTGAAGTTTGTACCTATGGAGGTATTGAATTATTTAATTTAATGTTTTCTATCGGAGAGAGATACGGACAAACATTAAACCAAAGAAAACACAAGAAACACCATTTTTCACGTTCAACAAATTATCACGTAAGTCATCTCACAATTCACACTGACTTTACTTCTAATCTCACTAGTGATTGTTTTGGTATAAAATTCTCAAGATAAAATCGAGGCCAAATGAAATGGAGTTTGAAAAACATCAAAATACTTCTTTTACTTTTGTGTGGCGCTTTTGTGAAACCAACACAATAGCCTTACTATAAACGCGAATGTAAGTTTGTTTATTTGTATCGCTTTCAAGCTTTAACTACTCAACCGATCATCATGAAATTATAAAACTTGCTATGAGGGATACAGAAAAAGACGTAGGGTACTTTTATCCCGGAATTCCCGCTTGAATTCCGAAAATAACGAGGGTGAAATCGCGGGAAACAGCTAATAAGACTGTCTATAAAATAGTTTTCACACATTTCTGATTCAGATGTGATTTTGCAAATCACTTTTATTAAAATTGCACGGTTGATTTCAAACTGAAAGATTTGCAAATAGCAATCTCAGACCAAATAAAAACTAAACTAGCTATACAACTAAATTTTATGACAAGTGTATGGTGTTTACACTGGACGCCTGCCTATAATTCAAGACTACCTACTTCTACATTTCAAGTCTCTTTCCCTTTCCATAAACCGACTGCTACTAAAAAGAGATGACAGTATTAGTACGCTAATAAAACCGTCAGATGCAAAAATTTTAAAATAATAATCGGTTAAGATATCAGCAAGCAATAAGTAAATACTCTAAATTCCCTTGTGTTTTAAAAAATCACATACATATTCACTTAATTAAGTTCAATAAGAAACGTTAAATAAGTAGATACCTACTTATATATTTTTAGTGCCATTGTGCTTTAAAAACTACTTATTGTTACTACTAGTTTATTTAGTTAGGTACTCTTGATTAAGTAATTTGAGAAAAATAATAATAATTAAAATCTTACTGACGAGCCAGGGAGCTTTTTGAATTGTGTTATCAAACTAGAAATAAAAAACGTCAATTGGTAATCATTATTTAAGTACAATGACAACATTAGATAAGTACAAGGAATTATAGAAAATAATAAAAAATATTATTGTAACATTAAAAAAAATCATAACCAAACAAATTTTGTTAATAACTTACCTATATAGGTATTTATATTATTTAAAAACTAAAAATTCTTCCTATAAATTATTGTTTAAAAGAAAATAATGATAAAAGTCACGTTATAAAATAAAATTGCACTTAAAAATATACTTCTGTAAATCATATAAACATACAAAAATAATAATATAAAAATAAGAACTACATAAGAACTATATATAAAATATTATTTTGTTTATGAATAGTAAATGCAAGATTTTTGGGTGATACAATAATTAGGTAAATATTATTCTATTTATTACCAAAGTCTAAATATAATTTTATGCTAAGAGATCGATCATTTGTATCTCGTAAGTCGTATGCCATCTTCTAGCAAAGTATTTGCAATAGGGAATATTATGCATGTTTTTTTAAATTTATATTTGAATGTTATTACATCACTATATAATTTTTTTACATTTTCAACACCAAAAAAGTAATATAAAGTGCGAACAAAATGATTCAAAGTAGCCAACCGAATCGGGCACTTTAAACGCCCTCTATTTTGGCGCGCTTAGTGCGACGTCATAGTCTAAGACAACAAACAAACAAGTGGAGAGGTTATAGTTTACGCACTCAGTGATATTGACATCATAGGTAATTGTTGCCATAGACTTTTACGCCATATCTTCTTTGACCAATGGCGTCGCGTTTCAAATATTCGCACTTTAAAAAAATTAAATTCTGGCTTAAAAATACATTTTATTCAAAAACATTGATGAAAGCTCAATTATGAAATAATAAAGTTTCTAATAAACCATAATATTTGATTCTTATTTGAATCACATGCATATTCCCTATTTGATGAAAATATTTTCAAATCGATCTCTTGGTATAGTTTGTTTGCAACAAGCACCTACTCAATGCCCGCTGTTTATGATCTTATTTATAGATATTTTGATTAATTTTATCATAAACTTACTTATTACTTATGTCTATTTTGTTATTTTTAAAAAATAACAAATAGGTAGGTACCTATATAAATTATTTTATTTTAACTTTGAGCAATGTTAGGACCACATGAAATATAATTTTTGTAGTTTATTAGATAATATTATAAATGTTTTCAATAATTGATAAAAATAACTTAAATTCATTGGTGTATTTAACTTTTTAATAATAACTTAAAATTAGTTACCTACTTTAAAATGTTATAGAGAAGAAACTTTTAATATAATAAACCTATTATCATATATTATTGTGAATACATACTGAAATCTTATTGTAATCTTATAAAGAAAATCGTGAAATACTATAATATATACGCATAAATATAACATAAAATTTGGTTTTAAAATATTATTGATGTCAAAAGATTTAGTAAAATTGCAGCAGCTAAAAGTTTTTATTCAAGTGAATTAGTTGAAGTTAAACATGAAATAGTATGTATAAAATCACTTATACAAAAAAAGTTACCTACTTATATCTAATGGCATGACTCGACGTTACTTACAGCTAAAAATTATGTAGAACACCATTTCTATTTATATTAATAGTAAATTAAAGTATAATGAAAAGATCTGTACAAAAACTTACACATAGCAAAGTGTACTATCGTTCACATTAAGTGAAAAAAATTGAATTATAATCAGGTTTCATAGGACTTAGTCCGTAGCACGACTTAGCACCATTCGGTTTTGCAGAGGTGATTACCTATATATTATCTATCTATTACAATTTTATTTATAAATTAGCAATATTCCCTACAGATATTAAAAATATAATCCACATTCACGCATTATCAATAAATTTTATAAGCAACCGTTATCATACAATATAGTTTAATAAAAGAAATAATTAAACAGACTGACCATAACATTGAAAAAAGTTTGAAATTATAAACCTCGAAAAGATGCTAGTAAAGAACAAAGCTCTGGCGAAAAATGTACCTAACTACCTAAATACCCTATAAGTTTTCTAATTATGCTTACAAATAACATATAAGGAAAAATTAATTCCGTCCTAGGCATATAATTTTTTCTAGCTACTACTTATTAAATATACACTAAATAAAATATGTATGCTGCTTTTATATCGATAGCCTCATCTCTCAACGTAAATCTGAACAGTCTTTGATATAATCTGAATTATATATAAAATTAATAATATTATAATTTCTTACTAATGCGATGTCTACAATTGTTGTGTTTGTCTATATTGAAGCCTTATAAATATACTTTTTAACACTGTCAGAGTGTAAGCTTATAATCTTTACCTATGATCAAAATAATGAATTAATCAAAATCGGAACATCACCAACAATTGTACTAATCGCGTAAGAAAAGAATTGATTGAAGAATTCAACCATCTCGCGACAGATGAGGATGAGGCGGTGGTGAACCCAAAAGTCTTAATGCCATCCATGCTGCAAGGGAATGCGACGCAGGCGCAGGTGAAACGGTGGGAGGGGGTTGATTCGCCATCCTCGAACGGAGCCTATGGAGCAACACTGCGGCAGCTAGAGCAGCGCCCGCTGCAGCACCGGCCGCTGACGCGAACAGGGCGCCAAAGCTGACAGCACCCATGCATATACCGTAGACGACCTGGAATTTTGTTCATTTAACTTACAAACAAATGAATCTCAAAAATACGCAATATGTTTAGGTATACAAGCAGAAATTATGACAACACCCACAATATTCGTAGTTTCTGATTAATTTGAGGGGTTGCAATTTTAAGGTAAGTTCCCGATTTTAACTCGAAAGTAAGAAATCTTTTTCAACATCCAATATGATCAGGCGGTCGTCAAAATAACAGCTGGTGATAAAATAAAGCGAAGTGATGTGAATAATATGATGACATAATAACGATAAATCCATTTCTCATATTGAAGAAAGTATTAGATTTTTGTGTATGGTGCAATTTTATTCAAATTGATAATGTAATCATTATCATTAAGATTTTAACGAGTATTTTGTTGTTATTCAGAGCTAATTTAATTGACTGTGTTTACAATCAAATAAAATCTTAGATGAATTTCAATAAATGAATAGGTAGGTACCTCTTCACGAATACGTCCACTGAAAACAGTAACTGGTTCTTTTGTCGGTCCAAACTGCAAATCGGCTTCAGACACCACATCGTAGATGCCAGAGACTCCAACATCAGCGGATCTAGCGTAGCGCACAGACCGTCGTTTGCGCAGCGACCTAGGGCCTACAACAGCTGGTCCGCGCGCGATAGCAGGGGCTACAGTTTCTCCTTTCACTTCTGATTTCACGCCAGCTGGAAGGTTGCGGGGACCGTACGGGAAGCGTTCACGCTCGCTTAGGTCTGATGGACGATCCTGAGAAATAATAAGATTTGTTTGTTATCATGTGATTGTGATAGGATCCTAAAATCATGGAATTATATGATAATCATCTCGCTTTATGTTTTTTTATCTTATCTTAATATATATAAATCACGTGTCACGTTGTTTGTCCGCGATGGACTCCGAAACTATTGAACGGATTTTGATAAAATTTTGCAACCATTCATAAAATGGTCCAACTTAAAAGATAGGATAGTTTTTATCCCGGAATTCCCGCGGGAACTCCAGCACTAATGCAGGGAACAGCTAATCACCGTAAACTACTGTCGGGGTACAAAGAAGGACATAGAGTACTTTTTTCCCGCAACTTCCGCGGGAACTCCGAAATCACCGCGGATGAAATCGCGAGGGACAGCTAGTCTAATATATATAAATCACGTGTCACGTTGTTTGTCCGCGATGGACTCCGAAACTACTGAACGGATTTTGATAAAATTTTGTAACCATTTATAATATGGTCCAACTTAAAAGATAGGATAGTTTTTATCCCGGAATTCCCGCGGGAACTCCGGAATTAATGCGAGAAACTGCTTATCACCGTAAACTACAGCACTTTTTTCCCGGAATTACCGCGGGAACTCCGAAATTACCGCGGATGAAATCGCGGGGGACAGCTAGTCTTAATATATATAAATCACGTGTCACGTTGTTTGTTCGCGATGGACTCCGAAACTACTGAACGGATTTTGATAAAATTTTGTAACCATTTATCATATGGTCCAACTTAAAAGATAGGTTAGTTTTTATCCCGGAATTCCCACGGGAACTCCAGAATTAATGCGGGGAACAGCTAATCACCGTAAACTACTGTCAGGGGTACAAAGAAGGACGTAGAGTACTCTTTCCCGGAATTCCCGCGGGAACTCCGAAATTACCGCGGATGAAATTAATGCCAGATGTGACGCGAAATAAACCCTGCTGGGTTTTTGTGTCTGACGTAAAAATTTTGTACTTTTTTCTGAGTAAATAAATTATAAAAAAAAAAATCGCGGGGACAGCTAGTGTATATATATACATATATAAGCTACTATAAAAATGTATATTATTGTATCATAGTGTTGTAATATAGCTAAAGTAATTATAATAATATAATGTTAAAAACTAGCTATACATACTACTCCACCTACGCTTATAGGAATGTGTTTCTTGTGTTTTACTATAATTTTATTAATAGGTATAATTTTACAATTTATTTATATTTATATAAATTACCGTGAAAGGTCTAGCCAGTGCTTCAACTAATTCTTCTACAGCGGATAAGCGATCAGAATTTGGTTCCACAACAGGAGCAGGAGCTCTCTGTGGCAAAGGAGATGGCGCCGGTACCGCGTCACCAGAGACTTCATCGCCAAATGCTTCTTCTATCGGCAGGTGATGTGTTTCCCCTGATAGATCTGATATATTCGAATCCAAATCGTCAGAAGATGAGTCACTGCAAAATAAAAGATTTATGGTTAAATCTTTTCGATACTTATAAATTTTTTTTTAACATTAAATAGTCACAATTTTTTTGTATGTGGCGAAATGTTCAAAAAAATGATATATTCTGTGACCTCTACCTACTAATAATTCAAAATTCTTTTAAAACAGCGAAAGTATTATTCAACTACTAGCAAATGTCCTATTGGTTTCACCCGTACCAATTTCGGGATTCTATTGAAAACTCTTCACATCTAGATAAAAATTATCCTATGTAACTCAGGAAGACTAGCTTCAAATCAACTAAACAATTTTTAAAATCGGTTCAATAAAATGTTCAAGAAGAATTAATTAAAAGAAAACAATATAAAAAAGGATTTTATTTCATGCGAAGAAGTCCTTCTTCGCATGAAGTACAATGGGCATGTTGACTAATTTTTATTTTTTAGTCCGTTGTGACGCCCTGTGAGGCTCACAAAATTTTTCATTTTTCAAAATGTAAATTTTGTATATATAATAGGTGTATTATAGCATAATACACTTATAAAACTATGTTAGAAATGATTTAATAAACATTGCGGGTCCATATATCCACAGTGTTCATTTTGTGTTTAATTTCAGAACACCCCCCAACCCCCCGCATACCCCTCTCAAATAGGGCGTGAACGCACCGCCAGTATCCACGCGGCCATACACCGTCGTGGAGACGGCGAGCGAGCGCGCGGACGCAGAGCGTGTGCGGGCGGACGAGTGTGCGGGCGAGCGAGCGCGCAGATGCGGAGTGGTGTATAGACGAGCGAGCGCACATACAAAGGGATGTGAAGGCAATCGAGTGCGCGTAGGCGACTCGTATGTGCGCCGCGGTTGAATTGAAATATTACAAGAGAAGTCGTCACCACGAGTGTCGAGATGGAGTGTGTGGAAGTTGGACGAGCCGGCGCGCTTAGCGACCTAGTCGCTCTGCGCGAAAGCCTTGTCGATGTGCAATTGCAACGGCGTCTGTGCGAAGTCGTCTCGGCGACGCGCGGCTGTAGTAACTGTGCGGAGACACCTCGTCGACGCGCGGCTGTAATGGCGTCTGTGCGAAGACACTTTGCCAACGCGCGGCTGTAAAAGGGCGTCTGTGCGAAGGTACCTTTGTAGTGACTTGTTCATTACGCTTGACTGTTCATTGCGAACAACCTTGTCGAGCAGGCGGGCGTGTAATGCGTGTGTCTGTGAGGCGGCTTGGTGGTGAGACGTTGGTGGCGCCCGAACGGCTTAACTAGTAAGGTAGCAACCGCTCTCGCTTCCAGGTGGGATCGGATTGTTGATGACTCACGTTATTGGCATTTCGGTTCTGTCCCTAGTTCTTGTGACTAGATGAAATTGAGAGTCCAAGTGGGGTTGCATGGGGATGAGGCACGATCCAAATCATCCAACACAACCTTCAAGCAGTAACACAATTGGGCTTTATGCCTTAGCTACGTGTAGCTACTATAACACAAACCTACCGGCTGAAGTTATGAGGTCCGGCGAGGCTGGTCTCATTTACGTATATTTGAATTAACTTAGGGATGGTGTCGAGGTCGCGGTACTATCCGCTTTCTGGCCTCGGTCTTCGGGCTGACACGTACCCTGGGGTCTCGGTACCGCCGAATTATGGCCCCCAACGATATTGTCTGCGGACTTGGGACGTATAGTCTCTTTTGCTGGCTCCCTCTGATGGATGTCGGTCACACTATGCTACATGCATATTATTTGGAGAATCCTCTACCTTGTGCAACACAGGGGGGGGGGTGGTAACTGCTTAAGCAGGTGGTTGGCCATCACCGTGGGGTAGCGCTGGACGGGGCTACGCCGCCTCTCATAGATATTAATCTTTGGTATCTAAGAGAGCCACAATTGCACAAAGACATAGCACTTGAACGTCGTACGGGAGGTGTTCTCATGAGCATCATATTCCTGTCTCAGAATCCTTATCGCTACTAACGTCGGTAGACGGGAGTTAGCAATTATGCGAACCACCTTTAACCACGGTATCTATCTTTGGAGTCTCTCCAACACCGGGCGAACTACGTCCAAGCAAATAGCTGTTTAGCGAACTGGAAGAAGTGAGGTCTAGCGAATGAAGCAAGGTCTGTTCGTGTATTGGAAGAGGCGACCCAACTCAGCGGACGTTGGCGACCTAAAAGATATTCCTACGGGAATACAATAATAATGATAATATAAATCTAGCACTGGGCCTGGATCCACCCAGCAAAACTATGTCAATAAAGCATAAAAATATCTAATTCTTTTATTTAACTAAGCCTATCCAACATAACTCGAAATAACGCAATCACGAAATCTGAAGTGTCGTATCTCAACCTAAAAGAATTGAAGTTATTATAAACACAACGTAGAACAGGGTCTTAACTACTAGACGAAATTGGCCAAAAATGAGATGTTCAACATCTTCGATGTTGTTCGTGTAATGATGGAGGAGGGTGAAAGTTACACCGTCTTGTAGATTATTGAAAAATATTGGACACGTATTTTTTCTTTTTTTACGTAATCAAAAAATAACGGCGATATATTGAGTTGAAATTTCGCGTGACGTCACTATTCTGACAGTTTGTATGGCTGTTTTGCGGTTAGTGACGTCACGACCTCCTCATCCTAAACTTTAATGCGCTTTATCTCTGAATATTTTAATTTATTTAAAAAAGCAAAAAATACGTGTCCATTGTTTTTTTATTTTCTAACTGACGGGCTAATTAGAATTTTGATTTTCAAAAGTAGGCAACATCCCTATTATTTTTTAAACATAATGGCAATGATTTAAAATTATACTATATCAATTCAGAATTAATTATTGCGCTACATCTAGACTTAGAAAATTTAATCAACTCTTTTATATAAGTATGGATACGGTGCAAAAATAAACTTATATTCTCACATCAAATCATTGCGGTCTTGATGGGTCCTGTCATCATTCCTGTCCAATGCACCGTGCCGCTGTTGGCTTATTCCAGCTAACTGACAGTGATCCAAACATCCATGCCTGCATATCTCCACCTTGCACCTTATGTGTACGCTTAAGGCATCGGGGAATTTGAACGCGTGGAAGAAGGCGTAAGTGATGACCGTCGCTCTTTCATCCGCTGCTTTCGCTTTGAGGAACCTGTGATTAAAATTAAATACCGCCTGGTAAGTTATGGAGGAAATATAATTATAATAATAATCCACTTCACAACACACAGATCTACTTGATCCCACACTAAGCTATTATTAGCTTGTGTCGTGGAAACCAAGCAAACGTGGCATATACTACATAGAATTACATATACATTTTACTATTATACAAAGTGGAACCCTGTCTTCATCACACATAGTGCACTCCCACCGGGAATCGAACCCGGAACCTCTTGATTAGCGGGCAGGCATAGTGACCTACTACGCCAATCGGGACAAATATTGGACGTCACCGAGGAAATTGTGTTAAATGCTGCGAAACGATTGTCATTCTTAAAAATCTTCAGAATATACCACTCGTAAGAGCTAACACAATAGCAGTGCACCACTACTAAGTACTTATGTAGCTAGTAGGAACCCAATCAAGTCTAAATTTAAGCTTAGGTATGCAAGTTTACCTATCCATTCAGTTTAAAGAAGCACAGACTTAAAGCACTGTTGGTCAAATGGTTACTAGTGAACCTGACTGCTACCTTTAGCATCGGGGTGAATATATTACAATTGGTTTCTTCTGCGTAAATTTTAGAATTCCCTCAGGAATTCTTTATACCACACTTTTTCAACGGCTCCTAAAACAACTATAACTCATTCTATGTCTATGTCTCATTCACAGTTTTATCTTACAAAATAGTTTAGAAGAGGTGATTTAAAAAGAAAACGTATTTTACCGTTTCAAAAGTTTGTGTAAACACATTTGATGTAACTAGTTGCTTAGTTTGCTTTGTTACGAGTGTAAAATGGATGTGTCATACCTGGAAATCATTTTAGGACGCAACACACATCCGTACTCATCGGACAGCTGTATGAAATGACCGGAACCATCGGAAGCCGCGCACGACTTTACACGCATGTCGAATTCACCTGAAAGTAATGAATTAAAAATATTTTTTAAAAAGTTGTCAGGAAGAGATCGCTATTGAAACGAAAAGACTGAAATATCTAGGTAAACAAAGATTTATCGCCGAAATGTAGCGTAGAAAAGCGCATAACTTCTAAAGGACTGCAGCAAATTGGATAACTCTTTTTTTATGGTCGTTATTGTCAGGACAAGGTATTTACTTTTATTTATGCTATAAGAGATAAATAAGTATGTCGGTAAGGTTGGAAGCTTAACTAACTCTGACATATAAAGAAGAAGTAGGTAAACATACATAAACGATTTAGACAAAACCACAGTCGTCGGTTAACCCAAAGCAATAATTTGTACCTTTAAAGAAGGAAACGGGTAAACAAATATTCCATTAACAATGTAAACACAATGGCTGCTTTCACAAGACAAACTTGCGCGGACGCATTAACGATGAGTACCTTAACTGCACGTTGTTGAACTAAAATCGTATAAGTGCACATCAGGCCTAAACCGTCTACTGCAATTAGGCATGGGTCCGGGGAATGAAAACAAAAATTCTATTATTTAGTCCGTCAGTTAGATATTAAAAAAATAATGGACATATTGTATATTTTGATTTTTCAAACATTTAATGACCGAATACTGATGGCAATTCATGAAAAATCTTGTCAGTTTATATCTCTTCGTTTTGTGGCTTAACAATCACAAGCTTACTTAAATTTTTCGAATCATGAAAATATATATACGCGTACTTAACTCTTGCAAACAAGATCGAATTTTTTTGTACTGAGATCTCTTTTCAAATCTTAGATCCGGCCGAGTAGCCCAAGCATTATAGGAAATAGTTACATTTTGTGTATACATTGTAACTCAGGGCGAGGTCACAGTGTGAAATGAGACGTTGCTGGCAACGGTATTCGGAATTCTATTTGAATGTTAAGTAAATAATAGGTATGTTAAGTGCAGACATGGTGTAGGCTTGTATATACATAAAGGTGCCTATAGGTACTCAAAAGTAGCGTATGTATTCATTTCTTAAGTAGAAGTGATAAAAAGCAGTTTGGCTTTAAAATAACTCATTTAGCTCTACGTGTAACTATTTTTGTTTGTCTGTCCGGGATGACCTTTGTACTGAGAGATTTTTTGTGAAAGACGGTACATACATACATGGATTATTCTAATACTTTTCATCCTATACAAATGGAATGTTGTGTTCGACAGAATTACGTTAATAAGTTTAGAAAGTGTAGCAAAATATTTTCAAACGAAATCTTTATAATTCTACCTACCCCTATATCAAAAAAATTATTGACTCTTTATGTTTTCAAAACCTTTTCATTTCATTATGAATCATATTTAAGTAAATACAATCATGCTTCAAACAAAAATTTATTATAAAAAATCGTGCACAAAATACGATTGTAACTCGATTTGGCCTCAAATTTACGCACGACTGTTCATTGTCTATACTCATTCGCTTACTAATTGATTACGACAAAGATAAAGCCATAATATTAATCTATATATTTGATACATCAATTTATCAGTATTAAATTTGCGATTAGAACATCTTGGTATTTCTACGCTTTATATTATAATTGTGCCTCGCGGTGTCACCCGCGTGAAATTCGGAGATTCCGTGGGAATCCCAAAATTAAAGCACTCTATCCGTTTATGTACAGTGTGTGCAACTGCGCATTACATGTGTGCCTTTAATGATGATCGATTGAGTAGTTAAGGCGCGAAAAGCTAACAGACAGTGTTACATTTATAATACATATTAATATGGATTAAGAACTTTACTTAATTTGAACAATATAAAGTAGGATAAAAAAAGACTTATATAACATGAACAAGGGAAAATTAACCTTTGTTCAGAGAAACTCCAATTAGGTGCGTCTAAAAAAGATTCGAAATAGGCTATGACTCTTTGTTACCGCCGTACAATATGTTTGAAAACAATCAAAATACATATATTCAGTGAATATCAACGAACACGCATGATGGATTTTACCAACAACAATGAAGTTACGCAAAACACTTTGACGTGAAACAGTTTTGGACTTAAGAAAAACAATGTGGAGTAGATTATTTATTTTTTAAATACTATCATTTTCGACGGAACTGTTGCTTTCGGTATACTGATGAATATTTAAGAGAGTTTAAGTTTGTAGGGATCTCTTAAACTAAAAAAAAATTAAAGTTATTTCTCTGATAACAAGCTAGATTGTCCCTAATTGACATAGGATACTCTTTAGATATTTCGATTGAGTCGCGAAATTTACGCGGGTGAAACCACGGGTAAAAGTTAGTCTATCGTAATTATGATAAAATTATCACTATACCAGCCAACTGTCAAACACTTCAATCGATTTCTAGACTGCTACTTCTAGGATCTCTACAAAGACACCTCTTCCATTAAATAGAGTTATATCTGCAGCTATAAACATTATGGATCCATCTAAAGCTAATTGTCCTCTTACTTCATATCAATTTAGCTATGTTTTACGAACACTTTAACGGTAACAGATATAAATTTCACTAAGTAGAAATTTACGAAACATTATCTGTAATAAAACACTCGGTTCAATAATGTAATCGATTGAATTAAATTATACAAAATTTAACAGCGTTTTTCATTTCCCATGGCTGTGTCTTCTAGTTCTAAACGCCAAAGATATTGATTACAGTAATTAGTACTAGCTTAACTGTTATTCTGGACGGATCGAACTGTCGTGACTCGTGACTCATAATATATTTTTTTTAGTTTTATTAAGTTATTTTTGTATCGGGGATTAAAAATAATGGGCATTGCTAAAATCAAGCAATGAAAACGTTGCTAGCTCTCGCATTTATTGTAATACAAGCTTTGGGGTCGTATTTTTGAATCGCTCGAATTAATTTCCGCGCACGGAATCGCAAGATTCACGTGTAAACGCTTAAAAAATGTATGAGCATGTGAATTTGCGATTCCGTGTGCGAAAGTAACCCGAGCGATTCAAAAATACGGCCCCCGATCCTTCGGATTTCTCATCCCATACCATGGTACGCGACGGCTAGCATCTAAACCCGTTAAGTAAACTCATTCGTACTTATTTGTCCAGTTCAGTTTTTATCACTCATTATACCGTTAACATACGTGTTTACGTACCATTATTATCCTATTAGACATGGAGATACGTTTTATGGGCTTTCTAGTCACTACTTTCGGTTTGCACTTGCAAGCGTGGGCGGGAGATGATGTACAAAATATGTTATTACGGTTACGAATTCGTATTGTCAATGGGTGAAATACTTATTATATTATAAATAATAATGATTGTGCAGTTTTCGATGAGGATAGCTATACGAAACGAGAATCATGTCTAATTCGAGAAGCACAGATATTTTTTATTGAATATCTCGCTGTTACTCGCTGTTTCGTTTGGGTGAAATTAGAAATTCCCTCGGGGACTCTTCATGCCGGGATGACAAACTCTATTATGTATATTAATGGCATGCCCCAGTAAGTTTACACAAATATATTATAATGTCAATTTTGGAATACTAATAGCACCAATGTCCGATGGCATTTAATAACAGTTAATAAAATATGGATTCATTAATTTTGATTATTTACAATTAAACTATCTATTCTAACTTAACCATGGACTTACATCCTAACAGTTTAAAATTTATGTTTTTAATACTACACGTATATTTATGCAGTAATTTCTTATTATAAAGCAGTAAAATAATTTACAAAAATAGGTCGCTGGAAAATTGAAATTGTTTCAATTACTTTTTGCTAATTCATCCACACTCAAGAGTACAATGGGCAATTTCGTTGTAGTCGGACGTCTATTAAAAACGAAAGCATATAATTATCTATATGAACAACTGTATTTTTTTATTTTATAGATATAGGTACGTAATATAATATGCTGGGTGCTGCTGCTTCCGAAGAGGCAAATAATTTTTTACGTCTAGAATTTAATTTTGTGATTAAATTTCATATCCCAGTGATCTGAATCTGATCTTGATCCGATCTTAATGTCAAGGGTAAAAATATTGAGAGGTAAAATAATGATAGCGTGTTTGTATGACTGCGTGCGAGAGAAAGTGATGGCGGCTTGTTCGTGCGATAAAATAAAACGTAAAAAAAAAATCCTTAATAAATGTAAAGAACTAAATCAAATTCTAGCTTTGTCGGTATTGAATTAATCTAAATCCTATTTTATGAAAATTAAGACCCAAATTCCTGTGACTCACTGTTTTACAGTTAAAAGCATTTTTTTCTTAGTTAGAAACAGAGGCGTTAATTTTTTTGTGGAGAAAATTAATCGCAATCGTATTTTGGCCAAGATCCGATTATCAATTAAGTATATTTAAATAATATCCGAAAATCAATTCTTAATTACATTAAGCTGAAAAGTTATTGATTATTTTTGTTGTGTATTATTATGTTTAATGCTAATTAGGGTCAAATCCACCCTTACTCATGTGAATCAAAACGAAAACGAAGTTGAAACCTGACGCCTTACTTTGACGCTATCGAGTGGGTCATACTCTTGACGCAATCGCGTTTAGTTTAGTTAGGATCAAACCGAACTCGAATCGAAATGAGATAGAAAAGGAATCAAATTTTGCTACTTTTTAAGCTTTGAAATCGCGTCTATGTCATATTTATCTGTCAAATTTCTCGATTTCTTTAAGTTGTCAAAAAATCTATTTTTATTGACTTATAAAACGTCATCTTTAAACAAAATACGGTTGTTGACGAGTGGAAGTCGTACCGAAAACATGCGTGTCACGTTTATCTTCGTTATTTCAGTTACTTTTCAGCATCTATTTTGGACCATGAGCAGGAAACTGGCTTTCAAGAGAGCCATGTTTTAACTTGGGGAACAATATAACATTGTCATTGGCGTTTCGCCATAATTGAAGAAGTAGATGAAGAGATTTTTATTATTAAGAAACATTGTCATTGGCAAATTATAATTATAAACGTCATTATTAAAGAAGAAGAAAAAGATTCCAAATACGATTTCAACTTGAACTCAATTCATAATTGAAATCAGCCTTAAATCATTTTCTTGCTTGTTCTTTTTTTTTTTCATTTAAACTAGTTACAAGTGCTTACAAATAGTTCCTGCAATTTCGTTCAAAAAATTCTATGTTATGTTAAAAAAAAAGAATAGAAATTTAAGTTGAAAGTTTTGATGCATTCCTTAATTCCTAATACATGCATAATTTATAAATGACCAAGATGAAAGCGTAGGTAATCCGGCTGACTGATATACTAAATACCAGTGGGTTTCTTTTTAGTTTTAACACAATAATTAATAATGATCTCAGAATGTATTTAAGCACTTAATTTATTGAAAAAAAACCCTTATACGTAATTATTTTAATTAAATACCTAAATGTTTGGCATTTTTTCAGAAGTTCTTTTGGCATTTTAACTATGCTAATTTATTTGTCTTTTGTCGGTGACATAACGAAACTTACAGTCATAATGGTTAGATATTATTCGTTATCTAGATTGATCTTTATCTTAAAATATTTAACATAACCCAAAATTCGATTGCTCTGGTTTCTAGGTTTCTGGTTGACTTTGGAAGTTTAATATTTTGTTTGCGGCTTTATTATATTATATTTTCTATAAGTATATACTTTGTAATTTTTTTCTCCAATATAATCAGTTTTTTTGAAGTGAAAACTTCTTTAGCACCGTTGTGATATGAAAATTCGACGAAATGAAAAAGTAAGACTAAAAAAAGACAAAAATATTCATAAATAGGATTTAGGCTGCGAGAGAATGAGAAAGAATGCATGTATGTTATAAAGAAGGGTTCACTTCTGTCTTGTGGTTTAAGCCTATTTCTTTTTAACCGATTTTAATCTTTAATATTATAAACGCGGAAGTCGGGTCGCTCGATCTAGCACCATGAATCTTTGCACAAACTTGGTCAGGATACAGAAATAGATACAGGACACTCTTATTTTCGGAATTCTCGCGGAAACCCCAAAATCAACGCGGGTGAAACCGCGAGGAGCAGCTAAAATCAAATAAAAAAGGGTGTTTGGTGAACTCACCCCGATAGTCATTTATAGCAACTACTAGAGTCAAAGTGGACCCCAGGGGTACGATTCCGGACACGGGGGGTGCCCAAGGACCTTTTCCAGCTTGTATCTCCATCCAACAATCAACATTGTCGCCTGTGAAACAAAAATGACAGCAGGTGAAATATATCATAAGGCGCATACAGACATGCTAGCGCTACCTGCTATAAAAAAACAAATCTTCTAAGATAATTTCACATCACACCAAGTCCATACCCACCGGGAATCGAACCCAGGACCTCTTGATTAGCGGATAAGCATGGTGACCTACTGTGCCAATCGGGTAACTTTACTCGGGTAGTTTTTATCGAGTGGCTAGGTGGTGTCAATTATCTGTCACCCTTCACAATGCATCAATAGCAAGGAATTCAGCATCATTTCATTTTTAATTCAATCCAATTTAGGGCCGTTATCCGATAACCTTGACACTAAACGTTTCTTAAAACAAAACAAAAGGTGATCTTATTTCTCTATTCTATTTAAAGCGATCTCTTCCGGGCAACCTTTATGTTTCATTATTTCTTCTTTCTCTTCATTTTTACCAAACCTGTTCTCACCTCGGAAGTCCAACTGCACCACGTCCAGGTCAGCAATGACCATGGGCGGCTTCGAAGCAGTTTTCTCATAATCGTTGAACCATTCACACCGCAACCTCTTGGCTTCGTCCCAAACCTCGAGCAGGTCCTTGTCGTATTGCACTACCACAGTATTCTCGTAAAACTGGCCGTGGAGATCTGGAAGCAATTGAAAATAGACATTTCAAAATACCAGCTCGGAAATCGGCTTTTATTTCACCGCTTTTAAGTTAGTAATGTAGCTTATTAAACACGCGTGCATTTTACATTACACTACCGAAGTAGCCCGTATGTGATGTTTGGATGGATTTTAAACGAATCTTGGCAATGAGTTTTATGTATAGGTTTTATGTATTTCTTCCTTGCAAATGTGCTGGAAAATATCGTATGAAACGCGTGTGCACTGAGCGTTGGTCAATAAGCTCTTGACTCTATTGCGCCTCCTCGACTTCGGCTCTTGAATGCATTTAGCAAAGATTGAGAGGGAGCGATATACAGAATATAAAAAAAAACTATTTAAAAAGACGAGTTTGTCCATTTACACTTATCTCTGAAAATACTACAGATTTTCTTGTGGTTTGAGACATGATAATGGACTTTGTTTTATTAACCTGGATTTGGGGCAGTATTTAAATTTCATATGAAACTTGAGGTTGTGATTGTGGTTGAGTGTGTTAGTAAGTAATTAACAAACAAGTACAAAGTGGAATTTATAATGTGTTGATTAAGTATTAAGTATATAAGATAATAAAATTCTCCGAAACCACAAACGATCTCATAAAGAAAACGTTTAATTCTTAAATCCTTATTATTGCTAGGGCTATACGTGGATGAACTCGCGCAAAAACTTGCAGTCGTTCGAAGAACGCGGATTGAACCAGAAGTTGGTCCACACATTGAGCACAAGCAAAAATGACTCTTACCTACTCACATATACCACCCAAACAGAACCGCAGTCCACAACGACATCCATCTTCTAACTTTGCACAAACATAACTCATATCAGCTCTTATTTCTTGCAACATTAATACTATTTTACATTAACACTTCAAGTGTGTAAATGAAGCACGATTCGCTGCGTGCGCTTAAAGTCGCAAATATGTAGTTTGTTATGGTGCGAAAGAAATACACGTACGAGGGATGGTTGGCGTCTTCTTGGCGGTTTGCCAGTGGAATATGGTCTCTAAACGCTGTGCTATGCAGTATCGCTGTTGACGTTTCCAAGAAACAATGGGCATGCGGGTTCGAGGAAAGAGTGGCAGCCACACGTCGCGGTCGCCCGTTATATACAACCGGCAGTATAGGATAAAACTAGGAATCGAAATCGAGAAAAACTCACTTTGTTAAAATGAGACCGAACTCGAAGGAGTTGTTTCGGACCAGTCCACTGCAACTTAGTTGCGTATGATAATAATGGAAACGAATGTGTATGTGTGCAAGTTTTTATGATAATTAACTACATCGGTTATAGATTTGGTCTCTATATATCATCTCCTTAAAAAGGCTTGCCCTTTTAACGAGATGATATGAATGGATTGGTAAAAAAATATTATTATTATAAACATTATTAAATTTTCTAATGTAAGTTCATCTCCAAACAATTAGAATTTGAGTATAATAAATATGATATAGGATCAATCTCAAGAACTAGATTCGTTATAGATTTCAATTTCATGTTTTTCTTTCTATCTCATATTTAGTAGGCATATCAATGTTTGCAAGAATTTAAAAAAATATGACGATAGCATAATATTCGTGATATAAAATGCTTTGTCCTGAATGACTGATGGATCAACGCACAGCCTAAACCGCTGATCGTTGAGACCTGAAACTTGGAGGGTGTGTTCTTCGTATGACTTAGGTATAGATAAGAAAGGATTTTTGAAAATTCAACCCCTATGGGGATGAAAAGGGGTTGCAAAGTTTGTATGGAACAATTCCGGGGGAACTTCGAAATTATCGCGGGTGAAACCGCCAGGGACAGCTAGTCTACGAAAAAAAATTACATATCCTGACTGACTGACTGATATAATCAACATGCGATCCAAACCGCTACCTACTATACAGGGTGTAAGGTTAAACGAGGGGTGTATTGAAGGATTCAGTGTTCAGTTCTTGTTTCAAATATGTAAATAAAAATAAATACAAAGTTATATTTACCGTAGAATATTTTTTCCATGAAAATTGAGTGTGCAAGTTACCGACACAACGCGCTGAAGGATCATATTCTAGACTCTAGGGTCTATAGGTCATTCAACGCCCCTTTGTATTGCAGCTGAAGCGCCGATAAAACTATTCATGGGTCATTCACCCGAGTAAATCAACGTTTTTTAAGGTTATCTCAGTTATTTATTAGTATTGTTGTCATTAGTTTTCTTAGTCACATATAATCATGAAATGAAAAGAGGTTCGTATAAGTTTCTCTTTCAACTTTATACCCGGTATAATTAGATATATATATATATAAAAACGCTATATACCGCAAAAAGTGTTTCGCGAGTTCTAAAATACATGGGTCTTTGTGTTCAAATTCAGTCAGTATACCTATATTTCTTTCTAAAAACACATTTTCGTAGAACAGATAAATCCAAGTAGAGTTAACTGGACATTTATCCAAGTATAAAGTGCTATTAAAATAATATGTAGTTTACGTAGAACTAAAACTCTTAGTACAGTGGTGGACATTATCATAACAGTTTACTAAACGAGTGAAATCGCTTGTAGGTATGTGACCAGTTTTCTTTTTGCTTTTACTCGTTTATTACACTTATATGTACGTAGAAGAAAGTACGTAACTTTGAAAGACAAAAAGAAACAAAATTTTATAGTTAGTTATACACTAGTATATATATTAGTAAATTACACAGCTCGAAAGCAAACAAAGGTTATTAAGTTAGTATGTATATATATACGTATGTAAATGAATACATAATATTTTATTAATCTTAGTTGATTTGAGACATCATTAAAGATTAATTAGGTACCTACTTATATTAATTGTCATTTTGAAAACACTTTTGTGCATGATCACATTTTAGGGCCCTTTTAATGGTGTAGTAAAAACGATATAAAATTTAAAGGTCGTGAAATTACGTGTGTAAATTAATTTACATAATAGGTACATCAATTTAATCCTTAGTGTTATAAATGCGAATGTGAGTTTATTTGTTTGTTTGTTTATTGGGCTTTCAGGCTTTGACGGCTCTACCGATCATTATAAAGTTGGGTTACAACGTTAAAGTATCCATAGAAACTTTGAATCCTCGTTTACAAGTGGTAGGTAAGAAAATATATAATATAAAGTACTGCCCCGTGGAATTCCCGCAGGAACTCAGTTAAAAGTAGTCTTAGTTTAGTTACTCCTTATAATATCAGCTATCAGCTGAACATCACAATATCTGCAAGTGAATGTCCCGCCAAAATCGATCCCATATTGTAAATTAACCGAAACAACAAACAGACAGGCGCAGACAAAAATCCTATTCATTTGTTTCATGTTATAAGCATCGCATCTATGTACCCACGAATCGTAAATAATTTATTACTTTCACATGCATTTAGGAAGAAGTTGTTATTTTGATATTATAATCAGACACTTAAATATTTGTATGTATGAATGTTACCTGGCTTGGTGCCGCACTTCGCGTAGGCGATACGGAAAGAGAAGTACGTCTGTCCCGTAGACGGCGGTACGTAGACGCATCTAGGATCGCCGTGTTGACCTGTTGGTTAAAAAAGGTGATATGGATCATTGCAAAGATAATTTAGATAAAAAAAAACTTTAAAAAAACACGCTCCACCTCCAGCTGTCTATTGAACTTGTCGAAACAAATCATATTATGAGCCACTGAAGTTTTTTTTTTTATTTATTGGGGTTAACAAACGGTAGTCACATTGTTATATAACTAAAAAGTAATAAAATGCAACTAGTAATAAATGTGCCACCAGCACCGTCAACCACATATTACTAAATATTACTGTAGAGATAGAGTAGTAAGCAATCTATACAAGTAAACAAGTACAAACAGAACAGTAGTACAAACGTAAATTTGATGTGTTAGTTTTAAATACCACCTGTCTCCATCATTAGAACAATACCAAACTATATAATAGTTTTATCATCCAAACTACATACTTATACCTACATACAAAGTTTCATTTCGATACGACAATTAGAGGTAGGTTAAAATCGATTTCTAAGAGTTGTTATAGTAGTAAATGAAGCTAATAAAAGAGTGTTAAAAATTAATCACTGTGTTGGAGATCACTGCTAACGAGCAAGCCAGCTACCATATAGTGCACCCTGAGCAATCATCTGGTTCTCGCGAGAAAACCACGATACATGTTTAGCTCCGGGAGCAAATCTATACAACATAATATACAACATTGCTTACTACTATTTTCAACTCGGCATTGGCAACATTGTTGTACATGTCGCATTTGAGAAACACAATGGATAAAAAAAAGAATCAATAATTATCTCAAATTCTCAAATTTTTTTGAAACGATTTGACAGGTCGGTAGTCGGTCTACACTATAGACTCTATACGCTACAGAAGTTATAACTTTTAACTGAATGTCAACGAATTGTTTCTTCTTCTTCTTCTTTAATAATGGCGTCTATAATTATAATTTGCCAATGACAATGTAACTTTAATAACAATTTCTTCATCTACTTCTTCAATTAGGGCGAATCGCCAATGACAATGTTAAAGTTAAAACATGGCTCTTTTGAAAGTCAGTTTCCTGGCTCAGGGTCCAAAATAGATGCTGAAAAGTGACTTGATAGTCAGGAAGTTTCGATATATAAAAATACAGTATTTTTTTAAAATTACGATTTAAAAATGATTGTTTTTAAAATAACAAATATCTGGGTCACCGAGCTTCGCTCTTTGTGTATAGCGCCATCTGTTGTTAAGTAGAAAAACAAACACTCATTTTTCGTTGCCTGAAAACACGGATAAAACGACGTTTCCTAAAAATGAAACCTAGCTAGATCGATAAATCGCCCCCGAAACTCCCTGCATACTAAATTTCATGAAAATCGTTGGAGCCGTTTCCGAGATTCAGATTATCTAATCTAATATAAATAAATCACGTGTCACGTTGTTTGTCCGCGATGGACTGCGAAACCACTGAACGGATTTTGATAAAAATTTGTAACCATTTATAATATTGTCCAACTTAAAAGATAGGATAGTTTTTATCACGGAATTCCCGCGGGAACTCCGGAATTAATGCGGGGAACTGCTTATCACCGTAAACTACAGCACTTTTTTCCCGGAATTACCGCGGGAACTCCGGGATAAAAAGTATCCTATCTTTTAAGTTTTTGGAATTTCGGGAAATCCGGGAAAAAAGTACTCTAAGCATGTCCATCTTTGTACCTACCCCTGACAGTAGTTTACGGTGATTAGCTGTTCCCCGCATTAAATCTGGAGTTCCCGCGGGAATTACGGAATAAAACTATCCTATCTTTTAAGTTGGACTATATTATAAAAGGTTACAAAATTGTATCAAAATCCGTTCGTAGTTAAGGAGTCCATCGCGGACAAACAACGTGACACGTGATTTATATATATTAAGAAGAAGATATTCAAGAATTGCTCGTTTAAAGATAGTAGATAAAGTATTTCAGTCTCGAAATTTATTGGATGACGTGATAACTGTTATGTTACGTACTTACGTCATAATAGTTGGTACAACCGGTACATACATTAAAAAACTACTAATAAAGTAATCAAAGTACTTTATTCATTTTAATAAAGATTTTGTAACAGTAAATTGGTTAATTAATAGAAAAGAGAATATTCATAAACTTTATCCACAATTAGAAAGTTAAAAAAGTTTTCAAATACTTATCTCCATCGTTATGCTAATTATTAATTTAAGTGAATTGGTTTTTAAGTAATTAAGCTTATAATTAATTATAATATTGTTAGGAGCGGGAATGAGTATTTCGTCGGTCCTTTAAATGTTAAGTAAGATTGCCAATCATCTATACTAATCTATACTTATAATAAAACTGTAGAGAGGTCAATTCTGTACATTGAATATAACAAACAAACTTTTCTTATTTGTATTATAAGTACAGTACTATAGTTAACTATGGTTACGACATCCTAAAAATGAGTTAAGAGTGCTATAAACAATTCTAAATCCGCTAAAAACTATTACAATTCATAGAATACAATATTCACTAATTATTTTTACTATAACCCACATACACTCCACCCATCAGGTGTGCGTTGTATAGCATTTAGAGCGTTTCTAATTGTATCATCTAATTGCTAAGGTTTCACTTACAATTATATATATACGTATGTCGGCCGAGAAATATTATCAATAGTAGGTAGATTTTGTTAAGCTTTTATGAGCAAATGTGTGGCAGGTACTTCATGCAAAAGTTTAAGATCTTTAGATGACATTTTCTGGAGAATATACCTATTAAACCTTAGATATAGGTTCGGAAATAAAGTCTTTGATTCTTGAGTCCAGCAATCCTGAGATCAAGCTTCATATTTTACCCGATTATTCTCCTGCCAATTGTGAAAAGATTGTGCCTAATTTACGACATATGCAAATAATCGTTTTTAAAAAGTAAAGTTACAAAATGACCGCCCTTAAAACATAAATGAAATAAAGAAATATAATATAAAAAATCTGAATGTAAAACCAATTAATGTTATCTATCTACTTAAATAGGTTGGTACTCTAACAAATTTTGTTTTAGAGGACTGTTATTTACTTTGATTAGGGCTGGCCCGACCTAAAGAAAAACTGTTTTTTCAGATTCAAAAAGCTTGGTATATAACTTACATACTCGTCGACGCTTTGCTCAATAATGACGTTGTCTTTCAGAGGATATTTTCTGTCTGAACGAGGTAAATGATTTCTGTGTTCTCGTCTCGTAGCTGTTCCCGCAACTTCATTCACGTTAATTTCGGAGTTCCCGCGGGAATAGGATTAGCTTTTGCCTTTTTCTTTATCCTGACAACGTGTATGCAATCTTAGCTGATGATCAGTTGTGTAGGTAGTTAAACGACAACAAACGGACAGACGGACAGACACAGGCAGATAGAAAGAGTTACTTTCGCATGTATAAAATTAGTATGGACTGTCTTACACTGTAGGTACATGACTATTTTTCTATTTAGAAATATTTTTTATCGTAGGTAGTATAAGTTAACTATAAAACCTTTTTTGAAAACAAGAATTAGTGTGCACGTGCAAAAAGCTTTCTCACAACGAAAACTTTCACAGTTACGAGTAAATTCCATAAGATCGTAATATTTTCATTCATCAAAGGTACTTTTGAAGGCATTTCTGTTCTTCATGGTTCATCGTTATGCGGTTGTTTCACAATAGTACGACAAATCTTCGAACAAAAACCTTAACATAAAACGCCTCATCGAAAGTTGTAAATGAGTAGGTACATTACGTTATACCAGTCAAAAGATTTTATCTAGATCGTTAGAGGCTGAGGCATGCGAATAAGAAATATTAATATTTTGTGTATTATTTACTATTTAAACCAATCGGGTTCAGAATTCTATATATATATATATTTCTTTTTTATTTAATTTTTTTTTTGTATAAGAAACAATTATTTATTTTATTATTTTTTTGTATATTTCTCTGTTATTTACCTATAATTTTTTTTTATTCTATTTTTTTTTTGTTACATTTAAGTTTGAGTTATCGGGGGTTTGAATAAGTCCCTCGTCCAACCTTACACCGTATATAGATTTATCTTTCCAAGGTAAGTTATCCATTACGGGTATTAATTACCTTTTGAGGACACGATACCCTCGAAGGGATGCGAGAACGTGAGGTGTACGTCCATGTGGTCCTTTCCGCACATCACCTCCAGCGACTGTATGACGGGCATCGCCTCCGGCCGGTCCATCGGCCACAAGTCGCCCGCCCACGCTCTGTCCTGTCGGCAAAACGATCACAGTTTTCATTTGGGCTACCAAAAATACCTAAAAAATAATAATGACTTTGGGATGGGTGCGCCTAGGTGAAAGGGTTGTCGCGAAGCACTCGCGTAAACACGATATTATTGTTACAAATTGAGTACTTGTAGCAACCCTAACTTAACTAACCCTAACGGACTTCAGTCCGTTTTAGGCCTTTTTGACTATTCTCTACACTCACAGGTTTGGCCATTCATGTCTAGTTAAAAATACACTCTTTATACCTACTCATAGTTTAGATAATTTTTTGGAGGTGTGTCTTTTCATTGTGACATAGACGAAGCTAACTCGATAATTCTTACAAATAAATGCATTGGAAAGGAAACAAACATAGCTAAAGTTGATCGTATTATTAAATTAACTTTCTCAAGACGTCCTTTGTTAAGTTAGTGTACGTTATACCTTAAACATTCTTCAACATTCGAGCAATTCGTCTTGTTGCACATAAAAATATACTGTTTGCACACGAATTTATATTCCGTAGAGGTAATAACTATAGGGTTGTCACAACGTGTTGTCGTATCAAACGAGCCGCAGACGTTTAAAATCAGTGCTGGTCCCACGAAGCAGTGCAGTGCTAACACGATAAACGGTCAAAGAAAATTATTTTGAACGGCATATGATTACAGTGAAATTGGACGATTGACAGCCATTGTATATATATGTAACTTTAAGGTAGTGAAATGTTGGGTTTTCTGTTTAATTATTTCAACTCCACTTAAAAGGAACACGGGCTGCGTTTAATCATACGTGATATAAATGTATTTATAACTTTTTTCTTTCTGTATAATGGTACTTACTAGAGTCAATATTTTTTCCTATACAATTTATAATGTATCTACCGCTGTTTCTTTCTAGCTTCTGTTTCCTTTTAATGTTTATTTTTTTAACCGACTTCGTAAAGAGGAGGTTATCAATTTGGATGTTCATTTTTTTTTATGTACCTATGTGCGGGCATAACTCCGTCATATATAGACGGATTTGCAAAATTCTTTTTGTTCGAAACGGTTGTATTCCGAAATGGTCCTATTTAAATTTCATGTGGATCTGATGAATAGTTTCGGATAGATAACGGAACTCATGAAATCGGATTAATTTTTTTGTTAAAATTTTGCTTATAACTTATAAGTAGTTACCGAAGACTTTTTGAAGAAAAATAAATAAAACTATTTGTAAATTTGTAATGCCTACCACTCTCTTTACCAAACGCAATAATATCATTGAACTAAGTACGGTTTTGAAATACATCAAAACGCCTATGATACCTACGTTATTATAAGTTTTACGAAAGTTCACGTGAAATATTGGAAAAGAACATAAAATACAAACTAGCTTGACAATAACGGAGGTGAAACTCGCATTTCAGTTATGTTTATAATCTCTAAATCAAATACTATCCGTTAGTATAACCAACACTGTCTGTAAGCTAGTTGCTTCGCTTTAAATTATCATAAATTTTGCATTTTTGAAGTTACGAAACTAATTTAGTTTTACTTTCAAATCTCAAGTTATGGTGCTAAAGTTGACATTTAAAAATTAAATATATAACTATTACTAGTACCTATACTATCTAAACAACGTGTTAATGAATTAACTGAAAACTAGAAAGTAGTTTTCTCAAAATCGACTACCGAATCGATCGCACCAGGTTTCACATAGGTTATAATTTTTCTTTTTTACTAGCCCATGTCTAAATTATTTATAAAACAATATTGCCGCGTACACCGCCCGTAGCAAAAAATTCGATTCGGTCGTTGACACATAGGTGCGGGCGTAGCGCTTAAAATGTCGTAGATAGGTCACCTCCAAAGTAATGTTGAATAACTTTTAAAAAGTATTAATTTTTTTGATATAATTTATATTTTAATCATATTATTGTTTATTTTTTAAATTGGGGTGTATCAGGTTTTCGGTTAATTCATTAACATGTTGTATAATATAAACTATACCTATTAAAAGCTTTATTGCCTTGTAAACTTTGGCAGGCTTGTTACCTATTTAAAATATATAATGCTACTATATAGCATGATGTGTAAATACACTTCAATAGGTATCTAAATATACAAAATTTAATTTAAATTTCAATCCTTCATCGCTGCTCGTTGTTTTATGGGAGTGATTTGATGAATCGCAAGCGAACGCGTTCCAGGAACGACGCAAGTGCATCTCGTTCCCACGCGCCACTAAGGAATTCGCAACACGAGACAAATTTACGGGACCTCGTATGCGAGCGAGCGAGACAACACAATCTGCATTTTCGACAGTCCACCGCAATTTACATTTTCATATACGAAAGTCTTTCTTTCGGCACATTCTTTGGATCTCCGCTCGGCTGCCCTACGGAAAAACATAGCAACTGTCATTTTTTTGGTTTTTGTATTTTCAGCTCTTTTCACGACTTTTCACCACCATCAAAAAACCCAAAAAGGCTATATTTAGACTTAGACAAATTAAAATTAAGAAAAACGTTAAACAATGGAAGATTTATTTTAAATAAGCGATTTCCGGTTTTTTTCTCTTCCTGTTAAATTTATTCTGCTGCAACAACCATCAAAAAGGCTTTAATCTTAGAGAAATTAATATTGAGAAAATCGTTAAACTATGGAAGGTGCGTTTTAAGTAAAGCGATTTCCAGTTTTTTGCTCCTCCTGTAAAATTTATTCCGCTGCAATTACTATGTTTTTCGGTAGGGCAGCCGTGCTGATCGTTTTATTTATCTCTAAAATATTGGAAATAATCTTTGGTTACGCCTACGCTACATTTTTGAAGAACTCTTTTCGACTTCACGTTCTCGATTTGTTTTTGTACCACCATAATATTGGACTGTCACAGAAAAAGACCTAAGTAGTAAGTCAGCATTTGAGAGGTGTTTTAGCAAAATAATTATTTTAAGAAATGTAGAGTTCGGATATGTCTTGTACCTTTAATTGTATTTACTAAATAGACCTTTAATTGTATTTACTAAATAACATTCAGAACGGTATAGGTCTAGGTGGATACTAGTTAAAAAAATAGCAATTAATAAAAAAAGTCTTAACCTTTTCTTTTTTTAGAAATATACCTACTATGTTAATAAATTCGAAATGCATTGTTATTAACTTTTTTCAGTAATAGCAGTTTTTTTTTCCATACTATGCTTTGTCGTACAATTATTCGTATGTTCGTAAGTCGCATGACCGTACAACTGAACCGTGCTACGGGCAACAAGCCAAAACTATAATAAATATATACATTGTACACACTCTTCTTGTTTGGACTTGGTTAAATTAGCCTGTATTGATTCCATGGAAGTATCACACTAGTTACATGGTCAGATATCACATGTTTAAATAAATAAAAAATATGTAGGTACAAGTGTCTTCAAAGTTTTCTGAAGGTCTCAGGATAGTCTCTTTTTGGACCTGGACTCAACCTATTCTATCACCATACTATTTTTTTTAATTTCTGGTGATGGATACCTATTGTAACAAACAATATATCTTTTCATTTGTGGTATAAAATCAGATAAAAAAAAAGAAAAACAGTATTCCCATTAAAACCGCAAGCGTTCGACCGCAAACCGAAATTGTGTTTACCATCATCGGAATATGAGAGTTCTGCTACGTATACTAGCTGTTCCATGCGGCTTCACGCGCGGTGTTCCGGAGTTCCCGCGGAAAATGTAGATACCTTAGTATGTCCTTTCCTGTACCCCTGACCAGGTGTATGCAAAGTTTTATGCGATTTCGCCCGCGTTAATTTCAGTGTGCCTGTGGTTATTCCGGGATAAAAAGTATACCTTATGTCCAAAGAAACGCACTTTTGCATTTAGCATAAGGATAATATTACGGACTAGCTGTGCCCCGCAGTTTCACCGGCGTTAATTTCAGAGATCCCGCGAGGATTCCGGGATAAAAAGTAGCCTAAGTTACTTCTTATAACATAAGCTATCTGCCTGTGAAAGTCCCGTTAAAATCGGGCCAGCCGTTTCAGAGATTACTTACCCGGAACAAACAGACAAAAAGACAGACAGAAAATTAAAAAAAATGACTTTTTGATGTTAGTACCGGATATAATTTCGTATGCCTTTAGTGAAAAGCTGTTAATTTGAAACTACAAACAGACACTTCAACTTTATTTATATGTCTAGACTAGATTACTAGGTATACGTACGTATAAAACACTACAATCTACCGAATACGTTTTTAATGAATGAATACGGCGCGTGCACGCACTTACTCTAATGATGCACTTGTTAGAACTTAGAAAATATACAGTAATGGTAGTACAGTAACGCGGACGCAGATGTTTCTGTAACGATGGTTATTGGCCATTAACTTTAACGCGTACGTTAATATAATGGGATGCCGAGTGTCGACTGGTCGTAATACGGCTTTGATTTCGAATCTGCGCAAATCGCAGTGGGCATGATGACGGAGTAGGTATAAATATCAAAATTCTATTTATTCCGTCAATTAGATAGTAAAAAAATAACAGACACATTTTTTTTTCAAACTATTTAAAAATTCTTATAAACACGCATTACAGTTTATAGCACGGACCGCCAAGAGGGGATTTGTGGATTAGCTAAAGCGCGTCAGATGAACATAAGGGGGGTACCTTGCACCATGTTGAGTACCTCCACCAAATATAGGCCCTCTACACTGGTGGGTGCGTCTAGAATAACCGATCAGATTAGTAAAAAAAAATCGATAACTCGAAATACTCGAGCGCGTCAGATTAAGATATGGTGGGTTAATTACATAGTGAGAAGTATGTATATGAATAATCTGACCATTTGAACGTGACGTAAGGGAGTTAGAGGATCACAAACTTGCAAAAAAAAAACGCAACTTCGATATTCTCGAGCGCAGTTGATTTATTTTTTATTTTAAAGTAAATAACTCAAGGATAGCGGGAAAAATATAATCTGCCGATTTTCATAAGCCGAAGAAACAAAAATCGTCTTCGAATCGAACGAGCAGCTGCAGTGAAACATGCACCTATTCATATCTCTGTCTTTCTTTCCCTTTTACTTTTTCTCTATCTCTCACTCTCTCGCACCGTCCTCACACTACTTTCCGTCGCCATAACGTCATCACAGTATATCACGGCGCTAAACGTGTCAAATTATAACTTTTTTTTGGTCGGTTAAAACACATATTAAAATAAGTTAAGGTAAGTATTACATCAAACTATAGGTTCACCTATAACCTTTCACTTTAATGTAATCATATATATATTATATAATAAAGCTCATCACAAAGCAACGCGTTCATGTTATTATATGTAAAACGCTCTGGCTTGTTTGTGCTTTAAAGTTAGTTTTGTGAATAATATTTTGTGAGCTTTTACATATTTCATAGAAATATAAAGTGTGTTTTTTGTGAACAAGAACTAGCTCATAAAGTTATTAAACTTACGTCAGAAAGAAAAAAAAATCTTCATAATTTTTGTTTCTAGCAGTCAGATTAATAATACCCCTCAAAATTACTGTCGGATTTTAAGCCAACATGACTTGGAGTGCAAGCTGAACCTTCTGTAAAATAATCTGACACGCTCGAGTATTTCAAAATTGAGATTTTTTTTTGCATTTTCAAAAATTCGCTACTACCTTGCGTCACCTCCAAATTGGCAGATTTTCGAAGGGGAGCATTTTTAGGGCTCACTTAACATCCCCTTTGAATATCTGAGGCGCTGGAGTAAATGTTTTTTTTTTTTCATTTTCTCCACTTCCGGATGGCCACCCCCACCACGCAAATCGGCAGATGAATATATTTTCGATATCAGAGACACCTTGGAGTATCTAAACTACAATATCTGACGCGCTCGAGTATTTCCATTTTAATATTTTTTTTTACATTTTTGAAAGCCTGTAGAAGCTAAACCCACCGGTGAATGAAAAAATATCATATGACCTTATTTTGTTTATATCTCCTAATCTTCAAAACCCAATAGGTCCCAACGACGCTCGAGTCACTCCCGAATTAGCATCGGTATCTCCCGTACTATTAGAAGTGGGAGCTTTTGACGTCATAACTTAGTATAAAGTGATAAAGTGTACCTCACGCGACATCACACGGAATTTTAAGTCAATATATCGCCGTTTTTTTTTGATTAAGTACGTAAAAAAAGGAAAAATGCCTACGTGTTCAATATTTTTTATTAATCTACAAGGCGGACTACAAATTAAAATTTAGTGATCTAGCCCGTTACGGTTCGCATCACCCGGTATATTGTGCAAGATCATGAAAAAACCTCACTGTGTTATCCATTTATAAATAATCGAGCTTAAAAATCTCTAATAATCAATTTTGGAACGAAAAGTAAAAAGCAATTTTCTGATATCCTATCTCGATTGAATTTTTTAGTAATTAATAAAGTAAGTAATTAAGTAGAGAAAACGCTGATTTAAAAAATTTAAGAATAAAGTTATTCAATACCGTACATAGTGATAGATAACTAAGTATTTATAGAAGTAGAATTTTACCGCTTCCATTCCCACTGAGCAAATAGGCGTTCATTAAAATAAATGTTACCTCATTAGTCAATAATTATACACACACGATATTTCTGACGAGCCCTCATTACAAGCAAAGTGTGGGTTTCGTAACTTACATACGCCAATAATCCCTTCTCATGACTTTTGACAAATTATTTTAACCCCACATTTTCTTGTCCACTTGACTCCAGTACAATCACAATATTACGATTCCAATAATTTTATTCGATTTTCGACCTTAATACAAATGATAATAAAGAGTACGATAGCAGCATAGTTATCACGGTGCAGTTGCAACTGACAGGTCGTTTATAGTTTATGCAAATGCAACTCTGTTTGTGTTTACTTTAAACTCTTGATAGTTGTTGAGTTCAAGAGGTTATTAGGAAACGAAATTAGCAATTTTCCGGCTCTAGATTTTGTTAGAAACTAGTATCATAATTTAGGATTCAAGAAAAAAAAAACTTAGGAATTAAGAAATTATTGAACATAAAATTGTAGTATAAAATCTTATAAAAAAAGTCAGTTCTTAATTTTAAACAAATTTTTACAGCTATTTTAAATATATTTTCTTTCAGTTTCTGAAATATTTGACAAATTAAAATTTTAATCGCATTCGTTTTATGTACAAATACCTACCTAGTTAGTTACTTATTTATAATTTGTGTCGAAAAAGAATCTCAATAATGTATGGGTATCATAATTATCTACATATTTGTCTACATTTATTTAAACCGTTTCATGTAAATTCATAGGAATGAATTTTTCAAAAAGGATCAGTACAAATACAAATTGGTACAAAGATACAAAGATATCAATCGAATTGTGAATTTCTAGCAAAAATAGCATCCTAATGTGATGTGTAAACACTTTCACCTGTCTATTCATGTTAGCGTTACTCATACAAATTAGCATTTAGTGGCAACAATAATTAACTTTACTAAAACAACACGGTACGCTCGGTGCTCAGCCAAACACAATTATCTTGACATTGTAAAGATATAAGGATAGATAAGCTTAGATACTCGCGCTACCGAAGCACCTGTAGCGATTTTTATCGTAGCTTTATATAATAACTAACTGTTCCTCGCGGTTTCACCTGCGCTCATTTCGGAGTTTCAATTTCCGGGATAAAAGTACTTTAGATGTATAACACTCAGGAACACGTAACAAACTCGCAATATAATTATTATGTCCTATATATAAATATCTAGTCTAGACATATAAATAAAATTAAAGTGTCTGTAATTTAAAATTAACAGCTTTTAACTAAATGCATACAAAAGTATAATAGGGATGTTGACTACTATTGAAAATCAAAATTCTAATTAGTCCGTCAGTTAGAAAATAAAAAAACAATAGACACGTATTTTTTGCTTTTTCAAATAAATTAAAATATACAGAGATAAAGCGCATTAAAGTTTAGGATGATTAGGTCGTGACGTCACTAACCACAAAACGGCCATACAAACTGTCAAAATAGTGACGTCACGCGAAATTTCAACTCAATATATCGCCGTTATATTTTGATTACGTAAAAAAAGAAAAAATACGTGTCCAATATTTTTTAATAATCTACAAGACGGACTAAAAAATAAAAATTAGTCAACATGCCCATAATGGTACTAACATCAAAAAATCGATTAAAAAAATAAATTCTGTCTGTCTGTTTTTTCCAGGTAGGTAATCTCTGAAACTGCTGGACCGATTTTAACGGGACTTGCACTTGCAGATAGCTGATCTTATAAGGACTAACTTAGGCTACTTTTATTTCAGAAAATAAAATGGTTTCTGCGGGAATTTCGAACCTCACGCGGGTGAAACCGCGGGGCACAGCTAGTACATAATATTATACAAACTTAACACCCAGACAGAGTAAACACTAATAGTCGTCACACAAATGTTTACCCGGACACGGGGATCGAACCCGCGACACCTGGCGTAGCAATCAGGTTTATTTATCACAACAGCAACACAGCTGTCGAATATAATATTATCTATGTAGGTATTTATTAAAGACTAGCGATTGCTTGTGGTTCCAGTCATTTGCCAATGTTATGTGTCGAGATAAAAGTCTCCTTTCCAGCCTCATCGACAAATTTAATGTAAGAAAGTGATACAAAAATATTTAAATGAAAGAAAGAAAGAAAGAAAATACATTTATTAAGGCTCATTTTTTTTCTTCCGTCATCGTAATCACCTACGTATTTATATCTATACCATGGACCAATTAAAATTTTATTTTATTGGTCCATGTAAAGAAGTAATGTTTGTGAATTGTGAGTGTGTGACGTTGTAGATTACCCAATCTTTGGATCTACTGCACTGATTTTGAAACCGCGGCCCGCGGGGGACAGCTAGTATTTCAGTAAAATGCGTGATACTTGTCTATTTTGTATAACCTACCTCTAAGAATTAGAAACCCTTGTGCCTTCTCAAGCTACAGAACTTTCTCCCGAAGCTTTCGACACTGATGACCTTTATTAGAATATACTCGCGAGGGTCGTAGGTCAGCGAAGGTTCAATTATCAGGTAATATAACTATGGCACAGCCAGCTATCCTTGGTCTGTGGCAATGTCACAAATTCTCACAAAGATGGTTTTCATCATCATACATACATCATACATGGTTTAAACCACATTTTTTTATACTCGTATTTTACCTATTGAGTTTTTGGCAACCTTCTTCATTAGTGTGTCCAAATTTTCCTATGAGACCAACAACTTCTTCGTAAACATATCAAGAAATTGACTGCTTGCTTTCAGTTTCAGCTGTTCTTTCTGTTCTATAACATTTTTCCGTATTTTTTATATAACACAGAAGTAAAACAAAGTCCCCAATAAAGATTCGCTCCTTTTCATACTTCATTTAATATTCAATTTAATTAAAGTGACTTATAGCTGAGTTATATTCTTATAAAGGCATCGTTTAAAAGGCGTGGCTGAAAGAATTTCTTTGCCGGTTGACTCATACAAAGTCAGCGTAGAAATGACTCAATATCAAAAATGCGAGAGAAATGATATGAGAATTTCTTCCGGAACAAGAATAAGGTCGTACGTAATATACAAACTATTGACTTTCTACTTAAATCGTAATAATAAGAAATAAAAAAGGCGAAAAAGAGTCTTTATTTACACATGGAAACATACTGACTTAATAAAACTTGTATGGTTTTTTCTTTACAAGCTGTAACAATTTTTTACCATATAGGTACGACAATCAAAAATAGATAACATTTAATATCTTACACACATAAAAATCAAATGGGCTTAACCGCTTACTATAACTAACCTAACATAATAGTCAACCCTATGTAATTTTAAGATTAAATAATATGAACCAATCCAGCCGCAGTTGCCACACCCACCGAAAATACCTATCGTGAAACCATTTTTTGTGCCAAACCGTTGATTCACTACTCGGATACTTGTATGTACCTACTAACATGAAGTTCAATGCCACTATACCCAGGTGCTGTTTTATAAAGATATAAAGAGTATATGGAAGAGACAAGAGCGTGCTTAGTTAGGCATTTCGAGCGTACCTACCTACGTTGCTAATTTCTAAATTTTCATTTTTAGGTTATGTGAAATGGTTGTTGCACGTGTACAGCAAACAGGTTGTATGGCATAGATCCATCTATGGGATTCGAAAAAGATATCGCTTAGTTATCATATATAGTAATAATATGTAAATTGAGGTTTTTACATCAGTCAGTATATCAAATTAAAATACATATTACGTGGAAACGATCAAAAAGATTATCAGTTGATAAAACACAAACCTGTAGGAGCTGTTTTCATTGGAATAAATAAATTTTATGTGAGAATTTAGTTTCAGGTCAAACTATTACGAATTTTCTTAAATTAACTATTTTTGAAATATACTGTGGCATTCGGGCATTCGTGATTTTAGGTTTGCTGTTTTGATAATGTAATATTTCTAGACGTTTTAAATTATTAAAAAAAAACCGATATCAACCATTATTTGCAACTTTTTTTTTATTTAAAAGGATTTACCTACCTCAACTATAGTTTCATATAAAGTCTGAGGCAAACTTGAAGTGAGCTTTTACTTATTATGAAATGATTACCTTTACCTTCAAACCTTTTTTCGATCCAGTTATTCTATTGAAGGTATAGATCGGTAGAAAAGTTGCTGCAGCATTAAGTCTGCCTTCCAAAAATTCTTATTCTACAATTGTAACATAACCAATTCGTAAATTTCTAATGGTGAGTAATTTGCATGATAACAACAAATTTGGTCGATAATAACTAGTTTATCTGTAATTTTTACCGTTACCATCCCGTGACAGTTTTATTTCATTGTACGCAATGATAATAATAGTTTAGAACAAAAATTGGCCCCTAAGGATATATTTTTATCTTTCAAAGCGTTAATTGAATACAATAACGCTTTATAATATCAGCATTAAGAAGATCATAGGTACATAATTGGATTTTTTTTAATGTAGAGTTCTCACTCTCACAGGCAGAGAAACGAATAGGTATAAGAACAAGGTTGCAGTGTTAGTTTTTATATTGACATTGTCAAGTCTAGCCTTATGCATTCGCAACTTACTAGGATATGTCTGTAGTAAACATAAAAATAAGTAAAAAGTATTACAAAAGGTGCTCAACCCCAAAAGGACCGATTCACCAATAAGTTGCTTAAACGTTAGATAATAATTAATCTATACAAAACTTGTCTTTTTGTGTCTTAAAATATGTAGTCCATAGAAAAGAATAGAAAAAAATCATCCTGAAAGTAACTTTTGAATTCTAATCTCTAATAAGACATTAGGTATAAGGACAGTGGGCACAGTTATTGATGCAGCCTTAGTCGAGAAGAGATGTGATTGCTAAGTTTTTTCAGCAAAAAAATCGTTCTATTTACAAATTGAGACGGACAAGTTCGACTGTTTTGTTTTAATTTTTGACCCCATAATTTGACCTAAAAATTAAATTGTTAAAAAAATGCAAATCTAAATAAATATTTCTTGACAAAAGGTTTAAGGGGTTTAAGAAACAACTGCTTGTTAGTTATATTATTGTTATTGTTATTTATATAGTTGATTAAAAAAATATTGCCAAACAAACACAGGTGCAGGTGTCATTAACGTCAACATTTAATATGTCGATTTGCTACCTGTTTTTAAGAAGACGATTTAATTAATTAGTCGTAAAAATTATCGGGTTGATGTGTTTTTTATAATTTAATTTAAAACCTTATTCTTATGGAAGTGTTATCCACAGCAAGTACACACAACGGTAACTTCATTGACTACAATGTATTTTTCAATCGGAGATTTTTTGTTCACTTTCATTCGATTCTCTGTCTGTCTGTTTTACTCTCTCAACAAGAAACAATCACAGTAATATTTAATTTAATTTTAATTAAATTCATAAGTTTGTGTGTATTTTTTAACTCTTTATGTTGGAAAGGCAGGATGCACTTCGATGAGATTAGAAACATATTGTATGTCGAATTTGTTCTGGATTAGTACATGGCAAGTTTTATCCGAAAATTCTCAAGCGAATCACGAAATTTCAGTGGGAGAAGCCGCAGGCAAACGCGAGTAAGTAATAAAACTTACTCTACTAAGAACTATAAAAAAAAAAACATGGAAATGTAAATGGATGTGGCACGAATATATTTTATTTATTTATTTTTTTTATTTATTTATTTGTTCTTACATGCTTGCTTAAATACTAGTGGCAGGAGCTCCCAGTAGGCTTGCGCCTGTGTTGGGAGTCACCGCTCTTTCAATCTTAGAAGTAGGTAACAATGCAAAACCAGGAATAACATCATAAAGAATTAAGTAATTTCTAACTTAACTTAAGAGAGGGAGACTTGGGCAATTTACTGAATATACGCTAGGAGTACAGAACAAGTAGACAAGGAGGGAAGAAGGGGATGGGGGGAATAGGGAGACGAGGTGGGAGTGTATAGATAACATAGTTATTTAATATGAGGGTAGGGTATTGTGCGAGTGTGCGTGTGTGTGTGAATATAGCTTCATATCTATCCATACCACTTACCAATACCTAAATTCATATTTTTAACTGTGCAGTACTGTGATTTGAAGATGATTATAAGCTCTATCATGAGCAGTGCCTCTAGTAAAAAGGATTTTAATGATTCTAGTTACATACTGTATACAAATCTTTAATCATCCGTTCATAGCTGAAGGCCATTCTCATTTTCTTGCATTCGTCTCAATTGTTGAGCCGGTAACACCTCCCATTGACACGGTAATACTTCAGTTGATGCCTCCAAACAGATCACCCGATACAGATACAGATGGAGCATCAGAAAGCTTGGTCTAAAAATAGCTTAAAACCTAGTCGTTCGTTCGACTTAGTTAATGAAACGGTCATTTTTTTTATGTTGAATGTGAAATTTTGTGTCTACGCTAGTGTATAATATTAGTTATACCTTCACATTAAAACGGCTGGACGAATTCGGATGAAATTTTGGAATATAGCTTACCTTTACCTTGAATTAACACAACTTTTATCCCGGAACTCGGAAGGAAATCTTGAAATGTATGCGAACGAAACCGCAGTGTATCTACTACTAGTTGACAATACAACCTGTATCTAGGTATAATTTTTGACACTATAAAAGTTACAGCTCATAACACAAGAAAGACATTTCACTTTTACTGTTATTAATCGTGTTAAGCCTTGCATTTAATAATATTCACTTTGAGATAATACTTTATGAAAATTGGCACAGTCAGTCGGAAGACATTTTTAACCCCCGACGCAAAAAGAGGGGTGTTATAAGCTTAACGTGTTTATCTGCGTATGCGTGTACTGTGTATCTTTCTGCGGTATCGTAGCTCCCAAACGGATGAACGATTTTCGTTTAGTTTTTTTTTTGTGTCATAGATAATTTTATCCTGAGTGTTTTTATTTCCAACAATGTCAAATGGGGAAACAAAATACAAGCAGTATTTTTACATATTGTAAACACAAAATCAGTAAAGTAACCAGGGGCGCCAACTCCGTGGGTGCTCGGATGCTCCAGCACCCACGAGAGGTAAATCTTATGAATATCTAGTAAAGATTATGAATATCTAAAATAATTTTCTTTCTCATCTTTTAACTAAATCTAAATAATATAATAAAAAATAATGTTAAAGTAAATAAAGTATTTATTGACAGGATGCACATGTCAAACTGCTGTGTAATATAATAATCTTTTCTAAATATCTTGTATTTTCTTGTGTCTATTAAATAACAAAAATACATATAAGTAGCTGGGTGTGTCATTAAAAAAGCTGGAGCACCGACGGGAATTTTAAAAACTCTTCGCCCCTGAAGGTAACAACCCTTTTCCTAACAATTTGAATTTTACAAATGAATACAATTACACTAAACTATTCCAGTTTGGTTCTGTATCGAAAGCGATAACGATGTTCGGCTGTCGTCTTGTTTGCTGTCTCTATCACTCTTCCGTAACTCTGTAACTGTTGCCCTAAACATGTAATTTGGTTATTATCATTCTATTTCGTCTATTTTTAGTGTTGCCGCTCACCGGATTCTATATTTAGAGAGATGTAAATTACAGGTTCACATTTCTTAGCGAGTTAATGGTGAATGCGTCGGTCTCTTTGACACGTGTAAATAGGGAACCAGCTCTCAATGTTAAGTTCATAGACTTGTCTACGGTGAAAAACGTTAGTTTTGTATTTTTGACTCATTTGATGTGATCTTATGTGGCTTAATGGTCATTTGGTTTTCCTTTTTTTAAGTATTTAACTTTCGTTTTGATACATAGATATCTCAATCATAGATATAGAGTAATTAGATACCTCTCTAATTACTCTGTATCTATTTTATATCTATATATATTAGATACCTATCTAATTATTCTATCTATCTGCATTCATTTTAAATTTATAAGTTTAAATATTTCTTATAGATCGCCGAGGGAATTTTTGATTATAATAAATGATTAAAATTTTGTCACTAAACTGCATGGAACAAAAAAAAACAAAGTTTTTAGTTTTTTTTTAATAATTATACTTAACACAGATTTCACATGATAATAATAATTAGATGTAGGTATAGTCTAAATCAAATTGAGATTCGGAGAATTATTGCTTTATTCTTCAATACCAACAGCTTGTGAAGACATAAATATCATTTCAAGTGAAACAATGATTAATATTCGTACAAATGAATCATTTTCTACATTAAACACTGCTTCTAAGTCATTAAAATTAATTACCATCGATCATTTGTAATCTATAATACACCTGTACGCACAAGTTATAATTAAAATATGTACTTTAGTAAGGTTATAGAGAAAAACAAATGTAAAATATAAATCAGCCCAAGGCTTTACATACATAATATTTATATAGTATACTATAGGCATGCTTTAATTTATAGATTGGTACTAGCTTTTTTTTTTAGCATCTATTATAATATAATATAAGAAATAAATAAAGAAACATGGAAACCTGTAAGTATCATATTATATAGTATATCAAATTTACTTACATATAATACATATGTAAGGCAAATAACCCGTTTATCAGGGGTAACTCTAAGCTAAGTAGTAATTAGCATATTGGTGGTTCTGAAAGGTAAACGTAGCAATTTAAATTTTCTAATTGCTGAAATATTAATCGAAAGATTTAAAGACCACTTTGAATCTGTTGATATCTATGCATTTTCTAAATCTGCGTGATAACGTCAGTTTAAATACCTACTGACATAGCATAGAAAATAGAAATTAGGTAGTAGGTATAAGTATAGCAAAATAGAATCCAAAGTAATATCTGAAAAATGTGACCATTTGTCTATGGGTGGATCTGGGTGGTTGAATGTTGCGCAGATTGTAATTAAAATTTTAAAATTTTTATTTAAATTTCATGTCAAAACGAATGCTCAAATTAAAAAATAAACTATCCACAATAACTTCAGAGTTCCTGCGGGAATCCCAGGATAAACTATACGTACAAACGTTCCTCTTGATTCACTTTATCTATTGGTGAAAACGGCATGAACATCCGTTCAGTCGTTTTTTGAGTTTAGCGCGAACAGACAGACAGAAGACAAGCAGACTGACAGACTGACAGACAGACAAGGCAGAGATAAAGTTTTATAATATGTAAGAATATTCAGCATCAAAAAAGAAAAATGCCATTACAATATTAATTTTGTAATTTTAGCTGATTTATTGAAGACATTTTTTTTTTCATATAAATTAATTTAAAATACGATGGAGATGCAGCCAGCATGTGGTCATTGAAACAGCTGCATCACACGAAATAGATAATAATCTCTTCACTATTCGAGAGGAAAACATAAATAAGTCACAATAACAATTAATTTAGCGGCTCTAAAGCGATATTTCCGTTATTATCTACTTATACTTTGAAACTACTACTAAATTAAGTACTCTCAATTCCACTTCCTTAAATACAGGATATAAATTATCTGTCGTAAAATTTATTTAACAATCGTAACAGCAGATAGGAATAGTTAAATAAAAATATATATACTTGGTATCATTTACGATCAAGAATTTATTAATTTTAATTGATATAAACTCTCTTTTTTGGTCTGTATAATATGTGTAAGATAATAAAAGATAATAATTATCTGATTTACAATACATGTGCAATTACACATTTAAAAAAGCGTCTAAGCGCGAGGCAATAAAAACTGAGCAGAAGTTATATACTGGAAATGAACACGAATGGTTTTGAAGCAAACCGGAATATTGTCACTTTCCACTGTAGAAATCTATGACGGTGTGTGAAGTATTGTCGAAAGATTATCAAAGAGCATCTACTACCGTTAGAATTCCAATAGAGATAGAACCCACCATCAACAGATCTGCATATTCACCACAAAATTCGTGCTTATGTAAACATAAGGACCGTTACTGATCCACCAGTCGGATCACGTCGGATTCTAAACAGACCTATTGTTTTTTCACCGCTGCAGACCCTGCTATGTATTATTCATAGAAAGCTCAACGCAAATCACTAACAAATCCTGTCGACATTAGCCGGTAAACTATTGACCTGAGAGCGCAATGTGTGAACAATGTAATCTGCAACTATGCAGTATGCACCCCAGAAGAAAGTTGCAGTACTGAGTCAAATGCATACGGAAATCCTCTATAGTACAATGTTTATCTGCGTGCTTGCGGAAAGTCATGCAGAATTGATAGATAAATATATAAATCATTTAATCATAACAAAGTAAATCATATCAAACTGGTAAAAAACAACCACTTCCAAACAAAAGTGTAAAACTAACGTAAAACTTACATCGTCTTAATTGAAAAGGACGGGCGAGTATATTTTTTAAATTATAATATACACTAGACCTTTTATCCCGACATTTTTTTTTTTTATGTCAAAGGGGGAAAACCAGCAAGTGGTACACCTGATGGTAAGTGATTATTGCCGCCCATAGACATCTGCAACACCAGAAGGCATGCAGGTGAGTTAGTACTTTATTTGAAAAAAGATCATTCAAACATTCTCGGTGTCAGATAAGCAGTCTCTGGCACAAATTTTGTTATAATGAAGAGATACTATAACAAAACTAATAAGAGGAGTTACAAACAAAACGAGGTTGTTAATGTAAACTGAAGTATTACTACACTGGAAATTAAAGGTTCCGGTTTAAGAAATTTAAAGACAGATTTTTTGTAACCGGATGACATAACTTACCCACCATGTAAAATAGAGAATTGTGTTATTGTAACAAAATACTTTTAAACAAAGTTATAAGTAATATTATCTTCAACCATTTAACTATGTACTTCAAAATTATATTAAGCATTTTCTTCAACTCTCTTTGAATTTAAATAATAAACCAAATAGCCAAGACATGACATGGCCTTTCCCAGACTGCATTTTATTAAATTTTTGTTGTATTCATATCGGTAAAATTTTAAGCCCGGAACACAGACTCGCGTCCATATTGCCTGATCATCATTATTTTTTTAAATAATATGCCTCAATCTAATTTTTCATATACATATTATATTATATTTGATTACAAATAAAACTAATGTACCTATTTTTTTTTCTGTGGAAGTTTTAGTCTGGTACACTTAGTAGACGTGAGCACTAGAGCATAAAAAGTCGTTTTAGTCCGCATGCACCAAGCAAAAATATGAAAAACACGAATAATTCTTCTATTAATACTGACAGCAAAATAAATATTGAATACGCAAACAAATTGATCGTATAATTTTCACATCCATCAGACAACTGGAGGCTAAGTGAGCGATAATCCGTCTGCCAATTTTCCACAATTAGCGATACAGCGGAACCAGGTCAGACGGTGATTAGCGTTCGATGGGAGTAATTGAATCTTGTCGTACGTGACACAGACAATAGACTGTGAGGTACCTATCGAAAAGTTCACACGACTTTCTCGGGTCGCACTCATTAGATATCGGTTGGCAGGACGTGTGGCTTAGGACGCCTCACTGAATCATGACAAAGCTGCTAGGGTTAGCAAAATCCAAAGTATCCTAATATTATAAATGCGAATGTGTTTTGTTTGTTATGCTTTCACGCCTTAACTTACTGATCATCACGAAATTTTAGATACAGGTACCTTCTTAGAGGTACAGCTAAGGACATAGGGTTCTTTTTATCGCGGAATCGAAGCGGGAATATAACATCCTGGGTGAAATCGTGGGGAGCAGCCAGAATACTAACCGCTCACGCAACATCGATTGGTTTTAGGTTTCAAATTCCAGCGGAATTTTTGTTGAAACTACATAATATCACTTTAACCTTAATATCTCTATGTATTTAAGTAGAGAAAACGAGTACATAATATTGAAATTTACCTACACGGGTAGTTATTGTGATGATTCAAATGTAAGTATAGTTTTGTTAAAATTAATAACAGAGTTGCGTTGTTATATAAAATATAACGTCTATTGTAACGTTTAAAAATTTATGAACAATAATAATAATAGTAGTAGACAGTAGTACTTACATCATGATTTAATTATTATACCTCTAAACTATTAAATACAAACACCTCAAGAAGCGTTTACGATTATTGGCTGTCGTCAAAGATCTCTTACGTCGCTGGTGTTCTACGACATCAGTAGTACCTATTAAAGTGTAGAGTTAGTAGTGTGAAGTTATTGAAAAAGATAAAATTAAAAGGAAACAATAGCCACATGGTTAATGTGTTCATCAGATCGCAACTTACAGAACGACGCGTGGAGTGGATGTAATGACGCAATACATTTTTAGAATTAGTAATAACTTAGTAAGTATGTATAATGAAAAAATAATAAAAATAATATTAGGTATAGTAGATACCTAATTACTGTGAGCATATAAATTGTAAAATTGAATCTAATTATTAAATTATCGCCAATTAGAAAGTATAGTGAAAAATAAAAGCAATTTACAAAAAAAGAAAATCATCTTTGAGGTTAAATTTCATAGAATTCTTTTCTTCGAGTCGCAAAAACGAACTACGTATTTTTTCTAGCTAATCTTTTATGAGTCACTGAAGACGATAGAAGTCAAAAACCCTTTACATTATGTCCAAACATTTCAATTTCCGAGTCATTTCAGCCCTATTTCCTTACATAGGTATACTACAAAACTTGGTTGGCAGAGGACTTAGGTGTATTGCCGATTGCAACAATCTGTTTGTACCGCTAATTCTGCAAACTTCACCTACCTGCCTACCGCCTTCACTTCATCCGTTTGTTTTTACCACGGCGGTCCAATTGCTGGTGTGCGATATGTAGTATGTACGCAATCTGTGCCACCGGACGTGCATGCTCCGTGCGACCATCACAAATGGAGCGGACACTGCAGTGCCCACAGAACAGATAGACACGAGTCGCCAGTTGCCATCGACTCAGTTTAGTATGAAAATAGATGTAAACCAGTGTCGCCGCATGGTTTACGTACACAAAACTACATACCTATTAATTAAGGGGGAAACACACTTAAGTTTCGTGGCATGTTGTGTCACGACAGATGCATATCGGTTTCATACATTTAGTATGGTTAGAGACATATTTGTATGTTGTGTCAGGTTGGGGCCGCGTTTTGTTGTGGACTGTGGTGCGTCTCTAACCATACTAAATGTATGAGATATATATGCTTCTGTCGCGACACAACCCGACACACATTGTGTTTACGCTTTCACGCCCAAAAATATTCATTAACGTAACGAAATGTATTAAACACCATTTTCAATATTCACAGTTTTGAGAATATTGTGGAAAATGTAGTTGGGATACCAACAAAATAAGTTTTGGGAAAGTTAGAGCAAAAGCTCTAACGTCCTACCAACCAAAGCGCGCCTGCCAAGCCAATGTCTATATTATCATTTTCTCTGTGGCAGTGCCAGTGCTGCACTAACAGGCAGCCGAATGAGAAAGTCTCGCAAATATACAAAGCAAATAGTTACGTGTAGGTCAATGCAAACTGGACAGCTAATATATGTGACCTCACCAAGGACAGCGTTTTGTTGATGATTTATTCATTATTTTCTTTTCGTATAGAATAGTCTCAAACGAAGCAGATGCGTAGGTAGGTATACCAGAAAACTAGTATACTAATATACATGAAATAAATATAGGTAAGTACTAAACACTCTATATTTTTTATTAAATAGTAGATATTCAAGAAAATCTTGACGTCATCATGGTTTTGATAGGAATTCAGATACAATTTTGATCACATTAATGTTTATTAAAAAAGTTTTATTTATTTTTTCCATTAGGTAGTCTAAGTTTATTTTTCTTTAACAATATCAGTTACGGATAAGTTTTAATTATTCATCGAATAAGCATGAATATATGAGTGCTACCTAAAGTACCTAACAATACCTACTGAGCGCAGGGAAATTTAACCGTGTTTAAATCTTCAAAGTTATGGGTGTACTTACATAGAACATTGCGACGATGAGCCATATTACAGCCGTTCTTGATACGCACGACGTAACATCCGAAGCCATTTTGGACCTGAAACAAGAGATCATCCTTAGAAATATTGTGACATTAGCATCTATCCTATGATACCTAAACGGGTCATAAAACATAACTTGTTCCAGCCAAGAACTACCGTTAATTATAAGACGGCTAGCTAGTAAATGACATCTTTCAACAGTTAATAAATCCCACATAGTTACGACGCGCTTAATGAAATGGTGACAATTAACCTACCGCACTGTGTAGGCATTTTGCAAGTTAGCAAGTAATAAACACACAAAATCTAATTTTTTAATTAAATTAGGAAAGAATTTTTCGTGTCGTAACTTAAATTTTCTAACCGGACATCACATAGGTATACCACGGGATGTTGTGAATTTATTACATTTACATAAGTGAAAATATCTTCACCGAGCAAATAGCTAGAGTAAACCAGTTTGTGGTGACGCAGTAGACAATTTACTTTCTAGCGAAAACAACCGTCGATGGAATACAAAACTATAGAATGAGACGTAAAATTTTCATTAAGTCACGCTTTTTACAATAAATGACACGGATAGATAAATGTACCTTTTAACATATCTATGATAAATGCCACTAATTTTTGTTATGACTTACCAAAGCAGTTATTATGAAATTTATAAAACTCAAAACCAAGGTAAACATAACATTATTTACATAGATAATATAAAACTTTTGAAAAAGAAAAATGAACCAATGAATACAATACAATATACAAAAAAAAAACATTAGAGTCAATATTTGTTACAATGATAAAGTCGTCGAGAATGATGACTTTGTAATAAATCTCGTTAAAAGATACAATACGTAGTACAATAATTCCAAAGGGAAATAACAGACGATAGCTCAGGTTCGTAGCTACGGGCGTGAGAAAAACTTGCTAAGCACAAAGGTAGGTACGTACGTATATCAGATACGAAATTATTAATGGTGCTGAATAGCCAATTGGAAAGTATCAAATATTCAACTTGCACAGAATAATTTTGCTGATGATTTGTTGATGACTGATAATAATTTGTATACTGTTTGTGAGATAATAGTAATAATAATCCACATCACAACACATAGATCTACCTACTTGATCTCTCGATAAGCTATATTATAAGCTTGTGTCGTGGAAACCAAGCAAACGTGATATAAGTATATATATCTATTATACTATAGATATATAAACACGCAAAGGGGGAGTCCTGTGTTCTGTGTCCTCCAAGTTTCAGGTCTCTACGATCAGCAGTTTAGGCTGCGCGTTGATCCATCAGTCATTCAAGATAAAGCATTTTGTATGTATAGATATTATGTAGATTCTGCAGCATTTAAACTTAATACCAAAAAGTTTAAACAGCCTCTTTTGACTGCTTTCAATTAAACTCTTGTGTTGTATATCATGTTGCAATACTGCAGAATTATCATGAAAAATTAGCATTTACCCCCATTTCTACATATTCTAGTGACGATTTCTTTTTCAACTTTTTCAAATATCTCAGAAGTATGAAGAAGATTTTTTATAGCGGGTGTAGCTAGATTCACTCCTTTATGCCTTTTAATACAAATCTGCATTGGATCAAGAAAAGTAAACCGTCAAAACTCTAAATTCTATAGGTATGTAATAAGATTACTGATATTAAAGTTTATTTTTAATATACTTAAGACGACAGCATAAACGGAATGTGTGTACTTACTTTTTATACACCTAACAAACACTTAATTAGTAAAGATATAAGTCCAGGAAATGAGCTGACAAATCGTTTAAAGATAAGAAGTTATTTAAGACTTGCATTACAGTAGATGCATATAACTAAATGTGTGAAGAGTATTTCCTCTATATTATGGCCAGTTAAGACGAAAGGCCTACTTTAAGTATTGGTTGCATCGCATATTGCATGCGATGAGACTGCTTCGTCGGCTTTTCCACAGCGTCTATAGCACGCAACACTTATTTGCTTACCGGTTTCAAATATTCGTATACTTAATAGATTTCTTTTAGTTTTACTGTATTAAGATAACTGTTGATATGATCATAAAAGTGATTGAAATGCATTGGTTTGTAAGAACCTACTCTGATTGCTTTGCAATATTGATGATAGAGTCTATAGAGAAAACATTATAGTTTATTTCTTCTTACAAACAATAAATTTGCCCCATTGCAATTTTCTGAAAGATCCAAATATTTAACTACTTATACCTTTATATAAAACTAAATTTTTAACACGATCAATGCAAAATTATGCGACAAGACATTTATTATGTTTTTCTCTAAGAAAAATCTCTAGCTGTTACTACCCAATTTCTAGGTAGGTATTCCTTTCAACTTGTGTCAATTTTTGACGCTTTGATAGTTAAAATAATAAAATAAACAACTTTTATAACCTGTTCGTTCATCCTCATCCTTGTACAGTTTATTGTTATAGGTACTCGTAAAAATTCAGAAAGTCGCTAGCATTCGCACAAAAACACGCTTTTGCACAAAACGAAAGTGCGTGATTATAGCATGCGCAGACAAGAATCGCACGCGTCGCTGGGACTCCTCGCTTGATCAATCTTCAACACATCGATCTGATTTCCCCTAAGCTGTAGATCATTGTTCATTATATTATTACTATACTGGCTATCCCCCGTGGTTCCATCCGCGGTAATTTCGGTGTTCCCGCTGGAATTTCGGGATAAAAAGTACCCTATGTCCTCCTCTGTACCTCTGACAACATACACACAAAATTTAATGGTGGCTGGTCTAGCCGTTCACTCGTGATGCCGAGACCAAGGGAAATAGGGTTTCATTTTTATATAAATATATAAGATATGGTAAAATTAGCTGCGAATATTTACAGGGTTGAAAGTTTACACCGTTATAAACATTTTCATAAAATAAAATAAGATAAAAGCAAAAGATACTTTTTATTTTTTACTAAAAGAAATAACCAAAAAGGAAACAACCTGTGAAAGCGCTCGCCACTCAATCGCTTTACACACATCGCAACGCGCCGGTATCTTAAGGTCAATGACCTCGATTGAGCTGAACAGCTGATCCATCACTCGCTGTGTGCGTGGCGCGTGCCTTGTATACATATAAGTAAGCTACGTGTGGTGTGTATCTTGTGAATGAAATTGTAATGATTTTACAATGAATTTGTTTTCCTCATATTCTGAAAAACTATTGAACTTATAATATTATTTTTCGCTTATCCTATTTGTTTTAACGTATATTTTCAGCCCTGTAAATATTTGCAGTTAATTTTACCACATGTTATATCGATATAGATAGCTACTATTCTGGAAAGTTATTTGAAAAAAATCACCTTCTAACAAAAGTAATTAAAACTTACATGCAAAAGTGCATTATCTGTTTGACTGTACAATGTACATCTTTCACTTCGCAATTCGCCGTAAAGCAATAAATTAGAGTGAAATAGAAACTATTAATATTAATGCATTTAAATTGGTTATAAGGGTATAACAATAAGAACAAAAATAACTAAAAGAGATCAAAATGACGTATATATTAATAAGATTTAAAAAAAAAACCCTACAACCGTGACGGTACTTATAACCAGACGGTATTTATATTTAGGTCAAATTTCATACTAACTGCTTCATAAATTGTAATATCAATTCAACTGATACACTCCTATGTATGTATATATACATGTTATTGGGCTGAACTCAAAGATAAGTTATTATTATTTATCAAGTTTTTAGGGCTGTGAGGCAATCTTATTGGATTTTAGGTGCTCCTTTGTAACACCGCTGCGGGCAATATATTTGGGTTCCTCGAGATCAAAAATTATACGTCAATTTTAAAAGAGTACCTACTCAGCATACTGATTGATGAAATAATAAATAGAAATAAAGTTCGTGTGTAAATAAATATTTGTTTTGAAAGTTAATATATACCATTGCTCATAAAAAGATACTTTTGAATAAAAAATAAGCAGTGCTTGTTGTTTAGTTTTTTGTGGCACATAATTTTTATACAGCACGTTATAATTATTATTTACCGCTAATTGCATTCTCTAAATACCTAATTTGTCAATAAAATCAAAAATTCGAAATATAGATGCCAAATCATAAACCCATTCACTTTATCTCACACAATTTCCGATGCAGACATCTCCTATCATATATGCAAACGTGTCGAAATTCCAATCCCATACAGTATGCTCTTCATGAGCCCGAAGTTGAATAAATTAATTTGCTATTAATATTTAAATTTCGATAGATATTTTCAGTCTTAATATCATGTGATTATAGGATCATTTGTTTGTAGGTATATATTTACGATTTTTACTTGGTCCTCTAACAGTTTACTGTTTGTTAGATGACACTGAACCCTTTTGCATTTTTAATATATAGCATATAATACCGATTTATTTTTATCTTGCTCCTTCAATTATTAACGCTGCCCCGCTCAAGTATGTGGGACGTTTTCATCAATCAAATTTACTTCATCTACGGTACTTCAAAACTCCCTCCTTTTTCACCAATCACCTGTCGGCCCATCATATCACATGATTTTAAATTTGGTACCAACTCGTACGCATTTCGATAATAGGCATGTATTTTATTCGATAGCAATAAACAATAAAAACTGGTCTAATGCAATCCACATTAAAATTCCTTATTTAGTAATCGTTAGATAGTCATGCAAGTTGATTTCTTTAAAATTTACATTATTTTCTCGTTTTAAAATACGCCTACGCGTAAATATCATATGTTATACCTAATAGAAAAAAACTACTTGCAACAACTAATCATTTCTTTGGATTCCGGTGAACGTGTAGCGTATTTGAATTCATTAGCGTTTACGTTTCTCTTTTTTATTATTTCGTCTAGTTTTTCGGTTGTCCGAAAATTTCACTTTTTCTCGTTAATCAATCTTGTTAGTTTTAAAATATGTTATGTCATTAACATGTGAATACAGTGTTGGTTAACCAAACAATGCTACACTCTCGGGACTTAGAGTAGTAGAGTCACGATCATGCTTACTGACTGATTACATTACGATGGCCTTAGGCGCATTGTTAGAATGATCAATCATAGCAACAATGCAGGGTGTTACATTTCTCACGATTCATTTGGTTATGATTCTATTAGCATCTATTGCTATGCACTCTGTTCATAACAGCTAAGCAGATCTACAATATTTCTTTGATACTAGGTCCGTGACATAAAGTATACAAACCGAGCCTATTAAAGTTACGATGCCAACTTATTAGGAGCAGGTAATCGATTAATCGATTTAATATTTCAACTGTTAGGTAATTAATACCCTTAACGTAGTAATATGTCTACAATGTGGTAAATTATTGATTTCAAAACTGTTATTTCTTTATGAGATCAAAAAAAATGAAACAATCATTATTTAGATGTAGGATTTTCGGACTAACGGGATAAAACTTCGGAGGGGACGGGACGGGAAGTTTCGGAAATATCTTTTCATACAAAATGTCCGGTCCCGACTTTGTTTCCGTGACAAAATATGATCTTTCATAATGTACCTTCATTTTGTATGAAACGACAACGATTTTCATGTTTAGTATGCAGGGGGTTTCGGGGGCGGTTATTTGGTCTAGCTAGATTTCAGTTTTATAAACTGCTTTTCTACTTAACAACAGATGGCGCTACGAGCGAAGCTCGGTCGCCCAGATATTGGGATAGCTTAAACGGGAGGAACGTGTAACGTTTTGGAAATTAAATGGACGCAGATAAGCAATAACATGTTAACCCACAAAATGAAGTTATTGATTCAGAACGATTTATTGAGAGTTAGAGAACATTTTTAAATTATGTGTTTACCGTATTGCATTGTTTAAGTATGAAATTGAATATTGAACATAAAAAATGTTTACAGAAAATGGCGCTGTAATTTTAAAACTTTAATTTACTCAAAATTTCTCCACTGTGGGTTAACACACTATTGCTTATCTATGTCCAAATGTACCTAAGTTCATTCTCAAAAATAAGTCAATAGCTCTCACCAGTCACTGTATTTCCGACGACTCGTATTCTTCGTGCGCCAAACGATCATTGTAGTCACACAAACATATGGGTGTTATAACGTATAAAACACAACACAATTGTCACCTTCTGTCCCTGGTGTTAAAGTCTACAATGTTTCTGGACATAATCCCTTTTAGGATAGTGTTCACTGCACGAGACTTTGATATTCAATTGTTTGTGGCCGGTCAAATCTGTAACAAGAAATGGATCATATTAATTTGAAGCATTTTTCCATGTCTTATATGCAGGACCTCAAAACTCACCAACTACTAATACTTCTAGTAACAAAAATCAGCTTACACTGAACTAACAATTCTTAACAGTGGAATAAGAAATATGAAGATATCGTAAAACCTAAGAAAGTTCGTGACTGTTATTAATACACTGCTAAGTACCTAATATTTAATATGATTAATTTTGACCACAAATGTCAATTAAATCATGAACACTATAGAATGTCTTTTTTGCAAGTAAAAGCCTTCATAAGACATCATAATAGGTTTTCACAGATCGCTTGGTAGGTGATAAGGTATATAGTCGAAGCATAAACTCCCGAAATTCACTATTTCTTTTCTTAGAAGTAAAATTTTACACATATTGAGTTCGAGCAAAGAGCTCAAGTAACCGATTTATCGTTATTGTGGTATGTAACCACTAACCAGAAATACATCCGACTTTTAAACAAACAAAAACAAGCAAAAAGTAGATAACCGTGGTAGATACAGTAAAAGGTTCATTCACGATTTGTCTAAAATAGGAACAAATCGATCGATTGTTGTTTCTTTACATTAAAATATGTATGAGTACAAGACTTTAGAAAGGTATGGTTCTCTTTTTAAACCAATTTGTAAATGTTTTCATAAATTTAACCAAATAGAAACTTAAGTTTAAATTCTATAACTTAAAAAAAAAAGTTTTTTTAACTGCGCGACAGCAATTCTTACGCAGTTTTCAGAAAACCTCTTTTATATCGACTCAATTATCAGTTTGATGAAAATTTTTATACATTTATGTTTAGGTCAATTTTATTAATTAATGACAAAAATAAATTTCATTTCAAAACAAAGTCTACAGTCGTTCACTGCGATTTGTAGATTTTTTGCTTTTTCCCTTTACAAAATAAAATTTATAAAAAATAATAACTTCACACAGCTCCCTATGCATTTGTCTTAATACTTTATATTATAAATCGTGGTCTGTTAATACCGTTTAGGCGCAAATGGTCCAATTCGCAAATGGTCCAGAGGGTTTAAAATGTCCAATTCGCAAACCGTCCAATTAGCAAATGGTCCAATTCGCAAATGGTCCAATTCTCAAATGGTCCAACATCGTCTTCCACAACATAATCAATAAGGTGTCAAAACTATCAAGATGATATCGATAATTTACTGGGCATTTAAATTATTATGTATCTTTTGGTATGTATCTATGTAAGTTTCATAATACTGTTGCAGGAACTTATTGAATTTTAGAATAATAAAATGTCGAACAAAAAGAAGCGATCCGAAAAATATCATATCTGATAAATACTTTATTTTAAGGAGAAAATGATTTTTTTAAATAAGTCTATTCGTATTTCAAGAGATTTTGCAAACTTTAGCCGTGAATCTATAGGTAGGTTTTTTTTCTCCCAGATTTACCATTATATTAGATTTTTGCTAGCTAAGCTATTTGTAATATAAAACAGGTAAATATAACTACCTACTGGAAAATGCGTTTCCATAATGTTGTGTATTGCAAGACCACGACCAACCAACCTACTCGGTACTTATGCAGTTGGGTGTCTAATTTTAAAGACATGACTGTGAAAGCATTTCTCGACTCTTTAAAGCCTCGCGCCATAGGGCTTTAAGCGAAACGGTAGAGCTTCACAATAAGCCATTCTAAAATGTAAAATGTAGGAATTTATAATTTATGTTTCACGGAAAATATTATTATACTTAAGAAGGTACAGTAGATACAAACTTTTTGCCATAAATTTTGTAATTTTTTTTTTATTTAAAACTTTACACAACAGATTTACTAAACTTTAATAGGTACTGAAATCGAATTCAAATTTTGGAAACAAATTTTGAAATAGTAGATTATGCACCGAGGGAGTAAAGCAGTGTCTTACATCACGGGCGGCATACTGAATCCTGAGCGTAAGGAGGGACTCTAGAGTTAATTAAAAATTAAAAATTTAATTCCTGAGCGAAGCGAGGGAGTTATGTAGAGTCCTAAGTGAAGCGAGAGGCTTAAGCTGCCCGTGACGAAGACAGACTTTATCCTCGAGGTGCATACTCTACTTTTTATACCTACTACGTGACATAAACCCACTTTACACGGGCATTGCAAAAAGGGTTTATTCGAAAATCTAACTGGCTACCACAGGCAGAATAAAATGCTAAGAGTTTTCCTACAAATAACGTTCCGAACTCAAATCACTTTACTCCCTTGGGAGCTTCATACAACATTACCTCCCTCTCTTGGGTTGGGATGTAATGCTTTGCTTTACGTTGAGATTGCGTGATATGTAATTGGACATTATCGAGCAGGTGGTATGAAAATTTCTTTTCATTTGTTTTGATAATAGTAGATTATACACCAAGGGGATAAAGCACTGTTTTATGTCACGGGCGCTACATTGAATCCTGAACATAACGAAGGACTCCAAATTTAACTCCCGAGCGCAGCGAGGGTGTTATAAGTTAATTCCCGACCAAAGGGAGGGAATTAAGATTGAGTCCTGAGTGCAGTGAGGGATTCAAGCGCCCAAGAAAAAAACAGTTTTATCCCTGTGGTGTATACTCTACTTTTCTCACATAATGCGAGACAATAAAAAACCAGGCTTAGTAGATCCTATATAGCCACTTCTTTCAGCTGGCGTGGCCTACTCGATTTGACAAACAAATGAAGTTCGTCTCACTGCGAATCTAGTGGGCCACGGCTTCGGTCTTCGAAAATCGAGTTGGCCGCGCCCGCTGAGAACACATTCTGTTTAGCGAAATGAGACGTTATGGACATAGCAATAAGAATTATGAAAGTGAAAATCACATTATTGACCAGCGGGTTATAATGAAATTCAATAGAACATTATAACCCGGCTAAAGCCAAGAGATATAATGTCTTGCTTTCGGTAAGGTTTACATGACATATAATTCGGCATTGTCGAGCATGTGGTGTGAAAAATATATTATCTCGGTCACAGAAAGGACATAATATTATTATAGAGTAGAATACGGATGACGCCGCAAGGAACAGCTAGTTATTTTATAACAGTTATTTAATTTTGTGAGAAACCTCCGTCCATCGTTCCAAACTAAATTATTCATAATAATTATGTACCTACAAGTCATATTTTACAAAACAAAATAAAATTTAAATATTGTAATGTAAAACTACTCAGTTTTATACGGCATCACGCGTGAACGACTGGGCCAATTTCACTAATTATTTTTTTGTTGTGTTTATTATTGAACGAGAAGAAGAATATGAAAGAATTTTGAAATTCCTGCGGGAAATCTGAAACTCACGCGGGTGAATCTCCGAAACGCTTACGTAGACCGATTTTATCGAGACTATGTTATGCTATGTTATAAGAAGGAAATTAGGCTACTTTGGACTTCCCGAGGGAATTCCGAGACTCACGCGGGGCACAGCTAATTTATTATAAATGCGAATGTGAGTTTATTTATTTGTTATGCTTTCACCCCTTAACTAGCTATTCAACTGATCATCGTTGTCAGGGGTACCCATAACATAAGATACTTTTAATCCCGAAACTCCCGCGACAACTCCGAAATAAACGCGGATTCAGAAATCACATGAAATTTTGGGCAGGTACCTACACCTGTGAGGTACACATTGTCAGCGGTACAGAAAAAGACATGGGGTACTTTTAACCCGAAATTCCCGTGGGAACTCCGAAATTAACCTGAGAAACAGCTACTCACTAAATAAAGAAATAAACCCTTTGAGACTGTATGGGGAACAAACGCGTGCAAACTGCATATATAACGGTACCCTAGCATATGACGTGATGGACCGTGTACGCCGCCCGGCGGCGCCCCCCGCCCGCCAGCATGGCGATATGTGCGGTACGAAATATTTTACACATGTATAAAATGGTTTTATGGACATAAACATAATATAGGATTCCTTAATAAACTAATCTTTAGATTACTAAACTCTCTGTCATTTATGTATGTAGATATGTGTGTATTTATGTATGTATGTACAAAGTGTTAATGAATTAACTGAAAACTAGAAAGTAGTTTGCTCAGAATCAACTAGCGAATCGATCACACTATGTTTTAATATAGGTAGGTTATATTTTTTCATTTTTATTAGCCCATGTCTAAATTATTTATAATAGAATATTTGGCGCGTAGGTACGCCGCCCGTAGCAAAAAAAACGAATTGATAGGCGCGGGCGTAGCGCTTGGAATTTCGTAGATAGGTCACCTCCAAACTAACGTTGAATAACTTTTAAAGTATGAATTTTTTCGACATATAATATATTTTAATCATATTATTGTTTATTTTTTTAAATGGGGTGTATCAGGTTTTCAGTTAATTCATTAACACGTTGTATATGTGTATGTATGTATGTATGTGTCTATGTGACTTTTTATCTAAATATATCGTAAATGCACCGGCAAGTGAGCTCTCTGTACCACTTGAAGGTTGACTGGCAGAGAATGCCACTGTGGCATTAAGTCCGCCTTTTGTACTATGATGTGCATAAAGTTTAAATAAATAAATAAATATGACAGATAACATATAGATACATAATAATATGACCCATAAAATAGTACGCATCTCTACATAAGTTAAACAATTCATCAATACTTATTGATATCGGAGGTCTCATTCTACGATTTTCTTTTCTATGATTGAGAGAATACCATTTAAAAAAAAATAATAGATTCACGTTTAATAAATTGCATACTTATCCATTTGACACTAATTTCTCCACTAATTAATGTATGAATATCATCAGGCTGATAAGATTTCCTCGGAGATTTCCTCTTAAAGTGATCGGAATACCTACATGCAATTAGAATTGTCTGCACATATAAAAAAAACTTTTTCGCGACGCATTATTTATTACCCAATTTAATAATAATTAGCTTTGAGCCCGCGGCTGCGTTCCACTTGATGATTTGCGACGATAACGTTTTACGAATGAACCAAACACTATAACTGATCATTTAACCTAATTAAGTTGAGAAATGGACCTCACTATTTAAATAAAACAGACTAATAAAGTAGAACAGTTTTAAGGTGTTAAAATACCTCCTTTATTACCTCTATAAAAATATCACTATACGACGAATCAGCGGTTTTGGTGGAGCACCTAAATGCTAAAATACCAATTTAGTATTTTAATTAAACAATGGCACTGTTTAACTATAATAATAAACGTCACCAAAGTTATAACTCAATACAAATATCAATAAAAACAAATGTATACCTACTACTGATATTTTAAAAAGATAATTTAAAAAGTTGCGAAGGGATGGTAAATTGTTGAATCCGTTTTTAATTTGCCGAAAAATACTCCTAATTAAAAATTATCTCTTATTGTTCATGTGAAAGGTTTCTCGTACATCGTAAAATCTTGTAATTACAATGTTTACTTAGATATGTACTTCTCCCATCGTATTTATTTCGGGTTATTAAATTTTACTATAGAATAATTAATAATTAATTTACAAATCATTGATGATCATTTTACTACTAACCAAGATAAACGTAAAACAATATAAAAACGATTAAAAGTCTATATTAATTACTTTACTCGGGGAAACAAAAGCCGATCATCAAATTTAACTATATAAATCAAACTTTACAACTGTGTAGTGGATACAATAAAGTTATTGAAATCAAAGATAGGCAAGTACCTATATGGTATGTAGTTGGAAGAAACACTTTCACTAACTAAACACACTGCTTTTCGAGTACGCTACTCATTGTGTGAAATGATGTGGTCTTTTAAAAAGATCATACAATGACTTTGTATTTAGTTGTAAGACAACTTGGTACGCACTAGGCAACAATTACTACGAAAGTGACGACAGCAAACGTTGAACTTGAAAACAATTGACCGTGTTTGGTTCTTGTTCAATAGTTTGATGAAGCGATGAAGATGGTCTCTTAGATAGATATAATAAGGGAATTGAGCAGTCCCAAGACAGCAAGTTGAATAAACTTTTTCAATTCCTGCTTTAGTTTGGGTAAACTTTTAATTAAAAGCTTACTTACTTATATAAAAACTGTTTTTTTGCAAATACCTCTTAAAACGTTGACGGGATGGTAGGAGAGCTCGGAAACGCAAGTTAGAAAAATTAAAAATTAATAGATTTTGGATCGATATTTCCATAGAGCTATTATTCATTTATGAGTAAGCTTAAACTCCAGTACGTTTTACTGATTGTATTTTTAAATTAATATTGTCAAAGAGGAACAAAGTAACCGACGAATCAGAGGCGTCTTTACCTATAGTGCAGGGTGTGCGTTGCACACGGGCGCAGAAGTCCTAGGGGGCGCCGAGCACCGGTCGCTTCGAAAACTCGGCGGAAATTACTTCTTCAAAAATCTCCAAACAATAAATTTTATTATCCGCTGGGGTTTTTCAGTTTGTGATAACTTGATGTTTTACTTACTTGTACTTTATACCTATTTCATTTTAACCACGCGCTTACCTTCTAGGGGGCTAGGGTAATGTTTGCACACGGGCGCTACATGGGCTAGAGACGCCTCTGCGACGAATGAAGAACATTTTTCGGAAGTCTAACAAAAGGAGTCTACTATTAGATAGATTTTAGTGTTGATTCTAAGAAAATGATGGATACGTACAAACAACATCTTCACAGTTGACTAGTAGATACTAAAAGTATTAATCCACTTTAGTATCCTAGGTTTTTATAGGGCCATGTTCCAATCACAGTCAGACGGATTCAAATTGAACATATCTTTAATCTGCGACGTGGGATTGGACATCGAATCCTGAGTTTTCAAATCTTTTCTACGATACGCAGGTAATTGGACACGGTTTCCGGCACTTCAGGCTTATAAAGAGCTTATCGATACTGTTGATCCTTTACACACACACACACACACACACGCACACGCACACGTCCACCGCGCGATAACACAAATTCACAATAATAAACACATTCCCTAACATACGCTTATACATTTAATTATACTCTGTTATAGTGATATAAGTACAACCATGCTTGTAAACTTTTCTCCTTATTTTTAAATTTAGCTGCCTGGATTGAAGTTTGGTCCGAAGATGGGGGCCGGAATCCTGTAACACGGGGTTTCCTAGTACGGATTCCGATCTCACACTTTGGCTTAGCTACATTTTTCATATTGTTTGTGTCCTCAAATCTAGTTATTGCTGTAGTGTATAAGTCACTGCGATTGGAAATAAATGGTTTATTATTATTATTCTATTCTATTCTATTATATAATACGTTTACATCACCACATCAGTCGATAGACGTCCACTACTGACCAAAACTTCCTGAAGCTGACTGAAAAATCACATCATAGAACTTTTCTCCACTTTAGTATAGTAATCCTTAACTTAATATTTTAATGCGAAACTGAGTTTGTATGTTACACTTTCACGCCTCAGTTACTAGGCTAATTATCATGAAATTTTTCATACACGTTGTCAGGGGTACAGTAAAGGGCATAGGTTTCTTTTTATACCGGAATTCTCGCTGGTAGTCTGAAATTAATGTGAGTGAAACCGAAGAGAACAGCTACTGATATATAAATTACAAAAAAAAACCTTAACAAACAGCATGGGTTTCCGCGGGTTAACCTTTGATCTGTTGGTGCGGCAGTGGCAGCACAAAGGGATATCGAATGACCTCTAAGTATGTTCTATCAGCGCGTTTTCCTGATTTTTTTACAGATATATTTACTTAAAAATTAATAGGTAAGTTTTAGGTTTTTTTATTATATTTCACACGAGAATCGAATAAACACCCTCTTTTAATACCTTCCTCGTTTAACATTACACATTGTATAATATCTGTTTTGAGTAATAATTTTATACTAAAATACTAGTGTACCTTACACCTTGTATGTCCACAGAAAGATTGCACTGATTTGTTGTATTGGCGATTCATTCCCATTATTTGTCCGATCGGAGTTTTGTTGCATCCGGAAGTTGACTATATACAGATCTATATCTAGATGACAGAGAAGCAATTACGGCAGTAAAGATTATCATGACAAAGAATATAGGAAAATCCACTGGAATGAAGACCTGAACAGAAATATACGTATTTAAGTGAACTACCTGTATCGCGAATTATTTTAATTATTTTATAGCAGCTGTCCCTCACGGTTTCACCTGCGGTATTTTCGGAATTCCCATGGGAATTCCAGGGTAAGCTATTCATATATACTTTCCTCGTGAATAACTCTATCTATTGGTGAAAACCGCAGTAAAATCCATTGTGTATCTTTTGAGTAGAGACAGACATACAGACAGACGCAGTAGGACTTTGCTATATAATTTGTGTAAGGATAGGTTAGGTTACGTTCACAAATAGATACAACGAAAAAAATTACTGAAATATAAAATTTATTATTATTATTGTTATTTGAATTTCATTATTTATTATTGTATATCTAATTGTAACCGTCTCTGAGCATAATAAAATTTTCACGATAACATATACATACCTAATAAATAAGGATATAATTATGAAATCTTTGTGATAAAATCAAGCTCCATTGAGACTGTTCTTAAAAATTCTATAAAAATTAATACCGTTGGGACATCCAGACTAATAACTCATCCTTCTATTTAATTTCTCACTTCATGAAAAATCTCATTTAGAAATAACAGAAGCAATAACTTAAAAAATTCTCTTATATCAAGTTTTATTAGTTGAAAATGATTTTGAAAACTCGTTTTTAATATTTTATCGATCATCAGCAAATGCCTTTGTGATTCATATTTTTTTCCATCGAAGGCACTCCCGTGTGTGGGTGTTGTACGGCAGATTTTTCAACATATAATCAACAGCAATTACCATTTTTTATGATACGCATCACAACCTTTGTTGTAAGCATATGCGAGATCTGTTTATAATGGGCGATATATTTGAACACCCTAGGGCATTTAATGGTAGCTCGACATTAAAAAGTCTCTGTTTAACAGCTAATACTTTGTAATAGATAAGTAATAATCAGATAGTAATGATAGACTATAGAGGCACGTATGCAGGTCACTATGATACTGTAGTGACTTCCGAATAAGTCATTGTGTAGGTACGCGATTGAATCAATTTGAAACCACGATATACGAGTCTTCCTCCGCAGCTGAATTGATAATACTTTTAAAGTTCGTAATTTTTTTTTTATTTATACAGTATAAAATGACGGGCAAATCCTGAATGACTGACTAGCCGACTTTCATCAACCGCGCAGCTCAAACGGGTTTGGGATTTTTTAAGCTTTTTAAATTTTAACGAAATTGACTAAACACAAAAATCTACCTACGTGTGAATAGTTTTTTTTTTCAAATTAAACACCCAAAGAGATTAAAGGGAAATAAAAAATTTAAAAGAAGTACCGTTAGATTTGAAATCAGTATTTGGGCTCTTCTTCTCAAATAGGTATAGAATTTCAAATTTCGGAGCTTATGATTAAACCCTTGAGATAAGCTGATGTGAGTGAAACCATGAAGAGAACAGCATGTACATTCAACAGGTACATTCTTTAGATACACTCGCAATTCTAATACGTAAAATAGTGCAATTTTTTTTTAAAGTGTGATAGATAAATAATTTCGTTTGAGGTTCCCGCCCTTATATTAACTTTTAATAATAATAATAATAATCCACATCACAACACACAGATCTGCTTAATCCCACAGTAAGCTATTATTAACTTGTGTCGTGGAAACCAAGCAAACGTGGTATATACTACATAGAATTACTTATATATTATACTATAGATATATAAACACACCCAGACTTGAAAATGGAACCCTGTATTCATCACACAAAGTCCACCCCCACCGGGAATCGAACCCGGAACCCCTTGATTAGCGGGTAGGCATGGGACCTCTGCGCCAATCGGGTTGTCAACTTTTAGAGTTTATACTTAACGTGCATAGACTTTTAACATCTTTAGGTAGTAGGTATACCCCAATAGGAATAACCCAAATCTGTAACAGATTTTGCATTAAACTAAATAAAAACAAATTATGTTTTTTAAAACATAGATAATATTTCAAACTACGAGGGGGGCGAACGCGCTGTTTCGGAAAGAATCTACCAAAACAAAACAACCAAAAATAATTAATAATCTCGTTGATTGAGCACATTTCACATCGCGCTAATTATTATTTTGATGAAAACGTTTCAATTCTTATTTACGAGTACCTACTCTAGTTATGTTGATGGGGTGAAAGATATAAGCGTCTCACCGAAACATGGTTTGCAGTATTTTTGTTTACAAAATTAGTGTTATTAGAAACTCGTTGGCTTTGTGTAAAGGTAACATAAACAATTAATAACTTTTACACTGAACAAACTAAAATAAAATCAATGCAAAACCATAAGATTGGAAAGAAGCTGGTAATTATTATTCATTGAAACATTTTCGTCTATGGACGAACCAGGTCACAAGAGTCAAGAGTCTTAATTTGGATCCAAAAGTAATTTGGATTATCCAGGTATCACTGAATATATTTAGTTCTTGTGTTGATGTGGTTTAGTGTGGTGGTATTTTAGTGGTTATGTTGGTGTTGTTCTTTGACAAGTATATCTGATTAACTCACAAAGCTCGGTAGTTATCATCTAATAGGTACCTATAAAGCGGTGGTCGATAGGTACAACATTGTCATTATTCGCCTATAACACGCTGTCATACACATTACGGATGAATTATTCATTTTATCCTCAAAAAAATCCACTATTGACTCATGTCAGAGTATTTTATTAATTCTACTTAATTTTATGCCGTTACTGAATCGAATATGATAATAAAAATAATAATTCACTGGCTGACCCCGCCGTTTAATCCTCGTGAATTTCTTTAGGAAATTATATAAAAAAAGGTTTCTAGCGTTTAAATGACACATGGAAAGGTGCAGTTATTTCAGTACCATTAAAGACTTTTCGATTTAACTATTTGTATAGATATTAATTCATATATAAGTATGTATATACGTATAAAATTACCTAATATTTTATTACGAATCCATTTGTTTCCTGAATAAGCTAAAATAACAACAAAATTACAAAAATCCTTTCTGAGCTGCCCCACACCTTTTAAACATCTTGGGTACTTGCTAAATTTCGGCATCATAGGTCAGTAGCGCAGTATTGAAGATGTCTTGATTATCTAGTCTAGTCTAGATTTCGATTTACTGACCACAAAATTAATACAAAATTCCATCATAACTTCAATGCAAATAGTAGGTACCCTTTGTAATCACAGCTGTGTATGTACAGTTAAGACGTTTCGAAACCTGACACAGTCTATTACAGCTACACTTAGAGTTCTCATTTCCATCTGTATTATTATCCAGATTCCATAGCCGAGAAATATTTGATAAAATCATGTCTTTAGATATGGGTGGTTTCCATTTGCACGACAATCATGGTCAGCTTATTGCTATTTAGCTGTCCAATTTTCTTATCTACTTGGCAAACGTACGTATAGTATACGTATGGCTGGATATTACAGGTACTAATTGTCTTACTTACTACCAGAGATGGTCAGTTCTCTATTGCAAAGCACTTATCATAAAGCGTTCCCCCACTTGATAATGAGAACGGTGTTGCATTAATTTGTAAGGAAAATTGGAACAATTGTTTATATGAGATCGTACAGCCGTTATATTTTTAATTTCAAATGTCGCGGTCCGCTGGCCGGCTCGCCTTACTAACGTATAGACGTGGCACAATATTCATAACGAATACGAGAAAAAAAAATTCGAAAGTGAAAGAACGAAAGACTCGTATTTTGGTGAAATTAATTTTGTAATACATAATATTAACTAGTAATTATTTCACTCTGTTACAACAAACAGTCAGAAGTAAATGAAAAAATATTTATCTACTTTATATTCCTGCACAGCCAGTGTTAAATGTATTTTTTCGTTGTAATTCTACACACAAATTTGGTATAAATTATAACGGTACGGTAAAAAACGAGTTTTCACCTGTACCTAAATTACGACATCAGTATTAAACTCAGCATGCTCGTACCTACGTACCTGCCTGTGATTAGCAACAACAAGCGTCTGCATCAACATCGGCTTGCCGCTTCTATGCGTTCTCAAGTTACGTACACTTACGGTACATTTGCTATGGCGCGCACCTTGCGAGAATCGTATGAGCTCAAGATCGAGGTCCCACACACTATTTTTTTTCCGTAGTAATTCATTAAAAGAAAACAATTGGCTCTACCGGGCGACACTTTTATTTTGTTTGTCTCATTGTTTAGGTTGTGTGGTGAAATAAATAGAGCGGAACCGAGTACTTACGATATGTAGGTAAGTACATTAGTTGTTTCACGTACCTACTTAGTGTTAGTACCTATAGGGCATTAGTTTTTCCCTGCGGTTCTACCTACAAAAAATTCGAAATCCCCTGTGGAACTCTTGATTGTGCCTAACGGGTTAAAATGCATCTTAAATGTTAAGTCAGGACCTACATTATAGTCCGCTCATTAATTTTACGTGACGCTCGTTTAAAAAAACTAAAAAACGAGTAAAAAGGCAAATTAGAATTTTTACAAAAAATCGTTAATTTGATTCTGTTGGTTATTAGTTTTAAAAATATTTTAGAACTCATTATAATTTCCGAAATACTACAAACCTACACCAAGCAAAAGCTTTTTTCAATTATTTGTAGTCCATTTATTTTAAGTTAGTTTATAAGTACCAGATCAACATCTTATGTACCTACTCAAAATTACAAAACACTTCGAAGATAATGATCACTATGTCTTCTAAATGCCAAACTCATTCACAGGTCACGAGTAAAACTTAACAGCAAGCACCTCCGTCATATTTGATTGCTATCATCACAATTTTCATGTCATAACTTTATCATTACTATTTCCGTGACATACCTACCTTTAGCCTTAACCCCGTGTTCAATAAAAGCCGACGTCGATGTTGACGTTATCAGTGATAATTCATGTCGCGTGAGGACATGATGGTAATGATAAGCCACAAGCCCGCGTTGGCGCCGAGTCGCGTCGGTGCAACGATGCGTTGGCTCTATAATATCGAAGAGAGAGCGGCGGCCATCCACTGCATCGTATACATGAATAAAAAGGAAACATTTGCTTGAAAAAATTTCTATATATTTTCAGATTGCATAAAAAAAGAAATCTATTTTTTATACTCCTACAAGCCTGATTTATTCCTTCTTCTAATACTTATATATTATAAAGACGTAAAGCTAGAGAGTTTGTGAGGTTGTAGGGAGTAATGTCTGGATCTACTGAATCGATTTTTTAATTTTTTTACGAATAGAAAGTCACGGTATTTAGGCTATATTGCAACCCGGAATTCCCGCGGGTAGGTATCGAAAATTACTTTATCTATGAAGCCAATATTTAGCAGGTGTGTTTTTGGTAACTGTAGAGAACAACCGATCTCTTCTAAATTAGAAATATATATTTAATCAAGATTCAATAAAAGTTTATTTAGACACATTTATTGCACAATTTTTTATGTTTACCTATTATATTGTATCTATTAATAGGTACTTTGACTTTTTAAGGAGAATCTTCTCAATTTATATTTGTACTTTTTTATATCTGTTTTATGACAAATGTCCATCTGTTGTAAGTAGCTTTATGTATCTACATTTTTCTATTTAATAAGTTGCAGAAATGGCTCACCTATACCCCGATTTTATTCATGACTGAAAGATTATATTACTGGCTGTGCCCCGCGGTTTCACCCGCGGTAATTTCAGAGTTCCCGCGGGAATTTCGGGATAAAAGTACCCTATGTCCTTCTCTGTACCCCTGACAACGTGCATGCCAAATTTCATCCAAATCCGTACAGTCGTTTTTGCGTGATTGAGTAACAAACATCCAAACATCCACACTTTCACATTTATAATATTAGTAGGATCGTAGGTACATATATAACTCTAATTAAACTTAATACCCTTTTAATGAAGTGGAATATCCGACTAGGTTACGATAAAAGGCTTATAAATTTTACTTCAGAGATGAGGTTGAGCCTGCGAGAGTGGCCCCGCAACTTTGTGAAAGCGTTTATGTCAAAGTTAGCTTACGAATATTCATATATTTATTTAAGTATAAGATTATTTATACTTAGAAATCGGAAACCTTACTTGAGTATCCGCGTATGTAATGTGAATTTTAAATGAGAAATAAAATATTTTACTATGAGAAATCATAATCTGTAAAATAATTTATAATATAGTCTATACCTATATGATTGATATTATGAACCAATGATATTTATGCATGTTTACAAATTGTTAAAGCTGTAATAAACAACCACAAAAGACTAACCTGATCAAGATAACAAAAATTTCATAAAAATCGGATCAGCTTTTCCACATGTTCCAAAACAAACAAAATTCCACAAAGTACACTACCACTGCCGTCAGTATCGTTTAGGCGCAAATGGTTAGGTATGTGACTTCGCGAGTGCATAAAAAGAAAGCATAACGTTATTTACTTTTCTTATACTGAAGTTTACTAGCTAACTCTAAGGAGACAGTCAGCTGCCAGGTAGTGCACTGCAGCATCAAGTAAGCGGTCTATACAAACATTTTTAGTGGACTACCTACTTCTTTTCATTTAAAACGGCAGTGAACGAGTGAGCGAGCTAATTAGCCGCAAACTGCAGGGTTGTACGCGTAATTGAAAAGCACTAGGGCAGAAGGTCAGTCTCAAACTATTACTATTAGGGATCCTGCAGGAAGTGCGGCGTAGAGGTGGAAACAATGGCACATCTTATGTGCGAGTGCTATGCCTTGGCTCGTAAACGAATGGACCGTCTGGGGACCCCTCCACTGCATACTAGCCTTCGCCGCCGAGGTTTTCAGGGAGTAGAGGGGGGAGCACAGGATGGGGATGGTACAAAAGATCCCAAGGGTCGAGGTGCCGAGGCTTTGCTTGCCCATCCCATTTTCTAAGATAAGATAAGATTACTATTAGGGACCTAGGGGACCTAAACTCAGCATAGACAAGTCCACATAAGATTAGGTACCTTCTTACAAAAAAATAGACTCTATAAACACCTGCGTCTAAATGCCTATTAGGTGCCTACTGTTTATTGATGCCACAAAGCTGGAATGTAAACAATTTTACCGTTTTACTAGCTGACCCCCGCGATTTCATCCGCGGTAATTTCGGAGTTCCCGCGGAGGTAGCGGGAAAAAAGTACTCTATGTCCTTCTTTGTGCCCCAACAGTAGTTTACGGTGATTAGCTGTTCCCCGCATTAGTGCCAGAGTTCCACCGAAATTCCGGGATAAAAACTATCGTATTTTGTAAGTTGGACCATATTATAAATGGTTACAAAATTTTATCAAAATCCGTTCAGTAGTTTCGGAGTCCATCGCGGACAAACAACGTGACACGTGATTTATATATATTAAGATTAGACGAAAAATTTTATATTACAATACGTGTTTATTAACATCTACTTTGTTCCATGTGACTTATATGGTGGCAAGAGTTAATGTTTGGAAAAATGCTGAAAAATATAGAATTGACATATTATTATGCCTAAGTTGGAACGTCGTGTAGCGGTTTCATTTGTTTTTTTTTAAACAGTTTTTTTTTGTTGACCGAACCATGCAGATATTTAGTTCCTTGAGTTGATCTACTAATTAATTTAAATGTAATAAAGGCTCAAAGGTAAAAAAAATTAAGCATACTTTAAGTATTGGAGGAGCGTTATTCAAATTAAAAGAAATCTATTTTAATTTAGACTTTCTAAAGTGAAACAAAAAATGTGAATTTGCAATTTGTTATTTATACTTGATTTATCGTACTAAATATAATCCTAATAAATGTGAAAGTGTGGATGTTTGGATGTGGACTCAATCACGCAAAAACGGCTGAACAGATTTGGATGAAATTTGGTATGCACGTTGTCAAAGGTACAGAGAACTTACTGGTACTTTTTATCCTGGAATTCCCGCAAAAAAAACGAAATTACCACGGGTGAAACCGCGAGGCACAGCTAGTTTTTAATAATGTAGTATTTGATTTTGATTTTATAAAAAATTTAAGTCTCTATCATTGCCGATTTTATTATGCCTGTCGATGTCGTATTGTGATCGCAATGACGCGTATCGAAATAAAACCTACCTAGTTACCGCATTGTTGTGTAAAACTTAGGAACTCTAGGAAGTTCTAGTAAGTTTGTGCGAGTACCTATATTTTAGAAATAGGTGATTAGTGGGTGTGAGTAATAAATAAACGATGGCTAATTAAAACATTCCGTTTCCTTCAAAGCCACAGAATCATTTACCTTTATGTTCAAAAACCTCCAGTACTGACCAAACAAGAACAGTATAAATCCTCACGCTTCACACGAAAGATTAACTTCGCTCATAAATTCAATTTTGCTGACTGCATTTATTATTGTAACCATTGGCACTTAATTTTTAATAGGTATATCAGGTGTGCGTTATGAAATTGAAGGATATTATAGAGAAAATCAATAAGAACCATTGATTGAATTTTCATCCATAAAAAATATCACTTTTTCTGAGAAAAGGTCATATTAAAATGATCATAAGAAATTGGATTTTACAAATAAATACGATAAAATAAATGGGGTCATTTAAATTTATAGGTACAGATTATAGTTACGAATACAATTACCGTCGTTAAGATTCAATTAACTTGTTCCAATTAGAAGCAGCGCAATCTAAACAGATATCTCGAAAAGTTCAGTTAGTCGCAACTCACATTAACTATTTTACAGAAAGTTTGCTATGTTAAGGTGGCGTGAAAGACATACACACGGCTCGTAATGAGAGTAATGACCATTATAATTCACATACGGTTGACCCACATTGGGTGGATACACTTGATAGTTCTTAAGTAGCACTTTACTTTTTTTGCTATTTCACTGGTAACTATAATTAATAGGTACATTTTCTTTTTACAACACCCGGAAGATATTTTACTCGTATGCACGTATTTTTAACCGACTACCAAAAAGGAGGAGGTTATGCATTCGATTGTATGTATGTTTTTTTTTTATTGGAATATTTAAATTTCGTGTATTCGATCATTGACCTAAGGATAACGAATTGCAGACATTAAGAATTTTACTTACAGTATTGCATAACTAATAACTGTTAACCAGGGTCCTCCGAAATAAACCCGCGTCAATTTTGGAGCTTCCGCAGCTATTCCGGGAAAATGTAGGTACCTACCTTATGTCCTCTCTCTGTACCCCGGACGTGTATGCAAAATTACATGATGATCGGTTGTGTATAGTTAAGGCGTGAAAGCGTAACACACAAAAAACTCAGATTCGCATTTAAAATATTAGTTAGGATGTACAGTCAACACTAGAAATATGTAATCAATTTTAACAATCATTTAATCTTATTGCAATAGTAATCAAGTTCAAAATCTAACCGAAGTGTTTGCTTATTATTATTTATGCTGACTGTACCTACTTAAAATCTTAAAAAAGTGTAGCAAAATTATATTATTGCTACTTTATTAGTAATAATGATGGATGTATGGATATTTGGATATTTTTGCTCAATCATGTTTACAAATGGCTGAACGGATTCACGTAGGTACAGATAGAATTTGACATATTATTTAATAATTGGTCCATGTATAATGATAATACTTTTGATACCACGCTTTTCGAAGAAAACCGAAAGGATTCCCAAGATTCTCACGAAGAGGAACAGCTAGTGCTATGATATTTAGAATAAACTTTTTTATTGAGTTACTATTCGTGATATAATTCGTTTCGCTTTTAGGTACATGTACAAATATTTTTAGGTACATGTACAAATGTTTTTAGGTACATGTACAAATATTTTTAGGTACATGTACAATGGATGAACGTACGGTATCGTTTTAAAAATAAATGTTACGTTCAGTTCGAATAGTAGAACAGAAATATTTCTGTGCGAGTGGCAACTGATGTTAGGTCAAGAATACCTAGAAAGCGTTTTTTTATTTACCTACTTATAACGGTGACTATATTGCTACATGTTTAAAATAGTAGAGAAATGCTAAGTCAATATCATGGTTGAATGAAATCAATGCGTGGAAATTATCGCAAAGTGCCACCCAGTCCCCAACCAAAGCCCCAACTAGCAGAGATTGTATTATGGGATACCAGATAGGTAGGTAATTGTTATATAAAACTTATAATATGCCTTTTTGCAATTACATACTAATAACACATCAATAATAAACACAGGAATGTTTTTGGAATAGTCTGAGAATGTTAAGTGAAATATTGACGAGTGGAAAAAAGACATTCGTGGAAATTAGGTATACCTACCTACCCTATACTGATAATGCGCAGACTTCAGCCCTGTTACACCAATAAAATAATAGAAATTTAAAATATATATTTAAGTAGGTAATTCAGATGAATTACCTTTATTTCATACAAGTATCTGGATGAAAGATATAAAATATCACCTCAATATAAAATAGAACCGTTTCTAATAGCTCAAGAAATAAAAATTTCGAAACCATAAAATACGTAGTTAGAAATTACATTTCTCACGTTATAAAATCTCAAGTCACTGTACGAATTTCTTAATATAAACATTTCTAAATGGAATTACGACTTTTTTATTTAGCACTTAAGCAAAATCTTGATGTTATCAACGCCGACAGTTTTTAAACATGAACAGCGCGTTGATGTCTTTTGTAAGCGGATTTTAACTCTGTATGTTTCTTCAACGTATCTTAACTCTACGATCTCTACTAAATGATATAATTTTTGTTTACCTTTTTTGTGATCTATTTGTATCTGTATCGAAAATAACTCGATAATAATGGTTGTGAAATTTTCAACCTCTTGCCTATGTAGGTACATACTACATAGGTTATTCACCTGAGAATTAACGAAGTTCGCGCCCTTGACCATCATATTGCTTTAAGTTTAAACTTTAGTAGCCAGATGAAATATATTAGTCATAAAATATATTTAAAAGTAATATATTATTTGCATTTAATAACATTAAAACACAAGTGACTTACTGACACACTTGCACCGTACGCGGTAAAGAATTGCACCGATTATTAACACCTATGGTGTCTGAAGAAAGACGGATAACAACGATATTGCAAGTACTATTAATCTATTTAACACCAATAAATATTACTATTATCGTTATTCGGCAATTCCTGTAAACATAACCTACATATTAATACCAAAATTCAGCACAAACTTACCAAAAGGTTTTCGTATAAATTCGGATCGTTATCCTTTCACAAAGTCCACAAAACACATAGGATTGTTTCAAATTTCGAGACAGAAGGGTTGCGCCACGCACGTGTCGATAGATACACTGGGTGTCGTCAAGACGTGTGATAGTTGCGACTGCCGCGGGAGACTGGCGCGCCACTGCGTCTGGCTCGCACCTGCCGCCCGGCCCCCTCGGTCCATGACAGGTGGAAAGTATCGATATCGATAGGCTGTGCGGTATCTCGAAACTACTGTTATCATTCGCGCGTCATTGTCACTGAATAAATTTCAAGAGCTCGTAGAGAAATGTAATATGTTGGTCCTTCGAGCCGGATTTTCCTTAATTTGGTTAGAATAGGTAACATAATAGAAAAAAAAACTAAAAGCCGTAAAATGCTCGCTGTTCCCTGCGTATTCACCCGCGACGACTCCCTAATTTGGGAGTTCCCGCGAGGGCTCCCTGAAATCCGTTCCTAAATGACATCTCCTACGTACGTTCTATATAAACCATCTACCTGCCTCAGCTTCAGTCTCGTATATTTCGAGATCTCATTTTCATTCAGTGAGTTAGGGACCTTTCGATTTACAGTACAGAAGATAGTAGATACAATAATGTAAAAAAAACAAAATAGTCAAATTGAGAACTTCCTCTTTTTTTTGAAAGTCGATCTCGGTCGGTCGGTCTTATGAATTGTACGGACTTACTCGAATATGGATAATTCCTTTTTTTTTTAAATATTAATAATTAAACAATTAATTGTTTTTCAACCGTTTTTTTTTTTACTATCGACTTTCCTATTTATTTCCTACTTACATATCGTTATAATTTTTTGATTCAATTCCAATCATCGATAACCCAAATAACGTGATGCCAATAGCACCACTAAATAGGTACGGCGTACGCAGACCGATCAAATTAATTACCGCCTCATCTCGGCTCCGCGGCCACGCTCCGCGGGAAAAAAGCAATACGCCTCTCTTTCTATTCAATAAGAAACTTGCAAATGCTGTGTCTGTCTTTTTCTAACGTGCACAAAAAAATGCTTGGAATCTTATGCGGTAGCGCGTGCCGAATGTGAAACGGGAAGATTTCACCTGTGGCTTGCGAATGAGCCGTTGTCGCGGTGCCGTTTAATGTGCGCACGCGCAGCGTCTAATGTGGTGGAAACGAGACATGCCTTAGTTTATACATCAGATCGTTGATCTGGTGATTCGATATTAACGTGATCAAACTGCAGTATTGGAAGTGGTGCAAAAGCTTGTGTAAAATCCACCAACCACTGGGATCGAATCACTTATGGGTCCCACACTCTTAGTGTCAGGGTAGGAATACCACAACAGTGGAAAGCAGTGGGGATCATAATGGTTCGATCCCAGTGGTTGGTAGATTTCACACAAGCTTTTGCACCACTTCTAATACTGCGATGATCTTGATCACGTTATTTTCTTTTATCTTAAAACATGTGATATCTAATGATTTTGATTCGTACATACATAATTAATGATATTATTAGAAAACACTAATTTTGGTATAAGTCTATTATCGAACCCCAGGATCTAAATAAAAAGCTACAATTCTCCATACCAAAAACAATTACTTACTAAAATTCAATACCATTACTTTTAGTGATTACAAATGGATCTAGGAAAAGGATCATAACAGATTAATCTAAAATTCATCCACTTTCCTTTTAATGCAGAACTTTTAATGCTGAATTAGATATTTGAATTCGTGATCACTAATTTGCACCCATAATGTATCTATAATATAATCAATAATGAGCCCAAAATTTATAGACACAAGTAGATATTATGTATATTATCAAATTCTTATATTGTTTTTGCTTTCTAAAATTATAATAAAGAAAGTGTGGATTAGTGACAAAAGGAAAGTGACGCATTCAGAGAAAAAACAAACAGAAAATCTTTTAACTTTTCCAGAAGTTAATAACATAATAAAATATTAATACCTATTATTATTTTTATTTAATACCTCCATATTAATTGAGACGTGAAAGACCTTGAAAAAGGAAAGTCACAAGAATATTGTGTTAACTTATTTAATTAAAAACTACCTATTAAAATGTACATTAACATTCGTATAACAATTCTTAAAATTTTTTCTTCATGAAACACTCGCAATCTGGTATTTTTATGAATTCTCTGTTTCTTTAAACCTGTAATAAAAAGAGAAGAAATATTAGTTGTTATTGATTACAAGATCAAAAGCCCAGTTATGGTGTGTGTGACATATTGTCCTGTGTTTTTTAGAAAGTGCTTTTAACATTTTTGAACTCAGTTACAGCTTCATCTTAGTTTCATAAATATGAAAATAATCCAAAACTGTATCTAGAGTCAACTCTATATACCTAGAAACAGTGGTGGTCATTCCATATAAGCCCAAAAGCCTGTTCTGTCCAGCCAAAACACTTACCAAAGAATACCAATATTTTAATAAGTATAAATCAAGTGTGTAAGTATAAATACTTATTAAAATATTTGATATTCCACAAGCAAGCGCTTCAGCTGGGTAGGCCGGGCTTTTGGGCTTATGCCTAGAAAGAAGATATAAGATAAAACAGAAAACTAATGGACAACTGTCCTTACCTTAGTCAAGTTGACAATCTATAATAATAATTTTCACTAAAGAAAACTTAGGAACGTATCTTCATAATATGACAATACATTCCTTAGTTTTCCTATGGCAATAACACTTATAAATTGTCAACTTGACTAAGGGGATTGCTCAATGCAAGCAAAACAACTGCACAAACTTGAACCTCACAATCATGGTCTTCACAGTTGTTATAAGACATTTTGATACTAGAATAAAGTAATATGTGTGCAACACTGGCGCCAGCGTGCATCCTTAAACCATGCGAGCGGAACTGCTGCAGGTAATGGGTAATTCCATTGAGCAGTTACATTGCTCTGTTGTTATAATTTCTTTTACATTTACCCAGATAGTACAGTCAGTATCAAAAACAAGTAAATATTTTTGTCACTTTTGAATTTTATTATTGCAACAAGAATATTGAAATAAGATTCAACAAATATCAAAAGTGATTATATATTTTTTCTTGCTGACGATATAGGCGGATAACACAATGAGTACATTTGTCGCATCAAAAAACTTCAAATAAAAAAAAACAACTTTAAATAATACTTACTTGCATACAGTACATGTATAAAATACAGTTTGGCCTTCATCAACAGAACGTAGCTGTAGTGTTGCATATGACATTTTATCGTTCCCACATTTAGGACATTTTCGTTCCACTACAGGACCATCGGCATTATCTGTGTTTAATATCTTCTTGTCATTGGCATCCAATTTAGTTCTTTTTACAAATTGTATAGAGTATTTTTGCACGTTTCTGTTGCATACTGTAACACAAAAAATCATAATAACTTAAGAATGCTTCACTTTGAAAGCAAATTTACACCACATTGTTAATAAAAACCACTTGGAATCAACAAAATGCATAACTGGAACAGAACATGGATGTGGGACAGAAGTATCATACAAAAATATTTATAATTTTTTAAGATTCTTTACAAGAAATATTAATCAATAAAGATTAAGAAACTTTAAAATCATCACAACAAATTACATGTTATCTGTTTAAAAAATACACACAAAACAATATTTCATTGTTGCAACCACATTTTTTTTCCACACTAATGGTATTAGTTTCTTACAACATAATATTGTTAGTACTAAAGACAGTTTTACGAAAATCAAAGTAATATTATAATTATGTTCTATCCATGCACACAGTTTTTAACCAACAATCATTTTACAGTCAGTTTTTTCCGAGTCTGAGGCAATTGTCAATTGATGTTCTCTACTACAAAATACTGAATTTCGTTACATAACCTACTAACTTTTGTGTTGTCGTTTTTTTTTTAGGTAAACTCAGGCTCTTGGTAAATATCAGTCCCACCGAACAAGAATAGAATAGAATAGAATAGAATACACTTTATTGTACACCATAATAATGTTACAGTATGTTAACAAAAACTTATAACTAAAGGCATACAAAAGGCGGTCTTATCGCTTTAATAGCGATCTCTTCCAGACAACCTTTGGGTGGACAGGACAAATACAGGAAATTTATATGTTGATAGGTAGAATAGGAATCATAAAATAATACAAAAAATGCACATAGAACATAAATATAAAAAATAAAAATACATAAGAAGATATACAAAGATACACGCATATATATAAAATATACATACAGAAAAATATATACATATATATAGATAAAATACATAATGTGATTACATACAAAATATTATATATCAACAGTATACGTAACTAAAATTAAAATAAATATTAATTAATACGTTACATACATAGATACATAAATACGCACTCACATATACATACATACACATACATACGCATACATACAAATACTCACATACAGATACATACATACAATGCATATACAGAAATACTTACATGCAGCTAATATTACTGTTTATCAGTGAGGTAGTTACTCTTCACCAATCCCTTAAAAATAGATAAGGATCTAGCCGTGCGAACCTCCACAGGCAGTGCATTCCACAGTCGGGCTGCCTGTACAGAAAATGACGAGCCATAGAAATTGGTACTGTGAGCTGGGATCTTAAGTAGTAAGGTCTGAGATGAGCGAAGAGCCAGGCTATGAGAAGAACCGAGAAATTCAAAGCTCTTTTTCAGGTAGGATGGAGCAGATGGATTGAACAGTATGTTGTAGAGAAGATGCAGGACATGTGCATTCCGGCGGAGGCGGATGGGCAGCCACTTGAGTTTGGAGCGAAAGTCGGAGACATGGTCATATTTTCGTAAGCCAAATATGAACCGAATGCAAAAGTTTTGGAGACGCTCAAGTTTATTAAGTTGCTCTTCGGTAAGGTCAATGTAACAGGTGTCAGCATAATCGAGAATCGGTAAAAGGAGTGATTGTGCTAACGCAACTTTGGTAGCAGTTGGGAGAAAATTACGAAGTCGCCTAAGGGATGCCGCAGATGAAAACAACCTTCGACTTACCATATCCAGGTGCGGTTTCCAGGACAGAGTAGTGTCGATAATAACGCCCAGGTTTTTAACCGCATTGCTGTACGGTATGGTAACTGCATTAAACTGCACCGGCGGGAGAGAGTTCATGTCTAGCTTGGAGATAGATCGTGAACTACCAACGATAATAACTTGGGTTTTGGCAGGATTTACTTTTAGACCGTACGACTTGCTCCAGTCTAAGATGCGCGCAAGATCAACAGCAAGAGCAAGAGCAACAAGCTTGTACTCCTTCGTTTACTTTCAACTACGTGACATTGGCGGAGTCACTGTGAGTAAAGCAACACAGTGGAAGCCATATTTTAAAAGAAGAAGATTGAAAATCTTTACTATTATAAATGCAAGTTTTTGTTTATTACGCTTTCACACCTTAACTGCTCAACCAATCATCATGAATGTATGTTTCCTAAAATTTGATCATTTACAAAAAATCCTTTACTACAAACTACAGGGTAAGGACTAAGGATAGTACAAATTTTTGCAGATCTGTTTAAACAAGGCGTGTGTGGTTATCAAATACCACAGGTGAGGTAGAGACCAAAACAGTCCTTCAAAGTTGGTAGCTATGTAGGAGGGTTGTTGTGTCATGCTCTTGTATAGACGACACAATTAAATTATTTTATTACCTTAGGTTCATGGTAGTTACTACAGGAGCAAAAGTGTTGACCTACTGTTACACAACTCTGTACTTTTTATTTCGTAATTCCCGCGGAACTCCGAAATCACCACGGGTGAAACTACGGGGATCAGCTATATTTTTATAATTACTATACCTTCAAGAAATAGGTATGGCATTAACTTACTTTTGCCGTCATATTCAGCATCGCACGTAAGGCATTTGATGTCGCCCTGCTGTTCCATGTATGGTAATATATTACCGCATCGTGGACAAAAATCTACCGCGCCTTCCAATAACATAATGGATGAAACTTCAGAGTCAGGAAGTAGAGTTCTTCAAATTCAACCGTTTTAGATTTGTTGGTTCTTGGGAATCCGATCCTTTCGATAAATCACTTATCCAATGTTAGGAGCACCCTGCACGCAATAGATCTATATAACTAGAAACAAAAAACAAGTACTAGAACTAAGAAAAGGCAAACACTTGGCAAACGAATTAATTAATTAACGTAATTTGGACAATTTGGTTTACAAAACAAACAATACAATAACCCACGCCTAGTAATCTTCAAGGAAAAATTTTGGTCCGTAGAAAATTATTTTTAATCTGGATAGCAAAATGTTGCATGAAGTTTACCTCCCCGCCCGAACCCGTGTGTCTCCCCTCAAACACCTTTGTCAAGTGTCAACCCAATATCCAAAAATAATATAAAATCTCTGATCTCTAGTTAATTTGTGGTAAACCCGTTTGGCCGTTTAGTTTTGACTTTTGAATTCTACCTAACAAAATGGAGACAATGCGTATATAATTTATTTGTTGGATTTTGTGGTTAGATTTAAGATTAATCTTAAGTTATTTTGCGAAAAAGGACGTTATTTTAGTTTCAGTTTGCGCAGAGACGTTTTAGATTTAAGTGTTTAAGTGTGTAATTAACGAAAAGGACGTTTTAGTGATAAGTGACGATAGGACGTTTTTTTTAGTTATTTAAGTAAATCATCTAACTGAAATGTACATTAAATGCTGCATAAAAAACTGTGAAAGTAAAAGAGTTGACGTGAAACTTCACAAATTTCCGTCTAACGAAGACCAGAGGAATAAGTGGCTTCAACTTATGGGTCAATACATAAAGGGAAAAAGTAATTCAAATGTTGACAAGCTGCTGGTTTGCCACAGGCATTTTGAAAAACATTTTTGCACAGCCAAATCTGGCATTATAAGAACTGCTTATCCAACCCTTTTTTCTAAAAAGGAAATCAAAGATGGCATTTCATGCAGATCATTAGACAACAAAGGTATTATTATTATAGGTGATTCTTAGTTTGTATAAAAGTAGTTGCTATCTGCATGTATCTGTATAGTATATATGTATTCTAAACAAAAAACAATACATATATTTTAATGCAGTTTTCACTATCATGTACCTACTATTAAGTTTCTTTGAAAAGTGTATAATATACATAAATGAAATCTAGAATGTAACATGGATAAAAACGTGGGGAACAGCTATTGTAAACTAATTTACTTAAATCTGGGTAGATCCTGTTGACTCTAGTTAGTTTGTATAAGATTGTGGAGTAGATGATATGCTTTAAGGTATCATATTATTAGTACTTACATATTTATAGTCTATATTTTTCTACTACATTTCAGATATAAAGCATTCTGATCACACCTATACACGTAAGAGGCACTATGACCATACCTACAGTAAGCCATCATACTCAACTTTGCCGAAGCATGACAAGCCACTTGCTGGTAATTAATTTTTATATATTTCAAACTATCTGTGTCCCGCGGTTACCCACGTGAGTTTCAGAATTCCCGCAGGAACTCCAAAGCAGTCTACATATTATAAAACAAAGTTCTCCGCTGTGTCTGTCTGTCTGCTGTCTGTTTACGATAAACTCAAAAACTACTGAACGAATGTTCATGCTGGTTTCACCAACAGACAGTGTTTCATGAGAAAGGTTTAGGTATATAATTAGTCAATGTTTTGTGTAAGTTAGTCGAATCCTTACTATTATAAATGCGAAATCGAAAGAATCACCGTCAAATCGGTGGAGCCATAAAACCACAAATTGGATTGGAGTTTGTGTATTTGTTTGTTACGCTTTTACACCTCAATTATCCATCCTTAAACGATATGCCCATTAAATTATTTTTATTACAATTTTCTGTTTACAGATTTAACCAATGTTATTATACCATCAACATCTACGTGTGAAATTTCATATGAGCAACAGTCGGAGATTCCTGGTAATTTTTTTTGTGTTCCGTTTATCTCTATTCTGAGTACACTTTAGTATTGTAACAGTTATATAAATAATATCCTTACATATTATAAAACAAAGTTCTCCGCTGCGTCTGTTTGTCTGCTGTCTGTTTACGATAAACTCAAAAACTACTGAACGAATGTTCATGCGGGTTTCACCAACAGACAGTGTTTCATGAGAAAGGTTTAGGTATATAATTAGTCAATGTTTTGTGTAAGTTAGTCGAATCCTTACTATTATAAATGCGAAATCGAAAGAATCACCGTCAAATCGGTGGAGCCATAAAACCACAAATTGGATTGGAGTTTGTGTATTTGTTTGTTTGATCCTTAAACGATATGCCCATTAAATTATTTTTATTACAATTTTCTGTTTACAGATTTAACCAATGTTATTATACCATCAACATCTACGTGTGAAATTTCATATGAGCAACAGTCGGAGATTCCTGGTAATTTTTTTTGTGTTCCGTTTATCTCTATTCTGAGTACACTTTAGTATTGTAACAGTTATATAAATAATATCCTTACATATTATAAAACAAAGTTCTCCGCTGTGTCTGTCTGTCTGCTGTCTGTTTACGATAAACTCAAAAACTACTGAACGAATGTTCATGCGGGTTTCACCAACAGACAGTGTTTCAAGAGAAAGGTTTAGGTATATAATTAGTCAATGTTTTGTGTAAGTTAGTCGAATCCTTACTATTATAAATGCGAAATCGAAAGAATCACCGTCAAATCGGTGGAGCCATAAAACCACAAATTGGATTGGAGTTTGTGTATTTGTTTGTTTGATCCTTAAACGATATGCCCATTAAATTATTTTTATTACAATTTTCTGTTTACAGATTTAACCAATGTTATTATACCATCAACATCTACGTGTGAAATTTCATATGAGCAACGGTCGGAGATTCCTGGTAATTTTTTTTGTGTTCCGTTTATCTCTATTCTGAGTACACTTTAGTATTGTAACAGTTATATAAATAATATCCTTACATATTATAAAACAAAGTTCTCCGCTGTGTCTGTCTGTCTGCTGTCTGTTTACGATAAACTCAAAAACTACTGAACGAATGTTCATGCGGGTTTCACCAACAGACAGTGTTTCATGAGAAAGGTTTAGGTATATAATTAGTCAATGTTTTGTGTAAGTTAGTCGAATCCTTACTATTATAAATGCGAAATCGAAAGAATCACCGTCAAATCGGTGGAGCCATAAAACCACAAATTGGATTGGAGTTTGTGTATTTGTTTGTTTGATCCTTAAACGATATGCCCATTAAATTATTTTTATTACAATTTTCTGTTTACAGATTTAACCAATGTTATTATACCATCAACATCTACGTGTGAAATTTCATATGAGCAACGGTCGGAGATTCCTGGTAATTTTTTTTGTGTTCCGTTTATCTCTATTCTGAGTACACTTTAGTATTGTAACAGTTATATAAATAATATCCTTACATATTATAAAACAAAGTTCTCCGCTGCGTCTGTCTGTCTGCTGTCTGTTTACGATAAACTCAAAAACTACTGAACGAATGTTCATGCGGGTTTCACCAATAGACAGTGTTTCATGAGAAAGGTTTAGGTATATTATCGACCTATTATCGATTATGGAGACGTGTGCAGCTTGGATTTGACGGAGGAACTGTCGGACAAATTGGAGCGTCTTTTCAAAAAATTATCTTCGGTGTGCGTAAGTACGATCACATTTCCAGTTACCGTTCCAAGCTGAACTGGTTATCCATTCGCCAAAGAAGACGGTCACGGATCCTGTGCACTCTTTACTCGATCCTAAATGATGAACAATCTCCAATGTACTTGCGGGAAAGATTTACATTCCTGGGCTCCACACATAGCAGACCTGTTCGTACCTCAAACGTTCGAACAATTCATATACATGGGCATCGCACGGATTTTTTCTTGTACTCTTTTACAGTGAACGCTGCTCGGCTGTCGAATCAGCTTCCTGACGGAATCAGGCGTGCACGGAGCAAGGTGCAGTTTAAACGTTTAGTGCGTGCGCATCTTCGTGCTCTGCAAGATGGCTTCACACTACCAATAAGACCGTCCACAATCTACATTTCTTAGTTTCAAAAATAATTTAAAAAGTAAAAATAGAGTAAGTAGATAATAATAAAAAGTTAAGAAAAAACAACACATTAAAAGCTAAGTAAATTATCATAATGTATGTTGCGGGGTATGCCTAAGAAGACTAAATATACGTATAATCAGAAATAAATCCTTACTAATATTACAAATGCGAACCTAAATCGTTACTAATGCGGCTCGACGGACCATTTGTTAGCCTAATTAAATGCTTTTCTGAGGATTTGCAAAATAAATACCTAAAAATCTGTATTAACGACTCTCAATTTCTTGTGTTTATGGCGATGCGTATTTGACATTTCGCCAGGCTCCAGTGTTTCTGTCGTTGGTTTCTTTTTCAGACAGCAAAGTGTATGATTGCCGTTACGGTTTTGGAGCTTTATAATGACTCTGCTAGAATTGGCCTTATGATCTCGAGCAAGTATAAAGCAATGAAAAATAATATTATTAATATAAGTACGGTTTTCGAGGCGTTCAAACTTTTGATTCACCCTTCTTAGACAGTATATATACAATTCCCTATTAATATACAGTTAGTAGTGAGGGGTAGCTTATAATTTAATGTTAGCATGGTTAATATAGTCACAAAGAATATCAATAAAGGAAGTATTTACACATCTTAACAGGGATTTCAAATTAGTGGGTCTCGGAATGTAGTCAGGCAGATTATCCATTAAAGAAGGTCTCTTTGAACAATTAAAAAACATATGTTCTGCAGTGCCTTCGTCTAGACCGCACTCACAAAGAGAGGTGTCCTTAACCCTTATTTTGGCTAAGAAAACTGGGGTGCATGCATGGCCAAGTCGTAGTCTGCAAATTGTGGAAGTGACACGTTTGCTGGCTTTACAGTACTTAAAAAACCAGGGTCTGACTGTCTGCCTGTCTGTTCGCGATAAACTCAAAAACTACTGAACGAATTTTCAAGACGTTTTCAGAAATAGATAGTGGTTTCATGAGAAAGGTTTAGGCATATATGCATGATCTACCTCATTCGAAAAGTGTTCTCCTGTGACTCCTGTATCACTAAAGAAATGTTTGTAACACTTTACAAGACGTACATTAGACGTTTGTTGGAATATGGGTTACAAATATGGAATCCTTACTTTGTAAAAGATATTGAGGTGCTGGAGAGTCCAAAGACGTGCTACAAAGCTGCCTAGAGAGCTGAAGAACAAGTCTTATGAGTGTCGACTGCAGAGTCAAGGATTGACCACACTCCAAAAGAGACGAAAGATATGTTGTATGATATTTATATAGACAGCTAGCTCATCAATAAGCAATATCTTTTTTTATGTATTTTCAGATATTATTGTTACTTCACCAACTGCGAGTGCAATTAATAAAGACAAAAAACTGCAAAGGAAGAGGCTCGTTAGAAAATTAGGAAGGCTTTCACCGAAATGCAAGCTTCTTTATGAAGAATATAAAAAATCAAAAAGACAGTTAAATTATAATATCCGGGTCAAAAAATCTTTGAGGTTTTTAAAAAATAACAATTTCGAAGAAATCACAAAAAATCTAAATCCAATAGCTAAAAAACTTTTTGCTATGCAAATAAATATCTGTTCTAAGAGCAAAAAAGGGCGAAGATTTTCTTTAGAAGAGAAATTGATTGCTCTTTCTATTTTTAAGCAAGGCCCTAAATCATACAGATTTCTTCAGAAGATTTTTATTCTGCCTTCAAATACTACCTTAAAGAAATTGATTGCCGATTTAGACATAAAGACTGGCATAAACAAACAATTATTTGCCGTCATCAAAGATGAGGTATGAATTATCAATTTCTTATTGTTTTGTTTTTATAATTTTTTTTAAGTAGATATTAATATTATACTTTATAAGCCAAACAGTAGATTGTGATGATGATGAACACGTATCTACTTTATTTAATGTTTGTTAACTGTAAATTACAGGTCAGCAGCTGGGAGGAAAAAAAAAAATTGTGCACATTAATGTTTGATGAAATGGCTCTTGAACCTGCCCTTGTATATTCTCACAAGGATGACCATATTACTGGTTTTGTGGAGTTAAATGAAAAATCCGATAACCTGGCAGATCATGCACTGGTATTTATGGTGAGAGGTGCTGTCTGTAAATGGCAACAGTCGGTGGCATTTTACTTTTCGGAAGGAGCAGTTTCTTCTCAACAACTACAAATAATTCTAAAATCTGTTGTGACAGCAGTAATTGAAACAGGGCTCTTTCCCATTGCCGTTGTATGTGATCAAGGATCATCATTTCAATCTGCTTTGAGAAGCTTACAGCAAAATACCAGAGAGGAGCAAATACGTGCAGCTGTTGAAACAGGTCAGCATTTAGTCAATTATTACTTACTAGCATTTCCCCGCGGTTTCGCCCGCGTTAATTTCTAAGTTTCCCCGAGAATCCCGTGATAAAAAGTAGCCTATGTCCTTTTTCGTAAACCTGACAAAGTGTATGCAAAATTTCATGATGATTGGTTGTGTACTTAAGGTGTAAAAGCGTAACAAAGTACTTTTTCTGAAACTTCCAACAATTATCGCTATATTTTAACAAAACCTTGACAAACCCCCCCTAAGTCCCACTTGAAAGCCAGTTCTCATCCCCATTCCAAGTCGGCAACGCACCTGCATGCCTTCTGGTGTTGCAGATGTCTATGGGCGGCGGTAATCACTTACCATCAGGTGTACCACTTGCCCGTTTGTCCCCTATGACGATGAAAACTGCATGAAAATCCGTTTAGTACTTTTGAGTTTATCACAAACAAACAGACGCGGCGGAGGACGTTGTCGTATAATATGTAGTGATTTTAAGTACACTTATATCTTAAAAATTTCTTCTATTTGCAGATGATACAATCAATATCAGCGGTGCGTCATTATCTGTGATTTTTGATCCGCCCCACCTAATTAAAGGAATAAGGAATAATTTCCTTACCAAAAATATTAAAATAAATGAAAAAATATCCAAGTGGCAAGATATTGTCGATGTTTACCTAACAGACTGCAAACACACTCAAAGTCGATTGTTACATAAGTTAAACGACGAGCACGTTATTCCCGAAAAAATAAAAAAAATGAAGGTAAGGAATAATATTATCACAACCCATGGTTGTGATGGTGGTATGTTCACTAATGCTTGCGCTTTTCGAAAACAAAATAATTAGGGCGTAGATGGCCAAATCCGAAGCTACGAAGAATAGCGAATAAAGTTCAAAGGAATCTCGGTGCTAATTTTATCTTCTATATTATCTTATCTTAATCTTATCTAATATATATAACTCACGTGTCACGTTGTTTGTCCACGATGGACTCCGAAACTACTGAACGGATTTTGATAAAATTTTGTAACCATTTATAATATGGTCCAACTTAAAAGATAGGATAGTTTTTATCCCGGAATTCCCGCGGGAACTCCGACATTACGGCGGATGAAATCGCGGGGGACAGCTAGTATATTATATTATATAAAATCCTTTGTCCTGAATGGCTGATGGATCAACGCACAGCCTAAACCGCTGATCGTAGAGACCTGAAACTTGGAGGGTGTGTTCTTTGTATGACATAGGCATCCGATAAGAAAGGATTTTTGAAAATTCAACCCCTAAGGGGATGAAAAGGGGTTGAAAAGTTTGTTTGGAACAATTCGCGGGAACTTCGAAATTATCGCGGGTGAAATCGCGCGGGACAGCTAGTTAAAAACTAAAAGTGTACATACTCAGATTTTTAGAATGTGTTTCCTAGCTGATAACCGAACCCATTAAATTTGAAAAAGTACATTCTGTGTTATCGTGCTGTGCCAGTGTCGCTTAGAAGAAGCAATTTCTTCGAAATAAAACAAGATGTCTACTTTTTAAGAAAATATTATTTTGTATTGCTTACATTCCGAACAAATGTTTAGTTGTGCATAGTACCTACTCTCAGATATGATTTAAGCTTCCTCTGCACAATGTTTTCCGTCACCTTTAATGTTAGTAAAATTTAATGTTCCCTTTTTTTGAAAGTATGTTGTAGTATGTTGTATTTTTTTATTATACAGGTGAAGAATTGCGTTCGTGTTTTTAGCAAAACCGTGGCGGCTGCCTTGTCATATACTGCTGAATTCTGTAAGTTCCATAATAAATAAAAACTACTAATAATTTCTAATAATAATATCTATCTATACCTACTATAATAAAAGAGTAGATATAATCCGCGTATCTGTTCACGCTAATCTTCGGAACTGAACGAATTATCACACAGTTTTTAGGTAAGATTAACCTTAGCTTGGAGCAACATAATATAGGCTTCGTTTTATTTGAATCGGACATAGTAAAAAAATCTTGCTGTATAAAATTGTTTCACGCTGATGAAATGGCGGGGCACAGCCCATATAAAGTAAGCCCACACAGTATAAAGTTGTCATGATGGTCCTTGGTCATTGTTCGAAGACAACACTAAAAATTTAGGTATTGATTGTGCAAATTTTTTTTCTAGCTTACTATGCTGATGGGAAACCTGTCAGCGACACGTTAAGAAATACCGCAGAAACCCTTACATTTTTTGACGATGTGTTCGACAGCGTGAACGGCTCAACGCTCGATTATAAAAAAACAAAAGGGAAACTATTGAAAAGGGCAGTAACAGCAACGTCAGCGCATCACCATTTCTGGAAAGAAGCTATGAAAAAAATGGAACAAATAAAGTTTATTGGTAAGGGGAATGAAAAGTCTGTGCCTTCATTAAAAAATTGGGTCAGGACATTAAAAAGTTACCAGAAGGTATGGCAAGTACTGAACAGTAAAAATATCAAAGTTATGCGCCCTAGATATTTCAATTCTGACCCTATCGAAAACTTTTTCGGTCGAGTGAGGGCGTACAATTATCGAAATAATAACCCTACTTGTCACACCTTCATAAGTACATTTAAGTCGTTATTGATCACAGGAATGATAAAGTTTCACTCTGAAACGTTTAATTGTGAGGATGATGCTTGCAACCAATTAGTTAAAGTGCAATCTTTGTTTTCAAATCAGACAGAGGAAAGATGCAGCACATCGAATATTCATACAAACAAACCTACTCGATCTGTTGAGAAAGATCTTTCCTCAGAAAACATTCATTTACAAGCGGTACGAGAAAGATTAAATGTACACTCAAGAGCATATACCGCTGGATGGGTTATTAAAAAAGTTTTAGGTAACATAAAATGTGAAGAATGTGAGACTAATTTATGTACTTATTTACCTAATGAATTACATAGATGGATCTCTCAAAGAGAATATAATAGCATAAAACAAAAGAAGCTGACCTATCCATCGGAATATGCCGTAAGGCATTTTGGATATGTAATCGAGGAAACAAATGAATACTTGGAATATAACGGATACAAAGACAATATCACTAGTAAAATAAAAAATAACATATTAACCAAGTATTCATTTGCTTTCCTTACATGTAGTGAGCACAAAGCCCTTGTGCTTGATTATTTTGTAGGTTATGCAATCAGATTAAGCATTTTTAACTGGTGCAACATAATTAATAGAATCCTGAAAGGCACGGACTTATTCAGACTCGACCAGAGGATTTTGCCACCAATGCAAAGAAAAGTTCTTGAAAAATTTAAGAAAAAATTGAAAAATAAATCTTTCAATAAATAAAAAATTATGTATTTTATTTCTTAGACAACCTCAGTCAATAATAATTAATTAGAAAAGGAAAATTAATTAGAAGGGCAAGGTCCAGGAATTTGTTTTGGCTGTGTAATTATGTTTCCTTCGCCTACTATAAAATTTCTAGTTTTATAATTTAAAAAAAAGGTTCAGCAATTTGTTTTGGCTGTGTGACTATGTTTCCTTCGCCTACTATTTTTCTAGTTTTATAATTTAAAAAAAAACGAACTGTCGTGTTCTAAATTGCTAATTCTGTCAGTTGTATAAGGACCAAAACGAATGTAGGGGAGATGTCCGTCTGATACGGTAGTATCTCTAAGTAGTTTGTGCAATAACCTCAACAACGCACTGACTGGAATGCATGCACAACACCAACACAATATTGTACGACACCAGAATGTACAGCACTGGAATGCGCGACACTGTATTGTACGACATCGGAATATACAGCACCGCAATTGGTGACACCGCTCTTATTGGTCGACTAAATCCTTTCTTTGTGCTCGTAGTTACTTACCTAAATAGGTACTGGGTCAAGTTATTGTCAAATAGGGCACAAATATTTTATATTAGATCTGTTTATTGAAGTAATGAGAAAGTAAGTAAAAAGTATTGAGAACCTCCAACAGCAGGCTCTGATGCGCGACAGATTGCCGTCCGGACGTCCACTGCCACGTGAGCCAAGTTGACATTCTACAATCGTTGACGCATAGAAAACACAAGTAGCGAACCGTCATATCACTTGGTCAGCCAATCAAAACTCTAATTTTTAAGTGGTCACGTAAAACTAGAGTTTTGATTGGCTAATCAAAGTTTTCTATTCTAGTTTTCTATGCGTCAACGAATGTAGAACTTGGCTAACCCCGCTGTAGCCCGACGAGACGAAACAGACGAAGAGACGCCGCACAGCGCCTAAAACAGCGCTAACGAGGACCGGTGGGTAGTGGCCCTCTACGGGGAATAGCCCGGGAAATGGTGGCATCCCCGACGCCTGCAGTCACAGCACTCCCCTGCATTGTGGGGGGGGGGGAAGTTTACGAAGAGAACCAGTTGCTTGCCGGCTGGCAGTGTTCCCAACTTAGAAGTTCAACAACACATTTAGGGGTAAATGAATGCGATGGAATTTTTTGAGGGGTATTTCTTATTTTTTGTTACTAATTATTATGAATTTATTAGTAGGGCCAGGATTTTTGCCACAATTTCAAAATAATAATATCGATTTTTTGATATTACGGCGAAGATATTTGATTGTATAGAAAAAAAATTATAAATATAAGAAGCCAAAAAACCTTTTTTTCGGCTTCTTTTATTTTTTTCTAATTTTTAACCGACTTTCAAAGAAGGAGGAGGTCCTCAATTCGACTGTATGTTATTTTTCTTTTACATATATAAGTAATAGTTTGTTACACAATACTGGAGAAATTTTGAATAAATCGTGTTTTAAAATTATAGCGCCATTTTGTTTTAACATTTTTTTATATTCAACATTTTGTTAAACAATTTAATAAGGTAAATACATAATTAAAAAAACTTAAGTTACTAGTTAACTTTCAATGAAGCGTTCTGTATCGATAACTTAATATTGTGGGTTAGATGTTATTGGTTATCTGCGTCCTTTTGTTTGTTACGTGATTACTCAAAGAAGGCTGGATCGATTTGAAAAATTCTTTTTTTTGTTTGAAAGGGTCTCGAGGTGGTCCCACTGTCATGAAGTCAGGATTTGATGATGGGATCTTGGAGAAATCGTGACAACCCTTCAAATATTACAGCATAGCGATTTGGGTACATAAATGTCTGCTCCCATCACATTGCAGGCTTGGCACCGACTTCAAAACGATCAGTAGGTAGCAAATACGTAGGTTATTTTGAGTGTTTGACTTTTTAATGGGCATAGTCTGATACCTACTTTTTAATACAAAGAATATTTTTATGTCTGGCATTTTCCTAGTACGGTCGTGGGAATGATACGGATGATACGGTGTAGTGGGAAGAGACCTTAAAACCATTTGGAGTGACGCCAGCAGATTACATCCAGACTGATTCGAAAAAATGACCGTCAATGCCCAGCTTAAGACCAATATTTTCGCCCTAATAATTTTGAAAATATAGGTCGCCTTTCAGCAATATAGGTCGCCTCGTTGTACGTATCCATATGTTTCTGTGTTTTGTAAATTTTGTGTCTTCTACTGTGTGTGCAATAAAGTATATTTGATTTGATTTGATTGATTTGAAACTAAAGCGAAAATCTTGGTGCTTTTTATTTATAAACTTTTACTTTTTAGGATTAATTTATTTTTTTGTATGAGTGAGGGTAAATATTTTCGAGAGTTGGTAACGCTGTCGGCCGGTCGAGAAAAGAAGCACCGAATTGCAGCCAGTGAGTGGGGTGGATGACATCCGATGGATGATATCCACGGATGACATCCATTAACTGATCGTCAATGGCCACTGGGCGTGGATTACATCCACGGATGACATCCAAACTGGCCGTCAATTTGGAGCTTATGAATTAATCAAATAAATATCACCGAAGGTCGGGGTACACTACCTTGCAATCAGTTCATGATGTGGCTCCGATACTAATGTTCTCATTACTTTTTACTTAGTTCAATAAACATATCTAATATAAAATATTTGTGCCCTATTTGACAATAACTTGAAACAGTATTTAGGTAAGTAACGTAAACGAGCACAAAGAAAGTAGAGTGATTTCTTCGACCAATAGGAGCAGTGTCACCAATTCCGGTGCTGTACATTCCGGCATCATACAATCCAGTGTCATGCATTCCAGTGCTGTACATTCCAGTGTCGTACAATATCGTGTTGTGCAATGTCAAATGTGTATGCAACATCCCCAAGGCTTAGACAGACATAAAGTCTAGTTAATTTGTGGCACCTACCTAGTGTATCTAATCTATCGTAGTGATTATTTGCTCAGTGGTATCTATTGTAAAATAAATTAACAATTATCTTTAGAAATATCCACAAATCAATGGAATCGCTAACTCGGAGCAACTTGAGTTTCGGAGAAGAAACTCAAAATCAGTCGGACCGCGCGCCGAACCAGTCAGTGGCTTCTGAACAAGTTGCCATACCTTCGGAGGGTGGTACTGGGCCTCAAGGCGGGAAACACGAAGAATTCTCCGTTGAAAAAGTGTTGGACAGGAGGATTCGCAATGGAAAAGTGGAATTTCTTCTCAAATGGAAAGGTTATTCCAAGTGAGTTCCCCCTGTGAATTAACCCTTTTCAGCATAGGCCATAGTTAAAGGTTGATTTATTTAAAACCTTGTACCTATATTTGCTCCTTTGTTTGGAATGATGTGCCCAATAGTAGATAAGGCACCTTGGTACTATTATCTCCTTTTCAATTTCCAAACCGATTTTTATTTTATAACACTTATTAAACACATATCATATATTATCGATTCTCATTTGTTCACATATCGCAAGTGCATCATAGACGTGGGCGGTGGGTTATGTATGACTATATAACTACAATGAACAGATTGGTTTTCCTAAGCAAGTCTTTTGGTAGGTAGGTTGTTTTGATACTGTAACACTGTACTATTTGATTTCTCTCATTACAATACAAACAAATGGGCTTGAATCATGAGAGATTTTTTTTACTTATGTACATACTGCGACGACATTATGTACATACTGTACATTCAGCATCATCATCACCAACTCAACAAATAATTTTCAATATTGTTTTCAGTGAAGACAATACTTGGGAGCCCGAAGACAACCTGGATTGTCCTGAATTAATATCAGCTTATGAAGAGGCACGGTTAAAGAAAGAGCGGGAGGCAGGCCTAGCTACTGAGTCTGTGGTTGAGCGCAAAAGAACTCGAAGGGGTGATAAAAAAAAGCATAAAATAGAGGTAAATAAAATGAGTTGGATATAGGTATTATCATTATGTGTAATTTTCCTCCATGGTTTTGAAAACCCTGTTCTATGCCATCCAAATGTGAACTTATGTCTTTTGAGACCATCCATAAAGTATGTCACACGTTGGGGGGTCGACAAAGTGTGACATTGGGTGACAAGAGGTGGGAGGTCCTAAAGTGATGTCACATTTCAAAACCTTATACATCTATGTTATTATGTCACACTTCCCCCCTGGATTTCATAAATGTGACCAATTGTGACAAGGAAAGAGGAGGGGTCAATAAATCACGAAATTAGTGTGACATGCTTTATGCTCCTTTCTAATTTGCTAATAGTTACCTTGTTCTATACATATCCATATATAATTGTTCAATCCCTATTTCCCTTGGTCACGACATCACGTGTGAACGGCTGGATCAATCACCATTAACTTTTGCATACCCATTGTCAGGGGTACACAGAAGGACATAGGGTACTTTTTATCCTGGAATTCTTGTGGGAACTCTGAAATGACCGCGGGTCAAACCACAGGCAATAGCTAGTTTTCTATAGATTTTAATTACTTGAACCGAGTATGAAATATGGGCTGCATGTAATTATTTTAAATCAAATCAAGTTGCCTGCTGTAACTTAATATTATAAAAAATCTGTACTACGACTTCATTACCTTTCCTACAATGCTCCTATTACTTAGTAACATTATAGTATTTTATGGTTTTATATATTTTTAATCCTTCTTAACTTAATATTTACACATTGGTTAAGTATATATAATTAGTAATATGTTATAATATTTACTTATGTATATGTCAATGTATGTGCTGCATGAGTATAGGTAGTTGGTATGTAATGATTTTATATGTTTAAGTATTGTCATGTATTGTGTAGTTGATGTATTTGTATAGTACATAGTATATATTTATTATGGTATATGGTATGTATAGTATAATGTTTGAAATGCTTTACCCAACCACCCGTGTCTATGTATTTTTGTTTGTCCTTTCACATAATTGGTTGTCTGGAAGAGATCGCAACTATGCGATAAGACCGCCATTTGCTTTCTCCTTTTTCTTTAGGTACTGTATCATTGTTATTTTTTGTGCAATAAAGGATTAAATAAATAAATAAATAAAATTTTTAGGAAATTGAAAAACCCAGAGGCATTGCCAGAGGATTGTTGCCAGAAAAGATTTTAGCGGGTCAACTGTTCCATGGTACTCTGTATTTCCTTGTAAAATGGTAAGGTTTGGTATTATCTCATTATAATTATCTCATTTATTACATTGAATAGCTCTGGTAGCTCCAGGGACACCAATCTTATTTGAAAATTATCAATAAATACATGAAATCGTGAGTGGCTTTTTTTTTTGCATAGTCTAAAGAACATGCTCTCTTTGGTTTTTTCGAAGCTGATGCATTTCTAGTGTGTATGATCGACACATGCCGTATAAATGAGTTCTTCTATTTTAAAAAATACAATTTACAATTCTTTTCAAAATCATTTGATGCATTTATAAGTTTTTATTTATGTGTAATATTACAATTTACAATCAAGCATACAATCCAACATCAGTCTGTTCTTTAAATGATCAATCTTTTTTTTTATATCTTGGTTCCAGGCAAGGCTGTCTCGAACTCGATGTGGTGCCGGGTCACGATTTAGGGGAAGTGTTTCCCGATTTTGTGATAAGTTACTATGAAAAATGTGTACCGTTCAGTGTCAGACATACAGTGGGGAAAGTCCCAAGAGTTGCTCCAGAGGTGAGTGGTGTTTTATTTGAATTGAATTGCATTGAAAAACTTTATTTGACATAACGCATGGAGAATTAGAACATACATTAATCAACAGAAAAGTATGAATGAGTGACCGCTTCCCAACCGCCAAACGATCAGAAAAGCACCGGGAGATCGCAAGCGCACCAAACCCTAATTTGCTTATATTAGTATTTATACATATTAAATGTGTTGACAAAATAATCATAGCAAAGAAATGGCTAGTTCATCATAGCCATCATATTCTCCAATATTTAAAAGATTTTACTTCCCAAAGATGTTCTGTACAAAGATACGAAAATCTGATTTGAAGATTTTTTTTAAAATATGTTCTTTAGTTACCACCGGAAGAAATACCTCAACCTGCTGAGACGCCAATGGAGGTTTCACAGAGCAGTGAAGTGGAATCCGCTGCCGAAACAACAGCTGCAACTCCATCAGGTACACACAGAAAGAAAGAAAGAAAAGGAGTTTATTGGCCCTCATTAATAAAACTCAGTGCTCACTAATTCATCCACCACTTGGGTTGGTTGTCTAAGACTAATGCAAACCGGTGACGCCTCTGGGTGGGTCTGTGGGACTTTCCGATGCGATTTTAAGGTGGTAGAATCACAAAATAAGACTTAATTTTCTAGTGCAATGAACATTTTTTAGTTTTAGTTTAGGGGTTTTAAATGCATTTCTGACCCCCCATCCTACTTCCCATTATTATAGCAAACACTATTATATAAATGGGAAAATTTGTTTTCAAGTTCGTGAGTTTTGTTACGCTTATATATGTACAAATAAAATAACAAGTCCATCAAGTCCAAAGGGACCAGTAATAGTTTCTCGTCATTTCGTCTTATTATATTCTAACATTGATATATTTTGTCCATTGTAATTTCTACTTTACACACAGCTCGCAAGGTCGAAATTTCAGTGGACGAAATAAAATAAAACACGTTGTATGATTGTGGTTCATTTCAAGAGTTTTCCTCTGTGATCTTATATTCAGAATATTCCCATACTGACTGGAAAAAATCACAAATCTCTGTTTGTCTGTTCACGTTAAACTCAAAAACTACTAAACGCATTTCCATGCGGTTTTCACCGATAGACAGTGATTAATGAGGAAAGTTTAGGTATATAATAATTTGTCAAGATTTTGTGTAAATCCACTTCACAACACACAGATCTACTTGATCCCACACTAAGCTATAAGCTTGTGTCGTGGAAACCAAGCAAACGTGGTATATACTACATACATATTATTACATATATATTAGACTATAGATATATTATATATTCCCGTCAAGACTAGGAAATGGAACCCTTTATTCATCACACAAAGTCCACCCCCACCGGGAATCGAACCTGGAACCTCTCGATTAGCGGGTAGGGATGATGACCTACAGCGCCAATCGGGTCGTTGATTGGTTGAAATATCACAATAATAGGGATGTGAACTACTTTTGAAAATCAAAATTCTAATTAGTCCGTCAGTTAGAAAATAAAAAACAATAGACACGTATTTTTTGCTTTTTTAAATAAATTAAAATATACAGAGATAAAGCGCATTAAAGTTTAGGGTGAGGGACTCGTGACGTCACTAACCGCTAAAACCACCATACAAACTGTCAGAATAGTGACGTCACGCGAAATTTCAACTCAATATATCGCCGTTATTTTTTGATTACGTAAAAAAAGAAAAAATACGTGTCCTATATTTTTTAATAATCTACAAGACGGACTAAAAAATAAAAATTAGTCCACATGCCCATTTTTGGAATTTGGAAGTGTCAGAAAAAGGGCATTAAAATCTGCATACGTTACACGTTGTCAGGGGCACAGCGAAGGACGTAGGGTAGAGTACTTACTTTTGTCTCGGAATTCCCGCGGGAGCTGCGAAATTACCGCGGGTGAAACCGCAGGGAACAGCTAGTGGTAAAATAAATACATTAACTTTGTTTCGTCGTTGTTTCAGTGTCAGATGATATTCAGGTACAAATGGAGACGAGCCGAGACATCTCCATCAGTATCGAGCCAGAGATGCCGCCAGCTGAAGTTCCGGTCAACTAACCCTCCAGTTCTGTTGCAGATTGCTAAATTTATTTTATGTGTAATGTTTTTACTTACAGATAGGTACTTTTATTTTAAACGAATTTTAAGAGATTTTGTATGCATTTCATGATTTAAACTGAATGAAAATACAACATAGAATTCAAATTTTATCTTACCTACTATTTTTTTTTTGCTTCTTTTCTTCAATGTAGCAATTTTATTTTAATTTCAGACGTTATCAAATCTATACTAATATTATAAATAGGTAAAGTTTGTGAGGTCGTAGGGGGTAATCTCTGGATCTACTGAACCGATTTTGAAAATTCTTTCACTTGTAGGAAGCTACAGTGATCCTGAGTGACATAGAGTACTTTTATCCCGGAATGCCTGCGGGTGGAACCGCGGGGGGCAGCTAATCTTTACTAAACTTGATACGTTTATAATGAGGTAAAGTTCGTATGTAAGTGGTAATAATCTTCACTGAACTGAAAAACAGAAATCTTGTTTGAATTTTAGAAACTCAAATTGAACTATAATGCTAAAAATAATGGGGATGTGGACTATTTTTGAAAATCAAAATTTTAAGTAGTCCGCCAGTTAGAAAATAAAAAAACAATAAACACGTATATTTTGCTTTTTTAAATAAATTAAAATATACAAAGATAAAGCGCATCAAAGTTTAGAGTGAGGGGCTCGTGACGTCACTAACCGCTAAATTCTAAAACCGCCATACAAACTGTCAGAATAGTGACGTCACGCGAAATTTCAACTCAATATATCGCCGTTATTTTTTGATTCAGTAAAAAAAGAAAAAATACGTGTCCAATATTTTTTAATAATCTACAAGACGGACTAAAAAAATAAAAATTAGTCCACATGCCCATCATATAATGCAGAAGTTATAATATTAATTGTAGATTTAACGTTTTTAAACCTGAATATTATGTAAATTTAAATGTACACCTACCGCTGTTTAAACTTCTTTCCTAATTTATCTGCTATTCAGTACATCAACTAGATGTAAGTATCAAATAATATTATTATTTAAAAAGAATTATTAAATAAAATAAAACTATTTTACTATGTCTTAATTATTTTTTTTTTATTTTCCTCGTATAAAAACTATAAAATCACGCAGTTTTGCTAAAATAAGTTATAAATAAAACAAAACTAAAACAATAAACTTAGCAGCAAAAAATAAATCTAAGATTGTTTATAGTTTTCTTATATTGTGTTGTGTAAAATAAACGAAACACATGTTAATACTTTTCATTGGTACTATTAGGGTCTCAAAATTTAAACATTTAAATTTTAAAATGAAATTGTAATTCGAATTTTCAAATTTAAATTTAAAGACCACGTTAAAATGATCACCAACTCTTTTGGCTTCAATATTAATCTAAGCTAATTAAGTATCTAACTATTTCAATTTTTAATTTCTTTATATTCACGCCGATTTTTTCTCCAGAGGTAGGGCTAATACTGTACTTATTACATAAAATAATACTATCACCATTTTTTAAGCAAAAGCTTAAAATTAGAATAAACCGATTTGTTGATTTTGAGAATTGCCTCAAAATAAGAATAAGATAATATATTATGTATTTTCTTTATCTAAACTGATCAGAAACCGGCAGTAAGTGGATACTGACTGAGCTTTGATCGAGTGAACTAATTAGCTTAGTTATGTTTTGCCACTTTTCAAATGCTAGTGACCTCTTTTTATTGTGACAATAAAAAAAATAAAATTAAAGCTAGCGAGCAAATTTATCACAGAACGGTTCTGATTCTAATGCTTTAACTATTCTCGTACAAAACTAAGAGGATTACATAACATACAGACATATTTAAGTAGGTACTACGTTGGGATATTATAAACTATACAACGGATTTTCCACTCAAACATAACGACATAAGATATAATTTCGTCCAACAACATTACAGTTGGTACGGAAAACCTAATTGGTATATCATTTGCTAAGCTCCAGTACAACATCGACTTAATTTGTCAACAGCAGCAGGTACCTGCACGTTAGAATTTTGTTATAACAGATCGATCTATTTATATAGTGTAGTATCTAAAGCTTATTTAGGAAAGGCGCGATGGATCCGAAGTCTTCGCACTCCGGTATGATTTTCCCCCGGAACTTGATGCAGGATTCGGCACAGAGCGGTCCGTCGAACCAAGCTCCGAGCATCTTCTTGCACTGCGCACAGTTTTCTATGCAGACTTCCATCGCATCGTAGTTGGCAGCTGTTGAAGGTTGAATAATAATAATGCTATGGACTATTAGATACTACTAAATAAGCAGAGCTTATATTCGTAATATCAGACAACTGAAGTAAATCCTAACTGTAATTTTATAAATGCGAATGCGACGTTGTTTATGCTTTAATTATATTAACTGCTAAACCGATTATCATGAATTTTTTAATAAACGTAAGTGTAGTACCTTTCACTAATTTGAAGTATGTATCTACCTACTTATCAAAATCATATTATTGTTCAAGATATTCCAGCTAAAATAGGTGTACCTAAGTCTTAGGTCTATATCAAAGGACCGGATACTCCCCTTTAATTAAGGTTTAGCACTGTGTTGGTAATAGTTTAAACGCTACATGCCACCTATTTCCACCTAGGAAGTAGATTTTCTTTGATCCAAATTCACAAATAGAGATTTGCCACTCCTAAAAAAATATTTATGTAAACATGAAACATTAAGTTTGCGAGACGGCCTACCACAGAAGATGCGTTACCCGTAATCGCGCCAAGGCAATGACCCCAATTCGTGATTTGACCGGCTTACTTTCGCCTACACAATGAGTTTGTGGCGAATTTGTTACGCAATTTCACCTTAGCCGCTTACACTTGACCTCGTGACGATAGTGACCCAAGCATTAATGACTTATACGAATTAGGTACGATACAGAACTCGTTCGATGAAGTAGAGTAATTAAACGAATCATAGAAGACGATCGATTTATATTAAAGGCATTAGGTAGGCAGTGTTTTAAACAGCGATCGTCAGAGAACCATGCCTTCTAGTAAACTTGTGCTGGTGAATAAAAAATATTTTATTTATTTTTAATTATTTATTATTTAAACCCTAGGTCAGAAAGCTTCTTCTTAAGGACACCCCTCAAGTATTTAAGCAGGTATGCAGATGAACTACCAATTAGATTCGTCTTGCTGCCACTAGGCAGCACTATGACACTAGGCTATGACATAATTATATAAGTAATTTGGAACAAATAATAGTCCGTGCTTGGGCACCTACTTGTTTATTGCACACGAACGGACAAACGTGACGAGAACGAGTCACGACAGATAGAATAACGAGGAACGTGACATCAACCACGTGGTTGTGGCGTCAGTTTTCAGACTAACGGCGAAGATCTTTCTTCACGGTCCAAACAAATAGCTACCTAATATAAATAGATAATTAAGACAATTAAGTAGGTATAACCATTATGATGAAACTTGGACGTTATCACACTGCACCAACAAGCCTAAATTAAACAGAGCTTGTATTATGGGTATCAACTGATTTATGATTTATGTATAGCTATTAGTAAGACTTAAATAAAATTATTTTTCACATAAATGCGAGGATCGAACCCGCGATTCGTGGTGCAGTAGTTAATTGAGTATGTGCTTATATAAATTAATTCACGACGAATTCGTCAAGGTTTGTAACAAGTTCATCCGTCCATTTACTTCTGCGCCGAATTTCATCCAAATCCGTTCAGTCGTTTTTGGGTGAAGGAGTAACATATATATAGGTAGGTACTAACCAAGTACTAACTCACATTAATAACACTAAAATGTGTACCTACATAAATATGTACACACAAACTTTCTCGTTTATTAGATAATTTCGGATTTCCCACGGTTATTCCGGGTTACAATATAGCCTACACTCAGGGATAATGTAGCATTCTAATGGTGAAAGAATTTTTGAAATCGGTCCCGTAGTTTTTGAGTTAAATCGTAACGAACAAACAAACAAAAAATATTTCCTCTTTATTATAGATTAGAGCTGTTCCTCGCGGTTACACCCGCGTTAATTTTGGAGTTCTCAACAGATTCCAGACCAAAAGTACCCCCTATGTCCTTATCAGTAGGTACCTACCTCTGACAACGTGTACACGCACTTAACGATCGATTGAGTAGGTAGTAAGGTGAGAAAGCGTAACAAACAAACAGATACCATTACTATCTATACTGACAGTTTGAATTAAAGGTAGTCCAGATTTTATGTTTTGTATGTATCTATTTGTAAAATTTAAACTTGAATCAACCCAAAATTAATAAAAAGCATTTAAATAGAAATTCCATTTCTATTGATTTATATAGGTATACTAGCTGGCCCCCGCGATTTCATCCGCGGTAATTTCGGAGTTCCCGCGGAGATTGCGGGAAAAAAGTCCTCTATGTCCTTCAGTTCCCGAGGGAATTCCGGGATAAAAACTATCCTATCTTTTAAGTTGGACCATTTTATGAATGGTTACAAAATTTTATCAAAATCCGTTCAGTGGTTTCGGAGTCCATCGCGGACAAACAACGTGACACGTGATTTATATATATTAGAAGATACCTACACAAGCTAAAGCTTTGAGCTAAATTAAGCTAGATTTGCATAATATAAACACGCACATGATTGTCATGTCAAATTCAGTTGCTCAGTAAGAACTCCTGGCGTATCCTTATAAAAAAATCTAACGATACAAACCTTCGAATCAAAAATATCATAATAGTTCCCCAAAACTATATCCACTCGAATGCTCAATAAGGGCTTTTAGCTGGTGGACGGTTTGATTCATCGTTATAGTTTTTGTTTGCAAGGTCATTCCATCCCATTTCCTTGCCAAATAAAAAACATCTTTATGTGTTTGTTTATCTCGGCCCTATTCCGTATATTCATCTAACCTAGCTACTGCAGGCTGTTCTAGTTTGATCCGCGTGAATTCCGTGATTCTCTAGAGAAGTGTTGTAAAAAAGGTAACCTATGGACTTAACGTTGGTGTGAAACACAAAAATCTATCAGCCACAAGAGCGGACAAAATGTTTTTTTTAATCGTTGCTCAAGAGGTACCTATAGATACTAATTACCCTAGGATTTAATTAAGTAAAGTTAATTAAAATCCTAAGATCTTATCAAATTATAATAAAAATGTCTCCTGGGGCTGCAGACTATAAGACTTCAATCACATCTGAGATTATTATAAATAGGTACGTAGTGAACAGTGGTACGTAAAAAGGTCCGTTTATATCTTCAGACATTGAGCGTGCCAGACACGTTCCATGCCAGACACGTGTCAGGGCAGAAATGTGGGCTGACCAACAAACAGCGTTTATTTACAAAAGATATAACGGCTCTGATGCTCTATTCACACTGCTCGACATATAGCGACATTCACGTATAGAAATGAACCGCGAGACAAAAATATATTCTTGCCACGAATACCTACTGACCGGCCCGTGTCTGTCGGTGCCTGCGCGGCCGTGTTACGATAGATACGCACTGTATATAGGAGAATATTATTTTTTCTGCCATGAAACGTGTCTGGCACGCTCAATGTCTGTATATATAAACGGACCTTTAATCAGAGGTTCGACGAAGTCTAGACAGAGTAAGCGCTTTTGTGGGATGAGCGAGCCCTACTAACCTCTGCAAGAGGAGACCTATGTCGAAGATTAGATACATTTTTTGATTAGATGTTGTTTACTTGTTATTAGGTACAAGACTAATCTTAGCCTCGGTTCGGCATTACCCCGAGTTCAAAGGCGTCTACTGTCTCCTCGTCTTTATGCTATGCTTTTATAGTATAGGTATACAATTATAATAATTACTTCTTGAGCTTTTAATTATGAATAATCCTGTAAGTATTTATAAATTGGTTTTTCTGTATGTGCACGCATCACCTGTAGGCATATATTTTATACCCCGGTACAATTGAGAGTTCCCAAGGGAATTCCAAAGATGGCATGGGTGAAATTGTGGGAAACAGTTTATTGAAGCAAAAAATGTGAATGTCAACTTACCAATGGCCGGCACACATTTGACGTATCCCAAACTGGCCAAAAAGGCAGCTACGGCGATAAGAACAAACACAGTGGGGAGCTTGGCAGCCATTTTACAGATTCTGAAAAAAACAAATTGAAATCGTTCCAATTATTGAAAATGCCTGTTTAAAATGTACATCTCTATTACTATTTCACTGAATTAAACTAGGTAAGTACTAGTCGTGATATGTCCAGACCTTTTATAGAGCCTAAACATAGGTAGGTACCTACATATTAGTATCATATTTCCATATATTATAATCTATATTTTATAGACATGTTTGACTGACTCAAGTTTTACAAAATACGACGTTAACTTTTCCTAATGGTCAATCTAAAGTTGTTTCTACAATAGCTAAAAAGATCAGAAAATTTGAGGAATAAAGACAAAAGGACGCAATCATTATCAGTTTTGTGTGCATAATTTACAATTATTTTATTTACCAAGCTAGGTAAGATCAATTTTATATAATGAAGATTTGAAAAAGAACGAGACCGATAAAAGAAAAATCACGAATTATTATTATATTATTTTTCTAATAATTTCAGTAACACCCCAACAATCGGCACTTACCTTTAAAAAATAATCAATTTTCTATTTCTATTCAAAACGCAATAAAAACTAAAACACTTGAATCTAGAACTATGAGTTTCGATAACAAATGAATGTATACTGTACCGTTAAATCATAGGTACGTACTAAAGGAAAAATCGGCTCTAACCACAAGAGACGGTAATTTGATCGAGCTTAAATAGTATACAGTATACAAAACATCAGGTCGAGGTGGGGGGACAAACTGCACAGGCTTTGCGGCGCGATCTCGAGGGATACCCCGAGGAAACGGATCCGTGCTTTTGCGAAAGACGAAAGTTCTAAGTAGGAAGTGAACTTTTCACGTCGATGTGATATGGATGTGACAGTCGGAAAAAAATCTTTTATTTACAAAGTATCGTAATAATAAGGATATTCTTTACGAAAAATTTTTTACAACAAAGTTAAAGAAAACCGGATAATTCTATTATTTCAGAATTTAGGTATATGATATATAAATATCATATTGTAGGTATATATATGTATAGTAAAAAATAAAATTTAAGAATTTTGTAATAATTATCGAAATAACTGCAAATGAAAAATTGAATAACCATTCTTTTATCCCTCTGTGTGATTCGGAACGGCCGAATGGATTTATGGGTAGGCAACTAGGCATTATAACTGAAACATAAGGTAGGTACTTTAACCCCGTTGTTCCCGAAGGTGAAACCGCAGGCTATAACTAGTCAATCGTATAGTAGGTATCTAACTATCCTTTTGTATACCGCCTACTCAAGGATACAATTTTGAAGATATTATCTTTCTAATAAAGGTTGTCTGGGAAAGATCGTGCCGCTATTTAATTTTAAGTCGTTGCGTTAATGCATCTTCCAATATTTTCCTTTTATTGTTACTCATATTATAAAGAGGTATAAAGTTTGTTGGTGAAATGTGAGTTTGTGACGTTGCAGCGGGTAATCTCTCGATTTTGAAAATTCTTTCACTTATAGAAAGCCACGGTAGTCCTGCGTCACACTGCCTACTTTTTATCCCGAAATTCTCACGAGAATGCGGGTGAAACCGCAGGGGACAGCAAGTGTGCGATAAGTCATTAATAAATAATAAATTATAAATAATAACATATTATTAATTATTGTCCAAAGAGAAGAAATTGCTGTTGTTACCACCAAAATTTTGCAATTTAATCCAGATTGACAGGTAAATTGATAAGAGTAGGTCTATCTAAAATGGTCTTCATACATTTCTTGTGCAACCGAAAACACGGTCAAGAACATCACAAAGGATTCTCGGAACTTGAATAAACTAATAGAGAATTTCTTGAATTCTAATTTCTTTTCACGTTGGTACCTACATTACATTACATATGACACTCATTAACTCTATTTTTTGCTAGAATGATTTTTAAAGGTGTTATTTTTATTTGTTTTCTGAGAATAAGAAATTGAACAACATTTATTTATCACCCTTGGTCCGTGGGGTCCTAGCGCTATAAGGCTTTTTAAGGAAATAGCAAAAAGGTTAGTCGACATCACAGGAGACCGAAGAGCTGGCAGCTACCTCGGACAAAGAATTAGCCTAGCTATTCAAAGGGGGAACGCTGCCAGTATCTTCGGAACCTTGCCTAAAGGGACTCCTTTTAATAATATATTTTAGATTTATTTTAGGTTAGGTTAAGTTTAGTTTTATATTATATATATAACATTGAAGTGTATGTTTGTTTTCTGATGTGTGTTGATTATGGGACAGATTCCTCCGGGATTTTTCCAGCATGAGAAATACCCTATGTCCTCTTCCTAGTCTTTAAACCTATTTTCCGTTTCTGTTTAAGCGTGCCGAAACCATAATTTGTAAAATAGCATGTTTTAGTAGCATCTGAGTAAATCCTTCTAGTTAGATACCTACGCAGGTATAGGTCGAAACAGTTTTAATAGCTTTAACAGTTTTTCCTAACAGCTTATTATGGCATCATCTCGATATTAAAGACAGACAAAGAAGAATAACGCTGCTGATTTTCTTTTCAGTCCTTGAGTAGAGGGCGCGTTTAGACTAACAGTCATTTCCACTTAAGAACCAGCTGATGTAACTGATAACTGATTGTAACAATCAATCCTATAATAATTAATAAAGAATTTTTGAGTTCGAATTTGATACACTTTGATTTTATTTTTGTTATCTATATCAGTTCATAATGTAAGATGCTTAAATGCACGTCCATATAATTCTTTTATGGTATCCGGAACAAGTAGATTGCCTTCAGCGTTTGCCCCGGGCGCCCGAACACACGGATGATACTTTAGGGGGCTATTCAAAGAATTTTACTATTTAAACTACCAAACACAACCAAATCAAAGAGAGAATCAAAGAAACTAATGTTTTATAAAGTAAAAATTAGGGTTCGTTGAATATGTTGATTGTAACGTAACAATTCAACGCTTCCTTTTTTAAATAGGTATAGAGGTAGGTATACAATTTGGCTTCACTGGTACAAAAGTATTGAAAATATTGTCTTGTATTTTTTTTAATCTGAAGAGTTTATCATAAAGACTTTGTTATATACAGCCATTTTGTTAACAGAATAACCCATGCATTTAGGACTGTAGCATTTTTACTTCCGCAACAGCGTACAAAAAGTCAAATGTAAACAACCTGTTGGTATGTAATAAGTAATTTTAGCTACCGGTTCTTTCCATCGGCGTCGGCTGCATCGAATAGGTGCCGCGTTAAAGCGCGCCAGTCATAAACAAAATTGATCTTTTACACGGCAATGGACCGGGCGCTAGAAACGTATCGACATTTTAGGAAGCGGATCTGACAGATAACACGAACGCATTAAATCTTGTAACGCTAATCTGTTATGAAGATATATCATAATCCTGCCGGAATTGGAAACGCTCGATACCAAATTGTGATTTGTACCTATCTATTGCTATTAGACAGTCTCCTCACTCGAATTTTAAATTAGTGTTTCCGCATATGAAGTCATGGTTGGTATCGAATTATCGATATTTTTTTTTTATATACCATATGATCGAGCAACAAATTTTTAACCATCGTCAAGTAAAAAATAAAAGGTAAAATAATATGTAGGTACCTACCTAAATCAAATATGATATACATACCTAATGTGATACCAAGACAATTTTTTTTATACAAATATATTCAAGACAATTTTTTTATACAAATTGTTAGAATCGTTTGCGACAAACCAAATAGGTATGTAGAAAATTATCATTTAATTTAAATATACAGGGTGTAAACCGTAACGTTACCCCAGGAAAGTATTGAAGGAGTGTGTTTAGTATTCGATCCTCGTCTCAAATATTATGTAAAAAGAAGCCATTAATAATTAATGACGTAATTATCCATTAAAAATCGTGAATATTCAGCGCGCAGATTGCCGCTGCGCCGAGGAATCATATTCATGAGGTCATTCATGGCCCCTTTCTTTTGTTTTTCCGCTGATGCGCCGACAAAACAAATTTAAAGGTTCATCACGTTAACCTACGTTCCTAAATCTTAATACAGGTTTTCTCTTTGATTTTTTGTTTTTATTCATATTTCTATTAGTAACATACAGCACTAACTATCGAGAGTTGAAATAAGTTCTTCATTTAATATTCTTACTAGATCTAGGTATACTAGACTATACTAGATTTTTTTCCGAAACAAAATATGATTTGACAATTCGAATTGAATTGACTATTACTCCCTGTATATAGTTAAAAAAAGGTAATTTACCCAAATAAAATAACTTGTTGCTTACCAAGCGAGATCCTGCTGGATGATCCAAAGATGAGTTAGAAGCTTCAATGTGAAGATTGGAGTGGCATGCGAGCTTTTTATACTAATTCTCATCCACTTTCCTCAACGAACCATATCGAACACAACAGCAGGGCACCACTCTGTCCATTATCTTTATGGAATCTTGTAAATTTAATTCATCAAGTCAGTAGAGGGATAAGGGTCTGTATACAAGAAAACTGAAAAAGTATCATGCCAGTTTTTGCTGAACGAATTACAGATTGTAGATAGGTAGCTACTGTGTAATTTATGCGTTTAAAAACCACTGTAATCAATATTATGATAGTAAAATTTTAATTGACAACAAACAAAATAAGCTAGCAAAAATACAAAAATTTTATAGTAAAAATTAAAATAGTTAACTTCTAAATTAAAAATTACAAAACTAATTCAACTCTCTAAAATTTTTTCAATAAATGAATCCTTTTTTGTCATGGTGATTAGAACCATAAATCAGGAATTTGATATCATAGATGCTTTTCTTAATTTTCTACTTTCGGCACTTCATCGACCATGCTCGCCAGAACTAAGTTCTTGTCAGTGCCCTGTGGCCTCTTCGGCTCCAAAGCTGCTCGCATTTCAAGAGCCCGCGTATCTGTCTCCAGCGATTGATTTTTGTCATTCAAGTCCATAGCGATCTTGATCGATGCGGCCTCCAAAGCGTTGTATGTCGCCCTAATGAAGAAGTATTAATCACGTTAATTAAGATCCATCCCCGTTAATACAACCTGAAACTAGCACTAGCTTGTCATCTCTAAGAAACATAAATCCATCTTGTTATCCATTCTCATCCCTAATATAAGTGCGAATATGAGTTTATTTGTTTGTAACGATTTCACACCTCAACTTCTCAGCCAATTAATTACCATCAAATTTTGCATACACGTTGTCAGGAGTACAGAAAAGGACATAAGTTTTTTTTTTTTTTCAAAATCCTTTTAACTTAACGCCGAAAACTTTGAAATCAACGCGGATGAAACCGCGAGGAACAGCTAGTATTTATATAAGTACACGTAAAAGCGAAAGATTACTGACTCATGACTAAACACGAATTCTCGAAAACTACGTGACCTATATATACATGAAGTTAAAATTTAGTGTATGGAGAGAATGTGTATGGATTAGTGTATGGAGTCAGCTGAGAAAAGATTTCACGGAGATCTCGTGGGGACTGACAATTTAACGCAAAAGAAATCTCAGGGACTGCTAGTATTATTATAAATAATGTGAGACTCAGAAAATAATAGTAACCGTGCTGGTTTAAATAATCTAAACTGCAGCTCAAACTACTGTAGCTAGTTGTTTCAAAACTCACTTGGCGCAGTCTAGCTTCTCCTGCAGCTGACGTATAGTTTCTCTCAAACTACGAACTTCCTCCTTCAAACCGATGTCTGCTTCATCAGAAGCAAGTTCAATGCCAGGCCTGTAGCCTCGTGTCTCTAAACGAGTCTCCGCCACTTTCAGAGCGTTGACTTTGTCAGCGAATTGCTCTCCCATAGTTTTCAATTCCATAGCTAACTTATCCATATTCTCTTCCATCTATGTAATTAACGTTCATGTTTAATGAGTATCTTTATGCACAAAAAAAATATTTTAAAAGAAAAATCCACATTTACGTATATATGTATAGCATACCTTCATTTTCTGCCACTCCAACTCGTTCCTAGCTCTTTGCGTGTCATAAATGCGTCTGCGCAGCATGTAATTGGTGACATCGGTTTGGGCGCGAAGAGCATTCCTAGCACGTCCTCTTGCTACGAAGAGTGACTCTCTCAAACGCAACGTATCACGAAGTTCATCCGTTGCCATTTTCTTTGTGGCTTCACATTTATCCAGCCACTGTTCGTAGGTAATCATCCTATTGTATAAAACAAAAAAAATCAATTTTCAGTTTGCTTGTATGGGGATGAATTTCAGTTCGATATACCTATATGTAGTATTTAGTGTTTACCTTTTAGGAGTCTTCAAAGAATCTGTCTTGTATGTGATGTTAGCGCAATCTTTATCTAAGCCTAGCATGTCTTTGTCAATTTGAAGAGCTTCGTTTTTATCATTCAAATCCAGCTGCAATTTGAACTTGACTACTTCCAGTTTGTTTATCTTCTCCCAAGCTGATTGGCATCGATCGATGAGCAACTTTTTGTTACTTTCAGTCACACACAGTTCCTAGAAACAACACAATAACTAAATCTTCGAGAGTTTGATGCTACTGAATATCAGTGCCCTTTGCAATATGACCAACGACATTCCTTGCCTATAACCCGCTTCTCAAAAACACAATCCCAAACGTTCCAGGTGCCGGAATATTAGAAATTAATATTCTGTATGTTATAAGAAATATGGTAAATATGTTTAACTTTTTTGAGAACGTGAGAAGAATATTTTTTGTGGCGCGTTATCTTAACACGCCGTGTTGTGGTCATGCATTAACACGCATTTTTGAGACCCACTTTGAAGTATGTATACAAAATACTTGTACCAATAAACCCCTTCTTTCATAGGCATTTCTTATTTGAGGTGGTGCTGTGTGATAACGTCAAAGCATTATTATTTATTTTATTATCACTCCATAGTACATATAAAACAAATCGCTTCCCGGTGTCTGTCCCTATTTATATGCTTAGATCTTTAAAACTACGCCACGAATTTTCATGCGGTTTGCACAGATAGATAGAGTGATTCACGAGGAAGGTTTTATCGTGGAATTCCCGCGGGAACTCTGAAATTACCTCGGGGAACAACAGTCAGTTTATTTATAAATACCTTCTTCAGTTCCGTATCGGCGAGATCGTACGTCAACTCAGTGCTTCTCCTACCATCTCTGTTAGAGAGACACTCGGAGCAGACGAGCAACGGTAAGTTAAGTTGCTCCAGTTCTCTTTCTGTGGATGCTTTTTCATCCTTCAAACTTGCCATTTCTCTGTCAAGGAGATCCAGTAACTCTTGCAGTGTAGATTTCCATTGTTCGATTTCGTATACGCTGCCGAAACATAAAATAAAATCAAAAACTTTTATTTCACGTATACATAGCTACTCTACGGTAGAATAGGTATGTACATAAAATAAAAGTATAAGCTATATAGTGGTAGTCTCTACCACTATATAGCTATTTCTCATATTTCAACCTGGTTCAACCTGTGTGAATTGCGGGATCACCTCGTCAACTGTTTGTTCCGATATGAAAATTATCCTACAATATTATGATATTACACCTGCTACAAATTTCTGTCGATATTTTTTTTTTTAATTGCCTATGCAGTTCACAGTAAATTCAGAGCAAAATAATACGAACCGAGCTCGGAGACGGTTGTTGTTATGGTAGCTGTCCCATTCGGTCTTGATCCTAGTTTCATTTCGTAGTTGATGAGCGCTATGACGCAGATCAAAAGCATCCGCCCTTCTGGTATCTGCTGTCACCTGTGAAGAAAAAAAAAATACCGTTTGAATTTGACGACCCGATTGGCGCAATGGTCACCATGCCTGCCCGCTAATCAAGAGGTTCCAGGTTCCCGGTGGCGGTGAACTTTGTGTGATGAACGCAGGGTTCCATTTTCCAGTCTGGGTATGTATATAGGTATATATCTATAGTATAATATAAATGTAATAATATGTGTAGTATATACCACGTTTGCTTGGTTTTCACGACACAAGCTTGTAGCTTAGTGTGGGATCAAGTAGATCTGTGCGTTGTGAAGTGGATTATTATATTATATATTATAATGGAACAGCTGATCAATATTAATACCAAAAGTATAGCAACAAAAGAGATTCTTAAACATAGGTAATTGAACCTTATTAAGTTTATTAACATTTCTCGCGTCCTTCTATCTCAGAACAAAGAGTCCCTAAGGAAATTTCGAAACTGCGGGGAACAGCTAGTGCACAACTTTAGTACATGCACAATGTATAGTTCGCTTCATGTAATCTTTACATATAAAATGCTTTGTCCTGAATGACTGGTGAATCAACGCCCAACCTAAATCGCTGATCGAAGAGACCTAAAACTTGGAGGATGTGTTCTTTGTGTAACGTAGGCATCCGATAAGAAAGGATTTTTGAAAATTCAATCCCTAAGGGGATGAAAAGGGGTTGCAAAGTTTGTATGGAATAATTCCGCGGGAACTTCGAAATATTCGTGGGTGAAACCGCGCGGGACAATGATATAATACATTGATTTGCTATAAAAACTAGTCAATAAGTACAAATGCCAGAATATTCAACGGGTGATAGTAAATACCTGTCCAACAATTTTGGCAAAAGGAAAATTCGTAATAACAAGGAATACATACAAAAGCTTCGAGAGAAAAAAAAAAACTATATTTTGTTTACGGGGATTCGTCATTTGAATAGGAATCACATTTGGCGAGATAGCAAAAAAAAAAACTGTACATCTACTTATTGTTAGATGTATTTCAGAACTAGAGATCCACCTCAAGTTTCTACCGTTGTCATTTTCCGCATCGATGCCCAATAAATTTTATTATAAGCTTCTTGAGGTTCATGTAAGGTCGTATGCAGAAAAGTGAAGATAATGTCTACTAATATAAAATGAATATCTATTATTTTTAGCATTACTTACCTAGTTACTTTACTCCTAGCGCATATTGAATAGAAAAGCATTTTAATTTTTCAAATCAATTTGTGTTTTTCACACGCATCTATAGCTGCTGGATAATTTAGTGAAACAAACCACTACTAGCTACCGTTATTTCACACTTCTTTCCTTTATGGGTATAAACTATACAAACTTGGCGAAGTCATCTGTTTCTCATCAAAGTTACAGGCCGTACCATCGATATGATGCGCATATAAGTCTAATAACGAGTTGTTTGTTAATATTTATTTTAATCTCGTAATTTTAATCCGTACTATCGTCTAATTATACATACCTACTGCTGGCGTATTGAAAACCAGCCTGCTTGGGTTTCATCTCTAGCATAATTATACTGAATCAGTTACCATTTGCAGCAATGAAGATATCTTCCTACACCATGGACATAGACATTTTTTGGCACAAGTTTATTTGGCATCACAAAATTTCTTAAAAATAATACATGATCAATAATTTAAAAAAAATGTTTAAAAACATTTAAATTTACGATTCTCTCATAATAAGCTAATGGAATAAAAATAATACACTTAGGTATTACGTAATCAATCTAATAAGTAAATTCCTACATCGATTCAGCACTTCATCCCATTTCAAACCAACAAATCAACGTTCAAACTGATTTTGAATATTAATACCCACAGATAAATATAAAATCTTGACGAACTGAAAACGGAAAAGGCCGGGGAAACATTTTCAGACAGAATGTGAAATTGAGACGTGACCTCGTGATGCTGCAAAGATATAGATCTACCGGTCAATTTCGGCAACTTGCAAAGGGAGAGGGAATCAGAACTTTTCTAATTTGCCGACGATATCGGACCGAACCGTAAATGATTAGGGGTAGATGCGTTTGGCAGTGGGTGTAAATGTTATAGGCTATAATTCACCGTTTGCTGTCAGCATGGTTAAAGTTGAAGGGAGTTTTGTTCCTAACTCACTTTTATATGAGTAAATACAAGATTTAGTAACATGCTACTAAAATACTGCTAAATACCGTTTAAATCTTTTGAAGGTTTGATTTTTCAGTTTTTTTTTTACATTTTAACTAGTATTATTTATAATTTATCCGTACCTAATGCCTATGATTTTATTGCCTTTTTTGAAGGAAAACCCCTTCATGATCGTAAGGTGAAGCTGATCTGACCACGTCCCCTATCACTAGTCCTAAACTAACCTTTTTACGTTACTCTACTTTCATCCATCTTTTTATAACGACCGAAACTGTGAAAGGTTTCTATTTTACCTAAACTGCATCATCTTTTATCTAATTAGTAGTCTCTCTTATGATATTTAACTAATTCCTTCTTTGAATACTTATACAGAGCGTACAATCGTACATAATATATCATTGGTACAAATCATCCGTAGTTTTATTTTTCGCGGTCACACTATAGGTAGGTACATAATTTTTAATTGTTTGGGATCACATCTCCACTTGTTAATCCTTTCCTGCCTCTTCTATTATATCAATATTGCATATGGCATAATAATATTATCTAGTTATTAGTTCTCTTTTTCAGTTTTGTACACACTTAAAAAATCACTGGTCTTATTATGCAGCTGATATTTGGTCCATTTAGTTGTCGCTTACCTGTAAGCCGTATAATCGGGCATCCCAATCCGGCAAAGTTAGATGTGGTAATGGCTTTTCGAACGTAACAACTGACTGCATAATTGGATTTTGCTAAATAATAGATTGTGAATAAAATTTAAGGATGAATAATCAGATAGCAATTTAAAAATTCATGAGAAGGGATAACATCAAAGTTTGACAGTCACTGACAGAGATTTTGGATTTGAAATTGGAAAACTTTGTTTATGGTTAAAAAAACTTCGAGAGTTGGCCGAGGCCAGTGTAACTTACCCCCCCTTTCGCGCGACTTCCTCCTCTCTACTTCTTACTACGATAATCTCTAATTTGGCCTTTTTGTCTAGTGGTTAGGACTCTAACTTCGTTGTGTGCAGTAACCTATGATCCTTTTAGGTTGAGATTGAACTATCGTCTTAGTATTTGCATCATAGTTTTTTAGTTTGGTTAAGTTTATAGCTAAGATTCTAAAGTTAATACATGAACGATCTCTAATTTATGTCTAGCGAATACACGAACGATTTTAGACTAGTACACGGACGAATCTCTATTTTTATTGCTTTCGCGCGACCTCTTTCCTAACTTTAGGTGGATGATCTATTTTTAATTTATCTATGTGGATGATCTACTTTTAGTTTATTTATGTGGATGATCTAGTTTTGTTAGTTTGTTTGTGACGATTTGCCTCCCTAACATTATATCGATGTCCTATCTTATTAGTTTGTTTTCCGGCCTAATCTACTGGCTTGTAGGCTAAGTTTGAATAATCTTGACTCTCATGTTTGTCTATCCCTACAATCTGTTTTAGTGTGTGTTTGTCGGTTTAACCCCGGTCAACATCTCGTCAAAAGCTACCATTCCTGGCTCAGATGGCTCAGACATTGCCAGGACGCATAAATATATATAATAAACCACCCAGACGATTCTATTCCAAGGTCGACCAGATTTTGTCCCCTCAGCATGACGCAAGCATTGGCCACAGGAACCTCAAGTACTACGTGAAATGATTGTTGGCACTGCAACCAATCCCGACGTCAAACCGAAGGTAAGGCTTCCAGTTAATACATAAGTATTCGCCGGAAGGTGGTATAGCCCCTCCTGCGCTATTCCACGGTGATGACCATCCAGCACAATGCCTTCGTCACCTCCCCCAACCTGTTTCACAAGGTAGAGGATCATTCTAGATAGTTACATCTAAGATCATTCACCAGCGTCCGTTTCAGGAATCCAGTGAGGAGACTGTACGTCCCCAGTCCGAAGACTACCGCCGCGTTGGAGCCATGGTGAGCCCTTGAATATGTGCCAGCCCGAAGACCAGGGTTGGGTGGGACCACCACAAACCAAACCCCAGCACAGTGATCCAAAATTGTATGTGTGTGTTGTCGGAGACCAATCTCTCCCTGGAACCTGGAACTTCAGCTGATGAACTCTCTGTCATACTGCAAGCAGTGAGGCCGTAGCCTAGCCGTAGCTGTAGAGTTGAATGGCTCTCTCTCCCCTGTGAACCCACTCGGGCATCCAACTCGTTCTGCCACATCAGAACATTGGCAAGCACATCGTGTTGAAAAACACAAAGGTTGCCGAGAATCTAGCGTCAGCGACGAGGTCGCCAACAGCCGATCCCCCAGCCTCTGCACAACGGTCTCGATCGCAAAGCGCAGGGACCTACGTAAGCATACATGTGGTTGCGAGTCACAGTAGCTCCAGTCTGTCTCCGCAGCCAGCAATCGAGCCACAGAGCGCATTGGCCCATCGATAATATTTGTAATAAAAAGAAAGGTAAAACAGAAAGAAGAGCGAACAACCCTTCCCTGGTGTAGGAGAGGGCCGGCATCTCCAGTCAGCCGCATCGGTGATATGTAGATTGAATAACACGGAAGGCGTTGTTATTCAAGGTAAGATACAAGGCGCACAACGAAACTCGTCACGGCGCAGATGACTCAAGGCGCGGATTTTTACCCATCTACGCCATCATACGCTCGCGACGTGCAATGTCCAACCGTTCAAGATTAGAGTTCCGTTTGCTTCGAGCCTATTTGGTACTGTGATTTGAAGATCCTTCCTCGTGACTAATGTTTTTAGGTCTACGCTCGAGATATCCTAACGGACGTCAAGTGCACTGACAGACCTTCGCACAAAAACATTAAATCACTCTGCGCTATCGCTCGCTCAACAAGACTATTCGTAACGAACCGTCTTTTGTAATGATAAAAATCAATACAATTATTCTACTCAAAGCATCTCGTTCACGAAGCACATCGGCCCACATACGCTTTCATGCGACCACCAAGTATCACAATCGCGCATGCTCGCCTCTGCACAACGCAATCAGGACACAATGCGTAATGACGAAACTTTCAGGTCGCGTGTACGAATCCTTGCACAAACCGATAAATCGTTCTGCGCGCAGACCGTTCGACCACGACGTACTTTGCATGTATATTATTTATTAAAAAATTTGTATGAGAAAATAAATTTTTATGTTTGATAAATGTGCAATAATATTATATTTATTGTCCCTTAGAGGTTCCCTCCCCATCGCATTCGTTTATTATTACACTATTATCAATTTACTTCCCCAACAAACTTTTGTCGTCAGGACATTTTTTCACCTCCGTATTCCCCGTAGATATACGGCTCGTGGATACTGGCGGTGCGTTCAGCCCTGTATTCCGAGACGCCTGCATGGGGGGATTCGCGTTTTCTAACTTGCTCCTATACTCTCGAAATTCAATATACATTTGGTATTCCCTAATACAAGCACTTTCCTTCATATAATATTTTGTCCTAACTTCTTTAGTTTAGGAGTTATTATTGATAAACGTACTAAAACTTGTTTTCGATGTTATTTGAACCGCAATGTCCTCTAATATGTTTTAAATGTAATTTTATAGGTGTATTTTATTATCTTCTATACTTTTATAATTATTTAAGATTTTAATTATAACCAAAAAAAATTTTGTAGGACCTTATGGGTCGTCACACCAGTCATTGAAAAATGTAGAACTTATCATACCACAGCTGCACAGATTTAACTATTTTCCATGATTTAATTATAAAAGTGGCGAGTGATATTATAATACTATCTGTATGAAAAAGTTCTAAATAGTATTTATTAATAAAAATGTATTTCTATACTATGTATTTCAAAAATTATTCCTAAGATCTAAGCCTTCGTATCTCTATTTAATATTATTTATTGCTATTTCAAACGTATTTTTTCTAACCGAATACAGGAAGGATCAACAAACTGGCCTGTATAAAAAGCCATTGGCCTAGTTTTGACGTTACAAGTGAAAACTTTTGCACTTTCCGACCACTCGGAGTTCGCGTTGAGCCTAGGCGGGTTTGAGTATAAATTTCTTTATTGCCTTTGCTAATGCGTTTTGGAAGTTTGCCACTAGTTCCATATTTAGTTAGATTTATTATTATATCATATTAATAAAAAAAAATTGTCATATTAACATAATTAATAAACTGACGCACCTCTGGATGAGCCTTGTTTTAGCAAAACAGCAAAAAAATAGAAGTACCTAGTCCGTAGTAGAGTTTCCGCGAGAATTCCAGGAAAACTATACTTATCTTTAACTTTTCTCTGGAATCATTCTATCTATTGGTGAAAATCGCATGAAAATCCGTTCAGTAGTTTTTGAGTTTATCGTGAACAGACAGACAGACAGACGCGGTGGACGACTTAGTTTTATAATATGTAAGGATTAGTATGGATTAAACGGCGCAGATACTTAATTAATGAATTACTTATGTTGAAAGCAATCTTAAATCTTAATGGATGTTCTACAAAGCTGCTTAAAATTCATTTGATCATCTTATGACGTGACTCATACCAGGTGCCTTATTTACACATTAAGGCCAGTAGTACGATATTCATATATTACCGCCCCTACCAAGCTCTACAATTCGATACCTTAGTTTCCAATCATAGTTATTGATTTAATTTTTTTACGTCTCAGAGTGCGGCAGTTTTGTTTTTAAAATGTTTACTTATAATAAGTAATCATTAAAACTTTTCTGAGTGGGGCCGTAAGTTTAGTTAAGGATCTTAAAAAACCGCGGGGGAATAGCTAGTAGAATAATATAGTCCTGTCTGCTTGTGACTATGTAAGAAAAAAACTAACTACGTAATGGTAGGTATCTATATAACATAAGAAAATGAGCAATTTGACGGTTAAGTTAACGCAAAACTCAGTTTATTGAACCTTATTCTGCGACGTTTGCGTAAACTAATATTTTCCATGCTTAAATCTCCATTCCCAAAGTCCCACATCAAATAAGCAATTAGGTGAGTAATTCTCTTTTGCGCTCCGGCGTTAAGACTTTGCTAGACGTTTTAATGTACGTTTATATACGAGTACGTAAATATGTACACAAATTTAAGACTGCATTATTTATATTTTATAAACGCCAGGAGACACATTGTTAGGGGCCACATTGTTATGATAAAAATTTAGGTTGTAGTTGGTAGGTAGTACATACATAATAATTAGTATGTGAAACCAGGTTGATATAAAATTATGAGAAATAAGTTAGAAAAAAAAATATCATCAAAAAGTACACAAAAGACATACCTACCTAATTCATAAGACAATATTGGAAAAATTCATCACTTGAAGTCATCATAAGGAATTTAAAATAAACTTTTTGCTGTTGAAATAGAAGCAAACGTTCTGACGAAATGGATCTGTTTATATGTATATTTTATTTATTTATAAACCTACCTATGCTCGGGCAAAACTCCGTCATATAGACGGATTTGCAAAATTATTTTTTGTTCAAAAGAGGTTTATTCCTAAATGGTCCGGTTAAAATTTCATATAGATTTGATGATGAGTTTCGGAGACTGACAAAGGAACAGTTCAAAAAAGGTTTATAGGTATAGCTCATTCTAGGATCCCCGCGGAAACTCCGAAATTACTGCAGGTGAAGCCGCGGGGGATAGCTAGTTATAGATATTTTGTTTATTCAAAATCCGAACTAGAGTCCATGGACCATAGACAAATGCAGAGATCAACGTTTGTAATGTAAAGCCATTCATAATACCTACTTTTTTCTATTTAATTTAAGTGCTATGTTTTGCCTTCAGTGATGTTTTCAGACGAAAAATTTTCGTGAGCTACTTACTTAAATGTTATTTGGTTTGTAAAGAAAATTGAAACTGGTATTTCATAAAAGAAAAGGAATCCTTTTTTGTCCTGTTTGAATTCCTGCTGAGTTTCCAAATTAGAAAGGAAAAAAGCGTTTTTTCAGCGATACTTGTAGCTTACTTGTAGCGACATAATACAATCGCAGACAAAATCATATTAAAGTTTCATTCGTTTATTAAAATGAAATAGGCACAACATTTTAAAAAGAATATATATTAAATCTAGGTATATATACAACGTGTTAATGAATTAACTGAAAACTAGAAAGTGGTTTGCTCAGAATCTACTAGCAAATCTATCGCACTATGTTTTAATATAGGTTATATTTTTTTAATTTTTATCAGCCCATGTCTTAATTATTTATAATACAATATTTGGCGCGTACCCCGCCCGCAGCAAAAAAATTCGAACCGGTAGGCGGCGGGCGTAGCGCTTGGAATTTCGTAGATAGGTCACCTCCAAACTAATGTTGAATAACTTTTAAAGTATAATTTTTTTCGACACAATTTCGATTTTGACAAAATTTTTACTTAATCATATTATTGTAAATTTTTTTAAATGGGGAGTATCAAGTTTTCAGTTAATTTATTAACACGTTGTATAACGTGCTAATCTCGAAAACTATACTGATTCGAATTTAAAAATTATTTTTATGTGAGATAGTCCTTTTATCGAGGAAGGCTGTAGGCTATAACATCCCGCTATGGCCAATAGGAGTGAAGCAGCAATGAAAAATGTTGCAAAAAACATAAAAATTTATTAGTAATCATAATTCAACTATCTCAACTTTCAATACCTACTTGGATTGAAAAAGCTCTATCTTAGTCTAATAATCAAATATCTTTAGCGGTTTTCTTGAGAATAAACCTATATAAGTAAACCGCTACAGATATTTGTGTCAGTATGTCCCAACTCTCATGAAACTTTATGATGCAGGTTAGCTAGCTGATCCGTGTTCGGAATTTCCGCGGTAATTTCCAGATAAAAGGTACCCTAAAAAGGTACCCTAAAAGGTACCTCTGTGCCCCTGATAACGTGTATACAAAATTTTAATTCGAGAGTTAATTCGAGATTTCCAGCGGGAATTCCCTTATAAACAGCAACCTATGTGTTCTTTTCTCTACCCATAACAACGTGTGTGCTAAATTTTATGATGGTGGGTTAATTGATAAGGCATGAAGATGTAACAGACAGACAGAGTAACTTTTGCATTTATAATAATATTAGTATAGATTGTAGAGCTTTACAAGAACTAAGCCCATTTTTAAGTAGCAGTAAGTTTGATTTGTGTTTCTCATTTTTTTTTTATATTAAATCCACTAGGTACTTACGAGAAAATCACTGTACATACGAACTTAATATTTGCTATGAACAATAAATCAGGCACTTATACTTAATCTATACTAATATTATAAAGAGGAATGATTTGTTTTTTTTTTTGTTTGTTTGTTTGTTACGATTTAACTCGAAAACTACTGGACCGATTTCAAATATTCTTTCACTATTCTAGCTACATTATCCCTGAGTAACATAGGCTATATTGTAATCTGGAATTCCACGGCAACTCCGACATTATCGCGGGTGAAACCGCGTGGGACAGCTAGTCATGTTTATAATTTTTTTATTTATTTAAATGAATTCCCAAAGTTATGGTGCGCAAAAAACATGGTGGCTTTGTCGTTGATTATTTTAGCAAATGCACTGAATTTGAGTTACGTATCGCCTTAATGAAATAGATTATTATAAAGTTACGTTTTTATCCTGTTGGCTAAAATTTAATTGAATAAATTAATAATCGGTCCTGCGAGACGGAAATTGCTATTCTATGAAAATGTTTTCAGACATCGGCATATTAGAATTCTGCGAAATAACGTTACAAAGGTAATGTTTATAAAGTAAGTATTTAAAGTACCTGAAAATAATTAAAATTCAAAATGAAAGTTCGATAAAACATTGGGGTAGGTAATAAATTAGCTACCTGTAAGTTATGCGGGTCTATCCTTACTATACCTATCATAAAAGTGAAAGTGAGTTTGTTTGTTTGTGTGTTACGCTTTCACGCCTTGACGGCTTGTAAGGGGGACAGAGAAGGACATAGGGTACTTTTTGTCCCGGAATTCCTGCGGGTACTCCAAATTTAGGTACCACGGGTGAAACCACGGCACCTAATTTTGTAGAGACGACTCAAGACCAAACCTCGAAAGAAACAAATCGGCAACCATTAATGGTTTCTATGGTGTTAACCATATGTATAGTAAGACCAGAAGCAACAAACGGTTACGAAAACACAATAACTAACATATTTGAACAAAAATTTTAACAAAAAAATTAAAACCGACTTCCAAAAACACCAAACTAAAAAGCTAAAAATAACAAAATACCGATTTAATCCAAAAGACAAAAACACACGTAATATTATTATTGGTTTGTGCTACCACTGATCGGTTTGAATTCGGTGACAAGCCCGCTGGTGTCTGCTTGGGGTGTTCTGCTCACGTCTTCGTCTGGTGGCGGGAGTCGACTTAGCCCATCTACCGCCTCCATATTTGGCTTGTCACCAACTTCATACCGATCAGTGATAGCACAAATATTACGTGTTTTTGTCTTTTAGATTAAATCGGTATTTTGTTTTTTTTTAGCTTTTTATTTTTAGCTTTTTAGTTTGGTGTTTTTGGAAGTTGGTTTTAAATTTTTGTTAAAATTTTGTTTATTTCTCGCTTTTAAGTGACTTAGTTTGTAATTTCTCTAATTCACAATAGCCTAATGTCAACTGCTCATCACCTTTTACAAAATATTGCTTTTCCCGACGCAGGGAAATTTTAATTTATTTTTTTAGGGACGTTAGTTGTTGAGGAGTTCTGCTAGTACATCACCGTCAGTTCCACTTCACCATATACATACATTGTGACGAGCATAAATTGTTAAAGTTAACGATTCGGAACCCGTGAAATACCTATTATTGAGTAGTTCCGATGACCATATGTGGTCTTTATCATCAGTTCCACTTCTTCAAATTTTGCTTTCCGAAAGCAAACAAACAATTGCCTGTGCCCCGCGGTTTCAGCCGCGGTAATTTCGGAGTTCCCGCGGGAATTTCGAGATAAAAAGTACCCTATGTCCTTCTCTGTACCGACAACGAGCTTGCCAAATTTCATCCAAATCCGTTCAGCCGTTTTTGCGTGATTGAGTGACAAACATCCAAACTCCACACATCCACACTTTCACATTAAATGTACTAATATTATAAATTAATAATTAATATTAATTATAAATTTTATAATATTAGTAGGATTACAGTTCTATTGTTGTCATTTCCACTCGACATAGTCGCGACTATCTTTTACTAAGTACGAGTAACTACCATATTAGAATCAGCTTCTTTAGTAAACTTGCGATATAAAAGAAAAAAATATGCTCATGTTTTAAGTTTCCCATGTACCTACATAGTCGTATACGCATTTTGGCGACGTATAAACGTTACACAGACTTATCGACAAATATTCAACTTAGATATACTTATCGGGCTTTTCAAACATAATTATTCCCTATGGGCAACAAACTTGATTTTATATAATCACATCAACAACTCCGGTGAAAGTTAATAATTACACGATTAATTTCGGTTAAAATTTTCACAAACTATTTCGATAAACGTCAATTAGCTAGGTATAAAGCATAAACACCTAACTATATACCGACTCAAAATTTCCCAATAACTGAGAAATGTTTCATAATTGAAATATTTCACTTGGCGAAACAAAACAATTTATAATTAATTCGTTATCCTCTTGCCTCTTATAAGGCATAGGTACTTACCTTGTTTTCACATTGTCCTTTGGAAATATACTTTATTATTATGATAACGAATATTTTAATAAATAGTTTTTTATTGATATTTGACGACCGATTGGCGTAATAGGTCACCATGCCTGCCCGATAATCAAGAGGTTCCGGGTTCGATTGCCGGTGGGGGTGCACTTTGTGTGTTGTAGTATATGCCACGTTTGCTTGGTTTCCACGACACAAGCTAATAATAGCTTTAACTGTGGGATCAAGTAGATCTGTGTGTTGTGAAGTGCCTTATTATTATTAACAACAATTGCTTAAAACACTTCAATTACCTACAGTTTTGTACAGTTCTAATTATGTATTCTAATTAGTACAAAGATTTCTCGAAGGAATCCCTATTTCATGTGGGTGAAACTACTGGGAATTCCCCCTACCATTTTTAATCGAATTCCATAAAGGAGGAGGTTCTAATTATGTTCGATTGTATGTATGTTTCTTTTTTTTTATGTATGTTCACCGATTACTCGAAGACGATTGGACCGATTTGAAAAATTCTTTTTCATTACTCATATTCGGAAAGTAGGTCTGAAGTTGCCTGAGAAGCGGGTTGAAAGTAACCCTTTTCAGCCCTAAGGAGAATCGCTTTCAACTGACAGCTGGATACTGCAGAAACTCAAGTTTTTTTTATGTCATAGGGGGCATACTTACTGGCCAGTAGCACACCTAATGGTTGATTTATGTAAAATAAAATTCACTCATTTTTTTCTTTAGCTAATTCCTATTTTTATTTTGACTTTCCTTGCATTCGTAATGAAAAGCACAGTGTTATCCTCGGGAGAAAGACTTTCACCCCTAGGATAACAATGTACTATTTTTGTTTGAAAGGGTATACTCCCAATTAGGTCCCATTGCCACCAAGTTGGGATCTGATGATGGGATCTTGGAGTAATCGAGGGAACTCTTCAAAAATTACAGGTACACCTATAGCGATTTTTGTATTTTTTATAGTAAATTGTTTATTTGCTTTCGGAAAGCAAAATTTGAAGAAGTGGTAGATACTGATGATGAAGACCACAGATGGTTATCGGAACTACTCAATAATAGGTATTTCACGGGTTCCGATTCGTTAACTTTAATACGGTTTCTAAACAATTTATGCTCGTCACAATGTGTATGGTGAAGTGGAACTGATGGTGATGTACTAGGAGAACTCCTCAACAATTAACGTCCCTGCATCGAGAAAAGAAATATTTTGTAAAAGGTTATGAGCAGTTGACATTAGGCTATTGTAAATTATCAACTATAAACAAAATTTTAACAAAAAAATTAAAACCGACTTCCAAAAACACAAAACTAAAAAGCCAAATATGGAGGGGGCAGATAGGCTAAGTCGACTCTAGCCACCAGCTCTTTGTCAGCAGAACAACCCAAGTAGGCAGACACCAGCGGGCTTGTCACCGACTTCATACCGATAAGTTGTCTTGATACGTGTGTTTTTGTCTTTTGGATTAAGTAAATCGGTATTTTGTCATTATTAGCTTTTTATTTTTAGCTTTTTAGTTTTGTGTCTTTGGAAGTCGGTTTTAATTTTTTTGTTATAATAAATAAAATTCGTTTATTATATAACAATGACGAAGATTTTGTACTATCAAGTAACAAAATCACTCGGTCATATTTATTTTACGCCGCCGTTAATTATTTTAGTTGAGGAAAACTCAAGCAACACCACAAAGGTATTAGTGCTATGAAGCAAGAAGGGAGTGATAAACGTTGCAATAGCATAGCATTATTGCATTTAACCACGGCGTAGAAGGTACCTACTCAGCCCGTTCATTACACGAACTGCTCCCATTGGTTCTTTTTGTGCAAACTATTAATTAATATCGATCTTTTGTTATTTTATTCGATTATGTAGCGTGGTGAACATGAATATATAATATTATAACTCGGATTTCAGTTCAAAGAGTTACAGAGAAAATCATTAAAGCCTTAGTACCTACAGCTTATGATCACTTTTAAGAATTACGATAATAGTTTTCAGAAATTGAATTCAGAAATAAAATACTTATGAAATTGCTAAGTATTCAGTTTTATCAAAGTGATAAAAATAAATATGCTCGGATATTTTAATTATACTCGTAGGATGGAGTTTTTAAAATAAAAATAAGTTTGAAAGTCATTGGGGATGATTTGATCTAGTTAGAATAAAAGAAAATGGAAGAAAGGATGTTAGCTTATAGGTACTGTAGAGGTTAAATGCTTAAGTTCACACTGGTTTGAAATATTAAGAAATTGATTTTAAATTCAAATTCAGACGTCACGTAGAAAAAACACATAATCTTGTTCGATTGTTCATTACGAACAGAGCTTAGTAGAAATGTAATTTCGTTATGAATCTTTTTGTTCCCTTTGTTCCCTTTGAATGAAATATTTAAAATTGAAAACTTAAGTCTTTTCAGTACTTTCAACTAAGCAAGACCAATGTACGTGCGTTCCAATCCCCGGAACGTAGCACCTTGTAGCTACTTTACCTATATAGTAAATATTCAGGGCAATCCACACCGTCGATTTTTTTCCTCACACATAAATCCTTGCGGGGAACGTTTTTGCATCGTTTTTATTTTTACATTAAAACCTACCCGTCTCGATGAGGTATCTAAGGACTTATCGACTTGGTAATCCTTACCTTACCTTTGTTTATCCAGTAGTGAATGTCCATAGTCATGTATATTGATAGATATTGATAGATATTGATAGATATTGATAGATATTGATAGATATTGATAGATATTGATAGAAATTGATAGATATTGATAGATATTGATAGATATTGATAGATATTGATAGATATTGATATTGTGTACCCAGAATTTATGCAAAAACTCGTAATTTTCTTTAACCCTTTGACCGCCGCGTTTGGTAGCCTTAATACGCTAAAGGCTACAAAACATGTCCATTACCTACAGACCACATCCTTAGGCATGATTTGATTTCTCCTAGTGTTGGGAATAATTAACATCTCTAATTTAATCTAATAAATATCAAAGTCAGTGCAGTGGTTTGTTAGTAATGTAATATTATCTACGTGTTTGGCCTCAGGAGATCCTTCGTAGATTCGTAGGTAATATTACTCTTGTCCTCACAATTACGAACAGATCATGTATAATAAATAGTATAAGTACAAATAGAAATTAATTCGATAGATCCATGAAGGCATAAACTCTGTTATTTTAACATAGGTATAACGCAACTTTTCCATGTCATTTCAGCTAATGTTCGAATTTCAAATACGATTTTGATTTAATTTTTTGTAATTTTGAAACGTTTAATATTGTAATTCCAGACATAAGATGTGATTCGTAAGTAAAATAAAATAAAAATAACTTTTATTTCGGACCAAACATCCATATAATCAAATGCAATTTTTTAAGTTATAAAAGTTGTAAATTTGTAAGCAATTACTGTAACTTATTTACAAGAGTGTTGATGTATTAGTTACAAACTTATTATGGTTAATTACGTAACTTAGGTACGTGAGTAAAACTCACAAGCGTATTTACGACCTTAGGCTATTATGATATTTTCTTCATATAGTTGTGTTTATCTTGTTTCGTTATTAAGACAATATTGTGTTACCCAAATTTTCCTACTATGTGCTAACAAATTGAGTCATTTACCGAATTCATAATTAGGTACCTATCTGAAAGTAATTCAACAAAATTAAGGAAACTAAATGGTCGTGAGTAGGTAGGTATTTGATGATTCGATGATTGATATTTTCAGGACTTTTGTTTGGACAGTTACTTTGATACGACTTTTTTTCAGTTACTACTTACTCATCGTTAGAAAAAGCTTCATAAATTATCTAATGTTTAGTATAGGTTCATGGGCATACGGACAGACAGACGACAAAAAAAACGGGTTCCTTTTTCCCTACGGCTACGGAACCCTAAATAAGAACAATAGGCCACCTTATGAACCTTATGATATCTTTTCTATGGTGGCCATTAATTAAGTTTATAACAAACTCAATTCGAACGCGTCACGCGCGGCATTTTGCTAGGTTCAAGATTTTCGTTGGGAAACTTGGACTGGATTGCAAATTCCTACTTGGTATTTTCCACAGGTATTTTCATATCGCGATCGTTCATTCACGCAGTCTGGCGTTGGCCGTTGTTGCTGGCGGACGTGTTTTTATCGCGCACCGTCTCCTGACGACGAGCGAGTTTGCCGCTATTCGACTGTCAAAATTAAAATCGAGAACTCCCAAAAGTGTTGTGCATAAATGTGTAACAATGACGACGTTTAGTGTCGACGCAATGTGATATTGGCCTATTGACATTTTTATAGTGTGTTGGTTTTTCGGTGTTGTAATAGAATTAACGCTACAACTTACAAGTGGATTTTCAAGTTTACCGGCGCGTCGTTAATGAAGTTGCGAGTAAGTATTTGCTGTATTTCTAAGTTTTTGTCATTATTTTATACCTACGTACAACGGTAATTTTCACTGTTTAATTTGCCGGGAGGCGGCCGTAACCTTTGTACTACCTACTACTAAGTGCGTTTCGTAAATTCCAATCAATTTTTTTAAACCTTGTCGGGCCTTATCATGAACTCCTTATCACTCGAAGTAGGTAGGTTCCTACTTATACGTAATCGTAAATCGATCAAATTGGTAGATAAATGGGAAGGACTGTACATTAAGCACCCTCGATTTTTAATAGTTACAAATTTTTTTTTGATAGAATAGTGTGTTTATAGTGTATTCCTCAAATCCGCAAATTACGGAAATTCATAATTTTCGAGAAAAAAAAATAATAAAAACCTTACTCAATTTACGATAATATTTTGACTTTGGCGCTTCGCCGGCCGCTACCGCGGCACGCTCGCTACGCTCGCTCGGCTCGCGCGACTTCGTCAACAGTGCAAACCTAACCTAACCAACTCAAGTTTAACAAATTTTCATTTTCATTAGCAAATTATAATAATCAAAGATAATAAATAATATAATCACTTTATCCGAATGTAAAACGAAACAATTCTTACAAAGTCAATGGCAAATGGTTGACACATCGCGGAGTTTTGTATGAAATTGTGAAACTTTAGTATTTTTTTTCTCGAAAACGATGAGTTTCCGTAATTAGGGATTTTATGTGAAGTTATATTAAGCAAAGTCCCACACACATAAAAAATATGAAGCTCTAAATCGCGGGTGCTTATTGTACAGTTGAGCCGATAAATGTGGTATGTGTTAAATTTTATCTACCGGATATTCTGATAAATAATAACCTACATATGTTCCGGAGAGTAGGATAAAGTTTTGTTTAGGGAAGGGTTAAATATCTAATATATAAAATTCTCGTGTCACAACTCACAATGTTCGTTCCCATACTCCTCCGAAACGGCTTGACCGATTCTCATGAATTTTTTTATGCATATTCAGTAAGCCTGAGAATCGGCTACTATCTATTTTTCGTCCCGGAATTCCCGCGGGAACTCCGGAACTCACGCGGGTGACACCGCGGGGCGCAGCTAGTTAATTTATAATCGCGAATGTGAGCTATTTGATTGTTTGTTACGTTTCACGCTTTAACCACTCAACTGATCATCATGACGTTTTGCGTGCCCGTTGTCAGGGGTAGAGAAAAGAACGAAGGGTATTTTTAAATCGGAATTCCCGCGGGAAATCCGAAATTAACGCGGGTGACAGCAGATATTTTTTTAAAAAGTGACGCAACTTTTGGTTCTGTAATCTTTATCAGTGGCAGCGGTATCAATTATAGGTACCTAGTATCGATAAGTTTTTAATTTTTTTAATTGCATTTGTTACAAAACTAATTGGGTACCTAACTACCTACCTACATAAGTACTTAAAATAATCTTGTCAAGAATTTAGATACCTACCTACTTTAAAATTTTGACATTTTGATATATAGGTACTACCTATACACAACTGTTCATAGTAATAAATGTTTATAATAAATGTTTTTTTTTTAATAGGAATATTAAAAGAAATATACGAAAGTTAAGAACGTTACTGCTTTAGCATAAAACTACCCTCGCAACAAACATACCAAAGAAATACCTACTTTAAGAAGGTAAGTACCTACTTGTCTTTAAAAATGTAATGAACCGTTTTCGATCTATGGATCAGTCATCGGGACCTTAAAGGTTAGAACCAACGATAATTTCGATAATTACCTAATTGAGCACATCACTTTAAAAAAAACCTTTAGGTTGTAATTTACATAGGTATGTTAAATATTTGAATAGGTACCTTACCTCATACATGTTTATACACTCAATAATATTTTTACACTCAATTTCCACATCAAAGGCGCTAAGGAACGTCACATTACCAATTTCCTGTTATTCCTAAACTATCAGAAATCCTTCGATGCATTAATATTCTATGGGCGAACCCTTAACCCCAGTATACTAACTATCAAAGTGGCGATAGTAGCTTTTTGTGAAAGAAAAATATTTATGAACACTGAAAACCTCACTACGGTGTATGGAATGGGTAGGTAGCGCAGAGCAAAGATTTTATGCCATCATAAAAATAAATGTGTTGTTTCAACCCCAATACCCGTGAATGTCATCATGGCCGGCTCTGTTGTACGTAATAGTTATAAGTAACTAGTAGTAGTAAATAGTCATGGGCAAAAGTAGTTTTGAGCCCCACTCGATAAAAGCAGCCCGGTGACACTTCGTACAAATGAACTGATTCAAGTTCTTTCCCACAAGTAAAGACGGCCGGCTTGTACGTACATGTACCTATGTGGTGTGCGTGTTTGCGTATCGTAAGGTTGACAGCGAGATGACAGTAACTGTCAGCTGCCTGTGAATAATTGTCACATGCAGATTCTACATGTGTCAAACTTTCCTCGGTCTTTACCAAGGTTACGCCTTGATAAAGATCATCATCGCGGGGTATGAGGAGGCATGAAATTGGTGGGAGGCGGAGAGTGTCGCTTCTTTATTTGGACGCAGATAAGCAATAACATGTTAACCCACAAAATCAAGTTATTGATTCAGAACGATTTATTGAGAGTTAGGGAACGTTTTTTAATTATCTGTTTACCTTATTACATTGCTTAAATATGTAACTAAATATTGAACATAAAAAATCTTGACACAAAATGGCGGTTTACTTTTAAAACACGATTTGCTCAAAATTTCTTCAGTGTGGGTTAACACACTATTGCTTATCTATGTCCATTTAATCTATATTCTTTGATAAAAGTGATTGAATTCTGGAAGGTGTTTAGGTTGTTCCCCGTGGTATAACTAAATAAAAACTTTATTTTAGAACTAGCTGTTCCTTGTTGTTACACCCGCGTTAAAGTTCCCTAGCGAATTTTGTAAACTATCGCATGCGATGGTAAATTTTAAAGCTATTCATAATATAGTCACACTAAAAACTTTATAATTATAATTATAATCCACTTCACAACACACCGATCTACTTGATCCCACACTAAGCTATAAGCTTGCGTCGTGGAAACCAAGCAAACGTGGTAATATACTACACATATTATTACATATATTTTATACTATAGATATATATGTATATATATATACATATATCTGGAAAGTGGAACCCTGTGTTCATCACACAAAGTCCACCCCCACCGGGAATCGAACCCGGAACCTCTTGATTAGCGGGCAGGCATGGTGACCATTGCGCCAATCGGTCGGTATACGTACGTACGTACCTACTATTGATATCGTTTATGTATAGAAAAGATTAAAAATATATTATTATTGTAGAACGATACGAGTGCTATGTGTGAGTAAATCAAAACATCATAATTAGGTATTTAATTGAAATTAAATTATTAGTTTACCATAATTTAGGTTCCACTTTAGATTGTATCAAAAATATTTCCTTATAAGTAATAGGTATGTCACCATCAGTATGATAAGTCAAATCAATTAATTGAAAATGTTCTAACCTTCTTAAAATGTCATAATTAATTACTTAATTAAATACAGGACTTCTTACTGGCATGGCAGCAGAAAACAGCGTAATTTAATTAAGTAATTAAAGCTGTGTATTATAGGAAGATTAGAGAAATTCCCGAAGTTTGATTTACTCAGGAAAGCTTTTGTATCATATTCCCAGATATTATATTTCTAAATGTCTGCCTCTAAGAAATATAGTGAAAGATTTAGCTTTGATGATTATTTTAATTGGATTAGCAGTTTCTTGTAGAATTTCATCATTTATTATCTTAATGCAGAAAATCATAATATTGTCCTTCCTAAGGTCCTTCTTTCGTGATATATGTATCTAGTTAATTACTTATTTAGTTTAAAGCTTTTTTTTGTCAATTTTCTGTAATTCAGAATTGATAGTTTCCTTTAAAAAAAAATCGTAATAGTTTTTCTTGAACTTCCGCTACTCCAAAGCCGGTCACTGTATTCGGTTTAACGGCACAATAAAAAAGACAAAAAGCGTTTTTTAATATTGGGTTTAGTTTTGCGTGAGTTGTGAGTTTTGTTTTGTTGTGACTTACCATTCTGTCCAAGAAATATTATATCATTTATTACAATAGAATTGAGTAATTCGTATGAAAAAATGTTACTTACCGACGATACGTAGGTATGTTCTAACCGAGCCGAATGGCTTAACCCTAAAGCACGTACCCTGCGCATTATGCGCGAATTATGAGAGGAAATGTGGCAAATGAAATGTAATACAGATTAGTACGCAAAGATCAGTGACATTTGTTAGGGTATTAAAAATGTAACGAGGCCACGATGTGGACATTTGTTGTCGTGTCCTAGCTTCCGGCTGAAAACCGTGCGAAATGAAACATTTTCTTTCATCTGTAGAGCTAGGATGCGCAACATGATAAAATTTTATCGAGCCATTTTATCGATTCTCATCGACATAATATATCGTTTTGTCTACCAGTGGTAAAAAATGTTTAACCGAATCTAGTCTTAACTCAATACCCCACTACTGCACTTTTTTGCTTGGACGCCCACAAATATTTGTCGTGTCGACAATTTTATCTCTCGTTCGACAACTTACTACTAGTACTACTTACGTTTGTAATATGTTGCGCATCCTAGCTCCGCTGGTGTGTACTGTATCGTTAAACTCTCAGGGTCATATCCAAGCACACATGGATAAGAGAATCAGAGTGTTCGTGATAACGAGTTTTTGTTTAATTTTATTTGCCAAATATCAAAAACTAGCTAATTAACCATTTCATATAATAAAAAACGCTTAAAACACAAAATCGTTACAAACTTTATACTAAAAAAATATATTCTTGTGTCTTTAATGGGCTTGTTTTCGGGGTATGAAAAACAAAATTCTATCTACGTCTTGTAAATTAAGTATGAAAAAATAATGAAATGTCGCGTGACGTCACAAAGTGCTAAAAACTGTAGCACGGCGTGACATCACGCAACATTTCAACTTAATGTATCTCCGTTATTTTTTGATTACGTAAAAAAATGAAATAAATACGTGTCCAATATTTTTTATTACTCTACAAGGCGGACTAAAAATTAAAATTTTGTTGACAAGCCCATTATGATGAAATATCTTGGGCGAGTAAGTAAATTAATATTGCACTCGTTGTCATTTTAATATTTATATGCGTCACTACCGTTGATTTAATGGGCGTCACTTCCGTTGTCAGTTAAGATTTTACTCTCAACGTGTCACAAGAAATGTAACATCAAAAATTACCTTTAAAAAAACTTTGCTCGCAGCTTTTTCGCCCTTTCCAATTTACTCTGCATAAAATAAATATAATAAGTTCACTTATATGATATCGTATACTACGGAGTATACTGACAAGGCCCGCGAGAGGCATCGCGTTTTACCAATCACAACAAAACAAAGTTGTACAATTCTGCGGCACGAAGTGGAAGTCTGACAAAACAAAGCAATTTGTTTGATTTTGTAAAGATTCCATACAAAGGTCACATGCTAATTTGTACATTTCAATTCACAGACTAAACTTCGGTTTGAACTCTAGTCCTATGATTAATAAAACCGTTTAAAAAAAGAACAATCTGTATAGTTAGTTCTTGGTTTACATCATAGGATTTTTTTTGTCTGTCTTATAGATTCAAAAAGTATTAGACACGTATTTTTTTCTTTTTTTACGTAAGAACAAAATAGCAGAGATACGTTGAGCCGAAATGTCGCGTGACGTCACAAGCAGGTCCAGTTTTTACCTGCATATTATAACGTTACGAGCCCCCACTCCTAAACTTTAATGCGCTTTATCCAAGTATATTTTTTTTTTATTAAAAAGCATAAAATACGTGTCTATTATGTTTTTATTATCTTACTGACGACGGACTAATTAGAATTTAGAAAAAAAAGGTACAAACCTTTTATAAATAGCCTATTATGTCAAAACGATAAAGCTTTTTTAAATGTTGCCATGAGCCACTAAATTCACAGTTAAAGCTACTTTAGGTATGAAATAATAAATAATTCAACGTGTTTTTAAAATTCATTGAACTCGTGATAAACTGATGTTTATGTTTAATGTAGATATATTAACTGATAGCGTTTACGCCGTTTACGCAATTCAATTTATTCATAAAACAACAAGATTATCTTAGATATACATCAGATTTTATAAATAATAATATTTTTCTCTATCAATCTTGCTTTACGTTTCTTGGATAATTTTATGCCTATTTGATTGTATAGTCACAGATAATTTATAATATTAATAGATACTATTTTAGACCTGCATAAAGAAGTTAGCCTTGACATGAAATTAAACTAAGTAGTTACTAAACAATCTTCATCAAATTAAATCATAGCGTATCTAGTAAGACTAATTTGTTTAATCATATTAAGGTATTTCTTAGATGGGTACGTAAAAAGTTTTAAATAGCATTAAAAAAATTACTTTGTGTAAAATTTAGTAGTTATTTAAAATCAATCAAAAGTTAAGATCATCCAAAATGACGACCGTGAAATCTTTAGTAACAATTAACTATGTACATCATTCATTTCTTAGCATGGGTTTAACAAATCCTAGATTAATTTTATCATGTCAATGTTTGCGAAGATGCATAATGGTTGATCAAACGGATTTGCATCAAATGCTCGCAGATAGAATATGTTCTAGCTAGACAGATAGTTTATCATAATTTTCCCAAAGCTAAACAGAGAACAGCTACCTTGCTAACTTTACCCACATAATATATATATTATATGTATTTCCAAGGTAAGTAAAGTATTTATCTGATACGTCCTCTCATTACGTATGATTTAAGTAACTTTATATTTTTGAATAATAACCAAATGAATAAAGTTAAAGAATAAAGTAAAAAATGAAGTGTTTACTTACAAGCAATATCATTAGCATTTAATTAAGCTACTATATTGCTTTGAAACATTTGCCAAAGGTTCTATTTGGCAAGTTTAACTCCGTTTGGCATTAATCCAAGCATGACAATGCTTACATATTCATTTTGTCAAATCACACTCAATATTATTAAGTTCAAGCTCAAGCAATATTGTGATATTACTTAGATACCGAAAAAATTACGTGTAGGTACGTTTTATTTAAGTACCCAAAGATTCACAGCCGACCTAAACGAATTGCTAATCAAAAATGGGTAAGATAGAAAGAAATGAAAAATATACCGATTGATTTTTTTATTGAATAATGATGGGAATAAAAAGCCAAAGCGAATGTTTTAACGTAATTTAAATATTATAACGAGTAACAACGGAGGCGATATTAAACATACAACAGAACAGAGATGAACGCGCACAGTAGGCAGACGGCCATAGACCTTTTTTTATAATAGTGACGTGAATGCGAACGTTCCATATCACGCGTTCAACACATTTACTAGGTTTACGTCCATATTCCAATAAATAACTCGAAGACCAAACGGACCTACCTATATAATTATAATAATATGACCTTTTTAAACGAAATGACCGCAAGTCTTCGTATTCGTAATATCTACTATTTCACTGGAAGTTTAATAATATGCATCGCTTCGAATTTTTTTTTCAAAACACACGTAGATACCCACGATTTTTTTTAAATAGTTCTCTCTCTTTTTTCTCGTTATATCTTCTTCTATCTGAAGCACAGAAATGTGCATAAACTTGATGGGTCCTTGAAATTTCACTCTCATTTCTCATGAATTGCCACTTCCGACATAAATACCTATTGCATACGAGTACAATGTATGGACATATTATATAAGCAACGATAGTAGTGTTTATTGTGCAAGGATGTGTACTGTGTAGAGGGCTGTCGTTCTGCGGTCAAACACCAATTAGGAGGACTTACTGAATGCTCTCGACAGATGAGTATTCCGAAAGCAACCTTGAGACAATGATTACTTACTATTGCTAATCAAGAAGCGACCTAGTGGTAAGCCTTAAGGCACTAAATTTACCGTGCTTAAGGTGATAGCGGTAAAGGAAGGCTGTTAATGTGTATGAGTGTAATTGGCCAATATCAAATTCAATTTGGAACTGTCTCTGCGTCGCGGCTACAGATAATTGGACATAGATAAGCAATAGTGTGTTTACCCACAATGGAGAAAATTTGAGTAAATTAAAGTTTTAAAATTATAACGCCATTTTGTCTCAATATTTTTATATTCAATATTTAGTAACATATTTAAAAAATGTCATAAGGTAAACACAAAATTAAAAAAACGTTCTCTAACTCTCAATAAATCGTTCTGAATCAATAACTTCGTTTTGTGGGTTAACATGTTATTGCTTATCTGCGTCCAATTATACTATACTAGCACCGCGGCCGAGCGCGGACCTTATACGATGCACGCGCACACACTGTACGTGTGCGGACAAAACAGCCACTTTCAGTGGTAGATAATTAAATTGGTCGACTTGTATGGTGCGGCACAAGGGTGCTTGAGGGTTACGACCGCTTCGCCAGGCTTTTGAGTAAAAGAAGAAATTTCGGAGACTTCATCCGTTAAGTCCGGATTGAGAGAAATCACTTTAATTGAAGACTTTAACGTTTGTCTGCTTTCTCTTTCATATTATGGTTATTCGTTTGGTACCTATAAATTATAAATTATTTTTCTACTTCATAATGAATTTACCCACAAGATTCGTTCCTTGCATTAATAATGATGAAAATTAATGATTCAAGACGCATACTCCGGTATTTTGTTGGAAACGCAAAATTTATGCGAAGGCATAATAATATGACGTGTTATATTACGTCTTGCAAATATCCTATCGAGGATTCAGTAAGTGCATTAGCAAGATTAAAGCATTAATGTTTATTTCAAGATCCAATAATATAAAATTATGATGTTTACATAGGTATAAAACATACATAAAAATATTATGTTTGTTCCATAATAATTAATTATTTAGTCTAAAAATATGAGAATGAACACAACAAACCTTTTTTATCTTTTAATTTCACCCAGCGTGCCTTTTTGAGATATTATTAAAATTTTAAATAATTTAGACAGCGAAAACACATAAAATTAAGTATCTATTGTTTTACTCATACTTATTGAATAAATCTTAATATTTATAAATCAATCACGTTGTTTGTCCGCGATGGACTCCTAAACTACTGAACGGATTTTGATAAAATTTTGTAACCACTTATAATATAGTCCAACTTAAAAGATAGGTTAGTTTTTATCCCGGAATTCCCGCGGGAACTCCGGAATTAATGCGGGGAACAGCTAATCACCGTAAACTACTGTCAGGGGTAGGTACAAAGATTTATTTATTTATTTAGACATAATTATAACACCATAACAGCTATTCACTAAAGCGATGCTATAAAATAAATAATAATACTAATTACTAATTGGTATCAAATGTTTCTGGACATACTTACTGGAGTACTTTTTCCCGGAATTCCCGCGGGAACTCCGAAATTACCGCGGATGAAATCGCGGGGACAGCTAGTCGACTCTAAATTTAAATAAAAAATATATTACGAAATTCAAACAATAATTCAAAAAGAAAATCTAACAAAGGTTTTGGATGCGATATTGGCAGTTAATTTTGGCATTTCAATTGAAATTACACTCTTGTATTCTAATTCGTGGAATTTATTGCAAAGAAACGGCAGATGTTGTATAATTTTGTAATTAGAGAATTTCGAATTTTCTTTTAAGAGAAAGTTAGATGTCCTATAGATGTCCTTCTATCGAATGAAATTAAGTGAACTTAAGGCGCACATAGACAGCCGTCAAACAGCGTCACTATTAAAAAATCATATTATGTGCCGTACTTCTAAGATATTTGAATAAAAAAGAAACGTTTTTATATATAACAACTTTTTTTTCCGACATCCAATTTAAATGAAAAAAAGCCTATATGCAGCTCCAGGCTAAGCTTAATCTGCCTGTGAAAACCGCATGACAATCCGTTCAGTAGATTCGGAGATCATCGCGTGACCGACAGAAAAGAATTAAAAAATTCTGGTTAGTTATTCTTCTTTTATCGCCCCAGTCAATTTTTGTTAAAAATATTCAATGTACAGAATCGCGGCCTCTATTCTTTTATAGATAGAAGATGATAAATTCGCTAAAAACGGTTGTTTCGGTTTTTACTTTTTATCGTATTATTTTACATAATATCCAACGATCGATCTCTTTTTAATGAAATGTCTTAGCACTTATGATATTTTTAGAGATTGGTGCTGGCAAAGACATTGAAAGAGAATAGATTAACAATACGCTCGGCCGCTAAGCTTTCCCCTTGAACCACGCAGCGGGCAAATAATCTCATGCTGATAAAATGGCGTTAGCTAGCCAAGACTATTGTCTATAGATACCACTTGACGGAAAGCGATGTGATTGGCTATTTGAAGTGTACTTTGTGGTGTTGAAATGTACTATGTCAAATAACAGAGGTATTTGATGCGTCGCAACGATGTGATTGGTTTTTATTTTGATCATTCCCCCCCCCAAAAATTGGTTGACGTGGATTTCATAGTAAGAGTTTGTATTGTTCGTCTATTCTCTTATAATGTCTTTGGGTGCTGGTATAACGGCAACATGCGCCTTAATTTAAGAAGGAGTATTTGTTTTTCTTTTTTGAGAGTCAGAAGGTCGCAGTGACATTGACGATTTGAATCTTTTATGTGGCTTTTTCATTATAGCGAGAGCTATTGAATAAAATGAATAGCAAATAGTAATAGATTGAAAAGGTGAAACCTTTTTATGCTCAGAAGAGTTCAACACAATATGCTTTGTGCTTATTAGTAAAACCGTAGACAAAAATATTCAATTGAATTGAATTGATTGAAATGTTTGTTTGTAATTCCAAATTAACAGCCTTTCACTAGATGCATATGAAAGTACCTACTAGCGGCTCCCCGCGGTTTCACCCGCATTATTTTCGGAGTTCCCGCGGAAATTCCGGATTAAAATATAGCCTGTTACTCAGGGACGGAATAATGTAGCTTTCTAATGGTGGAAGAATTTTTGAAATCAGTCCAGTAGTTTTTTATTTAAATCGTAACAAACAAACAAAAAAACAAAAAATCAAATTCTTCTTCTTTATAATATTAGTATAGATAATAGATATATACTTATGGTACTTACAAATAAAACAATTATTTAAATTTTTCTCTCTCTGCCTGTGTCTGTTTGTTCCGACTAATCTTTAAAACGGCTGGACGGATTTTAACGGAACTTTCACTGGCAGATGGTATAAGGAGTAACTTAGGGTACTTTAATTTTGGAAAATAAATAGTTCCTGTGGGAATTCCGAAACTCACGCGGGTGAAACCGCGGGGTAAAACTGGTATTTAAATAGGACAATAATACAATACCTATATTGTTACCGTAATTATATTATCATCGCCATTCTGTATTCTTCATGATAAAAACTGCGTTCACCACCAAAACGACCAAAAAGAATTTGTAAAATGTAATACCTACTCATTTCGTGGTAGAGTTTCCTAGAAAGTAAAATATGACAGTTTTAAAGTGTTTCCACTCTTAGTTGCTCGGTTTTATGTTTATCCACACAATGTTTATCTGCCGCTTAAAAGTTGAGTTACAAAGACGTACTTAATTTAAACACTTTGTTTATAAGTAGTATCGGTAAAACTTTCTCTTTCTTACTTCGGTCATGCTTAAAAAGGATTGAATATTTTTGATCAAAAATATTAAAAAAGCAATTACATTGTAGGACAAGGCATTATAACGGCCTCATTAACAACTCCAAATGCGTGGAGGACATCCTCAACATGTTTCTAAACATAATATAGTAGATATAATTTAGAATGGCGTTCTATTGTCTAAATATAAATGTAATACACCAACTATAATATTATAATTATAATAATGCAATCCTTACTATTATAAACTAGCTGTGCCCCGCGGTTTCACCCGCATAAAAGGTTTTTATAAAACAACTTTTTTTCTCGACATCCGATTTCAATGAAACAAAGCCTATATGTAGCTCCAAGCTAAGCATAATCTACCTGTGAAAACCGCATGAAAATTCGTTCAGTAGATTTAGAGATTATAGCGAACAGACAGACAGACAGAAAAGAATTTTAAAAACGTTTTTTTTTTGGGCTTGGTTACTCTTCTTTTATCACCCCTCTCAATTTTAGGTAAAAATATTCAATGCACAGAATAGCGGATTCTATTCATTTATTATAGTATAGATGTGAAAATGAGTTTGTTTGTTTATAACGCTTTCATACCTCAACGTGTCATCTGATCAAAATGAAATTTTGCATACACGTTGTCAAGGGTGCCTAGGATACTTTTTATCCCGGAATGGGCTAGTTACAAATTTTTTTTTGTCCGGTTTGTAGATTAATAAAAAATATAGGACAATAAAAAATATTGGAATTGTATTTTTCTTTTTTTTAACGTACTAATCAAATAATAACGGTGATACATTGAGTTGAAATTTCACGTGACGTCACTATCCGGTGCAGTTTGTATGGGGGCTTATAGCGGTTATAGCACCCTAAACTTAAATGCACTTTATCTATGTATAATTTCATTAATTTAAAAAGGAAAAATACGTGTCCCTTAGTTTTTATTTTCTAACTGACGGCCTAATTCAAATTTAGATTTTTAAAAGTCTGATAAAAAATATTACCTAATGTATGTCAATAAAGAAGATAACTCACTGCGTTCAAAAGTTTCAGTTGGTAACTAGGACTTAACATGTATTTGATATAGAATTCCCTGTTAATGTAATAAGTACCTACCTAGCTTGAGCTTCTCAATAATTTCAATGCAAATGGTATATAATGAATTCGCTTCTTGTTCAAAATCTTGGCGGCTTAAATATTCAGATGAATAATAAATAAGTAGCTTAATTATAATTGCAATGCCTAAAAAGTTTGGAATATTAAAAAATAATTTCGGTGTGCTGGTAAAAGTGGGAGCGACAGAGACTTTAAATATTTGATGAGCTCTTTTGTAAATAATGAAATGTTTATCTTTTATTAGCTTTTATCTCTAGTCCACAACATTTTTAACAGATATTAAAAAGGGGCCTCATTTCGATCGTGTTTTTCGTAGATAAGGGACATATTTTTTTATTTAAAGCTATTTATCTCCTAAATCCATAGTCCTCCCATACTTTAAATGGATTTAAGGTTTAGATTTGAAGAAAATTTGAAATCAATTATTTTTACAAAAAATATTATTATATCTTTATTGTTCGAATACTAAGAACTCACATGATATTTTAACATCGCAAAATATTCATTATTTTAGCTGTTCCCCGCCGTCTCCCCTGCGGAAATTTCGGAGATCTCGCAGGAATTCTGCAATACAAAAGTATCTTATGTACTTTTCTGGTCTTGACTGAAAACCAGCGTCGTGAGTGTCCCTACATTCACGACATAATGCTGAGTCAAGGTCCATTTTAGCAGGGAGACATGTCACAGAAATATCATATATAAATTGTTATTATTACTTAAGTTTAGTTTTAAAGAGTTTTAGTTTATTAATAATTTTCGTATTTTTGCAAATCTTATCTTGCTTGTTAATTATTACGATTGTTAAGTTCTCTCGAAGGTTCATTTAATTTTTCAGCGCGCCTTCAGCCTTGTATTATAAAATACAATGAAAAAATACGGTCCGGACCTATTTACTTAAATGGTTAAGAACGAAGGCCGCAATTTGTACTCTAAACCTAAAAAGTTTTCCTTAAATTGTTGCTGTCCGTAATTTAAATGGCTCTATTTAGGTTGGCTGTGATAACGAAGCTAAGTTAACTCCGTTTTATTTGAGTATATTTCGTAATGTTTATACTCTTTCGTGTGTTATTTACAATGCGTTGCGTGTTACTCTCATACTATTACTGCAATTACTATGTTCAACACAATCAAGACAAATAAATAAAATTAAAGTGTAATTGTAAAATCTGTCTATGTAGATAATGTTAGGTAATAAATCATGCCAAATAAATTGACTTAAATAATCTTCCTTTTGATGTCGACTCCATTATTACCTTAGATATCTTAATCGCAATTTGAATTGGAAATATTTTTAAAATTTGATCTATGATCTAATATATAAAAAGCTTGCGTCACATTGTTTGTTATCAAAGTCCGTCGAAACGCCTTGACCAATTTTTATGACATTTTTTATGTATATTTGGTAGGGCTAGAAATAGGTCGTATAGGCTATTTTTTATACTCCTAGATGATAAGGGTAGCCCTCTCCCGTTTTTTTCCTGCGAGAATTCCGAAACTCTCGCAGGTGAAACCGCGAGGCACAGTTAGTCTATTTATAATAATAGTTAAAGAGAAAATATTTGATTTTTGCTCACATGTTTGTTTGTTTGTTTGTAATGGGTAAACTCAAAAATTTAAATTTCTGAACCGATTTTAAATTCCTTTCACTTATATGAAGTTACACAGAATTCTTGAGGGACTTGTATGTCAAAACTTACGCAGTCATTACCTAAATGGTTTCATTATGCCACAGAAAACTCACGCCCGTATCTTTATGACAAAGTTACTTACGTAAAACTCCCGCGCCATCTTACATGTTGCTAACAACTCTGTCTTCCCCAACATTATATTAAAATGTCTACCTGCTGATGTGATTTGTCAACCAACCTTCATTACCATAGCGCCTCTTAAATATTACGCTACCCAAACGTAGACGACCTTAGTCCCAACGATAAGTTATATGGGGCCGGATAGAACCCTTACGTCACGAGGATGTAATCATTTCAATCAGTTTAACGTACTGCTGGGGCAGAGGATAGGTATGGTATGACTGCAAATTCTCGAAAAACACAAACACAGCAACCGATGTTACCTACACCAAAAAATACCTTAAATCAATCCTATACAGAATAGGCTATTTGACTATTTTTTTGTTTTTATTCTGTCAGTTAGATAATAAAAATACTAGACACGTATTTTTATGTTTTTTTATGTGAGCAAAAAATAACGGGGATACGTTGAGTTGAATTGTCGCGTGACGTCACAAGCAGGTACAGTTTTTACATGAGTATGACGTTACGAGCCCCCACTCCTAAACTTTAATAAGCTTTATCTAAGCTTAATATTTTCATTAATTTGAAAAAGCGTAATATACTTATCTATTATTTTTTTTGTCATCTAACTGATGAACTAAATAGAATTTAGAAATAAAAAACACTAGTCATATAGCCTATTGTTGTAAGGTGTAAATTTGATTGCAGGGCGGCCTCTTTTCATCTTGCTGGCTGACGCCATACGTTATGTATATGTTATCTGCGTTTACGCACCTAAATACATAGAGCTGTATAGTATTATTGTACTTGTATACGGATTTCCGAGTACGCGACGCAATGAATAGCAATAAAACCTGAATAATTACATGTCATCACAGTAGGTACAAACAAGTTTTTGTGTATTCATTTTAAGTATTACAGTTGCGTATAAAGTTGAGCATATTATTATACAATACTATAAAAAGTAACACAAAAGTTCTGTTACAAATAATATCCAATTATAAATAACGTCCAAGCACTAAATACTATTTATGATTATTAAAAAGACAAATAAAATGGAAAAAAAATTGTTTAGGATTTTATGGTTTTTCAAATTTATACCTATGTCTCACAAAATTAGTTATAGTTATTAGTTAGACAAGTTTTATTTAGTGGATATCTAGGAAGTCCTAGACACCTTGGGGGATGCCTGATTCTGCGACAAATTCTTCAATACATATTATTATTATTATTTATAGATTTTTTTTTCACAGAAAAGTACGTTTTCAATCCTCATTATGTACAGCATAAAAGATTGACGTAATTTTTGTTCACGGTACGTTGATGTGGTATGAGGCGGTAGGTCTCACGTAGCTTATGGAATGAGTAAAGTTTGTACCTGTATTGAGGCCAATGAAGCGAAGGTACGCGGTCACACTTTGGTACTGAATAGTTGCCTAACTATATGCTTTGGTATCCACTATCTCACCGGTACACGATATTCGTCTGTCAGTTACATTTCCGCTTTCTCTAATGTCTACAATCTCTACACTAAAATTAAAACATATAGTTTGCAAGTTTGAGTGTTTCACTCGAATTACGAAGCGGATTCTAAAAATTCTTTCACTTATAGAAAGCTATATTAACTTATCACGGGATGAAGAGTTCCCGCGGGAATTCCAAAATTCAGGCGGGTGAAATTGCAAAAGGTTAACCACTATTTGCTATATAGTCACGACTCACGAGTAACTTAGGTCTTGGTATAGAATATCGGTAATTATGGTACTTTAATCCTGATATAAAGGTTCCTGCCGGAATTCTGAAACTGAAGCGAGTAACCAGCGGCAGCGGGGGACCAGCTTATCATCGAATAAAAGATCACTAACAATATGCTGTAGTAACTGCAGATAGTTAATTAGAGATCAATAATTCTGGAAATCATAGGTTCGTGATTTCTATCTTTGTCACCTTTGTCTTCGTGACCTTCGTCTTCGTGACGAAAACGGAAAAACGTCTTTGTTAGGTAAATATTAATAAAATCGAATGAACGTACACAATTATGTAATGTTACAATTTAAAAACTCCGAAAAAATTATATAAAGACTATGTTTTCGTCATTTCTATTTATTTTATTCTGTATGTCCGTGACACAAAATGAAATGGATCGTCAAATTTTTGCGGCAATTTACTAATAAATTCTGGGTGATTTGCGATTTCGAGTAACACGCGTGGGTAAATAAAAAAAGGTTGACATTCCCCATTCTACGAATTGATTCCAATTAATTATTTTCAACAAATCGTCAAACAATTACGTGAACAACGGTTAGCTTCGCAGAACAAGTACTGAGGTAGGTAGGTAGGTTAGTTATTTGTTGTGACTGAAGAAAAAACCTCAATGTCAGAGTGTCAAGGCGTTGTGACTCGTGTAAACAAAATAGTTATACGTTGTTATTCCAAATCCTATTTCTGATACTTAAGAGCCATGTCGAAAAATAATTAAATTGTGTAAAGAAAATGAGAGCATAATATTATATGACTGCTTGCGAGAAAATGTTAAGTGTTGATTGAGTGCGCGACGAAATAAGAAGAAATTTGTTTTTTTTTTCATTTCTTGTGAGAGGTTACTAGCTGTTCCCTGCGGTCTTAGCCGCGGTTATTTCGGAGATCCCGCAGGAATTCCGGGATAAAAGTAAAAATACCCTTTTCTGTAACCCTGACAACTTGTATGCAAAATTGCATGAGATTTCACCAGTGTTAATTTCTGAGTTCCTGCGGGAATTCCGGGATAAAAAGCATCCTATGTCCTCCTCTGTACCACTGACAACGTGCATGCAAATTTCATGATGATCAGTTAAGCCGTTGAGGCGTGAAAGCGTAACAGACAGACAGAGAGACAGAGTTACTTTCGCATTTATAATATTAGTAAGGATAATAATAGATACTCGATATTCCCTCAAATTTTCGTCATACTTAAACTTATTAACCACAGAGTAAGGATCTCTACTTGCTAGCCTATCGACACCAGCGATAATGCAAAGTGACGAAGCTATACAGAATCATGCGGTAATCGTGGAGGAAGGATTTCCATCTAGTATCCGCAGTTGGGGATTTGTGTTGAAATGAAATGAAATTTTATTTAATAACAAGGTGTGCCCAAGTTTTCAATTGTGTGAGTTTCGGAATTCCCGCAGGGATTACTAATTTTCTTTTATACAAACTTTTTCCTAACAGTTACGAACACAACAATAAAAATATATTCAAATTGATCGACCCATTTTCGAGTTTTCGAGAGACAAGCGAACGGAAAATGGTTTTTATATACCTACTTATAAGAAGATTACGACTGCCTACAGCTAGGGTTGTCACGTCAATATATGTATAAGGCTCGTGTTTCGAGATCAAAGGCATCGGTCTACTGTTAGCAATGGCGGATTTACACATTTGACTTCTAAAATTCGATACCCTAGTTCAAAATCATGTTAATGTGTCAGTTCCTAGATTTTATTGACAACCCAAAGATATAAGTAGTTATGGTTTCACAAGAAATAGTTTTAGGTAAACTTTTGGCCCCAAAGCTACCCGTAAAATCTGCCGCCCTAGGCTTCAGCCTATTCAGCCTGCTGGTAAATTCGCCACTGACTGTTATTACACGATATTTACCTTTACGTGCATTCATTCGTTTTTGCAAATAATAATGAGCAAATGCGACTCGACATCTCCTCAACCGATCTCAACCGCGGAGGGCAGGTGAGATCCCCCTAGAACTGCTGCCCTATTTAAACAACTTCGTTGAACTTCTGTGTTGCTATAGGCACTGTCTTTACTCTCTCTGCGGTAGATATCTTTATGTGAACTAATTAAACCGCTTCTTCTTACACTCGAGGATGTAAAGTTCAATTAACGATCTCTTTTTAACTGTTTTAATGAAGTTAATGCGATCGTTAATAAGTAGTGTTCACGGTGCATCAACTGATTACATACCGTTTAATATGAAGTGTAGAATTGCTCACGTAATCGAATTTTTAATTGCCTGACTCTGAGTCATCGTTTCCATTTTTATGTTACTATAAAGTTCAGATTCAGAAAAAAAACTGCTTTAAAATAATACCTAGTAAAAAACATTGAATGCAATACAAATACCGAAAAATTAAACTAAATTAGGAATATGTATACATTCAACCGAGAGATGAAGAAAAAAAAATCATTGAATATTATAAGCGTCGATTATTCGAAAAATTGTGATGGCTTTTCAAACTGATCTCTCTTTTTTTCGATTATAGAATGGGAAATTCGGAAATATTAAGTCATTGAATTTAAAGACACTGTCAACTACGAATTTAATACTTAAAAAATGGTTGGAGTGAGAAGTACCTACAGTATGGTTCGACACGGCCATTGCAGTTTTTCCAACCTGTAGTCGACTATCTTTGCCTAAATTTTTCTCTACTGATACAGTACTAACGAGAGCCATCTTTCCCTCAAATATTACTAATTAATAATTATCCATAAAATCAACCAATTTCTAGTACTATATTATTATTTACAATTACTCTTCTGTCAATAAGTTCAAAAATCAAATGAAACATGTAAAACTTTTAATTGACTTGTCGAAATTAATCTCGATTAATGATCGATTAATGATCCATTCAAAATCGATTAATGTTTATTTATTTATCATTTCAATAAATCACAAAACCGCCTAAATACCTAAGCAGGAAAACATCTATTATACTAACCGACTCTGAGTGCGGCGGTTATATTCGGAGCTTTAAGGAATGATCCTAGCTCAAAAGATTGCAAAACTTGTGTAATATGGCCGAGCTGGGCCCTCATTCACTATGACCAACAAGATTCCTTGCCCATAACGCACGCCCCAAAACGCATTTCCAAACGTTCTAGATGCCAAGATATTAGAAATCATTGTTATGCCATAAGAAACGTATTTTTTGCAGTAAAACTTCTTTGATTACGAGGAAAAGACTGTTTTTGCGGCGTATTGCAAGATCGACGATCTAGCAAAGATAAATCTGGCCCCAATCGGATCACGGTAGCGCAGGATCGGTCGTTGTACGTTGATCTTTGGGGAAGGCTTTTGTCCAACTGACTGAACACATGAAAGTTGGCCAGCGTGTGCCCAGTTAGTTAAACTCGTAATCATAAAATTTGTTTCGTTTCCCCAACTGAAGGACTTTTTGAAACAATTTTGCCTTTTTTGTAGAAAATTATTATCAAATCAGTATCAAAGATGACAGCTGCGTTGATGTAGTGGTAAGTGAACCTGTCCTTCGCGGGTCCAATTTCCGCTTGGGGGTAAAAAGGTATGGGATTTGCTATCTCATCTGGGTGGCAATATCCAAGCATAGTTTTAAAAAAACGTCATCTATCTATCTATACATATAAAATGCTTTGTCCTGAATGACTGATGGATCAACGCACATCCTAACCGCTGATCGCAGAGACCTAAAACTTGGAGGGTGTGTTCTTTATATAACGTAGACATCCGATAAGAAAAGATTTTTGAAAATTCAACCTCTAAGGGGATGAAAAGGGATTGCCAAGTTTGTATGGAACTATTACGCGGAAACTTCGAAATTATTGCGGGTGAAACCGCGCGGGACGGCTAGTGTTAAATATACGTGTGTGTATGGTTAATTGAACGGTAGAAATAAATAGAAAGTTCAACGACCTAAGTTCAATAGTTGACTATTATGGAACGAACTCAGTAAGCACTATTAAACACTTCCGAGTGACGTAAAGTTAACTATGTACATTTTATTACTTCCTATACTCAGTACTTACGATGACGTATGTACTATGTAGGCTAACAAAGGCACATCTTTACTCGTACTCAACTCAGTGTTGTATACCAAAATTGTTTCAGGAAGATGACTCATATGTAATCCTAATTTATATACTTATATACTATATCGTAAATAAAAATGAATCTCCGAAATGTATGTAAGCGCATAACTCCAAACCAAACGGATTTGGTGCAGACGTTTTGTGTACGTTATTGTCAGGACAAGGTTTGTATAAAAGATGAGTTCCTGCGAAAATTCAAAAACTTCCGAATATAAGAAGTAAATTACTTACCCAGAATTAAGGCGGGACAAACAGTGTTGAAAGGCGGGTGAAACTAAGTTGAATTTTGTCAGGGGTAGAAAAGCATATACGGCACATTTCTTTAACAATTTTGCCTATGTAATAATGTAGCATTCGAATGATGAAAGAATTTTTCAAATCGATCCAGTACCTATAGTTTTTGAGTTAAGTTGTTACAAACAAACAAACAAACAAAAAATGAAATCTTTCCTCTTTCTATAATTAGTATAAATGTCATTTTAAACGAGGGACATTCGTTCTTGTTATTTCATGTTCTCGTGCAAGTCATGAAAAATATGACTTACATGAAAACATAATGTACGTAAGAAAAAAATCCTGTTAAATCATAAAAGAGCAGGCTTACGCGGGTGAATGACCTTTACATAACATAATCATCGGCAGGTTCATCGGGGTCGGTACATATAGTGTCGTTAAAGTATGATCTGTGAGCAAGGTTGGCATGATTCAAACAAGTTGTTTTAAAACACGTGTTGTATAATTATTAATTATAATAAGACAAGGAAAACTTTATTTGGAATTAAATTAATACTTGTTCTTTTAAATACACTGCACACTGCGTAATAGGTAACTCCCTGCCAGTCCCCCAGTGAAAGTCTCTATGTCGGCCGTCGAAAGAAAAGTAATTCATGGGATTTGTGGGTATTCCTCGCTCTCTGTCTAGATCTCTACCTACCTACTACACTACATACAAGGTGTATATGATGTAAGTATATAACGTCTTTCGCGTGCTTTTAGTGAAAAGCTGTTAATTTGTAATTACAAATAGACATTTCAATTTCTACCTATGTCTAGATTGGGCTGTAAAATAAAAAAACTATATTATGAGTATTATATATGAGTGTCACTTCAAAATTAACACTACAGACAAACAGACAACAAGCTATGACCTACCTAAGTAACTATATACAAGAACTAAACGTTCCTGAAATGGCATCCCCGATAGTGACTCGTGACACACTTGATCGAGTATTAAAATCAATGTTAAAGACACCGAACACTCTTGACTTGTATGACATTTCAGTTAATATTTTATTATCCATCTGGCCCTGCCTATCCGACGTGCTGGTCACCTTAATTAATGATATTTTTTCAAAAGGAATATACCCTGATGTTCTAAAATGTACGCGAGTTTGTCCGGTATACAAAGGGAAAGGCGACAAAGACAAAGTAGATAGTTACAGACCTATAACTATTGTGCCAAACGTATCTAAGATCATTGAGTCTATATTATCTACATGTATCATGGAACATTTGGAAACAAATGACTTGTTATCGGATAGGCAGTATGCGTACAGAAAACATAAGTCAACCACTAGTGCTGCACAAAAAATTGTAGATTCGATAATAACCGGAATAGACGATAAATATAAAACGGCCGGAATTTTCTGTGACCTCTCGAAAGCATTCGATGTCATAGAAAATGACCTGTTATTGGAAAAATTGCATCATTACGGAATAAAAAATAACAATCTAAATCTCTTAAAGTCGTTTCTTAAAAACAGAAAACAAACCGTTGAGATCATATGTGACGGTGGACGAAGGAAGGTCAGGTCTACGGTGGGTGAAGTAACGGTGGGCATACCGCAAGGATCTGCCCTCGGAAACACCATGTTTTTAGTATTTGTCTTCATCACCGATGGCCTGATAGTCCTGTTCGCCGACGACACGACTGTCGTTGTATGCGCCCCTACGTATGAGCTACTCAACGACAAAATTGAAAAGTTGCGCTTGCAATTGCAGCAGTGGTTCTCATGTAATGGCCTTATATTAAATTTAACAAAATCAAACGTAATACTTTTTTCTGGGAGATCAGTACCACGCCCTATTTGCATAAATAGCTCCATTCCGTTATCAAACAATTGTAAATTTCTTGGATTTACGCTGGACAACAACTTAAATTGGAAACTACACACTCAGACCTTATGTGACAGACTAAGTAGTGCAGCCTATGCAATGCGAAAACTTAGGCCCCTTATCTCGGACAGTGTGCTAAAACAGACATATTTCGCACATTTTCATTCACTGCTGTCGTACGGCACAATCCTTTGGGGTAACTCAACGGATTCAGATCGTGTGTTCGTGTTACAAAAGCGAGCAATAAGAATACTCTCCTCTGTGAAACCTGGACATTCGTGTAAAACCCTCTTCAAACAGCATAACATAATGACATTATATTCGTTGTACTTGTTTCAAATTATTATGTACGTAAGACAAAATCTCCAATGTTTTCAACGCAGGCAAGGTGGAGCACATAAGTTACGTAACGAAGGGCGACTTATGGTAGTGCCGCGTCACACCAAACTTGCTACAAAAAACCCTCGCGTTATCGGTCCCACGTATTATGAACACCTCCCTGCGGACATCCGTGATGAAAAAAATGACGAAACATTTAGTCGCCGACTGAAAAACCTCTTGTTGGATAACGTACTATACTCTGTTGACGATTTTCTAAAAATGAAGTTTGCTTAATTACACTGTGTACACTTTTATCTATTGTTTTATCTAATGTAAAATTCTTGACATGTACCTATTATTTAAATTGACATACCTATTGTTTCTATTTATATTCAATTTTAATGACGATCCCTTTGACGAATAACACTGTGTATATTATGTATATACTGTTAATGATGTTAAAGCGAAATAAATAAATCTAATCTAATCTAATCTATAAAATAAAATAAAATAAAAATAAAAATAGCCTTTATTCTACCACCATTTAAATAGTTTATCTCATTACATTATCATTAATTAAATATTTCAATAATTTTAGATATAACATGCATATTGATTAGGTAGTAAATTATTTTATCATTATATATATATTTTTATTATTATTATTATTATCTTTTAGCTTGAAATGTGGAAGTCGCCTCCTTGGCGTAGGCCTCGCCCAGCTTCCTCCATTTTTCTCTGTTCCTAGCTTGTCTTCTCCAGTCTGGTCCTTAAATATGTCTTCCCATCTTTTTTTCGGTCTACCTCTACATCTTTGTCCTTCTCTTGGTGTCCATTCTGATAACTTCCCAGTCCAACTTTGATGTTTCATCCTGCACACATGGCCTGCCCATTTCCATTTGAGATTTCTTATTTTTTTCTAATGTGTCAGTAACTTTTGTTCTTTTCCTTATTGTTTCATTTTTAATTTTATCTGATAATTTTATGTTCAACATACTTCTTTCCATTTTCCGCTGATGTATAGCTAATTTATTTTATGAGAATTATAAGTGTTTTTAAATCCTTTTTTCAATTTGTTTGTCGTTTTAACTTACACCCTGTACGTATACATATTATGACATAAACTAAAGACGAATGTGATTACGCAATCCATTAATCAAAGTTTCGCCGTGTCGGTCAATTCATATGTCATAGTTTATTTGGTCAGCCTGCGTTATCTATTTTGTAGATGTAAATAGGTATATATATTTGTATTTGGTAATAATATTATAATCTTTAATGTCATTATAATATAAATATTTACAAGTATTAAGTATTTAACATCCGTTTACATGTTGATAACTAGCTGTTCCCCGCGGTTTCACCCGCGGCAATTCCGGGTTACAATATAACCTATGTCACTCAGGGATAATTCTAACGGTGAAAGAATTTTTGAAATCGCTTCAGTAAATACAGAAATTACCCCCTACAAAGTTACAAGCTCACAAAAATTCACAAAATTTAGCTCTTTATAATTAGTATAGACTATAGATGATGAACTTTCACTTCAAAAAAATTCTAAAATACGTTTCTTTTGTCATAAACAATATAAATTTCTAATATTTCTATCAGTGTCTAGTCTACTAATTAATTATTAGTAGTCGTCCACGGTCCACTAAACTAAATAAATTCACAAAAGAGGTTGTCGATACATTGTAAAAATATCACCGTAAAGTTGTAAATACCATTAGATTATAATCAATCTCGCTAGATTGTAAACTGTCAAAAGATTGTGAACCGTAACATACTGCTTACAATGAAATGCATTTGACAATTTACAATTTCGCGAATTATAACGGTATTTACAATTTTAGAGGGACATTAAACAGTTTATTTTTAGACAAAAATTGTATATCATTCAAGGTTTTCAATCGGCGTGCATACCTATCTCGTAACAAAAAAAGAACGTTAGGAAAGATCAATACATTTTGCGTTTAGTGGAGAATTATTATTCATCCGTTTAGTGGACGACTAGCAACAGCCTATTTAAATATACGCATCTGGAGCGTTGGAATGCGTTGGACACGAACTTGGACAAAACCAAGGTTATGTTCAACGATCACGTTACTCCGGAGCCGGTTGTCGTTAATGGCGATGCCCTCGAAGTTGTTCGGAAATACATTTACCTCGGGCAAACCTTGCAGTTAGGTAAAAACAACTTCGAGGAAGAGGCTAACAGAAGAATTCAGCTGGGTTGGGCAGCGTTTGGGAAGTTACGTCGAGTCTTTTCGTCCCCAATCCCACAAAGCCTGAAAACAAAAGTCTTCAACCAGTGTGTCCTACCTGTCATGACGTACGGAGCTGAGACGTGGACACTCACGGTACGACTGGTTCACAAATTTAAAGTTGCTCAACGTGCTATGGAAAGGGCTATGCTCGGAGTCTCTCTGAAGGATCACATCAGAAATGAGGTGATTCGGCAGAGAACCAAAGTTATCGACATAGCCCACAGAATTAGCAAGTTGAAGTGGCAGTGGGCTGGCCATATTATCCGCAGAACCGATAACCGTTGGGGCCGTCGGGTTCTGGAGTGGAGACCGCGGATAGGCAAACGCAGTGTAGGACGCCCACATGCTAGGTGGAGTGATGACCTTCGCAGGATGGCTGGTGGTGGCTGGATGCGGGAGGCTGAGAGTCGTGCTAAGTGGCAGGCAATTGGAGAGGCCTATGTCCAGCAGTGGACTACTATGGGCTGGTGATGTGATGTGTGATGTGATCTGGAGCGTTAAGGATTGTGTTTTTGGGACGCGCGTTATGGGCAAGGAATGTTGTTGGTCGTACTGAATAAGGGCCTTGATATGACAATACTTATTTTTTTGTAAATAGGTAAGTACATACCAAGCAACCAATGTGTCAATGTAATGTATTATAGATTTCTAACTAAATAATAAATAGGTATAAAACTTGATAAAACTCATGTAACACACCAAATGGTATAGCTAACAATTTTTTATTTACAATCTGTAAAAATAATCTTTTTTTATAGTAAAAAGAATAAAAATTTTCCTGTTGAGATTACGGAGTTCTAGAATGTTTAAATACGGGTAAGTAACATAACATACCTACAGATCTCGTCATAAGGTTGTTTTTACCTACACTAGCAAATAACACTAGAATAATAAATTTAAACCGTCTGGATGAACTGTATCTAGTCGTCTTTACATAATTCCGTGTGTATGTGTTATCAATAGGTATTACCCTAACCTTTTTTTTTTTTTTTTTTTTGACCCAGGGAAAATGCTTTATGCATACCACCGCCCCCGGGCCGGGGCGATGGTTATGTGGGACTCTGCCCTGATAAGGGCAACCCGGCCCTGAGAAGGGCGGGAATGCTACCCACTAAAAACCCTGGGGTGTTCCTCCTCCGCGCCTGTTGCCGGGGCCACGGGAATCGCTTTCGCATGCTCCGCAGCCCCGACGGCGCCAGCCCGTTGCCGGGCTCCTCCTCGAGGGGCACGAGTGCCCCTCAGAATGACGACGATGCGCCGGAACACGCGACGCACCGCCGTCCTCCTCCCTCTCGGGGACCTTGTGCAAAGGACGCCGGTCGGGCCCATGACCGGCGCCCAAGGCCCCCTGCGACGGGTCGGGTCAGTGGCCCCGCCGCCCACCACGACGGCCGCAGAGGGTGAGGAGGGCCGACTAGCTCCGCGCCAGCACTCCCCTCCCCCCGCAGCCCCTCCACGCCGCCAATCACCGGGGCGGCCCCGTCGAGGCCGCAGAGGAAAAACGTCTCCACGGCCTCTAACCCTCAGCCGCGGTGCTCCCCGAGCCACCGCAGCCCGCCTCAGTGGCGCCGCCGCCCCGGAGGACGACAGCGCCACCTACATGGGCCGCCTCGACCCCGTGCTTGCCGCCTGCAAGTGGGTGAGACGGCCCCGTCCGGTGCCTCATGTCGGGCGCAGCGCCGTCCCCCAGATCAGCGCCGCACCCGGCATTCCGGCCCGCCTCTGGGTCCCTCTTAGCTTCACCGTGGGTGACGAGTCCACGGTTACTAGAGCCCCCCCGCCACGACAAGGCGGGGACCCAATTCGGGGGGGGGGACCCAATTCGGGGGGGTATTACCCTAACCTAGACTAACCAATCATCGCACTGCATTGCTTATGAATAACAAATAGATCTAATTACGTTTATCAGTAGACACCGGAACGCATGCAGTGAGTGATAGCCGATAGAATAATCATTTTCAGCGCAGCTTATCTTCTTTGATAACATTATTATTGTAACTCACCTAATCTGTACAACCACCTGCGCACACTAACCGGAATCTAAACATCTGCATCTAAACACTAGCTGTGCCCCGCGGTTTCACAAACATGAGATCCGGAATTCCCGCAGGAACTCCCAATTTTCCTTAAAACAAACCTTCCCTGAACTTCCACAAATATTTCAAGATTAATTGAAATTAGCTAAATCGGTCAAGCCATTCTCGAGGTTTAGCGAGACAAGACAAACGAATAGCAATTCATTTTTATATTAGGTATATTAGCTGTGCCCCGCGGTTTCACCCGCGTGTGTTTCCGAATTCCCGCAGGATCTCTGTATGTCAGGAACCTTCACGGACGCAGGCAGAACAATCCGCCAAAGTTTCATCACAATCGGACTAATGGTTTAGAAACGCATAGAAGACGGACATTGGTACAAACATTAATTTTTAATTAAAAGGAAGAAGATAAAATCCATAGTATACTTACTACAATAAAATTGAAGTGTGTTTGTAATTCCAAACTAATAGCTTTTCACTAAATGCATAATATGAATGTATACACGGTGCTTCATAAAAAAGTCAATTTTTTAATTTTTATTTGTCTAAGTTTTTCTCTGTCTGTCTGTCTGTTTGTTCCAGCTAATCTCTGAAACGGCTGGACCGATTTTACCGGATCTTTCACTGGCAGATATAGCTGGTGTTATAAGGAGTAACTTAGGCTACTTTTATTTTAGGAAAAAATTGTTCTTGCGGGGAAGAAAAACATTCTAAGTTTACAATATGATTCGCTGGGTTTGATTTTCTATATTCTATTTTTATTTTTATAATATTACTATAGCTATCCCGCGCGGTTACACTCGCGATAATTTCGGAGCTCCCGCGGAATTCTATACAACCCCTTTTAGGGGTAGAATTTCGGAAAATCCTTTCTTATTGGATGCCTAAGTTATACAAAGAACACATCCCCCCAAGTTTCAGGTCTCTACGATCAGCTGTTTAGGCTGTGTGTTGATCCATCAGTCAGGCACGTAGTAGGTTATACCTAGGTTGTCGGTTAGAAAAAACAATATATTGTTTCAGGTGGACAGCGTGATTGTTTTGGTAATTGAAAACAAACATTTCGTTTTCTATCTCAATGAATTGACTCCACAGTGCTCGTGTATGTTGGTCTGTTAACGACGTTTAATTTTCTCAATTGGAACCATGATACGAGCTCAATATTTGAGTATGTCAATGTTTCGTTCCTGATGGTGAGTCAACTAAAAACTGCATTTAATGTGTTGCAGTAAAATCCTAATATAATAAATGCGAATGTGAGTAATGAGTATATTCGTTACGCTTTCACGCCTTAACTATACTTAACCGACTTATTTAATTTCTTTACCACTAAATTGTAGTAGGTATTGTTAGATATACCTACCTACTGAAATTACTGAACTAATTCTGAAAACTCTTATCCCTGATACTGGTATCAAATATTCCAGCGGGAATTCCGAAATTTGATTGGGTTAAACCACGGCCAGGAAGTATAACGTCTAGTTATTACAGCTACTTATCTCGCACTAAATTCTTTATTTCAAACATATACAATTGTACAAAATTCACTTTCAGGAAAATACAACCATTACTTAATTCTTGGATCGCTGTGATTTTTACATATTTTTTCTCGTAACAACGTTTTCGCTTTAATGCCTGTAAGGAGGATTTTTTATCTGTAAAATCAGTGACATAAAGAACATCGAAAACACCTGGTTTTGTGTTTATAACTTTGTCCTTAAAAGTTGCAGCGTGTTTTTCTTTCCCAATAAAATAAATAAAACGTACCTACATATACACTGGATCGTCACGTTTATCAGTTTTCATACGAAATCCTACGCCTGCTTATCATTTAACTATTATGTATGTATATCTAATAATCAAAATAAGTTTTTTTCGGATACCAAGAGTATCTATTGGGTTACTAACATTTTCAATTATTTTTAATATGTGTGGATTGTGATTTGTGATTGAAGCGTTTGATAGAATTGAATATCCTTATTAAAGTAAAAAAAAACATAAAAAAACCCCATTTTGCCGAATGCCAACTCACCTCAAAACCGGGGAAACCCAGATAGTTCGCAACCCTACTTGCAATAAATACGTTATACCTGATACTATGGGTAAAAGAAATGTAGGAAAACTGATCCGATAAGGTCGTTATTCTTGGAACAGTAAAATGAGAGTTATTGCCTATACGACCTCGCTCTATACACGTTCCATACTAATAGTTTGTATAAATTAGATATTTGATAGCATCCATAACATAATAAAAAAGGATACATGGATGCAATAAAAATAGTCAAGTGAACTATGTTGTTCTCTGCTGAATGGAATACAGTCTGAGAGCCCTATAAATTATTTATCCCGAGGGTTCAAAACTCTTTGGACGAGGATTCGAAAATATAGGCTTTGAAGTTCTAGTTTGTTTGTACCATCACCAAATTTAATCGCTTAACAGTTTTAATCGTAGATTATATCCATGACGCTATCGCATTAAAACAGGACGACCAAGATTTGAGACTTCGACTAACAAACTTTAGACCAAAGATTAGAAGCCATTAGAGTAGATTGGGTGAGGTAGTGTTACAGAACAGTTATTGTGGATAATATAAGAATCATATTTACATAAATTTAGGATGGTTGAGATAGTTGCAGTCGGTGGTTTTTGATAGTTACATTTTTTTACTTTACTACTACATGCATGAATATGAAACACATTTTTTTGAATTTTAGTTCTTATAGACGCGTGCCTTTATAGTATCACAGTTTTATTTATTAGTTTTCTTGTAAGTCGTCACTTAAAGGGTTCTAATATTGTTGTGAGCTATGTGTGAACCCGATGTCTTTCAGTGAGTTTGTACACGTAATTTTTATGTATTTGCACCTGCTGGGTATGTCTAATAATAATAATAACACTTTTTACATTTTCACACAGCGCAGCGCTACCTGTTCCCAAAGAAGAGCTTGTACTATCAGTACCAGACAACTTCTATAATACTTTATTTTTCTGTAAATACATAGGTACTTATGATACCTATACATATTGAACACCGAGTCTCAGAGTAAAAACCAATTTTCATCACATAAATGTTTAAAAACACCGATGCGGGAATCGAATCCGCGACAATAAATTGACGTAGCAGTTACCTGCACCCGTCTTGTTTTTTTATGAAAATCTTTAAGTCAGCGAAAACTTAGGTATTTTACGAACGCAAAAAAAAAAAACAACGTTTGCAATCCGTTTCTATTTCGACGATGTATTGACCTATCAGCCGATCTATTAAATCAGCAGCAACTTCGAGGCAAATTAATTAGTTGGCAAATAGGCATAGCTTAGCGGATCTCGTAATCTGCTTTGAAAATCTTTTCCTTTGATCGAATCCCATACGGCTCCCCAGGCCTGTGTGTGTGTAGTGTTAACTCAGATTAAACAGCAACCTTGGCAGTATTTATCGCTAAGCAATTATAGGATAAGCAACAAGGTCAGGCAGACACATAGCTTGCACCGTATTCTTATGATCTTAGACTTTTCACGCTTGAATGGAAAAATTTTCATTCGGTTCTCTTGTATTATTTTGAAGGAAGGAAGGTGTCCATTTGATCTTGCATGATCTTGATCACATTTAGCTGAAACTACGATGAAAAGCAGATAAACATAAAGAAATATAAACAACAATCATTTGAAAATAAAGGGTTTTTATTTAAATGCACATGACGCAAAGACAGAAAAAAAAAACATAGGTAAAATGAATTTTTGACTCAGAAGAAAACTTTCACAAAATATGGGCGCGCAACTTGCTTTCGCGTTAACGGATCACACCCAGAAAGGTCGTTCAGCGCCGCTTTTCCTTGTTCTGTGTTTTTATTCAAAGTTTTCTGTGTGTGTTTTTTTAACATGCTAGCATGAATTATCGAGGGTTTGAATAAGACCCTCGTTCAACCTTACACCCAGTATAATATGCTAATTTGTGCCTAAATAACTTCGTTGTTTTACCCATGAACGTGTTATTTACTGTTTCCTTGTGAAATACCTTGACACGCTATACGCCAGAGTAACGTACCCGCAAAGATATTTTAGTCTCATTCACTTGACTCAATGAAATATTTCACTGACGCCTCCTTTTGTGCGAAGCAACGTTTCACGCGTTCACACTTGAGGCTTTTTATCGAAAGATGAATGGATATTTGCCGGATGTTACATTTTAGGCGCCATCTCTCCTTTCAGAGGAGATTGAAGTTAAGCGAGACACCATTATGTTACGGACTAAGGGAATTTTTGCGATAAAAGTAGGAAAAATGTCATAACTCATAATGTAAAAATGTTTTTAATTAAGAATTTATTTGTCTATATTTTCTCAAAATATAGATGAAGAATAGATAATAGTGTTTAAATGCTGTTCGTTGGTAAGTATGTCACTAGAGTGCGGCTGGAGCGATTTGAATTTTTTTTTTTATGTTTGTTATAGTCCGAATAAGGTTTTCAGATAAAAATAATTTGGAACAGGTGCCCGGACAGTTGGAAATTGACTTCGCTCGGTGTGATCGTCAGAAAATAATAATAATATTTTGTGTGAAATCGGATTTATCTCATGGATTGCACCTGGATATTATCTTTTTTATTATCTGTGACCTAGATAAACTTGGAAAGTGTAACATTACCTAAATACAAAACTCCAGCCAAATTTTTAGAGCTGTTTCCGAGAAACCAATTATTTATTGATTTCAATAGACAGCTCTAAAATCTAAATACATGATTTCTAAATCATTGGTTATTTATGGCCGCTGGCTGTATGTTAATGTTCTTAGTCGAAATAAAATAGTTTTATTAAAGTACTCGTGTACTTGTATATGTACATTGCACATCTTTTTGTAAAGGACTGATAATGATTTAACAATTTTGTTACGATCGCTGCATGATCATATACGAGTCTCAAAGTAATTGATACCAATTGTCGTCTGCATTGGTATAAACGGAGGTCAACGACCGTTTTGTTAACTTGTCTCAACATGACATGTGACATAATATTATATTTATAACATTAAATAATAATAATAAGTGTAGCTAGTTACCTACCTAGATATAAAGTGTAGATACATAGTTACCTAGACATAATTATGTTCAAAGGTACAATGGTCAACGGAATGAAAAAGCAAGAAAAAATCTTTCAAGTTATTAAAATAGACTAAATTGCTCAAAGGAGGAAGACCATTTACAAAAAGAAATGAGATCCCATCAAAAACAAACTTGTAAAAAATCCAAGTCTCGCAACTCAGTTCTTCTACATTAAAAAGTTGTGAGATCAATGTAATACCAAGTCGGTTAATTTATTCAGTGCCTACTTAAGGGTCCTTCTGTCTAAAGTTATCATGTTATAAGCTAATCTAATAACATTTTATAGTGACCATATCAAATTTAAAAATCTTTTATGTTTTAAATAGATTGATTGGCTTGGCGATCACATGAAAACACAATGTATCTCACAAGTAATACATATTATAATTAAATTAGATTGTTTAGAACCATAATTATGTATTACATGTGAGATATATTGTGTTTTCACGTGATCGCCAAGCCAATCAATCTATCTAAAACATAAAAGATTTTTAAATTTGATATGGTCACTATAAAATGTTATTAGATTAGCTTATAACATGATAACTTTAGACAGAAGGACCCTTAAGTAGGCACTGAATAAATTAACCGACTTGGTATTACATTGATCTCACAACTTTTTAATGTAGAAGAACTGAGTTGCGAGACTTGGATTTTTTACAAGTTTGTTTTTGATGGGATAAGGTTTTCAGATAAAAATAATTTGGAACAGGTGCCCGGACAGTTGGAAATTGACTTCGCTCGGTGTGATCGTCAGAAAATAATAATAATATTTTGTGTGAAATCGGATTTATCTCATGGATTGCACCTGGATATTATCTTTTTTATTATCTGTGACCTAGATAAACTTGGAAAGTGTAACATTACCTAAATACAAAACTCCAGCCAAATTTTTAGAGCTGTTTCCGAGAAACCAATTATTTATTGATTTCAATAGACAGCTCTAAAATCTAAATACATGATTTCTAAATCATTGGTTATTTATGGCCGCTGGCTGTATGTTAATGTTCTTAGTCGAAATAAAATAGTTTTATTAAAGTACTCGTGTACTTGTATATGTACATTGCACATCTTTTTGTAAAGGACTGATAATGATTTAACAATTTTGTTACGATCGCTGCATGATCATATACGAGTCTCAAAGTAATTGATACCAATTGTCGTCTGCATTGGTATAAACGGAGGTCAACGACCGTTTTGTTAACTTGTCTCAACATGACATGTGACATAATATTATATTTATAACATTAAAATAATACTAAGTAGGTATTCCAGTTATCAATGACTGTACTTCTCCTTTTATTTGAAGGTAATTGCATTAAAAACATTTCGAACTTACAATGCTCATTAGCGCAAGTTATCTCTTCCATTTTAGGCATAATGTTTACCTACGTAGCTCACGCACGCATCACGTACAAATATTAAGCAATATGACCCAAGTCTTACAGCAATTAGATGTCACTGTCGACGGCGGCACGCTCACTTGGCTTGCGCGACTTGGTCACCAATACAAACCTAACCTAACCAAGAATGTCGGCGTGCTTGAAAAAGTACTTGTAACTAGACACTACTTGTAATCAGTTCATGATGATCAATTCTTAGATGAGGCCACCGTATAATATAGAATACTAGCTTTCTCCGCAGGTTTCACTCTTGTGAATTTCGGCATTCCTTTGGAAATCCCGTGAGAAAGTAACAAACACGCTGGCTAACACAGACACAAACACATACTCAAATAATCACATAATACCTACTCATGTTTATTATACATATTAAGTGTGATATTTGCGTTTTGCAGTATTTAGAGTTAAGAAAACTACTCTTAAAATTAGATGTACGTTAAAAATGAATAATATTTACTTTCTGACACAATTAGATAAGTGCGCCATAAAAAGTATGTACCTACCTACTGATATAGGTAAGATCTTGCTTCACTCTTGCATTATCTTATCCGAAATACTTAGTAATACTCGTATAGTAGATAATTATATACCTACCTATCACGATTCACAAACAGTGTTGCGGCTACATAACATATTTGGACGCAGATAAGCAATAACATGTTAACTTACAAAATAAAGGTATACATTCAGAACGATTTATTGAGAGTTAGAGAACGTTTTTTTAATTATGTGTTTACCTTATTACATCGTTTAAATATGTAACTGAATATTGAACATCAAAAATTTGACACAAAATGGCGCTATAATTTTCAAATTTTAATTTAATCAATATTTCTTCAGTGTGGGTTAACACACTATTGCTTATCTATGTCCATTTAAAAACGACGCCTGTCTTAAGAATGAGTTCCTCTACTATTCACTGGTTCCTAGATAGGTACTTGTCAGACCGTGGAAGTGAGTAGCGCAGGGTTATTATGTAACTTTTGTTGCTATTTTTTTTTAATTTTTCTATTTCAATCCGAAACATCTAATCTCTATTCTTTGGTTGTAGACTGTAGTATACGTACGTGCACTTAGATTTATTGCCATCTTTCCCGAGGCTGTAGACGAACATATTAAAAACAAAATAAAACTTTGCCTTACGGATTCAGACAAAAATTCCTCTTGTCCCAAATATATTTCTTTGTACAAAGTTTAATTTGCTTTCAGACGTTGTGTTTGATTACAAAACATTTTCTGTCACGAAATTAATGCAATTTGTGATCAAAAATGAAATATTCTAAAAAATAAAATGTCTTAAGTAAACATTTTCGCCGCTTCTTGTTTCTGCCTCATTTTTTTTTTTGTTTATATTGATTATAACTGCTTACGAAAATCGCAAATTTAAATACTTATTAAATAGTAATTCAATCATGTAGCCTTATATGCGTACAATGTCTGTCTGTCTATTTTTTTTTAACAAACCTAAATCCAATGGCCCCACTTAAAATGAGTTTTGCCTGTTGAAACTCAAAGCTTGATGTTACCTACTATAGAGGCGGCAGTGATACCAGTCCAATTAAAAATATCACACGAGCATCGCTGTGGGTGTATATAACGTGTTAATGAATTAACTGAAAGCCTGATACACCCCATTTAAAAAAATAAACAATAATATTATTTAAATCTATTTGCTGTCGAAAAAATGTATACCTTAAAAGTTATTCAACATTAGTTTGGAGGTGACCTATCTAAGAAATTCCAAGCACTACGCCCACGCTTACCGGTTCGATTTTTTTTGCTGCGGGCGGCTTACGCGTCAAATATGGTATTATAAATAATTTAGACATGGGCTAATAAAAATGAAAAAATATAACCTATATTAAAACATAGCGCGATCGATTCGCTAGTTGATTCTGAGCAAACTACGTTCTAGTTTTCAGTTAATTCATTAACACGTTGTATATTAAAATTTATATAATAGAGCTCTTATGTGAACCGAGTCTGTTTTAACAACACAATATCATTGTGTGTTACTCATATTGAATTAACATGCCAACTCTTAACTTTGCAGTTGAATTGGAGACAATTTATCTGCGGTCTTTTCCCTCGTTGCTATTAATGTTTTAGAAACCTCACAGTTTGTATTGCTAAATTGCTTTCTCAACGTTTGTTGATCGTTCGTTTGAACACAATAGCATGATTGACATATTCTGTTCCTGTGACGCTTCTCTTTGCTGTCGTATAAGATTTATATTGGATTCATATATCTATTTCAACGAGCACCTCGACGTTGTAATTGTCGAATGCTCGTTTTGTCGGCTTGTGAGTTAAATTATTTATTATCTACTAGCTGTGCCCCGCGGTTTCACCCGCGGTAATTTTGGAGTTTCCGGGGGAATTCCGGGATAAAAAGTATCCTATATCCTTCTCTGTACCCTTGAAAACGTGCATGCCAAATTTCATCCAAATCCGTTCAGCCGTTTTTGCGTGATTGAGTAAACGTATGCAAGGATAAGAGCTTGAAAGCGCATTTTCATCCGACTTGCTTCAAATTTATCGTCCCTGCTCAGCTCCTATGTGTCTTAGCGTTATGTTATATAGCCTATAACCTGCCCAGGAGTATGGACTACAATCGTACCAAGTTTGGTTAAAATACCTTCAGTAGTTTTTGACCCATGCGTGCACATACAGACAGACAGTCAGACAGACAAAAAATTTACTGATTGCATTTGTGGCATCACTATCGATCACCATTCATCCTCCAATATTAAGTTTTATTAGAATAGATGATTTTATTCGGACCAACTAGGATTACCTAATACCTAGTGATTTATGTTGTTATATTAATAGTTGAAACTTTTGCTGTCGCTTTAGTTTTTATTTTTAATCTTCAAGTACTAAATATTTTCTTCATTGATTTCTTATTTTACTCATTGATAACATGTTTTAACTATAATTGAAATTTCTTAATAATATGAAATTTTTGTTGAGACAAATTATTTGAATTGAATTGAATTGAGAGCTAATTGAATACTTTGAATAAAGACAATTTGAGAAAATTCAAAATATAATAATATAATATTATAATATAATATTATGTAATATTATGTCACGTTATAAAACGTTTACTTTAATCACGAGTAAAAATTACACTGAGTCATTTTTCTTTAAGATTGTGACGTAACGTGTATAGTCATAAAAGAATCTTGAGAAGTCCTACCAAGAACTTGAATTCCCGTGTTCTAAAGAAAAAAACCTTATATAATATTGTAAAACGAAGTCCACCGCTGCGTCTGTCTCTCTGTCTGTTTGTTCACGATAAATTGAAAAACTGCTAAACGGATTTTCATGCGGTTTTTACTAATAGATAGAGTAATTTATGAGGAAGGTTTAGGTATACAATTTGTCAAGGTTTTGTGTAAATTGGTTGAAATCCTTACTAATATTATAAATGCGAAAGTTCGTTTAACGGCTCAATCGATCATCATGAAATTTGGTATACACGTTGTCAGGTATACAGAAAAGGATAAAGGGTATTTTTATCCTTTAATTCCCGCGGGAACTCCGAAATTAAAGCGGGTACAACCGCTGGGAACAGCTAGTTGATTTATAAAATACGGATTTATCATATTTTATAGATCAGTGAAAATCTCTTTATGACTCCCGCTTTAACTTTTGTTGCCATTTCATCATTCAGCTATTAAGGTTTTATGATAATATACAGGTGGTCTATATTTCTCCATCTGTTACCCAAAACACATGTGGTTTCTAAATTAGGGGGCAATAAAGTGGTATTCAAATCAACTTTATTTTTATCATTTATGTCAACTGTATGTACAATTCATTCCATACCATGTATGTACATTTCATTCCAGTAAATAAGCAAATTCTGGTGAATTCTTCTTCGGCCCCTATTCTAGTGGATATTGTCCGGGTTGCTTCCTCCATGCCAAAGCATGTCATCAATCCAAACAAATCGCCTCTCACCCATTGACCTCATTCCTGTAACTGACCTTTTTAGATAACATGTATTTGGACATAGATAAGCAATAGTGTGTTAACCCACACTGGAGAAATTTTGAGTAAATTAAAGTTTTAAAATTATAGCGCCATTTTGTCTCAACATTTTTTATGTTCAATACTTAGTTACATATTTAAACAATGTAATAAGATAAACACGTAACTAAAAAACGTTCTCTAACTCTTAATAAATCGTTCTGAATCAATAACTTCGTTTTGTGGGTTAACATGTTATTGCTTATCTGCGTCCATTTGTCACAGAAATATACCACAAAATTTGAATGTCTCCTATATTGTTTTCAGTCAACGAAACGTCGTTGATACTCGTATATCTGTACACATAAATAAAATTTAAGTGTCTGTTTGTAATTCTAAATTAACAGCTTTTCTAAAAAGAATTTTTTAAAAACAATTTTTTTTTAATTTTTCTCTGTCTGTCTGTCTGTCTGTTTGTGCCGGCTAATCTCTGAAACGGCTAGACCGATTTCTGACCGATTTTAGACGAAGTCCTGTGACTTAGCTGATAGCTATAGCTAATGTTATAAAGAGTAACTTTGGCTACTTTTTATCCCGGAATTCCCGCGGGATCTCTGAAATTAATGCGGGTGAAATCGATGGGCAAATCGATATTAGTAATACATAATAATAGGTATGTCGTCGGACTCGTCGTCAAATTGTAGGTAAAAATCTTATTTTGTATGATGCTGAAGACAACAAAATAAATGCGTTATGGTCGATGCTTGAAAATCAGATTTCTATCCCATTTTCCTATGTTATGGCCAATGTTCAGACCAAACATAAACAACGTTGAGTTGCCCGCAAATATAATTCAACGGCAATTTCTATTCTTGGACAGTTTGTAATAATTATATTTTTTTTGTTTATTTGTTTGTAGAGATAAACTCACTAAACTAAACTATTAAACTATTAAAGTTTTTCTGAGTGACATAGAGTACTTTAGTTCCGAGATTCCCTCGGGAACTACAGAATTAAAGCGAATGAAACCATGACAAATGACTAGTTATCAATCAGTTACATTTATAATTTATGCACATGGCAAGTTTATAATAAAGCTCGTCCATCAACGCGTGTGGCAGTTCAAAAATATGTGCGTAAGGTAATATTTTATTTATTATGCTTGTTTAAAAAATAGAAAATTGGGCTACCAATAAAACTATAACCGACGCAGTAAAATTTTATTCCTAAATGCGGTTATGTTCAGAGAAATAAATAGTTTCATCATTTTAAATAATCTCAAATTTATACCTCGATATGTAGTATTATAAGCACACATCAATTAAAAGTGCCTATACCTACCTACCTATTGTAAAATCGTGAACTGCCGCTTCGAGTAACTTTAAGTTTTGGATATAAAATCATTATTGCACCTTTTGAAATTAAATATTGATTTATACCTCGAACTTTTTATTGTGTTTACACTATTACGAACTTTTTTGGACTTACATTTCATGAGCGGTTGGTTTCTGGATTTTTAATAAACCATAGCGTGTTTAATAGAGGATTTATGGCGAAATGTATTATTATCCAATGCTAAAATAATGAATAGATAATAAATCATCAAATGGGTTTATGGGCATAACGGATTAAACTGCGGCATTTTTATTTGAACTCCTTTTGTGAGTGACTGTCAGATAAATATTATTTTTTGCTTAAACAACGTTGATACCATATATGTGTGATGGGTCACATAGATACACAGTAAAAACATCGCATAGTATCAATGGACGGATTTTACTTTAGTTAAAATTCGTTGTTTTATCTTTTTGTTATTTCACGAGAGTCGAACTCGTAATAGGTTCCTTCAATACGTCCCCCGTTTAACCTTTCACACCTGTATACACAATCAATCCAAAAAATGTCTCTTCGACTACCTTTTTAAAACCATATTGTTATTATTTTGGGTCAGGTCTGCAGAAAACTAATTATTATAAAAATAATCTTGTTAAAGCAATCTGTATTTGCATACAGAGTGCTTTAATTTTCTTCTGTTTCTTCTATCCTGAATCAAATTAAATATTTCTGTTTGCTTACGTTAAAAATGGTCATTAAAATTCTTGCCACGTTGTTTTATAAATAACGAAGGAGGGTCGATGACATGACCCTTGTGCGTACAGGGCGAAGGACGATTTTAATAATTTATCATTGAATTTAAAGAAGCCGACTCGTGTAATGCTGATGTATTAGCATAATACTCGTATAATTCAATTTATTGAGAGCAAAGCGACTGCAATATCGATAACATATCTGACTATCGGAGATTCCGGGAAGCGGCCCTAACGTCTCGACGCAGAATCTCTCCATGACAGCTTTTAGCCCGGCAGCCCACGTCTTGTTTTCTCAGTGACTAATAACAGGCTGAAACTTCGTGAGTAGGTTAATAACAGGCTGAAACTTCATGAATAGGTTCAGTTCGACTAGACGCCCAAGTTTTTCCTCTGAGAAAATTCTTGAAACGGGTAGCTAAAAGTGTTCCGTGGAATCGACAACTTCCAAGCGTAGGACTGGGAAAACGCACCACTAAATTTGTAGGACTATGTGACCATTTCATTTACTAAGCTGATACAAATATTTACTAAGGTGCATATAAGTTTCAGTCGGTTTTTTTTATGTCATTTTTATGTCTTCGTTATTTGTAAATATTCGAAATAGAAGACTCTTCAGTCAAACTAACCATTTGGAGGACAATAATTTGTTCCTCCGGGTTTATTATCCATTATATTTATCTTTACATTTCGGCAATTTCGACACCCTATCAAATTGAAATGTTTCTGCTCACTTCATTATCTACCCGTTTCGAGAATTTCCTCAGGGGAAAAAGCTTGGGCGTCTCGTTGAACTAAACTTACTCACGAAGTTTCAGCCTGTTATTAGTCACTGAGAAAACAAGGCGTGGGCTGCCGGACTATTTATTATTTGCAGTGTTTTAGCTAAAAAGATGAGATATATACATCTTTTTGTTAGTACTCGTATATATTATATAACTTCAAGATTGATACGGTTCATATTATTATTACTATGGACCGGCAAACAAATACATAGGATTATAGCTGATTTAGTAGATATGAGTCATTTTCCTGTTTCCGCTTTTAGCGACCTATTTGTTTATTCAACATACGCCAGCAATACCATGCGCTTCTTCTGCCATTACCAAATGACATCTATACTAACATTATTTTTGTATGTTTGTTCAGGACCGATTTCAAAATTTCTCTCACTTATCTCGAAATTCCTACGGGAACTCCAAAATTAGCGCGGGTAAAACCGCGGGGTACAGCTAGTAGAAAATATACGTATTGGGTTCATCGAATTTAATTTTTAGGATTAAACTTGACACCTTTGACATTGTATTACACCAAATCTTTATTTTTTCTGTTCCCTACATTTTTATTTTTAAACACAACCTTTAAGGAAATTATAAAAGTAAGCATTTTAGGAAAAGTAGGTAATTTCAGGCTTTTAACTTGTTATTTTTATATTTTAATTTTCTCTTACCTACATGTTAAATGTTTCTTTTGATGTTCATACAAGACTACTTTTGTGAAAGCTTCTACTCGCTGGCGTCTCTCTCATTATAATAAATCCACCGAGTATTTTTCCTTAAATTATATTATTGTTTTTTTCAAGACACTTGAGATCGTTGACGACGTCGGATTTACCTGTAAAATATAAAAACCGGCCAAGTGCGAGTAGGACTCGCACATGAAGGGTTCCGTACCATTATCTATAAAAACGGCAAAAAAAAATCATGCCTGTTGTATAGGAGCCCCCCCGAAATGTTTTATTTTAATTATTTATTTTTAAAGTTAATATACAACTAAATATTCTGTGAATATTTCAAGTGTGTACCTGCATGTTGCCGTTATGAATTTCGAGCAAAATCGAGCAAAAAAATAACATTTGTTGTATGAGAGCCCCCTTAAATATTATATTTATTTTATTCTGTTTTTAGTACTTGTTATATTGGCAACAGAAATACATCGTCTGTAAAAATTTAAACCGTCTATCTATCATGACTACGGCCTGGTGATAGACGTATAGACGGACGGACAGACGGACAGCGAAGTCTTACTAATAGGGTCCCGTTTTACCCTTTGGGTACAGAACCCTAAAAAGTACGGTGACTGACTCACACACAGACAACAGACAACGTACCAGCCCAAACATCTGGGTCTAATTTCAGGATATATTTTATATGGTTAGTAACGTCTAAAATCGACGTTGTAAGCATATTAGATATCTTATATTCAAATATTGAATATCCTCATTCAATTTGTATCTCGTGTTGAGTAAATTGACAACAGCCTGTATATTCATTTACCGTAAGAGGTATAGTCCTCAATGGGTCTATTGGTATTTAGCACCAATACGAGGTCCTACATGGACTGACGTGCAAGAATTTACCAACATGTATGCAGTTGGAAATCTTAGGCCCGTATTCCAGAAGGTGACTCAAATCAAGTTTTACTTGAGATTAGTTTTAAGCTGAGATCATAACTCAAGCGAACATCTTATTATAGAATGCATTTTAAGTACTAATCACTTGAAACTAGTCTTGAGTAGGGATTCTGAACTCTGATTGGTTCTAATCAGTTGAAACTAGTCTTGAGTAGAGATTTTGAGCTCTGATTGGTTGAGTGGTCTTGACATGACAGACGTAAACAAAGATCAAATCTTTGCTTGAGTATAGATTAGTACTCAAACGTCGTTCTAGAATAAGGAAATAACTCAGCTGATTGTTGATTGATGAATCTCGTTTCAAGTAAGGTTCTAAAATTAAAGCTGTACTTGAAATCAGTTTTAAAACTAGATTCATGACTTGAGTAACCTTTTGGAATACGGACCTTAGTGGGATGTCAGATATTCCCATTACTGTGGCCCTGAATCCCTGTATATTCTTTTGGCACCTAGTCATACTATTATACGTACATCAGCAATCGTTTTAAGATTTATTAAAAGAACCCCGTACATTCTATTTTTCTATACAAACGAATAAGTGTTCTATTTATGAAATAAAAAAATGCCGTTCGCCGAAAACTAGAAATTGAAAATTTTACGTCGATGTTTGTGAATCAACGGGCATATAATTATGTAACAACTGGAAATTAATAAAAAGTTTGTGCTTAAATATTTTATATTGGAAATATAAAATTGATAGGTACTTATTAAAAAAGTTTGGAAAAAGAACAAATAGATATTTATTTCTTTATTTATTTATTCTTTATTACACAGTGTGTACAAATGGCGAACTTAATGCTTTGCGGCATTCTCTACCAGTTACCCATTCTATTTTATTATAAAATTTTGCATAGTTAAGTAGGTAAACCTTCCCAAAAAACTACGCCGCGACTTCCTTCTAGATCATTGATTCCCAAAGTGGTCCAGGTGGATCCCCAGGGGTCCACGGGAGCCCGACAGGGGTCTACGCTTGCGTGGAAAAAAAAATGGGGGTCCACAACTGTTGGATGAAGACGCTTTTTAGACTGGCCTTGAAACTTAGCTTAAATGACATCCACTCACAGCATAATCAAAGCAATATAAATTCTCAATTTTTTTTGAAAACTTTTAACTCATAGTTGATTGAAAAATAGCCACAACACAGATTGCCATAGACATATACTTTTTTCGGGTTTCGGAAGTAAGTTAGTAAATGTAATAGCTGCAGGGGGTCCACCAGATCCAGCAAAATGTTTAAAGTGGTCTATGAGAAAAAAAAGTATGGGAACCTCTGTTCTAGATGGATAATAATATCTATGGGAGGTGTGTACCTACCAATATCTTTATCTTTAGGTACATAGTATAAAACAAAGTCGCTTCCCGTGGTCTATCGAATTATCAATTTTTACATTAGTAGATGAATACATTTGGTACCTGTATATTATAGATAGACAGTTAGATATTATTATTATAAGTAATTACATCCTTGGTCAATTTGGTGTCGAAATGATTTCCCGATTTTTTGCTCTATTAGCACTATATATTTGTTGTGATAAAAGCAATGAGGCGTTACTTATTTTTTAACTGAGATAAATAAATCTATTTACTAAGCATAACACTTTTTTTACAAGCAATAGCCATTAAATTTTTTTATGCTTGGGAAATAAAAAATAAATTATACGTATACATATTTCCTTATTGGGTAACATCAGTAGCAGATTGATTTTAATCATAAAAAAAGGAGACAAGAGGTTAAAATAAGTTTTTTATCCGTTATTATAAAAGAAGAAAAAGGGTTCTTAATTTAGTATAAAAACTAACCGTAACAATCTACTTTCTACAATCTATTTGTTAATTAATATCAAACACAAGTTCATTTTTACCTTATGTATGAAAATCTTTTTAACGTAGAACTTGTTGCTTGCTCGAGGCTAAAATCGATAAATCAAGTTGAAAAGTTAATATGTACAGTCAGCCTCAGTTCAGTAGTGAGTATAAGCACGGTACAATTTCTAAATTAACTAATTATAGTACGAAAACTTTCCAAAAGTTGCTTAATACGAGTAAAGTTATGCACAAAACTTATAACATTCTCAATGAGCTTTCTGAATTGATAAAGCAGTAGGAGATGATATACCTACATTAAAAGTAATTTTAAACAAGAGATATTCAAGCTTTTCATAATTTATGCTTTCATGTAACCTAATAAAAATATATACCAACATAATGAAAAATAAGTATGAATTATAGAGGAAACTAACAAATAAAATACCTAATAATTTAAAAATCAAAAAACCTGACCGAAAGATGGAAACTACGATATGGATGGAACTAATATAGGAAACATAATTGTCAGAATGAATTATGATAGATAATTGCAGTCGGAGGCATCAGATTTATGTTTTACTTGCTGCAACTCCATGTATTTTCCGACTGCAATAATAAGTTATTCATTAAACATTATATTAAAATTACAAGTCATCTACATAATTTTCATCTTGTTAGTTCGCTCTTTACACCTTTCGTCATGCATCCGTTCCCTTTATATTTTGACTGTAATATTGTTGAGGTTGTATTGTTATTTGTTTGTCATTTTATCTGTATTTTCAGGCGATGAAAAATGAGTGTTGGATACTGCTTTTTTACTTAACAACAGATGGCGCTACGAGCGAAGCTCGGTCGCCCAGATATTACTTACTGAAAAGCATAATATACTCGTAGTTCAAGCATATTATGCGGCCTAGTCTGCCTTAGAGGATTCAGCCATGGCCTCTTGGCCTGATCCGTTGGTTTTGGTTCCAGGCCGTGAACCATTTTGACCGTGAACCGTTTCGGCCATGAACCGTATTGACCGTGTTGACCGTGAGCTCTTTCGTTGATTGCGAAATGGCAACGCACTGAGCTGCCGATACCTGGCATACGTGACGGGGGATTGAGTTCCCGGCTTACCTTATTAAATATTTAGTTAGCACAAAATTAAATATGGAATCTCATATTGGTGCCGTTCCATGATAACACGCAATACCGCTAACAAAATAAAAAGATATAATAATCCCCTTGCGAACACTTGCGTATTGAACAAAGGACCACGCTGTGCGCTGTAGCAAAGCTGTAGTGGGCGTTGTCATAATATTAACTGTTGGTACTTATTAGCGAAAAAAGAAAGCAACCCACGTAACTTTTTAGTTATAAATAAAACAATTACATTTATTTCTTAGTGAAATATAATAAAAATATATTATATATATTTTTGTTCTATTTATAAGTAACAGATTTATTTTCATTATAAGTTTATATAATATGGGTTGTCAATTTCCCGCGGGAATTCCGATAAAGATTGTCCCTAATTTCCTATTTCTGCGTGACGACTGGACCAATTTAGCTAATTCTTTTTTTGTTGTTTGTTATTGTTAGAAGGTTCTTATGAAATAATTTTGGAATTCCTGCGGGAATTCGGAAACTCACGCAGGTGAATCTTCGAAACGGTTGGATCGATTTTGACGGGACATTCACCGCTAATTAGCTGATGTTATAAGAAGTATATTAGGCTACTTTAGAGTTTGGGGTTCCTGGGGTTTGGGGGGGGGAATGGGCATGAAGACCAAATTCTAATTTTTAGTCCGTGTTGTTGATAAAAAATAATATTGGACACGTATTTTTCCTTTTTTTATGTAATCAAAAAATAACGGCGATACATTGAGTTCAAATTCCATGTGAAGTCACACTTAAATACCTACACCACATACACTTTATAGGTACCTACTTAGTTATAAGTATAACGTCGCGACTTCCTACTCCTAAACTTTAATGCGTTTTATCTGGTTTTTTTTTTTCAATAATTCGTGCATTCGAAAAAGCAAAGAATACGTGTCTGTTATTTTTTTACTATCTTGCTGACGGACTTAATACAATTTCGATTTTTATACCTTGTTATCATGCCCATTTCGAAACTCAGCGGGTGAAACCGCAGGGCACAATCTAGTCTTACCATTCGTCCTCAGTTGCCGCATAGTGTCGGCGCACTCACACTATTAAAGAGATGTTATCAATATATTATGATCTCGAACATCTAAAACTGCAAATTGAGTAGTGGGGCACGTCATTTTAGTTTAGACAAGCTCTACCTACTTATTGAATTTCGTTATTAAATATCGTCAATCACCCAGCCAGTATCGAAATATTTTTTTTATTAAAACCTATCCAATGCGAGTACAGCTGAATATAATCAAATTACACAAACACGAATAAAAATTGGAGTAGGTAGGTACTTTTCTGAATTCGTTTGTATATTCATGATGACGTGATTGGTTATAATTCACTTTATTAGTTTAATGAATGGAACATTCAATACTGCTTTTTGAAGGATATTCCAAAAGTAATTGAGTAACAAAATATTTTCATTTTAATATGAATTAAATGGATTTTAAATCGATTATTTTATTGAACTCTTAACGCTTATACATTTGTATACCTACTTACTACAATCTAATTCATTCCATGAGTTGATTTCCCTTATCTCTTCTTAGATCGACTGCTTTACGATTTATCTATTATATTATCTATTTATCTATTATCTAGTTGTAGTACTTCCGTTAGTAGGGTAAACAACAGTTAATAAAAGATACTGTACCCGTAATCCCTGGCCTTGACTGAGAACATTCCACGTACGAGAACAATGCGTTAGTTAAAGACCTCTTTTATCAACAAAGCGTTACGTACTTACGATGTTAAAATATCGCCTTCATTATACACATGGCTACGTGTAAAAGTTAAATTAATCGGAGAGTCTCAATTAAAATTTTCCTGTTGTGTATTTTAGACGCTGTAGAGAGACACTTTTGCACAAAAATTTTAATCTCGTATCTCGAAGGTTTATTTTTGGCTTTAGTACTGGGAACTTCAGTTTAGGGGCTAGTGCTAATTTTTTTGCTTGTTACCTTATTTTGATTAACAATATAAAGGCTTTTTCAATTTATATAAACTTTTCTGTTCTTTCACCCGAGTGAAACACTATTCCAAAACAACCTTTGTCCTATATCCGAAGGAAAGAATATGTTGTTCCAGGCTCAGCTTAATCTACCTTTAAAAACCCCATTATAATCCGTTCAGTAGTTTCGGAGCGCTTCAACAGACAGCTGATTCTAATGTTTTATCATATAGTGTAGAACTGTAGATACTTAGATAGATATATTCCCTTTAAGTACCTATCTGCTATTGAAGCATTCTATCATAACTTAGCTGTGTATAAAGGTACCAATTTTAAAAATTTAAGCATCTACAATAGATAAGTATTCTAATTTGTACGTAGAAGAGATATCATTATGAATACAAATTTAGATTAGGCACTGTTTATGTTTGTTTCTTTTTCTTGTGTGTTGTGCTGAAATAAATGTATTTTCTTTCTTTCTTTCAAATACACGTAGAATTAGTAACAATTAGGCAATAATTAATTCATAAAACGTATTTTATATTAACATTTTATTGATATAAAGCAAGTAATATTCTTTTTACTAGATGACAGTTTATGGTTTATGTTATACAAGAAAGGAGTCCATAACATTCGTCCCCCTCATATTTCGGTGATGAGACGTCGAGGCGGTCTCGTCACTCGCTGGCTACGGCGCAACGGCATTGGCGTGGAAACTCCCTCTGATGTGGGTGCCACTGCCGCTTGGTTGGGAGGGCCAGGAGATTGGAATGGTTGAGCGGAGGGACCAGGGGACGGGAATGGTGAAATGGGGGACTTTGGAGAAGATAATGGTGGAGACAGATCTTTAAGGGTGCTGATAGAATCAGTTGTCGACCCAGGTGTTGTGGGAAATATTGTTGCAGGTGTCCCACTCTCCGGAATGGTGTTCATAGATGTTCGCGGGGATAGAGCCCTATGACGTATGTGATCTGCTTGCCGGCGTATCTCTTTTCCTGTCGGTGTTGTACTGATAATATATGAATCTGCCTTTGCGTGCAGCCACTGAACCGTGTTCTTATAGTTCAAACACATGCAATATCATCTTCAAATATGGCGTCTCACGGCGGTTTACCGCGATAATTTTGCCAATGTCGTGTTTTCCACTCGCAGAGCTAAAACAAGGATCCTCTTGCGAGTTGTTAGCTCGGAGTAAACAAAATAACTGCTGTTTGGTAGCTATAGAGCGGTGAGTACTATTTCTACGCAACAACAACAAAACCCAACCCAGATAACATCGAATGGAGACAATCAGCTAGCGCGAGTTTTTTTGTGAATAAGTAGGTATAATCAGTTGCATAAATAGCATAATTCAAATGAAAGGCCGCTTTATATCTATCTTATGAGATAGCAAGAGAGAAAACTTGATTTGAAATCACATCAACGCTGCAAAAATCATAGAAAATAGGATTCTCTAGTCCGCGTGTTATGTATAGAGTTAATATACATTATTTTACGACTTTGACGTCCGAGCCATCAATTCTTTTTCTTTGTCTTTGGGCTGGTAAATTCATCAATATGGAACTATTCAGTTTTATTTTTTTTCTGCCTGTATTCACGATTTGGCCTAACGCCAATCGGAGTCATATGACATAACTCTGTAAGCAAAAAGAAACCGATACGGCAGTAAAGAGAAGAGTAACAGCTTACAGCGCGCTCACCATGTTTGCGAATTCAAACGGCTATTTTGGGAGAAAAAAATAGGTATGTTTTGACTATAAAAAAAATTATAATAATGCTGGGAAACTACCACACAGCGCCACGCGATCCCAAACTAGACAAAGCTGGTAGGTACATACTATAATATAGGTACCAGACAACTTATGTAGTATTATCTTGTTGTAAATGCATATTAAAAACACATTAAACGTCAAGGTACAAGGTCAACACAAAATATGTTCAGAACATAAACATTTGCCCTGGGAATTCCGGGTTGAAAAGTACCCTATGTCATTCAGGATCACTGTAGCTTCCTATAAGTGAAAGAATTTTCAAAATCGGTTCAGTAGTTCCCCTGTAGTTTTATCCGCGGGAAATTCGGAGTTCCCGAGGGAATCCCGAAATAAAAAGTACCCTATGACACTCAGGACCACTGTTGTAGCTTCCTATAAGTGAAAGATTTTTCAAAATCGGTTCAGCAGATCCAAAGATTACCCCCTACAACGTCACAAACTCATAAATTCACAAACTTTTGCTCTTTATAATCATAAATCACGTGTCACGTTGTTTGTCCGCGATGGACTCCGAAACTACTGAACGGGTTTTGATAAATTTTTTTAAGCACTTATAATATGGTCCAACTTAAAAGATAGGATAGTTTTTATCCCGGAATTCCCGCGGGAACTCCCTAATGCGGGGAATAGCTAATCACCGTAAACTACTGTCGGGGTACAAAGAAGGACATAGAGTACTTTTTCCCGCAACCTCCGCGGGAACTCCGAAATTACCGCGGATGAAATCGCGGGGGACAGCTAGTATTAGTATATAGATTTGTATGTAGTATGTATATTGTATAGATAAAAGTTATATGGAAATCCCATTCATTAGTTCATCTAATGGCGTTTGCTTGGAGCGATGAAGAATGGATTGGCGAGATCTAGATATTTCTATTTGAACAGTTCTTTTGTAATTTAAACATTAGATGTTGTGTAATGTATGGCTTGAAACTACTCTGGGTATCAATAATACTAGCAATAGTTTTTATTTAAATATAAATATTATGATGAATTTGGCCGATAAAATATGACATAACTATAAACGAAAAGATAAAACAGACAAAAATATTGTTAAGTCCAAACAAATAAAGTAGGTACCTAAAGCAAAAGAAATTCATGTTTGTATAATAAAAAAAATGTGATAAAAGAGAGATCCTGATGTTTTATGTACGAGAGAGATATTCAAATTTAGTGACATAGGTTTTGATATTTTGAGTTTTTACGCTAAGTATACAAACTTTTTGAGTATGATAGTTTGAGTTTGCATGCAATGCATTGTGGTTTCCATCAGGAAAACACGGTAGCAAATGCATAAAATAAAGACCCATGTCAGACAGCCGCGATACTGCAAACGTAGAGGCGGTTTTTTAACCATGTTTTAACGGGAAAATATTACCGGAAAGCACATACTCTCCCCGCTGGTGTTATCTTTATAACTTGCGCTATTTTTTTTTTCCAACTTGATGAGTATTCACATCATCCTACCGTTTCATATTTTTCATTAAATTATGATACCTACCTAGGTACCTATTTGTATGTACTGAGACAGCACAAACTGCTCGATTTTTCAAATCTTGAAGGTAACAGGATGCGGCGTGGTGGTCTGGTTTTTAAAATCCCAGAGTGTAAAACATTTTTTGCTCATCGGTTTTCGTATTTTATAGGAGTGTTATTGTACAACAAATTGAATAAAAATAATGAACTCATTTCTTTAAATTCCCATGACTGTAAAAAATTCTTATATAATTATCTGTCAACTCTTTCTTATGATCAAACAGAGGATCTTCTAAAATGTTAAAGTGGGTTAGTGAATTTTTAATTTTTATTTTTGATAGTGGACTTTGAGATTCACCAGGAAACTGCGGGATTAAAATCCTTTCTTATCTGACGTCTATTCCCTAGAAACTTGATTCCCCCCTGCCAATTTTAAGTTTCTTAGGTATTCAAAATTACTTTATTAATCAGTTTTACATCGTAGGTCCCATAGATGTTTTTGTTTATCCAAATTTTAGTATCTATCATATAAATTTTAGCAAGACATAACACACACATACACACATCCACACACACACACACACACACACACACACACACTAATACACACGAGATTTCATCATAATAATATGAGAGCCTTAGTAACTATTTTAAATAAATTTAAGTTAATTATTGAAAATTCAAATCACTTATGTTAATGTACCTACTAGATTAATTCATATTTGTCATTTTTGTTTGTTTTTGAGTTTACATAATATTTAAAAATACATATATATTATAATTCTCCAAAATGGCTTTACAATATTGTTTGTTATAAGGGAAGACACTGATGTCTATAATACAGGCTAGACCTAGTTTAGGCATCAGAGGTATCTATATGTAGCATTTGCCATGAACTTGTTTAAATGTAAATCAAAACTGTTTTCTTGACGTATGTTTTTGGTACCAATAAACTTATTATTATTATTATTATTATTATTATTTGCATGTTGTAACAGTATTAATGTAACCAAATATACGCACTGAACCAACTTTTGAATTGCTCGAATTACTATTCGCACACGGAATTGCAAGATTCACGCGTGAATGCTTAAAAAATGTATGAGGATTCGCACGTGAATTCGCGATTCCGTGCGTGACAGTAATTCGAGCGATTCCAAAATTGACCCCCTGGAACGTAGAGTTTTTTGGCGGGGATCAAAGATGGCGGTTCGGTATTTATTTTCATGTCGATAAAAAATTGTTAAAAATTGATTTTATTGTGTTATAAGGTGCTGTATTGGGATAATAATTTTCACAGTGACGGTTTCTTATGTGCTCAAGAAGATATATTATGACATTTCGAGCTGATTTCTTCGGTTTCTTCCAAGAGCTCCGAGAAAGTTCTTGCAAGCTATAGTACCGTGGCCAGCAATTTCAAATCGTACAACGAAGCACTATATTGGTCGAATTAATTTTACTTGAAACTTGCTTTGCGTTATGTGCGAAAGTCCATTAAAAAAAAACCTGGAACGTATGTGTGAACTTAACTGAAGCTATACTCAACAAAATATTAAAATATTTAAACTGTTTTAAGGCCAGCGCATAGTGACGGTATGGCACGGCACGGCGCGGCGTGCTTCGGCATGCCGCGGCAGCTCGCGGCAAGCCGCAGCATGCCACGGCATGCCGTGTCACGTCGATGCTGTGCCGTGCCATGCCGTCAGTATGCGCTGGCCTTTATCCTTACCATAATGCCAAAGTGAGTTTCTTTGTTTGTTGTTTTCACGCCTTAACGGCTCAACTTTGCATATAGGTAATCATCAGGGTTACAGAGAAGGACATAGGGTATTTTATCCCGGAATTTCCGCGGGAACTCCGAAATCATCGCGGATGAAACCGTGGGGAAAAGCTAGTTCTTATATATAGATTTAAAAAAACCGTGAGGGTTCAACCGGTGTCCGAGTACTAACTATACTTATACAACGTGTTAATGAATTAACTGAAAACTGGAAAGTAGTTTGCTCAAAATCAACTAGCGAATCGATCGCACTATGTTTTAATATAGGTTATATTTTTTTCATTTTTATTAGCCCATGTCTAAATTATTTATAATACAATATTTGGCGCGTACGCCGCCCGTAGTAAAAAAAATCGAACCGGTAGGCGCGGGCGTAGCGCTTGGAATTTCGTAGATAGGTTACCTCAAAACTAATGTTGAATAACATTTTAAGTATAATTTTTTTCGACAAAATATATTTTAATCATATTATTGTTTATTTTTTTAAATGGGGTGTATCAGGTTTTCAGTCAATTCATTAACACGTTGTATAGCTGGATGTCAATAATATGTCCGATGAGTAGCAAACCAACCAAAGTAAACCAACATTTAAACATTCACAAACTTTAACATGTAATAATACTATTACGAAAAATTTATTCTTGTTTCACGAATGGCAGTGAGAATTTGTTCAATCTCACGCCCATCTCGTCAAAGAAAATTCACTTCAAAATCAAAATATTGTTCTATTTTCGAAATCTATGAAGTGTCATTATTAAAAAATATGTCATCACTAAATTGTCAGTCGATGAACATTATTATTGTTGCAATAAGATTCAACGACTGTCAAAGGTGATGTTTCTGCAGCTGACTGTACAGCGCCATTTACGCTGTGAACTGCATAATACTTTGCTCATCAAAGTTACCGTTGCCCGTCTAGCCATAACTTACCTACTGTGAAACAAGAAATAACATTGAAGTAATAATATTTGTGTTGTTTGTAGTACAATACTTATTTGAATATTTATTGCATCCCAAATGCTCACTTTAACGGTTCAAATTGCTATCGAATGCTAATAGTAAATTTGAATTTCTGACGTGAGGCGATCCTTGACAGGCACTTGCCAATCTCCAGCACTCCACATCCTCCAAAGGCGGCGTAAGTGCTTATTACAATATTAGATCTATTCGTATCTAGATATATGCGTACTGTGTTTAGAGTATCTATAACATACATATTAGAACAGTCATATTATACACAGTGTTATAATTATTACCTAATTATCTTGTATCACTTATATGTATAAAGAAGCGACACTCTCCGCCTCCCACCAATTTCACGCCTCCTCATATCCCGCGAAAATGACCTTGGTAAAGACCGAGGAAAGTTTGACACAGTCATGTAGAATCTACAAGATAAAGTTATGATAGAATTTCTTTCTCAGTGATCTTTATCTGTTCTTCCCTGCTTTGCCCGCGGGAATTTCAGCATTCCCTCGGAATTTCCTGGATAAAAGGTGATCTAGAGCCTGTCCAGATGACGTGTTTTACGTGCGTGCGGACTCGCGCGTTGTCACTCGCTCGTTCCCGAGATACTAGAGCTACATAGATCCCGTTCAGATGCTCTCGCGCGTAAAACGCTTCCAACGCGTCGGACTCTCGACTCGCGCGTTCTCGACTCGCGCGTAAAACGCCTCATTTGGAACAGCTCTATGGGCTTTGTGTTAATTCAGGGTATGAGGTATAAATATTTAAAATTTTATTCAATTCCACTCAGCGTGAATGACAGTCAAAAACATAGACACGCACACGCCAACTTAGTCATTTAGGAGGTTGGTATGATTGTTATAATAGAATATAAAAAGTAGTTAAACTTCATTTATTTAAAGTAGAAGAATTTTCAAACTTGTGCCATGCATTAAAAGTTAAGCTAAATACCTACTTGTAGCCTTATAGAGTTTAATTTACTCAATATTGAAGACCAAACGGTTTCATCTTATTGTTAGTTCGATAGATAGATAATTCTTTATTACACACCAAACTGAAAAAAAAGTGTTTACAAATTTTCTTACATTTAGCTAAAGGTATACATACAAAAGGTATATAAATATAATATGGTCAAAAATCTAAAAATTTGCTACACGAATTTGATGAGAAAAATACATGTTATCACATAAACTTTGTCCTCAACATAAAGAGCTGAGGGAGGAACATTTATCTAAAAACATGTAAGAAATAGAACCAAGTCTGAACCAAATTTCAGCATTGCGATGCGATGCGATGCGATGAATATGGAATTGCTTTCCAACCTATCTCTTGAACAGAATCTTTGGGTTGAACAACATAAATGTAAACGTACAGTCAGTCTCGAAAATAAGCACCACTATCATTGGTTCTGTTGTAGTTTTAAAAAGTTCAATAAATAATCGAAACGACAAACACGTTAAATCTTTTTCAATCCGAGCATACCCTACCGTTTTGACAGTTGAAAGTGTAAAGTATTCACTTATGTTGTAGTTTTGGTCGCAACAGTAACGCCGGCGCCCAACCAAATAGCCTGATTACCTCCTCCAATACGTCTATAGTTTTAAACTTACCTACACCGTATAAAAATAAAATATGACCAAATTTTGGGTTTGGAAACTGGAAGTTTCGCTCTATGCCGTGGTTTATAACTTAGACGAAGCATCTAGAAAAGGTAGTTTTTGGAAATTAAATTCAACCTCGCAACGTGTAATAAAAGAGGTTGAAGTTTATTGAAAGTACTATTGTTTTTGAAATTACAGTTATAGAAGTCATTATTTGGACTATTCTTTTGAAATACTTAAAGAAATACGTATTTCGGAGATTTTGGCATTTCAGCCTTAAATGGACGCAGATAAGCAATAACATGTTAACCCACAAAACGAACTTATTGGTACAGAACGATTTATTGAGATTTAGAGAAGGTTTTTTAATTATGTGTTTACCTCATTACATTGTTTAAATATGTATCTAAATATTGAACATAAAAATTGTTGACACAAAATGGCGCTATAATTTTAAAACTTTAATTTACTCAAAATTTCGCCAGTGTGGGTTAACACACTATTGCTTATCTATGTCCAGATATGAAATGTGACTTGTAGCTTGTAGGCGTATTATGAGTTTGTTTCCATTAATTTAAAAGGTTGGAAGGGTGAAAATCTTTTCTTACCCTCAGGAAACCCGAGGGCGCTAAGCTAGTTAGGGACTGTCCTTGGCAAAGTGCCACAAACAGGAATCCAGTAGACTCTGGTCATATTTTATGATACGACGATGTAACCAGGAGTTATGTCTTACATTTATTATATCTACCGTACTTTTTTCTATTTAGATAATAATATATTGTGGGACAAGCCCTAATTATACCTATAACCACGGGATATTTTTCTTTTATTTACAAGCTAGCTAAGTAGCTAAGTAGCAACCGGAATTTCTTCAGAAATTCTTTGTATATGGAAGAAAGTTTCAAAACATAAATTACACATTATACGCAGAATAACTGTTACTGTTTACTCTTCCGGACTCTCCAGGAACTCTTTGTTCGAATACTTTTTAGGTTTTGCCACCTGAAGGGTCCAAACGGAGCCCTATTGCTGTCACCTGCGTGTCCGTCGGTCCGTCGTCGGTCACACGGGGTTTTACAGCCAAACCGTAGAAGCTGTAGTCTTCAAATTTTTACATTATACGTAGGTAGGTATATTGATGACCCAATTTTTAAGGGGGGCTGTATGGATACAGCTAAAAGGGGGGCATTTATATACGTAATCAAGTGGAGTATTGAATAGAGTTCATTGAGTAGATTAAAGCTGTATTTTTTGTTATTAAAAACATCGGAAAACAAAGGCATGAAAAACCGCCAAAGTCGGCTTTTATTTACAAAATTTTCTACCGAAGTATTTTCCAACTTGCCGTCGAATTAAAACTTGGTGATAATATTTATTATTACGTATATTTTACCAACAAATACCAACACATTGATAACTCGAGGTTTTTCTTTGAAATTCTATAATTTTCTTTGTTTAAACCAACTTTATTTTGCTCTTAAAAAATTTGGTACAGAACCCTAAATGTGCAAAGTCCGACACGTAGGTACCTACTTGGCCAGTTTTTGGACGGTTCCCTTTATTATATGACTAGCTTTCCTCCTAGTATTATTTGCATGAATTTTTGAATTTTCGCGAAACCCCGCTGCCGGGAAAACTTACGGATGTAGAGAACTGAGAAAATGACAGTGAAAACCGCATCAAAATCCGTTGCGTAGTTTAGAAGAAATAAGCAAACGTGAACTTTGTTTTATGTTGTTTAAAAAAGCGATTCAGCGATGTTATTGTTCAAAAAGCAATGAATTTATTATTCAAAACCTTAGTTTTGGCTAAAGTAAAATCGCCAATATTATTTTAGTCTGTGTATTCAAAGAGCAACTTAGATATTTGAAAGGAACAATCGGCGGACGGTTGAATAATTAAATAAATACGGCAATTTCAACATTTAAATTGGGTTTCAGAACCACCCCTGCACGGTCTTTATACATTTCCTAAGAGCTCCATTACGTTGATTAAGTCTAACCTTAATAATATAACAGTTACGTTGAAGGTTACACAGAATCTGACCCGTTCCAGAAGCGTTTCATTCAAGTTACTATTGATTCTGTGATCATGATAATACGGACTCAAGTGAAAGGTCATTTAAACGGTTACTTAAACGTATTAGACGCGAAAGGATAATGCTAATATCAATAGAGAAATATGTCCATAAAGAGTGTAAGGTTAAACGAGGGACGTTTTGAAGGAAGATATTCAGTATTTAAATTTAGTTTCAAATATTAAAAAAAGGAGAAAAAATATGAATATTATATTTGTCGCAATATAACACAACGGGAACTGCTAGTATACTTATAACATACACCGTTTTCCAAAATTGAATATTATGTTAGTTTAAATTTAAAACTTTATATTATACATATCATGTATACGTAAATGTTTGAACACAATGTTAGTAGATATTGCGCAGGTGTGTTATTCAGATTGAACAGTGCAGCGTTCAATTTTAAAATACAGTTGGGTTAAACAGGTGAGGTGGTTGAACTCGAACATACATTGTTTCAGACAATGCAATCAACATTGCTCACGAAAAAAAATATTTAAAAACAAAAGTGAAAACGTAAAAATTCATGAAACATTTATGCTTACCTCTGTAGTCGGTAGCATAAGAAGGTACAATACATTCTCAAGACAATTTTTTTTTATTTAAGTACTAGCTGTGCCCCGCGGTTTCACCCGCATTAATGTCAGAGATCCCGCGGGAATCCCGGGATAAAAAGTACCCTATTTCCTTCTCTGTACCTCTCTGACCACGTGCATGCCAAATTTCATCCAAATCCGTTTAGCCGTTTTTGCGTGATTGAGTAACAAACATCCAAACATCTAAACATCCACACTTACACATTTATAAAATTAGTAGGATTGTAACAGCTGTTCCCATCTCACTGTTTTACCCGCTATATGCATTTATTTGGACGTTATCATACAGCGCCGCCGTCCAAAACTAAGCAGAACCTTCTATGAGTGAGTATAAGACAACTGATATAATACTTATTTTTTTCTGAATACACACTCATGATACGTACCTACTAAACTCTCTAAATTAGACTCAACGTCCCTGGGCCCTTATTCACTATGACCACAACACGACGTATTTATATAAGACGCCACAATAATGGGCATGATGACAAGGTATAAAAATCTAGATTCTATTTAGTCCGTCAGTTTATAATAATATAGTTAGTAGTAGTAAGTTTATAATTATTGAAAAAATACCTAAATGAAACGCATTAAAGTTTAGGAGTGGGAGGTTGCGACGTCACAAATAAGTATAGTGTACCTAGGTGTGACGTCACACGGGATTTCAACTTGTTCTATCGCCGTTATTTTTTCATTACGTAATAAAAGGAAAAATACGTGTCCAATATTGTTTGTTGATTTACAGGACCGACTACAAACAAACGGACTACGATTTTATTACCATTTGTTATGAGGAAGTTTCAGTCCATACATCCAGGCTCCATCATCAGATCATCTTAATGCTACCGTAGTATTTATTGTATTGTCGCTGAACACATTAACGTCAAATATCACAATCGGACATGGTTTCAAAATGTTTTTCGAAAATAACATTCACTTAGGTACATACAAACATTCAAAATTAAATAAAGCTTAATGGAAAGGATGCAAAAGACACATTAGTGTGTGGTTTGGGCATTGATAAATCTAACATTCAAGCATTCTGTAGTTTTATGTGTCCATAAATATATATCCGCCTGCTTTATTGAATGATTCCTGATCCCTGATTCACCAGACAGCTATCGCTAAAGTGCTGATTCACTATAATCACAACTCGCCACGCGAGTTATGGGCAAGGAATGTTGCTGGCCATAGTGAATAAGGACAGGTTTCAGTGGTGTTTTGATTATGTTGGATACTTTAATTGCTGTTCGAGGTAGGAGAGAGAGTACTTAGTTTAATGGATTATATTAACCAGAGTCGTTGATAAACTTCTTTTGAACTTACTAATGATAGAAAAGTACAACTTTCAGCAAAGTTTATGATCTTAATTATTGCTTACGATGACGATGCTATGTCTAAATACTATGTATGTTCTAGAGATTAATTTAAGAACTAATTCATAAAATTGTTATTGAAATATAAATTTTATGTTGAAACTTTTATTCGGTGTCGCTTGCGAGAATTTCGGAATTCCTTCGGAAACCACGAACGATGTAAATATTACCCTATGTCATATTCCTGAATTTAAGCTAAAGATGTATCAAAGTTCACGAAAATCCGTTCAGCCTTGCCTGGACTGACTGAAGAACATTATAAGGGTATTGATTGTATGCTATTAGCATGATATAAACCTCTGAGCTCTTTTCTTCTAATTTATATGTGACTAGGTATGTTAAAAAAGGTTAGCCGTAAAGGAACGAAGTCGAACCGAAAGGGCGGATAAATGTTTTTGCGTTAACGAGTTACTTTTGCTTGAAATTATTCTCCAAATTCAACAGGTGTCAACATTATGATAAAAACGGAGAAAAAAAAAACATTTTTAACTCTACCATCAGCTGTAATTTTGTGTGTACATTTCAGGTTTCAATCAGTTGAGTCAGAAATTAATAACCTCGCCGAAAAACAAAGCCGTTTGTGTAGTAATAGATAAATTTTAAATTTTGATGAAAATATCGTATTTTTATTTTATTTTATCATCATACCTACTTACTTTAAAGTTCTCGCTGTTTGTGTATAATATTATTAACCTTGTATAAATATATTGTATTGATCGAGTAATCAAATGGAACTAGATGTTGATCTTTGATATTAGTTTACGCAAGGATATGATTGAAAAAGTTGTTTAATTCTAATATTTGTACAGAAGATAATTTGGTTCATGTTTAACAAGATAAGTACCTACCTACTACTTTACAACGTATACATTTACCTATGTATATATTTCATCGAGCCGTCAATAGGGTACTTGCATGATTTTTTTTTCAGTCTATTTTAAAGATATATGGCCTACTTAAACAAAGCAAGAAAAAGAAAAAAAATATATGCATAAATTAATTAAATAGAGCGTTTCCAAGTTCCTACTTTAGACCTTACCGCCGAAACGCGGAATAACGTCACTTGTTCAAAATTACGCCTTATTAATCTGTGATAGAAATGTCACTGTCGTATTGACAGGGTCATGTGACACTGACAGACAGATAACTTCAATATTCAAAAGCGAAATTAAGGTTGAACTGTGTCGATTTACTTCCAAAAGTTCCTGTAAAGAATCGAAATGCATCTTACCGATGCATTTTAAAGTAAAACTTCAGAAAATGGAAAATATGCATTGTCTGTATGCACTTAGTTTCTTTTGCCTTCTCTGAAAGAGGTAAATGTTTCCTAAAAAAATATAAGTGACGTCATGTGTCAAGCTTGGCTGTGATTGGTGTTTCGTTGCAACGTTCCGTTTCACAAAATTAAAAGTTGAATATTTTGGAAACTATTGAAAATTTTTTAGTAAATCTTTCACGATAACGCTTTTCTAAGGCTCTATTTTTGAAATATTGAAACAATTTCTTATTATAAATTTCATGCAAGTACCCTATTTTCTGGGAATCTTAATAAACCTAATGAGTAATGAATAATATTTGTATCAATATTTACGTACACTTGTACCTTAAACTTAAAAGTTTAGATTTTCAAAAAAAAAAAAAATGGGATCTTTTACCATTTTTATTTTGTTTTAGTAAATATACCTAATATACTAATTTTATCTGAGTTTCTGCGGGAATTTCCAAATTCACGCGTATGAAACCACAGGGCATATCTCGTGTAGGTATAACATTGGTATTGATATGCCCAATTCTCAAAAAACGTTTTGGCCTTGAAATTCTATAGCCGGTTGTGGATATTTAAAAAAAAAATACGCACAGAGCGTGAATGAAAGAGTTTGAAATGTACCCCCACTGTCAGTATTCGTGACCCGTTTTTTTGTTAGAGTATTGACTCATTAGTAATCAGAACAGCGTTTGTTCACAGGGACCGCAAGTGGCCACGAACTGAGAGCTGATTGTCCGCGTGAGTACCTACAGCTTTACAAAATAAGTTCTCGGAATCACTTCGCAAGTCGAGTTAAGCGCCAATCTTTGTGATCCAATTTCAAGTTTTTAAATGCAATGAAAATTTAAAAGAGCAACAGTTAGAACTATGTATGTAGTTATCTTTTTGAATTTGTACTATGTTTTGTTTTATGATTGAAGTAATATTATGCAAGTATCACGTAAGCACTGAAGGGTTTTTTGCTTTGCTTATTATTGATGAAATATGTCCGGGTTGTGATATAAATGTTTAATTATTCTTTCGGTATATTCATGAATCAATAAAGAAACTAGAACAGATTAAATAATACAGTACATATGTACCAATGTTTACGTGAGCATGGAAGTAATAATGTTTTTATATGAGACTTCTAAATCTAAGTAGGTACATACCTATATTCAAATATACTTTGAATTTATTGGCCAATACCAAGAATCTTTGTTACAACTATCTTTATTAATACGGACACAATACATTCCTTGGTAAGAAAATATTGGACGGTTGAACATGACACTGCCGGTTTGCCCTTGAAATTAGAATACAGTTTTGTAGTAAGTACGTACCTACACTCAGCAACCGAAATCCTTACTAGCTGTTCCCCACCGTAATTTCCGAGATAACTCTGCAATAAAAGAACCTTATATAATTTTCTGCAACCCTGACAACATGTAGTATGCAAATTTTATTAGTTTCACCCGCGTTTAATTTCGGAGATACCGCGGGGGTTCCGAGTTAAAAAGTACCTACCCTATATCCTTTCCTGTACGCCTGATAACGTGTATGCAAAATTTCATGAAGGTCGGTTGAACCGTTAAGGCGTGAAAGCGTAACAAACAAAATAAACAAGCTCAGTTTTGACTTAGTTCAGCACGGCAATTATGTAACTTTTGTTGCTATCATATTTCAGTTTCAATCAGAAAAATAGCGATTTTGTGATTAATTAATCATGTTTAGACAGTTACAACTTTTGAAATATGTGTATTTTGGCTGATTGCTAGATATTGTAGGTGTCCAAACGTGCATATTGTAATCGCGAAACCACTATGTTTTTGATTGCAACTGAAAAATGATAGAAACAAAAGTTACATAATAGCCCCCCAGTAGTTAACTTTCGTAAACGCTTAAAAATACAGCAATCAAAGTATTTTAAATCATATTCGTTTTTCAGTAAACTCAGTTACTTCCACAACAGTATACAAATACACGGATGCACTCGCTAATTACTCCGTTCTCGCGGGAATTCCAGGATAAAAAGTTTGATCGGTTGATTAGTTGAAGTGTGAAAGCGTAACAATTACTTACACATTTATAGTGTTAGTTAGTATTTCATGAAAATTAAATTTATTTGGACCTTTAGGGTAAAATTGTTACTATATAATTACTTTATTTCGCTGGGTGAATGCAATAGTGGCACAAAACAAAACTTTAGTTACCTACTTTGAATTAGAACCAGATTTTTTTCGCATTGCGTTTATGTTCGTATTGCTGCACATATAATATTAATGTGCCACTATTGCATTCAGCCAGCGATTTATACTGTTCTATAAAACGGTTAGAAAATAAAATACTTAATAGAGTAGAGTAAACTAAAATGTTTTCGTTCAAAAGCTTTTAGTCACATTTACATTACAAGACACATCTGACATGTTGCTCTTAGAACTTTTCTTTTATTCAAGAACACACATGTCTTTTCAAAGAAATTTAGACAATAGCTCCCCTTTTATTCGGAGCGGTAAAACGAGAGAGGAATCACCTCTTGTTTCTTTCAATGTGCCAAAGTACACTTAACATGCTTGAGTAGGCATCGTCTGTGGGCTATGGTGGGCTCTGACAAAAACTCTCCCATGATGACGTCACAGTGTGGCCGTTCTGCTAAAACGTGCCTGGTATGTAATTTGTGTAAGCTAATTTGATTGATACAATCAAATTATGGTTATTGTTTGAGGTTATTACATACCGAGCGCTTCGGAATCAATGGATATTAGTATTTTAGCAGTAAACTCTGCTCATCGTTCTGCAGAGCTTTTGCAGTTGGATATATTCGCGAACAATCAGCTCTTTCATACAAAAATGAATGTAAAGTAGATCGAATTATATGCAACAACTGCTTTATTTTTTATATTTCTAGTTTTTTAATTATTATTTCAAAAATTTAGTATTTTGTCTCTGAGTTTTTGTAAAGGAATAACTGAGCCAAAATCAAGAATAAATTAGGTATCGCATTTAAAGTTTTGTTTCTCAGTTTTAAATTTTAGTAGTTAAAAGCTTAAAATTGAAATTAAATAATTTTTTAATATTGATCTCTATTTATTTATTAAAATAAAAAATGCTTTAAAATATCTAAGAACTAAAAACTTAACAAGCTACAACTCCTAATTGCAAGCTACGTAGATTCGGTGAGTAGCGGTTTTGTTACAAATCGTGACTTGTATTCTAGAACTAGTTTAAAGGGTGAATCCGATACATATAGCTTCGTTAGACAATTGAGCCAATAAGAGTATAACAATAAAAAAGTTCAGACGTTAACAGTTAAAGAAATGACACAATAATAATAATGAATGGGATGGATCAATGGATTAATCGGTGAAAAAAAAAAAACCTGTGTTCATTTACTGCTAATATTAAGATTAATATGTCTAAAAACTTTAATGATAAAGTGATACCTACAATTAAAAATTAAAATCGAAAAACCCAATCGAAGTGTCCTGTATTCGTATTTTTTTTACTATTATGAGACTACTCTGGGCCCTTTTTCACTATAACCAACAACATTACTTGCCCATAACGCGGGTCCCAAAAACGCATTTCCAAACGTTCTAAGATGATGAGATATTAGAAATTATTATTCTTTATGCCATAAGAAATGCTTTAAATGTATTTTTTGCAGTAAAACTTCTTTGATTACGAGGAAAAGATAGTTTTTGCGGCGTCTTATCTTAGCGCGGCATGTTATGGTTATAGTGAATAAGGGTCCCGATTAGATTTAAGTAGATGTATAAGAAATATCAGTATTATCGTCATTAACAGAAGTCTCTGTTTATCTATCTACTGATATAACAAAAAACAAGCACCTATCCATCTCGTAGGTTACCATTCATTAAGAAAGACAAATGTGATATACATAGGTAGGTATATATTTTTCGTAGTATAAGTTATTGTTTTATATACGTACAATGTACATCTTGCTTACTCGGTATTATTCCGACAAAATCATATTATGTATTTGCTTAGCATTAGTCGATTCAGGGTCAGCAATTTGGTTGATGATGTAATCAAATAGAATGTTATTTGTTCGAATATTGGAAGCTCCTCCCCAGACAATGGAGATGTGGACTACTTTTGAAAATCAAAATTCTAATTAGTCCGCCAGTTAGAATATAAAAAAACAATAGACACAATAGTATTTTTTGCTTTTTCAAATAAATTAAAAAATACAGAGATAAAGCGCGTTAAAGTTTAGGGTGAGGGGGTCGTGACGTCACTAACCGCTAAAAACGCCATACAAACTGTCAGAATAGTGACGCCACGCGAAATTTCAACCCAATATATCGCCGTTATTTTTTGATTACGTAAAAAAAGAAAAAATACGTGTCCAATATTTTTTAATAATCTACAAGACGGACTAAAAAATAAATATTAGTCAACATGCCCATCGGATGCCCATTTGGATGTTCGATGATGCCAACGGATGATGCTTACATGACTTTAGGTATTTAAACAAAAAAAAAAGACGTACGATTCCCTCTGCCAAAAGTATGAGTGCGCGGCCGTGTTACAAAAAATAATCTAATATTTGTATTATGTTTTTATTTTCTCAATAGTGTCCCATATTAAAGGTCCATTTATATCTACAGACATTGAGACACTTTATTGTACTTAAATAAGTAGGTATAATTTACTGATAAAAAGCACATGATACAACACTCAGATCAATTAAATATCTTTATCACGACGTAAACTATTCATCTATTTATCGAAACATTACTGAAATACACAAGAGATTTAAGATGACACACAATACTTATTTACCTACATAGATTGGGCTGCGAACAGTTTCAATTTCCAAAACAACGAACACAAATAATGCAGTTAGTTTGAAACCACGCTGTTGATTTTCAACCTAAAACAGAACTGCGAAGCTCATTGCTAACAAAGCTCTATGCGGTCATCAAAGCTCCAGTCAATCAATAAAGTCGCCTGCACTTCGTAGATTACTTAATTATTTTTTTTTATCAACTTGGCATAATTGGATTAATTTATTTTTGTTAAGTCTAAATGCTGCCAAAATATAGGTACCTGTATTAACGTCAGATTCTAACGGCCACACTCAGAGACGTTTTAATGATTACTTAATTTTAAGTAAAGATTTTAAAAACTAAACTGCCACATTTAGAGACATATAAATTAATGTTAACGGTCATATAACTCATTAAGTTTTTAGTTAAATGCTGTCAACCGCGATTTCAACTGCGGTTATTTCGGTTTTCCCGCGGGAACTCGAGAATAAACTACACGTATAAATCTGCCACTTAAATCTCTGTATATTTAAAAAAACCGCATCAAAATCCGTTGCGTAGTTTTAAAGATCCAAGCACACAATAGGGACAGACAGACAGCGGGAAGCGACTTTGTTTTATACTATGTAGTGATATAATACTTACTAGCATTTCCCTGCGGTTTCACCCGCACCCGCGTTAATTCCGTTGAATCCGTTACTAGCTCGCTGACGTTTCCTCTTCACTGTTTCACGATGTTTTAGTAAACTATCTAAAAAAACACGTGAAATTATCGACGATTGATTCACAATTTATCGCCAATTTATAATAATAAACTGCCGATGTTCACAATTTCACATTGACAATGTATAAATTACTAGGTACATCGTAAAAGCATTTATTTTTGGGTGGTACCACTTTGGGTGTTACACGTGCCATAAGGCACTTGCACATAGTGCGCGGCTGACTAAAGCCGCATGATTTTTGCCGCGCGGCGAAAATCGACCGTCTAAAAGGCAATTCGGCTAGGTCTAGTCTAGGCGGCTTGGTGAGGCGATTTGTGAAGCGTCTAGCCGCACGCCGAAAATCGACCCGTGTAAACTCCTCCTAACATGCATATTGAACATGTTGAGGCGTGTACATGCATCGTGATTTGTGTAACGTGTTACGCAGTGGATTAATTAACACGGTAGTTAACTATTATACATTATTATACTAAATTTTTACTAGAACCAGTTGCTTGTACCATCTACAAGCAACATTAAAGTCCTTATCAAACTAACGTAGCCTTTTTTCTTTTAAAAGAAATTAATAGAAATCAGAAAAAGTACTCATCATATTATATTAAATAATAGGTACTAATTTTAATGTCATAGTTTTATGTCATTTAGAAATTTGGCTAGAACTATTTAAAGAGTACAAAAAAGTAGGTAGTAGTTTTTTTTTATAATCCGAGTGGTAGTTTACCAATACTGCATAGTTTTTTTATTTACCAGTTTTTCTTTGAAAAAAGATTATTAAAAATTTGACAAACGTAGGTACGTATTATTATTAATACAACAATTCTTTATCTCTAATTTAATGCTCAGCTTTGGATGTGCAATCGTCTTTATCGTCCGATTTTTTTCAAAGAGTTTATCTTTTACTTATGGGTTTATCTTTTTCACTGAGTATAAAATTGAGGCAGCTTCCTTATGGTTATGTTCCGATAATCTCTCATATGGATAATGTTACGAGTACAATTTATATTTCCGTTTTCTTTTGCCCACAATTCCATTCGTGCGGGGATTGACGGATTTACTGTTATATGAAAGCTAAAGAGTACGAATAAAATATGAAAAGAAGTAGTTTAACTATTTATAATATTATGTATATTGTATGCGTATAAAGAATGTAATTTTAAACGAGAGACTTGAAATCAAGCCCTCGATAAATCCATACTTACATGTAGCTAATAAAAATATTAAAAAAAAAAAACGCCAGAGAACGCCATGAAAACAAACGCGTCAGTAGGTACAAACACTGATGAACGCAAAATGAATGGATACTGAACTACTTCAGTATTCTATCAATTATCGTAATTATTGGATTTTACAAATTACCTACTCAAATACACATCTATTCGAAAGGAGACTTGGCAATATTTGAGTATCAGTTTTCGTACCTACCTACCCAATAACCAGATTTTATGATTTATCCTGATACACCTTAAGTATGATAAAAACAAATTTTTGAAATAACAAGTTAAGTGATTTCTCAAAAAACATTACCGGTACGCTCTTCAAATAACAGGTGTACGTCTTCATAAATGAGTGACATTTCAATGGTTCGTAAACTGGTATCCAGTTTCAACGTGGCTTTCTGTATAACAAAAGTTGAAGGGAAGCGTCATTACGTTAAAGGAATATTTTTGGGAAACCTTAAGAAGACAAATGGGTATCTCATTACCGTACCCACTTTCGTACCGCCTTCGCGATGTGTAGCGCAGGTACCATCAGCAAAACTGATAAATATTCATGTCAGCAGCCAGGGACATCTAAAGGGAATCGTAAGTACTATGTCATATTTAAGAAGACTATTTATTATGAGGGCCCGGCCCTAGCTATTTTTCCATACGAGTAGTGCAGATGTGTGCTTGCGGTTCATTGTGCTTCACAGCGCTGCACTCTGGGACGCCCGTGGGACTGCTGGCGCTGATTTGGACATAGATAAGCAATAATGTGTTAACCCACATTGGAGAAATTTTGAGTAAATCGTGTTTTAAAAGTAGGAGCGCCATTTTGTGTCAACATTTTTTAGGTTTAATATTTAGTTACATATTTAAGCAATGTAATAAGATAAACACATAATTAAAAAACGTTCCCTAACTCTCAATAAATCGTTCTGAATCGATAACTTAATTTTGTGGGTTAACATGTTATTGCTTATCTGCGTCCATTTAAAACTAGCACTATGGGTTCCCATTCTCCGCATAAAATGCTGAGTCAGCTTTGTTGTTAAACTCTTTGTTAACTTTGAGTGTATGGTTTGTGTCTGTTGCGCATTAAAAAATATTACATTCGATTGTGGAAATCCTAAGTTCAATTAAAAAAAAAACACCCACGGGAATTCTGAAATTAACGCGGGTGAAACCGCGGGGATCATCTAGTTCTACGAATAAAAAACCTACATACAGGTTATTTTGTACGGACATTTTTGCGTCTCTGTCTATTTTGAATATTTAATATACTAGTATCAATAACTAAAAGTCTCGGAACATAATAATTATTATTCACTTCACAACACACAGATCTACTTGATCCCACAGAAATCAAGCAACACGCGATATATACTAAGTACATTATAATTACATAATTATATATTATACTACAGATTTTATTTTATTTTATTTTATTTTATTTTATTTATTTAGACATAATTATAACACCATAACAGCTATTCACTAAAGCGATGCTATAAAATAAATAATAATATTAATAATAATTACTAATTACTAATTGGCATCAATTGCTTCTACACACGCGTAAGCCGCCTCTGTAAATTTCAGCATGTTGCAAGAAAAAATGTCAGTCTTTAAAGATATATTATCCCGGAGCCCAGACCGGAAAGTGGCACCCTGTGTCTATCATACAAAGTCCACCCCCACCGGGAATCAAACCCGGTACCTCTTGATTAGCGGGTAGGTAATTGGTACGGTGACCTACTGTGCCAAAATTGGGTCGTCATAATATTCGGTTTGTGATTTTTTGGATTTCCGCTTGACGCTAGTTCTTGTGTCAGCCGTGTTTATCTGTTTTGGTATCAGTACTTACTTTGTTATTGAAAGTCTTGGGGCGCGACTCTCCAAGAAACCGTATTAGTGTTTTCAATCTGCACAGCTTGTGTCTCGAGGGGGGTGTTTTGTCATAACTTTTTTTATGGGCGCCATGTAACGTAATATCGTCACGTCACTACCTGATCCACTTTACGAACCTTGGTAGATGTAATAGTTTCCCGTAGAATGTAAAATATTTTTATAATATTTATTTAGACTGTATCCGAAAAGTCGTGTAGTTCTGTTAGGATTAGCTGTTTGGGGATTGTGGATTTTTTAATTACTTAAGTTCCCTTTGTTGGTAATAGCTACGCATAAGTTTTTTTAAGGTTCTTACGTTGGTCAAGTCTGCGTTACCTGCAATGTTAAATCATATTTTCTAAGATATATACAGGGCGTCCCTCGGATATGCCACGTGGAGGAAAAGTACCTTGGATATTGTAGATGGAACATTTTACTGAAAGAAGACATTATTTGAATTTAAAAAATAATTGAAACTGCATTCATAGATATTTAAATTATTACATAGTTGAACCGGGAATCGAATCCGTCACATGAGAAAAATAATTACGCTTGTAGCTTTATCATACCGATCGAAAGGCTTCATCATAAGCATTATTTTTTGCTAAATAACATAGTGTCAAAAATGAAAGGAAGACCATGAATTTTAATATTAGATGTAAAATTTTGTTCAGAAAAATTAAAAGCTGGCATTGAAAGAAATAAAGGAAAAAGGACATACAACATACTTACAACTGAAAATTTGTATTAAAAATGTTGGATGGATTTATGGCACTATGACTATATTTGAATTTTTAGTCAGTCTTGTAGTATAATAAAAAATATTGAACAAATATTTTTCCTTTTTTTACGTATTCCAAAAATAACAGCCACGCATTAAGTTGAAATTCCGTGTACCTAGGTACACTTTCTACTTAGTTATGGCGTCGCGACCTCCTAACTCCTAAACTTTAACGCGTTTTTTTCGAAAAAGCAAAAAATACGCGTCTTTTATTTTTTTTACTATATAACTGACGCGCTAAATAATATAATTTTGATTTTATACCTTGTCATCATGCCTATTTATTTCTTGCGCGTGCACACACTGACACACGCACCAGTTTTTTTTTATTAGGCTGCAGCTTTGCTTACGTAGAATTTGGAATCATCGTCATGAAAATTTCATTACACGTTATCAGGGATACAGAAAAGGACATGATGAAACGCCGGGGAACAGCTAGTAAACTATAAAGGATTGGTTCACACTTCACATCCCTATGTGAAGCGGCGTTGCGCGCCCTCACACGGTACAGTTACTTTCAACCCGTAATCAAACGTACAGAATTACTTCCATTGTTCATCCAACTACCACCAAAAATGCCGTTGTTGGTCCTCACAAAAGCTCGTCTAAAGGTCTTGGCACACTGGCAATTGTTTAGCGCGAACGTAGCCACCGCTATACAGCATCTCCTTTTTTGTGATCCAATGTTGCATTCATTTACTTTTATGTGTCATATAGTGGTGGATGAGAGGGTCCTTGTGACAACTGTTTCTTTCATAAAATGTAGTGAATCGTGAAAGCAACGATATCACAATCCAATTACAATTAAATGTGATATCGTTGCGTTCACGATTTACTAGGCATACGTTATATCACGTACGAGATGCCCACACTAAATGATCTCCAGTGTGTAAGACCCTCAGTATTTATACTTAGATACGATTGTGTTCGTGACTGCTAGTCAAATAACATTTGGCTTGCTGTTTCTTGTGATTCTCCCTCTGATTGTTGAATTTTGCACACCAGTTTTGATTTCCCATACCGATCACTTCGTAGTTATGCTTCCTTATTTGTTTCGCGGTTAGTTAATTTGGAATACCCGGACACAGATAATGTAATACTATAATAGTGCCAGGAGCGATATCTGAGTCTATAGGCATATAGACTCAGTTTCATTGAAATCTATACTTAGTAGGGAAAAAACGGACGAAACCGCGGGTACCCGTTAGTGTATAATATTTTAACAAGAAATTGTAGATCCATGTTGTAATATCAAATCTAAAATACATACCACATGTGTCTAAGCCACGTGTGCAGTATTATGTGTTGTTGTGTATTGACGTCGGATGTTTAGAAATGACTATGTCATTGACCTAATTGGCGCACATTCAAATATTTATTAGATTATATATCCGTGTGTTCCGCTGAAAAAAATAAATAATTAAAACTGTCTGAGCTGCCAGTTCGTTTTAACTTGACATTGATCTGGGTGACCGATCAATCTGTCGGCCGACACCCTTTTGCAGTGTTTTTGATAACATAAATTGATTTTTTAAATCCAAATTAATTGAATCTGTTTCCGTCGTTAGTAGCTGGAGTTACATAAATAAATAAAAGTTTCATTTCATTTGAAGTGAAATATCTTAGAAGATAGATTCGATTTTTTATAGCTCACAGAACAATTAGATAAATAATTAAAATTTAAGGAATAACAATGAGGGCACTTGCAAACAACGCGAGCGGAACCGTGGGCTGCGGCCCGTTAGAGTGAATTAAATAAAAATAAATCTATCTCGGTCACTTCACACAACACAGATACACGCTCAGATAAATAATCCGGAGACAGAGAGAAACGATGCACCATCCCAAAAGAGACAATGTAAATGAAACTATCTGAGACGTAACGCTAGTGACACTGTGACCACTGATCTATGGTCTTTTCACCGCAGCTGTGTTTTACTGCATATTATGGTTCCGTATACCGCCGGTTGCTGGCAATTCAAGATTAAATTGAATACGGGTCACGTGCGATTTCGCTACGTGATATTATGAGGTCTCTACGTTCCAATGGACGATATAAGAGACACTATTTTATTTTATTACACAATCATGGTTGGTGTTATATTCTTTTACCATCCGCTGTTTAGGGAAGAATTTTCACTTGTTACTGGGTGAGTCTTTGATTCTAATTTTAATAGGAATCTATAATAACCCAATATAAATAAGTGTAAATGTGAGTGTTTGTACCAGTTTTAAGTTTTAACTACTCGATCGATGATCATGAAACTTTGTATACACGTTGTATAGGTACAGAAAAGAACATAGGAAACTTGTCTCTCGAAATTCCCGGGGGAATTTAACGCGGGTAAAATTATGGAGAACCTAGTTATTTATATAATTGGTTTCTCGGAAACAAATCAAATGATTTCGATAATAATTTCATTTAGGAAGAGTTTTACTTTGAAGGTTTATCTCAATAGGTAGGTTTGTGTCGTTCCTTAAAAAAAAAACTATTTTCATGTTCAAAAACACATGTTTTCGTACTAACAGAATATCTATTTTTTTCTAACGCAATATCAAGTCACTCACGATCACGTATTACGTAATAATGAAAACTAAAAATTTAAAACATTCTTTGTAGTTTATTGTATACCGTATGTATTTGATTTTATTCTATTTTTTATTACATCCCAGGAAAATGGACGCACATAAGCAATAACATTTTAACCCACAAAATTAAGTTATTGATTCAGAACGATTTATTGAGAGTTAGGGAACGTTTTATAATTATGTGTTTACCTTATTACATTACTTAAATATGTAACTAAATATTGAACATAAAAAATGTTGACAGAAATAGCGCTCCTACTTTTAAAACACGATTTACTCAAAATTTCTCCAGTGTGGGTTAACACACTATTGCTTATCTATGTCCAAATAAAATTTAACTAAGCGTATCTCTTCGATGTCCCTAGTCATCGCGAAATTATTACTACTCACTCATATTTTTACTTGACGGTATAGCTACTGTAAAAACATTTCGCTCCAACGAGGATTCCTTTTAAATCATTAATCTCAACAATCTTGTTCGAGACAGTGGCAATCTCAGTAGACAACGTTCAAAGGGCTACGTAATATCATTACGTTCTTCTCGGACGGAAAATATGGTACAATTATCAAGACTCGAGCGACATAGTGTTTTAGGTTCACACAAGTTTATTGTTTACTATAAATGATGTAGTGAGTTACTAGAAATGAGTTGTTATTGAATTCAAAGTCAATAACAATATTTAGTTAAACTAAACAAAGAGAAAAAACAATAAAACTCTTAGTAAATTTAAGGCTTCATGTCCTAAAGAATTAGTAACACTATTATAGTTCAAAGATACATCTTAACGTAGACATCTATGTAGTTAATGATCATACTATATTAATTTATGTTCACCAATTGTTCGGTTTCTAGATTGCCAATTATTTCCATCACCATGAGGTAACTCATAATCATTATAATTATACTCGTAATCTCTTATAACTTGTACTTAGAATTTAATGGCTGAGAGATGTCGATAGAAACCAACTGCTATCTAGGCAGATGAAGTTGTTCTAGAAAATGAGATCACGCTCGGATAATACCAGTATAATAGTGCGTATTTTGTTCGATGGAAGTATTCAGACAATTTTTTATATTTAGTATGCGGTTTGGATGTTATTTGTAATAGACTAATATTACTAAAGCTATATTTAAAAAAGTTGTATCTACGATGATGCAAAGTATATTCCTCTCACAGTACCTAATACTTTATCCCGTTCCATCCCGTAATTTATTTGTATCAGGATGAAATGTTCTAGGTATTCCGAGACCAAAATTATTCATAACTATTATCTACTACTAGCTGTGCCCCACGGTTTCACCCGCGTGAGTTTTGGGATCAGGAACCGTTGCGGACGCAGGCACAACAACCCGCCAAAGTTTCATCACAATCGGACCAATGGTTTTGAAACGCAGAGGACAGACATACAAACATTAACTTTTATTTATAAAGAAGAAGATTATCAAGACGTATCCTATGCCACTCAGTTGTATTCCCAACAAAGACAAAACTATAGAGAGACTACGGTGTATAGTTGCTTGCTACGTCTTTAGACACCTTGCCTCGTCCATATTCATTATCCCTTGCATACACATTCATTATCTTCTGCATACCTACATGCAAGTCGATGTTCGCCTTAATCATATTATGTTTATAGCAAGGCCACTGTGAAAACTTTGTCAGATATGAGTTTTCTCTCCAGGCGTGCGTTATTTCTTAGTTTTACTGCTTTTTAACCGTTTTCAAAAAAGGAGGAGGTTCTCAATTATTTTATTTGCTTTGTAACGTGAAAGATTAAGTTACGGTCGCTAATTTACTAGACCAACAGTGTTCAACAAACGTCAAACGCCTTTTTCCAATTCCAATTTGTTGTTTTTAATGGCTGCACCGTTTTTACGATGATTCTGCCAATGTCACAGTTTATTTTGACCAAAATTCTAGGAACCGTAATGTTATAATCCTTTGAAAGTGATGTATTAAACAAAACGTGACATTGCCGTTAGGTAGGTAGGTATATGACGATAACCTGATTAGCGCATTAGGTCACCATGCCTACCCGCTATTCAAGAGGTTTTGGGTTCAATTCCCAGTGGGGGTGAATCAAATCAAATCAAATCAAATATTCTTTATTGTCGCCAAAAACATAAATATAAAAAGAAAATACATGGTGGAAAAATACAGGCAACAAAAGGCGGCCTTATTGCTTAAAAGCAATTTCTTCCAGGCAACCTTTCCTTATATTAGTAACATAATATAGGTACCTACTTAACTAGAAAGATAAAAAAAAATTAATAAAAATAATTTTGTTCATCAAGTATATACTATTCTATTGTTCATACCATGTTTGCTTGATTTCCACGACTCAAAGATCTGTGTGTTGTGAAGCGGATTATTATTATTTTGATTGTGGCGCCGTATCAATGATATCAATGATCAATATGAGGCCGGTGTGATAATGTGACTGCTCGTATAAGGAAATAATGTGTTAAAATGAAATATCATTTACCATTTCCCTGGATGAAACTGGATTAATTGAAGGATATGTAATTAACTACGAACTAAATATGAGACGGAATTTTTTCTTTATCCTTATAAGTATTCGTAATAAAACGGTTATTGGAGATAAGTCTTTGAAGATAATGAAAGGAATTTATATAACCGGAAGTTATAGTACCGTTTCTTAAGTGGTTAGCGAACATGACTGTTACACCACATGTCCCGGGTTCTACAGGGTTGTGGTACATCTATGTGGTGAACATTTTTGTTTGCCCTAGGTGTTTAGTAAGATATGAATGCATTTAGTATTAAATCATTTGTCTGCATGTACACTGTACAGATAGTACAGATAGTAAAAGCTCTACTTACAATTAGTTTGAGACCAGCGGAGCTAGGATGCGCAACATGATATGTTTATCGAACGAAAGATAAAATTGTCGACACGACAAATATTTGTGGGCGTCCAAGCAAAAAAGTGCAGTAGTGGGGTATTGAGTTAAGACTAGATTCGGTTAAACATTTTTACCACTGGTAGACAAAACGATATATTATGTCGACGAGAATCGATAAAATGGCTCGATAAAATTTTATCATGTTGCGCATCCTAGCTCCACAGGGGTCCTAAACTTTTTTTTTATCATTGTGGGCAAACGGGCAGGTGGCACACCTGATGGTAAGTGATTACCGCCGTCCATAGACATCTGCAACACCAGAAGGCATGCGGGTTGCTAACCTGGAATGGGAATGGGAACTGGCTTTCAGGTGAAGCTGCTGGAACACACCCTTAGGTATAGGGCGACAGATTTTCAACTTAAAAGTGGTAGCTAGCCGATCGGACACTAGAAAGTGCTCTACCACCATGCTATGGTTTCCTCACGATGTTTTCCTTCACTGATAGGTCAAGCTCATCGTTAGGGTTTGAACCTACGCGTTGCGATTGCGTTTGATCCGAACGCACCATCACTGAGCTATCAAACTGAAAGCGATCAGACGGTGTTGCCATAAATACAGGTAGAATTTTAAGGATTATGGACTCAACCTCCATGTCCACATTGGTTGGGAATACGTAAGTACTATCTAAGTATACTTACCAGAAAAAAAAATTAAAACGAAAAGCGGTCTCGTAGAGGAAAAGATAATTTAATACATTATTTGAGTTCATATGAATAAAACATATTGAATCAAAATTCGTGATTTTTTTTTAAGTTTATTACGAACATAGGATAACGTATCCACATCCAGAACATTACAGTAGGTACTTATACCGTACTCTTCGTTCCATTTTTCATTACGAAAATAAACATAATTAAATGTCGAAGTACTCTGCCTGCCGTTTAAATTTAGGCAAATGAAGTTTACCAAACATGCTTAATTAACTAAGTTTTAATTGCGTCTCATAAATTCCATTGGCAGGAACGTGACCGTGCGGTGTGTACTGACTATAATTGCACAATGCTTACCTTTTCATGGAAAAATTAAATTGTTGCTGACTAACGACCCGTCCCGGCTTCGCACGGAAGCAATTTCGATAAAAGCTCTCAGTCGGCTTGATTTCTTCCGATAGTGTCATATTTCAACAAATTAACACAAAATAATATTAAACTTCCTCGTGAATCACTCTATCTATTAATGAAAACCGCATCAGAATGTTGCGTAAAAAGATCTTAGCGCACAGAGGGAAGTGACTTTGTTTTTTTATATGTACTTAGTAGAAATTAATTGTGCTGCTGGTTTTTCTGATAAAGATGAATCACTACTACTACTATTATAAATGCGAAAGTAACTCTGTCTGTCTGTTACGATTTCACGCCTTAACGGCTTATCCGATCATCATGAAATTTTGCATACACGTTGTCAGGGGTACGGAGAAGGACATAGGGTCCTTTTTATCCCGGAATTCCTGCGGGATCTCTGAAATTACTGCGGGTGAAACAGCCTGGAACAGCTAGTATATGTAAGTAAATAAATAAACCGCCAAAGTAGGTAAGTACTTCCAATATTTACACAAGTTTATTTTTAATACATGTGTCATGCTTCAGGCTAGGGCAAACTGCGAACAATTTACAATAGAAGCAAGTGGGCGGTGTTCGGACATTAATAACCTCCGTGGTTGTTTTCTCAGGGCATTGTGTCGCGCGCGCGTGCCCGCTACATGCGTTTGTTATGGCGTCAGTAGAACGCGTGTACCAACACGGTTTGAAAGCGTGCTTAGAATTCCTCAGATCAAGCAAATTACGTCACGTGCGGTCAGCGCCGCGGGCCCTGAAGCCCAGCGTTAAAGCGGCTTTTTGATTAAAAAAAGTGAACGCCGTAAACTTATTCGATATCACAGCCTGTAGAATTTTTGGAACGTTATTTTCCTAAAGTGGTACACTTAGTTTTCTTTTATTGCAAAAGTTTAGCAATGTTTTTCCGGTTTTAATTACAACGTTTGATGTAGGTACTATGCCCATCTAATTTGTTAAATTGTGACATGTAAACGAAGTCAATGATGTTTCAGAATTTAAAAAATTTTATGTTATGTGTGTTAAATGTTAATTTTTCGAAATCCTTACATCCTTGCGTTTTGTCCAACATTTAATAGAAATATAATAGAAGTATATTTTTTTTTACACAGACTGCGACATTAATAATTTGGAATGAGAAAAAAAAAGAGTAGATACAATAAAATAAACAAAGAAAAGCAGCAGCAAACACTCATTTTTCATTTTCTGAAAACACGGATAAAACGACTTTTTCTAAAAACGAAACCTAGCTAGATCGATTAATCGCCCCCGAAACCCCCTGCATACTAAAATGAAAATCGCTGGAGCCGTTTCCGAGATTCAGATATGTATGTATATATATATATACAAGTTGCTCGTTTAAAGATAGTAGATAGATTAGGGGTAGAATTTCGGTAAATCCTTTCTTATCGGATGCTTACCACATACCTACAAAGAACACACCCTAAAAGTTTTAGGTCTCTACGATCATTGGTTTAGGCTGTGCGTTGATCCGTTAGTCAGTCATTCACGACAAAGCAGTTTATATGTATAGATACATCATATTTGTATAGTAAATTTTATACAAAATGTGTAGTACAAATAAAATAAAATTAGTAACTGTCAAAACACATATTTTATACGACACTAAACCCGCCTCCTCCCATCGCAAAGTGACGTATATTCTTGTGTATTCAATGTTTTTGGCGCTGGCACACATCCAATCTGCGTAAGGTTGCGATTTCGTAGCGTTTAGGCTTTGCCAAGCTTATGACATGGTTGTGTTAAAGTTTGCAGTTTCTTTTGTTTACTTGCGTATTTCTTCTGTGGCCGGGGGGTATAATTTTTACCTCGTTTCAGACGGCAGGGTTTGTTTGGGGGGGACTTAGTAGGAGATTCACTTTGCACTGTTCTCATTGAGTTTTACAAGACTTTACTGTCAAGAAGAATTTTTTTTTTAAATCTTCTATAGCGAAATGCAATGTTTAGGCTTAAGAGAAGAGCATTCACAGATAGAATATATTAAATTGACTAAGAAAATACTTGATAGAAAGCAATCGTAGAAGGGTTGCCCGAGGAGGAGAATATTTCCTCCTCAGAAAGAAAAACATCAAGAGTAATGGAACTATCGGTCATGCAAAGTATTCTGAATACAAACAAAGCGAAAAAGTTGCGTATCGGACTTTACCTAGCCGTGTATGCAAATGCTTAAATTTTTTTTTCAAAAGGTGCTCTGATAAAATGGTGGCGAATATCTTTTTTGTTATAATTTTATGCACGTTTTATTGTGTCACGTAATGTGAATTTTAAGAGCTCACCGGATACCATAATTCATGATCGCTGGAGCGGCGTTATAATATAGCGGCTGCAACGATGTTTATGCAGACCGCCACAGCAGCTCATCCGGCAACGCGTCATAGCACAATGAATTTTAATGCATAACATTATTAGTTGACAGAATTGCAAAAAAAAAAGATTTCACGTCGCTTCTCATTTGTTTTGGAAACAAAACAAGCAAAAGGTTGAGTGTTCTAATAAGTTATTTGACAATTTTTTTTTCTAAATTCTATTTAGTCCGTCAGTTAGATAATAAAAAATAATATACAAGTATATTTCGCTTTTTCAAATTAATGAAAATATACTTGGTTGAAGCACATTAAAGTTAGAAGTGGGGGCTCGTAACGCCATATGCAAAAAAACTGTACCTACTTAGGTACCTACTTGTAACGTCACGCGACATTTCGACTCGACGTGTCTCCGTAATTTTTTGCTTAGGTAAAAAAAGCATAAATATGTTTCCAATATTTTTTATAAATCTACAAGACAGATTAAAAGAATTTTCAAAGGTTACTTTAGCAGGGATTTGCAGAAATTTTTAGCATTAGAAAATGATAGAACTGACCGAATCGCCACTACTATTCAGCTATCTAAAGGCTATTCGAGAAACCGGAAAATTCTTCTTTACGAACGTTGGCACGTTACAGATAGGCCTCCAAAGCAACCCAGATAAGTATTTAGAGACTGGAGTTGTGGTAAGTATCGTAAAAGATAGCGGCGTTAGCTTGCCAAAAAACGTAACACTCGACTTCGAAATAAAATCAAGGCTTTCACTGGTGTAGTATTCGTGTTGTAACACTCCCAATAGAATCGGAAAATGTAGAGAATCTTATTTTATGTGGTAGTTTTAAAGCGAACGGTCTGAGTTTTATTTTATACCAACTTTTATAAAACAACTAAATAATATGTTTTATCACTAAGTAGGTAGGTACCTACCTACATAGTTTAAAACAAAGTCGCTTCCTGCTCTCTTTCTGTCTCTATGTAGGCTTAGATCTTAAGCAACGGATTTTCATACAGTTTTCACCAATAGATAGAGGAAGGTTTATATCTATATTAATTTATCCTGGAAATTCCGCGGAAATTCCGAAATTACTGCGGGAACCGTGGGGGACAGCTAGTCAAATATAAATGATTAAGCACATGTAGTTAGTCGTAAATTATTTTGTAAATTTAATATTTTGCTATGTTAATATCAACGTTCAAAGAATGTAGATAATATTTTGCGATAATAGTATGGGTATCATACTAGTATAATACAAGCGGAAAAAGGTGGTTTAATCTCAACAAAGAATTCGAAATTTATAGCTACGAAAATATTTCATAATATCAATCTCATTTTTGGAGCAAACATTCAATGTAGGTAAACTTAAAGTACTCATTTCATGTTCGTATGACCAAAATAACACCAGCGAAATTGCTGGGAAGTCTTTTATTGTGTACTTACATATTATAATATGTACCTACTGTACATATAATATGAGATTGCTCTTTTTGTTTGTTGTAAACAAAATCTTATGTAGATTTATGCGATAATGAAATCTTTTGTATGGAATGAAAGGATAAAGACTATGTTTGGTATTATATTTTACTAGCTGTGTCCCTCGGTTTCACCCGTGCTACTTTCGGATCTCCCGCAGAAACTCCAAACTTCTTTTATTCTTCTTCTCCTTGCAATAACGAACACAACAAAAAAGAGTTGGCGAAATTGGTCCAGCCGTTCACACGTGATGCCGTGACCAAGGGAAATAGGGATTCATTTTTATACATAGACTAGCTGTGCCCCGCGGTTTCACCCGCGTGAATTTGTGAAAAAGAATTAGCGAAATTGGTCCAGCCCATAGAGGTAATAATTCCATGGTCCAGCCGTTCACGCGTGATGCGGTGACTAAGGAAAATAGGAATTTTTATATTTGTATATGACGACCCGATTGGCGCAGAGGTCACCATGCCTGCCCGCTAATCAAGGGGTTCCGGGTTCGACTCCCGGTGGGGGTGGACTTTGTGTGATGAACACAGGGTTCCATTTTCCAGTCTGGGTGTGTTTATATATCTATAGTATAATATATAAGTAATTCTATGCAGTATATACCACGTTTGCTCGGTTTCCACGACACAAGCTAATAATAGCTTACTGTGGGATCAAGTAGATGTGTGTTGTGATGTGGATTATTATTATTATATATCAAATAAACATTTCTAGATAGTATTATAATAATTCGTTAAAGAATAATTTTTGGTTTTATTCAAAATATCGTACGAATTTGACGCACAAAAACAAATGATTAATAATAATGTTTGTGGAACAATGCGAAATTACGTTTGCGTTGAGAGACGTAGTCAACTGGTTCCACTAGATACCCGTGAAATTTCATCACAGCGTGCGAATGGATAAGGTTGAATGCCTTCATATTTGATTTTAATATAGATGCAAGTGCGGCAGTGCGCTAGGCTAAGTTGTTGTCAACGCACGTAGCATGTATACGACCCAATTTGAAGTGTTTTTATCACCCTTGCTTCAGTTTATGATACTCGCTACACGGTAAGAGTAAGACTGAAAGATGAAACTCGCGGGAAGGAAAACATCGTGAGGAAACCATAGCATGGTGGCAGGGCGCTCTCTCGTGCCCGGCTGGCTAGCTACCACCTTCAAGTTGCAAATCTGTCGCCAAGCACCTAACGGTGTGTTCCGACAGCCCCACTTGAAAGCCAGTTGCCATCCCCATTCCAGGTCGGCAACGCACCTGCATGCCTTCTGGTGTTGCAGATGTCCATGGGCGACGGTAATCACTTACCATCAGGTGTACCACTTGCCCGTGTGCCCACTATGACATAAAAAAATAATAATAATTAAAACTATACATACAGCCGAATGCAGAACCTCCTCCATTTTGGAAGTTGGTTAATAATACAAATTCTGCCCCCACTCGGCATTGAAACCCGTGATCTGCTGACACCAGTGCAGCAGTGGCACCGTGAACATTTTCGCCAATCACTGTGTGATAACTTTTCATTTTGTTTTAAAATACCTATAGATAGAACAGGTATTTTTGATTATTTTATCATATTTCCTCCCATGTAAATAGCGACCGCAAAATTATCTCTTTGATGTTGACAGATATAGAGTTTCGTTGTAAATTAATCGTCTTGTGGTGATTTTAAACTCTTTGTTTTGTTATTACAATATTTGGGGAATTTTATTATATTTTTAGAATAAATAGATTAAATCAGCAGAATCGATAGCTCCGCAACATTTAACAAAATTATGGCCATCGAAGACATAGTGTTGATTAACCACCGTTGCTCACGTCCACTCACTTGAAATGAACGAAGGTAATCCGTATAATGTGTTGAGTCCAACTTAAAATTCGGAACTATTTTCAGACTTAACTAAAGGTGATGTGTGCTAAAAGTATCGTTGTATGTTATACAGGCTGTAACATTAAAATAGGGCCTTAAGGAGATGGTGTTCAGTATCCGATTCTCGTCTTGAATATTTATAAACTTACCTCTACAAAATTTAATTCTTATTTCCCTTGGTCACGACTCACGGCATCACTCGTGAACGGCTGGACCCATTGTTTGTTATTGTAATGAGAAGAAGAATAAAATAAGTTTGAAGTTCCTGCGGGGATTTCGAAACTCACGCGAGTGAAACCGCGAAGCACAGCTAGTCGGAGGTTAAAAAAAAATACTAAAATGAATTTTTGACTTAAAAAAACATTAACTGCATTAACTACGCTTACGGGTCATACACTTACGAGTACAACACCCTTTTCCTTATTATTTGTCAGTAAATTATTGTTGTTAAGTAACATCTAAACATGAGTTATTATCGAAGGTTTGAATAACTCATTCGTCCAACCTTTGGGATAACCATCAACAATAACTCTGTATTCATATATACTGTATCAAACAAATGTTGCAATTTTTACATTCATAAAATCTTATATCCTTTCAAATCAAGTTTTTCCTCGAAGCAAGTACTTATAAGAAACTTTTCAAATACATTGTCATGCTGCCATAGTAAAACGAGTAGGTGTCAGAGTTTCGAACTTCCTAAGGCTGGGTGAAAATCCGCCAGATCTTCGGATAGGAGGCTTTGTGCAGAGAACCGAATCGTTAGGATTGTTACTTTAGCTATTTCGCAATTTCGCTTGAACCTTTTGCTTTACCTGCACCAAAGACTTTATTCTTTCATGGTATTTGTTGCACTATTTTGCATTCTGTTTGTATTCGGTAAGTTTTCTTTTAGTAAAATATGCGTATTATCTGCAACCACATAGATTTTCTCCTTAACTTGGTTATAAGAAGCTGTAACTAATGCTGAATCTTTCACTGGTATGAAAGGTACATATAAAAATGAATCCCTATTCCCCTCGGTCACGGCATCACGCGTGAACGATTGGACAAATTTCGCTAATTCTTATTTTGTTGTGTTTGTTATTGTAGGAAAAAGTTATTATTTTTGGAATATTTGTATATTCCAAAAACAAGATCATATTAAATTTTTCAGTAATGTACACCAATTTGTTCTTAGGTGTAATATTCCTACAGCGACAGTAGGTACTAAAAGCAGTACAGCCACTAATAATAATGTGGTTTATTTGATGTAATTACAGATATAGGTATATTATACTAATGTCTATATATTTTTATATTAAACTGGCTGCCCCCCTCGGTTTCACTCGCGGTAATTTCGGAGTTGCCGCGGGAATTCTGAGATAAAAAGTACCCTATGTTACTCAGGATCACTGTAGCTTTCTATAATTGAACGAATTTTCCAAATCGGTTCAGTAGATCCCGAGATAGCTGTTCCCCGTGGTTTTACCCGCGGAAAATTCGGAGTTCCCGCGGGAATTCCGGAATAAAAAGTACCCTATGACACTCGAGATCACTGTAGCGTCCTATAAGTGAAATAATTTTCAAAATCGGTCCTGCAGATCCAGGGATTACCCCCTACAACGTCACAAACTCACAAACTTTTGCTGTTTATAAATAAATAAAAGAAATATTAGTATAGATTATCGAGTTAATAATGTAATATCCGGATCCACTTCCTGTTTTGCGTTCAAAGTCGTAATTAAGTTTGCAAAACTTCCACCTATATTCCTTGAGGCGTGGCGTGCGAATTGATTTTTTTTCGCATTTGTTTTCAACTACTTATACAACAAAGGAAATTCAGTACAATACATAAAACGTGCTCATTCAGTCTATACAGCCAATTCAGGCTGTATGAACTACGATCCCTTTGCCTCCCCCAAAAAAGGGTAAAAACAAAAACAAATATTATGCTTCACGATCCGTACTACGCAAACTAATTTAAACAAAATTAAAGTAATGATGTAAAAGTGAAAAAAGTAAGAACTTTTCTTTTTTTTGGTACGAATATACTATAAAATATGTTAGTTCTTGATATAAAACGATGCACACTATTTAAAAACTATAAAAAGCTGCTGCCGGTTTAGCTCCGGATGAATCGTGTAGAATGGAATGGATACGGCTTTCGAATAAGCGTTTACTGGCAACATTTTACACTATAAACTCGAAGTCTAGTTCGATTTGTGTTGAGAATAGGAGATACGAAGAAACAGGTTCGAGTATCGAGATTTTGTGGTCGACATAGGGATCGAACAGCAAACTCGAGTTCGAGATTTTTTCGAAGGAGGCGAGAATTGGGGCCCAGGTAGATGTTTTAAACATTTATATTAGTAATCCAGAAAGATTAAGAACCGTCTATCGAAAAAAAATAGCATGGATGTTCCACCATCCATGAGCTGGTTTAGTCAGATTTTAAAAATCATCTACCGAGTCTTTTGATTTTTTCACACTAGCTGTGCAAGCGCAGTCTAAATCTATTTGATTAATTTGTATATCAATACAAAAAAGTGAGTAGGTACCTACGTACTTTTGCCTTATTGCGATATAATATACGATACAAACAAACTTTCTTTTATTTAGGAGAAAGCTACTTGGCCAATTTAACACTCCAGGAGAATTGAAAACACACGGTTCATACCTAATTACACACCCTTTGAAGCAAGTTATCTTAAAGAGTGTTTAATGTACTACACCAAAATAACACTTATGTTCTTTTGAAAGAAATTCTATTCTGTATTCCTTTTTGGACAGCTTTTTATTTATCTTACTAATTGCTGGGTACTTGAGGATAGGGTACTTGACGATTAAGAAACTCTTATATAGACGTCAATGCTGGAGTGGTGACTACTATAGCAAGAATAGTACATTGTTATCCTAGGGGTGAAAGTAAGTAAAGTCTTTCTCCCGAGGATAACACTGTGCTTTTCATTACGAATGCAAGGAAAGTCAAAATAAAAATAGGAATTAGCTAAAGAAAAAATGAGTGAAGATCGGATAGTCGCTTGACACTTTCCCACCTATTTCTTTTTCTTTGGCCGGCTAGCTATTCAGCCAGTATTTTTTATTTACATTGTGGCGACCTAAAAAAAATATTATCTTTAATTATTAAGTATTAATTAAAGAAAATAAAAAAAATATAAATAGGAATTAGCTTAAGAAAAAGTGAGTGAATTTTATTTTAATTAATACCTACTTAAACTTTACGTTATTTCAATTTTACATCGCGCTGGCTGTATAGAAAGTTGAAACATGGTTCAATAGAAATGTGAAAATAGACCTAGTTTTTTTTTTAATAATTTGACAGTTGTCAGTTGAAAGCGATTCTCCCTAGGGCTGAAAAGGGTTACTTTCAACCCGCTTCTCAGGCAATTTCAGACCTACTTTCCGAGTATGAGTAATGAAAAATACTTTTATTAACCCTGTGTTTATAACACAAATTGTGCCCCTATCGGGAATCGAACCTTAATCTCCTGTATTCCACCATCCGCAAAATTGCATCATTTTGCATACGCTTAATGCGGTTGTCTCTATTAATTCTATGATTGTACATATAAAAATTATGTAAATCAGCATTTCCTCTGCTCTTAAGTCTTGTCTTATCGTTAGTACCTAATTCGACGTGACCCAGCAAACTGACTGAGCAAACTGTTTTCAAGTAGACACCAAACGTAGAAATTGCCATTTAAACTTTAATTTCAACTGCTAGGAATCATAAGTTGTGTCTGTTTTCACTGCGAGTTAATTTAGTTTTGTCAACTTTATAAAGTTTTAAAGAAACTTATAAATTGCAAAACTTCCAATCGATTTTTCTCAGAGGCGATCCTACCGACCTACACCAACTGTACCTAGCTACTGTTTATGTTTTTAAAGATATTTATTTTATAGTATTTTTTTAAAATGATAGAACACTCCAATCTTTTTTCAAGGGTTCGTAGTCAAATGACAAAATGAAACCTTTATAATTTAGCCATGTCCGTTTGTTCGTATTGGGTATTTGGTATGTAGTTTTGAGTAAATTACGTCTTGTAATCTAAGAGGTTATCCTTATACAAAGAGTTCCTTAGGAATTTGCAAAATTGACAAAGATAAAAACGCGGAGTAACAGTTAGTTGTTTATATTTTTGGCTATAAGAACACACTTAACCATAGCAATAACTTCGTTGACTGAGATCAAGCCTTATTCATACTGTCACTACTCCATAATAATATATTTTGAAAATTCTCTTATGAGTTATGATGCTATTGTAAAAATAAAAATAGACCAAGGAATACATGGAACGTGCTCAAAATGTTGATATGCGAGTCGGGTTTAATATAAGAAAAAGAATGAAATTATTTTTAAAATTGTAGCTAGATATACGGCAATGTCACAAGAAAAGGAAGCACGTATGAACTCGTCATGAAGTTCGCAAGAAACTTCGTCTGTTTTGTACAAAAGAAAAAGGAAATGAGCCATTGAAGTTGATACAAATATATATAATGTTTGTTGGATAATTGAGAACAGTTTTAATTGAAACGGGAACAACAATTAGGGCTGAACTGACTGCTACGTCAGGTGTCACGAGTTTGATCCCCACATCACGTCAGGGTAAAAACTTGAGTGATAACCCTGATTACTTATTATGAGTGTTAAGTATGGATTAACAAAAGAATATATTAATATGAGTGTTATAAGTTATAACGGTTGTCTGGTACCCATAGTGTAAGTTCTACTTAGTTTGAGGCCAGGTGGCGTTGCGTGATAATGAACAAACATTATCATTATTTTATGGACAAGTATACACATTTTTTCATAACCCAATGTTAACATGTTTGCAATTTAGATCGCAGGCGAAGTTTTAGTATCTTATAAAAATGATTAGATTGTGCCAAAACATATGTATGAGATTAAATTTGGTATGCGCATACATGTGTTATCTAGTTAAGACCTGCTCTTGTTTGTGTCGGTATTATACATACGTACATAGGTATATAGGTATATAGATCTTATTGTAATTAGAGCGCAGAGCCTTTTAAGTCAGCATCCTAATCTTGCGTATCTATAGAATTAGGATATGCCTACGAAATAAAATCCCACTTTAAGACCTGAAATAACCGATTTGACAAAATTTGCGATGGAAAAGTGAATTAAGAATTATTATTCAAATTATTGCTGTCGTTTAGTGTTATGTTAGGTATTTTGTACTTTGTTTCGTGGTCAGCACATTGTAATAGATCTTTTTGTTTTATTACTTTACAATATATTATGTAGTTATCCGTAATCAATAAGTTATTCGAAGGTACTGATAAAGAGTTTTGTAACCCTCAACCATTGTTTCTAAAAATCCTAAAATATGTAATTCTTCAACTGAAGAGTACCTACTTACCTATTTCCTTGTCTGACTTGAAAACTTACGTCACTTCCGTACAAACCACAGATAAATAACGTTCATCCTCCCTTTTCACCCTTCCTCACCTTCACAGCTAAAACTTTCTAAAATAATGTCTTACTGGTTGCCTTCATTATAAAAGAATTACACGTTTCTTTTTCAATATTAAGAGTAAGCGTTGATGAGTCAATTAAGAAGTTTCTATAAAGAAATACTAGCTGTTCCCCGCGGTTTCAGACGCGTTAATTTCGGAATTTTTACAAGAATTCCGATAAAAAAGTACTCTATCATTATTATGTACTCTTGGTATTGTATGCAAAAGTTCACGACAGTCGCACAATCAACTAGACGAGAAAATGTATCCTTACTGATATTATAAATGCGAAAGTATGTTTGTTACGCTTTCACGCCTTAATTTCAACCGATCATCATGATAGTGATAAGGCCGCCCTTTGGAGCCACTTAATACTGCTGTTTTCAAATATCTTTTTTGTTTTTGTACTGTTTGTGTGGTGTTCAATAAAGTGTTTTTCATTCATTCATTCATTCATGAAATTCTGCATACAGAGGACACAATGTACTTTTTATACCGGAATTTTCGCGGTAACTTCGAAATTGCTTCGGGGAGCGGCTAGTTAACATATAAATGAACACATATTCGCATTTATAATATAAGTATAGATTATGTTTACCCGGTGGTCGGTACAGGTTGGTCCATAAACTCAAATGCTTTTACTTTCCTTGTCTTACACATGAAGGTTAAAAAGGGATAGACTAAGTTTTAATAAGCAAAGTTCACCGAGTCTGGGATAAACACGCAATTATTATCCTACTTTGCTACTAATATTATAAATGTGAAAGTGTGGATGTTTAGATGTTTGGATGTTTGTGAAAGTGTCGATGTTTGGATGTTTGGATGTTTGTTACTCAATCACGCAAAAACGGCTGAACGGATTTGGATGAAATGTGGCATGCACGTTGTCAGGGGTACAGAAAAGACATACTTTTTATCCCGGAATTCCCGCGGGAACTCCGAAATTACCGCGGGTGAAACCGCGGGGCACAGCTAGTAGAACGTTATAATTATTAGTTTTTGAGTGTGCTTGTTCTGTTATTATTGCGTTATGAAATAAGATAGGTATGTATACACCAAGGACATTCGTAAAAAAATCGCATGAAGCTGTCGTAGGTAATGGATGGATTGTAAGTGAAACGGCAAAATAAGAAATGACCTTGCACCAACAAATATTATCATTGGGTCTAATGCTGTAACACTACACCCTGCGTAACATAATACATTAATTACCTACTTTTTGTTAAAGAAACTTCCAATAAAACATGATAAAATGTCATATCGGTGATATTTGAGATTGATTAGGTAGAGAACGGAATAATTTTTTTTTTTTTATGTCATAGGGAGCAAACGGGCAAGTGGTACACCTGATGGTTAGTGATTACCGCCGCCCATAGACATCTGAAACACCAGAAGGCTTTTCTTATTGTAATAGATGTGCTCGCGTTTTTATCCGCATGACTTTTGGAATTACCGCAGGAATTCTTTATAACGCGAATCTAATGCGGGCGTACGCAGAACAACCTGCTAAGGTTATTTCCATATTTCCATCCAAATTGCCGACTTTACTGGGGATTAAAAAAAAAATTCTTTCATCTGAACCGCCCAAGTCAGCTTTTTTACAACATTTTGTACCGAACATTTTGTACATTTTGTACATTTTTTTTGTATTATAATATAATATAATATTATAATATTATAAAATAAAATAAAATATTATAAAATAATATATATATAATATATATTTAATATATATATAATAGCGTCAATACATTTTCATGTCATGAAACAAAAAAAATTATAAAATATATATATATACTATATAAAATATTGTTTCATGACATGAAAATGTATTGACGCTATTTGACGATACTGGACGATATTTGAATAAAACTTCAAGTTGGCCCCCACACAGCACACCCTTCATTTTTTTAATGTCTATTTTATTTTGTGTTTTTTTAATGGGGACCAATAAATTCCTTTTCTATCTTTTTTTTTCTTTCCCGATAAGAATATCTGAAAAATATCGGATTCAAGCATAAATATTTAAAAAACTTTTATATTCTAATATTTGTTTCAATTTTATGATAAATAAAATACAGAGTATATCGTGCATACTTACATACACACTTTTACAGTCAATCGTGTAGGTGTAGAAAATTATAGTTGGTTCCAGCAACCCCAATCCGTAAACACAATTGTGCTCGACTGAATCACAATTTTGAAACCAAAATTTACCATCCATGTCGGAGAACTTACATCGGATGCACCAATCGTGAATGGTAATGGGTTCACGGTACAACGGTACAGTTGAACAGATAAATAACTGTTTATTTTGGATTTTCATGTGCACAATCAATATAGATACCTAATTAACTAATAACTACAAAAAGAACCCCGCTTAAGATAATTTCACATTTTTCTATACTCATCGAATTATATTTTAATAGAATATTTAAGAAGATATATTGATCTAGGTACCTCTATTTTTTGTTTTTAGCAAACGAAATTAATGTGATGGTTTAAAGACTCATGGGTATTTAATATTTATTTTACAAGAGATGATAAAAACTAAAAAGTAACTTTCTTTTTCGTGCTGTTCATGAAAGTACCTACATGATTGTAGCGCGCATACTTATTTATGTCGATAACTGTACCGCTGCCACGCTTTGCGAACGTTCACCATGCATATTTCATGCCATCGGCGATCTGACGACGAATACCGTAACTCTTGTGTCTGATCCCGACTTCCCATTGAGTTTCCTGTATGTAGCGAGCGATATTTTCCAAATTTAATCTATAAACTTTATGGGTCGTTGTTCTTTTTGAACCTTTACTGTTGTGTATTTATAAAACGCGATTCGAATTCGATATGTACCTACAACTACATGCATACGTGTACGGTCGACTTGCTGTAGCAATGGGGCAGCAGCCATTTTGTTAGCCCCGGGGGAACAAACCTATTTTAGCTCGGGGAGCAAATCCTACCGTACGTTAAATTTTACCGTTCCAAGTGAAAATTAGTTTAATAGGGATGTTGACTACTATTGAAAATCAAAATTCTAATTAGTCCGTCAGTTACAAAATAAAAAAACAATAGACACGTATTTTTTGTTTTTTTTAATAAATTAAAATATACAGAGATGAAGCGCATTAAAGTTTAGGATGAGGAGGTCGTGACGTCACTAACCGCAAAACCGCCATACAAACTGTCAGAATAGTGACGTCACGCAAAATTTCAACTCAATATATCGCCGTTATTTTTTGATTACGTAAAAAAAGAAAAAATACGTGTCCAATATTTTTTAATAATCTACAAGACGGACTAAAAAATAAAAATTAGTCAACATGCCCATTGTGGTAAAAGATAGGAAGTCATACCTCATTTATTTATCATTTTACTATACGTACTGACCTTATTATAAAACTAGCTGGTCCCTCCGCGGTTTCACCCGCGGTGATTTCAGAGTTCCCGTGAGAATTTTGGGATAAAAAGTATCCTATGTCACTCAGGACTACTATAGCTTCCTATAAGTGAAACAATTTTCAAAATTGGTTCAGTAGATCCAGAGATTAACCCCTACAACGTCACAAACTCACAAACTTTACCTCTTTATAGTAATAGTTACTATGATTATAAAATAAAAAATTCAGAAAGACAAGGTCCTAGGACATTGAGAAACCACGCTTCCAATCAATTAACTTTGCAAACATAAATTACATGATGATATTTAATATTTATCATCTTCACACGAGTCCGTCTTAATCTCGTCGAGATTTAGTATTAAATAGTTTCTTGTACCTACAACGTACAGCCTACAGCGATCCATTACGTTTATTTCTGGATAAGATTAACAAGTAAGTAATACGTTTTCATTCCCGTGTAATCTGGTAGCTAGATTAATGCTCAGCTAAATCGAGATTAGACGAGGTGTTACCTGGAGAAATTATGTCTCTCTATGGACTCATTTATTAATGGATATAATTCAGAACCGTTAATGATTAACAAAATTGCGTAAGGATAGAATTTTTATTCGACTTATAAATAATGTGAATAAATAAATTACAATTTGCATTTTAACTTAACAAAATAGTTATAAATAAAATTTTTTTTTAGGAATTATGGTGCATTTACGTACTTACAATATAAAATTTCAATTATTTAATTAAAAATTTCTGCCAATATAGTTTAAAATTTCACCATCGATAACTATCGTAACAATGTTTTAACATCAATGTCGATAACGAAAATTTATTGTACAGCAAATATAAATACTACAACGATCCTGTAAGTTCTTTGAACCTTGTTGTAGATATTTTACAGTTAGGTGGTAAATAAATAACTGGGTTCAGCGCTCTGTGTTTAGCTCCAGACGAATTTATTGGGTGCTGTCAATTACTTGCACACCTACTTTAGAACAAGTACATAAAAGAACTGCTTAACCACCAAATTTACATGCGTGAGTAAGTTTTTTCTTAAGTTATCATAGAGTAAAAGAAAAACTCGTATTGATTTTAGAATTAATACTTTGTCTTTGAAAAGAATAGAATTAAAATCAATTTGATCATGATATAAAATAATTGAAAATGAGAACATACTCGTCAAAGTACCTTCGTAAGTAAATTTGGTAAATCAACTTCTTTTATATTTATTTGACTACTACCTGTGCCCCGCGGTTTCAACCGCGTGAAATGTTTTTATGTAAAAACTTATTTCCCGACATCCGATTCGAATGAAACAAAGCCTATATGTAGCTCCAGGCTAAGTTTGATCTAGCTGTGAAAACCGCATGACACTCCGTTCAGTAGATTCGGAGATTATCGCGAACAGTCAGACAGACAGACAGAAAAGAATTTTAAAAACTCTCTTTTTGTGGTTGGTTACTTTTCTTTTATCGCCCCCTGTAAATTTTTCTTAAAAATATTCAATGTACAGAATCGCGGATTCTACTCTTTTGTTATAGTATAGATCACAGGTAGCCATTATAATAAATCAGTATTCACAATGAAAATATCGCCAAGTTTCATTCTTGAAATACTAAAACGTCACCACCACACCACCACAAAAACATATCATATTTAATTGTTATCTGATTGTTTAAATAAAGTAAAATAAATCAAAAGAAGACCTTTACAGTTTTGAAAGTGTAAAGGGACCCTTTATAACATGCAAGTGAACTTTAAACTTATTTAACCCAGCGTAATGAATACTTGATATAAACGCTATATTAAACACCGCTAGTTCAATTAAAGTTAAACCTTTCATATTATGTTAACGTATATACCTTTGTTGTAGGTATTTATATAAGTATTAGCTCAAAGTAAAGTTTGTGGAACCATAAGTAAGTAGATGCCTAGAGTTATACGTACTTGTGTACGTACTATGATATATTATGCATTATTTAAGTGCTTCTGTAACAAAACTCCGCACAACTTCAAGGCTTTACTTGCATGTAACGTTTTATGAACTTTAAAATTAACAATACGTAATAACCATTTACGAGGAGAGGTATCGAAACGTACCATGCGATCGATGCATAGATATCGAGACCAAAATTATTGTTTCCGAATCATTGAGCAGCGTGAAAATATTAAGCACTTTCCAACATTTTTGAACTTTCCTGAAGGTTAAAGGTACCAATGAAATAAGACTTTTTCGAACCAAGTTTACGAAGAGGTAAACTGAAACTAACATAACCCTTGCGCATTTGACCGTGAAGAGAGTAATTGTGGATGGTACGTGATCGGAGTGTGAAAGTAAGGCCGATACAAAGTTGGTTACAAGGGAACTAAATACGTCTTTACGAGCTCCGAATCCCCCCAACTAATGGGGACCAATAATGTCTTTGTCATAACTGAGGCGTATATCAAAGAAAACATTAGGTACATCGGATTGCGAACATCCAATTTCTTTCATATATGTATGCATGTTTTCGTTTGCCGAACGTAATGTTATGTACTTTTTAATCCTTTAATCAGCTTTGTACGCACCCTATTCCAGCCCTAGAAAGCTCGAAGGGAAGGACAGTATTAAGTAGGTACAATACGTATTCAAATAAAATTTGAATAATTTGTGCCCTTATGAATCTTACAAACAAACATTCGTTAAGTTAATCGAATTAACTTGTGGATTGTGGGCCGAATGTAATATGAAAGAGTAATTTCGAAAATATGCTTTCTCATGTTCTTTCACGTGGAAAAAAACCGCCCTAAATATTCTATAGGTAGATACTAGATAGGCAGATAATAATTAATAGAAAGTAATTTGGATGAAACATAAAAAATCTATGTCGGCTCTTTTCCACTTGATGTAGTTTTAATCTCAACCGTTGAAAGATGTTCTTACAATTAGATGAAAGGAAAAATCATTGTATGAAAACTGGATGTTTAATTTTTCTTTTTTTCTTTCATACTTGTCATGACCCTTTCAGCGAAAATGCGCAAAGTAGTAGTTAAATGTTCGTTCAGAGTGAAAAGATCCTTTCATTTCGTCAATTTAATAATTTTTTTTTGCTATTTTTAGGTGTTGGTAGGTAGGTACCTACCTACCTATTTAACACTAAATGGAGCATAACGCATTAATGACATAAATGAATTAACTTATTTTTTTTTATTTCGAAATAGAAAAACTTCAAGTATGAATTCACATTTATTTCAAACGTCTGTAGACTCAGTAGATATTTTTATACAACATATTTTCATTGAAAATTCATTATAAATTATCTTAAAGTAATAAAAAAGTACCTGTAAGGATTTCGACAGTCATAGATAAATTACATAAAAATTAGCTTTATCTCTAATTAGTTTCAAATACCTACTTCAAATTTATTCAATTGTATCTTCAATCCGACAAGAATGGGGATGTGGACTACTTTTGAAAATCAAAATTCTAAATAGTCCGTCAGTTAGAAAATAAAAAAACAATAGACACGTATTTTTTGCTTTTTTAAATAAATTAAGATATACAGAGATAAAGCGCATTAAAGTTTAGGGTGAGGGGGTCGTGACGTCACTAACCGTTAAACCCGCCATACAGTCAGAATAGTGACGTCGTCACGCCAAATTTCAACTTAATATATCGCCGTTATTTTTTGATTACGTAAAAAAAGAAAAAATACGTGTCTTATATTTCTTAATAATCTAAAAGACGGACTAAAAAATAAAAATTAGTCCACGTTGCCATGGCCGCATAGGGTTTCTTTTTTATTTCAAATTTTCGCTGATTTTAAATTTTCTTTAATTTGTTCACAGATCAAAGATGAAATCGAAATTCACGCTTATTTCCATCTACTTCTACGCTCTGCTGTCAAGTGGCACCACATCCAGAGGTAACGAGGACAAGCAATGGCTGGAGTCTTTAGTACAATTAGTGGAGTTAGAGTACGAAGATCATTGCGAGAAGAGAGCAACTGCTACATGGAATGAGCTAATTGGAAGCCCTGATAGCCTCATTATTAAGGTAATTTTGATGATCCCACTTATAAATAGGTTTATTTCATTGAATATAAACCGAAATCAAAGATAAAGTAGGTCAAGTTTAGTGAATTAATCGCTGGGGCTAATCGCCCTTTAGATAAAATAAAATTTAAAAGATTTTAAAAACAAAACTGCCGCACTTGGAGACATTCATTAAATTAATGATAATAATTGGCATTTAAGTAAATTTTACTTAATAAGTTTAACACACACTTTAACGAATGATTCTAAAAACAAAACTGCCGCACTCTGAGTTTTGTTTTTAAAATCTTTACTTAAAATTAAGTAATCATTATAACGACGGCGCCGGCGTCACAGTTCACTTAACACCAGAAATTATATAAGTTCACGTACATCTCCAGTGGAGCTAGGATGCGCAACATGATAAAATTTTATCGAGCCATTTTATCGATTCTCGTCGACATAATATATCGTTTTGTCTACCAGTGGTAAAAATGTTTAACCGAATCGAGTCTTAACTCAATACCCCACTACTGCACTTTTTTGCTTGGACGGCCACAAATATTTGTCGTGTCGACAATTTTATCTTTGGTTCGATAAACATATCATGTTGCGCATCCTAGCTCCGCAGGTTACTTCACACTTTATCGCGGTTAGCGAAGTAGCAGGATCACCATTAACTACGTATAATTTCATGTCCTTATTAATTATTAGCGGCATCAGAGTTAAATTACGTCACGTAAACATGGCGTCCACGCAATAACTGTGTCTTTACTTTCTGTGCGAAATATTAGACCTTTTGCACATTATAAGAAATTTAATTGTGTCTTATGCATGCATCCGACCAAAATTGCGCGTGTCTTATCCGACATTTCTTGTAATATGTACGGTCCCATATAACAACCAAAGAGACTGGATGTCTTATAAGACACAAGACAAGAAAATTTCTTATAATGTGCAAAAGGCCTTACAAAAAATTGATTCAAATAATAATTAATATATGGCGCCAACAAAGTGTAAGATATACATTTTGCTGAGTTTCAGTGACTAGGCACAACGACCGACTCCGCGCGGTGGTAATAATGTGCAAACTACAGAAGAGTTTACTGATCATGATCAATCAAATGTGGTGCCCGAGCGAACACCGGTAGCAGAAATACCAAAGACCCATCTTCGGTGGGGAACTTTCGGTTGCGAACTTTCCCGAACAATCCCCTATTTTTCTCTCAGTGAACGAAGACTATGAAAAAAACACTAAAAGCTTATTTTACTACTGGAAAAACTATAACTTCTGGTAGACTTGACCTAGTCTTTTCAAACTAACTATTGATTTCACACTAACATTACCCTAATATTTTAAGTAATTATTATTCTTAATCCAATACAGTACGTTAAATGAATATCATATCCATCTAGAGCGGTTTAGTCACTAAACTTTATAATTCAATATTTGATGTTAATTGGCATTATGGTTTGAAGCTTTAAATAAATTAATTTTTTAAACTATAAATACACAAAAATTATTTTGCTGACTTTAATTTAAAGTTTTAAGAATATACTTGCACAAACTTTATTGAATTTAAAAATTCAGTCGCTTCTACTGTTCTATTACATGATCTGATGTATTTATACAGGAATCTTCCTATTTCTTTATGAGTTCGTAAAACATTTTTATGATATTTATGATATTTTTTTATATTTATGATATTTTTGATATTTTTAATATTTATGATAATTTATGATGTTACTAGCTGTGCCCCGCGGTTTCACCCGCGGTAATTTCGGAGTTCCCGCGGGAATTCCGCGATAGAAAGTACTCTATGTCCTTCTCTGTACCCCTGATAACGTGCATCCCGAATTTCATCAAAAACCGTTCAGCCGTTTTTGCGTGATTGAGTAACAGACATCCAAACATCTAAACATCCAAACATCCACACTTTCACATTTATAATATTAGTAGGATTTATGATATTATTGTGTAATTTAAGTCTTTATAATCGATTATTTACCTTTTCGCTTAGATACTTTAGTAAGAAAACCAAACTTTACCACCTACACAGATAACTGATGATTCTACGTCTGAATAATAATAAGTTGGCATATTATTTCAATATAAATATTTACATCAAAAACAGTGACTGATAAAAAACAAGCAGAACAAAGTTTAATATTGTAAATAACTCTTTATAGTCATAAAATTTATATGAATAATGAAAATTGATTATCTACGTGTTTTCGTCAGGAATATTGGAGCGTAAAAAGTTACTTAAGATTGTAGAAAAATAATGATATTATTATACAGAAAAACGAAAAAAAAAATAGCGGACAATAGGTAGAATAAGTTACTTCGGACGCTATAAAGTTATACGAGTTTTCGTTTATTATGAACGTGGGACGCCTCAATAAATATAAACAGCTAAGTGCAAATAATCTCGATTCTCGTATTTGCTGTCATGTAAATATGAAGTGTTAAGTCATAAAAAATATTTCGTACTTGCACCTCTTGTTCGATATTTTTATTGCGGTCGTCAAATATTATGTATGGTTAGCAAATCAGATAATAATCGCCATACCACAGGAAGGCTTTAATGTAGGGTACGGTCGGGTAAGGTCTAACTTCACAAACTCTACACCTTAGTCAGAATATGTGGCTTGGCCGTTTCGTTACTGCAAGAACTTTTGTATTACAGAAAAGTAATTAAGAGTGGATACATTTTTCACCTTACACTCATGTGAATGGAGCGGTTGCCAAGCTACATATTCTGACTAAGGTGTAGAGTTTGAGAGGTTAGGCCTTGTAGAGTTAGGGTGTGTAGAGTTATAAGCTTGGCTCTAACTTTTTGACAGTGCCCGTCATATGGATTCGTCTTGGCATTATTTTACATGAAAATGTTTTTGGTGGGATTAGTTTTACTAGTCTCCTCTAACGTTACGTTAGAAGAGACGTAGGGTAACCTAATCTCTACCAGGCTACAATGTCTAATACATTACAAACCAACATACAAAAAATCTAATATTGTATCTTTGTAACATTAGTATATATGTAGCGTTTTTATAGCGATGATGGCTAGTGTACCAAATGATTCAAGTTTTTTTTACTGTTCTCGAGATGCGTCCAACCACATCTATTTATACAATAATATAAGAGCAGTATCCACGATTCTGTACATTGAATATTGTTTTCTACCAAATATTGAGAGGGGGCGATAAAAGATGAGTAAATCGCCACAAAATTTTTTTAAAATTCTTTTCTGTGTGTTTGTTCATGATAATCTCCGAATCTACTAAACGGATTGTCATGTGGTTTTCACAGGTAGATAAAGCTTAGCCTGGGGCAACAAATAGGCTGTTACATTTAAATCGGATTTCGGGAAAAGTTGTCATATAATATCGTTGAAACCGCGAGGCACAGCTAGTAATATCTAATTTCCTAAATGTACCTGTATATTGAATTTGACAGCTTATACAGCTTATGACATCTCATACTCGTATTTCTTTTACTCTCGATTTTTCAAATATTTTTGCATATTTAGATGTAGAATAAATGAAATCACGTTCAGGATTTGATTTGATTCCTCAGAAATAATGGTACAGAGGTAATTCTCACCAATTTTTTTGTTCGCAGCTCGAAAGGGATAAATCTTTTGGAATATTTTCTCGGACGCAAACGAATGACATAAAAGAGGGTGTCACCGAACATTCTTTGATAGACAACGATAATATTGTTAAACGCAAAGTTAATCTTCTTTTGAAGACTGGCGACTTTTTGCTAGACACTGAAGACTGGATAAAGGTAAATGAACATTTTGTCATAGGTACTTATAGGTAATACTCGACACATCAAAAACTAAAAGTAAAACAATTTTAACCATAGCTGTCAATTTACACGACCTAACAAAGCAAATGTGATTTATTCTAACGCCAAAGTAATTTATGAACACAACTTCAAAGGTCCTCATTAATTGAATCAAAGTAATGGAGTTGAATTTTTTTTGTTACAGTTAGTAACGTATGGTGATAGTGCTTCAAACAGAGTGCGTTTTGCGTCGGACTATGACTGTGGTACTGGAGCTAATTGTACATTACGAGGTAATGTTTTTTAACTGTAACATTATTTTTGTGTACTACAATAAAAAGTATTCTATTCTAATCTATACAGTCGCATGCGGCTCTCGATCTCAAAGGATGGGCTTTTTTGTATGAAGTCGGTAATGAAGCTCATGTCTGTCAATCAATCAGTCAATTATGTGGAAGTTAAGTTCAAATGAGGAGCAAATAAAAAAAAAATTGGTGCATGTAGTTACAAATTTAAAATCGAATGGACTGTTTATAAAAGAATATAAAAGAAAAAATTAAAAGAATATAATACACTTGTACTTAAAAGAATATAATACAACCGGACGTGTATTAATATACACGTCCGGTTTCGAAGTTGTGGACGAAAGACAAAGATTTGTTTTTTTTTTACAGCTATTTTAATTTTTTGATTTTATCCTTCCTTTATCAGCTAGCTAACTAACTTTTCTCCGCGGTTTCACTCGCGTACATTTTGGAGATCGCGCAGGAATTCCGGGATACAAAGTACCTTAAGTCTTTTTCTGTACCCCTGACAATGTGTATGCAAAATTTCATGAGATTTCACCAGCGTTAATTTCGGAGTTCTCGCGGAAATTCCGGAATAAATAGTACCCTTTGTCCTTCTCTGTACCCCTAATAACGTCTGTAAAAAATTCCATGATGATCGATTGAGCCGTTAAGGCCTGAAAGTGTAACAGACAGACCGAGTTACTTTCGCATTTATAATATTAGTAGGGAAGTAGGGATAGTATAATTTTAAGAACCATCTCCCTAATAAAAGCGTCTTTAAAACGTTTTGAAAAGTCACGGAAGATTTATGGCTGTTGTTAAAGAGCAAACTGCTTGTGAATGCGAAGAGTTACTAAGTGACATTCAGGATAACTTCGGAAGCGGCTAAACTCTTTTGACAAAAATGCGCCCCAGATGCGACATTTCGTCGTAATTGAAGTCCTAAGTAGGCGTTTATAGCTTTTATAATGTTCTCATCGTCATAAGAATTTCATCTATTAAAATAGTTTAATACTGTAGTTAAGACACCAATTTAATTTAATTCAACTCTTTAAATAATACTGTACGTACAATCTTTCTTGTTGACAGAATTACATAACAGTTTAGCGAGGCAGCAAGACGAACAGTTATTACACCAGATGAAAATGTCTTGGGAAGAGAAATTGCCTGATTATACAAAATATTTAAATGAAATACTACCCCTTACGAAAAAAGCTGCGCAGAAAAATGGTAAGTACAATTTATTTTTTTATAACGCAACTACACAATAGTAATGGGCATACCTACACAATATGTCTTTACTGTAATAAATGTCTCCATACTCCACCTGGTAGCCTGGAAGAGATCCCTTCATAGTGATAAGGCCGCCCTTTGGAGCCACTTAATAATTTCTGTTTTTAATTTTTTTTTATTATTGTACTGTTTGTGGTGTTCAATAAAGTATTTTTCATTCATTCATTCATATGTATGAAAAAAAAAATATATTTGGTCCATCAGTTAAATATCAAAAAGATAATAGACGCGTATATTTTGTTTTTTCAATGAAAAATACTTAGATAAAGCACATGAAAGTGTAGGAATGAAGGCTCGGGATGCCATAACGTCGTATATGAACTGTAGCAAGGCGTTGACGTCACGCGACATTTTGACTTCGCCGTTATTTTTTGATTACTTATGTAAAAAAAGTATACGTGTCCAATATTTTTTTAATCTACGTACATACATATATGCATGGCGAAATAAAAATAACCTTAGTCAATAGGCCACTAGGTTGGTGAAAATCTAACTTCATTTAAAACTTTAATATTTTCTTTTTCTTAGGATACAATACTGTTGAGTCATATTGGGATTTCCTTGCCGAATACGAAGGAGCTATATTGAAGGCTCGTGAGTTATGGGAGCACATCAAACCCCTGTATGCTAAATTACATAAATATATTGCGCTCAGATTGAAGGGGCCGGACGCCATCGGCAAAGTGTTACCTGTACATTTGCTAAGTAAGTTACCGCTTTTCTCCTGTCTGCAACCTTAAAACATAACGAATTCAGTAGATTTTTGGAATTTTTATAAGGTCGTCGAGGAGATCCTTCCAATGAAAACAAATTAAACAAATTACCTTAATCAGATATATTGCAAATAAGCCACAGTTTTTTTAAGATTAGTTTAGTACAGGTTGACAATATAATTCACCATTCTAAGAACAACTATAAAACTTGACGAGTTGGATGGATTGGTATATAGGTATGTACCTATAATTATGTAATATTATGTAAAATAATGTGGATTAATCTGTTATTTTATAACAAATATTTCCTGTATTTTAACGATCACATCCAACGACCATTCCTATTTTTTTATCAATCAATAAATATTGGAAAAAGAATAAGAAAAATAAGCGAGAAAATTTTATGATGAACAATGTTTGTGTTTGGACTTTCTATAACTAAATTAACTTTTTCCGATTGATTGATGAGATGTTGTTTCTATTTATTTTTATATAAATAATTATGTTTTGGTATCTTCTACTGCCAAGTTAGAGCGACTACGCTATCCAGAGAAAAAACTTCAGACTATAGAAAAAAAACAGAGACGACTCTAGTTTCTTACTGAAAATCAATTAAAAAGGTTATAAAATTTTCCCAAGGTTTATTATTTGGATTATTATTATTAGGTATAAGTTGGTATACGTAAGTACGTGTTCAGTAGGAAATTTATGATCTATATTCTTGATATGGGTAAGAACCCAACCGTTAAACTTACCGCAAGGCAATTTGCCAATATAAGTATAAAATATTTGGAGCACGATACCTTGGGGATAAGTTTTACTATTTCATTGCTTCATGCCTCCCAATGGATTAATGTTCAAGTCTCAGCTGTGAAAAATTTCGTATTGTAACGATTTTTTTGTTTTATGCTCTACTTGCTTTCAGAATCACTGCATGGAGACGATTGGTCCAACGTTATCGAGAGCTTGTTACCGAAACGTGCAGATATTTATCAGAAAATTCATGCGAACATACAATTAAAGGTCTAAAAAATTTACTTTAAGTATTTTAATATTTAAAATATCATTGAGTAGTTGCAATGCAATAAAAATGTTTTATTTTTATTTTTTATTAGGAACTGGGTGGTCTAGAAGCATTCAAAGCTGCCGCCCACTTGATTAACGAGTTAAATCTAGGAGAATTACAACCAACAATGTGGTCAGAATCACTATTCAACGGATCGTGCCCAACCGTTATGGTCGATTTCTGTAAATCTTATAAAGTGAAGGCAATAACATGCAGAGATGTTAGTATACGAAATTACATGGAGGCTCATGAGTCGGTTATGAAAATGAAATATAAACAACAAGTCGCTTCATACAGCAACAACAGCTACATTCTAAGGGAAGCCAACCGGCATTCAGGTAAATATTATACGCAGGTATTGATAACAAATGTCTTCTTCTTCAGATAATAGGTAAATATGTATTCTTAAACAAAACTTGGTTTTTCAGCCGTATACGAAGCCATTTCTGGATTCGCGTCTCTAATTGCATTAAACCCATATGCATTAGATCGATCGGGCTTGTACTCTATCGGAAGGTTTAATTACAATCCAAATTACCATCGCATTGTGTTGCAATTAATAATGGCATTAAAAGACTTGCCCAAGTAAGTTCAGTGGATTATATATTTATAATGATGTAGGTACCTGTAATTTTTATGATTGTGCTTCATCAAAAAACTTTTTGTTACAGACTGAATTATTACTTAGCGGCTGATGAATGGAGATTGAAAGTTTTAATGGGTGATGTTACTCCTTCAAATATAACGATAAGTTGGAGTGAGTTTCGTAAAAACTTCTCCCTATTAGAAACATCTGATGTTGATATTTTGGGAGATCCATACGTTATTTTCAACAAGCCTTACATAGGGTATGTATGATTTGATGCAATAGTCGAGAGCTGAACGAAATTATAAATCGAAAATAACTATATAAGAATACAATTATTTGCAGGAAATTTATGGGAATAATATTGAAGTATCAAATTTACCAATCATTTGCCGAAGAACTCAAAATTGACGAATCGGATCTAGTCAAACATGTTTCTGAAAATAATTATCGGCTTAGGTACGTAAGTTTTTAATTTATATTAACAAACATCTGCGAATCAATTTATATTGTTATTATAATTAATTTCTTAATTTGATGTATACTAATACTTAAATATTGGTTTTAGTGAGGCTATGTCACAAGGTTACGCGTTTGAGTGGCCCGAGTTGGTTAGCGATTTACTAGCACAGAGAGAAAACGGTTTGGAATATACTGGAGTAACAGATTACTACACTCTATTAGATGAATATTTAGACAAACAATTATTAAACCCGCTGTCAAATAATATCGACGAAGACGATTACATCGAACCCATCGTAGAACCTACTGAACCTATTGAAGCAAACGAAATCCCAATTGAAAATACAGATCTAAATGCCAAAGAAAATGTAATCGACACCCACGAAGACATAATTGATAATACCATTAATACAAACGACGAAACGAATTCGAAGTATGGCACTGATACTTCGACTGTAGGAGTGCTAGAAATAAAAAATCCGGTCGCTGCTGGGGACAAAAACGCCGAAAGTAAAACAAAAGAAGCTTCATATAGCACCTACTGGTGGATAGGTATAGTGATAGCTTTGGCTATAATTGTGATATTAATAGCAATTATAGCAAAGAAACGTCACAGTCACAGAAAGCAGTTGGAGAGACAACGTAGAAACAACACCCATGCTTGATTTGAGGAGTATCGGTTCTAATACTGGAGCCGATGCTTTGTATATTGACAGTTACTGAAATATAAGTGAAATTGTGCCAACAATGCAGTGTCACGATATGTATAGTGAATGTAGTTTCTGTTTCGAGTGTACTTATGTCTTACAATTCTATTTATTTCGTTGTTACAATTTTTGTATTAGTGAATATATTTTGATTTTATGTTAATTATTAGGTATGTCTCATTTGAAATCTGTGAATTTTGCTTTAATTTCACGAGGTGTTGCACGTTAAAATAATTTTAGTGATTCATTTAAATTTCCCTTTCCCATTGTCTTAATCTTAGATGACCTGTATAAACTATACAGTATACTATTCAGTGTCTTTTTTTATTTATTTCGGATTGAGGTTATTAAGTAAATCAAACTTTTAAATAAATAAAGAAAATATTTTTGTACATATCAAATTTTAATATTACCTATAGATAGTAAAAAAGATTGTTACCAAAAGTGTCTAAGTATAGTAAATAACACTGTAAATTATAGTTAGACATAATTTCGTCGTGCCTTAAGCGTCTCAATTTATAAAATAAGATGCATGATAAATTTCTTAATGTTAAAAGTACCAGAGTAAGTTTAGAAAAGATCAAATTTGTATAAATAATAGTGATAATTTTATAAGAAAAACTATTTTACTTCTTTCACAATTTACAGAATGTATGAAACACTTTTATAATGGTTAATTTTTTTTGATAGAAATTATTATTATCTTGCGTTATAAAAATCTTTTCCGATCTATTAAAATGTAAAGAACTACTAACAATATTAATTTCTCTGTAAAATGTAATTAATCGTAATTACACGTGTGTAACTGTTTGTTGTTTATAATCAGAGAATACTTTAAACACGAAAAAAGAATTAGTAAAATATGTGGATTGAGAAACAAAATAATAAAATGAATGTTTTGAAAGAGATATTGAATTTTCATTTAATTTAAAGTCCTGAGCTTTAGGATGCAAATATATTTAAAAGATGGATAATACATAAACACAATACATATACCCAGCATATACCTACTACTCTTTAATCTTTATGAACAAAGACGAAGGTAAAGACCAAGCCTGACTTTTGGAGAAATCTATACATATATGTAATAAAGTCGTAACAAAAAGATATATTTATTGTACTTTAAATATTATAATATTAATCAGTATATAAATATAAAAACGTGAAATGTCACTGATATACTGACGAAATTCTAAAAACTACTTGACCTATGAAGGAATTTGGTCGGTAGATAGTTTATAGGTAAGAGACATCAGCTAAGAACGTATTCCACGGACTGCCAAATAAACGTGGGTGAAGAGGAAAAGTTTGTAAAGGATAGCTAATCTCTAGAATTAGCGAACCTAATCTTTTTATCAATAGATAACTACAGTATTCTCGAGGTCTATGATGAGTAAATATGGTGCGAACACCTGTTTGGGCATAGGACCGATTATTCTGAAGCAAAAAGTTCCCAAAGGGAATTTCAAAATTCACGTGGATGAAACTGCAAGATTAGTACTGTAAGTTAAAAAAACGTTATTGGGAATTCCTTTTTGAACTCGGTCTATAAAATAACAAAGAGGATGAAGACCTGTTCACTAAGCAGAATAAGAAAAATTTACAAAAAACATCCGAGTACCACGGTTTTACATTTAAGTCACGATATTTGAAAAAATGCATATTATGGCAATACTGCGATGCGATGTAATATTTGAATATGCATTGAACCTTTTTTATCTTGACGCCATGGCCCATAACATCAAGCGGCCTGACTTAGTCTAGAATCTAGATCGTCTTCTCGCTTTTATTGTATTTTATTATCCAGTGAGTGGGTTACTAATAAATATATTTTGTAAGTAGGTTTATTTACCCTAGCCAACCATTCCGGACGTTACCGTCTATACATAGACAGATCTACAGTCGGAGGATAATTTTTTGTTTTTCTAGGCCAATACATATATTTATGTAAACAACCTCTATAAAGAAAATGCCAAGCTCTTTCAGATAAAGTTTTTTAACTCAATGTTGTTATTAATTCCCTTTCATATTTTATCTCAAAATTACTAGAGATTATACCTAGCATGTATACCTATACCTATAGTCAAGAAAATCTTACAATGTAGGTGCACAATAAACACGAAGTTGGCATGCAGGGGATAATCTCTGAGACTAGTGAACCGAACCGATATGCTAAAAATTTATAAATTTATTCAGTGATGAGAAACTACAGACAGAATATTTTTGGATATTTCTTACTAGCTGTTCCCCGCGGTATTACCCGCGTTAGTTTCGGAGATCTCGCGGGTATTCCGAGATAAAAGTACTTACTATTCTATTTTTTTTTTCTATACTACCCTTGACAACGTGTAGGTAGTATGCAAAAATTAATGTAGTTTCACCCGCGTTAATTTCAGAGCTCCCGTGGATATTTTATAATATTAGTAAGGATTGCGGAACAAAGACGATGTCCTAGAATGCACGAGGATGGCAATGCAGAAAACAGCTGATTTGATTTAAAAAAAACGAGTAATTTAGTTCTTGGAATAAGAGATTAATTTCATTTCATTCAATCATCCTGATATCTATAAAAAGTTCCTGCTGGAATTCTTAAATAAATTACGTAGTAAGTCCTTAAAAAGGAAGATATTATTGACTCTGTTATGTTTTAGTTTCGAATTGGTAATTAATTTTTATTCCTCGTTTAATTAAAATTTTCTAATATTTTCGAAATAAAAAAGGTGTTACAACGATGTTTAAACATAATATAATAATAATTGTAATCCTTCAATGTTATTAGTTCAGGACCCGGTTAGTCCTTTGTTGTTCCAGGCCGGTTTGTTTGCTCTGACTAATAAATTCAAAATTCCCGATTTTGTCCCTTTCCATCTCAAGCGGGATAGAATAAGACAGCGATATGTTATCATTTGCGAAGCAGTCATATAATGGAGATTTACGAGCGCGTTGGAGTAGGTATAAATTAGCATTATTATTTGTCATTACCAGCCAGTGCCTTTTTTATTCATCTTTTCACAATTTTTTTTTAATTTCCAAATTTATTTCCTCCATCTAAATAATTTCGGTATTATCCGCATTAATTTGCCATTTTAGAAAGTCCAATTTAGAAGTATTTTTCACAGTAAATCATTAAATAAATTTATTGTATACGAGTACCTATCTCGCTACATTTTATACTTACAGAAAAAAATCTATTAGATTTCTTTGTCAACTTGGCGATTTGTCACCGTTACGGTCACGATCCTCACAAATGAGGGTCGTCTGAGAAGAAGCAGGTAATGTTTGAAGATTTAGGCAGTTCTAAAATTTTTGTTAAGCCAAGAATACTTTAGCCTCTAGGCTCTATCATTGTAGTACCTAGTTACCTACATATCCTTACAATTTACATATTATAAAACAAAGTCCTCCGCCACGTCTGTCTGTCTGTCTGTTCACGATAAATTCAAAAACTACTGAAGCGAATTTCGTGCGGTTTTCACCAATAGATAGAGTGATTCAAGAGGAAGGTTTATACGGATAGTTTATTCTGGAATTGCCGCGGGAACTCCGAAACTATCGCGGGTGAATCTGCGGAGGACAGCTAATTTCACATAAAAAGGAGTGTTTAAAACTCAGTATCTACAAGTGACAGAAGATGGAACCCCCTTTTCCTTTAAAGTGTTTAGCGTTAACTATAGCGTTAATTTAACTTATAAAACGGGTGGAATACGTGAGTAACTATTTATTTATTTAGCGGAAATATTCACAACGTTACAGTAACACTAAGGCATTGTGAGTCCTTTTGTGCGTCCTTACAGGGGTGAAAGGCCATCCGCGCCCTTGGTATTGTGGGTAGCGACCGCTATAGATACGCCAGGTGTCGCGAGTTCGATCCCCTTACATGGGTAAACATATTGTGGTGAAATTTGTGTTTACCTACCTGGATGTTTGGTATGCGTCAAAAGCAGGTACATATGTAGTTAGCAAAAAAGTAGGTAGGTAAGTAGGTATTACATACGAGTTTTCTGGTACCCATTCTTACAAACTTAACTTTGTTTCGGACCTAAACAATAAGCATTATTATTATTTTGTGTCGGAGTAAAATCGTTGTTTTCCATAACCAATATCATCCGACCTTGTTCCTGAAAGCAATATAACTGTCCACCTCATGCCCCATAAATTCTGTTGCAAGAATCTAAGGCTAGTGTCCTACAGGTAAGAATAAATCTCAAGGGTGAATCTATCTATCTCAGCCTATAAATTCCTTGATAGAATCTTTTTCCCACTTTGACAAGGTCCGTGACTTTGCCAATGTTTCTACTCGATTAACTTTTCGGGGTTCCACTAATAAATACCAACCCCCTATTGTGTTTTTTATGTGTTGTACGAGAATCGTATTCCGACTTAGAGTAGGAATAAATGGACGCAGATAAGCAATAACATGTTAACCCACAAAATTAAGTTACCTATTCAGAACGATTTATTGAGAGTTAGGGAACGTTTTTTAATTATGTGTTTACCTTATTACATTGTTTAAGTATGTAACTGAATATTGAACATAAAAAATGTTGACAGAAAATGGCGCTATAATTTTAAAACACGATTTACTCAAAATTTCTCCAGTGTGGGTTAACACACTATTGCTTATCTATGTCCAAATATAATATGTTACGGTTAGTATGATAAATGCAGTGAAATCTATTATTCACATTAACTTTGCTATGACCCTAGTCGACTCCATAAATGAAATGCAAATCACCTCGATGTGATAAGTTAGATTAGATTTGTACCTTCTGCTGATCAGTACAAGCTAAGCGAGCGCAGCGAGCGTGCCACGCCAACGGTCGGCGATGCGCCGAAGACAAATGATTCACACAGAAATAGGAGCTCTACATGGCAAGCTACGTCGCTTTTGTTATAAAAGTATCGCTCGCTCACTCGATGTGCGAAGGTCTTTAGCAGTGACAGAAATAAATATATAAGATCCTTTTAATTATAATCTTCAAAATCTTTCATATTTCGGCACGTATAGATATTGAAATCACGTCTGCACATGACGCGTGTATATGAAGGAATATATCTTAATAAAAAATCTTTGAGAGTTGAGCTTTGAACGTTGAAATGAGTTTAATAAAATATACATCAGTAGTTTATAATAAGTGTAGTGCGCTAGTGCTGACATTTACAAAAATAATTGCCATGTTTCTGAAATAGTAAGATTAATTTATTCTAACACATTGTGCGAAACCGTACGTTCACAGTTTTGCAACTATGTAGTTAAAATCAAAGATCACCTACCTAAATAAAAACTTAGTTGTTTACCTATGTCTAGAATACAAATAAAAATAATTTTCTGCGTAGAGTGACGGGGTCGATTGCGCTATTTTGAACGATTTTACTTTGATATTATGTACCAAAAGATATTGTGAAATGTCGAATATTTGTTTTTAGATTTCTTTAGATCCTGACGCTCGTTCAAGTTCGGGCGACGGTTAAACAACATTATTTTCTAAATCAGAGTTGAATCGTCATCTATAAAATAATCACCGCGATACGAAATATGCATAAAATATTATTTTAAAATTTGCCGTTTGGTTTTGTCTAGGTAATATATATTATTTACTTCTTAGCCCTATTTCCCTTGGTCACAAGGGCTGGACCAAATTTTCTAATTCTTTTTTCTTGTGTTTGTTATTGTAAGGAGAGGAAGAATAAAAGTTTGGAGTTCCTGCGGGAATTCCGAAACTCACGCGGGTGAATCTCCGAAACGTTGGATCGATTTTGACGGGACTTTCACTGCTTTCAGCTATGCTGTTATTAAGGAGTAAATTAGGCTACTTGGAGTTCCTGCGGGAATTCCGAAACTCGCGCGGGTGAAACCGCGGAGCACAGCTAATGTCGTTATAAAATAGCGCGATCGGCCTCCATTTATATTTTAAAAGTGGTACAAATATTTGTAAACGTATCACACAAAATCTCTTAGTGAAGATGTTTGGTAATCAGTCACGCATAAAGCGCTGAACTGCAGATTTGTATGTTCGATAAAAAGGTTATGTTGCGGATTAACATATTTTACTATTGTTTTCCCAGAATCCATGAGGGAATTTGGAAAATGCAGTTGTTGCTGCGATGAACACTGAACAGGGGAAGGAAATTAATGAGAATTTCACCAAAGATAGACAATCAGTTCACCAAAATAGAATTTATGATAGTTATTAATAAAAAAATAAAGTTCTATAGACAATTCTAGACAATTCTATAGACTGCAAACCTTTCTCATCGAAGAAGAGACTTGATTATTATTTTAATGCACACAAAAAATCACTATTCCGATTTTTACTGTCAGAAACAGTAGTAAGTAGTAAAACCGAAAAACTCAACATAATACATATAAATCTAAATTTTTATCGACAAAATAAATGATGCCACAAACACCTTTGATTCCGACCGAAAACTCATGTCGTTAACTTCTTCAACCGAAAAGGCTAGGGTTGTCAGGGTAACGCTTTACAAGTAGCTTTATATTCCGTAAAGGGTTCAAGCTCAAGGATATTCGGCATTATTAATGTCTGACCCTTAGAAGTGGTTGGAAAACAGAAAGTGTAGGTATGTACATACTTATGAGAGCGGAAGCCTAGGGCTGATTCAATATTGTAGCTAGTAATAAAGACCGCTACATAAAACTCAATGAATAAAGTTGTTATTGAGATACAAAAATATTATTTCATCGCTACAAGATGGGAGAAGAAACACCTGTTGAATGTCAAATAAAAAAGGTGATTGTTCAAGAAAATGGCAGATTATAATTTTAAATTCGAAGTTCAGGATTCGTGTGCACTATATGCTTTATTAAGCCAAAATAAATGCACTTGTATTTACATCTTTTATTGGCACACCAACAGCATAGCATATAAGTACAGTAAGTATGCTATTATACCAATTATCTTCCTCACAGCCGAAATTATTGATGCTAGAAACACAAAATTTGCCACAAAGCCTCTTTTTTAGTGTAAGCGACCATTAATAAAGGATTTTCGGAAATTCAACCCCTAACAGTAGATAAGTGGGATAAAACTTGGTATGGAAGTATCGTCGGTTTTGAAGTTAAACTTGTAAGGAAGCGGACGCGCTCCCGCGTGCCCGCTCCCTCACCCCGCGTCTAAGGCGCACACGCGTACGCCAAGCGCATGGTAACAGCCCCGTTACATGCGCTGCGTACGCCACGCCGCCCGCGCCCCGCTACCGCAATTATATAAGCCGGACCGGCCGGCGTGACGCCGACACAGGATTGGCTACTCATTGTATGCACTCTCGCATTGTTCGGCTCCATTATTTTCGTTTAAGCGAGATCGGCGGTGCAAAATTGTTTGCACCTACCGATTTGCGCCCGCCAGATCGTGCGTGGTTCGAGTAGGGTTGCGCGGGCGACACCAAAGAGCGGCAACTGAGTTTGCTAACTCTGGTGTTGTCTCAGTGGCGCTGCTCGCACTGCGTACGTGACGCGGAGGGGATCTCCCCCGAGGTTGGTCGCGGCCTTCCACGGCCTCCTGTCGTAATCTTAGCGTCCTAGGGGGAACGCAGACCGGCGGCCCCGTCATCCCGCTCTCGGATCAAATGTTCGGGTAGCGGGATGCCGTCGGGTGTTGGGTTGCGTCTCTCCTATTCGGAGCGCAAAACCAGTGGGTTGTAACACCCCCCCCCCCCCCCCCACGGTCGTCTTTGTCTGCCATCGCACACTAAGGTGTATGGCGGGCAGGGCTCCTCAACGCAACCCGCGTTCGCCGCGGGAAGCGCCCCTCCCCCGAGACGGTGAACATACACCGTCGCGCCCCGCCTTCTCAGGCGCAGCTTCAACCCCCTCCCCGCGCGTCGCGGCGGCCGGCGGGAAAAGGCACAGCTTGCCTCCCTCCCTGACCACCGCGGCACACTTAGTGCGACCCACCTTCCCGGGTGCAACTTCACCCGAGATGGCGCCCCCCCCCGCCCAGGAGCAGCGTGGTACGACCAGCGGACTCACGTCCGTCGCCTCCGTGCCCCGCCTCTAAACACAGGGCGGTACTGCCCTCTTCCTCTCGCTCCGTGCCCTCATCTCCAACGAGGGCCGACATCGATCCCGGGCGGGCGTTCCCTTCGCCAGTACGTGCACGTACGGAAGAAGGCTCCCTCAAGGGACCCAAAGTGAAAGGCCCCCCGCGCGCCGCCAAGCCGGCGGCAGAAACAGGGCAACGGGAAACTGAGTATTCCCCCACCCCTGTCGTAGGCGCCGACTCGGTGGCACCGGTTCCATCCGGCCTCACTCCCACCAGCGCCATAAGCAACACGGCGACGGCTACGTCGCCCCCGCCTCAAACCCTACCGCTGCATAACCCGGCCATGTCCCCGAATGCACACCTGGAGGTAGATATCCTCATCACCTCCAGGCTGAAGCAAACGGGACTGTTGTCCGAGGAAATGATGAAGCTGATGGCACGTGCCCTACGTGAGCGCAAACGCGCCATACACAGCTCATCAGAGAGCCTGACGCCAGCCGGTAGAACTGCAGAGGAGGAGTTTAACGTGAGTCTCGCGCGTAAAGCCCCCCTGCAACTGCTGGCCCTTGAAACCCCCCCCGGGGGTTCGACCCGCAGGTTGCGCAGTCCTGACTCCTCCGACGAAGATGAGCCCGGCAAACGCACCTGCCACAATATAACGCCCCCAGAGGGCGTACACGTTTTTACCTCTCCCGTACCGCGGCGCGAACTGCAATTGTCGACGGGCCCTGAAGGCGCCGTTCCGTCGTCTATTTCTTTTGCTGATGCGGTGCGGGAGGCGTCCCCACCGGCGACCGCTGCTGTGCCGATGGACGCGCAGCCTACCGCTCCACCCGCGCCCGCCAGTGATGGTGCGGGAGCGACGCGCAAGGGAGACAGGCGCAGAAGCGCCTACCCCCCCTTGGTAGTGGAGAACCTACCTGACTGGGCGCGTCACTTCCGCGCCATCAAAGAGAAACTGGGGCGCACCCCCAACGCCCGCCCATACGGCAAGGGGGTGCGTTTCATGCCGCACGACGACCAGGAATACCGGCTTATCCAGCGCTACCTAACAGCGCTGGAAAAGGAAGACAAGTCGGTGTCCTGGTTTGTCTACTCAATCCCTGCGGAGCGGTGCCTAAAGGTGGCCATCCGAGGCCTTCCAGTGGACACGGACCCGGTCGACATATCCAGGGAGCTCTCATCTCTGGGCTTTGAGCCCGAATATGTCCGGCCGATACGCGCCCGTGCGGGGAGGCCCGGATGCATCTTCTACGCCCAATTAAAGCGCACCCCGGACCTCACTCCTGGCATCTACAACATCACGGAGTTGCTTTGCATGCCAGGAGTGAAAATTGACGCCTGGCGGGGGAAGCGCGGACCCGCGCAATGCCACCGGTGTCAGCAGTTTCGACACTCGTCGCATGGCTGCCACCGGAGGCTCGCGTGCGTCCGCTGCGGCGACGAGCACGCCGCCGCAAACTGCCCCCGCCCTAAAGAAGACCCCCCCACTTGTGCGAACTGTGGGGGCCCCCATCCGGCCAACCGTGCCACCTGTCCCGTTTTTAAACGGGAAGCGCGGAATAAAAAGGCCGGTACAGTCGCGCTATCCGAGGGCCGACCGATCCCGACCCCCCCTCAGTCTGCCCAAGTGTCCGCTGGAGCCGACGCCATAACCCTCATGGCACCGGCAAATCCCCCAAGGCCACGTCCCGCTGGCTCAGCTCCCCCCTCTGCCCCCTCCTCCTCTGCCAAAAAGAGGAGGAAAAAGAAGAAGAAGACCAAGGGGAACAAAGATGGTGAACCCCAGGCAGTGGCCGCTGGTCCGACCACTGCGCCCCCCCGAAAGAAGCGCCAGCCACCGGCACCATCACAGCCTGTCACACAGAAGGCTGGCACCTCTCAACACCACACACCGAGAGTAGGTGCGAGAGGTGCACGCGACAAGCTCGTCGCCATAGAGCTGGTAATCGGCGTCCTCCAAGATGTGCTTATAGCCATTAGGGAGGACGCTGATCCAATCCAGGTTATCCTGAGCGGGATGTCCCGCATTCTGCAGGCTTGATGGCTCCGCTCAGGATACTTTATTGGAACGCGGACGGTCTTAGGGGCAGAGTCGCTGTCCTCAAGACCGTCCTACGCGACCAACAGATCGACGTGGCGTTGATCTGTGAGACCAAGTGGAACCCAACGGCCAACCTGACAGTCGCTGGCTACCACGCCTACCGCCAGGACGAGGTCAGCCCGCAGGGCGTGTCCTACAGAGGGCTAGCCATTCTCGTCAAAAGAGGAGTCGTCCACCAACCAGTTCCCGCCGTGCAGTCGCGCCTGACGTCGGTTAACGCGTTAGGCGTCGAACTGTGCGTCGCCGGCAATCCTATGCGGCTGTATGCGCTATACAAGCCGCCGCAGCAAAGACTCCAGCCGGACGATCTTCATGTCCTGTTGGAGTCTACACATCCCACTATCATTGCCGGTGACTTCAACTGTAGGCACACGGCGTGGAACTCAGCTTACTCCTGCCACAATGGCAGACGACTCCTCAACGACGCAGAAGCCCACTGCTACGAGGTCACGGGTCCGGAGACCCCGACCCACTATCCGGCGTATGCACAACATGCGCCGGATGTCATCGACCTCCTAGTGCATCGTGGACTTCCCTGCTGGCCCTCTCTAGAGGCTCTGCCCGAGGACATGGGTTCGGACCACGTCCCTGTCCTCGCAGTCTTGGCGGATATGCCCCACAGAGTCTCGCCACCAACGCCACGCCGACTCATAGATTGGGAGAAATTTTCACGCTCTATGGCGACGAGCACCCCTTCTAGGCCCCTTGTTTCGCCTGGGGACGTTGAGCTTCTCGCTTCGGAGCTCACCGCCTGCGTCCAGGGAGCCCTCGACTCCAGCTCGCGTACCATGCCGACGGGGGGTAGACTTCCCTTGCTTCCCGCCGACATCAGGAAACTAATCGACGAGAAAAGGCGCCTGCGCAGGCGGTGGCAGCAAGTCCGCTGCCCACGCATGAAGAGGGAGCTCAACGCCCTCACGGACAGAATCAAGGAGGCCCTGAGGGAAAACGATGCTGATGCCTGGGAAAGACGGATCGAGTCGGCAAGCGATGACTGGACTAGCATTCATCGCCTCTGCCGACAACTCTCCGGCGCCCGGCCTCCTGTCCGACCACTTCAAGCGGACGACGGCACGCTTCGGTACCGCGCTGCGGACCGAGCGGAGATCCTCGCCGACCATTTAGAACGCCAGTTCCGCCCAAACCCGACCGACGATGTGGAACACGTCGCAGCGGTTGAGTCACAGCTTCGGGAGTATTTTGCAGCGCCGGTGGCGCCGGAGGAAGATGCAGTCGTGTTTTCTCCCGGCGAGGTGCAGCGAATGACCCACAGACTGAGGCCAAGGAAGGCCCCGGGTGCAGACGGTATACCTAACACAGCGCTGCGTCGCCTGCCGTTCCGCTCTGTAGCGGCGGTGACGCGCCTGTTTAACGGGATCCTGCGCACGGGGCACTTTCCCTCCATTTGGAAAAATGGACGGGTCATTATGCTGCCCAAACCGGGGAAGAACGTCGCTCTCCCCGGCAGCTACCGACCTATCACACTGTTGCCCACGCTCTCGAAGCTGTTCGAGATGCTCCTGCTGCGGCGTATGACTCCGCACATCGTCCCGAGACGGGAGCAATTCGGGTTCCGGGCGGAACACTCCACTACTCTCCAGCTGTCGAGGGTGATACATCACATGACGGTGGCCTTGAACAAGAAAGAGCACACCGTCGCTGTATTCCTCGACATGGAGAAGGCGTTTGACAGGGTCTGGCATGAGGGCCTGCTACTGAAGCTGTCGTCGTCCACTCTTCCCCGACGCATCGTTCGAGTAGTGGCGTCCTTTTTAACCGACCGCCGCTTCTGTGTTGCGGTCGAGGACGCCACATCCTCCGTGCGTCGGATCGAGGCCGGGGTGCCGCAGGGTAGCTGCCTCTCTCCGGCCTGCTACTCCCGATACACCGACGACATCCCAGTGGGGGATGGGGTCGAGTTAGCACTGTACGCCGACGATGCGGCGTACTACTCCTCCTCCATGAGGCCGAAGTTCGCTGCTAAGCGGCTGCAGCGCACGCTCGATCTCCTCCCCGACTGGCTCTCCAAATGGAGACTGTCGGTCAATGTCGGGAAGACGCAGGCCATCGTCGTCAGCAGGCAGCCGTCGGTCCCTCAACCTCTCCGTCTTCACGGACAGGAGATCGTGTGGTCCCCGACGGTCAAGTACCTCGGAGTGACCTTGGATCGCCGCCTCACAATGAAGCCACACGTGAAGAACGTGGTCGCGAGTGCGCGATCGGCGCGGATACAACTGCGTGGCGTGCTCGCCTCCCGGCTCCCTCTGAGGGTGAAGGTCGGGATCTACAAAACGTATGTAAGACCCCGACTTACGTACGCCGCCCCGGCGTGGTACGCATTGCCGTGTGCCACGGTGCGCAAAACATTGCAGCCGCAGCAGTCTCTGGCGCTGCGTACCATCGTCGGAGCACCACGTTACGTACGTAACGACATCATCCGGAGGGATCTGGAGGTCGAGCCTCTAGACGACTTCATCCAGCGTCTATCCACTCGGATGTTCGAGCGTGCCGATGCGTCGGACCTCGAGCACATTCGAGAACTGGCGCCTCTTCACGCTCGGCCACCCGAGGGGAAAAGATATCCGCGCGAGCTCGTCGCTCGCGACCCGTGAACCTGCTTCCGAGGAAAAGGGCGAAGCCTGGATGCCGCTACCGATAGTGTCGTCGGCTCTCGCCCAGGCGATCCAACGAGTCCGTAGGACTCCACCCAATCTCCTGTCCGTTCTTTAGCGGACAGCGTGGGATTGACTACTGTAGGGGGCTCAGCCCCGGCACAGTTTCCTCTACTGCCCCTGGGGGGCAGCAAGAGATGGCTCAGATGTGTGTGAGATGTGTGACGCCGACACTTGCCGACGGGTTCCCGCGCTGCATGCACGTGCGCCCTGCGCTTCTCCACAGAGCGTACGTGTACAGCGGCGCCTGAACTCAGCGGTACAGTGACCATCCGCTTCCGCCTCCGCACATACCTCGTCCGACACCTATCCTCGCTCGCTAGTGTGCCCGCATTCTGTCGGCCTACCCAGACGCCGCTCACGCGCCGTCTGGCGACGCCCCACGCTTAGCGGACTCACTAGTGTGGTGAACTCCCGACTTCCTTCCGTCCAGACCCCACAGACCCGTCCAAAACAACACCCACACACGCCCCGACGGTGAGGGACGGTTTGCGCCAGGGGGCCCCGGCACCCTACGCTGCACCCGGCCGCCGCCTTGCGGGAATTATCTCACCTACACACGCCCCGACGGCGACGGACGGTTTGCGCCAGGGAGCCCCGGCACCCTACGCTGCACCCGGCCGCCGCCCCGGGGGGGATACCACTCACCTACACGCGCCCCGAGGGGTACTCAGCTACTCGCACCAGCTCCGACGGTGACGGACAGTTTGCGCCAGGGGGCCCCGGCACCCTACGCTGCACCTGCCCGCCGCCCCGGGGCGAACCCAGACAGACACCCACTCACCCACGCCTACTCACCGACCGACCTCAAGCACACAGCCCTTCCGCTACCGCCTTCCTGCCCCGATTCCCGACCGCCCGTCCGACCGTAGCGACCGCGAACCCCGTAGGGCCTGTGTACTGTGTAGTAGTATAAGAGTAGCCGTTAAGTGCAGCCTGTGTCATTAATAGTGTATCCGTAGATAGTTACCTATAGTGGAAATAAACGGGCATCCGCCCGCTAGCACCGTAAACCGAGCGTTTCATTCCGGATAGGGACCGCCGTACCTCTCTCCTCCTGGAAACATACGATCGCCCGTGGCCCCGAGACGACGCCCCGGGCCACAGCATCGCAAACTCATGGGAATCGGTGTTTGAGCTTCTTTTCAGATAAAGAAACACGTATTTCAAGGATTTTAGTAACTCAACCGCGTACCTACTAAAATTGCGGTACGCGGGTTAGACCGTGTAGGCTGGCTTGTGTTACTTCAAACCAAATGCATACAGTAAAATTTGAATTTGAAAAACAATAGTTTGTAGGTTACTTACATAAAAGAAAAAAATGCCTGAAGTCCAAGCAGAAGCCAAAACTATAATTTCTTATAGCTTACACAAAAACTACTTAACGGAATTTTCACAGTTCTTCTTTATATGTAGTTTAACTGAAAACATAGGCTTTATTTGAGGTGATCGGTTCGGTGAACCTTTAACTATGGACGTGCGGTCTCACAGGCCGCTTGCAGTTTGCGATTCTCGTGTCCCTCTCCTTCCACGTACCCCACGCGTATGCCTCAGTAGCTTCTGTTTTAGTGACGAAATGACCGCTGAGAGTGAAGGTTACGTCGCCAGCTGAATTTTGCGTGAGTAATATTGCTTTATATTTTGAGTGCGGTCCGTGAGACCGCACGTCCACGTTTGTGTTATAAATTGAAGCAAATATGGCATGGTATCCCATGAGAGCCACCAAGTGAAGAAAATATAGTTTCTAAACGTAAGATGTCTAAACTATACCCACCAAACATAAACGAAACTCACGACCCACACATGTGTTAACAGTGAATATACCTACAATACTGCTACTACTAATAAATATGACCAAGTTGGGCCCTGGTCGAAATTTTTATGTTTAGTTTTGAGAAGATTATGTTAAGTTTTTTATGCTCTTTGTTCTTTATATTTTATTGTAATAAGAGTTGAACTGACTCAAAAAGTAATTTTCCTGTGGCAATATACCTATAAAGTGATCTCAAGCTAAAAAGTTTAAAAAGTGCCCTTGATTTGAAATACATTTTTCATTAAAATTTCATTTTTTATTTATATTTAGTACCTTACTCTTCTAAGGGATAAAAAAAGGTAACAATACTTATTAAATAATATAATTAACCAGCCCCGAAAGATAGCGGTCTGTGAGGCCGCTCGTCCATAGTAGTGTAACAAAAATGGAACGTCCATAGTTAAAGGTTAAAAGAGGGATTATGTTCAAAGCGTGAAGTAGGTATATAGTACGAACGCGATGTGGCCGTCACTGCATTTCCTAAACAGCTACATCGCGTATCAATGATCATAGAAAGAGAATGTTGAGTTACTAATATTTAAACATTATTTATTTCCAATTAATTTACGAATGTTGTTGATGTTGACATTCTTATCGAACCGATTGTTGCTTCCGAAAGGGAAATCAAAAGTAGGATTAATAAAAACGACATTGATAAATTGAAGCATATTTTTCTCGCGAAAATTTCTTTGACTGCGAGCCTTTTTCTTTTATAAAAAAATTGCGCCAGCTAATGAAGATCTCAACGCTTTGTAAAGCCGGATTCGCTGGGTATCAAGTCCGCTCAAGTATACAGTCGTTAATCAAACCCCTTTCCCCTACTACGGTGTTCTTAACTTTTTTATTACCATAGTTAAAAATTACATCGTAGGTAATTTTTTTTGTTTTTCAAAAACTTTAAGTCATGTCAGTTATCTCTTTAACCGACTTCCAAAAGGAGGAGGTTATGCATTCGATTGTATGTATGTTTTTTTTATACCTACGCATTTTTGCAAACATTTTTTTAAAGTAATTTACTTACTTGAACACCTACTTGAATACTTGAATACTTTTGGCGTATTGAAAGTAAAATGATAGCGGGTCACGAAATTATGCAACATCTACATTTTTATAAAAGATAACAATACTTAGGTAATTTACAGGTACATACGTCCATAATTGAGTCTGAGAGTTATTGATATTTGCTACATTGCTACGTCAGTCAGTTGAATGTCTACTGATTCAAGTCTTGAAGTGCTCAAAACCTATCGTTTGCATGCTGACTCAAATTCAGTCTATGACAACAATGTGAAAAGGAGGAAAGGTATCAATATTGTTTTTATGCTGTACCGAACTAGCTCAAGCTTCCGGACAGCCGCCATTTTGTCTCCCAGCAGGTAACTGGTTCTCACGAGAGAAAGAACGATATGTTTAGTTTGGCGAGCAAACGATAGCGTTTGATGTTGCTTTTCACTGGCGAAAAAGAACTCCATCACGAAAGTAGAAGAAAAGGAAGACAAGTAAGTAAAGGCATTGGATTCTTTAGCTTTATTATTTTACTAAATTATCTTTACTAATATTATAAATGCGAAAGTAACTCTGTCTGTCTGATACGCTTTCACCCCTTAATGGCTCAACCGATCATCATTAAATTTTGCGCACACGTTGCCAGGGGTACAGAGAAGGAAATAGGGTACTTTTTATCCCGGAATTAGTGTGGGATTTCCGAAATTAACCCGGGTAAAACCGCGGGGCACATCTAGTTAAAAATAAAACAATAAGCATAGCAACAACAAGTATTATACATGACGTACTATTTATTTTATTATAATTTTTAGACAATTTTATACTGTACCTAATTTTTTTTGTATCCATGTGAAAAAAAGACATGTATTTGAAAAGAAGTAGGGGACCTTCTCTACCTTAACATTCCAATACCTACAGTTGCTATTACTTTTTGATATACTATTTTAAGCTGAAAGAAAATTGTAAGTAATATAGGTTTACAATTTGACTGTCAAGTAAATTGTTTAACACTTTTTTGATACTCATATTTTTTTAATTCAGTCAACTTTTTGATCGAAGATTGTAAAGATGAGATAGACTTTGAAAACTAAATTAAATGTCTGGATTGCTAAACTCGTTTATATTATACTAGCTGTTCCCCGCGGTTTCACCCGCGGTAATTTCGTACTCCCTACAACGTGTATGCAAAATGTCGTTGTGATCGGTTGAGCCGTTAAGCCGTGAAAGCGTAACAAACAGACAGACAGACACAGTTACTTTCGCATTTATACGTATTAGTAGGGATTTAAGTTTAGTCGATCATGTTACGCTCCAATAATCGTTAATGTTTGAAGTTTCGTTACAACATTTTCAAATGTTACAGATAACGAAACTTGTACGTTAAAGAGGTAAACTTTACCTCTTCTTCGAGAACCAATCCCCAAGTTGTGTCTATGTATATTAGATAATTTTGCAATTATATACCTAAACAAGTTATAATTATCTAGCTTAAGACATGGATCCTTTTTAGACTTAAAAAGGAAGTTTTTTTCCGGTAACTACACTATCTACTGATACACACAGTACAGAAACACATTCATATACAACGTGTTAATGAATTAACTGAAAACTAGAAAGTAGTTTGCTCAGAATCAACTAGCAAATCGATCGCACTATGTTGTAATATAGGTTATAATATTTTTTCATTTTTATCAGTCCATGTCTAAATTATTTATAATACAATATTTGCCGCCCCCAGCAAAACAAAACGAAATGGTAGGCGCGGGCGTAGCGCTTGGAATTTCGTAGATAGGTCACCTTCAAACTAATGTTGAATAACTTTTAAAGTATAAATTTTTTCGATATACCTAAAATATATTTTAATTATATTATTGTTTATTTTTTAAGTGGGGTGTATCGGGTTTTCAGTTAATTCATTAACACATTGTATAACAGTTACATCGTATGAAGAAACTGACTTGTAGCAATTTATTGTACTTTTTTTTCTATTATACACATTTTTAACAACAATTTGCAATAATCTGATGGGCTAAATTAAACTTAATCTGGCAGAGTGACGAGAATATCCCCACCAAAAACAGTTGGGATGATTGCCAAATACTAGTGTCGCCATAACTTAATGTGAAAATTCCTTAGAAAACAGAAAGAAAAAAGAAGTTTAGTGAAAACATGACATTCATAAAGTGTTTTGAAAACCGTATTTTATTTTCTACCCTTTTTTTTTCTATATTGATGCTGAAAATCACCATTATTTTTTTCTGTAGTACCTACCTAACAGTCAGAGAATACGGTTACGGTGGTGAAGTGAAAACCAGGGTTCAACGGTGCATGAGTGATACACGCTCGAATGGAAAAAGTGAACGCTTGAAATCCGTACTTTTGTGAGGAATTCTCTCTGAAATCCCTGTAAAAAGATCACAATTAACTAAATATGACAATTGACGGACCCGACATCGAAACTATCTTGAACCGTAGTAGCTTTGTTAGAATAAATAAAATATTTTCTACCTATGTCTAAAATATAGCAAATGATTGCAAATCGTCAAGAATAAAATAGTGGCCTCTCAATCCCAAGAGACTCGAAAGTCCTGGAGGTATAGTATATACGTGACATCGCAGATAATATACCTCTAGGTATGCGTTTTATATGCCTAAGAAATAACTAAAATAAAGTAGGTAAGTTAGGTAAATCATGAAACTCCAACCATTCGGTTCACGGGTTTACGACGGACTAACGACTCGATGACGATACTCCTGCGGACCCTTTAGAAAATACCAAACTTCGTTATTCTTAATCTATTTTTATTTTATACTAGTTGTGCCCCACGGTTTCACCCGCGTTAATTTCAGAGTTCCCACGGGAATTCCGGGATAAAAATTGTAAAGTTTCATTTAAATCCATCCAGTAGTTTTTGCGTGAAAGAGTAACTTCCATCCATCCATCCATCCATCCATCCATCCATCCATACTTACAAACTTTCGCGTTTATAATATTACTTAGTAGGATAAAAAAGTCTACCATAAAATGCCTACTTTGAATAAACTAAAGTTGCCTAGCTTCCTATATATGTTAATAAACACAATTTTTTATGTGCTCTTAATTTTGACATAGATCATTATCCTACTAATATTATAAATGTGAAAGTGTGGATGTTTGTTACCAATCACGCAAAACGGCTGAACGGATTTGGAAGTAATTTGGCATGCACGTTGTCAGGGGCCCAGAGAAGGACATAAGGTACTTTTATCCCGGAATTCCCGCGGGAACTCCGAAATTACCGCGGGTGAAACTGCGGAGCACAGCTAGTTATAAAATAAAATATGCATATTAAGCGTTCTTAAACTTTGTTTACCTACACTTGAGATGTATAATAAAAAAACTGTACTTAGGATTTAGTAAAAGAACGAGTACGTAAATCAGTGTGTCCAAGTGCAAGTACCTATATTATAGTCTAGTGATTTATTGTGTCAGGTAGGTAGTTAGGTACATCATCATATTAATTATTTTAATGGGAAACACGCATAAAGTAATGTAAAGCTTAATGCAACGTAAAGATCGTTCTCCCCCTACCTTTTAAACAATAATTAAAACCTTCCATAACTGGATTCATTGTTCATTGAATTAATAGCGTTTATATTTTATTAAAATGCGAAGCAGTCAAATATCAACTGTTAATTACTACTCTTGATTGAATCGTGTTATAGAATTTTCATGTCGTTCAGGAAGTCGCTAGTCAATTCTCAGAATTCAATATTTTTTTATAAGAACCAATGATATAATAAGTATTAGAGGAGGTAGATATGGCACTAGCGCGCAGAATCAGAGGCTTTCAATTGCCCTTAATTAAGGACTTTGCTTTGAAATGTTAGCAGATATCTATCTCTTTCTATTTTATAATTTCCGTATTAGCTTTCTCATTCACATGTATATATATGTCAAAGCGGAACAATATTTGCACGCCGCGTAGTGTGAAGGTATAAGCTTGTCTAAACTAAAATGACGCACCCCACTACTTAATAAGCAGTTTTACCGCCGCACTCAGAGTCGACTTTAATGATTACTTAGTTAAGTATAGATTTTAAAAACAAAACTGCCGCAATCAGACAAGTTTAATAAATTAATGTCAATTGGCATTTAACTAATTAAGTTACATCTCATTAAATGCCAATTAACATTAATTTATTGAACGTCTCTGATTGCGGCAGTTTTGTTTTAAAAATCTATACTTAACTAAGTAATCATTAAAGTCGACTCTGAGTGCGGCCGTTAGATTGCGAGATCATGTATTGATAATAATATCTCAATAGTGTGAGTGCAGCGACAGTATTGCGCACTCGTGATGAATAGACAGACCAGATTTATGTATATGTGTCGTATCCATGACCGGTTGTGCGTGTGCGTATACCTATAGTACCCGATGGAGGGGCTTGTCATTTTAGTTGAGATAAGCTCTACGTCATCTTTATTTAAATATCATTGATAAGAACGAATCAAAAAGGGTTCAATTAACGGTGCCCTTTTTTCTTTGATTTCATTAGTATAAGGGAAAACGAAGAAGGAATTTGAATGATAAATGAAAATTGTTTGCTGCTCCACGGATTTTTCGTGAAATAGTAGGTATTTTATTCTCAAATGAAAAAGCATTCTTTTATCCTTAGTTATTCATTGTGACTTGAAGGTATTCTATTATCTATAGATAATATTCCCTACTATTCCCTTTTTACTATGAAGTACACAAGAGAGTTTCTTTTCTACACATCATAATACCGTTGGCGGAATATCAACTTCTCGAGATAAGAGAATTATAAATTCAATAGAACTTCAATGTATTTAAAGATAATATAATATTGATATATTGACATCTAATGTATAACATTGTTATATTGATATCTAGCTTAAATAAATCTTTCTTTTCTTTTCTTTTTCTTTTTACTGAATATATCCTTTAACTTCAAAAAAATTCATTTGAATTCACAGAAAGTTCTACAATCTTTTGTTTTCGCGTACAGATAAGTACTTCTTATCTTAACTGTTTTCTTTATTGAACTCTAAAGATATTTTTTTGTGAAATAGCTGTACCTATTACATACTACGCTCGACAATGGCGTAATTTCAAACACGAAGTGAGCGAGGCTGTGGGTAACATATAGTATTGAATAAGTACTATGGTTCAACTTTAGAGAGGACAGTGTAGTGGAAGTACTAAAACTACTTTCCCACTTAACTACGCTTGTAAACTTTCAGCTAAAAACGAACTTCCAAATACGATTCCTAAAACAATTTCTGTTTGAAACATGTTACGTTTCACAGTTTCTGCGCACACTTCAAGAGTGACGAAGACATTCACGACACTCACGACTTTTGCCTTTATCTACATCTTGTAAGTTGTAAGTAAATAAATAATTAAAAAAATATAATTAAGGTCAAACATTAGACAACTGATTAATTAGGTAATAACTGTTGAAATAATAATGTCTGAGATTTATAGTTTTCATCTATATCAATATACAAATAAATAAAATTGAAGTGTCTGTTTGTAATTCCAAATTCATAGCTTTTGACTAAATGCATTTGAAATTATGTACGTTGGAATGTAACAGATACTATGGTATTTCTTCTTAGAGCTTCCAAAAAAATGCCAATTAAAAAAATATCGTTGACTCTGACTCGTCGTCGCTCGCTAACTGTTCAATTTGATTTACCTACTTAGTACGTATTTAAATGCTGGTTTTGTACTATAAAAAAAAAACATAATAATATCGTCGAATTGAGAACTTCCTTTTTTTGGAAGTCGCGTCGGTTAAAAAGGAATCGTTTGGTGTTTCAACGCCACTTATAATTGGACATAGATAAGCAATAGTGTGTTAACCCACACTGGAGAAATTTTGAGTAAATTAAAGTTTTAAAATTATAGCGCCATTTTGTGTCAAGAATTTTTTATGTTCAATATTTAGTTTCATATTTAAACAATGTAATAAGGTAAACCCACAGTTAAAAAACGTTCTCTAAATCTCAATAAATCGTTCTGAATCAATAACTTCGTTTTGTGGGTTAACATGTTATTGCTTATCTGCGTCCAATTAGCAATCAATAAAACTAATTCAAATAATGAAAAATTAAACTAATTTTAATTTTTTAACATAGGTAAGACATAGAGTCACGAGATCAACATTTCGTCCTGACGTATCCAAAGAAGTTTGACTTCAAAAAATTTAATTGTATAATAGGATACCTACCTATATATCAGCAGCGATTTGTCCAGAATTTTAGTTTTTAATAAAATAATTATTAGATAACTTGTTCGCCTTTAGTTTGTGATTGTACAAACTATGTTAAGTAGTGCTCGTAGAACATACAAAGGTACAAACAAGAAACTAGCCGCCAAGTTTGCTCGACTCCTATGCTATTTGACTTTGTGATTTGTCGCGCTCAACTGGATCGAGTGCGAATATCAAAGACAAAATATCATTTACTTATTCAGGGTTAGTGAACTATGACTTTGCCGTAAAAAATATTCTCACTAATAACGGAATAAAGAAGTCAGTGTCAGTGTTAAAATTGTGTGATAACCCAACGTTAATCGATATTTTTATAAAACAATGACTTTGGTAGATATTGTCAGCCCGAATCGTTAAGCCGAAAAATTTGAAATCGTTCTTAAGGGTCATTTTATACCGGTTCGCGGTTGCACTAGGGAAGGGTTTTTCATAAATGAAATTTTACTCATACTTATGAAGTATGAAACTATGATTTTGCAGGTAAATATTAGGTATAGATTACAAAGAAGCAGACGCCAGCCAAGAATGTCGTCGTCGTCGTGAGTCACGACATCAGAGCCGTCTGAACTTGCTCGAGAACTTACATTTTTCCAGGGTGAAAAGTCCCATAAGTCCCATATTTGCCCTAAATTAACTAAGTTTTAATGTCTAAATAAATAAATAAAAACTAACTTCTAAATGTTAATAAACTAAAACTAAACTTAACCTAACCTAAAATAAAGCTAAAATATATTATTAAAAGGAGTCCCTTTAGGCAAGGTTCCGAAGATACTGGATACTAAGTTATGTATGTAGGTATATGTACATAAATGAAAACCAGTATAGCTGTAAGATATTGGCTGGTATTGGCTGACAAAATTTTTATAAACGTTAACTCGTGTGTAGCTTGCAAATAAGCCTCTCAGCTCAATTCAGGGCAACTATGTGCACTGCTGGTTAATTGTGAACTGAACATTGATCAGAAAGAAGTCAAGTGGTTCCATTAATTTCTAATGTGCAAGCACTCACCACGAGTTTTTCTGTCCTCGGTAATCATTGATCTCATATTAAAATCAGATACCCAATCAGCGTCAAAAAATGTCCACTTGAAATGAACGCTCACTTGAACATTTGGGTGCGCTTTTAAATCAGGTCATGAGACCGTATAGTATTAAAATTTATTACGTTTTCACCTAATGCTTTAGGTACAGTTGTAGTAAAAAAATAGCATAAATATATTATTTGTGTTCATTACATTTAACACAAAAATTACATATTACAAATCAATAAAATTAAGGCATTTATTTTTGCAATATAAAAATTAAAAACTTTAAATTACTGTTCGACTCCACTAATACCCTTATCCTACTGTCGAAACTCGGTCGTAAAATTGTATTGCTTTTTGTAGATTGCTTTGTAAATATAACTTTAAGTCGAGTACCTAAGGTTAAATTTGCATTAATTTATGTTTATACCAACTATAACCACAGCTATAACTATGTAAACACGACTGCGGACAGTTTTTAAGTGAACTTTTGTATGGGACTGTGTATCTACTTTTTATATGAGATCGATGTCGGTAATATACAAAATGCTGATCGTTTGTACCTATATGGACGAATTTTACTATTTGCCGGTGGCATACAGATAGTGCACAGCATTCACGTAATATAGTATTTCGAGGACACATGAGTTTCTAAACCTATTCCATCTAACTAATGCATAGCGAGAATAACACTGTTGCACTCGTGTTAAAGTTGCGTCATTAAATACTTGAAAACCATCGTTAATATAATATTTTTTACAATTTATGTCTTTTTACTATTGTTGGGATGTCAGAAGGTTATTGTGTGCTAAATCTATTTGCGGAAGGAAAATACTTCGGTATTCTGACTTAGAAACGTTTATTCAATGAGTAATATAACTAGCCTACTACTAGAGTACCGTCGCGTCCCGGTGGCCAGAATGCACTGGTGCTACGGACGGCGTGCCCTGCACACGATCACGCCAGTTATGTGACACGTCATGTGACATCCACACTATCAAAATTACAAAAATTATGTTTGAAATCTTAACTAACGTTATAAATGCTAATGTGAGTTGGTACGTTTGTTTGTTACGCTTTCACGCCCCAACTACTCAAACGATAATCATGAAATATTTTACGTAGTATACATACAGTTTCAGGGTTAGAAAAAGGACATAGGGTTCTACATCTTAGTTTGTAATTCTTGCGAGTTCTCCTAAATGAAGGCATGTGAAACCACGGGAAATAGCTACTAAGCGATACTTTATTTCTTGCCAAATGTAGATAACCATTGAAATTTACGGAATTCATTAAAAAAAAGCAAGCTTTTTAAAGCGAGTACTTACTTACCATATTGGACAATATGTGGTTGCGACCTTCTTCGATTTCTATGTACATTTATAGTAAAGGGGTCGATTACAACCACATTAATGGAATAAGGAATTTTTATTATAAATTCAGTACACGTTATTGAAGAGAGCAAGCATCTACCTTTGGAATGACCATTAATAAAGTTTTCAGATTCATTTGTATGTCGTGTGTACGGAATAAATTATTTCATAAAATTTTAATATAGGTAGATATTATTATTAGGTATACTATTGTATAGGGATGTTGACAACTTTTGAAAATCAAAATTTTAATTAGTCCGTCTTTTAGAAAATTAGAAATCATTAAACACGTATTTTTTATTTTTCAAATAAATGAAAATACACATAGATAAAGCGCATTTAAGTTGAGGGGGGGGCTCGTGACGTCACTTACCGCTACAAGCCGCCATACAAACTGCACTAGTTAGTGATGTCACGCGAAATTTCAACTTAATGTATCGCTGTTATTTTTTTAAATACGTAAAAAAAGAAAAAAATATGTTTCCAATATTTTTTATTAACCTACAAGACGGACTAAAAAAAATAGTCAAATAGCCTATTAAATAAATTTAATTCACAGTAGTATGAAATGCAAAAATATTTGGATAATCGCCATTAATTTTACTTTTATTTGTGCGCTAAAGAATAAATCTATACATCTATACAATAAATATAATTGAAATGTCTGTTTGTAATTCCTGCGTACGAATTACAAACAGACATACCGTTTATACTTATAAACGGTACTCACATAAAAATCTATTTTTCGGTTATTTGTCTGTCTGTCTGTCTGTTTGTTCCGGTTAATCTCTGAAACGGCTGGACCGATTTCAACGAGACTTTCACTGGCAGATAGCTGATGTTACAAGGAGTAACGCAGGCTAATACTTTTATTTTAGAAACAAATAGTTCCTGAGGAAATCCGAAACTCACGCGGGTGAAACCGCGGGACACAGCTAGTAAATAAATAAATTTATTTAAACACCTTTTACAATCTAATTTAGGTCTGTGATGGATCCATTGTTGTTAAATTCTTTACAAAGTAAGTCAGGATTGACGTAAGAGTAGGTAGGTAGCATCTCTATTTTTTTTTGTCGTAGTTCATTGTTATCCCTAAGCACTAGAACCCACCTGCTCTTACAAAATTAATCCAATACAAAGGAATACAAGACCAACCTAGCCAAAAACATGCCAAAAGAACAGGGTAAAAAGGGATGTTATTCAATTTTTCTAAGTAAACTTTTGTTGAGATTCATCGATTGACGTCACTTGAGATATTGAATTGTGAACAATAATGCAAAATAAAATCAAGAGAAACTCTTCCTTTATATTTTATTATTTTCCGCGTGCACAATAGATGGAGAGGCATTATTTGTCATTCGTTTCTTTCATTTTGAAATTTCCAAGACAAGAATGAGAATCTCTTAAAGCCGAATAGGAGACGTCGTATCGAATACCATAGAATGACGTCTCCAGCTTTCCTTTTCACATCGTACGTATTCTACGCATTTAATTCCTTCAAGTTAAGCAGAGAAGATTCGGAATAATTGTGTGAAATACAAATCTAATTTGGTTTTCACGAATATAACACTTTTCTTCGTCGAAAATCGTTATAACCCGATTCTTAGAAGTAATAATAACACGACTTCATGAATATATTATTATGTAGGTATGTACAATTGTACATATCAGATAGATTAAAAAAAAATTCACTCTATTTTATATTCTGTATAATACTATTTATTACTCTGAGATAATACATATTATATTCTACAAGAAGGCTATAACTTTTGATGGAATTGGAAGAAATATTTAGTAGTAGGTACTAATTGATGGTTTTAAAAAAAAAATCACATAAAAATTCGAATATTTATTAATTATCTTTAATGAAATTCAAACGATTTCCCTAACTATTTAATTATTATCTTTAGTGGGATTCAAACCATTTCCCTAACTGTTCACATTTTAAATCTCAAGACAAATAGATGGTCGGGTAACATAACCGTCGCAGTGCGGAATCTTGCAACCTTTCACTTGAATATCAAATCTTGAACTAAATGTCAAACATTTGCCAGTGGCTGTCTTCTCTAACAATGAATTATTACGGTAACACGACCCACTAGTGCTGTCTGTCAAAACATAGCGAGGCTTTCATATTAATCACCATTGACATGTGAGTGCCTTTCCGAGGGTTATGGTGATCCGGTTACATACGTTGTTTTCATCTGAAAATGTACGTGTATAAACCCTCATAAGAATTTCAATCGGAACAACTAGGTTTTGGTCAGACCAGAAAAAGCGGCTAGAGTTGACGTTGAGGATAGTGTGTGCCAGTAGGACCACGGTTCGCGAGTTGATTACAATATTTTATTCCCCGTGAACCCACTGTAAGCGCTTTTCTCTCGAGGGGGTCTACGGGGAATAAAAATTCTCCGTGGACCCACCAGAGGATCAAGCCGGGGGGTCCACGGGTCGTGCGTCGAAAGCGGATTTATAAAATACTAGATGCTCCTCGGGTTAATTTCAGAGTTTGGTTGAAAAGTACCATATGTCGTTTTCTGTACTCCTGACTACGTGTATGGGAAATTTGATGGCGATTGGCGTGAAAGGTAACAGGTAACTAGATACTGAGCGTACAGCCCAAATATTTTTAAAGAGTTTTTGAATATTTAACCCCTAAAAGAGTGAAGAGATGTTGGACGCCCCCCTGCCAGATGGACCGATGACCTGAGGAAGGTCGCTGGTAGTGGCTAGATAAGGAAAGCGGGAGATCGTGTACTATGGCGTGCCCTTGGGGAGGCCTACGTCCAGTAGTGGACTGCCATAGGCTGATTGATTGATTGATTGAAAAGAGTGATAATGGGGATGAATTTTGTTTGTAAGTACCGTTACCACTTGTGTATACGCGAGACAGTGGGTTTATTTTATTTATTTATTAAAAAAACAGGTACAAAAATCGCAATCTTCATGTCACTAAACTTAAATAAGTTTGTCGTGACATTGCAGAGTCGCCAAGATATGTAGTAGGCAAACATATTGCCCTAGGGAATGGAACTAAATTATTTAAACAAAATTAAATTATTTAAACAAAATTGTTTACACTAGTCTACTGAAATCAATTGATATAGTCACGGTATTTTTGTAATTACAAAATTAATTTAGCAATCTATACAATGACATGCAATTCTCTTAATTAAAAGACAAAGCATGTTCGGAAAACATGTCGCATAGGACAAATACCAACTACCTAGAATGTTCTGCCAATTATTTATACATTAGTTAGTACCTACATTAGTACAAGTGGAGTCGGTGGTTGTTGCTCATTCCAACCTCCCAATTCCCTGTGTAGAAACAGACCACCCAACCTATAAGCAAGAGTCGTATAAATTAGTACTTGGTCTTTTTCAGGGCCTTTGTCAACTCAACCTCTAAAGTGAAAAGGATTAGTCATGGGTGAAATTACAAAGAGAAAGAAGAGCTAGTACAAGTCTTAAGACTAATTGGACGCAGATAAGCAATAACATGTTAACCCACAAAATTAGGTTATTGATTCAGAACCATTTATTGAGAGTTAGGGAACGTTTTTTAATTATGTGTTTACCTTATTACATTGCTTAAATATGTAACTAAATATTGAACATACAAAATGTTGACACAAAATGGGGCTCCTACTTTTAAAACACTATTTACTAAAAATTTCTCCAGTGTGGGTTAACACACTATTGCTTATCTATGTCCAATTTAGGTATCTAAAAACAACAGTGGGAGGAGCAGATCAAGTTTATCTAATACTTACCAATAAATCTTAGTACGCTAGCCTTGGCGCTAGCCGACGTACGCAGATGGGTCACGTATGTCGGACGCGGCGCTGTCGAACAGTGCCATTAGACTGCCTTTGATTGATACCCCGATTGTTATAGATTGATTGATGAATTTGAAATGTAGAAGGGAGTGGCCGGATTCCTAAACGGGAGGCGGTTGAGAAGGGCTGTAGTAAAATAACCTTTTTTTAAGAAAAATATAGACTTGGCTTTGAAAGATAGAGTACTTTTGTGATTTCCATCCAGATATATTAGAGTTCTTGTAGAAATATTAAAAAAAAAATATATTTATTCTTTAATGCACCTAAAAGTACAAAAGGCGAAGTTAATGTCCCAAAAAATTACGCAAGTGAAACATTGTCAGCAAACAGCTGATGTATTATTGTTAAATGGGCCACTATACTTCCCTAAGCGGTATAGAATTTGTAATTCAAATTGTTTATCCCGTGCAATCCCTGCAACAGTTAGCTTGAGATACAATAGGTATCGTTAAAAACAGAGATGTCTAGTTGCTTCAAAAATAAAGAAAATATCAAATCATTATGTACAAAGAAAACTTGTTTTCATAATTGTCGACTTGAAATTTTTAATGGTGCCTCCAGCTCCGGTAACAGCATTAAACAGTAGGTATTTGTTATTTTTCTTTGTGCCGTGACTTGGTGGACTTTACCTTTCAAATAAAGAACCATTACCATTGGACCTCGATATAAAAAAAACTCATCGTATGTACTAAACGAATATTTAGTCAGGTCTATTATTTAGTCAGGTAGGTCTATTGTAATATTTGAGGTATCAAATTTTTCTACAGTATTGAGGACCATAGTATAAAAAAAAAAACATGCTTACCAAAGTTTTTAAAATAAAAGATAAGGATACAAATTCTCAGGATAAGGATAAGATATATAAGGACTAGGAGGATAAGTCATACCTAACTAAAGTTATTTTTGTCGAGTGTTTTGATACTTTTTTGGAAATGTATAGAGAAACTCACAGAAAGGTGGTTATAACGTTTTTAAATGAATTAACTTTTGAGTTATAGGAATTTTAAATAAGGTCGTATAAAGCACGATATTTGCGAGTTTAAAAAAAAACGTAGAAATAGTTTTCTGCAATCCACATGAAAAAGTGAATCTGTTTTGAATATGTGAGAATTATAATTCAATACTGTAAATAATATTTCACAATAGTCATCAATGACCTTTGTATTTGAAAAACAAATTGAACTTTTTCAATTTTATTACATCTGTTGAGAACTCCTTTTTTGGTTATTTTTACTTTTTTATATAAATTTCAAAATTCGAACATAGACAATAGAACGTTTAAAATGAAACAAAAGGTAATGGGATTCGTGAGGCTTGTTGAGATTATTGATTGTTTAGGAACACTACATTATTATATTATAGCAATTATTAAAGTGATTAAAGCATTGTTTTCAGTGTTTTAGTGTTTCCTTTCAGTAATCGTACAGCTTTCCCACAACATCATTGGAAAAATTGATTCAATTGCACTGAATCAATAGGCCACGATTTTGTCGCCTATTTTACGTATATAATATTTTTTCTTTATTTTTCTGGCTGAAATTGACTGAAAATAATGTGAAACTCCATCGAGAGGTTTCAGTGCAGGCAAGTTCGCTAAAGCCACGTCACGTCACGATCCTGAGTGACCAAACGTGCTTAAGCATCCATCGTGTGCATTCGATCGATCACCGGAGACCAAATCGCTTTATTCTGTTTGTTTTGTAGATCTGCGGATTCTTAAGCATCTTTGTTTTTAAAAGCGAACACTTTATGTGCTTTTTGAGTTGTTAGAGACCTAGGTATATAGTACATACTTTAGTTGATGGATTTATTAATTATCTTCCGTATTCTGTGAGTTTCCACAGCTGTACATGACAAAGCAATATTAGTCCGTCAGTTGCTTTTTCAAATAAATTAAAATATACAGAGATGAAGCGCATTAAAGTTTAGGGTGTGGGGGTCTTGACGTCACTAACCGCTAAAACCGCCATACAAACTGTCCGAATAGTGACGTCACGCGAAATTTCAACTCAATGTATCGCCGTTATTTTTTGATTACGTAAAAAAAGAAAAAAATACCTTTCCAATATTTTTTCAACATGCCCATTACTTAGCAGAATATTTTGGAAGGATATGCTAGAAGCAACAGTTAATTTTGAAAGTTCAATCCTTTTTAAAATGTTAATAAGGTGTCGACCTTTACCAAATATAAACATAGATGTATATTTAATTTTGTGTACAAGTAGGTACAACATCTTAAATTTATTTATAATTCGTGAATAATATTCAACCCAAATTTTATGATATAATAAAAGGTAGGTATTTAGAATAATTAATTTACGAACTTCATGCCCAACTCAGGTACACCCACAATATAATATTATTAACTATTCAAGCGTTCGTCCAACCCACGTATTTACGGGGCAATGGATCAGCGGATGGAATTATTAATATTGAAATGTCTGAAATTGCTTTCCATTCAGAGGACAATTTTGTCGTTACTAAGTTTGGCTAGGGTAGTTCGAGTACACACGGATCTCGTGTGATATTATAATAGTATGGTAATTGTAACATGTTATCGAATGGGTATATTAAGCTAAATCTTGCTCATTAGTCTGTGTACAATTGTACATGACTTCACTCAATCAGGCTAATCTATTGTACTATTATTTCACTTTGAAGCTACACTCGAACGTATAACGAGTCAATTTGTTGTGGACGAAGCTGGCCAAATGCGACGTTCGTCGTTCACCCGTAAGCGGTGGGTACTACTGGGTTGCTTTAAATTTGCCATCGCAGCTTACAAAAATGATCCTTTGAATTTTGCTTTGAGTACGTAAAGTGTTTTATATATGTTTTTAGTGCATATTTGGCTCGGTTAGTACGAATCTTTGTGAGCATTTATTATTCATAGCGTGTACAGAAATACTTTCTGTGTGACTAAAAAGAAAATATTGTTCACGGGACTTTGACAATATTTCTATCATACTCTACATCGCTACAAGAAAACATCGTTGACTTTAAATAATTCGAGATATAGTGTCGTCAAAAAGGTAAATAGACGTTGAAAACGTGTTTAAATAACACAATTTTCTTTGTCAACACGTTTAAAAAATCATTAGATTTTTCAATTTAATCAAAATAGAAAAGGGTTTACTTTGCACCGTAATTTTCCTGCTATAACATCACAATCAAATTGTATCCAACATTCTTTTGTTAGCAATTGGTTAACTTCGATTATTCGGCTCCCACAAAAAAAACTGGTAATATAACGTCGCATCGCAAGCATCAACAAAGACCTCCGTTTAAATATTTGGGTTAGGCTGCATGATCCGTTTCGATGTTGGCTTATCCGCCACCTGCTACATCGAACTTCGATTGCCTCACGTAATCTTGAGCAAGCTTATTGGAATCAAACATTTATTTTGTGCTGATCATTCTTTGTGTATTTTCTCTTCTTCTTATATTGTCTGTTTGAGTTATTTTTGTGGAAATTTGGACGGTCAAAATTAAACAGGATTGTATTTTCCGAGAGACGAAGCTAGGTACCGAAATGAAAAAGTTGTAATGACATGGCAGTTTATTACTTACATTCTACTCATAGTTCGTACTCGTTAGTTTTATCTCCTCCAACCTAAGGTAGCCTGGTAGAGTTTACTTAATAGTGATAAGGTCCCTTATTGTAGCCTCATATTTTCATAAGTTCTTATAGTAGCTACTTATACTTCATGTTTGTGGGTATACAATAAAGTTATTACATTTTGTTTTTACTTTTATTTTATAATAAAATTACCGTTACAGTTAAAAAGGCTCCACATGCGCTTTTAAGCGTGGTTTGCATAATATTTCTAACCTTTTACAAAATGGGAGTGAAGGTAATTTCATTTGTCTAAACATATCCTCGGCCCATGATCACGAATTACTACGGTCACACTGATTAAACCCTCTTACTGCTCCAACAACTTTAATGAGGAAATCGCCCCTGGTGTTATTCGCCCGTTTTCCCCCTTTTTTGGCATTTTATTGCCACCCACAAAATTCTCTTCGTGTCACAATGTTTTCGTTGAATTATTACAGTGCTGGGTTACAAAAACGCTTGAACAAATTAAATTCTAAACGGAATCTTCATAAATAAAGCAAAAACACTAAACGAGCAAGCATAAAATAACATAATTTTGAAGTGATTCATTAAAAACACATGTATTGTTTTCTCATAATATAAAGAATACTATACACTTTTAATTCAAAAGTCATACTGAGCCAGTTTACTAAAAATACTATACAGAGCTTACCCGAATTGACGTAGGAAGATTAAAAAAAAAATGATAACAGGCATTTGACCAAAGAATTAATGTTAAGGGAAAGGGGTGTGTCACCTACCTTTCCAAAAGGCTTGATATTATTTATGTACCTATATTGGTAATTTCATTATTGTCTCGATGTAAAGTGCTTGTCTAGTCAACAAATAATACCTGTATACAATACTTCTATACTATAACATATACCTATATGTCGCAGGATAATTTTGAAAACCGAATTTTCGCAAAAAATCTAGGGATTTTGCGAAAACACGGATTATTATACAATGGCTATGACATTGCTCAACCAAGCAACGAAAGTCAATGAACTATTATTTAGTCAATGATATTATGATAATTGACCATTTTTATCTAGATGCTGTCTAATTATCCGTGTTTTTGCAAAATCCTTAGAGTTTTTGCGAAAATTTTGTTCATCAAATACGACATATACAAATATCTGTACATACATATACGTAATTATTATTATTATAATACATATACGTGAACGTACAAAAAAACTGATGTAATCAGAGTTACATCCGTAACAAGTTAGTTACAACAAGTAACAACAACTGTAACTAGTTAGTGACAAAGTTATCTGGACTATAAAATTTCCCGCGTAAACGACATTTAATTTAATAATTAAAACAAAACAGTGTAATTTAAAGTTTGGCCTGTGAACGAGCGTTTTAAGCTTCATGCAATAAACGTTGCGCAGCTTAAGCGACGGGAGCTTATCACGTAACGTGTGTGTGCCGTATGAAAATTTTGGTTAAACTTCAACTGAGCTAAATTGTAGACTTTCCACTTCAGGGTTTATTTGTAACTTTGTTTTCATGACGCGAACCATGCGTTTAACGATGCTTCCCTTTGTTACTTCGTCCCTTGGTTAACGGGGTAAGTTTAGGCTTGTCAAAATCAGTTTTTTACGATTAAAGTTGGTAAGTTTTTTGTATCTTACGAGAGAATTACAACATAACAATGTATATTAACATAGAGCGAGTGGAGTAGAGAAAAACTAAATAATAAAAAAAAACCTTAAGTTTGGTATATTGAATAAATATCTATTACAATAATAAAAATAATGGTTAGACATTATCTAACTAATCCTAAATTCAGAACTTATACTGAGTACCAGATAACTGATATTTATCTATACTATAATAAAAGAGTAGAACTCGCGATTCTGTACATTGAATAATTTTACCTAAAATTGAGAGGGGTGATAAAAGAAGAGTAACCAAGCCCAAAAAAGTTTTTAAAATTATTTTCTGTCTGTAGATTAAGCTTAGTCTGGAGCTACAAATAGGCTTTGTTTCATCGAAATAGGACATGGGGCAAAAAAGTTATCATCAGTTAAAGACTTCAGTGCAATGCAATGGTCGAAAGCTTCGAATTTCGATATAATGTTGCATAATGAACATGATAAAACCTTTTTTATTAGAGTTAGGTATGCATTTTTTTGCTTTTGAATTGATTTTTCGCGAAGTGACAGTTTTAAGGGTTGGAGAGACAGATGATGTGATTATATTTTCTTTTAGACTAAAGAGTATAATATAACCACTACGTTTTAAAAGAGTGAGAAAATCTAACGTCATTACTGTCATTGCAAGGGCCGTGAAATTCACGCGGGTGAAACCGCGGGCACCAGCTAGTAATAAATATGTAGTTACTTTTTAACTGACTTAAAAAAAAAGGAGGGTGACTTGTATTTTTGTATGTTTGTTAAATTCATGAATACTAGTAATGACATACGTTAATATTATAATATTTACCCTGTTGGGCAATCCTTGCTTATCCTTGCTTGTTTTGGTAACTTTCCGCAGGAACAGTAGATTATATAGCACATCTGAATTATGCAAATTTTTAGAATCGATTCGTTACTTTTTGTGTTTATCAATTTTAAACAAAGTAACACAAATAATCAAATCTTCTCTTTAATGTAGATGTAGTACAAGTAGGTATCTATCTATTTAAGATGGTTTTACAATCGTATTCAGCAATTTCTAACCACGAACAGAGAGGAGACGGTAATTCATTCATTCCTTAGAACAAGCTGAAAGCTCCTCCAAGCCTTTGTGAACCACGTTTCCGTTGCAAGTGCCTAATATTATTAGACGTAGATGGTGTTGTTTCTTTGTCGGATGTTCACTAAGTAGAAAGTAGAAACGTTTTGATTTAAGGTGACGTACCTATAATGCAAAAATACGGCAGTTTGATATTTTAGACATAGATTTTTTTAAAGAACGAAGTTCTTTATCGGACGGTAGGGATGGGAGTAAAAATTAATTTTCCGTCACGGCGTCATATGGCTGCTCTACAGAAAAACAAAGCTTCTGTAAACTGTAACGTCTGCAACATCAAAAAGGGCCATATTATGGGCCAAATTTGAATAAACGATTTGTAGTACGCTAAGTGTCACGGGTTCAATTCCCATGTGAGGATAAATATACATATGTGACAAACATTAATTTATTTTTTATTTATTTACCCTGGGTCTGGGTGCTTAATAGGTATATCTACCTACCTACGTAACAAAACGTAACAATAAAGTTTATACAACACAGCGGGGCAGTAAGGGGAACTCGAAGTCCGCTCTGCCATGGTTGTAGTAGTGACGTGTACCGATGAGCGTATTTGTGTGTGTGAACATCATTGCAAAAGAAACTGTAGGGGCAGCGCGAATTCTTTCACTCTCGTCCTTTCGATATCGAATGTTTTTTTTGTATGGAAAATGAACAGCGCCATCTATCCAGTGTCGTTCATTTTCCATACAAAAAAAGACGCTTTGACATTACGACGATATCGACAGACGAGAGCGAAAAAAATCGTGCACCCCCTACAGAGCGCTCCCAACGTTACGCACACTAAAACAATGTACATCTGCACCTCTCAACACAATCATAGCCAAACGGACTTCGTGAAATAGAACAACTGTACCTTAAGGGACACGAAAATGGTGTCAAAAGATTATTCATAATTTTTCATGAAATTTTAATCCCCATTCACCGATTTTGAAAAAATATCCAGTATCTAGTCCGATACCCAAGTATAAATTCTGCTTGCTCTTAATTGCCTATTTACTTATGCTGAGCAGAGACCTTATTGTCAACCATAATATTACTTCTTGTACATTAAACATATTATGTTGGTAAATCAATTTCATTTCTTTCTTTCTTTCTTTCCGCGTTAATTTCGGAGTTTCCGCGTGAATTCTGGAATGAAAAGTATTTATTTATTTATTTATTTATTCTTCTTGCACAAAATAGTACAAATGGCGAACTTAATGCCTTAAGTATCTCATGTCTTTTTCTGTGCCCCTGATAACGTGTGTGCAAAACATATGATCGATTGAGTAGTTAAGGCGTGAAAGGGTAAAAAACAAACTCACATTCGAATTTATAGTATTAATATATATATTATATTTTATTTAATACATCTCGTTTATTCCCTTTCCATTTTTCATGCATTAACGTATTCCATTGCGTTGTTTAAAAAAAACTTATAAATGTCGATGAATCAGAAGTTCTTAAGAGCCATTTCACAAAAATATTGCGCGCGAGTTTAGGTAGAAACTGCGTTATTGTTTATGTGTGCGTAGTTACTCACACGTACACAACGTAAGCAGCGTAAAGCGCGCGTCGAGACTCGAGGTGGACAACGCAATCTTGAGCCGTGGGCAATCGTAGGTATTCTCAGATAAAGCAGGTATACGACCCTAGCCACGCAGCAATTTATACGAGACAGATGTTGTTCAAGGTTTTACTGGCTTTGTAAAATGAAAAACTGGGTTTCTTTTTTAACTAATATATTAGTTACACTGACCGATAGAATAATATTTTTTACTTGTATTACAGCTTCAGTGGTGTACTTATACATATTATGACGATTACAACTCTTCCAACTTTTTGAATCGTTTATCTCAGAAACGGTTTAGGAAAAAGTATTCAGATGTTTTTTTTATAGATAAATAGCTGTGCCCCGCTGTTTCACCCGCGGTAATTTCGGAGTTTCCGCGAGAATTCCGGGATAAAAAGTACCCTATGTTCTTTTTTGTACCCCTGAAAATGTGCATGCCAAATTTCATCCAAATCCGTTCAGCCGTTTTTGCGTGATTAAGTAACAAACATCCAAACATCTAAACATTCAAACATCCAAACTTTCACATTTATAATATTAGTAGGATAAATTCCAGATCAAGAAAAAAATCCAGTCTTTTATAAAGATATATTAAACATTTTATGAATAAAATTTTTAACTGAACTAATTTTATCAAATAAATGAAAATATACAGAGATAAAGCGTATTAAACTTTAGGGTGGGGGCTCGTGACGTCACTAACCGTTATAAGCCGCCATACAAACTGCACCGGTTAGTGACGTCACGCGAAATTTCAACTCAATGTATCGCCGTTATTTTTGGATTACGTAAAAAAAGAAAAAATACGTGTCCAATATTTTTTATTAATCTACAAGACAGATAAAAAAAATTGCGTAACATGCCCATTCCGATAAAAATATGCCATGTTACAGGTACATTATAACCCATTTTTCAAATGAAGTACTCGTCAAGACCAATCAAACGAGCACTAACTCAAGGGGATTGTATCTTTTTTACGGAGTTCCTATGGCCACCTTCCAGCTCCATCATCAGATCAGCTCCATGTCATCATGATATTCCATTGTCAGGCGATATACTTCAGCTAAATCGAAAAAAATTGTAGGTCATTGTATTTACTTTACCTCTGTTGCCTTTTTTAAGGCTGCAAAATTATCACGGTTAATTTTTTTAAAACAACGGTATACACTATCCTTGCGAGTACCCATAGCTAAAAAATGAAAAAATTATAGTATTATTATTAGTAATTTATTAACATATATCTTTATTATTATTATCATACAAACAACTAAAATAATTCATACCTACATATTTCATAATAAACAAAACTTACCTCACGAAACAAAACTCGAAGCGGATCAAAAATATTTGGTCGCAGTATAATCACCACTTTACCAATTTTACGATACGAGCGCACGAAAATCGGAACGCGGAACAAAATGGCACAGGTCCTGCCTCGACGGGCGCTCGCGCCATTCTAATCGGTATCCGCTTGTGCATTGTAATTTATACTGATGTTTAGATCAATATATTGGCAAATTATTTGCTAATATTTGCAAAATAACTGTAGAAATCAATTCTCCAAAGAACAATGTTTATTTTGGGATAATTTCATTTTAGTTATTACTGTGTATTTAACCAAAAATCACGATAAAATTGACACTTTAATCTTAAAAATTTGCCAAATTATTTCTTTTTTTTACTCAATAATGGTAATGAAATTCAAGAATCTATTACATTAAATGACGACTAAAATATATGTCCGATGATTACTATATTTTTTTAAACTTATTATATCAGCATTATTAATAGATATAGGACTTTGAAATTGAGTCTGCGGCCATTTTTCACTAAAATGGTTGTGGGAGATGAGGCACTAAAAATTTACCAAATTAGTTTTAGTAAATGTGTTACATTAAGTGTCAACACCAAAGATAGACCTATTTTTTGCAGTAATTAAATAATTTCTGGGTGTTACTTAACATAGTAATTTCGGAGTCCAAAATCTTAGAAATTCGCGCGAAAATGTAAAATGGCTCTTAAAACAAACTTAAATGTTTCTTGTTGTTTGTTTTTGTTACTTAAGTAAATATTGATGAAAAAACGTTTTAAGAGCGGGCTTAAAAGAACCTAAAGAAATTGTTTTGAGTGTTTTAATAAACTCGCGTTATTTTTTTAAATAAATTAATGTTTTTGTTTTATATTAAAATCGAATTGTAAAATGTTAAATAACTTTTTGTTTTTGGTGTACTTATCTAGGTAACTTCATAACTACATTAAATAAAATAAAAAAATATTTATAATATTTGCTAGCGTTAGATTTACGTGAAAAATTCAATAAATAACATTTAATACTCGTAGTTATAACAATTAGTTTATATAAGAATATCGATAAAACCTAAAAAAATCGTCCTCAAACTATATATAACAGACGATGATCTACTGTCTCCTTATCACGCCAACATTTAATGCTCTTAATAAAGAAGTAAATTTAGCATGAGTTTAATAGACTGTGGTTCAGGAACCCATTATGGTAATGACGTGTGAACAGTCAAGATTGTCTCCTTCGTGCCAACCTAAAACTGTAAAGATTAAATTTACGAGCTAGCTCGGGTTTCCATCGTCGTAAAGCATAATTTACGTGCCTGTCACATTTCAGTTGTAGAATCCTTATTAAGAACTGCGATTAAAATGAACTTTGTAATTGGATTAAATCTGAGACAATTTCATTAACATCACTTTAGGTACACTATTTTATGATGTCAAGGTCTGTGTTGCCAGTAATAAATATTTAGTGCCCATACTCGTCTAGAACGGAACCCACAATTACCTACGAATTACTTAACATTATTTTAATACTGGCTGTGCCCCACAGTTACCTCGCGTGAGTTTCGGAATTCCCGCAGGAACACCTCACTTCTTTCATAAGAGCCTTCTCCTTTCAATAAAAACACAAAAAAAAACGATTTTTCACAATGGTTTCTTTTTAAAACGTCGATAAGCACCAAGGAAGGTTTTTTACAAATTAAATCCCTCAGGGTACAAAAAGAGAAACCGCAGGGATTATCTTATATAGCAAAATCGGCCCAAGCATCGAGAAATTTCCCAAAACCTGAATAATTAGCTGTCAGGGAAATGCGCGTATGTTTTCGCCACATACGTAAAGATGTACTATGAAAATCTTCCGAACAAGTTGAGCGAAATAGCATTTTTTTTGTGCGATATTTTTTTTTTGGAGCGAAGAAAATATTGAAGTCGTTGAATTTCTAAATTACACGCTACATTAAATCTTTGTGTTCACAATTTCCCTTCTTTTAATGGCGAGACGTTAAAACGTTTTGACATCAATATGAAGCTAGATAGTAAATATAGGTAATGGTATAACATGTTTGATCTGAAAAATTACTGTTCTTGAAAGGATTTCATTCTAAAAAACAAATAACAATTATATACAGCAAAGGAGCTCTTTTGAGATTATAAAGACTTGTATTACTTACAACTAGTAAGCGAAATGGAATGTTATTTTTCATAGCAATATAAATGCTTGCTGTTGTGAAAACTACACTCAAAATTTTCTTACCCGTGTAAAGCGACATTCACATTTCTTTTCTACCTAATATGAATAGTTTAAATTTACTGGGTTACAAATTTCAAAACTTCGCAGCGTCTGTAAGTGCGGTCTTTTATCCCCGTAGAAAAACTGCCTTTCAAAATAGTCTTTGTTATATAATTACTAGCTGTGCCCCGTGCTTTCACCCGCGATAATTTCGGAGTTCCCGCAGGAATTCCGAGATAAAAAGTACTCTATGTCCTTCTCTAAACCCCTGACAACGTGCATGCTAAATTTTATCCAAATCCGTTCAGCCGTTTTTGCGTGATTGAGTAACAAACATCCGAACATCCACACTTTCACACTTATAATATTAGTAGGAAGTAGGATTAGTAGGATTATGAGAAACTATGTTCTTAATTTTGATATCATAAATCCCATTAATTCTATGTCACAACTGAACCTCAAAGACAAATTAATGAATTAATAACAATACTATCTCAATGATTGACTAACATAATATTAATTTAATGTAATATTATTATAATTTATTTGTAGCTCCAATAATTCAGCTCTATATCGACCAAAATTAAATAGTGCCGAGAAAGTGTTCCTATTGTAAATCTCTGAAGAGCGAACTGAAAATTTCAAGTTTGTGTCTTTGTAATTCTACGGACGTGAAATTTTGCGAAATGGTTGAGTGGTAGTCATATTGATTTATTTATGTTATTTTATGTTTGTCTTTAAATACTACATGGAACGTTGGTTCGTTTATTATGACGCTAATGCTACATTTTATAATATTAGTTTAGTATTTTTATACTTATTTGTATATAAGACAATATTTCGACGATCACCATCACTCACTTATCTATTTATTTTCTGTGAAAGAAATATACATAAATCTAATCTATAGTGCTTTTAGTGAAACACAAAGAGTTTGATAGAGTGAAAGAAAGAAATAAAGTACAATACATGCTGACATTAATGTAAAACGGGCTTTTCATCTAAAAACATTAAACATAATATACATATATTTTTTTAACAACACCTTTTTATTTTTTATTTTCTGATTCGGTATTACAATAGGAAAATTAATCCTATTTTAAAAAAGGGTAAATATTAAACACTTGCTGTTCTCCGCGGTTTCACCCTTTTTGAGATCCCGTAGGAATTCCGGGATAAAAAGTACCCTATGTCCTTCTCTGTACCCCTGACAATGTGTATACAAAATTTGCAAAATTTGCAAATGCAGACAGATAGACAGACAGGGTTATTTTCGCATTTATAATATTAGTAGGGATAGTTGTGTGTATCAAATATGAAGAACCAGTCAAGAAAAAAAAATATTATGAAATCGACAAGTACCTACATTTCTCGAGGGATAATTAGGTGGGTACCTACATAATTATAGTACCGCAGATTTTAATATAATATGGCAAAATTTTACAATTCACGTAATTTATTTAAACTGAACCCGATAAAGTAATAGCGGTATACGTAATGAGTGTTATCTCTCTATCCACCGACGATTATAACAGTAGTTGCCGCATAAAATATTCAGCAAGGCTAAAATTCTAAATGAAAATGGATCCATAATATTGTAATATTTCATGTTTTATGAGTCGTTAATGTGAAACTTTGCTCTGTGTTCTTCTAATTAATACAAAAAGTACCTATCCTCTGCGCTAGTTCAGAATGATTGCTATGCCTTTCAGTATAAAAGAATAGGAAAAAAAAATGTACTAACGCACTTTAAAACGCTTCAATACAAACTTTATATTATATTTATTACACAAATACATATGTAGGTAAATTTTGACATACTTTTTTTTAACAAATTTCTATAATAATATTACTGTGAAAATATACATTCAAACGTAAAAAGGGTTGAAATTTTTTACAAAAAATTACGTGGGTCGTAAGTAGGACATATTTTTTTTAAACGAGCTTTGTGACAAGATGCTATGAAATAATATTATATTTGAACAAGGAACAGAAGAACGCCGACTGTTAGAAACCATTACAGCCCATTTTATTATTCATTTGTTTATTCCAACAGCCCAAAATGATAATTTAAGCGATAGGTACAATCGTAAACGCGATGTGAAACACTCGCTTGTAAAGTGTTATGAAAAACGACCATAATTATTTTTGTTTACAAAAAAAAAAACCTGAAATTGTTTTATTATTACTACCCGTTCCCCGTGGTTTTACTTCCGTTTCACCTTTTTCAAAACGTTTTTAGAGCTTGCCTACAGAATACCCGATCTATTTATATATATATATCACTAGCTGTTCCCTCCAATTTCACCCATGTTAATTTCTGAGTTGTTGCAAGAATTCTGGGGTTAAAATGTACCTTGTGTGTGTATGCAAAATTTTATGATGATCGGCTAAGTAATTGTGAAAGTGCAACAAACAAAAAAAAAAGACTCACATTAGGATTCTCAATGGTGGTATTTTTGTAGCAAAGCTATACGTATATTTTCCATAATAAATGAAAAAACTAAATGCATATTTTTGTAAAATGTAATTTGTATTCACGTTAGCCGTCATCTCAGTTAAAATTCAGAATGGTTCTAACTACCAGGATGGTCTCATAGTTGAAATGAACGTATCACATGACATAAATCATACGGATGTCGTCAGCCCCAAGCCATTAGTATTGCCGAGAAATCCTTAGCATTCCAAAGGATAAATCTCCTATATTAATATTATGATAATTCCAGCTTTAACTTACATAGCCCTTACTTAACAAACAACAATCCAATTTACTTACCGATGGAATTTAACAAAAAATAATCATGTTTTATCATCGATATGCGAAAGTGTTTTGTTATAGCTTGCGAAGTTAGGTATAATACATAATATTTACAAAAAAAATAAATAATAATATCCATTTCTAGTAAAGTGCGGTCGTAACGCAAAAATCGATCTTTTCTAAAAAAACTTAGAATGGAAAGGAACGCATAACGTTTCTATGACTAATAATTCTATGATATATTTTATGATTAAACGAACTTACCTGAAGTGATGTTCTATCATAATTATACGAAGGCTTTGTCCGAAGAGATTAGAGTATACTTGTAGTAGTACGTATAGACTCGCCATTCGTCCACTATAGTTGAAATAAAAAACTAAGTAAACAAACCCACTCCTGGGGTCTCATCGTGCGCCATAAAATCATTTAGTTCAAAGCTACAATAATATTCCACTACATGGGTTGCATAGGGTGGGCGGGAGCTAATCTCTTCGGACAAAGCCTTCGTATAATTATGATAGAACATCACTTCAGGTAAGTTCGTTTAATCATAAATTATACTGCAGCTTTGTCCTCGAGATTAGAGTATACTTGTAGATTTTGAAAGACTGCGTGGAATATTATTGAAACACCCAATATTATTACACCAATATTTTATTTTATTTTTTGCGTTACCATTTGTAGGTAATAAGTTTAATATCGAAATGAATATTAATAATTATTCTGTAGAGATGTTAACCATTTATGACTGTCTAAGTGGGTCATGTCAGTATCTCATTCGAGAGTTAAATCTTTGTTAAATAAGGAAAGTGCAAACTGAAATCAACAATTTATCATTTCTTTACTAAAACCATAGTATTTATTGGAATTGACCTATAGAATTAATTCGGCATATAGAGAGTCATGGAATTCTAAGTGTGGTGGATACAGCTTACTACTTGAAGCGAACGCAACTTCGCGTTGTTCCACGCACACATTCTTAATTTTAATTTTTAATGAAACTACGTGTAATGTAGTTATAATATTAGTTATATGTATATTGTATATAGATAAACAAAAATATAACAATATTATATAACATGAGACTGCGGTACTTTTAATAATGTCTATGTTGACGTTGAGTTTTTCTTTTTTTTTTTTTTTATTAGAGGAGGCAGCATGCGTAGTAGAGTGCGTATTAATAAAAAAATATGTATGTATCTCACGCTTGAGAAGAAATACCTACTCTTTATCCATTTACTTAAATGAGATGTTGATATATAAAATGCACTAAACTTCGATCAGCTACATGTCTACATACAGTACTTGTAGAGGCTTGGTAGGTTAACCTTATTTTTGCTTCTAAAGTACGAAATAATCAAATAATGAAGTTAAATTGATTTGCAAAATAGATGTTTTCATTTTTTGAATTCATATTATTGCTTGATCATTGTCACCTAGCGCTACTCAGTGCCAACAAGGCGGTTATTTGCTTATTTATGTATATACTTTTTTTTTTTATTTTTTTTTATAGTAATTCATGTTTTTTAAACTAAACAATAATATTCCTCTTAAATGTTCTAAGTTTTAATGTTTCATAAATATAATAAAATTAAATGAAGCTTGATCTCTGACCAAGTTCATATGCCTAGTAGTGTTTTTAGTTAAAGGGGGAAAAAAAAATATCCAATAAATTTGTAGACTAAAACGAATAGATACCTAGTAATAAAATACAAATGATAAGTCCTAGATATAACATTATTTGAGCATTTAAGGTCTATTCTGTAGGGACCCTGAATAATGTCTGGACTATGTCATCCGCATCTGAGTCTACTCTAGATGGTTAGCCTCGCTAGGAAGGGAGGATGATAGGCTGGAACGAATTTCATTGGAAGTTCAATATTGAGCACCCGACTTATAACTTCTGCCAAGTAAACTTCACAACATTCGGGATCGATGCTTCGTAAAAAAAAAACCGAAACGGTATGAGCGATACGAAAGCCACTGTAATTTCTAAATAATATTAAAAACTGTGCTGTTCGCCAGTTCTGTTAGCTTGAACTTGGCTTGACACGCTACCGCGTGTCTAGAAAACAACTTAAGGTATTACTATAAAGAGTTCATTTCAAATGAGCACACATGGATATCTAATACTGTAATGTCTAAATGGAATTTCGTATTGCTCTAAAGAATTATTTGTTAATTTAGCACCCATATGGATATCTATTGATTATGATTGAGCTGGTGGCACACTACCCGAGAACGCCTCGTGGGTAATATTTTTGTCATGAGAGTAAGCTTGGTAAGATCAGATGGGTTTAAGATCAGAGGATCTGAGCAGATGAGGCTTTGGAAGAGTAAGAGGCAAAGTTGCGTATGCCAAACACAATAGGCACCACTACGGTACCCTCAGTAAGGGTAGAAACGCATATAAACAATGGTGTTGCTAGTACAGATACGTCTACATGTTAATGGATGAAATGAAACAATTCTTTTCGATGATACCATACCGATCAGAAACATTTTTTATTTAAGCAAGAGGCTAAGAATATCGGGTAAGTAAAAAAAAAAAAAAAAAAATTACTAGCAAGCCTCCTAGGAGCAGCGAGGGACTCAGTTCCCATTCCATATTGGTTAATTGTCTCCTAGATTTCACATCTCTATCTTATTTCTCTGATGCATATATAACATGTCAAAATTAATATTATTATGATTCTCAACAAAACGTCACCGTTTCTTAGAGATGGTGCAAAGGATAAGAAACGTTAAACTAATCTATGCGATGGACATAGTACGAATTGTTATGGTATTATCTGTTACTGACGTTGTTTGCCAATACAAGCTTGGTAAAAAAAACTACAAACAGATAATTCATATTCCGAGCACTCTCCTCACGGGCAGTTTCTCCACATGCTCATGCTACACCTTCCCCCCCCTGTTTTTCTAAAACAAATATTTTCAGATAGTAATTATACATCTAATAGTATGCAACCAAAGTCTAATTAGCATAATACTAGTAAGTACGTAGTATATATTATTACTCTGAAATAATACGTATGTACCTATATGATTACTTATATTATGATGGTAAAGTAAGAAATTAATAATAATCATTGTACAGTTAGGCATACTATACGGCAGAGCAAGTATATGTATGAATTCTGCAAAACTATCATCTTGTACATTATGTAAAATAATGTTAAATTATACCTATTAGGTTGGTAGTTCGCCACAGTAAAATATAGCGAAAAAAAAAATTGCTTTACGTGGGGAAGCTACACTCAACCGTGGTCGCAACCTTGCAGACGCCCGGTATGTCACATTCAAGAGTAATTTGTGAAGGAATCTCCTAATATTTTATCATATACATATAGATAAAAAAAAAAACTCTACAACCTGCATTGAATTTCATGTGCCCTCTGTACTCCAGAGGGGATTGATTGAAAACCAGCGCTGCTCGGGACCTAGGACGCGAGCAGCTAATGCTGAATCACTTCCTTTTGCCTATAATTGGCTAAGTTTCCTGTTTTTCTGTACACCTTTCTGATGGTAATAACGAATTTTATTATTATACTAAAAAAAAAAACCCTAACAGGCACTAAGTGCTTTCTGTTGTTTATATGAATAGACACAAGAAAATAAATATATTTGAAATGCAATGACGACGTTAACTATCCTTGGAAAAATAGTTTTAAAGTCGTTCATAACTTCTCTAATTTAAAATGTAAGTATTAATAATTAAATTGTAATTTAAAATCAGATTTTTTTTTTTTTTTTTTTATAAAAAAAGTTACTTTGTCCTTAGGTTTGCATTTTGATTCAGTTCCCTTTAGTTAAAGGATCGTTTATGATTACTATGATTTGAAAAAAAAATTCAAATAATTCCGACTATGAGCAGTTTAGATGTCTTGGGCTGTGTATTTAGATTAAAAAAACCTCGTCTTGTGGACGGTTCTTTGTAGCCCCTTTCTCGTGACCATATAACAGGATACGATCCACTGGTTGTAGAAATGATACAGTTTTCTACATACCGAATCCAGTCCGCTGTGGGGCTCAATTCTTAAAGCGCTTCTGCGATGGCAGTAGCAGCGCAGCTCAGGCGCTGAGTGAGGCGCTCCCGAACGGGGCGCGGCGGCTAAGGGGAGCGGTCGCCGGCCGGCGCAGGAACTGCTAACGCGTCCCGTTCCCGTCCTATCGTTGTGATTCGAGTTTAAGGGACAATCTTGTAGCTGTAACTGCAGGCTTGTAGTTCTGCACAACACAACTTGTAAGCATCTTCTCTATTATTCTGTTATTTTTATTGTCTGTGTCGATAAAGACACCGGTTACGGCTGCATTTTACTTCTGGATCTTTGCGATGTCGCTTCTTCCTTCTTTCCATTCTTTGGACACTAATATCTTTCGAGGTTCTCCTTGCACATCTAATTCGTGAGGCCTGAAGTACATAGTAACAGATTTCCAATGCAAAATCTTTTTGAAGCCGTGAAGCACGAAGTCAGTAAGTGCGGTACAAAGGCGGTGTTATAGAAAATAAAACACCGTAAACAATATGTGAGGCACAAATTATAAACAACGAAGCTTCCATGAAACGGTGCCATCGAGTTGCCGATAAGAATATCACATTGCGGCGATTGGATAAAAACAAACAGCCGTGGTGTAGGTATTTGTTTGCTTGCTTGCGGCTTGCTCTTTTTATATATTTTATAGCGTCGACTAAAAAATTAGTACTTTTTTGAATAGTGAAGGCAACATCCCCATAAAATGCACACAACACAGAAACATAGTATCATCTATGTGTAAAAGATAAAATAATTTTAGCATGAGATAGTCCTGTTAAACTATCCACGATACTTTCTTTCTTGCACTCAATCTCAATACGTATATCTATTTATTGTGTAAAGGACAAAACAATTTCAGCACGAGATAATCACATTGAACTATCCACAATACTTTCTTTTTGTGAAGGTTACATCCACAGGAGATGTACACAACCTGGTAGTATTATATAGATGAGTATTTATTTATTTTTCAATACTTGAGTACTACAGTACCACAGATAATATAATACTATATACTACTATAATACTTGAATTTCAGCAGGAGATAGTCATATTGAACTATCCACAATGCATTCTTTTTAGGAAGGTTACATCCACAGGAGATGTACACAACACGGTAGTATGATATAGATGGGTAATTACTTATTTTTCAAAACTTTCATGAATACTACATAACTGTAATACTTGAATCTTTCCGTACTCACGGACGAGCGGAGACAGCGGCATTGCTATATTGCTTGTTAAACACACACCGCGAACTTTATGGACTTTCTTGTTAAATTGATTGGCACAATCGTTTTATCGCGACGGCGTTTACCTTTAATCACTGAACTGAGATAAAAGATAATCAATATTATAATAAATTAATTATAATCTTGCGCATGGAATCGTGGTTGAACGGCGGAGCACTAAAACGCGAATGATTGTATGGCGCACGATGAGACCCCAGGAGTGGGTTTGTTTACTTAGTTTTTTATTTCAACTATAGTGGACGAATGGCGAGTCTATACGTACTACTACAAGTATACTCTAATCTCGAGGACAAAGCTGCAGTATAATGCTCCTTTTCGATACTCCTTCGTGTAAGTAAATACAATAAGTACGGCTATTGCAATTATTAGATCTACTATATTGATAAGCTCATGGTTTTATAGTTCTGTACAACATTTATTGTTCAGTCGAACCTGAATGTAGAAGAAAATAATATTACACATAGTCAACAGTATCTACATATATTATAATTATAATAATATTATAAACGCGAAAGTTTGTAAGAATGTATGGATTGATAGATGGATGGATGGATGTTTGTTACTCTTTTAAGCAAAAATTACGCGATGGATTTAAATGAAACTTTACAATAATATAGCTTATACATCAGATTAATACATAGGGTACTTTTTATCCCGGAATTCCAGCGGGAACTCTGAAATTAACGCGGGTGAAACCGCGGGGCACAACTATTATAAAAAAAACCTCTTGAATAGTGGTTGTGTTTACAGGTACATTTCAACTTTCAATGCCAAGTTTACAAAGGTATATTGAAATCGATCGGTCTCCTTTGGGGACAATAAATAATGTTGACTCACAATGCTGTCGATTGTTAGTTATCTATTGTAGATTTATTCAGCCATTCAATCAATATCAGTTTATTGATAGAAAAAAAATTGTAATCAAGCATGACATGTTGGTTCCCAAATTATGGGTCGCAACCCATCGTATTAAGTGGGCCCGAAAATACCAAAATCAATGAATGTATCAATCAATGTATTGCCTAAAATTTAAATTGATGATAGTATTTCTTTTTAGTGAAAACAGATTGGTGAGTCCCGAGTTGAATGGTTTTTGGTAAGGTGGGTCGCAAGCCACTTAACTTTGAGAACCACTGCCCTAGAATATTGTAACGCACGTTTCATGTGCAGAGATCTCAATGAAAATAAATGAGAATTCTATCTATTGAATTCGCTTGGAAAAATATTGATTGTTGATTGTTTATATACCAACAAAGCATACACTGTAACATTGGTACCTAGTGATTTCATATTATAGTAAAAGAACAATGAAGGCGCTGTCCCAGTGAAAGGTCGCCACAACATACACAAAAGAAAGAAGCGATAAATAATGTAGGTACAAAAAAATTCAAATACGAAACCCACTTTCAAAACTCAAAGGAATTCCTTACAAAGACTTCAGTTTATTTCCAGAAAATAGTTGATATCAATAAAATTCCTAACTTATTTTTAACTGGGTGGGTATATAAGGTGGTGTGTTTGACAACGGGAATTTTTTTAATTTTCATTTCTTGTTTCCAGAAACCGATCGTGAGTGAATAAAGCCATGTTTTTAGTTTTTCTATAGCAAGGCAATTGCGAAAATCCGATTCAATACAGTTCAATTGTTTTTGTGTGGCACGCGCAGATACTGACTGATAGACTGAATTTTTTAATTGTTTTCAGTTTGCATAAAGACAACTGCATTACCTATTTTTATATACATAAAATACCTTCAATGTAGAGACACTGTACATAATAATATTCTGTTACTAATCCAAGAATTAGAATTGCAGCGTATAAGGATATATTGTACTAAGTCCATTCTCTTCGGTTAATGTCGCCCTTGTGACTAGGCAAAATGCCAAGAATATGACCAATGTTCGCAAATAAGTGACGGGGCGGTTTCTTTTGATAGTATTTCCGTGTAAAATCGTTCCGCCTACTTCCTAACAGATTTTGGCTAATTTGGAATAGATTTGCCGATGTCTTTCATATGCTACGCTCCACCTGCGTGTTAACGCGTAAATTAGTGCGCTAATTTAGGCATTGCGTAGATGTGGCCGACACTTTAACGGGTTAACTTACTAACATCACCATCAACGTTAACGTTAGACATTAACATCAACGTTAACGTTAACGCAGGTGGAGCAGTAGCAATAGGAAAAAAAAAACTAATGCGTATAGATAAGTAGTTGGGGTTGCACTATGTCTTTGACTGGTAATACATATACATATATGTATATAAATAAACTTTCCAAGTCATTTTAAAATGACTTTGAAAGTTTATTTTTATAAGAGTTGCAGAAAGTTTGTGATAGTAAATAAAATAATATAGGTATGTTGTATAATGAATTTTCCCGAAAAAAGGCGCATAAAATATAAAAAAAATGGATCAGCGTGTTAGACTAGTGGTAGTTAGTAAATGGGTAGGACTCTTATGTTTTCTCAGAGCTAAGTTGCTCAACATCCATAATGATAAGATAATAATGCCTAATGCATGATGACAAGGTATATAAATCAAAATTCTATTTAGTCCGTCAGTTAGATAGTAAAAAAAAATAATAGACACGTATTTTTTGTTTTTAGAATTATTGGAAAAATACTTAGATAAAACGATTTAAAGTTTAGGAGTGGGAGGTCACGACGACTTAACCAAGTATAAAGTGTAGGTACCTATCTACCTAGATGTGACGTCACACAGAATTTTAGCTCAATGTATCGTCGTCATTTTCTTATTGCGTAAAAAAAAATAAAATACGTGTCCAATATTTTTACTACAAGACGGACTAAAAATTCATATTTAGTCATCATGCCGATTTTTTTTTATTTCCAGACATTTTGCTAGGTTGAGCGTTTAGAATTATGTTATATAATTGCAAGGAATATTTGTCATACAATAGATTAAGTTAAGGGAAAATTTTGTCACTGTCAATTTGTCGAGTGGGATTAAAGGTATAATATATTAGATTAAGCGATCCCACAAAAAACAGTTTCACTGTAAAATGTCGCGCCAAGTACACGTCCAACTATTGTAACAGAGATAATAATAACCTCATATTTGCAAAAATAAAAAAAAACTGATCTTTACAAAAAAATATGAAATAATAAAAACCAAGTACACAAATCTCCTCTGATAAAAAAAACACTCATTAGAAACGGTGAAAATTGAAAAAAAAATTGGTGTCGTTTATTTATAAAAAAAACGAAAGAAAAATTTGCACTTTACAAAAAAAATATAAAATAAAAAAACCGAAGTAATCTTTGTGATTTTCAATAATTGCAAAATTTTTGTGGCAAATTTAAAAATTGAAAACAATTTTTTAAACGTACTTGGCGCGCGTCATTGAGTACCCCAAATCTTTTCATGTCTGATGTAGCGCCAGAAACTTGTTGTGGAAAAGGAGTTTATGAGCAACAATTTTTTCACCTCTTCTACACCGTCGTTGGCACCACTAATGATTATTGTGATGTTTTCAATCAAATCTATTGGAATTAAAATTCAAGCTCGTTTCTATCTTTTCACGAATTAGATTAGATTTATACTCATATGAATGTGACACTTTCTTGCATTTCAATTGAATCAAGAAATAAGCAAATGATTTGATTACCAGTCAGGTAAAGTACCCAGTAGCTCAGTGCTCAGGAACCAGTACCTTTTTTGTACAATCAGAAAAAATTTAGGGGACTCAATGACGTGCGCCAAGTACGTTTAAAAAATAGTTTTCAATTTTTAAATTTGCCACAAAAATTTTGCAATTATTGAAAATCACAAAGATTACTTCGGTTTTTTTATTTTATATTTTTTTTGTAAAGTGCAAATTTTTCTTTCGTTTTTTTTATAAATAAACGACACCAATTTTTTTTTCGATTTTCACCGTTTCTAATGAGTGTTTTTTTTATCAGAGGAGATTTGTGTACTTGGTTTTTTTTATTTCATATTTTTTTGTAAAGATCAGTTTTTTTTTATTTTTGCAAATATGAGGTTATTATTATCTCTGTTACAATAGTTGGACGTGTACTTGGCGCGACATTTTACAGTGAAACTGTTTTTTGTGGGATTTCATATTTTTTTGTAAAGATATTGTTTTTATTTTTGCAAAAATGAGGTTATCTAATATTTTAACCTTAATCACATGTTAATAAATCAACGACTACATGTGGTGATGACGCAATTAAATAATTATCCTATTGTAGGAACAGGAATTGCCGCCGCACTCAGAGTCGACTTTAATGATTACTTAGTTAAGTATAGATTTTTAAAACAAAATTGCCGCAATCAGAGACGTTCAGTATATTTATGTTAGTTGGCATTTAATAAGATGTAACTTAATTAGTTAAATGCCAACTAACATTAATTTATTAAACTTGTCTGATTGCGGCAGTTTTGTTTTAAAAATCTATACTTAACTAAGTAATCATTAAAGTCGACTCTGAGTGCGGCGGTTGTACAAGTATCCGAGAGCCATGTAGTGATTTTTTTTAAGGAAGATTCAATTAACACCTTCAGGCGCTTTCTCTCATACGCTGAAATCTTTCTTAGAGATTTAGTTGGTATATGAAATGATGACTGCTGAGGCAAGGTGATCCAACGAAACTACTTACTACGTAGTGTAGTAATATAATCTGTAATAAAACATTGTTTCGTTTGTCTCCCATTACTTTGGTCTAAGAGTTTATTCTTTAAATATACAAGTTTAAATGAATGAGAATTAAAACGAGTTAACTTTCACAAAGTCAATCACATTTTAATATAGATTAGCTAAAACTGCTAGAAAAAAGCTATGTCTGATGCTAAATTGTCATCATAATTTGTAATGGTGAGGTGTTATCTTAATCTTGCTATAATCAGGCTGTTTCCGTAAGGTTTTGGTGGTGTTTAAGGTTATTCATGTGATCATGCCCGTTACGTTATACATATAGGCAGGATAGTCAAACAACGGACCACGTTACGTTACGTTACGTTATATTGTACCTAGAGTACAGTCTTGACCTAGTCACCTTGATTACGCCTCATAATTTTTATAATTGACATGAGCTTAATTACGTCCTATTCAGATCGTACGGATTAAGAAACAACAAAAGGATTTATTTTATTTAAATGGGGGTGTCGAGAAAAGAAAACTTGTTACAAAACGAATTTCGCACAGGTGAAACCGGGCACAGCTAGCGTCAAACGGCTTTCTACTATCTAGATGCGCTGGGCAGCACCGTCGCTACCACGGTCTGCGCCTGGCGCCTTGAGAACCTAGATGTGCTGGGCAGCACCTTCGCAACCACTGTCTGCGCCTGGCGCCTGTGTGTGATGCACAAGCACAAATTGCACAGGAGCGCCTTAGTCCTGACCATGGGTGTTTGGTTCCTTTATCGCACTTCTGAAATGTTAGAAAATAATACTCGATTAATACATTAAGCAGCTGTTTTAATTACTCTTTCACCAAAGGGCGCGAGTGCCATGCACTCCCACCAATTTTCCAAACTGGCAATCCAATCTCACTCACCGTTGACGGCTTCTATGCCTGACACCTGTCACATGACGTTTATGTCACCTGTCACTGTCAGTGCCAGCGATATTAAAAATGCAGACGCTAACATTTGTAAAATCTCTCGTAGAATCGAAAACAGGCGCAGGCAAAAATTTTCATTCTGAAATGTTAGAAAATAATACTCGATTAATAAATTAAGCAGCTGTTTTAATTACTCTTTCACCAAAGGGCGCGAGTGCCATGCACTCCCGCCAATTTTCCAAACTGGCAATCCAATCTCACTCACCGTTGACGGCTTCTATGCCTGACACCTGTCACATGACGTTTATGTCATCTGTCACTGTCAGTGCCAGCGATATTAAAAATGCAGACGCTAACATTTGTAAAATCTCTCGTAGAATCGAAAACAGGCGCAGGCAAAAATTTTCATTCTTGAAATATATTAAATATTTGTTCAGACCCAATATTTTTTTGTAATATGTGTAAAATCTGTAAAAAGAAACTTATTGAAAATAGTGTGAAGTGACAGTGTCTTGGCAATAATAAAAAAAATAGACCCAAATATGTGAGGAGGTTATGTTGACATATGAATTGAGAATAAAGACACGTTGTCTCACGCTATATGTTGGACGTGTCCTTGGCGCGAGACACTAACGTGTCTCCGGATAAATAAAAAGGAATTGGTGTTAGTTCGTCATCAACTTTGAGTGCTGTCGGTTTTTTCAAAGATTTTTTTATGGTCAAAGAAAAAATCCCCTGTGGAATGAGCCAACAAATATTTTACGAAGCATTCAAATAAGCTATTTGTTTGATTAAACAACGACGAGAGATTTTATGTTAGCACTTGTTTTATTTTACGTTTATCTACTAAAATGCAAATACTTTGAATATACACACCGGCAAAATTAGCGAAACATAAAAAGGCAGAGTATAGAAATAATAACATATATGTATTAAAACAAATTATTATCAGGCATGTAATAATAAACTAATATACATCGTTTAACATCGACTTTAAGAAGTTTTTAGTTAAATTTTATTAAAAGTAATCAAAATTAAAAAAAATAATCTCTAGTTTGTGAGAACACAGACAATGTTGCAAATAAAAGTTGAATCACGAAGGGGAAACACACGTTATTAATCGTTCATTTATTTAGTGTTAAAATCACAGTAATCTTTAATTTGCAACATTATTTGTGTGCCCACAAATTAGAGAAAAAGTGTTTTTTTTTTATTATTATTTTAAATAAAATTTAATAATTTAATTACAAACTTTTAAAGTGTTAAAAGATGTATATAAATTTATTACTTCACGTCTAATTATTATTTGTTTTAATATATATACGTAATTATTTCTATACTCTGCCTTTTTATGTTCCGCTAATTCTGCCGGTGTGTGTATATCGACAAGTTTATATGTGTATCAAATGTTTTCTCATTCCTAGCTTTAAAACATCCAAAATATACATATGTAAGTACCTACCTATATATATTTCTATAGGGTAGAAAATGCGTATTTTTTTATTTACATCGTTAAAAACCATAATCCAGACTGTGAACGATGCCCTATATTTATAAGGTTTATTTTTATTTACATGAGCTCAAACCTAATACAACCTCACGGTATACTTCTTCCCCTTCGCTGTAATAGCGGAGTCATGAAAATAAGCGGGACTGTGATCCGTAAAGGTAGCTTATGTCCCAGGACCTAGGTCAACATATCAGATGGATACTTTCATCCTTTTAAATTAAATAGTACCCGAGGGAAACCCAAAATTGTAATCGTATTGAATAGGGCAACGGATGGCAAGCAATTTGACTTTGTTTTATTTCAATACTAGCAGCTCCCTGTGGTGTCACCCGCGTTAATTCCGAAGTTCCCACGGGAACAGCGTGAGAAAATTATCCTATGTCCTTTTCTGTGCCACAGACAACATTTGTGCAAAATTTCATAAAGATCGGCTCGGTAGTTAAGGCGTGAAAGCGTAACAAACAAACAAATTGGTGGCCTGATTGGCGCAGTAGGTCACCATGCCATGCGGGTGCTAATGAAGAGGTTCCGGGTTCGATTCCCGGTGGGCGTGGACTTTGTGTGACGAAGACAGGGTTCCATTTTCCAGTCTGGCCTGCATACATTATACATATAGTATATGTATAGTTTAATATAATATAATATATTATGTAATATGTAGTAATAACACGTTTGCTTGGTTTCCACAACACAAGCGTGTTGTCCCACAAGCGTGTTGAAAGAATTTTCAAAATCGGTTTAGTAGATCCAGAGATAGCTGTTCGTTCGTGGTTTTACCCGTGGGAAATTCTCAGTTCCCACGGGAATTCCGGAATAAAAAGTTCCCTATGACACTCAGGATCACTGTAGCTTCCCATAAGTGAAAGAATTTTCAAAATCGGTTCAGTAGATCCAGAGATTACTCCCTACAACATCACAAACAAACTCACAAACTTTTGCTCTTTATAATATTAGTATAGATAAACTCGCATTAGTAGATTTAAATATATAAAAAATGAATATGTCCGTAATGAGCACGGCGCTATAATCTTCTTAACTTGTCAATTAAGGCGCGTGTAGCTGTCAAAATATCTGTTAAGAAAAATACCTACATATACTTAGGTACTCGTATATGTTGGTACGTACTTAAAAGGAAATCCAACGTTGGATGCTTAAGATAGGGGCAATAATTACCGTGGGCACCGTGACTAAAACTGGAAGAGTGAAATTCATCCGTGTATCCTTTTGTCACTGGAATTATAATATACTTAACTGTTTTCAAAAATAAAATCTGGAAAAGATTTTGGATAACGCTTTTCTATGAACCATCTAATACCTATAATAATTTTTAAAACAAATTTTATTAGAACCTTACACTTTTTTAATTATTCCTCTGGTTTTGCTTTTAAATTTGTAAGATACAAGTAGGAAACTGCCAACATGAACCCTTTGGCGGTTTTCAGTAAAACCTTTTTTATCATGTTCAAATGCCGCACTAGTATTATCAAAAAATATTTAAGTTGACTACACGTGCCCTAAAGATAAAATCAAGTCAATTACCTAGGTATCTATTGAAGAGTTCGTTATGCGTTTATCGAACAAGAATTACGTTTGCGGCCTGATGGGTCTGACAAACTTTCAGATTGGAAGGGCACGTGGGTAGGCATGCCGCCCCGACAGATGGCTCGATGTCTATTTCAAGGACCAAGTCAGTTATTATTCAAGAAACCCAACCTGGTATAGTTTCCGAGTTTGATATTCGTTTGAGTTAACAATAATCTAACCTTGACATATTCCAGACCCAATTAAATTTAAGATAAGTAAAAGTTGTTTGTAGATTTGGAAGTTGTTTGGAAGCAACAGTCTTCAAAATTGGTACGGATGACGAAATTTGGTTTTAAGTTTATACTTATCAGTAGGTATAAGTAACTATGTATATCTTGTTATATACAGCCTGTTACAGAACGGTGTAGTCAAATTAACGGATCGTGCAGTGTTAATGGTATAGAACAATAAGCCACTAGTACTTAACGCAAAAATCCAACTTCACAAATTCACACTAATAAAAAAACATATTTTTGGTATCGACACAAACAATGTCACATCACTAGTGAGGTCATGAACCGCTCAAAGATAACGAGTTCGCTGACCCGGTTTTCACGAACTTACGACTTACCCCCCGATTTGCCATGAGAGCCTGGTAGGCGCGTACGCCGAAGTTTGGTGGCCGGCATAGCGGGCCGACGACGCAGCGCGGCGGCAAACTTCAAAGGGCATGTTTCATTGCGACTTGCGAGTTGCAAATTGTTTTCAACATCGTCGCGTGGTGTAGGTAGGTACCTACGTGATACGTAACGTAATTAAACTTGTCGTCAATATTATTGGAATTTGAGACGAAATCTTCCACTTCACTTGCCAAAAAATACTTTAAATACACTGCACTATTAAAATTTTGTGGCAATGTTGGGTTCATATTATTTGGATCACAAAACACTGTGTGATGCTAAGTTAAGAATAATATCGCTGGTTCTGGTCACACAACAACTGCACTCGAGGATGTTGGCTTTTGATTATTATTGGCTTGTAATCACAACAATTCATAACATAACAGTTGTTTACTCGTGTTTACAATTATTTGCCTCCATCTCGTTTCTTATTTCCTAGTAAGAACGGCGCAACATAGTACCACAGTAGTAGGCGGCGTTATCAAAGGAAGTGCCGACTGTAACCGCGCAGCGCGGCTGACGGCTCGCACAGTAGCAGGCGGCGTTATCAAAGAAAATGACGAGCGCCACCGCGCGGGCGGCTCACTTCAAAGAACTGGCGTTAAATTTTTTTTCTTTCAATGACGAAGTAGGTAGGTAGTGCACACGTGGCACGTCACACGTGTTATCACTGGAATCATGCATCAGAATTATGATTCATGATCACGGCTCGTATTCAATCCAGCATTATCTCTCGCATCCGGCACTCATACTCGTATGTCGATATTTTGGTAACACTGGTAGAAACACATGAGAAACTAAGTCAGCGGGTAGGTACGATGGAAGTGGTGCCGTTGTCGACGATCATCCCACAGTACACACCAAACTTTTACACGAATTACCCCGCCGAGATTTCCTGCAGCACTACGTTCTGCAGGTGGTTCTTGGGTTCTCTTTGAAGTGCTCCAGTATTTGACACCTCCAATTGCGGGTCCCATGCACCCGGGCGAAGTTCCAAGTGCCGACGGAAGGATACAGTCCAGTCAGCAGTCACGGCTAAGGTCAGCCACCGAAATTCACCCACTGATTTACCTTCAACAAATCTATCCCAGAACAACTTTCGAACCTCACACGGGCTAACTCAAGCTGCACTGACACAGTTTTATTTCGTAGTGTTCACTGTTGCTTAATAAAGATATGTGTGATTTAATAACAATTCGAAATACCGAACTTTACTCCTGAACAAACAGTAAGCGACTGGCGAGTGGCGACTGATCTACTAAATACCTAAGAAATGAATTTTTGAAGTATTATAGCACGGGAGCCCAAGAAGGGATTTGTGATTTACTAAAGCGCGTCAGATTAACATAAGGGAGATACCTTGCATCTCTACACAGAGTCACGCATCTAGGATAACCGATCAGAATAGATAAAAAATCGATAGATAGAAATACTCGGGCGTGTGAAATTAAAATAAAGTGTGCATATGAATAATCTGACGATTTGAATATCACGTAAGGGAGTAAAAGGATCACAAAATTGCAAAAAAAAACACCACCTTGATATTCTCGAGTGTAGTTGATTTTTTTTTTGAAGTAAATAATTCAAGGATGGAAAAAAATCTGCCAATTTCCACAAGCCGAAAAAAACAAAAATTGAATGTATTATAAAATATTTTTTCATGCTATTTTCTGTGTATTTTATTTATCACATTTAGTAACCTAAAAAAAAATCTCATTTTTTTTTAAGCCATCAGATTAAAAGTATTCCTCCAAATAATCTTCAGATTATTATTGGTCAGAACGACTAGTACATCAAGCTGAACCGTCTGCATAAAAATCTGACGCGATCGAGTATTTTAAAATAGCTATATTTTTTTTTTTATTTTCCAAAGGCCGCCACGCGTTTGCGTTAAGTGCGAATCGTCAGTTTTTTAAATGGGACCTTTTTTGGGTTCACTTAACAGCCCCTCTGAAATCTGACGCGCTCGAATAATTTTCTTTTCTTCAATTTTGACCCTTCCATACAGTGACCCCTACAATGTAACCTCCATCATCAAATACCGTGAAGCAAACTATCAATATCTGACGTCCTCGAATATTTCCATGTGACTGTGTTATTTTTTTTTACATTTTTGAAACTCTGTAGAACTGAAAGAAAAAACATCATATTTTAACCTTATTTCGTTTCTACCTCCTAATCTTCAAAACTCAATAGGTCCCAATGACGCTCGAGTAGATCCCCATTAATGGGCTTATTACACTACTTCTAATTTAGGGAATCTAAATCGGATACAATTTAAGATCAGTTAGTGAGAGAGATAGCGAGTGATCACACACTAAATTGTACCCTAAATCGACTACTCTAGGGTACATTTTAATGTAGTGTGATTACTTGCTCTCTCTCTCACTCACTGATCCTAAATCGGAACCAACTGTTCTAACTTCGATTACACTTTCCGATTTCTTGGATTGGTGTCTGACAAATTGTAAAGTGTGATAAGCGTTTTAGCATTGTCAGCTCCGGTACTATTTAGGTTCCGGTAGTTTTTTCACTACCATCGCTCCGTAAATAGGGTCCCTTACTATTTCAGAACTATTTTTTACATAGGTAAACAACAGAACTATTTCCAAAAAGATAATAAAGAAATCCAGAACTACGTGAGAGGCGACTAGAACTCACTGATTTTTTTATTTGACATTGGGGGGCCAACTTCACAGGCGTGTACAAACGGTTGTTTTTTCCGTTTATTTTCACAACCACAAGTGCATCAAAACCTATGGGGGTACTTCCCGTTGACCTACAATCATGCAAGAAGCAATATTTTAGATACAGCACAAGTAACGGGTAAACTCCAAAACCCGTAAAGTAGTTACATAATTATTATTTTTTCTGAAATTTACTTGCAGTTAGTCTGACCGTGACCTATTGATGGGTGAGAGGACAAAATTTTTCCGATGACAAAGTGAAGTTTGTACCTCAATCTGCTTTACCACGAACTATTTACATATCTACAAAATTGTACAGAACCCTCAATGCGCTAGACTCGCACTTGGCCGGTTTTTTTCCATTTTCACCGCTCGCCCCGTACCGCCGCGCCACCGTCGCTCCCTAGGTTACCTATTCGTTTTTGTTTAGATTTCTTTACTACCTCGTAACTTCTAATGTCCTAGTAGTTTTTTTTATTTTGTGCACGCTGTTTCTTTGCTATTTAGGCGAGTAGACTCGCACTTGGCCGGTTTTTTTCCATTTCCACCGCCGCGCCGCCGTCGTTCCCTAGGCAACCTATTTGTTTTTGTTTACATTTCTTTACTACCTCGTAACTTCTAATGTCCTAGGAGTTTTTTTTATTTTGTGCACGCTGTTTCTTTGCTATTTAGGCGAGTAGACTCGCACTTGGCCGGTTTTTTTCCATTTCCACCGCCCGCCCCGTACCGCCGCGCCGCCGTCGTTCCCTAGGCAACCTATTTGTTTTTGTTTACATTTCTTTACTACCTCGTAACTTCTAATGTCCTAGTAGTTTTTTTTATTTTGTGCACGCTGTTTCTTTGCTATTTAGGCGAGGAGACTCGCACTTGACCAGTTTTTTTTAGCAGACTGCAGAGGTTAAACACAGACAGAAAACTAAAAGAAAAGAATGCAGAAATTATTTATTTTATTCCTTCTACTTTCCTAGTAACTTTTAGAACGATGCGCGGTGGGTTGCGGCCCTTCAGGAAATAGGCCGCGCCTATTTCATAATGGCCGCATGAGCCAGAACGAGATAGATATATCATTCATTGTACAATCGGCGCGTGCAAGATACCAAGGCCGCAAAGGTCGAGCTCTGCGGTGGTGCGCTTGGGCAGGGGTCATTGACTTGTTATCTGACCGATTCAATTGATTGCTAGTGATGTGTAGAGGCAAGTAAAAATAGCTAAGTCGATAAAATTTTATCGTATTTTATTTCTTCGTATCAGCACTGCCATCATGGTTCAATCATTCTTTACCATTAACATTACACGATCGTTTATTATGACCACACCTTTCGGTAACAGGCTGTATAAAAATGAATTGCTGTTCGTCTGTCTCGCTAAAACTCGAGAAGGGCTAGACCGATTTGGCTAATTTTGATCTAGAAAGATTTGTGGAAATTCAGGGAAGGTTTAAGTGTCTCCAGCAATTCAATACGAGTAGGTACGTATAATAACGTTGCAAGTTTAAAGCATGATTTTAATTAATGACACTAACAAATATTTTCAAACATTTCATAAAATTAATTTGTAAATATTACGTAAAATTTTATTTGGGTTAAAATATTGTTAAAAATAAATGTATTATTATAATAAAATAAATACGTGTTGTATTTCAATTATATTATTAACATTATCACTTTCATATCCAACTCTTAAAAACTTTAACTCATTTATTTCTATAAACCGCTTATAATTAAAGTAAGTAATATGAAAGCAATATTAAATATTAAACGAAAACAACTTTTACGGGCGTCTTTATTGTATTAAGTTTTTCTAATATTGAGCAATGTCAACAAACAAAGGACAATTTTCTTAGAAGAAGATAAAACTCACAGACAATCTAATATTTGTAATAACTAGGTGTACCTACTTAGATAATAAATAAACCTTTGAAAGTGCTTTAAGCAAGAAAAATTTGAGCAGATACTTAGGAGTAAGTAATTACTTAATTACATAATATCATGAACGTTGCAGCGTATCTAATTATGCAAAGCCTTACAAATATTATTTATTTATGTACTTTTCCCCGGGGTTTCATCCACGTTAATTTTGGAGTTCCCGCGGGAATCCCAGGACAAAAAGCGTTCTAAGTCCTTCTCTGTACCCCTAACGATATGTATGCAAAATTTCATGATGAACAGTTGAGTAGTTAAGGTATGAAAGCGTAACAAACAGACAGACACAAATTCGCATAAATAATCCTTCCTAATCCTTATACTTACTAATATACTCTGTCCGTTTGTCTGTCTGTTACGCTTTCACGCCTTAACGTCTCAACCGATCATCATGTAATTTTGCAAACAACTCAGGGATACAGACAAGGACATAGGCTACTTTTTGTATCGGAATTCCCGTAGGTGAAACCGCGGGAAACAGCTAGTATTATAAATACCTAAGAGCGCAGAGAGTAGGAAAATGTCAATTTTTCCGGTTACCAAAATAATAGATAGACCGTGCTAAGGACGCTTCGTTTATAATGGGTATAGGAACTCAGTGATTTCCCAATGGACGCAAGCCAACATAGACAACACGTCAAAAGTAAATGGAGTAATAAATCAAAGGGATGATGTTATTTATGATTTGAAACAGAAACTTTCATGATGTAATCGTTGTTTTGTTATGAAACTTTATATGATTGTTATCGAGTCGAAGACGTAAAATCAGCGTCAGAAATATCAAGTATTATATAATCACTTAACAGTTCCGGTTCTTGAATCCCTACTGCAATAGTGATAACGTTCAACGAGTGACAAAAGTGTTTATATTAAAAAACATCATTTTCATGATGACTGTACCGTATGCACTCGCTCGCTACTCTAGCTTCTAGCCACCTGTCAGCAGCTATTTTGTTTGTTCAGAGAAAAACACTGGTTCTTTAAAGAAAACCTTGGGGAGGAAATTTTACCGTATAACGTTGCCTTTTCTATTGTTTTTAAGTATTACAAAAAAAAAAAACTGGTTGAACTATCAATACAAGATGCAATAAATGCAGAAAAAAAGAAACTTGTGAAGCTATATGATAGAAATTCTGTTTGAAAATGGTGAAGTTTGACTAGACATTGTGATAAAGAAGTCCTTGAAATTTTGAAATTAAGATGTTAGAATAACATTAACTTATATAAGTCTAGACTTCACCTTGCTTCGTAGTTCTGGTAGTTTGTTAGTGATGAATATTAAAATCAATCAGCTGATGCCCTTAAAATACCAACATGTTGAGGCCCTTAGTCCTACAACTACGTAGGTATACAAATATAAAATCTTTAGTTATTGATAAATGCCATATCACACGCAATATAACCGAAGAAAATATTAGTAATATGAAATTATAATTTGTTGTAATTAAGTAGGTAATTCTGTCTGCCTGTCGATTTCGATATCGATGCGAGTGTCAGGTATTTTTCCTAATTATCCCTTATCTCGTTTTAGATAACATTGTTAGTTATATTTGCAAATTAATTTAAATTATGTAAATCGGTTACGAAATCGATAACTTTGATCTCAACTAACCAAACAATGGAACTAAATTTTCTTCTTCGTTAAATATCAAAGTTTATCTCAAACCTTCAATTTTCAAATAGGTTGGGCGCGTCATAAAAATGAGAATAAATCGAGCACGAAAACGTTGAACGGACAACTGAAACGCATTTTAATCGTGCTAACGAGAGATTGGCGTGTTTTTTTGCGTTGAAACTAAAATGTATTTTCCATGTCTTTGAACGTCGCTTTGGAATTAACGCTACCAGCAGAGGTACTAGGTAGCCAAATTTACATAATAAAAATATACTAAGGAATGAAATCTTTGGGTCACTTGTCACGACCTATTTTACGTGACCAAGTGACTTAACAATAGTTTTCTATTTGCATTTTGATGCCAAATAAAGTTATGTCTATGTCTTAGGGAAGCAGGTGCTATATTATGGGTACCTATGTTCCTTTATAACACTGAGAGTACTGGCCTGTGCTCTACAGTACTGAGGATAAGTTCGTAACGTTACAATTTTCAGTATACTACCGCAGTATCCTAGGGTAGGCACTATGACGTCATAATCGTCGCCATTTTTGTACTGTGAGCTCTGGCGCTTTTGAGGTAAGGTGATCTCAGTGGTTTGATCACGTGACAAACCTCGGACAAATGATTGGTCAAGCGCGTAGGTTGGTCAACAATGGGTGGTCGACTGCGTAACATGACAATGACATCCCTGAAAGAAAATAGGGGTTTGTTCGGTAAAGTTCGCGACCGACAGTTCCTCACCAAAAATTGCGGTCACCAGCATTTCTGCTACCGGTGTTCGGTTGGGAACTGGCCACCATATTGGCCGACCCGACGACCCGTTTGGCGCAGAGGTCACCATGCCTACCCGCTAATCAAGGGGTTCCGGGTTCGATTCCCGGTGGGGGTGGACTTTGTGTGATGAACACAGGGTTCCATTTTTCAATCTGGATGTGTTTATATATCTATAGTATAATACATAAGTACCTCTATGTAGTATATACCACGTTTGCTTGGTTTCCACGACACAAGCTAATAATAGCTTACTGTGGGTAAATAGATCTGTGTGTTGTGATGTGGATTATTATTATTATTATATTTGTATACTGTCCTGTTGTTTGCACATTATTGACGGCATGCGGGGTCGGTGACTGTGCCTGCTGGTCACTGATATTATATCGCCAACACATCTTTCAGGCGAAGCGGCGATTTGGTTTCGGTCACCCTCCAAACCTCTTCGGTCTGATTGATTTCTCTCCATGATGTATTTGTATGACAGTATACTGGCCACAAGGTTCCGTTTTAAACAGTAATCAATAAGTATAGATAACTATAAAGGAATAGCTTCGCAGTACACTAAATTGAAGTCCTAACATACAGTGATGTCAGTAATAACAAAATAAAATTAAATAAATACGCACTAAACTGTATTTTAGGGGGCTGAGCTGAAGTTATACTTGTTTACAGTGTAATTTTTTTGTAACAGAAGTGACGTGCACTGCTAACGAAATTTTAACAGTACGAAAACTAAGCGTTTATGATTTAACAGACAACGGCAGTGCCAATAGAATCCAGTATGAAGTTCAACTTCAAATTCAAGTGAAAGAAATACTTATGATGTGATGAACCCATGCTTGTTTAAAATATATAAGTGAGACAACGTAGTAGTACGGTTGATGGCTCAATCTCTATATCGCGTGAGAGTTCACTTGAAACTAAAAGAAAAAAAAAAACCTAGTATGTATTTAAAAGGGAGTTTTGCACGATAGCTTTAAGTCACGTACAAGTGGTTGGTTTCATAGTACATACCTACCATATACCCTCAGGGAGGTATAGATACGGTATAATTATGTTACTAGAATAGGTTACATAGACGGAGTGAAATAGTGAACCGAGGCTCCCAATTGTGATATCATGCTTTCTTTTACAAGTATAGAAATATGTATAAATGTGTTATTATGGCGTGTACAAACAGATACTTAAATATTACATACACAATACACATATATAGATGTATATGTCGTGGCCACATCTATTGTAATAAATAAATAATTGGTCAATTCATGATGTGGCCGGCCATTTCATGAAATGATGGCATTTCATAAAATGGACGGCCACATCATGAACTATCGAATGTCAGTAATATCACCATACTTTGTCTTTGGAGCATCGCCGACGGCTACCGCGGCACGCTCGCTACGCTCACTCGGCTCGCGTGACTTGGTCACCAGTACAAACCTTACCTTACCAAGAATGTTGGGTTGCTCTACGCCCTGCCTAAATTCAAAAAGTACTTTTAACTAGACACTACTTACAAGTATGCCATTTCATGAAATGGTCGGCCACATCCTGAATTGATCAATTTTTAGATGTGGCGACGACCTACAGTTCGAGGCGTGTTCGTGCCATATCGGTTCCAGACAGGTAGCCATCGAAGCTCGTAAGTGACGGACGGGACGACGTAACAGGCGGGCCCTCGGCTACACGGGCGCGCTTGAAGTGGGTTCACCCGAGCCTGAATTGTGCTACCCTCCCTTTTATCCTTCGCTCTGATTACAAGCTACCAAGTACCAAATGTCATGTCCGCCTTGATAAATTGAACGAGCAGATTTACTAAAAAAAAAAATGCTATCAATTAACAGGCGTGGCGTCATGCGGTACGAAATTGAAAAATTGTAGTAATTCCGTCAGTTAGATAGTAAAACATTATATATGAGTTTGATTTCTCAAATGAAACAATAAGAAAAAAGCTCCCAATCCTTTTCTAAAAAAGGCAAACTTAGCTGACCGACTCGATTTATGGAGCCAATTTGACGCACTGTTACGCTTTGATATAAGCGAAGTTGCACTTCAATTGAAGTTACTAAAACGAGATTTTTACTGTCTTCCGGCCGTACTCAGTCGTTTTAATGATTACTTACTTAATTTTGAGTAAAGATTTTTAAACCAAAACTGGCGCAATCAGAAACGTTCATAAAATTAATGTTAATTGGCAATGAACTTATTAAGTTAAATTTAACGATTAACGTAACGACTCTGAGTGCAGCCGTTAGTGTTTATTCACAAAGGAAAAGTCAAAATAAAATATTTTTAGTCAAATTTGGTTCAACGCAGTGATTATATTATCTTTGTTTTTTTTTTAACGTCAATATATTACAGTAACTATGCCAGCACCCATAAAACCACCCTTCACAGCTTCCTTGTGCTATGCTTGGAGAGAAGCTCGCAACAAACTCCCCAGGAACACGCTGTCAGTTTAATTATGAAATTTTATATAATACTATTGTTTTATTCCGATTAATTACGTGATAACAAAGAGCTAAGAACGTAGGTATATTAAAAAGCTGAAAAGGCTGAGGGATGTTTTCAGATGCTATAAGAAATATTATGCTAAGAAATCATCTATTAAGATTAAATTACACCATTTACGAGTAAACTGAAAATCTTACTTACACAGTTCAGGTACGAAGTCATGTAGGAAATTATTGTTATTAAGAAGTGTCAGGTTTTTGACCCAACTTTGTTCGCGTTGCTCCATTAAGCCATACGGAAGGGACTGGAATGACGTGACTCCATTACTAAACTACTTATAATGGAGCATCCATTACACCTTTATGTTTGGTCTACGAATGTTAAAAATATGTTGTCTTTGATAACAATTTTGCCGCAAGGCATTAAGTTCGCCATTTATATATACTGTGCGATAAAGAATAAATAAATAAATAAATTATTATATAATCGTACTTAATATTATAAATGTGAAAGTGTGGATGTTTGGATGTTTGGATTTTTGTTACTCAATCACGCAATAACAGCTGAACGGATTTGAATGAAATTTGGCATGCACGTTTTCAGGGGTACAGAGAAGGACATAGGGTACTTTTCATCCCGGAATTCCCGCGGGAACTCCGAAATTACCACAGGTGAAACCGCGGGGCACAGCTAGTAATTTAAATAAATACTATATCAAAATACCTACTGGTTAAAAAAAACTGAAATTGTCAAACCAAAATTTGAGGTTACCGAATTTCCACTAATAAGAAAGCATTTGTTGCTGATACCATGGACCAATTAAACAATTTATTGGTCCATGCTGATACGTATAGGTACATACAACTACCCGTTTTTTTATACTTTTCTTTAGAGTCATATTAGAATAGAATAGAATATTTTTTTATTGCGCAACAGACACACAAGGTTTACAAACAATATAACAAAATCACAAACAAATTCATATATACTCATTATGATAAGTGCAATTTTATTTGTTTCCTAAAACGGCACCAAAATGCTAGTAAAATATAATATTACCAACTAGCTGTCCTGCGCGGTTTCATCCGCGATAAATTCGGACTTCCCGCGGAATTGTTCCATACAAACTTTGCTCCCCTTTTTCACCCCCTTAGGGGTAACATTTCTAGAAATTCCACTGTTATCGGATGCCTACGGCATATAAAGAGCACGCGCTCCAAGTTTCAGGTCTCTACGATCAGCGGTTTAGGCTGTGCGTTGATCATAATTGATCAGTTATCGAGCGGGATGAAAGATTACTAAAACAACTATTAAAAAATAGGGGTTGGTGATAGAAGAGCGAAAATTTAGGGGTGTATGTATTTTTAATGCCACATTATAAAAAAATTAAAAAAAAATGTTAGGGGTGGACAATCCTTATCACTTAGGGGTATGAAAAATAGATAGTAGCCGATTCTCAGACCTACTGAATATGCATATAAAATTTCATAAAAATCGGTCAAGCCGTTTCGGAGGAGTAAGTATGGTAGCTAACACAAGAATTTTATATATCAGAAGATATCCAACATGGGGTGATTCAGCTGCAATTAATGAAACTTATTTAACACGGTATGAAGTAAATAACTTAATCAGTGCTAAATTAAAAATTTCACTCGCAGCACGTGCAATTCGTTTTGCTCACAAGACAGTTCCTCTTTCGATTCTCTAACAAAGGAGATGGAAAAACTATTATCTACTAACAATAGTCGCACCTCGACGGAGTTCGACACCTGTCTTATTTCACGCAAGTTCACCCGACTTTTTCGCCTCATTACATTTCTGAGCACGTCACACTAACATGATTTATTAGGGCACACTACGTACATAGTTATAATTATTTACGAGTATAATGTAAGTATATAATATTAAATCATTAATATCGGAGACGTTTAGGTTTTATATAATACCTACATCCTACTAATAATATTAGTGTGAAAATGTGTGATCATGTTTAGGTGATGTTACACAATATTAACTAAACACCCTAACTGCTTTTACCTACTTCGTACTTACCTATTGCTTATAAATAGGAAAATGAGTTTGTTTGTTTATTACGCTTTTCCACCTTGGCGGCTCAACCGATCATTATTTTTATTTATTTTTTATTTTATTTATTTATTTATTCAAGAAAAAGGTACAGAAATTGTGATTTTCATGTCACTAAACTTACATAATACAATATGAAATTTTCTATGCATGTTATCAGGGGTACAGAGAAGGATACAGAGTACATTTTATCCCGGAATTCCCGCGGTATCTCTAAACGGGTGAAACCGTGGGAACAGCTAGTATAACTACTACTACATCTGGTACAGAATAGCACAGAACAGCTAGTATTACACATATTATTACAAGCTATTCCCTGCGGTTTCACCCACTTTGATTTTGGAGATCCCGTAGGGATTCCTAGGTAAAAGTAGGTACCCTATGTATTTTTCTGTACCCCTGACAATGTGTATGCAGAATTTCATGATGATCGGTTGAGCCGTTCAGGCGTGAAAGCGTAACAAATAATTTACTGATTGCATTTTTGGCATCAGTATCGATCACCATTCATCCTCCAACATTAATTTTAAATATATATTCAATGTACAGAATTGACCTCTCTACAGTTTTATTATAAGTATAGATTTCATAGTTAGAGTTACATATAAAAATGTTTTTGCAATTATAATAGTAAGGATAAGGATTTAACCCACTTCAAAATAGAATACCCAAGGATTTTGGAAATTCAGGTGAGTGGAACTGCGGGAAACACTTAGTAAATTACTTAGTATACACAAGAATACATAAGTATACACGTATATGGGTTACATTTCACCGACCCGATAGCGATATCTAATTTCAAATTCTGTGGAGCTGGTATAATCAGGAGTAAGCTAAGTAAGCTGAAGGTAGAGCCGGTAGAGGAATGTTATAGTGTTATGTTTAGTACTCTATGCACACATTAAACATTAATCCACACAAGTAACTCTGTCTGTCTGTCTATTATTACCTTTCATGCCTTAACCACTCAAACGATCATGAAATTTTTAATTTTTTACTAGTTATCAGGGCCGCTTTAAGATAAGATGCCGCAAAAACTGTCTTTCCCTCGTAATCGAAGAAGTTTTACACCAAAAAAATACATTTACAACGTTTCTTATGGCATAAAGAATAATAATTTTTAATATTTTGGGATCTAGAACGTTTGTAAAAGCTTTTATGAGACGCGAGTTATGAGCAAGGAATGTTGTAGGTCATAGTGAATAAGGGCCCAGGGTTAAGAGAAGGACGTATAGTACATAATATCTGACATTGAGACGGAAATCGGTACCATTTGACTCTGTTGTGGTCACAACTCTAACTTAACCTAACCTAAACGGTTTTATGGGATTTTTCATCCTCAGCATTATACCGACGACGTGCGACCGAGCACCGCTCGTTGTGATAACTTCTCCCGGAGAAAGTGGCTTATAGCGCCATCTGTTGTAAGTAGAAAAGCAGTACTGAAAACACGGATAAAACAAAGGTTTATTAAAAATGAAACCCAGCTAGATTGAGTAATCGCCCCCAAAACCGTTGGAGCCATTTTCGAGATATAGATATAATATAATCGAACGAATTATACAATTGCCTTCAACTTAATATTGTGTATAACACATTTAAGTTTTACAAGTTCCAACACTGTTGCAATCCACCAAACTATCTCTAGGAAATACATTGCTTAACACGTGAAAGATTTTTTTTTTTACTTGTACATAAGAAAATTTACGTTAAACAAATCTTTATCTCCACGGGGAATGCTTTAAAATATTAAAAGGTAAGCCAATCACTTGTAAAATTTGCTCTTTTTGGACCCCTGTAACTAACTGTTTAATAATATACATATTTCACAATGTATGTATTAAGATCTTAAGTATCCGCATCCGCGGATGTGAGCTTTAAAAAATCCGCTTCCGTATTCACATTCGCGGATGTGAAAAAATCGGCATCCGTAACATCCCTAGTCTGGGCTCTTATTCTCTACGACCAACAACATTCCTTGCCCATAACGCGCGTCCTAAAAACACAATTCCGACTGCTCCAGATGCCAAAATATTAGAAATTAATATTTTGTATACAATAACATACGTTGTAAATGTATTTTTTTAAAGTGAAACTTTTTTTAATCGCGAGGGAAAAACAGTTTTTGCGGTGTCTTATCTTAACGCGGCGTATTATGGTCATAGTGAATAAGGGCCCTGTACAATGTACATACTATCATAATAACACAATCATAAACAAGAGCGAAATTAATGATTATGATAAAAACAACTCAACGTGTGATATACGTTTCTGATTTGATTTCTGATTTGTTTCTGATTTGTTTTTGATTTATTTCTGATTTATTTCTGATTGTATTTTTAGTCTTGTTCATACCCCACCACATACATTTCCTTAGCTTTAAACGTGTTGTATTATTTTATTTTTTTAACTTTTATTATCACTTACCTACTCTATTTTTACTTTTTAAATTATTTTTGAAACTTAAGACCTTAAGAAATGCAGATTGTGCACGGTCTTATTGATAATGTCATTTGGGCCATCTCCCTTCTACGGTCGCCTGCACCTTTAAATCTACCTACGCAATGGATTTTGATGCGGTTTATTTTTAATAGATAGAGTGATGCAAGAGGAAGTTTTATATGTATATCCAGAATAAAATTATCCTGGAATTCGCGTGAGAACTCAGAAATTACCGCGTGTGAAACCGCAGGGGACAACTAGTCTTAATATAAATAAGTGCAACCCACGTCTGCACTAGTAAATGTGTCTGTGTTGTGAAATTGATGTTTTGGCTTGCTTTCCAGCCAGCGGGGCACCTCATGTCTCGACACCCTACGAAACACGAAACCTGACAAACTAACTACGTGTCCGCAACACGGCAACGTTATCCTACAGCTATCTATACTATAATAAAAGAGTAGAATCCGCGATTCTGCACATTGAATATTTTTACCTAAAATTGGGAGGGGTGATAAAAGAAGAGTAACCAACCACAAAAAAAAGTTTTTAAAATTCTTTTCTGTCTGTCTGTTCGCAATAATCTCCGAATCTACTGAACAGATTGTCATGCGGTTTTAACAGGTATATTAAGCTTAGCCTGGAGCTACACATAGGCTTTGTTTCATTAAAATCGGATGTCGGGAAAAAAAGTTGTTGTATAAAAACCTTTAGCGCGGGTGAAACCGCGGGGCACAGTTAGTTCTTAATAACTATAAATGCGAATACGAGTTTGTTATACGCTTCCACACTTTAATTAGGTACTCAATACTAACTATTAATAGGAATATCATGAATTTTTGCATACACGTTGTCGGAGAGGTAAAAATATACGTAGGGCAGTCATGAATTTTTGCATACACGTTGTTAGGGAGGTAAAAATATACGTAGGGCAGTCATGAATTTTTGCATACACGTTGTTAGGGAGGTAAAAATATACGTAGGGCAGTCATGAATTTTTGCATACACGTTGTCAGGAAGGTAAAAATATACGTAGGGCAGTTTTATCCAGGACTTCCCACGGGAATTCCTAATTAAGGCGGCTGAATCCGTGGGGGATCGACTAGTAATATAGTACAATATAATTTTTCTGGTTTTGAATTTGCATGAATTTCGGGATGTATAGAAACTTTTTGACCGCATAAAATGTTAGCTTAAGCTTAAGCTTTAAGCTACCTATGTACATACCAATTTTCATTAAAACTCATTTAGCCACTTTTCTAATCCGGACATCACTACATAGTATAAAACAAAGTCGGTTTCTCTGTCCCTATATCCCTATGTATGCTTAAATCTTTAAAACTACGCAACAGATTTTGATGCGGTTTTCACCAACAGATAGAGTGATTCATGAGGAAGGTTTATAACTATATTTTATCTATATTTTATCCTGTAATTCCAGCGCAAACTCCGAAATCACCGCGGTAAAACCGCGTGGTTTAGCTAGTCTAATTATAAATGCAAATATCCAAACAAAGTAATTGTTTATAGTAGCACAATAAGAAGTATAGTAGACATTACTACTGTATGAATTAAAAACCGATTCTGAAAAGGTTAAACTGGTTTTTACCTTATACAAAGCTATAGCTATTTCCCCGCTGTTTCACCCGCTTGATTCCCTCGGGATTCTTTGTTACAGGAAAAAACTGTTCCATGTGTTAAACCTGATGCCCGCGGTTTTACTCGTGTACAAATTACTCCTGAACTTCTTTTTGCGAGATAAAAGTATCCTTAGCACTTATATCTTTCTTTCTACAGAATTCTTATCTACTTTACCTTCTAGAAAAAAGCAAATCAAACCTACCCAATATTATAAGTATAAAAGTAATATTAGTAAAATAAACTTAAAAACGCTAAGGAAAGTAAGCGTAAAATATTCATTTATCGAAAAAATATGGATGGTGTCTATTAGAAAAACTTCAATCCATCGCTTTCAAACTGTCAGGCGCAAGCTCTTGCCGTGTAATTTATGCATCGACACCACCTGAATACCTGTTGGTATAAATTCATTTATTTTGCTACTAGACTAGATTGACGAGATGATTAACGTTTCTCATTAACAAATTGGAACTGTGAACTTACTTGTAAAATACTTTGGTTATATCCTGTGTTGATAAAATCACTGTTGAAACTATTAAATGTTAAACCGCCGCACTCAGAGTCGATTTTAATGATTACTTAGTTAAGTATTGATTTTTAAAACAAAATTGCCGCTATCAGAGACGTTCAGTAAATTAATGTTAATTGGCATTTAACTAATTAAGTTACATCTCATTAAATGCCAATTAACATTAATTTACTGAACGTCTCTGATAGCGGCAATTTTGTTTTAAAAATCAATACTTAACTAAGTAATCATTAAAGTCGACTCTGAGTGCGGCGGAAAACTGTTTTTTTTTTTTTTGTTTTCGCAGCGCCGTTTTGTGAATAATGTTTCGGAGTAGCGTACCTATTTTTATACGTGCATACATTCAAATAATTATGTTATACCGAGCTGATATCTTCAGGGACCGCCAACAGCTCCGAGAATGTTTTTGCTTTATAAATTTCAAATCCATAAATTGCAATTATCCGCAGTAACACGAGGCTAATAAAAACCATTAGGTACCTATATTTTATTAACACTAGCTTAATGCACTATCTGAGAAAGTCAATATTATAGAACAAGAGGAAATATTATTACAAAAAAGGAAAACTTGATTTAGCAGGTGATTATAATATACTAGCTGTGCCCCGCGGTTCCACCCGCGTGAGTTTCGGAGTTCCCGCGGGGATTCCGGGATGAAAAATAGATAGTAGCCGATTCTCAGGCTTACTGAATATGCATAAAAAATTCATGAGAATCGGTCAAGCCGTTTCGGAGGAGTATGGGAACGAAAATTGTGACACGAGAATTTTATATATTAGATTATTCTCTTTATGCTATAAGCCGTTAACAGTTATGTTTAAGTCAAACAGTGCTCGATTATCCTATCCTATATATTATCCTAATATATGTAGGTAGGTACCTATTATTCTCTTTTTAGATAATAAGTATTTTATTATATAATAGCTGTACCCCGCGATTTCACCCATGTTAATGTCGGAGTTCGGGCGGAAATTTCGGGTTGAAAGCTGTGCTATTTCCTTTCCTAGACCTTTGACAACCTGTATGAACAATTTCATGATGATCGGTTGAGAAATTAAGGCGTGAAAGCGTATAACAAACAAACATACTCACTTTCGCATAACTAATAATAAATAGATGAAGTAAAAGAATTCGTCGTATCTGTTAGAGTTAGGTTAGGTTACAAAAGGCAAGTGGTTTATAACCGTACCAATAATTTACGCGACAACAAGTATTAAAATGTACATAACGACCACTTGGATAGATAAGGATATGTCGGAGACTTGAAAATGGTCCCAAACGTACCCCTGTGACAAGTAACACGGATCTTATTTATTTTCCCTTTACTGTTATTCCTTGCAATTCCTACGTCATTGGCGTCGCACGATTTTATCTACTTTCTACTTTCAACGTCTCTGGATGAATTTCTTGTTTACCAAGCCAAAATAACGTTGCCAAAGTTTACCTGAGCCAAATGTATTGAGCTCAATCGTATATTGTTACAAAGGTAAGTTAATAACAAAATATTATTTTTGCAAGTTACGCCCGTTCTTTTCCTTTTCTAGCGGTTTCAGCGGCGCAAATTTCGGAATTACATACCTACTCCGTAAACTTTTCCGTGTAACAGATATCTAAGCTGAGCTATGAGTTTTATTGGAATCTGTCTTGTAGTTCTGTTGCACAGATAGACATTCAGATATACCTACCGGTTTTTTCTTCCACCCCTTTTTCATTGTCCATGATAATGTTTGGTCATTACCACACCACTTGTTCCCAAATTAAGCCAATTTTTGCTATGGTTTCCAGGCTACTAATATTTTAGTATAGCTGTCCCCCGCAGTTTCACCTGCGTTAATTTCAGAGATCTCGCGGGAATTCCGGGATGAAAAGTAGCCTAAGTTACTCCTTATAACGTCAGCTATCTGCCAGTGAAAGTCCCATCAAAAACAGCTGGCCGTTTCAGAGATTAGCCAGAACAAACAAACAGAAAGACAGAGAAAAATTTTAATAATTGATTTTTTATGTAAGTACCGTATATAATTAATTCCATATGCATTTAGTGAAAAGCTGTTAATTTCAAATTACAAACAGACACTTCAATTTTATTTAAGTATATGTATAGATTTATGATACCTACCTAATACTACTTATTCAAGGTAAACACAAACATTTCATCACAAATGTTTTTGTTTATTTAGATATTTATTTATTTCAAAAACCAATGTTGATCGAACCTGTGACATCAGTCGGGGTAGGTTTTCTAATTACTATACAAAGCTTCAGTCCAATCTCTGTAAAACGATCATAATTATCATGTTGATATTACCTATACAATGTTTTATGTAGAGATGAGAACCCGTTGGAGTTATTATATTCTAGATAGATGTAGTGTGTACCTACATATATCATTTCATAAAAATAAGCACATAACAATGTTAAAATGATTGGAAACTATGCGGATCTCTGGAACACTGTGTACAGGATGAAACCTAAATATTACTCTAGGATTCATAGGAATAATATAATTGGGTTTTTTTCTAGGGTATGAAAATCAAAATTCTAATAGATCCGTAAGTTAGAAAATAAAAAAATAATAGACACGTATTTTTTGCTTTTTCAAGTTAATGAAAATAAACATAGATAAAGCGCATTAAAGCTTAGGGTGGGGGACTCCTGACGTCATTATTCGGTATAAGACCCGGTTATTCGGTACTGTACCGGGTTGTAATGTCACGCGAAATTTCAACTCAATGTATCACCGTCATTTTTTGATTACGTAAACAAATAATAAATACGTGTCCAATATTTTTTAATAATTTACACGACGGACTAAAAAAAAATTTAGTCAAGTAGCCAATTGTTGGAATTGTCGTAAAAAGTGCATTAAATTCTGCACCTTGTCAGGGGTATCTACAGCAAAGACAGCATAGGGTACTCCTTGTTCCGGAATTCCCGCAAGTACTTCGAAAGTAAAGCGGCTGAAACCGCGGGGAACAGCTAGTATTAAGTATAATATATGAAATTCTCCTTCTCATAATTTTGTGAGATAAGGAAAATATAGGTTAATATTATTTGTACTTATACATTTCATAATTTCCGCTCTGAATTCGACGCTCCTCTTGCGTAGCAACCGAATTAATTTTGATAATTACCATTCCCGAGTGTAGTGTTAGGGCGTACCAAATCCTCCGCCATGCGATGGCATTAATTGCCTAGTTAGATTACTATGACTTAACAAAGATGGCTGTTAAGGTTTTGTGGACCGTGTGTACCTTGAGAGCACGGTTGGTGTAGTAACCTGACTACTCTGCTATCAGGGTCAACATTGGGCGTTAAGTATACATCATCTATATTCTTTACTAATATTGTAGAGCTGAAGAGTTTGTCTGTTAGTTTGGTTGAACGCGCTAATCTCTGGAACACCTGGTTCGCATGGTTTTTTTTTTGTGTTGGATAGTCCATTCATCGAGATAGGCTATATAACATCACGCTACAACAAATAGCAGCGGGGCAGCATTGAAAAATGATGTCGAAAACGGGAAAAAATATTGCTTCTCAAATTAACGCGGGCGAAATCGCGGAGCACAGCTAGTTCGATCTGTTTCTTTCACTGATCTACAATATCTCTGAGTGACATAAGAATAATTTTGTCTTGGAACAAAGTGTTCTAGCGGGAATATCGCTGGAGAAACAGCTAGTAGGTTCCTACTTTATATAGGTACGTACTGTAGGTAGATTTCATAATTTTGTGAGAGTGAAACTGGGGACAAGATGTAGTATAAAGTGCAATTACAAAAACTCGAATCTCAATATAATGATAAAATATAAAAAAAATTATTAAGTATGGTGAAATCTTAACTTAATTTATCTCCGTTATTTTTTGGTAACGTAAAAACTGAAAAAATTCGTGTCCAATATTTTTTTATAATCAATCAATCAAATATTCTTTATTGTCACCAAAATATAAATATAAGAAAAAAAATACATGGTGGGAAATACTGGCAACAATAATCTACAAGACAGACTAAAAATTAAAATTTGGTTGACAAGCCCATTCGCCCGTTTACATACAGGGACAGAAAATACAATTTTCCCAACGTACTTCGTTATATATAGATTTTAACTGTGACCATACCTGAGTCAAATATGGTGGTATAGCTTGACTAAACTAAAATGACGCGCCTCACTACGTAATTAGCAATGGGCATGTTGACTAATTTTGATTTTTTAGTCCGTCTTGTAGATTATTAAAAAATATTGGACACGTATTTTTTCTTTTTTTACGTAATCAAAAAATAACGGCGATATATTGAGTTGAAATTTCGCGTGACGTCACTATTCTGACATTTTGTATGGCGGTTTCGCGGTTAGTGACGTCACGACCCCCTCACCCTAAACTTTAATGCGCTTTATTTCTGTATGTTTTAATTTATTTAAAAAAGCAAAAAATACGTGTCTATTATTTTCTTATTTTCTAACTAACGGACTAATTAGAATTTTGCTTTTCAAAAGTCGTCAACATCCCTATTTTAGATGTGCGAGATCATGTATTGATACAATATCTCTTTAATAGTGTGAGTGCGGCGAGTGAGTGTGTCGTATCGATATTTTACGTTTGTGCGTGTGCGTACATCCGATGGAGGGGCGCGTTATTTTGGTTTAGACAAGCTATACCGATTTCTGAGGTACCCATCGAGTACACATCGCAACGAGTTTCCTGTCCTCAGCTGTCAAAGAAATGCCAGCCGTTAGTTAAAGGGCAAACTAAACAATATGCCAACGACATATCCAACAATTGTCTTTATCGATTGGTTGGGAAACAGAATAAGTTTCTGTGAGAAACTTGCGATGCAGAAGTTAGTTCAGCCAGTGTCCAATAATTAATTGAAAGCCTGTTCGGACTTGTTACGTTATTGTTCTTAATGAATTATTCGACTATGGCGACAATATTAAACATTAATGATAGGTACTGCTACCTTTTTTTTAATGCTCTCCTAGTATCTATACGAGATACGTAATATTATAGAAAAAAGTGCAGTTATTCTTACTACAAATGCGAAAGTGAGTTTGTCTGTTTGTTACGCTTTCATGCCTCAACGGCTCAACCGATTGATCGTCAAGAAATTTTGCCTACACGTTGTCAGGGGTACAGAGAAGAACATGGGCATTTTTTATCCCGGAATTCCCGCGGGAGATCCAAAATTACCTACTGCAAGAGAAACCGTGGAGATTAGCTAAATAGTTTTAACAATAAGAAGAGTTTTAATATAATTATCCATAAAATTATTAAATTTTAATTGAAATCAAAATGTAACTAGATACCTATCTTAAAAAAGTGCATCAAATAATTTACATTAGTTAGATCTAAAAAAAATTCTAACTGTTGTCAATGAATAAGTGGAAAATACCTACTACTAAAAATTAAGAAAGCTATTATAGTAAAAACTTATTTTATTATCATATAATATAATACCACTACACCACATCACCATATAATAAAGTTAGAAGCAAAATTGCATCACAGTAAGATTATTATTATTATTAAAATTAAAAAACATAACATAGAAACTAACGAGGCTTAAAAACACTGCAAAGAACGTTCCAAAAATGTTCTTCTTTTAATTGTGTAATCTTTCATCTCGTTTCACTACGTCCATAAAACAAGCCGCTTTCAGCGTAAGTTTCATTTACTGTAATCTGAAAATCACATAAAAAACATGCTTTATACCCAACCAACTGTTTTACAATGTCCTTTTTCACAATTTCCCCAACAAAAGAGGGTTCCTCGCTGGGAAATTATTACAGCGTGTATATTCTTGTATTCACTTGAACAGCAAACTCCTTTTCGTGTATGATCTTGAGATTAAAAAATGAATTTTTGAAACACAGTCAACACCTAATTTTTTATGGAATGAAATTATAACTTATCTGTGGATAAAATGTAAGTATTGCAGCTGGAATTTAATTTTACCAATAAATTGTTTAGGCAACATCTGCTTGTTATTTTTTATCATATTGACAATCTCTTTAGTAAATATATTTCATTTGAAATGTAATTTCTAAAGAGATAATAAAATATCTATCTATATTAATATTTATTTTAGAATAAATTTACCGTAGTTTAAACCGCGTAAATTTCGTAATTCCCTCAGGAAATCGTTATCCCGGAAAATGTTTAGTGAAAACCTTTCGGAAAGCTGTGTGTTTTTGAGCTATTAATCACTTATTTATTAGAACTAAAAATATTTTAATACACTTTGCATATCTCAATTAATTGGTCATTTGACCAAAATGTGTGCTTTTGCAATTTGCGTTTTGGCTATTATACTGCGGTTATATGCAATGAAAACTTAAATAAAGAAATCTATATCAATTATGAAATCCCTTTAAACACCAAAATGTAACAGCACTTTGTACTATATAAAAGAGTAGAATCCGCGATTCTGTAAATTGAAAATTCTTAACCAAAAAATAAGAGGGAGCGATAAAAGAAAAGTTACCAAGCACAAAAATAAGGTCGTAAAATTCTTTTCTGTCTATCGTCTGTCTGTACGCGATAATCTCCGAATCTACTGCACGGATTTTCATGCGGTTTTCACAGGTAGATTAAGCTTAGCCTGGGGCAACATACTATATATTGTATTTCATTCAAATCGGACGTCGGGAAAAAAAAGTTGTACGTAGGTAAAAAGTTAAGAACGTTTCACGTTGGTGAAATCGCAGGGCACAGTTGGTTCATAAATATTTTTTGAACATAATCCCATACAATAAAAGCAAATAAGATGTAAACTACAATTACAATTTAAACGTTAAGGATGTTGCCGCTCCACTCCGATGGAGTGTCACGGAAATTTGTCGCTTGCAAAGTTTTCCTCCTTGACGGTTGACAAGCGAACTTTGACAAATGAAGTAGGATCCCACTTGTATACTGTTATGAACGTGATCAGATTACACAAAGCAGTCGTTTGTGGTTCCTTTCCTACACTGTTTACAACATAGGAAACCCAAAATAGCAGAAACTGTTTTGTAATGCCTCACGAAGTTTGCCATTTGTAGACATTTTTAGCTCAGACCTCAGACGAAATAAAAACTAAAGACGGAACGTCACGAACAACGAAGTGAAGCCGGTTACGTATGCATGTGTTGATTAGGAAAGTGTATGGATTTGCAAAGTTTACTTAGGATTTATGGTGTCTTTTTCTTGTAAGTGTGTGCGTGTGTCTGTATACGTGCACGGCGATGGTGTCTTTTTCCTGGCTTCACTTGTTTGTTCTACGCGTTCCGTCTTTAGTTTCTATTTGGTCTGAGATTTTTAGTTATATTATGTACTTACATACCAGTATTTCGATGGGTAGACAGGCCACAGTAGTGATGCGGAATACCGAGAAAATTCAAACTAATGAAAAAATAAAACTTCTTAATTAATATTAATAGGTAATTAGAAACCTATATGAACAGATTGTCGAATTTAGATATACAAAAAATATTTTTAAAATTTATTAATTTAAATCTACTTTGTAAAAGTAAACAAAAATTTGGGGATTCTGTAGGTGTCCATTGTTGGCTCTATAGGGTAAGGTAAATTTAGATGCTATAAAAATATATTTTTATCTACAAAGAAATAACTAGGTTACCTCTGGAACTATTATATAAGTAAGTATTCAACGAGGCTCGTTAAAAAATTCAAGTCACGCGTTATCAATTTCACGTACGAAAGCTCATCGTATTAACATGTAGGTATGTATATTATTGGAACTCGAAGTAGCGTCGGGTTGAGTTATGATGACTTATGATATGTCTCGTTTACTTCATGCGAAAGCAAATCGTACAATCATGTTGAAAAAATTGCGGTGCTATGCATACTAATCCGTTTCTTTTTTTTAATATTCTTTAATTATTTTCATTTGTGTTATTATGTATGTTCATTTATATTGTGTGTCTAATCCCATTATAAATGTGAATGTGAATTTATTTGTTTGTTTGTTTGTTACGCTTTCAGCTATACCTACTCAACCGATCATCATGGAATTTTGCATAAACGTTGTCAGGGTACAGGAAAGGACATAACGTTCTTTTCATCTCGGAATTCCCACGGTAACTCCGAAATTAACGGGGGAGAAACCGCGGGAAACAGCTAGTCTCTGATATATGTATATTATGAAAAGCTATAGTAAAATTAAATTACAAAATGTTGCCCTCAGAAACACATTCTACATTTCTTTTCTTTTCTTTATTTCATCATTAACAGGCATTTAACATTAATATGACAATTTGATATGCTTCCAAGAGAATTTGCATGCGTCATCTAATTTAAATATCATCCATTATGGTAATATTCTCAACGTCTAGATTATTACATTACTTACACATTTTACGTTTCAAAGCATTATTTCCGAAGAGCGCATACAATATTGGCATATTGATCACACAGTTTTGGTTGATATGCGCCTTGCTGCTAACAATAGGATACAATAGGAACAATAGGCCCCCTTAGCCAAGTTGACGATCTATAATAATCGTTAACGCAAACAAAACTAAGGAACGAATCGTCATGACACGTGGCCACGTAGGTAAATCGAAATTTCAGTTTTGCGTGACCACGTGAAATAACGGTTCCATTTCTTAGTGTTCTATGAGATAACTATTATTATTAGCAATTGTAAACTTGGCTAAACGGGCTTGTAAACCATAAACTTTTAATCCTAAAAATAAATAAAATCACTATTTTCTTGCATAAACAAAACGGTTACGGTCATCCTCCTTTCAGAATTTGCCGAAGCGGGTGATGCATGAAATTGATTTATACGTATGTACGAATTCCATTTGTATTAGGTGCAGCCTACATATTATAGGCTCACATCACACACACATACACACGCATAAACACACACCACTCACCTAACACCACACACCTCACATTTCTCATCTATTTTATTTTTTTTTTCTTTTTTGTAGTAACTTGTCAGTTCTATTTCGTTTTTTTTTTTTTTTCTCTTTTTTTTTTTCTTCTTTTTGGACTCGACACTGAGTGATTCTATTTCGTTAAGATTATCGTCTAACCTGCCATTAGCACTATTGTGAGTAATTTGTATTGGTTAATTGTTTTCTTAATGTGCTGTAGAGTTAGCATTCAATAAATAAATAAATCAGGCTCAGACTCAGACTGTCGATAGTATGGATTGTTCGTTCCTCTTGGTCAGTGACAGTAATGGTGGTGATTGTTATCTATCTATAAACAAGGAAAGCTTGGTGCCATCTATTGTTGGGTAGCTAACGATAAGATCAAACCTATCCTGTTAAACTAACCCGAAATTAATATAGCGTGACAAAAAACCCGGAATTCGCGCGGGAAGCCCGAAATCGACGCGAGTGAAAGTCACAAAATAAAGAACCATCTTCTCAGTTCAAAAGCGTTCGCTACTGATTTCGTCCAACTTGAATCGAAATTTTCTCTGGCAATGCGTCATTCGGAGTGCGAACTAAGACGTGGCACTGACCGGTCATTCTGACCTTTGTAAGGATTGTAAATAGATATTTGGATTAGGTATCCAAATACGGTTTCTTTTTGCTGTGCAACTCTACGAAATTCATTTAATAGATTACGGTTATTTGTCTGCACCTAGAGCCTCTGCTTAGGGTTGTCAAACTCAGTGTTAAGATTTTCGGGAATTATATAGTAATAATGCAGGACTTAAGTTTTAAAAAGCGGGATTTATCTTTCCAATTATTTAAGAAGGCGAGAAATTATATTTAGAAATTATATCCTAATACCTACTATAAATGCGAATGTGAGTTTGTTTTACGGCTTAACTAAGTAGCTACTTAACCGATCATTACACGTTGTCAAGGGTACCTAATACCTATAGAAAAGTAGAAAGTATAGTCTGTAATATTATAATTCTTGAGTTTATGACTTTTGAGTTATTATCTTCTATTCGCTTTAATATGTCATAGCTGTCCCCCGCGATTTCATCCGCGGTAATTTCGGAGTTCCCGCGGAGGTTGCGGGAAAAAAATACTCTATGTCCTTCAGTTGCCGAGGGAATTCCGGGATAAAAACTATCCTATCTTTTAAGTTGGACCATATTATAAACGGTTGCAAAATTTTATCAAAATCCGTTCAGTAGTTTCGGAGTCCATCGCGGACAAACAACGTGACACGTGATTTATATATATTAGATTAAGATAAGTGATAACCACTGCCCACACTGCATACACATCTACATATTTTTATTTGAACAAAAATTTAAATACGTATATTATATTTAACAGATATTGCCTGAAAGTACTAATAACGCGAAGTAGTTGTTCTGCGTATTAGATACACCCTGCGTAAAGGATAAATTATAAGTACTTTATGCAACGAAGTCTACTCCGAAAATATGTATCTTCACTATTTCATGATAAACGCAAATTAACCTTCACATTTACAGAGACAATTCATAGAAATATAATAATATTTTCGCATATCACGATGTTATCTTTAAATTAGACGATACATATTATGCTACAGTTACCGCAGTAAAAGTGTGAGTATATATTATATTAGGTAATACTAGGGTATCACCTGCTAGGGATGGTGATCCAGAAAATCGACCAATGATTTTTTGTTAGAATAAAAACGATAAATTTATTTACAGATAACCTGTTACGTGATTTTTGGCGGGAATCAAAGATGGCGGTTCCGTCATTTATTTTATATCGATAAAGGTGGAACGTTTTACGTTTTATGATGCTATATTGGAAAATAATTTTAATATTTTGGCAAATATGACATTTCGAGCTGATTTCTTAGGTATCCTCCAAGAGCTCCGAGAAAGTTTTTTTTTTTTGTAATTTATTTACTTCAAAAAAATCTTGCAATCTATAAAAGCATGACTTGCAATTTCATATCGTACAACGATGCTAAATACTAGCTTATATATACTGCTTACAAATCGATTTTTGAGAAATTGATTTTTTAGACCTCGATTTTTTTATTAATCGATTTATTAGATTGCGATTCGAATCGATTCAAAAATCGTTCTTTTTCGGAAATAATGCCCATCTCTAGTATTACCTAATATAAGCCCGGCAGGCGGCAACAACTATCAGTATTGTTCCAACGAGGTTTTACGAGTACGTTCGTGTTTTACGATTTCCATGTTACGGCGTGTGTATTATGGATGTTCTTAAGATTGCGCATTTTATTATTATTATGAGACGCATTTGGTACTTGTGGATTTTATTGCTGTCATATTCATTCATACAATGCAACGAAGCGCCAAGGAGTAAAAGCATTCAGTAGCAAATCAGTTTTATCTGTATCTACAATAATACTGACGGTTTTCAAAAAGGGTTTTGGCGTAGTTAAAATATAGGTACACGTATAGCCGATGTTGGGCGTCCCCTACTGCAAACTACTGCAAAAAGAAAGTTCAACTGCCCCCTTGGCCAAATTGACAATCTACAATCGTTAACGTCCCATAGTCTAATTTTGCGTGACCACGTGACGTAACGATTAGGTTTCTTAGTTATCTATGCGTTAGAGATTGTAGGTTGACAACTTGGCTAAGTCGTTTCTCTTATCTTTTGTATTTTCACTACACAGAACCATAGCGGCACTCAAATTTCCGTATGGGAAATACACTTGTAAAGGGAATCGAAAGTCAGTAATTGGATCGCACTGTGCCATAGTAGGTATACTTAATCAAAACTTCAAATTGTTCTATCACGTGGATTGTTTTAATTGTGCTCTTCGGATACCATTGTCACTATTACCGTGCCATTGTGAACGATCGGATGCAACTTCTCTGTGTATTCCTGTATATTCGCATGTAGACCGACAGGTGCGTAGCTACCTACTCTTTCTTTTTGAATCAACTTTGACTAAAGCAACAGAATTTTTAGCTGTAACTAGATGATCTATTGGTGAAAACCGCATGAAAATCCGTTCAGTAGTTTTTGAGTTTTTCGCGAACTGACAGGCGACAGAGGACTTTGTTTTATACGAAAGTAGTGATACGAAAGTAACCCAGTCTGTCTGTTACCGTTTAACGCGTTAAGTAGCTACTCAACCGATTATCATGAAATTTTGCTTACAACAATTTTGTTGTCAAAAGTACAGAAAAGGACACAGGGCATTTTTTGTCCTGGAATTACCGTGGAAAACTCCGAAATGAACGCTAATAAAACCGCAGGGAACAGCTTGTCATGAATATAATTGCTGAAATTAAATAAACCTAAATGCTATAGCTGAGCTGGGATGATAAAATATAAGACGTGACAAAAAAAAGACAAAATTATTTTGCACAATTCCGCCCAAGAAGGAATTTATCATATTAAGGCCTCAGAGAAAATAAGACAAGTCGACCAATAAATCTTTGTTAAGCTTTGATAAGTGGGCCGTACCGCTGCGCCCTCTGGCGTCGTGTGGCGGCGGTTACCGTAACTACCTTCTGCGTACTACCAACCATCTTGACAAATTCTAGCCATTTAAACATTCCAAAAGTAGCTTGTGTGCCATTTTCCTTTACATTTCATAATATTTCAGCCATGCGTCACTCTTTTTAACCTAAACGGTTATATTATCAACAACCTACTGAACTAGTACTGAACATTCTTCCACTACTGCATTGGTTCAAAACCATAGTATCCTTCAGCAACATGGCATACTTTTTATTTATTTATTGAAATGGAACGACTGATAAGCGATATTATATTGTAAAAAGAGAAATAAATACTTGTAAAATATGGAGCTGCCACGATTATAGGTCGCCCATCACTTTACAACACACAGATCTTTAAGCTTGTGTCATGGATACCAAACGAACGTGGTATATACTACATATTATTAGACATATATGTATATATGTCTATGTATATAGTATAGATATATCTATAATCACCCCGAGATTGGAAAGTGAAAACCTGTCTATTACATTTATTTATACAGTTCATTACACAAAGACCACCCCCACAGAGAATTGAACCCGGAACCTCTAGATTAACGGATAGGCATGATGACCTACTGCGTCAACCTGGTCGTCGTGTACAAAAATAGGAAACCTAAATACACCAAAATAAAACAATTTATCCACTTTGCATCCCTGTCAGGCTTTCTGGAACTAACAATAAATTCCACCTACGTGAATTTTGAAATTCACGTAGGTGGAACCGCAGTCATCATCTGGTGTTAATTATTAAACATGAATGAGAAATGTTTCCGCTATGAAGATTTGCCGGTAGGTAAAGTAGATTCCTTAAAAAAAATCTTGTTTTTATCAAGTTAAGATGTCGTGAACCGCAGAAACAGTCTGAGGGCAAATTCTGTTACACATGTGAAAAACCACATTGACCTTGTATTATTAATAAGGGTCTACCCTCACAGGTCAATGTTCCGATGACCGATCGACTAAATGCGAGTATGCTTGTATCGATGAACGTATTAAGACCCTTATCAAAGTCCTGTATAACTTCGCCGTTATGCGCCTGATGCCTCATTCACCACACCGGTACTCAAAAGGAATCTGTGGTAACACTCTCTTAACACCGACGACGAGTTAATTAGACGGATATTTAATGAAACGCCACATAATAATAAAAAAAGCATTCCATGCGAAGCCTAGTAATTTCAGTCTTGACACAAATGGATGAACTTTGTGCTTTCTAGTGATTCGGTGGAAACTTTTAATGGGATGCCTAGAATTGTTAAGTTTGAACATTATTCTTCCGAGCTGAGTCGCCGAGTTAATTGGGCGATACAATGTAGGCGCGTTTGAAATTTAATTGAAACGATAATTTCTTAAGAAAGTGTGGTTTTGAGGTTTCGCTGGGTTAAGTGACAATAGCTTTGGGTACAATATATTTTAGAAAACGTATCAAAATTGTAATGAAAGAGAGCTTAGTCTCGTTTTCTGAGGTTGGAGGGTAATTTTAAATAATATGAGAAGTTCAATGATTTCTTATTAGGCTGTATAACTGTAACTGGCAGACTTTCAGTGGATATTTAAATAAGTTGTTTGGCCTCAGTTTTATAGGGTGCGGATGGGATTGTATACGATGGGCATGATGACAAAGTCTAAAAATCAAATTCTATTTAGTCCGTCAGTTAGATAGTAAAAATATAATAGACATTTATTTTTTGCTTTTCTGAATTATTGAAAATATAGGTACTTAGATAAAACACATTAAAGCTTAGGGGGGTCGCGACGTCACAACTAAGTAAAATACGTGTCCAATATATTTTATTAATCTACATGACGGACTAAAAATTAAAATTTAGTCATCATGCCCATTGATACAAAATTTCAATTACTTATTTCTTGTCCCTTTGTTGGACAAGTGACTGTGACACTCGCAGTAATCCTGATATTATAAATGCCAATATGAGTTTGTTTGTTTCTTACGCTTTCGCGTCTTAACCAATTAACTAATCATCATGAAATTTTGTGTTCACATTGTTAGGGATGCAGAAAAGAATATTTTCATCCCGGAATTCCCGTGGGAACTATGAAATTACGCGGGTAATATAAGACATGCGAAAGTGTGAAATCTCCAACAATAAGTGGTTTGTGAAAGGTGATCCAACTAATAAACATCCGCATAAAAATCATTAGTAAACTAAGAATTCAATTCTGAAGACAAGAAAAGAACACCGGCGATACAATTTGTAACAATGTAAAGCAACTTATCTTTGAATAGAATACAAGTAGGTAGTGCATAAGCCAGAGACGAAGATTAAATGCTGCATAATTTAAAAGTGCGCAGTGTAGGATGATAACATTAAAGAGAACGAGCTTGACTAGATCTTTAGGTTGCGCGATTTTAGCGCACACTGGTATTATGCACTATAACTTAATTAAATAACTTCTATTTGAGTACGTATCATTGTGCTTACCAAAAATACCTTTTTTTTATAATGTTCTACTAGCTTTTTCCCGCTTTTTCATCTTCGTAAATTTTGGAGTTACCGCAAGAATCCGAGATAAGTAACCGTTGTCCTTTACTGTACTGCTGACAACGTTTATACAAAATTTTAATGATGATCAGTTTAGTAGTTAAAGCATGAACAGGTAACAGACAGACTGACAGGCAGAGTTACATCAGCATTTATAATAATAAGTATGATTTTTTATAAGTTTCAGAATTAGTAGGATAACGTGCTAATAGAGCTATAAATAGTTGTCACCCAAAGTAAGTTGAGAATTGAAACTTAGGTTATGGCAACTGCAGGCCAATTATGTAACTTTTGTTGCAAACATATTTCAGTTTCAATCAGAAAAATAGAGATTTTGTGATTAATTAATCATATTTAGGCAGCCTCAACTTTTGAAGTTTGTTTATTTTGGTCGATTGCTAGATATTGTAGATGTTAAAACGTGCATATTGCAATCGCAAAACTACTATGTTTTAGATTGCAACCGAAAAATTATAGAAACAAAAGTTACATAATAGCCCCTCTGGTAAATTTTGGTCTCCTTTTTCAGAGTTCAGTTACATTGAAGAATTCCTGAGGGAATGCTGAATTAAAGGTACACAGGCAGGCATTTTCTTTCTTCCTATTGTTATAATTATAATAGAATTAAGATTTATTACACTTTTCAATGTGGAGATAAGCGCTAATATGAGTACCCGATATCTCCTCAAATTAATATCCCAATTAATTATTTTTAGAGTACCACAAGAAATTTCTGTATTACAAGAAAGAATTTTACGGCTTAAAATCATCATTATACCAGTTCGTTTCTTCAAGCTAATTAGGCGTGGAAGATATTTACGCTTCTTTGTTGGAAACAATTGGTGGCTTAAAAATAACAGCGGTCATATTATTCTTTCGTAATTAAGATATCACTTTTATTTTATCTTTTTATTTAATATTTTAAGATGGTAATAATCTATAGTAGGCAGGTAACGTTACTATTGTAACAGGAAAAGTCATTAATATACTGATATAATAACATCACTCTTCATCAATAATATCGATTTTTGATTAATTTTCATATACTCGTATACTGTGTAATTTTTTATTTTCAGTTTGTTTTTTTCTTTGAAGTGGAGTTTTGTGCTAATTTAATAATTTAACTTTATATTATAGTCTTTAGTCTGAAAAACATTACAATATAATATTTTTTTGTATCACTTCAAATTACGATACATACAAATCAATCTATATTGCCTAGAAACATGAGTGAAGTGTGATCTTGGTGCATTGTTAAACTGGGGAAATCACATTTTACTGGAACCACTCCTTTTCCTAACCACATCACGATGCGCTAGGGTGTCGTCGTTGCAAAAGTTGTAAAATTAACACTGCGGATACTTACATGCTGAAAACTTATTCGGGTGACACAATGTAGCAAGATTACACATTTTTGTTTTATTTCATACAAATCCAACTCTATCATTGAGAGGGTAGAGTGCAAAATGTTAGCAGATTATTTTCACAATTGCGAATAAAAAAATTGTTTTTACACAAGTGGGAAAATTGTCTTTATTAAAGCAATTTCCCACCCGACAACCGCTTTCAACAACACACATAACTGTATCGTGGCTTTTGGGAGAAAAACATGAGAATATTATAAAATGGAACTCCCGAATGGGTTAGAAAGGACTGTAAACGTTAAAACACCACAACCCTTACACGCTTAAAAAATTTACAGCAAAACAGAAATGCCTAATTAAATTAAGAGGTGGTTTTTCGTGTACCTAGTTTAAATTAGAAACATTTTTAGCAACTTTTTTTTATGCAACCGTGTAGTACGATAAATTATATTTCAAAAAGACTATGCCAGAATATATGTATTGTGAATTACTTAACTAGCTGTTCCCCGCGGTTTCAATCGCGTTTATTTCGGAATTACTGCAGAAATTACAGAATAAAAAGTACCATAAGTCCTTTTCTGTACCTACGACAACCCGTATGAAAATTTCATGATAACAATCGGTTGAGTAGTTGGAGTGTGAAAAGGACTAACAAACAGACAGAAATATTTCTCTCACATATTTTATGGCATTAGTATGGGTTGGTAACATTGATATACCACACGTCTAGTCTCGTCTAGTAGTAAATCAATGGTTAGTAAGCGTATAAAGTAGATATTTTTTTTAAAAGATGTTAATTTATAAGAGGAAAAACCCAACTAGCAATATGCAGTTTCATTATTATCCTAGAACCATCATTTTCCATACTGATAATGGGTTCCTAGGCTACAGGCTAAAACCTGGTTTATAATGGCCCGTAATCACGACCTTATAGGTGCTTGTAAGTATAAATACGTACACAAGAGTGTTTGACGTTTGTGACTAAAGCCTATAGCATCTCCTCGGTCGCTTAAAGGAGTAATAGCATATGCCAGCACCATTGTAAGTGTCTTATAAGGCTAGTACTCCTGGAAAATATGTATTTTAGAACTTTTTTGCTAGTTGGGAAGGGAAGGTATTATTCGAAAATGAGAGTAAGAATATATAATACCTAAATAGCTACATACCTACATTCAAGTTGGTTTCGAATTACAGACGGGCAGTGAAATGGACAACCATTTCGTAATTCACGACTACCTACATAAGCGTTTGCATGAAGTGGCCTTGGGCAATTCTCACTTCAATATCACTTCGAATCCACGTCGGCCAATACTATTTTTTTGCTTTAATTCCGATAAAAAAGCTGCGTTTCACGTTAGGAACAAAGACTGTTTTTTGTTTTTGGTGTTTTTGGCAACGTAAAATAGTTTCCACGGTACTTTTCTCGAATGTGTTAAAATCAGGGCACGACTTGAAGTTTGCTATCCATGTTTAGTGGATGTAGGTAAATGAATAAAGTACTTTCTTTAAGTAGTAACTACAAATGCTCGGAATGCTTGGGGTTACGTAGATGTGACAGAAGTGCGGAAGTTGCCGCTCAGTGCAATTAATTTCAAAGTTTTGTTCATTGTAGTTAATTTTTAAACGACTTCAAAAAAGGAGGAGGTTCTCAATTGGACTGAATTTTTTTTATCATTACTGTATTTTTTCATTTATTGTAATTAGCGGTGTGCAAATTTTTTCGATTGCTCTTCTTTTTTTCATCCATATAATATACGCATAATATTTTTTTTATCCGCCGCGTTTGAATGTCTGTCTGTCTGATCGCGATAAACTCAAAAATCACTGAACGGATTTTCTTGTGGTTTTTACCGATAGATAGAGTGATTCCAGAGGAACGTTTGCAGGTATAGTTTATCTTGAAATTCCCGCGGGAACTCTGAAATTACCGCGGATAAAATCGCGAGGGATAGCTAGTACTTATTAATTTTCATTTTACTCGTCACCAGGATAAAACGTAGAAGTTTTACTTTATTATGGGTTTCTTCTTTGTATTTATAAGTAAGTATTACCTAATTTTTTTTTGTTGAATTAAACTTTTTAATTCAACGTCGACGTAAAATTCAACGTAAAATTTACAAAACTTATTGAACTGTACACTAAAGGTTACACGTACTTTTTTCTGAATGTACATATGTATAATGTTTATAGATATATTTCTTTTGCTATTTTTATTGAGTCCACTCCTTCTGCTAGTCATCAGTATTATTTGTGATAAAACCCAGACGAAAATTTATACAAAGTAATTATAAATATTATGTTGCAATCAAAATTCAAATAAGTTAGCTAATTGCAAAATTAAATCGTCTAATCAAAAACTTTATCTAGTTTTGAGTTGAATAAACTAAACCTTTCGTTAATAACGCCCTGAAATATATTTTTAAAAGTAAATTTTTAAAAGTAAATAGCTTACACATTTTGCTTTACTGTGCTGAATTATTTGCATAATATTTTCTCGCAAAACTACGTAAAAGCGTTGAAGATGTTGGTTCCCTAAATAAAATTTTTACATAACGAAGTGACACTTTCAACATACTTAAGTACCTACTCTATAGGTATTTTAACAGAAATTTTATTAAGTTTTCTGGTATAAAATCTGCAGAATCCTTGACCTGAAAGCTTATGGTAATCCTATTTTTAAAGAAATTATTATCGACTTATATTTACTCATTGACTTAAAACATTTTTTTACCATTTTTCCCAGATTCGTAGTTCGATGTTCTTTCAAAAAATGGAAAAGTAACAAATTGACATTAAATAAATACAAATTCGCACACACCAAAGAACAAACAGTAAAACAATTTTTTTCTAAATCGCACTAATCTAATAAAAGAAGACAGTTTTCACAGATTTTAATTTTGCAGTTATGTTTTTGAGAAGGTTTTTGCATCGCTAATCGCGTGTATCTTGGGTATTTAGTAAAACAATTTCAATAAAAGCGTTATTTCTACTTTCTTTAAAGCTAAAACCGGTTATCGAAAAATACTTTTTAATGTGTAATAAAAATTATATAGCTTATTCTACCCTGTACGACGTAGAAGCCCTCGATAATTCATGCGTATGTATAATTAATCCTTACTAATATTATGATTCCTAATGTGAGATGGTTTGTTTGTTACGCTTTCACGCCGCTTTTACAGCTCCGACCGATCATCATGAAAGTTTTCATACACGTTGTTATGGGTATAGGGAAGGAAGGAAAGGAGGAAGTACTTTATATTCCGGAATTCCCGAGATAATCAGGAAATCTGAAATTCAGTTAATTTAATAATATAATTTGTATTTTTATTTTTACATTATTTTGGTGTACAATAAAGAATATTTTATTCTATTTTATTTTAAACTAAAACATAAAGACAGAAAAAAAGATAATTAATATAATATATTTATTTACTTTACATAGGTACCTACTATTTTCGCGGGTGAAACTGTTAGGAACAGCTAGTAGGTATTATTTAAATAATAAATAAATAAATATCGTTCATAATATGTCTAGTTATAAATATACGATCGGTTATAAAGATACGAAATAGTACGAGCGAACTAGTATGTTAAAATATTAAAAGCATAAAGAAATTACCTTAACACTTGAAAATAAATTTATATTAATGAAATTCATAAATAATTCCGCTTACGGAAAAAATATTTTATTGCTCCAATAAATTGTCATTATTCGTGCTGAGCGACTCTACAAAAAGCTTATGGCGCGGGTGAGTATTTTTTTTCTGTAAATACACCCTCTTTAATGTTCATTGTATTTATTTTGTTAGCGTTACAAATGTATACGTTACTTTATGAAAAGCTGTTGTTGATTGTTGGCAAAAGCTTCTTTTTCACAACTCGTTAAATTTTAATTTAAAACTGCTAAAGAATTAATTGAATCAGAAACGAGAACATATCATTATCATATAGCTGAGGATCAGAAAAACCGAGGTTGCTCAAAAAATGGCGAAGCTTAAGGCGAAAGGAACAGCACAGAATGCTTGTAAAATTAAATAAAAACAATAATTCTTGGACGGTAACATACTGCGCCATTTGATCCCAAACAGAACTTTTACAATGGGCATGATGATTAAATTTAAATTTCTAGTCCCTCTTGTAGATTAATAAAAAATATTGGACACGTATTTTTCCTTTTTTGACGTCGTCAAGAAATAACGGTGATACATTGAGTTAAAATTCCGTGTGACGTCACATTTTATCCTTAGTTATGACGTCGCGACCTCCCACTTCTTAACTTTAATGCGTTTTATCTAAGAATTTTTTCAATAATTCGAAAAACCCAAAAAAATACGTTTCTATTATTACTATTCTAACTGACGAACTAAATATAATTTTGATTTTTACAACTTTTCATCGTGCCCATTATTGACACAAAGTAAATCAAAATTTTACGTATATACATAAAATATTACTCAGAATTATGATACACTATAATCGGATTATTGAGATAATAAAGAAATATTGAAAAAGTTAATAAAAAGCAAATTCAAACTACCCATTAGATGGTTTATAACTTTACTAAATGCATTAATTATATTATAATATAAAGCTACAATGGATGAAATAAACATTAAAACTTAATATCCAGTTATATGAACAAAAGTGCATTTATAAATTATACCGTAACTAAGAAACTGGGTTACCTACCTATGTAATGGTATGATAGCACGATAAACTTTTATAACATAAGCTGGTTCATTCATCAAAAACATGAAGGAACGCTCTGGATTGCGAAATTGAATAAGCGCTTAGTAGCTAGGGCACAAACGAGTTATGGGAAAGTCATTCAGAAATGACATTCCTGAAATATACCAGATATAGTGAAATGTAATAAGATCGTTTTGTTTACGAAAATGTCTGTTAATATCAACCGCATCCTTATTGCTCATGAAAGTTTATGGCCAAATACGAAACTAAGAAACAAGAAAAAGCAGGTAAAGGAATCTCAGAGACTTAAGACGTTATCTGGGGGCACGGCAGTGCCCCCGCCAAGTCGAGCAACAAAAGCGGCACGGCCGTACTATCCTTTTCTCGAAGCAATTCAGGCCATTTTCGACCCCCTATAACTTCGTTGTGGATAAAACTAGAAGCCTGAATTTTTTAGTAAACAAGCAGGTATTGTATAAAGACGGTATAATTTAAATTTCATTCGATTTGAACCAGTAGTTTAGGAATTATAACTAGTCAAAGTTTCTTAATTTTGTAGGTCACTCACTCACTCACTCACTCACTCACTCACTGACCGATCATCAAAATTCTAAGGCACTTCTAGCAGACATAGAAGTTTGAAATTTAGAATACAATTAGTGTTTATTGTATAAATCAAGGAAAAATTAAAATATTTAGCAATTTCGGTCCAGTTTTCTAGATACACTAACTGCATAAATAACTTTGTAATCCCATATAAATGTATGGAATTACAAAGTTGTATATGCAGTTATATGTACCAACTGCACAAATAACTTTGTAATCCCATATAAATATGAGACTAGCTGTTCCCCGCGGTTTCACCCGCGTTAATTTCGGAGATCCCGCGGGAATTTAGAGATGCAAAGTAGTTAGTACCCTATATCCCTAGGTTTTCTTTACCCCTGACAACGTGCATGCAAAATTTCATGAGATTTCACCAGCGTTAATTTCGGAGATCCTTCGGGAATTCCGAGATAAAATTACCCTAATCTGAATGCTCCAACGATTTTCATGAAATTTTGTATACAGGGGATTTCGGGGGCCATAAATCGATCTAGCTAGGATTCATTTCTGGAATTCCCGCGCGAACTCTGATATCAACGCGGGTGAATTAATTATTGCATACTACACGTTGTCAAGGGTACAGGAAAGGTCATAGGGTAGTACTTTTATCTCAGAATACCCGCGGGATCTCCGAAATTAACGTGGGTTAAACCGCGGGGAACAGCTATTTAAGCCGTTGCCCAGATATTAATAAATAATAATAATAAGTGTAGCTATAGTTACCTACCTAGATATAAACCGCCTTTTGTATGCCTTTAGTTATAAGTTTTTGTTAACACACTGTAACATTATTTTGGTGTACAATAAAGTGTATTCTATTCTATTCTATTCTATAAAGTGTAGATACATAGTTACCTAGACATAATTATGTTCAAAGGTACAATGGTCAACGGAATGAAAAAGCAAGAATGGGGCATGTGTTTATATATATTATAAAGTTGTACCAAAATCTTTCAAGTTATTAAAGTAGACTAAATTGCTCAAAGGAGGAAGACCATTTACAAAAAGAAGTGAGATCCCATCAAAAACAAACTTGTAAAAAAGTCCAAGTCTCGCAACTCACTTCTTCTACAGTAAAAAGTTGTGAGATCAATGTAATACCAAGTCGGTTAATTTATTCAGTGCCTACTTAAGGGTCCTTCTGTCTAAAGTTATCATGTTATAAGCTAATCTAATAACATTTTATAGTGACCATATCAAATTTAAAAACCTTTTATGTTTTAAATAGATTGATTGGCTTGGCGATCACGTGAAAACACAATATATCTCACATGTAATACATAATTATGGTTCTAAACAATCTAATTTAATTATAATATGTATTACTTGTGAGATACATTTTGTTTTCACGTGATCGCCAAGCCAATCAATCTATTTAAAACATAAAAGGTTTTTAAATTTGATATGGTCACTATAAAATGTTATTAGATTAGCTTATAACATGATAACTTTAGACAGAAGGACCCTTAAGTAGGCACTGAATAAATTAACCGACTTGGTATTACATTGATCTCACAACTTTTTACTGTAGAAGAAGTGAGTTGCGAGACTTGGACTTTTTTACAAGTTTGTTTTTGATGGGATTTATTATTGAGAAAACAAATAGTTGTCTTATACTAAAGGAACCAATATGGTATTGTGCGTAAGAAACTGTATGAGAATTTCTTTTTTTTATAAATAGCTTACATGTCCAACATTTATGATTAATTACCGTTTTAACTCTAGGTACTATTTAAACGGTCTAATTCTTGTTCTTTCAGGACTAAAATGACCTGTAGGCTGATTGCGATATTTTGGAGCGAACGGTAAAAATAACATAATTAGGAATTTGTTTTAACTTTTTATGTAGTTTTCGTCCTTATATTATGCTCTTTCAAATTCAGTCAAACGTTAACCAAATTAATCTTACAAATAAAAGTAGAATCAATTGTCAAAATAATCAGCACGAAATGACGTCACATTATTATGTTCAACACGGTATTTTTACCTATTTATGACCATAAAGTTAATGTGTATCTTAATTATTTATAGAAATTAATTTAAATTTATTTTATACGTAAAAAGCGTTATTCGTGAAAATTGAGCATTATTGTTATTAGTTATAGATAGTTTGAATAAATAAGTTCCTCGTTCACTCTAACATTAAAACTATCCCAAGCAACAAAAGCACAGTATTTACCAAAATGAAAGTATGAAAAAATGTGGAAAATTAGCTACAATTTTTTTTTTATCAAAATAAAACAATCAAAAAGAAAACCTGTGAAGGCTCTCGCCGCTCAATCGCTTTACACACTCATCACCGCATATCTTAAGGTCAATGACCTCGATCGAGCTGACCAACTGATACATCGCTCGCTGTGTGCGTGGCGCGTTTTTAGCTTATCCTGTTTTTTAAAGCGTATACTTTCAGCCCTGTAAATATTTGCAGCAAATTTTACCACATATAATATAAAAAATATAAGCATTTTTATCATTCAGAGGTAGACTCTTATCTATAAGTTTTAGAATTTGTATTTGACTGCTTAGATACAATGACTGAGTGGGTTCTCGTAAACACAAACACGGTTATTGAAGTCAACCGTCTAAGTTACCGGTAACAATGGAAACTATTTTGTTCATTCTACGTCATACGACCAATTGAAAACCACGAATTTGTCTTTAGCTATAAATATACTTGGACAAAAGACTTATTAGACCAAACTCCAGTAATTTAATGATTAATTACTATTTAGAAGTGCAAAGAAACTGCTAATGATATTTTATTATTTAGTTATTTAAATGTATACAATTCAAATTCAAAGTAATATGTACTCGTACGTACATAATAAAATACCGAAAAGTACTAACATATTTTTATTATTTATTTAAAAACCATATTGCAAGGGCGGACATAATGACTAAGGCATTCTCTACCTTTTGGCTATAAGTGAGATTTTGTGGCAGGCTTAAAAAATAAACAGAATAAAGAAAAAAAACATTACCTATTATAGAAAATTCATAACATTTATACAATTTAACAAAGATTTCATTACTTCAAACGTCTCCCTTGCCAAACAGATACCTACTTGGTATTGGACTTTACTCGTATAATTGAAAATTATTCGAAAATTATTTTTATTTAAGTGACATCGAAAAAGTGTTCGATCAGTTTTGCGCGTAATCTGCGCTGACCCTAAGGAGAATAGGGTGAAAAGCCACGGAGGTAGGGGATACAATTAGTACGGTATACATCGTCGATATTGTTTGTAAATCAAAGTGCAACGAGAACTTTATATTTGCTTACCTATAACTTGGCAATAAATTCGTATTTGCTGCACTAAGGCATTCCAAATACTCATACACCTGACGCAAACTTTGTTTAAGTGCTGTAGCGAATATAACTAGATACCAATAAAGCTAGCAAGAGATTTTGGTATTATGCTTAGTTTGGTGTAATATGTAGTTGTTATTCATAGGTCGAATTGAAGTATAGCGTATATAATAATATAATCTTGATCCCAGGGTTTTTAATGATATAATTTGTGCTCGTTATTTAAATTTTAATACAGATAAGTTATGATATAAGGCTAAAGTTTAATCTAGACAGATAGTTCCTGATATTGATTTTAACCTACAACCCACCAGGTGTTGTGTTTTATGTAAGAAATTTGCTTGCTTCGAGTGTGTTTAGCATAATTTTTTACTTTGCAACCAACTTTCTTATCATAGGAAGTATTAAAAATCTATAACTTTTATATTAGGTAACATTTTAATATACATAATATTATAAGCTATGGTATTTTAATGTTAAAATTTATTACTTTAATTTCTGTATACACGACTTTTTTGTGAAGACTCGTTCGTTTTTAATCATAATGATAATCCCATTGATCTAGTGGTTAATGAAACTAACTGCTATACTAGATGTGACCCTATTGACCCTATTGACCCTGCGGGCTTACCGATCTTCACAAGATCGTGGGTTCATCTAATCCGGGGCTGCGTATAGCGCTTCTGCCGCTACGTGGGCTTTTCTGCCCCAACGACCATAAGTTTTGCAACGAGTCGGTGGTATTCCACTCGCTATGATAATATCTTGGCTCATTTTTATCACGTCTTTACTGCTGTATTGTGTTTTTGTTGCCTTTTTTAATCCAAAGCCTGCATTTTTTTTTGTTTATATCTATTGTCATTCTATACCCAGATTTTAGACTGATCAGATCAAAATTACTATTTTCATTACAGATTATCCCTTTTAGTTACAATATTTAAATAAAAGACTACATATTTCTCTTACAACATTTGATTTATTGAAAAACGAGCTAACCGAAGGTCGTAGAACCCCTCCTATACGTGACAATGGACAGTTAATTTACTAACTTCTATACTTTAAACTATAATAGTATTATACACGTACGTATGTATAGATGTATGGATGTATAGATGTTTGTAACTCTTTCAAGCAAAAATTACTGAGTGGGTTTTAATGAAACTCTACAATAAGCTTATACATCGTAATAACACATAGGGTACTTTTTATCCCAGAATTCCCGCGGGATCCCCGAAATTAACACTAGTGAAACAGCTGGTACGATAATAAAAGAGTAAAATCCGCATGTCTGTTAATGCTTATCTTCAGCGTCGTGTCTTTTTTGTATTAAAATAAAGCATGTATTAAGTTTGCCATACCTACTCTTTCCAGGTAAAACTGTACCTAATTTTGCTCTGCCAGCCTCAGTTATGACATAACCCTTACTGCAGTTTTTAAAGAACCTATTTGTCTTTGCTGGTCAACTGCTAAAATTTAGATTGTCGTAGAGACGATTTGGCATCAAGCCTAGAACTATTTGCTTGAGTTGCACCGTTAGGTATAACAGTTAACCGTCGTTGGTGCAGTACAAGCGGAACCCAAAGTCATATAATATGACCAATTTCAACATAGCTTTATTCTAAGCTATTTGTTTTAGAACTTTTCTAAGAAGTTTTAAAATACTTTGATTTTTGAATAACAACTTAATTGTGACGGAAACGTACAATCACTTTCCGTTCACTTTAATGTGATTTCTTTTTTAGTAATCATTTTCCGTTCAAGGTAAGGACTTGTTTATTGTAAGTTTAAAGATCTTATTTTATCATAATATTATATGTATTGATAATCGTTATATCATAAGTTCACTGTAATCGCAGCGCGCGTACAGTACAACCATTTCGTGCCATTCTTTCGTTAAAATTGAGACTTCGTCTTTAGTTTGACAATATAAATAATTGGCTGTTCCCTTTCCATTTTTAAGGGTAATTATCAAAAACGCTGAATTTGTATAAATTTAAATGGAAAGAAAAGCCCAAATTATTAGTAACGAGCCTGATAATATAAATTTAAAATGTCGAGGATTGGGATAAAGTACAGCGATAAAGTGCTTACCTAAGTACCTAAGTCATATTGGGTAACCGACTGTAAAAGCTAGGGAAGAGACCATAGAGTAAATTTCGATGAGAAGTGACACAAAAATAATTTCTACACTACTTCTTTTGTCGAAATAAATTTTGCTGTCTTTTTTTTCTATCCAGCTTTTATAGGAATTAGTATTTCTGTTTTGGGTTCTTTAATATTTTTATATTAATATAAACCACTTTTCTCTTAAAAATTAATAGCCGAGTGCATTTTTCCTCACGTGATTTTCAGGATTCCTTCGGAGTCTCCTAACACGTTTGTGAATCACAATCTCTACGAAACAAGAATATACTGTCAAAATGTCTTTAATTTATTTCCAATGTACAATTATTTTACGTGTAGAGATATCTATACATATAAAATGTATTGTCCTGAATGACTAACGCACAGCCTAAACCGCTGATCGTAGATATCTGAAACTTGAGGGTGCGTTCTTTGTATGACATAGCCATCCGATAAGAAAGGATTTTTGAAAATTCAACCCCTAAGGCGGTGAAAGGGGGTTGCAAAGTTTATATGGGACAATTCCGCGGGAACTCCTAAATATATCGGGTAAAACCGCGCGGGGCAGCTAGTTATAATATGTATAAAGATGAGCACAGTTAGATATTAAATAACTAACGGTAAACTAAGTATGTACCACTCGTATAAGTAGATATTTTATAAAAATATACTTCCTATTTATTTACCGAATCTACACCTTGGCGGAGCAGTAAATTTTGTAGACGACCGACAATATAATTTTATTAGGATCCCTAGCGAGCTTTACTTTCCGGATAAAATAAAAGGGAAATAGTTTAGGTAACTTAAGAGACTCGTATTTTCGAGATTTAATCGTGTCACAATATAAATTCTGTGGGTATTTTATTATATATCTACACTTATTATAATATCGTAAACTTGTTTTACATTGGAATTATTAAAAAAAGAGAAAGTTACAAAGGACAACCAATACAATCTAATTAAATCATTTAAAATAAAATGTGTGTTTATCGGTTTCTCCCTCGGAAACTCAGTAATGGTGGTATTTACAAAATTTAATGTAGGTATTCTAAATTTTAACTCACCTAAGCTAACCTACATACACAGTTTCATTGAAATCTGTTAAGTATTTTTTTATGTGATGCGGGTTCAAACAGACCGAAAAAATTAAAATAAAAAAACTAAAAAAAAAATGTTATTCAGTTCTTAATTTGTTATTCGGATTACTGACATACGTGTATATTATGTACTCGTTTTTTTGCGTTTGCATCTGGCAGTAGATAAAAAGATTAAAAAAATTAAAGATAAACACTGGGCGAAGCGTGAAAATATAGGCATATATAAATATAGGTATACGAGATTTAATATATTGGTAAAGATTTAAGAAAATGAGCTCAACCCAAGGGAGTCTAATGAAACATGTTCCAAATTATCTTAGTTACCTATTGTCCGTAAATTATTGAGAAAAATACAAGCGTTGGCGGTAATTGGGCATTGATAAATTCACATACTTTGGCATCGGCTATACGCCTCGAGCCTACATTATTACGTCTGTCCATCAATGCCTCATTTGCCGGCATTTGTATTAATTTGATTATCTTTTAACGAGGCGGCTATATATGCCACTCTTTAAGATAGCCCGCCTCATTTCTAATATTGTTTTTTTGTTATCTGTTCTTTTTATATTTTAAAATACTTTTTGACAGAACTAGAAAAATTGCAACAAACTAAAATCTCAAAAATTATCTTTTATTTTTATTCAGCTAGCCGAAGGCCTTATACTATTCCGAACCTCACAATCTGAAGTCAGAAGTGGACATTTCATAATTCAATCACTATAAAGATATTAAAGAAAATAAGTATAATGTAGCGCCTAAAAAAATCTAGAATGAACATTAATATAATAAAATTGGGACTTCCATTTGGGAAATTGGCAAACTCATTTTATTCTCACTAAGCTGGGGATAAGCCCAATAGTGTATGTTGGGTAGCTATAAAACGTCGTCTGAACATCGAAATGTAGTGTCTAAAATTATTATCTGAAATAAGAATGCTTGGATGGCTCGTAAAATTTAGCCTGAAACAATATGAGTTATCATAGAAAATATACGCCAAGTACGTATTTACCAAAAAAAGGGATGTAAGTAGGTATTAGATTAGTTGTTCGATAAACACAGTAGGTAGGTACAAGCTCTGTTAGTTCGGACCAGTGGGGCTAAGATGCGCAACACGATAAAATTTTATCGAGCCATTTTATCGATTCTCGTCGACATATTGTATGGTTTTGTCGACGAGAATCGATAAAATGGCTCGATATAATTTTATCGTGTTGCGCATCTTAGCCCCCTGGTAGCGTTGTGTGTTAAATTCTAAGCATTATTATTATTATTTAGGTACTCTCAGTTTCTAATCTGGGATTAGGGCCGGTTATTTGACAGGCTTACCTTGACTCTGGAGACACAGATCCAGCACGGTTGGACCGATTTTGACGGGTCTTTCACTGCTAATTAGCTGATGTTTTATGGAGTAAATTAGGCTACTTTGGAGTTTCTGCAAGAATTCCGAAACTCACGCGCGTGTAACCGCGGGGCATGGCTTGTTTATTATAAGATATCATTTCAATCTTTTTATATTGACAATCTTTTTAGTGAATCTATTTAATTTTGACATTAAATGTAATTTTTAAATAGAGAATAAATACCTATATCTAACAGCTATTATCTATGAGTATATGAAGTAGGTCCAAGGTTCTTTCATTATTATTATTATTTTAATAGGAAGACAGAAGGAATAAATTTTTTGACACCCCTTTGGAGACCTGGGCTCATAATATTCACTATGATCAACAACATTCCTTGCCCATAACACGCGTCCCAATAATACAACCAAACGCTCCAGATGCAAAAATATAAAAAAAATATATTCTTTATGACAAAAGAAACGTTGTAAATGTATTTTTTTAAAGTGAAACTTCTTTAAATACGAGAGAAAAGCAATTTAAGCTGGCGCCTTATCTTAACGCGACGCGTAATGGTCATAGTGAATAAGGGCCCAGAGTAATTCCATATTCTTATATTATCTATGTATATTACATTAGAAACTGCTAATACTGGCAACGTAAAAACAACAACTTCCTGTTTGCGTACGCATAACCCAAAACCGAATTCAATCAATATTTATAACATTTTATGCGACAGCATATAGGGGGATTTATTTTTTTCATATCAAGCCGAAGCATAGAGAATGTCAATGTAAACCAGATGGTATTACGTGTATTGAATGAAAAAAATATGTTTTGTCAAGTGCAAAATAAGCCAATAGGGGATAGGAGCAAAAAAATATACGGAACCTTTTGACACCAACGACTGCAGTGTTTTATTAAGCCTATAAAAAGACTATAAAACTGCTTTTGTTTATAATCGTAACTATAGTTTAATCTGAAAGGGTTTTTCCAAATAAGAAGTCAGCACATTTATAGCATTGCCACAATTTGCCACAAAAGCGATGTAGAGTCATGAAAGCTGAAATGTGAGAGAGTATAAATGTAGTTTTGCTTTTTTTAATATCTTCAAGAGTTTTAAATGGACATAGATAAGCAATAGTGTGTTAACCCACACTAGAATTTTTTTGAGTAAATCGTGTTTTAAAATTATAGCGACATTTTCTGTCAACATTTTGTATGTTCAATATTTAGTTACATAGTTAAACAATGTAATAAAGTAATCACATAATTAAAAAACGTTCCCTAACTCTCAATAAATCGTTCTGAATAGATAACTTAATTTTGTGGGTTAACATGTTATTGCTTATCTGCGTCCAAATATTAGATGTTGCATTTTTATTTTTTCAACGTTCTGGTTATCCTTCTTATATTTATGATATATTTCGTCTCTTTGTAACTTTGACTTTTTCACTTTTGTCACTTTCCCTTGAGTCTGTAAACATTAAACCGCGACGTCTTGTATGTATTAAGTCCCGTGTGTTTTCATTTAAAAATGATATTTTCACCTGCGCCTTCAGCTTTAGCTTCTGATATCCGTGACCGTATTGCCAACGTGTGCTCATATGATGCCCATTCTCTTTTGATACGTGAGCAAAATAAGTGTACAGTCTGTTACGTTTTACCACTGACTCAACTGCGACGGGCGACCGTCACAAATAGCAATGCTATTTACTCAAAATAACAGCCTTTTGCTAATACAAAAGCAAGAAAGGAAACAGCGTCTACATTTGAATTTTTAACGTCTATAATTTTTGCCTCCCTTTTCAATTCAACTCATCAACGCACTAAAATTAATCTTTCTTTATTTTGAATTCAAAAGTTGAAGTATCACGTACCTTTGTGATGATTATGATATGTAATTAGATTTATGGTGATAAAGTTGAAAAACCAATCAGTTTTATTTGTTAGTTACAAGTAGGTATTAAACTGGAATACATATAATACTAACTAACGTTAAAATTACGTAAATTTAAAACACCCGATCATCCGCAACTCATCTTCTTCTTCTTTATAAATAAAAATTAATGTTTGTATGTCTGTCCTCTATGCGTTTCGAAACTTGATGAAACTTTGGCGGGTTGTTCTGCCTGCGTCCGCAAAGGTTCCTGATCCCAAAACTCACACGGATGGAACCGTGGGGCACAGCTGCTATATATATATATATAGCTGTATATGACAATTTTGTATTTCTCTCGACGCAACGAGTTATGATGAAGATTTGTCTGCCGCTAGTGGTATCTATCTGGGCAGTTCTGGTGCTGCTTGCATTATAATAAAAATTGTAACTTTAAAAAATTTAGATATGTAGGATTTATATCATACAAAGACAATAGCTTAATATTAGACGATAACGACCAGTGTTTACTAAATCGCGTAATCAGTGAATTGATCATCTTTAATGACGTCACTGAGTATATTTTTCATGATTCGAGATTTAGCCGTAATCATAGAATATTTAATTCTAATCCAATGATATCCTAACCAATATTCTAAATGCAAATGTAAGTTTGTTTGTTACGTTTCCATGCCTTGATTACTCAACCGATCATAATGAAATTTTGCATATATTGGTACAAAAGAGGACATAGGGTACATTTTAATACGGAATCCTCGCAGGAACTCCTAAATTAACGCTAGGAATAGCTAGTTTTTAAATATACTTATGAAATGTAATAACTTTATTGTACACCCACAAACATATAGCTACTAGAAGAACTTATAAAAATGTTGAGGCTGCAATGGAAGACACCTATACTTACATACACCGAAATAAAAATTCAAGTCAAAGTCAAATAATTTTATACAAAGTTCGCCCATAATGTAACTCTTTTTCAGGTCAATAAAATTACAATTATTAAGATAGCACCGATAAAATATCCACACTTCACAGCTTCCTAGTGCTGCGGCTGAAGAGAAGCTGCGCAACAAACTCCCCAGTAGCACGCTGTACGAGTAATTTCTTAAATACAAATTCCTACCGCGTGACCCTCGTAAAAAGAGAGAGCTCTTCCTTGTCTCGAAGCCATGTCGGATGAAATAAAGATTGAAGATTAAGACTGGAGATAATACGATTAACTCAAGTCGGGGTTCGACTTTGTCGCCTTCAGTCCGAATTGATCCGATGCAATATATCCTTTAGAAACCTTACCTTTATAAGAGCATTTAGAAACAAATATAAAAAATACTAAAATAAAAGATATTCTTGCATTTATGTTTAAACTAGCTGATCCCCGTGGTTTCATCTGCGTTTCGGAGTTCCCGCAGGAATACCGGAATAAAAAGTACCCTATGTCACTCAGGATCACTTTAGCTTCCTATTTATAAGTGAAAGAATTTTCAAAATCGGTTCAGTTTGTCCATAAATTACAACCTCACAATCTCCGGAGTGCCCGCGGGAATCCCAGGATAAAAAATACCCTCTGTCATACAGGATCACTGTAGCTTCTTAAAAGTGGAAGAATTTTTTAAATCTCACAAACACGCGAACTCATGAACTCTGGAGTCCCCGCGTGAACTCCAGGTTAAAAAGTTTCCTATGTCATTTAAGATCACTGTAGATTCTTATAAGTGAAAGAATTTTCAAAATCGGTTCAGTAGATCCAGAGATAGCTGTTCCCCCGTGGTTTTACCCGCGGAAAGTTCGAAGTTCCCGCGGGAATTCCGGAATAAAAAGTATCCTGTGACACTTAGGATCACTGTAGCTTTCTATAAGTGAAAGAATTTTCAAAATCGGTTAAGTAGATCCAGAGATTACCCCTTACAACGTCACAAACTCGTGCGAACTCACAAACTTTTGCTCTAAATTGTAATATTATATTTCAAACTAGTGGTGCCCCGCGGTTTCACCCCCGTTAATTTCAGAGTTCCCCCCAGTAATTCCGGGATAAAAGTACCCTATGTGTTAATCTGATGTATAAGCTATATTATTGTAAAGTTTCATTTAAATACATCCTGTAGTTTTTGCGTGAAAGAGTAACAAACATATATCCATCCATCCATTCTTACAAACTTTCGCGTTTATAATATTAGTAGGATAGACGTCTTAATTTGTATTAAAAAAAATGTGAACGGAATGTTTAATGAAATTCATCGGTGCACTGTACATTATTACGTTTAATCGAACTGTAACTTAGGAGTTCTACTTAGAAATTTCCACAACGGTGCTTTTAAAGCATCTAGACAGCAAGGATTTGCACCAAATGATACCTAGAGGATACGATTGTATTCAATATCATATAGTTAGTCATCTAATCTTAAAACTCTATCATCTGATAGAGTTTTAAGCTCATCATAACAAATTAATGTTACTGTAGAAAAAGAAATAGATTTCAGACACGTATGAGAAAACTTCATTAGATACATACAAATCTGTGAATGAAGAAAAATATGTTTAGGTAGGTAAACTAGACGATCCCATGGTTTCACTCGCATTAATTTCAATTCAATTAAATTCGTTTATTTGCCAAAATATGGTACATTTAAAGGTGGTATATTATGTCATAAGGTACATCATTAGCCGTTGCTCGGCGTGCAAATGTCACATTATTAATTTCTATTAATTTATATACCTACCTAATGTCTAACGGCCGCACTCAGAGTCAACTTTAATGATTACTTAATTAAGTATAGATTTTTAAAACAAAACTGCCGCAATCAGAGACGTTCCATAAATTAATGTTAATTGGCATTTAATGAGATGTAACTTAATTAGTTAAATGCTAATTAACATTAATTTATAAAACTTGTCTGATTGTGGCAGTTTTGTTTTTAAAATCTATACTAAACTTAACTAAGTAATCATTAAAGTCGACTCCGAGTGCGGCAGTAAGTTATTTCAATCACATTACAAAAGTCACATTTGCCACATTGCCACATTTGCCACATTTCGGAAATCCCGCAGAAACTATTTATACATATAAAAATTTAGGGCTTCAAAATTGTTCTCCGTAAACATTTTTAGTCAAAAACTCGTTAGACTGGGCCTTCCGTTTTGTATCATTCTCAGTACTCAGGGTCGTTATTAACCAAACTCATTCGACTGCCCCCTTGTGGGATGAGAGTGTGTTTATGAGATACGAGATGTAATTTTCCTCTCTGCAAAAGAATTAATTGAAAATATATTTTCATAACCGACCTTCCGCACGAGAACGATTTACATTTTAGAAATCATAAGGTGATTTACGCTCGAATTAGCAAAAGGGCTTTTTTGCTAATGTTTTGGCGTGGCGTCATGGTTTGACCAAGCATCAACAGTATCACAGATATTACCTACTAATTCTGCACCATCCAATTTATTGGAGAAGCTCTCTGAGCAATGAATTCTAGACAACTTCAAAAAAGGAGGTTCTCAATTCATCTCAATTTGCATGTATTAAAATACCAACAATAAACACTTCTTCTTTGACAACAAAAATAAAATTTGCACCAAAAACTTTGCAAGATAAGTGGAAACTGGATACCTAGTTCTTCGGAATTCCCATAAATCACATCATGTTATGGCAAAATGTTCTTCAGTTGCTTTGGAAGAAAAGTTATGTTATTTACTAGGTTCTAAATAGTATATGTCAAGTTTTTTCTTAGTAGTTAGTTAAATAACCTAAAAAACCAAGTTTAATTTCTTGATTGTATTCCAAGTTACACAGAAATAAATAGTCAAGCCAAGCTCATTGACCTGATATTTTTTTGAAAATGACTTTTAAAAGTGCTGCAAAACGAACAAACAAAATTTCATAACGTTAATTATGCAGCGGTTTAAATATCATCTATCAATAGATATCGTTTTCCAGGCAAATGGAATTTACGAAAACTTTTCACTCGAAATATACCTATTCAATTGCTATTTGTTTTTACTTCAATCTAAGAATGTGGAGCCACAAAAGGGCATCGGGTCACAAACACCCAACTGTTGACAGTATAGTAGTTTTTGATCACATTAGGGTGATCAGTAGGGTGTTTATTTTCAATTTGCTTTTCAAACTTAACCTATTGAAATGCTAGATTTCATAGTTATAAAAATATTCGCTCACTTGGTGTTTGTCAGGATGATTTATTTATCAATCGAGTGGCTGACTTAAATAATAAAATGCCAATTTTTTTTTATTCAATCCCAAAGTACTAGCGTCAAAAATCGTTGTTAAATTAGTGAAATACTAAAAAAAGGACTCAGGTACGTTTAAGACATTATAGTAGGTACCTACCTATTCAATAAAAGTAATTAATCACTAGTACCAGACACCAGAGTGCCCGAAGCAATCCACTTCTGCTCCCCCCCCCCAGGGCAACGGGCAAGAGAAGGCCAACAGCGACCAAACACCAGTCGATTTGTCAGTTGGAGATAGAGGGCGCTGCTTCTATTTTACATCGCGCTATGTTTTAGTTACCGCCAGACGCGTATATAGTGCAGGCCTGCTCGAAAAAGTTAAGACCTTACTTCATAGGATCATTTCTATAGTAAGCTCTTCGCTAGACCTTCACACTATGTGAGTCTCCAATAGTCGCGATGAGGAAGCGTGGCGCGACGCCCTGAGCGTGAGACAGGCGGTGGTGTTACCATCAGCCCTCGATGATCGTTCGCTCCCCTCGCAAGGGGGGAGAGTGGGGTGTTGTCGCTGTCTGAGTGGCTTTTTTGAAACTTGTTAAACTTATTATTAAACTAAAATAAATTATTTCTCTATTATTAGTCAGTTTGTTAAATAAATAATCTTTATGATAGCATTGATAGTCCCAAATGGTTCGTGTACTGCAGCCCCATTGCTTTTCGAACTTGGCAGACACACTGTCGTGTGTCTATACAGCTAGATAATATTGTGTAATCTAATTTTATGGGTTTTATTGTAAATATTGTACTATTTTAAAACTATATTTTTTTATTGGTATACATATTTGCACTTATAGTATTAGATGGTATGAGTAAAGTATTATAAGATATAGAAATTATGTATACGACTTAATATCTAACACACAACTTTTACTTTAGAAAGATATCAAAGATTATTTCATTACAGCAGTTGAAAATTATCAAAACACAGAGAGAGACATAGAGATTTATTGGAGAAGCTTCTGAGCAATGAATCCTAAACAACTTCAAAAAAAGGGGGGAGATTATTAATTCATCTTAATTTGCGTGTATTAAAATACCCAAAAAAAACACTTCTTCTTTGACTACAAAAGTCATAGCACTAAAAACCTTGCAAGATAAGTGGGAACTGGATACCAAGTTCTTTGGAATTTTCATAAATCGCATCATGTTTTGTAAAATATTCTTCGTTGCTTTGGAAGAAAGTTATCTAAGCCACATATTCTGACTATGTAGAGTTTGAGAAGATAGGCCTTGTAGAGTTAGAGTGTGTAGAGTTATAAGCTTGGCTCTATATGATATCTGATTACTTTTTGAAAGTGCCCGTCATATTGACTCGTCTTGGCATCATTTTACATGAAAATGTTTTTGGTACGATGTTCTTTACTAGGTTCTAAATAGTATATGTCACGTTTTCTCTTAGTTAAATAACCTAATAAACAAAGCTTAATATCTTGATTGTATTTCAAGTTACACTAGACATAACTGGTCAAGCCTATTACTCATTGGCCTGATATTTTTTTGAAAATGATTCTTTAAAGTGCTGTAACATGAACAAACAAAACTTCATAACGTTGATTATGCAGTGATTTAAACATCTATCAATATATCCATAGATATCGTTTTCGTTATCGTTTTTTAATATTCAATTGCGATTTATTTGTTTTTATTTCATAACCAACTCGTAGTTGTGTAAAAAGTTTGGAATATAGTTTCAGAATATAGAGCGTTAGTTGAATTTAAAATTGTATGTTCTCATGAGGAATTTTTTGCTCCCTCCAGGCTCAAAGTAAGGGTTTATTATCAAATAAAAAAAATTTTGTTCAATCCGTGAAATTTTTAAAAATCATGGGGTCACAAACACCCAACTTTTGGCAGTATAGTAGGTATAATAGGTTGATCTTATTAGTAGGGTGATTAGTAGGGATCAGTAGGGCGTAATTGCTTTTTAATTTGCTTTTTAACCGACTTCCAAAAAGGAGGAGGTTCTATGTTCGATTGTATGTATGTTTTTTTTTTTTTTTTTTTTTTTTTTTTTTATGTATGTTCACCGATTACTCGAAGACGGTTGGACCGATTTCGAAAATTCTTTTTTTGTTTGAAAGGGTATACTCCCAATTAGGTCCCATTGCAACCAAGTCGGGATCTGATGATGGGATCTTGGAGAAATCGAGGGAACTCTTCAAAAATTATAGGCACACCTATAGCGATTTGGGTATTTTTTATAGTAAATCGTTCATTTGCTTTTGGAAAGCAAAATTTGAAGAAGTGGAACTGATGATGAAGACCACAGATGGTCATCGGAACTACTCAACAATAATACGTATTTTACGGGTTCCGATTGGAGCGATTTCGAAAATTGCTTTTTTGTTTAAAAGGGTATACTCCCAATTAGGTCCCATTGCAACCAAGTCGGGATCTGATGATGGGATCTTGGAGTAATCGAGGGAACTCTTCAAAAATTATAGGTACACCTATAGCGTTTTTTGTATTTTTTATAGTAAATCGTTTATTTGCTTTCGGAAAGCAAAATTTGAAGAAGTGGAACTGATGATGAAGACCACAGATGGTCATCGGAACTACTAAATAATAGGTATTTCACTGATTCCGATTCGTTAACTTTAATGTGGTTTCTAAACAATTTATGTTCGTCACAATGTATATGGTGAAGTGGAACTGATGGTGGTGTACCAGCAGAACTCCTCAAAAATTAACGTCCCAGCATCGGGAAAAGCAATATTTTGTAAAAGGTGATGAGCAGTTGACATTAGGCTATTGTAACTTAGATAAATTACAAACTGACTCACTAAAAAGCAAGAAATAAACAAATTTTTAACAAAAAATTAAAACCGACTTCCAAAAACACAAAACTAATAAAAAGCTAAAAATAAAAAGCTAAAAATAAAAAGCTAAAAATAACAAAATATCGAATTAATCCAAATGACAAAAACACGCGTAATATTATTATTGGTTTGTGCTACCACTGATCGGTATGAAGTCGGTGACAAGCCAAATATGGGGGTAGATGGGTTAAGTCGACTCCCGCCACCAGCTCTTCGTGAGCACAACCCAAGTGGGCAGACATCAGCGGGCTTGTCACCGAATTCAAACCGATCAGTGGTAGCACAAACCAATAATAATATTACGCGTGTTTTTGTCATATGGATTAATTCGATATTTTGTTATTTTTAGCTTTTTATTTTTAGCTTTTTATTTTTAGCTTTTTATTAGTTTTGTGTTTTTGGAAGTCGGTTTTAATTTTTTGTTATTAAACTTCGAAATGCTAGATTTCATAGTTATAAAACTAGTTAGGACGATTTATTTATATATCGAGTTGCTGACTTAAATTATAAAATGTATTTTTTTTTATTATGCTAATTAAGTGCCAAGTGGTACTAGCGTCACAAATTATTGTTACACTAGTGAAATAGAAAAAAAGGACTCAGGTACGTTTAGGACAATATAGTAGTTACCTATTCAATAAAAGTATGAAAGACACCAGATCACTTCTGCTCCCCCCCCCTCCCCCTCACCAGGCCAACGGCGACCAAACACCAGTCGATTTGTCAGTTGGAGATAGAGGGCGCTGCTTCTATTTTACATCGCGGTATGTTTTAGTTACCGCCAGACGCGTATATAGTGCAGGCCTGCTCGGAAAAGTTAAGACCTTACTTCATAGGATCATTTCTATAGTAAGCTCTTCGCTAGACATTCACACTATGTGAGTCTCCAATAGTCACGATGAGGAAGCGTGGCGCGACGCCCTGAGCGTGAGACAGGCGGTGGTGTTACCATCAGCCCTCGATGATCGTTCGCTCCCCTCGCAAGGGGGGAGAGTGGGGTGTTGTCGCTGTCTGAGTGGCTTTTTTGAAACTTTTTAAACTTATTATTAAACATAAATAGATTACTTCTCTATTATTAATCAGCTTGTTAAATAAATAATCTTTACGATAGCATTGATGGTCCAAAATGGTTCGTGTAATGCAGCCCCATCGTTTTTCGAACACACTATCGTGTGTGAACTGTGAGTCTAGATCATATTATTGTGTATGGGTTTATTGTAAATGTACTATTTTAAAACTATATTTTTTTTATTGGTATACACATTTGCATTTATAGTATAAGATGGGATGAGCAAAGTGTTATAAGATGTAGAAATTATGTATACGACTTGATATCTAACACACAACTTTTACTTTAGAAAGATATCAAAGATTATTTCATTACAGCAGTTGAAAATTATCAAAACACAGAGATACATAGAGATTTATTGGAGAAGCTTCTGAGCAATGAATCCTAAACAACTTCAAAAAAAGGGGGAGATTATTAATTAATCTTAATTTGCGTGTATTAAAATACAAAAAAAAAACACTTCTTCTTTGACAAGAAAAGTCAAAGCACCAAAAACCTTGCAAGATAAGTGGGAACTGGATACCAAGTTCTTTGGAATTTTCATAAATCACATTATGTTTTGTAAAATGTTCTTCAGTTGCTTTGGAAGAAAAGTTATCTAAGTCACATATTCTGACTAAGGTGTAGAGTTCGAGAAGTTAAGCCTTGTAGAGTTAAAGTGTGTAGAGTTATAAGCTTGGCTCTACATGAGATCTGATAACTTTTTGACAGTGCCCGTCATATGGACTCGTTTTGGCATTATTTTAAATGAAAATGTTTTTGGTACGATGTTCTTTACTAGGTTCTAAATAGTATATGTCAAGTTTTCTCTTAGTTAAATAACCTAATAAACAAAGTTTAATATCTTGATTGTATTTCAAGTTACACTAGACATAACTGGTCAAGCCATTATTACTCATTGGCCTGATATTTTTTTTTTAATGATTCTTTAAAGTGCCGCAACATGAACAAACAAAAACTTCGTAACGTTGATTATGCAGTGATTTAAATATCTATCAATATATCCATAGATATCGTTTTCCTTAACGTTTTTTCATATTCAATTGAAATTTATTTGTTTTTATTTCATAACCAACTCGTAGTTGTGTAAAAAGTTTAGAATATGATTTCAAAATATAGAGCGTTAGTTGAATTTAAAATTGTATGTTCTCATGAGAAATTCTTTGCTCCCTCTAGGCTCAAAGAAAGGGTTTATTATCAAATAAAAAAAATTTTGTTCAATCCTTAAAATTTTTAAAAATCATGGGGTCACAAACACCCAACTTTTGGCAGTATAGTAGGTATAATAGGTTGATCTTATTAGTAGGGTGATTAGTAGGGATCAGTAGGGTGTAATTGCTTTTTAATTTGCTTTTCAAACTTCGAAATGCTAGATTTCATAGTTATAAAACTAGTTAGGACGATTTATTTATAAATCGAGTTGCTGACTTAAATTATAAAATGCCAATTTTTTTTATTATGCTAATAAAGTGCCAAGTGGTACTAGCGTCACAAATTATTGTTAAACTAGTGAAATAGTGAAAATCGACTCAGATACGTTAAGGACATTATAGTAGGTACCTATTCAATAAAAATATGAATCACTACTACCAGACACCAGATCACTTCTACTCCCCCCCCCCCCCCACCAGGCCAACGGCGACCAAACACCAGTCGATTTGTCAGTTGGAGATAGAGGGCGCTGCTTCTATTTTACATCGCGCTATGTTTTAGTTACCGCCAGACACGTATATAGTGCAGGCCTACTCGGAAAAGTTAAGACCTTACTTCATAGGATCATTTCTATAGTAAGCTCTTCGCTAGACCTTCACACTATGTGAGTCTCCAATAGTCGCGATGAGGAAGCGTGGCGCGACGCCCTGAGCGTGAGACAGGCGGTGGTGTTACCATCAGCCCTCGATGATCGTTCGCTCCCCTCGCAAGGGGGGAGAGTGGGGTGTTGTCGCTGTCTGAGTGGCTTTTTTGAAACTTGTTAAACTTATTATTAAACTAAAATAAATTATTTCTCTATTATTAGTCAGTTTGTTAAATAAATAATCTTTATGATAGCATTGATAGTCCCAAATGGTTCGTGTACTGCAGCCCCATTGCTTTTCGAACTTGGCAGACACACTGTCGTGTGTCTATACAGCTAGATAATATTGTGTAATCTAATTTTATGGGTTTTATTGTAAATATTGTACTATTTTAAAACTATATTTTTTTATTGGTATACATATTTGCACTTATAGTATTAGATGGTATGAGTAAAGTATTATAAGATATAGAAATTATGTATACGACTTAATATCTAACACACAACTTTTACTTTAGAAAGATATCAAAGATTATTTCATTACAGCAGTTGAAAATTATCAAAACACAGAGAGAGACATAGAGATTTATTGGAGAAGCTTCTGAGCAATGAATCCTAAACAACTTCAAAAAAAGGGGGGAGATTATTAATTCATCTTAATTTGCGTGTATTAAAATACCCAAAAAAAACACTTCTTCTTTGACTACAAAAGTCATAGCACTAAAAACCTTGCAAGATAAGTGGGAACTGGATACCAAGTTCTTTGGAATTTTCATAAATCGCATCATGTTTTGTAAAATATTCTTCGTTGCTTTGGAAGAAAGTTATCTAAGCCACATATTCTGACTATGTAGAGTTTGAGAAGATAGGCCTTGTAGAGTTAGAGTGTGTAGAGTTATAAGCTTGGCTCTATATGATATCTGATTACTTTTTGAAAGTGCCCGTCATATTGACTCGTCTTGGCATCATTTTACATGAAAATGTTTTTGGTACGATGTTCTTTACTAGGTTCTAAATAGTATATGTCACGTTTTCTCTTAGTTAAATAACCTAATAAACAAAGCTTAATATCTTGATTGTATTTCAAGTTACACTAGACATAACTGGTCAAGCCTATTACTCATTGGCCTGATATTTTTTTGAAAATGATTCTTTAAAGTGCTGTAACATGAACAAACAAAACTTCATAACGTTGATTATGCAGTGATTTAAACATCTATCAATATATCCATAGATATCGTTTTCGTTATCGTTTTTTAATATTCAATTGCGATTTATTTGTTTTTATTTCATAACCAACTCGTAGTTGTGTAAAAAGTTTGGAATATAGTTTCAGAATATAGAGCGTTAGTTGAATTTAAAATTGTATGTTCTCATGAGGAATTTTTTGCTCCCTCCAGGCTCAAAGTAAGGGTTTATTATCAAATAAAAAAAATTTTGTTCAATCCGTGAAATTTTTAAAAATCATGGGGTCACAAACACCCAACTTTTGGCAGTATAGTAGGTATAATAGGTTGATCTTATTAGTAGGGTGATTAGTAGGGATCAGTAGGGCGTAATTGCTTTTTAATTTGCTTTTTAACCGACTTCCAAAAAGGAGGAGGTTCTATGTTCGATTGTATGTATGTTTTTTTTTTTTTTTTTTTTTTTTTTTTTTATGTATGTTCACCGATTACTCGAAGACGGTTGGACCGATTTCGAAAATTCTTTTTTTGTTTGAAAGGGTATACTCCCAATTAGGTCCCATTGCAACCAAGTCGGGATCTGATGATGGGATCTTGGAGAAATCGAGGGAACTCTTCAAAAATTATAGGCACACCTATAGCGATTTGGGTATTTTTTATAGTAAATCGTTCATTTGCTTTTGGAAAGCAAAATTTGAAGAAGTGGAACTGATGATGAAGACCACAGATGGTCATCGGAACTACTCAACAATAATACGTATTTTACGGGTTCCGATTGGAGCGATTTCGAAAATTGCTTTTTTGTTTAAAAGGGTATACTCCCAATTAGGTCCCATTGCAACCAAGTCGGGATCTGATGATGGGATCTTGGAGTAATCGAGGGAACTCTTCAAAAATTATAGGTACACCTATAGCGTTTTTTGTATTTTTTATAGTAAATCGTTTATTTGCTTTCGGAAAGCAAAATTTGAAGAAGTGGAACTGATGATGAAGACCACAGATGGTCATCGGAACTACTAAATAATAGGTATTTCACTGATTCCGATTCGTTAACTTTAATGTGGTTTCTAAACAATTTATGTTCGTCACAATGTATATGGTGAAGTGGAACTGATGGTGGTGTACCAGCAGAACTCCTCAAAAATTAACGTCCCAGCATCGGGAAAAGCAATATTTTGTAAAAGGTGATGAGCAGTTGACATTAGGCTATTGTAACTTAGATAAATTACAAACTGACTCACTAAAAAGCAAGAAATAAACAAATTTTTAACAAAAAATTAAAACCGACTTCCAAAAACACAAAACTAATAAAAAGCTAAAAATAAAAAGCTAAAAATAAAAAGCTAAAAATAACAAAATATCGAATTAATCCAAATGACAAAAACACGCGTAATATTATTATTGGTTTGTGCTACCACTGATCGGTATGAAGTCGGTGACAAGCCAAATATGGGGGTAGATGGGTTAAGTCGACTCCCGCCACCAGCTCTTCGTGAGCACAACCCAAGTGGGCAGACATCAGCGGGCTTGTCACCGAATTCAAACCGATCAGTGGTAGCACAAACCAATAATAATATTACGCGTGTTTTTGTCATATGGATTAATTCGATATTTTGTTATTTTTAGCTTTTTATTTTTAGCTTTTTATTTTTAGCTTTTTATTAGTTTTGTGTTTTTGGAAGTCGGTTTTAATTTTTTGTTATTAAACTTCGAAATGCTAGATTTCATAGTTATAAAACTAGTTAGGACGATTTATTTATATATCGAGTTGCTGACTTAAATTATAAAATGTATTTTTTTTTATTATGCTAATTAAGTGCCAAGTGGTACTAGCGTCACAAATTATTGTTACACTAGTGAAATAGAAAAAAAGGACTCAGGTACGTTTAGGACAATATAGTAGTTACCTATTCAATAAAAGTATGAAAGACACCAGATCACTTCTGCTCCCCCCCCCTCCCCCTCACCAGGCCAACGGCGACCAAACACCAGTCGATTTGTCAGTTGGAGATAGAGGGCGCTGCTTCTATTTTACATCGCGGTATGTTTTAGTTACCGCCAGACGCGTATATAGTGCAGGCCTGCTCGGAAAAGTTAAGACCTTACTTCATAGGATCATTTCTATAGTAAGCTCTTCGCTAGACATTCACACTATGTGAGTCTCCAATAGTCACGATGAGGAAGCGTGGCGCGACGCCCTGAGCGTGAGACAGGCGGTGGTGTTACCATCAGCCCTCGATGATCGTTCGCTCCCCTCGCAAGGGGGGAGAGTGGGGTGTTGTCGCTGTCTGAGTGGCTTTTTTGAAACTTTTTAAACTTATTATTAAACATAAATAGATTACTTCTCTATTATTAATCAGCTTGTTAAATAAATAATCTTTACGATAGCATTGATGGTCCAAAATGGTTCGTGTAATGCAGCCCCATCGTTTTTCGAACACACTATCGTGTGTGAACTGTGAGTCTAGATCATATTATTGTGTATGGGTTTATTGTAAATGTACTATTTTAAAACTATATTTTTTTTATTGGTATACACATTTGCATTTATAGTATAAGATGGGATGAGCAAAGTGTTATAAGATGTAGAAATTATGTATACGACTTGATATCTAACACACAACTTTTACTTTAGAAAGATATCAAAGATTATTTCATTACAGCAGTTGAAAATTATCAAAACACAGAGATACATAGAGATTTATTGGAGAAGCTTCTGAGCAATGAATCCTAAACAACTTCAAAAAAAGGGGGAGATTATTAATTAATCTTAATTTGCGTGTATTAAAATACAAAAAAAAAACACTTCTTCTTTGACAAGAAAAGTCAAAGCACCAAAAACCTTGCAAGATAAGTGGGAACTGGATACCAAGTTCTTTGGAATTTTCATAAATCACATTATGTTTTGTAAAATGTTCTTCAGTTGCTTTGGAAGAAAAGTTATCTAAGTCACATATTCTGACTAAGGTGTAGAGTTCGAGAAGTTAAGCCTTGTAGAGTTAAAGTGTGTAGAGTTATAAGCTTGGCTCTACATGAGATCTGATAACTTTTTGACAGTGCCCGTCATATGGACTCGTTTTGGCATTATTTTAAATGAAAATGTTTTTGGTACGATGTTCTTTACTAGGTTCTAAATAGTATATGTCAAGTTTTCTCTTAGTTAAATAACCTAATAAACAAAGTTTAATATCTTGATTGTATTTCAAGTTACACTAGACATAACTGGTCAAGCCATTATTACTCATTGGCCTGATATTTTTTTTTTAATGATTCTTTAAAGTGCCGCAACATGAACAAACAAAAACTTCGTAACGTTGATTATGCAGTGATTTAAATATCTATCAATATATCCATAGATATCGTTTTCCTTAACGTTTTTTCATATTCAATTGAAATTTATTTGTTTTTATTTCATAACCAACTCGTAGTTGTGTAAAAAGTTTAGAATATGATTTCAAAATATAGAGCGTTAGTTGAATTTAAAATTGTATGTTCTCATGAGAAATTCTTTGCTCCCTCTAGGCTCAAAGAAAGGGTTTATTATCAAATAAAAAAAATTTTGTTCAATCCTTAAAATTTTTAAAAATCATGGGGTCACAAACACCCAACTTTTGGCAGTATAGTAGGTATAATAGGTTGATCTTATTAGTAGGGTGATTAGTAGGGATCAGTAGGGTGTAATTGCTTTTTAATTTGCTTTTCAAACTTCGAAATGCTAGATTTCATAGTTATAAAACTAGTTAGGACGATTTATTTATAAATCGAGTTGCTGACTTAAATTATAAAATGCCAATTTTTTTTATTATGCTAATAAAGTGCCAAGTGGTACTAGCGTCACAAATTATTGTTAAACTAGTGAAATAGTGAAAATCGACTCAGATACGTTAAGGACATTATAGTAGGTACCTATTCAATAAAAATATGAATCACTACTACCAGACACCAGATCACTTCTACTCCCCCCCCCCCCACCAGGCCAACGGCGACCAAACACCAGTCGATTTGTCAGTTGGAGATAGAGGGCGCTGCTTCTATTTTACATCGCGCTATGTTTTAGTTACCGCCAGACACGTATATAGTGCAGGCCTACTCGGAAAAGTTAAGACCTTACTTCATAGGATCATTTCTATAGTAAGCTCTTCGCTAGACCTTCACACTATGTGAGTCTCCAATAGTCGCGATGAGGAAGCGTGGCGCGACGCCCTGAGCGTGAGACAGGCGGTGGTGTTACCATCAGCCCTCGATGATCGTTCGCTCCCCTCGCAAGGGGGGAGAGTGGGGTGTTGTCGCTGTCTGAGTGGCTTTTTTGAAACTTGTTAAACTTATTATTAAACTAAAATAAATTATTTCTCTATTATTAGTCAGTTTGTTAAATAAATAATCTTTATGATAGCATTGATAGTCCCAAATGGTTCGTGTACTGCAGCCCCATTGCTTTTCGAACTTGGCAGACACACTGTCGTGTGTCTATACAGCTAGATAATATTGTGTAATCTAATTTTATGGGTTTTATTGTAAATATTGTACTATTTTAAAACTATATTTTATTATTGGTATACATATTTGCATTTATAGTATTAGATGGGATGAGCAAAGTGTTATAAGATGTAGAAATTATGTATACGACTTGATATCTAACACACAACTTTTACTTTAGAAAGATATCAAAGGTTATTTCATTTCAGCAGTTGAAAATTATCAAAAACTATTAAAACAAAAATAAATTTATTCAACCACAATAATTTTCAAATAACTTTTGAAAATAATGACATCGAGTACATGACATACTCTGGACAGTTAAGAATATAAAGTAGGTATTTTGTACGTTATCCTTACAAGATTCAAGGAGAATAATAAAATTTGCCAAGAATCCAATTTCAATCTCTTTGGTATACATAAATACACAAGGTACTGCTTACGGATGTTTTGAGAATTATGAAAGTTTCACAATCCAGTCATGATATAATATAACTTTTGCCGTTGAATAATTGCGATTAAATATTAAATTGGTTTGGAATAAATATACAGACAGCTTCGATCATGTATATTTTAAGATGTGGTAAATTTAGCTGCAAGGATTTACAGGGCTGAAAGTATACGTTATAACAAACAGGTTAAGCGGAATAGCGTATAATTATTTCGGTAGTTTTTCAGAATATGAGAAAAAGAAATTTTAATGAAAAAACATTGCAATTACATTCACAAGGTACACAATACATACACGTAGCTCAGCAATACGTGGCACGCGCGACGCGCCACGCACACAGCAAGCGATGCAGCTGCTCAGCTGCCGGAGGTGATTGACCTTACGTTACCGGCGCGTGGCGATGTGTGTTAACTTTACACACACATCGCGCAAAAAACAAACTGTTGTTTTTTCACAGGTTGTTTTCCTTTCTTTTTGATTGATTTATTCAGTTTGAAAAATAAACATTTTTTAATTTATTGTTTAGCTTTTTTATACTTTCAAATACTTTTAACTCTGTAAATATTTGCAGCTAATTTTACCACATCTAATATAAATGATCCTGATTTTTAAACAACCTACATACAGAAAATGTCCTTATCACAAATAAAAGAGCAAGTCATTCATAATGGGGATGAGGACTACTTTTGAAAATCAAAAGTCTAATTAGTCCGTCAGAAAATAAAAAAAAAGCAATAGACACGTATTTTTTTCTTTTTCAAATGAATTAAAATATACAAAGATAAAGCGCATTAAAGTTTAGGGTGAGGGGGTCGTGACGTCACTAACCGCTAAAACCGCCATACAAACTGTCAGAATAGTGACGTCACGCGAAATTTCAACTCAATGTATCGCCGTTATTTTTTGATTACGTAAAAAAAGAAAAAATTACGTGTCCAATATTTTTTAATAATCTAAAAGACGGACTAAAAAAATTAAAATTAGTTAACATGCCCATTGTTGTCGTCGTTGTTGTAGTCTTTGTCGTCGTCATCGTCATCGTCGTACATAGATTAGATTAGCCATTACACAATAACTGTTCACTTGCGGTTTAACCTGAGTTCTCGGGACTGCCTCGGGATTTCTCCAAGTCACACAACGATTGAGCATCTTATTAGTTAAAAAAAGTTATATTATTAGAATTAGAAAAAAGACGACTTTGCTCGGAAAGTAAAATATTTGTAAAACTCTACACACCGATTTTTTTATTAGCATTTCCGCGGGATTTCTTATTTTTTCAATATAATCAAAATGATTTGCTGTGCGTTGGTCTCGCTAGAACTCGAGAATGGTTGGACCGATTTGGCTAATTTTGGTCTTGAAATATTTGTGGAAGTTCAGGGAAGGTTTGAAAAGTAAATTAAGCTACTTTGGAGTTCCTGTAGGGATTCAGAAACTCACACGGGTGACACCGCAGTACACAGCTAGTTTATTTTAATAATATATTGTGACATAGTTACTTAATAACAGATATCTTCTATCAATATAACAAATACTTTTATCTATAAGTAACAGATAAATAAGCTAGGTTAAATTATCTACTTAACAGCTTTTAAACAGATTACTTAGATATTTGTTTTTAAATTAAAGTTAAAAAGAATATAGTAAATTAAGTAACCAGTGACTTATAATGGAAAAGAACGGAATGGACTGGATTAAAATAAATTTAATCGTACAATATTTTTATATTAAAATTTTACAAAAAAAAAAAGAGAATTTGAAATTATGGGTATTTGCTTATTTCTTTACAAATCTCAAACGAAGCAAACCTGGCATAGCAGCCGTCGCCGTCTCGGAAGTTCTACTTTCGGCATTTCCGTAATAGCAGATTTCTTTTCTTTGCCGATTGTCTTATTACGGGCAATTTTCTTAAGTGCCCCAAGACCTATCAGCTGCTGGTCCGTAGCTATACGAGCTCCGCCGGGGCATTTTGCTCCTTTTTGCTATTTTTCAAAGCAATAATGAGTTCCACTCGGAATGGATTTGGGGAATTTCTTCATTAATTACTAGGAAAGTTTCTCGTCACAATTTGTGCGTTGTAATAATTTTGGGTATTCAAACGATTTGAACATTTGGTCTAAACCTATATGTCACTCATCTATATCTACGTATGTATATTAATATTATAATTATGCAGAAAACGTTGAAATGTTTTGTGTTTGTTTGTTTGTAATGGATAATTTCAAATACTGTACAGATCTGTCGTCAAGCACCTAACGGTGTGTTCCGGCAGCCCCACTTGAAAGCCAGTTCCCATCCCCATTCCAGGTCGGCAACGCACCTACATGCCTTCTGGTATTGGAGATGTCCATGGGCGGCGGTAATTACTTACCATTAGGTGTACCACTTGCCCGTTTGCCCCCTATGGTATAAAAAAAAAATTCTTCACCGATTTTAAAAATGCATTCACTTATAGGAAGCTACAGTGTATCTACTTGAGTGACGTAGCCCGTAGAGTACTTAAATACCGGAATTCCTACGGGAAATCCGAAGTAAAAGCCAATAAAACGGCGTGGGATCGAATATATTAATAAAAACAATTTTTTAACAGTTGGATCCGTGTTCTCAAGTAAGCTAAAAGACCAGATTTAACCTGAGATAATGAAAATGTAGTAGCATAATATGGACGCAGATAAACAATAACATGTTAACCCACAATATTTAGTTATTGATACAGAACGATTTATTGAGAGTTATGAACGTTTTTTTAATTATGTGTTTACCTTATTACATTGTTTAAATATGTATCAAAATGTTGAACATAAAAAAATGTTGACACAAAATGGTGTTATGATTTTAAAATACGATTTACTCAAAATTTCTCCAGTGCGGGTTAACAGACTATTGCTTATCTATGTCCATATAATAATTGTAATTCCCAGAATCAGTAAGTCAGTAATCAGTCATCGCATTGGCCATTTGATTCCTTCCCTTGTCAAGTAACTTTCCCAAACACTTCGCTTTCCAAAACTATGTATCTAGTTTCAGAACTGGCCTTGTTCCCTAATTTGTTACTATTCCGATTCGTCCGACACCCATATACAGTTAATAAAAAAACTATTTGATTTAAAAAGTATACAAAAATACTCATCATAATACTCATAATGTAAGTGAAATAGCGAAAAGTATTACATTCACTTTGACGAAAAACTAATGACGGATCTTTAAAGTAAGAAACGAAATAAAAAAGGAATGTAAATAATTCCAATATTTATAAACGTTAAGTATAACTATAATATATTTTTCTAATAGTTTTTTTTTTCTTAAATTTAAATTACTTATTGATTACACCCACCAATTACCAATTACCTGCACCGTGGGCGGTATTCTGTCCTGAGTGGGAATAAAACCCACAGCAGCTTGCGTAGAAAAGATCTCTACATTTATTTACACAATATTGCCAGCAAAGCAGTGTCAAGTACAGATAAATTGTTCCATATAGGTACTTGTATGTTATAATAATTGTGGTTTCTACAGTCATTCAGTATCAGAATTTATGCAAAACATTTGTCCGTTTTTCTGCTTTATGCTAGGGATACTAACTGTTCCCCGCGGTTTCATCCGGGGTAATTTTGGAGTTCCCGCGGGAATCCGGGGCAAAAAGTATACCCTATGTCCTTCTCGATACTCCTGGCAACGTGAATATAATATTTCAACAAACAAACAAATAAACAATACTTTTGGATTTAAGTATTATGTAAGACTACATTCAGACAAATAATTCATAGGAATGGAACCGCCTTCAGCGCACGCTGTAATGAAATTAAGTGTGGTGGATATAGCTTACTATAACTTCTCTCCACGTATAAATACATACATACCTAATTACGCTTTGCTAACGCACACATCGACTGGTTTTGTGCTTCAATTTCGAACGGAATTTTTAATGGAACTACCATTCTATACCTAAAATATCTCTGTGCGTCCAGATTCAATGACTGCCTGATATTTATTGGTGGATTCTTAGCCATCAACATCACACTTAACACAGCACTCGGAGGTTTTAAAGGAAGCCACCAAACGTAATTTTAACATAATTACTGGGCAAATAGGGGGTCATAAAAACAATTTTACCGTACCTACTCGAGATGTAACTCGTAAAGTTGAGTCGTGGAACATAAAATCTTTAGGTAATAAAACTCTAGTGGAGTTAATAATTTTGTGCACGACTCTTCGTTTGAACTTAGGATAAAAGTGCTTCTACGCGAAATAGCTTTTAATAGCCCCTGTTAAATGAACTGTTAATAAAGAGTTCGTATTCAACGAATAACGAGTGTAGACTGTGATGATTTTCTTCGTACCAGTAATAGCTTACTTACTTTTAAATAGGTACTTTAAGATTTTCTTTGAATTGTGAGAATATTTTCTTCGACATCATAGAGTTAATATTCTGTAGAGCCTTGCATTTTCTTCGTAATAAGCTATTTTTTTTTATGAACAGATTTGCTATCAATCTTGATCTAAAATATCATTTTCATCATTTTTCGGTTGTAATCAAAAACATGGCGATTTTGCGATTCTAATATGCACGTTTTGACACCTAAAATACATATCTAGCAATCAACCAAAATAAAAATACTTCAAAAGATTAAGTTTAGTTTCGTTAATACACTGTTTTATTTCCTTGCAAGGATTTTTTTTACTTTGGTTAAACTAGAAAATTGTGTCTGATAAAGTAGCATGTTTTATTCTTTCAATGTACACAATATGTATAATCCATTATTTTCTTTCATTCGTAACAAAAACCCGCATACCTTACATATTGCTATGAAGGTACAAGTCGAGATAGAAATCGAGATAGTTATATAGAGTTTGGGTGCGTAAAGTTTGCACGTTTCAAACTTAGATTGATGTCACAGTGTCATAGTAGAGGAAGGCTAACTTCCAAGTAACAAACCACAATAATAACAATCTTAGGTATTAGCAGAGTCATTACCATTTTACATTTATTATACATATAACGAGTGTATAATATCGAGCTCCCATGATCAATAATACGTATAATTAACTTAGAATAGAATAGAATAGAATACACTTTATTGTACACCAAAATAATGTTACAGTGTGTTAACAAAAACTTATAACTAAAGGCATACAAAAGAAAAAATAATTAACTTATTATGTCATCAGCCCACAGCCCAGCCGCTGCAGCACCTAGAAACTTTTACATTTTTCCTTTTTCTAACGTACTAGCGGTCCCGCGCGCAGTTTCACCCCTTTTCATTTTCTTAGGGGTTGAATTTTTAAAAAATCCTTTCTTAGTGCACACCTAGGTACGTCACTTAAGGAATATTTGTGCATAATTTCATGATTCTAAACCCAGTGGTTTCAGCTGTGCATGCGTCGATCAGTCAGTCAGTTTTGCTTTTTAATATAATACTTGCCTATCTATAAGAAAAAGATAAATATAAAGATTTGTCTATGTCTATGTCTAAAATGTTTGGAAATTAAACCCCCTAAAGAGGTGACAGTTTTCATCGTAATTCCTTTAGTTCAGGCAGCATATCAGCTAGTCTGACCAAATATTTTGAACTTCAGATATACGTATTACCTATCGAGCAGTAAGCAACTGTTTAACCTGACGAAAGTTTCGAAATAATTCAAATAAAAAAAAAAAAACAAATGTTCAATATTAATCCCGCCCTATTATAAAGTTCGTATCGAAATGGACGACCAACGGAACGAGTTCGGAATTGAGTTTATACGTGTATTCGCAAGTAATTCCGCACTTTCTTAATAACGACCCACGTACAGCCGTTTTCATAATAACAAAACGTTCTCCAACTTCTAAGTACACTTTTCCAGGTGGTGTGCCAACGAAAATGGATTAATTTATGCTACTTTTTTATAGTTACTAGCGCGAAAACTTGCCAGCTCTTTTAGTATAGGTACCTACCTATAAATAGGGATGTGGACTACTTTTGAATATCAAAAGTCTAATTAGTGCGTCAGTTAGAAAATAAAAAAAAACAATAGACACGTATTTTTTTTCTTTTTCAAATAAATTAAAATATAGAGAGATAAAACGCATTAAAGTTTAGGATGAGGGGGTCGTGACGTCACTAACCGCTAAAACCGCCATATAAACTGTCAGAATAGTGACGTCACGCGAAATTTCAACTCAATATATCGCCGTTATTTTTTGATTACGTAAAAAAAGAAAAAATACGTGTCCAATATTTTTTAATAATCTACAATACGGACTAAAAAATAAAAATTAGTCAACATGCCCATTATTTACTTACTTCCAACGCATTAAAAAAAGTATTCAATCTTTGTGTAGCAAAAAATGACTAAAGCGGTTTTTCCTATAAATCCAAAAGTACGTGACGGATGTTTTGTTTTAAATATTGTATTTTTTTTTACCTGTCCAAATTAGTTACATTTTAACTTTGCAACAAAACTGTATTGCGTGTTATTTAAGCCTATCGTTTAAAATACCCGACTGAAAATGTTTGCGATATTCTTATGATTTGTAAAGTATAAATTGGTGTAGGTATAGTTGGCTAAATAAATAAAACAGGTAAATAAAAATTAAGTTCGATATATTTGCAACTGTATCTCACGATTTGCGGGTGAGTTTCGAAACTCTCTTCTCGATCTTCAAGAAATATTTTATGCACTGAGACAAATGTTACTATAATATATATACCTGTCTTGTGTCTTATTTATTTAATTTATTTATTTAAAAACAAGACAGGCTTACAGTAGCAATCAAAATAAATCGTATCTACACCTTAAAACCCCAACCCCACAAACTCACAAATTTTACCTCTTCATACTTAATGTCAGTATACTTAGATAAATATTATGTCAATTTGTGGACGTTCGACTCAGAAAGTAAGCTGTCTTGTCAAGTTTTATACAGAATTTTAGTGTAATATTCTGTTCTGTTCAATAATTAACTTCCATAAAAGCCTTTTGTTCCATTTTCCTTTATCGCAATTTTCGGCCATCTAAATTTAGTACCGTAATATACTGATTACTCAAAATTCATCTCCGTTCCTCGCTATTTATTATGACTACCTATAGAGACAAAACCACTTCACCGGAGAAACAACTTATTGTGATAATATTAATATTTTCGCCGGAAAATTTTATTATTCATCCATTTAAATACAAATGAAAGGTATTTTTCTTATTACCTACCCAGGACAAAAACAGCACTGTTCTATTTGTTGCATATTACTACATGTAGGTATACCTATTATACTATAGACAGGTATATGAACATGCTCAGACTGAAAAGTGGAACTTTGTCGTGTTTATCACACAAAGTCCACCTTCACCGGGAATCAAACCCGGGACCTCCTGATTAGCGAGGCGTAGTGACCTACTTCGCCAATCCGGTCGTCATTCAGTAAAAAAGGACAATTTTCTTTAAAAAATTATATTATTTAACTCCACTTCTTTTTTCATTACCATAATGTTTGTTTTAAATTATTATGAAAGTACTAAAAGTTGATGTAATATTTGTATGCCCCAGATATTAAAACTTCCTCATCTCAAGGGGTTAAAGTGTGCACTCAAAATCTCTTCGTTTTTTTTAATGTAAGTAATGTAAAAATATTTTTCATGATATTAAAAAGTCTTTCATTTCTGTAATACTCTGTAATACTATGAACGTTGATGGGATAGATTGTTTATAAAAATAATGACTAAATATCTTGTCGATTAGATTTAAAATACCCACAAATTAATTAAATTATAATACACTAGCTGATTTCAATTTCGCGCGGGAATTCTTCTATATATTTCTGATGCAAAAATTCATGATGATCAGTTGAGCCGTTATAACGTGAAAGCGTAACAAATAAACTCAGATTCGCAATTTCGATTCGACAAAGATTATACCACTATAACTCGTACTTTTGCATCTGTAGTATTAGTTTGTTTGTTTGTATACTTTATTGAACAAAAACAAAGTTTTTACAAATTGCTAAAATTAAAATAAGTAGGCAATTTATGCTCAAAGGCGGACTTATCCCGCGAGGGGATTTCTTCTAGTCAACCTTTTCAAAAATCGAAAGGATTTGAAGTAAACATTGGCGGGAGAAGAGATAAAGAGAAGGTAACATAAACATCAAAATAATGGTTCGATAGAATCAACACTAGGGATAAAAAAAAGAAAGGAAATAAAAGAAAAGTTGTAGAATAAATAGATACTTAAGCAAAAATAAGGGATGCATAATATATAGCAATATAAATAAAATATATATCTTCATGTAATATATCAGTAGTAGGGACTTTCAGTACATCTTAATTAGACTTTTAATTAGTATATTTTTTTGACATTTATTAATTACTATAAATCGATTTAACGTGCTGTCAGAGGTATATAACGCTTTTAACTCTACCCATAATCATTAATTGGATGACACTCTGTCTACGTTTATGCTGTAGCGGATTATATAATTCATAGACCTTACAAAGAATACCGATTCGTATTTCTCAAATACAGAATTCTAAAAGGTTCACTCACCGTGTTAAGTGGAACCGGAAAAGTTAAGGCTTGACGACAACTCAAAACCGCAGTGCTCATAAAGTTAACGATCAGAGAAACGACATTGTCACGGCTCGCGAGTCCTTTAAATCCTTCCGTTATTGTTATCCAGAAAATTGGGGGTGAGATCTTTTAATCAGCTACCAATAATGAGACAACAATAAAGAAGAGTTATTCATGTTGCGTTTAAAGTTAATTGCACTGGTTTTTGTTTTTTCGATCTTAGATCTTTTGTATTATTTGGTCACTATAAATGACCAAGCTTTTCCATTAACATTTGGTTAATTACTAACAAAGAAAACAATTTGAAATAACAAAGTCACAAACAAACATTTTAAACTGATTATCTAATGGTTGATGAAGGAAAGTGATAGATGCTATACCTAGATTTAGTTGTCAAAAATCATTTAACTACATTTGTTGTCTACGACTTTACTACTTTATCAGGCTTTATTTTAGTGTGCAAAGTCAATTACTATTTTGACTTGACATTTAAATAATTAAGACTACAATTAAGTATTACAAATAAAGCCAGCCAGATTTTTCTTGTAACTATAAAAGCTTCAGTTTATTTTATGTTAGTCGAAAAAGGGGTTTCAAGACACGAGCACATAAAATCATCACTGACTTTATCATATTCCAAACTTTTATTTTATAACACAAGGAAAAAATTGTAAAGCAAAAACACGCGTTAAGAGAAATCGGCTTGGAGATTTTGAAAGAAAGAAACGAAGAAATATTCTTGTAGACACTAGCATTTGACCGTGGATTCGCCTACGTGAATTTCAAAATTGGTTTCGAAATAAAAAATAGAGCCTTTTTTCTTTTGTCAGGATGCAATTTATCTCCTTGCAAAATTTTCAAGGAGTCTGTTTCTTGGCTTTGGCGTCAGACAGACAGAGAGTTAGTTTCGCAGGGATTATAATTTTCATTTCGGTAACTACTAGCTGTTCCTCGCGGTGTCACCCATGTTAATTTCGAAGTTCCCGCGAGAATCCGGTACAAAAAGTCCTTTTATATACGTCTGACTGTGACGTTTATGCCAAATTTCATGATGACGATTGTGAGTTATAGTACATGGAAAAATAACAGACAAACAGGGAGTTACTTTTGTATGTACTTATTATTTTTGGTGGGAGTGTTTCATGGAGGAATTATTTTTATTTAGGTATATATTGATTATCTACCATTTACACTTCGATACTCTTTCAGTTTAGTACCTACATCTATCGGGTAACGATGTAGAGACATTCACAAAAGAGCGCAGTAAAGTTAGAAGCAAAATTTCAAATTGCATCTTTTCCGCTCGGACTATACACACAGTGCCAGACAATGTTATGAAAACAACAATTGTGAAAAATACTCGCTGCAAAGGAACAAAATGCTGGCTTGTAACAAATCTCGTAACGATCCTCTAAAAGTATACTCTAAAACCTAATAAATAAAACATTATTATTTAACACCTAATAAATAAAGAACTAAAAAATAAGTTAAACTAGAAATAGAAAACGCAAGTTCAAAATTAGGTGTAGTTTGAGTGGTTGAAAAATGATATGCAATAGTTGATGAAAAGTGCAAACAACTATGTATGTATTACATAGGAACATTTTAAGTTAACAATATTAAAAGCTTGTAAAAAGGAGAGGGAAAATACCATGTTGGAATTCCAGAATTACAAATGTGTAACATAAAACTATTAGACATGGGGATTCTTCAAAGGATTCGTCTCTTTTTTACGAACATGTGATATGAATAAAGCAATGATACATGACCGCAGGGCTTACATGCGTCCGGGTATACTTCGCACCAACCAAATAAATTTCTTTAGTTTACACGATAGAATTTTAAACGATAGACACATTCAAGCTTTAGATAATTCTTTTAAAATTGATTATATAATCAGCAGTAAATAAAATTTCATTTTATTATAACTGATTTATTTCATTTAAAATACTGATGGTACCACAATATTACATTTTCCCCGAACTTATAAATTATGCCTTTTCTTGCAAAATGGAACATGGTTGGTAAATTTTGAACCGAACAACTTACGTACGAACATTGAAATTTAAAAATAAAGCTTGTAAAATAAGCAGTACCAAACGTAGCCAAATGGTGTGAAAGCTAGGCATTGATAATGATGACAAGCTGTCGAGCCACTCCAGATTGTCGGTAGCGTATTAGTAATGTCAGTCGGTCGGGATCTGACTCGCGCAATAAACTTCTGTAGCCCTCGTCATGAGGGGAAGCTTGTTACTGACAGTGGGGTGTAACATACGCCTATTAGCAGCAGAGAGATTCGTTCAGCTGTATTTCTTACGTGTAAGAAATCACAAGACTCCGCATCTATGTACAGCTTGGAAAATTAGAGTAGAAGTTCCAAAACTCGTTTGTCAACAGTTGCAGTAAGCATTGTGCTATATTTCGTGCTAGGATAGAATCACTAGTTGTTTGTTTGAGGGTTGATGAGTGAGATAAAAAGTTTCTTTGTTAAAAAATTAAAACACTACATTGTCAAAAAAATAAGTATAGATATAAAATGCATAATGTATAATGCTGAGTGGCAGCCATTTTGGTACCGAGTATTCTAGTTTAAGACTCAAGCTTGTAATTATTTTATTTTTATGGTATCAAATAAACTTTTCCTATTCTATTCTATTTTAAAAAATAAATCTACAAATAATGTGATGATTCTTTGTGCATGACAGGGAAAAAAATACGAAACACGCTACTTCTACGAGTGTGCAACATATAAGAATACGTATAAGGTAAATACAATACAATATATTACTTACTATTTGGACCACAGATTTTTAGCAATATTTATATGTATGAAAAAATATTGCAAAAAGGAGGTCTTAATACTATTAGCTATATTATAGAAGCATAGTTATAACTTTGTGTTTACATACTCTACAGTACGATTAACCAACCAGAAATATAAAATCAAAATTATCTTCTGTCTGTCTGTCTGTTTACGATAATCTCCGAATCTACTGAACGGATTGTCATGCGATTTTCACAAATAGATAAGCTTAGAATGGAGTAACATATAGGCTTTGTTTCATTTAAATCGGATGTTGGGAATAAAATTGTTACCTACTTATATAAAAATGTTTCACGCAGGTGGGACCGTGGGGCACAGCTTGTTTTTAAATAGATATGATAGTAAATGTGTTTTTTGATTTTTTTTGCGACTGACATTCAAGTAGTGTCACGCGCAAAAAAATATACTTGAGTCCGTGCACACTTCTTAATAAACAAACTTTTTGCTGAATCCTTTAGAGTGGTTGGCGTTAATTGTAGGTTGGTGGGGTACAACGATGTTTCCTGGGGCTCCCATTTGTCATAACAATCTCTTCCGTCTAACACAAGAGCATCGCACTGAAATCTCTTTTAAAGTAGATAACGCCAACATACAGTAGTATTACGGCTGTATTACAATTACAATATCAATTATTGTCAGTTGTTATTAATTTAAAAAATATTATTATAATATTATATTTTTAGAGTATTATGTACTTGAACAAAATTATTCCATAGAAACTTTCAAACCAAAAAAAATTGCGACATTTTCTCCAAAAATAAAGATCTTTAGAAACATTAAACTTATTTAAGTCAACTTAACTTAATTTTAACAATACAATAGCTACAAAAGTTTGACAAGCATTTTGAACAAAGACTTTTCCTCCAAATAAAATTGTTAATTACATTTCGAACGAGCGTGGTTTTCTCGTATAAGCGGAAAGCTCTAGTGTTTCTATATTTAATCCTAGGTATTTAGTTTTTACGTTTAGAGTCGAGCTACCATCACGCACACCTGTTGCCTTCACTTTGGCGTCAAATTACTGACAATAACCAAGATTCGCTCTTACATTAGATGGCTACCTACCTCCCTTTGATTCGCCCAGAAATTGTTTCGGTCGTGTATTGAATCTTATTTCCATTAACCTGTTGCTTTTAGATAAGTATTTGTGTAGATTGGCAGAGTAAAATAGAGAAGATAAAATGTTATAAGTAATTTGGAGTCGATAAACTAAAAAAATTATTGAGCTCAAATTTCAGGTTTGTGTTCTCTAAGGAAGATTGATAACATACTGTATTATAGGGAACCCACGCGTTCTCCTGCCGACTCAATTAAAAAGTATTTTGTTACTAATCGGTATTCTGTTTTACCTACTAGTGTGAATTCCACGTTATTTCAATTCATTTGTATCATATTTAATCAAAAATAAAAAACATATGTACTTATTATTAAAAGTATGTCTATATGTATTTACCTATACCGATTAGACATAGTTTCATCCTGAGGAAGAAAGTAATCAAGAGCATAAGGAATCGACGCATTTCAAGAAGCACTGGATGTGGCTTTGGCGAAGGTGTGTAAGGGCGGCGCCACAGTCTCGGCGGCGGCGGAGCGGCGCGGCGGTGCGGTTGCGGCGGCGGCAGCGGCAAAAACAAATAATAGAGAACATAAAAAGTAGGCCACAGCTGGCGTTGATGTGAGCTGTGGCCTACTTAGTATGTTATCTACCATTTGTTTTTGCCGCCAAGGGGTATGGATTGTAACAAAAATCACACTGACCTGACACCAAGAACTTGTATTTCAAATTATGTAGCATAGATATCATGGATATACACTTATTTGTTGATTGATACATGCTTATGATACATACCGGACACCCAGTCCTAGGGTAAAAACAAATTACCTACATCACATGAATGTTATTTACCCCATCGCGGGAATCGAACTCGCGACACTTGGCGTAGCAACCAGGTTTGTTAACCAAAACCAACGGTGCTGCCCACGAAATGGAAATGAAGGCCCAAAGTTTTAAGCTGATACTTACGTACGAATCAAAAACAATTTAGGTACCTACTTAAGTAGAGTAGATGCGCTAAGTACTGTTTAACAATGTTGTTAAGATCATGCTCGCAAGCAATTAGGACACCTGTCTTCGTCGTACTTTGGACTTAAATTACTTTCAATGCGTAAGTCTAAGTACTTACACTTTATGAATCACAAAATTTAAAGAAATCCTCTCTGAGTAGAGTAGAGTAGAGTAATATGTTTGTAATAGGAAATTGCATGAGACGAAATGAAAATGAAATAACTTTACTGTATACCTACAAAAATTATTTATTACGACTTAATGCTACTACAGCTTTTTATAAATATGAGGCTACAATTATTACTTATCACTAATAATTAGTAAGGGATCTCTACCTACGAATTTAAATTTTTTTTTTTGTCTATAACTAGTTATTCTTCTATTATCACTCTCTCTCAAAATTTGTCAAAAATATTTAATGTACAGAATCGCGGATTCTACTCTTTTATTATAGTATAGATAGATGTATACATGGTAGGAGTAGGTATAAATATATAGTCTTAAAGTTTTTTTGTTCAGAAGAGCGTGTGAATTTGTTATGAAAATACGTATATACATAATTTCTGACTTGTGTAACGCTATTTACTAGACGTGAGTGTTCAAGCTTAAAAGCAAAGTTGCTTAGTTGTTTTGAGTTAGCTCTGTAATATACAAAGCTTATATAAAGATCGTTTAAAAGCAACTAATTGAGCAGTTTGGGAAAACTTTGGCGTTTCGATACAGTTTATGAGCAATTTCGAAACGACTGCTTTAAATAACAAAAAAAAAAACAAATATACTTTATTACCCCAAAAGAAACACTAAAAATTAGACAAAAAATAAAAAAGGGCATCTTTTTAGGGCAAAGAGCTATAGATAACAACGAGAAGCAGGTAGTAGGACGTACATAACGTAATGTATGCTTTAAAAAGACAATATGTATTATATAATACTAATGCATATTGTATTAGATTGCTTTATACACATTTAATTCAATTTTGAAAATTCTAAGGGCCAATTTTACAATTGTAGATTGCTTATTCATCTGCTAACTCACGCTACTAGTCTGTAGGAACGAAAATCAATTAGAAGTGAAGTCCAGAACTCTTGGTATCAGATACCAAATGAAACTTAACAGCGCCATAAAAGAAGTCGGTTAACTTCTAATTAAATTAAAGACTATACCACTGACGATATATCACTAATCACTATACTACTGAGGAAATATCACTAATCACTATACTACTGACGAAATATCACTAATCACTATATCACTGCTGATAACATAGTGATTTACCCTGGGTTTCCGCATCCATCTAGCACCATACTAGCACTAGCTGTTTTCTCCGCAATTTCACCCGTGGTAATTTTGATATTCCTCCAGGAACTCTTTAATTGAAACCAAAAGTATCTTAAACCTAATCTTATTAAGTAATTCAAACTTATGTAATATATTGTGTATTTCTGCATCAAAGTGCTATTTTCCACGGTAACTGAAGATTTTCACCTGCTTGAAATAGTTGAAAGTTTTTTAATGCAGGTGAAAATCTCCCTCAGGAACTCTTTGTTTAGATATAAAAGTTCTAGTATCATTTAATGTTTTTGTTACGAATAGAGTTTAACAGGTAAAGTAGGTTTCAGGTAAGCTAGGTTTCTTTATAAATGTGACATTATAAATTTTTTGTTCATTTTAAATCTAGTGCTTGTGTAGCTACTTATAATAATATGTTAACTAGGTACTGTATATTGTTGTAATATTGTTGTATATTGTTGTATGTATGTTACTATGGTATACCTACAATTTTATCTGTTCGGTTACTTGTGTATACTTACCGTTAAGTGGGTGAGCAGATAACCCGTTAAGAGAAAAGATAACACAACTTGGAAATAGGGTTATGCTGACATGGGTGGCCATGTTAAGCTCAGCACATAGTTTAAGATAAGTACTTACGATGAAATTGAGTATGAGTTTATAGTCCGTTTAAAACGGTTAGCAAAGTATGTACTTCACAGTATATAGGTACTTACCTAAGTTTAGTGAACTGAATAGGTGATTTTAGTAGTGGTGAAAGGGGCCTTTGTTATTATCAGCTAGTTCTTGAGGTTGTAAAATACGGAAATGGTTTTTGGTCATTTATTTCGAAATAGACAATAATAACAAAGGCAAGAAATAATTTAGGTACGTCTTGCTTATCCTATCCTGCTAATATTATAAACGCGAAAGTTGTAAGAATGTATGGATGGATGGATGAATGTTTGTTACTCTTTCGCGCAAAAACTACTGGATGGATTTAAATGAAACTTTACAATCATATAGCTTATACATCAGATTAACACATAGGGTACTTTTTATCCCGGAATTCCCGCGGGAACTCTGAAATTAACGCGGGTGAAACTGCGGGGCACAGCTAGTGGTATTATATATATATTAGAATATTGGTATTGGTATTTAGAATATAAAAGAATATAAAAAAAAATAATTAGAGACAAAAGATAGCAAATAGCATAAGTACATAAAATTTAAAATGAAAAAGTTCATAAAAGGAGTAATATAACATAACGAGTTGCATACTGCTGCCTTGTTGTAGCACTAGTATCACGTTACTTCTATAAGACCAAGTTTTCCACAGTACAGATCGTCCCTCTAACGAGTATAGAGAAACGAACAAAAATAAATCTATACTATATAATATCATAAATAGGTGAAGCATGTTTGTTTCTAGGGGATAATCTCTTGAACAACAGCTGGAGTTACTAGTTTTCCTTTAGTAACATAGTAGGATACTTCTCAATCTGAAACCGAAAGGGTTCCCACTTATAGTTACGAGTAATGTATGTCATAGAATAGATAATATAGAGTACTTTCCATCTCGAAGTTGACGAGCATGAAACCGAGGGGGAACAAGCATGTAAAATAATAAATTCGCGATTGTCCCCCCGGCGCGGGCAATTCGAGAATAAAATAAAGGTAGGTATCTTAAATCAATGCATAGCCTTCAGTTTTCAATGTTTTTATTTTCGTCCCAATAAGTTAACGAATAATAGGACCCGTGGGAATACCTTCTTTATTAGGGATCTCTTTAGAAATTAAGAAGCCGATGACGTCTCCACGTCCTTTCAACTAAAATCGCTCGGGAAAGACTCGAAAATCGAACGGTTATCTTTATCACGATATTGACAGTACCGTTGGTTTAATAATTAATTAGGTGACTGCTACGCCAGGTGTCAGTAGGTTCAATCCCCGCATACCTAAGGGTATTTATCGTACATACCTATATGTGATAATTTTTTACTAAACGTGTGTCTAGGTTTCTATAGTAATTCAGCTTGGGACCAGAGGGGCTATTATGAAACTATCATTTTTCGGTTGCAATCAAAAACATGACGGTTTTACGATTGCATTATGCACGTTTTCACACCTACAATATCTAGCAATCAACCAAAATCAACATACTCCAAAAGTTGAAGCTGCCTAAACATGACTAAGTTTTTTTTTATTTGTTTTAACGAATACAAACAACAAATACAAAAGATTTACAAAAATACCAGTAACATTTGTTTTACATAATATGTGTCAACAACAATTAATCACAAAATAGCTATTGTTCTGATTGAAACTGAAATATGATAGCAACAAAAGTTACATGATTGCCCAGCAGGTCCTATGTGACTATGTCACAATCTCTATTCGATAAAAAGCATTTGCACGAGGAAACATTAAAATAATACAATTTTAAATATCTACCATTAAAACTTTCATTGCTTGCCAGTGGCCATTAGGTAAGCATATAATAATATTATATGCTAGGTTCTCGCACCTGTTATTACTCACTTGTAGCATAAGGTTCCATGGTAAGTTATAATAAATTGATGACACTTCAACGTAGGTACTCCTGAAAAATGCTTTACCCGGTCCATTAGAGCGCATTTACAATTCACACTTTACTGGGCTATTTTCTGTTAAAACGTTTTTGCTTATCGAGAGTATCCGAGGTGCCGCACTTAAGGTTGGAAATCTCGACGTTTCTCACAAAATCGGCGAACCCTTCCGTCGTACAATGGAAATAATATAAACGTGATTGTAGTAAGAATAAAATGAAATTTGGGCAACTTGTCAGTTTTGTTTTTGTGAGGCTTCACCAAGAGGAATCCGGGCCAGTGTAGAAGGAAAGATTCACTGCTCCAACACTTCCAGCAAAGCAGGCGATGAGTGCCTCCGAGCTGTAGTAGTCGTGGGGTTGCAGGGTGGATGAAGCTTTGATGTCCCTGTCGTCGAGAGACGTCCTGGATGCAGGCCCTGCACCCCCTTCGTTTCTACTGGAGGTGAAAGCGGGAGGCGGTTCGGTAGTGAAGCACGCTTGGGACACTTAGCGTTTTTATATACGAGGAGGTCGTCTCGGGAGTGGGTACGCAAAAACGGTTATCACAACACATAAACGAGAGAATTAGCTGCTCGGAGCCTGGTACCCTGAGATTCGATGGTCCTTTGACCTTTCTAACCTGTGTGGTGACCTTTCTAATAGGGTGAAACATTCTCCAGCCAAAAAAGGAGTTCATTATGTATAATAAGGTAGGTATGGGCATTTAATTTAGGTAGGATGTCTATCTCTAAGTGAGATTAAAAGCTGTGAGGCACTACTATTACACAAGTACCTACCTACTAACTGAAAGCGAATAAGTTTCCAATTCATCACTTATTATGAGTACAGAAATTTACTAGGTCGACGATTTGAAAGCGAAATTTGCAAATAATTTCTTGTTTGATACGTAACTTTATGTTTGTTAATTAAATCCGCCATGTTGACATTTACGTAAGTAGGTATATAGATGAAAGAGAGTTGACGATAATAACTTTGGAAGGTTTTATTGTACTTTGCTCGTTTAAATTAATTGGATGATTATGAACTTTTCAATAAGAATAAACATTTACATAATTCAAGCTTAACGTTATAATTCCATATAAGAGTGAAAACCACGAAAATTGTGACAAATGTCTTATTTACAAAGGATATAGATTATTGTATTTGGACATGTTACAGTTGAACATTGTGCTATTAATTCATTTAGGCATTCCGTTCTTTAATACTCAAATGATAATATTATATTATATTCAGTAGATAAAATAAATGCAACAAATGTTAAAAATATATCCGTCCGTCTGTCTGTCCGTCTGTCACCGGGCTGTATCTCATGAACCGCGATACTTAGCTGTAATTTTCACAGATGATGATATATATTTTTGTTGCCGCTATAACAATAAATACTAATTAAAACAGAATAAAATAAATATTTAAGGGGGCTCCCATACAATTACAGACGTGATTTTTTTGTCGTTTTTATGCATATACGGAGCCCTTCGTGCGCGAGTCCGACTCACGCTTGGCCGGTTTTTTTATTTAATCCATTATTCAAAAGCCGTAGCATAGTCACACATTAAATACATAATATGTCATCACGTGTCTATTCACATATCTACAGTTCGCCGCGCTTAACTCCAGTGGGAAACGATCTGGCGTCACCAGTTTGCTGTGTGAATACGTTTCAAAGGGCGCGGCTAGTTCGTGTAATAGTGCTGAATTCTCACTCTCTGGGAAACGTTACTCCGTTACGTACGAGTGTGTATGACAGTTTAGTTCAGTGAAATCGTTTTTAAAAATTTCATACCTAATATAAAATCAAAACCGCTATCGGGTCGTCTGCGTTAGTGGATTTATTCCAATGTACTGATGCGATATTCAGTGCTATAATAAGTCTGATAAGTTTTATTCGCCCATTCAAATTTATGTCTCTGAGAAGGGCTTCTTTCGACCTATTTATATTTTTGTTTTCTAGAGGCTAATTCGAAACAAACTTACATTCTAAATCAGAACCGTAAATAGCAAAATACATGATTTTAAGTTCTCATGCTCGCTCACGTTGGGTCAAACGTTTACAAACATGATTTTCTAAATAAAGTTCGATCACTATCGTGAAAACTGTCGGTGCGAAATGTGCATGGTTGTTTGTTTCACCATTTCACTTTATATTTTTGGCTATGGTTTAATTGTGGTAGATTTGATTCGAAAGAACGTGATCGACCTCCTAGTGTGTAATAAGTACGAAATTATTTATTTATTTAAAAGTTACACCGGCATAGTAAACACTAACAAACAAAAAAAAAATTAGAACCAAATACTAGGCCAAGTGTCACTATACAAATGTACGCAGATAAGCAATAACATGTTAACCCACAAAATGAAGTTATTGATTCAGAACGATTTATTGAGAGGCAGAGAACGTTTTTTAATTATGAGTTTACCTTATTACATTGTTTAAATATGTAACTAAATATTGCACATGAAAAATGTTGACACAAAATGGCGCTATAATTTTAAAACATTAATTTACTCAAAATTTCTCCAGTGTGAGTTAATTTTGCTTACATTGCTTATCTATGTCCAAATAGGTGCAAACTGCATGCGATTTTCAAATTAAATTTATACTATAAACATTAAATTTAAAAAATAAAAAATATTGAGCGAAAGCTTAGTTTAAATAAAAATGCAAAACTTAATAAAACACCCAAGGAGCACATTTACAGAATGTGTAACGGTGCCCGTTTAAAACTGTGCACTTAATTTGAGAACACATCTATTATAGTACTTATATACTGAGGCATGTCTGAACAATGACTGAGATCACCATTGCGGTCATTTATATAATAATAGCGGACCTGATGTAGAAGGCGTTTTAAGTGCTGAAAATTCCACAAAACCACAAAAACATCAGCAGGGGTAATCCAAAAATTATTCTCTGCCAACATTCTTCGATTACCTCGAGGTTTTGTTTTTGTTCTAATCGATTTCCGATCTGTCAGAGTAGTCTGTCTACCAAAGCGAGGAAAAAATTATTTTACCTTGTTACAGGTGATTTTTCATAGGATTATAATGAAACGTCATGGTTTTCCCCATGACTGATCACTTATCTTACTGGCAATTTATTTACTCCTAATGAAAACATAAGCTTGTTCAGCTCAGCTACCACATTATTTGCGTATTGAGTGTTTGTTTGAGTGCTTGTAAGCGTTGGGCATAATTTAATTTAATTTCTTAGGTTAAAGCATACAATAATGTTAATCCGTTATTGGCAGTAGGTCTAATTTAATAAATATGTACAATTGTACATAGTATTAAGTGCCGTGGATTATGTTAAATAAATAAATAAAAAAATTATACATAAAGATAATAAATATAAGTATAGTATTTACACGAATAAGTAATTATAGATAAGTATTGATATCAATAAGTATAGAAATGTGATTATGTTAGAAATGTAACCAGTGACGAACGATATGATAAAATGTAGCAAAAATGAAATTACAAAACAATGTGATGATTTCACGAAGTAAAAAAATTTAATCCACTTAGCTTATAAAAGTTTGAACGAAATAAATAATGCTCGGTGAAGCTATGAATACAAAATAAATTAATAATCAGCGAAATAAATGATCCACGTCAGAGAAAAATTGAAATGTTATAAAATATTCCAAAAGTTGGTTTTATCTTTTAGGATGAAAAAGCGACGTATTTGAATCTAAATAAAAATGCAAAGTGAAACGAAACAATGAATTTTTAGATTGAAGCATGATATAAAATTTGTACAACAGATTGTTTACGTATACGTAGTTGGAAATCCTAGCACGAGAGGTGTTATCTTCTGCAGATTCTGTTTCTTACCTACCAGGGAAAGAAAATAAATTGTGATAGGTGCTACGTTTGTAAAATTTTGTGAATATAATAATAAATTTATATTTTATAAGCCTAAATTTAAGATAATAAATGAATTATAATAATAATACTAATAATAGTGATGGAAGGAGGGTGCTTTTATCCAGGAATTCGAGGGAACTCTGAAATTAACGGGGGTGAAACCGCGAGGAACAGCTAGTATTGTACAAAATTTGAAATACAAGTCGCTATGAAAATTTCTCTCCGGAGTCGGAGTGAAGTCGCAATTAGACGAAACTGTTCAACTTTTATTCGACCACCACAGGAAGTTGTGTCAGCTTTTATTTAAAACTCAGTGTGGCAAGAGTTAAATAGTAGAAGGTACCTACTGCCTGTAGCTACACTGAATTTTGTGTGAATAAGTTCGTTAAGCTTGTCTTTTTCAGCTAAAAATTTGTAATGTTCTTTACCCTTCTTCTTTTGGGTTCAATAAAATTTTGTTGCAAAATAAACTCAACGGTGATGAGTAAACGTGAATTTGTAAAAACTCTTAAAATAACTAAATGTAACATCATCGTACTACACAAAAACTGCTGAGAAACCTTCTCATGTTGTTAGTTTTTGCGTGACGTTTTACGTACAAAGAAAGGTTAGGCAGGCAGTAGATAATTCTTTACTCTATAAACCAATAGCCAAGTTCGTTAAACACGAAAACAAGTTTACTGTTATTGTTCTGGCCTACCAAACTAAAATCGTTCTTTGTAACTGTCTACTGTTTTACTGACACTGGCACGAATAGCGCGCCTATATAGACAACTACCCAGGGCCGTAAAATTATTTAAAAAAAAATATATATATATATATATATAGACAACTAGACAAGGCACCTGTTGCCACGTTAAAAAAACAGTTGCTGTATGAACGTGGATTCCTTTGCCTTCCCCGAAAGGGATAAATTTTACCAAAAAAAAAATAAAAAACAAGAACAAGAAAATCTACGAAGCCATCATCACGTCATATGTCGTCACCTGTATAAAATTATTATTATTGCTCTATTAATTTTATAGAGCAGAGTAACATAAAACTCTGTTGTAATCATCTTTTTATTCTTTTGCATTATTCTCATTTTTTATTAATTTTTATCTTATACCCTGCTCCTTCTGTATTACAATGTAGTTTATAATATTTATAGAAGTGTCTGTAACTCCAGTATGTTGAAACGGGTCGTGAGAAAAATACGGTTCATAAATTTATAATTTTGTGTAATCAGTACAGAATCTAAGAGTAAGTTTAAATATATACAAAACAATCACTGGCCTTCGCGATCCGTGGTAGACGTAGAGTCCGAAGCTGCAGTGGCGTCGGCCAGGATGCGAAGATCAGGAGGAAGAAGGAACAGGAACAGCAGAAGATCCAGTTTTCAAGTAAAGATTGTAGATAGGTTGAAGAAAGTAGTTGCGATATCCGAAGAAGGAAGCTGGAATCATTTGTCAACATGAAATTCCTGCCGACAGCCATCCAGGTCTCACGCCACATCACAAAAGACCAGTGAGTGATATTAAAACATTACATGAGACCTGGATCAAGGCTTACAAATATTAAAATATAATGTATAAATAAAACTATTAAATACCTGTTTAGTGAACAGCTTCCTTTTGTAATTTAAGTTGTAGATTATATAATATAATAATATAGTAGATTATTATATTATATGACGACCCGATTGGCGCAATGGTCACCATGCCTGCCCGCTAATCAAGGGGTTCCGGGTTCGATTCCTGGTGGGGGTGGACTTTGTGTGATGAACACAGGGTTCCATTTTCCAGTCTGGGTGTGTTTATATATCTATAATATAATATATAAGTAATTCTATGTAGTATATACCACGTTTGCTTGGTTTCCACGACACAAGCTAATAATAGCTTACTGTGGGATCAAGCAGATCTGTGTGTTGTGATGTGGATTATTATTATTATTATTATTATTATTATTATTATTATTATTATTATTATATGAATATATAATATTTAAGATTATAATATATTCATTTAATTTATTTAAAAGACAAATCACAGCGTAGTTGCTTTAGGCAGCGTGAAAAAATTCGAAAGAAAAACAAAACAATAACGCCGACGCCCAAGAAAAATAAATTTTGAATTTAGATGAAAAAAAAAACATACTACCTCCATGGGCGTTAGCACCACGTTACAATGTCAGTATATGACAGTATAATTTTTCTGTTCATATTCTGACCTAAAAAATATTGTGTTCTGTATAACTGTACCTACCTACACTATTTTCTATGACTGACATTGGCATGAATAGCGCGCCTACCAACCTATCCAAGGCGTCTGTTGTCATATTGAAAAAAGAAGAAGAAGGTATCTACCTACTTCGATGGAAGAAAATGGACAAACAATGAAGTGTGAAATCTGGAATGAAAAAAATAAAAGTGAACCATTCGAAGGTGCACAGCACTTTGCAACTCCTACGGGTCGTTGTTTGATGTCACGACTGTTTGACTTCAGTGTTTCCACGCCCCGGAGCAAACAAGGTAAATACCTAACCGGATAGAAAGACAGTCGATGACAAAAGTTTTTAATCGAGTTTATATAATTACAAATTTTTGGGTAAACACGAAAAACTTTTACAAAGGGAGCTTCTGATAAATGGCGAGTTCTAGTGATTGCGTAGATATCTAACGTCGCGCCCAATATTATTATTAAGATATCATAAAATAAATTCTCACATTAAATATTATTACAACAGAACTTTTCTATCTCTATTTGCTTTTATGTGCATAGAAAAAGTCAATAAATAAGTTAAATAAACCTCTTACGAAAACTATATCTTTTCTTAAGGCATCGCAAAGTTTTCATTGTGAAATGATAGGTCTAAAATGTTTACAATACCTACCTACTTACCTACATAACAATTTTCGTTTAAATATTATCTCGGAGACCGGTCGGTTAGAAATCACAGAGTCTGCCATGTTCTAGAATTCTAGATCTTAATCTTCAATTTATTGTACAACTAGCTAGTATTTTATTTTAATGTAAAGGAAAATTACGCTACGTGATTCGATTTTGGTGAGTTTTCTACTTTGATAAAATATTGTGAAATTTGGCTCGATATCCTATCCTAATATCGCGTGAGATATTTCAAAATGAGTAGGTACCTAGGTAGTTTAATTTGAATCTTACGTAGTAAGCTGTTTTCATCACACTTAAAATTCAATAACTCTGTATACCTACGCTAAATATGGTTTTATGCTTATTAATTCTATGTAGGTATGTGAGTAGACCGTATATTTGCTTATTGTTCGAGGCAAAAAAAAAATTTGGTAGAGCTAATGTTGATAAGTTATAAGTTATTACCACTCATTACCGTTGAAGACGGTCGTCATGTCGGTTACGAAATATCACACTCGTGTATCAAAGCACTTTTGTTAAAATCTTAACCCCCGAGACGCGTGGCTGTCGAGAACGGAGAAAACCACTTTGTTGCTGTAATAAATCAAGAGATGGCGTGAGGGTACTTAACCCCTGAGCCTTGTGGGTTGGAATGACATCGAACAATACAACTTGCAAGTCTTCGTGATGAACTATAATATGCTTGTAACATTGTTATTAATTAAAGTAAAATAATATGTAACTCACGAAATAAAAACATACTTAATTATTCTGTGTAATAATTTTACTATTCCTTTCCGGTAAATCTCGGAAATTTCAAGTAACTAGCAGCTACTGCAGATCCTTTGAGATCATTAATTTTTTTTTAATATTAATCCATATACACAAATTTATATTAATTTTTATATTATAAATATGCGAAGCGATGCTTGAGTTTGTTTGTTACGCTTACACGTCCTAACTACTCTACCAATCATTTTGACATTTCGCATACGTTGTCAGAGGTACAAAAAAGACGTAGGGTATATAATATTATTTTCCGGAATTCTTCTGGGACCCCCAAAACTATCGCGGGTGTCTAAACTGTGTTTGACTATTTGTTTGTTTTTAGGGGATAAACTCTGGAACCACATGTTTTTAAAAATTCTTTCACTGATATAGAGCTACAGTATAGCTGTACCTGAGTGACAACTGACTTTTTATTCGGGAACAAAGATTTCCCTTGGGGAGTTTTGAAATTTACGCGGGTATAGGACCGCGGAGAAAATTCATTTGGTATTTTGATGCGAGCAATTTAAGTCTTGGAATAGGATGGTTATGATACTTTTCACAATGACACAAAGAAATCCCGAAGGAATCCCGGTATTGACGCAGTTGAAACAGCAGGTCTAGGCATCAGCTTGTCTATACTTGCTTCTCTATACTGATATTAGTTACAAATTAAAATGAATATTTGTTTTATATAGGTATTCGTTTCTAAGGTCTCTTAAAAAATCTCTTATAGAAAGCTACACTTCTAGGTAAAAAGTGCACTTTTTTTCATGGAATTCACTCGGGAACTCCGAGATTAACGCTAGTGAAACCGTGAGAAAATGGGATCCTTGAAATAATTGTAACAAAAAATTTTGTAGCACCGTATTATATTATGTATTTTGGATATACCTATGACATTCATTAAAACGATATAGTAGGTATGGTTTTTGCATGCGTGTAAAGTGTGACAAAACGTAATTGGTAGGTACACATTGAAAATGAATCCTTAATACAATTATCAATACAAATATTCTGGTTTTAATTTATTGTAGGATAACCCGCTTTCACAATATTTTTCTTTTGTCACGGTAAAACACCCTAGTCCGAGCAAGGGGTGCATTGAAAACCAGCGCTGGTTGACATCTGGATTAAGGATGTTCATCCAGCACACGCTGAATGCACTCCTATTGCCACAATACATGGGGCACACTAAAAGTTTTGCACTTCTAGCTAATTGGAACTATTTGAATTTCGAATGTTATATTTTTTGAAATGTTGCAACCTTCTTAGTAATAAAAAAAAACAATTGGCGGGAAATCATTTGTCAATTGTTTTTTATCACACATCAAAGTTCTACGTACGCAACGAAAATGGAATTAAGTCGAAAAGATTTTAGAGCGATGATTTTTTATGATTTTAAAAGTTCTCTTTCTCCGCAAAACTGTGCCGCTCGTCTTCAAAATGCTTTTAGGAGAAAAGCACCTTGTTTGAGCACCGTGAGGCGATGGTTTGCTGAATTTGAGAGAGGTCGAGTTTCTTTACATGACGAATTTCGTGAAGGGCGGCCTTCAACTGCCGTCAACGAAAATAATGTGGCTACTGTTAAGCGGCTAATTGAAGAAAACCCACGGATTACCTATGAGACAATTCGAGGACTATTGAGGATTGGTATGAGCCAAATTCAGAAAATTTTACACGAAGAATTGAAAGTTCGGAAACTTTGTTGTCGTTGGATCCCTCATGAACTGACAGCGGAGCAGAAGCGGGCTCGCGTGGAATGGTGCTCACAGATGCTACTGAAGTACGACCACGGACATTCTAATGCTGTTTATGACATTATCACAGGAGACGAAACGTGGATTTATTGTTTTGAACCCGAAAAAAAACAACAATCTTGTGAATGGGTGTTTGAAAATGAGAACCGGCCAACAAAAGTGAGGCAGGCGAGAAACATTGGTAAAAAAATGATCGCGTTTTTTTTCTCAGCTACGGGTCCCATCTGTACAATTCCCCTTGAAGATCAAAAGAGTGTTAATGCCGAGTGGTATTCTAGCATTTGTTTACCCAGGGTGTTAGAAAAAGTTCGCGAAAGACGACCAAAAAGCCGCGTTCTCCTACATCATGACAACGCTTCTTCACACACGGCCAATAAAACAAAGTCCTTTTTAGCTTCCGAAAAAGTACAACTCGTCACCCATCCTGCACATAGCCCCGACCTAGCACCCTGTGATTTCTGTATTTTCCCCAAAATCAAAGATTTGATGAGAGGTTTCACTTTTACCAACTCTGAAGAGGCAGTGATAGCGTTCAATCAGCACGTAGAAAACATGCCTTCAGATCTGTGGTCCTCCTGTTTTAAAAAATGGTTCGATCGCATGAAAAAATGTTTAAAATGTAAAGGAGAGTATTTTGAAAAGCAATAAACATAATATTTTGGTTATAACATGTTGTTTTTTTAAGTTACGCAAAACTTATAGTGTGACCTACGTATAATATGTATGTATAAGTATGTTTCTTTTGTTGATTTTGTGCTGGGGCGACACGCGCATTCGCGACTGCCCCCTTAATCGATTATTAGATATATATATTTTTTGGCAATAAATGTTTTTTTTTTAATAGCATGTTTATATATCACTACATACATAGTATAAAAAGTCAGCCCATATGTATGCTTAGATCTTTAAAACTACCTAAGCAACGGATTTGGATGCGGTTTTTTTTGTAAATATAGTGATTCAAGAGGAAGTTTTATTGGTATAGTTTATCCTGGAATTCCCGCGGGAACTTCAAAATTGCCGTGGGTGAAACTGCGGGGAACAGTAGGGGGAGCACGAATTTTTTCGCTCTCGTCTAGTCGATATCGTCGTAATGTCAAAGCGTTTTTTTGTATGGAAAATGAACGACACTGGATAGATGGCGCTGTTCATTTTCCATACAAAAAAAGTGCTCGATATCGACTAGACGAGAGCGAAAAAATTCGTGCTCCCCCTACAGTTAGTATCTACATTAATTATAAATAAAATCCTCCGTCGCAATAAACTTTAAAACTACTGAACGGATTTTCATGTGGTTTTCACTGATAGATAGTGATTCAAAAGGAATGTTTATGCGTACCTAGTTATAAAGTTATCTTGGAATTCCCGCGGGAACTCCGAAATTACCATGGAACCGCGTGTGTCAGAAAGTACATACCTACTATAAAACCTTTTCCTCTTAAAGTTGATGATTTTATATTTTTCCGCCATATAAAATTTAAACTTCCACCGTTAACCTAATAAGTCGTTTCATAAATGCCGCACCGTTACGTGATATTGTGTGGGTACCGCATGGATGGTAGACATCTTATATTATGTTTGATGCAGGTACATATTATGTATTAAATATGGTCAAAGCGATATTATAAGACTTTAATGGCTTGTGTTGTGAAGAGGTAGCGATTTTAAGGTGGCGAAGACGTATAATTGGTATATATTATTTACTTATCTTTACCTACCTACTAATCCTCTCTCTTTTATATATTTGAAAAAAGTGTTTTCGTTTGTCCAGCTTTCACATCAAAAACATCACAGCAAAATATGATAGTTGGGTTGGAGAGAGTAGAGTTGAGAGTACAGTTGCTTTGTCTTTAGATTAGATTAAGTACTTATATATTTAACAAAGAGCGTGGCAAAAACCTCCTCAAAAAACAAGCGTTTATTTTAATTAAAACCAAAAATTTTGCATTGAAACTTTGTTCTCTGAAAATTTTGACCGATGTGGAAAATCGCAATTATTTCAATTATAATATACGTACATTACAATTTTTTTATTTAAGATACAGACAGACTGAGACATTGCTTATATCCGCATTATGTGGATTTATAAGATGATAAATAATCAGCTTTTGAGTGGATCTTCTTTTCCGCTCATTTCTCACAAATCATACCACTTTGAAGACGGCGTGGCGTTTTTAGAACCTATTCCAATAAGTGCTAAGTGGTGTCCCGAACATGGCGAGCGTCAAATGGACCGTGTTAGATGTTCAGACTACCCACCCAACCAATCCCTTTATGCAGGAACCGCGTTCACTTCTAACCCAAGTGCCTTTTGAACTTTTCTCAATGTGTTGTTGTTGTGTAAACATCGAAAACAACAGTCATCTAACTAAAATAAAGGTAACACTTTAAAATTTTTACAAGCAATACGTATAGTTCCAAATTAATAAAACTTTGAATAATTTCTGAATTTCTTATCGCCGCACTGAGTCGTTCTAATGATTACTTGATTTCAAGTAAAGATTTTGAATACAAAATGGCCGCACCTAGAGACGTGCATTAAATTAATGTTAATTGGCATTTAACTAAATTTAACTTACCGCCGCACTCAGAGTCAACTTTAATGATTACTTAGTTAAGTATAGATTTTTAAAACAAAACTGCTGCAATCAGACAAGTTTAATAAATTAATGTTAATTGGCATTTAAATAATTAAGTTACGTCTCATTAAATGCCAATTAACATTAATTTACTGAACGTCTCTGATTGCGGCAGTTATGCTTTAAAAATCTATACTTAACTAAGTAATCATTAAAGTCGACTCTGAGTGCGGCGGTAAATTAGTCAAATACCAATTAACATTAATTTAATGAACGTATCTGTTTGCGGCAATAATGTCTTAAAAATCTTTTCTTAAAATTAAGTAAGTATAGGTACTTAATCATTAAAACGACTCTGAGTACCGACGTTACTGAATAAATGATGAATCGTAATTACTAATTTTTTTCTCATAGCTAAAGTTATCTAATTAAGCATTTTACTGTTATTGTTTTCAAACACGAGCATTTGTTGCTTTTATTATCAGTCACAATTTACATCACTAACGGATTTTTTATCCATTTACGTACCTTTCTTGTACTTACCTACCTTTCTACTACCTAGTACTACGGGATATTTCATACTCGACCCAATAAAACACGTAGGTAAGTAAAAAAATATGCGCTTTTAGTGAATTTTGGCGAGCATCCGCGACCTGAAAACTTTCCAATTATTGCAATGAACGTTAATTTTAATCATGCAAATGGACCAAAATACATATCCACAGACAGAAGTACAAACAAGTAAAGTACAGTGTAAATTTATTTTATATGCAGATGTTTGTATTATCACAAATCGGCGTTGCGGCGGCGTCAAACCCCAAATATATATCTATACATAAATGTCTCTGAATTTAAAAACTATACAAAAGTTTTCACCCCCTTAAGGGTTGAATTTTCAAAAATCCTTTCTTGTCGGATGCCTACGTCATACAAGGAACACACCGTTCAGGCTGTGCGTTGATCCATCAATCATATGTATAGATGTATATATTATGTAGATTACTAAAGTAGGCATAAAATTAAAACATTGTGGGTGGAGATTGGTTTATTTGTTGAGCGTCATCTAATGCACAACCTTTATAACTTAAGACTGAAAAGTTTTCTTCACAGCCGTAGTCGCAAGCAACCACGATACAGTCTGCTGCATAGTAGTTTAAATTTTATTTCATAGATGTCGCTTAAATCAAGAGATTTTCATAATTGTACGTTTGGAGTTCAATAGATAGATGACGCTAGGATATAAAGGTTGGCATACGGTTCAGACTTCATTCATAGCTGAAAGAATTGGTTCAGCTGTTTCCACGTCGTTGGCACCACAGTTGGCACCCGGAAATTAGCAAATAGGTAAGTACCTACCTGGAGGCGCGCTAAGTAGATATGTAGGTAAGGTTGATGATTAAGTCCTAAAATTCTGCTAATTAGCTGTTTATTTTATACTAGCTGTGCCCCGCAGTTTTACCCGCGTGCAAAGTGTTTATGTAACAACTTTTTTTCCCGACATCCGATTTGGATGAAACAAAGCCTATATGTAGCTCCAGACTAAGCTCAATCTACCTGTGAAAACCGAATGACACTCAGTTTAGTAGATTCGGAGATTATCGCGAACAGACAGACAGACAGACAGAAAAGGATTTTAAAAACTCTTTTTTGAGGTTGGTTACTCTTCTTTTATTGCCCCCTGTCAATTTTTTTTAATTATTCAATGTACAGAATCGCGGGTTCTACTCTTTTATTAAGTATAGATTACTTTTATTGAAAATTTGACGACTATTTCCTGCTTTTATCTAACCAATAATTCCCGGGAATTATTAGTATCTAATTAACGCATTTATCCCATTGATAGTAAGCTACATTATTTATTACTATAAGTTCAGGGTAATTACTTTTATCCCGGCGGAATATACTTAGGTTCGCGAAGGCAAATCCCAAAATTCATCCGCCTAAATCCGCAAGTAAAAACCAATTTATAATAGGGATGTTGACTACTATTGAAAATCAAAATTCTAATTAGTCCGTCAGTTAGAAAATAAAAAAACAATAGACACGTATTTTTTGCTTTTTTAAATAAATTAAAATATACAGAGATAAAGCGCATTAAAGTTTAGGATGAGGAGGTCGTGACGTCACTAACCACAAAACCGCCATACAAACTGTCAAAATAGTGACGTCACGCGAAATTTCAACTCAATATATCGCCGTTATTTTTTGATTACGTAAAAAAAGAAAAAATTCGTGTCCAATATTTTTTAATAATCTACAAGACGGACTAAAAAATAAAAATTAGTCAACATGCCCATTATAATATTACATTACGATATTATTAGTGAGTACGTGATAAAGTAGATAGCTGTGTAGGTATACCTTCGTTTGTTAACAAATTTGTAGATTGCGTGTTCCCAAACACAATTCAATTTATATAACGAAATAAGAATTAGGTAAGTACCTATTATTGCGAAGTCATTAGAGTAAAGGTGAAATTTCTCACCCAATAATTCTTACGGTAGCTCCCTACGCCTACGCTCATAAGGCTTTATTCTGAAGTATCGTACAATAGGGTAGTTTCCGGCGTGTGATTCCGACGTAGATTAAAAAAATATTGGACACGTATTTTTTCATTTTTCATGCAAGTAATCAAAAAATTACGGAGATAGCACGGCGTGACGACAAGCGGAATTTTCCGTTATTTTTTGATTACGTGAAAAATGAAAAAAATACGTGTCCAATATTAGACTTGTAAGTCAAAATTAACTAATCACCAAGCTACAGCAATTTCAATTTTCAAAAAATAAATTCTTCAGTGCCTAAAACATGCTATTTTTATCCGTGATATTTAAGAGCTAGTCGAGAATAAAATTGATTTTATGCCTGATGTGTATATATTGTATAATATAGTTATACGAAATGAGTTTAGAATCGAATCGAAATTCGAAATCGAAGAATCGAAATTCGAAATCGAAGAATCGAAATTGATATTTTTCGTAGAGTACCTAATATTAACGTATGTAGGTAGTTACTTCCCGGAATTAAGTAGGTATACGTTTTCTCTTTTTAATGAGTACCTATATCACGCAATATTCATTGGTTATTTCAAAATGTAGGTAGACTTTTATCTGGTATGATATTTTGAATCAGGTCAGAAAAATTATTAAAGCCTATTAAAAAAGTTACGCATGGTCATCCTACTAATATGATAAATGTGAAAGTGTGGATGTTTGGATGTTTGTTACTCAATCACGAAACAACGGCTGAACGGATTTGGATGAAATTTGGCATGCACGTTGTCAAGGGGTACAGAGATGAACATAGGGTACTTTTATCCCGAAATTCCCGCGGGAACTCCGAAATGACCGCGGGTGAAGCCGCGGGGCACAGCTAGTAAAATACATAAAAAAAATACGCGTCGACTTGAGAACCTCCTCCGTTTTTTCATCGGTTAAAAAAAATAGCTTTTGACTTACATAGTTTGTCTAGTAAGATTATGTAATTTTGACCTTCATAAATATTAGGTACTAACTGTTCTCCGTGGTTTCACCCGCGTTCATTTCGCAGTTCCCACGTGAACGTTGAGATAAAAATTTATAATATAACATATAAAAACTATGCCATTTGTCCTGAAAGCGTCTGAAAACTCCTGAAAACTTGTTAAGATGTGGTCGCGTAACAAACAAACAAATGATTAAAAATCCTTTATTTGAATACACAAGTTGGGTGTCTGATGCGAGCCCTGAAATACCTATATAATTTTTTTTCCACACAAGAATTCGCAAGGTGAAAAAAAAAATCCTACATAATAGGGAGCAACCATGTTTAATTAAAAAAATTGGACAATATTTTCACGGGCTATGTTTTATAGCCTGAGGCCAACCTGAACACGACATGAAAGAAAGATACAATTAAAGAAAGATACAATTCGTATATATTATATTATAAATAGAAAGTTTTTTTGCCGATCACATGTTTCAAAAATCACAATGCGAAACAAAAAATAATTAAAACTTAAATAGGAATAAACCCTGCTGGGTTTTTGTGTCTGACGTAAAAATTTTTGTACTTTTTTCTGAGTAAATAAATAATAAAAAAAAGGTAAAAAAATTAAAAATAAAAACAGATGGATTAACATACTTGATTACGGACATTTATTTAATTGCTTTATTAAGATAGAGTTTATTTATTTGTAGGAACCACATGGAACTATTGAATCGAATAAGTTTTTTTTTATTCGAGAGAGCACCGAATTTCACGCGTTATACAGGTACCTACCATACTGTGTCGTTAGAAGCTTTTTGATATTAATAATTACACGCAGTTCCCCGCGGTAATTTCGGAGTTTCCGCGGGAATTCCAGGATAAACTATACTTAGGTATAAATCTTCCTCTTGAATCATTCTATCTATTAACAACAGAGCAAGTCAATACTTAAATTTGTACCCAAAGAACAGATATGAATGCAAGAGAACTGTCACTGATTGGCTGCAGCTATTAAATTACGGTGAATCTGAAAACTTATTGCAAGTACTGGTCTAGTGGGATGGGGGCGTGCGGACCGCAACACACTGATGGCCTGTAGTTTGGTATTAATACTTTAAAGTGCATTTTCTTTTATTAGTATTAAGTTAAATTTTGAACTTTTTTACTTAATAATGTAAGTTAAGGGCCTGGTGACCTATAACACGGGCTCTCTCCGAACCTAGTTTAGGCGCCAGGCTCACAATTAAGATTATATTATCGTTGTTTTAAGCCTCATTATGTATATACTTATTTCTGTTTTTCGTCATTGCAATAAATTATTATTATTATTATTATCAATAAAACCGCATCAAAATCCGCTGCGTACTTAGTTTTAAAGATAGCATACATAGGGGACAGACAGACAGCGGGAAGCGACTTTGTTATATACTAGATATGTGGTGATAGTGATAGATGGATACAATTTTAATTAGAAATGCATATATGTGAGTTTATTTGTTGCTTTGTTAGTTTGTTACTCTTTCCCAGCTTAACTATACCTACTTTAAACGATCATCATGAAATTTTGTATACACGTAGTCAGGGGTAGGTATCACAGAAAAGGACATAGAATAGAACTATGAAATGAACGTCGGTAAAACTACGGGGAAAAGCCAGTAGCCACTCATGTATTACCAGCTGTGCCCTGCGGTTTCACTCGCATTAATTTGATACACCACTCCCATTGGTCGTAGCGTGAATCGTGTCGCCTATAGCCTTCCTCAATAAATGGACTATCCAACACAAAAATATTTTTTTAAATTTAAACCAGTACACAGTTCCTGAGATTAGCGCGTTTAACCAAACAAATAAACGCTTAGCTTTATAATATGAAGTATAGATGAATGAATGAGAATTTTCATCCCAAAATTTTTATATCCTACTTAATAAACGCGAAGGTTTGTATGTATGGATGGATGGATGGATGGATGGATGGATGGATGTTTGTTACTCTTTCACGCAAAAACTACTGATTGGATTTAAATGATACTTTACAATAATATAGCTTAACACATAGGGTACTTTTTATCCCGGAATTCCCGCGGGAACTCCGATTATACCGCGTGTGAAACCGCGGGGCACAGCTAGTCCGATATATAGCTATCCGCTCGGGAAAACCTTCGTTCATTTACGGCTCTTCACTTACCATTCATAAAGCTGGCACGTACCTGCAGGCAACCAATACCGGGACCAGGTACAGGAACACTATCATCCGCTACAACCTTAGAGAAAATAAATTAACTAGAGAGGATACACTGGACATGTAGACGGCAGGCGCGTCACGGTTGCAAGCAAATGCTCTAACATTATAAAAATTTCCTGTGTTGTCATCCCAAGTATATTTTCCACAATTTTTTCTGAAACTGTGATTTTTGTAAACAAATAACTATACAATAAACTCTTCTCTTGTTTGCACTTGATTGACGGACGTAACGGATGGTCGTTTGCTGTGCCTACTGGTCACTGATACTGTGTCGCCAGAACATCTTTCGGGCAACCGAAGAAGTTTCGGCCACCCTCTAGGGCGACCGAAACCTCTTCGGTCTGATTAGTTTCTCTCCGTGTTGAATTTTTGTGTGTGATGAATAGTTTTGCGTGAGAAAATTACTCAGCAACACCGGTTTTCAATTATTTCCTTACTAGTTGTGCCCCGCGGTTTCACCCGCGTTAATTTCAGAGTTCCCGCGGGAATTACGGGATAAAAAGTACCCTATGTGTTAATCTGATGTATCAGCTATATTATTGTAAAGTTTAATTTAAATCCATTCAGTAGTTTTTGCGCGAAAGAGTAACAAACATCCATCCATCCATACATTCTAACAAACTTTCGCGTTTATAATATTAGTAGGAAGTAGGATTAACTGAGTTGATACTTGATGTGCCTTCTATCTTTTCTGTGACCACAACCATCCGGGATTCCATACACGTGTGCGACATAATAAATTCTATTGGAATGACACGAATTCGGGCTCTCTCCACGCGGTTTGAGCAAATTTCATATACAATATAACTAGACGGTACGAGTGGCTATGAGTGTTTTTTTTTTTTTTACTTTGGTGAAACAAGCACCAGGATGTAGTGTATTTAAATTTAACTACTTCCCTTGCTGTTTTCCCGTGGTGCACCCGCATATTTTGAATTTTGGAATGGGCATGTTGACTAATTTTTATTTTTTAGTCCGTCTTGTAGATTATTAAAAAATATTGGACACGTATTTTTTTATTTTTTTACGTAATCAAAAAATAACGGCGATATATTGAGTTGAAATTTCGCGTGACGTCACTATTCGGACAGTTTGTATGGCGGTTTTATCGGTTAGTGACGTCACGACCCCCTCACCCTAAACTTTAATGCGCTTTATCTCTGTATATTTTAATTTATTTAAAAAAGCAAAAAATATGTGTGTATTGTTGTCAGAGATGTGACATTTTAAAAATAACAGTATTTGAAATGCAAAATACAAAATACAAAATACCTATTTCCATTTTGTATTTAAATACTTTTTTTAGAAAAGCATTTTATATTTTATTTGAAATACCTTTTAGGACATATTTTGTATTTGCAAAATGCAAAATACTTTTTGCTAAGTTTTGTAAACATCGAGGAATTAATAATTAATGTGTTACAATCTTCAATTAAAATCTTGTTACAATATAAAAAGAGCACTGTAAATAAAACACTATGTAATGTAACTTGGTCTGATCAGCTTCGTTTATTATCGACTCTTTTCGTATGAATTCGGGATTATTCGGTCACCTTACCGTGCAGTGAGTTTTCGTTCCCGAAAACGCTAATAGAACGAACGAATTATCTCTTTTTACTTAACTAATTATTTTATTAAAATCTGTTAAATAAATTTAATTTAAGTAAGTTATCAAAGTAAATTTACCAGCCTGTTAGCTGGCTAAAATAAATAAACTTTTCAACAAAATAAAGATATCTAATTTAAAACTAAAAGTATTTTATTTTAATAAAGCATTTTGTAAATACGTATTTTGCATTTAGTATTTTAAATATAAAATGAAAAACTATTTTGTATTTTGTATTTGAAATAACAAAATACAAAAGTATTTGCATTTTGCATTTAAATACATTTTATAACCTATTTTGCACATCTCTGATTGTTGTTTTATTTTCTAACTGACGGACTAATTAGAATTTTGATTTTCAAAAGTAGTCCACATCCCTATTCTATCGGAAATTCCTACCATAGTCCTGTTATCTGTTATTAAGCGTCATAGCGTTATCTAATTCAAAGTCTGATTGGTAGTACCCTGATCAGTACACGTCAACAATTCTAATTAAATGTGAAGGTGTAATTATAACCTACTACGTCTTTCTCACTCTCAATAAAGAAATCCCGATAGAATTCCGAAATACGCTCGAGTGAATCCGCACGTAGGTATATAAGGAATTTTCGTATCTATACTAATACTAGCTGTCCCGCGCGATTTCTTCCGCGGTAATTTCGGAGTTCCCGCGGGAATTCCGGGAAAATAGTACTCTATGTCCTTCTTTGCACCCCTGCCAGTAGATTACGGTGATTAGCTGTTCCCGCAATAATTCCGGAGTTCCCGCGGGAATTCCGGGATAAAAACTATCCTATCTTTTAAGTTGGACCATATTATAAATGGTTACAAAATTTTATCAACATCCGTTCAGTAGTTTCGGAGTCCATCGCGGACAAACAACGTGACACGTGATATAAAGAGGTAAAGTTTGGGAGCTTGTGAATTGTGATGTTGTAGGGGGTAATCTGTGGATCTACTGAACCTGAACCTGAAACTGATTTTGAAAATTCTTTCACTTTTATTAGAAAGTTACGGTAGTCCAGTGTGTGACATAGGGTACTTTTTATTCCGAAATTCCCCCGGGAAGTCCGAAAATACCGCGGGTGAAACCGCGAGGTACTCGTTAATAAATATACGTAAATGTTGCATTCATCGCCAACTTTATGCGCATCACTTCCGTTGACTTTCCGTGCGTCACTTCCGTTGTCCCGTAAAATTTCTCTCAACGTGTCAAAAGAAACAAAGAACTTCAAAGTACCATATAATATAAAAATAGCTAAATTTAATGGCAACCCATGAAATGCTTATTTTTGAGTAAATTAAACTATAGTTTTTTGAATAGCTAAATTAAAAGTTTCATGACACGTATTATCATATTAACACTAAGTATGTAGATACATATTAGTGTTAATAAAAACAATGTTTGAAAATTATCACACAGCACGACCAGTTTATATTAAGTATATCACTATCCAATTATTATAAAGTTTAGATAAATTTATATAAAAAGTGATGAATGAATTACTTCACAGTTAAAAATCAAAAGCTTAGCTCTTTCAGTTCGTCCATGGAATTCATAATCCGGCTCCTGGTTTTAATACGAAACAAACAAGCAACCGACAACGAAACAAAAGGTGAGCTGTGTATTAATTTGTTTTCATTAGATATTCGTTGCCGGCGAGATAAAACGCATAGGTATCGTGCCTTTGTTCGCCCGCAGTCATTATTCAATTAAATTTCAACACCAACCGTCGTTGTTTTGTTCCATTGATACCATCATCTGACGGTGAGCCGCGTAAACTTTATGGAATTCATGAGCTGTGATTAATTGCGATTATATTTTGTACGTACTTATGTAATAAATATATTATTAACACGTGTCTCACTCTCATCACGCTCTAATAAATGTTTAATTCAGTTCGAAAAGCATCTAATGTCAATTTGTTAATGATTTACTTGCTTAGTATAAATTGATGACCAACAATTAACAGTCAAGTCTTCAAGAAAATGTAAACGAATTTTCATCATATGCGAGAGTAGGTACCTATACTGTATAAGGAATTAAGCATTTTTCACAGATTTTAAAAAATATTAGGTGCTTATTATTAAAATATAAAAAATATGAAGAATAATAATTTATTATTATTATTAGATAATATTTTTTATAACTAGCTGCGCCCCGGAGTTTCACCGGCGTGAGTTTCAAAATTCCCTCAGGAACATTTTTTTTCTAAAATAAAAGTAGCCTAATAAGTTACCTAACTCCATATAACATCATTGTACTTTAATATGCATTTAGTGAAAAGCTTTGGAATTACAAACAGACACGTTAATTTTATTTATATCTATGTATACATGACGTATACAAATAGATGCATAGATCAAAGGTCATTTTTTCTTATTGTCTAGATATAAATTGCAATAGATAAAGTTGATATCTGTTAACCCTTGATTTTGACAATTATTTCGAATGCTAGCATATAGGAATGCAGCTGATAAATAATTTCACAAAAAATAAAATATGGAGTATGATATTTTTCATAATTCCGTAGAACTATGAGGAAAACATACTTAGGTACTTACTTTGATAGTTTTTCATTTTGTTTCATATTAACCCCTTACATTTGAACTTATTTTCCTTTCCTTATTTAGTTTTTTATTATGACCTTTGGACGTTAGTGCTCGTACACACAAAGCTAAACAAATTGTTATAAATTATCGCCATAATGGCTTGTACCTTTTTTCCCCTTGAGGAAAAATTACTCTCATCTCTCATAGGCTATATTGGGGGACCTTTTCTTCTATTATTAATAACAATTAGTAATTTCTTAATAACAAAGTAGAGCCTCCTTGAGGATACTTTTATCGTTTACTAAATGCCAAACGTTTATCAGCATATTATGTACCTAAAGACCGTTAAGTATATTAAAAGCACGAAACTTGGATTGTCATTACTACTAGGTACGTAATCTATATACCTATCTTATCTTATCTAATATATATAAATCACGTGTCACGTTGTTTGTCCGCGATGGACTCCGAAACTACTGAACGGATTTTGATAAAATTTTGCAACCGTTTATAATATGGTCCAACTTAAAAGATAGGATAGTTTTTATCCCGGAATTCCCTCGGGAATTGAAGGACATAGAGTACTTTTTTCCCGCAACCTCCGCGGGAACTCCGAAATTACCACGGATGAAATCGCAGGGGACAGCTAGTACTTATATAAAAATGAATCCCTATTTCCCTTAGTCACAGCATCACATGGGAACGGCTGGACCGATCACCATTAATTTTTGCATATCTGCACGTTGTCAGGGATACAGAGAAGGACATAGGGTACCTAATTTTATCTCGGGACACGGGCGGTAACTGCCAAATTACCGCGGGTGAAACCGCGGGGACAGCTAGTTTTTCTGTATAATCTAACAGCATATCTAGATTACCCATCTTGTCAAATTGGAAAATCGATTAGTAGGCACTTATGTACCTACAAATTACACGTAAACTATACAAGCTTAAATAAATAATTAATTACATTATATTATAATTTAATGATACCAATTTGCAATCGGATATAATATTATGTATGCTGTTTACGTTTTGTAATTTTACAGAAAAGTCCATGACTATTGACAGTCACCTGACTGTACTTTTTTCTCGGAATTCTCGCGGGAACTCTGAAATTAACGCGGGTGAAACCGCGGGGAGCAGCTAGTTACGTATATACCTACCTACTGTTATACATTTGATGTAAATTTAATTTGATAACCGCCTATATGATGTAATATTAACGTGACATTAAAGCTATATGTCGTCATTAGAGCTGCCGCCATCATTGCAACATGTGCCACCTGTCTTGTTTGATATATCGCGACCCTTGCCTAATTGCCGCTCTTTTTGTAAAGAATATAAAAATATAATACTCGTAGATAGAAAAAATAAAGCGTGTAGGCGTGTATGTGTATTTACGTGTACGCAAGTAAGAAGTTATAATATAAACACTTTCTTAACATGAAAAAATAAATTTATGCGTTCGTGCTTCGTTACTTCCGTTGTCGACTAAAATTTTACTCTCGAAGGGCCAAAATAAAAATTAGCTAATATAATTACAAAAAAAGAATGTACTTATAGCAACAAACTCTTGTTTTCAAAATGTTTTAACGATAATATTTAGTATAAACGATTGTTAATACCTACTCGTTAATTTTCGGAGTTATCGATTAGCATATTTTTTTTTTTTTTTGTAAAAAAACTAAAATTAGATATTATTTTTTAGAAGATGACCCAGCTTTGCAAGTAAAAAGTAAAAAAGTAGAAGAAGGAGATTATAATATTGTAGCTAGATGCACCACACTGATCGTACCCATTCGGCCTTACCACGTTCAAAAATGCATACCGTATGAAGTTTATGTTACAACGGAATAATTTTTTTGGCTCATGCATTCTTCCGCTAGTCGACTTTGCTTAAAATTTCCCCCGTGTTGTACGTATTACGGAGTAACGTAATACATTATTCCGTAAGTACATACACCACACACGCGGGAATACTAAAGTTGAGTGCGACAGGACGGTCGGCAGTGGACCGTGCGATGAATAATTTAGATGACCGAGCAATGTTCGCGAAAATGTTCAAGGACACCGTTACAGTCGAAGCGGAGATATGGTCAGCTTACTACCTGCGTATTTTAGCTGTGGCCCGCGGATAGCCACTGCTATATTGCTATGGAGGTATAACTTAGACGATGTTTGTTCTGTTTCCGGCGATTTCACCCGCGGTAATTTCGGAGTTTCCGCGGGAATCCCGAGAGAAAAAGTACCTTGAGTCCATTTGAGTACTTCTGATAACAAGTATGCAAAATTTCATGATAATCAGTTGAGCCGTTAAGGCGTGAAAGCGTAACAATAAACAAACAACTAAACTTCGCATTTCATGTTTTAAATCATAAAAGTCGTAAAAAGGTGACTAACATTCTTATTCAAATATACTTTACTGAAAATTACCAAATACACTAAAAATTAACAAATGAAATAGGAAGAAAGGAGAGAGCAAAAGGCGGCCTTATTCCTAAAGGCAATTTTTTTCAGGCAACCTTTAGGTGATAGAGAGCTGTAGACAGAGGGATCTTTTTGATTGTTTTTGCATTGTTGTCCATATTTTTGAAACGCGCATGTAACCTACTAGCTGTTCCCCGCCGTTTCACCCGTGGTAATTTTGGAGTTCCCAAAGGAATTCCAGGTTATATAGCTAATGTTACTCAGAGATAATGTAGCATTCTAATAGTGTAAGAAATTTTGAAATTGGTTCGGTAGTTTTTGTGTTAAATCGTAACACCCAAAAAATAAAATCTTTCCCCTTTAAATATCACTAGCTGATCCCCGCGGCTTCACGTGCGGTAGTTTCAGAGTTCCCGCGGGATTTACGGGATATGAAGTACCCTATGTCCTGCTTTGTATCCCTGAAAACGTGCATGCAAAATTTGGTGATGATCGGTTGAGCCGTTAAGGCGTGATAGCAAACAAACAAACACAAACTCAATTTCGTATTTATAATGTTAGTAAAGATAGTTTAGGCTAGATGGATTTCAATAAACAAACAAAATGACAAATCTACTAAGCGCTCGCAAGTCGTAACAGCTCCGCTATAAGTATAGCGAATCTTAATCCTACTTCAAACGTAACTTGGCGCGAATATAAGCATCATAATTCGGAAGTTATTGTAATATTAAAAGTAGGTAGTACCTACCTACTCCTTTGAAAAGCCGACCGGGTTCCGGACCGTCGCCGTTGCGGTGTAAGAAAGGAAGCCAAGGGTATGAAAGTTAAGCAGCACACCCGAAACTCTTGGAAATTTGCAAATTTGGTTTCAAAACAACAATCTTAGTTAATACCCTATTGGATTAGGAGTTAGAATTTCATTATTTTGCTACGATTATTTGGAAGAAAAAATGCAAATTGTGTTTTTTTTTTGGTTATTATGTTTTTGTATTAGGAAGTAGGTATAAAAGATATTGAAGACTTTATTCTGGTTATTCGTAATAAGTAAATAAATAAATGCACTCTAATCATACTAGCATTAAAAAGATAAAGTTTATAAGTTCAGATGTAGGGGGTAATCTCTAGAACTACTAAACTTATTTTAGATTTTCGTTCACTGATAGGCGCTTACAGTATCCCCGAGTGACAGAGGGTTGTTTTCATCGCGGAACAAGGAGTTCCCGTGGGAATACCAAAATACATGCGGATGAATCCGCGAGGAAACGCTATATTTTGATGTGTAGTAAAGTTACGAGTAGGTAAATTAGGAATTAAAAAATGGTACTTTCATTCTAATGCAAAGAGTTCCTGCTGGAATGCCGACATTGCGCAGGTAAAACCACCAGCTAGCATAACTATACCTACTAATATTATAAAAAGAAGAATTGTTGCATGTTTGTAATGGGTAAACTCAAAAACTACTGAATCGATTTACGAAAATTCTAACTGTGCGTGAGTTTCATAATTCCCGTAGGAACTCCCAAATTTCTTTAATACAAACCTTCCCTGTACTTCCATAAATATTTCAAGATCAGAATTAGTCAAATCGGTCCAGCGATTCTTGAGTTTTAGCGAGACAAGCGAACAGCAATCCATTTTTATAATAATATAAGTATATTTCTCTAATAGAGAGCTACAGTGTCTCTAAGGGAGATTTTAATCCCAGAATTCCCATGGAAACTTCAAAATTAAGGCGAGCAAAACCGTGAAAAATCGACTAGTAGATACATTTATAATTTCAAAATATTTTTATCAATGTAACACATAATATGTATATAGTCGTATCGTACGTATGCAGTTAGAAAGAACCGCACAAGACAATTGCTTTTGCTCTCACAACGGAGATGACTTAAGCTTTCAAAACAAAAGCACTAAGACAATAACGAAGTCTGGAGCGCGACCCGTTAGGTTCAGGAAATTAAAGTTTACATGTGAGCGGTCTGAACTGAAACGCTGTGGGTACAAGAATCCGTATTATTAAGCGCATCTCAACTCAAGCTCGATACGCGTTATGTATGGACATGGACTTGCTCATGGGAGCAAGTTGGGTGTTACGCAGTTTCACCAATGTGAATTTTCAAATTCACTCGGGAACCTATCGTTCTAGGATGAAGGTAACGTTACTTAAAGGCATTACGTTATTAGTAAAGGTATTTTCAGGATTGGTTCAGTAATGTAGAGATTGTCTTCTATTTAATTAATTATCTATTAGATTATCTGTTCAAACTTACAATACTTATACAATTATGATTTATAATAATAAATAATTAATAATTTAATAATATACTAGCTGTATAAAATTCCGGGATTTTCTTTATTTTGGCAATGACCTTGGCGCCTTTGATTTCTTATGGACTTAAATCCAGGTTGGAACTTAGCGTTTTAATATTTGATATGTTTCAATGAAATTCATCTTAACTACATAGCTAGTATTATAAATGTGAATGTGATTTTGTTTGGTGGTTTGGTTTTTGTTACGCTTCCAAGCCATAACTACTTAAGCAATAATCATGAAATTTTGCATAGTACAGAAAAGGTATACAGGATACTTTTCACCAAGGAATTTCCTCAGGGAACAGCTAGTAGGCCATATTTATTACGGCTCAGAATACTAATTTATTTACTTATGTTATCTAAAACGTTTGAGATTATTCAATCCTCTGCCCATACAAGACAAGGGATGTGATTGGTCATAGCCCTAACCTCATTTGAGGAAAACAGGTACCTATCTGTTAATTGTCACGTCATTAAATTATATCCATATTATGACAAATAATGATAGGAGTTAGGATTCCTCATAAAAGGATTACTCTAAAATTATTACCGATCTATTCAATTTTACTACTCACTGTGAAATATCTCTTCAAGGCCCTCCATTCGCAAAGAACATCTTTTACAATATTTTGGTAGGCGGGCATTTTCCTTTCAAAATAGACGACGTTACTCCCGTCTTCAATTCGCTTGCCATGTGGTCGGGGAATATCAATCAATCTCTTGTAAAACCGACAACTGCGACGCAATTTTTTCATGACGGGCGTTGACCGTGAAATCCGATTATTATACGTATATCATCGCGGTTATCGACCTTATAAGTTATAAGGTCGGATATTATGGATACTTAGTTACAAGTTATAACTAACTATCCATAATAATATAATGCTATTCTTAATCGCACTGAAAATGGAAGGAACCGTTTCTCTACATATACGAGTAGGTACATATTATGTTTTTATGTGCAAATGTTTTTGTGATTAGATCACCTTTTGTAAACGCAAAAGAAGTCTTTCGAAATATAATATTTTGCAACACTGACGACAAATAGTAGAAACATTTTATACTTTTCAAATAACATGTTTTTTTTTAATCGGTAAATCTTGAGGTTTCTCAGGGAAGTCTTTTCCAGCAGTTACATCTCTTACGTATTGACGATGATGATGATGATGATCATCCTTAAGAGCAATCGGAGTGCCTAGAGCTTTAGGTGATGTCACTTTTCGTTTTTAATTTATTCAAAGGGCTTTGTCGCCGACATCACCCGGTAAGAAAGATACAATCAAATACATATTATTGGTTGCTTTAAATGATGCTTGGACATTACCACACATCGCCACCTGGTTCCAAACTAAGCAGAGCTTATACTGTCTGGTACAAGTGATAAATAATACTTATGTTACATATTAAACACCCAGATTCAGAGTAAAAACCAACGTTCATGTTCACCACATAACTGTTTACTCTAGCGCGGGGATCGAACCGTTTTGCTGTCACCTTACCACTAAACCAACGGTGCTTTCAGCACTTCCTTATTTTAAAATAAAATCCTTCGCTGCGTCTGTCCACGGAGAGAAATCCATTAGAGCTGCAGGGTGATCGAAACCTCTTCGGTGGTCTGAAAGATGTTTTGGCGACACAATGTCAGTGACCAGCATGCAGCAGGCATAGCGACCGACCCTGCGCGGTGTCAATGAAGTGCAAACTACAGACGAGTTTTGTGATCAAATGTGGTGCCTAATGGAACAACGGTAGCAGAAATACTTAAGACCGATCTTCGGTGGGGAACTTTCGGTCGCGAACTTTCACGAAGGAGTCTCTATTTTTCTCTCAGTGTCTGTCTGTCCGTTCGTTAGCGATGAACTCAAAACGTAACTGATTTTATGCAGTTTTTACCAATAGATAGAGTGTTTCAAGAGGAAGGTTTAAATGTTTAGCTTATCCTGGAGTTCCCGCGGGAACCCCGAAATTATCGCGAGCGAAACTGTGGGGGACATCAAGTTAACTTATAACATTGATAGACTTGATTCATTTATCGCTTCAACATTTTTGCATTATGTATAACGGCGGATAAGCTTAAAAATATTCACCAAATCCTTTGCTACTTCTTTTAGCATAACGCCGCATTATAATTTCAAAGTAGACTTATAACGCCGAGACGAAATGTCGTCCTATAAGTAGGTGAATACCTTAAGATCTACTTAGTAATTAAAAATTTTCTTGGAAAAAGCTTTTTATTTTAATGAAATGGTAATGACGATTGACGAATACCTAAATCTTTTGGTCGTCACAATTATTTGAGCAGTAGTGCTTAGTAAGGCAATGAAAATACTTTTAGTTACTAAAATACTTTTTGTGTTAAGTCTTGATGTAACGCATAAATTGTGTTCAAAGTTTGTTTCAAGAATCTTCGGATTCTTTAAACAAACATTGCGGGAGAAGCCGCAGGAAGCCACTATAGGGTAGATAATAAATGTAACATTATTGAAAATTATTATAATAGGTATAAACAACTTATGAAAATTAGAAATAGGTACCTATTTTGTGATAAAAACACTACATTGTAGAGTATTTTCATCCCAGAATTCACGCGGGATCTCCAAAATTAACGTGCGTGAAGTCGCGGAGAACAGCTTCTCAAATAATAAATAAATCAAGAATATTATAGGTAGATACCTAGGTAGGTACTCGTTTAATTAATACAACAGCAGGGCAATTATGTAACTTTTGTTGCTATCACATTTCAGTTTCAATGAGAAATATAGCGATTTTGTGATTAATTAATCATGTTTGGAGAGCTTCAACTTTTGAAGTATGTTTATTTTCGTTGATTAGTAGATATTGTAGTTGTCAAAACTTGCATATTGTAATTACAAAACAGCCATGTGTTTGATTGCAACCGAAAAATGATAGACACAATAGTTACGTAATAGCCCCTCAGAATGAAATTAGCTATACTCCTACGCGATATCAAAAGTGGGTTACTACTTTTTATCTCACGAACAGACGTACCTACGTATGTGCGACAAATTTCATTATAATTACCAACGAAAGGATTAAACATGCTTTCAACATTAATTTGAACAACTTTTCGAGGGCCTTTGAGCCGGCCTAAATAGAAATTGTTGTTGAAATTATTGCGATTTTCTATAAATTTAAAATGCCGTGTTTTATTTTTATATAGGTATAATATTATTTATTTTTGTATAATATTATCCCCACACTGACGACATAAAGCTGAGTCAAGGTCTTTTCAATAAATCTTTTTTTCTTTCTTTCTATTATATTCTATGCACGATTTTCTAGCGTTTTTGTCGTTTTCGTTTTGTGTCGCTCTAAAGTTGTATGTTTTGATTAAATGCTAACGTTTTCTTTTTTTAATTTGAATCATTTTTGTTGGATGAACAGACAGATAGACAAATCCCGAGAGAATCTCTTAATTTTTGCTGGTGAAACCATGTAACCATTAATATTTATTTTTTTCTTATAACATGAAAAAATATGATTTATTTATGTATAAAAAAAACATACATACCTACAGCCGAATGCAGAACCTCCTCCTTTTTGGAAGTTCTTTTAAAAATACGGAAATCTAAGCACAAAAGAACAGATGAAGATCGAGAGTACTCGGCACACACACGTCACGCAACAATTCATGCACAAAATTAGAATCAGCTTTCCTTCAAAGTAAGATATTTTATCCCGAAACACACCATCCATACCTTTGTTTAATGAACCAAACGATAATACGGTATGACTTGGGGATGTATACGTATGAGGAATATTCCTTTTTTCATATTTGAACTCTGATATACTTCTCTTGTCGCTTCAATCGCGCCTTCTTTCAGGGTAGGTAGGTACGCAGTTGTTGCAGATATAGTAATATTATTATTATAATATTATTACAACGTGTATATACTTATGCAAAACTATTCGAGATTTCACCAGCGTTAATTTCGGAGTTCCCGAAGGAATTTCGGGATAAAAAGTACCCTATGTCCTTCTCTGTATCTCTGACAACGTGTGTACTAAATTTCATGATGATTGGTTGAGTCGTTAAGGCGTGAAAGTGTAACAGACAGACAGAGTTAATTTCGCATTTATAATGTTTGTAAATAAGTAGCGATCTGTTATATAGCTGTGCTGGACAAGCCTTGCAATTACAGCTTTGCATCTCTTGGCATTTGGACGAGACGTACAGGATCCATCTTAATCCTTATGCACCTTATTTACCATAAAAAAGAAAAATTGAATTTAAATAAAGAAGCTTGAATATATTTTTAACCATTCTTATTTTGTCACAACTTAAAAAAAAAATAGAAGGGGAATTTACTGTGTAGATACTATACTTCTTTATTTGTATCTAGTATCTACATTGAAAAACAGCTCCACCGAGGGCGATGCAGAATAACAAACAACAGGTGTTCAATATGTTCAGTCAGTAAGACGGATTGGTCTCATTCAATGCCGATCAACTCAATATGGCGTCTAGCTACAAACAAATTATTATGTTTTTTGACTGATATACATATTATGTAATATTATTTACCAATCAGGGGAAATGTAGGCAAATGGTTTATGACGGGAATCGTAGATGGTGGTTCCGTCATTTATTTTTATGTCGTTAAAAAAATTGTTAAAAGTAGACTTTCTTGTGTTATACACGTATGGTACTGTATGGGACAATAACATTCACAGTTTTTTATATATAGGTACGCAAAAACATATACATATGATGTCTTGAGCTGATTTCTTTGGTGTCTTCCAAGAGCTCCGAGAAAGATTTTGCAAACTATAGCACATGGTTTGCAATTCCAAATCGTACAAGAATGTAATCTAGATAAACTTGTACATTTATTTTACTTGAAACTGGCTAAATGCATCGTATGCGTAAGTCTATAAGAAGAAAAAGAAGAAGGTAGACGCAGTAATCACAGGGGTAGTAATCTTGTGGTTAGCGAACCTGATTATTCTGTAGATACAACTTTTGCTAATAGGACGAACACTATCTTATTCGGATACACTTTTTTAAATTATTTTCTTTAGTTTACCGCTTCGACGATCGATTCACTTTTGAAGCTTTCTTCAAAGAAAAGAAACGAGATAAATTTTGGTGTAGAATAGTGACCGGCCGCACTTTGGTTGGCCACAAATAAAGCCATTCCGATTAATCAAATATCGTCTATCAGGAGTAGATCACCAAAACATAAGAGTCGTAATCAAATATCAATACCAACACTTGTATCGAAATGGAAACAAGAGAATCGATTTACAATCGACACTTGAATCTATCTGCAATGTCAACTCGACATACTTGATCAAGCTCGGTGGATATCAAGGCTGGGTAATCCATTTGCTATTGACACAAATTCGTAACACATACAAAGAGTTTATACACATTACACAGTCATGCCTTAGGCCATGTCATGTCATAGGGGAACATACCTACGTCCTACCCATACTACGTGACCCATTTTTTTTTACAATTTTTGACTCCTCTTCTGCTCGGTGACCACCCATAGTGTATGCGAAGACCCTTTTTCTAGTCGCTACGTAGACTACGTAGTAATTCATAATGATAATACGTACATACGTAGTAATGAATGATCTATCTACCTTTGTTTGTTACGCTTTCACGCCTCAGTCCTCAACCGATCATTATCAATTAGGTACACAATGTCATTGGTACAGACAAGGACATATTATGGTACTTTTTGTCCCGGCATTGTAGCGAGAACTTCGGAATTACCGCAAGCGAAACCGCAGAGAAGAGCTAGTTAAGTTATAAAAGGAGGTCTCGATCCAAATATCATGTTTCTGACTTCTGTAGTTACGACTGGGCTTTGATAGACCTACCTACTTACCTATTCTTTATACAATTTTCCTCCCCTATTACATTTATTGATTTTTAAGTTTTTGCCACAGCCACCATTACAAAAGAGCTTTATCCTGTTGCCGACCAAATTTGAGGTCACGAAATAGTCGGACAGACTCTACCCGTATCATGGGTAGTGATTAAACACTGAATTGTCCAAACCTTTGGACCCGTTAGACCTTTCATACGCCCCGGTGGACAACCCCACCATAAATTATGTTATCCTGGAAGATACATTTTCCGTCGAAACTTTTTTCCTATTTGAGTAATAAATAATGGTCGGTGTGACGCGCGAAAAGAAGTTACGGTTTACTTTTCCGTGGCATCTCAGTTATAACTTATTTACATATCGAATGAGAAATGGAGGTAAGGGAAAGAAATTGTTAACAGATATTATTACTGGAACGCTGAATTAACTGAAAAAAAAATCGCAAAAAAAATACACTTTTATGTCGAATTGAAAGCTTTTTTTTTTGAACAGGCTTTGCTGTTTCCCACGTTTTTGCTAGCGGTGTACGTGTACCTGCCTACCGTGTACCCTTTTTCACATCCTTATAAGTTTCCAAAGAACCAATGTCTAGTGCTTGCTGAAAAGTAGCCTTGCACAAAACTTCAACACTTCTGCGGTTAGAGTTGGAAGTGCGTTGTTTGTCAGTCTTTACCACATAGTACCTATAAAATTAAGTCGCTTCCCCTGTCTATTCGCAATAAACTCATAAACTGCAAAACGGATTTTCATACTCTATTCACCAATAGATAGAGTGATTCATAAGAAAGGTTTACATCTAAAGTTTATCCTGGAATTCTCGCGGGAACTCTGAAATTACCGCAGGCGACAGCTAGTATTAACTAAAATAGTAATGACTAAAACAGTAATAAAACTTTTAAAAGATAGTATACCTACCTACTTACCTATTTAAATAAATATAAATACGTATAAATAATACTCCTCACCAACAGCTGGTCAACAAAACAAAGCCCACAAGGAAGTGCATGTTTAATACATTAAAAACAGGGTACCATTTTCACCCTTCGCTATCACACTTTCTTATAACTTCTTGCAAACCCAAACGAATGCGTGATTTGAATATTTAGAAGTCTTTCACCCTCCGGCGCTGGTGGATTCCAAATGTTTGGCACGTGGACAAATATTCAGTCAGAAACGTACCAAGACTTCGTAATGCCTTCGAGTTGCAATGAGTAAAAGAGACGATGCATGAAATGACATTGAAAGTTCATCTACCTTGCTGAACGAACGTAACTACGTACGTACCGTGGAATGATCACAAGTTCCACGGTTTGGTGTGAATTTAAATTTTCTGTTTGTATTTCGATTTTCTTTCGGATTCAAAATTTTATCGTCAACTAGCTGTGCCCCGCGGTTTCACCAGCGTGTTTCGGAATTCCCGCAGGTACTCCAAAGTAAAACTTTGTCCAGAAAATTAAAATCAAAATTTTCTGGAGAGGGCTACCCTTATCACCTAGGGGTATAAAAATAGCTTTCGAGTTACGACCTATTCTCAGACCTAGTAAATATACAAAAAAATAATCATAAAAATCGGTCTAGACGTTTCGGAGGAGTTCGATAATGAACACTGTGACACGAGATTTTTATATATTAAATGTTTTTGACGAACAACTAAGGCAGTGACAGGACCACGCTCTCCGTCTTCTTTCTATACTTGTTATTATTCGGTCTTAATTTTCATATAAGACATCAATTTTATGATTTATAAAGTACTAGATATTCTCCGTCAATCGAGAGATAAAAGTACTAGGCTACTCTTTCTGTCGTTTTCTGTACCCCGTAGGTATAACATGGTATGCAAAATTTCAAAATTCAAAAAATTCAAAATTCAAAAGCTATTTATTACTTAGGATTGGTTACAATCACCTGTAATCGTCAGCAGGTTCTTAGAACTATAAATTACTGTCAGTTCGGAATACGTCCTCTGCTGAGAAGAACTGACAAGAAACTCAGCAGCGCTGTCTTTTAATGATCATTCTTATAAACTAGGAGAACAAAAAATAGTAATTGGATAGAGCAATTCATTCCCAAACGTCTGTATCATTTAAATAGTCTACTACACTATAATATGCTTTATCGCATAATCTGTGTTTAATAAGTGTCTTGAATTTATGATAATAAATAAATAATTTATTATGGCGATAGTTAGTTAAGGCGTGAAAAGGTAACAGACAGACAGACAGATAGGTACATGGACAGAGATATAATACTTTCTTATTTAAAATACTAGTACGGATGGAATTTGTTTTCAATCAATCAAAAAAGAAATTCCAGTTTGAGGAAATAGTGATTTGAATAAAACGTAACGCATCAACCCGATCGCGTTTTCGCAAACTCTACGTTACAAAGGAAGTTCGATGGAAAGGTTCACGTAATACGATTAAGCATATTATTTAATTTAATCTAATGGAACTGAATTAACTGAATTAATGTTATAAATGCGAATGTGAGTTTGTTTGTTTTATTTGTTCCACTTCCAGCACGTCTTAACTGCCGTCTCGTTACTGCAAGAACCTTTGTATAACAGAAAAGTAGTTAACAGTGGATAAATTTTTCACCTTACGCTCATGTGAATGGAGCGAAGCCACATATTCTGACTAAGGTGTAGAGTTTGAGAAGTTAGGCAATGTAGAGTTAGGGTGTGTAGAGTTAATAAGCTTGACTCTACATGAGATCTGATAACTTTTTGACAGTGCCCGTCATATGGACTCGTCTTGGCATAATTTTACATGAAAATATTTTTGGTGGGATTCAGTTTTTCCCACCATCAGGACTGACGGTCTCTTTCCTTTATTAAAATCTTGGTCAGCCAACCTCTCTCCTTAAAAACCTTTGTTGCCACTCCAGAAAAAACAAAAATATAATTATGAAATTTAAATTCAAAGCAAGTTAAATTCAGCTAATTGTAAGGTTTAAATATTAATTAAGTCTAAGAAGAGACGAGATTTGAATTATACATGAAATCAAATTTTTCAAGCAGTTAAAACTTTATGATATAATTATTTTTGTTCGTGGAAGTAACTGTTAAAATATTTTTTTTTATCAATTATATAGGCAATCAAATTTTAGCATAAGGCGAGATATTCATTGGGTATTTAAGGCTCTCACAGTAGTGGAACTACCACCACCCCGCTAGAAAAACCATGTAATATTAGATTTTTCACATATATTTGATAAACCAATAGTTGAATATTATGTAAAATTAAGTGAAAAATTTACCAAACAAAAAATGGCAACTTTTGGTGGATCTAATTAATTTTTTTTAATTATATTATGTTGTAATACTACAGAATTGTCATTACAAAAATATATTTACCTATTTTATGTGATAGGTAAATACAATTCTTGATGATATGTTTTCTAATAAATATTCTACCTACCTATATGTACCTATGTTTTCTAATACATAGGTGATACCTTTGTTTTCTAATATATGTGCTACGGTCGATTACGGGCAAGTGACATTAATTTTATCACTGTAAAGGCTTTAGTAAAAGATAAAACATCATTATTATAACAATGATAATTTATTTAAGTTGTGTTATTATTTCACATTGTCAATAAGCCTTGTCAACATGACATGGAAGTAGGTAATCTGGATGATATTAGTATGACATCAAACGCGCACGTCAGCAATATCAGCCTCGAAGTATGATACGCTGATCCTGAAACAATGAAGGGAAATTAGATACTACATAGTCGATCCCCTACGGATTCACTCACGTTAATTTCGTATGTCAATTAGGAACATTGTAGCTTTCTGTAAGAGAGAGTTTTTTTAATCAGTTAAATAGTTTTTGAGTTCATCCATAACAAACACACAAACATCAATAATCAACATCAAACATCATAGCAATAATTAATGTTTGTGGGTATACAATAAAGTTATTTCATTTCATCGATTTTTTTTTTCTTTTTAATCTTATACCATATCTCAACTCATATTATATCATATATAAACTGGTCACAGGTCTCGAATCGGTTACCTTTGGGGTGGTTTATTTCACCTTTACCTTTGCCGACACGAGAGTCAAAATATTGTACAGATCTATCATCATCATCACATGATCTTCAAATATGGATACATGCACCGGTATCTAAGCAACGTAATATTATATACTTACGGTTGTCAACGTAATCTGGCATAGTCATGCTGTTCATTTCCGAGTCCCTGAGAAATATGTAATCCGCTTTAAAACCCGTACCATCGAGTCGATCGTTAGACTTGAATGTAAGCCGCAAGAAATTCTTTTCGGAATTGATATGGAGCTCTCTCAATTGACCGCAATACCTTTTGCTCTTTGAATCTATCATTTGACTAGTGAATTGAACGTAATCACTAGCTGAAACTGCTTCGCATCTGGAAAAGAAATAATTAATTTTAAACTAGATATTTTCTTTCTTTTTCTTTATCGATTCCTACTTCGCTATTTAAAAAAACCTTCAAATCTACATCGGAGCATAGTCAAAGAAAACGCACAAATTTTTGTTTTTTGAAGATATAGGTAATATTTCCTTAATTTTGTGAACCTTTAAACGAAATTGTAATTAAGATTACAATTAATAGGCTAGTTTCCTGGGTAAAAAAATCAAAATTCTATTTAGTCCGTCAGTTAGATAATAAAAAAATAAAAGACACGTATTTTTTGCTTTTTTAAAATAATGGAAATATGCATAGATAAAGCGCATTGAAGTTTAGGGTGGGGGACTCGTGATGTCACAGCTCGCTATAACGTGCGAACAAACTGTAGCTAGGCGTGACGTCATGTGAAATTTCGACTTGATATATCTCCGTTATTTTTTGGTTACATAAAAAATAAAAAAATACGTGTCCAATATTTTTTAATAATCTACAAAACGGACTAAAAAAGAAAATTTAGGAAACTAGCCTATTATAAATGCAAATGTAATGATGACACTTGTGTCATAGCATTCTTTGTAGGTTTTCAGGTCTAAAAAGTAGCTTCAATCCATCTCAAACCTATCTGTTGGACTATTGTTATAGCTTACGAAGTCATAAGTTAGACTGGTGGGAATACCTGGGCCCTTATTCACTAATGGTCATAGTGAATAAGGGCCACACGTGGCGTTAAGATAACGCGCCAATAAACTGTCTTTCCCTCGTGCTCAAAGAAGTTTCACTACAAAAAATACATTTACAACGTATTTTATGGAATCCAAAATATTCATTTCTACTATTTTGGCACTTGGGTTTGGGATTGTGTTTTTAGGACACGCGTAATCTGCAAGAAATGTTGTTGATCATAGTGAATTAGGGCCTTTATTATAAATAAATAGGTGCTCTAGCTAATGATAAAAGTGCGTTAAAAATCATTAGTACCTAGCCTAAATTATTGTATTCGCTCTAATGTAATCCATGATCCATTATGATTTTTTAGTTGAATTTATTTAATTTTATTGTATTGTATGTACTTTGTATATAACATTTTTTAAACTAATGCGACAAACTTAAATAAAGTACCTAAAAGTTCGGATAGTAAAAGGATGATGAAAGAACTCTTTTCTCGTTAACATTTAATGGATATAATGTTGAAAAGAAAACTACTTCGCTCACGATTTACCCGAGTTGTAAAACGCGAACATCGTAGCAACGTGCACCTGATTTCATTAGTTTAGTATTTGACGCAGGTAGAAGTCAAGAAATTGGATAGTAAAGTTATATTATCCTCTCCTAGTTTGGAAAAGTATTTGGGAAAGGAGCGGTCTGCAGCGTCGGCCGTGGTGCCTCGCTGTTCCTCTCCCGTGTTTGGAAGGGTTGCGGGATGTCGTGAGGAACTCAAACAATCATTGACATTCTTGATAAACTATATTTACTTTAAAATCTAATATTTAATAGACATTTCTTAATACGTGACAGACCTAATCATAAACCAACCTCCACCGCCTTGGTCTTGTAAAATACCTATAGCATATGGTACTAATAAATCTCATAAATCTTAATGATTTCAGTAAAATAGCAGTAAGTAGGTACCTACTAGAGAAGGACACATTGTAGAGTTAAAATAATATATTATGTTACTCAAGATAAAACACGGGTAATCAAAACAAATGCTCACAGAATATAGACACAGTACGACTTCCACGAACAGACGTCAAATAATTTTATTAAATTATTTGACTTAAGACATCTACTTATCTAATTGTGATATTGTGCATCTCAGTCAAAATGACGTCTATTTTGGCCATTTTGATCATTTCGATAAGATACAAACATATTAAGACAGAAAAAAAAACTGCAGTGAATTTGGTATTTTCTTCTAATTTCAACAATATATAGAAGAATGGTGATGTAAGCCATGGGAAAGTCTTGTGCAAAAAAGTGTAAAAACAAGTAGATAAATAATTATATGCCTCTGGGCAATACTAAACTTGCTTCATAATATAATTTTATTTCACTCACGGCGTGACACCTTCCACATCGAAATGGGAGAAATGTAAATAGACTTTTTCATTTTTAGCTCCGTAGAAGAAATAGTTACATTCCGTGTCACGTGGATACAGTCCAGGGTAGTTTGGTGACGTCACCACACCCCTCGATCGTTCGCTGCTGTTATATACAAAGGCACATGGAAATTCTGGCAGTTGATTCCCCGTTGCTACGCCATAGTCTGAAAATAAATGGTTATTACTATATTTCTAGCTGTTTCCGTTGAACACATCGGCGTTAATTTCGGAGTTTCCGCGGGAATTCTGCAACAAAGGGAATCCTACTTTTACCTTTAAACTACAATATGCCATTATGCTTTGAATTTTGATTTAATCATTGCTGTTCATTAAGAATTATTTTCACTGAAAGCGATAGTACTATCGATACGGAAGAATCTTAGAAAAAAGAACAGAAGGTCGTAATAAAATCGGTATTTACATTTCCACTTCGGTGGATAAAAAAGAGAGACAGATTTATGAGCCGTACAAAATGCTTTATTGGAAGGTCAATCTTGTCATTTTTCTAGCGGAATAAATTACTTCCTCTGATTTCAGGCGGTTTATCTTATCGACAAGGGTTTCGAACAACATTGAAACTGATGGCGAAACCTTGCTAACTTCTTTTTATTTTCTTGTGATATTAAATTCGATTTCTTAGTCAAATAAATTCACTAAGCCAGGTGACGCACCTACTCTTGCATATCTTTGTTTTTGTTCTAGATTTTCTCTAGATGATTTTTTTATTTATTGATTTCAATTGAAGTAACCAAATGTCGAATTGAAAAATCAAATAAATAAAATCGGATCCGAATACAAGACTGGATAAATAAAGTCCATAATCACTTTTTCTCTATAAACACAGTATTAAATAAACCAATTTCGTATTAAAGATGTTAATTTGAAAACTACTTGTATAGAGCAGAGATCCTTACTTGACACTTAGTAGTTTTAGTGACTCACATTTGAGGCGGCGAGATATACTCTGACATAAAAAGATAATAAAAGAAATTAATATTTTTTTTTCGTTTTTGTATATTTTTTGGCATAAAGGCCTTAAGTTTTTACTAAAATTTATGTACCTAAGTAAATTGTGTTCAGGCATCTTGTTAGGCCATTTTAATTTTTTGAAAAAAGATTTTTAACGACGATAGGCATATAGGCCCTAACAATTTTTTTTTATAAAATGTCACTTAAGCTCTTTTGCGCTCATGACCTCATTTATCTACATCGACCACGTAATTATAGTGTGTACAGTCAACTCAGCAAATAGCTAACATACTCGTATCCCCAATGCAATTACACAAAACAAACTGAATTATAAATAAGTAGAGCTAGCTAGAAACCAATATCATTTGCCATTCAATTGGAGTTTCCCGTTTCATTAAATTTGCAAATCGAGTACCTAACTAGAGACCTAAATCTCACTTTATATGTATGTACACAATTTTCTGATCTCATCTGTGTTTTCCGTGTTGACTCGATTGACAAACCGGAAATTATATATATTTTTTACTAACTGTTCCCCGCGGTTTCACCCGCGTTAATTTCAGAGTTCCCGTAGAAATTCCGAGACAAAAACTACCCTATGTCCTTCTCTATTCTCTTAACAATGTACACGAAATATTTCATGATGATCGGTTGAGCCGTTAAGGCATGAAAGCGTAACAGACGGACAGACAGACAGAGTTACTTTCGCATTTATAATATAAATAGGATATATTTAGATAAAATATACTTTATTTAACCAAAATACTCATTAAAAAATCATATTGTAATAATATGTGGTGCGCTCAGTTAAAATAAAGAATATACTATATTCCTACATTTATATATTATTTTTATTCATTAGTTTTATTTTTCATTTGAATTATCATAACACACTGAGCTACTGTTAGTCTAGTCGAGTGGAAAATTTATACATTACTTGGGTCTACCTTTATGATAAACTAGCTGTTCCCCGGGACTCACCTGCGATAATTTTGTAATTCCCCCGGGAATTTGGGGATAAAAGAAACTCACGAGTACCCTAGTTTTTTGAAAGAATTTTTGAAATCGGTCCAGTAGTTTTTGAGTTTATTCGTCATAAACATTCAAAAATACAAAATTTCTTCTTTCAAATATTAATAGGGAGGTCTAGATTAAAAAAAAAAGACATTAAAATTTGTTTTTTTTTTTACCTTCAACGAAAGAATATGATATTTTGAATCCTCTACTATGTTTCGATGAGTACAATCCTCTGAACACAATAGATAGTTTTTGTCCGTTCGACATTATTGGCTTCGGTATATCGGTCCCGCAAAACGACGCCATCTTTTCAAGACGTCCGTCCACATACAAAAATACGTCTAACGAATCCATGCTCTCGCAACTGTAACAAAGTGAATTTGTTTATCGAATGTGATTTTCAAAGCTTTGTGGGAACCCTTTTTCTATTTCTCGTTGGAATGTTGAATTGAAACATACGGGTTTAGTTGAGATTTGCATTCTTGGGAATAATTTTCTTTTTGGGAGTTCTATCTAGTACCGTGTAAAAAATAAAATTCTAAGATTTTGGCCGTTACAGCCATTAACTACGACATGATAACAAAAAGTTTAAACAAGCATTTTTTCATTTGAATTTTTTTACAATATATAAATATATATTTATGATACACTAGCTGTGCCCCGCGGTTTCACACGCGTTAATTTCGTAGTTCCCGCGGGAATTCTGGGATAAAAAGTACCCTATGTCCTTTTCTGTTCCCCTGACAACTTGCATGCCAAATTTCATCCAAATTCTTTCAGCCGTTTTTGCGTGACTGAGTAACAAACATCCAATCATCCAGACTTTCACAAACATCCGAAAATCCAAACATCCACACTTCACATTTATAATATTAGTAGGATAGTAGGATAAGTACTTGAACTCACAGTCAACCCAGAGTTAAAAAGATCGAATCAAATCAATAAAAAGATAAATTTTCATCGCATAAATGTTGACTCTGATGCGAGAATCGAACTCGCGGCAATTGGGGTAGCAGTCAGTCACATCACCACTACACCAGATGGTGTTGTGGACCAAATACTTAAACTAGTAATTAAATTGTTTAATCAAACAATGGTTAATTTACATCAAAATATCAAACAATCTAAGTGAGATGAACGATGACAAAGTAAAGGCACCTCATTAACTCACTCAATTACGTGGTCCGTTAATCTCAGCAGGCTGAAGTCCTCAAAGAGCAACCTAATCCGTTCCCTTCCGCGTGCCAGAAAGTCATAGTGACATTGCGTTTTTTGGGGATAAGGAGACGGGTATAAGGGAGAGATCAATTTCCCGCTTTTACTCTTATCGCTGCTGAATACTTGATGGCAGGACGACGCTGAAATAGACATGACACTTTAGTGATACCCCTTCTGAAAGTTTTATAAAGCAACACCCCTTCATTCGTGACCGGCTTACTGAAAACTACGCTTTCATGTATTTGTAGATGAAGACATTAACGTTAAGGTTTTAGAGAATTAATATTATTTAATGTTCCAGAGCTAAAAGTTCACCAATCAAAGAAGTTAAGCTTTTGGTGATATAAACTTTAAGTTTAATAAGCAGTAAGCAAGAGTCAGCATAATGATTTTCTCTCGGACCTTCAATCAACTTGTTAATTTTGAACGTAATAAATATTTTTTTTCCTATCCGAAATGAATTTGTCAGTGCTGAAATGAATGAATCTTTCTTTTGGACAGATATTGGAATGATTGACTTACTTGCAGCGCTCACTGCCGGTCCCAAGCCAGGTATTGATTCTAAATTTGACTTTTTAGTTTCACCATCTGAAAGTAAAATGCAAAAGAGTAGGTAACAAAGATTAAAAACATAATATATTATGAAATAGACCTCATTTTATGAATTTTAAATTACGCGACCGATTCCACAAAGGAGTTTATAATTTTGATTCCTTTCGTTTTGTGGTTGAAACAAGTGTTCCATTCATTATCAGATTAGCTGTATTTAGATATTCCTTAGTATTCCCGGAACGATGTTTCCTTTACACAATTTAAAACAGGAAATAATTTGAATTGCAAATATTCTCTTTGACTCTTGAGTGTATAATCCAAGCAAAACTCGATATTCTACCTCGTTTAATTATAAACTATCGTCTCGCCTATTGGTGGATGAAAATTGAGTAGGTATAAGTTGTGAGATAATAACGTGGAAGTTATGTTAGAAAATCGGGTTTGCTATCGGGTCTGCTTCTTGCCTGAAGGAATTTAATATTCTTATTTCAACTTATTATGTGTGTTTTGGGAGAATAATATTACAAGGATTATGTTAGAGTGTTATGTGTGATAAAGACGCAGGTGTCTATGAATTCATGAATAAATGAATACTCAATATGAGCAATACCTCCACTTACAGTTCCAAATAACGGTTTTTAATCAGAGTCATATTAGTTCAATTTCCAAGGAAACGTATAACTTTTTGACACTAATTTAATTGAATGAATAGTACATATCGTCCCTTAGCTGATAACACCGCAAGACATTTTTACCAACTTACACGAGACGAAAAAAACTGTCTATTTGAAAAAATCGGTGGAATTTTTCTGTTGTTACTCTAAAAATACCTTAGTTAGCGGTTAAGAAATAATTTTACTTTTTATTAACGCTTTAACTTAACTAAATTTTAAAATGTGAAAACCGCCAATTTTCTACTTGAGCAGTGTTGTAAGCTAATGAAAGATATTTTACTTTTGATTATTTAATGTCTAAGTAAAAAAATATAACTAAAAATATGCGAAGAACATATTTTTAGTTTCATAATTTTTTTTTTCTTGTTTCCCATCGTAGTTTTACACCTAGTAATACATGGTTGCTAAACCTGTGCTAGCTTTATCTTCCATCTGAAATTGGTAGCTTGCTTTGAACCCTTGACCCGGAGTATCAGAGTTTGCGGTGAATTGCACCAGTAGTTCTGGTTGTGTCGATAATATCTCGTATCCTGTGTCAAAAATAAAATGTAATCAGTAATCGAGGAAGTTAGTTGTTAGTTTTTTTAGTTCAAATATTGATGTTGATAAACTGAGATAAGTAGAATACCAGAGGTTTCTAGATATTCTCATGAACTTGCCCACATTTCTCTATACTGAGAAAATAAGGCATCAGTTTATATAAAACCCATAATGTCATATTATTTTTATTTATTTATGTTTCGACAAAATTTCAAATTTTCGCTGAGGTTTATTTTCTGACTTTTAACGAAAGTGTAACGAGGCAACAATTAAGTTCTAAATAATTAAAACGGACGAAGCAACTGAATTTTTTAATAAGGGTCATATTGCAATGGAAAAGCTTTACCAACTCGTTTCAAAAGGGATGAAAGTTGAAAGTGGAAAATGATGATTAAATTGCACAGGTAGATAATAATATACGAATGTATGGGTATGTATAGGTATAATAGATAAATAAAAAATTACATAATGTTGTTAGATATCTTTAAATACTACACTCAATATCAGGCAAAAAAAGGAAATTTCATTAGCAAAAAGGTTACTAATCTTAACTTAAAACCTTTTTTTTTACTCTGTTCCTGTAAAGAATCAATATGGTACAATATCATTCATGCTTTAGATTTTAAAAGCTATTTTACCATTCATCGGGCAATTATCGATAAAAGATACCTCTTTAAATCCACCTATACATTATTCATGTCGTTTACGCTTCTCCCCCTTGCCATGTCAGAAAAATACCGTCAACATTTTAATGCGATCTTTAACGAAAAAAAAAATCTGGTATCTCACCTACAACTTCGTTGCATAGCATTGCTAGGACTGGCGCCGAAGGTGATCTTCCGTCAAACACTTTTATAATGTCCGCGCGATTAAGACAACTGAAAAAAAAAAATGTAGGTACACTCAGCATTATAATTTAAATATAATGTACGTAAAAGTCTTAAAAATTCACCTTTCGTCACCTTTCTGTAGAAATGATTCCTCAAAAACTAATTTGATTCGCTCATTCTCCCTGGAACATAGCGAAATTGGGTTTAGATATATTATGTATAGGTACTATATATTTATATGTTTGACAAATTATATTCCAAAATATTATGAGGATACTTCTGTGATCTGGATAATATTGGGCACGGAAAAGGTATAGGTACCTAGTAGGTATTACTCAGAAATATAAAGACACTGGCACTTTGAAGTCTGTATACTTTGTTATTAATAAAATATCTGTAAAGGCACGTAGTTTTTTTAGTAAAAGTTTCTGTGACTGTTAGCACTTATTCCTTACGTTGGTGGTTTCTCGTCCGATCTACTAAATACGGACTGAGCGCCTTGGGGCGACGAAAATAGAAATTGAAAGCTATAGGTTGGTTTAAAATAGGCAGGTTTTTTGTTGACGAAATTTTCAAGAAGACGTAAGGGAATTTATTATTTCACTCCTATTCGCTGCCCTAAAATTGTTAGGAGGACGTGTCGTAGTGAGACAAATTTACTTATAGGTACAGCAATACCTGGCTATAAAATGATAGGTGCACCGCACATTGCTGGGGTAGCTTGATGGATATCTGGGACTGTAGAAGCGGCCATGGGCCGGTCTGTTGTCTTGCGAGGTGAAGGTGTAGTCACACCACGTGTTCGGTATTTGTACACCATCAGTTTCGAAATTACCTGTAAAGGCATTTATTTATTTATTTACTAGCTGTCCCCCGCGGTTTCACCCGCCATAATTTTGGAGTTCCCGCAGGAATAGGCTATTTGACTATTTTTTTAGTCCGTCTTATAGATTAATAAAAAATATTGAACACGTATTTTTTCTTTTTTACGTAATCAAAAAATAACAGCGATACATTGAGTTGAAATTTCACGTGACGTCACTAACTAGTGCTGTTTGTGTGGCAGCTTGTAGCGGTAAGTGACGTCACGAGGCCCCACCCTAAACTTTAATGCGCTTTATCTCTGTGTATTTTCATTTATTTGAAAAAAAAAATACGTGTCTAATGATTTTTAATTTTCTAAAAGACGGACTAATTAAAATTTTGATTTTCAAAAGTTGTCAACATCGCTAAAATATAAATATAAACCTTCCTCATGAATTACCATCTATTGGTCAAAACCGCATGACTGCATATGCTGTAAATCTTTGTGGTGTATCAATTCAATTCAATTCACAATGCGTTGCGTAGTTTTAAAGATCTAAGCATACATAGGGACAGACAGATAGCGGGAAGCGACTTTGTTTTTTACTAGTAGGTATGTAGTGATTTAATAGGCTCACAAAACAGATAACAATCGGCAATGAAAACAATAATACAGCACGGTTGTAGAGCTAGACTGTTACCACAGACATGTGGGCACAGCATTGTAAAGGCTTAATAAGAATAATAAAAAAAAGTTGTTAGTCCGTTAATATAAAACTTAAATTAATGTTAGCATTGTTAAAATTAAAAATAAAATATCGAATATAGTAGGAACAATAAGAAGAAACGATCAGAGCAGAGAGGAACGAACTGGGATCATGCATCATTTTAGCTACAATAATGGGCATGTTGACTAATTTTTATTTTTTAGTCCGTCTTGTAGATTATTAAAAAATATTGGACACGTATTTTTTCTTTTTTTACGTAATCAAAAAATAACGGCGATATTTTGAGTTGAAATTTCGCGTGACGTCACTATTCTGAGAGTTTGTATGGCGGTTTTAGCGGTTAGTGACGTCACGACCCCCTCACCCTAAACTTTAATGCGCTTTATCTCTGTATATTTTAATTTATTTAAAAAAGCAAAAAATACGTGTGTATTGTTTTTTTTATTTTCTACCTGACGGACTAATTAGAACTTTGATTTTCAAAAGTAGTCCACATCCCTATTTGGGACGCAACTTTTATAAGGCTCATTATGTTTATTATTATTTCTTGATTAATTTATGCTAAATAATGAAGTATTTATGCTGAGATAGAGACCAATTGGCACTGCCTTCCTTCTCCTTCACATTATTTGTTAAATGGTTTTTTTTTTGTAATTTACTATTGACCTTTTTAATGGGGACCAATAAACTCGTTTTCTTTCTTTCTTTCTCTCATCTTTCTACTTGCATCTGTATTTGTCGATCTTGGTTAGATCATCCTCTGATCAGTACATTTTACGTTTACTTATTTTTACAACAAAAATATTTATGCTTACATACAATTTAAGTACAGCTTGTTGGTCTGGATTCGAGAATGATACGCAGGACTAGTAAAAAAATAAATGTGATATTTTAGGTACATGCTAGGTCACCGTTTTCTCTATAACATCAAAGAAATACAGACCAAAAGCCGGTTATTTCTTCTCTTTTTTCTCTATTTAACCCTTCGCGGTCAGGTTTGTTTGTTAAAAAAGGAACAGCGACATAAGTTAAAGAACATAAAAATAGGAGGTTTCGGGGGCGACGTCTAAGCTCATTTATATCTTCTGTTCCCTACTGTTTATTGTGAAAATTTACATTTCATGTAATTTATTTTCGATGTAATTTTCCGTTCAAAAAGTAAACGACTTTATTAAAAACCTAACAATATGATTAATGGTCGAACCCGTTTTTAAATTATAATGTGAAATGTTCAAACTTACGTCTGTCTATAAACCGAAATGTTCCAATGAATCCTGTCGAATTCGCTGCTTTTGGTCCAGTGTGAAACTCTAGGACCATAAGTGGTCCCGGCGAGTATATAGATGGGGGGGTGTCCGCTCTGCTACCACAAAGAACCCGGGTCCAAGCTGAGTACTCGTTGACCCCAGGTGGACCAGGTCCATGAGTGCCAACTTCTGAATAAACTTTAAGATAATCTCCCCTCGTGCAACTGTTGAAAAAACCAAGTATTTGGTAAATAATCAGATTAATAAAAAATAGATGAAATATTTTTGTAAATACTAAAACATTATATTATGTAAATTACGCGGGACTTGAACATAATATTTACATAATATAATGTGCTCAAAACGCGAAAATCTAAAAACTTTAATACTAAAACAGTATCGATTTCGGTATTTATATACTTAGTAGCTAAAAAGCTAATGCTTGCGGCTGTGGTCTGCCCTTTTAAACCGACTTCAAAAAAGGAGGAGGTTCTTAATTCGACTGTATTTTTTTTAATATCAATTTTTAGTCTTTCTAGGTATGCATATCTCTGGTTTGTGGTCGGAACATAATAATAATACACTATAATAATTAAAAATTGTAATGACTACAATCTGTTTTGTGTACTTAAATAAATAAATAATTATTTTTTCTTTCTGACATGAAGGATTATGAACTTGGGTGAGGTAAAGGCATGAAATAATTTATTGCAAATGGAGGTCCATTCCATATAGTCTCTGCCTACTCCTCCGGGGGACAGGCATGGCTTAACTATGTCCCAACTGATTGTATTAAATATTCCGTTTATTCCGTTAAATTTAATTTACATGAATTTTCATATATATTCTGAAACTGTCAAGACAGATTTGCACAAAGGTTTTTTTAAGGGAATCTCAAAATCAATGCGAATGAAACCAAAAAGCAAAAGTGAGTTTGTCCGATTGTTTGTTTTTTACGCTTTTACGCCTTAACGCCTCAGCTGATCATCATGACATTTTTCATAGCTACACATTTTCAGGGATACAGAAAGGGACGTAGGTACTTTTTATCCCAAAATTCCTGCGGGAACTCTAAAATTACCGCGAGTGACACTGCAAAAACTAAGCATACTTCACGTTGCAGGGTACAGAAAAGGTTACAGGGTTCTTTTATCCCGGAATTCCCGCGGGACCTCCGAAATTAACGCGGGTGACACCGCGGGGAACAGCTAGCACATCAATATAACTCACACACTCAGTGATTGCTGCATTATTTAACATACATTGGAAGGCTAAGGTTAAAATACACTTGGATTTGGTTTGCTAACGCTCTCTTCGTCTCGAGTTGCATACTCTATATAAGCTCCAAGAGTAAATCCAGTTTATCGTAAGTCTAGAGGGATGAAAATTTTTCAACATTCATTTACTTTTATCGCGTTTATTCAGAGTTGATAAAGCCTGTAATGAAATATCCACTGAGAAGTTTTTTAAGCTTTACTTAATCCCATAATAGATGGGTCTCCAAAATTGTTTGCTGGAAACCGGAACGGTCTTAAGAGTAGTAGCCTGAGATATGGCCGCTGATTCCTTCAGGTAGGTATCTTTTCCTTAGGAGTTAAATTAAAATCGTGATGCATTGTTTAATGTTATAGTTAGAAAAAACAAATTAGAATTTTTTTTTTTCATTATTTCAATATAAATTATTTATTAAGTAATACAATAACACTATAGCTCATCCACTGCGGTTTCATCCGTGTCAATTTTGGGACTCCCTCAGGATCTAATTGTAACGGGATAAAAAGTAGTTTATGTGCCCCAAGATCCAAATGACTCTTAATTTGATATTAAATAGTTGTTCCTCGCAATTTTACCAGTAGTCCAGGACTTCTTCGGAAATTCTTTATTTCGGAATGAAAATATTCTATGTTACTCGGCAAGCTTTTATTTATTCGCTAACTATAGAGGTAACGCCGAAAAAACTTTTCTCTTTATATTGTAACACTAACGAGCTGCCCTCCACGGTTTCACCCGCAGTAATTTCGGAGTTCCCGCAGCAATTGTAGGATAAACTATACCTATAAACCTTCCTCTGGAATCACTGTATCTATTAATTGGTGAAAAATGCATGATTTTTTTTTGTTTTTGAGTTTATCGCAAACTGACAGACAGATGAGGCGGAGAATTTTGTTTTATAATATGTAGGTAAGGTAATCATTAATATTAAAAAGTTTTCATTGAGTATGATAACAGATAATCTGCATGCAGAAATCAGCGGTCGTATATCGGAGTATAGTCGGCGACTAACTTGTATTTTAGCGCTCCTTTTGTTTTTACTCGTACCATTATTCGAACAAGCCGAACACAGAGACACAGAGAGAGAGCGAGTTTTGCCAAATTTATGACGTGTAGTTGTTAGTTTGTAATGAATTTAGTAACTTTAGTTCCATGGTTCCACCCTAAATTATTGCAAAATTTGTTTTCGGATTTGACTAAATGGTGGCTTAAATGTTTGTACGACCTTTCCAAAGTTTTGGACCCGCATGGCGGACGGTAGACCTTTGTTTTATGTATTAAATTGAAACACACCATCGTTGGATATACGAGAATTAAATAAACATAACCATGTTATTCAATACCTAATTTTAACAAAAAAAAAAGAAATTTGTCATCAAAAACGCTTTGCAACTTGGAAAAAGTGAGATTATTAGAACAAAAACCCGCCAAAATTATACCCCAATAAAAATACCGCTAATGTAATTCAAGATGAAAAGCCCCAACTCATCATAACCCACTGTTTGTGCCTAACAGCGAGCGGTTCCAATATCAACAAACATTCGCGAGATGGCAACATAAAATGTCATTTGCCACAAACCTTGTGTAAAGAGAATATTAATCCCATAATGTGGTTGACGTAAATGAGTTTCTTTTAGACGCCCCATCCAATTTAGAATTCAATTAGTACGCACGGAAAGATATGGTATTACTTTGTATTCTATATTTTGTCACCGAAAATGTTCTTGTTTACAGGCACCACTAAAAACAACGTGAAGGTTTATGCTGATGTTTTATTAGGTAGATATATTAAGTTTATGTGATACTAGCAACTCCCAACGGTTTTACTCTCATGAATTTTCTTAAACATGTTAAAAACTAAAGCATATTGTAAATGCTGCATATGAAACTGGACGTCGGCTAAGCGTAACTTTACTGCTCTCGTATAAAATACAGCAACTCTGGTTTTCATTAGACCCCATAAATGCATCCGTGTTTACCCATCCTAGCCAAATAACAACGATCAATACCTATCACTTAACCTCTTAGACTATCCTGTGATAAACTATATCCTATTTCTTGGAACTACATATAAGAAAATCCGTTGCTCTGATGAGATATAAATGCTTAGAAGATGGGAACAAACAAACACACTTTACAGTACAATATTTAATATTATGATTATAAAAAGTAAGCTTGCCCGTCACTTAAAATCTTGATTAAAATCTTTTGTTATCCAAAAATTTACGGAGCAATTTCGCAAGAGATATTTTCATGGGATCACTCGCCACGTGACTCGTCTCGCTCTTGATATTTACTCAACGGAAGCCATTTTATGCCGTTCAAATATAAACTCGTAGTGGCAATAAAGGCCCTCGTTACAAGGAACAGGCTATTATACCGTGAGAGAGAAATTTTCGTCTGAAGAGACCTCTGAATGAAGTGAGAGTTGTAATCGGCGAGTCTGCGAGAGAGTAGTCTTTTGTCATGGTGCCTATACTATATGTGTAACGGTCACATACAGTTCAAATGGATGTCACACCATCAACGGCATTAAACTTCCTTTTCTGGGACCTTTTCACATTAAGCTCACAGTTCGCAGATTACCGTGAGCCTTCAGTTAGCATCAAACACTAATAAGACTCGAATAAATCGTATCTAAAATTGGAATTTTTATTTAATTTTTGACTAGCTGTTCCCCTGGATTCACCCCCGTTGATTTCGGGATAAAAAGTACGCTAGATCCTTTTGTGCCTCTAAAACGTGCAAACCGTAGGCAAACTTTTATGACGATCGGTAAAGTAGTTAAGGCATTAAAAAGTAACCCACCCGACCCACGTATAGAATCGTTATAATATTATTGTGTATTTTCATATTTTTTTTGTTTTGGTGACAATACAGAACAATAATAATAATAATATAATATTTGTATATAATAATAAGAATATTTGTATTTATTTATTTAGCGATAGATTTATTTATTTATTTATTTATTGAATTTAAAAAGCATGACAGCGTAAGCGTATTGTATTGTATTGTATTGTACTTATTGTATTATTTATTCATTTATTTTAAATATATAATTCTTCGTTAATCATACAATTTTTTTTGTAGCTAACTATAGGTGGGCTTTAAATCAACCACATTTAAATTTCGCTACCACATGAATTTTTAAGTTTGAATTATTTTTTCAGCGCTCGGTTAATTTGGAAGAGCTGTTTTTACATTATTACTTTGAATACAGAGTTGGGCCTATAAAAAATAGAGTAAACTCTCACTTAAAAACGGCTCAATCGTTTTGAGGAAAATTAAATAATATTCAAACCCCATCGAGCTTGTAGAACATGACGACACTGTGTCACAGTATGTTTAACGAGTTGCGTTGATGTGTTTCGCAGAGATTACTACAGCGCGATGTGTGTCGCCACCCTAAATTAACGGGTTCTTAGCCATTCTGTCGTGCGACATGTTTAGGATCAAGGATATTTGGGACGGAGTCTACGTTCGTAATATGAAGTTGTGAAGTAATAATTTTACAAGCGAAATATAATACATTTACTTGAGGTTAATAGACATGTTGTTAAGGTTGAAAATCACAATTCTATTTAGTCTGTCAGCTAGATAACAAAACACATAATAGATGCGTGTCTTTTACTTTTTGAAATAAAAAAAAAAAACAAATTCGAATAAAGCGCATCAAATTTTAGGAGTGGAGTTTTTTGGCGGCAATCGAAGATGGCGGTTCGGTTATTTATTTTCATGTCGAGAAAAAATGGTTAAAAGTGGATTTCGTTGTGTCATAAGGCGCTGTATTGAAGAAGAAGAAGAAGAAGAAAATACATTTAATATTGGACAATAATTTTCACAGTGACGGTTTTTTAAGTGCTCAAGAAGATATAATGACATTTCGAGCTGATTTCTTCGGTTTCCTCCAAGAGCTCCGAAAAAGTTCTTGTAGTCTATTCAGTATCATGGCCTACAAGTTCAAATCGTACAACGATGCTAAACGCTAATTTGTGCATTTAACTAACTTATATTACTTGAAACTGGCTAAATGCATTATATGCAAAAGCTAATAAGAAGAAGAAAGAAAAGAAGTTTAGGAGTGGAGGCTCGTGACGTCATATGTAGGTAAACACGTATAATACCAAAGCCTAACAACTAAAATCTAGTCAACTAGTCTATTATGTAGAGCCAGGCTGTTATTCCTTATATTTTAAATTAGCTGTATAAACGTGGTTTAACACTCGCGTGTTTCGGCTTTCTCTCGGGAACTTTTCTAGTAAGTATAGTATTATAATATTATCTGTGCCTAGGTTATCAGGATAAAAGTGGAAGCGGTGTATATACATTTGCCATGCCATATGCAATACAATGCCATATGGCATTTCATTCAAATCCATCCATTATGACGTAGTTCCTGTGGGATGCGTGTTGAAACAGATAAATAGTCCAAAAAAACAAGAAATACATTTGACAGCACCGTTGGTCTCGTTATTATTTCTAACATTTCTTCATACACTTTTTTTTTCCATTTATTTCCAATGTACGGGAAAAACGCATATCCATATAACATTTTACCTATATGTACATGTTACAAGATGAGATGTGAGATTTGTTCTTGTACGAATAAATATACCGGAGCATCACAGAAATGAAGCGAAAGATTCCTCAAGAACTTGATAGAAAAACTCTCTCACCTATTTATCTCGTTTATATTCGACGTAACATTCGATATTGAATATCTGGGCCCTTATTCACTATGACCATAACACGCCGCGCTAAGATAAGACGCCGTAAATACTGTCTTTCTCTCGTAATCGAAGAAATTTTACTGCAAAAAATACATTTAAAACGTTTCTTATGGCATAAAGAATAATTTCTAATATCTTAGCATCTAGAACATTTGGAAATGGGTTTTTGGGACGCGCGTTATGGGCAAGGAATGTTGTTGGTCATAGTGAATAAAGGCCCGGATATCATTTACCTGGCGATGGGCGGACATTTTCACGTAAACTCGTAACAGAAAAGTAGACGAAAACGTCACCCTTGATACTTATTGAATCATAAGATACTGTCATTACCCATTACATGAAGAAATTGACTTTTGGCGAAATCTTATATAAAGAGATTTCGAGCAACGTTCACTCGATGATGTTATGAAAGTCTGCAAATTTCATTTGACTCTTTAGATAATGAAATTTTGACTCGTTTTCTCAACAGTCCCTTTAAGACAAATACATACTTTTTTCTCTTAATTTGACTTTTCGATAAGTGGATTATCCTTTTATTCTTATTACATACCTACGATTCACTTAACTCGAAATTTTTACTTAATAAAATTTTATAGAAAATCAATTATAAATGATATTTGGATTAGAACTCTAAAACGAATTCATAGTCATACGTATCTTTTCATTCTATTTTGTCGAGTGGAAATATTGCGGGTGACCAGATGGTTATATTATCGCCAATGTTCTTTAAATTGCTATTGAATTTGCATCACTTATTAAATAAAATGAATAACAATCATAGAAAAAAATCTTCGCCGTATGTTCAGAATTTATATATTATATTATGTTGCTCTCGTACATTTACCGTTATAGGTATATCACTATGTTGTAACGTTAACGTTGTAACCCATGTCAATTTCGGCAATGCCACTATCGGGAACTTTTAATATACGAGTGTATTTATTAAGTAGATATATAAATCTTTCGGAAGAAATTCTGTAAACGATAGTGAAAACCACAAAAAAATCCGTTGCGTAGTTTAGAAGAACTAAGCGGACAGACAAACAGACGCGGAAAGCGTATTTATATAACACAAAAAAATTATTATGAAACACTTATAAACATATAATATGTATTTTTCAAATGAAAAAGCTCTCATACAATAGTTTTGCTGTTCGAAAAAAAAAAACAATATCTACAGAAAAATTATACCTAACTTTTAGAGAACAATTGAATTATTATAGGTAGTTGTATAGTTAACTTTTCGTAAATAAATTATCTGCTTTATGCAGTATTTATAATAAAATTGGTACATACTGAATTGATACCTACGCATAAAAGTTATCGCATTGGTACCTATAAACGAAAAGACAAAATAAGAACTATTCTGAACAAAGAAGAACAGATGTCCCGAATTTAGTGAAAAGCAATAAAAATTGTGAGATCCTGGTAACACAAAGTGGCGCAAAGTAGGTGCTCGTAGTTTCCTCCGCCACTAACTACAACTGTTGGTGATAAGTACCCACCTATGTATAGTTCCTGTATACGGACTAACAGAATCCCTATTCGAAAACCATCCTTCTTAGAATCCTTACTAATACAAGGTGTTGCGCAAGGGTGTAGTCATATTTAAAGATGGTGAACTGGCCATCTTATACAATAAATAATTTGACTGTATTAGGTATTTACACACATCAAAAGTGTCTAGGGATCAACATATATTTTTGCAATAACTTTTCTCCTGATTGATATTAATTAAAATTTTCTTTAAGGATTCATCAAATAAAGTGTTTTCGTTTGTCACAGTAACGATAAACCAAGTCACCTTTGCATTAATAAAGAAATTTGCCATTTTCCTAATAAAGGGATTTTTGACATTTGAACCACTAACATTAAAGTTCGAAAAAAAGACTGAAATAACAGTTTTCTTTAAAATTTTATTGGGTAACTTAAACAATTAATAATCCGTGTTTCTACCGCGAACACTAACAACACAAGAACATCGGTTTGGCATACTCAAAATTAGTTCATCCAAATCACGCTGTGGAATGGCCGCCCATGTTCGTTGCAACAACAAAAAAAGGTCTTCTTGCGACTGGATACCCTCCATATTCGGCAGAGCTCTTCTCTGTAGCATATCCCATGCATGCTCAATCGGGTTCAAGTCTGGCGACTGAGCAGGCCAGGGCAGGACATTGATGTTAGCTGCGGCGAGAGTCTGTCTTACAACTCTTGCGGTGTGCGGTCGTGCATTATCATGCACTAACTGAAATAAGGGACCGATTTGCACTTGTAGAGGAACGATGACGTCTGATACAATCGTCTCACCATAAATTTGAGCGTTGAGGTTGCCTCTGATCCAAATCAACTCAGTTCTTCCGCCGATCCAAATACCCGCCCATACCATGATGGTTCCACCACTATAAGGATGGACTTCCTGGCAGGATTTTAATCGCTGTTGGCGTCCAGGGGTTCTCCAGTGTCGTATACGTCTTGTATCCGGTCTCATACCAAAACGAGACTCATCAGAAAAGCACACGAAACGCCATTGTTCTTCTGCCCAATTTCTGTGTTCAAGAGCCCATTGATATCGAATCCTACGATTGTGCATTGCTATAGGTGGTACCCGTAGCGGTCTTCGGGAATGAAGGTTCACTTCATGCAAGCGGTTTCTGACTGTTTGGTCGCTAATTAAGTTCCCTGAAGAGTGATGAAGCCTCACGGCTAACATCATGGCGGTTATTGTTGGAGCTCTTCGAGTTAAGATTTGAATGTATCGGTCTTGTCTCCGTGTGGTGCTGCGATACCGTCCTCCATGGCGCTCAGCCACGGTACCAGTGCTTCGGTAACGTGTCCAAAGTCGACTGATAACACTCTGACTTGTATTCAGAGCTAAAGCCACAGTACGTTGCCGGGAACCAGCTTCTATCATTCCCACGGCTCTGAGCATTTCTTCCCTGCTTAAATGACGTCGCCGCTCCATAATAACGTTGGTTTTAATCAGTAGTAGGGAAACAGTAGCACTAATACTGTCTTCAATGCGTTGTATGTTTTTATAGGGAAAATATTGACGGTTGATTTTCATCTTTTAGTCGAATTTGATTGACAGTTCCTGATTCAAATTATGTAATGCACCAAAAAGGATCCATATAAATTTATAAAATCATAAATTTATTACAAAGCCACATCTCAATCTCAAGAAATCCGCATAAAAATGCTTGATCCCTAGACACTTTTGATGTGTGTAGCTTAAAAACTATCTATTAAGCGAATAAAAAAACATCCTTTTTTGGACATAGATTAGTAGTAGAGTGTTAACCCACACTGGAGAAATTTTGGGTAAATCGTGTTTTAAAATTATAACGCCATTTTGTGGTAACATTCTTAAGTATTATTGGTATTTGTACAATGTACCTAATATGTTTGATACATATTTGAAAAACGTTTTGTAACTCCCAATGATATTGTGTTCTGTGTTAATAACTTAATTCATGAATTTTTGTGGGTTACGTGTTGTTACTTATCGGTGTCAAGTTTGGACTTTAACCGTGTCCCATATAAGATAAGTAGAGCTTGTACCAGATACCAGACCACTGACATATAATACTTTATACCTACTTTTTAAAATTCTGTGATACATATTAAACTACACTCAAGGTGAACACAAAATGTCATACAAATAAATATCATATTACATTAATTATGTGTATGGATGCGGGATTCGAACCCAGGATACCCGGGAACAGATTCGCTTACTAATAATTATACCAACATTGGTAGGTACAGCGTAATGTATTGGTATCTATTAGATCTATATCTACTAATATTATAAGGAGCAAAAGTTTGTGAGTTTGTGACGTTGTAAGGGGATCTACTGAACCGATTTTAAAAATTCTTTCACTTATACGATGCTACAGTGATCCTGAATGACAGAGGGTACCTTTTGACCTGGAATTCCCGTGGGAACTCCGGAGTTTGTGAGGTTGTAATCTATGAATCTACTGAACCGATTGTAAAAATTATTTCACATATAGATAGGAAGCTAAAGTGATCCTGAGTGACAAAGGGTATTTTTTATCCCGGAATTCCCGCGGCAACTCCAAAATAACCACGCGTGAAACCGCGGGGGTCTTCTAGTTTCTCATACAATACAAAGGAAACAAAACACAATTTAAGCTTGGTGCAGAATAGGGACGGGCCGCACTATGGTCGGTCGTTCCGCGCCTCGCAACACCGAGTTTTATTTTAAAACTAAACTAGATAGAAGCCATTTGCCGTCCATGTTATCGTATTAGCTTGTGGTGTGTACAGCTGTTGTTGCTAAAGTGACAAGAAGCAGCAACATTCGTTGGTCGGACGACGTCGAAATTGTTCACACGCTACATAGCTGGTAAATGTTGAGTTCCTACATATTACACGAGTGGTTTTAATAAAATCTAGACACGCGGCAGCGTGTTAAGCTAAGTTCAAGCAAAGGAACTGGCTAGCCAGCGCCGAGTGTAATATTACACGAACCACTTGGTGCCACTTTTGACACTTCTATAACTTAAAACCTCTTTAACGTAAATACATAAAACTACGTGTGTTTAATTATATTCATAAGGACATGTAGAAGCCCAAATTTCATGAAGCTAGCTCAAACGGTTATAAAGATATGAAGGTCAAAAAATCGTAAATTTGACTGACTGACATATAGTACCTAAATGTAACCTATTTCCAGATGACCTAGAAGGATGGAATTTGGAATCCAGCTTGGTAATTGTGTGTAAGCGTAGGAAAAAATCTAAAAATACAAAAAGTCAAAAAGTAAGCGGTGTCCCCACAAAAAACTTGTAATACGCGCTAAACAACCGGCCAACGGTGTGTCGTCGGTGGCGCGCGGCACCACATAATTTTACACAGAACCGAAGTAAATCTACATAAAAGCGCTCCCGATCAACACATAAACATAGGCACCGCTTGCGAATATCGATTTAGTTGTTTATTGTTTTATTACATTTATGTTCATCCTGCTTCTTTCTCAATGAATTAAATGATTGTCATATTATAACCACAATCTCAATACCTGCCTAGTTTTCTTTACAAAAAGTAATGATATCTCACCAAAAGCATAAATGTAAAAAGGAGAGCCAAGTTCAATATAAAAATTATGCTTGGCTGTGAACTTTGCCGCAAAAAGAACGGAAATCTAAATGAGTGCCAAGTTCTATGAAAAATCGAAATATAATTTATATGTCCCTATAAATACATATTTCGATTCTTTTTACGGTGAAGCATATTTTTTGTACTGAACTTGGCTTTCCTTTTTATATTTATGTTTTTGGTGGTATATCTATTAAAAAAAAGAATTCGTTTTAATTTGAATTTTCATACACCCTTAATAACATGCGAAAATTTTGTGCAAAATTCTAGTTTCTAAACCCAGCGTTTTGTCTGTGCGTTATCTGTTAGTCAGTCACTCAGTTTCTCCTTTTATACGTATACTAGCTGCGCCCCGTGGTTTTACCCGCGTGAGTTTTGGAATTCTCGCAGGAACTCCAAAGTAACCTAATTTACTCCTTATAATATCAGCTAATTAACAGTGAAAGTCCCATCAAAATCGATCCAACCGTTTCGAAAATTCTCCTGCGGGTCGCGTGAGTTTCCGAATTCTCCCAGGGAACTTCTTTTATTCTTCTTCCTCTCATTATAACAAAAACACAAGAAAAAAAGAATTAGCGAAATTGGTCTAGCCGTTCACGCGTGATGCTGTGACCAAAGGAAATAGGGATTCATTTTTATATATATACCTACGTATAGATATAGATATTTAAATGACTATAGTTGCTCCCCCGCGAACCAAAATCATTCTTAAAAATACTTTATTTGAAAAGAATATTGATTTCAATGACTCTTAATTCAAAACTAAACTAATGAAAAATATACATATACGTGTGAAATCGTATTTCAAACAAATTGCGATTTTATTTGTGTCAGTAGAAAAGAATTCAAATGTGAGCAAAAACACGAGTTAACTTTCTGACAGTCATTTATTTCACAGCCACACTATAATTCTTCTCACGTAATGTCAAAAGCCCTCAGCAAAAGCTTAAGCCTTAAAAGATGGTGCAAGTATTAAACTAAGTACTTTAAAAAGCTTTTAAGCCTACTTAATCAATTTCATTTATACTGATGCTCGTGGTTTGAATCCATGTGAGAGGAATTCTCATGGGAACTCTCGTTTTACCGCTATTAAAAAGTGTTTGAATGTCGGAAACATAAGCTACATGTAGTCTTAACGTTATGTTTTTATACAACATTAAATTACCTATTTTTTATACCTTTTCTATTTTTTTATTTAAATTCCTCAAGGAGATATAAAGATGTATTATATATTATAACTAGCTGTCCCCCGCGATTTCATCCGCGGTAATTTCGGAGTTCCCGCGGAGGTTGCGGGAAAAAAGTACTCTATGTCCTTCAGTTCCCGAGGGAATTCCGGGATAAAAACTATGCTATCTTTTAAGTTGGACCATATTATAAATGGTTGCAAAATTTTATCAAAATCCGTTCAGTAGTTTCGGAGTCCATCGCGGACAAACAACGTGACACGTGATTTATATATATTAGATATAGAGATATTTTAATATTGAATAAATACTATGTGCATAAGAAAAATGTATTATTTACGCATCTAAGTATACAGACAGTATCTACTCAATTTTCGAAAAGATTTGGCGAGCACATAATATGTATATATTTTATCAACAATTCAAATAATCTATTTGAAAATATGTTTTATACATACTGAACGTAAATGTCTAACAACATTATGAAAACGAGGGTTTAAATTATTATTAATGTAAAATTCTACAAACATTATTAAATAGTTTTCAAGGCATAGTCGCTAGCGCATGTATTTTACGCCTAAACATTATTTACTGAAACAGCTTTTAGCTTGCCGTGTGGCCTACGAAGATTTGTACAGAACAAAACTATTATAAGTTTGCCTCGATTCATTAACTTTGCCAGGATCAAGTTGTTCGCGTCTTTGAATGTCGTTCTTCAACTGTTTATGTCGACAATTATAACTCGTCTATAGTTACGTAGGTGTGACTGATTAGTCCTACTAATATTATAAACGCGAAAGTTTGTAAGAATGTATGGATGGATGGATGTTTGTTACTCTTTCACGCAAAAACTACTGGATGGATTTAAATTAAACTTTACAATAATATAGCCTATACATCAGATTAACACATGGTACTTTTTATCCCGGAATTCCCGCGGGAACTCTGAAATTAACGCGGGTGAAACCGCGGGGCACAACTAGTAGCACATACAGATGTTATGAATTAGGAAACTTATTAGAAGTAAACTTATTATAGAAAAAGTAAATATTTCTATTCCTAAATGTGTTTCGTTTTCGCAAGTTATTTATTATTATTAATTAAAGAAAAAAATCACTTTGGTCAAACAGTACAGACCTATTTAATAAGACGTAAAATATACAACAAAAATTAGATTTATAGAAAAGACTAGCTGATCCCCGCGGTTTCACCCACGGTAATTTCAGAGTTCCCGCGGGGATTCAGGAATAAAAGTACCCAATGTCCTTCTCTGTATCCCTGGAAACGTTTATGCAAAATTTCGTGATGATCGGTTGAGCCGTTAAGGCGTGAAAGCGTAACAAACAAACAACATTTCAGAGATCCCGTGGAAATTTCGGGATAAAAAGTAACCTATGTTACTCAGGACTACCATAGCTATTAGTAAGTGAAAGAATTTTCAAAATCGGTTCAGTGGATCCAGAGATTACCCCCTACAACGTCTCAAACTGACAATTTACAAACTCACAAATTTTACCTCTTTATAATATTAGTATAGCTAAAGTCGTAAAATTACTGTTCTGTAATAATTCATGCATAAAAGCTATATAAAAGCAACATATATAACCTAAAACCTATAGCTATTGTAACGTATAACGTTTGTTAGTTCCACACGATTAGTTCCGAGGACGTCACCGCAACGCGAACGCGTGATATATAAACCAAATAACGTGGACTTTCAATGCAAATACCGATGTGAGAAAGTCTATGGAGCTGGTATTGCAGATTAAACTCGTTAATTTCAAATAAGAAAACCTTTTAGGACAGGTTTATCTCAACCTTCGATTTATTCAGAAAAAAAAAATATTTAAAAATTTTGTTAATTTTTTATGTGAATAATAAGAACTATGCAAATCGTATTCAAAATTTGAATTGAAATATAATGTTTTTACACATAGTCTGGTTGAAATAGATTTTCGTTAAAATTTTCCTGTGTTTAAATGTTTAAGAACCATATAAGAGAAACGTGCGAGCACATATCTGAAAAGCCGTTGTGTTGCATATACATCTGATAATTGAAGGTAAAATGAAAATACTTTAAGTTCACAACGGAAAAAGTAGGCTGTATGTATCACGCCTCCGTGTACCAAAGTGTGCCATAATATTTATAGCTAACAATAGTGGTACAGCGACAGAGATAAACGACGCCCAAACAAAAGATAGTTCCTAAGTGTACCCTACTGAAACTGTTACTATGGACGCTCAGAATGTTTTTACGTACGTTCGACATTCAAGTGCGAGAAGAAAATGAAAAATCTAGTTATAACTAAACTGATTTTAGTAAAATAGTTACTACCTATTTTGTTATTTTCTAAAGAAGTAATGGCTTAGCGTAGATGCTGAATGATGTGGCGTAATTTCACTAAAGGAAAATCTACCTGTATTTTATCTATACATTTATATATATTTATAATCTAGACATATAAAATGCTTTGTCCTGAATGACTGACTGACGGATCAACGCACAGCCTTAACCGCTGAACGTATAGAGGCCTGGAACTTGGAGGGTTTATTCTTTCTTATCGGATGATAAGAAAGGATTTTCGAAGCGGACGAAATCGGACGAAAAGTTACCAATAAAATCTAAAGTAGCTCATGTCATGTTTACAAATTAAATGTTTGTGTAACAGTTTGAAATTGTAACATCATACATTTTCATAGCGGGCACGTGACTGTGCATGAGTTACCTAATAATTTTGTATCAATTTTGGGTAATTGCTCTTACAATGTGCCTATCTGAGGTGCCTATACGTACTGATATTAGTGATTGTTTTGGCTGGCTGTGGCTCTTATTTTATTTTGAAGTAAACCTTTTTTTGATACTGTGGGGAAAAATGACAGCTGAGTCACTCAATAGCGTCATATTAAGTGGTTGTGATTTAATGGTTATAGATATAAGGTTTTACACTCTTGGGCTATGTTGGACTGGTTTGAATCGCATAGTTTCTCTGAGGACTTTCTGTTATTTTTTTTCTGTTCCACTTCTTACGCATGTACCTCATTGATTTACGACTAGCCATGATGTACCTACAATGAATCTTAAATTCAAGCCTGTTTTTAATAAAACCTTTACCTTTACTTGTTTGTCAGTTTGTTGGAAGGGAAAAACTTACATTACTTATAGTTAGGTTATATTATGGATTAAGATTTAGGGTAAGGTATGTACTTTTTATAAAGTAAGGTAAATTAAAAGTATCTGAGTAAAAAAGTTTCTTTATTAGGAAAACATAAATTCAAGAGATTATTATGGACTAAAGCCAAATTGAATACAGACGCGCTTCAATAATGCTTAGGTTTAATTACCAACTTTTTCTCCACCAAATTGGATAAAAAGGAAAAATCAAAGCAAATTAGAGAATAATAGTACTAGGTAGGTACTGAAGATACAAGATTATGAAAAAATAAGTGGCCGCCATTGATTTAAAAACTTTTTTAGATTGTACCTGGAAACACAGTTCCGTTCAAAAACGTCCGTTCCAAAAAGTCGTGTAGATTGTTAAAAATGGAAAATATAACCAACTGTCAAAAGAATTTAATTGAATACCTAAGCAAAATTTGTACTTCTTCAGACGATCTTCAAAATAAACTGTATATTTCCAATTCAAAGGTTTTTGTGAGTATACTAATTTTGCGTTACTGCTGCATGGCTGTATATCTATAGGGTTTTTACTTTTTAGCATGTCAATAATAATAATAATAATTATTATTATTTATTTATTTAGAACCAACTTGGATCATTTTGTTAGTAACATGTTTGCTTAACCTATTAATGGTGCCCTTAATCCCGTGAATGTGAGTATGTTTGTCACACTTTCACACCTTAACTACTCAATCGATCATTATGAAATTATGCATACACATTTTCAAGGGTACAGAAAGGGACATTGTGTGCTGTTATAGCCTAAGTTAGTCCTCATAATATCTATGTGCTAGTGAACAGGCAAAAATTTTAATAATTGATTTCTTATACCGTATAACCATGTATACTTTAAATTTAGACATTACAATTCGACACTTAAATTTTTTTTGTATGTATAGAAGTATCAACAGAATTTTATTGGGGTCACTCCAGTTTTTATGTCCTGAATTTTTTATAATAGAATCTCGTTCGATTCTCACTTAAGTAAATAAATATAAACAAAAGTTGGGCTGAAACAAACAAAGCGGTATGGTATGGTATGGTAGGTATTGCGCCGTCTATGTGAGTTCTTAGTGAGGAATCCGGGTTGCGTGTCCCACCTCAATTGAAACACTGCGTTGGACATTTTGTTATCTCGTTGTAATTGGTTCAAGATTGATCCGGAAGGCCCGATAAGGTACGAGAAATAAGGGAACTATTTTTTTCAAAAAAAAAGGAGCCAATACTATCCTTATAACATCAGCTATCTGCCAGTTATAGTCCCGTTAAAAAAACAGACAGACAGACATGCAAATATTAAAAAAAAATAGTTTTTTTTAGCATAAACAATATAATTATATTTTAGTGACAGAAGGTGAACAGGTTTGTTTTTTGACTTATACGGCCGCACTCAGAGTCAAATTTAATGATCACTTAGTTAAGTATAGATTTTTAAAACAAATGCCACAATCAAAGACGTTCGTAAATTAATGTTAATTGGCATTTAATGAGATGTAACTTAAGTAATTAAATGTCAATTAACATTAATTTATTAAAATTGTCTTATTGCGGCAGTTTTGTTTTAAAAATCTATACTTTTCTAAGTAATCATTAAAGTCAAATCTGAGTGCGGCGGATACACGTATAAATCATGGCATTTACTATTTAAATTTAAATACATAAGTATTTTAAATAAAATGAGTGTAAATCTATTGTGGTTAAGCGAAGGAAAATCCACGACGACGACTCAGACAAATTAATACGTATCTAAACTTGGGCGATGTCTCCTTGTAGCGGGGGTCTATTGTTACCAAAAACTTCCGACGGTGTCTCTCCTTTGACAAACCGTCACTATTAACAAAAAGCTTTCATATTGATTAAAATCAATTCACTGTTCAGAGTGAAAACTGAAGTGAAAAGTAAATCGGCAAATTGTTTCCAAGGGACCATTGTTAGGTAGAAAGTTTTCGTAATAAAAACAAAATAAACGAACAAAGAACAAAGGCTGTTTTAAGTGAAATTGGTTTTTTTTCCTCTGTACCTACTTACTTGTGAATTAATTTCGAAAATAATGAAAATACCGATTGATTTTGAAAGGAAAGGTTAAATAATAAATTAATTTCGTACAGCCTTGTAACTAAAAATAGGTAAGTTTATTGCAGACTAGCTATGCCCCGCGGTTTCACCTGCGTGAGTTTCGGAATTCCCGCAGGAACTATTATTTTTTTTTTTTATAAAAGTAGCCTAAGTTACTGCTTATAACATCAGCTATCTGCTAGTGAAAGTCTCTTTAAAATTGGTCCAGCCTTAATTACAATTGTTTTTTTATATAAGTGTCGTTTATATTTCCATATGTGTTTAATAAAAAGCTGTTAATTTGGAATTACAAACAGATACTTCAATTTTATTTATATGTATAGATACGCTGTACCCCGTGGTTTCACTCACGTTACTTTCGGAGTTCCCGCGGGAAACCCGGATAAAAGTGCCGTTGTCCTTTTCTCTCCCCCCCCATTAACATAAACATTTTTTTTTTAATTTATTTACCAAAAATATAAGTACATGGCATGTTACAAGAGTCTGCCAAACTGCATAGCAGTTTGTCGGCAGCAGTTCTCGTGGAATGTTATTATGACGATGCGATAGTCACACATACAGTAGGTACACTTATTTATACATCTATATCCATATATCTATTTATTTCTATATATACATATAAATAGGTTGAATTGTCTGTTTGTAATTACAACTTAACAGCCGCACATGAAAGCATATACGGCAACTACACAAAATAAATCAATTTTTTAATTTTTGTCTGTCTGTCTGTTTGTTGGGACTAATCTCAGAAATGGCTGGACCGATTTTGACGAAACTTTCACTGAAAAATAGCCATGTTATCAGAAGTAACTTTCATTAAAGTATTTTCTTTCATAGATTTAATAATACATGAGTACAGTTTAATAATACGCGACTACATCACTCGGCACACACGTAATTTTGCGCCGTTCCACGCCCACATTAACTTCAAACCGATCAGTAGGTAGGTAGATAGGAGCACATGCTTTTTTGTCTTTTGGAATTAAATGTGTACCTGGGTATTTTATAATTTTTCGCTTTTTCGTATGATGATTTTTGGTTATTTCGAAGTTAGCTGATTGTATTGTAATTGGTTTTGGCCTGCGGATTATTCAGTTCTGTTTGATAAATTATTTCGTGAACGTAACATTATTTATTTATTATCAGTAGGTACTAAAGTATACCCCAGATATTTACATGAATTTGTGTTTTAATTAAGTACGTGTGGTAACAGGTATCGAGGCAGATTAATCTATAAAATAACATGAATCCATATTTCCCTCGGTCACGGCACCACGCGTGAACTGTTGGACCATGTTAGCTATTTCTTTTTCTGTTGTTTTTTTTGTAAGTAAAAGGTTCTTAAGACATAAGTTTTGAGTTCCTGCGGGAATTCCGAAACTCATGCAGGTGTAACCGCTAGTTAAAAATAGAAATCATAATCAATATTTCATCATAATCTCTGAAGTGTGACGACGACCCTTTTTACCGATCCGTCCCTATTTGATTTATATCTTTTTATCTATTTCAACGATTTTCTAGTGTTAGTTTAGTAGTCTAGTCTATATAATAAAAATGAATCGCCAAATGTGTTGGTAAGCGCATAACTTACAAACGACTGCATCAAATTGGAAAATTGTTTTTTTTTGTGTTCGTTATTGTCCGGACAAGGTTTATATAAAAGAAGTTTGGAGTTCCTGCGGGAATTCCGAAACTCACGCGGGTGAATCTCCGAAACGGTTGGACCGATATTGACGGGACTTTCACTGCTAATTAGCTGTTGTTATAAGGAGTACATTAGACTGCATTGGAGTTCCTGCGGGAATCCCGAAACTCACGCGGGTGAAACCGCGGGGCACAGCTAGTCAATAATATTATTGTTAGAATAATTCTAGACTAGATTTTATGATCTTCCTTTCCTTCTTGTTAGTTTTTAAAATGTAATAATATTTTAATAAGATGAGATAAGATAAACTTTATTCAGCAAGAACAAACACATACACCACGCAACAAACACTTTACATTAGAAAGGTAAACAAAAGTATGTGGTGCAGTACCTTGCTAAAATCCTTACTTATATTTTAAACGCGAAAGTTAGTAGGTATGTATGGAAAATGGATGACTGGATAGATGTATGGATGTATGTTTGTCACTCTTTTACGCAAAAACTACTGAACGGAATTTTAATAAAACTTTACAGTAATATGACTTATACATCAGAATAACACATTGGGTACTTTTATCCTGGAACTCCCGCGGGATCTCGGAAATTAACACAGGTGAAACCGCAGGGAACAGCAAGTTCATAATAAATACGAGAAATACGAGAGTATAGACGAATCATGAATAAGTACGCATCGAAGTTCTGTTAATAAATAGAGATAACTCAGTGTGCAAGAATAATGGTTACAGATGTAAAGCACAATTGCTAGATAAGTGGATGACATGCAAACAGTTAAACGTACTTTATTGCTGTCAAAACGTCTGCCTTTGAACATTCATTGCGTCTATTTTATTGCGATGAATGTGACGAAAATGTAAATTGTGGGTCTTACGCAGGTTTTGTGAGCGCAATTCGCCAGGACTTTATTACTGTGTTTTAATGTAAAAAAAAGTTAAAAAAGAAATTGATGAATTTACAACGTAAAAAACATTAGATATTATAAAAGCGTTTAGTGAAGACCGATGGCGATTTTGTTCTTGATTTCATTTACAATTATATTATTTTAATAAGAATTTAATGATGGATACGTAATTTTTCTCCGTATAGATAAGTACACAATATTTTCTAAAATATTATATTTCAAACAAATAAACCAAAAATTATAAAACAATATACATAATATTATCTGTTTCGACGGATGGAGAGGTTTTAAAAAACTCTATCTGTAAAAGCTCTTTAACGACTAGTTGAATGATAATCTTTTTTTTTGTTCCAATTTTGCTTGCGATAACTGTGGAGTCCTCGAATTTTGGTATAAGAGTATTTTGTGTGTAAATCCAGGAAATAAACTACCTGCGTTTCAAATTTCATTAAAGTCCTTTCAGCATTTATAATATTAGGATAGTATGACTCAGATAAGGATTAATAAAACTTGTTTCTAGTATGATGTACTCACTCGAGATGTTCTTTGTGAATATCGAAGTCCTTGAAGACGAGCTCGACGATCTCGTGCGGTGCTGCGAGGAAGGTGTACAGGAGGCAGTCGAGGCGCGGCGGGTAAGCGCGCGGGTAGTCGGGGCTGCTGAAGGTGCCGCGCTCCTTGCCGTGCGTCGACGTATACCGGACGCACTTGCAGCCTACAATAGAGACCGCAGTTCACAGAATTCTATAGAAAAATGTGAGATTTCACCGAAGCTAAGTGAAGAGGAGATGTGGAACTAACAACATCTGATTGATTATTATATATCAGATGTTTTATATCTTCTCTCGTCTCCTCTCCTCTCCGCTGTGGTGTATTAAACGCTATTTTCGAACGCAATATCGATGTCGAAAATACAGTTCGGGTTGTTACGGTCGTATAAATAAATGATCAGGTCTCGCGTCTGCTATACCAGTAAGAAAGCATAAATGACTTTGAACAGATGAATATTTGAGAGCGAAACCTCTTTCCAAAACTTCAAGACTTCTTACTTACCTATATTATATAGTTACGTCCGTACTCAGAGTCGACTTTAATGATTACTTAATTAAGTTTAGATTTTTAAAACAAAACTGCCGCAATCAGACAAGTTTGAGAAATTAATTTTAACTGGAATTTAACTAATTACGTTACATCTCGTTAAATGCCAATTAACATTAATTTACTGAACGTCTCTGATTGCGGCAGTTTTGTTTTAAAAATCTGTACTTAATTAAGTAATCATTAAAGTCGACTCTGAGTGCGGCCGTAAGACACTAAATGAGTATTCTAAAGAGGGTGTTTAAAAATCAAAAGTACCTGTACCTTTTCGGCAACATTATCTAAAACGTATAGAAGAATGAAAGAAGCTACTTAATTTCAAAGTTTTAATACTTTATTTCTAGTTGTACGATATTAATTGGCATTTATGGAATGGAAACAGATATGAATTAAGTTATACGGCCGCATTATGAATCGTTTTAATGATTACTTAATTTCAAGCAAAGATTTTTAAAACAAAATTTCCGCAATCAGAGACGTTTATTAAATTAATGTTATTAGGCATTTGAGTAATTAAGTTAATTAAACGACTCTGAGTGCGGCCGTTGGTGATCGTATGAATTCTCAACGATTTGACCGATAAACGTCAAAATTAGAGACGTGAGCAACAGCAAGTTCAAATATGTTACCTACTCAGATATTCGAAATTTGGTAAAAAATATGTTGCGATGACGTAACCGGCGAAAGTGATTAATAAATTATTCTTCACATTAACTTCGCGGTAAAACAGGTTGACTCCATAAATAAGACGCAGAGGACCTTAATATACTAGGTTAGATTACGTTCCAGACTACTGACCAGGACTACATATCAAGGTGTTTATGATATTTTACGTTTTCCTGTATCGGATTAAATCATTTAAAATCCAGAAACAGTTTTGTTTGTTTGAGTACCTATATCGGCAAAATACAAGAGTGGTTTTAAACGGCTCGTTAAAATCAGAGGAGGATAAAAGAAGGTCCTCATAAATCCAATTATACGTCAACCCTCCTCCCGTTGAACGAGTTTCAATGTATTAAATTATTAAGCAGTACGCTTATCTCTGGCTCTTTATTTTTTCATGTTTCTAATAAATTATTAATAGATGAATATAATATGGGGGCGTTGTTGTGTGTTGCGTATAATATTATAAGCTTATATGTATAAGATTAAAGGATGAGAAGATTTTATGCCGTCACATAAGGCGTGTTATCTTAACTTGGCCGGATTTACAGCTTAAAGAGCCCCCGGGGAGCGTTCAAATGAACTTTCCGTTTCTTCGGAAAATTCAAATAGTATAAGAATTTGACGTCTGTAGTATACTTAAAAGTTATATTGATAAGTTTGTTAAGTCTGATATAAAAAAAAAAACTATTCGTGTTGTAATTTGTACTAAATAGGTATAATAAAGCGCTGAATTTTGTGAGTTTGTGTATTGTGAGTTTAAGCCATTAAAATAAAGCAAAAATACCACCTATCGATTCAGATAAGTACTAGTAAAACATAAAAGAGAAAATGTTACGAAGCTCAGAATATTTAGGAATTTATTAGAAATACCCTATTGGCATGAACAAACAATCCAGTTTTACAACGTAACATTATAAAATTTTATCTTTATTATAATAATTTGGCTTAGAAAAAAGTTGCAAAGATGGGCACAAACATATTTCTAAATCATTTCGTGCTTGTCTAAAACACAAATTTTTACTTAAAGAAGCAACATTAAGCATTAAAGATTAAGCTGTTTGAAGAAAGCACTTGTCAAAAAGAACTAAGTAAAAATTTTTCACAGATTTCTGATGTTGTGAACTTGTGGTAGGTATAGGTACCTACTTGTGTTTTCTTTCTTGCGTTACTGATCTTGAGTATTTATAAGTACAAAATATGTAATAATTTTACTAGAAAAAAAAAAAAGATTTTCAAGAGCTGTTTACCTTTTCACAACAAAACTTTTATTTTTTACAAGACGATCCTTTACTACCACTTAATAAACTTCCTATAAATTTTATTAAAATTCTGTTTGTGTGTAGTTTAATTAATTTTAATTTAATAACATGCATTGAATTGTCGTTCAGTTCAGTTGTTTCTATGAAAAGTAAGTAGGTAAGTACTTGTACCTTATTATTATTTGATATTCGGAGTTACCCTTATCAACTATATAAAACTTTTTACGGGTCTCTGAACACCAATTTAGCATATAGCACAGACCCTTTGAGTTTTGTGCTGATAAATGTATTCGATAGACAAAACATTAATCTTTCCGAATCTGTTATAAACCAGAGCTATTTTCATGAATTTTATTGCGTAAGTGTAGATTGCTTAAATAAGGGTGTAAGGTCAAGGGACATAATATCTTCTGAAAAAGGAGGGTCTTCAAAATAAGATTCTCGTCCCGAATTTCTAGACAACACAGCGTCAATCGTCCAGTAAAAACATTATTTATGAAAACTGAGCGCACAACAGACACGCGCTGACGACATAATAATTATCATACCTTATGGTAGTGGGCATTAGGCTGCTGGCGCCTGAAACACAGTTTCAACTAGTTTGGGGGCTAGTGCACTACTGTATTAACATAATGGTTAAAGTAAATAAACTTATTATTATTATTTATTTATTTGCCTTAAATTTAGGTTTTTTACAGTACTTATAAATTTACAAAATTTATTATTTTTATTATTAAAGCAACTGAAGAACGTTATTGTTGTTGTTGACCGGAGCTATGATTATATTATATTTGTAACTATGAAAGAACTTAATATATCCAGGATTTAACTTCTCGTATTAGCGAAGTCGTTCTCCGAGTACTTACTCGTAAATATTTATCTACGAACTTGACTTTCTTTTACATTTTATTTTTTGGTGGGATATCCACTTTCTTTGTTACTTAACCATCCTTTCAAAATGACCTATGCATTCCTTTCTCTCACTTCACCTCTATAAATAATGATAAAAGTTGATACTCCTACTTACTTGGATTTATGGCGTGACCTTCGTCTACGGTGTGTAGTGATAAATGTAGCAATAGTATCAGCCCAGTTGATGTCTGAAAATAAGGAGAATTTTGTTGAAGCTTTTGTTCACGCAGGTAGGTACTGTCATTAAAGGATTTGAGGAATGAAATTTTGTGGCTTCTTTTGTACTTTCTTTTCTGGTTAAAAGACTAGGCTTTTAACCATGACACACAAAATCAAGCGATAGATTTTTCGTTTGCTTTGTAAGAAACTTTGGAAGTTAGCAAATTTTCAGTAGGTACGCAAAGTATCATGCCACTTTACAATTTCCTTACGATGTTTTCTTTTTCCGACAGTTCGAACACATTTTTTTTTATTATTAATTAATGGGATTTGTACCACGCCCAGTTTCGTATGATCCGAACACGCAAACCATTGACTCCATCATCGCTCATTTTCTAAACATGAAATGATCGAACCTTACGAGCATCCCGTATTTTTTATATTTTTTATTTATTTTTATATTTTTTATTTAATATTTTTTATATTTATATCGTTTAAAAGATAGGTATAGGTAAATTAAGCTAGAGTCGAAAATAAATTTCAGTAATGTGTTATTTTATTTGTCATAAGTCCCTTAATATATAAGGACACTTTAGATTTTACACACTATCGTCTGTGTTGGCTGTACAATAATACAATAATAATATGATACGAATACCACATTGGTTCTTTTACATTGGAATTAATTCATAAGAGCACTGTGGTCGAGATTTCTAACTTTGTTATTCTTTGACTTTAGATATCTCCTTTGTTATGCCATACACATTGTCTATGTACCTACTGTGTGTTGCCTTCAATTGTGCTTTGGCTATATGTATAGTATGCCCTAGAAATATTATACAGGAATATTTTTAAGCAATGCACAAAAAATTGTTGGTTGTTCAGTATCAGTAATAGAATACATTTCCTTTATTTGTTCAAAACATTTTTAATTTTTTTTTTATCCGACTTTAAATCAGCAAAATATGGAAACTATCTATTCGTAATAATTTATCAATGGGCGCGCGCACTGTGCGGCAAACGCAGCGGTGTGCAGCGGGGGTGAAACGCCATAGTAGCCATAAAATCAATTTCAAAGTAAACATCTTTCGTTAACGATAACTTTATTTTTTTGTACTAAGACTTATCAAAATAAAAAATAGGTGTTTAATAAAACTCATTTTAGTTTAATTTGTCAAAATCTGCGCACTGAATAAAAAATAATACTGTATTTATTTTCTGTGTTGGTTTCATCCTGTATTAAAAACATTATTATGTAAAAGAACATATTACTACCCTGAGGCGAGTTCTGCTACATGTGCAATAATATAAGTGTATAAAAAGGCTTCCAACACCCACATTAGGTTAAGAGGATTAGGGTCTTGCGCCGCGTGGTATGAGTTGCGAATGGCTCGTTTTGGCCCCTTGTAGGTTTTCCTTCGCGTATTACCTTCGCACATCATGCATCAGATTATACTCGGTCACCTTTTTAAAAAATGTTGCAACATTACATAATACTATCTGTTCCCCACGGTTTCACCCGCGATAATTTTGGAGTTCCCGCGGGCGTTCCGGGATAAATAGTAACCTTTGTCCTTCTCTGCACCCCTGACAACGTGTATGCAAAATTTCGTGATGATCGGTTGAGCCGTTAAGCCGTGAAAACGTAACAAACAAATAAACAATCAAACTCACTCTGGAATTTATAACATTAAGATTACTAGCTGTTCCTCGCGGTTTCACCTGCGTTAATTTCGCCGTTCCCGCGGGAAAGTGTTGTGTCGTATCTTATGTAAGTATATCTACACATTACCATTTTACAGGTTTTATGTGAGGACATTTTTGCTTCTCTGACTACATTGGTATCTTGGGTATTTATAGCATAACAATGAGTGTATGTATCAGTGTTAGCACGCGCATAAAGTGAAGTTTTCAGAACAAATGAATTAATATAAAAACGGTTAATATGCTACCATGCCACTATAGGTATAATATGCCACGCACAGTTGAAGGAATTAGTAAAAATTTTATCCTACAGTGCCCAAAGACGTTTTAATAAGAAAATATAATGCGCATTCTATACATTAAACTTAATAATTCAGATAAATTGATACCTTGATCGGATTCGCGTTTTTAGAATTTTTTTAATTTATTAAAAAAGAAAACTCAATTAGTTTACCAAAAAACGAATTGGTATCATTTCAATTATTACCAAGAGAAAACCAAAATGCTTATAAATTCAATTTCGGTACAATTTATTTGGAGTGTCAGGTTAGCGAGTCATTAGTTTTCTTTATGTTAGATCTTTTGTTTCTCAAAACTAACTTTTGTATCTATCATTTTTCGGTTGCAATAAAAAACATGGTGGTTTTGCGATTACAACATGCACGTTTTGATATCTACAATATCTAGCAATCAACGAAAGTAAACATACCTACTTCAAAAGTTGAAGCTGTCTAAACATGACTAATTAATCACAAAATCGCTATTTTATGATTGAAACTGAAATAGGTACGATAGCAACAAAAGTTACATAATTGGCCTGCAGGTTGATGCAGAACTTTTAATATGTGCAATAGTAAAATAACTGGCAATATTTTTTTTTTTTATGTCATTAATTTTTATGGCAAACGGGCAAGTGGTACACTTGATGGTAAGTGTTCGCATCATATTGCCATAACGTACCTAATAGAAATTATGTTAAAATCATAATTATAATTAAATAAAAATAAATAGCGTGGTTTATAATTTCCTATCATTGCATTTAAACGGCTCGCCTATATACAGTGAGTGCTACTGATATAACTTATTCCTATTTATCATCCTGTCAGTTAAACTTTTCATGAAATTATGATATATCGGCAAAACTTTTTCGGATCGCTAGTAAAAATTTACGAAACTTTCAATATTTTTTGGTATTGGCAGTTTATGTTCAACCTGTGTAATTAGAATTTTAATGAATATAAATAAATGGGTAAAAACTATTGTAATTGTAAATGCTATACTCGTATAAAGTTTCTATTACTAAATAAATAAAAAATTAAATAAATAAAAATTTCATCAATTTTTCATCATTATTTTCATCACATTTCAGTCGAATCAACTTAACTTTGTCATAAGGTTATTTTGTTGTTTTGATAGTCTCAACTACTCTACCGACCCCTCAACTACTTCAGGAAATGTTCTTAAAACGTATAGTTTTAAGATAATCACTAATTAGAGCCCTTATTACTATGATGGCCGAACTATCAAAGAGGTCCAACGGAGAAATACAGACAAAATACAAGATGTAATAATGCGTCTGAATCGGACGCCTCGACCGTACTTTGTATGTTAACTGTACCAAATACCCTCATTTCTTTTGCCTATTTTGTCCCTGATAGTGCATATAACCTCGTTGTATATCCATAAAAATAAACTCACAAACTATACTATATTACCTTTGTACACACATATTTTGTTTCTTTTTTGATATTTAACTACGTGACTTTTTTTAAATTATTTATCGACATTATTTAAAAAAATAATTTAATTGGCATTTTGGAACTTAAATTTCTTTTTTAACAAAACTACAGGACCATTATAACAAACCGGCCTGTTAAAAGGAGTGAGATGGCTTAATAACAGTGAATGAAGTATTATAATCTCTAAATCCAAATCGATTATTCTAATAGAAATTCCGTATTGTTTGTGGGCAGAAAATGCAAGGAAATAAACAAATACTTAGTCCAGTTCAGTGGAGGTGTCTAAAACTATTATATTTCATAAGGAGCTACAAAAAATTGGTCAAACACAACAGAAAATAGATGAAATAATGTCAGAAATATAGGTTTTTTTTTTCCAACGAGACAAGATTTAGGTCAAACTTTAATAACAACACTTTATTTTTCACAAAACACAAGTCGACGTAGTGACTTTATAGAATACGTATTCTCAACACCATTTTGGATCTGCCTTAATAATATCGCATTTCATATATTAGGTGCCAAATTATAACCTTTGACGTTCATAGAAACATGATCCATTAATTGGAATATACAAAAATATGAACTCATTCACAGATTTTGTAATGATATGAAAGTTTTTCTTTTCATCTCCGAGAGTTCTTCAATATTTGTTTTTTGGGCATACGTCCTATGTTACTTTGAATACAGTAGGGATCTTTAAACATTTAAAGGAAAAGGCAAACAAATTGGCAACATTTTAAGGGTTATACAAGCACTTTGATCTGAAGGAATTTCCATTAGCCCTTGAAATACTCGTGTTGAGAGCATTTTTTCTATAGAGGCACTTGTAAATCGAATATTGAAACATTTTCGCATGTAGCATTACAAATACGAGACATACCCATACGGTTATAATAAATAATAGGTATAGTTCTCCCTCTTTATCATTTGTAATTCAACTTTGTTAGTTAGATAATCTAATTATTACGAGTAAAAGTAATGGGTGTTAACTGGCTGGATGATATCTCTGAACTTAACAGACCAATTTGATTCAAATTAAGTATTATTATACCTTTATTAAGTTTAACAGATCATTTCAATTTTTTTTTCAACCTTTAATTCAAAAAAGAAAGGAATATAATTTCTCTACGTGGACCTAAACATGTGCGCATGTACCTTCAGGGTAGTCCCATCCAAATTGGTTATGATCTGATTAAAATATTAAGTTGACTTAATTTTTTATAATAACTATACATTGATATATAGTAAATCAATGAATAACTATGATAAAGTTTCCTAGTGTTCTCCACTGTGTTATTTATTTAACTAGCTGTTCCCCCGTGGTTTCACCAGCGGTAATTTCTATAAATATAAACCTTCCTTATGAATCACTCTATCTATTGGTGAAAACCGCATGAAAATCTGTTGTGTAGTTTTAAAGATCTAAGCATAGGGACAGACAGACAACGCGGGAAGTGACTTTGTTTTATGCTATGTAGCAGGGATGTTGCTAATATTCGCATCCGCATCCGCAAATGCAGAGCTTCCGCATAAATTGGACATCTGCATCCACATCCGCATCTGTATTGATCAATGCGGATGTACATGCGGATGTAATACAAGTGGCGATAAGAAAGAAATTGGGCGGGGCCTGTCCAGCCTGTCAAAGATTTAGTAATAATAATACGCTGTAAGTTTTATCTATCTGAACTAGAATAAAAATGGTATTTATTTACATAGTATTATTATATTTCTTTATTATTCAAATGTGTTGTCCCTGCTCAAGGCTTCTACCTGACCGAAAATATCCGTTTTTTATCCTTCAACGCCAAGGCGAGTTTTTTGGAAGATCTCCTTTTATAATGCACACAGCAATTTGCATACTTTACTGTATGTTTTTAGCATAACAAGAGAAACCGGTATTTCCTTAGATTTCCCCATCATTTAACCTCTTTTGAATGCCCATTTGTTAGACTCGCAAGTCGTGGTTGGGTAAGAAACTTTCTCATGTGAATCAAACCGAACAGTTTTAGTGGAATAAAGACGGCTTTTAAAGTTTCTTGGACAACTTCGGAACAGATGCTTAAAGATGGAGGGTTAGCGGTTAATCCATCCAATTTTGAGTGAAACTTCTCTAAGCGTGACGAGAGTAAATCAAGGTCAATTTTCAGTTGCCCAGTTTTTCAGTTTTTAAAAGAAACTTAATTCTAATCCTTTGATTTCAGTCGCGTGTAACCAAAATACATCTTATAATAATTTACAATCGGCAGACATTGATAAATCATAGCAAATTAAATATATATTTTATTTTACTCACAATTAAACGCATTAAAAATTATTGAAACTTTTTAAGTGATAGGTTAAACAGTTTTGGAAATGTTTTTAGATAACTAATCTGCAAACTTAAAACTAGGTTATTACATTCATAATATTCTGTAAACAAAAAGAAAGAAGGAATTAATCATATAGAAAAATAATGAATTAATAAATATGTAATACATATTTTCATTTAAATAATAATGATGCATGTGACAATAAATTGTATCGTTTTATTTCAAATGGAACTTGTTCATTTTATTTATTTTTTATCTTTTCAATAAGGAGTTCTTTTAAAAGCTGCTTGCTATTGATACGTATTATGTATGTTTCGTAAGTAAAATGGAAACGCCTCTATCACCAGTGCCGATATCCGAACCGAAACCAGCGTGACGGTTAGATAATAATAATGCCGCATTTATAAGTATATATAGTATTTACCGCAGAACAGATAGAAGGTACATCAAGTAAGTTTATTAAAAATGAAAACCAGTGTCGTCAGGTGATTTTCGTAAGCAAAGCTATTCATAACGCATTAACGTAACGAAGTGTATACCTATTAAATGCCATTCGGGTAAGTTTTTACTTGATTTTAAAAAAATACATTAGATTAGTGGAATATACCTGGGATGCCAGCAAGAAAAGTTTATAGAAAGTTCAAGATCATTTGCTATAACTTCCATATAGCAACCGTGGCGCGCCTGTGTAGTTGAGACGTACTCGTATGTATTATATTATTATTCTTTGTGGTTTTTACATCAATGAGTAGCCGAAATAGGAAACAACGGTAAAATCACATCCATGCAGCGGATAGCGGTTGTCGCGCCGACAAAAGGTTTAGTTATTCGAATAATAATAGTAATATATGGGTCGAGATTGAGTGTAGCACATCCGGTTCCTCGCGAATCAGAATTCTATACGAGTAGATGCCATATATTATATTAGCTTAGGCACCAGCTAACCAAACCAGACTGTCGCGAGTGGCAACGGTGCTCGCAATCTATTCATCATTATAGCTGCTAGACAATTTACTAGTATCTTCAATTGTTTTGTAGAGCTGTTAAAATATTACCATAGTCAGAATCTAACACTGACAACTTAAGCACTTTCCTTATTTTTAATATGTCTATGTAATTGCGTTTGGATTTGTGTATTTTACTAGATTTTACACTACGAAAAACTTATGAACGCACAATGGATTTTTTTTTGGGCTTTTTAAAGATTTCTTTGGTTATTGGTTCAGTAATGCGTTTTATTAGTGTTAATATATTAATATAAATAAATAAATTCTCCAAACAAATGGAAAACGGGTGCATAAACCATAATACTATAAAAGTCCAATCCACAACTGCGCGATTTCTCAGACACTTTCTGCCCCGCACAACCACTCTGTGGAATCAGCTTACGCCGGCAGTTTTTCCGAACGGATACGACCTGGGAACCTTCAAAAAACGAGCCTTCTCCTTTCTTAAAGGCCGGCAACGCACCTGCATGCCTTCTGGTGTTGCAGATGTCTATGGGCGGCGGTAATCACTTATCATCAGGTGTGCCACCTGCCCGTTTGCCCCTATTCCATAAAAAAAAAGTACAAGCCACAACACTAAGGTAGACCACATTAAAACTTTACGAAAAACAAAAGTTACCTAATGCTATTTTAGTAACAGAAGCTATTCACATGACTGTATACCTAATAATGTTTCGGAATATGTATGCGAACTACACAAAAACTTATATCGCAATATGCAAATTACTTATATAGTAAAAGCAAAGGTTGTGATATGCATAAATTTTCAGTTAGGTAAACATTTTCATAATGAAAATTACCTATCTCCATTATTTCGTCTCGGGGGGTGAAACTTGTAACATAATTGTTGTTGCTTTTAGAGCGATGTAATTAAAACATTCTGAAGTTTAAACTTGTGCAATAATTTAAGCACAGTTTTCACTCGTCACTGTGCATGGATACCTATTTATTATTATTTATTTGCTTATATTCGGCTTTCACTAAAAGACAATCTTTTTGTAAATATTATGCCTGTAATTTTTGTATTTAGTGTTAATAACATACCTTGTTTAAATTTTTAAAGTATGTATATTTTTTTTTCCGTACATATTTAAAAACAAAGTTTTCCGCCACGTCTGTCTGTCTGACTGTCTTTCGGTCTGTCTTTCTGTCTGTCTGTTCGCAATAAGAAATTTTGTATACACGTTCTCAGAGATACAGAAAAGGATATAGCATACTATTTGGTCCGGAATTCCAGCGGGAACTCCGAAAATACTAAAAACCACGGGGAACCGCTAGTAGAAATAAGAATAATATCTCTTTCACAGAAATAAAGTTCTCGAAAGTCATTTACGAGCGCAGAAACTTTAGCTTGATCCCTATCCATCGGGTGTGTAATAAAAAAAAAACCAACTAAATTTGCCCAACAATTTTTCTATGTCACTTTTCTTGCGGAAAAAATGAGCAAAAAGCTTTTTACGAAAAAAAATTATTCGTCGTTCTATCATATAACTTTTTGGAAAGTCGATAAAGTTCATTAGCTTACATCCTTTACCGTACAGTCGTGGGCGAACTAAAACATCACTATTGCCAAGGTGCAAATACAGAACAAAATTAATTAGTATAATTAAAAATTTATATTACTAAACAATATAATAAAAAGAAGAATATAAATTATTATTTTTGCATGTTTTAAAAACAACTTTAAGTAAAAAAAAATGCTAAGTCTATATTTTTGATGCCGACTCTACACTGTCCAACCGAGTGTGTACAGTTAGCAATAAAATACAGAGTGACTTTGTCCAGTACGAGTCATATTGCGCAATCAGCTGGTATTCATGGCATGGCAACAAATTACATATCCATAACACGAAGGCAAATAGACTGTGGGAGTTTGGAAACCTTATCGCTATAAAACTGAGATTTATTATTCAACAAAATGTTTAATATTATGGTGCTTTCTAAATAAAAACCGGGGTCAGGAACGAAGTTACTTACAGCTTTTCTTTAAATAATACTATACGAATGTAAGCAGTATATTTTGATACTAGCTGTTCCCTGCGGTTTCACCCACCTCTATTTTAGAGATCCTGCGGCAATTTCGAGATAAAAGTACTCTATACCCTTTTCTGTGCCCCTGATAGCGTGTATGCAAAATTTCATGATGATCGGTTCAGCCGTTAAGGCGTGAAAGCGTAACAAAAAAAACAAACTCACTTTCGTACTTATAATATTAGTAAGGATTATTAAATTAGTAAATTGTTTTCGCAGAATTATTGTTTATCAGAATAGAACGACTGTTTTTGAGCATATTTTTTACATTTTGACGTATCTAATTGAGCCACAGTAGAGAATAATTGAAGAAGTGAATGAAAAGATTTTTATATTAAGAAACATTGTTATTGGCAAATTATAATTACAATTATAGATTATTAAAGAAGAAGAAGAAGAGCCACAGTAAAATAACTTCAAAAAATAAGGAGCGACTGTGGTAGAGCGAAAGCAAAGTATTTATTGGTACCGTTCTAGCTCTAGAGGCTATTGATACCAACAGCTGGCGGTCAACAAGAGTTGCATAGCTACGTCACGTTCACGTCTCTCACAACAATCATTGTGTAAATATGTAGATTGTAGATCCTAAATATTTAATGCTTTGCCAATATAAAATTGGCTATATAATAATATAACTAAGAATTTATTTGGATACAGTTGAAAAAAGAATGGTTACATTTGTTAAATACCTATCAGTTTTTCATAACGGTTTATAGAATGGAAATACCTACCTACGTTTGTTTAGACAACATAATTATAATGTAAAAAAATACATAGATGGTTTTATTTTTTATTATTACTTACTCTAGTTTTACTTTTTAAATTATTTTGAAACTTAAGACCTTAAGAAATGCAGATTGTGGACGGTCTTATTGATAGCGTCATTTGGGCCATCCTTCTACGGTCGTCACTGAAAATCAGCGTCGTGGAACTTAGTGCCACAGCATAATGCTGAGTGGCAGCCATTTTGGTACCAAGTGTACTAGTTTAAGACTCACGCTTGTACCTATTTTATTTTTAAGGTATCAAATAATCTATTCTATTCTTTTAATTTTAATGTAGCAGTCGATCAAAATATATGACCCATTGACTTAATTGCCCAACGTGCAACGGTTCAAATCACGGTTTTTTTTTTTTTGAAAAATTTCTGTCGCTTTTTGTTTTTTTTTTTGTTAATAAGTTCCACTTCTTTTGCACATGCAAGCGCATGTACCTACAGTCATTATCAAAATATATTAAAACTTCTTTCATTTCGCCGCGTACGTTTTTACCAAATTACCACTATTGCAATGAAAAACTGTCAAAGTTAGTTTCATAATTCTGATCCTGACTTTACGTGTTAGGTACCTGACTGATACACTGATTTTTTATTATTTATGAACAGTTTTTCTTACTCTATGATGTTTTTAACTGCCCTCCTCCTTTCTACTTACCCTCATATTTTGTAGTCCAAAATGCATTTTATACCTGGAAAATAGAAAACACACTGTAGATCTTACAGAATACTATCTTCATAGAATAGTATACAATAACACAAATTAGATAAAAAAAAAATATTTATTATGTTGACAACTGGCTGGTAACAGACTCCTTTGATAGAATAAGTTTTAGTTTTGATAGATTGGTTTTTATTGACTTTTGCTTTGGGTTGTTTATGGAGTGAGTATAAGTTGCAACTATATAATAATAAAATTTAATTTATGCGGGAACTATATAATAATTAGAATTCAAACAAATTCCATTCCCGACGTTTACGTCAGTGATTCAAAAAAGTGGTCTAACCTTTCTTCTTTTTAAGTCATCCAAAAAAAAAACTACCAAAAATCCACAAAATATTAGGAACATCAAACAAAAAATTGAAAATTTTGAGGTCTGTTATTAAGTTCAGAGACGGATGGGAGGCAATATCGGAAAGTCATTAATAACATCGCGGGGTGCCGACCAATCCCAACGTGACTACGCCATATTTTCTTAGTGGATCAATTCCTTCAATATTATCCTGTTAGCTTGGCAATAATTTGATTATTCTTACACAAGCCACTAATAGCTAAGTTGCTTCATAACTTTTGATTACATCGCGTCTTATTATTGCCGTATAGAATAGAATTAATCCAATATCAAACATTACCAAAGTACTCATACATATTGATATGCCTAATAGCTAAAATGAGAATACATTTATTGCAGAATGGACTGCCTATTCTAACCTATGGGATTTGGGTAGGCAATTCATTGTGCAAAAAATTACGCTATCCCTTGGGCTAGGTACTCATATTGTGATATCGAAAATTTTCATCGTTGCATCTCTTTTTTACATTGTTTGTAAGAAAGAGATACGAAGCGAAGATGTGCTTTGTCGTTTCTATCCGTATTTTTTTATTTTTGAATATATTTAGGTAGTAACGGTTCAGATCAACATGATTTTTTAACGAAGAAACAAATATGCAGAGAGCTACACTACAAAGTTGTATGGGATGGACAGTTACATAGTATAGCTACTTATAAAAAAGCAATTCACACCACTGAAATTGCCGGCAATAGCTAGTATTACCTACCACTTACATAAACATTTATCTTAAATTTATAATATAACGGTAAAACTTTGGATGTTTTGTTGGTCGGAGTCGGAGTCGGATTTAGCTCAAAGATAATTCACGAAATTTACTCAAGCACTACCGAAGACTGCTAATAGTTATCTCAAATATGCGTAGGTCGTCTTTGGTAATAGATAGACAAATATAAACTACTAGCTGTGCCCCGCGGTTTCACCCGCGGTAAAATCGGAGTTCCCGCGGGAATTCCGGGATAAAAAGTACCCTATGTGTTAATCTGATGTATAAGCTATATTATTACAAAGTTTCATTTAAACCCACTCAGTAGTTTTTGCGTGAAAGTAACAAACATCCATCCATCCATCCATCCATCCATCCATCCATCCATCCATCCATACATACTAACAAACTTTCCCGTTTATAACATTAGTAGGACTAGCTGTACCCCGCGGTTTCACCCGCGTGAGTTTCGGAAATCCCACAGGATGTCTTTATATCAGGAACCTTTGCGGACGCAGGCAGAACAACCCGCCAAAGTTTCATCACAATCGGATCAATGGTTTAGAAACGCATAGAGGACAGACATACAAACATTCATTTTGTGTGAAGATATTGACTTAGTAATATGTAGCTAAATAAATTGCTACACTATCTAATTTGTTCAACTTTCCGCGCTGTCAATTCACAGACAGCGTGTAAAAGCATATTATATTATGTTAGGTTTACTTAATCTTTTTTCAAAGAACGAATGTATGTAAATTGTCAATAATAACTAAAATTTTCTGCTGGAGTTAAATCTTTGTGACAGACTGTCAAATACAACAGTATTAATAAAATGCATGAAATCTGTTTTGTTCATTTCAAATCTACACTCGAAACATAAACTTGGCTGTTTCAATTTATTTATTTCTTAGCTTTTAATAGAAATTACCGACCAAAGGAAGATTCCCTTGAACTACTTGAGAAGTTTATATTCAATTCCCTTTAGTGCTGACCCATACAAGCATTTGCACAGTTCCCATGCTTTATTCAAAATGTTTAATAGATCGTATAACTTAAAATTTCTTAAGCGATACCTACTTATAATCTACTATTCAATAATTAAGCGTTTTAGGATTTGACTTTGACCATTCTTGTGTAACTAACTACCTAGGGTAAGGGTAAGGGTAACTTATAAAGGGTAAATTACTCAAATACGATTTTCTTATTATTATGAGCTTCCATAATTTAATAATAATAATTTATTTGTTACTAGCTGTGCCCCGCGGTTTCATCCGCGTGAGTTTCGGGATTCCCGCAGGAACTCCAATGCAGTCTAATGTACTCCTTATAACAACAGCTAATTAGCAGTGAAAGTCCCGTCAATATCGGTCCAACCGTTTCGGAGATTCACCCGCGTGTTTCGGAATTCCCGCAGGAACTCCAAACTTCTCTTATATAAACCTTGTCCTGACAATAACGAACACAAAAAAAAATCAATTTTCTAATTTGGTGCAGTCGTTTGTAAGTTATGCGCTTACCAACACATTTGGCGATTCATTTTTATTATATAGATTCATAAAATTAACAGCTTTGGGTTTACTTATCTTGTGTTGCTGTACAAATATAAAAAAATATTATGTACAATTACGCACGGAAAATCATAAGAAAGTGGAAACTTTCTTAATATCTCTTATGATGAAAATACCCAGATGAAGTAGGTGACACGAAAACGAGCAATTAAGTAAAACAATTTTTAAAAGAAAATGGTAAACTTACTCAAAGAAAGTTCGGCGAGAAAATACCTGGTGAAGAGTGTCGCATTAATGACACCTTATATGTCTGGGCCTGGGCGTTGTATCTCTTTCTAATTTTCCTTGTCAGAAAGGGAGATAAGTCAAATCTTTGCGTGACTGCTGGCGAGAGGCAAGACCTACCACTTTTCTTTTTAAAACGAAGTTCTTTATCGCACGGTACTGATGAGGGCTAGTTGAAATTTTCCGTCACGGCGTCATGGCGTTTATTGGTTAATTGATGGTTTTCGCAACGATTATTATTGATTGGTTCGCGTTGGCTGCTCTCATTATGAGTGGCGTTCAGCTATCAGTAGTTTGGACCAATATAGACACAAATCGAGTAGGAAGAATCATATGAACCGGGGCCGGGGTCCGAACGTCCGACTGGCGGCGTAGTACCTGGACTCTAGAAACTTTACCTATAATAGCTGTTTTCCACGATTAAACCTGCGTTAAATTCGGAGATCTCACGGGTATTCCGGAAAAAGAACCGGACTGACAAATGCAATAGTATGCTAAATTTAATGCAATTTCACCCACATTAATTTCGGAGTTCTCGCGGGAATTCCGGGATAAAAAGTGTCCTATGTCCTTGCCCCTTGACAACGTGTATGCAAAATTTTATAATGATCTGTTGAGCCGTTAAGGCGTGAAAGCGTAACAAACCAATAAACAAACTCGCTTTTGCATTTATAATAGTAAAGATTGCATTTTTAATATATTTGATGATGGATTCCGGTAGGTATTTCGACAAATCAATCTACGGCGCGCCAAAATGAAGCCATTACTAGGGTTCGGCGCCGATTTGCAAGTCATACCAACGTCCAAACATGCCATCGACCACACAGCCCATAGACGCCTAATAACAGGCGAATGGCTCCTGTCAACACATCTGACTTATAGTTCCGATATAAATGTGAATTAGCCAATCACGGCGTGTAACTAGCGCGTGTGGCCTTGAATTAACCAATCACGGCGTTGCAACCCCGCTTCTCTTACCTCAGCTAGTTGCCAGAATGCATTCAATACGCAAAATCAAACATTAGGCGTCTATGGGCTGTGTGGTCGATGAAACATGCCAATAAAAGTTAATTCATCCTGGGCCCTCATTCACTATGAACAATAGATGCCGCGATAAGATAAAGCGCCACAAAAGTTGTTTTTCCCTGATGCTCAAATAAGTTTAACTTAAAAAAAAATACAGTTACAGCGTGTCTTGTAGCATAAAGAATATTAATTTCTAATGTTTGATGTTTGGAGCTTTTGTTATTGTGTTTTGGGAAGCACGTTATAAGCAAGGAATATTGTTGGTCATAATGAATTGATTATCGGGCGATTATACGTATAATAGGTACAATACGTTTTTAACTTTCCTTCTTTCATCAATAAAAGCTTTATCGTGCAAACTAAGCAAACATAATGATAATCATACTATGTACAAAACTTATACTAAATATGAATACTTTAATTTGTGTTAACAAAAGTTGGTAAGTTGAAACATTTTTATTTTTTACTTTGGCATTTTTATCTGTTTACTGGTTATTTCCATGATTAACTTTTGATCTGATTTATATAATGAATCTTATCATTTGGATAGGTTAAATTCTCAGTCAGTATAAAATATACTTTTTATCTAGAGTTCCTAAATTCAACGGCAAAACTAGTTAACTGCATATTTATGAGCTGTATTCGATTAACATCGTAAGTATTTAACTTCACTTTTTATTTTCTCCCCTATATTCATTAGTCATTTAGAATCTGCAGTTCCTTAAAAAATAAAATATTTAGACAAAATAAAAATACTTCTTTACTTACATCAATTCAAAAGAGAAAAAGCTGCGTAAATAAAATCAAAGATCACTCGGGACGGCCCAAAAAAAAACCTCACCGAATTTAAACATTTCACTACGCGCCAATCGTTGATGCTGAGTCGAGGTTTTTTCAAATTCAATTGCTTACGAAATCACGTCTACGTAGCAGTGATACGCGGGGCGAACCACTACGGCGTAGACGTCCGATCGAGAGCTACGCTTTGGCCAGACTGCACGAAAACTTCTGGCACGCTCCGTTACACGCTTGGGAATTTGAACGTGAGAATGTTTGAACAATATTGGAAATAGGATGTGTAAATTTTGGATATCTACACCGTGTTTCTTGAGTACTTATACATAAAAGGAACAGATGTAAGATTATATTTAGTTTTTTACCGATTTTATGCATAAAACATAATTTAGATACGTGCGTTTTTTTTGCTTTTAAAAATCATAGAGCATAAATTACCTATGTGAGAAAAAGACGTAGGTATTAAAAGAAATGCTCTATATTCTTTTACTTTTTCTGTCTCTATTATTGTCTTCGTCTTGGAAGCTGTGTAGGCAACTTTTCCAATACGATGAACACGAATAAAAATTCTTTATATTTCAAAAGAAGAAAACTTTGGTACTTTTTAGAGGTAGTTTTTAGTATTGTAGCCATTGTACATTGTACAGTCAACAATACGAGGAACAAATACAGGATTTAATATTTTAGTATTTAATCCGTTTCCTACGTAATATTTTTTTTAAATATACGTAGCTTTTCCCTGAGACTGTGTGCAAAACAAGCTTCTAATACAAAGTCTCATTCAAATCCGTCTAGCTAGTATTTTCTATGGTGATGCGAAATGATTTGACGAACGTGCAACGCTTTGGCGTTACTATATAATAATAATTGATCCTCCACGACTTCACTCGCATTAATTTTGGAGTTTCCTATATTCCGGGATAAAAAGTAGTCTGTGTCACTCAGAAATACTTAGCTTCCTAAATGTGAAATAGTTTTTGAAATCACTTAAGCAGTTTTTGAGTTTATCCACTACAAACAAATTTACAAAAAATTAATTCTTTACCTTTTATAACATTAACATAGATTTTATAAATAAAAATCTCTCAATTTCAACACAATATTTTTCAAATGTTACCGTTACAGCGGTAGGTACTCTGCACGGAGACAGGACAAGGAAATCAAAACATATTGCCGTGGCGGGATACGATGCTGCGCCGAACTTCACTAATTGATTCCTTCCCTCTCAACCCAGAATTGAGTTCCCCGGGTATTTTCTTTTTAAATTTTCAATTTTCACCTCTAGAATGCGAATGGTTTTTAAAGTTTTTTTTTCGTATCCAATGTTGATTGTGAATTTGTAAGTCGAATAAGATGTTTGTTTTAAATTCGACGCAGATAGTATGGAAGTTATTTTTTTATTTTGCCGCCTCTTCTTTATTATTTTATGTTGTTGTTTATTCTTGCTAAAACTTTATCCTTTATTTTATTTTTGTATTTTTATTTCGACTAAGCTTGGACTCAATACTTTTTATTTTCTTAATTTGATGTTCAAATAGTATAAATTTTATTTGTAAATCGCATACAGTTTGCACCTGTTAGTCACTATACTAACACTTGCCCTATTAATCGATACCAATTTTTTTACTGTAGTTAAGTGTTAGTGTTTACTATGTTGGTGTAACTTTTAAATAAATAAATGAATAAATCCTTTTTTAGAGAGTAACAAAAGTTACAACGTAATAATCTATACTTTCTAGTTTGTTTATTTGGATAGGCGATTCACTCTGAATCTAATGAGACAATTTTAACGATTATTTCATGTCAAAATTATGATAGGTACTCTTTACACCAACCAGAACTTCTTTAGGTCTAACTCTATGGAGCTCCTCAGTGATGATGAAACTAATGACCATGACTACTTAAAATTCTGCCTATTTTCGTAGAACTTTCAATCACAGCATTGAGGAAACTCCGGCAAGTCATTCCAGTTCCCAGCGGTATGCATAATGAATTAAGAGGCAATACGCTTCGATTGAATAAATGAGATATCAACCACATGCGAACTTTTGTTGTCCCTACAGAAAATGTCTAAATATCCCAAGCGTCTCCGAAGAGATTTCTTATCGTCGTTGGAGAAATTACAGTAAACGATTGGAGAGCCACCCGACCCTTTTGATCCACTGACCTTTACTACCTACATCTTAAAGATATTGAACTGGGGTGGCGTTTTTGCGCGATGCCATTGCTTTGTTTCATGTTTATATGGAGGTCTGTACCCTCTTACACTTACAAAAATTCAATTAATGACGAAATAAAAACATCGAATAATAAAAAATCCATTAGGTATTAAAAGTCGATTATTATAACATAAAAATCGTTCTTCATATAAAAATCGGTTCTTTTTTCAAATCCCTAGTAGGTACTTAACCTAAGTTGCGGTAAGCCATCACGAAGTAGGTAAAAGTACTTAAAATACAAATAATATCTAAAATAAGGAACTCTTAAAACAGGTGTTTTAACAGCTGCTTTATTTATTTAGAACCAGTGAGTCTAGATATTATGCTTTATGAAATTAGATTTTAGGTTTTTGTCATTGATCATAACTAACTGAATTTTATCTTATCACTAGTTGTTTCCTCGGTTTCACAAGCGGGAATTTTGGAATTCCCGCGGGAATTCCAGAATGAGAAGTAGTCTATATCCTTCTCTGTACCCCTGACTAGGTGTATGAAAAAATTCATGGTGATCGGTTGAGCCGTTAAGCTGTGAAAGCGTAACAAACATACAAACTCCCTTTCGCATTTACAATATTAGGTAGGATATCCAGAAACAGCGCATCTGCTGCCATAAACTATTTAGGTATTTATTCGCATAGGTACAGCAGTGAGCGAAAATGAATAGTAAATTCGATTGTGCCGCAGATAGTGAATAACGCATGGCGCTCGTAAATCTAGTATGAAAACTCTATAAATCTAACGTAGTAACTGTACCGGTTAGCCACAGATGACTGACTGAGGACTGAAAGGATGAGCAAGCTCAACCAACGTTAATTGAAGTTAATTGATTAAAGAAGGAAAAATCTTAAAGCTGCTTTTAATAAAATATATGAAACAATATTAGCATTTTATATTCCTTATGCGAATGTGAGTTTGTTTACAACCCGATTGGCGTATTAGGTCACCATGCCTGCCCGCTAATCAAGAGGTTCCGGGTTCGATTCCCGGTGGGGGTGCACTTTGTGTGATGAACACAGGGTGCCACTTTCCAATCTGGGTGTGTTTATATATCTATAGTATAATATATAATGTAATTCTATGTAGTATATACCACGTTTGCTTGGTTTCCACGACACAAGCTTATAGCTTAGTGTGGGATCTAATAGATCTGTGTGTTGTGATGTATATTATTATTATTTATTACTCAACTGATTATTATGAAATTTTGCAGACACGTTGTCAGGGGTGCAGAGAAAAAGATACAGGGATGCTTTTATTGTGAAATTCTCTAGGGAGCTCCAAAATGAACGCGGGTGAAATCAGAGAAAACGGCTATATAAGGTATTAAAAAAAAGTGGCCGTAGGTACCGCGAGAAATATCTACTGAAATTCCCTCCAAAGTCAGCCATGGCCCATGAGTTAAGCCATCCAAATTTTCCATTAGTTTCGGAATTCTCGTGGGAATCTCTGGAAAAAAGTACCTATGTCCTTCTTTGTACTTCCTCTCTCTCTCTCTCTCTGAATTTCATAATGATTGATTTACTAGTTATGGCGTGGAAGCGTAACATACAAATAAACTCAAATTCGCGTTTATAATATTAAGGACTAGCTTTTCCGGTGGTTTCACCTTGACTACGTTAATTTCGGAGTTCCCAGGGGAATTCCGGGCTATAAGTACCCTAAGTCCTTCTCTGTAGCCCTGACCTGACAACGTGTATGGAAAATTTTATGATGATCGGTTGAGCCGTTAAGGCGTGGAAGTTTAATAAACAAACAAAAAGCGAAAACACACTTTCCCATTTTATTATAAGTAAGGTTCACTAGTCTAACATCAATGCATTCATGTGGGAATGTTACTGCGCTTAATAAAATATTCATAAACTTTGGTAAGTTCGTATATGTGCACTTCATAAAGTTGGTTCAATGCCCTCGAGGGAATAAAGTGCATGCATTCATGATAAAATTCAAACGAAGATGTATCTTTAAACAACATGGGACGCGAACTTAGACTAGAGTTTCATACAGAATTACTAACTTCTACGGTAGATACGTCCATTAGAGTCAATTTTATATAATTTATATTAACACTTGTATAAAATTAAGTAAGTTTTATTACAAAGTTTCTTCTGCAAGTTCAGTCTCTTCTCAGTAATTCTTGTTGAAGCAAAGGTGCTTTAAATTTTGTTTGAATATTTTCAACATGAATGAGTTTTTTTGTTTCAATTCCAATTTTAATTTTTTTATGCAAAAATTCTAAAACATAATCTTTTTATAAATATGATAAAAGGGCTTCATAACTCTTAAATCCTCAATTAAACTTTATTGAATTAAATAACTGGGTAAAAGCCGTAAACATTTTTTTCTTTCTTTCCGTTAAATTAATTAATGAGAACTCTTACATCATATCGCTTTAAGCTTGTTCGAGGCTAATTAGTAAGTTTGATCAAAATTTAATTTATAACATTAATAGAAATTTCATAATCAATTTCAAACAAAGTTTTTGGTGACTTTCTCTTGTACAGTTTAACAGTAAACTTTATTGTTATGGAATTAACGTGAGCTTTTATATCTTGAGAGTTATTATTATATATACATAGGAACTATTATTTAAAATTATTTTACATAAAAATAGAATTAACAGCCATTTATCCCTGTCTCTAACATTCTATAATGGTAAGAAAAACAGTCTATATATTATACCCAAACTTAATATTAATCATTTATTTTCAGGAGTTTTTTCCCATACAAAAACAACAAAATTTTAAAACATAAATAATAGTATGCGTACCTACCTTATTAAAAGAGAAAAATAAAATAAAATATAGCCCTCAGTAGGCACCAACTATTTTTGATTACTGCCACGATGTGGGGCAAGCCACTACTTGACTATGGGATTATCAGGGTACTCAGCGCTTACTCGTTCTTACAATAGGGTACTTGCATGAATTTTTTTTTTCAGTCTATTTTAAAGATATATGGCCTACTTAAACAAAGCAAGAAAAATAAAAAAAATATATGCATAAATTAATGAAATAGAGCGTTTCAAAGTTCCTACTTTAAACCTTACCGCCGAAACGCGGAATGACGTCACTTGTTCAAAATTACGCCTTATTAATCTGTGATAGAAATGTCACTGTCGAATTGACAGGGTCATGTGACACTGACAGACAGATAACTTCAATATCCAAAAGCGAAATTAAGGTTGAACTGTGTCGATTTACTTCCAAAAGTTCCAGTAAAGAATCGAAATGCATGTTACCGATGCATTTTAAAGTAAAAAACTTCAGAAAATGGAAAATATGCGTTGACTGTATGCACTTAGTTTCTTTTGCCTTCTCTGAAAGAGGTAAATGTTTCCTAAAAAAATAAAAGTGACGTCATGTGTTAAGCTTGGCTGTGATTGGTGTTTCGTTGCAACGTTCCGTTTCACAAAATTAAAAGTTGAATATTTTGGAAACTATTGAAAATTTTTTAGTAAATCTTTCACGATAACGCTTTTCTAAGGCTCTATTTTTGAAATATTGACACAATTTCTTAGTATGAATTTCATGCAAGTACCCTATTGCCCAAAAGGCCGCAACCCGAGATCCAATAATTGCGAAATAATCAGGCACTCCGGCCGCGGCCAACATTACCCGACGCACTGCAGCTGTAGGTATTTAGGCAAATAAGTTATGGCAATTTTATTTCTATGTATGATACTTACATCTTCGCACCTAAATAAATAAAGCCTTTAACATAGGTTCCTACGCATTTAAGTCTCTTTAAAATTACGTTAAGCCTTCTTTAACGCTTAACGGTCACCCTGTTCTAAAATTCATTTAAAGTTCTTACTTATGTCGTAAACTCTTTACCTTTAGCCATTTAATTATCTCCAGCCTTTTGTCTTTCCCAACACTCTCGAAGCCCGGATAAATTATTTGCAGACGCAAATACTCGGAGGAGGTATTCTCTATCAAAATTTATACCCGACAGGGTAAAGGAGGGTACACGTAACGGATTTTTATTAAAAAAGTTCCATCGTCCGAAGCACACGGTCACACGAATCAGCTCAAACTGTTCAAAGCTTATTTCATTGAAGATTAACTTATTTTACGTTTTTTAATTAAGCTATTTTCTCTTTGACATTGATGAAAATAAAATGTTCACTTCTCACTTAGAACATTACGAGATGTTCCCCGCGGCTATACCGGCGTCAGTTTCGGAGATCCCACGGGTATCCCGAGATAAAACTACTTACTACTCTATATTTTTTCTGTACCTACCCTTGACAACGTGTAGGTAGTATGCAAAATTTAATAGTTAAATTTGTAATGCTTTGATCTGTATAAGAAATTTTATGACATATAGTAAATACGAATGAATGAATAAATAAATATGATATTTACACACACTTACTATACAAGTGATCCCAGCCAAACTTTTAATTTAAGCTTTATTATCTGGTTAGCCACGACATGAACTAATTGAACATGTAGGTACTTTGTCGTAGTGGGTGCCTTCTTTCGCTTACATTTACGGAACGAACGGAGATATATTCAGATTTTATAAAATAACAATAGAAGATCGCAAAACAATCTAAAAATAAATTTTGCTTAACTTACAATTTGATTCTTGACGCGTCAAAATTTAATTGAAAGATGCGTAAAAATAACGGCGATACATTGAGTTGAAATTCCGTGTGACGCCATGTGTGACGTTATGACGTCGCGACCTCCCACTCCTAAACTTAAATGCGTTTTATCTAAGATTTTTTTCAATAACTCGAAAAAATAAAAAAAATACGTGTCTATTATTTCTTTTCTATCTAACTGACGGACTAAATAGCATATTGATTTTCTTACCTTGTCATCATGCCCATTACATTTGTGAAAAAACCTACCTATACTTTTGTTACTTTACCTATACAATATCAAAACCTCTCTAGCCAAAAAGTTACGTACCTATATGTTTTAAATAATACATACCTACTATGAGCAAGACGGCCATAAACTCGTGCACATACCTATTCAGAACTCGTTTGATCCACATTTAAGTGTCAAACGATGCGACAAATTTTAACGAACATAACGTGAACTTATTTTTAACTACTTGCTGCCAACGGATCCGACTGCATGATTTTTATAAGTGCGCAAACAACTTTAGGTAGGCACGACAATGACGTATATTACTAACTGTTTGCCGCGGTTTCACTCGCGTTAATTTAGAACTTCCCGCGGGAATGCCGGGATAAAAGTACCCTATATCCTTCTCTGTACCCCTGATAACGAAAATGCAAAATTTCATGATGATTTGTTGAGTTATTAAGGCGTGAAAGCGTAATAGATATACAGACAGAGGAGTTAATTTTTCATTTGTAATATTAGTAGGGATTATACTTTATTCTTTAAGTTTCAAACCATCTTAACTATACTCTTTCTGTGAACCGATTACGATGGAAATCCAAGATTTTATTGATAATATAAATAAGAAACTGCAAAGACCTCGCCTCAATCTATTCTGAATTTCCGATAGATGTGATGCTCAGACAAACATATAAACAGACGGACACAAAGAAATTGCTTTTTTCCCGAGCAAAAGAATGTAGCTCAGTATAATAATATTCGTCACCACCAGATTATGTCTAATAAGCGACGTCAGTCTTTCATATTATCATGGACCAATTAAACAAGTTTTATTGGTCCATGATATCATCAATGTATAGACGTACCATTAGTTACAATTTATATGTAGGTATGTAAAGATAGAGGTCACAAGTCACAGTACAAGCACTCTCTTTGAGAGCTCCTATCCTTTTCAATTATTTTTTAATTAAACCGAAACCTAAAGGATCTTCAAACATCAAATGGACTCACAAACATCTTGGAATGCTTGTTTTTTTTTTTCTGTTAATATAATTAGAAGTCTCATTCTAAAAGGTGTTTTTTCTCTCCTCTACTACGTGTTTGTTTTTATTTGGCTAAATAAATAAGTTAACAAGATTGCACGGGTCCTAATAGCAACATTCTATTAAAAGGTCCGTTATTTGAATTACCTGTTGCATGGAAATGGTCATACTAAATCATCAATTATGTATTTCCATTTGCGGTAAGTATGATACCTATTTACATACGTACAAAATGTTTTACAACAGCTAAAATTTTACTTGTTTCAAAATAAGTCTTGAAGATTTAACGAAATTTAAATTCAAATTTTGAAATTTAATCATTATAAAATAGATAATTTAGTACTACCTACCCACTTACCTATACATTATGTGTTATTGGTACTTATAAAGTGGTTGTAGACTTCATCGCATTCAGATCAGAAAACTTTTACCGTTAAGCTTGTATATAATTCTTAAAGTACCCACACATCTCGTCTATGGACCTCAATGTTCGTTCAGATGTTTTATATGAATCCCTATTGAGGAAAAGAAATCTGTTTTATTACTCATTCGATACAGATCTGTTCATTACTTACCGAAGTTCGACGACCAATGGAAGCGTAATTATCTTCCTCTTGAACAAATTGCAAAAAAGTTCATCACATTGTTCTTTTTGTTTGGGAACCGCTGTTTTGCTTGAACAAAAAAAAAAACTTAAATACGTATTGTTCCATAGAGAGCATACTCATAATACAGATAATGTAAGCACGTTTAATATTACGTATACCTACGTTTGAAACAGGTACAAAAATTCTAATACCTAACTGTTATGAAGAGAAAACGTTTATTTGTTTGTGGGGAGTAATAGCTTGCGAATATCTGACTAGTGAACTTATTCTATTTTTTATTTACAAGAACAAAGTATTTCTGAGTACCTAATTAATGATAATTTCTTTCTGGCACAAAGACTTTTTTCCGAGATTAAGGTGGGTGGAACAGGAAATATCTATTTGTTATAGCCGCGAGTAATTTAGGTCTGGAAATTGGATATAGGTTAGCTTTTTAGGGGAGGGGAAGGAAGAAAAACTGATAAAAACGCTTTGTCAGCCTCAAACTATAGTCGGCTTAGTATCGATTCTCAATTAGATTTACTTCTAGCAACATTTTCATAGTCGTAACAGTTTATTGTTATTCCCTGAAGTTTACTATTGAAGCCATTGAGTTCTCTATTGAACCAGTAATAATGTGATTTGGAATATCTAATGATAGAGAGCATAGACAGTTATTATAGAATACAAAAGAAAAACATATTACAACTTATACCTACAGTCCAGGGAGACTATACAAGATGTAACGTTAAACAAAGGATGTAATTCATGCTTTCATGTCACTAATGATACCCATTATAAATTTTAAAAATAAGCTGATAAATAAAAAAAAAAACTAATATGTGGGTTTACGCGGGTGAAGGGTCTTCATATTTGATTTGCTTGCGTCTCAGCTGCAATACTGCAAATCTACTAAGGAAAGGGGCGTTGAATAACACTTAGCGTATAATCGGTGCATAATAACTTATTCTTATTTTTTTTTTTTTTAGATATTTGTGACGTGAATCAAATACTGAACACCCTCCTTCAATACGTCCCTCGTTTTACTTCACACCTTGTATTATAATACTAATGTAACGACAAAACATTAGATAATCGTTTTTTTTTTCCTTAATCATTAGGTAATCTTTTCCATGCCCAAAATGTGTTGGTAAATGTAAACGACTTAATGTCAATGTCATTTTGTATTTGACACAGCTAGAGCTGTCAAACTGTTACTCTGTGTAACCCTGTGTCGTATGTCGAGTCGGCCATTACGTTCGACGTTGTGTACCGTGTATGTTGCAAATAAAGTTATCCATCGTAATCCACGCTATTCTATCATTTCTAGCCACAACCCTTCAGGTTATGGGCCCAGTAGGCGAAATACGCGTAATTCATAAAATATTTACTGTATTTGAACGATTTGATAAAAAACGTGGAACCGCGTGCCGGTGTGCAGATATAAGTATAACCTCTCAGACAATCTCCATTCAACATGACCACGCCGGGTTCATCGTCTTCGCAATTCCCATTGGAAAAACTAAAGGGATTAGAAAACTACGGAACGTGGAAGTTCCTCATGAAAATGATTCTAATACACGAGGACTTATGGACGTATGTGGAGTCTGATGAGGACTTTAGTGAGGCTAAAACAAAACAAAAGGCGCAGAAGGCGCTTGCCAGAATTTGTTTGTCTGTAGAACCTACAGCATTTTCTCACGTGAGAAATGCGGTGACACCGCACGAAGCATGGAACAACCTGCGCAAGGCGTACGAGGACAGCGGCCTGTGCAGGCGGCTGGGGCTCCTCAGATTAATTTTTGCGACGAAACTACAAAACTTTGATAGTATGGAAAGCTATTTAAGCAAGGTAATGGACCTGTCACAGCAACTCTATGACATCAACGCTCCATTAGATGAGTATTTCCTGGGAGTTATAATGCTCAGTGGCGTCACACCGGATTATGATCCACTGATAATGGCCCTTGAGAACTCAGGGTTGGAGCTAACAGCAGAAATAGTGCGATCAAAGTTATTGCAGGAGTACCAACGGAGAGATGAACGTACAGAGACAGACACAAAAAGTACAGCAGCGGCACTAACTACTGAAAAACACAAAAGGTCACCTCCAAAATGCTTTAGATGCAAGAAAAAAGGCCACTTTATTAAAGATTGTCCAAAAGGTGTAAAACAAGTTGACCCCAAGAAATCCCTCCTCACAGCAATGTTTATTACGTACCAAATCTTACTACAAATTTACTGTCTGTGTCTGAGTTAACTAGAAAAGGTTATAAAGTAACCTTTACTAATAAAAATTGTAAAATTTATGACTGTAATGTACCTGTAGCGACTGCTTCTATGCATGATGGTGTTTATAAATTAGATTGTCAGTCGAAGTGTGGGGGGAGGTGTGACAGTTCTTTGTTTACCAGCCAAGGGGCAACACAGGTGTTAGCGACATCTGTCTCGAGCTGCAGCAATGGTGGTGAGCAGTCTGGTGTGAGGACAGCAGCCACATCACAGGAGGTTTGGCATCGGCGCCTCGGGCACCTAAACTCAAGAAGCATGAGTTTGCTCAAACAAGGTATGGTCACTGGCATTAAGTATAATAGTGATGTTTTTCAACCTTGTATTGCTTGCATCGAGGGTAAACAAAATAGATTGCCTTTTCCTAAGAAATCACTTAGTAGAGCTACAGAGGTACTAGGGTTAGTGCATACAGATTTGTGTGGTCCTATGCCTAACACATCCTTCAGTGGGGCTAAATATTTCTTGACTTTCATCGATGATTTTACAAGAAAAACTTATGTATATTTTTTGAAGTCAAAGGATGAAGTATTCAACAATTTTAAATATTTCAAATGTTTAGTAGAAAACGTAACTGATAGGAAGATTAAAGTCCTGAGGAGTGATAATGGTGGAGAGTACATGAATTCAAAATTGCAGGTATTTTTGAAGGAGAATGGCATCCGTCATCAAACTACTGTACCACATTCGCCTCAACAAAATGGTGTGGCGGAGCGTGCCAACAGAACGATCATGGAGAAAGCAAGGTGTATGCTTCGTGATGCCGGACTTAAGGAAAAATACTGGGCAGAGGCCGTGAACACTGCGGTGTATTTGAAAAATATAACTCCTACGAAAGCCGTTATGGGTGTAACTCCTGAAGAAAAATGGACTGGTAAGAAGATTGATGTTAGTCATTTGCGCATTTTTGGTTGTCAGGCTTATGCTATGGATCTCACACTAAAGAGAAAGAAATTGGATCCAAAGAGTAAACAGTACATTTTTGTGGGATATTGTGATGAGACAAAAGGTTATAGGCTCATAGATCCTTCATGTCCTGCGTACTGTGTCAAAGCCAGAGATGTCACATTTTTGGAAAACAAGTTTCACAAAGAACTAGCTTGTACTGATAATGGTGATGAAAAATTTAACCAAACTTTAGAAGACTATTCATCAAGTAATTCAAGGTCAGAGAGTCCAGTTGTGAGTCCTACAGTGAGAGATCGAATACCTCAAAGGGACAGCGTGATCACAACGGGATCAACACGAGAAAGCATAAACAGATTCGACAACTCCGAGGATGAAACCACATTTGATTGCGATGATACTGCAGACGTAACTTATGTTCCAGAGGAGGAGTCGTCAGAGAGCTTGTCTACAAGCTGTTCAGAGTACGAAGAACCTGACTCTTCATTTGCTGGTGCTGCGCTAGTAAACAAATTAAACAGCATCATTGATGAGCCAACATCAGTGGAAGAGGCCCTCAGTGGGGATGATGCTGCCAGCTGGCGTACAGCTATGAAAGATGAGTACGAATCATTTATAAAAAATCAGTGTTGGATTTTGACAGACAGACCTAAGGATCAGAAGGTTGTGAAATGTAAATGGGTCTTTAAAAGGAAGTATGGTCTCAATGGAGAACTCCTGAAGTACAAGGCGCGTCTTGTAGCAAAGGGCTATACACAGCGCTATGGCATAGATTATCAGGAGACATTTTCTCCTGTAGTAAGATACTCAACTATACGCACATTGCTTGCGATTGCTGCATCATATAACTTGGACATAGATCACATGGATGTCAAGACGGCATTCTTGAACGGTGACCTCCAAGAAGAAGTGTACATCGAACAGCCGGAATCTTTTAAAGTAAAAGGAGAAGAGAATAAAGTCTACAAGCTGAAAAAAGCCATCTATGGCCTGAAACAAGCTGCAAAGGCTTGGTATGATAAAATAAATTCAGTTCTGGTGGACAAAATGAAGTTTAAAAGGTTATCAACTGAGCCATGTGTTTATATTCAGACCGTACACAAAGATATTATAATAATTGCATTATATGTTGACGATGTATTTCTGTTCACAAGTCCTAGTTCACCAAAGAAGAGTGAAATTAAGTCAAAACTAATGCTAGAGTTTGAAATGAAGGACCTGGGACCGGCACATCATATATTGGGTATGAGGTTATGTAAAGAGAGAGATAAAATTACTCTAGACCAGTCTACCTACATTAAGAATGTACTAGAGAAATTTCAGATGACTGACTGTAATCCAGTGTGTACTCCTATGGAAAAGGGAATCAAATTTTCTATAGAAAAGCAAAAAGAAGAAAAATTTGACTATAGAAACTTAATTGGTTGCCTTATGTATGTTGCAGTGTGCACGCGACCTGACATCTCACACAGTGTGAGTGTGCTCAGTCAGTTCAACGACTCTTACACAGCAGAACACTGGAAAGCAGCAAAGCGAGTGCTTCGCTATTTAAAAGGTACTGTGGATCTTAAACTGGTATTCACTAAGAGCAATCTGCACATCTCAGCCTATGTCGATGCAGATTGGGCAGCCTGTGAACTCGACCGGAAGTCATATGCGGGCTTCGTCTTCAAGGTAGGTAAATCAGTTGTTTCATGGGAAAGCCGTAAACAAAGAACTGTGGCCCTTTCCAGCACTGAGGCTGAGTATATGGGCATTTCGGATGCATGTAAAGAAGCTCTATTTATAAGAACCTTTTTGTATGAGTTATTTGGTAAACATTATGATGTAACCATGTACAATGATAGCCAGTCTGCACAAAAGTTGTCCTCAAACCCTATGTACCATGCTAGAACCAAACATATTGATGTTAGACATCATTTTATTCGTGAGATAATATGTAAAGGTATAATTAACATTAATTATTTGTCTACTGATAAAATGACTGCCGATATTTTGACCAAACCATTGTATAAAGTTAAACATGATATGTTTGTTAGAGAAATGTGTCTTATGAAATAATAGGTAAGTACATAGTATTTGTATCCAATACAGTAGTAGTAGGGCACTCAGTAATAATAAAACTAATCATGTGTTGAGAAGTTTTATATTGTTAAGTTTAAAAATGTAATAAAACAGTAAGTTTTAAGATAAGAAATTGTTTTGTTACATGATAATAAGTTCCTATTTTTTGGTTTGTTATGTAATGATTAGTCTGCATACAATGTATACTATGTTGTGTTCTTTGTGTGCAGTAATGATTATTTTTGTTTAGATTATATACAGAGTGATTATTTTTGTTTAGTCTGTATACAGGTGGATTAAATTTTGCTAAGTCTGTATACAGAGTGATGATTGATTTTGTTTCTTTTATACTTTGCATTAAGGGCCAGTAAGTGTTACTGATTATAGTCGTTTAAGGGCCAGTGTTGGTAAATGTAAACGACTTAATGTCAATGTCATTTTGTATTTGACACAGCTAGAGCTGTCAAACTGTTACTCTGTGTAACCCTGTGTCGTATGTCGAGTCGGCCATTACGTTCGACGTTGTGTACCGTGTATGTTGCAAATAAAGTTATCCATCGTAATCCACGCTATTCTATCATTTCTAGCCACAACCCTTCAAAATGCCCAAAATAAACACTCATGCACACTTGCTGCACCGCTCCTGACAAAAATCTGTTTTTTGTATATTGTATGTAGCAGAGTTTATGCCATTTTCCAAGAGTTAAAATGATAAGAGTGTAGATAAAATTTAAACATTTTGTTTGTATTTTTAGCAATGAACTCTAAATTTTGCCATTAAATAATTGTAAATCTACAATTTCTTCTACAAATTAATCAACGAGTGAGTTGCAAAAAGCGAATGTCTAGGTTCCCCTGACGCGCTGGCCGCTGTCATGTCGGTGCCCGAAGTGCTGCCAATTTTCATACCGAGTCTCCCTACAGTATTATCATTGTTACACCGCTCTCTGTAGCTCAGTGTACTTTTAGTTGTTTAAGTGTAAAGTAAATAGTACTTAGTAGGTAAAAGCAACTCGTGCTTCTAAATCACGAGACTAGTTTCAGCTGTGAATGGTGTTAGTGGGCTACTAATTACTGTTCGTTTTGTTAAGCATAAATGAACTCTCATTATACGAAAGCAATGGTGGGAAAATGAAATTCTACCTAATGTTTCCGTTATAGGTATATATGTATATCTAGTAAAAGTATTTTTCCTTTATTATCTGAAAGAAAAGAAAATAAATAGAAATAAATTACCTATGTAAGTTATAGAATTTGACTGAATTCGTATAATAAGAATTTTCTTATAAATTAACTAATGCATTGTATTTTGTAACTTGACTTTGACTCTTACCTACTGGTACCTAAGTTTGAATGGTATCTTCTTTTCTGTTATCATAATTATTATACTCAGAAATGAATTTCCTATGAACTTAATACACAATAGTTTAATAAACTGATTCCAAATTCATACATCCCATAATTAGTTTTTGAACAATTTGATCTAACTAGTTAAAACAATTTGCCCAACTAATAATTTTACTAATTTCACATACGAGAGTGCGATTAAAATTTGCAATCCCAAATTTAATCAGTAGATTTAATTCTGTAAGTTTTTTAGATTGTTGCGTTGTTTTTAAGTAATATTATAATTCAATTTCAAACTATAAATGGTTATGGGTGTCATTGTAATGAGTAATTCACCCCAAAAGATAAATTTAATGTTAAAAATACTACGTGTCCTGAATACTTAACGATGAAATTATGATAATGTTATACTGTAATTAAACAAAACATTTGATTTGCCTTAATAACGACACTAGCAATTGTTATGAACGAATAAGGTAACCTGGGGAATTTGCATTTCATCCTACTAATATTATAAATGTGAAAGTGTGGACGTTTGGATGTTTGTTACTCAATCACACAAAAACGGCTTAACGGATTTTGATGAAATTTGGCATGCACGTTGTCAGGAGTACAGAGAAGGACATAGGGTACTTTTTATCTCGGAATTCCCGCGGGAACTATGAAATTACCGCGGGTGAAACCGTGGTAATAAATAATAATTAATTTATCATCGTCGAACGGCGAACTTTTCATCAATTAACGTCCCTGCATCGAAAAAGCAAAATTTTGCATGTGCAGTTTACTACAATAGTAATAAATAATCTTTGAATTTTTACCTTTAAACCGCATATTAGAAAAAACTCAATGTTGGCTATGGCGTTCTTCGTAACTCTATAACCGTTTCAAATGCCATTAAAATGTTAAGCACTATTAATAAAACTTGTGTGAATTTAATTAAAACCTTTTAAGATCGATTAGTTAGCGAGGCGATTAGCGAGGTCAACAAAATTCTCTCCGAAATTACCAACCTAAGTTCGCATTAACCATTCCCGTCCAACCCTCGTTTGTTAACCGCCAACTGTTTTATACAACTCTCCATTACTTGAGGTCACTTAATCGATCCCTTTTATTTGAATTGAAACGTAAAATTGGATTTCTAAGTATGAAAGTAATGTAGTATTTCACAGGTAATAATATCTATCTATTGAAATACAATAATTTCTTACCTGGGTAAATTTATACTGCTGAGAAAAAGCTAGAGCTGTATGCTTTCATCATTAGGATGCTAAATTATCCCTGAGTACCTATAGGCTATATAACCCCGAGTTCCCGCGGAACTCCGAAATTACCGCAAGCTAGTGATCATATAAAATATAGGCATATATTTTGTTTATTTTATTTTATTAAGTACAACAACAGCCATCATTGTTGATTTTACATCATATACACTTAAATATTTTCAAGTAAGGCCAGTAACGGTTATCCACTTGATTATTATGTAAGTAAAATTGAAGTGTCTGTTTATAATTTCAAATTTACAACTTTTTACTAAATGCATACGAAAGTATATAATATGGTACTTACATAAAAAAAAAACAATATTTAAATTTTTCTGTCTGTCTGTCGGTCGATCTGTCTGTTTGTTTGTTCCGGCTAATCTCTGAAACGCGGCTGGACCAATTTTAACGGGACATTCACTGACACATAGCTGATGTTATAAGAAGTAACTTCGGCTACTTCTTATCCCGGAATGCCCGCGGGATCTCTAAAATTAATACGGGTGAAACTGCGGGATACAGCTATTCAAAACTAAACCGCTCCGTTTATTCTAAATAAAATGTAAAATTTCTAGTCTTTTCGACTCCACTCGTCTTAATTAATCTGGTATTACGAATAAAAACACAGCGTAGCTTGTTAGCTATGCTTCCTGCGCTGTTTGAAGACTACGCACAATAAATCTACAGGGTGTTCAGACGTGTTTCTTGTGACGCAAACAAATGCAAAACGTCAATTTCACAGACACGATGCGGGCACAAACACCAAGATTAAATTATGAAACGTTACGTCTTATTTCCGTAAAGTTAACAGCTTTGAATAGTAGGTACCTATCTACTATGGCATTTTCATATTGCCTGGTTGGTCTTCATGTTAGAAGGTGTAATGGTGTTTTATAAGGGTACAACGGACGTTAGTCCACCATTACTAAGAGTCAATGCTGCCCAGGCAAAACCTCACCGCTCCTAGAACGATAAAGGTGGCCTCAGATTAGTCGCGAATCGTGATCGATTTACACGGCGTAATATGTCAACGTTTGGGGGCATCCATTAATTAATTTAACTCCCCCCCAACCCCTCCCTCAATGAGATTACGTGAGATTTTGTTCGACCCCTCCCCCTCCCGCTATCTCACGTGAGATTTATCCAAATGCGCATTTTTAATGTAAATAGGTAATCTAATCTAAATTGTTTTTTTTTATGAATTCAACGCAATCAACGTTGAATTCATAAAAAAAAAACAATTTGCAATCAACGCACAGCCTAATCAGCTGGTCGTATAGAGACCTGAAGCTTGGAGCGTGTATTCTTTGTATGACGTAAGCATCCGATAAAAAAGGATTTTTGAAAATTCAACCTCTAAAGGGTTGAAAAGGAGTTGCAAAGTTTGTATGGAACAATTCCGCGGGAACTCTATCGCGGGTGAAACTGCGCGGGACAGCTAGGTTATTATATAACTCAGTGGCACAACCAGTCGCTGGATCAGTAGCCCAACTCGTCCGCGGCACACACGCGTAGCCTAATAGTGATGGCCTAACGTGGTACCTTAATTACACCTTTGTATATGCAAACTAACTGGCAATGCTATCAGAACAACAACAGCGCACGTCTACGCTACAACGTTTACAAACCCCTGTACCTTTTCTGGTAGGTACCTGCTTATTTACTGATTTAAGTCACTAAACAAAGAATATAATATTATATATTGTTTTGTTTGCACACCCCATCTTCTATATCTCTCTGTCTACCCAATGGTTAACTGGTAGAGAATGCCGCAAGGCATTAAGTTCGCCATTTGTACTTACTGTGCAATAAAGAATAAATAAATAAATCAGAATCAATTTTGTTTATTTCGTAGGATACATAGTAAATTAATAATTCTTGAAATACGTATGTCATAAATTAAAATTTCTCTGAGATAAGTGGAAAAATTCTAGGAATTGTACTTTTGCAATAAAATGATATAATAATTACAATACAGTTAACCATTGTCAACCCAAAAACAACTAACTGCAGGATTACAGTAAAATGACAGTCATAAAAACACATAATTAACAATTCATGGACACTGTCACAACAATAATATCTAAACAAATAAAATAAATAATCTAGGGAAAATAATATTTTCAAAAAACCCTTTCAAACAAAAAAAGAATTTTTCAAATCGGTCCAACCGTCTTCGAGTAATCGGTGAACATACATAAAAAAAAAAAAAAAACATACATACAATCGAACATAGAACCTCCTCCTTTTTGGAAGTCGGTTAAAAATAAAAAATAAAATTGTTAGATTTGGATTAGAGAAAATAATATTGTTGGAATTATACAATATTAGTATTTATGTTATAGTCTAAAGGTATAAGCTTAATCTGCAAGTCTGCTAAATTTATTATATCACATTATGAAACTTTATTATTAAAAGTAACCCAAGAAAAGAGTGGCTACTGTTAATTACATTTTTCCGTTTTCAACTCCATGTTTTGAAATGGGTTATTATTTTTTTAAAATAAGTTGCCTAAAATATATCCGCCGTCCAGGTTCATATCTCTATTCATGAAGCAATTTAAATAGACCGCAACTAATTCGGCTCTATGAAATTCGCAAATTATTCAAAAGCTTCACACGTGACTGTGCCGAGCCTACCTGGATGCGAGTTCTGTTATTCCAGTTAAATAGTTAAAAAACAGTTTGAACTTATTCAAACTGTTTTTTAACTATTTAACTGGTTTTGGTAAATTACTGGTTTTGGTAAATCATAAAAAATACGTTTTTTTATAAAAAAAAAACCAACAACACCTGCCAATGTATTTTTTTTATGAATATGCCTGTGTAGGTTTATTAGCATTCACTATTTATTAAACGACTTCCCAAAAAGGAGGAGGTTCTCAATTCGACGCGTTTTTTTTATATATTCAGTTACGTGAACATACTTACAACTTTATAAATGTTTTTTTTATTTTTAATGCGATTTATTTATCTCTCATATAGGTACGCAGGTATATTAATATTGCTAAACTGTACTTAAATAATAATTTTACACCTATTATAGAATGTTATTTCCTTATCCATAATTTTTACTTTTTCAAAATTATATTTCAAATAAATTGACTTGGTGTACCTACCTTGGTTTTATGTGTGTTATTCGGTGAAAGGGGTACTTTTAATCTTGTTATAAGTAATTACAAATTAACGTAATAAAGTAGGTACTTGAGTAATTTTTGATCACTTATATTTATTTAGAATATATTTTATAAAAAGCTTCTTTCCACGAATATCATATTATTGAGTAAAGATCAAGATAAAGATAATATAAGTCACCTATAATTATTTCCCTTTCAAACAAAATGTCAAGAAAACTATGACAGCAATATGTAATCTCAAAATTTCGTCGCTAGGCAATTCCATTAGAGCTGTGACGAAAAAATACCAGCAAAAAATGTGCTAGGATTTCTTAGAAGATTCGTTATTTTGTTATTTGATTACTTAGTTTAAGTAATTACTTCAAATACTGTAATTTCTGTCCAGAAAATGTATGGTTTATTAACTTTTAAAGACTAAGTAAACTTGTACTTATATCTGGTACACGGAAGGAAAGTTCATCTGTTATTATTACATGTGCATTCACTACCATATATATAATATGTTATGCTGTTAGCTGTGCCCTGCGGTTTCACCCGCGTGAGTATCAGGATTCCCCGCAGAAAATATTTTTTTCTAGAATAAAAGTAAGTATCCTAAGTTACGCCTTCAGCTATCTGCCAGTAAAGGTCCCGTTAAAATCAGTCCAGTCGTTTTAGAAATTAGCCAAAACAGACAGAAAGACTGCAGACAGATAGAAAGACTGACAGAAACAAAAAAGAAAAATTGATAATATTTTATATGTTAGTTTAGGCATTCCTTCTTTAGAGGCCGATAGGCAAAAACAAGGTTAAACAAAACTAAGTTATTGATACAGAACGCTTTATTGGGAGTTAGGGAACGTTTTCTAATTTTGTGTTTACCTAATTACATTTTTTAAATATCTACAAAATGTTGAACATAAAAAAATGTTCACACAAAATGGCGCTGTAATTTTAAGAATTTTCACTCAAAATAGCTCCAGTGTGTGTTAACCACAGGGGTTACAACACTATTGCTTGTCTATGTCCATTAAATTAACGAGTATATACCTAACTGCGAGGAACAGCTAGTTGTTAATATACAAGGCCATCCAATCGGATTCCCTTTGCACCAAACCAGCAAATAATAAAAAAAAAAACGGCAGGTCCGAGGGTAACGTCTGCACGTAATAAAATTTTAAGCGACTCTACTAACGCTAGCAATGAATGTTAGTAGAGCGTCTTTTATTGCTATAATTTTCAATTCCAATGAGTTCTTTTCAAGTGTTAGTCCGTAAATAATTATGAGAGTTTGACGCCTTACCATCAGTTTTTGCTGTCTGAGATGGTTGTTCAACTAAGTAATAAGTAGGTATATATAATTATATATATTATAATCATTTTCGCTACTGTTAAACCTTGTGAGTTTACTACTGTACCTATACTTAAGATAACCAAAAATCCTCATCTCTGTCTCTCTGATTGATTTTCTTGTTGAAGAATCTCTGATTTATTGGTGTCGATATTCGTGGTAAACACTTATAGAGAACAAAAACTGAGGGTGATCTTATCTAAGGCCCATGAACGATGTAGGTTATAATTTTATAGAAATACGTCCTAAAAATACTGATTTTAATCCTAAATATAGGTATATGTATATTTAGTTTGAGAATATTGAGCGAACGATGAACAATTCAAATCGATCATTTGCGCGCGCAAATCTTGGCGTTCTATTAGGAAGACACTTAGAGAGTATCATAAAACTTGTAGTAGGTGTACTGGCACATACTACGTACTGCAGTACGCTGAAATAAAGCAAGTGATATACAGCACGATCGTAAAACGCGTCAATAAACTTAATGTGTTTTTAAAGTTTATTAAAAACTGACTTTGCTCTATTGGGATTCGGGGGCACGAGATCTGATGATATTTTTTATGTGTCTCGTGATAAAAAGTGTATAAAATATTTACAATATTCAATTCATTACGTTGAAACTACGTGTCATACATAAATGATGATTAAACTCGTGCCGTGACGCTGCAATTTTTTTGTTTTCGGAATAATTTCAATTATCCAAAAGTAGGTTATGCGAAATATCAAGTTTGACTGCTGTATGAATAACTTATCAGATAACATGAAACTAATTCATGTCATTAAATTATTCATTGCGACGAACTTTTTAATTCAACACAAACATGCAAATAAAATAATAAGCACACAGGTAATGATAGAGTTGTAAAAGCTTTTTAATTAGTTAAGATAAAAGTATCTCATTAAAACCTGTTCATATTTAAAAAAAATTGCGCACCACATTAAAAGTTTTTACACACTTTTTACACTTCGGTTAATGTACAGTACAAACATAAAGTAGGAAACTAGGTACTTAAAATATATAAGATGCCGAAGTGTTAGGTATAAAGAACCTATACGTAGCCATAGTGTCTACTACAACTCCTTAATGGTTCCACGAGCGATGAACTTGTAAAAAAGAGTAACAAGAAAAATATCGAAGGAAAAATTTTTACTTGACAAACTTTGCGACAGTTCGTCCGAACGCTACTACCTACTACTAAGACTAGCTTTTTTTTTTGGAAACTTTTAAGTAAATTCTCTCAAGAAAACTGTTATGAGAGTACATCCTTGTTGGATTTTGCGGGATAACTTCATTTTCTCTGATTCATTTTTCTGTTAAACAATCATAGATTTTTATTTAGATTATAAGAAAAAATAGATTTGCGATTCAAAATAACAAATACTTATCTAAAAAATCTTTTTCTTACTAGAGAGTTATCTCTTTTATAATTATCGCCTTAAATCGAAATAGTCTTCTTATTGTAACCTTAATCAATCGATCAAAAAAGGTGTTTTTTAGGGTTGAAATTTAGGGTTGAAATATCAATGGATAAATTTTTAAACACGGTTAAAAATAACACTTGAAGAATTCTAGAACTTAATAAAAGATAACAAAAATAATTTGTGGCAATGCAAAAAACAAACCCACACCGATGCTGCATCTAATCCAACTAATGGTTCCGTAAAACAACTGATTATACAATCAACAACGCATGAATTGATTTTTGCAAACAATCAGACATTTTAAGAACGACGGAAGGTTTAACTATGTCAGGAGGTTCTGAGGAAGTCTAGAAACTCACACGGAGGAAACCGCGGGAGAAGCTAGTAGATGCATAAATATATATATAATACAATCGCTTTTACCATTCATAACCCATTCTACATGTACATATAATTTAACAAAAGAGTAGGATGAAATTCATGATTTGCATTTGTGCCGACGAAAGCTATTCCCCACTTATTGTGGTGGTAATACTGCTATTAACGGAGTAATTACTTTAGAACCAGAGCTTTAGAGCTGTTGTACGTAGTATAATAATATGGTATACATTCTATACTCATTTTGTATTTAGTGTGTTGATGAATAAATTAATAAGTATAGCCTCATATTTGCTTTCATACAACATTGAAATTATAATGAATATTATAATGTATATTATTTTATATATATTACTAGCTGTACCGCGCGGTTTCACTCGCGATAATTTCGAAGTTCTCGCGGAATTGTTCCTTACAAACTTTGCAACCCCTTTTCATCGCCTTAAGGGTTGAATTTCCAAAAATCCTTTCTTATCGGATACCTACGTCATACAAAGAACACATCCACCAACTTTCTGGTCTGTACGATCAGCGGTTTGGGCTGTGCGTTGATCCATCAGTCATTCAGGACAAAGAATTTTATATGTACTTATAGGTAATTATTATGATCTATACATACATAATATTATTATAATGTGTATAAATGTGATTATCCTACAAATATTATTATAAATGTGAACTTTGTTTGGAACGTAGTTTTTTTTTTTGACAATAAATGGTTTTTTATTTGTATATTTACTTAGTACTAGCTGACCCGCGCGGTTCCACCCACGATAATTTCAGAGTTCCCGCGGGAATTTCGGGATAAAATATAGTTATACAACTTCCTCATGAATCACTCTATCTATTGGTGAAAACCGCATCAAAATCCGTTGCGTAGTTTTGAAGATTTAAGCATACATAGGAGTGCGCGCGGTGCATCGCCGCGAGGTGGACGCGTCATAAGCGCGGAGTGAGCAGCGGTATTTTATATCGAGATAAGGTATCTCGTTTCTTTGCGCAAGCATCATAATGCCGAATATCGTGAAGTGTAATAACTGTAACCTAGTGGTAGACGAACTGCTCGCTTTTGTGCAAAATAAAATAGACGTAATGAGTGAAGAAAGTCTATGTAGAATTTGTACATCGTCTTTTGAACCAGTGGAAATCGAAAATTCAAAAACATTACTTTTCGATTCATTGCCATCTGAAAGGAAGAAAGTCAAGCGCAGAAGGGCTGGAAAGCAGCAAAGGGATATTGAAGACATAATTTGTATGTTTAAGACCACGGATCCCGATTTAATTCCGATTTTTGTGGCTCGAGACCTCCACAAATTACCGCCAGTAACTTTTGACCATATAGATGTATCAGATTTTTTGAAACGATTAGTGTTGATGCGAGCTGATTTGGATGAGATTAAATCAAAATATGTCTCCCAGGAACAGCTGCAGCACGTGAAAACGCAAGTGGGTAAAATCGAAAATTTACAACACTACCCACCAAGCAATGATTTTTGTAACGTTAACTTGAAGCGAGGAGCATACAGAGATAGTGGACCGATAGGATTTTCACAATTTGACGTGTCTCAGAGGGTTGACCGACGATCATCGGAAAAGGATGTAGTGTTTTCGTCACAAAGTGAGGTTGTTGTGAATGCTCGTACCCGCTCCTCGGGGGTGGGAGTGAACAACACCCAAGTGACGTTATCGCCTTCTCACTCGCTCGAACGCGTAGTTTCCCCGCCGAATGTAGTGGGTGCGTTTGCATCTCCGCATCGTCCGGTGATTCTGCAGCCATCACGTACGCCGCTGTCATCTCAAGCGGGACGTCATTCAGGTTTGACGGAAGTTGAACAATTATCTTTGAAAAATAAGAACATGCCGACCTCACCGCGAGCAAGTGTGGCAGAGATTGTTAAAGAGGGAGTATGGACGAAAATACAATATCGAAAACCTAACAAAAATCGAAATATATTCCTTGGGAAGACAGGATTAGCGTCTATGGAACCGGAAGCGAAGTTTAAAGCGGCTGACATTAAGATTCCCTTGTTTATATCGAATGTAGATAAGCGAACTTCGAAGGAGGACATCCTCAAATACATTCATAATAAGACAAGTGTACAAGTGGAACTGCAGGTGATAAACAGTAAGGATGAAGCAAGGCGTTACAACTCTTATAAAATATCTGTACCAAAGAACAAGTTGCCACTGTTCTTGGATGAAGGATTATGGCCGGAAGGCATTATTTTTCGACGTTTTATGTTGCAGAAGCCAACGTTAAGGAATCCATACAATGAAGCGGTGAACAACGAAGCTACAAACGTTAATGAGCAGTGACGGATTATACACAAAGTTCGCTACTTTCAACTGTAAAAATGTTCGACGATCCATGGGAGACATAAGGAAGCTGTGTGAGCAGGCTGACTTAATATCTCTGCAAGAAACCTGGCTGTATCCGCACGACTTGACACTCTTAGATACCATTAGTAAAGAGTTTGCGTGGACGGGCACATCGGCAATCGACACGTCAGCGGGCGTCTTGAGGGGCCGGCCGCATGGAGGGACGGCCATCCTATGGCGGAAAACTCTATTCCCAACAGTGTCAGTGATACAGTGTAATAATAATAGGGTATGTTGTGTAAAACTGTTAGTAAGCGGCAGTTATATTCTAGTCTTCAGTGTGTACATGCCGACTGACTGTAAGGATAACTTGCCCGAGTTTACGCATTGTGTGAGTACAATTAATGCCATTGTTAAGGAAAATAATGTCGAGTCTGTGTTTATCTTGGGAGATTTCAATGCACACCCTTATGAACCTTTCTGCAATGAGTTACTGAGCTACTGTGCAGAGCAGGAGTGGTTATGTGCGGATTTTGAAAGGATAGGCATGGACTCTGACTTTTATACATTTGTAAGTGAAGCTCATGGCTCTAGAAGGTGGTTGGATCATTGTATTGTGACGGCATCAGCTTGGACCACTGTTGTGGATATTTTTGTAAAACATGATGTATTTTGGTCTGACCATTTTCCAATGTTTATTTGTTGTAATATTGAATCGATCAAACCTAAAACTTATACTCATAATTATCATAAAAATCAAAATAAAGTCTTGTGGGGAGAAAGAAATTTAGAACAAATTGAAATTTATAGAACTAAATGTCATGATTTTTTGAGAGAAATAGATTTTCCGGCAGAGATGGGAGCTTGTTGTGATAAAAGATGTAATAATGCGGAACATAGAAATATTATAGACAAACTTTATAATGATATAGTGGGAGTACTAATTACAGCCTCAGAGTGGGCTGGGGCTGACAGCGATGGGCATTCAGGTAGGCATAGGAAACAGGTTATGGGGTGGAATAAACATGTCGCAGATGCACATAGGAAGTCTAGGCTGCATTTTAAAACCTGGTTTTTGCATGGGAAGCCAAAAGAGGGGATGATATACGAGAATATGTGTACTAGTAGACGAGAATTTAAGTCTAAGCTCAGGTGGTGTCAGCAAAATCAGGAACAAATTAAGCTTGATGTGATGGCATCTCACCATTATAATAAAGACTTTAGTAACTTTTGGAAATGTACAAACAAGCTCAATAATAAGCCTGGGCTCTCGGTGAGTGTTGAAGGGGTAACAGTGCCAAAAGACATTGCTAACATGTTTAAAGAACACTTCTCTGTGAAATCCTCCATTACACCTGCTAATGGTGTGCACGGTACTGAGAGTGTTAGTGTTGTGGAGAAAGACCGTATAACGAGGTTCTCTGTGAAGCAGGTGACAAAAGTCATAAACAGTATGAAAAGGGGGAAATCTCCGGGACACGACAGTCTCAGTATCGAGCACTTACTACATGCGGGGCCACACCTGCCGAGGGTGCTGTCAATGTTGTTTGAGTTTTGTGTAAGTCACGCATACACTCCAGAGGAGATGACAAAAACCATTGTTGTACCAATTATTAAAAATAAGACAGGTGATATTGCATCAAAAACTAACTATAGACCAATCTCTCTTGCTACAATTGTTGCCAAAGTGTTTGACAGTCTCCTTAACTCAGAATTAGATAAGTACATTAAACTACACGATGCACAGTTTGGTTTCAAACCTGGGTTATCTACAGAGAGTGCTATTATATGCTTAAAGGAGACAGTCAAATTCTACACGCAGAGAAATACAGCAGTTTATGCATGTTTTTTGGATCTCTCTAAAGCGTTCGATCTGGTTAGTTATGAACTGCTCTGGCAAAAAATGCGTGAAGCAGGGGTTCCGAGTGAGGTCATATATATTTTTAGACACTGGTATACTAACCAGATAAATTATGTAAAGTGGGGTGATGCAGTTTCAGATGCTTATGGTTTGGAGTGTGGGGTGAGACAGGGGGGGCTGAGCTCGCCTAAGCTTTTCAACCTATATATCAATGCTCTGCTCGTTGAACTCAGCAGTATGCATGTCGGATGTAGGATACAAGGAGTAAGTCTCAATAACCTCAGTTATGCAGACGACATGGTACTGCTGAGTCCATCAGTCAATGGTCTGAGAAAGCTAATGGGTAGATGTGAGCAGTACGCCGCATATCACGGTCTTAGATATAATGTGTGTAAAAGCGAGTTCTTGGTTTTTAAGGCTGGCACCGGGTGTCCTACGCCTGTGCCGTCGGTATATTTATATGGAACGCCATTGAAAAGAGTCTCTAATTTTAAATATTTGGGTCATATTGTAAACGAAAACCTGCGTGACGATCTTGACATAGAAAGGGAACGTAGGGCGCTGGCGACGAGGGCGAATATGATAGCACACAGATTCCGAAAGTGTACAGTTCCGGTAAAAATAACACTGTTCCGTGCATTCTGTACATCACTCTACACCTGTGCTCTGTGGGCTAATTGTGCGCGCGTGTCGCTCGGTGCCCTGCGCGTCCAGTATAATAATGCGTTCAGGGCGCTGTTGCGGCTGCCGCGGTGGTGCAGTGCGTCAGGAATGTTTGCGGACGCGCACGTGGACGGTTTCCCAGCCGTGCTGCGTGCGCGGTGCGCCGCCGCCCTGCGCCGGGTGCGCGCCAGCCGCAACAGCCTTCTGGCCGTTGTAACGGACAGGCCGGACAGCATGTTCGTCCGGCACTGGGCCGGACTGCATGCCAGTTTTACTAAATTCACTTGATGCAGTCTGGTCCAGTGGTGGTCATACCTACAAATTTTATTTTTTTCTTATTTTAAACTAACACTAGTTTCTTAAGTTAAATTTCTTTGTACTACTAACCTACTTATGGAGGATATCTGAAATAAAAACTTTTTATTTTATTTTATTTATTTTTATTTATAGGGATATTGAGACAGAGAAAGCGACTTTGTTTTATACTATATAGTGATAGTTTTAACCTGGTTTAACATATAGGATTATTTTAATTTTTACAAAAACTCCGAAATTATTGGGAGCAATACCGACGGGAAAAGCTAGTTTTAAAATAATTTACGGCGATTATTATAGTTCATATAGATAAAGTAAGTCTAGTTAGTCGAAAACTACAGTGAAAAGCTTCAATTATCGTATAAAACGGCTTAAAAGCGGACAAAGTTAGATATTGTGACGCAGCCAGCCGGGCTAAGTAGCAACGTTGGTAACAATCTGAAGCGCCGCCCAGAGATCCATCACACGGTTAACTTTACAACCAGCGCGTGGTGGAACACACTAGGTTTAAAAATAAATAATATTAGAATATTATTACCCAAGCCATAAATCATTATTACACAAGTAAGTTCTAAAAATCGTGAAAAACCTACAAAATACGACAATTTTAGAAATAGGTTAAAAATATCTAAGATTCTATTCCATTGTTATTTAGTTAAAAGTAAAGCTGATATTATATTATGCGTCTTAAAAAAATCTATTTTCGCCCCGTGTAAACTGGCGTGCAAATGGCTCACTTCAAAATTAAATAGAGTCGCGGCAGATTATTAAAACTTCAGCTCTTCATAATAAAGTTTCATATTGAAAACGCTGAGTTGGAATTTTTCGCAACTCCCCAAGCTACGTTCCGTTCATGCAATTGTTGATGGTTTTCTATGACAGTGTTTTCCTTTTTTGACTGTTACAGTTATTTTTAGTCTTGAGAATACAGACATTTTAAATTGATATTGAAAATTTCAAACAACACCCTACTGAGTCCGTCAGATGTCACGGGTTGGATCTCCGCAACAGGATAAACAATAAGCGTATTAATATTGTGTTGAATACGTCATTTTATGTATCATATTATGTCAGTCAGTTTTATGTCTGTTAGCTTATAAGCTCTGCTTAGTTTGGGACAAATACTATCTATTTAATAATTACTTTTTTTCCGCAGCTTTATCGACTAAGACTTAGAATTTTTCATTCATATTTTGAATGAGCACTTTAAATTAATAGAATGGGCATATTGACTAATTTTTATTTTTTAGTCCGTCTTGTAGATTATTAAAAAATATTGGACACGTATTTTTTCTTTTTTTACGTAATCAAAAAATAACGGCGATATATTGAGTTGAAATTTCGTGTGACGTCACTATTCTGACAGTTTGTATGGCGGTTTTGCGGTTAGTGACGTCACGACCTCCTCATCCTAAACTTTAATGCGCTTTATCTCTGTATATTTTAATTTATTTATAAAAGCAAAAAATACGTGTCTATTGTTTTTTTATTTTCTAACTGACGGACTAATTAGAATTTTGTTTTTCAATAGTAGTCAACATCCCTATTTAGATTTTGGAAAGATAACTTTTTGTAGTAATAAATAATCTAATCATAACAGAAATTTAAAAGCTAGTACAACACAACGTGTTTATCAAACATAATATTATGATTAAGGTCAAACGCTAACAGTCAAGCTTTGCGTGTATTTAATGCTCTTATCGCTTCAGGGATTCAAATTATTGACTCAATAATTTCGAAGCTGAAACTTTGGTCAGATTTGCGATCAACTAATTCAACAAAATCACTGTAAGCCGAAATGGTATCGGCTTGGAAATCGCTTAAGCCTCTTTAGAGTGTTAATGCTTTGGAGTTTTCAATTCAAATAGTTACTGAAATTTTTATACAGATCTGCAGATGTACATTGATATAGTTAATTATTGTTTAATTAAAATTATTTAATTTTCCCTGGAGACCAACTAGCGGCTTACTGAAGCGAAGCTAACTAACGTTTGCGAAATGAATTTGCACATGTACCTACCTAATTTTTTTCACTCAACCAGATGCAAGCGTTTAGCCGTAAACTGCGTGGAAATCGATTGCGCTATTTATTTCATAGCGAAATTATGATATCAAATAAAAAAAACGTTTGAGCCGTCAAATATTAAAACAATGTTTTCTAAATAATTTTGAATAATTTTGATTATATTGTGATGATTTTGATGACGACTTTATTCAGAAAATAATGTTAGTTAACCTTTAATCAAACATCAGGACCGAAATAAATGTAAAAACAAAATTAATAATTAATTTATGTGACATTTCGCGATTTCCTTTTGGTAATATTATCGTTCAAAAATAGCGCGATCGGCCTCATATACATGCAGTGAGTGTGTGCGTGCGTGCGTGCGTGCGCGCTTTGTGTGTGTGTTTGTGTATGTGTGTGTGTGTCTGCGTAAATAGAATAGAGCGTTCACACTACGCTTACCTACTGATGGTTCAAAGTGAGAAGCAAACTATGAGCCTAATATGAATCCATATTATCTGTTAAAACATATTTGGAAAATCTTTTGGCAAATGCCAATTTTTATGACTCTATCAAAGTACGAAATTCTTGTGGCAAATACCATGTTTCTAGCTTTGGTAGTTTCGGCAGAGCATTGGTAAGCCAGTGTGAAGTCTTCTTTATACGGGTAGGTATACGATATAATTAAAAGATTTACCTCTAGGTAGTTGTGTTAAAATGCATACGGGTTTATTGTTATCTTCGCCGTCGTCCGTTAATATTAATTTAAAGCCTCCATCGTCAGCAGGAATCTCTTTGACGCAGTCCAAAGTTTGTTCAGTAGGCATCAGTAGGTAATTACATAAAAGCGTCTCTTTAAAGTCTATACAGGGTTCAATCTAGCACTTGATATTAAAAAAAAAAACAAAATCAAAGCTTTTATACATATATAAGATGCAATACTCAAAAAAATTTCATAAAAAATTAGTAACTAATGTCACTTCATCTATCATCACTTATCGATTTCTTTGTAGGTAAATGTAATATCTTTGACCCCAGTAAAGGTAAGTCAATGGACAAGACAAACTTTTCCATTTATACCAATATTATAATAAATATATTTTTGTATAACTGTTGTCATTTGCTCAATTTTTCATTATGGTCACAACAGAACCACAAAAAATAGTGGTCACATTATAATACCCTAACTATATTATACTGCTACTAGCTGTGCCCTGCGGTTCCACCCGCGTGAGTTTCGGAGTTCCCGCGGCGATTTCGAGATAAAAAATAGATAGTAGCCGATTCTCAGACCTACTGAATAATGCATATAAAATTTCATGAGAATCGGTCAAGCCGTTTCGAAAGAGTATGGGAACGAACATTGTGACACGAGAATTTAATATATTAGATTAACTACGTAAGAGAAAGAATGTTCTAGGTCGGTCAGTAGGTTCGTCGCGGATAGTATACTCATTTGTATCTCTTTGTGGGTTCGGTTTTAAAAGTTATTTCATTTATAAGAAGCTACAGTGTTCTGAGTACTTTTTATCATAGGGTACTATTTATCTCGGAATTCCCACGGAAACTTTGAAAATAACGAAAATTAAACCCTGGGGAATCGAATAATATTTAATATAGATTTACATCTGCAACAGATAAACTGTTGTATCCACTTTGCCGATTCAGTGAGTATATTATGTTCTACGTAGGTATGTTTTTCGATGCTTCGGTTGGTGCGGATAAGATGGTCAGGCTGTGTAAACGCACTTTTTTGTTTTGTCAGCCATTAATCAATCTAGCGGCACAGAAACTCGCCTCAGGGGAGATTTGCGAAAGTTTTTGCGACGGGACACGTACAGACTTGGACGACTATTATTGTTATCTAGTGAAATGAAGTGTTTGTGTATCTTACTGTGTGGTCAGTGAATTAATTTAAGTAAACCAAGTATTATCACATTCTCTGCTCATAGTCAATGGTATTATGGCTTTTTACTATGAAATTAAGCATGTGGATTACAGTTTTTTTCTTGAAAATATATTTAGTTATATTATCTTATTTAAGTTTTTATATGTGTTAGTTTCATCTTAATCTATTCAGCCGTTGATGCGATTTGACTTGGCATTGTGATAGATATTATAGATATGATTGAATTTTACCCGACGAAAATAGATAAACTTTCGGCAACCGTGTATAGACGCAGAGCGTAGTCCAATTAATTTGTCTTATTAGTTTCTCGTCCTTAGATTGACTTGTGATCACAACAAAACAGAGCCTGGGTAATTGACAAAGGGGAGCGATTCTCCTTCGGCAATAATTAACTTTACTTAGTTGTTTTTTGACCTCAATTCTGTTGCGAATAGTTTGTTAACCATTGCTTTGAATTAATTTCTATTCATAATAGATGTTTGTGAGTTAAAAATAAAGTAAATACTTAGGTACAATTAAATGACAATACCAATTTTACCAGGTTAATTGTCATACAGTACCGTTGGTACATCGCCGCTGGTCCAGTAATTGGCAAACTTGACTTCTACGCCAAGTGTCGTAGGTTCTATTAGTGTAAATAAATATAAAAGAACATTAATTGTTTTAATCTTAGAAAATATTTTTTATAACGGGTAGTGCTATGTTTACCTTTGTAATGGCTTTAATGAAAAGAAATTTGGATAAAATTGTTTCAATAATTTAAAATACATTTAAATTTTTGTATTTATATCTACAATTTATTTGAGTTTTGTGTCACAGAAAATTATATTCTTTGATCTATCTTGTTCAATGAGCTTCTGTTTTCCGTTTTTCTGCTTTGTGTATTTTACATCAAAGGTGGCACCTACACTTTTTTTCTCTTAGGTCCGTTGCAGTCGCCACCATTGATTCGATTTATTCTGTAAAATAAAAATGTAAAAAAAATTGTAAAAATATATGTTTTATGAACAGAGGCAAATCGTTTCAGTACAATTTTTTCCTTCTTATTTTTACATTGTAAGGTTATAACAAAATCGCTTTCTGTGTTTGTCTGCATTGAATGTGCCTTTATTCTTTCTGAAACACGAAAACTATTGCTTGCTTGCTTATTTATCCACGCTTTCTTCTCTATCACAGAACTTTTTACGGAAAAACTCTTGTATTAAACTCGAAATTTACACCAACGAAATTACGAAATTAGTGGTCGTAGTTAAAAACTTAATATTTATACCTATGTGCTAGGTATCTAATTAGAGGACAATTAGGTTTTGTGAAATGTTACACTGACCTATTTCTATGTATACCACATTGTATGCTTTCCATTAAGTGTGTAAACTTTACCATCAAGGCTCTATCGATCAGTAGGTAATCCCATTAAGTTCTCATTTAGATAATGTGGAACGTAAAAAGAACGTTAATGGGTAGGTACTTTAACACTACGTTAATAAATCATTCTTGTGATATTTATGAATGTTATTATAAATGTAAGTAAATTTAAAAAAATGTGCACTAAATTTTGACTAATTTTCTATTTTATATAGATAGGTACTAGCTGTCCCGCGCGGTTACACCCGCGATAAATTCGGAGTTTCCGTGGGAATTTCAGATTATAATATAGCCTATGTTACTCAGGGTTATTGTAGCTTTCTATAAAGGCGAAAGAATTTTTGAAATCAGTCCAATAGTTTTTGAGTAATTATAATCGTAACAAACATACAAACCTTTCCTCTTTATAGTTAGTATAGGCTGAACGAGGTGCTTGTATGCGATTAGTGCTGACAGTTTACCCTAGTAAAATCTACCCAAAAGTTTACCCCACAACGTTCCTTGTTCCTAAGTGCCACTATACAAAAAGGTTTTAACTTCAAATTTGGCCATATAGTAGGGGTTTTATTGGTCATTCGGTATAGGGGTACCTTGCATTTTTGTCTCAAAGGACGCCGCTTGGAACAATTGATCCTTGGGTCAAACTAAGCTGATTTAGACCGGGTGACACGAGGAGCCCCCCCTGGGGTGGGCAGGGGAGGGGGGTGAAGAGTACTTCGCCCGCGTTGCAGTCTGCGCTCGATTTCTGCCCACATATAGCTACTAGGTCGAGTTTGGTATCGTTTTCATATAAATCAAGGACGAGGGTTTCATTTCTGGAATAAACTTTTTGCCCGTCCATAGAAAAAAACCGAGCAACTGGCAAAAACAAAAAAAATTAAAAAAAAAAAATTCGGAATATCGTCGCTAAGAATTATACTACGAGTAATTTCACCATATAAAAAATATAATGTTATAGCCCCTTTATTCTCAAATATAAAAAAAATTATTTGAAACACATCTTTTAAGTATAAGTGTGTTAAAAAAAATATTTTACTTAGCACGGCGGGACCGAATTTCTTAAATGAAATTTAAAAAATCTCAAATAATTGCTTTAACTTTTTGCCCAGACTGCTAGACTGGCATTGTTTTTGAACAACATAATATATGTAACTTAAACATGAACACAAATATAATATTAATTTATTATTTATTCATATTTAAATAAAAATTGCACCATTATTGACAGTTTCGACTACATCTGCAAAGATCTGTACACTTATAACGCAGTTACATCTATGTGTACGCTGTACTTAGCATTTGCATCTAATTAATCCAATAAGTTAATTAAGACAGGGTGACATGCAGAACCCCCCGCAGCGGATGGGCAGAGGAGGGGGTGGAAAATGCATCATCCGCGACGCAATCCGCGCTCGATTTTTACCTCTATATGGCTACTAGGTCAAGTTTGGTGGCGTTTTCGTATAATTCAACGATAAGGGTTTTATTTCTATAATAAACCTTTTGCCTCTCTATAGAAAAAAACAGAGTAACGGGGAAAAACAAAAAAACAAAATCGGAATATTGTTGCTCAGAATTATAGTATGAGTAATTTCAGTATATAAAAAATATTGTAGGTATTGTAACCCCTTTATTGTAGAATATAAAAGTGTTACTAGAACATCTTTTAAGTGTAAATGTGTTAAAAAATATTTTGCATAGAGCAACGAGACTGAATTTCTTAACGCGGAATTTAAAAAACAAACCAATTAACTCGTTTTCAAACATTCCCAGTCTAGCAGTCGGAGTAAAAAGTAAATCAATTAACAACAGACTTAAACATGAATCAAAGAGAATTATTAATTTATTATTTATCAATATTTAAATTAAAAATGCACTTTCACTGACACTTTCCACAACACCCGCAAAGCTCTGTAAACTTTAAGTGAATTTTTACGCAGTTGCATTTATCTAGTTGTACACTGCACTTAGCATTTAAACCGAATGAATTCAAAGCGTGCTCTAGAAGCTAGGAGCAAGCTAGTCCATACGGGTTCCCGAATTTGGTTTTCACTAGCCTATTAGAAGGATCCATATCCTTCTTATATCTTGATGCGGTACAAGAAGTTGTCCCCACGCATGTCCTCCTTAGTACACCGCTCAAAGCTAATGTTGATATAAATAATCTTTAGCCGGCAATATGTTTTCAATGCTTCGATCCTTTTTCGTGAATAATTGTTTTATTCAGTTGGTCACATCCGTGCAAAAGCCTGATTTGTGATTAACAATTAAACAATGATGCAATCACTGTCGTTGATTCCAAGTTTTGAGTTGAATGTTAAAAGATAAAAATATGCACTGCTTCCGATCTAAAAAACGTCGTAAAATCCAAACTATTATTTAAATTTTATAGGATAGGTACTGGCTTTAATTACAGTTGGTCTGCTCTGTCCTTTTTTACTTAGGTACTTGTCATACATAGCAGTGACAATTGATGTTTCTAGTTTTGGGTAAGCTCGAGGGCTGGGCAATATCCCCTTGTATTTCTAATTTGAAACCCTCAGTAGCTGTTAGATATGCACATCATGGTTTCAAAGACACTCTTTTTTCCTTAACCGCAAAAAAAGTCACAACCAGTATAGGCGGGAAACTTTGCTGTTACTTCTGCTTTCTCAGGTTCTATGGAAGAAAATTTAAGTATAGGAATTAGAAGCTGCAATACCATGACAGAAGAAAATATAGCGCGCTATAAAAAATATTTTCCACATACTTATACTTAAAAGATGTTGTATTTAGTATTTTTTTTTATATTTTAGAATAAAGGGACTAATTTTTTGTTTACTGAAATTACTTATGGTATAATTTTGAGCGACGATATTCCGAATTTAATTTTGTTTTTTTTTTGTTTTACCTGTTACTCGGTTTTTTTCTATGGATAGGCAAAGGTTTATTCCAGAAGTAAAACCCGCGTCCTCGAATTATACGAAAACCACACCAAACTCGACCTAGTAGCCATATAGAGGCAAAAATCGAGCGCGGATTGCGTCGCGCACGATGCATTTTCCACCCCCTCCCCTGCCCACCCGCTAGGGGGGTTCCGCATGTCACCCTGTCTTAATTAACTTATTGGATTAATTAGATGCAAATGCTAAGTACAGCGTACACATAGATGTAACTGCGTTATAAGTGTAAAGATCTTTGCAGATGTAGTCGAAACTTTCAATATGGTGCAATTTTTATTTAAATATGAATAAATAATAAATTAATATTATGTTTGTGTTCATATTTAAGTCACATATATTATGTTGTTCAAAAAAAAATGCCAGTCTAGCAGTCTGGGCAAAATGTTAAAGCAAATATTTGAGTTTTTTAAAATTTCGTTTAAGAAATTTGGTCCCGCCGTGCTATGTAAAATATTTTTTTTAACACACTTATACTTAAAAGATATTTTTCAAATTATTTTTTTTACATTTAAGAATAAAGGGGCTATAACACTATATTTTTTATGTGGTGAAATTACTCGTAGTATAATTCTTAGCGACGATATTCCGAATTTTATTTTTTTAATTTTTTTTGTTTTTGCCAGTTGCTCGGTTTTTATCTATGGACGGGCAAAAAGTTTATTCCAGAAATGAAACCCTCGTCCTCGATTTATATGAAAACGATACCAAACTCGACCTAGTAGCTATATGTGGGCAGAAATCGAGCGCAGACTGCAACGCGGGCGAAGTACTCTTCACCCCCCTCCCCTGGGCAAGGGAGGGGGGGTACCTCGTGTCACCCGGTCTAAATCAGCTTAGTTTAACCCAAGGATCAACTGTGCCAAGCGGAGTCCTTTGATACAAAAGTGTCAAGGTTGCGACCAATAAAACCCCGACTAATACAACTAAACTCTCTCTTACAACTAAATAAGCAACTCTTTGCTATTGCGTGTATCTTGGGAACGACTCAAACAATTTAATTATTAATATTTAATATAATATTATAAACGCGAAAGTTTGTAAGTATGGATGGATGGATGGATGGATGGATGGATGGATGGATGGATGGATGGGATGGATGTTTGTTACTCTTTCACGCAAAAAATACTGGATGGATTTAAATTAAACTTTACAATCAATACAACTTATACATCAGATTTACACATAGGGTACTTTTTATCCCGGAATTCCCACGGGAACTCTGAAATTAACGTGGGTGAAACCGCAGGGCACAACTAGTATAATATCTTAATATAAAGTAATATATTTAGATATAAAGTTTGCTTTTCTCCATCAAATACGTTCTGATGTGGTGTAGTGTCGAATTCTGTAGAATTTGCATTTACTGAATCGCTTTGTCCATGATATGTGTTTTGAACTAGCAGAAAAACTGCTTTTTTTGTTATGGAATTATTTTCTGGTTACTTAAAATATACAAATTAAAAAACCCCGAACAGTCATATCCTACTAATATTATAATCGCAAAAGTTTGTATGGATGGATGGATGGATGGATGTTTGTTTGTTACTCTTTCACGCAAAAACTACTGGATGGATTTAAATGAAACTTTGCAATAATATAGCTTTAACATCAGATTTACACATAGGGTACTTTTTATCCCAATAATCCCATGAAATCCCATGAATTCCCACGGTAACTCTGAAATTAACGCGGGTGAAACCGCAGGGCACAATAGTTTGCTTTTCTCCATCAAAACAGCGATTTTACACGCTTTTTTTATAACGCCATCTCGTAAATCCTTATTTTATTTATTTATTTAAACTTTATGCACATCATGGTACAAAAGGCGGACTTAATGCCACAGTGGCATTCTCTGCCAGTCAACCTTCAGGTAGTACAGAGAGCTCACTTGGCGGTGCATTTACGTTATGTAGGTTGTTGAATTATTAGATAGGTGTCACCTCAGCTACTCAACGATAGATGGTACACCTACTGTAAGAAAACCCCGCGAGATATCACCTCAGATATTAGTAATTAGTAATACGTACAGCAATCTCTAGGTAGAACGCATCTGTTTAACTCGTCATGATGGACGTATCCAGGTTTGCAGTCACAGCTGTTGTACCTGCAACTCCTGAAGCATGTTTTGTTCATTTCCCTAAAGTCAGAACACGAGTTGCCGCAGTGGTCTCCACATCCAGACGTAGCATTGGAATCTCCTCCACAACTGGCTGGGAAAAGTAGTTATTTATATTTCCGCTAAAATATTTGAATTGTGTATCACAACGTGAATCTATTTAAAAAAATTATAAAATAAATCTTCTATTCAGGGCAAGAAATCTCCATTTCTTTTGGAATATATTTTTAAAGTTGACCAAAAATCTGTATTATTAAGCTGTAAAAACAATTTAAGATCCTTAGGATGCACTACTACGAACCTTTTGTTTGAAATTTATAATATCAAGTTTAAATACGGCTAAAACCTTCCCTTATATATTTAAAAGTTAATAAAAATGAACAAACGGCTGAAAATTTTATATCAACTTTTTTTGAGTTTTTGCTAAACCACATTAAAAGGTTTTTAATGCCGCATTAATAAACACTATTCAAAGTTAAGTCTTCACCATTTTTATTTTTTATTTTCCGTTTTATAGTGCAATGAAAGAGAATATTGAAAGGTGACCGGCTCTTGCGTGGTGTTTATTTTATCAATCTCTTATGGTCAGATAATAAATTCATTGTGGGAGATTTAAAAAATATATAAACTGTAAGCGTAACAAGTACCATTTAATATTAAGGTGATTTCCAAATGCTACTTAATACTACTTTATTTTCGGCTTTGCTTTTCAGCAAAGTTCCTCAAACGTTGCTAGGACTACAAGTTCACATTTTGTTAGTTACCTACATATTTCCATTTGCGATGTTCAATAGTATTTTTGCAATTTCTACTTGCTAGTGTAAACAGCATTCGCACCTCGACTCACTCAAGACTTCACAGATCTCTCACATATCTTCCGAATCAGAAATCGTACCTACAAAGTCGTATACTTACGGCATTCCATTTTAGTTATGCATGTATCGTTCGAATCCCGCACGTACCCGTCGATGCACACGCATTTCGGTTTGCATAGCACCGTGTTGCCAGGGCAGGGCGTCGGATAACCGAGCTCGGTGCAGTATTCCGGCCCGCAGTGGGAACATTCTATATATATCTCATCACTTTTGCATACGGAACGTTTGGCAACTGAAAAATTAATGTAAACATACCTAAGAAGTCATCCATAAACTACGCCACACGTTAAATGGAGGGGAGGGGGTCAAAAAAAAATGTGACATTGTGTAACAAAGGGTGGCAGGTGTCCTAGCCCAAAGAGTATATTCCTAGCCTTCGTGACGTCACATATCAACATTAATTTATTTTTTGGGGACCATCAACAGGTCACTATGATAATACATTGGTATGTTGGTTGGTACCATATTACAAAGTTATCTATTAATAATTATGTACCGGGTTAAAAACAGAAACTCAGGTATCAACTATTTTAAAGTCGCAGAATACCCGTTTGATTTTTGGGAATATTCAAGGAAAAGTTTTTCATTGTAGTATAGGTTTTGTTGCGTTTTCAGCTCGTTACCCCCTTGCCATCTTAACAATAAATAATTTTAAATGTATTACAAATCAATGCAATGAAACCGATGCTACTTAAAATTATGAACTTTCTTACCTTCGCTGTTTATGAAGTAAATCCAGAATGTAACTAACAAAACGATCACTTTAGACATGATGTCGAATGTAATTTAAGTGATTATTATTGATCTAATTATTTGATCTAATTATTATCCAAGTTGCGTCTACCACAAACCGTAGTTAGTAATTGACTAAATAGTACCTAATTCACAACCTCTCATTACTTATCCTACTTGTCAAATACACGTAAATAAATACCCTAACGTTCATGGAATAAGATCGACTTTTCTGCACTTGTACGCTGACAGCGTTGTTTATTTTTTCATTGTTTCTACGTGTCATTTAAATTATTAGCCAATTACAGAGGCATATAATTAGGCATAATACTATACCAGTTATGCTGATGGCTTTGTTTGGATAATGCAGTTCTATATAGTGTGTAAGTTACAAGAGAGACGTATTGTAGGAACCCTCCATATACATATGAATATAGGCATTTAAAAGATACAGTCATGCTTCTTTGTCGTGAGTATGTGTGGACATATTGTGTGATTGTGTGTGTTTATATGTTACCAAGTATGATGCCAATAACCTGCCTCCTAAAACTCATTCTGTAGGAATGGAAATGCTTGTTTTCGACCCATTGAATCTGCTGATAAATTTCCCATCAATTCTTTCTGACTCTCTAATTTCTGCTTTACTAGCTAACACACGATCAGTCATCTTAATACTTTAACCCTAAAGCACGTACCGTCTCGATTACTGTGGGCACAGATAATATAATACTATACTTGGACATAGATAAGCAATAGTGTGTTAACCCACACTGGAGAACTTTTGAGTAAATCGTGTTTTAAAAGTATTTTGTGTCAAATTTTTTTATGTTAAATATTTAGTTACATATTTAAGCAATGTAATAAGGTAAACACATAATTAAAAAACGTTCCCTAACTCTCAATAAATCGTTCTGAATCAATAACTTAAGTTTGTGGGTTTACATGTTATTGCTTATCTGCGTCCACTTGTGGGTAAACCTTCACGTACCAACCAATTGATACTGATAGTAAGTCCTTTGACGGGGCTACGGGACTGATTATAGCGACTTGTATTTCAAACCGATTAGGTATGTAGACTTAGTTAACAGATCAGTTATTCTGGCATGTAATTACACGCCGCCTCATCATTTCATTATGCCTTAACCATCTGAGTAATTGCGACTTGTGATCCGCTTAGTCATTACTCATTAGGTACCTACCCATTAGTCAATACGGTCGTAACTCATAGTAGCTGATGCAAATGTATTGTTTCCTCCATCTATACCATAATAAAAGAGTAGAATCCGCGATTCTGTGCATTTTTACCTAAAATTAAGAGGGTGATAAAGAAGAGTATAACCAAGCTGAAAAAAAGTTTTTAAAATTCTTTTCTGTCTGTCTGTCTGTTCGCGATAATCTCCGCATCAACTGAACTGATTGTCATGCGGTTTTCACAGGTAGATTAAGCTTAGCCTGGAGCTACATATAGGCTTTGTTTCATTAAAATCGGATGTCGGGAAAAAAAGTTGTTGTATAAAAACCTTTCATGCGGGTGAAACCGCGGGGCACGGCTAGTCTTTAATATTACCGTATTATTATTATTATACTTCCAATACTTAATTCCATAAAAACAGCTGAATTGCAGATGATTTCTTATTAGTTTGCTAAACCTAACCAAACCAACCATAAAACCGGCCAAGTGCGAGTCGAACTCGCTCACGAAGGGTTCCGTAGCATTATCTATTAAAACGGTAAAAAAATCACATTTTTTGTATGGGAGTACTTACTTTATTCTGTTTTTTAGTATTTGTTGTTATAGCGGCAACAGAAATACAATATCACCTGTGAAAATTTCAACTAACCACAATCACGATTCATAAGATGCCTGCCTGGTGACAGACGGACAGCCAGACGAACGGACGGCGAGCGGAGTCTTAGTGATAGGGTTCTTTTTTACCATTCGGGTACGGAACCCTAAAAATAGTTGGAATGAAAAAAAAAGTAATTTAATGAATTCATTTCACCGGGTTTTTTTTAACAGCAATACAATGCAAAACAACATTGATATAGTAGGTACTCGTACTTTATAACCGACTTCAAAAATAGGGGAATATACACCCTGATATTTTGGTCGCATAGAGCAATCGAACAAATACAAATTACAAACCCCTGTTATAAGTTTGCTAATGGTAACCGTTTTTTACAGAATCGTCGGAATCTTGTAGAACCCGAAGGTTCTTATCAAAGGAAAAGGTGATGTCTTCGCGATACTTTTCATCGTATTATGTTCCCAATATCCCTTCGGATAAAGTGCTCTTTCCTCAACCACGACCGCGCTTTTTTCTCAAACTTCAAATAAAATTAGAGACCTCGGTGACCTGTCTTTATATCTCTAAAAGGACTCGTTTGTAAGATGCGAATTATGATTGTGTCGACCTTTATACCAAGGCAGGGTTTCGTTGTATAAACTAAATTAAGCTTATACGTATAATGTTCGGTAAATCTAATTATCTAATACTAGCTGTCTCGCGCGGTTTCACCCGTGAAAATTTCGGAGTTCCCGCGGGAGTTCCGGATTAAAATATAGCCTTTGTTACTCAAAGATAATGTAGCTTTCTAATTGTGAAAGAATTTTTGAAATCGGTCCAATGGTTTTTGAGTTAAATTGTAACAAACAAACAAAAAATAAAATCTTTCCTCTTTATAATATTAGTATAGACAATATTATCTATATACTAATATTATAAATGTGAAAGTGTGGATGTGAAAGTGTGATGTGTGTTTGAATGTTTGTTAGTCAATCACGCAAAACGGCTGAACGGATTTGGATGAAATTTGGAATGCACGTTGTCAGGGCTACAGAGAAGGACATAGGCTTTTTATCCTGGAATTCCCGCGGGAACTTTGAAATTACCGCGGGTGAAACCGCGGGGCACAGCTAGTTAAGTAATAAAATTAAGTCTATTTTGGCTTACTATGTCAAAATATAAAGGTTTACTAAAAACTATATGCAGCATGAACATCAAAAACAATGAGTAAAGTCAAGATGAAGAAGTTTACCTAAGTTTTTAAAGCAATATCATTAAATTCGCATTAGCTAAAATTTTTTTTTCCAAGATCAGTGTCTCCAGCTTTTTCGGATTAACGAGTCGCGTCAAAACCTTTACAAAACGCTGCTCCATTCGCAATCGAAAGTAAATCCTTCAGAGCAAAGCTTGCTCACTGGACGATAAAATACCTCCTCACTCTTACTATAAGTTTGCGTTTTTAAACAAGACCGATCAGTGATAGCACAAACCAATAACATGATATTACGAGCATTTTTGTCTTTTGGGTTATGTCGGTATTGTATTATTAGCTTTTTAGTATAGGTATTGCATTTTTGTGTTTTGGGAAGTCGGTTTTATAAATTACAATAATGTTAGGTTAGGTTAGGATATTTTTATCGGATGTACAAGCATACTCCAGAACGCCTCACGAAAAATATAGCACGATGAAATTATCTTGTAAGGACAAAGAATCTATTCTAAATAAGCTCACGGCTAAACGGTTGACGGAGTGTGTGCGTGCTCCCTTAAAGTGACGTCATCCATGGCATCACATCGTCAAACTTCTAAGTTCCTGTGCTCTCCGCCAGATGTCCGGCTCCCGTTTCTACATGGCGCTATAGAGGTACATCAAAAAAAGTACGACCCTCCGGCTCGACAAAAACATTCATACTTACCTGGCGTAGGGGACACCGTGATCAAGAAGGCGGTTCCCCCAGGGCGAGGCCCCTCCATTGCACTGCGGTGGGGTTGACCCTTGCGATTATCCCTAATGTGGATAACTCGGACGCGTAATTTTTGGTAGTGGGGACTGCGTACGCGCCGTCCCCTTCAAATGTGTATAAGTTTCATTCAATATCAATGGGGACTGCGTACGCGTTGTCCCCCTCAAATGTGTACAATTATTATTTTTTTTTTCAATCAATGATTTAATCCGTTATAATATTACATTCAATGGCTGTTGTTGGTTCGCGACTGTGTTCTACTAACGGCAATTCTTTGTTCATTGTTGTGTTCTTAGAAACTATTTGCACTACACGGATGTACTTTAATTAACTAATCATTCCCAATGACTTTATTATTACTCACAAAGGCCAAAGGCAAATTACAATAATAAAAGAGAATCCGCTTATCTGTTCACGGTGATCTCCGGAACAACCTACTGAGCGGATAATCATGTGGTTTTCACAGGTAGATTGAGCTTAGCTTGGAACAATATACAACGTGTTAATGAATTAACTGAAAACTAGAAAGTAGTTTGCTCAGAATCAACTAGCGAATCGATCGCACTATGTTTTACATTATGTTATATTTTTTTCATTTTTATTAGCCCATATCTAAATTATAATACAATATTTGGCGCGTACGCCGCCGCAGCAAAAAAATTCGAACCGGTAGGCGCGGGCGTAGCGCTTGGAATTTCGTAGATAGGTACCACCATACTAATATTGAATAACTTTTAATGAATTTTTTCGACATAAAATATATTTTAATCATATTATTGTATATTTTTTAAATGGAGGTGTATCAGGTTAATTCATTGTACATTTGTTAATTCATTCACACGTTGTATAGGCTTGGTTTCACTTGAGAATAAATTAATATTTTATCCCGTCTGCCATTTTAGCATTCACTATTTCTTGCACAACTTATTTCAAATACCTAATACAATTTCTGTTCTGTGGGTCCAGGTTTCTTTTTAATAAAAATCGAGAAATCTTAGTAATATCCCAGGTAACTGGCTGGTCGACAGCTTTCCCTCCAATTTCCTGTAGTTGTCTCAATATACTTCCAGCTTTATCGGATTTCTTCCCAAAAGCTTCTTACCATAATTCAACCGTGCCGCTTGTTGGTATTTACCAGTAGTTTCTTGCCTCGGGACATTACTTATGTATAAGTACCCATTTAGAATAGAATAGAATAGAATACACTTTATTGTACACCAAAATAATGTTACAGTGTGTTAACAAAAACTTATAACTAAAGGCATACAAAAGGCGGTCTTATCGCTTTACTAGCGATCTCTTCCAGACAACCTTTGGGTGGACAGGACAAATACAGAAAATTTATATGTTGATAGGTAGAACAGGAATCATAAAATAATACAAATATGCACATAGAACATAAATATAAAAAAAAAATACATAAAAAGATATACAAAGATACACGCATAGATACCTATGAAATATACATACAGAAAAATATATATAGATAGATAAAATACATAATGTGATTACATACAATATATTATATATCAACAGCATACGTAACTAAAATAAAAATAAATATTAATTAATACGTTACATACATGGATACATAAATACGCACTCACATATACATACATATACATACATACGCATACATACACATACTCACATACAGATACATACATACAATGCATATACAGAAATACTTATGTATTAATACATGCAGCTAATATTACTGTTTATCAGTGAGGTAGTTACTCTTCACCAACCCCTTAAAGATAGATAAGGATCTAGCCGTGCGAACCTCCACAGGCAGTATATATTTTTTAATGTTTTATTCTTATGAATGTACCAGAAAGTATTATACCTATGTTGAATCAATCAAAATTTTAAAATAGACAACAGCTGATGCATGTAGTTTCATACTCTTGAAAAGAATTTTTTTTTTTCGGGAACTCTTAATGTAAATTTCACACGCTAAAATGTATGTTTCTTGATTCATCCAACTTCAGTATCTTTGAGTAATATTGGATACTTTTTAGCTGAAACACTAATACCTATTCAATGGCTAGTAATTAATTAAACCACCAGCGACGTACTACGTCCTTACTAATATTATAAATGAGAAAGTGAGTTTGTTTGTAACGCTTTCAGATATATCATTTTCTGGTGAGTTGTTACGAGAGCCAATACGTCGTATCACTGTTTAATACATTTATTTGATGGACATACTGTAAAATTAAATTTTACTAATTCAGTGGTCTGGAATGTGATTTTCTATTAGCATAAAACTGATAGATTTCGTTGTTTAGGAAAAGCGGAGTTGCAGTGGAAGAAATCATTTTTCAATAAATAAAACAAATATTTTTTAAGGCAGGAATTAAAAATATAAACAAAGAATCTCTGATTTGTTATAAATGAAATAGAAAAAATTAAATTTAAAATCAATAATAGATTTTACAACAAGTGCACAAAACGAACCATTTTTATCCGAGACTGAGATATTAATTTTGAGGACAAAATGGTTTTGTGGACGAGTTATATACTCTGCTTTTTATTTCGATTGCAAGGAAATAAAACTGTAGTATAATAAACATTTCTTTAATTAAAATGCAAAGTAAAATTAGTACAGTCTTAAATACTGAAGGAAATTGTTTTTCCCGGCATATTAACGGTATTTATGTATGTCTTAAAAAACACATAAAGCAAATAAATTAAAGTAAATATTATAAAATAACAAATGGCTGTATGGCTCATTTTCTTTGCCTTTATATACATAGATAGGTACCTTAATTATTAGTAGATACGTTATTGTACTTGTGCACAAAATCCGATTTTGTGCAGCCTATAATCCTGCACAAACAAGCACTTAATTTCAGAGCATGAGTAATGAAAATTTATTTATTATTTTATTTATTTTCGTTTATTTAGGACAACAACAGCTACAAGAACATATAATAGATTTAGGTTACAAGATTACACTATGAGCCAATAATAGTTACCCTTATATAAAGTACAGAATTTAGCAGTACATACACAAAACTATAACAATTTAGAAACACAGAACTTAAAAGTAAAAATACAAGTAAAAATGTAAGGTTATATGATCGGAATTTAAAATTTAAAATCAAAATGACGTTATTCTTCTTTTTATTCTGTCTGTTTTCTCCGTTTGTTATTATTTGTTGCAAATTGCTGAAACAGCAGTTGGTGTAATGGTATTACTATTGCAGTAAGTATCTGAATGAAACAAACTCTTCTTTGAATAGACGCTAAGTTGTTCTCCTTCGGTGGAATTTATAGCTGTTTATTTTTGTCGCGTTAACTTTACTCAGACTGTTTTCACACTACGTTCATAATTTTTGGCTAGTGAGAATACCTACTATTTCAAACTGAAGGTGAAGGAGATAGTTTGCGGCTAAACATTTGCTTACTTGTTTAGTCAGTGAACTAGTACTGCGATACGTGCGCTAACTGCTACAATAAAACAGCGATACCTACACTCTACAGTGACGAATTCAGTCTGCCGATTTGTATGTGCATCATGCATGTGAGGTGTTACTGGCTAATTAAAGTCTGTATCAGACAAAATTGTGAGCTTGAGTTTAGTGTGAATACGGCCTTACTCTACAGTTTTTTAACTTTAACTTATAACTATAAGTGTAACTCTTTGAATCATCTTTTCCGACGTTTTTTTTTGCGTTCATTTACAGCTCTATTAATTTTTGGTTGGGTCCCTTATGAATTATTTACTGAAAACAAACATTAATAATCGTAAGATGGATTATTATAAAATAATGATATGTGGGAAAGCGAAAGCTGTACGCTCATAGTACTATGTATTTTTCAAACTAACATTTCAATTGCACCATTTGAGCAATTGACATTTTAAAACTTTCGGGTCAAGTTATCTAAATATAGGGAGATAATGAAAAAATATTATATCCATATAAAATATCATCTTTGATGGGGCAGTCCTCCTTTTTGATGCATTTACTCGTAGGGTCTTTTTGTGATTTGTTTAAGATGTATCCGCGTTGGCATTTACAACCGTCGACAACACACTGTAATGTGCAGAATGCGGATACTGGTTGGGCGCAATACGGCCGACAGGCGGAGCCGCACTCAATGGGATCCACGTAGGGGTCTCCATTACAAGCAGCTGGAAATAAGATTAATTATTTCATGAAGTTTAACTCTCTTCATCTGTATTATTTATTTATAGCATCGGTTTAGCAATGGCTGTCGTGGTGTTGTAATTATGTTGAAAATAAATAAATAAAATAACAATCTAGTTAGTCCAGTACTAATATTACAAACGCAAATTTGAATTTGTTACGGTTTCCCACATTAACAACTAAACCGAAAATCATGACATTTTGAATGCACGTTGTCAAGGGTACAGAAAAAGATAAAGGATACTTTTTATCCTGGAATTCCCGCGAGAGCTGCGACATGTTATATGCAAAATTTCATGATGATCAGCTGAGCGGTTAAGGCGTGAAAGCGTAACAAACAAATAAACTCACATTCACATTTGTAAATAGTAAGGATTACCTATATTGGTTTTATTTTAAATGAAAAAAGATTAATTTACCCTCAGTCTTCATAACTTCGGCAAATATGAGCAATGTAAAAATTATAACGAACATTTTGCAAAATGAATTCAACACTAACGCTTAAGTACAAAGTGAGCGATCTCTTATATATCGAACGCGACACAATGATAAATATTAACATAAACAGCAAAGCAAATTAACGCTCTCTTGAGCCAATATAGTAATGTTTGAAAAGCAATAAAAAATCTACACAATAGAACTGTTATTCTATAAAAGTAATACTTATATTTTCGTAATTATTTTTATGTATCTACCTAGTTACTTACTTACATTTTTTTTATTAAACTTTATAATTTAACTTTATCTTGACTCTTGAGTACTTGTACGTATACAGGTACAGGGCGTCCCACGGATATGCCACATGGAGGGAAAGTATAGGTACCTTGAATATTGTAGATGGAACATTTTACTGAAAGAAAACAATATTTGAATTTAAAAAACAATTTAAACTGCATTCAAAGATATTTAAATAATTAGAAAGAAAGAAAGAAAGAAAATACATTTATTTCAGTACAACACACAAGAAAAAGAAACAAACTCAAGCATAAAAGGAAGACCATGAATTTTAAAATTTGATGTGAAATTTGGTTCAGTAAAATGAAAAGCTGACTGCATTATGTGCAGTGTGCATATTATTATGTGCCGTAAGGACATACCTACTCATGTAACGGGTTCGATTCCTGGTTCAACCATGTAATTATTTAAATATCTATGAATGCAGTTTAAATTGTTCTTTAAATTCAAATGTCTTCTTTCAGTAAAATGTTCCATCTAGAATATTCAAGGTTCTTTCCCTCCATGTGGCATATCCGTAGGACGCCCTGTATCTAGACACGCGGCAGCGTGTCAAGCCAAGTTCAAGCATATAGTACTAGCTGACCCCACGGTTTAACCTGCGGTAATTTCGGAGATTCCGCGGGGATTCCGGGATAAAAAGTACCCTAAGTCACTCAGGATCACTTTAGCTTCCTATCTATAATAAGTAGATCCATAGATAACGACCTCATAAACTCCGGAGTTCCCGCCGGAATTCCGGGTTAAAAAGCACCTTAAGTCATTCAGGATTACTGTAGCTTCCTATAAGTGAAAGAATTTTTAAAATCGGTTCTGTAGATCCAGAGATCCCTCCCTACAATCTCACAAACACACGAACTCACAAACTACGGAGTTCCCGCAAGAATTGTAGGATAAAAAGTATCCTATGTCACCCAGGATCACTGTAGCTTCCTGTAAGTGAAAGAATTTTCTAAATTGGTTCTGTAGATCCAGAGATAGCTGTTCTCCCGTGGTTTTAAGCTAGAGAAATTCGGAGTTCTCGTGGGAATTCCGGAATAAAAAGTACCCTATGATACTAAGAATCAATGTAGTTTCCTATAAGACAAACAATTTTCAAAATCGGTTCAGTAGATCCAGAGATTACCCTCTATAACATCACAAACTCACAAACTCACAAACTTTTGCTCTTTATAATCTTATCTTATCTTAATATATATAATCTTAATATATATAAATCACGTGTCACGTTGTTTGTCCACAATGGACTCCGAAACTACTGAACGGATTTTGATAAAATTTTGTAACCATTTATAATATGCTCCAACTTAAAAGATAGGATAGTTTTTATCCCGGAATTCCCGCGGGAACTCCGAAATTACCGCGGGTGAAATCGCGGGCTCCGAAATTACCGCGGGTGAAATCGCGGGGGACAGCTAGTCTTAATATATGTTAATCACGTGTCACGTTATATCATTTTAATTTTAACTCCATATCTCCACGAGTTCCCGAGATAAAGGGTCTTGATAGACAGACAGACGGACAATAAAGTGATTTAATAAAGAGTTCCGTTTTTATGCAGTTTGACGTACCTATGGAGCCCTAAAAACGAGTGAGGGAGTTCAAAATATTTTTTATGAACCACGTTATGGTTTACGACCGTAGGTATGAAATTGTTGTCTGTATGTCCATTGTTTGAATACGCGTTATTTAAAACTATAAAACCTGACATGTACCAAGTAAGCTATGGCAACCCTATTGGCGCAATAGGTCACCATGCCTACCCGTTAATCACGAGGTTCCGGGTTTGTTCCCGGTGGGGGTGGGCTCTGAGTGATGAGCACATGGTTTCACTTTCCAGTCTGGGCTTGTATACCTACAGGATGTAAGTGTGAGACGGGTCATTTAGGGCCACTACCTTAAGGGTTGAAGCCACGCGAATTTATGGTCTTAGGAGATCATCCCATAATTGGCATGTTGACTAATTTTTATTTTTTAGTCCGCCTTGTAGATTATTAAAAAATATTGGACACGTATTTTTTCTTTTTTTACGTAATCAAAAAATAATGGCGATATATTGAGTTGAAATTTCGCGTGACGTCACTATTCTGACAGTTTGTATGGCGGTTTTTCGGTTAGTGACGTCACGACCTCCTCATCATAAACTTTAATGCGCTTTATCTCTGTATATTTTAATTTATTTAAAAAAGCAAAAAATACGTGTCTATTGTTTTTTTATTTTCTAACTGACGGACTAATTAGAATTTTGATTTTCAAAAGTAGTCCACATCCCTATTCTTGAGTTATTGGTATCAGCATTTACAGAAAATGTACAGTCAGCGAGAATTCGGCGATTTTCTAAATATTTTTATTTTTATAAATATCTTGTCTCCGACAAGGATCAAAAGGCTCTGTGGGGTCAAGTTAGGTTAGGGTTGTATTATTGTAGAAATATTACAAATCGAAAACCACTTTTTGTATTCCTTTTTTTTGGAAATTAATCTATTTAATTAATTTAATCTAATCTATGACATAGTAAAATGTAAACAAAATAAAGTAATCACACACTTTATGTAAACATAAATGTATTTTTAATAGGAACAACAACAATTAAAAAAGTGAAACAATAAATAAAACTAATATTTAAAGTAGGAAAAATAAACTTTAATGAAAATAAAGTAATAACTAATTTGTAATACAATATAACTAATATATTTATATATTTTTATAAAGTTTTGTTTATAATATTGTGTGGTATACATTATTATTTTTCATTATATCGACGTTGTTATTTTATTTTTGTAATATTATATTATGTAATTATTTATGTAAGAAGTTACAAATTTTGCGATTTATTTTTGTTTTCAGTATTTGCCTACCATGGTTTTAGATTACGAATTGAATTATTATAAAAATATAATTTAGGTTTTTCTCTCTTTTCTCACATCCGTGACACCACATGCGGTAGGTACTAGCGGAAGATCAGCTTCGGGCCCCCAATGTTTCCGACTTATGCTGAGCTGGATAACTTTTTGTTGCGACATGCTGTTTGTGCTTCTTTTTTGTTATTGCATATTAACGGTTGTCGTAACGAATAAAGTTAATTTATTCATTTTTGATAGGTACCACGTAAATTTTTAGATAAAAAATTATGTTATTTTAAATATAATGTAGAGAGAATTTTTTTTGGGTTATAAATAAATGTTCCAACTTCGATCTTCAAAATTATCGGGTCAAGTCGAAGTTTCATTGGATTCTTCCGTTCTTGTTATTTTCTTGGAAGGTTATGCTAAGATTAAGGATAAGGCAATAATATAAGTATGCGTAAGTATAAGTATAAAGGTCTATCTTCTTCTTTGTGACGCTGAAGTCACTGGTCTGATGTCTTTTACACTGAAAAAGAAGATAGTATAAGTAGTATAAAATTTCAAATCAAATTTAATATTAAATTTCATTATTTAACTTACTCGGACAGTCTGTGGGATTTATACACATCCCATTTCATTCAATATCAATGGGGACTGCGTACGCGTTGTCCCCCTCAAATGTGTACAATTATTATTTTTTTTTTTCAATCAATGATTTAATCCGTTATAATATTACATTCAATGGCTGTTGTTGGTTCGCGACTGTGTTCTACTAACGGCAATTCTTTGTTCATTGTTGTGTTCTTAGAAACTATTTGCACCACACGGATGTACTTTAATTACCTAATCATTCCCAATGACTTTATTATTACTCACAAAGTCCAAAGGCAAATTACAATAATAAAAAAGAATCCGCGTATCTGTTCACGGTGATCTCCGGAACAACCTACTGAGCGGATAATCATGTGGTTTTCACAGGTAGATTGAGTTTAGCTTGGAACAATATACAACGTGTTAATGAATTGACTGAAAACTAGAAAGTAGTTTGCTCAGAATCAACTAGCGAATCGATCGCACTATGTTTTATATTATGTTATATTTTTTTCATTTTTATTAGCCCATATCTAAATTATAATACAATATTTGGCGCGTACGCCGCCGCAGCAAAAAAATTCGATTCGGTAGGCGCGGGCGTAGCGCTTGGAATTTCGTAGATAGGTCACCACCATACTAATATTGAATAACTTTTAAAGTATGAATTTTTTCGACTTTTAATCATAATATTATTGTTTATTTTTTTAAATGGCGTGTATCAGGTTTTCAGTTAATTCATTGTACATTTGTTAATTCATTCACACGTTGTATAGGCTTGGTTTCACTTGAGAATAAATTAATATTTTATCTCGTCTGCCATTTTAGCACTCACTATTTCTTGCACAACTTATTTCAAATACCTAATACAATTTCTGTTCTGTGGGTCCAGGTTTCTTTTTAATAAAAATCGAGAAATCTTAGTAATATCCCAGGTAACTGGCTGGTCGACAGCTTTCCCTCCAATTTCCTGTAGTTGTCTCAATATACTTCCAGCTTTATCGGATTTCTTCCCAAAAGCTTCTTACCATAATTCAATTTATCGGTAGTTTCTTGCCTCGGGACATTACTTATGTATAAGTACCGATTTAATATATTTTTTAATGTTTTATTTTTATGAATGTACCAGAAAGTATTATACCTATGTTGAATCAATCAAAATTTTAAAATAGACAACAGCTGCAGATGCCTGTAGTTTTATACTCAGGAAAAGAATTTTTTTTTTTGGGATCTCTTAATGTAAATTTAATTCACACGCTAAAATGTATATTTCTTGATTCGTCCAAGTTCAGTATCTTTGAGTAATATAGGAAACTTTTTAGCTGAAACACTAATACTTACCTCTTTAATGGCTAGTAATTAATTAAATCACCTATGAATGGGAAAGTGAGTTTGTTTGTTACGTTTTTACGCCTTAACGGCTGAACCAATCATTATGAAATTTTGCATGCACATTTTCAGGGAAGGATAAAGGGTACTTTTTATCCCAGGATTCCTGCGGGAACTCCGAAATTACCGTGAGTGAAACCGCGGGGAACAGCTAGTATACAATAGAATTCAAACTCAAAATATTTTATTCAGATATATCATTTTCTGGTGAGTTGTTACCAGAGCCAATACGTCGTATCACTGTATAATACATTTGATGGACATACCTACTGTAAAATTAAATTTTACTAAGGCAGTGGTCTGGAATGTGATTTTCTATTAGCATAAAACTGATAGATTTCGTTGTTTTGGAAAAGCGGAGTTGCAGTGGTGGAAATCATTTTTCAATAAATAAAACAAATATTTTTTAAGGCAAGAAATCTAAACTTTAATTAAAAATATAAACAAAGAATCTCTGATTTGTTATAGATGAAATAGAGAAAATTAAATTTAAAATCAATAGTAGATTTTACAACAAGTGCACAAAACGAACCATTTTTATCCGAGACTGAGATATTAATTTTGACGACAAAATAGTTTTGTGGACGAGTTCTAAAGTCTGTTTTTCTATTTCGATTGCGAGGAAATAAAACAGTAGTATAACAAACATTTCTTTAATTAAAATTCAAAGTAAAATTAGTACAGTCTTAAGTACTGAAGGAAATTGTTTTTCCCGGCATATTAACGGTATTTATGTCTTAAAAAACACATAAGGCAAATAAATTAAAGTAAATATTATAAAATAACAAATGGCTGTATGGCTCATTTTCTTTGCCTTTATATAGATAGGTACCTTAATTATTAGTAGATATGTTATTGTACTTATGCACACAAATTCGATTTTGTGCAGCCTATATCCTACACGAACAAGCACTTAATTTCAAAGCATGAGTAATGAAAATTAAATTAAAAATCAAAATGATGTTATTCTTCTTTTTATTTTGTCTGTTTTCTCCGTTTGTTATTATTTGTTGCAAATTGCTGAAACAGCAGTTGGTGTAATGGTATTACTATTGCAGTAAGTATCTGAATGAAACAAACTCTTCTTTGAATAGACGCTGAGTTGTTCTTCTTCGGTGGAATTTATTGCTTTTTATTTTTGTCGCGTTAACTTTACTCAGACTGTTTTCACACTACGTCCATAATTCTTGGCTAGTGAGAAATACCTACTATTTCAAACTGAAGGTGAAGGAGATAGTTTGCGGCTAAACATTTGCTTACTTGTTTAGTCAGTGAACTAGTACTACAATACGTGTGCTAACTGCTACAATAAAACAACGATACCTACACTCTATAGTGACGAATTCAGGTGTGGTGAATGATGCATGATGCATGTGAGGTGTTACTGGCTAATTAAAGTCTGTATCAGACAAAATTGTGAGCTTGAGCTTAGTGTGAATACGACCTTACTCTACAGTTTTTTAACTTTAACTTATGACTATAAGTGTAACTCTTTGAATCATCTTTTCCGACGTTTTTTTGCGTTCATTCACAGCTCCATTATTTTTTGGTTGGGTATTGCTTATGGATTATTTCCTGAAAATAAACATTAATAATCGTAAGATGGATTATTATAAAATAATGATGTGTGGGAGAGCGGAAGCCGTACGCTCATAGTACTATGTATTTTTCAAACTAACATTTCAATTGCACCATTTGAGCAATTGACATTTTAAAACTTTCGGGTCAACTTATCTAAATATAGGTAGATGCTGAAATAATATCATATCTATCTAAAATATCATATTTACTGGGACAGTCCTCCTTTTTGATGCATTTACTCGTAGGGTCTTTTTGTGATTTGTCTAAGATGTATCCGTGTCGGCATTTACAACCGTCGACAACACACTGTAATGTGCAGAATTCGGATACTGGTTGGGCGCAATACGGGCGACAGGCGGTGCCGCACTCAACGGGATCCGCGTAGGGATCTCCATTACAAGCAGCTGGAAATAAGATTAATTATTTCATGAAATTTAACTCTTTTCATTTGTATTATTTATTTATATCATCGGTTTAGCAAATGGCTGTCGTGGTGTTGTAATTATGTTGAAAATAAATAAATAAAATAACATTCTAGTTAGTCCAGTACTAATATTACAAACGCAAATTTGAATTTGTTACGGTTTCCCACATTAACAACTAAACCGAAAATCATGACATTTTGAATGCACGTTGTCAAGGGTACAGAAAAAGATATAGGATACTTTTTATCCTGGAATTCCCGCGAGAGCTGCGACATGTTATATGCAAAATTTCATGATGATCAGCTGAGCGGTTAAGGCGTGAAAACGTAACGAACAAACAAACTCACATTCACATTTGTAATAGTAAGGATTATATTGATTTTAATTTAAATGAAAAAAGATTAATTTACCCTCAGTATTCATAACTTCCGCAAATATGAGCAATGTAAAAATTATAACGAACATTTTGCAAAATGAATTCAACACTAATGCCTAAGTACAAAGTGAGCGATCTCTTATATATCGAACGCGACACAATGATAAATATTAACATAAAGAGCAAAGCAAATTAACGCTCTCTTGAGCCAATAGTAATGTTTGAAAAGCAATAAAAAAACTACACAATAGAGATGTTATTCTATAAAAGTAATACTTATATTTTCGTAATTATTTTTATGTATCTACCTAGTTACTTACATTTTTTTAAATTAAACTTTATAATTTAACTTTATCTTGAGTACTTGTGCGTATACAGGTACAGGGCGTCTCACGGATATGCCACATGGAGGTTAAGTAGGTACCTTGAATATTGTAGATTGACATACCGGGCGATGTGGTCGCTAAGCGACAAAGCCCTTAAAATAAATAAAAAAAAAACATTTTACTGAAAGAAAACAATATTTGAATTTAAAAAACAATTTAAACTGCATTAAAAGATATTTAAATAATTAGAAAGAAAGAAAGAAATAAAATACATTTATTTCAGCACAACACACAAGAAAAAGAAACAAACTCAAGCATAAAAGGAAGACCATAAATTTTAACATTTGATGTGAAATTTGGATCAGTAAAATGAAAAACTGACTGCATTATGTGCAGTGTGCATATTAAGGACATACCTACAACTAAAAATTTGTATTAAAAATTTGAAAATTCATGGTCTTCCTTTTATTTTTGACACTATGTTATTTAGCAAAAAATAATCCTTATGACGAAGCCTTTCGATCAGTATGATAAAGCTGCAGGTGATTATTTTTCTCATGTAACGAGTTCGATTCCCGGTTCAACCATGTAATTATTTAAATATCTATGAATGCAATTTAAATTGTTTTTTAAATTCAAATAATTTGTCTTTTTTCAGTTAAATGTTCCATTTACAATATTCAAGCTACTTTCCCTCTATCTTGCCGCGTGTCAAGCCAAGTTCAAGTATATAGTACTAGCTGACCCCGCGGTTTCACCCGCGGTAATTTCGGAGATTCCGCGGGGATTCCGGGATGTCACTCAGGATCACTTTAGCTATAATAAGTAGATCCATAGATAACAATCTCATAAATTCCCTAGTTCCCGCGGGAATTCCGGGTTAAAAAGTACCTTAAGTCATTCAGGATCACTGTAGCTTCCTATAAGTGAAAGAATTTTTAAAATCGGTTCAGTAGATCCAGAGATCACTCCCTACAATCTCACAAACACACGAACTCACAAACTACGGAGTTCCTGCAAGAATTCCAGGATAAAAAGTACCTTATGTCACCCAGGATCACTGTAACTTGCGGTAATTGAAAGAATTTTCAAAATTGGTTCTGTAGATCCAGAGATAGCTGTTCCCCCGTGGTTTTACACTAGGGAAATTCGGAGTTCCCGCGGGAATTTCAGAATAAAAAGTACCCCATGACACTAAGAATCACTGTAGCTTTCTATAAGTGAAAGAATTTTCAAAATCGGTTCAGTAGATCCAGAGATTACCCCCTACAACGTCACAAACTCACAAACTCACAAACTTTTGCTCTTTATAATATTAGTATATAGGTTATTAATACGAGTAGCTGTTCTCCGTGGTTTCACTCTCTCGGGAATTCCAAGATTAATGTACCCTTTTTTCTTTTCTGTAGATAGATAGATAGATATTTATTCTCTCTTTAAAAATTACATTTATATTTTATGTTAAAATTAAATAAATTCACTAAAGAGATTGTCAATATAATAAAAAGTTTGAAATAATACTATTTGATAACACTAATACGAAAAATGTCAACTTATACCAAAATAAATAAAGTAAATACGTAAACAATTTATTTTTAAATATAATGTTACCTTAATAATAAATAATGTCATAAATACTCTTTTACAGAGTACAATGATCTATCCAATAAAAAGTTTTTCAGTCGGCGCACAAATGTCTCGTCCGAGGTTTCGTTCTTAATGTCCACCGGTAGTTTTTCGTAGAACGTGGGACCAATGACACGCGGATTTCTGTCCATCAGTGCCAACCGTCGTGGCACCACCCTAAGTCTACCAGTCTGTCGGGTTACTCTGCCAGGAACATCAATCCGCTCAAAACTACTTAAATTCCGTCGCGTGAAAATTGTTATGTCAAATACGTACTGTGAATATAATGTCATTAATTTATATTTTGTGAAAAGATCTCTGCACGAGTGACCCAGTTTAACACCTGCTAATATACGCACAGCTCGTTTTTGCATCCTGAAGACCTTGTCCGAGTGCGTGGAATTTCCCCACAGGATTATGCCGTACGACAGGATGGAGTGAAAATAGGCGTAATAAATTTGCAATAGTGCGTCCGGGGAGATTATTGGCTTAAGCTTTCTCATCACAAACACGGCACCGCTCAGTTTATCACAAAGAATCTCAACGTGATGTTTCCAGTTTAGGTTGCTGTCAATATAAAAGCCAAGAAACCTGTTAGTCACAGAAACTGGGAATGGGGTCTGTATGGTAGGGGACATAGTAATATTTCGAGCTGAGAATAACATGTACCCCTGACAATGCATTTCAGGTTGATCGGTTAAGTAGGTAGTTAAAGCGGGAAAGCATAACAAACAAACAAAAAACTCATATTCGCATTTATAATATTAGTTAGGGTTGTATAGTTGCTACAACAATACAATACAGTTAGTCACTTGTATTATGATAAATATAATAGGTATGTGTAGGAAAATTAAAAAAAAACCGGCTAAGTGCGAGTCGGACTCGACCACCGAGGGTTCAATAAGTTTTTTGCGACGTAAATGGCCGTATCTTTTTGTTACGTTAACTTAGAAGTTTGATATTTTCACAGATTTAAGTAACTGTAGACTTGAGTATATCATTTTAATTTTAACTCCATATCTCCGCGAGTTCCCGAGATAAAGGGTCTTGACAGACAGACAGACGGACAATGAAGTGATTTAATAAAGAGTTCCGTTTTTTTTGCATTTTGACGTACAGAGCCCTAAAAACGAGTGAGGAAGGTCAAAATATTTTTTATGAACCACGTTACGGTTTACGATCGTATATGAAATTGTTGTCTGTATGTCCATTGTTTGAATACGCGTTATTTAAAACTACTGGTCGTATTTGGATAAAACCTGACATGTACCAAGTAAGTTATGGCAACCCTATTGGCGCAATAGGTCACCATGCCTACCCGTTAATCACGAGGTTCCGGGTTTGTTCCCGGTGGGGGTGGGCTCTGAGTGATGAGCACATGGTTTCACTTTCCAGTCTGGGCTTGTATACCTACAGGATGTAAGTGTGAGACGGGTCATTTAGGGCCGCTACCTTAAGGGTTGAAGCCACGCGAATTTATGGTCTTAGGAGATCATCCCGTAATTCTTGAGTTATTGGTATCAGCATTTACAGAAAATGTACAGTCAGCGAGAATTCGGCGATTTTCAAAATATTTTTATCAGCGTAAAATCAATCTTGTCTCCGACAAGGATCAAAAGGCTCTATGGGGTCAAGTTAGGTTAGGGTTTTATTATTGTAGAAATATCACGAATCGAAAACAACTTTTCGTTTTCCTTTTTTTTTGGAAATTAATCTATCATACTGTGGTGACATAGTAAAATGTAAACAAAATAAAGTAATCAACACTTTATGTAAACAAAAATGTATTTTTAATAGGAACAACAACAATTAAAAAAGTGAAATAATAAATAAAACTAATATTTTAAGCAGGTAAAATAAACTTTAATGAAAATAAAGTAATAACTAATTTGTAATACAATTAATATAACTAATATATTAATATATTTTTATAAAGTTTTGTTTATAATATTGTGTGGTATACAATATTATTATTATTCGTTATATCGACGTTGTTATTTTATTTTTGTAATATTATTATGTAATTATTTATGTGAGTAGTTACATATTTTGCGATTTATATTTGTTTTCAGTATTTGCCTACCATAGTTTTAGATTACGAATTGAATTAATATAAAAATATAATTTAAGTTTTTCTCTCTTTGCTCACATCCGTGACACCACATGCGGTAGGTACTAGCGGAAGATCAGCTTCGGGCCCCCAATGTTTCCGACTTAGGCTGAGCTGGTTAACTTTTTGTTGCGACATGCTGTTTTTTGGGTTATAAATAAATGTTCCAACTTCGATCTTCAAAATTATCGGGTCAAGTCGAAGTTTCATTGGATTCTTCCGTTCTTGTTATTTTCTTGGAAGGTTATGCTAAGATTAAGGATAAGGCAATAATATAAGTATGCGTAAGTATAAGTATAAAGGTCTATCTTCTTCTTTGTGACGCTGAAGTCACTGGTCTGATGTCTTTTACACTGAAAAAGAAGATAGTATAAGTAGTATAAAATTTCAAATCAAATTTAATATTAAATTTCATTATTTAACTTACTCGGACAGTCTGTGGGATTTATACACATCCCACCTAGTGACTTTCGAATGTAGCCCTCTTTGCATACACATCCATTTTCTATGCAACTGTCAGAGCAAATCTTTGGATGCAGATTACCACAAGTTGGTTGACACGTAGTAGGAGCGCATTCTGTGTTCATTGCATTAGGGTCACCATTGCAATCACCTGTAAGGAAATATACTAGGTGACTAAATTTTAATTTTTAGCCCGTCATATGGAATAATAGAATAAAAAATATTGATAAAAAATAACGTATTGCGTAGGTATCGGATAATATCTGTGGTGTCGGTATCGCGGTTATACGTCACGAGCCCCCACTTCTAAACTTTAGTAATATTTTTTTAGATTTATTCGTCGGGTCATGTAGGTAATAAATGGACTAAATTAAATGAGTGTCATAACCCTGTCACCATACTTAATGTGTATCACGTTTCAAAGGGATAGTCAAGATAAAAAATCTCATAAAAATAATGCAATATATTGTATATATCTTAAAAAAATGCTTTTACTTCTTTCGAAAAGGAAACGTAACTATAACCATCCAAAATACTCGTCATCATCATCATCATTTCAGCCGAAACTCATCCACTTCTGGACATAGGCCTCCCCCAAGGCTCACCACAACGACCTGCGCTTCCCGCATCCAATGGCGTACCGCGACCTTCACTAAGTCGTCGGTTCACCTTGTAATGGGTCTACCCGCGCTGCGTCTTCTGGTTCGTGGTCGATATGTGGTCGATCCATCTTCCCCACTCCATCGGTCATCCGAAAATACTCATAATCATCGAAAACTAGCATTTGCCCTCTTAAATAAGCAAAGATATTTGCTTCGATTTCTTTTATTAATTAATTCTAAATGAAATTTTTAGAAGATAATAAATGATAGATCGGGTGCTATATTTAGAATCTATTTGTAATTAAGGTTTTTGTTGATGATACTACTACTACTATCGGGACGATAGTCTAAACTAAATTTTAGATATTCACCTGCAGTTTTGGAAACTCCGGCCGAAATCAACAGTGCAAAGACGATGATAAACATTTTTATGTACGACAATGTGACAATATTTACGAGTCACGACCAGATAACAGTTTCGTACTACTCAACTATGTTTACAATTAATATCTGCTAACTATATTGTAAACTGTTTTCCCTGAAGTCAACAGCTTGACTAGAAACAATTACTAACACAATATAATTTATAGAGCATTAATTTATTTACACAAGTTGTAAAAAATAAATATCACGTTGTACAATGTACACATTAGTACAATGATAAGGTGGTGATTCATAAAAATAGATGCATAATAATATTAATAATAATATTAAATATGACTATTTAAATTTTTGTTAGGTACCTACCTGAAAACAGATTTTGATAAAATTTAGCACTCATATCATGCCTATATGTTCTGAATTAACACGCCATCATTCAGGAAAATTGATCCAATACCATTTGTACTTTCTTTATTCATAAACAAGCTGTTCTCCGCGGTTTATCCGCGATAAAAGCACCCTAGATATTCTGTTATTAGGGGTACGCCTAACACCGCGTAGTATGCAGTTTCAGTTGCATTTATTTCCGGAGTTCACGCGAAAATTCCGGGATAAAAAGTACCTACCCTATGTCCTTTTTGTACCCTTCAAAGCATGTAGGTACTAGGTACGCATAATTTCATCGTGATCGGTTGAGCCGTTAAAGCGTGAAAGCGTAACGAACAAACAAATAAATTCACTTTCGGATTTACCTATAATTTTAAGGACATGTAACCTTTTCAATGAAAAAATCTAGACTATTGGTTTTATTTGACGTTACACCTTAGAGTAGGACATTTTCATTCGGATAGGTAGGTACATTAAGGTTCCTGTGGGGAATTTTAAAATTAAAGCAGATGAAAACAGGTGGAAAAAAGTTACTTTTACTATAAAAATGAAATTTTCTAACAATAGGAATATTTTATTAAATTAAGTAGTCAAAAAATAACACGTCAGACGGATATAATTTATCAAGAAACCAATTGATCAAGCATTTAAGCTTCAGCTCTTTTTAGGTTTTAACTTAAATATTTCATCTTCAAAGTAATATATTTTATTAACAGTTCAGTAAATACATGTATTTCGACTTAAGTTTAAGCTTATACCTCTACATATTTTTTAACTTATAGTCAACGTCAAATACGTCTAGGTAATAAGTGAGTACATTAGTGTTTATCAGTCACAATCATTTTCTCCCCCTTCATCTTCAAAGTCTGGATCTTGCGAATCTTCATTATCTGAAAAATGCCATTTAATTAGATATAATAAAATGAATATATTATTTTTGACACGATACGAGTTGTGGTGAGCGCCCCGCGATCGGAATCGGAATGCGATACCACTTCCGCTATGGCTACCTACTGTACAAACTTATCCTAAGTAGCGTGGAGGTACTCGCAAATACAAATCAGTGGCATTTCCTGCCTTTGACATCTGTCAGTAAAAATTTCCTCGAAATCGGTCCAACCATTTCGGAGATCAACCAGAACAAACAGACAGACTACCCAATTTAAAATCATGAAATTTTGCATACACTTTGTCATTGTGCAGAAAAGGACAGGCACTTTTTATCTTAGAATTCCTGCGGGAACTCCGAAATTAACGCGACGAAAATCGCGTGGAACAGCTAGTGTTATATAGATGTGAAAGTAACTATAATTTTGTCACGTCTATTAAGGTGTTTCCAGATGTCGATAAAATTTGACAAGGAAATATGTAGATTGCATTTTGAGAAAGGGAATAAGTTAATTTTTATCCCGTAACCAACAAAATTACATTTCGTTCCCGGGGGAATAATTGAATTCACCTAGGTGAGGCCACGGGAACCGCTATCAACAATAGAGTATTTTCCGGGGTATGTAAATCAAAATTCTATTTCGTCCGTCACTTAGATAATATAAAACCAATAGACACTTATTTTGTATTTTTTTTTATTTATTGAAAAAATACTAAGATAAAGGCTCTCGATGTCATAACGTGCTATAAACTGTAGCACGGCGTGACGTCACGCGACATTTCGACTTAATGTATCACAGTTATTTTTTCATTACACGTGAAAAATTAAAAAAAATACGTATCCAAAATTTTTATTAATCTACAAGACGGACTAAAAACTAAAATTTGGTTGACAAGCCTATTATATTAGGAATTTAGGCATACTATAGACAGTGTTATTCAGGAATGCACGGTGAGGGAAGCTAAAACAACCGTCTGGCGATGGCTAATGTCTTTATCATATGATGACACTGAGAAGTTATTAGGTGCTCAGGCTTGACTTTGTTGTTCGTTTGTTAGTGCTTATGACTAATGCATATGTGTGTGTGTACTTTTTGTCATATTAATATCTTAATACATATCTATTTAGGTTATTCATAGTTGATTTATCCATAACTGTAAGTCGTAAAGACGGATCCCCAGATTCAGGCTTGACCTATTGCGGGATCCAAAATTCACGATGTAAAGGAAACTTATGGTAATAAATTTATTCTTATTCTTATTCCTTACTATTTTCATTTTTGGGACAGTATTCACGTTTGATACAATTATCTCCATCCAGAACGTAGCCGCTGACGCATTCACATCCATCTTTAACGCAAGTATCGTCGTCTCCGTATCCTTCAGGGTAATCACAAGTTGGTCGACTGGCTGACGCACATGGCTTTGATTCTGCGTAAGGGTCACCTTTGCATGGTTTTGCTAAAAGAAAACGAAAGGAATAAGAAGAACAATTAAGGTTTTAGTACTTAATAAATTATACTTGAATACCACCACACACAGCCTTCTGCTTACGATACCATCTCTTGAAGTCCAATAGGGATGTGGACTACTTTTGAAAATCAAAATTCTAATTAGTCCGTCAGTTAGAAAATACAAAAACAATAGACACGTATTTTTTGCTTTTTTAAATAAATTAAAATATACAGAGATAAAGCGCATTAAAGTTTAGGGTGAGGGGGTTGTGACGTCACTAACCGCTAAAATCGCCATACAAACTGTCAGAATAGTGACGTCACGCGAAATTTAAACTCAATATATCGCCGTTATTTTTTGATTAGGTACGTAAAAAAAGGAAAAAATACGTGTCCAATATTTTTTAATAATCTACAAGACGGACTAAAAAATAAAAATTAGTCCACATACCCATTATAGTTACGACTATACATACAGTATGTAAGATCGGAATAACAAAGGACGTAATTTCAACGAAAGCTGTTAAAGATTCTCCACGTCCTAAACTAAACAGAGCTTGTCTATGGGCACCAGCATGAAGCCTTCCGCTAATGCGGACAATATGAACTGAAGGGCGGTCTGAGGACCACCAGGGCGCTTCAAGGCGCTTCAGGGCGGCCTCCAGGCTCCGTCATTCGGAACTAGGTGGCGCTATTCAGCTGGTCATCGCGAGCGATCAGCTCACGTGTGTATCGTTGGACGGACGAGTGGACGAGCGTGTAGGGGGCCAAACCACGGATGTGATCGTGGTCCAACACGCTCGCCCGCTCGAACATCCGAGAGGTAAGTCGCTTTACGAACTCGTCCTGCAGCTCGACTCTCAAGTCCCTCTGGATCATTGAGTTCCGCACATAGTACGTAGCTCCAGCAGCAGCACGCAGTGCCATGACTTGTTGAGATTCGAGACTTGCGCGATCGGACGCACATGGCAGTGCGTACCATGCCGGAGCGGCGTATGCGAGTCGGAGCCTAATATAGGTCTCATAAACCTATGAGAACCAGGCAATTCTTAATATTATAAATTTGAATGTGAGTTTGTTTTTTACTCTTTCATGCCTTTAAGTATTCAATCGGATATCGTGAAATTTTGCATACACGTTGTCAGAGTTGTACACAAAAGACATAAGGAACTTTTATGCTGGAATTCCGGGATAAAAAGTACTACCTCTGTAATGTACCCCTGACAACATGACTGTATGCAAAAATTTTTATGTGATTGGTTGAGCCGTTAGCCGTTAAAGCGTAACAAACAAACAAACTCACTTTTGCATTTAAAGATGTATTTTATGCCGGCTATACATTTGTGCTAATAAACTTAAATCATTGTCATTTGCTTATTTACACAATTAAGGTAAAAAGGTGAGGTATATCATATAGGAGTCTTCCGCCGCGGTTGTCTGTCTGTCTACTCGCGATAAACTCCAAAACCGGTTTTCATGCGGTTTTCACCAAAGATCGGGTAATTCATGAGGAAGGTCTATATGTATAGTTTATCCTGGAATTCAAGCGGGAACTCCAAAATTACCGCAGGTGAAACCGCGGGCCACAGCTAGTAGAAAGGAGATTGAGTTGGTGACCCGTTCGATCATGCAAGAGATAGCTGCCTAGATTTCTTGTTTGTATTTTTTATCTTGTGTGTTGTGCTAGAGTAAATGCATTTATTTGTTTGTAAATATGGTGTTAGAATAAATACACTCATTTATGGTATTCGTATTATGTACGTGTGATAATCTTTTATACATACATATTGTTTGCATTCTAAACACTCTACAAAAAATAACTTCTTCATATTTTTTTTAATTTTAAGTAGCCTTCGACATACCTAGTGAAATTTTAGGAGTCAGTGACTGATGTGAGCATTAAACTATAACTGCAATTAAAGTAAAAAAGTACCCTACGTCCTTCTCAGTACCCCTGAGAACGTGTATGCAAAATTTCATGGTGAACGGTTCAGCCGTTGAGGCGTGAAAGCAAACAAAACAAGCAAACATACAAACTCACTTTTGCATTTATAGTATTAACGATACCCCATTTAAAATGGTACGAAATAACAAACTCCAGAGAATAATAATAATAATAATCTACTTCACAACACACGGATCTACTTGATCCCACACTAAGCTATAAGCCTGTGTCGTGGAAACCAAGCAAACGTGGTATATACTACACATATTATTACATATATATTATACTATAGATATATATATACACACCCACACCACACATACTAGATATATATATTCAGAATAAAACATACAAACGAACAAAGGCAATTAACATGGATCTAATCTTACGGCAGTCTTCTGCTAAAATGCATTTGTTGATGATGTCGTTGTAAACGTATCCTTCTTTACAGTCGCAGGAATTGTAGTAACAAATGTCTGAACATAATATTTGACTCTTGTTTTTGTAATTGGAACATAGGTTTCCGCAGTGTGTTCCGCAGCCGGCTGTTGCGTTGCGACTGCCACCGCAGCTTGCTGAAATATTTTTTTAATTTATTGTTTTAGATCTGAGTACTGGCCGATGAGTTAAATCAGATACAGAACAATAAACTCCCGAAAATGGATTATAGGTACCTATATTAAAGTAATAATTATAGCCTTGGTACGTTCAGTGTTGCTACTACACGCGAATTGTGCCGGTATGGACATGTGGTACAAGCCTAAAAGAGAATGATGACCACATGACGAAAGTCAAAATGTTTATTATGTTACGTCGAAAGTTGAAATGTAGATTCAATGATAAATATTGACGACACGCACGTAATTATGCTGGTAATCTGGTACATGATAAAAAAATATTGTAATCTAATTCGGTAGGTACCTACCATTAAAATGAGTTTAAATAAACATTAACGTATTATAACGATTAGGTGGTCTGATCTGTCAACAAAATTAGCAGTTTCCTATAATCTATGGCTGGTTACACCAGAATAATATCCCAATGGGTAAGTACAATTTTCTGTGCAGGACTGATTGCGAGATACTTGGATGAACCTTTGTTGAACAGTAGACGTTCATGATGATGAGGTATAATTATGGATCCAAAGTTTACTTACGACATTGTCCTTTTGGAATGCAGAGACCCTTTTTATTTCTTAGATAGCCGTCTTTGCAGATACAGCCCCCGTCGCAATGACCTGCGATGTCAGGACAGGCTATTGGATTTCCTAATTCTTCACACTCCTTCGGTATACATTCACCCAATACGCAATCTACCCATCTCTCGTTCTTTTTACATTTTCCTGTAACAACAAAATAAAATTAAACAAGAATGATAATTTGGAATGAGGTGGAATGAAGTGATGATTGTATGAAAAACTGAGTTTATTCAATTCCAGCTACCGTATTGTATAATTTTATATTATAAGTTTATTTATTATAAGATGTAAATAACATCAACAAACTGATGGGCTCTAAAAAATGTACCAGATACTTTGTATCAGCCTCTTGCTATAGCAAAGCGACTATAGTTACTTTACATAAACCTATTTTTATTAGAAAACCAAGCTTTAAATGTTTGAATCACTGAAATAAATACGATTTCTTTTCAGAGCTTAATGGATTAGCTTTTGTGTTCTTTATATAGTTAGGTACACGTTTTTTTTTTTTACAAAGGGACGGCATTGAATAAAGTTATAAAACACCTTGTGGCGATGTTCAAATTTCCAAATGACTACGTCCGAGCCTGACCACGGCATTCAAAAACAAAGCAATTATAGTACGCACACGAGTGCTTCGCGAAATGCAAGATTAGTTCTAGTAAAACGAATTTTAATTACATCAGCTAAAAGCAGTAGGTAAGTTACGTACCTACCTTTGTATACAAATACAAAGAGACCAACAAACTTGGAGACCCTGAAGAAAGCGATTAATTTTCACATTAACTTTGATGTGATACTGGTTGACTTGCTTCGCGATGTGCCAAAGACGAATGGTTTACATTGAAATAGGAGTTCTGCTTGGCAAGCTACGTCAACTTGATTATAAGATAAAAGTCAGTCAGTCCAGTATTAAATAGCTTACCTCACCTAGAATGTCGAGGTATTTTATATCTAATTTAAGGAGTTTACTAAGAACAGCAAAATTAACTGTAATTACATTTACTGGCTTCGTTGGTGATTATAAATAATAACCAGCAAATATTAATAATCCCCACGTGTTTTCCCTTTGAATGTAACCCAATATGTCGCAACCGACTAGCTTAATCGGCCGTTTAAATAATGGCTGGCATTTTGTATTAGTATGAATCTATCTATCTACTATGCTTAAACGAGCAATTCTTGTATAATATATATAAATCACGTGTCGCGTTGTTTGTCCGCGATGGACTCCGAACCTACTGAACGGATTTTGATAAAATTTTGTAACCATTTATAGTATGGTCCAACTTAAAATATAGGATAGTTTTTATCTTATCTTAATATATATATAATAGATCACGTGACACGTTGTTTGTCCGCGATGAACTTCGAAACTACTGAACGGATTTTGATTAAGTTTTGTAACCATTTATAATATGGTCCAACTTAAAAAATAGGATAGTTTTTATCCCGGAATTCCCGCGGGAACTCCGAAATTACGTGCCACGTTGTTTGTCCGCGATGGACTCCAAAACTACTGAATCGATCAAGATGAAATTTGGTCACTATATATTGTATTTGGCCCAACTTAAAAGATAAGATAGTTTTTATACCGGAATTCCCGCGGGAACTTCGGAATTAATGCGGGGAACAGCTAATCACCGAAGAATACTGTCAGTGCAGGGGTACAAAGAAGGCCGTAGAGTAACTACTTTTTTCCCGGAATTCCCGCGGGAACTCCGAAATGACCACGGATAAAATCGCGGGGGACAGCTAGTATAAATATATAATTATGTATATAATCTGAACCTCAGAAACGGTTCCAACGATTTTCATGAAATTTACGTACCTACCCCTGCGTACGGGTGTTTCAGGGGCGATTAATTGATCCAGCTAAGTTTTATTTTTAGAAAAAGTCATTTTATCCGTGTTTTCAGGCAATGAAAAATGGTGTTTGGTACTGCTTTTCTACTTAACAACAGATGGCGCTACGAGGGAAGCTCCGTCGCCCAGATATTGTATATAAGAGGTGGTACAATTTGCTGCAATCATTTACAGGGTTGAAAGTATACACCTTTATTAACATGTTCATTAAATAAACAAGTTAAAATAATAAAAAAAAAATTTAAAAGTCAAAATGAAAACAACCTGTGAAGGCACTGGAGATCGATTTTTAAATCACTCGAATATCTTAAGTGAAGTCAATTCACATGTGAAATTCAATTCACTGAATCCCATTTTGACATATTTTTGTATCATTCAAATACGGTATTGCTGTTTTCTGAAACTCCTTTAGATTTGTTTCATTTGACGCAGAATATTTAAAACTGGAAGGTAAGTTGCATAGATTTTTATAAAATGGTACTTATGCGAACTTAAAACGAAACGTTCTTGATGTTGTCAAACTTATCAATCATGTCAAATTATGAAAATGACATTATGCCACTAAACGTCAAACTTTCGATCTATGAATTCAAATAAGAGTGGTCGTTGCAGAATTCACGTGCAATGAAATTTCAAAAATACAATTTCACGCATTCGCATCTTGCGATTCCGTGTGTGAATAGCGATTCGAGCGATTCAAAAATCGATCTCCTGCTCAATCGCTTTACACACACATCACCGCACGCCAGTATTTTAAGGTCAATTACCTCGATCGAGCTGATCAGCTAATGCATCAATCGCTGTGTGCGTGGCGCGTGCCTTGTATACGTAGTATTGTTTACCTTGTGAATGTAATTGTAATATTTTTTCATTAAATATAATATGTTGATCATATTCTGAAAAACTACCGAATTTATATATTATTACGTATAATTTCGGTATAACGTATACTTTTAGCCCTATAAATATTTGCAGCTAATTTTACCACATCTTATATATATTACCAAAAAAGAACAAACAGACATAACAGTCGAATTGAGAAACTCCTCCTTAGGTCGGTTAAAAAAAGAAAACGTCATTGTTTTGTATTTGCGCGCGCACTCCTGCACATTAGGTTAGGTTATGTTTGAACTGTGACAACATCAGAGTCAAATGGTACCATTGTTCCCGATATCCGATACGAGAGCACCCTACAGAACGCATTTTCTACTCTTGTTTTTTATTTTATTTTTTTGTTGTGAACAGGCTAGGCGTTTGACTTATAGCTCACTCTATGTTATGTGACGGTGTGGTCGAATATTAGTAAAATATAAAATGCCTCCCGTTAATTGAACGGCTGATTAAGTTAGTGTTATAGCATCAATCTAGGTTAGTAATTTAAGGCCACTGATATATTTTATACTTGTCAAATTGAACATTTAATCATAAAAATCACTCAACTACATTGTGAATTAGGCACGCATTTGCCAGCCTCCCGAGATAAAGTGAAGCCTTTTCTGCAAGTGCAACTAGGACTGACGCACACAGCAGCACAGGACTGATCGGACCCTTCGCATGTCGGTGGGCAGTAGCTCCCACAGTCTGTCACTCTAGCATTGGGGTCGCCACCACAGCTGGCATCAGCTATAACAATAACAGAAACGTTTTAAATGTAAAACAATCTAATCTATTGGCGCGTATTGGCATTAAAATCAACTCGTATACCAGTTGAAAGTTCCTTTACACTTGTAGAACACATAATTTTTTTCTTAGTGATAAGCAGTTGTAGTCAAATACATAGTTATAGATATGCGGCAATAATAATTACTACTTGAAAGTCACGGTTTTTTTTTTATCACTTCTTGCACATTTACAGAGTAGCACTCGGTTTTATCACTCGTGTGGCTCCCGGCATAGAGTAGGACCACCCCATTTCAACCCGTGGGTGTCGTAAGAGTCGACTAAGGGAAAAGTCCAGAGGATGGGCAGCAGCATCTCTCTGCGTTTTTAGCGCCCATCCCTACTGCGATCGCCAACCCGCCTGCCCAGCGTGGCGATTAGGGGCAAATACCTCCAAATATGATAGCTCGCCAAAATTTACGGCCCCCAGTTCCCGGCTGCCCCGCTATTCCTGGTCACGGTAGCGGCCATGGTTACGGTGGGGCGGGGGGTGCTAAGAATCACCGGGAGTCGGATGGCTACCTCAGAACCCTGGACCTGGCGACGTATAATGGACGCAGTCTGCGGCAGGACGAGCGCGTACACGAACTCGAGGTGGAACTAGGAAGGATTCGATGGCACGTTGTGGGGTTGAGTGAAGTTCGAAGAGAGGGGGAGGATGCGTTGACTCTGCAATCGGGTCACCTGTTCTACTTCAGAGAGGGGCATGGGCCTTCCCAGGGTGGAGTGGGGTTCCTTGTCAACAAAGCTCTTACCAGAAATATTGTGGAGATCTCCAGTGTGTCTGCGAGGGTTGCGTATCTTGTGCTCAAACTGTCTAAGAGATACTCTCTTAAGATCGTGCAAGTGTATGCGCCAACGTCGGCATACTCCGATGATGAAGTCGAGGCCACCTATGAGGACGTAACTAAGGCCTTACACAACACCACAAAGGCTCACTTCAACGTGGTTATGGGTGACTTTAACGCTAAAGTCGGCAAGAAGACGGATATCGACACTGTCGTGGGGTCTCATGGATATGGTAGTAGAAATCACAGGGGGCAAATGCTGGTTAACTTCCTGGAAAAAGAGGGACTGTCTCTGATGAACTCATTCTTCCAGAAGAGACCCCATAGGAAGTGGACTTGGCGAAGCCCAGATAATATAACTAAAAACGAAATTGACTTTATCATGGCGGATAAGAGGCACATATTCAAAGATGTCTCAGTGATCAACAGGGTAAACACCGGAAGTGATCACCGACTTGTGCGAGGCACTCTGAATATTGAATTTAAAGCTGAAAGAAACCGCATGATAAAGCCCACATTACGACCCAACCTACACCAAACCATAGCCGGCTCTGAAAAATTTCAGCTGGAGCTGAAAAATAAGTTTGATGCCCTCAAACCTGATGAAGATGCTGACAGGGACCTCGAAAACGTGGTTAGTGTCATAAGGGATGTTGGCGCGCGGTTCTGTGAGCAACCCCGTATGGGCTGGAAGTCGAAGATTTCGGTCGAGACTCTAGAGTTGATGAAAAAGAGGCGTGAGATGCCTGCGTTTGCATCACAACAGATGGCTCTTACCAGACGTATAAGGCTGTCAATACGGAGAGACCTACGGCGTTATAATACGCGCTTGATACAGGACACAATTGAAAAAAATAAAGGTCCCAAAGTATTTCAGAGGAACCTTGGTAGAAGTCACCTGATGAAAGTAAAAAAAGATGATGGCATGATACTTACGTCACAACCAGAAGTTCTCGCCGAAGTAGAAAATTTTTACGGCAAACTATACACTTCACAAATCACGCGCCCATTGCCAAAACAACAGGATCCCAGAGCCACATTGACCCGCCACTATACTGATGAGCTGCCAGACATTAGTCCCGAAGAGATAGAATTGGCACTTGGACAGCTAAAATCCGGAAAAGCCCCGGGCGAGGATGGAGTTACCTCGGAGCTCCTAAAAGCTGGTGGCAAACCTGTGCTAAAGGAGCTTCATCGGATCTTTAATACCGTTCTACGTGATGGAATAACTCCGAGGGCATGGAACGGGAGCATTGTGGTGTTGTTTTTCAAGAAGGGTGACAATGCTCTTCTGAAAAACTACAGACCCATTTCTCTCCTGAGCCATGTCTACAAGCTGTTCTCAAGGGTCATCACTAATCGTCTTGCAAGAAGACTTGACGAGTTCCAGCCTCCGGAGCAGGCCGGGTTTCGGGGAGAATTTGGCACCATAGACCACATACACACAGTAAGGCAGATCATACAGAAAACGGGGGAATACAACCTTCCTCTGTGTCTTGCCTTTGTGGATTATGAGAAAGCCTTCGACTCCGTCGAGACCTGGGCTGTCATGGAGTCATTGCAGCGCTGTCAGGTCGATTGGCGATACGTTGAAGTGTTGAAGTGTCTGTACAGCGCCGCTACTATGACCGTCCAAATCCAGAAAAGCCAAACGAAGCCTATCCAACTGCACAGGGGAGTGAGACAGGGGGATGTGATATCCCCGAAACTGTTCACTGCTGCGTTGGAAGATGCTTTTAAGACACTTGACTGGAAAGGACGGGGCATAAACGTAAATGGCGAATACATTTCACATCTTAGGTTTGCTGATGATATCGTTGTCATGGCAGCAACGCCCCAGGAACTACAGCAAATGCTGACCGAACTGAATGGGTCCTCTCAGCAAATTGGCCTACGGATGAACTTGAACAAGACCAAAGTCATGTTCAATGTTCATGTCAAACCGGAACCAATTGCTGTCGACGGCGTCCCTCTCGAGGAAGTTAATCACTATGTTTACCTTGGGCAGACTCTTCAGCTAGGCAGAGACAACTTCGAGAGGGAGGTCGATAGGAGGATTCAGTTGGGATGGGCGGCATTTAGGAAGCTGCGTCAGGTCTTCTCGGCACCTATACCTCAAAATCTAAAGACAAAAGTCTATAACCAGTGCGTCCTACCCGTGATGACCTACGGAGCCGAAACGTGGACACTGACGGTGCGACTAGTCCATCGATTCAAGGTCGCTCAACGAGCTATGGAAAGGGCAATGCTCGGTGTATCTCTGGTTGATAGAATTCGTAACGAGGAAATTCGTCGGAGAACCAGAGTCACTGACATAGCCCTTCAAATCAGCAAACTGAAGTGGCAATGGGCTGGTCACATCGGTCGCAGAACGGACAACCGCTGGAGCAAGCGAGTCCTGGAATGGAGACCACGCGTAGGCAAGCGTAGTGTGGGGCGCCCCCCTGCCAGATGGAGCGACGATCTGCGGCGGGTGGCTGGTAGCAACTGGATGCGAGTGACTGAAGATCGGGATAGGTGGCGAGCCCTTGGAGAGGCCTATGTCCAGCAGTGGACTGCTGCAGGCTGAAAATGATGATGATGATGACTCGGTTTTAGGGATGGATCACAGATACAGATGTACATGAAGTCACCGCAAATGTTTTTTTTTTTTTTATAATTTCACTACACTAGTGCACCGCAGATCAAAGAATGTAGGTACCTTCTTTCATCCCCTTTCAGTGCCAGTAGTCTTCGAGTAAAATGCCATACATACAGATAGGCAGACAGACGATATTAAAATTCACGGAGCCCTAAAATCGGCCAACTGCGAGTCAGGCGCACATATTATTCAGAAATTCATACTAATACAATGAAAAGTAGGTAGTCTATATTATATTTTTTTAAATATACTTTTAACTTCTCATACTCATACACTCGGTCCAGCCGTTTCAGAGATTAACCGGAACAAACATACAGACAGACAAAGATAAATTTTAAAAATTGGTTTTTTGATGTAAGTACCGTATAGGTATACTTTCGTGAAAAGCGGTTAATTTGAAAATACAAGCAGACACTTAAATTTTATTTCTTTGTATAGATTAAATTATATCATAAGGTTTTATACCCTTTCAACTTTGTGCGTTAATTACTTCCCAGTTTTCAAAAATACTTCTGTGACATAAACGCCCAAAAAAATACATACGAAAGAGATCTTATAAGTGTTCCGTTTTTACTTTTAAAGTGCGTAACCCTAAAAATGGAACAATTTTTTTATAAACGATGGCAAATCGAACCAATGCAAGCCGACAGAAAAATATTTCTTACCAGGACATTCAGAGATTGGAATGCATTTCCCATGGGGCACGTTATAAATGTACCCGGCATTGCAAACACAACCGTTTATCACACATTTGCGGTTGCACGTAGGCGTCGGGTTTTCACAAGTCGGTGGACATGAGCTTGCGCAGGGGTTCGGAGTGGCATTGGGGTCGTGACATTTCGGCCTCGAGTTTCCTGCAACGGGTGATTAATCCTTTCTAATATAGTCCAGCAAAGTAATGTACCTATCTTTCCTTACTATTATAAATGCGAATGTGAGTTTGTTTGTGACCGGTCATCATGAAACTTTGTGATATCAGGGGCACAGAAAAAGACATGGGTTACTTTTATTCCGGAATTCCCACGGGAACTCCTAAATTAACAAGGGCGAAACCGAGGGCAAGAGATACTAAATTTATAAATGGACGCAGATAAGCAATAACATGTTAACTCACAAAATGAAGTTATAGATTCAGAACGATTTATTGAGAGGCAGAGAACGTTTTTTAATTATGTGTTTACGTTATTACATTGTATAAATATGTAACTAAATATTGCGCACAAAAAATGTTCACACAAAATGGCGCTATAATTTTAAAACTTTAATTTACTCAAAATTTCTCCAGTGTGGGTTAACACACTATTGCTTATCTATGTCCAAATATAAGTAGCTGTTCCCGGTTGAACTGATTCGAAAAATTGGTGATTGTCATGGGATACTTTTTGGAGTTGCCGAGGCAGTTTCGAAATTCAAGCGGGTGAACGGTCAGTTTTTAATATACTTAATTTTAAGAAAAAATAAGTCATTACAATTTACAAAAATAAAAAAGGAGATAAGGTAGGTAGGTAGTTATAGAAACGAAAGTAAAAGAAATAAAATAATAACATTGTTTAAAAGTTAATCTCGACTCTCAACAATTTTTCAGTCCATTTAATTCAATATGTTAATAAAAGAAAATAATTTATTGCAAAAAAACAAGTTACCTACCTGCTTCGCACAATAGTAATTGAGTAGTCGTCAACAATGTTAATATTATCAGCCACATTGCTATTTCCTTCGTTTTCCTTTGCACGTCTCAAGTCTGTTCTAACAGCAGTAAATTATTTAAAGACAGAACGAACAGTTTTATAACTTAACTACGGTCATTAAAGCAAACAAAATGATACTTATCAGTGATAAACAAAAGAGAATCAAGTCACGTATCCACACCAGTACCTACCTATAGCAATAATTATACAGGTGAAAACTGAACTTATAAAATATTTAATAGGTATACACGCAGGATTATATATTCATATTATTTATATCTATATTTGCCTTTATATGCGCCAGATGGTATTTTATGTTTAACCAACGGAAGATGCCATTGGCGGACTATCGCGTCTCGAAAGTTAAATGTGATTCACAATTTATCGGCTTTTTACCGGTAAATATAGTAGGTAGATATTATTTGTGGCGGTAGATACCATAAATGTCTTTAAAATAACGATTTTACATGTATTTTTGATTCGGTACCTACCTGCATGAGCATCGATGTTTTACGAAAACCGGTATACTTTTTTTTTTTCTCTCTTTATTTACCAAAACAAAAATTACATTAGAAAAGATAGCTAATATTTTCTTATATATAACTTATATTTTCACAGATTCTATCTACTATGCTCAATCTCATAATATCACTAGCTGTTCCCCGCAGTTTTACCCGCGTTAGTTATGGAGATCCCGCGGGTATTCCGAGATGAAAATACCTACTTACTATCCTTTTTTTTCTGTACCAACCCTTTACAATGTGTAGGTAGTTTGCAAAATTTAATTTAGTTTCTTCTGCGTTAATTTCGGAGTTCCCGTAGGAATTTCGGGATAAAAAGTAGCCTATGTCCTTCTCTGGACAGCTTCAACCGTGTGTACAAAATTTCGTGGTGATCGGTGGAGCCGTTTAGTCGTGAAATCGTAACTAACTCAGTTTCGCATTTATAATATCATTAAGGATAGTGAGGATTGACTATATTCCAGTCTGTAGCTAATACATACCTATAACAGTTCTCAAAAGGGTGGAATTGTGACGAGTTAATCACTCGGCAAAGCATTTACTTCTTTACAGTAACGAAGAGTGAAATATTGAGAGGGAGAAGCCGGAAATCTACTTTAATTTCAACTTATTCAACTACTAGCTGTTTTTCCCCGCAGTTTCACCCGCGATAAGTTCAGAGTTCCCGCGGGAATTCCGGTATAAAAAGTCCTTCCCTGCACCCCTGACAACGATCTCAATTACGGTATAGAGAGAGTTGTTGTGTCTGAAGGGAAGCCGGTGGGAATCGGCTTCTATGGTACCTTCGCCACTGCTTCTTTACTTAAGTTTTTGTTCTTTGGATAAGTAGTCTATCTTTCAAACCGAAAGTCAAAACTTTCTGTGTGCAATTACTGAAAATAAGTAGGCAATACCTGCTTATGTTGTCAATAATTTTATTTCATTGTGAATACGATGTCTTTCCTTGTGTTAGAACAACTGCTTCAATCATTTCGAAAACAACTCGTATCAAAAACAAAATTTTATTTTAACAGCTACGAACTGTGTTTGCAAGTCAAGTTATACACGTGTTTTTTTTCAATGTAAATGTTAATCTATGCTTATAATCCTAACTAATATTATAATTGCAAATATGAATTTGTTACTCTGTGTTTATTACGATGAAATCTTGCATTCACGTTGCCCGGTGTATTACAGAAAAGGATATAGCGTCCTTTTGTATCCCGGAATTCCCGCGGTAACTCTTTAATTAAAGCTTGTGAAACTGCGGAGAACCACTAGTTTAGTATGATGCAAGAAATCAAAAATACCGCTGTGTTTTATTTGCAAGCTATAGGTAAAGTTGAGTTTATACAGCATTTAAATGGGATAAGTAGATAAATTTTCCGAAATGCAAGCTTCCGCCACAGTCGACAATGCATGTTCTGTTCCTCTACATTATACAAAATTAGGTACCTAAATTTATTACTTGTTATTACTAACTAGCTGTGCTCCGCGGTTTCATCCACGGTAATTTCGGAGCTCCCGCGGGAATTCCGGGGTAAAAAGTACCCTATGTCCTTCTCTGTATCCCTGAAAACGTGCATGCCAAATTTCATTCAAATCCGTTCAGCCGTTTTAGCGTGATTGAGTAAACGTATACGAGGATAAGAGCTTAAAAGCGCATTTTTATCCGACTTGCTTCAAATTTATCGTCACTGCTATGTGTCTTAGCGTTATGTTATATAGCCTAAAACCTGCCCAGGAGTATGGACTACAATCATACCAAGTTTGGTTAAAATCGCTTCTGTAGTTTTTGACTCATGCGTGCACATACAGACAGACAGACAAACATAAAACAGATAGACAAAAAATTTACTGACTGCATTTTTGGCATCAGAATCGATCGACAGACAGAAAACAGACAGACAGACAGACAAAAAGTTTACTGATTGCATTTTTAGCATCAGTATCGATCACCATTTATCCTCCAATATTAATTCAATGTACAGAATTGACCTCTCTACAGTTTTATTATAAGTATAGATTATAGTTTGTAAATTTTTGGCGTCTTTGATTTTTGGGAATGACGTTTTTTTTTACAAGCTTATATTTAACTTACAATCTTTATATGTAAGGTGTCTGCATCAAAATTAGCGAATTCCACCACTTGTTGGCATCCAATTGAGATAAAACGCATATTACTTATGTAAGTTTTGTGACAATAAAATATTATGGTACTACCATTGAGCTGATCTGATGATGAGGCGGATATAGGGACTGAAACATTCTGACGGTAAATGTACCTACGAAATAAATTCGTTAAAAATTGAATACAATGAGCTAGTTGACTAATTTTTTTTTTAATCCAGTTTGTAGATTAATAAAAATTGTTTTCCTTGTGTCCTTGATTGTTGTCCTTGTGTGCATTAATTGTTAAATAAAAAAATTGGATATTTTTTCTTTTTTTACGTAATCAGATAATAACGAGAGATTGAGTTGACGTTGCGTGACGTCACTATCCGGTGCAGTTTGTACGGGGAAGCTTATACCGGTTGACGTCACGAGTCCCCACCGTAAACTTTAATGCGCTATATATATCTCTGTATATTTTCATTGATTTGAAATAGCAAAAAATACGTGTCCACTGTTTTTATTTTCTAACTGATGGACTAATTAGAATTTTGTTTTTCAAAAGTCGTCAACATCCCTATTATTATAACTATCAGTCTGTTTCTCGTTTAAATCACTTGGCTTTGTTCAGTCATTAACATAACAGAGAATAAACGAATTATATAAACAAGTGTGTCGATAAATAAGTGTACCGGTGTATACGGCAAGCTTTTGAAAATAGGATTAAGATAAAAGGTTCAGGAAATAAGCAAAGTATGAAAACTTCAAGCTACATAATTTGTCTATTACTTAGTTATTCTATTTTTTATGTAGCTTCAGTAATTTCGAATCTCTATATGTGATATATACCTAAGTATAAGTAACGCAAAAAAAATTATTTGATTATTTCTTAATTTATTTAATTTGTTTGATTGAGTAAGTATTCGATTGAGTCATTAAAGTAAGTATAAGAAGAACCTCAAAATTCAGTAAACTAATTACAGTTTGTTAGTAGAAAACACTAAAGTACCTTTGAACATATTATCTAAGGTTCTTACACAAATAAAAAAAAAATTGGTAAAAAATATATTCCAGAAAATTTGCAATCTGCTGTTACTCCCGTCCGTGCGTGACAACGGGCTGCCAACTGAAAACCAGCGCTAGGTGTACCCGCACCTAGCTAATGCTGAGTTGGTGACCCTTTCGGCAGAGCATGCAAGAAAACTTGGGTTTTGGTTTTAGATTAAGTACTTCTTTAGTGTTTGTTTATTATTCTTGTGTGTTTTGCAGAAATAAATTTTATTCTATTCTATTCTATTCTATTCTAAACAAATACGTTCAGACTTACGTACCTATGTATGTATGTCATTTTTAGAAACGACTTACCAATTTAATAGGCGTGTACGATACATAAGTAGAAGATATCATCTGACAAAAGTGTAAAGGATTTTAATAAAATAGATATTTTCATTTTATTTAAATACATCATTCCACATTTTTTTTAATATCTAATCTAACTGAAGGTGAACTGCACACTTGACTGACTCAAAAGCTGCCACTTAGCAAAATACCTTTAAATATTGATGGAATCCACTAATTGTTTTTTTGTGCTGAAAAAAAATACATTTTATTAATTGACATCGTTTTGTTTCGATGATTTTAATAATTGGTACTAATTAATTAATTAATTAATTAATTAATTAATTTTATGTTTATATAGCTAATTTGATCAATTATCTTCTTTTTAATCGCTTCTGTTGGGGGATTTTTTTGAGAAATGAGGATATTAAAAAACGGTCTAAGTGGTAGCTAGTTTTAACAGCGTTTCGACATTGATCACTTAAACCATTTCAAAGACTACGTGAGCAACTCTGTTATCCAGAGGGACCCGAGAGTCAAGCTGCTAAACGAGTTTGAGTGCGCCCTCTAGTTCCTGTCCGTATTGGCGGACAACGCAGGATTGCCCAGTGCCCACTGTAGGCACTGAGCAAATAATCACTACGTTTTAAGAGTAGGCACTTCCATACTAATTGCTGATCCGATCTATGAAAGCATTTAGTGCCAATCATACCAATGCAATGTATGACGCGGACCGCGGTCATAGAAATTTGGCTAAGTATTCCAAAGTTGGTAAAGAAGTTCGCGCATAAATCCATAGTAACTTTTGGTTCAAGGGAGTGTCGCTGGCCTGACTGTAGGGGGATCTACCCCAAAGCAGTCACTTCCCAAAGCATGAAAAGGCTTTAAGGTAGGGACAATTCTTCAATCCACAGATCGAATCGATCGAAAAGCGAAACATGAGAATATAGGTACTGTTCTAAAATGCAACTACCTAACTTTACTACATGTGACAACAATATGTAGTATACAACGTGTTAATGAATTAACTGAAAACCTGATACACCCCATTTAATAAAGTAAACAATAATATGATTAAAATATATTTTATGTCGAAACAATGTATACTTTAAAAGTTATTCAACATTAGTTTGGAGGTGACCTATCTACGAAATTCCAAGCGCTACGCCCGCGCCTACCGGTTCGATTTTTTTTGCTGCGGGCGGCGTACGCGCCAAATATTGCATTATAAATAATTTAGACATGGGCTAGTAAAAATGAAAAACTATAACCTACATATATTAAAACATAGTGCGATCGATTTGCTAGTTGATTCTGAGCAAAAAAAAAAAAAGTAGATTTGTGTGTTGTAAAATGTTATTACTATTAAGTGAAATATCATCCCTTAATTTAACTAAATAGAACTTACGACACTGTGAGGCGGGAATGCAGACGTTACTTTCATTTCTTACGTATTCATATTCACACACGCAATCCCCGTGGCAACCCCACGGAGCTAAAGCGGGACATGGCAGTAAGAGACCAACTTCATCACAAGTCTTCGCGACACACTCACCCGCCGTACAAATTGACCACCTCTCGTGATCTTTGCATGGTCGCGCTGTAAATTCAAAGTGGAAACGTCTAACTGACAATATGACGCGTATAGGAAATATGATAGTTTTAAAATATGAAGAATAGTCCTAGCCAATTACATAAAATATCATTGGTCCTAACTATAGTATTAAAAATAAATAATAGGTAAGCACATAGGTAAAATATTATGTTCATAAACAAAGAAATAACGTTTTCATTACTCATACTCGGAAAGTAGGTCTGAAGTTGCCTGAGAAGCGGGTTGAAAGTAACCCTTTTCAGCCCTAGGGAGAATAGTTTTCAACTGACAACTGTCAAATTATTAAAAAAAAAACTAGGTCTATTTTCACATTTCTATTGAACCATGTTTCAACTTTCTATACAGCCAGCGCGATGTAAAATTGAAATAACGTAAAGTTTTAGTAGGTATTAATTAAAATAAAATTCACTCACTTTTTCTTAAGCTAATTCCTATTTATATTTTTTTATTTTCTTTAATTAATACTTAATAATTAAAGAAAATATTTTTTTTAGGTCGCCACAATGTAAATAAAAAATACTGGCTGAATAGCTAGCCGGCCAAAGAAAAAGAAATAGGTGGGAAAGTGTCAAGCGACTATCCGATCTTCACTCATTTTTTTTTTAGCTAATTCCTATTTTTATTTTGACTTTCCTTGCATTCTTAATGAAAAGCACAGTGTTACCCTCGGGAGAAAGAGTTAAGTTACTTTCACCCCTAGGATAACAATGTACTATTTAGGTCCTTAAATAAATGAAATTGGCGTTTTGTCGTATTGGTCACCTTGATCTCAAATATCTCCTCCTTTTTTTCTTCTTTTTATTATAAGGGTTTTATCGCGCCTTGGTTAGGAATTCCAATTTCAAATTTATACAGTTATTTACTCATGCTGCTACTGCATGCTGTTTTGAAAACTCTAATTCATTTGTTTTTTCCTCTTTTGGTTTTTTCTTTGCGTTGCGTTATTTACACACACAGTGCGTGTTTGTTTCCAATGTTTTCGTTCTGGAAATTTTGAGCTGCAGAACAAGCCGCGTGGACGGCCGGAGACCAAAGTTGATAATGAAGAATTGAAGGCTATTGTGGAAGCCGATTCATTGCAAACCACGTCCGAGTTAGCTGCAGGCTGCGATGTTAGTGATGAAACTGTTTTAATCTACTTGCAGCAAATTGGGAAGGTGAAAAAGCTTGAAAGTTTGGTATCTCATGAATTGAGTGCAGCAAACCGACAAACGCGCGTCGACTGCTGCGTTACATTACTCAACCGGCACAATAATTAAGGAATTTGAAATCGATTACCTGTGATGAAAAATGGATCCTGTGCTATAATCGGAAACGCTCATCGCAATGGCTGAAACCTGGCGAACCAGCCGAATCTTGCCCCAAGCGAAAATTGATAAAAAAAATTACTTGTGAGCGTTTGGTGGACTAGTGCCGGTGTCGTTCATTACAGCTTTCTTAAATCTGGCCAGACGTTATCGGCGGATGTCAGCAACCGCAAACCATGATGGAAATCTAGCTGCTAAACAATCGAGGCTAGACCACACACTGCACAACACTCGGCTACCAAATTAAAGAAGCTTCAATTTGAATGTCTAAGACATCCGTCGTACTCCCCGGACATTACTCCAACAGCTTACCATTTTTTTTCTAAATTTTGATAACTTCTTGCAAGGGAAAAATTCAACTGCGATGGGGCAGTCCAAAGCGCCTTCAAAGATTATATTGATTCCCGTCCGAATGGTTTTTTTAAGTATCTAAAGGGATCAATGACCTACCTGGCATAGCAAAATGGCAAAAGTGCATAGTTAATAATGGTTATAAATAAGTTAATAATGGTTATAAATAGTGGTAAATATAAATACATAAATAGTGGTTGGTAATTAAAAAAAAATGACTTTATGTTCCTCCCTTACAAAACGCCAATTTCATATGTAAGGATCTAATATTAAAAATCCAAATGTGAGTTTGTTTGTTAACTGCATCATCATAAAATTTTGCTAACACATCGTCAGGGATACAGAAAAGAACATAGGGTACTTTTATCCCGAAAATTACGCGAGTAAAACCACAGGTACCAGCTTAGATAATTTGATGCTTAGAAGTGGAAGGTGAAATTTTGTATATAATAATGGGTAGGCATATATTTATATATTCCAAAGATACACAAATCTCCGACTCAAAAACTGTCAAAACAAGGACCACAGAAATAACTACAATTATGCATTGATGTTTAAATCTGTATAAAACGTAAAACAATTCTATATCATCGTTACAAATGATTCAATATTAAAAGGTTATAAACCTAAATTTTGTTCAATTCTAAAAGTTGACATTCTAACTTCCTATAATTTACAAAAAAAAAAACTAGCTGTCCCGTTACGTTAATGCGTGAAAGCGTAACAAACGAACTCACTTTCGCATTTATAATATTGGTTAGGATAATTTCGAATAAGTAAATACTTACGACATTCTGAGATAGGAACGCAGGAATGAAATACGTTCCTTACGTATCCATTCATGCAAACGCAACCGCTTTGACAGGATTCTGGCTTCAGTGTTTTGCAAGGAAGCGGTTGTTTTACCTCTTCGCACGTCTGTGGCTGGCACTCGTTTAGTACGCACGTTGACCAATATTCGTTCCTCACACATGCTGGATGAACTAGTTTAATATTATAATACACAGTATTATATTAAATAACCAGTATTCATTTCTGTTATACCTAAAGATAATGGGCATGTTGACTAATTTTTATTTTTTAGTCCGTCTAGTAGATTATTCAAAAATATTGGACACGTATTTTTTCTTTTTTTACGTAATCAAAAAATAACGGCGATATATTGAGTTGAAATTTCGCGTGACGTCACTATTCTGACAGTTTGTATGGCGGTTTTGCGGTTAGTGACGTCACGACCTCCTCATCCTAAACTTTAATGCGCTTTATCTCTGTATATTTTAATTTATTTAAAAAAGCAAAAAATACGTGTCTATTGTTTTTGTTATTTTCTAACTGACGGACTAATTAGAATTTTGATTTTCAATAGTAGTCAACATCCCTATTCTCAATCTATACAGCTCTCTTAGCCGAGTTGACAATCAAAAATCGTTAACGCATAGAAAACTGAGGAACTTAATTCATCACGTAGTCTTAACACATTGTACTTTTGATTGGACGACTTTTACGACGTAATTACGTTACCTGTTTTTAAATGTACGACATCGGTTGGAATAGACGTAACCGAGTGCATCGATACAATTGCGATTAAAATTAAACGGTGCATTGTCGCTATCAAAATTCGTGTGATTGAAAAAAAGACAACTACTCAGAGCTATGTCATAAAATATAATATAGCTACACAAAAAGTAAAATATCAGCCGAAGAATAATAAAATGTGACACTTTTATGGTAAATGGCAAAACAGTGAATATTATTTTCCGTATTTAATTGCTTATATAGCCAATTTCAAAATAGAATTGTTATTAGGTTAAATGTCAAGTAAGATAAATGAGTAAGTAGGTCTTGATTGAATTCAACCACCGAGCCAGAAACCATAATAAAAGTTAAATCAACAGGTTTCCCGGTTTGATTCTTCTAACTATCAGATTCAGATTACTTTAGTCTATTAGGTGGTGATTAGAGAACGTGATATGACTTAGGAGTAAGGAGTCGCAACCGGGTAAACCTATTAACCTTTTGAGCGCCACAAACGCTTCCGTACCCACAAAATACTTACGAAACATAGTGACAGGTATTTGTTGTTTTTTTTATGCAATAAATGACTAATTTTAATCTGTGATGATTTAATTAATCTTGTGCTATCTTTCACTTTTATATATATTACAAACTAGCTGTGCCCCGCGGTTTCACGCGCAGTAATTTCAGAGTTCCCGCAGGAATTCTGCGATAAAAAGTACTCTATGTTCTTCTCTGTACCCCTGATAACGTGCATGCCAAATTTCATTCAAATCCGTTCAGCCGTTTTTGCGTGATTGAGTAACAAACATCCAAACATCCAAATATCCAAACATCCACACTTTCACATTTATAATGTCACAGTAGGATAAGTAGGATATTTTGAAAATATATACTTAGTACTCACTTAAAAAGATAAACATTATAAATAAAATAGCAGTTAAGCACAGCAATAATACTTTCCATCATGATGACGTCACTGTCACAAATGGACGACAACGGCGCAGATGGCCCAGAGTTTTCAAACTTCCTTAGAGATGTAGCCGTGCCACATGTTGTACCTTATCTATATCGATATCGAAATCGAGAAAAAAATGTAGATATCGATTCAAAATATTTATTGTGGGCGGAGGCATAGATCAAGTTAAGCATAGAAGAAAAAACGTAACGCTCAGAGGTTCGAAAGTTGCCGATGTTGCCAGATGATTTTGAGAATGAAAAAATAAAATTTTTGTTCTTCATATTATCTTAACAAATAAAACACATTATTTTTTTTTTACATTTAAAAATTACAGATAATTATCACCATTCTTTAAAATCCTGTATATATACTGCAAATTCAAACTCGTCATATTTGTTTGTTACGTTGTCAGGGGTACAGAAAAGAACCTTTATATAGTGTACTTTTATCCCGAAATTCAAGAAAGAACTTCGAAACTATCGCAGTTAAATACGCGGGAAAAGTCGGGAATAAAATAAATAGAGAATCGATTATTTCGATGCTTCATGGCACTACCATAATAACAAGAAATGTGTCAGATGACTGTCTTTCCGCTTAGATTTTATTTACGTGTGCCAGTTGTCATGACCTTTCCATGCACGATTAAATATTGTTTTTAACTTTAGAAATTTTAGCATTAAAGTGGTCATTCTCGACCTAAAGGGTTAAAAACAATATTTACCCGTTCATGGAAATTTAGGAATCCTATTTTACTTATTCTCCCGCCGGTTCCTTTTCCAAATTTTATAAGAGTGCATGGGGCCCTTAAAAGATATGGCAGTATGTTTGTTTGAAGTTTTAGCATTTGTTTAGACAACTGTACGGTACGATACTGCCATATATATTTTAAGGCCCTACATAAGCCTCTTATGGAAACACCTATGGTTTGGAATAGGAACCGGTAGGAGAATAGGTAAAATAGGATACCTACCTACATACAATATGAATTTATAAACATGACTAGCTACCCCACGCGGTTTCACCCACGATAATTTCGAAGTTCCCGCGGAATTGTTTCATATAAACTGTGTAACCCCTTTCATCCCCTTAGGGGTTGAATTTTCAAAAATACTTTCTTATCGGATGCCTACGTCATACAAATAACACATCCTCCAAGTATCAGGTTTCTATAATCAGCGGTTTAGGCTGCGCGTTGATCCATCAGTCATTCAGGACAAAGCATTTTATATGTATAGAATAGAAGATAATAATTACACAAAGATATTGAAAGAGAATAGATGATGCTTTGAGCAGTTTGAGCTGATCTGATGATGAAGGTCATGAAGCCGGGATATAGGGACTGAAACATTCTGACGGTAAATGTACCACCTACGAAGTAAATTCGTTACAATATTGAATACACTTATTATGATTATATCAGTCTCTTTCTCGTTTAAATCAGTTGACTTTGTTCAGTCATTAACATAACAGAGAATAAACGAATTATATAAACAAGTATGTCGATAAATAAGTGTACAGGTGTATACAAATACACCCAAGCAATCTTGGTTTTTAATTATTAGTTATTTTTGTTATTTAGTTATTTTTGTTTCTTGGTTCGATTAATATAATATTTGTTATGTAAGAGCGAGGTCTCCTGATACAAGTACTTTTCTACTTAAAAGGAGACCTCAACCTTGTACTATTTAGATGTAAGAAAGAAACAAAAAATATTTATTATTATTATTATTATACGGCAAGCTTTTGAAAATAGGAATAACAGTATAGTCAAACATGGTAAGGATGTCAGTAAGATAAAAGGTTGAGAAAATAAGGAAAGTATGAAAATTTCAAATAAGAGCCCGTATAATCATAATATAATAGAATAATGAGTATGTACTTGCCTACCCATTATGATCTTTATGATAGTACGTATAGGGTGTAGTTTTGCTTGCGTCTTAATCTGCGTGGTCTTTCATTTCTCCATCAAAACTTCGAACTGCCCTTTTATGATAGTCATAAAACTATATATAATTTGTCTGTTACTTAATAATTATTCTATTCATTTTTGTAGCTTTAGTATTTTGGTATCTATATATGTAGATGGTAGGTAGGTATAGGTATTATAGCTATTGTACATGTAACGCATAGTCAAATATTAGTTTGAACTTTTATAAAGATTGATTGATTGATTTCATTATTGATTATAAATAAAGAACCTCAAAAATCAGTCGACTATTTACAGTTTTTTAGTAGAAATTACTAAAAGTACCTATCTACATATCATCTAAGGTTCCTACACATATAAAATAAAGTACAAAATAAATCCCAGAAAATTGTAAATTTGAAAATTGTGTAAATTGTAAAATAAAAGCTTTTAAAAATACTTTCAGACGTACCTATGTCATTTTAAGAAACATCTTACCAATATGTATAGTAGGCGTGTACCCAACGTGTGCCATACGTAAGTAAAAGATACCATATTACAAAGGTGAAAAAAAATTTAATAAAAATAGATAGATAGGTAGGTAGGTATATTTCATTTTACTTAAATGTACACATTCCACATTTAGTATCCAACCGAAGGAGAACTGCACACTTGGGTGACTCAAAAGCGGCCACTTAGCGAAATAGGTAGGTAGGTACCTCTAAAATGGAATCCACTAATTATTTTTTTGTGCTGGAAAAAAAAGAAACTTTAATCATTGACATTGTTTTATCTCGATGATTAGGTACTAATTTTATGTTTATAGTATAATAGTATAACTACTGCCCTAGATAATTGGCTACTTGACAAATTTATTTTTTCAGTCCGTCGTGTAGATTAGTAAAAAATATTGGACACGTATTTTTTCTTTTTTTTACGTAATCAAAAAATAACGGCGATACATTGCGTTGAAATTTCGCGTGACGTCACAACCCGGTGCAGTTTGTATGGGGCTTATACCTACTGAATATTGACGTCACGACTCACGAGTCCCCCACCCTAAACTTTATCTATGTTTATTTTCATCAATTTGAAAGCAAAAAATTCGTGTCTATTATTTTTTTTATTTTCTAACTACTAATTAGAATTTTGACTTTCATATACCCATGGAGAATACCCAATTGTCTTCCTTCGCTTCTGTTGGGGATGTTATTTTTTTTTTCAGAAACATCGATTTTAAAAAAACGGTCTATCAGCCAGGCACTTGCTAAACTGACTTAAATAATAGTTAGTTTTAACAGCGTTTTGGACACCATTTCAAAGACTTGGGTCGATTTTTCAATTCACGGATAAAGAAGCGAAACATGGAAATATATTGTTCTAAAATGGAACTATCGAATTACTTGACGTGACAATAAAATGTTATATATACCATGTATGCTTTGTTTCCACAAAAACTTAAAGCTTAATGTGGAATCAAGTAGATCTGCGTCTTGTAAAGTGTTATTGGTGTTAAGTGAAATATCACCCTTTAATTTAACTGAATATAACTTACGACACTGTGAGGCGGCAATGCAGATATTATTTTCATTTCTAACATATTCGTTTTCGCACACGCAACCCCCGTGACAAGCCCCCGGAGATAAGCCAGGACAAGGCAAGGATAGTCCAACTTCATCACAAGTCTTCGGATCACACTCACTCGCCGTACAAATTGACCACCTCTCGTGATCTTTGCATGGCCGCGCTGTAAATTTAAAGTGGAAACATGCTGAAATCGTCAATTTTCAAAATAGGAACTGATAATAACGCGTACCAAATATGGATTTTTACGAGATTTGCACGCCGATTAAATAGTATATTTCGTTACAAGTGCGGAAAGCCTCACCTTCGGCTGCGCCTCGGCTCGGGTAGACATATGTCGGAACTCTTTGCAATGACGGTTCCGCACGTGTACTGAACAACTATTTTTAATACAGTTGCGAAAAAATTAAGCAATTTAATAAAATATCAAAAACACAATAAACTCAACTAAGTTCCAACTGTGATCAAGAGATGGCGCTAGTCGTATTAGTAATGCGAAACCTACGTTTCGCAATGCAAAAAGTGTGTCAAAGTCGTGTCGCCATTTTTGACAGTTGGCAAAGAGAACGCACGAGTTCGGGAAAGGTAAACAAAAAGCTCGAGTATGTAATAGCCCACATCCCGAACGCTAAACGTCCCTGCAATACGCCACTTTTTGAGCAACTGTATTAAAAAAACCTTTTTTATATGACTAAAAATAAATTGTACAATGTACATGTCACTGTTAAATTGTGAATACCGTTAGATTATAATCTATCACACGAGATTGTAAATTGTCAAAAGATTGTGAACCGTAACACTGTCTTTCGCGCGACCTGGTCAGCAGTAGGTAACCTAACCTAACTAAAATTACAATCTACCGAAAAATAATGCATTAAATGCATTAAATTTGTTAGCAGTATAATCTAACGGTATTTACAATTATACGGTGATATATTATTATATTTACAATATATTGACAAGCTCTTTTTAGAATTTATGAAGTTAAGTGGACCGTGGACGGCTAATATTAATCCGCTTAGTGGACGACTAGACACTTCTTTACAATAAAAGTTGACATTCTAACTTTAATTTATGAAAAAACTAGCTGTTCCCACGTATTAAGGCGTGAAAGCGTAACAAACAAACTTTCGCGTCTATACAATTAAAAATGAATCGCAGAAATATATTTTTTTTTTAAGCGCATAACGTCCAAACGACTGTACCAAATTGGATTTTTTTTTGTGTTCGTTATTGTCAGGACAAGGTTTGTTAAAATGAAGTTTGGAGTTCCTGCGGGAATTCCAAAACTCATGCGGGTGAATTAACGAAACGATTGGACCGATTTTGACGGGACTTTCATTACCAATTAGCTGATGTTATAAGGAATAAATTAGGCTACTTTGGAGTTTATTTGTTTATTTATTTAAAGAACTTTATTGCACATTACCGTATAAAAGGCGAACTTAATCCCTAAAGCATTATCTACCAGTCAACCTATTGGCTAAGTGATAGTTTAACGTGGTATGTTACAGAACAGGAAAAAAATATGTATACAATTTATATAAATAATATTACCACGGAGTTCCTGCGGGAATTCCGAAACTCACGCTGGTGAAACCGCGGACAGGGGGTTAGTTAGGATTATTCCTTAATGGTCTAATTACCTATGGTTTTACGGAATTTGTGTTATTGTGTCATGAGCTGTGGAATGTTGTTGAAATAAATAAATATCTAAATAATACCAAATAAGTAAGTACTTACGACATTCTGCGATAGGAACGCAGAAATTAAATATGTTCCTTACGTATCCTTTATCGCATACGCAACCGCCTTTACATGATTCTGGTTTCACTGCGTTGCAAGGAAGCGGTCGTTCGACCTGGTCGCATATTTGCGGCTCGCACTCTCCTAGTACGCATGTTGACCAATGTTCGTTCTCTTTGCATGATTCATGACCTAGTTTAATAATACATAGTAGGTATATAAATCACATATATACAATACTAGCTGTGCCCCGCAGTTTCACCCGCGGTAATTTCGGAGTTCCCGCGGGAATTTCGGGATAAAAAGTACCCAATGTCCTTCTCTGTACCACTGACAAAGTGCATGCCAAAATTTATCCAAATCTGTTCAGCCGTTTTTGCGTGATTGAGTAACAAACATCTAAACATCCAAACATCCACACTTTCACATTTATAAAATTAGTAGGATTCTTAATCCAAGTATACAGGCCTCTGAGTCGAGTTGACAATTTATACTTGTTCTCGCTATAGAAAACTAAGGAACTCATTGCCACGTCACGTGATCACGTAAAATCATCCTATCAAAAGTTCAGTGTCCAATCAAAAGTGCGTAACCACGTGACAAAACGATTCCCTTCCTTATTTTTCTATGTGCTAACTATTTATTTAAATATTTATTTATGACAAAAAGAAATTTATCATTAAAAATTGTCAACTTGCCTTAAGAGAGCGGTTCTATTGATATTATTTCTAGTAGAGATTACTTGAAAGAATAGTTCCAATCAACTGTTCTACTGTGACATGGGGTGGAAAATGCTGGAATAAACATCCGTGCAGTTCTTCAGTTATTAGCCCCACCTCCAGATGTAAATTTAAAGGGAAGGTGTTCTGAAGGGTGTTCAGATTATCATAAAATTCTCGTCTCAAAAACATTCACAAAAATTATGTGCGCAAGTTTCCGATGCACTGATGGATCATAGCTAAGGTTTTCCACGCATGTGAAACCGTGGAGAAAACCTATATAGTCTACTAGCTGTTCTCTACGGCTTCACCGGCATTAATTTCAGAGTTCTCGTGCGAATTCAGTTATTAAAAGTACCCTTTGTTCTCTTGTACGCCTGACAACGTGTACCTATGCCAAATTTCATGCTGATCGGTTGAGTAATTCAGCAGTGAAAACGTTACAAGCAAACAAGCTCACATTCCGATTAATACGTCTATGTTAGTAATAAAAGCGAAAGGTTACTCACTAAATAATACGAAATCTCGAAAACTACTTGACATATTATGCTGAAATTTAGCAAGTAGATAATTTATAAATTAGAGACATTAGTTAAGAAAGCATTTCATGAAGTTCTGGCGGAAACTCCCAAATTAACGCGGGCAAAACACATCTAGTGAATAGTATACGTATAAATTAATTGTGTTACCTGTGTTTAGAATTGCGTCATTGGTTGGAATAGATGTGACAACTTGCATCGATACAATTGCGAATAAAATTAAACGGTACATTGTTACTATCTACACACAGCTATAATCAAAAAATATACGTAAACAAAAATTATAAAGCGTGATAAATTTATTTGTCAATAGTTCCACTTTCGTGGTAAGTGGAAAAATACTGAATATTGTTTTCCATATTTAACTGCTTATATAGCCCATTTAGAACTAGAATTGTTTTTGGTAAAATGTCAACTAAGATAAATGAGCACGTCTTGTTGTTATTAAATTCAATCACTGAGCATCGAAAAATTATAAAATTGAGTAGGTAGTTTGAAAACAAGTGTACAAAATAGGTAAGTGAAAAGTATTGTTTACAAAATATTTCAAGTTCATAAATGTTACTATTATATATTTTTTTAATTTTGAACAGGCGAGGTGTTTGACCACATTTCACCTGGTTAGGTGAGAGTGGTAGGTCTGTAGACAAACTTAGCCTGGAATGGGGACTGGCTTTCAAGTGAGGCTGCTGGAACACATCGTGAGGTGTTTGGTGACAGATTTTCAACTTGAAGGCGGAAGGAAGAAAGTGCCCTACAACCATGCTAAAGTTTCCTCATGATATTTAATATTATAAAAGATTTTACAATGGGCGTGCAAATCTCTTAACAAAAAAAAATGTTAAGAACGATCAATGCATTTTACGTTTAGCGTACGATTATTATTCGTCCGTTTAGTGGACGACTAGCAATAGCCAATAAATAACGATACCGAATCGATTATTTCGATGTTCCATGGGACAAACATAACAACAAAAAGTGAGTCAGATAACAGTCTTTCCGCTTAGATTATTATTAACTAGCTGTGCCCCGCGGTTTCACCCGCGCGAAAGGTTTTTATAGATACAACAACTTTTTTTCTCGACATCCGATTTCAATGAAACAAAGCCTATACGTAGCTGCAGGCTAAGATTAATCTACCTATGAAAACCGCATGACAATCGGTTCAGTAGATACGGAGATTATCGCGAACAGACAGACAGACAGACAGACAGAAAAGAATTTTAAAAACTTTTTTTTGGGCTTGGTTACTCTACTTTTATCACCCTTCTCAATTTTAGGTAAAAATATTCAATGTACAGAATCGCGGATTCTACTCTTTTATTATAGTATAGATAACATATGTATCACCTATGATCTTTGTATATACGATTAAAAATTGTTTTTAACATAAACAAAATTTTAACAAAAAATTTAAAACCAACTTCCAAAAAAAACACAAAACTAAAAAACTAAAAATAACAAAATGCCGATATAATCCAAAAGACACGTAATGTTATTATTGGTTTGTGCTACCACTGATCGGTTTGAATTCGGTGCCAAGCCCGCTTGTGTCGTTACTCTGCTCACGACGAGCTCGAGGCGGGAGTGAACTTCGCCCATCTACACTTCTACTCCACACACGTTGTCAGGAATTGTTATGTAATGTTATATCCCGGAATTCCCGCGGAAACTTCGAAATTACCGCGGCGAAACCGGGGAACAGCTAGTAGGTAATATTTAAATGTAAATCAAATAATTGATTCTCATCATGGACCAATGGTCCATGATTCTCATTTAAAAATAATAAAATACTTATTAGAAACACTTTTTGACTTGCGAATACTAAGATAAACCATCTCTCGCTCGCAAATCTGTGCAAATAACTAAATGTCTACGTCGTAATTAGATAAATAAAGTCAAGTCATTTAGATTATTTGGAATCTATATATTTATGTATAATCTATACATATTTGGTTTTCGAGATTTCGTGTTTAGTCACTCTCCAACGGCTACAATCAGAGACATTCATTAAATTAATGGTAATTGGAATTTAATTAAATTTAACTTAATTTGTCAAATGTCAATTAACATTAATTTAATGAACGCCTCTGATTGCGGTAATTTTGATTTACAAATCTTTACTTAAAATCAAGTAATCATTAAACGACTGAGTGCGACCGTAAGTCTCGAAGGAGAATAAGTATAATTAGGTATGTTACCTGTTTTTAAAATTACGTCATCGGTTGGAATAGATATAACAACGTCCATCGATACAATTGCGATTAAAATTAAACGGTGCATTGTCGCTATAAATATTCGTGTAATGACAACAAATAAACACTAGCCACAGTTTTATGGCAAATGACGAAACACTATGAATATAATTTTCCGTATCTGTTGCTTATATATAGTCAATTTAAACATATAATTGTTATACCTAAGGTAAATTATCAACTAAGATATTTATCTTGCATCTCTTGTTTTTTATTGAATCCAACCACCGAGCATCGAAAAAGAATAATATTTGTAGTTCGAAAACCTTCAGTGATCTGAGCAGTTAGCCAGAAACAATAATAATAAAAAAAAATTAACCTGGATCCCGGTTTGAGATAACTGTCAGTATACGTTACTAGTCAAAGAACGTGACAAGCACTCGATCATCTTTGCTGACTCTGGTTATAGCAATGACATTCAGTATTAAAAGGAGGGTTATATGTATACTATTTGCAGAATGCAGCTCCATTCTAGACTCCAGTGACAATCTACATTATATTGTCACCGAACTTAAGATTTGATGAAATGTCGGGAAAACTTACATAGGGACTTTGTAAGATGATCGGTTGAGCCGTTAAGGCGTGAAAGCGTAGGTAACAAACAAACAAACGAACGAACAAACTCACACCTTTATAATAGTAGGTAAGGATTATTATCTATACAGTAATACATTTCATATTTTGTAACCTAATTACTAGATTTTAGAGAGAAAAAAGAATTTGGTAAACAAAGTTTATGTCTATGTCTAAAGTCGCTATCTGCATGTGTAAGTCCGCTTTGTTATTTTTTGTTTGATTCGATTCATAATATACAACGTGTTAATGAATTAACTGAAAACCTGATACACCCCATTTAAAAAAATAAACTATAGTATGACTAAACTATATTTTATGTAGAAAAAATTAATACTTTAAAAGTTATTCAACATTAGTTTGGAGGTGACTTATCTACCTAATTTCAAGCGCTATGCCCGCACTTATACCGGTTCGATATTTTTGCTGCGGACGGCGCGCGGCCTAGGTACGCGCCAAATATGGTATTCCTAGCTGTGCCCTGCGGTTTCACCCGCGGTAATTTTGGAGTTCCCGCGGAAATTCCGCGATAAAAAGTACCCTATGTCCTTCTTTGTAGCACACTGTAACATAGTTTCTATTAAATATGTTCTTGGCGAATCATCGACTCATCTAGGATTTTGATGAACCTTGCGTTTTGAAATCAACGAAAGAGATTTACGTTTCTTCGAACTCCACATAACTAATATCAATTCGTACGGAGGTACCTACGTTCGTACGTATACGAATATTACAATTCTGGCACTGAATGAAGAAAATAATCTTAAGTAACCTAACCTATAAGGTTTCTGAACGCTTAATTTGTCGGCTTATAGGTAGGTACCCATATACCGCAAATCTAAAATCGCATTATTTGTTTGTTTGTTACTTTGTCAGGGGTACAAAAGAGAACACAGAGTACCTACTTTCTATCCCGGAATTCAAGAGAGAACTTCGAAATTATCGCAGGTAAACTACTAATAAATAAAATAAAATGTAACGATACCAAATCGATTATTTCGATGCTCCATGGCACAAACATAACAACAAGAAGTGTGTGATAATGGTCTTTCCGCTTAGATTATTATCGAGTATCACCTATGACCTTTTATTCCAATGAACGACTAAATATTATTTTAACTTTAATAATAATAATAAAATTGTTTATTGCCATCAGAAAGGTGTACAAAAAAATAGAATAAACTTAGCCAATTATTATAGGCAAATGGAAGTGATTCAGCGTGAGCTGCTCGTGGCCTAGGTCCCGAGCAGCGCTCGTTTTCAATCACTCCCCTTTACTTCATACAAACGTATCTTTTAAGGCCCCAAGCGTGCTATAATAGAGCTAGCTGTCCGTCGCGGTTTCACCCGCAGTAATTTCGGAGTTCTCGCAGGAATCCCGGGATAAAGTACACTATGTCCTTCTCTGTACCCTGACAACGTGTATGCAAAATTCATTGGTAATCGGTCCGGCACCGTTCACGCGTGATGCCACGTACCGTGACCAAGGGAAATAGGGATTATTTTTATATATCGTCCATTTGCGACGACAACGATATTTTAAAATATTCAATTTTTTGTTTTATAGTAATTTGGAATCGCGTTACCGCGATCTATTATCTGCAAAAACGCTATATTTTTTACTCTAAAAATGGCAAAAAATGACAACGTTATATTCTTACATACCCCAAAATATTAATTTACAAAGTAAATAATTTCATCATCTTCAACGTAATATTTATTTATAGCACAGCGTAAATCTTTCATATTTCAAGAATAACGTGATAAGATTTGCGTTTTTTTTTTCTAACTAGTTATTTCGCGTATTCTATTATGAAAATTTACATTTCTTTTACACAAATCAATTTAATATTAGATGACCTAAAATTCACCTAAACAATGTTATTTAATCAGAGCAATATTTCAAAAGTTTACAACGATCAAAAGTTTAAAAATAGTTTCCTGTAAATTCAAGGTTTTTGAGATATCACACTATCGTCGCAAGTGGACGATATAGGTATATACCTACTTACTAGCTGTTCACCGCGGTTTCACCCGCGATAAGTGCGGAGTTCCCGCGGGAATTCCAGGATAATAATAATAATAATTCACTTCACAACACACAGATCTAATACTTGATCCCACACTAAGCTATGAGCTTGTGTCGTGGAAACCAAGCAAACGTGGTTACTACATATCATTACATATATTGCATATATATATATATATATATATATACACACGCCCAGACTGGAAAATGGAACCCTGTGTTCATCACACAAAGTCCACTCCCACCGGGAATCGAACCCGGAACCTCTCCGGTAGGCATGGTGACCTACTGCGCCAATCGGGTCGTCAAAGTACCCTATGTCGTTCCCTGTACCCCTGACCACGTGCATACAAAATTTCATGATGATCGGTTGAGTCGTTAAGGCGTGAAAACGTAACAAACAAACAAACAAACTCACTTTACAATATTAGTATCTAAGGATTATCAGATATCTATCGTTTGGAAAAGGAATCGACAAGAGAATAAATAAAATAATGAACCTACGTAAATTCCAATTTTTGATAACAAACCTGCGGGATTTAAACTCGATTTCAAATAGTTTAAAAATATTTGTATCTATTAATTGCAAAGATCTCTTTCGCGGTTTTTATTGCAAATTTTACGTATTAAGTATGTTACAATACTACAGAGTTATAATCAACAATTACTATTTAGGTACCCATACCACGTTTTTACATGTTTTACCCATTTGACCAATCAGGTACCTATCCCATCCCATCGATTTCTTTTTAAATGAATTAGAAGATATATAGATAATAGAAAATATATATTATTTACCAGCATGAGTTTTGGAATTCTCGCAGAAACTCGGATAAAACTAGCTAAAGTTACTCCTTATAACATCAGCTAATTGCAGATAAAAGTTCCGTCAAAACAGTTCCAATCGTTTCGGCTAGTATAGTATTATATTATCTGTTATTTAGGAATAAGATATTTAGATACCTAATGTATGATAGGTACCTAATATCTTCTAATCATAATATTATTTCAACGAGAATGTGTTTGTTTGTTCGTTTGTTACGCTCTCACGCCTTAATTATTCAACCGATATATAATAATAGAATTAAAATTTCTACGCTGGTATCGACAGGATGCAATTGCAAGGCAAATAATATTCATGAGTATACCTAACCGGTGCAAAAATCGGACATTCGGTATTAAGAACATAAACTTTTACGTGGAAACATGGCACAATAAAATATACACACGCGCTTAAAATAAAACAGCACACGCTTATTCCGTCGTATATACAACGTGTTAATGAATTAACTGAAAACCTGATACACCCCATTTAAAAAAAAAATAATAATATGATTAAGATATATTTTATGTCGAAAAAATGTATACTTTAAAAGTTATATCTACGAAATTCCAAGCGCTACGCCCGCGCTTACCGGTTCGATTTTTTTTGCTGCGGGCACACTGCAGGCGGCGTACGCGCCATATATTGTATTATAAATAATTTAGACATGGGCTAGTAAAAATGAAAAATACAACCTATATTAAAACATAGTGCGATCGATTCGCTAGTTGATTCTGAGCAAACTACTTTCTAGTTTTCAGTTAATTCATTAACACGTTGTATATCTGCTTACATAACGACAGATTGTAATCATCAAGACTGTTTTATTCAGAAAATATTATTAAATGTCGACTTTTAAATACGTTTTCAAAATGGTATCATGGTAATTTTTTTATAGATGCGAATCTTAAATTAGGTACGGATGTGTGGAAGAATAAAAATTTATATAAAAACATAGGTAAATAAAATAAAAACCAAAATCATTGACCAGTTGTTCCAAATATTTTATTGTATAGATACTTAATAAAAATATATTACATTTTGTTTATCCTTATATTTTACAAAATACCAACTTAATTATTTATACATGAAAGATTTGGGTATCGTTTTTTTTTCTATAATTATAATTAATCAATGTTCCAAATCAAGCTAGAAAATAACACAAAAAAAAATCAAAAATTGAACGTTAGAAACATTTGGCACAAATGGAGCCAGAACGAGTAGTTTTTAAAACTGAGCATTTTTCAATTAATATTATGCAGCATACCTAATTAACGCAAGTACACATTTATTTTAAACAATTATTTTGTATAATCCTAAAAAAATATTACAGTAACTGGCACATTACCTACTTGTGCAGAAAAAAATCAAATTAATACGCACCTAATAGATACTTCATAAAGGCAGAGTAGCAAAAGAAAGTAAATTGGCAAATTTTATCACAACGTATAGTGCAACGTATTAAAGAAGAAATGTAGAAAAATAATACATAAATATAAAAAAGACTTATTTATATAATTTATCTTCCTCCATAAGTTTTCAGTAGGTAATTAATGGCACAAATAACGCCATAAAACTTATATACAAAACAAAAAATTAAAAACTAATTAAATTATTTTATGTATAATAAAATCGTTTACATTACAATGTAATGTACAATGCCACAAATTCAATAAGTATTATTATAAATTATTTACAAAAACAATAAAAAGTACTATAAAACTAATGTAAACAAAACGCCGTAGAAATAAAGACTAGCTTTCGCTAAGTAGTTACGAATTCAGTTCAATATATTATTAGTTAAATCATTTTATACATTCGTTGAACACAAAATATTATTATGCTACATAAAATATTATTATGCATCCCTTCGAAAACATAACTTTAATTATTATTTTCGTTATTATATTTAACGGACGGAGTGTTATCACAAATTCGTAGTCTTACAGTTTTGTTAAAATATTATCTGAAAATTGTTTATGAAAAATCGTTCTAATAATCTATGAAGGCCATTATTATCCGCCTACCATTATTTTGATAGCAAACGATATTATTTTTATAACATCAAAATTTCGGCCTTAAATTTCAAAAGATATTATGTAGGGTCGAAATTTCGTAGGACAGTAAAGTGTAGTTGGCCCGCAGTAATAGATAAAACCGGTACAATCGGCATCAAATTTTTGTATCAATTGATAGTTGTTTTTGAACTTGATTTTGTAACGAAAAAGTAATAAAGTTCAACAACTGCATAGAAGTTTTCAGATGCCGATGGGACTTACACTACACCTGTATGCGTGTAACAATTCTATTATAATTCGGTGGTCGTTTCAACGGGAGATCGGTCGTATGAGAATCCAGTGAAGTTTCTTTTGCCGAACGTCACATTTTCATTTTCTGAAGCCCTGAGAAAAGGAGAGAAATCAAAATAAAAAAAAGTGATTAATGCGTTTGTATGATGTGACGCTTTGCCTACTCAGTATTCAGTTAACCCTGAATGTTTTTTCAACAGAATTGGAACATGAGATTTAATAAAATTTATTCACAATGCGAAAGTGCCCAATTTATGGCAGTACAATTAGAGAAAGCGTCTCCAAGATCTTTTCGACGCATGTATTTTATTTTGGTTATCACGTTTTTGATCTGCCATATTATAGGTACCCAAACATAGTCTAAAACGATGACATAAATTCTACTAAAATATACCTAATATAAATTAAACCGAACATAAATGTAACCTAGCTCCTTCTGGAGGTATTAAAGTCTGTTAACAAGCGTAACCCTGTAAGTTTTGCCATATCACAAAGGTACAATTGGCATCCCGCACACCTTCGCGGGACACATCCTCTGTGACTACATAGAAACGGTTGGCAACCCTTATTAATAGTAGTTTAGTAGCCAAGGGCTGTAGGCATGGCAGGCAGGCAGAAAGACTTATTTAGTCCCTCGATCTATTGGCGCCCTCGCTACGCTCGGGCGCCAAACCCCGTCTCGGGACTTAATAAGTTACTTTCACCCCTAGGATAACAATGTACTATTTTATTCCTGCCTTTTATCATCTTTTTTTTTATTTTTTTTTTCATGAACGAAATTGAGCTTCGCCGTTCGATGTGGACGTTCGGTTCGATATTTAAAATTGATGACTATTATAGTCATACGAAGACAAGGCTGAATAGCGAAGCGACCTCTTTTGTCATTGAGCTGAATGCATGATGTCTATTGCCAGTATAATGGTTAGATGTACGCGAACTTTTCTAGTTACATTATTACCCTAGAGCGCTAATTGGTCACCTACAAGCCCCATTTGGGTGTAATAAGGACCTACTTACCTAATATGAGAGATGTAAAAGTTTTTTTTTTGTTCCAGCTTAGCACACTCACCTCTGGACGCCGGGTATGTCGTCGTACGCCATTATCGGCGCGGTGGTTTTCTTCTTGTGGTTGTTGCCGTTCACTTTCCTGACCAGCGTGGCGGCCAGCAGTCCCGCGCCGACGCTGTTGTTGGCCCGCGGCAGCGTTCCGAGCGCGTTGTTGAGCGCGTGCGCGTGCGCGTGGTGCGCGCGGCGGTTCAGCGTCTGCGTGTGGCGCGCGGCCGGCGCGCTGTTGGCGTCCGAGTTGTTCAACGTTCCGTTGTTGTCGTTGACGCTGGAGGCGCGCGCCGTGGTTGCCGTTTCCGATAGTGTGGGGCTGCATTCGCCTGGGGAAAGTGGGGAAATAGTGGTTAGAGGATTGCGACTGCTACGCTAGGTGGCGCCGGTGCGATCCTCGCGAAATCATTTTCGTACAAGTAAAAAAAAGTGGCGTTCGAATGTTCGACTATTGCGATCGAAGTAATCGGTAAAGTAATAGGTATCCCAAAAGACAAACACGGATAACTGTATTCATAACGTTTGTGTGCGTGACGAAAAGCTTTGAGTGCGAAAATCATCCGGCGACGTTTTCGTCTATTTTCATACTAAACTAAGTAGATATTTATCTGTTCGGTGTTGGTAACTTACCATTGTCTTTGGATAAATATTGTACGCTGTGTATGTTGAACGCGTGGTTGTTCGGACTGAAGTCTAGCTGGAGGTCGGCGTCATCCACCGCCATGTTTAGAACCTGAGACAAACAGCAGTCAATTATTTACGAGTGTATTCAGTACATGTTGCATCAATATGTTTTTAGGTCACGCAGCCGATTGAGAAAAACGAAACCTTTATAATTTCTTCAATCAATTCTCTTTCCATAATATTTCACTCCACAAACTTTTCCCATTATTGTTCGACTTTTTTTCTAAAGTTTTACAACAGTCAAGCATATAAAATAACGAAAAATGTTATAAAAAGTTAATAAAAATGCTGTCAATCAAAGAGTACCTATAATAACTTCACCAATGATATTCATTTTCGCTTGCTACGCTAGCGCCAAGTGTGGACTACTTTTGAAAATCAAAATTCTAATTATGTAGTCCGTCAGTTAGAAAATAAAAAAACAATAGACGCGTATTTTTTGCTTTTTCCAATAAATTAAAATATACAGAGATAAAGCGCATTAAAGTTTAGAGTGAGGGGGTCGTGACGTCACTAACCGCTAAAACCGCCATACAAACTGTCACCGTTATTTTTTGATTATGTAAAAAAAGAAAAAAATACGTGTCCAATATTTTTTAATAATCTACAAGACGGACTAAAAAATAAAAATTAGTCAAGATGCCCATTGTGGTGAGTTATTGAGTAGGTAGTAATTTGCTGGATTTTAGGGACACATTTTCAGCTTGTTTCCTGTATATTTTAGCTCTACCCACCATAGTGTTGTCACAAATGTGCTCTGGTCGTCTCTCTCCCTCATTCTCTTTCTCTCTCTCTCTGTGCCTCTCTCTCTTTCAGTATAAATGCGTTTTTTTGTGCGTATATTGGTCTGTACCTGCGTCTCGTATCTGGGCGCGGGTTCATCCTCGCTGGACTCGTAGCCGGAGGGCGGGCGCGGCGGCGCCATGCTCAAGTTGAGCGTACCGTACTGCTGGACCGCCTGCGCCTTGTGCTTCTTGTACCTGCCAGTATTTCATACCGTGAAAAAAGAAACAAAAAGATACCTATACCATACAGTTATTTAGTATAAGAACCAGTGTCGTCAAAATTCAATCCAAACCTCTGAGGATTTTTGAAATTTCAACCCATTAATTTGGGCCTCAGATGTTTATGATGCGGGGAATTAACTCGCGAACCTTCACGCAGCAGTCATTTTTGGTAACCACTAGGCCACCGATATTTTGCGAAATACAATGCCAGATTGCATATTTGAATTTGTCTCGTATGATACACAACCAAACTCAAGATAACACAGCAGTAACGTTCACAAGTAGTATTGAAACTGCCTCCCCCCCCCCTCCCACCCTATTTCCTTCTCTGTCTCGCCTCGACTTATTGTTACGGACCTGTTCCAAGAAGCGCAGATGTATATGGTGGCGGCGGAGGCGACCACCAGCACTACGGCCGCTAGCGCCAGCAGGAACGCGGGCAGCGCCGTGACCAGCGGCGCGCTCGCCACCTGGGGCCGCCTCGCTGGCTCCGACGCCATCAGCGGAGGCCGGAACTCGCTCACCGGCGACTGCAGGCGCGCCGCCACCGCTCGGTGCACGCCGTTGTCTATGGCTCTGAAAAGCGAAAACAAAAAAACGTAAAGAAGCGACGCTCTCCGCCCCTCGCTAACTTCGTGCCTCACTACGACCCGTACTTAGCGGTAAGCTTAGGGCTGTTGCAGCTGTGTATGTCTTAGACCATATGAAATTCAAGTTAGAACTCGCACCAGAACGGGTGGAGGCGAGTTGAGCGCGTCTATAGTAGAGTGGTATGAAGTTAAATCAAGTGGCAGGTGTGGTTATAGCCTCTGATTACGATATGCATAGGTATTTCATTGAAATTGTTATCGAGAAAGTTTTTTGATAAAACGTGATCTAATGTAAGTTAAGTAGATTTTAGTTGTGGTAGTATCCTTATGATAATTGCGAAAGCGAGTTTATTTGTTTGTTTGTTACGCATTCACTACTAACTACTCGACCGATCATCATGAATTTTTGCATACACGTTGTCAGGGGTAAATAAAAGGAAATAAGGTACTTTTTAGCTCGGAATTCTCCGTAATTTATATGAGTGAAACCGTGGGGAACAGCTAGTATCTAAATAAATGAGTATCTTTTTCAAATCTTTTTTTTAGTACGACTCACTTTTTGACTGGCTTGGAATCCCTGGTCAGTATCTCTCCGCTGTCTGGGTCGACTAAGTAAAGCCACACGTCAGTGCCTCTTGTGTCACTCTCCAGAGTGCCATTGTCGCCTAGATAATGTCTCGCGGTAAGTTTCTCTAGGCCGGCCACCAAGTTTGTCTTTTCTTCGATGGCTGTGAGGAGGCTTCGAGCTCGGCGTGTAGTTGCTTCGGGTGTTAAATCTGCTATCTCGATGACTAGCTGGTTGTCTTTTTGGAGGAGATTTATCTGTGGAATAAAAATATTTTTTAAACAAGAATCGAGGAACAAGAATAGAGGATAGTCCAGTCCAGGTCATCATAGATTAATTTCCGACGTCCATTTTGTAAAAAGATTTTCTTCAACTTTTTGTTTGAAACTTTATAGGTAATTGTCATACTGACATCTCATTGTTTCATGTTCTTCCGAATAAATGAATTTCAATTTTATTTCTATCAGTGATAGAATTTTTAGAAGAGATTCATGTAGCTCCTAATAAAAATAAACAAACTTTTTCCCCCTTTGGATAGTAAAAATATAGATAGTGATTTATGTATCAACTCACCACAATAGCAGCCCTAGCAATGTTGTAGTCCTGAGGTGAGCTAGGGTTGTCTCTCGCCGATACACTGAACTTAAACGGTAGAGCATCCTTTGGTACGTTCTCGAAAGTCTTCAAATTGCTAATAACACCTGTGTCGGGGTCCAAAGTGAAGTATTCCTCGGCCGCTTTCGTCCACGAGTTTTTTTGGTATTCAATTTTGCCGTAGTTACCGCTGTCCTTGTCTTTTGCCTAGAAATAAAAAGAGCAGGTGAGAAGCAGTTCCTATGTGTTTCATAAGTCCCCAGTGTTTTAGGCTTCTGTGATTCATTGAACGTTTCGTGTATAGTTTTTAGTTTTTACTGGGTTTCATTTTAATAGTTCATACAAAACTTGGACTAAGCAATCGACTTTCAGTTAAGTGTAGGTATTTAGTGTGTAATTTTTTTACGCATAATATGTAACAACAAACCAACTAATTCTAGTGTACTTTCTGTTTGCGGGTCTGCTTGAAGAAATTCCAAAGTCGTGGAATAAGCACAACCCTTGTACGTAACTACTCTTTTTACTAACTCTGTTTTGTCCTTGTGTATGTTAATCGATTAACAATAATCTGAGTTAACCATTTTCCTATTGATCAAAAGATGTAGTAAAACTATGACATTTAAATAGATAAGTAGTTTTATTACCTTAACCTGTACGACGTTGGTGCCCAAAAGCATATCTTTCGTCACTATGGCATAGTATTTGTCTTTGGCTCCGACTATTGTCGACTGTTCGGAGAACACGAACACGGGCTCGTTATCGTTCACATCGGTCACGTGCACTTTTATATTGGCCTTACTGCTGTTGGGATTTATCAGCCCTTGTATAGACTCCAGTTCAACTTCCAAACGGTATTCGTTTAGCGTTTCGTAGTCCAGCGTCGAGTTGAGGTATATAGCACAGTCTCTGTCTTCTGTTAGTTTCACGTAGAATATGTCTGAGAACAAAGTACCTAACTTTTAGATTGGGAACACCCGGTGGCACTAGAGTCACTTGCTAAAACAGTCACATTATATTTAGATACCTATATCAAAGTTAATCTATAGAGAGTAATGTAGAATATGGTTAAAGCAATTTTTTCAGCATTTAAACTTTACTATAAAGAAACAATTTTTACTCACTTTTAAGTTGTAACTAACAATGTCATAAAATCTTAGAACTTAAATTACTTCCAATCGTCGTATCGAAATGAAATTTTGTATGTACCTACCCATAATATGTAGTTCGGACAGTAATGCGAAGAAATCAATTTTAACATACTTTTAACTGTCGTATGTAATAAAAAGAAACTTTGTATGATTATAATATACGTAGAGTTCGAATGACAATGCGATATTATTATAATATGGAGCAGATCTGATGAGGGAGTTAGAAGATGGCCACGGGACTTCTGTAATTATACGACTCAACTTCATCTATTTGGAACTCTGATGCTAGATGATTACGTTTTCGTTTTTTTTTAATTTACTACAACAATAACATTGACAATATAAACTAGAATTTCGAACTCCAATATATCGCGCCGGCAGACGTCTCTCACCGCACTCCGGCGCGAACCCTACGACAAGCGCACACACATGGAACTGTATACGGACACTGTTAGTAAGTAGTAGCAGGTCGGTCAAATCGGTTCATGGAGTATGGAGTATCGTGGGTATGCATTTGGTGCAGCTATGTCGTATAGCTAGTAATTTCTTGGATGTGGAATTTCAGATGTGTGCAATGTGGTATAGCTATGTCGTAGGTGCCTTTAACTTGAAGGTATAGTTTTACGGGAATACATGTGGTACGGTATCTCTAGCTAGTAGGTATGTTGTAGACCTACCTTTCTTGGAAGTGCCTGTTAGTTTGCACTTGAGCGGCGTGTCGGGCGAGTGCTCCCTCTTGTTGAGTAGCGGCAGCGTCCGCACTAGGGTGCCATTGCGGGAGTTCTCAGCCACGTGCTCTGTATACACGGTGTCCGCGAACCCTAGCCCCACCTGAAACGCCAAGGGCATAGTATCATGACGTCACAAGCTTACAAGTTACAAGCTATACTATCATATAATCACTGCAGAGAGTACAATAATCAGAGCCGGCTAGCCTATGATCAGATCAGTAGAGCGAGATTGTCTTTCAGTGCCCTTTCGTCGCCGCTTTTTCAAATCAACATATTGCAAACATCAAAACGTTATGGCGCGCCTTGCGCTAATTATTAGTTTTAAAAAATAGAGAAAGATTAATCAAATGAAACAATTGTTGAGTCAATTAATAAAATGCATACTTACATCTGGTGGCACTTTGGCCGAATGGCTGACGTACACAGTGAGGCTAGTCACCGACGACATCACGGGGTCGCCTTGGTCGTACGCTTGCACGTCCACCTGTGGAAAAAAATCTGTAATGTCAAACAATATGAACTCCTGTATATGAGTGAAAATATAAACTTTAGAAGACTGTATATAACTAGAATCCTTTTCTTTTCCCGAAAGGGGACAATCAATAAAAATAACAGAGCAAAAAAACAATTTCGAAAAGGATGTAGGTAATTTAAATTTTTGTAATAGTCATTTAACGAGAGATCATAATAAATGACGCTCGCAAATAATAATGCACTTTATTTACTATCCAGTTATACCGGGTAGCATTAGCGAGTAAGCATAGTTGACCTACTAAACTAGAGAGGTGTACTCACGGTGTACTCGCTGTCGGTCTCCTTCCTGAGGTCGTCGCGGACGCGCACCGCGCCCGAGTCGGGCTCCACTAGGAAGTACTTGGAGGCCTTGCCGCGGCCGGCCAGCTTGTAGCGCACCCTGTTGTTGGGCGCGGTCGCGTCGTAGTCGGACGCGGTCACCGTCTCCACGAGGGCGCCGATCGACGCAGTGTCCTCCACCGTGTACGGGCGTATGATGGATGTGAATATTGGCGCATTGTCGTTCTTGTCCTGTGAACAATATTGTAAAGTTATATATAACACTAGCTGTCCCGCGCGGTTTCACCCGGGATAATTTCGAAGTTCCCGCGTAATTGTTCTATACAAACTTTTCAACCCCTTTTCATCCCCTTAGGGGTTGAATTTTCAAAAATCCTTTCTTATCGGGGGCCTACGTCTTACAAAGAACACATCGTCCTAGCTTCAGGTCTACGATCAGCGGTTTAGGGTGTGCGTTGATCCATCAGTCATTCAGGACAAAGGATTTTATATGTATATATAGATAGATTCAGGATAAAGGATTTTATATATAAAGATATAGATAACAGTATTAATTATATTATTATTACAAAAAACAAACAAAACTGAGTATAATCAACTTGATTTACTTTAGAACTTCTATAATAATAAACGTTTGCTATTCAACATTGACATCAGGGAATTTCAGTCCCAGCTTCATCAATGGATCAGCTCGATGGTACCTTGACACACTATACATAAGTATACCAAATACATTGCAAGATAACATAAAGCTTGTAAAAAGAAATACATACGAATTGGAATGTTCTTCCTTGGTTAAAGACACAATGTTACTCACGTCAACAATGATTTCCACGGTGGCGGTGGAGCCCGGCAGCTCGCTGCTGTTCTCTTCAGTGCCCACGACGAGCTCGTGCCTCGCGCTGGTCTCCCGGTCCGCGGAGCGCACGGTCCTGATGACGCCGGTCTTGCGGTCTATCGAGAACAGATCCGTGTCGCCCTTCAGTATCGTGTACGTTATCTCCGGTGAAGTGTCCGGGTCTTCCGCCTGGAAAAAGGAATTTAGTATTTGTTTACTTGTGTTCCCCGCGTAGGTAAATTTCGGAGTTCCCGGAGGAATCCCGGGTTAAAAAGTATCCTATGTCCTTTTCTGTGGAGAGTGTCGCTTCTTTGACCCTCGCTAAATGCTACTGCATTGGTGCTGGTCATATCTTGTCTACTATGGTAATCCTCTTAACGACTCTGTGCCTTAGTTTCTAACAATTATTACAATTCTTTGTTCTCACATAATAATTGGAACACGAGTTGATACTAGTATTTTATAACTTTAAAATTCTCTCAGTCATTGCGCGAGGTAACTATGAAAGGCGGATATTTTATGGGTGCTGGCATAATTACCGCAATTTTGTTGACGTCATAAAGAGCCATATTTATAAGCCAACATTGAATAAAATTATCTATTTCACTTTGACTTTACCAACTTTACAAAGTAACAGTATTGTTTCCTCACTTGCACTTGTACGACGGGATAGTTGGGCGCGTTTTCGGGCACGTGCACGGAGTACAGCTGGCGCGGGAACACGGGCGGCTCGTCGGCGACGTCGTCCACGCGCACCGTCACCGACGCGGTGCCGAAACGCTTGTCTATGGCGCCGTCGGTCGCTGTCACCACGAACGCGTACTCCTAGGCACGACCATAGACAACAAGACATAATGAGATGACAGATTAGAAAAAAATCTATGAGAGTATGATTTAAAATACTACTATTAGCGCCAGTTTACATGCGCGAATCACGCCAGCAATCCAGGTTATGTTGGGCATGCCTACAACCCTAGTTGAGGTCGACAGATTAGGCCCCAAAGTATATTGTAGGAATGCAATGCATTGATAAAATAAGCGAGTCCGTAGTCCGACTCGAACTTGACCGATCTTCGGGTGGCCGTACCCACAATCTTTTTTAGGGGTTGGATCCGCGTCTGCTACTTTATATCAAAAACTAAGTATACTGTCCAACGATAAATATTAAAAAGAAATCAATTGGAGAATATTATGTAAAATAAGGTACTTTTTTAATGATAATCATCTGCAATGTTGCAGTTTTAGGCACTTTTGTTTTAATTTTTAATATCGAGTATGATGAATCAACGTGGCACGCCGCACGACATATAGGTAAGATACCTATGGCATGAATAGCTTTCGTTTTTACCAACTCCCATCCATAGGCTTTGTTGATGAAGCCCATAAATTTGACCGGATACTAACAGATGTGAACGTACAGTAATAACTTACTTTGGTCTGCTCATAGTCCAGTTTAGTGTTAGTGGTGATAATTCCAGTGGTATTGTCAATGTCGAACGGCAGATGCCCCGGTAGACTGTAGCTGACCATCGCGTTGACCCCCTCATCCGCGTCCGTGGCGTGAACATATCCCACTTGCTCCGATGATAGACCTAGAAAGAAAGATTCTTTGAAAAAAGTTGCTTCTTCGCTTTCAACCGGTCAATTTTGGTATTGGAGTTTCTTGTACAGCTTCTTTTCAGTCAGAGCACTAGGAAGCTGTGAAGAGCGGACATTTTTTGGTTACTATCATGGTACATTGTATAGTTTAAGCAAAGGCGTCCGTGAACAGTATCCACATAATGTGAGGTTAAATTACCTTCTTTGACATTGAACAAGTATGAGGACTCTTCGAATTCCGGGTTATTGTCGTTGATGTCAGTTACTTTGATGTTGACGGTAGCCGTGCTGGATAGCTTGCCGGGATCTTCAGCTTTTACCATCTGTAATTGTCCCAGAAAAACATAACCTTCATGACATATTCTACTAAGTTATAATCATTCGTCTGAGTAATCACAGTGAAAATAAGGTTTGGAGATAAAAACGTTAGCGTTTTCGACCAAACAACGAAAATAAAGCAAAAGTCACCAATTGATATCTCGTCAGGACTTCTCGGTCGAGACGCCTGATAACCGTTATGATGCCAGTATTGGCTCCGACAGCGAACTGACGGAGATCATTGCCGGATACTATGGAGTACGTCACGGGTTCATTCTCGGGATCTTTGGCCTGAAAAAGGAAATAAACAGTTACTAAAGAATAATATAGTCTCAGTAATTTTAAGGTCTTGAAATGGGACAATGAAGTCCGTATTAATAAACGCTACTCTGACTTGATATGCTCTCAAGCCTTTGTCTTATTAATGTTCCAGTGCAATGAGCGACTAACTATTATGAAATAAGTTGAGAGCATTAGTTTGAGTAGCGATTATAAATACGGGCACAGTACCGTTTAAATTATTAGCTTATGTTTCAAAACACATAACCATGTAAGAAAACTTTTGTGACTTTACACAGAGAAAAGGTCAGTAAGTAAGAACTCTCTCTGCTACTTTATTAAGGGTGTACAAAGCACTGGTGATTTCTCATAGCATTGCAGCTATAAAAATTGTTACTGATAAATGAGTGGCATTTTCTGATTTATTTTCTGGTTTTCTAACCACTAGCCCCACTTTGTATTCTTCAAATCCGTCTTGTAGTTTACGTCATGTGTGGTATGATTTGTATATGGGCCTGATGCCGCCATTTGGAAGCAGTTTACATTTATAACGCGTCATTCCAATCCGCCGTTCCTACTGTCGTTCGTCTTTGTCAACTTACAATTTTTTGCAGAATATTGCAAAGGCAGTGTTGATATTTTTACTCTGATTAATGTCTGTTAAAGCCTTAAAGCACCGAACACTCACAGTGACAGTGATGACGGTAGAGTTGATAGCTGCGCCCTCCGACACAGGCGCGTGGTAGTCCCGCGAGGAGAACTGTGGCGGGCGCGTGTTGGGCCCCGGAGCCACGGACAGCTCTATTATCCCTTGAGAACTTAACCCTTTCACGTCAGTAGCACGTATTGTGACGCTGTACTGTTCGCCCGCTTGTAACCTTGATGTACTCGCTGGAATAATAAACAATTCAATATTAATTTAGGCGTTTTTTGAGAAAATATCTAATAGTCACTATGATTAATATAGCATAAGAGAAAAGTAGTTTCATAAAAAGCACAAGCCAAAAACAAAAATATTGACGTTAGGTAATTTAAAACGGTGATCAATCAATCGTGTAAAACAGTGATAAACTTTGGCTATATCTACAATCACTCTTTTCATCTAGATTTCTTAAAAAATTTCCAAAAATGACATCCAAACACAACAGAACTCAAAACAACAAGCAAATTTGGACTCTAGCTGTATAGTGATGAAGTGTAAAGTGATAGTGCGCGGCTTACAAATGACTCCAGTGTCTGGGTCGATAGTGAATTTATTGCCTCCGTTGTTAGATACGTGATAGATGCTGTATATTACACGTGCGTTCTCACCCTCGTCGATGTCTATTGCTTCCACCTAAGAAAAAAATATAACAATTCATCAAAAGTTATCATTTTGAATAACATTTCAGTGTTGCGTTTAACCAGTTCCACAGATACTGTAAAATCTTTCATTTTAGTGCTAGGAACGATGTGAACGTGGTCATCAATTTGGAATTATTCTTAGTTAATATACGACATGATTTGCTGCGGCTGTATTGAAAAGCGAACTTCAGCAGACTGAATAACCTTTATTAATTTTATTTATTTACATTAGGTATCATTTATATCGTTGAGGTTGAAAGGGATAAAACGTCCTTGAATAGAAGTTACCTTATAAACGTTAGTGGGTTCTAAGCTAGCAGGCACAGTGATGTGTTGTGTCTTCGGGATGACAGGCGCGTTGTCGTTCTGATCCAGCAGCTGAACGGTTAATGAGAAAGGCGCTGACGCTGACCCACCGTCGTCTTCTCTGGCCACTACCTTTATAATTAAGTCGCAAATTAAATAATAAATTTCTAAGAAAATCCACGCGTTTGAATTTTTCAAAAATTAGAAAAAAAAGAGACAACTTACTTGGAATCTAAACCTTCCAGGGTTTGGTGGATCCCTATCCAAATGGTCATCGTTGACAATAAGATATCCTTGATTGTCGATATCGAAAAAATTAGTGGTCAGTTCAAACGTATAAACTGGTATTGGATCTCCTGGTCCCTGAAAAGAGAAAACATACTTATATAATATTATATACCTATAGATAAAAAATTTTGTACATTTATTGTCATGTCATAGATTGTCTTTTTTCAGATTAATGAAAACTGCAACCAACTCAATGTGTCTTAAAACTTAAGGTCATGAAAAACTTCTCACAAAATGATCCGAAATGTATAGAGAACAAAGCAAAATACGATTTTATCAGTCTATTTCAAACTGTGATAAAAATACAAGATCATGATTAAAAATTATTACTTACAAGATCAGGATCTGAGACACTCAGTTTGATTGGATGTCCATCTTTATCGAGGACCTTAGTGCCTCTCGGGGAGTTTTCTTCGACTCTCCCCTCGTCAGCAGAAGCTTCTACCACCGGCGGACTTGTGTCCACAGGACGAACTGTGATAGTAAGCTTCGCAGTGGTAAACCTACGGGCTTCTGTCACTTCTTCTGCCTGAAAATTTACAAAACAGATAGACATTTAAATACAGAGTAAGTTGACATAAAAGTTTAGAAGTTCTACCACTGCAAAATTTAAAATGCTTTATTTCTTTATCTTAATGAGGTTGCCAACTCCACATTAGACACCTTGCGCTGGCTTTTCGATTGGCAAATAAAACTAAGATACCTAAATATAAAATTTAACCAACCTTGATAACTAGTTGGAACCTTTTAGCAACGCTGGTATCGACCGGTACCAACTGTCTCACAGCGCCAGTGTTGGCGTCTATAGCGAAGTATGTTGCCCAAGATTCTGGCTCACCAGACTCAATGCTGTATCTTATTCTGGCATTTAGAGTATCCATGTCTACGGTTTGGATCTTTTCTGGCTCTATTGTTAGAATTCCCGCAAGAACTCCACTATTGACCTGAAAAGAAATCACAATAGAAAAAAAGAACTTTTATAGGTACTATAATTCTTTTGTCATTTTGGAACACGTGTTGTATTAATATTCGTTTTACTTACGTAACTAGTGTATTCTGGATTGATGCATGCTCCTTCATGGAGAGTGCATCCTTTGTAAATGAACGAAGGGTCTTGGTCATCATCATCTTGGACGTTCACTGTTAGAGTTGTGGTGCTGGAGAGCCGACGCTTTGTATCACGCGCACGATCCTAGCAGATGAACAAAATCTCATTTTGACCACGATTCATAAGTTCATAAATGTTTTGGTCTTATATGGTAGATAGGATTCCAAATATAAACCTTGCCGCAAAAATGTATAAGTAAAAGTATGGTAAAAATAAAACTTACAGAAGCTACAATAGTGACTAGATACCGCTGCGTGCGTTCGTAATCCAAAGTCCTGTTCACCGTGACTTGGCCCTGATGCGGCAGTGGTATAGAAAAATAGCTATAACCATCCACTGCATTAGTGCTCTCTAAAGTTTTATTATCTCCTTGTATTATGAAGTATTCTGCAAGACCGTTAACTCCAGCATCTATGTCGACCGCACGGATCTTGTCGAAGATTGTCGTGCCGATTGGAACCAGCTGAAATATCAAAAAATCACACGACATGGTTTTCTAAATGTTACTACCTTATTGTAAAAGGAATCTATGAGATGTATACGTAGTAGTTAATATAAAGACAAATATGTTTCAGCTGAAACTAGACTGCACAATTTTATTGATAGCAATGTACCAAATCATAAAAAAAAATATAAAAGTGGTTAAATGGTCAAATAGATGTAAAGAATGACGATCCGGTTGGAAGCTTAATTTTTTTCTGAGAAAATAATATTAATTATGTGGTCTTTGTGACCCCCGTTAGCTTCCATAGGTGAAGGCTTAGCAAGGCAGGACTGACCCCAGAGGGGTGCAGGCGTAATAATTAGAATTAAGCAGTAGTTAATCAACCGTTAACGGAGTATAACAAACTCACCTCAGACACGCTAGTTTCGTAAGGCGTGCCTTGAAAAACGGGTGCGTTGTCATTTATATCAGACACCCTCACAATGACAGGTATCGTTCGCCGCTTCTTCGTCGCTTTCACTTGGCACACCAGCTGTGGGTCAGATCTCAATCATTAATTATGTTCGGAATCTACCTACCTACCTGTTTCTAGTCCGTCAATTATGCATAATCGATATGCGGACACTGCCCAAGGCAAATATTTGTAACTGTGCGAACAGGTGAGTGATTAAGGTAATGGTTGTACATTCATTTACATTTGCGATAGATATCTAATTTGAATACTTTCAACTGATATAACAACGAAATCGATGGGAAAATTATAAAGAATTACGTCATTTATTTTTATTAAGAGAAAAGCTACCAAAACTATGCCAGTGGAGCTAAGATGCGCAACACGATAAAATCTTATCGAGCCATTTTATCGATTCTCGTCGACAAAGCCATACAATATGTCGACGAGAATCGACAAAATGGCTCGATAAAATTTTATCGTGTTGCGCATCTTAGCCCGGCAGGTTGTCAAAACTTTACCCAGTCACCCAACAAAGTTTAATCGCAACCAGACGAAAGGTACACGAGTGAATAAGAAACAAACAAGCAATCATACAAAGAAACAAACAACAAGGTATTAGAAGTTAAGGATTGTGATTCTATTAAGAGATTCGATCCTATTGTTAGTTAACAGACCACATTGCAGTCATTCTTTTAGTCCTTGAATAATAATAAAACTGTTTATATGAAGATAGAAAAGAGGCATAGCACGTAATATTGTCTTTGAATATAATATAGTTTTGCCGAGATATTCTGATTCCAGACCCCAGTTCAATCAACTATCTATTAATTATGCAAATTATTCCTCAAAATAAATCTACACACCTGGAACACCATGTGCGACAAGTTATCGGCATCCCTATCCAGCGGCTGCAGCAGCTGCAGCCTTTTGCCGTCCAGCTGGAACAACGTCGGGCCCTTCGGGAACACCGTGGACAAAACTACGTCTACATCTGGTTCGCCGACTATCGGCAACACCGCTGGTGTTGTGCTTTGGTTTACTTCTGTAAAATTTAACATAATCCTTTAGCATACAACACAAAGTCTATCGATCTATTGCAATGAAATCAAGCAGATGATGACAGTGATATTGTATACCTAATTATGCTAGTTATTTTATTAGATAACTATCTATTTCCCGCGGTTTCAGCCGCGTAAATTTCAGAGTTTAGGCGAGAATTCCGGGAAAAGTACCCTATGCCTGTAAGTACTCCTGACAACGTGTATGCAAAATTTCATGATGATAGGTTGAACTACTCAACCTATACCTAAGGCGTGACAGCATAAAACAAAGTAGCTTTCACATAATATGTTTAGTAAGGATAATAATTATGTACGAAATCTGCCCCCAGAATCGAACCCGAGACCTTTCATATGCGGAACAACTTTGTGACCTCTTGCTCCAATCTGGCCGCATAAAACTATTTTTTTGTTTCTATTATTTTTACTTGTTTCTATGGCAATAATAATTAATTAATATGACAATTATATCTTAGGATCAGAACTGATGATAAGAACTTTTAAGGATTCTACATCATAATGGGTTTTATTTTCTGATCTAGATAGATATTATATTGAAAACTGAATAACTTACGATCTCCTTTGCTTTCTTCTATGTCAACTATAATGCTAGATTGTCCAGTCTCGACTTCACATGGTCCTGTAAAGAAAAGAGATACTGGTAACTAAAATATTATTATTTATCATTCTGAATCATTGCAGTTAGTTTTAACTTCATGCAAGGATGAAAGAACATAATTATGTATTTATTCCCACTTCATACATAAATCACCCAGTTTATTAAATAATTACCCAATATCTACTTCATCCGCGGTTTTACACCCATATCAGTGTTCTATCAGTGAAAATAAAATTGAGATCTGTTCGGTTTTATTGTTCCAGAGACATCCAAACTCACAAATTTACAGTCTTACCAACTGTACTGTTTATATTTATTAATAATAATATAGTATATTTATGTAGTAGATATAGATTTTACATAAATTATTATGTAAAATCCAACTTCACAAAATATACTTAGGTATAGGTACTTTAAATTTATCTTATTCTTAGAGAATTCAAAATTCAAAATTCAAAATTCAAAAGCTATTTATTACTTAGGATTGTTTACAATCACTTGTAATCGTCAGCAGGTTCTAGTCTAGGAAACTAGTTATACAACAGTTAACCTATAGGAAAACTAACTTCATAAATAATGTTACCGACAGAGCAATAGTGTAGGATTTCGCGTAACAAGATTCGTTAGTTCTTACCACAGCTAATTAAGGCTTAGCAAACGTTAAAGATTTCCTTTACCCTTTATTTGCTTTATGTTAATTGCATAATTGAAGAGATTGTACGCTTGCACAGTAGTGGTTACGAAGAGGTTTTTATATTAATATACCTATATTCATATTGTTCAATTAAAATATGCAACAATTGCACAGAAAGAAGAGTAGATTTTTACCGCTAAAGGCATACATAAGCTAAGATTACAAAGCTAATCTAAAAAAAGAATTGTAAAACTTCAAATTAGGTACATGTAAATGTGTAGGTAAGTCAAAAAAAATACCAATAAATGGATGACTGTTTTTTACTGAATTTACTTTATTATTAAAAAACTAAACTAAATCACCAATATCAAAATACATTCAGAATTTTTAATAAACAAATTTTTGTGTTGACACCTTAAAAAAAATATTAGTATTTTATTATTACGGTAAAATGATAAAAAAACAGTGCGATGTAATTTAGTTATTCTGAATTTTAATAAAAATTCGTACGAAAATTAACCCTGATGATCCATCTTAAGACGTCGTTAGCAAATAGTAAGCTTTTTATTTTATTACCTACCTAGTTTTTGCTTGCACCTCTGCCGAATACGAATGTAAATTTTATTCACATACTTAATTATTTAAAACTCTTTTTTTTTTCGTTATTTTCTATAGTTAACATTAGTAATTATCATAAAATTACAATAGGCTATTTCACTGTTGTTGGAATGTTAATATCCAATAATTACACTCGAAAATATCATGGATCAGCATAAACATAAGGGAAAAAATCAAATAGTTGTTTAAAAAATAAAATAGTTATAACTGATTAATTTTGACTATGTCTGTCTCTTTCTAAAACGGAATTTTGTATGGTGGTTGTAGGGCGCTACAAGCCCAGTGACGTCACAAGGACTGTAGCACTTGCCTTGTCTAACTTGAACTTTTAAAGAGTCATATCTCTGAAAGTACAAAAGATATTTGTAAAAGAATAATGCTATTATACTACTAATACAAAAAGGTTTATAAAAAAATAATAATAAATAAACACTAAAATTACCTATTAGGGTTAGGTACTTAACACAAACAGTGAACACTTAATTTACGACTTCAGACTTAATAATTTCTAGTACTGTCAGGACTATTGACACTTACTCTTATTTATTATTGTTTACTTTCATTAAATTTTAATAGCAGATAAATCTACCGGACATTAAACGGTTTCATACAGCAGTGTTTGCATAATTACGTAGCTACTAACGAACTAAAAATACGGCTTTTAACACTATTGTATATTTAGCTATGAAAGATGTTACGCCATTATCTTAACTTATCTTTGTCTTCATAAGGAGATCGTGATCCAGAGGAAATTTTATTTAACACTAGATGGTCCCTCTGCTGTTTGACACGTGTCAATGGGCTTGTCAACCAAATTTTAGTTTTTAGTCCGTCTTGTAGATTATTAAAAAATACTGGACTCGTATTTTTTATTTTTTTACGTAATCAAAAAATAACGGAGATACACACACGGGCGTGACATCACGCGAAATTTCGACTTGATGAATCTCCGTCATTTTTGATTACGTAAAAAATTTAAAAATACGTGTCCCATATTTTTTTATTAATCTACAAGAATCTAAAAAAATATTGGACACGTATTTTTAAATTTTTCCTGCAACCTCTAGGTTGCGAGAAACCTTTGTTCCAGATTTGTGTAGAAAGTAGGTACATAATTATCCTATGTCACTCAAAGACCACAAATTATTTTATACGTTTTATTTTTCGTAACAGTAAAATAATTTGTAGAATCGGTTAACTAGTTCCAGAAATTAAGACCTACTTTCCAACTTTACCTTTTTATAATATAAGTGTAGATTATTTCACTGAAAAGTTAAAACAATCAGGTATTATGAATATAACAATAACTAAAATAATATAATAATAAAACCTATCATAGAAATTAAACGACGTAAATATTTTTAACGACGCCAACGATTTGCTTTTAAGTTTTAACCGTTCTCAATAACGGTGTTCTGTAAAATAATGATAGTGCTGAGGCAGTGCGCGGTATCATTTCCAATCGTGCCTTCCTTATTGGCAAAATTGATATATCGAATATCTAAGTTTGCCCACATATTTTAGAGCACCTTTTTTGGAAAATATTTTTAACCGCATATAAAAAATTTATATGAACGCTAAATACCTATGTCACGTCGCACATGTCACGCGTAACTACTTTTAAATACAAATTTCAAATTACAATTTTCGAGCTCTCCAACATTTAGGTTAGGTTAGTTAGGTTAACTTTGGTTTGAACAGCGGCCGCAACACGTGAGTTGAGTGAGCGCAGCGAGCGTGCCGCGGCAACGGTCACCGATGCGCCAGAGTCTGTTCTTTTGGTATTATTTGCGCTTTTTAGTATGGTTCCTGGACTACGGAAAAATTATATTTTCTATAGTACAGCTGACTGGACTACGGAAGATTTTTTTAAATGTCCAATAAGTATTGTAGACAGATTTATAGGTTTTGGTCAAACAGTACCTTTATACGTCATATAAATAGGACTGGACTGGCGCAATGGTCACCATGCGTCTCCGTTAATCAAGATATTCCGGGTTCGATACCCGGTGGGGAAGGACTTCAAGTTATTATGGGAAGGGACACAGTGTTTTACTTTCCAGTCTTGAAATATTAAAATTCTAAGACGTTTCCTTCGTTTCCACGACGTAAGCTTATAACTTAGTGTGAGATCAAGTATAATAATCTGTGTTATTATTATTAAGTAACACAATTTTAACTTTGGGAACAGATGCCGTTTTTTCAACACAGAGAAAGATTGTTCTCATTACGTCACGATTGGAACCTACAGTTTGGAGTTTATGTAAGTTTTAAGCAATGGTAACATTTGTAAAACCGAAATTACAATCGTGAGATAATCTACTAAACAGTTACACAAACTAGTGTTTTTAAATTACAAATATCATTAAAAATGCTGTGTTAGAATAACAACACAACATTGCAACATAGTATCCTACTAATTAATATTATGAACGCGAAAGTTTGTAAGAATATATGGATGGATGGATGGATGTTTGTTACTTTTACACGCAAAAACTATTGGATGGATTTAAATCAAACTTTACAATAATATAGGTACATCAGATTAACACATAGGGTACTTTTTATCCCGGAATTCCCGTGGGAACTCTGAAATTAACGTGGGTGAAACCGCGGGGCACAACTAGTAGACTATAAATGTATCACATAACAAATGTCTAAAGTTGGATATGAGACCAGCATATTTGTATGGGAAAAATGCAATTAAGAAGTTATTTGTCAAAAAAATATTTATAAAAATGTATAATAAACGAGACCTTATATGATTTTATTAATCAGTAACACATGTGCCTACAACTGTACAAGTTAATGAATTACAGACAAGCTCCCGTATTAGTAGTAACGAGTTATGCACTACTATATAAGTTTAAATTTGTTAGAAGTAAGAACATAATCCAATTAGAGAGAATAATTGGACATAGATAGGCAATAGTGTGTTAACCCACACTGGAGAAATTATGAGTAAATAAAAGTTTTAAAATTATAGCGCCATTTTGTTTCAACATTTTTAAGTTCAATATTTAGTTACATATTTAAACAATGTAATAAGGTAAACACATAATTAAAAAACGTTCTCTAACTCTCAATAAATCGTTCTGAATCAATAACTTTGTTTTGTGGGTTAACATGTTATTGCTTATCTGCGTCCAATTCTAAGTTTGTCGTCGTGTATCGAAAGTATTTCAAACTAAATACCTACTGTACGTAAGTATATAGGTAGTTACTTTATTATTTACTAGCTGTTCCCCGTGGCTTTACCCGCGTTAATGTTGGAGTTCCCGCGGGAATTGAGGGACAAAAATTAACCTTTATCCTACTTTGTACTCCTTACAACTTGTAGTAGGTAGGTATGAAAAATTTAATGCACTTTTTTCGACACTTATAATTGTGTACCTACTTATATGCTGTATTTGAACCTATATTGAAACCTTGACCAGCCAAACCTAAACCTAAACCTTCCTTATGAATCACTATCTATTCGTGAGACCCGCATGAAAATCCGTTTAGTTTTGATGTTATCGCGAACAAACAGACAGACAGTCGCGGCCTTATTTTATAATGTAGTAATATATTAATATCTGCGTATATGTACGTATGTTTATCCTCTATGCGTTTCTAAACCGTTGGTCCGATTGTGATGAAACTTTGGCGTGTTGTTCTGCCTGCGCCCGCAAAGGTTCGTCATATAAAGAGATCCTGCGGGTACTCCGAAACTCACGTGGGTGAATCTCCGAAACTGTTGGATCATTATGACGGGACTTTCAGTGCTAATTTTAGCTGATGTTATACAGAGTAAATTCGGCTACCTTGGAGTTTCTGCGAGAATTCCGAAACTCACGCGGTTGAAACCACGGGGCACAGCTAGTACTATAATAAAATATATTTAGTACTATTGTGTATACACCACACCAGACCACACGTGTTTCATCAAAAGAGGGCAAACACACATAAAAAAAAAACTATTTTGAATTTTTTTGTGTTTGTCTGGATTTTCATGCAGTTTTCACAAGTAGATTAAGGTGAGCTTAAATTACCACTACTACTAAGTATTATAGCTTTGTTGCGTAGAAATAGGGTGCCAGGAAAAAATGTTACCGTCTTATACCTACTTATACCTAAGCGTTACACTCGAGTGAAACCAACTAGTAGGTACCTATTCACATAAATCTTATAATTATCAGGCTGAAATATCTAATTTTAACTGACATTTTACAAATATAATTATGTAAGTTGATTTAAATTTTAATTAATTTTTTCTTGTACAAATGAAAACATCGAAGCAATTTTAATACAATCAACTTGAATAATATGCGATTGTAGCGTCGACTATCGAATTGAATTATAAAAATAAATAAGCAAGATTGAAATCGGTAATAAAACTTTCACTGTAAAGATAAAACAAACATGAGTTTACTATTTTGTAGTTGATACAATTTCTATTATTTCGCTTCGCACACAAGCCGCCCATTGTTATCTCGTTCGTTTTCAAACAATAACACACCGTTCAATGAAAGGTTTATTCTAATGAATAAATATACATTCAATAGTGAAAATGCAAGAAATAACACACAGTCATGTTTACGATGACCGTTGTTTGCTATTGTATTTATTTTCATTCAATAAATGTAGATATAAAATAAAAGTAAACATACTTCTGTTTTCAACAAAAGATCAGAACAATGTTCTAGCTTGCGACAATGAAAAACTCACCAATATGCGTCATCAATGTCTTATATAATGTATAATTTTTATTGATAACACATTTCGTCATCAAAATATCGAATGAGTAGCTAGCAAGCAATTTTTGTACTGTAAATTTACTTAGCTGGCGAAAATATGTGCTAGTAAGTGTAATAACAAAGAACAATACAGTTCATAATAATCCACTGCCATCAACATTATTATAGACATAATTATTACTGAACTAAGAATATGGTGTGGATAAAATATTTGATTATATTCGTATACAACATAAAAAATTGCTAATTTTTTAGTGTTATTTAACTGTCATAATATTAAAGCAGAACAAACACGAATTAAATTAATATATTAGTGAAGTAAATTATTACTGAGAAAAGGATTGGGATTGAATTTTAAAACATGATCTGCAGTTTCTAAAATCCAAGGAGGAGAAACTGCGAGAAACAACTACATAGTTGAAAAAAAAAGGATTAATTACTCATATTGCAGCATCAGAAAAAGACCCAATTCTCCCAAAAGTGCATTAAAATATCCATACTCATAGAACTTCATAACTGAAGAACTGAAGATTTTCTTGTTGGCAGACGCCATAAAACCGATCGTCGAATAGATCTTTGAAGGGGAAGCTTATGTCTGCAGTGAACAGGTAGTGACTATATGACAAAATGACTATCATGATGTAATAAATAAGGTTTCTTACCAGGAGTCGCCGTTGCCGTGTGCAGCAAATAGATGAGAAGCAACCACACTGGTGTTTGAGCATGCCGGATCAGCGCTCGCCACCGCGCCATCTCACTGTCGCAACGAAAATACCGCAATAAATATCATGATACATAATATCAGCTTTATAACAATAAAGAAACAATTGCACTAGCAGAAGACAATAGGAATAAACATAAACAATGATTGATTTGATAAGTGATCATCATAATTATTATCTGGTGCAGCTTAAAATTTGCGCCCATTTACTCTGTAAAATTAACAGACATAGGGAAAAATCAAATTGGAAATAGTATGGACATGGACATTGAAAAGTATTATGATTTTTTGTATCTTTAAAATAATCAGCATAACATAAAAATCTTTATTTTTCACTCTGCACTCTATAAAATCAGTTTCCACGACACAAGCTAAGCTAATAATAGCTTACTGTGGGATCTAGTAGATCTGTGTGTTGTGAAGTGGATTATTATTATTATTATACCTACATTTATATTCATTAAGTGTGTAAAAGATATAAGTTAAATCACGACCAGCACAAATCTACTCTAATTAACCACTGTAATAGCCTCAAAAGCATATTAGGACTTCCACAAATCCATTTATTCCAACTAATGCGATTTGTATTCATTGAAATCTTACAAGCTCAATTCCACATGAAAGGTAATGTATTTACATTGATTTTAGGAGTAGAAATGCTTTTTAATTTAACTGAAATTATACATATTGTATTGTTTTCCTACGTGAAGCATTTATTGCAACAGTCACATTTGTCATTAGTTAGGCGAATATCAATATTGGAAATAACTATCAATTTAAGGTTTGAACTAGAAATAAAGTCTATAAAACAAGCTTGTCAAGTATAGTGGAATTTTCGAAACACCAAAGTCTACTAAAACTCACTGAACTAAACCTGCTATTGTGTAAATTTTACAAATTAGAATTAATTTAGTAGCGCAAGCCATCATAATGTTGTTTATAGTTTATAGGAATTAGCAGGTCATTCAAATAAAATTAAAATACAAGATTGTAGTACATAACTATTGTAATATTATAGTATAGATTAGATTTACACCGATTATATTTCATAAACATGGATCATATTTTACGTTAACCATCAACATCATTCATAATCAATTATGTCATGATAGAGTAAGCCAGTGAACCTGTCAAGTGAACGCAAAAAGTAGTCCTAGTTGCATTACTTGGTCATTAGATTACGGATAAACTTCTAGTAAATCATAAGAAAACCGTTTTCTAAGCAACCACTACGCCTTCACGATACAATTTTAGCATCGAGTGGGAGGAGTCTGTAGTAAAATAACTAACAATAACTCAAGTAAAAATCTAGCAAGTCACAGTTGCTTGTGGGTTTATTGAAGAGAATTAGACATTGGAAATATGCCGAGTAGACGCGTTGCAACATGCGGCGTTAATATGTCACGGTGTGAATTACCATACGAAAGGACTCTGCCAGTCGTGTAAATCAAACGAGTTCGCGGCCCCCCGCGTTCGTTAACCGTATAAGTTAGACTCTAACTTAGAACATTTTATATGAATGAAGTAGTGCATTGGACACCACTCAAGAATGTTTATTTCCACGTATGAAGATATGATAATTAGCTTCTAGGGCAAATTGTCTTACATATTTCACCTTTTTTATAAGTTCGTGCTGCGTTGCTCTCCTGTAGAGATCTACGTAGGTAGGTACACCTTTATTGTATACATTTATAGCAATTTACAACTAAGATTTAACTTAGTATTTCGTTTTAGTATTCATTTCCTTAATAAAATTAAAATTACTCCTTCTTCGTTGGATCCACATCCTTTCCGAACTTACACGACAATAGCAACAGTAGTTTATGAGTTCACTTAAGTTGTTTCATTTCTATACGACTTAAGCATACAAGTCATGTGGTCAGTAATTTAATAAGTTAACCCAAAATTCTTCTTGGGACTTTCATCGTTAACTCTAATAGCAATAAAAATACAAATCTAGTAACAATAAAAATACAATTTAACGATTCGTATTTATTTAATACTGCTTTAAATATTTAATACCTACCACCGGTGACGCGAACGTTAACGGAATTACAAAGAATTACGTGCAATAGGACGTGCTCACTGTTCGGTATCTTCTATAATCTTCTATAATCTTTTAATTTAGTTAAGTTATAATATTCTATAATAAATATGACGATACCTATTTATAATTCATTAATATCTATACATTATTTCTACACTTTACAGTTCTACTTTTTTCCAAAGCCTCTGTCGTGAGTGCTTATACATTCCTTGGTATGGCTGGATTCCAATTCTATCTGTTCAATCCATTTATAATGATTACTACAATTAATCTCCAAAAAGCAAAAGAAAATAGGTACTTGTCTTGCTCGGTGATATCATGGGTCGTTTAGTTACAGTTACGGACATGATTCAAAAGAAGCATTTATACATAAGATCCCGGCATTTCAAATTGTCGGTCCTGATGTCATTACTTTTTATTAACTTCATTGACTTTCATATTCAATTTAAATTTATTTTTTTCATTTCATAAGAGTAACTCATTGTAATGTTATATTCAGTGAACAATCATTTATTATTAATTCTTGCTTATTTACATAATATGTTTCACTTTATATTTGTACCTACTTGTGCTCACAAACTCCAATAAATACGTACTATGAGTTAATAACATTTTAACTTTTATTATAATATTAAATTATCACATTGCAATACTTTAAAGCTGTTTACGGAATGGTTTTACATATTTAACTAGCAATGCAACACAAATCGTGTCTCAACGGTGCAATGACTTCTTTCTTTATGAGAGTCCCTGAGGCCGGCTTAAAGAAGTAATCTGCATAAATGAGTTCATTCTGTTAAGATGTAGGTATCTATCTACTGGATGAGTTACGTTCAGCAGTATACATTTTTATTTTAACGAGTAGTTTTTTCTTAAGTTTTGGTTTTTCGAGTATACTATTGAAAATAACAATGTTAGGTTCATAATTTTACGCAAATTTGTATAAATACATGGTAACATCATAACTAACTGTTTCGATTAAATGTATTGCTATTTTTTTTTAAACATTAAATAAAATCCCTCATTTGTCTACAAAGAGTTTCAATTACAAAACAAAAGAGTGTTAGAGGTACAGCGTATTATTTTATTGTGTATTTAATATCTACTGGCTATTGGCGATTTGCACAGTTCATAAATACGGTAAAACCAGCAAGGGATGGGGCGTGGACCTCTATAATTTTCCTAGAGAATGTGTATTGTGATACCGCGAAGCTATTCCATTGCCTATTGTTATATAAGACCGCAACACCAAGCGTGCCAAAGTTATAATAAAGCTGATGCTACAACAAAGTGATACCAATTGAGAATCAATCTGATAATATAACTCCGTTGTCTGAAATAAATTATGGTTTAAATTCAATAGGTAAGTATAGGTCCCTACTTCTGCTTTAGCGTTAGCGAGCCGACAAACGAAGGCGACTTTATTTTCGGAAACTTTTTAATTTTCTTTATGATTATATGCTTTAATCGGTACATATAAGGTAAGCGTTAAATACATAAACTTACTTTTTTAATTTTCAATATTTTTTTTTCTTCAAAAATAAATATTTGATAAAGCAATTTTATTTTATTGATCGTGTCAAAATTAACTCAAATTTTTCAAGAATCTTTCAAGAAGAATGATTATGTGTAGACACTTTTAATGTAGGTAACTTATGCTGTTTTGAAAGATAATTTTAGTGATCCTAAAGGAACCTACTAACCAATTACTGCTTTATTTCGTCCAGAAATTATTTTAATTTATTTTGCTCGTAAATAAGTTATAAAAATCTGCTCTAACTAAAGTGAAGAGAATCAAATATCATAAGGCTGTGGCAGAAGACTATAATAAATGGTTATAAGGCTCCTATATTCCATTACTCAATAGCGCTTTGGTATCGAACAATATCCATAGATTTCCGCATCCGCCCCTCCATTTGCTAAGCTAACGGCGAAGATCGGTCTCGAGAATGTTACACAAGGAACCTGTTAACCTGTGCTGTAAACGGTAACTTACTAGTTTCTATAGACTTCAAGCGAGTAAGTTAACTGAATCAAATTGGAGTATAATCGTGTATAAACCTAATACTTTTTACATAGACGTAGTACCTCTAGATCGACTTGGTAAAACAAAGATGTAATTCAATTCAAATATATTTTATTGCCCCAAAAGAAACAACAGTAAAACTAAGACAAGATCTGGATTTAATAGAGTTCATACCTTAATCGAGCATGAATTTTAAGAACATTCCAGTTAAACTGAAGATTCACTTTTAATTAAGTTTTTATTGATTGGAAGTTCATTTTCACTGAAATTTGATAACCTATACCTACTAATGCACAACGCTTTGGAATGATAGTAAATAATACTATATTTGAGTAAGTTTACCTACCTCAGATGATTTCAATCTAACTTTACGCTTCAATTATTATCAGCTTGATTGAAAGCTTACACAAATACATATATTGTTTTTGCCTGTCGCCATAATTATAGATACTAAAACACTGTTGGCTCTATGGAATAACGATTAAATTTTCGAGCAGAGTTATAGTTTAGATACTTAAACAAATTAGTCATACTGAGACCCAAGATACTATCGTCCATCATACATTATTTAAAAAAACTCCAACCATGTTCAGCGTCTTCGGTAACTTTAGTATGGTCAATATTTTATTGTGTTAGCCGACATGCACTTGCATCCATTAGGGATTTTACAACATACGCATGAGTTGGAATTAATGCACTCTATTTTATGAAGCGTGTAACGATTGTCACGACCGCGGAATAGGTTACGGGCACTGCAAATCTTTTGTCTGGTGAATACTATGCTATAAGAAGTATTGAAGTGCTGTTGGATACATTTATTTTTTAAACTAGATTTTAAACTAAGTGTTTTAGGATGCAGAATAAGTGCTTTCATATTAGATGAAATATTTAGTGTTAGCCATTATATACTTTAGAAATTTTAAGTCAATCTTAAATTTAATAAATATCTTAAAGTATTGGTTAGGTACCCATAGTTAATAAAGTCATGAAATTGGAAGTGGATAACGTGGCATTTAAATTTATCATGATAATCGAATCAATTTATCTGCCCAACGCCCTAAGTACTAAGTAGTAGACCCATACGGCGGCGGTTACATACAACCTTTTTGCAATGGGTAGCAAATCATGAGCGATATTAAAGTTACTTGATCCTTCTCTAGAGACAGGTGTAAGTCACGAACAAAAGCCTCCATATTTACTATGGACCCTAAACATTGATGGAATTAGAGTTTAAAATTCAACATAATAGTACTGAAGTAATTTTAGAGTCTCCTTTTATTAGCAAACTCCTTGGAAATTTCGTCACAAACGTTACCTACTTGAGCACAACGTTTTAAGACACGACTTTAGTGTTCTGGTTTCCCAACAAAAACCTAATACAAATTCTAAGTGGTTTGTTTAGAGATTATGTAGCCATGTACAAGAAGCCACCCTGAAGTAAAAGATACCAATAAATATCTAGCCTAGACGTAAGGTCGGGTTATCTACGCTTGCATCGTGCAATCTCATCTGTGAGTTGTTAGACTTTGCTGATGCTATCGTCATGTGTGCGACAAACTGCATAGATAACTTGATGTACACAACCTATTAAACAACCTTATATGGACGACGATTGGACACGCTGGGATGCTAACATCATCCTCACGCATAGATTTTTTCCTCCCTTAATTGGACAAAATGATTGCAAAATCATCCATCGTAATTAGGGATGTTAACTACTATTGAAAATCAAAATTCTAATTAGTCCGTCAGAAAATAAAAAAAACAATAGACACGTATTATTTGCTTTTTTAAATAAATTAAAATATACAGAGATAAAGCGCATTAAAGTTTAGGATGAGGAGGTCGTGACGTCACTAACCGCAAAACCGCCATACAAACTGTCAGAATAGTGACGTCACGCGAAATTTCAACTCAATATATCGCCGTTATTTTTTTATTACGTAAAAAAAGAAAAAATACGTGTCCAATATTTTTAATAATCTACAAGACGGACTAAAAAATAAAAATTAGTCAACATGCCCAATTGTGTTTTTCCTTTTCAATTAGGTAGATACCATCCATCATCTACATATCTCTATCCATACCATATATTATAAACGCGAAATGAACTCTTGTCTGTCTGTCGGTCTATCTATCTGTCGGTTTGTCTGTCTGTCTGTATGTCTGTTACGCTTTCATGTCTTAATGGCTCAACCGATCATCATGAAATTTTGCGTGCACGTTGTCAAGGGTACAGAGAAGGACATAGGGTACTATTTATCCCAGAATTCCCACGGGAACTCCGAAATTACCGCGAGTGAATCCGCGGAGAACAGCTAGTCTAAAATAAACATGTATACTTGTGTATATTTCAAATCGCATGCTCAGTGGCATCTCTTTTTAAAATTCATAACAGTTGTAAATATGTAAAATACCTATATCTATTACTATCGATACCTTTTTTTAATTTAATATTATTAATTTAATGCTGATATCACCATGGATGCTCATTGAGTTTATTGATTTCTATAATATACATCTATTATTACCATTAAAGGAATATTGTGCATAGGTCTTTAATAGAGGTGAAAGTGTTTACATAAAAGCCTGTGTTTACCGCTCATCCTCATCACGATTTGCATAAACCTTATGCAACATCTACATCTTGAAAGAGCAATAGGTCATAACTGCAGTTTGTAGGCATTTGTGCCTTCCAGTCATTTCCAGTTGATAAATATAAAAGTTAACGTCCATGTATCATGGTGTTTATCATTTCTTCATTCACCAAAGTGCTGTTGCGATAGCGTTTTTGATGATGAACGATTGTTTTAACAGTAAAAATACGATGAAAGATTTTGTTATACTTTTCTATAGGGTGAGGCTGTGTTTTGACCATGGAAAAATATGGTGAAACTTTAGAAAAACTTGACTATTTATCATTGCTAAAAAGCTCAAAAATAAAAAATTAAAAAGGGAAGTCAAAGTCAAATCCTTTATTCAAATTTGGCCTATAATGTGGCTCGTTATTACGTCAAATAGTAAATACTCGTATTGATATCTGTAATATACGAGTAATATAAAAGTAAAGGTAAATAAATAAATAATATAATTAACGAGTATGATTTAAGAGTCAGATAAAACGTAAAGCGTAGGTAATAATGAGACTCTCTCTGCAAATATATCCACATAAATCCTTTGACTGAGTCACTCGGGAATCAGGATCACTTTAGCTCATTATAAATTGCATGAAGCACAAAGATTCGATCAACACGCAAGCTAGATTCTATCAAGATGCTATCATTGAGACGTTGCCGGCAAAACCCAATGATAAACTAGTTCGAGTCGTTTTTTTATTCACAGTTCATTTTCAGTATCAGAAAAATCTGCTATATCAATAAACTTGTTTTTAGTTTACCTTGTACCGCTTATACCGCTTAAGATCACTAGCGTGCAACATGCCCATATAAATTGCTCTGCAATAAATATAATTCATGTAAATTTACACAATATACTCTTTTGCACATCAGCAAAATAAAATTACATAAAATACATTAATGAAAACAGATACATTATAAGTTTTATTTTTAGTTCAGTTAGTTATCATTTTCATTTTAGATAACAAATACGTAAGCTTAACCAAAATATTACTGTAAGGATTCTAAAAATGTTTTATATTTAAAAAAAATTATGGTTTTAATGATTGAGCTAAACATTTGCAATAAATCACCATTGCAAACCCTGCTCATGATACGTAAATGCTAAGTTTTGATCAGTCATAAATTGCAAGGAATCTTTCGACGAAAAAAGTATTTTTGTAACGAGGCGTCGCGTTGGTATGATAATAGTTATGACACCTTCATTTTCATTTCCTTTAATTTCTAAAATTGCTGTATTTATTTCATTTTGGCATTCCTTATTTTAAATTCAGATCATATATTTTAATTTTTTTTTTATATTAGGTAAGCGATTCCAGTTTAATACTGCAAACAACTCGCATTAAAATTTATAACTCATATTATTTTCATTGTTATCATTTAACCACAGATAATAATATAATACTATTTAACCGACTTCATTTTCCTGTCAACTCGATAAAGCTAAGCTAGCCGGAGGTCGCAAAATCCCTTTCTATACCTGACATTTTTTAAGATACTTAAATTAAGTTTAATAACGGAACACTAATTGTGCGAGCCTAACTCACTTTCAACCAGTTTCTGCAGGTATAGAGACTCATAATATATTATATAACGTTATTTTATTAACTTTTTAATTTTATTGCAGTGCATAAATCAAATTCGATTAATAGTCAGTTCTGAAAAGGTACCAATCAAATTTTAAACGATGATGTCTCCTACTTTTAATGGAAATCATTATGTAAGATCCAAAACCATAGTTTCTTTGGAATATATTCAACCGTCCATATTTAGAATTTCGATTAACGCAATCGAATTTGTAAAATATGTTTGTGATTGACTTTTAATCAAACACTCCTACGTGTTTCGCTTTCAAGAAACTTTTCCTATTTCACTATTATATAGATTGTGGACGGTCTTATTGGTAGTGTGAAGCCATCTCCCTTCTACGGTCGCCACTGAAAATCAGCGTCGTGGAACTTAGTGCCACGGCATAATGCTGAGTGGTAGCCATTTTGGTATCAACTATTCTAGTTTAAGACTCACGCTTGTACCTACTTATTTTATGTTTATAATATCAAATAAACTTTTTTCTATTCTATTCTATCCTATTCATTTTCTCGTCTTTTACCATTTATATTTCTGGGGCAACTGATGCAATTAGCTTATTATAGATTTTAAATCTGATTTAGTGCAATATTACAATAAAAACATGGCGTGTCACCATAGTTAATAAAAAAACGAAAATAGGTAAACAAATAATAAGTCCTGAATTGACTTGGTAAAATAAACAGCAATTGTCCTGACAAACTTAAAATACCAAATGCGAAAGCAACAATTTCCCATGCGCCTACTCAAGATATTCTATAGTCACTGGCTAAGGAAATAATCTATTAACATTTTATCCACAACTACATACCTACTTGTATTCAAAGTGAAAACAGGACTAAATGAAATGAAACAATTCAAATGCGATTTAATCGAATTAATGTTTGTTTAAACATTAACCGCCGCACTCAGAGTCGACTTTAATGATTACTTAGTTAAGTATAGATTTTTAAAACAAAACTGGCGCAATCAGAGACGTTCAGTAAATTAATGTTAATTGGCATTTAATGAGATGTAACTTAATTAGTTTAATGCCAATTAACATTAATTTATTAAACTTTTCTGATTGCGGCAGTTTTGTTTTCAAAATCTATACTTAACTAAGTAATCATGAAAGTCGACTCTGAGTGCGGCGGTAAGCTTCTTATGGAATTCGACAAAGTTATAATTTTTGCAATCTTTCCCAGTCGGTCAGTGCAGAATTTTAATTAAAAGCTTGAAATTCTGAATGCTATGCTACATAACTATAGTGCATATACCACGCTATTTATCGACAGTGTTTCGAGACCCTGTAAAGGAGTATTTATAATGGCACTAGCTGTCCCCCGCGGTTTCACCCGCGTGAGTTTCGTAATTCCCGCAGGAATTTCAAAGTGGCCTAATTTACTTTTTATAACATGAGCTAATTAGCAGTGAAAATCCCGTCAAAATATGACCAACTGTTTCGGAGATCCACCCGCGTGAGTTTCGAAATTTCTGTAGGAACTTCAAAACTTCTTTTAAACTTCTTTGATACAAACCTTGTCCTGACAATAGGGAACACAAAAAAAATTATCCAATTTGGTGCAGTCGTTTGGAAGTTATGCGATAATATCTATACATTTTGAAGATTTATTTTTAATAGATTTAATGAATACAAGAATTCCTCCAACGTATTATCTAACGAGGCAAACGCTATGTTCTGGCAGAATTCGGCACAAAATACTTGGTATAATTACTATACTCTTTGCAAAATACCTGAAAACATAGATACCTTACACAAAATCAACAAAACAAAAGAATAAAGATTTTAAAATGTGTCGAACATTTCAAAATTAGCGTCTCTATTAAAATAAAGAGCCAGCAACACTGCTGTCAAATTGAAGCTAGAACACTTGCGTTGTGTAAGAAATTCCTAAGCACAAAGCTCCAGTTAGTTGGCTCATTATCCGCTAGGGACAGGTAGCTCAGGAGTAGCAGATACGGCATTATTGTCTACAACTTGACCGTCCTGTAATTTTATGCACATATCACTGCAAAAGAATGCGGCAGCCGGCAAGGCTTCCCAAGCGGAATAACATTAAAACAATTTAAGTTACATAGCTATTATGTTATAAGTAGGTATGTAACCTAATTGGGTATTCTCTAGGGTATGAAAATCAAAATTCTAATTAATTCGTCGGTTAGAAAATAAAAAATATAATAGACATGTTTTTTTGCTTTTTCAAATTAATGAAAATAAACATAGATAAAGCGCATCAAAGTTTAGGGTGGGGGACTCGTGACGTCAATATTCAGTAGATATAAGTCCCATACAAACTGCACCGGGTTGTGACGTCATGCGAAATTTCAACTCAATGTATCGCCGTTGTTTTTTAATTAGGTAAAAAAAGAAAAAATAAGTGTCCAATATTTTTTACTATTCTACACGACGGATTTAATTATTTTTTTGTCAAATAGCCAATAATTTGCAAAAAGGAGGATTTTTTACTATACTATGGTTAAATTGTAGTTCAGGAACCTTTGTCAGGAACACTATAAACCCTTAAAAGCGTAGGTAGGTATTTAATTTGCTTAAAAAAAATGAATTAAAAAATATTAGGTACCTACATTCGCACTTTAACGCCTTTGGACCAGTATTTACAGTACCTATAATTTATGTATAATAGGGATGTTGACTACTTTTGAAAATCAAAATTCTAATTAGTCCGTCAGTTAGAAAATAAAAAAACAATAGACACGTATTTTTTGCTTTTTTAAATAAATTAAAATATTCAGAGATAAAGCGCATTAAAGTTTAGGATGAGGAGGTCGTGACGTCACTAACCGCAAAACAGCCATACAAACTGTCAGAATAGTGACGTCACGCGAAATTTCAACTCAATATATCGCCGTTATTTTTTGATTACGTAAAAAAAGAAAAAATACGTGTCCAATATTTTTTAATAATCTACAAGACGGACTAAAAAATAAAAATTAGTCAACATGCCCATTATAATATCTTGCAAAATATTACAAAAAATACTATTAATTTATATATATAACTATTAAAACATATATATAAATTAAGATGTCAATTGACTCGATATTTATAGATACTATGTAAAGCGGATAAATCTATAAGAGGTCACAAAACAGGTCCAATAATTTATAATGACAAAAGGGTCTACAAATCGTACAGATATAAGCTTGAGAAAGCGGAATCGTAAATTATTTAGAAGAAGACCAGATTTCAAGCAATGCATAATTCGCTAGAACCAGTTTGGATCTTGATAATGTCTGACTTTATCGGCTGAATAGTAAAATATAACGTTAGTTTGAAATGTAAAATAAATACGAGTAGGTATAAATGCGGAAGACTTCATTAATGTTAATACCATCTATTGGATGTCAGATGTTTCGCGAAAGCAATATCACATTTTAATGAGCTTATAAACAATCCATAAAATCGAAACTAATATAAAAGTTTGCCCAAAAAATATGGTGGCTTATTGATTTATTGATTAGTACCTATAGCATATTATCATCATGTTTATAACTGCATACAAATTTTGTTTAAAATGAAATATATAATAGGTGGCGTTAGATAATAGCAAATGCTTAGAACTTTAATGCTTATTAGAGGTTTTTTTTTTTTCAAATATATTTTATAGAATATTGTAGTTGCAACTTGCAAGTCATATTTATCCATTATCTCGTCTGGATCGGTAATTTATTGTTCCACTGTTTTGTCGTGTGCTCCTACGCGAATAGGAACCTTTCAAATAGCTCCAACTGATGATTTTATCGATTAGCCATCCTTTCTCGAGAAGACAGAGTCTAGAAATAAAGTACCTACCTACCTCGCTCAAGCTTCTTTGCTAAGGGAATGTTCATACTTTGTTTTGTTTTCTTTGTAGTCGAAAGCGGTCCTATAAATAATATGGCGATTAATCGAATAACAACAATTCATACATATGAAATTTATGCTTCAACATCATATGAATTATGTGTTCTAAACTAAATCAATAAAATGTTAACAAGCTACGTAACAGTTACTTAAATTGACTGTAGAAAATGATATGAACTTCAAAGCAAATAATAACAATACTTAGTTATGAAGTAATTTGGTTTTGAAAACGCAACGGTTTGAAAAGAAATGTATGAGATCCATAAAATAATATTACAAATTTACATAAATTAGTTTTTAACACATTTTGACATCGTTCAGAAACATTATGAGGTTTAATATCAAAATTTACTTTCCTTTCTCTAAACAGTTAGCACATTTTAATGTTTGTGTGTCCGTACAGTCGAACCATTTTACGGAAGTTTCAACATTATGTAACTTTTGTTTCTATCATTTTTCGGTTGCAATCAAAAACATGGCGGTTTTGCGATTACAATATGTACGTTTTGACACCTACAATATCTAGCAATCAACCAAAATAAACATACTTCAAAAGTTGAAGCTGCCTAAACATAATTAATCAAACACAAAACCTCTATTTTTCTGATTGAAACTGAAATATGATAGCAACAAAAGTTACATAATTGCCCTGCAGACGCCGAAGTGTCTTGTTAAAAATCAACTGGCAGAAAATTTAAAGGTATAACAATAATATACGAAGAGTAAATAATTTTATACAATCCGTTGATTATTATATTCACAGTAATAACCTCATTTATCTACATCACTGTTTTAAATATACTATCTATCTCCCTTAAACAAAATGACTTTAAACCAGAGCCCTCGGAAATGATATCAAGAGTAATTAATTGTAATGCTGTAATGTAATACATTCTTCATATAAGAACATTATAAATGATACAGTATTGTTCGTTTCAACATTAACGGCTTCATTAGCAACGTTATTAACGTCTGACAGGTACATTTACTTCTGTACACGTGTAGGTATTATCTGTTTGAGCTTTCCGTAGAAAGCTACGTGGGTGTGTCTACTATATGAGCCATGTAACAGTGCTAAAACCATCGACCTCAAAATACATACGTACACCTGTGTTGACAAAAAATATTATTTGCATTGGGTGCGGCTTAAAGCTTTGTGGAGTTACGAGACGTTTTTATGTTCTAGCTGTAAATCTTTTTCATTATCCAATGTGGTGTTATTAATGTAAAATTGTTCTATTTACGGCCGTAACCAGTTTAACAGGCGTTTGATATGTTACGTATCTCATACTTTTCTCGTTTATTGTTCCCCATGGGTAACGATTAAGTTTATTTTAACTGAATAGTATTAAATCGCATCGCCTATTCTATTTAATTTTCAGCTGCTCTTGCCGTCGCGTCGTGAGAAAGTCTCCAAGATTGCGTTACCTTGTTAGGTACACGTAAACAATTTTAACGAGCGAACCGAGGCCACTTTTTATCTTAACTTATTTGCATATAAATTCATTATTAAACTTAAATTGATTTGTGTATAATTTTTTTTTCAATAGGTGTATATATTATTAATTATGACAATTTGTCTATACCCACTTGTGACGATTCTAAGTTGGTTTCTAATTTTATATTTTCTAATTTGAGTTAAGAATCCTCAAAACTGCGATTCCTTTTGACAAGCAACACAACTTTGGTTTTTTATCATGACTTTTATCTTTTGTAAAGCAGTACAGATCAAACGATTGTTAAAAGCGGGTTAGACTAGAAGATTTACTAGGGCAGTACTGGTGAAGTGACGTCGAAGTGCATTTCCAAGGGGCCCTTAAACCTAGGTGGCATTTCGGCTCCAAGTTTTTGAAGACTTTTACCTTATTTCGCGTATAATAAATTGTGCAGATGATTCTAATTGTGATTTCACGGCTATTGAATGATGTACATTCATTCAATACCATTGCTAATCTTAACGTTTACTATAATAGTAGGTACTAGGTAAACAACGGTTTAACTTGTTATGAGGACCCTCTGTTTTGTAAATAAACAATGTCATTAAATCATAATAAAAATTTACAGTTTAACGGAGAAGGAAACTTTAAAGTTGTAAATATTGACCTTTACATGTCTAATACCTATCTTTTTTCAACAGTAGGTAAGTCTACAGTTTCATTACATAAACAATTCCATGCATGTATTTAATTTTCAATATAATATCTTAACATTATGCCATTTGCAAAGAGTCACTTTATTTTGGGGTTTTGAGAGAGCAATATTCTTTTTCAAAACAGGAAAATACCTTTTTTTTTGTTTTTATTATTGACTGACTGTTTTTTTTTTTTAAATAAAAATGCACACTTCTGCGTTTGAACAACAAGTGCATGATATAAAAACGCGATGTCTTAATAACAGACTCAGGCGCATTCCCAAACCATTTTTCACACAGACCGGCAGAAGAGCGCGCCACCCGTCGTGTGCGCCGAAGCAGCCCACCTATACGGATATAGCAGCAGGTGGACGTGTTTCCTTCGCAAGTTTGTATAATAATTTATATATATATATCTACACTATACAACTGGCAGGTTAAACGAGGGACTTATTCAAACTCATGATACATCAATGCTACCAAAGAGAGCCTCAATAAAAAGGTTTGGATGTACTTAAGAGATTTTACAAGTTCTTTCACTGATAGCAATTTACAGTACCTATCCCCGAGTAGCATAGGATAGGTACTTAGAGTTCCCACAGCAGTTCCGACATTTCCGCATGTGTAACCGCGGGGAAACAGTTAAGTCTATAACTATGTATCTATACATATAATAAAATTGTAACAGTACGCCTAGCACGAACATATAAAGTATTCGTAACGTAAACGTATCGAGTCTACTATTCGATCACGCAGTAAAACGTTAGTAGGCAGCACGAAGCACTTTCGCCGTCGTATAGTAAGCTCGATAGGGCAACGAAGGTGACGTCATCCTAACGTAAATAGGGCCGTCTATCTGTACATGAGAGATAAATAAGAAAAAATAAATTTAGGCGACTCTATGAGTGATATAGAAGCCAAAAATACCGTTTTTAGAATTTTTGTCCGTCTGTCTGTCTGTCTGTATGTTTGTATTCATGCTACGCAAAAACTGCTGCACCAAATTGAATGCGTTTTTTTTTGTTGTATTACTAAGGGTCTAACTTAGGTACTCATGTTTCGATTTTTTCGGAATTCTATCTGGAACTCGAGACATTAAAAAAAAATGCTGGTCATCTATACATAATATACCTAATCCTACTAATATTATAAATGTGAAAGTGTGGATTTTTGTTACTTAATCACGCAAAAACGGCTGAACGGATTTGGATGAAATTTGGCATGCACGTTATCAGGGGTACAGAGAACATACCAGGTCAGGGGGACATAGGATACTTTTTATCCCGAAATTCCCGCGGGAACTCCGAAATTACCGCGGGTGAAACCGCGAGGCATAGCTAGTTTTATTTTAAAATAGATTTTGTAAACCCATACAAAATCAGTTATACCTAATCCAAGATGTTTAAAATTAATATTCCATGGAAAACGAAAAGTGGTTTGTTATTCGTTTTGTGAGTTGCTTACATGTTAGTTATTACTTCCATATTCAAATTATACCATAACTATTAATAGACATTTAAATAAATGTCTATTAATTGTATTTAAATAAGTAGGTTAGTGGGTACTACATAATATTTAGAGAGTTAACGGTACCTTTAAATAAATTGATAAGTAATTTTAATATATTTAAATAATAACGAATTTCATTAATAACGAAACATAACATTTTTTTAAGCTTATAATATCTCCCTGTATTTGACTTGTTACGCCTATTGAGTATCACGGTTTTAAAATTTTCATTGAACTTTATTAATATTGCTTTATGATGATTCAATGGTTGTTAAGAGTGTTTAAAAATATTTCTGTTGCTGACTGTACGTCCGTGTAAGTTTGGAGTCCAAAATAGTAGGTGGCAGGTAGATAGCGGCCTACTATAGGTACCTATTTAAGTTTCGTTATTTCGTGCAGCCGTATCTAGATATCTGATCTACAGTGTTGAAACTAAATGAAAAAGCTTTAAAGAAATAACTTATTCGTTTTTAATAAGGATTGCCGAACTTTGCGACTTTCGCAATCGAGCTTCAATGAAACTTTTTTGTATTTTGTAAGGTAGGTATATAAAATACCGTATATGTTGTATTATTTAAGTTATATTTCCTATTTGACATATTGGATTGAAATATTTTCGAAGATATAAACTCTTATTTTTAATAAATACTTACTTAGCTTCTTTTTGATTGCTCAACGTTGCCTATTGTATTAAAGTTTTAGAAGTCAGCTGCAGCACTTTAATTGCTCAACTTTGCCTACTCTATTAAAGTTTTAGAAGTCTGAAGTGATGTGTATTCTGTCTTTGGGTTACTATAATTTCACTAATATTAAAAAGCGGTAAAATTTGTAAGTTATTATGTAGAAGATAATATCTGACACTGTTAAGTCAATTATATAACTGATAGAAAGCCTTCAGTATCCAAGAGTGAGATGGGAAATGTTTTTCCTGGATCGGAGAGTTCCTGTGGGAACACCGAAATTACCGAAGTTCACACGGGTGAAACCGAGGGGAACAGCTATTACAAGTATATAATCCCTAGTAATATTATAAATGCGGAAGTAATTCTGTCTGTTTGTCTATCTGTCTGTTTATTTACGTTAACACTTTCACGCCTTAACGGCTGAATCGATCATCATCAAATTTTGCATAGGTACACATTGTCAGGAGTACAAAGAAGGACATAGAGTACTTTTCGTGCCGGCATTCCCACGGAAACTCCGAAATTAACGTGGGTGAAACCGCGGGGAACACCTAGTTAAATATAAAAAGGCCTTAAGCCGGTACACGGAAACGGTGTCTGTCATTTTGGACTGTTTATTTTTAATCATTAATAGCTATTAGCTACTTAAATTACAGACACAACCACTTGTATTTCCACTTATACTTTTGTTTTATTTTACGGAAACCGATTACGTTTCATGAAAGCCAGTTTGAATACAAGCCAGTGTTACAGTTGTTTTACGACCCAGTAATGATTAAATTATTTCAATTTATTCACAGTGTAATGTAGGCAATAATGGCAGCTTGATGGCTACAGCTTAAATATCTTTAAAATAGATTTAATCGAAGTATTTATCGCTGACAGACGTCGTAAAAGGTAGCAGATAACTTTTATTTCACAGCTATCCGCATAGTTTTAAGGATAAATATCTACATCTTTAATGCTAGCTGTTCCCCGCGGTTTCACCCGCAAAAATTTCGGAGATCCCGCAGGAATTCCGGGATAAAAAGTATCCTATGTCCTTCTTTGTACCCCTGGAAAAGTGTATGCAAAATTTCATAATGATCGGTTGAGCCGTTAAGGCGTGAAAGCGTAACGGACAGACACAGATAGACAAACAGAGTTACTTTCGCATTTATAATATAAGTAGGTATTTTTATACTTTCATGTTTACCTACTATAACTAATAAAAGAGTTGTAGGTATATTTATAAGTTACACTATAGTAAAATATTTTATTTGTAGATCCTTAAACCAAAACTAGTTTTAAGTTTTATTAATGAATAAGCAGTAATTTTTTTTAGATACAGAAAAAAACAAATATTTACAGTTACCTATCGGACATTGTGCTTGTGCTTATGTAAATTATTATCACATATACGTGTGGTTTTATCACAAATAAGATATTAAGTATAATAGTCATGAATATATTCAGGTAGATAAAACTTGTTGTGTTCAAATTTTTTTATCCTTTCAATATAATTTTTAAATATCAATAGCAGTTGTTGTAAAAAGAAAAAAAAAACATTTGGGCACTTACGCAGCAAGTTTTATTCCTTTGTAATGATGACATCCCTCAAACCATCCAGGTATTCTATTTGTCCATCTGTAAGAAAGAAAAAACTCAATTAATAACTGCGACAAGAAGAACAAAAAAATCTCTTACCTACGATAAACGCTCAACTTTATCTCGAGCTAACGTACCGCGTATGACCGAATTGTTTCCTCAATACTGAGAATCAACAAAACCTCCACTGAAACTTGCATCACGGACCTACACTGGTAAGGTCGTCTCCCGAGTACTCCCAACATTGTCCGTCCGACAATAGCAATTGTGTGAGAGAATCACCAACACAAAACAATAGGACCGACTCAGCAATTAGCAATACCAATTAAATATTTGTTTTGGGGTCGATGCCGCATTGTTTCATTGATTCGATTAGCAAAACAAACAAAATAGATGCGCAGCGTAATTCAATACAAGAGCAATATATTCACACTTTATATGGAACACAATTAATGCAATCAGATCGACAATAAATAAGTCACGGACTCGCGGTTCACTTGATATTTATATCATCGATTTAGAAACGTACAAAAGTAGCCTAATTGAAGCGGCTGCCTTACGGTAAAACAAAGTAATTGCAGCTGAATAAATTTTACAGAAGGGGCAAAAAATCGGAAATCGCTTTATTTAAAACAAATCTTTCATAGTTTAATGATTTTCTTAATTTAAATTTCACTAAGACTAAAGCCTTTTTGATGGTTGTATTCTATCAATGTCCGTTATGCGTGAAAAGTGGTGAAAATACAAAAAAAAATTGTTTCAAAAAAAACGACAGTTGCTTTGTTTTTCCGTAGAGCAGCCGAAATGAACTAAAAGAACGGAGGCTCAAGAAATTGACATATTTATTAATCATAAAATTATAGTTTATTATTATAATAAGTCTAATACCGTTACAACGATTATAATATTAATGTTGTAGTTGATATTAGTCTAAAATAATTGCCTACCTACAGTATGTTTCACATAACTATAAATTCAACTTTAATTAATTTATTCACTTTAAAAGTTACTTTGTAACAGAGCTTTGTAATAAAGATTGAAAGCGTTTTATGATTAGCTTATGCAACTGAACATACCTATATATAACAACTATAAGCAAAACACGGCACCCTCGCTTAAATTGATGTCAAATATAGCCAGAGCATACTGAAAGTGCGTGGGTTAAAAACGGTGGGTGTGAGAACCAGTCCATTGTGTGACTCATTAGAAATTATGCAGAAATATTTAGATAATAATTTTTAATCCATCTTAAGTCTTGACCATATTTAAATTTAGATAGAAAAGATCCTCAGGTTGCACAAAATTGTATTGACTTACTAAATCGCAGATCCCTCAGCCAAGTTGACAGTCTATAATCGTAACAGATATATAGAAAACATAGGAGCGGATTGTTATATCACGTGGTCACGCAAAACTGGACTTTTGATTGGACGGTTTTACGCTACTGTCATCTTGGCTAAGATATACAGCCATAGCTGTAAAATGTTGTGTTATAATCTCTAAACAGTTGACCGACACTGAAGTAATTAATTAGCATAGTGAAAGTAATTTGTTTGAGGACACTGCACGGACAGCAAACAACTAAAAAGCAACGCCTCTCGTTTGCGATCAGTCGCGCTCGAGTTGCGCTGTCTTCGCGTAGGCCGATGGGTGTGACTTCGGTCCAAATCAGTCGAACAAACATGAACAGGTTGAATAAATAAGCGACAGCTTTTGAATTTATAATGGCACATAGAATCGCAATGTATCAATGTAATATAAGATAGACCTTCGTTTCTGCATTAGACTCATTCACACGAGATTACATCAATACCTACTCCTCGTTTCACAATCGAATAAAAAAATTAGAATGTTAGTTAAATATACTAAAATAGCGATAAAAATAACGTTGCACATATTGCGTAAATTTATTTATTTTTTGCTTCCACATAATTGCAATCAGTTTACTGCTGGTGTAGTTAAAGTAAAACTGAAGTAATTTATCATTTTTAGCAAACTTCTGAAAACAACTACCTACCTACTTAGATAACAGACAAATAACTTAGTATACTATAAATTATCTGAATAATATTTTTAACCTATAGTACCTACCTACTTAATTCTAGTAAAGAAAAACATTTTCAGAATCAGTGGTGCTGGTGACGCAAAGTTCAAATGCTATCTTAATATAACAAAGACAAATATACTAATGAACAAAAAAAGTACAGTTAAATGAAACGGTTATTCCCTAGTTTGAACGCTTAAGTTAGCAACGGCACAAATTCAATAATTGACGAGTATTGTCTTTAAATGTGTTGCAAATGTCCCACTTACGAAGTAACAAAGAAATACGTATGCTCTTTGTGTCATTTGCATGCCCTGTATTCTAATATTCACCAAAAAAGTGACAGATTATTATTTGTAAATAGATACATACATAAACACACTCGCAGTTGTCATGACAAGTTATTGAATGAATATAAAGAAAACATAAAACACGACATAATACTGAATTTAATACAAAAGATAACTATAATCAAACAAAAAATTTCTTCTATAATTTAGAAACCATTATTAAAAGTCTCACAAAGCTGGTCGTAATTGTCTTGAATCATTAATAGTAAACATACTCATTGTAAACTATAGAAAATACAATTTTAAAAATATAGTAGGTACCTATATATAAGATTAATTAAATTATACGCATGTAAATATGTAATTACTTTTTATTAGTATAATATATTTTAACGTAACAGCAGCTTTAAAGAGCGTGTAAACAGTGTAGTTTGCACATTCATCTTTCAAGCCCGAGATGATTAATTACAATAACGACTATATAATGAAATAAACCGACTATACATATGTAATTTTGAATCGTATTTAATTCTGTTTCACTGTGGTTATATTTTAAAAGTTTTTCTTAAATTTCTTAACCATAGGTAGTGCAGACTTAGAACTAGTCGCAATGTCATTAGGAAATAGGAATGTAGGTAAACATACACGCATTAAATATAAAACATACACGGAGTATATTCGCATATTTAATGCGAAAATACTCCGTGTACATAATTATCTATGTAATTAAAGAGTAATTAACTAAATCAAATAGGTACGTATGAAATATAGAACCTTTGTAAAAAATAAAAATGTACGCAATCGTGCAGTTCGTATTGCATAAACTTGCAGTCTCTGAGCTTTAGCGGCTTGAAGAAAAAACACGATGAATATTTTAGATACAGTAATATTTTGTTGAAATAAAACACTTGACTCCAGTGACCACTTATACTTTTTACTGCCAACTCATGTCCCATTTACTCAAACTTACAATTTAAATACAAATTACATTATTTTTTAACATCACTCATTGCATGTTAATATCTATCCTACTAATATTATAAATGTGAAAGTGTGGATGTTTAGATGTTTGGATGTTTGTTACTCAATCACGCAAAAACGGCTGGACGGATTTGGATGAAATTTGGTATGCACGTTGTCAGGGGTACTGAAAAGGATATGGGGTACTTCCCGGAATTCCCGCGGGAACTCCGAAATTACCGCGGGTGAAACCGCGGGGCACAGCTAGATATTTATAAATAAACCATTGAATCCTAACTAATATTATAAATAAGAATGTGTTTGTGTGCTACGCTTTCACGCCGTAACTACTGAACCGCTCATCATGAAATTATTCATACACGATGTCAGGGGTAGAGAAGGACATAAGGTACCTTCTTTTCATCCGTCACTAACACGCACAGACACCGTGCAGAACAGCTAATTTTAACATATAATGGAAAACTATACAAATTTTAATTATGATCAGTTTGATATACGTGTATTTTGCAGTGCAACCATAATTTTATTGGATTAAGTAACAATGGCTTCGAGTTTACAATATTCAAGATTACAAAGTAAAATGTGAATCTCCCACGTCGCCTCGACCTGCCGCGTAGTGACATTTGAAAGGCCACAGACACCAGGTATTTGTTGCATATCGGTATAGACAGAATAATTGTAAAATACTGTCTTTACAACAGATAAATAATGCTCAACGAAACTCGAACTATAATACAAGTTTCACCTGAAATACAATTTAGCAAGAAATTTAGTTAGAACCTCAAGCAGTACAATAAAAGTCGATGAGAAGATAAATCAATAAAAACTTTTTAAAACGTGCTGAACAACTAGACACGAAATTTAGTAAAATTTTCATGACAGTAAGCAAAGAAAGCAAATAATAACTCAGTCCGACGCGAGAATGGGGATGTGGACTACTTTTGAAAATCAAAACTCTAATTAGTACGTTTAGAAAATAAAAAAATTAATTAGAAAATAAAAAAAAATTAGTTAGAAAATAAAAAAAACACGTATTTTTTGCTTTTTTAAATAAATTAAAATATACAAAGATAAAGCGCATTAAAGTTTAAGGTGAGGGGGTCGTGACGTCACTAACCGCTAAAACCGCCATACAAACTGTCAGAATAATGACGTCACGTGGAATTTCAACTCAATATATCGCACTTATTTTTTGATTACGTAAAAAAAAGAAAAAATACGTGTCCAATATTTTTTAATAATCTACAAGACGGACTAAAAAATAAAAATTAGTCAACATGCCCATTGGTTGATTTCTTTAAATGGAAAAACACAAACGAACGATGCAAGTTACATAAAAACTTGCAATACCAAACAATATAATCTAACCTAAATATTGTACCTACTTGCAACATCGTCACAGAAACGTGCATTTTTTTTTTTGGTTATTTTATAAAAGAGCCATTTCGACTTAAGGCGCATGGAGTCGTGAAACGATCATTTTTGAGGCCCTAAAGCTCATAAATTAGCCTACTGACGATTCCAGAATTAACATATATTAAAGATTGATATATGAACTTCAATCTGAGCATTTAAATAAATTGTAGTCTACAAAATACTATTCAAAAAAAAACATTGAAATGAAGCTGTTTTCAACTTGAAATACGCTACTGCTTCTAAACTACAAGTGATAATTTCACGATTCTTTCAGGAAAAGATTGCTAACTTGTTTAACTTAAAACTGAGCATTTATCGTTCCAAAATAATACATAGTTTTGACGAAATGTTTTTTATACCACATTCACTACAAATGGTCACGAGCGGGTCCGTGCGCGGGCGACGGGAGTCAGTCTGGCGCTGGCATTCAAACGGGTAGGCTGTGCGTCGCGCTGTCGCAATCCGCTTGGTTACGCCAAATTAATTTTGTGAGCAAAATAAGGTAGCGACATCAAAAATGCCACGAAAAAAAAAGCTGCAAAAAGTTGGGCAACTGGACTTCACTGAATTTTAATTATTGGTTCATTGTATTTTTTTGTAACAAAAGGCAATTTTATAAACACATTTTTGTTTTATTACTTTCTTTTACTAAATTAATCAATAAATTAATAAAAATAAAAATATACAGCTACAGCATTTTAGATATCGGAAAATATACAGCAATTTTCTATCTGCATACAAATCGAAGAATGCTGTAAGTAGTAAAACCTGTTTCCTTGTAACTTTAGTGAAAATATTTTAATTGCAACTAACATTAAGGTGGGTCTAAAGGTCTAGTTTTCATACAAACTGCCGTAGCTATATTAAAGGCATTCCGCCTGTTTTTATTTATTAGACTTCATTTAATAAAATACTACTACTTGTTACGATAACGCACAGCCCAAAATCTTTGCATATTATAGTGAAGAAATAACATAATTACAATCATTTCAAAATGAATTAAATTTCGGTCGAACCTTTGCTTGTGTGAGAGAACGAATACACTTATAAGTGTACGAAAATGGCGGCCCGGTCTATAAACAGCTGTAGTTAGGCTGTAGACTGACAAGTCCCCCGAATGCAGTAGTTTGTAGTGAATTCCAAAAGGATCACAAGGTGGCGCGGCGTTGTGCCGTGAGTTTTGACAATTTTGCCTACCAAGATAATTTAGAATTGTATTTGAAAATATACCTATTACTGATGTAGTAGGTACCTATTAGTAGCCGAAGCGAATACAAATAACTTGTGGAAAGTTGGAAAAGACGTTTTGGTTCTGCGTCACGTACGATGAGGTATAACGTAACTTACGGGTAAAAGTATTTTATATTTTTGTGTTGAATAAATTCTTGCTATCTCTTTCTTGTTTTCACGATGAGTAAAAGAGAGAGACCATATTTTCGAAAGGTTGTATCTCGGCCTGGGGTGATAAAATTCAGCGTTTATCTCCAAATTCTCCGATGCAATGAAAATAATATTTTTATTGTGTCTTATGTGACCACGTGATGCAACGTGTGTTCCGAGATATAGTCTCGGAACTACAAGTTACAGACCCATCGTGTTGGTACTCAAACGTCATGTTTTCGTGATATCTATGTGATCACGTGGTCAAATTTCCAATAACCTATATCTCGGAAACTACAAGTTACAGACCCATCGTGTTGGTACTCAAACTTCATGTTTTCGTGATATCTATGTGATCACATGGTCAAATTTTCAACAAGCTATATCTCGGAAACTACAAGTTACAGACCCATCGTGTTGGTACTCAAACTTCATGTTTTCGTGATATCTATGTGATCACGTGATCAAATCTTCGATAGCCTGTATCTCGGAAACTACAAGTTACAGACCCATCGTGTTGGTACTCAAACTTCATGTTTTCGTCATATCTATGTGATCACGTGGTCAAATTTTCGATAGCCTATATCTCGGAAACTACAAGTTACAAACCCATCGTGTTGGTACTCAAACTTCATGTTTTCGTCATATCTATGTGATCACGTGGTCAAATTTTCGATAGCCTGTATCTCGGAATCTACAAGTTACAGACCCATCGTGTTGGTACTCAAACTTCATGTTTTCGTCATATCTATGTGATCACGTGGTCAAATTTTCGATAGCCTGTATCTCGGAATCTACAAGTTACAGACCCATCGTGTTGGTACTCAAACTTCATGTTTTCGTCATATCTATGTGATCACGTGGTCAAATTTTCGATAGCCTATATCTCGGAAACTACAAGTTACAGACCCATCGTGTTGGTACTCAAACTTCATGTTTTCGTCATATCTATGTGATCACGTGATCTAATGTTAGATAGCCTATATCTCGGAAAATACAAGTTACAGACCCGTCGTGTTGGTACTCGAACTTCATGTTTTCGTCATATCTATGTGATCACGTGGTCAAATATTCGATAGGCTATATCTCGGAAACTACAAGTTACAGACCCATCGTGTTGGTACTCAAACTTCATGTTTTCGTGATATCTATGTGATCACGAGATCAAATCTTCGATAGCCTGTATCTCGGAAACTACAAGTTACAGACCCATCGTGTTGGTACTCAAACTTCATGTTTTCGTCATATCTATGTGATCACGTGGTCAAAAAGTGGAATCGAAATCTAAGGTTTGAACACAAGATTTTCACGATTCATAGTTTACAAAAAAAGACGCACACCACCGAGACTCTTGTTGAGGTAGCCAAATTACGAATCCTAATCGTCTAGTATTAATCGATTTGCATGTGTGTGTGACTACGTTTCGGCCAGTTATTCGATATTTTCGTGTAGTTAAAGGATAATAATGCGCGTAAAGCCATATAAAAATTTTAAATTAAAGATGTATTAAACACTCATTCTCTCGCAGCCATCATCAAAATCTATTTTTTAACCTTGTGATTCTCTGTAAATTGAGAAAACTCTTTTATGGCGCCGTCCGCGGCCTCTATCGGATAAGAGCTGCATAATCTGGCGGAGCGCACCCTTAACTTAACAAAACTATGTACAAAAAAAATCACAATTCTGTCAGTTCTTGTTAAAAAGTTGCTTTATTTTCAATTTTATAAAAAAAATGTTTCTGGTGAAAAGTTGGTGTTTTGTTACTTACAGCAAATATGTTTTCTTACGGCGAAAATTTTGATTAGTCTACTACTTTTTTCTGGGACGATATAAATTAAAAATAAATTCGGTACCTAAAGGTACCAAATAGGTACACTAAATATGTGAAAAGAAAAAAATCAATTTGTGTATAGGTACTAAATTGTACTAAATAAGTACTAAATTGTAAAATAATAAATTAATTTAACTACCTATTTAACTACGAATTTGATATCATTAATCCTTTATAGTAAAATTACAATATAATAAAAATAAACATCAATAATTATTTACCTTCATTATTAAAGTATTAAAATAAAACATAAAAAATACGATATAAAAATATTTGCATGACTCAATGTAATATCAATTAAAATAATGATAGATTTGATGGAGTGCCGATAACTGTTCCACTGACCCTACGTACATTATCGCGCGATGTTTGGGTGCGGGTAGCGGGGGCGAGAAAATTAGGCCACGCCTCAACGCCCAAGGTCGTTGGCGACACCACGAGCCTTAACAATGTAACATCTCATCGAACACAGGAATGTAATCTCTGTACCATCTAAGTTGTGCCGCATTATTAACGGGTCCTATAAGTTCAATTCGCGACTAGTCCTCGACAAGGCCTCGATAATTCCGTTATCGGAACAACAACGTCACGAGATGGCCGTAATCGAATGCAGTTGGTTATACCGAAGCGCGGATCAATTCGTTTCCATTAGGTATAGCTGCAACTCGATACGACCTTTTTCTTTGTTGACAATGATTATTATTATTATAATGACGACCGATTTAGAGTTAGAAACAACATAACTAAAACGACACCTACAACCAGCTCTGAGTGTTGAATTTTTAACTTATTTATATATGTATATACTTTCCTATATAGGATCAACAATTACAAAAATCTTTTATAAATCTCTATTTTCAGACATCAGACCTATAAAAAAAATAAAATACTTAGTTATATTTCGATATAAATAATATAGCGACCCTAAAAAGATTCGTTATCAAAACAAAAAACAACAATTAAGCTGTAAGTTTACTGACGTAATAAAAAAGATTTGAGTAGGTTTTTTTTATTATATTTTATAATGAAACAAATTGAATAAAATCGTGCAGTAATGGAAACGAACTCTGGCAACTCACGATTCACACTTATTATCCTGAGGTAAAGCAAAAAGTCTAACTTAACTGTAGATAGATATGCGAATAGGGCTCAATAGAACAAGATCTTTAAAAATTTTAGAGCATCAAGTAAATAGGTACCTTCAAATGACTCGATGACAACTTTGGTTAATGTTTTAACAGCAAACTATTTGCTTTACTGTTAATAAGAATTAACTAAGCGAGAGCTGATAAATAATTACTAAAATTTGAATAACAACCTGAAATTGGAATTCCTAAACTGTTCACAGAGTTTTGACAGTTAAATTGAATAAATATATGAAATGCGCATACCTTAGTTATATCCCTATGGAAACAGAAACAATTTCGATTTTACGATCCATATAAAGACACCCATAGATCGGATAGCCTTCTATGTACGAATACAGACGATAATGGTTTCAGATTAAGATCATTATACAATGAAATCGTAAGTGGCGGTGGGACAGGCTGCATTTATTTTGAAATGTGACGATAAGATTGGACCATTTATCTGGGGGCACGGCAGTGCCCCCGCCAAGTCGAGCAACAAAAGCGGCACGGCCGTACTATCCTTTTCTCGAAGCAATTCAGGCCATTTTCGACCCCCTATAACTTAATTGTGGATAAAACTAGAAGCCTGAATTTTTAGTAAACAAGCAGGTATTGTATAAAGACGGTATAATTTAAATTTCATTCGATTTGAACCAGTAGTTTAAGAATTATAACTAGTCAAAGTTTCTTAATTTTGTAGGTCACTCACTCACTCACTCACTCACTCACTCACTGACCGATCATCAAAACTCTAAGGCACTTCTAGCAGACATAGAAGTTTGAAATTTAGAATACAATTAGTGTTTATTGTATAAATCAAGGAAAAACTAAAATATTTTGCAATTTCGGTCCAGTTTTCTAGACACACCAACTGCATAAATAACTTTGTAATGCCATATAAATGTATCGAATTACAAAGTTATATATGCAGTTATATGTACCAACTGCACAAATAACTTTGTAATCCCATATAAATATATGAGACTAGCTGTTCCCCGCGGTTTCTCCCGCGTTAATTTCGGAGATCCCGCGGGAGTTCAGAGATGCAAAGTAGTTAGTACCCTATATCCCTAGGTTTTCTTTACCCCTGACAACGTGCATGCAAAATTTCATGAGATTTCACTAGCGTTAATTTCGGAGATCCTTCGGGAATTCCGAGATAAAATTACCCTAATCTGAATGCTCCAACGATTTTCATGAAATTTTGTATACAGGGGATTTCGGGGGCCAAAATCGATCTAGCTAGGATTCATTTCTGGAATTCCCGCGCGAACTCTGATATCTATTGCATACTACACGTCAAGGGTACAGGAAAGGTCATAGGGTAGTACTTTTATCTCAGAATACCCGCGGGATCTCCGAAATTAACGTGGGTTAAACCGCGGTTAACAGCTATTTAAGCCGAGCGAAGCTATCGGTTGCCCAGATATTAATAAATAATAATAATAAGTGTAGCTAGTTACCTACCTAGATATAAAGTGTAGATACATAGTTACCTAGACATAATTATGTTCAAAGGTACAATGGTCAACGGAATGAAAAAGCATTCAAAGCATGGGGCATGTGTTTATATTATAAAGTTGTACCAATATCTTTCAAGTTAATTAAGTAGACTAAATTGCTCAAAGGAGGAAGACCATTTACAAAAAGAAATGAGATCCCATCAAAAACAAACTTGTAAAAAAGTCCAAGTCTCGCAACTCAGTTCTTCTACAGTAAAAAGTTGTGAGATCAATGTAATACCAAGTCGGTTAATTTATTTAGTGCCTACTTAAGGGTCCTTCTGTCTAAAGTTATCATGTTTATAAGCTAATCTAATAATATTTTATAGTGACCATATCAAATTTAAAAATCTTTTATGTTTTAAATAGATTGATTGGCTTGGCGATCACGTGAAAACACAGTGTATCTCACAAGTAATACATTATAATTAAATTAGATTGTTTAGAACCATAATTATGTATTACATGTGAGATATATTCTGTTTTCACGTGATCGCCAAGCCAATCAATCTATTTAAAACATAAAAGATTTTTAAATTTGATATGGTCACTATAAAATGTTATTAGATTAGCTTATAACATGATAACTTTAGACAGAAGGACACCTTAAGTAGGCACTAAATAAATTAACCGACTTGGTATTACATTGATCTCACAACTTTTTACTGTAGAAGAACTGAGTTGCGAGACTTGGACTTTTTTACAAGTTTGTTTTTGATGGGATAAAACATACTTATACCTAACAATCAAAACTTAGAATAATGCCTTTACTTTTGTATTTAATAACGACATTTGACACTTAGCTTAACTATCTAGATCTGTTATTATATCATCTGCCTACATTCACTTGTTGGTTAAATCAGGTCTTTGATAAGAGAAAGCTGTCGGATCTCTATAAGCTTTATGTCTACATAGGTACGTGTTTCATGTGTTTATTTTAAAGACGAATGTGATAATCAAAAAAACAACACTTAGGTGATTTAAAGTCAATTTACTGTTTTTTTTTCTGGTTTTAAAATCTTCCAAACTTTACAACTATCTATGGGAAAATCGCAAGCAAGTACCTATCTATATATTTATATAAAAATTCATCTCTATTTTGGTCACGACTTCATGCGTGAACGACTGGACCAATTGCGCTAATTCTTTTTTTGTTGCGTTTGATATTTTAAAGAGACGAAGAATATGAAAGAATTTTGGAGTTCCTGTGGAATTTCCGAAACTCGGGTGAATCTCCGAGACGGTTTGGACCGATTTTTACAGGACTTTCACTGCTAATTTTAGCTGATGTTATAAGGAGTAAATTACGCTACTTTGGACTTCCTATGGGAATTCCGAAACTCACGCTAGTGAAACCGCGCGACACAGCTAGTAAAAAATAATAATTCAACGGCAAAATGGTTCCAAGAAAGAAGTTCCGGTGAAAGAATTTGCATGACGATGACGAATCATGATTAAAGACATCTCAAACACCTTACTTTAAAGATCTTACGTAACATAAAATATTTAGGTCACCACTCAGTTATCACACCTAGATAACAGTTTCACTTATTGCAGTTTAGTACAGCGAGGTCATAAGAACGGTTTCCATTTTGGCTAGACACGAAACGAAATGTCACTGGTTACGAAAGTCACGCGCCTTGTTTGTTCCAAATCGTAAATATTTGAGGGCAAAATTTATTTTTACTGGATAATACAGGCGTAATGGTAGCCACGATTGTGATGAAAGGCCAAATATAAATGACGGCTGTTTTTTAGTTTTCTTTTAAATGATGTTACCATTTTGGTGTTACAAACCTAACGTAATGGGGTCGAAGTGCATACCGCATTATTTTAAAGTGAAAGGATTCTGAGCTTGACTTCTTAGATATCAGTGGAGCAAATTATAGAGTAGGTACTAGCTGTCCCCTCGGTTTCACCCGCGATAATTTCAGGGTTCCCGCGGGAATTCCAGGATAAACTATACGTATAAACCTTCCTTGAATTGCTCTATCTATATTGGTGAAAACTACATAAAAATTCGTTCGGTATTCTTTGAGTTTATTGGGAGCAGACAGGCAGACGCGGTGGAGGACTTTGTTTTATAATATGTAAGGATTAACTATGTTTAAATTATATTAGTATAGAAAAAAGTACTTAATGTGAATACAAACGTTGAAATAAATAATCCTATAGATAAAATTACAAGACCGTTGACTTCAACGCAATATATTAATACAGTAATTTAAGTCCATCGTAGTAGGTAATCTTAGATCAAGATCTATTTATATTATGTGTGCATTAAAAACCTATTACAAAATAATCTATTGCAATAATATCGATTAAAGTTTGTAAGCTAACATTAGATGATTACCTACATAAATTGATGTTTCGAAATTTAAGTTCAATTTGTTTTAATAAAATAATTAATATTATTCGGACAATGCTAGTGAAGCTATTTAAAGGAAGGTCAACTAACGATAACTTACAAATTATTTAATCATACTCTTAGTTCTCTGAGCGACCACGTTCAGTTAACCATTCTTCTATTAGAAATGAAATGCGATTTTACCAATACCAAAAAGAAATTAGACTATTTCAGTTCATAAGACGATGACGAAATTCTATTAAATAAAATCAAACAGACAACGTTTTATTATTTTAAATTTTGTTTCACATTACAATCATTACAATTAAAGGTGACTCGTAAAGGCGAAAGGTAACCAAGCCAAAGAACGCATAAAGCGATTGCGCAACCTGTGAAGTTAATAACAGTAAATAACAATTTATACAGTACGTTATTTTAAATGACGCACATATTCAAGCTCTCATTAATTCATGCTTTCAACTTATAACATACACGTAAAGAAAAGCACTAATAAACTCAGAAAACCTTAACAAAAACTCGAGTGGTATACGTGGGTGAATGACCTCAACATATTATAATATCGACAGATAAAAGGAAAGGAGCAATGGTTATGCGCTTTTTCATGAAAAATGTATTTTATTTATTTTGATACTTTAATCGAAAAATGATATTATGTGTTTTGACTAGAATCGAAATACTGAATCTCCACCGTACAAGTAAGTACGTGTTATGTGCATGATCAAACGCCTATAGCCTGTAGGTAATCTATTTTTTTTTTAAGTTACCGACCCAGTAATTTGACAGTATGCATTACTTATTCAAGTGGCACCGACTACCTATGTATTTACTACCAACTGTTTTATGTTACCGACTTATCATGCTTATCACAATTTAAAGGTTTACAGCTTACAGCCTCCCACAGCATGTCAAATTGCAAGCAAGGAAGTCGAACGGGAAATCAAAGCCTCCCCGCTTGCTACTTAGATTGCAATCATTGAACTAGCTCGAATTATTCAGTAGAATATTTATGTTATGGTTGGCCAAGCTATTTACTTCAACGCCTCGCTTGATTAGACCTAAAATAAAGGACCACCTACACAGAAATCTACATTTTCCAGGATAATATTGCTTTCCAATGGATCTAATCTTATGTTAGGAGAACTTATTATACCGCAATGTAGTAGGTATATTGAATCTTTTTATCAGTTTTCTTTTCAATCTTATTTCACTTATATGTAACAAGACATAAGCATGATACAGATGTTATGCTCTTAATAAATTCTTAATTATTTTCATCATGTTCTATCACATAGTAATATTTATCTGTCAAAGATCACTGTCACTGGTAGTGAGAATCCCTGAGGAGAATCCATTTGTCATTAAAAGAGAACCGAATAATCTTGCTTCAGTTCTTAATACGAATAACAGATTTTATAGCAATGGCATAAAATTATAAATTAAGACTGTCACTAACAATAAAAATCCAACCAGGAATATCTTCAACTTGACGGCAAAAATTGGATGAGAATAGTCTAAACTTACCTTGGAATTTTTCTATGGTTCCACCTCACGAAATATGTTTGCAGTTTCAGGAAATATAAGCGAGTAGTTAAACTTAATTGATTATTATAGATATAATAACTGCGAGTATCCTGTCATCTTAAAAGAATCTATGGTAATGAGGATATAGTTGTACAATGGAACTAAATCAACAGCCGTTGTTTGAATCTAGAACGACAACCAAACATGGCAACATGAACACGATATAAATCATACAGAGCTCCAAACTCGAAGTGTCTTAGCATGAACATCAAGTAAAAACGTAGTAGGCATGGCTTCACAGCAGCCTATAACAAGTATTACAAATGAGAAATTTTATAAACGAGATAAAACATAAATAAAAAAGGAAAGAAACCTCTCTGAATCAGAGTTTAGCTAAAAACGTTACACTCAAATTCGACCTTTAAATTTTACTCTCAAGGCGTCCAAAGAAGTTTAAAAAGAAATACCTCTTGCAACTCAGTATACGTGATAGAAAGAAACCTCTTAAAATCTGCTCGTTACGTAAACGTTACAATATGACCATGAAATTTTATTATCATTAAAACCAAAGAAGTTTCTGTGTAAAGACCTGAATTTCATAGTTGTCCTAATTTTATAAATTTTAATGTATAGTAACTACTCTACCGATTAATAGGGATGTGGACTACTTTTGAAAATCAAAATTCTAATTAGTCCGTCAGTTAGAAAATAAAAACAATAGACACGTATTTTTTTGCTTTTTTAAATAAATTAAAATATACAGAGATAAAGCGCATTAAAGTTTAGGGTGAGGGGCTCGTGACGTCACTAACCGCTAAAACCGCCATACAAACTGTCAGAATAGTGACGTCACGCGAAATTTCAACTCAATATATCGCCGTTATTTTTTGATTACGTAAAAAAAGAAAAAATACGTGTCCAATATTTTTTAATAATCTACAAGACGGACTAAAAAATAAAAATTAGTCCACATGCCCATTATCATGAAATTTTGCATAGGTACACATTTTCAGGGGTACAGAAAAGGACAGAAGGTACTTTTTATCTCGGATTTTTTGCATAAACTCCCAAATTACCGCGAGAGAAACCGCGGAGAACAGCCAGTAGTTCTATAAATGAAATGACATCTTTATCGATAAACTGATAATAATTGTTTATGTGAGATTTTTCTAACGTTAAACATCCAAATACTACCTATGGCTTTGCTGAGATTCGTAAATGTTAACTAGTTACTATAACTGAACTACCTAACTCAGCTAAATACCAAAGCAGAAATAATACTATTTATTTATGATCATTTGAGCCAGTAACTAGATTATTGTAACTGCGCTATAATGCGATATGCGAACAAGTTTCCAGTTTCTACCAGTAGACGACAAACGGCATCGTAAAATGTATTGATAGCTCTCGTTACTTCAATAAATATTGGGTAGGTGAAAAGGGATTGGTTGACTTTACTTAACGTAGATATTTTTTTGTTTCAACTGTTATTACAACAACTTAATATTGAATATGGTTTTTATAATATTATGGTTTATTAGGGATTCCACGCTGAAATCATTCTAAATTCCAACATACTACAAACTAGCTATTTCGCTCGGGTGAATTCAGGTTTTCCCTCGGGAACCCCTAACATAGCTATGAACCTGCATTGCTTCGCATAATAAATATGTCAAGTAAATATGACTTCAATGAGTCAACTCGTTTAGAAGTTAGAGATCCATAACAGACGTAGCAATGATAATGGGTGACTATGAGTAAAAATAATATAAAATTATTGTAAAGTTTATATTTCCAACTTTCCCGTTTATTTCATTAAAGTTGACACGCTTTACAGGTAAATGTAATTTGAAAAGCTATCATCAATTATACTGCATTAGAGGAGTCCTTGGACATAACAGTGCTGTCAGGAATCAAAGAAATAAACGTAAGACTGTGTGACGCAAATTAAGCGAACAGGAAGTACGAAGTACTTGACAACGACCCTGTTGACTGTTTGGATAACGAAGTGCAATTTCTTAGTGCAGTGTGAGAATGTTGTCGGGAATTCCAAGCTAAACCTCGATTCTAAGGACAATTAATTTATTCATATTTAAAATAATAATTCTTCAATATTACTAGTACTGAACTAAGCAAAACTTGTAGTTACTATCATATGGGTATCAGACATTTTTTTTGGTTCTAAATACCACAGTTTTTAATACCAAGTATATGCTGTATTTAAAATCCTATTATATTTATGAAAAAAAAAGATTGATTGAACTTAAATAAATACCAGTATTTTAATAAGATAATCGCAAGAGATTTCGATTCGGTGAAAGGAGGACAAAAGACAAAAACTTGCGAATTGCAAAATCGACTTATTAAATACCTATCTATTAATAGAGGATTAGAGTGATAACCAAAACACGATTTACTTTATAGAACAATGTTTAATTAATATCAACTAGTACATAACCACTACAATTAATATTTCGTTGCACACGTCTATTGCACACGGAGTACAGCAGAGAAGAGAGCGATGCTACCGCACGTCGCTGCTAGTGTTGCCCGTCGCGCGTGTAGTGTTGTACCACACCGACTCAGAACGAGTGTTGCACCAAATCGATTCGAAAAACCGATCTAACAGTTCGGCCCTCCTGAAGAGTCTGCGTCCCCGCAGACACCAGCGCCCGGCCTCTTCTGCCAGCAGTTGTGGAGCCGCCCATCAACCGCTTATCGCCGTCCCGCATAACTGAAATAATTCATGTAAAAGCCCCATAGGCAGTATAGTGTGAGAGGCCCCGGAGGCAGTGCATGTGAGAGGTTCCGGAGGATATGCATGTGAGATACGCTCCGTAGGCAATGCATGTGTGATACGTCCCGTAGGCAATACATGTGAGATACGCCCCGTAGGCAATGCATGTGAGATACGCCCCGTAGGCAATGCATGTGTGATACGCCCCGTAGGCAATGCATGTGTGATACGCCCCGTAGGCAATGCATGTGTGATACGCCCCGTAGGCAATGCATGTATGATACGCCCCGTAGGCTATGCATGAGATACGCCCCGTAGGCAATGCATGTGAGATACGCCCCGTAGGCAATGCATGTGAGATACGCCCCGTAGGCTATGCATGAGATACGCCCCGTAGGCTATGCATGAGATACGCCCCGTAGGCTATGCATGAGATACGCCCCGTAGGCAATGCATGTGTGATACGCCCCGTAGGCTATGCAGACTCCAGCGCCCAGCCACTCCTGCTAGCTGCTAGCAGTTGTGGAGCCGCCCGTCAACCGCTTATCACCGTCCCGCGGAGCTGAAACAATTCAAGTAGAAGCCCCATAGGCAATAAAGGCGTAAGGCTCCGGAGGCAATACGTTTGAAAGACCTCCGAGGCAATACGTGAGAGAGGCCCCGGAGGCAGTGCATGTGTGCGGGCTCATTTACTGGTGAGCAACTGTGTCGTCCTCTTTACAGTATATCCTCTTTTCACTTTCACGATCGATCGTCATCTCATACCTATCTTTAGGTAGGACAACTGTCACCTCATACTCATAGGGCCCGGCATGTATTGGCACCAGTTTCCACTCGTCAGCCCTTGTCGCATATTTCTTTTCTCAACCATTACTAATGCTCCCGTAGACAGTAGTCCGTCTACACGATGACCCTTGTCGTATCGTTTTTTTTTCATAATGTCAGCGTTCTGCTTAATGTTCTCGACAGCCTTTGTTAGCTTTCACTTTCAGTCTCAAGTTCAGAATCAGGGCTCGGATGTCATCATCGTCACTGCTTTGTTACAACAAGATCCTTCTCTTCGATGTGGTTTACATGCGCAGGGCTTCGGCTCAGCGCATTGACATGACACATAGACGCACCTAGTCTATGTTCAACATCAAATTCATACTCTTGCAAGTTCAGCCACCATCTAGCAATCCTAGGAGAGAGGTCCCTCTTAGCGCTGAACAGTCGATACTGACACAGAACTTCTTCCAGGTAACATACACTCTAAATTTACCGATTGTTAATACCACAGCTAATGCTTCCACAGTCAATAAATGCAGACAGCTTACCGCTGTCCACGTCGAAACATTTGTAATATCTATTTTCGATAGGGATAGACGCTATACATTAAATTATCTGCACTATTTTCTTATTAAATTTGGGCTGCGGAGGGTTTCTTGCGACATTCATCTACGTGATGTCCCTTGATTTTGCAAAATGTGCATTCTGTATTCTGTCGCTTCTTTCGGAAGCAATCTTCTTCCAAGTGCCCAATCTTACCACAAAACCTGCACGTTTTGCCTTGTGTGCAACCTCTAGCCTTATGTCCCTCCTTGCCGCAGATGAAACACTCTATAGGTTGAGGTTTAAGTTTCACTTCTCCCTCGAAAGTTAGAGCCCCCGATGTCTTCACATTGGCTAAGTATTTCAGTAAGCTAGTGGTGTCATGGCATCCGGCTGACACTGCACCAACTTCCATGAGCTTGTCACCCAAAGTGCCAATTATAGCTTCAGTAATGATATCGTCTGTCATACCACAAGACATTCCAATGCCCAATTTTTCATAGTAGAACTTGATCGGGTCTTCGTTTCTTGATTTTATCTTGTTAACTAGTTCCCTAATTTGACTCAACTTGTTCTTGGTGAAGGGGAAAGCTTTACACAACCTGGCTTTCCACTCAACCCAGTCTATATCGTAAGAGGCTTGCCTCTCGTACCAACCTTTCGCGTAGCCTCGTAGCTTTGAGGTACAGTTACAGATTAGTGTTCGCTCGTCCCACCCGTACATATTGGCTAAACTCTCGACGTTTCGTATCCAGTGTTCGACTGGAATAGTGGAGGTCTGTGGGTCGAATTCGGGAACAGCGTCGTTCCGCCCTACATAGCGAACTGTAGCATTATTTATATTGTTACGATTTAGGAATCCACGTGTTTCCGGAGGGATCTCAGATAGCGGAGGAGTAGTCGCCAACTCTACGACTTCGGAAAGGTGTGCACTTGATTGGCAATTAGAAGTCCTTAGTGATTGTACTAAGGCTTCCAGTGCTTCTATTCTTCTTGTTTTATCGCCAGATTTTCTACTACGCTTCGTATTTCTACGTGTTGGCTGATATGAGGATTCACTCGAAGAACTGTCGGAACGATGTCTTTTATGCTTCCCCATGTTGTTTTATATCTTTATAACCAATTTAAATAGTTAAAATTAATATCTACCAAACACGCCGCCGGTAGGGCATTCAAGCCGATATAACCAAACTTGCACGTGCACCCTCACAATGGCCATAACCCAGAAGAGGTTATTCGCTTATTTACGTCTCACTTGAATTCAATATTCACACGCGGTTGATGTTCACGAAGCTAATTATTTCACTTATAAACAGCTCACAACAGACATAACCTAGAAAAGGTATCGCACACGTGTAACTGACTCACAACAAACATAACCTAGGGGCTAGGAGAGGTTATTTGCATATTTACGATTCTCTGGAATTAGATAGTCACACGCGGTTGATGTACCTATACGAAGCTAATTATTTCACTTGTAAACAGCTTACAACAGACATAACCTAGAAAAGGTATCGCACACTTGTTACAGACTCACAACAAACATAACCTCGAAGAGGTATGTAGACAAATTTCATAACACGAGTTTTTACAGGATGACGAACTAATTCGGGCGTTTGTACATTTCACTTCTGATTCTAATAGAGGATTAGAGTGATAACCAAAACACGATTTACTTTATAGAACAATGTTTAATTAATATCAACTAGTACATAACCACTACAATTAATATTTCGTTGCACACGTCTATTGCACACGGAGTACAGCAGAGAAGAGAGCGATGCTACCGCACGTCGCTGCTAGTGTTGCCCGTCGCGCGTGTAGTGTTGTACCACACCGACTCAGAACGAGTGTTGCACCAAATCGATTCGAAAAACCGATCTAACACTATGTATTTTGATTAATCTCTACACGTAGATACTCAACCGCGATATGTAAAGTAAACACGATATCTTTCGACGGATAAGTCCCCAATTTACATTTACACAGTCACATAACCGTAGGTATGTAAGTTAACGGACTCTGGCCATCACTAGTTGCAGTCGTGTTAAAGCCAAATGTGGAATAAATTGTTAGCGAATATTGCAGTAATGGCTTTCCTTTCATTACAACTGTTGTTTTAAATGTTCCGGTAATAGTTACATTACAAATTTAATTAACGTTTTATGACTGTATTGCAATAATTACAATAAAAAAAAAAACAAACGAAATCGCGAAAAAAAATGAAAGCGATACGGTTTGTAAAAATATATTTTGATATTGCATTAATCGATTGCAACGAGCAATAAATTCAGATTTTTTAATGACAGCTTATTTATTATACGAAGGTACCTACTTAGACCAAGTATTCAAGGGCGATCGCAGTACTGTTAACTTAATTGGCCCATATTTTATGTTTATGTACCCGGCATGAATAGCTACTGGGATACCCTCGGGAACTCTAAAATTATCTCTCTCAAGGATGCTGCACAGCACCACAGCGTCCGATCTTCTGGAATTCTGGATTCAGTTCAGTAGTTCTAATTGGACGCCGATAAGCAATAACATGTTAACCCACAACATTAAGTTATTGATACAGGACGCTTTATTGAGAGTTACAGAATATTTTTTAACTATGTTTTTAACTTATTATATTTTTTAAATACTAACAAATTGTTGAACATAAAAAATGTTGACACAAAATGGCACTATTGCTTCTAAATTTATTACTTGTTATTTTCTCAAAATTTCTCCAATGTGGGTTAACAAACTATTGCTTATCTATGTCAAATTATCACCCCGCTATGTCCAAAATTACAACACAAATAACTTTATAATAATTTTTTGTGTGGATATTATAATCACTAAGTTTTAGTGTGGATGTAGAATTTAACGTTGCACACATGCGAGAGCTTGATAGTGAAGACTATAGTGCAACACACTTGACATGTTTGACGTCACATAAAATAGCATTGATATAGCAATGTGGATGCGATCTGGAACTAATGGTCATAGCTTTTGACGAGACTTGACTATCGAAAGATATTATAGTAGAGGGAATATCTACGATGAAATTAAAGTAACGGTGTCGATTGTAGCGGTAGAAGGAAATGGAACAAGAATAATACATAGATCTATAAACATCTTCAAGATCTTTTGTGGATGTAAACGGACTTAAACGGCTTTTTACGCTCTCGTATGTACATAAAACAAATTATTGCTATTGTTGCCATGACAATGGTGCAGTTGCTATCTCGTTTTAGCAATATTTAGTTGTTTTGTTACTAAAAAAATTATATTTATTTTCTGTTTTTTCTTCGCTGTCCAAGCGAAAAACTAATTTCATAAAACCAATACTATCCTTGACTTAAATGTCCACCGATGAACACTATATTTTAATATAGCTTGCATCGGTGATAAGAACTAGTAGTACGTACAGTTATTATTGCATCTATTCTGCCTAATATTGCCGCAAATCATCGTAGCTTGGCAAGTATAGGTACCTACTTTTTATATATTTCGCAAATCAAAGTTTATAATTATTTTCAATTACAATAATTAGAATGAGAAAATCTTCTTGCTAGTTGCGCGACAAAAAAAACAGACGTAGATAACCATATTGTTTTTTTGAACCCTTCAATACTTTTCTTTAAATTACAAATACATTTTAATAATAGCAATATAAAGACACACTTTTTAATTTTAGTTTTGTTTTTATAGATAAAAATTATAATTTACGCAGACACATTCTTACCGATAAAAGTCAATAACTACGTAAGTATGTAGGTATACGTATTAGAGCCTGTGCACACCACGTTTTTGAAACGCGCCGTCGACGCGCGTCTCTAAAACGCGCGTCGACGGCGCGCTTTTAACCTACAAAGTCTATATGCTGCGTCTGACTTGCGTTCGTATCGCGTCTGTATCGCTACAAACGTGCGTCAACGGCTCTTTTAAAGAACGTGGTGTGCATAGGCCTTTACTGGTATTTATATTTTCTCGGCATAAAAAACATATTTTAAGAAATTACCTATGTTAAATATATTCATCAATGTGTAATCTGGTTTTTCATAAAAGCATTCCTGTTAAAAGCATCTATCTATTTAAGACAATGTTGCCGTAGCCTCAGATCAGTAGCGAAACGTGAGCGATAATTTCAAGATAGAACCTCGAACGGTACTTGACATACTTGACAATCGAGATCGTTTACGTATCGCTTATCGAGAATCACAGTTGGAATTTAGGGTCAGAATATTTGCGTTCGTAACGCAATCTATGCAAGACATCAAACCGATAATAATACATTGTATTTACGGTATAGAGTTACTATTAAACCTCGGGCAGATGCGTTTTTATCCATCGGCTAATATCCAATTCGAAACGAACCGCTTGTTATTAGATCTGATAGTTAAGTCAATCATAAAATAATAGTAGCATTCAGTGGCTTATTGTGAATGGATGTAATTTGAAGACTTCGTATTGCATGCCGATTAATATCCAATGTCGGATAAACTACGCAATGCATTTACTTTTAGTGGAACCATACTGTGAGGTAATAAAATTAAAGAGCACAAAATAAATAAACAGTCAGGGGTCCATAAACTCCATACTCCGTTATTAATTTACAATATACATGTTACGTAACATATGATTGTAGATATTGTATGTTTCTAATTCTATACTATTATTTATAGAAGCACTGTTAGTAAAGTTAACATGAAGGGTACATATCTACTGTATCCCTGAGCATCATATATGTATATGACATTATACATATGGATGACTTTTAGAGTTCCCAAGGGAGCCCCGAAATTTACGCGGGTGAAACCTCGGGAAAGCAGCTAGTATTCTATAAAGTAATAGAAATCATAATTATAGTAGGTAATAATGTTAAAAACGAGTAATTTATAGATTGACGTCGTGCGCCTAAAAAAAAAGACATTTCGATTGTGATTCATCAAAGTGGCGATTGTGGCAAAAACACGTGCTCGTAAAACCAAAACCGGGGACGAATCTGAGAACAACGGTGATAGTTGTACCAAAGGATCTTGTCGTGCCAAATTTGGTATTCAACGAAAATTATCGAACGGTGACCACCACCTTTATATGACTACAAAAGTAAATATCAGGTACAATCCCAGAAGACGGTAAAGTTAAAAGCTTTAAAAATATGAAAGTAGAGACAGTATAAATGTGCATTACATTTTACAGTATTACGCATACATATTTGCACATTAAATAACATACAAAAGTGACCGTCACTTGTAGTTTATTATAGAGATTATAGATTTACAACAGTATTTCACAATTAATATGATCAATTAATTTTCAATGCAAGTTTGTGTTTAAGCAGGTATTTCAGTAAATTTATAGTATGCTTGCAGCAACAGTATAGCTAACGAAAAAGCACCAGCAGTTTTCTTTTCTCAAACAACCAACATTTTTCCATTATTATCATCATAATATTAAATAAAACTGAATGCAACTATTAAAATAAATGGAATGGTATTGAAAGAAATGGTTGTGATGCTTAAGATAAGACCTAATGAAGAACAAAAAATTATAAGCCGACATTCTAAGCTTAGTGTGGGATCGAGTAGATCTGTGTGTTGTGAAGTAGATTATTATTATTATTCTTTCACGACTGGTTAGTGTAAGCAATTTTAGGCTCACAATTTCACGGCCCAATGGGCATGTTGACTAATTTTTATTTTTTAGTCCGCCTTGTAGATTATTAAAAAATATTGGACACGTATTTTTTCTTTTTTTACGTAATCAAAAAATAACGACGATAAGTATATCGAGTTGAAATTCCGCGTGACGTCACTATTCTGACAGTTTGTATGGCGGTTAGTGACGTCACGACCCCCTCACCCTAAACTTTGATGCTCTTTATCTCTGCATATTTTAATTTACATAAAAAAATACGTGTCCATTGTTTTTTTATTTTCTAACTGACGGACTAATTAGAATTTTGATTTTCAAAAGTAGTCCACATCCCTATTATAAATTCCCTTACCTCCTACGATATCTGTTACGGAGACATTATCACCACGCAACGAGGGCACCACTCGTACCGTTAACTGAGCAAACTCTAGCTAGACGGAAACATAAAGGGAACGGCAACTGTTGAACAACTGTGTTTAAGATGATACGATTACAACGTAATACTAACTTTTTTCAAGGAATTGAATTAATACTAGATACTAAATTTTATTTTTAAATTAGAATTCTAATATAAAGTAAGAAGTAAGAACTTATGAAAATATGAGGGTACAATGGACTTCAAGCTTAGAGGAGAAAATCAATTACGCTAATTAAATAAAATAGCTCTAATCAAATCTAAAAGGATAGGATATATAATTTTATTTCATTCTGCATAGAGCTCTCACTGAATGTTTTTTTTTTCAACTTTACGTGTTTCCGCCACAGTTCACAGTACCTTCACTTTCACGGTGCGACGATCAATCACGCACAACTTACATAAACACGACTGTTTTGAGTAACTTTGATTCGTTTTTAACTTCTCGAGTCAAATGTCAATTTTGATTTTATTGACTTCAAGCCCGCATACAAATAAAATATTTTATATACCTACCTAACAGTAATAGTCCATCACAATTTCAGAATTCCTGTGGGAGAAAATAAGCGTCCTCTGTCACTCTTTCTGTTAGTGTTCCTGACTAGCAGAAAGATTTTTTTAAATCGGTAAAGTAGTTTTTGATTTTATCCATCACAAAGAATCCACAAAAAAAAATCCTCTTAGTACTTTCTTTATGTAGTAGTAGATTACTATGGTATAAATTCTTTAATAGGAAAACGTACTTACTAACACAAAACACACAATTATTGTTAAAGGTGCTCACAGTAAAGGACAAGCATTACACAAAACAATAAAAGATATGCGCAATGTTTACTCAAGTACAGTTAGGATTAAACCAATGGTATTTGGCGAATACAACAAACAGTGCATTGACGCCACGAAACTGATAGAACATTAAAGATTCCGTAAGCATAGGCTAAGCACTGGTTGGCGTAACCAATTGATACAATACACACGCCATTCCTTTAGTATTTGCTACTGACATAGCATTAGTAATAGTAACAGGCTAACAGGCTTACGGCAGAATCTGTAACACCTACAATAACTCGATTAGTGGTGTCGGTTTTTCGAAATAGCTTTGTTCTATTCAGCTCGAATTTCAAATCGTGATTACGATTTTAACAAAGAAATTATAATAGTTTCGGGATAATTAGCTTTTCGTATTGCTGGTAACTGGAAAGTTCAGTATATGTGATACAGCTACTTACTCGTTATTAAATATCACATCAAGGGTCCTAGTGATAGAGATGGCACTTACGATGTTATTATAAACTTAGGTACATCGAAATGACGTTCAATGAAATTTCAACCTTGCACAGTGTGGGCATGTAAAGTCGAAATCACAGCGGACCATACAAGGTATACGGCACTGTTAAAGAGATAGTGGTTGGGCCTCAGATAATAATATGATACTATAACTCGATAGTTTGATTTCGCAACAGAATGAGGATAAGCGTGTCGAGTAACACAAACAAGTTTCGGTATATCTATTCTAACTTAATAAATTACGGGTTGAGATTTCTGATTTGCGACCACATCACATTTCAAGTCTGCTGTAGACTGTAAAGCCATCATGCTGAATGTAAACTCTCGCACGTGCCCTTTTGTGGAATGCTATACGATCTAAAATTAACATATTGTCAGTTGTCAGGACAGTTTCACATCAATTTCAAAAACCATTTTGTCATCAAAGAATGGTGCACGACACTCTGCGATTAACTCCCGAGAATTTAAAATCATCAATTCCAAACAACAAAAGATTCTAGTTATATTATATACTAATATTAATTTTAAATGGGTGATCATTGTTATAAATATTTTCATTCTGGACTCACCTAATAAGCGTTTATTCGACCTCATAATATCGCCACCATTTCCAAATCTGCAAATAAATAAATAAGTTTTAAAATCTTATTAACCAGTAACGTATACATACTAAGTACTGTATAGGTACCTATATTTATTACAGGAATTAAAGTTTTGATGTTAGTGTAGCAATGAGAATCTTCGATTACCTACTGTGTATTATACAGATTACCAATTTATTACGTCTATATACTCAGTATCAATAGAATTTCTCAATTATGGCAATTTCCACCATACCATATGCTTCAGAAATATTTTAAAATCTCTAAAGTATCATACCATTATAAATATCTAAACGATAATAAATCACAATCTATTTTATTTCTTAGAGATATATCAGGACAGAGTCCTTAGAAATCTTCTTGAAGCTTTTCTTTGGCACGGAGTATTTTTTTATGACAACTGCGCTATTGATCAAAGTAACTTGCTTCAATCGTAAAATACATAGCTATGTAAATAAAGCAGTTGTTCAACTGTACAGTCAACGGCAAGTACCTATTGAATCTAAATGCAATATTAATAAAGTTCAAACACTTGAACACATGTTTTTGATGCTGACTGTACTCGTAGAAGGAATACAGGTAATAATCATGCCACTAATATGGTAACCTCTTGGGCACTGGTTCGAACCTCATAGTTTATCTGAGAATTTTTGTTGTTTTTTGAGGGTCACTTTTTGTCTTTGTAAAAAAGGTATACCGACTAACCCGTGTTTTTTTTTTTATTATAGCTATCGTATAATCTGCTCATAACACGGCCATGTCTATCGGGAAACGGACATGATAAATCAATCAATGCCCTTTATCTTTACCAGTTTAGAATTTTTTAACTTATTAATAATTATAGATATTTAATCACGTATCACTGAGATAATTATCTCAAACACACTTTATCGCTAATTTCATTTACGTTGCTAATAATGCAAAATATCTTATTCATCTCAAAACGTGTATCTTCATCGTGAACTCGTGATCGCACTTACGTGACCGAAGAATATGAAGTAGTGGTTAATTCAAAAGGAAATAAACAAAATTACACAAATTTCTTACTCCATTTCTGTTTGAGGAGTGAATGTGTAAGAAAGGTTTCTAAAAAAAAAACTAAAAACTAGTAAACTTTAATTACTAATTATGCCAATGAAGGATAATTTAATTTACAAAAGAACTCTTAAAAACCAACAACATACTGTCTTATTTCTACTCTCAACTCACGCAATGACCTACTTAAAAGGATTGAACTCAAAAAGTTGCAAAATTGTAAGTGGCAAATCTAACTAGGTATGATTTAATCATTGAAGTTACTTAAACTTGTTGAATAACTTTGGCCTGACCATATTTCTTATTTTGTACCGCAGATTTAACTGCTTCATCTTTTTTAGAAACAATGAAAAGGAATATCACAATTTTTATTCTATTTTGTATTAGGTTTATGATAATATTGTATAAATATTGATTCACATAGCTGCATTTCAGTTTACACCTTAAGTTCTGTTGAATGGTTTTAAATAAACGTCCAATGATAATAGAAAGTTTGCCTGTTGACTTTTGATGAGAGCAAAGGTTATTTTTTTCTCGGACAACGTATGTAACGTATCGTAGTCATAGAGAAATGTAATGATAATGACATACCGTTAGGAAGCGAAGATATTAATGATGTTGCTCTGACGATTAATTTCCATGTACCTAATCTTAGGTGTGGTTACACATTCTTATAAACTTTTTAAAGTCATTACAGCAGTAAGGGATCTGAAATTAAAGTCAAAATCGTTTAATCAACCTTGATCGATGAAACTATTTATATCCAAGAATTATCATCACACCTCACGTAAGAAATTGAGTAAGTAATTATTGCTGCTACTCTTCATACATTTTTAATTTTTATACCTTATAAGAAGTAAATGTCGCTCCCAAGAGTTTTAATTTTCATACAATGACCGAACTAAACTCGTATTACGTGTTTTCTCCTCTTATTCCGTATGTTGTGGAATCAAATTCGCGGTTTCCAGAGCGTCTTGTTCTCACAGTATACTTTATCAGTGATCGTTTACATTACAATCGAAAGTGAATTCTATTTCATTGAAACAATTCACATTTTCCATTTTTAAACGAACATTTGATTTACGTTTTTATTTTTATGTACCTAATATGCGTCTTTAATTTATAGGAAACATATATAGATACACTACAACTAAATTATAATACTTACCTATATATTTTAGTTTAATATTAGTGGATAGCGTTGAAGTTTCCAAGTCCTTCCTGTTTAAATTCAAGTATATAATAATTTCGATCCTTATTGGCACAGAATTTGAAGAATCTAGTTCTATCTATCTCGTCTCTTTCGAGGCTAACATAGCAATAAAGATTCTTAAGCTAAATATCATCTAATGAACCAATCAAACAGGAAATCTTAATGTGCGCAGCAGATATAATTCATTGGAATAATTACACCACATCCGGAGTTTACAGTCATAAAGCCTTTCTTTAAACCTTAAAGAGTTGACAGATTCAAGAAGAAAACTGCAAAGTGCAACATTCATTTCACTTCACATTACCTTCATTCACTGCTAATCATTTGAAGTGAGCCGGAAAAAAATAAAAATTAGATTGTACTAAAGAAGTGAAATTTGACAAAAAACTGTGTGCTATCATTTTTGTAATCCAAAGTAAAGCTAGCTTCATCTTATTGAAATTTGTATTAGAATAAGTATGACTCCAGTATAGAAATCTTTAAAAGTTTAATATATTTTCTAAAGGAAATCGCGCATATCCCACACTTTGGAAGCAGAGAACATTCCTATAAATAATGCCAGTTAGTCAAAACTAACAAAATAATATGTTTTTTTCCAACGCCAACGTTGCATTGAATTTATCAGGTTTTGATAGGAGAAGACCATGAGAAGACGATAAATGTTGTGATTTATCTCTTAAATCCCGTGGTTAATGATCATTTGTGGTCATATCAATAAAGTATAAAGTGGGTCGCGCCGTTATGCGCACAAAAACTGGCAGTAGGTCATCAGCGCAGGCCGATGCGCGGGCAACTCTCGCCTTAACAGTATACCATACTGTTGATATTCAGTGTGATAATGGTCAACACACAGCGTCACTAATTTGTTTTTTTCCCTTCAATTCGTTTCAGAATCACATTGGGAATTCTTTTTGGGAAGCCATTCCCTACAATTCGTTTCAGAATCACATTGGGAAGATAATAATTTATTCTTTTTGGGAAGCTATTTTAGAATTTGAATGGTACAAATAATTAAATCGATTTTCAAATTTAGCTATTATAGCTGTTCTCCACGGTCGCTATATGGATGGTAATGATCTTATCGTTATCCTAACTAATATTATAAATGTGAAAGTAAGTTTGAAATTTAAATTCAATTGGAATTGAAAAAAACTTTATTTGACACAACACAAAGATTTACAACTATACATAATATACATTTGTTTGTTTGCCAAACAACCTTAACGGCTCAACCGATCATCATGAAATTTTGCACACATATTGTAAAGGGTATAGAGAAGGACTTAGAATACTTTTTGAGCCGGAATTCGCGCGGGAACTCTGAAATTACCGCGGACAAAACCACGGGGAACTGCTTGTGTACTATAAAAGTTACCAGTTGATCCAAAATCTAGACTCTTGCATACAAATCATAAAAGTAACGGTATGGTATATAAACTAAATGCCATATAGTTTCATAAGCATCATCAATAATATCGTAGTTGAGAGGTTGAAGGCGTTGGTAATGCGATTCGTTTTACAAATTGACAACAAAGCTAGCAATATTCGAGCAATAAAGTTGTAACGTTCTGTTTTGCGCAATAAATAATGTATTTGGTTTGCAAGTGCAACAAATCCGTCATCATAGGTTTTGTTGCCGCTCACGCGTTCTGTGAAACGAAACGGGGGCGGCAGCCCGATGCCTGCCTTGCCTGGACCGGTCTTATAGAGCTTCAGATACAAAACTGCATCCACCAAACGAGTCTGTCGCATGCAGAATGTTACTCTGTAAGTGTACTCATAATTGTAGACAGACGAACTCAATAAATGCGAACATTATCTAATAGTTAGCTGAATTCCTATAATTTCGCTAAAGACGCATACATGAGCATTAAATTAGTTGCCCAGTCACACTCATCGAACGTAATAGGGCTAGGCTAGTTTCCTGGGTAAAAAAATCAAAATTCTATTTAGTCCGTCAGTTAGATAATAAAAAAATAAAAGACACGTATTTTTTGCTTTTTTTAAAATAATGGAAATATGCATAGATAAAGCGCATTAAAGTTTAGGGTGGGGGACTCGTGATGTCACAGCTCGCTATAACGTGCGAACAAACTGTAGCGAGGCGTGACGTCATGTGAAATTTCGACTTGATATATCTCCGTTATTTTTTGGTTACATAAAAAAAAAAAAAATACGTGTCCAATATTTTTTAATAATCTACAAAACGGACTAAAAAAAAATTTAGGAAACTAGCCTAATAACGGCAACTTGTAGTTCATAGTTGCAGTACCTAAACTTTTCTAGTGTGTTTGCACGAATTTATCATAGGATAGAAATTACTGATTGATACTGAAACTTTTGACTAGCAAACATTTTTGTTAATTGAGACTTTTAATTAAATTGAGAAAATTATCAATAGAATAATATCGAATAAAATTTATTACATATTTTTAATGAAATCAAGTAAATTTTGCGTTCTCGTTAACAAACGACTACAAATAATGAAGATTAATAGTATCGGGACTGTGTAGTATAACTTTGTTTAAGTCAAGTTTAAATTGCCAAGTGGTACTGTTAGACTAGCTCCCTTGGGTGGGCTGCGCACGCGGAGACCGTGACGTCACCCCAACCAGTCACGTTGATCGACGACAACCTGCCAGACACCGGCTGTCACACCAACATGGGTTTCCGTCAAAAGGTTTGTATAAGAATACATTATTTTAAATTGATCACTGTTTCTCATAAATAACAACGAGCTCAACTACATAGTTAAGAGGTACAGTACTGCCTTTTTAAGTTTTTTTTATTCTCATGGTGGTTATCGTTATATTACCGAAAGATCATAGTCATAGCAACTGCAAAATATTTTGAAATGATTCTCTTTTTCATAAACTTCTTGTGTAAGCGGACTAAATTTAAAACAAATTGTTGCCATTGTTTGTAACCATGACATGTCATATTGCCGTAGACAAAACCTGTGATTAATCCTAACTAATATTATAAATGCGAATATGAGTTTGTTTTTTACGCTTACACGCCTTACATACTCAACTGATCGTCATGAAAGTTTGCGTAAGTACATCATGTTGTCAGGAAAATGAAAAAGGACATAAGATGCTACTTTTAATCTCTGCAGAATTCCCGCAAGAACTACAAAATTGACACGGGTGAAAAAAGCTAGTTAAAGACAATAAAAAAAAACCTATATCTAGTCGCCATCTTACTTTGGCAATATTTAATTAATATAAAAAAAAACAAAAACAATTATATTATTATATTGTAGTAAACGGTTCATTTTCTCTCAACTGAAATGAAAACAAAAAAGAAAACATAATATAAATTCGGTCTTAAAATCAATTTCATCGCGGACTTCAATATCCACGTCTGAGAAAATAAATCCGGCAAATAAACATTTCGTAGTAAAGGATGATATAGATAACAAAACGAAATAACACGCGATCAAGCACGATCATTTTTTGTGCCTTTCAAAGCTCGTTTGCACCAGTTCCGCTCATAACTTATCTTAAACTAGATGATGCAAAAAAAACGAACCACAACTTAGCCACTTTCGTAATGAATAGAATAAAAACTCGATACGATTCCCAATAGCTTCCTCGTGGCACGTATGTAGTTAATTACCTGTTCGGAAAAAAGTCGATCAATGCTTTGGTTAGACATCATGTAGTAAAACAAGTTACATATTTATAGAATCTATAGAATAATTTCCTTCGATAAAAAATAATGATTTAGTTAAAAAATATTTATTCAATATAGAAATCACTGACACAAAACGCTAATTTCGGCACTAAGCAATGAAGATGGCTTCGAATCACAACCAGTCTCTTAAAAACAATTATTGTCGTCGTCTAAATACATTTAAGAATCACGGATTTCGCCCACGATCTTAAGTAACGGATAATCGAGGAATAACAGCCATTCAATGAAATGACAGAACCGTTAGTTAAATTATAGACGAAAGTGTTGTTAAATGAAAGTAAAAAATGTAGTAAACTAGCTGTGCCCGCGGCATCATCCGAGTTAATTTCTTAGTTTCGGAGTTCCCGTAAAAATTCCGGGATTAAAAGATATATACATATAATAGACAGAGAAGGATATATAATACCTTATATCCTTTTCTGTACCCTGGCAATGTTCGTGCAAACTTTCATAATGCTCGGTTGAGTATTTAAGGCGAGAAAAGCTTACAGACCGACAGAGTTACTTTAGCAATTACAATATTAGTGTGGATAGTATAGTCAAATGAAAAGTTCTATGAAAGGTGAATTTGAACTAGGGACCGATGTTAAGAAACGATATTGGAATGAAGTTAGAGAAAATTAAATCCACATTAATACTACAGAGAGGTGAAGTTTGGGTGTTGGGTGTAATCTCTGAAACTACTGAATAGATTTTTTTTTAAAATTTCACTGATAGGCAGCTTCAGTATCTCTGGGCAACATAGAATAGTCTCCATCCAGATATAAAGAGTTCTAGAGGCAATTATTGTAGAAATTAGACGCGGGTGAAACCACAAGTTTAGTAAGTAAAAAAAATAATATTGTCGATGAATGAAAACTACAAACAGGAGAAGTAACTACCAAAGAACATGACGTGAAAGGCTTTATTTATTTATTTAAGGCTTAATTACTTTTAACTACTTACGTGTGTCGTAATCGACCAAAAATGATCTAGATGAATGTTAGATGTATTAGTATAACAATGTTATTTGTAATACGACAGTCAATCAGAATAACAAAACACGAATATAAGCTGCGGAGTGTGAAGTTACATCACGAACTGTAACAGTCAATAATAAAATAATGCAGTGGCTCATATTAGATTGGTAGCGAGAAATGATGCGAGGCGTTCTCAAACATTCAAACATAATTTTAAAAAAGGCCTTTTGCATTTTTTTTTAAACAAAAAAAAGCCAATTAGACAAACTTAAAAAAAAACTATTATTACTAGTGGTTTATTAGCCATAGATTTTTTTTTAGATTATATATATATACCTTTATATATACCTTTAAACGCAATAAGACCGGTCTTAAAAAATAACATTAATTCGATTAAATCCATCATCGATTTAAAACATGAGTCACTTATAATACTAGTTTTCTCTTCCTTGACCCATAGCATTAAAACAGAGATAATTTATACATGAGCCTTTTAAAATTATAAATATTTGTACCTATTACCATGGGCGTACCGAGGGGAGGCAGCTCTCCCTCCCTGGATCTCGATATCTCGATCTCATAGGTATCTTATTTTTGTCTATAAAAGTTAAGAAAAAGAATTTTTGGCATAATGCAAAAAATGCAAAACACACGAAATTTGGAAATTAGCTTCTTGCACGTAAAAAGCGCTTGTTCTGTATCTACCAACAGCTGTATTTAAAAGAATAAGGCTGCCAGTGTTAATCTATTACCGCTTTATCAGTGGAGTATCTTTTTTTAATATCAGCACAAGAGTTTGTTTCAAATCTTAGTTGCAGTCAGTAATAGCGTTCGTTTCGACCGGCATTACCATCAAAGGCATTCAGCTAAAGGTACCCATCAATATTGAGTCGTCTATGTCGTATCGAAGGTTCATGAATCGTGATCTAACACTTCCACATTAGATATTATAAACTAGGCAACACAAGTCACATTTAACCCCAGAAACGACACTAAGACGGACTTAATGGGTTTCCGTTAACATTTCGCGTCCACCCACAAGGCTGTTTTGTGCGAATATAGTGAACATAATATTTTCACAAGTCGAATTATAGATATAAAACATTATCTTGGGGTACGGCTTGTACCATTAGACAAGGCGCGATCATGCACACGCTGTATAATTTGCATTAGGGCATCTTATATACAGTGAATTCAATTTCGATTATAACCCATACCTTTATACTTACATTCATAAGATAAAAAGTAATTTATGATTATTGCAAAAAAAATGTATAAAACCTGTTAAATATTTCTCTTAACTATCTAAAATGAAGATAGTATTCCTGTGTTAAAATAATTCACCTAGATTTATTTTCTTTTCAGTGAAGTTTATTTCATCATACTGGCCGCTAGGTACGTACCAGAGTAAGGCGCGTTCAACCATTAGCATAACCAGAGAAGCGCTAGCGCAGGTGAGCGGCTAACGGAACTGCATATACTAGTATCGACGACGCATCTTTTATAGACGCAGCTTCTATACAATTTCAGTCTAAATTTCTTGTGTTTAAGGTTCAGTTTTAATAGAGTTTTATGTGATGTTCTAAGACGTTCTATTAACTTATCTTTATGGTTATTTGTCCAAGAGACTACACACCAGTGTATGTCAAACATATTAGCACATCACTATAAAATGTGTGTTATTGCTACAGAAAGATACATTTTCTTTTAAAAGTTTACATGTCTTAAATCCTGTTTCGAGTTAGATGTGACTCGAAACAGGATTTTGATTTTGAAGGTGTTAATTTAGAAAATTGGAACAGTAAAAGAATGCCCGAATGTAAAAACTGACGGAATATTAATATTTGAATGTGAATTTTTTTTTTTCCAAATTCCAGCTTTTAATTCTCCTATATAAAACTTCGAAGAAAAAAAAACTTATCTAAACATAGGCAATGATGAAATGCCATTCTATCCGTTCACTGATCACGTTTGCAACGGACAAAACGTTATAGATAAATAATTTGCGTGCTGTAAAACACGTAGTTCTGAAAGCAAAAACTCGTGATCTCGAAAGTGAGTCGCAGACATAATACTTTATTACTTCCACGCCAAACAAGTCACCGTGACTAATTTAATACGTTCGTTCTTATTACGGACTATTTTGATTATGTGTTACATATTGTAAACCACATACATTATGGCGTTACGAATCATGAAGAACTAAATGTAAAGGAAACGTCAGAAAAAATGATTGTAGTTTTGCAGTAAAAAGACGACGTGTTCACTTACGTGCGGTTTTGATGGAGCGTTTCGAACGTATTATGAATACCTATTTACAGTTGAAGAGACTTCGAAAAGGGTTGTAACAGAAAGGTCAAAGTTAAAGACAGGAATGTAGCTGAGAGAAACACACCTCAAATCTTTAACTGTGTTGCAGGGCGACGGTGTTCTTAAAGCAGCTTAGCGTGTTGGTGCCTTGCTTGTGCTTTGTGCAGTATGCGATGTTATATTTGACAGCAAATTGGCGTGCGTTACAACTTACAAGGTTCTCGCTTCAAACCATAAGCAATAGCGAGTTTGTAATAAATTACTTCATGTCATCTTGATTAATAGTAGCTTGTTGTTTGTATGTAGATAAATATTACTGAAACATGTCAGACGATAGATGTTATTTTCGGCGTGCCAACCAGTTTTTCAAACCAAAGATATCCGTTGATAAAACGAAGCTTATCAGTATGATCATCTGAAGATTTTATCTATTCAGCCCACATTCAACCCACTGCAAATTGCAATGCATAAGCCTCCTCTTATCCACTCAATAGAGTGGTATCTTTACTAATATTCTTTCCTACTTATAAGGATTGGTTTGTAAAGAAAAGTGAAATAAGAATTCTGTCACATAATTATTTTATAACACCATAAACGTCATATTTCTAAACGATGAGGTTAATTTATTTCAATTTAACGCTGGTGTGAACGTTATAAACTTGATAAACGGATCGGAAATGTTGTGCTGAGATGCGAGTACTCATAAAAGCGGACAGCAAAGGAAACGCATTAATGTGATTTACCGAGTGGATAATCCAATGCAGTCTAGATTTATTAACGTAGTAGCTTCGGAACTTATGATTTTAACTTCTATCAGTAGTCAATACCTACTTTTGTGTGCGAGGTATAAAAAAATTCGATAGATATTATTACACAAAGATTTTTTTTTTTTATGAGTTTTTCAAACAAATGTATATACGCATATTATAATACAATCTAAGGCAATTATAGTTTTACTTCTTGTGACTCTTGTGTGTGTTACCCGTTTTATAAACACAGTCAATCTGAACAATGTTGTCATTCCTTAAAAAAGATTTTCCTTGCTCGTAAACAATAAAGTACCTACTAGCTACTATTATAATCTGTTTTACACAAAATGAGCTGCCTAATAATTCTATGATATTATATAGATATTAGCTAATACGTAGATAATATTTTACTATGTTCAACGGATCCATAAATATCGTCTTTTAGATATTAATTTGATTATAAACATTATTTAATACTTAAATCCCCATGTTTATGTGTTAGTTTACATTTATGTGACACCAAGAAACTAGAGTAAGCCTGTATTAAGAACTTTATCAGAAAATACTAACCGAATATAGAATCAGTGGTCACTATGAACGAATTATAGGTTCTGTAACTGAATTCGAGCAGAGCAAAACAATTGCCAATTAGAGTATCAAGCCATATTACATCTATGTTCTCATGCTTTATTGGGTAAATAAATGCAGTGAAATAAACTGAAATGCCTTATAAATGTATTAGGGTCTCCGTTGACCTGTCAAGGAATTTGTTCTCGAACATTTTCATGCCCCTTATATCGTTTCCCGTGTTCAAAAGTGCTCTTTGTACACCAATTCTTTCAAAGTTTACATACGATTGACAACATAGTAAAACAAAAGTTATGAAAGTAAAAAAACTAGGTATTTTTAAGTCCCTACTCTAAACAATACTCAATGCTTAGACTTTTATCATTGATGGGCGTACAAACAAATAGCAACATCAGAGACAAGTCATTATTCATCTGAATCATCATTTATCATCATTCATCATCATCATCATTCATCATTCATCCTTTATCGTCCATTTATCCTTCATCATTCATCCTTAACTTAAACTTTGCTGATATAAAAACGTATGGAAATACCAATATGAGCTAAATAAAAAGCTAGAGCAATTATTGTCCGCCAGGTCTACGCTGGCCCTTCCAGGTATAGTGCGGCCTAATCTCGAGATCTTCTTGGAAACTGTGTCGCTAGAGGCGGCATGTCTATTAGTAAATCACACGGTTCCAGACTATGTACAACTATCGACTACACAGGGTTGTCACGCTTGAATACTTTGATATTTTGTAACCGAATTCAAAGTATTGTAATAGCATCTAGGGTTTTCAGAAAATAAAATTATAAGCGCAACCATCATGTAGTTTTATGTAAACAGAAACGTTTAATTAAAATATACGCTGCATCGCAATATGTTGTTGCTAATGTAACGAAAAGCATTAATTGTGGTCACAGTCATGTTTAGCGTGTAGCTAGTAGGTAACCGTTGCAGACACCGGTTCGTACCTCACGATTTCTAACAACTTTTTGTTATTTTTTATAAGTTTCCCTTGTTACGCGTATCGACACTGACGAATCCGTTAATTTACTTATTCACTAGCTGTTTCCCGTGGTTTCACCCGTTGAAATTTCGGAGATCACGCAGGAATCTCTGTACCTCTGACATCGTGTGTACAAAATTTCATGCTGATCGGTTGAGACAGAGTTACTTTCGCATTTATTTTATTTTATTATTGTGCAAAAGCCGTGGTAACGTCTTTAAAATATCTCCTTACGTTTGCATTTTCACCTAGTTAAACTCTAAACACGACTGCACCTCAAAAAAACGTCTAAAAGTCAAATCTCGTCACCATTTGAAAGGGATAAATCTTTGTCAGTGAGATATAAATTATTTAACGTTTTATTTGACAACCCCATTTCGTTGTGTTGCTTGTCCCAGCGTTTGCCTAAGGCGAGCCACTTAATCTCACTTATTCTGCATTGAGTTCAAATAGGAGCTTAATAGTAAAAGCGAAATTCTAGCCTTACATCTAGTCTATTTAGCATCAATTTCTTTTTGAATTATTATGTAACTAGTTGTGCCCCGCGGTTTCACTCGGGCTAATTTCAAAGTTCCCGCGGGACTTACGGGATAAAAAGTACCCTATGTGTTCATCTGATGTATAAGCTACATTATTGTAAAGTTTCATTTAAATCCATCCAGTAGTTTTTGCGTGAAAGAGTAACAAACATCCATCCATCCATCCATACATTCTTACAAACTTTCACGTTTATAAAATTAGTAGGATAAATTTCTTAAATAATTTGTTTTAAATCAAATTCGGCGTAAAAATCAAGCATACCTATATTTGATTCGATTTTCTAAGCTACAGGGATGACGGATAAATACTTACAAATCTGCATAATTATATCCTAATAGACCTTATAGAGATTAAAATCACGGATACCTTTTACTTGGAAACTTATCAGACATTGCAAGATACCTGTAGAAAGTGAAACTCACTTCTCTGTACGTAACGACTTAACGAGTCAAGGCAAAATAACACGGGACCAAGAAACTTGTGCTAACGACATCTCCTCTAAGTACACTATCATGTATTACCAACTTAATAAAATTTCACCCAGGCACAGACAATATCCAATAGTTGTAAAATGTAAATATGTAACGCTTTTATTACTTAACTAGCTGTTCCCCACGGTTACATCTGCATTAATTTCGGAGTTCCCGAGAGAATTTCGGGATAAAATGTATATATTATGTAGTATTACATTATCTGTGGCAAAGGTATGACCGATTGAGTAGTTAACAAACATACATTCGCAATTACAATATAACTATATAAAATAAAAGATTATATTGTACACTAAACAAACCGGAACAACCGTACGGGGCCCTTTTTAACCCACTAGCAAATATTAGATAGAATACCTACTTAATTTTATTTTTTTCTTTATAACGTCAACGTCAACAGTTATGCACCTGTAACTTTGGCTTTGTGCCAATTAATTTGAGTCGCTACTTAACATTAACGATAGTAAATAACACGCATATTACATATCTTTATTGAAATCGTACGAAACAATAGATTTTAGTCATATTAGTGAGTTAGCCACCCATAAACAGAAATATAGGTACATAGGAGTATCTTGTGATGTGGATAACATTACTTGAAATTGTACCTTAGTATGAACTTAAATGGGACCAAAGATTGATTATCATAACATTGTTTATTTTTTTTTTATTTTTTATCTATCGAATAAAGCAGTTTAATTTATTAATGATCGTGTAGATGTAATAATTATGTGTTTTCTCGACTAACAAATAATATTGCTTCCATGTCTGACTTCACTCAAAACCAGGACATAACAAGATAATTAAGCGGACAAGGAAAGTAAGAGCATTTGACAGCTGCAGCGCGGCCATCTTAGATCTAGTGTCAAAGTTCACGCGCACACGCCGGTTTCGCCACAACTCACAAGCGAGTGAGATGAGTTATTCAACTTAATACGTTTCCGTAGTAATTTTGCATGTGAATCACCTTAGTAATTGGATAACGACGATGAGCAAATCATCATGACCTTTACAAATTTGCACTAGACCAACAACGAACGTTAAATTCAAAAGCTTTTTCGTCGGTCAATATGAATTGACTTTGATATTATATTTAATGAAACTTTAATTATTATACAGTCATAAAAATATTTTAAACTCAATCTTAAAAAATATATTTAAATGTTATTGTAGGTATTTCGTTTGAGAGACTGCTTAAGTTATAGGTATGCAAAGAAAACTTTACTTACATTTTAACAATAAACTATATAATGTTGCATTCCCCATAATGGCATAATACTCAATAGGATTACAACAGTAATAGCATTGTGTATTTAATTTTTTTTTTGTAGAAAAGATTTCAATACCTCGATGGTATTTCATATCGAGTATTTAAAAGATTTGAAAGAAGTAAAAAAGAGTAATTAAAAGTCTTATTTTTATTACTTTTAACCTACTGCAACCTTATCTGCCTCATATGTAAAACAAATCGTAAACTTTATAATCTATTCTATAACATTGCACTTTTAAAATTTTCAAAAACAGCAACTTGGTTTTATAGACTGAATTCCCACATTAAATAGAAATTGTTAAGATATAATCGGTAATTCTATAATAAAAATAGTTATATTATACTCGTATTTAAGTAGTCTATCGCGACGATTAAAGAAATCTCATCTAAATTATTGACACAAAATTTCCACATAGCCATAAAAATTCGCCATTAAATACTTACGGAATATAATTTACGCCTTATGAGATATGATATTACACCAGTGAACTAGAAATGAGAGGAAATGCACACGGATTCACGGGCGATGACCGACGACCCACCATAGCTGCGGACCATGACGGGAATACCTTCAATTCAATTTAATACAAACCATTGTGGTTCTGCATTTAAGCGCCAATTTGAAATAACAAACCGAAATTCGATTGTGAGAATGTTCCTTTTTAATCTCAATCCAAAGTCTAGATTCGATTACTTTTTTTTTGCTTTAGTCAAATTTATTGTGACGCCAAACAATTTAACCATGAAAATAGCTTTGATTTTTTTTTGTTAAAGGTATATCTTATAAATAGTAGTTATACTTGTAATATATTTGAAAATACGAATATATAAAACCGAATGACCTAAGTTATGAGTTGATCTTTGAATTTGAGATTTGCGGCACGAGCTAAAGGCAGGTACGTATCTACTAAAAGTAGAACCAAGAGTTGAATGACAAAACGTGCTCATGCATATCATACGACGTTTTGCACTGTTTGCAGAATTTTAAAAAACTGTAAGCTTGAAATCACGCGTTTCCATTGAAATAAGCAACATTATAAATCAAAAAGGGTTACAATACTACGATAGCCATTTTACTTTTTGAAAAATATTTAAACACTAGACCGCTTAGGTATTCATAAAAAGCGTTGAATTTGACATTATTATGGGTAATAAAAACATCTTACCATCAGGTAATAAAATACCAATGGTAATATACTCGTAATAATATAGTATACCTATAAAATAGATTAAGATGGATCATGCCAAGTTACAGCACGATGTTATCGGTAACTATGCAGTTCAACGCGATCTGACCATGTGACTTGAATGGACAAACACAAACATACCTACCACCCGTGTCATTTGAACGAATGCTCAATGCCAAGCAATGTCTTGGTCATTCATGCTGCTCGCGGTTTATTTTGCATATCCATTGATTACACGAATTTGATGAGACTGAATAACGTTATTTATAGTACGCGTCATAAATCAATAGACAACAAAAATACCTACCTATAAAATAGCCTAATATTTAACCAATATTATATCTATAATCAATATGATAAAAGGGTAAATCTCGAACCAAAGTTCCCGGGAGAGTTCCGAAATTCACGCTGGTGGAACCGGAGAGAACGGTTTTATTCGGCACTAGCTGTCCCCGCAGTTTCACCTGCGGTAATGTCAAAGTACCCCTGATAATTTCGGTATAAAAAGTGCCCTATGTCACTTAGAATTACCGTAGCTTCCTATAAGTGAAAGAATTTTCGAAATCTGTTCAGTATATATAGATATTTACAGAGGCGGCTTACGCGTGTATAGAAACAATTGATGCCAATTAGTAATTATTATTAATATTATTATTTATTTTATAGCATCGCTTTAGTGAATAGCTGTTATGGTGTTATAATTATGTCTAAATAAATAAATAAATAAATAAATATCCAGAGATTACCTGGCCCCTACAGCAACCCCCTACTCACAAACTTTACCTCTTTATTAGTATACATAGATTCAGTCATAGGGTTTTATCTCGAGGGAACTCTGAAATTGACGCTGGCAAAATCGCGGAAGAAATAGGTAGTTGGTATCTAGGTATATCATACCTTTGAAGTTGTTTCTTGTCAGTTAGTCTTATTGATTAAACTAGTTGTGCCCGGCGGTTTCACTTGCGTTAATTTCAGAGTTCCCGCGGGAATTCCGGGATAAAAAGTACCCTATGTGTTAATCTGATGTTAAAGCTATATTATTGCAAAGTTTCATTTAAATCCATCCAGTAGTTTTTGCGTGAAAGAGTAACAAACAAACATCCATCCATCCATACATTCTTACAAACTTTTGCGTTTATAATATTAGTAGGATATGACTACTTGGAATTTTAATTTGTATATTTTAAGTAACCAGAAAATAGTTCCATAACAAAAAAAGGAATTTTTCTGCTAGTTCAAAACACATTTCATGGACAAAGCGATTCAGTAAATGCAAATTCTACAGAATTCGACACTACACCACATCAGAACGTAATACCTAACTGTGCAATAATATCTTTATATACCAACATGTGAAGTCTTTTACAGGTGCAATACATGAAGAAGGTGAATCAACTGCAGTTATAAATCGATGTATAAAAGTAATGAAAGCGAATTGCGCCAGTTTATTGCATGTGAATATTGACAGATGTTGATGGATCGTTTTGCTAAATTTCGAAATACTAATTGATCTTCACACTTTGTAGTGAACTACGTGTTATAAAAAAATTTAGAACTGATCGTAAATATGAGAAAACACCCCGGGCCGCTTCTTGTTTGTTATAAGGAATGTCTTGAATTTATATTTCTTCCATGCCCATAGAAGCTTCACTGCATATTTCAATAATGTTTTAACATAATTTTAATACTGATAAGACAAAAGAGTCCTTACTATTTTAAATGCGAATGTAACCTTTTATTTGTTTGTTTGTTAGTTGTTACGCTTACTGTTCGTTTTCAGGGGTACAGTAAAGGATATAAGGAACCCGGAAATTAATGCGAGTGAAACCGCGGGGAGCAGCTAGTTAGTATAAGAGACCTCAATCTATAGGACAGTCGACTATAATGTAACTCCTATATCTAAACTGTATAGATAAAGGCTATTACCAGCACTCGGGGCGCGCGCGCACCGCATAGCAAGCGGAAGCGATAACTCCGCAGCCGTGAGGGAATCAGATTATTGGCGTCAACCTCACTATAATGTAATGGCATAGAATGGGATAAAAGTGGCACTGTTCCTGAGTCCTGACCACTATTCGAAGTGGAGAATGACCGCACAGATTTATTACAGTGCCGGCTAATGGCACCTCCGGCCATTGAATTTGCTAACACTTGCAATACGTTTTCCATAATGTCAAAATTAATAAAAGAACGCTTTGAAATATATCCTATTTGCGCCAAAAACTTTTCGTTTAAAAACACACAAATCATCGCGCACAAAGAAGTTTGAATTTAAAAAAAGAACGTTTTGAGTCTTCAGACTTTAGACTAACAATTTGAGTGTCTTTGTTTTCTTTATTAAAAATATTTCCATATTGCAGAATTTGCAACAATTAATTATGATAAAACGGAACACTAAGTACCTACTCGAAAGTAAAATTACATAATATTATGTCAAAGGACTTACAAAATGTGAGCTGAATGTCACGGTGTTATAAAATGTTGTAAAAACCACAACTTAAAAAAAAATTGCCAATGTTACCAGTGTTTTACACGTTGTTAAACATTGAGGCCAGTATGTAACATTTTTTATAAAAATAAAAACAGTTGATAGTATTAATTTAGTAAAATTTTGTCATACATCTCTACCAATATTATAAATTTGAAAGTAACTCGCTGTCTGTCTGTCTGTTATGCTTTCACGGCTTAACGGCTCAACCGATCATCATGAAATTTTTAATACACGTTGTCAGGGGTACAGGGAAAGACATAGGGTGCTTTTTATTCCAGAATTCCCGCGGGAACTCCGAACTTAACGCAAGTGAAGAGTTCTTACTATTTCAGATTGTATTCCTTCCTTAATCTATGATTTTAGGTGACAATAGGCAAGACGGTATTGTATTTCTTTTTGTCTCTATCTTTAAGCTCGTTATGTTTCAAAACGCTAGCAGTTTTATTTGACGGGCAACTACACAAAGTCATGTAGTAATTATTTAATAATAAGTTATTAAAATACGAAATTTAAGAATACTATATCATCAAAGCAACACGGGACATAGAAGTACCTACGCATTACAAAATGGCATACAATTGTTTTGATTGCGATAGAGTAGAGCGGATCGATAATTTTGAGGGAATAACGTGTTATTATTATCTAAGATTGAGCGACCACAACTCCGTAAAGTAAAGTAAACCGCTAAAGACGAAAGAAGGCCATCGAGTCAGTTTTAGTGTAGGTACCGCTCTTCTTTTATAAATTTATTTGAAACTAGCGGTTCCCCGCGGTTTTACCTGCGTTAATTTCAGATTCCCATGGGGATTCCGTGACAAAAAGTACGTCCTTATCTGTACCCCTGACAATGCGTATGCAAAATTTAATGATGATCGGTTGATCCGTTAAGGCGTGAAAGCGTAACACACAAACAGACAGAATTACTTTTGCATTTATAATATTAGTAGGGATGTATGACAAAACTTGTGAAACAGCGTACAATTTTTTATTTTGTATTAAAATTCGCGACCTTTTTTTTATAAAATATGTATTATAAGTTTAAAGTAAAAGACATACTTTTTGCAAACCAGTTTCGGGAACACGATTGTAACGAAAGTTGTAAAATGTCACAAAATTTCGTAAGGTCAGCTCTGTACAGCAATACAGGTAGTGTACAGTCAACAACAGAAATAATAAACACTTGACCGTCATTGAATCTTATTACAACAGTAATAAAGATCAAAAACTGACCAAAATGATTACATATCTCTGCTGCCAACTGTACCTACAGCGTATGTAATTTAACTTCATCGTTTTACGTAACATTTTTTTATTTGTTGTCAGCGATATTCAATTACTTGTTGGTTGGTATACGGTCAATAGGTAGGTACTCATAAGTCGGTGCCTTTTGTTATTTATGGTAGCAATTGTAAGTACCTATACTACTTTCTCAACTTTCACTATTGTTTTTCGACTAGTTAACGCCCGTGGTTTCAATCGCGTATATTTTAGCATTTGCTTAAAACTGTTTGATGGTCATTTTAAAAAAATAATACAAAGGTAAAAGACATAAACATAATAATATTATGTAAATTACATAAATCTCATTAAAATCCCTCAAATACTTTTATGTAATGCGCGTAGCTCGTAGAAACAAACGAAAAATCGGTCTAACCAAAATTATTCTCAAAGACTACTTACTCACGTCAATTGGACTCAGAAACTTCAACACATTTCAAAAGATTAGAAAGATTCAAAAGTGTTGATTGTGCATACAAACCATGTAGAATTAAAATTTGAGTAAGATACCTACACTGAATTCGTTTATTGTGTTTAGTTTACGTTACTTAAGTTATTTTCAAATTCAGATTTAATTATTTTTTTTCATTCACGCCGCATTTAATTAAAGATATATAAAAAGAATATAAATAATTCACAGTTTTTCATATTGTTCACGTAAGAATTGCAATCGATTAGGAAGACGTTTTGATGGGATCATTAATTTAGTTAGTGTTTTATGATTATTCTCATCTATTATTCGAGTTCTATTGTGAAATCATCGTTTTCGGGTATTATTTAAAGTTTCTTTTCTCTATACGTATATGGCAGTGAATGCCAGCAATTATTGAATAACATCTATGTACCTAGTTTAATCTCTGCCTAAAATAATCTGATAAACTTTCTCATTGTATTTAATACATGTCACTATACATAGTAAACAAAGTCGCTTCCCGCTGTCTGTCTGTCCCTATGTAGGTATGCTTAGATCTTTAAAACTACGCAACGGATTTTCATGCGGTTTTCACCAATAGATAGAGTGATTCATGAGGAAGGTTTTTATCTATATTTTATTCTGGAATTCCCGCGGGAACTTCAAAATTACCACGGGTGAAACCGCGGGGGACAGCTAGTAATTATATGTAGGTAATATATAAAATTCTTGTGTCGCAATGTTCGTTCCCATACTCCTCCAAAACGGCTTGACCGATTCTCATGAAATTTTTTATGCATATTCAGTAAGCCTGAGAACCGGCTACTATCTATTTTTTATCCCCCTAAAGGTAGTTCCTGCGGGAATTCCGAAACTCACGCGGGTGAAACCGCGGGGCACAGCTAGTTTTTATATAAAAGAAACCTTGATCATAAGACTTAATATAACAAGAGATGTTAATTTTGAAAATAAATGTAATAATATTTAATATTATTAATATTATACTTATTCGAACATCATAAAAGTTAATGTCATATGTAGATATGTATGTATAGGTTTGTTACCATTTAACTACGTAACTTTTGAATGGATATAATATGACCGCTAAAAGGTTAAACGAGGGAGAAATTCGATCTTATTAAAAAAAAAAAAACACAAAATTTTATTACTTAAGTTTCTTAACTATTCAACCAAATACCTACTTTTATCTACTGTATATTTTCATGAGTAGGTACTTAAGAAAGAGACGAACCGACGACGACGATTATCTAGGCCGGTGATTCGATGCCACTTTATACCTGTTATGACCGATTCTTTCACGATTTTTTCTGAACGATTTTACTTGTGATTTTTTTCTTGGTTTTTTATCTACGCATAATATATTATTACATGAAATCATGAATTATTATCAAGAGCTTAATATGCCCCTCGTTTAAAATTACGTAAATATTATAAAATATAAAATGTACCTAAACGTAAAATGTAGGTATAATAAGAAATAATAATAATTATCTTACAATACATTTTCCGTTATACTTTTAAATTATTTAAAATATATTTAAATTTTCGCTTTCTCACGAACCTAAAAGATGCGTAACTCGCATTTTCGCACGTTTAGCTTCCTATTGTGGTATATTAAGAAGCTCTTTCAACAGCATTTTACGTGAAACGTTCCGTTATACACAACGCGTGAGAGCATTAGACAAAGACATTGCTTCTGTTGAATAAACGTTAGAAAGACTATACTTTTCTATTAGCTTTCATTGTTTTAATGCTGCCTAATGTCCTTTATTACCAGTTTAGTTATACTTATTTACTTATTTACCTTTCTACCTATGAAACGATGAAATTTTTTAAATATTAAAAATGGAATCATCATTCCCCTTGGGCACTTGCAATTTGTAGGTTTGTATCTTCAAATCTTGATAACTTTGACAAATCGTAAACCTTTTTTGTCTACATACAAAATAAAATCATTTTAGAGGAGATTTGGATGGGTTAACATTTATATATGTACAGGAAAATGATTTCGTTTTATCTAAATATAAATAATATACTCAATATTTAAGTGTATTATTATAGCTGTATGATTCCTAAATAAATAAATAGTCTTGTATGTGAGTATACCTCAATGATAACCTGGGTAAAGAGAACTTGCAAAAAAAGAATATACTAACATTTTGTGCTATTTCCGGTTCTTTAACTAAAACAATAGCTAAAAAGGCTCAAACAGAAACCGAAAGTAATTCACTGCTTCACTGACATAAAAGAGTGTGTTCACTGAGGATTTTAAAAATTCATGTCTACAGAAATTGTAAGTTGGTGCGAAACGAAACGTATCACGAACACTATTGTTCCGGTGTCGGCGAGATTGATGCCGTGACGACGATCGCATGCTAACAATGCAGCCGGCGAGGCGACGCCACGGCACGGCGCAACGCAGACGTGGGAGAACACGGTATATGGAGCATGTGAAACATGCTTTAGAAGGGAATCCAATTTGTTTAATAGATTTGTGAACGTTTACGTGACGTCTCTAACATAGGTTTTTTATCAAACATGTCTATTGTAACGAGTGAATGTTATGAAATAATACAATATTTTAATAGAAAATTGAAATATTGTAATCCTACTAATATTATGAGAAAGTGTGGATTTTCTGATGTTTGTTACTCAATCACGCAAAAACAACTGAACGGATTTGGATGAAATTTGGCATGCACGTTGTCAGGGGCACAAAGAAGGACATGGGTACTTTTTATCCCGGACTTCCAGCGGGAACTCCGAAATTACCGCGGGTGAAACCGAGGAGCACAGCTAGTATTTAATAACTACTTAGCGAGTGTCGGGAATCTTCCAAGAACTCTTTATAATATCCAGGAACAACTGAACAATTGTCATCAAAGTTTCATCACAATCGGATCAATGGTTTAGGAATCCGAAGAAGACAAAACATGAAAACATTATTTTTTATTTAGGTATATAGAAGACAGAAGATTTCAAGCTGTAATGAAGTCAATTTATTTGGCGAACACAATATTACATATTAAACCATGTCATTGCTATTGGGCAACTCAATAGTCAAACATCAATGATTTACCCATACTATGATTAACTATAATTTATCTGTTATTTATCAAATTGCTCAAAGTTAATAATACGTTAAAATAACCAGCTTATAAAATATAAAATTAATAATCAAATAACACACTATGCAACATGTAGTAATATGAATGTCGTGAGGTAAATAAAATTCTGTAGACTATACGAATGTAAAATTCTTAGAATTGAGAAGGTCACAATAAATGGCGCACAAAAAATATACCTACTTAAATAACTATTAGAGGTCGTGAAGGAAGCAAAGTGCCTGCAGCTCACAGGCGCAACCTCCAGTGATGGCGAACAAATGGGACAAGATAAGGTGGGCCAAAAAGTTTTGTGGTTAACGAACTGGTTTCAAAGAGGCGTGTAGTGTTTCTGAGGAACAGCGAACATCCGGCGTTCGGGTCATATGACGAATAAGTATCAAATAACCGTCCAATTTTTTTTGGAACTAGCTGTGCCCCGCGGTTTTACGCGCGTGAGTTTCGGAATTCCGGTAGGAACTCCAAACTTCTTTCATAAAAACCTTGTTCTGAGAATAACGAACACAAAAAATTATGTATAATAATATCCAGTGAATTATAAAGGTAATTTATTTTGAATTGTTAGTTAATTCTTAAAAGTCGCAAGGTCGAAGTTTATATATGTACCTACCTTCTTCAAAAAAAGCTTTTCCGAGAGAAAATTAATTAATTGAGATATTCAAAAAGTTAATTTAGATGAAACAAAATCGTTACAAATTTCCCACGCCTATCGATCTAACAAGGAAATATTTTGTCGAAATAAAAAATTCAAAATTGAGAATTTGAGGCCCACTGCCGGGAGCCATATCTCGGCCGCGCCCGTAATGATAGGGATCTGAGAAATTACTTTATTATTAAATATTAGGTACACCGCCCACAATACAGGCGTGGCAAAACGTGAAAGTGTTTTCGGAATGATGTCATCCTCATTTTTAAATATTAAGATCACATCAAAGTTATTCGTACGTTCTATATACTAAATATGCTTAAGATTTGAATAGGTCAATGTCTTTAATCTTCATTCGGATAAAATGGAAATTTAAATTGTAGGCCAATTAACAAAATCCAATCAGAGTTCACTATAACGACTTTTCTTATAACATGCTTCCTATAAAATGTTAAGACGATGATGAGAAGTTTTGAAGTTAGGCTGGTAATTTTTTATGGGTTTCAAAATAAATCCATTTTGCTGTTTCGGTAGATACCTGTTCGGAAATTAGGTAATAATGGAAAAGGTTTCAATTGCTTGACCATTAATCTGATAGTGATTATTCGCTCCAATGCTTTCTTGTGGTCATTGCCCGTTAAAAAAAAATCAATTGTGAAATTTGCAGAAATGGATCCAAAGTGTGAATGACCTACCATTGTGAATTTAAGACGTGAAAAAACCCTGTTAGATTGGACAGAGATGTTTACACAATGTCACTTATAATAAAATGAAAGGCTAATTAATTTAATCAATCGAAACTAAATCTCAATTAAATATAAGTTATTCATTTACCTTAGTTGTTTATTAAATCGAAATTTTGTTATTGGTTAGTATTAAGTCTGCATTAATCACTTATTTTCATGTACGCATATCTACTCTACTACAAATTAAACAAACATCTAGTCAAATTAGGCAATAAAACACACTCTTCAAGCGCCATGTATCGAAACTAAACCTCTATCCAATCTCTAGTCCCTACTAACATTATAAGTGCAAAAGTAACTATGTCTGTCTCTGTCTATCTTTCTGTCGTCTTTTACGCTTTCACGTCTAAATGGCTCAACCCATCATCATGAAATTTTGCATACACGTTGTCAGGACGTACGGTACTTTTTATCCCATATTTCCCACAGGAACTCCGAAATTAACGTGGCTAAAACCTCTGAGAACAACTAGATACATTTAAGTTTTAAATCCTGCCGGTTAGTAGGTTTTAACTACAATATTTCATACCGTGTAAGTATACCTAGAAATGTACCTATTATAATCAACGAGTATCGATTTATCATTGCGGCCAATAACTGTTCACAATACACTAGATCAATTTGAATTCACACAATTAATGGGTTAATTAATTATAATTAGAAAACTGATTAATGCGGCTCGAGCAAATTATGAAATACTAGCTATTCCTCGCGGTTTCACCCGCGTTAATTTCGGAGTTTTCGAGAGAATTCCAGGGCCAAAGACACCCTATATTATCCTTCTTTGAAAAAAAATTATGCACCCTTTGCGACACTTATATCAACTATCGTTATAATATTTCAACCAACAATTTACACACAACCTACCTTATTTCGTGTAGTAATTGTTGGTTTTGTGGGGCTGGTTCGTTTTTACAAACCATAGAGAAAATAAATTGACTAGAGTTGACATGCAGGTGCAGTTGCAGAGGAAGTTAGAGCAAATACTCTAACTTAACGAAAAATTTTTTTGCTAGTATCGCAAGTATATACTGTGAATTTTCAAAACGTAATCAAAAGACGTTTAATACATTTTTTTTTTGTTAATGAACGTTTTAGTGCGTAATGAACAGTTTTGTATGCGAAAATCACCCGGCGACACTAGTTTTCACCTGTTTTCATACTAAACAAAGTTTATGTCTCTTCTATTAGTTATTTTCTGTTCTGTGTTACGGCTCGGCTCTAGTTCGACGGACGTAGGGAAAGGTAGGAGGGCTGTGACGGGCGCAACGTATTCAAACACGCCGCAGGAAGCACCACACACACACAGTCACAAAAAGTTTAACCTTGAACAGTCAATACTTAAACATTCAGTAACAGGAACATAATCATTCACGTTCATTTTTTTTGTAAATTTTTTTATTTGAATGTGAAAAATGACAATGTAAAAATAATATGTTTCAGTTTGAAGGTTATTTATTTTGTCATGTGGTAAAAACTAATAAAGTTACATAACCCGGTAGTAGTTTCTTTATATAATAATAATTAATGCTTACACCAGCAAGATAAAATTTAATTCTTAAACTCAAGAACTGGAAGAACTCGTAAAATTGTACAACTCGTTGATGTCTAATACAAAACCAAGAATGCAAAAGTTTACTATCGCGACAATTTGAACGAAAAAACCTTGGAAAAATCTTAGGACAGATATAAGATATACATAATATATATTTTAGTGAAAAAAATCATATAAGTAAGTACAGATTATAATAACACAATTTTAATTACCTTCAACACGATTGCTCAAGCAAAAACTTCTTCAAAGATTTACTGCATAAACACAAAGCCAATAAAATCTAATTACACATCTAATAAGCGTTAGCAATGGACATTGTTATCTATTGAGAGACCATGACACGAACAATAAACTCTCCTGGGAAAGGAACAAAGACCCTTGCCAAGAACAGATAGGCTTACATTAATTAAACCACAAAACACCATTACGTCTCATGAAATTCTCACAGAATAAATAGGCTCAAGCTGTTTTCCTGAATCGACCCACTGTGTAGCACAATGCTACAATAATAATCTATCCAACCGCCGGCACAGGGTCGTCTCTTAATTCCAGTTGGAAACCCACCGACAGGTTGACGTACCAATCAAGGGTACGTGCAATGCTTAGAAGCCTCGCTAGAAAAAGATGGGAACACAAATTCAACATACTAGAAAGGGACAGAGATTGGAATGAATCAGTGGAATGATGCCATCTGTTTCATCACGATCTCAAGTGACATCAAAGTTAATTTTTTTATGCCGAATGAATAGGATATAGGTATTGGCGGGTAGATTTTATATTCAACTGGACATTTTTATTTAATGAATTTATCAAAAGGAACCAATTAGAGTGATAAAATGATTAAGATTAATTTTAGATGATTAGGTGCTAAATTCTAACATTATTTTTCTTAATTTCTAATTTCGACAATATATAATATGTCTAATTCTAAATAACTTTTTCGGGATATCAAGGTCAAACGGAAGGCCCTCAAAGCTTCCCTTCACCGATCGAATCTTGCGATTATAACATAATAGGTTGCTACAGTTAATTCATCATGACATCAATAAAACTGTTTGACAGCAACAATAAAATATATGACACCGACAAGGGCATTTTAGTCACGAATAAAAGCGCAGCGCCTATACCTGTGGTATGTAAGTAAAAATATAGTAGTTAAGATTTATAAAATTCATTTTCATATAAGTATGTACTTAATATTCTATTGAGGATCTCTCCTCGCGTACGTACTGCAACGCAGCACAGAGTACAGTGTATAGAATGAACTTTGTGTTGGTGACTCCTTTCGATAAGCAACACAAAACACTATGTCTTTATTTTTATCGCGACTTATCTAAATTATCCCGCAGAACACTACAGGATTATTATATTATAAGTTAGTTTGGCTGAGAGAAAAATACGGGCAGTAAAACTGAATGTGGATGTACATGTAGGAGGCCTACTCTTTAAACTTATACCTGGGACTCAAATGTTGACCACTGTTCTTAGTTTTTCGCCCGCAATTACACTCCAATTCGTCTAAACTTGTTAGAACGGTGTACGTATACTCAATAATGCAATCCCTTTTGCAAATTTATTAATAGTTATCCGATTATTGATGGTAATATTTTTATTTATAAAATACTCTCGTGTGTCAACTTAGCAAGGCAGTATTGAGAAGTGAGATAGTTGTTAACCTCCCCATGTGGCATGTACCGAGGACGCAATGTGACGTGGTCACTGACTTTTACTCTTTTGTGACCTAGTACGATTATTTGACATACTGTGTATTGTATAGGCCTAGTTTAATAAACTGTTAATATTATACTTATTGTTAGTTTTAAAAACTATGCTACGCATGCTACTTAGTATTGTTGTCACTCCAGAATTTTTTTACTCTACGTGCGCAATGCGCAAAATGCCTCAACCACTGTCGCTTGAGTCTTGCATTTATTTTATCTATATCTCCTATTCATTCCTAGTTTGGTCTTACAAAGAATCGCCCGACTTTAATCTCTCCATTGCTCTTCGATTGACGTTTCAGCACCGTAGTCCATATCCACGTTACTTCACAACATAGTCGCTTAATATCGAACCAGATTATGGATTAAGGTTTAACTGGTGTGGAATATAAAAAATCCATGTCTACCGGAAGTACTTACTTAACGATCAAATGTAATTTATTTTCTAACATGTGGCAAACTTAGGGCATTTACACATTAAGATCAAAGTTTTCGGTTGAGACTGTGACTATAATACATGGGCCTACGATAGGGTTGCCAACCGTCCTGTTTTCCCAGGACATGTCCTGATTTTTGAGGTGTCCTGATGTGTTCTAGATACTTTTTAAGTAGTGTGTTTTTATAAACAATTGTAACTGCTATTATTTATCGTGGATCATGTTTCCATTGCGTAAACATCATATCACTATTTTAATACGATGTCATATTAATAACTACTGCACTAATACTAATACTGCGTCCTGTTTTTAAGCCATAGTATCCACCATGGTATTTCCACCTTGAAATCCTGGCTTTTTATATTTGGGGATAGCAACCCTAGCCTACGAGCCCTATGACTATCTCGTAGTCTTACTAGGTAGGGATACCTTACATCAAAATTTCGTCCAGTGTAATTTCGACAGTACATTTTAGTAAGAAAAATAATGGTAGTCAATACGCCACGTTACGACAACGGAGCCACAAAGCTATCTACGCGGCTCCAAAGAAATTTCACTTTAAAAAGTACATAATACATCTGGCATACAAACACTAATTTGTGATTAGTTTTCATCTAGAGTGTTTGGGATCGTGTTACAGTAAAACACGTTATGTTCTTGGTTTTAGTAAAAATAAGGCCCAGTACGCAATACAGTTAAACGGTCGGTTGCGATACGCCCGCTAACGAGGGGCTATTATGTAACTTTTGTTACTATCATTTTTCGGTTGCAGTCAAAAACATGGCGATTTTGCGATTACAATATGCGCGTTTTGACATCCACAATATCTAGAAATCAACCAAAAGAAACATTCTTCAAAAGTTGAAGCTGCCCAAACATGATTAATTAATCAAAAAATCACTATTTCTCTGATTGAAACTCAAATATGATAGCAACAAGAGTTACATAATTGCCCCGCTAATCGCAAACGTCAATTAGTCAGCTGCTGTTATTAGCTGATTTGCCGCTCAGACGCTGCCGTGTCGTTCAGCTGACTAGGTATATGCCGCTCGTTGTGAGCCCAGTATGAACACGTTACACGATATACTGTGGTCTGCTGGAAATTACCGCGTAGTAAAATATGGACCCAAAACCCATCGAATGTAAACACCATTATTAACATATTCGAATACCCATAAAAGTTCCATTATCGTAAACTTTATATCACCGGGTGTTATTAAAGTATTTTATTGTTATTTACCGTTATATCTACACGTTTTGCAAGTAACATGTTGGCTATCTAGTTATTACTACTGATATTTTTTCCTTTTGATAATTTTGGTAACGCCCCGAATTGGTAAATAATTTTGCAACAGTTCATGATTGGGCACTATTATTGACTAAGAAGTTAAACGTCCTATAAAGCCAAATATTTCCAACTCAATCGTAACCTTATTTTCAAAGTAATTTATTCATAACACTGATACTCTTACCATTATATTCTATAGAAATATTCAGTAGAAATTATGTCCACTACACTATTCTTATCCTTATTCTTTCCTTACTTATTTTATAAACGCAAAAGTTTGTATACATGGATGTATGAATATTTGTTACTTTGTCACGCATAAAGTAATGAATGGATTTTAATGGAACTTTACAACTAATATACAAAAATACGCACACCGAAGTGATAAAACGTGAAAATACATACATAACCGTATTTTTAAAATTCGATCAATTATGAAATTCATGCGTAGTTTATAGGTTGTTAAAAGTAATAATTACTACCAAAGTACATTTTATTACTACTAAAACCTTTAACCCCTAGTAAAACAAACAGAACAAGTGGTAGGTAGTGGTTCTAATCGACCTCGCAAGCTAAAGGCAAGCCACTCCCACTTCGTCCACGATGCATAATGTAGCACCGTTCGGCAAAGTCGCATACCAGCATGCTATAAAACACAATTTATCTATTCAATAAAACAACCCAAGGAGTCATGTCGCATTTTGACCAAAATAACCTCATTATTAAAATTATTCAATTCGGTAACAGATAAGTTTAGCATGAAATTTAATATCGAGTAACGATAAAATTAACTATATAGGTAGTTGGTTTAGTATTGTCAGTACAAAGCATTGCAATATATTTTGATTGTTCTGTTTTAAATCAAATAATTACCAAGGTAATAAGGTAACAATTTGTTACTAAATTATGTTACTCTACAATTTAGTAAAGTAAATATTTTGTTAATTTTTTCTACAGGTGACACCTTTGTCAACTACCTAAGTCGCCTAATATACCTACTTAGTAAACGCATTAATAACCTTTTTTATGGTATATTTAATTATTTCTTAAGAATTTGTTATTTAAAGAATTGTTCATATTGTAACTGTTTACTGGCAATAAATTAGGTAGGTATTCATTGAACTTTGAAGTATGCAAGTATCTCTAGTCTAGATATTTTTATGTATTGTATAAAGTTGTGGTAGTAAAAAACTGTATTCAGAGACAGTGAGATTTTTAGGTGCTTAACGTGTTAAAACGTTTGTTGATATTTGTTAAATAAATATTATTGTCTACTGCTAAAAAAAACAGCTGCGTTCTCAGAGCGCTGTCGTAAAGTAATAATAAATAATTTTATTGCGAGACTTGTTTCCAACCAATCAACAAGAAAAAATGAAGCTATTACAGTTCTTTATTACAGAAGAGGTCACCAGTGAGCAAACTAAGCAGAACTTTACAGTCAAATGAATTATATCAAGTAAGGTTTATTCAGTAACGATAATAATAATAGGTATACTTAGCATATTAGCATTAAGCAATAAGCATTCCATCTAAAGCCCGCTCGTACAGTCAGATCGGCATTCCTTAACAGGTTAGCTCATTTCATTACTACTGAACATTAAAGGGGGGCCCTATAATGTTAGTCAACTAGCACCACTCATTAGAAAAAATACGGCGCGCGTAACGAGATAGAGCCCCTTAAAACACAAACATACAAAGCGTGCATTTACGTTCAAATACTTAAAACTATCTTCAAAAATTATCTGCCACGTACCTATAAAACCTACTTAAGTTCAGAAGCTAATATTTAGAATTTCTATTTGCTTTAAAATACTTTTTTTTGTATCACTGTAAAAATGTAGACAACATTAAAGTACCGGTCGAAGCTCTTGCAATGTCACTAAAACGTTGTTGACAATATAAGCTATCTAAACTATCAAAATAATTGAGATAGGTACGTGCCTTAACAAAATAAGGCGCCTACTATTATATATTTTAAACCTTATTTTACATAACGATTAGGATTATTTTTATCTCGTCTCGATATTTTGATCTTGGTTTCTGTCACATTAAACAGTCAAGTCCCTATTTTGGTTTGTGTATTTAAATACTTAGGTACATGAATATTTTTGTATATATCGTCTTACCAATTTTGTAAGTTCTTTTACACGTAGTACCTACATAGGTATAAGAGTGCCGGGTTCAGATTTTTATTCAGTCAATAAAAAATAAACTAGGCCCTAAGTAACCTAGAATACTTGTTATCCTGGAACATAGAGTTCCCGAGGGAGTTACGATATCACACTGGTGCATGCAATAATGTATGCTTTGTTGGCCGTTCTTTTGAATAAATAAATAAATAAATGCGCAGAAAGCTATATAATGGTATTACAAGTAGGTACCTAATTTAGGTCTTGAAATAGAAAAATAAATAAACTTTACTCCCGATACAAAGAGTTCCTTAAGGATTTCCGATATAACGCGGGTGTAACCGTGATTGGAACAGCATGTGATTATAATAATCATACAATATTATTATTAAAAATACCTACTAAGCTACAAAAAGAACTATCACGAATGAGCTGTTCACGAAACTCTATATAATTGTGGTGAACAATTCAACAGATATGACATGGGTATTTTTATGGTATTTTTAATAAAATCTTGTTTGACCCAAACTCTAAGGCAGCAAAACATCTGGTCCCTTGACCATAATACGGCACGTTAAGATAACGCGCCACAAAAATTGTCTTTCCCTCGTTCTTAAAGAAGTTTCACTTCAAAAAAACACATCATATCATACAACGTTTCTAATGGCATACATAATATTAATTTCTAATACTTGGGTACCTGGCACGTTTGGAATTGGGTTTTTGGGAAGCGCGTTATGGGCAAGGAATGTTGTTGGTCATTGTGAATAACGGCCCTATTTAGGGCTGTAAATCAACACAAATACGGAGCAGTTTATCCCTAGTTTTATTAGTTTTAGTTGCTATTTTTTTACTGTTATGTATATGAATAGGTTGGCGTGTAGATTTATAATTTGTTTTCTTAAAACTAAGTGTTTGTATATTATAATGGACCGACATCGTCTCCTATCTAATTTTTTTTTTAATTCGTTCAGCTTCAGATCTAAATTCCACACATCAGGCCGTAATCATGATCTTAATACACGCAGCTTAAACGCAACACAATATTAATGAAGTGATATCCAAAAGCCAAGGCGAACGTGCGCTCACAATAGCATACATTTATTTATGCTCAAATAATAAAAACAAGCGCGTCAATTTGGAGCCGTGAACGCAACATTAGGAGTCTATTCAACGAACAGACGCGTGAATGTTATTATACGTATTATAAATGTTAGAATCGAATCATAATCACCGGCATTGTTGTTTTGCACGACACACTGCAAATATTTATACGTTCAATGTATCATTAAATAGTGCAACCGCAGTTTTTTTGAGGAAATCATATTATATCAGTAATTCATTATTAAATTAATGAGCAAAACAATGCTTATGAGAACCATCGAAGCCTTTCTTGATGAAAACTATCCTTATCTATAGTAAGGTTGAGATTTTATTTTAGGTACGATACTCAGACGAAATAAAAAGTTTTTATTTCGTCTGAGGTACGATATACGCAGATTCGTCTGCCTCGCGAGTTTTTTTAAAACCTATCGGTACCTGGGTATTGTCACGTATTGTCTCACATAATATTATTTCTTCCATGCACTCTTACCTATTAGTAACTGGTTTTAAATAAGTGATTGCAATTAACTGCATTGCATTCTAGTGATAGTTTCTGCCATTAAAAATATCAAATTCTAATATTAATTTGTTTTCAAATATCGCTTGTTTGATGTACCTTCCTATAAAATAAATAATTATTATTTATAATCCATAAATGATTTTGGTTGAAAAATCGTACATTATTCTAGATCTAATAGAAGTTAAAATCCTCATGCTAAAATCATGGATGACTTGGATGAGATAGCTACACCAGATCATCAATCAACTGAACATCAATAAACTTTTTATTTCTTATTATCTAAACCCGTTTACTGAATATTGAATAGATGTAAGAAATTACGTATTTTAAACTGTAATTTCCTAGGAATGTTGCTCCGAGATAAACACTGCTTTCCCGATTGTAATTTCGCACAGGGTTCGCTTCCTGTCAAAGGCTTTCATTAAGCACTTCCTTAAACGCATCTCGTAATCGCTCTGAGGAGACTTGCGTTCCTGAGAACGCGTGCTGAGATATAAATTAAATTACAGATTTATAAGCCACATAAATCTAGGTGTGATTACAAGGAATTGCTCCCGATGGAAATTGCTACTTGCAGAATAAACCACCTAAGACCTCTCTGTCTATCGGACGAATAGATAGAAGAAATCAGTGCCATTTTATTATACATTAGTTATATTTTTTTCTTTTTAACATACGGAGGTGCAAAGTGCAAATGTTATGTAGTATGGTATTTTTCTTATTTTATAATTAAGTCACATAATATAGTAGGCACACGCAGAGACATAGGGCCGAAATTATGATACAGAAAATTATATGTTAAGAAATATTTTTGCTAAGATACTCGTAACGAATAATAAAGAGTTCGAGAGTTCAAATATTATGTAGGAATTTAAAATCCAATATTCAGTAAAACCGCGCGTACTTATTAGTAGAAACGCGAGAAACATAGTTTACTTTGTTCACCATGTACCTACACTGAGAACAGTGTTTTTTTTTACTAGAGAAGTATATACGAGTAGGTACTTTTTGCTTGCTATTATATACTTAAACATTATAAAATGGCAAAGACAAGGCTATCAGTGAATATATTCTAATAGGTACTAATGTACCTATACAAAAGTAAAATTTGCAAGTATTTTTAGATATATTGGGTAATCTTTGGAACTACAGAACTGTTTTTTTTTTTTTCACTGAGAGGAAGCTATAATAATAATAATCCCTCATGTGTCGTGGGATACGTTAATGAGTTCCCGCGAGAGTCCCCGAATTTACTTGAATAAAACAAAAAAAAAACTAATTTGGAGGGAATCTTGACCGTCACTAGCCCAAAGCAAAAGAAAAAAAAACTTGGAAGTAGCAACGGTCCGTGAAAGCAGTTTCAAAACGGACCGTTCGGTAAACATGATTTGAGTGGTGAGTGGTGACCAATTTGTGACCATAAAAACCGGTGATGTTGACCAAAGGTGGATATTATTTGAAGCGCGCGCTTTTTTTTTTCACTATTTAAAAAACGAAGATATTTAGGCACGATGTTTCAAAGCCAGTTCGTCATGTCTGACAGGTTTTTTCGGCGAGTCAAATAGACGGTAGGTACCTACCTACCTACCTACTTAATTACATTCATCTACTTCGACAGGTTCTTACCGGTAGGTAGGTAGGTACGTCACAAATATAAAATCTATTAAATTTCGCGTTTTGTATTTACAAACTTTTAGTAAAGTACACAAAACTAATAGGTACCTATAATGATTAATGTACCTACTTAAACATGCATTGTTCATTCGGGTATTTATAGGACCATGGAAGTAATATTATAAGTAGGTAAATAAGACAGTCGTAGATTTTAATCAATGAGCCACTTTGCGAATTCTGATCTTTTACGAGTTTTTAACGTTATACCTACCTACGTAATGTTAGTTAACTATATTTCTGTCGAAGGTCCAGTTGTGGAAAATCTCTATTTCAAAAAATATTTAGAAAAATAACGACACTTTAAATTATTTATCAGAAATATACTGGCACTTTAAAAGTCGATAAATATTCCAATAATAATCAAGTTCAACGAGTGACAAAAGGGACTTACATATTTTAGATGTTGACTGTACCTACACATCAGCTAAGAACGTATTTCATCTCTGAGTTCCCCAGGAAGTCGCATAATTCGCGCGCGTTAATATATAAATGTTATAAAACACCTACATACATAAACAAATTCCTGCTAATACCTACCTCAGACGAAATAAGGCTAATACTAATAACTAATGCTAATACTATTGTAACTGTATTGTTGTTGGGTTTTAGTTTGGATCTGTTGTTTGTTTGTTTATTTTTAGGTTATTTTCTATTTAAATGTTTGGATGAGGAAGAGTGGAACCTACTGGTTCAAGTAGGTATGTCAAACACTTAAAAGTAAGTCCCAACAGCTCCTTGTGACCTATGCTTTTAACATAATTAAAAAAAACGCGTGTGTGTCGTGGAAAACTCGGGTAGAACGAAGTTTCTGCACCTCGTAGTCTCCGAGGAAGAAGAAACCAATAAGCAACCGATAATAAATAATAGTTCCAAAAGCCATTAACCAATAAGCGCGCACCTATGACGCCGTGACGGAAAAATTCTTTCACGCTTGAAATCCGTACCGTGCGATACAGAACTTCGTTCTCAAAATATTTTGATTTTGATAGTCCCTAAAAAACAGTTTCCCAACCTTATTCATAATAGTTAGAAAATGTTATTATCCTGATATTACTACCTACATTACAATTATAACATTACTTTCATTATCCTATACATAACTAAAACTTACCTTGAGTAAAAAAATAGGGTTGTCTAACGTTCCACCTGCTTGCTACGCTCGGAGGCTGCGTCGGCCGGCGTCCGTCACCCCGGAATGTGACACCTGTGACCACAACTTACACACACCAGTCACAGTTTCCAACACAAACTATCCACTGGAGTTAACACTAAATAACTGTTGTCGATAAACCCGAAAAAAATAACGCAGACAATAAATCTATTCAAAATTTTAATCGCGCTTTTGCCGAGATACTTTTTTCAAAGTTTCGCGCATTTAAAAAATAGGTCGCGTGTAAACAGCAACCAGCGCGGCAACACCGACCAACGGACGCGGCGAACGAACTCAAACTGAAATGAGGCGAGAGTGGGGCGTGGGGGCGCGACTGAGCCGGCCGGCCGGTTCGTGGAGCCGAGCCATGGATGATGGAGCTAATAAAAATAATATGACCAAGTCAATGCGATAGTAGCGCTCCTACACCTGACAATGCGGAAACGCAAATCTACTGGTACTTTTCTCTTTCATCCTAAGGATCAGCAGACGCCATTGACGGACCATCAGTATCACCTTTGCTAAAAATACGCGAGAACGGCAAGTAAAGTTTGTGTTATTTGTATGCGTATTTTCTTAGTTATGAACAATGATAGGCATAGAAATGGAATGAATCTTCTATACGATAGTATCATTGTTTGTATTATGCAAATGAATCAGGTCATTTACTTACTGCAATGTTAATTCTTGAAGGTTTTATAATATGGGAAACAGCGTTCTTCGTAGTTCGTAGTCGTTCACAAATTTAATGTATTAACGTAAATTAATTACAAGTGAATACACTAGGACCACAGCTATCTTGCAGAAGAACGGGCATAGGCAGACAATAAAAGGCAATAGAATAGTTTTACCTCATGCAGTGAATAATATTCATTTACCCAACCTCTGCTTTATGTGACCGACATTTTATTTCAGCGTACTATGTACAGTCAGCAGGAGAAATATATAATCATTTTAGACAGTTACCTACTGAATCTTATTGCAATAGTATGTATTTTAGTCCAAAGACTGACAAAAGTGTTAACATGTTTTTGATGATGACTGTACCTATCTCTAAAATGAAAATATAAGTATAAAATGTATAGCCTTCTTGAAGTACCTATCACAAGTTCATGGACCCACCTTTCTTAGTGATTCTTTACGACTGAATAGGAAACCGTGTGAGTAATTTTCAGGTCTTTAGTTTCAGTATAGTTCCAACTTTACAGTCAGTCAGGATGCTTCTTTTATAGAATTCAAATAAATCCTTTATTATAGATAAATGCGAATGTGAATTTATTTGTTTGTTAGCTACGTTTTCACGCTTTGACTATATAGGTATGCCTACTCGAACGATCATCATGAATGATGAAACTATACATAGTTTGGTATACGATATCAGGAGTACAGATAACAAAAAAATTAAAACCGACTTCCAAAAACACAAAACTGAAAAGCTTAAAAAAAATGCTAAAATTAACAAAATACCGATTTAATCCAAAAGACAAAAACACACGTAATATTATTATTGGTTTGTGCTACCACTGATAGGTTTGAATTCGGTGACAAGCTGGTGTCTGCCCACTTGGGTTGTTCTGCTCACGGAGAGCTGGTTGCGGGAGTTGACTTAGCCCATCTGGTCCTCCATATTTGGCTTGTCACCGACTTCATACCGATCAGTGGTAGCACAAACCAATAATAATATTACGTGTGTTTTTGTCTTTTGGATTAAATCGGTATTTTGTTAATATTAGCATTTTATTTTTAGCTTTTCAGTTTTGTGTTTTTGGAAGTCGGTTTTAATTTTTTTGTTAAAAATTTTTGTTTATTTTTCGCTTTTAAGTGACTTAGTTGGTAATTTCTCTAAGTTACAATAGCCTAATGTCAACTGCTCATCACCTTTTACAAAATATTACTTTTCCCGACGCAGGGACGTTAATTGTTGAGGAGTTCTCCCAGTGCATCACCATCAGTTCCACTTCACCATATACATTGTGACGGGCATAAATTGTTTAGAAACCATATTAAAGTTGACGATTCAGAACCCGTGAAATACCTATTATTGAGTAGTTCCGATGACCATCGGTGGTCTTTATCATCAGTTCCACTTCTTCAAATTTTGCTTTCCGAAAGCAAATAAACGATTTACTATAAAAAATACAAAAATCGCTATAGGTGTGCCTATAATTTTTGAAGAGTTCCCTCGATTTCTCCAAGATCCCATCATCAGATTCCGACTTGGTGGCAATGGGACCTAATTGGGAGTAAACCCTTTCAAATAAAAAAAGAATTTTTCAAATCGGTCCACCCGTCTTCGAGTAATCGGTGAATATACATAAAAAAAAAAAAAAAAAAAAAACATACATACAATCGAACATAGAACCTCCTCCTTTTTGGAAGTCGGTTAAAATAGAACCGCGGGTATTTGAAATTAACGTTGGTGATATCGCGGGAAACAGCTATAGTACCCACCATAAATGCTAATGTAACTCTGTCCGTCACTTTGTCACATCATAAGTTCTCAACCGATCATCATGAAATTTTGGATCTCCTGGAATTTCTACGGGACCTACACTATGAATGTATACTTCACCACAGATAAATAAGAGATACTGCATGTGTACCAAAGATGCATACCGCTTACCTACTGCCAGATACAATCAGCAATAAAAACTATACCTTTAAAGTATATACTTTGGCTGGCGGTGCACAGTGAAGCGCACAGAGAAGGGAAAATAGCTGCTGATATTTCTAAAGTGAAGCGGCAAAGCAACATTCATTTCTACAATTATTACATAACCCAGTAAAGTTTAACCTGATGCAGACAGAATGAAATAATAACTCCAGTTAACATTAATAAATAAGTACCTATAACTTTACAAAACGCACCTACTCAATTGAAATTGTTTATTGTGGTTGGTAGACAGCGTAACTTTTCAACAGCAATCACGTTTGGCATTTCAAATGGAGTTGGGTTTGGATTATGGATATTTTATGGTATTAAAAGGGCAGTTTATTATGTACTTATTTGTGTCTGGTGGTGGTTGGTGGTGGTGTCTGTGTATACTATAAGTTTGGGCTACGTAATCACATGTGCCGGCTTACCCAAAACCAGAGGACTTTAGGTTCCTACCCCTCCACTGCACACTAGACTTCGCCGCCGAGGTCTTCAAGGACTGGAGGGAGGATCGCGGGATGGGGGATGGTACAAAAGATCCCAAGGGTTGAAGTACCGAGGCATTATCTACCTACCCCATTAGTTAAGATAAGAAGTTTGGCCTATATAGTTCATCCGATCACTATTTTTTACGTAATGCGTCTTCAAAGAAAACAATAAAAAGTTACGTATAATAATAATAATAATAAATTATTTATTTGCATAAGACATAGCTTGTAATGATGGTACATATTTATATGGACAATTTTTTTCAACAAAAAATGGTTGAAATTGCCCCAAAACTAAAAAAGGAACCCTTATTAAATCGCTTCGTTATCTGTCTGTCTGTCAAGAGGCTTTCTCTGAAGAATGCGTGGAGATATCAAGTTAAAATTAACTTCAAATACTCAGATGTAATCACTTGGACTTATGGAAAGTGAAAACTACTACAACTGCCTAAATTAATTTAAACATTTACTTAGTTTAAAATTAGATATTGCATTATTATTTAAAATTACCTATGGTGCATAAATTAGGACAGGTGAGAAATTATACAAATCATATTTATATTTTAACCAAAACTTTTTATTAAGACGTGTTACGCTGTGCTTTTGTGAACATTATCGTGTTTTGTATTTGAAGTATTGCTTTAGTTTTGTAAGAGAGAACATAAATATAGATATTTAAATTAACAATCTTATATTATAGGTACATTTTTACAGAGAATATATTTGCGTTTCTACATTAGGTATCTTATTAGGTAGATCTTTATTTAATTACAAGTGAAGTACAGCACGATATTAATATAATGTACAAAATATACAGGATACAGCCTAATTTTATACTAATATCACTTTATTTCAATGATAAAATATTCGCTTCAGAATGTGTGACATCATGATGGAAAACAGCATGGCAGGGTGCTCTAAAATGTCTGAAAACAAATTTAATTAGGTAAATATATAATTACATATTATATGATTATTTAGATAATGAAAATCCTATAGGATACTCGGTAAATACTGATACTAGAGGGCAGAAATAATATATGATTACATAGGTCAGTCTGGTTCAAATTGAAACATTTAGGAACAGAAACCTGAGTCTTCTATGAACAATTAATTGTTCATCGTATTATATTATGTGTCGTAACTCATCACAAAGTGTCTACCAGAGTACCAAAGAAAGACGCAAAACCAATTGGCTACTTGACAAAAAATTTTTTTTTTGTCCGTCGTGTAGATTAGTAAAAAATATTGGACACGTATTTTTTCTTTTTTTACGTACTCAAAAAATAACAGAGATACATTGAGTTGAAATTTCGCGTGACGTCACAATTCAATGCGGTTTGTATGGCGCTTATAATGAATATTGACGTCACGAGCCCCCCATTTTCTATGTTCATTTTCATTAAATTGAAAAAGCAAAAAATACGTGTCTATTATTTTTTTATTTTCTAACTGACGGACTAATTAGAATTTTGATATTCAAACCTTGGAGAATACCCAATTACCAAACCGCACAGCTCCTATACGGCAAATATACCAAAACACTTTGCCAAAACAAATACCCACCAAAATTCACAAACTCGCGTCATACATAAATGGCCAAATTTTTATTAGAATTGAATTGATTCGGTTGGTTTTTTTATAACAGCTATAAAGATTTAGATGAAATTTTGTGTTTTTAGGACGTTTTACTCGTCTCGTCTCGTCGATGTCTTCTCTGAAAAGACTACCGTGCCATCTGTTGCCATTTTTTCCATGAAAGTAATCACACCGAACTAAGTTCGGTCGCCCAGATAGTATTTAATTATAATTGAAATACTTTTATTTTCCCCAATAGTCTATACTAGATTATACTTTATAAATGTAGTAATGTAAATGAATCTTATATTAGTTGCAATTTCTAGAGCTATAGGTACAATATTCTAAAAGCTCTAGTTAATATCAAACTTTCGTAGAAGGTAATCGGTGGAACAAGTACCTATAGATAAAATTGTAAATAACGTCATTATACTCACACATTGAGTGTGAAGCCCTATCTTGTATAGGCGATTGATATTCGTCTGTTATTTCTAGGAATTGGTATATCGCTTTGAAACCAGCTCCGTCAAGTCTGGCGTTGGAGCGAAATGTCACCTTGAAGAAATTCTTTTCAGATTCTACGTGAAAGTCTTTCAGCTGGCCACAATATCTGCCATATCTAGTGTCTTCGGTCATGTGATTAGAAAATTCCACATAATCGCTAGCTGAAACAGCTTCGCATCTGTGAAAAGGAAACACTAAGGATAAAAGAAGTTTTACGGATGTTTAAATAGCTTTCATAAGTAAATACGAGTAAGGATAATAGATCTTTATTTTATTTATGAAGTAATTTTCTGTATGGCTTTTATGTTTGTACTTCTATTGATTAATTTGTCTTAAATTCTTATCATGTGGAATTTTGTTGAATAAATAAAAAAAAAAAATTATAGGTATATTTTTTTGACTTGAATTGCCCTAATGCGTATTAACGAACGTCAAGCTAACTCTTGTCAAGTCAAGTTCACAGATAGCTTCTGTGAATTGATGCACCTAATCGATCATCTTAATCCACCTTGACTGACTGTAGGTACGTTTTTAACACATTTGCTTACATTCAAAAGCGTTGTGTTAACGAGCTATGTGCATTGGTTTTAGTTGGTAAAGAATACGTAGACATGATTCGCCTATAAAGTGCGCCACACACAGAAGCCGGAGGCGAAGCGAAGGCGAAGTCGTGCATTTTGTATCGTTTAAGTTTGTATGAAGCACTACACACACGATCCGGAGCGTCGAGTGTGTAGTGCTTTATGCACGCCTTCGCCTTCGCTTCGCCTCCGACTTCTGTGTGTGGTGGCTTTAAGGGGTAATAAAAACTACTGTATTAACCTTTAACTGCCGGTGGGGGCCGCTCCGGCCGAACGACAGTAATATTGTCAAATTACTCCCCTCCCTCGCCCGCGACGCGTACGCCACTTGTAGTAGCTTCGAATTTAGTGAAGCCAAAGCCGTGAGACGTGGAGTTGGTGTCGGTGAACTAAATCTCAGTGAGTAAATTTATTTCAAAAATTTCTGCGGGCCTCTGTGACCCATCGTCAGTACTTGTGTAACAATTTGAAAATAATTGTAATTATTGATTTTATCTTTTTTTACAGTTTTTGGGTAAATTAATGTAAAATGGAACCAAGTACATCACCAGGGAGAAAACTGAAGATAAATAGCGATGATAACTTACGTCATTCCAAAACTAAGAGATCTGTTGTGCCCGGTATCCGTGATCAATCAATTATTTCATATTGGGTTAATTGTGAGGATTCTAGTGGTTTAGAGGAAGAGAACCTCGGTGATACATTTATTCCTGAAGAACACGGACATAACGAAGATTCTCCTGACTCGGAATCTGATGAAGTAACTGAGCAAGATTTGCCTCCAATGTGCAACGAAAGTTTTCCCAGAAAGTGTCTAATTAGTGAGATTTGGTGCACTGCAATTTTATATTCTTTATTTAGCAACAATATTTGATTGTATGTAGTTTATTAAAGACACTATTGAAGTTTAATAATGGAAGTAAATTTATTGTTTTTGTTTAGTTTTTTTAAGAAATACGTACTGATTTCTGATCTCATATTTTTTCACCAAAAAAATGTAACCTAATTTCTAAATAGTCAAATATGAGAAAATAAGAATCAAAAACATGTCTTAAAAGATATTTGTTTTATTTAACGATACTTATTCAAGTATGTAAATAATGTATTTTAATTTAAAAACCTTAATAAATCGATAATATAAACATTTTAAGTCGCGGGCCGGCCAGGCCCCTACGTCAGAAGTTACGTGAAAAAAAATCACGTCAGTAGTTAAAGGTTAATAGAGGTTAAATAAGTAGGGGAATGCGATAAGATCAACAATCAACACTCACGGCAGTACACCTTCAACGTCGAAACTCGTGAAATGGAGGTGAACTTTTTCCGTGTCCCCGCCGTGGAAGAAGTAGGTGCATTCAGTGTCCCGAGGGTACGGGCCGGGCGAGTTGGGTGAAGCGAAGGTGCCGTTGTGCGATTCACTACTATTGAAAACGAATGCGCATGGAAATTCTTTTAGCTGTCTCCCTGTGCTGATACCGAAATCTGTAAAAAGAAATTGATCTTGTTGTAATTTTGCGTCAGGAACATAATACAAAATAAATAACTAGGTAGGATTTTTGATATTCTTAAAATTAAGTTGGGTCATATTATTATTCGAGTTTGAACCTGTGACCATCGATCTCATATAAAAAGTAGATACACAATAAGCGTCAAAAATTTTCCTCATGAAATGAGCGCCCACTTGAACATTTGGGTGCGCTTTTAAATCAGTCGCATTCAGTCGCTACAACCGTAAACATGCCGCAGTGCTCGTTCAAAAATTGTAAAAATCATACATCTAGGACCCTAAAGGACGGAATTTCATAATCCTACTAATATTATAAATGTGAAAGTATGTGGATGTTTGAATGTTTGTTACTCAATCACGCAAAAACGGCTGAACGGATTGGGATGAAATTTGGCATGCACGTTGTCAGGGGTACAGAAAAGGACACAGGGTACTTTTTATCCCGGAATTCCCGCGGGAACTCCAAAAACACCGCAGGTGAAAACGCGGGGCACAGCTAGTTACATATAAATTTGCATTAATTTATGTTTATACCAACTATCACAGCTACGTAAACACGACTGCAGTGGACAGTTTTTATGTGAACTTTTGTATGACACTACTTTTTATATGAGATCGATGCCTGCGCGACATTAATATTATTATGTTGTCACCATCTAATGAGTTGGTTTGTTGGTAGGTCTGTACGATTGGCATTAAATTTTAAAAGTGTCATACGCTCGCACAGCGAACAGTTTTCAAAATGGTCTAACTTTATTCATTTTCACAAAATTGTTCAGCCACTTGCGATGACAGTGGCTTCTACATACATATTTTTTGACTTTCCTTTTCTAAAATTCAGTAGGACTCAGAAAATTAGGTACGAGTTTCATTAGCAACTAGCGCAATATTACAAACTATCTAAATCAATTTAATGAAACTAAGAATAAATAATTTAACTTACTTTCTACAAAAGAATAAGAAATTTTGAATCCTCTAGCATTTCTAGACGAGTGTGTCCCTCTAAATTCGAGCATCAACTTTGGCCCATTCGACATAATAGGCTTAGGCTGATCGGTGCCGCAAAAGTTATTCGTGTTCTCTAAACGCCCTTCTACGTTGACGAATGCTTGTAATGAGTCTACGTTGGTACAGCTGAAATCAAAATTGAAAACATAGGTACATTTAATAAGCAATAAAGGTTCTTATGAACCTCCCAGAGAAATATTGTTTTTTTTTTTCCTTTCTCTCACAGCTTTTTGCACGCTGACAGAACAGAGAAACGTGGAAACGGCTTATTAAGATTTGATATCGCCTTTCAGGATGAACAGACCTTCAGTTCAGTGATGAAGATTAACGACAAAAAAAAAGTATTAATTACCTAACTATTAATAAAACTCAAACCTCAAATATTAGATATCGTCGTAGTGGTTATATACTCTTTGAGTATTACATTATCTGTGGTATCGGTAATAATCGATCAACTTCTTGAAACTTATCCAAACCCCTAAAAATAGGTGGGTATTAATCTTTTCTAACGGTCACGCAAACACAATTGTTTTAAAAATCTAAGTAGGTATTCACAAGAAGAGAGAAAGCTTGGAGAAGTCAGACTTAACGGCATCAAGAAGGGTCATAAATGATTGGATCATAGGAAGGATTCAGAGACTGGTCTTGTATAGAATTATTTACCGCCTTCAATGATGATACATAATATAGAGAAAACAGACACTACAAGTAAAAGAGATTAAGATATAAAAATACTTACTCAACAGATCCATCCTGAGGTTTGTACAGATGAAAATCTTGAAAAACTAATCTAACTCTCTCTTTCCCTCTTCCGAAGAACTCGTAGTGGCAGTGTGTGTTCGACGGATACGGTGAGGGGTAATGCGGTGACGTCAGAGTGCCGTGCTTGGAGCCGTCGCTGCTAAATTCCTGGTGGCACGACGAGGCTGGAAAATAAAACATTCCAATTTTGTTGATGTGAAGTCTGTTGCCTGGCCTGAAAATGGTGCCGGGCGTATGAGTGAGTAAACATTTATTTTGCAACGGTGGATCATGGTTTTCGGGACGCGTGATTTTCTGATTTTCAGGATGAACAAGACTGACTAATTCTCAGATATTCCGTACTATAGGTGTATAGGTACATAGGCATAAAACTTCCAGAAGTTCTGTCAAAGATATAGTGATAACCACATCAAAATCTTTTGAGTAGATGGATAATTTATAAGAACTAAGCGGAAACTCAGACGCCAAATAAAAGTTAGGTTTTATTTACCCAACAGACGCCAATATTAAACTTTGTATTATTAAACAGGTTTAATGTTACACGCGGGAATCATTATTAATGGAGGGTGTCCAGTATACAGTATAGTAACAAAATTATTATTTTTACGTTGAATTCGTTAGGTACTTGGGTTTACTATTAATTACTCAAATTAAGCGCGCAAGTTGCTCATGGATCTTCCACTATTACTATTTAGAACATGTTTATATACCTACCTACGATCACAGAATATCTTTAGTAAGTACATACTACATAAGTACTTAGTAAGTACATATTTAGTTCTACCTACGTCGTCATACGTGCATCAATGATCAATTTTGATGACTATAATAATTTACTTATTGCGAAAATTTTGTAGGTAGGTAGGTAAGTAAATACAGACGGCAAAACGTTAACGTGACCACGTCCCGTTTTGAACGGGACTGTCCCTTTTTAGAGTGACGAGTCCCGGTGTCCCCGAAATGAACCGTGGGACGCATAATTGACCCGTTTTCTGAAACCGCGCGAAAATTTGAGTACCTAGTCGAGCCGGACGCGATCGGTGTGCGAGAGCGAGACCGCGTCGTCGGTTGACGCGACGATAGAAAGAGTACCTATTTTCTATGATGAACAAATTGTAGCCATCTGAGAAGACCCAGTTACAAATTTCAGTTCTAAAGGCGATGTTGATAATTAAGGTGAATATAAAAAACGTGCCAAGAGTTTCATTCTTACCTAAAATCATCACCAGATACATATATTAAAGCAAATTTATTCCTTTGATATATATAAATATAACTAAACCTATTGTGTTTTTTTTATTGACTACCTGTTAATTAACCTAAATAAATCAATGTCCTGTTTTGAGTAATAAATAAATGGTCACGTTAGTCATAGTAAACTGATTAATCCCATCAAAGACAGATTTTGTGAAAATGTGAGTCAAGATCTTTGTTTTCAACTTCGCCGACCAAAGAATTGAAATCTAAATCGGTGCCAAACGACATTCCCACTTCTTTTCCAATAAAACCACGGAATCACATGGAGTCGCATGGAGTGTGTAGTTCGGAACGCAACCGAACGAGGCCGAGGTAAGCTCTTGGTAATAAATAAACAGGTACATTCCATTTTACGCTTGCGCGACACGACGACGAGTCTGCGCAGTGCCGTTTATCACTTCGTCGGGTTTTTAACCTATGCAGTTTCATATTGCCCGACAAATAATTCGTGTACACAGCTTTCCAAAAGGTTGAACAGTGAACACCACGTATAGTATTAATTATTATCTGTGACACTACATTATAATAATGACTCGTACAGCGTTTTATTAAGTAGACTGTTCACTATACTTTGTATAACTAGATTCATAGGCATACGTATTGTATCCACTTTTTAAAGAAAGATTGAATTATACATATTATAATGTTTGTTACTAGTACTTTAGGAAGGTTGTATCTAAAAGAAGAAAGAAGTGATTTGTTTTAATAATGTAAATAGCACTTATCTATATACATACTACATACATACATATAAATAAAATTGATGTGTCTGTTTGTAATTCCAAATTAACAACTTTTACTGAATGAATATGAAAGTATATGCGATACTTATACAAGAAAATATATGTTTTTAATTTTTGCCTGTCTGTCTGTTATTCCGGCTAATCTCTGAAACGGCTGGAACGGCAAATAGCTAATTTAATAAGTAGTAACTTAGGCTACTTTTATTTTAGAAAAAAAAAGTAGTTCCTGCGGGAATTCCAAAATTTTTGTAGGTGGAACCGCGGGTATAGCTAGTTACATATATTTTTCTTCACACGTTTATTTATCCCTATAAGTTCATATTATGCTGTTTGCCTATTTCACGTGCGTTCGTTCTTATTCTACCTATTCCACATTCCAGGCGATTAATGACATTATAAAATACAAAAATAAGTAAACCTTTCCTTCTTTTTTGATGGCTTTTTCGCTGCATTTATAACTGACTAGCTGATCCTCGTGGTTTCACCCGCGTTAATTTCGGAGATCCCGTTAGAATCCCAGCATAAAAGTACTCTATAATTATCCTTTTCTTTACCCCTAACAACGTGTAGTATGCAAAATTTTATATTGTTTTACCCACGATAATTTCGGAGTTCCCACGAGAATTCCGGGATAAAAAGTGCCCTATGTCCCCCTGAAAACATGTATAGAACTCACTTTCGCATTTATTATAGTAAGGATTACGATTTACTTTTGAACAAAGACAAAAATCAATCTTAATCTATCTGTATATAAAGTACATAACATAATATACCTATAAATTTTTATATATATATTATGGGTGCTGCTTACATTTCCTATGATTTCCGATCTAAATTTTAGAGCAAAAATCAGTTTAAGTTAAAAACTGGATGTTATTTCGATGTAAAGTCATAAGATAAAACTGGCTTTAATTTATCGGTTTTATATAATTATGATAATGACTAATGGTTGTACATTACCGTTGATAGTCCTGCACTGCGTTCTGCGGTGCGATCTGTCACTTGAGTCACTTGACAGTTGACATTTCTCACTTCTCAGTTCTCACAATCACATGCACAAAAATTACAAATATTTTATCCATTATTTTATCCGATTTTTTACGGATTTTTTATTAGGTTTCCTTGTAAATAATCCTGCTAATGTTCAACGAATTTTTCACATACATATTGTACTAGGTATAAATAATGATTACATCTAAAGTTCATATCTTTTCATCAAACGTGTTTCTATCAAAACATCATATTTGATCATCGTTTTGAGTTATTGTAGAATTAACTATTGTTTTGCTTTTCTGTAAATTGTGGTGAAATAAAGAATGACGGAAACAACGCCGTTTTATGTCGACCGAGCCAAGACCGGGCGAGCTAATTGTAAAGGTTGCAAAACAAATTGTCCTGAAGGAGAATTGCGGATAGCCAAGTTAGTAGCCAGTCCATATGGTGATAATCAACAAATGAAATCATGGCATCACGTTTCTTGCTTTATGAATGTGTTACTAAAGCAAAGACCAACCACCAAACGTATAGATTCTGTTGACGACATTGGAAATTGGTCTAGTTTAAGTAAAGAAGATCAAGAATCGCTGTTAAAAGAAATCAATTATATGGAAAAACTATATGCAGACAAACATGCAGGAAAGTATACTGCAAAAGTGATAAAATATGAGTCTTGCGGTATTTTAGATGAAACAGCAAGTCATAAAAATCAACCCAAAAATAAAACAATAGTAAAGATCAATGAGGATGATATGTTTTTACTGTTTTATAATTTATGTATGAAAATAGCCAAAGTTGATGCATATACAGATAAAACGGCTGTTGTCAATACATTTTTTAGGAAAGGCTCCAAAGGTGACACATTCAATGGTGATTTAGCATTGTGGTGTAAGTTACTCTTACCTCAAGTAACTAAGAGAATTTATAATTTAAAAAGTAAACAGCTTATTAAATTATTTTCAAGAATTTTCAATACCGACCAAGATGATATGTTGACTCATCTAGAAAAAGGTGATGTAGCTGATACTATAACACATTTTTATTCAAAATCCAAGACTTATCAGCCAGCATCTGATAGCTCATTAACAATACATGATGTTGAAAACTTTCTAGAAAACCTTTCAAAATTGACAAAGGAGGATGAACAGATTTATCATTTCAAGAAAATAATAAATAAATGTACTTTAAATGATATAAAAATGATAATTCGATTGATTAAAGGTGATTTAAGGATTAATGCAGGACCAAAACATATATTGCAGGGTGTACATCCTGATGCATACAATGTGTTTCAGACATCAAGAGATCTCAACATGGTTTTAGATAAAGTTCTAACAAACAGTAGTGGAGTGCAGCACAAGGATGCAACACAGAAAACAGTTGAAGCAGAGTTGATTCTGATGACACCAGTTTTACCCATGTTAGCAGAAGCATGTAAATCTGTGGAAATGGCTATGAAAAAATGTCCGAATGGTATTTTCTCTGAAATAAAGTATGATGGTGAAAGAGTTCAAGTTCATAAAAAAGGCAATGAATTCAAATATTTTTCAAGAGCATTAAAACCAGTTATGCCACATAAAGTGAGCCATTTTAAAGATTATTTACCGAAAGCATTCCCTAAAGGAGTAGATTTAGTATTAGATGCTGAAGTCTTAATGGTTGATGTCAATACAGGAAAACCTTTGCCATTTGGCACACTTGGTGTTCATAAGCAGTCAAAATTTAAAGATGCCCAGGTCTGCTTATTTGTTTTTGATTGTCTTTATTACAATGGTGAAATTCTAATGGGTTATCCTATAAAAAAAAGGAGAAAATTTTTGTATGATAACATGGTGGAAGTAAAGAATCACATTATGTTTTCTGAACAAAAATTAATTGAGCAACCATCTGATCTTGCAAAAATGATTGCAGAGGTGAGAATTTTTTAAAATCTATTTACACAGTCACACTAAAACTCAAATTGCATTGGTCAAAGTGAAAATATTTAAATCATACATCCTTACTCAACATTGTTTAATTTTTTACTATTTTTTTTTTCATAATATCTTTGTAAAATTTTTATGCTGACTTTTAAACTTAAAAAAACTATGATCGAACTAGGTGTTACCCATGGTTTCACCCGTGGTAATTTTAGAGTTTCTAAAAAAAATTCCAGGATAAAAAGTACCCTATGTTCTTCTTTGAACCCCTGACAATGTGCATGCAAAATTTGAAATTTTCTGTTGAGCCTAAGGCATGAAAGCATAACAAACAAACAAACAAACTCACTTTCGCATATATAATATTAGTAAGGATTAAATAAAGGGCATACAAATACAAAGTGGAAATGGAAAGCTGTTTTATTAAATGAAAAACAGTCTAAATTGCAATTTTTTTCAGGTACTACAATTAGGCTTAGAAGGGCTAGTCCTAAAAGATATAGAATCCATTTACGAGCCTGGCAAGAGGCACTGGCTGAAAGTAAAGAAGGATTATTTGTTTGATGGAGCCATGGCTGATACGGCTGACCTAGTTGTTCTTGGAGCTTGGTTTGGTAATTTTTGGTTGTATGTAACTAACGGCCGCACTCAGAGATGTTCATTAAATTAATATTAGTTAGCATTTAACTAAATTTAACTTAATTAGTTAAATGCCAACATTAATTTAATGAACGTCTCTGAGTGTGGCAGTATTGTTCTTAAAAACTTAACTTAAAATTAAGTAATCACTAAAACGACTCTGAGTGCGGCCGTAAGTCTTTTTAACCCATAGAGTCATGAAATCAGTATCAAAATGATGACAGGGTATAAAAATCAAAATTCTATTTAGTATGTCAGATAGATAGTAAAAAAAAAATTATTTCTTTTTGGATTTTTCAAATTATTGAAAAGTTTAAAAGTGAAAGCTCCTGACTTCATAACTAAAAATTACTAGATGAACGTTTGGTGCTCAATCACCTATTCATTAAGATTTAAGTGCATGTAATTTATATTAAAAATTAGGTGAGTCCAAACAAGACCAATTTTCCTGATCTTCTCTTTATTGTTTCTAAATAAAATATGCTTAAAAAGATATTTCTCAAATACAATTTTAGGTACTGGCAAAAAAGGCGGCATGATGTCGGTTTTTCTTATGGGGTGTCTGGACACGCGTCGTGACCGTTGGGTAACTGTCACCAAAGTCCACACCGGCCATGATGACAATGCTCTAGAGAAGTTACAGAAGGAACTGTCACCTTTGATGGTGAAGATATCACAGGACAACAACAAAGTGCCAAAATGGTTAGACTGTAATAAAGGACTGGTACCGGATTTTGTGGCATTAGATCCAAAGAAGCAACCTGTATGGGAAATTACTGGTATGTTTTAGAATTTAGTTTTAGAACTTAATTTTGCATTTATTATTATATATATTTTTAAAGGGTTTGAAGTTTTCAATTGTGTTAACAATTTCAGGCACAGAGTTCACGAAAGCAAATATTCATACAGCTGATGGCATATCAGTCAGGTTTCCAAGAGTAACAAAAATAAGGGATGATAAAGATTGGAAAACAGCAACTAATTTAGAAGAGCTTAAAAATCTTTTTAAAACATCTAAAGAAAAGACCGATGTGTCACTTTTAGATAAATTAGCTGCCACAACAAATGATCAATCACCAAAAAAGAAAACAGACCCAAGTCCCTCAAAAATTCGCAAAATGGACAGTTTTTTAATAAAAAAAGAGAACACTGGTATCTCAAAAAAGGATGATGAAAAATCTTCAGACATAACTACTGAAAAAAATGTAGATGTTGAAGTAAGTCCTTTTAATAGAAAAGTTATAAAGGAAGAGAAATGTATCCAGACAAAAGGAGAAAATAAGAAAAGAAAACATTCTTCTTCTTCGGATTCGACAAATATTAAAAGTCCTGAAAATAAAAACAAAGCTAAGAAAAAGAAGAAGTCAACTAAAACCAAAAGAGAAGATGAAAAAAGAAGTAATTTTTCCTCTTTAGACACAACTATTGAGACAAAAACAGAAGTCGAAACTAGTCTTCTGAATAAAAGAGAGATGAATGAAGACCAAAAAACATCAAGCAAAACACAAAAAACAGATAGAAAAAGGAAACGATCTCCTTCGTCTTCTTCAAATTCAACGATTATTACAAGTCCTGTGGATACGAAAAAGATCAAGAAAGAAAAGGCTGCATCAAAAACAAAAACAGTACAAAAAGAACACAAAAAAATAAGGCGACTGTCTTCTTCTTCCTCAGATGCAACGGTCGACACAAGTTTTGAAGACAAACCTAGTTCTTCAAATAGTAATAAAAATAAACCAAAAAAACCAGAGAAAATCTCACTTAGTGACTACTTTGAATCAGATTCTGAAAGTGATAATGAAGAAAAAACAAGAGAGATTTGGAATAAATTCATAGCAGATAATCCATTGCCCGATGTTTTTCTGGATAAGAAGCTTGGATTTTATCCTGATTTTATAAGTTTTACTGAGGAAGAGCGGGATTACTTCGAGAGACATTGGATAGCATACGGTGGCACTGTTGTTAAGTCAATACGTTCTACCGACGTTGATTATGTCGTGCATACTGAGGGGTCAATAGAATTCAACAAAATGCAGAAGCTCGTAAGCAAGTTAGGGCCCCAGGTTCGACATGTAAATAAGTATTGGTTGATCAAATGCATAAGTGAAGTTTGTCTGTTTGATACGAAAAAGTATACTGTTGTTGTTAAAGCGTCGTCGTCGTAAATAAATAAAAAATGCATTACTTACTGTCAATATCGTAATATTTGGTTCAAGAAAGCAAAGTCCTGTGTACACAGGCCGTTAGTTTTAAAAGAGGGAGATATTCAAAGTCCTTGTTAAATCATGTTTTAAAGGGATTAATAAAAATATATTTAAAAAAAACTGATAAATGTTTTTACATATTTGAGATGAGAATCGAATACTGACTTCACTCTTTTAGTACCTTCCGAGGCCGTATTTTTGAATCGCACATGGAGTTAGGAAGTTGTCGTTATGAGGGATTGCAAGATTCACATGCGAATCCTTAAATATTTCTTAAAGATTCGCATGTGATGTGAATCTTGCGATTCCGTGTGCGATAGTAATTCGAGCGATTCATAAATCATAAATACATTCACCCTGTATAAAGTGTTACCTAATATTAAAAAAAAAACTTTTGCCTAAGATCTGAAGAAATTTTTACGTCCGTTTTACATATTTTGGTTGCATAATAAAGGTTTTTATTTTACTATTAATTAGCTTAAGATCTGGCGTTTTTTGTATTTTTTAATTTTGGTTGCTAGCTTCCGTGTGAACTTGGGAATTTCTCGGGAACTCGATGTACTGAAATAAAAACAAATTATAGTAGAACCTACTCCTTTTAGTTAGGATCTGTGTTAACCAGATATGGTTGTCTGTGAAAATCTGTTGTTAATATTATTAGAAATAGTTAATTTTATACCTATAATGATTATGAAATTTTTAATATTATCAGTAAATTATATCTATTTTGTAATATGTTACTGGTTCCTCAATGAGTTCAAATAATGTAATCGTTCTGTAACATGAAGTTTCCAAGACTATACCCAGCATTTTGTTTCAGTGTTAACTTGTATGTAATTCGTTGTCAATAGCTAATATATTGATAAATCTCGCGTATTCCAGGACCTTAATTACCTCTATTTAGGTATTAATCAAATAAAGTTTTATTTTTTATATTTTTGGATTTTTATAATTTTCACTACCTAACTTTTGCTATAATTTTTGATAACGCGTAGAGTTTTGCATTTAACTTTTTGACCACTTGAGTTTCTAGACTGTTGCCGTGTGACTTGCGTTTGGTTCACAAAATGGTAAAACCTATCAGTGTTGCCTTTTAAGTATCTGGTTACTTACCTACTTTTATTAGGTACCTACTGAAAAAAAAAACGTAGACGAATAGAATCTTGCAATCTGTCTATCTGTTTGCGATAAACTACAAAACAGGGGTACAGAGGACATAATAGGTAGGTACGTTTTATCCCGGAATTCCCGCGGGAACTCTGAAAATAACGCGGGTGAAACTGCAGGGAACAGCTAGTAAAAATAAAGTGTATATGTCAATAATGTATGTATGTATGTTAAATACCTGTTGTATAAATTTTTACCTATTGTATAGTATTGTACCTGTTGGAAAACCTAATAAATAAAATAAATAAATAAATAACCATTTTTCATAGCGGGTGACTGTTAAATACCAAATCTCAAACATCCCGCATGACAGACACGTAGCATTTCCGGTGTTAGGTAAGTAAATATAATAGTTATTTGTGCAACAAGAGAGCAAAGTCATTTTTTGCTGCGAGTGCTGATTTTGAATCCTGAGCAAGCGAAGGATTCAATGATTGAATCACAATCGTAGCGAGTGATTCTAAAGTTGAATCCTGAATGTGGCGAGGGATTCAAAGGCACGAGATGCAAAAAACTTTGCTCTCGTGTAACACACATAACTTTTCACTTCAGCAGCGAGAACACTTTAGGAGATAATAGTTATTTACAGGTTAAATATCAGTTTTATTTGCAGTACTTATTTTCGTTTAAATACAACAATAAGTTAAAAATTCAATAAATTACATTAAAAGACATAATTATCTTTTTGCTAGTTAGTACAAATTTCCGAACGTGTTTGTCTTTGAGGTCGAATTCAAAATCGGAACTTCGAAAGGGGCTGGTCTTTGTCTCTCTCTCTTTCTAATGGCGGGAAAGAATATAGAGTGTAAATGTTTCGAATTGTATGATTAACCCAAGGCTGAATAAGATATTCGCAGTTTCCTGAAAACAAAAATTAAAAAGTTACTTTGTCTCACTCAGTGAGCAAAATCGCATTTTGCTCACTGATTTCAGGCAGCAAAACCTACATGTTTGAGCTACTGAAGTGAAAATAAATATAGTATGTACACACAGCTTCTTCAGCCAATAGTCCCGTGGGACTAACAGGTATTCGTAGGTATAGTGGTACCTATACCTATAGGTATATTTTGCTAAGTCCATAACGTAGTTATGACAGATGAGGTCTATGATTTATCGCTTTAGCGGTTACGTGACTATAACTACCTATCTACTTACCTATAGGCATGAATCTTTTTCAATCGATATAAGTTAATAAAAATCACGTGTCAAACTACTTAGTCCTAGAGTTCGCATTTAAATGTCGGTATAGAAATGAAAAGTTTTTTTTTTTTTACCAGAAATCAACAAAATATATCCTGTTGGTACCTAAGTACTCACACTAGGTAAATCCTGTGTCCAGGGGGCGTATTTTTGAATCGCTCGAATTACATTCACACACGGAATCGCGGATCCACATGCGAATGCTCATACATTTTTAAAGAATTCACGCGTGAATCTTGCAATTCCGTGTGCGAAAAGTAATTCGAGCGATTCAAAAATACGGCCTCTGGGTTGCTCAGAAGAATGCTGTCAACTCAGTAGGCAGTTTTAGATGTGCGATATCATGTATTGATAATATCTCTTTAATAATGTGAGTGCGGTGACATGCGGCAACTGAGGACGAATGGCAAGACCAGGCGTATGCCCGATGGAGGGGCGCGTCATTTTAGCTTAGATAAGCTCTACCTACCTACTTTAGCTGAGGTTTTTTGCAACCATTAAAACGATTTCGGCACGATTGTTTTCATATTTTTTTAGCTTGTTTTAAGTACCTAGGTAGGTATCTATTACAGTCTACTATAGCTATCCCCCGCGGTAATTCGTTTAAACCTCCCTCTTGAATCACTATCTATTGTTGAAAACTCCGTTACGTATAGTTTATAATAAATAGATAAAGCGAACGAACTGCGGGAAGTAACTATGTTATAAGATATACTGTGTAGATTCTGTCTGGCTAGTTTGGTACTCAATTTAAGCACTAGATAAATGTATAGAATAGTACCGGCCACTGGGTAAGATCCTACTAAATGTCGGTTCTGTGAATATGTGTTAAAAATCTAACTTGTTAAGGTCGAGGAGAATTGGGTCAGACACAATTCACAGTACCTATGTAGTACCTATATATACGTATAAGTAAGTAAATACTATATACGAAATGTAAAGATTCTAACAAAAAGAAATTGAAGTAGATACTAAAACGTAAAATAAAATTTAATGATCAACATCTCCCCCTGCAATTCCTATACAGCCGTTAACTCTACACGAGCACTATTGCACCGACAAATAGGTACTGTAGAGGTTGAACGTTGTTCACCTCCATGTCAACGCTGGTTGGAAACAAATTTAGAAGAAGTAAGTAATATTTCGAATTTGAATGTAATTGTCATAAATATAGATTCTAGATATAAAAAGAGGAGAATCGATTTGTTGTATGAGAATAATATGGTTTTGCTTTGAAATAAAAATATCTTTAATTAAAATAACTTGAAAATCTTTATATTCAATTGCTTAATTTGTTAACGTTCCCGCCCCCGGGACGTTACAGTACCTACCTACCTAATGTACCATGTTTAAACAGTTAAGTCTGTCTATACTTACGATTAGATTAAATGTAGTAAGGTAGGTAACTACAATGAAATATGTAACTTACCCATACCTAAGTGTACCTAATCCTTAATAAATACAATACAAAGTGTTAATGAATTAACTGATAACTAGAAAGTAGTTTGCTCAGAATCGACTAGCGAATCGATCGCACTATGTTTTAATATAGGTTATATTTTTTCATTTTTACTAGCCCATATCTAAATTATTTATAATAGGTACAATATTTGGCGCGTACGCCGCCCGCAGCAAAAAATTCGAACCGGTAGGCGCGGACGTAGCGCTTGGAATTTCGTAGATAAGTCACTTCCAAACTAATGTTGAATAACTTTTAAAGTAGGTATAAATTTTTTCGACATAAAATATATTTTACTCATATTATTTTTTAAAATGGGGTGTATGTAGGTTTTCAGTTAATTCATTAACACGTTGTATGGGTATGTAGGTACATCGTGTGCCGGTAATAGAAGTGATATTATGACGATTGCAAATTGGGTATTTTCCGCGGTGTGGAAATCAAAATTCTAATTAGTCCGTCAGTTAGAAAAAGAAAATGGACCCCCGTTAATTTCAGAGTTCCCGCGGGAATTCCGGGATAAAAAGTACCCTATGTGTTAATCTGATGTATAAGCTATATTATTGTAAAGTTTCATTTAATAATCCAGTCGTTTTTGCGTGAAAGAGTAACAAACATCCATCCATCCATTCATCCATCCATCCATGCATACTTACAAACTTTCGCGTTTATAATTTTAGTAGGATAAACTGCACCTGGTTGTGACGTCACGCGAAATTTCAACTCAATGTATCGCCATTATTTTTTGATTAAGTAAAAAATAAAAAATACGTGTCCAATATTTTTTATTAATCTACACGATGGACTAAAAAATAATTAGTCAAGTAGGTAGGTAGCCAATTGCTCAAAATTAAATGCATTGGTCGTGCATGAGTCAATTGCACCCAAAGCCTCCCCTTCCCTTTTGCCAAAATTATTTGAAAATAGATTATACTATCTACGTACGTAAATCTAACTACTCATTTTATGAAAGCTTCTATGTAATAAGCCCTCGAGTACCTACCTATACAAACACAGCACTCGTAGAGCACGTATACTCGAGTAAGTAGGAGAGTATAGGCTGCTGTATACGAACGTCTTTAGAGCCTGCGTATCGTATTCCAGTTTAAATTTTCAACAGATTTGCTTGAAACTCTCGGAGTGTACACGTTTGTGTGTGTAAACAAATTAATTATTTACATATCGGTGCTGCGTAAAGTGGATTCTGCCTAACCTGCCACAAACGAGCCGGAGCTTTACAAAATACTTATTTGCATACATAATAAAAAAGACATCATTTGCTATAACACCCGAATTTCAAATTCATCGCAATTAGGTTTTAACTCTACATTTACCTACCTATTTATTATGTACCCTTATGTACCTATTAGCTGTTCCCCGCAGAAATTTCGGAGATCCCGTAGGAATTCCGGGATACAAAGTACCCTATGTCCTTTTCTCTAACTCTAACAACGTGTGGATTACAAAATTTCATGAGATTTCACGAACTATAATTTCGAAGTTTCCGCGGGAATTCCGGGATAGAAATTTAACCTATGTTCTTCTCTGTAACTCCGACAACGTGTGTAGAAAATTTCATGATGATCGGTTGAGCCGTTAAAGGCGTGAAAGCGTAACAGACGGACAGACAGAGTTACTTTCCCATTTGTAATAATAGTAGGAACCATCTGTTCCTGTTCACCCGCGGAAATTTCGGAGTTCCCGCGAGAATACGGCGTTAAATTGGTGAAAGAGTTTTTGGAATCAGTCTAATAGTTTTGAGATATATCGTAACAAAAAATCAACTCTTTCTCCTTTACAATTATTAGGTTAGAAAAGATACGATTGACGAAAGGTACGATTTTTTACCATGACATCTTTGTAATACTTAAGGCAATCTATCTACTAATTTAAATAAAATCGAAGTGTTTTTCTGTAGGTATTATCGAGATTACTACCTTCTACCGAGTTAGGGTTATTTTCATGCTTAGTGGTATGCCATTTGAATAGAAGTGTATTTTTTCAACTAGGTTCTCAGCTGTAGGTACGGAAAATCTTCGGATAATAAATAGTAAACATTAGGTAATTTTTTTTTAGCAATTTAAACTGTATTTATTCTGAAAACAACCGCTAGCTCATACGGATATAGACAAGCAATAGGTATATGTATATAGTGCTGGAGCTATTTTCAATACCTAAATCGTGTTTTAAAATTATAGCGCCATTTTGTGTAATTAAAAAACGTTCTTTAACTCCCAATACCTACTTAAAGCGTTCTGCGTCAAATTTTGTTGGTTTGCATGTTTTTGCTTATCGGCGTCCATAAAATCATACATTTAGATCCAGGAATAGGACACATAAGGAATGTTCATATCATTTCGGAACGAGGGAATCTCGAAATTCACGGAGACACCTAACCAACCACCCACATTGAGTCTATCAATATTCCGAAACGGATTGAGACGTATCGCAATATTGATCCTGCAGGGCAATTATGTAACTTTTGTTGCTATCATATTTCAGTTTCAATCAGAAAAATAGCCGTTTTGTGATTGATGATTGATTGATGTTTAGACAGTTTCAACTTTTGAAGTATGTTTATAGTTTGATTGATCGCTAGATATTAGATAAATACTTAATGTCAAAACGTGAGGTATATTGTAATCGCAAAATCGTCATATTTTTGATTGCAACCGAATCTAAATGATAGAAACAAAAGTTACCTGAGGGCGGCGCCACAGTCTCAGCGGCGGCGGCAGCGGCAAAAACAAACGGTAGACAACTCATGAAGTAGGCTACAGCTCGCGCCGCTGATAGCTGTGGCCAACTTCGTATGTAGTCTACCATTTGTTTTTGCCGCCGCCGCCGCCGCCACCACCGCCGCCGCCGAGACTAGCCAAGGGGTAAGTAAAACTTCTTTGATCGCGAAGAAAAAACAATTTTTGTGGAATTGTATCTTATCACGGCGTGTTATGCTCATAGTGAATAAGGGGCCTGCGGAGCTAGGATGCGCAACATGATATGTTTATCGAACGAAAGATAAAATTGTCGACACGACAAATATTTGTGGGCGTCCAAGCAAAAAAGTGCAGTAGTGGGGTATTGAGTTGAGACTAGATTCGGTTAAACATTTTTTACCACTGGTAGACAAAACGATATTATATTATGTCGACGAGAATCGATAAAATGGCTCGATAAAATTTTATCATGTTGCGTATCCTAGCTCCACTGAACAGATTTGAATAAGATTTAGCATATAGATAGAATAATATGTTCTAGATTAATACATTTAGGATATAAGTTTTTTCTTTTTTTTTTCTTTTATTCTGGACAACAGCAATAAGTATAGATTTAAATGATGGTATGTATGTAATGGGGATGTAGACTACTTTTAAAAATCAAAATTCTAATTAGTCCGTCAGAAAATAAAAAAACAATAGACCACGTATTTTTTGCTTTTTCAAATAAATTAATATATACAGAGATAAAGCGCATTAAAGTTTAGGGTGAGGGGGTCGTGACGTCACTAACCGCTAAAACCGCCATACAAACTGTCAGAATAGTGACGTCACGCGAAATTTCAACTCAATACATCGCCGTTATTTTTTGATTACGTAAAAAAAGAAAAAATACGTGTCCAATATTTTTTAATAATCTACAAGACGGACTAAAAATTAAAAATTAGTCAACATGCCTATTATGTATTGAAGTGTTCCCGTGGGCACTCCGAAATTCTCGCGGGCGAAGCCGCGAGCATCAGCTAGTTAGTCCTAATGTATAGGTAGGTAAGTATTATCCACCCATAATGCCCATATTCCTTACAGACTAAAGCGAACATTGTGAATGATAAATCACGTTGCAAACAGGACGTTTACAAACTGAGAAATTGTTTGGATAGCCAATGAAACAATATTCCATGTACAAACACATTAGGTACCTACCTATACCTACGTCGCGAGCAACGCTTTCATGTTTCATATATAGGGGCCTACATTTTACAAGTGAAATTATTCAGAAAAAATTAAACATTCATGTGGAATTAAACTGAATTATTTATTTATTTTTTGCCATAAACGCGAAAAACCTTCACAAATGATTTTGTACTAGTTACTCGACTAATTAACTGTGTTTTTTAAAGATTTGGCCCGAAAATCGCACACCCTGGGAAGTTTTAATATAAGGCATAAGTATATTTACTTTATTATGTGTAGAAGAAGAAAAAAATATTTAGTTTGTTCTGGATCATCATGCTGTCCAGAGATAAGAATTGGGGAGCAAGTAAATAAATACTTACAAACCATAAACAACAAAGGCAAACGAATATTTTATGGGATGTGTGTTAGAAGTGTAGGTAGGTAGGCAGTAGGTACGTGCCAATGAAGGTTAATTGACTATAACGTCACCGAAAGAAAAAGTAGAGGAAACCAATTAACTAACATAACTAATTGTTTGCTTTTATTGTTTCCTCCTTTATAATTTCATAGCACATTTTCATAAGCCATTGCTCTCTTAATAACAAAACAGAACCGATCTTATTAAATTAAACTTCTAGTAAAATACTAAATAATTACCTACCTAACTACCTAAGGATTTTTTGTAGTTCGAGAGATTATCTCCAATATCAAAACTTACAAATTTTAGCCTTTAATATTAATCTAGTAAGTTATTTAAATACTCATACATACAAAAATATCAAATTAAAACTGCTTTTTAATTCATAATTATAGTAACTCACGCCTGTCTCTTGAGGGGATAGTCAGAGACTGTATAGATGACCCTTACACACCTTATAATTTGTATTCCTTGCATAAGGATAAGGACGTTCAATAAAGATAGTTCGTTTTTCCCTCGTCATAGTTAATATACTTACTCATTGTCTGGATTCTGATTTACGAAAAATTCTGGAGGATAATTTAATGTCGATAGTAAAAAAAATACACAGTTACGTAATTTGAATTTAACATATGCAACCCCCCCCCCCCCCCCCAGTCATTCACCCGCCTAAACCCCACGTTCTTTGTGTAGTTTTCTCTCCCTTGTTAAAACTTAGGTAGGTACACCATGTAAGTTATGTATAATTTCTATACACATATGTATATAAGGCCTGTGTCACAATGTTTATTGTTAAACTCCGCAACCACTTACAGTTAACCGATCTTAATGAAATTTTGTACTTGTTATGTCTTGCTTTATCCAACGTCAAAGATATCATACTTTGTATAGGTAGTGGACCCTGCAGGGAGCGACTCGTGTTCTTGTCACCATGCTAGTCGTATAAAATGTAACATTTGTACCTATCTGTGGGAAGTTTAGGGCATGAGATCACGTCTAGTTGTAAATTTTTTATTCTGTAACTATATCCCAACTTGTGTCTGTTTTTTCTCCAATAAATAAATAGAGAGTCTTAAAATGCACGCGGGTGAAACTGCGAGAAACAGCTTGTACACATACTATATGAATCAACATGTGCAAGTTACCTGGACTTAGTAAAATCAATCAAAAAATCAATTTCATACAACGATTTCCACACAATTTTTATTTTTTTTAGCAAGAAAATCAAAAATTTCACTACACCGGTGAAATTCACGCTCTGAAACCTCAATTGAAAGCGATGAATGAGCAATTTCAGCAATCAGTCGACCTAATTTGCTAGCGAATGCTTTGTTGACATTTTTACCATAACTTTATTATAAGTAATATTAACTTGCAATGTTTTCCGCACTTCAAATTTTGCAAACCATTTTTCAACCACTTGCTGGTATCTGATTATAATAACAATAATAATAATCCACTTCACAACACACAGATCTACTTGATCCCACATTAAGCTATAAGCTTGTGTCGTGGAAACCAAGCAAACGTGGTATATACTAGGCACATAATATTATGACATAATAAGTATACCTATTATAATGTAGATACATACATACACACCCAGACTGGAAAATGGAACCCTGTGTTCATTTCACCAAGTCCACCGCCACCGGGAATCGAACCCGGAACCCCTTGATTAGTGGGCAGGCATGATGACCTACTGCGCCAATCGGGTCGTCAACGATTGAAATGAAATGCAAGTTCGGTGTAAGTTCGGTGACTATGCAATATTATGGCAACATCCAATTGATCTGATGATGGAACCGGAATGTAAGAACTGAATCTTCCTGATGGCAAATGGTAAGATACCTAGTCGAATTTGCATGAGCTAGTTTGTTGCTGTGTTGCCATGAGTATCTTGCATCGCACATGACATAGCCATTAAAATAAAAAAACATTTATACGTATTACGTACACTGTCAATTATGAGCATAGTAAATTAAGCTTTTTTACATCAGTGTTTATTTACATAAAATTTAAAAAGCAACTTGAAATATTTAGTATGAGGACCTACTTACCTAATGTTGACTTCAAAATTAAATTTCAAATGTTATAGGTACTCTTTATTCTTTAAAATAGGTACGTAATATTAAATAAGTAATTCATAGAGAAGGCGTCTACAAAATTCATAATAGGTAACAATCATTTATCAAAGTTATATTTTAACCGACTTAAATAAAAAGGAAGTATTTACTCTGTATACAATAGTAATAATAAAAGCATAATGAGAAAGAGTGAAAAATTAACTACGCCCTTAGATAAGCAACAGCTTTAAGCTTTCTAAAAAGCTATTTTATTATAATACATGGAATCCTATATTCCGTCAAACATTTTTTATTTGCATAATTCGCTATTTCACCGGTCGTGCAACGGAAAACCGTGAGCTGTGTTTTCACTGTTATTTTCACAGCGTTGTGTCGTCGTAACTGTTTTACTTATTCATGCTCTCTGTCCCCAGCCCCTTGTTAATTATAACGGGGTGCCTGGCTGGTTTGTGAAGCGCAACTTTAAAATTGGATTACTCGCACGGTCGCTCGCGCAGTTTTCGCTAGTTTAGTATGTAGTAAGGTAGTGGTTATTTATACTGTGGTAGTGGACAGAAGGCCAATCGCGCATTGTTGAAACAAAACTGTGAAATGGTAATAGATATATTTGTTTTTAGGTTTTATTTTTGTTTTTGTTTTTAGGTGTTCATTCACGTTTAAAGTTTAACCAACATTATCTGCTAAATGAGAACCGTAAATGTTGTACCTATATTTGATTTTCAATTACTATAGGTCCCGGCTGCTAAAGCTCGTTTAAGTTTGATTGAAGTTTAACGAACATTTCCTAAAAATAAGTTTTTTTAACATTTGAAAGGTTATGCTTTATTTAATGTCGTTATGAAAAAGCCCGATCGACCTCCAGATAGGTACAGTCAGTATCTTAGTAATGCGATACAATCGAGTTCGCGACGAGGTCACGAAGTCAATTTACCACATCACTCCACAAATCTCGCATAGGTTTTCGATTCCCGGTGAGGGTGGACTTTGTGTAATAAATGCAATGTTTCAGTTTCGTGCCTTAGTTTGTACATAAACATCTATAGTTTCCAATCGCAGAGAAAATAAATTATATATAAAGGAAATGTAAGCGGGGCAGGCGCGCCACCGTTGCAAAGGAAGTTAGAGCGAAGGCTCTAACTTGCCCAAAACTTCATTTGCTGCCATCCCAAGCATATTTACCACAATATTCTCAAAACTGAATTTTGAAAACATTGACTAAGAAAAACATAACCATAAAGCGTTTAATACATTTCTTTACGTTAATGAATGTTTTAGAGCGTGATGAATAGTTTGTGTGCAAGAATCATCCGGCGTCGCTGGTTTTCATTTGTTCTCATACTAAACTAAGTTGGACATCAACTTCTATATGTTATTTTCTGTTCTGTTTCCAATACACAAAATTACCTATAGCATAAAATATTAGTGGTGACAATGTACTGAGCGAACAACTTTTGCATTTTTACAGAAATAGACATACTTATTTATAGTAATTCTCTTCCACTAAACGAATAGATATGACAAAATCCATGATAATTTGGCTATAATAATGGATCTTTTTTCTATAGTCTTCAATCTCACAAATAAATAATCCCAACATTGGTTTACTGTGTGTTTGTAGTGACGCTAGTTTTGCTGCACAAGTAGATATTCTACCCTCAACTCTCAAGTCTCGTTGAATTACCTTTTATGAGTGCTAGTGCATAGATTGGTTCGTTCAGCGCAATAAGCGCTTCAAAGCTCTCAAACGTTGTTCAGTTGTTCAGTGGTCTGAAGATGCGCCCCATCAATAGCCACTTTGTAAACAATTTGCTGTCAGTTACCGGCCTAGCGCTGTTCTTTATTTTATTTTGTGAATATTCCATCTATAAAGGTACATAACCGATAGCGAGGCATGTATCCTACATTGAGTATTGAGTTTTTAAATTATAATCACGGTCGGTGGTCAGATCATTATTGTTATTGACGTTTAGACTTTCAGAAACCATAATTCACCAATGGATGTTTGGATCGAATGAATCGGACGAATAGAGAGAAAGAGAAATCAGAGAGAGACAGTACATCGTGCCATCGAAACGAATTTACCAAAACAAAATAGGAACTGCAAAACATAATAATTGATTTTAATTTTTATTGGTATCTGGTTTTATATTTTATTCATCGTGACTTGAATGAGCGTGAGGATTAGAACATCAAATAAAAACAATCTTCCAAATAAGTGCTAAAATAATCTTAATACCTACGGAATGTGCTAAATGCAATCTATTATATTATTACTTATCTGTGACGCAACGTTTTTGGTTGTGGTTTTCTTTTAGTGAATTCGTTTGGAAATAGCGCGATTAGGCTCACGGTGTTAACTTATAAATTACTTGTTTTTTTCTTTTATGTGACTATAAAATGGTTATGATTAATAAATATAAACTAACTAGCTGTCCCCCGCGATTTCATCCGCGGTAATTTCGGAGTTCCCGCGGAGGTTGCGGGAAAAAAGTACTCTATGTCCTTCAGTTCCCGCGGGAATTCCGGGATAAAAACTATCCTATCTTTTAAGTTGGACCATTTTATGAATGGTTACAAAATTTTATCAAAATCCGTTCAGTAGTTTCGGAGTCCATCGCGGACAAACAACGTGACACGTGATTTATATATATTAGACTAGCTGTCCCCCGCGATTTCATCCGCGGTAATTTCGGAGTTCCCGCGGAGGTTGCGGGAAAAAAGTACTCTATGTCCTTCAGTTCCCGAGGGAATTCCGGGATAAAAACTATCCTATCTTTTAAGTTGGACCATTTTATGAATGGTTACAAAATTTTATCCAAATCCGTTCAGTAGTTTCGGAGTCCATCGCGGACAAACAACGTGACACGTGATTTATATATATTAGATTAGATTAGATTAGATAGATAGATAACATTGTTTGATTCACGAGTGAAACAGTCGAGGTGTCATAAATTGTATCATTGTTACCCTTAAGACTTCTGATATAGGTATGAAAACAAACAAAAAATACACGATACATTTTTTTCCTCATATAATTCAAAAATAAAATAATGTAAGTGTCTCAAGACACGCGAGACTACTAGGAAGGGCATAGAGGTACTCTCACAAGTCGCAAGTTTAATTTAACAATTTATGTATTTTCTTTTTTCACTAACTGTTGCTTCAGTGTAATCGTACAAAATGAACCTTTTATTATAATACTATCACTGTAATTATAATTAGGTAAATTATTTATTTATCTATTTATGATGTGACAAAATTAGCTGTAATATACGTAACTCACAGTGCCTTCACAGGTTGTTTTGTTTTTGATTGATTTATTTTGTTTGATTTTTTTTTTCTTTTTTTTATGAACATGTTTACAACGGTGTATACTTCCAACCCTTTAAATATTTGCAGCTAATTTTGCCATACCTTATAGGTATAAATTTAAAAATGAAACCCTATTTCTATTGGTCACGGCATCACGCGTGAACGGCTGGACATATCACCATTAAATTTTGCATACAAGTTGTCAGGGTTACAGAGAAGAACAAAAGATACTTTTTATCGCGGAATTCACACGGGAACTCCGAAATTACCTCGGATGAAACCGCGGGGGACAGCTAGTTTATTATAATTATAAGCTTTTTCCGACAAGTTAACCAAACCTAGAGCTAAAATAAAAGGACATTTTAGAGGAGCTAAGCTCTTCGTAAACCATAGTTATGTCGCAGGCAATTTGTGTGAATTTTCCGTTTGGAACTGTCTATTGGTGAAAACCGCATGAAAATCTGTTCAGTAGTTTTTGAGTTTATCGCGAACAGACAGCGGAAGCGAGTTCATTTTATACTATGTGAACAAGATAGTCTGTCTGGCATCACGTTGCAACTATAATTCAGCAATACCTACTATTAAGTCTCCAAATAGCCGAGCTTCAGTACTGTAGGAGTAAAAGAGACGGGTGGTTTAAGTGTGGAGCAACTTTTAAAGTTATCGTTGCCAGAGTAGCGTAGCACTTGTAGAGTAGTAAAGGCGTTTGCTCTATCACAACTTTCAGACTAAACTTTGTTAATTGGAGAGACCCGAGGAGTGGTGACGAGTTTGTCATTTTACTACCTACAAGGTATCTAGGTATCTATGTATTTGTAGAAAATTAAATGAAAATAATACAATATGTAATCAAGTGTAAAACCGAATATTTTGTTTAGTTATTTTACAAATTATAGTTTTGGGTACTTGTCAGTTTACAATAAAATTAGAATAATCATACATGAGCTAGGTATATAAATATGCATGTATTTAGGAAGGTAAAATACATAAGTCATGTACCTATATATACTTTGATATGTTACAAAATATAAAAAAGCGATATAAATAAAAATATTATCCGTATGTTTGTCCTCTATGCGTGGTGGGTTTTGGTTTACACTCCAGGAAAAGATATATAGTATATGAAAAAAAAAAATTGACTTGGTATGCATAATTGCATATACCGAAGCTATGTATAGTTATGTGCATATAATATTCTTAAATAAATAATTCATTTTAATAATTTTTTTATAAATTCATTTCCAGAAACGTTCGCATTTGACTATTCATAGAAAACTAGGTGAAAACCTATCTAGTAGGTATGTGCCTATCTGGATATGCTTGGTATACAATATGATGTAGTGCATTCAGTTGAGGAATACCTATTTTTATTAATTTTATAAAATTTTCTTCTAGCTCTACTAATGAAATTAATTAACAAGTGCCGGAAATTCTTCGTTCATTAAGTCCGTTTCAAAGTTTTAAAGACGGCGGCGTCAAGTTTTAAATATTGAAGTTTTACATTAAAGTTGTAAACTGTCCAGTCCTCATTAACAAAAAACCTCTGGAGCCATGCAACAAGACGAAAGAAATAGAGCTTTTATTAACATTCCGTTAAAATAACCGGAAGATGTTGAAGTTTATCTACTCAGATTTTATACTGAATTAATAACACGAACCTACTTATTAAAACTTTTGAAATTTTCACAGTGTATTTTATTAACAAATCCTTACATTTCTATTGTCTGGTGATGATAAAGTTAAGTTTTGAATTTCAAACATTAAGAGTGGTTACTACGTCATACTATAAAGATTGTGCCCTCACTTTTACATGTTTATTTTAGCTAGGTGATACAGGGAGTTACATAGCTCAAACTGCAAAATACCATAGGCCTTAATTTTGTACATTATAATCTCCTTGCATGTCTGTTTCAAAAAAAAGTTATACATAAAGTTATAACAGATAAATTATAATATCTATTGTTAATCTATATACCTATAAAATGCTTTGTCCTGAATGACTGATGGATCAACGCACAGCCTAAACCGCTGATCGTTAGAGACCTGAAACTTGGAGGGTGTATTCTTTCTATGACGAAGTATTTTTGAAAATTCAACCCCTAAGGGGATGAAAAGGGGTTGCAAAGTTTACGGAACAATGCCGCGGGAACTTCGAAATTATCGCGAGTGTAACCGCGCGGGACAGCTAGTATTTTTATTTAACCATATCCAAATATTGGAAAATAATTGGTGTACCCTAAGGTTAAGCGATTGATGTTCGAAAAATGATTAACGAATCAGCATCATCAATTTTTTCCTTTTAAAAGGTAAAATACCTTAAAAATCCTGGCTATGTAGTAGATAATATTGGAGAATGAACCAGCTGCAGTATCGTTAAGAATTAGAATATTTTAGTTTTAAGAGCTTTCTATAAGGTTAACCGGCAAGGCATTAATACACCACAGCTGCTTTCAAATGACACCTAGCCTGAAATGGGTCTTGAAACTTGGAGAATTTAAAGAACTAGAATAGAAAATAAGGAATAGAGGAGGGGATTTCGGAAAATTTAAGTGAATTTAGGCCCATAAGCAAATGACTGCAAGGCCTCGAAATATTTAAATCGGGGATTATATAAAAAGAAAAAGGGCTAAAATGGGAATTGGTTTTCAGTGAGTCTACTGACCACACCTATAGACGTTTGGCCAGATTTTCAATTAAAAGGTAGCTAGCCAGCTGGGGACTAGAAAGTGCCCTATCACCAGGCTTTTCTCATGTTTTCCTTCACAAACAGCGCAAACTCATCGTTATAGCAATAGAATTCACTCACAATTAAATATAACTGTAATATTAAGTGGTCGAAAAGGTATTGGTACAATAGGTTTTCTGAAGGTAAGTATTCCGTATATTAAGGCCTATACAAGTAATAGAATATTGATGTGTAAGTAGGTATAAAGTAGGCTATCACTTCGCAATTTAGTCTTTCAATATTCATGTTCCATCTCCGAGCAAGACGTTGGTGCGCGACCTCGCGAGCTTTAGTTTAGCTGGGTATGGGATTTGGAAGTTAAAAGAAAAAAGAAACAATTATTACGTCAACCGTCAACGTACCTACGCTGCGCTTCAGCATATTATCTAAGACTTAAATCCTAAATAATTTTCAGTTCACCCGATGCTTACGTCCGCACTTTGCAGAGTCGTTTTAATGATTACTTAATCTTAAGTAAAGATTTTGAAAACAAAACTGCCGCAATCAGAGACGTACATTAAATTAATGTTAATTGGCATTTAAGTAAATTTAAATAAATTTAAAATCTAACTAATTAAGTTAATTAGTTAGATGCCGAATAACAAAGTAATCATTAAAACGACTCTGAGTGCGGCCGTTATTGATTTTTTAGGGTTTACCTATTGATTATTTCAGTAGAAAAGTTATTATACAATGGTAGGCTCTTCGTTCACTGATAGTAGGTATGAACTGCGCAATATAAAAAAAAATAGTTAAGTAGGTACTTACCTCTCAGACCATCGAATCGCTATAGGGAACCCTAAAACGCTTTAGAATATTTTAGGACTCCATTTTTATTATACTTATTTTAAACTTATTCGTATGTTATGAAATAGGTAGGCGGTGGAAATAGGCATTTACTTTATATAACATTCGTACCTACTTATTTACAAATATGTAGTCGGTGACAACCGAGTTTCATACGCTCGTGAACTCTTTTTTTTTTGTAGAATAAAAGTATCCTATAAAGCGGAACATACCTACGTATAGGTTCATATAGGTTTATACGTATAGGTATAGGTTTATACGTTGTACGTATAGGTTTATATCCAACATTACCAGAATTTATTATGTCGCCTTTTTATTAAACAATAAATAAAAAATGCATTTAAGAAATCTGCCGTAAAGTATTTTTTGTTCAATTTTATTTATTTATTTATTTTAATTTATTTTGATTTTATATATTTTCTTTCAAATTACCTACAGACACCGCATGTTTACAGTTTTATTACACATACTAACTGTGCCCCGCGGTTTCACCCGCGGTAATTTCGGAGTTCCCGCGGGAATTCCGGGATATAGAGTACCCTTTGTCCTTCTCTCTACCCCTGAAAACGTGCATGCCAAATTTCATTCAAATCCGTTCAGCCGTTTTTGCATGATTGAGGAAATGTATGCGAGGATAAGAGCTCGAAAGCGCATTTTCATCCGACTTGCTTCAAATTTATCGTCACTGCTCAGCTCCTATGTGTCTTAGCGTTATGTTATATAATCTATAACCTGCTCAGGAGTATGGGCTACAATCATACCAAGTTTGGTTAAAATCCCTTCAGTAGTTTTTGATCCATGGGTGCACATACAGACAGACAGACAGACAAAAAATCTACTGATTGCATTTTTGGCATCAGTATCGATCACCATTCATCCTCCAATATTAATTTTGAATATATATTCAATGTACAGAATTGACTCCTACAGCTTTATTATAAGTATAGATTAGGTACCTACCTATGTATAGAACAGATGGTGCAGTCACAGATAATATAAGTGCAGTTAAATCATAAAGTACAATCTCGTCTAATGGCGGATAAAACCTTACTTACCTACCTAGGTATAACATCTTGCTTTGAACTTCTAAGAAATACACGAGCATTACCCATGAACAAAAATTTTCCTTTCAATAGGTACCTCACAAAAGTTTAATGAATTATTTGGTTGGTTATAATACTATTAAGTTGAAATTTAGAGGTGCCTATAATATAAAAATATAATATATAATATTATAATAAAATGTATCGACTAGATTATAACTATTAACCACAGAACAGAAAATAATAGATAGAAGAGACATCAACTCAGTTTATTATGAAAACAGATAAAAACCAGTGTCGCCGGGTGATTTTCGCACACAAAACTATTCAATACGCACTAAATCATTCATAAACGTAAAGAAATTTATTAAATGCTTTAGTTATAGTTATGTTTTTACTTAGTCACTGTTTTCAACATTCAAAGTTTTTGGAATATAGTGGTAAATATATTTGGGATGGCAGCAAAAGTAGTTTTAGGCAGTTAGAGCTTTGCTCTGGCGCGTCTGCCCCGCCTACATATCCTCTCTATTTAATTTATTTGCTGTGTGGTTATAACTATGGTGAGACTTGAGAGCTTTTATATACGGATATATTATGCAATGTATACGTATATAAAATAAAGGGAGATAATATTGGCGAAAAAAATCGTATCTAAATGGATGGTCTGGAAGAGATCGCAATTATGCGATCATACCGCCATTTATATATTTCTTGTGCTTTGTAATATTAATTGTCCTTTGTGTATACCGAATCCTACTCATATTTTTCTACGATTTTTCAAAATACCTACTATTTCTAAAAATTTAATGGGCTCCTCGTTTAATTTATCGCTTATCATGTTTAGGAGTTAATCGTTTTTATATTCCTATACCAATACTATGAATACTTTGTGTACGTAATACTACATTATGTACGTATAATAAAAAATACAGGTACCTATATACCTACGTCAATTACTATGCAATATGTACCTAATAGGTACTTACCTACGTAAGAAACGCAAAAATTACGCTGGCCGCTGCGCCGTCCGCGTTCTAACTTTCATCTGTATACCAATATAATTTCCATTAAATTTTCCTAAGTTAAATTTGCTTTTGATTCTTTTTCTACGTTAAAAATGAAAACTGTTCGCAAAGTTCGCAGAATCACGATTTCTTTTGTTTGTCATTATAATCTTTACGGTTGAAGCGAAGCCCAATTTATCAAACATTACGGCAACATTGTTAGGTAACAATGCGAGGCCGAGCTGGTAGGCTTACGATGCAAATTGCAAATACATGGATAACAACCAAAAAGTTCGCTTGTGTTGGATGTAGGATGTTCAATTGTGATCATCCACTTTTTTTTGGTTTTCAAGGTCGCATTGAAAGTCGTAAGGATTTGAATTAATATATGTATGTATGTAGTAACAATGCTTGCACATTAACTTATAGCACCACCAGAGGGGCTATTATATAACTTTGGTTCCTATTATTTTTCGGGTGCAACATGACGGTTTTGTTATTACAATATGCACATTTTGACACCTACAATATCTAGCGATCAACCAAAATAAACATACTTCAAAAGTTGAAGCTGCCGAAACATGATTTCGCTATTTTTCTGATTGAATCTGAAAAATGATAGCAACAAAAGTTACATAATTGCCCTGCAGGTCTTAAAATAGACGGGGATTTAGCTTTACTTTGATTCTGAATGCGATTAAATTATTATGTTTGAATACTAATGCTTAGACATACCTATCTACCAAGTTAATCATAGTTGTAGCACTGCCAGTCACAGACAACTGACTTAACTTATTCTTTTTGTTAACAAATACCTAGATAGTTAAGCATTTCACTAAATTTAACTTATTCAGTCAAATGCCAATTAACATTAATTTAATGAACGTCTCTGATTGCAGAAAATCTTAACTTAAAATTAAGTAATCATTAAAACGACTATGAGTGCGGCCGTAAATCTCTTTATAGAATGACAGGACAGAAAGATCAGAGCACAGGTGCCAGGTGAGTCTTCATAATGAGTTGAATATATCATAGGCATATCTGTTATACCTACAGGTTATGTGAGTAGAAAATCTTTTACGGCTTTTGAAGCTTACGATAGCTTACAATATTATGTGTTTATCAGCTGTGCCCCGGGGTTTCACCCGCGTGAGTTGCGGAATTTCCGCAGGAATTATTTTTTTGTAAAATAAATGTAGCCTAAGTTACTCCTTATAATATCACCTATGTGCCAGTGAAAGTCCCGTTAAAATCGGTCCAGCCGTTTCAGAGATTATCCGGAACAAACAGACAGACATACAGAAAATTTTTAAAAATATTTTTTTTATGTAAAGTACCGTACGGTAGGTATTTAGTGAAAAGCTGTAAATTTGGAATTACAAATAGACACTTAAATTTTATTTATATGTATGTATGTATGTATATATAGATATGTAACATACCTACTTTTACCCGGGTATACAGAATAGAATAGTCAATTTTAAATTGTAATAAGTGAGGTGAGAGTCGATTTTAAAAATTAAATCAGTGAAATTCACGATTCTAGGTGGCACTTTTTGCAACAGACAATAATCTATTCAATATCTTGTATAGCTGTAACACGGTAAGTTAGATTCTTAGACGGAATTTAATTTCATCCTATTATTATATTGAAATCAGTGTTACAAAAAAAATTAATAGGGCTAGAGAGTAGAGTGCAACTAATATTCGTAAGTTTAAGACGAACAAGTTGGTGAAAATTATAAATTAAATAAAGAAAGAAAATTAAATAATTAGGAGTTTATAATTATAGAGTTCAGTTGAGTAAGTAAAAGGTTGGAAAAAAAGAATTCAGACAAGCTAGACGAGGAATAAAAATTAAGTTAGCAAGACATGAAATATGCCACCTGAAATTCCCAGTCGTAAATAACCTATTTTCTAGGAGACACAGTGCCTACAAAGCGTCATAATTAACAATGGCCTGGGACACGGTCTCATACATAAGTAAAGCCTGCGACCCCAAAACGAGACCTCAGTAAACTATGGACTGCCAAATGACACAATGATATAGATGGGTACAAAGCTAGAAGCGATTTCAAACGTATCGTTCAGTTACATATGTATACATATAACAATGAAGTATTGTAGTCAAATGACAACCGATTGCTATATTCAGCATTATAACTACTACTGTGATTTTATAGTTATGTGTAGGTATGTTATACATATACATATGTAGGTATTAAATTAAAAATGACAATACTTTCCAAACATTGCAATTCTATACGACAGCAACATTAAAGTAGATAAGTTTTCGCATTGAAATTTTGGAAGGATTAAGTTAAAATCATATAATAAGCTTTTGAAAAAAAAAATACCTAAACGGATCAATGGTAGGATATATAACTTTATAAGCGCAGTTCACGCCGAGTATAAACTAAAAAATGAGCTTGTCTACATTATCTCCACTTATCCACATCTCGACATGTCCCTTTCAGTAAACTAAGAAGCTAATTCTTTTGAATATGCGCAGACCTGAGGTAGGGCTTTTAAAGTTTTAGAACGGCGCCATTAAAGTAATATCGTTCTCGTATATTAGAGCTATAATAGTAATGATGTCATAATAGGGTCACTTTGCACTTACGTCTTAAGACATAAACTAACGGCCGCACTCAGTGGAGTTTTAATGATTACTTAATTAAAATTAAAAGAAAACATTTTAAAAACAAAACTGCCGCACTCAGTGAATAGGCTAATTCTTAGATGTGGCCCGACATTCATATTATATACAAAGATCCCAAGTGAGTGCAATAAAATAAGTACCTATTTAATTAAAAAAGAGACGTAGAAAACAGCTGTTGATTGCAGGCTTTATAAAAAAAAAGCAAAACGGGAAACGGTTTATTATTCTGAAACTAATAAAAAGCGGGGTGCCGCATTAATTAATGTTTTATGAAAATTACCCAAGCTCGGTTCACTCAGAAAAGTCAGAAATAATAAATGTCATTTCGCAACGCCGCCCAGCTTATTTTGGTTTGTGCCTAAGTAAACATATAGGTATTTCGTTGTGAGGTAATAAACGTATTTGTTTATGATAATTAGCATTTACTTTACTCGATATTATGTTAGGTTGAATACAATAACTGAACGGAATATTCTTCCGGTTGCAGATGGAAATAAAAAAAAGCACGACCGCGAATTCATGTGCGACTCCTCATACATTTTTTAAGCATTCACGCGTGAATCTTGCAATTAATTCCGTGTGCGAATAGTAATTCGCGTGATTCAAAAATCGACCCTCAGATTTTGAAATTCCACGATATAAGAATGACCCTGGCTCCTTATTCAATGTGACCAAAAATATTCCTTGCCCATAAAGCGCTTCCTAGGTGCCAAAATATTACAAAAAATAATATTCTGTAATGTAATGTAATAAAAAACGTAAATATGTTTTTTTTTAAGTGTAACTTTTTTGAGAACGAGGGAAAGATAATTTTTATCTTAACGTGCCGTGTTAATATCATAGTATCATATCTCAGTACCCTAAACCTGACCCGTCGAACTGCCAAGTTTAGTTTATATAACATATCATTGGAGATACATTGGAGATACTTTAGTGAAATTCAGAAGCGTTAAGTTTTTTTTTTCATACCTAATACACGAACTGAAACATTTATTTTATAAGAATTCTTATATTGTAAGAACGAAGATTGGACTTCAATGCGTTGAGTTTGTTTGTGCATTGTAACCACAAAGATAAAACCACTGAGCAGCTGTTGTCTATTACTTTACTATTATTCAAACAAGAAACATATTTAAACAATTAGTCTTGATTCATCTTGTACGAAAAAAAGAGGCTAAAGTAATTTGTATATTTGTTGGGGCTGTATTTTAAAACAAACAACGGTTTTAAAACCTATTACAATAATCAAAAGCTACACTATCTCGTAACTTCTATCATTCTGCGTACTACGTAGGATAACTTCTATCTCGGTATGGGCAAACAACCAGATGCATGGGATTAATCCCTATAAAAACTTGCCTTTAAGGCCGTAAAAGACTACATTTTATCGTTTTTAAACCCAAACATGATGATTGCCCATCTATGTATATCTATAGATACTATTTGTAGTGTATCGGCGAATAAAATATGAAAACGCAGAGACGTGCAAATCTATTTATTGTCCGGTCACTCACTGACGTTACACAAGTTCAACCTACCTGGTCCTGCCGTACTTATTTATCAAATACCCTACAATATTATATAGACCTTCGGTATAAACTTCGTGGATTTCTTTCATGTATGAAAATTAATAGAAAAAACAAATTCATAAACATATAAGTTCCGAAATATGAAATTTAATATGTCAGCACGTTATTTAGTTATTTATTTATTTATCGATGAAGGCGTTATCTTAATGAGAAATCAAATGAAATAAGGCAATCGGCCGTCGTGATGGGGCTATATGAGAAGAGATCCTTTTTAATGCAGGAACGACACTCAAAACACATTCAACACCAACATAAAGTACCTATCTCAAAAAAATCTCTCCTACAAAAAGTCTTCAACAGTTACAGAGTTACTGAGAAAATTTCAATTTTCACGCCTGTGGAATGCGGATTCGACAACGGCAATAATAATAATTTAGAGAAGTAGAAAACTGAGCCAGTTCGTAATAATAATTACCTAATAGTAACAGAATAATGAGAGATATGGTCCCACTGAGTTTCAACTGCAACCGGAACCTAATCATTGGGAACAACAAGATAGTCCGAGATAGATTGGAACGATCACTCGTAATTTACTCGTATCGGTATATAATCATTAGCTGGAAACAGTGGTCATAGGTCAACGATATGATATAAGAACACAATATATAGGGTTAGTTGGGAAGGGGGCGACAAGCCGCGAGCCCGCTTAGAATATATTACTGATTGCTATGTCTATACTAATGAGAAAGTATTATGTGAAAAAGTGTGTTTGTTAGTGATTTTATAATCTCTGGAAATAGTGTCTATAATCTCTGGAAGTAACTTCTGTAAGGATATTTAAGTATTAGGAAAAGTAACTCTAACCACACGAAGACACACATCTGGGGGCACGGTAGTGCCCCCGCCAAGACGAGCCAAGCGAAGCGGGAGCAATACCTATCTTTTCTCGAAGTGCTTCGTCGTTTTTTTGAACCCTTATAACTTGGGTTTGTATTATACCAGATAAACATAATTCTTGGAATATATTGTAAATAGCGGACTTATTAAAAATATAAAGTATCAGATCTCATGTAGAGTTAAGCTTATAACTCTACACACCCTAACTCTACAAGGTCTAACTTGTCAAACTCTACACCATAGTCAGAATATGTGACTTGGCCATTTCGCCCCATTCATATGAGCGTAAGATGAAAAATGAAAAATTAATTACTTTTCCGTTATACAATAGTTCTTGTAGTAACGAAACGGCCAAGTCACATATTCTAACTAAAGTGTATAATTTGAGAAGTTAGGCCTTGTAGAGTTAGGGTGTGTAGAGTTATAAGCTTGGCTCTACATGAGATCTGATAACTTTTTGACAGTGCCCGTCGGTCTCGTCTTGGTATCATTTTACATGAAAATGTTTTTGGTGGGTTTATTTTTACATTATAAGTAATAACATAACCTTATATTAGAATTTATTAGAATTTTCATTTAATCCAATTTGATACACTGTTTATGAATTCGAAATAACGGTTAACAAAATTTCAATGTATTAATTTTATGACTGTTTTAGGTGATGGTAGAGCCCTTGTTAACTTAAAGGGAAAAAATATTAAACAAATGTTATTTATTGTTACCCTTTGATAGCCTTTCGACTTGATACATCCTTCCCTGCTATGCTTAAGCAGCACGACTATCTGCTATTCATAAAGAGCAAACGTGTCCACAACAGTGTCAGTGTGGAAATATTCTCGTATTGTCCAGTTCGTTTACTTTTAGAGTGGTTAAAATATTACAAATAGCAAAATGAAGCTACTTATTGTTCTGTTCGCAGTGTGCCTTGTCAGCGTAAGTAAACTATTTTTACTTAGATACTTCCATAAAGAACAGGTTTCCTTGTTTCCCTAGTATGTTGGTTTATTAGCGGAGTTTTTTGAAAGTACACGACCAACTTTCATGGCTAACCAAATAATAAAATTGATAAAAAAAATTCCTGATAGTAAAAATAACTACACGTACACTTATCTAACCAATTACAAGTTGGACCAATTACGAATTGGACCATTTGCGAATTGGACCATTTGCGAATTGGACCATTTGCGAATTAATTCATTTGCGAATAGGGAACTTGCATGGATTTATTTTTTCAGTCTATTTTAAAGATATATGACCTACTTAAACAAAAGAAGAAAAAGAAAAAAAAAATATGCATAAATTAATTAAATAGAGCGTTTCAAAGTTCCTACTTTAGACCTTACCGCCGAAACGCGGAATGACGTCTCTTATTCAAAATTACGCTTTATTAATCTGTGATAGAAATGTCACTGTCATATTGACAGGGTCATGTGACACTGACAGACAGATAACTTCAATATCCAAAAGCGAAATTAAGGTTGAACTGTGTCAATTAACTTCCAAAAGTTCCAGTAAAGAATCGAAATGCATCTTACTGATGCATTTTAAAATAAAAAAACTTCAGAAAATGGAAAATATGCGTTGACCGTATGTACTTAGTTTCTTTTGCCTTCTCTGAAAGAGGTAAATGTTTCCTAAAAACATAAAAGTGACGTCATGTGTCAAGCTTGGCTGTGATTGGTGTTTTGTTGCAACGTTCCGTTTCACAAAATTAAAAGTTGAATATTTTGGAAACTATAGAAAATTTTTTAGTAAATCTTTCACGATAACGCTTTTCTAAGGCTCTATTTTTGAAATATTGACACAATTTCTTATTATAAATTTCATGCAAGTACCCTATTAGACCATTTGCGAATTGGACGAAATGCGCCTGAACTTTTTGTCATAATTTTCATTAAATAATGCCACTTTGGCGTTTACCTATCTTCAAGTCAGTTAAGAAAATAAGAGTAAAACAAGCAATGGTGTCGATTCTACGCGTATCCCAACGAATAAAAAACATTTAAATTTACAATTCTGAATACAGATATATTGTAAAAGGTATTTCCGATTAATAATTCATTCACAATGTACCTACCTACCTATTGATTGCACTCAAAAAATATTTTATAAAATTATCTTTTTATCATGGGTGTGTTGAAAAAAAAATGTATGCGGTATATTTATTTTTCCATATTTTTGTAGTTAGCTATAATTTTTACTTTTTTAAACAGATCTACGCAACTCCGTTTGTGAAACGCGACGCACCCGCAAATAATAATAATAATGAACTGACACGGACGTTACAGGAGAAGGGGCGAGATATTACTGAACTAATGTCGCATGCTTTTGATCCCGAGCAAATTAAAAAGAACTTTAACGATGGTTTAGAAAATTTAAAAAAATTTGTAAGTAGATACCTATGTTCAAATTGATTCTTATAACGTCAAGGGTTGTGACGAGCCCCGTAGACACAAAACGCTTTTCCGAAAACACAAACATCAATTTCCTATTAATTTCTTTCTGTAACCTACGGAAAGATCAAGATGTGAAGGACTTGTCATCTTTAATAATATTGTAAAGAGGTAAAGTTTGTAAGTTTGTGGGTTTGTGAGGTTGTAGGGGTAATGTCTGGATCTACAGAACCGATTTTGACTTATATGGTACGTCTTATCCCGGAAACCCCGCGGGAATTTTGAAATTACCGCGGGTGAAACCTCGGGGGAACAGTTATTTCTATCTAACATATAAAATCCTATGTCCTGAATGACTGATGGATCAACGTACAGCCTAAACCGCTGATCGTATAGACCTGAAACTTGGAGGGTGTGTTCTTTGTATAACGTACATATCCGATAAGAAAGGATTTTTGAAAATTCAACCCCTGAGGGGATGAAAAGGGGTCGAAAAATTAGCTAGACAGCTAGTAGAGTATAAATTTCTCCATGCATGAATTTTTCAATTCACATTCTTACTAGGTGTACCTATTTAATATTTATTATGAATATAATAATATTTTAAACTAAAAATTGTTTCTTTATTGCAGGCCTCCGAATTTCAAAGTAAACTGCAGCCAGCACCGACTCAATAGATTTAAGATTATATATATAACAAATTTCGGCAAAGGTCGGCAAGGCGACACTGTTAAAGGTTATTGTCACCGAATTCAAACCGATCAGTGGTAGCATAAACCAATAATAATTTTCGTGTGTTTTTGTCTTTTGGATTAAATCGGTATTTTGTTATTTTTAGCTTTTCAGTTTTGTGTTTTTGGAAGTCGGTTTTAATTTTTTTGTTAAAATTTTGTTTATTAATTATTTCTTTCTTTCAATTTACAAACCAACAGACACTAGTTTACCTAATAACCCCTAATAATACTATACCTAAGTGCGAAAGTAACTCTGTCTGTCTATCTGTCTGTATGTGTGTTACGCTTTCACGCCTTAACGCCTCAACCGATCAATTTTGCATACACATTGTCAGAGGTACAGAGAAGGACATAAGGTAATTTTTGCCTCGGAATCCCGCGGGAACTCCGAAATTTACGCGGGTGAAACCGTGGGAAACAGCTAGTAAACAAGAAGATCAGAAGCCATAAAATTTAAAAAAGTTTGAGTTTCGAGTCGTAATCAAAAAACGTCACTAACTAGTGCAATTTTTATGGCGGCTTGTAGCGGTAAGTAACCTCACGAGCCCCCACCCTAAACTTAAATGCGCTTTATCTCTGTGTATTTTCATTTATTTGAAAAATAAAAAATACGTGTCTAATGATTTTTAATTTTCTAAAAGACGGACTAATTAAAATTTTGATTTTTAAAAGTTGTCAACATCCCTATTATGTTTATTTTCATTAATTTCAAAAGCAAAAAATACGTGTCTATTATTTTTTATTTCCTACTGACGGACTAATTAGAATTTTGATTTTCATACCCCGGGGAATACCTACCCAATTGTAAAAAAATATTTTGTGGCAGCGGCCATCTTGGATTTACAACGATACTGAATATATTTAATTGTATATTATCTTGGTATGATAAAGAGGATCCGAGGGAATCCTTAATATCACGTGAGTGAAACTGCGGGAATCCGCTCTCTCTCTGCGAAAACCCACTCGATTTGTATTTCCAATATGTTTACTCATGTGTATACTATGTCGGAAACTGCAAACCACAAAACGTAAACAGCATACGTTCATATATCCGATTGCAAATTAGTATCATTAAATACCTATAAGTAATTATAATTATTTTATATACAGGTAATTTGTAGGTACATAAGTTCCTACTTATCGATTTTCCAATTCGACAAGATGGGTAATAATTATAAACTGACTGTAAAAATATGCCTATGCACATTAATAATTCTTGTGTTTTTATTAATTTTCCGTTTTAACCACTTTCGAAAAAGTGAAGTTTTTATTTCAGAGCGAGTCGTATCTTTTGAGTTTGTTGATATTTAAACTCTCAAAGTAGGTACTTTATTATATTACTTATACAAAGTACCTACCTAGTTGAATCCTTGAGAAACGAACTGAGACGGCTAGTTTGTATCTAATATTTAAACCTTTCTTTTCTTCTTTTCTGAAATAGGTAGTTATGAGCATAACAAACTACTCTAATTGGATTTCTTTTACGGTAAGTAAATGTCCAAATCTCAGTAACAACGTTGTTTGCTTTACAAACGTTTTGACCTAAAAAAACACATTTAGGCACGAAGCTTAGGGCTTGAGAGCTTTGGCACAATAGTAGATAACTAAAATGTTTCATGGTCGAAAGGAGTTACGCTATTATTCACTTAAACTCACCCATAAATCTGCTGGCACTTTTAGCCATCGTCTCGTTTACGTGGCAGGAGAAGGAAATCGAAACGAAGCTGAGGAACAATCCTTGGTACGTTTTACTAATCATAGCTCCACTTTACGTTTATTCAATGTTTACGCGTATACTTCCTACATTGTACAATGACACTGGATATTATTAGCTTTTTTTACAACGCCAGCTTTGTTGAACTTTCGGAGTTTGAAAAAAAGCGCCAAGTTAGCGAAATCGTGGAGGCTACGGTCGGTCGGCCTTGCCAAAGGTCGAGTACGCCCGCTCGGCATACAAGTGTCGACTGAAGCTAGGCTGTGTTACCCACCTACACAGTAAACCTCTGAAACGGGAGAGGAATGGACCGCAAACTGCGCAGTACACAGACCGACTCACTTTTAGTTTTGTATTTATTCGCCCGGCAACGACTGCATGCGAGAGTTATGTTCGGTATGAAGCAAACGCGGATAAAACTCACTTCAGGGTTCAGAGGTTTTTTTTTTTTTATTACATTGAAAATACATACGTATGAGAAATACGAGTGGGAATGTTTTTAATGCTCGTTGTGATTTAATAGGTATTTTTAATTTACCTACATTTTTCACATCTTTTATCATTTATTTCCCCATAAAAGAATAAAGCGAAAACTTATTTGATTTTAACCTTTATTTATTTATTTAACAATGCACACAAGGACAATATTAAAATTGGTATAGAAGTAATCATGTGCAAGGGTCATGCTTAGGTATTCCATCACCTAGTGATTTTGATTTTGATAAGGAGCAAAATCGCATTTTGCTCACTGATTTCAGGCAGCAAAACCTACATGTTTGAGCTACTGAAGTGAAAAATATATTTTTCAAATTAAAAATATTAATATCAGCAGACTGAATCTGAAACATCCTTGGTTTGAGGCTATATACCAAGGAATTTTGCGTTCTGTCGCAACCCCGCTATGGTCAAGTGAATAGAAGTGTTTTATCTGACCCGGTATAGATCAGTATAGTCGTATGATTCAATTCTTTTATGATATACGAAAGTAAAAAGAAAAGCGTTTATAGGATGAAAAAAAATTAATAGATTTTTTTAATCGGTATTTGGCTGAATATGACGTGCAATTTATAGAGAAAAACGTTTTGTCTCTCGCAATATCATATTCAATAAATTTAATAGGTACCTAATAAAAATTTTTTCCTTCCTAAGGTACAGTGCTTGTTAAAAATACAAGAATATTAAAGCCACTATGTTTCGTATTCCAAAGACATTTATTATTTATAGTATCCTTTACTATTAAAATGCGAAAGTGAGTTTGTTTGTGTTTGTTACGCTCTCACGCTAACGGCTCAACAGATCATCATGAAATTTTTCCAGGGGTAAAGAGAAGGACATAGGGTACTCTTATTCCGGAATTTCCGCGAGAACTTCGAAAAAACGCGGGAGAAACATAGTGCATTTATGCGATTGTCGTCTAGCTATTGTCACGGTGATTCCATTTATTTAACCCGTGTGTCCGGGATTCGGACAACGTGACCCAAATTCCGGTAAACTAGGCCCAATCTATTCCAGTGAATACTGTCTAGGTTAAAAGTCAGACTTAATAGATACCTACTCCAAAACGACAAATCTGCAATTTATAATTTTGGTATTAAATTCATGTTTCATGCTATATTTTGTAAAAAAGCTTGCATTATAATTTTTATGTAAAAATTCAATTCAACAATAAAGCATTTAATTAAAGCATAAAGACTCGGATGAAATACCTACTTTATATATGGGCATAAAGGAATGTGCTAAAGTATCACAAAAATGGCACTATTCTGATTTATTTAACTTACGGCCGCACTCAGAGTCGACTTTAATGATTACTTAGTTAAGTATAGATTTTTATATTATAGAGACGTTTAGTAAATTAATGTTAATTGGCATTTAATGAGATGTAACTTAATTAGTTAAATGCCAATTAACATTAATTTATTAAACTTGTCTGATTGCGGCAGTTTTGTTTTAAAAATCTATACATAACTAAGTAATCATTAAAGTCGACTCTGAGTGCGGCGGTTAATGTTTTAGTTTGCTTACTTTATATAGGTATAGAACTATATGCGATACTTGAAAACATTAGATAGATACGTCACATGTTAAAAATGTTTAACACAATATGTTACTCTTTATAATTTTTACACATGTTATTCTTTTCGAAAGTAAAGGTAAGTAGATATATTACATTCATTACTTTTTATTTTTTGTCTTCATTAACATTACTCGTCGTTGACAAGATTTTATGCTATAGGTAGGTATACAACGTGTTAATGAATTAACTGAAAACTAGAAAGTAGTTTGCTCAGAATCAACTAGCGAATCGATCGCACTATGTTTTAATATAAGTTATATTTTTCATTTTTATTAGCCCATGTCTAAATTATTTATAATACAATATTTAGCGCGTACGCCGCCCGCAAAAAAAAAATCGAACCGGTAGGCGCGGGCGTAGCGCTTGGAATCTCGTAGATAGGTCACCTCCAAACTAATGTTGAATAACTTTTAAAGTATAAACTTTTTCGACATAAAATATATTTTAATCATATTATTGTTTATTTTTTTTAAATGGGGTGTATCGGGTTTTCAGCTAATTCATTAACACGTTGTATACAATACAGTACAAACTTGTTGAAATTGACCTTAAAATTGGTAAAAAACTTTAATAATTGAACTACTAAAATAAATTATGTTGATATTACATACTTGAGTACACGCATCTTATATATTTTATTTAACCGTATTTAGAAACAAAATAACAAGCATATACCGATTCTAGATATAGATTGTAGAGTTGTCCCGAGTTGTTTCATGCTATAACTTTCATATTTAAACCCAACATAAAATGTATCAACAAATGCGAGGCAAGTTAGAATAACTTTGCTTTGTGTACCTGTGAGAAACGTAAAATTGAATAACATATTATGTAGGAGGTAGGTACAGTTAGGAAAATTAAACAGAGCATTCCTAGTATATTTTAAGATCGTATGAAAATTATATAGGTAACACTTCGAATGAAGCAAGGGTTCCGTACCTAAAGGGTAAAACGGGGCCCTATTACTAAGACTTCGCTGTCCGTCTGTACGTCTGTCACCAGGCTGTATCTCATGAACCGTGATAGTCAGACAGTTGAAATTTGGTCGATGATGTACTTCTGTTACCGCTATAACAATAAATACTAAAAAACTGAATAAAATAAATATTTAAGGGCTCCCATATAACAAACGTGATTTTTTTTGCTCGTTTTTACTCGATTTTGATGACGGCAACAGGTAGACGCTTGAAATATTGACAGAATACTTATTTAGTTATATATTCACTTCAATAATAAATAATTAACTTAAAATGAATCAAATATTTAAGGGATACAACAGACATGATTTGTTTGCCGTTTTTATAAATAATGGTACGGAACCCTCCGTGCGCCAGTCCGACTCGCACTTGACTGGTTTTTCATTTTTATCTATCGACGCCATTTCTGTAAGGACATTTTTATGGAACTGTCAATCGTACAACGTAATTTTTTTATATCATTATTTGTAAGTTTGCAATAAACTCTCGAATTCTTTATCTATGTAGCATAATTGTAACATATGAAAATATTGTTCGACGATCAAAACAGTCATAGTTTGAAGTTCATCCAGTCCGAATCTGTTTATTGAGCTTTCAATTATCCTTAAGTCGTAGTTGTGATTCCCCAAGCATCAGTTCAAACACTAAAACATATACATTCATAGAATTCAATTCATATCATCGCTTCGAAAATAATATGAAGAATTGTGAGTCGTGAGAGATGGTGTAGCATTTCGACATATTGCTGTAATTTGATCAATATAAGGGTGCTGTGATTGATGTTTCTGGCGCGTTCAAGAAATCTAATATGGAAGGAGAAGTTCGCGACGAAAACCAGTGGAATTTACGAGTAAATAAGAACTTTATCTAAGTAAGTATTACCCAAGTCATATTATTTACTTATAAAAATCTTGACGCAGCGATCTTTAATGAGTTTTAGATTTGTTTTAATTTAAATTGCAAATCTAATACATAAACAGGGTGTAAGTTTGAACGAGGTATTTTTCGAATCCTTGGTAACACAATAAAAATAATCCACTTTGAAACACACAGGTTTACTTTATCCCACAGTAAACTACTAAAAGCTTGTATCGTGGAAACCAAGCAAACGTGGCATATACCTACTGCATAATATAATTATCTACCTACATATATAAAATACTATAGCTATATAAATACGTCCAGACTGGAACCCTGTGTTCATCACACAAAGTCCACCCCCACTGATTAGCGTGTAGACATGGTGATCTACTGCGCCAATCGGGTCGTCAATAATCTGCTTAGTTATAACTTAAAAATGATTAATGATAAAAAAAACACTGATAAATAACCAATAACAAAGAACACCGTGGATTCACACAGGTGAATGACCTATACCTGAATAGGATTTGCCGGCGCGCTAGTGGCTATCCAAAAGAAAAGGGCAATGAATAACCTTTAGGATAAGATCCGTCAGGACACTGCAACCAATTTGCTTGCTCAATTTTCTTATTTATTTTTTCTGCATTTTTTTATTTTTTTTACATATTTGAGACTGGATTCGGATACTGAACACCCCTCTTGAATAAGTCCCTCGTTAAATTTACACCCTGTATATAGAAACCTTTAACTGCTGCCTTTAGCTGAAATTATTGAAGCTAAACATGTAGGTAATTTGTGCAGCTATTCAACAAATCATAATGAAAAATAATATACAAATCTAGTCGCCTATCCTAGGAAAATATTAAAAAACACTTTTTTTATAATACAAATACAATAGGTATCATAAATGTTAATTAAAAATTTCCCTCACGTGAGATATTAATTTGTGCATGAAAGCGGAGTAACACTGTAATCAAGGTTTTTGCGGTTGCTTACGTAGAGAAATTGATTGCTTCGTGGCTGGTTTTTGCTATCAAGGCAACAGCAGTGCATCCGACAGAATATTGTAATGGACTGAGGTTTTTCTAATGCATTCTTTATTAAAAAATAATATTGTATCTCAGGCCTCGGCACCCTGCAGCTTTTCAAATTAAAATGTTAGTGTGAAAATTAAAAATAAAAGGGTTTTAACTTGGCACTCCTAAAGATTTACCTAATGGAAATTTGTTTAAAAGAAATTATATACTTCGTCAACTACCAAACATTTTTATACTTTTCAGAGTTGACTTTACAAATACCTACCTAAATATTAATATTATTCCTGTAACAATATTGATATGATGGTAAATTCTGACATCAATAAAAAGTACTGCCTCATTCAAACACGCCATTCTAATATCTAATTATAAACTTATAGAGCTTTAAAGATGTGTTTTTAGAAGACAAGTTGTATACAGCTTGTTGTTACTTATACGAGTATATTAAAATCAATTTTCGTTTTTAATGATATTTCGTACGTGCATAAAACTCATTTTAAGTAAATCTGAGCTTATGTAAATCTGCTTTCCCTATATTCGAAATGATCCCAAAGGACAACCGAGTTTTCGTCCTAATGACGAATTGTATCTCAGTACGGTACGGTTAAAAATATTGTATCTCAGTACGGTACTTTCAAAAATTGTGTTTAGTTTTAAAATCTTTACAAATAATATAAAATAAAGTCGCTACCGCTGTCTGTTCGCGATAAACTCAGAAAATACTGAACGGATTTTCATGCAGTTTTCAGCAATAGATGGAGATATTCATGAAGAAGATTTATATCTATAGTTTATCCTGTAACTCCCCTGGGAATTCCGAAATTGTCGCGGGTAAAACGCGGGCTACGTAAAAGATGAATGTAAGTACACTCGTTTTTGGATCTCGTATGACCGTCTTACAAAGTAACAAACAACTCTTGCGAGCACGACATTGATATCTAACAAGAAACTTTGTTACAGAAGTATAATTGCCTCTCATCTTGCCTTCAAAATATATATAGTCGACTACAGGTTTCAGAGGTTTCATCCTTGTGGAAATTTTACCTGTTTACTTCACAAAGGCTCCTATTTTTTACAGTTAACTACCAACGAATTTAGACTGGGAAATGAAATTATTCGTAAATCATTGTTAATCAATTAAATACTTTGTATAATTATACTATTTTAAATTAGTTTCTAAATACCAATTTTTTTGGGGGGGCAACTAATTCCAAGTATCAATGATTTACTCTTGGGTATGGGACTAACCAAGTAGGTAACAGGTAGGTAGAGTTGGGAACAGACTTGCAGAGTACAGAGTGCCAATAATTCTACTTAAGCAGAACACCGCTCCTGCATGGATAGACCCTTGTCTTCCCTGGTCCCTGGCATAACCTCGGAACGACGGTCCGGCTTAGTGTTGTAAGTGGGGAGATTATTTAACCTTTACACCGCCACGTTTTGGTAGCTTTAACAAGTTAGGGCTACAAAAATATGGCCATTACCACCAGACCACACGCTTTGAAGGCATGATTTTTCTTGTGTTGGGAATGCATAATAAATTTAAAGTCAGTGCAGTGTTAGTGTAACGTAATATTATTACGTTTTTGACGTCCTTCGTAGATTATGATATTAGACGGGAATGATGGTGAAAGGGTTAGTTTCTTGTGTTATGACATTTCGCCAGGTTCCAGTGTTTCTTCCGATGGTTTTATTTTTGAGTTATCGAGATAATATCGAGAAATGTATATGTTACTTGGTAAACGAGATTTACCTATGACTGAGCTTACGGTTTTACTCTGCTAGAATTAGCTTTATGATGTTGTTGATAGGTAAGGTTTTCGAGGCGTTCATACGTTTGGTTTTATGTATTAGTCAAATAAACAGCATATACTATGTATATACGTACCCAGAATTTCTTATTTAATTAGTGAGAAGGAATAACTTAAAGTCTTGTATTAGTACGGTTAACATAATATATAGTCACTAGTCAGAGAGAATATAATATGGGTATACAAAGGGGAGATCCCTAACGAACCGAGAGTCAGACCTATTCACTCAAGAAGTCATTCCTTTCAACCACAGCTTTCAACAGTACAATGTTGGTGTGCATTTCTGGTTAGGTATTTATATAGAGTAAATGTACCTACAGCTACTTAGGTACATTTAATAAATGTGGATTACATTCATTAAATATAAAGTAGAGCGCTTTCTTGAAGGAATAGGTACCAGTCTATATGTTGGGGTAGTTTTCCACTATTGTGTGAATAAGATTTTTTTTTCATGAATCTTGTTGTTTGTTGTTGATCTCAGCCGTCCCCGCACAAAATGCAATGAGCATACAACTCTTACATACAATACAATTCTTCTCATATTGAAAAAAATCGCACTGTATAAACACCTACAGTTTGAAACATACATACCTAGTATTGGATTCTTTTACCTACCTACGGTATACTGATTATAATATTATAAAGTTCGCTAAAATTACCTGCTAATATTTACAGGGCTGAAAGTATATGTTTTAACAATCAAGATAAGCGAAAAAATAATATTATTATAAATTTGGTAGTTTTTCAAAATTCGAGGAAAATAAATTTATTGAAAATACTTCGAAAGCTAACAATTACAATCACAAGGTACACAATACATGTATGTATGTAGCTCACTAATACGTTTAGGCGTACAAGGCACGCGTCCAGATATACAACGAGCGATGCATCAGCTATCAGAAGAATAACTAAAGCATCAGCTGGTCGAATACTACTCAGGTCATTGACTGGCGATGTGTGTGTACAAGTGATTGAGCGGCGAACGCACCTTCACAGGTTGTTTTCTTTTTTAAATAAACTATTTTGCTTAATTTTTTTTTTTATCTTTTTATCTTTTTTATTTTACAAACATTCTTATAACGGTGTATACTTTTAACCCTGTAAATATTTGCAGATAGTTTTAGAACACTTTATATACGAAGACTAATTTACAATAGAAATAAAATCATTCATCATCTGTTTTTTATAACAAGTAAAAGAATTAAGTCGGAATTAATTCTTTTACTTGTTATAAAAAACAGTTTTCTTAAAAAAAGTTTTATTATGTATGCCCCTTAATAGTTGATTGTGTGAGTTTCAGACTACAGCGCAGTTGCTGTAGAAACTAGAAAGTGTGAAGTTCTAAGAAGTGCACTTATGCCGTAAAACTAATTATTTACAAGTTTTGTCGTTAATGCTAAATTTAATACTGCGCTGCAGTAAGTAAAATGCACATACTTGTGATACATATAAAATTAATATAAATAACCAAGGTACAAAATTTACTTTTAACTCATTGCCATTTATTTTATCGGGATAGAGCTTTTCAGCTCTAAATAAAATAATGTAATCATTGTGATGAAGTAAGAATACCTAATATTCCCTGTATCCTAAATAATACATAGGTACTCTTCAATCTCTAAATGGACGCAGATAAGCAATAACATGTTAACCCACAAAATTAAGTTACCTATTCAGAACGATTTATTGAGAGTTAAGGAACGTTTTTTAACTATGTGTTTACCTTATTACATTGTTTAAGTATGTAACTAAATATTGAACATAAAAAATGTTGACAGAAAATGGCGCTATAATTTTAAAACACGATTTACTCAAAAATTCTCCAGTGTGGGTTAACACACTATTGCTTATCTATGTCCAAATATAACAAATAGTAAATCTTTATATATAGGTAACTAGTTGTGCCCCGCGGTTTTACCCGCGTTAATTTCAGAGTTCCCGCGGGAATTCCGCGATAAAAAGTACCCCATGTACTAATCTGATGTATAAGCTATATTATTGTAAAGTTTAATTCAAATCCATCCAGTAGTTTTTGCGTGAGAGAGTGACAAACATCCATCCATCCATCCATCCATACATTCTTACAAACTTTCGCGTTTATAATATTAGTAGGATTATCTAAAATACCATGTTTCTGTAGCGCAAAATGTACACGTACCTACCTATAGGTATGTTAAGTAAGTATGTAGTAGTTACGTAGGTAAATAGCTTCTCTACTAATTTGTGTACCTACTTCACAAACACATCGTGCAAACGTAAAATTAACCGATTTCATATGCAAGAATATTTTCAACTTGCTTTGTTAAGCCACAGACATAATACACTAATATAATACATATAACAGGTAAATAATACAATACTACACTATACTCTAGTGTACAGCTTACTTTGTGAGTCGTCTTCTCTAAATTTGTAACTGAGCTGCGGCAGACCGCAAACACACGAAAAGAATATTTTTTCAATCATGACTTTTCTCTTCTTTCTCTGTTGTTAGGCTCGTAGGTAGATCTCATGTTTAACTTTTATCTTTAAGCTGGAACACTGTACATACTATAGGTATCTAATATATACAACATAAGTTTTGTTGTTGAATTACAGTAAAATTAAGACTAAGAGCTGATATATACTATACAGTCGCTAAACAAAATTATAAAATTGTTATTTTTACAGCTTTTGTTTTGGAAATCTGGTTGAATCACAACGAACGAATCATCAGAAAAATTAATTTGTTGCAGGCAGAAACCGAATGCGTCTTTTCCGTTAATAACTTTTGAGTTTGCATAAACTTTGTTTTATGTGTTTTATTTTATGCGTATAACTAGCTGTTCCCCGTGGTTTCATCTACGTAAGTTTCGGAGTTCCCGCGGGAATTCCGGGATAAAAGGAAACGTATTGTGTCCTATTCTGTAACCCTGACAACGTGTATTTTGCAAAATTAGACATAGATAAGCAATAGTGTGTTAACCCACACTGGAGAAATTTTGAGGAAATTAAAGTTTGAAAATTATAGCGCCATTTTATGTCAACATTTTTTATGCGCAATATTTAGTTACATATTTAAATAATGTAATAAGGTAAACACATAATTAAAAAACGTTCTCTGCCTCTCAATAAATCGTTCTGAATCAATAACTTCATTTTGTGGGTTAACATGTTATTGCTTATCTGTGTCCACATGTCCTCTCTAGTTAATTTAGTTGCTCTGTGGGTTGAATTAAGGCATGTAAGCGTAACAAATAAACAAACTCACCACATTTAAAATAGTAGGGATATTACGTTGCTGATTTAAAGGATCATTATATACTTACTTGATGCAAATTTAAAAAGAAAACTACGCGTGTTGGAAGTGAAGCTATCATCCATATCCGGTGATGATCCTTGATAAATGTGTGCCTTTGTAATGGATATGTTTGTTTTTGCGACCAAAATGTGACCGGGCCTCCCCAAACATAAGAAACATGGTTTGTTTACGGCTGAAAGAGACAGCTTTTGAACGCCTAACTAAATATTATATAGTTATACTAGCTGTCCCGCGCGGTTTCACTCGCGATAAATTGGAATTTCCCGCGGAACTGTTTCATATAAACTTTGCCCCCTTTTTAACCCTCTCAGGGGTAGAATTTTCAAAATCCTTTCTTCTTGGATACGTCATATACTACGTCATATAAAGAACACCCTCCAAGTTTCAGGTCTCTGCGATCAACGGTTTAGGCTGTGCGTTGATCCGTCAGTCAGTTATTCAGGACAATGCAATGATGAAATTATTTTATATGTTACAAAATATTATATTAAATCTTTTTAGCCGTTCATGCGCGATTGCCGTTGAGTAACAAACATATACCTATTATAAACATCTAAATATCTTCACAAGCTTTCAGTAAGTCAGATTATAGGTAACCGGAATCACACGTAGACACACAAATAGCTACCAGATACTTTAAAATATGTATTAAAACTTTAAAATATCCTACTAATATTATAAACGCGAAAGTTTGTAAGAATGTATAGATGGATGGATGGATGTTTGTTACTCTTTCACGGAAAAACTACTGAATGGACTTAAATGAAACTACAATAATATAGCTTATACATCAGATTAACACATAGGGTACTTTTTATCCCGAAATTCCCGCGGGAACTCTGAAATTAACGCGGGTGAAACCGCGGGGCACAGTTAAAAATAGATCCCAAACTCCACGCGTACGAAGTCGCGGGCAACAGCTTGTAATAAATAATCATGCATGAAGATAACTTTTTTGTTTAGGAACGGACTCCCGCAGCTGGGCAAAAGCTTCTTCTGAACTTGCCCACCGATCTCTATGTGAGCGAATATTTCAAAAATAACAATATGAAAATAAAGTAAGTACTACACTGTGAAATTTTTTGCATTGAAATTTACTATGGACGCATTTTAGAGCTCGTCTTCAATGCACTATTTTACTATGGAAATAACAGGCATTCCCATAGCAAAATTATTGGCAATTTCAATACGAAAATTTCACCGTGTAGTTACTGAATATATTATTATGGGATGATAAATTATAAAATATGCTTACATCTCGATCGAACTTCATTTGGTAAGTTCGTTCGATCTTCAAATTATTCTTACTTGTTTATTTGTTTGTTTGTTACGCTTTCACGCCTTAACGGCTCAATCGATTGTTATTAATTTTTGCATACACGTTGTCAGGGGTACAGAGACGGACATAGGATACTTTTTATTCCGGAATTCCCGCGGGAACTCTGAAATTACCGCGAGAGAAACCGCAGGAAACAGCTATTATGAAAACATAACCAGAACATTTTTTTTTAAGTAGGTACCCGTGACAGCACTTAACAACTTTTATTTTGGAAAATTTTATTGAATGCTCCATGAAATAAATATACGCATATTTATTTCATGGAGCATATTTTAAATGGGATCAACCAACTGTATCCACCTAATTTTGTATTATTGTATAACCACAAAAGCCTCACCAACAACTTTGTAAGTATTCGCAAAAAATATGCTCTGTATTATCAATTTATTATTAAACAATTAAGGGGCTATGTCGAATAACTAGTAGGTATATTAATAATGGTGACAATAAAGTATTAGGAATGCGGAAGAATGGGAGGGCTGTATATAATCCTAATATTAAAAATGCGAATGTGTCTTCAGTACTATGCTCATTTAACGTATTCTATTATATAATTTATTGTATAATACGAAATACAAAACCCTAGTTTGTATTTTTTAAGTTATAAGAAAAAGGAATTTTGAAAAAATTGAGTAATTTGGAGTAAGTACCTGAATAATTTTTTAAGAAAACAACAGGTTTTCGTTCAGCAGACGTGTAAAGTATTTCAACCTTAAATCCAACGGCAGCAAAGTGTCTCAATTATTCACGAACCGGCGTTTTGTTAAAACACCTAGGTCTAGAAATCCTTGGCCCGTATTTTATGCTCGCCATATAATATGGATGACTTGGCCCACTCCCATTGCAAGTTATTTCATTATTTATTAATAGGTATATGTTTTTTTCACGTGGTTTGTCGTTGAGACGATGGGATGCATTTGAAAGAATCGGTTCTTAATAACGCTTAAAGTTAAAAATACATAAGCAATCTAGACTTAGACTAGTGGTTGGTTAACCCGACTTCTATGCCAGGTATCGCAGGTTCGATTCTCACATCAGGGTGAACTGTGTCCCTGAACCCTGAGTGTCGATGTTGAATATCTATCATAAATATATATTTGCAAAAAAGTCAGTCATAGAACAAGCCTTGTTAGTTTGGCACCAGGTAGTGCTGTGTGACTATGTCCAAGCATTATTATTATGACTCACTAGATGATGAACTAATAGATGTTTTTAAAAACGAATTACCTGAAAGAAGTTGCACGCCTTAACAATGAAATTCTACATCTCTGCTTAGTTACATACTACAAGAGAAGTGATCAATTACACCTGAGTTGAACTACTGAGTTGAACTAGGGAGATATTAAGCTCACAGGAGACTGGTCATATTAGATGTTGTAGCCACTAAGTAGGGTTACCAGCAGTCCTGCTAGAAACGGGACGTCGCGTTTCTAGAGCCTCAGGGGATGCGTTTCGAAAAAGAGGTGTGCGGGAAACTATCACATTTGGTACGGCAACACTTTTGGGAAGAAGTGGATGAAGTAAACGCCTGATTTATTTTAAAAAAATCACAAGTCTCGTCGCAAACGAACAACAATGTTTCTTCGTACCTACGTTTATTTTTCGTCTCCGTCCGTTCGCTACGTCTTATCGTTCGTCCGATTGCGATGAAACTTTAAAACTTTGTTTTGCGCGCACTGGGAATGGTTTGTAAAACAAAAAAGAATTCCACCGCATCCAGTAGGTAGGCAGCTAGTATTCATAAAGACTACCTACCTACATGTAGGTACCTACCTAAGTTTCTCGTTTTCCTATAATTTGACAACTAGGTTTTTTGACAAGGTCCGCAATTTGATAGCAAGTTTTTCAGAAATCCGTGCAATAAGGTTGGCAACCCTCATAATATCAGGTTACCTACCTGCATGTTTCAGTAAAGTTTCAGCTAGCTGCATTACAAACCACATCGATTTATTAGGTACCCACCTACATCGTACTTAATAACTCGATGGTCAAAGTTTCTCTGCCTTGCAAACTAATATATTTGTACGTAACTGCAGGACGTTATCTTTGCGGGTACCTAATAGGTAGGTATACATAATTGAGTTATTACGTTCGTTTGTTCATGTAGAATCATGAAGCGAACAACATAGACTTAATGCACAATATTATTACATATACTATAGAGTCAGTTAGTTCAATAAAAATTACATTCACAAAACTCCAAACAAACAAACTTTCAAACAAAATTCTATAAAAAAAACGTGTAGGTAGGTAAGTACTTACAAAATACTACTACTTATTACTATAGTATTATATTATCTGTGCTACTACATAGTAGGTAGGTACTTACTTTACAAATCGATGTGATGCAGCAGCAGGAGCCGTTAGTTACATAGTTTCGTGAATTGACCCTCAGATACATATTTGTCGAAAATATAGTTTGACAGATACATATTTGTCGTAAAGACATTAGGCCCTCAGGCATAAGTTCTACGAGGTCCGAAAGTAGATACCTAACGTTGATAAATCACGATGAATCATGATCTTTACTTCTGAGTTCTAAATCTTTTTGCAAAACTGCTTAAAAAAATGAATAAATCGACTTACTTGTAGCGCTCACTTCTGGCCCCAGGGATTCGAAAGCCTTCCCGAAACTTAGTTTCAGCAGGCGATCTGAATCTGAAACAAAAGAACTTGTTTCATGCCCGAAAATGTACCGGCAGTTTGTTTGCTACAAAGTAAAATTGAAAAAGTGGCTCATTCAACAGTCGTTCTACAGCTATGATGAATTTATAGAACTAGCTACCACTGATCGGTTTGAATTCGGTGACAAGCCCGCTGGTGTCTGCCCACTTGGGTTGTTCTGCTCACGAAGAGCTGGTGGCGGGAGTCGACTTAGCCCATCTTCCCCCTCCATATTTGGCTTGTCACCGACTTCATACCGATCAGAGGTAGCACATACCAATAATAATATTACGTGTGTTTTTGTCTTTTGGATTAAATCGGTATTTTGTTATTAGCTTTTTATTTTTAGCTTTTCAGTTTTGTGTTTTTGGAAGTCGGTTTTAATTTTTTTGTTAAAATTTTGTTTATTTCTCGCTTTTAAGTGACTTAGTTTGTAATTTGTCTAAGTTAGTTTGTAATTAGCCTAATGTCAACTGCTCATCACCTTTTACAAAATATTGCTTTTCCCGACGCAGGGACGTTAATTGTTGAGGAGTTCTCCTAGTACATCACCATCAGTTCCACTTCACCATATACATTGTGACGGGCATAAATTGTATAGAAACCATATTAAAGTTAACGATTCGGAACCCGTGAAATACCCATTATTGAGTAGTTCCGATGATCATCTGTGGTCTTCATCATCAGTTCCATTTCTTCAAATTTTGCTTTCCGAAAGCAAAGAAACGATTTACTATAAAAAATACAAATATCGAAAAATCGCTATCGCTATATATTCGTGTTGCAAAAACGAGCTGTTCGGGCTATCTATAAGTTGGGCCCTCGGGAGTCATTAAGAACTAAATTCGGCGAGTATAAAATAATGACTGTATATTCTCAGTACATATACGAGAATTTATTGTATGTTCACAAAAACTTAGGCAACTTTAAGAAAAACAGTGATTTGCATAATATAAACTTAAGAAATAAAGACAAACTTGCTGTGCCCACTACTAGGCTCCATAAAATTTCTAATTCTTTCAAGGGACAATGTATACGCTTTTACAACAAACTACCGAACGATGTAGTTAATTTGTCAATTAATAAATTTAAAAGCTTAATTAAACGCATTTTGTGCGATAAAGCCTATTATAGCGTAAAGGATTATTTGAATGATACAAACGTTTGGTGATGAATTGCTCTTTTCTATTTTTTATCTTTTATTTTTATTTGATGTGATGTGTGCGAACAACGTAGCCATTACCGGCCTTACATATTGATTAAATTAAGAATTAATTTCATTGACACGATAGTGGCTAGATTATGTCATGCTCACTCAAATGTCCCGCTGGCGGTGGCGTGTGAGTCGGGTCGCTCGGTTCCCTCTAATATGGTTGAGCGGGGCGGGGCTTACGAGCACGTCATACTCGTGAACGGGTGCCGTCAGTTGGTACTGGTCATGTCTGGTCTACTATTAGATATAGATGCTTAATCCTAATGTCTCTATAGTTAGCTGTACCTGCCGCATGTAGTTTATTGCTGGTTACGGCTCATTATTCTCACATAATTAAAGTTGGGTTACCACTAATATTATAAAATATATATTATAATTTTAAATTGACAGCGTGCTGCTGTAGAGTTTGTTGCGCAGCTTCTTCTCTTCAGCCATAGCACTAGGAAGCTGTGAAGGGTGGATATTTTATGGGTGCTGTCTACTGTAAACTGTAATTTTATTGACGTCAAAAAGAGCCACATTATGGGCCTAATTTGAATAAATGATTTGAGTATTGAGTATTGAGTGTACCCTTAATTTTTGAAGAGTTCCCTCGATTACTCCAGGAGCACATCATCAGATCTCGACTTGGTGACAATGAAATCAATTTGGGAGTATCCCCTTTCAAACAACAAATCCATTTTTGAAATCGCTCCAATCGGAACCCGTGAAATACGTAATATTGTTGAGTAGTTCCGATGACCATCTGTGGTCTTCATCATCAGTTCCACTTCTTCAAATTTTGCTTTCCGAAAGCAAATGAACGATTTACTATAAAAAATACCCAAATCGCTATAGGTGTGCCTATAATTTTTGAAGAGTTCCCTCGATTTCTCCAAGATCCCACCATCAGATCCCGACTTGGTGGCAATGGGACCTAATTGAGAGTAAACCCTTTCAAACAAAAAAAGAATTTTCCAAATCCGTCCAACCGTCTTCGAGTAATCGGTGAACATACATAAAAAAAAAAAAAAAAAACATACATACAATCGAACATAGAACCTCCTCCTTTTTGGAAGTCGGTTAAAAATTACTTTGTAAATTTATCTATCATTTATGTGATCGTATTATAATTTTTTGTCATGTTCATTAACATATTTACTTTTTAAGTAACTTGACATGTTTACCTACTAATACAATCGTATAACTGAAATGTTGATAAAAATGTTAAACTATTTTTATATTAATGTACTCAGGTACCTATACGACATTTAATGAATATTACTAATAAATATATCAATATATCAATCTCAATCTCATGAATGCGTCATCTAGTTTAGAATTTACACACTCTTAGGTCTGAAGGCGCCATCTAGTTTTATTCACGACTAATGTCACTAGAGTTAAAACAGAAGCTCCATAAGTTTAACTTAGTTCTATCTATAATAAAGAGATGGCAGTTTAAAAGTTAAAATAATTATATAACAAGTCAACAACATGCAAAGGTATATTATATTACAAAGTTGAAACTATATTATCTGTGGTTGAAAGTAGTACCTACCGCCTACGTAAAACCTACCATATCGTAACCCTACTAATTTAACTTATTTTATCCGCTCGTTATGAAGTTGACAGGTAAGATCTTAGGCACTCACAGGCCTTGGGACAAACATGTTGATTTTACTTTTCGAAATGGCCAATGGCCAAGCCACATATTTTGACTAAGGTGTAGAGTTTGTGAAGTTAAGCCCTTTAAAATTAGGGCGTGTAGAGTAAGAAGCTTGGCTCTACATGAGATCTGATAACTTTTGACAGTGCGAATCATATGGTCTCGTCTTGGCAACATTTTACATGAAAATGTTTTTTACAGTTACTCAAAAAGTGGCGTATAGCAGGGACGTATAGCGTTCGGGATGTGGGCTATTACATACTCGAGATTTTTCTTTACCTTTCCCGAACTCGTGCGTTTTCTTTCCCAACTGTCAAAAATGGCGACACGACTTTGACACAATTTTTGCATTGCGAAACGTAGGCTTCGCATTACTAATACGACTAGCGCCCTCTCTTAATCACAGTTGGAACTTAGTTCAATTTATTGTGTTTTTATTATTTTATTAAATTGCTTCATTTTTTCGCAACTGTATTAAAAATAGTTGTTCAGTACACGTGCGGAACCGTCATTGCAAAGAGTTCCTACAAATGTTTACCCGAGCCGAGGCGCAGCCGAAGGTGAGGGTTGACAGTCGGAACTCTTCAGTCACAGTCGGACAGGCTTTCCGCACTTGTAATGAAATATACTATTGATGGGATAGGTATTACATTTAGATTCATTTTTAACACACACCACAGTTAAAAACAAGTACTTACCTACTTTTTACTTTTATGTTTTATTACGTTTTTGTTATTTTTTTTTAAATGATATCAAAATTATTCACTCCAAAGGCCTATGGTAGGCTAAATTATGGTTTTCTTTATTTTAACAGATCGTAATACTAAATACTAATAGGTAGGTAGGTATCTATATTATTTTACCCAACATGTTATAACACTTTTGGCCGCACTCAGAGTATACTGTTTTGATAGGTTTTTAAAACAAAACTGCTGCACTCAGACACTTTCATTAAATTATTCATGTTAATTGGCATTTACCTTTTAACTTTGTAAGTCAAATGTCAATTAACATTAATTTAATAAACGTCTCTGATTGCTGCAGTTTTGTTTTAAAATCTTTAGGTACTTAAAATTAAGTAATCATCAAAACGACTCTAAGTACGGCCGTATATGTATAGGTAGCGAAGTATATAAAAATAAATTGCTGTTCGTTTATATCGCTAAAACTCGAGAATGGCTGGATCGATTTGACTAATTTTGATCTTGAAATATTTGTGGAAATTCAGGGGAGGTTTTAAAAGTAAATTAGGCTTCTTTGGAGTTCCTTCGGGAATTCCGAAACTCACGCGGTTGAAACCGATATACCTATAAAGAAAAATAAATCTAAGAACCTGACTATCAGGTAAAGCTAACTCAAATCCTGAAAATGCAAACCAAACATGCAATTCGTATCTTGCAGCTCTGAATCTTAATGCTATTTCCAGTGTCACAAATTATTAGGCACTAGATTGGTAGGTAGTAGAATAGTCCGGGCTCTTTGGTGCTTGGACCATGGCCAAAATTCCTATTCATGTTTTGTTAGCTTTACACACAAATTTTACAGAAAGCATTTATTACAAGTGCATTCTAAGGTAAGGTAAGTTCCATTCATTGCCTCAAGACTTCAGACACTGATAGCTGCAACGACTGACTTATAAAGCAATTAAAAGCTTACTACAGCAATTAATGTATATCTCAAGGCGCAGGCGCCATAGGAATATATTTTAAAACTTAAATGGAGCGATTTAGATACAATGAGGTTTCATTTCTGTCGTTTTATAGATATTTAGTTTCGAAACTTGTAATAACTGTAATTATATTGACGTCAATGAATAAAGGATTTGACTTTGACTTTGAAAGAAAAGAAAGACTTGACTTTTTTTCTTTTCTTTCTATATTTAGTTTCAAATCTTCAACTAAAGCCACAATAGATATAATAATATATAGTTTGTCAAACCTAATGTCTTCGTAGACAGAAAATTTATTGTATGCACAATTGTACACAATATTTATAAAAGGATTTCCATTTTGTCTATTTTGAAAAATCTTCCTTGCCCGGCCCGGCTTAAATGATTTGACGCCATTATGTGAAAGGAACTCTTTTTTATTCAGAAATCTTTTTTTTACTCACGCTTGGTTAGATTCTTTCTATTTCTAAATGAGTTTTTCAGAAATCAGCTTAGCTGCTTCAGAGGATTTCGCACTTTCAATTTATTTTCGGTCAAAGAACGAGGTACGTTAGTACATCTTTACATTCAAGAATAGGTACTCATGAAAAAAAAATACAAGTATATCTACACACGCATACCTGCTATGAGGGTGGTGGTGATGCCAGCCAACTAGTTTTTTTAAACCGATAGAACTAGTAACAATTAATGTACCTTTATCTACACTAATGTTGTAACATTCTACTTATGTTTCCAATACTTGACTTATAATTACTACTGTTATAGCGCAGACAACAAAACACTCAATTTAAGCAATTTCACATGATGGTATAATATCCACATCGATATCGTAAAATCTCATTATAACATCAATACTATACAATTACAAACTCACACTCGTGTTTTTTAATACCCTTCATTATATGACAGTTGCATAAACTACTATTATATTATATCTAGTTTGACGTAACTTGGCACGTAAATATTGCAGATATTCATCTGCAGGCATAAGATAATTAATTTGATAACACGAGTAGGTAATGAAGTAGTAATATTATAAATGTGAAGGTAACTCGGCTGTCTATCTGTTACGCTTTCACGCCGCAACGGCTCAACTGATCATCGTGATTTTTGCATTCACGTCGTCAGGGATACAGAGAAGGACATAGGGTAGTTTGTATCCCGGAATTCCTGCGAAACTCCGCAATTAACGCGGGTGAAACCGCGGGGAACAGCTAGTCCTTACTAATATTATAAGTGCGAAAGTGAGATTGTTTGTTTGTTACACTTTCATGGCTAAACGGCTCAGCCGATCACTACGAAAATTTGCATACACGTTGTCAGGGGTACAGAGAAGGAATCCCGAAATTCCTATGGGAAATTAACGTGGAAGAAACTTCGTAAAATTTTGCATACTACCTACACGTTGTCAAGGGTAGGGACAGAAAAAAATATAGGGTAGTACTTTTATCTCGAATAACCGCGGAATCTTCGAAACTAACGCGGGTAAAACCGCGGGGAACAGCTAGTAACTCATATTATAAACTTTTCATAGTATCAAATTTTTTTTTTTCGATAACAGATTAGATTCCATTACGATATCAGTAAAAGTCACAGAATCGTAAACATCGTTTGTGCTTTTCAGGTATTAAATAAATTGTGATATTTATATTAAATTTAATCAAAACTATGTGGGCATCAAACTAATTAGTAAACAAGACCAGTATTTGAGATGAGAGATCTAATAAACGAGATGCGCGATCTAAAAAACAAATTCTATCCTTATTAAATGCTGTTTTCCATTCTAGCAGAGGCGTCTCTAGCCCATGTAGCGTCCGTGTGCAAACATTACCCTAGCCCCCTAGAAGGTAAGCGCGTGGTTAAAATGAAATAGGTATAAACTACAAGTAAGTAAAACATCAAGTTATCACAAACTGAAAAATCCCAGCGGATAATAAAATTTATTGTTTGGAGATTTTTGAAGAAGTAATTTCCGCCGAGTTTCCGTAGCGAGCGGTGCTCGGCGCCCCCTAGGACTTCTGCGCCCGTGTGCAACGCACACCCTGTACTATAGGTAAAGACGCCTCTGCATTCTAGGCTAGGTGCAATTACAATCTTCGACTCCACCGTTAGGTTGGTACGTACATTTTTACCATTGCGTCAGTACAGTCAGTGTGATAATCATATGTATGTCAGCCCCCTTAGCCAAGTTGATAATTTCGTCATCGCTGTAGAAAATTAAGGAACGTTCCATACTTTTCTATAACGATAACGATTATAGTTTTTCAACTTGGCTAAGGTGGGTGAGCTGTAGTAAAACATCTAGCCCGAAAACAGTATGAAAAAATATGTGTAGTAGGTCATTCTAAATATGTAGTTGAGAAACCAACCCGCCGCCGTAGAGTCTGGTGGGGGTTGGAAGTGGAACGTTGCGGCGAAGCCCTGCCCCGGAGTCGCGGAGTTTGCAGTGAACTGTATCAGTAGAGCTGGTCCAGTCGAGAGCACCTCGTAACCTGGAAAAGCGTGAAAACTTATCGGTCACTAAGTATACAAGGTGCTAAGGTAAGTACAGAAAAAAACCACAGAAAGTCCGGTAAAAAAACGTTTTTCTTTAAAGATAAATATGTAGGTGAAACTACGAGGAACGAGCTCTTCCCCGCATGATTATGAACGTTTAAACCTTCACCTTCTTATTACCAAAAACACCTTTTTAATGCTTATCTCGGGAATATTGTACCTTTCTATGAGTAAATGTTAAGAATCGTTTCAATTGGTAGTTCTAAAGATTACCTCCCTTCAAATAAACAAACTCTTATAAATAAAATTTTACTTTTGATTTTGACACCGACTGTACCTACTAACGAAAAGGTAAATTACGATATGTGAAAAGTTGCGTTCTACAAAGTTCACAAAGTTTTTGTGGGCGCGGGAACGAATATTGCGTTCTGAAAGCGCGTGTTATCCAAACCAACTTATCGGCAAATTCATTCCAAATTTTTATTTCACTGCACCTAATACCGAAAGCGATACAGTTTTCAGTTTATCATTTTTAAATGTGTGTTATAATTAGGTAAACATTCTCAGTTCAGTACATAAAAATGAAGTACGTATTTAAAAATATATCGAGGTTTAAGTAACGTATATAATAACATAATCTATAAACTATAATAAAAGAGTAGAATCCGCGATTCTGTACATTGAATATTTTTACCTAAAATTGAGAGGGGTGATAAAAGAAGAGTAACAAAGCCCAAAAAAAAAAAATTTAAAATTCTATTCTGTCTGTCTGTTGGCGATAATCTCGTATCGTATCTACTGAACGGATTGTCATGCGGTTTTCACAGGTAGATTAAGCTTATTCTGGAGCAGAACATAGGCTTTCATTTAAATCAGATATCGGAAAAAAAAGTGGTTGTTTAGAAACCTTTCATGCGGGTTAAACCTCCGGGCACAGCTAGTAAGTAAATATAGCTAAACAACTTCTATAAACTCAAGTTACTCTTCACAATATAAGCAAGGAAACTTGGGCAAACCCATTATCTATAGATACTAATATTATAAAGAGGTAGGTACCTTATGTGAGGTTGTATAGGGGGTAATCTCTGGATCTTCAGAACTGATTTTGAACATTCTTTCACCAATAGAAAGTCACGTTATTTGTGAGTGTCATAAACTATATTGTAACCTAGAATTCCCGCGGGTACTCCGAAATTACCGCAGGTGAAACCGCGGGGTACAGCTGTTTACTAACAGCCTTATCTATACAACCCACAGAGGCACAGACGTTCACTGACGTTATTATTCATTCAATAATGGATTGTTGGTAGGAAATCTACCAACCAAATAGGTAGTACGCGACGGTAGTAACGTTGGGTGACGAAGTCAATAGAGCGACGAACGTCTATAGAACAAGATCGATATAGTAACCTTCCAATTTCTATACGTTATTCATGCGGTATCTACCATGTATCTACAAACTACGGCTGTGGACGAAAGGTCTATAGTCTATAGTCATGAGAAAATGAGGATACATCGTATGCAATAGTTTAAAATAACAGTTGGAATTGTGGATAATGGATTTTATTATTCTAATACTAGTTGTGCCCCTCAGTTTCAACCGTGGGGTACGTTTTTGTTTAACAACTTTTTTCACGACATCGGATTTAAATGAAAGCCTATGTTTTGCTCCAGAATAAGCTTAATCTACCTGTGAAAACCGCACGACAATCCGTTCAGTCAATAGATTCGGAGATTATTGTGAACAGACAGGCAAAAAAGAATTTTAGAAACTTTTTTCGTGGTTGGTTATTCTTCTTTTATCGCTCCTTCTCAGTTCTTGGTAAAAATATTCAATGTACAGAATCGCGGATTCTACTCTTTTATTATAGACTAGTTGTATAATTTCGGAGTTCCCGTGGAATTGTTCCATACAAACTTTGCCCCCCCTTTTGACCCCATTACAAAAAATTCCAACATATTGATAGCTCAATGTTTTTATTTGATGTTCTGTGTTTTCTTTGTTAAAACCAACTTTATTTTGCGGTAATCGCGTAGCACAGAAGCGATTTGGTACGTAATCCTAAGTCCGACACGCACTTGGCAGGTTTTAATTAAGTAGGTACTTGATTCATTCATCCTTATCTTTGTAACCTCAGATTCTTTTTCTTGAGATTTGGTATTTACTGGACGGCTGTATTATTTGAGTAGGAACGTAACATTTTTTTATCCAAGAGAGCGATTGTGCGCTGTTTTCGTGTGACGTAGAATAACCTACGGCACTAGCGGCAAATCAGCGTCGGGACCCTTACCTCTTGACCACAGTCTCGGCGGCGGAGGCGGCAAAAACAAATGGTAGACAACATACGAAGTAGGCCACAGCTATCAGCGGCGCGAGCTGTGGCTGACTTCCTATGTTGTCTACCATTTGTTTTTGCCGCCGCCGCCGAGACTGTGGCGCTGCACTTACAGTTCTCGTCTTTTTGTTATTGCATATTATTTACTTATCATTTACTAATAAAGTTAATCTCATTCCATTTCATAATTGACTTGGAACATACCCGTTAATTCGTTGCACAGCATAGCAATCGATGGCGCATCAGTATCCCTTCCATCGAACACCTTGATGATGTCCGCTCGCCGGAGGCAACTGGAAGCAAACCGTTAACTTAGTTACTGTTTAGACGAGTGACTTAATTATGTATCCACATATACCTATGGGGAACCTTGCGTTATCAAATTAAACCACATCCTTCGACCGCAGGTGTGCGGTCGGCACTACATAAGATGCTGGAGGAAATTATGCATGAAGTCATTATTGAATAGAAGGTAAGTTTTCTTAGATAGTTTATCTAGCCGTTACCCACGTATTCACATGAGCTAAGCTAGGCATCTTTTATAATTTATAGTAGAGTACTTGCATTTTTTATACTAGTAGATTCACGCGGTTTCAGCGCATGTCAACCACTTAGCTTTCAAGGATTGAGTCACCAAACGTGTTTCTTTATTTGAAAAAAAAAAAGATGAGAAAAATTTCATGATGAGAAGTAGAGCCGTTAAGGTGTGAAAGCATAATAAACAACACACAAACCAACTCACTGTCGCATTTATAATAGTAAGGATTTTGTAGTATAAGAGTCGATGTACATAATATTATTATTTATATCAATGGCCTAGTAACAGAGCTGATGTTAAATCTTGCAGCAAACGAAATAGGTCAAATAGAGCTTCATTGCGGCCCTAAATTTCAGCCATCGATGAAACGAAATTGTCTATCACAGAGCACGGCCCGTGCTTTATCTCGTTAATTAAGCTACTACAACCATAGCTCGCCTAATTTACGTAGTGCGTACATTACCTATGTAGTCGCATAGTGGTCTGCTTTAGCTGACATTGTATAATTAGATGACATTTTCGTCTACCGGAATGTATGAAGTAGGTACCTATGTAGATAGATAATCCTAATATATAATCCTATATAATTGCTGATGTTTGTAAGTACCTAAAACTTTCTTCGTTTTTGAAAGAAAGCACATTTATAGTTTGAGTGGGTACATTTACTGTTACAAAGTATAAACAAAATGTTACCGAAAAGTGTAGCTTTAAATGAAACTCATGTTCGGTAAACCATAAACAACATTTTCTGGCATTCACTCCGAAAATTTTACCTGCAAATTTCATAAACAATTTCAGTAATATTTTTCCGCATCAGAAAACATAATATGACTCTGAAAGACGGGTCTAAAAAGTGGGAACCAACAGCCGTAAATCCATGTGTCTTATAAATTTGGGAATCTTTGCAACTGAACTGTTTCAGAAAATAAATCTTTCTAGGTATGTATAGATTTTAACGATACATTTTATGAGACTATACCATAAAACGAGATATCCCTAGCAATATCAGTATTTCAGATTTAAAACTCGATCAACGCGACATATTTTACAACGTGCGGAAAGTTTCGTTCCATGTGGGATTTTTAATTAAAATTTAAAGTACCTGGTTTTAAATATAAATAATTCATTAAAATATACCTTATGTCGCCTTTCTGTAGAGTCACCTCGTCGAAAACTACTTTCACGCGTTCCTTCGGTCTGAAAGTAAAAATTGGAAATTATTTTCTACAAGTTATACATATTTTATACTTGGTTACGTAGTTTTAGAGTTCATCCATTACAAACATACAAAAATCTCATCATAATATATAGGCCTTTGGGTACGAATATAACTGAAGCGGATATACCTGGCATGGAAGTGGTACGAACACCTCACGTTGTTGGGATATATGGACGGGTATCGTGGACTGTAGAGACGTCCGTGCGTTGGCCGGTTGGTGCTTCTACCGAACTGGTAATCGCATTCCGTGCCTGGCACTCGAATGCCATCAGTGTCGAAGAGACCTGGATGAACAAAGGTCTGTTTTAATATTTTGATTCAAAGACACAACTCAGCCCTTATTCACTATGACCATAACACCACGCCACAATAATTGACTTTCCCTCGTTCTCAAAAAACTTCACTTGAAAAAAACATATAGTGTGTGTATGTTCTTATGGCATACAGAATTTATTATTTATTCTTTTATATTTTGGCACCAGAAACGTTTGGAATCGTGTTTTTGAGAAGCGCGTTATGGGCACGGAATTTTGTTGGTCATACTGAATAAGGGCCCAGCTGTTCCCTGTGGTTTCACCAACGTTAGTTTCGGAGATCCCGGGATAAAAAGTAACCAATATGCTTTTCTGTATCCCTGACAACATGTATGCAAAATTTCATGATAATCGGTAGAGACCGACAACATCAGGCCACATGGATGACATCATGTGGCCTGATGTGTTATTTAATCCAAAACGAAGTACCTACCTACCTTATCTCCTACAATTTTTTCCCTTGAAGCATAAATTTATTTTACGTCACGTAATTCGTTTCAGACTATTAACTTTTAGTACTTTAATCGCAGAGGGAAGAATAAAAACGGCATTTAAAGCTTATTTTAAAGCCGTATAAAATCATTGGAGTGAACTCCTTTCTTTGTTTTTGTAGGCCGTTTGTTATTTTAAAGCAAGTACTTAATACTCTTAATTCCACTAATTCTATTCAGTTAAGAACATAAATGTCCATTTTGTTGTTACTATTCTTCAGTGTCGACAGAGTGCTCTATTGCTATTTTTATGAAGTCTCTTAATTTCTCTACATTTTAATGACAAACCTTAAAAGCATGTCCCACGCTATACAATTTGGTTTTACGACAATACTAGCTGGTCCCTGCGGTTTCACCCGCGTCAATTCTGGAATTTCCGTGGGAATCCCGGTATAAAAAGTACCTATAACCTTCTCTGTACCCCTGACATCGTGAATGTAAAATTTTACAATGATCAGTATTATATTATTTGTGGTTGGGTTGAAAAGACATGAAAGCGTATATAACAAACAAAAACCAAACCAACAATTTTTTTGATAATTTAACACACACTCTTAAACTCATAAACTACAAACACTGAAGACTTGAAACTCATAAAGTTTGTTAATCTATAAGTAGGTAGGTACTATATCTAACAAATTACAAAAGAGTAGAATCCGCGATTCTGTACACTGAATATTTTTACCGAAAATTGAGAGGGGAAGATAAAAGAAGAGTAACCAACCACAAAAAAACGTTTTTAAAATTATTTTCTGTCTGTCTGTCTGTTCGCGATAATTTCTGAATCTACTGAACGGATTGTCATGCGTTTTTCATAGGTAGATTAAACTTAGCTTGGAGCAATATATATTATATAGGCTTTGTTTCATTTAAATCGGATGTCGGGAAAAAAGTTGTTATATAAAAACGTTTCACGTTGGTGAAACTGCGGGGCACAGCTAGTTAACAACTATAGGTATTTTATAACCGTAATCCGTCTTTTCCACAGTAGTTCGCTCAACATTGTTCTGTATAAATGTCCTGAATCTCGCGATGTACCTACCTACATAGTTTGTTATTGAAAAAGCACCAGGTGCAGCCGCAGGAACCGACCGGTTTTACGAGGAAATTCATTGAATGAAATACGTACATCATGCAAACTACGAATCCTTGATACCTATTCACTAATATTATAAACTCGGAATTGTGGCACACATTTGCATACACACTAGTCACATACATAGATATAGGTAGGTATTAATTATATTATTTTTAACACTTATTACTTTTAGACGAGGCAAGCGAAGCGGGAGCACTACCTATCTTTTCTCGACGCGCTTCAGAGTTTTTTGAACCCTTATAACTTGGGTTCGGATTATACCACATAAACGAAATTCTTGGGATATGTTGTCAATAGCGGATTTATCAAACGTATAAAGTTTTAATTGCATAGCTCTTATAGACTTTAGATTTTATTGATATCTAAAAAAACCTTGATTTCGTCACTGATTCACTAATGATCATCAAAGTTCTTAGGGTATTTCCTAATGTACTAGAAAGCTTAAATTTGGCATGTAAGCTAATATTAATGCACAAAAAACAAAAAAAAAGGAAATCCCACCAAAAATATTTTCATGTAAAATGATGCCAAGACGAGACCGACGGACACTGTCAAAATGTTATCAGATCTCATGTAGAGCCAAGCTTATAACTCTATACACCCTAACTCTACAAGGCCTAACTTCTCAAACTCTACACCTTAGTTGGAATAATTATGTGGCTTGGCCGTTTCGTTACTGCAAAAACCTTCGTATAACAGAAATGTATTTTTCATCTTACGCTCATGTGAATGGAGCGCAATGGCCAAGCCACTTATTCTGACTAAGGTGTAGAGTTTAAGCAGTTACGCCTTGTAGAGTTAGGGTGCGTAGAGTTATAAGCTTGACTGTACATGAGATCTGATAACTTTTTGACAGTGCCGGTCATGTGGACTCGTCTTGGCATCATTTTACATGAATATGTTTTTGGTGGGATAAAATATACAAAATAAAAAATATACAGTAAAAAAGATGGGGTACAAGGTTAAGCCAGGGAAGGGATGGAGGATTAGTATCCGATTCTGGTATCAAATATGTACTTATAAAAAAAATATGTAGAAAAAATTAATCACGAAAATTTATAAAAAAAAAATTCACAGAAAACGTCCAATTCTTTTACCACAGGTGCGCCTATACAAATCTAATGTGAAGGTCACTCACCCGCGTTAATCCACTTCTTTATTTAAGGTTTTCTCTGTTATTTTGTCTGCCCCCGAGGTAGTTTCTACGATTGTAAGATTGTGAAGTTTGGATGTACGGTTTTGCGTAGGGTTGATTTTTCGTTCTACGTTTTACGAACATACAAAACTAGTAGGTGTAAAAAGCTTAAAATGTTTTAATAACTTAAAATGTTTAATACTCGTATGTACCTACCTATTGGAACGGAGTCCCAATAGATATCTATCATAAAGGGGTGTAGCGAGTTCACGTAATGAAACACAAACACACCTGTGCCAGCGAAGACACTTCAGATGTTTGCTCGACGCGCATCGCATCGAAGCTTACACGGAAAAACGTAGCAATAGTAAATCCATAAATGTTATGTACAGATGCCAAAAAAATCCCTATAAAATACCTAACTGTAAGTGTGAATGTTTCTTTAATTTAGTACACATTCTGTTCCTCTTTGATGCCAGAGGTAAGCATATTTTTTTTAAAACTAGCTGTGCCCACGTTTTCACCCGTGTGAATCGAAATTTCTGCAGGAACTCCCTGTTTTCTTTGATACAAACTTTCCCTTGATAATAATTACGAAAAGAAAAACAAATTGGTAGCTAGCCATCTTCTACTTTTTGGCAGACTGACGCACCGCAAGTTTGTGTATAGGTAGGTACATGTTATAGATGCTATCAATAGAAAAACTGTAAAAGTGTAAAAAGAGACGTGAAAACTTACGTAGTTTTTCATGAATAAGAAAGTTCAGTTCAACAAGCTATTTTTAAAAATGCATTTTTTTCCGATCCAACTTTAATAGATTTTTCGTTCACTTCTTGTTGTAGAACTGAAATTTTGCTTTGGTTCTAGTAAAGGCATACAATATCTGTATAAGATAATAATTACGTTCTAAACAAAAGAGTTTTTAAACTATAATAAAAAAAAACAAATTATGAACGTAAAAACGCACAACATTTCATGAATTTCGATTGAACATTTATTTAAAAGCAGATAGATTAATAAAGCATGTTAAAAATAATTTCTGCATATTAACCCCTTTTTTTCCTTACGTTACTAGTCTGTCTACTGATCTCGAAACAAGTTGTGCACCAATATCTGAGGAATCGTCACGAAAAGTATTGCTACTCTCATGAGTTTTTAGCAAGTAGTAATGGTACATTGATATTTCTAGTCTTGTAAGCTAAGCTAAAGTTTTTAGGAAATTTACCGTTGTTATTGCCTATTAATAATTTAAAAACTTTACAATTATATAGCCAGGTACCTACTTAGGAAATATTCGAAAACCATTAAATGTAGATACCTACATAAAATATCACAGAAATATCAATTTACTAATAAAGATAAACTTATATTCAGTTTTACTAAATGTTTTGTAACTCTGCTCTCAGATTAATCTACAAAATTTCTATAGATGTTATAATTGTTCATTATCTTAAACTTTTATATTGTCAGATTTGAGATCGCTCCAATCATAATCGTAACTAGAATTTCGTAATCATTGTGTATCAGTCTCTTTGAAAATTCAATTCAATCAATTCGTCGGTACAGCAAATTCTATCTCGGAACTCTTCGAGAAACCGAAAAATTAGCTCGAAACGTCCTATATCTCCTTGCTTTCAATAAAACCACCACTGCGATTATTATATTCCACCATAGTATACACAACACTCCACTTTTAAGTTTTTTTTTTATCGACTCGATTTTTTTTCTATATTGAGTCATTGAGTTCAAATCCGCTTCTTTTATCACTCAGCTGCTGTGCCGCGGGATTTCACCCGCGTGGGTTTTAGTATTCCCGCAGGAACTATTTTTTCTGAAATAAAAGTAGCCTACGTTACTCCTTATAAGATCAGCTATCTGCCTATGAAAGTCCCGTTAAAATCAGTCCAGCCGTTTCAGAGATTTGCCGGAACAAACAGACAGACAGAGAAAAATTTTAAAAAATAATATTTTTATGTAAGTACCGTAAGTATATACTTTTATATGCATTTAGTGAAAAGTTGGAACTACCAACAGACACTTCAATTTTATTTATATGTATAGATATGTAAAGTAGATGTATAAATAAATAATTTTAACAAATACTTTTAAAACTATATTGTATGGGTAAAACCGCGGGGTACAGCTAGTATTCAATAAAAATATGAAAATGAATCCTCATTTCCTTTGATCGAGCCATAACGAGAACGACTTTTTCAATCATCTAGAGAAAGACGCTATTGATAAAAAGTTTTTATCCCGGAATTCCTGCGCGAACTCCAAAATTAATGCGAGTGAAACTGCGAGGAACAGCTAGTTCAAATAAGTTGTACAGAACATTATTTTAAATAAACTTCATATGAACCACTCTGACAAAAATTTTACCTTGGTAGGTATTCCACGATAAAATGTTTGTCAGCTACCTTTGTTACCATTTGTTACATACATATATAACTTATGAGTGAACCACGTTGATTTGATCACGCGTCAGAAATGGAAAAAAATCTTTGACTTCTGAGACTTTGCTCACATTCACATTATAATATATTTTCTGTACTTTTACTCTATTACGATATTTACCTGCGTTACCTCTTAGATAAAAGGTTATAAAGTCAAACCGCCTGTGTGACTTGTGCCGAGTTAATTGAAATCGTATCAGCATCGAATGCAATTTGTTGGATTCGGTATCGACTATCGAGTGATACTTATCGAGCAAGATCGGAGATCGCCGATAAAAAATAGATTTTCTATCAAATCAAATTTAAAATTCTTCTCACATACTTACTATAACTACCATTTTGAGGATGATGCTGGAAGTCTGTGCTTATTATAAATTATTATAGATTTTATTTATTATAATAGATACCTACTCGGTTTTCAAATAAACTACACCATACAGTTTTAGGTATATGTAAATGAGTACATAGGTACTAAATATTATTAAAATAATAATTGACATTATTATTATTGATAGTAAACGAGTAACTTAGCTTGTATATTGACAACATTTTATAGGTCGAACGTCAGAGTAAGATAATAAAAGCTTAATAGTGTATATGTATAAATGTCGTGGCCACATTTAAGAATTGACCAATCCAAGATGTGGCCGGCCATTTCATGAAATGGTCGGCCACATCATGAACTGATAACGAGTAGTGTCTAGTTACACCCTACCTACTTTTTGGCTTTAGGCAGGACGTAGAGCTCCCCAACATTCGTAGGTCCGTATTCCAGAAGGTGACTCAGATCACGTTTCACTTAAGATTAGTTTTAAGCTCAGATCATAACTCCAGCGTATATTTTATTATAGAGTGCATTTTAAGTTCTATTCACTTGAAACTAGTCTTAAGTCTTAATTTTGAATGATTTTCTCTGATTGGTATAAGTCTGCTGTTCTTTTCTTTTTTCATTTTATTGGATTTCGCATATAATACATTTAGCCAGTTTCAAGTAAAATAAGTTAGTTAAATGTACAAATTAGTATTTAGCATCGTTGTACGGTTTGAAATTGTAGGCCATGGTACTAGACACAAAACTTATTCCGTTCCACGCAGTTTAAATGACCAGGAATAATAATGTCTTGTGATTTTAACGAATTTCGTACGTAAAACGGAATGTGGCATATGTCTGTCAGGCATGGTATAAAATAAACAAAAACCACGCAAACAACGAACGAAATCTAATTTTTGTTTGCAATAAATCCTTGTTCTAATTTTAAAATATTAAAATTAAACACATTATTGAGAATAAAAAACTGACAATGTGAGTGCTGCATTGAAGAAAGTGCCTAGAATTAAATCACAGAGAGGTATAATACGTCCACTGCCCAAATCAAATAAATTTTCATAGTAAGTAATCCATATCCTCGAAAATGTTAATGTTGCCAAAAACTGAGTGGTCTTGACAGAACTTACGAAAAGAAAGATTAAATCTTGAGTATAGTTTAATACTCAAGCGTCGTTCAATAATTCACTTCAATTCAAATATTCTTTATTGCCCCAGAAGAAACACAAAGAATTAACAAATCATTCTAGAATAACGAAATATTCATGATTGTTGATTGATGAATCTCGTTTCAAGTAAAGTTCTAAAATCATAGCTTTATATAAAGTTAGTTTTAAAACTATATTCATGACTTGGGTAACTGGTTCTGGAATACGGACATTAGTTAGGTTAGGTTTGTACTGGTGACCAAGTCACGCAAGCCGAACGAGCGTAGCGAGCGTACCGCGCTAGTGGTCGGCGATGCGCCAAAGACAAAATTTGATAGATCATTAGGTGGCCAATTAATTATCAGATGTGACCACGACATAATATAGATACCATTTTTACAGGTCAAACGTCTGAGTGAGATAAGGAATAAAGGAAGCGCTGATGTTATATTTCATTGATATATTTATTGACGAAATTATATGAATGGTATCGTGAAATTCAGAGTAATTCTTCTTTATAAACTAACCTGTTTTTTTTTTGCCTGTATAGTTGAAGGAATACGGACAAAGTTTTTATTTACACGGAATCCACGGAATGCTTTCAATTTTATTTAATTGCAAAACAAAGTTAGTCACTGATTGCGAAACAGTTCCTCACAAAGTTAGAGCAAATTCGTTGTAACGAGCGTTCTGTATAGTATACAGGGTGGAGGTGAGCTTAAACGAGGAAAGTACTGAAGGAGGGTATGAATACCCTCCTTCTGTTCGATTGTCACGAATATCTTAAAATATATATTTTTTTTTTGTGTCTAATTATTCATAAAAAAAATATTAACGACGGACGACGCGCTGACGGACCATACCCTAAGTGCCAATCCACAAGATGCGGTGTGGCACTGCAGCGCAAGCCATTTCGCCGTACTGGCGACCACACGGGTAGCGCGACGCCGCAGCGGCGACAAAAAGAGTAAGCGTACAACAGCGAGCCGCTAACTCCCCTCCCCGCCTCGTCTCGACTCCGATGCGAGCGCGGCGCGGCGCCGGAGCGCGCCGCAAGGCGCCGTGTAGCCACAACGCATTTTTGTATGTAATATACCGCAGCGGCGCCGCTCGCCGTACCTGAGCCGCACCGCACCGTGTGGGTTGGGTCAATCAACGCCACTTTCCTTTGTTTTGCCGATGTAACTTCGACAAATTAAATATGAGTTTATAGTTCATTCACCCGCGTAAACCATCGCTTTATGTAAGGTTTTGTTTTATTGAAGGAGTTTATCAGTGTTTTTAGTCAGTTTTATTATTATACTAGGTACATGTAAATCGAAGGTTTGAATAAGTTCTTCGTTAAAAATTACACCTATTAATTCAAACAAATTATCTTAAAGCAAGACTTCCTGGACAGAAAAGTTGACTATTAATTTGTGTTTATTAATTTCTTCATTGACATTAACATTTTGAAATTACATTCGTTTTGACATTTAATTATTGTGATGAATTGATTGAATTTAATATATTTTGCATGTCACTCAATGACTAGACATTAGAACTTAATCAAAATTAACAATGTACCCATCTTTTAGAACAATGTCTTATGCAAATAAATGATTATTATTATTATTATTATATTATTAAAATTATACTCACAACTAGCCATGCCCCGCGGTTTCACCTGGGTAAAACGTTTTTCTCGAAATCCAATTTGAAAAAAAAAAGCTTAATATAATTATTATGACGCTTCATACTAAATTTAATCTACCTGTGAAAAACGCATGATAATCCGTACAGTAGATTCGGAGATTTTATAAACAGACAAACAGAAAAGAATTTTAAAAACTTTTTTGTGGTTGGTTACTCATTATCATCTTTTATCGTCCCTTCTAAATTTTTACTAAAAATAATCAATGTAGGTACCTACAGAATCACGGATCGTATACTCTTTTATTATAGAACTAGATATGCCCCGCGGTTTCACCCGCATGAGTTTAAGTTTAGGAATCCCACAGGAACTCCAAAGTATAATTTACTCCTAATGACATCAATCAATCAATCAATCAAAATGTTTTTATTCAATTAATCCTTTACAGGCGCTTTTGAATAGTCAATAAATAAAAACAATAATAATAATAATTAAAAATAATAGATTACTAAAATATATCTCTTACATAACAATATATAATAATATTAATAAAATAAAAATAATTATGTTCATGGAGACTTATCGCTCATCATCATCAGCTAATTAGCAGTGAAACTTCTATCAAAATCAGTCCAACCGTTTCGTAGATTCACCCGTGTGAGTTCGCGCAGGAACTCCAGACTTCTTTTACAAAAATGTTATCCTGACAATAATGAATAAAAAAAGGGTTTATCCAATTTGTTGCAGTCATTTGCAAGTTATACGCTTCATTTTTATTTATATAGATTAGACCCAATTTTAAATAGTACAGAGTAGTGTGCTAGATTAAAGCTCGAATGTGTTTTAATACATAAAATTTGTGATATTTAAGATAATTTCATTAAAAAATTACCGCAACACCAGACAGCTTGACAAAATAACACCTTGACAAAATTGCAGCATCCTAAACAAACAACCGTCGGTGGAAATGTTCAAACGTTTGGATTTAATAAGCGAAACGTGTGTTATCTTGCCTTGTTCTGTTTTTACACGCATATTATTATTGTTTCAATGACCGCAAATTATAATTATTTTTATTGTTTTTTTTTTTTAATCTGAAACCTCGTCATAATAATAAAAACCTATGGTGGAATTTTGAAATTTTTTATAAGTAAGTTGAACCTTCTTTTTAAATGTGATTTAAGTGTCTGTCTGTAAAATCGAATTAACTGCCTTCAATTGAGTTCAGAGAGTTATTTGTTATTACTACATGTTCAAATTTTGACCTGTCTTTCTGTCCAAGCTAATCTGCCTAACGGCTGACCGCATTTTCATGAAATTTCGTATACCTACCTATACTTCAGCAACACCATCAATCCAGAAACACTTTTCATCTAAGAAAATGTAAATGCCCCAAGGAATTTATAGAATATTCCGCAGACGAAACATGTGGCGAATAGCAAGTCCCTATACTAATATCAAAAAGTAACTCTGTCTGTCTGTCTGTTACGCTTTTACGCCTTAACGTCTCAACCACTCATCATGAAGTTTTGCATACATATTGTCAGGGGTACATAACAGGACATAGGGTACTTTTTGTCCCGGAATTTCGCGGGTGAAACCGCGTGGAACAGCTAGTTCTCAATACTATTAATAACTAGCTACACCCCGCGGTTTTACCCGCGGCGATTGCGTACTTTCCGCGGGAATTCCGGAATAAAAATACCATACCTATGTCCTTCTCTGTACCCCTGACAACGTGTACCACAAACTTAATGGGGATCGGTCCAGCTGTTCACGCATGATGCCGTGGCCAAGGGAAATAGGGATTCATTCCGTGGATTCATTTTTGTATATATAGGCGTAGGTATAGATAATATTATATAAGAGGCAGAATATTCAACTACCTTGTCACCGATGACTCAAAGAACTGACTTAGCACTGAGTTTATTACATGTTTTAACAACACGTCTTGGGATCGTTATGTACGTGACTTTACAAAGTTTAAGTAGGTACATTAGTCATTTGCATAGATAACCGTACTATTAGGTATACTCTTCAGTTTAGAAAAAAATATGCGCACTTTTTATTGTTACTTTATTGTTCCTTGGCATCGCAACATTATTCATTAAAGTTCACTATGAAAATAATTGTATTTATTTTATACTTATCGTGTTACTACTGTCTTGTAAGTACTTACCTGCTTTTGTTTTACAATTACTTAAGAGACCTACTTATTATAATAGCAAACCACAGCAATTTTCGGTTATTTTATGTCCAATGAGTGAACTTTTTTATCCTTTAAGATGTGATATAAGTAAATTTTGACAATCAGCATTTTCCCGAGGTTCTACTTACGTGTATTTCGGAATTCTCTAAGGACCTTTTTTAACAGAATATACACAATTTAAGCGTAAAATATTTTTTCATTACTCATACTCGGAAAGTAGGTCTGAAGTTGCCTGAGAAGCGGGTTGAAAGTAACCCTTTTCAGCCCTAGGGAGAATCGCTTTCAACTGACCACTGTCAAATTATTAAAAAAAACTAGGTCTATTTTCACATTTCTATTGAACCATGTTTCAACTTTCTATACAGCCAGCGCGATGTAAAATTGAAATAACGTAAAGTTTAAGTAGGTATTAATTAAAATAAAATTCACTCACTTTTTCTTAAGCTAATTCCTATTTATATTTTTTTATTTTCTTTAATTAATACTTAATAATTAAAGAAAATATTTTTTTTAGGTCGCCACAATGTAAATAAAAAATACTGGCTGAATAGCTAGCCGGCCAAAGAAAAAGAAATAGGTGGGAAAGTGTCAAGCGACTATCCGATCTTCACTCATTTTTTCTTTAGCTAATTCCTATTTTTATTTTGACTTTCCTTGCATTCGTAATGAAAAGCACAGTGTTACCCTCGGGAGAAAGACTTTGAAGGTTACTTTCACCCCTAGGATAACAATGTACTATTTTAGCTAACTTCTGCTCCCCAAACTATCAACCTGCAAAGCTTCATAGGTCAAATAGTTACAAGATTTTGTGAGTTTAATTTTTAACATAGTAGAATTTTATACCTACTAAGCAAGTAGGTACATTATTTTTTTTATTTTTATTTTTTAACTTTCTTTATCTTTCAGACATATGGTGATTCAACTGAAGGTATTAAGGAAAATGAGAGCTCTGTATTGGGAGGTGTCGTAAATTATATGAAGCAATTGGTAACATCATACATATTAATATTTTACATCTTATTGTCTTTATATCTTATTGTGTGTATCTTCACATAGTAACGTTAGATCTTGTGTTAAGATCTAATGTTACATTACAAAGTGGTTTGGTGTGGTTTGCTCCCTGCACTGAACACGTGGTTTTATCTTGAGAAAACATGCTTGCTGAGGGTAAATACACAAAATGGCGACTAGTCGATAACTGCAGCCACAGGCGCGTGAGTTCGTCACGGCTTCCATCCTCAACAACAAACTTAGTCAACCTTATGAGTAAAACATGGAGCGTTACAACAATGTGCCAAAGAAAATAGTAGGTAGGTACACAAAGACTTTCCACTGGAAAAAAAAAATCGCTCAACGTGGCCAAAGAAGTTTTCACTTCAAAAGAACCTAGACAACTTGTCATGACATACAGAATACTAGTTTGTTACTTTTTCAATCTAGAGCGTTTAGGATTATGTTACGAGCACGCGCGTTACCGGCAAGGAATGATGTTGGTCATAGTGAATCAGGACCCCGATTGAGGTGATGTAATAAAATGCAAACTTCGCTGTTTAATCAATCACATGGGATATGTAAAGTTTGTTTATCAGCAAACATGCCTTGTTAGATGTTAGAAGTAAATCTTGTTATTTATTTTTAAGATATAGATACCTACCTAATTACGATGAGGATTGTATTATTTCTTTGTAAAACCAGCAATGCACACAAAACCATATCATACCACTGTTGGCAACAGAGGGGCTATTAGGTATATAACTTTTGTTTCTATCATTTTTCGATTGCAATCAAAAGCATGGCGGTATTGCGATTATAATATGCACGCTTTGACGACTACAATATCTAGAAATCAACCAAAATAAACATACTTCAAAGTTGTAAACATGATTAATTTATCACAAAATCACATTTTTTCTGATTGAAACTGAAATATGAGAGCAACAAAAGTTACATAATTGCCCTGCTGGTCACCTAAGCCTTAAGGCTATCTACTAGTACAGAAAAAGCATCACTTATACCGCAGTCTTGTAAACTTATATTACGGCCATTTTGCAATGAAATATGATATTTTTTGTTTATTTGAAGCTTGGTACTTCTCAAAAATCATATAATTTTTTTACGGTGAACCTCAGGTGAACTATTACTTCACGTCTAATTATTATTTGTTTTAATATATATACGTAATTATTTCTATATTCTGCCTTTTTATGTTCCGCTAATTCTGCCGGTGTGTATAGTTTTTTTGGCTACTCTATTCGCCACCGCCACCGCTGCGCGCGAAGCGCTCGTCCGGGTAGGTATTTACGTGGGTTACAATGTACCGACAGCTGATCGAGGTCTTTCACCCCCGTCGCAACATGTACGCTGCACGGTGCGCGCGCCCATTGATATTATTACGAATACGATAGTTTCCATATTTTGCTAATTTAAAGCCGGATAAAAAAATATAAAAAACATTTGAAAAAATAATGGAAATGTGTTCTATTACTGATACTGAATCACCAAATTTTTTTTGCGCATTGCTTAAAAAATATCCCGTATATGTCACTCCCCAACGTTTCTTTCGTGCAAATAACGAACCAACAAACAAACTTATATTTATTTATTTATTATAATATTAAAGTAAGAACTTTGTGCGATGTTAACTAACTTATATGTATATTTTTTCCTCTAGTATAACAGTTTCGTGGGTTGGTTTTTCGACGACAACGATGACGGCAAAAATGTGGAAGAGAAAATTTTAACACACAAAGAGAATAACGAGAATGCAGGCGATGATGACGACATTATTTTCTATCAAATCAGTAATTCGATTAATCGTAATGATGCTATGCTGAAGGAGTCTCAAGAAAAAGACGACTCGAAAAGGATTTTGCAAGCAGACAGCTTTGAAAACGAAATAGATGTGGACGAAAAAGATCTAAAAGTTATACCAGTTTGAAACGCGTAATTTAACGGTATCAAATGTAATAGATAATATTTGGCTTTGAAAGATTTCAAAAATAATAGCGGTAGGTGTAGGTACCATAATCATATTGCATCTATAAACTTTATAAAATAAAATTACATAAAAAGAACTTTTTTCTTTGACTATTTTATATTATGAAAAAGAAAAACCCTTCCTGATGGGCCTCAAAAGTTTTGTGACTATAGGTATTCTATCAAAAGAATTTTTGGCGGTTAGGTCTCGCGGATTTAAACCCCGCGTATTTATATTTTATCTTATCTTGAATCTGGGTGTTTGTATTTACAAAAAAGTATATAAAAAGTACTTAATTGAGCACCCATAGTACGAACTCTGTTTACTTGCTGTGTTCTAATGTAACACAAAAAAAAAAACAATTATATTATCTATACATAGTTTTAAATTAATCTATACTATAATAAAAGAGTAGAATCCACGATTCTGTACATTGAATATTTTTAACAAAAACTGACAGGGGACGATAAACGAAGAGTAACCACAAAAAAAGGGTTTTTAAAATCTTTTCTGTCTGTCTGTCTGTTCGCGATAATCTCCGCATCTACTAAACCGATCGTCATGCGGTTTTCACAGGTAGATTAAGCTTAGCCTGGAGCTACATATAGGCTTTGTTTCATTAAAATCGGATGTCAGGAAAAAAAGTTGTTGTATAAAAACCTCTCGCGCGGGTGAAACCGCAGGGCACTGCTAGTATTTAATATGTAGACACGTGTTAGCAGCCTATGCCAAGTTGCCATCTTCATCGCAAACAATTAAAGATTCAAATTAAATATAAATACATATTATCGCCCCAAAAATACAAAAATTTAGAAAAATAAATTAAAAAGAGAGAGCAAAAGGCTAGAGGCAATATTTTCAAGGCAATCTCAAGGTGACAGAGAGCTATAGAAACAAGAAGCGGATGGTGGGTGCATAATTTATTGTATACTAGCTGACCCGCGCGGTTTCACCCGCGGTAATTTCGGAGTTCCCGCTGGAATTCCATGATAAAATATAGTTATAAACCTTTCTCATGAATCACTCTATTTATTGGTGAAAACCGCATCAAAATCCGTTGCGTAGTTTTAAAGATTTAAGCATACATAGGGTTATAGGTACAGAGAAAGCGACTTTGTTTTATACTATGTAGTAAATATGTATCTAAGGATAATGTAACACATATATTATTAATATAACATTAATATCACATATTATGTCGTTGCAAATTTTTCGTGATCACGTGATAAGTCAAAAATTTCCGTAGTTTTGTACATACAGTAATAACGAATAAAGATTGACAACTTGGCTTAGGCTGCTGAAGTCTTTGAGGTGAAGTACAGTAGGCACTATCTAACTTGAAAGACCAACCAAGAGCCTAGGTATGCACAAAATATCGGTTGTGAAGCATCCGCCTTGAAGCAACTCTATTTGTTTTAATTTTATTAATAAATCAATCGATTTAATGAACAAAGAATAAATATATGCGCTCGTTTTGGAATCGATTTAGTACTATAAAACCTATAGCTGACATCGATTATACTTATATATGAAATATATTTAACCATGAAGATATAGGCTCTACTAAAAGTCTGTCACTATGGTGGGTAAGGCGAGGTAAAGCGTATTAAATTGAGAGTGGTGTAGTAGCAAATAAACCCGACTGCTACCCCCAACTACTACTGCTACAAGAACGATCCTAATAAAACGATCGTTTATAGGTAGGTACATACATTACGTGATTTAAACCACAGAGCAAATAAATTAAATTGCCACCGTTGCAAAGGAAGCTAGAGCAAATGCTCTAACTTGCCTCTTCTTTTGCTGCCATCCCAAGTATCTACCAAAACATTCCCAAAACTGTGAATTTTGAAAAAAGTGACTAAGTAAAAACATAACCATAAAGCGTTTAATACATGTCTTTACGTTGGTGATTTATGCGTGATGAATAGTTTTGTGTGCGAAAATCACCCGGCGACACTGGTTTTCATCTGTTTTCATACTAAACTAAGTTGATGTCTCTTCTATCCGTTATTTTCTGTTCTATTTTTTAAACCATTTCCAACCATGTGAAGCTTAATAATACTTATAATATGTTTCATTTCATTACATTGCAATTTGCAATGTATATTAATAATGTCAAAATAATGACTTCAAACTAATTAAAAAAAGCAGTTTTTTTTTTGTTGTGTGTCTGTGTCTGTTTGTTCCGGCTAATCTCAGAAATGGCTGGACTGATTCAGACGGGACTTTCACTGACAGATCAGCTGATGTCATAAAGAGTAACTTAGGCTACTTTTATCAGAGTTCCTGCGGGAATTCCGAAACACAAGCGGGTGACACTGCAGGGAAACAGCTACTTAATACTAAGAAAACCAAATTGGATGGCAGACTCTTACAGGTATCTTGACATGATTGTGCACTTATTTACACTACAAGTATCTATGTACAATATAGGTAACTATGTACTACAGTATTGTTTAAAAGAGACACATAACACGCTGTCCGTCAGTTCACGCTTGTATTTCGTATGTAACAATACTACAATATTACCTATATTTGTAGTCAATATGGTTTTAAAAGTTAGCGTCATATTGTTATGCCTTGCATCTATAGTTTGTTATGTAAGTTCTTTTAAAGTTATTGATTTTAGTATATAAATAAAATAAAAAAAAAATATGCCAATTTTTGGGTGTAACAGAAACGTCTCCCCAAAAGTTTAATGCTTTAACGAAATGTTTTGAAAACTAAAACTATATTAATTGTAATTTCTTTTAAATTCCTTTAACCGTGTAAGAGTGAATTTTTCAATCCTCTGCCATCAAGCGGTAACCTGAGGATAAGTTCAGCAAATGGAAAACAAATTGAAAGAATCGTCATCATAAAATAATTTACAGACTTATTGATTAATTAATTATTATAACACTGATATTATCCTACTCTGTTTGTTATAACTATTGTAACCTCATTAAACTAGTGATTTTGCCTACCGAGCGGCATAATCGTATAATGTGATTAAGCTCAATAAATAAAGAGAAAAAAAGACGAATTTAAATTCGACGTCCTGAGTTTATGATGAATGACTTTTTAAAGTGACTCTGGCGTTAGATTTGTATTAATTCCGCACTTTGCTATACAACAAGTTAAAAGAATATTTAGCAGTTACTCGAGTGTACGATACTAATATAAATGGGGATGTGGACTACTTTTGAAAATCAAAATTCTAATTAGTCCGTCAGTTGGAAAATAAAAAAAACAATAGACACGTATTTTTTGCTTTTTCAAATAAATTAAAATATACAGAGATAAAGCGCATTAAAGTTTAGGGTGAGGGGGTCGTGACGTCACTAACCGCTAAAACCGCCATACAAACTGTCAGAATAGTGACGTCACGCGAAATTTTAACTCAATATATCGCCGTTATTTTTTGATTACGTAAAAAACGAAAAAATACGTGTCCAATATTTTTTAATAATCTACAAGACGGACTAAAAAATAAAAATAAGTCAACATTGCTGGCGTGTCTCTATAATACCTACCTTTATATATAATTTGAATTTAAAATGCTACATATCGTTCTTTTACTAAGTATTTGAATAATTAACATAAAAATTTTCAACAACTTACAACAAAATAACCGCAATAGGTACATATAGGTTATTCATATAGGTTATTCATGCAACTAACATTAGTTTTAGGAATATTGTTACTACCTAAAAGAATTTATTCGAAAAAAATCTAGTACCCAATAAGGTAACACTGCAACATTGCGGCTTATTATTGTCTTTTTTAGACTTCAGCGTTTGTTAAGAGAGATGTCAGTGCGCAAACAACTCCAAGTATTGTCGACTCGTTCCAGAAGAATTTGGATCATTTTAAAAATTGCATCGACCATGGCTTAGCCAAAGCCGTTGATGACGTTAATATCAAACAGCTGCAGCCGATATTCGAATTTCTTGAAGATCGTATCAACAGAGTATCAAAAGCGGTAAAACTTTTTTTACTTTTCCCATCCGGTTATAAGTAGTACCTGTAGGTACGTACCGTAGTGACACCGGTAAAAAAAAACTATTAAAAACTAAATCAATTGACAAAAATTTAAAATGGGTTTATTACTAAAATTTTTGGATAACAGTTCGTTCGAAATTTAAACTTGAGAACAAAATATAGGAGACACAAAAACAATCAAAATTAACCACCTTTGCTGGCCACAAACGCAAATATTCCTTCAATAAATAATTTGAGAGCAAAATATAGTACAAACATCAAAAAAGTCTAAGCAACACATACAAATTTCAATTTTACAATGTGTTTTCGCATTAAATCCTTAGTATTTTCTTATTTATATTATTTTTAATGCTTTTTTTATATTAAACAACAATTGTTTTTTTTTATTTTTTTTTTAATAATCTCAATTAACAATAATTACGAGTAAGTACTGTATGTACGTAGTACAACTACAAATTCAGGTGCCCAATCAACTATACTTAAACTAAAATTTAATGGTTGTACAAAAATTGCATAAATTAATACAAAGTTTGGCCTCCTTTGTTATTGAGAACTTGCAGGCACCGATTATTCATAGAATCGATGAGACTGTTAATGTTATCCTGCGGCAATTGCTCCCAATGAAATTTTAGTAAGTCCATCAGTTATTGGATTGTTTTCACTCCATCCAAGTCCTTTAAAACACGTCTCTGGAGCCTTTCCCATGCATGCTCGATGGGGTTGAGGTCTGGCAATTGTGCAGGCCAAGGCAATACCAGGATGTTTTCCCTTGCCAAGTACTCCCATGTGTGCAAAGCTGTATGCGAACGCGCATTTTCATGGATCAACGTAAAATCGGGGCCAAGCGTTTGTGCGAATAGACGGACATAACGCCTTAGAACATCCTCAACGTAACTTACAGCGTCCATGCTACCATTTACAAAAACGAGCTCAGTTCGTCTGTTCTTCATAATACCCGCCCATACCATAACTGTTGAGCCGTTGTATGGATGCACTTCCTAAACGCACCTCAGTCTTTCAGTATTTCCAGGACGACGGTACACTCTTACCCTTCTAGTATCAGGCTTGAACCCAAATCGAGACTCATCGCAAAATAAAATTTTATCCCATTGTTCCCGGGTCCATGTGGTGTTTTCCCTACACCATTCATTTCCACGAGCGCGATTCCCGTGACGTATCGGTGGGCACTTAATTGGCCGTCGTGTTGGTAGGCCATAATCATTCAGTCGATTTCGCACACTTTGGCAGCTAACAACAACACCACTTGAATTTTGTAGCCTTAAACCTATCTCTCAGGCGGTTAACATCGGCTGACGTCTTGCAGTCAGTTGTATGTATCGATCTTGTCGTGTGGTTGTACAGTTGTACACCTTCCCCGACCTGGGTGCTGCTCAGCAAGATCTCCCGTGTTAGTGTAAAGCTGATGAAGACGGCAAATAACGCTTCTGTTGATACCAAAATACCGAGATACCTAAGATTGACTTCTTTCCGCTTGCAACATCCCAACAGCTCTTTGCTTTTCATCTGCGTTCCAATGACGTCGCTCCATGACTTAAACTCCAAATTTGTACAAAACTTTTTTCAAATTACTTATTGTTTAAATCATAAAACTGATACAGAATACTAATTTTTAATAAGCAAAGAAAACGCTATAAAATTCGAACAAATGCAGCTATTGAATTTGTGAAAAAAAAATAACAAATGACACTCGATTTTTTTACAACCAGCCAGTACGTCCTCTAGATCAAAAAGTTTACATAGATATTACCTACTTGGTAAGAAATCCTACTAATATTATAAACACGAAAGTTTGTAAGTATGTATGGATGGATGGATGGATGTTTGTTACTCTTTCACGCAAATACTACTACAATAATATAGCTTATACATCAGATTAACACATAGGGTACTTTTTGTTCCGGAATTCCCGGGGGAACTCTGAAATTAACGCGGGTGAAACTGCGGGGCACAACTTGTGATATAATAATTGAGTAATAATTTGAAATAGTATGTGTTGCTTAGACTTTTTTTGTATAAAGCTTTTGATATTAAAATAAAGTGGCATACAAAGTTATCCGAAAAGGGGGTATAAAGTTAAAATAGTATTAAAAAATTTACTTTTATTGTTAATATGTTTAATTGTATACTCGCGGCAAACTTCACTTCGTTCACATTCGTAAGTTGTCTGTCTTTACTCCAATCTATATCTATACCTACATATACATTTATATACATATATAAATCTTCTATACCTCTATCTATATCTATACATATAAATAAAAGTGCCTGTCTGTAATTCCAAATATTATGTAATTCAAAATTCTCTCCGTGTGTTCCGGCTAATCTCTGAAACGCCTGGACCGATTTTAACGGGACATTCACTGGCAGACAGCTGAAGTTATGAGGAGTAAATTATAGACTATTTTTGAGTTCCTGCGGGAATTCCAAAACCCACGCGAGTGAAACCGCGGGGCACAGCTAGTAATAGATAAAAAAGAGAACACGTAACTAATACATTAATTACCTATCAATGATTTTTGTAAAATAACTATTTTTTTGTTTCAGTTTGATGATCTGACGAAACCAGCTAAAAGTGAAATGATAGACGGTGATGAGTAACATTTTCTTTGTTACATAACAAAGAAAAGTTAGTTTAAATAGACTAATAAAATGAAATAAATATTTTTAATGTTCCGGGAGTAGCCAAAAATATAGCACGAAACATATTTATAACTCGTTTTTCTCCCTTTCTGTACACAAACAAATAAATTTAAATCTATAATGTATAATTTCTTTTTAAACAAATAAAATTTACCACTTTATTCAAATGAACACATGAACACATGAAAGTGCATACAGTGCGAAGTATCTAGTGCGTGTAGGAGATAATTAAAACCATCTCGTCGGAGTACGAGATGGTTTTGATTATTTTGATTAGGTTTGCCAGATGGTCGGCAGGTTTCTCCAGAATTTTTGTACGTCCTCCCGACTCCTGACAAAGTAAAATATCTCCCGAAAAATAACTTCATTTTATATTATAACAATAGTACCTGAATGACCGAGCTTGGCTCGGTATTTTTTACAAGAACTATCTATTCAATTTATAATTTTAATTATCATTTTCTTCTTCATCGTCGTCTTCCGACCACTTTAGTAGGTATTTCAAAGTCCTCTTTTTTATCGTCTTCAACGACATTTGTCTCCAAGGTCCTCCATGACTTCGGGGTCAAAGGTTCTGTGTTATAGAATTCTACTCTTTTATTATAGTAAGATGGTAGTAGTATAGACAAACAATTCTTTAATACCTACTAAGATAATTATGTAAAGTACTACTGCGCAATCATTATTATATGAAATGATTTGTCCAGAGTTCATTGGGTGATTCCTTATCTCAACCAAAGTCTCAAAATATGCAGAAAATGTTTTTTCTCCCGATAACAGGATGATTAATTGATCTGGCAAACCTAACTCCGTTGATAAATAATAATGACCTTGTTTATTCAAATACTACGCAACAATTTATAACCTAACTAGCTGTGCTAGCTGTGTGAAACACATTACACCTGCGGTAATTTCGGAGTTCCCGCGGGAATTCCGGAATAAAAAGTACTTATTCTATGTCCTTCTCTGTACCCCTGACAACGTGCATTCCAAACACGTCCTCCATGATGCCAAATTTCATCCAAATCCATTCAGCCGTTTTTGCGTGATTGAGTCCATCCAAACATCCACACATTTATAATATTACTAGCTGTCCCGCGCGATTCCATCCGCGGTAATTTCGGAGTTCCCGCGGGAATTCCGGGATAAAAACTATCCTATCTTTTAAGTTGGACAATATTATAAATGGTTGCAAAGTTTTATCAAAATCCGTTCAGTAGTTTCGGAGTCCATCGCGGACAAACAACGTGACACGTGATTTATATATATTAGATAAGGATGGGCAATCAACCCGTTGCTTGGCCTTAAACCCGATAAAAGCCTGCCATAATCACATAGTTCTGCAAAATTTGGTCACACTGACACTATAAGACGTGTAAGTGGTCGAGGACAAACACCTTGAGAATGTTCGTACCTTTTGCATGAACGATTATTCTGCAAGGAATTTCTACTGTATATAACGAAGTTATTAATAGATAATGGAACATTTTTGGATAATATACTCTATGGTAAGTGTTTAAAAGATAAGTATGTATAGGGATAAGTTAAGCGCACTCGCTTGGTGCTCACGGTGAATACTTGTACTAAGGGGCTAATTCTACTTGCGCAAAACACAAACACGATAATTTCGATAAGGGTCTCCACATAGATATCGATATTGATACTCGCATTATGTCAATCTTCCGTCGTGCAGGGGTGGGTGTATGAGAAGAGACCCTTTTTAATACAGAAAAGACACGCAAAACACGTTCAACACCAACATCAAGGTCGAGGAATCTCAAAAAATCTCCCCTACAAAAAACTCTTCAACGTCAACGAGTTACTGAGAACATTTCAGGCGTGTGAAATGTGGATTCGACAACGGCAATACTAATTAGAGATAGAAAACTGAACCAGTTCGTAATCCTTCTTATAACTATTATAATTGTGAAAGTGTGAATGTTTGGTGTTTGGATGTTTGTTACTCAATCACGCAAAAACGGCTGAACGGATTTAGATGAAATTTGGCATGCGCGTTGTCAGAGATACAGAAGAGGACATAGGGTACTTTTTATGCCAGAATATCCGCGGAAACTCTGAAATTACCGCGGGTGAAACCGCGGGGCACAGCTAGTAATAACTAATTGTGACAGAATAATAATACTTGATATGGTTGCATTGGGTTGCAACTACAAGCGAAACGGTCCGTTGCTAGTTGGACGGTTTGCGAATTGGACATTTTAAACCCTCTGGACCTTTTGCGAATTGGACCATTTGCGCCTAAACGACGGTCACACGCCATTAACTCGTATCGAAATAATAATCAGCTGGAAACAGTGGTCATAGGTCAAAGACATAGGTAGGTCAACTTTATATAATAATTAAGAACTTAGGATTAGTTGGAAAGGGTGTGTTAAGCTGAAAGCACGCTTAGAATGTTTATATCCACAGATAGTATAATACTGTACTTGTCTATACTATTGAGGAAATATGTTAGAGAAAAGTTTTTGCTTGTCGTCGTATAATCTCTGAAACTACTAAACCAATAATTTCACTGATTGAAACTTTCCTACCTAATCTACAAGAAAATTATTTATGTATGCGAGACCCGGAATTCAGGACTAGATCTATTAGCTATTATTTTAGATCTTGCAATAAGATTAATATCTTAAAAACATAACTAGGTACCTATTATTTATATACAAAAACAGAAAGTGCAAGAAAAAATCACGCAAACCTGAGGTTTAAGACGATCGTGTGCGTACAAATTTTCATACAAAAAGCCAAACCGTTTATCTCCCCTTAAACATAGACCAATTTTGATGATTTTTTTACATGTTATTGATGTATTGGATAACTAGGGCTGTACGTTTTGATTTTAAAGAAATATTGCTTATAACAAAAGTTATTAGCATCTCAATATCCATATTTATTACAAAAAATCTTCCTCGAGCTTTTTAATTTATTAAAGTTAAACTAAACTGAATTACTAAATTAGAAAAACGTACAGCCCTAGATTAAGGTGTACTGAATCGAATGACACCAAAATTGTCTCATTTAGTGAAGGTTTAGGGGGGTAGAAAAGGTTTGGCCCGAAACAATATTTCAGAAGGAAAAAGTAGGCACTCGCCTCTAGGTCCTGCAAGTCTCTCTATCGCACGATACGGGTCGGGGGGCAGGGCCCGGTAGGAGCATTGTGTAGTGTAGGTAGTAATGTCGATGTCGAGGTGTTATCGATGTTATTATAGCCTAGGGTGGAGAATATCGATATAGCGATCGATATTGAAAGGTTAATTAGGGTTACACAAATAATATCATGAAAAAAGCCTACGAATAGGTAATTTTATTGATTACTAGCTGTTCCCTGCAGTTTCACCCACGTTAATTTCGGAGATCTCCCGGTTATTCCGAGATAAAAGTACTTACTACCCTATATTTTTTTCTGCACCTACCTGTAGGTATCTACTTACCTGTTGATTTTAGCTAACTGCGTTGTAGTACGGGAGTCCAAGACGAAATTTATGGATTTACTAAAGCGCGTCAGATTAACATAAGGGGCATATCTTGCACCTCCACCAAATAAAGGCCCTCGACACAGAGGGGCGCATCTAGAATAACCGATCAGAATAATCAAAAAAAACGATAGCCGGAAATACTCGAGCGCATCAGATTAAGACATAGTAGGTTAATTACATTCTGCAAACTGTGTATATGAATAATCTGCGATTTGAACATGACGTAAGGGAGTTTAAAAAGGATCACAAACTTGCAAAAAAAAACCGTCATCTCGATTTTCTCGAACGCGGTTGATGTTTTTTTACATTTGGAAGTAAAATAACTCAAGGATAGCGGGAAAAATATAATCTGCCGATTTCCACGAGCCGAAGAAACAAAAATCATCTATAAAGTTTAGAACGAGCAGCTGCAGATGCTGCAGTGAAACATGTATTCCTCACTCTGGCTTGCTTTCCCTTTCTCTTTTTTTCTATCACACTCTCGCACCGTCCTCACACTACTTTCCATCGCCATGACGTCATCACAGGATAAAACGGCATTAAACGTGTCAAATTGATAACCTCCTTATTTGAAGTCGGTTAAAATGAATATTAAAATAAGTTCCAGGCAAGTATTACATCAAGCTATAGGTAGTAACTAGTACACCTTTCATTTTAATGTAATTTTAACCGACTTCCAAAAATAAGTGGTAAAGGTAGTTAGGTAAAACTTTTTTCTATAAAAGTATGTATTGAACCGACCCACTGATCACTGATCAGTTCAAGTTGGTGCCAAGCCTACCGTTTGGGTTGTTATGGATTATATCGGTAGGTTTTTATATTTTTGATGTCGGACGATGTTTTTTTGTTGGAAAATTTGTATGGAACTGTAAATCTATATACCGCGTAATTTGTTTTTTATATTAGTGACTGTTTTACTTTTTTTTGTTGTTTTACTTTATTTTATTCTGAATGTACCTATTATTAAAAAAAATATTAATGATTTTAATGCAATTTTGGCTGCATTTTATTTATCAACTTAAGTAATCTAAAAAAAATCATATTTTTTTTATTTATGCATTCATTAATTTTTACGAAGCAAGGAATTTACAATCTTCAAAACCCAATGGGTCCCAAATCTAAACAACGCTCGAGTAAATCCCCATGTAGCATCAAGAGCTCCCGTTCTATTGGTTATGTTTTTGATTTACAAAGTAAATTGCATCTTTTTCGTTTTGTGGATAAACGTAGTTTAGCTAGTAGTTTTTCCTCTTCTATATTTCTCTTCCATTCTAAAAAGTATAAAATAATTTTAGTTGAACATAACATCTATATATACATATAATAAAATTGTAACAGGTCGATGTCTGTACATGGGAGATAAATAAGAAAAAATAAATTTAGGTGACTCTATGAGTGATGTAGAAGCCAAAAATATCGTTTTTAGAATTTTTGTCTGTCTATCTGTCTGTATATTTGGGCATAGATAAGCAATAGTGTGTTAACCCACACTGGAGAAATTTTGAGTAAATCGTGTTTTAAAATTATAGCGCCATTTTCTGTTAATATTTTATATGTTCAATATTTAGTTACATACTTAAACAATGTAATAAGGTAAACATATAATTAAAAAACGTTCCCTAACTCTCAATAAATCGTTCTGAATAGGTAACTTAATTTTGTGGGTTAACATGTTATTGCTTATCTGCGTCCATTTGTATTCGTGCTACGCAAAAACTGCGGCACCAAATTGAATGCGGTTTTTTTTGTTGTATTGAGAAGGGTTTAACTTAGATACTCATGTTTTGATTTTTTCTAAATTCCATCTGCAACTCGAGATATTAAAAAGAAATGCTGGGCATCCTACTAATATTATAAATGTAAAAGTGTGGATGTTTGGATGTTTGGATATTTGGATGTTTGGATGTTTGTTACTCAATCAGGCTACGAAATAATTCGAATAAATGTAGGTAGGTAACTGCTGCCCTTGCGGCTCGTGCTTAGTTTAGTCGCGGCCGGCCGGCGCGGTGCCGCGTCCCCCCTACACCCGTGCGTCCCCCGCTGCTGCTTTGCTAGTGTGCGTGAGAATTTGCGCATGTTGTGTTTGTGTTGTTGACGCCAGGGGGGTAGCAGAGCGGCATGAAACAGATAGACTTTTTGCAAATACCTACTCGCGACGCGTCTCGGATCGGAGTGATTCTCTTAATGCACCTTTCTTCTGTATTTTCACCGATGTTTCGATAAAATTATATGTAAAGTTCATTAACCAGCGTGCTGCGCGCGAAATCCGAATTTTTACTTTTTTTTTCTTTGAATCTGTCTTTATGTATAATTTCATTACTTACATTAAGCACTAATTAACTAGCGCTTCAATTTTAAAGTAATAGTAGATAGTAGTATCGTTTTAAAGTAGGTACAGTCAACCGCTAAAGTAGATGATCAAAATCAGAAATTCAATACTAATGAACGGAGTTCGCGTCAGAACTGTGTGGCGTCAAAGTGATTCAAAAGTATGTAAATGTAAATTATACCAAACATTTACTACTAGTACAGCTGCCATATATTCGTGATCAGTTTCGACTCCAAATTTATAAACTCAATTCGCATCAGAACTAAGTGAAAAAAAATTTAAAACTTGTGAACAGTCAAAATCAAAAATTAAATTATGAAACTGAGGCCACGGTTCAAAATTAGTATATTAAAGCAGATTTCCGTTAAAAACGTAAGAAAATTATATTTCTTGAACATTTATAATATTTGAATGTATGAATTTTTTTTTTGTCCTCTGCTCGGAGTTCCGATGCTGTTATTCCGTAAAACAACAAATTAAATTACTGGGATAATTATAAAATAAGTATGGATGAATTATTTGCCTCATGATTACGTGGCCTCAGTTTCATCATTGAATTTTTGTTTTTAACTGTTCACTAAGTTTGAAAAATTTTTTTACTTCTTAGTTCTGATGCGAATTGATTTTATAACTTTTGGAGTCAAAACTGATCACGAATATATGGCAGCTGTACTAGTAGTAAATGTTTGATATAATTTACAATCACATACCTACTTTTGAATCACTTCGACGCCACAAAGTTCTGACGCGAACTCCGTTCATTTATATTGAATTTCTGATTTTGATCATCTACTTTAGCTGTTGACTGTACATAGTGATTTTATTTTTCACGAAGCTTGTAATTTCTTTACTAAAATCATACAAATTGGGATGGAAAAAGTCAACTACTTTGTTTTTAAGTCAATAACATAAAAAAAGAATTCAACTTATCCACAGCTGGATGCTTTCATTCGCATTTGAGGTGACTGATCCCACAAATGGTGCGCGCAACTGGTGATATTGGGGTTGGAAAATGTATCATTAGGAAAAGTAACTTTCGAAAACCACTCAGAGACACGTACCTATATCTTTTACACAATCATTACCTTACCTACAGCAAAATTTCATCTAAAATACACTCTTAATAAAATCGTAATAACAATAGACCAAACTTTCAATGTAAGTTTATAATAATACTGAAAAAAAAAATAGAAGCTATTTATTCTTATACTTTGATACCCTTTTGACTTGAGACACCCTTCCCAACTATTCATGAATACTACGACTACATATAGAACAAATGTGTCAACATCGTGCCAGAGTATAAATATCCTCTTATTCTTGCTTAGCTTTAGAGTGATTGAAATATTACAAATATCAAAATGAAGCTACTTATTGTTCTTTTCGCAGTGTGCCTTGTCAGCGTAAGTAAACTTTTTTTAAGTTACTTTACTATGTTACCAATGTTTTTGGAAAGTAATCAACCAACTTCCATAGTTTTTTACTGGGGTAATCTAAACGTATGTTGATACTTACTTATGGAAAGATTTAAGTATAATTTGTTTCTAAAATATTAACGTAAATGGATTGGTTCAAATTATTCTTGCCTATAATACATTTCAGAAAAAGAAATTGCGTGGTCTCTAAATTTTACTTCACATATTTAGTTACAATTTGCATAAAAGGATATTGGGAATTAAAACATGAGTTCCATCCTAACTAATATAGATGACCACTTTTAAGATATTTATATCATATTATAATACCAAGGTATGAAATTTACCATACTTGGGATGAAATCGACTACAAGTTACACAAAAAATATGTTACTTAGTTTAAAAAAAAAACAAATTAAGTCTTTAAAACACCCAGAAGTTAGAGTTGACATATTATGACGATTTTAATATACTGTATCTTGACGAAAAATGATAAAAAAAATAAAAATATTATTTTTATACACCCGACTACTTATTTTCCGTACGAGATCCAGCTTTGCTGTGATTGGTATAAAAAAACGTTTAATTTTTAAAATGACTTTTAGCGTAAAGTGTTACAATACTTGGAAGCGCTCATTCTCCTTTCAATGCCAATTTAGCGTTCACCTAGAAGTTTAGAAAATATATGGCAATGGTGACGATTCTACTCATAAATATCGACAGATAACAAATAAAAAATATTTAAACTCACAATTTTGAGTACGGGTGTAGTATGTATTTACGATATACCTACATATGATCCGACAGAAAACAGTTTCACTGTAGAATGTGTAAATGGCGACGTGCCGCTGCCGCGTCACCGGATTCGCTAACAATCCTACTATGTAGTTTATAATCTTATCTTCTTAATATATACATATAAATCACGTGTCACGTTGTTTGTCCGCGATGGACTCCGAAACTACTGAACGGATTTTGATAAAATTTTGTAACCATTTATAATATGGTCCAACTTAAAAGATAGGACAGTTTTATCCCGGAATTCCCGCGGTAACTCCGAAATTACCGGGGATTAAATCGCGGAGGACAGCTATAATATTATAAATACGAAAGTAACTCTGTCTGTCTGTCTTTCTGTCTGTTACGCTTTCATGCCTTAACGGCTCAACTGAACATGATAAAATTTTGCACACACGTTGTCAGGGGTTCAGTGAAGGACAAAGGGTACTTTTTATCCCGGAATTCATAAACATACATAAAGTACTTTTGTCCCGCAGCAATTCCCGCGGGAACTCCGAAATTACCGCGGATGAAATCGCGGGTGACAGCTAGTAATTATTTATATTGTACAGCCCTCTCTTTAGGGATTATGACAACAATCTTTCTGAATCCGTTCATATTCTGTCCTAACAAATAGGTACTTTTTTGCTTTTTGTAATTGTCCACTGTTTTCTCTGACTGACATCCAAGGCGTCTGTTGCCATATTGAAAAAAGAAGAAGAAGAAGAAATCAATTTTATTAGAAAACTAGCTCTTTCCCACGGTTTCACCCGAGTTAATTTCGGTGTTCCGGCGGGACTTCTGGGACAAAAAGTACCCTATGTCCTTCTCTGTACCCCTGACAATGTGTATGCAAAATTTAATGATGATTGGTTGAGCCTTTAAGGCGTGAAAGCGTAACAGACAGACAGAAAGACAGACAGAGAGAGTAACTTTAGCATTTATAATATTAGTATAGTGTATCAAATTATGTTGGTTGTGTTGAAAAAAAAAATGAATGCAGAATATTTATTTTTGTATATATTTGAAGTTGATTTAACTATAATTTTTACTTTTTTTAAACAGATCTACGCAACTCCGCATCTGAACCGCGAGGAACTCGCAAATAATATTAATGAACTGACGTGGGATACTACTATGGAGAAGGAGCCAGTGTTTGCTATACATAAAAGGGAGACTTTTAATTCGGAGGAAGCTAAAAAGAGCTATGATAATCCCCCAGAAGTTTTGAAAAAACTTGGATAATAAGTATGTTTAAATTGATTCTTATAGCATCCCTAATGGTTGTGACGAGCCCCCTTACACAAATCGCTTTTTTGAAGAAAAAAAAACTTCAACTAAATTCAACATTGGAAACTTAATTTTATTTCTCTAGAAGTATCTATTGATTGTTTGTGAAACTGTTTTGGCGAATGTATAGTTTGTTTTGTTAGTGTATTATTGCAGCTGTATGTTTTTACTAGAAAAATAAATAAATAAAATAAACTTCCTATTCACTTCTTTTCGTGACCCACGGAAAGATCAAGACTTATATATAAGAATAACATTGATTTATCTTGTCATGTTCTAATAAAATATCTTCAAGATTTTTTCCAATGGACAATATAAAAATAGATATAAATTTTTAAACTTATTTGTTTCTTCATTGCAGGCGTCCGATGTTCAAAGTAAACTACAGCCAAAGACCGACTCAATAGATTTTATTGATAAGAATATACTTAGTTATGTTATTATGTTACAAGTTGACAAGTCTATTTTAGGCAAGGAAACACTGTTGTAGGTTATTCGTCACGGTCATGTCTCAATCAATGTTATTATATAAGTATAGAGGTCGGTGTAATCTATGATTTCTGTTCAACTCTGGATTCTTGTCTGTCCTTGTAATAAATGTTTTCCTGCATTTTTAATTATTTATTTTTACAAACCACCAGATATTAGTTTATCTGAGAATTAACAATAACATTAGAAGCTTACTATTTACTCGAAACTTGGCACATCACTACTCGAAACTTTGTGTTTCGAGTAGTGATGTGCCGGATATCCGTATATGTATCCGCGGATATCCGAGAGAGAAGAAAGATCCGTATCCGTTACTTTTTCAGCGGATGTTTTACGGATCGTTCAACTTATTAATTTTCAATACATAAGTAGATGAAATCCTTACTATTATGAATACGAAAGTAAATTTTTTCTTTGTTACGTTATGACGCATCAACCACTCCACCCCATCATCATGAAATTTTCCCATACGTTGTCAGGGGTATCTACAGAAAAGGACACAGGGTACTTTTTGTCCTGGAATTCCCGTAAGAACTCCATAATTACCGTGGGCGAAACCACGGGGAACAGCTACTTCTATATAAAGAGGTGACTAGCTGCTTCCCGTGGTTTCACCTGAGGTAACTTCAGAGTTCCCGCAGGAAATCCGGGTTACAATGTAGCTTATGTTTCTCAGGGATAATGTAGCATTGTAATGGTGTAAACATTTTTGAAATCGGTCTAGTGTTTCTGAGTTAAATCGTAACAAACAAACAAAATATCAAATTTTTGAGTAAAAGAGTTAAGATTCGTATCCGTATCCGTAACCGCGGATCTTGATACCAAATATCCATATTCTGTTTCGTATCTGCGGAAACACATTTTCACGATATAGCACATCGCTAGTTTCGAGTCGTATGCTAGCTAGTCGGTTAAAAATAAGTTTTTCTTCAGGTAATGGTGGCAAACCTTTAATTGGTAGGTATTTCACATTTCCTATTCGAAGATACCTATGTACTATGTTTGAAACTCACAAGACTTTCAAACATAGTACAAAATTTTATTCAAATCATAGGTCTCAAACTGTGACATTATTACCGTACATACATATTTGGACATAGATAAGCAATAGTGTGTTAACCCACACTAGAGAAATTTTGAGTAAATCGTGTTTTTAAAGTAGGAGCGCCATTTTGTATCAACATTTTTATGTTCAATATTTAGTTACATATTTAAACAATGTAATAAGGTAAACACATAATTAAAAAACGTTTCCTAACTCTCAATAAATCGTTCTGAATCAATAACTTAATTTTGTGGGTTAACACATTGCCCACGTTATTGCTTATCTGCGTCCATTTACTTCTTAACGTCAATATTTAAGGTTGAAACATTTCGAAGTCCTAAAAAGGTACCGGTACAAACATGTCCAACTGACCGCAGCTTCTTGGATCTAATAGAATATTCACTCCATTCGCTAAGTTGTGGATATTGCAGGTGGCTTCAATATGCATATGGTGGCAGCTGTCGGCTAAGCTTTCCTGCAAAGCCGGACCAGATCCTATTGGAGCGTCTTGAACCGTCTTCAAGGAGGCTTTACGTAGACTTACAATCACATTCACTGTGTTGACTCGCAAGAACATTTTCGTCTTTATTGAAAAATATTTAAACATTTCTCTTCGGATTTCAAATCACAACAGTCGTACCTAATAAGATTTTTTATAGCTGGTCAAAAGTATATTGTACATACAACCCATCTTATGAAAAATTTAATTTTAAAAGAAATTGATATTCAACATAATATATTAATTAATAATAATAAGTTTAATACTATGTATTTGATAAAAGCAACGTAATATAGAAAAAAGTTTCATAGAAAACCTACTGCCAGAAGTGTTTTTGGCACTCTTTGTTGACAATTTCACTTGGAGACGTTTTTATATCTACAAATCAATCGTATAATTTATTAAATTTATTAGTCATGCAGTCTAATTACATTTTGTGATCATTACACAAATATTTTTATCTGACTTTTAGAAACATTTCTTGTTGTTTTTTTATTGATATTTTTTTTTACCTCTATGTGATTTCAATTTCTTCAACGCCACTGATCGAATCGTAAAAAATTCGGCTCCACGGCAAGACAATACAAAGCAAATGATGTCAGTAAGTCAGATCATTCCGTTAGTTTCTCTTTACGTTAGGTTGTAAAATGGTTTCATGTCTTCCAACTGGAAATTATCGTGTTCTCGATCATTGTCAATGTCTGCAGAGTTATCCCTAGATATTAACATACAATACCGACTCACACTGAGGAAACTGCTAAGAAAACTTGCCAAGGAAGTGTTTTTATTTCTGATATTATTCAATATTATTATTATTCAATATTATCCAACATGATGTAAAAGTAGTTAATATTAACATTTGCTATGGACTTTATTATTTACTTAATAATATTTTGATACGCAGTTTTAATTAAAATTAATAATTAACCAAATAATAAAATTGATGAAAACATTTCCTGATAATAAAAATAACTAAACTTATTTAACCAATTACAAGTTGGATCAACTGCGAATTGGACCATTTGCGAATTGGACCATTTGCGAATTGGACCATTTGAGAATTGGACCATTTGCGAATTGGACCATTTGCTAATTGGACGGTTTGCGAATTGGACATTTTAAACCCTCTGGACCATTTGCGAATTGGACCATTTGCGCCTAAACGGATTTCACGCGTGCGAATTTCGGATTTCCTCAAAAGCTCTTTCATGTAGGTACCAATCTAGGATAAAGTCTTGTTTATGTTGATTCGTGTCAAAGCTACCATACTAATTGATCCGTCCGTTGTTTTTGCGTAATGCATTTTGGAACAAGCCGGCAAACATATATACAAGAGTATTAGTATCATATCGACATAAAGATATTATGGATATCAAAAAGCTTTGCATCGGGATAGATACATTTGTTTTCCATCAAAAAAAAAAAAAACAGAAAAATCTTTCATGCTAGACATTTTATGCAGCAGTGGAGTTCGTGTAGGTAACTGATAATGATATAGATGGGTCCAAAAAGTCGGTAATGACGTAGGTACCTACGTCGTTCAATCGAATGGACTAAGCGGTCGTGTTTAATATTCTGACTCTACTATAATCTTAAATACGGGTATCACAGAAATGTCCACTGTAATTTTGACTTCACAGATAATATGTAAGACTGAAACAATGGATATAAATCGAAATAATCAAATCATATTACAATACCACTATTAAAGAAATGGCGGTGGGGTTCCCAGGAGGCTATTATTGTAATAAATTTAATAACACTATGAAGTTCTTTAAGTGTACACGATATACATAAGTGTTCAAGTCCACCTCGTTTATTTTCAAGAAATAAAGAGAACAGTATTACAGTTGAATAATGGTATTGAATAATATTATGATAGGTACTTTGTCTTTTCCATTTCAAATGAAAATTCTACTGTTCGAGTGTATATTCGAAATTTTCATACAAATACATAGTTTAGAATGATTCTCCAATTTACATATTGATAGATAAAGTTTTCCAGGAAAATATAGTTTGTATGTATGTCATAGGAAATTATATGTATATATCATCTGTTTTCAAACAAATGAATTTTTTGAATGATGTCGAAGATAAAAAATGCTTCTTTACGAGTAACTTAACGAGTTCACTATTTTTTTTTGTGTGAGTTTGAATGTTTGTATGGGCGTTTTGCAGAAAATCTATATTCAGATTAACCATAATATCATCGCTTGTCATCTGATATGAATATAGTCAAAGGCGGATTTAAAAAAAGGCAATTTAGTTGACGGGCGAGCCAAAGGAGGGGTTAAACTTACGTGTGTATTTTACCTGACAATACGTAAAATCTCTATTATTATAAAGAGAAAAAAAAAAATATTTTTTGTATATTTGTTTCGTTTTTGTTTGAAACAGATAAATTCAAAAACCGACTTCCAAAAACACAAAACTAAAAATCTAAAAATAAAAAGCTAAAAATAACAACATACCGATTAAACCAAAAGACAAAAACACACGTAATATTATTATTGGTTTGTGCTACCACTAATCGGTTTGAATTCGGTGACAAGCCCGCTGGTGTCTGCCCACTGGGTTGTCCTGTTCACAAAAAGCTGGTGGCGGGAGTCGACTTAGCCCATCTACCCCCTCCTCCTTTTTGGAAGTCGGTTAAAAATACGTAAACGATTTTAAAAATTCTTTCACTTATAGGAACTAGAGTGTTCTTACATGTGTCATTACATTGGACTTTATATTCCAGATTTCCTACGGGAACTCCGAAATTAAGTTAAGTGAAACCGTGGGGATCGACTAGTCTATACTAATAATATAAAGAGGTAAAGTTTGTGAGTTTTTCAGGTTGTAGGAGGTAATGTCTGGATCTACTGAATGATATTGGAAATTATTTTACCCATAGAAAGCCACGTTATTTGTGAGTGTCATAGCTTTATTGAATTCCCGCGGGAACTCTAAAACTACCGCGGGTGAAACCGCGAGGGAACATCTAGTTCGTCATAAAATTTTACGTCGCGTGTAAATTTTAGAATACGATCTAGACTTGTGTTCTAAGTAAATGAGAACGCGACCTTACAATATTAGACCGGGCGGTGTTTTCACCTAAACTATAATCCTGCTTCCTACTAATATTATAAATGTGAAAGTGTGGATGTTTGGATGTTTGTTACCAGAGGCGTCTTTACCTATAGTGCAGGGTGTGCGCTGCACGCGGGCGCAGCGCTCCTAGGGGGTGCCGAGCGCCGCTCGCTACGGAGCCGCACTCGGCGCGGCACTTTCAATGACCAACGTAAAAAGAGCTCCGCTTTGCATACATTTTGTATAACGTCTGGAGCTCTTATATTGACTTACTAGGGGGCGCTAGGGTAATGTTTGCACACGGGCGCTACATGGGCTAGAGACGCCTCTGTTTGTTACTCAATCACGCAAAAACGGCTGAACGAATTTGGATGAAATTTGGCAGGCACGTTGTCAGGGGTGCAAAGAAGGACGTAGGGTTCTTTTTATCCCGGAATTCCCGCGGAAACTTCGAAATTACCGCGGATGAAACCGCGGGGCACAGCTAGTATGTAATAATTCACTTAAAAAATAAAACGGGAATGTAAAAGAAGAAGCAAAAGCTCAGTTGATTAAAGTCCCCGGCGGTGTCAGCACTAAAACCGTCAAGAAACACGTTCGTTAGTGTCGCACAAATCGGTTTAAACCGTTGAACGTTTTCTTTCAACCGACATAACGATGTTAAGAATGGCGCTGCAGGTTTTTATTTGAAATTAAACATTTTCTTTCCAATATTTTCATTGAAATAAATTTTCAATTAATAACAAACTCCTTCACGTTTTTACACGTTCTAATCTATACACTAATAAATATGTACTAAAAAGTGAGTTTGTTTGTTTGTTTCTTTGTTACGTTCTTCTATGTTGCTCTTGTGTTGTCTGTCTGTCTTGTCTAATGTTCTTTCATCTTTTTCTGTACTCCTGATGTCGGAAGATTGTTGGATAAAAATAAAATATACTCTATGGTAAGTGGTTAAAAGATAAGCGCACACGATTGTAATTTGTAAAGCTTAGGGCTCATGGACCACGGTGAATACCCTGGGGCTGGGCTGGTGTCCTGGAGGAATTTTGAAATAAAATGTACCCTATGTCCATCTCTGATAACGTGTAGGTATGCAAAACATGATGATGCTGAGCCGTTGTGGCGTGAAAGCGTAACAAACAAATAAACTCACATTCGCATTTATAATAGTAAGGATTATTAAAACGATACCATATACTCGAAAAACAGGCTGTAAATCCTATGTCAAAGGTACTTGGGATTTTTTATTATCTACCTTCGTTCTTCACATTGAAATCGGTTGAAACCGGAAAACCTTTTATGGTAGGTAAATAACGCAGATAGAGAAACCCATAATCACGTGAGGCTCAAGGAGGGGAGGCGGGGAAAAATCACAAGGGGGGGGGAGATACAATGAGATATCACGTGTATTTATTTTTCGCTAATCCAAGGTCCGAGAGCAATGTCCATTAAATATATTCCTGTAAAAATGTTTTTTTACACCATCCTTAATTTTTTTTATGCCAGTCAATATACTTTGTACATTGGTATATCAATGACTTTGTACTAAAAAAAATACACGTGATTTTGGATATGGGGGCGGGAGAGTCATCACATATCACCAGGAGAGGGGGGAAGGGGGGTTAAAAAGTTGCTGAAAAGTTTTGTTTTGAGTTTTGTTTTGACATGATGATCTTATTGTTTTTGTTATTTCATACTATACTAGCTGTTCCCCGCAGTTTCATCTGCATTAATTTGGGAGTTCTGGATTCATTAAGTTGGGATGATCTCTTCTCATATACCCCCGGGTGTATGAGAAGAGATCATTTTTAATGCAGGAATAACGACACCCAAAACACGTTAAAAAATAAAGAAGCAACATTAATAAGGAATCTTAAAAAATCTCTGCTACAAAAAGTCTTCAACGTCAAGGAGTTGCTGAGAAAATTTAAATTTTCACACCTGTGGAATGCGGATTCGACAACGGCAATAATAATTTAGAGAAGTAGAAAACTGAGCCAGTTCGTAATAATAATTATTACCTAATAGTAACAGAATCCTACTAATATTATAAACGCGAAAGTTTGTAAAGAATGTATGGATGGATGAATGGATGGATGGGATGGATGGATGGATGGATGTTTGTTACTCTTTCACGCAAAAACTACTGGATGGATTTAAATGAAAATTTACAATAATATAGCTTATACATCAGATTAACACATAGGGTACTTTTTATCCCGAAATTCCCACGGGAACTCTGAAATTAACGCGGGTGAAACCGCGGGGCACAACTGTAACTGTGGGCACAACGGTAGTAGATAATATGGTACCACTGAGTTGCAACTGCAACCGAAACCTATCATTGGGAACAACAAGATAATGGTCCGAGATAGATTGGAACGATCACTCGTAATTCACTCGTATCGGTATATAATCATTAGCTGGAAACAGTGGTCATAGGTCAACGATATGATATAAGAACACAATATACAGGGTTAGTTGGGAAAGGGGTGTTAAGCTGCAAGCAGGCTTAGAATATTAGGTAGTTTGCTATGTCTATACTAATGAGGAAGTATTATGAGAAAAAGTGTGTTTATTTGTGGTTTTATAATCTCTGGAACTAGTGTTTTATAATCTCTGGAAGTCTCTGGAAGGACATTCTAGTATTAGGAAAAGTAACTCTCGAACCACATGAAGACACACATTTTTTTTACATTATAATAACATAAACTTACATTAAAACTTAATCCAATTTGACACACTGTTTATAAAGTCGAAATAACAATAGACCAAATTTTAATGTATTAAATTTATGACTGTTTAATAGGTGGTGGTCTACAACAATGGTTTAATGTTAACAAGGGCTGTTAACAAGAAAAGGTATTAATTATTGTTACCCTTTGATAGCATTTCGACTTGATACATCCTTCCCTGGTAACAAATACCACGGCTATCTTCTATTCATAAAGAGCAAACGTGTCCACAACGTATCAGTGTGGAAATATTCTCGTATTGTCCAGTTCGTTCACTTTTAGAGTGATTAAAATATTACAAATAGCAAAATGAAGCTACTTATTGTTCTGTTCGCAGTGTGCCTTGTCAGCGTAAGTAAACTATTTTCACTTAGATACTTCCATAAAGAAAAGGTTTCTGTGTTTCTCTAGTATGTTGGTATATTAGCGGTGTTTTTCGAAAGTACACGACCAACTTTCATGGCTTTTTGTACTGGGGTAATTTAAAAAGGTAGATAGGTACATTCAACTACTTATGAAAAGGTTTTAGTATAATATGTAGGGGGAGTCCGGGAGAGTTGCGCAGGGAGGAGAGTTGAATCATCTTTCAAAACTGATGACATGTAACTTTGTTATTTTTTTGCATTTTCCTAGTTGCGAGTACTAAAAGCAAGATAATTGTTGGGAAAGATAAGTTAATACAACTATAATTTAAACTGAAATTGATCTTTTTTCCCAAAATTAGTAAGGTCAACTCTCCCCATACTAAGGTTCAAGTGCCTCTGATGGTGGGGAAACCTGACTCATTTCTCATTTTTTATTAAAATGTTAATAAAATTTTACCTGTGCGTTATATTGAAAATATGTACAATTATGTACAATTGTACCTACTAGAGTGAGGTATTGCAAAAATGTTTAATCGATTCTTTAAGCTCTATGCACAAAAAATTACGATGTTTTATGCAAAAAGCGGTTCAACTCCACCGTACTCCCCCTACCTATATTATATACCTACCAATATAAAATAATAAAGTACAGAGATGGTTCAAATTATTCTTGCCTATAGGGTAATTTTAATTAAAAAATTTGGATGATCTCTAAAATTTAATTGACATATTTCTCTTAATTTTCTTCATTAAATAATGCCACTTTGGCGTTCACCTATCTTAAGGTCAGTTTAGAAAATAAGAGTAAAACAGGCAATGGTGACGATTCTACGCATATCCCAACGAATAAAAAAACATTTAAACTTACAATTCTGAATTCAGATAAATTTTAACAAGTAATATAATAATCTATGCTAAATAATTCATTCACAATGTAGAGCTTGTTTAAATAAAAATGACGAGCCTCTCCATCGGGAATACGCACACGCACAAACGTTAAAATATCAATACGACACATAAATCTGGTCTTGCCATTCGTCCTCAGTTGCCGCATAGTGTCGCCGCACTCACATTATTAAAAAGATATATCAATACATGATCTCGCACATTTAAAACTGCTAATTAAGTAGTGGGGCGCATCATTTTAGTTTAGATAAGCTCTACCTACCTATTGATGGAATACAAAAACAAAATTCGGAAGTCGGTTTTAATTTTTTTGTTAAAATTGTGTTTATTTCTCGCTTTTAAGTGAGTTAGTTTGTAATTTATCTAAGTTACATTAGCCTAATGTCCCCTTTTAAAAATTATTGTTTTTCCCGATTCAGGAACGTTAATAATTGAGGAGTTCTCCTAATACATCACCAGCAGTTCCACTTCACCATATATACGTACATTGTGACGAGCATAAATTGTTTAGAAATCATATTAAAGTTAACGAATCGGAACCCGTGAAATACCTATTATTGAGTAGTTCCGATGACCGTCTGTGGTCTTTATCATCAGTTCCACTTCATCAAATTTTGCTTTCCGAAAGCAAATAAACGATTTACTATAAAAAATACAAAAATCGCTATAGGTGTAACTACCTATAATTTTTGAAGAGTTCCCTCAATTACTCCAAGATCCCATCATCAGATCTCAACTTGGTGGCAATGGGACCTAATTGGGAGTATGCCCTTTCAAACAAAAAAAGAATTTTCCAAGTCGGTCGAACCGTCTTCGTAATAGTAGTAATCTGTGAACATACATGAAAAAAAATATATACACACAATCGAACATAGAACACTCCTCCTTTTAGGAAGTCGGTTAAAAATATTTTACCAAATTATGTTTTTATCATGGCTGTGTTGAAAAAAAAATTTTAATACAGTTGCTCAAAAAGTGGCGTATTGCAGGGACGTTTAGCGTTCGGGATGTGGGCTATTACATACTCGAGCTTTTTGTTTACCTTTCCCGAACTCGTGCGTTCTCTTTGCCAACTGTCAAATGGCGACACGACTTTGACACACTTTTTTGCATTGCGAAACGTAGGTTTCGCATTACTAATACGACTAGCGCCATCTCTTGATCACAGTTGGAACTTAGTTGAGTTTGTTGTGTTTTTGATATTTTATTAAATTTATTCATTTTTTTCGCAACTGTATTAAAAATAGTTGTTCAGTACACGTGCGGAACCGTCATTGCAACTAGTTCCGACTGTCAACCTTCACCTTCGGCTGCGCCTCGGCTCGGGTAGACATTTGTCGGAACTCTTTGCAATGACAGGCTTTCCGCACTTATAATGAAATATACTATTTTTTAGTTGGCTTAGCTATAATTTTTACTTTTGTTATACAGATCTACGCAACTCCGTTTGTGAAACGCGACGCACCCGCAAATAATAATAATGAACTGACGTTTGATACTATTTTGGATCTTGATGAAGAATTAAGAAAGAAAATAGATGAGAGGTTAGAAAATTTAAAACAATATGTAAGTATTTTTAAATTGATACATATAACGTTACGGGCTGTGACGAGCCCCCTACACAAAACACTTTTCCGAAAACACAAACATCAACTTCCTAATTCACTTCTTTCTGTAACCCACGAAAAGATCAAGATTTAAAGGACTTGTTATCTATAATAATATTATAAAGAGGTAAAATTTGTAAGTTTGTGGCTTTGTGAGGTTGTAGGTGGTAATGTGTGGATCTACTGAACCGATTTTGACCTATATGGCAGGTACGTTTTATCCCGAAATCCCCACTGAATTCTGAAATTACCTCGGGTGAAACCTCGGGGAACAGCTATGTTCTAAAGGGATAAATATCTCCATGAATTTTTCAATTTACATCCCTATTAATATACCTACTTAATATTCATTATAAATATATATTTTAAACTAAAAAGTTTCTTCATTCCAGGCCTTTGATGTTCAAAGTAAACTGCAGCCAGCACCGACTCAATAGATTTTATTGATAAGAATATACTCATAATATTACAAGTCAACAAGTCAAGTTTAGGAAAGGCGACACTGTTGTAGGTTATTCTTCACGTTCGTGTCTCAATCATTGTTATTATCTTATCTTCTTAATTAATCTAATATATATAAATCACGTGTCACGTTGTTTGTCCGCGATGGACTCCGAAACTACTGAATGGATTTTGATAAAATTTTGCAACCATTTATAATATGATCCAACTTAAAAGATAGGATAGTTTTTATCCCGGAATTCCCTCGGGAACTGAAGAACATACAGTACTTTTTTCCCGCAACCTCCGCGGGAACTCTGAAATTACCGCGGATGAAATCGCGGGGGACAGCTAGTCTTATCTAATATATATAAATCACGTGTCACGTTGTTTGTCCGCGATGGACTCTGAAACTACTGAACGGATTTTGATAAAATTTTGCAACCATTTATAATATGGTCCAACTTAAAAGATAGGATAGTTTTTATCCCGGAATTCCCGCGGGAACTCCGGCACTAATGCGGGGAACTTTTTTCCCGCAACCTCCGCGGGAACTTCGAAATTACCGCGGATGAAATCGCGGGAGATAGCTAGTAATATGTATAGAGGTCGGTGTAATCTATGACTTCTGTTCGACTCTGGATTCGTGGCTGTTCTTATTTAGTAATAAATGCTATCATGCATTTTTAATTATTTCTTTCTTTCAATTTACAAACCAACAGACTCTAGTTTACCTAATCATTAACGATAAGATCAGAAGCTATAAAATTATCTAGAAACTTTGAGTTTCGAGTCGTGTACTAACAATAGTAATAAAAATATTGGGTACCTAATTGTAAAAAAAAATATTTTGTGGCAGCAGTCATCTTGGATTTACAATGATAATGAATATATTTAATTGTATTGTCATCAGAACTAAAGGTGTGTAGGTACCAAACATCAGATCAATCTGTCACTATTTTGACTAATGAATGGTATGTTATGGTATACCTTGTCTTTTCCATGAAAATGGTCCCGTCCCAATGTATATTTAAAATTTTCACACAAATAGTTTAGAGTGATTGTCCAATTTACATATAGATAGATGAAGTTTTCCAAGAAAATTTGGTTTGTATGTTACATAATTTATCTGTTTTCAAACGGCTGAATTTTTGAATGAAATGCCGAGGATAGAAAATACTTCTTTTTAATGTTTGTATAGTCTTTGTAGTTGTATTCTAGGTATGTCATGTTTATAAAAACTCCTCCGTAAATGATGAACAAATTTCATTCCGTCAGAAAAGGTTATAGTGAGTCAACCGCAAAAGATACATATTGCTGACTTTTTTTAAATTTTTAAAAGGGAACAATTCCGTCATCCATGATTTTACGCAACGGAAGCTCTCAAAAGGATTATTTTTTTTCGTTTTTTGCAACATTTTCCAATGCTGTTCCTGTTATAGCCTTTCTCGATATCCATCACAAAAAAAATAATTAACCAGTAGTTTCGGAGATTAGCGCGTTCAACCAAACAAACAAACTCTTCAGCTTCACAATATTATATGTACGTACACATAGTATAGATATATTGATAATAAATTAAGAGACAAAAGTGTTATTTCTTTATTGTCCTGATGTAGGTATTTCTTTAGGATAGTAGATTAGGTAGGTAGGTACTAGGTACTCATATAGAGCTTCGGTAGCTATAGGTAAACTTTGTGAATTTTGTTTATGTATGGAAATTGATAGACAAAGCAAACAAAATATAGAAGTTCCTAAATGTAAAATTTAATATTAATAAATAGTTCGGCACGCTATTTAGAAGTCCTTAAAATTAATGAAGGGTGTATGTTAATGAGAGCCTCAAATTAACCATATCTAGGGCTTTGTTCGACGATATGGATCAAATATGTATTGGATGATTTAAATTTGATCGTTTCATATCAATTATCATTATAGTAGGTACTACAATACAGTTATCTATCTTATAGGTATATAAATCTTTTTTTTTGTTCGTATTTTATACGCTGCCGTTAATTCGATTCCAAAAGACGCTTTACGAATTTATTGCTTGCACTTATTCGTATACGACATACGCACCTACAGGATATGTACAGGCATAGTGAATCACTCTTAACTTACTCCCGCAGGAATACCGAAATTCACGGTGGTGAACTTGAGGGGAACAGCTAATTAGCATCTCTGAAACTACTGAATCGATTTACAAAATAACAGTGATAGGAAGAATACGAAAAATATGCATAGGTACGAGTAATTTGAATTTTGGAGCAGGAGAGAGAGGTACTTTGCAATGAAACCGCGGGCGTGGCTAGTTTAAAGTATGGTTTATAGATGTAGAAAAGTTATTTTTTAAACGAAATTGCTTTGGACGAACATTGGACCACAAAATATGGTTCTACAGAATTTGCCTGTTTGTGATTTTATTTGGACATAGATGAGCAATAGTATGTTAATCCACACTGGAGAAATTGTTGAGTATCGTCGGATTTGAAAATTATAGCGCCATTTTTTGTCAACTTTTATGTTCAATAAAGCGTTCTGTATGAATAACTTAATTTTGTGGGTTAACATATTATTTTCATTGCTTATCGGCATCCATTTATGCTATATCATTAATGATATTTTATAGAATATCTTTGTATATCATGCTATATTCCCCCGTAAGTTAATTTATAATTATTTTTTGTTTACACGTATTTATAAATTCCTCAAATTACAAAAAACAATTAAAAAATAACTTTTACTTACTCTAAAAATTAACAATTAAAAATTTAAAGAATGGTCTCGCATATATTTAGATCTAATAAAAAAATTGAGTAAGTTTTAAGTTTTGTTGTAAAAGTGTTTACTTGATTGATACCTGCTTTTTTCATAAAAATGGGTTGGAGATAAATTGACTGCTCAGAAGAATAACAAAAGCAATTGACTGTAACTAAAATCTACCTATTTACCGCCTCAGTGTCATACTATCTCCATTCCATTTTAGAATATCCGTAATCGGAGGTTTTAAACCAGATTTCGTTTGAACTCTTTCGCGTAAACTCTTTCGTGTAACTGTGATTGGACTAAAGCTCTCATTTCACGCGAATTCCAATTTCTATTTCGCCGAGCGTCGATCCAATATTCATGTGGACGGGGCGCGGATAGTTTGACGTTTTGGGTTAAATCTAAACCATTTATGGACTATTGACTGCTGGACACCGATGTAAATGGTATGGTCAAACTGATGAATTTGATTTTTAAAAACGTACGATTGATATGATGTTTAACATCTTTTTCTCTGTGTTTGGCAATTATTATAATCATGAAAGGGTTTTCAATCAATGACGACCTTGGATTCAAGGTGCTGCAGACCGATCGCGCTATTTTTGAACCATATTAATATTCAGTATGAAATAGCGCGATCGATCCCCTAGTTTATTACTGGACTATATTTCTGTTACACGAAGGGTTGCCACCCGTATTGTATCGAACTCTATTTTAGTAAATTGTACTAGTTATATATTGCTAGAAAAATAATATATACTGTGACTGGTCTGGAACGCACCCGCAACGCAGCAGCACAAGTAATTTCAGAACGAAACGAATTCTCGGCTACAAAACTTCAACTGTCAAACTGTCACTAATTTTTCGATGAATGCTGCCCGATATATAATGATTAAAAATAAATATTTACCTTTTTCCTTGCATTTCCCAAAAGTATTATAATATTTTCATCTTTCATGGGGCATGAAAAGGCGAGAGGTTGTTGACCGGTGGAGGTTGTAGCGAGTGGACGCCTGTCGCGTTATTTTTATTCGATATTTTCACCACCGTTCAGCAGTCATTTTGTTTTCCAAGAAAGAAGCTGGTTCTCGAGAGGGAATCGTGTTTTATCTTGGGGAACAATCTAACTTGTCATTGACGTTTCGCCATAATTACTTTAATCGCTAAAAATACGAAAATAGGACGTATGTAGGTATACGTTTTAATAAAATCACCACGATCGATGCGTGCAAAACATTCCGTATTTGTATAGGTATGCCGATGTATCGATTGTTAAAGCAACTATGCGACTCTGAGCTTGGTTCATTAGCGGATACTGGATTTCACACTATATAGGTAAGTACATACGACGCCCGACGTTAGTATGACACCGGCTTTGGTACGTGATACCTAAGTACTGAAAATTCTATCAACTTTTTGATAAAATATAGGAAAGTAAATATACTTAGGTACTATTTTATAAAAGTATTCTAAGTAGGTATTCGTCGCGGTTTCACCCACGTAAATTTCGAGGTTCCCGCGGGAATTCCGGGATGAAAAGTACTCTATATAAAACACAATATATAAACTCACATTTGCATTTATGGTATAATAAATAGTAATGGATTAGTTTTCTAGAAGTTCACCGAGGACTGGAATACGCGAGATCCATCAGACTAATTATATTTTAGGTGTTGATAAAAAATTGTATTTCCACAAAAAAATCTTAGTTAAACTTTAAACTTACCTACTTTTATAGTTTTGATTTAAACAATGACACCCACCAAATGATAAAACATTTTAAATGATACATAAAATGAGAGCTGGTAGGAGCACAGAATAAATAGAAGAGGCATCAACTCAGAATTAAATCAGGTGTCGTCGGCGACAAGGCGCCGCCGCTGCAAGATTTAAGCACACAAAAATAAACAACCAGCTATTCCTTGCGCACACCAACACTCACTTATACAGCGGAACGTAATATATACAAATACATGCCAATGCCATCTTGTTTTCGGTAATTACTCATTTGTTTTCGAAATGAACTCTACGTGGAATATTTATTAAACACATTTGTACAAATAAAGTTTAGGGAAAGTATGAGCATTTGCTCATAGCCATGTAGTGCGTATTCCACCTACATTGCCTTTGCATTTCATATTTTCCTTTCTCTGTGAACACACATTGCGTGACAATTTCATAAGAACACAAAAAAATGCTGATTAAAATGATACTTAATTTAATATTACAACTCCTTATTGGCGTATATGTGCTATTATATAGGTATTTAGTCAGTCTATATTCTATCCAGTTATATCGATAGTTCGTTCTACCAATAGTCAGACTATTTTAAGACTAAATTTGTATTGACCGGGGTATCGCTAAAGCGCAATTAATAAAATTATTTCAATGGGCATGTTGACTAATTGTTATTTTTTAGTCCGTCTTGTAAATTATTAAAAAATATTGGACACGTATTTTTTCTTTTTTTACGAAATCAAAAAATAACGGCGATATATTGAGTTGAAATTTCGCGTGACGTCTCTATTCTGACAGTTTGTATGGAGGTTTTAGCGGTTAGTGACGTCACGACCCCCTCACCCTAAACTTTAATGCGCTTTTTCTCTGTATATTTTAATTTATTTGAAAAAGCAAAAAATACGTGTCTATTGTTTTTTTATTTTCTAACTGACGGACTAATTAGAATTTTGATTTTCAAAAGTAGTCCACATCCCCCGTACTGGGTGCAACGGTAGTTAAAAATTTACATTGTCTTCGTAAACAACAATTACATTTGTATATTTGTATTTGTATTTCATCGCGATATTAGATAGCAATACCTAACAAGAAAATAAATATAAAAACTCACGACATGCATTAAAAATTCAAGTATTTTAAAGTATTGTAGAAGTAGTCATAATTGGCTTTTTACAGGAAATATGTAAATTTTGCCGTAAGTATACGTTCTAGCAGCTATAATTTATAACAAAAAAGCTATCACTCACGTCTATCAATAAAGCTGTAAGTTCCAGCAAAGCCCGTCGCGTTGTTCTGCTTGGGACCAGTGTGGAACTCGAGCACCAAAGCTGGGCCTGGGGAGTAGAGGGCCGCTGGAGATTCAGCTCTGCCGCCGCACAGCTCCCTAGCCCATGCGGAGCGCTCGTTGATGGCACCAGGAGGTCCTGGGCCTTGAACCTCCCAGTAGACCTTCAGGTAGTCACCTTGGACGCAACTGTAACAATAACGAAACATTAGTCGAGATCCAGAAAGAAGTAGTCTTTGCTTGCTAGATTATGAAGTTATTCATTTCTATTTTCATATAATATGTTTCATTTCTATATTATACTAGCTGTTCCCCGTGGTTTCACCTGTGTTTATTTCATAGTTCCCGCAGGAATGCCTAGATAAAAGTACCCTATGTTCTTCTCTGTATCCTTGATAACGTGTACGCTAAATTTCATGATGATCGGCTGAGTGTTTAAGGGATAAAAGCGTAACAAACAAATAAACAAACGAAGAAACTCACATTCGCATTTATAATATTAATAGTAGCATGAGTGTACTTTTATGCTTGTGTTATTGTGCTACACAATATTTTATTAAAAAGAAAAGGGTAATAATTTTCAGAAAATAAAAATGGCATAAGCCTTGCTCTTCGGCGGCTTATTGAAAAGCTGAGCATGAAACACTCTCTTTACGGCATCAATTTTATGAAATTATCTATGAAACGATGTTTTATGACGCAATATTTTTTAAAGGTTTTTATTAGAAAATTGCCTATATTTCCGCCAGGAAACTCACGTAAATGGATGGTATTAATACTTAATAACAAACTTACAAAAAATAATAATTCACTACTATTAAAATAAATAGTGTTCGATTGAACACGTACGTACCTACCAATATTCTAAATCTACGAGTACCTACGTTCACACTAATTGCTGTACGAAGCGTCACGAGCGCGTGACAAATATTCCGCTATTTGCTGCGGGCGACACATTGCGAATAACGGATTAACTGCGTCGAAACTACCGCCGATCTATTGGCTTGCGGATGAAGTGCGTTTTCACTGAAAATTGTAATTGAATGTGTTCCTTGTTTATTGTTGAGTCAGATACTTTTATATATGAAAGTGGAAGCCAAGTCCAGTATTAAGCATAAGCTTGGTTTCGACTTCGCAGAAAACACAATTGTGATCGATAATAATAATAATAATAATATAGATCACAATTCTTTTGTCTTGTTGTGAATAAGTACGAAGCTCTTTAGATAATCCTTTTTATTTTAAGGAACATACAACTTGGCTAGTTTTCATAAACAAGTTATCTTTAGCTAATCAAATTACATAATCTTAGTTTTATTATACGAAGTGTCTAGTCGACCACTAAGTGGATTGTTATTAGTCGTCCGCGGTCCACTAAACTACATAAATTCACAAAAGAAGTTTTCAATATATTGTAAATATATCACCGTAAAATTTTAATTACCGTTAGATTATAATCTATCTGGCGAGATTGTAAATTTTCAAAAGATCTTGAACCGTATACCTACCGTGTACCGTATATACCTAAGCGTGCCACGGCATGCTCGCTACGCTCGCTCTGCTCGTGCGACTTGGTTAGCAGTATAAACCTAATCTGTAATTACAGTTTTACAGTAACATATACAAATTTTTTTGGCCAAAATTGTATAAGTCACTGTAAAACTGTAAATAAAATGAATGAAAACAATCCCACCAAAACATATTCGTGTAAAATGATGCCAAGACGAGTCCATATGACGGGCGCTGTCAAAAAGTTATCAGATCTCATGTGGAGCCAAGCTTATAACTTTACACACCCTAATTCTACAAGGCCTAACTTCTCACCCTCTACACCTTAGTCAGAATATAGGGTTTGGCCGTTTCGTTACTGCAAGAACCTTTGGATAACAGAAAAGTAATTAACAGTGGATAATTTTTTCATCTTACGCTCATGTGAATGGAGCGCAATGGCCAAGCCATATATTCTAAGGTGTAGAGTGTGAGAAATTAGGCCTTGTAGAGTTAGGGTGTGTAGAGTCATAAGCTTGGCTCTACGTTCGATCTGATAACTTTTGACAGTGCCCGTCATATGGACTCGTCTTGGCAACATTTTACATGAATATGTTTTTGGTGAGATTTAATTTCTTTATGTAAGTCAAAATTGCGAATTTCTCATACAAACTTCCATCTCCTAGTTTAAGGGGTTAGGGGATAAAAGTTACACGTTTTATAATTTTTTTGTCATTTGTGTACCAATACTAGCTTACGTGCCAAATTTCAGCTTTCTAGGAAATACCCTAAGAATTTTGATGATCATCAGTGAGTCAGTGACGAAATCAGGGTTTTTTTAGATATCCATAAAATCTAAAGTATTAGAGCTATGCAATTAAAACTTAATCTGTTTAATAAGTCCGCTATTGACAACATATCCCGAAAATTTCGTTTATCTGGTATAGTCCAAACCTAAGTTATAAGGATTGAAAAAAAAGGACGAAGCACTTCGAGAAAAGATAGGTAGTGTTCCCGCTTCGCTTGGCTTGTCTTGGCGACACTACTGTGCCACCAGATTTATAAATGATATACATTTTTTTAGACAAAAATTGTAGGTATATCATTTAAAAAGGTTTTTCAATCGACGTGCAAATCTCGTAACAAAATAAGAACGTTAGGAAAGATCAATAAATACATTTTGCGTTTAGTGGACGACTATTATTCGTCCGTTTAGTGGACGACTAGCAACAGCCTTTATTATTAGCAACTCATAGGTACAATGGATGAATCAATTTATATTTAGGCAGGTAGTAGGTTTTAGCAAAATGCCCAAGTTCTAGCACTGACAATTTGTAACCAGAATTAGGACAACTGTGTAAACACAGGGTGCTATGTTTTCACTCTGTTAACATTTTGGACTTCGATCTGTGACGGTATCCGATGCATATTAATGCGAGACGATAGGTTGTAGCCACAAGTTACGTTCGATAGAGTTGTATACATATAGTCTGGTGTGACTATATTATGTAAGGGGAGTCGAGTTATGAAAAGGGTATAGCAATTGAACTAACTATAATTAAGTCATGTTGTTATTGCGATTAAAAGTTTCATTTTTGGATGTACTTGTACTAACTAAGAAGAAAATTAACATTCTAATCGAGGTAAAACATGGGAAAAATTAACACGTTCTTAATTTTTTCCCAGCTGAAAAAGAAAATTCACCATATATATTCTCTATTTTTAATAACACAAAATGCTTTGTTACTTCTAAACTATTAATTAAAGATTAAAAAGGGATTAATATTACGTATGTAAATATTGAAAAAGCTTATATTTCACTAAGAGAAATAGTAATTTCAGTGCACACATCATAAACGTGTGGTTACCGTTAGATACGTCTTAAAAATAACCCACCTTTCCCCAATTCACCAATTACCTATGGGGTACAAAAAAATCGAAAAGTGGTTGTGACGGTGATAAAGAACATTCGGAAGAATTTCTCTATGTAGGTACTCTGTTGCTCTGTTGTAGTTGAGAAGACACAGACAACGCAATAAGTGACTTGGCTAAGTGATATTTACGATAATATCGACCGAATTACTGTTTTACATTTATAGTTATTGCAATAATCGCAATGAGTCTTCGGTAAATGGTCACACGTGCGTTGGCTTTGGTTGCAGTATGCAGTAACAGTGTTTGCAGTCGGATCCGCGTTCTCGATAGTACTCTTTGGTTGTCGACGAACGGTCGTTTGCACCCGATGAATATTAATGTAACGTCGCACAGTGGTACCATTCGTCTTGCTGCGCTGCCGCTGTGAAATACATGGTGATAATCATTCACGGTCTTGCGAAGCATTGTGTACATGGAGCACGAATAAAAAAATAATTTGTGATCTTTATTATTTTCCTAATATTATAAATGCGAATATTTTTTTTTAGTTTGTTTGATACGCTTTCACGCCTTAACTACTCAACCGATCATCATGAAATTTTGCAAACTCGTGTTCAGTGGTAGAGAAAAGGACACAGGGCAGTTTTTATCAATTTGAGTTGAGTTCGCAAATTTGAGTTCGTTTGTTACGCTTAAGTACTCAACCAGAATAGGACATTGGGCATTTTTATCAAGGAATTCCTGCAGGAAGACAGAAATCAACGAGCTAGTAACTGTACTAGGATTATAAAAAATACATACTACATTTACTGAATGCACTATGTGTGAAAGACAACGCATCAATGTCGTTTGACAATAGGTAATATAGGTTATGTCGGTAATAGGTGTGTTCCGGCAGCCCCACTTGAAAGCCAGTTCCCATCCCCCATTCCAGGTCGGCGACGCACTTGCAAGCCTTCTGGTGTTGCAGATGTTTATGGGCGGCGGTAATCACTTACCATCCGGTGTACCACTTGCCCGTTTGCCCCCTATGACATAAAAAAATAATAATAATAATAATAATAATAATAATAATAATAGCCATTTGCCCATTTGAAGAAATTCACAAAAAACTAATTCATCATGTGCCCAGTGATATTACAACGTCCGAGATATTCTATAGAATAATCGCGATTGACAAAAATCGTGAAGTTATAATAATAATAATAAGCCACATCACAACGCACAGATCAATTTGATCCCACAGTACGTAGGTATTATTAGCTTGTGTCGTGGAAACCAAGCAAACGTGGTATATACTATAAGTGAGAGAAAGATAATATCACATAACACATGACATACAATGCCATATTTATTAAATTTAAAGGTACCTACCATCTTATCACGTAGGTAATTACTGAGCAATTTTAACCCAAAGTAGCTGAGTCAGTGGCAACTCCAGCTTTTGACTTAACTAACAAAGAGCTTTAACGTCGTGTGGCGTAGAATTATGAAGTTCGCAGATTCGCAGAAGTAGTTAAGGCGTAAAAGCAGATAAATAACAAACAGACAGAGTTACTTTTGCATTTATAATTTTAGTAGGTATAGATAAGGAATGAAAGAATATTGATACTTCGTTTTTTCCCACGGAAACTGTGATGAGAATAAGCCACTCGTAGCTGTCTCTCAGTGAAAGATTTTTTAGAATCGCTTCATTCGTTTCAGAGATTATCTCCTACATCCAAACTTACAAAATTTACCTTTAAAACATAATATTAGTGAAGATTAGGTACCAATTACACTCTTAAAGATTTAGAATCAAAGTCGTATGGTTTCCAAAAGCAAACTTTTAGTGTCAAATAAGCGATAGTACATTCGGTATTTGGCTCTTAAACTAAGAACGAACGATGCAACTGGGAAATCTTTTGGTGCTGGTGGCAGAAAACATAGCTCGGTAAAACTCCGCTGGGGTAACTCAATTTATTAAATACTGTAGCACTTTATATAAAACATTTTGTAATTTAAAAGTGTTTTGTGTTTTGAAAATAACCCAGAAAAATTAAGGATAGGTACCTATATAATTATGAAATTACTAGTTGTGCCCCCGCGGTTTCACCCGCGTTAATTTCAGAGTTCCCGCGGGAATTCCGGGATAAAAAGTACCCTATGTTTTAATCTGATTTATAGGCTATATTATTGTAAAGCTTTATTTAAATCCATTCAGTAGTTTTTGCATGAAAAAGTAACAAACATCGATCCATCCATCCGTCCATACATACTTACAAACTTTTGCGTTTATAATATTAGTAGGATTAGATATAAATTAAAATTAAACGTCAGGTGAGAACAACGTTACTCATAATCAAGATGTTTATTTTTATACGCATTATTAACAAGCTGTTTCCCTGAGGTGTCAAGTATGTCAACTTCTGATTTCCCTCAGGGAATCTTCGTGTCGAGATGAAAGGTAGCTTTGCCAATACCTAAAAACCAAGTAAACAAATACATTATAGCTGTTCCTCGAGATTCCAATACCATCCCGGAATTTTGCATTCCGTCAAAAACTCTTCGTTCACAAAATTATTCTAATATGTTACTCAGGAAAATACTGGAGCTATTTAGTAGTGATAAATTTTTCAGGATTGGTGCAGAAGTATCGCAGATTATACCCTCTGTAACCAAACTTACAAACTTTACCTTTTTATAATATTGGAATTAACAAAAAGAAACTCGGTTTTCATAATTATTAAAAATACGTTAGATTACTTGGAGAAGTTATTTTAAACAGAATTAATGCTGGGGTTAAAACTAAATACATTATGAGACGACCGCGCGGCAACTCAATCTGTCTTGCTCGCTAGGAGCTTTAGCCAAGACGTATACCTACAATTTTTATTGAGATTAAATTTAAATCGAAACTGTTGCAGATTTAAAGTCAACACACTTAAAAATTATAGTAAACTAGCTGTCCCCCGCGATTTCATCCGCGGTAATTTCGGAGTTCCCGCGGAGGTTGCAGGAAAAAAGTACTCTATGTCCTTCAGTTCCCGCAGGAATTCCGGGATAAAAACTATCCTATCTTTTAAGTTGGACCATATTATGAAGGGTTACAAAATTTTATCAAAATCCGTTCAGTAGTTTCGGAGTCCATCGCGGACAAACAACGTGACACGTGATTTATATATATTAGATATATATATTAGATATTCCGGTAAAGTAATAACATTTGGTTTAAATCCTCCAAAAAATTGTATCGCTCTGTGCTCCAGACAACATGTAGATTCTACATTCAAAGATGCCATTGTTTTTATTTCCCTTCATAAATTGTCCCTTTATAAATTACCTACTCATCAAAATCACAACCTAATAATTACGTCGTGCACCGCCATTGTGGGGAACAATCGAATATGACATGAGAAAAGCGGCTCGATTATTTAGAATGATAACAAATCGGATGAACGTTGCCAATATTGCGGGATAGGTTTCATCAATCATTCCCTCGGCTCGTCTGCGGACGGGGCCGGGGTAGACAGTTGCGTTTTTGCATCGATACCCCGTGATCGATTAACCGCATTAACGTAGTTTCGCTTTGTTTTAGCGCGATTATTTGAAAACGTCTCGATTTTGGTTATATCCTTTCAGAGTTCCGGCGGGAATTCCGGGAAAAAGTAGGTACTCTACGTCCTTCTTTGTACCCTGACAGTAGTTTACGGTGATTAGCTGTTCCCCGCATTAGTGCCGGAGTTCCCGCGGGAATTCCGGAATAAAAACTATCCTATCTTTTAAGTTGGACCATATTATAAATGGTTACAAAATTTTATCAAAATCCGTTCAGTAGTTTCGGAGTCCATCGCGGACAAGCAACGTGACACGTGATTTTAAGTTTTGTAACCAGCTACAAAATGAAAATTATTTGGCGTAACCGGTAACGACAGTTACGAATTGGGATTATTGTCTCATTTAGTAACTGCTGCTTCTTTGTAACTACAAAATTGGAATTAATTTGATGTTATTGAAACCCAAGTTACCGATTGAGATATTAATGTCACAGAATGCCGTTACGGAAACTGTGAATTTAATACTAGTTAGTGCTGTGTTCAGTAGATATTTATTTTCTGTTCCAAAGTCAGCATGATTACGTAGCCGTATAACATGCAGATGGGTTATTTCGAAAAAGCTCTTGGACTAAAATAGTCATCACTTTAATAATGTCCACCCCAATCAAAGTTAAAAAATAAATAATTGGGTATACCATATTTTACGTAAATCGGTACAGACATATTGCAGTACCTACTAGATTTTTCTTCGTAAATCTGTAAGTATAGGTATTTATACTAATATTATAAAGAGGTAGGTAGGTAGGTTTGTGAGTTTGTGACGTTGTAGGGGGTAGTCTCTAGATCTAGAATTTAAAAATAATTTCACATACAGGAAGCTACGGTGATCTTGAGTGAAATAGGGTACTTTTTATCCCGGAATTTTCATTTAAAGGGCTTTATAAAAATATTATCAAAATTTTAATACGGAAATATAATAGGTTGACAAGGGGCTTATATCGAAACGTAACTTAAAAATAATGACATTCTGTATATAAAAATTAAAATATTACAAAATTATAAACAACCATTATTGGTTGGCAACATTCTCCCCCTTCGTGACAAAAAAACCTTAAAGAAACTTAAAATTATTATCAAAAAACAAGAACTTAAATTGGTCACTCGATGTAAAAGGGGGATAAAACAGAAAACAAAGAAAGAACAGACATAACAAAACAATCATAACAAAAAACAAGTCACTATTCGCGTCTGTCTGTTTGTCCACTTAGTCCTCTCCAGAGTTTGCGAGTTTGAGTTTGTGAGGTTGTAAGGGTAATCTCTGGATCTCCGATCTACTGAACCGATTTTGAAAATAATTTCATTTATATGAAGCTACAGTGATCCTGAGTGACATAGGGTACTTTCATCCCAGAACTCCCGCGGGACAACGGAGTTAGTGAGTTTGTGAGTTTTGTCTCGCATCTACTGAACCGATTTTGAAAATTCTTTTACTTGGAAGCTAAAGTGATCCTGAGTGACATGGAGTATCTACCTTTTATCCCGGAATTCCAGCGGGCACTTCGAAATTACCGCGGGTGAAACTGTGAGAGACGGCTGGTAAAATAATAATATAATTATGCACCTATATGAATCTTATCTAACCAATCGACAATAGTAGATTATACACCAAGGGGATAAAGCACTGTTTTATGTCACGGGCGCTACATTGAATCCTGAACATAACGAAGGACTCCAAATTTAACTCCCGAGCGCAGCGAGGGTGTTATAAGTTAATTCCCGACCAAAGGGAGGGAATTAAGATTGAGTCCTGAGTGCAGTGAGGGATTCAAGCGCCCAAGAAAAAAACAGTTTTATCCCTGTGGTGTATACTCTACTTTTCTCACATAATGCGAGACAATAAAAAACCAGGCTTAGTAGATCCTATATAGCCACTTCTTTCAGCTGGCGTGGCCTACTCGATTTGACAAACAAATGAAGTTCGTCTCACTGCGAATCTAGTGGGCCACGGCTTCGGTCTTCGAAAATCGAGTTGGCCGCGCCCGCTGAGAACACATTCTGTTTAGCGAAATGAGACGTTATGGACATAGCAATAAGAATTATGAAAGTGAAAATCACATTATTGACCAGCGGGTTATAATGAAATTCAATAGAACATTATAACCCGGCTAAAGCTAAGAGATATAATGTCTTGCTTTCGGTAAGGTTTACATGACATATAATTCGGCATTGTCGAGCATGTGGTGTGAAAATACTATTAAACATTAAAATCGCCAACGTAAGTGTATTCGATTTTGAATTCTGATGATTCAAGTCTCGATATATTATGCTTAGCCGGGTACACTCAGGATGCCGGTAATGGCGAACTAAATCATTATCTAGTTCCGGACGGTTTGCATTGGTCGTCATGCCGGGGATAGGTGAATATTAATGTGTGCGCCAACTGGAGTCGTTTGTGTTGCGTATGTAGGTATGTCCACTACGTTGGGAGTAATTCATCATTTCACAGATTTCAATTAAATCTAGGTACGCTGAAACGTAAACGTTCAGTCGAGAATATTTTATTTCATCTTATAGGATTTGTACCTAGTGCAGAGTTGCTAAATCTATACAACGTGTTAATGAATTGACTGAAAACTAGAAAGTTGTTAGTTCGGAATCAACTTCTAAATCGATCGCACCATGTTTTAATATAAGTCATATTTTTTCATTTTTACTAGCCTATCTCTAAAATATTTGTAATACAATATATGACGCGTACGTCGCCCGTAACAAAAAAAAATCGAATCGGTCATTGACACGTAGGCGCGGGCGTAGCGCTTGAAATTTCGTAGATAGGTATCACCTCCAGACTAATGTTGAATAACTTTTAGACTAATAATTTTTTGGACATAATTTATAATTTAATCATATTGTTGTTTATTTTTTTAATTGGGGTATATCAGGTTTTTGGTTAATTCATTAACACGTTGTATATCTATATAATATATAAAAAACTAGGTGTTCGCCGTGGTTTCACCCGCGTTAATTTCGGAGTTCTCGCGGCAATTCCAGGACAAAATGTGCCCTATAACTTACTCTGTATGCAAAAGGAGATTGCACCGTAATATATTATATGAGCTCCGTCCTAAACTTTATAAGGATGATTTCTTTTAAGGTTATCGTATAATAGCTGGTCTCCGCAGTAATTTTACCCGCGGTAATTTCGGAGTTCTCGCGGGAATTCCGAATTACAATATAGCCTATGTTATCCAGGGATAATGTAATATTCTAATGGTGAAATAATTTTTGAAATCGGTCCAGTAGTTTTTGAGTTAAATCGTAACAAACAAACAAAAACTCAAATCTTTCCTCTTTAAAATAATAGTATAGATATACTTAGATGAATTCGTATTTCCCTTGGTCACGGCATCACGTATGAACGGCTAGATCAATTTCGCTAATTCTTTTTTGTTGTATTACAAGTGTACAAATAAGCGACTTTTTTCGTCTCTATCTTATTAGATTTAAATATGTGTCGGTAGCCCTTAATGGAACCCGATGGGATGACCAAATGACCAAACGTCGAACACGTTTAGCGGAGTCAACAACCAATTAGTAAACAGTAAACACCAAGCACCAACCATATAAATAGAGCGCTGTACCAACACTGCACGAGTTGCATTATAAGTTATAACGAACTACTTTAATTGTGTAGATAAGCTAATTAAACAGAGTCCAGTAAAGTAAAATTTATGCGTAGGTAAGCTATGTATTAAAATTATTTTTACTTGTTCGTATCTATAGTTAGGTACTTATGACAACTTTTTTATGAATAAACTGAATGTGCAATAGTTACGCAAATCAAAGCAAAGGAGTTATTAAAATATTATTACTTTGTTATTTTCAATAACCATCGTACCTACTATTGTAGTTAAGTACCTATTTGTTGGAAATTGGAATTAAAAAATTAACGATATTCTGGACGATAGTTACCTGACAATATTATTAATCACTAAATATCATAAATCATTCGTCATTTGTCGTTTTTATCCGGGAATTCTCGCGGGCGGGAACTCCGAATATAACGCGGGTGAAACCGCAGGGAACAGCTAGTTAAAATTAATTTAGATTACACACCCTGCTGTCATAGTCTCAGTAAGTATTTCTTTTGAACCATAATTGTTTACTTTCGGACGGGCTATCTTATTACAGGCGCGGCATGTCTCGTCAATATTATTTTTTTATATATTTAAAAATAAATAATAGTCTATATAAAATTTAAAATTATCAAAAGAATTTACTTATAATATAATAAACAAAAATTAAAACATACATTATTTTACATTCAACGATACCTCACATCAAACCAAACTCAATTAAACACTTAAAAGTAATGTAAGGAAAAAAATCCTGCTCGCAAAAAATTACCCGCTAATTGAAAGAAAATATTATTATTCAACGAAAAAATTCGCTCTTTTAATTTCTAGCTTATAAACTCAAGATATAGATAGCAAAGTACCTACTTTTGCATAATAAAAACGGAATTCCTTCATTAGCGGAGGGGAGTTTTTTTTTTTATTTGCGGCCCAGGAAGCGATCCACCATTCTTTCAAGGTTCTTACTTTAAACGTTTTTTTTTTTCCTCGAAGCTTTTGTATCAAATATTATCTCAAGAAAAACCAACGCAACAAAACTATGCGAAGCGTTTTTGAAATTTGTTTAACCCTTTGAGCATTAAAATTTAATCTATGACAAATCTCATAATAGTTTTATCGAATTCATCGGAAAGCGTCATTTCTCTATGACATATATTGCAGTATTCCAACGAGACAGAATTATTTTGTAAGTAATTGGATCCCAAAGCCTTAAAGTATTTACTTGAGTTAGACGTCTTGGACTAATTAATCAAAATTTTAAAGTAAAGCAAAACTTCAAAATAAAGAGGAAGTTCAATAATTAAAACAATATAAATGTTAATAAAATCAATCCACAACGTTTAACTGGTACCTAACGCCAACAAAAGTTGCGGCCACTTCGAATACCGAACTATAAATCCGAACTTAGAAAGCTTGGACTGAGCAGAGAGTTCCGGCTTCACTGAATCGTGTTCGACTCAACCGATATTAAGTTGGGAATGTTTGCCGTTTACATTCGTATCGTCGTTCATCTCTTTAGTCTACTTGTGTTCATTAAATACCTATTAATTAAATCCTACTTCAAGAAGTTTATATGACTAGAACTATATGTATTATCCCACCAAAAAATATTTCCTGTAAAATGTTGTCAAGGCGAGATCATATGACTTGCCCTGTCAAAAACTTATCAGATCTCAGGTACAGCCAAGCTTCTAACTCTACACGCCCTAACTCTACAAGGCCTAACATAACGAACTCTACACCTTAATCAAAGTATGTAAGGTGAATAATTTATCCACTGTTCATTACTTTTCTTTTATACAAATATGTAGTTCTTGTACTAACGAAACACACGTCTACGACGCCTAATGACGTTATTAGTCTGGTAACAATTTAAACCACAACTACCATTGGTTATATCATTTTCGTAAGTATGGTTTTGTCTAGGTACAAAATAGAAGTGTTGTCCACAATTTTTGGGGTTTAGATAATTATACAAAGGTTTTTAACACCATTATACCACACGTTAATGGTTTTAATGTAATATCTATCATCTTTACTTTTACCCAAATTTTACATTTTATAATCTCTCTACCTATTATTCTATTTTGTTTTCTTACTTTAAATTTAAATCTTGTATTTTATTTTCTATTTTATGTACGTCATGCGTCATTTCAATAAAGAATAAATAAAAAAAAAGGATTGATAAATCTATATTTTATGCTTCAACTTTCAGTACTTATCCACATTAAATAAAGAGAAATCTCTTGTAATCATCTTTTTTATAAAAATTAATATGAGATATTAACTCTTAATGATAAAGCAATGTTATAATTCGAGGAATAACCAACAATTTTTTATATTTTTGATTGGGAAATATATGTTATTGTTTTAATTACCTTGTCATACAGTCAAAGGTCAAATGATGAAAAAAAAAACAGTAACATCCATTCGCATAGAAAAGCGCACGTTTTCCTGAAAAGGAAGGTAAAACGAGAAACTAAATGTCCGATGGTTGAAAAATGTCTTTTTACTCCACCAGTAATCCTTTGAAGTCTGATAGAGCGATGGTAAATAAGTAGAATTTATCCTTTGTTATACAGATGTAAGACTCAGTTTGATTTGTGTGGTCTATATCAATTAAAATTGTCGTAAACTAATAATAAAATATATACGCACCTGTATAAATGGACACTAAATTTGGCAATATTAGGTATTAACTAAATAATAAAAAATAATCGATGATAAAATGAAGTTATAACCCTTGGACATGAAGTCGTTTTCATTTTATCTATGGTTTGGAACGTTGTAATTAAGATTCTGTTTCTGGATTTGGGTTTCTTTATATTGTTTGGTAGGTATTTAAACTAAAATTGTCGTAAAAAAAATCTCTTTTTTGCATATAATAAATTGAAGGTTTCCTCCACTCGCCGAAGAGATGAAAACCAAACAGATAAAAACCAGTGTCGCCGGGTGATTTTCGCACACAAAACTTAATGGATTGTATTAAACGCTTCCTAGTTATGTTTTTACTCAGTCACTGTTTTCAAAATTCACAGTTTTGACAATATTGTGATAAATATACTTAGGATGGCAGCAAAAGAAGTTTTGGGCAAGTTATAGCATTTGCTCTAACTTCCTTTGCAACGGTAGCGTGCCTGCCCTGCCTACATGTGCTCTCTAGTTAATTCATTTTCTCTGTGGCTACGACAACGGACAACGGAAAAACATAAATAACTAAATATTCAATAACAAAAAGTAGCATAAATGGATCTTTGAATTGTGAAGTGTTATTAAAGTTGTTATTATTATCAGTATCTAATACTTACCTACCTATTTTATAGTTTCTGATAGAACTCTGTAATTATTAAGTCGTAAGCATAAACGCAATTCCTTATAAACCCCTTAGCACTCTTTCCTCAATGATGATTAATCGAGAAACCTTTTCCCTCAATTTCCACATTCTAATGATTCGGTCTACGGTCCGAGGTCTATGTTCGTATAAATTACTTTTTCATCGAATACAAAAGATCCATTATACAGAGGCCAACTTAGGAAGTCGTTAATATTAATCACAGTTTTGAAAGGTACCATAACAAAATTATCCACGATATGTGAAAATAGAAAGTAGGTACTTATTTTTTCATGATTCTGTCTTTTTTGTGTAAATGGAATGAGTAGTTATTTACAGGAAAATTTTATATAGAAGCGAATCTGTACAGTTTAAACACCTATACATAAGTTATAAAACCACGAAAAATTTTTATAAGTAGAAATTGACTACTACTAAACTTTTACATAGTATAGTTTATTTTAAAGGAAAACAAAAAAAGTTGCTACGAATTTGCATTCAAGTGTACTAAATTTTTAAACAGCGGGTGCAAACGTGGGCAAAAGGTAATTAGGTATAAGTATTAGTATGAGATTCATTATTGGAAAAAAAAATACATGGCACAAGCAGCTACACCACTTTCGCGGCCGATCGTTAAATTTACTATCATGGAAGTTTTTGTATTGTTCCAATGAATAAAATCTTGAAAAAGTCCTGATAAAATCTTGAAGTTAATTTAGAATCCGTCAAATCTGAAGATTGACTAACCCTTATCAAACAAGCTCTATTGAAAAATCTAAAATTACCAATTTGCGGATTGGGTTTAATGTCTACCGCTTTGCTGGGTTGGCTCTCTTGAATTTATCCCTTTCCCTTCCCTTAAGGTTGGTTAACCACTAAATGGCTATTGCTGCGAAACTTTATATTACGTCTTATTTTTTATGTTTCGTAATCTTGAAAAATATTTTTGAGGCTATAATTTTGTAGACGGTCTGATGATTAGAAATGCAACGAACATGTAGTTTTCAGATTAGAATTTTTTCTAGATACCTACAAGTTCTTTACCTATTCAGAATAATGATACTCTGATTTTAGATCCATTTGCATCTTTATCTAATTATTTTGTTTGTTGAAATCCATTTATCGTCTTCTTTAGCAACTGTGAGAGTAATACGAATTTTATAAGCTTCGGCTTAGTGACAATGACAATATAAGACCAGAATAATAATAATATAATATAAAATAATAATAATACCTATAATATAATAATTTAATATATTTATAAGACCACATTTTTTCCAACAGGTAACAGTATTATTTATATATTTATTAATTTATTCTTTTTTGCACAAGAGGCACAAATAGCGAACTTAATGCCTTCCGGTATTCTTTAACAGTTAACCATTGGGTTGGCAGAGAGATATAAAGGAAGAGTTGTGCTGCTTGTAAGCGTAAAGTACAATATATCTAACAGAAGATGACATCAAACTTAACGTATACATACCGTATGCAAATCAGTGGTTTTATAGTTTTGGTACCTACTCGAGTTACGTATACAATATTTACGCTCACGCTACGCTAAATATGTAGGAATTGCTTAAAATCATTAAATGAACCATGGTTACATTTGAAACGTTCTACAAATGGATTTCTCCTCGTAAATCTATGGTGAGAAACTGCTTTCAAATAAATCACGAGTCGCCCGCGCAGGTAATATCAACGTCTGTCTACACTCTACAGGGTTAATCTCTACATAATATTACGTTCACTATTTAATGTAGGCGATTGTTCTACCACACTTATTAGGTATTATTTATTTATGTAATTTATTAGAGATAGCGAGATTATTTGTGTAAGTGTATAATTATGTAGGTACGTATATTGTGTGTTTATCTGAGCATGTACTTTTATGTATGTTTTTGGAAGGTTGCCTGGAAGAAATTGCTCTTTAGCAATAAGGCCGCCCTTTGTTGCCTACTCTGGTTATTTTTCTATGTATTTTTATTATCATGGTAACAATAAAGAATATTTGTATTGTATTGTATTGTATGTTATATGGATGCATATTGCATATATGTGTATGTAAATGTATGTATTTAGTATATTATGTATGTATCTGCTTTTATTTAATTTATTTAATATATTCGTGGTAATATTATTTATATACATTTTATGTATTATCTAGCCTGAAGGTTGACTGGTAGATAATGCTTTAGGCATTAAGTCCACCTTTTGTACAATAATGTGCAATAAAATTATTGAAATAAAAATGAAATAAAATAAATAAATATAAAAATGTAAAGAAATCATAATCTTCATGATACTAAACTTAGACAAGTTTGTCGTGACATTACAGAGTTGCCGAGATAGGTAGTAGACGGTGCCCTCTGGAGGAATAACACCTGCAACATATTATAGCTGAGCTACTGACCGTTTAATTATTTACACAAAAGCATTTACAACATTACTTACATTGAAATTTACTAATTTTACAATTTGAATATTATACTAGATTTTTCTACGCATGAAGATAATTACGTAAAATTAACTGAATAAATTAAATATATTCGCCGCTTCTCTTAAAAGTAGGTACTTAGATAATTATGACCACTAGATCATGTTATCAAAAGCATACTTTAAATTTTCAATGGTAAGAAAAATATACGTACTAATCGAATCACTCAAGAACTTTTCGTACAAGTGAAAGATTTTTTAAAATTGGTTAAGTTGTTTTTCAATTTATCCATTACAAACAAACGTACAAAAAATCAAATATTTTCTCTTTATAATATTAGTATTTTAGATGGAAAAAAAAATGTTAGTATTGGGATATTTTAGGGGAACCCAGAACCTCATTTTATTAAAGTCGAAACCGAATACTTGAAACGCACGAGCGGAATACTCGGTGTGCGATCCGAACTGTGATTCGAACTAATAGATTTATCCGCGTCGGCAGTTCGGCACGAACATTCCGTTCCTTGCACCCATTGATGTGATCCTGCATTCCGTCGCCGAGACTCTCGCATTCTCATCGGAACCGATCTCCTTGTGCATCGGATATCGCATCACACGATCTGCGGTGAAACATGCTAGAATAGTACCTAGTTCATAAGTATTAATAATTTTGTACCATCTTTGAATCACTCGATTAATTATTTTCAGTTATTATTTATTTAAAGAACTTTATTGCACAGTTTCGTACAAAAGGCGGACTTAATGCCTAAAGCATTCTCTACCAGTCAACCTTCAGTCAACAGTCAGTTCATATTGTTTTACGAAGTAAAGTACCCAGTTGGTTTATTTTTTGAATTTTCGGTAATGTTGGTTTTTATAGCTATGACCCGCGGTTTCACCCACTTGAGTTTCGGAATTCCCGCAGGAACATTTTTTTCTAAGCTATCTGCCAGTGAAAGTCCCGTTAATCGGTCCAGCCATTTCAGCGGATAGACAGACAAAAATGAAAAAAAAAAATATATGTAAGTACCTACCGTATATAGTTATATATTTTAATATGCATTTAGTGAAAAGCTGTTAATTTGTAATAACAAACAGACCAGACACTTCACTTCACGCTATCTCCTATCAGAAACCTAGCCTGGGACAAAGCTTCTTCAATCATACCCATAGCTTCGAAGTATACGTTACATAAACACAACGTACAACGTAAACATAAACCTGTCACAAAATAGGATGTGATTTTCCACACCTCTTTCGTTTCGTCCACATTCGTAAGCCTTCGTGATATGGGACACTTCTGAGGGACACTTACTCTTGACATTGACTAGACGCCCTCGACGACCTCTGTCTAATCATTCTGACATGTGACTCGATCTATCTCGTTTCATCCATCTATTTCCATCCATTCCGAATGCCTAGAGTCTAAGCACTTTTCTCTCTTTTAATTATTTATCCCACAGTATGTGTTTATTTTTTTATTTTTTTTTTTTCCTTTGGAAAAAAAAAAAAAATGAAAAATGGACAAAAGATGTTACCGAATGGTACCCTCGGGATGGGAAAAGAAAGAAAGGGAGGCAAAAAACACGATGGGAAGACGACATGGCAAAGGGAAGCCAAAAATAGAAATAGATGGAAAAGCCTAGGGGAGGCCTATGCCAAATGGCAAACCGATAATAATGTTACCGATGTTGAGGACGAATGATTAAATTAAACATTAATCTAATTAACATAATTTTATTAATTTATTATGATGATTAAAAGTGCATGAATTTTTTAATTAATAAATAAAAATGAATTGTAATTATTAAAAGTGCATGAAAGTTGTACTAAAAAAGTATGAAATGTATCGTAATATATTGATAAATTATATAGTACAAAAGAGGAAAGAAACACGGAAAACAACTGTAATGAATTCAATGTAATACTATCGGCAATAAAGGCTATTTTGATTTTGATTTTGATTTGATTTGATGTGTTTATTAGTAGCTGAATATCACGTAGGTATGTAGATTGTAGGTACAAAGTGTATTACAGCAGTTAGATACGTCGTGTAAGATATATTCTATCTCAAGATTCAAGCATTCTCTCTGAATTCCGCAACGGAAATATTCGGGTGAAAATAACATCAAGTAATACCTATATTCTATATGTACATATGTACACAAGATTGCGTTATAGCTTTACCAGTGAACTACGTAAATTATACGAACAAAAAAAGTTCATTCTATAACAATTTTAGTAATTTATTTACCTTATACAAACATACAGTATATTAAGAACTAGCTGTGCCCCGCGGTTTAACCCGCATAAAAGGTTTTTATACAAAAACTTTTTTTTCCGACATCCGATTTCAACGAAACAAAGCCTATATATATGTAGCTCCAGGCTAAGCTTAATCTACCTGTGAAAACCGCATGAAGATCGGTTCAGTAGATGCGGAGATTATCGCAAACAGACAGACAGACAAAAAATAATTTTAAAAACCTTTTTTTTTGGGCTTGTGGTTTCTCTTCTTTTATCACCTCTCTCAATTTTAGGTAAAAATATTCAATGTACAGAATCGCGGGTTCTACTCGTTTATTATAGTATAACTAGATATGTTTTTTTCCGTTAACTTAAATAGTTATCTTATCACTAATATACACTTCATGTTTGCTTTTAAATAAATTTCAATTGGTAGGCCGTTATATAACCGTGTACCTTCAGACATAATGTTTTTCTGTCCATATACAGTTCTATGTAATTATAAAAAAGAAGATTATACTGAAATTAACAAAAAAATTAAAACCGACTTCCAAAAACACAAAACTAAAAAACTAAAAATAAAAAGCTAAAAATAACAAAATACCGATTTAATCCAAAAGACAAAAACACACGTAATATTATTATTGGTTTGTGCTACCACTGATCGGTTTGAATTCGGTGACAAGCCCGCTGGTGTCTGCCCACTTGGGTTGTTCTGCTCACGAAGAGCTGGTGGCGGGAGTCGACTTAGCCCATCTTCCCCCTCCATATTTGGCTTGACACCGACTTCATACCAATCAGTGGTAGCACAAACCAATAATAATATTACGTGTGTTTTTGTCTTTTGGATTAAATCGGTATTTTGTTATTTTTAGCTTTTTATTTTTAGTTTTTTAGTTTTGTGTTTTTGGAAGTCGGTTTTAATTTTTTTGTTAAAAATTTTGTTTATTTCTCGCTTTTAAGTGACTTAGTTCGTAATTTCTCTAAGTTACAATAGCCTAATATCAACTGCTCATCACCTTTAACAAAATATTGGTTTTCCCGACGCAGGGACGTTAATTGTTGAGGAGTTCTCCTAGTACATCACCATCAGTTCCACTTCACCATATACATTGTGACGGGCATAAATTGTTTAGAAACCATATTAAAGTTAACGATTTGGAACCCATGAAATACCCATTATTGAGTAGTTCCGATGACCATCTGTGGTCTTCATCATCAGTTCCTCTTCTTCAAATTTTGCTTTCCGAAAGCAAAGAAACATTTTACTATAAAAAATACAAAAATCGCTTTAAGTATTCTCATAATTTTTGAAGAGTTCCCTCGATTACTCCAAGATCCCATCATCAGATCTCGACTTGGTGACAATGGAATCAATTTGGGAGTATCCCCTTTTAAACAAAAAAACAATTTTTTAAATCGCTCCAATCGGAATCCGTGAAATACGTAGATATTATTTTTGAGTTGTTCTGATGACCACCTGTGGTCTTCATCATCAGTTCCACTTCTTCAAATTTTGCTTTCCGAAAGCAAATGAACGATTTACTATAAAAAACACCCAAATCGCCATAGGTGTGCCTATAATTTTTGAAGAGTTCCCTCGATTTCTCCAAGATCCCATCATCAGATCCCGACTTGGTGGCAATGGGACCTAATTGGGAGTATACCCTTTCAAACAAAAAAATAATTTTTCAAATCGGTCCAACCGTCTTCGAGTAATCGGTGAACATACATAAAAAAAAAAAAAAAAAAAAAAAAAAAAAAAAAAAAAAAAAAAAAAAAACATACATACAATCGAACATAGAACCTCCTCCTTTTTGGAAGTCGGTTAAAAACACCAGATATCGCAATCGAAACCAAATCGGCAAGGTTGGACCCACTTGGCAAAGTTGCAGCGTTCTACGGTACCGTGCTTTCTGCATTTTTTTTTCTCTCTGTTAATTTTAAGGTATTATTTAAGTTATGTAAGTTATATTAAGATTTTTTTATTTTAATTACAATTATAAAAAAACCGTACAAAAAACTTGTCAAAGTTAAACAATAAAGGTTTTGTTTGGAAAAAATGTTGTTTACATTAACTATCAATATTTAGCGAAAAGGAATACGTATAATGTAGGTATATACCTAATAATGTAGGAGCGCGGAGCCGCTACAATATTAACGTAGGGCCAAGGGAAATAAATTTAATTTGAATATTCGTACTAGAAGAGAACCGCAAAAGGCTCACCCCTATAAATTGTAGGAAATATTATGCGACTGCCTGACGATAAAGTCATGGATACATTATGGACTATTGAAATCAATGAGATCTTTATTGAAAGTTAACTAAATTGAGGTCCCTTTTGGGTCCCCCTCTCATTCACTGTACTTTCAGTGATAAATTGAGATACAAGATTAAGTAAGGTGAGTTACGTAAATAGCTTTCAAGGATTTTGTGTAACACAAAAATAGAATTAATTATGTTATTATTAAAATTGGTTTAAATTCTTCTTGCCAAACTTTATTGCTGTTAAATGCAAAAAAATCATGATCTGAAATTTTACCTATACCTACCTACTTATTTCTTTTGATATTATTGAATTTGATAGAATTAATCACTTAAACCTACAATACAAACTGTCATAGCACATAACCATATCCATTTGTTGAGCTTGTATGAGATTTGAAGTGTTGAACCCCTTTTACACCCACCTTTAGTGGATCTTTACATAGCAAAAGAAAATATCTGTCGGTATTTCATGTTTCAGTAACTTCAAGCTTCAGTAGTTACGGCTGCGCGTTGATCGGTCAGTGGGGAAGTTTCTATAAATAAAGTCACGACATGAATATAGTACCTAATCACTGAAATAAATTTTTGGCCACAACTAATCTAATAAGACGAAGTCTTCCTGGAATTCCAGACTAATTAACCGAGATAACTCTAGCAATTAAATCTTATCTAATATATATAAATCACGTGTCACGTTGTTTGTCCGCGATGGACTCCGAAACTACTGAACGGATTTTGATAAAATTTTGTAACCATTCATAAAATGGTCCAACTTAAAAGATAGGATAGTTTTTATCCCGGAATTCCCGCGGGAACTCCAGAACTCAGGGGTACAAAGAAGGACGTAGAGTACTTTTTCCCGGAATTCCGGCGGGAACTCCGAATTTACCGCGGATGAAATCGCGGGGGACAGCTAGTCTAATATATATAAATCACGTGTCACGTTGTTTGTCCGCGATGGACTCCTAAACTGCTGAACGGATTTTGATAAAATTTCGTAACCATTTATAATATGGTCCAACTTAAAAGATAGGATAGTTTTTATCCCGGAATTCCCGCGGGAACTCCGGAATTAATGCGCGGGACTGCTTATCACCGTAAACTACAGCACTTGTTTCCCGGAATTACCGCGGGAACTCCGAAATTACCGCGAATGAAATCGCTAGTATAATATATGATTAAACTATTTTTATACCGCACCTCAGTTGCAAACGCTATATAGCGCTACATAGTTAGTATTATCTAAAAGGAATTTACGGAGGAACACCACCGGTGGATTTGTGGAACATGCCAAGAAATATCGCCGTACGTATGGATCGGAGCTGAGTAGGCAATAAATATGAAATCAGTTTTCCCACGGGGTTAATAAAAAAATTCTACACAAAACTTTTGATAAGGTTTTAAGAAATGTAGGTAAAGGTGTGTTCATAAGATTTGTGCATTTTTGTTACACATAATGTAATCTATAGTATAGTAAAAAAGTAGAATGCTCACTTCTGTACATTTAAAGGTGTTAATGCAATGCAATGATCGAAAGTTTAGACATAGTGTAAGCAGATACGTTTGGTCCCGGATTTTTTACGGGCACTCCGAAATAAAAGCACGTGAAACCGCGGGTAACAGCTAGACGCTAGTATATAATATTTTGTAGCATCCACATTACGTAAGTTAATCCAAGAGATACAGTGAGATAAATCCTTGATAATTCATGTTTTCATGTACCTAACTATTAAAATCTATAAATAAGTAAAAAACAGAGATAGATACAAGCATTTAAATGTAAGCCTCAAGCCGTGACTATTGATAATATATTATGACGAATGTACCAAATATAAATCTTTGGTCTGCACGAAATTGAGCAAATGCAAAATAGAGCGGTAAAAGATTGCACGATCCATTCGCGTGGGACCGTGCAAAACTTTCTATGCCACATACGATAGAATTATATGATTCGTGGAGCTTATTTCGATACTGCATCTTATACTGTTATACTTGGTTAAATATCGGTTATAAAAATAAATAATACTAACAATATCTATTTACATATTATTGAAACTGAAGAGCAGAAAACTGTGATCTTATAGACGCTTGCGATTCCATTAAAAAGTAGACAGCGACTCTTCTGAGTGGTTTTAAGGTAGGTTTTCCAACTAACTTTTTCAGGTACAAAAAATAAAACCTATTTTTTATTTACCTACTGTTAATTTTAATTGAATAAATGGTCAGCCCTAAGCTGAATTAAACCCTTAATTAGATCTATGGGCAGGAGAATGATTTTTTAAGTTACGAATAGACATTGTAGACGAAATTTCAATGATAATGGTCGTAGCTTAAAAATAAAACTGCAGTAAACTCACGATTAAGTAGACCTTATCTTTGCAAAGTACTTTTCTTCTGTAAGAGCTTTAGTTAAGCCATTTTTCCTTTAATAGTTAGGCTAGGTTAGGCTAGTTGTTTAACCAAAGTTAAGTTAATGTTAACAAACTTTCAAGTGTCAACTTTTGTTAAATAGTTATAGTCTCGGGAATTATTGAATAACCTATATACTACAAAAAATAAAAAAAACAACATACAATAAAGTTGAGAACCTCCACCTTTTTTGGAAGTTAGTTAAAAATTGCTTTCCATCTTGTAAAATTGTTCTCTAACCATGAATAGATGGAGTAGGTTCTGACGTTACTATTGCGATTCCTGCGGAATAAATGTTATAGAATAAATATTAGTTATTTGCTAATACTTAACAGACAGAAAGCACTAGGTGGCTATAATCCACGCTAAACCACGATAATCTGACGCTTGGAAAGAGGTATTAACTGAGCAACCTACTACGTGCATGCCTTTGTAGGTACGTGATTTTCTCCAAAAATGTGCTTCACAAAAGATTTCGTCTAGTGAATGAACACCTATAAGGTGGCGGCCAATCTCCCCAATTGTCTCTACACAGCGATGTGTAAAGCCCATACGTGGCCGCAGAGCCATAGCTTATTCCACTGACACATATTGTATCCGGAACCAACAATGGGCTTGCAAATTATACGGTGAGTCAGAAACAGCCGATGAACCAGCCGTTTGGTCCGCAGTATTTTTGCTTTGCTTCAATATGCAGAAACGTAATTATCAGTCATATTTTGGCTTTGGCTACTTTATCGATTATTTATGAAATGTACATTTACGCCTTAACAGCTCAACCGATCATCATGAAATTTTACATACAGGTTGTCAGGGGTACAGAAAAGAACATAAGTTACTTTTCATCTCGGAATTCTCGCGGAAACTCTGAAATTAACGGGCGTGAAACCGCAGGGAACAGTTAGTAAAATATAAAATAAAATAACGTGACACCTTCACTGCCTATGTCGTCTGGAATTTGGACACGCGAAAAGAATACGTTCTATAATCTGGATAAATTAATTAATTATAATGATACTTTTATCCTATATGTAATTCACGTGGGCAAAGCCACAGGAAAAAGCTTTAAATTTTTTAATATCTTCTAATGAAGAACCTCCACTCTAGTAACAGTTAGTTTCGGAATTCCTAGAGGAACTCTTACAACAGGATGAAAGTACCCTATCGTACCCTATCTCTTATTTCAAGTACTAAATTACGAACGTGTACACCGTGGTTTTACCCGCATGAATTTCGGTATACCCGCGGGAACGTTTTGTTCCGATATAAAATTATCACTTACAAAGTTTGTCTCTTTATATAATTAGTGTAGATATACGTGCATAGATCAATTTTGTATCCAAATACCTATTGTTTTTGATATCCCTGGAATCGGCATCCGAGTTGTTTTATCAGTTAAAATCTCTTCAACCATCATTGTAATTCCACTTGACAAATAACTTAAATTAGCAGAGCTTGCTCAACCTTTGAAAACCTTTTCAGTTTGTAATTTTGCTTTTGAGCTTCTTTGTGAGAATTTTCGAATAACCGGAGTTAACAAGATATACATTAATTAATAATAGATTTAAAGACACACTGCTTATTACAGTTAGGATTTATTAATATTTGATAAGGAAAAGACTGAAGATCCTCTTCCGTTGACTCTTTTGACAAAGAAAGATTAGGAAATATTGATAGATATGAATAAACAGACGTGATATTATTAAATATTCTGATAAATAGATATAAGTAATTCAATACGTATCTGTGTACTTGTTTGATAATAATAAATACATTTCATAAACACATTTAGCACTAGATAAAATAAGTAACAAAAAACAAAAATTCTAGATGAATTATTACAGTCAATTTCTAAAGTTTTGCACTTGAAACCTTTACCTACTCGTGTTTTTAGATGATCGAATACTCTATACAAAAAGATTCAAACCTCGAGTCTTCAAGTTTCAAACAGAAATCAGTCAACCGTCCAAATATCACACAGGCGACTTGAAAATATCTCTTGAGAGGTCCCTTCACTGCGACTTGTACATACTTACACACTTGTGACCCAAAATTCTAAACAGAGCGATAAATCTCTCGCACGCACCTGTTAAAAGATCGAGTTGTGATGCCGAATCCCTTTGTGAGTTCAATAGCAGCAAAAATGTTTCAAGAGGAAAGTTTTAAAAGCAAATATCTGTGTTATAAAACAAAGTAATGAATAATTCGGAACCATTGACATGAGAGAAATTCTACGGTCATGCTCGAAATACTGTTAGTCGAAGAAATGTCTGACGGCCGCACTCAAGAGTCGTTTTTGATTACTTTATTTTAAGTAAAGCTTTAAAAAAAAATTAATGTTAAATTTTGGCATTTAACTAAATGAATTAGTAAATGCCATCTAACATTAATTTAATGAACTTCTCTGGTTGCGGCAGTTTTGTTTTAAAAATCTTTACTTTTAAAATTAAGTAATCACTAAAACGACTCTGAGTGCGGCCGTAAAAGTTTTATCGTATCGAACCGCAACCTAATAATTTGGAATTAGCTTACCTGTTTTTTTAACTTTAGAACTCTTCTTAATTTTTTTTATTATTTACTAGTTTGGTGACTAGTAATTATAATAGCAATAGAGGCCAAAAACTGTCTTTAATTGTCGCATTGATATACAGGATTTGTTTTATTCCGGTATACCCAAGAGTTCCTGAGGGAATTCCGAAAGTCATATGTTATTCATAATATTTGTTAGAATGAACCAAAGTTTCGCAAAGCAAAAGCCCCCTCGGGCGACGTAGATGCCATCAACGAATATGAAACTTGTTTTCACTAAAGGTAAAATACTTTGCATTTTCATGTAGGAGATATTATTAACGACTTTACCTATAGGAGAGAAAAATTCGTATGAACTTAAAATACAACGAGAAAGTAACACTGGTATATTTAACAAAAAAAAAATCTATAATTTTTATTGCATGAGATATTGTAAAATTTTCTTGTAGACTCATTTACAAATTTACGGAAATATTGAAGTAAACAGTGTTATTATTTTATAATATAATTAGTGTGTCATTGTGTTGCAAAATATATTTGATTTAATAATATTAAATAGGTACGTAGGTACAAGCAAACTTATTCCAAAAATACAGAAAAATAAACCACCGCGACTATATAATTATAATATTCAAAACGGGCATTCTGAAATTCATCAAAAAGGTGAAAATATAGTGACGCATAGATCTAGTATCTTTTGTCATGCCATGTCCCGTCGACGTACCAACGTAATCCCAAAATAACGAAGGCATTTCCAATGATTTGTTTCCGACGTTTGTTGCAAAATATAACTATATAGGATGCTATTGCTAAATATACACACAACCTTAAAATACCTTTGTTATACTGGCGTTAGCAGTTGATATAAAAAAGATTAGATTTCAGTAAAGATTAATGTTTTTAATTCGACAGACCGTGGAGTTTTTTTTTTTTTTTTTATAAAACCAGCTTCATCGTGTGTAATGGAAGGACTCATAAGAACAAAACAAACCAGCTCAAAATCCATTGTCCTACCATTTACCATCAGGAAGTTTTATTATCTACATCCCGTATTGCTTTGTCGCCGAACTTATAAGTGTGCCAATTTCATCTCAATCGGATGCGAGCAAGTGGTTGAAAAATTGTTTGCAAGATTGAAAACATTACAAGGTTACAAAATAAAGCTTGTAAAAATGTTATTTTAACAGATTCTGTATCTGATATTATTACAATATTTTATTTCAAAATAAACCTAACGCAGGAATTGAAGTTTGAACCCGCCACATGTGGCGTAGTACCTAATCACACTCACCAACCATAGTAGCAATGGTTAGGGTACATATATTATACGCATATATTATTTTGTGTTCAGCCTAGGGTTGCCACCTTTTTTGGAAAAATATAGTATTTTTCTAAAAAAAGATGCAAAATTATAGTACTTTTTCTAAATGGAGGAAAAAAAATAGTACATATTTATTTTTAATCATTATGTATCCGGCAGCATTCCTCTACAAATTATTGCTAGTTTGACAGTTGACGTTTTGTGGCCGCGTATGCGTTTCGTTCTCAACTTTTCCGTGCTGCGCTACGGGTGCGTTCTAGCCCAGTCGGCAGTCACAGTTAATATAAAAAAGTGCGAAAGTTGAATTGGGGATAAAATATAGTATTTTTCGTACTATATTATTTTTCTTTATTATACATACATATAGTACAATTGACTAAAATATAGAACGATACTATAATAATATAGTACGGGTGGCAACCCTCGTTCAGCCCAATGATATTATAAGTATGGTTTAGCCTGAGTTTAGGCGTTTAGTATCTATTTATAATATGCCTAAATCTAAAACAAAAAAGTACCTATATAAGTGTTATATCACATCTGGTAGTACACATAGTACAATCTCTACTTGGTTTGGACCAGTTGACGCGTTGATATCGTGCAAACATAATAATTAATATTATTGTATGAAACTTGCTTACTTATTTTCATATCTTTCTTTCCTAGCACAAAAAATAAAGCCCAATGTAGTAGGTATCTTTAATTTCACTGACAACGCGAATGACTTGCGAATTGGGTTAAATTAACAAAAGAAAAATAAACATATACTGCTTTTGTTTTTCTCCTCAATTCTTCTACTGAAGATGATGTTTTTTTTTTAAATTACGACTTGTATTTAGTTAATATGTTTATGAGACTTCCAAGCGTTTTAGCCCGTTTCATTCCAATCGGAGTCACTTTTGTGTTATCTACTCGTCCAGAATACACGGACTCCTCTACGGATTCGGTTTGTTACAGTGCCAGTGATTTCACTCATAGCGCTTAGTTCTTATTGAATTGGTCATGACGAGTATACATTCCGACAAAATGAGTTCTCTCGTCAAGCCGTTAGACTGTCGAACTTCACAAACAATTTATCGTTGTTGACATTTCTCTAGCGAAACTAAAAGCTTTATTGCGGATGGAATGGCGAATCCTAATAGTTTCGCTTCTATATCCCCGCAGTGTGCGTCGGTCGTGATTGTGTTTGATTAGTTCTTTTTCATCAGAAACTGCGCTTGTAAGTAAATTGATAGATATGAAATTCAATAAGTGCAAATGCATTTCTTTACTTGCTATCAAATATCAATTTAGAGATTCCAAGCCACGAGTGTTTAAAAGATTCACTTATATATTGTACATGTACAAGTTTTGACCCGCGGTTTCAACTGCGTAGGTTTCGGAATTCCCGAAGGAACTCCAAAGTAGCCTATTTTACTTCTTAAACTTTCCCTGAACTTCCACAAATATTTCAAGATCCAAACTAGCCAAATTGGTCCAACCCTTCTCGAGGTTTAGTGAGACAAACGAACAACAATTCATTTTTATAGTATTTAAGATGGTATTTTAACACGATTTATATTTTTTATCTGTGGTTATTGTCCCACTGTTTCTTTTTTCTCAAACCTTTATAAAAATATGAATAAATTTGACAATTCAGATGCTGCTATCACCTTGACCACAAATGTCACACAAAAGACCACAAGTATAAATGGACGCAGATAAGCAATAACATGTTAACCCACAAAATGAAGTTATAGATTCAGAACAATTTATTGAGAGTTAGAGAACGGTTTTTAAGTATGTGTTTACCTCGTTTAAATATGTAACTAAATATTGAACATAAAAAATTTCACACAAAATGGCGCTATAATTTTAAAATTTACTTTAATCAAAATTTCCCCAGTGTGGGTTAACACACTATTGCTTATCTATGTTCAAATAGGCATAAAAAAAATTAACATATTGTATTTCTCTAAAAACTTAGATAAGTAAGTACCTATGGACTTGGCATCCTGTCCTAAATAACTTTGTGTATATAAGATAGATCGATAAACTTAAGAATAAGAGATCAAAAGCAAAAATTAACAGATTCAGTTACTGAATTTTATTTTATATAGCTCTATACAATATAATTACGTACCTACCTACGTACTTGTTTTTAGTCAATAGGAAGTAGGTCAGCAGAATTGAAATTATTTTCTACAATAAATATTGAAACTGGAAGATGGTGTTACAAAGGAATATTATTTTCACTTTTCCACTACTTATTCATTTTTTTCGTTCCGAGGTCGGCAAATTATATACAAAAAAATTACTTACTAATTAGCGATCAGAAACAATACTTTGCTTACGGTTTAAAAATATCAAGGAATGAGTTCAGAAAATCCTTTTCTTACTTTAATAAAAACAGTTGAACAGTGTTGATTTTAGTTATACCTAAACCGAAATTAGATGAGTTGCCAAGTTTTCTTGTCGAATCACGATGTAATATTTTCTTTCTTTGATGACCTATAGCTACCGATTTATGGCAATATTAGATAAGATAACCCTTAACTGCTATCATTACTTTATGATTAATGTTTAACACACCAGCCAATGGCAGAATTATTGATGAACTATTGAAGGCACTCCAAGGATTTTGCGGCCATATTTCTTTTGTAATGTTTCGTTTTCTCCATAGAACTGTCGTTGTACATAATAAACACTTGACGACTATAGCTTGGCTTCAGACTAAAATATTTAAATATTTTGATATGATTTCAGTTTATCATTTGAGTAGGTATATTTGGAAATTAATGTTATTAACAATGCCTTCGTGGAAAAAGATATGCTAGTGCAAGTAAGCTATGAAATATACTGTATTAGATATAGTTACGATAAAGTTTCCAATAAAATATATAGTTTGTCTTTACTTTTACCTATTACTATAATGCTTTTCCTTTCATAAAGATCAAGGGAACTCCGATTATTACATGGATGGCGATGCAAACATTCTCTACTATTTTTTTAAGATAATAAAGAAAATATGCTTTTATTCTGGATGATTAGATGAAATTACATTATATTGTAATAATTATGTCAAAGGATAAAGTGATTGTCAGAAAATTTCAATTTCAATCTCAATTTCAATATAGGTAAATGTCACAAAAGAATTTTACAATTATATACAATGTCATAAATGTCGAACAATGTCAAATAAAACTTTCAAATTCAAATTGATTGACGATATTAAAATAAATGTTTTGTATATTTATTTATGACCCAGCATTTAAGATGGTAGCGAATTACGAATAGCACTTAGATAAATTCAGTTAGGAACACACGTCAATTAATTATTGCTGCGTTACACCAGACATCTGTTACGGTTGATGGCAATCAACTTGTGTGAGTAAATCTGAATCTAACTAACCAAACGATATTCGGATTGATACTACTAATATAAAATTTATACACTACACTATGTATACGTAATTTTAAATGAGGCACGTATTCAAGCTCTCGATAGTTCATGTTTTCATGTAGGTAACCAACAAATACCTACACATAATGAATTAATCCTACTAATGTTATAATTAATGTGAAAGTGTGGATGTTTGGATGTTTGGAAGTTTGGATGTTTGTTACTCAATCACGCAAAAACGACTGAACGGATTTGGATGAAATTTAGCATGCACCTTTACAGGAATACAGAGAAAGACATAGAGTAATTTTTATCCCGGAATTCCCGCGAGAACTCCGAATTTACCGCGGGTGGAACCGCGGGGCACAGTTAGTCTTAATATATCATAGAAAATCGTTTACCGCGGGTAGATGACTTTTAAATAAATAGGTATGATATTATTTCAGCGCATTTGCCGACATTATGTACAAAGAAAAAGGAGGTACTACCCATATACCTACGTGATTCGTGCACGCGTGTATTTCTTGCCCGCTCAGTTTTCATTAATATAATAATTTATTTTATTGAATAATTAATTGAAAAAATGTAAGTTTTGGCTTTTTTGAGATACCTACTTATTTATAACGAGAATGGAATACTGAATGTTCTCCTAATTTTCCACCTTGTAGGGCTAGCTGTTGCCCGCAGTGCTGTCCCATTATAAGAATTTTAAGTGAAAAAAGGAATCCCTTTATATGCGTGGTTGAAGTAAAACTTATTCAATGTCTTGACAATATCATGATAAAAAAATTATAAATCATTACATTGAGCCAAAGCTGATTGCAAGTTCCCATCACGTTTGCGTTATCCAAAGCATGTTAATATAATTATTATAATATACTATTAGTATAATTAGTTACTCAGTAGAGCAAGGCTGCTTTGCTAATTGCTCTACAGAGTAAACATTTTTTAAAAATTGCCCATTTCATAATAATGTCCCTAATTTTAAGTATCCTATTATTGTCATATGGATGCTATTTTTTTACTCATAAACATAAGTAAGTATATTTAACAACGGCATAGATAAGTTTAATGGGTCCCATAAAAAACATTAGACACCTTGTGTTTTATAGAGCACGAGCTTCTGGCGTCTAACTGAGGTGATATATCTTTTAAAGCTGCACTGGATGGGGCGGGATTTGTAAGAGAATCTCTAGGCATTAAAAATTAAGCTGATGTAGAACAATGGACGCTGCTGAAAATGCTTGTTTAACTGATTTAAAATAAGAAGGTTCGCCGTAAATTTGTTTTTATTGATGATGATTGATGACTCGTTTATCATCTCCGAGGTGGTCTTATAGTTTAGTTAAGATTTGATGAAAATTTCAATTAGGTTTCTACTTTTGGTCGATAAAGCGTTGAAAATATTAAAGAGCCGCTTGAATTACGAGATTCTCTCATAAATAGGTACTTGACGGACCTACTACGGGTATAAAAAGTAACCTTTGATACTTCCTGATCTTTCTATGATGTTGTGCAAAAACCCTAAAACTACTTCGCATCCAAAATTTATATTTTAGTACAGTAAGTTATTGTTCACTCAACAACGATAGTAAAATTCAATCAATTAAAGTTACGTAAAACATGTATGGATGTTTATTTAAAATACACTGTTTATGTATCTCTTTTGCATGTAAAATTGATATTTTGGTAAACTAAGACTGTTTCCAACTTACTGTACTAAGTCGGAAATACCATAGATATTGTTTACTGGACAACAATAAAATTGAATGAAATAAATTCACGTTATGTATGGTTGTATAATGTTTAGAGGTACATTATTTATTATAGTTAAAGTCAAATGAATACAATCATTGAACTTTGACAATACATAGGTACCTACGCATTTCTTATGAATTATTGCTTGACTCTATTGAATTCTCCTATACAAATAATGGTATTCAGAACGAGGTACCTATATAAAAATTCACCGGTGCGGCAAACAAGATAGCAGTAAGGGAAATATCAAATAAATTCTCTTCATTGAAAATAAGTCTCGTCAAATACAAAACTGAAGATCAAGTTGTCTTCTAATCGTCAAAGAGATGGGAAATTCAGTTATTTTAGAGGGGTTTCTTTATTGTGCTTCATAAAAGTATAAATATAAGTTTCAACCCTATCGCCTAGGATTGAATTTTCAAAAGCCCCATCTCAGTTCTCGCTTTGTGCAAAATTTCCAATCGTTATTTATTTATTTATTCATTGAAGCACACAACACAGATTATATGTTACTATAATATTATAAATACATATTAGTACCCAATAAGTAATTAAGTTCAGACATGTATCCAAAATTATGTATGCCTAGTCAGTAGGTAAGCATGACAGAGGGATGCAATCTTTCTTATAATTTATAACTATGTTAGATAGCTAAACATCATCAGTTAATCATCAGTTATTCATCGCATTTGTCTCATAATATATTTTAGGTTTATAGAAATGCTAGTTGTCCAATGGGTGAATTTCTAAATATCCTCGGGAACATTCACCTGATTATTTTCCAAATATCTCAGTCCAAAACCACCGTGTCAATCCGTTTTTTTATTGTAACCTTAAAAAACCAGACTAACAGACACACTTTTGCATCCATGGGTAGGCAAATAATAGTGTTACTGAAGGAATAGGGAATGGCCAGGTTATATGATGTGTTAAACAGTCATAGAGTTTCTTTAGGAACTTAGAAATTCAGGAATTCCGAACAGAATAATATAAAGCCAATATAAAGAAGAAAAAATAATATCTTAGTTGCCTATATACCTATTGACCTGATTAAATGCTTCTATAATATTTCCCTCATTTATATAATATGTGTATACGTTCTATCTCATAACGCGAGTCGTAATATACCATTGATTCCCATAAAGCCCAGAATGTTTGTCTTCCGAATAGTAATGTGCCCATATCTAATAAAGGTGAACGTTTCAATCTAACGCAGTAGGCGCTCGTCTCTTCGTGAACCGTTGAAATATATCAGAAAGTTATTGAATCCGGTGAAACTTAATTTTGCTTCGCTTTATCTTAAAGAACATAATACGGGAGCAATACAATATAGTTATTACACAATTTTTTCGCTTCTTCATAACATCGAGCAATATCCGGGAAAGGAAAAATCACTTTAAACAAATCATTTTTAAAAGAATTTCGTTTTCGGAGAATACATATCAATTATTGTTAATCAAACAAAGTTTGTCAACCTAATCAGAATAAGTTAATTTTAATGAGATAAAAATACTTACGGTGATTTTTTTATGATACTTAGTATATAGTTGTGTCCCGCTGTTTCACTCGCGTTAATTTCAGAGTTCCCTCGGGAATTCCGGGATAAAAAGTACCCTATGTGTTAATCTGATGTTAAAGCTATATTATTGTAAAGTTTCATTTAAATCCATTCAGTAGTTTTTGCGTGAAAGAGTAACAAACATCCATGCATCCATCCATCCATCCAGCCATCCATCCATCCAGCCATCCATCCATCCATACATACATACAAACTTTCGCGTTTATAATATTAGTAGGATAATAAATTGTGTCATTTTACAAGTACATTTTACATTTTTTGTGTAGTTGCTATTTTGAATCACAGTACCTAGGTACCTATTTTCTATAGTTAAAACAGCAAATGATTTTCTATTGTACCCACTTTGTTGTTTCCATAAAAGCTTAAACCTAAAAAATATGTCAACCAAATACTCAAGAGAGCACACTATCTTGAAATGCAAATGGTTATAACCCTTTTGTTAACAATAATGAGGGAGTTAACGGCTTCGTCCCGACTCTTGGAGCGTTATATCGTGTTACCACCTACACGAGATCTCCACGCCTCAATTTAGTTAATTGTAAATTAAACATTAGGTTGGTGTCGTCAGCTAATGTCGTAGCTCTTGTTGAAATGGTCAATAAGCAGCAGTCACTAGAGGTGAAATAGTTACCTCCCAGGAGGATGTTACTTGCGCTATTAAGCTAAGTCATCCGGCTCTATGGTTCAGTGGTAGCAAGCTTAAGGCGGAGGCGTTGGAAATCGTGGGTTCCATTCAAGGTCGTACTTTTATTATTCTAAATCTGGGGTTCTCATTTACTGATTATAGTACAGAATGTCATCTTGGCTAGCGTAATAATATGTCAGAAAGGGCTTATTACTGTTATATTTAAGATACTTTTGTACACTTGGTAAGCAATAAATACTTGAATACTGAATACCTACTACTATAAAACGACAATATCTTATCTATCTATATGTATGAAAGCAAAAGATCAAACTAACATGAGTGAAACCGCAGAGAACCGCTGTTATTAAATAACAGTTACTTTAATATGTGTAGTTGGTATTTTAGTTTATATAAATGGAGTGTTTTATTTTAGATTATTTAAGAGCACAAAAAATTGCTCTAAAAATATCCAAAACATGTATTGTTTAGGTATTTTCGTTTAATTTAATGTCAAGAGTCAAGAGATTCAGCTTATTTTCGTGTAATCGCCTTCTTGTTTGCACAAAAGACCTAGTACGTAGCCCGGGTCCTTTTGTGTGGGTATCTCTGCATATTTAATGCAAAATTGTAAGAGCAGCACCGGGCAGCAGTCCTTTGCAAACGTTGCGCTTTCATGACTTGTTACGGACCACTTTGGACGCAAACTAATTTGTTTTGATAACTATGCAAATTGTTCGGTGTTCCATTATTGTTATTACATCACAAACATTCCGTATACGAACTTATTAAATGGGGATGTGGACTACTTTTGAAAATCAAAATTCTATTTAGTCCGTCAGTTAGAAAAAAAAAACAATAGACACATGTTTTTTGCTTTTTTAAATAAATTAAAATATACAGAGATAAAGCGCATTAAAGTTTAGGGTGAGGGCGTCGTGACGTCACTAACCGCTAAAACCGCCATACAAACTGTCAGAATAGTGACGTCACGCGAAATTTCAACTCAATATATCGCCGTCACTTTTTGATTACGTAAAAAAAGAAAAAATATGTGTCCAATATTTTTTAATAATCTACAAGACGGACTAAAAAACAAAAATTAGTCAACATGCCCATTGCAATCGTTGAATATGTCACTCGAATCGGAATGTCTACCTATATAGTTATTATTTATTATTTTTTAAAGCGACACTTTTTTGGGCACGGTAGGGGAAAAAAACAGCATTAAGAATCCGTATTGAACGCAAAAAATTTACGTTTCGAGCTGTTTTAAATCCCCTTCTTTTTTCAATATTTCTCCTTTCTCCTACTTAGGAGACGACTTGTAGTCGTGCAAACGGAAATACATCAAATAAAATGTGTAAATTTTAAGATCTGTAAAATGGGTACCTATACGAAGGAAATTTCAAATTTTTTCATGTAAGTATTTCAACGTCTTTCCATTTCTAAAGGGCCATAACTTATAGTAAGCACACTTTAATTTGAGTATCATAGAAATAATAGCGGGTAATAGATCTTGGCATAATGGATGACACACCGTCGATCATGAAGGGAAGTAATTTATTGAAGACTTAGAACGCTTAGCAGCTAATAACTTGGCATCCGTGGCTCATTCATCAGTGTTGAAGCGTGCTTAACTTTTAACTTTACTCATTCGTGCGAGCATAGTTTATTAGTTCCTGACGATAGTTAAACTGTAGAAAAAAGTTGTATTAAATTTCATATAATGGATCAAACGTTTAACTTTTTTTTTTCTAAAGCCTTGTTGTTACTATGTTTCATATTTAATGAACTCAATAAAATTTTATTGAAATGATACAGTTCCTTCTTTATAAACTTAAACCCTTAATATTATAAATGCGATAGTGATTTTGTTTGTTTGTTTGTTCGTTAGGTACGCTTTCACGCCTCAACGGTTCGACTGATAATCATTTTTGTATATACGTTGTCAGGGGTAAGTACAGAGGAGGACATGGGGTACTTTTTGTGCCGGAATTCCCGCGGAAACTCTGAAATTAGCGCGGATGAAACCGCGGGCATCAACTAAAGCAATTTAAAAGCGGCAACCTAATACTAAATAGGTATTATTTAGACGTCTGAAGTAGGTACCTATGCTTTTTATAGCGAAGCACCTCACAAATACTGATTTTAGTTCAATATTGTTAATTTAGTCTTCAATTATACCATTTAAGTAGAAATAAACTATTTTTGTATTGCGTCTCTACCTCAAAGTAAATGCATCTTCTATCTTTCTTTTATTTGATTTCGTTGTATACGTTTTCATACAAAACATACCAGTTAACTTAATTACAATTAACAATTACTTACAGAAGGTCGCATTTAGAAATGCTTGTACAATTTCTAAAGCTACAACCATTTCCTTAAGTGGTTCCTAACTCTAAATGCTTATGCTTGACTAGCTAAACCGTAGGACCTGCCTGCAGCGTTTTCCTCGTTTGAAGTTTCAAAAACCCTGAAATATATGTTATTTAATACAAAAATATATTCCAAATACCTACAGATTTCCATGACTTTAACTTAAAAACTGACATTATATCCACACAAACTTTTAGGGGTTGAGTTTTGAAAATCCTTTAATAATAGTATGGCTCATATACCTATATTCTGCATTAGTTTTGGCTGGGTTTATCATAGAATTTTTTGAATAAGAAGCCATCACCACAAAAATGAATTGTTTATTATAATTTTACATCGCTTATTTTGGATAGTTTAGGTACATTGTAGTGGTTATAATTTCACTTTAATAAAGTTCAATTAACCTCATTGTAAAACTTATTCTATACAATTTCCAATTTTCCATCCGATGGAGATAAAAGATTATTTTTATTCCATGCTATATTTTTATTCTTCCACGGAATTGGTATAGCCAATTTACAGATGCTTCTAGCTCCCTGAGGCACGCCTCGCGGGGTTGCCGCTCGGAGCAATCCGTATTGGCTACGCGGTTGCATTCAATCGAGAGAAAACAAAAGGTGTCGTGGACGGTAAATAAAACGTCTAAATGGTAAAAATGTGGATCGGTACACAATCGTTATTGTTCTTTTACTTCTCTGGATATTATAATGACAGAAAAATAAAAACAAGAGTAAAGTTTTTAATTAATTTCTTCAATTTCATTACGTTCTTGTTTTTGTTTATTTGTGTGGACGTATTATTTTGTCTTTAAAACTTTACAAACTATCTAAAGGAGCATCGAGAATTATTATTCGTCGTATTTTTATCGATAATCCTAGGGAATCTTCTTAGAAGAAAATGTTTTAAACATTATTCACTAATAGCTGTTTTCACCCGCGATAAGTTGGGAGTTCCCGCGGGAATTTCGGGATAAAAAGTTCCCTATGTCCTTTTCTGTACCCCTGACAACGTGTATGAAAAATTGAAAACGTGTATGACCGGTTGAGTCATTGAGGCGGCAAGCGTAACAGACAGATAGACAGACAGAGTTACATTCACAATTATAATATTACTCGTAGGGACTGTAAATGCGTGTCGTAATAGGCTATATTTTCACTGTTGTTTGAATGTTGATATCCAATAATTACACTCGAAAATATCATGGATAAGCATAATATAAGCGAAAAAATCAATAGATTTGTTGAAAATACTAAATAGTTATAAACTGTTTAATTCTGACTATGTCTGTCTCTTTCTAAAACGGAATTTTGTATGGCGGTTATAGGGCGCTACAAGCCGAGTGACATCACTAGACTGTAGTGCTTTCCTTGTCTTACTTGAACTTTTAAAGAGTCATATCTCTAAAAGTACAAAAGATGTTTGTAAAAAAATAATGCTATTATACTATTAATACATCAAGGTTTATAAAATAATAAAAAAAATAAACACTAAAATTCCCTATTATTACGTTCAATTTTTTTAGTTCAGTAATGGCGCGTGACTCAGTATGAGCAGGTGTAACATAACTCCTGCCAGCACATCGATCTACGTGACGAAAAATGGAACCGTGTAGCTCACGCGTTTTAAACTTCTGTGACGGTTAATCCAATATGCAAATGTGACGGCATGCAAAGTTAAATTTGTCTGCCACTACATACGTTAGAAACAGATGATATGTAATTATTCAGATCATTATTTGCTCGGAGCGGTGTATCAGTGAGCGTAATCACTGTGAGAGCATTCCGCTATCTAGCACCTGTGAGTCGGGATGCACATTAAACATCTAAAGCCTGACGCCCAATGGGGGGAAGGGAATTATATTTCTTTATACTCTTTCTTACTTTAGTTCAATTACAAATTTCAATAATTTCTTATACTTACACCGCCGTAGTGATTAGTGAACCCGACAGCTATGCCAGGTTTCGCAGATTCGATTCCCGCATCGCAGTAACCATCATAAAAATGTAGTGAACATTTGTGTTTGCTCACTGTCTGGATGTTTACTGTTTAGTGTATATTTTATGTGATATTAACAACCAATAAATGTAGGTATATACATTTTTTATCCGTTATCTGTTACCCGAAATACAAAGCCTTTCTCGATTTAGGACCAGCGCTTGGCGCTGTGTGATAATATTCAAGCATTATTACATATTGTATTATTTATACTTCTATACTAGTATTTTAAAGAGAAAAGATTTGACTTTTTATGTTTGTTTGTTGGTAATGGACAAACTCAAAAACTACTTAAACGATTTTAATTTTTTTTTACCGAGGTATAGGAAGCTGCAGTACCTTTGAGTGACATAAGGTACACGGGAAAGTGTATTGTAAAGTGTTTGTTGCGTGGTGTGTTTGCTCTTGCTGAATAAAGTTTATCTTATCTTATCTTAACTCCAAAATTAAAGTGAAACCGTGGAGAATTCACTAGTTAATATATAACTATCTTAATATATACTATAAATTACGTGTCACGTTGTTTGTCCGCGATGGACTCCTAAACTACTGAATGGATTTTGATGAAATTTTGTAACCATTTATAATATGGTCCAACTTAAAAGATAGGATAGTTTTTATCCCGGAATTCCCGCGGGAACTCCGGAATTAATGCGGGGAACTGCTGATCACCGTAAACTACAGCACTTTTTTCCCGGAATTACCGTGGGAACTCCGAAATTACAGCTAGTATTATATAAAAAGTAATCCCTATTTCCCTTGGTTACGGCATCACGCGTGAACGGTTGGACCGATCATCATTAAATTTTGCATACTTGTTGTCAGGGGTACAGAGAAGAACATAGGGTAGGTACGTCTTATCCCGGAATTCCCGCGGGATCTCCAAAATCACCGCGGGCGCAAACGCGGAGGACCGCTAGCACCTAATATCATAATATCGCTGTTCAACCTCCAGCGGCACTCCTGCCAGTGTTCGTCAGGCCTTACGCAATGAGGTGCATTTACTTAATTCGTATTTCACTTTTCGTGTTGTCTGCGTTATTTCTGCCCATTTCATTTGACCGAGTGTACCGATCAAAGATTTCCAAGTATTCTTTTATTCTCAATCCGAGAGGGCTCTCGTTAACCTTGTTTGTACTTAAGTGGCTAACCGTCGCCCACAGACACTTTAAGTCGCAGTAGCACAAAGAACTTCACGTTGTAGGTTTTAAAAGAAAATTACCTACTTGATTCTGGGAATAAAGTTCTTTTTTTTTTCAAATCTAAATATTTCATTTTGTACGTTCTTAAACAGGGATTTATTATATCAAAATTGTTATTAGAAGCAAATTTTTATATCAATTAGGTGGTAATAAGAGACCCTCAAGAACGCTTCTAACTACGTGATGGCCAACGCGTTCTCTTTCCCACCAATTTTGCACCACCAGAAGGTTTTCTAGATTGTTTATGTCCTGGCTGTATGTTTAAAATAAATAAGCACCCAGATATATTATATTGATTTGTTTGTCGTTTTGTGCAAATTATTTTCGAGCCCATCTTCCTACACTGAAAAATGTACCTACTTCTACAAATAAACAAGTTGTTACAGTTTACAACTAAGCAACATTCGTTTATTAACTGAATCAAATTTGCTCACGTGTATTTATTTATTATTTATTTATTTATTCTTTATTGCACAGTTCGTACAAATGGCGAACTATATTTGTACATATTAACCCTATACCTAAGTTTGTAAATAAAAACATACATTACTCTACCGAGGTACTTATTTGAAAGCAAACACGTACTTTGTTTCGCTTTACGTAAGTTTATTGAGAATGATTACTTTCAGATGACTTTGCAAAAAAATAAAATAGGTTATAGTGTATAGTGTACCTACCTGCCTATAATAAGATGTTGCAGGAATTGAAAACCATTAAATTGTATAATTTTGTAAAAATTGTCCAAATTATCAAACGATTAGTGTTTTTTATTATTAATATAACGCCATGGATATTAACCCACTGGCCTTAACTGACAAATTAACAATTTTTCAGACTAACGATTTCGTGTTTTTTTCCTTTCCTTACTAATATTATAAAAGATGCGAAAGTGAGTTTGTTTGTTAGGTTTTCACGCCTTAACGGCTAAACCGATCATCATGAAATTTTGCATACACGTTGTCAGGGACACAGAAAAGGATATAGGCACTATTTATCCTGAAATTCACGCGTTATCTCCGAAATTAACGCGGAAGAAACCTCAGGAAACAGCTAGTCCTACTAATATTATAAATGTGAAAGTGAGTTTGTTTGTTTGTTACGCTTTCGCGCCTTAACTGCTCAGCCGATCATCATTAAATTTTGTACGCACGTTTTCAGGGATACAGAAAAGGACATAGGGTATTTTTGTCCTGGAGTTCTTGCGGGACCTCCGAAATTACCGCGGGTGAAACCGCGGTTAACAGTTAGTAATAAATTAATTTTTAACATTATGTTACGCAACTTTGAGCACGAGTATGCCCAAATCGAATGGAACACAATCATGCCAAGTTCCTAAACGCTCCCTTGTTTAATTAAGATGGGCATACTGGCTTGAGTAAACAGAGAAAGCCCAACTCCGGTGCTTCATATTATTAGCCACCATTGCGAAGCGAGTGGAACTGGAAACACATGGACGAACCAAGAGTCGAGAACAACTTGTTGACCTGAAAACGGCTCCGAGTTCCTCAAGATTAATTGGTTCTCGCAAACGTCTCGGCTAATCTGGGAAATCTGCGAGTCCGAATCCGGTCGTAAAGATAATGATCGCGCAATGTTAATTTAAACTTCATTAAATTTCGTGTTTGGTTCATAAATAAATCCAGTACGTTAGGGAGTCGTGGGAAACACGGCAGATGCGTAAGTGCTCTTACAAGCTATCCGAGTAATAGAATAGTTGTAATAGAATAGTTTGTGGAAACATGGAAGAAGACTCGGATGTTACCAAACTGAACGTAAGTCATTTTGTATTTTTATATATGTACAATATATCGTATTTCTTTTGTTATTTTCTCTGTCTCCATTAATTTTGTGTGTGCAATCAAATGTAGGTATTTCGATCAGGTTTCAAACGATGTACCTACCTAACTATAAAAATAGTTAAATATCTACCATATTTACATACCTCCATGGAAATGGAACATTTTTCCATAGGAAAACGGAAAGGTTTCCGTAATTTTCTTTACCATTGTTCGTTTTTCATAACTCATGTGAGCGCATTAAAACATTTCAAATGTTGTACAGAACGTAGCAGCGGGTACGTTGTATTGCACAACATACAAAGTCTTCGTAAATAGAGAAACAAATGAGCGGAGAACGTGGAATACTTTCGAGCCTTTTTGTCTTTAGCGTCCGCATTTGCGAGCCCGATGGCCCTCATGACGCCATTCCTAACATCGTCGCCGAGTAGGTACTCATGCTTCGTACGAGGGATTTCACTCATGGGACGAAATACGAACGGACGAGGTATCCATTACAAACGTGCTCTTGCCGTGTTCAGGTTCTATGCATTCTCTTTTATGTCGGTTGATTCACTTGCGTTCGAATTAATTAGCAAAGACGTTCAAGAAAATGTTGTTATGATAAAGTGTTTGTGTTTTCACAGTCTTGGCTGAATCTGTTACCTACGCGATATAAAATATTTTTTGTTTGTTGAAATGTGTGTTATGTGAACCCTAAACTTAGAAATGTTTTTCGTGCAAAACTTTCAGATATCTAGTTAATGTCGAGGACCATTGCTAACTAGAGCCGTGATGCAGATCATTGTTTCACGCAAAGTTCAAGGCAATTTCCTTCTCATAATTTCCGGTGCGATTTCAAACTCCCAGCAAACGGGGTGTTATCGTTCGCATTGGTATCAAATTGAAAATTAAGTTGGTAGCCTGGTGGGACGGAGTAAACGTTTCAAGTTAAAAGTTTAGATTGTTGGAAAATGAAGAATATCGATAAGGTCGTGTAGAATCACAAAGATATTTATTCGAAACTATATGAAGCATCCCTTTCTCGAAGAAATTAGAAATATTCATATATATTTATCCACATTTTTTATTATCTATTCTTTTTCGAAAATAATAAATGAAATCTTGATTTGTTCCGTTAATTTTTCCATCCATGTTTTTAGGCAAAATTAATACATGTACTTAATCCTTTCAAATAATAATTTCCAGCTAAATCTCGTGTAAAAACAAATACCGAAATGTACATTTCTACTTAAGTCCCTGAACATCAATATTTTAGGCCAAGCATAAAGGTGAACGATGCCGCATCAGCGCCGAAATGGACCCGAGCAGTGACGAAATAAAGAAATTCAAGGAGAACCTTCTTCGGTCCGTCTCCGACGGAGAGTGAGTCATGAATATAATAAGAGTCACGCGCTTAACTCGTCTCGTGGACTTTCCATTTAATTTCATATTTTTCCTGTGATTAAATAAAAATCATTTGCCTACCAAAATAGTCGTATATTTTGCAAAAATAACAATAAATACGTTGATCAGTCCTTATTATTAAATAAATATAGGATATAAAAAAATATCTAAACATTTAATTTTATTATAATGAAGATCATAACGAAGGATTATCGTAGTCATGATAAACTTAAAATTATTAGAGGTAATTCATATTATTGTCTTCTACTGTGTGTGCAATAAAGTATATTTGATTTGATTTGATTTGATTTGAATTTTATCAGATAGGTAAACGTCATGGATTACCTTCAGTAAAATATTGACATTTCATTGAATTATTTACGTAGACTGTGTCCAAACATAATTTCAACAGCAAGATATTTTTAATTTCCGCTTGTCTTGAACCTTCGAGCAGAATACCATTATGTTGTTGTAAAATATTTCGCTCTTTGTAAAGAATTGGCTCAAAATATTATTGAAAATTGAATTTTCAAACGACAAATTGATATTCGTAAATCTATTATAAAATAATAAAATTATGGCAACGAGTCAATTTTTCATCACCAATAAAAATATCAATAAAACAAACATCTAATAAAAAACTAATTTGATCGGAATAGGCAGAATATACCAAACGATAAAATAATAAAGTATTACGAGTACCTATTATTTTTACTATTTTTAAAACAATTTTATTCCATGGTATAAAAAGCGTTGCCGAACGAATCATGAATTATGATGCCCAGGTAGACGGGTAGGTAATCCTCTGATTTTACTTGTATTTACATCCAAAGTCATTCGAACCAAGAGTTAGCAACGTAGAATAATAACACAAAAGCTTTGCCAAATCCTCGGATATTATATCCATTGTAAGAAGTTAAATAATATATAAATAGCAACTTATACATTCACAGATTAACATGATATTATTGTTTTGACTTGCTTTAGCTGGCTTAAAAGCTACTTCTGAGTCTGATATCTTGGTTTTCATTTATATAAATCAAAATTGTATAGTCTAAAAGTATGATTTTGCGCAGTTCCCGTTTTAGATGATTAAAAGGAGGAATCGCTGGATCATTATCTGACTCTACTCGAAACTTTTATTCGTCAGCTTGTCACCAAGTTTTCGATTGCCTAATTCTGGTACACATTCGCAGATCAATACTTTCCGATAGTGGGTTGAATGTTGGTCCCAAACAACCGAGATCTAGATCAGCATCGAAGGCACGCGAGGCGTTGCTCCTACCTGATAACGTCTTAGCTGAACTGGATGAAACTAAAGTGTTTGAACTTAAAGAGGTAATAAAATATATTATATTATCTATACTAATTTATAAAATACAAATGTGAGTTAGTTTGTTACGCTATCACGACATAACTCCTACACGGATAATCATGAGATTTTGCGTACACGTTTTCAGGGGTATAAAAAAAAAAGAACATAGGGAAATTACATCGAGAATTTGAAAATTAACACACGTGAAGCCATGGGGAACAGCTGGGGACCTAGACTATCTCAAAAGCATTTAGACAGTAAAGTTGATGCAATAGGTAGTGCAACTAACAACTGCGCCAATATGTCGTAGGTTCAATTCCGTCAGGTAAAACTTTCATTATGCAAAGAACATTTGTGTTCCGTGAGCCTCGATGTTTGGTACCCATAGTACAGGTTCTGTTTAGTTTGGGTTCACGTGGCGCTGTGTAATTGGGATGTGGACTACTTTTGAAAATCAAAATTCTAATTAGTCCGTCAGTTAGAAAATAAAAAATAATAGACACGTATTTTTTGCTTTTTCAAATAAATTAAAATATACAGAGATAAAGCGCATTAAAGTTAAGGGTGAAGGAGTCGTGACGTCACTAACCGCAAAAACCGCCATACAAACTGTCAGAATAGTGACGTCACGCGAAATTTCAACTCAATATATCGCCTTTATTTTTTGATTACGTAAAAAAATAAAAAATACGTGTCCAATATTTTTTAATAATCTACAAGACGGACTAAAAAATAAAAATTAGTCAACATGCCCATTATGTCCAAGCCTTAGTATATACCTACTATTATTAAGTTATTATTTTATCAGTTTTTACTTATACCAATATTTGAAGTAAACTAACTGAAAGACGACATCGTAAATTATCATCTCATAGTTTTCGTTTTGATTGATGATAGTAATTATTTTGTTGTTGTTTACAGGCGTTCCTATTATTCGACCTCGATGGTGATGGATGTATTGACCACAACGATTTGCGTGGGACATTTGTCAGTCTGGGTGAGAATGTGGACGAACAAGCTGTTACAAATATGCTTTCTGAGGTTAGTGACTAAACTTTGTAAAGAAGGTGGTGCTCTTTAATATAATATTAATTATTTTATAATCTATATTAATATCATAAAGAGGAATGATTTGATTTTTTTTGTTTGTTTGTTGCGATTTAATTCAAAAACTACTGGACCGATTCGCAGGTAAAACCGCGAGAAACAGTTTGTAGAAAATATAGATGGAAACTTTTTATTTTCAATGCGTTAAAATTTGAGTTCATTTGCTTGATATGGGTCATTTTTTAAATGACATTTAGTTACCAGTAGACAGTAGAAAAAAAATAAAAAAGTAAATAAAAAAACATACATACAATCTGTTCCGTCCTCATTCTAATTTTGTCGTATTTCATTATTCTGTGGTTAATGATACTGACATCCATAGTCTGTGGCAACGGTTGGTTTTTTAATCAACTCATGCGCGGGTACGGAGAAAAAACGTTGAGACAAGGGGAGAACGAACGCAATCGCGGAAGCGGCAGGAGCTCTGCAAGTTTCTATCTACTTCTCGTAACGTGTCCAAGCGTTGGAACGCAAAATCTAACTTTTGGTGTGTGTTTGTGCTAATTATCACCTGTGCTTTGCCGGCCGGCTTTATTAGACGCAAAATATAGACAATCATCAGGCGCTCTTCAAGTAACCGGTTGAGGAGTTCATCGGCTAGGTGCAGCAGCAGCAGCCGCAGTCGCCAGTGAGGTACGTGCGCATTGTATTGCTCTGTACTTGGATGTCGAACGTCGTTAACCTTTAGATTCGGCGAATACATTACCGTGTTCATTCCATCAATTGTATTTGACCCAGAGTGCGTTTGAGTCTAGATTTGTATAAACCTAGACAAGGACGTCACATCTTTTTGGTGCCGAAACCAGGGAACCCACCTCAATACCGAAGTGCGATCAAAATACCTATTGAGATTATCCTTAAAACTACGATTATTATCATCCAAGAATCGCCGCAGTTATTTATATACCTAACTCATATTTTGTTGCGGTATTGGTTGTCTTATTTTACTATAATATCGTTAACTAAAGCGTAATATTGCATATAAATCGTTTGGCATAGCATATTTCGTAGGTATCAACTTGATAAAATAATAATTTAATATTGGTCTCGAAGTTTTCGATCATACATGCGCAATTTATATCTACCCTACACTTGCCAATTTATAAGTCAATAGGTATAAGTCGCCAACACGAATGTCAAGCACTTTCACACATTATTGTAATTGGATTTTGCAATCTTGATTTGGACAAACGAGTCAATGTTTTGGTTTTAATTGCTGTAAGATCATATAAACAATCATTAATTCTCATCGGTGTTTATATATTTTTCTCGGCTTACGGCAACTCATAGACCAAAATATTAACATTCATCGAAATTATACGTATCGGTGTGTCTATTATTAATATTAATTATTAATAAAAGGCACAAACAAATTCATCGACAACATTGTTGTATTCATAATCTTAAATATCTTACCTACCTTACGATCGCAGTGCAGTGATCGTATACAGTTGCGGAGTGATAGGTACCTAACGTCCGTCCGCATCATCGGGAGCCTATTCTCGACCGGAGACCTATTCTGGTATCTTTCGGTTTCGTTTTCGTTTTCGTAATCGTTCTTTCGTGATCGTTGTTTCGTTGTGATTTTCGTCATCGAACTATTTTCAAACCAAATTAGTTTTGTATTGTACACATTCCTACATATATTCACGCTGATTTCTTCCAAGGGCTAACAGAAGCTCGAGTGAAGCGTAACTTATATCAACTATTATGTCGCTATTAACCAAGCGAGTTAAGCGTAAACCTAGCCTTACGAAGTCAAGGTCTTTCCATGAAGACTATACCGTGAACGATTTACCGGCTTTGCGAAGGAAGCGAACAATCGCTTATAATCGCTTATCGAAAACTTTAGAAATTGGACTTAAATCCGATGTTGATGAGGAGTGTCGAGAACTATTTCTATCGTATTATCAGGAGGTTAAGAATACGGCCGCGAGTTTTGAAGATACGCATTTTACCATATTAAGTATACATGACGCGGACGAAGAAGACGACGGTATTCAGGAGCGTTTTGATGATCTTCATTTTAGAGTGATTTCTATCTATCGAAAATTAACTAATACTATAGAAAAGAAGGAATTATCTCAAAACAATAATACGTTGTCACGCATACGTCTACCGAAGATAACGTTACCTACGTATGATGGACACATTAAACATTGGCCCGAGTTCTTCGATACATTCAATGCCTTTGGTTCTGGCAACCCTACGAGTAACAGCTGATTTTTTGTGTTCCGTATAATTTATTAAATTTCGTTCAAATTGTTGATAATTAAAGCCCATTTCCAATGTTATAGCTCATAATTCGATAAATAACAGGTGATATTATTAAGTTTTATGTTTTAAGTTGGATTTTGCTGTAATTTGCAAGAATTTGATACTTGAGAGTGACAGGTAGTTTTTGTCATAATTTAAATGTTTTTTTTCTTTGTTTTGACCAAGTAAAGTCTAAATTAACTAGTTTTCGTGTTCTTTAACTATAATATTCTATTGTAACTTATATTTTAAGCGTAAATTCTATATTTTTATCGAATAATATAATTGACCGTTAACCTAGAAACTACCCGACACTTATTGTGATACAGGTCTTTGGCTTATTTTTTTGGTATAATTTCACACTTAAAGTATACAATGATGACCCGTAAGGCTTTAACTCGCCAGGAGGAGTCTAAGCTTCAACTGGTTTTGCAGGAATTAAGGGTTTCCAAGGACTTGTGTGCACAACTTAACAGTGAAAGAGAAGATAATGAAAGGGAACTTTTGCAATTAATCAATAGCAATACCAAATTGAAAGCAGAAATGACTGCTTTATATTCGAAATACACTTGTATTGTTGAGGAGCGGGACCATCTCCAAAATATAGTGGATAAGTTTGACCGGTGCAGTGATGAATATGAGCAAACATTGAAAAGGACATCTACACTGGAGCAGGAGCTTCGTGAGGCCCATCTCCACATCTCCGACTTAGAAGAGGCTGCTCTGAATATCACTGTGCGGCAAAATGATAGCTTATTTCATGAATTGGTGGAGATTGCCCCGCAGTTGGTTTCTGCTACAAAAAGTAATCCAATCACCACTATAGATCTCACAAAAGATGAGACAATAACAACCTCTAAACACTCAACTAATTTGTTATATTGTAGCAGGAACAAACTCAAAAAATATATAAAAATAAACAGGTACATTAAAAAAACTCAAAAATTAATAAAAAGTCATAAATCTGTATCCTTGTATGCAAAGGCAAGTAAAGAAAAAATAACATTATTAGACGATCTAGAAATATGTACCAACAAATTACAAAATAGTAGGTTACAGCATGAAGCTGACACACAAAAATTACAATTAAAGATTCAACAACTTACAGACTCTTTAACATCCATCAATAAAAAATATGAAACTTCTCAACAGGTGATCAGGGAGTACTCTAATGCAGTGAAAAACCTTTTAAAACCATCAAACTGTAATACAGAACACAATAACTCAAAAGTTAATAATAATACATTTAGTTGTGTTTGCTCTAGTTATTCACAGCAGACGAGTGAACCCTCTTCCCAACCAACTATTTCAATGCAGGACAGCTTGAATGCCTGTTCTCAGCAGTCTTTAAATTCTTTGCAAAAAACTATAATGTTCAGCGATGACATTGGGAGAAATATGGGCTCAATACTAAACTCTCAATTCAAGGGACATTCTATTTTTAATAATTGTTCACCGTCAGCATGTTTTGATGTCATAATGAATAAAACATTAAAATGTAATCTCAAAGCTTACACAAATTTAATTATTTTTGTTCAAAATAGGGGAAATGTGGGCAAAAAAGACCTTATTAAATATTGTAATTATTTGTTAAGTTCCAACTTAAAAAAGGTAATTTTGTTTACATTCCCATACTCTAGGACGTTGCCAGAAGCAGAAAATAATATTAGATATAAGCTTAATGAATATCTATACACTATTTCAAAATACAAGGATAAGTTCCATATAATTGACACTAACACTTTTGTTAGTAATAAATATCATTATTTGACAAAAGGTAGTTATTACCTTTCTCATAGTTTTAAGCGACAGGTAGCAGTTGCGCTATCATATTATTTTGAAATCTTAGCCAAGAACTTGGCTAGTAATTATTCTGCTTCTATTGAGCAGTTATATGACATTGGTAACAATGACATTATGAATATTAATAATCTTGACATACAATTAACTACTAACAATTTTGACATACAAAATGATAATTTATTGACATCTAATTCTGACATACAATATGATGATAATTTATTGACATCACAATTAATTCAAAATAATTTAAATTAAATAATAAGACAATAGAGATGACCTCTGGCACTAATCTAATTAAGTTATCTGACATGACAAATGATTATTATTGTTTGAAAGGGAGTCCAAAGAAAAAGCATACTTCAAATGTTCATTGTATTAACCTGGTGCATCAAAATATATATTGTTTGACAGCAGGCAAGCAGCTGGAGCTGGAATTATTCATGAATTCGGAGAGTATTAGTATTATGTGTATCACAGAACACTGGTTAAGGGGGCATCAGCTCATGTTTAATTTCAGTAATCACCGGGTCGGTAGCTCATTCTGCAGAGTGAATGCAATACATGGGGGGTCGTTAATTTTTATAAATAGAAACCTTAAATTTAAAGAAAGAAAGGATATTGTATCTCTCTCTGTAGAATGTGTAATTGAGCTTGCCTGTGTACAATTAGAGCAATTCATTGTTGTTTGTGTATATAGACCTCCTTCTGGCGATTACTCCTATTTTTCAGAAATTATGGATGTTGTTTTGTGCAAGTTAAGTAATACTGGTAAGAAGTTGTTTGTTTGTGGAGATTTTAATATTAACATTCTAGAAAAAACATCCTTGTCTTGTAATATTCTAAATTTATTCAAATCTCACAATCTTTTACATTTATTTATGGAGCCTACTAGGATATGCACTACTACGTCAACCTGTTTGGATAATATTTATAGTGATGTAGTTCCCAAACACAAGAATATTATTAACAAATTAGACTCTGACCACTCCGGTCAGTTAATAAATTTTGAAATAATAAAAAACCATGTAACTAAAAGGAAAATTAATTATGTGCCGGTAACCACTGATCGCTTGGAGCGAATGCGGGTAGAATTGATTAATAACTTATCTTTTACACAGTCAAATTCGGATCCTAATTCCTTATATAATTCTTTCTTTCAAACGTTTCACCGTCATTATAACTCAATATTTAGTTCCAAAGTGATCACAGTTACCAACAGTCCTGCCTTTAGCGAATGGGCAACAGTAGGAATACACAAAAGTAGGCAAGTGTTATATGGGTTATACTATGAAAGGCAGTTCAATCATAGTGAAGAGTTTAAAGAGTATGTAAAATCATATTCAAAAATTTTCAAAACAGTTTGCATGTTGTCTAAGTCCCATTTTATTAGTTCAAAGATCAAAAATAGTAATGATAAAGTTAAAGCCACATGGAAAATAATTAATGAAGAAACTGGTAAAGCTAAATCCGGTGACACTAACTTTAAGCTATGTGTTAATGGTAAAATCATTCAGTCAGATTTGGAAGTCGCTAATGAGTTTGAAAGCTTCTTCGCTAAAATACCCGTTTCTTTAACCAGCGCTTTAGGCTCTTCTACCCCCGTTGCAGAGTCACTTCTTAAGGAAAATGTTCCAGAATGTTCTAGTGAATTCAGTTTTAGCCATGTAAGTGTATATGATATCTTCAAGGTGTTTAAGACAATAAATCTTAAAAAAACAGCTGATCTGTGGGGGATCTCTGTTAGTATTATAAGTTCATTAATTGATATTATTGCACTAGATTTAGTTGATATATTTAACAAATGTATAGACTGTGGTGTGTTTCCTGACCAAATGAAATATAGTAAAATAACACCATTGTTTAAAGCAGGTAGTACAACAGACCCTACTAACTTTAGACCAATTTCAGTACTACCCACATTTAGTAAAATATTTGAAAAGCTTATACTTAGCCAACTACTCACATACTTTAATAAAAACGACTTACTGCATCATAAACAGTTCGGTTTTACTCGTGGTCGCTCAACAACTGATGCAGGAATTAAATTAATTGAAAATATATTTGAAGCCTGGGAGGAGTCACGTGATGCTTATGGAGTGTTTTGTGATTTATCCAAGGCCTTTGATTGTGTTGAGCATACAACTTTGGTCAGGAAACTACACTATTACGGAATACGAGGTGTAGCTTTGGATCTTCTTACTTCGTACTTGAGTGATAGGATCCAAAGGGTTGATGTCAACGGAAAACGATCACATGGTTCTGCCGTTGTAATGGGAGTACCCCAAGGATCTATATTGGGACCATTCCTGTTCCTTGTTTATATAAATGACTTACCTTATCTAGTGAGGGACAACCATGAGATAGTATTGTTTGCAGATGATACATCTTTAGTGTTTAAGGTTAATAGACAGCAATCGGCTGTAGACGATGTGAACAATGCTCTCTCCAAAATAGTACACTGGTTTAATGCTAATAACTTATTACTAAACCGTAATAAAACCAAATGTGTAAGATTTGTGACAAAAAATGTTAAACAAGTAAAAACCAGAGTACTGATCAATAATGAGGATTTGGAAATGGTCGATGAAACTGTCTTTCTAGGTATAACATTAGATGCAAAGTTACAATGGGGCCCACATATAAAAAAGTTATCAGGTAGATTAAGCTCGGCGGCTTATGCTGTTAAGAAAATCCGTCAACTTACTGATATTAATACCGCGCGTTTAGTTTATTTTAGTTATTTCCACAGCATTATGTCATACGGCATACTGCTGTGGGGTGGTGCCGCGGATATCGAGTCTATATTCGTGTTGCAGAAGCGAGCTATTCGCGCAATCTATAAGTTAGGCCCTCGAGATTCACTGAGAACTAAATTCAGCGAGTTTAAAATAATGACTGCACATTCTCAGTACATATACGAGAATTTATTATATGTTCACAAAAATTTAGGCAACTTTAAGAAAAACAGTGATTTACATAATCTAAACTTAAGAAATAAAGATAAACTCGCTGTGCCTAAGACTAGGCTCCATAAAATTTCTAAGTCATTTAAAGGACAATGTATACACTTTTACAACAAACTCCCAAACGATGTAATTAATTTGTCAATTAATAAATTCAAGAAACTTATTAAACACAGATTATGCGATAAAGCATATTATAGTGTAGTAGACTATTTAAATGATACAGGCGTTTGGGAATGAATTGCTCTATCCAATTCCTATTTTTTGTTTTCCTAGTTTATAAGTATGATCATTAAAAGACAGCGCTGCTGAGTTTCTTGTCAGTTCTTCTCAGCAGAGGACGTATTCCGAACTGACGGTAATTTATAGTTCTAAGAACCTGCTGACGATTACAAGTGATTGTAACCAATCCTAAGTAATAAATAGCTTTTGAATTTTGAATTTTTTGAATTTTGCCTTAATTCATTCTTCCTCCACTCTCAATAATACCGAGAAGTTTCACTACCTAATTTCGTCCTTGAGTGGTGATGCGTTGGCTGTAATTCGACCATTTCCTATCATCGGTGATCACTATCATGATGCGTACCAGGCACTCACATCTCGCTACGAAAATACACGTGAATTGGCATTCACATGCTGGAGAGACATTCTTAATATTGAGTTTAAGGTTAACAATGCAAAGGAGTTTCGCCGTTCGTTGGATGCAATAGATGAAAATTTAAGTATACTTGAGAAGCTTTATTTACCAGTGGCACATTGGGATTTCGTTCTTATCTATCATATGCTATCGAAACTAGATTCTAAAATGCGTCGTGATTTCGAGGAGAAACATTCTGGTACTGAACTTCCAAAATATAAGCAACTCAAATCATATTTGCATTCGAAGTGTGAAGCTCTCATTCGCGATACACATTTTTCAGAATCGAGTAAGCCAACGACGTCCAACCGAGAAACGCAAAAGGCAACTGCTCTTCCGTACTTCTCCAATTCGAAACGAAACCTATCACACACACTCGTGGTTAGTCATGAAGAGCCGAAGCAGCGTTCCAGTGAAGGAGTACCCTCTAAAATCGTACGGCATTGTTCATTTTGTGGCGATGACCATTTGATATCGTCATGTAAATCTTTCGCACAAAAATCCATCGAAGAACGTAGATCTATCGCACAGGAGAAGAGGTGGTGTTACAATTGTTTGAAACCGTCACATCACTTAAAGGATTGTAGTTCCTTCTTTTCCTGTCAAAAGTGTAAGCGTAAACACCACACGCTTTTGCATGAGGACTGTAAAGGTGAGGTAGAATCCAAAGAAACAGCATCAAACGGAACCAAATCATCACTCATCGTTTCGAATGCGAATTCAACTGTGCTGCTTCCTACCACCCTTGTACAAATCACGGATGCATCGGGTAACTTTCACTCGTTCCGCGCACTCTTCGATACCGGCAGTCAAAACAATTTAATTACTGAGCAAGCGGCGAAGGTTTTAAACATTCGACCCAGTCGTGTGAACGAGTGTGTACATGGCTTAGGTGACGCCACAACGGCTGTAACAGGTACAGTTCGGTGTTCCATCGGAACAAACAACACTCTTTTCTTTAGAGACGTAGACTTAGACGTCATTAACAAAATTTGTGGTGACCAGCCAATCGCTAAGCTCAATACGTCAGGCTGGTCTCACATAAAATCACTTCCATTGGCGGATCCAGGTTTTGATATGCCTGGACCGATCGATCTCTTACTAGGTGCAAATCTATTCGTGGAGTCTCTTCTCAACGGCCGTATCAAGGGTGATTCTATTCATCCTACAGCATTAAATTCTGTATTCGGATGGCTGTTGTTGGGTAAGACACCATTAGCAACCAGTTCTCTGGTGCAAATCCAAGCTCGCATCGACAACGATCTTCTACATCTGGTGCAGAAAATGTGGGAGATCGATGTGGTCCCGCAAGCCACCGCACTCTCACCTGAGGAGTCGCTCTGTGAACAGAAGTTTCTAACAGATCATTCCCGTACTGAAACCGGTAGATATGTGGTTAAGCTGCCTTTTAAGAATTCAACTGAACCCACATTCATTAATTCGCGGGATATCGCCCTGAGGCGATTCTATGCTCTAGAAAGACGTTTATTACGTGACACCGAATTGAAGCGACAATATGCTGAGTTCATGAACGAGTATCATACACTCGGTCACATGAATTTGGTTCCATCTGACGAGATAGGTCGTGGCAAATACTACATACCACATCATTGCGTCGTGCGACCTGAAAGCACTACAACAAAATTACGCGTTGTCTTTGATGCTTCTGCCAAGGATGAAAATTCAAAGTCGTTAAACTCCACATTATTGATCGGCCCTAAGTTACTTAGTAACATAGCGGATATTCTTTTGCGTTTTAGGGAACACGTGATTGTTTTCATGGCTGATGTACGCCAAATGTACAGACAAATTGTTGTTGCTCCAGAACATCGTAGCTATCAGCGAATTTTATGGAGAGCAAACCCAGGCGAGCCTCTTCAAGAGTTTGAATTAACAACTGTCACGTATGGAACTGCTGCCGCCCCATTCCTTGCTTGCAGAACTATTCAACAACTTGCACTGGATGAAGGCGATTCATATCCTTTGGCAAAACAAATATGTTCCTCTGATATATACGTCGATGATGTTGTTAGTGGGCGTCCATCCTTGAAATCAGCGCTTGACGCAAAATCACAGTTAATCGAGTTATTCAAACGAGGTCAGTTTGAGCTGCGAAAATGGGCCAGCAATGAGCCTCAATTTCTTGCTGATATTCCACACGAGAATTGTCTGCTAGACGCAGTATCCTTTGAAAACACGGAGCCAGCTGCTCTAAAAGTGCTGGGATTAAAATGGAGTCCTTCGATCGATTCGTTTCTGTTCGACGTAAAACCGTCAAATCAGGTTTGTACCAAACGTGCGATTCTGAGCGAAGTGGCAAGAATCTTTGACCCGTTGGGCTTTCTTTCTCCACTGACAATTCAAGCGAAATGTTTAATTCAGAAGCTCTGGATAATCGGCGTCTCGTGGGATGAAAGCACACCTGATGAAATACAACAAATTTGGACTGATTATCAGAGCCAACTACCAATATTACGAAATCTTCGAATTCCTCGTCGGCTCACAGTTGACAAAGCAAAATCGTATGAACTTCACGGTTTCTGTGACAGTTCAGAGACTGCGTATGGTGCTGTTATTTATTTACGGGTGGTGAGACATGATGACTCGGTGCAGACATTTCTCATATGTGCTAAAGCTCGTGTAGCTCCATTGAAACGGCTCTCCATTCCTAGGCTGGAGTTATGCGCTGCCCTGCTCCTCTCAGATCTCTTCAAGGTCGTGAAAGATACATATTTTTCTCGAATCTCCCTGGACGCAGTCCACCTGTGGTCCGATTCGACAATCGTGCTGTCATGGTTAAAATCTCATTCATCACGTTGGGTAACTTTTGTAGCTAACCGCGTCAGTCATATTCAAGATATTGCTCCAACTCAACTTTGGCGGCATGTGCCATCTGGTGACAACCCAGCCGATTTGTGTTCTCGTGGTCAACTTCCAGAAAGTCTTATCCGCAATACATTATGGTGGGCGGGCCCGCCATGGCTGACTCAGCCTCAGAGCGAATGGCCAATTGATTCTAGTTGCGCTGAACCTGATATTGTTGAATCTGAGGAGCGAAAAGGGTCATTGGTTTTGGTAGCCAATCAAAACACTCATTTTATCGATAGTCTTCTTAATCGTTTCTCATCTTTGGACAAGATTGTAGGTATAATCGCTTATACATCTCGTTTCCTTTCTAACCTACGTAATTCGACTTCTCATCGTCAAACTCTCATTTTGACGAGCGATGAACGTCATCAAGCGCTCATGGTCATCGTAAGGCACGTTCAGGGAGGGGCTTTCGCGAGTGAAATTGTTAAATTGAAGTCTGGTCAACCTTTACCAAAGCCACTTCGCAAACTTAATCCGTTTATTGATCCCGAGGGTATTCTCAGGGTGGGCGGTCGAATATCACGATCTGGTCTTGAGTATGATCACAAGCATCCGGCCCTTTTACCAGGGAGCAACATACTCACGACTAGGATCATAGAATCCGTTCATTCGAAACATTGCCACCCCGGTGTAAATACCACTCTATACCTCATTGTGCAACAGTTTTGGATAGTGTCCGCTAAACGCATAATTCGACGGTGCCTGTCAGAGTGCATTCGATGTTTCCGTACTCGTCCCCAAACCTTACAACCTTTCATGAGTGACCTTCCATCATTTCGAGTCAATCAAGCGAAACCGTTCTCTATCGTAGGTGTAGATTTCGGTGGACCGTTCCGCATCAAGTTAGGATCACACCGCGGCGCCAAAACGGATAAGGCGTACCTTTGTTTATTCGTTTGTCTAACTACAAAGGCAGTTCATCTGGAGGTAGTTTCAACCTTGTCGACGGAGGGCTTCATCGCCGCGTTACGACGATTCGTGGCAAGGCGTGGACGTTGTAGCGTCATTCATTCCGATTGTGGAACTAATTTCATAGGTGCCCACAACTATCTAGCGACGTTAATGGAAGGAGCTTGTCGTTCAGAACGCCTCGAATTTAAATTCAATCCTCCCTCAGCCCCTCACTTCGGTGGTGTATGGGAGATCCAGATTAAGACTGCAAAATCTCATTTGTATCGGACTGTCGGTGATCAGTTGCTAACATTCGAAGAGCTTACAACTCTTTTTACGCAAATCGAAGCTCTGTTAAATTCGCGACCTCTGTGTCCCATCAGTTCCGACCCTAACGATATAACCGCATTAACACCCGGTCACTTTCTAACTTTGGAGCCCTTAACGTCTGTTCCTGATCCAGACATACTTGACGTAAACGTAAACCGTCTTAACCGTTGGCAACTTATCCAATCGTTTCATCAGCATTTCTGGACGCGTTGGAAAAATGAGTATTTGCATTCACTCACGCAGAGAGCAAAATGGACGAAAGCATCGAGACCGTTAGAAATCAATTCGGTAGTTATCATTAAAGACGATAATCGGGCTCCTCTACACTGGCCACTCGGCAGAGTAGTTGAGCTTCATCCAGGGCCTGACGGAACCGTTCGTCTGGCTACTGTTAGAACCGCGGCGCACACGTTGATCAAGCGACCCTTGGTCAAACTGTGCCCCTTGCCTGTCAAGGACTGTTAGATACTACTTTCTTTCAATCGTAGTTTTAAGCGTAGATTTAAGCAGTGACGTAATTCAAACAACATGGTAAAATAGTTTTTTTTTATTTTATTCGAAAATACCACAGGTATTTTGGTGGGCGGTATGTTCCGTCCTCATTCTAATTTTGTCGTATTTCATTATTCTGTGGTTAATGATACTGACATCCATAGTCTGTGGCAACGGTTGGTTTTTTAATCAACTCATGCGCGGGTACGGAGAAAAAACGTTGAGACAAGGGGAGAACGAACGCAATCGCGGAAGCGGCAGGAGCTCTGCAAGTTTCTATCTACTTCTCGTAACGTGTCCAAGCGTTGGAACGCAAAATCTAACTTTTGGTGTGTGTTTGTGCTAATTATCACCTGTGCTTTGCCGGCCGGCTTTATTAGACGCAAAATATAGACAATCATCAGGCGCTCTTCAAGTAACCGGTTGAGGAGTTCATCGGCTAGGTGCAGCAGCAGCAGCCGCAGTCGCCAGTGAGGTACGTGCGCATTGTATTGCTCTGTACTTGGATGTCGAACGTCGTTAACCTTTAGATTCGGCGAATACATTACCGTGTTCATTCCATCAATTGTATTTGACCCAGAGTGCGTTTGAGTCTAGATTTGTATAAACCTAGACAAGGACGTCACACAATCGAACATAGAACCTTTCTGGAACCTCCTTTTTGGAAGTCGGTTAAAAAATACAGAAACTAATCGATGAAAATTTTTATATTTTATATAAATTTGGTGGATAATGGATATACTTGGCATGTTGTACATAAGCAGGTACATTATGCCAAGTATATAATATATATAACAGATGCGAGTAAGTTTAAAAGGCACTCTGTGAACTCTATGAACAGCCAAAGTAAATAAGTGCATAGCTGAAGAAGAAAAGACGAAACATTGTTTAAACTTCCGAAAGTCCAGTTAAGTTTAGCGGGTCACAAGTTGTTTATGTGATCCTGTCGAAATACGTCACTGAGCCTGTGTCAACTTAGCAACAGTGACAAGGGGACACGATTACGTGTATTCCTATTTACCCATTTGTTATAAATACTCGAGTCGAAGCCAGTTAAGCAGTCAATACGGTTTTTGAATGTTTAAAAACTTAACGAACTCTAGCTGATGATAATTTTTATTTTTATGTGGGGTTAGTTGTACAGTATATTATCTGTTGTTATAGCCTGTATCTGTCACGTGTGGAACTTAAAAGGGCAACGGTTATTGGAGCTTGTTTTAGGACGACAACTGCAAAAATTCAGTTAATTATTCACAGATATTAAACAGTTTTATTAATACAGTTTTATTATTAAACGGTTTTATCTGTTCGCCGCATTTCAGACGCGTGAAACATTTTTTTATAACAACTTTTTTTCCGAAATCCGATTTAATTGAAACAAAGCTCCAGCGATGTAGCTCCAGGCTAAGCTTAATCTATCTGTGTAAACCGCATGACAATCCGTTCAGTAGATTCGGAGATTATCGTGAACAAACAAACAGAAAATAATTTTAAAACTCTTAAAAATATGTACAGAATCGCGGATTTTACGGTGTCACAAATCTGGCAATTCGATACCTGTTCAGTTTAGCCTTGTAGATTATAATGCCAAAAACGAAACTCAAAAGATATATAATTCAGCGTACAGTTAAGTTTTCTCAACGTCTTACTAATATTATAAATGTAAAAGTGTGGAAGTTTGGATGTTTGTTACTCAATCACGCAAAAACGGCTGAACGGATTTGGATGAAATTTGGCATGCACGTTATCAGAGGTACAGAAAAGGACATAGGGTTCTTTTTATCCCGGAAATTACTGCGGATGAAACCGCGGGGCACAGCTAGTATAATATATTATTTTAGTGTATAAATAAGTTACGATTCGATAACAATGGTTCTTCCTTTTTTTCACATTATCCAATTCCATTTGGACATGGGTTCAATCATAACAATATAAAAGTGTCTATCAAAATGTTACTGAACTCTCTTCATGATTCCGTATACATACGAAAATGCATTAGCGTTATTAAAATGAATACATTAAGTAAATCATTTTTGCGCTAAGGCTGCTCATCAATATAAAGGACAAACTTTTTATTTAAATACTAATTTTTATTTTATAAAAAAAATACCTGCAGTGATTGCTAATTTCTGAATATGTTATTTCATATACTTTTACCGTGTGTAAAAAACATAAAATAATGACGAAGACATACGCGTGTACCTACCTAAATATAAAAATGTAGCATTCGTAGTAATAGACAATATCAGGAGAACTCTACTCCTTTTCTGTACTCCTGACAATATGTATGCAATATTTCATGGTGATCGGTTGAGCCGTTAAGGCGTGAAAGCGTAACAGACAGAGTTACTTTCGCATTTATAATATAAGTACGGATTTCACGGCCACACTTCGCAGTTTCACTTGCGTCAATTTTGGAATTCCCTCAGGTACTCTTTGTATACTCATGTCACTAACGGCCGCACTCAGAGTCGACTTTAATGATTACTTAGTTAAGTATAGATTTTTGAAACAAAACTGCCGCAATCAGAGACGTTCAGTAAATTAATGTTAATTGGCATTTAATGAGATGCAACTTAATTAGTTAAATGCCAGTTAACATTAATTTATTTATCTTGTCTGATTGCGGCAATTTTGTTTTAAAAATCCATACTTAACTAAGTAATCATTAAAGTCGACTCTGAGTGCGGCGGTAAGAGCTATATCAAACTATAGCTTCATATCAGTGGAACCGTTTTAAAATCAGTTCAGTGGTTACAAAAACTACCCTCTACATCCAAACATTCTTTTTTACTTACTTCATCTCTTTATAATTAATATTATGTGTATAAGTTTCTTAGTGTTCTATAAATTATTATGTACCTCCTGAACACGACGGTGCTTTAAAATATGCACGAATATTTCTATTGGTCATGTAAATTATTGATGTAGGTATAAATGGACATAGATAAGCAATAGTGTGTTAATCCACACTGGAGAAATTTTGAGTAAATCGTGTTTTAAAAGTAGGAGCGCCATTTGTGTCAACATTTTTTATGTTCAATATTTGGTTACATATTTATGCAATGTAATAAGGTAAACATATAATTAAAAAACGTTCCCTAACTCTCTATAAATCGTTCTGAATCAATAACTTGATTTTGTGGGTTAACATGTTATTGCTTATCTGCGTCCAAATGTCAATCTTTTATTTAGAGCTGATGAAACACGTCACAACATCATGTCAGTTACAAGAAACATTAAACCTAATCCTACCGTATTTTTTTAGGCAGCGGAGGATTATTTTGGACATTCTATATATATTTGCAATCGTTATCGTTTCATAACATTTAGCAATTTTTTTTTCCTGTTTGATAGATAGATGTAATTTACCTAGTATCTCCAGGCACCGACGCCGCTGGATTTCGACGCGTTCGTCAACTTGCTCGGATACAAGACGCTGGAGCTCGATACAGAGCAAACTCTTGTGGCAGCGTTGTCCCGTTGGGATAGAGACAACTCAGGATACATATCCGAGGAGAGGTTTGACTGTTTGTTATATATAGTACCACAACGCATAAATAATATTTGTATTGTCTGCTTGCGAGTTGAGAATTTGACTATATCCATGGTTTCCTTCCGTTAGTGAATTTGAAACAAGATCGATAACGTCTGCCTAAAATGATTTGAAAATAAAAGTATATGATGTAGTTTTTATCTTCACAACTTTATTATATTGTAACCTTGTGAAATTGAGGACAACGATCACCACACTGAAAAAATTCATTTCCACCTGTGTGCATAATATTTTGCAGTTATAGAATTTACACGGTTACAAGTACATATTTGTCAGTGATAGTAAGTTAATTTTCACTGTTGCAGCTATTGCAAAAAAACAGTTATACGGCAAACACTAATTTCAAATGTTTCAACACTTTGGTGAAGTGTTTGGTTAGGTAATTAAAACAACATTTTAGTGAGTTCAGTTACAGAAGTTGTAAATACTGTTTAAAATATTTATTTTTATTGAGTATATTATTACTGTAGATGAGCGGGTCCGTTCAAAATTAAATGGAAAACTATAAGGTCACCGGTTACTGGCGTGGATGACAGTGAAGAAGCTGTAGGTACCTATATGCACTCGCGACGGTTGCGCCTAGCGGTCTACTACTGGTTTCTATGCGTTCCACATTATTAAGGGCGAGCGTAAACGCACACATGTGCCTCAATGCACCACCACGCATCCACACCAGCATCCGCGTTTATTACTGTAAACGATACACATATGAACAAATTAAGTAATTAAATTTAGCTTAGGTAATTAAGTTCTATAGCTATAGGTAGCAAAACGGACAATTTTTCTTAAAGTTACCGCTAAATCTAATAATATAAATTACGTCGCCTACAATTACCTAAAACTGAATGATCAGTAAAAAAAACATTTTTATACAGTAGAAATGAGTAAAAACAGTAAATTTGACTATTTAAAACAGTTATGTCAACCCATTTACAAAATTGTCTCAACATGCAGGATCAGTAAAAAAGTAAAACAGTAGTATTCACTGTTTACTCTTAACTGTTTTATTTTCAGATAAGTTAACTTGTTTAATATGTTGGCTCTATTTTAACCTTGTAAAACGGTAACTTATAATGAAATTCAGGTGAATTTAACTGATGCCATCTCGTAAATATTGGAAGTATTTGCATTGTTGCCATCGCATGTTGTTACTTTAAAATTTTAAAAACATCGGTGTCATTTTAGCTACATAACTAAACAAAAAATTGCACTATTAGAAAATCTCCCCCGGGGAAGAAATTACATGAGCAAAGCTCGGTCACCCAGATATTTTAGGTACCTATAATCTATATATTTGATCAAGATCCGATTAAAGCCGTCCGAGCAGGAAAACGGAACTCCTCACCGGACAGACGGCTTACGATTAATGTTATAACGACACATTTCAACATGACTGCTTGAAAATACTCCAGGCCTATGGGAAAATATTTGCCAGCAGTAATCCTTAAAAAGTGCAAAATAGTCAATCTGACAAAATTTATGGTTCAGTTCAGGCTTGATAACATTTTTCTTGAAAAATTTTAATTTTTCTAAGAAAAAAATATATAGGCAACTATACATATTGATATGACTATTAGAAAAGCAAGTTGATAATACTGATGAATAAATATAAAAAAATCCTGAATTCTTGGTGCATATTTTAACCTGCCAAAAAATATCTCATATGATATAAAAGTGTAACTTTGCCGCAAAAGTTTTTAGCAGATGAAAGAAACTTGGAGTGAAATTTATATAATGTGTATTGTGTAATGTAGGTACCTACTTGCTTTCGCCTTAGGATTAATGATTCCCGACCGAGGTATGCTGGGGCAGAAACAAATGTTCGCCAATCTTCTTTCTCATGTGTAAACAATTTTTAAGGTTATTTATTTTTAAATAGAATATCATATAATTTTTTGGAAGTGGCTAGCATCTTGGTAGAGTCCCTTAAGATGACTTTTAATCTTACATCTTACGGCTACTTTTTTGATAAGTGTGTCAAATTTTTTCATTTTAATTTTAACTACCAATATCTGAGTGAACAAGCTTCACTTGGCGTTGCTCATATTGATATTGGTTACTTACCACCAGATGACACTCGATATGTTTTTAAGTAAAAACAAATTTACTTAGGATTTGCAGCACGTGTTCGGAACACACGGATAGTAAAAGATTATCTAAATATGTTAAGTACAATTTTTTTTTCCAATAATAATTTAGAGTCATTTCCGAGACACCCATTTTTCAGTAGATATCAAACTGGTCTTTGTTTTAAAGGCACCATCGCACATGAAAAATGTTAAAATTAAATCTTGAATAGAATTCTTTTTCTAAAGAAGCAAATAATTCTTACTGTAACTGTTTTAAGCTTCGAAACAAAATTAACTATTGGTACTGTTATAATGACATTGCGTTTCTGAATATTACTCTACTGAAGCTGCAGGCTCCTGCTTAACAATATATTATCTTGAGCCTTTTCGCCATCGCTTTTTAAATGAGCATCAATAACGCAGGCCTACGTCTCATTTTCGATTCGCGAGGCGGAGACAAGGCTTCGACAGAAACTTTTAAATACATCCCGTGCCCTCAAAATCAAACAACACTCAATTCAACAAGTTCAGAAATATCCTCATTCCTTTTTTTTTCTTTAATATAATTGGGTGAACGCTGAGAGTACCTACTCTACATGAAAATATATCTAAATAATATTAAGTAGGTATTGAAGAATTTTACATGTAAATCAATGAAATTAAGTCAGATTTATTTATTATGGATATTTACTTTAATTAATAACTTTATAAAATTATGTAAGATTTAAGTAATAATTATTAATCTAAACTTAACATAACCTAGAGCTGGCAGCTACCTCGCACAAAGAATTAGCCTAGCTATTCAAAGGGGGAACGCTGCCAGTATCTTCGGAACCTTGCCTAAAGGGACCCCTTTTAATAATATATTTTAGATTAATTTTAGGTTATGTTAAGTTTAGATTAATAATTATTACTTAAATCTTACATAATTTTATTAAGTCAGATTATATTATCTTGTACATGGAAGTTCGGACCTAAATGTTGGTTATAGTTAATTGTAGCTATTTGAGAGCTTTAACCTGTAGAGAGGCTAAAACTTTCTTTTATTATAAAATTTATATTAAATTAAGTACATAAAAACACTATTTATTTTCATATGTTATATATACTTTAAAGGCCAAAACCTCAATACAAGCGACTACTGGCTCACTTAGCTTTATTTAGACTTTAGAAGTAAGAAAAATATTTGAAAACGAAATTTTTCATAGACGTAAAGGACATAGGGTAGTTTTATTCTGAAATTCCCGCGGGAACTCCGAAACTGACACGGAAACAGCTTTAATTTACTATTAAAACTAGCTAAAGAAAAACGAAGGCATAATTATGTACTCTATATACTGTAGGTATAATCTTCGGAAAAAGCCGCATTTGCCGTGTTTTATATTTGCATATTAAATCCACTTAGTTAAAATAATATTCTATACTCAGAAAGCTATGATACACAATGTAAGTAATAACAAACAACTTAGCAACGCATTATGGGAATAGGGCAACTTATCTAATCTCAAGGGAATTGAAGCAGGAGGCTCGAAACTTCCGTCGAAAATTAATTAAACACGTTTATACCCTTTAACTTAATAGATATAATTACTATGTGTATACGTGTATTATTATATTCAGAGTTTGTTATAAAACTTTTCTCGTAAATATTCTAAAGTTTGTTCAGATATTAATTAAAAAAAAAAACAACAAATAAGCAATAATAATCCGTATTATATTGAACTTTGTATTTTAATAATGGACAAGTAAATACCTCATTGCTATAGATTTATTTTAACAAAAAGGTGTAGTAAATTATTTTTGATTCTAAATATGCATGTATTAGGTGATTAATCAAATATATTATCAAAAACAAAAGTTCAAATTGTAAAACAATTTCGTTAAACCATAAATAAATGTTAATAATAAAGAACGCTGCGTACGCTTTTATCGCTTTTCCCCATTGTCTCTGAGGGCCACAAACAATACGGATCAAGATTAAATTACTTTTTCAGTTATTTGTGTGATGTATGCGTTGGGTAATCTGTGTGCTTATGATTTATGCAGCGGCGGCCTCTTTTCGAGTGTCAACAATTATTGTTATATAAAATTTATTTATTCCCGGGATATTTTTCTAGGACTAAATAAGCTAGCTTTTTCACGTTATTGGGACCGTGCTGGCACCCCCAAGGGATATGTTGATTCCGAAGCTACTAATCTAATCGAACTTTACCAGTTAAATCTATTGAAATAGAAAGATGATTTTTATTTATCAAACAGGGTAACCGAAACCGAAACCTCTAAAACCACAAACGGACTTTTTTTTTGTATCAATGAAAGGTGATGACTAATAAAAGGTCTTGTTGAAACCTAACTCACAATTTGTGGCTCACAGTTGTCAGCCATCGAATAAAGGCACTGCATGGACGCGTCTAAAATCTTGCCAAGTCATCAGCTGATTTGGAATGCATAATCCCCACTACGTCATACGTCACTTGATAGTCTGTTTGCGTAATTGGCTACTTGACAAAAAATTTTTTTTTAGTCCGTCGTGTAGATTAGTAAAAAATATTGGACACGTATTTTTTCTTTTTTTACGTACTCAAAAAATAACAGAGATACATTCAGTTGAAATTTCGCGTGACGTCACAATTCTGTGCGGTTTGTATGGCGCTTATAATGAATATTGACGTCACGAGCCCCCCACCCTAAACTTTAATGCGCTTTATCTATGTTCATTTTCATTAAATTTAAAAAGCAAAAAATACGTGTCTATTATTTTTTTATTTTCTAACTGACGGACTAATTAGAATTTTGATATTCATACCTTGGAGAATACCCAATTATTGATGATTTTTTGTGAAAATAACCGGCATTTACGTGTATTTTCGTGGTGATAAAAAAATTACAAAAATGTATTTCGTTCGTATACAATTTCTGCAGTAGTAGTTTTTCATGTAGGACCTATTTCTTCCTCACTTTTTTTTATATCTATCAAATACTTACAGTAACATGAAATGAGGTGTGAGTGGTGATGTAAAAAATATTCATTGCACGCCTACTGAAAAATCTGGTATGAAAGAATATTGAGATTTATTAAAATTCTCCTCGTCTAATCCATGTTTTACGAGTCAGCGCCGCAGGAAACTCACTTACACCTTAATAATTTGTAAGAGAAAATTTGACTAGAACGCGAATATGAAAACATTTGTAGGTCGTTTACGAAGACATAAAAAAAACTAAATATGTATATAGGTACGTATAGTATATTTTAATACAGTTGCTCAAAAAGTGGCATATTGCAGGGACGTATAGCGTTCGGGAAGTGGGCTATTACATACTCGAGCTTTTTCTTTACCTTTTCCGAACTCGTGCGTTCTCTTTCCCAACTGTCAAAAATGGCGAAACGACTTTGACACACTTTTTGTATTGCGCAACGTAGGTTTCGTATTACTAATACGACTAGCGCCATCTCTTGATCACAGTTGGAACTTAGTTGAGTTTGTGTTTTTATTATTTTATTCAATTGCTTCATTTTTTCGCAACTGTATTAAAAATAGTTGTTCAGTACACGTGCGGAACCGTCATTGCAAAGAGTTCCGACTGTCAACCCTCACCTTCGGCTGCGCCTCGGCTCGGGTCGACATTTGTCGGAACTCTTTGCAATGACAGCCTTTCCGCACTTGTAATGAAATATACTATTTAAATTAAATTCTACGGGATATCATATTGTACTAACATATTATTTAGTTAGGCAGGCACAAAATGTACCGCCTTTTACCATGATAGTAGTGAAGACTCATTCGTCAACTCGCACGTATCAAACTCGTGAGTGCGCACGAGTTAGCACTATCCGTTTTTACCTACTTTTGTTGTCGTCAATTCGCTTGTACATGTAAAGTACAGTTAGATAAAGTTTGAAAAACTATAAATATATTATCCGCGCTGGCCGCTGGCTGATTCGAATAAGTAAGTACCGACAGATGCAATTAAAGCAGATGCTTTGATTATGGGACAGCGATATTAAGATAAAGTCAATATTGGAGGTACGGAATGAGGCGACGGAGGGCAAATAAAAATGTTTATAAATTTAATGATTATTTTGTAGAGACTTGGTTATGAGAGACTTCGTTTTTTTTTCGACAAATGGTCTTTAACAATATGCTTCATCGCTTTACAAACATGGTTGAAAGCTGGCATTCTACTATAAACCAAAAAAATCAATACAAAACCCAAAAACATAGCACAGTTTTTTACTATATTAGAAAAAGAAGATCATTACTATCAAACTATATACTTAAAAGGTTCCAATATAACTACAAAATTAAAGGAAACCTGCGCTATTGATGAACATGTTACTTTCACAATTAACGAATTTATGAACGGAGTTTTAAGTATTGATCTATGTATCGAACTTCTAATCTTGTGATTTTTATATATTAAGCATAGTTTTATATAGTAACGTTTGTTATAAAAATCATTTACAACAAATTAAGCTGTGATTTGTAGTTCCTTAGACTGAGATTTATTTTATCAGTAAGTGATGAATATCTAATCATCAAAACGCTTTAATTGTTGCCGACTGATATTTTACTTGTTGCTGATTGTGATATTTAACTTGTTGACGATTGATATTTTTAGCCTTACTTTCATATACTTACTCACTTATTTTTACAAATATTTTTTGTTTTAAATAATTTAGATGATAATAAGCGAAATTCTGCAATCACATATTGTGATATTATTGTTATGTGTTGTTATTTGCTTAGATTATATTATAGAGATTAACATATTACCTATGTGATAAACCAAATTCTTGAGTCATTGTAATTTTGTTGATTATTTGGTAAATAATATTATTGTTATGTTGATTTGTATTATACATAAAATATCTATCTCGAAAACGATAAGTATTATGTTTTATTTTAAAGTCAAGTTGTATAAAATTTTTATACATTTAAAGTGGGTACCTGCCTTAATGGTATGTACTTTATGTATATTAATTTTTAAAAAGGACTCTTAACTAACAAGCTGACTCTACACATTTTCACGGTCGAGCGAGTTGACGACAAAAAAAGTAGGTAAAAACGGAAGGTGCTTACTCGCACACACGCACGAGTTTAACACGTGCGAGTTGACGAATAAGTCGTAGTGAATAAATAAGCAATAAGTAAAACCGCTTTGCGCAATAAGTAGGTACATACTGTGTGAACTTACTATAAAGCTTAAGCTCAGGTATATTCCAGACCTTATAGGTACCGTTTATTAAGCCTTAATTGTTTTCGCACCACTTTTACGGTTTTTTTTTTTCAGTAAAAATTATTTAAGATAGATAGTATTATACATATCAGTTTTACTGCGCTGATTTTTTTTTCAGTGCATGTCTCTTTGTTCGCTGTGCAACAAAGTGTAGGTACCTACTGTATTGTTACTTACTACTTTAAACGTTTCAAAAGTACTCAAATTAAATAAAATCTAATTCTTTACTGTCATCATAAAAAGTGCAGTACGAGTGGTCTTAACATTTAAAACAATTAATTAATTGTGTTAAATAAAAATATCTTAAATAAGTCGAAATTTAATTATCCTTACAAAGATGTAGAGAAAAAACATTGTTACATACCTATATGAGACCAAGTTGGTGGTTTCAGTGAAATACTACGTAATATATCACGACGATTCTCTTATTGAAACTTCTTATCTATTTGTACGTATAAAAATAATTCCACATATAAAGAATAATAGCATTTCTTTTCATAGACGTAAAGTTTCTTTTTCTTTGCAGAATCCGACATGATCTCATGACTTGGGGAGATCGATTCACGGAAAAAGAGGCAGATTACGCCCTGGACGAAGCGCCTACAATCCAAAGAGGAGGTTGCACTATGATTGATTATGTACGTTTTTGTAGCCAACTTTGCGGTTTGAAAAAACGTAACCAAAATAATAAAAATGAATGAAGGTTTGTATTAATTGAAGCATATAATAATCGAGGAAAGAAACAATAAAATTAAAAGATCACTAAAATATTTCGAGTACTTTGTTCACAACTCTTGTTGATTTTTGCTCATTTTTTCAAATCCATAAAATTTAAAAATTTCAAAAAATTAAAGTAAATCAAAAAGTTCTATTGGGATCGTTTCAATTATCGATAAAAAGTTATAGAATAAAACAAATGATAGATTCTTAATTAATCTTTAAGCTAGTAAATTAAAACTTATCATAAACCAAATTTAGTTTTTTGGCTATGAAAAGTTTTTAATATTCTTAGTTCTTTGTATATTTCAGACCTTATAGGTGTTATTATCAAATAAATAGTTGTTGCGATGATATATCTGGGTGTATTGGCCTAAACTAGGAAAAAATATTTTAAAGTTACTCACTCTAGATGTTCTTTGTGAATGTCGAAGTCACTAAAGACGAGCTCGACGATCTCATGCGGTGCTGCGAGGAAGGTGTACAGGAGGCAGTCGAGGCGCGGCGGGTAAGCGCGCGGGTAGTCGGGGCTGCTGAAGGTGCCGCGCTCCTTGCCGTGCGTCGACGTGTACCGGACGCACTTGCAGCCTGCAATAGAGACCGCAGTGTACAGACGGACATATTAGCAGGAGGCGGTTGAGGCGGGTAGGCGCGCGCGTAGTCAAGGCTGCTATAAAGATGCCGCGCTCCTTGCCATGTGTCGACGTGTGACGTGCGTGACATAAATTAGAGGTGCACACACTGATTAGTAAACGACACAGACATCATAAAATAGACATCAAATTCAACCCCTTAGTCTGATCGAAAAAGACAGTGAAACTTTGTCTAAGAGCACCGTCTGTTTTTAAGATGGAAATCGATATTTGAGCTCTACTTTTTTAGAAAAAAAACACATAGGTATTTCAAGGTCTTCGGTAATTGGATAAAGGTAACACGCGGTTAAAACCATTGTATGATTGATTTAAGATAAACAGTAGAATTTTGTTTGCTAGATGTAAACAGAAACGCGATACAAGCATTAAACCAAAAATCAAAAGCACGAAATCAATCAAATCATAGACGAAATGTACGATACGCAGAAAAAAACCTTATTAAGTAACACAATGGCTGTGTTTTCGTTGACGTAATAGTTTTCCGATGAGTGAATGACCAATAAAGGGAAACTAGAAATAACAGCGTAAGGATATTTTTATTTTCTTTCTACGATTGTATTTCTTACAATCCAAAGACCATTACATAGTCTTTGTAAGTACATTTCTAATATTTAAATAGATTTCGTACCTCACTGTACGACCAATAACAATCGCCGTTCATCTTACCAGATAGATATGAGTATGATGCCATCAGAACAATGAAGGAGTACAAATAGACCTTTTGTAAATCATATATTACATAGAACCCAACTCCATAATATGGTGTCTTTCTTTCTTTCTGCTTTTGTTTTCATATTTTATATTGTAGAAGCTTTCACACTGACTCATGAACGCCCAGCTGAAACTACCGTATAGCTAGAATCACGGACATTGAACAGTAGTTTCCTTTACTATTTAGCTCACTATACGAAAAGGGGATGAGAGTTATAATAAGCTTTTTTATTTCATATTTTAAAATGTTTTTTCAAACACCAAGTAATTAAGTAAACAGTAAACTGCGTGAAACAACCAGTACCTATAAATACATCCTTAATATTGTAAATTCAAAAGTAAGTTTGTTTTTTTGTTACGCTTTCTCGCCTCAACGGCTCAACCAATCATTATGAAATTTTACATACAACGCGCTGTCAGGGGTACAGAAAAGGACATAAGGATTTTTGGATCGGAATTCCCGCGGGAACTTAGAATTTATCATTCACTAAAATATTCATGAATAATATTCATTAAAGGAAAGTGTGAAATAACTTTTAAACGAACAGTCTTTAAGTATTAGTCCCATTGTAAAATATGAACAGTAAAGGGTATAGGAGCCAGTGGCGAAGGTACCATAGAAGCCGATTCCCACCGGCTTCCCTTCAGACGCAACACCTCTCTCCGTAATTGAGAACGTTGTCAGGGATACAGGGAAGGACTTTTTATAACGGAATTCCCGCGGGAACTCCGGAATTTTTCGCAGGTGAAACCGTGGGGAACAGTTAATAGTTTAATAAGTTGAAATTAAAGTAAATTTCCGACTTCCCTCACTCAATATTTCACCCTTCGCCACTGATAGGAGCCCCCTGTAAAGTGTATGTATAACCCCAGGAACACGGTGTATATACTTTACAAGGTACACACTTCAGTCACAAATTGGGGTAATTGTGACACAATTTGAAAGGAACAGATGCTAGCAAAATTACACAAAGCTCACGAACTGGGTTCTTGAAGATATTATCTCCTTGTTATTTATTAGATCATCACCTCTTTTCAGTGGATGTAAGGTAGAAAGTTAATAATGAAGACACCGCTCGCTCGTAGTTGAAAATACGTGGATCTCTTTTCCGTCATGATTTAAGTATTATTCATTTATTTATAAGTATTATTATTATTAAACGCTACCTTTAAAGGATTTTTATGAAACAATGTTACATAGCAAGATATTCGCTAAATTCTTAAACAGAACAATAAATTGGAGGTATCCAATATATTCTCCTTGAAATCAAAATACTAATTATTATTTTAAAATTATATATATATTATATATTATTGTTTTATTTTATAAGTTTATTTTATACCTTCTTATTACGAGGTCCAATCAGGTCAAAATTTTAACCACAGATTTGTTTTAATGAAACATTGTCAGCCTCACATTATTTTTAACAAAAGCTTGATTAAAAAATATTTCATTTTTTAAGATTTTATTTATCAAATAGAAGACATTATTACAAAAAAATTAATGACAGTTTAATAAGTTTAAATACAGCGGTATTAATTTTCCATAAATAAAGATTCACAGATTTGCAGTGCTGAAATTAATTCCTTTTGATTTGTCGTGTCAGAGGAATTAAGTTAAGCGCATAGACGCTTTATAAGTTCATCTGTAAAGTAAGTCATGATCAAAACTTTATCCGCTTGCATCTCTATTCGGTGCCAGTTCACATTTCAATTAGTTAAGATCCTAGAGAATTACACTGAATCGCGCTTAAGTTTTATAATTATAGCAGTATCTAGTGCATGAATAATTGGGTGTCAATAAGAATTCAATTTCTGGGTGTCTCCTGTTGACACAAATCTACTAAAAGTTCTTCCTCAATTAATCCGGCTATATTTGAAACTTGAATTTCGTAAGTAGTTTTTTTCTTACAAAGAACATATCCCAACTATGTTATCAGTTATAGGTGCAACGTAGGACGGCCACTTCTGAATATTACCTAACCATTTTTGGCCAGAACTCTTCGGAAGAAATACGATACGAAAAATAATTCGACCGAAAATAAATTATTGATTTCTGAAAAAGTTTGAACAAGGTGCAGTAATGTGTTAACGTTATTTTGAGTTATGATATAGGTAACTATAGGTAGGTACTTTAAATAGCTTACTTCTTGAGATTAGTTAAGCCACGAATACCTTCGTTTTATTATCGCATAACAGTAATTGTTGTTTGATGACCTTCTTACATCAATTTGACTTTAAAAGTAACCAATGCACGACGCACCAGTGTAATTCCGCATCTAAAAGACACTTTAAAAAAAGTAGAAAAAATCAAGTTGCAATATGAAATTATTGTGTGTGTTATCTACTAGGTAACATTTATCTACTCAACCCAAAGTACGAGTGAAGACGTGACTGCAAGTCTGAGCAATGAACCTGATAAAATAAAAGAGTAGGTAGTTGAATTTTAAATGTAAATTCAGAACTTTACAAGTCAGTGACCCTTATCCGGTTGTTTTAGTTAATTGGAGGAGTGAACTTCAAAAACTAACTTGGAACTCAACTGGAAATGTAATTTATGAACTGCATTAAAAGCATCCTGTGGTGAAGCATTCGTATCCTGGGTCAGGACTGTCTGGAGGAAGCTCTAATATGTAATAATTTACTTAGTAAAATAGGTGAATTAACCTTTCTTTATATTATAAATGCGAAAGTTTGTTTGTTTGTTACGCTTTTACGACTTAACGGCTCAACCAATCATCACAAAATTTTGTAGATAGACACGTTATCAGGGGTACAGAGAAGGACATAGGGTACTTTATACCCCGGAATTCCCGCGGGAGCTCTGAAAAACCACGGGGAACATCTAGTCTTATTATAAAAAATTAGCTGTGCCCCGCGGTTTTACACGTGAGTTTCGGAATTCCCGAAGGAACTCCCAATTTTAATACCTACAAACCTCCTGATAATTACGAATCCAAAAAATAAAGAATTATTCACATCGGTTGAGCCATTCTCGAGTTTTAGCGAGACAAATGTACAGCAATTCGTTTTATTTAGGTACAAGAATAGATGATTCCGAAAAAATTAGAATCTTGATAGAAGAGCACAGTATTACCATATAGAAGAGATGGTTAACAATACATACATATCAAGCCCTAAATAAAAACATGAGGGACCTGTCAGTAACTTATTTTTTATTCTACACTAGCTGTACCCCGCGGTTTCACGGGAAATTCCCACGAGAATTCCGGGATAAAAACTCTATGTCACTCAGCACTATCGTAGTTTCCTACAAGTGAAAGAATTTTCAAAATCGGTTCAGTAGATTCGGAGATTACGCCCTACAACTTCACAAAGCTCTTTATAATATGTATGTAACTCGTATGTGCCAATTATATAATGACGTTAGTGCCAAAACTTCATCTAATATAGATTTATTTCACACATTTACCGCTTTTCGCTCTTCACTTTCAAAATTGTAAACTACCTTCAACCTGTATTTTTTCTGTTTTTAATCTTCTCTCTCTCAACGTCCCATAAATTTGTCTTATAGATCAGCATTGTTTAAGGGTATTTAATTAGTTTGAGTGCATGTCAAACTGTAATTGTGTATTGTCCTATCAATGTTAAATACCTGTTAATATTGAAATAAAGAAAATAAAATAAAATAAAATATTAGTTAAATAAATACAGGTAGGTACCTACATATGTAACACGCGACACCTGGCGTTACCTTAAGCTTTGCTAAAAATTATACCAAATTTGCTGTCAAAGTACCTTACATATCAATCAAGAAATCGTAAGAAACAACAGGATAAAGCAACGTTACGTCTGTTTCACGTACATTATTATATAAATGCCACTGAACCCTTTTAACGTTGCCTAGCACAATGGTCTTGTCAAACGCAGGACCAAAGGGCGCTGTTGTGTACTCGAGGCTCTATTAAAAACTTTAATCATAAACAATGTTCGTGGCCGAGATTGTAACCGTACCCTAAAAGTAAATTCCTTTGAGTGTACTCTTGATAATTATCGAGTAAAGGAGAAGGACTAACAAGCGATGTCACTAGAAGATAGCTTCAAATCGTTCCGTGAATGATACGTCCCTTGGGGAAGCTAAGGTTATTTCATGTGTTGATAGAATCACTTAGAAAAAAATTTGTGTATAAATCCATTATTTTATCTTTTTTTTTATTTTATCAAAAGTTAATAAAAATATTTGTAAAGAATATTTCACAAAATAATGCACTTCTTTTCACAAAATATGTATACTTGATGATAAATAAATCCGGTTTACAGTGAGTTTGTTTGTTTATTTGTTTGTTTGTTACGCTTTCAGACCTTAACGGCTCAACCGATCATCCTGAGTCAAAGGTACGGAGAAGGACAGGTACTAAGTAAGGTACTATGCATCGCGGAATTCCCACAAGAACTCTGAAATTAACGCGTGTCAAACCGCGGGGAACAGCTAGTAAATTTATAAATGTCTTCATTTACTCAGCAATCAATTTCTCCATTATACTCGTATCGAAACGAAACCTTACGATTTATTAGAAGAAATTGATGTTTAAGCATAATACAAGAGAAAATGTTCCATCGTAAAGCAAAATTTTGTAGGTCACAAATCGCAATCCAATTATCCATAACAATTTTCCAGCGTTTGTTGTTTTTATGCCAGTAATTGATGAGGCGCAATTAAAATTTTACTGGCATGACTCATTATTTGACTAAATGATAATATTTATCGATGAACTTTGACTCGTTGCTCGTTCAGTTATCCGGTGTTGCTTGCAGTCACAGCATAATCAGCGAATTCAAATCATCATAATTGTGGAGACATTAATTTTATTCTAGTCGAAAGGGTAAAAAATATAGTTACAGGGTGTAAGGTTAAACGAGAGACGTATTAAAAGAGGCTATATACATCCCTCGTTGAACCTTACACCTTGTAAACATTCATTGTCGTTCACTGTTCGGATGTAATGTAAAATTTAGATATAATTGTAATAAAGATCAAGACGAGAGAACCGCTGTCAAGCTCGCCAACCGTACCTTGGAGAGTCCCATTTAATATTCAATTAGGGTCAATTTAATCATTCATCGGTGAAAAAGGTCTTGAGCAAGCCTAGAAGAGATGTACTTAAGTCTGTTTAACAGACCCGAGAAAATAGGATTTATTTTATTTATCAACCGATCAGACAAGGACAGGGAAACTTAAGTACGAATAAAGAATAAAGAATTTAATTTCGGAAAATGAATTGTATTACAAAGAAAATAGAATACATATTCTGTTGAACACTTTGGGAAATCCGTACGTATCTAACTAATATTATAAAAAGATAAAGCTTGTGAGGTTGTAGAGGGTAATATCTGGATCTACTGAAGAGATTTAAAAATCTTTTACTAATAGAAAGCCACGTTATTTGTGAGTGTCATAGCTTATATTGTAACCCGGAATTTACACGGGAACTACGAAATTACCGCGAGTGAAACCGCGGGGAACAGCTAGTTTATTTATAAAACCTAACAGCCAAATGCAGTTAAAAGATGGGATCAAATTAAAAAGAGGACAAAAATCCTCCATCTTCATTTTTGGACTCAAAAATCCTCTTTTCTTGCATGTTCCAATTGCTCTACCTCCATAGACAGTAGCACCGCAGTGTCTCAAAGATAAAGTGTGTAATGGACACTGCTTGCATAATTTATGTCGGTGGCGATAAGGGTGAAGATATTCTACATTTAGATACAAATTGTAATACCGAAGTCTTGGACAATTGTATCTGTCGGCTAGGGGTCGATTTTCAACGCAGAAATTAGGTACAACAATAGTGATGTGACACGATTAAATTTGATTTACAGGTTGAAAAAGGAACTTAAATCAAACCTTTTATTCTTTTGAGGTTACTTTTCCCACATCAAAAATAAACTTTTACTCTTTGTAAAGTTACAATACTTTCTTCACGTAGTGAATAAAATACATAGTAACAGACAACAGAAATGACGTGGAATTCAATGGAAGTAGCAAGTAATCTCTGGAAATACTGAACTGATTTAAAAAAAAATTCTCTTACTACACTGTTACTGAGTAACATAGGTGATTTTTATGCTGGAATTCCCGCGGGAACTCTTGAAATAACGCGGGTGAAGCTGGGAGGACAGAAGGTCTATTATAAGACGACCTAAAGATCTGTCTTATTGGAAAGGATAAAATAGCACTTAACGCTTATCTATAACATAAACGAGAACTGATTAAAAATGCAGCAAGTATTATGCTACTTTCACTATTCTCATAATCTGTTATTTTTTTTTGTATACGTACGCATCGGGTAAACGATGTCAGATTAGTATTCTTTACCAGTCGTCAAGCCAGCACCACGTGTATCTAATGATGAAATTTATAGCACCAGTAACGACACAACGCACACACTTCTCGCCGCAATCACGGTAGGAGAAGACATAAAAACCTCACGGACGCGAAAGAAATGAAAGGAATATTTCGACCAAGAAAAGAGGGCAGTAATTCGCCAACATTCATATTTAATTTTGCGGAGCTGGGACCACTTTCCCTTATTATTCTGTAGACTTCTATTATTATATTGTACTTTTAAGCCAAGATTATAGTGAATGGATGAGTGCTTCTTTGATTATTTTTAAAGTGTAGTTTTTCATGCTGTAGATAATTTACCAATGTTTTAGTTATATGTGTTTTCATCTTATAACGTTACAATTATTTCTGAAGGTGAAAGTGTCAGTTTCAAGTAAAATTAAATAGATCAATGTATTTTCTATTAAAATTTAAAATGCTTCGTTGTACCGTTTGATATAGCTAGCTTGCAAAACTTTCTTGGAGCTCTTGGAGGAAACTGAAGAAATCAGCTCGAAATGTCGTATATCTTCTTGAGCATATAAAAAACCGTCATTGTATACCGTCACCTGCACCTTATAACACAACAAAATCCATTTTTAACCATTTTTTATCGTCATGAAAATAAATGACCGAACCGCCATCTTTGATTCCCGCCAAAAATATCCTTTTGCTTGGGTCATACAATATAATTTCAATAATAGATATATTTATACTAAAACGTTACAACCAAAAAAATATTTTTCTTCTTCTTCTTCTTTTTTAATAAATAGCAACTTTTAAATACGTGTGCCAATGACAATGTGTGACTTGATAGACAAAGCAACGCGATTGAAGTAAAAAAAAACACGAATAATAAAATATTATTATTAAACAAGTTATATCAAACTTGTACTTTTTTGATGTGAAACATCTGCGGAAGGTCAGGCTAGCTGTTGGCGTGGCGATGCAAGTGACTTTGCGACAGAAGTCACTAATGAAGAGAATCAAGTTTTCTCCATTTAATTTTTTTATCTAGCTAGGTATCCTTTTATATTCATTATTTCTACAAAATCGTTTCGATGTTTCACATCTGCCAGACGATTCGCAAAAAATGGGTATAGGTACTTAATGTTGCAGTTACTTATAAGAACCGAACCGCTAGTTGAAAATCAATGTAGGTACTGTACATTAATTGCAGTGAAATAATGAAATAACCTTGCTTCAAAACATCTTAAGTACCTATATTATATCGAGCACAAAAAAAATTGGGAGCTTTCGCATTACATTCTGCGACATGTATTTCATACGGCCCTGGTTCATTTATCATAGAGCGCACTCACGTCACTGCAAACTCTCCAATCGATTTATCTGTTCTGAAACATCTGACACCCATGACACTTCTGAAAAAAGTGAATCATCATTTGGCATGAATAAATAAATAAATGAAACACAAAATGAATAAACTAGCTAATTTAAAAGTGACGTCGGTGCCATCAATGATAATACAAGTATTAAAAGTATCATTGGGTGCCATGAAATATCTGAACATCAAACAATTGTTCAAAGAATTGTGTCTGATGCGAAGGATTATGTAATTGACTTCACTACCATAGATTGTACAAGAAATCAAAAACTTAACTATCCCGACGGGTGGAAAAATTTAAACATAGTCACTGGTAGAGATAAGATATTGGAAAATCAAAGCCGACTTCCAAAAACACCTAAAAATAACAAAACACACATAATATTATTATTTGTCTGTGCTATCACTGATCGGTTTGAATTCGGTGGCAAGCCCGCTTGTATCTGCCCACTTGGGTTGTTTTGCTCACGACAAGCTCCTCACGCTCAATGTGACGGGAGTGGACTTAGTCATCTAACCACTCCTTATTTGTCTTATCAATTTGAGTTTTTTTTTGCTTTGTTTGTTGCGCTTACACGCCCATAAAGCTTTTAAAATTTCGCATAGGTACACATCAGCATTAAAAAAAATAATATGGCGTATCATCAAAAAAATAAGTTCAAACTACCTACATACAAATTTGTTTCTTTTTAACATCGTTAAAAAATTAAACCGTTTCCATGAAACCCACTAGCACGTGAGCTCATTGTAATACAGTAACGGTAATTTCAACCTCAAATTGAAGGAGCATTAGACCAAGTACTGTATACTATTAGCTTAATGGTTATCATGCTACGTTGAGAGCACTAAGTCGGTAATAACCGCCTTTATTGCCACTTGCACAAAGATCATTTTCGTGTAATGTACCGCGTGACTTGCTACGCTTTGCCAGCTAATTGCAATTAGCTAGATATTAAGAGTTTGGCATCAAGTACCTATACCCATTGTTTGATTAAGAAAAAAAAGTAGATATTATTTAGGTATAGAATAACCAGCTGAATAGGAGCACATAGAGAAGAAAAAAGAATGTGATGTCTTAATAAGTATACCTAATAATAAAAGTATACCATCCTTTCCCTTCAACTACATTTTATCTCTTTTACCTTAACCGCATAGACTCTTCTCCGCATAGAGTTATTTATATTTTACCGTGCAGGGTGTAATCATTTAATTTGCTGAATTTTAGTAATAGGATCACATGAATATCACATGCGATTCAATGACGAGTTACTATGGGCGCTCGCGCGTTCTTGTACGCGATTTGTGGTGACACATTACCCCAGCAACTCCATGTTTATACCAATGCACAAATACGGTAGGGGGAATACGGAATGAAACGGACAATAAAGATATTTTAAAAAATTCTGAATAAAAATATTAATGTGTTTTGGTTGTTGGCAACACTGATAAAAAACCACAATAATGACAGATTCCGGCAGTCATTATTTTGTTTACTTTTTTACATTTTATTGAAGCGCATGAGTTTTGTAAAAAAATTCGTATATTTGCAAACTAATAAAAAACTTAAGCTAATATCACAACAAAATGCAAGCGTATTTTGTTGTGACATATTCTCAAGCAAATACGAAATGGTGAGTTATAATATTAACAATACTTAATTATTTGGAATTTGGTTAAAATTTTTTTAGGTTAGTTCCACAATGAATCGGATAGGTACCGTCGCGTTGAAACGGACGACCAATTGGATGCGTCAGTGCCTCATAACAAAATTTTGCCTATCTGATTCATTATTCCAGTATACTTACTGTAGTTTCTTAAAACTTGTTTTATTTATTTATCTCCATCAGATGCCGTCAAAGAAGTGGATTCTTCCAGAAAAAGCAGATTGGAACTAAGACGTAGGCAGGCGACGGCAGTAGTCCAATTATTTTATGTTGTTTTTTTTTGTAAATGTTTATTTTATGATCTCAGTTTATGTTGTATCAAAATGTTTGACTTATTTAAATAAAAGTTATTGTGTAAAACCAAAGAATTTGTGAAACATTGAGTATTCATATGACTCCATGTATGGCATTGGTTCCTAGTCCGTTTCAAGACAACCATTGTCCTATTCAATGCTACCTACCTGTGTAATGAAACGGACATAAGAGAGGAAAAATTAAATCGTAATATTTCTCACAATAAATTTAATTTTCATAAAATATGGTGTATGAAAATTATACAATTATACAATTATAAAATTATACAACCTCTGAATTCTAATGAGTTCCTAAGTTTTCAACTAGAGTATGTAATAATACTTTAAAGTTAAATGTCCGTTTCATGGCGGATCTCCCCTACCAGCAAAACACCAGTGTTGGTTCCCTACGGTTCCAGCTTATGCCGATGCTTATGCTGAGCTGGTTGCCATTTTGTTGCGACATCGACACGCTGGTTGATGCTGTGTTTGTTAATATTTGCTTAATACCAGTTATACCAAGTACCTAGAGTTGTCGTAACCAATAAAGATGATTTCATTGCATTTCATTTTCACTCCAAAAAGCTTTTTTTTTTTATATTGGCAATCCTTGCGACGCTACGATAGGTGAAATAATACAAACTTTGTCTTACTTTTTTTCCACTGTTACTTACCATTTTATTTGTATAGGCAAGTTTGCGAACCGCGAGCGTGAACGCCTATTGATATTTCAGAAACCACTTCGGCCGTCGGTCGTCGAAACCCATAGTGAAGAAAAACAATTAATACTTTAGTCAATATTATCATTAAATTTTTTCAGTGACCCAAAAAATTTAGGCTCTTGTTTAATTAGCAATAAATCATGCGGCAAATGTTAATTATTTTTTTGTTAAAAAAAAAAGAATAATCGTTCCAAGTGTTTAAATTAAAGGAATTTCTTTTGTTGAAATAGCGCCGCGACAAGTATTATTCACGAAATTATTCATTTGTAAAAAGGGAAATCGTTGAACCCTTTTATATATTATTCAACAAAGAGAAACGGAATGGCCCAAGAGTTTGTTTAAACCATTAATAATCATTAATAAATGAGCGTTTTACTGTACCAACATTATTTTTCTTGTTTAGATTAATCAGAAAGTTTGGGGTGTCGTCTTTGGTTATTTAATTTGTGTTTAATTGGTCCAAAATTTATCTTATGGTTTAAGTTGGTAGCTTCAGTGTACTATGAAATTAATTAAAGTGTTGATTTTAAATTAGTCAGAGCTACAACTTGCCCGGTTATCATACTAATTAGCTGACGATATTTTGACTATGCTGCAGGCTATTTGAATTTAACTATACCTATGGAATTATATATTTATAATACCTATCAACAAAAATATTATTATCACTAAACGTTATTTTAGTAAAAGAAATAATATTGTTTGTTGACGTACCTAACCAAATATCTATCACAAAATATTTATTTATGCATACTTAATTTGAGTCTATAAAGCCCGTATTTATACACATAAACGTTACTTAAACTGGATACGCTTTCAAGATAATAATATTGTCTCTCCCACGATGCGATAGAAAATGAAGAAGAAAACAAAGACTTAAGAGCATACCAACTTTGTAAATTTGATTGGCTCTTTACATGTATTGTATACCTACTTAAATGATGAAACGGTAAGAGACATTTAAAATGTGCCAAATTTTTATGTTTAATGGGGTAATAAATACTTAACGTTAGTTTAATGCGATGTGTTATTGATTGCAAGTTCGATATATCCGCTCACTCCACTACATACGTTTTATCTGTCAGTGGCACGGCAGCGTTCCGATTCGGGGGTTTCATACATTATTCAGCGCGGACGACCGCTCATCATACGCTTATACCGACCTTTAGCTGTGCCTAACGCTTTTTATCGCCTCCTTTGTTACTCCTGTGTAAATATGAAAGAAGTATTTTTTTCACGTCTACAAACATCAGCCTGACGCCACAGCCACCCGGCCACGACTCGTCGTTAGGATGTTTCGAACAAAGAACACAGTGTATAAAGTTTGAAATTAGAATTAGTGGATCTTTTTTACTATAGACCTAGACAGTGGACTCAATCAGAGTCAAATTAAAATATATTTTTTTATTTAGCTATCACATCTTACCTAGGTACCTAATGCTCGCTTTCAAAAACATTATAGGTATTTAGCTTTTATATTAAGAGTTGTGCCCAAAATAATATTGTGTTCTCTAAATTTTAATTTTATTGTGAACTATAACTCAAAATTTATAAATTACATTTGTAAATATCATATTTAAGTTGACATAGATGTGCCTAGTTCTATAACAAATGGATATTTTAATGAGCAAAACGAAACATCCACATGACGTCTAAACTACAAGTGGCTTCCATTAAAAAACTTGTCTCATTATAATATTGCGGTGCATTCAGTATACAAGTATAGGTATGTTTCAGCACATTGTTAAAAGGAAACAATCGACTCGGTGATGTCGTTTGAAGAGTCGCTTCATGTCTGCGACCTGAAGCACTACAGTTTCGTAGCGAATTATAAAAAAGATAGCACCAAAATCTTTTTTATCCTCTTTTCATGGTCAACACAAAGCGGCAAGCAGCATTGAAATTCTAAATGCAAGAGCAAAAACAGTTTTATTTTATGTCTGCTGGAAATGAATACAGCCTATTTTGGAACACGACTTGGTTGGCTTTGGCTTTTAAATAAAACAGTTAAAAATACTGCCTGGTTCTCTTTGCCGTGTATAGAAGCCAAAGTGGCCACCTCGATGAATACTTTTAGAGTCCGGAACTGATGACCACGACCACTCTGTCAAGAGTGTAACGACTAAGAAGAAGAAGACACTACTTGTCCCGCGTGGTTTCACCCGCGATAATTTCGGGATTCCCGCTGAATTGTTCCGTACAAACGTTGCAACCCTTTTCACCCCCTTAGGGGTTGAATTTTTATCGTAAATTTTAATCGGATGAAACTAAATGGGTAGAGTCCCGAGCTTAAAAGTTTTTTTAGGTGGGTCGCGATCCAGTCAAGTTTGAGAACCACTGCTCTAGCAACATCAGGGTCTTTATTCTCTATGATCATAACACGCCGCGCTAAGATACGTCGCCGCAAAAACTATCTTTCTCTAGTAATCAAAGAAGTTCTACTGCAAAAAAATACATTTACATCGTTTCTTACGGCATAAAGAATAATAATTTCTAATATATTGACATCTAGAACGTTTGGAAATGCGTTTTTGGGCCGCGCGTTATGGGCAAGGAATGTTGTTGATCATAGTGAATAAGGGTCCAGGAGCGCTGCAGTGACGCCAACACTATACAGACATCCTGACATTTCCCCGCGGCATCACTTGCACCAGCAACTTAAGGAAATAATCGTTACAAAACTTTGAAAAGTTTGTAGGTAATATTTTCAATTTGAAATTTTGTCACAATCATTTACTTTTTACATTAGATACGTTTAAAGTTATTTTAATGATAACTAATTACTATTTACATACCTACATACATAACAGGGGGAATTTCAATCCTGGCAGGGGTTGCCGACCGCACACTTATCTTATTTACTACCACGAAATAAAATATTAATAATCTAATGTAGCGACTTACTAGGATTGACGGCGTGTCCCTCATCCACTACATGCATTGACAGCAGAAGAAACACCAGCAAGGTAGCGGAAAACTGCAACAAACGAGAATTATTTTAGTTTTAAAATTCTGCTCCCCCGAGTTTCGGAACTGCTGCCACCGTTGTGACACTCGTAATACCTACTTTTAGGCTTGAGGTTTCAAATTGTTATAACTGATAGCGGAAACTAAGCCCGTGTCATTCTTTACTAATATTATAAAAAAGAAAAGATTATTATTATTTTTTTTATTTTGTTTGTTTGTAATAGATAAAGTCAAATACCTACTAGGTACTTAACCCATTTAAAAACCCATGTTCCCGAGTAACAGAGGGTATTTATCCCGAAATTCCCACGAGAACTCCGAAATTAACGCAAGCTAAACCGTGGGAAATCGACTAGTAACTATACGGATACACTCTATGTACCTATAAGGAAGGCAACTATAAAAACTCCACTAATTTCCATTCAGTAGTTTTTGGAGATGGGTGTTAAAACATACAGTTTAAAACTTAAAAAACACTTTTTTTTTATTACTCTTCAATATTAAAATGAATAATTAGGTAACTTTTAAATATCTTCAATGTACAGACATACGTCTAGTTAAAATTTCGTTATCGCTATTAGGTGACGCATCCGAGAGTACCTATATGTCACATCAACGGATGAATTATATGTGCATATACAATATACCTACTATCGACATAGATGTCGATCAATTATTGGTAATAGGTATATGTGTATTATTTACCTACGTTCTCGATGTGGTTGTAAATACAACGTGTTAACTGAAAACCTGATACACCCCATTTTAAAAAATGAACAATAGCATGATTAGCAATAGCATGATTTGGAGGTGACCTATCTACGCGATTCCAAGCGCTACGCCCGCGCCTACCGGGTCGATTTTTTTTGCTGCGGGCAGCGTACGCGCCAAATATAAATAATTTAGACGTGGACTAGTAAAAATGAAAAAATATAACCTATATTAAAAAATAAATAAATAAATAGTGCGATCGATTTGCAAGTCGATTCTGAGCAAACTACTTTCTAGTTTTCAGTTAATTAATTAACACGTTGTATATAGAATGTCTCTACATAACATAAGTAAATTCCGCAAATATGACGAATTTTTTTTTTTATATCATAGGGGGCAAACGGGCAAGTGAAATTAATATGAAGCTTTCCCAATACAATTCCAAATAAAACCAAAAAAATCTATTTGAGTAAAACTTATTAAAATATGTAGTTATAGTTTACCAAAAAAAAATTGTATTTTTCGATCTAAAAATAATCTAAGGAAATAGAAATTTTAGTACAGTGCTTTTATTGTGTATTCTACTCATAACAGAATACAATTACAGCAAACACCTAGGTACCTGCTCTACAAAGCAAATTTTGTTGAGCATTTTTAAGATTTATCCAGAAAGCGTGACACTTTAGTGCTTAGCTCGTGAGTTAGTGCTCAGCTTAGTAAGTGCAACTAAAATGCCACAGCAAGCTTTCTGCCTCGCCCCAGCGATGTAACTAGCAAATTGCATTAAAATTCCGCTTTGTCACGACAACACTGTGTAAAATGAAAAATTAAATTTACAGTCATGAAAAATGAAACTCGCAACTTGCTTCAGATAATTCCAAGCTCATCTGCTGATTTGATAAGAGAAACGAACTTACTCGTACCGCATCTGAAAGTGTTTTTTTGTTTTTAGTTCAGACCGAAACTTCGTCGAAGCGATGTCAACTTAAGAAACTATAAAAAAAAAATGTAAGTTATTTGCCTATGTAGGTACTTTTGTTTTTTCCTACTCAAAATGACTTTTTTTACATTCAATTAACCCCAAAAATAAGTACCGAAATTAAGTAATTTTTATACAAATACAAACTTGAACAACAATGTAATACACGAAAATTTTAAATTTCATGTTCGGTATACGAGTAACCTGTTATGAAACAATTCGTGACTTGATTTTGCACATATGAGTTTATTTCTGACGGGCACATACCAGCTTGTTCCTAAGACAAACTTTAATTTATTGGCACTTGAATACTCGCGCAACTTCTCAAGGAAGGAAAAGTATGGAAGACTTAAATTTTTATCTGCCATTTCTCGAATGTACGAATCGTTGAAGTTTCACGAGCATAACATGACGCTGGTGCATATAGCGAGCATTTTTGACGCGTAAAATATTTTATCTTGGTCGTTTTTACTGGACCGAGTTAGTTCTAAACAAACTTCGGCATGTGTTATTAAAGTGCGCTTTATAAATTCTACCCAGCTGCCGTATAAAGTTTTGGTTTTATTAAAACTTTACAAAAAAAAATTAAGTATCGCTTTAAAAAAAGGAGAAGCCAATGAAATGATTTATTAAATGACAAATCTGTCAAATTTTAAAGTAGTGCTGAAAATGCCTTACCGGAAAAGTGAAATTTTGTTTAATATTTAGGTAAGAAATCAGAAATATACTTAGTTTAATATTAGTATTTTTTTTATAGTTAAAAACCCTGAAATGTGTGTATGATTAATAGGGTAAAAAAAAAACTACTTCTATTACATAATACGTTTTGTCTTGTACGTGAGCATAAATAAAATTAAAGATATTATTAAGAAACCATCCCCGTGTCCCATAGGTGGGATGCCTCTTGTTGTGCAATTACATAATTATCCGAAGTACCTAAGTGAATTTGAATATTTAAAATCACTGCAAAAATACGAGATGTCCGTTTCCTTAGGTATTGTAATATTGTTATTTTATGTCAATAAAGGATTAAATAAATAAATAATGCTTTAGGTACTTTATTTATTTACAATGAGTACAAGTAACCGTAATTATGACATAACGTCTTTATCTGTTCATTGCGGTTTCAACAGCAACAAGTTCGGAGTAGGTACCTACTCGCGGGAACTCCAAGATACAAAGTACCCTATATCCTTTTCTGTACCCGTGACAACGTGTGTGCCAAACTTCACGATAATAGGTTGAGTAGTTAAGGCTTTTAAGCGTAAAAAAAAACAATTCTTATTTATATTATTGACTAGCTGTCCCGCGCGATTTCACCCGCGATAAATTCGAAGATCCCGTGAAATTGTTCCATACAAACTTTGCAACACCTTTTCAGCCCCTTAGGGGTCACCTTCCAAGTTTCAGGTCTCTACGATTAGCGGTTTAGACTGTACGTTGATCCATCAGTCATTCAGGACTAAGCATAATTTGTATGTATAGATTTAATATGTATAGATTTTATAGTCAGTTATTTGCGTCCTACAGCGCATTTCAAAGACAGGCGTCTATAGTGCCAATGAATACAGTTTACCATAATATTGAAATCCATATTATACAAAATAAACTTTAAGATCCATGCACAACCCTTACTATTATAAATGCAAAGGTGACTTTGTTGTTCAACCGATTATCATGAAATTTTGATACGCGTTGTCAAGAGTACCGAGAAGGACATAGGGTAGGTATCTACTTTTTATCCCAGAATTCCAGCAGGATCTCCAAAATTAACGGCTCCGGCTAGTTATTTTACAAAAGATTTCGTGCGCGTGTATACCTACTATACCATATTATACATACTGACAAATGGTTACATTATGTAACCATTTCTTAGATACGTTTTTTGTGTTTTTATTATTCTAAAAAAAAACAAGCAAGGCGAAAAAAACATTTTACTCTTAACAGTAATTTTTTTTAAACACAAACTTCGACGATAACCAAAAAAAGATCTTGTAACAAATATAGGTAGTTTTGGAACGGGAAAATAAAAAATAATAAGTATGAGGAAACTCTTAAAATAATGTGTTCTAGTTTAGTAAGTTTTTATGTATCTGCATGTTAAAAAATCTAGTTCTGGAACTTTCCAGCTAAATAATAATTTTCGGTACCCAATGTCTTAAATTATATGAGACTAGCTGTCCCCCGAGGTTTCACCCGCGGTAATTTAGGAGTTCCCGCGGGAACTCTAGGATAAAATATAGATATCAACCTTCCTCATGAATCACTCTATCTAATGGTGAAAACTGTATGAAAATCCGTTGCGTAGTTTTAAAGATCTAACTATACATAGGGAAAGACAGACAGCGGTAAGGGACTTTATTTTATTTGTTAAGCGAGATATTTAATTTTTTTTTTTTAATATTTATGAATATTGTATATATTTTAGTAATTCTAGGACTACTGCTGCCAGCAGGTATTAGGTGATTTTTAAGCGACTCCGAAAAAGAGTTCTAAATTCGACATCTAGTGTTTTTTTTTGTTTTTTCATCCAATATATTTCAAAAGAAATCACTCCAGTGAATCCAATGTTTTTTTCCTTTTTATGAAAAGTCGTTACGTGAACACATTTAATTTTTACTAAGATTACCTAAGTATTTGATCAGTAAACCTTGTGTTAAATAATTTCGGACAGGGTTAACGTGGGGTTAACGCACTTTCAAGCACCGCTCAAAAAGCGCTGCGGGCAACAGCTAGTCAACAATAATGAATTCCATACAAGCTCTACACTTTTACGATTATCGTTATTAGACACTAACATACGAGAAAAAAACGAACGGAGGATTTAGATAACACTACGTAACTTTTTTTATATAAAGAAGCTTCTTCATCGACTCATAAACACCTAACTGAACTGTGAAACATGAAATTTGGCACAAGGCTTCCTTATAGTTAACCACCAAGACAAGATTTTTGAAAGTTCCACCCCTAAAGGAATGAAAGAGGGGAAAGCATGGAAGTACTGTTAATATTGTAGTTAGAGCCATAGAAAACGATATTTGGCGTTTTCTTTTCAAATAAAGAACCCTGAGATATGTTTGTATTTCAGAGTTTTTGGTAACTGGATCCTTGAGGGTACAAATCTGGGATATAGGTAAAACCACGCGGGCCAGCTAGTAATACATATCGCGTAGATGTACCTACATACTGTATATATGTATAGGTATATAGATAAGATGATGTCATTATATAGTGACAGATTGCAACAACGATCTGTGACGCCAATGTACCCGTAATGTGTGGATTGTATGAACCGCAACCATTTGATTTACGAGATGGTTACATTTGGTGCTTGGATCTATAGCTTTGCAAACAACATCCGGTCTAATATTTGTCATGCAGCAAAACTAACGATTCAATCAATGATTGTAAATAATACTTAAATAACACTGTTACTTGGAGTTTAATCTAAAGTTATATCTATTATTATCTTTAAACGAGCAATTCTTTTATATAAAAACTAGCTGTGCCCGGCGGTTTTACCCGCGTGAGTTTCGGGATTCCCGCAGTAACTCCAAAGTAGCCTAATGTATTCCTTATAACATCAGGTAATTAGCAGTGAAAGTCCCGCCAGTATCGGTCCAACCATTTCGGAGATTCACCCGCGTGAGTTTCGGAATTCCCGCAGGATCTCCAAACTTCTTTTATAGGTACATATAAACCTTGTCCTGACACTAAAGATCACAAAAAAAAAACAATTATCCAATTTGGTGCTGTCGTTTGGAAGTTATGCGCTTAGCAACACATTTGGAAATTAATTTTTATTATATAGATATATTACGCCTTTTGTTTAAAATTACACATTATTCTATATCTCTAGGGAGGGTCCCTATTCAAAATAATATAATGTTTTAGTAGTTCGGATGATGCGTTAATTTGTCACTCAGTCTGTCAATTAAGTCAGTCAGTTCGTCCTTAACTTTGTACATATACAACGCATCAGAATAAATGAACACAATAATATGACGTGTGTCAATTTAAAAATATTTTCCTACTTTCCGTACCGTGTATCAAAACGTCCCAAGCAGACATATTTCCTTATTGTGTAACAATGTAACATCCTTACACACCCTTGGCATTCGCTATATTGTTTTGTCTTTTCACTGGTGCGTTGCCAACATTGCTTTGTGTTTTGTTATATTAGTACTTATTTTGTACTCAGTATAGTATGACTATAGTGTGCTTTAAATGTGTTATTGAGGGAATTTTCAATATGACACTTATAATAAATCGATGATTTATGAGACGCTGAAAACTCGATGAACAATATTTACCACCTTTACCCTTTCATGAGATTGAAATAATTTTGTATTTATTTTAGATCATTTTGTCGGGTTAATGAATAATATGAAAGTATTCACTAAATATAAATCGTAAACTTTAATCTATTGAAAAAACAGCATGAGTTTTGGTTAAAGTTCCACAAAATAATAAAATTGATAGTATGGTATGGTATGGTATAATATTATAGGTGCATACCTACTGATATTGTTTAATCCGTAATTCATTTTATATGGTTTACCTACTGAGCAAATTAACCGTAATTACCACTACTAGTGGTAGCGGTTAACCATTCCACGGTATACATATAGATGTCAAAAGTTATCAACTAAACATCCGACTTACCGAGCTTAATTATATTGAATTTAAAGGTAATGACGTAGGCTTATCCCTTATTAATTTAAAAAGGGAAACAAATTTACTATCACATACCAGTAGGTACAACCTATTACCATAATTATAATTTTAAAGACTTCAGGAAAGTAAAAACGTTAGTTTTAACAGGACAGATAATCCTTACCTAACTTAATATTATAAACGCGAGAGTGATTTTGTTTTTCTTTGTCTGTTTGTTACGCTTTCACGCCTTAACGACTCAACCAATCATCATGAAATTTTGCATGCACATTGTCAGAGATACAGAGAAGAACATAAGGTAGGTACTTTTATCACGGAATTCCCGCTGAAACTCAGAAATTACCGCGGGTGAAGCCGCGGGGAACAACTAGTAAACACGAAGGTAAAGCTAATAAGCATTTCATCTCAATTAATAATTGATATTATTGTCCCATGAATGTTTATGCTATCCATCAAATTATTATTATACGACCAAAGTTCTGTAATCGATAATCGAATTCATTAGTTAATTATTCAATTGATTTCAATCACATCTACATTGAGTATTGATCATATCTACTATTCGGTTTCACTGAACTTCCACTTAGTTGGGTTACGGACTTAGAACTAACAAAAGGAGAGAGTCTTTGGAGATAGTGTTGATGATTTTAAATTTTGTCAAGTTTGTTTCGAACTGGCTCGGGTACTAGGTATATTCATATATTTCTTTTTTGTTTTTCATAGAAGTTACATATGGATTAATGAACCAATTACTATAGGCCTTATCAGAACTGCCCCTTATTCGATTTGTGTAGGTAGGTAAGTACCTAGAGTTTTTTAATCATTCATTAATATACCACAATATACATATTCTCCATTAAAAGTACCTATGTATCATGGCACAACTACTAGCAGTATATAACTGCATATAGCTAGAAATAATAAAAGTAGGTCTAGGTTAATACGTATATTAAGAGTAGCCTAACGGCACTCAATGGGTTTTAAGTCGGAATGTTCTAGAAACTTTAATAAATTGTGCTTCCATTGTATTTAAATTCTCTGTTTAACTTTATGCTGGAATAACTCTGAGGATTAATGGCAAGATAGGTTTTACACTCGTAGGTATATAACAGCAACATTTTAATCACGTAGTTTGAGTTTTTATTTTTAGTTAAAATAATTAAATGTAATTCATTATATAATTTAAGTTATCTATACATATAAAATCATAATTTTGTCTGAAATTTGTACGAAAGTGCTATTGTAAAGTTACAATGATGGTAATTAAATAAAACACAATTATAATATAGAATTGTTGGGTAATTCAATCCCAAAGGTTAAAGCAAAGACGAAACTTAGGGATGAGACGGTCAGGTTACAAAAATTTGAAAATGAAAAAAAAAGATATGGAAAATAATTAACCAAGTTAAACAAAAGACAAAAGCGTCTTGTACTTACAGGTTGTTTCGTGCGCAAAAGAGCTTTGAAGCGTTTCTTTAATTACACAGAGTATACACTACAAGATGAAAATAATTACAGTGGTCAGCTGCAAGCGAAGTAGGTACCTACAGTAAAGAATTTGAAACAGAATATAAGTACCTACCAATAAAATTTTATTCCAAACACGTTTCACTTCAAAATTCTATTAAGATCGTGAACTTTTAAAACTTATTTTCGCTTAATCCAATACCAGCATTGGAAATATTATTTTCAAAGTTTTCAACAAAAGGGACTAGTTACTAAATATTTTTTCCAATGATAAAAATACTCTTTTGGTACCTACTTGCATCTAAAGGTATGTTAGTGAAGAGTTTGAGCGTACAATAAGAATGTTTTTAAATAGAAGAAAGAATTTTAAAATATATTAGAGCCAATTTTTCGTCTATAAACGCAATAACTCTAATTGAACCTACATTTAGATACCTAGATTCTCGAAATTATTTTACTAGCGGTTCTCCGCTGTTTCATCTGCATTAATTTCGAATTTCCTGTAAAAATTTCAGGCTAAAACTTACTCTATGTCCTTTTCTGTACCCCTGACAACGTTTATGCAAAATTTTATTATAATCGGTTGAGTAGTCAAGACGGGATAGCGAAATAAACAAACAAGTAGGTAAGTAAAAGAAAAACTCACATTCGTAATTATAATATTAGTCAGGATGTATTACTTAGGTATAACGCAAGAAGCATTCTTTTTTGAAAGCTTTTATTTTTTGTTACAACTTACGTCACCTGTCAAAGGACTCACTCTAAAAATTTTTAAATGTATCACGTAAAGCAACGATTTATTTTACTACCGTGCGTGCGTAAAAGAAGTTTTACTTTAAAAATCACTTCTCACGTTTATATCAGTAAAAGTTATTCCTATACTTATCAAGCTTACCTAATCTATGAAATATTTTAGGGCCCCAAAAGAACTATCGAGGATGAATCTGAACAACGGTGTCGGGAGTGATAAGTGTGGACCCTCAGAACGATCGGACATCAGATTGAAGAGGGTTGTTTATACGAATAAGAGACGATCTATATGTATGTACAGTGAATTGTAGTGTCACTACCACTGAGCATCGTTTTAAATTACCTTAATGTAGAGAACTTTACTGTAAGAAAAAACAACAACATAAATTAGGACTAAGGTTCTCTTCCGGTCTTAGAGCGTATACAAAGGACAAACTAGAACCACTTGATACAAAATATCATAACTTCAAATATATTTTCATATAATAAAAACCGATGGCAGAATTTTTATATTAGGTCGGGGAAAAAGTCATTTCGCATATACATATAAGTTGTGGCAAATATTTTTAGGGTTGAAAGTAGGCACCATTACAAACATGTCCAAAAAAATAAAAAAATCAAACAAAATAAACCAATCAAACAGAAAACCTGTGCAGGCACTCGTGTCTCAATCGCTTTACACATAGATAGCTGCGCGCCGGTATCTGATGAATCACCTCGATCGTCGTTCGATCGAGCTGACCAGCGCAGCGGATGTATCGCTCGCTGTGTGCGCGGTGCGTGCATTGTAGGTATACGTATTGGTCAGCTATGTGTATTGTGTAGGTAAATTGTGAATGAAGTTGTAATGATGTAAAGTTATTTGAATAATCTTCTTATTTAATAGTATGTATGATGTGTACCTCTTGCTATGTGAGTATTATAATTATTTATTTATTATTCTCTCTATTATTATCAAAATTATTGCTATATATCTGTGTATCTAATATCTATCAATGGATAAATAATATAATTAATGAATTAATCTACTATTACGTATTTTATTGTTTTAAGTTGGCGGGCAGACATGCGGTCGGATATCGCGCGGACGCATCCCCTTATCCTCCGCTGCAAATCAGCGCTGCCGCGTTTTACGCGACAGTATATGCTGAGTCGGTGTCCATTTCGGCATCGCAAAAATTTTTAGGCGAATGTTGTTTGAGTGTCAAATTTTGTCATATATTTTTTAATTTTTTGTGATGCCGAATAAAGATTTGTCTATGTGTAGGGTAAAACCAGGATAGTTGCCCTGGGGGTATAGTTGCCCCGATCGTAATTACTCTAGTTTCGCAGATGAATCGCGTGCTATTTTATTTATCTATCAAAAGACTTTCCAACTACTATTAAGTGGACCGCGTCTCATGTCTCTGTGCGATTGCACGGGAACGCAAGGTGAGATCAAAGATTTTTCGGGATAGATGCCTTGTTTCCCGACGGGGCGTCTATCCTAAATGTAATTTATATGGACTAGGCAACTATCCCATATATGGGATAGATGTCACAAAAAGTAGAGGTCCGTAGAAATCGCTAATACTCTGGAAATTTCAAAGATAATGTCTTTTACATTTAATAAATTTGTAGATAAAGAACCAAAGTACTTGCCAGTTTAAAAAATAAAATATTTTGATTTATGTACCGGGAGATATAAAACGATTTCGAAAAGTGTGGCAACTATCCGGGTTTTACCCTATGTTTATATGTTTCAGTGAATTAATTTTCTTCATATTCTGAAAAACTATTGAACTTATAATATTATTTTTTTTCGCTTATCCTGTTTTTTATAAAGTATGCTTTCAGACCTGTAAATATGTATTTGGAGTTAATTCTTCCACATTTTAGACATACCTACAATAGAATGTTAGTGCCACCCGCTATAGAAATCAACAGCGGGTGCTAGCAACGCTATAGACGCCAGTTTGACACTTGTAAGACCCTTATGGAAGTTTTGTGAGACCATCCTTTGGCTAAACCTCTACCAGAAATCAAACTCGTACTCTCAAAAGTGGCGCGGAATTCTAACCACTTACACCAATTTGGTCATTAGTCATATAACACATATATATGTATAGATAGGTACATAAAATTATAATATTATTGTAATGAAATGTGTCATATTATTCCACCAAAATAAGTAGTTTAAAAAAAACAAGTCTATACATTCCCCAAAAACCTCTTCAATGAATTCTTAATTAATCGACCAATAGGAAAAATGTTACATGGAAGTTTTTGTGAACTGAAACAATCACAACAAAAAAAACAAAAGCACAACAGGACGCAGATAAGCAATAACATGTTAACCCACTAAACAAAGTTATTGATTCAGAACGATTTATTGAGAGTTAGAGAACGTTTTTTAATTGTGTGTTTAGTTTATTACATTGTTTAAATATGTAACTAACTATTGAACATAAAAATGTTGAAACAAAATGACGCTATAAATTTAAAACTTTAATTTACTCAAAATTTCTCCAATGTGGGTTAGCACACTATTGCTTATCTATGTCCAACAAACAAGCATATCTACTTCTGCTGAAACCACTTTGGTTATGTACGCTAGCTGAAAGATAGCGGTAATTTATAAAATTTAACAGACCATGAGGCTGTATCGGAGTAGCTGAGTGGAAAGGCTTGAGTGTGTATTTAAGGAGTCAATCCACTTAGGTAAGCATGGTAAGTGGTAATCGTTTGTAAGTCTAGCACGATACTTAAGTTTATTAAGCTTTACTTAGTGTAATTTATAATGCCATTATAAGATAACTTTATAGTTAGTTAGATAAAATTTTAAACTACATTCATTTTGTTAATTTCATTTAAATGAACAGCTGTGTTCTATAATAAATCATACATAGGGCTTGTTTAATGGACCTTTGCCTTATACTCACTGATAACTATAAATATTATTATTATTATTATTAATTTGTAACTTTTACAGTGTTTAATCTAAAATTTCAAACAACCATGCAAATTAATTTTAATGACAATGGTTACACTATACATTGAAATTAAAACTTATACGTATATAACTTAAAAAGCACATTTCATCTTGTAAGACCTGTGCCTCAAAAATAAATTATAATACTACTTATTTATTTTTCCCCAAAACTACAAAAAAGAATTTGACTGGATTTAAATTTCTAAATAAAAACCGAGGAGAAAAAACCTAATAGGTATCAATAAAAATCCCAATGTACCATTACCTACGCCAGATGCGTAAATTCTCACGAAACACAGCCAAAAACGATTAGAGCTAAACGTTGTTGGCTATAAACAATTTAATATCTATCGTAAACTCGAACAAATCATTTGTGGGAGTGAATGAGTGAAGTTTGGGCAATAAAGCGGCGCAATATGGCGTCCAAGACAACGGCCAAATTATTGTCATGCGTCGGAGTGGAGTGCATCGACCGTGACCGCTTTTCATGAGTCATGAAACAAAAACATATTACTTTATAACTATAAAGAGTGTGTTGCAGTTGTCAAAAGTAGCATAGTGTACGAATGAAGGCACGTATAAGATTAGATATTCAAACAGTCGATATAAGACTTTTTTAGTTTTTAACAATTATTACCAAGGTCGAACAGAATAGGAACTAATGTCATCTTTCAATAACGTCCTACTTACAATATATTTTTCAGTTCTAAATATTATTTAATATCCACAAGCACATTTTTCGTCACATAATAAAATGCAGATCCCTTGAAATAGGTACATAATATGCTCGATTCTTTAAACCTAAAAAATTGGTTCTGCAAAGCATCTTAGCTATGTACATAATTTAAAAAAAATGTTTGTGTAAGTACGTAAAAAATTATTCTTCTCATTTAGTAAGAACTACTCCTCTATCTTCCGTTATCGTATGTGTTTTCCTCTCATCCTACTCATATTAAAAATGTGTAAGTGTGGATGTTTGGATGTTTGTTACTCAATCATGCAAAAACAGCCCAATGGATTTGGATGAAATTTGGCATGCACGTTGTCCGGGGTACAGAAAAGGACATAGGGTACTTTTTATCCCGGAATTCCCGCGGGAACTCCAAAATTACCGTGGGTGAAACCGCGGGGCACAGGTAGTAAAAGAATAAAATCAAACCAAACTTCAAATCACCTCACTTTTGACCACTGAGCCTCGAAAATAATCTATAAGTCAATTTACCATCAGGGAATTTTCTCTCGTCTCTTTAACTTTAATGATAGATTTATAGTCTCCATGAAAACTTACGGTCACGTTTCGTGCCACATCCTAACCCTAACTATACTTTTAGTAGCGGTAAATTGAGAACAACTACATTTTAAGGTTGGTTTAAATTATTAACTCCGGGGATAATGGCAGACTGTGGGTGATAGTAAATCTTCATTAAACCGACATTACCGTGAACTCGTGGAGTCTGTACCTACTGTGTCCACATACGCTAAGGCCTTGAAGAACTAAGACATGTCAACTAGATTAAGCTTATAGAATACTGATGACAAAACCAAGCAAATCACCCGGAGTAAATTACGAATTTTAAAACTAATAGTACCTATATGTACTAATATTACTTTATACCTAGTATTAGTGACTGAATCAAAAAAGTTGTGCCAATCTTGTACCCCAAGGTTTCTGATCAAAGAATTTGTTGGTCATAACTCATAATACAACTATTATGTACCTATTAGGTATATACAAAGAGGATAGTATCTATATAAAATATAGGAGCTTTATAAGAAACCTATTATTATTTTCTTTTTGTTTTAACATTATTTATATAAAAAAAAAATTAATTGGACAAATAAACGAAACTATCCGCGTGTAACAACACATTGGATTATTTCTCCTCAATAAAAACAACTGCCCGTCGGCAACAAGTATTATTTATTATTATTATTTTTTTATCAAAAGTCCAATTGCGTTATAGAGCACCTGGATCTATGTACCTACATTAGATGTGGAAGAATTCAAAAATAGAATAAATACGAACAATTTTCTGTCTCTACAAGTTTCACGCAAAATGGCGACTGCAAAAGACATTATTGGGGGATGGCGGAATGGCGCGAAAGATTTACAAGCGTACATTCTTCAATTCATTACAGATAATATGTCCACTTCACACGTATATTACTGTATCGGGCTCGTCCACGCGACGGGGGTTCGACCATATGTCGTCCCTCGCTTAACGAAGATTTAGTGAGCTAACAACATGACGCGAATATGTGCGTATACTGTTAACAGCACCAAAGAGTTTTTTTTTTGGTGAAGTTTACCCCTCTCGGGGAAGGCAGAAGGAAACTTAGTCCATATAGCCAACTCATTAATATTTTTCTTCTGAAGTTATTTACGCGTCTCACCAATGCATTTCGATTCTTTACTGGAACTTTTGGCAGCAAATCTTCACAGTTGAACCTTAATAGGCCGCTCTGTGGGAAGTTGTATAGTAAAACGAAAACCTCCCGATGGACGCCCTATTTCATCTTATTTCACTGTTTCCGCACATTATTCATCACTAATGGATCACTATTATGCAAAATCCACCATATTCACACAATATTAATCACGATAAACTAATTTGCAAAACAAAGAAATAAAACTGACGTCCACTCTGCTGGAAATCTCGCCAAAAGTCCGCACCAAAGAGTATTAAGATACGATTATTACATTTTTTATGTCTATGAAAAGCTACATCACAAGATACAGTTTTGCATACAGACAGTACATAATAACAATATAAAAAAACTAGTTGTACTAAAACGATTCATTTTAAATTTGATGCATGTATTACTTTTAAGAAATTTTGTGATGGCAAATAAAGTTATGTCTATGTCTAGTTGTGCCCCGCGGTTTCACCCGCGTTAATTTCAGAGTTCCCGCGGGAATTTCGGAATAAAAAGTACCCTATGTGTTAATCTGATGTATAAGCTATATTATTGTAAAGTTTCATTTAAATCCATCCAGTAGTTTTTGCGTGAAAGAGTAACAAACATCCATCCATCCATACATTCTTACAAACTTTCGCGTTTATAATATTAGTAGGATATTTTAAATGCAGATGCGAGTTTCTCTGTAGTTAAGGCGTGAACGAACCCATCATCATGTGTATATATATACGTTGTTAGGCGTACAGAAAATGACATAGAGTGCTTTTTACCCCGGAATTTCTGCGGGCCCTCCAAAGTTAACGCCGGTAAAACGTCGGGGAATAGCTAGTGATAATAATAAAATAGTTTATTATCATAGACTACATTCATAGAAGAGAGAAAGATATGTAGATACTTAGGTAAAAAATTATTGTAGTGGTATTTTTAATAACAAAAAGCTAAAGCCCTACCACCATATCTTTAACCATAGGTAAATATAACCATAAATCCGAATTTCTGTAGACGATGTTTCAAAATAAGATTTAGCCAGCAAGATTCAAATAACACTAAAACAATAACATGAGATGGTTGTAAGCTATTGGTCAACTGTCACTAAATAAGAAAGAGACGGCAGTAATTTTTCGGGTATTTAAATGCCCCGAAACCGTTCATAAATCCAAAAGTCAATTCTACTGAAAATAACATAATATTTTATTTTAATGACTAAAAACGACTGCAACACTGATATTCGCAGCTATTCTAGAATAGCAATTAAACGTAAATATTTATGAAATACCGAATTCACAGTAGAATTGACCCCACTGACTCTATTATGTACAAAATTCTAATAAATGAAGTATATTGAACACTGTGCTGTACCCTTTGTTTCACTACACCGGTATTGAGGTTTATCAAACATAAGTAAACTTATATGAGGCAGTTTTAATGGATAATGGATAACGATAAGTGGACCTTAAATTAATATGGAAAATGTAGAGATAAATACTACTATATACAGTGGATAAAATTATTACTGCCTCCCGCTATGGGAATGATAAGAACTAAGTATCATGACATACTAAGTTGTGTCTAATAAAATAAAACCCTGTATTTAGTTTTGCCCAAATTTAATAATAAAAGCAACATATTGACTATAGTAAAATTAATTCGAAAACTTCTGTACGCTACTGAAAGCAATACCTATTACAAGAATTTTTATTACTTGTGCAAAGTTTTGATAAATGAATTTGACGTACCAAAGAAACATATTATACTATCACTAGCTAATATGCGGTGTACCCGCGATAATTTCGGGATTCCCGCGAAATTGTTCCATAAAAACTATGCCCCCTTTTCCATCCCCTCAGAGGTCTGCCCTGTCCCTGCCTACGTCATACAAAACACACCCTCCAAGTTTGGACCCTATGATCAGCGGTTGAGGCTGTACGTTGATCCATCAGTCAGTATTTCAGGACAAAGCATTTTATATGTATGGATGTCACCAATCTGGTTCAAGAAATAAAATTAAGAACGAGTGTGTTGTGTGTGTGAGTCCCAGGCTTAAAAGCCTATTTGTTTTTTACAAAATGTCTTCGGTGAAGTTTTACCTATATTATGTAACCAGAATTAGTAAATATTAGAGGATATTACATATCCACCAAGTTTATAAGTAGCTGTTCACCCGCGGTTAAATTGCGGTTTGACGCACGTTAATTTTGAAATTTTCGCTGGAATTCCGGGAGAAAAAATACCCTATGTCCTTTTTTGTAACCCTGGCGACGTGTATGCATTTAACGATAATCGGTTAAGTAGTTAAGGCGTGAAAGCGTAACAAACAAATAAACAAGCAAATAAACTCACATTCGCATTTATAGTAAGAATTTTTTTTTATATATATATTTCTACACATATTATTTTTATCATATATACAATATACATGCCTATACTATCACTGGAATTATGAATCTTTTTAAAAATTCTTCTCTTTTAGAATATTTTTTACCTAGAACAAAGAGTTCCTAAGGGAATTTTAAAATTGACATAGATGAAATCAGGGACAGCTAAAAAAGTCAATGTAGAGATCATCAAGTTTATGTAACAATGTAGCTGAAATTATAATTCGAGGGGATAAACTGTAACAAACAACATTGTACCTATCGAGGTAAAGAAATAGGCTATGTTTTATTTAACACACGTAGCTTTCCAATTAATCTGGAACGAATCAATTGTACGGCCGATGTCAATGTGAAACCACCAAAACGGATCTACCTGCCCTAACTTTCGGTTTAATTAAAATATGCGATATAAAAGGACATTCGAGACTAGGTACCTAAATTAATTAAAGTTTTGGAATATACCTACTCGAAAGTACTTATTCGAGAAAAAAGATTACTTCAATTATATAATTTATTTCGGAGTTCCCGCGGCGGTTGCGGGTAAAAATTACTCTATATCCTTCTTTTTTTTTATTATTTGTGCCCCGACAGTAGTTTACGCTGATTAGCTGCTCCCCGCATTAGTGCCGGAATTTTCGCGGGAATTCCGGGATAAAAACTATCCTATCTTTTAAGTTGGACCAAATTAAAATGGTTATACAAAATTTTATCAAAATCCGTTCATTAGTTTCAGAGTCCATCGCGGGCAAACATCGTGACACGTGATTTATATATATTAAAGACTAGCTGTCCCCCGCGATTTCATCCGCGGTAATTTCGGAGTTCCCGTGGAGGTTGCGGGAAAAAAGTACTCTATGTCCTTCAGTTCCCAAGGGAATTCCGGGATAAAAACTATCCTATCTTTTAAGTTGGACCATATTATAAATGGTTGCAAAACTTTATCAAAATCCGTTCAGTAGTTTCGGAGTCCATCGCGGACAAACAACGTGACACGTGATTTATATAGGTATATTAGATAAGATTTATGTTCAAAGGTCGCAATAGTTATAAATATTGGAGAAAACATAATAATGGAAGCTTTTTTTTATAAAATCGATTTTTGAAATGTGTAAGTTTAGTTTTTAGGTTAGGCTTAAAGCTATATTTTATTTTCTGACATCGCTATAAAAGATATATACATACCTACTTTAACTTAAATCTTTTATAAACTTTAAAAAACGATTCCTTAACTTTAATAGTCTTTATCCTGAGTTGATCTCGGCTTGAGCGGGTCGCACGACGAAACACATTATCCTCAGTTTGTTTATAGGGTAATACTGTTTGGTCAACGACTCTCGGGCCGTGATAAACTATTGTTTATAAACTTGCTTAGGTGCTACTCCTGCTTCGCCGTAGCCCGTAAGCCTCTTATGGTGACGTATAATGCAAAAACGTACATTATAATAATGCAAAAAATGTACGTATCACAACATTGTAATAGCTATGTTACCCGCAGGTATAATCGGGTGAATATCGGTAGGTACTTCCTCTCAAACTCTTTTTTCTGAGGTAAGAAGGATCCTGGGTATATCACTCAAGAATAACTTCCCATTAGTGAAATATTTATTATTTATTCACACAGTAATTTTCATAGATTACAATATTATGTTAGTAGTTCCTGAAGGTATATTTCCGAAATACAAAAAAAAATTAAGTTTGGATATAAGGGGTAATCTTTGAAACTACTGAACTGATTCTGCAATTTCTTTCAATGATAATAGGCTACAGTATCGCAGAGTGTCTGTTATAGATACTTTTAGAGTTCCCGAGGGAGTCCCGAAAAACCTGGGGAAACAGCTAGATACGAATAAAATCCAGCATTTAAGGTGAACACCGAAGAAATAACGATACGATGCATTATGTCGTTAACCAACGGAAAGCTCGAAGGTTCTATCTCCGGTCGCGTGCGACTGCTGGCAACTCTCAGCCGACAGCCAGCGACACGGCCATTGTCGGAGCTCACTTCGGAGCGAGGCACTTTGTCATACTACCCTTTTGTTACTCAACTAATGCTTTTTAATGCGCTCGGTGTGCCGAATAGCTTGGAAATGGCGGGAGACATTCGCATTTTTCCCCTTCCTTTTTTCCCTGTTCAACCGAAGACGCGACGACGCAACGCTACGGCCAGACTACACGATTTTAAAAGAATAACGCAATTAGTTAAGCAAATGTAAAAAAAATCGAGATTATTATTTTTAGTACCCGCTTGTAACACATGCCAGACGTATTAGATATAATACAATTAGGTATGTAGAGAAAATAAAAGTAAATCTAATCTACGTTAATCCTACTATATTATAAATGTGAAAGTGTGGGTGTTTCGATGTTTAGATGTTTGGATGTTTGTTACTCAATCACGCAAAAACGGCTGAACGGATTGATTGATTGAAATTTGGCATGCACGTTGTCAGGGGTACAGAAAAGGACATAGAGTACTTTTTATCCCGGAATCCCCGCGGGAACTCCAAAATTACCGCGGGTGAAACCGCGGGGCACAGCTAGTAAATATATATAATGTTGAAATCCTAAATATAATAAGGCTAACGTATATAAGTATGTTTAGAGAGTAGTATACGTAATTAAGTGTATCTACTGTTTTGCAATATTTTAGTAATTATAGAAAACATTTGTACCTAATTATTTCATTTTAAGCCGGTTAAAAAAAACTTGTTTCACAAATATGTATACTTGTATGGTAGCGATTTTTTCCAAAAATTACACCACTGATTTTTATGATTGTTTTATTAAAATAATCTATGTATTTTTTTACTTTTATATTTTCATGTATAGCATTATTATAGAAAATTTTACAAGGATACAAAATGACATCTTGTATAAATAAACTTCATGTGTAAAAGTTATATTTATTACTAGCTGTGCCCCACGGTTTCACCCGCGTGAAATGTTTTTATACAACAACTTTTTTTTCGACATCCGATTTCAATGAAACAAAGCCTATATATGTAGCTCCAGGCTAAGCTTAATTTACCTGTGAAAACCGCATGACAATCTGTTCAGTAGATTCGGAGATTATCGCGAACAGACAGACAGACAAACAGACTGCAAAGAATTTTAAAAACTTTTTTTTGTGCTTGGTTACTCTTCTTTTATCACCCCTCTCAATTTTAGGTAAAAATATTCAATGTACAGAATCGCGAATTCTACTCTTTTATTATATGACACAATCATTTCGTGTTTTACTTAGGTAGTTAAGCAATGTGTTGAAAGATTAAATTAGTTCTGTATGTGAAAACTTAAAGGCTGTAGCGACTTAAATATAGACCTAATTGTTAATTTAGCTGTAAGTTTTCCAAAGTAAATAAAATAAAATAAAATAAAATAGTTATTTATATTCTTTTTCATACGTCCGCAATATGGACTTGGATATAACATTACGATTGACCTCTGGGGTCTAGTCTAAGACGAGAGTTCTTGTGATAACCCGCATAGAGTTCATAAGATACTGTCCTCATTTGAATTGCATTACAGCCTCGAACTTATACCTAAATCTTTAATTGTAAGAGACAAAAGAATAAAAAAGTTCAAATGTAATATTAAGTAGACCGAGCTGCGAGCACTTATCTACTGGTAGTTCCACTTCTTAGTGAAGTTAATTGTGTCTCAAGTAACTAAGCTCAAGTTAATGAGACAACAGAACTCTCTTTGAGTGCTAAGTAAATCGGTTCAGACTGTGGACTGTCGCCGAATGTACATAATAACGGTGTAATAGTTGGAGGAGGGTATTAAGTTCGTTTAGTAGTTGATGATGACTTTAATTAAGATGGTTTAATTAAACTCAGTTTGACCTAAAGCCGAATTCGTTATTAGCTTAAAGCTTTGAAATTTTATTATAAATTGAGAAATTTTTGATGTAGTAGAACTGAAAGCATTAATTAATACTAGGTACAGTATTAGGTAAAACCTTTTCGTAATCGTCTTAACTTTTATTTCGATCTGTCTGTCTGTCATTCAATGTCTGTTTGGACTTATGTTCGGTGTGACTGAATGAGATATAGGAGATAAGAATGAGAGGAATCCTTCAAGAAAAATTTGAGACTTTTACGTATATGTAAGTTAAATACAAATTCTCTAGGCAATTCCGTTGCGCAGGTAAAAGCTCGCGCTTTACGCAGCTCATAGGCAATCTAGGTACCTATATGATATGAAAATGTGATGGGTATACCATCCTAACTATTTATAACAAGAAAATGTAAGATTTTTGTTTGTTTTTACGCTTTCACGTCTCAGCCGATCATCATCTAAATTCCCGCAAGAACTCTGAAATTACCGCGGTTAAAATTTTACTAAAATTCTACTGCATAAAATTTAGATACACCTTATCAGGGGTTCAGAAAACGATGTAGGGCACTTAATAAATTAACGACAGAACCACAGAAAACAGTTACTTGATAATAAACGAACCTTAAAAACTTTATCTGAAATTCACGACTCTAAAACAAGGCTTTAAATTTCTTGATCAGAAAATAACTTCTGTTAGGTATTAATTTGATATTTTTCTTTTCTCTCCTTCCTTTAAGGAGTATGTTTTTATTCGTTTCAGAACTGTATAATAGGTACCCCAATACTTCATTTAATTAGTATTTATCTTCTCTCATTCTTCTTTTACTGAAGTTACCTTGACTTTCCTTTTGTGTTTGTTCTTGGGAATTAATTTTGTAAATTATATTTACTATCTATAAAATGGGTACTATTAAACGAGATAATATAAATTAATTTATGTAGTACTTATGGTTATTTATACTTCAATATCTACGACAAAAATACCGAACCAAAAATCTATATTGAGGAAAAAATAAACCATGTACGTAGAGTATGTAGATCAGAATGTCCACGCGTGGACTCTTCATACATTGACGTACTTTGAAGCAGGTACATTTAATCCTAATAAAGTATATTCAGGTTAAAAATTGTATAACTTATTTCTGTTGTAAAACATTTTTTTGGTTTTTCAGTTATGTGTAAAAAATAAATAATAATATAGATACTTATAGCAGTAGTTTCTATTTAGGTACGGTCACGTTCTCGTTCGTTTTGGTCATGGGGATGCACGACAAAAACTATTGTGTGGTTTTATTTTTCATATTATTGTTACCATCTTTAAATATTTTTTGTTAAATAGTGTTGTAATGTATAAATTAATTTTAATTGGGTTGTGTCTCTATCTCTGAATAAATGCAATTTCTTTCTTCTAAAATATTAAAAACGAGAAATTACGTACATTCTGAGTGACAAGTTTTAGTGTGGCTTGAACATAATCCTTACTAAAATTTATAAATGCATAAGTGAATTTATTTGTTTGTTTGTTTGTTACGCTTTCACGCCTCAACGACTTAACCGATCATCATGAAATTTCGCATACATGTTGTCAGGGTACAGAGAAGGACATAGGATCCTTATTATCCCGGAATTCCCACAGGAATTTCAAAATTTATGGGGAAGAAACTACATTAAATTTTACCTACACGATGTCAAGGGTCAAAAAAATATAGGGTAGTAAGTGCTTTTATCTCGGAATAACCGCGGGATCTCCAGAACTAACGTGGGTGAAACCGCGGGGAATAGCTAGTAATAACATAAAAGCACAACCTATCTCCAAGAATCCAACAAAAAATATAATACACATAAATAATACATTAGTGACCTCGATTCAATGTAGTATTTTATAGTAGGTATACCTACTTCTAGTAGTTCATTACAGTCTTTTGTTTCATGCAGATAGCAGTTCTTTGCTTATCATTTGAGAACGCTTTTCATCCATACTTATATAACTCTTTTGGTTTTTATTTTAATATACCTACTAGCTGACCCACGTGGTTTCACCTGCGTGCCCTTTAAGTTGACTTAAAAAACATTTAAAACAAAAAAAATGTTTCGCTATTTAAGAGACGCCCTTTGCGCCCCTTTTTACTTATAAGGAGAATTTAAAAAAAAAAAACCTTCTTAATGGTTGCCTAGTAAAAACCCCAATTTCATATTTTTATGTTTATCTAAACGTTAAAGAGTCAGCAACCAAGCTTCTTAAAACAATAACAATAGGCTTCGACAGGAGGTACGTAGGTAATCCTTGATAATATAATCTATTATTTATTATCCTTTTCATTCACATAAAATATTTGGCAAATTATATTATCTGTACTTAACTAATATAGAAAAAGATTTGGTTATGATCAGATTTTATTTCGCTTTGCCGCTTACGCAGCAAGCAAATCTCTAGACGGCATTTTTATTTTAATACTATAGTGACAAAGTACTTTACATTTACGAAATGACACATATAAACGATTCGCTCAGATCCACCGTTTCCTGCGTCATTAGGGATAGAAAAATAGAGTAAGGTTGCAGATCACTTTCGCCGTAACTTTGGTTTAGCAATTTGGCCCGCAATTTTGAACCTCAATCAATATAGCACCAAAATAATAATAATAGTATATTTCCTTGTCTCCACTTGATGGTAGGTACATTTATCTGTCTACTATCTTCAAACGAGCAATTCTTGTATATATTAATCTGAATCTCGGAAACGGCTCATGATGGGGCCGATTAGTCGATCTAGCTAGGTTTCATTTTTAGAAAACGTCGTTTTTAGACAATGAAAAATGAGTGTTTGGTACTGCTTTTCTACTTAACAATAGATGGCGCTACTAGCGAAGCTCGGTCGCCAAGATATTGTTATAGGTTTGAGTAAGTAAGAGAACTGAAACCTAATGTGGGATTTAGGTAGTCTTATTTCTATTTCGACGACCCGATTGGCGCAGAGGTCACCATGCCTACCCGCTAATCAAGGGGTTCCGGGTTCGATTCCCGGTGGGGGTGGACTTTGTGTGATGAACACAGGGTTCCATTTTCCAGTGTTTATATATGTATAGTATAATATATAAGTAATTCTATGTAGTATATACCACGTTTGCTTGGTTTCCACGACACAAGCTAATGTCGGTAGCTTACTGTGGGATCAAGTAGATCTGTGTGTTGTGATGTGGATTATTATTATTATTATTATTTCATATTGTCTCCCAGCTTTTCCACCCGCGTCAGATTCGAAACTCTTTTGATGAAAGTACTCTATTCCAAAATTCAAATTACTCGGAACAATACTAGTAACAAGTTTGTAAGTATATGTATGGATGGATGGATGGATGCATGGATGATGTTTGTTACTCTTTCACGCAAAAACTACTGGATGGATTTAAATGAAACTTTACAATAATATAGCTTATATATCAGATCAACACATAGGGTACTTTTTATCCCGGAATTCCCGCGGTAACTCTGAAATCAACGCGGGTGAAACCGTGGGGCACAACTAGTATACCATACAGCTATTACCAGCAGTTGCACCTGCGTGGATCTCAAGAGTCCCTCGAGAGCTCTTAGTTTCTTGATAATAAATAATTGAGTATAGTAAAATATTACTTACCGCCGCTCTCAGAGTCGACTTTAATGATTAGTAAGTTAAGTATAGATTTTTAAAACAAAACTGCCGCAATCAGACATGTTTAATCAATTAATGTTAATTGACATTTAACTAATTAAGTCATATCTTATTAAATACCAACTAACATTAATTTACTGAACGTCTCTGATTGCGGCAGTTTTGTTTTAAAAATCTATACTTAACTATATAATCATTAAAGTCGACTCTGAGTCCGGCCGTCACAGTTACTGTAGCTTCCTACCAGTAAAATAATTATTTAGAATCGGTCCAGGTGTTCCAGAAATCATCTCTACGAACAAACAAATAAATTATATAGGTACCTACCTCTTTATTTTATTTATAGATATGAACACACACACTAACTAATATAGCTATAAAATAAATACCAAATAGTCACAAAACTTTTGATAGAAAGTACAAACCAACTCATATTTCATATCTAAGAATTTCCAATTTTCTTTGGCAATCTACATATATTGGATCTATATATATATGTAAAAAGTTTCATGGATAGGTTATAGTCTTTACGAAGAGTAAAACAAAAAATAAGCACCCAAGGCGTGTTTTGTGAGCATGAAATATATTTTTAGAACCCCCACTGAACTATATTTCCACAAAGGGTTCCTTCACAACCCTTTCTGGGAGACTTAATACGCGCGGACGCGTCACATGGGCGTCATAATGCGAGATTAAAAGGGTACAAAATATATCGTACAGTCCGCATAAGAAATATGTATCTACCTAATCACATACATTTTCACAATCAACGTTTCGATATCGTAAATAAGTTTATTGTTAATTAGCTTATTGCCTGCGGTTTCACCGAGTTAATATCGGAAATCCCACGGGAATTCCGGGATAAGAAGTACCCTATGTCCTTTTCTGTACCTCTGACAACGTGTCGTATGCAATAATAATAATTAATTCAATTTCACGCGCGTTAATATCAGAGTTCCCGCGTGAATTCCGTGATGAAAAATTCCTTATGTGTACCTAATTCTGATGTGCATTGTAAAGTTTCATTAAAATCCATTCAGTATAGTGTTTGCGTGAAAGAGTAACAAACATCCATACATCCATATTTCATACATATGTAGGTACAGACTTTCGCGTTTATAATATTAGTAAGGATATCAAAGAACGTCCACTGCTGGCCAAAAACACTCTTTAGTGAAGGCATTTTACGAGTGAAGGGTACGTGTATAGACTGATATTTTGTGTGCTGTTCTTACATTGCCGATGCTATTGGCTGGAAAACATAAAAAATACTGATAAACATAATAATATATCTACTATATGTAAATATCCGCTTGGACAAGGCATAATCAAAGCATTCTACATATTAGCACAAAACTGCGTTTAAAACCGTTTCAGATATGGGAACGCTACATTTTTATCTACTATTTTTATTAATAAAAAACTAAGCTAAACTAGATAAGGAAATGTATATTGTTTTTCATTACTCATACTCGGAAAGTAGGTCTGAAGTTGCCAGAGAAGCGGGTTGAAAGTAACACTTTTCAGCCCTAGGGAGAATCGCTTTCAACTGACAGCTGGATACAACTGCAGAAACCTCAGAAGAATAAGTTATTCTTCTGAGGCAGAAACTCAAGTTTTTTTTTATATCATAGGGGGCATACTTACTGGCCAGTAGCACACCTAATGATTGATTTATGTAAAATAAAATTCACTCATTTTTTTCTTTAGCTAAGTAATTCCTATTTTTATTTTGACTTTCCTTGCATTTGTAATGAAAAGCACAGTGTTATCCTCGGGAGAAAGACTTATTTAGTCCCTCGATCTATTGACCAAACCCCGTCTCAGGACTAAATAAGTTACTTTCACCCCTAGGATAACAATGTACTATTATAACATTATTGGCCGACTAAAATAAACCCATTCATGTCGATGCATAAATGCCTAAAACCTTGAAACGCACAATTCTTGTTTTGGGTTTCTTTGACACAAACAACATCCTTAAATCAATTCGGCTCATGAATAATTCAATTCATCCATCGACAACCAGTCGTTGACACCACATCTTGAATTGAGAATGTCAATTCGCTTTCAATCACCATCGTCACTGACAAGTCCTTGGAAATTCGATTATAAAAAACCAAATAGGTACATTACTCGTATCCATCGTTAAGCAGAACATTATGTTCATGCTGATGCTTTATCTTTTTTAACGATTTTAATTTAAAACGTAATGTTATGCTTTCTGATGGATTTCAGAAATATAAACAGTTGCATACAGTTGGCGTCTATTGAAAAATCGAATACTAATCGGCAAAAGAATAGAACTTTCCAATCAAATACCAATGTATAAATCTTTGTCTAATTTAAGATACGATATTAAGAAATTCTTGTTAAGTTACTCGTACCACGTATACCATGTTACTACGTATTTCAAAGCAAATAAGCTATTTTTAAAGACGTTATTCTGGTAGTTATGTATAGTGCTTCTTCTGTTTATAAAAAGAAAAACTCATTTAAGCTAGTAGTAAACGTTCCCAAATCATAAGAAAAAATTTAATTAACTTTCTAGGTATAAGTAAATATTTATTAAAATACAATACACACTCGTAAATGTTCCTCTAATTTTGTTACTAAAGGACAGACGTAACGAAATCATTTCTCAGATCTTCTTACGTTAATTAAGCACATTAATGTCGGAGCTGTGTTGCGTTTGACTTACAGATCTGTTTGATGCCGAAGCAATGTCTATAAAGCAGAACAAATAGGCAGGGCTGAAATTATCTGAAGATGGATCTATAGTAATAACGGCAAGCCCCCGCAAGAGAGAGGTGTCGTTAAATCTCCACTTTACAACATGATAATGTCTTGAAGCTGATGTAAGCCATAACACACGGAAGCTTTTCACTAAAGGTATACACCCGTGTAAAATTTAGTGATCATATTTTATGATAGTAAAACTGTCAGGTGGTGATATTAAAGTTAATGCAACAGGAAAACGGCTTCGAAAGAAAATCTTGTATAGGTAGCTGTGTTGTTCCTTTAATGTATTAATAAAAATACTTCATACTTATACGTATATTTAGTAGGTTAAAAAGACAAAAGCAAAAATTATGGGCAACAATGGAATGATTACTTACACCAGACCACATTTATTTAAATAAAATTGCACAAATCGTATGAAAGGTGCATAATACTTATTGCCTATTAAATTTGAAAGCATTCTTTACCTGTGAAACTTTTGACAGAGTGACGCCTGAACGGCTGGACCATTAAATTTTGTAGGTATACAGGTTGTAACGAGGCGGCTATAGGCCACCCCTTAAGGTATCCTGCCTCATTTCTAATACTTTTTATTTTTAAACTCTGTTCTTTTTGTATTTTTAAATTGACGTAAGTATTAAGTTTTTTTTTACTTAGACAAATTCCATAGAATATTATACTTATCAAAAATAAATTATTTACCTACTGCTTCAAAATCTTTATTTTGTTACTAGCTGTGCCCCGCGGTTTCACCCGCATTTCAATGAAATAAAGCCTATATGTAGCTCCAGACTAAGCTTACTCTACCTGTGAAAACCGCATGACAATCGGTTCAATAGATGCGGAGATTATCGCGAACAGACAGACAGACAGAAAAGAATTTTAAAAACTTTTTTTGGGCTTGGTTACTCTTATCACCCCTCTCAATTTTAGGTGAAAATATTCAATGTACAGAATCGCAGATTCTACTCTTTTATTATAGTACAGATAGTATAGATTGGAGCTTAGCGGAATTCATCTACCCAAACCTACCAACCCTACAACTGTGGCGCCCAACGTGTCAGGGGTAGTACAGAGGAGGACATAGGGTACTTTTTTCCCGGAATTCCCGCGGGTGAAACCGTGGGGGACAGCTATATGTAAATAGATACACTATGAACTACAACAACTATTTATATACTAACAGATTTATAAACAGTTCATTGTAAGTTTATAACGATATGTTAATTAGCAAGATTTCATAAACCATCACAGTCATCATCTCTACTTTATCTACTTATATTATTAATATTATAAATGCGAAAGTTACTCTGTCTGTCTGTCGGTGACGCTTTCACGTCCTAACGGCTCGACCGATATAATCACGAATTTTTGCATACACGTTTTCAGGGGTACCTACAGAAAAGGATATAGGATACTTCTTATCCCGGAATTCCCGCGGAAACTTCAAACTTATCGCGGGTGAAACCACGGGGGACAGCTAGTATTATTATAATGGCGATTAATGCTCATGAAATTGAAAACAAAATTGGTTGTTTAATTAAATTTGCAATCTCAAACACAACCTAATACCATTAACTCTGCCCCCGCTGCAGACGCTTAACGAAATCGGATCGGGCGGAACGATCGCAATCTGTAGGTATACCACTCTGGAACTTGGAACGAAACGAGATTAAGTAGTTTCAGAATTAGCGCCAGAGCGAGCCATCAGCCAAACAACCCATAGATTTTCTTACCCATTTAACTTTGCGCCGCCTCCCATCCAGCGATAGCTCCGGATAAGTGGGCCTTCAAATAGAAACACGACAAGTTTCCCAAAGTACACTTCCCATTACAGCTCGCGTAAGTTGCTTAATTATATCTAGACTACATTAGAATGTCAATTCAATACTCCACCCAATTCGTAGAAGATGAAAATACTGTGAGCAAAGCGTAGGTATTTGGGTTTGAGAGTCGTTGAACCTATACTTTTTTGGGCATGTTAACAGTAAATGTTCGCAGGCAACGGAATTCATAGTTATTAATAATTCATAATTTTATTTCATAAAAATATAACATAACAGTCAAGAGACCAACGTGACGCACTTGTAATCAACGGAAGTGACGTACATGAAGTCAACGGAAGTGACGCACATGAAGTCAATGGAAGTAACGTGAATTAAGTTGGCGAAGAGCGTAGAATTTATTCTATTTACTTTGGTTAATAAAGCCTTACTTCTTACATAAGTAGTACTACTGTATACTAGCCTTTTTTCTTTGACCTACTCAGACCGTTGTTCACAATCTCGTCTAATCCTCCTTAATAGGTATGTCTTTGCCTAATACTAAACGATGATTATTGTCTACGTACAGAAGCAAAATATTTGATACCTATAGTACGTATACTACTATTCTTATGATAAAAATTCTAATCTGCGCAATACTCCTTATGAATCAGATTGTTTTTTTTTTTCGTTTTTTTTTTCGTTTTATCAACAAAACCAATCACCTAGTTGTTTTCCATTTAAAGATTTTTATTTAGAGAAACGAGAAGGAAGTTAAAAAGACAATGGAATTGAAATTAAAAAAAAATCACGTTATTTCATTTTAATGTTTTAAGGTTATTGCTCATTCGATTGTCTTTATTCACGCAACGCATCGAATAAATAATGCTTGACCAACAAACTGCTTAGTTATCAAAATATAAAAATAAATGTTTAACAAAATTTAATGTTTAGAAAGTGAATAACTTGGTACGGACACGAAGGTTCCCCAGACATAGCTGTATCACGCAAAGCCAAGTTTCATTTCAAACAAAAAACATACAATAGTGATAGTATAAATATTATTTACTAGCTTTCACGAGCGGTTTCACGCGCGATTATTTCTGAGTTCCCGAGGATTTGTTCCATATAAACTTTGCCCCCTTTTTTCACCCCCTTAGGGTTCAAATTTCGGGAAATCCTTACTTACCGAATGCCTACGTCATACAAAGAACACATTCTCCAAGTTTCAAGTCTCTACGATCAGCAGTTTAGCCTGTGCGTTGATCCGTCAGTCGGTCATTCAGAACAAAGCATTTTTTATGTAAAGATATTGAACGGAACCCCAAAAATGGAACCTTTGCACTTAATAACTCGATATAATCTTCTTTGCGTACTTCCAATCTTTGGCCAGTAGCCAGCTACTTCAACTAGTTTAAATGCAGCCTCGACGTTATTATAATAGTGCTAACTTTACACAGTTGAATATGTATAATGCTATAAAAAACTGTAGCATAAAGTAAACGTTAGTCTAGTTGTTAAGTAAAAACTGCTTTAATATTATGCTTTCATATTGTCGACTTAGATAAATTGGTAAATAAATTTTGTACCATACCAAATTAGATTTTTAAAATCATATTACATTAACTAACCTAATTTTTGTATATGTTACATCTATAATAAAATTAAATATGATTGGTTGCTCTGAATCATGTAGCGATTCGTATGTTATTTTATTTATTTTAGATAATAGATGTCATCTTAGCCACGACAGATTGCAATATAAACAACTTTTCCTATGAAAAGTTATCACACCATATTTCTCCTAGATATTGTGCGCAAAAGTAAAGTTTCATAATATTTCTTGGCACTTCACTCTTTCAAAAATCTGTTTAGAAAATGTTGTTGATATAGAAAGGAATGAGAAAGTATCATAATATCTCTGTAATACGTTTATTTTAAAGCAAAGAAAAGCTTACTTGCGTTCGTATGAGACCATCTCTTTAGCAATAAAAGATGTTTGAAGTCAACAGCTGTTGGACATCCTAAAGCTAGATACTGCAGAAATTGCTTACAAAAGCTCCGAGCTTCCGTCGTCTTCCAAGGTAATAAAAAAAAATGCAATTTTATATGAATCTACAATACTATTATAGTTTACTATAGTATGTGTAATATATGGTTTTTTTTTGTGTCTGTAGATACTGTGACGCCCAATGGGGTTCAAAAAAATTATTTATATTCGAAAAAGCATTTTAAAGATATATGTATAAAGTATTATAAATTAAAACACTATAAAATTAAGTTGAAATGTATTTAAAAGCTATTAAAAAGCATTGCGAGTTAATACACTCATAAGCTAAACTGTATATGGATATTGATGTGTAATTTATAAACTAAAATCAATAAAATGATTATTCACATGAAATAAAATATTTATTATACGGTATATTAACCGTGTGCTTGGTTTTAAATGTATCAGTGATATCGACTTGTACCCCCCAACCCCCCGCATACCCCTCTCAAACGAGACGCGAACGCACCGCCAGTATCCACGCGGGCGGCTGAGACGTGAAGTGGCATCGGCGGACGAGCGAGTCGGGAGGCAACGCGTCGCGTCTACAACGCGTCGCGTATACAACATTTAATGTTGTTAAACGAGTTTAGTTTTGTGGTAGCTCGTATACAGATATTGTATTATTATACAAATCTAAATAATTATATTGGAGACTCACATGAAGGTCTAGGTGAAATGTCCGTCGACCACTGATCACACAAAAGATGATGAAGTTGGGAGTTCGAACGAGCTTACGCACTTAGTGACTTTGTCGCTCTGTACGAAAGCCTTGTCAACGCGCTCGACGTCCGTTAGGATATCTTGTGCGAAGACAAATATTGTTATGAGGAAGGTTTTCGGTGTGTATGGATTGTAATCTTATTGTTATTAAATTATAATTCATCACATCTTATCGGCTCGATGCAAACGTGTATTTTCAATTTATTGGAATTTACAACGACGATGAACTCTAATCCTGAGCGGTTAGACGTCGCGCGTCGCGAGCGTAAGATAATGTGGAAAGGTAAAAATCCGCGCCTCGAGTTGTCTTCGCCGTGACGGGTTTCGTTGTGCACGTATTGTATCTTGTCTATTGAATAACTACGCCTTCCGTGTTATTCAAAAACTATCATCGACTATGCGGCTGACTGGAGACGCGGGATCGCTTCCTACACCAAGGGAGTGTTGAACGCTCTTCTTTCAGATAAACCTTTCTTTTTTTTACAAACATAATAATTATAGTCAATGCGCTTTGTGACTTTGTTACGTTGTGCAGAGACTATGGGATCGGCTGTGGACGACCTAGTCGTTAACGCTTGATCTCGGTAAACAGTTGTGTTTTTCAACACGACTTGTTTATCAAAATAAACGAGTGCCAAGTGGGTGTTGTACGAGGACGAGTTGTGATCCAATCAATTGGGCTTCGGCCTTAGCTACGTGTAGCTACTATAACACAAAATGACCGACTGAAGTTATGATGTCCGGCGAGACTGGTCTCATACACTTATATTTGAATTATTGGGATGGTGTTGAGGTCGCGGTACTATCCGCATTATGGCCTTGGTCTTCGGGCTGACACGTACCCTGGGGTCTCGGCACCGCTGAATTATGACCTCCAACGATTGCTGCTGATACGGGACGTACAGTCTCATATAGCTGATTCATCCTCTAACGGATGTCGGTTATGCATATTTGGAGAACTCTCTACCTTGTGCAACACAGGTGGGGGGGGGTGGTAACTGCTTATGAGCAGGTGGATGACCATCACCGTGGGTAGCGCAGGACGGGGCTACGCCACCTCTCGCTATATAATAGACTTGTTATGTAGTGAGAGCCAATGTAAATATTCCTATTGGAATATCAAGTTGAATATAATTAAACATCGTATGGGAGGTGTTCTATGAGCATCATATTCCTATCTTAGTATCCCGAACACTACTAACGTCGATAGACGGGAGTTAGTGGCTATGTGAACCACCATAACATGGTTATCAATCTTTGGAGTCTCTCTGCTTCCGGGCTAACAACACTATTAACGCACAGACGTTAGATAAATGTAAAGTGTAGTCTAGCACATAAAAAAGAACCGTTCATGTAGAACGAGTTCATGTAAAGAATATGATGACCGTTCATGTATAGAACGAGTGTCACCCAACTCAGACGCAGTTGGGTGTACTAAATATAAATATTTCCAATAGAAATACCATGCTCACGCCAATCACGATTATTAAAGTATATTGTCAAAATAATTGATGATTGTTTTATTCAAACTAAAACCTAAACCTAGCCTCAACCCATAAAAATGTAGATAGGATGAAGATGGAATCGAATCTCAACCTAAAAGAACTAAGGTTATTATAAACACAACGTAGAACAGGGTCCTATTACTAGACGAAATTGGCCAAAACTAAAAAGCACAACATCTTTGATGTTGTTCATAAATTGACGGAGGAGGGTGAAAGTTACAATACGTAGGTAATGAATTACATATCCTGACTGATTGATATCATCAATTTCTAGACCGAGCAACGGGTTTTGAAGATCTTGAAATTTTGAAAGAATAACTCTTATAAAATCGGTCACTGCGAAAAGGTTTTTTGAAATGGAAAAAGATAAAATTTAATCACAACGAAAACTAAAAGTACGATATAGGCGTTTTAAATTTAGAATCACAGAAATCAGTAACTATTTGGGCTTTTCATTTAAATTAAACTAACACGTTTATTTTATAGTTTCTGGAAATTCAACCTCTAAAGGGTTCAATTGTGATGTTTTTACAATTTTGCATGATTACTCCCTATGTAGTTACAATAATACTACTTGTACATTATCACACCGCTATACCCCAAAATAAGCAAAGCTTGTAGGTATGTTCTCTGTGGGTATGGGTATAAATACTATGTATAATGACCACTTAAAGAAAACAAAAAACTTTACGTAGGTGATTAGGGGTTACTTATAGTCACGCAATAAAGTCGAATAGAGAATCTTCTAGGGAAGGTTTCTGCCTAGCCTTTTGAGAGAAAGGCGTGGCAATGTGTTGAAGAAATTTTGACAATTTCTATAGTAAACTACTACATAATACTTATAGATTTATAGTAAAAAAAAACAAATTCGTATCCTGCACATATTTAATTTTACTTTGTGTAGATAAGGCCGCGTGTAACAGTTAGTGTAAAGGGACGAGTTGTTAACGCGGAAGTTTTTAATTAGGTGAAACCGGGTCATGAATTTTTTAACGCCTCTAGCTTAGGGGCCGTATTTTGAACCGCTCGAATTACTTTTCGCACACGGAATCGCAAGATTGACGTGTGAATGCTTAAAAAATGTGTGAGCATTCGCATGTGAATTCGCGATTCCGTGCGTGAAAGTAATTCGAGCGATTCAAATATCGATTAAAAAATTCAGCCCCAGCACTAACCACTCACCTAGGTAGATGAAGGACGGAACTACAGTAGGTAATTGTGTATAATAAACAACTTTCGATCGACCGATGAAACTTTTGAATAAGAGAACGGAATAAAAAATAGCTGCACTAGTCAGCAACAACCGTCAGTACCTAGCTATAAACCGAAACGAAACGCGGAGCACAGACGCGACACAAGTTTAAAACCGAGTCGCTTTTTTTTTGACACGAAAACAGAACTGCGGTTTCAAATAAACTAATAAAATTACCTCTACGATATTTAGTCGGACAAGCCCAGTGCAGCGTTACAATTTTGCTGCATCTCTACTTCTTACGGTACTAATTTCAGTCTGCGACTTCACTCGCGTTAATCAATATTGTTTTTAACACTGGAAAACTATTCTTTTTTCTGGATGACAGGTAGTTACCCTGTGTCACATAGATGCTTCATGTATCATATTTAATGATTGATAGGTATTGACGTCGATGCAACTGTGTCAAAAAAAAACTAATTTGTAAATTGTGTGTTCTATGTTGTAAAAATAGAAAAAAAAATCACAAAATACAGACCTACTTGATTCAACATAAAACTTTATGAATAAATCGTGAAAACCAAGTAAATATTTAACACAAATTTGAAGTTTTTGTACATATTATAGTGACCAAGCTAAAAATATTTTTCAAATGTTTTCTCTCTGAAACGATGTCGTTGGGAACAGCTTCGTAGCTTTTACAACAACGGTTGAGAACACTCAAAGTTCCAAACTGCTTTTAGTTCCGTATCGCGTGTTTTTATAAGCAAAACGATAGGAACTGGACACTGAAAGTATAAAAAAAAACAGGATCCATTCCTTAGCGCTGAGAGAGTAGGTATAAGTTGTTCTTTGGTTGCAACAATGTTTGTAAAGTTGTCCAAACTGGTACTACCTACGTTTTGAATTGCTTTCCCAACGTACACTCTAACGCTCAGAAACCTTTATCAAATTTTTTTTTTTTTTTAATTTCCTATTTTTATAATAACCAGCATTCGACATACTATCCCACAGAGTTATCATATCTTTGTCAACTACATTCAAGTTACCTATACGTATCTACTCTTTAAACAAGCAATACCATAATATAATCTGAATCTCGGAAACGGTTCCAATGATTTTCATGAAATTTAGCATGCAGGGGTTTCGGGGGCGATTAATTGATCTAGCTAGGTTTCATTTATAGAAATCGTAATTTTATCCGTGTTTTCAGGTGTAACAAATGACAAATGAGTGTTTGGTACTGTTTTTCTACTCAACAACATATATGACATTACGAGCGAAGTTCGGTCGTCCAGATATTGTAAGTAGGTACAAATTAAATATGGTATAGGATCCTCAATACTACAAATGCTAGTGTGAGTGGGTTTGTTCATTACACTTTCACGCCTACTTTTACCCTAGTAAAAGTTCACTCCATTTTGTGAGTTGACATGTTATTGCTTATCGGCATTCAGGTTAGGTTAAAAATAGGAAGATGGTCATTGTTGAAATCGATAAACTCTGAAACTTTAGAATCGGTTGAGCACAAAACATCAAGGATTTTGTTATTTAACGAAGCTTATAAAGGAGGAGAATTACAGGTATGTAACTGATCAAAATGGTTTTTCCTTAATTTTGATTTTACCAAGACCCAGAAGGAAATAAAACTACTTATTTTATTTTTTAATTAATTGACATAGGTACGTACCTCCATTGCACTACCAATTTGTCCCATGGCGGCGCAACATCGCTTTAATTATCGGAGTATCTGGAAACGAAATAATACGAATTTAATTTAATTACTCAACAAAATACCCGAATATTCCCGAATCATGCAATTTATATTTTAACTAGCTGTTCCCCGTAGTAATTTCGGACTTCCCGCAGGAATTCTAGGAGAAAAAGTCCCCTTTGTCCTTCTCTGTACCCTTGAGAACGTCTATGCAAAATTTAATGGTGATCGGTCGAGTCGTCCCTAAGTTATGGCGCGACCAAACGAAATTAGGATTCATTTTTATATATAGGTACAGATTGATTACCCTTTTTTTGATCAAGTCTTTTTTGTTAACATAATAAATAAAATTAGCACCGGAACATATTTGGGCCTTATTCGTGAACGGACAGGGAAATAAGGTTCAAGTTACCGAGTCTATTTCAGTTAGTATCCTAATATATTATTACTAGCTTCTCTCTTGGGCTGAAAATAAATGTTTGTATTGTCGAAGCAAAATTACAATTCCATTTCTGATGTAGATCCACGGATAACATAATAGTTTAGAGAGGCAATGTAGTCGGAACAGGCGCGCCTATGCTCTACTCCTCGAGCGAACGCTCATACTTCTCCAAAACTTTATTTGCAGTCATCTGTAGTACCTATATTTTCGCCAATGTTCCCAAAACTGCCAATTTGATAACGGTAACCAATTAAACACACGAACCAAGTGACGTTTATTACATTTCATTGCGTTGAAGAATGTCATGTGGGAAAATCAACCGGTGACACTGGTTTTCATGGTATGAAAACATTCATAGGTACTAAACTATGCTGGTGCACCTTCTCTCTGTTCTGTGAGTACCACTGACTTATTTTACTATACACAAAATAAGCATTCGATTAGGGATCAAGTAGATTTGTGTGTTGTGAATCGAAAAGATAAATTAAAACAAAATAATGCAGCGGATCTTAATTCTTAACACCCGAAGAGAGAAGTTAAGTCTGACAGGTTGTCTGTCTTTGTATACTTACCTATATTTATACGGCGCAGCAAGCAAAACTGTTAATCGGACTTGAAATTGGATTTTACGTAATATTATAACTGCGACATTGTTTACTTTAAACAACGTTACATTACGGTACTTCGTACTATTGCAATCGGTTTACAGAAGGAGGACTATTTGAAATTGAAGCCGTAAAAAATGTAGGCATGACACTGGCGCCGTATTTTTAAACAGTATTTTTAAAGTGTGAAGTCGCGTGCAACAAATAGTATTTGTATAATTTATATTGACACAATAAATGAATACCACACAGTTCGAGATAGGTAGGTACATACAGTTTATGTGTTTTAATGGGTCAGCGATAATTGCTGTGATTCGATACAACAATCTCGCATTGAATGCATTTTGCAATTGTATTCAATTATGAAACAATAAAATTACATTAATAACATACTGTAAACAATTTTTTAATGATTCTAAAATTATTTTGCTTTTCCATTGTGACAAACTATAAGACAGTCCTTGCCGTAAAAACTTACTTAAAACTTGATTTTAATATTTGAAGACTAAACGAACTTACCAAGTTCGATGGGAGTTTTTTTTTTCTTTTCTCTTTTTTTTAATATGGCTTCGACTATTTTCACTCACAGTGACTCCGCCAATGTCACGTAGTGGAAAGTAAACGTAGGAGGACAGGTTTGTTCGGTGGAAATGATACCTATTACCAAGAGCCTGAGTTTACCTACAAAAAAAAACTTAGGTATGTGATCATGCAGCTTCATTCTCTGAATAAGCCTTATCTATATTAATATTACAAGGAGATAAAGTTTGTGAATTGTGAGTTTGTGACGTTGTAGGAGGTAATCTCTAGATCTACTAAAGCTGAACTGATTTTGAAAATTCTTTCACTTACAGGAAGCTGTGACAAAGGGTACTTTTATCCCGAAATTCCCACGGAAACTCCGAAATTACCGCAGGTGAAACCGCGGGAGACAGCTAGTGAATATAAAAAATGTTATAAAGTTAGGTAAAGCGATAACAACGTTCGCGTGCCGCCATACCCAACTGTTCGCAAATTACGTCCAGCACAAACGCTTGCCTAATGATTCAGGAAACTAAGAAAATTACTTCATATCAGAGAAAGATATTAATTCACACAATTAACTGAATACGTGAAACTTTTTCTCGTTTTACACGTTCCTCCTACCTACGCACACTGTATATTAGGATGATTTCATTCGATTTCGTCTAGTAATTTGGGTGTTTAAGCAAACCATGATCCTTATTTACATAAGCATAACACGGACACAAGTTCTCGTATTGTATTTCCCTTGTGAAAGTTTCACAGCTTCACACCAAAAAAGAAATTTACAACGTTTCATATGGCATACAGACCACAAATATTGTATGTAACTCTGTAATTGATGCTTACGTGAAGGCATTCTTATTCCCGTTTTGGGCTTTACCCACTGTTGGAAAAGCGTAAATTTAAGATGCTATTAAACGTAGTGAAAAGTAAAACAAAAATTAAAAAATTAATATAATTTTCGAATTTTCCCAAACATGGAATTACAAGAGCAAATTATTATTAAACAAACAACAGAAAGTTAATAATGAATGGAAAATAGATACTAATAGAAATAAAGATAAAAAAATGTGTTTATTATTTTTATCGGGGGATTTGACTGATTCTAAAAATTAATTTACTTTAGAAATCTACGTCTCTAAGTAGCACTGGACACATTTAAATACAGAGAAAGAATTTTCGATGAGATCCCATAATTAACATAAGTAATGTAATATATTTACTCAATCGGCGGTGTATTATTCTATTGTCTCAAAAGAAACGTTATAAAGGCAAATTTTTTACAAAGGATTTACAATTAGTATAAAAGCCTTTGCTGAATCAAAACCGATCAAATCACGCATCGTGTAAAAAAATGAAAACGTGTTTGTTATTAGTAAAATGGAATTATTATTCAAATGCCCAGTTCGACAGAACAATGCCAACTTTGCTGTATCTGCACTAAAAGCGACTTTACTCTTTTATTTTACTGCTTTACTAGCCCATAAAACATAGAGGCTTACCGTTTATTACGTCCACTTTGATGGAGGTAGGCTATAGGTAGAAAAAAAAGTTGTCCTAATGTTAATTCTAATAAATCTGTTCAATGTTCACAGCTGCGCCGGGCGCTCTTAATTGACGTAATTGAAAAGTTAAAATCCCCCACGTTTCCGTGCGCCTTTTTAAATATTTACTTTAGCACCCAATTAGTGTGCTGCCGGTGAAAAATTTCTTTTTTGCTGCCGCCTCCTGTACTTTGTAAGTATATTTTTTTTTTCTCACCTCTCGTTTCAAGTCGTTTCAAGGCTATTACAGGGATCGAATTTTCTTTGAGTCAACACCACTAATTTCGCTTATTTTTATATTACCGTCGAATTAGAAATTATTTCTTTAACGTCTCGTTGAGTTTAATAAACAGAGGTTTCTGTTTTGTGTGGGGTATTATCTATGAACTTTATTCTTTTTCATAAAAATAAGTTCACTTCCCGAGAAAATATTAGTAGCTATGAACATAACAACACTTGCAAACTGGCATAATGAGTGCTATTTTATCTGCTAAACAATCAAAATACAATAATGTTTTAAGTTCGGCCCTATTTAAAACGTTGAATATAGGTTAGTGACTATTTGAATTTAAGTTTTTATAGGATAAGTGGATTTTATAGGATACATTTTGTGTGGTTATTTTAACATTCATTCAGTGTATATCTTACTTACTCTCATGTGACAGATTATAGGGCGAGTTTCGTAATTAAGATCCTCGTTGTAATGTAACAGCACAAAGCAACTTCATTACAAAAGTCGTTAAGTACCGCCGTTTTATGACACACTAGACATTCCAAGATGGAGCTTCTGAGAATAACTAGAAGAGAAGCACAATGAAACAGACTGAAGAAGGGTCAGTCCTGTAGCTTTAGTGTATATAATATATTACCATACATGCTTAACGATCAAATTCCCATTACATAAGATCCTTTCAAAAACTATGTATATTACAGCTTTGTAATCTACTCTACCCTATGTAATATTAATAACTAACGAAGTTAAATACATGTGTGTAATTTGACGACACTATAATTACTTACTTTCTCTTGCTTTTATATACTTGTATTGGTATACCTATGTACGCCGTACACTCGTCCGTGTGATTATAGTTCAGCATGAAATAATCGAGAACAATCATGTCTTATAATATATTATGATGGTCATTTTAAAAACTCCATCTCAAAATTCCAAACATATGTTGCAGAATACTAGCTGTCCCCTGCGGTTTCACCAGCGCGAGTTTCGGAATTCCCGCAGGAATTGTCCAAAAAATAACAATAAAAAATCCTGGTAGCCACCCTTTTAACCTATTGGGTATAAAAGATAGCCTACGACCTATTCTTAGACCTACCAAATATAAACAAAAAATTTCATAAAAATCGGTCAAGGCGTTTCGGAGGAGTTCGATAACAAATACTGTGACACGAGATTTTTATACATTAGATTGGCAAAACGATCAGATTTCAAAAGAGAAGTATATTGCTAGAAATGAACTTTTTAAACATTTAACGTCTGCTGTAATTAAATGTTTAAAAAGTATAGAGTCTTGAAGAAACTGTACCTACCTATCTTTTACAAAACAAGTAGCTATCTCACAATCTGTCCGGTATAATTTCAACTATTGATCAATTTTTAAATTTAGTTTGTCAACCGGTTTCTACAAATCAATAGAATTCAGTGTACATAGAATTACTATAGGGTTAAGAGTTCATGGAAACAGCTTGTCCTTCAAACTATTATTACAGTTGACTGAATATATTATTCACTCAAAGATCAATGTAATTTCTGATTTGACCTTTAGCTAACAATGAGCTTTATCAATTTTGAAATTGTGACATTGTTAAGTAAAGCCTTGGAACCTTTTTGATGGTTAGGTATATTAATTGTAATTCTCCTTTAGTTACCTAAAGAATTTAAACATCTTCTTTGCCACCAGTGAATTGTAAAATTTGTTATTATGCTCTGAGAAATATACGTAACTTGTAGTTACGAGTACTCACGTAATATTCAATCATATTTTCAAATTTCCCTCTTTCTTTTAGAATCTCATCTTTTAATTACAACCCTCAAGAACATAGTCAAGTCATACTCGAATGAACCCTGACAACTGAAATGATACAATAATAAAAAATCTGTTTTACTAAGTTTTTTTGAATAAGTGAACCCAATTGTTGACTGAATGAAAATCATCTATTTGTTAGATCTTTTTTTTATCCAACATTTTAAATACAATTGTGAAAGTTATAGTAATAGTATTATTCGGCGAACATTATTACTAAAGTAGGTATAATGATTAATAGAGTTAATCATATTCGTACCCCACTATATACACACTTTCATTCCAACTCCCCTTTGAAAACGAGAGAGGGGGTAAATCACGTCAACAACAGCTATTATAATGAAGAACTCGGCTGCTCGCCTATCCACTACAAACTGTCAAACTTTTGCCTGAGTCAACTTTTCTGATATGTTCCTTGTATTTCGTACCAAAATTTGAGGTTGTGAATTTATTAGAGTTTTCTGTGAAACATAATGTCAAATTGTATTTGTAAACCTACAAAAAAATATTTGTTTACATTATAAAACCTAATGTAATTTCTAAAATATCATTTATTGACGCGCTTTTAAAATAGATGTTTATGTTCCTACCCAGTTTAAAGTACTCCATCGGTAATTTACAGGCATAAGAGGCCCATTCAGTTTCAGTGCTCTTTATTTTTTCTGGTGCAATCGCACGAGGCTGCTTTGCTTTCTATAAATATCAATTGAAATGATTTTCCTTTTTATTTCGTAAATCTTGAAACAAAATCTTTCGCAGTGTAACATAATATTATCATAAAAGTTAATTAGGAAGTTAAGTGTTTGTCGAAAACTTGGGAAAGTACGAAGTTTGTGCACGAAACAATACGAGTGGCGATAATTTTCAAATGTGTTGAAGATGCTCTTAGTACGAAATTTTGTTATAACTTAGTAGGTATATGATATAATTTTATGCTGAAGTTAAGCTTACATGTTGAAAGTTGTCAGTCACATTTCAGTAGGTATAGATCTTTTTTTTTATTACCTACTTACTTCACTCATAGTTAGCAATACTTATCAAATTGGAGTTGAATCGTAATTTATCTAATTATTAAAAAAGGAAACAAAAAATTTTTAAAGCGTCCAGATGAAATGTTTTTTTATATTTTTTCTTTACTTTTATAAAAGGATCTCAGTTCAAACTTCAAGTTTTTACCCCGTGGGAAGTGGGAAGTTAGCACAATATTATAGTGTGGATATATTGATGAATTAATAGTCAGTTAGTAGTAAAAACTGCATATTTAGGCTTTAGCACCACCGTACCTAAGTAACTGTTTAATATAAAGGTTACTCGCTTTGTACGTGACATTATATAATTATGATGTGTTTATTTAAGCTTCTTCAAATTTCATATTATTAGATATCCTAAACAAAAGTCAAGTTATTAAAGTGATGAAACAGCCCGAATAGGGTCGTGTGACCACTACACTACGTTCATCTCGTCGGCCGGAACATGGCCTAGCGCATCCCGTGCATATGAATATCGTAAGATATTTACTAACGCAATATACCCACTCTTTTAACAAGAGCAACCGTAGCTTACTAAATGACCAGTAACAATCACTGTTTACAATAACAGTACTTTGCGAGATTACTATCATTGGATTTGTACTTTGTCCAAATGAGACCTGAAAACGTTTCCACGCAAAACACTTAGGGGCGAAGTGCGTGTTTATGCTGAACCGAACAAAAAAATGAGTGTGGGTGTGGACTGGCGGCGGACCGACCACATAAAGGCCGCCACTGAATTTTACTTAGAACACGGTTATAATGACATAACGCACGCACGCATTCGATCACAATGCTCCCAATTTACTAGCCTTTGTAAGTGACCTCGTCTTCCCACACGGGGGTGTGCTGAAATATTTGACAAATTGAATAGCTTACATCAGAAAGATTTATTAATAGCTGCGCGCACGGTTATCCGGTACCTCTAGCGCACAAAAAGTACTTACTTAACTTTATCTACATACAGAAATAAATAAATAAAGAAAGAAAACATTTTTAGACCTATACTTATATTTATAAAATATACGAATATTACATGTTAAATCTATATTTTGTGCCTAACAGCCAAAAGAGGATAAGTGACATTATTTGCAAAATGGACTGCCGATTCTAACGATATTATAAGTTAAGGTTGGCATTTGGAAAGGCACCTAGTGACCTTATGCACGGTTTTCTTGAATCAAGTGTTTATTTTTATAAATAATTTAAATAGGTAAAAAACCAAACGAAATAAAAAAAGGAGTGATATAGTGATATGGTAGTGAGATAGCTCTGGTCGCAAGATAGCCGGTAAATTTATGTATTAGAGTTTCCAAAACGAAGCATTTTTTTTTAAAGACTAACAATTTTACCGCCACTATAATTTACGAAAGATCTCTGTATAGCTACAAGCAATAAGTGTTACGAAGGAAAAGCGTAAAGTTCATACACATATTGAGCCTAAAATCACACTACAAACTACAGTTAGACGCGGTGCGAAGTCTACCGATTCTTTTCAAGCGGAGTTCCTGGACTTAGCGCAGGTATGTGGTCGCAGTTGTTTTCGTCTCTACAGAGGGTGCGAAAAGTTCGCTCCGGTCATTGAAGCATACAACAATGCCTTTATTGCGGTTACTGAAGACTTCCAGTTCAACTTTACCTAGAACATACTTCTATAGGTTGAAAGAGCACCGGCAAAGCATTTTAACGCAATAAGTCTTTTATTTTCAACTATAATAGTTCTATTGTAATTATAAGGGTATTAAGTCCGAGAATTTAGAAATTTAAGGAGTTTTCATTAAGGGCCGCACTAACGTTACAAGCTTACCTTTGGACCAATTGATTATGAATTATAGGTATTGTGGTGCTAAAATGAGGAGTTTCGAAAAGTATCCCGAAAATTCATTAAGGACAATAAAAGCGAATAAGGATGGTTACATAAAACCGACATAATATTATCTTTTTTCTGTAATTTTATCCTGTGCTAGAGTGCGTATAATTGCGCCCTTCCGATTGCTTCGTCAAAACGTTTTCCTGTTAGATGAACTTTCCTGTATCAAAATGTAGAGATGTTACCGCTATATATTTTGGGCTAGCTGTGCCCCGCGGTTTCACCCGCATGAAAGCTTTTTTATACGACTTGACTGTTCTCAACATCAAATTTAAATGGAACAAAGTCTATATATTGACCTGGTCAAGCTTAATGTACCTTTAAAAACCACATGACAATCCTTTCAGTAGATTTAGAGACAGACAGACCGTAAAAAAAATTGAATACTTTTTTGTGGCTGGTTACTCTTCCTTTATCGCTTCCTGTCAAAATTTGTTAAAAATATTCAATGTACAGAATCGCGGATTGTATACTCTTTTATTATAGTAAGATGTCGACATTATTTTATACACGAATATAAAATGTCTATTTACTGTACCCAAAGAAATTACCAAAAATTTTTTTTATTTTTTTTTTAAACCAACAGATACAAATACAAAATTGACATATTTCCAGTGCAACAAAAACCAGATTTGGTTTGCCTGTGCACTGCGACGGTTTGAGGCAACATTTTCATTATTCTCTGTACGTATATACCTATCACTCTCTTTGGTATAACGTGTATATCGTAACGTGATATCGTATAGTACCTATACCTAATGTGAAAATATACAGCGTATGTTTTGCAACCATAAAATAAAAAATTGCACTGAACGTCAATTAAATGGATAAATATAGCAAAAAGTAAGCGAACCGTTACAATTAAATATGAATCGAAAATGAAATAACATATTCAAAAGCAATTTCGGAAGCTTTCAAAACAGTCAATTATTTAACTCTGTTATGGTTTACTAGCTGGTGCCAGCAGTTTCACTCGCATAAATCTCCTCTATACAAAGGTGATTTTTCTGAAATCCGATTTTAATGAAACAAAGCTTATAGGTACCTACGTTGCTTCCTACAAGTTCAAACAAAGCTTAAGTTACGCATCAAAATCGCTTGAAAATCCGCCCAGTTGTTGAGATTAGGTAACGTGAACAGTTTCTTTTCTTGTATTTTTACCTACTGTTCGTTTATCGCTCTCTTTATATTTTTGGTAAATATGTTCAATGTACAGACACGCTGATTTTACTGTTTTGATATAAATAAATAGCTGTTCCCCGCGGTTTCACCCGCGTTACATCGCCGCGTTGCATGACATCTCACTTAGTTTCCATTTTAGTCTATTCCAATGTAGGATACAGTGCGTGTCAAGTACATTAGGATACAGTATAGAAATTAAACTCCTGATAAGGATAATATACACTTAACTTCAGCCAAAAGAATGAAAGTGAGCCATCCAATTGTCATACCTGAAGATTTTTCAAAAGATTTTCTTAAATAGGTAACTTTTAAAATCCCGTATTCAAAAACCACACAAGTTCAAACAACACAATACCATACTTACCATACTTTTTTTAATCATTAACTTTTTCAGTTCTTCCACCTTTGTTGCCTACTAAAATGGCTTTAAAAGGGACGGTAATGGAAATATTATTTGGCTACGGAACTACAAAAATAATTCACAATGATTTCCGTTTCGTTACTGCAAGAACCTTTGTATAACAAAAAAGTAATTAACAGTGGATAAATTCTTCACCTTACGCTCATGTGAATGGAGCGAAATGGCCAAGCCACATATTGTGACTAAGGTGTAGAGTTTGAGAAGTTAGGCCTTGTAGAGTTCGGGTGTGTAGATTTATAAGCTTGGGCTCTACATGAGATCTGATAACTTTTTGACAGTGCCCTTCATAATCATGGACTCGTCTTGGCATCATTTTACATGAAAATGTTTTGATAGGATCTACTCTTCTAAAAAGTGGATGGTGCTGACAATAGTAGTAGGGGACAATAAAACTAAGTATAAAACAATGTAGGTACACTGCAGTGCACCAAATAAACTAAAACTTCCAAAAAAGTTTCGCTTTGTGAATTTAACGCAATAAAGCGTTGATGGTTAAAATTAAAACGGGTTTTATAACAGTTTCGTTCGGCGCATGTGCATTTCGGTAGTTCGGCACGCCGCGAGCTAGCGGCTGGCTAGAATTTTGCCAGACACTAAAAGAACGTACCTACTATGTAAACCGGAAAGAATAACAGTTCCCATGGATTCAGCACAATGAAAATAACATCCTACACATTTAACTGTTACTGAGACCAGGATTTTAAAACATGTTTTGTTTGTGTTTGCTACAAGCCATTGCACATTTTAGACCATGATATAAATTTTTAATCCATATTTTAGACGATGCGCTGTGGTGACCCCATCCTATTGTAGGTAAATTTTAATAGAATTTGTTTTTAAACGCTTCAGGGTGGTTATTTTGATTCGAAACCCAGTATGTAAAAACCCAATCAATTTAAAGATATAGGTACTTACGAGTATATAGAAAATGTTTTTTTTTAACTGGAACTTATAATCAGAGACTGGATGATTATAGGCAATATCAAGAATTTATTTAATGAAAACAAAGTTTTACTTAAGTACATTTAAAAAAAACATTATTGAAGATGTAGAGTGTTTAGAATATCAAAAAAAGTTGCTTCTTTTACGATACAGCATAGAAAATTGACTGCATCACGTAGGTACCTACTTTGATACGCAAATATATCTTCATATTCTCATAAAGCTATATCTTTCTTCGTCACTAATAAATTGTCACCTCCAAAAAAAAGGATCTCGTAAAAAATATTGAATAAAAATGACGTAGAAACTTGTGAATAAGTAATATAATCAGAAGGTTACTGTTAATAAAGTAGTTTACAAGTTACTGTTTAAATGTTCGTAGGAAATAGCTCACGCACCGTCTATACAAAGGAGGAAAGGTGAAAAATATTTTTTATCGCCACAATGTTCATAATTTCTTTCCTTGATATAAAGACCATTTCTCACTGAACAGTGCCCATTTGTGGCGGATTTCCTCGGCGAGACGGTGTATCGTTTGTGTTTTGTATCACGCGATAGGCGTCGAGCGGAAACGACGAGAATCTTTGGGTTTGTAACGTTTTAATATTATGATCATATTCTTATAATGACCCGATTAGCGCAATAGGTCACCATGCCTACCCGCTAATCAAGAGATTCCAGGTTCGATTATATTCATCACCTCGATAATGAAACAGAAAGAGGCCTACGAACGTGAGGAAGAAAAACGCACGAGGGAACCATAAGGTAACACTCGGCGGCTGCTTGACGAATTATGAACACGGTCCCGGGCAGTCGCCACGTACACTCGGACACTCCCTGCCAACACGGGCTGGCAGGGGTCCATAAGGGATTTTCCCCTCCTCACTTAAAAAAAAAAGTTCGATTCCCGGTGAAGGTGGACTTTGTGTGAGAAACACAGGGTTCAATTTTCCAGTCTGGGCGTGTATTATATCTATAGTACTTATAATATCAATGTAATAATAGGTAGTATATACCACGTTTGCTTGATTTCCACGGCACAAGCTCATAGCTTAATATGGGATCAAGTAGATCTGTGTGTTATGAAGTGGATTATTATGCAAATATTACAAAATGTACTCACCAAAACCCCAAAGCCGATAGGAAGAATGTGTAGGTAAATAATAATCAGTTATATTGTAAAGTGTCAGTAGCTTGACACTGCTTTTCCAAATATCCAGGCCCCAGGGGTATGGAATATTGAGAAAACAATTATATTTTCTATATATTCTATATTTAAACAATATAAGTAGGTACCTATACTCTAAAAATCCCGGAAGCTATTAATTGAAATTACCTTTGAACAATCAATATCTTACAATATACTATTATTTATATATAATGAAAATATACTAAAAAACTATAATGTCTAGATAACTTTGGCTGGATTACTTTTTTATTTTTACAGTCCGTTAAAAAAAATCAACATGAGCCCACCAGAAGAGCAATGGTGCAAAGTGACTGACAGGCGACAGCTGATCTTGAAGTGAGCTTTGACCGAGGGAGTTAAAGAGTAGGGACCGACGAAGAATGAATGAATCAATGAATGGATGATATTGCAACGTGCAAGGACTAAACCGCTGACGCCCATGCTTCGACCCGCGGCACGAGCCCCACGGACGCCTTACAGCGAGTGCGAAGTTCGCGTGAGCTAAACTTTTACCGCGACTCCTTTTAACACTTCCTTTGCTATTTACATTTTATTGCTTCACCGACAGTTCGCCCGCCGAACCGCTCTGTATGTATATTACTTTATTTGTTTTCTTTTCGCTACTTTTATTCTTTATCTTTTGTATTCGCAAAATGAATTTGTAACTCGTATAATAGACTTGAATGTTAAATACTATGAGTTAGTGTTTGTAAGAAGTCTTTCTAAAGAATTTATTGTTTTAGAGCAATATTTTACATAAAATAATCGTAAATAAATAAACATGTACATAATTTTTATATCACACATCAGTCAATGAAACCACCATATCACCGTTGGTTTAGTGGTTAGTAAACCTAACTGCTACGCCAGGTGTCGCGGGTTCGATACCCTCGTAAGGATAAATGTGTCGTGAACTTTGTGTTCAGTAAGTATTTTGTAAGTATATATTTACAAAAAAGTGTTTCAGTAGTATTATATCTGCCGTCGGGTACTTACCTATATTAGTACAAAGTTACGGACTCTACTTATTTTAGGACAAGTATTAAAAATTTACTAGAAGAAAAATTTTTGGGTTAAAATGCCCGTGTTTGTAATCAAAGCAAACTTAATATAAGCTATAGCTTATATTAAGTAGTTGGTCTTTAATATTTTAAAGATACTTTTCCAAGCATTGATATATTAAAAACCCAAGATACACACTGAGCGACTCAAAAACGTCCCCCTAAAATTCGAAATTGTGCACTTATTTCAAATAGTCCAGCGTCGACCGCTGGTCGACTACTGCACGCTTGTCAAAAATGCTGAAATTAATTGAAAATATTTCGTCGAGAACGAATAAAAAGGATGGGATATCGTATTTTCGGTAAGTAAAAGTGTTTATTGATTTGTTTTTGTTGTTTTTAAGTCTTAATCATTGATATACCACACCATGGATATCGCATTCAATACAAACTTCCTAGGAAAAGATCGTCCGAAGTATATATATATATTGACCTAGGTAGGACATTATAGCTATATTCAACACGATGTATTCCAGCTAAAATTCAGCTTATAGCGAGTGATACTTCAGTTGGGAGCACAGTGTCACCGCAGAGTTGGGCAGTGATAAAAACCTCGCGACCAACGTCGTAAGCGCCGCGGATTTCGCGGACTTACAGGTTTTTATCGTAGAATAAAGCACGACTTCGGCCTTGACTAGACCACGCCTCTACAGACGAGATTGCTTTGTAAAAACAACTTTAATTTATCTGCGTAAGGTGGATTTTGCAAAAAATATTGTTTATAGTATAACTTTTTTTTTATGTCATAGGGGGCAAACGGGCAAGTGGTACACCAGATGGTAAGTGATTACCGCCGCCCATAGACATCTGCAACACCAGAAGGCATGCAGGTGCGTTGCCGACCTGGAATGGGGATGGGAACTGGCTTTCAAGTGGGGCTGCCGGAACACACGTTAGGTGCTTGGCGACAGATTTGCAACTTGACTAATAACTAGGTATTTATGTAGAATTGTCAAGTGTTTGGGGACGATTCCGAGTGTTACTTTTGTTCGAGACTGTGCATGTAGGGTTTTTTAATATGTCAATGTTTCCAAGATAAGAAATAAAAAAGAACAAACTTCGCATTTTATCTTTTTTAACATATTTTAGAAAATGGTCGTGGTCGAAATATAAATTTTTTCAGTGTGCAAAAAGTGTAAAACAGAATTCAGATTGTCAAATGTTTTGTTCAAAGTGCGGAGTAAGCCGGTTGTAATATATGAGGCCTATTTATGTGAGATATTACACGTTCTTTAGCACATTACCTAGACCTTACTGTCCACGAGTAATTAACAGCATCTGTGGCGTACATTAATTACAGTCACTTTACTAACTCATGGTAGAGTTACTTTTGACGTTATAGTACCTACTTCAAATGAGTACCAACCCAACCCCAACATATATTTTCCCTAATGTACCTACTTTTATTCTTCGGTGCTTGTTACATTTTTTTAAGTATCCCTATTATAAAATACATGAGAAATTGTCTGTTATTAAACTTTTTAATTCGAAATGGTAGCTTTCCGTTACAATATAGCAGTAGGAATAATAGATTTATTTCGACACGCAAATGCGACAAAATGAAGTTACTTTTACACAATGAAGGTCGTATGACGCCAAACAGGTATAAATTTTGTTAAAACTCTTTTATGTTTATACTGAGAACACTGTCAATTTGATATTTAAATATTTTTATACACATTCTTTTGTTTGATCATTGTTGTATGTCATTCCTTTTGAAACTATAATATATTTATCTTACCTTTTTCACCTGACTTTTATATTACTCTGCTACCCAAGTAACAAGTGGTTATGGGCCCAGGAAATAACTGATAAGTGGTTATAGGTCTCAAATAAGTCTTTTAAAAAGGTTAAGAAAAGTGCAATGGATACTCCATCGACTTCACAGTCGGCACATTCTTCAAAAGATTTTCAGACAGCGCAGAACTCAACAAATATAAACATATCAAAGCTAAAAGGATCAGCTAACTTCAGCACATGGGCATTTGCCATAGAATGCATGCTCACTGACCTAGAGTTGTGGGAAGTCGTTGTAAAACCCGCTGACCTCTCCAACCCTGATCAAAAACGGAAAGATCAGAAGGCTCATGCGAAAATATGTTTATCTTGTGAAGAATCCATCTATCCCGTTATAAGGTCAGCAAAAACCGCATTTGAAACATTCAGTTGTTTACGAAAAGCTTATGCTGATGGTGGACTCACAAGGAGGCTTGCACTGATGAAAAAAACTCTTAATAAATTCGTTCAAAGGAAAGATTCAACAGTATGTGAATGAGTCACTAGCTATCCAACAAGAACTACAAGGAATTGGAGCACAAGTGGATGATGAATTCTTAGCTATTATAATGCTCACTGGACTTCCAGAAAAATATCATCCCTTAGTTATGGCCATCGAACACTCTAATATGAAGATCACCACGGAAAATGTAGTGACAGCTCTTCTAAAAGAAGAATCACGAGCTGTACAGTCCTCAGCAGATACCAGCAGATCTCCAGATACAGCGCTATGCACCAAGAAACAAACAAAGAAGAAATTTTGTTCCTATTGTAAAAAATTAGGGCATATAGTGAGTGAATGTAGGATTCTAAAAAATAAGAAAAACAAGAATGTTTCGGTTTCGTCAAATGTTTGTACAAATTATACTTCCGAATTTACACTTTCATCTTGTTTCACTAATCGTTCACCCACAGGTTCACAAGATTGGTTTCTTGATTCCGGCGCAAGCTCCCACATGAGTAACAGGAGAGAGTGGTTCGAGTTCTTGTCCCCTCACGTAACTCCTATCACTGTGGCAAATAAGGAGACTTTATTGAGTCATGGTAAGGGCACTGTAAATATAAATATTTCCGATGGTGTAAATAAAATTAGTAATGTATTATATGTTCCTGGTCTCGCTACAAATCTTTTATCTGTAAGTAGTTTAGTTAAGAAAGGATTCGATGTATTGTTTACGCCGAAAGGCGCAACAATATTTCAAAGCGGTGGCTGTCATGTGACAAATCCCGTCATTGCCACAGGGTCGAATCACAACGGTATGTTTAGATTAAATGTAAATAAATTGCATTCCTTGTATACTTCCACCAAAGAGTCTGCACTACTTTGGCATAGACGTCTTGGCCATCTTAATACAAGTACACTGGAAGGCCGCTAAGCGAGTCCTTAGATACCTTAAGGGTACGAAGGAACTCAGACTTCACTTCAAACACGGTGACCACTCTTACCCAGTAGGTTACGCTGACGCCGATTATGGAAGCAATCTTGTGGACCGTCGATCATTCACTGGATTCACCTTCCTGATGAGCGGTGCACCTGTGTCGTGGGAAGCTCGCAAACAGCGAACAGTTGCACTTTCCACAACAGAAGCTGAATATATGGCTTTGGCTGAAGCTTGTAAAGAGGCCATATATTTAAAGACGCTCATCAGTGAAGTATTCTCGGTCACTCATCCCATAATCATTCATACCGACAATCAAAGTTCACTCAAACTAGCTCATAATAACACCTATCACGCACGTACTAAACACATTGACATCAAACATCACTTCATTAGAGACTCACTATCACACCACGACATACAAGTCAAATACATACCCACAAATGACATGGTCGCAGACATTTTGACAAAACCCTTTCCGAAACTGAAACATTTTAAATGTACAAATTCTTTAGGTTTAGGCTAGTTCTAGGTTTTGTATGTCTTTAGATCATATTGTATGTATATAGGGTGTGTATAGTTTAGTGATGTGTTTATATGTACAGGATGTTGTTTTTATTATTTCAGTGCTAGTGATAAGTGTATAGTGAATTTTGATACTGTCTTTTTACTTGTATTATAATGTGTATATACAGGGTGTTCTCATTACGGGGGGGTGTTAAAACTCTTTTATGTTTATACTGAGAACACTGTCAATTTGATATTTAAATATTTTTATACACATTCTTTTGTTTGATCATTGTTGTATGTCATTCCTTTTGAAACTATAATATATTTATCTTACCTTTTTCACCTGACTTTTATATTACTCTGCTACCCAAGTAACAAGTAATTTTAACACGCGTGTGACGCGTGATACCATGCAGTGTGTACCTACATCCAATTTTTAACACGAAAACTTTACTGTCTGCAGATCTTGAATCTTCTGAGTCAAGTTCTTTGCAGATTAAGCACTTCTTACACAGATGAAAATGTTAAGTATTATACAATCTCTTTATTGTTTTAAAAATGCAAAAGCTAAGATATCTAGTTGTGGTAGTTAACTACCTTTTACTTTTACTTGATGTAAGTACTAGATCAAGTAAAAGTAAAAGGTAGCAGTAAACTAGATCAAGTAAAAGTAGTAGATATTAATGTTCGCATTGGTTCTAACTATAAAGATAGTTGTAAAGTGGTTTTTAAATAAATAAATATTTTATACAACCTAAAAAAACAGCCTTTTATCGTTTCCAAATGGTCACTAATCATTTTACAACATAACACAACTCGGATCGCTAATAAATCCGTATTCGTACCTAGTGTCTTATAGAGAAATATTGTAGGAATAGAATTGCAAAAACAGTAGGTAGGTACTACTAACATTACTATATTCAACCAGTAAATACAGTAAATTAATTAGTCATCTCATTTGCACAAAAGGTTTTGTTCACAAATCACGCAACTAATGAAATCTATTGAAATTTTGGAATACGATTAATTGTATAGCGAAAGTAAACAACTATTGTATAAGTACTACTATAGTATTGAAATTAGGAAACAGTCGTGGTAATGTGGTTAGAGCTAGGTATATGTATGTAGAACTGCCTTACTGTCGTTAGTAATTGACTGAGCAGTCATTTGCGCAACAGAACTGCTTGTTGTTCATATTATGTACAAATCAATACGGAGTTTCTGGGGGAATCCTGAAATACACGGGGTGAAACTGCGGAAAACCTTTTTTTTTATACACTTATTACTAAACTAGTTGTGCCCCGCGGTTTCACCCGCGTTAATTTCAGAGTTCCCGCGGGAATTCCGTAATAAAAAGTACCCTTTGTGTTAATCTGATGTATAAGCTATATTATTGTAAAGTTTCAGTCAAATCCATTCAGTAGTTTTGCGTGAAAGAGTAACAAACATCCATTCATACATTCAAACTTTCGCATTTATAATAAGGATACTACTTACTACTACTTACTTTTAGGTACAAATTAACTCTGTAGCCGGAACCAAACCAAAAAGGGAATTAATAACTCTCATGTCAATTTTTTATCCAAAAGTCAACATATTTTCATAAAAAATTATAGCTTTTTTTTATTTAACCGAACACTTCCGACTGGATGTCCGATTTTCATTTTCAATTCAATTTTCAAAATATCTTAGCACTACTTTTTAAAAATCGAACATCACACTTTCAGAGGTTGTGACGTATTTAAACTATTTTCATAGTTGAGATGAAAAAATAATTGATGAAGCGCGTTATATATACCTACGTTTTTATATATTCACTATTGTAAAGTGGACGCGACAACACATGAATATGGCGTACGTTCATGACACTTATTGGTCTGTAAATATACCACATGAATACGACTGCTGAATGCAGTGGACTAGCTCACATTAAATTTGGCTGCTACAATACTATTCAATTCTGGATTTACTTACTGCCTATTTGCTTAATACTCTAACGTCAGACGATAACCGCCAAAATATAGATTGACGCTCATTGGATCTCACTTTTTGATCTCATCTTCTAGATATACAAAAAAAAATTGTCTATGGCTGTCTTTTCTCAGGCTGAATTTGGTTTTTCAATGGAAAGCGTTTGATATAGCATCGCTTGAAGTGGTTTTCTATACCTTATCTCTTATAGGTAGATATTTATTTATTTATTTATTCTAGAAACTAATTATTATTATTGCTATTTCCAATGCGATAACAATAACATTTCACTTTAAATAAATCTATTTTTAGAAACTAAGCTTCATGCTTGTATTGACGGTTCAGTATAATAACATAAGGTGACCTATACCATAAAGTTGATGAAATTTGAGAAAAAAATTCAGAAAATTATTCATTATGAAGCTCTAAGGGAACCCCCGCCTGAAACCGCCTGAAACCTAATAAGGTAATAAAACAGAAATATTTTATGAGTATAAAATTTTAGAATCTTTAATAACAAAATACAATATCCGTACATTTGCTCTCAAACAACCGCAATAAACGACCCAAACCCAGAATTCTTGTCTACAAGAAACTGTATTTTAATCATACAAAATTTTCCTTACGCTCGCAGTGATTTAATAAAGGGTCCAATATAATAAAGATTACAAATGGAGTGAAAGGACTCGAAGGAAAACCTCGGAACATTCCGGAGTGCGTCCGATCGGAAACCATAAACATAATCTTCATTGACTAAATCTAGTATAGGACTTTATTTATTACGCAAAAGGACAGTGTATTCAAGGGTCCAGAAAATTAGGGGATTGGAAAAAGCTTGATCCATTCCGGAACCCTAGACTTAGGGACTACTCTCTCGTGTTACATATAATATGATATTTTCATAAACAAAATGTGTATTGAATATTTTGTTATCTCTCTATATAGGGCATAAAAGTCCTACATATGAAAAAATCTGTGGGTTGTGTCAGAGATAAAATCGTAAATATTAAGTGGGTACTTCTGATGCCGCTTCTATACGCTCTGAAACAAATATCGAAAACTTAGGTCCGCACTTGAGGAAGGAGGAGATTTGTTCATATGTGATTGATCACATAGGATCAAATTTTATCTTCTTTTCTTTTGTTATTCCGATCATACAGGATGTAAAATTAGGTTTAACGAGGAATTAATTTAAGCTCTCGATAATTAATTTGGAACTGTAAAAAATATAAATTAAAAACGCAGAGAAAACCTTAAATAAAATCTGTCAGCGCGTCGGCAACTTGTGCGTTCGATTTTCATTAAAAAAAGGGAAAGTCAGGGGAGAATTTCTCCTTAGTACGTAAATACTTAATTAATTCAAATAACATTAAAGGGCCGACCGTGATGATTTCTGCAAATTAACCTCTACCTCGATTTCGTTCGAATATTGTCGATAATTATGTTAAAAATTATTGTTGTATATTTTTTTAAAGATATTTGACACGAAAATCGAATATTGAATGGAAAGGGAGGGTTCCCTTGTGTTCTGGATCTGACGTATTTTCAACTTGAATGGTACGAGATGCGAACAAAGATTTCGAAGAAATATCCAGTTTTGAAGTGATGGAATTCGGTTTTTTGTCTCTACATTTTCAATTACAACAAAAGTTTTCAAAATTTGGATGAAAATGTTAAAACCGCAAGCATTTACGTGTACCTACAATACTTTTAATAAAATTTACATTAACATTTATCATAAATTCAAGTATCTATTCCAGCATCTCAAATACAGAAATAAACTTAACATAGCCTGAGGCACGTTCCGAATCAACTCATATTGTTCACGAGAATTTCTTTAAAAAAACTGTGTTACAATTTTGCGTTATGAAAAAAAAATACTCGTGTTTCAATAACAAGAGGCAAACAAATACAGAGCTTTTTTGGTTTGTTAAATAATTACGTATATTTTTCGATGTGATCATCGCAGACATAATACTTCCCGCTGTCTGTCTGTCCCAATGTATGCTTATTGCTTTGGTCTTTAAAACTACACAACAGATTTTGATGCGGTTTTTTTAATAGATAGACTGGTTCAAGGGAAAGGTTTGTACGTATAGTTTATCCTGGAATTCCCGCGGAACCTCCGAAATTACAGCGGGTGAAATCGCGGGAGAGAGCTAGTACTGTATAAAACCGATCCTGCCACATATTATTTCTAACGGCAAGGTTTAGTGAACGAATACACTCATGATTTGTCATAAAAACTGTCTAATCTTGTGCAGTAGGTGTAAACTCGGAATTTACCTCGGTACTTATAAAAGCGAAAAGCGCCACAATTGCTAAAGCAAACTACGTAGTCTATTCAATATAATGTCTTTAGTAAAAATCTTTCTATAAAGAGATCTAATTGCAACAGCTAAATATGATATTGTGCCAATTTACCAACAATTAATTGGGTAAAATTTTGTAGTTTAGATGTCTTACCTGACAAAGCGACATTCGTACATGTACACCTACTAGTATAGGTACACGTTTATTTGTGTTTTATTTTTACTAACTTACTCTCCAGACTAAAGCCGCTTTCAATGCCTCGAGCGGGTTGCCTGACGAGATTCATAACACCAACACCGTCGCTCCTGAGGCCAGAACCACACTAATATCTCGTTATTTACATTCGCAAAATATTGTTGTTTAAACATCCCCAATGTCTCATAGGACAGTTTAGTGTTTACGCTAAGTAGGTACAAAATGTTGTAGCTAAAACTCACGTGAATTTAATTAAGTGCGTTACGTAATTAAATACATTATACCTAAGTTTAAACATTGATATTTTAGTTTATCATGAAATTTCGCTCACGTGATCGGATTATATCGACACGGTCGATTGCTTCGATCATTACTATAGGTAGGTATATAAGCTGTTTTACCGCCGCACTCAGAGTCGACTTTAATGATTACTTGGTTAAGTATAGATTTAAAAAAAAACTGCCGCAATCAATAAATTAATGTTAATTGGCATTTAACTAATTAAGTTACATCTCATTAAATGCCAATTAACATTAATTTACTGAACGTCTCTGATTGCGGCAGTTTTGTTTTAAAAATCTATACTTAACTAAGTAATCATTAAAGTAGACTCTGAGTGCGGCCGTTAGAGCCTTTGTCGGTCTGGAGTTGACAGCACCGTTGGTCTTGATCAGCGAACCTGACACCACCACCAGTGCCGTGAGTTCAGTGCCCGCGTGAGAGTCATTTGCACTGACCATAATATTTTGAACTGAACATAATATTTTGTGTTCATCCTAAATCTGGGTAAGTGGGTTATCAGTTTGTATATAAAATCAGTTGTCTGTTACAAGCTCTATTTAATTGGGCACCAGCATGGCAATTATGTAACTTCTGTTCCGTTGCTACGTAGGTATATTATTTTTCGATTTCAATCGGAATCTTGATTAATTAATCATGTTCAGACAGCTACAGTTTTATGTTGATTTTGGTTAATTGCCAGAAATTATTTCTGTCATTAAATGCCATGTTTCCGATTACAATCGAAAAATTATAGCAACAGTTTTGATAAAAGGCATACAGTTGGCGCTGTGCAATAATTTCCAAGTATTAATATCATCATTTTTATCTCGTTTCCAATGACCTTAAAAATTTGGTCTTTCTACATGCATTGCTTCTCTATTATGCGCCAATGGAACTTTTATTCAAATATTTACAATACCAGATATCATTTTTACTCGAAAACAGTATTCCATTTACAAAATAAAAAATATGATATATCAAAACTGGTCTTTTCAAACCGTCGCGTCGTATCAAAGGCATCTCCGAGTAGGGTTTTAAAAAATATTCGCTATATGGAACGGTTGAACAGTGTTAGGTACTTGCTACGGCGCATCATAAATGCCACGTAAATTGGAACGTGACATGCAAGCTACAAAGAAGTTTTCAAGAAACCACCGCAAGTAGCTCGTAACTGGAATCGCACGTTGCTGCTCCGAGGCTACTTATCTATACCTACGATTGAAAGACATGCTTAGAATCGATTTTAAATCACATTTTTATAACAAAATAATTTAAAATAATTATTTATAGTATAGGCTAGAGGTAAACTTTTTATATAATAAGATTTCTGAAAAATTGGTTCACATACAACTATACTAGAGAAAAAAGAACCATTCTCTTTTTGAAGTTGGACAGGGTAAGACAAGTAGGTACATTCTACAAACCCTTTTTAATATAATAAAACACTATTGTTACTATAATTATGTTCCCTTCCGCGGTTTCAATCGCGTCAGTTTCGGAATCCCCTCGGAAGCTCTTTCCTGATTCCCAAGATTCCCTCGGTTCTCCGAACTCTTGTTTCCGTGATGATAAAAATCATGTTACTCTGAAATACTACAGGTACAAACTTCCTATAAGATAAATATGTTTTAAGAAATAATCCAGTAGTTCCAGAAACTACCAACAAACAAACTTTTTTTTCTCTTTACAATATTAACGAAATTACCGCGCGTGAAACCGCGGGGCACAGCTAGTTAGTAAATAAAGATAAACCTATGTACGCTGGCTGTATACTATTTTCGTTACTAAACAGAAGCATAAGCTTTTGACGGAAGTTCTAAGGGAAAAAGTATAGAATGCAAAGTCAAAAGAGATTGAAACTTAACCACATAGTATGGTATGTAAGTGGAGGCGGTGGAAAGAGCCCTTCGAGAAAGAAAGAAATAAAGAAAAGTATGAAAGGGAAAATGTATTATCGAAGAAATATATGCAGTCTTACTGACAGGCGCATTATTACGTTCGGAAGTAAATATACCTACGTACCTCGAGAGTCGAGACTTTGAAAGTTAACATAAAGTGTGGACACTTGATATTGTTATGCAAAGTGCACTTTTATTTTCTCTGCTATATGGATATTGTGCAAAATTGGCTTTACGTGCTCATCGAAAACCTTGCGATCATTTCTATCTAAATACCTATCTAAAAAGCATTAAAAAGTAAAGGGATCCCGAATTTATATCTTTAAATGTAGGTCAGAAACCATCAACGTTATCACTAGCTTACTTAATTACATTTAAACCGTATTAAGATTATAAAATAAATGGTTCTTAAAAGCCTCTACATTATAAAGTTCGACGAATACGATAAATTTTCTCGATATAATAAAAACCCAAATTAGGCACTTTATGTCGATGAATGCATGCAACTTATAAGCAGAAGCAGAATTTTAAGACTTGATTTCGTGGAAAGGGATAAAATTTTAGGCGTTAACTTCTTAATATATAATGTATATCTTAATATATATAAATCACATGTCACGTTGTTTGTCCGCGATGGACTCCTAAACTACTGAAAGGATTTTGATAAAAATTTGTAACCATTTATAATATGGTCCAACTTAAAAGATAGGATAGTTTTTATCCCGGAATTCCCGCGGGAACTCTACTAATGCGGGGAACAGACAACTACTATCGGGGTACAAAGAAGGACATAGAGTACTTTTTTCCCGCAACCTCCGCGAGAACTCTGAAATTACCGCGGATGAAATCGCGGGGGACAGCTAGTTTATTTATATAATCCAAGTATAAACTTCGCCAGTGTGAATAAACATAATTAGCTTCCGCATTAACAATCTCGTCGCGACGAACTTCCATCAGGGCTTTTGTTCCAATGAAAATTAATTTCCGAAAATTTATTCAATCAAATCGCCCCTCCCGACTTTTGATATTAATTGCTTATTCAAAACTTCCTAATACACGTTAACACCTCAAAATTTAAACAGAAATCTATATACTTATACTGGAGCCTAATCAAACTTTGATACGTCGCCGGATTTAATGTACGCTATATCGATTATAAACCTATTTGGAATACATTTACTTAATAGGGATGTTGACGACTTTTAAAAATCAAAATTCTAATTACTCCGTCCGTCCGATAGAAAATTAAAAATCATATGACATGTATTTTTTATTTTTCAAATAAATGAAAATACACAGAGATAAAGCGCATTAAAGTTTAGGGTGGGGGCTCGTGACATCACTTACCGCTACAAGCCGCCATACAAACTGCACTGGTTAGTGACGTCACGTGAAATTTCAACTCAATGCAACGCCATTATTTTTTGAATACGTAAAAAAAGAAAAAATACGTGTCCAATATTTTTTATTAATCTACAAGACGGACTTAAAAAAATTAGTCAAATACCCTATTATTAATATCACGCTGAAAACATATTTTATCTGACACGGATAGCTTTGTTTACGTTTTTGATTGAGAGTAAAAAATTTTGCAGGAAACGGAAGTGACGCCCATAAACTCGATAGAAGCGATGCGCACAGCGGCGCAATGAAGTTGGACAACGAGTTTATTTTTTTACGTCAAGGACACATCTTTTTAACCGACTTCCAATAAAGAGGTTCTGTATTCGGTTGTATGTATTTTTTACACAATATCTTGACCGATTATTCGAAGATGGTTGGACCGATTTAAAAAATTCTTTTTGTTTGAAAGGGTATACTCTCAAGTTAATCCCATTGTCATCAAGTCAGGATCTGATGACGGAATCCTGGAGAAATCGAGGGATTTCTTCAATTAATATAGGCAATATTCTATACCTACAGATTTGGGTATTTTTTAAAATAAATCGTTCATTTGGAAGGCAAAATTTGAAGTGGAACAGACGATGAAGGTTACCGATGTTCATCGGAACTACTTAATAATATCCGCTGCGATTACTTTAATATGGTAGTAGTAGTATACCGATTTATGCTTGTCACATGCATATGGCAAAGTGGAACTGATCGTTAAGTACTTACTAGGGAACTCCTCATTAATTAACGTCCCTGCATCGGGGAAAAAATATTTTATAAAAAGTTATGAGAAACATTAGGCTGCTGTAACCACAGAACAGAAAATAACAGATAGGAAGGACACCAACTTAGTTTAGTATGAAAACATATAACATGAAAACCAGTGTCGCCGGTTGATTTTCGCACACAAAACTATTCATCGCGTACTAAAACATTCATTAACGAAAAGAAATGTATTAAACGCTTTATGGTTATATTTTTACTTAGTCACTGTTTTTAAAATTCACAGTTTTCAGAATATTGTGGTTAATATTCTCGGGATGGCAGCAAAATAAGTTTTGGGCAAGTTAGAGCATTTGCTCTAATTTACTTTGCAACGATGGCGCGCCTTCCCCGCCTACATATCCTCTCTAGTTAATTTATTTGCTCTGTGGTTGTAATTTAGATAAATTACAAACTAACGCACTTAAAAGCGACAAGTAAACAAATTTTAAAACAAAAAAATAATTAACCGACTTCAAAAACACGAAAATGCATTATGATAAAAAGTGAAAAGTAACGAAATACCGATTTAAGCCAAAAGGCAAAAATGCACGTACTTAATATTATTATAGGCTGATCGGTTTAAAGTCGGTGACAAGCCATATATAGAGAGTGGGAGATGGACTAAATCTATTCCTGCCACATTGCAAGTGTGTGAGCGTGAGCGTGTTGAGCAAAACAACCCAAGTGGGCAGACATGGTCGGGCTTGGCACTTACTTCAAACCGATCAGTGGTAGCACAGACCAATAATAATATTACGTGCATTTTTGTATTGGATAAAATCGGTATTTTATTATTGTTCACTTTTTATCATATTACATTTTTGTGTTTTTTTTTTATTCTAAATACTAGTCTTTGATCGGTTTAAACCTTTAACTCTAAATACAAAATGTTAAAGGCCGTATAAAAGGTTACAAAATAACAAACACCTATCAAACTATAGATCTAAGAGAATTGTTATACCCCATATCTATACTTCTATACAAATATTATAAAGAGCAAAAGTTTGTGAGTTTGTGACGTTGTAGGGGGAAATGTCTGGATCTACTGAACCAATTTTGAAAATTCTTTCACTTATAGGAAGCTATAGTGATCCTGAGTGACGTAAGCTACTTTTTATCCCAGAATTCCCACGGGAAATCCGGAGTTTGTGAGGTTGTTATCTATGGATCTACTTATTATAGATAGGAAGCTAAAGTGATCCTGAGTGACATAGGGTACTTTTTATCCCGGAATTCCCATGGGAACTCCGAAATTACCGCGGGTGAAACCGCAGGGGTCAGCTAGTATCTAAATAAAAATAAACGCTTTGTTAAAAGCAATGTTCTGCTGTGAAGCTATTACCTAGAAAGTTTTCCAGCGACTTAAGTGAAGCTACCAGTAACTTATACACTAACTTACTAACTAGAAACAGTAAGCTGTACCTACGTATACATTATATACTTATGCTACTAAAAATGGGTAATGGGTAAATATTATTCTAACCAAAATTCTTTTTAGAAGTTATGTTTTTAAACCACAATAGTATACATTTTTAAAAAACGTCGTTTTATCCGTGCTTTCAGGCAGTGAAACACGTGTTTGGTACTGCTTTTCTACTTAACAACAGATGGCGCTACGAGCGAAGCTCGGTCGCCCAGATATTATATTATTTTGCTAAAGTACATGTTCTGTTACCTAATTAGTACATGTCGTTGTCAATTACATTGTAAAAACTATACTAAATCTATTCCCTGCTAACTATAATCATGTAATCATGATGAAGTAATCTAAGAATTTCCAATGGTCCACATTTAAGGAACATGTTTTTCTACTGCGTACGAAATAAAGAAAATAAATCTAAATTTTCTAAGTTCGATCAGTACTTATGTAGTTGTATCGGAAACTACAGACCGCTTTTAAAGTAGTAAGAACGAAACCCGATACGGCGACTTTTACCCACATTGGAACACACTTTTAAGTAAATAAAGTTTCAAATCTTTCTGCAAGTTCCTACACAAATACGGAATCTCGTAAGAAGTATAGGTAAATAAAATAAATTAAAAGTAGGGTGAGGTGTAAATAAATTCCCTTACGAGAGTGACACGAAAGAATACTTGAAGCCTGGAGGCTGGGAGGAAGGCAGTGGCAGCCATGGTAGTAAGTACTGACATCGAAAAAATTTCCATCCTTTTATATTTTTAAATTGGTTACCTAGAGCATACTATACTTACGTTATTTGGTTTTAATTATATTTAATTACTGGGACAAAAAGATGAAAAATATGACAGTTTATTAATCATAACCTTATCTTAAAAAAATATCAAATCTATCCTCAATATTATAAGGCTGAAGAGTTTGTTTGTTTAAACGCACTTATCTCAGAACCTCGAATAGAGGTTCGAATTGAAAAATTCTTTTTTGGGTTGGATAGTCCATTTATTGAGGAAAGCTACAGGCTATATATTATAACATCACGCTACGACCAATAGGAACGGAGCAGCAATGAAAAATGTTGCAGAAATGAGGATTTTTTTTGCTTTTGAGAGCTTCCGTTGCGTACGCTGCCTAAATGGTTAGCTGTGGAATATATTTTAGCAGGCTTTTTCCTCGAATTAGCGCTAGTTAAACGGCGGGGCACAGCTAGTTAATAAATAAAAAGGAACTAGTGAAAAACGCTTAAAAAGTATTTTATAACGTAACGTAACGTATACGCATGGTAAAGTGACACGTCAACTTTGAACAGCTGCAAATATAAGTACGGTTGACATATCTTCATGAAACTTCACATGTGTTCATAAAAAAGTAGTACATTTTCTAGAAAAACAAAATAACGGATCTAGTAGCACCATCTCTTATAAACGACAAAACTTATTGAACAACGGAGTAAATCACAAACTATTATAAAATAATTAATTAATAAAAGTGCCGGCTGTGCCAATATCTAAGTCGTGTTTTATTTCAACGAAAATAATCTCTTAATTAATGGGATATAACAAAATGTAAAAACATCCTATTAACTCTCTCGTTTGTATTTGTCAATAATCTGTTAAAAATATTTGAACTTAACTGTAATACATTAATAATTACACAATTAATTGTTTTTCGCGGTTAAGTAGGTATAGAAATAAAACAGCTTTTTTCCACTGTTTATCGCGCGTTAATTCTGTTTCCCCGGAAATTTGATGTAAATAACTTTTAGATCTACTGCAAAACGAATTGCTTTCCGAACCTTTCTGAACACAACATTTTAAGGTTTGGATGACTTTTTAAACTTTGTGTGACTTTTTAAGCCGTCTGCATTATAACGTAGGTAATGTGAATTATAAGGGGCCAATTATGAAGCCATTAACAACACAGCACGAGTCGGTGCGCCGATGCCGCCGCCGCCGCCGTCAGCAAATCGATCAGCCTACCTACGCAAATAAAACACTTGCGAAGCACTTAAGTCAGAATTTTCTTTGATAAATGCTTAGAATGCATAAAGCTGCGGATATACTTAGATTATTCTATCAATCATTTCCAAGCGGGATGCAGACAAATGCGCCACGGAAATTACTTAACACCTCCGGTTTATTTTATTTTAGTGTTTTTATACATATATTATGTAGTTAATACTTATAACAGTGGGTATATAAGATGACGATGACAGTGACGATGAATTTTGCGACGACGAAGGCGATGAAAATGGCATTGACGACAATGATGCCTGCAAAAATTACAACGACGATGGTATGACGACGATGACGATTAAGATGACGATGACGAGCTCATTTACCCTTTTTCTCTCTCTGTACTCTTTTTTTCTTTCCGCCTCATTGTTGGTGGTACACTAGATTCTTTTTTAAGATTAAAAAAATTAAACAAAAAAATATTCCTTTATTTGATTGAAAAATAGTACCTACTCACTTCCTGCAGATATCTACAAAAATGAGGAGGATAGCTTCAACGTAGGCTGAGTTTCATAAAAGAGGGAAAGAGATTTGAAATTGTAAGCTTAGGCTTTTGGTGCAGTCCAACACTAACTTTTTTTTTTTAATTTAAGCATATGAATCATTAGGTAATGCGGAAACATAGCAAAAAAATAAAACTGAAATAAGTAAATTTATTTTTCCCAAAAGTACTTTAACATTTAAAAAGTAAAACCTGATTATTTCATCAAGAAATCTTTCCCAAGCCCGTAGGCGACTGGGAACTTTTCACAATCACTTTAATAAGACACAAAATAATACGGGATTCCACGAGATTCTCGAGAGGAATGGGGATTCATTTTTAAGCTTGTCATTATTGGGAGGATGTGTTAGCTGTTTTATTTTTAATACAAAAAACATGATAAGTGTGTTTAAGTCAACTTTATATTTAGAAAGGAAGTAAAAAATTAATAAATTGCCGTTAAATGGTAGTAATAATAGTTCAGGCACGAGAATACTCCTAACAAAAATATTCCCATGGGAATGAGATATTTTCCTGCTGCAAATAATAGCCCATAACCGAAATGGAGAAAATATTTTTGCAATCGTTTTAGTATTATTTAAGATTATCTACCCATAACAAACATTAACTCGCGGAAATGGATTATTTTCCTAAAATAACAAAAAATAAACATAATATTTAAAAAAATTCCGGCCAAGTGCGAGCCGAACTCGCATTTTTACACATCTCCAAACAGATGTGTAAAAATTCGTCGTGACCTGGATTGAGGGACAAACGTAACTTTGCCGTCGGAAAACTGTAGATATAATATGATTCTATAAAGGCTTCTTTTTCCGTTTAAGATACGAAACCCTAAAAACTACTTCATCTCTATTGAAAACTGTATAGCTAGTAGCTACAACGATTGCAGGATTAGATAATTTCGAGAGAAGTTATCCTTATTTCCATTCTCCTCCATTTTCGATGGTTTCCATCGAATCTCGGTCAAATTTATATGTAACCATTCTGAAGGCATAACCTATCAAATTATATGAAAAATATTGCTACTAAAGCTTACGGATGCTGTCGTCTAGCATCCGGCTAGCTCCCCATGTTGTACTATACTACATGAAGCATTTTAACTTGATATCAAAAAGATTAAACAAAAAGTGCCATAAAAGGGTCACTTTTTTGACAGCCTAATTGAAAAGGCTTTTTATATTATTTTGCATCACCAGATTTCATGACGAAGAAAGTTAAAAAATTGTTTAATTTTAAGATATACGAGTATTTTCTTCTTCTTTAATTATAGCGTCTAATAATAATTCTGCTAATGACAATAGAGTGTATTTTGATTGGCCAAAGAGTTATCTAATAGACGAGACATATTATGATTTACCTCATTTAAAATCTTGTAGATTATGAGCTGCAGTTACGTGCAAAGTCAAAACAAAACACGGAATATTACATCTGTCAATGTGGGGAAGACCGTCTAGGGCAAGTCCGTATATAAGGTTTTTTTCCTTCTATAGCAACTCTACGCGGTCCGTTATTTTTTTTGGTAAATTGCTGTCTAATGCTGTCTAATGTTGATTTAATTAAGTTACATTATAGTTGATGCTACTAGATGTATGTTGGCTAAAAACTGACTCGCAAAAGTGAAGTGTGTGTGTAATTACCTTGTAATTACTCTAGAAAGGCAGGGTTCACAGTAGCTGACAAGTAGGTAGTCTTTTGGAAACATAACAAAGAAGTTAATATCCCCCAGGTATTAAATGTTTGGAAAATATGATTGGTATTTCAAAAAATCGTCTTGTAGACGGACATGCCTCAACGACTTGGGAAGTCCGTCTACAGGATGTTTTTTTTTTTTAATACCAACCACATTTGCCAAACATTTAATACGTAAACATTTAACTTTTTTATTATGTTAACAAAAAACTACTTGTCAGCTTCTGTGAACACCGTCTTTCTAAAGTAATTACAAAAGAGATGGTGGCAACTCAAACACAACCTTAAATAAAGTATGCCGGTTTTCCCCACGTTGACCTTACCAAAAAAACAATGTAAAAAGGTTTCATAGTAATATCTTTTCAACAAAAGCGCACTTATCGCCGCACTCAGAGTCGACTTTAATGATTACTAAGTTAAGTATAGATTTTTATAACAAAACTGCCGCAATCAGACAAGTTTAATAAATTAATATTAATTGGCATTTAACTAATTAAGTTACATCTCAATAAATGCCAATTAACATTAATTTACTGAATGTCTCTGATTGCGGCAGTTTTGTTTTAAAAATCTATACTTAACTAAGTACCTAATCATTAAAGTCGACTCTGAGTGCGGCCGTTAGTCCTAGTACTTACGAATACAGAAGTTGCAAAAACCATTGCAATTCGTGACCTTACACGATTTCAGCACCATGAATCCATTTTTGTCCCTTTTATCTAAATAACCATGCTGGGTTGAAAAGTTTATGGATATAAAAATAAACAAAGCGCCATGATGACCAGCTTATTAAAAATGTGCAAAAGCAGGTTGAGCCATGATTTTTTTATTAGACAAATTTACTACGTACAAGTTGAAAGCTTTTTGATGTTTGACTCAAAATCACACGGATGTTATTAATCCGCAAAGTGTGCGAGTTATTGTGTTTGTTAATTTCTTCACGCCAATTGGTTGGACGGATATAGGTTTTTGGCACACAGGTACAATATGTTTTGGATCAACACTTTGATCATTGATGATTCTAAACTACAATATTTTCAGGTTTAATGTTCTGTGATTCTTTATCTAAAATCTTGTCCTAATTTTTATCTGTAATAGGCTTGTATCCGGGGTATGAAAATCAAAATTCTATCTAGTCCGTCTTGTAGAATAATAAAAAATAATAGACCCGTATTTTTTGCTTTTGCAAATTATTGAAAAAATACTAAGATAAAACGCATTAAAGTTTAGGAGTGCGGGCTCTTGACGTCATAACGTGCTATAAACTGTAGCACGGCGTGACGTCACGCGACATTGCAACTTAATGTATCTCCGTTATTTTTTGATTACGTAAAAAAAATACGTGCCCAATGTTTTTTATTAATCTACAAGACGGACTAAAAATTTAAATTCGGTTGACGAGCCAATTTTTGTTGTTTTTGTCACCGAACACAGATTTTTATTTGCTTTCGCTCCAAAACATAATTTTTAACAGAGTAGCATTCCCAGGAAGTCTCCACGAGCGTAAACAGTGTGTGCATCGGTATAATAGTTACAACAAACTGTCAGCAACCTCACAACAGTAGATATGTCAGCAGGCTACCACACAATAAGATAGTTTGCGTACGTAGCTATTGTATTCGTTCTGAACAGGCAAGCATACCGAGATAAGCTAGACTTTTCATTTCAAAAGGATTATAATATAATTACAACAAAATATTCTTTTTCTCTTTGGTAAAATATTAAATCGAAAAATATTTTTGCAACAATTCTTTGGGAATTTTTAATTGAGTATAATATTATGTAAAAATTTTCGATGCATGGTTGATGAACTAGTTGCGAACCTTTGTCAGACCTTTGAGACACAAAAACTCGCCCCTCCACAAATGTTTATCTCATGTTTACCCTGACCTCAAAATCGAATCCACAACACCAGTCAGATTTACTAATCACTACATCAACTGCTGTGTATCCATATATCCATAAATACGTATAATGTATATGTTATGGACCAAGTGATAAATCGGGCAGTATACATAATGCCCGGTCATTATGAAAAATGCCCAATATGAGAGTGCAATTTGATAATAATTATTCAAATAATCAAATTGACCGGGCATAATACATATTGCCCATCACCTTTTGGGCAGAGTAATACAAACATATTTAATTACAATTTTTTTATTGTTATTGACATTTACCTAACTACCTAATCATATTATCTTTGACTGGAACAATCAATTTCTCTGTTTCTCCAACAGCCATGACGTCAAATCTTCGCAAACGCTGAAAATCTTGATATACAACGTGTTAATGAATTAACTGAAAACTAGAAAGTAGTTTGCTCAGAATCGACTAGCGAATCGATCGCACTATGTTTTAATATAGGTTATGTTTTTTTTTTTACTAGCCCAGGTCTAAATTATTTATAATACAATATTTGGCGCGTACGCCGCCCGCAGCAAAAAAATTCGGACCGGTAGGCGCGGGCGTAGCGCTTGAAATTTCGTAGACAGATCACCCACAAACTAATGTTGAATAACTTTTAAAGTATACATTTTTTCGACTTCATATTATTGTTTAATTTTTTAAATGGGGTGTATCAGGTTTTCAGTTAATTCATTAATACATTGTATAATCTTGAAGCTTGAAGGCGCTTGAAGTCCGCCGCACGAGCCGCACGAGCCGCACGCTGAATGGCGGTCTCTGATTGGCCAAAGCGTGTCACGCCATGCGTACTTCCCTCCCCGCCCTCGTACCGCGTTAAATATAGCTTTATTATCAAATTGCCCAATTGTCATGTAGCATTATAATAATGACCTTGCAATGTGATAAATAATGAAGTTAAGATAGTAATTAATCACTTAGCCCGATAAAGCTAGACATTATTCATAATGCTCGTGCATTATAAATAATGCCCGCATTAATCACCTGGTCCATAACATACATATATACTTACGAGTACCAAGAATAAATATAATTAATACATAAAGATCAAATTGCTTGTAAGAGGCTCCATCAAATTATTCTCTCGTCTCCTTCGTAACTAATGAGATAATTGTTTTACGATTATTAAATTAAACACCATTATACTGAACACCGATAACAGGCTTCGTTATTACTGGATTACACGAAGGTTAATCTTTAAGTTTAGTTTACAACGCAATAACAATAATCCCAGAAGCCCTAAAAAACTGTTTTTCTTATAAAAATAAATTATCTTGAAGTGCGTAATGCCTGTTCGATCTTCAAACAAAATTCATAAACACATAAATAGTTATAATGTAGATGCATTCTTATGACGACCGGGATGGCGATGGCGCGTGGCGCAACTGCCATCATGCCTCTCCGCTCATCAAGAGGTACCTGATTTGATTCCCGATGTAAGTAGACATTGTCTGATGAACGTGTAGGGTTCCACTTTCCATTCTGGACTTGTTTATATCTGTAGTAAAATGTCTCATTATTACATAGTATAAGTCAAAGTCGCTTCCAAGATTATTAAGAACCAACTTAATTCTGCGATTATACCTTTGTGAATTACGAGAGTCTCTCAGGACTTATGTTGTGCCGGGATGAAAAGGACATAAATCCGTCCAATATAGCTGTACGATTAGTAATATATTCCGTGTAAAAACAGAAAGACAACTACTATGAAAAATGTTTTTTTGGCCACCATTGACCTTAAAATCATAGTTTGAGAGAAGTTTTTCATATACGTACGTGCAAACGCGTTAAATAGAATTTGTGTAATATTATGTTATTTATGTTATGTGTTATTGCCCAATGTTGTCAATTTCGGAGTAATCCTTGGAGAATAATCAGTTAACTAGTTAAATAAAGTTAGCTACATTATATACCTATCTAGATTTGATCTATTTTATGTATCACTGGTTATATTTCTTCTATTATTTTAAATCGAGTCATTTATTTTTAAATAATTACCTATATCTTGGTCATTCATCTAAAATGCTCAGCCATTTTTTTCTTTCAAAATTCGATTTTCAGTAAAGCGAAGGAGAGTAAGGAGACAGAACCTCCACCAATGTATATCTCTGTCAAACGATAGGTGTGGGGGCCAATTTGTCGTTGGAGGTCACCAGTTTGATTCTTAGAACCGATATTATTAACCCTGTTATATATAAACTGACTAGATTCATATTTACGAAATCATTTTTGTTTTCCCACTTATCGAGACACCGGAAATCATGGGAGTTATGTAATATATAATTATAGTAGGTATAAATAAACAATTAATAGTAGGTATATGTAGCGATTGTTTATTTTTGTAATTATTTGTGATAATAGCTTTGAAAGAATCGATTAAAATCAATAATGTAACTAGTTCAGCTTTTATAAGCTTTCTTGCTCCATTTTCTTCATTCAAAGGGAAACATAATAAGCCTATATCCGTCAAAGTCAAAGTGCCCCTAATTTGAATCTTCAGGTCAACATTTTTCCACTTCACTTGATAAAATATAAAACTATAATATTTAACATATAGCGAGCTTTTCAACCAGTTTCATTCTAATCCAATTAGCTTCGTTTTACATTTAAACAATCAAATCTAAAAACAAAAGAATAACAACAGGGTTCTTCAGACTTCAGGTAAACATAATTAAGTGTTCAAAAGAATTGTTAACTTTGATCTTGACTCACAGACAGGATTGACATTCTTCTTAATATTATTGAAGTAAAACTCCTTTGAGCAATGAAGCCATTTTTTCTAACGAATTCTTCACCTGCGTTACCTACTCGTAAAATAAGTATAAGATTTTGGAATGATATTATACAGGGTCATTTATTCGAGAAGGGTGTTCAGTATCTGATTCTAGCCTAAAATAGGTACCTAAAATAAAGTATTATTTGATGTAGAAAAAAATTATAAAGAAAACTGAGCGCGCTGCGCGTTTTCAGTATGCGATATAATCCATAATAGAATTTCATTCCCCTTTTTTAATACTAATATCTTTCAGCATAAAGTGCATTCCTTGGTAAGATAAATGGCTAAAAAATTTGGCTTAAAAAAAAATCTATTAACTACTAAGTTTTTTGAACAATTTGAAGCCAAGTGGAAAATCAAGTTGATTTGAGAGCTGAGTGAGTTGATTTGAGAGTAAGTGCAAGTAAATCAACATGGAGCAAAAAACAGTTTTTCAATTATTATAATTGAATTTAAGTTCCTTTATTTTGTGTCGCATATAATATTTGCAATTTTAAAAATAACTATACCAACCTATGTTCCGTCTCTCATTACTCGTTAGTGTAAAATTTACATCACGTGTATGTGCAAATAAGATTTTCTTATCTTTTGTTCGCTGCCGATAAACGGTCAGCCTAGTCTAGACAATCTATTTTTAAAAAGTTCCTAACCTACGTTTCACGTCCTCTAATATGTCAGACGGTTACACGTTGTACGTGAACACACGTACCTATATTTTATTAGTTGCTAAAAGCTGATCTCTTCGTCCAAATTATATCTAAAACAATTATAATATTACATACATATTTTTTATAAGCACTCACCTCCGTTTTATGACGTAGCATTTAAAGTAGGTTACCGTTGCACTATTCAGTCACTGCCCTCGCTCAAAGTCACTGAACATTTTATACCATATTATTATTAAAACATTTAAAATTAATAATTAGTTTTTCGTCCAAGATCATTTTGTGTTAAAAGTTTTAAATCTAAATTTATTTACAGGTACATTTTCAGTGTACGAATGAAGTTCTACGTGTCGTAGCTGCGTAGCGCGGCGTAGCGGTGCTACAATGTAGACAACCACGCGCTCGTAGCGTTCGAGTCACACTGAATAGTACACTACTAGACTTGCCATTAGAAAATTTAATCATTTTTAACCGACTTTCAAAAAGGAGGAGGTTCTATGTTCGATTATATGTATGTTTTTCTTTATTTTTGGTAGCAAGTAGGTAATCTAATTTTAGATTCATTTATTGCCAAAATACATTTTCCATTAGAGTGTGTTTGCAATGTTAGTAGGTACAAAATATTTAACAATGTTCTAGTGCTACTTTCAGGACCGGCGTTTGTTTCGTGCACAATAACGTCACGCACCGCTAGTACTCTAGTTGCTAACCGAACTACCAATACTTAGTGTACAGACACATAGAAAAGTACGTTATTGAATATACTTAACCAACTTCGAAAAAGGAAAATTCCCGATTCGACTGTTTTTAACACATATTACGCGATATCTTCGCTGATGGTGAATATATTTTAATGAATTCTCCTTTTTTGAACTCACACACACGATGTATGTTCCATTTGAAATTGTTGTAAAGCTATGAGGAAATTAAGAGCCAGAAAATACACCACATTATATAAATGTATTTCCCTCAATTTGTATGTTATTTACTTAATGTATTATTAAAATTTGATTTAATATAAATAAAATCATTAAAATGCAGACTATCCTAAAAATAAAACGCTAGCAATTTTATATACGTAACAGAAGTTAAAAATTTCATTAAAAAATATATTGCTCCAATTTGATCTTGAAATTGTATACTCTTATCGGACCCAAAGAAATTTAATTTTCAAAAAGAAATTAGTGCACTTGTTCTAATGGTACCAATTAATGTAATAACGGTTAACTTTAGCAGTAGAGCTTATGCTCTAGCCAGCTAGAGGCTAACAACAGTGGCAGCGGTCATTTGCCTTGCCTAGGCCAATCATTTTCCTATTAAGTTGGTCGGGTCCAAAAGTTTAATGTATGTTTTATAATGCTTTTGATTTTTAGCTAATTGCAAAATAAAAATCACCCACTTACTTTACCTATCCCATTAATTTTGTAGTTTATTTAAAAACGTCTCTAATATCATTTTTTACTATCTCTATAACTATAAAAATATATATTTGTTTTATTCTTTTTGCGATTTTATACATTTCGTTCGATTGTATAAAACTGACGGGTTGTTGTGCGCCACAAAAGGATTAAAAAAAAAAAAACACAAATTTAATATTTCCTAATAGTCAGTCATGGTGAAGCTTATCTAAACTAAAATGACACGCACTACTAATCAATAAGCAGTTTTAGATGTGCGATATCATGTATATCTCTTTAATAGTGTGATTGCGGTGGCACTATGCGGCAACTGAGTACAAATGGCAAGACCAGATTTATATGTGTCGTATCGATATTTTAACGGTTGTGCGTGTGCGTATGCCCGATAGAGGGGCGCGTCATTTTAGCTTAGATAAGCTCTATCAGATTTTAAATAATACGGATTGACTGCCCAATTCAGAGCAATGTTTTTTATCTAAAGTTCCTTTGATGATATTTATTTTTTTAAATAGATAAATAGATTTTGCCAATGTTTTACATTGTTTTTTGTTAAAAAATTTAATGAATATTCCAAATTCTTAGCTATTAAAACCTCGGGAAACCGTATGTACATGTAACGTACTTATGCTCTGGTCATGGCAAAGCTCTTGGAATATCATAAGAATTCCTTCCTTCACCGCTTCCACAAACGAGAGTAGTCACTCGCTCAGCTCTAAGCAATTAGTATAGCGAGCACGGTCGTCGGGTAGCTTCAATTTCATGACAACAATCACAAAAAGTTAATTAAAATCAACATCAAAAATCTATACATAATATTATAACCACGCCCAAGACTGGCAACGTAATTTACTGGAAGGAATAGAGAATGAAATTTTCGTTCCAAAATCGTTCGCGATGCTTCATTAAAAAAGTTCGACAAGTTTTGCTACGTTTTGGCGAACTTAATCCGTAATATATTCATATTGTTATATAGATAGAAACAATATATAGGTAGTAGGTACTCATGAAGATTTTTTCTTTGAGTAATAACCAAAGGGAAAATCACATTAAAATAAGTACGATTATCCTACTAATATTATAAACGCGAAAGTTTGTAAGAATGTATGGATGGATGGATGGATGGATGTATGGATGTTTGTTACTCTTTCACGCAAAAACTAGTGGATGGTTTTAAATGAAACTTTACAATAATATAGCTTATACATCAGATTAACACATAGGGTACTTTTTATCCCGGAATTCCCGTGGGAACTCCAAAATTAACGCAGGTGAAACCGCGGGCCACAACTAGTATAATAATAAATACTACTGGAACATTGTGACTTGGTCCCAAACGAGGAAGGGCTACTAAAATAGTAATATTAATAATAATAATCCACATCACAACACACATTTCCGTAATATCTACTTATTTGTGAATATACAACTACTAGGTACTTATAGTATACTAGCTGTCTCCCGCGGTTTCACCCGCGGTAATTTCTGAGTTCTCGCGGGAATTCCAGGATAAAAAATAAACCCTCCTCATGAATCACTCTATCTATAGGTGAACCGCATGAAAATACGTTGCGTAGTTTTGAAGATCTAAGCATATATAGGGACAGACAGCGGCAAGCACCTTTGTTTTATACTATGATACCAAACACCCAGATGTGTAAACAGTTCATGACACAAATGTTCTATGACCGGGAATCGAATCCGCCGCACCTAGTGTAGTAGTCACTTTCGCTAAGCGCTACACGAACGGTGCCGTATACATTCTACACTCTACAGTCAACCCAACATCGAGTGAGACCGTTACGCTTTCAAGTCTTAGTGACTCAACCGGTCATCATGAAACTTTGCATACCTATACACGTTGTCAGGGTAATAGAGAGGTACCTACATCGGGTAATTTTATCCCGAAATTCCCGCGGGGACTCCGAAATTAACGCCAGTGGAACCGCGGAGAACAGCTATAATACCTACAAATAAAAAGAGGTAAATTTTGTATTTATTTGCAGGAGAAAACTACTGAAACGATCATATCTATATACCTTTCACTTATATAGGAACTAGGAAGGGCTACAACATCCCTGAGTAACATGGAATATTCTATTCCAGAACAAAGTAATTCTCGCAGGTGGAACCGCGGGATAATGTTACTAATATTTTATTTAGTTTATTGTCAAAAACTCATAGACACTCACTAGATGTATAGACAATCATACATAATTATATATTCGCATAGCTGCACTGCAAGCCTTCTGGTGTACTACTTGCCCGTTTGCCCCTATGACATTAAAAAAAAAAGCTCTACAAGAACCTATTACAAACAACTCAAAAACGTGAGGAGGAAATGTGGGCACTTATGCTGGGGAAACACTAACGGGAAATGCTCTTCATTATCGCCATAGTGGACGTTTAACGTAGGTGTAGCCACGACTTAACGCGATAATTTGACGACATATTTCACATTGCCGTTTGATGCCGTTGAGGCGGTAGCTCAAGTGGCGGCACATCAAAGAGATTGATGCGAGAATTAATGCGTTGAAGCGGCCACACTACGTGTGTCACTGTGCACATGGTGTGCACCGTGAGCGCGACAGGTCACATGTGTTTGCTTCGTAAATATATACTATGGCAATGGAGTGGAGTAACGAAAAAGTAATGAAGTAATAGTACATTGTTATCCTAAGGGTGAAAGTAATTTATTTAGTCCCGAGACGAGGTTTGGCGCCCGAGCGTAGCGAGGGCGTCAATAGATCGAGGGACTAAATAAGTCTTTCTCCCGAGGGTAACACTGTGCTTTTCATTACGAATGCAAGGAAAGTCAAAATAAAAATAGGAATTAGCTAAAGAAAAAATGAGTGAAGATCGGATAGTCGCTTGACACTTTCCCACCTATTTCTTTTTCTTTGGCCGGCTAGCTATTCAGCCAGTATTTTTTATTTACATTGTGGCGACCTAAAAAAAATATTTTCTTTAATTATTAAGTATTAATTAAAGAAAATAAAAAAATATAAATAGGAATTAGCTTAAGAAAAAGTGAGTGAATTTTATTTTAATTAATACCTACTTAAACTTTACGTTATTTCAATTTTACATCGCGCTGGCTGTATAGAAAGTTGAAACATGGTTCAATAGAAATGTGAAAATAGACCTAGTTTTTTTTTTATAATTTGACAGTTGTCAGTTGAAAGCGATTTTCCCTAGGGCTGAAAAGGGCTACTTTCAACCCGCTTCTCAGGCAACTTCAGACCTACTTTCTGAGCATGAGTAATGAAAAAGTAATTTTTTGTGTTATTTTCTTCATTCGATTATGATGAAATATATTCATATGATAAAAATTTACACTCATCAAATACAGAGTAGCACCAACGTCAATCTTGCTTGGAATTCACAGAACATTAGCGTCAATTTTATCGCCAAGAATGGGCATTCACGTTGACCGTTAGTGTGGCCCTAGCATTATGGACGGATAACAATGATTGTGTGGTCACGCTACATACATAGGTACATAGAGTATTCTTGACCGGCGCGGCGGAGGCATCCGGTTCCAGTATCCAGTACCTACTACCTACTAGTGGGTGGGGAGGGCTTGTAGAACTTGCCACTATTTTAAAAATAAAATTTTCTCAAGTTTCCACTGCTTATGAAAAGAACTTGCTTAATTATGACTAGCGTTCCCGAGTGGTTTCACCCGCAAAATTTTCGGAGTTTTCGCAGAATTGTTCCATACAAACTTTGCCCCCCTTTTTCACCCCCTTTATAGGGATAGAATTTTCAAAAATCCTTTCTTATTGGATGCCTACGTCATACAGAGAACACACCCTCCAAGTTTCAAGTCTCTATACGATCAGCGGTTTAGGCTGTACGTTGATGTGTCAGTCAGTCATTCAGGACAAAGCGTTTTATATGAAGGTAAATTATATAATATACATATATAATCTGAATCTCGTTAACGGATCCAACGATTTTCATGAAATTTAGTAGGTATGGGGTTTCGGGGGCGATTAATCGATCTAGCTAGGTTTAATTTTTTCGTTTTATCCGTATTTTCAGGCAATGAAAAATGAGTATTTGGTACTGCTTTTCTACTTAACAACAGAGGGCGCTACGAGCAAAGCTCGGTCGCCCAGATATTTTATCTTTAGGTATTTACAAAAAGTTTAGTGTCACGTTGTTTGTTCGCGATGAACTATGTGAACCTACTTGAAAGATAGGGTAGGTACTTTTTACCCCGGAATTCTCGCGGGAAGTCCGAAATTAACTTAAAGAACAATTAGGTACTAATCAACGAAACGATTGGAACTATTTTGACGAGACTTTTACTTCTAATTAGCTGAAGGTTTATACCTATTCCAAGGGTATTTACATATTAAATCAAATATTACGCGTTGTGAATTGTAACAGCCAAAACGTTGTCTTGTTTTTTTTTATTTACTTGAACTTTGAACTTTAAACTTAACGAATTTAAACAACTCATACAAAAGGTACATAATTATCAAACAGACACTTCAATTTTGTTTATCCTTATATTAATTTAAATTAGGTGAACGACAAATATTTTTACATCACATACCTTCCATTCATCCGAATAAAGACATAATTTTCATGTCTTCAGTTAGCAAATTAACCTAAAATCGAGCGAGCGACGCAGAAAGTAAAGAGGTGGTACAGTCGAAATGAAAGTTTCAATGAATAAAGGCTTGTACATCTTACAAACTCTACGTTTCACTGTTTGCATAGCACTGTTTGTATGGCAGTATAAACTATTTCTAAAAGTTAGACGAAATTCAAAAATAATCGATTTACTTCGAGTTTGTCCGAGATTTCAAATTCCGATTTCAAATTCGAATTCCGATCAATTCTTTTGCAAGAAAATAAAAATCGAGTTAGTTAGGTACTATCTAGGTGATACCATCAAACTTCGTTTTCATCGATCTATAATAATATATCAGAAATGCATATTTTTAAGCCGATCGATTCGGCGAACTCAAACGAAAATAACCTGATAAATATAAGCAAAGACATTATAAGGTGTCTTTATTTTTAAATTGATACTTTTTCTGCAGACTATACGTACCTATAGGTACCTAGCTTAAATACGTCAGTCAGTCAGTCAATATACGTAATAGGCATGATGACTAAATTTTAATTTTTAATCCGTCTTATTAATAATTCCGATTAATAAAAAATATTGGACACGTATTTTTCCTTTTTTTACATAATCAAAAAATACTTGCGATACATTCAATTGAAATTCCGTGTTCGCGTCACACCTAAGAAGGTACACTGTATACTTAGTTATGACGTCGCAACCTCCCACTCCTTGCGTTTTATCTAAGTATTTTTTCAATAATTCGAAAAGCAAAATATACATAATATTTTCTATTTTCTGACGGACTAAATATTTTTTTTTTACTTTGTCATCATGCCCATTATAACGTACGCTGAACTTCTCATAAACTTTAGAGGAATAGGTATTATATAGATATTAATATCCGACCATAATATTCCTCTGAACGGAACTTCTTTGAGCTCCGTGAAAAGTAGGTATTTCGATTTGGTTGTGTGTCACGCCAACATGAAAATCAAATCAATTTTTGCCTGTAACATAAATGCTTTAGATGGATTAGTATATGGTAGGTATACTCAAGCCATAACATAGGTTGTAATTTTTTTGTAACTTCTTCGGGAACGAGAGGAAACCTTTTTTATGACAGTTTATCGTTTAACGCGTTATGATCATAATGAATCAGGACGAAGTAACCAGCTAAGTGGAAGTAACTAATAAAACGTAGGTAAATTTCTTCCAATTCACAGTTACTAAATGATCACTGAATGAAGTGAAACTTTTTTTGTCGTTTTTGTTTTGCCGTGTTGAAAAAAAGCCCCACGAAACTGATCTACTGAATCGAAATAACTTGGAATTTTCACATAGAACGCGTTACGCGTGTGGTCATCAAACACTGATTTATTTTACAAGTAAGAACATCTGTAGCTCATTGTACTTCAGGCAGGTACGTGCCTATCGAGAAAGTTTGAATTAGTGCGAAATAATTACTGTGTAGCCCTGAGCATCGAAATTTATATTGCTCCATTATTATTCCGGGCCTTGGTTATACTTACCAAGAGGTACCTATACCTACCTTTATAACTGTTGCTCCAACATTCTGATGTCACTTTACTAGAGAATTGCCTAAAATTAACTTGCTTGTTTTTACTTAAAAACATTGAAAATTTATACATACTTGTAACTATAAAAGTTCTGCTCTATATAATCTATGTATGTAGGTACCTACAGAGAGAAAACGTTGCCGCGTTGGGTCCAAACCATTATTTCGTCAAGTTTAAAGGTAGATATTGCAAAACATTATACCTACTGATATGGAATCTGCATCGCTTAATGCATACCTATACTGTTAATCTAATACAGTAGATACCTACAATTTATTCATAAGGTAAGCACCTATACCTATATATAGTTAAATATACACACCGGCAGAATTAGCGGAACATAAAAAGGCAGAGTATAGAATAATTACGTATATATATTAAAACAAATAATAATTAGACGTGAAGTAATAAATTAATATACATCTTTTAACACTTTAAAAGTTTGTAATTAAATTATTAAATTTTATTTAAAATAATAATTTAAAAAAAAAACACTTTTTCTCTAATTTGTGGGCACACAAATAATGTTGCAAATTAAAGATTACTGTGATTTTAACACTAAATAAATGAACGATTAATAACGTGTGTTTCCCCTTCGTGATTCAACTTTTATTTGCAACATTGTCTCTGTTCTCACAAACTAGAGATTTTTTTTTAATTTTGATTACTTTCAATAAAATTTAACTAAAAACTTCTTAAAGTCGATGTTAAAAGATGTATATTAATTTATTACTTCAAGTCTAATTATTATTTGTTTTAATATATATACGTAATTATTTCTATACTCTGCCTTTTTATGTTCCGCTAATTCTGCCGGTGTGTATATATATATTAATTTGTTGTTGCATACCTCGATAAAAAACAGAAACCCGTATAGAATCACTTCGTTGACTAAATGTAAATATTAAGAAGGTATACCTATGTACCAACTAACCCTGAAACAAATATAGCTCCCTACTATACCTACTTAGTGTTATATTTTGTATATTCGTTTAAAAGGAATGATTAATGATAGCAAGCTACCAATTAAACCCTTTATTATTGCGTTTCGACACTCACAAAATGCATCTTAGTTATTCCATGTGTAAATAATTTTAGTCAAAATATATGCTTTGAATTAAAAAATTTTAACAAAAACATTAAAACCGACTTCCAAAAACACAAAACTAAAAAACTATAAATAAAAAGCTAAAAATAACAAAATACCGATTTAATCCAAAAGACAAAAACACGCGTAATATTATTATTGGTTTATGCTACCACTGATCGGTTTGAATTCGGTGACAAGCCCGCTGGTGTCTGCCCACTTGGGTTGTTCTGCTCACGAAGAGCTGGTGGCGGGAGGCGACTTAGCCCATCTTCCCCCTCTATATTTGGCTTGTCACCGACTTCATACCGATCAGTGGTAGCATAAACCAATAATAATATTACGCGTGTTTTTGTCTTTTGGATTAAATCGGTATTTTGTTATTTTTAGCTTTTTATTTATAGTTTTTTAGTTTTGTGTTTTTGGAAGTCGGTTTTAATGTTTTTGTTAAAATTTTGTTTATTTCTCGCTTTTAAGTGACTTAGTTCGTAATTTCTCTAAGTTACAATAGCCTAATGTCAACTGCTCATCACCTTTTACAAAATATTGCTTTTCCCGACGCAGGGACGTTAATTGTTGAGGAGTTCTCCTAGTACATCACCATCAGTTACACTTCACCATATACATTGTGACATCTATTTGAGAGTATCCCCTTTCAAACAAAAAAACAATTTTCGAAATCGCTTCAATCGGAACCCGTGAAATACGTATTATTGTTGAGTAGTTCCGATGACCATCTGTGGTCTTCATCATCAGTTCCTCTTCTTCAAATTTTGGTTTCCGAAAGCAAAGAAACGTTTTACTATAAAAAATACAAAATCGCTATAAGTGTTCTCATAATTTTTGAAGAGTTCCCTCGATTACTCAAGATCCCATCATCAGATCTCGACTTGGTGACAATGGAATCAATTTGGGAGTATCCCCTTTCAAACAAAAAATCAATTTTCGAAATCGCTTCAATCGGAACCCGTGAAATACGTAGTATTTTTGAGTTGTTCCGATGACCACCTGTGGTCTTCATCATCAGTTCCACTTCTTCAAATTTTGCTTTCCGAAAGCAAATGAACGATTTACTATCAAAAATACCCAAATCGCTATAGGTGTGCCTATAATTTTTGAAGAGTTCCCTCGATTTCTCCAAGATCCCATCATCAGATCCCGACTTGGTGGCAATGGGACTTAATTGGGAGTATACCCTTTCAAACAAAAAAAGAATTTTTCAAATCGGTCCAACCGTCTTCGAGTAATCGGTGAACATACATAAAAAAAAAAAAAAAAAAAAAAAAAAAAAAAACATACATACAATCGAACATAGAACCTCCTCCTTTTTGGAAGTCGGTTAAAAAGACACCAATGATATAATAATAATTAGTGACAAGTACCTACTTAAATATCTGAAACGAAGTTTTTCTTCCAAATTTCCCCTGAAGACATTATATTAGGGGCGCTTCCAAGTAGGTATCTACCTAATGAGATTGCGAGCTTTTGTAACTATTTGTATTAAAAATAATTTTAGTTAAAATTTAAATTTAAGTCAATCATCGAAATGCATGTCAAACACATTAAGCACATCAAAACAGAGTTTCCACCGCTGCCTGTCTCTACCGTTGACAAGCATCCCATTCCGCAGCAGTTGATGTCAGAGATTTATGAAATTTGCACCAATCCCAATTCCGTATGCACGCAGACGAGGTACGAGTGTATCTACCTACACGGTGTGCCATTGTACCATTCCGCTGATATAGAGCAAGACAGGTGTGTTGATGTATGACTATTACATGCTCTTTGTTCCCAGAGAATACAGAATTCAATTTTGGCTTACAATCCTTGAGATGAACTTTTGAATACTAAATGTGGTGTGGTAAGCTGAATACAAATTGTTGATAAGTGCAATGCTAATATAATGTGGACGTGGAGTTTATTTAATTTATAATTCTCTCGTTGGTCTGTTGTGCACTATCCACTTTCTTTTTATTCACAAATCTCACAAGGGCAGCCTGAATGAAAGATTGCTTCTTACCTAATGGTAGGTAAGTCCGTCATTTGTTGATCGGTAGGTATTGTTTTAAACTCGACCAGTCAGGGTCAAAAATATGTTAAGATTTGTAAGAAAATTCAACAACTGAAGGATAACGCTACATGTGTTTAAACAAAAAGATGCAAAAACTGCAAATAAATTAAGGCGTATAAAGATAGGTAGGTATGCGTAGATAATAAATAATAATTTTAGAATGTAAAGTGACTTCAATGTAGACTATGTAGATAATATAAATTACGTCCATGAATAACTGATTTTCTACAAAAGAAAATTTGTTCCCAGGGATAGAAAAAATTTCACCTAGGTACCTACCGATCGTCGCTTCATTCTTGTGAACAATAATCACTATTTCACATCGTACCGACTTAGGTATACTACTACCTACCTACTTGCTCAATCCTTGATATTGACGTGGCAGCGGCATACGTTTCCCGTGGCAGCGGTCCAGGGGAATCAACGGAACAGCTGGCGGCATCACGTGATAACACCACGGATATTGGACCGGTTAACTGTGCGACTTGACTACCATTCAGATTTTAAGTGGTTCACATGTCTGCATCTATATGAATATTTGTGAGCGTCCAAGTAAAAAGGTACCAGTATTAGGGTATTGAGTTAAGACTAGATTCGGTGTCTAGAATAGTCAATTGATGGTAAGGATTGAAAAAATATTCAAAATCTAGGACAGTTTTTTTTTACAGACATTTGAAGTTGAAACTCTGAAAAAGCTTGATTTGAGAAAAAGCATTTTAAAAGTTTGTGTGAAATAAAAAAAAACACTTCTACTTGCATGTAACTAGATTCGGTGTCTACAATAGTCAATTGATGGTAAGGATTGAAAAAATATTCAAAATCTAGCACAGTTTTTTTTTTACAGACATTTGAAGTTGAAACTCTGAAAAAGCTTGATTTGAGAAAAAGCATTTTAAAAGTTTGTGTGAAATAAAAAAAAACACTTCTACTTGCATGTTACATAGATTTTTATATATTACTAGCTGTCCCCCGCGATTACATCCGCGGTAATTTCGGAGTTCCCGCGGAGGTTGCGGGAAAAAAGTACTCTATGTCCTTCTTTGCACCCCGACAGTAGTTTGTGCCGGAGTTCCCGCGGGAATTCCGGGATAAAAACTATCCTATCTTTTAAATTGGACCATATTATAAATGTTACAAAATTTTATCAAAATCCGTTTAGTAGTTTCGAAGTCCATCGCGGACAAACAACGTGACACGTGATTTATATATTAGATTGTAGATTAAGAATAAGATAGATAAAATTGAAGAAAATTGAGCATTTATTAATAATCAATAACAATCGCGGACGCAATTTTTTCAACGAACTTTACAAAACTGCTTATATCTCGGAAACTAAATGCCGAGAACTGGTATCTTTCAGCTTGGACGCCCTTTATAACCGACACGTAGGCATAAAGGTAGTTAAATCGAAATCACTAGCATTAGGTACCTACCTTATATTTACTAAAAAATATATTTTTGAAACAGCTTAGATATAGCTACAGATTATTATCTACATTAATTTTAATAAAGATACCTAAATTTAATTTTAATTTAAACGAAAAATTTTAATAATGGTACCTGCACCAATTTACATCACACCAATTACTAACTTTATTATGTATGTAGCTAGTTACATTTTCGAAGTATAGGCTATTTAGCTCTCTAGTATTTAAGCGCCCCTTTAATTTTTTTTATCTATCTTATACCAAATATCGAAACTTTGTGGAATCCATTGAAACTATAACAATAATAATCATTTATTGGAACAATATTTTCCTATCAAAATACCTGTAAACTTCCTGATTTAATGTGGCCTTCTTGATTTTACATTAGTGCCTGCCTACTAACATAAGTAGGTATACAGGTGAGATCCAGTCATCAAAATCCTTTTAAACTCAAATTGAAAATATTATAAATGTAGGTAAGTACCTATGTTAAATGCATGCAAGTGAGTAGGTACTCGTAGATAATAATATTGCAACAGGTCATTATTGAAATTTCCAAAATAAGAAAATAAAATATACTATAATAACAAGTTTTTTTCGAATTACTTAATAACCTATATATTTATTTTATTTTATTTAAACATATCATTGGTTTCTTCACGCATCTGTTAATTACATTAAATACTAGTAGGTAGGTATCATCTAGTTAAGTAGGTACCTAAATTATGATCGTCTGTCGCCATCTGGACGCAGATAAGCAATAACATGTTAACCCACAAAATGAAGTTATTGATTCAGAACGATTTATTGAGAGTCAGAGAACGTTTCTGAATTATGTGTTTACCTTATTACATTGTTTAAATATGTAACTAAATATTGAACATAAAAATTGTTGACACAAAATGGCGCTCCTACTTTTAAAACACGATTTTCTCAAAATTTCTCCAGTGTGGGTTAACACACTATTGCTTATCTATGTCCATCTCATAATGAAAAATTCCATTGTATTATTATAACTTATTTTTAATATGAGGAATAGCTTCACATTCTGTTCATTGTTTTTCTTATATACCTAGGCGTTACTTTTTCGCACGGATTTTAATAAATATTTTCTCACAACAGGGCATCTTTTTATTATACAGGATGTCCCGTAAATCGACGTCAAGCCTGAACCAGGTAATAGGCTAAGTCATAACAGCTGTTAACAGAAAAATATAAAAATCTTTGCTATGCCTGTTTAAAAAAAAGGACAGTCGTTAAAAACTGAAGAAAGCAATGATTTTGAAAATTTCATTGCCAAAAACTCAAATTTTAAGCAGTAGTTTTCAGAAACACTATTCAGGATTACACAATAAGAAGAAAATTGAAAAAAAGGTAAAACCGTCGCAAGGTGTGAATTTTTATATTTTTTTATAAATTTCAAAGATTTTTTTTTTACGTTTTTCTATTAAGTTATGACTTAGCCTAGCCTATCTTATACCTTATCTAAATAGGTATTTTTTCAAATACCGCGAATATATGATTTGAAAACTTTTTTAACAAGGTATATGTTAAATTGATTTTTATAAGTTTAGTGTTCGTGGGAAATTTGTTATTTGAAGAAAATATCTGAAATACCTACGTATGAATAACTAGTTGTGCCCCGCGGTTTCACCCGCGTCAATTTCAGAGTTCCCGCGGGAATTCCGGCATAAAAAGTACTGTAGATATGTGTTAATCTTATGTATAAGCTATATTATTGTAAAGTTTCATTTAAATCCAACCACTAGTTTTTGCGTGAAAGAGTAACAAACATCCATCCATCCATCCATCCATCCATACCTACTTACAAACTTTCGCGTTTATAATATTAGTAAGACTAATCTTGACCAGCACCCTCAGTGCGATAACTTTAATGACACGCACGAAGATAGATAATTTGGCTTCGCGGGAGATCTGCACTCTATACTTCAGCACTGAAAATAAAATTGACAATTTGTCGGAAAACTTTGCTTGGAATTTTCAGGTACCTATAGGTAGCTAGCTTTTTATAGGTAGGTACTTGCTTTTTTATAAAAAATGCATTTTCTTGCCTTCCTTAATCATAAAAAGATTTTCCTTACTTAGATTTTGAATATTTTAGGCAGGCGAGTTTTCAAAACTTTTTTCTAGTTTTAGTTACCTATCTATTAAATCGGTGACATACCTAGTACATAGGTACCCTTGAGAACTTTTTCATCCATATTTTTGTTTTAGAGTTTCTCATAAAAGAACTGAAATCTCTTTGCGAAATCCTGTATATTCCAATATTATAAATACGATTAGGTAAGTTTATTAATTACACTTTCACCTCTTAATATTCAACCGATCATCGTGTGCACACACGTTGTTACATAGGGTACTTAGTACCTACTTTTATCACAAAGTTCTTGCGAGAACTTTAAAATTGACGCGGGTGAATCTACGAGGAACAGCTAGTATTGTATAATTTATTCGCTGCTGGTATTTGGTAAATGTTGTGGTGGTGCTAGCACATCGGAAATTGGTGCCTTTGATTGACTCTGTTGTGGTCACGGTACAAGCCTAGTAATACAATAATTATGTCAAGAATACAAAACAGTGTTATTTTTCTATCCTCAGCATTTTAATTACAAAATACCAGCCATTTTAAATTGACGAAATGTACAGTATGACTGCGACACATATCTGCTATGTATGACTTTACTTAACCTGTGCTTTTGTACTTCTTTTCAATCTGTTCTATGGTAAAATCAGGCATTTTAGGCGTGGGATAATCGTAAAAGTCGCCCCAATATTTCGGATAGTTTAGCATCTTTCGGTTCCGGGTAGTGGCCAGCCACACCTGTGTTGGACAGAAATAAAAATAATCACCTAATCTAGAGATAAGCAGCAGTAACCTACCCCTTTATTAGGCACCCACTAGTCTATACTTATAATAAAACTGTAGAGAGGTCAATTCTGTGCATTGAATATATATTCAAAATTAATATTGGAGGATGAATGATGGTCGATATCTACTGATGCCAAAAATGAAATCAGTAAAATTTTTGTCTGTCTGTCTGTCTGTATGTGCACGCATGGGTCAAAAACTACTGAAGGGATTTTAACCAAACTTGGTACGATTGTAGTCCATACTCCTGGGCAGGTATAACATAACCCTAAGACACATAGGAGCTGAGCAGTGACGATAAATTTGAAGCAAGTCGGATGAAAATCTGCTTTCGCATACGTTTACTCAATTACGCAAAAACGGCTGATCGGATTTGGATGAAATTTAGTATGCACGTTGTCAGGGGTACAGAGAAGGACATAGGGTACTTTTATCCCGGAATTCTCGCGGGAACTCCGAAATTACCGCGGGTGAAACCGCAGGGCACAGCTAGTCTTCAAGAGTTCACATTTTGCCGCACCAAATCTGGGGGCACGGTAGTGCCCCCGCCAAGACGAGCCAAGCGAAGCGGGAGCACTACCTATCTTTTCTCGAAGCGCTTCGTCGTTTTTTTGGACCCTTATAACTTGGGTTAGGATTATAACAGATAAACGAAATTCTCGGGATATGTTGTCAATAGCGAACTTATCAAACATATAAAGTTTTAATTGCATAGCTCTTATACTTTAGATTTTATTGATATCTAAAAAAACCCTGATTTCGTCACTGACTCACTGATGATCATCAAAATTCTTAGGGTACTTCCTAATGTCCTAGAAAGCTGAAATTTGGCATGTAAGCTAGTATACTAATACAAAAAACCACATATTCTGAATAAGGTGTAGAGTTTGAGAAGTTGAACCTCGTAGAGTTAGGGTGTGTAGAGTGTAAAGTTATAAGCTTGGCTCTACATGAGATCTGATAACTTTTTGACAGTAAACTCGTCTTGGCATCATTTTACATGAAAATGTTTTGGTGGGATATATTATACCATTCTGTACAAAAAAACTGTAACTTGTGCTGGTAAATAAAAAAAATTCTTATTTATTAATTAAAATTGATATTATAGACACGTATATGGTATAATTATAAAACGTTCAGGCGCATTTCGTCCAATTCGCAAATGGTCCAATCCTCCAATTCGCAAATCGTCCAATTCGCAAATGGTCCAATTCGCAAATGGTCCAATTCGCAAATGGTCCAATTCTCAAATGGTCCAATTCGCAAATGGTCCAATTCGCAATTGGTCCAGTTCGAAATTGGACTTGGTCCAATTTGTAATTGGTCAGATAAGTTTCGTTATTTTTATTATTAAGAAGATTACTTATCAATTGTTTGGTGACCCAAATAAATTAAAAAAAAAAAAAAAAATTAAATAAAGATAAATAAAAAGATTTTATTTCAGACTAGCTGTTCCCCGTGGTTTCAGCGGCGTTAATTTCGGAGATTTCGTGGGAATTATGGGATAAAAGTACCCTTTATCCTTTTCTGTACTCCTGAAAAAGTGTACTATTTCAAGTTTAATGTAGTTTCATACGCGTTAATTTCGGAGTTTCCGCGGAAATTTTGGAATGAACAAAATTTAAAAAAAATTATTAAAACCGACTTCCAAAAACACAAAAATAAAAAGCTAAAAATAAAAAGCTAATAATGACAAAATACCGCTTTACTTAATCCAAAACCATAACACACGTAATATTATTATTGGTTTGTGCTACAACAGATCGGTTTGAATTCGGTGACAAGCCAAATATGGAGGGGGTAGATGGGCTAAGTCGACTTTTGCCACCAGCTCTTCGTGAGCAGAACAACCCAAGTAGGCAGACACCAGCGGGTTTTTAGTTTTGTGTTTTTGGAAGTCGGTTTTAATTTTTTTTTGTTTAAATTTTGTTTATTTCTCGCTTTTAAGTGACTTAGTTGGTAATTTCTCCAAATTACCTCTAGTATTATAATTAAATATTGTATTAAATATAAACATAAGTATATAACTTTATTATTTACTTAATAATATTTTTATACACAGTTTTAATTAAAATTAATAATTAACCAAATAATAAAATTGATGAAAAAATTTCCTGATAATAAAAATAACTAAACTTATTTAACCAATTACAAGTTGGACCAACTGCGAATTGGACCATTTGCGAATTGGACCATTTGCGAATTGGACCATTTGCGAATTGGACCATTTGAGAATTGGACCATTTGCGAATTGGACCATTTGCTAATTGGACGGTTTTCGAATTGGACATTTTAAACCCTCTGGACCATTTGCGAATTGGACCATTTGCGCCTAAACGTTATAAAACTCGAGAATAAGTCTCGAAACGGCAGCCATGGTAAATCGTACGATTGCAACTGCGTGTAAGATATTAAAAGGCTGATAATATTTTTTGCCTATTAATCGATGCAAATTTTTTTTACTGTAAGTGTTTGTGTTTACTATATTGGTGTAACTTTTAAATAAACACATAAATAAATTAATGAGATGTTTATCAAAAGAATACAATATTTTTACAGAATTTCAGACATATTTATTGTAATAACATCAATATTGTAAGTTGCAACAATTTAATGAACTAGTTACACATATACACGACGACATAACACTTACATTCGTAACTAATGAAACATGTACACGAGGTAAATTATTATCAGGAAAAAATGCAATCGACATCAACAAAACATAAATAAACACGATAAAAATACAATATAATAAATAACTACAACCCTGATACAGTCAATACGGTTAAGTAAAAAAAAATTTAACTTAAGTTATTATTTCAAGCGAACAACAAACTTATTAGTGCATATTATAAAAGTAGAGCGTTGCTCAGATACTTTAATCAATCAATGAGAATCTTTTATTTTGTCGTTATAAGTTCTTCGTAACTATTTCTAAAATCCCAAAAAAAAAATTGGAAGAGGAACTCCGCTAATCGCTTTGTAAAATTTTTTCAATGCGACCAACTCCGTATTAGCAAAAGTTTTCCACAGTTTTCCATTATAGAAATGAAAATAAAATTAATCAAAATATATCACATTAGCATGCATTTCAAATTTCGTCGAAAATCTTTAGGAATACCATAAAATAACTGAATATGTTGTGTTCGATATCTAGGATGGACAAACAAAACGGTTTTTTCTTTAATTAGGTACCTATCTACTTTACTAGAATTAAGTAAGTAGGTATATTTACTAGTTCAGTGTGTGGAAACTGCAGTTTTTCGTTTTTGTTTCACAAATGAAAATTATATCACATTTATATCCTGCTGTTTATCTTATTCGAATACTGTTCAAAATCTGCAGTAGTGAACTAGGCCTGAATCTGGGTGTGCACGTCTTTTGTAAATAAATTATACTGTGAATTTTTCAAAAATATAAGGTTAGTTTCTTAGGAAAGTTGAAATGGGATGAATTTGCACCTGTATATGTGCAAAATTATTCCATAAAATTTTCTTGTATGTAAAAATTAGTAGAGCATATTATAATACATATTAGGTAGATAGCACATCAGATCTCGCGCCAGAAAAGATTCCTATTGGTCGAAATACTCGTACATACAAATATTAAGTTTCTACTTTGTTATTCAAATGTCACTCCTATTTTAAGGTGGATAAGATACCATACATTTTGTACACAGTTAAAAGGTAGTCGATTACAATTATTTTTATATAAAAGAGTTAATATGTATAACGTCACAGCAACATAAATCACACAGTATTCGAAGATACTTCAAAATTTAACTGATAAATACTTAAATAAAATACATCAACAAAAAAAAAGTTAGTTAAACGTTCGCTAAGCGAAAACTATTAATTATCTCACTATTTTTTTCAAAAATACTGAAATCCAAGCATAATACTAAGTAAAATAATATACTAATGACTTTGAACTGTAAAATCGTATTATTTTCCGATTGAAAATATCATACCTTTTTCCGGTCCGGTATTATGGATATAATTTTTTTTATTTTTTTTTTTTTAAGTAAATTTATAATCTCTCGGTAAAAGGCAGTTATGGGCTAAATTATCCATTGTTGACAGATTCCATAAGGCAACTAGCACAACTCGATAAAATACATATCTCCTAAAAAAATTCTCATAGAATAAAATAGTATTTTATTCCTTGAGAATTCCTTATCATTAATTGAGAAAATTTATTATATAATTGGTAATAAGTTTAAATGCTGCAGAATCATTATCAAAAACTCGTACTCGTATTTTATATTGTATAGGTACTCCTATCGATTTCTTTTTAAATGAAATATTTTAGAAGACACGATATTTTATAGCGGGTGGCGTCAGCTCCAGCCCTGTAAGAGCATAATGCTTCAATAAGCATGCACATCTTACAACAGAAAGACAATTCTCTAACTCTAAGCACACTAGAATAAAAACTTGATTTTAAATCAACAAATAAATTACTATCTCGTTATTAAGTATATTGGCCTAAGTTTTTATTTCATAACTCTAAACATATGCAAAATTCTGCACAAAAAAAAAATATATATGATGAAAAATGGAAAATTCTAGGTCTTAACATATTGTATATATCGTAGAGTCAACTCACATATTAATAAAATATGTTTGTAAAAAAATGTCGAGGTCTGCGAAAATAAGTAGGTAACGGTACCTAATTTAAAATTTCCATTTTGGTTTAAAAGATGGTCTATCATATCCATCTCAATTTCCCACCATAACTCCTATGTCCACGAAAAAAACTGTTCAAACAGAGTTAATCAATTTTGTATCACTCAGGAACAGTACTTATGGATGAATAGTAAGTATCCTGTGGTTTTTTTCTTTACACCCGACAACGTGTATGATGATTGGTCGGGTAGTTAAGAAGTAACAAAAACTCACATTCGCTTTCATAATAATAATGATTTACGACCTTCCTGAATCCTTGCATCAAGTTCAATAAATTGTTTTGTTGTTCAGTTCAAATAGTTCAACCTCACGTGCGATATAATCAAAATATACTCAAAACTTAAAATAAAATGCATCGATAACCTGTACTACATTTATGTATATTTTATTTAAATAAGGCAACGACTAGACGTCATAATATATGCTTTAAATTGCTTACAATAAACTGAATTCCTGTTACAATACTTAGAAAGGTGGTGGTATATTTACTTATTAAAAATGGTATACTTGTTATCTCTTAAATTATAATAATAATACATTATTTTTATTTTGAGAATTGTTTTTTGTGTTTAGATAGACAGTAGGTGCATGAATATAAATTTAGTTTATTTTGTGTACAGTGCCTTTTGCACATGCATTTCCATGATTTTCTTAAATCAAAACGATTCTCAACATTGTTCTTTTAAACACTACTCTAAAAAAACACAAATCACTGGTCGATAAAGCGTAAGAAACCTATTAAAGGTGTAACAAAAGCAATGTAAATAATACTTAAATATGGCGAAACTTACATAAAGTTGAATCATAATACGATAGCCGAGTAAAAAGTAGGGACAATAAATAACAAATGAAATATGTGCTCATAAAAAAATATTAAATATATAATATAATGTAATTTGATCAATATTTACTAACCAAAGTCAAACAACTTTTATTGTCAAGCAAGTTTTAGTATGTTTTAGTTATTTCTATTAATTGTGGTGCCCAATAAAGTAGTTCCATTCATTCACTCAAAGTTTTTTACATAACATTCAACTTATAGTGTTAATTTCTTGGATATACTTAATATCCACTGATTGACTTAATTATTATTTATTTGAGAAAGCAAAATATATTACTGACTGAATAAATAAAATTTAAGAAAAAAAAAATAGTCAAATAGCCTAATTCTCGCGGATCCAAAAAGGGGTCTAAATAATCTACACGTAGCATATTTTTTTTCTTATCAACTATAATTTCTTCAGTATCACCGATCACAATCAATTTTGAAAGCAAAATAAGTACATTAAAATCTAACGAAAACTTAACATTCATCGCGGCACTCTTTGTTTATAAATATGTTTCACGGCACCACAAAAAATCTTTTAAATTTGTTTCACCGTAAAATTGTAAAAACCGTTAGTTCGTAAACTAACATAATATTGTAAAATACAGAAGACAAAAAATGCGTAGTGGTGGGTTAATAGTTATAAGTTATGTGTACCATTGGTATCATTTGAATCTATATTTTGGTTACAGTTCAAACATCATCTAACCTAGGGTTGTTATCCCCAAATAAAGGGTCTTTCAATAGGGACGGGTCGATGTTGGCAGCCTGTGGCGGCCATGTTGTTTTAACGTCGTCTTTCTAACCTATATTTTTTTATTCAGTTAGTAATGCCAAATCACCATGGCAAGTTACACGGTTGAGCAACACGTCCAAATGTTAAAAATGTATTACCAAAATGAGTGTTCGTTAGTGCAAACGTTACGTGCATTGCGCCCATTTTACGGCAGACTCTCTACTCTCGCAGAGGTGACGTGAATTGGCCACCGAGATCCTGCGACTTATCACCTTTAGACTTTTTTTTGTGGGGTTTTCTTAAGTCGCAGGTATAATAAGCCACAATCGACCGATGCCCTTAAAGTCAACATAGCTCAGGCTATCGCTGAAATTCAACCCGAACTATGCGGCAGAGTTGTTGAAAATTGGACAACTCGAATCGTGCCACCGTGAGAAGCCGCGGCGGACATTTAAACGATGTGATTTTCCACACATAATGGCATATATAGCTCTTTCAAATAAAAAAAAAAATCGTTAAAATCTCACACACGGCCTTTTTTATTTCATGTCAAAATCGACCCGTCCTTATTGAAAGACCCTTTATAATAAAACCAGGATTTCACGGTGGAAATATCAAGACACTACGGCTTAAAACAGGACGCAGTATTAGTAAATATTAGAAACAGAGTCAATAAAACTGAAATAATAACAGTTTCAATTATTTATGAAAGTATTTTCAATTAAATTATACCCGCCCCACCAATAAAATATAAGATTGGAGGCAGTAGTGGCGCGTGCATTTTAAAATCAAGTTGCCTATACGTAAAAGTATCCAGGACACCCAAAGACACCCCAGAAATCAGGACACGTCCTGGGAAAATCACTCAACTGGGTTGGCAACTCTAATCTAAGCTAGCGCGTCAGATTGCTCTCAAATAAATTGACAATGCCAACCGTTTACAATCTAACGGTTTTTGCAATTTCGCGGTGACATATTATACACATCACTGCAACAAGCTAAAATGAACATTTAAAAGGCCACAATTAAATACGAATAAGTACAGTTATTAATTGAATTATAAGAGGATTTTATTAATTTATAATTTAACTAATTTCGCTACACGAGGTACACGATAATATGTAATTAATTAAAAATTGCTTTTTAAATCAACGCGCACAATAACTTGTGTTACTAACTAGTTATTATAACAACTACCTACCTACATAAAATGTAAAAATTGCTCACGAATTTTTTTTTAATAAAAAATTAGCGCGAAAATACTTTTAGGACAGAAAATCATAATACTTTTTAAATTACAATGAATTCAAAATACTTTTAGTGGGGTTAAAAATAATTGACTATGTTAACATTATGATTAATAAGGTATAGATAAAATATTATATATAATACGGTAGGTACATAGTTGATAGATAAATAACAATTAATATAAATTTGATTGGACACTCATTAAGGGGGATAGTTTATATGTATTTTATTATTATTAGTTATACTCGGTGATTTTTAAGCTAAAGGGTCTTTCAATAGGGACGGGTCGATGTTGGCAGCCTGTGGCGGCCATGTTGTTTTAACGTCGTCTTTCTAACCTATATTTTTTTATTCAGTTAGTAATGCCAAATCACCATGGCAAGTTACACGGTTGAGCAACACGTCCAAATGTTAAAAATGTATTACCAAAATGAGTGTTCGTTAGTGCAAACGTTACGTGCATTGCGCCCATTTTACGGCAGACGAGGTGGTCCTTCAAAGTCGACTCTCCAACGTTTGGTGGCCAAATTCGACTTATCACCTTTAGACTTTTTTTTGTGGGGTTTTCTTAAGTCGCAGGTCTATACCAATAAGCCACAATCGACCGATGCCCTTAAAGTCAACATAGCTCAGGCTATCGCTGAAATTCAACCCGAACTATGCGGCAGAGTTGTTGAACATTGGACAACTCGAATTCGTGCCACCGTGAGAAGCCGCGGCGGACATTTAAACGATGTGATTTTCCACACATAATGGCATATATAGCTCTTTCAAATAAAAAAAAAAATCGTTAAAATCTCACACACGGCCTTTTTTATTTCATGTCAAAATCGACCCGTCCTTATTGAAAGACCCTTTATAATTTGTTATTCATGTCAAAAATACGTGTTTCAATACCTATTTAAATAGTTGCTTCCGAAACAGATTTTTTTAAATAATAATTTATAAAGATTTACAAAAATCTTCCGCTTTATTATAAGTTTGGTATTGTATTAGTTTACCGGTCGATGGTACAGAAAAAATAAAATAAATAATCGCACGTCACAGATGTTAGTAAGTTAGTTAATAAATTAATTAATTTTTAAAAGTATACGATGTCATTCATCTCCATTCAATACATAATGATTTATACCGTGTCGTTGTTTTAAATATTCTTCGGCACCGGCTGTATGGGTCGCAGGTTCAATTTCTCTTCGGGCTTCCATTCCCAGACCACCGGCATGGAGCTCTCGTAGTGATAATTATACATTTGACTCTTGACGTGCTTCTCTATGTCCTTCGGCTGTGGATACAGTGACGCGAGACCTACAAAAAGATATACACTTCATTTGGACGTTTAAAATCGATATCAAATTAATGGATGGATCAACGGTAATAAAGCATGTGAACCGAATGAATAATTTACAGAGTTTGTTTTAACATTCCAGCCTTTTCTTTCTAAATGTACGAAAGAAGACAAGAGAGAACTAGCTGCCCAGTGAGAATACTACGTGAAAATTGAGAGTGAAACTCATCAATTTTTTCAATCAATTAATTATTATCACAGGCTGAAATAAGAGCAATTTTCATAAGGTCGAAACCATTAGCTTTATTAAGGCGTTAGCTAACAAAGTAGCAAAAGTCGTTGATTACTTATTTCAGCCGAGATTTGTATACTTGTACAGTACTATATGTTGATGAGTCGCGAATAATAAATTCCTTCGTTGTGCTGAAACTACAATCTTTCTATTTTAACAGAACTGGCGTTACTAACATTACAGCGTGTAATTTAAGTGTCATCAACAAACTAAATCTTTAAATTTTGATTCACCTTTTAGAATATTAACGTTGGATATTATGGTTTTCTTCTTTGAATCGTTGCAAATATTAAAATTACCGCCTAACTCCAGACCAGGAAAACTGTTTGATCTTAACGATATATTGTTCTTTTAGATCTTATGGCTTCCGATACAAAGATGCTTCGTCTGAATTATTGAAAAAAAAAAACTTGAAAAAATCCCTTTTAACAAATCTCAATACCTACAATTTTTTACGTAAAATACGAAACAGATTATATTTAACAACTATTACCATAATTACTTTTAAACCTTAGATCAATTATAGGATTTGAGACTTAGTTTGAAATGTTCAACGAAAATTTTATCAACAATTTATTTTCCACAATCGATTCCGCAAAAGCATAACCATAAAATCTCTTTGAAAATCACAAAATTTAAAAAAAAATATGTAAACACGTTTTTTTACGTATTTAAAAATTTTACCTTCTTGATAGGCGAGTTTCGTGATCTCTATGGCAATAGCGAGCGACACTCCCCTAACTTCGCTCAACGAAGGATAGATACGTCCCATTGCTAAGTCTTCTTCGCTCACGTAGTCCGCTAATGTCTGCCAAAATATTATAAATGAAAAAGTTAATATACCGGGTGGAGAAAAAATAGGTCGCAATCAGAGCGTTTTTGAAGTTCGTTTTTTTCTAAATCCTTCAGGAAAGTTGTCCGTTATAAGAAGTAAAACCATATCTTTAATTTATCGTTCACTTCACTATACCATGCAACCTCTATACTGGTGTACTTTTAACAAGAAACTTATATCAAATCTTCGTTATTTCATGCTTACATATAACTACTTGAATAAAAAAATAGAATAACTGAACATCCTCTTTCAATACGTGCCTCGTTTAACCCTACACCGTGTATATAAATGTGTAAAAAAAGTTGACTACCTTAGCGGCGACGAGGAACATCGACTCGGAGATGTGGTGCGTGGCGGTCGCGATGACGCCGAGCGCGACGCCGGGGAATATGTACGCGTTGTTGCCCTGGCCCGGGTGGTACTCCTTGCCGCCGTAGCTCACCGGCGGGAACGGCGAGCCCGACGCGAAGATGCAGCGCCCCTGGCGACAGGTGCGGCAACGTTACGCTAATGACGTTGGCCGCTAAGTCGAGGCCCGATAGAGGCACAGTCGAGGCCCGTTCGAGGCGCAGTCGAGGCCCGATCGAGGCGCAGTCGAGGCCCGATCGAGGCGCAGTCGAGGCCCGATCGAGGCGCAGTCGAGGCCCGATCGAGGCGCAGTCGAGGCCCGATCGAGGCGCAGTCGAGGCCCGATCGAGGCGCAGTCGAGGCCCGATCGAGGCGCAGTCGAGGCCCGTTCGAGGCGCAGTCGAGGCCCGATCGAGGCGCAGTCGAGGCCCGATCGAGGCGCAGTCGAGGCCCGATCGAGGCGCAGTCGAGGCCCGATCGAGGCGTAACCGAAGCCCGATCGAGGCGTAACCGAAGCCCGATCGGGGCGCAATCAACTACATATTATTTTTTATTCAACATAACATGCCGACCGTGCCTCGACTGTTTTTGCGATTCCGAGCAGAGACTGCACTTTCGTATTCTAATAAAATTGATATTTTTTTAGCAGTTTTAAGAAACAATGATGCGCTCTATGAGATAAAATGTTGCAAATAACTTTCCTTCCCTGACATAATAGGAAGAGACTACCCATAAGTAACATACAATACTTTATCCCGGAACAAAGGGTTCCCGAGGGAATCCGCGAAATTCAAGCAGAGTAACAGCTAGTAAGTTATCACCTCGGTGTTATCGTAAGCCGCCTGCGCCGTGCACTCGGCCTTGCTGGTGGGGTTGGAGAGGGCGAAGATCACCGGCCGCTCCGTGTTCTGCCCCATCTGCTTGAGGATGGCAGGAGTGAACGCGCCGCCCACCGTCGAACATCCTGCCAACACGCACACATCGAATTTTTTTTTGTTAAATTTACCCTTTATGAGGAAGGCAAAGGAATCTAAGTTCATACAGCAATTTCATATGTTTTTCTTTTCACAAGTTATTTACATTGGAATACATCGGTGAGATGCATTTCGATGCTTTGCCGGGACTTCTGGAAGCAATTCTTCACAATTGCACTTTTATGGGATGCTCTGTAGGAAGTTCTATAGTAAAATGATAACCTCCCAGGGAACACTCCATTTCATCTTACTTATTACCAAAGACTAGAATTAGTGACTCTCTTAGTTACGTGTCTCTTCACGCCCCGCCACAACGTAGCGGCAAGCGTAGAGGTTATAGCAGTGTAGGCTGTTACTGCTGTGTTTGTGTGTGCGTGTGCGCGTGCATGTGTGCGTGTGCGTGTGTGTGCATGAGCGCGTGCGTGTGCAGGATATGTTGGCGACATAAAATCAGTGACCATCAAGCACAGTGACCAACCCCGCGCAGTGTCAATAATGTGCAAACAACAGAAGAGTTAACGGACCAGATATGGTGCCCAACCGAACACTGGTAGCAGAAATGCTGGTGACCGACTTCGGTGGGGAACTTTCGGTCCCAAACAAACCAGACAATCCCCTTTTTTTCTCTCAGTTTTTTTCGCTCACCGATGAGACAGCTGGGCTTGATCTTGGCGACGCACTTCTCGAACTCCTTCTCGGGCTCCACGTCCTTGCCGTAGGCGGCGGCGTGCGCGGGCACCCCGCCCGCGCGCCGCGTGCTCAGCAGCCCCTCCACGTCGAACATGTACACGCGCTCCTCGGCCTGCCGCTGCGTCAGCCCCTCCGCCACCATCGCCTGCACCGCCAGGTTGGCGATGCCGGTCGCCGCCTGACGACGACGCAACAGGGTTCGTAGTTCAACTGAGTTGATTTGCATTTTTAACCGACTTCAAAAAGGAGGAGGTTCTCAATTCGACACGTATGTTTTGTGTTTTTTTTTTCTTTCTTCTATGACATGTTTGTTTTTAGATTTTAAATGACATTTTTATTATTTTTATCATTAACTACTATTCTTTGAGTGGCGATCATATTATTATCTTTACCTTGGACATTTTTATTAGTAACTATCTGTTCCCCGCGGTTTCACCCGCGTGAGTTGCGGAATACCGAAATGTATTTTTTCTAAAATAAAATTAGCCTAAGTTGTAACATCAGCTATCTGCTAGTGAAAATCGGTCCAGCCGTTTCAGAGATTAGTCGAAACAAACAGACAGACAGGCAGACAGAAATCCCGCAGGAACTCCCAAAATCACCGCGGGTGAAACAGCTAGTATGAAATAAACGATCCTATTGTATTCTATCATTATATGGGCTGTTTGAGAATTACGTAAATTAATTTTTAATACAGTTGCTCAAAAAGTGGCGTATTGCAGGGACGTTTAGCGTTCGGGATGTGGGCTATTACATACTCGAGCTTTTTGTTTACCTTTCCCGAACTCGTGCGTTCTCTTTGCCAACTGTCAAAAATGGCGACACGACTTTGACACACTTTTTGCATTGCGAAACGTAGGTTTCGCATTACTAATACGACTAGCGCCATCTCTTGATCACAGTTGGAACTTAGTTGAGTTTGTTGTGTTTTTGATATTTTATTAAATTGCTTAATTTTTTCGTAACTGTATTAAAAATAGTTGTTCAGTACACGTGCGGAACCGTCATTGCAACTAGTTCCGACTGTCAACCCTCACCTTCGGCTGCGCCTCGGCTCGGGTAGACATTTGTCGGAACTCTTTGCAATGACAGGCTTTCCGCACTTATAATGAAATATACTATAGTGTTAGAGGACAGTTATTATTTTCTATAAGAAGTTTATTTTTGGTAATTTTTATTAATTTCTTAATCTTTAATAAAGAGAGTTACCTACGTCTTTTAAAAAGACAGTTTTATTTGTTCCCGGGTACCTGCGAATATCCGGGAATACAAAAAAAAAATCCCGATTTCCGGGAACGAAAAACCCTACTCACCGATCCGGCGCCTAGGAACAAGTAGATATTTTCGCTCATCTTCCGCTTGGTGACGCGCACGGCCGCCATGAGGCCGGCGACGGCGACCGCCGCCGTGCCCTGGATGTCATCGTTGAACGTGCAGTACTTGTTGCGGTACTTCTGCAGGAGCCGCCCGGCGTTCGTGAGCGCGAAGTCTTCGAACTGGATCAATAGATAAACTAGTATTACCCACAAAGAAAATAATATTAATAATAACTTATACACTAGATGGACAAAGTAGGCGGAGCAAAAATTATTTGCTTACGTTACTTAAAATCCCTACTAATCCCTAATCAATATCAATCTTACTGATACATATTATAAGTGTGGATGCTTGTTACTCAATCACGCAAAAACGGCTGAACGGATTTGGATGAAATTTAGCATGCACGTTGTCAGGGGTACAGAGAAGGACATAGGGTACTTTTTATGTCGGAATTCCCGTGGGAACTCCGAAATTACCGCGGGTGAAACCGCGGGGCACAGATAGTAATATTATTTAAAATGAGAAAGTAACTGACTGCCTGTCTGTCTGTCTGTTACGCTTCCACGCCTTAACGGTTCAACTGATCATCATGAAATTTTGCATACACGTCAGAAATTAACGCGGTGCACAGCTAATCACCGAAACGGTGGGAACCATTTTGAAGAGACTTTCACTGGCTAGCTGATGTTATAAGGAGTAAATTAGGCTACTTTGGAGTTTCTGCGGGAATATTGAAACTCACGCGGGTAAAACTGCGGGGCACAACTAGTAAATAAATAAATAGCATATCACTACATAGTATAAAACAAAGTAGCTTTTTTTGTCCCTATATCCCTATGTATGCTTAAATCTTTAAAACTACGCAACAGATTTTAATGCGGTGCTCACCAATACATAGAGTAATTCATGAGGAAGGTTTGTAACTATATTTTATCCTGGAATTCCCGCGAGAACTCCGAAATTACCGCGGGTGAAACCGCGCGGGTCAGCTAGTCAATTATATAATCCACAATATTTCCAAAATCGTAAATTTTGGAAATAGTACCTAACTTAGTAAATACGTAGCCAAAATATCATCCAGTGACATTGGTTTTAATCTGTTTTCATACTAAAACGAGTTGATGTTCTATGACCACAGAAGTTGGCGAGCAGCGGAGTGTTGCTTCATTACGTAATAATTGATTTTGTATTATTTTGATTGTTAGTTTTTTAGAACTCCTAGTCCTTAATATTATAAATTAAAGCAATATTATAGAGTTGTTGTTGGGTGGATATTGTATGGAGGCGATAAGCCTTACTTGCAGAAGTGTGTTCTGCCCGTATCTCTCTACGCAAGCCTCCATAAATTCGTCAATGAACTCGTCGTACTCTTTGCCTCGAACTCTCTTCTGTCGCAGACCAATGTACAAGGGATCTTCTAGGAGGTTCTGAAATTGAAAATATGTATTTCAAAATTGAAAATATGTATTGAAAATATTCATTTTAAAGATTATAAAAATCACCATGGATTTACAATGGAAAATCATTTTTTTTTTTGCAACAAAAAATATACAATAAGTATAGATAAAATACATTGCCCCAATAAAAATAAACTTAATCATCAAGAATAATACTTTAAAAATAACACTTACATACCAGACTACCAGTACCTAAACTACATTTATTTATTTAATGGCGCTTATAAGCAAGGCATTGACTGAATTTCTTTTTTTTTCGTCACTTCCTGTCAGCTATGTACCTACCTGGTTGTCAGTGCCGACGTCCAGCGTGATGGGCAGGCACTGGTGCGGCATGATGCCGGCCAGGGCGGTGTACAGGGACAGCTTCCCCACCGGTATCCCCATGCCGTAGGCGCCGAGGTCGCCGAGGCCCAGTATCCGTTCGCCGTCCGTGAAAACTATCGCTCGCACGTCGGGCTCGGGCCTGTGTGAAAAAATATAAAAAAAAAATATAAAATGTAAAAAAATAGTCAGCGTCAAAAATATGTACAAACACTTATCAGACGTTAAAACGACGACTGAAACGACGATTGAAACCGATTGAAACCGATTTAAAACGCTCATCAACCTCGTATACTTTTATGACGTCAAATGCAAATTGGCAAAGTTATTATGGAGTACATTTTGTCTCGATTGCTTTTGTAAGTAAATATTTCTACAGCAAAATAGGCAAGAAATAATGTATGGTAATAATCTTAATGTTATAACAGCTCCAAACGTGTGTTTGTTATGCTCTCACTCCTTAACTACTCCACCGTCCATCATGAAATTTTGCATACACGTTGTCAGGGGTACAAAAAAGGGCAAAGGGCACTTTTCATCCCTGAATCCCCGCGGGAACTCCAAAATTAACTCGGGTGAGACCGCGGGGAACAGCTTTTAATAAAATTATTTTGTCTGTTCTGAGTGCAGTGCCATCACATCCTTCGGACTAAACTTACCAATTCTTAAGTATATTGAATATGTGTCCTTTATCGTTGATGGTGATGAAGAGACCCCTCGGCCGCCTGTATATGAGGCCAAACTTCTGACACGCCAGCCCCACGGTGGGCGTGTACACAATCGGCATGTATGTCTCAATGTTTTCAGCCATGAGCCGGAAGAATAGCCGCTCGTTTCTGTCCTGCAATCAAAGGAAAACGCTAATTTTTGATATACCACAGCCCACCTGGGACCTTATTCACCATGTCGCGCGTCCCAAAAACACAATACCAAACGCTGCAGGTGCCAAATATGAGAATTAACCTTCTGTATATATGTCATAGGACACGTTATAAATGTATAATTTTAAAGTGAAATTTCTTTATGGTCGTAGTGAAACGTACGAATCGTAGTGATGGTGTGATCGAAGCTCATAAACGCTTAATATACTATAAACATACAATAATATACAATACTAGCAGTCCCGCGCGGTTTCACCCGCGATAGTTCCCACGGAATTGTTCCATAAAAACTTTGCCCCCTTTTTCACCCTCCAAGTTTCAGGCCTCTACGATTAGCAATTTAGACCGTGCGTTGAGCCGTCAGTCAGAAATTCAGAACAAACCTATGTATGTGTATTACAAAAATATACATATTGTCGCGGTCGAGCTAAATTGATAGCGCGCAATGTATGCAAAACGCGCGATGCATACAAAACACGCAATGTAAAGCAAACACATTGGAGTAGCGAAGTCGATAGAAGTTCTATTCTAGAAACGTTCGGCCGAGTGGCTAGTAAAACACATTGAACTCGAACATTCTAGAGCCCCGTTCGGTTGGGTATATAAACAGCGCAACCGAACCGGACGGGCAGTTCAGTTTGAGCTTTCGAAGCGATAACTACGAGTGAATCTTGAGCGATACCTGCGACTACCTGCGACCTTGGCGAGACTATTGGACTTCGAGATCTGTCGTTTAGTGTTTGTGTTGCGTTACCTAGACCTAGTGTTTTTGTAAAGTTAGTGTTAAACTCCGAATAAAGAACCCTAGCACGTAACAATTTGGTGTCGGAAGTGAAATTTGGAGATGCCACTAACTCCGAGGGAAGACATCGCCGAGGAAGGCGTCAGGACGAGGGCACAACGTGCTGCGGGGGCTACGCCTGCAGCCCGCCAGGCCACACCCACTGGCCATCGGGCCCCGCCCACTCGCCCCGCCCACCACCCTCCACTCACTATGGAGGCCCCGCCCACCGACCTGACCACGCCCACTGGTCCCGCCCATTCGGTACCACCCACCACCGAGGCCCCGCCCACCGGTCAAGTGGTCACGCCTCCTGGCTCCACCCACGTGGCCACGCCTACCCTAAGCCCCGCCCTCTGGACCACGCCCATCGTCGAAGCCCCGCCCACTGACTCCGCCCACCTGGCCACGCCCACCGGCCATGGCCGGACTACAACTACTGCACGAGCAGCGGACGTACCAACTCTGGATATACGGAGCTTGGTGGCGATGGTCGAGAGCATTAATAAGGGCATGCACCAGATGCGTGAAGATCAAAGGGAGCGCGCCAAACTACTTCACGTCATACGTAAAGAGCAACAACAAAATCGTGAAGAACAACAGCAAAATCTTCACACGGTTTTGGCGGCCGTTGGTAAGGTCAGCAATGTAGTGAAGCAACTCCGTGAAGACGTCGATTCAGTAGGAGGGCGCGTCACAGTATTGGAAACCGATCTTACTGGACTGAAGAATGTAGTCGAGGAGCGGGTCACAGGATTAGAAACTGGTGTCTCTGGACTGCAAAAAGAATTGTTGCGACTTAAAACTGTGGGAATCACATCAAGTGGAGCCGTCGCCGTAGTCCAGGGACCAAGAGTGAAGGTGCCACCTTACGACGGAACTACGTCTTGGCCCGCGTACCGGCAGCAGTTCCAGACCGTCGCTACTGCTAATGGGTGGACGGATGAGCAGAGCCTGACAGCTCTCACTGTGGCGCTCAGGGGCTCAGCATTGTCTGTCTTAGAGGCACTGCCTAGCTCAGGAAGTGGCTTCAAGGAACTGATGGAAGCCCTTGAATCCAGATATGGGGAGCGCCATCTTGAACACGTGTTCCGGGCCCAGTTACGAGATCGAGTCCAGCGTCCAGGAGAAGGACTACAACAGTGGGCACTGGAGGTTGAGAAGCTTGTCCGCAAAGCGCACCCGACGGCTGACACCAAGATGGTGGACGCAAACATTTTGCAAGCCTTCGTCGATGGCATCCGGGACATGGAGATAAGGGCTGCAGTGGGGCTTCGTCATCATGCCTCGCTGAAGGATGCCCTGGCACATGCCCTGGAAGTTGAAGCAGTGCGGCGAGATGTGCGTGCGCATAAGCTGCGGGAAGTCACTGAAGAGATTAAGGTAATTAAGGCACCCCTAAAAAAGACTGGATCCTTGTGCTACAAATGCGGTGAACGAGGCCACCTGCAGTTTTCCTGCCCGAAGAAGGATGAGGTGACAGAAAAAATCATCAAGCTGCAGAAACAACTTGATGAACTGACAAAGAGGCAGGAGACTCCGTCCTCTATCGGGAGTCAGGGAAACGAGTAACAGCCAGGACTAAGGGGCGGGTACTGGCTGGCGTGAAAGAAGCCCCAGCAATGGTCATCTCACAGGCGTGCAATGGGAACAGTCTATCGATATGCGGCACGGTTAATGGGAAAGACTGCAAAATGACTATAGACACCGGAGCCTCTAGGACGATAGTTCAGCCGGACATGGTGAAAGGTGCGTTGGGACGCAAGAATGTCGATTGTCGGCTTCTTTCCGCCTCCGGTCAGCCAATACCCGTCCTGGGGGAAATATCAGTCACAATGTATGTGGGAGAAGTACCGTACACTCACAACGTCATCGTGGCTGAAATTATCGACGAGTGCATTTTGGGCCTGGACTTCATGAAGAAACATAACTGCAGAATTGACGTCACTAACAGTGTTTTCAAGTGCGGCAACGAGGAGATATTGATACTTGGAGGTCCCACTGGAAAAGTGACTTGCCTAAACAAAGTTGTCATACCTGGACGAGCACAAACTCAAGTAGAAGTGAAGCTGCCATCAGCTAAAAACAATAAGCCAAGATGTGTGTTGATTGAAGATATACCAAACAAAACATCGGCTCGGAGACTCCTGACAGCAAGAACCCTTGTGAGAGGAACCAATGCTGCAGTAATAAGAGTCGTGAATCTGGAGAACCACGAGGTTACCTTAAATAAGGGTGAAGTTGTTGGACAATGCGAGGAAGCTGTCTGGGTAAAACAATGTCAATCAACGCCGATAGTAGATGCGTCCAAAACCAAGAATGAGTCTACTATTACAGAACTTCTTGACGGCTGTAAGAACAATCTGACCTATTCACAGAGCTTCAAAGCCAAGAAAATGCTGTTGCGCTACGCAGATATCTTCTCTTCCCAGGAAGCAGATCTTGGAAGGACGTCGTTAGTTCAACACAGAATCGACACCGGGAACGAAAGACCTATTCGGCAGCGAGCAAGGCGAATCCCAATCGCTAAGGAAAGAGAAGTGCAAGACATGGTAGAGGATATGAGAAGGAATAAGATCATAGAACCATCTGCAAGTCCGTGGTGTTCGCCTGTGGTCTTGGTGAAGAAGAAAGATGGTAGCACGCGGTTCTGTGTAGATTATCGACGGTTGAATGATGTCACAAAGAAAGACAGCTATCCACTGCCACGTATCGACGATACCTTGGATACCCTGAGTGGTATGCAATGGTTCTCGACCTTGGACCTGAAATCTGGCTATTGGCAGGTGGAAATCCATCCGAAAGACAAAGAGAAGACAGCATTTACAACTGGCAAAGGGTTATGGCAGTTTAACGTTATGCCTTTCGGATTGTGCAACGCGCCAGCTACCTTTGAGCGTCTCATGGAGTGTGTACTGGCAGGGTTAGTGGGAGACGCCTGCCTAGTCTATCTGGATGACGTCATCATCATGGGTCGAGACTTTGAAGAGCACCTGCGGAATTTGGAGCAAGTCTTCGGAAAAATACGAGGTGCCAACTTAAAACTGAACCCGAGGAAGTGCCATCTGTTTAGCAATAAAGTCAATTACCTTGGCCACGTAATCACCAGCGAGGGAATCCAGACTGACCCGGAGAAAATTGAAGCAGTACAGAAGTGGCCAACTCCCAGGGATAAGACGGAAGTGCGAGCCTTCCTGGGACTGTGCTCGTACTACAGGCGATTTGTTAAAGGATTTTCCGAAATCGCCAAACCGTTGCATCGCCTGACTGAAGAGAAACAGCCATTCCGTTGGGATGAGAGCCGCGAAGAAGCCTTCCGAAAATTGAGGCAGTGTTTGTGTGAAACACCGATCTTAGGCTACCCTCAGACTTGCGGCCAGTTCATTGTCGACACGGATGCTAGCAACACGGCGATCGGTGGTGTTTTGTCTCAAAAACAAGGCGATAGAGAAGTCGTGATTGCTTATTTTAGCAAATCATTGTCGAAACCTGAACGGAACTACTGCGTGACAAGGAGAGAACTCTTGGCCGTGGTAAAGACGCTGCAACACTTCAACAAATACCTCATCGGAAGACAGTTTACACTTCGCACTGATCACGCCGCCTTGAAGTGGTTACTTCAGTTTAAGAATCCAGAAGGTCAAGTCGCCAGATGGGTCGAACAACTCCAGGAGTTTGACTTCGTCACCGAACACCGCAGTGGGAAGGCCCATGGCAACGCTGACGCCCTCTCAAGAAGACCATGCCCGGAAGATTGTAAGCATTGTGTCAAACAGGAGTCGAAGGAACTGACCGTTAAGCTTACGAGAACGAGCCCTCCGGGACTGTGGCAAGATGAGGCCATGAGAGAAGCTCAGGAAGATGATGAAGACGTTCGACTCATCGTGGCTTGGAAAAAACGTAGTGCGGATAAACCAAAATGGGTTGAGGTCGCGCCCACTGGGCCTATCACTAAAGCCTATTGGGCCCAATGGGACAGCTTTGTTCTGCAGAATGGAATACTTTACCGAAAATGGGAGAAACCTAACGGCAGAGAGTTCCATCTTCAGTTAGTTGTTCCAAGGACCAGGGTGAAAGATGTTCTTCGTGAAATACATGATGGGGTTTCAGGTGGACATCTTGGCGTGAAGAGAACATTGACAAAAGTAAGGGAAAGGTTCTACTGGCTTCATTGTCGAGAGGATGTGCAGGAATGGTGCCGCAAATGTACCACTTGTGCTGCAGTCAAAGGTCCGTCAACTAGGACCCGCGGAAACCTCCAACTCTATAATGTTGGTGCACCCTGGGAAAGAATTGCTGTTGACGTGGCTGGACCTTTTCCGGTGACCGAGTCAGGGAACAAGTACTTCTTGGTCGTCATGGATTATTTCACCAAGTGGCCGGAAGTGTTCGCCATACCTAATCAGGAAGCCGCGACAGTAGCCTCAAAGTTGGTTGAGGAAGTGATATGTCGGTTCGGTGTTCCCTTGGAAATCCACTCAGATCAAGGAAGGAACTTCGAATCCCAGCTATTTCAGGAAATGTGCAAAATCTTGGGAATGCACAAGACGAGGACCACGCCATATCACCCTCAGTCCGACGGCATGGTGGAGAGGTTTAACCAGACGCTAGAAAGGAATTTGGCGAAACTGGTTGATAAACACCAGAGAGATTGGGACAAATTCATACCGCTGTTCCTACTCGCCTACAGAACATCTGAGCATGAGAGCACGAAGGCGACCCCAGCGTATGTGAACTTCGGTAGAGAACTACGGCTACCAGTAGATCTACTGACAGGCGGACCTCCAGATGACCCCCAATCGATGCAGGACTACGTCTCCGATCTACGGGAGAAGATGCAAGACGTCTATGCTTTGGTTCGGGAGCATGGTTTGCAGTCAAGCGAGAACATGAAGACGAGATATGACCGGAGGGCGAATACAAGTGGTTTTGAGGAGGGATCACTTGTATGGCTACACAATCCTATCCGTCGAAAGGGAAAATCTCCGAAATTACAGACTCGATGGGAAGGCCCGTACAAGGTTGTTACCCGGATGAATGACGTGACGTATCGGATTCAACGTCAACCAAGGGGAGCTTTCAAAATAGTGCACATCGACCGCTTAGCACGTTATCAAGGCAGCAATAGTGACGCTCGGGACGAGCATCTCTAAGAAGGGGGCAGTGTCGCGGTCGAGCTAAATTGATAGCGCGCAATGTATGCAAAACGCGCGATGCATACAAAACACGCAATGTAAAGCAAACACATTGGAGTAGCGAAGTCGATAGAAGTTCTATTCTAGAAACGTTCGGCCGAGTGGCTAGTAAAACACATTGAACTCGAACATTCTAGAGCCCCGTTCGGTTGGGTATATAAACAGCGCAACCGAACCGGACGGGCAGTTCAGTTTGAGCTTTCGAAGCGATAACTACGAGTGAATCTTGAGCGATACCTGCGACTACCTGCGACCTTGGCGAGACTATTGGACTTCGAGATCTGTCGTTTAGTGTTTGTGTTGCGTTACCTAGACCTAGTGTTTTTGTAAAGTTAGTGTTAAACTCCGAATAAAGAACCCTAGCACGTAACAATATTATACAATAATATAGGTAAATATAAACGAGCCCTGTGATCACACAAAAGTCCGCCTTCACCAGGAATCGAACCCTCTTGGGGGGAGGCGTAGTGTTAGTTTTAGCAGTGTTAGAGACGTAGGTAACAAATTTCAGTTTCCACATTTATTCTTTAACATTTAATATTAAATAAAGCATGTATCACACTTTATTTTTTTATTTTGTAAATCGCACAACGTTAATTCATCGTTCGGTTATTTACAAACAAGACAGCATAAAAAACGTCCGTGCTCGTAAACTTTGTATGTGTCTTAAAATAGAATATGAAATTTTATATTTGGGTGTTACTGTAAATTCGGTGATGCATTCTATATGAGCTTTACCGTTTGGTGGTAGGTAGACTTGCGCATTTACGGCCGCACTCAGAATCGTTTTAACGATTATTTAATTTTAAGTAAAAAAAAATTAAAACAACATTTCACTAATTCAATTGGCATTTGACTAATTAAGTTAAATTTAGTTAAATTCCAACTAACATTAATTTAATGAACGTCTCTGATTGCGGCAGTTTTGTTTTAAAAATCGTTACTGAAATTAAGTAATCATTAAAACGACTGTGAGTGCGGCCTTTAGATTAATAACGTTTGATACGTAGTCACGTATCAAGTATTTACATAGAAAGAATACATATTAAAGTAATACATAAAACAGATCCTCAGATCCTTGCAACGTTCCTTACGAAAACTAAATAAATTCCTTAATAAAATAACTTTGGTGAGTAAAGTCCCTTTACATCTTACGACTATTTTTTTTCGGTAACTTTGCTGACCGTTTATGGTCACTATGGATTAATATCGAAGGGCATATAAAATTTTGTTTTTATTTTATACCAATACCATTACTCGCGCCAGTGGGATAGGCAGAAAAATTTTACTAACAAAATTAGAAGGTAGATTTTATCCCGGAAAAAAGTTAGGTAGTCCCCGAGGGAGTTTCAAAATTCACACAAGTGAAACCTCGAGAACATCTTATATACATATATATAGTATTGAATAAAGCATTGCAGCTTTAGTGGCAGTCTTGAAATACAGTGGTCTAAATATAAAATGTGTATCTATCTGGGCTGTAACACAACTTTGTATGTGTTGTGTGATATTTTTAACAGCTGTGTATAACTTCAAAGAAATAAATAAATCAATCAAAAGACATAATACATTAAATAAACGCTACCTTGATCGTTTCTAGTCACCTGTAATTCAACAAGGTAGAGATATTTGTTCAGATTGTTTTTATATCCGTCCACGGATATCTTGCAGATGGCCAACTGTTCCTCTTGAGTTTTGAACTTGGCTGGAAACAAGCCATGGATGCCCAAGGCTTGGCGCTCCTCCAGTGTAAATGCCAATCCCTAAAAACAAAAACCAAGTTATTCTTCTGATTTTCAGACTGCAATTTCCATGAGCTTATCGCTGGTTCAGATACGTTCATTTTTACTCTTATCAATTTTCGCTAAGGTATAATTTGGAAATTGTTGATATGTAATATTAAATCGGTCGCTCGAGCCATCAACGCGATTATCAATCTGTGCAAGAGATTTGAAAGAAACGTTTTGTACGATTATCTTTTAGATAGATATCTGATCCATGTCTAGGTAGGCTAACTAGTAGGTTATAATAAATTGTTTACGGCTGCTCTAGCTGAATTCACTAAAACGTTAGCGTAAAATGTGTGTTACATATGTAAATGTATGTAGTTTAACATCTGGTTTGTTTAAATAGCATAATATCTACATAATATTTGATGATTTCCGCGAATTCAACAACGTACCATACTATCTATCTATATAATATCTTAATGTCTTATCACAATATTATACATGAGAATAATTTTATAAGAAATTTTTGTAGATATTCATAATCAACAATGTTGAACATTCGACAAGCACTGTCGGACGGATTTTTTTTTTATATTTTATCAAGTGGTCATACTATAGGTTCTACTGATTGTACCTACAGTTGGTTTGCAATGTTATTATACCTTATTAAGTCGAGGATCTTTCAAATGGTCGATGCCCCGTACCATATTGGGGCAAATGATAGTGCCCGTAACCTCGTGATAATGCCGACATTGCGCTAAAGACGTTTCCAGAAAAGCTGAATATTTCATTAAAGCACACGCTAGAGCACGACTTTGACACGCTCCATTTGCGCTTCTGAAAAGTTGAGAAACAAAATGTAAATCCAAAGATTTTTGTGTTTTATTATGACCACAGCGATTATATTTTTTCTTGGAATTTATCAAATTCATTACACAATTTATAAAACTACATAATAATACAATGTTTTTAGAAATTACATTTGTTGCATATTTTTTTTCTGTTTGTAAACACGTCTCGCCGAAACTATACAGGATCGGTTTCAACGTAGTATGTGAGTAGATCGTGTTTTGAATCTATAGCCTACAGGTAACAAACTCATCTATAGTACAGGTAGGTATACATTAAAGTATTCCCAAGGTGACCACAAGGTTCAAGTTTTTGAAACAAAGGGTAAACAATACAAGCAATCCATTGCCGCATTATATTTAATACTAGCTGTCCCCCGCGATTTCATCCGTGGTAATTTCGGAGTTCCCGCGGCAATTCCGGGAAAAAGTGCTGTAGTTTAAGGTGATAAGCAGTTCCCGCATTAATTCCGGAGTTCCCGCGGGAATTCCGGGATAAAAACTATCCTATCTTTTAAGTTGGACCATGTTATATAAATGGTTACAAAATTTTATCAAAATCTGTTCAGTAGTTTCGGAGTCCATCGCGGACAAACAATGTGACACGTGATTTATATATTTAAGTAATCATTTAAGTATTTATTTAAGTAATCATTAAAACGGTAAGATCATCTCTAAATTGCCTATTTTTAAATATGGGCAGGTTCTATTTTTGTGTATCTAAATTGAGAAATTTTGCGTTATTTCAAGAGTATTATTAAAAAATCATTATTATTGGGGAGTTTAATAAGTCCACGCTTGTTTTTTTAACCGACTTCCAAAAAGGAGGAGGTTCTATGTTCGATTGTATGTATGTTTTTTTTTTTTTTTTTTTTTTTTTTTTTTTAAGTTATGTTTTATGTAAAGAAAATTAGCCGGCAGCAATGGTTTTCACTTGTTTTCACAGTAATGTACTAAAGTCAATGCCACTTAGCAAAACTGCCTCTTGAACGGGTGGTAAGTAATGTCATAGAAAATAAATATTTGAAAGAAAAAAAAAGAATGTAAAGATTGGTCCCCATAAAAAAAAACATACGCGTCGAATTGAGAACCTCCTCCTCTCTTTTTGGGAAGTCGGTTAAAAAAAGCACAAAGTAAAAAAAAATGAATGTTTTTAAATAATAACTGAGGTATAAATATAAATGTAGTGCTAAAAACTGCCAAACACACAATAAGTTCAATGCTCCGTCCCGGTATTACGTACACGACCTATTTGGCACTGGGTAGGTAATTTAGGCGACAATTTTCAAGGCGATGCATCAGCTACGTAACGTCGACCCATTAGTATGATACTTCATACAATATTTTCAGTTAAATAAGTACCTAACTAATATACATAATTAATTATAACTAGGTATTTAGCTAGCTCAGCATTTCCCGCCATCCTGGTAATATCACGAATATCTTTACGAGACTTGTTTCAGGGGCCAGAAACGTAATATTACGTCATTAAACCTGACTAGTTTAATTTGATTTTCTAGTACAACATAAACTAAAATGCAAGGTGGAAATTTAAGATGGGTCAGTAAGGGCAGCCACCTTAAGGGTTGAAGCCACGCGAATATGGTCTTAACCCTTGGCCACAGTCTCGGCGGCGGCGGCAGCGGTAAAACGAATGGTAGACAACATACGAAGTAGGCCACAGGCCACAGCTATCAGCGGCGCGAGCTGTGGCCTACTTCGTATATTGTCTACCATTTGTTTTTGACGCCGCCGCCGCCGCCACCGCCGCGCCGCCGCCGACTGTCATAGCCCCGCCTTTTTTTTTCTCTTCGCGGCCGCGTCAATGGAAATTGGCAATAACATGACTGTCTGAATAAATATGAGTCGCGCGCGGCCAGCCGCCCGCGACCAGCCGCTTATGGAAATAAGGTCTAAGACCTTTCAAGCGACTACCTAACATATTTTTATAGCTGTGCCCCGTGGTTTAACCCGCGTAAATTTCGGAGTTTCCGCGGGAATTCCGGGATAAAAAGTACCCTATGTTCTTCTCTGTACCTCTGACAACGTGCATGCCAAATTTCATCCAAATCCGTTCAGCCGTTTTTGCGTGAATGGGTAAACGTATGCGAGGATAAGAGCAGCTCGAAAGCGCATTTTCATCCGACTTGCTTCAAATTTATCGTCACTGCTCAGCTCCTATTTGTCTTAGGGTTATGTTATACCTGCCCAGGAGTATGGACTACAATCGTACCAAGTTTGGTTAAAATCCTTTCAGTAGTTTTTGACCCGTGCGTGCACAATGCACATACAGACAGACAGAAAGACAGACAGACAGACAAAAAATTTACTGATTGCATTTTTGGCATCAGTATCGATCACCACTCATCCTCCAATATTAATTTTGAATACCTACCTATATATATTCAATTTACAGAATTAACCTCTCTACAGTTTTAATATGTATAGATTAAAATCTCGTTTACGTCTAACTTCGAACCGTCGATATTATTGTGCATAATATGGATAACATCCTTGACACGAATGATCGTACCTTATTAAAGGAAAGTAAATTGCTATTTCCCGTTGTAGAGCGGGTTCATGACTATTGCGTTACATAAAATTAAACCATTTTTTAGATAGGTACGTGAATTTAATAGTACATTGTTATCCTAGGGGTGAAAGTAACTTATTGTAGTCCCGAGACGGGACGCCAATAGATCGAGGGACTAAATAAGTCTTTCTCCCGAGGATAACACTGTGCTTTTCATTACGAATGCAAGGAAAGTCAAAATAAAAATAGGAATTAGCTAAAGAAAAAATGAGTGAAGATCGGATAGTCGCTTGACACTTTCCCACCTATTTCTTTTTCTTTGGCCGGCTAGCTATTCAGCCAGTATTTTTTATTTACATTGTGGCGACCTAAAAAAAATATTTTCTTTAATTATTAAGTATTAATTAAAGAAAATAAAAAAATATAAATAGGAATTAGCTTAAGAAAAAGTGAGTGAATTTTATTTTAATTAATACCTACTTAAACTTTACGTTATTTCAATTTTACATCGCGCTGGCTGTATAGAAAGTTGAAACATGGTTCAATAGAAATGTGAAAATAGACCTAGTTTTTTTTAATAATTTGACAGTTGTCAGTTGAAAGCGATTCTCCCTAGGGCTGAAAAGGGTTACTTTCAACCCGCTTCTCAGGCAACTTCAGACCTACTTTCCGAGTATGAGTAATGAAAAGTATTTATTTCAATGTCGCTGGAACAAAAATAATAAGTAATGTTTTTGAATACCTAGAAAACTAGGTAGGTACTTACCTATCTACTACATTTTCACCTTGAGTTGACATAGGGTACCTACCTGCTTTTTATCCCGAAATTACCACGGGAACTCCGAAATTACCACGGGGGAAACCGCGGGGACAGCTAGTTTATAAACCTAGTCCGAATAGGTATTAGGTATCTCCATTAAAATTGCCGCCAACAGAAAATTCAAAATTACCTACGCACAGCTTGACGGAAGTTGTTGCAGTTTTTGTACATGAAGTTGTAGGTGCAAACTTGCATTTATCGAATTTCAACTTACAACACTACAATCACACCAATCGAAAATTAAGGTAGATAGGATGTATTTTATAAAAGGACACGTGAGGCAGGCTTTTTCTTTATGAATATTTATTGAAGTAGAAAAATAATATGCATACGTAATTCAATACTATACGGTATATACGTATAATGTACATTCAGCGAATTTGCACGTGTCGCTTCTTCAACACAGATTTTTTTTCTGTAGGTAGGTAGGTAGGTACTTAGGTAACTTCCACGTAAAATACAACAAACGTTTAGGTAAGTAGGTATCATTAACAATTCACGTATGTAAATCACTACATCTTATCTTAATATATATAAATCACGTGTCACGTTGTTTGTCCGCGATGGACTCCGAAACTACTGAACGGGTTTTGACAAAATTTTGTAACCATTTACAATATGGTCCAACTTAAAAGATAGGATAGTTTTTATCCCGAAATTCCTGCGGGAACTCCGGAATTACCGCGGATGAAATCGCGCGGGACAGCTAGTCTAATAATATAAATCACGTGTCACGTTGTTTGTCCGCGATGGACTCCGAAACTACTGAACGGATTTTGATAAAATTTTGTAACCATTTATAATATGGTCCAACTTAAAAGATAGGATAGTTTTATCCCGGAATTCCCGCGGGAACTGAAGGACATAGAGTACTTTTTCCCGCAACCTTCGCGGGAACTCCGAAATTACCGCGGATGAAATCGCGGGGGACAGCTAGTCTAATATATATAAATCACGTGTGGGAATTAATGCGGGGAACTGCTTATCACCGTAAACTGCAGCACGTTTTTCCCGGAATTACCGCGGGAACTCCGAAATTACCGCGGATGAAATCGCGCGGGACAGCTAGTATTATTATAAAACAAAGTCCTCCGCGGGCTCCGCCGCGTCTGTCTGTCTCAAAAACTACTGAACGGATTTACATCCGGTGTTCACTAATAGATAGAGTGATTCATGAGGAAGGTATAGGTATCTAATTCGTCAAGGTTTTGTTTAAATTAGTTGAAAAATATGATAGTAATTGTTGGAAGTGTCAGAAATAGTGCATTAAATTTTGCATTTTGTCAGGGGTATGGTGTGGTCGCTGGGTACAGAGGACATAGGGTAACGTAATGTTGATCCGGAATTCTCAGGGTAACTGCGAAATTAACGCAGGTGTAACCGCGGGGAACCGCTGGTAACTTAATATAAATTTTATAAATAAAAAATATATTGCACCATTTGTCGTGAACACTTCCTAGTATCGCCACAAAGCACAGCAGCAGTCAATTGCAAACTTGAAATAAGCATGCAGCAATTCCGGTAAAATACATCTTTTATTCTTTTTATACTTACAAAAAGCTCTTTTTGCTTTTTAAAATAAATAATAATTAATCTATGCAGTTAAAAATTCAACCCTTTCATTACTCATCTTTCATCTTTTAACTTCATACAAATAAAGGTAATTTGTGTAAAGAAATATCATCAAAAACTCTCCCACTTCATTTTGTCATCTTTTGAAGTTGTAATTAGCCTATTTAACATCTCAGAATAACACAAATATAACTATTCCACACCATCAGGTAATAAATAACTATCATTCATTTAAGTATTCATTTAAGTAAGTTTAGATAACTATCTACCTATTATGATTTGTAAAAAATAATACTTCGTAAAAAAAGCAGATAAAGTTGCAGTCAGCTTTATTTTGATAGTCAGGTCATGGTTATTGATAATAAAAGATAAGATAATGTAGTAGGAACTACAAACATACACTCAGTTTCCTAATAAAGACCTAGGACAAGTTTAATTCCAATGAAGGCAGGCTTTGTGTAATAGTTACAAAGTTTCTGATAGCACTCTAGTAGAAACAAATAAAGTAGTGCCATAGCGGTACAATGCCTGCAGTCTCTTCTGTGAGATTTTGTTAGATTCCCTCAATAACACTTTGTTTTACTGGGATAAAAAGTATCATTTTCAGAGTTCCTGCAGGAATTCCAGGATAAACTACATGTATAAACCTTCCTCTTGAATCACTCTTTGTATTGGTGAAACCGCATAAAAATCTGTTCTGTAGTCTTTGAGATTATCATGAACAGACAGACGTGGCAGAGGACTTTATGTTATAATTAAAATATGTTTAAAAACAGATTGGACAAATATTTAAAACAATTGAAAGATAAAAAATTATAATGCATAACTGGATACAGGCACCTATTAGTTGCTTCAACTGCCTGCCTGAATTATAAATAATTAAAATAATAAATTTAAGGAATTTTGAAACAATTGCCAATTACGATAAAAAAGAAATAATTTATAAGTAGGTGCTATAATTTCGCCAGATAATAATAAAAACGCATAAGTATAATATTTTATTTACACGCAAAATCGTAATTTTTCTATAACATCAAGTAAGCAGGACAAGTCTCTTCTACGAAATTGTAATTCTGATATTTGCATTTGTTTGAAAAGACCTTGAAATAATAGCGTTTCTGAGATCACAGACACAAAAAAATCGGCTAAAACCTCACAACCGATTCATGATTAATAACATAAATAATACAGTATTTGGACAACTATTATGGTTTAAATTGTTAATAGAATGAAATTTATGGTTTATAATAATAATCAAAACGATAAGTTAGTTCATATTCATAATTCAATCGATCAAATTAAAAAGTATAGGTACAACACCCAAACTGAATAATCGCGCACTAAAAACAGCTGTCATGTTATGTAAACAGTGTAACAGTTAAAGATCTAAAATGGATAAATAAAAAATAACTTACATAAAAGATCTGCGGATATTGGAAAACATTTCAAAAAATACTCCAGTATTTCATTTAAAATTTAGTCAAGTTTTGACTGGAATCTGGTTTCCTGCTTCAGACAGTCAAGGAACAGCACACTGCACAGCTGACAGTCAGTGTGACCATATTTTAAAGTAAAGTGTGAACATTATGCTAGCTGCTCGCCTAAATTCTGCTAAAGTCTGCTAAACTTTTTACTAATATAATATATTTAAATGTAAATAATCATTTTAATATTTACGAATATACACTTATATTTAAAAAGCTTAATACATTGGATATTGGATATTACTCAGAACAATAGTTTTGATCATATTTTCTTTTCATTTTTAATAGTATATTAAGGCGTACCTGTGACATAACGACAACTACGCAGAAAATGTAGTCTGTCTAACACTCGAAAAAAAAATATTTATAGGGAATTCCCCTAAAATTAAAGAGTTGACAGTGCAGTAAGAACGAATTATTGTAGAATTCTTCAAATATTTCTAGCGCAGCTACAACATAGGTAATTTATCATTGTCCAATCCTGCTAAGTAGATTTCTGTGGACGTTTTTAGGATCTGCGACACAAGCCCCAAATTGGGGACCTAATTCTGCTATAATCGCATAAAAATAAAAATAAATAAATAAAAATAATTCTGCTAAGTCTGGTCACACCACACTGCTGACAGCTGCAGAAAATGGCTATGTTCCGTTATAATACGGATAGCACTCGCTCGGTCAAGTGCAGAGACGAGAAATTCGTGCGTTAAAACTTTCAGTTTCAGTATTACGTAAACATTGGTGTAAACATGTTCCGATACGTAAACGTAAACATGTTCTGATAACTATAAGCTGCGACCACTGGCCAGTGGTCTTAAGCACTCTCCACATTCGCGCGTGGTTCGCGCGTTTGTGGTTCGCGTTGGAACCATGAGTGTGGATCCGATTCGCATACTCTTCGCGGCTTCGCGCCGCGTTCGCGCCTCGTTCCCCGAAAATTGTCGGTTGTTTATCCCGCAACAAAGAGTTCGCAAGCCGCGAACTTGCTGCGAAAGCGCCTAGGCTCCACATTCGCATGCGGCTCAGTCGTTGTTGTTGTTCTGAGACTGGGTCTGTGCTATCTGAAAAGCGCTCTCCACATTCGCGCGTGGTTGACGCGCGAAGCCGTGAAACACCCGCGAACTATAAGTGTGGTATCATGGTTCGCGGGGGTTTCGCGGCGGTTTCGTGGCTTCGCGCGCGGTTCGCGCGCGATTGTGGAGCGCGCATAATAATTGAACATACCTCGAAATAACGGAACATACTTTCTGACACTTGTGTTAGCAACGTGTTAGCAGGACCGGCAGTCTCGACAACGTTTTGATAACGTTATCGTATCGATCGGTAACTAAGGACCCAAAAATCATATCGATAAACATCATTACAGTAACCAACATTACGTGAATTGCAAGTTTCGAGTCGAACTAGGTCCCCAATTTGGGGCTTAGCAGATTGTGTCGCAGATTTGAAGAGATAGCAGAATTTCCGAATCCTATAAAACGTCCGAAGAAAATTAGCAGGATTAAACATATTTATACCAAATTTTTAATCCCAGAAATATTTAAAGTATTCTACAATTCATAAATAATGTCCGATTTTTCTTACTGCACTGGCGAATTCTAATATATATAAATCACGTGTCACGTTGTTTGTCCGCGATGGAGTCCGAAACTTCTGAAAGGATTTTGATAAAATTTTGCAACCATTTATAATATGGTCCAACTTAAAAGATAGGATAGTTTTTATCCCGGAATTCCCGCGGGAACTGAAGGACATAGAGTACTTTTTACCCGCAACCTCCGCGGGAACTCCGAAATTACCGCGGATAAAATCGCGGGGGACAGCTAGTCTAATATATATATAAATCACGTGTCACGTTGTTTGTCCGCGATGAACTCCGAAACTACTGAACGGATTTTGATAAAATTTGGTAAACATTTATAATATGGTCCAACTTAAAAGATAGGATAGTTTTTATCCCGGAATTCCCGCGGTAATGCAAATAACAGCTAATCACCGTAAACTACTGTCAGGGGTGCAAAGAAGGACATAGAGTACTTTTTTCCCGGAACTCCGAAATTACCGCGGATGAAATCGCGGGGGACAGCTAGTACATTCTATTTCTCAGATAGATTTTTGCCCATTCGTTTCTTTTTTCCGATTCTTAGTGGCAGGTGATGTGGCTATAGGAGCCAACACTTAAGCCATTTTAGTTTCTTTTCATTTTTTTTTAATCGGAGACAGTATGATGAGCGACCGTTGCATGCTTAAAAAGTCTAAACCGACTGGACCGTGCGCTCGTCTGTTGCACATCGCACGCGCACCGCACAGTGCGATGGTGCGATGGTCCTTGGTACGGCCCGTACCAAATCCGGTCGTTTATTACCGCCTTTATTGTGTACGTAGATGGAGTTCTCCGTCTACGATTGTGTACAATAATTTATTTTTCTCTTCTTTTTGGACTCAACACTGGGTGTTATTTGCCACTTTCATTGTAGAAAAAAAGTTTGCTCAAAGTTATTGTAGGTGTAGGGGCCGCCTTAGTGAGAAAAAAATCGTTTTTTTATTACGATCTTTCTCGTCTCAAGAATAATCGATAATGGAAAAATCGATTATTTATTTATTTGTTTGTTTAGGAAAACAAACAGCAAATGAAAATTTGCATACTGCTGTATAATAATAAAACTAAGAACATGAAATTAACAATTTATCGGAAGAAAATTAGAATAATAACACAATTATACAAAAAACTTAATCTTACTTTAAAAACACAAACATGCGCTACAGCAAGCAGGCAGATGAGCGGGCTTGACATCAAATTCGAATCGATCAATAGGTAGCACATACTATTAATACATATTATAACGTCCATTTTTATATTGAATTCGTATTATTTTTGCTTTTCAGTGAAGTGCATTTTTATGTTTTTTTGTTTTATTTCTCATTTTTAAGTGGGCTGGTTTGTAATGTCAAAAGGGTCCTTGCATGGAATTTATAATAAGAAATTGTGTCAATATTTAAAAAAATAGAGCCTTATAAAAGCATTATTGTGAAAGATTTACTAAAAAATCATCAATAGTTTCCAAAATATTCAACTTTTAATTTTGTGAAACGGAACGTTGCAACTTGCAACGAAACACCAATCACAGCCACGCTTATCATATTACATCACTTTATTTTTTTTTTAATTTATCTCTTTCAGGGAAGCAAAAGAAACTAAGTGCATACAGTCAACACATATTTTCCTTTTTCTGAAGTTTTTTATTTTAAACTGCATCGGTAAGATGGATTTCGATTTTTTGCTATACATATACTTTTGGAAGTAACTCGACACAGTTCAACCTTATTTCTCTTTTGGATATTGAAGTTATCTGTCTATCAGTATCGCATGAACCTGTCGGTACAACAGTGACATCCCTATCATGGATTTAACTAGTGACATCATCGTCCTCCATGAGTGAGAGTGACATCATTCCGCGTTTTGGCCGTAAAGTCAAAAGTAGGAACTTTGAAACGATAATTTATGCATATATTTTTATTTTTTTCTTACTTTGTTTAAGTAGGCCATAAGTATAAAATATACTGGAAAAAAAATTCATACAAGTACCCTATTGCTCACCATCTTTTACGTAATATTGCTTTTCCCATCTGAGGGAGGAGTACTCCTGGTACTCCCTTATCAGCTCCACTTCACCGTATAACGAACATAAATTACTTAGCAACCAACCCAGGAAATACTTATGATTGAGTAATTCTGATGGCCATCTGTTATCTTAACCATCAGTTCCACTAGAATAGAGGTTTCTTTGGTACCAAAATTAAACACAAACTTAAATAATTTTAAAAAATAAAAGGTGATTTTTGGGGTCAGAGGGGGGGGGGAAGCTTCCCAAAGGGGGAGTTGCGGAAACGCGTAGTTTTTTTTAATGAATTTTTGAATGTTCTAACCTAACGTAGCCGTTCCTTTCCAAAAACATTGGATTTTCATCAAATTTAACTACAAACGCTACGCAGCAAGTGTTTCTGGCACTTCGCCGGCCGCTGCCGCGGCACGCTGCGCTCGGCTCGCGCGTTATCTTACATGTTCTAACCTAACCTAACTTAGGCGCACGCCTAACAAGTTGTAATATAAGAAACTGTATCAAAGATGCCACACCAGTTGTCACGCATTTGGTTTGCCATTTTGGAACGCAATGATGTCTATTGTAATAAAAAAAAACGTCAACACAATCACCCTAATAACCAATTTACTAGTTTATAACCTCAATTTAGTCTAAAAACTTAAATTTTTAATATTTTTTTTTAGAAAAACTATAAGGTTCCGCAATTTGAAACTTTGCAGAAATGTAGCTTAGACCGACGCCTTTCAGCCTAAAAATTCTGATTGCCTAACTCAACGATCCATATACTATACTTTATCCTATTGCGGATGTGACGTAGTAAGAAAAAAACGATTAATTTAAAAATAGATTATTGCAAATAAAAAAAACGGTATTAAAAATCGATTAATTGTAAAAATATCGATTAACTTAATAATCGAATATTTTTTCGCATCCGTGATTCTTCATCTTTTGAATTTTTCTTTCTTCATTACCTTCATTATCTTCGTTTTGATTCTGATTCTTCTATTCTCGTTTCGAGTTTCGACTTTCGACAGTTAGACCGTAGTGGTGGTTTTGATATAGGTAGTCTTTGGTCTCGGAGAGTCTTTGGTAGCAGTCTAACGCAACTAGGAACAAATTAAATTTTGTTCGTGTTTAGCACTCTTTTTTTTTTTAATTTTTTTTTTCCATGGCATCAAAGATGGCCTCACATGCTATTTCAGTCTTTTGTCTCTGAATCTTTCTTACAATCTGTCATCTGTTTGTCATGGCGACGCATGTTGTTATTTGGGAAAATAATTGTGTGATTTTTAAAAATTTTGTGTGATTTACGCTTTGAAAAGTGTAGTGTGACTATTAAAAACTATTTTCTTGTGATTGGGTAGTGAAATAGCACCGATTAGACGGTGTAGTACGTATGTAATTTGTAGAAAAAGATAGTCGACAAAATTTAAATAAAAGGAAATTTATCACGAAATTTCCTATAGATGAAGACCGGTAAGTACAGCTTGAGTAAAGTAATAAAGTATTTTGTTCTCTTCAGCTATCAGCAAGACTAAAATAATACACTATCTTTTTGAAATGAGAAAAAATATTTGCATGTTTGTAAACCATTGTGATGTAAATCTTCACTATCGATAAAGTGAGTCGATAAACTTTAATGAATGATGCTGTTATAGTGAATATTTTGGAATATTTTTGTATAGCTGCTGCTGCGTATACTTTTTTCATTACTTACTGCAGTTTTCATTAAGTATTATGATCGTATTGTAATAAAGTGAACCTCGTCTTCTGTATAAAGAACTATATTATACTCTATCTTGTTTCTAAGTGTACTTGCATGATTGATAGATATTTTAATTTCAGATGTCGACAATGGGTAAAAAATATTGGAAATGATGACTTAGCTTACATTCCAATCGAAAAACTTCACGATATAAAATATGTCTGTGGAGATGTAAGGAACGAATGTCGGATACTTATACCGATAGATATTTCTACCGATAATTTAAACAAGGCTCAACAAGGAGGCACTGCGAAGTAAATCATTTACTTTCCCAAATAGGTTATTTAATTTTGACATAAAATGTAAATGTAATTTTTAAAGAGAAAATAAATATCTATCTATCTAATAACATCATCATCATGACAAACTAAAATATTGGAATAATAATAAATAAATAAAAATAATAATTTATTGTTTCAATTTTACGACAAATGTTTTCCCCCGTTGTAGATTTAATTCACCTGGTATGAAGCCCACGATGCTCTAATGATAATTTATCGATATCGATTTAATCAGGAACTACATGTGGCCATCCCTATTGTTCTCGTTAATGTTGGTACCCATGAGTTATGAAGTATTTTGACATTTAAATTTTCGCTGTGTTGGTATTGCTGGGTCTGCTAAATGGATTCCAAAACCAAGTAAGGAAGTCCCGTCTCTTAAAACGTAGTGATTACCTTCTCTCTGTTTGGTAGGTAACGTACGTACCTAGGTTAATTATTTTCTTTGCTCGACAGTTTGTTTCCTTTTCCGTGTTGTGTTCACGTATCTAGTGATTATGTTGTGTTCCCGTTTTCGATCGGGCCTCGAGCATTGTGATTAACTTGCCTTGAGACCCTCGATCGGCTGGAAAGCATCTCGAAAAGTTTATCTCGGCAGAAGGTGAATTTTTCTGTATCTCTACCTGAGATCTCTACATACTGAAGAGTGAAGTGATATCGCTGCTCTAGGTAGAGTTAAACCAATAATGATACGGGAAGACGATCCAAAATTTCGGATCACAACGGTCCAACAAATGGCATCGGCATGTTCCGGTGCCCTTATAACCTCGCTGTTTAGTAAGTTGTTTATATAATTTGTATATATATAAGTTAAGAATGGTGTTACTAACAATGTAACTGCACAATATTAACGAAAACGCTCTTATTCTTACAGTGACACCACTAGATGTTGTTAAAATAAGACTGCAGGCTCAGCAAAAAGCTCTTCTGTCAAATAAATGTTATTTGTATTGCAATGGTTTAATGGAACATTTGTGTCCATGTGGGGAGACTGCATGGGTCCCCAAAAGGGTACACTTCCATGGGACAATTGTAAGTGAATTTGAACCTTTCTTTATACATATATAATATATAATAGTAATGTAATAACTATGCTGGTCTATCTATCTATATTTACTGTCTATTCTACTTATTTTTATTTTAGGGGTTTTATTTCACTTATTTATTTATTTGTATCTTATTATTATTACTTTTCTCTTGGTTAAAATAGTAGTTGTACCTGTACCACCACCCACTCTATAGAAATTCTTATTCTTATTTATAGTTACGGTTGCCTGGAAGAAATTGCTCTTTAGCAATAAGGCTGCCCTTTGTTGCCTACTCTAGTTATTTTTCTATGTATTTTTATTATCATGGTAACAATAAAGTATATTTGATTTGATTTGATATATGCTTTTACATGTTTTTTATAGTAAAAGTAATTTAGTAACAGCTATAATATATTAACAGTACATTAATGTTTCAGGATGCATTTTACAAAATAGCCAAGTTAGAAGGAGTTCCTGCATTATGGTCTGGCTTGAGTCCCACTCTAGTATTGGCTCTTCCTTGTACTGTAATATATTTTGTAACATATGAACAGTTAAGGTTTAAAATGAAGACATTGTATAACAAAGTTTCTGGAGACAGTAAGTTTTAATTGGGTTATTTTATTTGGATTCTTAATATAATGGCCAGTTTACACTTCCATAAGTAGTAAGTAAGTTCAGTTCGGTTACCACCTTACTTCCATAATAAAAAAGTAGACAGTAACATTCAAACGGTGAGGGTCCATAAATAAGTAAGTAATTGAAAAAATACATTTCTTCACTTACTTACTTGCTGGCTGCCCGACCACGTCCATCCATATGGCGGCGAGTAGTAATTAATAAGTTGGCGGGGAGCAGGAGACAAAGCTATGAGCTTATGATCAGGTTTCAGTTTTATATTACCTATTTATTTAACACATTTACATTACTTTTCCAGTGAGCCAACCAATATGGATACCACTTACAGCTGGTGCTACAGCAAGAATGACAGCTGTAACAATAGTTAGTCCATTAGAATTAATTAGAACAAAAATGCAGTCTAAGAATTTGACATATTCAGGTATTTACACTATTATAATTATAAAGTAGTTCAAAGGTTAAATTAATTTGTAGTTATAATTGGTTTTAGAGACCACACCACACCTTATCTTAATTAATGGGGTAGGTAAATGAATTATCAATACTTCAACCCTTGGGATCTTTTGTACCATCCCCATCCTGTGATCCTATCTCTACTCCCTGAAGACCTCGGCGATAAAGGCTAGTGTGCAGTGGAGGGGTAAGAACCTAAAGTCTTCTGGTTCTGGGTAAGCTGTCCCCAGAATGCCCATACGTTTATAAGCCAAGGCATCACACTCACAGATGAGACATCGCACTTCCTGCAGGATTGGTCGCTCGCAAGCACTGGTGTTCCTTCTATACAAGCCTCTAAACCAAAATATGGCAAGGATTCACACCACAATTTGAAGTTGCTCTTTTACCCACATTAAAGAGTTTTTCTATGGAACAAAGTTCTATAGTAATGATATCTATGTATGCAAAATTTCAGCTATTTAACTTTGTATAGGTACTTGAACCCCACTACCTGAACTTTCAATTATTCAATATTGTTTGTGTTGTTTCACTATCATATTTTGTCTTAATATTTGATAGATTACACTTATGTTTATTATATTACAGAGATCAATCTGGCGTTACGTAAAGTTATTAAATATGAAGGTTACAGAGGCTTGTTTCGGGGATTAGGATCAACTCTGTTGAGAGATGTACCATTCTCAGGTAACAAATTAAATGTTCTTTCTAATATACGTCTTTATTAAAAGTAGTGACTAGTGAGTAGTGACTGACCTGAGCCTACATCTGTAACATAACATTAGTAGTGGGCTTGTGACTTTATGACATGAACTAAAAACTTCCCAATATGCTCATTGTGAAATGATTGTTGGTGTTCTTCTTCTCACAGTAGTAGTAGAACTTTTGGACAGTGAAGTCTATTGTTTACTCAATGTCATGTTGGCAAGGCAAGACTAACAAAATCGCCTATTTGCTACATTATTATAATTTTATATCTTTATTGTATTTCACAGGCATCTACTGGACGACATTTGAATCAACAAAAAGGCTATTCAATAGACCAGACTCAGAGCACAACACATTCTTATTTAATTTCTTCTGTGGCTCTGTTGCTGGCAGTGTAAGTATATTTTCTCTCAGATTCTCAATTCGTGTGTATTTTTTTATGTAAGGCAATATTATGTTTTAAAAATTATTATTTATTGGAAACTGTATTTGACTATTAGGTTCTTCTTCTTTTTTTTTAAATGACTTCCACTGTGTTGCCGTTCTCACAGTGACTCCGCCAATGTCACGTAGTTGAAAGTAAACATAGGAGGTCAAATAATGGTTTTTCTAAATAAAATATCTGTCAGTTCTTAACAACTAAATGTGGGCGCCCAAACCATAAGGTACCAGTACTAGAGTTAAGTTAATACTAGATTCGGTATCTAGAATAGTTAATTGATAGTACCTAAGGATTGAAAATATATTCAAAAAACTAGCACAATTTTTTTTTATAAGACATTTGAAAGCTAGATTTGAGAAAAAACATAAAAAGTTTAACGAAAAAAAAAACACTTCTACTTGTTACATAAATTTTTATATATTATTGTAGACTAAGATATATGAAATTGTAGAAAATTGAGCATTTATTAATAGTCAAATAAAATCGCGGACGCAATTTTTCCACTCAACTTTACAAAACTTCTTATATATCGGAAACTAAATGCTCTCTGGTACCTTTTAGCTTAGAAGCCCACTAACACTATCAGTGCTGCTGGTCCCTGTGGCCTTGTAATGCATGAATTATGGAATTCCCTCTTGAAATCTGGTATAGAAAAAGTATCATATGCATTAATGTTGGTTATCCATTCCTTTTATTTCATTCTGCAATGTTTCAGTGTGTAGGAGTTACAACCGTAGTAACTCACACACAAACTTCCGCATTTATGATATTACTGTGATGTGATTTATCCGCCTAGTAATAAAATGTACTATTGTTTCAGATTGCTGCTTTTGTAACATTACCATTCGACGTAGTAAAAACACATCAACAAATTGAATTGGGTGAGAAAGAAATTTACACAGGTTGGCATGAGTTTTTTTTGCTATCTCGTATTTATTTATTTATTTATTTATAATTCAGGCAGGCGGTTGAAGCAACTGATAGGTGCTTTTATTATTTAATGAATGAGAAACAGATCAAAACCAGCATCAGAATCGATCGAGATCGTGGTTAGGAGACTTGGCAATTTGATCCGTTTGCCATACATAATTATGTCGTAATATAGTATCAAAACAAAAATACGTAAACCATGGTCATTGAAGTTTAGTAGGTAGATTTAAAGACTAGCAAAAGTAATCACATAATATTACCGATTCTGACTGCACATTACATTTATTGTTGTTTTTATTTGTAAAATTTATTATTGTTTTAGTTGTGTGACCAAAACATTAATTGCTCTTACTTACCTTCTGTATGGAACATAGTTGATGATTGATTTATTTACATTTGATTTCAGATGGTAAAGGGTCCCAGAGAGCTTCGAATATGCAAGATATTGTAAAAAACATATACAAAAATCATGGCGTTAAGGGTTTATTTACGGGTCTGTTGCCGAGAATATTCAAGGTCGCGCCTGCTTGCGCGATCATGATAGCCACGTTTGAACATGGAAAACAATTCTTCCAGAAGTACAACTCGCAAATGTACAAGGAAAAAATGCAGAGGTAGGGAACCGTTTTTTATAATGTTCTCAATATTATTATTTGCCTTTTAAACCACGCCCAGTGCACTGTTTGCTTTTTTTGCCTGGTTTATTTTTTTGTTTTTTCTCTAACAACCATTCTATTTCAGACAAGGAATAGAACTTGAAATAATAAAGAGTGAATAGTTGCATGATAACATACGAAAGTCTCTCCGAAAGGTACTTTTGATGTCCACACATTTACATTTTGAACCAATTTTTAGTATTAAACTTTTTCAATAGTACTTTAGTATAGCTGGTAGTTAAGTATGTACTCTCATTCTTTTCAATTGAACTAACATAGTTCGCAACTATTCATAATTATTATACACATCAATAAATTAATCTTACGAAAATATTTCTAAAAACTCTGTAAGTATATCTGCATACAAAATGTTGTATGTTTTATATTGCATGGATATTAAGAATTAAGGAAAAAGATTTTGTTTGTTTGTTATGATTTAACCCAATAACAACTGGACCAATTTCAAAAATCATTTTACCCATAAGAAAATTACCTACATTATCCCTGAGCAACATATTAGGTTATCGCTATATAGTAATCCGGGATTCCCGCGGGAACTCCGAAATTACCGCGGGTGCAACCGCGGAGAACACCCATATCATGATAAATGATTAAAGAATGTATTGTTTTATACACACTACATCAAATTAAATAAGCTTATTACTTTGCCATACCATGGACCAATAAAACTTAATTGGTCCATGGCCATACCCAATAGATAGTCAATCTTTTTTCATGCTTTGTAACTAAGAATAACTTATCTTTCAGGCATCAAGATTTAATGATAACATCGTCCAGTAGTTCTCAACACTACTAAGAGGATTAACGTTAAGTAAATAATATTACCAATTGACAATTTTGTATTCACAAGTTCCTATACATGTGATGATGTGACACCGAAGAAAGCGCAAGTATCTTCCTAGTCATACCGCTCCGTAATTAAGAGGTCCAGGGTTCGTTTCCTGTTGAGGGACTTTAACACAGTTCTCCCCTATTTTACTTCGGGTTCATATCTGTTTTAATTTATGCATGTATGTTGAATCATTATGACAAAACTTTTACTTGGGGACTGACTCCACGAGCGAGAGAATCGCGACGAGTCCGCGCTACTACCGTCGGGTGATCCCCACGACCAACGATTATTCCGCCGGTGTAATGGGCTTATTACACTATTCAATTTAGGGAATCTAAATCGGATACAATTTAGAATACTTGATTTAGGATCAGTGCGTGAAAGAGAGAGAGCGAGTGATCACAATACACTAAATTGTACCCTAAATCAACTACTTTAAGATACATTTTAGTGTAGTAAGATCACTCGCTCTCTCTCTCACTCACCGATCCTAAATCGGAACCGACTGTTATAACTTCGATTACACCTTCCGATTTCCCAAATTGGTTTATGAAAAATTTTAAAGTGTAGTGTTTAACGTCGCGAGTCGTAACGGTGTCGCCGCGTATGCTTGACGACGCGTTGTGCTGTTATTTTGTTGTGAGTTCAGTTAGGTGCCGGACGAGAGCAAAATTTACGTTTCGCCCTTGATTGGCAGAGAGGTAAGGCGATGCTGAGAATTAGACTAAATTTTTATTTTTAGTCCGTCCTGTAGTTTCATAAAAAATATTAGACACGTATTTTTTTTTTACGCAATCGAAAAGTAACTGAGATACGTTGAGTCGAAATATCGCATGACGTCAGCTGCAGCAGGTGCAGTTTTTACCTGAATAATATGACGTTACGAGCCCTTTAATGCGCTTTATCCAAGTATATTTTCATTAATTTGAAAAAGCAAAATATACGAGTCTATTATTTTTTTATATCTAACTGACGGACTTAATAGAACTTAGAAAAAAAAATTGTCAAATAGCCAATTAAATCGTCGGCCGCCGCATCGTTGGGATAACATCGCCGTGTGGAGACAATTTGCTAAAGCCCGCTCCACATTCACGCGAGAATCTTGCGAGAACCCGAGGAAACCGAGAAACGGCGGAGAACGTGAATGTGGAGCGGGCTTAAGAGAGTGTATAGAAATACGTGGCACGACGATAATATCGCCGGGATTCTCATTTGTCTCTCTCGTGGAGGCGGTCCCTTGGTCTTCACAACACAAGCATAGGTACTTTTTTGTGGAATTATAATGTAGATCTGTGTGTTGTGAAAGATTAATTCTGTAGATAGATAGGTACCTAATTTGTTGATTACATGCGTGTACTTTTGGTTGTTGTAGGTATATGCAGTAAATTAAATATCAATATTAACTATATATTATGATTCATTAAACGCAACGATTGTGTTAAAAGTTAAAACCATAAACTATAACGAATGATTATATTATTAAACATTCAAAGCGCTTTGACGTAACCTGAATCGAAGTTCTTACCATCTTATTTTAACTATACAGCGAAATGTTGTCCATTAAAATTTTAACCCTATGTACTTTAGATAAAATCGAAATTACAATGTATTATATAAAATTTCGACGTATTGTTAGAGATGGTGACCATTTGAAAACTAGAGTTTATTGGCTGACCAAGTGACATGACGATTCGTTGCTTACGTTTTCTATCCGTCAACGATTGCAGAATGTCAACTTGGCTAACCCCGCTGGTTCACAAATGTGACCAACTGTGACAAGGAGGGGGGAGGGGGAGAGTGACACGAGACACGTGACGGGGGACACGAGATTAGTGTGATGTATTTTATGGATGACCCCTTAAAATACTTAAGATTTTGGCTTATTGGAAGCTTGTATTTTAAAATATTATGGAAAATGGGAATCTTTTATTGTAGAATAGATATAAGTACGACGATTGGCGCAGTGGTCACCATGCCTACCCGCGAATTTAGGGATTCCGGGTTCGATTCACGGTGGGTTCCATTTTCCAGTCTGGGTGTGTATGTATATATCTATATTGTAATATATATGTAATAATATGTAGTATATACCACGTTTGCTTGGTTTCCACGACACAAGCTTATAGCTTAGTGGATAGTTAGTTACCATTTATTTTATGATATTAAACTATGTCCCATTGATATACGTACTATACAATATCAATATGACATAATATTGTTTGTATTGTGTATATCTTGCAGAGACCCATGAGGAGTCTCACACACTGCACACCACTTCCTAATGCATAAATGCATAATATGTAAAGCTGTTTATTTTTACGACCTTTAAAACTTTAGTGAACTTGTCACATAAGTATCGAGTGTGAAAAGGTGTTCCATTTTTAGGGTTCTGCACCTTAAAATAAAAAAAAGAAACCATTACAAAATCACTTTGTTGTCCATTTTTTTGTTTGTCAAGATCCTTTTTTTTCAAGATCGCAAAGAGGTATCGAGTTGAAATACTGAAATCTGGAGCTATGAAAAAAATAAAATAACTAAGTTAACGCAATCAAAAGATACCGCCGTTTATGCCCCGTATTTTGACGCTCGAAATGGAATCTAAACCTATACGGTACTTCCCGTTGACCTAAAATCATGAAATTTGACAAGAAATGTCTTATATACCTAACGCAAGGCAAGGAAACAAATTGTAGTTACATCACAGCTTTTTTTTTTTTTTAATTTTCAAAATTTACGCGACTCTCATCATGAATGAACTGCATATTTACATTTCTAGAAGTTTGTACGGAACCCTCGGTGCGAGACTCCGACTCCTACTTGATCGGTTTTTTTTAAATCACTCCTTTTTTACTCGAATTATCCTAATAGTCCTAATATTACAAACGCGAAAGTTGTACATGGTTGTAAGAATGTATGGATGGATATTGGTTACTCTTTCACGCAAAAACTACTGAATGAATTTAAATTAAACTTTACAATAATATAGCTTATACATCAGATTAACACATAGGGTAGGTACTTTTTATCCCGGAATTCCAGCGGGAACTCTGAAATTAACGCGGGTGAAACCGCGGGGCACAACTAGTTATTATTAAAGTACATACCTACATTGAAAACAATAGCAGGTTTTATGTAAGTATTGACTTACTACATGGGTGATAACTACAACTGTTAATATTTTTCAATTATTATTTTAGGCATCCATGTATTAGTTTTAATAACTAACATTTATTGTTTGTTACCACTTTACCAGTAATGTCAACATTTTATTGATGGGGAATGTATAAATTTTTCACTGGGCATATTATGTTATTCAATTATTGTAATTGGTAGGTATATAACAATTGATCAGTGGTATTTATTTATAGCCTTAGACAGATTCCTCTGTGTGCCCTTTGGCAAAGGCCTCCAACCTTTTCCATTTTATTTTCAGATAATATAATACTGTCTTGGGCTATCCTTGTCCAAATTTTTCCTGCTATCATCCCTATTTCATCATCCCATCTCTTTAATTGGCGCCCTTTCTTGCATTTTCCCTCTCTAGGGTACCACATGCTGATGACCTTGCTCCATTTATCATGTCCTCGCATTATGTGACCAGCCCATCGCCACTTTAACGTTCTTGTTTTTAGTACCACATCGTGGACTTTGGTTGTTTTCCTGTAGCCCGATTCTCGTAAATTGAAACGATCGAAAAATCGTTGCAGTTCTGAAATCGTCCTATCGAAAAACGTTTCTTTCCTATTCCCGTACCATTTCGATAGGATAGATACACAATAGGATTGGAGCTCGGCGAGTTCTAAACGTTTTCGTAACTATTGACTAAAACGTTTATTGCGGCTCTGTGAGTACCTCAGATTAACTAGACATATGCTCCCCAGTCGCAAATTTTGACGTCTAATCGTTCCGAATCTATCGAGCAAATACGTCAAAAATTTGCAGAATATCGAAAGCGAAAAGTTCAAATTCGATTTACGTTCGACTTTCATACGAGAATACGAATTTACGCTAAAACGATTCATCAATCGGACTTCGATAGGATCGTTTCTACTTTAAGAAAATTTTTGTTACGAGAATAGCAAAACCCGTTTTGAGAGCTGAATCGCAGCGATATCGCTCAGATTTTATTACGAATATTAGGCCACTGATGGTTGTGTGTCGAGTTTTTTCAATTATTTTCTTGTTAAGCATGCTTCTCTCCATGCTACGTTGACATGTTCGGAGTTTATTTTGCTGAGCATTGGTGAGGGCCCACGTCTGGCATCCATATGTCAGTATAGGGAGGATACTCGTGTTGAATAGCTTTGCTTTTACTGTAGGTAGTATTCATTTTTGGGTCTTTCATAATCTCCTTCATATACCTACCTCTGATCAATTATTCTAATTTATCAAACAATGAAAAAGCAACAGACAGGACAGGAACGGGAATAACACAGCTCATGAAAATATTTCGGTAATGAAGAAATCTTGATGGTATAAATTATATTAATATTATGAGATAGTATAAGTCCATTGAGTAGGTACTTTTGTGATAATTATGATATACAAATGCTTTAAATATTTAATAGTTTTCTTGTAATTAATTTGTTGTATTCATCCCTATAAATAGCAATGTAAATACTAATTGACATGTACATAGAGGTAATTGTCAATAAATTGTTATAACATTTTTATTTCTTTATAACTCGTACTGACCCTACACCAAGTTATAAGCTGTTACAAATCTATACTGATGATAAAACTGTAGAGGTCAATTCTGTACATTGAATATATATTCAAAATTAATATTGGAGGATGAATGGTGATCGATACTGATGCCAAAAATGCAATCAGTAAATTTTTTGTCTGTCTGTCTGTCTGTATGTGCACGCGTGGGTCAAAAACTACTACTACTACTACTAGGGATGTTAACCAAACTTGGTACGATTGTAGTCCATACTCCTGGGCAGGTTATAGGCTATATAACATAACGCTAAGACACATAGGAGCTGAGGAAGCAAGTCGGATGAAAATGCGCTTTCGAGCTCTTATCCTCGCATACGTTAACTCAATCACGCAAAAACGGCTGAACGGATTTGGATGAAATTTGGCATGTACGTTGTCAGGGGTACATAGGGTACTTTTTATCCAGGAATTCCCGCGGGAACTCCGAAATTACCGTGGGTGAAACCGCGGGGCACAGCTAGTCTTAAATATAACCATACAAAATAACATTTTGTAATCTTTTTTTATTTTATTGATATCTTGATTTTTCACTTATAATTATTTAAACTGGCCAATAATGGATAGGTAAGATGCTCTTGATGAAGAATCAGACAATTATAATTTAACTTCCCATTTAAGGCTAGATTTTAAATTTCATTAGTTGGAAGGGGTCATACTTTTTTTTTATATAGTATTTTTAATCTTTTTTTCGCGAGGAGGGGAAAATCCCTAATGGACCCCTGCCAACATGTGCTGGTAGGGAGTGTCCGCTTTGCAAGAACTAAGAACCCCTCCTTCATGCCACTCATGGCGGCGACTGCTTGGGATTGTCTGATAATACATCAGGAAGCCGCTGAGTGCTCCGTACTGCTCTTTCCAGCTGGCGCTCGTGAATCTCCTGTTTCATGATTGAGGTGATGAAGGCCCTGATGCGGTTCCAAGGAGCTTCGCTTCTCAGCATCACCTCAACCAGTTGTCATGGAAGGGGTCATACTAAAACCCTTGTACTTAAGCCTTTCACCACAATATTTTGGTAGCCGTAACTTACATCCAGCCCCACATGTGTTAGCCCTGATTTCTGTCAGTGTTGAGAATGCTTAAAACTGATCATTTAATCTAGTAAATATAAAACTACAAGGACTATTTATGTGTACTATAAGTACATGTAATTTGAGTTTTGTGCTTTAATAAATAAATAAATAAAATGCAATAGTTTAACAAAGTAAATAATGTAAACTAGTAACAATATTAAATTTCTAGTGCCAGGTGCAATTCTTTTGTAGATCTCCTTCATGGATCAAGATATTACAGGGATATTTTTTTATTTATTTATTGCACAGTAAGTACAAACAAAGTAAGCGAACTTAATGCCTTGCAGCATTCTCTACCAGTTAACTGTTAGGTAGACAGAGAGATAAAGAAGATGGGGTGGGATGGGATGGGGGGGGGGATGGCAGTGAAAGGATCAAGCTAACTTCAAATGCATTCAAGTGCTAGTGAGTTAATTTTCATCTTTGGAGTTATTATTTTTGTATTAATGCCACAAGTGAGTTAAGTAAGACTGATCCTATTTTTCGGCAAGTTGAGTGCAAGGTAGGTATCTCCTTGTACATCTCCTGCACCCCGTAATCTTAGCTGTATGCATATCGATGGGTGAGTTTAGACATTAGTACCTTGCAAAGTTAATATAATCACTATGTGGTACAGTGCATATACAGCCATGTGCTGTCTTTTGTTAAAAAATGATCTATGTTTTGATGCTACTTAACTACATAATTGGTAACTTTCTTATTTCAAAATTCGCTACTATACTGGTTGAAGTGTAGTTCGGCCTTTAAACATTCTTCAAACACAAAAATATTGAAGTGCTTGTTTGTTTTACAGGAGGTTAAGCTGTAGGATATGGAATTCCAAAGACAACTATTAAACTTAACACTATTTATTAAATTAACTCTTAAATTTACGTTTTTCAATGTACAATAGGTCCTAAGGGTTCCGCTTTTATATTTGCAAGCTCCAATCGACTGTCGATCGTTTCGTCTATTTGACCAACGATAGCTATGTTATCTCCTCTAATAATGTGAAGGCCAAGAACCACCTGAGCAATGCCGGCAGAGGACGAGAACACTCTTTCGTGTGACTCGTCCAATATTATATTTATAGTTTGATCGAATCCTTTCAACGTACCAATAAAGTTTCGTCCATCAGAGGTTATAACCGAAACTGTTTGATTAACATAGTTCTCTAAGCCAGACGCCATTCTTTAGAGTATTTAAATTCACTGAGATATTAACTTTTCTGTACTAATAGTGCAAAACGGATTTATTTTACAAGATATTTTCATTTGAAAGGAGATATTTATTTTGCCGGGCCGAAACACATTCAACGAGTCCCTGTATTGTACAGCACCGGAAAAGGCGACACCGGAATGCACGACACGAGATTGTACGACACCGGAATGTACAGCACCGGAATTGGCGACACCGGATTTCATGGCCTAGCCGACTTCGTGCTCCGTTTAGTAGTATTCAATACAATGCAGGTAGTAGGTAGTTAGTAGTTACTGTCTCAAAATCTGATAGAAATTCAAATAACAAGTCCAAGTGTAATATTTAGTAACGTAATTATTATTTTTCACTTTAATGAATTGTTACAACTTGTTATATTCTTTTTTTTTGCATAATATATCGAAACTTCGTGGTCACACCTAAGAATTAATCGAATAAATGTCACCTTATTTTGTCTTTAGCGCATCGCCGGCCGCTACCGCGGCACGCTCGCTACGCTCGCTCGGCTCGCGAGACCTGGTCATCAGTAAGAACCTAACCTAATAAAGAATGTCGGGTATACTACTTTGAAATCTGTTCATGATGTGGCCTTGATAGTAATGTTCTCATTACTTTTTACTTATTTCAATAAATAGCTTTTTGTGGCATCATCGCCACACTAGTACCTACTATACGATAGGTATAGGAAAGGTGACGTAAATCAGGCGAAGCTAACCGCTCGCCAGACGCTTCCCGTTCGCCAGTTAATACAGTTTTGGTTCCTTTCTTTTCGTAACTTTTATAATCTGTACAATCTGTATAGGGCACATAGCTCGTGGAAATAATAATTATAAGGTGTAAACTAAGGGACCAGATTTAGTGTATTGTACTCTAAGTCTATACAGTAAAATATATAGAGTGGTCCGTTGTTTGATTGATAACATGAAACCTAATAATCATCACCAAAAAATCTAACATAAAATATATGTGCCGTATTTGACAATAACTTGACCCAGTATTTAGATAAGTAACGTAAACGAGCACAAAGAAAGGAGGCGTGATTTCATCGACCAATAGGAGCGGTGTCACCAATTCCGGTGCTGTACATTCCGGTGTCGTACAATCCAGTGTCGCGCATTCCAGTGCTGTACATTCCAGTGTCGTACATTATCGTGTTGTAAATTCCTGGTTCCCCATTCAACGAAATTCGAATTCGAAATAAAATGAAAGCCAAAAATTTTAAATTAAGGATAGGGATGTCACTGGATGTCATGTCAATCTGGCAGTTCTGGCAGACTAACTATCGATGTCAGAATTCAGATTCGATTTTAAATCGATATAATTATATATACTATATTATAGTACTGATTAGCCCAGTATCCAATAACTGATAGAACTGTGCGTACCTTGTTATAATTTATTATAACATGTTACAGATAATGTTATATAACATGTTATATATCTTAGATTTTTTTGTTTTCTATAATACATTACATAATTTAAAACACTCATTGATGCAAACATTACAGCTGCATCTACCTCCATTGCAAAAAAAAACTGTTTGAAAGTTCGACCTCCATTTTGTGTTAACTCGTTATTTCACTAGAAATTAACGCTTAACGGCACGTTGCAAACTAAGTGTAGTCAACACGTATTTTAATGCCAATTAACGCGTAGTTGGACATTAACATCAACGCATCAACTTTAACGTTAACGCAGGTGGGGTAGTAGCATAAAGGGACTCACGTCAGGACTGTGTCAATCAATCAAATCACAAATGTCACTAGACACTAATGTCAAATTACAAAATACAATCTTCAATCTGTAGGTACTAGTAAAACCTCAAGTAAAACGTAGTGATTACCTTCTCTCTGGGTACTAGTGCTTTAGTTATTCTTCTGGTGTGCGTTCCGTGGGTTTGGGCGCAGTTGTTCGCTTAAAATTTCACTCGTTTGATTTGCAACCAAGCCACAGAACGATCGAGTTGTTTTTATAAACTCAAAATATTGGAAATTTCAGGCGCCATATTTTGTTTTCTCTTAACTCACATTGCAAATAAGACTGTTTTACATCCAATTATAAACTTTTTGTGTCTACGACACCTCCCTTTTGTTCGTAAGAATTCCGATTAATTTCTTTTTCGACGAATCCGGTTTTTGGCGCAAACTTTGACACTTCCTAAACAATACTGTCAGAGTGATAATTAACCTGCTTCGGAGATGGTTATTTGGTTGCTGCACTCTGAGCCACGGAACGGGTGAAATTACGCTGTGACAGCTGTCAGAGTAAAATTTCACCAAGCCACAGAACGGGTACAGAGCGCGCTCGAGTGCATTCGTGCGAATCCACGGAACGCGCGTCAAAGCGCGCTGGAGCGCGTTCGAGTGCATTCGTGCGAATCCACGGAACGCACACACTAGGTAGGTAGGTATTATTTCTGTAAATTAAAATAAGTACCTAGGTACTGTGTTCCCGTAGGTTTTTAAAGTAAGTTCTCTTAATCTGTGGCAAAGAAAATAACACTCTCTGACATCTGTGGTTTTTAATTCTTTGGTGATTGCTCTGTCTAATTAATTTGTGATTGCTCTGTTCATTACTGATTACCTTCTCTCTGTTCATTACTTAAGACTTGGCTGTATGGCTCAATAGCCCTCGCCTGTCCCAGAAGGGGCGAACATAAAAAACAACAACAATTGCTCTGTTCATTGATTGACTGTTCTGTTCTAGTGATTATATGATCTTTGTGTTCAATGTTCATTGACAACAATATAATAATATATATAATTCACTCAGACGAAATAATCATAAAACGTTTTCTAAATAATAGCATTATAATTAGATAGGTAGTAGGCTGTAGGTACCTACCTACATAAAGTAAATAATGAAAGATGTTTTGATTTACCACGTTGTGATCTCAGACGAAATAAAAATTCGTTGTGATTAAATTAACGATCTAATAAGGTTATAGCTTCTTGATTAAAGTTTTTTGTGAAACTGATTTCTCCGATCCGAATTTTCCCGACATGGCTAATAATATTGTCCAATATGTTTTGCTGAGGAGCGATTTACTAAAAGAGTTAGGCTGGTCAGTGGGTGCCTTAGTTGCCCAGGCATGCCATGCTTCTACCGCTGTTTTACATTTGTATAAAGATGATGAACATACGATTAAATATCTGATGGATTTGGACAACATGCACAAAGTGGTGCTCGAAGTATGTGTTTTGAGCTAAGTACCTACTTTTTTTTGTTCCGTGCTAACTGTGTGTAACATAATTTGTTACAAACTTTATACCTACCTGTATATTATAAAATACTACCTTTGAGCTTCGGTTTCACTGGCCTTGGACGCATATATTTTCAATTTTCTGTCTGATGAGTGCTGACTGCTGACCCCAATCTCACTACAATGATACTAATTAATATGAAAAAAAAAATTTTAGGTTCCCAATGAAGAAGCTCTGAATAAAGTTGCAGAAAAATTAAAAAGTAATAATATCAAACATAAATTGTGGATTGAACAACCTGAAAATATACCAACGTGTTTAGCAATCAAACCTTATCCTAAAGATGATGTAAAGAAATTTGTAGGAAAATTTAAATTATACAAAGATACAATGGGTACATAAATGTATGTATAAAGATATTATTTTTAGTATTTAAGAATAAATAATTACTATCACCTTATTAAAAATATTTGTTTATATTACTACAAATAGTGGCTGTTCTCAGCTGCAAGCATACAGGAAAAAATTCTATAAGTTATTGTTTTAGATCCTATTAATGATTTATCCATTATTAACCCTCCTGTACTATAACTTACTAATCCATGTGGTTTATCCGCAATAATTTTGGAGTTCCTCTTAGAATTCAGGGATAAACTTTGTGTGCCTACCTTCATTCAAATCTGTTCAGCTATTTTTGCATGATTGAGAAACAAACATCCAAACTTTCACATTTATAAATATTTACAGATAAAAATTTTAGTAGGATACATTTATATCACACAACCTACTACATATCAACTCTTTTGAACATCTTAAAAGATATGTCAGAAATATTATTTGTTAACTAGATAGTAATAGGTGGCCTTATCGCTTAATGCAATCTTCTCCTGCCTTAGGGTGCAAAAATCGGAAACATGGCAAGAGATTGAGAGTTTTGGAAAAGGAATCTCTTGTGGGTAGTCCAGAATAATGCAATATCACTATTATAGTATAGAATTGAACTAACCTTTATTGTGTTTTTGCTTGCTGTACCTACACAAAAACTACTGAAAATAAATAGTTAGGATTATACAGAATATGCTTTGTATTGTGTGTATATTGAAACTTAAGCTGTGTCTACGAAAAAGGAAGTAATGACAATTTAAAGCATAAACTATCAATGCAATAGTGCCGCTAGTGCACTTGCACAATAATACCCGAAGAGTATAATAAATTAACTATACAGGGAAACAATATCACGCACCCTGCTGTTACAGCAGCAAGTTAAGAGCTTGAGATATCAAACACAGGAAAGAAAAGAACAGCAATATTGTAAATGCAATGATAGGTAAGTAGTTATTAAAAATGTAAAATCCATTTCTACATTATATAATTATGTACCTACCTAGTTCAGTAGTTCTATGTGTGAGTTGTGACTGTGGTGGTGATATATTTATTTATTTAATCCTTTATTGCACATAAAATAACAATATTACATTATATTATTATCAGAGATCAGAATTGGTAGAGTGATCCTACTTACATGATAGTTTATGCGTGATATTTAAATACGTTATAGACATGCCTTTTTAAAAAAATAATGCAATTTCACTTCACTGTTATAAGTACTAACAGCCGCACTCCGAAAGTAAAATAAAAATAAAAACTGCTGCAATTGGAGACGTTCGTTGCATTAATATTAATGGGCATGTTGACTAATTTTTATTTTTTAGTCCGTCTTGTAGATTATTAAAAAATATTGGACACGTATTTTTTCTTTTTTTACGTAATCAAAAAATAACGGCGATATATTGAGTTGAAATTTCGCGTGACGTCACTATTCTGACAGTTTGTATGGCTGTTTTGCGGTTAGTGACGTCACGACCTCCTCATCCTAAACTTTAATGCGCTTTATCTCTGAATATTTTAATTTATTTAAAAAAGCAAAAAATACGTGTCTATTGTTTTTTTATTTTCTAACTGACGGACTAATTAGAATTTTGATTTTCAATAGTAGGCAACATCCCTATTGGCATTTAACTAAGTAGTACCTACCTTAAACTTAGTTAAAAGACCGAGTGTGACCGTTGTAAGAAAGAAAGAAAGAAAGAAAGCTTTCTTTCTTTAAATACATTCAGCACAACACAAGAAAAAGAAACAAACATAATCCTAATCGTAATATTCGCCGCATGCTATGTTTACATAATTACCTACTCTTACAACTAGAAGAAAATTAATAAAACCTAAAACATTTTTGAAATTACGAAATCCCGGTCGCCTTTCCCATAGCCATATTAGCATAATATACGTGGTAGGTAGGTACATCAATTTCTCGAAATTCTCCGATCTCTGTTCATTATTTCCAACACGAAAACTAAAAATGATAAAAAACATCCGCCAAAATAAATAATAAACACTCCTAAAATATCATTTAAAGACAAATCTTGTAAATTATCTTCATAATAATATTTTCTTATTTTGTTAATGTTAATAAAGTTACTAATAGACCGACGATGTAGATAAAATTGAATAACTTGACTCTCTAGATATCTTATTCTTTTTAGATTTGGATTGCCTTTTTTCAAATATGCTGTCAAATAAATATGAGCAAATGGTTCCGTAACGCAATGTAGTAGTGGCTCGCCGTATTCGTTACGAAAAGTGTTTGTAACATAATTAAAAGTAAGTCTAGATTTAAATATATAATACCTTTTTCCGCCACTTGCAACATATTTAAGACAATCTAGATGACTATTACCTAATATTGGTTTGGTCTTTAATACATTTATTTGGAAGTCATTAGTACGATTAATGAAATCATATATCTTATAAGTCAAACATGGAATAAAACTGTTATTGACATCATTTAATGAATTTATTTGTTTGTGACTTATAGGATTTATGAAAACATTTGATAAGTTGCATTGATAAAAACTAGTAATCATCCATGTATAAAGTACCCATAAGTGAATAAACTGTTTTCCTCTAATATTCTTTCTTGAGTTATAAATATTGCCAAACATATATCCAAATGCTACTAATAAAGACAATGAGAAATTTTCTAAATTCCTTCTTCCAAAAATCTCAAATAAGTAAAAAGCAATAGATACAATTATAAAACTTATCAGTATTGTAAACCAAACGTGCGGTTGAAAATGAAAAAACATTGACATCCATTTATCCATTCTTAATGCTTTTGGTACAATTATTACAATATCGTCGGCATAATGAGGAGTACTAATATCCAAAGCAATCATACGATTTGGGGAAAGTGATATACCCCCTATTACATAATCTATAATGCCATTATTTATATCTTCCAACGCTCCAGTAAATGTAAAATTATTAGAAACAACTCCTATGCCGTGTTGTCTTCTATCGATATCGCTATATAAAACATTAAGGTTTCGAAATTGCATTTTTTCCACTATTATATTTACAAACTCTTCCTCGAACCCAATAACTTTATTGCCCATTTGTGAATTTTGTGGAAATGTAAAAGGCTCTCTGATGTTAACCATCATGGTCATATTACAGTTAGAATACGGTACATTAGATTTTTCTTTAAGAGAATCTCGTAACGCAACGCTTACCGTAGTACTGTTATAATTTTTTCCGACTATCACATCTTTGCAATTGCTATATTTCTTTATCGCAGCAGGTGTGAATGTACAATGCTCGGCAATTTCAAAATCATATAGATATAGTGCATCTTCCGTGATTAGGACTATTCTGAATACGTAAAGCCAATGAAAATTCTTAAACACTTCTATTTCTTCTGTCTGTGACAAGTCTTCTACAATTACCACAAATATTACTTTTGGATTCCAAAATTTGTCTTTCACTAGGTTTTTTATACCAGCTTTAAGTTCTTCATAATTATTTGTTATCATTACATACCATTCGTTGGGAATACAGTTATCCATCCACAAAAAGCTTCGTGTTACGATTTTATGTTTAAACAAATTATTGATAGTTTTCACTTCATTATCGAAATCGGCAAAATTAACTAAAGTAAGGACCTTGATGTTAACATGATCGTTCATCAGAGTCAACGCACAATCACTGTGCAGATTTCCATTCTGTGGTAGAGGTATTGTGTTAGCGTTAGAATGAAACGATTCGATCAAAAATATTAATAAGAACATTTTTATTGAATAGCGCATATTTTATTATTAAATTTTCCTCGTGACATTTGTGTACAAAAATTGAGAAAGGATTAAATGTGAGATAGGTAGGTACACAGACAAATGTGTGATAAGTATAAAAAATAGTGGTTGCTTATTTACTGCCGTGTAATTTGTTTGTTATTACATCTACTTTATTAAACAAATAACTAAAGAACTACATGTGACACTATAATTAAAGTTGTTGGGTTAGGCAAGTACACATTTGACTTTGGTCCAATGTTAACATATCGATAACTAACTGCTCTCCCCGCGTGGTTTCACCTACGTAAATTTCGAGATTCTCTCAGGAACTCTTCGTATCATCAGGATGAAGTACCTTGAATCTAACTCGAAGACCTAAACTACTTGTGGGTAATATACGGGATTATAAGTTTACCTAATGTTCTAAATGAGTTAAAAGGCGGTTTCAAGTAGGTACCTACTACCATAGTACTATATTATCTGTGCTACTACCTAGGTATCTGAGTTTTGTCTCAAATATCTGAAAAACATTATTTTTGATCAACATTTTTTATTTAATCCCAACTACTTAAATGCGAAAGTAACTTTTTTTGTCTGTCTGTCTGTCTGTCTGTTACGCTTTCACGCCTTAACCGCTCAACTGATCATCATGAACACGTTGTCAGAGGTACAGAAAAAGACATATTAGGCTACTTTGTATTTCGGAATTCCCGCGGGAACTCCGAAACTAACGCGGATGAAATGACATGAAATTTTGAATACGTGCGTTGTCAGGGACACAGAAAAGGATACTTTTTACTTTGAAATTCCCGTTTACCATAAACCTTAGGGTTCTTAAGTTATCTTTAATAATAATAATAATCCACTTCACAACACACAGATCTACTTGATATCTTTATAATGTAATTTTTGTTTTGGTAAATAAAAAAAAACTAATATTAAAGCGACGCGACGTGTGAAACACCTACTGTGTTTGGGTAATATGTGAGTTTGTTTGTTTATTACGGTTTTACGCCTTAACCAATCAACTGATCATCATAAAATCTCGCATGGGTAGAAACACGTTAAGGGGTACAGAGAAAGATATAGGGTACTTTTTATCCCGGAATTTCTGCGGGATTTTCGAAATTAACGCGGGTGAAACCGCGGAAAAAAGGTTGTTTTATACATAAAAATTACGCTATTCATGAGAATTGAGCGCGCATCTTTTCTTCGTATTGCAACTTTCTCGCGGACAAATCAAACGTAATAGTACATTGTTATCCTAGGGGTGAAAGTAACTTATTTAACTAAGTAAGTTAATAAGGGACTAAATAAGTCTTTCTCCCGAGGATAACACTGTGCTTTTCATTACGAATGCAAGGAAAGTCAAAATAAAAATAGGAATTAGATAAAGAAAAAATGAGTGAAGATCGGATAGTCGCTTGACACTTTCCCTATTTCTTTTTCTTTGGCCGGCTAGCTATTCAGCCAGTATTTTTTATTTACATTGTGGCGACCTAAAAAAAATATTATCTTTAATTATTAAGTATTAATTAAAGAAAATAAAAAAATATAAATAGGAATTAGCTTAAGAAAAAGTGAATGAATTTTATTTTAATTAATACCTACTTAAACTTTACGTTATTTCAATTTTACATCGCGCTGGCTGTATAGAAAGTTGAAACATGGTTCAATAGAAATGTGAAAATAGACCTAGTTTTTTTTTTATAATTTGACAGTTGTCAGTTGAAAGCGATTCTCCCTAGGGCTGAAAAGGGTTACTTTCAACCCGCTTCTCAGGCAACTTCAGACCTACTTTCCGAGTATGAGTAATGAAAAGATCATTTTATTGCGTACCGACCCTATGTAAATCCTTTTCATTAAAAGTTTTCTAAGTGTTTTTATCAGTGTTTTTATGATTTACTAAATTTCATTTTTATTTGATTATTTATTTATTGATCCACAAATATACAATTTGACTTATAAGTACATATATAAGTATATTTACATCTCGCCAACCTATAAATAGGATGTTGGCGAGGAAAACCCCTGAAAACGTGTATGCGAGATTTCATGATGATCGGATGAGCAGTTAAGCCTTTAGCACATTATAAGAAATTTTCTTGTAAGACAATGATTAGTGTGTGCGTGCCTTTTTACAATGCCGCAACAATTTTGTATATAGAGTACCTAAGTATAATTAAGGTTGTTTTGTGTCACCAACTGCCCATAATATAAAAGGTTATCTTTATAAAATTTGTGGTTATTGCGTCAACAACAATTCCTCTATATTTGTATTTTCATGTGATTTTCCCTAATGCTCATACATGTAAATGACGAGTTCTGTGCAACTTGTGGATTGTGTTGTGTTATAATATGTACTCAGTAGAAACTTATACAGATTTTTCGTAAGTCTTTAGATATCCTTCCTAGTACTGTATCATGCCTAAACACATTTACTTATCAAATCCCAACATTTTGTTCGAGGATGATGAAGTAACAATACACCAAGGTCACCGATTAAGGCACAGTCCATCAACACATAAAATGGAGTACAAATCTGATGACAACGAAAAAAAGAAAGCTGAACAGAGAATTCTTCAATCCGCCAACAGGGGATTACAGATTCTTCATGATACAGAACAAATTGGTATTATCGCAGCAAATGAACTTCAATGCCAAGGAGAGAGTGTCCGGATCACAAATAGACGTCTCGACGAAATAAAAAGCAATTTAATTCGCAGTGATAAGAAAATTAAAAATATAAAGTCGATTTTTTTCGGATTTAGCAAATATTTCCCTAAAAAATTTCAAAAAGATATTACTGATAACGCCGCGGTGGTGACTAAACCTCGATTAAGAAGAGATTCTTTGAGAAAGAGTCTGAGCTTGCCGGAGCTCAACGTTAATGAATCATCTTTTACATTTCAACCCGGCTGCATTTCGCAAACCCGAGAATTTAATAGTAACGATACACTTGATAAAGAATTAAATTATATTTTTGGTGAAATGAACAAAAAAGTTGTTAATCTCAAACAGATAGGTAATGGTATTTCCACTGAAATTCAAATCCAAAATGAATTACTCGACAGTGTTACAGTTAAAATAAACAACTCTAACATAGAAATTGTAAAACAGAATAACGAAGTTGAAAAAATTATTCGTGAATAAAGATCAGTATAGGAGTAGATAATTGTTTGTTCTTTTCTCATAAGAAAGTTTTTACTAATATTGTATAATACCTATATTAATTATTTATTAAATTACTGGTTGTTCCTCACGGCATTACCCTCGTTAATTTTGGAGTTCCCGCAAGAATTTTGGGATAAAAAGTAAGTTTCCTATGAGCTTTTCTGTCCCCTGACAGTGCAAAATTTCATGATGATTCGTTGAGTGGTTGAGTGAAAGCGTAACAAACAAACAAAGATTAACTAGTTATATGTAGGAAAGTATGCCTAAGCCTGAAATATCAAAGTTTAAAAATGTAACAAACTCTTCCAGGTACCTACTAGTTATGATACCTATATATTATGTACCTATCTACGGTATTATCCTGTGGTGTTATCATAATGGTAACTAGTATGGATGATACAAGTTATTGCTCAATCCCGAAGATATAATAGGTATATAAACAATAGCTTTCACCCGCGCGGTAATTTCGGAGGTCCCGCAGGAATTCCGGGATAAAAAGTACCTTAGGTACGTACCTCAGGATCACTGTAGTTTCCATCCTTTTGTAGCGGGAGCGGGATAAATGATATGGGCATGGCTCGACCGCCACCAAAGGGAAAGCTCCCGCCGGGCGAGGTGGTATGCCCGGCTAGTATGTATAGTATTATATTATCTGTGGAATCGCGGTTCCGACTGTAGTTTGATGGACTTCGGAGGTCGTATATTATGCAGCGCAGTATGACAATTTCGTTAGCGCGATTCAGGACTTCCATAATATAGCCAGTACTCGTCGCTTCGTTGTAGTTCGTCACTTGTGGTGTAGGGGTCGCCACACTATAATGGAAGGTTTACACTTCCATAAGTAGTAAGTAGGTAAGTAATTAGGTAAGTTCAGCTTACCATCTTAGGTAACTAATCGAAAAGTAGACAGCAGCGTCTAAACGGTGAGCGTCCGTGAGTAAGTACCTAAGTAAGTTCAACAATACATTTCACAGTTCACACATCGTCGGACAGCGCGCCGTCCACACGGCGGCAAGTAGTAATAATAATTAATGACTTGGCGGGGAGCGGGAGACGAAGCGGACGGGCGTACGCGCTACTGTCCTGTTAAAAAAATAAAAGACGTGGTTTCTATCCTGCGGCAAGTTGCTACTTAATCACTCACCTATTTACCTGCCGGCCGGCATCCACACGTGTTTTTTACTTACCACTTACCTACTACTTATGGAAAAGTAGGGAAACCGGCCATAAGTGGAATAATGTTCAAAATCGGTTCAGTAGGTAAATCCAGAGATAACCGCCTACAAACTCACAATCTCCGGAGTTCTCGCGGGAATTCCGGGATAAAAAATACCCTTTTTCACTCGGATCACTGTAGCTTTTTATAAGTGAAAGAATTTTTAAAATCGGTTCAGTAGAATACCCCGCGAGGAGGAGAAAGTTGCCTAACGGACCTCTGCAAACCCGTACTGGCAGGGAGTGTCCGATTTGCACGGACTAAAAACCCCTCCTCCAGGCTACTCGTAGCAGTTGAACGGAACTATAATTTAACTCATCGTTCAGCTGCAGAGTGTTTCTGGATGATACCCTCCTCTTTCTATTGCCTTAAACTCTCTCTCAAAGCTCTTTTTTGCTTCTTGATTGATGAATGAATGACTGATTCCAGCTCCCCCCGTAGCATCACCTCCATCATGTTCTCTTTGCTGATGCTGTGTGTTAGATCCCTGATCAAAAACTTATGTTTGCGTTCGAAGAATTCGCGTTCCTGTTCGAAGCGAGGGCACGCGAAAAACGTGTGCTTCGCAGTGTCGACATCCTCGCAGTACTAGCAAATATCCCAGTGTGTTTTCCCCTTTTCCACTTGGTAAGTAGGTAGGTACCTATTCTTTTTCGTTAGGTGTTGAATATCCCACGACCAGAAAAACACTGAAATTGGACATCTTTAGAGAGTGTCATTTGACTTTAGTGAGTAGCTGTTATGGTGTGACTCAGAGAGAAGGTAATCACTAGTGTGACTGATAGCACCAATAGTAGATTTTACAAGTGCACTAAACGAACCATTTTTTATCCGAGACTTAGCAGCCCGAGCCGAGGGCGAGGGCTGATAGTAATGTCGAGGATAAAATGGTTTTGTGGAACGAGTTGTAAACTCTGCTTTTCACTTCGATTGTGAGGAAATAAAACAGTAGTTTAACATGACATTTCTTTAATTAAAATTCAAAGTAAAATTAGTACAGTTTTGAATAGTGAAGGAAATTGTTTTTCCCGGCATATTGACGGTATTTATGTCTTAAAAAACACAGAAGGCAAATAAATTAAAGTAAATATTTTTTCACTTCTCATGCTCTGAAAGTGCTTTTTTGTGCAGGATCACAAACTACTTAGAGATACTAACTACTTAGAGATAAGTACTACTACTGTGCAGGATATAGGCTGCACAAAATCGAATTTTGTGCACAAGGGCATTAGCGTATCTACTCATAAATAAATCTATATTAGCGCAAAGAAAATGAGACATACAGCCAAACACAATAAGAAGTTAATAGATAGAATTTGTTCTTTTATAGTAGACAAACAAGAACTTTCATACGAGTAGCATGAGAAGTGAAAAGAGTATTTATAACCACTATGTTTTAAATAGTGCGGACTTTTGGCGGCAGTTGAGCAAAATGGACGTCAGTTTTATTTCTTTGTTGTAGTTACAAGTTAGTTTATCTTGGTTAATATTATGTAAACGTAGTGAAATTTGCATAATAGTGATCCATTAGTGATGAACAGTATGTGGAAACAGTGAAATAAGATGAAATGGGGTGTTCGCTGAGAGATTATCGTTTTACTATAACTTCTTACCGAGCATCCTATTAAGGTCCATTTGTAAAAAATTGCTTCCAGCAGTCCTGGTAAAGCATCGAAATGCATCTCACCTACGCGATGTATTTCAATGTAAATAACTTATGAAAAGAAAAAGAAAGAAAGAAAGAAAATAAATTTATTTGCCAACCAACACAAAATATGACAACTGCGGCAGTATAAAAATGTTGACAAAATGGTCCTGGCTCAGCATAATGCTATCTCAAACATAATGAACTGGCTGTATTGACTTAGCTTCCTTTGCCTTCCCCATAAGGTTTTTTAACAAAATATTGCGAAGCCGTTACCGTTTAAGAGCGATGCCACACGGGCGTTGTCTGTGCGTTGCGTTAGCGCTGCGTCGACTGAGCGGTGACGCTCCGTTGTTCTACATACAAATCTGAACGACATGCCACACGATGCGTTGAAATGACGGAAGGCGACGCAACGCAAGCGCAACGTACAAGGAGAGGTGAGAGACGAGGTGGGGAAGGGAGCTGCGTTGAAACGACGGAGCGGCAGCGCAGTATTTATTAGCATATTGAAGGTGACAGTTATTGCACATTTTATTGTGAAAATGAGTGCGGAAGATATTGATATAGATTATCTTATCTCATTAGTTCAAGAAAGACCTCCTTTATGGGATAAATCAAATGAAGATTTTATTCAACTCCATTGTCGTTCAAAGACTGACATCCTACACCAACGCAGCGACGACGGAGTTAACTACGTTGACGCAGCGTCGACGCAGCGCTCATGTGGCATTCACTGCGTTGAAATCATCGCGGCGCGACGACGCAGCGCAGCTGCAACGCCCGTGTGGCATCGCTCTTAAATGGGACGCAGCCCAGTATACTGTCATCCATGTCATTGGCATGTCACGCTGTCGACCACTCATATCAACCGACACCTGATCACCTGGTCAAACCCAGCGCCAGGCACTTTACCTCGCGCTGGTACTCACAGACCACAGTACAAAAATGGTGGAGATTATGACGTCATACTGCTTACTGCGGATAGTGCGGCAGTATACTGAAAGTTATAACGGAATGAATTTCTCGTCACTGTGAGCACTGGACTAGTGCTATCCGTAATAACGGAACATACCCTTTGTCAAACTTTGAAGAAAAATACGACTGAATTGTCTTTCCCTGAGAACAATTATTGTTCTGAGGTCTTTCCTATAAAAAACAAAAATAAAACGTCAATACGAGACAGCTATCTGTCACTATAAAGGATATGTTCCGAAATGGACTGAGAGCACTGGCCCAAAAATTCGTTCCGAATAACTTACAGTATACTGTCGCAGTATCCACAGTGGGCGGTATGACGTCATAATCGTCGCCGTTTTTGTACTGTCAGCACTGGCGCTATCGAGGTAAGGTGCTTTCATTGGTTAGATGACGTGATCAACCTCGGACCAATGCAAGATTGGTCAACCGCGTCGGTCGGTTGATATGAGTGGTTGTCGGTTGACAGCGTGAGATGATAATAACATGGATAACAGTATACTGGAGTACATTCCGTTTTAAACAGTATCCAGTATTGCTTAATATAGCTAACTTTATAGAAATGGCTTCGCAGTATACTGCAGTGACGTCATACCTTTCAGTGGTCTCAGTGTTTATGGAACATACCCGAAATGACTTATGACAGCTGTCAAGTGTGAAGTTTCGTCTTTTGCTTGGGCGACTTTTTTCCAATAGTTTCTTCTATTTCCGTATTTAATATAGAAAAACAATAGTTTGATTTCTCTGGTTCATGCTTTTCAGTAAGTATCAAGCTTTTTATTGTTTATGTGTCACATCACTTACTTACATACATTCCCGCAACGATAGTCTACGATCAAAATTTTTTCTGACGAACAAAACATACCTACATTTTAATGTAATCGCGGATGTCAGCGTCATTTTACTCCTTATTTAAGTAGGTAGGTACTGTTCATTTAGATGTCTGTTTTGCAGAGTTTTTGAGACTCTGCGTTCCATCAGATATAGTTAGTATGTTATTACATAGGTAGGCCTTATGCATCTATCTATGGTGGATTGATGATGAATGAGTCATTAATTGTCTTCAAGCACACATATAAGTACGAATATCACAATGGTTCAAGTTTATTACTAACATTATAAGTAGTTATGCACCCCAATGTATTTGTAAATAAAGATGGAAGTACTAAATATGATATCAAAAAAATATTCTGATGTTTGGAACTAAATTTTCTTGGAGTCTGATAACAGCTGAACAAAATATTACTTTTGCTTTTTTTCAGATAACCACATTAATGGCATCTTCAAATACATTGCAAAAGGCAATTGACCTTGTCACTAAAGCTACAGAAGAAGATAAAAATAAAAATTATGAGGAAGCATTGCGTCTTTACGAACATGGAGTAGAATATTTCCTTCATGCTGTGAAATATGAAGCACAAGGGGAAAAAGCTAAGGAGAGTATCAGAGCCAAGTGTCTGCAGTACTTAGACCGTGCTGAAAAATTGAAGGAATACCTTAAGAAAGATCGTAAAAAAAAGCCTGTAAAAGATGGGGAGTCAAATTCAAAGAGCGATGATAAGAACAGTGATAGCGACTCTGATGACCCTGAGAAAAAAAAATTACAGGGAAAGTTGGCAGATGCTATTGTCGTAGAAAAACCACAAGTTAAATGGAGTGATGTCGCTGGTTTGGAAGCAGCTAAAGAAGCATTGAAAGAGGCTGTTATTTTGCCCATTAAATTTCCTCATTTATTTACAGGAAAAAGAATACCCTGGAAGGGTATCCTCCTGTTTGGTCCCCCTGGTACTGGTAAATCTTACTTAGCAAAAGCTGTTGCTACTGAGGCAAACAATTCTACCTTTTTCTCAGTCTCATCATCTGACCTTGTATCTAAATGGCTCGGTGAATCTGAAAAACTAGTAAAGAATTTGTTTGAACTGGCACGTCAAAATAAGCCTAGTATAATTTTCATTGATGAAGTAGACTCCTTATGTTCTTCACGTTCTGACAACGAATCTGAATCTGCCAGAAGGATTAAGACAGAGTTTCTTGTACAGATGCAAGGTGTTGGAAATGATATGGATGGTATCCTTGTTCTTGGGGCCACAAATATTCCTTGGGTACTGGATGCTGCCATCAGGAGACGTTTTGAGAAACGTATTTACATTACACTTCCAGAAGAACATGCTAGGTTGGCTATGTTCAAACTCCATCTTGGTAATACTCCTCATCAGCTTACAGAGCAGGATTTGAAAGTGCTTGCTGCGAAAACGGAAGGTTATTCTGGTGCAGATATAAGTATTGTTGTACGCGATGCACTTTTCCAGCCAGTGCGTAAAGTACAGTCAGCGACTCATTTCAAGAAAATTTCAGGGCCCAGTCCAAAAGATCCTAATGTGATTGTTCATGATCTTTTGACTCCATGCTCACCGGGTGATCCAGGGGCTATGGAGATGACCTGGATGGATGTGCCTGGTGATAAATTAAGTGAACCAGCTGTTTCGATGACTGATATGTTGAGATCTCTGGCAACATCCAAGCCAACCGTTAATGATGATGATATGGTAAAACTGAGGAAGTTCATGGATGACTTTGGACAGGAAGGTTAGAACAATTGAAACCGAATTGATGACACATTTTCTTGTAATGCACTTTCTTTTGCAAACAAATTTTGCATGATTTGCAATTTTTTTATTTTTCTAAGTACCTATAATTTACTTGAATAATTACTAGTAATTAAACTGTAGATTTATTTCATTTGCCTTAAAAGTTAAATCACTACACTGCTTTGTAAATTTCTGAATTTCAAAATTGTTTTAGTTTATGTAGGACCAAGTACATAATATTTTTAATAATAATGAAACCATGTATCTAATTTGTTCTTTTTATGTTAACTTAGTGCTGGCTCCACTGTTACTCCCTTTTTGCTCCGTCTTTTTTTATTTGTTTATTCAAAAGACAAGTTCATACCTACCTACCTAGTATTTTAAAATTGCTATACCTAACTCCTCTTTTATCTCTCCTCGAGAACCAATTGTAATGAAACAGCCTATATTTTGATTTACACTATAAGCGAGGCGACTAGGAAAATCCCGGTAAATTAACACAATAAATGGACATAGATGAGCAATAGTGTGTTAACCCACACTGGAGAAATTTTGAGTAAATCGCGTTTTAAAAGTAGCAGCGCCATTTTGTCTCAACATTTTTTATGTTCAATATTTAGTTACATATTTAAGCAATGTAATAAGGTAAACACACAATTAAAAAACGTTCCCTAACTCTCAATAAATCGTTCTGAATCAATAACTTTATTTTGTGGGTTAACATGTTATTGCTTATCTGCGCCCAAATAGGTACCTAAGTAGGCCATCACCATTAAGGGTGATAGTTCAGCACTGCACTACTTTCAACACGGCAATCTTTTTACAAACTCTTCAATAAACTTACTTTTTTATGAAAACTCGTAATTTTCGTACCTGTATAGGTCTTTACTTCCTTGCACGCGATATTTCGACCGCTTCTTGGTATCCAATTGAGATGAGGCATTGATTCTAATGACAATCTTAAATGGCGACATCAATTTTACGCAATGTGTCGAATCACTTTTACTAATTGTAATTTGTAAGAAGCAAAGATCGCATCTTGAAAACACGTTGAAGGTATCATTCAACAGATAGAGTTCATTAAATTTAACTGTCGTAACTTAACTGAGTCGACGACGTTTTTTGAGGAGAGGGGGTCGAAACTTTGTGTATCATAGTAAGAGATCTCGAGGGAGTCCTGATAAAATCCATGTTAATAATATAGGACATAGGTACTTACAGAGAAAAAAATAGATTTTTGTATGTTTGTACCTAATGGATTAATTAAAAAACTACCGATTTCAAAAATGCTTTCACCCATTCTATGTCAATATGTGACATGGCGTACTTTTTATCCTGGAATTCCCACGGGAACTCCGAAATTCATGCGAGTGTAGGGTAACGACTTACTAGTCGATAAATGATTTGTCATCGGTTTTCAGTATGAATTTTACCATCCATATTTTTATATACCAGAATTTAATAAGTTATTATTTATTTGCATTAGCACTACGTATATGATTAAAATAATTGAGAGTTTAGATCTAAATTTATAATATTAGGTATAGTGTCTTCACTGTGTGGAAATAAATTTATTATTATGTAAGGACAAGAAAGTTATTTTTCTTAATATTTGTAATAACGTACCTACCTACATAATATATGTATTGTCTCAACTCTAACGTCGTCTAAATGAAACAAATTAGATAGAAAAATCTCTAAATTCGTCGCTTATATTTTTAATGTTGGCGTTTTGCAGATGCTTAAAATAAAACTAATAAATAGATTAGCTACGTGTATGTTATGCTTTTAGTTATCTCTTGCATACATAATGTTGTATCCACCTGGATTATATTTTATTATTATGTCCATTATTTTTATGATTATTGTAATGTTGTTTAAGGATTATAATAAAGTTTAATAATAATATTTCGTGTGTGTTTTCCGTCAGAAATAATATACCATCTTTTGCTGTAAAATATTTATAATTATGAAGATATCACTTACAATTAGTTTTATAGATTTATCGTGTAATGACAAACTTAGGTTAGTACATACAAACTAACTATATAGAATGTTTGTAAAAAACTAAATATCACTACATGAAGCGTTTTGAACGACAGTCGACTCGAGGAATTTATTTCTGTAAAAAGAAATGACAAATGGTTAATAGGTACCTAATGGACATTTTAGTGTAGGTATGAGGCGGTTCCTCAAGTTAAATCAGTTATTATATTATGTATTTGTATAATGGTGAATTTTTAGATAAAAGATTTAGATCTTATTACAATAACTTTGCAAAATATTATGGTGTGCAGGTAATGGCCATGTTTTAGTAGCCTTAACTTATTAAGGCTTCAAAAACGTGAAGGTGATAGGGTAACCAATTGAATGTACAGTCAGCAGCATCAATACGTATATGTTAACACTTTGGTCAGTCTTTGAATCTTATTACTATTGCAACAATACACGTATATGTAGATATTGAAATTGAAATTGATGAAATAGTTACTAACGAATAATGACAGTTTTCTCTCTCTTATGAGAGCCGATCGTGGCTACACATCTCAGCTTCATCTTCGGTTCGGCGGGAACACTTAATCCGAGGGTAGACACCACTAAGCCCTGAGTTACTGACGTGGCCCCGTAAGGTATCAACCAGGATCTCTCCGTCATCTGTCATAGGAAAATAATAGGTAAAGATTCTACATAAAGGTAGTCATGGTATCTATTCATAAAATTACGTACATAGGTAACTACGTTGTACGTTGTTGTTAGGCAGGTATTCTTTGGTAACAAGAACATCGCACCCACGACGCACGCGTGCACACATATAGGTAATCTTACATTTGTAATCTTTTTTATTACTAGTTGTTCCCCTAGATTTCAATCGAGTTAATTTCGGAGTTCCAGCGGGAATTACTGTCCCGGACAACGTGTAGGAATGCAAAATTGCAGGATGATTGGTTCAGTAGCTAGGCGTGATAATAGGGATTTTTATAACTACTTATATCGCTCGCTATACCTACCTACCCAAACAGTAAAACACCTAGATTTTGTGTTATTCTGAGTTACTCTATTAAGTTCTACATTATTTAGTCATCTGTCGTTTAGATTCTAATACTTGACCTTTCTACCATCGATGTACCATTGTAGATCCGGTGCAGGAAACGCTCTCGCGGATGAGCAATTCACATCGAGCGGTTCCTTGGGCCGGTAAGGGCGCTCGTGGCCCGTGATGCGGGGCGCTTCACGGGGAAAATCTACGACCGTGAGAGAACACACTTGATAAAAAAAAAACCTCGAAAACACAGATGAAGTGTGCCGTCATATTTATCCTACTGTTGCTCAACTGTGTTTTGGTGATCTTGATTTGTCCAAAAAAAACGATAGTATAATTTCTTCTTTTGAAAATGGAAATTTATTTACCATAACACACATAACATAGCAATTACTTGTAGTCCCCACACTAGGCGTAGCCTGTAACGTGGGGGCAGTTTCGGAAAGCTTTAACATACTTATCACTCGGTCATAGGTATATGCGTGTACAAGTGTTCGTGAGTATGTGTGTGTGCGTGTGGGTACGCGTGCGTGCATCTGGGTGATCAGTGCATCAATAGAAAGTCAAGACAGCAGCAAAACGGAATATCTGTCAACTGTAACGAATAAAATGTGGGCAAAAATTTATATATATACCTAGGTAGGTACACAGGTAGGTACTCCACTATTGTTTGGTAAGATAAATAGTGTAAATAGGTGTATACTGTAATAATTATACAGTTCGGAAAGATAGACAGTTATAGGTACATCATACTTCAGCAGTCAGCTATAGCTTAGCTTGTGTGTATCTACGTATCTACTACCTACCAATTAATTATTATTTATTATCTAATGACGTAGATACAGGCTAAGTTCTAAAATAATGACGCTAATGAGTTAAAGTTATTTCTTTAAAATTCAATAAACAAATGCTTTTTAAAACAACCAGTGAGACTGTGGACATAATATAAATTCAGAAAATCATTATCAACTTGGGAAATCGATGAAAAATAAAACTAAACGATAGTTTAATTGGTATAGTAAAGTATGCTCGTATTAACTCCAATAGGTACTTCTGAACCTTAACTAGTGGTTTGTCTTGAAATATTTGAAATAAAAACATTAGATTACCTAGCTACAACGCACAGATCATCCATAATAAAAAAACATAACTTACAGTAAACCTCCATGAAGGCTTCAGCCTGTGCTGAATGGAACGAGGGTGCTTCCTCAGACACCTCGCAGCGGTAGAGGCCCCGCGACCTCAGAGTCAGGTCCCGGAGGTGTACCCGGCGGGCGCTTGATTTATTTAACTGTTAATGATAATGTTATACACTATGTTATTATATAGTATACTAGCTGTCTCGCGCGGTTTCACCCGCGCTAATTTCAAAGTTCCCGCGGAACTGTTCCATACAAACTTTGCAACCCCTTTTTATCCCCTTTGGGGTTTGAATTTTCAAAAATTCTTCCTTATCGGATGCCTACGTCATACAAAGAACACACCCTCCAAGTTTCAGGTTTCTACGATTAGCGGTTGTGCGTTGATCCATCATTCAGTCATTCAGGACAAAGCATTTTATATGTATAGATGTTGGTAAACTTCTTTGAACATGGCTTGACTTTTAATCCGTAAATTAATAGCCACGCCTTAGTACAATATAATCGGCTATAGGTATAATATGGTCAAAGCGATACGATACTGATACTACAATTTTAAATAGGTATCTATAGTTATAAGAAAACGGAAATTAAAGTTATGGAATAGTAAAGTGTTCCTACTACCTATATATACCTACCGGCGTGGTATTATTTATCATTAACTATTTATATTTACTATTAACTTAATTTGTATACTCAAAGATTAAAATAAACTTCACAAATGAAATAAATGCGAAAATGTATAAAGTAAAAAATGTATTAAGATCAATATTTAACAATAGCAGGCTAGGAGAACAAGTGACACGGTTTTATTTTGCATATTTTTTAACTTGGTATACACGATCACCGTACCCAAAAAAAAAATTAGTATCCTTACAGTAAGTAAACTTTTTAGAATAACTACAACACATTAATGTTTATTATAAATCCACTAAACTGACCCCCAATAGTATTTAACTAAATTATCCAGTTATTGACGAGCGATGCGTCATCGAAATACATTATTATACCTACTTATGAAAAATTCCTAATCTCTAGTTACTGATACCTAATTTTTGAGAAAAATCTCTGTGACAGGCGGATGGTCAGAAAGGAAGAACACCGTAGTGATAATAATTCCATTTGTCTTCATAAAGTACGAAACTCCAAAAGAGTGTTATTAAAGTTGTTGTAAGTACCTAATAATATTTTATTATTTATAACCCAGTACGGTGCGTAGGGATTGTCTTATAGGTACAGAAGAAAGAACTGCAGTTATTTCAGCACAACACACAAGAAAAATTAACTGTGTATCTTGCATGCTCGGCCGAAAGGGACACCAACTAGCTAAGTGCGGGTAGGTACACCCAGCGCTGGTTTTCAGTTGGCAGCCCGTTGTCACATAGCTATTAGCTAGTCAAGACGTGCAGAAGTGGATTTGAAGTAGAAAAACAAGCTTACTTACATCAACTTTAACACCGTCCAGCTTGTGTGCGTGCTGCGGTGGTCTCAGACGCGGCATGTAGCGATAGAACTCCTCGTTGTCGCGGTACCATTTGACGGAGTAGAGCCTGCCGCCTTCCAGGTCGTAGTCACAGTTGAGGGTGGCTGACTCGCCACGCTGCTTCAGCGACGGTACCGATATGTCGACCACTCGTAGACAGATCGATACTGCACATTTAAGACAAAATATCATCAATGCACCAAAAAGTGGAATAAACTAAATTTTGACGTTACTCACTTTAATCCAACTTTGACCAAACTGCTATTTGAAGAAAATATCGAGGGTAAAAAACCTTTTGTTATTAAATGAACTGGGCAATTTAAAAAAAAACATCTGCATTTTGATCTAGTTACAATTGTATTTGAATATGTGTAAGACCGCCCTCTTGAATTATTTTGAAACTTATATCATGGTATGGCGATTTACAGAATGCCCTTTGCTTAGTATTTGTAGGTATAGTCTCAAGTAAAATAACTGTGACATACGGACAAATGGTTAGACGGACGGACTTGACGAAGTTATATGGGTTTCGTTTTAAACCAAACCCTAAAAACACCAAATGTGACGGAACGGTGGATCAAATATGAATAATATATTCGTGATTTTTTCGTAAATAAGCAAACTGTCACATTTAATTATACGTATTACATTACATTTATGCATTACATGTACAATATGTAATGACATTCATTGATTTATGTACAAACTATACCTACTCTTTATGTTTCAATTAAAAAAAAAAAGATTAAAAAATTGCATATCTTTACGCACCTTTTACATACATCGTAATGTAACATATTATGTAGCTGACGAACTTCATTTTTCCAAAGAATAATGTATGAAAATTGCATTATCGCATAGTTTTTAATTACTACTAGGTACGTCACTGATCTCTAATGTACAAATGATTATTATTCTAAAACAAATAAATATATGCTAAATTTTGTTTAGGATCGACAGCCGTTGCAAACGAAATAAAACTTTCTTCGTAACTTTCTTCTCTTTCGACGTAAGAAAAGTACTCGTATATTATAGAAAATAAAAAAAAATGAATTACGAAAGTAAAAATAATGCAGTTTAAAACTTCGTATTCTACGGCGCGAATTTAATAAATTGCAAGCGAGCGCATCGTGCCACTCGCAGGTCACAACTGTTGCTACGAAACGAAACACGAGAAATCTCTACGCCGCGCTACGTGGCGTAGGTTGCCTACGAATGCTACGAACTGCTACACCTCATGGTTCTCGTTATCAAAGTTATTTTTTTCAATAACAAATATGTGTGAACTGTTGTGAAGTGGATTATTATTATTATTAATGAAAATAATTTGACAAAATCCCTAACGCGTAAATAAATGATACTAAATATTTAATACCTGGTCCTCTCCACCTACAGGTTTCCTGGATGAGATTAATATAAAGTGATAAGATCACCTTGGTGTGCCTTTATAGTTAATTAACATTAATTAATGGTTTACCATAAAAATATTCAATTCCATTCTAAATACGGATTGTCAAATAAAGTTGGATGGATTTATTAAAAAAAGTAGTATCTATTAGATTTATCTAATTCGTACTCTCAATGTTCAAAAATAAAATGAATTATCATATTAGATAAATAATTAACATTATCAAAAGAAAAAGAGAAAAAATAAATAATAACATCAACTAATACTCATAGTAACAAATAATAATAGGTAGAATATGCTGTGCCTTATTATAACACCTGTACAATGTACATGTACCATATTTCAGCAAATAAACGAATTGAATTACATTGAATAGAAGTTTTTAAAATCTATCGGTTTATTTGTACAATGTACGGAAGAGTTTATGTAAAATAAACGCAAAAACGGAAAATGTTATGACCTAAAATATGCGGGTTAGGTGAAAAACAGAGAAACAACAATGTTATAAATGAGTATTCGCTATTTTACTAGTTGTACATATTAAGCGCGAAAATATAATATGCTATTGCATAAGTACATGATTAAGCTTCCAGATTTAACAAATCATGGACGTAAATCCCGAGCGGTCGATGTAAATTGCAAAAATATTCAGACCATTAGTATAAATTCGAATGGGGCTGCGTAAGTAAGTAACATTACCGCATTAAGGATATGACCGCGGATTAGCAACGGATTTAATAAGTAGGTAGGTAATTCACTAATGGCATAAGAAAAACCGTTTTCCATTTTACATTCTTGCGATATTATAAACACATTAACATGATTGGCTCAATTCCCGAATCTGCATTTATAAGATTACGCAAGGAAGTAGGTAAGGATTCAAATTTTCGTGTGTCAAAGTGATTCATTCACCTTGTCGGTCGATTCTACTGCCCGCTCCACATTCTCGCGAAAACCTTGCGAGAACGTGAGAAAACCACGAGAAACGGCGGAGAACATCGGCTCCACATTCACGTCTCGTGGTTTTCTCCTGTTCTCCCAAGGTTCTCGCGAGAATGTCAAGCGGGCATATAGGTAAATGAGATGCCATGTCCAACATGCTAGGTTATTAATAGGTTAGGTTTGTACTGCTGACTACGACACGCGAGTCAAGCGAGCGGAGCGAGCGTGCAGCGGCAGGCGATGCACCAAAGACAAATCGTTCACACTGATACCTATACTTTTGCTTGACAAGCTACGCCAACTTTGTTATAAGGATATAGATACGCAATAGTGTGTCAACCCATACTGAAGTCATTTTGAGTAAATCGTGTTTTAAAATTATAGCGTCATTTTGTGTCATTGTTTTTTACGTATTATTGGAATTAATAACAATGCAATAAGTTTAAAACAATTGAAAAACGTTCTCTAACTCCCAAAGAAGCGTTCTGTAACTATACCTTAATTTATGAATTTTTGTAGGTTTATAACTTATCATGTTTTTGCTTATTGGCGATAAGACAAAATTCGGTTAGTTAATTTGAAAAATTAATAACTTTAAACACGTTTACAACATCGACCGTAATATATATTAAATCAATGTGTCATTAGACTTTTCATAATTATCTTATAACAAACCACTAATATTCCGTGTCGTGTAACCAATGGAAACACTCAGTGCTCCGTAGAGAAGGAGCTTCATCTCAAATTTATTGGCGGAGTGAATTCCCTTTGAGGTCGGTGATAACGACTGCTCAGGATGTAATATCTTTAAAATACTGTGGATTTTATTAGCGCCATATTATAATATTTGAATTTAAATTCAATATTTAAAGAAACTTTAATAAGGGGAGACTTTATGCGTACCGTTTTGGTAGGGGTGAATTTCGTTTTTAAAAACATATTTAAAAGAAGATGCCTACATAAGATTTTATATATTTAGGGCATAACCTTCAGTAATATCTCCCCTTCGAGAGATTACTCCATTCTTACATACATTTAATAAATCTCTATATTTTAAACTAATGAAACTACAACCAATAAGAAAAGATTTTTCGAAACTCAACCCCCTAAGAGAGTCAAAAGAATATAAAAAAATACCATAAGATGTTGAAGTTAGAGTTACATACATTATAAATGAAGTGGAACCTATGTTCCATGTTCTTACCATGTTCTTACTTCGGCGGTCCGGGTAATATCGGATTTTGTGGTCCTATTGACTACAACTCTCAATATTCTTTTCAATACAACTATGCAACCGCAATGACCTAGCGTTAGATGTCAGTGACCTTTGTCGAAGTCAATGTATTGTAGTGTATACGGTACATGCATTGTGAAAAATATGAAAGACGCAAAAAAATGCCTTAAACAATATTAGATCATCTAACTAAATAAATATAATTTTTCATCTAAACTAATATTATTTAGAGGGAAGAGATTTGATTTTTTGGTTGTTTGTTACGATTTAACTCAAAAACTACCTACTGAACAGATTTAAATTTTATTTTCACCGTTAGAATGCTACATTATCCCTGAGTAACATAGGCAGCCCGGAATTCCTGCGAGAATTCTGAAATTACCGCGAGTGAAACCGCGGGAAACAGCTGGTTTAAGATAATTGAATAACGTTGCATCTGAACTACTAACTAGACTTAAATATAATTTGGAATCGAAGATACCGAACTAAAAAAATGAAAAATAATTTTTTTTGTACGTTACCTTTATGTAAAAGCTAAAAAAGCTGTTTTGAAAAACTCGATGTTTAATGGAATTTAAATTTTTGTACAGAAAACACCAATTCTACTTGGGCAAAACTGAAAAATACTGTTATTACCAAATAATAATATCAGCTCAAAAACGCCTACGCTTACCTATATTTATTAGCCAGTGATTACATTATATATTCATCAGGTACGAGATTTACGTAAAAAGCTTATTATGAACGGAACGGTTCAGGAAATTGCACTGTGCCATTGTGGCAACCAAAATATGGCCTCGGTGTAGAAGCTGGGGTATTCACTCTTTAATTTGCGTCCAAAAGTTGTATCTCTATTTTTCGAGCGTACACAATACGTTGGAGTCATTTTAATTAATTTTGCAATTAAAATATATATTGTGTTCCCCAGAGCACAGCCCGGTTTATAAAGTTGTTGCCAATTTGCTTTTTAATTTATCATTTACCAAGTTTTACACTTAGGTACAGCCGTACTCAGAGCTTTAATGATTGGATACTTAATTTTAAGTGAATATTTTAAAGACAAAACTGCCGTCTCGCAGACGTTCATTAAATGAATTTTAATTGTCATTTCACTAAGTTAAATTTAGTTAAATGCCAATGAACATTTTTGCAGTTTTGTTTTTAAAATCTTTAAGTACTTAAAATTAAGTAATCATTAAAACGATATTGAGTGCGGTCGCTAGCTGAAAGTTATTTGATGTATTCGTAGTAGGCAGTATTTTGTTTTCCCAGCCGTACTTAGTGGAATTTTGAGGAATTTAGGAACCAAAAATAATTAATATTTTATTTATTTATTACAAGCAAATTAAACATTCATGGTAAACGCTATAGTAACTGACTGATAGCTCGAAGACGTCACTAGGTACATAAAATCACATCATCACATTCCATTCATAAAATCCAAACGACATTGTTACTTTTTACAGAATGGTGAAATAGGTCATAATTATGATTTTAGCGTAGGTAAAAAAACGTGTATGATTAAACGCTGATCTTAATATAATGAAAAAATCATCTAAAACAAGTTAATAATTTTGAATTATAAGTAGGTAGATATATTTAAGTCGGTTGAATCGGTTTTTACCAATATAAATTTATAACACAATTTTAGACAAGTATTGCGTCATCTCCTACGTGAAAAAAAAGCTGATTATAAGTTTAGTTATCTTGTTACACAAAGCTTTGTGCTTTGTGTTGATAATACAAAGGCGTGTATCGCCGGTGTTCTATTCGCGAACATCGATGCAAACACAACAAGATTTTGTATCGAAAGAATAAATTCGATCTGAACTCTATGTACTTTCTATAGGAGAGTCTTCGCTAAGCTGCACAAATTGGATACTGTTAACAAAGACCAACTTTTCAATTTCATCTTTACATGTCTATGCAAATGTTTGGCTGTACAAGTGTTTTAAAATTTGCATAAAACGTGAAACGTCAAACAAGCAAGCAAAAATATGTATAAGTATTTGTTAAGATTTTATTTTTAAATTAGGTATCTACTAAGTACCTTTTACTGGAAACTTTTAGGTACGTTTACCTTATCTTTCGATCAAACTTTCCAAAATTTTGTATCCATTTCTCGCCTTTTTATAGTTAATTTATTTGCTCTGTGACATTGATGATCTATTGATTATATGACCTCTACGCATTTTGTAGCCATTATCTCAGAACGTGTGTACCTACGTGCTACGTACATAATAAGTAAAGAGGCCCCGTCCAGGTACTAACGTATACGACTTCAATTAAACTTAACCCATTTATGGAGGCAACACGTGCGCCGTAGCGTGCCTTGTACACTACTTATTCACGGCTCTACTTGGCAACTTGTTAGAGCTACCACACAGTTAAGGCCTCACAATTAAGGTTGAAGAAAGTTGATATTAGCTATTATGTACCTAAGTAAATACACTAGCTCTTGCCCGCAACTGCTACTACATGTAGGTACTGCGGAGATTTTTCCCAGTATTAGTATCAGTTATACCGAATGAAAGTAACCTTAAGAGTATAATCTAAGTTAGAACTGCGGCGAGTGTCATGGGCACCTTTCCGCCGCCGGGAGCGACCCAGAGCAGACAATCTTAGGGTTTTTTTTTTAACTATGATTAGTATGACTACTGCACTCGCAATACCTATTCTTTTTAATGTTTGACACATAAATTTGTTATATTCTACCGTAGTTTTATATTTAATAACAGTATTTATAAAATAATAGCATAAATTAATAATAAGTTATTACGTGGTTAAGTTTTTTGGATTTCTATAAATTTAGACTACTTCGTACTGCGCGGATACAATTAATTAGCCTATCCGTAATTTTTTCCTTAAAAAAGCTCGTAATTGAGTAATGACTTTTGACGTTGTATCAATATTTTCTTAAATATTTTGGATTAATGATAAGTGTCTTGAGTTAACTAAATCTAGTTAGAACTAAGTAAGTTAAATAAAAGCTATGTCTTCATCATCATCATATCAGTCGAAAGACGTCCACTGCTGGACAGAGGCCTCGCCACAACGTCCTACGCTTCCCGCATTCAATGTCGTCCTGCGACCGTCACCAAGTCATCGGTTCACATTGTAGGCTGTAGCGGACATAGCCAAGCCGTGTTTTCCGGTCGGTTCGTCACTCAAGAACTTTCTTGCTTCATCGGTTACCAGTTTTTCAAGCGATGTGCCTCGCCCACTGTCACTTAAAGTTTGCTATTCTTCAGGCTATGTCGATCCCCTTGGTTCGCGTGTGGATTTCTTCATTTCTGATTTGATCCCGTAAGGAAACTCCGACCATAGCCCTCTTCAATATCCGTTTGGATGACCTTGAGCCTTTTTATGAGCTGCAGCTGTGTTATGTATTATTAAGAATATAGGTAGGTAATATAAAAAGTGTCAAATAATTCACTAAAATACGAGCATATAGGTTAAGGTAAATACGTAAAGCTTTATAGAGCGATTGTAAAATCGGTTTTGAAATAAACTTCCACCTATATTTCATGAAATATAGGTCATAAAAGTGAAACAAGGAGGTTTTATTGGTCCACAACGTCCTAAGGGGCAATAAACGCGATATCGTTGCTGTATAATAAATTTATTAGAATTGATACCCTCTGTATTAAACTGCCCATGAAATTTCGGATTTCTGTATATGGGTTTCTTTATAGATGGCATCTTTTGATTTGAATTGTAATGGAACAGGATTTTATAAAACTTTTTTAAAGTAGGTACCTACGATAAAAGTCAGACGTATGATATACTTAACCTCAATTAAAACTTTTTCGTGTAGATTTTGGACTTCTTGTTAATGTTCAGTTTTGTTTTTGTAGCCTAAAAATCTTTAAAGGCTGCAAAATTTTAACGACCATAGACTGCAAAATTGTAACACTTTGTGGAGCAACAGTTAAACTAACTAAAGGCATTTTGAACCAACGCGAAATAGAATAAATCGGTTGTGTACACTGCAGAAAACGTTTGTCAAGCCGCTTTAAACTCTACTCCTATTGCAATAAGTCTAAAATAACATGTAACCTATTGACATACAGAAGTTTTATTAACAACGATAGTCAAGGACTACGATTAGTAAATTGAACTTTAACTTTAGTAGTTAAGGTAGAAAATGGCCTGTGAATTGAGTGACATCTGCGACTAACTTGGTCAAATGTATATTGCCAGGGTAGGAGTTAATGGACCAAGTGATATTGGAGCCAGATATTGCACCCCGAAATTTAGAATCGTTTATGTGTTCAGTTGTTGTAATTGACCACATGCGTACTAACATTAAATGTCGCGGGTTACTTCACATTAGAACACTCAGAAGCTTAATTAGGTGACGTATTTATTAGTAGTATAATTTCGAATATAGGTAAAACGGGGTTGCCGAGGAAAGTCGTACAAAAGAATTTAGTTTGCTTATTCTAAATATAATACACATCATGTAAGTATATTCCGCGATTTTTAGATATTATAGATCATATTTTTTATGACTTTCAGTTTAAAGATTATAAAAGTCATAAGAAATTCAAAATCACGCCAATAATTTATAGCGATTCCTAACTAATCAGAGTTTTTCCTATGTATGTGTACCAGAAAACGTGATGTGTTATTCTATAATTTTTTGTAAATACGTACCTACAGGTACATAGGTACTTAAATTGTGTTTACCCTAAGTCTGGGCTTAAGGAAAACTCCACTGTTTAATGGATTCTAAGTATTGTTAAAAAAATTTTTGGACCTTCATCTTCAGAAATCTTAAAGTAAAACATAACACTACTCTTACCTACTCTTTTTTTCATCTTTTAGGCACACATTATCATTCTTATGTATATAGGTACATTATGTCATAAATTGAATGGGTGTATTTATTTATTTGTCCAAGTTTTACTTTTTTTATGTAGGTACACAGAGATGCTGTGACGTGACGTAGAATATCTAAGTAGGTATGTTCTTGGTACATTTTTAAGAGTTCTTGAGAAAATACTGTACTAAAATTATGCATATGCGGTTAAAACCACGGTCAACAGCTAGTCATTCATACTTGAAGCGTGTTTCCACGTTTTCAAGTGTCTTTGTAATTACGCATTCCTTAAATTTAACAATAGCGAAATGGGTAGCAACTACTTAAGGGTAAGGTGTGTGGAGGGTTGGTTTTGTTGTCCCGTTTCTTTTTTGAGGGCATAATTATGGTTTCATGAAGGCGCTTGAGTGTCGTAGGAATGCTTTAAAAAAATGAGAACTATTAAGCTTAATTGACGCAAAAGCAGGGTCCATCATAAAAACCTCGGAGATTATATTTTAAGAGGAAACATAAGAATATTATGTATTTATATAAAGCAACGTTATGGTTTTTCTAAAACATTTTTGGATGAACTTTAGGTGAAATTCCTGATTAAATTAAGTCATATCGGAGGAGATTTTTGTAATTTTTATTATAAGTTTCAAAATATTATTAAAGTTAATAGTAATATTAAAGTTTCAAAATATCTTAAAGATTCCCACATAACAAAAAATATTGTTAGCATTGAAAGAGTTATAAGAAAAAATAATGTATTAAGAAGGCCAAGCAAAGGTGGTCCCACCAGGAGTTTCTGGTCGATTTTGGTGGTTCGGATCCCGCGGAAACTCGAAACTATTACTCCCAAGTATAGTATAGAATAGAATAGTTTATTTATCAAGTAACAGTGACTCATTTTGGTTAGTATTAAGCACTTAAAAGCTATGTGTTAGTAGTTAACAAGATAATGTAAAATAAAAATATACATTTTGGATAAGTACCTACACGAGTCAACCCAGCATATATAGCTTCCTATCATTTAATTATTTTTTAGAATCGGTTCAGTATTTCCATAGTATTTGCATCTCTTTACATAGGACAAATTAGAAACTTTCACATCTCTCTTTTTCATTTTCATTTTGGTGTACAATACAGTCAAAAGTGGCCGTTTTTGGCACTCTGTGTTTTAATTAGTTGATATCATTTAGGTTTAGATGTTGAAATAAAGAAGAAAGAAAAAAGTACATTTGTTTCATCACAAGAAAAACAAACAAACATTAAACAAGTGCCTTACCAAACCCATAGGCATTATTTTTTTTGCATGCTCTGCCGAAAAGGCAGTCAGCTAGCCAAGGACACCCAGCGTTTGTATTTAGGTGGCAGTCCATTGTCACGCACGTAAAAAACAAAATTAAAAAAAAAGCCAAGGGGCAGACACGAGCAGAACCAACTCCAAACCGATTAGTAGGTACCTAGTACCAATCATAATATTACGTGCATTTTTGTCTTTCGGATTAAATCGATATTTTACTGTTTTTAGCCTTTTAATGAAGTGCATTTATGTGTTTTTTTGAAGTTTTCGGCTACTAATTTTTTAATTTTTACTTTTTTATTTCATTTGTTTTTACAAGGCAAGAAATTTACAAAATAGTGTGAATAAACTTTCAAAATGAAATATTTATGAATAATATTATAATTTAATATAAATTTAATGAAATGAAATATGAGTTTTTGTAAAGTTTTACAGCGGGTGGCGCTAGTTTAACTTTTCTAATTACAAAATTTAGAGAACTATCGAACCTCGAACAAAATAGTTATGAATTGTGCACCGATGTAACAAAGTGAACGATTATGTTGATCTAATAAAACCAATGAACTGTTGCAAATTGCCTTCGTTTGCTTGAACTATGCTATTCGCTTTGTACGGAAGTTATACTGCTGAGTGTTACGGATACCTACCCAAATAAAAATTGTGCTCTGTATAGGTACAATATATACATCAAAATACTTGACAGATTGTAATTAGCTTTGATATTTATTTTTGGAACGAAGGCGGCTTGCAAAATATTGCGATAGTCCCTGCACTAGAGCCGTATCATAATAGTTCACTACATTTGAATGGCCCTTAAACAGAATTACCTGATATAAACCGCATTCAGTGCACGTAGAGTGATGCAATTTCATAGGTGGCGGAATAATCCACAAATATATATTTTTGTGCTAGTAGGTACGATGTAGGTACGTACCGCAGTAACATTCGGAAAATATCCCGTTTTGCTATGAAAATCTAAGATAACAGTTGGTACCTATTCACTACAAATAGAATATTGTTAATATTAATATTATACAATTTGGTTTCGAACTCCTATAAACTTACAAGTGACGTTATTACTAAGACTTCTAGCTCCTTTGTGGTTCTATAATAATTTATTCAATACGTATAGGTACCTAACCCAAGCATGCCGTGGACTTTCGTAGACCTTGAAGGAATAACTAAGATCTGCTGTTTACGTTGTTGTTGACTGTTGTAAATTATCGATTTCTTTTTTATTAGATTACCTGGAACAAACAGACAGTCAGACAGACAGAGAAAATTTTTAAAAATTGGTTTTTTGGTTTACACACATTCGTCTTTCATGTGTAGGTATTTTGTGAAAATTAATTTGAATTTACAAACAGACACAACACACAAATTCAATCTTATTTATAGTATGTCTAGATGTATAGAGATATGATAATTTATATTGATGATTGATTATGATAAATTATAATATTATCCCAAATTCCCGCGGGATATTTGAAATCAACACGTGTGAAACCGTGGGGCACAGCTAGTATAGACTATACCTAAACTACGGTCAAGTTTCATCTCGGAGCCCCGATACTTGTTTGATTGGTCTTGATAAAGACTCTGATCCCAGCTGAATACTTACTTTTTTAGTTCAGTTTACTCTCAAAGCGTGTGCTTTAGCTTTTTTTAAAACTTATCTAGGTATAGGTAAATTATAAAGAGGAAAAATTTGATTTTTTCTATGTTTGTTTGTTTGTTTGTAATAGATAAACTCTAAAACTGCTTAACTGACTTTAAAATTATATCACTTAGAGGAAGCTACAGTACCTACCTATTCCTGAATAACATAGTGGAATTCCCACAGAAACTCCGAAATTAACACGAGTGAAATCGTGGGGGATCGAGTTGTTACTTGTTACCTACAAAGAAAACACGACGGTGCCAAATCCTCATGAAAAGTATGCATCATTTGTCGCATTATAATTCGGGTACACGACATGCACCCACCTACAGTGACGACTCACGAGTGTGGATGTGCACACAGTATTCGCGTACATGACTCCACGCGCGGTGCGCCTGTGCGATTTGCGAACAAAGAGCGAACGTTCTTTTGAAAAATATTTCTCTATTTTGCACTATTCTCGTACATACGGCTCAAGTTTAAAATTTTAGGTACACTATTTTGTTAGATGTTCAAAAAATTACACTTGTTAAAAGCAGTACAAAACAAACGACTGTAATGTTATGAAAGTTTTTCATTTGGTAACTCATAGAGAAAGTTACAAAATGAAAAATTTGAACAAGAGTAAGATTTTCACTAATAATGTCATTGAATAAGTCCTAATAAACATCCAAAAGCTTTGCACCATTTTTTTTATCAACTTACGAATCGTTATTTCTCTACAGAAAGTTTCGTATGTGTGACACAAATATGAGTTAGTTCATCCTCTCATCTTTCAAAATATACTAATTTGACAGCACTGTAACTTCAGTGATCATACCAACTTTTCTGTTTTAGTTTTATGGGAGAGTACTGACTACTGAGTGTCCCTTATGATTTAAATCCATCCAATATCTGGATTCTATAATGTGTTTCTATTAGAAGGGGCTTGTCTGCGACCAAGTAGGTAGGTAGTGTGAGTGACTTTGCGACCGAAGTAACAATGAAGTTGTCTTGGTTTATTATTTTTTGTATTAATTAATTATTAATGTATCCTGAAACAAACAATCATCGCTTTTTTTTAAATGTGGAATATTTTTAATTGTGCTATATTAATTTCATTTCATAATTTATATCCTTTTATGCTCATTATTTCGACAAAATAATTTCGATGTTTCACATCTGTTTTTTTATTATATATGTTTATTAAATGTTTATTAAAAAAGTATTTACTATTTATACGTTATTATATAAAAGTCGTTTTACTCCATAGTTCGTGAAGTTGGATGTTGGATGTACAAACAGTTCTTTGTGTGCCATAAACAGTAGGTAGGTACCTATATCGTTCGTGCAGCACAGACGCTGCTAATTTGTTAGCACCTCACAAAGAAACCTCTATTCATAATAATATTATAATATAAATAATGTTATAAATAGAAGTTTCTTTGTGAGACGCATGGGTACGACCTCTAAATTAAAAGCACTAGGTTATTATTGTTTGACTACAAATAATAATTAAATTTGCAGAAAGCTTTTGCTTCTTATTATTATGCATATTCTTCTGTTTTATTATAAGTACGAATAAAAAAAAACGTTTATCATTATTAATCCCATTTCCCTTGGTCACAGCATCACGCGTGAACGGCTGAACCAATTTCGCTGATTCTTTTCTTTTTGGGTTTGTTATTGTAAGGACAAGAAAAATAAAAGAAGTTTGGTGTTCTCCGAAACGGTTAGAGTGATTTTGACGGGAATTTCACTGTTGATTAGCTGATGTTATAGGGAATTAATTAGGCTATTTTAGAGTTCAATATAATTATTATATTCTCAAGTTCTTTATTTTTCTTTTTCTCAATATAGCAACTTAAATGCCTTGGATAGGTACGCGCAAGCCAATGTCAGTCAGAGAAAACAGTGGACAGTTATCTATAAAGAACAAATTAAGTTTGTTAAAATAAAATTAAAGTTAAAATAAAAATAAAAAATAAATAAATAACAAATGTTACATACAATTATATTTATATAAATATATATCTGTATGAGTTAATTAATTATAAGGCTTTAGTTTTATAAATGTTTTGGATGGCTATGGAAGAGTGGGACCTACTGGCACAAGTATAAAAAATGCTTAAAAGTAGGTCCCAATAACCGTTTGTAACGACTTTTTATAAAATAATAAATATTTTTGATTTTTTTGATTTTGATTTTTTTTTATTTTGTTAGGTCAGAATATGATCCTTCATAATCCTTTGCGCCACAACAATGCTGAGCGGAGACTTTTTTTGGTATAAATTAATGTATAAAAAAAAATGTTAACTAGTACTAAGATTTTTACCAAAATAAACTTTTTTATTATTATTATTATACATTTATTATATTATTTGTGTACATGGGTTTTTGCGGAATGCGTGTAAAACATACACGGGCAGGCACATAGGTATAATTATAGACGTCGTCTCTTTTACGTTAAAGCAAATATGACAAAGCAAAAGTTGCCATAAATATAGTAGGTATTTCCCTCAACCTAAGAGACTTTTATTTTAAAAACTTAAGTAATAACATTAAAGTGATTGATGTTAACGCAGCCGTGGTAATTACACGTAGGTACGTGCCATTGGAATAAGTAGGGTTTTTACGTTTTTACAACCAATTTCCAATTTTTGATTTATTACTCGTCACCTTCTATGAATGTCCGATTGCTATGTACCTAATTTTGAAATTTAGTGATTTGTTATGTCAATGACAATGTTTTATTGACTTAAATAACTTCTTCTATTTCTATAATTATGGCAAAACGCCAATGACAATGTTAGATTGTTCCCCAAGATAATACGAATGTCTCTAGAAAACTAGTTTCTTTCTTGGAAAACAAAATGGCTGCTGATTGGCGATGGAAATATCGAATAACGCACTGCAGGCCTGTATTCACTACAACTTCTATCGGTTCTTTGAAAGTGCGAATGCTATTGAAAATTGAAAAAAAAAACTACTGGACTGATTCACGAAAATTTTATATTAAAACCTTCTCCAGAAGTTACAAATACTTATTAGAAAACCGCATCAAACATACAGGTCAAACTGAGAACCTCTTTTTTTGAAGGCTGTTAAAAATCGACAGCTTTTTCCGCATTCAACACAAAAATTCAAACGGTTCCAAACTTGCACCAAATGTCGGAAGGACGAGCCACCTTCAACTGTTCGTGTTTTTTCACGCGTAGGTATACGAGTACGTACTAACATAGAATAGGCATAATATAACCGCATTTAGCAACCGATTTCTAGTGTGGTGGAATTACCTAACTATGTCTTTCGGCACGAACGTAATAATTACGTGCTGCCCCATCTCATACATCGATTGGTTTTCTGCTTCAATTTCGAACGAAACTATCGTTCTGTATAAAATCTATGTAGGTAACTTAGGTATAGGTACCTACCTGAAAAAATATTGAAATTATTATATTAAAAGTTAAATAATTATAAATTAATATAAGTTCTCTAACTTTCTTAAATCTTGTTAGTTACCCAGTTTGAGTTTCCCATATTAAATTATCTAGTTATTTATTAAATATGTTACGCGATAGTTTCCCCTAGTTATCCGGCAATTTGCATTTCTCCCATAAATGATGCTAAACGCGAGCCAAAGTTAAATTGCCGCTGCGGCTGGTGTTAAAACTTTCAACTTTTATGAAGTCTCTATGAAAATGAAATATAAGTAAGTTATTGTCAGAATAAAATTTCTATAAAGGAAAAAGTTGGCGGTCGTTGCTTTCCGTTGTCCTTTTTAACTTGATACGTTGGCAAGCGAACGTTTATTGTACTAATAAATCCCACGAAGCATTCTTGACTTAATAAAGTAATCGTGTTTATCGTAATTAAGTATCTCATTATGGAATGGTGTGAATTTTGAAAACTGTAACTAAGTAAAAACGTAATCATAAAGCGTCTAATACATTTCTTTACGTTCATGAATGTTTTGGTGCGTGATGAATAGTTTTGTATGCGAAAATCACCCGCGGCGACACTGGTTTTCATCTGTTTTCATACTAAACTAAGCTGATGTCCCTTCTATCTGTTATTTTCTGTTCTGTGCATACGCAGGTCCACTTTGCAGTGTCATGTGGAAAACATCAATATTTCAAAGGGCGTTCTTGTAATATAGTATAGCTCAAATACAAGTGAGAGAACCTGTGAAATAGTTTCTTCACACGTCACGTACTTGTAACGCATTCGAAAGGCATCGAATTGCGGTGCAGTGGAATATGAAAGGGAGGATTCGTAAAAGGCTTTTGGATTGAGATGGCTGAGTCATCGTTGTGTCTAGTGGTGGAGCGCCGTGTCGCGAGGCGTCGTGACGTAGTGATGATGTGCAATAATGTGCTAGCACGCTAGAGGTGGGACTTTTGATGTCGATAGTTCCGTTATAGGGTAAAATTAAAATCACAATATCTTTTAAATAGAGATTCGGCTCGTAATAGAGTTTACTTTTGCACTAGTACATAATATTCAATTTTATTATAATATTATAAATGGGAAATTTAATCTTTCTGTCTGTTTATCTGTTACCTTCTCACGCTTATCACATTTATCATTAGTTGAAAGACTGCTGATTAATTTTATTTCACTCAGTACAAGAATTGGATGAACGTTATAGAAACCCTAATGAAATAAACAAATATATACAGACATAAATTTTTGACAATCATGAGTATATTTTGAAGTAATAATAATAATAATTCACTTCTCATCACACAGATATACTTGATGCTATGAACTTGTGTCCTGGAAACCTAGCAAATGTACGAATAGTACAAATAAACATTAAAATCCAGCTTCGTATACAATTGCGTAAGACGTAGGTACTATAATGTATGCCAAAAAATCAATTCCTGAATACAAGTTCACGTACCAAGCTTTGCAGCTTTCGCATCTCTAACGTCCCACCGTAAGAACTAGTGCCTAATCTTGCGCGGGATCTCAAAAGGAGTGTCTGAAAGCGACACACTGGAGTCTCGTTGCCTGATGAAAAACTCACTTGAGTGTTGCCAGCCTCTTTAATATTCACCCTTCCCTTTGTGCTGGGCGATTGACGAAAATCGTCGAGAGAACGCCCCCGGCGTATATCACATAATACTTGTCAACGTAAAAGTAACAATTTTGCTTGCGTTATGACAGCAACACGTTGAGATTGTTTGTATAATAATGTTCTCTTTGTTTTTGATCGCGTCTAGATTGATTTTTTGATACGGCTTTATACTTTTTGGGCTTTGATGAAAATTTCGTCGGGAAACGTTTGCGCTTAAAGACATTTTTGAGGAAGTAGTGAAGTACTGACGTGTGAAGGTTAATGAACAAACAATGTAGATTTATAAGTAGGAAAAGTATACTATGTTGAAACGGGTTTTGCGTGAAACTCTGTCTATTTTATAAACTTAGTACAGATCATTATATTCAAAATTGTAGAGTTTGGAGCTGTAGTAGGTTAGTAATGTCTTCTAAGATGAAGGGAAGAAAGAAGAAAGAGTACAGGAACAGCAGAAAGTTCACAGACGGCTTCAAGATGACTTTTTAATTTAAATGAAAAAGAACGCACTACCTCCTTGGCACCACGTTATAATTTGTTCTTCCAAAACATACAGCATTGTTTGAAAAAGCAGTATTGAGATTTTGCTGATAGATGTTTTATAGAACTTGCCAACATTTTTAGTTTATATTTCTCGCTCTTTCATCTCACAGGAGCTTACTCTACAGCGGACTGTGATGTATCAACTCATAGCGTTAGCGTTTGCCGCTAGTGCATAATTATTATATCATAGAATTTTTTTTCGTAATGATACGTTCAATTAAATGATATTGTAATGATCACAAAATTTACGAAAAGTAACTATTACTAACATATGACAAAACTAAAAATTAGCGAGCAGTCATGCAAGTGCTTTTCTTGAGAAAACCCATAAAAATATCTTAGTTTTTAACTTCAGTGAATTGGAGAAAAACTTCCCCTTAGCCCATTGCAGCCATTTTTATATTGCACCCCTATAAAATTATTTCGAAGTACAGACGTGTACTGAAGCAATCCCGAACTCAATCAAACTTGCATCGTAGACAAAAGCAATCTTATTGCACTACAGATTTGTATTTAAAGTTGGTCTAAGTTCGATTTTCCAACAGTGTGCAGGTAACATAATTTACACATCTATGTATTTTTAACGGATTAAAACTTGTTTTTTATTCTTGCTATGCAAAATAGGCAATGTATTTGTTTTATAAAATCATCGTTTTATTAAACCTTTTGTAAAATCATCGCAGTCGGAACCATGAAGAAAAAATATTAGGCTAATGTGCTAATAATAAGTTGTGTGTAACTAGATTTTATTGCTTTGAAGTTCGAATACGTTACACTGAATACATGTCATTGTTACACTGTCGTAAATTTTTCCTTCGAGAAAAAGTCATTTAATTTTGTATTTTGTATAGGATTCCAAGATTTCAAAATATTACGAGTTTGTTTAAAAAATAAACACTCAATCAACTAGGAAGGATAGTACCTATACAGATTGCGAATCAATACCTCAGGGCCTTGCATAGTATGTTAGCAGCGCTGGGTAAAATCTATAAAAGTTCAAACCATTCAGAAAAAAGCACAAGGCGTAATTTATCTAATTTATACGGACTCGCTGCCTGCAAATAACCTTCCTGACTGCTTTATTTGAAATGAAATAAATAATAAAAAGCTTTACAATCAAATAAAAAAGCACAAAAACTCATCTTGTTCCATTAGTCGTACCAAAGAGGTTTCAATATACCTACACAATAGGTAGGTATAAACCGCGATTTTTTTCATTGAATATTTTTACCAAAAGTTTAGAGAGGGCGTTATAAGAAGAGTAACCAACCACAAAAAAGTTTTTAAAATTCTTTTCTGTCTGTCTGTCTGTTCGCGATAATTTGCGAATCTACTGAACGGATTTTCATGCGGTTTACACAGTTAGATTAAGCTTAGCCTGAAGCAACATAGGCCTTGTTTCATTCAAATCGGATGTCGGGAAAAAAGTTATTATATAAAAACGTTTCTAGCGGGTGAAACCCCGGGGCACATTCTAGTTAGAAATAACCAAGGTATTCAAATGCGCACATATATATTACCATGGACCAGCACTGATGGATTTACACATTCCCATATTTTTTTTCGTTTTGACCCCTACATTTGTCAGTTCCTAGATTATTTTTTTATTCCACATATTTCCTTCACACTGAGAGAAGAAGACTGTCCTGCTGTAAGATTAGGTGGAGAAGTACTGCCACATAACAACGTTGTCAAATATCTTGGTTTTCATCTAGACTGAAGACAAACCTGGACCCAAACACCCAAAAAAATCGCGAAGAACTGAGGTACAGATAGGTAAATCGTTGGAGTGGCTTCTGAGCAGGAAGTTCAACTTATCAGTAAACAATAAAAGACAAATCTATAAAGCCATTCATGGGGAACAGCTAAAATCTCCAACAGCTGAAATACCGCAACGTTTCCAAAATTGTGTACTGAAAGACATATAGTAGGTATGTATAAATAAATACACTCATGGTTCACTAAGGTGGAGGATGTACAAATTTACCTGACAGTTCCTACTGTGAAAGAGAAAATACGCAGCATTGCAAAATCTACGGAGAAAGGATAAACACCCACGAAAATCGACTTGCTAGACCACTGAAGAAAAGACGCTTATCCACACAATACACATTCCAATGATGGTTAGAATAATATGCCTCGAACGCGATTATCATGCAAAACAGTCACTGACAGTCCCTGGACCGATGACATGTTTAAAAAACCGGCCAAGTGCGTGTCCGACTTCGCATATTTAGGGTTCCGTACCAAATCCCTGCTAATATTATAAATGCGAAAGTAACTCTGTCTGTCTGTCTATCTGTCTATTACGCTTTCACGCCTTGACGCGTCAACCAATCATCATGAAATTGTGCTTACAGGTTGTCAGGGGCCAGGGTACAGAGGAAGACATAGGGTACTTTTTATCCCGGAATTCCCGCGGGAACTCCGAAATAAACACCGCGGGGATACCGCGGGGTGTCGCCGCCGCGCCGAGGTTCGCCGCGCCGCCCACATCGCTTCTGTGCTACGGGTTTAACCGCAAAATAAAGTTCGTTTTAACAATGAAAATTATAGAATTTCAAAGAAAAACATTGAGTTATCAATATGTTGAATTTTTTTGGTAAAATATACGTAATACGAATATTATCACCAAGTTTTAAGTTCATACGTCAACGGGAAGTTGGAAAATACTTGGGTAGGTACAAAATGTTGTAAATAAAGCTGACTTTGGCGGCTTCTCATGCCATTGTTTTGCGATGTTATTAAAACTAATAAATTTAGCTGTTATTTACTCAATGAGCTCTATTTAACAATACCCTACTCAATTCGGTAGATAAATAAAAAAAAAAATGCCTAAAAATTTAGCTGTAAAACTCCTTAAAAATATTTTTGACAATTTGTTTGGTTTGGGTCAATAATATACGTACCTACCTTGTACCTGTACCTTGTACCTGTACTTTAAAAATTTAAAGACTGAAGCTTTTACGGTTTGGCTGTAATACTCGTGTGACAGACGATGGCCAGACACGCGACTGACAGCAATAGGGCTCCATCTGGACCCTTCAGGGACGAAACCTTAAAAAGGAGAAAAATCGACATAATATTTAGAAGGTTAGGTACTATAGAGGTCTGAAGTTTGTAGACTCAACCTCCATGTCCATATTGGTTGGAAAAATATTTTGTGTTTTCCGTAAGGTGGCTAAAAACTCAAACTCAAACCTATTCAGCCTGTTGGTGTTGGTATCCGCCGCTGCATTTGCTTGCTTCTAGTTTAGCCGACATCTAGCTGTCAGACATTAATTAATAAATTTTCAATGGAAAACTAACTTTATACTTACTTTCAGAAAAGCTGAAGGCGCTACTTCCTGTTAACATAAGCGCCCTCTAGAGGAACATTTTTCGATCGTGAAGTGATTTAGAAGAGGTAAGGCTGTGCAACGCCCTCTAACGGGTGGAAGAGTCCCGTTCATAACAGTGGCTTTTCACTTTTGCGCTCTTTTAGAGCTTGAAAATGCTTTACTCTTGCAATATAATCTAAGAGATGGCAGGCTGACATTGGCTGCCATTGGCAGCTTGGATTTATTAATATCCGCCAGATTTTTTCTGATGTTAGGTATAATGAATATATTTCTTTTTAACTACAAGATAATATAGGCCCTTAAGAAGTTTCTAATACCTACCCTTAAAAAATAAGCTTCAGTTAAAAGTATAGATACTTATTTATTCGTTATTTAATACATAATCTCAAATATTCATCTTACATAAAAAAAAAACAAATTAAGTGCCAAGGGTCGTTATACTAAAAAGATAAAGAGCGTCAAGCACAATTAAAAGTGAAAGCTTTAAAAAAACCGTTACCCTGCCCGTTTTCATTAGAAAAAGTTGTTTTAAATTACAATAATGGCGTATTGTAGCAAATTAATTGAAAAAAATGTAACGTCTTCTTTTCTGTTTTTTTTTTGCACTAAAGTGTTGTTAAATGGAGGCTAAAAATTACCAAGGCAATTATTTCACGGGTCGAATGTTTTATTTAACAGATGGTTCTACGTCTGAGGGATCTGAGACAAAGAGAAGGCATAAAAAAATATTGGACGCCATTCACAAAAGACCTCTTAACGCGTTTTGGGCTCCCAAGGAGGCTTTAAGTATAGGGGCTGGTGCTTATTAAATATATTTTTCTCTTTGTATAATAAGCGGATGCTTTTCTGTGTTCTTTTTACTTGTCTTTGTCGGGAAAAAAGATAAGACCCTTTATTGTTATTAGCTTAGGATCTAACTATTTGCCGTAAGATCAAAACCTTTAAAGCTAACGCTTCAAATGTTTCGGAGCAGACTTTCTTTTATATCGTAAAAACTGTCTCGGAAAATCTATAAATCTTTTTTACATATGCCTAATTTTATTCGGATTGACATGATTATTGATTATACTTGAAATGAATTGTAAATTGCTGTTATAATTGTGAACGCGAAATAAATAAACCTTATTTAATCTAATCTTTTGATCTACCTTGTATAAATGGAACGAAAACGGTAACATAAACTTGTTGTGATTGATGTTATAGGTAGGGCCTAACTATATAACTAGCATCCAAGACACGATAATTTATCTATAGATACCTACGCCAATGCCCTATATTACTCATAGTATCTACTACTTATTGTTGCTATGCCCTGTTTAATTGTAAAATTGTAAACCACGCGCCCAAAGATCGGCGAAGCTTTATTTAAATTTTGATCCGTTGCATAGAACCGCAGAATACAATACAGAACTTCACACGAGCCTCGGGCGCTAGTAATGTCTAGTCCAGGGGTTGTCCAAGCTAAGTAGCAATGGTTTTAAAAGAAAACAAGAATACACCGATGGATCTTTCCAAAAGATCATTCGCCGTCACTTTTCTTTGTATTGTCGCCGATTATCGCGAACAGACAGACAGACATACAGACAGACAGACAGAAAAGAATTTTAAAAACTCTTTTTTTGTGGTTGGTTATTCTTCTTTTATCACTCCCTGTCAAAATTTCTCAAAAATAATCAATGTACAGAATCGCGGATTCTACTCTATTATTATAGTATAGATGTACATTTTATGTATTATACATACTACATACATTATGTAAACATGAATTATCGTGGGCTTTAATTCGTCAGTACGTCTCGTGTTTAAACTAATCTTTATACTATTCTTGCTTAGTGTGAATGTGAATTTATTTGTTTGTTTGGTTGTTACGTTTTCATCATCAAATTTGGCATAGGACCGACCGATCATCATGAAATTTGGCATAGGTACATTTATTTATTTAAAGAACTTTATTGCAGTTTCGTACAATAGGCGGACTTAATGCCTAAGGCATTCTCTACCAGTCAACCTTTTGGCTAGGTGATAGTTTAGTGGCAAAAAAACAAAAATATATAAATAAATAATATTAACAAAAAAAACCAAAATATATAAATAAATAATATAAATAATATTACTAAAATTGCCAGGTATGTGTTGTTAGGGGTAGGTACAGAAAATAATATAGGGTACTTTTTATCCCGGAATTGCCGCAAGAACTTCGAAATTAATGTGAGTGAAACCGCAGGGGACAGCTAGCAAGTTATAATCATCATATCAGTGAACAGATATCCCGCTGCTTGACAGAGGCCTCCTCCAGGGATCTCTACAAAGACAGGCCCTGCGCTACCTTTATCTAGTCGGTTCCCGCAGCAAGGGCTCGTGAGCAGATAAATCGGTAATTTGGTATAATTATTCACTAAAGTACATTCGTGCACAAACGTGAGCTCATTAATTAAGAAGCTTCTAGGCAGCATAAACAAACGCTAACAAAGCACTAGAGCAGCGATGTACAGAGTGGGGCAGAGTCAAACCAACAGCGTTAATTGGCTGCCTACCAGCCTGTGGCCGTGTTTGTTTTGCATCACTTCTGCAATGAACGAGCTTTTGTTTACTACAATGATGCTATGTTGAATTTTGCAACTTTTCTATAATTAATTTGTGAAGAGGTGCCCTAGTTTTCGTTCAAAAAAATTCTCACGACAGTTAAGCATGCACTTCTCAGTAAATAGAAAAAGGCATAGAAGAGTTTTAATTTGTGCTACAATTATATACTGGTGTCATGTCATGAGAGTCACAATATTTGCATTTTATTGCTTCTTGCAAGATATATGCTACAAAAATTGTTTAACATTTTTGCTAGTGAAGACTTTGAAAACTATTTAGGTTAAAAGTTTTTATCACACAGTCATATGGTCCCAAATTTATCAGAGCTTATATTATACTTTCCATAACTATATTATTTTATCTGTAAATACATTTATTACTTAGGCACTTGCTGTCCCGTGCGGTTTCACCCGTGATAATTTGGGAGTTCCCGCGGAATTGTTCCATACAAACCTTGCCCCCCTTTTATCACTTAATTAGAGTAGAATTTCGGAAAATCCTTCTTACGGATGCCTAAGTCATACAAAGAACACACCCTCCAAGTTTCAGGTGTCTATGATCAGCGGTTTAGGCTGTGCGTCGATCCGTCAGTCAATCTATCAGGACAAAGCATTATATGTATTGTATAGATAATATAATACATACCTATTAAACTCTCAGATTCAGGGTAAATACATTTTAATGACAAATCTCTCCTTAAATCTTGTTAAATCTCATCAAAATTATTAAAGGGCTTGTGCTTGTGCAAAACTTCAAATTTGTAGATGCAGCAGTTAGGGTTGTGCGCCGATCACCTGTCTGTCAGTCAGTTTTTCGTTTAAATTAATGAATAAGTATAATTAACTAGCTGTGCCCCGTGGTTTCACCCGCATGAGTTTCGGAATTCCCGCAGGAACTCCAAAGTAGCCTAATTTACTCTTTATAACATCAGCTAATTTGCAGTGAATTAGTGAAATTGGTCCAGCCGTTCACACACGATGACGTGACCAAGAGAAATAGGGATTGCATTGCATTTATAACTAGCTGTGCCTCGTGGTTTCACACGCGTGAGTTTCGGAATTCTCGCAGGACCAATTTTTTTTTAATAAAAGTAGAATAAGTTGCTCCTTATAACATTAGTTACTTACCATTGAAAATCCGTTAAAATCAGTGCAGCCCTTTCAGAGATTAGCTGGAACAGACAGCCAGACCGACAGACAAAAATTAAAAAAAAAATTATTTATGTAAGTACCACCGTATATACTTTCATAAGCATTTAGTGAAAAGCTGTTAATTTGGAATTACAAACAGACACTTTTAATTCAATTTTTCTATGTGTATGTATGTATATACACAACGGTATTGAGACCAACGATCAGCTACGGTGCAGTAACCTGGTGGCCACGCACCGAACTAACCACAACAGTAACCAAACTGCAACGCTTCCAAAGATTGGCATGCACGGCGATAACAGGCTGCATGAGGACAACTCCTACAGCGGCTCTGGAACTGATGCTGGGCCTTCCTCCGCTACACCTCTTCATTCAGCAGGAGGCAGCTATCTCGGCAGCTCGCCTGAGGTCCCTCAATCTTTGGAGGAACATCGGAGTTCCTCACACGAAAATCCTTGATAAGGCCACAAAGGATATACCGCTCATTGGCGCGGTGAACGATAGGATTCCGATACAACATGTCTTTGACAAGAAATTCAAAATTCAGCTGTCTGAGGAAGGTAGTGAAAGCCCTAACCTTAAGGAGCTTAGAATCTTCACAGATGGCTCTAAAACTAATACAGGTACCGGCTCCGGAACCTTCTCGGAGGACCTGAATATTAGTATATCGATGCCATTGGGTGCCAACAACACCGTCTTTCAGGCTGAGTGTGTGGGCATCATTTTGGCAGCAAAGGCAATTGCGTCGAGGAAGATCGAGAATCACTCAATACGCATCCTTTCAGACAGCATATCAGTATTACAGGCTCTTGGGAATTACACAATTACCTCGAGCCTTATACACGAGTGTCACCAAGCATTGAAAGAGGTATGTGACAACAACAACTACATCACCCTGCAATGGATAAAGGGCCATAGTGACTCTCGAGGGAACGATGCGGCGGATGAGCTGGCCCGCAGGGGCTCGGACACAACAGTCTATGGCCCAGAACCCATAGTACCCCTGCCGTTCGGCTGGATCCGCACGCAACTGCGACAGAGAACTAAACAGCAGCATGACCGACTCTGGTCGAGGCTCAACGACTGCAGACAGGTGAAAGCGGTCTTACCCAAAGCGGACGCCCGTCTCTCTCGCAGTCTTTTACGGTTGAGCAGAACCGATCTCCGCATGGTGACAGGTTCTCTCACGGGCCATGGCCCATACAACAAACATTTGTATAATATAAATGTTACAGACAGCCCCCTCTGCAGAACTTGCATGGAGGTGGACGAAACCGCCGCTCATGTGTTGCTTGAATGCGACGGAGTGGCACCATACAGGGCTAAGTACCTAGGGACACCAAGGTCGCTCCCGGAAGCCTTCGGTGACATTAGGAAGCTGCTGGGCTTCCTGCAGGAGCTGGGTTGGCATGAATAGATGCATTCCCACCACACGCAAAATAGGCGCTCAGACGTCGAGTTGCGGAAACCAGCCCGCTAACAAATACAAATACAAATAATATGTATGTTATATGACACTTGTAGGTATATGCATCATTGCTGTTTTTCATAACCTTTACATTTTTTACTTTATTTGGGCTGACATCTTGTCGTTTCGGCATAAGAATAAATACCTACTTGGTCATTTGGTCATGTGCATACGTGTTTTTTACGTTTTTGGTAATATTAAGTTTATTTTGACGTTGTTCTTTGTTCCGAAAGCCATCAAGCCGCCCAATCGAGTAAGAAATTGATAATCCCCGAACGCAGCCCCCGGACCTCTCGCAGGAAGCTGTTACCTCAGATAAGCTTCTTAGTGTGTGATCAAAATGTTTTCTCAAGCAGAAAATTCGCGGGGAAACTAGTTATCGATGTTTGGTTTTTGGTAAAAACCTCGGATAACATCATAATAATATCTATTAATAAGATCGTTTCCATTTTCATGTAAAACGGCTACCTATATTAGGTATAAGATTAATAATAATAATAATAATCCACATCACAACACACAGATCTACTTGATCCCACAGTAAGCTATTAGCTTGTGTCGTGGAAACCAAGCAAACGTGGTATATACTACATAGAATTACTTATATATTATACTTTAGATATATAAACACACCCAGACTGGAAAATGGAACCCTGTGTTCATCACACCAAGTCCACCCCCACCGGGAATCGAACCCGGAACCCCTTGATTAGCGGGTAGGCATGGTGACCTCTGCGCCAAACGGGTCGTCAAGATTAGAGTGGGTATGCGTAAAATTCGTGATTTTTAGTTTGATTTGTGCAATAAAATATACCTACCTACTTAAAATTAATGAATAGTAAATTATATTATAGGAACATCGGTTTACTTACTAATAACTCATACCTACCTACAGTCGGAGTAGGAATTCGGTATTTTGTGCTCGTAGGTACGACTTCTAAATGACAGCCCACAGTTGTAGGTAGCGCGTATTTGTATTTTTTTTAAATTTGATTTCAATTTAACTCTATTATAATGTTTGTTTATTATTTGTATCATGTTTAAATTGTTAATATTAGGTTAGGTTAAGTTTAGTTTAAGTTTATTAATGTTAAATAATTTTCGCCTAATAAAATCTTATTGTCATTTAACAAATAATTAAATAAAAGTAATAACTTGTTGAACATGATTTGTTTGATAACATTCAGAACTTATCCCCGTTCATTCAATTCCTGTTTTATGGAAACGCATGAAAACAAGACTTGAAAATGTTTCTTTAATTGTTATTTCCTGCACATACACGTAATCGTCCAGGCGGTAGGCATAATAATATGTATTCAAAGGAAATAATGGGGTGCGCTAGGGTGAGTTTAGCCAGACGGTCTGGTTTACCGCTGAATACCTAAATAGAATGTAGAGGGGTAATAACGTTCGGCTCATTAGTAACTAAATTCAACCCCTAGGGGACCTTGGGGATATTCCGCACTATGACTAAGGTTGAAGTATTGATCGCTCCCATCAATGTACTCACATGTTGCCTATCTTTGATCTCGTAAAGGATTTGCAAAGGGAATTGGGATGAAATTGTAAGTCATGTTATTCAAGGTGAGATGATATTATTGATGTTACTTTTGATGTTAGTGTCACTGGTTTCATGTAATAAGGTTACCTGTTCGTGCGCGCTCGACTTTTTGGAGTAATACGACGCCCAAAGGTAAAATTGTGACGCCTTGACGGGTTATTGCTTCAATGATAGGAATATATTCTACATAATTATTTAAAAAAATATTTAATTTTACTATAGACTAGAGTGATCGCTTTAATATGTCGTCTAAATTTTCTTTAAGATGTCACTTCTCCGACCACCATTTACTATTATTTTGTATAAAAGGATAACAAAAAATAAAATCTAAAATTTTGTCTGCCTATTTTGTCTTGAATTTGTAATCTTAGTACCCGTAAACACATTCTACGTTCATAATCTAATAAACATTTTAGTTTATGCGGTTGTCGTGGTTTTCAGCAGTTGGCTGGGAGGCTATGCGCATAGTTTCTCTTGTCTTGAAGTGGGCACTAGACGTGTCGAGAGGTCTGGCTTTGCGCCAAGCAGCCACGTTCTTGTCCTCGTATTATGATGTCTAACCGGACTTTTGTGAACATTTGACGTCTCACTCACACATATGCTAAACACTTGTGATAGGATGAGATGTTACGATTGGAGATTTTCCGGTCGACGATCATAATGGACAGGAGGGAACAGAACACTTGGTTGTTTGGCTGAATCAGCTAAACGTTGGGCGGTACGTGTTGAAGTAATGATGCTTCCCTGTGATAGACCAATCGAAGCTGTCTACACAAATGAGTATTGATTTCATTGTCTGTTTCGGCTGATACGACTTATTGACTCCTGGTCATACAATTAAACAGGAAACCACCAAAGTGATCACTCGATATGCCAAGTGATAGTGATGTTGGGTACATAGTACATATATCATCTACATAGTTTTGTATTATACCTAGTTTAAGACTTTTCCAGCGAAGAAATTAGCCCCACGTTCTATAAAATACATTTCTTTTAAAGAAATTTTTGTAGAATATGTAAAATAAATATTAGTTCTGCAGTATTTAAACATAATATAAAAATTAATACAAGTGCTAAAAAGAGTCAATTTTGGCGGTTTTTTAATTAATTAGTTATAAGTATAGCTGTTATCCCATGTTTTGTGCAGTAGATACTTTTGTTTAATCATAGAGCGCGTTTGTTACTCCAAAATAGATACGGTTCATATTAAACATGTATATTCCTGAGAAATCGACAAACAAAAAACTACACAAACTTTGGCTCTGCAATTTGAATAGGTACCTCATGTGTTTTCTTATTATAAATTCATACATATTCAAATAAATCATTTACATGAGTCAACCAAGCGTAATAGGTAGGTATATACATATTATGTTTGTAAATAAACCCTTGGAGTTTACGAAACAAAAGCTTATAGATTATTAAAATTTATTTTCAAATTAATCAAACTACTTCAATATGAATCGTGTTTATGAGGAATAACGTAAATCGCCAGGTAATTTATCATCTTTGGTCTTGTTATGTCGTTAAAAACAAATTCAAATGTGAATAAAAATCAGACCATCATACTTAAAAAACACGTTGCTACAGATTTGTTAATGAGCATTAAATTTTTTACCTTCCTACTTACGTCTTTGATTTGATTACCTATCTCTACTTCATTCTGATACATTACCTACACGTCGTCGGTTGCATTGTTTCTAAGTAATATAATTTCAGTATCTATATTTTTTTCTGTTCGATTATTTATCAAAGTAGTAGAATAAAGATAAAATATATAAAATATTTCTTCACAATCCGATTACTGGTTCATTACCTTAACTCATAGTGGTGAGAACACCTGAAACTTGGGTACCTCTCTAAATTCACAAAGTTTGTTCTTGGTGAGAGTAAGTTATCAAGGGGCGTTTTACCTACATACCTATATAAACACATGTCTATTCTTTGTTAGCTCTTGCTTACGAACTTTGGTTCCCGACTCACTTATTTACGTTTATAATTCTCCCTACGTTTTCACTCGCGTTTAACCCATAGGGGTAGAAACTTTAAATACGTGTTTCTTTATAAAAAAAAGTCCATATACCGATTCTTATGACTAACTTCACAGCTAACGTTATCCTTTAAAAACTTTTACCTCTTCCTCTCCCCGCTTTGGGCCCACTTTGAGATTGATATTCCAAAAATGCTTTCTTACTGCTCGCCCACGTCTTTTATAGACTATAATATAAAAGAGTAGAATCCACGATTCTGGTACATTGAATATTTGTATCCAAAATTGAAAGGGGGGCGATAAAAAAATAGTAACCAACCACAAAAAAAGTTTTTAAAATTCTTTTCTGTCTGTCTGTTCGCGATAATCTCCAAATCTACGGAACGGAATATCATGCGATTTTCACAGGTAGATTAAAATTAGTCTGAAGCAACATAATACGCTTTGTTTCATTTAAATCGGATCTCGCGGTCGAGAAAAAAGTTGTTATATAAAAACGTTTCACGCCGGTGAAACCACGGGGCACAGCTCGTTGTAAAATCAGTTTCTAGGTTTAGCCTAAGCGTTAATGAAGTAATTTTATATTATAAGCCTATACCTACAGGATGTACCTAATTAAACGAGGGATCCATTTAAACCCTTGGTTATATGCTTATATACATCTATTCATCTCTATCTACACATATAAATAAAATTGAATTATCTGTTTGTAATTCCAAATTAACAGCTTTTCATTAATTGCATATGAAAGTAGGTATATAGGTACTGTACTTACATAATTTTTATTTTTTTATTTTTCTCGGTCTGTTTGTCTGTCTATCCGTTTGTTCCGGCTAATCTGTAAAACAGCTGGACTGATTTAGACGGGACGTTAACTGGCAGATAGCTGATGTTATAAGAAGTAACTTAGGCTACTTTTGATTTAGAAAAAATAGTTCCTGCGGGATAAAACCTTTTATGGTTTTAGGTACTTTACAAAACGAAAAAAAGGTGCAAAAAGTATCAAATTAAAATTCCAGGCAAGAGAAACCACGGGAAACGACTCAGCAACAGGCTTGCTTTGTACTTTTCAGGCTAGAGAAATAGTGTCCTTTGTGGTGTTGTTATTAAAAAATAATTAATTGCTCCCTATAGGATTATGTGCCATTTCCACAATATTATTAGATACTAGCTGTGCCTCGCGGTATTACTCGCGATAATTTCGGAGTTCCCGCGGGAATCCCCTAAATAAATAAAATAAAAAGTACCCTACTCTCTGTACCCCTGATAACATGCATGCCAAATTTCATCCAAATACGTTCAGTCGTTTTTGCGTGATTGAGTAAACGTATATGCGAGAATAAGAGCTCGAAAGCGCATTTTCATCCGACTTGCTTCAAATTTATCGTCACTGCTCAGCTCTTATGTATCTTAGCGTTATGTTATATAGCCTATAACCTGCCCAGGAGTATGGACTACAATCGTGCCAAGTTTGGTTAAAATCTCTTCAGTAGTTTTTGACCCATGCGTGCACATACAGACTAATTGCATTTTTGGCATCAGTATCGATCACCATTCATCCTCCAATATTAATTTTGAATTGTATATTCAATGTACAGAATTGACCTCTCTGTAGTTTTATTATAAGTACTAGCTGACCCCTGCGGTTTCACCCGCGGTAATTTTGGGATTTGCGGATATAAAGTACTCTATATCCCTCAGGATCACTGTAGCTTCTTATAAGTGAAAGAATTTTTAAATTAGGTTCAGTAGATCCAGAGATTACCCCTACAACCTCACAAACTCACAATCTCCGGAGTTCCCGTAGGGATTCCGGGATAAAAAGTACCTTACGCCACTCAAGATCACTGTAGCTTTCTATAAGTGGAAGAATTTTCAAAATCGATTCAGTAGATCCAGATATAGCTGTTCCCCCGTTTTACCCGTGGGAAATTCGGAGTTCCCGCGGTAATTCCGGAATTAAAAGTACCCTATGATACTCAGGATCACTGTAGCTTCCTATAAGTGAAAGAATTTTCAAAATCGGTTCAGTAGACCCAGAGATTACCCCCTACAACGTCACAAACTCACAAACACAAACTTTTGCTCTTTATAATATTAGTATAGATTTTAGATAGAAGATTAATATTGCCAACAGTTATGAAACTCATGGTCATATCATATGAAAGCTCTTGGGAATGTACAGACGGCATCAGAAATATATACCTAATTACTTTGACAGTCGTTAAATTTGGATGGTAATAAAGTACAACGGCTGACAGAATTGTTCAGAAATTTTTGGTGGATGGATAATATTTTTTATAACATGATGGACTAAAATTAAAATTTTAATTTTTTCAGCCAGCCTATTGTAATTGAGTTCGCTTAATCTCTTTGCTCATTAAACTATTAATCCAACTGAAACCTAGTACCTACTCTTTCAACGTATCAAACTAAAAAATAACATGAGCAAAGAAAGATACCTTGAAAAAGAAAACTTGATAATCGAGTCACGTTCCAAGTAATGAATGTTTTTATAAAACCCTATGTACTTACTTATTAGGGTAAAACAAGGATAGTTGCCCTGGGGGTATAGTTGCCCCGATCGTAATTACTCTAGTTTCGCAGATGAATCGCGTGCTATTTTATTTATCTATCAAAAGACTTTCCAACTACTATTAAGTGGACCGCGTCTCATGTCTCGGTGCGATTGCACGGGAACTCAAGGTGCGATCAAACATTTTTCGGGATAGACGCCTTGTTTCCCGGCGGGTCGTCTATCCTAAATGTAATTTATATGGACTAGGCAACCATCCCATATATGGGATAGATGTCACAAAAAGTAGAGGTCCGTAGAAATCGCTAATACTCTGGAAATTTCAAAGATAATGTCTTTTACATTTAATAAATTTGTAGATAAAGAACCAAAGTACTTGCCAGTTTAAAAAATAAAATATTTTGATTTATGTACTGGAAAATATAAAATGATTTCGAAAAGTGTGGCAACTATCCGGGTTTTACCCTATTGCTAATTAAAATTTCTTCATTGTACTTAGTGATTCACTTAAATTACTTGTTTAAAGAAGGCATTTTGCTTTTCGCTCTCCAATCAAAAGATTAAGTTGTTTATCTAAGTGTTAAAATATAGCCTCGGAATTGAGTTGACGACCGGTGAAAATAATTTCTATGGAGCCTCCTGTTGTGTTGTTAAGTACCTATTTAGCAATTTTGAGTGAATAAATAAGAAGAAGAACATTTATCTACTTGACGCCTGAATGGCATTTTCAGATTTTTCATGAAGTGATTGTCATAACTTTTAACCTCTTACAGTTTATCAATTCTATACTAAATAAGGTAATGTATTGATTATAAAAAAAAAAAAAATTAAAATCTTAGTTTCCAATTTACGTGAATAGTTTTTTTGCGGCGAGAAAAGAAAGTTTTTTTTCTTTGTTTCTTTATTTTTTTTGTTATTCTTTAATTGTCTTCATTTGTGTTGTTCTGTATGTGTTCATTTGTGTTGTGTTTCTTCTTGCTTAAATAAATCTTTCTTTATCTTTATCTTTATCTTTAAATTTCCTACAGGTATGAGATGTTTTCTGGATGGAACTGCCATAAATATATCGTTTTGTTTTGAAATAGATAAAAAGAAGACCATGTTAAATTCAAGTCCAGTCACCATTTAGGAACAAACGGTGAAAATTTCATGTCTATAGCTATTTGGTTTGTTTGTTTTTTATTAATAGGTACGTTGCAGAGAGACAGATAGACAGACAAGAAATATCATGTATCGCTGTTGATGATCTAATCAAGAAACAAAAACACCAAAACCAGAAAAATAGGAAATCTAAAACATTGTAGATACCCTTTTACTGTAATAATTTTTATGGATATAATGCTGCCTGGTATTAATTTCTGAGCGAATTACAGTGGGAGCTCAATATTAATAATCACTTAAGCACGTCATTATTACAGACAATCAAAATGGAGAGCATTTTGCGACTAGTCTTCCGACACAGATGTTAAATAAACTGCTTCGTCATTTCACTTTCAACTCTCTCAGTAAGGTCGCAAAGTAAAAACTTCAGTGAACCATCGTTTTCATTCTTTATTATAAGTAAATATACGAGAAAAGCCCACTTTTGCATAGAGATCAAGCACTGGATTCAGTAAGTTTCTTTCTGAATAAATATCATTGTACTAAATTATTTGTTTTAGTAGCTCTTATACCCTGAAACCTTTATGTAAAGTGAGTGAGTCGGTGAATTGTTTTGGGGCCGCGGAGTCAGTGTTCAGCTTAATTACTTACATGCTAACTAATACAATAAAGGCCATTGATATCTTACTTTTGGAAGTGACCTGTCATTTTGGCTGTCGCTTAGTGTCCATGATTAATGTTTTTCATTGGATAATTACGATAAAATAGTAATAATAATAATAAAATAGGTAATTATTTGACATAATCACACAACACCATCCGCGGGGCTATTATGTAAGTATGTGATCAATTGACAGGTTCTACTTTTGAAGTATGTTTATTTTGGGTGATTGCTAGATATTTTAGCTATCAAAACGTGCATATTGTAATCGCAAAACCGCCATGTTTTTGATTGTAACCCAAAAATGATAGAAACAAATGTTACATAATAGCCCCGCCGGTCACAGATTAAGCAGAACTTGTACTATGAAAAACCTGTACAATAATTACTTACTTAAATAATTAATTACTTACTTACTTTTTTAAATACACTTAAGATAGATATTAAACAACCAAACTAAGTACAAAAATGAGTCGATCGAACCCGCGAGACCCAGCGTAGCAGTTAAGTTTGCTAATTACTATGTAATGTTAAACTGTTAACCAATGGTACTGTTAAAATTAACTTTACATTACACTGTTCCCTGAGGTTTCACCAGCAAAAATTTTTGAGATCCTGCAGGAATTCCGGGATAAAAAGTACCCTATGTCCTTCTCTGTACCTCTGACGACGTGTGTACAAAATTTCATGATGATCGGTTGAGCCGTTATGCCGTGAAAGCGTAACAGTCAGACAGACAGACAGACCGACAGAGTTACTTTCGCATTTATAATATTAGTAGGGATTACATTGATGTAAAATGATAATGTTATATTATTATGTTTTTAGATAATTAAGAGAGACCTACCTTCTTATATAAAGCACCTTGTTGAACATAACATCTTGTATAATAAAGATGTAAGTCTACTCATGATCTTAGATGTGAAAGAGGAGTCGCGTTGATGAAATTTCAAGTATCAACCTTTTATCGATGCTTAGAATATCCCTAAAGAAATATATCTTCAGAATTAACTACATAGTTGATAGGACCACAGTTTTGTTGAGTCAAGTTCTTTTTACCTGATGTCCGTAGGGAAATCATTTTACGAATGAAGGTATATAGCTACCCCGAATAAAAATCGATTCATTTAGACTAGACAGGTCCATAGTTTGTAACTCTGATATATTTTTTCTAATGAAGCCCTCAGTTCAGTTCAAGCAAGAAGCAAGAGAAGAGCAAGTTCAAGTAAAAATAAGGGTTACCTATATGAAATTAGGAAGTTATAATATATGTGTAGTATACGTTCAACAATGTAGAGAAGAAAACTGATGCTGCGATAAGATTTTGGTAGGTATTAGAAATTAATAAAGTTGTTTGCAATAAAGAATAAACTCCCAAAAAATAAAATATTTTCTTAAAATTTCCACAATAACTACAGAGTATAACCTATGGAGGTATTTGAGTGCGAATGTTGGGAAGTTGTGTGCTTTTATGTTTCAGGGTACCTACCTACTCTCAATTTATGACAAAGACTCGACTTAAAAAAAAAACAGTTTATTCTAAGTTTAAGTGTTAAATTATTCTCTTTGCGATTTTTGATTTTTTCAGTCTTAATGTTTGTTCCATTGGTGATAATGCCGTAGCTAGATTTACAAACAAGGATGTAGGCTGTTAGTTACACCATTCCTTCGAGAAAATCTAAGACGACGTGCACGAAGTTACGCACACAGAGCTGCAGTACATTATAATAAGTACCTATATCAACAAAAAAAGGAAAAGTTCCTCATCTAATTTATTCACCACAAATTGTAACAAAATAAGCGATGCTATACAGTAACAAAACAGAAAGAATTTAATATCCGACGCTCCATGCGGAATGCTTGTACCAATTTGTTTTCTTCCTGTCGACATTCTTTTTTAGGGTTTACATACGGTACGTATTCCCAGGATAGAATATTTTTTCGTAAAAATATATATATAACGTATGCGTATACGTTGACGTTGACCTCCAAGAAATTCATCGCTGAGTGTAATTGGTACCGTTTTCAAAATACTCTAATGGAGGAAGTTGATGATAAATAATCTACTGTGTGTTTTTCAATAAAAAATCGTTATTATGTACCTACCTATACTGATCAGAATAACATCTTTTATTATTATTGAATGCAGCGGTGGTTGATACAAGTAATTAGGGGAAGGTATACTTTATACTACAGTATAGATTACCTTATTATGAACTTAGTATTAAAAAAAAATTCTGCACTAGCTGTGCCCCGCGATTTCACCCGCTTTAATTCCGAAGTTCCCACGGGAATTCCGGGATAAAAGTACCCTATGTCCTTCTCTGTACCCATAACAACGTGCATGCTAAATTTCATTGAGTAACAAACATCCTCACTTTCACATTTGCATATAGGTAAAGACCAGCATTTTTTTTAATATCTCGAGTTCCAGATGGAATTGCGAAAAAATCGAAACATGAGTATCTAAGTTAGACCCTTAGCAATACAACAAAAAAAAACCGCATTCAATTTGGTGCAGCAGTTTTTGCGTAACACGAATACAAATATACAGACAGACAGACAGACAAAAATTCTAAAAACGGTATTTTTGGCTTCTATATCACTATATCCCTAGGGCGCAGGATCCGGGCCAGCCCCAACAGCATCTTGAGTGTATGCTCTAATAGGTTTGATTGTCAGTACGTGAACCATTGCTATATGGTTCATGCTCTGACAAACAAATGTCTTTTAAGTAAAAAAAAGGTCATTAGTTAATTAATTTAATTGCTATTAGGTACTAACAATATTTGATAGGAAATGATGTTACTAACAAAATTGATCCGTGGTTAGTTGAAATAAAAGGAAATTATTATTATAATTATTATTATAGAGTCGCCTAAATTTAGTTTTTCTTATTTATCTCCCATGTACAGACATCGACCTGTTACAATTTTATTATAAATAAATAAATAAATAAATAAATAAATAAATAAATAAATAAATAAATAAATAAATATGTTTAGATGAGATATTTGATAATTTTAATAATAATTTAACTATGTGCTTGTACGAAATTATTGTGTAATTAAATTATTGTGTTTAATTTAAATACAAAAAGTCATTAATTTTTTTATTTATTTTCCATAATCATTTGACGGATATGTGAACGGCAATAAAAAGAATATCCCCATTAATGCTACAAAAACAAAGGCTATTATTCAACATGACACAAACTTTGCATTGAATAAGAATTAATTGGATTGGTTTCCGAGCGATCCACATTGTCTATCCGCTCCATATATCCGGGGGCATCTGGCCAAGAACGCTTACTGATGTGTGTTTATAGACTGAGATCGATACCCTGATAAAATAAATTAGAAAATAGTCTCTATACGTATAGACGGAGAGCGTACATCGTGTATCTTTTATCTGCTGACCTCAGGGAGCATATATGTATGTCTGCCATATATGCTCCCTGAGGTCTGGTTCGTAATGCCACTCTGATTTTGATCAAAGTACACGGAGCTTCGGATGATAACTTTTTTTAAGACCCTATAAGAGGAGTGAAACTGGCGCCACTATAAAAATCAAATTTTCAAATATTTTAAACTCAATATTAAATGCGGATGTGAGTTTGTTGTTACACTTTCACCTATTCAATCAATCATTATGAAATTTTAATAATAAAAAACTTCAATAGAATAGGTATAGCAAAGTGACCCTGATAATTTATAAAGCATTGTTAACCTGAGGTCTAAGAAACGGACTAAATGACCTTTCTACGGATGGTACTGCTGAATCACACAGAATTAGATACGTTAGAGGAATTGAGAACAGAAATATCCGTCTGTCTCGGGATCAAAGAGGACATATAACATTGGTGATAGCTCCATTAGCTAGACAAGGAGTGATGCGCGTACTCGAGTGCCAGAACTAAGGATCAAATTGAATTCACGTCAAAGCCAATACGTAGACATTCTGTTATCTTTTATACACAACGCCGAAGACTGGGTAATGTATCTGTAAGTAAATCGACCGTATACCGTAGACTTTATTAACATTATTAGTTTATTACTCCATTATTAATTATAAATAATACCTACTTACCTACTCTATTATAATTTTAATAAATCTTGTCCTAGAAAAATAAATTTGATTTACCAATTAATTATATTAGTATTTATTTAGCTCGATTTTAGTGTGATTAAAAAAAAACTTTTTCATCACATTCCTCAAGGACTTCCAGTTGTCATAATCCAATTTTGAAACATGATACTGAAAAAAAAATCATTATCGCTAGAAAATAAAACAGTCGTTGTATGATTAACAAACTGTTATACCCGCGGCTTCGCCTGCGTGATAAAATGTTATAATTCAATTCAGATTATAAGCTCTATTTCAAATTTCATCAAAATCCGTCCAGCATACTTAAAGATTTTTTTTTACGATATTAGGTATACAGGTATACTAGCTGGTCCCTGCGGTTCCTGCACTCAATAGCCTATGTCCTTTTTTATATGGCGACCTGTTTGGCAAAGTAGGTCACCATGCCTGCCCGGTAATCAAGAGGTTCCGGGTTCGATTCCCGGTGGGGGTGCACTTTGTGTGATGAACACAGGGTTCCACTTTCCAGTCTGGGTGTGTATAAGTATATATATCTATAGTATAATATATATGTAATTCTTTTTTTTTTTTACTTCTTTTCTATGTAGTATATACCACGTTTGCTTGGTTTCCACGACACAAGCTAATAATAGCTTAGTGTGGGACCAAGTAGATCTGTGTATTGTGAAGTGGATTATTATTATTATTTATTTATTGATCTTAAATTTAGGTTTTTTACAGTATAAATTTACAAAATAATAAATATTAAAAAAAAAACCTAAACCTAGTCATTATTATTATTATTATATTCGACAACGTGTATGTAAAATTTCTTGTCTGTGTGTCTGAAGATGTGCGAGGAGTTGTATGCAAGGCCTACTAGTATTTGTTAACCATTGTAATTGGTCCTGTACCGTATGTGTTAACAATAAATAAATAAATAAATAAATGATGAGCGGTTGATGGAAAACTTTACCAAAAAAAAACAACAAACCAACGCACATTCGTATTTATATATGTATGTACTTATTAATATAGTGTGTTTCGATAGATTTGTCGACGATAACATTTCGTTCAGCTTTGTAATCCGATCCGAAATTGTTAAACAAAGAAAAAAACCGCATTTTACAGTTTTTTTTTCTAGAATCACTCTCGTTTGTTAAAGGACCTCAAGGACCTCTGTATAAGGAGGCGGGAGACCACCTCCAGCGCCTAAGTCTGATATAAGAACGGCAACATCCGATAACGACAGCGATCGGTACCTACGCCGCGCGCCGCACAGACAACTCAGAACCTCGTATTCTTTGGCGTTGCCTTAATGGAAGTAATTTAGATACTTTCTTTCAGTCATTTGTATCGACTATACATATAAAATAGCTTGTATCACGACCTTTTTACAACCTTTATCTCAGTTATAGGCACTTTATTACCAATGCTCCTAGTAAAGGTATCTACACTGTGCTCTATCACAGATATTATAATACTATACTGCTCTAGTATTCTAGTATAGAAAAAAAACTGTCTGTTTGTAGTGTATAATCTCTGAAACTAGATATTGGAACAATTCTAAAAATCAATCGCTCGTCTTAAGTCACAGTTCTCTTGTCTTAATATCAGGATAACAATGAGGAAAAAATAATTTATTATTATCATCATATGTAATCGAGTATTTTAATAAATGAACAAAAACAAAAGATAAAAATATGAAGATTCTTTGGACATGTACCTACCTACCTACCTATAATTCTATATCTAAATAAAAAATAACAAATATAAAAAAAAATACAAAAAAGAACATCGTCTAAGTACAAGTACAATATTATATGAAATCTGAAAATGTTAAAGATATTCTTGGAAACGTAACCTCAAGCTAAATCAAAAAGTGAAGAGAATTTTTTTAATTATTATAGTACTTAGCAGGAAAAGATTACTTAGTACAAAAAGTTAATTCTTCCCCGTAATTCCTTTTGTAGAATTACAACTCATGCTTGAGTAGGAATAGCTTTATTTGTATGCCATTGAATAATCACAAACGTGAATCATTCGTGATGGTGATTCGTGCTATAAAATAATAGCCCGGCAGTGTTTGGTCCTAGGCGTAGGTCCTATGAAATTAAAATTCATACACGCAACGCAAACCCACCCATTGGATGCAGCAGAGGCGGTTGATACTGGATACCGGTAGTTTTGATCACTTACCGCTTTGTGTCAGAACTAGGGTTACCACCTTTTTTTGGAAAAAATATAGTATTTTTCCGAAGAAACATGCAAAAATATAGTATTTTTGGGAAATTCGGGGAAAAAAAAATTGTACAAAAATATTTTGTAATCCTTATGTATCGGGCAGCATTAATTCACAAATTATTGCTAGTTTGACAGTTGACGTTTTGTTGCCGGGTATGCGTTTCGTTCTGAAATTTCCCGTGCTGCACTGCGGGTGCTTTGCAGACCAGTAACAGCTGTTAATATAAAAGACGCGCGACAGTTGAATTAGGCATAAAAATATAGTTTTTTTCGTACTATATTATTTTTCTATAATATATAGTACAATTGACTGAAATATAGTACGATACTATATAATATAGTACGGGTGGCAACCCTAGTCACAACTCACACTGTAGGGAGCTTTAGCACCATTCACAGAATCCTAACTAGCATTGTAAACACGAATGTGAGTTTGTTTGTTTGTTTGTAACGCTTTCACACTTTAACTACTCGATCTATCATCATGTGCATCCACGATCCAGAAAAAGACATAGGTTACTTGTTATCACGGAATCATTTCAGGCACACTGGAATGAACTTGGATGAAACTGCAAGAAACAGCTAGCAAAATTTGTTTGTTACTCCTTCAGGATCAAAATTTAAAGTTGAATTTCACTATTTAGTAAAATTAACTTTTCAATCCAGCGAAAGTTTATATTTAAAATTAAGTTATTTTCCCACCTATCTAGTTTTTATGGCCATAGAATAAATATTTCATGCTGGCTGGCTGATTTATCATAATCATAATAATAATAATAATAAACTCTTTATTGAACACCACTTAAAAATAAACAATTACAAAAACAATTTTACTACAAGGTGGAACAATCGGCGGTCTTATCGCTCAGAGCGATCTCTTCCAGACAACCATATGGTGCATAGGGAAAATTATAATCTAGAAGGAAGGCGGTGTTATAATATATACGTATAATAATACTCAGCATAAACACATCAACAATATATAAGTACCTACCCATATACCACACATATATATGTGTGTGTGTCATATTTATTAATAACAAAATAAACAGCAAAAAAGTGATCGTAAAAATAAATACCTACCTAATAGGTCATCCTAACAAATATTGTACTAGTAGGTACCTATGGCATCGTATTTTTATTTTGTGACCAAGTAACTAACATACAAATGTGCAATAATAAAAAAAAGAAACTTTTGAACAACAATAACGGACAAAGCAAGTCCTTATAATATCGGGAATGTAAATCGAAGTTTGTATCTCGTCAAAACTTTCCGTGCTATGGTTTTCCCTGATAAATAATTCACGAGTAAACTGTCGCGGAGAGCGATACGAATATGCACCTTGATAGTGTATTTAAATTTATAACGGAGACCAAAGTATAAATATGAAGCAGGCGTTTAAATTACAATAAAATTTTACAGTAGTCCGCCCAAATTAATGTTTGTTTTTAAAAACATAGCGTATATTATAAAAAAGATGGCAACGTAGTTTTTCTTTCGATTGATTGCACGTTAGCGTCAGTAGGTATACGGTCTATTTTTACAATTCATTGATGTGAATAAAAATTACGTAATGTTTATAGTATCATATTCTAGCTTGGATTTGTATCAAAATTTCAATATAAATCTTCGTTCTTTTCCTTTTCGAATAAAAATAAACGTATACCTAATAAATAAGTATCCATAGACTGAAATAAGAGAGGTGAAATGATGAAAGGGCAACATAATTTATCGTTTCTGCATTTTCAGCCGGAAATTTTCGAATGATGCATGGATTTTCGATAAAACCCTTTTTTTTTCTATTGCTGAATCGCGGACGCGATGTTTACATGAGAAATTGAATTGATTCGTGTTTATGTTGAAGCCAAAATTGGAAATTTTGTTTGACAAAACTAGGTTGCTATGTTATGTTTGTATATAAAATTGGATTTAAAGCATTCTGAAAAAACAAGCATCAAAAACGTATACGTTGCTTTTTTTTTCATTCGCCTATCGTGTATGTAACCTCTGCGTATAGCAGTCAAAAGCCTATTTACGCGTATAAAATGTTTTGCTTTTTCGATTTGTTAGTTGAAACGATACAAGTGACGAGGCAATTTTGTCCAGTACGTGACGTAGTTTTGGGAACGTAGCGATTATATCTATTCTTTTTGGTTTCGGGGCATATACTGTTCCAAAGTTATACATAATCAGACAGCGATCAGAAAAATCTAATATATTATATACGTAGTTATTCTTTCTATAGAATTTAGGTACATATAGCAATGAAATATAACAATCATGTGATGTGATTTAGTATTAAAAGGATAAAAAAAATTTACAACTTGCTCAAATATTGTAATTATTTTGGAAATAAGTTTTTTTTATTAAACATTTATTGGTGACATACCTACCTATTACCTGCCTACGTCAACAGTCAGTTCAGTAGGTATTTCAAACATAATAATCAGTGCTTCAACAACAAATCATACTGAAAAGTTAAACAACAAATCATACTGAAAGGTTAAAAAATTGTAAGGTTACATTTTAGTTAAATAAAAAGATAACAGTAATATATTATGATTATATAAAGAAGTATTTTATTGTTCTCATCAATCTAAATAGGAAATAACTAAGTTGTATAAAAACGTAGATAATTTGGCGATAAGTATTTACCATTTAACAAGACCCTTTTTGATGAAAAATGTTTTCGGTAAACTTTTTTCATTAGCGTGGAAAACTTTTTAAGAGTCGTTTCATGCCAGAAGACATGTTATAATAAATTATCCAGAAGCACAAATTTTTTGGTAAAATTTCAAACAGAAATTATAAGATTGTTAAAATTTTATAATAATAATAAATCATTATAAGTAAATATAAAATTTTATAATAATAATCATTATAAGAATTATCAAAAAGGTTTCGTTAATTTTAAATGAATGTTAAGCTTAAATTAAATTATTTATTATTTCATGTAATCTAAATACAATAGAACGAGACAAATATTGAAAAAGTAATATTTTTAAATTTATATTTGCATAGGCTTTTCAATTTATATAAATATAAAATAGTCTAGAGTCTATTAATTGACGTCATCAATGCAGAGCAAAATCTTTGGTAATAGTGCTTGGACATTATCATGCAGTGCCACCCAACTAAGCAGAGCTTGTACACCTACAACCTATATACCTAATCCGCTTATACAGTGTGTAAGGTTCAACGGGAGATTTATTGAAGGTATTATTATTATTGAGATATAACTTCTCAAATATTGGAGAGCACAAAATCTAAAATTAATTTTTGAAAGGAAAATATAATTAACGGAAATTGAGAGCGATTTTTTGATGATGATTTATCGAGGTTTTTGATAAATCCATCGTCAAATTTTACACCCAGTAAGTATACTTTTTTGTAAAATAAATACAATACACTTATATATACCTACTAAACGTGTTCTTATTCTTTTCATAGGAGCATAGGTGTGGATTTTTAGAATACACAATATGTATGAAATATAGTCTTATTTGATTCCGACTTGCCGAACTACTTTTCTGCGAGAATGTAGAATTGTTCAAAAATGTTCACCACGCACAAAAGTTTCAGTTGAATAAGATTCCTGCCGACATATTGAACGAAAGATCAAATACCTACTTAGGTGTAAGGAAATATTTTTCTTACGTCCCATTTTCGAGCTTCATAAAACGACATTTTAATATAGGTAGGTACGAGTGCTAAAATCCTACTAATATTATAAATGTGAAAGTGTGGATGTTTGGTACTCAATCACGCAAAAATGGCTGAACTGATTTGAATGAAATTTGGCATGCACGTTGTCAGGGGTACAGAGAAAAAACATAGGGTATTACCGCGCGTGAAACCGCGGGGCACAGCTAGTATTACAATAAACTTCGTTTAGATAAATCATCATTATTATTATTAATTTTTTGAGTTTAAAATAATAAGTGTCTTAAAATAATGTTTCAGTATTTAAATAAAGTAATTAAATTTAATGTAATAAAATTACTATTATGTAAACAAAATTATTTATTTTATGTTGTGAATGAAAGAAAAGTTACTTTACATTTCTGACTGTGATACATGTTTACTTTGATTTAGATACTTTTTACAAATTCTAGTAATAAAATGTTTGGAATATACTTATGGTGTAGGTTGTTCTTTTCCGTCTTTACATTTCTGGGCATATGAATGGTAATCTTGAGTCAGTCCTATTTCAATTGCCTTTGGCTAGTTTGGCCTTTACAGGATATTCTCGTTATAGACTCAAAGAGAATGCTAGCTCAGCTCTTCTGGTTATTCGTTGAGCTAGCACTATATTTGTTGGGAAATTTGCCTATTGCACTCCATTCGTTAGGGTTGATATATATCCCAGCAAAAACATAAATGTAAAAAAGGAGAGCCAAGTTCAATACAAAAATTATGCTTAGCTGTGGGCTTCGCAACAAAAACAATCAAGATCTAAATGAGTGCCAAGTTCTATGCAAAATCGAAATATGTATTTATAGGAACAAAATAACATTATGAACGAGTATTAAACTCTATTTCTTTGCTTTATTGGATACTTATAACAATTGCTGTCATTTAAAAATGTGAGATCTTAAAGTAGGTTAGATTTCATTCATTCATTCATTTTATAAAGTATATATAGTAGTCGCTATAGAGTGTACGATTATATCGATGCTAAATCGTGACTGTTTAGATAGTATCGATACACAATCGTTACATGGACGAAGGTTAGACACAAAATCATGATTGTATGCTGACAATGGCTGGCTGCAATCCCAATGTTTCTATAGTGTACGGGACTACCTGAACAGAAGTTCAAATTGACTTAAATTAATTTTGTTAATAATAATTAAGTGGACTATTTTTCTTAAAAATATTTTGATTATTATTTTTTATTATTGTCTTTTTTAATGAAATATTTTGATTTAATGCAATTTAATCTCTTAAATTTAAAGGTGATGATTTAATTTGATAATTTTGCATGTCACCTAATGACAGGACATGAGGACAATTTTACTCTTATATTATGTACCATCATTACAAGCTATATCTTATGCAAATAAAGAATTTATTATTATTATTATTATTATCGCTGCTGAATCGCAGCAGAAAGTCTTCGTGGCCACCTCTCTAAGCTACAGTCTGAGTTAGTTTCTGTTTCCCATTTAGTTATTCCCTCCCCGTAATATCGATGCAAGCTTGTGTGTCCGCGACGACGTCGTCGCTCCATTAGAGTTGAGCTTTGCTGGTACACAGAGCTCTGAGCTAAATGTAAAGTCAAGTGCCTTCACTTCCTTTGAACATCGACTTTTTACCTTTTACACGGAGAAGACTTTAACTGAGAGTACACATTTTTTTTTTGGAACTCGAAAGATGCTTTTTATAGGTATTAAATTTTAAAAGAACTTCACCTTATAATGTTATATTAAGAGTTTGTGTACCGTAAATTATGGAAACCTTTTAGTTCGACCTGCGTAAATTATGTAGCAAAATGCAGAATTTTGGGATTCCTTAAGGAATTTGTTGGCTTAATGAATTCATTAAGTAAAGAATTCCTCGAGGAATCCTAAAACATCTGCACTGCATGTAATAAATAAAATTAGGTGATTTTAAGTAATCTTTGTACCTTTCAATCAATAATATCCAAATTAAATTTTAAATGACTGTAATTATTTTGGAAGCGCTCTTTAGAAAAAATGGTTCTTTTTGAAGAGTCCTAAAAAACCTTTGAGTTCGGAGTGAATGTATTCAGTGTGATGTAAATTTTTCAGTTCTTTTACCTATAGTTTAAACATTTTGTATGACTTTTTTATAGACATAATATTATGTTCTATCATAAATGACATATTGTCTTACTTATTTTGTTTACTAAAATGCACTCAATTTGGCTGTTTGACCTTCGTGTAAAAAAAAACTCCAACTAGTTGCCCGCCATCAGAGAATAACCCATAATCCTCACAGAATGTATTGTAAAACGTTGTTTGTTATACTTGCGAAAACGCAATTTCCAACTCATGTCATAAATGACAATCAGTTTAGGTACTCGTGTTTTAGACCGCCACTCGTCAATAATTGTAAACTGCGAAACACTTATGTCATAAATAACTAATGACACGTTTGCATTTTACCAGTGGTAGGATTAGGCCATAGGCCCTTAGTTTATTTACAGAGTTATAGAAATAAGGTCAACTTTAGGAAATTCTTGGCATCACTCAGCTGTTTGGTGTGGTAATTTGGGTTGACTCCCGGAAATGAATTTAACCGCTATGATTCATACGTTCCAACCACTTCTGGTCCCTTTTCTCAAATCAGCAGTTGAATATGTATATTTTAATACCTAGTTATGATATACTTAGGTCTATTTGTTTTTTTTTTTATATTTTTAGCATTTTCATAAATTAGTAAGAATTTTAAGTTTTCTTGAATGAATAAATGTTTTTTTTTTTATTTAGAGATTACCTCGGGAACTCTTTGTACCTACCTGAATAAAAAGTATCCCGATAGTAATCCAGAGCATGATTCGCTTGTACTATGTGTCAAGTACATCCAAACGTGTGAGAATTCCTACAGGAACTCATAAATTTCTTTAATAAAAACCTTGTCATGACAATTACGATACAACTACACAACAAAAGAATTATTCATATCTGTCAAGCCATTTCCGAGTTTTTGCGAAACTAACGAACGGCAGTTAATTTTTTTTGTTTATGATGATTATATAGAGAAGACAACAGCTAGCTAGTTTTCATAAAATACGGCATAAAATTGTCTAAAATAATTTCTCAAAAATTTTTCAAGGATCTAATACATAATATACATGCCTAAAAGGAAGAATTTTCTTTCCTTAGCTATTTATTTAAGTGCTTACGTGTGGCTTATTCGTATGTAAAAAGTTGACCCTGCTTTATCTTTCTTTAGCTATTACTTCAGTATGAAATACGAAGTAAGTTTTAATAACGGGAAGTCAGGAGAGTTCTTTGTACTTAGTAGGTACTCTTAGTTACTTAACATTCAAAAAATAAAAAGCACTTTACCTAAAAAAACATAGGCAGTATAAACACAGGTATGCATGTATTTACAAACAAAATTTGTAACAAAATTACATAATTTATTACATAACTAGCTGTGCCCCGCGGTTTCACCTGCGGTAATTATACAGTTCCAGCGAGAATTCCGGGGCAAAAAGTACCCCATGTCCTTCTCTGTACGCCTGACGTGTGTGAAAAATTTCATGATGATCGGTGAAGCCGTTAAGGCGTGAATGCTTAACAAACAAACAAATAAACATACAAACAAACTCACTTTCGTATTTATAATATAGTACCTAAGTAAGGATTAATAACAGTTTTCGAAGTAGGTACATTTTGTTGCGTATTAATGTGTATATAGGTACATTGTGTCCGAGTGGACACATTGAACATAAAAACAAGTTTGTTTTCACATGTCCGGCGCTGGAAAACATACAAAAATGGAGATTTATTTTCGAGGGCAAAATCTGTGTATAGCTGTTGTAATATAGATATTTAACTTGTTTTCGTTAAATACTTTCGTAGGTATATGTATTTAGTTAGTTTTGGGCTGAGCAATGATGAATTATTAGTTAAGACCTAATTTTATACAAAAAAATGTAGGTATTCAGAACCGTCAAATTATTATGTGATTACTTACCTAAATATATTTTTTTCATAAAATTGTACCTACACAAAATTTATTCCTTCTTGTGATAGGTATTCTCTGACAAAGTGAGCCATAGCCTCGGAAGTGACTATCCGACCACAGGAATACAAAATAACAAAACATGTTAAGTAAAATTAAACCAAATAAAAACAATAATATTAAAAGTTTGTTTATATAAAAAGGCACACTTTTTAATCTATTTGCAACTTTGACTCATAAAGAATCCCTTTTTTTTTCAATTTTGTCGCTATATTTTAAGTGTATTTTTTTAAACGACTTATATATCAAAGTCACAAACAAATTAATATGCAAAACTTTATCTTTTTCAATTGGTTTACTTTTACTTTATCTACCTATACTTTCGCAGAATAATGCAGACGGGGTTGTCAACGCGTGCTCGTGGGATTTTAACAAAAGTTACTTTTATGGCGAACTTTAAGGCTAGGTAAGTTGTCTACTAGCAACTTGCTAACTTGTTTAAGACTTCAAGATAAGGTATTACTTTGTTGGGATCAAATGGGATGAAAGTTTAGGATTCACTTTGACTTCAACTTCGGAGCTACGTTGAAGCTAGTACCTACTCGTCACTTATCTCTATTTGGAGCAATCGTTTTAATACAAATCTACATATTATAATAAGTATTACGCGTTCCTGACGCGATCACATTCACGTTTTCAGAATTCCCTTGGGAACTCTTTGTGTCAGACTAAAACTAAAAGACTTGTTGATAAATAAAATTGAAGTGTTTGTTTGTAATTCCAAATTAACAACTTTTCACTAAATGCATATGAAAGTATATACGGTGCTTACATAAAAACAAATGAATTTTTAAATTTTTGTCTGTCTGTCTGTTTGTTCCGGCTTATCTCTGAAACGGCTGGACCGATTTTGACCAAACTTTCACTGGCAGATAGCTAATATTATAAGGAGTAACTACGGCTACTTTTATTTTGAAAAAAAAATAGTTCGCGCGGGAATTCCAAAAGTCACGCGGGTGAAACTGCGGGGCACAGCTAGTTCATAACATGTACCTACTTATTATGTTTACGGTTAACTTATAGGGGTTAATGATGCGTAAAAGCATCAGCCATTATTTTCGTTTTTATTATTATTAGGAACGTTGGACGAGTTTATAGGAGGAAAATTGGGAACGTTTATTTTATAGGCTTCCGTTATTTATACTTCGATTTTCTACAAAATTGGCTTTGTGATGGCACATCTAGGTATATGGCAACCATTACTTATTCTCTTTAGCTCAATTACTGGTAATGTTTCCTAAAAAGGTATCTCTGAAAAATTTGACGAAAATCAGTAAAAATACTTACCGGTACTTGTGGTAAAACAAGTAGGTACATAGGTACATTAAGGAAAATGTTTGTAAATTATTTACTTATAATTATTATTAATTAGGTACCTACTCTATATAATGTCATTATAGTAATGTTGGATCAATTTTATTAAAACAAAATGGATCTCATCTTATAAATTACAATAAACTTACTTCCATAACGCAAATTATGTTTACTTAATCTATACATATGTATATCTTTAACTATACATATAAATAAAATTAAAGCATGCGTTTGTAGTTCCAAATTAATAGCTTTTCACTTAATGCATATGAAAATATATACGGTGCTTAGATAAGAAAATCAGATTTTTAAATTTAGTCGGTCTTTTGGTCTGTCTGTTTGTTTCGGCAAACCGGTCGGTCGGTGATTTTACAAAAAAATAGTTACTACGAGAATTCCGAAACTCATGCTGGTAAAATCGCAGAGCACAGCTCACCTTCACCTATAGTTTTATCTTTATTAACATTGTTTTTAATTATATTTATAGAAAAAGGAAATTAGTAGATAAAATATATCATACCTACTGATTAATGCAGAGCAAATAATTTTCGTGCAGAACTTAAATAATTTAAAACAAAATCTGTCTGTTCTTTCGCCTTTTTACTAAAAGAATTTTGATGCAGTATTCGCTATAATTTTTCAGAAGTAGAAGTTCCCGAGGGAACCCTGAAATAAGCGGAGGTAAAACTGCTGGGAACAGCTAGTGATACTGAAACCAAGAGAATGCTAAAGGTATAAGTTTTATTCAGTTTGCACGGAGCAGACATAAAAATGAAAACGTGTAAAACTCCCCAAACAAACAAACATTAATCTTACAGAATTTACAGTGGGTCGCATAATATCCACGTTAGGGTTTTAATTAATGTGCTCGGCTAAGCGAGGATATGCATACAGTTGCATGTTGAGAGCATGAATCATTTTATATGCATTGGTTATTTCAGAGTGGCCGGAAGAGCTAACAAAAACGCATAGAGTTCGAAAGATAAAAGCCCGCTGGCTGGCCAGGCCAAACCAGAGAAAATGCTTCCGTTGTACTCAACTGCGGATGCCTGTTTTTTATCTATTGCCGTGTATTATTTCTTTTTTTTGTTTTTGAAGAAAATATATTCGTGTAAGTTATTTTTTTGCTTTCACTATGCCCGGATTTGTGTACCTATCTGACATTTATTTGTCCGAGATACACAATGGATAGCTTTATTTTTTATTTTAGTTTATCGTCATACTATATGTGAGTCACCGAGCTGCTTTATATTTGCTTTATTTATATTAACTCTGGCAATAGGCTATTTCACTGTTGTTGGAATGTTGATATCCAATAATTACACTTGAAAATATCATGGAACAGTAAAATCAATAGATTTGATTAAAAAATAAAATAGCCATAAACTGTTTAATTTTGACTATGTCTGTCTCTTTCTAAAACGGAATTTTGTATGGCGGTTGTAAGGCGTTACAAGCCGAGTGACGTCACTATAGGACTAGCGCTTTCCTTGTCTAACTTGAACTTTTAAAGAGTCATATCTGTGAAAGTCCAGACGATATTTGTAAAAGAATAATGCTATTATACTACTAATACATAAAGGTTTATAAAATAATAATAAAAAATAAACACTAAAATTCCCTATTTAATAGTAGATTATACACCAAGGGGATAAAGCACTGTTTTATGTCACGGGCGCTACATTGAATCCTGAACATAACGAAGGACTCCAAATTTAACTCCCGAGCGCAGCGAGGGTGTTATAAGTTAATTCCCGACCAAAGGGAGGGAATTAAGATTGAGTCCTGAGTGCAGTAAGGGATTCAAGCGCCCAAGAAAAAAACAGTTTTATCCCTGTGGTGTATACTCTACTTTTCTCACATAATGCGAGACAATAAAAAACCAGGCTTAGTAGATCCTATATAGCCACTTCTTTCAGCTGGCGTGGCCTACTCGATTTGACAAACAAATGAAGTTCGTCTCACTGCGAATCTAGTGGGCCACGGCTTCGGTCTTCGAAAATCGAGTTGGCCGCGCCCGCTGAGAACACATTCTGTTTAGCGAAATGAGACGTTATGGACATAGCAATAAGAATTATGAAAGTGAAAATCACATTATTGACCAGCGGGTTATAATGAAATTCAATAGAACATTATAACCCGGCTAAAGCCAAGAGATATAATGTCTTGCTTTCGGTAAGGTTTACATGACATATAATTCGGCATTGTCGAGCATGTGGTGTGAAAAATATATTATGTATCTGAAAATAGGCGTCTACGAGAGTTTCTATTTTTCACAAAGTAGCCATAAAAGAATTAGCGTAAACTATTTATTACGCTTCATATTAATTTACATTCTTGCCGAATTTACGGACGAAAAAGTCAACATGGTTGCTTCACAAAAAACTTTACATAGATGATTAAAAGTATGTAACGTTTGGTAAAACTCTCTCGAATGTATTGGTATTCCTAAACCAACGTTTTGAGGTGCCCTGGGTATCGCCAGTATATTAGTTTTTCAGTTTACTGCGGTAAATTACGTTATGTGAGATAGTTTACTAACTATTACTAATCGCATAAAAGTAGAATAAACTTCACTAAAACTACATAGAGTCGTTTGTGCTACGAATGCTACGATACTTAAGTTTGTCTGCGTGGTTATGTCAATACAATTAAAAAGTGTAATCATAAAGTACACACTATATACACATAGGGTAATAATATTACACTTTGGAATATTGATATATCCTAACTAATATTATGAACGTGAATGTCAGTTGCTTTTTGTTTGTTTGGTTTTCGCTTTCACGCCTAAACTACTTAACCGTTCAGCATGAAATTTGTTTACGCGTTGAAAGGAATACAACTTGAACAGACTGTATAGTGTACTTTTTATCTCAGGGATATTGCAGGAACTCCAAAATTAACGCGGGTGAAACAGTGGGTGAATTCGCATTAGGATTATTATTAGCTATATTGTAGTAGTATTGTAGTGTTTCTTTTTCTTGTGTGTTGTGCTGAAATAAATGTATTTTCTTCTTCTTCTTCTAGTATCAATCGTTATAGTCTGTCTAGTTATTTTAACCGGACATTTTAAAAGTAGGTACCTACCTACTTAAAATTTCTAAGATGATCACTGATGAGGATTACTGAAAACTGATTAACATTCGCTGTAACTCTATCGAGAACCAAAATCTTTGGGCGAGCTATTTACATAATGTTGCCACTGTACCGATCTACCTTTTGCGAAATCCAATTTTACGGTGACGTCGGTCCGCATACTTATTTGCGATGCTCGTTCTTCGTAATAATTTAGCAACTTTACCCAACCTTAACATTTTTGTGATTTCAACATTGTTTATATTTGGATTCAATTACGTCGTGTTTTGTTTATGCGACTCTTTCTATCTATTCAGACAACTAGGTGTCGCCATGTTTTTAGCCGCGGTAGCTTTGGAGTTCCCGTGGGACTTTCGGGATAAAAAATACCCTATGTCCTTCTCTGTACCTCTGACAATGTGTATACAAAATTTAATGATGGTCGGTCCAGCCGTTCAACCGTGATGTCGTGACCAAGGGAAATATGAATTCATTTCAGCTGTTTATTTTCTAAGCGGTCACGCGTGCTCATGGTACCATTTTTGGTTGATCCCTGCGTGGTGAAATGCTCTGTATACGTACCTACAAAGCTCTGCTTCCTCCATATAAATCGGTTTTTGCTAGGAGATCTCCAGCTTACTCTCATTTTTGCATATCCTACTAATATTATAAACGCGAAAGTTTGTAAGTATGTATGGATGGATGGATGGATGGATGGATGTTTGTTACTCTTTCACGCAAAAACTACTGTATGTACTGTACTGTATGGATTTAAATGAAACTTTACAATAATATAGCTTATACATCAGATTAAAACATAGGGTACTTTTATCCCGGAATTCCCGCGGGAACTCTAAAATTAACGCGGGTGAAACTGCGGGGCACAACGTGAGATCAAACTTATAAATGTCCCCAGAGCTAGCAAGCTAGTGAAACATTGGTTACTCAAGTTGACCTACAGTAAAACTGAAGAAATCGTCAATAAAACTAAATAATATACAATTAAGCAATGAATTTGTCAAGTAACCTAGGAAACAATCAGTGCACGCAGCACCACACACGCACACACACACACATTAATTCACGCACACGCACACGTATAGATTATATTAATTTTTAAGTTCATGTTGTATACATAGCTCACATTTCTGTGTAGTTATTAGGTATACCTTATTTGCAGATGGCCAAGATACAGGCTCAGCCTATTTTGGTCACTGATAGATAGTCTCGTACTTTTGTATTCACCGTGTCTTTTTGTAATAAATAAATAAAAAAATGTTTTATATAAATATTAGTACTCATTAATCGGTCAGTTTATTTTTTCATATGTATATATATATATACCTATATACATTTACGGGGAGTGCTGTGGCGTGAATGGAAACCATGCCATAGACACACATATTCATAGACCACTTCCAACTTTCTATTATCAACGTCAGTGTTTCACTTTACGGGTGCGCATTATGTACAAATATATAGCTACAATTTTTTTTATACATCTAATAATATAATGTATATATACGAAATGTTTGTGTGGGATTGAGTGGGTTCGTTTTTTTTGTGTAATTTTATTAGTGATTACTATTTCATGATTTCTAAATAAATTTGATATAGGTAGAGTTGTAAAACGAACATAATAATGTGCATTTTGTAAGATATTTCGTTGAGTCTATAAATACAACCTTTGGCGCATAACATCATCAGCAGTACTAATCGTAATTTATTATAAGAGCTTTTATAAATCATTTACGTAATAATCACATCGCTGCTCAGAAGTTTCCATTTAAAGCACCTATTTCTTATGTTATGATAGCAAACGTGGGTATTTATTTGTAGGCGTTAAGTAGGTTTTATATGTATCAATACAGTGCTATTTCTGTTAGGATATTTTCAATTTGCGTCGGTGCTTCCTCAAGATCTTTTATGTTTACGTACCTATTATAGTGTTTTGACGCAGACATAATATTATTAAGAACAAAATAACTTAAAAATGCAATTTATTTCAATCATGATATAAATTCACAAACTAAAAATTAAAGCAAGGGCACGTATTACGAAGTCTTCAAGTCGGGAAGATTGTTCGGAGGTGGGTACGCGGAATTACAAACAATGATGTGTCGGTTCGTGAGTTCGCATCAATCATATGGCTTCATTGAACCGGAGTGATATATGGTCGTGCAGCGACTCCAACAGCATCAAACAATGTTGTTTGTTGTCCTTGACTGTACGGGTATTGCGAGGAGTAAATCAATGAAACATTACCTTGCGTTTATTTGAATTCGGCCAAAAGCATTCTTTGGCTTACAAACTTCTTTTTAATAGCTTACTTTTTAAACATTTTTGCCCAAGATGAAAAGGAAAAAGTTGTTTAATTGCGGTTATCTCAATTAGGTTTTAAAGATGCGCTTATTTTAGTTGTAATTTTAATATTACTTCGTAGTTATTATCCAAGTCGATTTATTTTGTTGTTCTTCTTATTAGTCCAGTAAAAGATTAGTCATCTTGAACATGATCTATGAAAAAAAAATGCCGAAAGCAATATTGAATAACTCTTTTATATTTATTTCTAATTTTTGCACTTTTATCAAATCAATGATTTTGAAAGATTTAAATTGTGTTTTATCCGTTTCAATTCTGTCAAAACATCTTTTGTGTAAGTTATTTTGAGTTTGTTTTGTTCGTCTTCAGGGAATCTCGACAATCCATTAGGCTAATAGGCAAGCAGTGAGACGGCTAAAGGAGATTAAGTCGTGCTTAGTCATTGCTTTTAGTTGATACGTGAAAATACCCGTGCTTTTATATTTTGTCGTTAGGTTTTTTTTTGGATTTGTCCTTATGTGTATTAGATCCTTGTATCTCAATCACCACCGCGGTGCAATGATTTGCATCTACCAAATGGGTAAAACCCAAAGACTTCTTCAAAATCTCTTTTTTTCTATTAAATATTTGATTTAACTACATACTTGACGAAAGTATATATGTATTATCTATAGAACTTTAATAGTTTTCTTCAGAGATTAGTTTATTTTTAATATTTTCAATTTTTGAATCATCAGTAGGTAAGTACCTAAGTTATTAAAAGTAAAAAAGTAGGTAAAAGTTCAATAGATTATTTTCGAATTACGAACGATTGTCGTAACGAATGAAGTTGATTTCATTTCATTTCAATTAATGTCATAGAAAGCTACAGACCATACTTTAAATTGAATGTTTTATAGTTCATATATAACATAGTTCTGTCGCAGACATTATTTCAGCAAAACCATTCGCATAATATCATTGCATCGCATATACCTACTTGTACTAGTAAAATATCAATATTTGTCGTGACCTCCAATATATCTCGGATAGATAGACGCACCGATTTTATTGTTAAACGAAGCCAAAAGACTCCACAGCACTGTGGAGCCATAATTTTCCATGGCAAGATATTGTTACAGTTACCCAGATATCGGCCATTTGTATAATAAGTCGATAGGGATCGTCATTTGAACCCTCCATAAGAAGTTGCTTTGATATTTGTGTGGTTTCTGAGAGGTATACTGGTAGTAAAAGAATCCCTTACTGTATATTTACTATAAATTCTACATCGTGACATGGCGAGTTCTTTTCTACGAATAAATTTAATATCCATAAGGTTGAAGCGTGGTTTGGTAAGAATATTGTCAATACATTTATCTTCCAATATAACGCAGAGATTTTTTTTTTACAATAGGTATGATATGTATAATATAGATGAAGTTTTCATATTTTACTTCAACTTTCACTTATTCTGGTAAAGATAAGTGACGTTACCATAATGTCATAACGTAACAATAACCTGACAGTTAACGATAAGTGGATCATGTAGAAGCAGCTTAAGCTGTGACTTACGTTAAAGTCGACCTAAACAAATAACAAATTTCTGCTCTCAAGCCGGTACAGCCTTAATAACAATAAATGCTACTGTTTATTTTCGTACTAAAGTTGCGCATTCGAAGATTTGTCAGGGGACTCTCTTATTAGATTTGTGATGTTGCTCGCGGACCTTTCATTTCATAAACATGCAGAGGGCGGCATTTATGTTCCACAATACTGGGCACGACACAATTTCGTTTTCTATAGGCGCACACTCAATTTCGGGCAACCGAGCCATATCTAATTCTCTCTTTGAAAACCACATTTAAATTTATTTATTCACTCTATTTCTATTTAAATCCAAATACACTTCAATCCATACTAATATTATAAATTCAAAACTGAGTTTGTCCATTTGTTTGTTTGTTACGCTTTTACGCCTCAACGGCTCAGCGGATCATCATGAAATTTTGTGTACCTAGGTACACGTTGTCAGAGATACAGAGAACGATATAGGGTACTTTTTATCCTGGAATTCCCGAAAGGCCTTCTTACATTGACGCGGGTGAAACCGCGGGAAACAGCTAGTAATATTGTAAAGAGAAAATATTATATTTTTTGTGTTTGTTTGTAATGGTATGTATATGTATATATCTAATATATATAAATCACGTGTCACGTTGTTTGTCCGCGATGGACTCCGAAACTACTGAACGGATTTTGATAAAATTTTGTAAGCATTCATAAAATGGTCCAACTTAAAAGATAGGATAGTTTTTATCCCGGAATTCCCGCGGGAACTCCGAAATTACCGCGGATGAAATCGCGGGGGACAGCTAGTATATATATATATCTAATATAATATATATAAATCACGTGTCATGTTGTTTGTCCGCGATTGACTCCGAAACTACTGAACGGATTTTGATAAAATTTTGTAACCATTTATAATATGGTCCAACTTAAAAGATAGGACAGTTTTTATTCCAAAATCCCGGAATTAATGCGGGGAACAGCTAATTACCGTAAGCTTCTGACAGGGGTACAATTTTTTCCCGGAATTTCCGCGGGAACTCCGAAATTACCGCGGATGAAATCGCGGGCGACAGCTAGTATATATATATATATACATGTATCTATGTATGTATTTTATTGTATCTACATGTGTAGGATATGCATGTGTTATAGTATTTATTGTGAGTAAATTGCGTCTTTATGTTTTAGTTATTAATTATTATTAGTATCTAGTATTAAGTATATTATATATTGTTTTGTTTGCACACCCCATCTTCTATATCTCTCTGTCTACCCAATGGTTAACTAGTAGAGAATGCCGCAAGGCATTAAGTTCGCCATTTGTACATACTGTGCAATAAAGAATAAATAAATAAAATAATGGATAAACTCAAAAACTACTTAACAGTTTTTTATACAGGAAACCAGTGTTCCTGAATGACAAAGGTACCTACTTCCCGGAATTCCCACGGGACCGCCGAAAATAATGCGAGTGAAATCGTAAGGGATTGACTTGCGTGTGATAAAACTTAATAACGTAGTGTTGCAAAGAAATTATTCATGAAAACTTATCTATATTTTTTAAAATTTTTTAAATGATCTCTTTAGAAACCCGTCGCAAGTGTAGAGACCAGATCCTGCTACATAAAATAATACACCACCAGATCGATAGCCCTTACATCCTATCACTTTTGAATTTCAACACCAATTATCGCTCTCGACGTCCCAATACCTTCTCACTTCGGATATTCACTAACAACACATCTTTTTACAATCCAGTTGTACGGATGTGTCGCCAATACAATGAGCTCGTCGCTAAAGGTGCAGATGTGGACGTTTTTAATTGTAATTTTAGGGTATACTTAAAAAATATCAACGACTACCTCCGTCGCACTTGCTAATTGTGGTTCTATTTTTTCTGAGATCCATAAATATCAAAATAAATTTAAATATTACTTTGTACATTGCTCGATATTTTTTAGTCTTTCTAGGTATGCATATCTCTGGTTTGTGGTCGGAACATATAATAATACACTATAATAAGTAAAAATTGTAATGACTACAATCTGTTTTGTGTACTTAAATAAATAAATAAATAAATAAATAAAATTAGATTAATTAAAAAAAAAAGATATTAAATCAGAAGATACGTAGGTAGGTACCTACATAAATGTACATCATTTTTTTTGTGATGAATCTCTTTTCGATTAGTATAGTTTTTTTATTAACCACAGCTTTTACTGCTCTATGGAGTACATAATATAAGTATGAATTCACTTATATTATGATGATATGCCACTCGAGATGCCACTTTAAGAAAATAAAATTTGTATGAAATGGTGTTACTGAATTAAACGTAAAAAAAAATCTGTGCTTTTATTATGAATGCGATGAACGATGAAACATTTTTATTCAACTCAAGAATATGATATGCTTATACGATGTTCGTCTTTTTCAATAAATCGCCTTGTCAAAAAATATCACGTGCCATAAAAACGAATGTTATCATTTTTTCCTCTGCCACCAAACTAAGTTTTCTCTTTTGTGTGAGAAAATTACCATTGTACTTTGTAACATACCAAGGCAGACAAGAAATCATTTTTCTTCACGAATAATTTGCCGGGAGTTGAATGAGACTTTCGCCGTATCAAATCTCTACATAATCTGCATTCGGAATACACTCTCGTCTTGTTTTGCAGCAACTTTGTTGTTGTCCTCGATCCAAAACTAGTTCGTACTTACTTTTAGATGCAAATAATTTCGGAGAGCAAGAAAGTTTCCTTTTGGGAGTATCCTTTGTGAATAATAAAATGCTACTGTACCATGATTAGGACAGGGATAATGCTTTTCCGAGACTTTTAGGGTGGACATTTCAAACTTTTGTCGTACACATGTATTCCTCGGATGTAATTTTTGCAAGTTCAGAGAAACTCGACTAACATAAAATTCCGGTTTACCAACTGCTCCTGAAAGTTTACAGCATTTTTTTTATTCTCATGAAGAAAAACTTTCTGTCATCATGATACAGGATTGTTCATTTAGCGTGTAAGAGTTTTAATGAGAGTAGGTATATTATTATAGTTGCGGTAAAGTGCACGGTTGCATAAAAATTTATGAAGCTCATGTAAGCCGGGGCACGCGTGGTCCGTAGCGGCGTCGGTAACAAACTCTGGCCATTATCGTTATCATAACAAGTATGGCGTGGTGGTAATAAAATTACAAATGTGGTCATCGGAGGTCATTTCGTATTCGCTGCCACGTCCGGCGCCGCAGCGCGTCTGGGTGTCGCGCCGGCGAAATTGCGTCCATTGTTAGTCAACACTCGGCTTCATTGGAAGGTACGTAACATTTCATGCATATCCGACACAAATGTACCGGATAATAAATACTATATTATGAGGCAAACAAACACTGAGGGTCATATTTTAGTTAATTTTTAAAATCTCAGTTACAAAATAACCTTATAAATTAAGTTATAATGATTCTCTTCTATTTAATCGCACTTGCATTGCCATCCAGATTAATAAATGTATTTATTATAGCCCAGCATATCATCATAATTTGCATAGTGAAAAAAGTTACCGAAGATATTGTATTATATTATAATGCCATTGCCATTTACTTATTTACCTAATACATATTAATATTGTAAAAAAATCTTTGGTGAAATAAATTATATTGTAGGTACTAGCTGTTCCCCGCGGTTTCAGCGATAAGTTGGGAGTTCCCGCAGGAATTCTGAGACAAAAAGTACCCTATGTCCTTCTCTGTACTCCTGACAACGTGTATGAAAAATTTCATGATGATCGATTGAGCCGTTAAGGCGTGAGAGCGTAACAGACATACAGATAGACATACAGACAGACAGAGTTATTTTTCGCACTTATAATATTAGTAGAGAAATAGGTATTGCATTTTATATTTTACGTTATTCATATACAACTATTTCTTCACTCAATCGATCTATATATTGTGTGTATGAGTATCAATCTATATGCCAGTAACGTAGGCGTATAGACGTTAGTAACAGGTGTTACGTGGGAAAGTCCTATAGTCAATGGAATTTCCCCAAATTAGGGTGATCGAACGCCTACGAGGAGAATTAACGGCAAACTCGATTTCCCCTAATTCGGAAGTTCAGACACCAGAAGGAAATGAAGTCAGTAAAAAATCCCGGAAACATTTCGGAATTTTCCAGTTTCCGAAATAAGACTGATGTAATTTGCGCGCCCCCACTGAGTTAACTCATGTTCGGAATTAATGGCGCAAGAACTTATCAATTCAAAATTAGGTTTTATTTAAAAAGGTAAAAGTTAATTTGTACGAACTCCATCATTAAAAGCTAAAGTTAAGAATTTTTTTTTTGGTAGGCACCTATGTCTGCTTATAATGAAGAGATAGTAAAACTGAAAGAAAGGAAATTCAATTTAAAAGTTTGAAAAAAGAACGTATTCACAAAATGATATTTTATTAAAAAGCTAAAATTACATAAGCTGTACGTTTCAAAAGGTTTCTATCGACTAACAAAAGATATTGAATTGGTGAGAATTGATGATTTGTAGGTATTGTATCGTTATTACTATAAAACTTTTCATGTGAATCGAGAATTTTCCGCAAAACAAGGCAGCGAGCGGACGCGCACTGATGAGGAAACCGGATATCCGGTTAAAGAGAAGAACGAGAGCGTTTCATGTTCATTACAAAACGAAGTTAGTTATAAAAAAACGTATTTCCTTTGTCTTTTGCAGCAAAATAACAACATTTTACAATATAAAGTTGAATATAATGCAGTAAACAATAGTTATAATTGTTTTAAAATCACCCGTAAAAGAAAGCCTTCAAACGCTTCGACGAAAATTGATTTTTTTAATGATAAAATCACTACTGATGATACTCATATTTAATATAACAAAATTAAACACTCGTGAGTTCAATTTATGTGCTTTTCAACACGAAACCTAATTAAGCATGCATCAAAGAGTTGTGTCTAATTAGACGTTACTCTTCGTTGGAGTTGAAATTTTAATGTAACTTGTACTGTAGCTTTCGAGTCGTTAGGGTCTGTACAAACTTAGTCGAAATAATTGAAAACTCTAGCTGACGGTTGATCGATTGGTAAAACAAATGGCACCTTTGAACATTTTTATTTATGTTATGTTGCTAAATTTTTCTCTAATTAGGTACGTTAGTCTCAGTAGATAAGTAAATTTAATAGAATAGAATAGAATAAAATAGAATAGAATAGAATAGAATTGAATTGAATAGAATAGAATAGAATAGAATAGAATAGAATAGAATAGAATAGAATAGAATAGAATAGAATAGAATAGAATAGAATAGAATAGAATAGAATAGAATAGAATAGAATAGAATAGAATAGAATAGAATAGAATAGAATAGAATAGAATAGAATAGAATAGAATAGAATAGAATAGAATAGAATAGAATAGAATAGAATAGAATAGAATAGAATAGAATAGAATAGAATAGAATAGAATAGAATAGAATAGAATAGAATAGAATAGAATAGAATAGAATAGAATAGAATAGAATAGAATAGAATAGAATAGAATAGAATAGAATAGAATAGAATAGAATAGAATAGAATAGAATAGAATAGAATAGAATAGAATAGAATAGAATAGAATAGAATAGAATAGAATAGAATAGAATAGAATAGAATAGAATAGAATAGAATAGAATAGAATAGAATAGAATAGAATAGAATAGAATAGAATAGAATAGAATAGAATAGAATAGAATAGAATAGAATAGAATAGAATAGAATAGAATAGAATAGAATAGAATAGAATAGAATAGAATAGAATAGAATAGAATAGAATAGAATAGAATAGAATAGAATAGAATAGAATAGAATAGAATAGAATAGAATAGAATAGAATAGAATAGAATAGAATAGAATAGAATAGAATAGAATAGAATAGAATAGAATAGAATAGAATAGAATAGAATAGAATAGAATATAATAGAATAGAATAGAATAGAATAGAATAGAATAGAATAGAATATAATAGAATAGAATAGAATAGAATAGAATAGAATAGAATAGAATAGAATAGAATAGAATAGAATAGAATAGAATAGAATAGAATAGAATAGAATAGAATAGAATAGAATAGAATAGAATAGAATAGAATAGAATAGAATAGAATAGAATATAATAGAATAGAATAGAATAGAATAGAATAGAATAGAATAGAAAAAAAAATTGATACTATAAAAATAAAATAGGTGCAAGCGTGAGTCTTAAACTAGTATAGTACTTGGTACCAAAATGGCTGCCACTCAGCATTATGCCCTGGCATTAAGTTCCACGACGCTGATTTTCAGTGGCTACCGTAGAATCAAGCTATCTTGTGAGTGAGAAAGTTACGAATATAATTTTTTCTAAAGATTTGTCTTAATTTACCGAGGTGGCCCTCTCTGATGATAACTCTTTAAAAAATGTCATTCATTTTACCGTAAACTTGTTGCTGAAAATTTTATCATGGCAACAGTTGAAGTGTATGAACGTTGAATATTTTCAAACTGACGCAAATTTGAAAAGTATGACTTAATTATCCCCATTTCACATACCATGTTGCTTCTCTTTGGTTGCGACAGTCCTTTACACTCCCTCGCCTTCTTGTTACTGACACACGAGACTTAATTAGCCCTGAATTACGCGGATAAGTGTTTTCGCAATGACTTCATACTTTATACCTCCCATTATGTAGGTATGAGAACTAACAAACCACTCATTTATGTTAGTTTCGTTCAACGAATGGAACATTTAAGCTTCTTTATTATTTCTTTTTTGTTTTGATGAGCAACCCTAATAAATACATAAAATACGTAAAACTTGTAAAGTGTAGGTATGTGTATGAGTGTGTTTGTTATCACTGAGGTCTGTATTGAAACAAGACCAAAAGGTAGTAAACTTTAGGTCCTAGAATGGGACAGATAAACATTTTCACTCCCGGAAAAAAGGCAGTTTCGAAATACACCCGGAAAAACAAACATTAGCATACAGCTAGAACGTACGTAATGAAATATACTTTTACACTTTTTTATCATATGAGAAGCATAAAAATTACAGTATTATACTGCCATCGAAAGTTAGAAGTTAACGGTCGACTAACTTTTGACTGTTTAGGTAATTAATGGGGAATTAATTTGGCCCCATTTGGGTTGAATTTTCAGTTGAACTCGATTAAGCTATTACAGACTTCATTCCAGTTTAATTTCACTCAATACAGCTTTTGTTATTAGTGCCGGTGACAAGTCGTCCTAAGACTAAGGGTCCTATATATGAACTTGTAAACGAATGCTAGATTAGGAAAAGGTTATGCTAAACTTTATAGGAACGCTAGCTGTTGCTCCGCGATTTCACGTCCGTAAATTTTGCCGTAATAATAATAATAATAAATTTCATTTATTTCGACAAAACACGGATCAATTCGTATCAGGATAAATGCCCGCAGATACTTTACCTTCCTACCAGCGAAAGATTTTTAGAATCGTTTTAGTGGTTCCAAAGATTTAAATTTTACCTATTTAAATATTATTTTTTGTGGTAAAAAGTAGTTAGCCAGTAGGTACTATATTGGCCAGTAGATAAAAGCCAGTATTGGCAAAAGCCATGAACTTTTACTTCTGTAGTTTTCCGAAATTTCTGCACATTAACTTGCAATCAAGAAGGAAGTAAATCATCCGTGGAAATTGCAAACACGTGAGTTAAGAGAAAACTTAAGAACATTGTGTTTACCTGAAGGCAACGGTAGCGATAACGCCTTCGTTTAATGAACTTCACCACTTTGCTAATGAAGTTAGAAACTTGTAATAAACCTCGTGGGCGACCAGCTACGAATACGTTGTTCAGTTCAACACCAATTATGCAGGTTAGTGTGAAGTAGGAAATAAAAGATGTTCTATTTATTACCAGCAGTAGGTACCACTTTAGGAATTACTGCAAGAACTCTTTAAGTCAAGAACCTTTGCATGCAGAATAACATACCAAAGTTTGATTACAATCGGATCAATTGATACTTTCCCGACCGATTTTTAAATAAAGTGCATTTACTTACATGGTGATGGCCCGATTGGCACAGTAGGTCACCAGCGGGTAGGGTTAATTAAGAGGTTCCGGATTCGACTCCCGGAGGGGTGGAATTTGTGTGATGAACACAGGTTCCACTTTCCAGCTGGGCGTGTTTCTATATCTATAGTATCGTATATACCTGTGTAATCATAATTATAATATATAAAGCTGGATTACCACTCACTCATTGACATAATTGTTCTCCCAGAAGGAGCATCTCTAGGTTGATATAATGTATGGAACATGTAGAGGGGACGTTTCGGTGATTATGGGAAAACCTCGACATCTTCGATTCCTGCTTCTCATCAGGTAGTGAGTCGACTGCCCGCCGAAACTATCCATCGAAAGTGAAAACGTTTCTAACTAAATTTCATCCACACCTTGGGCAAATTTCAATAGTGTAACTTTTTTTTCAAAATGGCGGCAAAAAACATGGCCGCCGAACAAAATTCAAACTCGATTATCTCCGAAACTAAAAGAGTCAGGTAGGGGGTGCTCAAACAAATGTCATAGAAGTCAATAGGGGGCAACCGCCTGGCGTGGTAAAAATCCAAAATGGCGGATTCAAAATGGCGGCCGAAAAAAAAGTTGATCCGATCCGGGCGAGGTTCGGCATCCGGGGGTTTTTGGGGTCGCTGATGCCGAATATCGAATCAGTTTTTCGATTGCGTCATTTTTCAAGATGGCCGCCGAACATTAGTTGTTTGTATGGGGAAATTGTTTCGGCCCTGGCTCGGAAACTATCGGCCGTGGGTATTGAAAAAAAGTTTGTACAGTTGGTGGTGCACTATCTTCTTCTATCGGGATATAAATAATTCCAAGATGGCGGACGAATTCAAAATGGCTGGCGAAAAAAAGTTAAGCATAATTGTTCTCCCAGAAGGAGCATCTCTAGGTCGATATAATGTATTTAAGATGTGGAAAGGAGGTTTCTGTGATTGTGGGAAAACCGTGACATCTTCGATTCCTGCTCCTCATCAGGTAGTGAGTTGACTGCCCGCCGAAACTATCCATCAAAAGTAAAACTGTTAGTTACAAAGTTTGTTCCACACCTTGGGCAAATTTCAATAGTGAAACTTTTTTTTCAAAATGGCGGAAAAAATCATGGCCGCCGAACAAAATTCAAACTCGATTATCTCCGAAACTATAGGAGTCTGATGGGGGGTGCTCAAACAAATGTCATAGAGGTCAATGGGGGGCAACCGCCTGGCGTGGTAAAAATCCAAAATGGCGGATTCAAAATGGCGGCCGAAAAAAAAGTTGATCCGATCCGGGTGAAGTTCGGCATCCGGGGGTTTTTGGGGTCGCTGATGCCGAATATCGAATCAGTTTTTCGATTGCGTCATTTTTCAAGATGGCCGCCGAACATTAGTTGTTTGTATGGGGAAATTGTTTCGGCCCTGGCTCGGAAACGCGAGCTGCTCGCAGCTCGCGCACAGGGCGAATCTAGTTATAATATAATTGTTCTCCCAGAAGGAGCATCTCTAGGTTGATATAATGTATGGAACATGTAGAGGGGACGTTTCGATGATTATGGGAAAACCTCGACATCTTCGATTCCTGCTTCTCATCAGGTAGCGAGTCGACTGCCCGCCGAAACTATCCATCGAAAGTGAAAACGTTTCTAACTAAATTTCATCCACACCTTGGGCAAATTTCAATAGTGTAACTTTTTTTTCAAAATGGCGGAAAAAAACATGGCCGCCGAACAAAATTCAAACTCGATTATCTCCGAAACTATAGGAGTCTGATGGGGGGTGCTCAAACAAATGTCATAGAGGTCAATGGGGGGCAATCGCCTGGTGTGGTAAAAATCCAAAATGGCGGATTCAAAATGGCGGCCGAAAAAAAAGTTGATCCGATCCGGGTGAGGTTCGGCATCCGGGGGTTTTTGGGGTCGCTGATGCCGAATATCGAATCAGTTTTTCGATTGCGTCATTTTTCAAGATGGCCGCCGAACATTAGTTGTTTGTATGGGGAAATTGTATCGGCCCTGGCTCGGAAACTATCGGCCGTGGGTATTGAAAAAAAAATTGTACAGTTGGTGGTGCACTATCTTCTTCTATCGGGATATAAATAATTCCAAGATGGCGGACGGATTCGAAATGGCTGGCGAAAAAAAGTTAAGCATAATTGTTCTCCCAGAAGGAGCATCTCTAGGTCGATATAATGTATTTAAGATGTGGAAAGGAGGTTTCTGTGATTGTGGGATAACCTTGACATTTTCGATTCCTGCTCCTCATCAGGTAGTGAGTTGACTGCCCGCCGAAACTATCCATCAAAAGTAAAACTGTTACTTACAAAGTTTGATCCACACCTTGGGCAAATTTCAATAGTGAAACTTTTTTTTCAAAATGGCGGAAAAAATCATGGCCGCCGAACAAAATTCAAACTCGATTATCTCCGAAACTAAAAGAGTCAGGTGGGGGGTGCTCGAACAAATAGAGGTCAATGGGGGGCAACCGGGCACAGGGCGACCAAGCCTCGCGAGCTGCTCGCAGCTCGCGCACAGGGCGAATCTAGTTGTAGTATATACCACCATCTATTTTTGGGTTTCTCGACACGTATTCTTTGGTTACATTTTACTATGCTTTTTGCCTCACAACATGCACACAAGAAAAAAAAATACCGGTGGCCCAATACATTTTCACTGTTACAAAAACACACTCAGTGCTCGCTGATCGCATAGCTTTTTGCAGGCATGAGTTTCTCCAATTCAGTAGGTAGGTACTAAAAAAGATTTTGGTTCTTAAAAAAACGGACACTATTTGTTAAACTTAAATACCTATCTACTTGTTAGCAAATAGGATTATAAATAAGTTACACTTCACGCCTCGGCATTGTCGCGGCCGGGAACTCGGTGCGACGCGCCCGGGGAAATTACCTCGCGCGGAACGCAATATGAAAACGAGGCCGGGGCACAAAGCCGCACACAATAATGTATGGCGCCAAACTTGCTCCTACCCTCCACAGCTACCCTTTAAGTACTTCCTGTGGAAGATACTTTGTAAGTGTAAATTAGACACTGTTGTGTACACGTGTATAAAAAAAAACATAGGTAACAAAAGACCCAGAACATAATGTAACATAGCATGTAATAAGTATACTATTGTAGTTATACATGTATTATGTCGCAAGAATGCGGAATTCATATGGCTTTAAGGAGCGTATATTGTCCTTAAAGCTGACGGCCTTTGGGGTAGGAAGCTTTCAAGTAGCGGCCATGTACAGGTAGATGTGGTTATCTGATTGATGTTGTTGAGTGAATTTCTCAAATAGACGTGGCTCTAAAAAAAAAACTGTGTATACGGTTTTGGTTTTTATCAAAATGGGTCTCGAGCATCCTTTTCAACATTTTTCGCTTTTGGTCGTAGTTTCATATTTGGCCATCCACTGCATTTACTTGAAAACATTCACCCTGTTAATCATTTGCATATATACATCTTGTTAATGAATTAACTGAAAACTAGAAAGCAATTTGCTCAGAATTGACCTCTGAATCGATCCATGTGTAATATAGGTCATATTTTTTTAGTTTTATGAGCCCATGTCTAAATCTTCTTCACATAGTATAAAATGAAGTCGAACTGGTACACTGATTTTTATGCGGTTTTCATCAATAGATAGAGCGATTCATAAGGAAAGAGTATATTCATAGTTTATCCTCGAATTCCCGCGGGAACTCTGAAGTTACCACGGCTAAAACTGCGGGAGACCGATAGTTATTTGACGCGTACGCCACCCATAGCAAAAAAAAACGAATCGGTCATTGACACGTGTGGGTGAGTACAAACAATGTTGAATAACTTTTTAAGTATTAATTTTGTCGACATAATTTATATTTTAATTATATTATTGTTAATTTTTTTTAAATGGTGTGTACCTATCAGATTTTGGGCTAATTGTTCGTTAACACGTTGTATAGGTACACACTTATAGGTATGCTCTTAGGTGGATTAATAACGCTACACATCTAGAGGTCGTATTTCCGACTTGATTCTAAAAAAAGATTCCTTAGAAATTTCTGTTGCAAACATTAATTTTCTGAAATTTTGAGAGAACTATAGAAAACGTTTTAGAGTTGTAAACACGTAGATGGCAGTAGCTGAGGGAGTTCTTATTAAAAATAAAAAACGAAAATCAAATTTGAATTTAAAATAGGTATGAGCATAAAAAGAAGACATTTTAAAAAGAAAAAGTTAGTAGGTAAAAGAGGAAGATATTACGTGTGTAATGCATTGCATGCTGCCGCCTCGTAAAGTAACACCACATTTCCAGGAAGAAATATAACTATAGCGTGTTGAGTTTTTAGAAAGCGAATATTATCCTATAACGTATATATTTTAGCCTTGCTGGGATTTCTTAGAATATTAATGTTCGTGAGGAGTTGATTAAATAAGTTTTTGTTTTTCAGTAACTGACTTAAACCTTAGAAGTTGAAGCAAAACTGGTCACCTAATAATGTGAGGCTGTAAGCTTATAAAGAAATAGTACAGTTGTTCTCTAACAATTACTCCCGTATTAATTTAGTAGTTGCCGAGGGAATTCCGGGATAAAAAAAAACCCAATGTCACTAAGGAACACTGTAGTTTCCTATAAATGAAAGAATTTCGAAATCGGTTAAAAGTTTTTGAGTTTACCCATTACAAACAATCAAAAAAATATCTGAAATAGGAAAATAATATTATAGAGATTTATTAGGATGGAGACCGATTGATGGCAGAATTAGAAGTCTATAAAGTACATCAATATCCACAAAGTTTTTGGTCACGGATACTTACTTTACTGCTACTTACTATAGTGAAAGGCTTCTTTTTTCACTATGAATTTCATCAATTAAATTGAAAAACGTAATTTTTCAAATTTTTGTTGATAATATAATTTATCAAGACATGTTCGTCACCTTTGGTGGAAACCTACAACTTTTCAGCTTCTATATAACGAGAACCTCAACCTAACTTGGTTCCTTTTATCCATCGAACCAACTTGTTCGGTTCTATTCAATCGTATAGAGGTGAATGAGATGTGATATTTATCAACTTCTCCATGTATCCCGTATTCACTCGAATAGATGAATCACCGCAATACTCGAGTGCTTTGAAAGCTTCAACCCGATCAGTATCTTGGAAACGTGGGAAATTTGAGTGGGTAGGTACTTTTTTTCATACCTTGTAAATAAATATGTGCGATACTTAATTAAACATTCAGTGTTTAAATCACTATATTATTTCTCAGTTATTTTTCTATTAAAAGTTATGATTGATTTAAAGTTATTAAAAAAAAAATGCAATGTAGTTAAATAGTTGAGATTTATATTATATGGCAATCATTATTTACTAGCTGTGCCCCGCGCTTTCACCCACGGTAATTTCGGAATTCCCGCGGGAATTCCGGGATGAAAAGTACCCTTCTCTGTACCCTTGAAAACGTGCATGCCAAATTTCATTCAAATCCCTTCAGCCGTTTTTGCGTGATTGAGTAACAAACATCCAAACATCTAAATATACAAACATCCACATTTTCACATTTATAATATTAGTAGGATTAGTAGGATTAACCTACATACTAAAACATCAAATTCTACTCGTGTAGGTTCACGGTACGGTGATTATGTAATCCTACCACTAGTCAATCATCATATCAGCTGGAAAACGTTAATTACTGAAGAAATCTGAAATACCCTCTGCAAGAATCTCCACGCCAACTAGTGCTTCACTATCTCCATCCAGTCTGGTTCCGCTATGTTCACCAGATCGTCAATTTATACTGCAGGATTGTACACCATACAAAATAATGAATAGATCATTATTTATAAATGAACCACCGCACAACAGAACCATGATATATCGTTTCTATTCATTGGGGCGTTCGGTTCTAAAGCAACACTCTTACCGACCTCATTCATCACTTAGCTTGATTACACTTACCTACCATTTAAGTATACTCTATCATGAATTTAACAAACTTTTCTCAGTGATTTTTTTTTATTTTTTTTTTTTATGTCATAGGGGGCAAACGGGCAAGTGGTACACCTGATGGTAAGTGATTACCGCCACCCATAGACATCTGCAACACCAGAAGGCATGCAGGTGCGTTGCCGACCTGGAGTGGGGATGGGAACTGGCTTTCAAGTGGGGCTGCCGGAACACACCGTTAGGTGCTTGGCGACAGATTTGCAACTTGAAGGTGGTAGCTAGCCAGCCGGGCACTAGAGAGCGCCCTACCACCATGCTATGGTTTCCTCACGATGTTTTCCTTCACCGACAGCTCAAGCTCATTGTTAGGATTTGAACCTACACCTTGCGGCGTTTAATCCGAACGCACTAACCACTGAGCTATCATCGCTAATGATAAAACTAGTGCTAAAAGCTAGTGATAAAACTTAATATATTATGGTACATAATTATATCGTTTCTTCGCGGTTTCAACTGCGTGAAGTTCGGGACTCCCTCGAGAACTCTAAAGAGTATCTATCGTCTGTTATTCAAGATTATGAAGTTTGCTATCAGTGAAATAATTTTTGGAATCGACTGAGAAATTTAAAAGATTACCCCCTAAATCAAAACTTACAAGTTTCCTTTACAAAGTTTACCTCTTTATGATATTAGTGCAACTGACAGTACTAGCTGTTCCTCGCAGTTTTACAGTCCCTGTAGGTACAATGGGTACAACAAATATTATGGAAATTTCATGACGATCGGTTATGTTGTTAAGGCATAAAAGTGTAACAAACAAATAAACAAACAACGTTACATTTGCGTTCATAAAAATTTGCTTTATTTTCGATGACAATTAGGTGACACCATTTTATAGCGGTATTTCTATTTTCACTAGTGATTAGCGGATGGCGAATGATCTATTCATTTTTAATGAACAAATGATTAACTATATCTACTAGCAGAAACTCCTGTATATCCACAAATGGCTTACTAATGTGTATTCCTTGTAGCCACGTTTCCATCTAGTAATCAGGTTAATTAGTTAGTTACCATTTTGACGTGTCTCGTTCGCTACACAGGAAGGTAATTTATTTGTTAGATATACCTAGTAGATTATTGTAACTTTTTCGCTTCAAAAGCTATCAAAGTCTCGTTTATTATCAAAGCGAACATACAGAAATCAATTAGGTAAATTTATGTGAGAGTGTTCTATCATGAGACAAACTTATTGTTAGACAGTCCTTTGTTTTATTCACACAATCGATCTATGTCCGTTTCGTTTTGGCTCTTGTGATACACATAGAACAGAAACACTAGGGACCAGGCCAACTCATGCGTCATAAAAGGATGTGTGGGATTTGGTTTTGTAAATTGTGTGTGTTACGACGAAAAAAAAACCAGAATTTTTCACCGTGTTCGTGATTAGTTGTCTACGGTTCTGTCTTCCTTGGATACGTATAAATGATTTTAAAAAAGCCCAACGGTTAGTTCAACATTCAAGTATATCCAATAAACATTTTTGTTTGATAACATTTAAAAGTTAAAATTTTTAAATAAGTTCCATCCACAAGAAATCGGCAGAGTACCTATACGCCACAAGGACGGCAATTTCAATTTTTCTATTCGTTCATTCGAAAGGACAGAACATTGACTAAGCAATGTACCTACTATTGTTAGACCCTATTCTTTAATCAACCCAAATAATGGAACAATTTAAATTTGATTAAAATTTTCGACCGGCTTTTTGTGACAGGCCCAACGTGCCCCTGACTATCCGCCAAGCGAAATGAATTCTTTATAGCGATTGAAATTCAATTACTAGGGTTTACTTTTGGCTAATGGGAAAAAGGTTTGTGTTTTGTAACGACAAATTGATTTAATCCCAGCATGTTTGGATTGACATTGGATAATTTGGACTACGTATTTGCATAGAGATTCGGATGTTTCACTCAAAAGGTACGAAGTACGTGCCTCTTTTATCTGAACATGACGTAAAATCTGTTCATATCGCGGTTTATTTATTCTTGCATTATTAAAAACCCCGCAGGATAGATGTACCTGTTACAATAATAATAAAAAATTGATGTTTCTAGATTAAATAAAGATAGAGAAACAATAACGAAGATAAAGAAATTCAAGTACCTAAGTATCAATTCCTTTGAAAGACTCATAGTTCAATATTATTAGTAACCCACCCCCTTTATACCATTAAGGTACTTAATACATTTTCATAAACCTTTTTTTAGTGCTTACTTATATTGAAAAAAGAAGTCTAATGTAAATTTTCTTTTGAGATAACCATGGAAGTAGTTATTATAAGTACAGCTCTAGATAGTCTGTTCGACAAAAGCGTACTCGGGGTACCCAGGTGTTCTAAAATATATAAGTTCCGTATTAAAACTGGTTGTAACTCGTATAGTGGTTTTATGCCTAAGATGCGTTTAGAGCACGTTACGCATTGCGCTATGAAGCGGTTTTTTTGTGCACGTGCCCAAAAGGATCTAAAATGTTTGGGCATGTAAAGCTAAAGTTGCGTGGAAAAATTACCCTCACCGCCGCCCAGCTGAGTCGTCATATGAAAGAAATATGAAGGTCATTGTCCTGCGACTACGCGGGAAAATGTGGAAATATTAGTAGAAAGCATGCCTAAAAGATGCCAGCTGCTGTTATAGACGATGGGAACTGGACACCTCATAGTAAAAAGCGTTCAAATAAACATCATGAACCTTTATTATGCTTAGTTGGATTTCTTAGAATCCATTTTTACAAAGTACTTTGCCTGGGTACGATCTTATCGTACATAGTGTAAGTACACAAATGTAAGAAACAGTCTACAACTAGAGTCAACGCAATGAAAACTAGCAGCTGCACTTAATATTATGCTATTTATTTGTGTCCTCGGAAATTTTGTCATGGATGATTATAACATAATATAATATTCTTTGGATGACAGCCATTTACGGAAGAAAGATGTTCTATTAATATAAGAACAATTACAATTAAAGTTCTTCCAAAGTAGCATCAGAGGCATCGTTACTTTTTATAGTCCCACAACTCTGTCGATTTAGTGTGAGTAATGGACTAAGTTACTTAGCTCTCTGAACAATTCTCGTAAAATTATTGTCTCGTTTATATAAACGTTGCTAAATAATAAAAACAGCTTGGTTACAATTATTTGTAACCAAGCTGTTTTTCAGGACCATCATAATAATAATGAATAATATATGAAAACTTACATTTTGCTATAAGTCTATTTTTAAATGAAATGTCTTAAATGATATTATGATTTTTTTATAGCGATTGGAGTTAATTTAACTTTTTAATAAAAAAGGCACGCACTTTCCTTACTTCGAAGGGCTCGTTACTGTGAAGTCCGTGGTCTATCTTTAATCTGCTTAATTGAATTTTCTAAAGAAAGGGTCCACTTTCAAAATTGTTTTTAAATTATAAAATTACAGATATGTCAAATCAGTTCACAACTGACGGAAATATCAGGTAACGTAACAAGAAAATAATATCTACAGATAAATTGAGAGCCTCGTCCCGTTTTAGAGAAAGCTCCATAGCCAAATGGCAGAAGGGAACTTTTATAACTTTGTCATGTCTGTCCGTCTCTCCGTCTACATATCAAGGACTACTTGAATAAATGTGATGAAAATTTGTATTATTTTTCTGTCTCGGTATTATATATTTTAAGCATGTACATATTAAATATATCTATATATATTAATCTCTATGTCAATTTTGCCTGACACTGAACCGAAGCCACCAAATTCACCCTTATCGTTGTCATAGTGGCTGGCATCAAATTGTGCATCGGTGAAGGAAAACATCGTGAGGAAACCACATGGGAGTTATCCATCGTACAAGTGTTTAATTTTCTTCCAGGTGGCACGCTGTGATCCAGTTCTAGCATTTTATTATTAAGTACCATATATTAATAACATTTTGATATTTAACCGTGAGATAATATTTTTATTATACGATGTTTTAATACACCTACTCGTATCATATCGATATTAGCGTTTCCAAGATCCGTTATTGTCAAGTACCTAGGTATATACTTATTGTTAATGTATACAGTTTATTATTAACTTCAGATTTATCAGACAGAATCTAAACATACACATAAAAGTGTAGGTAAAATAGCTGCATATCTATATAGAGATGAGAAATCGGGGGCAGTAATAAATCTGAAATTTCGCTATCGTCTGAGCTGATCTGAAACTCATAAACATGCAGACGTCAGTATATGTATGGAAATTTATCTCCTCTTGGTCCGTCATAAAACTTTCTTAACTGATAATATTATCTTTATTATTATTTACTGCAATAAATATTATAATATCGCATATTGTAACATATTGTTATGATGTAAAAAGCTCTCTATGGTTAAAAGAACACTCACATTCACCAGCAATCACATTTATTGACGCTCCATGAAAATAAAGTAGGTACTAGTTACCTGTTTTTCTCGCGGTTTTACCAGTTTCACTTTGAAATTTTTTGAGCTCAAATACAGATTTTCATGAACTGATTATTCTAAATTTACCTATAAAATTTTCATGAATTTGGAATAGGTAGGTACTATAGTTTTCGGTTGAATAAATAAGACCTATCCGTTCCAATAACTACACGTCGCGGGTCGTATCTAGACACGTAGAATTAATAGACATAGCATTTAGCACACGCAGAGAGATGCGATTTGGGGGGTGGTGGTACCAGCTTAACTACGCCGCTGAATAAGTAGGCATAGTTCAATATAAAAATATGAATTCATCAACCAAAAACGAGAATTCGCGTGTCACCAGACAAGCCATGTAAGCGAAAACTTTTTCAATATAAATCATTTCACCGAAAATTTTGTTCGTATTTCAGCATATCCCTGAAAAGGAACTTTTATAATACCTGCCCCCAATGTTAGAGATTTATCGATATTTCCAATAAGCCCCTATTTCGTTTGAAAACCACCCTTCATGATTTCTATAGGTAGGTAAGTAAATATAATAAAAGAAAAAAGATTACGATTCTGTATATAAGTAAACTAGCTGTTCCCCGCGGTTTCACGCGCGTTAGTTTCGGAGATCCCGCATATTTTTTCTGTACCTACTTTTCGGAGGTATCTGCCAACCGGTTGCGTAAGAATAAAGCCGACTTTCCACTGCTATGCACTATTGCAGATTAATTAAAGGCACGACAAGTGCACTATAGAAGTTAGAACCTTGCAAAAGGCCATTTCAACCTGCACTGAAAGTCATTAGTGGCCGACACAGTGTCACACAAAACTCCTGTAAAATAGGTAATTACGTCGCAGTCCTAATTGTGGTGGCATAATTACGTGTGCAAATTCAAAAGAGATTGAGTCTTGTTATAGAAAAACTAAATTGCATTGCCATAGTTGGCACTTGGCATCACTTGGAGTCTTTGAAATCCACGAATACATTATAAATACGTATTAGTAGGTAGGTAATTAATACATAACTCTAAGCTTGTCTATACTTATTTAGCTACTTTGTTTTAGGGTTCTAGTGTTTTGGGTATAAAAATCTATGTAGCAGTTAAGTTTATTAAGAATGTTAATTTTTTTTTTGTCAGTCAGAACCTTACATTAGAAATGTATAGCTTCGTGTAATAATAGGTTTTACCAGTAGGTATTAACGGCTGTTTCTGCTAAAGTAAAAATCATTATATATTTTTCTTTAAAAAGTATCTATTCATGAAATTTGGGTTTCTACATGTCCTTATGAATATAATTAAACAGTAGTTTTATGTGTTTACGTTAAAGAGGTTTTGAGTTATAGAAGGGTGAAAGTGGCACCAAGTCGTTCGTGTAATATTACACTCGGCGCTGGCTAGCCACTTCCTTTGCTTGAACTTGGCTTGACACGCTGCCTCGTGTCTAGAACTATGCGACTTTTTTATATCGTTATATATAATCTTTATATTTACTATTAATAAGGTATAAACTAGTTCTAACTGCTAAATTATTATTCAAAAATTGTCTTATATAAACGTTTCAGTAATTTACCGTACCAAGATGAATAAACCGACAATATAAGCTCTTCAAATTCAGCCACTATTTCATGCAAGCGGAGTTTGAAGTGAAACTATGCCTCACATGGTGAATAGTATAACAATGCCACAGAGTTGGAGGTCTGTAGACTATACCATATTTAGGCAACAGGAGCAATGCGTGCTGTAAAGAGCCAGTGTAAATATAATTAAAACGTCGTTTCTTCTTGAAGAAAAAAAAAACACGATGTATAACGTGCTGAAAAATATTATGTTTTAAATTAAATAATTAAAGGAAGTTCCCTACTAATAATACAAAATATGTAAAAGTAACTCTGTCTGTCTGTCTGTTATGCTTTCACACCTTAACGGCTCAACCGATAACCATGAAATTTTGCATACACATTGTCAGGGAAGACATAGGGTACCTTTGTCCCGGAATCCCCGCGGGAACTCCAAAATTAATGCGAGTGAAACCGCGGGGAACAGCTAGTATTATCTATTTTTAATAAAATATCTGGGCGCCAGCCAGCTAAGGAAACAGAATCTGAGATTTTTTGTGTTAATATCACTTAGAACTAGCATGAAAGTGTCTATGTAACTGACATGAATATGTTCTGCACGGCAATTATGTAACTTTTGTTGCTATCATATTTCAGTTTCAATCTGAAAAATAGCGATTTTGTGATTAATTAATCATGTTTAGACAGTTACAACTTTTGAAATATGTTTATTTTGGCTGATTGCTAGATATTGTAGGTGTCAAAACGTGCATATTGTAATCGCAAAACCACTATGTTTTTGATTGCAACCGAAAAATGATAGAAACAAAAGTTACGCAATAGCCCCCCTGATCTTTTAGCAGGATGATAAGCATTGTCCAACTCGTAAGAGGATTCCTTATCTCGCCAATTGGACATTGAACGAGCCAAACGCTAAGCTACTTAGAGAGGGATACCAATTTAAATTTTGTACTAAGTACATATTCTGAAGATCGAATATAGGTTATGTAGTACTTGCCATACAAGAATATACTCTTGTTTTAATTATCTAACGTCTCATCCTTTTCGTTACACACAAAATAGTGTTTTCCAATAATATGCTGCACGAAGCGACTTTGCACCATCTTACAATGTGTATGCATCTTGCATAGTGTAAACGCTGAAAATGTACCGAGTGTAGCGGGAAAATAACAGATAATGGTTTTCTGATAACGATGTTATGGGAGAAACTTGGTACTTCCAGCACTGAGTCTTAAAATTTCAAATGTTTCAAAACAAATAGAAAAGGTAGGAAAGAATATATTATACTTATATTATTTATTCTTAATGGTACTTAATAAAGCATATTACTGTGACTGTGGCGTTGATTAGTTACTGTTAAATATTTTCTAATAAACTGTTGAATACATACATTTTAAACATGAAGTAAAGTGAGACTTATAATAATCTGTACGTAAATCATTTTATTATCTTTATCCAAATGTGGGACCTTATAAAATTAAAGGGACTTGGACACCAAGGGAGGTCGAGAGGAAGAGGATAGACGCTCTGGAAATGTGGTGCTGGAGGAGAATGCTTGCAGTATCGTGGACTGAGTTCTGAACTAACGGAACTGGATGGAACTAACTTCCATCATCCGGGAATTCGGCATCAAGCAGCGTCTGTCCTTCATAGTACAGGCTCGAAAATTAACATTCTTCGGCCATATTTCACGACGCGGAGAGACTTCTGTGGAGCGTCTTGTGGTGCACGAAAAGGTGGAAGGCACAAGACCGCGTGGGAGATCACCGATGCGCTGGACTGACCAGGTGAAGGCTGCCGCTGATAGCTCTCTCTACGAGTGCTCTAGAAAGACAGCGGTTCGGGAGGAATGGCGACGGGTTGTCAAGCGTGCTACCAATCCGGAACCGATGACCACGACCACTCTGTCAAGAGTGTAACGACCAAGAAGAAGAATAAAATTTTAGAAAAAAAACTGAAGAAACATAACAAGATAAAAAATAACATAAAGAGATATCATAATATTATGTCTACACATTTTAGATCAGTTACTGTTTATGTTTGTTTCTTTTTCTTGTGTGTTGTGCTGAAATAAAGGTATTTTCTTCTTCTTCTTCTTCTGTAACTTTCTAGGCCACTATAACACGAGTCGGAAGTAGGTATCTCAAATTCTAAATAACTCGAGGTGAATCTGCAAATCTGACTATGATACTGTTTAAACTAAAGGTGTTTAGGCATGACATTATTATCGTTGAAGGACAAAGAGGCTTTACAGTATCTCGTGGGCTCCAGTTAAATCTGCGACGGTATAATTTCGGCCACCTGCCTCTGAGCTGGAGGACCGCTTTATATCAACGTTATACGACAGTTATTTTAACCGGAGGATACCGAATGGCACTCAAGTGAATAACCTGGCGCAGCGCAAACGATATCAAGTGAGATGGGGACTGGGGTAGCCATGCTTGTTATACCCGTGTGGTTTATGTACCCACTCCTCTATAAATTGACAGTGACCGACGATGGTGATAAGCGAGGTTTTTTATAACATTGAAAATTGGGAAATACCTATAAAAATTATGATATATTTTTTTATATAAGACGAAGTCCAAGAGAATCTAATATTTTTCCTCACATTCAGACGTATCAACCGAGAATTAAACCCGCGATACCTGGCGTACCATTCATTCAGGTTTGTCAAACGTCAGAACAACGGTGCTATGGTTTGGACAAATAATGCTTTACACTTTACACTATTTTTGTATTTGCTGAGAGGCGAGTAAAGCGAGAAACACACTAAAGGCGCGATTTACGGTCGCGGCTTACACTGTATTTATTTGGTCAATAACATCATGTAGTCATGTGCACACTATCCTTCCTTAGTAATTTAAATGCGAATGTGACTATATTTACTCCTAGCCTGATAAATATGTATTTGCTATGTAAGAGGTCTCCTGACACAGGTACTTTTCTACTTAAATGAAATGAAATGAAATGAAATAAACTTAAAAAGAGGCCTCAACCTTTTAATTAGATGTAGTGGAGGAATAAATAAACATTTATTATTATTATTGTATATTTGTTTGTTTGTTACGCTTTCATGTCCTAACGGCTCTATCGATAATCATAAAATATTTCATGCATGTTGTCAATGGTACAGAAAAGAATACCTACAGGACTATTTATCTCGCCATTCCCGCGGAAATTTCGAAATTAACGCGGATGAAACCCCAAGTAACAGCTAGTGGAACTGCGCGCCGCTGACAACGCGCTGACAATGCGCTGACAATGTGGTGACAATCGCGTGACAGCGTCGCCACCCGTTCGCCGCTAATTGGTGCAAATATTTACTTCATTTGCCTGCCGGTCGTGTATCCGCTAACTATTGTTAAGCTGTTAATAAGGCTGCATTGACGTGCAGTCTTATTATCAAAGCGATAAAGGTTATATTGGTGTGCCAATGTCGTTGGGATCGATAAGGATTAGCGTTTTGTGAAGGCGAAGCCGAGGTGGGTGGTCAGTGTGAAGGAATTATTGTGATATATAAAGGGCCCAATTAACCGCGTGGGATCGCGGCAAACGTTTCTTACTTTGTTGTCAAATAATAATTACATCTAATATTGAAATTTATTATAAAAGTTTACATTTACTTGGCAGTTGGTATCTAAACCTAAATTTTTAGTTACCAAACGATCCCCCTCAGTTTCATCCAGATTAATTTTGGAGCTCCCGTAGGAATTCCGGGATAAAATGTACCCTGTGTCACTCAGGAACACTAGTTTTATGTAAGTGAAAGATTTTTTTAAATCTGTTAAGTAATTTTGGAGTTAAAAACATACAAACATGCAAATAACCAAATATTTTCTACTTTATAATATCAGTATACAAAACAAGCTGTTTCCCGTAGTTCCGTTAACAGGGTTTACAAGGTTCACTAACTTTAAGTTAAGTAGGTACTTGTTTTTTCATGAACCGATTGCGATGTGATGCGACTGATTTGAATGAAACTCTGTATGATGATAAACTAAGTCCCCAGATCAACATACTAAAATATAATAAGTAACTATATTATGAGTTAAGATACCTTTGGTTTTGCTATTGGTATACGTAAAGATAAGTTTCTAATTTCCACATCAGAGGCAACTGCGGGCAAGAAATATAATCAGCAATACGAGTATGTAACTGTCAAAATAAAAATTACATGTAAGTTATTATAAACGGAATTGCTATAAAAGACACATATTTTTTGCTTTTTTAAAATAATGGAAATATGCATAGATAAAGCGCATTAAAGTTTAGGGTGGGGGACTCGTGATGTCACAGCTCGCTATAACGTGCGAACAAACTGTAGCGAGGCGTGACGTCATGTGAAATTTCGACTTGATATATCTCCGTTATTTTTTGGTTACATAAAAAATAAAAAAATACGTGTCCAATATTTTTTAATAATCTACAAAACGGACTAAAAAAGAAAATTTAGGAAACTAGCCTATTCTCTACATCATTTTTTAGAACAAAGAAACGTAAAACTCTCACTTCGCTACAGAAAATAACACAATATAAACTAGAGACTAGTGTCGCTAAGGATCAAACACGTATTTTTTTTCTTTTTTTACGTAATCAAATAATAACGACGATACATTGAGTGGAAATTTCGCGTGACGTCACTATCCGGTGCAGTTTGTAGCGGTTAATGACGTCACGAGTCCCCACCCTAAACTTTAATGAGCTATATCTATGTATATTTGCATTAATTTTTTGATTTTCAGAAGTCGTCAACATCCCTATTGAAAAATATACCTACCTATAATGTGTTTATGTGGAAACTTATTAGGTGATAAAAACCAAATGAGCACAAACCACACGGCGCTCTTCAATGGATACTTGTGGAGCATCCCGTTGACTTTATCCTCCAGGACGGTCCACCTGAACGGATTCTGGGTGGACGAGGAGCAGTGGTAGATGGAGAGACCGGAGCTAGAAAAAAGTCGTTTACAATAATTTTCACTTCAGTAGCTCAAACATATAGGTTTTGCTGCCTGAAATCAGTGAGCAAAATGCGATTTTGCTCACTGAGTGAGACAAAGAAACTTTTCAATTTTTGTTTTCAGAAAGCCGCGAATATCTTATTACGTGTACGTTTTGCATACACGTTGTCTGGGGTATAGAAAGGAACATAGAGTACTTTTATCTCAGAATCCCCGCGGGAACTCTGAAATTAAGTTAAGTAGTAAAAAGCGTGAATCTAATTCCTCGAACATCTTGGTGGCGTGCACATTAAGTCGTGACCGTGGTCGTGACTATCAGTCGTTTTGTCTGTATCTTGCCTAACGTATTGTACAGGGCCTTATTCACTATGACTATGACACGCCGCGCTAAGATAAAGACGCCGCAAAAACTGTTTTGGCGATCAAAGAAGTACATTTACAACCACTGTTATGGTATACAGAATACTCATTTTTAATATTTTGTCATCTGGAGCGGTCAGAATTGTGTTTTAAGGACGCGCGTTATGGGCAAGGAATGTTGTTGGTCATAGAGAATAAGGGCCCAGATGTGTTCAGGACTTAGCGTTCGAATAATTCTATGCGACAATGAACGGGATTATTACTTTGCGAGGCTTTTATTTTTGTTCGGTTGGTTTCAACACGATTTCGTCAGCTTTATTAATGTCGAGTGGGCCCATTGAAATTCAACGTCAATTCGGAATTTCCAGCTCGGGCTTTACGTAACTACCTACTACATAATTTATAGGCATTTCAACGATTTACGAACTGTTTTATTCAAAATTGTTTCTCAAACAGAGTTTTACTAACATTCCTAATGAAAAACAAGCATGTTTACTGTAGCAAAGAGAAGGCATAACAACTATGCTGTGTAACTCGACCTAGTTTCACGCTATGGTGACTAAAAAAGAGCTCATGCTTGTTTTTTGTAATATGTAGATATGGATATCGCCAAATACCAGCAGCACTTTTGAAAGTTTTTATTTCTAAGTAGATACCTACGTTTTTATACTGCTAGGTAATCGATGCACTCCAAGCGTTGTATTAGCAAAGTTATTTTATTTTATTTTATTTTATTTTATTTATTTATTTATTGTATTGTGTTTGAATTTGCTTAAGAAAGCTATCCGTATAGTATGTGCTTAAGCTTTGGAGTATTTAACCACTGCAGACGCAAAAGATATATGATCTGCCAAAAGAAAATAATAGCTGTTGCATGTATGTATTTTTATTTTATTTTTATTTTAATTTTCGTTTATTCAGGACAACAACAGCTACAAAAACATATTATAATAGATTTAGATGCAGATTTTAGATTTAGATTTATCAAATCAAATCAAATATGCTTTATTGCCCCAGAAGAGAAAATAAAAACTAAGACAGATAAAAAGTAATACAGAGCAAAAGGCGGCCTTATTGCTAGAGGCAATCTTTTCAAGGCAACCTTAAGGTGATAGAGAGCTGTAAATAGAAACTAGAAGCGGGTGCTGGGCGCGCAACGTAGTACCTAGCTATATACTACATATATAAGGATAATACAACGCTAATACTTAGATACCCTAAATATAATACAACTTTATACACATACGTACATTTATGTTGTGTGCATTTTCATAGTTCCCGTTTTCTGCTAAAAGAGACGGTCATTTTTTTCAGCGCGTAGAGCTTATGAGGATTCTCTGGTTAAATACCTACTCTATGGTTTCAGAAAATATATTGTACCTATATGTGAAGTGCCCAAGCCTCAAGGCACTTACATACTATTTCACCCACAGATCACTCCAGAAAAATGCTGCTTAGAAATCATTATCTCATTAACGCTTCGGGAGATTAATGCCTCCTTATCGTCTATGGTTTCAGAAAATATATTGTACCTATATGTGAAGTGCCCAAGCCTCAAGGCACTTACATACTATTTCACCCACAGATCACTCCAGAAAAATGCTGCTTTGAAATCATTATCTCATTAACGCTTCGGGAGATTAATGCCTCCTTATCGTCTTTGAGGTAAAAAATGTGACCTATATTTATATTTTTTTTTCAATATGGCAACAGACAACTTGTAGGCGCACTATTCATGCCAATGTCAGTCAAAGAAAACCGTGGACAGTTACGTTATTCTATAATTTTACGTCATATTTTCTAGTCTATATGTACAGGTCAGTCAGTCAGAGAGAAGGTAATCACTACGTTTTATACTAGCTGTGCCCCGCAGGTTCACCCGCGGTAATTTCGGAGTTCCTGCGGGAATTCTGGGATAAAAAGTACCTATGTCTTTCTCTGTACCCCTGACAACGTGCATGCCAAATTTCATTAAAATCATTTTTGATTGAGTGCAGTCAGTCTTCCCAAAGATAAATATAATCACGTCTTGAGTCTTCCTTTAATCTGTGAACCTTTGCGTGGGCTTGTATTTAATATTTATATAGGAGTATAATATGTAGGTACCTAATAAAAAATAAGGGAAACGTATTGTATCACTTCTACGGACGCGTACTTAGAAGCCAACAAAAACATCAATTGTGGACCTCTTGTGTCAACAACAGCGTTGTTTACGAGACCGAACGTCGTACGTACCTACAGTCGTGTGCAAAAACTCTTTTACATGCCTATTTATATGTGGGTTTCTTTTAGGTGACGTTATACATACATTCCGAAAAAAATTCACCAGCCTTAAAAAGTTTTGGAGTCGTATACCTATTACATATTAGTTTTATTATGATTGACAGAAATAATTTTGGTGACTCGACCATTATTACTTTTTTATTACCATAGACGTTATACATACATTATTACCCTAACCGCTAACGTATTCCTTATATTCCTTTTTATTCAATCCTGTGTAGGTATGAATACGATATTAGATTCAAAGATTGTATGTAGAATATTTTTTGTGTAAGATTATATATTATGTAGTTTCAGAGATAATCTTATACCTGGGATAATGAGACGCGATTTGCGTAGTTTCCATTGCACCGTCTCATCTTCCAGCTTCGGTCGTGAAAGCTGGTTCCGCGGCAGCTTCTGCGGAGTCCCTAAAGCGGCGCAAATATGGGTCCCTTAGTGGGGACTTTATGTTTGAGCCATTTGGGGTCGAAACCCTGGGGCCTTGAGGTCCAAGCGCCCGCCACTATATAAAGAACTGGCGGTGCGACTGGTCGAGGCGTCGCGTCGCGTGACCAGAAGGCTGGTGTTTACTTCGCCCAGCGAGTAAGCCTCGCTATCCAGCGGGGAAATGTCGCCAGCCTTTTGGGCACGCTACCAGCTGTGGAGGACCTTGATCAAATTAAAACAAAACCATCTTATAACTTGCGTAATATATCTATATCTATATGTATATCTATACTATAATAAAAGAGTAGAATCCGCGATTCTGTACATTGAATATTTTTACCTAAAATTGAGAGGGGTGATAAAAGAAGAGTAACCAAGCTGTTGACGACTTGCATGTGTGCTTCATTCATATAGCACACAAGCATACGACGATGCTGCGGATCGGCGGGACACCGCTGACTTCATCGCCCCACTACTTGATCATACGGCTTGAGTCAGAGCACACGGCTCATGTTATATTTACGGTACTTGCTAAAATCTGCATTAAAAGTAACTTATTTACTCAGTTTTGTCTTTAATTTATACAACCGCGACTATAGTTCCTCGACACGATTATAGTTCCTCGACACAAGCCAAAAAAGAGGTTTTTCAATTTTTTTTCTGTCTGTCTGTCTGTTCGTGATAATCTCCGAATCTACTGAACGGATTGTCATGCGGTTTTCATAGGTAGATTAAGCTTAGCCTGGAGCTAGGTACATATAGGCTTTGTTTCATTTAAATCGGATGTCGGGAAAAAAGTTGTTGTATAAAAACGTATCACGCGGGTGAAACCGCAGGGCATAGCTAGTTATGTAAATATGTCGTTAACCTTAAAAAAAACGAGTGACGCATCTAACTGTTACCATTTTTTCCCTGTGTGCTCAAAAACTTCACTTTAAAAATTATGACAGTTCTAAATGAGACCGTTTTCAATTTTTAAAAGTCTGTTAAAATTATGATAAATTTTCTAGCGATTTTGATTGTGATTGTATATGTTGCCGGGCTAATACCGTCCAGGACATATTGTTGCTTTCCACGCCGACCGATAGGGCAACAAACAGTGGGAGGAAAGGACCCAGTTCCTTTAATTTCCGGCTGCACTCTGCCCGCTCTGGATATCTTGTTTGTTCCCATCATTGTATTTCAATACTGCTTGGGGGAACATCAAACGCGTGTGTTTTGGTTGGTTCGCAAGATAAAGGCGATCACGCATAATGGATGAACAGAAAAGGCTTTAACAGAAAGGTTTTAGGAATCGATGAACAGATATATTTTAAGTGATTATTTACGGGTTGTGAAAGTAAGGAGGAAGTATAGTATATTTTTATACAAAAAAAGAAAAAACATCTAAAACGTATGTTTAAATATCCTATAACTAATAATATTATCTATATGTTGGTATTAGATGAGAATATAAGTTTGTTTGTTGGTTTCTAAATTACTCAACCGATCATCATAAAATTTTGCATTAGGTAAGTAAGTACACACGTTATCAGGGGTATAGGTAGATACAGAAGACACAGGGTACTTTTATTCCGGAATTACCACGGAATTTTATCGGGACTTTCACTGGCAGATAGCTGATGTTACCTACAAGAAGTAACTTAACCTACTTTAATTAAAAAAAAGTTCCTGCGGGAATTCCGAAACTCACACGGGTGAAACCGCGGGGCACACTATAAATTGATAAGTGATAGATAAACAACTAAATACCTACTTACGTCATCCGGGAATTGCTAGAAAAATTTGGTAAAGAAACACAAGGAACGAAATAGACGTATCGTGTGTAGAGAAATCGGTGAGCTCATCTAAAATAAATAAACTTGCGACCAATAAAATCAATAGTGCCGATTAAGGTTTCAATCATAATATAATTAACCCGAACCAAGGACGGTGATACGTTCCGACAGCAAATGCCGCTGAAAGAAAACGCCCGGCCCATCCATTGCGAGCCAGCTGTAATTGGATTCCCTGTACAATTACTGGGCAAGATTACCAAAGCCACCGTTGATTGACATTAGGGCCTAATCCCTGAGGATCTCTACCCGTAATACACTTCCTGGCTTGTTGAGAGTCGATCCTTAGTTTATTGAGGTGTCGATTAGATTCTGCCGGCGGTAAATTTTGCAGGGAACCTATCGTTAGTATATCCTGATACCTAATACCTAATATAGCACTGAAGTGAACTTTGTTTTTTTCGCTAAGTGCTGCAAGCCTTTTCCATTTAAGGTGGATCAGTATGTTAGGGCTAGTTTTTACACGAATTGTAATCGACTTTTTCTCGTACTATGGCTGCTTTTTATTACTTATTTTATTTTACTATAATTACGAACTGCTAATATCGTGAAATTTTATAAAATAAAATAAAATAATTATTATTTTTTATAATCGCGGTATGGGAAAGAATGTAGTAGGTGTACCACCCGCAGCACCTAGCTAATGCTGAGTTGGTGATCCTTTGGCAGAGCATGTAAGAGATATCATATATGTGTACAAATTTAGATTAGGCACTGTTAATGTTTGTACCTTTTTCTTGTGTGTTGTGCTGAAATAAATGTATTTTCTTTCTTTCTAGTATTTTGTTAATCCCTACTATTATTATAAATACAAAAGTAACTCTGCCTGTCTGTCTATCTGTCTGTCTGTATGTCTGTCTGTCTGTTACGATTTCACGCCTTAACGGCTCAACCGATCATCATGAAATTTTGGATACACGTTGTCAGGGGTACAGAGAAGGACATAGGGTACGGGCGGGTGAAACCGCGGGGAACAGCTAGTTAGGTGTGAAATTGAAATAATGCATCAACACTTTAGAGATTTGATCTACAGGTTGTCCTCAAACATCTCTCTTAAGTGGTTTGTGGAGTTTTAAGAAATATAATATTGTATCGCATTTTATGCTCGTAAAAGCACTGCTGGGGATCAGGTGGCTGCACTAGGTATGTGATTATCATTAATGTCAAAGCATTATCTGTTAAAACAATATATGTATATACCTACCTACCTTGTAGTTTTACTTGTACTTTATTAGTTTTATTTTATTTTGTTCATGTTCGGGAGTACTCAATTCACCAATAAATAGGGCGCAGGTAGATTTTACTACCACTCAAATTTATGTGCGTTAGAGGAGGTTATTTTATTGCCGTTATCAAGTTTACAGCTTGATATAACATACGGAATACTTAAGTCCGGTAATATGTACCTATATGCTCCGTATCGCAAGATATACCTATGTATGCCTACATATAAGTTAAAGTTTATTTAAGATCAAACAAGCTTTTACCCGCTATTTTACCACCCTGAATTCATAAATTCCGATATTTATAAACAGTTTTTTTTTTAATCAATATATTTATGTTATACCAAACTGCAAACAAAATATTACAAATGAAAAAAACATCTAAAAGAATTTTAATAGTATGGACAGTGGACACACATAATACTATATGTGTCCATACTAAAAGTATTTTAGATGTTTTTAGACTATACTGGTATAGATTTTCAGTGACTTAAAATATTAGGTAGCAACATTAGGAACTATATAAAGTTCCTGAAACGAGAACCTTTTTTTGTTTAATTAGGTATTAATGTAGATTCAGATGATTCGCTAGGTGACATTATGGACAGGCCTTTACGATATATATACGGACGATCGAGCTTCGAACATAAATATGTGAAAGTCGATTTTCTCAGGGATGCCTGCCAGATAACGTATCTAGATAAACTTGGGAAGTTAAACGTTAGTCTAAATACAAAATTTCAGAAATCATAAAATGTAGGTAAGTATAATTGCCTATTTGATACATTAGGAATAGGTAAATAATAAAATTCACATTTAGACAAAACAAACCTAGGGTAGAAGTATATCGAAAGACTGCACGAAAAATTTCAATAAAGCTTAGTTTTCAAGATGAACTCTTCCTTACAAATTAACACGATATTTCTAAAACTCGAGTGCGAAATCTTGATACGACTAGAAAAGGATTATTATAAAAGCGATATTGTGTCATGTGAAGGATAGATGGACATAGATAAGCAATAGTGTGTTAACCCACACTGGAGTAATTTTGAGTAAATCGCGTTTTAAAAGTTTAGCGCCATTTTGTGACAACATTTTTTATATTAAATATTTAGTTACATATTTAAGCAATATAATAAGGTAATCACATAATAAAAAAATGTTCCCTAACTCTCAATAAATCGTTCGGAATCAATAACTTAAGTTTGTGGGTTAACCATGTTATTGCTTATCTGCGTCCAGATCTACAACATATACGTACATGTACCATGTATCATATAAGTACAACTATACATACATGGTATATACCTACGCTATTTATCGTTAGTATAACAGTAAGTTTGTATAATTTTAATGTCACTATTACGATGGAGATGAAAAGAAAATTACAATGTTCAGAATTATTATTATTAGAATTATTATTTTCTTCTACTGTGTATGCAATAAAGTATATTTGATTTGATTTGATTGGATTATTAGTAGAATAAAAGTTGGGAAACGAGTTCCACTGAAAAGACATTATATTTTTGTTATTGAGGTACTTCTCCGTATAGTGAGTTCTAATGATATATTCCATTATATTAATGGCAGTTACGAAAGGAGCCATTTATTTTCCATTTTCTATATTGTGTTTATATCTACCTTATACCTATAAAGTATTATAATACATATTTGGTACTAGCTGTGCCCCGCGATTTCACCCGCGTGAAAAGTTTTTATGTAACAACTTTTTTTCCCGACATCCGATTTCAATGAAACAAAGCATAGGCTTTGTTTCATTGAAATCGGATGTCGGATGTCACGTGGTTTTCACAGATAGATTAAGCTTAGCCTGGAGCTACCTTTATGTAGCTCCAGGCTAAGCTTAATCTATCTGTGAAAACCACGTGACAATCGGTTCAGTAGATGCGGAGATTGAGAACAGACAGAAGAATTAAAATTTTTTTTTTAGGCTTGGTTACTCTTCTTTTATCACCCCTCTGAATTTTAGGTAAAAATATTCAATGTACAGGATCGCGGATTCTACTCTTTTATTATAGTATAGATTATATGCTGTGACAATGAAACATGTTTTTTTATTAACTTCACTTGTAACTATAAAATAAAATTAAATAAAATCTAAACTCTTCTATGGCCATTAGTTTGTACAAAAAACATGTTTTTCTAGTTTTTTAAACTACACATTTTTGAGTAAGATTGTAAAGCAAAGCTAGTAGGTAGGTATGAATATGCTTTTGGTGTTTAAAATATCGAAATCTCTAGTCGTCCAGTAAGCGGATTATTATTAGTCGTCCACTAAACTACATAAATTCACAAAAGAGGATGTCAATTATAAATATATCACCGTGAAATTGTAAAAATCTTTAGCTTATAATCTATCTCGCGAGATTGTAAACTGTCAAAATATTGTGAACTGTAACATACTGCTTCCAATTTAATGCATTATATTTCGGTAGAATATAATAGGCTAGTTTCCTGGGTAAAAAAATCAAAATTCTATTTAGTCCGTCAGTTAGATAATAAAAAAATAAAAGACACGTATTTTTTGCTTTTTTAAAATAATGGAAATATGCATAGATAAAGCGCATTAAAGTTTAGGGTGGGGGACTCGGGACGTCACAGCTCGCTATAACGTGCGAACAAACTGTAGCGAGGCGTGACGTCATGTGAAATTTCGACTTGATATATCTCCGTTATTTTATGGTTACATAAAAAATACGTGTCCAATATTTTTTAATAATCTACAAAACGGACTAAAAAAAAAATTTAGGAAACTAGCCTATTATGGTTAGGTTAAGTTTGTACTGCTGACCAAGTCGTGCAAGCCGAGCGAGCGTAGCGAGCGTGTTGCGGTAGCGGCCGACGCGGCGATGCGCCAAAGACATTGTTACGGTTTACGATCTACCAATTTACAATCTCGCAATTTACAATATTACAGTGACTTAACAATTTATTTCAATACAAAATTTTTATATCGTATAAAAAGGTTATTCAATAAGTGTGCAAATCTCGTAGGTAACAAAAAAGAACGTCAAGAATTTTTTTTCATTTAGCGTTTAGCGGACAATTATTATTCGTTCGTTTAGTGGACGATTAGCCACAGTCTTAAAATATTTGTCAATATGAATAGATAATTACTGACTCCGAGATGTTAGCAATAGAATAGGTAGCTACAAAGCTGAAACCGAATTAGTTTCATTTGCGATATTATTTTTTAATCTATCTATACAATATATAAAATGCTTTGTCCTGAATGACTGACTGACGGATCAACGCACAGCTTAAACCGCTGATCGATAGATACCTGAAACTTGGAGGGTGTGTTCTTTGTATGACGTAGGCATCCGATACGAAACGATTTTTCAAAATTGTACCAATAAGTGGGTGAAAAAGGAGGGCAAAGTTTGCATGGAACAATTCTGCGGGAACTCTGAAATTATCCCGGGTGAAACCGCGCGGGATAGCGAGTTGACTATAAACTCGCTGAAGATAGATACCTATATTTTATTGCTGTTTTCCGGCTCAGCGGACCTATGTGGTTTTATTAACCTCGCAATACAGGTGTGTCTTGTTTTTAATCTTCTAATGGCCACCTACTAGCCATGCTAATGTATACCTACAAAATAAGTTAACCTATACCAGACTTTAGACTTTAGACTCAAAAGTCATAATTACTAATTTCTAAAGCATGGAATGATTGACAGGCTTGAGATTCAGTTGTTCTAATAAATATTGTAACAAGCGCTAACCTCTATATGAATATAAGATCTCTATGTAAGGATTATGTGGTTTTTAAAATAAATAAATAAATTAATTATTATATCTTCTTTATTTAACTAAATTTTTGTTTTTAGTCCGTCCTGTAGATTTATAAAATAGATTAAGACACGTATTTAAAAAAGATTAAAATCTTAAACACGTAATTTTTCTTTTTTTCGTAAGCAAAAACTCATTTTTTACCTGCTTATGACGTTAGGTATATATTCATCGGTAGCTACTTTATTTATGAAGCTGAAACGCAGGAGTTAGATGACAGATAAGAAATATCGAAAATCAAGGTGAAACTTATAAAAAAGTATTTAAATTTAACAACTAAAACAGCGATGTAAAAAACATACATACAGCCGAATGCAGAACCTCCTCCTTTTTGGAAGTCGGTTAAAAATGATGCCACTTTTTTAACCAGGTATAGTGATTATATTATTATCTCCTAAACCTTTATTGTAATTCTAGGGAAGACGTACCTATATAATATATTATTATTATGTTACTAAAATTAATAAGGTAAGTAATTAAAATATGCTATTGAGAATAGTTATACCAACTAGCTATTAAGTACATGCCTGGCAAAGACGTTCAACTCCAATGAAACTTAAATAAGGAAACCATAATAATCCTCTTAACTTAGCAGGTTTGGAATTAAGCATGTTTCCGACGCAACTTGAGAGCTGTGCACTTAGCTGCATTCTGCATGTGTGCAAGTAGGTACATATATAATACATATACTGTGCCTTCACACGACTATGTTATGGAATTTCATAGAAGCTCGTTTATCGTACAGAGCATTTGGTTAGAGCAACGAATTACATCGAAATATTTGATACTTTGACATCCTAAAACAACATTAGAAGCTTTATTGCGGTCAAACTAGATGGTATATGTATCTAACTATCTCCTTAGATAATTAATTTAAAAGAAATCGATATTTAATAGAGTAGTTAAATACAAATTTTTGATGATACGAGTAATTCTACAGCCCATAAAATTAAATTAAAAAAGTGCCAAAAACATTTTAAAATCATGTTGCAATACTTTATCAAAAATTAACAATTATACACATTCACCCTTTATCACATATTCTATCGATTTTATTTTTAATCGACTTTAAAAAAGGAGAAGGTTCTCAATTCGATCGTATATAAATGTTTTAAATTAAATTATTCAATTTAATCTTAGAAGATATATATTATAGTTTTTAGCGGATACATAGGACTTGTTTAGGCTTTGTAGGGACCTTAAAAATTCGTATGGAATAATGGAGATAATAATTAGATTCGTAGGTATCGAGTACTTAGACGGAATTCGGAAGTAACTTTTACATTTTTCTTTATAAAATAAATAAAATATTAATTCCTAATCACAGTCTGTTCCAAATACACAAAAACTGCACAAGATTTCCTAAATATATCACAAATTAGATTTACGTAAAGTGCCTCTGGATTTGTTTGTCTCCTCGAACGGAACTTTGAGTTTGTATTGGAAATTTCTCATTGAAATCTTCGCCTCTAGAGGGAATTTAATACGAATTGTGGTTTCTAATCTGCAGTGTAGAGCATCGATATCTCCAACATAGTTTCTGTACGGCAAGTTACTGCACTTTGCTCTGCTAAGTCTCGATGTCTCAAGTCTTATAGGTACTAGGTAGGTATGTATGTAATTTCGGTACGAAGTGGAGCGTCGTCGTCTTCGAGTCAAAGTGCTAGTTAGTCGTTTACTAAGCTGGTTATTTGGTTAAAAGCCAAACTATTGCCGGTTTAATATTACTTATACATATATTATTACTAGCTGTTCTCGGTTTCACCTGCGGTAATTACGGAGTTCTCTTAGGAATTACGGTATAAAAAGTAGGTACCCTATGTCCTTCTGCGTACCTACCCCTGACAACGTGTATGAAAATTTTCATCCGCGATACCGATTTTAACCGCGTCAATTTCAGAGCTCCCGCGGGAATTCCGGGATAAAAAGTACCCTATGTCCTTCTCTATATCCTCAAAACGTGTGTGCAAATTTCATGATTATCGGTTGAGTCATTAAGGCGTGAAAACGTAACAAACAAACACACTTTCGCATTTGTAATTGTAATAACTGGTACCTAATACCACGGTATTAGTTTATAGATAAGGATTTCATAAATGCAAAATGCTTGGACCGGACCTACTTCAATGTCTGTCAACATACATATACCTATGTATATTAACTATTTACTATAGACTTGCTTGCCCTCGTGGTTTCACCCGTGGTAATTTCGGAGTTCCCGTGGAAATTCCGGGATATATGTCACTCAGGATCACTTTAGCTTCCTATAATGTGAAATAATTTTCAAAATTGGTTTAGTAGATCCAGCGATCACCCCCTAAAACTTCACGAACTCACAATCTCCGTAGTTCCCGCGGGAATTCCGGGATAAAAAGAATCCTATGTATCACTGTAGCTTCCTATAAGTTAAAGACTTTTTAAAAACGGTTCAGTAGATCCAGATATGTATATGTAGCTGTTCCCCGTGGTTTTACCCGCGCAAAATTCGGAGTTCCCGCGCGAATTCCGGAATAAAAAGTGCCCTATGACACTCAGGATCACTGTAGCTTCCTATAAGTGAAAGAATTTTCAAAATCGGCTCAGTAGATCCAGAAATTACCCCCTACAACGTCACAAACCCGCAAACTTTTGCTCTTTATAATATTTGTATAGAAGTATAGATCACAGACATAGATAAATTAACTCAATCTTACGATCTTCGATGACTGAATTTGTATTATAGTACCTAACTACAACTCAATATTTTCCACCGCATATTCTTTGAGTTAGCATTCCAATCTATTCGTATGATGTAATATCCACATCGATCGCTGTCACAATTCACAACAAGGTACATATAATATTTTCATCGTTTTTCATGTAAAAGTGTTCGGGATAATATATTCTTTTGATGTATACTCAGTATATTAAAGGATCTGTGAAACTCTGCCAGTGAAGAAAATGAATAATGCTTATTAAAGAAAACACATACATCAATCCAATATAGAAGAATAATATTAAAAAAAAGAAAGACTTAAGTAGTGCTTATCCATAAGTTCGTGTTTTATGAAATTATACGGATTGCTAGCTCAAACGTAGCTTAATTTCTCTCGTAAGAAAGTTAGAAAGTTGCTGGGTGGGCGCAAAATGGCTGCCGGTGCTTCAGCAGCAAACATATGCGCTCGTCAAAGCTTCTACTCGTCAATCCTAGTTTTTTTTTGCTTCGTTACACGCTGTATTTAAATAGTTAGTAGGTATATGAAAAATGTTTGGAAAGTGAACATTGTGGTATAATTTTTTTATTGTGATAATGTTGTTAAGGTTTTGTTTATGACAATGGATACTTTATTGATCCTGCAAGTATTGTACTTAGAAAGCACTGTCATTGTTAGTGTTCCGTTGACAATGAACGCCCTCCAACACTATAAGATTAGCAGATCTCTCGGGCAACAGATTCGAATCCCCATTCGTTCCATGTAAAACGAAAAGCTCTTAAATTCATCGAAGATCTAGAAACTCTCTGTCTAGATCTAGAATCTCTAATTTTTTTTACTTATACTCGTAATTAACCTGTGATTTTGCACTCACAGTGACATTTCCGGCCTTCCCAATTCCGTCCAAATGTAAGGACTTGAGACTCTTTAAAAAATTTAAGAATTAAGAATTAATTGAATTGTAAAAAAATGTTTATTATACAAAAGGACCAAAACTTTGTATTCATAATGATTATAAGAATACTAAATAAAAAATATTTAACTCACGACAATATAAAATCTATGTATACCTACCTACCTACCTACCTAAGTCCTAAACCAAGTAAGAAAATTGTTTTTAATGCAGCACCCTTAAAGTTCCTTGATTTGCTTTCCGATTTACCGTAGTCCGCATTGCGCTTACTGCAGATATTTCAGATGTTTTGCACTTCCACCAGCTGTACATCAGTGTTAGGTAAAGCTCACAAACATTGAGGATGCTTTTGTCGGGCTGAACGATCTGCCACTGTCTATTGTCACTTAATCCACGTACAATGCATGGAGATTCTTCACTCGATTTATCAGCTTTTGTTACAGACCCAACGATATTTCCGGAAATAAAAAAAAATCTTGATCGCATTTTCTTTAAACTCTAGTTTTCGCTAGAAACGAAGATTTAATATAGATAAAGCCGGGGGTGACAAACGTTTTATTGCCCTGCCGGTGAAATAAATTCGTTATTAATTAAAATGATTGATAAGTGCATATGTCTATATCCTCGCTGACTCAGTACAGTTAAGCGGACTATGATTTTTTTAACATCATTTCTTTATTTTACTGTGTTAGCTATTAGGTTTTATCGAATGCTGACTACAAGATAAATTAAGGACTAGAAATTGTTCTTTTTTAAAGAAAAAAAAATTATATGCCTATTATTGTTCTCTTTATTATTGACTTTCACATATAGTGCATTTTGCCAGCGTCAAGTTTCAGACCTCCAAATGTACCTATTTTTGGATTACGTAATAAGGCTAATCAGTACGGTAACTACGGTTGTAGTTTCAATGAATTTGTGATGCTATAGAATGCAAATTTTATGTACTTTGGAGCGCTTAAGTAGGCACAAAAGAATTAGCTCATCATTAATTAGTAGGTACATTATTTTGATTCTGATATACTGAAAAAGCACTCATCGTGAAATTTAATTGATATTATCAGCACTGTACAACAATATATATTTTTTTTGTCATCAAAGAAATATATTATTCGGAACCGCCATCTTTGATTTCCACCAAAAACTCTAGGTACCTAAGTCTGATGCACGTACTAGCAGTCCCGCACTGTTTCACCCGCAATAATTTCGGAGTTTACCGGGAATTTCGGATTACAATATAGCCTATGTTACTCAGGGATAATGTAGCTTTCTAATGGTGAAAGAATTTTTGAAATCAGTCTAGTAGTTTTTGAGTTAAATCGTAACAAACAAACAAACAAAAAAATCAATCTTTTCTGTTTATAATATTAGTATAGATTAGTATAGATAAATTAAACAAAGTGACTTACTCAAGATCAATCATTTAACAATAAATTGTTTGTATATTTAGCTGTTTTTTGTTTACTGTATCTACACCGTTGATTTGGCTGAATAACTCTTACATGTTAGGTTGTTTATGAGATGCGTGGCTTGGATAGGTGTGTTTTATGGAGCGTGAACCGCGATACCTCCGAATGTCTGTATCATTTTCATATTACGAAAACAAGCTAACGTATTCTGTATAATTTATAAGCTTGCGTACAAAAAGTTATTCATCCAATAGTAATGTAAAGCGCCTTTCATGAGTAAAATCCACGAAGAAAATGTTTTGCTTAAGTTGGTATTATGAAATTGCAGATGTAGGCAAAAAAAAAAATGATTTTAAGTTGGTTTTTAACAAGTAGTTTCGAATTGTTCATACAATTTTGAAATCTTCTTTCATTAAGGGTTAGAATCTAGGAAAACTGCATTACATTACGAACTTATATTTTACTTTTAGAAACTATCAGTTTCAGCTGTGAATCTTATTGATGTTAGCCAACTTCCCCTTTCCGGTATATTTATGTAAGTATTAAAAAAAAAATACAGTTGCTGGGTATAATTTGTACCTATCAAGTTTCCGCGAGCACTGTTATTTTGAAACTTGAGCAAGCAAATGTTTCTCGTGAGTACCTAGGTACATACCTACTCTAAGTTGTGACTATTCATTTATTATAAACACTAGCTTTTGCCCGCGATTTCATCCGCGTGGTAGTCGAGTTCCATACAAACTTTGCAACCCCTTTTCGCCAGGGCGAATTTTCAAAAATCCTTTCTTATCGGATACCTACGTCATACAAAGAACACACCCTCAAAGTTTCAGGGTCTCTACGATCAGCGGTTTAGGCTGTGCATTGATCCGTCAGTCAGTCATTCAGGACAAAGTATTTTATATGTACTTAATAGGTAACAATTTGGAAAACAAAGAAATAAAATTGACATCATCATTGGCTCAAATTTCCGTCAAAAATCCTTAACAAAGACAATCATAGCAAATATGGACATAGATAAGCAATAGTGTGTTAACCCACACTGGAGAAATTTTGAGTAAATCGTGTTTTAAAAGTATGGCGCCATTTTGTGTCAACATTTATTACGTTCAATATTTAGTTACATATTTAAGCAATGTAATAAGGTAAACAGATAATTAAAAACGTTCCCTAACTCTCAATAAATCGTTCTGAATCAATAACTTGATTTTGTGGGTTAACATGTTATTGCTTATCTGCATCCATATAACCTTTACAAAGACAGGGCAATATATTACGGGTATCGTATTAACGTGACAATCCCTTGTTTGTGTACGACTCCGCCAACAATCCAATTAGCCCACGGCACAGTAATCGGATGCTAATTGAAAGTGACGTGTATGCAACTATGTAATTGGAAGCACGTCACGTACCTAACAATGGGCGTGACAATTGCTTTGTAACACTGTCAAGTGTCAGAAACATAATTTTTGACACCAGTTATAATAAGAAAAATTGAGTTCAATTGTGTTTTTATCTTTGGGATAATAAACGACGTGTGATATGATTATACGCAAGTGGATCGTTTCGGTTAGACTTTAATTTTATACGAATACCAATACCCACTCAACAACTCCCAAAATCTTATTCTTACACAAACTCAAATACTTAATACTATAGGTAATATAAATTCAGCGTGGCGTTTTCTAAACTAATTATAACTAATATTTAAAAGTACGTTACAACTTGTTACTTTTACAAGTTCCGCTAAAGTTATACACTTTATAAGGTGGTGATTATTTACAAAAGCTATCAAGTTGAAAGTAGTTCGTCGCTCGCTAGTTACACTTGAATAAAATTCAACTTACAATAAACGGAGAAACTTACGGTATTTTTCTTGCTTTAATCGTTCCAATTTTGAAAATGATGGCGAAGTTTGCACATTATTAAACTATCGCTGAACATAGGTAGGTAACATAAGTGGAATGGCTGCTACAAATAAACTTGGAATCTAAACATAGTCATTTCTTACATGAGCATTCCTTATTATAAATTAACATTTACATAATATGTATACAATAATAGTAAAAAACTCTTTTTGTACAAAATAGGTTAGAACGCTTTAGTTGTAAAACTGTGTTGCAGATATTAATGTTCAACTCTCGTAATTATGATACAAAGAATTATTTTATTTTAAAATATCTATAATATTTGCACTTAATTTAAGTATTAACACCATGATATAGAAAGATTTTTGACAAAAACAGCGATATATCCATTAATCTTTTACAAAAGCTATTTTGATACATTATACCTAATGTACACATACATTTTAATGTAGGTACCTAAAGACAAGAGAAAACAAAACAAGAAAAAATGGCGAAATCAGCAACACGTATAGTATAAATAGTACCTTTTAGGTTGCAACATTATTCATCATTTCGAACCACTTAGGTACCAACATTTTAAATGGGTAGGTAGGTATAAAAAAAATGTAATAATTTATCCCAGAGAAGTTAACGCTGAATCGCGCTATCGAGATTTTCACCGGTGCGACGCATAAATACATAAATCCGTTCAGAACTAGCGGACCGTTGGTCCGAGGTGATCTTCCATTTGGGAGATTGCTTAACTGCATGTCATGACGTCGTTGAGTAGCTAACACTGCTCCGTGTTGTGATATGTCAATTCGGTCACAGCTCGGGTAGGGTTGTGCCCAGCCCGCTTTGTTACAGGCTCGGTGCAGGTAAGCACATCCAGCCCGCTTGGATCTGACAAGCAGGTGATTAGGATTACACCCAGTCCCGCTTCAGAGACAGTGCAGGTTAGGGTTGCATCCGGCGCATGTTGCCTGGCAGGCAAGTGGCGGGGTTTCACTCAACCCGGCTGTTTCATAACTTGCACAGTGCTGGCAGGCTCATAGCCAGCCGCCTGTAGCAATCAAGCACAGTACTGGTAGGCTTACAGCCAGCCGTACTGAGTATACCGGCACGCAGTGCACAGGCTGAAGTCAGCAAATTTTTTTGTCAAATTTACATAATTATGGCAGAGGACAGCTGAAGCAATTTTTTTATGACAAGAAAAGTGAAAAGTGTAACTTATGTCTACTAAAGCAAACTAAATTTCAAAAGCATTATTTAGCCACGGCAAATAAAATTTTTAATGATCACCGTAAGGAATTCAAGACAGTAACTGAAACATTGAATAGGTACTGATAAAATCGATTAATTTAAGGGGATTTCTCTATCCATTTCACAAAAAAAAAAAAACAAATTACCTCATGTTTCCCCTCCATAAATTAATGAATTCCCTCGAGAACGTCTAACGTAGCTATTGACCACACTCTCGAAAAATAATTGTGTCAATTTGATTTCAATTGGTTCAGAAAGTAATTTAGATTCTAACAAAGGATTACAATAGCGGTTGAAATACAATTTAGTATACAAAACAATATTTTAATGATTATTACGTCGCACACAGTTATTACGCGCCGTATCTACAGGCTACATGACAATGCTTCTGTCAGTCTCTGTGTTACCGACTCAGAAACCTATTGTTCAATTATTAGCATTAGTAAGGATACCTAGTAAATAAAACAAAGCCTGATTTTAACAAAACTATATTCCTTTGTGTCTGTATTACCAATTATAATAAAAACTCTTTGATATAATTTGTATCAAATTATATAAAAATCAAAGCCAGTATAGATAAGCAATAGGAATCTCAAAACATGTTACGCATAAAGTAATCAAATCTCTGAAGCTAAAGTTAAGCTTGAACAGTATATCCTATGAGAACAATAGATACAGTAATCACAATTATTATTACAAGCATTAAATAGAGCCAAAACTGTCTACCAATACTTAACTTTCGATGTTATGATGTCTTCCATCTAGGAAATCACCAGCACTACTGACTCGATCCTTTGTTGCTGCCATTATGTAAACATGTTCTCCCGCGCGTTTTTCCCGCTATCTCAAATAACATTTTATTTACTCTACAGTCTATGAATTCACAATGTTGCCAGTTATTAAATATGAATTGGCCATGGAAATGCAATTTAAATCACTTTAATAAACATTGGTATAATTATTTAAATTAAGAATCACAATACATAGCATAAGAATCATAATAATATTAATCAATTTTAATATATTAGTACAGAATACCTAAATCACTATTCACACTCGCCCATCCTGACATCTTTGCGACCCTGCAAAGTAAAAAGGTTTTGTAAAAATAATTTCACTTTATCTAAATGTAACACAAATTCAAACCATGATTCTTTTTTTATCCAATCCATGTTACTAAGTTCCACCAACTTCCACTTAACTTCTATCCATTATCTATAATAAGATTTTATTTTATTCCTTAATAACCAATAATATTAATAATAATGTTTAGCATTGAACCATTTATCAAATATTTTATCTGCGGACTCGCTTAGACGATTACGTAATTTTCTTCCAAGTTCCAACTGCTACTAAAGTTGCGTTAGCACAATCACTCCTTTTACCAATGATCGACTATGCCGATACCTGCTTTACTGACATTAGCGAGGAGCAGCTAAATAAACTTGAGCGCCTCCAGAATCTATGCATCCGGTTCATATTTGGTCTACGCAAATATGACCATGTCTCCGAATTTCGTACCAAGCTCAAGTGGCTTCCGATTTGCCTTCGCCGGAATGCGCATGTCCTCTTCCTTCTATATAGCATACTGTTCAATCCACCTTCCCCCAACTACCTAAAAGACCTCTTCGTATTTCAATCTTCTTCCCATAACCTGCCTGTTCGATCATCCCAGAACTTACTTCTTATGATTCCTGCCCCTAGAACCAACTTTTATGATTATTCCTTCTCTGTACATGCAGTCCGCTTGTGGAATCCGCTACCTGTAGAGGTGCGAATAGGTCAAATCACTACCCACCTTTAAGAGCCTGGTGAAGACTTTCTACCTCACTCATGGATCGTGACTCGCTGTAGTGTAACCTTATTATTTATAGTATGCATCTGTGTTTAAACGCATTTATAAAATTAGTATTTATACCCATAAATATTGTACGTATATATTTTCTATGTGTATATTTTATATCTATGCGTGTATCTATGTATATCCATTTTTTGTGTATGTCTTTTCTATGTGTCTCTTCTATATTATTTTATGATTCGTTTCACCTATACATATAATATACCAAATCAACATATAAATTTACTGTTTTTGTCCTGTCCACCCAAAGGTTGTCTGGAAAATATCGCTAGTAAAGCGATAAGATAGCCTTTTGTATGCCTTTATTTATAAATTTTTATTTTGTTACCACACTAAAATTATTCTTGTATACAATAAAGAGTATTCTATCCTATTTTAAATTCAACGAAAATGGGAAATCTCTCAAAATACTATGCTGCAGGAAGTAATGAACAAGCTGATGAAAAGTTTAACCATTTGCTCTACATGGATGATATTAAATTGTACGCCACCACGAAAGACCTATGTTATTTGGCTGATCTTACGGAAACTTTTTCAAAGGAAAAACGTCGGGTCATATTACCTTTCAGATGCAGACTGGCCAACAGATACCTTCGCTTAATGAAAAAGAGACAAGTACTTGGGCTTCAATCAATCTAAACAATAACAGATCGACAACTAAAAATACAAGAGTGGACTCAAAAGGGTATGCATAGACAACACCGGCAAAATTTGTGCAAGTCTAACGTCGATAAAGAAGCATCCAATGCCTGGCTTACTTGGGGTGAACTGTTTCCCGAAACAGAAGGATTTATGCTTGCCATTCAAGACCAAGTCATCGAAACACGAAACTACCAAAAGCATATACTAAAAGTCCATAATATATCAAATGACAGCTGCAGAAAATGTAGCGGTGCCCCAGAAACGATACAGCATCTCATAAGTGTCTGCAAGTCAATAGTACAAAAAGATTATAAACACCGCTACGACCAGGTTGCTAAGATTATTCATCAGAAACTTGCAAGCAAATCTAAACTGAGGACGAATGAACCAATTTCTTATTAAAAATACATACCTGACAGTGTTATAGGGAATTCAACCCACAGGCTGTAGAGCACAATATCTGAAAGCTTACAAAATATACTGACCTCAAAACGAAATAGCAAAAAATGTGGAAATTACAGAATATTACCTTCATCCCTGTTGTACTACCACCATCTGAAATCCCTTGTCAACTGCACCAATCGCTACCCTCCAATTACCTAGGTACACTTACATTATTATGCAGAAGGCGGTAATACTAAATACATGTCGAATCGTCCGCAAACTCCTCCAAACTGATGACCACACAACTCTTAATACTTCCACTTAAACTAACCTCCACTTGGCTTTGGCCCGTGGTTGCCAATTAATACCGGTCTAGCTGAGAAGAATTCAAAAATCCAAATTCCCATAATAATAATAATCCACTTCACAACACACAGATAAGCGTCTTGACCCCACACTAAGCTATAAGCTTGTGTCATGGCAACCAAGCAAACTTACTACATATTATTACATATGTCCATATTACACTATAGATATAGTATATTATATATTCACGCCCAGACTGGAAAATATAATAATATAACAAAATAAAATATAAAAATACAATAATCTATACATACATAATTATAAATAAAATTTATGTGTCTGTTTGTAACTCAAAATTAACAGCTTTTTAATAAATGCATAATATGAAAATAAGTATAATTATAATATGGCACCTACTTATATGTCTGTCTGTTCCGGGTAATCTCTAAAACGGCTGGATCGATTTTAACTGGACTTTCACTGGCAAATCGTCAAAGTCAAATCATTTATTCAAATTTGGTCCATAATATGACTCTTTGACGTCAACATAATTACAGTTATTATGACAACACCCATAAAACATCCACCCTTCACAGCTTCCTAGCTGATGCTATAAGGAGTAACTTGGCTACATTTATTTCCAAAAATTAGTTCCTGCGGGAACTCCGAAATCCACGCGAGAAAAATCGCGGGGCACAGCTAGTGATCAATAAATAAATATATATATAAATAAATAAATTTATTTCACACTCTTTATCTCCATTATTTTCAACCATAATTTATAACCATTCATTATTATTCCATTATTTATAACCATTTTATTTTCAACCATATTTTTTTTTTATCCAATTTATCCAATTATTCAAGTAATTCCATTTTTACCAATATTTTATTCATTTAGTCCAATTTATTCATTAATACCAGAGATCCATTTAATTATTCCATTTATTACTTTTATACCATTCATCACTTAGATTATCAATCACTTTTAACCATTACTTTAGTATAGGTACATCAGGTACATGACCATATATTCCAGTATTTAATTTTTGTACCTAATCCATTAGTAATTAAATCCAATAATCAAAATCGCTTTAACTAGTTAACCAGCTAGTTATTCCTTACACAATTGGTAGAGTAAATTCTTTTTCCCTCAAGTACCTAGATTAAATTGACATTGAAAGAACTTTATTTGACACAACACATAGGTACATTAATTTTTAAAAAAAGTATGAATAAGGGACTGCTTCCCAACCGCCAAACTATCAGAAACGTACCGGGAGATCGCAAGCGCACCAAACCCAAAATTAACTATAAATTCTTCTATCCACCTGACTCGTCTGTCGAGATTGTATCGGTCTCAGAGTCTATTTAGAACAATTGTATGTAATCTGACTATGCTTTGACACCTTATGGACAAGTTCTAGTTGAAGAAAAGAAAGAAGTCTATCCATTACAAACAACCAAGGAAACAAACAAAAAAGGATCTTATGTCCTTATTGGCGCCTATCAGATAATATACGGAGGTAAAGTTATATAAGTTTGCAAACTTTGTAAGTTTGGATGTAGTGGGTAGTCTCTAGTACTACTGAACAGATTCTTAAAATTCCTTTATAAAAGATACTGACACAGCACAGGAGTGACACGTACTTTCCATTTCCAAACAAAGAATTCCTGCCGAAATATCAAAATTCACGCTGGGAAATCAGCGGGGAAACAGATATTTTAATAGGTTAGGTATGGATAAAAGTGAAATAGGCAATAAGGTAGGTACATTTTATCCGGATGTAAATGAATTTCGCGGGTTGAATCGCGGGGGATAGTAGGCACCTAGCAGTAAAATATTACTTATCGTTGAAGGTAAATTATGATAATACTCTAAAACTGATTTTGTTCTCTATACGTATTTATTTAAGTATTATTAATGAATGTTGGCATATAATCAAAAAAGAAAACTGTGACTATTGTTTTAAACAAGATTCGAATTTGAAAACTAACTTAGAGACCACACTTGAATCGCAACCTTTTAATGTGTTATACAAATGCATATTACGTTTAATTAAATTGTTTAAATTACAGGAGGGTTACAGAATAATTTCACAGAAAGTACCTTTACCTATCTATTTTCTTCAAAAGCTCAATGGTTAAATAGAGTTACTACTGCATTAATTAACATCAAGTTAAATATTGTGTAATTCCACTACAAATTATTAAGAAAGACTTACCGCTACCACAATAACCACGAGTATACTCCGCTACTAAGCGCACTAAAGAAGAAATGCTGTAATTGAATACCCGCGCATAATCACACATTTTTAGACTTATAAGCATTGATATATTCCTATAAGAAAAAAATCTCCAGGACTTCAAACCCATTTACTACGAATTCTATCGACACCTGACCTTCATACTTTTATTGGACTACCTCCAAAACCTTTTACAAAAATATCTGATGGAAGCAATAAGACAAGTTTTAGCGAGCAATCTCGAGTATCTAAATTAACCCGTGTAATCGATATTGTCAGGGAATGCCTCTAAAATCTTTTGTTTCTATTTATGCCATGTAAATTCATAAGAACGCAAAGTCTTGTGCCACAACTTAGCCAATCCAGTCAAACGTGACTGCACATGATAACTTTTCCATCATCGTTCCAACCATGTATTGCCCTTAGAAGTTCGATCTTATCAAGATTTTATTAAGCCATTGTAATACCGGCAATTCCGATTTCTCAAAATCGAATTCGGGAAAAATACGGGTTTAACCAAGACGTTACTATAATATGGAGCGATCCTACCAGTATCATCCAGTTGTGAAGATTCTTTATTTCTCACGGCCCGTGGAGAAGGCGTATCTCTAGGCCGCCATGGCGCCCAGGATCTGGAAGTGATCCATGACCGTCGTTTCGTTTAACAGGACTCCGAGAAAGCTTTGGCTGCTTGAATCCTTAATAATCCCACTTCTGAAATGTTAAATTATTAGCATTAGTAAGGATACCTAGTAAATAAAACAAAGCCTGATTTTAACAAAACTATATTCCTTTGTGTCTGTATTACCAATTATAATAAAAACTCTTTGATATAATTTGTATCAAATTATATAAAAATCAAAGCCAGTATAGATAAGCAATAGGAATCTCAAAACATGTTACGCATAAAGTAATCAAATCTCTGAAGCTAAAGTTAAGCTTGAACAGTATATCCTATGAGAACAATAGATACAGTAATCACAATTATTATTACAAGCATTAAATAGAGCCAAAACTGTCTACCAATACTTAACTTTCGATGTTATGATGTCTTCCATCTAGGAAATCACCAGCACTACTGACTCGATCCTTTGTTGCTGCCATTATGTAAACATGTTCTCCCGCGCGTTTTTCCCGCTATCTCAAATAACATTTTATTTACTCTACAGTCTATGAATTCACAATGTTGCCAGTTATTAAATATGAATTGGCCATGGAAATGCAATTTAAATCACTTTAATAAACATTGGTATAATTATTTAAATTAAGAATCACAATACATAGCATAAGAATCATAATAATATTAATCAATTTTAATATATTAGTACAGAATACCTAAATCACTATTCACACTATCTAACAGAAGTTATACACGATCACAAACAGACGCACCATTAATCCTTACTATTATAAATCTGGAAGTAAGTTTGTTTGTTTGTTTGTTTGTCACGCTTTCACGCCTTAACCTAACGACTCAACCGATCACTATGAAATTTTACATACCCGTTGCCTGGAGTAGGTACAGAGAATAATATAATACTTTTCATGCTGCTGGACTTCTCACGGGAACTCCGAAATTAACGCGGGTGAAACCGCGGGGCACAGCTAGTCGGGGCAAATACGCGTCGCGTCTGGGTTTAAATATTTATTTTTGTCATCAAACCAACAAAAAATACTATGAATATAAATGATACCCGCGGATACTATGATTAATTCGTATTTATTTAGGGATTCCCTCGGGAATACTTTGTTGTGCCGGGATAGAAAGTATCCTGAATTTTAATCAGTGTACCTACCTATTCTTAAAACATAATAGATTGATTTAACATTAACATACTTTTTAACCGACTTCCAAAAAGGATGAGGTTCTGCATTCGGCTGTACCTGTATGTTTTTTATACATATTATGAGAAATGGCCTCTGTTGTTAAACTTTTTACACCGCAATTTTTTATGTATGGATATAGATTTATACATATCTTTTGATAAATTTCTTTTTAAAGACTACATGGAGTGACGCTAGCGTGACCGGACGAAACTTCTTTAAGACACAAAGTGAAACACTGCACATGTAAAATGCGAGTCTCTTAAAGCCGGAAGTCCGGCGTCGGCCGCATCCGCCGCGTCTGCCTGCCACTGAAAGCCTCTTAGTTCAATTTAGTGTAAAAACGAGACCGTTTCGTTTCTGTATCCACTTTATGCTGCCCATTTAACTGCCTTTTCGGTTTGCCTACTAAAATGATAGTAGGTATTAGAATAACAATGGATAATAATAATAATAAAATTTATTAAGCATATAAGGTCACCATGCAGGCCCTAAACCAATATGCCTATCAAAGTATTGAAAGTAAAATATATAAAAAAGACTATCTTCTTTAACCATTAAACTTTAAAATTAAAATTTACCAACGTTTTGCGGGTAATTTAATAGATATCAAAAGCAGTACTGAATATTAAAAGTTTAATAGTGGTCGGTGCGGTAAAAAATACAGGCCAGAAATCACCCAGTTTCATTATACCTACATAAAGTCCAAGAAACTATTTCATACAAACTTTGGCCGACGAAAAATGGATAGTAATTGTAATATGTGAAGTTTTATCTATAGTAATTGATAAAACTTGTTATTTTCGTGATGTCTATGTGACTTGTGGTTGAATTTTTTTAAGCTTGGTGCGAGCATTATCAATATTCACTCTCAACATTTTTTTATAACATGCTATTAAAGTATAACTTCAAAAAGTAAAAATTTGTACATTACAAAAAGATATGAAATAAAAAAAAAAACAGTTTCACATGCATATTTATTTCTTTATTTATTTATTGCACATCCATTAAGTAACATATAAATTACTAGGCTGTAAAAAAAGTAAAAAAATGTAACCTTACAAAAAGTTGAGAATTAAAAAACCAAGTAAGTACCTAACTATTTCAATATTTTCAATACCTAATCAAAAAAAAAATGTTGCATATTTAACAATTAAATAAATATTTTTGAACGTACTTGGCGTGCATAAATGAGTATCCCAAATTTTTCAAACGTTTTGCAAATCACGTCTTTACCGTTTAGATAATTAAATATTCACTTCTACTGTCAGTTTCAGATCTTTGTGGTCCTTGAACAGTCTTAATATTATATTCCTTGAAAAAATCTAGGATTCTACTAGTTTTATTTTATGTACCTATCTATAGATAATAGGGATCATAAGTATAAGTACTCTAGCTTTTGCTCGCAGCTTCGCTAGCAATTAAGTAGATTTTGTCCTCAGACGAAATAAAAACGAAATAAAAAAGTTTTTATTTCGTCTGAGATTTTGTCGAGAAATTTTGTATCCCTCACGAACAACACTTTTTCTGGATGAAAAACGTTTTTTCCTATACTCCGAAAACATGTACATAGGTATCATGCGAAATTTCATGATGACTGGTTAAGTAGTTAAGCTTCACATTCGCATTTATCTTTTATTATTTTTTTTTTTTAGCATTTATCTTAGTTACCTAGAATATAACATATACTTAAATTATTATGGTTCACCGAAAATAATTATTACTTACAATTCGTTTCAAAAAAAGGATAAGTAGGGATTGTTTCCTATAAGTAATAAAATCGGCTATTTCCTGCCATTTATTCCAGTTGTTTGTGATGTGAACGTGATTCGGGTGTACACTAGTGATTGCTTTTCGGGCAGATGCCAAGCGCAAAGAATAATAAGAAATTCGACCTCCGAAATGAGATTTTTGCAAGAAATATTGTAACCATAATCGTTCAATTGTCTACCCTTCTCAGAATGAATAATACATTATGAAAACGGTTTTCCTTAATCTGTATAAAATAAAAGGAGAAACTAACTAACTTACATATCAACATTTCCAATGCAGAGACGAAATTTCTGAGCTTGAAATACGGTGTTACGATATAGGTAACCAATAAAAAGGGGTTTTTATAAAATGTTCATTGAAGGTTTGAAAGGGGCTCAAAGTTTGAATGGAGAATTCAAATAAAACCTCGGTAAATAATTTAGACGAGCTTAGCGAGGCTAACAACCTTTCTACTCGGGAGTGGAAAGCTTATTTAAGAAGTGCATTTTCGTTGATTTTCTTTGAAAAAAAACTATGCAATCTGTCTTTTTAACTACACCTATATTTCCTATAGCTTGTGATATTGGGATATTTAATATTGCCTATTATTATCCTCAATAATAATAACTTTAAAAAGAAAACGGATGTACCTATGCATGTATCAGTGCCTAAACGCGCAATAAGTGAAACTTTTTGTGGTTATACAATCAGCACCAGAAATATTATTTAAACACTTTGACAGTCATTGAACCTTATTGCAATAGGAATAAAGTACAAAGACTAACCAAAGTTTTTGTATAATATTGCTGCTCCTGACAGTACAATGCCAACTTTATAAACCTTACGAATAAAATAAATATAATGCATAAGGCAACATAAATGTATTACAACGCTATCTATTAAAAACCAAACGAGTTAGATATTAGAAAACTCACGGCTTTAAGTTTAAATGTGGTACATTTAAATGTGGTACATGTCAGAAATTTCACCGAAAAAAAGCCTTTCGCCAAAAATTTATCAGTTTGTACTAAATAAATCAAGACAACTCGTACGAATATTATGTACCTACTTTCATTACGTTTTAACGTTGCTATCAAGAGGTATTCTAGTGAAAATGCGCCACAGAGCGCGCTAGAAATCCTAAACAGGCTTGTCGTATTACAGGACAGAAACATGTTGTTCGCAGACAACGGAATTCAAAGGCTATTTTATACATAGTGCAGCTGCATATTGCCATGTAACCATTGTCCAAAGCTCTGTGACATTCAAGTTAACAGTTTAATACGTATCCATGTATGTATATGATACGAGTATACCTACTTGTGTTTTAATATTATAAGTATTTAAAAAAATGAATGGTGAAAACAGTATTGTGATGCTTCGCGAAGCTGGTATAAATAAAGTAAAAAAAAAGAATGGAATTTTATAACAAAGATATACCATTAAGGAAAAGTCACAAAAAGTGACTGCACTGTCTAAGACCGTTGCTTGTTCTTTGTGACCCAAGGGAGAAAAACGTGATTTTAATTTTCTCGATGGATTTTGCGTAGGCTGTAGATAAATGGACGCTGAATATTCTAGTATGTAGAGTTTTGTCTAATCTTTTACTGGGGTTCCCTTTATAGTTTGTAACTTTCTTGTGACTTTACCTGACCAGCGGCCTTACCACTATATTATCTTTAAAGTCAAAGTCAAATCATTTATTCAAATTCTTTTATGATGTGGCTCTTTTTGACGTCAATAAAGTTACATTTATTATGACAGCACCCATAAAATATCCACCCTGTACAGCTTCCTAGTGCTATATAAAAGTAGGTAACTCTGTCTGTTATTATTTCACGCATATACTCAGGCAATTATCATGTACAAACACGTTATTACGAGAAAATAACAAATCCATATTTCAACTTATGTTTTCGCATCATAGTTTACTATAGGTTATACCTATGTGTTGAAAAGTTTTACAGATACAGAACGTGTTAAGTGCCTTGTCATAAAAGCATTTGAAGTGGTTCTACCTGTAGACTTTACCCGGCGTCTTACTATCAAGTAAACGCTCGCTTTAGAGTGGTCTGTCAATATACGGAACCAGTGAAGCTTTTAGTTTCACAAGGCTTCTTGCGGAATGTCAACGTCTTGTTTTGTATTTATTGTTGAATTTGTCCTGGCTAAATTGTGATGAGAATACAAATGTACTAGGTGTAATAAATAAATGTAATACATAATAACAATCTCAAAATATGGTTATTCTATAAATGCAGTTATTACATTTTACAACTTCAGGCGACAGTACCACCTAAACTGTATATAAATTGTCTTTACCGTTAAACACAGTCCATCATTAAACCACAGTCTAAGAGAAAAGGCCAGTGGCAACATTTGTGCAAAATGGGCTACTTTCGTCCAGACCATGCATTTATCTCCCATTGGAACGTGACCCAAACGCTTAGTATTTCCACTCAATTAAACGATTCAATAGTACGGAAATACGGGTTAAGGCGGATTTAATCACAAGACATTTCGACCTTATTTCGGTTTCCTTTCATGTGTAATTTCCCACGGGCTCAGAAAAGCCGGGCCTGCGAATTCATTATTTCCCTTTGAATAGTTACTACTATGTATATTTTTTCATGTCCATTGTTTCGATTATCATTTCCGTGAAATAATTTCTATGATGGAATTAAAGTATGCTTCTTTTTATTTTTATTGCCGTTTACTCTTTTTTCACAGTACCTATACCTAGGTACCACAAAAAAGGTTGGTTAATCGGTAAAAAAAATGATCATATCATCAAACAAATTTTGCCTGTTAATTCCATGAAAGTAAGTACCTACTTTCACTTTATAACCACAACTCACTTGTTTTTTTTAGTAGGTATTTGTAGTTTGGTGAAGTGAAGTTGTTTGTTTTTTTTTTCTGCGAAATTCTTGGTCTTTTTAACGAATAACTATTATGTACATCAGTATAAAATGCATTGTGTTTCCCAATGCACTTAAAGATAATATATATAATATATTATATAATAATAATAATATAGATAATATATTATATTTTCACCTTTCTTTTAAGCAAAAACAAAATCTTTGTCTTAAACATAGTAAGAAACTTGAATTCTCATTACAGCATTTTTGTATAAAACTTTCTAATTTGAAAAGAATCTCCTTTGATTACACCGTTTAATGAACTGAAGCGAAGCACGCATATCTTTGGAAGATTAAATTAAACCATGGATGATTAAACTAAATTTCCTTTGAGCTACATCTGTGTTTCTTTTTACTTAAGTGCTACCTTCTTTATTTATCAGATACTTATTTGTTTCTAAAGTTACACAAAGAAAAGATATATATAAAATATATAAAAGATATATAAAATGTTTTATCCGACAAAGAAGAGCCAAACCAATTATTTATTATAGGTTTTATATGGTTGGTAGCACTATTGGTTTACTGGTGCAATTACCGTATCAGGGTAAACATTCATGTCTAACATTTTTTTTTCTCCCGTGGTCATTTAATTTGTATCAGAGGTATCTGTGTGTTTACAAAAAAGTTTGTATTACTTCAGGTTATCTGTTGCTATAATAGGTACAAGCTGATTAGTTTGGGGCCCAGCGGCGTTGTGTAATGTTGGACAGGTATTATTTCTGTTATTATTAACTAGCTGTCCCTCGCGGTTTTACCCGCGGGAATTCCAGGATAAACCTTTCTTTTGTATCAATCTATCTATTGGTGAAATTTCAGAAGGTAAGTACCGGAGAAATAACGACCAACAATTTATTTATAAATCTTAATCTTAATATATATAAATCACGTGTCACGTTGTTTGTCCGCGATGGTCTCCGGTAACTGTAACCATTTATAATATGGTCCAACTTAAAAGGTAGGATAGTTTTTGTCCCGGAATTCCCGCGGGGACTCCGGCACTAATGCGGGGAACAGCTAATCACCGTAAACTACTGTCGGGGTACAAAGAAGGATATAGAGTACTTTTTTCCCGCAACCTCCGCGGGAACTCCGAAATTACCGCGGATGAAATCGCGGGGGACAGCTAGTATAATATAATTCTCAGACAAGCCTACGATAACTTAAGATTATTCCCTGTAATTCTTTCAAAAGTACTGTAGTAGAAAATTTCAAAGAACTTTGAACATTTTTCTCAATAACTGCTTTACAATTTATTTCTTTTGTCACATTTAGAAGCTTCGACTGAGGGAATAACGAGGGAGCAAAACCATTTTTCTATTTTTTTTTTCTTTTTAGGTCGTTTAATCACAAATTAATCTTGGCCGACCCAAGTTTCCGGGATGTTGAGTGAAACGATCACAAATAGCCTGAGAGAAATAACTCCTTAAGGGTCACATTATATTATTGTTCTAGTGTTGTTCGTTAGCCGGGATCGGCGTCCGGTTTCCTTATCGCACTGCGAGCTGCGTCCGGACGGCGACCTATTTTGTTTCTCTGAGTATGCTCTCGGAAATCCGGGGACTTTAGGTGTAAACGCTTTGTGTATCAAACCCTTTAGGGATGTTCTATTACAAAAGTTGGTTATCTCACCGTACAGCTTAAGCAAATATTTTGTAATGTTGTACGTTATAGGTACATGGTTACCGAGGAAGTGACGTCCTAAGATAGAATTAATTCACAATAATCGTTACGGAGTATCTATGACCTATGTATGTACATAGGTCGCTAAGCTTATACAACGTGTTAATGAATAAAAAAATATAAATTATGTCGAAAAAATGAATAGTTTAAAAGTTATTCAACATTAGTTTTGAGGTGACCTATCTACGAAATTTCAAGCGCTATTCCCGCTCCTATGTGTCGCCAACCGATTCGATTTTTTTTTGCCACTGGCGGCGTACGCGCCAAATATTGTATTATAAATCATTTAGACATGGGCTAGTAAAAATTAAAAAAATTAACCTGTATTAAAACATGGTGCGATCGATTCGGAAGTCGATTCTGAGCAAACTACTTTCTAGTTTTCAGTTAATTCTTAACACGTTGTATATGTTCCGCAATTTTAAGTCGTTTAAGAGGTGTGTTTTTATTAAAAAAATTGTCAACTCTAATTGTTAAACTTCTTTTGATCTTCATTTTTAAAATCCATTATACCTATATAGCCTAACTATACTGATTCTAAATCTACTCTGCAGTGGTGAATTTTCAAAGAAGTTTTTAAGTTAAAAAATTCCATACAAAAAAGATTTTGATGTTAGATCTGGATAAAATTAGGTAAGTATATAAGTATTAATATACTTACGAAAAAACATCAAAGCCGATCAGAAATCAGAAATACACAGCAAAAATTTTAAATTTTAAGTACCTCGATTGTAATAATCTAATATAAAAAAAAACGCTACTCAAACTTCCTACGCTCTTAAATATCGTTATTCTTTTTAATTTTCCAACGTCATGAGCGAATTACCGAATTCCGATTTGACTAGAAATTTTATGTACAAGCCTTTTTAGCAAGGACATCGTCACATGTTACAAAAAACAAACAGATTAATGGCAAAGAAGAATGGGCGGGTCGGTCCCTAGTGTTATAAGTGTAACACTTCACAACATACGTCATTTTAATGGCGTTAAAAAGTTTAAAATTTTTGATATGGCTGCAAATTAGGCATAGAAAAATAATATTTTTATAATTTTTTTTGTCAAAGATACGTAATTTATTAAAAGCGTCACATTATGTTATTTACTGTAACTTTGCGTGTTATGAAGACTTAATTTGGTTTTTTAAACTAACACATATTTTGTATGACTTGTGGTCGATTTCATCCCAAGTATTGTAAAATTTCTTCCACTGGTATATGGACGCAGATATGCAATAACATGTTAACCCACAAAATTAAGTTACCTATTCAGAACGATTTATTGACAGTTATCGAACGTTTGTTAACTATATGTTTACCTTACTACATTGTTTAAATATGTAACTAAATATTGAACATAAAAAATGTTGACAGAAAATGGCGCTATAATTTTAAAACACGATTTACTTAAAATTTCTCCAGTGTGGGTTAACACACTATTACTTATCTATGTCCATATAAGGTTTTATAAGAAGTCATTCAACACCTATCTCTGTCTTATCACAACAAAACATTTAACATTTAAATTAACTAAATCACTCTTCGTTGGGCATAGAGTAAGATTCAATTTGTCATGTGCAAGTGTGTTTCGGACGTGCTTTGTAATTCAAGGAGTATTTTCTCCAAAGGAATGAGGTTAATTTGGTTAACGTAGAGTTTCCTGATGTCAGTAACCACCTCCAATGCAGGAAAAGTCTGATTGTAACTATCTTGCTACAAATTAATTAGATGATAGGTATATGATCTCTGAACATTTAGAAATTATTGTTGATAAAATGAAATAGAACCAAATAAAAAAGAAAGTTAAATTAAAAAAAGAATTAAATTAATTAATTCTATAGACAACTGTAACAGCCTAGCAGGGTACCTACTGAGGAAGTTTCCTCGTTGGATCACAATGTTAGTGTGTTGGACAGGAAACTACTAGCTCTTCAAATCAAATCAAATATACTTAAATTTTAAATTACTATTGTAAATATTGTGTATTCACACAGTAGAAGACACAATATTTACAATAGATAGAAAAGTTCATTATGATAGAAAAGTATTCGTCTCTTTGAAATTTCTCCAGAGAGTCACCAAATGGAATAAAGAAGTATGAGTACCTATATGCGCTGCATGAATATTACCTGCAGTATTTGGAATATATGTATACTGATTTTATATGTTTAAGTATAGGTATTGTGTAGTGAATGGATGTATACTTATATTGTATAATTTTATGGAACGCGTTGCCCAACCACCCGTTTCTATGTATTTTCGTTGTTCCTTTCGCATCATTGGTTGTCTGGAAGAGATTGCAACTATGCGATAAGACCGCCATTTGCATTCTAATTTTCTTTGAATATTGTAATATTTGTTATTTTATGTGCAATAAAGGATTAAATAAATAAATAATACTTAGATAATAAATAAGTATTCGAGTCGTGATCCCTACTAGTATTTTCGTTCATTGGTTTTGTAGTGAAACGTCAATACCTATTCCTTTGGAAACATCAATTAAATATACAAAGCCCTACAATTTCGGACCAACAGTAAGTACAATCCCACTGATACCTACGACAGATAGAACTGGGTACAGAGAGAATTGTGCTGCAGGAATAAGGGATTAGTTTGACTGTCATGCAGGTTATATTGCTATTTCAATACGAGAATTAAATTATATAATTGGAATCAATGGTTTGGAAAGGAAACTCCTAATTTGTTGATACCTCTTTTATAATTGAGATTATAAAAAAAAGAAAAAAAACAGTGCACCATTACAGAGTAGGTAGGTACTCTCGAAAAAATTAATAGAATATAAAATTGATAAATAAGTATATTAAGAAGAAAAATCGTGAAGATCACAACTATAATTAAAACATATCCATGACTATTATTAACGTTTTAATAAAAAAAAAAAAAAACGACAATTTTGACAAATTATCTTCTTAGGTATATATAAAAATGAATTACTGTTCGTTGGTCTCACTAAAACACGAGAATGGCTGGACCGATTTGGCTAATTTTGATCTTGAAATACAGAAATATTCATATTTCAGCATTTCAGGTAGTTCAGGGAAGGTTTAAGAATTAAATCAGGCTACTTTGGATTTCCTGCGAGAATTCTAAAACTCACGCGGGTGAAACCGCAGGGCACAGCTAGTCTATATATATAAAAATTAATTGGTGATCGTTTCTCTCGCTAAAACTCGAGACTGCTGAATGGCTGGATCGATTTGGTTAATATTGATCTTCTTCTTGAGGGAAGGTTAAAAAAGTAAATTAGGCTACTTTGGAAATCGGAGTTCCTGCGGGAATCCCGGAACTCACGCGGGTGAAACCGCGAGCACTGCTAGTACTAATTATAAGTAAATCTAGGTATACGTATTACGTAGGTAATGGTAACATTAAAACACTTACGGCCGCACTCAGAGTCGACTTTAATGATTACTTAGTTAAGTATAGATTTTTAAAACAAAATTGCTGCAATATCAGAGACATTCAGTAAATTAATGTTAGTTGGCATTTAATGAGATGTAACTTAATTAGTTAAATGACAATTAACATTAATTTATTAAACTTGTCTGATTGCGGCAGTTTTGTTTTAAAAATCTATACTTAACTAAGTAACCATTAAAGTCGACTCTGAGTGCGGCGGTTAAAGCACGTGTTATCTGTATTTTACACGCGTTTATTACACACCCTGATTCCGATAGATCATGTGCCGGATTAACGGTTTAATTAACTGATAATTATGAACGGTGCTTGCTGAATAGATAATGTTGAACAATTTTGTTCCCAATTTTAATCACGAACATAATACATGCTGTTTTTGTTTCTACACTATCTAAATGTTAAATATGATAAATTAAGTATATTTAACAACAAAAAAACGCGTTAAGCTTGGTTAACGTGACGGGATAACTGCTACACATAAAAGTATAGATAAACCGATTTTATAAATGTCTTGTTTAGATAGCGAATATCTGGAGACATCGAGAAAAGTATCGTTTCACGTACCTACCTAAGCTTTGTCACCATCAGACTATTTCTGATTTAAATGCAAATTTTAACAAAACAAACTTTTCCATGCAGCGGTGATTTGAGCCCAAACCTACAAAACAATGTTGTAGAAGTTGAACTGTAACGACATAATATATATCTAGCCCAAAATCCCACTCACAATTCAAAGTAAATAGGTACTTACATAGATACTTACAAACAAAATAACAAACATGACTTCTGTCTTGAGACTCCGAGATGAAATTGTAACGGTACAGCGCCGTCTGTTCAGTCTCACTAGAATGAAACACGTATTGCATTCAAATGAAGCCCCCGTCATTTGTTGAAAACGCTCTCGACTTGTCTACGAGGCGTGCGGATAGCAACAATGTTAACAGAGAAAGTACTAGCGGAAAATTGCTTTGTGAGTTCTAATATCGCCGTAAAAAAAGTTTCGTGGTTTTTGCCCTGACCTTCTTCATCTTATTTTGAGCCATTTTCATAAATTTTTCACTCGGTACAATATATTTGTTTGTATCGAAAATAATATCGATATAACGCCAATTGAAAACTATTAAAATTTCAATGTTTACGTTAATTAATAATAAAAATTATTATTAATAACACACAGAAAATTAATAAAAAAGAAAGAAAAAAAAAACAATACATGTAGAAATTACAACATAATCATTATTTTAGTGGTGATAATAGTTACAATACTAGGTAGGTACCTACGAGATTACTGAGAAACTAATTTTTAATGTAAGTCAGAATTCTTATTGTTTTGTTTGAATTTTTTCGCAACTGTATTAATAACAGTCGTTCATTACACGTACGGGACTGTCGTTCCAACTCGTTTCGTCTGCTGAGCCTACATAAGTCGGAACCACTATAGTTCCGTGGTTGGAGTTCATAACTTCATAGTAATGACAGACGTCCCGCACTTGTAATGAAATGTACTATTTTTATAAGGCCCTTTCATAATATAGATAAGAATTACGAAAGTATTTTTGGGTGAAAAGTGGTGTGAAAATTTGTGATGAAGTGAAGGTACAGTACCAAGGAAATCGGTATTTGTACAGGTTATATAGCATTTTTATTAAAATATGAGACAATATTTTATGACTTTTGAGACATGCGCGCGAGTCACGTACTTGAGCTGCCGTTATGCGACAGCGTGCAGTGATGCACATGGTGCCCACGTTCCTATTTACCGTCCAATTTGCATGAGACACGTGGCTTATTCCAAATATCTGCACAAATAAGTTATTTTGTATGTAAAGTGGCGTTTATAAACTGTTTACTAGTTACTTGTACGTATTTTTCTTTCAACACATTCAATTCCAGGCAAAGATTTTTATTAATGTGAATACAAATATTAAAAAAATCTGTTTAAGTTTTTAACAAAATTGACCCCAAGACTCTTTTGAGCATTTTGCACTATTCTTCGTAGTTTTGAATTTGGCCACTGACGCACTCTGTATCACGGAAAATACGTTCCCGAGGTCAAAACAACGGTAAAACGGCTTGTATTAAACAATGTGAACATGTTATTTGATAAAAAAATTATAAAAAATAAGTCTTTAAAATATATTTTGAGAGATACGTACTGCTAGATCTGAATTATGTTTATTAGATTAAACATAATAATTTATACTCTGTATTGCGTGCGATGCGATGCGATATTTATTTTGTACAAGTCATTTCCCGTAAATGGCATTTTTCATTCATAGATAATCTAAAAGAAAAAATAAGGGTCTATTTTTTCAATGACATCCAATTTCCTGTTCATTACGTCATCTTGAACATTGCTTCATTTGTAAAAAAAAGTTCCAGACCTATATACAATACTTACCTACAGATATTATTTCGAGTTACAAAGCATTTATCATCTCGATCGAAATGTCGAACGGAACAAATGAAAGAAAAGAAATGGCTTTTGCGAGATATTAAACTCTGAAATCCGTGTTCGAGACAATTCTTATAGTCGCGTAATGTCTAAACAAAAGCTATCGAAACGAGACGGGCGCAGTGCAGCGACGACGGAAGTCGTGGCTTAGCTTTTATCGTTCGTACAAGTACTTATGGAAAAACTTTTGTCATTTTTGGACGAAAGAACTACAGAAAATTGTTGAATTGAAAATCAGAAACACATTGGGCGAGATAGACAAAAAAAAACTCGTTGCGTTAAGAACAAAACATACTTTAAACGAATTGCGTTGATATAATATATCCAGTGTAAGTAAATATTGTTAGGGAGATATCGACTGTAAAAACATTTTTGGAATAAATGTTATTAACGTACTACAAGTCTATTTATAGGATTTTTATTAAATTAAAAGTGTTCATAATGAAGTGACTTGCATAATAGCATAGTAGGTATAACTTAAAAACCTCAATTTATAGAAAATTTAAAGTATTTACAGGCTAGCTATTGACTGGCTGCTATTCTTTAGCTATAGCAATAGTAGTGGTACTAATGTATACTATAGTATGACTGTATACTCATGTTAAATACTACATACATTGGTACTCGGTGGCAATTATATGTTCTATAACTCGTTAATCTTAGAAATGGCATGGAACTTCCATACGTATATTTATGTAGGTATGTAGGTACCTATATATGTTATAGATGAACACATAGAACACATTTAATCCTCATGCAAAGATTTCACGAGGTAGTCCTGACCTTCACGCGTGTGAAACCACGGGCTAGAATACCTAGGCATATACTAAGTATACGCAATCTGCTGACGTGTAGGTACAACAACACTGAGATTATTCTTGTTGCATACGTACATTCATTATATGGTACAAAAATTAACAATATTAAACGTTATTACTTTTCTTAATGATATAAATTGATAAAAATATTTTTATGCTGTCTGATAAGTACATAATCGCAGCCCTCTGTAATATTTCGGACCGCGCCCATATCGGCCGCCCATCCGTCTCAGTGCGTCTCTGAACAGGAAGATTAATGACCTGACTTGCTAATTGAACTTAATTAAGGATGCGTTATTAATTACCCCGGCGGGAATTGTTATAATATCATCACTTAGGTAACAGTGCAGTCAAGTAGGTTGAGTGTTATAGATGTTTTAAAAAGGGTTAGATGAAATATAATAAAGCTGCATTAAACCAGAAAAAATAATACGTATACGTAAAATATACGTATAGAAAAAGTACGAAATAATTTCAAATGTGACTTAGGCAACCATGCCTTAGGGTTTATATCTATTTACCTAAATGCTCAAGGACGTAGTTTATTTTTACATTGTTTAAAAACTAGGTTTTGTTTTTCAAACGTTTTATGTATACGTAATAGATATACATTACAGCGCATTCATTGTGTTATTCTATAACACTGAGCTGTTTTGGAAAGCCGAATTTAAATTAATTATAACCGTACTCTCTATTCGTAATAAACACTCGTTAACATTGTTAATTAAAATTCAATAAAACGTTATTTTAATCAAATTCGTCAGAATAATATTATGCTTCACCTACGAATATCTATATGTTATGATAAAACTGTAATAAAAGGGATGTCTGTGCATTGATGACGAATTAAAAGACGTCATAAAAAAACGAAAAGTACTAAATAGGAAAGAATAATTTTTTGTACGTGATAAGTAAATACACGTTTAAAAAGGGCATAATATTTTTTTCACACACTCGCTGAAAAAAAAAGCAAAATAAAAAAAAAAATTAAACCGAACCGTCTCCGAAACTCATCATTAGATCTTTATGAAACTTAAATGGGATCATTTCGGAATAACCCCTTTTAAACAAAAAATAATTCAAATCTGCATATTGCAAATCTGTCTATAAGTATATATGACGGAGTTATGCCCGAACAAAAAAAAGATATAAACATCCGAATTGATAACCTCCACTTTTAAAGTCGGTTGAAAATGTAGTTTATTAAACGCACCTTACTCCTTTTCATTTTACATACCTGCTTTACTAACATTATCGCACTTTTTACGAATTGGGATCAGTCGGAAACATAAAGTCCTTCCAAAAACCTCGCGCCCAAAACAGCAAACTATGGCCAGTCTGAACACAAATTCTATGCAGGTTTTCGCAAAGCTTTCAAAGTAGTTTATTTTATTATTACGCATCCCAGTGAGGGTCGCCTTATTAAATTTTAATAACTCCGCTCAAATTAAGGTAGAGTACCTGCCCTTGCTTGTTAATAAGGTACGTGTTGGGCCTTCAGTGTAACAGGTAGGTATTCTTATAAAGTTTAATGATGTTTTTCCTCAGACATTGCGACGGAGGAAAAAATCGTGAGTCGTTAAAACACAATTTCTATTTATTCCTTTTCCGTTGCCGCTAAACACGAGGAGAAATATTTTTTGTCGTTCCAAAGACGGAATATTTTTATATTATAAATAGGATATTATTAATTATTAATAGTAAATATGAATTAATTAATAATATTATATCCAAATGGAAGCATCCATTAGCGGCTAACAACCATAAATTAAGCTTGAAATCTATACAATGCTTAAAACCACATATAGAAATTACACATTATACACATATTATATTAATATACATATAACTAACATTAAATGCTGAACTTTTTCGTTCCATTATATATAAACATATAATTCACACGTCTGTACTTTTAAGGTTTCTGTAAAACAATGTAGCGATACAACAATAAAACAAATTGTTACAGATATGCAGCTCACATTATGTTTGTAGCGAGTTCAGATTTCAGTGGCTTTAAACTCGCATATTGCGAATGCAAGGTTTTTATTTAGCTGAAATACTCGCAATACAAAAGCGTGCTAACCCAGCGGTGCCTATGTTCATACGCCTACGTACCTACTTATATTTTCATAACATGGACACAAAATATGTAATTATCTAGAAATGTCAGTGTTCGGAAAAACTCAGCGTCATTTAACACGCGTACGTGCGTTCGTTCATTTGAGTGAACGTTAAATCAGAAACTAAATATTTAGCATTTAGACCACGTGTTTAATCAGTTTAAACAAAACTTGCTGAATCAATTAGGTAAAAGAAGGAAAACAGCTCCTGACGACGAATTAACTGCTTTATTCGAGGCAAATCGAGAAAGTTTGATATATGTATATATTTTTGTAATTATTTAAATATGTTTTAGTTCTAAATTCTGCACTATCTACCTTTATTTTTACATTTCTCTCTTCCAGAGGAAGTTGCCAATGAAAAAATTGCTTTCAGCAATATAGGTCCATATGTTTTGTGTTTTTGTAAATATTGTGTCTTCTACTGTGTGTGCAATAAAGTATATTTGATTGATTGATTGAAAGTTTAATATGTTCTACCCGATTAAATTAACTTTTTTGGTTTCATTACAAACATTTTTATTTTTATTTTTCTAAGGGTTCTATTAATCACTTAAGTAATAACGCAAGAGCTTTATAGTAAAAGAAAAAATAATAACAGACATCATAAATAGTATTGTTATGTACCTACCTATAGTATTTATGATAATATGGCTGCTTAGTTATAAGTTTACGTTAATATTATTGCTCCTTCCAGTGATTGTAACTGTTGACTTCGCGTTCACACATCACGTACGTATGTATGGTGTAATCATGGTTTCATCAAAAGACTGGCTCACACCGCGCCGCGCCGGCGCATGCTTTCAGAGCCATCAGCGCTCGTCACGATGCTATTCAAGCCCTCTCTGTTGATGGTTGTCGCAATTATGTGTCGCGATGACTCCATGCCGCGTACACAGCGCGTACAGTCCACAGAAGCAATGTGTAAACACTTTGCTTAGCCTTTGAACTGTATTTCTATTGCAATAAGATGAGATGGCTGTCAAAAATGTAATGGCAGTAGATACATATATCTGCTGCTGACTGTACACTGGCCTGCAAAATAGAATTAACATTTTATAAAAATAATCTTATGAACAGCTACGCTATAGCTGTTTCCCACGGCTTCAGCCGCGTGTCAAGTATCGACGACTGACATGTTTCGTAGCACGTAGAGTTTCGTAGCACGTACAGTTTCGTAGCATGTTGTAGCACTCATACGGTAAAAGTAAATGCCCGTTTACTATTGTTGAGGCCTGTACATATTTTATCTGTAATACTTTTGGGAAATAGTAATGACAGATAAATATAATAGTAAATTGATCCTTAAATATACATAAGATTATAAAAACTCAGCGAATTTCAGCGAATTAATAAATTACCTAAAAGTTATCGCTCCTCTGAATCGTCTTATTAATTACTAGCAAATCTCCAACGTGATAATAAGATATATTTCTAACTTCTAAAAAAATCTTAATATTTATTTTCAACATTTTTAATTTAAATCGTTTTCATGTGAAATATCCAGAACTTGTTTATTCAGTGATACATATACACGGATGTGGCTACCAAGCAATGAGGTGGAATCTAGTTATTTATAATCATTAGTTATGCCACAACGGCCGTGCACAATGGCGTGGCAGTGTTAATTATTGAGTAATGAAGCGTGAAATTGCATTACTACTATAATTTATGTGTCATAAGAACCATGCGATCGAATATTCCGCTATCTATATGCTCAGGTACGTAATACAATGCTTTATACTTGTATTTTAAAACGAAAAAAAAAAAAAACAATTTTCATGATAACTTTAACCTTGTAAAAAACCCGACAGCGTACAAATGAGTGTGCGTGTATGAAACGAGAATATTAAAGAAATATTCTTTCACTTTTCCACACGTCCGTGCTACATTCACCATCATTTACAATAAAACGGATCTGATAAGCGCACATGATGAGAGCGTATTTGCCGTTACACCTGAACCGAATGTATTGTATGTGCCAGACACGTAATTGAATTAGGTGGGCGAGATTATTTTTCTTTTTCAGCCCTGCGGACGTAATATCAAACAGGTACGAATACCTGGAGCACAGATAGTCTGTCTGTAATAGTCTGTCCATGCAGGTAGCCGGTAAGTCTAGTCTTTGAATTTGTGACAACAGATTCCTTTTATAATTTGGGCAAGCTCTAAGAGTTTTTTAAATTTCCATCGATGCTGTAAGATAATGAATTAATAAGTAATGCGAATGTGTGTGCATTAATTTGTTTGTTGGTTTGTTAGTTACGCTTTCATGCCTTAACTATACAAGCGCTCATCATGAAAATATTAGATACACGTTGTCAGCAATCCAGAATCCCGCGGGAACTCCAAAATTAAGGCTTTCGGGGTTTTAGTTTACTCAACCTATACCGAAAAAGGTTAGATAGTAGTTGAAACTGCGGGGGAACGACTCATAGTCGAAGATATGAGAAACACCTTTATATTAATCTAAATTTAAATACAATATTGCATTGTCATCCCAACTACATAATTACAGAGTTTCATATCTATACGATAATTAGAAGCAGGTTAAAATGGACTTTTAAGATTTATTTACATTATTAGTTACAAGTGAAACCAATATTATAAGCGTGTCAAAAATAAGTACCTACTCATACAAATTATATTGTGTTAGCGCTTATTTTTAAACAAGCTTGTACATATAAGTGCCATTGAGAAGATGTCATAAATAATGCTGTCTCTCTGTTAAGTCTAGAATGGGTAACAAAACTCTCTCCACTGGACCAAATTCAACATATTACCCGTAATATTGTAAGTTCGGTTCATATGTTCCTTTCCCACATTTTTCCCGGAGCATTATTTCAAGAGAATTGCACCATTATTTATGTCCAGTGCCGGTCTACAACGCTTGACTTGCCTTCGAAATGCTCCAACTAAAATTGGATTTACTACTTATTTTTAGAACCGCGATCACAGAATAGATAGATGGGGCATCCACTCAGTTTAGGATGCAAGTAGATGAAAACCAGTATCGCTGGATGATTATTATAAGGTACAATATCAAACGATATTGGATTTGACTATGCGTGGAAAATTAAAGAAAATATATTTAGCATGCCAGCTAAGAAAGTTTTGGGAAAGTACGAGCATTTTGCTCATAACCGCGGCCCACCTGCTTGCCACCATTGCCTCCTTAGTTTATATATTACTTTATCTGTGAACGCGATTACATCAAATTATCGGTTTCACGTCGCTACAATTTCATAATAATGTCGAAACTCCTACTGGATGTGGTTTTACATTGTAGCCGTTTGGTAAATAATTATAATACATACGTAGTTGCTACCTACTGTTATTCATGTGTATTGAAATGTAAAGCAACATTAAAATTTGTACCGAATTTAAATGGACAAATTAACTTGATGCAATTATTCAATTATGTACCTATTTATACAAAACGAAATAATAAACCTACATTTGTATATTTCTCTCATAAATTAATGCCTAACGCGAATTGTTTTCAACTTTTCTGCTTTTGATTTTATTATTTTTATGAGTACATATACAAATGTTGCTCTCATTATACCATCTTTTATACTATTGTAATGTGGTGCTAACGCCCATGGAGGTAGTAGGTACGTTCTTTTTTCCATCTAAATTCAAAATTTATTTTTCTTGGGCGTCGGCGTTATTGTTTTGTTTCTCTTTCAGATTCTTTCACGCTGCGTAAAGCAACTACGCTGTGATTAAATATCTTCTAAATACATTAAATAAATATATTTTATTTATAATTAAACTTACTCTTCTGTATTGATTACCCTTAATTATAAATTTATGAACCGTGTTCCACTCACGACCCGTTACACTATTTTTCAGGAAAATAAAGAAGCCGTTATCTTGGATTTTCGACTTATACATGAGTAGCATTTTACTACACACTTACGCTACCTAGGATGGAAAACAGTAAAGTTTCCTTTAAAAAACCTGGTTAAAATATACGTGCAAGAAGTGAAAACTTGTAAAAAAAATCATAAGTTCTTTGAGAAAGCGTGAATTTATCTGGGGCCTATAGGCTATAGGTACCTAGTGATCACACATTGTCATTCAACCACAAATTCTTAACATCCGTACGTTTTCGTAAAAGGTTCCCTTAATAAAAAGAAAACGTTTTTTCTCCACCTCACAAGCGGGTCTCGCAGGCCGTGCTTTGTGTGATGTTTTTATTTACTGGCAACATTACAAAAGTAACAAATGAACCGTGTGCCAGCCGGAGTCTAGCACAGCTTAGTTCGTGAAGCGGGGTGATTAAGGGACCGGTGATTGCCCGCGAACCATCGTCGACGTCGACTTCAGTCGAGAACTTACCTAACTACATTATTAACGTTCCAAAAAATAATTAACAGCTAACGCTATACTACCTACAGGTACACCTGTAGAAGGGATTTGAATATTCAGCATTTCATTAACTTTCATGTTAAGAATTGTTAACATACCAATCAAAACTAGTTTAGAGAACTGTTTGTAAATATTATTTGAGATCTCTCTCTCTCTTAACTTAGAGATCTAAATAAAAAAAATTCACTAACGTATTTGGCTTTTTCTTCATAAGAAACACATATCTCAAGGTTTTCGGTTTCCCCAAGGTGACAAGATTGTAATGGGAAAACAGCCAGTAGATAAATAAATACAAAACAAAAACAATATGAGGGAGTTTTATGGTGTGGTAAACCACAGTGTGCATTAATTATTCACGCACCAAATACTATAAAATAATACAATATTGCATGCATCAGTTAATTAAATTGAAGAGTCAAATAAAAAAACTTTTTGCGTTGATTATTTGCATAATGTGAGTGCAATAGATTTTATTTACAATAACCATGGACAAATCTACTGCTTGATGACAAAGCGATCTTATCCTACCAGTATTATAAACGCGAAAGTTTGTAAGAATGTATGGATGGATGGATGGATGGATGGATGGATGGATGGATGGATGGATGTTTGTTACTCTTTCACGCAAAAACTACTGGATGGATTTAAATGAAACTTTACAATAATATAGCTTATACATAAGATTAACACATAGGTTCATCCCGGAATTCCCGCGGGAACTCTGAAATTAACGCGGGCGAAACCACGAGTCACATCTAATATTAATATATGGTTTCGTCTATTGCACATTCTTCACAATTTTTCATTATACTAATAAAATGGTAATTTTGTAATATTTCTTTTTTCAATTGTATGTTATCATTTAAATCAATATCAATTTGTGTTCGTGTTTGAGTTGCATAACGCGTTTTTCAGTTGACACGAATTCTTGGAAGTCATGGATATTTCGTATAAATTAGGTATAATTAATTAGAGAAATCTCCATCTGGTTTATCTGTTTATCAAATATACAAGAAATTTACTTTAGATGGTAAACCAAATACCTACTTTCTTGTGCGGTAAGTATTTACAATTTTAAGTTTAGTTTATAGATTTAGTTTACAAAGTTCGTACGATGATATCAGCCGTCCTAACCACACTAACATATCAACCAATTTCATGCCTTGCCTATTGACGTGGTCCTTACATGAAGCAATCATGTTCTGCCAGTAATTTAGTTCCAATATGCCACGTTTATTAAGTGATTTGCTATTTAACTGAATGAACAATGACCAATATCAGTGATTTGCTACCTTCGATCAACTAGGTGCAGCTGATTACCACTAACATCCTACTAATATTATATAAACGCGAAAGTTTGTAAGTATGTATGGATGGATGGATGTTTGTTACTCTTTCACGCAAAAACTACTGAATGGATTTAAATGAAACTTTACAATAATATAGCTTATACATCAGATTAACACATAGGGTACTTTTTATCCCGGGATTCCCGCGGGATTAACGCGGGAGAAACCGCGGGGCACAACTAGTAACCAATATCACTTAAAATTCCACACAAGTGGAAAATTAAGGCCGAGAAAAATTATACAGAAATAAATTTTAATTTTGTACTATATAGCTGTCGCTCGGTGTTCCGCCCGCGTTAACGTCCCGCGGAAATTCCGGGATAAAAGTACTTATTCTTTACGCTTTTCGTACCCCTGACAATGTAAATGCAAAATTTCATGATGATCGGTTTAGTGTAAGTAAAGGCGTGAAAGCTTAACAAAACTCACATTCGCATTTATAATATTAGTTATTTGAGGAATTATTTGAACATAGATAAGCAATAATGTGTGAACCCACATTGGAGAAATTTTGAGTAAATCGTGTTTTAAAACTTTAGTGCCATTTCGTGTCAATTTTTTTTTTTAACATTTTTTTGGTATTTAGAAAATTTAATAAGGTAAACGCATAATTAAAAAACGTTCTATAAATCTCAATAAAGCGTTCTGTATAAAAAACTTAATTTTGTGGGTTAACATGTTATTGCTTATCGGTGTCCATTTAAGGAATACTTTGATGCCAAATGTGCAAAAGAATCGACCGAAGTTGACTAACTTAAAGGTGTCTAAATCGGTATTTTAGCCAAGAATGGTTTAGTTTTTGCCAACAGATTCACCATCAATTTGCTAATAAAGCTGCGTACCTAATACTGTCGGTCTGTGTGCAATTCCAATATTACTCAGTACAACTGCAATCCAATTTCTAATGCAATTTAAAGCCATGCATATGTAATTTATTGCGCTCTCTCGCTGCCATTTGGAGAAAACTAAGATATATTGTACTTTGAGCAATATCGCAGTTGTAGAAGATAAATCTTTTTTTTTGACTAACTAATAAATATGTCTGTCTGGAATATCGTGATGTCTTGCATTGAGCCCGAAGGGTTGTTTAAATACTTTTAAAATAAGAATAGCCATTTATAAATTCGTCATCCGGGTCAGTCTTTCTGAACGGGTGGACGGATTACCTTGAAGTTTGGTGTATTGTTTCCTCTATGTTCTAGGAGGGTTTTTACCTTGGAAGAATGTTAGTTGCCAAAGGAACGCCGAAATTCACGTGAATAAAACTACAGGGAACATGTAGATAAAGATTAATTTACATAAAACTAACATTTTTATGAACAAATTCTACAGAAACTTAAATCGAATAAAACGCGTATTATGTAACACGTGCTCTCGACACAGGCGATGATACTACAAGTTTTCTTGAGCAAGACAATTTATCACTACTCGTAGAACGGTCTCCGTAACCCAAATGTGGGGGCGATTGAATGCAGGTTCCCGATGAATGATGCATGAGAAGCCCGAGTGGATCATCACATGTGCTCCAAACTTTACGTGCGAATGAAAACATACATACAGCCGAATGCAGAACCTCCTCGGTTCCTCTTTTGGAAGCCGGTTAAAGAGAAAGGGAAGGTAGTAATTTGGAAATAGAAACACAACACAATCACAGGTAATGCGTCGTGCTGTGCGTTCGAATCACGATTTGTGAGGCATGGGTTCAAATCGGAACAATGAACATAGCATAGCATGGTGAAAGAGCACTTCTTCAGGGCACTAAGATTTTTTTTTATGTCTTAGGGGGCAAACGGGCAAGTGGTACACCTGATGATAAGTGATTACCACTGCCCATGCACATCTGCAACACCAGAAGGTATGCAGGTGCGTTGCCGACCTGGAATGGGGATGGGAACTGGCTGGAACTGGAAGATCAGTTTGTGCTGTGTTCAAACGTTTATCTTGTCAACCATCAAAAAAAGACTTACTACATTAAACTACAGATAACTTTATAGGAACATAATCACAGGAGTGTTCGTTAGTGATACTAACCGCCGCACTCAGAGTTGACTTTAATGATTACTTAGTTAAGTATAGCTTTTTAAAACAAAACTGCCGCAATCAGACAAGTTTAATAAATTAATGCTAATTGGCATTTAACTAATTAAGTTAGGTACATCTCATTAAATGCCAATTAACAATAATTTACTGAACGTCTCTGATTGCGGCAGTTTTGTTTTGAAAATCTATACTTAACTAAGTAATCATTAAAGTAGACTCTGAGTGCGGCGGTAATTCACTGATTTCCAGCCAGGACCGTTATAGCGATATTCACGTTATAGTGAGCATACACATGTCATAAACTACACGCACATATTATATTCAGTTGATTTGTTACTTAATTACTTAATACACAATAAACGTAGGTAGGTAGGTACATACGAGGCTATCGACTCATACAGCTAATTAAATGTCGCACCAGCAGTGCCGCAGCAATAAACTTGCGAATATAAAAATTTATAGTAAATATTAAAATTATCACTAAAATAAAACGGCAAAATTCTTGCGAGGCGTCACAACTTTGTGCCATAATCGTCGTTTTGAACGATCAAAAATCCGAACTAGCACTTTTACGCTGTTCTCAACGCTTTTTATATTTTATATTACCGTTCAACTTAGACATGGATATTATGCCTCTTAAAAGTTTGCACTTAAAGCGCGGATAACGTTGCACCCCGCGGTGCCTGGCACACGTCCAAGGATAAAACCTTAGCACGAACGAGGTCTTTCTAAATTATTTTACCACTTTATGACACAGGGGGAACTACTCGTATGTCCCTATCAGCTATGTTTTTGGCGTAGTGTTTCAGTAATTTATTGTTTGCATAACAATATAATATTATGTTATACTAGCTAGATAATACATATACAAATTTAATATATTATCCTAATAATGAAAATCGTAACATTTGTCTATAAGTAACAATAAATTACATTTAAATCCGTTCAGCCCTTTATGCGTGATTGAGTGACAAACATTCAAACTCCTTAACGAATTTTCACATTTATACTTCAACTAGCTGTTCCCCGCGGTTACACCAGCGGTAATTTCTGAGTTCCCGCGGGAATTCCATGATAAAATATAGATATAACCTTCCTCATGAATCACTCTGTAGTGAAAACCGCATGAAAATCCGTTGCGTAGTTTCTAAGATCTAACCATACATAGGGACAGACAGACAGCGGGAAACGACTTTGTTTCATACTATGTAGTGATATTATAATAAAGTAAAGGTTGTAAACAGTTTGGATGTATAGGGAGGTAGTTTCTGGACCTACTGAACTGATAAAAAAATTCTTTCCCTGACAGGAAACTACAGCATCTTTGAGTGACATATATATAGGATACTTTCATCTCGGAACAAGGGATTCTCGCGGGAATACTAAAAATAAATAGGATGAAACCGCAGGGGGAAATGCTATTCTGTATATAGTTACGATTAATTTAGTTATTGGAATACGAGACAGGGTTTTTTCATCCTGATATAAAGAGTTCATCGAAGTTTGGAAATTTATGCGGTTGTAACCGCGGAGGCACCTACATACGTATTCATACTTATACCCATACTAATATTATAAAAAGCAATGTTTTAATTTGTCGTGTATCTGTTTGTATGTAATGGATAAACTTCAAAATTCAAAAACCGATTTTAAAACAAAATTAATGTAGGAAGTTATAGTGTTCTTGATAGGATAATTTTTATGCCGGAATTCACATGGGAACATCAAAATTACCGCACATTAAACCTTGAGTGATCGACTAGTTTGTTATAAATAGCTTTGAGGTGTATTCACATTCTGAACAACGCCGAATGCCTGCTCTATACAATAAACAATAAATCAAATGTGCGTCCGTCGCTGTCTCAAATACGAGTATTCTGCACTACATATATTTCAAGCAATGACGTGTTCCAACTTATTGCGCAAAATATATCTTTCGCACAATTGTAGGTATCCTGCTAACAATAGGTATAAAACACCTACGTTTAAGTGTATAAATATAAATTTAATATGTGTGAATTTTTTAATCCGTCAAAGGGTTTGACTGCGTCTCACAAATATTATATTCCAAATTATTTTTCTAAGATACTTTTAATCCCGAAATTCAATACAATACAATATTCTTTATTGCACCGAATGATTTTTACAATATTAAATCTATACATGTAATAAAATTGTAACAGGTCGATGTCTGTACATGGGAGTGATATAGAAGCCAAAAATACAGTTTTTAGAATTTTTGTCTGTCCGTCTGTATGTTTGTATACGTGCCACACAGACACTGATGCACCAAATTGAATGCGGTTTTTTTTTTGTTGTATTACTAAGGGTCTAACTTTCACTCATGTTTCAATTTTTTCGAAATTCCATCTGAAACTCGAGATATTAAAAAAAATTCTGGTCATCCTACTGATATTATAAATGTGAAAGTGTGGATGTTTGGATGTTTGTTACTCAATCATGCAAAAACGGCAGAACGGATTTAGATGAAATTTGGCATGCACGTTGTCAGGGGTACAGAGAAGGACATAGGGTACTTTTTATCGCGGAATTTCCACGGGATATCTGAATTACCGCGGGTGAAACTGCGAGGCACAGCTAGTATAATATAAATTAATTTCATGGCAAATAGGCGGCCTTATTGCTAGCAGCAATTTTTTCAAGGCAACCTTGATGAGATAGTGCAGAATATGTATTAGTACCAAAAGATTTCAGGGTGGGTGCAGGCTGATACCTTATATTATGATTATAATATTATATGTATGTAAAGGTATGTATACCTTATAAGTTTATAAATATACATACACATACACATTATGAAATTCATGTGGAGAAAGCCACTATAAACCCAATAGATTATATTGATATTATTGATATTGAAGCTTTATTTAATTCCACACAAATTATAACAAATACACAATATTATATCACACAAATATACAAAATTAATAGGTAAATTATTAAATTAACCTATTACATTAGTGCGTTAATACAATATTATTATTAGTATTTATATTATTTAATAATTTCTTTTTAATTTAATTTCAATATATTATATAGTACAGTTTGATTATATTTTATCTTAAATACGAATGTGAGTTTGTTTGTAATCATAAAATTTTATGTACACGTTATGAGGAGTACAGAAAAGGACAAAAGTTATTTTTTCCTGGGATCCCTGCGGGAACTCCGAAATTAAGTGGGTAGTCGAAAGTAATTATTATTTTGGTTTTAGTTTTCATGATATCATACGATAATAGTACGTCCTCTAAGCTGTATTCTGTTGAACTTACAGCTTATACATTATTCAGATGTAATTTGAAATTACGACCCAGCTCAATACGGTTCGGCTTAGCGGAAACTTGTCCAACATTGTCTATGGTGTTATTTACATTGGTATTAATATTAGTAAAAGGAGTAAGGTAAAAAGCTAAAGCTTCGTTTAAAATAGCTTTTACGTAGGTAGGTATGGTTACTTATCAGTTCCCGTGAGCATTCCTAGATAATATACGTACGTATACTTGTACGAACAATGAATATATTATGTTCTTTTCTAAAAACGTGTATGAAAAATTTCATGATGATCGATGGAGAAGGCGTGACAAGGTAACACACAGACAAATTTCCTTTGTCATTTACAATATAAGTGTGAATTATTATAATAACTTCACAGGTCTTACACCTCTAACAAAGCCTTGAACTGTTTTGTGCTCAAATAGGTCGTTGAACTCAGTTTTCCGATACATTTACCTTATGCAAAGATCAAGTAACTATGTGGTTTAACGGATTCGGCCACACCCGCATCCACAATTCCCAATACAGCTTTCGGTATCGCATCAAAGCACGACCAATTTCATCCCAAAGTTGTCGCACTGAGTGCAATGTTCAATTGAATTTGCATACTGCGACAACAATTGCAATATCCACCAGGGATGAGACTCCAGGAATGGTGCATTCGCTTATTATTTATTATACCTATCGAACCACAGACAATGAAGATTAGATAATGACAATATCAGATATCCTCTGTACTTGTACCATACCATAAGTATAATATTATGGCGATGAAAAATTCGATTTTCGATTGGACGATTTTGATGACCACGTGACATGACCATAAGTTCCTTGGTTTTCTATAGCGATAACTATCATAGATTGTCATCTTGGCTATGGAGAGTGAATTGATATTTCTTGATTCATAGTTTCTACTATGGATTTCAAAAGTTACAAAATATCGGTAAATATTTATGCGAGGTTTTATATTGATTTTTCTTAAACATGCGCGGAAATATTGTCATTACTTTTGAATAAAGAACACGCGAAGTATCATATTTACGTAGACTGAAAAACCAAAATCGCTTCCCGACGCGTTCTTTGAATTTGGAAAGAAGCGCGCCGGCAATGTTGTATGAAACGGTGTGCTCTTTGAATTTAGAACTCTTTCATCTATCGTACACATTGCGTTCTTGTCGTCGATCGATAACATTTTCGTTCCATTACTGTCCTAACATGAGCAATATAACTTATAATATTAATTAAACCTTATAATATTAATTAAACCTAATTTTAAAACCTTAAGGTTTAAAACCTTATTATGTAAAAGACCCTTTTTTATTTCCTTGGATTTTTTTAAGAAAAGCACTATATATGCCTCCGCCGAAATGGCTGCCTTTGTAATAATGTACTATTTTTATCTACCTAATGTAGTTGATATAATTAATGATAGGTAATAGTTTTTTCCACCGCGGCTCCACTCGCGTCAGTTTTAAAATTCTCCTGAAAAACTCTTTGTTTCAAGAAATAAGTTTGCCATTTGTACCTTTGTGTGCAAGAAAGAATAAATAAATAAGTGAATGGAATACTATAGCTCCTTATCGGTGATTGATTTTTTAGAACCAGTTCCATAGTTCCAGAGATTACACCCCACATTAAAACTTACAACTTTTTTTGATATTATACGTAGTGCAAAGTCTCTGAATGAATTCATAAGTGAGAGTAAAAATAGTTGTGAACTAGAATAGCTTCATTTTTCCAGAAGAACAGTATAGTCAGTGAACCAAGTCGTTTGCCTTCACTCCGGCAAAAGCAATATCCCGTTGAAGCATACCAATCTGACTTAAGTCACTTGCAAAACGGCATGTTTTCTCACATTAACCCAAATCTATACGGTGAATTGATTTCTAGATGTAAAACAATTTTGTGTTTAAATAGAAAATAATAATTAATAAACGTTTTATATCTACGTCTCTTTTTATCAAAAAATTAAACGTGAATTCTTTCACCCGGCCATTTGCGTCACATTTCATAATAATAATAATATTTTTTTTCCAGTTTGTCTGAGTGAATCTGTGTAACAGGTGCTGCTATAATTTCATTATTCGTTTATTTGTTCCTTTCCTCTTTTACGTCCTCTATACAATATACCTTGGGTTTGCCAGATGGCCGTTTCTCATTTGTGAAAGTAAGTTTGTCGTAACTAAATAAATCATAATAATTTATGGGCACGAGTGTTAATTATAGGGAATAAGTACGGGCAAAACAATAAAATGTGCGGGTGCGGTAGAAATTATCGATGTCAATAAAACAAAATGACCTCTGATTTAACTGTCCCGCAGGCGTTTAACGATCGACTCTGCCAGTAGCTCGGTAAAAGCACAAACTCCGCAACCTATAATGACAGAAATACAAATTTAATGAAGCGTTTTATAACATCATTTCAAAATGTTTACTGTTGCAATTTACTTGTGGACAAAACATTACAGCTAATTATCATAATATCGCAGAATAACAAAGTAAAGTAATATCACAAACGGTCGTTGAAGCCATATTTGAATTAGAAACTCTACGATGTTGGTTGTTATGAGGCTTTGCTTAGGGTCATTAGATTAGTTAAGGTGACCCGACCAAATAATTGTAACGTTAAACCTGCTTTGTCACGCATATTATTGGGAACATTTATACCTACTACCTACTTAAATTCCAAAGGTTAAATAACCTACTTATTTAAGTCTAATTCTGTTATACATTTTACTACACTAATTTTTTTTTCTTTTTTCCCTATTATGGAAGTCTGAGGCGTTTTTATACATATAATATCATTTTGGGGTTTCGACTGTGAAGGTGGATGTTTTATTGTTTAAAGCTTATTTCTGATTTGGTTTTGAAACCTGTTAATTATTTCCGTTCATCTACGCGGTAATTTTGAACTGAAACTTTTTTGTACGCTCGTAAAATATGTACCTACTAATAAGCTTTTCGTTTTTTGAATACAGGTCGGTGGTTCAAACCTCACGGTTTCTCTGTAACTTTTTGTTTTTATTATTCTATTTTTATTTTTATATCACTAAGTTACTGATATTACTTAATATAAAAAGCTTTATTTCTTGACGGTTTACAGCTTTATCTCTAAAACGACGGTATATTTACCAAAAATAAATAGAGAAATACGTAAATAGTTTGATAAGTATTGCCGTTTACCGGTCTCTGGTATTACGTACAAATCTAATGAAATTATTAGTCATTCTTTGGATGAATTAGATATCTATCGTGTTCATTGCACTCCGTCTGACGGGATAATTTGAGAGATTGTCCGGGCGCGACGCAGAAATTCTCCTAGACAAGAACGTGATTCGCATTCCCCGCCCAGGAGAATTCAAGGGGTGAGCCGCTATACAGAGCCTGCTTTCCTGGTGCGGTATACTGTAGGAGAATTGCCAAAATATTTTGCTGCAATCTTCAACTTTTTGTGTTTTATAGGCTTGGAAAATAAATTGGAGGTACGACCATGTCTATCTTTTATATCTTTGACGTATACAAGCCATTTTAGGTTCGACGTAGATACTAGATAGGTACACGGTCGATTTGTCAATGACCGAATTTCGCTCAACTCTAACTAGTCCCAAGGCTAACTATTACAGAAGTAGCGTTAATCAACCACTGTAATTTGTAAACTAATGGTTAGATTGTCGTGAAATTTTGATAAAATATATTATGAATTTGTTTGTTTGAAGTGAAAATTATTCGAGCTTTTATAGTGAAAACGATATCTATATTATGTAACGTATTATTTTATTAAAAAAATCTTGCGGTTCATTTACGATTAGACGGCTTGGCATGTTTCAGATTCCTTTAAAATCCTTTATCAGGGATGAGACCCGCATATACTCACATATTATTAAGTCTTGTTCAAAATCACTCATAACTTAGTTATAAAACTACAGTGTACTATTTTAGTGAATAAAAAGGTACGGCGTGTCAACTATTGGTATTATTAAATGTCAAATGTCTAGAGAGATACAGTGAGCATTAAAAATACGTAACCCCTTTGGTCAGACGTTGAATTTTATGATAAGATTCAACGAATGTTAAAGTTGATTACATATTTCTGATGTTGAGGATACGTATACTTTTTCATAGGCAGTGCGAACAGATGTCCGATTATAATATGTGGAATCAACACGTTACGTCTGCGTTAGCACATTCAGTTCACTCGTATGTTTTATTCTGTGTTCAAGTAAAAACAAATAGCGATAATCGATATTTTGCTCAGATTTATGCAACGAATTTCATTGAGGGTGAGCTTCTGGGTCAAAATATTAGGTAAATATCATACAACAGATAATATAAACACCTCATACGTGAATATCGTCGGTCATCTAGTACAACTTGTGTGAGCCTCTATAGTTTGAGCGTCCTTTTAGTTCACCTATACCATTCTGCGAGTTTGATGTTGGATTTACGATAATTTTTATTTGATAGTTTTACGTATATAAAGTCTTATACGCCAATATTTTTTTATTAAATTTCAGCCTTATAAAATGACATGAGCAGTTTCACCCTTTTCGCTTCCATGAATAATTAAAAGCCCCCTCTGAGAGCTAGTTTTGATTTTATAAGAAAGCATTGTGCAAAACTTAAAGTTTCTCAACCTGTCGACAGTCAATCTCATTTTCTATTTATATCTATTTAAAAGAAGTCAGTAATTACGATTCGCATTGAATCGAATTCATTTTCATTCAAAGCTATTCTACCTGAATGTTCACCTTTATCGAATCGACGCGATTATCCGCATAAGTACAAACGATCACGTGTTTGTTACGTTGGCCGGGTGAGCCGGGTGTGCCTCGGGGGTTGGGGGTTGAGAGCCGGGTGTAATTTGGCCTCATCCCGACGCGCGGCCGCTGTTGGCCACTACGTGACCTTTTTCGCAATCATGCCACAAAGTTTTTGCCGACAAGCGTTTGTTTATCTAAAAAAAAAATCGAAATTTATCCAATAAAAATAAAAAGTTAATACAAAAGTGGATTACAAAGAATAGTTAAAAATAATGATAACTATAAACGATCTAATGGAGTAAACATCAAATAGGCAGTATAAAACCCGAAATTATTTCCCAATATGTTTTTACTGGTGAACGTAAAACGGAGGAAGTAATAGGTACTGTAAACGCAACCCTTTTATGACCAAAACCCTCAGCCACAGAGTTACGCAAGGTAGGTAGGTACGTCACCATTGGAAGAGAAGGAAATCAAAATACTGAAAGACGTCAACATGGGAGGAGAAGGAAATCTTTAAAAGATTTATTGTTTCAGAATTTAAGTACTAGCCGTTCCCCGTGGTTTCACCAGCGTTAATTTCGTATTTCCCGCGGAAATTCCGGGACCAAAGTACCCACCCTATGTCCTTTTCTGTACCCCTGAAAATGTGTATGCAAACATGATGATCGCTTGAGTCGTTAAGGCGTGAAAGCGTAAGAGACAGACAGACGGACGGACAGACTTTTGCATTTATAATATTAGTATTAGGGATATATTTACCTTTGCTTATTTACCCGTCAGATATTTATGCTGCTTTCAGATGAAATTTTATCAACATCTTGAAAACTGTAAGTACATTATAGTAAGGCATCGTCTAGGCAAGCGTATTTAAAATGTTTTTATTACTTCAGATATTGGAAAAAAAAAAACTTTATAGACATTGAAGGAAAAATTTAGTCGACAGCTTCATTTCTAGTGAATAATATTTATAGAAATTAGGCTAGTGACCATTACCTAGTAAATTTTTGAGTTTCCTTTTCAAGTTCGAGTTTCTCTTATACCTGTATTTTGTGTAGCTCTATGTATAAATAGCTGAAGACTCGACAACCATAAAGTATCGAATATCGTAAAAATGATACTAGTAATAAAATTACGTACCGTTAAAGGCGAAAATGAAATATTGTGTCGCCATTATAAAAAGAACAAAAAAAGGAACGTGAAATTTAAGAGCCTCAACGAAATTGATGTTTTTACATTTCCAGGGACGAATACTTCACGCATATATTTTGCTCGCGGCAGGCCCTACTCTTTGTTTGCTTGTGAATGTTTTGTATTATTTTCTATTTCGCAAACAATAATTTTTAATAAATATAATTTATTTTTTGCATTATTACATAATGTAATATATTATTTTCATTTTATAAATTACTTACCTTAACCCGTGAGTTTTTGTGAATATATAATAATATCCATTATCCACCCTTTGCATCTTCGAGACAATAACAAGGACAAGGCCAATTAATTCCAAATTAAAATATGCAGACTTAACAACAAAATATAGGTACATATTTTTTATTGGAAGAGGAAAGTTCAAGTTCTTGGAATCAAGTTCAATTAGGCATAAAATGTTGACGCACGACCCGTGGTTTTGTTTTAGTTTGAGGTAATTGGATAGATGTGGGCAAAAATTATTTTATATCAAACTAGCTGCCCTCCACGGTTTCACCCGCGGTAATTTCGGAGTTTCCGCGGAAATTACAGGATAAAATATAAACATGGGTTATGTTCCTCATGAATCACTCTATCTATTGCTGAAAACCGCATGAAAATCCGTTGCGTAGTTTTAGAGATCTAAGCATACATAGGGACAGACAGGAAGCGACTTTGTTTTATACTATGTAGTGATAAGAAAGGTCAGTAGGTATTTTATTAAAATAGTATAAAAGTGCTCAGTACAGAAAATGCCACCGTTCTTGTACTTTGAGTTGCTATGTTACGTTAGTTTTGAACACAAACAGCTAAATAGAAAAGTTAAATATTTTCCGATGAGTTCCAGACCCACGCACCAAAATTAATTTTCCTTTCTCGGTATCATAAAAAATACCGTCAGTTGGTAAACCGACAAATTAGGTGCCTGTACAAAATTCCGAGGACGATAGTATCACAAGTAACCGCTTTCTCATTAGGTGTATAAATAATTATAACGATAACTTCTGTAAACTCAATGATTTAAATTCTGAGGTAGACATTTTTAGTAACTCTTATAGCAAGTTTAAATCGATCACGTACAACAAAATTAATAATGTAAAGGTGAATAGACAAAATTTATATTAATAAGTACATAATTGGATGTAAGTAATAAGAAATGTATCAGTTCGTGACAATGTGTAAGCAATAACCCGTCGCGGCGATGCCAACTTATGTGCCATCTCTCATTTGTACTGTATAATTATTATCATGTATCGGCACTGTAGGTCTGTAATATACGAAATATTGTAAAAATTAAGATGTAACTATATATGACTGTTTGTTGCCACAACATAAATAAATAAAATAAAAAAATAAAGTTGACCAATTTTGACATTCTTCTTACAGGCGCGGATTTACGAAACGGTTATACCTGCTTAAATCTATCTCAAATTGAACTATTTAAGCGACTTTTAAGATCAGTTTATTGAGTTTAAGCATTAAGTTGTGATTATTCACATGAAAACGTCTCGCTTAGACACGGTTGAAACATAAACCGGTTGTAATGTCACAGACTTCATGGCGACCCCAGCTGCTACGGATAATGTCTCCTTACTCTCTCTATAGTATTGAGTTTATCTCCGAACCTTCTGGGACAAGCCTGACCCTGATTTATATATGAAAAGTCTGAATTTATTGGATACCCAGTTGCGTCGTGGTAAATAGTTTGGGATCTATTTTGTGGGTTAGGCGTTTAACTAAATAACGAGTGTGCGACCAACGTTCAATTAACTTAAGCGAATTAATTCACTTTGTTTTATTTATATTTGTACATAAAATATTGCACAACCTTTCGACCTTTTTAGGTTATTCAAACTCCACTGTAAGGGGGTTAATATAGTTCGATGTTTGTTTGATTAGAAGCGACGCGACCATGAGTCTCGGGCAAATTAGCAAGTTTTCACTTCAACAGATTTTAAAAGGGAAAGTGTCAGAGTGGTTTGACCCGAATGTTTTAATAAGTTAATCTAATATCTCATCATCTTTTACACGATAATATAATATAATATATACCTACACTTCAGAATATATTATACACAAATAATAAACAAATTATATAAACTTATAAGTAGCGCTTAATTTAGTTCTCTATGGTTTTTAAAATCCCGGTGCAGAGGAGAGTTAAATCCATAATGAAATAGAATAGGATGAGAGTAGGTAATAAGAGAGATCAATGAGAAATAGTAGATAAAAAATCTATACTTTAAAATAATATTTGAGCTAAGTAACATAATATTGTATCTAACAGATTTACATAATAATATAAAACAAAACAATTGGTAATAAATAGCAAAGTTGCGGTGTGGTTGGGAAATTTTGAATTTAAAACGGTTTCATCTGGAGTGTAAGAAATAAATACCTACGCCTACGCATAAAATTAGGGAGTCCTGACTCCTGACCCATGTCAAATCAGCATTCGTATTGCCAGGTATGCCTCGAATTATTTACGGCCGACTCAGGGCTATGAATTTTTTTTATCATGGCAATAAATCTTTATTAGCTAAGTTAGACGATTTCTCTAGAGTTGGTCGGGGAGTTTATGTATGTATTTTACCTGCTAGGTATCTACTGTGGGGTTTCGCTTTACTTAATTATACGTTATTACAAAGTATAATTTATTAGGTGGGAACATATTATATATCGAATAATATATAGAATTATAATTATCATTAATAATAACATGGAGGTGCCGATTGAGGTTTAAATAACGTAGGTTGCACCTTTTTTGCTTTAAGTTTAACAAATTCGAACGTCCGGTGGCGGTATCCGTACGATACGGTCGTGCCCTGCGTTTGTATTTAACAGATTGGTTACATCGCGGAGAGTTAAGTATATTTATAGCTATACTGTTGGTTATAGATATATCGTGCGGTTACGTCGCTGACGTAGTGCTAACAAGCATACATCTTACGATGCGTGTATTTTTCAATAATGTAGACTGACATCGAAGGTACCGATCTGGACGCGATCGAAGTGTACAATGCGCTGAACGAAGGCGTCGTGTTACCACATAACAGCCGACCCGCGTCAATAGGTGAAAAAGATGACGACAATCGAAGTAAGAGATCAAGAATGGAGTATGAAACCGAGGATGAGGAATGGGAATGGACGGTTAGTAGAAAGGAAAAAAAAAGGAAAAATATCACCGATAAGCTTGAAGTGTACGTAACTAGCAAGGAACAGTTCCCACGTCAGTTTCGGCTAGCAAAGCTGCTTAAAGAACACAAAATAAGTGGCGTGTCGCGTGTTAAGTATGTGAACCCATATAAAATAAGAGTTGAGTTTTTCAATGAGACAGACATGGAAAGATTTACCCTAAGTGAAGCTTTTATGGGTATGGGCTGGGCAGTGAAAAAGGCAATGGAAGTAACCTACTCGTATGGCATTGTTAAAGCTGTTGACTTAGACCTTTCAGAGGAACAAATCTTGAACAGCATTGCATATGAAGGGCCACATAAATTAATATCAGTCCTTCGGCTTAACCGTCGGGGTAAGATGTCAGAAGCAGCATGGGTACCGAGTGAATGTGTTCGAATCTGTTTCCAAGGCTCCTTCTTACCAAGTTATATTACCGTAGATGGTTTAAGGATAAAAGTGGAGCGGTATGTATTCCCCGTATCGCAGTGCTCACGCTGCTGGCGACTAGGTCATTCATTAAAAAGATGTCCATCTACCAAAATTGTGTGCCCGAAATGTGCTGGACACCACCCTAACTGTGAGACTAATCAATTTAAATGCGTTAATTGCAATGGCAATCACATGGCGCTGGCAAAAATATGTCCATTATACATAAAAGAGAAAAAAATAAGAGAAATAATGTCAGAATACAACTGCACATACCGTAAAGCATTAGAAGTATATATACCCCAAGAGTCTCCCATACATACTAAAAGTGTTCCCCACGCGGAAACCTCGTCGCACCAGCCGAGACCATTCATATTCACACAATTATCTACAAAGCTAACGGATTGGATGCCAACAAAACAGAAAGATTTGCCTGAAAAAACAGGAACATATGCTGAAAAATTAAAGAAAAAAATAATTAAAAAACAAAAGGCTACTACTACTGATGATAATTGGAAATGGGAAGAACAACTAGAAGCACAGTCAAATGAGTCAGAAAAACAATACGTGAAAGAAGAAAAGAAGCAAATAGGAGCAGAAAGAGACGAAGAACAGAGATGTAAATTTAGCGACCTACTAGTGAAATTAAAAGACATTATATTTAGCAATAGGTTTTCATTGAAGTCTAAAATATATAACGTGTTAAAAAAATGTATTGAATGGTTAACATTAGTTGTAGTAGACTATACCACGGAATGGCCAATGGTAAGCAATATTATTGAACTTTTTTTAAATACTAATCACAATGGCTAAGGGTATGATAAAGGTAAACATTGCGCGATGGAACTGCCGTAGTCTGAAACCAAAGTTAGTCTTGTTTGAAAATTTATTATTGCAAGAAAAAATACATATTGCTGTCCTAAGTGAAACGTGGATGACTCCGGAAGATACCTTTAAAGTTAATAACTACAATGCGGTTCGGGCGGATAGGGACGATGGGTATGGTGGTCTAGCCATATTAACTCACAAATCCATCCAGTCACAATTAGTATACTCTAAATTTGTTAACAATATCATTCAAATCATAAAGGTAAAAATATTTAATTTCAGTGACATAGAATACGTTATTGGCGTCTATTGTCCCCCTTCTGCAACGACCTCTCAACAAGTTTGGGATCAAATTTTTGGTTCAAATACTAAAAAAACGCTAATTCTTGGTGATTTCAATGGACATCATACTAATTGGTCAAACAAAATCGATACCAGGGGTACACAAATTTTTGATGCCTGTCTGGAAAGCAACCTGATAACTTTAAATAACGGTCTCCCAACCAGAATTGTTTTGCACGGTAGTCAAGTTCAAAAATCGACCCCTGATATAAGCCTGGCATCTACTGACATAGCGGCGAAGTTTGAATGGTATGTTTTAAACGAATCACTGGGGAGTGACCATTTTATCATTAAAATATCAACAACTATAGCTAATTGCCCTAAAACACCGAGAAGAAATTATAAAAAAGCCGACTGGGAATCTTATACGGGGTGCTTGGAGTCACTGTTTACATCATTTCGGTTTGAAATACACCTCCAAAAATCTTATGATGTTTTTACCGATTATTTGAATCTTGCAGCTGATCTTCACATACCCTATACAAAAGTTAGTTCTGATCCGAGTAATAGGTTTTTACCCAAGCCCTATTGGAATCAAGATTTATCTAAATCGGTGGCAGAACGTCGCAGGGCACTATCACAATTTCGCCGAAACCCAACTCCGCAAAATTTAATCAAACTGCAAGAAAAAACTGCGTCCTCGCAGAGATTAATACGCAAAGCAAAAAGAGACAGCTGGCAAAAATTTTGCTCTTCTTTGGATCGGGCTTCCTCTTCAAGCGAGGTTTGGCATAAAATGAAATGGTTTAAAAGCTGCAGAGCACCGCATCATTATGTCAATAAAGAAAGTGCGGAACATCTTCTAATAAATCTAACACCTGATTATGCTACCCCTTCCTGCCCTGAGTTTAACTCACTCAATCACAAGTTAAATACAGAATTTTCTTTACAAGAATTAAAAAAATGCATAAAGGCAAAGGACACTTCTCCAGGATGTGACAATATCTCTTACACTATGATAAAATATATTCCGGATAATGGCAAAAATATATTATTAAAGCTTCTTAATTCGTTCTTTGTAAATAACTTCGTTCCAGTCCAATGGCGCGAAATAATAGTTGTACCTATACCTAAACCGGGCAGGGACCCGGGGTCCATATCATCTCTACGACCAATTTCCATGATTTCCTGCCTCTGTAAAATTTTTCACAATATGATTAAGAATAGATTAGAATGGCATTTCGAAAAAAATAATTTGTTCTCGGAAAACATGGTAGGCTTTAGAAAATGCAGGTCAACATTAGATGGTTTATCAAGCTTGGTCTCCAGAATACAGATAGGACTTTCTAACAACAATCCAACAATAGGTTGTTTTGTAGATATCGATAATGCATATAACAACGTAGATGTGTCAGTTTTGCTTTCAGCTATGGATAAGTTAATGGTAGGGAGTCGAACATGCAAATACCTATGGAGTTTTCTAAGTGAAAGACATCTAAAAATTTCCAGTGATACCTATGTAATATCTAGATATACTAACCGGGGCCTAGCGCAAGGGGATCCGTTGTCTCCATTATTATTTAACGTGATAACATCACATATTTGTAAAAAGATAAATAATGTTTATGTATTAAATACGCGGATGACTTCGTTTTATATGCGACTGGTGAGATTCAAAGCCGTACTAGATCTCTGCAACTAGCCTTGGACGTATTATCTACATCACTCTCTCACATTGGTTTAGAAATTTCACCATCAAAAAGCAAGGTGTGTATTTTTAGAAGGGGATATAAAAGAGAGTCAACTGAACTATGTATCAATCGATGCCCATTACAAATAGTAAATAATGTGAAGTACCTAGGCTTATGGTTAGACAAATCACTCCGATGGTCAAAACATATAAATGAGATGGCAGAAAAGACACTGAGGTTTATGAATGTCTTCAAGGCTTTAGTTGGCCCAGGATGGGGGGTTCATCCTAGACATCTGAGACGTCTGTATATTTCAATAATACGAAGTAGACTCGACTACGCATGCTTTCTTTATGACAATAGCTGTAAAACTAACCTATTAAAACTGGAGCGTATCCAAAATGTAGGCATGAGATTAATTGGAGGATTTTTGAAGAGTACCCCAATCCATGTGATGGAAAACGAATTGTATTTGGCTCCTTTATGTGTACGCAGGCAGTATCTGGCTGGCAAATTCTGGTTTAAGTGTCAGTCGTTGACCGAAAACACAACATCTAAATTAATCGAGGAGTTAAGAGATCAATGCAAAAAGTCTTATTGGAGAAACAGAAAAAAACCATTATTAGTAGAAATATACGAAAACCTTAAAACCGTTCACTCGTATTCAACAAAAAACCTTGAAATATTTAGTTTAGACACTTGGGTCAGCAATATAGATTTAGGTAACATCATAAATTATAAAATTAACAGAATTGATAGTAATAAACGCAGTTATAACACTTATAGCTTAAAAACAAAATGCATTGAATTCCTTAATTACGAGTACTTACAGTATTACAAAATTTTTACCGATGCATCCAAAAATGAAAAAATTGGAGTCGCGTTTTTTGATCCACAGTCCAATATAGGTATGAAGCTAAAGATCAAGGCCAAAGTGTCGATAATGTCCGCTGAACTATTTGCTATATCAGAAGCACTTTCGTATATAAGGTCCGTAAATAGTAATAAATTTGTCATATTGACAGACTCTAAAAGCGCTCTCCAACACTTGATAAGGTGCACATCAGGCAGACGTGGCGTTCCAGTTGCTTATACAATATTAAAGACCCTTTTACAGTTGCAACAATGTAAAATAAATATTAGACTACAGTGGATCCCGTCTCATATCGGCATCAACGGAAATGAAGAGGCAGATCGTCTCGCAAAGGAAGCAGCTACTGATGGCGAGCTTTTAAATTGCCTACCATTTTATAGTGAACAACTACCAGCCGTCAAAGAGCTATGTCTTAAAAATTGGAAGGAATATTTTGACGAAAGGTCATGTAGCAAAGGTATATGGTACAAGACAATACAACCCAATATATCACACGGACTTTGGTTCGAAAGTGCCGATATGGACAGGGCAGCTGTGGTTCTGGCCCTGCGAATACGTTCCGGACACATTCCATTAAACAGTTTTGCTTATTTGATGGGCAAAGTTCAATCTCCCAACTGCGCTCAATGTAACAGAGTTGAAGACAGTTACCATATTATGATGGAGTGTGTTCGAAACGAAGTCGAAAGAAGACAATTTTTCAGCTCTCATCGATATCGATTACTGGATATCGGAGCATGTAACAGTATTTTAGCCTCTCCCTTGTCAGATGAAGCTAAAAACCTGTACAGCATGGTGCTAGCAGGTATAAAAAATAGAGAAAAAGAACCAGCAAGCTAAAAGCGGGGAGGGGCTGAAATAGAAAAATGTAATTTAGATTAAGATCACTTTGTGTTTATTAGCATGGTAGACTGAATAATTGTATGTTGTAATTTTGGGGCTGTCGTCATCTGCTAAAGACAAAAGCCTCTTAAAAATAAAGAAAAAAAAAAAAAAAAAACAAATTCGAAGAAGATCCTATATTAATCATAATAGATATTTAGGCTTTATGAGTTGTTAGATTTTTATAACTATACTAAATAATGTAATAGTATGTAGGTTTACAAGATTTAAATGCAAGAAAGCTCTGGACGAATGTCTGTGTGGACACATATTAAGTAATATTTATAATATGTATATGGTGAAGAATAATCTTGTTCTTAGTCGTTACACTCTTGACAGAGTGGTCGTGGTCATCAGTTCCGGATTGGTAGCACGCTTGACAACTCGTCGCCATTCCTCCCGAACCGCTGCCTTTCTAGAGCACTCGTAGAGAGAGCTATCAGCGGCAGCCTTCACCTGGTCAGTCCAGCGCATCGGTGATCTCCCGCGCGGTCTTGTGCCTTCCACCTTTCCCTGCACCACAAGACGCTCCACAGAAGTCTCTCCGCGTCGTGAAATATGGTCGAAAAATGTTAGGATTCGAGCCTGTACTATGGAGGACAGACGCTAGTTCGGAACTCAGTCCACGATACCCCAAGCATTCTCCTCCAGCACATTTCCAGAGCGTCTATCCCCTTCGGTCAAGAATAATATGTTGCATAAAATATACACTATTATCAACGTAACTATTATATGTGACTGTTACAATATGTCTCATTAAGTGCATCATGGCAAGGACCATTTATGTGTTTATCGTAGTAAGTAAACTTTTAAATGTAAATTACATTTAATTTTTAGTGATATCCTTGGAGGCTGTTCTATTTTATTTTTTTGCATGTACTATGTAGTCTATACGTTTACGATGTCTAGTGGAGGACGATGATATGTCACTTCGCTGTAGTACAGTTTTTACTAGTACGGGGAGTGGCTCTCTTTTTCTAATGTTAATTAGTGATATAAACTATTATTATTATTAAAATAACTTAATTACTAAATAATATGTAGGTATTAAAATGACTTAGAGTAAAAAATTAATGCATTTGTGTTTTCTTACCCAGCGAATTCCGGCAAAAGCTCTAAATTAAGGATTATTAGCTGTCGCCCGCGGTTTCATCCGCGGTAATTTCGGACAACCTTCCTCTGGAATCAAAATCTATTGGTGAAAACAACGTGAAAATTGGTTCAGTAGAAAAGAAACAGACCGAGAGACGCGGGTAAGGACTTTGTTTTATATATAAGGATTCCGAATTTTACCATTGAGACATGGTAAATCTTTATGACTTTACAACAAAATCTTAGAAATCTCTTTTTTTATTCAATCGAGGAAATCCTATGCTTAGAGATGGTTGGTTTGAAATTGAAGTCATTTGGTTTCAGAAAAAGCCAGCATAATGATTTATGCTACCTCGACACTATACGACAAAAAAGAAAGTCTTGTCGGAAAAACAATATAAAAGCAGATTCACAGGTACCCAATAATGAAAAATGTATTATATGGTAGATAATATGTATGTAATGCTTCTTATTTCATTCATTTCTCGCAACTGTAATAAAAACAGTTATTCAATAATATTACGTACGTACACGTGCAGGACTCGCATTCCAACTCGTTCCGACTGCTGACCCCTGAACATTATTCGGAAGTCATCGTTAATTGGTGTTAACAGATTTCTCGCACTTGTAATGAAATGTACCTAGATAGGTACTACTGTCCAAAGATTGACGAAATTCAGTGGGTAGCAAGTTCCAGAGTAACGATAGATTGAAGAGTAAATGAATCAGAGGGAAGAAATGGAAGAAGGAAAAAAAGCCATTGCAATACAACGCATGCCAGCCATACCACATAAACAAAAAAAAAAGGAATTATAATGAAAACTATATACGATGGCATTTGACGTATATAGGTATAACACACCCAATAACTTACAGGGTTATTACCTATCCGCTATTCTACTTCTTGTTTATGCAATTTCGCACCATATCGAACAGGTTTGCATCACAAATACGTTCTAGATGGCCGTATCTGATTGAATTTAGCCGCAAGCCCACGTATTACAACAGATGGTTGCTCATGAACACTACAGGGGTCACGGCTTGTGTTGTACGTTATATTATCGTGTCACATTGTTTTAACTGGTTACATACACTTTGGTTTTAACCCTACAAATGTTACGTACATTCAAAGGTGTCTTGGTCATTATAATATAGAAAACACAAAGCCTATAGTTTGACGTCCTTAGATTATGGAAATGTTCAATGTAAATTTGTTAATTTCGAAGAAAATAAGTATTGGTTGTAAATAAGTAAAGGTTGGATGTAAAATACCTGCAGAAAAACTATAATATATAATAGGTCCGAGGTTACATTCGCCTAAATTCCCTCGAGAACTCCAAGGTGAAAATAGTTTCTTAGCTGACTTCTAGTCACCATAAAGCAGGTACGTAAATACCTAGAACCAACAATATTGACTAACAACATTGGTTTACAAATTCACTGTAGGTACACTTAAGAGTTACAATCATCAAACCACTCAACCACTCTTATGCATTTAGAGAAAGTATTTATAGGATCAAAAACAATTCCCGCATACAGGTTTTTTTATAACCGTTCTGAGTTTTATGTAGTGGTGTGCAATCTTAGTATACAAACTCGACAGTTGTGGGGTTAAACGGAACGGAATATATCGTACAAATTGCCGCATCCGCTGTAGATGAATATTTCATAAGTCATACATACGATGCGATCACTTCATCATAACGCTACAAGGATAAGCAACAGTCTCCGCTACTCATATTTATATAGGATCGGCTTATTGGCAGGCTGAATATGCAAAACTGGCTTTTCCGTATAGATTTAAGCTAAATTAATACTCAAACTGAGTGATGGGGTTAATTTTGGTTGTTATATCTGGGGTCCAATAGATAAGTTGCCATGGCACAGTCCCCGTGCAATGTTGTCCCGAGGATTTAGCATTAATTCAGTCAGACCTCCCTTTAGTAGGTACTTAGTGATACCAACATCTTATGCTAAGCGGAAAATCAACAATAGTAGACACTTAATATTTGCATTACAAACACTTATAGCTAAATCAGTTTAATGGTTTCATTTTTATTTACTTTTACTATTCTTTTTACTAGGTACTCTTACTGCTCTTTTTATTTTTAGTTTGGTAATTTTAACTTTTTAAAATAAAAACCGGTAACTAAAACTTATGTTATCTGTCAGTTACTTTTTTTTAATGATGTGATAAAAATAAAATTTAAAATACTGTAACTAAATCTAATGTCAAGACATTTCTTTCGGCCCTCTGTTGGTCTGCCTATCCGAAAGATTAGTTAATGCTATAGACTTAAAACAACAACGTTTAGAGTTTACCTTTGAACTTATATCTTGTGTGTATATAGTGTCAAATAAAGTTTATCAATTCAATTCAATTCAATCTAAAGGCTTTAAGACTTCAAGAAAAGATGAGTACCTACCTTCAAACTACTGTTATAATAAATATACGTGTACGTCCGTAATTTCAGACAAAGTTCAAGTAGGTATACCTATAATTTTTTATGGAGCAACTATTTTGAATAATCTTTTTTTTTATTTACCAGTATGTGTGTTTTGAACACAAGTAATATCAACCCAACAAACAAGTAAAAAAATATAAACTTTGGTGAAAATAAAAATAAATATCTAGTACTTATTTAAAATGAATTTGAAGTGAAATGAAACCAAATATAAGCAGAGTTCGAACTAAGTAAATATATAACAAAATGTCAAGTAGAATTTTAATGAAAAATGGCGTTCAAAGCCAGGTAAGATAGGTAGGTAGGTATCTAAAAAGTATTTTTTTGCCACCAAAACCTCATAAATAATGCGGCATTCATCCTCCTGACACTTAAATAACACGCTTGGCTCAACAGGACGCCATTAGCCTTTATACAAAACAATGAATGAGCCCAAAGAATGGGCTTGATGTCTGCATGTCCATTAACAAAGGTCTCTGACTAGGACAATAATAAATTAAGAGGTGTCATGCTATTAAAGTTCATCACTATGTACGAATATAGAAGGGTCAGTAGTTAAATATCTGTTATCGATTTATAGCAGAACTAGCTGTTCCCCGCGGTTTCACCCGCGGTAATTTTGGAATTCCGGAAAAAAGTACCCCATGTCCTTCTCGGTACTCCTGGCAACGTGTATATAAAATTTCATAATGATTGGTTGAGCCATTAAGGCATAAAAGCGTAACAAACAAACAAATAAACAAACAAACTTACTTTCGGATTTATAATGCATTACAATGAGGAATTAAATGCTTTATTTTCAATTAAGACATAGCTCTTTTGGTACGTTCAGTGTAGGTGTAAGTTTAGAGAACAACGGAAGTGACGTGTATGAAGTCAACGGAAGTAACGCGCATGAAGTCAACGGAAGTGACGTGTATGAAGTCAACGAAAGTAACGCGCATGAAGTCAACGGAAGTGACGTGTATGAAGTCAACGGAAGTGATGCGTATGAAGTCAACGGAAGTGACGTGTATGAAGTCAACGGAAGTGATGCGTATAAAGTCAACGGAAGTAACGTGCATGAAATTTCCAACGAATGCAATATTTATTTAAGTATTCACGTCAAGGATACCTACCTATTATTTCTTACGTGCTTATAGGTATATAGGTACACACACGTTCTTTTTATTAAACCTTAATTGGTTCGGCTTCATGAAATAAGTTATATGTTAAGTTATATGTTATATGTTGTCGCTAGATTAAAAATTTAATTATGTTAATCTATTCACTTTGTAACAAAGCCGATCGGCTTTTTTGTTATTAAAACAAAATGATGGATGTAACAGGTGTAGATAATGTATCCGCCTCGCTCACGTTTTTTTGCTACGGAAATATAGGTACCTAAGTGGAAATAAAAAAAAAACGATATTGTGATGAGCGAAAATTAATTACAGTAAAATGAAGGAAGCCATTAGCCGCCCAAGAGCGGCTTTCGGAATGTAATAAGCCAAAATATTTTTGTACGATTTATTCAATTATTCTTTTTCGTTATCTTTACTAATTAATTTTCTTTTTCGTTTTATTTTAGGGAAAAGATTGCTTAACTAACTAAATAATTTATCTGTCAGATATTTTTATGATCTACTTTGTTATATCTAAAATAAAAGATAATAAAACAATAGATACGAAAATTATAGAAAACAATTTCAGTAAGCAGGAATTTCTTTTTATTCGCCTCATTAGGAAAAGATTCGTTTTTGTGTTCTTTATGGCAATATTAAAACTCATTTAATAACGTACCTATATATTTTTGAAGTCCGCCGGAAAGTTTTGGTTTTATTCATTGATGTCAAAACGTTTGATTTCCCGTTAATATTTTTAACGGAAGTGACGTTCGAAAATATCGCTTACAATCTCGTGAAATATCAAGAAGGTGTTTTATTTGTGTCATTTAGGTACCTAATTTACTTGTTTATCTACGAAGGCAAATTTCGCGAAATGCTTTTATATCATATTAGCTGTCCCCCTGGTTCCACCCACAGTAATTTCATAGTTCCCGCGGGAATTCCAGGATAAAAAGTAGATATTAACCTCCCTTATGAATCACTCTATCTAGTGACGAAAACCGCATGAATATCCGTTCAGTAGTTTTTGAGTTTATCGCGAACAGACAGCGGAAGCGACTTCACGTATAGATAGATAATAATAACAGCGATGATAGCTCAGTGGTTGATGCGTTCCAAGGTGCATTCGGATCAAACGCCGCAAGGCGTAGGTTCATAGCCCAACAATGATCTTGAGCTGTCGGTGAAGGAAAACATCGTGAGAAACCATAGCATGGTGGTAGGGCACTTCTTAGTGTCCGGCTGGCTAGCTACCTACCTCCTTCAAGTTGTCGTCTACGTCACATCACCTATCTAATACCTACTGATTCCGTTATGAAATCAGTAAACCTTGTTAGCATTAGGTTAGCCTGTAAGGACTTTATGATTGTTTTTGAAATAAATAGATAAATGTTTCACTTCACCCATACAATCTCCTCACAAGCACTCTTCTACCTAAGGTATTTGAGGAGAATAACTAAGTACTAAGTAACAAATAACAAGTAGACATTTTTGAATTCTTTAGAATTCGCTTAAATATTGCTTTAAAATTTTTTTTTTTTGGAAAAACCTCCTTGAAAAACAGGAACATAAAATTATAGGTACGATGAATCGTCACAAAAACAAAATATCTACTGTTTTATCACTCCCAAAGTTTCACTTCACGTGGGTGAAGTGAAACCGCGAAACCGCGGGAAACAGCTTTTCTCTACCGACTCGTGTAGTTACGAGCAATTTAGGTTTGGAAATAAGATATTTTTTGACACTTAAAGTGCCAACCAATAATCGGTTGTTTCACAGTTTTCGTCTCGAACATAATAAACTTGACGAATTTTATCGTAACGACATACCTAGACTTCTTTTTATCTGTTTGGTAATACCTATCTTTAGCGGCTCTCTCTGAGTACCGTTCTATATGGACGTGAGAAATGACGACAATAATCCTTATTATTATAAATGCGAATATAAGTTTGTTTGTTACGCTTTCACGCCTTCGAGGCTCAACCGATTACACTGGAATTTTGCATTCACATTGTCAGGAGTATCTACAGAGGAGGACATGTATACTTTTATCCTGGAATTCCCGCGGGAACTTCGAAAATACCGCTGGTGAAACTGCGGGGAAGAGCTAGTAGTAGATAAAAGTATGGGTGTGTTCAAGTATCGTGTAACATTACATTTTTCACCGACAACTCGCTAAGGCAGCTCATTACGCCATTTATCCCACGACAGTAAACATTTTTTTTTTACGTTTACAGACAATTTCCCTTGGTTACTGCTTATCCTGCACGCACTTTGTGCACTCCCGTGTTTAATGGCACAGAAACTGATAAATTACGACTTAATGTCCATTTTATCTTTAGGATATATTGTTAAAATGCTGGTTTTTATTGCTGATTATTTTAATGGTGAAAGTCACACACGTTTACGTGTGTACTGCATACCTAGGTGTTTTTGAGACGTAAATAGTGTAGTGTTCTAGTAATGGTAGGTTAAATATTAATCTGTAATACCTATCCCACCAAAAACATTTTCATGTAAAGTGATGCCAAGACGAGACCATAATATGACGGGCACTGTCAAAAAGTTATCAGATCTCATGTAGAGCCAAGCTTACTCTACACACCCTAACTCTACAAGGCCTAACTTCTCAAATTCTACACCTTAGCCAGAATATGCGGCTTGACCATTTCGCTCCATTCATTCGATTCATTTCGATCTGACAACTTTTTGACTGTGCCCGTCATATTATGGTCTCGTCTTGGCATCACTTTATATGAAAATGTTTTTGGTGGGATTTCATCTCTTTTTGTAAGTCAAAATTGCGGAATTCTCATACAAACATCCATTCCCTAGTTTCAGATGTTAGGGGATAAAAGTTACAAGTTTTATAATTTTTTTGTTGTTTGTGTACTAATACTAGCTTACATGCCAAATTTCAGCTTTCTAGGACATTTGGAAATACCCTAAGAATTTTGATGATCATCAGTGAGTCAGTGACGAAATAAGGGTTTTTTAGATATCAATAAAATCTAAAGTATAAGAGCTATGCAATTAAAACTTTATATGTTTAATAAGTGCGCTATTGACAACATATCTCGAGAATTTTGTTTATCTGGTATAATCCAAACTTATCTGGTTATTTGGTTTCAAAAAAACGACGAAGCATTTCGAGAAAAGATAGGTAGTGCCTCCGCTTCGCTTGGCTCGTCTTGGCGGGGGCACTACCGTGCCCCCAGATATTAAAAGCGAGAGGTCAATGTAACCCATTGACTACATGAAGTCACAAAAACGGCTTGATCTATGAAGACGAAAGGCGGGTAAAGAGTTTATAGTTAGGAGACATAAACCAAGAACTGATTTCACAGAGTTCGAGTAAAAACGCATGGAATACCTAGTTAATTTTAAATTAATTTAGATAGGTAATAATTCTATATATTCCATCCAAATCTTGGAATAAAGAACTTGAGACGGGTCCACTCTGTGTCACTTTCACCCAATAGCAACTGTAATACTAAAGTTTTTTTATCTACGTACGGATTTTTATATTTATTTTATATAATTTCCTCCGAAAAATTCTTAATAATGTATTTTAACTATCTGCATCTATTTCAATTAGGTATAAAGAGTTCCCGAGAGAATTTCGAAATTCGTGCGAGTAAAACCATGGTGACAAGCTATTATATAGACATGAAAACAATATTTTGCATTATGAATTTAATAAAATTGGTCACAAAAAGGTGACAGCAGCTGATACTATAGTTCCATTATGTGAAATTTATGGCGCACGGATACCGAAATAACAGCGCCTTTTATATTACCCGGGCCGTGGTACAATTTCCATAAACATCAATATTCAAATACGTGGGCTCTGAAAACTCATACGGTCCAGGTTTTTATGACGGGGGATATTTTTCATCGGTTGAATATTAAAGTGGAAATCCCGTGTGGATCCTGGCGCCAATTGAGCCATATTTTCAAAAGCCAACCTTTGAATATTTTATTTGACTCGATAGGTCTCCGCCTGCAACCGGGTACACGAAGGTAAACCAAGCTAGGTTAAAGGTTTATCAGCTGAAAGTTAAAATTCGAAGCGTTTTGTTAGTAACATGTTATCGTTTTGCACGACTTGTCTGCTAATAACGGCCGAGCTTTTACTTTAATTCCAGCATAGATTTATTTATTATCGAGACCTTACTTCTTTAAGGCTCTTTATGTAACTGCCCTTTTTAAGGTCACAAGGCAGATTTTAGAGTAGATTAGGTTAGAATTAATAATACTAATTCTCATTTGTTAAGAACTTCGTATAGCGCTTAGTAAGCATTGATACGATGTAATTTTTACCCAGCCCATATTTAAATTAAGATCATAGTTTATTATAAAGTTCGTTATTGTCTTAAAAACAAAGATTGTGAAAGATTATTGAAATGACATATTTTGGATCACTTAATAGTTGCCCGCGGTTTTTCTCCTGTTAATTTATAAGTTTCCTTTGGCGATATAATATTATAAATAATCCCATCAAAAACGTTTTCATGTAAAACGATGCCAAGACGAGTCCATATGACGGGCACTGTCAAAAAGTTATCAGATCTCATGTAGAGCCAAGCTTATAACTCTACACACCCTAACTCTACAAGGCCTAACTTCTGAAACTCACACCTTAGTCAGAATATGTGGCTTGGCCATTTCGCTCCATTCACATGAGCGTAACGTGAAAAATTTATTCACTGTTAATTACTTTTCTATTATACAAAGGTTCTTGCAGTAACGAAACGCAATTTTATGACAATAAGGATGATCTAAATCGATTTAGCTTTAAAGGTGTGATTGAGTGAGGATATTCATTAATCCAAATAGTTTATTACTTAAGCGTGATAGTTTAGTAATTGGAATATGAAGAGGTATATTTAGTATTCTGTAGATACGTTTACGTCTTGATGTCATCAATAATAAATATAGACTGTAAGTACCTAATAAAAATAATATTAAAGCTCTTGCAGGTCTGAATTGACAGCATTTAATTTAATTTAAAAAAATGACCAAAAAAGGCAACAACATTAGGCCATTTTCAAATTGTCATTTTTTTAACAGTAATAATAACGTTAAGATATTATCATTGCTGAGGAATTATAACCAAAAAAATTACTCATCATTTTACTTATTCTAGTAGGTTTCAGTTTATTTTTAAATGAAAATTTAAATCGCTAGTTTTATGTGGACATACATACGATTTAATAATTTTTTCATTACTCATACTCGGAAAGTAGGTCTGAAGATGCCTGAGAAGCGGGTTGAAAGTAACACTTTTCAGCCCTAGGGAGAATCGCTTTCAACTGACAGCTGGATACTGCAGAATCTCAAGTTTTTTTTTATGTCATAGGGGGCATACTTACTGGCCAGTAGCACACCTAATGGTTGATTTATGTAAAATAAAATTCACTCATTTTTTTCTTTAACTAATTCCTATTTTTATTTTGACTTTCCTTGCATTCGTAATGAAAAGCACAGTGTTATCCTCGGGAGAAAGACTTATTTAGTCCCTCGATCTATTGGCCGATCTAAACCCCGTCTCTGGACTAAATAAGTTACTTTCACCCCTAGGATAACAATGTACTATTGTATTTTTCAGAAAGAATATCAAAATTATAATAAAAATTATGACAGTAATTATGTTAGATCATTCTTTTCCAGCGACGCTCTCTTCAAGTTACAGCATAGATACATTTTCATTATGTAACTTTAATTTATGGGATGTGTTTGTAATTATTACTCTCGCTCCGAGTAAAATTGTTTTCATCACTACGTAATTCATATCAATTAATTTAGCGACATTGAAGCAGAGGCAGATTCACTGAATCATTTTTCTTCCCTAGAGAGCGAAGACGTTGACAAATGAGCAAATTATTCGGTCACTTCACCATATGTTGCTTAAAAATAAAAATTCAAAAGATGTCATGCATGAAAAATGGAACAATATTCTTTTCATTACTCATGCTCGGAAAGTAGGTCTGAAGTTGCCTGAGAAGCGGGTTGAAAGTAGCCCTTTTCAGCCCTAGGGAGAATCGCTTTCAACTGACAACTGTCAAATTATTAAAAAAAAACTAGGTCTATTTTCACATTTCTATTGAACCATGTTTCAACTTTCTATACAGCCAGCGCGATGTAAAATTGAAATAACGTAAAGTTTAAGTAGGTATTAATTAAAATAAAATTCACTCACTTTTTCTTAAGCTAATTCCTATTTATATTTTTTTATTTTCTTTAATTAATACTTAATAATTAAAGAAAATATTTTTTTTAGGTCGCCACAATGTAAATAAAAAATTCTGGCTGAATAGCTAGCCGGCCAAAGAAAAAGAAATAGGTGGGAAAGTGTCAAGCGACTATCCGATCTTTACTAATTTTTTCTCTAGCTAATTCCTATTTTTATTTTGACTTTCCTTGCATTCGTAATGAAAAGCACAGTGTTACCCTCGGGAGAAAGTAACTTATTTAGTGCCTCGAACTATTGGCGCCCTCGCTACGCTCGGGCGCCAAACCCCGTCTCGGCACTAAATGAGTTACTTTCACCCCTTGGATAACAATGTACTATTACGTTGTTTTTATATTTTGGTACTTTTTTCCGTTTGCGAAGAAAAATTGAGTGTATTAAAGGCTCTATCTTTTACCTGCCCACAGAGATACTGCACGAAGAACGGCGGATATTTCACATTGAAAAATCACTGCCAATTTATTTAAGTAAAGCGCTATAGATAAAATTGACCGTTCTCAAATCTCCGACTGTTTTTTTTTTACGCAAGCCCTGACGAGGAAAGAATGTAGCGGCGAAAAACGATCAGTTTTTTTTTTCGAAGAATTTAAGAACGCTGTGTAATTATCGTTACTTTTAATCTTTTCCGGCGGATACTGTTAATACTTAGCAATCTAGGGTAATATAAATTGTTCTTACATGCCTTCTTCAATATATATTATCTAAGTTGGTATTTATAATTAACTAGGTGCTGCCCACAAATTCGCTCACGAAGTTTTTGAAAGCTGTATGTAGCTGTAGGTACGTCAATTCCAATTTCAAATACCTATCTCCTTTTACCAACTAGTGAAATAATCTTAACTAAATATCGTTGAACATTATATTAATATTATGAATTTCGCCTCAGTAGAGTTTAAATAACCTACCTACTCCTTAAAAGGAAAAATTTTAGTAAAATTTGTGATTCATGTGTCTACGTGCTATCAAAGTTTGTGAATATTGTATTTTTAGGGAATTTGCCTCGTTTTTTCTCACGCTTTGTACATTTTTCATTTTTCTAATTTATTAATAAAATACTACATCCTGTATTTAACCTTTTGTAAAATTTCATGACAGCGAAAATTATTATTTCAGTTGTAATACTTTAACGTGCAATCAAAATATTCGTTTCAATGATTTTCAATTTTGAAGCGTCTAATTTAGTTTAACTCGTGAACTGAGCTTTATTAATGTTTATTCATTTTATTTATTCGACTTTCACTTGAAATTCACTCATTCACTTGCCTATTTGGTATTTTTAATTGCCTTAAGGGATCTATCCGGTCATATTTGCTAAAAATAACATATTTTCTAAGATATACAAAGAAATGAATAAAAAGAACTGTAAAATAAGATATTAGTAACATTTTGACCACAATATGTATCCTTTAATGTCTTTAGAACAACTTTGTATATGTTAATAATTCGCTATTTTTTAATGGAGTTAAAGTCATAAATATTAAAAATATATTATACAAAAAGATATTGTTACAGTTAGAATTAAAGTTTTTCAGTCAAAGTAGTTAGTTTGTAATGCAGGTATTGGGTAGACATTTCACGTTGAATTGTGTCGGTGTGCATAGAAGTATCGTTTGGACTGTATGAATATTTCATGAGTGAGGAAGCTTGATTAGCAGGGTAATATTCTGCGCCTAATTGTGACCTCCGTATACCATCTATTTCACCCATAGTATATATATCTAGAACCCATTATTCTTCTATTATTTATGGTTTCGGCCACTACGTGTTGCCACAGCGAATCCGCCAATGTCACGTTGTTGATAGAATATCATATGAATAAACTCTTACCGGAAAAAAATATTGAAAGTATTACTATCAATATAGTACTGTTTTGACTTGTGATTATAGAACCTGCTATACGTCAGATGTAAGAAACCATTGATGAACATGTGTTTTTAAGTAAAATCTTAGTATGCAAACATGTTTCATTGGTATATAGATTTATAACTCGAGTAGATAACATTAAAACGACGCGACGGCAAGCTTTCAGATCTGTATTTTTTAAAATAAATGGTAACTATATTGGATTACGTATCGTTATTTTTATATTGAAATTCCAAATGTAACAAAGGCATTACAAAAGATACCATCTGCTTCAGCACTCGTAACTGGTCCTTCCATTATGGCATTCACCCCTCACAAGTGCGCACTACAAAGTTGGTTTTGAATGGAACAATATGCATATGAGTTCAGAAAGTAATCAGATAGAAGGTATAGATGTAGGTATATTAATATGTAATAAATACACTTTCGTATTTTATAATAGTATTTTTATACTTAATATTGCGATGTTAATTAAAGCGAGCAAAGCGAGTGTCTCACAGTGTGGCATTTTTATGTTTTCGTAGAAAAACACGGTGTCAGTTTTCTTTTCAATTCGAAAACAGAAGCAGTTGGAATATAAAATTTAAAACATTATTTTCTCTTAGTCCCCATAGAATTTTCCTGCAACAAACTATTCATGTACATTAGTAAATTGTCACGTAATGTTTGACAAAGTCACTAACTCTGTTTAGAAGTTAATATGTATTATAAGTTCCCGCGGTTCCACCAGGCAGCGTCGATATGGGAATTCCCTTTCAGAGGGGAAAATCTATTCCAAGATCTAAACTGGTAAATACACGAAATAACTGTTCTTCCCGCGGTACCGTTTTCATGAATGGCGTTTACCGCGGAAACTTTGTTCCCAAACAAAACGCCTTATGCCTCTCAGAGATATTGCAATCCCTACTAATACATATTATAAATGCGAAAGTAACTCTGTCTGTCTGTCTGTCTGTCTGTCTGTTACGCTTTCACCCCTTAACGGCTCAACGGAATGAAATTTTGTTCACACGTTATCAGAGGTACAGGGAAGGACATAGGGTACATTTATCCCGAAATTCCTGCGGGAACTCCGGAATTTCAGTGGGTGAAACCGCGGGGAACAGCTAGTTAAGAAATTTTTGTTTCATTTTTACGAATTTATAGAATCGGTTCAGTAATTTCAGAAATAAATTAAACCTAAACGACTGCATCCAAATTTATAAACTTTACTTAGTGTAGATTATACCAGCAACAATATCTTTTATTCACCAAACACACTAAAATCCTCGTATTATGAATAGTTTCTCGGTTTTCATTACAAATCCTAGCGCTAGAGGAGGCAAAATAAAATCATAAAATCTCTAAAGGAGCCGGTTGCTACGCTGCATTCGTTCAGTGTGAATATGTACGTTTACACCACTGAGTATGTGCCTTATGTCTGACAACGTTGCCGGGAAATTTGCATACCAACACGTAAAAATACATACACATCCTTAGTACAAAATGTTGATTATTATTATAATCCTTATTGAGAAAGAAAAACGGGTTATTACTGCAAAATTATTGAGAATATAATTAGTTTTCGAGTAAAGAAGTTAACTATTTAAAATGTTTTATTGCAATGGAATTCGGCTTGACATAGATTAGTATCTTCACTTTTCTGATTCTTCAATTTTATTATATGACTCATTTAGGTAACGGTGTTGAAGATGAATTTGAATTCAATAAGCTTTGAAACACTTCGATAGATTTTAGATTTTTACTAACTAATTAATAAAGGTAATATTTATTTATGCCAAACATTTTTTTTTTATTTATTTACCAAACAAAATTAATAATAAAAAATACAAATTCTGCTTGAATTTAATTTTAATGGGTACATCCTTGCTAGATAGATACCATTCCTCGAGTTACACTTAATATGACGAATATTAATAATAACTGAATGTTAAACACCGAAATCTAATCCCAAACATAGCAGAACTTGTACTACAGGTATCAAACAACTTGTATCCCTTTTTTCGTAAATACCTCACTAAATAATACATACATACCTACATACCATGTACTCAAATTAAGGGTAAAAACAAACGTTTATCAAGCATATGTTTACCCTGACACGGGGATCGAACCCGCGATCGAGCAAGGTCAACCATACTGTCATAATATTGTAAATATATTGCACCATAGCGATGTTGACTACTATTGAAAATCAAAATTCTAATTAGTCCGTCAGTTAGAAAATAAAAAACAATAGACACGTATTTTTTGCTTTTTTAAATAAATTAAAATATACAAAGATAAAGCGCATTAAAGTTTAGGATGAGGAGGTCGTGACGTCACTAACTACAAAACCGCCATACAAACTGTCAGAATAGTGACGTCACGCGAAATTTCAACTCAATATATCGCCGTTATTTTTTGATTACGTAAAAAAAGAAAAAATACGTGTCCAATATTTTTTAATAATCTACAAGACGGACTAAAAAATAAAAATTAGTCAACATGCCCATTAGCTTGCTAGAGCCTACACTCAATCCTTTTGAAAAAAGGTCATATTTCGTAGATGATATAAGGTATTATGAATATCTTGTAATCTTTATAGATTGCGATTATCCGTCATGATCCAAAAGCATAATATATTTGGATCAAGCAATGTTTGTGTCGTATCGTATGTCATGCACACATCCAGTGCAGCAATAAGTCATCATTATATTGATTCGCATCGAAAGCATAAACAACGTTCAATTCATGGCCGTCATGCAGCACAGTTATGGGACCTATAGGCGGATTATGTGCATGCGTGTCAGCGTGTTTGTTGATTATAAAACTTTTGCTATATGAAATCGGCAGTTAAATTCTTGGACACGTCTTGTCACCGTTACTTACAGAAAGCGATATTTAATGTTCTATACACAGTTCATCTTTTTTTTTTCTGTTAGAGAATTACCATCAAATCATAATATCTACGTCGCAGGTGAATTGTATGATTTGTCTTTTCACAAACAGCCACAATTTCGGTTAATAACGAGGACTGAAAATGCTGCGACCTCCCTATTGTAACTATTGTTAGTTTAGTTTTATGACGAGGTGGGGTATGCCACTTGTTATGACATCCTGCCTTATTTTCATTACCTTTTTTACCATATTTTTAAAATTGCTGTATTTTTTAATTCTAATCCTGTATTTTCTGTTTTTATTTTTAACGCTATAACCATTCCGAGATTTCAGACAAATAACAACAAAATTATTTTTATTATTATTTTTATTTTAATCTTAAAATAAACTACTATTCTGAAACGTACCTGTTAATGTTTAATTTACCCGATAAAGAGCCGGAGGTCGTCGAACTCCTCCTTATCACTGATACGATAGGTATATTAGGTACCTACCTATCTGACAGTTTCGAACTGTGGCCGCAACCAAGTTAAATGGTATCAAATTGTTGTCTCTCCCCGAAATTTTGCAAAATACCGACTGCTATTGAACGACCAAATAGTACTTAATCAGGGCCCTATTCACTATGGTCATAAAATGTCGAGTTACGATAACGCGCCACAAAAATTGCTTTTTCCTCGCGCTCAATGAAGTTCCACCTCAAAAGAATACATTCACAACATGTTTTATGGCATACACGGTATAAATTTCTAATATTTTGGCATCTGGAGAGTTTCAGATTGTGTTTTTGAGCCGCGCGTTATTGGCAAGGAATGTTATTGGTCATAGTGAATAAGAGCCCAAATCATAAACAAATTTAATTAATAAGCTATTAAATTTATAGGGAGCTTGTTTCACATTCATATTACACAATTATTAATTAATTACACGAAGTGGTTAATCATATTAAAAGTAAACTGTGAATTAATTAATTTGGTTAGCGGATTCTGTGGCCACAAACGTGTCAAAATGTAGGATAGCTGTAGTAGCTGGATAGCTACTTAAATCATAGTGAACGAGCAAATCCAATCAAATACCGTTTAATTCTAATGTTACTGTAGGTAGTAGAAGATTACGGCCGCACTCAGAGTCGACTTTAATGATTACTTAGTTAAGTATAGATTTTTAAAACAAAACTGCCGCAATCAGAGACGTTCAGTAAATTAATGTTAATTGGCATTTAATGTAACTTAATTAGTTAAATACCAACTAACATTAATTTTTTAAACTTGTCTGATTGCGGCAGTTTTATTTTAAAAATCTATACTTAACTAAGTAATCATTAAAGTCGACTCTGAGTGCGGCGGTTAGTTAGTAATTAATGAAAAGTTTTTAGATCGATACGAACTTGTATCAGCAATTTCCAATCAATGACAGGCTGTCACAATGAATATCATCAGTTGAGTCAAGAGTGGGTAATATAAAACCGACTTCCAAAAACACAAAACTAAAAATCTAAAAATAAAAGCTAAAAATAATAACATACCGATTTAATCCAAAAGACAAAAACACACGTAATATTATTATTGGTTTGTGCTACCACTGATCGGTTTGAATTCGGTGACAAGCCTGCTGGTGTCTGCCCACTTTGGTTGTCCTGTTCACCGGGAATCGACTTAGCCCATCTACCCCCTCCATATTTGGCTTGTCACCGACTTCATACCGATCAGTGGTAGCACAAACCAATAATAATATTACGTGTGTTTTTGTCTTTTGGATTAAATCGGTATGTTGTTATTTTTAGCTTTTATTTTTTGATTTTTAGTTTTGTGTTTTTGGAAGTCGGTTTTAATTTTTTTGTTAAAAATTTGTTTATTTCTCGCTTTTAAGTGACTTAGTTCGTCATTTCTCTAAGTTACAATAGCCTAATATCAACTGCTCATCCCCTTTTACAAAATATTGCTTTTCCCGACGCAGGGACGTTAATTGTTGAGGAGTTCTCCTGTTACATCATCATCAGTTCCACTTCACCATATACATTGTGACGAGCATAAATTGTTTAGAAACCATATTAAAGTTAACGAATCGGAATCTGTGAAATACCTATTATTTAGTAGTTCTGATGACCATCTGTGGTCTTCATCATCAGTTCCACTTCTTCAAATTTTACTTTCCGAAAGCAAATAAACGATTTACTATAGAAAATCCAAAAATCGCTATAGGTGTACCTATAATTTTTGAAGAGTTCCCTCGATTACTCCAAGATCCCATCATCAGATCTCGACTTGGTGACAATAGAATTAATTTGGAAGTATCCCCTTTCAAACAAAAAAACAATTTTCGAAATTGCTCCAATCGAAATCCGCGAAATACGTATTATTGTTGAGTAGTTCCGATGACCATCTGTGGTCTTCATCATCAGTTCCACTTCTTCAAATTTGGCTTTTCAAAAGCAAATGAACGATTTACTATAAAAAATACCCAAATCGCTATAGGTGTGCCTATAATTTTTGAAGAGTTCCCTCGATTACTCCAAGATTCCATCATCAGATCTGGACTGGGTGGCAATGGGACCTAATTGGGAGTATACCCTTTCAAACAAAAAAAGAATTTTTCAAATCGGTCCAACCGTCTTCGAGTAATCGGTGAACATACATAAAAAAAAAAAAAAAAAAAAAAAAAAAAACATACATACAATCGAACATAGAACCTCCTCCTTTTTGGAAGTCGGTTAAAAAACTAACTGAGCACCTATGCTTACTTTAATGTGTACTTACCTAACTCTTAACTGGGATTACAAAACGTAGTATGGTGATGATTTGCGACTACCTTTCTGTATTATTATTATTATGTCATTAATAGCTGCGTGTTTCCCCACAGTTTCACACAGTTTGCATAATCCGCTCCACGGGTCTACAAATTGAATAGATCTTGGGTTTGATTCCCGGTGGAAATGGATTTTGTGTGATGAACACATCATTGTACTTTTTAGTCTAGGCGTATATGTGTGCATATAACGTAACTGTATAAATGAGTACCTATTTAACGATCCGCTCTCTGACGGCCGTTGGTTTAGTTAGTTAACCTGATGGCTGACACTACGCCAGGTGTCGCAGGTTCGTTCCTTGCATAGCGGTATAAACATTTATGTGATGAACTTTTGTGATTACCTGAGTATTTAGTATGTACCTATCTATTGTTAGTATGTACGTATATGCTACAAAAAAAATATCAGTATTATTATCGGTTGTCTTGCACCAATTGTAATTCAAGCACTTTAGATGTTACATTGTACATTTTGTTCATCAATTTTCTTCATCAAGTTTTTTTGGGATCAAAGATACCATAATAATATGTACTTTTGTGTACCCCTGTCATCGTGTCTGCGAAATTTTATGATGTTCAGTTTAGAAGGTGTGGCATGAAAGCGGAACAAATAAATAAACAAAGTCATTTTAACATTCAGACTTATATTATTAGAATGCGCGTATATGCTTCTAACAATTTAAGCATACGTATATAGTTTAGCGGAAGTTAGCTAGATATATTTTTGTTATTATTACTATACTCATATTATGTAAAAGTGGCACTGTTTGCAACACCAAACATCATGAGTATTTATATGGCCACTCCTAGGGGCTTGCCGTTTCCACACACTCTTTATCTCTCTCAAAAACTTATCGTGTGAATTAACTATTTTTGCAAGTAAATAAAAGAGAAAGCAGAATTAAGTAATTTATAAAGGAATGCAAACTAGCCAACATATATTAAGTAGACCATACTCCTTTAATAGGATTAAAGTGAATAAACAAATCAATCCCATTTATCTACAGTTTAGAAACTACTATCTAATATTCTATAGAGTAAGTGATATATAGCTCTAGCATTATGTACGTATACATTCACTACGCGATGCGAGAGGCTGGCTGGATATAAATAATGCGGCAGGAACCCACCCCAGCGGTCTCTCGCCGCTGTCCACAATAAGGTTCCACACATAGTACAGAAATGGAAATTAAGTACCACCACAGAACTGCTTCATGAGTTGCCTCTATCGTGTTGCTTTATAAATTGTAAATCGTATTTTTAATCATCCATAACGTGTTGTTAGGTGCTACCAAATAAATAAAGTGTTAGTATGAAAATCCATATAAACTCCGAAGAGTTATTTACCTGTAAAGCGATTTTCTCCGTACCATGAATGAAAGGAAAGGGTCCGGTTATAATTACTTCTGTGTCGTTCCTTTTTCTCAAAAACTCAGCAGGTAACGTAAAAAACTGAAATTTGGCACAACGATTTTGAAAACGCGCATACATTTTTTCAAGAATATTGCTCGTCAAAAATTGATCAAAAATTATTTTAAATTAGGTACATAATTTGAGGGTGAAATTGATAGCAATAAATAAGAATTTCAAATTAACATGGCGAAGCGTAATCATTTAAGAACTTCATTTAAGGATTTGATACATTACATTTCATAATATTTTTTACAATTTGAAGTACCCGTGGCCTAAATATAGATATGTACCTACTCGTTCCCCCTGTTCTCCTAATAGGTTCCTAAAACAGTATACCTAATATACCTAATACTTTACCTATGTATATCATTTTAATTTTGTATTGTATAGGTAGGTAAGCCGTAATAAATTTTAAAAGAGTTTTTAAATACAATTTAATATAAATTTAAAATTTATTTACTATTTTATAATAATTGATTTATTCCATAGATAACATGAAAACTGCAGGCTTTTTTGATAGAAAAATATTCAAAATCAAATATAAATATAATACATAAGATTATAAAAATGTAATATGTCTTTGTTTTATTTATTTAAGCTAATTTATGAGTCTTATTTTATAATATTTGATTGTTCCCTAGTTTTACAAGACGGCGAGACATTTTGTTTCAGATAATAAGGGACTGCCCAATTGATGAGAAACGGCAACAATATTGGCCATTTAACTGTATCGCGATAAATTCCAAAATTCAGAGTTGGGTCTTCAGTTACATCGTTTCTCTAAATGAGGGATCACGCATAATGTGTCGTGAATATTGTCCCAAACAGAAGACGATATTTTATGGGGTTCATCAGGCGGCATATTAAACGTGTCCCGGCCAAATAGCCATGCCATATTTGTTCGTAAGCCTGCCGTAGGTAAGTATATGTTTTTAATACATATATAGGTAATAATTTCACAGTGGTATACCTACTTGAGCCACATTATAGGTTTAATGAAAATCGTAGTGCTTACTAATAGTCCAGTTATTTGGTAGTTTTACCCGGAAAGTTATCCGGGAGTTTTGAAAATGAGTAATTTTCTAGATTTCGATGTGGTCTTCCCTAATTTAAACTTTGCCACCTCGTATCTGTGGCGCTTGCGCCGCCATATAAGAAAAATGGCGCCCAATAGTAGTTTTTCGACAATAACCCCCTTTCCGACTCATCCTACTAATATTATAAACGCGAAAGTTTGTAAGAATGTATGGATGGATGGATGGATGGTTGGATGGATGGATGTTTGTTACTCTTTCACGCAAAAACTACTGGATTGATTTAAATGAAACTTTACAATAATATAGCTTATATATCAGATTAACTCATAGGGTACTTTTTACCCCGGAATTCCCGCGGGAACTCTGAAATTAACGTGGGTGAAACTGCGGGGCACAACTAGTTGTGAGATAAAAATATTTATACACAAAAATTAATTTATTTATCAAGATTTTACCCATACCTACCTACATCCATTAAATCTATACTAGTATTATTATTAAGTTGGTTTGTGAGTTTCTGAGTTTGTAGGAGTAATCTCTGGATCTACTGAACTGATTTTGAAAATTCTTTTACTGACAGAAAGCTATTTTATTTGTGAGTGTCATAGTTTATGTTGTAATCCGGAATTCCCGCGGGCACTCCAAAATCCTCATGGGTGAAATCGCGGGGGACAGCTAGTATAATATAAGTTAGAGAACCTTTTTACTAACGTCGGTTTGAACGTAAAGCTTATTTCCCCAACAGAAAATTCTGAGAAAAATTAGGTGGAAATACGTAAGTATTTATCATCTAAGTTCAGAAGGGCTATTATGTAACTTATGTTGTTGTAATTTTTCTGTTACAATCAAAAACATGGCGGTTATGTGATGAAAATGTGCACGTTTCTACCGACTTCCCAAAAAGGAGGAGGAGGAATTCGACGCGTATTTTTTTTATTTTGACAACTAGCAATCAACCAAAATTAACATTCGAAAGTGATGCTGCCTAAACATGATTCATTAGTTAGTTTTCTGATTGAAACTGAAATATGATAGCAACAAAAATTACATAATTGCCTTGATGGTCTCTTAATTATAAATTGACTAATTATTATGTCTATGATAGTCTCTACTCGAATCGCGAAGTATTTAACTGAAAATTATTGTCAGTTCTAAGACTTCTCACATAACTAAAGCACAGTGGAAGTGGAACTGTTATAGAACTGTAATCACTGTAATTACTGTCTCGCCTTTGCCTGTAATAACAGCTGTAGCTTATTGCAGCTAATTATGGATACCGTGCTGACGTGACACAAAGGACTCAAAATTATGAATAGAATAATTTAAATCAGATCCCATTATGCATGCAATTTGAATTGACTTTTTAAAACAATTGCTTTTCCCACATTGCTATTTACTGTAAAAAATTGTAATGTATCATGTATTTTATCTTAAAATACCGGAAGAAATGTTGTTTCGTTATTTTTCACAAAATAATACTTTTACCTAAGATTCAAAGCAAGTTTAAATTGACTGAAACAATCAGGCATTACAAACATTCGCATCAGAACTTTCAAACACGCAAAAGCGTTTCGGTTTACGGTTTTACGTTTTTTTTTTGCTTTCAAATCGATTTTGACCAATCACGCTCTTAGTAGATACCTATAATAAAACACAATCAATCGCTAACTTTTTTTTGCTTGATGCGACTCTCTGCGTTTTGTAGACGTTGACAAATGAATGGGAAAATTTATTGGCCGATCGCGATTTGTAAAAACGGCCACAATAAAAAAAGGATGAATAAAAACAGAAAAACAGAGATGCATTTCTATATCAAAAACAACTTTAACTGGTAGAGAATGCCGCAAGGCATTAAGTTCGCCATTTGTACTTACTGTGCAATAAATAAATAAAATAAATAAATAAAAACAAGAACAGGGTAGCCCTAGGGTAACCTTTAAAAATAATTTGAGTCTGATTCCGATTTTGATTTAACTTCAAATATCTGGGTCACCGAGCTTCGCTCTTTGTGTATAGCGCCCTTAATTTAATTTTATGAATTTCATGAAAATCGTTGGAGCTATACATATACAAGAATGGCTCGTTTAAAGATAGTAGATTGAAATCATATTTGGAATGGTGTTAATGTCTAAAAATGACGTCCGGCAAGTCAATAAGAATGGATTGTTTTCGTTGACAATTTAATAAAATCGAGAAATTTGACAGATAAATACGATAGAGACGCGATCTCAAAGCTTAAAAAGTAGCATTTGATTACGTTTCGATCTCATTTCGATTCGAGTTCGATTTGATCCTAAATTGATTGCGTCAATAGTATGACCCCATATTTGTATACCTACCTACCTCGTATGATATAAAAATATATATAAGGGTGTAGAAGTTTCGAATATTATAAGAACAAATTGTAATTACATGAATCTATTACATGAAATAGACATGAAAAGAGTGTTTTAGTAAACTGTCAGCTGCCATCAGCCTGTCAGAGTTTTGATTCCCCGTCCAATCTCACACACCAAAAATTAGACTCTCGTGAGATTTGGTGAATGTTACAAATTTTTGTTAAGTATATCCGAGAGATTCGCACAGAACCCTTCGTGCGTGCATGAGTTTGACTCGTACTTGATCGGTTATTTTCAGCATAGCCTTTATGTCGTCATCTACTCGTACAAGTTTATTATATTTAATTAATTTCTATAACGTTTTTGTGTAGATAAATAAAAATTTTCATTTCAAATAGAACCCGGGCCATCTTTATAAATGAAAATGAATGTTTGTTTGTCTGTCCTCTATGCGTTTCGAAACCATTGATCAGATTGTGATGAAACTTTTGTGGGTCGTTCTGCCTGCGTCCGCAAAGGTTCCTGAACCCTCAACTCACAAACTCACGCGGGTGAAACCGCGGGGCACAGCTAGTTTAACTTATAAAGCAACATTACCTTTAATTTATTATGTGGGACTGATGTGTGAAGGTTGTAAAAAAAGAGGAGTTCGTTGATAAATTATTATTATTTTATTACAAGCTGTAGCTTACAACTCTTAACAACGTATTAGTTTCTTGGAAACTTGAATTGAATTAACTTTACGCGTTACACGTTTAATGATCGTAATAATAACTTTATTATTTACAATTACATATTTTTGCAATGCCGTGACGTATTTATCGATTTTACACGCTCGTGATGATAACATATAGACTTCTTTGAAGTACCTATAATAATTTAATAGTTAAATAAATCAAGTAACTTGTTTATCTCCTAATTAAATTCTTCACCTATAATATTACAGACATAATTAAATACGTTCATATTTTATTAAATATTTTTATAATATATTTTTACAGTTTAAAATATCATGATGGTAAAAATTTAATTTTGTTACATACATGAAGTTGGAAAATTATTGTATTGATTGACTTTTGATTTTCATGATCTAATGAAACAATAAATAAGAATTATAGGTAGGTAAGAAAATAGAATAAAAATTCAATGTAGATATTATTTAAAAGTAAAAATTTTGATGATGTGCAAAAGTTTAAATCATCAGTTCAGATCATGAAAAAATATATTTCTAACTATGAATTACGAGTGTCCTATTAGCTAGTGTCGTGACTATATATATTATGTATGATATAATTACGGTTTTGTAGTTGTTATTAAACATAGAGTGATGTGATGCCGCGTGTAGTGTAGGAGTCAGTCTTTACCTCGCCCATCGATATCTTCAAAACTAAACTTGACTGTAAGCAAACTCATCTACTGCGTATAAATTAGGATGGTCGTGTGGTTTTGATAACGTTGTACTCGGCGAAAACCTTACACCTTTCGGGACTTTAGATTTTTTTATTCGTTTCGAATCTATTTGACATTCTTTTACAGCACCATTATTTTCTCGGAGACAATCGTCAAAAAGCAACCCAGAAAACGTTGTAGAAAAATCACGTTCGCCCCACACAAGTGTCGTGTGTTGATCGCGTTGCTCCTTTAGAAACGCGTAAATTGAGTTGTCAGGACCAATGTCGGCGAAAATGTAAACAGTGCGGCTGGCTTTCGACATTTCTCCTTTAATTTTCTCTATGCTCACGTCACTGTAGACAGACGTCAAGTAATTCGGTGAAAAAACAACCAGCGTCATGTATGCAGGATATGCGGGGTTTTTTAGCTCAGAGACTAGACTCTGTTGGTTATTGGCTTTGCTTACAAAGTCAATTCTGAGCATTCTGTTGTCATCTCTCAACACTGGCAGCATTTCCTTGAACACAAACTCGCTGTCTTCTTTTACACATTTGACGTAAAAGATGCGATCGTGAAACTTGTTTTTATCATCATTATTGTTTGTTTGAGTGAGTTCAAAAATAATATTTTTCAAGATTAAATAAACATTTCTTCTGTAAACTACACAAAAAGTCACTGTGGTTACGAGCATTGCCAAAAACATTATTCCCAATGAAATAAAGACTTTGTATTTTTCATTACATGTATGTTGTACCCAAATTGAACATTTAAAAGAATGCATATCGAGAACCTGCAACAAGTCAAAATCAGATGTTACAAATATTGAATGTGAAAGTATAAAAATAAACCATATTTAATTCGTGATCTGAAGACAACATACCTTAATTTTGCAGTGCTCACGTAAATAACTGAAGAATTCAAAAATTTTACATTGGCATTTAAGAGGGTTATGAGAAATCCATACTTCTTTCAGTAATTTTCTTTGAAAACCTCGGGCATCTCGTTTATTTATCAACTGCCTAAAATCATTTTTCGTCTAAAACAAAGGCAAATATCAAAGCGTTTTGTTACGATTATTTATTCATGATGTAGTTTCGTCAAAAGTTTGCTTACCGGTAAATGTTGAATATGATTGTAACTTATGTCCAAAATATCGTGGCCATTGGTCCACCAGTCGTCAAAAGCAGTTTTGAATACATTATGACTTAAGTTTAATGATCTCAAATTATAGGTATGTGCAAATGGCGATATCTGGTTTATTATCCATGAATTATTCTCTATTTGTTTATGCTCGAAATTGAGTTTGTTGTAAGCCAAGGATATTGACATTCTTTGTTTGTTGTTGCTGAATAAATATGATGGAATTGTTTGGAGATTATTATTTTCTATATTGAGAAATATGAGACTTAATAAAGATGAGAATGTCGATCTGAAACAAATATGAGTTTATTGAAACTGTTCGTTCAATATTATATATCTAATATGTAATATATATTTAAAGATGCTTTATTTTATATAGGCAATTAATTAAACACGAGTATCATATTCTTCAAGAAAATATTATGATATATTATCGGTATGAAATCAGTAGCACAAAAAATTGACACTTTAGCTAAGTATGAGTTACGATAAACACAGAATTTAAGCAGAAAGTAACATATGAATTAGTCTTACCCAGATATCTCTTTTAGTAAGTTATGACACAAGTCAAGTTTTTCCAGTCTTACTAACGACGAAAATATTTTATATTCCAATTTTGTTAGTTTGTTGTAGCTCAAATCTAACTCCAACAGATTGATTTGGTCGTTAAATATGGCTTCTGGCAATGTTTCAATGTCGTTGTGCGCCAGCGAAATGTTAGTGATAAAAGGAGAATTCGCGAATACTTCGTAAGGTACACTTTCCAAGCCGCTCCTCTGTATGTAGACCTGCTTCAAATTCGGTAGACTGCCAAATAAATGCTTCGGTAGTTCTTTCATTTTAACGTCATTATTAAGTATTACGACAGTTTCCAACTCGTCATTGCTCGTGAACAAGTTCAGTGGTAAGGAAGAAAACTTGTTAGAGAATAATGTGAGTTTCTTCAATTTTCTCAGCGGCCTGAATATCGACGCGGGAAGTTCGTTAAGTCCATTAGAACTCAGATCTAACTCTTCGAGAACGTCCACTCCATTGAAGAAGTCTTTAGAGAACCAAGTGACGTTGCTTTGCCACAAGGACAGTTTTCTCAAAAATGATAAATGAGAAAATAAATTCGATGATATATTTGTCATGTAATTGTGACTTATTTCTAAGGTCTCCAATTTTTCGAGTGGCTTAAACAACTCCTCGGAGAAGTTGATGCTGTTAGCTCGAATGTTCAACCAAGTCAACTTATTTATGTCTGCGAATAAATTGTCTGGCAAATGCGTCACTCCGCTCACCGACAACAATAATTTTGTTAAATCTTGTAATCCAGCAAAGTGCTTTCTGTCAAAATATCCTGATAAGTTCTTTGCGTTCTGGAATATTAGTGCCATCGTTTTAGACACGCCTAGTTTTGTTAAAACATCTCTAAAAGATGTCAATGGTAGCGGACAGTCTTTAAAACTGACTGATTTGAAAGAGTTGTTTGTATTGGCACATTTTGGCAACTTATTGTAATCTAATTTAGTTGCGCCTTGACAGTTAATATTAATGTATGTGTTTGGTAGCAAGTTTATTCTCACTCTTCGATCTGAAACAATGTGACATTGAAAAAGTTTTCAACCTTTAGGAATCCCAAATAACTTAAAATTACCCTGTGTTATTTTTCATCTTTCCTTTTTAACTTGAATATATTCAGAAATAAAAGAGATTAGATGACTTTATAATTTAATTGCTTTTCTCTTCTATCTTTTTATCTGAGTAGGTATAGGTAAGTATACTTCTTTAATGAGTGCACTCATTATTTTCATATTCATTAAATATGATCGTTTTTAGGGAATTATATCGGAAGTTTTCATTTTCTGCTTATTTTTATTTCCTACTGTATGGTACCTACTGTTGGATTTTTCAGATAGTAAAAATAAACTCACTTACCTTCGATGTTACAATTGAGTTCGATGGCCAGTGTCCCCTCGCAAACGCAGTTAGGTTCGCTCGGACAGATAGGTCTTATTGCCCCAATTACTTGCAGCACCACCGCAGCTGTGGTCAGCGCACAAATTAACTTGCAACCCATTTTACCTAATATATTACACTTAGTTTTTTCATATTCTTAATTAGAAATGTTTAAATTTGTGATGTAAAATCTTGAAATGTTCATTTTCAACAATTTATTTTCATGGTTTTTCTTTCATATTGTACCTGCAGACAAAATAATACACATTAAAAATATACATTTCAACGTTGTGAAGGATGAAGTTTCCGATTGGTCACCTATTGGCTTTTTTAGTACTAATTTCTTTATAGATCTGTCATAGTCTGTCTTCGCTGACACTCTAGGACATACAATCAAACCCAAGATAATAATTTATTATACCTGACAAGAGCAACTGGCACATCCTGGTGGTGATGTGAGTAATGAATACAAAAAATGGATTACTTATAAGCTACGAATTACACGCCTGTGAGTAATTTAAGAGCATCGTTTGTTACTACTTTAAGGCGTAGCCGCAATATATTTTAAAACAATTTTAAGACTCTTACCGCCGCACTCAGAGTCGACTTTAATGATTACTTAGTTAAGTATAGATTTTTAAAACAAAACTGCCGCAATCAGACAAGTTTAATAAATTAATGTTAATTGGCATTTAACTAATTAAGTTACATCTCATTAAATACCAATTAACAGTAATTTACTGAACGTCTCTGATCGCGGCAATTTTGTTTTAAAAATCTATACTTAACTAAGTAATCATTAAAGTCGACTCTGAGTGCGGCCGTTAATCAGATAAAAAGGAGTACCTTGAGAGTGCTTCGATTTGTAGGTCAACTTAATACAGGTATTGGTGGCCTCATAATAAAAAAAAGTTAAAAGTTGTATACCTACAGGGTTATGCGTACTTTTATCAGTAGTGAATACTGCACGTTCGAGACTACATAATTTAAACACTAGGAGTCGGATCTAGATATTTTGGAAACCTTGTGATATATATTTTGAAAACAAGAAATAATAACATAAAAATGGTTAGGTATTCATGTTTTAATAGCACGCAAATTACCCTTTGAGCCCAAAAGGAGACAATTATTATTATATTATAGACATTTCGATTATAGTTATAGTTATATGCATGTAAATGCATATAGATAAGGGACTTAAAGTAAATTAAAAGAGCATTCGTTCGAATGACCACGAACATGCATTGGCGAGTATAATGAAACCACCGATAGCGATTATCTCGATTCGCCGCACCCGTGTATTTTTGATGTCAATTTATAACTAGCTGTGCCCCGCGGTTTCACCCGCGGTAATTTCAGAGTTCCCGCGGGCGTTCCGGGATAAAAAGTACCCTATGTCCTTTTCTGTACCCCTGACAACGTGCATGCTAAATTTTATCCAAATCCGTTCAGCCGTTTTTGTGTGATTGAGTAACAAACATCCACACTTTCACATTTTGACAAATTACAGGTAACCGCGATTAATATGATTAAGCAATAAAATCTTATAGTTCTTTTGAGAATCTAACAAATAATTTATTTATTTAGCTGTGCCCCGCGGTTCCACCCCCGGTATTTTCGGAGTTCCCGCGGGAATTCCGAAATAAAAAGTACCCAATGTCCTTCTCTGTACACCTGAAAACGTGCATGCTAAATTTCATCTAAATCCGTTTAGCCGTGATTGAGTAACAAACATCCAAACATCCACACTTTCTCATTTATAATATTAGTAGGAAATACATATAAGTGGGGAAGTAACTCGGTAAACCTAATTGTTTAGGTATAAAATTAAATTCTTTTTGTTGTAGTTTATATTTACATTATTGTTTTTTTTTATTATTGTTTAAAATTATCATTCGTACGTCACTTAAAATTTAATTTAAGCAGTTAGTATTATTAAAATCACTTATTGTAATTATTAATTGAGTGTGATTATAAATTAAGGTGTTGTTTTTATAAAATTCACTAGTGAAAATTATTAGCTTTTTGCCCGCTTCTATGAAGATGGAACACTTAGATAGGTAATGCTGGTAGCCAGGCACCCATTGATGGGAAAGAGTGGGTGCTGGTAAAAACAATAATCAAATACCTAAGATTTTCATTCCATAATCCGGGGGTTCCCAATCTTTGTACTGTGACTCCCTTTACAGATTGTAAAATTTTTACGACACCCTTCTAAATGAAGATATTATATCTGTGTGTAGCTCTAGCAGAAATTAATTACTCTATCTGATAGAGCCCTTGAGACCCTACGGCTATTTCTTTAACAGTCTTATATATTCGTACCTACCTTACATTAAATACATATACGTCAAAATTTTGCCATTGTAATTCTGACGTTATGTACTTACAGTTCGCAAGCTCGAAGTTCTAATAGACGAAGTAAGAATGTAAGAAAGAGATAAGTATAAGATCTCTGAGCTGATCGTCTCGCGACGTATGATAACGCACACTTATGGGAACCCTTACCCTAATCTAACATTTTAGATGTAAAAAATACAGTTGTAGTAGAACTTTAGTAGAATCCTACTATCCAAAATACCTACCCTATGTTCTTTTATGTTCCCCTGAAAATGTTGCATGATGATCGGTTGACTAGTTAATGCGTCAAATAGCAGCAAACTGGCAGACAGTTACTTTCACATTTCGCCCGCGATAATTTCAGAGTTCCCGCGGAATTGATCCATACAATCCCCTTTTTCACCCCCTTAGGGATGGAATTTCGGACAGTTCTTTCTTTTCGGATGACTACATCATACAAAGAACACACCCTGTAAGTTTCAGGTCTCTACGATCAGCGGTTTAGGCTGTGCGTTGATCCGCCAGTCAGTCAATATAGGACAAAGTATTTTTTATGTATAGATTATTATGTAACTATATTATAATAATGATATGCTTGTCGCATGCTTGACTGCCCTTAATATAATTTGCATACAAGCATTATAATTATGATATCATGTGTGGTAATAAAATGAAGTAAAATAGTGGGCGGCTCCTCTCGTTCCATTCTGGCCGGCGCCACTCGCTGTGTGCGTCTGGCGTTTAAGATTAATGGCTACTGCATTACATGCCTTTTTTATTTAAACTTACTTAGCAAATGAATTCGTGCACAACTTGAGAGAGATTTTCATTAGAAAGATTTCAAGTTTGTATTCCTTTGAATTTATTTGTCACAGTTCCATAGCTCTATAAAGGCAGCTCTTTTATGTCGAGTACCTACTCGTATCTACACATCTTTTGAAGTGGACACTTCTTTGTTGACAACTCTATGATGGGTGTATACAATTTTTTTTATTATTTCCGTAACCAATATAATATTACTACATAGTATAAAGCAAAGTCGCTTCCGGTTGTCTGTCCCTATGTACCTATGCTTAGATCTTTAAACTATACGCAACGGATTTTGATGCGGTTTTTTTTAATAGATAGAGTGATTCAAGAGGAAGTTTAATACGAATAGTTTACCCTGGAATTCTCACGGGAACTCTAAAATTACCGCGGGTGAAACTGCATCGGACAGCTAGCATAATTATATAGGTACGTACATATATGTTATATGAAAATGTTCGATTATACTTATATACTTACGAAAGCAAGTATGATTTTGAATTAATTCTTATTTAATTAAGTTTTATTGTTAAGAAAATACAATGATTTAAGTATACGTAACTACACTTAACTCGTTGTACATAACGTATAATGAACTTTTTACTTAGAGTTGAACTTATTACTTAGAGTCTTTGTATAGATTTTAAAAACTTTGGTTCTTATTAATTTTATTATTAAAGGTATGTGGCGAATGAAAGAAAATCGAACTCGGATTTTGCACTAAGTTGCAAGTAGGTACAGTTAGCATCAAAAATATGCAAACACTTTTGACAGTTTTTGAATCTTATGGCAAAGGTAACAATGTACTACAACCGGCAAAATGTTCACATATTTCTAATGCTGACTGTACATAAACTCGAATGACTTTAGTAGGTACATCGAACTCAAAATTTTGATTTGCTTCTATATGTCAGTATATCGTAAGTACAATTATAAAACTGAACCTCATTAATTCTTTGAGTTCTGTTTTCTTGCCTTTTGAGTTTTTGACTCAAAATAAAATCTTAACAATAAAAACTTTTTGAATCTGAAAATAATACAGGTACCTATAGTTTTTATCAAAAGTGATTTGTGGTTATCTTCGTTCACCTAGTTATGTCGTATCGAAGCGTCTTAAAACAAAACCCCCCATTAAGTTCACCATGCCTGTGGTTTTTCTGAGGTACCAACTTGTGTACATATTTATCGCGTGTCAACATTTCAAGAGTGTTTGCCATCGGTGTTAAACAGACCCCACCTACAATGTCACCGACGCGTCGGCGTGACGCCTCCGTCACGCGGTCTCGACGCCGTGAATTAACGTTGGACGCTTTACGAGCAAGTTTTATTGTTATGCTAACAAAGGCACCGACCGTTCAGTAAATGAATTCGGGGCGAAATATCATCAGAGTTGCTACGTCAAATATTGTCCTAACTAATATTATGAATGCGAATGTGAATTTGTTTGTTGGTTACTCTTTCACGGCTTAACGGCTCAACCGATCATCGGGAAATTCTGCATACACGGGTAAATACGGGTAACTAATATTATTATACACTAGCTGTGCCCCGCGGTTTTTTACCCGCGGTAATTTCGGAGTTCCCGCGGGAATTTCGTGATTATGAATAGGTTTCTAACCCACCCGAGAAGTCCACATTTGTTGATTTACAATCAGATCAGCCACGAGCAATCAGGGTTTCCGCGGGATTCCGGGATAAAAAGTACTCCTCGTCCTTTTCTGTACTCTTGACGTATATCCAAAATTTTGTGATGATCGCTTGAGTAGTTAAGACAAGAAAGGTAACAGACTATAAATAGAGTTACTTTCGCATTTATAATATTAGAATTGATATAGATATCTATGGTAAGTAATTAAAATACCTAACTATATTATTTCATTTTTATTTATTTTTAATCTGAACATTAGAAAACTTATAAAGTAGGTACTATACGCATAGTAAAGCATATGTAAAGTCAGTTATTTATAAAGTAACCTATAATACCTGTATAAGAAAATTTATAAATAAATACAAATAATAAATAAATTTATAAAATAAATAAACAGTAACGGACTAAGTACCTTTATAGCTTACCTTTATATACCTTTATATGCGAAGGTCACTCAGTCCGTTACCTTTCACGCCTAAGCCGCTGAAGAGATTGAATCTTGACGAAGGAAATAGGTTTTTATGCGAGGGCAAAAAGTTCCCGCGGAATTTCTGAAAATCACGCGCGTCTAAAGTTGCCAAAAACAGCTGGTATGGATGTAAAGCTAAAAATAAAATATACGTATATACAGTAAAACCTCGTTAACATGCATGTTTGGATATCGTGAGTTGCACTTCGCTGTACCTACAAAATAGGCATAAAATGTATTCACAAAAGCATAGCTGTGTCTTAAAATATTTGGTATAGTTTTTTTTATTAATAAAGCTGTGACAAAATAGTAATTGAATAGGTATAAATATGTAATTTTTCTGTTTAATTACTTATATTTAATCATAATACCTAATCATAAAAAGGAATGTTGATTGTTTAGTTTAAAAAATACAAACTGCGTTATCGTATTTAAAAACAATAGTTAATAAATTTTAGTATATACGAAGTGCACACCAAAGAACTCTAAATAATAAGATAACTAAATCAAATATTCACTTTTACTATGGCAATGTTTCCTATTCTCCAGTTTAAAATTAAATTTTAACACGATTTACTAGTACATTACAACATCAAACAAAATTAAATCAACAAATATGGTCACAAACTTTGATTTATCTTACCTGTTGCCTCATATTATTATTATCTTCATCCAAATGTCTTTAGTTATTCCACACTGTCGAAACTAGGATAAAAATTTATATTATTATTAAAATTTATTTTAATCCTTTCTTTTAAACGAGAGTTTATACAAATTCACATCAGGTCAGAGAACGTAATGTTAATATTCGTAGAGGTTACCGTAGACCCTGTCGCTACGCGAGCTACGGGATGACTGCCGTGCTACGCTGATCACTGCGGTTTCGAAGCGACCGACCGAGTGCCGTTCATTCGAGCTCACTCGGTTCGCAACGAAGACGTCCGAACGATTAAAATGGTATTTTAGTTTTTTAATTGCGTAAAATGAAATAATTTGCAAGTTTATTTAATTTGATGGAATTCGTTTGACTTAGGCAGAACTTTGCAATTGTTACTTTATATTTAAAATTTTGTGTAAATTGTTTTACTCTTTGATCATTTAATTGAAGTTCAAGTTCGAAGGTAACTCAAAATTGGATATACAAATTTAGGTAAAATACAAAAAGGTTATACAATTATAACGGGACTTTATATTCCTAAGTTTGCTAGACTGTTAATAACTTACAAAATATTATTTTATTAATTTATTATATTTTTTATTGATGTAATAAATTTTGATAATGTTCTTGATGTAGAAATCAAACTCTGCATATTTTTCTTATTTTCTTTGACAATCGGTATTACATAGCATAAGCGGGACTTCGATAATCCCTTTTTGCTTCCCGTCGAGGCTTCGTAACGGATCGAGGATGTTATAAATCATTTTTCCAAAAATGTTTTTCGGTTTTTGTGTTCGAGTTTGGTTTATCTTATATCGATTTAGGATTCGGCAACGATACTTATTTGAATATTGTGATTTATAGTAAGAAGCATCTTATGAATAGATGAATTCTATACCGAAATTCACTGTTTATCGAGCACGGGATATATTTTCGCTTTCTGGCTACGTGCCTTATTATTTATTATCATCTATTTATTATCTGGGGGCACGGTAGAGTCCCCGCTAAGACGAGCCAATTAAGTGAGGCGCAAGGGCATTACCTACCTTTTCTCTAAGCGCTTTGTCGTTTTTTTCAATCCTTTTAACTAAGGTGTAGAGTTTGTAAAGAGTGTGCCTTGTAGTATTAAAAACTTGGCTCTACATGAGATCTGATAACTTTTTCACAGCACGAGTCATATTATGGTGTCGTATTGGCAACAGGTTTAAGCTGGGTTTTAAATTTTTTTTTAATGTAAGTCGCTTGGGTTGGGGTTGGAGGATAAGGATTACAAGTTTTATAATTTTTTGTTGTTTGTGTACTGATTCTAGCTTACATACAAAATTTAAGCTTTCTAGGAGATCAGGAAATATCCTAAGAATTTTGATGATCATCAGTGAGTCAGTGACGAAATCAGGGTTCTTTTAGATATTAATAAAATCTAAAGTATAAGCGCTATGCAATTAAAATTTTTTAAGTTTAACAAATCCGCTATTGACAAGAATTCCGAGAATTTTGTTCATCTGGTATAATCCTAACCCAAGTTAAATATGTGGCTTGGTCGTTCTGATACATTCACATGGGCGTAAGGTGAAAAACTTATCTATTGTTCATTACTTTTTTGTAATACAATAGTTCTCGTAGTAGGTAACGAGACGGCTAAGCCACATATTTTGACTAAGGTGTAGAGTTTGTGAAGTTAGGTCTCACAGAGTTAGGTCGTGTAGAGTTAGAAGCTTGGCTCTACATGAAATCTGATAACTTTTTGACAGTGCGGGTCATAATGGTCTTGTCTTGGCAACGTTTTATATGAATATGTTTTTTGTGGGATTTTTTTTATTAAACTATTTTTTTGGATAGTAAATATTGTAACACTTTTCTATTTGTCTTAAATTAATATTCGAAAGCTTACATACACAAAAATAATAGAACTATTCGACTTAAATTTCAATTTTAATTCAATTTCCCACACAATTTATTTGCAGAAGAACTTTGATGGAAGGATTTAAATTAGACTACGACCAAAGCAATTGTAAAAACATAGTTTTATTATATTTGGCAGTATTCATGTGATGGACGTATAAACAGATAGACAGAAGTTATAAAAATATTGTTGATTTTGACTTCATTAGGTTTTTTTTTTCAAAAGTTTTCGTCATGCGTACGTACATGCGCAATAAATAAATGCATAAAACCTAACCAGAACTATTTATCAAGCAATTAAGAAAACAATTCAAATTAACGTCAAACCTTGACCCGACAACTTATCAAATACGAATTCTATTAAGCAACCACCTATTTATCGAGATCCTTAAAATAGCTATAATATTACTACTTTGGAGTATATTGTGTAATATAATACGGAATATTATTGCCTGGGGCACGCGATATAGTGATTCCACTAAAAGCATATCGGCATAAGTAGAAATTTTATGAAAGGAAATGTAACACACATTTACTATCGCCGAAAATTCCGATTCAGCAGAAGTACTTTGCCGAATAGTTGCGGATGTTCCATGAGAAAAATTTTTTGGGGTAAAATGTATTCATGTCTATATATATAGTAGGTATATACTAGATACTAGTTGTTCCCTCCCGCGTTCACTCAGCTTGGCATTCCCTCAGAAACTTTTTTACATCCGACATAAAAATATCCTATGTTAGTTACTCAGGAACAGTGCAGGTTCCTGTCAGTGAATTTATTTTTTAATTGGTTCAGTAGTTTCAAAGAAGTGCAGATTTCTGTCAGTGAAATGAATATTTTTAGTTGGTTCAGTGTTTCAAAGACGTAGTTCAAGCTAGAGTACGTGAAAACAAACATTTCCTCTCTAGAATAAAGTATACGTATCAATGTATTGTTTGAATATGGGTATTTCTAATATCTATATTTTTATTATGTTGGTGTCATCAGGGACCTTATTCATTATAACCATAACGCGTCGCGTTAAGGTAAGGCGCCACTTAAATTGCTTTTCTCTCGTGTTCAAAGAAGTTTCACTTTAATAAATAACATTTACAACGTTTCTTTTGTCATAAAGAAAATAAATTTCTTATCTTTTTGCATCTGGAGCATTTGTCATAAAGAATATGAATTTCTTATATTTTTGCATCTGGATTATGTATTTGGGATGCGCGTTATGGGCAAGGAACGCTTCACGTTAAGATAACACACCACAAGAATTGCTTTTCCATCGTGCTCAAAGAAGTTTCACTTCAAAAAAATACACGTGTCTTATGGCACATAGAATATTAATTTCTAATATTTTGTCGTCTGGAGCATTTGGTATTGAGTTTATGGACGCGCGTTATGGGCAAGGAATGTTGTTGGTCATACTGAATAAGGGCCCTGGAAAATTATTTCCGTTATTGTATTTTTTTATGTTTTGAGCACGTCCAAAATATTTACATTGATGTTTCAGCTTTTGATTGAAAACATTACGTATACGTCAGTATGCTACGGTAATGGAGTAAACAAGTAACTTAAAATAAAAAATAAACTTGCCATTTAAGTCAGAGAAAAACTCTTTGCAATATGTATAAATAATAAAAGAGACATATTAAACTTATTGTTAATAATTCAATTTATAACATGACTGAATTGAATTTAAAAAAAATGTGTGATCGACTGTACGGTAAATGGGCATGTTGACTAAAGTTTTTTTTAGTCCATCTTGTAGATTATTAAAAAATATTGAACACATATTTTTCTTTGTTTAATTAATCAAAAAATAACGGCGAGATATTTTAGTTGAAATTTCGCGTGACGTCACTATTGTGACAGTTTGTATTGGCGGTTTTAGCGGTTAGTGACGTCACGACCCCCTCACCCTAAACTTTAATGCGCTTTATCTCTGTATATTTTAATTTATTTGGAAAAGCAAAAAATACGTGTCTATTGGTTTTTTATTTTCTAACTGACGAACCTTATGTGGAGATAGGTACCTAGATTAGGTATAAGCATAAATAACAAAATAAGTTATATATAGTGGGTATTTTTTTTTTAATAACAACTTACAGTAAAATAAAATAAGAAAATGAAATTGAATATATTCCAGACAAGCCTCAGGTGTACTTTTTCTGTTGAGTGTAAGAGAAAGTGTAAGTGTACCTACTCAGGTTTATTTATATGTTCAGGTAATATGTGTCAACACAGCGTTAACAGGACGCTCGGAGAAATGCCGGGGACTGTTACCCTAAGTAAAAATATGGTAAAAGGTTTTCCAGCTGAAGAATATATCGGATCCTCTCTTAGCCTATTCAAGTGTCAACGAAGCCCTTTTTTGGTGTAAGGGCATTAACTTGAACCCTCATCACCCACTATTTGTTTATCTAGTCACGTCCACGCGAAGTGTGAATACGTATACAACTAAATCCTCTATAAGTCGGTGTGTATGTAAAAGTAACCAACGCGTGGGTCCTCCGTAATTAATGAAATTACATCTAATCTCATTTGTGTGGCCACCTTTTATGTTTGAAACAATAATAACAGCGACGGCAGTTGTGTACGTGGAGGCGCATGTTAATTCCATGTTGTTGGCGCGTTGTGTTTGTCGGCCGAAAATAATTTTGCATTAAATTTATATTTCATTGTTATTAAAATGAATAGTAAACGTTGAGATTTCTTTTGTGAATGTATGTTTAAGTGTAATACTCGTACTTAACATTATCAGGTAAAATAAATTATACAATTTTTATATTAAGACTATCTGTACGACGCGGTTGTACCTGCACTAATATCAGAGTTCCCGAGGAAATATCGGGATAAAAAGTACCTATCGTATGCAGGTAGGTACCCCCGACAACGTGTATGCAATATTTCATGATGATTAGTCGAGCCGTTAAGACGTGAAAGTGTAACAATTAAACAAATAAACTCACATTCGCGTTTATGATAATAACTAAGAATAAAAGCAAAGATATTGAAAGATATAGATTGACAATATCGCTCGGCCGCTAAGCTTTCTCTTTGAACCACGCAGCGGTCAAATGATCTCATGGTAACAAAATGCCGTTGGCTAGCAGAGACTATTGTCTATAGATACCACTCGACGGAAAGCGATATGATTAGCTATTTGAAATGTACTTTTGTGGTGACTGGTATTTGATTGCGTCGGAACGATCTGATTAGTTTTTTATATTGATCATTCCCCCGCAAAAATTTGCTGATGTAGATTGCATAGTAAAAGTTTGTATTGTTCGTCTATTCTCTTGTAATGTCTTTGGATAAAAGAATTACCTACAACGTCCGCTATAGTGTTAGTTTTATTTTAATCTCGACATTGGTGAAATTAGGCGCTAAACAAGACATAAACGCATCTTTTAACTTTACCAATCTCTTTAACTCAAAGCTTTAAAAACATGTTTTGTTAACTAGTAGGCATAATATATAATATAAAGTCACGTTATACCTTCATACTATACGCAATACATAGATCTTGATATAACTTAGATATAAGCAAAGAAATATTATGTGCTCCTCTCATATTGACTGCTCTGTCTTGCATCCATTCATCATTTTGGTTCTAAGCACTTGGGTGCTTAGAGGCAGTTGGCTGCCTGTAAATTCTGAAGGCTGAATGGCTACCAGCCCCATATCACGGCTGCGTGAATGGTTCATAAATCTTCCTATATGTCGCCTTTTGTTTAGCCCGCCGGCAATACCACGTGAATCCTCCCGTTATGCTTGTACATAACAAGTATCACAGAAATTAATAGGAATCTACAATAACATACATATAATACTTTTGTATACGACTAGTTTATAGCATTTTTATGTGTTTTTATGAAAATACGTATTATAATATTATTTAGAATTTATTTACTGTTGTTCACTATATACTTCTATTTTTATATTCATTTCTGTCCACCGAAGTTGTCCACCTATTTTAACCTAAATAACATACATACCTGTGTATGTACTCGGAAACAAACGTATCGACGTCAAAGACAAAATAAAAAGCACAAAAAATAATTAACATATTTTTTCTTTTTAATTAATTTGTCTTGTCTTTTTTCTATTGAACACTTTTATCTTCATCGTTTAGAGAAGTTTCAACTGTCTTCAAAATCACAGGTTTCCAAACTGTGCCGGACTGCGCGAAATTCTAATATTATAAATGCGAAAGTGAGCTTGTTTGTTTGTTTGTTACGCTTTTATGCCTCAACAGCTCACCCGATCATCATAAAATATTGCATGCGCGTTGTCAAGGGTACAGAAAAAGACATAGGTTACTTTTCATCCCGGAGTCCCCGCGGTAACTCCAAAATTACCGCGGGCACAGATAATATAATACTATTCCGCGGGTGAAACCGCAGGGAACTGCTAGTACTAAGTACTATAATTATTAATCAGTATAATTTTTTTGCATACCAGAGTTGTTAATTAAAGCAAATTTCCTCTTAAAATATATTAGTTGTTATCTAACTTTGTCTCACTTTTTTAAGTTAAGTTCAACTCAAGTGCAGCGGTAAATGTAGTTAAGTATTTAACTGATGTTAACTTAACTGCGCGTCGCGTACCCAACTCTAAACGTGGAAGTGAATTTAAAACGAACACCGCCTCCTCGCCTAAACTTTGAAGGAGTAGGTACGTGTATCTAAATTATTTTAGCCTGTACAGTTTAATCAAAGAATACAGAATTCATAAAGAAGCGACACTCTCCACCTCCCACCAATTTCATGCCTTCTTGGTAAATTCCAATAAAAGTTTGTTACATATAGAATCTTCTTCTTCTTTTTTCAAAATGGCAACAGACGTCTTGGATAGGTAGGCGCACTATTCATGCCAATGTCAGTCAGAGAAAACAGTGGACAATTACAAAAAGCAAAATGTTTGTTGAAGGGTGAAAGTCGTACCGAACACACGCGTGTCACGTGAAGTCTTCCTTATTTCAGTCACTTTTCAGCATCTATTTTGGACCCCGAGCAAGATGTTTTAACTTGGCAAACAATCTAACATTGTCATTGGCGTTTCGCTATAATTGAAGAAGTAGATGAAGAAATTTTTATTACTAAGAAACGTTGTCATTGGCAAATTATAATTATAGACGCCATTATTAGAGAAAAAGAAGTTTGTTAGGACAGAATGTTATCTAGGTACATGGAGGGTACATGTGATAATTATTAACTGACAGCTGACAGTTACTGTCAGCTCGCGGTCAACCCCCAGAACAATAATTCTTCTGAGGGTCAACCTTATGATACGCACACACGCACAACACCTATGCGTCCCTACAAGCTGACCGTCTTTACTTGCATTTGGAAAATTACTTGAATCGGTTCATTTATATGGAGTGTCACTGGGCAGGGCATTCAGTCTCGAGAGCGTTTTGACAACGTTATCATATCGATCGTTAACTATAGGGACCCAAAAATCATAACGATCAACGACATTACTGTAACCAACATTACATTAAAAGCAAGCCTCGACGCGAAACTTGCTGTTCACGTAGTGTTGGTTATTGTAATGATGTTTATCGATATGATTTTTGGGTCCCTAGTTAACGATCGATACGATAACGTTGTCAAAACGTTATCGAGACTGCCGGCCCAGGGGCTGTATTTTTAAATCGCTTGAATTACTTTCTCACACGGAATCGAGACATCACACGCGAATGCTCATACAGTTTTTAAATATTCACATACGAATCTTGCAATTCGGTATGCGAAAAGTAATTCGAGCGATTCAAAAATACGGCCCCTGACCGCACAAGATTCCTTGCGACTCGTAATTCACGAAACTCCACAAGACGGATTCGGATTGTACGAGAATAAAGTTATTATAATAATTTTGTCACGAGAAACTTTTCTAGTGAGTTTGTGCCATAAATATGCAAAAGCTAAGTTCACACGGCGCTGGCACGACAACTTTTTATGAGTGCTATGACGTTACATGTACTCACCTACCCATTAATCTGATTTGAATATTTTTATTCGTGTTCAAAAATCTTATCATTTAGGTATAGTCTTTAGAACAATTAGTATTAAAATTAGTTTTAAATAGAATTTTCGAAAATTTACGTGTTAGGTAGGTAGAGGTACCTACAATATCTGCTTTCATTTCAATCTTGATTTGAAAATTAAAAATAATCATTACCGAGGTAATAAGAAAATTATATAAAATAAAAAATCAGATGCATTTATCAGTGTGTACACAGTACACGAGCTTGAAGAGAAGCATATAAAAAAATGTTCAAGGAAACAGTGAGGTTCGAACCAGTGCTCAACCGGTTATTAGTCACATTATTTAGTGATTAGACAATCCTCATGAAGTACCTACTTATATATATTTTACAAGTAGGTAACTAACTTTTCATATTTCCGAAAAAGTTTCATGTTTTTGTCTTTTGTCTTTATTAAACTAAAGAAATATCAACCAGATTTCATCAAAGGATTCGCAAAATTCCTACAAAAATCTAAAGACCTACTTCTCTAGATTTTTGTAGGAACCTCCTACCTAATTTTAGAAATTTCCACCGTGTGAAAACCAAAAGTGCATTTTTGCTAGGTATATTCAAATTGTATATTATTGTAAAGAACTCCCAAAGCTGTACGTGACAGACATGGTTCGAGAGTGAACTATAATGCACAGAAAATATTTCTACACTTTGATCTTCGACTTTTGGATGGTGAAAATATGCTTTGAATTCAAATATTTGAAGTTGATACACAACAAAATTGCAACAAGAGTGAATACGTCAAATGTTTTCCCTGTTGATATATTACATATAGAACTTTAGTTTTATTCAAAATTCTATTCAAAATTGAAGCACAAAACCAATGGTGGTGTGCGTGAGCAGCGCGTAATAACGTTCTAGTAAAATTACTAAAATATTTTTATTCAAAGTTGGCTCTATAGTTAGTTCTATAGAGATTTATGTAGTAGGCTGTTTCTACTACACTTGCACGACTCTGCGTACGCTAAATGTGATTTAATATCTAATTAAAATGTACTAAATATAATATACGAAATTTCAATATAAAACCATCAATTTTAACTACCGAAAAAAAGTAAAAAGTCATATTCATTATGACTTTCCCTTTAGAAATAGAAATAATAAATAATAAATTTCCATAGAAATTTAAATAAAGCCCAAGTGCAACTCTAAAAAAATTAATTAACTGCCTAATTAAAAAAATTAATTTCATTCCACAGTCCACACATAAACGGTTAAATAAATGAAAAACTTTATATTATTTAAAACGACATTTTCGTATTGTAAACTAGTACATACCTACATGCGTATACATTATAAACTTGTAATTACATCAAATTTAGGCACTATTAAAGTAATAAGTATAGTACACAGTTTTTAGTGTGGTATGGTGACAGGTGGGGGTGGAGGTTAAAAGCCACCATATGCCTTAATAACAGCATATAACTTGCAGCCATATTATTTATCTGAATTATTCATAACATTTACCTGTAGGTATACTGCATGTTAATTTAAATTCTAGACAAATTCATTGATACAACTATAAATATAAACGCAATTATACATTATGATAAACAAAGATTGTGACCATGAATGTGACAAAATTTTTTTACACAATTTATTTTATGGATATTATCACGCGCAAAATACTACTATAGAACATGAAATTCAATGTCAAGTTGGTGAAATTGGCGTGCTTGTAACAGTGACAGTTCATCCCGCTAAACCCCAAAAGCCTACCTACTCCAGAAGGGTTTTAACTTAAAGTTTGGATATTATTAACGTAAATACTTAAAAAAAGTTTGCTAAAATAACAACTAACATTATAAACTGAAGGCGATATAAAAATTAATACCCAATATAACTGAACTAGCTGTCATATGCGGTTCCGCGCGTACACGTGACATATTAAAAGGCTGTTGCGCCATAGTACCTACTTTACGATTTATGTATAAATTCATAACTCCCTTTTGTCGGTTATCCAAATTTATTCATGTGACGTAGCACGATCGGCCGTAAACACTCAAGATTTTTAATAGCTTAGTATATCTAATATCTATACTTATCTATACATACTAATATTATAAAGAGGAAAGATTTGTATTTTTGTATATTTGTTTGTTATGATTTAACTCAAAAACTGCTGGACTGATTTCAAAAATTCACTCACTATTAGAATGCGACATTATCCTTGAGTAGCATAGGCTATATTGTAACGCGGAATTGTGCGGGAACTACGAAATTACCGCGGGTGAGCCTGCGAGGAACAGCTAGTAAGGAACGAAGACCTTATAAAGCCCGTCTAACGCCACCCACTTAAAAAAAAATATCTTAAACGATATTTCATTTAAGAAGATAGTAAGTACCTATTAGTAAATTATGAAAAATAAAAATATACCTACCTATACTACCTATAATTTTTTTGGTAAATCCCGTAGAATTGCAAATGATATACAAAAGTGTTATTGAAAACCAAAAATTAATAGGTTTTTGATATCAAGTTTAGATGCAGCAAAATTACCAATTGTTTTTTACCATTTTTTAGTTAAATAGATAAGAACATAATATCACGATTTTTATAGCGGATGCGTTAGTTTGACCCTTTTAAGGGCCCTAAATTGAAAAATCTTGTCGCTTCGTTTTACGCCTGCGATACAATAACAGCATTAAACGTATTCGAGCGAATCTTTACGGTTATGAATACCACTCGCTGGAGTTGCGTCCCGAATATCAATTGGAGACAAATACAAGAGCAAAGCTTAGAAACCTTAATTAATATAATTCAAAGTATTTCACTGGCAAACTTTTCGGTATGTACCTACAGCGAAGCCGCTATTTAAACTTCACATTCATAATGAAATCCTTAAATTGTAAGATTTCGGTCTCGTGACGTGTAATTTAGCGTATGAAATTAACATTTGTACAGCCTCCTATTCAAATTTAAGTTTATGTAGGGTTTTCCAACCTAACATTGTGAAGATATTATGGTGATGAATTAAATTTGAAATTTTGTTAAAATTACTGTTGAATAATTATATTAGTAGGTACAATATTTCCCAAGAGTGTCTGATGCGTCCTAAACTAAGATAGTTTATTTTAGATATTCCAAGTCGGGTTCTAACAAAAAAATCATATCGATCGAGCCATAATATGCGAGTTTTTGCGAGACTAACGAATAGGTAGTAATTGTTTTTTTTTTTTTTTTAATTAATATTAAACCTAAAATGTTAAAATTTTTTGAACATTTTAATGAACTGTGAACTATCCAGTGAACTAACAGCACCACAATTCGGTTAGATACCCTAGGTAAAATAATAATAACCACTCGTCCAAACAAGCTTTTTGGTCTTTGCTTTGAATAGCAGACGGGCAACCCGCCCCAGGATAACAAGATATGTATAAATCTTGTATTATGCCGTCGCGACGATGCAATGTACAGCTTGGATAAACGCTTAGGGATTTGATCAGAGCGAACTGGAGATAAATAATTGTTCGGGACCGAGCATTATTATAGAAATAGTAGAATATATTATATGGAAAGATGTTACGAGTCCTATATTCCAATAACGATAATTATTATGTTGCGAGAAATCGAAGAACCTAGTGAACCTACCAACATAGTTTGAGGGAAATATGTAACTAGTAAAGTATTAGCATCAGGAAAGTACCTACAGACTTCAGAAAACAATGGCAAGGTGATCAACTGATCATGTCACTTGACACTCACCAAACAAGAGGTCTTGGATTTAATTTCCGGCCGTAAGTCGGACTAATAATATTATTTGTTGTCGAGAAAAATTTTTGTTTAAATGATAGATAATTATATTATTAAAAACATCTACCTACCACCAACATCAAAGGTTTGAAGTTTATGGAAAGTGAACAAATGAAAAGATAAAACCGAAAATATAACTAAGTTAAGAGGTTCGAACACAAGAAATAATTGGCGATTGCGAAACAAATTATAAGAAATAAAATGAATGTCTCAATGTATTCATAATATTATGTTATTAAAATTTTCTCTTGCTTGTTTCAATCTTGATGAAGACAATTAATGTATTAGTTATTCTTTTCATTATTTATGTATTAATACCTAATTTTGCGAACGTTTTAAAACAATAATATTAATGATTTTCTTTCTGATGACTATAATTATTTGATTTGTAGCATCAATAACGAGACATAATTTTATGTACGTACACACCAATTACAATAATCAAGATGATTACACACAGGTAAGTAGGTCATAAGTTTTAAATTTACGATGATTTTTACCAAATTGGTTTTCTAATAGGATAGGTATACCTATAATAATTATATATATGATAAATAGGTATCTACTGTAGTAGCGGAATATTGGTATCATTAGGTAAATTAGTTTAATATACAGTATATAAAAATACTAACATATTTCTAGGTATATTATTCAATTTGTGTTTTGTATTTTAACCTGATATAGTTTATGAAGAGGTTTTAGAGACACTTTCTATGGTTTCGGTGACAATAACATGTTGTTTTAATAAAAATAATTAATCATTTTACTAACAATGCGCAAATGAATTTGATCACAACAACACTGTATTATAGTCTGTATATGTATAGAATTCTAATTATATATACGGCAATATAGCTTTGAAAACCTCCCTTAGATGTGATACCGTCAACAAAACAAAACCTCAAGTTTAAATGGAAAAGAATCGTACATAGAGCGGAGACCGTTTGGCTTTATCAACTGATTAATTCAAAGCAAGGGAACGTATTTTCAACGACGGAATCCTGCGTTGGATACATCTGACTCATAAATTAAGAGCAATGGCAGTCCTGCTGTGAGTTTTATTGTGATATATGTATTCGATTATCGAGCATACGGCTAAACTGGAAAACGTTTTGCCGGCTTTAACGGGGTCATTAATATTTTATGAGACGCATTACAATGTCGCACCACACGTATGCTGATTGCGGATTGTTTATACAAGCAGATTGTTTCAGAGCCGAAGATACTCGATGAAAATTCAGTTTTTCGTATACGGATTTTACACTCTTGTCTAACCAAACTGCTTTCATTATTTTTATATGTAACGGTGCGACGTGAAGTTATTATGTCGATTTATTAGGCAGCAAAAATACTGTTTGTTCTATATAAAATAGTAAAAAATTACCTATATTATTTGATTTTAAAGGTAATTTAGATTTATCTATACCAATATTATAAATAAGGAAGTGTGTGAGTTTGTGATGTTGAGAGTTTTATAACGTTGTAGGGGGTAATCTCTGGATCTATATTTTGAAAATTCTTTCTCTAGAAAGCTACAGTGAACCGTAGCGACATATAGGATACTCTTTTCCCCCGGAATTCCTGCGGGAACTCCAAAATTACCGCGGGTGAAAGCGCAAGGACAGCTAGTTGAATTATAAAGATAAACACATTAATTTATCTTGTGTAGGTTTTAAAATAAAATTTGCCTACTACAGTAATAAACCGTATAAACGTGAGCCAAATAATTTAATTTTACAGTAGCTACCTATTTTTTCATTATTCATTTTATTTAGAGTTTCTTAGTTACCTATACTAAAGGTACCAATCAAACTGCAATGATAAATATAAATCTGATATAAATAAAATTCTTGGAAAGAAAGTGCACGATTTCACCCACTCTCGAGTGGGGTATTAAAAATCGTCCTTTTTTTGTTTACTGCGCAATGAATTTTGAATTTCAGACACCTGCCTGAAAAGGCTGGTGTCGCTTTTGTTCCCGGTGAATAATTCGCCGCTGCGTAGTGAGAGCTTTTATCGTCCGTAATTCGTTTAAAATAAAACAGGTTAGACGAAATTGATAAAGGCTCTCGGTACTCGCGGTTCTAGATTATTATTGTTGTTTGTTAAAATAACTCATTCCTTTGAAGATTAGTTAAACATTTCAAAAAAAAAAAATTGAATTTATTTACATTTACATATGAGTTTTCAATGTAATTTTAAGGTTAGCTCCCATTTTGTATCTAGACACGCGGCAGCGTGTCAAGCCAAGTTCAAGCAAAGGAACTGGCTAGCCAGCGCCGTGTAATATTACACGAACCACTTGGTGCCACTTTTCACCCTTCTATAACTCAAAACCGCTTTAACGTAAACACATAAAACTACGTGTGTTTAATTATATCCATAAGGACATGTAGAATCTCAAATTTCATGAAGCTAGCTCAAACGGTTATAAAGATATGAAGGTCAAAAAGTCGTAAATTTTAGCACTGACTGACTGACTGTCATATAGTTCCTATATTTAGCCTACTTTCAGATGACCTAGAAGGATGTAATTTGGATTCCAGCTCGATGTGTGTGTAAGCGTAAGAAAAAATCTAAAAATAAGAAAAATCAAAAATTAAGTTGTGTCCCCATACAAAAAACTTGGAATACGCACTAAACAACCGGCCAACGGTGTGTCGTCGGCGGCGCGCGGCACCACATAATTATACACAGAACAGAAGTAAATCTACATAAAAGCGCTCCCGAGCAACACATAAACATAGGCACCGGCACCTGCTTACGAATACCGTTTTAGTTATTTATTGTTTTATTACATTTATGTTCATCCTGCTTCTTTCTCAACGATGAATTAAATGATTGTCATACTATAACCACAATCTCAACACCTGCCTAGTTTTCGTTACAAAAAGTAATGATATCCCACCAAAACATAAATGTAAAAAAGGAGAGCCAAGTTCAATATAAAAATTATGCTTGGTTGTGGGCTTTGCCGCAAAAAGATTGGAGATCTAAATGAGTGCCAAGTTCTAGGCAAAATCGAAATATGTATTTATATGAACAAAATAACATTATGAACAAGTATTAAACTCAATTTCTTTGCTTTATTGGATACCTATAACAATTGCTGTTATTTAAAAATGTGAGATCTTACAGTAGGTTAGATTTGACTTATATATCTCAAAATGTGCATAATATTGTAATCGCAAAACCGCGATGTCTTTGATTGCAACCAAAAAATTATAGAAATTAAAGTTACATAATAGCCCCTCTGTTGGCTACTTCCGTTTTATAATATTATTTTAAACTCCAAAGTCGGGTCTAACGCAATATTACGGTGCCCCGTGATATAAACATAACTGATGCAAATGTGATTTGAAATGTTTATGCACCTACAGAATAAATACAAATTCAAATCTAATGTTATTAAGGTACAAGAGTTGCTGGAGTTCAGTACGTTTGTCAATTAGAGATTTTCAAAAGATAATAAATTACATTTCATTCTACATTTAACATACTCTAATTCTAAACATTGGGGAATAAAACATAAATATCAAGACTTATTATTATATATCACTGGTGGTTGGTGGGAGATGAGTGCCTACTTGAGCAGGTAGGTACACTCCCACCTACGATTCGTTCTGTTTACCCGTCAAAGTGTCCAACTTGTAACGCAGATTGCTACAAACTATACCAGGAATATCTAATAAGCATTTCTTGTATACAATATGATACTGGTAGCATTTCTACATTTCAAATTGTTGAAGCGTAGGTATGTTTCGATATTAAATAAATATAAAAATTTAACGCCAATAGATTTTATGGAATTAAATGAAATCGGTCGGTGGAAGGTTGTCAAATTCAAAGTTAAAGCATACAAAATATGAAGTTATCTTAAAAACTAAAGTAATATGAGTACTTACTGTAACAATTGAAAACCCACAATATCTTATCTTATCTTAATCTTATCTTCTTAATATATATAAATCACGTGTCACGTTGTTTGTCCGCGACGGACTCCGAAACTACAGATTTTGATAAAATTTTGTAACCATTTATATTATAGTCCAACTTAAAAGATAGGATAGTTTTTATCCCGAAATACCCGCGGGAACTCCGGAATTAATGCGGGGAACTGCTTATCACCGTAAACTACAGCACTTTTTTCCCGGAATTACAGCGGGAACTCCGAAATTACCACGGATGAAATCGCGGGGGACAGCTAGTATAATTATAAAAATTAATCCCTATTTCTATTGGTCATGACATCACGTGTGAACGACTGGACCAATTTGAAAGTTCTTATGAAAGAAGTTTGGAGTTCCAGAGTTCCTTGCTTAGCATTATAATCTTCTATACGTAGTAGTATATAAAGGTATGAATATAATAAAATATAAGATAATATCAGTTAAGATCCACATCGTTTTTGATTGTCTCTATGTACAAATGTAGGCATTAACGGTGATATTTTTATACGCTGCGATTTTTTGGCCATGTATCCCGGCGTGACAATAACTCCCTCGAGCGTATAGTTAACAGTAGTACAGGAAAGACGGAAGGTACCAGAGCTCGCGGTAGAGCACCAATGCGATGGACCAATGGTTAAGTGCGTTGTAGGTAGGCCGCTGCATAAATGCACAAGATCAGCATCTGATCGGGAGGAGTGGCGAGGCATCGTGAGGCACGTAACATCGGATGACAAAAATAAACGAATAAAAAAAAAATAAGTATACATAAAATAGTAGAGTCATATAAAGAAGTAGTAACATTGTAGATATCATTTTAGTTTAGATATTGATTTTAGGTAAATTGCAGGGAGTACAATATGGAAAGAATATTAAAGTCAGAAAAGTAAAATTAAATAAATAAACGTTAAAAAGTCCGCGGTTGTGTAATTTTTATAAAAAAAAAATGGCCCACAATCTGCCAAGAGAGTACCTAACGACGAAGAAGAAGAAGAATCGGTTCACGGAAAGTGGAGATGATGTTAAATTAATGTCATATCAATTTGTAAGTAGGTATTATATGACATAACGAGCGCAACAGTAACGCTCATGCACGCATTATGATTTCAAAATCATTTCACGGAGACGGTTGAGGAAATTAAATTATTGTTATTGGTGCTAAAATTTCTATTTATTGATTTAAATGTTATACCAATATACAGATTTACCTACACTTAAAACAATTTTACAACCAAATAAAAGACCAGGTGTCACGGTACTTATAGGTGCAAACTACATAGTATTTACAAATAAAATTATCATAGAAAGAATGTTTTAAAAATAAATTAAAATATTAAAGCCACGTGAAACAGCTTGCCTGTATTTTTATAAAGAGGTAATTTTTTTAAGTTTGGATGCAGGGGATAATCTCTGAACCTACTGAAATTATTCTAAAAAATATTTCACTTACAAGAAATTCCCCAAAAGACTCCTCATTCCCATACGAAGAGGAAATTGAAAAATTAACGAGAGTGAAACCGCAGGAGGAACAGCTAGCTACATAAATTCGAAACATGTCAATCGCTTGACGTCTCGCTGTATTATTAAACGTGCTGCGCGTACAGCTGGATTGACGTGCGCTTTATTGGAACTTACAAGTTGCAACAGTTACAATTGACGCACAACAAAAACAACTCGAGATGAATCCCTTTGAAATATATGTTTTGTTGAAAAATAACACTTAATTAAACACACGGTAAAGTTTCGTTTTGAATATAAACAACATACCTACTTACTAATTAGTTTTCTATTGATAGATACTCTATAAAATATGTTATAAGAAACATATCTTTGAAATGTATCGTACGTTAATATTACTGACAGAATCCGGAATTTTATTTAATATCGAGAAGAGAAAATACAGCTGTATTTGTACTCTGATCACAACTTAGTCAAATGGCACCGATTTTCGGTGCACGATCTGTACCTACTTACGTACTAAAATGCTTTTTTGTCTTAGATTGTATAAGAAATGCGATCAACGGATGAACTATAACCGTTTGCCTGCGACACAGACATTTATTTGAAACAAAGAACTATGAGTGCACTATTTGTTCCAGCATCAGCATAGCCCGAACCACAGAACAGAAAATAATAGATAGAAGGGACAGAACTTAGTTTAGTATGAAAACAGATGAAAACCAGTGGGTGATTTAAGCACACAAAATTATTCATCACGCACTTAAAAATTTATTGATTGAAAATTTTTAAACGCGTTATAGTTATATTTTTACCGTGTCACTGTTTTCAAAATTCTCAGTTTTGGGATTATTATTGTGGTAAATATACTTAGGATGGCAGCAAAAGAAGTTTTGGGCAAGTTAGAGCATTTGCTCTAACTTCCTTTACAACAGTAGCGCGCCTGCCCCGTCTACATGAACTCTCTAGTTTATTTATTTGCTCTGTGGTCCAAACCACAGCGAGATTGGAGCAATAATTCAAAAAACTAAATGCAATAATTCAAACCGACCTCATCGCAACTGCTTATTTTCCACACATTAAGGTAAGTACTGTGCATGCCCAACGACCGATACTTATTGCCTCGCGTAAAATAATAGCGCCACAGCTATTTACACAAACTCGAAGTTGCCCGTCATTTGCGTTTAATGGCTTAATTGGAAAGTTTTTGTTGAGTCAGTCCATTTTACATAGTACATCGGAAAGTGGTACGAACCCGAACCGAGTGCTTTCTCGCGTGCCTGTCGCGTTCCCGCCCCACATTATACCTATTAAGTACAAACCCGTTTTTATTTTTGTACGTAGGTACGTATACTACTCGTTCAGCTTGACTTCAATTTCACACTAATAGCCTAGCATACAAAACGGTATAAAAAGCTTCGAGCGTAAACTTTTGTTTTGTGCACGGAACTTAGCAGATAGCAGATTGATATCTATATAGTTACAAAATATCAATAGATCTGAAAAAAGCAATATCAACTATTTATGGCATATAATATATGAAAGTTAGGGTTGGGATTCCGTAGCCAATGGCTAAAACCTTTCAGCCTTTGCATGAATACTATTGTAAACTACTTTCCTTCCCACTTGTTGTCAAGACACTCATCGCTATACAAATAAATTTAATATGCGAGCTAAAGCGTTTACAATGAAACCATAAGGAGTTATGTCGAAATTTTTTTTATTAAACAGCGAAAAAATAAAGATAGCGTTGAAGTGACTACGAGAAAAATAACAACTGCTTGCGTTCACAATGACATAAAAAATATTCTTACCTCTATGGCAGATACAAATATTGTGATGAAACTATTTTATATTTCTAAATACGCCTAATTAAAAGGAAATTGGTTATGTAGTAGAATATCGTTATAATATGTATATTATACTAAATCTAATTAATCAAATCTATGTAGGTAAATCACTGTTGAGTTGTTGTTGTAAGCATCCCGGTGACACTCCATACAAATGAACTAATTCAAGTACTTTCTCGCAAGTAAAGACGGCCGGCTTGTACATATACGTGTTGTGTGTGTGTGCGTATCGTAAGATTGACACTTGACAGCAAGCGGAGCATGAGAAGGCATAAAATTGGTGGGAGGCAGAGTGTCGTTTTTATACGAAGTTTTGTGTTCTTTGGTCATATAAGCATTCTGAGATAAAAGTACATATCTATACGTTATTCTGTTTTTTTTTATATCAAGAAATATTGTAATAATTTTTTGGCCTTGATCAAAATTTCAACTATACGCACGTCGCACAATTAAAATATAAAAGTATAATACGCAAAACACACTTCTTATGTCTTTAATTTATTATTGAATAGTATTTTATACCTACATAGCCCCTTAAGGGTCCGCTATAAAGCTACTGCCTTCTTCGCCTGGCGCCGTACGAACTGAAGTTCTTAATTAATTATCGGTCTAGTCTCAACTTAAGTAATTAATAGGAACGCGGCCCCCGAAACTTAGATAATCCTTTTGTGAGGTTCACGTATTAATTCGTGGTGTAGGTACTTTATGAGAACTTGACAGTAAAGGGAAAAAGTAATTGGAAACTTCTCGGAGCAACTTCATGTGAACAGGTTAGCTGGAATTGATTGAATATATACCACTGCGGCAAAAGTTGTAACTAAGAAACTGTCTCATAACTTCTGTCATACATGGTATAAAGTTAACCAAAGGACATAATTGAAACCCTCGATAATTAACGCTTACATATAACTAATAAAATATAATTAAATAAAAAACAGTGATAAATCACAGAGAAATAAAAGCTTCATTTTATGCGGATACGGATGACCTCTGCATTTGATTTGTCGCGCGCCAGTGGAAAATAACAAAAGAAAGAGGCGTTGAAGGACGGGTGTGATCCATCAGCGCGTCGCGTACTCGGCAACTTGAGGCACCAATTTTAATGATTTTTCTTTGTTTTTTTTTTTAGATATCTGAGACACTATCGAATACCGAATACCCCTTCAATACATACCTCTTTTAACCTTAAACCATAACACGAGTATATAGTTTTATAGGTTTATCGAGGTTTATAAGACGCAAGTTATATTGAGACGATGTTTCTTCTTCTCTTCTAGTTCTCCTAACTCCTATAGGATAGTATATGTAGAGTGTATTATATAGAAAGGGCGACACTAATTGTTCTCCAAGCGTGCCACAAATAAGCTCTGTGGCACTTATTATTCAGAGCTAAGCTACTTGTACTAGCTTTTCTATATGAATTAAGTAATTTAAAGCTAACAACTATTAGAACGAAATATACCTACGTTTCACGCAATGTTACTAGATAGATTTTCCTTATGATTGAAAGATTTATTAATGAGTTTTATGGTATAAATGTCTGCTATACATAAATCAGTTCAGACCTGCCTTGGGTTCAGGTGGATTCGACAATAGAGCCAACCAGAAACGTAACGTAAAAAGTAAATCGACAAGACTTACGAATTTCTCGCAAAGTTGTTTCATGCAAATTTTTTTTTAATACACTTGTGTTACGAGTTATGCCCGCGGTTTTTCAGCGCATATTTTTCAGGATTTGATTCTGGAACTCTGTGTTGTACCGGAAAAAAAGGTTTAGTTATTGTTTCATTTCATTTCATAGTCGCATTAAAGTTTTTTGACATAGGTAGGATTTGATATTAGGTATAGGTACAATGTACCTGGTACATGCTACATTGCACAAAGTCACAAACATAGAAAACATTAAAATTGATATATTTCTTGAGTTACTTATTCTACATCCCCCAATTTCTTGCTTCTTTTATTTTCAATTAATGGACATCGTATAATAACATAATACACTATAATAAGTATATTTTAATCTTATACTTATTAAACGAAATTTCCAGGAATGTAGTTTCAACGAAGTTTCTAAGCTTTCGACTTCAATTCATTTGAATTTTCAGTTACTGAATTCTCAAACGAATTCAAAGCGAACACTTTCCATTTTGGGAGTCAAGAACGTATTAATCAAATGCAGGGAAATTTTAAATTGAACAATTTTAGTTAGGTAACTATCGGTTAATATTAACACACTGTTGGGATGTTTGGTGAATCTTATCAACAAACAGTTATATAACAAGTTTATAGCTACAGGAATACTTTCATAACTTATATAAATTGACTATTGTTCCTAACTTGTAGGTACAAGTATATTACAATTTTATTTCTCAAAGGAGTTGCAACTCTATATCTTTTAAAATCTCAAAATCTTAAAATCTCTTTTTCAAAGTTAATGATTCAAACGTCATTTTAAAGCTTAAGTTTTCGGCTATTGAAGAAAAATAGTTTTTTTTTTTTTTAATTGATTTTAATCGTCAAATATCCGTTGATAGCATTCCCAATTAAAATAAATTCCCTGAGTTGTAGGCTCAACAGAATCCCTAAATTCATGCCTTTATAAACTTCGTGCTCTGTATGAAAACACGCGTCGACGCAACTGAAACTGAAAGACTTTCTTATTCAATTTCAACTTTTGATACGTATAAGAAAGTTCATCACACAATGTAAACTATATGTCTCTGGTAATCCCGCACGTCTAGGTTAACGAAGCGTTGTGTGAAATTTTTGGGCTTAGTGCACGTAAACAACGACATCAATTAGTTTAAGCTAAAAAGAACCTTCTCGCTTCACTGCACGGTATAATTTTGAAGTGTATCACAATGATAAGAATTTCGTCGTACTTTTTATGTGACCTCGTTAGCCTTAAATCTCGGTACGAGAGAGACCTAACTTATTGTTAAATTATTCTGATGCTTTAAATTTTAATTAAATCCCCTTTTCTGTGCACCACCTTGGATTATACGGGGAAAATTACTATGAAAGTGGTAATTAAATAATCTACACCAATTTTACCACATTTTATAATGAGGTAAAATTTGTAAATTAGGGGGGTAATGTCTGAAACTTACACCGAAACTAGCTGTTTTCCGTGGTTTCACCCATGTTAATTTCGGAATTCCCGCGGGAACTCTTGGATAAAAAAAATCTCATGTCTTTTTCTATAATCCTGACAACATGTAGATATGCAAAATTTCATGATGATCGGTTGAGTAGTAAAGGCGTGAAAGTGTAATATATAAACAAAAATCACATATGCAATTTATTAGTAAGTCTATACTATCTATACTATAATAAAAGAGTAGAATCCGCGATTCTGTACATTGAATATTTTTATCTAAAATTGAGAGGGGTGATAAAAGAAGAGTAACCAAGCTCAAAAAAAAAGTTTTTAAAATTCTTTTCTGTCTGTCTGTCTGTCTGTTCGCGATAATCTCCGCATCTACTGAACCGATTGCCATGCGGTTTTCACACGTAGATTAAGCTTAGCCTGGAGCTATATATAGGCTTTGTTTCATTGAAATCGATGTCAGGAAAAAAGTTGTTGTCTAAAAACCTTTCATGCGGGTGAAACCGTGGGGCACAGCTAGTTATGTAATTTTGTGATATTTAGGATTGATGCTTCATTTGTTTTATGAATAGTTAGAAGTAATTTAGTTCTTGGAATAAGAGATGGAAACTTTTATATAAACCATTATTTTTGCGAAATTCATTTTCTCATATAAAAAACAATATTTACTTGGCTGTCGATGTTTGGTAAACTAAGCTGATAACTTAAACAATATTATATACTCAATTAATTAATGGAGAGAATGTTATCACAAATTTACTGCTTTTGCCTTGGAATTAATTAAAACGTTTGTTAATTAATGACACCCGTAGGCTATGTAACATCCCTCACGGAGTGATGAATCTTCAATCAACTTATTCTAGACATAATATGTAGGTCACCTGAATTTGGCGCTATATAGAAGCAAATAAATAAAATTTTATTTAAAAAATTAAAACCGACTTCCACAAACACAAAAATGCACTATACTAAAAAGCTAAAAATACCGATTTATAATCCAAAAGACAAAAAAACACGTAACTTTATTATTGGTCTGTGCTACCGCTGATCGCCATTCGGTGCCAAGCCCTCTTGTGTCTGCCCACTTGGGTTGTTTTGCTCACGAGCAGCTCCCCCACTCACGCTCACACTCACAAGATGTGGGAGTTAGTCCATCTACCCACTCCCTATTTGGCTTGTCAGTGACTTCAAACCGAGCAGTGGTAGCACAGGCCAATAATAATATTACTTATATTTTTGTCTTTTGGATTAAATTAGTATTTTTAAATTTTTAGCTTTTAGGATAAGTGCATTTTTGTGGACAAAAAGGAGAAAATAAAAAAAACTGCGTCAGAAATTCTGTTTCAATTTTGATATTTTTACTTTCAGAGATTTTATCCCTGTATTTTTCACGAAAAAAAAAATGTATAGAAAACTATATCATCTTAAATAGCTTTCTTTATTCTATAAAAGGTTAGCAGAGGTAAAATTTTAATGTTTCAATTTAAGGTTAGGTTTCCCTTTCTTTAGGTATCCCGTAATACCTACAATATGCTCAAGCTGACTAGCTAGGTACTTGCTACTAGCTTGTTGACGAAACTTATTGATTAATCATGGCTGCATCTATTCAAGTGTTTTATTTATATTCTCGGGCAGACGTAAGCAACTACCTACTATAGGACAGGAGATAAATGCCAGGTTAAAACCGATACAATGATAGTCTCCAGAGAAAATTTACATTGAAAAGTCGATAATAATTTGTGCGGCGGTCGTCGGTCGCAGTGGCAAAGATCATTTTTGTTGTAATTTTATTTATTTATTTTATTTATTTAGCATAATCCACAGTCCTTACAAACTATGCATACATTTTATATTTAAACTTACGTACTGACAATAATGGACAACAGTTTACCGAAGAAAAGGAAAAGGAAAACGCATGCATATACGAACATACCTAGTTGAAATCTATACATAGAAATCTTGACAAAATGACTCCCACTGACTCGCCGACTCAAAATCAAAACATACGTAAAGTATTGTTCTATTGATTGAATTTTATGAAAGTTTTGTAATTAAGTAAACATGCAAGAGTGGTGTAGACAGTTGCGTGTATGCCACCCCCTTTCCCCCTCCTATCTAATGGCATGAAAAAAGGGCGGCAAAACTCTTGAGCCCAGAGACCTCCAAACTTTAAATCCGGCCCTGGCCTTTGAGGAAGAACTTGTACGAATTCAATCCCGGACCCGAAGTGAATAAGATAAAGTTTATATTATAAAAAGTAAAATTTCAAAATCCGTAAATTAAAACTTTTTCGGGTCATTGTTATCGCGTAAAAAGAGAAAGTTACTTAATTCAGTATTAAAAAAGTTTTAGGGAACTGAAAAAGTGTTAAACGTTCCAGAATAATTTGGTGTTAATTTACGGACAATAAGCTAGTAGGTAATCAGGTAAATGTGTGTCTTAAAGTACACATAAACGGTTTTATTTCCGTCTGGGCTAGGGTTGCCAACCTTCCTGTTTTCCCAGGACATGTCCCGATTTTTGGGGTGTCCTGGGGTGTCCTGGATATTTTTTAAGCAATGTCCTGGGTCTTTACAGTATCCTGGTTTTCAAACACAAGCGCCACTACTGCCTTCAATCCAACATTTAGTTTATTTCGTACAAACACTGCAAATCTCAGTCAGAAGTGAATTGTCTTATTTGTAAATCCAGCGAAGTCAACTTGGCTAACCCCACAGTAGTAGTAGTATGTATAACCACCACCTTGCATTATTTCAAAAAAATGTAATGCCTACTTCGAATTATTTTCATTGGATCTTAAGTTGTGTAAGTGAATCTTTTAAATATTATACAAACTATAGTTACAAGCTTATATTTGTCGGGACTTTTACTTGAAGTTTGTGGGTCACAACTCAGAATTTCAGATTAGGCGAATTCATATATAACGGTATTTGCAGGAGTGGCAGGTTATCCAATTTAACCATATTGTACCGGTCTCATGAAAAAGTAGAGTAGGTATTTCATACAATTCACGTTTGAAACAAATGAATCGCGTGTTTTGGAAATGCGTGCAAATCACCACCTTGGGAGAAATGGCTCTATGAACAAGGGTTTCCAATGGCAATGGCTTCCGTTATGTCATTTCACTAAAATATAATATCAGAGTGACATTCAGAGGAATTTATGGCAGGATTTTAAATTTAATAAATGAGAATGCGTCTCTATACAAAATTGACTTTTTACATCTAATATATATATATAAATCACGTGTCACGTTGTTTGTCCGCGATGGACTCCGAAACTACTGAACGGATTTTGATAAAATTTTGTAACCATTCATAAAATGGTCCAACTTAAAAGATAGGATACTTTTTATCCCGGAATTCCCTCGGAAACTGAAGGACATAGAGTACTTTTTTCCCGCAACCTCCGCGGGAACTCTGAAATTACCGCGGATGAAATCGCGGGGGATAGCTAGTTAAAGTATATTTAGTCATAATTATTGCATACAAAGGCACGTACTTACTTAAGTATAGTGACCAGTCTATTAATCAAAACCTAGTTGGACGGCACTAACGCATTGACTGAGCGCAGGGCAAATTACTATTTTATATTTAAGCTAGGTATTATTCCGCGCACAGCTAAGTGCTGTGTATATTTACTCGATACGAGTACCTACATATCAATTTAACGTAATTGGAAACTACAGGAGTACCTACTATTTAAAATAGAGGGAGAGATATAGTGTTCATGTTCTATTTTAAGTGAAGGTTTGATATGCCTCTGACGGAATATTTAAATAGGCTGCAAATAGCATAATGTCTAAAAATAATAAAAAATAGCATAATGTTTAAACTACAGCAGTGCAATTTTGCAGAAAGCTAAAGCAAAAATAAATTAAATTAATTTTCATTCTAGATAGTAGGTACAAAATAAAGTAGTAGCTTTGGTTTGTTTTTAATAAAGCTCAAATAAATAGATTTTATTCCACGCATTTGATTACGAGCAAGTCAGGAATATTTGGATTTATACAAATGCGAAAGACTGTGATACATTGATTAAATTAATGATTCTTGAAAACTACTTGTCACGGGAAACTAAAATTATAAATGTAAATAATTTATGGGGAATAGAGGTAAGGATAACCGAAACTAACGCAGGTGTTATATAGAAGTGTAATGTTACTTTGACACGAAATAAACCCACTGAGTTTTTGTGTCTAGACTTAAAAAAAAAACTATTTACTTTTCTTGTGAATAAATAAAAAATAACTTCATCTAGCGATAAGTCACTATCGTGAAATCTTAGAAAGTATGGACTTACTTGATCTATGAAAGCTGGGAAGATAGGTAGAGCTCCCCAGGAATACCAATGTTCAGGCGGGAGAAACGGCGAAGAAAAGCTAGTTCTAAATACAGTGAATTTTACTTATCTATTAAAATGTCAAAGTAAAATAAAATAAATACATTATTTATCTACTAAGATACATTTTTTTATCCGGAAAACGAGAAATTGAATTGACATAAAAAATTCTACTTCTTTTTGTATTTATTAATAATTGTAGTGAATAATACGTATTTTTTCGTGCCTCTATCGGCTCTCTCTTGAAAATAAATACCTACAGACTATAAATAGTTTTCTCTTTAAAACTTCATCTTATCTTACCCCTCGTAGTTACAGTCATGAAAGTTGTGAGTGAAAAATGACTACAATAATTTCTGTAGAGCTGCAAACGTCTTGGCGCGAGTCTTCGTAATTAGATCCTTCGCTGAAGTTGGAATTTCCCACGCGTCGCGCTCTTAATTGCTTTGTTAGACAGTTATTTAAATAATTTCATTCGGTTCTCGTTGTTATCGATTCGAGACATCTTTTTCGAGTTTTAACAGTTTTTTTTTATAATTTAAATTTAGAAAAGGCTTTTCTTGGTACCAATGCTGCAATGGTGAGTAAGCCACTATAGATAACAACTATACTTATTTTGTTAGTAGGTAAGTATTTCATCTACCTATCCTTACTTTTTATAAATTCGAAAGTGAGTTTGTTTGTTTGTTACGCTTTCATGCCTCAACGGCTCAACGGATCATAACGAAATTTGGCATATACAGAGAAGGACATTGTATAGGGTGTTCTTTATTTATAAATTCGCGCGGGAAATCCGTATTACCTAATAGTGAAAATGCTCTAAACTTTGCATACTATCCGTTTTCAGGGGTACAGAAAAGTATATAGAGTACTTACTTTTATCCCGCGGAACCGCGGGGATCAGCTAGTAGGTATATAAGGGCTTATTTCTTTCTTTCTTTCTTATTGATTTCTTAAAAGTGTCAGGTGTAATCAGGCGCGGTCCGAAGTAGAGGGTCACATGACTAACATAACCCCCCCAAAATCGTACACATTAAATGAAAAAATCTAAAAATGTACAGAATGATAAAAGCCATTTTTTCGACATAATATTTTATTACTGACTGTCCCCCACGGCGACCGTGCCTCGGTGTATCTAATTCAATTGATTGCAAAACAATCAAACAAAATAAAGAAAGTTTGTATCCAAAAACAAATGTTTGGTCATTAATCTGCCATCTTCTTACTGGATCCGTAGGATTTATTGCGTAGATAAGCACGAACTTTCCCAAATAGAAATTACGAAGTTGTTGTAAAATTAATGAGTTTTATGTAACTTTAATTTATGTATTACTACAAATGTTTCTTACAGTTTTAGTCATCGTCGGTACCATAAGTAGCCTACTAGATATCGTCAGTTTCCAAACCTTACACAATACCTACCTATGTACAATGTACATCTGATCTGCTCAGGTCCTCTAATTGTATTGGGGGTAAAAATACCTAGGTACATACCTACCTGAGAATTTTTGCAATCGCGGAGTGCGGTCCAAACATTACGAACTCAAGTCACTATATCACAAGAAACCATGATTGTAAAAAATTAAATTTTGAAATCAGCGTAATGAAATTACTCGTAGAATTGTTACTAACTTGTCCATTTATTTTCTCTTATCTTACTTCAAACATTTTTTGAATGAGTGTCCCAAACAAAAAGAATGCAACTGAAAAAATTTATCTAATGATAGATACCTAATAATATTTTTTTTGATATTTATTATTTCATAAATGTGTATTTTTAAAAACGTATTAAGATTTACCTGAATAAATCCTACTAATATTATGAATGTGAAAGTGTGGATGTTTGGATTTTTGGATGTTTGTTACTCAATCACGCAAAAACGGCTGAACGGATTTCGGTGAAATTTTGGCATGCACGTTTTTAGGGGTACAGAGAACGACATAAGGTACTTTTTATCCCGGAATTCCCGCGGGAACTGGGAAATTACCGCGGGTGAAACCGTGGAGCACAGCTAGTGAATAATAATAATGTCTGCATCTGCGCTCGAATATTGATCGATGTCATATTATTTTATCGAAAATACTAGTCGGTTCTCCACGGTTTCAGTTTCGTTAATTTCGGAGCTCCCATTAAAATTCCGGTATGAAAGCCTACCCAGTGTCACTCAGGAATAGCTTCTTCACTAGGTATATAGCTTCTTATCAGCTGAAGAATTTTTAATCAATTAGATTATTTATTTATTTAATTACCGATTAATGCACACAAGGATGACCTATAAAGAAAGTTTGTATAAAAGTAAACATGTAGGTACAAGGGTCAAGCTTACACCTAGTCTACTTGTACCTTGTAAGCTTACTTAAAAGGTACAAGTAGACTTGCTTGCAGCAGATCCGCGACAGGACAACAGGTCAGAATTGGCTGTTCTGGTGTACCTCAGTTTGATAAGATAATATAGATACAGCATATAAAAATAGTTTTGTTTCCGATTGTTCGATAAACTATCGATTATAAATAAACAAACATACAGAAAATCAAATCTTTTCATTATACTAGTATAGATAATATTAACTTGCCAGTTGTCGATTGTTTGTATCAAACACAGCACACTAAAGTAGGTATTTCTACTCTGTTTGTCTATGTTAGCGCAGGGGCATAATCAACAGAATAAAATATGCACGATGTCAGTGATTTAAAAACATCACCTCGTCACGTATTCCGGTCACGTCCCACTGGTCACAGATCCAATTTGTCGAGCAAAATAATACAATTTTACATCGTCGACACGAGTAGGTATCGATTTAAACTGAAAATTAGATTGCAACCCGCTTTAAACGGATTACGTCACGTGTTCTACTTTCACTGGAGACACTGAATGAAGATACGAATGTTGGTATTTAATTTTTACCTTTGTTTTTTCTTTTATCACAACGATTTTATAATAGACCGTAGATTTTGTAATAGACCGTTTAATATATTTTATAATAGACCGTTATAAATTTTAAAATATTGTAATATCATCTCTTTATCGGGCAGAATTAGAATATTTTCAAAGTGTTTTTATTAAAAAAGTTATAAATACATGTATTTAGTTTTCTTACATTTAAATTACAAGTAGAGATAGGTACTCTATTCTTCTTATATTTTGGACAAAACAAAAAAACTGTTACAACAAATCTTATCTTATGATAGTCTCGGAGTAAAAATGGGTCTAGTTTTAACTTTGGGATTCTTTTTTTAAATTATTTCAACGACTACATGTAGGGAGCGCGATGAAGTCATAACGTCACAAATATCTAGAGCCACCCTCATCTGGGTGACAAAGTTGAGGAATACATTGAAGAAATGGGCCGGTCGTGAATATTTTTTTGTCCCGACAGCAGTAAAACAACAGTCGTTTAACTTTTCGCATTATCGCTACCCACCGAAGGATCATGGCCCTTGAATTTTGCAAATATATAATAATTAACTTTTCTGTTTTATTTTTGTTTTAACGGTATTTATACTAACGCAAAAGGGCGATAAATGCATGAAGATAAACCAAACAAAAGCTACTTTCAAATTTTAGTTTATGTAGTAAAACTTTTTTGTCGTTTTTTAGATGAAACTTTAACGAGTATGCAGGTGACCACACACATCCTACTTTTGTATCAAAAATTTGTTTGTTTAATTTTGTTGTTTATTTGTAAGGGATAATCTTTGAAACTAGTGTGATTCAAAATTCTTTCACGAATTGATATGTATTATGTAGCTATAGATAACAGTTCAAATTCGTACGGATTGATCTATAGGGTACTTTTCATCAACATGCAACATTTTATGATGATCGGTTGAGCCGTTAAGGCGTGAAGGCGTAACAGACAGACAAACACACTTTTTCACAAATTATAATTATTCTGTTATTTACATTATACATATTATGCAACTATTTTACATAGGTATTATCTATTGGCAAATATAATATATCAATTTAACCAATGTCACGTTTGGACTTCTTCCTAACTCATGGCCAATTTGTTATAGAAGATTTCCACTTGTCCCAAAGTGGGATCTGTTTTGGGTCAGGCACTTTGTATCAACATGTCTAAAGTCTGGAACGCCATATTAATCATGAAGTTTGGAGCACGAATTCTTATGTAACCTTTTTCTGTATCTTGTGCGATTCTGTGAACATATTCGAATATCACTTCACTTTCTACTTTCAAAACACTTTTTCCAATTTAATAAATAGAACCATGGAAGAAAATTCATAGTTAAACATATTTCATTTTTCGTAAGTGAATCAATTTCATTCGCATTTAAAACTTTGATACCTTTAATATTAGGTAAATATTTTTTGTCTAACTTAGGTAGGTACACGGATTCATATGTGGAGCAAACGTTTATAAAAAAATTATAATATATATTATAACTAGCTGTCCCCCGCGATTCCATCCGCAGTAATTTCGGAGTTGCCGCGGTAATTACGGGGAAAAAGTGCTGTAGTTTATGGTGATAAGCAGTTCCCCTCATTAATTCCGGAGTTCCTGCGAGATAAAAACTATCTTATCTTTTAAGTTGGACCGTATTATAAATGGTTACAAAATTTTATCAAAATTCGTTCAGTAGTTTCGGAGTCCATCGCGAACAAACAACGTGACACCTGATTTATATATATTAAGATTACACCTAAATCCTAACTGCCTCTTTTTAATCACACGTGGTGTTCGCTACGTGAAATCTATGATGATCTTACGGAATAGCGTGGCCGGTCAAGTTTCCGGGCGTCCGAGGCGGGCACGCCATGGGCACGACACTCGAGCGCTGACTGAACGATTTATTGACTAGCCTTTGCACTCGGCACAATGTGTAGGTATTAAGTAGGAACAAACGCGTTTGGCATCACGTGGAAAATGGGAAAGTTTCGAGCCAGCCAAGCTATCGACGATTCCAATTTGTTACAACCGACAACGAATTTAATGCCCGCAATGTCGGAAAACTTTCTGTGTACACTTCGGCAATAAATAATAAAAGGAATAGTCCAACACGTACTCGTGTAGAAGTAGAAACCGATCGATATTCATTACGCTTGTTGCTCTGCTTCAGAATAGTACCACTCCAGCTCCTAACTAATTAATCAAGAATGTCGTAAGTGGCAATAGATGGAATAAATTACTCGCGTTTGAGGATCAAGGAATCATATTTACGTTTGAAGTGAAATGTCGGAAATTTAACTAAAGATTTTAGAAACCTGAAATAGACTATAACAAGTAATAATATTAATAATATTCTAAAACTTGATCGAAAATCTCTGGAGCAACCATCTTGATAAATAAAGTACCTAGTATATCTTAACTCTGGTTATTTATTTAAAATTATGTAGGTCATCTAGAGGTATTTTTTTCGGTATCCGCCAAGAGCTCCAAGAAAGATTTCCAAATTATAGCAACATATAAAAATACTATATGTGCAAAATTAAAAAAGGATGCCAAGCTTTTAAATATAATATTGAGAATACCCTATGTAAGCAATATTAAATATTCTTGGAAGCGCTTGGAATTCATTTGAGATTTCAGTGAATTTATTTTTCATGGTATTCTGAGTTTGTTGTATGAAAATGAAGTGATAATGATGTTTATGTATAACAATGAGGTATAATGAGTTAAAATATATCGATGAATCAACACCGAGACCGTACAGTAGGCCAATGAATATTCATCGTCTAAAACTCTCTCCAAACTTTATGATAAGATATTAATGCAAATAATTTTAAATTGACCTAATCCATCTTGAGGGTCACAAAATTAGGGGCGCTACTAACAAAACTCGTTATATTGCGGTCTGATGTTTAAGCTCGAACACAATTTCGTAACTTAATTACGTTTCATGAAAGTTTGCTATAGACGCGCATTCAGTAATTTTATCTGACAGTAATAATTATTATATCAGCTTCATAATATTCACCCATTTTACTTTTTTTTCATGTTTATTGTATGCGACATAGTGTCAACTATTGAATGGGTTTCAAATATGAAAAGGGTTGATTTTCCAAGGCATAAGGTGAAGGTTAATATGTTAATAGGTTCAAAATAGAACAAGTTTTGTTTGGACAATCAGACGAGTATAATGTGACTGATATTTTAACAAAAACGTGAGACGATTGACGTAAGATACCCTCTGCTTAAAGTACGAGAGCAAGGCTCATACCCAAAGACATTCTATATCTCATACCCCATAAAAGTGACACATTTAACAAGTTATCAGGTGAATTTTCAAAGTGCAAATAAAACTACAGACAGTGAATAATATATTATAAATACCTACATAAATAATTAGAAGCGAACGGCAGTTGTACTTAGATATTATTATAATTATACAGACACCAGTTAGAAATTGATAAAGCTAAATTGTGATATATTATGTATTACAGCTTGTAAGTGGGAGTAAAAGATTCATCCAGCCAATGTTCAATCTGTGAAATTGATATTGGAGTGTCGGTCTGGTCGGCCGGGGCGCGGGGCGGCCGTCTGTCGGGGGAGGGTTGGGAAGGGGTGCGTTGAAGGAAGCGCTGTCACGTGCCTTGACACACCAATGTTTCACGGCTCGGAATGTGACTTCATCCATTTCCCTTATTCGAAAATCAACCTTTTGTTCTACAAACCTTTAATTCCGTGAACACGCTCAACGTTTCCCGTCAGATATTTTTTTTTAAATTGATGATTTGCTTGTTACTCTCTATTTTAATCTAGTTAATTTTTGTTGCATATTTATGTAGGTATAACAGAAGTAGTTAAATTAATGTTAATATTTTTTGAACGCGTACAAAATATATAGGTACTTAAGCAATTATTCTCGCTCTTCTTTTACCGCTAAATGTTTACTTTGACAACACACCACAAAATCGATATCTAACAATTTTATGCCAACAAGAAGAAAGTAATCCTACATTTTCTTATTAAAAAAAAAATGTACTTGAAATATTTCAAAGAACCTTCATCATCAATTAGACAAAAAAATAACAAAGAGATCGACGATAATGTATAATATTCCTTTGTGAGTTCGAGAGACCAAACGTTTTCGCCAGAGGTATCAGTAGATCCAGCATTTTGCTAAGACACGAATATTGGCAATTCACGTATTAAGTGGCAAGTCATGTTCAGAGTAATTATCGATGATTAATCAAGCATGTCACGAGTAGGTTACCCGTGTGCCTACTATCTTTGTTCTGTGATAAAATCACAGTTTGTTAATAACAAAATTCTTTTCACTAGTTTAATTAGACGCACACTGCACTGTACGAAAATTATACTTATTTCAATAATAAAATTGGGAAGAAACTCTTTAAAAAACAAAAACTTGTTTCACAAAATTATATAATAATAGAAATTGAATTATGTAGGTAATTAAAAAATTCAATTAGCTGTCAAAACATTGCCGTCGAGATGTAAGAGCATTTTATTTTTATTTTACGTTGAGAATGTTTTGAGGGCGAATCATCCACAGGGGCGGGCGGTTGGAAGGTTGGAAGAGCTCTTTACGCAAATGAAGCCATCTTTTAAACGACTACTCGACATAATTAGTCGAATGAATCAGTTTCGTTCGCAGACACTGTTATTCTACACCTTTGTTTTTGTTACAAAACGTTGGGAACCTTACGGCTGGGGGTCGGCTGTCACTGGCGAATGAATTATGGCCAGTATTTACCGGAAGATGACATTTCTTGAATCGGCCCATTAATTCCTAATGGAGCGGCGGCGAGGCTACATTTCATCTGTTTGGCTGTGCCGCAGCTATTTTCGGTAGCGTATCCGAAAATTTATAACTACGAGTTAGTTTCTAAATCGTTGGATAGCGGCAAAGTAAGTGGGATTTATGGAATTCGGCTGTGCGGTCTATTTGTTTGCATGCAGTGTTGGTACGGTAGTCTTATTAGTTTTTACGGTTTGCGGAAATAAATACTGAATAATCGTAACCAACGCACGTCCTTATAACCTTAAATTTTGTCCATTTCGGTTCGAGTAGGTAACTATAGTTTTAATTCTTTGGATGAAAATAAGTCGTTGCATAATAAAAATCTTCAAAGCTGTGAGTTCTCGTGAAACTTAATTAAAAAGAATCACAGTCCACAGTCAAATTAAGTAGCGGCTGGAAATCTTTTGCCTTTACATTCCAACATAAACGAATATATTTTTTAAATATCTTTGCTCAGAGACTCAATTATATTTTAACATTGGGCTGAAACGTGCTAGTACTTACTTGTAAGCAACCAAAATGATTACCCGTCACAAAATATGTGCTAAAAGTTTAAGTTAGGTTAAGTTTAAAAAATTGTTTGCCGGGGTAAAGACCAAAATAATATTTGGTTACCACAGCACCGCACAGCACCTGGTCCAAAACTATAAGCAGAGCTTGTGCTATGGGTACCTGCAGATAACTGATACATAATTTATGTACTGCATAATATATACTTTTTGTTATGTATATGCTATACTTATATACCCAGACTCAGGGTAAACATTCGTGTTGGGGATCGAGTCAGTTACACCTGGCTGTGGTACTACCTGAAATACAAGTTTCACTGTTTGAAAAAAAAAACCAAAAACAATTTCCATTACTCTTGACTAGTATAGTTTCCTAACGTTGCTTACAGACCTACAAAAACATTTATCCCCAGTTTTAATCCACAGAGCGATTGTTTACCAAAAACCCTTCTTAGTGTTTGCTCACATTATTCAACCTTGCGAAAAATATCAAGTTTCTAGACCCAGTATCTACATCAGTCAGCAAGAACAAATTTATCATTTTACTTATTATTACAATATGAAATAGAGAAGGCCGCTGCCATGCTAGCGTAGACAGAAAGACAAGACTATATAATTATAAAGAATAAATCAATCCCACCAAAAACATTCCATGTGAAATTGGACGCTAAGGACATCGTCCTTCATAATGCTTTCACTGTTAAAAAGTTATTAGATCTCTAATAGAATCAAGCCACAACTAACTCTGATTTATACCGCGCATCATAACCTACGGGGCTGTTTAAGTCCAAAGCATCTAAGTGCTCTTGACTGTACTACACTTATACGTATAACAAACAACTCTACCCACAAGTCCTGGAGATCGATTTTTGAATCGCTCGAATATCTTATGTGAAATCAATTCATATGTGAAATTCAATTTACTGAATCCCATTTTGTCATATTTTTGAATCATTCAAATACGGTGTTGCTGTTTTCTGAAACTCCTTTAGATTTGTTTCATTTGACGCAGAATATTTAAAAACCAAAAGGTAACTTTCATAGATTTTCTTAAAACGGTACTTAATCGGACTTAAAACGATGTTGATGTTGTCAAACTATCAATCAGTTAAATTATGAAAATGACATCATGCCACAAACGTCAAACTTTCGATCGGTGAATTCAAATAAGAGTGGTCCGACCCAATCGTTGCAGAATTCACGTGCAATGAAATTTCAAAAATAAAATTTCACGCATATACAAAAAAACAATTTCAAATAGCAATTCGAGCGATTCAAAAATTGATCTCCTGACTCTACAAACTCTATGTCTTAGCAAAAATTAATCACTTGATCTTTTCGTCACTGTCTCATAAATTATTCCTAATGAACTTCCTATTTCAGATATTAATAAAGTTAAAACCATATAGGCTAGATAATTGACACTTAGTATCTTATTTACTAAAGGGTCTTTCAATAAGGACGGGTCGATTTTGACATGAAATAAAAAAGGCCGTGTGTGAGATTTTAACGATTTTTTTTTTTTATTTGAAAGAGCTATATATGCCATTATGTGTGGAAAATCACATCGTTTAAATGTCCGCCGCGGCTTCTCACGGTGGCACGAATTCGAGTTGTCCAATGTTCAACAACTCTGCCGCATATTTCGGGTTGAATTTCAGCGATAGCCTGAGCTATGTTGACTTTAAGGGCATCGGTCGATTGTGGCTTATTGGTATAGACCTGCGACTTAAGAAAACCCCACAAAAAAAAGTCTAAAGGTGATAAGTCGAATTTGGCCACCAAACGTTGGAGAGTCGACTTTGAAGGACCACCTCGTCTCCCGTAAAATGGGCGCAATGCACGTAACGTTTGCACTAACGAACACTCATTTTGGTAATACATTTTTAACATTTGGACGTGTTGCTCAACCGTGTAACTTGCCATGGTGATTTGGCATTACTAACTGAATAAAAAAATATAGGTTAGAAAGACGACGTTAAAACAACATGGCCGCCACAGGCTGCCAACATCGACCCGTCCCTATTGAAAGAGTTTTTAAGAGTTTGTTTGTTTGTTTAGTTCAACCAGCTTATATCAGGAGCTACCGGTTCGAATTGAAAAATTCTTTTTTTGTTGGATAGTTCATTTATCGAGGAAGACTATATACATATAATATGATATCATATTGGTCGCAGCAATAGGAGTGAAGCATCAAATTAACGCGGGGTAAACCGCGAGGCACAGCTAGTATTTGATAAATCTGCTAAGGAGTTTTTATCCTGAAAATTTCACCTTTCTAGTGTCGCTGTGACGGTTCGAAAATACGACGGATCGCTACCAGAAAAGGTGAGTACCTACTTAGTGCCTCGTTCTTTTGACACATCTTAGTAGGGGCTCTACCGTGCCCACAGATAACCTAATCAAATTATCCTAATAATTCCTAAGGATTCTACGATGCCTAAATAACTGAACCAAACATAATATTTTGTCCAATGTTTACCTCGTTACAATATCAGTCAGAAAATCCAAAAGGAAGAAATTCTTTCATCTATTTAATTAACCGCAAATATTTTCTTGCCATTACAATATCGTATGCTCGATCTCTAATTTTACTGGCAGAATTACGCGTTCATTTTGGTATTTCTCCTGTCAAAATTTCCCAAAACCAACTTTAACATTATTCATAATAAGTTCATTAGGGCTTTGTCACAAGGAGGTGACGAGACGGGACGCCTTTGCTTTTGAGAAATACCTGAACTTTCGTTAAGCATCAAAGTATTTTATGTTTTGAATATAAATGAGAGATGAACAAGTAACGACAATAGCACGTAACGAGCCCGTGTTATTATGTTAAGGTGCCTCTTGGGAGGAACGCGTTTGAAGTGGCAAATTTATTTGAATATTATTCTTAAGTGTACCAGAATTCTGATATACCTACCTATATCTATATCAAGACCTCTGTAAAAATTTGTAATGTGAAACCTTGTTCTTACATTATATTCTTGCCTTTATACTTACCTATTTAATAACATTCTATTTATACGAGTGTAAATAAAAAATGACTTGACCCGTGTTTTACAATTTTACTTTAAGGGTTGAATTATTAAAAATCCTGAAAAATGTTTCCTGAACCTTCTTCCTTGTCACTGTGTTTTTAGGAGTTGAATTTTAGTAAAACCGTAAAATGCGTGTTTTTTCTTCTTTATTTGAAACTAACGTAAATAAAAAATAAGGTAAATTCACTGTAGATCGTTTTTCCATATATGTATGTATATATATCATGTGGTAACTAATGAATAATTTAAAAATAAACTTCGCTTTTGGTAACGGAGACCACATTCGTCGTACTGTTTAACCCGGTACATATGTATAAGGTAAAAGTTTTCGGGGGAATCCCGGAATTCCCGTGGTTAAAAGGTTTAGTTATAGAGCAACTTTACGTATACCGTATTACAAGAACGTTGCGAGTTAAGATATTTTTAAAATAAACATGTTTTATTATTTGAAACTAAAAGTACCAGCCAAGTTCGCTTAACGGTAGATGTGACCCTTTTTGTCAAAACTTTACAAGAGCACCGTAAGTTTGGTGTTTTCAAAAAAAAGACTATTAATTAAATAATTAAATATTAATTCTAATTAGTCCGTCAGTTAGAAAATAAAAAAACAATAGACACGTATTTTTTGCTTTTTTAAATAAATTAAAATATACAGAGATAAAGCGCATTAAAGTTTAGGTTACGAAAAACCTACGCATTTTGCTATAAACCTAATAATGCAACTTTCATTAGGTATATGCGCAATGAGCTCCCCTACTCGAAGGTCAACAACCAGCAGATTTGTAATCAAGATAATACTACGTACCTACATATAATTATAGGTTAAATAGGGTAAAATGTAAAATTTTATGTCAAATAAGCAAAAATGTTAATTTCGGGACTCTATTATCGCTACCTCACGAAATGAATGGTCTATCTCATCGCCCCCGTCGGTCGCCCACATTCAGGGCTGATTGAGGTCGCGTTCTATGTACTCCTGGAGAGGTAAATAAAAAACAAGGTCTGTATTATGTAACTTTATGAAAACAGAATTCATGAAAAATTGTTTGAACTATTCCCACTTTATCACTAATACCTGTAATAAATATAATATACCCGCCCCTGGTTCCGACCACGTACACGTTTCGTGATTTCCTTGGAAACTTGTAGTTCTAGGAAAGAGACTATCTTCAAACGACTAGAACTTTAAATTTAACACAAATACAATACAAATAATAAATGGACATAAATAAGCAATAGTGTGTTAACCCACACTGGAGAAATTTTGATTAAATTAAAGTTTTAAAATTATTGCGCCATTTTGTGTCAAATTTTTTATGTTCAATATTTAGTTACATATTTAAACAATGTAATAAGGTAAACACATAATTAAAAAACGTTCTTTAACTCTCAATAAAACGTTCTGAATCAATAACTTCATTTTGTAGGTTAACATGTTATTGCTTATCTGCTTCCAAATATCTACAATCCTATGAATTCAATATAATAAAACATGAAAGTTGTACCGTTATTTTGACTTAATGAAAATTTATAAATTTATCGGCATAGAACCGATTCTATGTAGGTATACGTACACTGTACAGTATGCAATTCAACGATTGGTAAAACCACCTACCGCTTACGTATATTATTCATTTTCTTTTTGTGCTTCAATTTCGAACGGGATTTCCTCGAAAACTTTATAAGTACTATGTTTAGGTACACTTTATCAGGGGTACCTACATAGAAGGACTTATAAACCACGGGGAACAGCTAGTAATTTTTATAAAAATTAATGTTTTTAAAAAATATAGGGAAGAAATGAAGTGGATTAATTAATTAATTAATTTTTTAATTAATAAAAAATAAAATTATTCTATTTTTCCCCTCAATTCTGACTAATGACTTGAAAAAATGTTAGCTCGTGTGTGTAAAAATGTTTAATTAAAAAAGGAAAAGCTCTGCTAACGATTTGGATGTGTGCTACAGCTGTTAGATTCAACATATCAACAGACCAAAAGTCAGTGTGATGTATGCCGCACTAAAATTTACTATACCATGCGAACATCCCCGCAAGCACAGCTATATAATGTCAAATAAATATTCTCCAATTTTGATATTTTAATTAAACATTAATAAATTTACGAAAGAGGGCTGATATTGAAGACCTTAAGCTATATAAGGGCCCAATTGCCTTGTTTTAATTAAAAATCGGGCGCCCAAGGTTTTACTTCGGATAACAAATTATGATAATGACAACGTTCCCGGGGCTAATTATAAATGATAGGACAGTGAACTTGCATAATTTAACAGGCTCAATATTCATTAAGCACCACGATCTCATTCAAGCTTCAGTAGTCAAGCCGATTATAAATAATTAAAGATAATGAATTTGAATTTTTAATCTAGAATTAGAACCATAGTATATAGTACCTACCTATCTACTTTGTAGAAAAAAGTAATCAGTTTGTTGGCACGGAATTGTTAATTAAACGTACACAATTCTGTATTATGTTAATTTGATCATTAATGCATCTTTTATAATATACTAATTATTTAATGTTATGATTAAATAAATCAATAAATAATATAGGTACGTTATACTACTAATATACTTTTAATCATAAAACTGTAACCAGATTTAGTTTTTTATTGAATAGATTTAAAAGAAGATAAATCAGGAAGCAACAGCAGAATTTTAAAGCTCTAGTCATTTAATTATTAGTATGAGTTACGACTGTTTTTTACACCTTGATTCTACGACGGTGAAAATATATATTTCACCTATTTAAGTAATAATAACTTACATGTCGTAAATAACTTTCAAAAATTACAATATTTGATGAAATACACCCTTTTTCCCCTCAATTTCTATAGTTATGACTACATAATATACGTAGTTTCTTTTTTTTTTTATTTATTCACGACTCGCATAACCCGATTTCCATACATCCAAAGTTTCGCGTGCCTTTGTTTAACCGTAAAAGGAAACTATACCCGCAGAGAGCGGTGCGTGTAACGAAGATAATGTAAGTTACACGAACGGGGCTCCACGTTTGGGACAATTTGTGGCGGATCTTGAATTTACCTAAACCCTCAGAGAAGGGACAAAGACAAAAGGTCGACCTGCTTTAGATTTATTGAGATTGCGGTCCCGTGCACCACACACCTGGCTATTTATAAAGGTATGGAGCATAGAAATAAAAGAGTATTTTATCGGGATTTTTCGGTAGAAAAAGAATATCCGTGGTCCATTGTATATTCATTGAGTTTGGTTTGGAATAACGGAATACAATAACCGTGGAAAGCGTCAATGAGTAAGATTCAAACTCAATTAATGATGACGCCTGCGGTTATGAATATTGATACTAATATTTGCATACTTGCCATTTTTTGTCTGAATCGTAGAGAAGTTGATTATACTGTATAATACACATACTTTCTTTAAAAACATTCTTTTTTAAGAAATTCAAAAATGTTGAGAATTTTTAATTTAAATACCTTTTAACTCGGGATATGTTTTAAACTCAACGGAACTCGTAAGCGTTTATAAACCTTATTGTTTAAGTGAACACAGTCACAAATATAAACACAGTTGTAAATTTATTTATTTTATATACCATGATCAGAATTAAAGATTTATGGAGAACAACAGAGAATTACATTCTGGTACGATCAAAGGTACGCTACAATTTAATCAAATAAATTATTGCGGTTCCAAAACACGAATACAGGTAGCAGGATTTATTGCAGAATTTTAATAAAAAATATTATCATTCACTGGCACTGAAACATTTTCAGAATTTAAAATGAAACAGATTTTATCTCATCATTGCGTTTGTACGAATGTCGGTAGACCTCCTGAAAATTATTATTTTACCGGCTGAATCGAATTATATCAGATTATTACATAATAATTTGTGATTTATTAATATTAATAGCGACAAAACTTTTTTAGCTACCAACGTATTAAAATAAAAAAAACACAGGTTCCTACTACACAGATAATGATTGTGAAGAGGCTTGTTAAAATTATCACTTTTAACCTATATCAAACTTTAAATTATTTAAATAGTTATATTAGTTAAATGTGCTTACAGATGTTAATTTGTCATATTTTTCCACTGAAGACTGACAATGGGAGTGATTCCAGCGTAATAAACCACCATATTATCTTTTTCAGAGTGAATTCGAAATTTCAATGTAAAAAATTTGATGGTGTTATGGGGCCTAGCCAAATTGACATTCTACAATTACAATTTTTCAATTCAATTACAAAGAAAATTAAGTAAAAAGAAAATAATGGTCACGTAAAAATGTCCAATCAAAACTCTAGTTTTGCATTTTTTTTTTTATTAATTTATTTAGGTACCTACTTATTCATCTTTACAGTCTTTAAGAAATACACAAAACAGTGTAAATAAACTTGCTTAGGTGGCATGACCAAATGAGCTAACGATTCCGTTCTTTAGTTTTCAAGATCTTTCTCGCTTGATGGACGAGGACATGCATATCCTTGCAGTCATACTGGTATGACAAACTAGTATGACCATGAGGCAACAGCGATCTTGTTTGTATAACATGTCAAAGTATCTATACATATAAAATGCTTTGTCCTGAATTACTGACGGACGGCACAGCCTAAACCACTAATCGTATAGACCTGAAACTTGGAGGGTGCAGTGTTTTTTGTATGACGTAGGCATCTAATAAGAAAGAATTTTCCAAAATTCTATCCTTAGGGGGGTAAAATAGGGGGGCAAAGATTGTATGAAACCATTCCCCGGGATCTCCGAAATTATCGCGGGTGAAACCGCGCGCGCGGGTGAAATATATAAAAATTAATTTATTATGGTTGTGATTGTCTTGACAAGATTTGAATAAAAGAAAATTGGAAATCCAGCAGGAATTCCGAAACTCACGCTGGTCAAACCGCGGGTACAGCTAGTATACATAGATAAAAAATAAATTATAGTGAACTCTATACTCGTCTGGTATGAAAAGGCAATATAAAAATCTTATACAATATTCACACAGGTTACGAAATAAAATATAATAGGTAGGCACCCGTACGATTCCAGAAGTAAAGCGAGAGAGGTCATAAAACTGTACCGTTGGCTGTAAAATGTTCAATGCGTTTCAGTGTGGGGCGTCGGTAGGGTTTAACAATTCACTGGGAGCACGTGCCGTGCCGCGCCACGGGCAAAACGAGTTAGTGTTGTTACTTTTACATACGCAGTAGTACTTGAATCTAACCACGAGTTGCCACCGTTTTCGGGCGTTGCATTACTAGGATGAAAGAAGTAAAAAAAAACAAACGGTCGAATTGAGAACCTCCTCCTTTTTTTGGAAGCCGGTTAAAAAATACATTGACGCTGCGCAAATATCATTATTATCTACTTGTTTTTATTATTAAATCATTAACTATATTTTTTTCTTTTATGTTCTCCAGCCGATGTTTGTGCTATACCTAGATTCTTGGGATCGATCAAAGGCTTAGGGTACTGGAAGACATCTCCTCGCGTGATAGGTTCACCTTTGTACATAATTATACTCAGTTTTCTTTTTAGCACAGCAAAGAGTGTGGGTGTGTTTGTAATGTGTATGCGTGTGTTTGGGGTGTGTGTGTGTCGCTATGTGAGTGTGTAGTGTCATTAGTTTTCAGTGCTTTTTTACACACTTGTGTGCCACTGAAAATATTTGTAATAATATGTTATTTTGCATATAAGACGGATCTTGAAGATGCAGCTGAACTCTACACAAAGATACGGCTATACCTACGGTGCCGGTGTGATTGAACGTTGCTAATTTCACTTGATGATAAATTTATTCTAAGATTTTTTATCACTAAATACTGTTTAAAACATTTGCACTTTGATAATAATAAAAAATATATGATTTTATATGTTTACATACTTACTAAATATTATATATATAATATTATGTAATAATATAGATATAATTTTGACTTGTCTGTATGTATCATGAACTTAACGTTAAAAAAACTTATGGCAAAGGTTCAGTACCTATTGCAGAAACAGTGCTGTGGCGGCAGTAGTAATTCTTTTGCTACGTGAGATTGAGTTGGAAAGTTTTTATTAGATTCACATTGTAGACGATGTTTTATTTGTTGAATTAGGTACATACATTTGTTTATTACAGCATACAGCGTAAATTAAATTCTGTAACGATAACATTAAATAAACAATAATGCTCGAACTAATGTCCAACTGAAATAATATAGATAATATGTAAGTATACAATGATTTGACATTTAACACGCTTTACAGATAATAAAAATCTAAACAGAAAATGCTACAATCATTGTCAGATTTATTACAAAACCACGACAATCCCAACAGACGAGATAACTCTTGACAATGCATTGTTAATGATCTGCAGTTAGGCCGGTATTAATAAACGCTACTCAAGAGCTGGGCTGCTTTCAAGATATTTTCTTTCTCATTTATAGCGCTGGAAAATGAAGAGGACAAACTATGATTTGAAGACTTATTCAGTTCTAGTGGTGTTTATTAGTACGAGCCAGAGTCGGCAGAAGCACAGTTAAGCATTCGATAGATAGATAGGTAACCTTCCTTTTAATACATCTCCATCTGAACTAAACTTCACTACAACAGCTATCTAAAGATATTTTTGATTTTTTTTTTCCTATCTATCGTTTTGTTTTTATTTATTAGATAGATATTATTTTTCCTGCTATAGTGGGCACACAAATACATAAGACAGGTGCCTGTATCAGAGAATAGATGTAAAAGAATTTTAAAAAAAAACTTTGCAAAAACCATTTAGTTTGAATCGGCACCTGAGCACTAAATATAGCCACGTATCTATAACTATTTGACGTCTACTTTCTGCTTTGAATATTATACTTAATAGTAAAAACTTACATGTAGGTACATATTTTACGAATTACGCTTATATCATAATAATCTCTTCGTGTGCCCATTCGGTCAACTTCGAAAATTGAAAGCTACTCTATTTTGAATAATCTCGAACCCAGATGATATTGCGAATCTTCTGCACAAACATAATTACAACAATATTATCATTATTTAAATAAATTCCATTTGGGATTTTGTGTATATTTGTTCTTTCTTTTGCAAATAAAATATACTGCTATATGTATATATACGAGTTTTACTTAATTCCAAGAAATGTTTGTGTACAGTAAGTATTTACTAACAATTATTTGTAACAATCCAATACGCCTTAATACCACCCATTAGATAAAGGGGACAAAAATAAATAAAAGCAGACAGGCTTCGTTCGGCAGCCATCTTTATTTGGCAATCTCTACGGTCGCGATAAAAATAGAAGACACGTAAAATCACAAGTTAAGCCCGCCCTAATCTATACCGGTAGACAGCCTGATTTAGGCGCTTAATCGAATATCACGGAAGGGTTAATTCCACTGTTCTGAGATTGAGGTAGAATATACAGTACATGTCACAAGTATACTGTTATTTATGGTAATTATGCATTATAATATAATTTATGATTGTATATTTCGAATTGGGCTTTATAGTTCCTTAAGATTTTCTTTAAGACTTTTCTTAGTGAACTGATGTAAAAAAATATAAATTGTACCTAGCACGTTAAAAAAGGAATAAAAGTGAAAATAATGTAGGTACTCCATGTAATTTCAAACGAGGGATATAGATATTCAAGAACTCAAAAGGACTTTAACTAAAAAAAATCGTAAATCACACAGATAACCTTAATAAAAAACTCTATCTCTCTAAATTGTGTTTTGTGACTGTAAAATTGCTTTTCCAAATAACATATGGAGCCTTCTGGAAAATCATAACCTCAGACCTCTTTCTCCGAGACATTATGATATCTCGTAAGACCCTTACTATGGTACCTTAATATTTACAAAACGTGACATAACTGACATAGTAGAGCTTTCTTAGCGTCCTACAATTCAGCAAACAAAACCCTTAGGAATAAGAAATAATTTTTAATACATTGTACAGTCAGAACGAGAGATAGAACGTCCAGTCAATAGCTGATGGATTTAGGGGTGCTAGACGTAGCAATTTTCTTGTTACACATACCAACTATGAAGTGAATGAAAATTGACCAATCGAAAAATTTGTGCGAAAAGAAGTTTTTATGATTGCGTTTTACTCCATGTACCTATCTATCATGTAAAATTTGCATTTTGGTCGCTTGGCCAATCGAGCATTAAGGCGGCGATGTGTGGACTTATCTTAAAAATTGTGTCGGTATCTACGCAAAAATACTAACTCTTCGGATTCCTAAAACAACTTATATTCATTTTAGCGTATGCATAAAATTATATTTTCATCTCCTCTCACATTTATTTATTTATTTATTTAAGCTTATTGCACAACATGGTACAAAAGGCGGACTTAATGCCACAGTGGCATTCTCTACCAGTCAACCTTCACGGTGTTCAGAAAGTGTGCTTGGTGGTGCTGGAGAGGAACTAAATATAATTTCCTAGTTCAATATACAATACATACATAATATATAAATTATACATAAAACGAAACTGAGACCCAAATGCACAGAGCATACCTACGCACAACATACTGCACATTCCGAGTATCTACTGCCTACCAAGGAGATGCTGATATACCCTAGTTCTGAAAACATTCTTACTCGTAGATTGACGAATGTCAGTGGGCAGAGAGTTCCAAAGCTGTATAGCCTGAAGAGTGAAAGAATCAGATACAAACCCAGTCCGGTGAGAAGGAATTTTTAGGAGAAGATTTTGGGTAGAGCGAAGAGATCTGTCATGAGAGGAAGAAAGAAATTGAAAGCGGCTTTTTAAATACGAAGGAGATGCTGGATCGTTTAATACGGAAAAGAGAGTACAGGCAATTCTCAACTGCCGACGATTACGGATGGAAAGCCACTTTAGCTGAGAGCGATAGAAAGACACATGATCGTACTTACGAAGTCCGAAAATATATCGAATGCAATTGTTCAGAAGACGATCCAGCTTATTAAGAAGATCTTCATTCAGGTCACAATAACATACATCAGCATAATCAATTATAGGGATCACCAAAGATTGTACCAATAGCTTTTTGGTACACGTGGGCAAAAAGTTTTTGTACCGGTATAGCGACCGCAGTGTACCGGTTACCCTAGCTGAGATCTCACTTACCTGTTTAACCCAGCTGAGGGTGGTATCAATGTACAATCCAAGGTTTTTGACATGGGTTTCGTACGGAATAACTGAATCGCGATACTTTAAGTTGGGCACCTTAGAGTGATCGATCTTTGCCAACTGTCTAGAGCTACCGACCACTATGGCCTGACACTTGTTGGGGTTTACTGTAACTCCAAAACGATTCGACCATTCGCAGACCAGGTTCAGCTGAGAATTAAGATCTCCGATAGCGTTGTCAATGTTTTCCACCCCAGTCCGCAAGTAAAGTTGTAAATCATCTGCATACAGATGAAAAGAGCAGCTGAGTTGACTAGTTAAGGAGTTAATAAATAAAGAAAAGAGCAAAGGTGAGAGTATTCCGCCCTGAGGTACGCCAGTAGCAATGTTGCACCAATCGGACACATTCTGTTCCACGCGCACAGCCTGCTGACGACCGCGGAGGTATGAAGAAAACCAATCAATTACCGTTGAAGACAAGTTAAAAGTGGAAAGAAGCGAGAGTAGGATATCATGATCAACGGTGTTAAAGGCGTTTGAGAAGTCTATGAGGACTAAAATGGTGACACAGGAGTTCTCCATACCATCCCTAATGTCTTCCGTCACTTTAAGGAGAGCAGTGTGGGTGCTATGACCAGGTCGAAAGCCTGATTGAAAGGGGGAAAGTAAATCGTGTAGTTGCACAAAATTAGAAAATTGTTTATAAACTGTAGCTTCAAGAATTTTAGAAAAAAAAGGTAAAATAGATATGGGACGATAATGGTTTGACTGTGTAGGATTTGGATTTTTGGGGAGTGGAATAACGAGAGCTTTACACCAAGAGGAGGGAAAGGATCCTGAAACAAGAGAGAAATTTATAATATGAGTAATAGGTGATAGTACCGCCTCAAGAATTGGGAGAATCATTGTGCGTCCTATGTCATCACTCCCCACCGCCTTCGAGGTGATAGACATGATAGTTTTACGTACATCTTCCTGAGAAACATGAGAGAAGGAAAAAGGATCAGAGTTGAAAGCAGTAGCAGCAGTAATTTCACAAATGGTACTCAGTTTTGTGATATCGTCCAGTATGGTAGCAGAAGAAAAGTGTTGGTTAAGATCATTAATATTTAAACTAGAAGTTAGGTGCAACTTTGGTTTCTGTTTTCCAAAACCAAAAGATTTTAGGAATTTCCAGATATCACATGACGATGTAGTGGATAGATTTTCGTGAAAATAACGGCGCTTAGCTGCTCTTACCATACGATTGCAACCATTTCTGGCTAGCTTATAACATGCCCAGTTTTCAGAACAGCGATTCCTTCTGAAAGTACAAAAGGCACGATCCCTCTTTCTCATAGCCATGCGTACATCAGTGGTGATCCATGGCGCTGGAGGACGTTTTAACTTGACCTTGCGAGTAGGGGCATGGGCATCGAACAGTTTTATTACTGTGTTGGTGAGGAAAGCTACTTTATCATCTATTGTTGATGCTAACGATACCGCTGACCAATTAAGGTCACAAGCATCGGAAACTAACTTTTCTACGTCAAGTCGTGCATAATTGCGCATAGATATTGTTAGAGGGAGTAGTCTCGGTTGTTTCAATTTGTAGGATGTAAAAATTAAGTCATGACGAGAAAAACCCGGCGCCGGGAGCTGTCCATATTTCACCACTGCATCAGGATTTGAAGTTAAGATGATGTCTATCCATGAGTCTGATGTCTCTAAGTTGTGATGTGTTGGTTTTAGAGGCATAATATTCAAATCTATTGACTCTATGATAGCGCGCAGGCGTCGAGACTGAGCAGTGTTCCTCGACAGGTCAGTGTTAAAATCTCCCATGATTATGTGATGCATATAGTTAGACCCAAATGATTCCAAAAGAGATTCAATTTTTGAGAAATAATTAATAGAAGGAGGACAATAGACAACTCCAAGAACTGCTCTAACACCACCGACATTCACTTCAAGAAAAATGTGTTCCGGTGAACCAGAGTAGGCAGCGTCAGAAATTGAAAGTAAAGAGTGATTAATGTCATAACGTAGGTAGATAGCAACTCCCCCGCCTCCTTTACCCAAGCGGTCATTTCGTATAAGTATATATCCTGGTAAATTGTAGGCAGTAGAGTCTAGACAAGGCTTTAACCAGCTCTCAGAAACTAGAATAGCATGGACAATTACTTTGCTTGTGAAGGTAGCCAACAGCTCGTTATAGTGACTCGGTATACTCTGTGCATTGATGTGACAAACATTGAAATAATCTGACTCACTGAAAACTCTAATTAGGGAATTCTCCAGAAAGCCAGTATCGCAGCCAGAAGGTCCACTCATAACCAACTCACAAACATATAATACCAAACAATTTAAAATACTAATAAATCCTATCCTATCGAATACTTACAAAAAAACGAATACTTCAAAATAAGAATTTAAGCACTCTTGAAAACACTCAAGAACACACCTTATGTACACCCCACCGGCTGTTACAAAAAGAAAATATATTCTATTAATAAAACTTAACTAGGATTGAAGTGACTAATGCAATACAGCCAAAAAAGTGCTTTAATATTAATAACAAAATTATAAGTTCAGTAAAAGTTATGTAAATATACGTAAGTTTACTATATGATAAGATATAAGTTAAATTTAAAATTCAAAGCGAGCGTTTAATCTTATGAACTTATTTGAGATATAACAGTACTATTCACTATCAATGATACATCCATGGTAAATCATGCCACGGCCAAGCCACGGCAGCTAGAATACACAGGTATAGGAGGCAAAGCGATGTGACTGTGAATCCATCCATAAAAAAAAAAAAAAAAAAAAAAAAACAGAAAAATTGGAAAAGTTAAATATTATGTAAGACAATATTTTCGTATTAAAACTAAAGTAAAAAATTTGAAAAGTCAACATAAAATAAAATTCAGGGTATATAAAATAAAATACAGTAAAATATATTATTGTGATGGGTGACAGCTGACAGTTCATCCTTTAACACTACAGAAAGTTTCAGCTGTAATAACTTAAATTCTATTGCCTTTTCGAAGGGTAAAATTATAAAAGAGAGAAAATAAACATTCCCAACTAACGCATTTAATCCTTACCAATGACAATGTAAAAGTAGGTAAGTAATTCAAATATGGCGTAAAACCAATGGCAATGCTAGAATGATTCTTAATCAAACATGGTACAATGCTCGCAGTTAATTTCGGAACATACCCACAATCACTCGTGCACTTGTCAAAATATGACAGACAGCTGTTATTATAACATTGTCATTTGTCACTTTTATAGTTTGAGATTGAGTAAGACTAAACTTAAAAACAAGGCTTTTATCAGTTTTTATCCCTCTGGTAATATGTAGTTGTGCTGAAAATCAAAACTATTAACAAATATTGTGATCCATCCATCTTTAGACTTCAAAATAAAACGGCATATTTATAAAATTTCTCGTGTTACATCCACATCTTGACATCGGCAGAATCACTGTGCCAGTCACAACAAATTACAAAATTATAAAAGACAAAACTAAAGAAGTGATTGCGCTCCTCTCCTGTAGCTCGTTTGTTAGAAAAGGAAAAAGAATTTTAATAGATTATAGGTACCTACTGACTACAAACCATGTGAGGTCACCCTCATCTAAAAATTATTTATTAACGCGCGCAGTACGCTTTGCCCTCAATGGGTCGCTCTTGGGGACTGCAGATATGGATGTTGCTGCGTTGGATGGGGTCGTCGTAGCCTTGACCATGGATGGCTTGGATTTATCCTTCTCGGCTGTAGGTGGTGGTATGTTATAAGCGACTACCAACTTCTCCAGGTCATCATTTGAAAACACTTGCTGCCGTGTCCCATCAGGCAGTTTAATGTTAATTACTCCATCCATCGACCATACCTGTTTCATACTGAAATGCTGCCGGGCTGCCAAAAATAGGTTGTGTCGATATTTGGTAAAATACTCACTAACTACATATCCAGTACCTTTAAGTGAAGTTTTATTACGCCAAATAGCCCGTTTCACAGATAGATCAGTAAACTTTACCAGTATGGGACGACTTTGACCTTGTGTGTTGTGTGACCTTGTGACTCACATCCACGCAGGTACTTCTAAACTAAGATCTGCCACTATATAATTTATATTTGTCCCCTTTAGCTAATAGGTGGTATTGAAGCGCATTGGATTGTAAGAAAAAAACAGCAGGTCGTCACTAGTCTAGAGTTCATTGGAAGTCTTCCTTTATCAACAAAAAAATATATTTTTTTTAATAAATGTTACAATTTATCGTCTAGATTAATCCGCAAGTTGTGGTTTATGGATTTTGTGACACCCTATTCTTTTTGTTACGACTGACCAAGTGTTTTGTCGACTGTACGTTGTACATGCATCCCTAATGCTTTTGTCATGTTGCCTACCAAGGTAATATCAGACAAAGTCGTATCAAGGACCTCCTTTATAATGAGCAGAGAGGAAACGATCTTGTATTTGCGTCACAAACATGCTCTCCCGCGTCTATAGGGAGAGGTGTACACAGGTTTATAGTATAGCTATATGAGATTAATCAGGCCACATGTGGTATTATTTATGAGACACTGCAACGCACTGCCGGATGAAAATAGGTCATAGAGTTACACAATATACAAAGACACCGAATATATTAAGCGGGATAAATAAAGAGTTCGTACGCGAAGAAAGGAAAGCGGCACGGGATGATTTAACGTAGGCAGGTAATAAAAGTCTAGCATTTCATAACTTAATTTTACTTATGTTTTTTTTTGTTTAGTAAATTGGCTTTTTGTACTCACTTTTTACGTACATCTACTTTGCACAGTATTTATAATTGTGATAAGTGATCTTTGTAGCTTCTTATTTTTTTGGTTTCAATATAATGGGTATATAAAAATTATTTTCATTTGAATGTGTGTAATTATCAATAAAAAAAGAAATATTTTATTTGGCCCTATTGAACTGATACTAAAAGTTCTTTCACTAATTCATAGCTGTTGCAGCAGTGTCTTAGAGTAACATAAAATATCAGGATAATGTGTATGCAGAGATGTCATACACAGTGTATGACATAGGGATACCTAAATTCATAATAATAAATAATACAGTTTCCTAAATTCTCGTGATCGAAACCGCGGACAACGTCTACTCATTTGCAAATGGAAATTGAAAAGAATCCATTAATCTTTATTTGCCTTTCTTTTCCGTTAACTTTTGCCTCATAAAAAAACAAGTGACAGAATGATTTGTGTAACGGAAACAGTTGTTCCACTCTTAAGAATGTGCCTGCCGGAAGCCCTTCGCGGCACCAACAGCCTTATTTGACTTGGAGCTCCGACATGCGCTATCTGACGAGAATTCTAATACGCTTCCGTCTCACTAGAAATGATGTGCCAACACGTAACCGTTTCCTTGTCCCTTCTTGATTTTAGTCTTTGCTAAAAAAAAACGTTTAAAGCACTCTTTTTTCTTTTTTAGCTAACCCATACATATCATAATACAGAAATTTAACAGAATTCATAGTAAAATTCTTATTTGAATTGTTTATTTATTTTATATTCAAGTAGTACTAAAAAATCAGTCGGTTTTATACTGAAATAAAAAGGCACGGTAATTATTACGGTTGGTATATACCGCCTGATCAACTGGTGACATCACAATTACATAATTGAAGCGGATGAAAAATTGATTGGATTACCTATAGTATAAGTTTTTATTACGATATAAATACTTGTTTCAAAATTCTTTCATCACGACAAAACGAAGCGGCTGTAAACAGCTAGGCTCAGATTAAAGGGCATAAAAATTTCGCAAATGTTTTTCTGTCTACATGGCTTTTAAAACATATTCGCAGCATAAAAAGCGATTCTGTGTTTGCGCACGTAATTATAATTTACGCCAGCCAGCTAACTTCGATATTGCATGTTGTGTAGAGTTAGATGTTATCAAGTTTATTTCACAACAACTGTATTTGGTGGGCGGTCTCAGGTGTTAAGGGGGATTTAAAGTTCATTGCACAGTTAGAGGGCGGTACCTTCGCTCATATATCTTTTAAAGCGCCCGAGTTATAAAGCTCCGCAACAATGCACCTTCAAGCTGGAGGACGTAATCTCTGAAAAACTTATCAAAGTACCTAGGTGTTACCACCATTTTGTTTGGAACGTCATAAATATTAGCAAAAATTGGAAACAGAATTTTCTCGGCGTTGACAATGTTTTCATAAGTTTTGAACCTACGCCACAAAACTTTTCCAATGATTCAACTTGGAAGTTTCTGAAGGTTCTGATTTCTAGGCAATTAATTTTGTTTTATCTCATTTTCGTTTTCATCCCTTCTGTTATCACCAAGTTTTTCTTAACTTTAATAGCACCCGTTTTGTGGTACCTACCGTAGATATTGCTATATCTGGGTTAGGTATATTTCATTCAATAGATTTTAATGTTGAAATTAAATTATCTCGAACAACACTATTTCTACTAGGGGTAAGCGAACCTCAGTGCTATACGCCAGGTATCGCGGGTCGATCCCCAATCGGAGTAAACATCTATGAAAATGAAATGAACGATTGTGTTTATTCGAAGTCAGGGTGTTTAATCCTACTAATATTATAAATGTGAAAGTGTGGATGTTTGGATGTTTGTTACTCAATCATGCAAAAACGACTGAACGGATTTGGATAAAATTAGGCATGCACGTTGTCAGGGGTACAGAGAAGGACATAGGGTACTTTTTACCCCGGGATTCCTGCGGGAACTTTAAAATTACCGCAGGTGAAACCGCGAGGTGCAGCTAGTATTTTATATTATTTTTTAATTTGGAATATTAATAATAATAAACTACAATGGCATAAATTACATATTATTCTTTACTAATATTATAAAGAGGAAATGTTCGTTTCTTTGTAGGGGCCTATAGAGGGGATTAATAAATAATTTCTAGAACTAACGATCTGACTCTAAACAGTTCGCGACAGGATCACGAAAATGACGCCGAAAATCTGCGGGGAAATAGCTACTTATAGAAAATCCTCCTTTTTTGGAAGTCGGTTAAAATTAAAAGCAAAAAGTTTCCACTTTTATTTTAATAGGTAGGTACAAAGTGAACTTATCCAATTCAAGTTTGAAATGTTTTGAACCAGAAAATTATTATGATCAAAGAGTTTACCAACATAACATTTGTTTTATAATGCGTACCAACAAACTTGAACCAACAACCGCAACCAACAAAATGGAATGTCTGCTACCGTAGGTATGTATGTATGTATTAGGTATTCTTAGGTACTGTTATAAATGCGAAAGTGAGTTTGTATATTTATTTATTTGTTTGTGACGCTTTCACACCTTAAGCTTAACCGAACATCATGAAATATTGCATAGGAACACGTTTTCAGGAGTAGAGAGAAGGACTTAGGGTACTTTTTGTCCCTAGTAGTACTAATAATATTATAAACTAGCTGTTCCCCGCGGTTTCACCTGCAAAAATTCGGAGGTCCCCTGTCAATTCCCGTATAAAAAGTTTTTTTGTACCCCTGAAAACGCGTATGCAAAATTTCATCATGATCGGTTCCGCCGTTAAGGCGTGATAGCGTGACAAACAAACAAATAAACTAACAAACTCACTTTCGCATTTACTTCATTTTTAAATTAGGTAACGATAGAGTACATTAAATTAACTATTTAAATTAATACTTCTATGGAATCGATACATTACCATTTTTGACCGTCTTCAAAAAAGGAGACAAGGTTCTAGTTCTATTCTGTTCAGATGTATGTTTTTTTGTAAGTCACATTTAATTTTTTATCTGATGATCTATCATCGTTCGGCTCCCGTGGAAGTGTTCGCGAATGATTAACGAGGTGGTAATACAAAGGTTGAATGGTTTGTATAGTGGAATTATGCTGACAGAGCAATCTCATTACGGCAACAATAGAACAGACAAGCCATAAATCATGGCATTGTGTGTAACCGTCGGCGGTTCGCACCGCGCGCGTCGCCTCGCCCGTCTCATTATCTTTTTACGCAATTGCGGAAATTTTATGAATCATCATTATTGAAGTGAATTGAAACCGATTGATCACGGCAGGGAAGGGAAATCTTTATGTGTTACCTACGTATTATGTTAGACTGGGATAAAGCTTTTTGTAAACTAACATCATGTAATAGGGATGTTGACTACTATTGAAAATCAAAATTCTAATTAGTCCGTCAGTTAGAAAATAAAAAAAATAGACACGTATTTTTTGTTCTTTTAAATAAATTAAAATATACAGAGATAAAGGGCATTAAAGTTTAGGGTGAGGGGGTCGTGACGTCACTACTCACTAACCGCAAAACCGCCATACAAACTGTCAGAATAGTGACGTCACGCGAAATTTCAACTCAATATATCGCCGTTATTTTTTGATTACGTAAAAAAAGAAAAAATATGTGTCCAATATTTTTTAATAATCTACAAGACGGACTAAAAAATAAAAATTAGTCCACATGCCCATTGCGGAAATTTTATGAATCATCATTATTGAAGTGAATTGAAACCGATTGATCACGGCAGGGAAGGGAAATCTTTATGTGTTACCTACGTATTATGTTAGACTGGGATAAAGCTTTTTGTAAACTAACATCATGTAATTGTGGTCGAATGGTAAGACGTCATGCTAGTAACCAGCCAACTGTTAACTACTGACTCAACGGATCATCATACAATAAATGCTAAAGAATACAGGATTAAGGTAGGTAGTTCCCCTTACTGCTTCTCTGGTGCTTCCATCTTGAAAACTCGCACATACTCTTTAATTCTGAAACTTCAGTATGAGTGTATACTAAAAAGCATTCACCAATGACCCATTGAATAGAAACTAAATTTATTTAACGCCCTGAAGTTACAATTTTTTAAAATATACACATAATTCATGTCTATAAGCATTTGACAGTTGAACCATTTGCATATTAAAACGAATTTAGTTGGAAACGATATTCCGAGTTCAGTTCTTTGTCTATCCCATGTCAAATTAAGATACGGAATAAGCCGAAATTTCAGTAAACCGAGTTAGGACTTACGCATGCCAATCTCAATTTGAAAAAATTATGAGAAGATTTTTCCAGCAGAATTTTCTACCTTTGCATTTTTGTATGTTACTAGGTATAGGTATTTGTGTATATTTAAATGTAAAACTACTTTCCATATTGCGGCTATTACCAATGTGATAAATGCATAAACCAATTATCTTTATTTATAAAAATTAATTGCTGTTCGTTTGTCTGTCTTGCTAAGAAGATTAATGTTTTTTGACATGTTCCTAACTAATACTAACTACTACCAACTAACTTAAAAATATTTATAAATTGTATAACGCGTTGGTCTTTTGACTGTAATGTTATATGTTACCTATTATGAAATAAAATAAATAACTTGTCTCGCTAAAACTCGAGAATGACTAGAGCGATTTGGCTAATTTTGATCTTGAAATATTTGTGAAAGTTCAGGGAAGGTTTAGGAAGTAAATTAGGCTACTTTGGAGGTTCTGCGGGAATTCCGAAACTCACGCTGGTAAAAACACGGGGCACAGCTACGAAGTGGGTAAGAGTAAATATTTTTTCTTATGAACTTTGTTTTTCACATTTTAATGCTGTATATACTACTGCATCACCTACCAACAGTTTTACTGTCATAAATATTTGTATACTCCACTTGGTAGCCTGAAAGAGATCGCTTTATAGTGCCGCCCTTTGGAGACACTTAATACTTTTTATTTTTTATTAATTTTTAGTCATATTTACTATCTGTAGTGATCCATAAAGTCTTTTTCATTCATTCAGGCATTTCTATGATACTGATCGACTCTATGAAATTACCTAGATCCAAAACACACCGACATGCTAGGTAAGGTAAGTACTGCTGACTGAAGACAAATGATGTTAAGGATACAGAGAAGAACATAGGGTACTTTTTTTCCCGGGATTCCCGCGTAAACTCCGTAATTACCGCGGGTGGAACCTCGGGGAACAGCTAGTCAGAAATAAATCAATGTGGGTGAAGTTGGATTCAAACTTTGAACCTGTGAATGATATTCAAGCGTGTTGGCTAAAAATAATTGCATTCAATTAAAACAAAATACATTCTTTAATACTTAAATTCACATCTAGTCCACTTTAGAATATTAAAGAGCAGAAATAGACCAAATGGCGCCGCTGCACAATCTCTACTAGTGATTTATGGTATTCATTCCAGTTGGAACAACTGTTTGCTCCGCCTGCTTTCTTTTCTGCAACTTAAACGGAGCTAACGAGCATCTTGCTATAATGAAAACTCTGTGGGGAATTAGAGATTTTGTACCGAATAGCTTAAGGAAATTGAAACCGCAAACTTTTTCAACAGACGCGTAATTACTGGAAGGAAAATTGTAGACTATTGTAACTGAGCTATAAGTGCACAGCATAAAATGGGAGAAATAAGATATACTAGATATAATTTCTTCATCCCTTGAAATATTTTAATCATATTCATCATCCGCCTCACCAAGATAAAACTGCTGAAAATACTAAGAATTAATTTCGGAAAATCAAATCTACAAAGGGCGATAAAAATTTGTAGCGTCAGTGTTGAAGTTACAGACTACAGTCATTGAAATCTGTATTTGGGCTCTTCTTTCCAAATAAAAGCCTGAACTTCCGCTGTATATAATTACTATTATTAATATTCTTATTTATGTTGTCCTTGTATGTAATAATTGTTGAATAAAAAATAAATTAATATTTAAGGATTTTTGGTAATTCAATCCTGAAGGGTAAAAGGGTGAAATGCGAATGAAATTGTATGGGTCAGTTATTTAATTGTATCAAAATTAGAATCAATCCTCTGCATGAACGCAGATTAAATTGAAACCTTTTAAGTAGCTAGTTATCTTGCCAGTCTCGTTTCTTACAGGATTTTTTTTTAGGTTATTTCATAAATAATATTATATTCAATATTATTCAAATATATTATGTTACTTTTACGTTAGGTATTTTACCGTAGGAATGTATTTAAAATTTAACTTTAGTATCATTAAAAAATTGTCACATAAAATCGAGTTTTTTTTATCCTACCCCAAAAAATAAATTGGTCACAATGACTTTCAAAATAACTATGAGTACCAGCCCCCTTAGCCAAGTTGACAGTCTACATATAATCGTTAACGCATAGAAAACCAAGGAACGGAATCGTTTTGTCACGCCAAACTGGACTTTTGATCGGACGAATTTACGACCATTCGTTCCTTAGTTTTCTGTAAGTTTCTAAAATTGTATATTGTAAACTTGACTAAAGAGGTTGGACTCCAGACTCGAGAATCAGTTGACGTTGTACGACTCTACACTTATTTTCTTTTCAGTTTCATGTTGTTACCGGATTACCAGAATGGCTCCCCGGGTAGCACTAAGTGGATAGTTATTAGTAAAGTGTTAAATTTATGGGATAACTAGAGTGTAAATACACGAGCTCGTCCTCCTACATTTTGGTCTGGCATTAAGTGCCCTTTATAAGGAAAACTCTACATGGAAGAGCGTCAAAGCGAAACACCCCACTTTTAAATTATCCAAGTTTTGCGGTTCAAGTTTGGTGTATATGAAATAGAAACGTAATAAATAATTATATTTTAAAGTAGATATTATCCTACTGGGTATAATAAGAGAAACTTTGAGGCAATTATTTCCACCCACTTGTGTTACAATTCTTTTTGTTAATATCATAAGTAGGTACTACGTGATAAAGTGTACTTATCATGATTGTTCGAGTTTCCGCAGACTTTAAATTTTTCCCTTTTACATTAAGGAAAGATCATATTATAATCACTGACATCAAGGTTTAATAATTAAAATTCTAGACTAGGCATAAAATAAGTATAAACTATATAAGTAGGTATATAAGTTTTCTTAAACATGCGCGAAAATATTGTCATTACTTTTGAATAAAGAACACGCGAAGTATCATATTTACGTAGACTGAAAAACCAAAATCGCTTCCCGGCGCGTTCGTTGAATTTGGAACGGAGAGCGCGCCGGCAATGTTGTATGAAACGGTGTGCTGTTTGTATTTAGAACTCTTTTATGCATCGTACTCATTGAGTTCTCGTGGCTGTATAGCCACAGATGCGTTTACCTTTCGGCACAAACTGTAAAACAAAGATCATATAATCACTACGTTTTAAGATATGGGACTCCCATACTGTGAAATGGAATGACGCGAATTGTCAAAATTTTTGCCCTAGCAATCATGGCCGATTCCCACAGAAATAGTGCTGTTCTGCTTATAGCGAATGGTCGTCATATCGATATCGATAAAAAATCAGGACTACTACGGTTCTTCATAGTTTTTTTATTATTTTATAGCTACAGAAAAAAGCACCAGTGACGGCTTAATTGCTGTCGGTTAAGTATATTTAATATTGAACTTAATGTAAGCCATCATTGGTGCCTTTTTCAGCTGCCTCAAATAAAGAAAGTAGCTGGTTGGGAGTGAGACACAACATTTATTTGAAAAAGGTATTTTTTTGTATTTATTGAAACACCGTCTTGTGGAACATGGTCAAGTTGACTACTTGACTAATACGGGTCACGGTTTTTCTTCCTGCGCGTTCTTTTTGTCAACCGGTCACTCGATTACTGGAATAAATTAAAAAATTCTAAATTCAAGAAAATAAAATCGAATGACAATGTAGCATAAACAAATCGCTAGGTTCATTACCAGTATCGGCTAGCTGCAATTTTATGTACCCTGACTCCTGAGTAAGCAACTGATTCTTGCAAAAAATCAAGTGTCCAGCTCAGGGAGAACACTTAAACATACAACTTTGCCCATAGTTTAAAACTATTATAAGAATAATCACACGGTCACCCGGTAAAAACAGCACGAATAAAAAAGACTTACTTATTGACTTTGACTTATTTTTTCTTACTCAATTGTACTATTTTATTTTGATCTGCATTCAACTGCTCTATTTTATTTGATGGAGTTGTTCGATTGGTAAATAGGCCAATTCTTTTTAGTCTTAACCCAACTCTTGCACCTAAAACAAAAATAATGGATTTATCGATATCTGTAAAAAAAATCTGCATATGTATTTTCCGCACTATTTACATATTCTTTCAAATCACATAATAAATTTACAAAACACTATTTTTGTTATTTTAAGCACTGAATAAGAATAAAAACAACTATAAATTGAATAAAATTTACGTACCGGACTGGATCAAGAGGAAATCTTGAAAGAAAAGTCCTTTTTACACCATTTTCATTCTTCGATTTTACTCCGCAAATTCATACGTTTTATAAGACATCTTATTCGATGGTTCACTTACAAGACAAAACAAACGTACTAAACTAAAAAAACACTGAAATACTATTAAATTAACAAATAATAACACAATAACAATTAATTTTTCTTTCAATTGAACCAGGCGCCAAAATTTTTACCGCTAAGACTGAGTACTGACTGACATTGCCATAGTCTATAGAGCGAGAAGACCGAATGCCACCATTTCAACTTGGACACAATCCATACATTTTTTCTGAAGTATGGAAGTTGCGACAGCCTGCTGTAAAATAAAAGAAAAATTGGCGGTAAAGGTTTTGTGTAACAACATAATTCAAATTTCTGTCAAAGTATAGTGACAATCATTGTAACAATACATAACTCTTCCATTACGAGCATTTACGTGTACAGCGCTAAGCTCCGATTTGACAGGCAGCTCGACATCTGCTCGGGATCTCCGGGAGCGTGTCTGCCTGTCGTATCATTTTGTCTGTCAGTTCTGGTATTCGGTGTCAGTATGACGCGCGAGGGCAGGAGGGATTGTAACGCTGATAATACTCGTATGATTGTATCTATCTATATCTACACCATTACCAATATCATATTATGTGCGAATGTGAACTTGTTTGTTGAATTGTAACGCTTTCACAGCCTTACTACTAAACTGATCTTCATGTACTTAATATTTTATTCACGTTGTCAAGGGTACCTAACAGAGAAGGACATGGGGTAGGTACTTTTTATTACGGAATCCCCGCGGGAACTTTGATACGCAATTTTTTATATTTTTTTTAGTTACATACATATATCGATAACATGAAATATTATCGAATGTGTAACCTTACAACTAAGATTATGTCGTAATACGGGAGAGTTATCACAAAACTATTTATCCTATATAAGTAAATTTTATTCATGTATAATTTTTTCTTTTCAAGTGAAATTTTCTATGTAGATATTATGCCTTAGTTTACGTACGTGTTTATATTTTTACGGGAACAAAGACTGTTTATACCGTTTTAATTTCTAGTTAATAAACATATTTGTATTTTTATATAAAATATATATATCTATTATTATATGTATATATATGTAATGATATGTAGTATATATCACGTTTGGTTGGTTTCCACGACACAAGCTCATAGCTCAGTGTGGGATCAAGTAGATCTGTGTATTGTGAAGTGGGTTATTACTATTATACTATCTATAGGTATAAAATAAGTTTTCCTATTTATAAATAGGTTAGAATTTTTCCTTTGCAAACAATTTAACAATTCTGAGAAGGGTCAAAGTTATACAAAGTATTTGTAATAAACATTACGCTGCATTTCAACATACTTTGTTGCGTGAAATAATCCTAGTTGGGATTTGCTGGTCGGTCTGCTCCAACACCACTATTCTGAGACTTTGTAAGGCGTAAAATCACTACCAACAATTTTGTAGGTAATAGGTATATTATAGTATAGATAGTACGAGAAGAGATATTTTTTAAATTTCAACCATGCTACAACAGTTTTCTTGTTTGTCTGTTGAATTTTTCCTGTTATGAAAACAGGCTACACGACAGGCGGGGGATCGCGGGCTCACTGCTAATCCTACTAACATTATAAATGTGAAAGTGTGGATGTTTGTTACTCGATCACGCAAAAACAGCTGAACGGATTTGGATGAAATTTGGCATGCACGTTGTCAGGGGTACAGAGAAGGACATAGGGTACTTTTAGTTCCGGAATTCCCGCGGGAACTCTGAATCACCGCGGGTGACACCGCGGAGCACAGCTAGTAAAAAATAAAAATCAGTTTAGTAGCGTTTAGTAATGTAAGGAGTTCGGAATAGGGCTTCTACGGTGATACAAGGCGAACGCAGTAATCAACGGAAACTCAGCAGCTTAATATCCTGTGACGTCACTAATTTGAATATTAGTTAAGCCGCACACAATAACCGCCAATTCGATAAAGCTCCTCTATTCATTTTGACGTGAATCGTTTTAGTTTGATGTTACTTTACTGAACTCCCCTACAAATGTAGTTTATGGTTAATTAGTTGGTTATTTAGCTTATATTATAGAATGTTGCTTAAAGCTATGATCGAATTTAAAGAGATAGAGACGCGCTGAAGATTGATTAAATAGATTGAAATTAGAGATTTATATTAGTGACTAGCTGTGCCCCGCGGTTTCACCCGAGTGAGTTTCGGAGTTCCCGCAGGAACTCCCATTTTTTTTTAATAGCTACAAACGTTCCCTGAACTTCCACTAAGATACGAGGATCGAATCCTGGACACCCTCATTCAATAAGTCACTATCTTAACCTTTCACCCTGTATACCTAACTTCTTACGTGCGTATTCCTACATAAAGAGCGAGACGCACTTTTTCTTCCATAGCTTACTGTACTGTACAAGGGAAATTGATTTTTTCGCTTTGACCATAAACGGAATTAGATATAATATAATTTTATTACCCACCTATTCCTTATATTGTCCCTACTTAGGTATATCTTCGCACCCGTATCACTTATTCAACCATATTTTCGTGTTAGTGTCGACACCGTAAGCGATAAATAGAATTTCTTTTAGAGTTTTACGCATAAAACGAGCAATAACTGTCGAGATAAAGGAAACGATACGCCTGCCTTTTCTGCCGGGTCTTTGACTATAAACGAAAAAGCAAAATTTCCTTTTTGTGGATTACATTATGTTTTATTAACTCTTTTAATGTTGGTCGTTTACAAAGTACCTACACTATACACGCTTTTGATTTCAACAATACTTTTATATAAACGACTACTATAATATGTTTACGCCACCCACATATACTTATAGCTTTGCATATACCTATATATATATACCTAATAGTGATAACGTCACCCATTGCATCGTCTTAATATTTACCGCAGAATATGTTGAATAAATTTTAAAGTAACACCATTTCATGTAGGTAGGTACCTATCATATTCTTGCAAATAAATGAAAGAAATTTAAATAAGTAAAACTTTTTAAAAGTTATCACAAGGTTTACGATGCCATGACTTCATTGGCCTTAATTTTAATTAAGTCCCATTTTGTGAGGATAACGAGCCGACAAATTTGTACTCGAATAAAGTAGAAAGTTATGTAATTATTTGTACTTTCCTTATCAACGTAAAAATGTTTGTAGCAACTGAATTTACTTTCAGCAGCAGTTACCGTGGAAATTTCAGGTCCTAATTAGTTGGTGGCAACTGGCAATTAAAGTAATCAAGAAACCATATGGCAATTAATGTACTGCAAAAAGTTAACCAGTGCAGCATTTGCTGTAGAAACTGCAGGCACCAGTACGCTCGCTGATATTTGAATTGGTTTCGAGGAAATACGGTACACAGCAGTGCTTTTTGTAAATTATAAAATTAAAAATTATATTACGCATATTGCCGGGGTACGAAAATCAAAATTCTTTTATTCCGTCAGTTAGAAAACTAAAAAAAATAACAGACACGTGTTTTTTGCTCTTTCAAAATATCGAAAAAAGACTTATGTAGATAAAACGCCTTAAAGTTTAGGAGTGGGAGCTCGTGACGTCATAACTAAATATAAAATGTACCCAGGTGTGACGTCAAGCATAATTTCGACTTAATCTATCGCCGTTATTTTTTTTAATAACAATATATAAAAGGAATCCAATATTTTTTATTAAAATTTAATTCATCTATTATTGTAATTATCATAATTTAAAATATTAATAAGGAGTATTTTTTTGCTTATAATATAAATTAACACTTAAAATACCTACGCTATATCTATTATCTATAGCTATATTTATTGATCTAACACTAACTCGTATGCTTGTGTCATGGAAACCGAGAAACGTGTTACATTAGATACTTTATAGATCCTACTTTCTACTAATATTATAAATGTGAAAGTGTGGATGTTTGGATAATTGGATGTTTGAATGTTTGTTATTCAATCACGCAAAAACGGCTGAACGGATTTGGATGAAATTTGGCATGCACGTTGTCAGGGGTACAGAGAAGGACATAAGATACTTTACATTCCGAAATTCCCGCGGGAACTCTGAAATTACCGCGGGTGAAACCGCGGGGCACAGCTAGTATATTATAAATACAAATTCCTGGCCACTTCTTAGATAACATATATAACAATCTTTAGCTTTTAAAAATCTAAATTGCTGTTGTTTTTAAAGTCAGTATGAATAACAGTGAGTACTCAAACTGAAACGCTTTTAAGTTATCATTATCCAGTGATGAGCGAAACAGAAAATATCTTGAGAAATTATCGCCTATTGCGGTAGCGTTTATTAGGTAGGTACCTAATAAACATAAAACATAAAATAAGCTTCTCTCAATTTAATAGGAGAGGCCAGCTTTTTCTATCAATGTCAACGTCAGGATCAATCTTTGAGATAGATGAGAAAAGCAACCCAAAAAAATATACACCAGAGAGATAACAAACAAAACACAATCCATATCATCGGAGGAGCGCTATATATCAAACATAAAGGATTATTGTCACACAAAGATATTTGAATATTGGATGATATTATGTATTTAGTACCAGTAGAAACATTTCAGCAAGTTCGTTCCACTCTGGGCTCGGAACTCGAACGGCATCGGCAGTGCTGACTCTGATTAAACTCATAAATTTGGCCGCCAGATGGCGCACGCCGCGCTGTAAATCTGCAACCAATACTACATCTGTCTCTATTCCCCGCGGCGTGATTACGTCTCGTTATCTGTAAAGCAATCAATTCACTTATAAAAGGACATTCGTCAGTGTTATTGAAATAGGCTAGTTTCTTAAATTTTCTTTTTTAGTTCGTTTTGTAGATTATTAAAAAATATTGGACACGTATTTTTTTTTTTTATGTAACCAAAAAATAACGGAGATATATCAAGTCGAAATTTCACATGACGTCACGCCTCGCTACAGTTTGTTCGCACGTTATAGCGAGCTGTGACATCACGAGTCCCCCACCCTAAACTTTAATGCGCTTTATCTATGCATATTTCCATTATTTTAAAAAAGCAAAAAATACGTGTCTTTTATTTTTTTATTATCTAACTGACGGACTAAATAGAATTTTGATTTTTTTACCCAGGAAACTAGCCTATTGTTTCGCGACGTATTGAATATTATGTGTTTGCATCACGCGTTCGCGCTTCGAAAAGATTTTCATATGAAACTCTAATACTGAGGCCCTTATTTAAAAATAACTATGATAATAAATTATTATTACATAAGTCAGTATACTTTATTCAGTGTATATACTTAGGTACTATAGAGTACTATATAGATTGCTTTTGTAAGTGTAAAGTTGGTTAAAATAATAATTTAGGTACAAGTAGTGTGAACATGAATGAGTGAATTTAAAAATATTCCTATTTAAATTTATCACAACACAATTATAAACAGTTGAAGATATACATATTATTATACTAAGTAACAAAAAGAATTTCCACTAGCCAATTTTTTTTAAGTGTTTCCTACTCTACGTTTATAAATTTTCCTTTTACCTTTTAATTGCCATAAGCATAACTTTCCGTCAAAAGTAGGTACAAGTACTATACGCTACACGACACTTGTCCTGCTTTATTAACTAAATAGGATAATATCTCTTGTTTTTATAAAAGTTTCACTTCTTTCACAGTCATGTACACATTGAAAGGCGCACCTTTTTTTTTAATATAATAAAGTCATTAGAAAATAAATAATATGTAAGTACAACAAACGAAACAAGATAATGTTGTTTTAGATAAAATTACAAGTAATTCTGTGAAAACGAACTTCTTGGCGCAGAGTTTATTTGTTTTGCCTCAGTACTGAAAGCGAGCCATAACCGAACTTACCTATCTATGTATGTACCTAGGTGCTTATTTGAAAGTTGTGCTCTCTCTACAAACAACATATTGTAAGCTGCTAACAATACTTACACAAGCATTGTACCTAGGTCACGAGCAACTTACGCTGAATCATTTCCTTTTGCCTATAATAATTGGCTAAGTTTAATTATTATTATTTTTGTACACCTTTTTGATGGCAATAAACAATTTTATTATTATTTTTTTTTTCTATTATTGATAATAATTATATAACAATTTATATTTTAGAAAAATATAAGTTCGTCCGTACCGTTCGTATTTTAGAAAATAAAAATTCATTATGGTTTTGGAAATACCTCTATTATTATAGAAACACTGAATTTATTGATTACAAACAAACGTTTTAATAAAAGTGTAGTCATGATCTGACACTTTTTTTTACTTTATTAATATCATCATTGGTTATACCCCCACTGGTAAAACCAATGATAGGCTGATGAGGTATATTTAATTGACAGGCGGTAAAATCCTGCTACCTACGTATCATCGCTCTCTACCTCGCGAGATTAGGCAACTTTCTGACCAATAGGATAAGAAAAGAAAACATTAAAATACATCTGTAGAAATTTTTAAATTCTTTTTATTTTTGTTTTTTTTTTTTTTTTTTTAGAGGATGGATGCTCGTATTCGCTAAAGTCTGGAAGTGATAACAATGGCAGACAATTTCAATGAGATTTGCATTAGAATGCGCGGGGAAATGGTGCAGCGAGAGCTTTTGTAATGGAACTCGTATAATACCTACTGGTGTGCCTCGCAAGCCTTAAAATATGAATACAGTAATACTAGCGGTTTCCCACAATTTTAGCCCTCGTTTTCAAATGTACCATCGTTCGCTCCCTTCTATTTTAACGTGTGCTTCTGTGTATCTGTTTAACTGTGTGTCTGACTGTGGCATCACGATTCTCAAACGGCTGAACCGATTTTGAATTAGTTTTTTTTTGTTTGAAATATGACTTGATCCAGATTCCAGAGTGTTCGTGAATATTTTCAATTAAATATGTTCATCCGTTTGTAGATTATATGAGTTCTTTGATGAATGGATGTGAGCATCTTCCACTATGAGTCGAAATTTGGTATTAGGTTACTTTAATTACCTATATCAGAAGAACATACTCATATAGTAGTCACCTCAGGAGTTATTTAAAATTTATTATTAATGGCGTTTTAAGGTGGTTACTCTTACTCTTAATGATGTGTAATGCAGTAATTTAGAATTTTTTGTAAAATTCAATCCATTAAAATCTTTCTGGACATAATATATATTAAGGAACGGTTTTAATACATTCGTGATATTGTTAAAAGGTGACGTTGTAACACAAATATGTAGTTATACCTAATTCTTCTGTGTATACAGCATGTCGTTTTGGAACATGTCGATCTTTTGAGGTCGAATTTGAATGAAACATTAAAAAAAAACAAAAGGTTTAAATACTGTCACGTGTATACTGAGCTGCAATTTTTTTTGGTAGGATAAAGACTTGGCGGTATTTTAGAAAAGGATTATTTAGGAGTATCGCAGGCATTCACCAATTATTATTATCTGCGTCTACCCTAGAAATTTCAAAAATTCATTGTAGAGAGCCCAATTTTTAGGTTTCAAGCTATCATATTAGGTACGTAGAATTAAATAAATAGAAACTCATATAGCACACGCAGAGTCATGCAATTTCACGAGTGGTGTAACAAGCTTACTATACGTCTCTCGGCAGTCGGTACAAACATAATTTCACGCTGTTCCACACACAAATCGATTGTTTTTGTGCTTCGATTTCGAATGGAACTTATCGTTCTGTGTATAATAGCTGTCTCTTTGGGTTTACTCTACTAACCACTCTATTCTCTAATATTTTTATATAAAAATGAATGGCTGTTCGTTTGTCTTGCTAAAACTCGAGAATGGCTCGACCGACGTTATTAATTGTTTTTTTCCTGGTTTCGTAATTATCAGGAGAAAACTTGTACTAAAGACAATTGGGCACAAGCTACTAAAAATATATTTTAACATTCTGGTGATTTACTTTTCCGAAGTGGTCAGTTATTTTAGAGTGATCAAAAACGAACGTTTCATCAAAGTTTATATTTTACGCGTTTCAAAATAAAGTTGGCAGTCTGTAGCGGAAAAATGTAGGTAAATAAGACTGAGAGTCATTGTAATAATTTTGTTCATATTTTATGAACATTTATGTGTTAACTAATAAATTGAGTCAAAACTGCCAAAACAACCACTTACATTTGTAATTATTATTATCAGCCAAATGAAGAAGATAATATCGTGAGATCATCTCTCATAGCTTTTACAAATATGGCAACCTCAACCCCTTTCTATCACGTCTTAGTTATATTTTGATTTAAACCAAGCTTAAATTAACTTTTTTGACTTAGGTAAGTAGAGTTAATTTAGTTTAAAAAACCTTAAATTATATGGTTACTTAGGTCAGGCTTGAAGATCTGGGCGACCGAACTTCACTCGTAGCGGGATCTGTTGTTAAGTAGAAAAGCAGTTCCAAATACTTATTGCCTGAAAACACGGATACAAGGACGTTTTCTAAAAATGAACCTTAGCTAGATCGATTATACGCCCCCAAAACCCCCTGCATACTAAATTTCATGAAAATTAATCGTTGAAGCCATTTAAGAGTTTCAGATTCAAGTGCAAACTAAATCACGGTCATATTTATGCTTACTTCGAAAATTATTACAGTTCTTATATAAACCGACAGTGTATTTAACTTTTATTCGTTTCGTTTTTACCCAACTTGGGTTGTCTTTAACTGGTAAAAAATTTTTGTTTAACCATCAAATTTAAAAGGACCGAAGTTTTTTTTTACAAATTCAAAATTTATTACTAAGTTTGAAAATTTCTGTTTTGTAACAAAACTCAAGATTTTCTACTGTATCCGCTATCGCGTGGTGAATGAGTGCGTCCTTCACATTGTTACAAAGAAAAACATCCCTGAAGATCCGTTGAAATTTATTTCAATTTGAACTGTATGTTGTTGTGCGAATGCTGATTTTTCTTTGTATAAATGTGTTTGTTTGGGTATATTTTGTAATAAGTTTTCGGTTGCAGCCCTCAAGTGAAGCTGCATGTAATAAGTGGAGTTCCGCTTCGTTATCCAGCCCCTGTAGTACGACCTACCTCACAGTGTATACTCGTCACATTCAAAAGAAACTCAATCTTTACTTGAATATGCTCCAAAATCCAATTTAGAATAGGTATACCTATGTATGTAGGTATTCGTATAATATGTTTGTGGTAGTAGTAGTAGTAACAATGAAAGATCATTCATCTATAGCTACTTATTCCATATTTGGCTGAACCGATTTTGATGTTTTGATGCGGTTTTTCTGTATTTCATTTATTAGTAATTGATCAACGATATCGAGGATGTTGGAAAAAAAATATATTTATTTATTACTATATTCATCTTACGGGGAATAAATTGTAATAATATCTTCACCGCAAATGCTTCAATAGACAATAAGTCAGAGAGCAGTGAACGGCAGGGTGTGCAAATCGCACACATATAGAAAGAACGACGTGACCTAAGCACGAATTTTATCCACATCTGTCTGTCTGTCCGCGATAATCTCGGCATCTACTGAACGGATTGTCATTCAGTTTTCATTAGTAGATTAAGCTAAGAGATATGATTTTTTTTCTTTTGAATTGATTTTTCGCGAAGTGGCAGTTTTAAAGCTCGGAGAGACAGATGATGTGATTATATTTTCTTTGAGACCAAAAAGTACATAACCACCACGTTTTAAAAGAGTGAGAAAATCTAACGTCATCACTGTCATTGCAAGGGTCGAAAGTTCACCCGGGTGAAACCGCGGGCATCAGCTAGTAAACGATAAAATCAAATATCTTAATATTAATACCATAAATATTATTATGTTCACATATTTATAAAAAAATGACGATCTCATAATTAATACACAGTTGATTAAATATAAATGAAACGCAATAAACCAAGATACGAAATAGGAAAGACGAACAATGACTTGCAAGTATGTCAAGTTTGGGTAGCGTTTAATACGAACCTAAAGTATTTTTGAATCGCAAGAATTACCAAAATTTGCAAAAGCTACTACGATATATTTGTAATTCTAAACAACTAGAAATGATTATGCAATACACTAGCGTGCCAAAGGATGACAGTTGTCTTACTTGAACATAGATAAGCAATAGTTTGTTGGCCTACACTGGTAGAAATTTTGAGTAAATGGTGTTTTAAAATTATAGTGCCATTTTTTGTGAAGTTTTTTTTTAAGGTTCAACAATTTTTCGGTATCTAAATAATGTAATAAGGTACTTACTTAAACACATAATTGAAACGTTCTCTAACTCAATAAAGTATTCTATATGTTATTGCTTATCGGCGTCCATTTGTTTTTTAATAGTTTTACTTATCTTCTATCTGTGTCTTGTGTCAGCGTTTTGTTTTCACGATTTGAGTGAATAATACAAACCATTCGTATCAAAACGAGATTTTGCATACTGCCCACTCTCTCCTCTACATCCCCTCTACTCTGGTTTTGCCTTACTTGAACAGGAGGTACATTATGCTATTTCATAACGAAATTACCAAAACTAAACCATTAAAATATAAAAAATGAAAATCAGAATTTAATTACGCACATTTCCTATCAAACTGATTGTTTTAAAGATAACAACCTCTTATTTGTGATAATCACGGGTGATAATGTTGGTTAACTTAAACGAGCGTCAGGATCTAAAGAAATTTTAAAAACAAATAGGTACATAATGTGACATTCCGTGATTTTTGTAATACCGTCACAATCACAAGAAAACTCAATATCGAATCTATACTTCATTTATTTATCTTTTGTTTTGTTTTCGTGCTCGGAGCACAAAAGAACGCTGAGCGATAGTCGACGGGACGTTTCTGGTCGTCTGCGCTTCCACCGACTATGTCAATATTGACTACCGAGCAGCATCTATCGACTAATCTTATAGAAACTGTTTGCTTTTACGATTGAAGGTTCGACGCTCTCGAGGAAACTTTCCGCATTTCAAATGGAATTTGCATATGGGCTACGGAGCAATATCTCCTTTCCGACCCCCATTTGAATCCCGCTGACAAAAAAAGCCAGAGCTATGTATCCATCAAAGATACGTAAGTCGCTTTTTTAAGTTCGTTTCATGTGAATGTTGTGTCAAAGCATTCTGCATTTTGTTGTAGTCTATGGTCAGTTTTAAAAGTATAAAAATTATTGCCTATTTGCTGGCTGTTTCGAGCAAGAAAGGAGTTAATAATTATTACGTCGGATTAAAGTCAAGTGCCCATTGTATTGAATAAAGAACCTTAATGCAAGTATAGCAAACGAAGCACATTTTAAGGAATATAATATACCTACCTAATAGTTAAGAATATAGTGGTGTTAATTTTAAATATCACTTTCTGCACCTAAATTTGCTACAAATTATCTACATGAAATATATATGATAATAATTCATGGATTAAATATATATGATAATTGATTTTTTTCAACTTTTTTCCCTTTTTTCATACTATATTTTATTTACATATATTTTTTCAAACAAAATCTGGCGTTTTCTTGTGGTATTATACATTATACAACATTGAATTTTGTTATATAGGTACCTATCTATTTATGTAATTCGATTTATATTTCAGCACAGAACCAATGTTAGCGATTCTGTCTCTATCTAAAATTAATTTGACTTCATATTCTCTGCTAATGTATGCACGAGTATGTAGCAAAATAATAACTTCTTACGTGATTATTAAAAAAACTTTAATATATCCTCTTTATTTTACCAATAAACTTTGACGTTTCGTGAAAGAACATAATATATACGAAATTTCAATCATCCACTTTGAAATTTAACAAGCAAATTTTTATAGTGAATATACCTTTACCTTTTATACCCTGTCGTGCAATTATCTAAAATAAATACGTACCTAATTAAACTTTAAATGTTATACATAATTTTGATTTCACTTTTAACAAAATCACCAAGCGATGTAAGTTTGCTATTTGCTATATTATTTTATGTGTTTATAATGTTACTTGAGCAATAATGTCACGGTTAGTGGTGATGAATATTCCGTTGCATAATGTAAAGCTAACAACATCTGTCCGCCTCTACGATCGCACACTATTAACCATTATGTTCAACCGAAGCACCACCATTTGCATATATATTGTCGTTTTAGAGCATTATCCACAAATAACATTAACATTAATATTACAAACTCATTTTTATGTTAAAATAACCAAAATTCTGCGGGTCACAGCGCCACCCGTAAATTTCGTTATACGCTTTCGGTTGGCTTCGCTATTGTTGGGAACAACTTTTCCAAACTTTCGCCTTGTACGTGGTTGAAATTCACCAATGCTGCATAGGTACAACATATTGAATACGGTGGCCTATTTAAAATTTACATATAGTAAAAAAAAATAATGTTTTCATTTAGCCAAAAAGAGATTGGGCTTATTGTCCGTTTCGCTTTTGTTTTGTTTTTATTTTGGTTTGTACGATGTATAAAGTTGATGTATTTTTTGTGAATGAAATAAATAACTGTTGACGTTATCCAACCTTTACTAAAGTTTAAAAAACACATTTAGAGCCAAGCCTATATAGAATGTGAAGTAGTAGGTACATAGAATACTTAATAACTTTGACAAAAATTAAAGGGATGCCGTTTTCGATGACGTTCAGTACGTAAGTGGCGATCGACCTCCTGGACATTTTCTGAAAACTGGATCGAGGAATAGAGTTGACATATTGGAGCGTTAATTCCAGGACCAATCGTTGGCAACAAATATAGTTTTGTTTCACCCGTGTGAATCTCGATTTCCCTAAGGGAACTCTTTGTTCAAGGATCAAAAGTATCCTACGTCATTCTAATAATAACAGTGTCATTTGGAGATACTGTAGCTTTCTATTAGTGAAAGTGTTTTTTTTTTAGAATCAGAGCGGTAGTTCCAGAGATTACCAACTGTAACCAAACACATAAACTTTACCTCTTTAAAACTAAATGGAGATGATGCGATTTTTAGGCGGATTTAAAGTAATAATGGCAATATCTGATAGTCAACTTAGAAAGTATAGAAATTGCTTGGCACATACATGAACCCACGACTGCCACCCTGAGGAGTAGACAGCAGAACTCTACATTTAATAAGCTCACAACAATAAATTCATTTGAACAGACACCGAAGGATTTACCTCCATATTTTGTAATTACAGCACGACGTACTTGCGCCGCAGCGAAATAATTTAACAAACTTCTTAAGCTGTTGTTACGTTTGGGTATAAATTCAGTTTTCATACAAATGACGAGCCTCGGGCTTTGGGAAATTAATGAATGCTTTCCCAACAAAGAGAGTTCATTAGTTATTTCTCATGTTAGAACAGTTAATGTTGTGGACGAAGAAGGGATCTCCGTTTTGTCATTTTGAATAAAAGGTGTCGCCACTTGGTGTGGGTATGTTTTTTTGATCTTTTTACAGGGTACTCTAAAAGTACATAATAAAGACATCGTGAATTATAAAATAATAAAATGCATAAGCCTCAGTCAGTCAGCTGAAGAGTTAGGTACTAAACAAGACACTCGTAATGAAGATTGTTTGTGGACCTTCACTATAAAACTACTGAAATAGTTCCCCCTAAGGAAGAACGTACAAGCTAGAATGTCCATCACTACATATCTAGACACGGGGCAGCATATCAAGCCAAGTTCAAGCAAAGGAACTAGCTAGCCAGCGCCGAGTGTAATATTACATGAACCACTTGGTGCCACTTTTGACCTTTCCAAACTTCTTTAACGTAAACACATGGAACTACGTGTGTTTTATTATATCCATAAGTACATGTAGAAGCCCAAATTTCATGAAGCTAGCTCAAACGGTTATAAAGATATGAAGGTCAAAAAGTCGTAAATTTTAGCACTGGCTGACTGACTGACAAATAGTACCTAATTCTAAGCTATTTCCAGATGACTTAGAAGGATGAAATTTGGAATCCAGCTCGGTAATTGTGTGTAAGCATAGGAAAAAATCTAAAAATAAAAAAGTCAAAAATTAAGTGGTGTCCCCATACAAAAAGCTTACGTATTTTTTATATTCTTTACAAAAAGTATTGAACTCACCAAAAACATAAATGTAAAAAACGAGAGCCAAGTTCAATGCAAAAAATATGCTTGGCTGTGGGCTTCGCCACAAAAAGAACGGAGATTTAAATGAGTGCCAAGTTCTATGCAAAATCGAAATATGTATTTATAGGAACAAAATAACTGTATTAAATTCTAACTCTGTAACTAGTATTAAACTCTATTTCTTTCCTTTATTGGATAACTATAACAATTGCTGTTATTTAAAAACGTGAGATCTTAAAATAGGTTTAGATATGACTTGGCCAGTTTTTATCAGAATTAAAAAATATATATAAATGTTTAATAATTTTACAAAATGACTGATGTAATGAAAACTGGCCAAGTCCAATCTAACCTACTTTAAGATCACAAGCTATAAAGTAAAGAAATAGATTTTAATACTTGCCACAATGTTATTTTGTTCCTATAAATACATATTTAGATTTTGCATAGAACTTAGCACTCATTTAGATCTCCGTTCTTTTTGCAGCGAAGCCCACAGCCAAGCATAATTTTTGTATTGAACTTGGCCCTCGTTTTTTACATTTATGTTTTTGGTGGGATTATAAAACAAATTTCTCAACCGCGTCTGTCTTTGTGTTTATTTGCGATAAACTCAAAACCTACTTTCATGCGGTTTTTACCAATGGATAGTGTGATTCAAGAGAATGTTTTATACGTATAGTTTATCCTGACTTCCTACGGGAATTCCAAAATTACCGCAGGTGAAACCGCGAGGGACAGCTAGGAATATATAAAAATACGGGTCCATATTATGTTTGCGGTCATAAAACTCGAAAAGTAGTCGTAGAATTGACTTGAAATTGCACAGATTTTGCATTTTACCCAAGAGTGTTTATAAATATTTTGTATTCCAAAGTTTCCCACGGAAACAGGCTTTTTTTAATCAAATATAACAATGGCAACAATGCAACATATTAACTATAACAAGTTATGAGAGAATTTAATACTAGAACAAAGCCACATCAAAACGTGACTTGATTTAGCTAGTACATTATTATTAACTAATAAACTTGTTATTATACTATGTAAAATTGTTATTTTTCGCGTTTTGAATTCTTCATCAAAATTTCACACTATAAATTCTTAGTGATACATAGTCTAAATCGCAAAGAGACCATTACTACTTAAGGTTCTTTATTTTCAGCTTCGTATCGTTTACGTATCTAGGTATATCTGACAGAGTGAAGATTAACCAGTAGTTCATCAGTCACTTCTTTCTGCCTTTTGTTTTTCCTGCTTTTGATTTAGATAGAGAGAAAATAAGACGTATCAAGACTCCTCTGAGTCCACCTATAATTTTCTTTAATACAATGAACACTTAAAAAAAAGTATTCGTATTATGTGACGAAATATAAAGTTAGATAATATATCAAAATTGTTAGCAGGTACGAGGTTTAAGTTACCAAAGTCTGCACAAGTTGGCACATTGCTTCTTTGATGTTTGAGTTACACAGTTCACAGTTTAATAGAGAACTCGAGACAGGGCCCGTATAACTTAGATCACTAGAACATTATCGTTTGCTGCACTATCTTCGCAATATATTGTAAGGAATTTAATAAGTTCGGTTTGAGTCAAGCATCTAAGGATGTATTGAAAACTAATAATATAAATTTTCACTGCAATTAACTATCAAATAATTTGTATTAATTTGATGAAACTTGATCCTAATAACTCCGTGAGAAAATTTAATCAAGAATAACGTCGGTATAAGTAGTCCACTTGTATATAATAAGTATGACCCTTGAACATGTTTATTTTTATACTTCCTTTCTTTTTATGTTGTCCTTGTGTGCATTAATTGCTAAATAAATAAATAAATAAGTAAATATTTCGTGGCCACATCATGAACTGATTACAAATACTTTCTAGTTACAAGTACTTTTTGACTTTAGGCAGGGTGTAGAGCACCCTGACATTCTTGGTTAGGTTAGGTTGACCAAAGACAAAATATGATGTGGCTGACCATCTAATAAATGGTGGCATTTCATTGATAAATTTTTAGATGTGACAACGATTTATATACATGACAAAACCACAAGTGTTCACAAGTCATGTATTTTTATTTTTATTCTTTTCTATATAGATATTTGAATACATTGTTTCCTAATTTTAAATTATAACACCTTTAATATATGTATTTACAAACTTAAATAAATAAAATAAAATGAGAATGAGTTATGATAACAATGACACTGGCGATGTACTCGATGGTTTAGATGAGGATATAGAGCCGGAGCACTTCGGCTTTACACCAGCTTTATCTTTCTGCAACTGAACGTAGAACAAGAGGAAATCCGATTCATAAAAAAGATTTTAAATGACCAGTAATTTCTTCCTTAGATTAGACGTAGGCAGTAAAAAGTACCTACGCAATTTTATCGAAAGTGTACAAAGACCAGAATAATATTTCAAAGGGTCTAAACTCTAAATCATTACGTGTTCCAGCATTTAAATTAAACTTTAAGTCAGCTCAGGCGGCATTGTTCCCTCGTTCCGTTCTCATACTGTTTGACTACTTACTTTAGTACCCAAGTTGTCTAAGACAAACAGCAAACTACTAAGCTCCTCCGGTAACCAACCGCTGGCTACGCAAGGCGGCTTCCACTCCAATAAGGTCGTTATCTTAATTAAGCTTTCATCGTCAATTGCAAGGATTTTATGAAAACACTTTTCACTGTAATGTTTTCACAATTGCAAAGTGTCAAAGTTTGTTCTGTAGTAAAATTTAAATGAATTTATTTTCGGTCCCAACTTCTCCACAAGAAACTGACTTGTTTATTTTGTTTTGTCGGTGCACATTTTATACTTAACAAAATTTCAATTAAATTTCGAAATTAAGTTTGCTATTACAAAACTAGGATGGAAAATGATTATGACGGTGACAAAAAAGTGATGATTTAGTTATTGTTAGTTAAAATAGTAAGTATAACACCAATTGAATTGTTCCACATGAAGTAAAATAGGTACTCTCATACTTATTTCCGAAAAACATCAAAATAAATAAAGTGACATAAATTACAAATAGGTACCCGAATTTTCTAAGGCCTTTTCATTCTGACTGTACTTACTATTCTGTTATATAAACTTTAAAACTGATATAGTTATAAATTAAGTTCGTTATTCCATTAACTTGGATAAATAACCTTTCCTAGAATTTCCCAAAGCGATGTTAAACTATTATAGTTCTGGGTTGTAATTTACTAAAAAAAATAAAATTCTTGGTGAAGGTATTCCAATAAGCACTTTCATTTAATATAACTAGACCGAAGCTTTGCTACTGACACTATAATTGCGATTTAACTGATGAGCAACTCAAGCGCCTTCAAAATCTTTGCATCAGGTTCATATTGTATTTGAACTTCCTTAATTTAACCACATGGCAAAATTTCATAAACGCCTTAAGTGGATCCCAATTCGTTTTTATACGTACTTCACAAATATTTTCTGTCGTTCACCCCTTGTTATTTTTACAATGTATTGTTTAAAAAGTTTTAAATGTTATTTTACAATAGTAAAAAAACAGCTACCTATAGCTGTTCACATATTGTTATCGAACTCCGTCGAAACGCCTTGACCGATTTTTATGAAATTTTTTTGTGCACATTTGGTAGATCTGAAAATAGGTGGTAGGCCTTTTTTTAATTTTTGGACAAAATTTTACTTTGGGATTCCTGCGGGGATTCCGAAACTCACGCGGGTGAAACCGCGGGGCACAGCTAGTTATTTATATTTACCTAAAATAGTAGTGTTAAATAAATATTCATTTTCAAACTCTGTCACAAGGTTTTCTTTCTTTACATCTTCAACAATACAATATCTCCCTTGCCGGGGAATGTGTTGTGTCGTATGGCATACCACAAATAAATCTCATGCATAGTGTTAAATGCTCCCACCGGAGATGGGAGTCGCTGCTTGGAGCATTATGAATGGTGGACATAAATTCTTCTTTGCATCGTCGACATCGACCGCAATATGATGAGTGAGGGGAAGGTAGAGGAGCAAGGAAGAAGGGGGGGTGAAGAAAAGCCCTCGTTTGTCTTGTCCTTGCTCTACGTTATGCGAAAATAGAGACAATTTCCTTCCTTATCTTTTCATTCTGATGTCGTATGAATGAAAAGGAAAATATTGAACCAACTTTGTTATATGCGTTATATCTACTTGTCGCTCTTTGAAGAGTCTGTACTTCTGATGCTAAGTTCTTGTATCGAATCCAGAATCAACCACAGTAATTGACAGTTTCTGTTTTTAACTCTATGACCTATAGTCACATACGAATCTAGTTTTGGAATACTTATTCGAGGTCTTTATATTTTTTATTGACTCCACATTATGTTATTTTCGTTATTATTGATTCTCCGTGCTAGACAGATTTCTGGGAATAATTTCCTATATAGGTTATTTACAGATAAGTTCAATCGAGAACAAGAAAATAGATTATTATTTAGCTAAATAATCCAGTAATGAGGTTTTAAGGCTATTAGTAAAAATTACGCCTAATACTCGTTGTTGCTATACCTGAATATAAATGATAAAAACTAAATGGTGTGACCATCAGTTAGCCTAGAACACAATTTATGTCCGTTTTACTATTCTTCCTTAATGATTAAGTAATAACAAAATATGTTATCATCACCTAGTATAAGGTTGTCAATTCGAGTAGGAGTTGCCATTTGTACCATAAATTAAAGAAAAAAACATAGTACGTACCATGATACTTTATTTAATAAATAATTAATTGCTCATTCACACTCATTTAAAATATTGAGAAGAAAGAAACATTATTAGAATATTATTTTTTAATTGAAACTTAGGTATGAATGCAACTTATTTTAATAATATGAACCTGAACTGTTGATTTGTTTTCTGAATTAGATTAATAACTGTCTATTTTTTCTGAACTTTATGAGGTAGATAGTTTTTTTATCTTTACATATTATAAAACAAAGTCCTCCATCGCGTTTTCTGTTTCACCCACGTGAATTTCGGAGATCCCGCAGATATTACGATACTACCCTATATATATATTTTTTTTTATTATTTATTTATTTATTTTATTGAGACGTGGAAGCGTAACAAACAAAGAAACAAACTCACTTTCGCATATTTAATATTAGTAAGGATTACTTAAATGAACTTAAGCACGAATATTCAAGAGCTTGAAACAACCCTTGATTAAACGTACATAGTGGATTGATATGGTAAAGGATTACCTAAGCGATAATTTGTAAACAGCAAACGCCGCATCACGGGTCGGTACTATCGCGTTCAGCTTAAACAGACGCTTCCTGCTATACTGCCGAGGGACCGTTTCCGCCGGAAGTCGGACTTGGAGGCCGGGGAGGGAGCGAGACAGGAAACTTGGGGGAGGAGAGGAACTTAAGCGGATTCCGTTGAACAGATCGCGCAACGTAACATTTAAAAGCTCCTAGTATAATTAAATTCGATGGGAATTTGTTTTTGCACTTCTATGGGTATAACGAGTGAATTGATTCCAATACGCTATGCTAAAATAAAAAGGATAAAAATTTAAATTAGATGTAGCAGACTGAAATCCTTATATAAATTTATTATAAAACAAAATCCTCCGCCGCTTCTGTCTGTATATCTGTCTGTTTGCGATAAACTCAAAAACTACAGAACGGATTTTCAACCGGTTTACACCATTAGATAGAGTGGTTCGAGAGGAAGGTTGATTCTATATTTTTTCGTGGAATTCCCGCGGGAACTCTGCAAATACCGCGGGTAAAACCGCGGGGAACAACTAGTAATATTTATTCAGAATATTAAATTAAATATTGGCTTAATATATATAACACAACGAGCAAGTTATAAACAGATTTTTCTGCTGGGATTGAATTGATGAAAATTCGTTTGAAAAATATAAAAGGATAAACAAATTGTAGCAGATACCTATAATAACATCAAACATGTCCTATAATACATTCGCATACATGTAATTACGCCGCTTATGATTGAAAATTCTCATATTTTATGCGTCTTCATCGATAAAGAACTAAAACTTGTTATAGCGGGTTTTTTACATTTACAATATCTACCATCCTCTGCTGATCTCAAACGTTTAAACTGATTCTCTAGCGTAGTGTTCAAATTTTTCGAACAAGCTCCAGATAAACCTACCGAATTTATTTTATTTTATTCTTTGTACGAAACTTTCCACTGCATCTGGCTCGAGGAAATGACTGTATAGGTAGGTAGTTCTGTAAACAACCAAACTTTGTTGGCAAATATTAAATTAAATTTAGTGTTCACCCGACCTCATTCCAAGATAAGTACAAGATGCTTCATAACCACACTAAAAGTTCAATGCGAATAAATCCCTCCCTACTTCCCCATTAATATTATAAAATTTCGAAAGTAACTCGGTCTGTTTGTCTACCAATTACGCTTTCACGCCTTAACGGTTCAATCGATCATCATGAAATTTTGCATACACATTGTCAAGGGTAGAGAGAAGGACATAGGGTACTCCCGCGGGAACTCCAAAATTAACGCGGGGAACATTGAAACCGTTATGCATTTTGATGGGACTTTCACTGGCAATTAGCTGATGTTTTATAATTAATAAGAAGTGTTGCTACTTTTAGCTACTTTTATCAATATCAGAGTTGCTATGTGAATTCCAAAACACGCGGATGAGTCTCTGAAACGGCTGGTCCGATTTTGACGGGACTTTCATTGCTAATTATCAGCTAAGATAAATTAGGAGTGAATTAAGTTACTTTGAAGTTCCTACGCGAATTCCAAAACTGATGCGGGGCACAGCTAGTCATTAATAAAATATAAATTGAATCTACTTAGTCACTACTTGAATCTATAGTAAAAATTCTAGAAGAAACCGATTTTGTAATTTTTTATATTTTATACCTACTTACTTTTTCTTGTATGTACCTAGATGGTTTCTCATTCTAGCCAACTTTATTAATTTGGATTTTTTATGTAAAATTTTTGTTTTTTATTATTTAAATGCAATTGATCATCGATCTCGTATAAAAAGTAGATACACAGTCCCATACAAAAGTTCACTTAAAAACTGTCCACAGTTGTTTTTACGTAGTTATAGCTGTGGGTATAGTTATAGTTGGTTGGTACTACAATAGTACTTACCGAAAATATGAAATTTCGTCCTTTTTTAGGGTCCTAGATGTATGATTTTTACAATTTTTAAACGAGCACGAATGCGACTGATTTAGAAGCGCACCCAAATATTCAAGTGGGCACTCATTTCATGGGGACATTTTTTGATGCTGATTGTGTATTTACGTTTTAAATGAGATCGATGCAATTGATGAAAAAAAAAACCACTAGAGAAGCTCTTATAACAATGGGTATGACACAAAACATGGTCAAGGTTCAACTGTCAATATATGTAATAAAATTGAATCATAGAAAAGTTTTACTACGTTTTCTTAACTTTAATAATTTCTTTTACTAATGGGAAATTTGATTTTATGATTGAGTTTATCCCGGAACAATGAGTTCCTGAAGGATCCTTGAAATTCATGCCGATGGAACTGCAGGAAATAGCTAGTACATATTTATCAAACATTGCAGAATGTTTTAACTTAAACAGTATTGCTTTTTATTCAATTTTCGTTCAATTCATATAACTATCAAAATGTAGAGACATAACGCCATTTTAATTATACCTATTATACCTATTTTATTATACCTATTTTTTAATTATTATATTACATACAACCTACAACATAACTTTATATTTTCATCGTTTTGTTTTTATATACACTAATATCATAAAGAGATAAAGTTGGTGAATTGTGTTTGTGTGAGATTGTAATGTCGCGTTGTAGAGGGTAATCTCTGGATCTACTAAACCGATTTTGAAAGATCTTCCACTTATAGGAAGCTACGTTAGTCCTGAGTGTCATAGGGTACTTTTGATCTGGAAATTCCCACGGTAACTCCGAAATTACCGCGGGTGAAACCACGGGGACAGCTAGTGTTACAATAATATATATTAAAACAACTCAATCTCAAACCAACCAAAAACTTAGTTAATTTTTACTATTAAGGTACTACTAACTAGAACTAACTTGTATTCGAAAGGTCAGTGATCTCTATCTAGAAAAAGATATTTGCCAGAAGTTTTGGATGTGCGGGTGCAATCAAGAACCGTTCGATCGTGGAATCAAAAGTTTCCCGCCCGTGAATCCAACTTGTGACCCGTAGAGTACACTTTTTCTCCGTTTGGAGACTTTGATGAAATTTTCAAACTTTACAACGAGATTGATTCAGAATAAAACTTTACAGGACAGCACGAGATCTTATTGAAACGTCGAGTGGCGAAAAACAAATATTTTTTGCATCAAAAAGTATTTAAAAGTGAATACCTTTTATCGTCATTTTTGTTTGGTGTCGTATATATGCTGTGCCGTCACCTTAGTTTGGAGTAGTAGAGTACCTACATGGGTACCTATTTGAAATGTTTACTCATTAAGAATATTATTCAGTTGCTTTTTACATTTCAACCCTATTAAACAAATGCGAGAAATAATATACATGAAGTATAAACGGATTTTTTTATATCTGAAATCTGAAAAAATGTTATTAACAAATGTCTTTGCGGAAAATTAATATCGTACCTATAAAGACGGGTATACCGGCAAATCCACCGGTGCAAGCGACGTACTTCAACACAATTGACTTCGTTATCCCAGCGGCTCATTGTACTGAGTACTCGTAGATAGAGTCTTACGGCGGCGTCGATCTGCAATCACACCCTGATTTATCGTGTTGAGAACGCTACAGACATACTCAATGACTTGGGTACACTAAGGCCTGATACTCTCCTAAGTCTTTGCATTCTACATTTTCCATCGCAATAAGCGAGATAGACAATATCTTGAGAGATGACCAGCTCTTGAGTGGCGAGACAATACCATTAGTGTATAGTGGTAAGGTAGCTGACTGTTGCGCCAGGTGTCGCGGGTTCGATCCCCGCATAGGGAAACATGTATGTGAATTGTGATGTGTTTAAATTGAGTCCTTACGGAATTCAAATGTGTGTTTATTTGTTTGATGCGCTTTCAGGCCATAACGAATCAAGCGATCATCGTGAAAGAAGAATGGCCAAATCGGACTCGATACGAAACAATGGTGTCCATATATGGTATATATATGAAAAAAATCCTTATTTTTTAAGATTTAAGAAAACACAAAAAATATCTCTATAAGTAGCCACAAAAAAAAGATATCAATTTATTTGTGTTTTTGTAACTTCTACGACATCATGTATGTGGTTTCAGAACGCATCTTTTGACGATTCATTTCGCGTATGACATGACTTAGTATTCAAAGACTATAATTATTCACGTTTTTCTGAATAGTTTTACTAGATAGTTATGTAGGCATCAAATCAACAACTGTGTGTGCATTCTTGTCATAAAAAAAAATTATGTAGGTTCATAGTAAGTATAAGCATTTTGTTCAATTGCGTACATCGGAACGTCATTTGTCTTTGACAAATTACTAAATCTGTGGTCCTCGAACCGCGCCAGTGATTGTCATTTTGATTTGATTGGCAATTGACATGACACCCGGCAATCACGCATTTTAATCGCTTGATTTGCTGTTCTATTTTGAATTTCCTTTGTCGTTTTGACCTAGGCATTTTTACGGACTGATCACTACCACTTGTGACTACATTATTTCTATGCTAACTACACTTTTCGGTCGGGTAAAAGGTAGTTGTTGATTCTAACCTCAAATGTATTGTGGATTTTACGATGTTATTTTAAAAAATTGTGGCTATTTAGATATGATTTTTAAACGGGATGGTATTTACAACATAAAAACAAATCAATCTAACTATAGTTTATTTTGGGACATGAAAAATAAAAGTCAAGTCCAGCTCCTATAGAAATTTTGCCATTGTTCTTTGGCATACACGTTGTCAGGGGTACAAAAAAGGACATACTTTTTTTCCGGAACTCCCACGTGAACTCCGAAATTACCGCGGATGAAATCACGGAGATCAACTATAATAAGTACCTATATCTAATATTTATAAGAAAAGTAGGTATATAAGTATTAGATCAGTGGTCTGCTTATTTTGCGTAATGTCCAAGCATTAAAAATAAAAAAAAGATTATAAATACATACTACAGCGGGCAGTAAAGTTTCATGACTTGCTAGTTTGAAGGCCTGAGTTAAAAAAAGGTTTTATTGTTTAGTTACACGATAGTAAACGACGATCGTTTTAGCAAGCGATGTACCAAATAGATGTGCAAGCTGTATCTTGACGAAGAAAAGCTGTCGTGTATATGGGAAAAAAAGGCTTATTTTTCTATGCATTATAAATTATAACATACATTTTTATTCAAATTCCTAATAATATGTAGGTAGCTAGTTAACAAAGCAATCTTATTTACCGATTTTCATCGGTAAGTACCTATAGACGCCGTTGATAATCAAAATCCATTGTAAACAAGTCGTATCAGTACGATCAACGATGTAGTTGTGATAAAAAACTGGCCACTTTATACTATTACCCTAAAGCATTAAGATTCTCCCTCCTAGTTGCTTCTAGGTTCGAAGCGCTTACAACACTCTTCTAGTGCACTTACACAGGCACTTTGTTCTTATTTTCAATTTCATGTAAAGCTATTCTATAAATTTTAAAATCGCTGCCCAGACAGGAAGTCAGATCGAAATCGTGGCGGTCTGGAGGAAATTGCTCATTCTCACGCGAACGATCGCGCCGCCTCGCTGCAGGGAATCCGTTCTAATGGAAAAAGTTGAAAAAATACACAAGACTTCCTGTTTTTTTTTTTACAATAAAGACAGAGATATTCGTTCATTTTACATACAGTAGCTACATTTTAATATGATATTTATTTAGAAGAAAAAAAAATAACAAGGTGCCATTTATTATAAATAGGTAAATGAGTCAATTTTGTTGTAAGTAAAGAATGGTATGTCTGATAAAATTGTATTCAAATGTTTCAGACTATCTGCAATATTTGTCATGCTTTGTTAATCTTATTCATATGAGTCAAATAAATGCATGTTTGACTTCCCGTCTAACCTAATGTTTTTATGAATAAGTAAAAGTATACCTACACAAGCGTGCAATTTAATAGTCAATTTACTCAGTATCTTTTATTCAATTTTGTGTAGGTACAAGGACAGGGGCCCCTCGAACTTTTCTATTAAAGAATCGAAAGTTCTGGAAAAAATCAAGGTTCACTTTCGACGAGATATGACGTTTACGTATGAACGTTGAATAACGGGATATTTTTGCAAAAAATAAAAACTTGAATTAAACTTCATTCCCAACTTTGTATTTTACGTTGACGTTTTTCCCTAGTTTCCGTAAGGCGTAACAAGGAAGTTCCTTCACTGTGCATGAGCCTACAAGGGCTTTATTATTTACTAGCTGACCCCCGCGGTTTCACCCGCAGTAATTTCGGAATTACCGCGGGAAGTAGGTACCTTATGTCACTATGTCACTCAAAATCACTATAGCTTCCTATAAGTGAAAGAATTTTCAAAATTGGTTCAGTAGATCTAGAGATCACCTCACAAACTTCGTAGTTCCCGCAGTAATTCCGGGATAAAAAGTACCCTATGTCCCTCAGAATCACTGTAGCTAAATGAAATAATTTTGAAAATCGGGTCAGTGGATCCAGAGATAGCTGTTCTCCTGTAGTTTTACCCGCGGGGAATTCAGAGTACTCGCGGGAATTCCGAAATAAAAAGTACCCTATGACACTCAGGATCACTGTAGCTTCCTATAAGTAAAAGAGTTTTCTAAATCGGTAGATCGGTATCGGTATCGATCGGTAGTAGATCCAGAGATTATCCCCTAGAACGTCACAAACACTTAAACTTTTGCTCTTTATAATATTATTATAGATTCACAAGAATAATAATAAACTCTTTATTGAACACCACAATACATCAGTCAAAGTTTAAAAACCGTTTACAAATTACTCAACTACCAGTAGGTACAATTTTAATCAAAGCGTAAACAGATTTGGTACTTACATTAGTTAAATTACTCTGGTTTCGTTTCAGATAACATTGTTTTGCACGCCAGTATACCTCCAGTTAAAGAATCGACCGGCTAGTGTTTCGACGCTAGCGATAAGATAAAATTAGATAAAAGATAATAATGTATGTTGGGCGTTCGTAGAGTTTACATCCATTTACGTATCTATACTATTTAACTTCATCGATAATTTTATTAACAAAAACACGAACCCAACGTGACATCATTCAGTAAAATCAAATCTCTTCAATCTACAGGCACTTTTTGTGAATTAAATTCAAAAATCACGACCTGTTGCGTTAAAGAAATAATCGTTTAAATATGTGGTGAGTTCTTGAATATACCTATTTTTTTAAGTTTTATTTTTATAGTGAATTATAAAATGTTGCTTGACAGAGTAGAATAAAAAATTTGTTTAGCAAAAAAATTAGGACATTTACGAAAATTTTAACTATCTCTTTTTTAAGAAATTGATAGATGAAAAAGCTTTAGAATTTAGGTACCTAATGTAGATCAAATATTAATTAAATTTGTATTATTATAAAATTTAATGTTAATTCCTATTTTAGTCCACTAATAAAATTTCACTAAGTATATTTACTACCTCTCCCTCTCTTTATTGCTTATAGAATGGACATGTTGACTTAATTTTTTTTTAAGTCCGTCATGTAGATTAATAAAAACTATTGTGTGCCTAATTTAGATTTTGCAAAATTGACCGAAAATTTTCCCCTCGCCTAATTGTTTCCAAAATAAAATATATTGACGTCATTTCATCTCAAAACAAACAAAATTGTATCACCAACTGAAAACCAGAAGCAAAAAAACGTTCTCTTCTGAAGTAGGTACGAGAAAGTTTTATATAGTCAAGAAAGAGGAAAATCGTCTAAATAAATTACATGCAGAGAAAAATTGCAAATACGAGTTGATGTCTGTTTTAGAAAATGTCCTAGTAAATTTTTTACTTTATTATAATTTTATTTTTTATTCATCTAAATTGTGTTATTTTAGTTGCTGCGTGTGGGATCTGCTATGCAAGATTATCAGTCTAGTAATATCTCTGCTCTTCATTGTAGCTATAATTCTGATTGTCTTATGGCTAGTAGGCATCATTTTTACGGGTAAGATCGTTTGTGTTCACACGTATATCTACTTATTGTTATTTATAATTTTTTTGAATTTTCCAAAATAAATTCCGTTAGGCACCTATATGTATAAGGCGTATATTTAGAGCATCACAATTTTTTGTATTAACAGATGAATGTATATGTTGTGGCCACATCTAAGAATTGATCAACTGATCAAAGAACTGATTAAAAGTAGTGTCTAGTTACAAGTAGTTTTTGCCTTTAGGCGGGGCAAAGACGGCTCTGACATTCTATGGTTACTGGTTAGCTTAGGTTTGTCCAACCAAGTCGCGCAAGCGCGCAAGTCGAGCGAGCGTAGCGAGCGTGTCACGGCAGCGGTCGGCAGTGATGCGCCAAATACAAATGGTCAATTACCTATCATCGTAGATATATGTATGTGGTAGATGTGACCATATTATTCTGTCTCTAGCGCATCCCGGCCGCTACCGCGAAATGCCCTGGTTGATGCCTTGGTTGGTGACTTGGTCTCACGTAACCCAGACTGATGCTTGAGTGAGCTTGAGAGAGGTTATACATATAATTATGGTGGTAGCTGACCATTTCATGAAATGCTAAAATTTCATGAAAATAGTTGGCCGCATCATGAATTGATCAATACTTAGATGTGGTCACCATGTATAGGTATATCAATACTTTTTTATTTAGACTTTTATTCAAGGAAAGGGCGGTTAGATAGTCTCTACAAATTATTATAACAGACTTTTGTGGGCATGTTGGGTTTTTTGTTACATTACGTCATTCTTAAAAATGTTTAGGTATGGTTTTTTACTAGTACTAATATTTGCTAGTGGCTGCTTTGGCACCGGTTCGAGTCACGGTTTCTCTAGCAACTTTAGCACCTTCAAATGTCTCTGCAGTATTTACAAAAAAATGTTCTGTTTGTTCTTCTAATTTTTAATTATATGTGACTATAATTTATTTTTTTGTTTATTTGTAGATGGAAGTGATAATAAAAACAGATTAATTACGTCAAAATACATGGGTGTGCACTAACAAAATGTAAAAATACGTGTGCCAGCGAATGAAGAAGTGATCGTTTTTTTATTTAGGTATAAAGTGGTATTAAACATTTTGTCAATTTTAGTATCTGTAATACTATGTCCTACGACCGTAGCCCGCCATATTCATAAAAACTTAAAGTGTTTCTTCTGTTTTAGACAGTTGATATACCTACCGATTTATAAAAGTCTATGTAAATACATTATACACCATTTTAACTGAAAAAAAGGCATAAAACTTTTTTATCAATAAAGGTGTTAGACTCGGTACATTCTGTTTCAGGGTAAAATCAAGTGATATGTAGATTGAAGAAATGCAGAATGATACTGAAAGTATCTTTTTATGGTAATAAGTAATTGAAGATATTGTGTTGCATTCTTAAAAAATGTAAGTAACAAATTTATTTATTGACAACCCGATGGGCACAGTAGGTCACCATGCCTACTCGCTCATCAAGAGGTTTCGGGTTCGATTCCTGGTAGGGATGGACTTTGTGTGATGAACACAGGGTTCCATTTTCCAATCTGGGCATGTATATACATATATATCTATAGTAAAATATATATATAATAATATGTAGATCGAGTAGATCTGTGTGTCGTGAAGTGGATTATTATTATTATTAGCTAGTTTACTCTAAGAATCTTAGACTAAGATGTTACCAAATTATCGCACAGAAGACAGTAAGTATAACAGTCACGTAGGATAGATCATGATAAATGCAAATAATATGTATTTTGACGCTATATTTTCTAATTCCTAGGCAATCAGCAGGTAGATATTACTACAATTACTATCTATATCTGTAAATTCACTTAAATAAAAGAGAATACCTACAAATAATAGATAATATTAAGATACAACACTGTTTTATAACTCACTGATTTTCTTGATCCCACGCCAATATATAAAGTTTGAATCTTAGAAACTATGTGGTAAATTATTATTACCTACATTATTACATACAGTGAAAATTTTAGATGGGATAGCCAAACCAACTACTCCTCCTATGTACTTGTTACAATCTCCAACTGCCAAGTGCAAGGGATGCAAATAGTTTGGTAATGCGTCATATTGAAAATGCTAACAATTCTATTTAAGCAATCATGACAAGTGTTGATTGTGATTTACGAGTTGTGATATGAGCATTAAATGTAATAATTTTAATCGGAAGGGAAAACCCTAATTTATAAAATGACGATAAACTAACTGTACCTAATTTAGTCATTGAAATGGTGATAAATTACTTTCGCATAGAGGTATTACTCAGAATATTAAACATAATCATCGCCATTTGTGATGATAAATAAAAAGGCGTTTATCTATATACTGTGGGCGTATACGTCATACTCAACTGCCCCTTTTTGTTTCACGTCATTGCCAAAAAAGGCATAAAAGCACAAGAGACAGTTACGAAGTGTTAACAAATATTTGTTACCATCGAATGCCATCTTGTTTATTTTTATATATTTTATTAGACGTATGTATTTTATAAAAATGATGATCTATTGAATAATTCTAAAGCTGCAGTCTGGGTATACGTATAAGCGGCTCAGCAGAACCTACGAGTAAAATCCGAGATTCCGGATATTCCCTATAGTCTTGTAATCTAGAAACATATATTAATTACCATTCAACATATTTTTAATTTTATAAATATTAAATACCTACTGGAGCTGTTATTTTTATAATTATACTTTTGCTAGTGTTAATTTTATAAATATTTTTGTATTCTCTGTAAGTATATTTTCGTAAGACTTAAAACATGAACAAATTGCATCGATTTTTATATGAGATCGATGACGAATTGATGCTTTAATGACTATGATGACATTGTTTAGTATTAGATAATAATTATAATATGAATTATTAATTGTTACTGTATTTTATTTATGAAATGTACTAAATATTATTAAAGATAAATGATAGCGATAATAATATACTTAAAAGCTAAAAAATAATACGACTTTCGATTGCTTTGACAATATTAAAATGGAAAATCTGTGTTTGAGCCCAAACCAATTCAATTTTAATTATAGTCACAAATGACTAATCATAGCTTTCTAACATAAAGAAATCATTTCTAACACACATTTGAACGAGTGAACATGTTTTACGAGACCGATTTTAATACACAACAAAAAAATTATATAAATTTCAAATTAAGGAAAAATAAAAATAAAATATTTTCTGTTATTATTGATAAAAACCAAAGTAAACTTTTTTTCTTTAATAGATACTCAAATTCAAGAGCTTTCAAACCTATAACTATTTTTACGGCCTTACTTGGTATGCAAATTGTGAGTCAGAAAGTAAATAAATGTGGACTTCTGAGGAAATTGTATTGCTCATTTATAATTGCAGCGATAGTGCTTATTACAGTTTTTTTAACATCGAGTAGTTGGCAACGCACTACAAGCGATTTGCCGCTCAATATTTTAACAAAAACCTACACCTGTGTCTACGTCGCTGAACTAATTTTCACTATTTATGTAACTACATTCGCAAACAGTTCACTCTACGTGGATTTATTTAGATCAATTGATGATATTGATTTATTTTTAGGAAAATCTAAAAAGGTGTTTCGTAAAAGTCGTTTCTTTGCTTACGTACTTATATTCCTGGTTATTCTTATTTCATCAGCAGCTTTTTTTATTGCGCAACTTTCCTTAAATAATATTGGATACGACATAATGTTTATATTCGACATTTTACAAGGTGTTATCTATTGTTTCTTTATCTTGAACTTTTATAGTAAACATTTAATGCTAAATTTACTTCTCATGAAAAAGATACCTAGAATATCAATTCAAGAACCAAAGAAATTTATATTCAAAACCACAGTTTGTCAAAAACTTATTTTAGTAAGTACCTACTTACATGATACTAATATTATGTATTTTTAATCAATTTCTTTTACAGACTACCGTGGTTCTATTTTAATTTTTCAATTCAGTTTAAATTCTTAAGCGTCTAGCGGCAGTAATTAATTTTTCATCACCTTACCTACCTAAATAACTACATGTTTTATTTGCGTTATTTTTCAGACAATATTTTGCGATGACAAAATTTTCAGAGAGAAGCTTAATGGTCATTATTGTTGGTATGAGCTCATGCAGATTTACGACAAACTTTCTGATTGCATTCATATTTTTGATCGAATTTATGCTAGTCAGGTACAGTATTGGCATGAGGTTTAAAGCGAAAATTCAGATCATTATATATTTTCGTTGTTCATAGAAACTGAAATTTAAGAAATTGTTTCAGATTTTCCTCATGTTCTCCTTACTAATGCTACGCACGTTACTAGTGATATGTAGATCTCTATCACATACATTGAAGGTACGTAACATATAAAATACATTTACCTATTTAGTAATAACTTAGTTTTCTTAATCAATTTTAATTAATGCTTTGCCACTTACAGCTGTTTAGTTACCTACTGCATAATTATTATTTTCCTACTAGCTGTCCCCCGCGATTTCACACGGGGTAATTTCACAGGTGCGAATTCCGGGATAGAAGTACCCTATGTCCTTCTCTGTACCTCTGACAACGTGTATACAAAACTTGATGGTGATCGCTCCAGCCGTTCACGCGTGATGCCGGGACCAATAGAAATAGGGGTTAATTTATCTATACCTATTTTATGTGAGTTGGTGAATTGTGAGTTTGTGACTTTGTAGGGGGTAATCTCTGGATCTACTTAACCGATTTTGAAAATCTTTTCACTTATAGGACGCTACGGTAGTCCTGAGTAATATAGGGTAAATACCTTTTATTTTGAAATTGCCACGAGCACTCCGAATCATCGCGGGTAAAACTGCGGGGGATAGCTAGCATATATATATAAACCTATTATATTTATTATGTAAGGTAATATCTGCTTCGATTCTTAATAATTGATTTTAATTCGGAATGCGGAATGCTTGCAGCAATATTCATAATCACATCTAAATCTACTTTGTAGCATTCGGGATTATTGCTGAACGACTTATTCAAATATTCCATATTTACCTCTCGACCAATTTTCTTGACCAAAATGTGCGATTTATTCATTGAAGAGAGAAACAAGACACTGTGGTTACTCCTACATATTACAGTGCATGGAGATTTGGGTAAATAGATAAATTTTAGATAAATCAATAATAATTAGTAAAATTGAATAATAAAAAAAATAATAATAATACACTTCATACACACAGATCTACTTGATCCCACAGTAAGCTATTATTAGCTGGTGTCGTGGAAACCAAGCAAACGTGGTATATACTATATATAATTACATATATATTATACTATAGATATATAAACATACCCAAACTGGAAAGTGGAACCCTGTTTTCATCACACAAAGGGTGCACCTCCAACGGGAATCGAACCCGGAACCTCTTGATTAGCCTACTCACTTAGTTACTATTATTTTACTTTCTTTACTTTATTACTTAGATATTATTTATACTAATATTATAAAATTAGAAATGTGAAACTTTGGATGGATGGATGTTTGTTACTCAATCGCGTCAGAACGGCTGAACGATATCGGATGGTGAATCTGCGAAGAACCGCTAGCATTTCCATAATTTTAATATGGCATAATATAATAAAATATAGACAGTTTGGTTAACCAAGAGCAAGATAATGATGAATCTTGTAAGCTGACAAACATAATTTATACGGTGGATGATGGGATTGTGATAAATCAAGAAAAAGTGACTCTACCACGTACCTACCAGCAAAAGGCTTTTTTCACTAGTATAGACTTTCTCTGTGTGATAAAGTACGATAATGTTGAAAAACTAAATATTTACGAATTTTTCAGACAATGTTTACGACAAACAAATAAAGACTATGATAGATTTAGTAATGACAAGACGACTGGAAGTGTCTGCAACTGTCACCAGCGTTAGTACACCGATCCTGATCAGTTTCACGAATCGAACAATAAGCTATGCGGTAATTGTGATACAATACTTTTATAAGCGTAAATTCACAAATTAAATAATGTAGAGAACAATGCAATTTGTCAGCAATATTTTGTTGAACAATACTCAGTATTCTGTAAGATGGTAAATAATTTTATCGATCAATACAACAATAAGGCACACGTGGTTTCAACAAGGTGGACTTTGGGATTCACTTTGGAACCTTACGCAAAACCGAAGAATAAAAATATCAAACTTCAAAAACTTACAAGTGTAGGTATACATACTCTCTCTCTCTCTCTGGTCGCTCCCTTATGACTGAGGATCGTGGTCATCGTCGATTGAGGATGCTGGTGCCGCGATGCGTCTCACGATCCGCCTCCAGCGGTGCCTGTCCATTGCCTCCCTGACAACCGAGCAGAACTTAGTCGAGGGTGGGCCTTTCACTTGATCGCTCCATCTGGTAGGAGACCGTCCGCGGACTCGTTTCCCTTCAGTGTTCCCGACTACGATCAGCTTTTCAAGGCTCTCATCTCCCTTCCTTATTATGTGGCCGAAGTATAGGTATACACACAATAGTAGTGGTATAGCTTCAACACTAGAATATCTAGGTACTGTAACCCACCCACAAGTGAGATATCCTAGAGACGTGAAGTAAGGGACATACCTACTGAAGTTGGGTGTTCATCATTCAATTCTAGTCTCAAATATTATACTTACTAGTTGTTCACCCACGTTAATTTCGGAGTTCCAGAACAAAAAGTACCCTATGTTCTTCTCTGTATCCAGGGGTACAGAGAAGCGCATTAGGTACAACGGTGGGTACAACGTGTTTGCAAATTCCATGATAACCGGTTCAGCCGTTGAGGCGTGAAAGCGTAACAAACAAACAAACAAACAAACAAACTCACTTTCGCAACTATAATAGTAAGGATAAAAAAACACAGCATTGATTTTTGACGTAATTATACACAAAAAGAGAATAAAAATTGAGAACGCAAGTTGCTGACACGACGTATCTACTGACCACGGATCATACTTACCTACCCTAAGTCATTCAACGGCTACGGCCATTGTAATTTCCACTGATGCGCTGAGAAATTTTCTTTGTAATTAATCAGTTTTTTTTTTTATTACGTGTACCTAAACATGAATATACAACGTGTTAATGAATTAACCAAAAATCTAATACACACCAATTAAAAAAATAATCAATAATATTATGATTAAAAATAAAATGGCAAAAAAATTAATAGTACCTTAGTTTGGAGGTGACCGGTCTACGATACTTCAAGCGCTACGCCCGCACCCACGCCTCAATGACCGATTCGATTTATTTTGCTACGGGCGGCGTACGCGCCAATTATTGTATTATAAATAATTTAAAGTAAAAATGAAAACATACTACCTATATTAAAACATGGTGCGATTGATATGTAAGTCGATTCTGAGCAAACTACTTTTTAGTTTTCAGTTAATTCATTAACACGTTGTAGAGGTCTCAAAAAGGTCCCTCGCTCAAAATTACATTCTGTATAAACTGTCCATATTCATGAACATAATATTTTATTTGATAGGAACGTACCTACATACTTGCTATATTATACGAAATAGTTGTACTTTACGTTAAAAGATAGGTAGATAATTTTTAATTTATCTCATAATTTGCTTCGGGGTAAGAATGTAGAGTTGATACTCTACCCAATTTGTGTCTAACTATACTTAGGTGTACAAAATGTATCCAATAAACAAAAAGAATGTCTGGCGACAATATTTTGCAATCTCCGAACACAAGTGGTTGTAGTCTATTTTGTGCGAAGAGAAATAAAATCTCGGATAAAAATATGAGGTACAACGTCGTGACATGCGATGCACGAAATGAATGCTGCTCTTTTCTTAGATGTACAAAAAAGAAACAAATCGTATAGACGTTTTTTATAGGTAGTTACGTTAGTCTCGTTTTTTAATTTAATTTACAAACACTTCGTTTCAAATACCTACTTAATTGATACTAATTATAAATGTATTGTATTTACTGTGTGTGTGCGTTTTTTTTTAAATATAGTACCTAATAAACTACTCAAAACAATTAGACATAGTTTAAAACAACATTCCTACAATTAGAATTTGGTACCTATACAGTTATTTTGCCTAATAGTTCTCATAATAGATTATGATAGTCAAAAAGCAGGTAAGTTTTAAAAATAAATATTATAATAGAGCAACTCTGGCATAATTTCTGGAGAAGGTACAGATATCTTCTAAAAAAATTGGATTACCGTAAACTACTAGGCGTTAAAGTTGAGCATCGAGCATTGAAGTAGTAGTTCAAGCAAGAGCATCTTGAATTATCGAAATGAATTTCCATTATATCCACCAAATTATAAACAATCTATAAAACGACACCTATACGAACCAATGCTATGCGACACGTAGTAAAAACTCTTGATGACTGCCACAGACCTACAGAGCAAACCAATCAGAGTGCCTTAGAATTGCAAATAGATGGCACCACCCGTTTTGGTTGCGTGAATTTTAGGATTCTCTCAAAATAAAAAGTAGTTTCCTGTGATCCAACTCTGTTAAGTTGTTAACACAGAGTACTTATATGTTGTTGGGTTGGCCAAGCCACATATTCTAAGGTGTAGAGTTTGAGAAGCTAAGCCTTATGGAGATAATTATAGGGTGTGAAGAGTTATAAGCTTGGCTCTACAAAGTGCCCATCATATGGACTCGTCTTGGCATCATTTTACATGAATATGTTTTTGGTGGGATATTATATTCAAACTTTGTAAATCTTTACAGGATTACCTATTTACTAATTTTTACTGATAGAATTTAAGTATGACCGGAGCCTAAGTATTATTTTTTACGTTGCAAAGTTTAGTGAGGCATAATATTTTATAAACATTAATTTGAATAACTCACATTGCTTTTTTAAATAAAAATTATCTCTAAATCTTCAAACTTTAGTTGATCCTGGGTAGTCCCCCAGGATCAACTAAAGTTTGAAGATAAGATATTTAGAGATAATTTTTGACGACATATTGTATGGTTTTGTCGACGAGAATCGGTAAAATGGCTTGATATAATTTTATCGTGTTGCGCATCTTAGCCCCGCTTCAATAGGAAAGTAGATAATATAATAATTTTATTTTCTTATTTTTTATCTGACTTAGTGATTCATACTTACATAATTGCCCAGATAACGAGCAGAAATGTTGTACCTACCCAATGATCGTGACATTACTAGGTATTGATAACTGTACAAATATGATGATTCACTATTTTTGGAGTAGATATCTAATTTTATTAATTAAAAATGAGTAATAAAATTATAGCTAGAAATGTGTACTAAAAGATCTACTTTTGCAGCAATATTTTGTAAACCCACTAACTTTACTTTGAAATGTAGTTGTTGTTGTACAGTTGTTGTTCCTTAAGATAACAAGAGATTTATAAGGTAGATAATAGTTAATATTTAATCTGTAGGCATAACGCAAACAAAAGTTTCAGACCAACCTTTCAACGAAAGTCAAATCAAAAATCTATAGTTCACTTGTAGGTATCCATAGTGTCATCAGTTTAAAAACTGTGAGACAAACAAAAGTGACCGTAAAATTCAAAATGAAAATATACGTATGAATAGGTAGGTAGGTAGGTACTCGTCCATACTAACGCGCGTAAGTACGTGCTAAATATCTATCAATTATGCTCAGAATGTTTACCAGAGTAAAAATATCAGTGTAAAACGTATAACGGATAAGTTAAGTGCTGTCATGCTATAATTCAACGAGATCCGTCGTCGGTGTTTTAACATTGTATTGGTAAGTATTCACGGTATTAAAAAGTGGTTGACTGGTAACACATAGCTGTACCAGTGATGGTATGACCCTTTTGTGTAACGGGTGACCTCGATACGAGCGTGCGTTCAGAATTCTCATAGTACTTGCTTAATGATAAAAACAGCGCGATGTACCTACCTATACTCAATGCCGCGCCTCTATCATTACTTTTTCTTTAAAGTTAATAATGTTTTATATGAGTACTCTAAGACTAATTGTTTAATATTTGTAACCCTTTTAAAATTGAAAAAATAAAATAAACCCAATGTAACAAAAAGTATAATACCTAACTTTTTCCGGTTTTCGAACGCAACTAGCAACATAGGCGGTGAGTAAACCGGTCGGAATTTGACAAGGTTTACCAACTTATATTTGCGGTTATTTGTGGCGCCACCTTCAGTTTCATAGCTAAATAAATGTTTGAATTGAAATTAGTTCCTAGTTTTACCGTCGTCTAGATAAAAAATTGTACAGTTGGTGACGACACTGACGAATATACACTATACAGCGCCACTTGCTTGTATTTTGTATTGATATCAACACCACTGCCCAGTTATTTACCGGCGTTGGAACTTTCTACAGCATTTTAAGTTGTACATTTTTTAATTTTGTAGTGATCAAGCATACAGAACCAGCCAAAATAATGTCTGGATGTAAGTATCAATTTTAACTTTCTAATTTTGCTTCACGCTCACTGGGTTTTAGATAGGTAAGTAAGTAGGTACTTGCATGGTTTGCTTAATATTTGCGTAACAATTTTTATGGTAGGTATGTTGTACATTTATTTAAGCTAACATTTACCTACGTTGTGATACCAAAAAATTAAATACCAATGATAATTTGAAATAAAAAATGTTTACTTATAGGCAGGTATATACCTACCTACCTTAATACAGAATTCGGTCACAACTTTTTTCAAGTCATCCACGTAATATAATATTATTATCTTAACAATATAGAATACTAGCTGTGCCCAATGGTTTCACTCGCGGTAATTTTGGAGTTTCCGTGGGAATTCCGAGATAAAAAGTACCCTATGTCCTTTTCTGTACCCCAGACAACGTGCATGCCAAATTTCATCCAAATCTGTTCAGCTGTTTTTGCGTGGTTGAGTAACAAACATCCACACTTTCACATTTATAATATTAGTAGGATTATACCTATAATGTTAGCTACTACAATAATAATTAAAGAATTAGGTGCCTGTTAATTTTGATTCAACGATAAAAGTAACAGTTACCGTCATCTTTAAAGATTTCCTGTAGTGTATCTAACAGTAATCTGTATTGAAGTTTAATGTATATCTCTTACAAGTTACACCGTTTAGAGACACTATCTCGCTCTCACCTGACCATATAGCGGTAATCTCTATGGATATTTTATTTACATACCTATTTAGGTACGCTTTAGAGAATACAATTCATATAGTTTAAATGTTAACGATACTTTTTAACCTTTTTTCAGATCCCTACGGCGGGAATCCCCCTCAGTATCCACCTCCTCAAAATCAAATTTACCCACAAATTTACAATCCTGCAAATGCTCCCCCTCCTGGACAACCAGGGCATCAAGCCATGGGTTACCCCTCCGCAGGCCAACCTTACCCACCAGGACTCTCGTTCCCGTACCCTGGTCAACCCGGTCAACCCGGTCAACCCGGTCAACCTGGTCAACCAGGTCAGCACCCGGCAGCTATGTCCTACCCGGGAATGCAAGCTACGGCGCCTGCACCAACCCCAGCATATGGATATCAGCCTTATCCGCCAAGTCAGTCTGCACGTAAGTAGCTGATAGTAGGTACTCCTAAGTCCTAGATAGTATGTATATACGGAAATTCATATCATATTTATTACACCCTTCAGCCACGTGAACCTGAGATAACAACCATTTTTTGGTCCTTGTGCAAAATCAGATCAATCTGTTGCTATAATGTAATGGAAAAATAAGAACATGCACTTTGGCATTTATAATATGCTTAGTAATAATGATAGTTCTATCTCTAAAAACACCATTCCTTAAAAGTATTATAATCTGCCCGGAAATAAAAATTGGTAGGATTCAAATGAGACTCCATAAAAATAAGTTAACCCGCTTCGTCTACGACCCTATTACTTGTATACCCATAGAAAGGTCCTTACATACTCACCTTACCTTTGAACTAAGACAGCTAAAAACTTTAAATATGACTTTTAAACATGATTACCTTAGAGGAACTTGCAATGATGTGCATACCGCTAATTGGCATGCATGTATGTCTAATACTTAAACGATGTAACTTTTATAACCTAATACTATATATGCTGTGCTGTTGGTGTGCCAATAAATAAATAAATAAATAAATAAATAAATAAATAAATAGAGGAATCTTGATCACAAGCATGAGAGGATGGCATTATTAAATCACTGCAGTATTCACGATATCGTTCGCCATTTGTAGATACTATTTTGTGCAAGAAGAATAAATAAATAAATACTAAATTAAGATAATGTATGACTTCAAAATAGGTATGTTATAAAGTGAAACATTTTCATATCTTTCAGCTATAGTGGAATGGATCCCCACAACTCCTCAAAACGCCCATACCTTGACCGACAGAGCCGTCGTAGCTGGGTATGAGGGATACGACAATAGTCCTCTCTGGGTTATCAGAGCCAGATTCGAAGGTGACATGATCCCTGGGAAACTTGCTATAAAACATAGTTCCGCTTACGTCCCTTGGGGAGGTAAAGAGAACGCTGTCTTCAATATTGAGGTAAGATGCTCACCTGGCATATGATCCACATTACCAGAACTATAGTGCTCATAACATGAACTTTGCTTTGGAAAGCAAACATCCCTGGTTAGAAAATTAAAATGAAAAAGCGTTTATGGACCAAAAAAATAAATTTTACCTACAATAATTGAGCATTATAGTCTCTAACAATAGGATTTCCTATGTTATAGGGATTGTCTGTTTACTATTAGATACGTATTAAAATATGAGCAAAGTAATGTAAATTTATAAGAGTTCTAAACAGTATAAACCAAGGTCAAGTTAAGAGACCACACTAAAGTTTATGAGATCATATCAAAAGTTTACTTTACGTGTCCATAATGAGAGCAATGAGAGTTTAAAGCTTGTAAAGACTGATTGATATATACACTTCTGTTTATAAGGGTACAGTATTTGTAGTACAAATCTCATAGCAGTATTATGTTTGATTTGTATCAATATTTAATGTTTATTGCAAGTTAGGAGTTTTTCTTATTTGGTTACCTACCACATGTTTTGAAATCAAGTTGAAAAACCTTTTTTCGCAAAAGATTTCTAATGCCTATTTACTATAAGAGATGAACGAAAAAAAAAATGTTGGTCTCCGCGATAATTTTATGACGACAGCGAAGAAAAAGAGACAACCTAACCGAGTCGGTGCAATCATCTTGTAGAATTATCCTAAAGATTATTTTCTTAATATCCCAGGTCGTATAATAATTAAATTATACGAATGGGCATGTGGACTAATTTTTAGTTTTTAATCCGTCTTGTAGATTATTAAAAAATATTGGACACTTATTTTTTCTTTCTTTACGTAATCAAAAAATAACGGAGATATGTTGAGTTGAAATTTCGCGTGACGTCACTATTCTGACAGTTTGTATGGCGGTTTTAGCGGTTAGTGACGTCACGACCTCCTCACCCTAAACTTTAATGCGCTTTATCTCTATATATTTTAATTTATTTAAAAAGGCAAAAAATACGTGTCAATTGTTTTTTTATTTTCTAACTGATGGACTAATTAGAATTTTGATTTTCGAAAGTAGTCCACATCCCTATTCTATTTATGAATTACTGCTATGATCTGCTGCTGCTGCTGCTAAAGAGATGCAGGGATACTTACCTATAATATTTTCGCAGTGTTACCAAATATTAAATATAATTTTATTACACTACGTAGGTACTGTAATAGTCTAGTACAATCTGTTCGAATTCAGAAATACCGAAACTCACCTATATCTGTTGTTTTTAGACACACTAATGACTGTAGTCTACTTATCTACCTACTCATTTTTTATTTCAATATTTAACATTAACCACGTCCATCATAATGAGGCGAATTAGGTATTACTCAGAAATAATCATGACTACTAAATTAGTCTATGTTTACAATTAGGCAGTTGTCGCTACATATTTGAATATGACTAATGATAACGCTTCTAATTCATTTGAAAACTTTTACTATTCAAATTTCCAGTAATTTTAAGATGACTAAGCAATAATGAAGTCAATAAATTGTCGATTTTTCGATTTCTATGCATTTCTGAAGAAAAAAAAACCCTGAAAGAAAAGTCAAATGCCATCAGATCATGTCATATTATGATCTTGATTGAATTAACTTCTTATGAGACGTCCAGAAAATTTCGCCAGCAGCAAACGGCATTGTTTCACCTAAAGTATTAGAAAATAAAACGACAGATATTAAAACCTGATATTAAGTTCTAAACTCAATAAAATGTATGCTTTCAGCTGCAGTAATAAACATAGGCACTTACTTTAACAGTAAAATTCAAGTCTGAGACTTATTCCCTAGGTATGTTGTGCTCGGCCTGAAAGAGTGCGTTGGTGTACGGCGAGCAATGGTAACGTCCCACCAAACGCACTTCCAGCTGGCAACACCGAGTCCGGAGAAGTTCTCTACGTGGGCAGGGCTAGAGAGCAGGGATCTTTGACTCCTGGAAAGGTTAGCTTTTTTGTTTATACTCTTTGGTTTTTATTTATTTACTTTGTTTTATTTAGTGACTAGCTATAGTAAAGTAATATTATAAAAAACTATCAAAGAATATGGGTCTGGAATATTGAACAAGATCCTGTTGGAATTTTTGGAAATGTTCGCATACCTACAAGTTACTGCCAGTATAACAGTACTTTTTCTGTAATCGATTTCTTGATAGCATATTAATCGTCTTTATTTCATAAAAATATTTCTGTTATCATCAGAGTTTGTAACATTACAATTACGTGTGGTTCTACAAATAGTACAACAATATTTAACTATGTTATCGCTCTAAATTGTACTAAAATTAGTCAGCAAACAAGTATTGGTACTTACTAACTAGTCTCTCGTCACTGCAACAGCTTCCTGTTCATGACTATGCGGTAGATGCAACATTAAAATAAAAGGTTTATCAATAAAGATAAAACACTTTAAGAAAGACACCATCACGGTGGTCTAGTGGTAACCAACTTACCTACCTAACATTTAAATGACGAATGCTTTAACTCTGGATGTTTGGTGTGTATCATAAGAACCTATTTACAAAAAAATTTGTATTCTCCAGAGTATGAAAATCAAAATTCTAATTAGCCCATCAGTTAGAAAATAAAAAATAATAGACACGTATTTTTTGGTTTTTCAAATTAATGAAAATAAACGTAGATAAAACGCATTAAAGTTTAGGGTGGGGGACTCGTGACGTCATTATTCAGTATAAGCCCCGTACAAACTGCGACGGGTTGTGACGTCACGCGAAATTTCAACTCAATGCATCGCCGTTATTTTTTGATTACGTAAAAAAATAAAAATTTGTGGCCAGCATTTTTTACTAATCTACACGACGGACTAAAAAAAAGTAGTAGAGTAGCCAATTATCCCATAACACAAGATCTGCTTATCCCCGCGGTTCCACCCATGGTATTTCGGAGTTCCCGCGAGAATTACTTTCACGTCACATACGCGCAGTTGGCCTAACAAAGTACTTTATCCGACATTTCCAACCATTATGGTTATATAATAAATTTCAAACAATTTACACAAAACCTTGACAAATTATATACCTAAACTTTCCTCTTAAATCGCTCTATCTATTGGTAAAAAGCGCATGAAAATCCGTTCAATAATTTTCGAGTTTATTGTGAACAGGCAGACAGGCAGCCAGACAGATGCGGCGGAGGACTTTGTTTCATATTATGTACATATGTAAGGATTATTAGTGATTTATTTTAATGTATTATTACTATATATTTCAGATTCATCCGAGTCACCAAGCGATGTACATTTCGTTCGCAGGGAAAGAAGTGCCACACAAAACGTACGAGGTCTTATGTACTGTTTGAAACTGCCTTCATTGTGATACATAATATGCGTATACAAAAATATACTTAACTCGCGAATTTATATAATATTATTTCTAATGTTATTATTTTGTTTGTAAGAATTTTTCTGAGCCACTGTTATGGATCTGCATTTTTAGATATTGACCTATTTTTAATGAAGGCATTATAAGGGTAATATTTTAATAAGCATTAGGAAGATAACGAGCATATTACGTTCTTAAAATAAGTTACTAGTTTACCTTAGGTATATTTCATATATTAATAATTTTTTTATTGATTATATTAAACTAAAAAAAATATAAAAAAATTAGTAGCTTACGTTAGGTTTATATTAATGTTATACATTTTATACGGAAATAATATTTTAGCTTTTGTGTGAAATAAAGAAATACGAACTGTAATAAAATATTACACTAATACTAAGAAAACAAGTATAATAGTTTTAATGACAAATTGTTATTATATTGTTACGAAGAATAAAATATATTTCATCGTAATTTGCCATATTTTTAAATAAAAAATTGAGAGTTTCACACCTCTTAGGTAGTAGGTATTTTTAATTTTATTGTGTGATAAAAAAAACTAATCCACTTAAAACTGCAAACCAGTATAATTATCCGGTGACAATTACTATAATCCTACCAAAAACATTTTCATGTAAAATGTTGCCAAGACTAGACCATATGACTCGCACTGTCAAAAACTTATCAGATCTCATGTAAAGCCAAGCTTCTAACTCTACACGCCCTAACTTTACAAGGCCTAAATTCACAAACTCTACACCTTAGTTAAAAATTTAAATATTATGTGGCTTGGCCACTTCACTAAATTCACATGAGTGAAAAATGCATCCACTGTTAATTACTTTTCTGTTAAAATAGTTCTTGTTGTAACGAAACGGTCAAGCCACATATTTTGACTTAGGTGTAGAATTTGTCAAAACACAGTGATTATAGTTCGCGCAAACTTATAATATTATAAATAGCTGTGCCCCACGATTTTCCCCCTGTGAGTTTTGGAATTCCCGATGGAACAATTTTTTTCTAAAATTTTTGCCAGTGAAAGTCCCGTAAAATCGGTCTAGCCGTTCCAGACCTTAGCTAGAACAAACAGACAGACAAAAATTAAAAAATATGATTTATGTAAGTAGGTACCATATAATTATACTTTCATATGCATTTAGTGAAAAGCTGTTAATTTAAAATTACAAACAGACACTTCAATTTCATTTATATGTATTGATGTTATTTATTTGTTTGTTATTATTATTTATTTGTTTGTTATGCTTTCACGCCTTAACCACTCACATGGTGAAATTTTGCATACACGTTGTCAGCGGTATGCTACATTATAGTCACTAGAAGGACATAGGGTACTTTTATCCCGGAATCCCCACAGGAACGCCGAACTTAACGCGGGTTAAACCACAGCTAATACTTACTGAACAAATAAATACGGTTCTGTGATCTTGTGTGGTAAAAACATGCACAACAAGAAGCCATGCATATAGATGCTAATTTACCTTGGTATAAGATGAAACGCGTTCCACCTTAGAGTGTAATATATTGTAGCCTTGCCTGAAGTCAAGCCTGATCTAGGTATATATGCTTTTACCGATAAAAGTAGTAATCTTCAATGGCTTGCCAATTTTACCGAAGTATCTGTTGCCATCGATCGACCTTATAGCGGGCCTATCCATAGCGCGTCTTCCAGTTCGTGGTCGTCACTCAAGGACTTTCTTTCTCCATCGCTCATCAACTGATGTGTCATCACCTCTATTTCTTCGGGCTATGTCAGTCACCTTGGTGGAGGTTGCGGGACGCCATTGGATGCTGGAAGCGCAGGACCTGTCGTGGTGATCCTTGGTGCACTGTGCGGCAGTGGTGTTTTTGGTTATGATGATGATGATCTGTTAGGTACCATTGGTGCCTGATACCTACCGGTAATGAATTCTCGTGATAGTAGAATGTGATATATACCATCGAAATAAATATGTAAACCTGCATTATTTGTGTCAATAATTATGTACTTCTGTTTTTCGGAAATAATTCGAATATATTATATGTACATTGTTCATACTAAATGTAGAAGGCATAGTTTTCAAGCTTCTCAGAGTTCTGGAGAAAGAGAGAAAAATATTTGTCTAGTTTCATATTTTATTATTTTACATGGCATACGTAAATTAGCACTTACAGTATCGTTGGTGTAGTGGTAAATTACATAATAAACTAGCTGTCCCGCGCGGTTTCACCCGCGATAATTTTGAAGTCCCCGCGGAATTGTTCCATACAAACTTTGCAACCACTTTACATCCCCTTAGGAGTTGAATTTTCAAAAAACCCTTCTTATCGGATGCCTACGTCATACAGAGAACACACCCTCCAAGTTTCAGGTTTCTACGATCAGCGGTTTAGGCTGTGCATAGATCCAACAGTCAGTCATACAGGACAAAGCATCTTATATATATGTATATAGATACAAGGTATATAAAAATATAAACATCTGGTTGCTACGTCGGGTTCAATCATCGCATTCGGGTAAACATTTTGATAAACATTGAAGTCTGGGTATTAAACAATTATATTAATTATATTATGTATCAAAAAATATTGAAATTTCAATTCAAAATATTTGGCTTCAAATATATTTTATTTTTTTACCTGTTATCTGGTACTCGTTACAAGCTCTGCTTAGTTTGCAGGTGGCGTTGTGTTATAATGCCCAGAAATTAAGTAGATAGATTAAATAAAAAAATGATATTTTTTACTTTAAAATAATGTGTAATGTAGGTGTGTGCACTGCTGCGTATTTATTAGTTTTATTTATAAAATAACAAAAATATAATACAGTCTTACATGAGTGTACACACGTTTTAAGTATAATGAGGGTTATGATCTAAAACTACTAAAGATTGTGATATTTTTACAATGACTATACAGTATACACTATTCCTTATCACTATTCCTTATGCTCTATCACTCAAGTCACTAGTGCAGCGATCTCTTATATATTATTACCTAATTTATATAAATCCCCTTATTAAAAAAAATATAGGACACTTGATTAAAATGGCGTATCGTCTTTTTGAACTCTGATCATTTTACCATTAAACTTCAACGATTGTATATCTTTTATTAATAAGTGTTAAGTCGTAAATACACATATTAAAATACAATAACTTAGCATCACGATATGCACTAGATAATATAATTATGTATTATAATTTACTTGTACGAAGAATACTTTTAGTAAGACCCATTTCAATTTGCGATTGATTCAAATTTTTTTCGGTATCGACATCGCAGCGATGGATCTCAATAATATTGTTTAATCGTTGAGTTTTTACTTCGCCTTCGTTGGCTTCGAATGTTTTGTTTACGACACCAACTTTGTTTGTCTTCTCAATTGGTTGAACAATGTTTCCTTCGTCGAATTTTTCGAGGCTTCCTTCTTTTTTACTGTACTTCTTACTTACCAAGTACAACCATCTGAGAACAAACATTATAGTAAGCATTAAAGTAATAAAATGAGAAAATTCAAAATTTTAAATTAAACTATTTTGCTTCAGCAAACTCTGTATTTTAATGAATCCAGGAACTCACAGTAAAAATGGAATAGGTATAACTTACAGAAATATGAGTACTGCTGGAACAGTTAGAGCACCTCCAAGTAAGAAGAATGCTCCGGGTAGTATCTTTATGGTGGCTGTGTATACTGTAGTATACATGGGTGCATACACCAGAGGCATCAGGGCTTCTGCTACACCGAATATTGAATTTACTTTACCTGTGAACCATATATACGATTTTACTTCACATGTTAATATCATAAAAGCTAAGCGTTGAATTTATTCCTATAACATCATGATTGATGTTGATGACTTACCTATTCGTAAAATATTCTTGATACGAATTAATTACATGATGATTGTATCTATCTTAAACTTCGTGATCGTGATTCGTAATTTAATTAGCTGTCCCCGCGGTTTCACCCGCGGTAATGTTGAAATTCCGCGGGAATTCCGGGAAGAAAAGTACCCTATGTCCTTCTCTGTACGCCTGGCAACGTGTATGCAAAATTTAATGTTGATCGGTCCTGCCGGCCGGTGAAGGGAAATAGGGATTCATTTTTATTGTATACAAGACTCTTTATTAAATGTATATAAACAAGAATCGTAGCTGGTTAGAAAGAAAATTTCAAAAGTACAGACAAGACAAGTGCCTATCTGTCCTACACAAGAGTTAAAAAAAAATCTTTTTAGTTTGGGTTTACGACTAGTTTGTTTTGCCCTACTAGGAAACCTACCAATTAAGAAAGCACTGATGACTGATAGCGCTCACTTACCAAGTTCATCTTTATTAACTAATTTTGATACCATCGATCGCATTGCTATAAACGATGTTCCACTGAATATCTCAATCAATGGTCCTAGAAAGAAATATAGGTAACAAGTAAAATATCAAAATTACAGCATATAAGATATAAATTTGAATGAAACTACTACACACCGATATATATTTGCCATGGCTTCGTAGCGAACGCGTACATAAAACTAGACATTATCTTGCTCATACATGATATCACGCCAACTACAGCATCATTGAATTTTAATAGATGACTGAACACACCGACCGAAAATAATGTTCCTGCGAATAAAAATAATGCGTGAGTGTCGCGGAACACTGGAAAAGAGGCAAAAATACAAAATACTCACTACGAAAAAAAATACGGCTGTTGTTTTGTTTTTCCTTAGATTTTTACTCCCAATCCGTACCGTGCGATAAAGAACTTCGCTCTTGTAGTTTTTTTAAAAGCAGAAAAGGTATGAGAAGCTCTTTAATAATCTAACTACAAATGTGTATTATATTATATAATTTACTATGCCTGCGTTCACCAATTTAGAGTTAATCGTCACCTCGCGCGTATCAAACTCGTGAGTGCGCGCGAGTTGGCACCTTCCGTTTTTACCTACTTTTTTGTCGTCAACTCGCTTGTACATGTAAAGTACAGTCAGATAAAGCTTGAAACTAAATACTATTCGAATGCTTTTATATACCTAATAGTATACATACTAACTACTTTGTACAGATGTACCTACGGTTTATTTTGAAGTTAGATGAGAGAAAATGTAAATTGAAGCATAATATTACCAACAAGCGAAGTGCACACAGAATATGTTGAGAAGACGCTGTAGTCAACTTCGTTCCAGTTGAATCTGTATCTTGTGAATAGATACGTCACAGTCATTTCACCTGTAATAATATACAAGAAGGTATACAAAATCACGTAAAACTTTAGTTGTTCCCTGTGGTTTCACCCGCGGTCATTTTGGAGTTTCCGCTGGAATTTCGGGTAATATGTACCCGAGTCCTTCTCTGTACCCCTGATAACGTGTATGCAATTTCACGATGATCGGTTTGTCCGTTAGAGTGTAGAAGCGTAACTAAGGAACAAATAAACTCTCATTCGCATTTTTAATTAAGGGTAATCAATCTTTTCGACTTACCATAGATGGGTCCGATGACAACACACAACACAACAATTAGCATTATGACCCTCAGTCTTCGGTTGTTAGGACCACGTTTAAATGCAACCATCACAGTCTCCTTTACGTAACCTATATCAAAGAATTTTCGGAGAAACTCGCAACAATTCTTTGTCGGTTCCTGAAAATAGGAAAGTGATTTTCCGCCATTAAATAACAAAATACTTTATTTCATTATATTTAACTTATTTATGTATAAAGTATTTAATCTGCTTCGAGCTGTAGGTAACTTTATAGGGTCAACGAATGAGGCCACCTATTAATTACCCGTTAGAGAATCCAGTGACTATATATGGAATAATCATTACTGAAGAATTACTTAAATTACAAAATTCCGAAATCTTAAAAAAAATTATTATTAAGCATATGAAATGGATAAATTATAATGGACTTCATATTTGACGCTGTGGCCTTAAATTCTGGTGTAGGGCAGACGTCTAAGTAAAGAACATAATTATGAAACGGTAATTTGAAACATACAAAGAAACTAACCCTAGTGTGGATGTTTGGATGTTTGTTAATCACGCAAAAACGGTTGAGCGGATTTGGATGAAATTTGGCATGCACGTTGTCAGGGGTACAGAGAAGGACATAGGGTACTTTTCATCCCGGAACTCCCGCAAGAACTCCAAAATTACCTCGGGTGAAACCGCGGGGTCCAGCTAGTAATTCATAATATTTAGGGCCGTTTTTATTTAAAATTTGCTTTTACCTACTAAAATACCAATTCATTCTGGCGGTCAATAACGATTTCGTAAAACGACAACTTTTATTGTGCTGTCCATAATATATACGTACCTACCTGTTAAGTAGGTAATGCACGTAGGGTAAAACCAGGATAGTCGCCCTGGGGGTATAGTTGCCCCGATCGTAATTACTCTAGTTTCGCAGATCAATCGCGTGCTATTTTATTTATCTATCAAAAGACTTTCCAACTACTATTAAGTGGACCGCGTCTCATGTCTCTGTGCGATTGCACGGGAACGCAAGGTGCGATCAAAGATTTTTCGGGATAGATGCCTTGTTTCCCGGCGGGTCGTCTATCCTAAATGTAATTTATATGGACTAGACAACTATCCCATATATGGGATAGATGTCACAAAAAGTAGAGGTCCGTAGAAATCGCTAATACTCTGGAAATTTCAAAGATAATGTCTTTTACATTTAATAAATTTGTAGATAAAGAACCAAAGTACTTGCCAGTTTAAAAAACAAAATATTTTGATTTATGTACTGGGAGATATAAAATGATTTCGAAAAGTGTGGCAACTATCCGGGTTTTACCCTATATGTAGAGCATAATATCTGGTTTAGAAAATCGGATTATAAAGCAATGGATACATCATTTGGAAAGAACACATAACTTTAAGATGTATATAAACCCGTACATATTAAATCAAATAGTTAATTATAATTGCACTTTGTTGAAATAATGTAGGTGCAGTAACATACTATTTGGTATAAAAGATTTAAATTACATATCGATGTATTAGTATAAAACAATTGGATTCTAATGCAGACTATTAATAGGTGTGACAATTAAATAATATAAACCATTCTATTGATTAAAATTCTTCTAGATAACACATATCAGTCTCGCATCAATGAACCATTGAGAACTTTAACCTGGTGTCATTTCCATAAATAAACATGAGTATGCGGTGACAATTATTATTGCCAGTGTGCAAAGCAAAATAGACGCACTTAGAAGGATAGAGTAAATGCGTTATGTGATTAATGGAATTAGTAGGTACCTGAACTCCCACTTTCTCGATTTAGTTTACTGGACTCTAACTTATTGTAGCAGTTATTAAAGTTTTAGTAAATAATAACAGTGTAAAACTTACCACAATGATGTCAGGCTTTTTCACATCTTTGATTCTTAATAATCCATAGACAAAACTGAGCACATACATTAGACCACTTATTGTGAAAACTCCATATAATCCAATTTTCCGTACTAATATTCCACTGAGAGCTGCACCAACGGGTACACCAACAGAGTAAAATAAATTCACAACACCAATTCTCAAAGTTCTTTGTTCCTCCGTTGTCACATCGGCAATGTAACTGAATACACCCATAAACATTGTGAACCAACCGCCAGTTAGTGCGGGAAATATGGCTTCGCTAACCGCTGCAACTTCTAGTGGTAGTTCGTAAAAGTAGTAAGTGTTTATAATAAGACTAATACTCGTAAGGAATTCGCCTATGATCGGCAAGAGCATGCAAATTTTTCTTTTTCCAACTCGATCACTGTATGCTCCGAGAAATATTAGAACTACACATGGCAGGAACGATTGTAGTACTGTTTTCCAACCGGCAACAGATGCAACTAACCTCTGAACCGCTTCTTCTTCAGCAGTATAGTTTGTCGTCTCCCTTCTGGTTAAAGCATCGCAAACGTGATCACCAAAACCTAAATTTACTCGACAAGCTTTCTCTAAATATAAATTCTGAGTTGCCAAAGCAGAGAGAACCGATGGCATTACATAGCATGCCAAAATCGGCTCAACGGTTATAAAAGACATCATGTGTTTCAGTTTTTGAAAATTATTTAATTTTTTCCAGGGATTATCCTCATCAACCTCTTTGTCTTTTTTTTTCGTTTCATTTTGGCTGTTGTGATCGTTTGCTAGCGTTTCTTTATGATCATTTCTATTTTTTTCACTAAGTTTTCTCTCAGCCTGTTTCTTAGCTTCAATCATTTTCTTTTCATCCACCATAGCCTTGTGGAAATCTGAAGAAAAATTTTATTTAAAATATTATAATTATAAACACAAAAGACTGCTTTAGAAGGAATTAAATTACTATCAAAACATTTTCTAAGCTATTTTTAATCCTAATAAAGAGAGTTATATGAAACCCATTGGGCCTTTGGACTGTTCACCGGTAAGTGCATTAATGTGTCTAATGCCGGACGTCGTAATCATTCCATTATTGCCAACGTACTTAGCGTAATCGTTGCTAGCATGTCGGATAGAATCATATTTACCTGAACTCAATGGTTTTTACCGTATTTACAGCAATTTTTATTTTGCCATCATCATGTTACTCAATGTTATTTTTAACCATCGATGTTATGATTACTTTTGTCTGCTTTACAAGACGTTAGGTATTTACTACTTTTTATTAGTCAAGAGTATACACGGATATGCATCACCGTTTTAACCTTATATAACCGTTAAAACTAACTTTAATTTAACGCTAGTTCGTTCTCGGGGCAGTGGTTTTTTTTTCTTTCTTTTAATTTATTTATTCATTAAACTACACAACAATTTTTATCTCAATTATTAAAGAGCTTGGTGAGAGCCAATCTGTCGATGTAGATATATCGAGTCTTTAAACCTCCAACCTCCAATTGTTATTTACCTACATTTAATGACCGCATTTTCTTGTAGGTATTGTGATTTAAATTTTTAGGCTGGTTTCTTCTCATACATATTATATGCATTATTTAAAATTTTAGAGTTTGTCATCTTTTTATGTTTGAATGGAACCCGTGGATAGTTTTTAAGGTACTTATGTAAAACAACGCTAAGAAATTTGTGTATCGAATTATTTATACCTAAGTAGTCGCGATAGCGTCTCGTCGGAATCTGGAACCCGAATTCAATAAAATTACATTAATCATTATGTACCGGTCTACCTATAACTTTTGTCTTATACTTGGACTAGTTAGATAGGAGCACAAGAGGAGGTAGAGATACCTTTAAGGGCTGTCTAGGTGTTTTTGGTAGCTATCAAAATATTCTATTCGTTTGCGATTTGGATAGATTGCAATATAAGGTTTTGATTAATCAGGTAAATTAGTTAAGTATGTTTTTGCCAGTACGCCAAGGTGTTGCTTATTTGTGTTTTTGGTACCAGACAGGCAGGTCTTCAGTTGTAAGACATTTTCACACTAAGTATAACAGCATATCGATGGCGACAGCCACATTTGTTTCAGACTCTAATATATAACATGTGGTAAAATTTAACTGGAAATATTTATAGGGCTGAAAGTATACGTTATTACAAACAGGATAAGCGATAAAATTATATTATGAGTTCGGTAGTTTTTCAGAATATAAGGAAAATAAATTCATTGAAAATCATTACAATTACATTCACAAGGTACACAGTACACGTAGCTCACTTATACGTAAGTATACAAGGCACACGCTACGCACCTAGCGAGCGATGGATCAGCTGTTCAGCTCGATCGAGGTCATTGAACTTTAGATCCCGGCGCGCGGCGCTGTGTATGTAAGCGATTGAGCGGCGAGCACCTTCACAGGTTGTTTTCTTTTTGATTTATTTAGTTTGAAAATAAATCATTTTTTTTAGTCTTTTTTATTTTATGAACATGTTTATTCAACCCTGCAAAATATATTTGCAGCTTATTTTACCACATGTTATAATATAATATCATGATAATGTTAAACGCGTTCGACGTTTAGTGTGAAACTTTTCGTATATTATTCACGATACTTCTTTAAAAATATAAAGTCACTTTACTCGAACAAATAACAATTTACCACCAATTTGTGATTCGCTAGACTAAACGCAATTTGATAACGACATTTTAAACTGTAGGTTAAGTTCATGCAACAATCGTTAACTTCACAATGACTTTACACTATAAAAACAGAGTGATTAGATCTAGCTAGGTGTCACGTAAAATTAGTTGAAGTCAGATTACCAAAATAAACTTCAAATCACTGAAGGTAGGTTACACCTAATTAATGAATTTTATGAATAACTATAATACAGAAGCACAAAAAAATTAATTAGAAGTGAACCTAATCTACATAGTATAAGAAAAAAGAGATTTGAACACATGATTCCTTGCTCAGACACTAGAACACCTGATTTCTTTCTACACTAGCTGTGCCCCGCGGTTCATCAATAAGTAGTAAAAGTCCCGTCAAAATCGATCCAACCGTTTCGAAGATTCACCCGCGTGAGTTTCGGAAATCCCGCAAGAACTACAAACTTTTTTTATCAAAAAATTATTCTGACGAAAACCAGAAAAATAGAATTATCCAATTATATGCAGTCTTTTGGAAGTTATGCGCTTAGCAACACATTTGGCGATGTATTTTTATTTGTTGTTTTTAATGTTACTTAATATACATAGACAAAAATGTTAAACAAGTAGGTAGGTACAAGTAGTAACTTATGAGCAAACGCATTGTGAATCCATCGTTAGTCGTTACACTTCATGGTGCGTGGTTCTTAACATACGTTAAATTCAACCTTTGGTATGTTACAAGTCTACATTTTTTACATCCTCTTTGGTTCCATAGCCAACATATTCAAACGGATATTCGTCATATTTTTCGAAGACTATACGAAATCACTATTCCATTGTGTTGATTTCACTGTACTCTATATCAATGGTTCATTTCATTTTGACGAAACTTTCTACCAGTATAATACTCATTGTTTTTCTTCACGATGTTTTCCTTCACCTATAGCTGAGGCTAATGCGCTTCAGCTATCGGTGAAGGATTCGAACTCACGCATTGCGGCAAGTGATCCGAAAGCATAAACTACTGAGCTACCATCGCTATAAATTGCTATGGCTATGAGAATTAGTTGCCTGCTCGGGAACTGATATATAGGGGCCGATACAAACTGCGTTAACTTGCACTTTTTTATATTACCTACTAGAGGTTTGCTCCATAAGGCTCCACAACTATGGCTTCAAAGAGTTTGTTGTACTCATTTTGAGTGTGAAACTCAAGGAAATTCGAGCAGCAGACAAGTTAGCAGTGCAGCGCCACCTATGAACAACTGAACGAATTTATTTAACGGAAACACGTTAATAATACCAGTAGGTAAGTTACTTTAAAAAAAACGTACTATAGAAGTTTTTGTTTTATAATGTACCTATATAACTGTTCCGGTTTCACCCGCGGTAATTTCGGAGTTCCCGTGCGAATTTCGGCATAAAAAGTAGGTACCCTATGTCACTCAGGACTACCGTAGCTTCCTATAAGTGAAAGAATTTTCAAAATCAGTTCAGTTGATTTAGAGATTACCCTCTACATTCTACAACGTCACAAACGCACAAATCTTTATAATATTAGTAAGTATAGATTAAAACGAGTAACGATGCGATTATAATTATAAAAAAAAACACTTGTACCACCAGATGTTTTTTGTGCAACTATGGTCCTTATTATATTTTGTCATATTTTGTCTAGGTTACAATGTAAAAAAACCTAGCAATGTTTTTTGTTTGAGGCTGTAAAAAACTTTTTCTTTTATATTTAATCGGCATTCTTTTGTCACAAAAACAAAAGCGACAGATAAAAGAGAGGCGGTTCAATACCACTACAGCATTGAAAATATAACAACAGTTTGAACAGATAGCTAAATTTTACTCCACCCTGCACGTAATCCCTACTAACATTATAAATGCGAAAATAACTCTGTCTGTCGTTCTGTCTGTTACAGTTTCACGCCTTAACGGCTCAACCGGTCATCATGAAATTTTGCATACACGTTGTCAGGGGTACAGAGAAGTACTTTTTATCTTGGAATCACCAAGAGATCTCCGAAACCGCTGTTTACTAGCTTTTCCCCGCGGTTCCACGAACTATAATTAATTATTAAACAAATCTATGAAAACTATGCACATATATAACCTATATCATTTTGTGATATATTTCTCTATTTTATCTCTCTCTCTCTCTTTCTCCTACACTTGCTACGTTCGCCTCCAAAAACTGTACGAGAAAATTTCTAAAATTCGATTATTTTTAGGAGTAGTTAGAACACAGAACGTTCTGTAACGTAGTGGTAAAACCACGTAAAATGGTATCTAATTCTAATTTCTATGACACCAGCCACGATTATTTTTAGATATAAATAAAAATTTTATAACATAGAAAAAAATTGTTCGCTTCCGCATTTAAAAAAAGAAGCATCCTCAGCATGTTCGTGAACTGTGTCACAGCTGATTAATTTTGTCAAGGATGAAATGAGACAAGACTGCTAATGATATGACATTCTTTGTTAAACCTAATGATTGATATCTGTAGAACATAATATCAAGGTAAATTGAGGGAGTATTAAAGGACATGTTTTTTAATGAGGTTGCCTTGAAAAGATTACCTGTAGCAATAAGGCCGTCTTTTGATCTGTCCTTTATTCTTTTTTTTCAAATTTTTAAATAAATTTAATGATAAAAATTATAATTTTCCGACGTGTATTTTCTTACCTGATAGAAAGTGCAGTAGAGACAGAAGTTGCGGATCTTTTATTACATGCAATAGGTACTTTATTTATCACCCTCATGTTGCAAGAAGCAAATGCCATTTCGCAATATAATGAGTATTTTTATATTTTTTTTAATAGTATCTATCATATTTTTATATTTTTATACTTACTTCTGTATAATTACCGCATATAAATTTAACTTGACGCAAATTCTGAATCCATAATTATAACAATGAAACTATCAGATATTATTATTATATTCTTAATAAATAAAACAAAATAAAAAATATCTTGGTGATTTTTTCCCAAGGGCGTTAAAAAGACACATCGATCAAAAGAAAAGATGTTTTGTAAACATTTTTACCAGCAGTGTTTAATGTTTGGACAGTAGGTACAATAGAAGCACGAATGAATGAAAGTATACAAATAAGTATGTGTTAGGTATATTTTTCAGTGACACCAGCAATTTTGACATCAAAAACACGTATACCTAAGCATGAAAAATGTAGAAGCAAATAGTTCCCACTTACCTATTGCCATGTCACAGTTATCACAAATATAAGTGAGAAAATGGATTTAGGTAATGAATTCAAGTTCTCCAACAATTTTGAAAAAGATTCTTAAATTCTAAACCAAAATGCTATTATTTATCATCTAGTTCATGTTATCGTTGTTATTATCGTTACCGTCCTCTGATAAAGTAAAATTCAATTTGTAAATTGACTTTGACTTTGAATTTTACATGGAAATATGTAGAAATATAGGTGGTAGGTATAGGTACCTTTTGTTCATTAATGTTACAAATCGCAATAAACAATGTTTACTGTCTGTTAATAAAAAGCAATAAATTTTACAACTCTAGCTTTATTAAACGGTGTTTTCTATAATATTCCAAATGGATAAAATCACTGCATTTGGACAATCTGTAAGATTATTAGAGTGGGTCATGGTTCCTTTTACAGTTTTTGTACATTTACATCCATAGTTCGTTTATAATACCAGTCGTGTGTAACATTATGTAAGTAGAAGAGTAGAATTAATAGATACAAATGTAATATACAATTACATTAAGTTAGGCAACAATGGAATCACATGGCACAAGGTCGGGAGAAGGCTATTATTAGGTACGATACCATCACTAGCTATTGTACAGACAGGTGGTATATGGCTATATTATGCGGTTTCAGCTGCGCGAGAAGTATTCGCGGATTGTTATAAAAAAAAAGAGTTTCCAGTGATTTGTAGTAAAATCGCTATGTAATTTTAAGTTAACTACCTTATATACCTACACAATACAAGAGGTTTTAAGTGCCCTAGTGTTGGTTGTCAGTAACATTGGATATACATCAGATTCTACCTATATTAGACAAAGCTTCTACCATGAGTACAACTTTTTAATTTTTGATCAATATATTATATTTATTATGACATGAATCTAAAAGCCAGGCTCAGGCAGGCTAAACACAAATATCGATTATCCACTAGGTACATATTGTTTACTCGTAAACAAGGATCGAACCCGCTACAGCGTGGCAGTCAAGTTAACTAAGCATCTATACCTACTATAGCGTTTCTGTCGATCATATTGTGATTATTTTATAATAACTAAATAAAAACAGCCAATACAATAATACTCTAATTCCTTGAATGGGCATGTTGACTAATTTTTATTTTTTAGTCCGTCTTGTAGATTATTAAAAAATATTGGACACGTGTTTTTTCTTTTTTTACGTAATCAAAAAATAACGGCGATATATTGAGTTGAAATTTCGCGTGACGTCACTATTCTGACAGTTTGTATGGCGGTTTTGCGGTTAGTGACGTCACGACCTCCTCATCCTAAACTTTAATGCGCTTTATCTCTGTAAATTTTAATTTATTTAAAAAAGCAAAAAATACGTGTCTATTGTTTTTTTATTTTCTAACTGATGGACTAATTAGAATTTTGATTTTCAATAGTAGTCAACATCCCTATTATACGTAAGTATCCTTTAAATACTAATAGTAATAGTAATATGGTTATTTTATTGTTTGTTTGTCGCGCTTTCACGCTTTAAATTCTCAACCCATCGTTAGATACCTAGGCAGTTTTGCATACACGTTGTCAGGATCTGATTTCCGGCAGGAAATTCGAAATAAACGCGGCTGAAACCGCGGAGAACAGCTAGTAAAATATAATAAAAATACTAGTTCTATTATAATGCCACATTAGCTTTTACTTTAAAATGGATTTGGTATTAGGTACCGATATTTTCTTGGATATGCCAAGATAATTTGTCAGGTTTAGAGATTTGATAAGGTCAACAAGAGAATTCACTGCAAAATAAAATAATTATGTAATACCAAATTTTGCAATCGTTTTTATAGCTATTTGCCAATTACTATCACTTCGCAATATTGACGGTACATACCTACTATAGTGGCATAATCATTATGCTACGCACATAGAATGGGGATGCGGACTACTTTTGAAAATCAAAATTCTAATTAGTCCGTCAGTTAAAAAATAAAAAAAAAACAATAGACACGTTTTTTTTTTATTTTTCAAATAAATTAAAATATACAGAGATAAAGCACATTAAAGTTTAGGGTGAGGGGGTCGTGACGTCACTAACCGCAAAACCGCCATACAAACTGTCAGAATAGTGACGTCACGCGAAATTTCAACTCAATATATCGCCGTTATTTTTTGATTACGTAAAAAAAGAAAAAATACGTGTCCAATATTTTTTGATAATCTACAAGACGGATTAAAAACTAAAAATTAGGCAACATGCCCATTTTGATAGTACCTATATAACCACAGCATGCCACCTAGTATAGTGAGGTAACGAAGGATGTTGATGCTTCAAAGTTAAAACTGTGTGACTGACGACTGTGCATCTTTGCATTTGGTATACATACCTAGGTACTATCTTTTTATTTACTGGCTTAATCTCAAAGCTTGTTACAATAGCGAATGGGCTTGTCAACCAAATTTTAATTTTTAGTCCGTCTTGTAGATTAATAAAAAATATTTGACACGTATTTTTTAATTTTACCTATACGTGATCAAAAAATAACTGACGTCAAGAGCCCCCACTCCTAAACTTACGTGCCCCTTATTTTTTATCATCTACAAGACGGACTAAATATTAATTTTGTTTTTCATATCCCGGACTATGACTAATCTGAACACTGCGTGAAGACCAATGCCAATTTATTTATTTTTTAAATAATTAATTAAATCGTAAAAGTGCCTATAATGATAAACTTATGATTATTTTTACTGCTTTCTTATTTACACATTTCTATTGTTATTCTAAAGTCACCGGACCAATGGCATACCTACTATTTGTTATCACCGCAGATTTTATTTTATTTTTTTTTATTTATTAATCAATAAAAGTTACAATATACCGTTGATTATTACAGCGCACATTAAAGCTCTTTCGAGTTTGTATTTGCGCAAGATAGACTACTGTATAAAGTATGTGTAGGTATTAGCAAAAAAATTAAATAATCTTTACAATGGCCCAGAAAATTGCCTCTTTTATGGACTAACGTAGCTTTAAAGTCAGTTAATAAATATTAAAGCGTATATTTTATACATAAATAAATAATAAATAAATAATAATAATAATAAAATATTTTACATGCGTGTGTTTTTCCATCTTCATGAAAAGTTTCATAAAAACTTTTTTAGTATTTTTGACTCGCTAGAACTGCTAGAATCGCGAATTCACACGCGAATACTCATACATTTTTTAAGCATTCACATGCGAATCTTGCGATTCCGTGTGCGAAAATTAATTTGAGCGATTCAAAAAATACGGCCCCTAATTTTTTTTTAAACATCTTTTTGCTCGTGATCTTTTATAACTATTTTTTATTTAGGTAAGTGTTGTTTATGCGGTGTCTTTAACTAATAAAAACTAGCTATTTGTGTTCGGGAATTTTTTGCAACGCGATAATCCTATATATCTTTTTTTTTACTATATACCTATATCCAAACACCATCACAAACTTTTACCTTTAGTTATTTGATAGATACGGTGCTATTACCTAATATCAAATTAATTCTACTAATTTAAAAAAGCCTAAAAATCATACACCAGGTGTTACAGTGTAGTCATATTTGAAGATGGTTATCTAGCAATCTTATATAGGTAATAATTTGACTCAAAAACCTTACTTCAAAATTTTATGAACAAAACAAAAAATACTTATATAGAGCACTTCCACAAAAAATAAACATGTCAGTCACATCACTGAGTAGTTTTATCACCCTTGGGGTGCAGAGACAAGTTAATAACAGCAAACCTAGCAAATTTTAGGAAAGGACGTGAACACGATCGTCAAGTATGACTACACCTTTCTGTAACATGCCGTATATTATCTACATAAATATTTGTCTTAGAATTATTTCTTAAATCCTACTGTTGACGTTAAGTTAAGCAATTTTTAATGACTTACCCACATGTCATTATTTCGATGTACCTAAATGCTTTGGTGGCAAATTGCTTACGTCAAAATCACCAAAAAAGTGTTGAGTTTGATGACATAAGCATTATTTACTGACAAAAACTATAATATGTTTTGTCAGCTCTTTGACAACAATGGTTGATTCAGTCAAGCATCACTGACAATAAATCGTTAATATTAACCACACAATCGTAGCTCTAATAAAACTGCGACTCTAAAACCTAGAAACTTATAACAAGTTTATTATACAAACTTTATATAATTTTTTAAATTGAGTACAAAAAATTAAGAATGAACTACGTTCGTTCTGTTTAACTTTTTCTCCTTGTCCACTTATTTCTTCTAAATAACGCAACTGATTTCCTTGACAAGTTTACCTTGGGTAATATATATTATGTTTATCATATGTTATTTAAATAAATAACAAAGATAGATATATTATATTCTGTGATCTTGTGTCATCCAAAATAAACGTAAAATATACATTCGGGTGCACACATGACCTGTATCGATGGCTAAACATTAAGACGTTTTTGTAACGAAATAATACAGGAAGAGTACAGTAGAACCTCAATTATCCAAACCTCGATTATCCAGCAGACGACTCCTATCGAGAGTTTTGAAATGGTTTTTTTTTTTTCAAGTTTTTTTTTTCGACTTTTTCAATTTTCAATAGTGTTTTATACTTCAAAGTTAATATGTATGTCAAATTTTAATATACTTACTGTACTGTTTTTATGTAAAGGATGTTGTTTTTGTTTGATCTTGTTCTGAAAAACCTACATTTCGATTATCCGAACTTTTAATTATGTAAACTAGTCTCAAACTAGTACCAATTATTCGGATAATCGAGGTTCTACTGTATTGCACTACATTCAAATCAAAATAATTTATTTGTATGCCAAATTTCTTCAAATTCGTTCCTCCGTTTATCTAGTAACAAACATCCAAAACTTACACACATCGATATTACTATCTAGTGGTATTGAAAAACAACCTTCAAAGATGTTATGCTATAATGCAAAAAGTGACTATAAAGATGATCAACCATGTTGCGAATTGCTACATCGCCAATGCTCATATACGTACATAATGTATAATTAAGAACACACAAAAAAATTGCAGCATAAATCTAACATCGAATGTGAATTTTATATGTATAGCGATTTAATTTTATGCATCAATTATTACTTTTTAATACAGTTGCTCAAAAAGTGGCATATTGCAGGGACGTATAGCGTTCGGGAAGTGGGCTATTACATACTCGAGCTTTTTCTTTACCTTTTCCGAACTAGTGCGTTCTCTTTCCCAACTGTCAAAAATGGCGAAACGACTTTGACACACTTTTTGTATTGCGCAACGTAGGTTTCGTATTACTAATACGACTAGCGCCATCTCTTGATCACAGTTGGAACTTAGTTGAGTTTGTGTTTTTATTATTTTACTAAATTTCTTAATTTTTTTCGCAACTGTATTAAAAATAGTTGTTCAGTACACGTGCGGAACCGTCATTGCAAAGAGTTCCGACTGTCAACCCTCACCTTCGGCTGCGCCTCGGCTCGGGTCGACATTTGTCGGAACTCTTTGCAATGACAGCCTTTCCGCACTTGTAATGAAATATACTATTTCATAACTGTACTTACTACAAACAAACGAAATTAGGTAGGTAGGTATACAAGCAAAAAAATAAAATTATATTTTACACATTCTATACCTACAATTCCTCAGATTATGACAGAAACGTGGTCTACAGCATAATGAAGCAACTAAAAATAGTGGAATATTTTGCGATCGGTGCAGATAGTGTAAGTTTAAATTTTTTGAATAGATAATACCTATAATGGAATTGGTTGAAAAACTATGTTACAAATAACGAAACAACGAATTAATAAAAAAAGACCTTGATCTATCAAGAATTAGGTAAATATAGGTCTTTTTTTTTATTAATTTATTTATTTATTTTGTAATGGCCTATGTGGGCGTCCAAGCAAAAAGATCCAGTAGTGGGGTATTTAGTTTAGATTAGATTTGGTATCTAGAATAGTCAATTGATAGTAAGGATTGAAAAAATATTTAATGACTGGCACAATTTTTTTTTTATCAGACGTTTGAAGTTGAAATTCTGAAAAAGCTTGATTTGAGAAAAATCACTTCCAAAGTTTGAGTGAAAAGAAAAAACACACTTCTATTTGCTTGTTACATTATTATTATTGTAGATTGAGCATTTATTAATAAATAATATCAATTAAAATCATGGAAACAATTTTTTTACTCAACCTTACAAAACTTCTTATATCTCGGAAAATAAATATCAAGAACTGGAAACTTTTTTCTTGGACGCTCACCTAAATATTTATTTAAAAATTTTTTAAGAAAACTCTACTCTGTAGAGATAATTGTGTCAATGACATTAAAAATCATTAAACTTTTTATAGGTACTCGTAATCAGTTTCTAATTTCAGATCCAGACAATCTATCTAATTGCAATCACTGATGAAACGTGTTAATTCGAGGTAACTAACTACCTGTGTAAATTTTAAATATTATTTCGTACCTATACCTTGATAGGTAGATAAGTTTAGGGAACGACAAATATAAGTAGATATAAAACAAATTATATCTTTTATTTTATTTTGTTTTATTTTTCTTTAATTAGGGCAACAAAAAATCTATATTATCACAAGAATATATATATACCTACAGCGTAATATGTTAATTATATGGCCAACTACGTTACCCACGTCTTACAAAATTATATTCAAAATCAAATCCATTTTAAAATATATAGAATAAATAAGCTTAATACAATTTTTGCTGATATATTGTAAAAAATTGACCTTTATTGAAATTTTAGTACGAACTTTACTTTTGGTTAAAAAAAGGGTTTTTTCAAAGACATTCTATATAATAAAGGGTCTTCATAGTGAGTAGTACTAATTTGGCTCCGGTGAAGACTGTCACATATAACTTTGATGTTTAAGTATAATTTTTTTTAATAAACACAGAAGAATAATATTTTAAAATGATATGTAGGTACGTATAGGTATCCCGTTTGTTAAATTGGAGTATCAGGACATCGTCTTTTTGCTCTTATCAGTAGGAGAATTTCATAGAAGCACGACCCCAAAGCATATACGACATACGTTTATTACACTTATAGCTACTCTGTAATTATTAAAATATACTATAATAATTATTATAGTATATTTTATTGTATTACATGTCAGTCTTATATACCTAGCTCTATCTTTACCTACTTATACACATTTCATTATTAAATATTCGTATTTGCTAAAAGTTGGGTGACGACAGGTAGACAATTATTATTGATTAAATATAATGTACTAAGTATATACATTTCTAATTATGTACATACAATTTTATTTGTAATTATGATAAAATGATCAATTTGCATAAACCTATATACTGAAAATTTTTCATTTGATCTCAATCAATTTTGTATTGAAACAACCCTAAAGGTAAACTAATTTTAAATATTATACCAAAACCTCCCGTAAGTATAAACATTGATTAATTAACCCCAGTAGAAAATACATAATATCGCAAGCGAAGTTTGTTAAAAAAATCACGCAATCACAATCAACCCTTTTTTTGGGGTCGTGTTTCTATAAAATTTTTACAATGACTATACACTATTCCTTATCACTACGGTCTATCAATCAAGTCACTAGTGCAGTGATATCTTATACCACCTAATTTATATTAATTGTGTATTGAAACAACCCTAAAGGTAAACTAATTTTAAATATTCATATTTATACTAAAACCTCCCGTAAGTATAAACATTGATTAATTAACCCCAGTAAGAAAATCATAAAATTGCAAGCGTAGGTTGTAAAAAAATCTCGCACTTACAATCAACCCTTTCTTTTCAAGTCATTAAATACACGGTAGGAACTTAACAAAAATATAACATTAATCGGTAAAAGTCAGGTGATACCTTATCTTACCTTCGTCTAATTAGTTTCGTCAAAACACTTTAAAAGCACAAGTAGGACATCACTATAACACAACTTTTAGGCACCTACTGCAAAATCTTTATCCCAAATACTAATTCTGTTCGAGCCTTTATTCAATAAAAAAGAAGTCTAATAATTTCGTCAAATGTACCCAAGTTAAAAAAAAAATTCTCGAAGGTACTTCTCAATGGTAGTCTTCGAATACTTCAAAAAAATTCAATATGCAAATTTTCGCGCAATATATTTTCTGCAGCATGCGAACGTTGTGGTACGCGCGTTCGTTACCATTGGTAACGGTTAGCTGATTGTTAGTTAGCTTGGACTTGCATCTGACAATCTTTAAACATTACGACAGACCTGCAGCTGATAGGTACCCTTTACTTCTGCACTAGCTGTTCCCTGGGATTTCATCCTCTTTAATTTATAAGTTCACACGGGAATTCTGGAATAAAAATTAGGAATGGCCAGTAACGTTAATATGTAAAGGTGTAAAAAAGGTAACAAACAGACAGACAGTCAGAGTTACTTTCACATTTACAATATTAACTAGTATGGATTAAAGCTACCAGAAGATTTTTTTTAACGCGGCATGTCTGAATCAGAAGTGAATTGTCTTATATTTTGTGAATCGAATATATTATGTATAACCAGCAGAGGTGTTCATTAGCACCTCTGCTAATGCGATAGACATTATAGAGCATCAAAAAAATTAACCAAATAAAAAAAATTGTCATTAATTTTTGAAGATACTTTCATAAACAATTGTAACTTCTATCATTTGATTTTCGTGGACACTGGAGTCTGTTTCCATTGTGTAAACACTATTATAATACGATATCATATGGACGCAGATAAGCAATAACATGTTAACCCACAAAACGAAGTTATTGATTCAGAACGATTTTTTGAGAGTTTGGGAACTTTTTTTAATTATGTGTTTGACACATTTTGTGTCAACACATAAAAAGTGTTGACACAAAATGGTGCTATAATTTTAAAACACGATTTACTCAAAATTTCTCCAGTGTGGGTTAACACACTATTGCTTATCTATGTCCATATTAAGTAACTACTGCACTAATACTAATACTGCGTCCTGTTTTGAGCCGTAGTGTCCTGTTATTTCCAACTTTTAATCCTGGTTTTCTATATTTCGGGATGGCAACCCAAGCATACACGTTGTCAGGGCTACAGAAACAACATTGGGTAGTTTATATCCAGGAATTCCCGCGGGAATCCCGAAATTAACACGGGTGATACCGCAAGGAGCAGTTAACCTACATTTACAATTTCATCATACATAGTTTACAAATCGGTTCAGTAGATTCAGAAATAGCTGTTCCCCCGTGGTTTTACCCGCGGAAAATCCGGAGTTCCCGCGGGAATTTCAGAATAAAAAGTACCCTATGACACTCAGAGTCACTGTAGCTATATTATTATTATTATTATTATTATTATTATTATTATTAAAGAACTTTATCCCCGCAATTCCCGCGGGAACTCCGAAATTACCGCGGATGAAATCGCTCGAGACAGCTAGTATCAGTATAGATATACTAGCATTTAAGTATATACCTACATGCATCCGTGATCCGGTTTTTTATTATCTCGTTTATTTTTATTTTATCTCGTTTATTTTTTACTTCGCCTTCAACGACGTAAGTTTTTTCTTGACACCGCCTTCTAACTTGATTGAACAATGTTTCTTTTGTTTTTATAAGGCTTCCGTCTTTTTTGTGTACTAGTAGGTATTTCTTGCTTGTGAAGTACGGTTGTACTAATCAGTCGGCTTACTCTTAACGCAATCGAGTAATGGTCATACTCTTGACGCAATCGAGTTAGGATCAAATCGATAACACAATCAAGTTCAAATCTAAATGAGATCGCAGGATCGAAACGGAATCAAATGCTGCTTTGAAGCTTTGAGATCGCGTCTATATCAAAGCTGCATCGAATTTATCTATCAAATTTCTCGATTTCATAAAATTGTCAAAATTGCAAATAATTGCCTTCTTGCCGGACATCATCTTTAGACTTTAACATGATTCCAAATACGATTTCAATTTGAATTCAAATCAAAATCGGAATCAGACTCAAATCATTTTCAAGAGTTAGCCCCCTGTTTCGTGCATTGCAATAAATGTTCAATAAATAAATTAAAATAGATTTGTATTTGTCTAATGTCTTGTGACGTGACGCGTTCTGACGTGATGGCTATTCTGTCGCCTTCTGACGATATTTTGAATCAATACGGCCGTAGCTCTAGAAAAAGTGACACGTTTTCAATGTTATCCCACGAGTTTTCCGACTATGACGCGTCACAACACAACACTGGCGTGTGCACATAATATGTCTGACGCGTGCGCAGCGGCGCGGTGGCGGCGGCGAATAGAGTAGCCAATAAATCAATTGCAAAATATACATCTTTCGTTCACGAAAACTTTACTTTTTTGTACTAAGACTTATCAAAATAAAAAAGGTGTTTATTAAACCTCCTTTAAGTTTAATTTGTAAACGTATGCGCACTGAATAAAACATATTCCTGTATATTAATTATAGACTGTATAACTTTAATGGGTGCGTGTGGATGCATAGGTATGCCCGAATTGAGGACTTACTCTCCGCGAATAATTAATTAATCAAAAAAACGAAAATACGAATTACGATGCCTTAGAAAAACTAATAAATTGACAATAGACATAATGAGTACGTGGACGGCATTGATATACTATATTTGCTATGATGTCACCGTGAAGGCTGAAGGCCGTGAATAAAACTACATATTAACTTGCCCAACAAGATTATTAGCATTAGCACCATTGGATTAAGTAACTAAAGACACTGGCAAAAAATGTTATGTTATGTATTAGCAATTCTAAATACTAATAAACTAAGTATTTCATAAGTAGAAAAAAATAGAAGCTCTATATGGCTTTAAACTTTAAACACAAACAAATTATTTTAGACCATTTCAAAAGCTTTGTTTTTATTTTAATAATTTTAAATGACAATGCTTACTCAAACATTGGCAATTACATAAAACCTTTCTAGAGATTTATCATTAATTAGGACGAGTGAATCGAGTCCTAATAAATATGTAGCTGTTTCGGCTACATTTTCACCCGCAATAACTTCGGTATTCCCGTGGGAACACCGAGTTCTGGGATAAAAGTAGGTATCCTATATATCCGATATATACTATCGGTGAAAGAATTTTTAGAATCGGTTCAGTAGTTCCAGAGATTAACCCTCCATCCAAGTATACAAACTTAAATTAGATATTCTAAAGTTATTTTCATATTTTAAAGTTTTATTGTTTATCTTCTGCATGTGTCTTAATAATATTAAATATCATAAGATTATTCATGACATAAAACTTTTCATTAATCGTACCACCATCAAGCAAAGTTTACACATAATATTAAGAACACGCTATAATATATCAAAGAATACAGAAAGTTACTACAATGTCCGCTTCCCACCAATTTCCTGCGTCCTCATAACCTGCAAAAACTTGGTGGTAGTTTGAGTGAAAAATTGTCACATGGAGTAAATCTGTTTTATTTATTTTTTATTTTACTGTCAACTGTCAGCTCGCTGTCAAACTTACAAACACACACACGCACAACACGACGTGTACGTACAAGCCGGCCGTCTCTACTTGTGTGAAAATACTTGAATCCGTTCATTTATTTGTATGCAGTGACGCTATAGTCAATTCTGTTCCAGATAAAGCATCTTAAAACAGATAGCTCACGGCCATTTCATCTGCAGCAAAAAGAAACATCGAATTACTATATGGTACCTACATCCGTTCATTGATGGATTTTCGCAGACTACTGTTAGTGGTCAAGGTCTTCCATACTAACCTTTTACTGCAACTAGTCTATTTTGTCCTTAGTCACCTTAGTATATTCTGTCTGACACCTACTTCGTCTGAAAACCTGTCACTCTATTTTTTCCGTTCACAAAACTAAATGTGTTCCTAATAGATTTCCTATTTTTAGAATTACATTTGACACCTTATTTAACAGTTGCACGATATCTGACTTACGTAGTTTATAACTGTCAGTAGCATTGGTTGGTTGGTGTAATGAGTTCAATTCCCGACAAGATAAACTTATGGTGATGAACATTTTTGTTCATTTAGGTATTTCTGTACGTATCATAGGTATACAACATGGACCAATATTGGTTCATGGTACACAGGTACAATTTTGAAATATCACACCGCACCAAATATGCGCAAATATGCCCAAAATACATGACATAAAGCTGTTTTTTTTTGTTATCTTTACTATCGAAAAGACTGCAGATTCATAGGTTCCAATTATTTAATTTTTAGAATGTCTTTAAATCGCTGAATGTGTCTGGGTAGGTACTTGGTATAATTATCAATGGTTAAGGACGTATTTTTATTGCAGTTACTTGTGTTACTTGTCAAATCAAATCAAATCAAATATACTTTATTGCACACACAGTAGAAGATACAAAATTTACAAAACACAGAAACCTATGGATACGTACAACGAGGCGACCTATATTGCTGAAAGCAATACTTGTGTGAAACGTTTATAAATATTAAACAACTTTATTTCGGCGTCCGGTTTAAAAACAAACTTATGTTGCTAAATCTACCTATTTAAACCGCATGCCAATTTGTTCAGTAGATTTGTAGATTATCGTGAACAGACAAACGGACAGAAAATAATTTTAATTTTCTTTTTCTGGTTGTTCTTATTATCCCCTTTAAATTTTTGGTAATAATTAACAATATACAAATTCACAATCACGGCACAAAAGGCATATAGGTATAGTTAAGATGAAACAAATAAAATCATATTTTATTGATAGAAAATTAATGGTAAAAAATGCCTATTACCGAAGGCAACTTTCAGTCAAGGTAAAATAAAATATATAACTGGGCCGTGTTGACGGACTTTTTGCGTTGTTATGCTCAGTTGTATACATGGAGTATTGATATCAACACCACTACCCAGTTATTTACCGGCGTTGGAACTTTCTACAGCATTTTAAGTTATACATTTTTTAATTTTGTAGTGATCAAGCATACAGAACCAGCCAAAATAATGTCTGGATGTAAGTATCAATTTTAGATTTCTAATTTTGCTTCACGCTCACTGGGTTTTAGATAGGTAGGTAAGTAGGTACATGGTTTGCTTAATATTTGCGGAATAATTTTTATGGTAGGTATGTTATACATTTATTTTTAAGCTAACATTTACCTACGTTGTGATACCAAAAAATGATATACCAATGATAATTTGTGTTAAAACTCTTTTATGTTTATACTGAGAACACTGTCAATTTGATATTTAAATATTTTTATACACATTCTTTTGTTTGATCATTGTTGTATGTCATTCCTTTTGAAACTATAATATATTTATCTTACCTTTTTCACCTGACTTTTATATTACTCTGCTACCCAAGTAACAAGTGGTTATGGGCCCAGGAAATAACTGATAAGTGGTTATAGGTCTCAAATAAGTCTTTTAAAAAGGTTAAGAAAAGTGCAATGGATACTCCATCGACTTCACAGTCGGCACATTCTTCAAAAGATTTTCAGACAGCGCAGAACTCAACAAATATAAGCATATCAAAGCTAAAAGGATCAGCTAACTTCAGCACATGGGCATTTGCCATAGAATGCATGCTCACTGACCTAGAGTTGTGGGAAGTCGTTGTAAAACCCGCTGACCTCTCCAACCCTGATCAAAAACGGAAAGATCAGAAGGCTCGTGCGAAAATATGTTTATCTTGTGAAGAATCCATCTATCCCGTTATAAGGTCAGCAAAAACCGCATTTGAAACATTCAGTTGTTTACGAAAAGCTTATGCTGATGGTGGACTCACAAGGAGGCTTGCACTGATGAAAAAACTCTTAACAAATTCGTTCAAAGGAAAGATTCAACAGTATGTGAATGAGTCACTAGCTATCCAACAAGAACTACAAGGAATTGGAGCACAAGTGGATGATGAATTCTTAGCTATTATAATGCTCACTGGACTTCCAGAAAAATATCATCCCTTAGTTATGGCCATCGAACACTCTAATATGAAGATCACCACGGAAAATGTAGTGACAGCTCTTCTAAAAGAAGAATCACGAGCTGTACAGTCCTCAGCAGATACCAGCAGATCTCCAGATACAGCGCTATGCACCAAGAAACAAACAAAGAAGAAATTTTGTTCCTATTGTAAAAAATTAGGGCATATAGTGAGTGAATGTAGGATTCTAAAAAATAAGAAAAACAAGAATGTTTCGGTTTCGTCAAATGTCTGTACAAATTATACTTCCGAATTTACACTTTCATCTTGTTTCACTAATCGTTCACCCACAGGTTCACAAGATTGGTTTCTTGATTCCGGCGCAAGCTCCCACATGAGTAACAGGAGAGAGTGGTTCGAGTTCTTGTCCCCTCACGTAACTCCTATCACTGTGGCAAATAAGGAGACTTTATTGAGTCATGGTAAGGGCACTGTAAATATAAATATTTCCGATGGTGTAAATAAAATTAGTAATGTATTATATGTTCCTGGTCTCGCTACAAATCTTTTATATGTAAGTAGTTTAGTTAAGAAAGGATTCGATGTATTGTTTACGCCGAAAGGCGCAACAATATTTCAAAGCGGTGGCTGTCATGTGACAAATCCCGTCATTGCCACAGGGTCGAATCACAACGGTATGTTTAGATTAAATGTAAATAAATTGCATTCCTTGTATACTTCCACCAAAGAGTCTGCACTACTTTGGCATAGACGTCTTGGCCATCTTAATACAAAGAGCATGGATATATTAAAAAATAAATGTATCGGCCTAGACTATATTGGAAGTTACCACGGAACATGTATTCCGTGTCTACAAGGTAAATTTTCAAAGAAACCGTTTAAGAGCTCAAAAAGTAGATCGAGTAAAGTCCTACAACTTATTCATTCGGACTTATGCGGACCTATGAGTACGCACTCGTGGGGCGGAGCCCTATATTTATTAACATTTACCGACGACTACTCTCGTAAAACTTTTGGATATCTTTTGAAAACAAAAGCCGAAGTTTACACAAAGTTTGTCGAATTTAAGCATTTAGTCGAAAATCAAACGGGAGAAAAAATTAAAATTCTCCGTTCAGATAATGGTCGGGAATATGTAAATAGCGACATGATAACGTTTATGAGGGAGAATGGTATAGTGCACCAAACCACGGTGCCGTACACTCCTCAACAAAACGGAGTTTCAGAACGTGTAAATAGAACGATCATTGAAAAAGCAAGATCTATGCTAAAAGACTCGAATTTACCTTTAGCGTACTGGGGAGAAGCGGTAAATACGGCAATTTATTTAAAAAATCGTTCACCCACGCAAGCTTTAAATAACAAGATTCCAGAAGAAGTATGGACCGGCAATAAAGTCGACCTTTCTCACTTGCGAATCTTTGGGTGCGAAGCTCACGTCCTCGTACCCAAAGAAAAGCGTTCAAAACTGGAATCCAAAACTAAAGTTTGTATCTTTGTTGGCTATTCTATAGAAAGCAAAGGTTATCGCTTAATAGACCCTAATAATCCTCGGCAGATTATTATTGCTAGAGATGTAGCGTTTATTGAAGATAAAACGCATGAAGAGTCTAATCCAAATTCCTCACATAACGAAGAGTCACCCCAACCACAACCATCTGTAATCTTTGTACCCATTCAAAATGATGAAGAACCAGTTTCACAGCCACAACATCAAGTACAGTCAGACAGTGAAGACACTCAACCCGAGATGTCACCATCTTTAGAACAACTGACTATACCGGATGAACCTCTTACTCATGAAGTTTCCCCAATTATTTCTGAACCTGAACCCATTGTAGAGACATCAACTGAAAGACGATACCCTCTCCGAGACAGGCGTCCTCCTGAGAGATATCAGGAGAATCTCTACATGACATCAGATCAGGAACCAGAAACTTACAAAGAAGTTACAGAGCATCCGCAAAAAGACAAGTGGCTAGAAGCGATGAAAGCAGAATACAATTCATTGATTCAGCATGGAACCTGGATTCTAGTTGATAGACCATCCGGCAGGAAGACAACAAAATGTAAATGGGTATACAAAATAAAAAAGGACACAAGTGGGAACATTACAAAATACAAAGCCAGACTAGTAGCCAAAGGGTTCACCCAAATAGCTGGAGTAGACTATGGTGAAACTTTTTCACCAGTTGCTAGGCTATCTTCAGTAAGGCTTTTGTTTGCATTTGCTGTGCAATATCGGCCACAAGTACATCACCTTGATGTAGAAACTGCCTTTTTAAACGGTGACCTGGAAGAGGAAATTTATATGGAACAACCAGAAGGTTTTGCTACTGATCCAAAGGGGAAAGTATGCTTACTTAAAAAATCCCTATATGGGCTTAAACAAGCTCCGCGTCAATGGAACAAAAAAGTATGCCAAGCGATGGCTGCTCTGTCGCTGACTCAAGCCGCATCAGAACACTGTCTTTACTATAAAAGAGACGGACCTAATGATTTTATCGTTATCGCAGTGTTCGTCGACGATTTCTTTTTTATGACAACCAATAGTGATTTAAAAGATAATTTTGTAAGCGAACTCAAAAAGACGTTTACAATTAAAGATCTCGGTCCTGTCAAAGACTGCCTCGGTATGAGAGTCGTACAAAGTGAAGGCAGTATAACCCTCGATCAGACAAAATATATCGAAAAATTACTAGACAAGTTCGGTATGAGCGACGCGATCTCGGTCACTACGCCAATGGAACTTGGGTTAAAACTCACTGTTCCGGAAAAGGAAGAAGAAAATCTAGAAGTCATTAATGTACATTTCTATATGTACAAGACCTGATATTGCCCACACGGTCTCGTACCTATCTCAGTTCAATGCACATTACGGGGGGGTACACTGGAAGGCCGCTAAGCGAGTCCTTAGATACCTTAAGGGTACGAAGGAACTCAGACTTCACTTCAAACACGGTGACCACTCTTACCCAGTAGGTTACGCTGACGCCGATTATGGAAGCAATCTTGTGGACCGTCGATCATTCACTGGATTCACCTTCCTGATGAGCGGTGCACCTGTGTCGTGGGAAGCTCGCAAACAGCGAACAGTTGCACTTTCCACAACAGAAGCTGAATATATGGCTTTGGCTGAAGCTTGTAAAGAGGCCATATATTTAAAGACGCTCATCAGTGAAGTATTCTCGGTCACTCATCCCATAATCATTCATACCGACAATCAAAGTTCACTCAAACTAGCTCATAATAACACCTATCACGCACGTACTAAACACATTGACATCAAACATCACTTCATTAGAGACTCACTATCACACCACGACATACAAGTCAAATACATACCCACAAATGACATGGTCGCAGACATTTTGACAAAACCCTTGCCGAAACTGAAACATTTTAAATGTACAAATTCTTTAGGTTTAGGCTAGTTCTAGGTTTTGTATGTCTTTAGATCATATTGTATGTATATAGGATGTGTATAGTTTAGTGATGTGTTTATATGTACAGGATGTTGTTTTTTATTATTTCAGTGCTAGTGATAAGTGTATAGTGAATTTTGATACTGTCTTTTTACTTGTATTATAATGTGTATATACAGGGTGTTCTCATTACGGGGGGGTGTTAAAACTCTTTTATGTTTATACTGAGAACACTGTCAATTTGATATTTAAATATTTTTATACACATTCTTTTGTTTGATCATTGTTGTATGTCATTCCTTTTGAAACTATAATATATTTATCTTACCTTTTTCACCTGACTTTTATATTACTCTGCTACCCAAGTAACAAGTATTTGAAATAAAAATTTTTTACTCATAAGCAGGTCGGTACCTACCTTAATACAGAATTCGGTCACAATTTTTTTTTTCAAGTCATCCACATAATATAATATTATTATCTGAACAATATAGAATACTAGCTGTGCCCAATGGTTTCACTCCCGGTAATTTTGGAGTTTCCGCGGGAATTCCGGGATAAAAAGAACCCCATGTCTTTTTCTGTACCCCTGACAACATGCATGCCAAATTCCATCCAAATCTGTTCAGCCGTTTTTGCGTGATTGAGTAACAAACATCCACACTTTCCACATTTATAATATAAGTAGGATTATACCTATAATGTTAGCTACTACAATAATAATTAAAGAATTAGGTGCCTGTTAATTTTGATTCAACGATAAAAGTAACAGTTACCGTCATCTTTAAAGATTTCCTGTAGTGTATCTAACAGTAATCTGTATTGAAGTTTAATGTATATCTCTTACAAGTTACACCGTTTAGAGACACTCTATCTCGCTCTCACCTGACCATATAGCGGTAATCTCTATGGATATTTTATTTACATACCTATTTAGGTACGCTTTAGAGAACACAATTCAAATAGTTTAAATGTTAACGATACTTTTTAACCTTTTTTCAGATCCCTACGGCGGGAATCCCCCCCAGTATCCATCTCCTCAAAATCAAATTTACCCACAAATTTACAATCCTGCAAATGCTCCTGTTGAGGCAGTTAATACAGCAGATGAATAAGCAAAATAAATATATTCGATAGTAACATAAAAATACGACATACAAGGGGAATACTAATTCTTTTATTAAAAACAATGACATAAACAAAGGTCAAGTTTTCTCGATGAGACGAGACCATGAAGGTGCTCTATCAAACACACCCCCTTCAACTCATGGGCTCGTCATATTACTCATCAATTCGTAAACGTAACCCCAACGCAGCAGTAAGCGTCTCATGCCTAATACGAGGCAAAGGTTTGGTGAGGATATCTGCCAACATCCTATCAGTCGCTAGATGTTCTAATGTAATGGCTTTGTTTTCACGCAGCACATCTCTAATAAAGATATGACGAATATCGATGTGCTTACTTTTAGCATGGTACGCACCGCTGTCTTCGGCTAGACATATGGCACTCAAGTTATCAGCATGCATTCTCACCTCACAAAGATTGTGTAGACCTAGTTCCTTCAGCAGACTATTTAAGTACATAGCCTCCTTCATCGCCTCAGCCAAACTCACAAACTCAGCCTCACGAGTCGATGTCGCTACAATGCATTGCTTTTGTGAAGTCCAAGAGATGCTTGCCCCACCTAACACAAAAACATAACCCGTGAATGACCGTCTATCATGTTCGCAATGTTACTATCGAATATATTTATTTTGCTTATTCATCTGCTGTATTAACTGCCTCAACAACTCCCCCTCCTGAACAACCAGGGCATCAAGCCATGGGTTACCCCTCCGCAGGCCGACCTTACCCACCAGGACTCTCGTTCCCGTACCCTGGTCAACCTGGTCAACCCGGTCAACCTGGTCAACCAGGTCAGCACCCGGCAGCTATGTCCTACCCGGGAATGCAAGCTACGGCGCCTGCACCAACCCCAGCATATGGATATCAGCCTTATCCACCAAGTCAGTCTGCACGTAAGTAGCTGATAGTAGATACTCCTAAGTCCTAGATAGTATGTATATACGGAAATTCGTATCATAATCATATTTATTACACCCTTCAGCCACGTGAATCTGAGATAACAACCATAACATTTTCTGGTCCTTCAACTATCTTTGTGCATAAAGTCAGATCAATCTGTTGCTAAAATGCAATGGAAAAATAAGAACATGCACTTTGGCATTATAATTTGCCCGGAAATAAAAAATGGTATTCAAATGAGACTCCATAAAAAAAAGTTAACCCGCTTCGTCTATACGATCCTATTACTTGTATACCCATAGAAACTCACCTTACCTTTGAACTAAGACAGCCAAAAACTTTAAATATGACTTTTAAACATGATTACCTCAGAGGAATCTTGATCACAAGCAAGAAAGGATGGCTTTATTATTTAAATTATATTATTTAAATCACTGCAGTATTCACGATATCGTTCGCCATTTGTACTATTTTGTGCAAGAAGAATAAATAAATAAATACTAAACTATGACTTGAAAATATGTATGTTATAAAGTGAAACATTTTCGTATCTTTCAGCTATAGTGGAATGGATCCCCACAACTCCTCAAAACGCCCACACCTTGACCGACAGAGCCGTCGTAGCTGGGTATGAGGGATACGACAATTTTAAAAAATCCCTTCTTATCGGATGCCTACGTCATACAGGACAAAGCATTTTATATACAGTGTGAGTCTGGATAAAGTGTACAAATGAAAATGAGGGATACTATGTTCAATTTTATCGACGAAAAAAATAATAAAAAAATTAAAAAAATTTTTTTGAATTTTTGACGATTTTTTTAAAATTTTGGTTCGCGTTAGGGTTCCCCTCGTAAACAAAACACTATAACTTTTAAAATAAACGGTAGATTGTCAAGATAAAAACTGAATTATGATCAGAGCTTGTCTTAATAAAATCAAAATTTTTAATCAAAATTATTTACAATTCAAAATAATGGCGTTTATTTAACAAACAAAAGTATTTTTTTGCACAGTTTTTTCAGTAATTTTAAAATTGCTTAATAAAATGTGGTATTAACATACATTTTTTAAGGCTTACAATTATTCTACATCATACTAGCTTTCAAATGGTAAAAATTTTACGTTTATAACTTAATCACAACATTTTTTATCAGCTGTCAAAAAAGGATCTCCAAAAGTGGTATTTATCATTTATTGTGGATATTTTTTTGGAGGCGAAACAAAATACTTTTATTATTTATTTTTAATAATCAATTGGTTACTTATTGGTTAGTTATTGCATTAAATGCTCAAAATGTCCACCTCTTGTTTGCAGACACATAGTAGCGCGAAGAACGATTTGTTGTGTCGCTCTTCTTATCATCTCGCGATCATTTTTTAAATCATGTGCACAATTAATTATGCGATCTTGTAAATCGGCTTCACTGTTGATTGGGGAATTGTAGACGCGTTGTTTCATTGTACCCCATAAAAAGTAGTCGAGGGGCGTCATATCAGGTGAACGCGCAGGCCACCCCACAGGTCCTTGCCGGCCAATCCAATGGTTCGGATAAATTTCATTTAAAAATGATCTTACATTACTTGCATAATAAGCAGGACATCCATCCATTTGTAGGTACATTCTTCGGCGCAAAGCCAGTGGGACATCTGCCAGCAATTCAGGTAGTTCTTCGCGTAAAAGCGTTAAAAACCTTTCACCAGTTAATGTTCCCGGCAGTATTATTGGTCCAAGCAAAATGTCGTCAATGAGACCAGCCCAAACATTTACTGAATATCTCACTTGGAACGTTGAAGATCTTTTCAACTTTGGGTTTTCACCTTTAGGGCACCACTTATGCAAATTTCTGCAGTTGGTTATACCATCCCTTGTAAATGTTGACTCGTCCATCCATAAAATTTTTTTTGGAAAGTTTGGGTTTTGTCTAGTTTTTGACAGAATCCATGTTGACATAACGCATCTTGGACGGCAGTCTACCTCTTCATGTAAGTGCTGCACCCTCTGATAATGATAAGGATGCAGACCTTCTTTTTTTAAAATACGCCACGCTGATTTTTGCGATATTCCATGTCTCAAAGCTAGACGTCTGGTGCTAATGGTTGGATCAGCAAACAAATCCCTCAGTACTGCTTGTTCGACAGACACATCAATAATCACTTCAGACTCGCGGCGGTCTCTGGCATTTGATCCAAGTCCAACAATACATAATCTTCGGTGGACTTCTTGGAAGTTCCGAGCAGATGGCACCGGTCGCCTGTTAGGAAACGCAGCTACGTAAGCAGTGTGAGCGGCTCTGGCTCTACCTCGTGCCATTCCATAATAAAACTCAATATCAGCGATGTGTGCCGGCGGGAATTCAGTTAAACGCGGCATTATCTCCAAAACACTAGAGAATGAACTAGAGAAGTTGGTTAACGAGAGTAATGACGAAACGTGTAGCAGCGGCGAGTAATTCGGAGCGACTGTCTTTGTTTGTCTCTTCCAGTGTTGCCGTCTCAGTTGGTATTAAAGTAGCTAAATCTGTCGTAAAAGTTGCCAGTTTATGTAATTTTGTGCTGAAATGTAGCTAAATGTATGGAGCATTAAGTAATAATAAGTAGCTAAAATGTATGAAACCATGATCAATTCAAGTAGCTAAATACGTTCAAAATCCGCTAGATCTAGCTACAAAGTAGCTAAAACGGCAACACTGGTCTCTTCCCGTACCCCTAAACTTAAGCCCACGTGCAGTTACAAAACTTTTTTACCTGAAATGCAATAAAATGTACCCTAAACATTCACCGCGCCTTTGTTCATTAAATACCATACTTTGAAGGCCTTCTTTGACACTTCATAAAAAATGTTGTGATTAAGTTATAAACGTAAAATTTTTACCATTTGAAAGCTAGTATGATGTAGAATAATTGTAAGCCTTAAAAAATGTATGTTAATACCACATTTTATTAAGCAATTTTAAAATTACTGAAAAAACTGTGCAAAAAAATACTTTTGTTTGTTAAATAAACGCCATTATTTTGAATTGTAAATAATTTTGATTAAAATTTTTGATTTTATTAAGACGCCCCATAAGCTCTGATCATAATTCAGTTTTTATCTTGACAATCTACCGTTTATTTTAAAAGTTATAGTGTTTTGTTTACGAGGGGAACCCTAACGCGAACCAAAATTTTAAAAAAATCGTCAAAAATTAAAAAAAAAATTTTTAATTTTTTTATTATTTTTTTCGTCGATAAAATTGAACATAGTATCCCTCATTTTCATTTGTACACTTTATCCAGACTCACACTGTATATATATATAGATAGGTATATAAAAATATAAATACCTGGTTGCCACGTCGGGTTCAATCTTCGCATCAGGGTAAACATTTTGATTAACATTGAAGTCTGGGTATTAAACATAGGTATTATGTATTAAAGAATATTGAAGTTTCAATTCAAAATATTTGGCTTCAAATATATTTTATTTTTTTACCTGTTATCTGGTACCTACTCGTTACAAGCTCTGCTTAGTTTGCAGGTGGCGTTGTGTTATAATGCCCAGGAATTAAGTAGATAGATTAAATAAAAAATATTATTTTTTACTTTAAAATAATGTGTAATGGTAGGTGTGTGCACTGCTGCGCATTTATTAGTTTTATTTATAAAATAACAAAAAGATAATACAGTCTTACATGAGTGTACACACGTTTTAAGTATAATGAGGGTTATGATCTAAAACTACTAAAGATTGTGATATTTTTACAATGACTATACAGTATACACTATTCCTTATCACTATGCTCTATTACTCAAGTCACTAGTGCAGCGATCTCTTAAATATTATTACCTAATTTATATAAATCCCCTTATTAAAAAAATATAGGACGTTTTGATTAAAATGGCGTATCGTCTTTTTGAACTCTGATCATTTTACCATTAAACTTCAACGATTGTATATATTTTTAACCGACTTCCAAAAAAGAGGAGGTTCTATGTTCGATTGTATGTATGTTTTTTTATGCATGTTCGATGGTCATCAGAACTACTCAACAATAGTACGTATTTCACGGACTCCAATTAGAGCGATTTTGAAAATTGTTTTTTTGTTTGAAAGGGGATACTCCCAAATTGATTCCATTGTCACCAAGTCGAGATCTGATGATGGGATCTTGGAGTAATCGAGGGAGCTCTTCAAAAATTATAGGTACCTACACCTATAGTGATTTTTGGATTTTTTATAGTAAATCGTTTATTTGCTTTCGGAAAGTAAAATTTGAAGAAGTGGAACTGATGATGAAGACCACAGATGGTCATCAGAACTGCAATAATAGGTATTTCACAGATTCCGATTCGTTAACTTTAATATGGTTTCTAAACAATTTATGCTCGTCACAATGTATATGGTGAAGTGGAACTGATGATGAAGTACCAGGAGAACTCCTCAACAATTAACGTCACTGCGTCGGGAAAAGCAATATTTTGTAAAAGGTGATGAGCAGTTGACATTAGGCTATTGTAACTTAGAGAAATTACGAACTAAGTCACTTAAAAGAGAGAAATAAACAATTTTTTTACAAAAGAATTAAAACCGACTTCCAAAAACACAATACTAAAAATCTAAAAATAAAAAGCTAAAAATAACAACATCCCGATTTAATCCAAAAGACAAAAACACACGTAATATTATTATTGGTTTGTGCTACCACTAATCGGTATGAAGTCGGTGACAAGCCAAATATGGAGGGGGTAGATGGGCTAAGTCGACTCCCGCCACCAGCTTTTTGTGAACAGGACAACCGAAGTGGGCAGACACCGAATTCAAACCGATTAGTGGTAGCACAAACCAATAATAATATTACGTGTGCTTTTGTCTTTTGGATTAAATCGGTATGTTGTTATTTTTAGCTTTTTATTTTTAGATTTTTGTTTTTGGAAGTCGGTTTTAATTTTTTTGTTAATATTAATAAGTGTTAAGTCGTAAATACACATATTAAAATACAATAACTTAGCATCACGATATGCACTAGATAATATAATTATCTATTATAATTTACGTGTACGAAGAATACTTTTAGTACTAAGACCCATTTCAATTTTTCATTTCAATTTCAATTCAAATTTTTTTCGGTATCGACATCGCAGCAATGGATCTCAATAATATTGTTTAATCGTTGAGTTTTTACTTCGCCTTCGTTGGCTTCGAATGTTTTGTTTACGACACCAACTTTGTTTGTCTTCTCAATTGGTTGAACAATGTTTCCTTCGTCGAATTTTTCGAGGCTTCCTTCTTTTTTACTGTACTTCTTACTTACCAAGTACAACCATCTGAGAAGAAACATTATAGTAAGCATTAAATTATAAAATGAGGAATTTTAAAATTTTAAATTAAACGATTTTGCTTTTTAGCAAACTCTAAGGAATCCAGGAACTCACAGTAAAAATGGAATAGGTATAACTTACAGAAATATGAGTACTCCTGGAACAGTTAGAGCACCTCCAACTAAGAAGAATGCTCCGGGTAGTATCTTCATGGTGGCTGTGTATACTGTAGTATACATGGGTGCATACACCAGAGGTATCAGGGCTTCTGCTACACCGAATATTGAATTAACTTTGCCTGTGAACCATATATACGATTTTAAATCCCATGTCTATGTCTATGTTAATATTATAAAAGCTAAGCGTTGAATTTATTCCTATAACATCATGATTGATGTTGATGACTTACCTATTCGTAAAATATTCTTGATACGAATTAAGTACATGATGATGTATCTATCTTACAATTCGTGATCGTGATTTAACTAGCTGTCCCCGCGGTTTCACCTGCGGTAATTTTGAAATTGCCGCGGGAATTCCAGGATGAAAAGTACCTTATGTCCTTCTCTGTACCCCTGACAACGTGTATGCAAAATTTAATGTTGATCGGTTCAGCCGTTCATGCGTGATACCGTGACTAAGGGAAATAGGGATTCATTTTTATTGTTTATAAGACGTGGATATACGAAATAAACACCATGCTGAATTCTTTATAAAATGTAACAAGAATTGCAGCTGGTTTAAAAAAAAATATTCAGTACCTACCTGTCCTACACACAAGAGATTTAAAAAAAACTCTTTTTAATTTGGGTTTACGATTAGTTAGTTTTGCTCTACTAGGAAATCTACCAATTAGGAAAGCACTGATGACTGATAGCGCTCACTTACCAAGTTCATCTTTACTAACTAATTTTGATACCATCGATCGCATTGCTATAAACGATGATCCACTGAATATCTCAATCAATGGTCCTAGAAAGAAATATAGGTAACAAGTAAAATATCAAAATTACAGCATATAATATATAAATTTGAATGAAATTACTACACACCGATATATATTTGCCATGGCTTCGTAGCGAACGCGTACATAAAACTAGACATTATCTTGCTCATACATGATATCACGCCAACTACAGCATCATTGAATTTTAATAGATGACTGAACACACCGACCGAAAATAATGTTCCTGCGAATAAACAAAACGCGTGAGTATCGTGGAACGAAGTTGGGAAGAACAAAGATTTTTCCGAAACTGGGTCCATTGTGTCCGTTATGCGTGAAAAGAGACAAAAATACAAAAAAAAACTCAATTCGAAAAAAAAAAACAGCTGTTGCTTTGTTTTTCCTTAAAGAAGCTGTATGACGCCGTGACGGAAAATAAATTTTTACTCCTATCCGTACCGTGCGATAAAAAACTTCGTTCTAGTAGTTTTTTGAAAAGCAGAAAATGTATGAGAAGCTCTTTTTAACCGACTTCCAAAAAGGAGGAGGTTCTATGTTCGATTGTGTTTTTTTTTTTTATGTATGTTCACCGAACCGATTACTTGAAGACGGTTGGACCGATTTGGAAAATTCTTTTTTTGTTTGAAAGGGTATACTCCCAATTAGGTCCCATTGCCACTAAGTCGGGATCTGATGATGGGATCTTGGAGAAATCGAGGGAACTCTTCAAAAATTATAAGCACACCTATAGCGATTTGGGTATTTTTATAGTAAATCGTTCATTCGCTTTTGGAAAGCAAAATTTGAAGAAGGGGGACTGATGATGAAGACCACAGATGGTCATCGGAACTACTCAACAAAATACGTATTTCACGGGTTCCGATTGGAGCGATTTCGAAAATTGTTTTTTTTTGTTTGAAAGGGGATACTCCCAAATTGATTCCATTGTCACCAAATCGAGATCTGATGATGGGATCTTTGAGTAATCGAGGGAATTCTTCAAAATTTATAGGCACACCTATGGCGGTTTGGGTATTTTTTATAATGAATCATTCATTTGCTTTTGGAAAGCAAAATTTGAAGGAGTGAAACTGATGATGAAGACCAAAGATGGTCATCGGAACTACTCAATAATAGGTATTTCACAAGTTCCGATTCAATAACTTTAATGTAGTTTAATTAACTTTAATTTAAGCTGGTCACAATGTATATGGTGAAGTGGAACTGAGGGTGATGTACCAGGAGAACTCCTCAACAATTAACGTCCCTGCGTCGGGAAAAGCAATATTTTGTATAAGGTGATGAGCAGTTGACATTAGGCTATTGTAACTTAGAGAAATTACGAACTAAGTCACTTAAAAGCGAAAAATAAACAAAATTTTAACAAAAAAATTAAAACCGACTTCCAAAAACACAAAACTAAAAATATAAAGCTAAAAATAACAAAATACCGATTTAATCCTAAAGACAAAAACACACGTAATATTATTATTGGTTTGTGCTACAATTGATCGGTATGAAGTCGTTGACGAGCCAAATATGGAGGGGGTAGATGGGCTAAGTCGACTCCCGCCACCAGCTCTTCGTGAGCAGAACAACCTAAGTGGGCAGACACCAGCGGGCTTGTCACCGAATTCAAACCGATCAGTGGTAGCACAAAACAATAATAATATTACGTGTGTTTTTGTCTTTTGGATTAAATCAGTATGTTGTTATTTTTTGCTTTTTATTTTTAGTTTTGTGTTTTTGGAGGTCGGTTTTAATTTTTTTGTTATTAACTACAAATGTTTATTATATAGATATCATTTAATTACTATGCCTGTGCTCACCAATAAATCGAATGCGTTTGTATAGTAACAAACTACTTAGACTAACTGTTCGTAACAGGTAAATTGGTGATTGTGAAATCTATAAGTATCTGTTGCGTTGTGTCGTTATGAGTTATGCCTTAAGTCGTTTATTTTCTTAACATTATAAAATTTGCAAGTTTTTGTTGTTTAAAATAGAGATGAGACTTTGGCTTGTGGTTGTGAATTATCTTTGTCACAATAATCTTTATAACGTATCCCTTGTTATCTAAACATATACCTACATATTTACATGTATTTCATGCTTCCTTTTATAATGCAAGTAGCAAGAACTAAAATCTTTTCTAAGCCCTTGCTTTTTTTAATGCAACCGCTTAATGGATGAACGGATTAATTTTGAAGTTACATGGGAGAAATTATTGTAAATTAAAGCATAATATTACCGACAAGCGAAGTGCACACAGAATATGTGGAGAACACGCTGTAGTCCACTTCGTTCCAGTTGAATCTGTATCTTGTGAATAGATACATCACAGCCATTTCACCTGTAATAATATACAAGTAGATATACAAAATCACGTAAAACGTTAGTTGTTCCCTGTGGTTTCACCCGCGGTGATTTTGGAGTTTCCGCTGGAATTTCGGGTAAAAATTACCCTGAGTCCTTTTCTGTACCCCTGATAACGTGTTTGCAATTTCACGATGATCGGTTTGTCCGTTAGAGTGTTAAAGCGTAACTAAGGAACAAATAAACGCTCATTCGCATTTTTAATTAACGACCGATTTGACGACCCGATTGGCGCAATGGTTACCGTGCCTGCCCGCTAATCAAGAGGTTCCGGGTTCGATTCCCGGTGGGGGTGGACTTTGTGTGATGAACACAGGGCTCCATTTTCCAGTCTGGGTGTGTATATATATATCTATAGTATAATATATATGTAATAATATGTGTAGTATATACCACGTTTGCTTGGTATCCACGACACAAGCTTATAGCTTAGTGTGGGATCAAGTAGATCTGTGTGTTGTGAAGTGGATTATTATATTATTATATATTATAATTAAGGATAATCAATCTTTTTGACTTACCATAGATGGGTCCGATGACAATACACAACACAACAATTAGCATTATGACCCTCAGTCTTCGGTTGTTAGGACCACGTTTAAATGCAACCATCACAGTCTCCTTTACGTAACCTATATCAAAGAATTTTCGGAGAAACTCGCAACAATTCTTTGTCGGTTCCTGAAAATAGGAAAGTGATTTTCCGCCGTTAAATAACAAAAACTTATTTATGTATAAAGTATTTAATCTGCTTCGAGCTGTGTACTACATAACTTTATAGGGTCATCGAATGAGGCCACCTATTTATTACCCGTTAGAGAATCCAGTGACTATATATGGAATAGTCATTACTGAATTATTAAGCATATGAAATGGATAAATTATAATGGACTTCATATTTGACGCCACAGCCTTAGATTATGGTGTAGGGCAGACGTCTAAGTAAAGAACAGGATTTATTATTTTCTACTATAGGAGTTCGCACTTCGGAACTTAAGGACAGAACAATCTTAGGTGGAAGTAATTTTTTAGTGTATAGTTTAGTGTATAGTTTAATTCGTAGATCTTTTTGTAAAATGACAGACATAGATTACCAGGTGCAACTGTAATACTATTATTAACTAACTTAACTATTAACTATTATACAAAGTAGGTAACTACCTTACAAAGTAGGTAACTTTCCCGCAGGCTCATCTGCATTCATTTCCCGTAGGGATTCTGGGATAAAAGTACCTACCTTCCTACAAAGTTACACACTTCATCATTGAATTAAGATAAAATATAGGAAATGATATGTTAATTTTTAAACACATACATAGCAGACACAAATATATAAGCACAACATGTTTCAAACATCCATAATAATTCATAATATTTAGGGCCGTATCTAAAATTTGCTTTTACCTCATTCTACCTACTAAAATAAGCCCATTCATTTTGACGGTCAATGACGATTTCGTAAAACGACAACTTTTATTGTTCTGTTAATAATATACCTACCTATTATGTAGGTAATGCACGGATACTATGTAGAGCATAATTTATGGTTTAGAAAATCGGAATATAAGCAATGGATAAATCATTTGGAAAGAACACACAACCTTAAAATGCATAAACTCGTACATATGAAATTAAATAGTCAATTATAATTGCACTTGAAATAATGTACCTATGTGTGAATTTGCTGATGGGTCGTTTTTCGCCAAGTTGAGATCCAAAATAATTTCGGGTCGGAACGTGATTGCTCTGTAAGGTGTTTCAAATAAGGGGTTTAACTTACATTTGAAAGACTGGGCAGGGAAGGCTAATAAATTTGACAAAGGTGTTGAAAATGCACGGTGGATCTTTGTGAGTCCAATATCTGCCAGAGGAGATGTGATCCGAAAGTAAATGTAATTTCTTAAGCAATGGGTGGTCCGAATTTTGAATAATTTTAAATATAAATCTGTCTGCCAGATATTATCTTCTTAGATGGAGAGGAGGTTACGCACACTCGACCTGAAGGGCATTAATAGGTGACGATTTCATTGCCCCCGTAACAATTCGCAAGCATTTGTTTTGAATTTTGTTTAATGAATTTAACGACATCGTGCTACAGGGTTCAAGAAGGAAGGTTCCATAATCAAAGTGACTACGTATCAGGGCATTGTATAAGAGCTTTTGGGTGTAAGGGTGGCAACCCCACCATGCACCTGACAGTGATCGCAAGATGTTTACATTTTTCTCACATTTTTTTATTATTTGGTTAATGTGATAGGAACCTGTCAACCGAGAATCCAATACAACCCCAAGGAACTTAACTCTATCGCTAACTGGAATAATACTGTTATCGTAAGAGATGGCAACGTCTGGGATTAATCTTCTGTGCGTGAAAATAACAACTCTACTTTTCTCTACCGACAAAGATAAGCCATGGTCTGAGAGCCAGTCGTGTAGATATACCATTGCAGTGTTAAGTTTATCTGTGGCAACTTTTATATCTCCAGCCGAAACATATAAGGCTAAATCATCCGCGTATTGGAGAGTATTACAGAAAGGATTGGTGGATAAATCAAGGTCATGAGTATAAATGCTGTACAGGAGGGGACTGAGGAGTGATCCTTGAGGAAGGCCTTTCCACAGGAGTCTAGGAGGAAGGAGGGAATTTTGGGAAGAGATTAGAACAGAACGGCAAGAAAGAAGATTTGAAATGATATTTACTATCCTCACAGGTATACTCAGCTGAAGCATTTTATGCCTGAGCACTGGAAGAAGTACATTATCATACGCAGATGAGATATCCAAAAAAACCCCGACCAAGGATTCACCAGCAGATAAAGCAATGCGTATATCCGTAGTAAAACAGGCTAGACTGTCTATTGTGCTAAATCCTTTTCTAAAACCAAACTGGCTATTCGCTAGCATGCCTTTGCATAACATACTATTAGTTATAAAAGTTTAAAATTAACATAATTATCGATGTATTAGTATTAAACATTTGTATTCTAATGCCGACTATTTATTAATAGTGTAGTGTAGTGTAGTAGTTGTGACAATTAAATAACATAAACCATTCCATTGATTAAAATTCTTCTGGATAACACATATCAGTCTCGCATCAATGAACCATTGAGAACTTTAACCTGGTGTCATTTCCATAAATAAACATGAGTATACGGTGACAATATTATTGCCAGTGTGCAAAGCAAAATAAACTCACTTAGAAGGATAGAGAAAATGCATTTGTGAATAATGAGTTAGTAGGTAGGTTGATTTATCACTATATCAATGAGGTAGGTACCTGAAGTTCCACTTTCTCGATTTAGTTTACTGAACTCTAACTTTTTGTAGCAGTTATCAAAGTTTTAGTACATAATAATAATGTAAAACTTACCACAATGATATCAGGCTTTTTCACATCTTTGATTCTCAATAATCCATAGACAAAACTGAGCACATACATTAGGCCACTTAATGTGAAAACTCCATATAAACCAATTTTCCGTACCAATATTCCACTGAGAGCTGCACCAATGGGTACACCAACAGAGTAAAACAAATTCACAACACCAACTCTCAAAGTTCTTTGTTCCTCCGTTGTCACATCGGCAATGTAACTGAATACGCCCATAAACATTGTGAACCACCCGCCAGTTAGTGCAGGAAATATGGCTTCGGTAACCGCTGTAACTTCTAGTGGTAGTTCGTAAAAGTAGTAAGTGTTTATAATAAGACTAATACTCGTAAGGAATTCGCCTATGATCGGCAAGAGCATGCAAATTTTTCTTTTTCCAACTCGATCACTGTATGCTCCGAAAAATATTAGAACTACACATGGCAGGAACGATTGTAGTACTGTTTTCCAACCGGCAACAGATGCAACTAACCTCTGAACCGCTTCTTCTTCAGCAGTATAGTTTGTCGTCTCCCTTCTGGTTAAAGCATCGCAAACATGATGACCAAAACCAAAATTTACTCGACAAGCTTTCTCTAAATATAAATTCTGAGTTGCCAAAGTAGAAAGAACCGATGGTATTATATAGCATGCCAAAATCGGCTCAACGGTTATAAAAGACATCATGTGTTTCAGTTTTTGAAAATTATTTAATTTTTTCCAGGGATTATCCTCATCAACCTCTTTGTCTTTTTTTTTCGTTTCATTTTGACTGTTGTGATCGTTTTCTAGCGTTTCTTTATGATCATTTCTATTTTTTTCACTATGTTTTCTCTCAGCCTGTTTGTTAGCTTCAATCATTTTCTTTTCCTTGTTGTGGAAATCTGAAGAAAAAGTTTATTTAAAATATTATAATTATAAACACAAAAGACTGCTTTGGAAGGAATTAAATTACTATCAAAACAATTTCTAAGCTATTTTTAATCCTAATAAAGAGAGTTATATGAAACCCATTGGACCTTTGGACTGTTCACCGGTAAGTTCATTAATGTGTCTAATGCCGAACGTCGTAATCATTCCATTATTGCCAACGTACTTAGCAGTGGCGAAGGTACCATAGAAGCCGATTCCCACCGGCTTCCCTTCAGACTCAACATCTCTCTCCGTAATTGAGAACGTTGTCAGAGATACAGGGAAGGACTTTTTATACCGGAGTTCCCGCGGGAACTCCTGAACTTATCGCAGGTGAAACCGCGGGGAACAGTTAATAGTTTAATAAGTTGAAATTAAAGTAGATTTCCGGCTTCCCTCTCTCAATATTTCACCCTTCGCCACTGGTACTTAGCGTAATCGTTGCTAGCATGTCGGATAGAATCAAATTTACCTGAACTCAATGGTTTTTTACCATATTTGCAGCAAATTTTATTTTGCCATCATCATGTTACTCAATGTTATTTTTTACCATTGATGTAATGATTACTTTTGTCTGCTTTACAAGACGTTAGTTATTTGATACTTTTTATTAGTCAAGAGTAAACACGGATATGCATCACCGTTTTAACCTTATATAACCGTTAAAACTGACTTTAATTTAACGCTAGTTTGACTTCTCGGGTAGTGTTTTTTTCTTTCTTTAAATTTATTAATTCATTAAACTACACAACTATTTTTATCTCAATTATTAAAGACCTCGGTGAGATCAGATGTCGATGTAGATATACAGAGTCTTTAAACCAGCTCCAACTGTTATTTACCTACATATTATGTACATTTTAATGACCTCATTTTCTTGTAGGTATTGTTATTTGCATTTTTATGCTGGTTTCTTCTCATACATATCTGCAGTATTTAAAATTTAAGCGTATGTATCTTTTTATGTTTGAATGGAACCCATGAATAGTTATTAAGATATTTAAAATAACGCTAAGAAATTCGTGTATCGAATTATTTATACCCAAGTACCTAGTCGCGATAGCGTCTCGTCGGAATCTGGAACCCGAATTCAATAAAATTACGTTAATCACTATAATAATAATAATAATAACCCACATCACAACACACAGATAATTAAAAACCTATAATTTTTGTCTTATACTTAGATTAGTTAGATAGGAGCATAAGAGGAGGTAGAGATACCTTTAAGGGTTGTCTATATAGGTGTTTGGGTAACTATCAAAACATTCTATTCGTTTGCGATTTGGATAGAATGCAGTATAAGGTTTTGATTAATCAGGTAAATTAGGGAAGTATGTTTTTGAAACTACGCCAAGGTATATGTCACAATTGCTTATTTGTGTTTTTGGTACCAGACAGGCAGGTGAGGCAGGTCTTCAGTTGTACGACATTTTCACACTATAACAGCATATCGATGGCGACAGACACATTTGTTTCAGACTCCAATATATAACATGTGGTAAAATTAACTGGAAATATTTATAGGGCTGAAAGTATACGTTATTACAAACAGGATAAGCGATAAAATTATATTATAAGTTCGGTAGTTTTTCTGAATATAAGGCAAATAAATTCATTGAAAAATCATTATAATTACATTCACAAGGTACACAGTACACGTAGCTCAAGTCTTATACGTAAATATACAAGGCACGTGGCACGCACGTAGCGAGCGATGGATCAGCTGTTCAGCTCGATCGAGGTCATTGAACTTTAGATCCCGGCGAGCGGCGCTGTGTATGTAAGCGATTGAGCAGCGAGCACCTTCACAGGTTGTTTTCTTTTTGATTGATTTATTTAAGTAGATTGAATAAAATATTTTTTTAAGTCTTTTTTTATTTTATGAACATGTTTATTAAAACCCTGCAAAATATATTTGCAGTTAATTTTACCACATGCTATAATATTAATGATTATATGATTATATGATTAATGATTATAAAAATTGTAATGACTACAATCTGTTTTGTGTACTTAAATAAATAAATAAATAAATAAATAAATAAATAAATATATATACACACCGGCAGAATTAGCGGAACATAAAAAGGCAGAGTATATAAATAATTACGTATATATATTAAAACAAATAATAATTAGACGTGAAGTAGTAAATTAATATACATCTTTTAACACTTTAAAAGTTTGTAATTAAATTATTAAATTTTATTTAAAATAATAATAAAAAAAACACTTTTTCTCTAATTTTTGGGCACACAAATAATGTTGCAAATAAAAGATTACTGTGATTTTAGCACTAAATAAATGAACGATTAATAACGTGTGTTTCCCCTTCGTGATTCAACTTTTATTTGCAACATTGTCTGTGTTCTCACAAACTAGTTTTTTTTTTTTTAATTTTGATTACTTTTAATAAAATTTAACTAAAAACTTCTTAAAGTCAATATTAGTTTATTACTTCATGCCTGATAATAATTTGTTTTATTACATATATGTTATTATTTCCATACTCTGCCTTTTTATGTTCTGCTAATTCTGCCGGTGTGTATATTATGATAATGTTCAACGCGTTCGACGTTTGGGGTGAAAATTTTCGTATATTATTCACGAAACTTCTCTAAAAGTATAAAGTCACTTAACTCGAACAAGTCGCTAGACTAAACGCAATTTGATAACGATATTTTAAACTGTAGGTTAAGTTCTTGCAACAATCGTTAACTTCACACTATAAAAACAGAGTCATTTGATCTAGCTATAGGTGTCACGTAAAATTAGTTGAAGTCAGATTACCAGAATAAACTTCAAATCACTGAAGTTAGGTATACACTTAATTAATGAATTTTATGAATAACTATAATAGTTAGAAGTACAAACAAATTAATTAGTAGCGAACCTAATCTACATAGTATAAGAAAAAAGAGATTTGAACACATGATTCCTCGCTCAGAGATTAACCGCCGCACTCAGAGTCGACTTTAATGATTACTTAGTTAAGTATAGATTTTTAAAACAAAACTTCCGCAATCATACAATTTTAATAAATTAATGTTAATTGACATTTAATGAGATGTAACTTAATTAGTTAAATGCCAATTAACATTAATTTATTAAACTCTACATTCATTCTACATTCTACATTCTACATTCTACATTCTACAACGTCACAAACTCACAAATCTTTATAATATTAGTAGGTATAGATTAAAACGAGTAACGATGCGATTATTATTATAAAAAAAAAACACTTGTACCACCAGCTGTTTTTTGTGCAACTATGGTCCTTATTATATTTTGTCTAGGTTATTCAATGTAAAAAAAACATAACAATTTTTTTTGTTTGCGGCTGTAAAAAAACTTTTTCTTTTAAATTTAATCGGCATTCTTTTGTCACAAAAACAAATGCGACAGATAAAAGAGAGGTGGTTCTTTTGCATTTTGCATACACGTTGTCAGGGGTACAGAGAAGTTCTTTTTATCTTGGAATTCCCACGAGATCTCCGAAACCGCTGTTTACTAGCTTTTCCCCGGGGTTCCACGAAACTTTGATTAATTATTAAACAAATCTATGAAAACTATGCACATATATCTTTTTGTGAATTATAGAATTAATAACCAATAATTAATCATTTTTTTATAAAACAATAATAAAATAATAGTTTCAAGTCCTCAGACAGAAGTAGCGTCACGGAACTCACGGAAACCACGATAACATGTTTTCAAGTGGTTTCAGTCACATACGTTTTTTTGGAACGAAGTTCGTTAGAATAGAATAGAATAGAATACACTTTATTGTACGCCAAAATAATTTTACAGTGTGTTTACAGAAACTTATAACTAAGGGCATACAAAAGGCGGTCTTATCGCTTTACTAGCGATCTCTTCCAGACAACCTTTGGGTGGATAGGACAAATACAGAGAATTCATATATTGATTTGGTATAATATAGGTAGAACAGGAATCATAAAATAATACAAAATAATAATACAAAATATACACATAGAACATAAATAAAAATACTATTCGATTATTTTTGGAAGTAATTAGAACACAGAACGTTTTGTAACGTAGTGGTAAAACCACGTAAAATGAATTTAATTCTAATTTCTATGACACCAGCCACGATTATTTTAACATATAAATAAGACTTTTATAACAGAGAAAAAAATTGTTCGCTTCCGCATTTAAAAAAAGAAGCGTCCTCAGCATGTTCGTGAACTGTGTCACAGCTGATTAATTTTGTCAAGGATGAAATGAGACAAGACTGCTAATGATTGATATCTGTAGAACATAATATCAAGGTAGATTGGGAGTATCAAAGGACGTGTTTTTCAATGAGGTTGCCTTGAAAAGATTACCTGTAGCAATAAGGCCGCCTTTTGATCTGTCCTTTATTCTATTTTTTTCAAATTTTTAAATAAATTTAATGATAAAAATTATAATTTTCCGACGTGTATTTTCTCACCTGATAGAAAGTGCAGTAAAGACAGAAGTTGCGGATCTTTTATTACATGCAATAGGTACTTTATTTATCACCCTCATGTTGCAAGAAGCAAATGCTATTTCGCAATATAATGAGTATTTTTATATTTTTTTTTTATAGTATCTATCATAGTTTTATATTTTTATACTTACTTCTGTATAATTACCACCTATAAATTTAACTTGACGCTTAAGAATATACTTAAGTATGATATTAGGTCTCAAATTCTGAATCCATAATTATAACAATGAAAATATCAGATATTATTATTATATTCTTAATAAATAAAACAAAATAAAAAATATCTTGGTGATTTTTTCCCAAGGGCGTTAAAAAGACACATCGATCAAAAGAAAAGATGTTTTGTAAACATTTTTACCAGCAGTGTTTAATGTTTGGACAGTACAATAGAAGCACGAATGAATGAAAGTATACAAATAAGTATGTGTTAGGTATATTTTTCAGTGACACCAGCAATTTTGACATCACAGTCACAGTTATCACAAATACAAGTGAGAAAATGGATTTAGGTAATGAATTCAAGTTCTCCAACAATTTTGAAAAAGATTCTAAAATTCTAAACCAAAATGCTATTATTTATCATCGAGTTCATGTTATCGTTGTTATCATCGTTACCGTCCTCTGATAAAGTAAAATTCAATTGACTTTGACTTTGAATTTTACATGGAAATATGTAGAAATATAGGTGGTAGGTATAGGTAGATACCTTTTGTTCATTAATGTTACAAATCGCAATAAACAATGTTTACTGTCTGTTGATAAAAAGCAATAAATTTTACAACTCTAGCTTTATAAAACGGTGTTTACTATAATATTCCAAATGGATAAAATCACTGTTCTTACAGATTGTCCGATTGCAACATTGATTAGAGAAGGTCGTGGTTCCTTTTTTTAACCGACTTCCAAAAAGGAGGAGGTTCTATGTTTGATTGTATGTAAGTTTTTTTTTTATGTATGTTCACCGATTACTCGAAGACGGTTGAACCGATTTGGAAAATTCTGTTTTTGTTTAAAAGGGTTTACTCCCAATTAGGTCCCATTGCCACCAAGTCGGGATCTGATGGTGGGATCTTGGAGAAATCGAGGGAACTCTTCAAAAATTATGGGCACACCTATAGCAATTTGGCTATTTTTTATAGTAAATCGTTCATTTGCTTTTGGAAAGCAAAATTTTAAGAAGTGGAACTGATGATGAAGACCACAGATGGTCATCGGAACTACTCAACAATAATACGTATTTCACGGGTTCCGATTGGAGCGATTTCAAAAATTATTTTTTTGTTTGAAAGGGGATACTTCCAAATTGATTCCATTGTCACCAAGTCGAGATCTGATGATGGAATCTTGGAGTAATCGAGGGAACTCTTCATAAATTATAGGTACACCTATAGCGATTTTTGTATTTTTTATAGTAAAACGTTTATTTGCTATACGATATACGAAATAAACACCATGCTGAATTCTTTATAAAATGTATAAACAAGAATTGCAGCTGGTTTAAAAAAAAATATTCAGTACCTACCTGTCCTACACACAAGAGATTAAAAAGAAAACTCTTTTTAATTTGGGTTTACGATTAGTTAGTTTTGCTGTACTAGGAAACCTACCAATTAAGAAAGCACTGATGACTGATAGCGCTCACTTACCAAGTTCATCTTTACTAACTAATTTTGATACCATCGATCGCATTGCTATAAACGATGATCCACTGAATATCTCAATCAATGGTCCTAGAAAGAAATATAGGTAACAAGTAAAATATCAAAATTACAGCATATAATATATAAATTTGAATGAAATTACTACACACCGATATATATTTGCCATGGCCTCGTAGCGAACGCGTACATAAAACTAGAAATTATCTTGCTCATACATGATATCACGCCAACTACAGCATCATTGAATTTTAATAGATGACTGAACACACCGACCGAAAATAATGTTCCTGCGAATAAACAAAACGCGTGAGTATCGTGGAACGAAGTTGGGAAGAACAAAGATTTTTCCGAAACTGGGTCCGTTATGTCCGTTATGCGTGAAAAGAGACAAAAATAAAAAAAAAATTAATTCGAAAAAAATTACAGCTGTTGCTTTGTTTTTCCTTAAAGAAGCTGTATGACGCCGTGACGGAAAATAAATTTTTACTCCTATCCGTACCGTGCGATAAAAAACTTCGTTCTAGTAGTTTTTTGAAAAGCAGAAAATGTATGAGAAGCTCTTTTTAACCGACTTCCAAAAAGGAGGAGGTTCTATGTTCGATTGTGTTTTTTTTTTATGTATGTTCACCGAACCGATTACTTGAAGACGGTTGAACCGATTTGGAAAATTCTGTTTTTGTTTAAAAGGGTTTACTCCCAATTAGGTCCCATTGCCACCAAGTCGGGATCTGATGGTGGGATCTTGGAGAAATCGAGGAAACTCTTCAAAAATTATGGGCACACCTATAGCAATTTGGCTATTTTTTATAGTAAATCGTTCATTTGCTTTTGGAAAGCAAAATTTTAAGAAGTGGAACTGATGATGAAGACCACAGATGGTCATCGGAACTACTCAACAATAATACGTATTTCACGGGTTCCGATTGGAGCGATTTCAAAAATTATTTTTTTGTTTGAAAGGGGATACTTCCAAATTGATTCCATTGTCACCAAGTCGAGATCTGATGATGGAATCTTGGAGTAATCGAGGGAACTCTTCATAAATTATAGGTACACCTATAGCGATTTTTGTATTTTTTATAGTAAAACGTTTATTTGCTTTCGGAAAGCAAAATTTGAAGAAGTGGAACTGATGATAAAGACCACCGATGGTCATCGGAACTACTCAATAATAGGTACTTCACGGGTTCTGAATCGTTAACTTTAATATGGTTTCTAAACAATTTATGCCCGTCATAATGTATATGGTGAAGTGGAACTGATGGTGATATACTAGGAGAACTCCTCAACAATTAACGTCCCTGCGTCGGAAAAAGAAATATTTTGTAAAAGGTGATGAGCAGTTGACATTAAGCTATTGTAACTTAGAGAAATTACGAACTAAGTCACTTAAAAGCGAAAAATAAACAAAATTTTTACAAATAAATTAAAACCGACTTCCAAAAACACAAAACTAAAAAAGCTAAAAATAAAAACCTAAAAATAACAAAATGCCGATTTAATCCAAAAGACAAAAACACACGTAATATTATTATTGGTTTGTGCTACCACTGATCGGCATGAAGTCGGTGACAAGCCAAATATGGAGGGGGTAGATGGGCCAAGTTTTTTTTTTTTTTTTTTGCCTCCTGCCACCAGCTCTTCGTGAGCAGAACAACCCAAGTGGGCAGACACCAGCGGGCTTGTCACCGAATTCAAACCGATCAGTGGTAGCACAAACCAATAATAATATTACGTGTGTTTTTGCCTTTTGGATTAAATAATTCCGAGAAATAATTTCGAAATAAACGAGGGTGAAACCGCGGAGAACAGATAATAAAATATGATGAAAATACTAGTTCTATTATAACGCCACATTAACTTTTACTTTAAACTGTGTTTTAGTTTTAATTTAATTTCTCTTTTAATGTAATGTTTTTCTTTAAGCCAAATAAAATTTATTATTATTATTATTATTAAAATGGATTTGGTATTATGTACCTATATTTTCTTGGATATGCCAAGATAATTTGTCAGGTTTAGAGATTTGATAAGGATTTGATTTGATAACCTTAATGCAAAAAATACGTGTCTATTATTTTTTATCAATCTACAAGACGGACTAAATACTAATTTTGATTTTCATATCCCGGACTATGACTAATCTGAACACTGCGTGAAGACCAATGCCAATTTATTTCTTTTTTAAATAATTAATTAAGTCGTAAAAGTGCCTATAATGATAAACTTATGATTATTAATAATGCTTTTTTATTTACACATATCTATTGTTATTCTAAAGTCACCGGACCAATGGCATACCTACTATTTGTTATCACCGCAGATAGACTAATGTATAAAGTATGTGTATTGTGTAGGTATGAGCAAAAAAATTAAATAATCTTTACAAAGGCCCAGAAGTCAGTTAATAAATCTTAAAGCGTATATTTTACATGCGTGTGTTTTTCCATCTTCATGAAAAGTTTCACAAAAACTAAAATAGCAGTCTGCAACAGAAACAGAAAGTACTACAGGGGACAGAAACCTACTACAGGAGACAGGAACCGAGTTTTTTTTTAGTTTTACTCGTCTTAGCATTTACTATGGTTTTCTTACATGAATTGTAAACCGTTGTACGATGTAATATGTGCGTCAAGGCAATTCCAAATTGGGACCGTATTTTGACTCGCTAGAACTGCCAGAATCGCGAATTCACACGCGAATGCTCATACATTTTTTAAGCATTCACATGCGAATCTTGCGATTCCGTGTGCGAAAATTAGGTAATTCGAGCGATTCAAAAATACGGCCCCTTATTTCATTTACAACTCATCTTTTTGCTCGTGCTCTTTAAAACTATTTTTTATTTAGGTAAGTTTTGTTTATGCGGTGTCTTAAACTAATAAAAACCAGCTATTTGTGTTCGGGAAATTTTTGCAACGCGGTAATCCTTTAAATATTTTTTTTACTACATACCTATATCCAAACTTATTTATTAATAAATTAGTTGTTTGATAGATACGGTGCTATTACCTAATATGAAATTAATTCTACTAATATAAATAAATCCTAAAAATCATACATCATACAAGGTGTTACAGAAGGTTGTAGTCATATTTGAAGATGGTTATCTGGCAATCTTATATAGATAATAATTTGACTCAAAACCTTACTTCAAAATTTTATGAACAAAACAAAAAATACTTTTTCATTACTCATACTCGGAAAGTAGGTCTGAAGTTGCCTGAGAAGCGGGTTGAAAGTAACACTTTTCAGACCTAGGGAGAATCGCTTTCAACTGACAGCTGGATACTGCAGAAACTCAAGTTTTTTTTTTATGTCATAGGGGGCATACTTACTGGCCAGTTGGCCCACCTAATGGTTGATTTATGTAAAATAAAATTCACTTATTTTTTTCTTTAGCTAATTCCTATTTTTATTTTGACTTTCCTTGCATTCGTAATGAAAAGCACAGTGTTATCCTCGGGAGAAAGACTTATTTAGTCCCTCGATCTATTGGCGCCCTCGCTATACGCTCGGGCGCCAAACCCCGTCTCAGGACTAAATAAGTTACTTTCACCCCTAGGATAACAATGTACTATTATAGAGCACTTCCGCAAAAAAATAAACATGTCAGTCACATCACTGGGTAGTTTTATCACCCTCGAGGTGCAGAGACAAGTTAATAACAGCAAACCTAGCAAATTTTAGGAAAGGACGTGAACACGATCGTCAACTGTTTAACTTTTTCTCCTTTTCCACTTATTTCTTCTAAATAACTCAACTGATTTCCTTGAAAGTTTACCTATATATTATGTTTATGACATGTTATTTAAATAAATAATAAACAGGGCCGTCTTAAGTCTATTCTGATTTCTGCGCCGGGGCGCGGGACTCAGCCTGCTTCCTCGTTTTTTTTACACTGCAGCGTGGCACGCGACCGACGACACACTGCAGTATGAAAGGGGTCGTAGTCAACCAAGAAAACACGTAATACACGTATTTTTGATAATTTTACAAGAGATCATTTCTCTTTAAGTGCGAGCGCTCGGACGGCTATTTCAAAGGACGTAACAGACGTACAGGTGCCGCGCCGCGCGCCCACGTGTACTAAATAAGTAAATCTCTTAAACTCTGTGTAGTTTTAGTCAATGTGACTGGGAATAAATGTTTTATATTATTATTATTATATTATTTCAAATGAATGAACTTACACTTTATTGACTTAGAGATCATTTTGCTTCAGTGCGGGCGACCGGGCGGCTCTTTGGATAAGAGATTTTGCCGCGCGCGTATTGTATTAAATAAAATTGTTATTTGTGTAGTGTATTAATGCGATATGACAAGCGCCGAAAGCGTAATAAAAGTTAAAAAAAATTATTATTGTTAATGACTATTTTTTTTTGCTTGCGCATTGTTGCGCATCCATATTTGTCGTAAGTAACAAGTATATAAAACTGTGCAATGGACGAATGGCGTTAAGTTCAATAAAATATCCAAAAATTCAGCGTTCGATAGGCGCACCCGGCTGCGGAGCGCCCGCACCGCACTCCTTGCGCACCCCTTGCGCCCCCTGGTAAAGACGGCCCTGATAATAAAGATAGATATTATAATTATATTCTGTGATCTTGTGTCGTCCAAAATATACATAAAATATACATTCGGGGGCACACATGACTTGTATCGATGGCTAAACATGAAGGCTAAAAATTCAGGAAGAGTACAGTAGAACCTCGATTATCCAAACCTCGATTATTCGGTAGACGCATCCTATCGAGAGTTTTGAAACGCGTTTTTTTTTTTCAATTCTTTTTTCGACTTTTTAAAGTGTTTTATATTTCAAAGTTAATATGTATGTCAAATTTTAATATACTTACTGTACTGTTTTTATGTAAAAAGATGTTGTTTTTGTTTGATCTTGTTCCGAAAAACCTACATTTCGATTATCCGAACTTTTGATTTTCCTGACTAGTCTCTAACTAGTCCCAATTAGTTCGGATAATCGAGGTTCTACTGTATTGCACTACAATCAGATCAAATTAATTTATTTGAATGCCGAATTTTCTTCAAATTTATTCTGCCGTTTATCTATGCGTGATTTAGTAACAAACATTCATACAAACAAACTTTCACATCGATATTATTATCTAGTGGTATTGAAAAACAACCTTTATCTAAAGATGTTATGCTATACCTACTGCAGAAGGTGATTTTAAATACGATCAACCATGTCGCAAATTGCTACATCGCCAATGCTCAGCACGAATTCTGTCCAAATATATCTGCCTACGTGTATATACGTATAATTAAGAACACTCAAAAAAATTGCGGCATAAATCTAACATCTAATGTGAATGTTATATGTAGCGATTTAACTTTATGCATCTATTACTTTATTACTCTTCATAACTTCACTTACTACAAACAAACGAAATTAGGTAGGTATACACTATACAGTATACAAGCAACAAAATAAAAGGATATTTTATACATTGTATACAATTCCTCAAATTATGACAGAAACGTGGTCTACAGCATAATTAAACACCTAAAAATAGTGGAATATTTTGCGATCGGATAGTGTAAGTTTAGTACCTAACTAAATTTAGAATTTATTTTTTGAACATACATAATGAATTGGTTAAAAAAAAAACTATGTTACAAATAACGAGTTCTATCAAGAATTAGGTAAATATATCTGTGTTTTTTTCTTGAAAGCTGTTGGTCTTCCTAAAAATAAATAAATAAAATAAATAAATAAATCTCTTTTTTTTGTTTTTTGAAATGGCTTATGTAGGCGTTTAAGTAAAAAGGTCCAGGGGCCCTATTTTTGAATCACTCGAATTACTTTCATACACGGAATCGCGAATTCACTTGCAAATGCTCATACATTTTTTAACCGACTTCCAAAAAGGAGGAGGTTCTATGTTCGGTATGAAGTCGGTGACAAGCCAAATATGAAGGGGGTAGATGGGCTAAGTCGACTCCCGCCACCATCTCTTCGTGAGGAGAACAACCCAAGCAGACTCTAGCGGGCTTGTCACCTCAAATTCAAACCGATCAGTGGTAGCACAAACCAATAATAATATTGTGTGTTATGTGTGTTTTTGTCTTTTGGATTAAATCGGTATTTTGTTATTTTTAGCTTTTTATTTTTAGTTTTTTAGTTTGGTGTTTTTGGAAGTCGGTTTTAATTTTTTTGTTAAAAATTTTTAAGCATTCACACGTGAATCTTGCAATTCTGGCTGACTGGCACAATTTTTTTTTACCAGACATTTGAAGTTGAAATTCTGAAAAAGCTTGATTTGAGAAAAAGCACTTCCAAAGTTTGAGTGAAAAGAAAAAACACACTTCTATTTGCTTGTTACATTATTATTGTAGATTGAGCATTTATTAATAAATAATCAATTAACATCGCGGAAGCAATTTTTTTACCCAACTTTACAAAACTTCGTATGTCTCAGAAAATAAATGTCGAGAACTGGAAACTTTTTCTTGGACGCCCACCTAAATATTTATTTAAAAACTATAAGAAATCTCTACTCTGTAGAGAAAATTGTGTCAATGACATTAAAAATAATTGATTTTTTTATAATCAGTTCCTAATTTCAGATCCAGACAATCTATCTAATTGCAATCACTGATGAAACGTGTTAATTCGAGGTAACTAACTACCTGTGAAGGTTTTAAATAATTATTTCGTACCTATACCTAGATAGGTAGATAAGTTTAGGGAACGACAAATATAAGTAGCTATAAAAAATCATATCTTTTTTTTTATTTTGTTTTATTTTTCTTTATTTAGGGCAACAAACAACCTATATTTTCACAAGAAAATATTTATACCTCCTCATAAAATATGGTAATTGTATGGCAAACTACGTTACCCATATCTTAAAAAATTATATTCAAAATCAAATCCATTTTAAAATATATAGAATAGGCTTAATACAGTATACTTTATCATATAATATGTCAGTCTTATTTACCTCTACCTTTACTTATACACATTTAATTTTTAAATAATTCGTATTTGCTAAAAGTTAGATGACGACAGGTAGATAATTATTATTGATTTAATATTATATACTACATACACTGAAATTTGTAATTATGATAAAATGATCAATTTGCAAAAAAACTACTGAAAATTTTACATCTGATCTTAATGAATTAATTTTGTATTGACAGAACCCTGAAGATAAACTAATTTTAAATATTCATATTTATACTGAAACCTCCCGTAAGTATAAACACTGATTAACCCAGTAGGAAAATCATAAAATGGCTTGCGTAGTTTCTAAAAAAAATCTCGCACTTACAATCAACTATTTTTTCAAGTCAGTTAAATACATTTTAGGAACTTAACTAAAATATAACATTCATCGGTAAAAGTCTTAAAGTAGGTGATACATTATCTTACCTTAGTCTAATTAGTTTCATCAAGACACTTTATAAGCACGAGTAGGACATCACTATAAACACCACTTTTAGGTACCTACTGCATTAAAGAGCAAAAAATTTATCCCAAGTAGGTACTAATTTTGTTCGAGCCTTTTATTCAATAAAAAACAAATCTAATAATTTCGTCAAATGTACCGGTGTTAAAAAAAAATGTTTCTCGAAGGCACTTCTCAATGGTAGTCTTCAAATACTTCAAAAAATTCAATATGCAAATTTTTGCGCAATATATGCGAGAGTTGTGGTACGCGCGTTCGTTACCATTGGTAACGGTTACCTGATTGTTAGTTAGCTTGGACTAACATCTGACAATCTATAAACATTACGACAAACCTGCAGCTGATAGGTACCCTTTACTTCTGCACTAGCTGTTCCGTGGGATTTCATCTTCTTTAATTTCGAAATTCACGCGGGAATTCTGGGATAAAAATTAGGAATGGCCTGTAAAGTTAACGCGTAAAGGCGTGCCCTAAGTCCTAACTCTTAAACTAGGTACTTATTTTAGCTCATTTATTTGACTGCATAGAAACTGATGTACAGTCAGAATAGAAAATATGCAATCACTTTTGTTGGTTGTTGAACTGTTGCAATAAGATTTAACGACTCTCAAAAATTATTATAATACATTTTTGATGCTGACTGTAGAACTTAATGCACGCTTCACGTGAGATATGTATTGAATTTGGTTAACGTTATAACTATTATTTTTCAGTAGTTAATGTCTGTTGCAATGCTATGGAAGCCCATACGAATGTTTTACGTAAAGTGATTTACTTAATTAGAATCGACGTTCAACAAAACTTTAGAATCTATGAAGGAAATTCTGGGCACGGCGGGGAAAATGGTACTTAGCGTACTGCTTTTTTAATTTATTTCTGTTTTTTTATATAATGTAGTCAAACGGTTAGGCGGTTAGGTTAGGTTAGAAACAGCTTGGGGTTTTCCAAGAAGATTATGTTACTGGTTTTTTCTGTATTATACTCCCGTTTTATTTAATCTCTAAAAGAGAATTCCGTTCCGAGAGAGAAATCATACGTTTTAAAGTTTTAAATGTTAGAGTTGCAACTGAATCTAGCTTTAAACGATTAAAGCATAATAATTAGTTAAAGTATTAGAGATCGTTAGATATTTAACGAAGATTGATATCACAGAGAATCGTGAGTTACTTTATTTATTCAAAAGATCAAGGAAGTTAATCCTCGACTATGCGTCGACCCTATTATTACGTTCGGCCTTTTGCACATTATAAGAAATTTTCTTGTGTCTTACATGCATCCGACAAAAATTACTATGCGCGTGTCTTATGCGACATTTCTTGTAAAAAGTACGGTCCCATATAACAACCAAAGCGACTGGATGTCTTATAAGACATTTCATAAGACACAAGAAAATTTCTTATAATGTGCAAAAGGCGTTCATCCTCAATGCGTAATTTGTCGTAGCGACAGTACCTATATATACCTACGCTACGTAGGTAATATGTTCGCCGAAAGCCGTTTCGCTATTGTTCGTCGCGAACTGCAGAACGTCGGCAGGACGTTTCGTTTATGAGAATTTCACTGACAGAACTTTTCATCTATGGACCATTAACCGTTAATATATGATTGATTAATTTAGACACATAGAAAGCTAAGGTAAATAAAAGTGAAGGTACATAATACATATACCTACATAGACTTTTTATAAATGTAGGTAATGAAAAAAAAAATTAAATTAGAGTACAAATTAAAATACGGGGTTTAAAGAAGTACGAATAAAATAAAAATCACGGTTGATACAAAGTGGAATGGTGCACAACTTGGCCAATTCTGTTCTCTTACAAAAAACTGCGCACAGGTACACCGTATAGCTGTGCCCCACGGTTTCACCCGCGGTAATTTCGGAGTTCCCGCGGAAATTCTGGGATAAAAAGTACTCTATGTCACTAAAAATCACTTTAGCTTCTTACAAGTGAAAGAATTTTCAAAATTGGTTCAGTAGATCCAGAGATTATAACCTCACAAACTCCGGAGTTCCCGTGGGAACTCCGTAATAAAAAGTACCCTATGTCCCACAGGATCACTGTAGCTTCCGATAAGTGAAATAATTTTCAAAATCGTTTCAATAGCTCCAGCGATCACCCCCTAAAACCTCACAATCTCCGGAGTTCCCGCGGGAATTCCAAGATAAAAAGTACCTTACTTCACTCAGAATTATTGTAGCTTCCTATAAGTAAAGGAATTTTCAAAATCGGTTCAGTAGATTCAGAAATAGCTGTTCCCCCGTGGTTTTACCCGCGGAAAATCCGGAGTTCCCGCAGAAATTCCAGAATAAAAAGTACTCTATGACACTCAGGATCACTGTAGCTTCCTATAAGTGAAAGAATTTTCAAAATCGCTTCAGTAGATCCAGAGATTACCCCCTACCACGTCACAAACTCACAAACTCACAAACTTTTGCTATTTATAATATTAGTATAAACCTACATGCAACCGTGATCCAGTTTTTTTATTATCAAAATCGCAGCGCTGATAAAAAATATCATTTTATCGTTTAGTTTTTACTTCGTCTTCAACGACGTCAGTTTTTTCTTGACACCGACTTCGTTTGCCTTCTAACTTGATTGAACAATGTTTCTTTGGTTTTTATAAGGCTTCCGTCTTTTTTCTGTACTAGCTCAGACGAAATAAAAACTTAAGACGGAGCGCTGTCAACAAAAAAGTGAAGCCGGTTTCGTAAACATGTGGGCATTAGTGAGTGTTGCCGTGCAGTGAAAACTTATTACCCAAAATTGTTAAGTTCTAGAAAGATGAATGGATAAGTAAATAGATAAGTTAGTATTTTTTTAAGTTGTATACCTCGGTTGTATATTCGATAACCTTAAAAATATAGTTTTGAAGTTATGATAAAACATGGAAAATAAAAATTAACGCCTATTTATACTTACATTAATTTTATGAATATTAAAATTTAAAATCGAAATACGTAAATGAACGTGTTACATTACGATCCACGTAACATTAACTTAACCAAAAAAATGGGACTATTGTGACGCTCACTAGTAGCAACACTTATGGAAGTTGTTGAGGTTTTGTGTTCCAAGTTGTCATAAAATAATAAAATTGATATTTTATTAAAAATGTGATTCTATCCTGCTTTTTATTTTTCGAAGATGGTTTTTATACCCTCTCACTACACAATTCGGCATTTTTTCTTTAAACAATAGGAATTATTATAGCGTGACACTCCGCGCGCCGGAATAGCTCGACTGACAAGGTAAGGCGTAGTTTTGTTGTATGTGTGTGCGTGTGCATGTACACGCCGAGGCGTAGTTTTATCGGCTTCACTTTTTTGTACACAGCAGCACAGCTCCGTCTTGACTTTTTATTTCGTCTGAGTGTACTAGTAGGTATTTCTTACTTGTGAAGTACAGTTGTACTAATCAGTCGGCTTACTCTTAACGCAATCGAGTAAGGGTCATACTCTTGACGCAATGGAGTTAGGATCAAATCGATAACACAATCAAGTTCAAATCTTAATGAGATCGCAGGATCGAAACAGAATAAAATTTTGCTGCTTTGAAGATTTGAGATGGCGTCTCTATCGAAGCTGCATCGAATTTATCTGTCAAATTTCTCGATTTCATTAAATTGTCAACGAAAACAATCCATTTTAATTGCCTTGTCGGACATCATCTTTAGACTTTAACATGATTCCAAATACTATTTCAATTTGAATTCAAATCAAAATCAAAATCAGACTCAAATTATTTTCAAGAGCCCCCTTTTTCGTGCATTGCAATGAATGTTCAATGAATAAATTAAAAAGTGTAATTGTAAACCTTTTAAAAATTAAACGTTCATAGTTTTGCATAAACAAATTTTATACTTACATGTTTTGAACTAATTAACCTTTTTTAACTTACAGAAATATGAGAATCTACAAAATACATATCTACTGCTGGAACGGTCCTCTGAGCTATAGCTCTAATCTTATAATCTTAATCTTGAGGACTTACACTCCACCAATAATTAATTAATCAAACAAATGAAAATACGAATTACGATGCCTTAGAAAAACTAATAAATTGACAATAGACATAATGAGTACGTGGACGGCATTGATATACTATATTTGCTATGATTTCACCTTGAACGCGCAAGAATAAAACTTGTCACTAGATAATAACTTGCCCAACAAGATTATTAAAAAAAAAAATGTTATGTTATATATTAGCAATTCTAAATAGGTACTATAAACTAAGTATTTCATAAGTAGAAAAAAATAGAAGCTCTACATGGCTTTAAACTTTAAAAACAAACAAATTAATTTAGACTATTTCAAAAGCTCTGTTTTTATTTTAATAATTTTAAATGACAATGCTTGCTTAAACATTGGCAATTACATAAAACCTTTCTAGAGACTTAACATTAATAAGGACGATTGAATCGAGTCCTAATAAATAGCTGTTTCGGCTACATTTTCACCCGCAATAACTTCGGTATTCCCGTGGGAACTCCTAGTTCTGGGATAAAAGTAGGTATCCTATATCCGATATATACTAGCGGTGAAAGAATTTTTAGAATCGGTTCTGTAGTTCCAGAGATTAACCCTCCATCCAAGTATACAAAGTTAGATTAGATATTCTAAAGTTATTTTCATATTTTAAAGTTTTATTGTTTATCTTCTGCATGTGTCTTAATAATATTAATTATCATAAGATTATTCATGACATAAAACTTTTCATTAATCGTACCACCCTCAAGCAAAGTTTACACATAATATTAAGAACCCGCTATAATATATCAAATAATACAGAATAGTATATTTCATTACAAGTGCGGAAAGGCTGTCATTCCGCACAGGTTCCGCACGTGTACTGAACAACTATTTTTAATACAGTTGCGAAAAAAATGAAGAAATTTAGTAAAATAATAAAAACACAAACTCAACTAAGTTCCAACTGTGATCAAGAGATGGCGCTTGTCGTATTAGTAATACGAAACCTACGTTGCGCAATACAAAAAGTGTGTCAAAGTCGTTTCGCCATTTTTGACAGTTGGGAAAGAGAACGCACTAGTTCGGAAAAGGTAAAGAAAAAGCTCGAGTATGTAATAGCCCACTTCCCGAACGCTATACGTCCCTGCAATATGCCACTTTTTGAGCAACTATATTAAAAAGTTACTACAATATCCGCTTCCCACCAATTTCCTGCGTCCTCATAACCTGCAAAAACTTGGTGGTAGTTTGAGTGAAAAATTGTCACATGGAGTAAATCTGTTTTATTTATTTTTTATTTTACTGTCAACTGTCAGCTCGCAACGGCCATTTCATCTGTAGCAAAAAGAAACATCGAATTACTATATGGTACCTACATCCATTCATGATGGATTTTCGCAGACTACTGTTAGTGGTCAAGGTGTTCCATACTAACCTTCTACTGCAACTAGTCTATTTTGTCCTTAGTCACCTTAGTGTATTCTGTCTGACACCTACGTCGTCTGAAAACCTGCCACTCTATTTTTTCCGTTCACAAAACTAAATGTGTTCTTAATAGATTTCCTATATTTAGAATTACATTTGACACCTTATTTAACGGTTGCACGGTATCTGACTTTAAAGTAGTTTATAACTGTCAGTAGCATTGGTTGGTTGGTGTAATGAGTTCGATTCCCGACAAGATAAACTTATGTGATGAACATTTTTGTTCATTTCGGTATTTCTGTACGTATCATAGGTATACAACATGGACCAATATTGGTTCATGGTACACAGGTACAATTTTGAAATATCACACCGCACCAAATATACGCAAATATGCCCAAAATACATGACATAAAGCTGTTTTTCTTTGTTATCTTTACTATCGAAAAGACTGCAGATTCATAGGTTCCAATTATTTATTTTTTAGAATGTCTTTAAATTACTGATTGTGTCTGGGTAGGTACTTGGTATAATTATCAATGGTTAAGGACGTATTTTTACTGCAGTTTACTTGTGTCATGAATGAATCGTTTATAAATATTAAACAACTTTATTTCGGCGTCCGGTTTAAAAAGAAAGCCTTATCTTATGTTGCTAAATCTACCTATTTAAACCGCATGCCAATTTGTTCAGTTCGTGAACAGATAAACGGACAGAAAATAATTTTAATTTTCTTTTTTCTGGTTGTTCTTATTGTCCCCTTTAAATTTTTGGTAAAAATTTATTATATAAAAATTCACAATCACGGCACAAAAGGCATATATAGTTAAGATGAAACAAATAAAATCATATTTTATTAATAGACAATTAATGGTCAAAAATGCCTATTACCGAAGGCAATTTTCAGTCAAGGTAAAATAAAATATATAACTGGGCCGTGTTGACGGACTTTTTGTGTTGTTATGCTCAGTTGGACCGATATAGTCATTGAACTTATACCAATTGTTATATAACTGGACAGTGGTCGTCCGTAGGTTTTCCATCTAGACACGCGGGCGCGTGTCAAGCCAAAGTTCAAGCTGACAGAACTGGCGAGCAGCACCGTGTGTAATATTACACGAACCATTTGGAGCCACTTTTCACCCCCCCATAATTCAAAAACTATTTAACATAAAGATGTCAAATTTGGCTCATGTATTAAAACTCGCGAGATAAATATGCGCTCCAAATTTCATAAGCACACCTCAAACGATTATCTAGATATTAACGTCCAAAAATCGTGATTTTTATCACTGACTGACCTATAGACCAAAATTATAACGCACTTCCAGATGATCTAGGAACTTGATATTTGGCATCAAGGTAGACTTTTAGGCGTAAACAAAGGGAAAAATCTAAAAACTGGAAAAACTTAAAAAATATTATAATTATCAATAATTTAAGTTTTTAGATTTTTCCTATCAAGAAGGTGATATAACAAAGTTATGTATCGTAGTATGTATGACGCCCTATGAGGCTCAAAAATATAGAAATATATTCGAAAAAGCATTTTAAAGATATATGTATAATGTATTATAATATAATAAACTTTAAAATTTAAGTTGAAATGTATTAAAAAAGCATTGCGAGTTAATAAACTCACAATCTAAGTATTGTATGGTTATTGATGTATAACTCATAAACTAAAATGAATAAAATGATTATTCATATGAAATAAAATGTTTATAATAAGGTATATTAACCGTGTGCTTGGTTTCAGATGTAACGGTGATATCGACTTGTACCCCCCAACCCCTCGCATACCTCAGGTCAAAGCAGGGCGCTCGCGCACCGCGAGTATTCACGCGGGCGACTGCTGCGTGAAGTGGCATCGGCGGGCGAACGAGCGAGTCGGGAGGCAACGCGTCGCGTATACAACATTAAATGTTGTATAACGAGTTTGGTGGTGGCTCAAATATAGATTTGCATTATTATGCTTATCTAAATATTAAATTAACATAGAGTGTTGACAAACGAGTTTAGTTTTGTGGTAGCTCGTATACAGATGTGTATTATTATACAATCTAAATAATTAAATTGGAGACTCACATGAAAGTTTAGATGAAACGTCCATCGACCACTGTTCACACAAAAGATGATGAAGTTGGGAGTTCAAACGAGCTTACGTACTTAGTGACTTTGTCGCTCTGTACGAAAGCCTTGTCAACGCGCTCGACGTCCGTTAGGATATCTTGTGCAAACAAATAATATTATGAGGAAGGTTTTTGATGTGTATGGATTGTAATTTTATTGTTATTAAATTACAATTCATCACATCTTATCGGCTCGATGCAAACGTGTATTTTCAATTACATATTTGGAATTTACAACGACGATGAACTCTAATCCTGAGCGGTTAGACGTCGCGCGTCGTGAGCGTAAGATAACGTAGAGAGGTAAAAATCCGCGCCTCGAGTTGTCTTCGCCGTGACGGGTTTCGTTGTGCACGTATTCTATCTTGTCTATTGAATAACTACGCCTTCCGTGTTATTCAAAAACTATCACCGAATATGCGGCTGACTGGAGACGCGGGATCGCTTCCTACACCAAGGGAGTGTTGAACGCTCTTCTTTCATGATAAACCTATTTTTTTTTTTTTATTACAAACATAATAATTATAGTCAATGCGCTTTGTGACTTTGTTACGTTGTGCAGAGACTAGGGGATCGGCTGTGAACATCCTAGTCATTAACGCTTGATCTCGGTAAACCGTTGTATTTTTCAACACGACTTGTTTAACAAAACGAGTGAGTGCTAAGTGGGTATTGTATGAGGACGAGTTGTGATCCAATCAATTGGGCTTCGGCCTCAGCTACGTGTAGCTACTATAACACAGAATGACCGACTGAAGTTATGATGTCCGGCGAGACTGGTCTCATATACTTATATTTGAATTATTGGGATGGTGTTGAGGTCGCGGTAATATTCGCATGTGGCCTCGGTCTTCGGGCTGACACGTACCCTGGGGTCTCGGCACCGATATCATTAGATATCAATTCTTTTATCGGCGAAGTCGACAACTAAGCATGAGCTTACTTTGGCTTCTACTTTCACATTTATGTTTTTGATAGTATTTCACTACTTTTTGTGCAGAAATTATTAGTAGGTATTGGCACTTGTTCATAATGAAATTAATACCAAATGGTTTCTGTTAATCTATTGTATTTCAATCCATCCGTTTACGGGGTAGTAAGTACCTACTGAAACTAATATGTTTGGATTTAAAACAAATTAGGTTGGTATTCCACTCGTTTTATATTTATGTCACTCAGGACTACCGTCGCTTCTTACCTATATGTGAAAGAATTTTTGAAATCGGTCTAGTAGTTTTTGAGTTTACTCGTTAAAAAGAGACAAAAATACAAATATTTCCTCTTTATTATCATCCGGTGACACTTCTTACAAATGAACTGATTTAAGTACTTTCCAACAAGATAGCCGACTTGTACGTACACGTATTGTACTTGTGTGCGTATCGTAAGGTTGACAGGTTGGTATAATATTAGTATAGACATGATTGGGGGGGGTCGTCTCCGCTGAGGCCTCCCTCCTCTTCGGATCGCGCCTATATGTATGTCTCTAAATTGGAGTCAAAATCATTTATGCAGTACCTACCTCAGACGAAATAAAAACTTAACATAATTAAAACTTTTTATTTCGTCTGAGTGCAATACCTGTACAGTTTATGAAGAAGAAAAAGAAGAAAACACTTTTATTTCAGCACAACGCATAAGAAAAAGAAACAAACATAAACAGTGACTAATCTAAATGTGTAGACAGTTTCTGTTCGAGGCTTATACGTCGCCTTCGTAAGCGAATGAAAGAGCATCCCAAGCCTGCTTGGCTGACCTTACATGAGTGGATAACTGTGACATGCCCTCTACTGGGAGACATATTTTCGAAAACGCCTTTTGATCGTTACGAGATTTCTGCTGAGCAGATATATCGTCACCTTCATGATATCCGACGATAATGTACATACGGAGTTTAAATTTCCATACGGAATAAACGTCTCTATTCACAAGCGGTTTTATATTTGAAAAAGAATTATTCATCATTTTTACATACAAAACTTTCTATGTCAAATATGTAATGGATATTTCCGTAAACTAATGAAAATATTCACACACGTAAATTATATTTTATGTTCGTACCTATAGTATGTAAAACAAACTGATTTACTTTTAACTTGAGAATATAAGCTAGTTTTATATGTATAAATCAGTGAAAATAGGAAAATTCGCGCTGACAATGAATGTATTTGACACAGTTTAATTGAGTGACGTAAAATACATCATTAAGAATATTTCGAAATTCTGATTAGCCAGTTGCATATGTAACTTTCACTCGTCTTCATCAAAACATGAACAACATCAAGGTGTTGAACATTTTAATTTTGGCCAATAATTAAGACCCTGTTTTGCGTTGTGTTTGTACTAACTTCAGCTCTTTTAGGTTGAGATACGATTCCATCATCATCCTATCCACATTATTATAATGGGTCGAGGCTGGGTTTAGGTTTTAGTTTGAATAAAACAATCATCAATTGTTTTCACATTATATTTTAATAATCGTGCTGGGCGTGAGCATAATATTTCTATAGGAAATATTTATATTTAGTACACCCAACTGCGTTTGAGTTGGGTGTACTAGACACTCGTTCTATACATGAACGGTTACTATATTCAATACATGAACTCGTTCTACACGAACGGTTCCTTTTTATGTGCTAGGCTGCACTTTACTCTTATTTAACGTCTGCGCGTTAACATTGCCAATTCTTTTATCGGCGAAGTCGACAACTAAACATGAGCTTAATACTGACTTTGGCTTCCACTTTCACATTTATGTTTTTGATGGGATAATATTAATTCATACTGGTTTTAAGTTGAAGTTTTATTACGTCATAGCAATAACAGTCTTATGTTTTTGCGAGAACCGAATCGTTATACGTTAATCATTATAGTAGTAATTCCTAATATTATGTCGTAGGTATTATTATTATAGTAGTAGTATATACAAATAGTATAGTATTCTAAAAGATTTTGTTTAAATGAATTCAATAGCAGACTACGTAAAGGGGAGTAAATACTAGTTTTTAATAATTAGTAAATATGTAAACTTGACACCAAAAAAATTACTCTATACGGATGCTTAACACACAAGAGGTTATCCAACAAAATAATACCAAAAAAAAAATTATAAAAATAAATGTTCCTATCTATGATACATACTAGCTGTTCCCCGTGGTTTCACCCGCGTGAAATTCGGAGTTCTCAAATCAAATCAAATATACTTTATTGCACGCACAGTAGAAGACACAATATTTACAAAAACACAGAACATATGGATACGTACAATGAGGCGACCTATATTGCTGAAAGCAATTTTTCATGGGCAGCCTCCTCCGGTAGAGAGAGATGTAAAAAGAAAGGTAGATAGTGCGGCATTAATAACTACATAATACATTTCAATCATAACAAAAATATATAAATACTGATATATAGTTCTCGCGGGAATGTGCATGTTGAATAATTTTTATTTTTTAGTTCGTCTTGTAGATTATTAAAAAATATTAGACACGTATTTTTTATTTTTTTTACGTGATCAAAAAATAACGGCGATATATTGAGTTGAAATTTCGCGTGACGTCACTATTCTGACAGTTTGTATGGCGGTTTTAGCGGTTAGTGACGTCACGACCCCCTCACCCTAAACTTTAATGCGCTTTATCTCTGTATATTTTAATTTATTTAAAAAAGCAAAAAATACGTGTCTGTTGTTTTTTTATTTTCTAACTGACGGACTAATTAGAATTTTGATTTTCAAAAGTAGTCCACATCCCCATTCCGGGACGGACGGTACTCTATGTCCTTCTTTGTACCTACCCCTGACAACGTGTATGCATTTCATGGTGATTGGTTAAGCCTGAAAGGGTGAAAGCGTTGAAACAGACAGACAGACAGAGTTACTTTCGCATTTATAATATTTGGATTATAGCGGTGCCGAGGGTGCCAGTTCTAGACTATGAGACAGTAAGCCTGAGCTGAGCCGCTCGCTATTTTAAACCATAATTACTATCTCGTTTAACCTAGTTAACACAAGTTAGATCGCTTAGCATCGTGAGTTATTTTACACAAGACGTTAACTGAACAAATTATAAAAAAAGAGTTGGGAAAAAAAAGAAGACCAATAAACGTTAGAAAGAATTTTAATTACCTTAATAGAAACACAAGAAAATATGTTTGAATAATAATCACATTTATAGATGGACAATCAACTCGGTGCTTGGGATTAATGCGGATAAAAACCTGCCATTTACGGGCTTAAACCCGAGCTAAAACCCGAAAATGGCAGGCTTTTATCGGGTTTATTCCCAACCACCGGGGTGATTGCCCATCTATAATCACATTATATAAAAATAAATATCCATCAATACATCATTAACCTTATTCATCAAATAATAATCTCTAACTTTAATACATATAAATTTAAGCTGTGCTCTAAGTAGGTATATTTTAATTCAAATAAATAACAGTCATATATAGATTTAACGATTGTATTAACAAAATTCCTACACGTAGCATAATATCAGACTTTATCTTCTTGAATAATATCAATTTCGTTTGTTTTGCCTCGTGGTACATCACATGCAGCTATGTCTAATGAGCCATTTTTACTCAAACCGCAAACCGTTAACACTTTGCTGCCTACATTATGTTTCTTGACACAATAAAGTACGACGATAGTAATGGTTAATAAAACGACAATAACTCCCACTATTATTGGTGCACTTTGGTCCATATCATCTAGTTCCAGTTTTGCTAATTTAACATTTTCCTCTTTGAGGAAATCTCGGAGATATGAGAAATATTCAAGGATACCCTTAGTTGATATTTCTGTTTCCCCCGTCATGGCTTTCAATACAACTCTCCAATCCTCGCTTGCACCCAAGGACATACCATCGCTGCAATAAATAACCTTACTTTAGATAAATACAATTCGAGGAAATATTTTTCTTTGTGGAAAATCATGGTTGAGATTTAAATTCTCAAACTGTAGCAGAAAATAAAACCTAAGCAAATATGTATGACTAGCTGTCCCGCGCGGTTAAACCCCTGATAATTTCGGAGTTCCCGCGGAATAATTGTTCCATACAAACTTTTCCCTTTCCATCCTCTTAGGGGTTGAATATTCAAAAATCCTTTCTTATTGGATGCCTACGTCATACAAAAAACGCACTCTCCAAGTTTCAGGCCTTGGCTGAGCGTGATCCATCAGTTAGTAATTCAGGACAAAGCATTTTGTATAGATTTTATAATGACAGTAACATTAGTGCCTATTAAATAAGTCACGACAGACAACATCCGTGTTTTCTTCCTTACTATACTTGAAACGTGATGCTTGAAAGGAAACATCGTGACACTTACCTTAAAAGTTTTCCTGCTTCCTTTATGCCTTTTATGGAGCATTCGTGCAGAGGTCCCGTGTGATTGGCAGTTTTACAAAGCGACGACATAATTTGGAACTCCAATACATGTGATATCAAATAACTGGAAAAGATATAAGTAAATTTTAATTTTATTAGTCTCGAAAGTATCGAATACACCAAGCGCACCGTTTAATATCATTTAGGTAATGTTTGGTCAAGTGAAATTAGTTACGTTTGGTCACTCACATCATACTGAGAAAATATGATATAAAATCTGCATTTATAACATAACATAGGGTTACAAGTTACTTTAAATACTTCTCGTACTTTAAAGGATCATATTACATATATTATTATATTTATGAAATTATAATTGAAAAATTACAAATTAAATCTTTTTCGAAAGATTATAGTGTGATATATTGCATCTGAAATCTAATATTTTTAAGATGCATTACCTATATCACTATCACTATTCACTACATATTATTATTATTATAAAACAAAGTCCCCCGGGCTCCGCTGCATCTGTCTGTCTGTTCGCGGTAAACTCAATAACTATACTGAACGGTTACTCATATGTTTTCTGTCTTTTACCAAAAGATAAAGTGATTCATGAGGAAGGTTTAGGTATATAATTTGTCAAGGTAATATGTAAATTGGTTGAAATATGACGAAAGACATATGAAACGGGAACTTTTGTCTCAGAATTCCCACACGAATTCTGAAATTAACGCAGGTGAAACCGCGAGGAACAGCTAGTATTAAAATATAATATAAGGGAATAAGGGTTACAGTTATAAAAAAAACACTGAATTTGGTTAAATATTGTCATTTCTGCACTTTAACAAGTATCGATGAAAAATTAGAGATTCAAAGATTTTTTCCGAACCTGATTCAATGTTGTTTTTATAATTGAAAAACTATAAAACCTTGATACGTTACAAGTGAACCATATTATTTTATCGTAACCTCCATGTTCCTCTACTCACGTAATATACTGAACGTGGGATACCACATGATATTTAGCAGCTGGATCCAAGTCACTCTCGTTGCGAGCCATCGGCGGTGACACACCAGTTTCTTTTGTCCTGCAAAATACAAAAAAATGCAAAATATTCTCGAGTGTCTAATATCTCACAATATCACATACTAGCTACCACCCAAACTCACCCCACGTAAATTTTGAGGTTACTATAGGAATTCCGGGAATAGCCTATGTCCTTTTCGGTATGTATGCAAAATTTCATTATGATCGGTTCAGCCGTTAGGACGTGAAAGAGTAAAATCAAACAACTCACTTTCGCAATTGTAATACAAGGATATCACCTGTGGCTGTCACTGTTTTTTTTTCCTAAGTCTACCTAGCGTGAAAAGCAGTGTGTTCGAGTTTAAAAGCCATTACCTCGGACAGATAAATCTTTCCGAAAAAATACATTATTTTATACCCTAACAAGCTGTCCCTCGCGGTTTCATTTGCGGTAATTTCGGAGTTCCCGTGAGATACACATTATGAATAAACCTTCCTCTTTGAATCACTCTATCGATTGGTGAAAATCGCATGAAAATCCGTACATTTGTTTTTAAGTTTATCGCTACCGGACAGACAAACAGACGCGGCGGAGGACCTTGTTTTATAATATGTAAGGATCTACTAATATTATAAATGCGAAAGTAACTCTGACTGTTTGTCTGTTACGCTTTAACGCCTTGACGGCTCAACCGATTACCATAAAATTTTGCATACACGTTATCAGCAGGGCAATTATGTAACTTTTGTTGCTATCATATTTCAGTTTCAATCAGAAAAATAGTGATTTTATGATTAATCAATCATGTTTAGACAGCTTCAACTTTTGAAGTATGTTCACATAGGCTGATAGCTAGATATTGAAGGTGTCAAAACGTGCAAATTGTAATCGCAATACCGCCATATTTTTGATTGCAACCGAAAAATTATAGAAACAAAAGTTACATAATAGCCCCTCAGGGGCTACAGAGACAGAGAAGGACAAAGGGTAATTTTTATCTCGGAATTCCCGCGGGAACTCCCAACTTAACGCGGTTGAAACCACTTGGCACAGTTTGTTATCTTATTAGTCAAATTATTGTAGGTATAGGTAGTCGTTGGTTTATTAATGCTTGTGTAACTGATGAGTGATCTAACCGATTGTATAATGTATTATCGAGATGAGAGTTTTTGGACATAGATAAGCAATAGTGTATTAACCCACAATGGCGAAATTTTGTGTAAATCGTGTTTTAAAAGTAGGAGCGCCATTTTGTATTAACATTTTTTATGTTCAATATTTAGTTACATATTTAAGCAATGTAATAAGGTAAACACATAATTAAAAAACGTTCTCTAACTCTCAATAAATCGTTCTGAATCAATAACTTAATTTTGTGGGTTAACATGTTATTGCTTATCTGCGTCCTTTTAATCCCGATATTCACGTATGACTCCGTAGGGAACAGCTATAGTTATCCTAAAATGACTAGTCTTGAATGTAAGGATGAAATTTTGTTGTCTGTGGCCTATGTTGGATCATGAAAGTAAAAGTGTCGTGAAAGGTTTTGTTAGTATTAACATACCTCAAGTCCCACCAATGTTGATTCCAATCTTCCAAACTTCTGTTGGCAAATATATCCCAACGCCATTTGTCTAGTGCATAAGCGTACGCCATTAAAGGGAATTTTTCCAAAGCTACCCATAAAAGATGATTCATAGTAGCCTCAGGACCAGTTTCCACTTTTACGTAACTAAGAGTCTTCAAATGTTCCGGTGTTATTAATTGCATTGCAATTACGTCTGAGATTGCGTCATGGAATGCTGTGAGAAGTAAAATAAAAGCACATTAAGCACTACAAAACGATGACATTATGTTCTTACGAGAGATCGTCGGAAAAAAGTTTTAAATTCCAAAAAATAAATGTTTATAACTTCTGAAACTAAAAAACAGCAGGTTGTGTGTGTGTTGTGTGCATTAACTTATTCAAATTTATCTAAAAAAATACTTTTGAAGTATTAATCTATAATCAAAAATCAAATTATTCTCCGTTCTAGTTCTAAAAAATATCTATTTTCAAAGTAATGTTAATTTTACCTGGATTCGGGCCATCTCTATACAATGGCGGTAGGTGTTGATAATGTTTAAAATACTGAACGTGCCCCAATAATCTCGCTGCTCGGGACATGCCAATTGCAATATCAGTGATTTTTTCTCCACACCATTTAATCCTGGAATTTTAACAGATCAACTTCACTAACAAAGATTTTCAATTTCGCCAACCTATAGGTTGACCGAATTTATAAGTGTAATTTATGTCTGTCAGATTTATATATTACTAGCCCGCGGTGATTTCGGAGTTCCCGTAGGAAATTCAGGATAAAAGTACCTACCCTATGTCACTCAAGACTGCCGTAGCTTCCTAATAGGTGAAAGAGTTTTCAAAATCGATTCAATAGATCCAGAGATTACCCCCTACAACGTCACAAACTCACAATTTCCAAACTCACAATTCACAAACTTTACTTAACTCTTTATAATATTAGTATGGTAATAAGGATAAATAATATGTATGTATTTACTTGTAATGAACTCCATCACACATATCATGACTTGACGGTAAACAATTAGAAGTTGTCATCGTTTCTTGGATATCTTGATAGGAATCTCCTGCAGTCTCAAAACCTATTGATTGATGAAAGTCGTCAACAGTATCAAAAAGATCTTTTGAACGCATTGTCTCATTGTTTATAAGTTGTGGCCTTGTAAAAGTTGGATAAGCAGCTACCTTTGGATATATCGATTGCCACTCCTGAGCCCATAAATTTCCTGAAATAAAAATTGTTACATGTTGCTTCATATTTAGTGCAGGCGCCTCGATTTGAATTTTAATTTTCTCACAACTTTCAAGAATTATTACCTAATAAATGCGCAGGGATAGTTTTAACGTTCTTTTGTAACTCCTTTTTGTAATATAATTTTAATTTTGCTCTCACGTATTCTCTCAGCAGATCGTAAAATGGTTTAATTTCTGACCAAATTCTATCAACGGTGTGCAAAAAATCATCGTCTTCAAATGCGTAACGCCACATTGCTCCTGCATCGGTAAAATTTTCAGTTTCAGCAACATTGTTCATTCTCATAACATAATCTTTAAATATCGGTCGAATTTTCTTTCCAGTATTGTCACGGTAAACTTTCCAATAGTATCTTAATTCTTCAGTGTCGTTACTTGTTTTGAAAATCGTTATAATATCTAGAATTGAAACATTTGATTTATTTTATAAACTTTTTATAATAATAATAATAAATAGAAATAAAAACTAAGTGCGTATATTACTGTTATATGTTTGCAAATAGGTTTATAACGAACATGGACAAAAGTAATCTAGTTTATGTATGTAACAGATATTAGATCTTTTTGTCCATATTTGAAATAACTAATAGGTGTAGTGTTTTATATATAGATTGGATATCAAATATCAAACGACGCAAGAAGGTCACAAACTAATAACTTTATTAGATAAAACCTTCATACCAATCCCTGTGCTTTAACTAAATGTAAACTTTGTATAAAAATAAAAAAAATCAGAAAATATATGGAAACCAGCCACGGCAACAAGTTGGCAGTTTATAATTTATTAAAATTATACAATATATTAATACCTTATTTACCCTATTTTATTCTCCTATGAATTTATTTTTTAAAGGAAATATAAAAGATAATATGACTTTTTATAGCGGGTGGCGATAGACAGTGGCATTATTAGAAGACGTTTTACGTAAGTAATAACAATTTACGAGGATAAATCTACTTGCCATTCATGGTCTTAATTGAACCCTCATTACATGTACTTGAATTATAAGAACATACTGTGACTCTACTCCATATTTTTTGCATAGTGTCTATTTCTTCTCTTTGCTAAAAAAAAGGGGAAAATTTTTGTTAAGAAATTTTATTCTTGCCGAAGATTTTGAAATGTTATAATATAAATTTATAGTACCTTACTTTGTGGCATTTGGACATTGGTACCACGTTCCTTAATAATTCTTATTTTTTTCTGCAGTTTTGAATCATTTAACTGTTGGAAGTCATCAAAGTATTTTGTCTTCAATATGTTCCAATATTGTTTTTTTATTTCATCTTCTTCTGCTGCAATATGGACCTGAAAATATTTTATTCGCACGTTATTGTTTAAATCAAAAATAAGTCATTAGATTGAAAATACATATTTTATAATTAAAGGAAAACAAAAAAAAAGTTACATTAACATAATTATTTAATGATGTTTGTATGGTTATTTACGGAAAAAATATGCAATTTTAGGGACAAAGTTTTATGTCTATAAAGCTTTATCCGACACAGCTTTGACAATTAGCGCCAGAGCACTTATGAACACCACGCGAGTGAAGCTTACCATTTTATTTTTTTTACTTTCGTTATTTATATCCGTAACATATGACCACAAAGCTTCTTGCGAAGTTTTACAAACTTCTAAACTTAAGTTATCCATATCTTGCATAAATTCATATAGTGTTTTGTTTTCCTTCTCTTCCTGTTCTAATCTCATCTTAAAATTCTCCACTACATCATCATTTTTAAGTATGATCGAGTTAGGATCTAGCACAGTCTTCATTGCATCCTCTAAGAATTTCCTGTCTTTTATATCTTCCATGTCATTTTCTATTTCATGACCGCTTTCATCTATTTCAGATCCATCAAGGGTCCTATTTTTTGGTATATTTTTATCATCTGTTGACATTTCTGACGTAGGATTTGTGGGATATTGTATAGCTATGGTAATTGAGACTGTAACTGCCAAAATACATATTTTCTGCAAGAAGTATACTTTAGTAAGTAGTTAATTTAATTGGATTTCTATCTGGTACACTCGCTTTTAATTGTTATCCAGCTGTGCCCAGCGGTTTCATCCGCGTGAGTTTTGGAACTCCGGCAGGAACTCCAAAGTAGCCTAATTTACTTTTTATTACATCAGCGAATTAGCAGTGAAAGTCCCGTCAAAATCGGTCCAACCGTTTCGGAGATTCACCCGCATGAGTTTCGGAATTCCCGCGGGCACCCCAAATTTATTTCATATTAGCTGTGCCCCGCGGTTTCACCCGCGGTAATTTTGGAGTGCCCGCGAGAATTCCGGGATAAAAAGTAGCCTATGTCCTTCTCTGTACCCCTGACAACGTGCACGGCAAATTTCATTCAAATCCGTTGAGCCGTTTTTGCGTGATTGAGTAACAAACATCTAAACATCCACACTTTCACATTTATAATATTAGTAGGATTCTTCTCCTTACAATAACAAACGCATCAAAAAAGGAATTAGCGAAATTGGTCGAGCTGTTCACGCATGATGCTATGACCAAGGGAAATAGGGATTCGTTTTTATATACATACTAGCTGTCCCACGCGATTTCATCCGCGGTAATTTCGGAGTTCCCGCGGAGGTTGCGGGAAAAAGTACCTACTCTATGCCCTTCAGTTCCCGCGGGAATTCCGGGATAAAAACTATCCTATCTTTTAAGTTGGACCATATTATAAATGGTTGCAAAATTTTATCAAAATCCGTTCAGTAGTTTCGGAGTCCATCGCGGACAAACAACGTGACACGTGATTTATATATATTAGATAGATCAGATAGATTATCAGATAAGATATAGATTTAAATAACTAGCTTGATAGTCTGATTATACCTACAGCTGTCTTTTGTTCGTAACAAAAGACTGTCTACAGTAACTACTGCATATTACATAGTGCATAGTAAGTATAGATAGTATGTAAGTAACTTAGATGATAATAATACATTTAGGATCCGATGTCATGTGGGGGGCAATTTAACAATAAATGGTGGGTACTTATTGAAATAATTTCATCCTTTGCGTACCGCTGGCCTTCGCTGGGACCATATTCTGTATCATTTACTATTGAAATGTTTAACGTGTTTGGTTTGTTACTCCGAATGCTGGTTGTTTTTATAAAATAAATTGCGTTAACTCGTAAAAAACAGTGATTTTAATGTCTGTATATTTTAATGTAGAAGACATCATAACACAATGTGCACATTAACTTCACACTGATTTAAGCAAAGAAACAAAGCAAATTATTATGACATGTAGGTACCTACATAGCACATACCTATTATATTATACTAGCTGTGCCCCGCGGTTTCACCCGCGGTAATTTCGGAGTTTCCGCGGGAATTCCGGGATAAAAAGTACCCTATGCCCTTTTCTGTACCCCTGACAACGTGCATGCCAAAGTTCATCCAAATCCGTTCAGCCGTTTTTGCGTGATTGAGTAACAAACATACAAACATCCACACTTTCACATATATATCATATATATATTTATAATACATAGGGTACCTACTTTTTATCCCGGAATTCCCGCGGAAACACCGAAATTACCGCGGGTGAAACCGCGGGGCACAGCTAGTTAGATATAAATCTAATAGAAATAAAAATGAATTATAATTGTATATTTGTCATAGTATGCATTAATTGACCATTGATCGCCATTGTGATGCATCTTGGTAGGTGGTCCTGCGTACGTCCGCGAAGGTTCCTGATATCGAAACTCACCCAGGTGAAACCGTGAGCACCAGCTGATTATTTATAAGTAGGTACAAGGTGATGCAATAAATATTTACCTAAATATCGTATAAAAAACATTATGGGCAACCAAAACGTGTAGGTAGGCTTGGTTAGCAAGATTTGATTAAACTATAAGTGAAATAAAATAAGTTAATAAATAAAAAAAATACAAACAACGTTCAGCATCGTGCAAAGAAATCAATCCACAGCGTTGTTTATTTCAAAACCACTGAACTGTATAATAACACCAATGCATTTTTAAATAATAAAAAAATACTTCATAAAATACTGTCGTATTGTACCAACAAATGCTAATATCAAACGAACTGTATTGAACCAGCCACTCCAGCCAATTGTTTGTGAACACTATGTAATGTTTGATCGTTTTGTGGTGGATTTTTTCAAATTGTAACAATCGAATCGGCGATCATGTTTTGAAAACGTGGTGCGTTAGAGACGCACGGCGCGACCCGCCTGCGTGAGCCAGTGCATTGTTGTGTCATAATATTTTATATGCCTAGCTAGTAGTTTCAATAGACTATACTGGGTCTGTGTTCTCGTCACTCGTGCGACCGGACGTCGTTGTATCGTGTTGGTATACGTAAAATACGTAAAACGACTCAATGCAACTTGATGGAACGCTCACAGTTCTACACTTACTGTCATATTTGTAATTGTAATCCTCAGAAATACCCTCAGATCACTACAGGCGTTATAAAAAGCTTAAAGTCACTCAAAAGGTTAATCGAAAGTGTAATGCTTGGAGTTGATCTGTATGATCAAATCAGAAATAATTAAGGAGACCTACATAAAAGGATCAATGTTTCCAACATACCTAACTCGAAGGATTAAAAATCTTAAATGGCAATGGACCACAAGCATAGCATTTCAGTTGGTTCAACAAAGATAGCAAGTATAGTCACTACTTGTCGGTTAATGCGGTTTGGAAGTCGAGGTATCGCAGACTCCGGCTGGATGAGATTAGCGCAGGACCCGTCATCGTACCTATATAAAAAAATTCTTAGAGGATTCCGTTGGCTGATATGATGATGAAATTGATCCTGAGATCATGATATTTACGATTTTAATGGATGTTTTACGTTCCATACAATCATACCAGTTGAACCAAAATGGACTAGACACTCAATATTTATCACGCAACACCGACCTATACAATTACATACATAGTCATTTGGGATTCTGCAGTTTTAGAAGTCCCTTGATGCGTATCGTGATTCGGAAGTTGTATCTTAATTATAGTTTAGGTACTAACTTTAATTTCGGAGTTCCCGTGGAAATTCCGGGATGAAAAGTACCCTATGGGCATAGGGTTTTTGTGTACCCTGAAAAGTGCAAAGGTGTATGCAAAATTTAATGGTGATAGGTCCAGCCGTTCACGTCTGGTGTCGTGACCAAGGGAAATAGGGATTCATTTTCATATACAGATAATAGATATCTATCTATCTGTACGACTATAGGTATATTCCTAAAAAAAATATCACAAACCTAGGTCGTGATCGAAATTCAAGAATCAACCATCGGAGCATTTAAAAAAAAAACATATCGAAACATTGTAATAATAATAATACATTTTATTTGGCTTAAAAAAAACAGTACATTAAAAGAGAAATTAAATTAAAACTGAAACAACAATTACAAAATATCTATCACTAAATCTAAAATTACTTACTTAACTTAATTGTTTATTTTTGCATTCGAATCAATAGTGTTTCACACTCGCGTACGATAAAGAAAACAATAAATATATTTCTAAAATTGTATTTTTTTACAGGCTCCTTATATTACTACAAAATAGTAATAGTAATAAAGTAATTTTCCTGTTGTCAATAAATTTCCTGTAACATTTTTATTATTTTTGTTTATTCAGAAAACTTGCCAAAATTTGCCCTCCTGCATAGTCAATTTCTTTATAACCGTAGGGTTCCAAAGCTTTCTGCGTTCGTTCGAACCATTTTTTTATATTTTCGAAGGCGCTGAAGTCAAATCCGAAAGCCTGAAATAGCACAAATTAACTAGACTAATGAAAATTAAATATTTAGTTAACTAACTATGCCTACTAACCTCGCGGAATACAAACATTATCATGCTCGTTTCTAAAACAATCACTACATAGTAGGTATAAAACAAAGTCGCTTCCCGCTGTCTGTCTGTCCCTATGTATGGTCAGATCTTTAAAACTACGCAACGGATTTTCATGCGGTTATCACCAATGAATAGAGTGATTCATAAGGATCAGGTTTATATTTTTATTTTATCCTGGAATTCCCGCGGGAACTCCGACATTACCGCGGGCGAAACCGCGGGGGACAGCTAGTACATTATAATAATTGTACCTACACAAGTCACGCTATCTGAAAACGATGTTCCTCAAATTATGAATGGGTATGATGATGTTATCAGCCGTTCATAACGATACAAATTATACCTATCATTCCATCGCTAAACGATCACGTTACTTCCTGTGTACATTGGAAGTAAGTAATTTGAAGGATGATATTGACATCCTGAATCATGCTTATTCATGCCACGTTTTCTACTGTCATCGTCTCGAAACATACGATTGAAAAATATTCTCAGACTGTAGCTGTTCCTCACCGTTTCACCCTCGTTAATTTCAGAGTTCCCGTGGGAATTCCGGGATAAAACTACACTATATCCTTTCCTGTACCTCTAATGACGTGGATGTAAAATTTCATAATGAACATGCAATTGAGAAACAAACAAACTTTCATTCGTATAATTTGTATTAATTAGCTGTTCCCCACGGTTTCACCCGCATTAATTTCGGAGATTCAGTAAGGATTCTGGGGAAAAACGTACCCTATGTATACCCCTCTTTATACCCCTTCTTCTCCCTTATTCTTTCTTTATTCTTTATACCCCTGAGTAGGTACGTGTGTACCTACACACAAAGATCGGTCGGGCCGTTAAGGCGTGAAAGCGTAACAAACAAACAAATAAACTCACATTAGCATTTATTTGTAAAGATTAGACTTAGGGTTGTTTAGTCAAATATTAGTTACACAATGCCTATTTTTATTGGAGAGGGGTTATTTTTATCAGAAGCCTGCGTCAGCGCGCTCAACCTTTGCATTCACTTGTGGCATGGAAGATGAACATACAGTCATTAAATTAGTAAGATGGAACTTACATCTAAATTCGTAAAAGTGACTATTATGGAAATGTCTGCAATAGTTAGATTGTCGCCAGCGACGAACGCTTTTCCTTCGATCATCGTGTTCAGCCAGCCCAGGGCTTCATTTAACTTGGCGGCGTTTTCTTCACTGTATTCTTCGCCACGGAATATCATTGGACTCTGCGCATCAAAGAAACATCATGCACATTTTCTAACAAGACGAGACGAGTTTTAGGATTATGTATTTGTTTGATCACATTGTTTAATGAAAGATCTAGTGAGTTATTAAGTTTTTATGCTATATACTTTATGATTGTTTACATTTTCTCGTATTACTTACTTATCTTTTTACATTAACTTATAATAAAAAAAAGTTTGTTATTAGTTTATTAGCATTTAAACTTTTATGTTAGTAAACAATCAGGTTTTATTGGTTGTGAATATTTGTATTTGTCTTTTGTTATAGGGTTAATGAATGTCATTACGTATCTAGGTATCTATACTTAATGGGCATGTTGACTAATTTTTGTTTTTTAGTCCGTCTTGAAGATTATTAAAAAAATATTGGACACGTATTTTTTTCTTTTTTTACGTAATCAAAAAATAATGGCGATGACGATGATGAATTTCGCGTGACGTCACTATTCTGACAGTTTGTATGGCGGTTTTAGCGGTTAGTGACATCACGACCCCCTCACCCTAAACTTCAATGCGCTTTATCTCTGTATATTTTAATTTATTTAAAAAAGCAAAAAATACGTGTCTATTGTCTTTTTATTTTCTAACTGACGGACTAATTAGAATTTTGATTTTCAAAAGTAGTCCACATCCCTATTGTAGGTTTATAGGAAACATGTATGGTACCTATCCACATAACATAACCATTAGTTTACCACTAAATACTTTGTTTTTTTTATGTAGGTACTTACGTATAATGTTAAGTATCTCAGGTACAATGTGCCGAGGTCGAAGTTCATTCTTTGATCGACTATGGCTCGCAGTCTAGGATTTTTTGGGTACAGTGAATCATCTTTACCGTATGCGTTCACCAAATAGGCCTGTATTGCTCGACTGAAATATGAGATCATTAAATAATCGCTACCAATTCAAAAAGGAGTATTTGGTTCATGCTCATGCAGATCATAGCACATATGGTACCTATATTATTCTCTTTGGTGTTTGGGTCCATATGCTAAAGTAGTAATCAAACAGAATATAATAATAATAATCTTTATTTCAGTCCATAGTTTCATAGATTACATTTAACAATTTTAATCAATTAATTATATATTACCTTTATTTATTAGGTATAACCACTGCGCGATGATATTAATCTACCTAGGTACTTTTATTAAATTTTTCTCTTTTAACTATGCACTAAAGACTATCAGGACTTACATATTGTATAGCAGTCCCCCGTGGTTTCACCCGCGGTAATTTCGGAGTTCCCGCGGGCATTTCCGAATAAAACAAATTTCGGGGTCACCCAGGACAACCTACCGTGAAAAAACTTCCAAAATCGGTTCAGTAAGTCCAGAGATTACCTACCCCCTACAACTTCACACACTCACAAACTCAAAATTCACAAACTCACAAACTTTAGCTCTTTATAATATTAGTACCATATCTATGGTCCTTTGGTCAGGCAATCTGCAAGATTATTCTGTACACTGAATTTTCAATTCTTTGGGAAGCAAAAATGCAAATTGTTTTTTTTTGTTTCTCGTTTATCGTGTTTCACATACCTCTCCCATAGGATAAAGCCGCTGTCGTCCATGGTTGGTATGGTGTGCTGAGGATTCATCTAGAGAAAGATAAAAAAAAAGTTAATATATGCAACCAACCACAAATGATTTACAGTCAAAAAGAATGATATGACAGATTACAGTCAGCCTACACTAAGGGGAAATTGTATGTGTTAAGTTTCCGTCACGATTTTGCTATTAAAAGATTCTGATACTCCTTAAGGCGGCAGGAAAATTTGGAAATTTTCTTTAGTGGAGATACATTGGTTTGGTTATACAAATTATTTCATAACCTAACTGCTGTGCTCTCTGTACCTGTGCGAAAATTTCGACCGGAAAATAAGTTTTTACAATCAAAAGAGCATGCTATATTTCGAGTAGAAAATGAAAGGGATGATGTTAATTCGAACTTATACCTTTAAAAACTCTGGTGTCATATGAGCTCCCTCCATGATATTAGTCATGTTTAGATCCAAGTCCAAGCCTAGGACTTTGGCAGTCATCATCACCGACCGACATGGAGGTGAGGGTGGTAAGTAGTACAGTTTGATGGGCTCGTTCGGCATCTTGCCCGCCTTCGAGCGAGCTGCGGCGGTGCTGATAAAAATTCACAAATAATTTTTAAGATTGAGGCAAATAAACACTTTAAATATGCGTATAGGTCCGACCTAGGAGGTAGACCTAGGAGTCTCAGAGGCAACACAACCCACAAATAGCAATACCATTAATTGTTAGTTACAATTTAATATGACACGCCCACCTCCCTATCTGCCTCTCATCCTCATCAAGGAAAAGGAAGTAAAAAAATATTTTATGAAATTTAACGGCAGTCGGATATTAAACTAAGATGCAATTAAGTAATCCTAACTATATAAAAATATAAACGCGAAAGTGAGTTTGTTTGTTTGTTACGCTTTCACGACTTAACGGCTCAACCGATCTCAACGAAATTTTAAATACACGTTATCAGGAGTACAGAGAAGGACAAAGGGTAACTTTTATTCCGGAATTCCTGCAGGAACTCCGAAAAAACCGCAGGGGACAGCTATTATAAAATATGATGGCGAGTTTTACCAAATGGAACTTTTCGTAGGTGTTCCCGCAAGCTTGGAATTTGAAAAAGCATCTGCAATACGAATTGAACTGCAATCCCTAAAAATTAAAGGTTCACTTCGGTTATAAAGATAGGTACTTTTTTGTACTCGATTAATTTTTATTGCTTAATTTCGTTACATTAAAACGTGAGTTAAATCGGATACTTAGTACTATTTATTTTAAGATACTTATCTAAAGGTTCGAATGATTAAAAAACCTTAAAAATATTAAAATGTATTGTTAATGTGCACATAAATCATTAATGTGCTAAACAAAAACGTTAGAAACGACATTATTCAAATACTAGAACACAATTCCAATAGTCTACAACCATGCTACAACCTATATATACCGACTTACCTACTTAATCCCTAATAGGTATTATAAATGTCAAAGTGAGTTTTTTTGTTTCTTTGTTTGTTACGCTTTCACGCCTAACAGCTCAATTGATCACTATGAAATTTTGCATAAATGTTGTCAAGGGTAAAGAGAAGGACATAGGGTACCTACTTTGATACGGGAACTCCGAAATTACCTCAGGGAACAGCTGTATCCTGTCACATTCGGCCTACGAGTGTGACAGGATAGACACAAGAGGTTGTGTATCACAATCTATACTAAAAACCGGTAACTCGTTATACACGTATGTCGTCGCGATCACAAAATGAGTCTCTACTGACGGTTCACTATCACATATCGCTGTACCAAAGAGTTACGGTAGCAGAAGTTATCGGAAAAGAAATACTATCAAAAAAATTCGAATCTGTGCACGGAAAACCTATCAATGTGTGCAGCCCCCTCTAGTCTCTGCCAACCTCCGGGAAACAGGCGTGAGTCTGTGTTTTTGTTATTGCCGTGAAATTAATATCAGGTGTTTAAGATAACATATTGTTATAAAGTTATATTAGTAATAAGTAAATGTAAGTGTAAGATTTATGAGTTTCACACGAAGGCAAACCAATCAATTTAAACTCACCTAATGCAGGCGTAAATAATAAAAGACATAGAGAAAGCAACGAAAGATTTCATGTTGAATTTTTTAACTTATTCACGTATTAAGAACTAAGTAAGTATAACATTAATTATACGTATAAAATAAGATCTTCTGAGAACTTCCTCAAACCACTGGGACTAAGAAAGGAAATCTGCAGTCTGCACAATAAAGAAAGTAATTATTATTATTAAATAAGATATTTATCACGGTACTAAAATATTAAATTATTATGTCTGTACAACTGTGGTATAATAATAATATGACCTGACACATATACCTGGGTGTAATTAACCTTACACTATTAATTATAAAACTGCAAAAGTTTGTGAGTGTGTATGTAAGTCAGTATGTTTGTTTGTTAATCTATTACGCTGAAACGGCTGAACTAAAATTACAGGTGAAATTTGATACACAGATAGAATAAATAGGTACTTTTTATCCTGGAATTAATTCTCGACAGAATTTTCAAAATCAACGTGGGCGAAGTTCCAGTCAACAGTTAATTAAGATAATAAGTACAAAACTTTAAATCACTCACTTATCTATTCCAATTTTTTTGACAGCAGATTTGTCCATACATAATCCCAGAATGAGATCTACGAATTCAATTTACGAGTTTAATTTTAATCAAGTTCAATTTATTGAGCATATACGTACACCAATCTAATATTTAAATTCACCCCGGTCTATGACTTTATCTGTACTTTAAGATACGAAATGAAAATCAAATATGCAATTTCGAATAGAATGTATAGGTAATCACTATGTCAATGTTGACCTAAACGGGTCGCAAACGTTACTGAACAAAGATTTCAAGTTGCACTGTTATTTATTTTGAAGTGATATAGAAAAATCTCGTAAACGATGAACACTGTACGCCTCATGAAACATACTGATTTGCCACAAACTATTAATAAAGACCAGAGTCATCATGATTAGTTACTGCTCACCTAAATGTTGTGACTGTGGACACCATAGTAACCGTAGGTGACGTCACTACAACGACAAACGCAAATCATTGTGAGTTGTGACCAACAAGCTATAATTTTACTTACCATTGGGCACAAATAAAGTAGTTACCAACCTAAATACATAGTTAATAGTGAAGATGATTGTAGTACCTACATATCTACAAGTGGGAACAAACCAACTATTGTAGGCAGAAGAGTCTTTAATCACTTAAAATTTAAATCGACAATTTAAGTGGTACCTACACGTGAGCCACTCTGAGTCTGATTCAGAGACTGATTCAGTGTTTATTTTTGCAAGTTGATAGATATAAAGGATTAGATATAAAATTAGGTGAATACTATTTAAACTTCATCAAGTCAAGCCTCAGATGTCCATTGCCGGAAGATCTCTACGAGGATATTCTGCGCTACCACCATGTATAACGCTACCACCATGTATAAGGTATACATGGTACCTTACTTACAAAACTAGTACCTATAACCAGTTCAAATCGAGAACCTCGGAGACTGTATTTGTTGTTGATATCATAGATACGAAAAAATAGAATCACACAAAACATTATGAGTACTTGCCTAATGTTAAAGAGATCTCTTAAACTTGAGTTGACCTTCAACATACTATGTGTATTATATTATGTATTTTTAGCCTCCAAACTACATCAACAAGATCGAAGCCTCCAAAGTTAGTAGAGTTTAATTATTAAGCAGTAATATTGAAGTTACTTGATGATAGGCTAGTAAAATCAAAACTAAATACGGGTACGTAAATCCATATTTATTCAAGTGGATTGACAGAGTACCTACCGAGTACAAAAATAACATTGAATTAGGTACAACAAAAAAATCTCTTTTTCATAGATTCGAGCAAACCTATTGAGCTTATATTATGTTGTGAAGTGGATTATTATTATTATATTAACTAAAATATTTCTAATTTGTAATATCGTATTAAACAACTACAATTAGAACTGTGGTTTACTTTGATAATTTTAGTGTTACCTATGTTATATTTTGAAGAATAAATTTAAATTTGAATTGTGTGCGAAAACCATGACACCAAAAAATTTCCTTGACGATCTTGATAATCGTACAACCTACAAACATAATTCTTAATAACCAAACTAGATTTAACGTTTTTATCTTAAAAATAATGACTTTATTATTTCGAGCTTTTCAAAACTATTTTATAAAGCTTAGTCTTAAAATACATTACATTTTACATTTGGTATATAGGCAGATTAAGAAGAATACTTTACAAAAGATTATTTTGGAAGAAAACTTAATAACTTAATAATTGCTAACGACATTTTTTACTTGTTATTATCATCTAAAGCTTCGACGGTAGACGCGCTACTAGCATTATCGTTATCCTTAGCTTTCTCAGTTTCTTTGTAACTGTTAGTCTCTTCTCTTTTGTCGTGGTCAATCACCGCTGTCGTCGCCTCAGATATATCAGTTTTAATTGAGTGTATTCGTTCTCTCGTACCTGCTTCTGGACCTGTATCACTTTGATTTATTTTCATCTTCTTACTTTTTGAATTACCCATCGCTTGTATTCTTCACACAAAATCACACACCAGTTATGAGATGCTACTTGCTAGCGGTATTCTGACGAAATGTTTCTGCCCGCTGAGATAAAAAGGTAGATAAACGTTGAATTTTTGTAGTTAATTGAACTAGCGCCGTCCGATAACAATGTTGCTGCAGATAAGAAAAAAACTGAACGCACCAAGTGAAAGCAAAATTGCAACTGACGCAGAGTTATCAGTTGTATACAATGTATAAATTTAGTAACGCCCATAGAGGATAAAGTGGCAATGACTCATGTTATGCATAATAATATCAATGATACATTGACTTAAGCTAGTGTTGTGCTTGTGACATTGAATAATGCAAAATTTAATTTCTGTAATACTAAGTAGATACCAAATCTTTCCATTTTGTCTTCTAATGTACGTAAGTATACATTATAATATAAAAACACAGTAATAACTATAATAAATCTAAGAGCCCAATATATAAATAAGATGAAAAGAAATCACGTCACAGAGATGAAGATGCTACCACAACCGTATACGTGTAGCCCGAGAATATACTAGGACAGCTCTGGCCTTACATAAATTGGAAAAGTAGCTAGATGAAAGAAGGCATCAAGAAGAAGGAATAAGCACCTACCATTCGAATACTTCTTAACAAATGCTTAGACAAAAATTGCCAGACATAATAATATTACAACCCATCAATATTGACGAGGTAAGTACAAACTGAAAGGTAGCAAAAATATTATGGAACTGGCAACATATTAAGTAAATATTCGTTAAATTGACACTATGAATCATATACCTATGCTATGCTGCTAAATCAAGTATAGGTAGGTATGTCTTATAAAGTAAACACGAAAATAAACTATACCAAGCCTTATAATTATGTAGATACGAGGGATTAATATGTACCTATTTAATTTCTCAAGGTAAGTAAGAATTTATTTTTGTTTTCATTTAATAGGTACCTCATTAAAACTCATTAAAATACAGTTTATATTGGAATTTGGTAGATAGACATTGATCTGCACGTACGGTGCCTTTTATCCACCAAATGAAATAATTTACGCACGTATACACACATAAAAAAAAGTCCTCCGCCATGTTCGCGATAAACTCAAAAACTACTTAACAGATTTTCATGCGGTTTTTACCAATAGATAAAGTGATTCAAGAGGAAGGTTTATACGTATAGTTTTTCCAGGAATTCCCGCGAAAACTCAGAAATTACCGCGGGTGAAACCACGTGGGACAGCTAGTAATAAAATAAATGATACATAGTTTTCAGAACGAAGTTCTTTAACGAAGTTTGTGGTAGGACTAAATTGCAAGATAACGTCACGTAAGGAAAAAGCGTTAGGCTTAGGCCCCTCGGTTAGGTTCGTTAGGTTCGTCCAGTGCAGCGTGTATAGGTTTTCCGGATATTGTCATTAAACGCTGGGTAGGCTTAATGGCCTAATGGTATACGTTTATTTGCCACGTAAAATAAGTTGTGCTTACACACAAAACATTCACAATATAATTTACAATTTACAAGTTTCTTATAAAATTATATTATATTTAAAATATTGTCGTAGTAAATTTCCAAAGTTGAGTCTTCCAGTTCTAAAATTATGGATGTTGATAAAATAGTAAAAGTTAGAAATTATGCCATATTATCACAATGACGATTAAAATTATTTTGATCTAGTTGATTATGATGTTGTCATTTGATTATTTCGAAATAGCACAAGTACCTACATGTATCACTGAAATAGTGACTATTAGGTACCTAAGTAGGTATTAAAAAAATAATTTCGTCTACGGCGCGCGACGAAGTCGTGCTAGGCAATTATTGCTAATGAAACAAATATTTGAAGATATCATGTAAGTAATTTTTATTAGCAAATTGAATGTATTGCCTTCGTTATACAGTTTATTGCATTGCATTAAATTTCTTTATAGAATTCTGGACGAATTTCGTCGCCCTGGCAATGCGTTCAGGATGGGCCAGAGCTGCGATCTCGCTTTGAACATCAGGAATCCAGTCGAAGTTATTGAATCGTTCACACAAAGAAGTGAACCTGCATAGCCCTAATACTGCCATGAAACTGAAGATCAAGCCGTGAATGTGACTAAAGATATAACTGGACACCAAGCGCACAAGATCATACGAGTGCTGAAAAAGAAAATTGTCTACTATAGGTAAGTCATGTTAAAACTTAAATGAAAACTTAAATTGTGAACTCTAAAGTGAGTACGGTATTTATTATTTACCTAATTCAAAGGACAAGGGAGTCAAGGGACACTTAATAGTTCTTTGTGCTATAATATTGTAAATAATTCGCAAATAAAATACAGTTATCGCCAATGAAATGATATTGCTTCCAGGTTCAGTAAAAAAGGTGGTTGCTAAAGCTGTTGATGATGTTTCTTTGTAACTGTGGTTGGATTCCTGATCAGCTTCGTTATTCTGGACAGGTTTTAGTTTTTCCTGAAGGTACGGATATGGTAGAGACTGTAAATAAAAAAAAATTGTCAACACAAAACATTCAATAAATAATTATTCCAATCCAATACAATATAAAATTTAACATTTTAATAAAAATATTCGACTATTAATTTTATATTTTAATGTTTCACATTGAAAATTCTTGATTTTACGCAAACTTTACATATAACAAATTGTTCGCGTTTTAAATGAGTTAAATTTTAAAAATAAGAATGAACTGATTTTAGGTACTAAAAGTACTCAGTTAATTGTTTTTTAATTTAACATGTACCTATATTTTAAGATAAGATCCAACTACATAGATCAACGATCATTTCTATGGTTATTTCTATCTTGACCTACCGTGGTTATCTCATTTAAATCCTTCGCATCTTTTGCCGATGCGATATTAACAAAAAGGACTACTGCTAAAATACAACTTGCAATGAGTTTCAGCATCTGAAATGAAATTGTTTGTTGCAATTTTTAGACCCATATTTGCTTCATTGACTAAGTTTAGGTCCTATCTCAGATCTCAGAGCATATAAATACGAAACTGAGTTTGTTTGTTAGTTTGTTACGCTTTCACGCCTCAATGGCTCAACCGATCATCAAGAAATTTTGCATACATGTTTTCAAGGGTACAGAGAAGGAAATAGGGTAATTTTATCCCGGAATTCCCGCGAGAACTCCGTAACTACCGTGGGTGAAACCGCGGGGAACAGCTAGTAGATTATAACATTACCTACCTTTATCAGTACTTACCTTCCGGGCTAAGATGCGCAAGACGACAAAATTTTATCGAGCCATTTTATCGATTCTCGTCGACATATTGTATGGCTTTGTCGACGAGAATCGATAAAATGGCTCGATAAAATTTTGTCGTCTTGCGCATCTTAGCCCCCCTTGTTTAAGTTTTTCGATTAATACATTAAAAATTTGATAAATAACCGGTGCAAAATGGTTGTTTTTTTTATATTTGTCACCTTGATTATAATAGGATTTTGATTCTAACTTCCTTAAAACTCACTCTTGCAATGTCGATGTAGCCGTTCATTCTTGATTTAAATACAATAATACGTAATCACATAAACGATTTTGTGATTATATAAGTGATTAACTCACTGTCAAATGTGTCATGTAATAATTGAAGTGTCCATTATATTTTTGTGAAAAATTAATTAGGCTAACTAACGGTAGGTACCTTATTAAAATTATTTGACTCAGTTTCAAATTAAGAGAACTTCATTTGATTAATGTATATTTGGTTTCCATAATTAAGAAATAGATTTTGGGATATATCTTAAACCCTACTCATATGTAGGTATATGTATTATGTATGAAAAAACGTAGGTAACTACTCTTATCTCGCTATTTTGATGCTTGCATCACCGGATACCTATCTCAAAAACCATCCAGCTATCTATCAGGGTAGCATTCTGTTTTTTACTTGGACAAATAAAATAAATTGAATTTCTTAGACATAAAATAAACTATAGTGATGTACTCATATTATTTATTGTTATTAACTTAGTAAATTTTTACATATTTTTTACCAATAAAAAAGGGCACGTCGCTTTCTACTAGGTTGACTCTCCGGCAACTGTTGGATCTTCTGATATTTGTTTATGGCAGTTTTAACGAAGTCCGCTGCGGTGCTTATTTTTTCCAACCTGTCCGGTGTGATCAATGACCTCATCTCCTCATGAATAGGTCCGATACCGTGGAAAGTAAACGAACAGAGATTAGTGTAAGTGCACACGCCGATCGTTATAACCGAACCGAGTAAGAGCACGAATAAGCTGCTGAACAACCAATTAATTGTGTGGCTAACGAAACCAACGAAAGTCTGAAAGAAAAAAAAATAATATCATTAACCAATATACCATAACCAACAAACAAAAAAAAAAAAACATACAATCGGACATAGAACCTTCTCCTTTTTGGAAGTCGGTAAAAATATATAAAAAAAGAAGAAAACGTAAACAATAAATAATAAGTTTTAAATATTAGTAGGTACAATGACTTTTATGATTTCCCTTACAATAATTAAATCAATGTTACCTACACAGTCTGTAGTGGTAGGTATATCATATGAGTCATACATAAAGTGATTTTACATAAATACAATAAAGCTTGAAAGAAAGAAATTTCACTTACTCGAGCTTTTGGAACAAGGTTCCACAGAAAACCGGATGTAGATGTATCATTTTCCAAGTAATTTGTTAAACCAGTGCCGTACAAATCGTAGCTGTAGGTAAAATAAACCAATATTAAATTCAGTGTAAATATCCTTAAATGTATCAAGAAATTAACAAACATGAAGGATCGAAGGAAATAAGAAATCGCATTTTACCTATGAGTCGAGTTCGGAAAATAACATAGGTATTACAAAAATAATCTTGCTACTTCTCAATGCAATTAAAAATATTACTTACTAGGGATAACTGTTTTCATAGCCATATGCAGGAGCATATGGTATATCAGGATAAGCAACTTCTACTGGGTCGGGTGCATATCCATAATTGGGGTTCCCTAAGTTATCCTGAAATAATAGAGAATGTTGAAGCATACATTTTTTCAGGCTTATTTACTCGTATTATTATTCAAAATTATATTTTACATCAATTTATAAACTAGTTAAGCCCAAACGGCGACCAGCATACGGCGCGCTATGAAAATATTACAAAATTCTGCACTCGCAGATGTAACAAGTTAAAAACATAATCAATTAGGTACAAGACGTAAATCCTAGTACGTAACGTGTATTGCTACATTGACAACTTGATTGTATACTTTTAATTTTTTTTCTATGGAACATTTCTGAATTTATCAGCAGACAGAAACCAAGTTTTAGCGGGTAATAAAGTTCTGAACTTTTTGTACGTCTCTGTTTTTTGTTGAAATAAATCAACCTGTGTATATTTAATTAATTTCGGTATGGCTTAAGTACTCACGACTCTGTTTACTTCAGTAGAACCGCTGGGTTGATCCCCTTGCATAGCTTCATCCTTCTTCGCGCCTTCTGCCATTGCTCGCTTTTCATTTAGAACGGCTTCTCTGAACACCGGATGAAGTTCACGTTCAGATTTATAATCTTTCTTTGTTATAGAATGACTGTCTGGAGCGGTATTGAAGTCAGGTTTGTCCAGAGAATAGGGCGGTACTATTTCGGCGGTAACCACCGTCGCTATTAAGCCTAGGCATAGTACCGTCTTGAAAGACTGAAAAATATAAATGTGACAATAATTGGGCTTATAATTTTTTTATTTAACAATTAATGCACACAAGGACAATATAAAAAAGGAAGGATAGTATAAAAGTAATCATGTACAATAATTTTTCGTATTTGGGAAAAAAATTGGAAAGTATTTAGGTAATTACATACCATTTCAAAGTTTAAATCGTTGTTCTATCACTGCTTGCTTCTGATTTTGAACTGCAGAAAATTAAGGGTTGGTTCCCTTATTTATACTTAAACACAAAAAAGGACCATCCTCTTCAATGAGGTCATTCCTCCGTATCTTTTTTATCACTTGGATGTTACAACAGGTAGAATCACTCATTAATGTAGGTAGATGCCTACTATGTAGAATTTACAGTTTGTGTAAAAGCAAATGATAACATTCTGTCAACATCTTGGCTCGCTTTGACCATTACATCCGCAGTTTCTGCGAAATCGCTTTGTATCTCCCTCCAGTAAAAATTTTGCCAGTATAGATAACATACTTTCTTGATGAGTCTATCACTAATATTCTTCTGACATGATTAGGTATTATTTAAATTATAATTTTATTTAATTTGATTTTAATTTCTGTTTATATTATAATCTGTTTATATATTTTGAAGTAGTTATTTAAAACTAGCTGTTACCGTTGCACAGTTGCTTTGCCCGCATGAATTTTAGACTTCCTCTGAGAAACACGGGACTAATCTTTTGTGTCAATCCAAAACGTACTTACCTATTATTCTAATATCTGGGTGCCAATTTCATTTAGATCCGTTTAGCCGCTTTTGAATGGCTGAGTAACAAACATCAAAACATCTTCAAAAACTTTGCCACTTATCTGGGGGCACGGTAGTGCCCCCGCCAAGACGAGCCAAGCGAAGCGGGAGCACTACCTATTTTTAAGCGCTTCGTCGTTTTTTTGAACCCTTATAACTTGGGTTTGGATTATACCAGATAAACTAAATTCTCGGGATATGTTATCAAACATATAAAGTTTTAATTGCATAGCTCTTATACTTTAGATTTAATTGATATCTAAAAAACCCTGATTTCGCCACTGACTCACTGATAATAATCATGAAAATTCTTAGGGTATTTTCTAAGGTCCTAGAAAGCTAAAATTTGGCATGTTAGTCAGTATTAGTACACAAACATTAATCCCCCAACCCCTTACACTAGAGGATGGAAGTTGGTATGAGAATTTCGCAATTTTGACTTACAAAAAGAAATGAAATCCCATCAAAAAAATATTCATGTAAAATGCTGCCAAGACGAGTCCATATGACGGGCACTGTCAAAAAGACATCAGATCTCATGGCCGTTTCGTTACTACAAGAACCTTTGTAAAACAGAAAAGTAATTAACAGTGGATAATTTTTTTACCTTACGCTCTTGTGAATGGAGCGAAATGGCCAAGCCACATATTCTGACTAAGGTGTAGAGTTTGAGAAGTTAGGTCTTGTAGAGTTAGGGTGTGTAGAGTCACAGATAATATAATACTGGTAGAGTTATATGCTGTTGCTTAGAAATTGTAAAAAAACCAAAGTAAGAATAAATCAACTCGTGAAATATGTATTAGATACCTATTAATACATCTAGCTGTAATATTATAAGTAGGTCTATCTACCTGCCTCTGCCTATTAGAAAAAATTTAAAACAAGTGTATTGTGTAAGTATGTAAATAATAATAATTATAGTCAACAGTTGTATTTAAGTCCTCGTGGCCCTACCTTTTCTTTCTGTTCTGAGATAACTCTGTTTGAATATTATAATCTTGCTGCCCCCGCGGTTTCACCCGCGATAATTTCGGAGTTTCCGCGGAATCGTTCCATATAAACTTTGCAATCCCTTTTCCCCCTTTTTGGGGTTGAATTTTCAAAAATCCTTTCTTATCGGTAGCCTACGTCGACATACAAATAAGAACACACCCTCAAAGTTTCAGGTCTCTACATCTGCGGTTAAGGCTTGCGTTGATTCGTCAGTCGGTCATTAAGGACAAAGCATTTTATATGTATGTACTTATAGATTATTTATCATCAGCGTTTGCAATCGATAAGCCCTACTTAAAAATAAATTATTCAGATGATTTAATATAGGTCAGCATCTATATCTATAGCAGCATCTATACACCCACTGTCTGCTAGACTAACTTCAACTCGAGCGAGGTAACATGAATATTACAAAAGAAAAAACCGTCCATCATTTGAATATTGTTTTCAATTTGTTACTAGTTGATCGCCACGGTTTCACTCGCGTCAATTTCGCAGTTTCCGTTACAATTTCTAGATAAAAAGAAAAGTACGTATCTACCCTATGTCACTCAGAAACACTAGCTTTTTTTGTAAATCGGTTAAGTAACTACTTTTTGAGTTTATCCCTACAGACAAACAAATAAACCTACAAATAAATTGAACTAAAAAGTAAAAAAATAAACAATAGTTAAAAAATAAAAAAAAAATACGTTCCGAACTAAATAGTAGAAAATAATCTTTATCTACTAATATTATAAAGATCTAAAGTCTGTCTGTCTGTGAGTGTCTGTGTCTGTTACGTTTTCACGCCTCATGAGCTCAACCGATCATCATGAAAATTTCACTAGCGTTAATTTCGGAGTTCCCGCGAGAATTCCGGAACTAAAAGTACCCTATGTCCTTCTGGCAACGTATACATATATAAAATTTCATGGTGATCGGTTGGGCCGTTAAGGTGTAAAAGCGTAACAAACAAACAAATATAGAGACAAACTCACTTTCGGATTTAAAATTAATAGTAAAGAATTACCTCCCTACCTAAGCAGTAAGTAGGTAGGTACCTACCTATACCACGCGGATATTGATTGATAAGTTTTCTTCTGCAACGGCAGTCGCCAATGACTCTAACCTACATAATATCTTGATTGAAGTTTAGTGTTTTTACAATCCTTATGATATACGAGTAACTATAAAGACAAACATAAATGCCAACAGAACTCACCGTTTCACATACTCCCAAAAAAGTTTGATTTCCTCTTGCAAGCGTTCACTCATGTTTCGAGTTATATTCATTTGCGCTAACTTATACAAATATTACTTTTTTACTGGTAGGTAAGTATTCTAAGCAGTTACTTCAACAAAAAATAGTTATAGGTAGGTATTTTAATAATTACCTTGATTTAATACAGTTTAAAAATAAATTGGGCCTATGAGTTAATTGACAGTCGGATTTTTGCATTTACTCAAAATTTTAGTAAAAAAATCAATTTTTAAACACTTTCTGTCTGTCTGTCTGTTTGTTCCGGCTAATCTCTGATACGGGTGGACCGATTTTAACAGAACTTTCACTGGCAGACTAGCGAAACCGCGGGGCACAGCTAGTAGGTACCTAATAAAATTTGATCTTTATAATAATGAATAATGAATAATTTAAGGCTACCTATATTTTATCAAAGACTTGAGTTGACAAAGAGAAGTTACTGAATATCATAGAGAACTACGTCTTATAGATCGCATACTTATAGATGTCTTAAAAAAAACTCAATAAAATGATTACCTAAGTACTTAACGTAAACTTTTTTAACTACATTTTTGATCGAAAACACCAATAAGTTCGCGCGGTCACACATATCCGCATACATTCAATAACTAAAGCGCCTTGTCGATCGCCAGTAGCAGCCCAACAACCTAGTATGTTGTAGGTAGGTTCCCCAAATAACCTAAATTACAAACAAACATATTCAAAGTTCAGGGCTGAAGTTGTTATCGATTTGTTTTCACTAGGTAAGTATTATTGTTAAAAACTTAATAAGACGATAAAATGTGATATTTTCAGGCTTCACATAATATGTACCTACTATTAACAGTTAGATACCTAGATTAAGTTTTAATACGAGTAGGTAGGTAGCTCTATCTAGTTTGATAATGTTCAGAAATTGTTTAACATGCAATAAATGATTTCTACATCGATAAATTATTGTTTGTCAATCTAGACATCTACACATGCATATATGTAAGTAGGTACAGTCGACTCTCGTTAATTCAAACCTGCGATAATTGGAAACTCTCTAATTTCGTCTGAGCTCTATAATTCAAAGTTATCACGAGTTCCCTACAAAATCTCTTTATATTTCGAACTGAATCAATACATTTTTATGCACTTGGTAATTCGAACGAAAAAATCATTGCTATAAAACAAAACGACGCGTTAATTCGAACTCATCAGCGTCCAACACTCGACAATTCAAAGTTGCAGAGAGAAAGAGGCGGAAATATTGTAAGTTAAAAAAAGTTATTGAGCAGTCTGAGCAGCAGCAATGTGCTTTGAAGCAAACCAGTATAAATTACAGAGTTCTTTCGAAAGATTAAAAATTCACATTATAATAGTAGGTACATGTATGTACACGAATGTTAAATGTTAAAGGTAAACGAGAACGAGAGTCGACTGTAAATAAAATTGAAGTATCTGTTTGTAATTTTAAATTAACAGCTTATCACTCAATGCATATAAAAGAACATACGGTACTATAACATCAAAAAATCTATTTTTAAAATTTTCTGTCTGTCTAACTGTCGGTCTGTCGGTCTGTCTGTCTGTTTGTTCCGGGTAATCTCTGAAACGGCTGGACCAATTTTAACGGGACTTCACTGACAGATAGCTGATGTTATAAGGAGTAACATAGGCTACTTTTATCCCGGAATTCTTGCGGGATCTCTGAAATTAATGCGGGTAAAACTGCGGGGCACAGCTAGTAATAAATAATAATAGGTAATAATCCACTTTACAACACACAGATCAGCTTGATCCCACACTAAGCCATAAGCTTGTATCGTGGAAACCAAGCAAATATTATACTTACCTACTACTATAATACTACTATATTGTATACAAAAATGGAAGCCTGTACCTATTTATATTTTGTTTATTACACAAAGTCTACCCCCACCGGCAATCGAACTCTGAAACTCTTGATCAGCGGGGAGGCATGGTGACCTACCCACTGCGCCAATCGGGTCGTCAAGGTCAACGTTGTATAGGTAATAAATTGCAAATTTTTGGGATTTTCTCTATTTTTTTGACAGTGTTAATGATTACCAAAGTACCATAATATAAATGGGCAATCGACCCGGTTTTAGGCCCGTGCATGGGAATAAAATAAACCCGATAAAAGCCCGTAAACATAATAAAAATGATACCTTGGTACTGATATCAAGGTCAGAATATATTATCAACTAATAAATCGGCCTTAGCCCGAAATATCTTATATATCTTATTATCTTATATATCTTATATCTTGCCCAAAATATGGTATCAGTTAACTTTTTGAAAGTATTTCAGATAACCGCGGATATATTAATATTAGGTAGGTACCTACTTATTACAGTCATGAATGAAAAATTAAAATTTGACGTATGAAGCTGGGCAATGAGCATGTTGACTATTTTTTTATTTTTTAGTCTGTCTTGTAGATTAATAAAAAATATTGGACACGTATTTTTTATTTTTTTACGTAATCAAAAAATAACGGCGATACATTGAGTTGAAATTTCGCGTGACGTCACTATTCGGACAGTTTGCATGGCGGTTTTATCGGTTAGTGACGTCACGACCCACTCACCCTAAACTTTAATGCGCTCTATCTCTGTACCTATATTTTAATTTATTTGAAAAAGCAAAAAATACGTGTCTATTGTTGTTTTTTTCTAACTGACGGACAGGCGTAGAACTGGTAGGAGAGCAACTGGCCACACGAGCTAAGAACCGTTTCGCTTCTAAATTAACTTGTGGAAAACCGCAGGGAATCCCTAAATTTCGTGTAAAAGCAAATCTGTACAAAGCATCCTATTAAGGTTCAACTGTAGATAGTTGCTGCCAAAAGTTCCAGTAAAGCATCGAAATGCATCTCAAAAATGCATTTCGATGTAAATAACTTCAGAAGAAGAAAAATACTACTGAATTGGCTGTATGGACTTAACTTCCTTCACCTTCCCCATTGGGGTAAATTTACCAAAAAAAAAGGGGCAACTGCCATCTGCCAAGTGCCAATTTGAATTTTGAAATAGCTGTAGAAATAGCGAAATCGGAAAATGGGCAATGGTTAGAGTACATAAAGCGTGTACCAGACTGTTTTAAACAAGCCTCCCCACAAGGTGACCTTGGCGGGAGGCTGGTTTAAAACCACCGTTGGTCGCCCGTTATTTCGTTGCAAACAACCGTCCGCACTGTTTTAAACCGCTGTTGAAAACTTCGGCTTAGGGTTTGTTTACAACAGTCTGGTACACGCTTAAGTCTAGTTAATTTGTGGGTGTGTTCTGTGGGCCAATGCTTTTAGACATAAAGCGTGTACCAGACTGTTGTAAACAAGTCCAAAACGGAAGTTTCCAACAGCTGTTTAAAACAGTGTGGACGGTTGTTTGCAACGAAATTTCTGTTTCTTTTCCACGACCTTGGTTTGTGGGCGCGCGTTGGAAACTTGCTGCGATCTCACCAGCGGCCCGCTGTGTGGACGTTTGTTCACGAAGCGCAGTTGAGTGGCGGCAGTCACGGGGAGCGCTCGCGCGTAGAGTAATTTATTTATTCGCGCGCGTACGTATGAAAATGACGCAAGAAAAAAATATTCTTATCGAGTTTACCGACCTCTACAGGGATCTGCCGTATCTCTTGGACCTCTCAATCCAAAAAAAAATTGTGTGGGAATATTTTATGTTATATTTTCTCTTTTTTTTTCCTCAATTGCACTCAAAAGAGCAAAAGCCACACCAACTGTTTGAATTTTTGAAAGGCAAGGAGCCATTGCAAAGTTATTTCCGATGCGAGGGACAAAAGCACACTGAAGTTGGAGCCTTATTTACAACAAGTGTGGACGGAAACACCAACGGCGGTTAAAACCAACCTCCCGCCAAGGTGACTTTGCGTAGAGGCTTGTTTACAACAGTCTGGTACACGCTTAAATCTAGTTAATTTGTGGGGCAATGGCTCTATTTAATTTGTGGTGGCTTCATGGAAGTGGAAATGGAAAATAGTATTATAAACTCGCAAAATTGGAGTTGTAAATTTACAAAGTACTAACAATTAGCTTCTATACTACTGGTTTATCTCAAACATACAGAAAATACGTCAAATGGAAAAGTTGCCACCAGAGATTCAATTTGTACTTTGTGCTAATGTACAAATGAAAAGTTTTTTGGAAGCAGTTCAGGGATTGGTAATTAAATGTATTTTCTATTTATAAAGAACGGTGAAAGTGCACTACATAATGTTTGAATATTATTTTGTTCCCCAAGGTGTACAACTCGCTGGACGCCGAATCCACATCTATCGCAATAAGAGTTCATATTGAAGAAGGTGTAATTCAAGTTGTGGATAATGGAATAGGTATATCGGGAAGTGACCTTCGTCTCTTGGGAGAGCAATATGTGACCAGTAAATATGTGGATATAAAGTCATTAAAATCGGCTCCTTACAAATATGGTTATCAAGGCCAAGGCATATTTAATTTAATTAAAGTTGCAAAAAGTGTAAAAATCACATCGAGGTATGAAAATGTGGATGAAACATGGATTAAAACATTTTTTAAAGGAACAGACAATGGTATATCTAAAGTTTCAAGAAGACCATCAAAGGGAACAACTGTAAGTAATTAGGTACTTTCTGCTGGTTGCTACATTCATCACCTTCAGTAATTTCCTAATTGAATCCTTACTAGGTATTTTAATGTGAAAGTGTGTTTGTCAAAATCAAGTTTTAGTTCAATGTTAAATGAACAAGCTGAAATGCTTAATACTTATGTACTTTTGCAAACAGTTAACTGTATTTAATGAAATAGCAAAAATTTTTAATAGGTTGAAATAGAAGGATTTCTTTACAATCGTAGTATTCAAAAAGAAGGTGTGAGCCCTTTGAGTGAATTACACAATATTGAATTATTTTTGAAGCAAATATCATTAGTTCACACTCATGTTTCATTCACTGTGAGAGACAACTCAAGAAATGAGATTATTTTCAAATTGCCGAAGAAAAGAGATATCCATCAAACACTATCAATATTATTTGATTTAAATAGTGATGATTTTCAAGAATTAAATGTGGAGAAAAATAATTATAAAATCTTGTCTTTTATTGGGAAAAAAGACATTATAGTAAAAAGATGGATTTATTTAAATGGGAAATTTTTGAATTCATGCAAATTGCACAAAGTATTGAATGATAACTTAACTAAATTGTTTACTAAAAACAAAGCATTGAAGAAGTGTAAGACAAAAGTAATTCCTTTTTTCTTCTGATGATGTTAAAAAGCATAAAAAATCATATACAGTGTGTTAACAGATTAAAGAACCTATTTTATTTTTTAGAGAGACAATGAAGAATCTGATTATATTGCATCCAACCATAATATACCATTTTATTTTATATATATAACATGTCCTCATAAAGATTATGATATTATAAATCACACAGCTACAAATAGCATTTTAGAATTTAAAGATTGGGAAGTAATTAATAAGCTATTGGAAAAATTGGTGTCATTATATTTGGGTGATTATAAACTAAAGGAAAGTAATTTTGAGCAAAATCAAAAGGAAGGAAAAGTCAGAGATACAAGGGACCAAGTTAGACAAATTATGGAAAAAATTATGAAAACTAACCCAAAAAAATTGGAAGTATCTCAAATGCAGAATGGAATTAAAGGTAAGATGTTACTTACATGTTGCTCTTATACAACATGTTAATAAATTAACCAAAAACCTGATACACCCCATTTAAAGCAATAAGCGATATAGCGAGAACATGCCTGCCGATAAACTGTTTTACAGTTTGGCAGATAGTAATATTTAAGAAATATGTTGTATTATCTTTTAATAAATAAATAAAAAAAAAACATAAACAATAATGTGACTAAAACATAAATTATGTCAAAAAATGAATAGTTTCAAAGTTATTAAACACTAGCTGTGCCCCGCGGTTTCACCCGCGGGATAAAAATTACCCTATGTCCTTTTCTGTACCCCTGAAAACGTGCATGCCAAATTTCATCTAAATCAGTTCAGCCATTTTTGCGTGATTGAGTAACAAACATCCAAACATCCACCCTTTCACATTTATAATATTAGTAGGATTAGTTTGGAGGTGACCTATCTACGAAATTTCAAGTGCTACGCCCGCGCCTTCCTGTCAATGACCGATTCGAATTTTTCGCTACGGGCGACGTACGCTCATATTATAAAAATTTAGACATGGGATACTAAAAATGAAAAAAATATAACCTATATTAAAACATGGTACGATCGATTCAGAAGTCGATTCTGAGCAAACTACTTTCTAGTTTTCAGTTAATTCATTAACACATTGTATACTTACAATGAATTATTAATTTTAATTTTACTAACTTTCTTACAGGTAAATCAATAAGAAGAAAAAATAAAAAGAAGTTAGTCAACTTATCCTCAAATATGGTGCCTCAAGTAGATAGGTTTAAAGAATCTGAAGTCACTGACACATATGCTCCTAATGTTGAAAATATTTATAATGAAAATAGTATAATAGACCTCAACTTGGTCAAAATAAATTGCAAGAAAACTAAAAATGAAAAACATTCACAACTTACAAGTCTTACAAAACATAGACAAATTGATCCTGAAAAAAATCTTATCATGAGTAAGTTTGAAAACCCAACTGACAGTGTAATACAGCGATGCAATAAACTATCTAAGGAGGTAGAAGATTTGATCAGTAAAAATGAACACCTAAATCATGAAGTTTTCTTGACTGAAACTGTTGAATTCAGCAACTTGACAAAAAATAACAAAAACATAACATTACGAAAACAAATTGAAGAGATTGTAATTCATGATTGTGAGAGAGTTGATCAAAAGCATTCAAAATTTATCCAATGTGAAAAAGAGGTAGGAACTCTCAAATCTAGTGATCTTGTTAAAACAATATTAAATAGTCATCAAAAATGTCATAGTACGCAAGAAGATAATTCTCCGAATCAAATTCCAGAGAATGCCTTAGACTGTGGAGTAAATATTGATTCAATTGCTTTAAAACTTAATGACACTATTGTTTCAAGCAAACCAAAAGTAACATTTGAAAGTCATTGTAATTATAAAGACAATGAAGATATTAGTGCAAGTCCCACAAAATTGAAAAATAAATGGTCGCACTTTATTACTAATGAGTCTAGGGATAATTTTAACATAGACGAAAATAAAAATCTAAATCTAAAAAGGTCACCTAAAAAAATGTATAAACAAGTAAAGCCTAAGATCATTAAACCGAAAGGAAAGTATAAGTCTTTTTTTGATATGTGGAATATAAAAGATAGTGGGAGAGAACAAGTCAAAAGTTGCACAGTAGATTATTCAAATCAAGATAAAGATATTTGTAATACAACTGTAATTAATTGCACCTATACTCTGAATAATGAATCAATTATGCTTGAAGATCGAGCAAATAATGATGCTACTTATTCGTGTGTGGATGGTGAATTAAAATGCAGGATTGAAAATGAAAATTGTTCTCCTACTTACGATTATAGAGAATTCAGTAGTGATTTTACACACATAAACAATGTAGAAAAAAACAAAGCTAATAAACCAAAAAACTATGTTTTCGTATCTGAGTCTGTGAATGATAAAGAACCTAATAATGAAGACATAGAACCTTTAGATTTATGTGAAACAGTTTTGGGAACTCAAAGTCAGAATTACGAAAATTGTTTTGAGGGGACATTCCATGATTTTAATTCATTTCGCATCTTTGATAATATTTCTCGCCACTTTAATGAATTTTCCGACATTAATGTCGATGTAGAAAATGCCATTTCTGCAGGAGACAATACTACTAGAGATCATGAGGTTATTGTTCTGGATGACGATGTTCAGGAACAAATATTTGAACTAGAAACTGTAATAAATACTGAGAATGCTTTAGCGAGAGAAACCAATGAGAATAATTTTGATCTTAATACTAGATTAGGTTTTGTGCCTAAAGGTAAATATATCAATCAAATTCCAAAGGCATGACCCTTTGGAATTTCATAAATTGATATTTTTTCTTACTTTGCTTTCTAGGATTGTCTCCTATATTCAAAAACTGTAATACTAAAAATGCATGTAATAATTTTCACATTTTTCAAGATTATTATAAAGATGTAAGAGTTACCTACATATTTTTGCTTTATTAATCATTTTGCGATTTTATTTATTATTATCAATTTGATCTAGATTATTTCTTTATAGATGATTTATAAAGATTTTGCTAATGATGTTCAAGTAAATATAGAAATATTTGAACCTAAAATACAAAATTTAAAAGATCTGACTACAAGAGATATTGAAAAAGTTAACAATAAATTAAATAAGGATAATGCTTCACTTGTTTTTAAAGGGCATATGTTAAAACAAGCTAAAGTAAGATTAAAATCTTTTATAATACTTTGTTTATATTTTGTTTGACAAATATTGTAATTAAATTGAATTAAACTACAATTTCAGGTGCTTGGACAAGTTGATTCAAAATTTATAGCAGCAATTATCAAAGGAAAATGTAAACAATCAGAAGAATTATCAGAATATTTTGTTTTGTTTGATCAACATGCAGTGCATGAGAGGATTAGACTTGAAAAAAATTTATCAGGTAAATATACTTACATATTATATAGGCAGTTTACTTTAAAAAATTTTTTTCGGTTTGAGTATCTAGTTCACAAAATACTAAACCTGGCAGTAAAAATGTTTTATTTAATGGTAACAATTTCTTTTTTAGATTATTTTGTCATTAATAAATGGAAGAGTATTCCACTGGAAGGTTTTAAGTTAAAATTTTTAGAAAATGAAGTACTTTATTTGCATAATTATAGAGACAAATTTGTCCAGTTAGGGTTACAATGGTGTATTGTGAGCAACAACGAGGTATTGTTTGAGGAAGTGCCGGAAGCTGTACTAGGGAAGAATCCTAGACAGGTGAATACTTTATAAGATTAATATTCGGGATACGCAAAATCAGTTTTTCAACGGCTTTAGACTACGTTACTAATGAACTACCTTCATTTCTAGTTGCAAGTATTATCAAATCGGCTACTGTGCTCTATCACTGTCATTGACTCATTGGTATGTAGTAATACAGTAATTGCAATGATAGTGGCTCCCCTAGTCCCTAAAAAAGAGTCGTTAAATTAAAACAGACTTTATGATGTGTGTGCTAAGTTCGATAATTGCTCATCATGCATACAAATAAGCAAGTCTTCCTATCTTCACACAGGTCGAAGTAGTGATGAGTGCTGTTAAACGTTTGATCCAAGAAGAGATAAACATTTTAAAGTCACAGGGAGGTTGTGTTTCTCTGTACCCAAAATCTATCATGGATTTAGTATTTAGTGAGGTGAGTGATGACCTCCATAACTTGTTCTTTTTTCAGTAATTTCCAAATGTTTCGCAATAATTTCAGGATATCCTTGGAAAAAAGATGTACTGGCTGGTATAAAGAGTTTTACCATTATCATTATTATTAACGTTGTTTGTATTGTCTAACGAGTATTGTAATTTGTAACATTCGGGAAAATTAATTACTAATATTTTTTATATATTAACTCGTAATTGAAATAAAAAAAATCACGCAAATTATTATAAACGCGACCATGTCAATACAAAATAGTGAGATAACATCTGTACCTAATGTTAGCTTATTATAAGTTTGTTGTTTTTAGGCATGCAGATACGCCGTGAAATTTGGTGATAAGTTATCGAAGAATGATTGTATAGGATTGCTCGATTCGTTGGGCGATTGCAAAACGCCGTTCCAGTGTGCGCACGGGCGACCCGTAATGGCGGTCCTGATGGACGTACCGCCTACAAATTATGATTACAAGGTAAATATTAATCACGAATGGTTCATGTTTTGTAATATTTGTGATCAGTCTTACGATCTTAGGTACATATAATAATAATAGCCCAAATCAAAATTTTGTCCGTTGCAATTTCGACTTTACGTACAGTGTCTAAAGTCGATATTTTAATGGATGAAATTCCGATGTAAAATTACGTTAATAAGGTAATTAAATACATAATATTATAATGCAAAGTCACCTATTTTGCTCTCACACCATATTTTTTTTTTATTTACACACCGCACCGCACGAAGACCTGAGGGGCTATTATGTAACTTTTGTTGCTATCATATTTCAGTTTCAATCAGAAAAAAGCGATTTTTGAATTATCAATCGTGTTTAGACAGCTTAACTTTTGAAGTATGTCTATTTTAGTTGATTGCTAGATATTGTAAATTTCAAAAAGTGAATATTAGATAAAGGAATCGCAAAACTGCCATTTTAATTGCAACCGAAAAATGATTGTTAAATAATAGCTCCTTGCTAAATTTTTCGCAATGCAGTCTATCAGTTGTTACCATAGTTTAGTGCAGCTATTTGTGCGGTGCGGTGTTTTATTTACAAGGTTCCAATTAGATGTGTAATTTAATGATTGGTCTTATTTTCAGGTTAACACAACAAAATTAAGAAAACTATTTTAGAGTATAAGCCTAGATTAAAAAAACAATTAAGTACTTATAAGTTTAATTTCTTTAAAAATTATTTGTTGAGACAATAAATATTATGTTAATGTTTATGAATACATATTGAGTTGTTGATTTCAAAGCCTCTTTTAGGAGATATAGAAATACACTAACTGGCTTAATGTCTTATTTTTGAAGTGCCCTAATCAGGAACTAACATTAAGGAGAATAGGGGAAAATTCTCAAAGGAGCCGCGTCGATAATTTTGATAAAACTATAATAAAATTGCTAAAAATAAGATTAAAAATAATCTTAGCTGAAAACAGAACTCGCTGATTTTAACAAAAAAAAAACCTGCATAAATGGTCACTTATAGAGATAAAATTATAGAAAGTATACGTAGGTCGGCAAAACAACGGAAAGCCCCATACTAAACTTAAAGCAATCAAAAGCTCAAATTGTAAAAAAAAACAAATGGTACCTTTCTACTTATTTTCTTTAAAATGAGACTTGTCGTCACAAATGACAAATGGCGTACTTTTTGATTCTTAGTTTTGAGTGCATCTGTGCCATTTAGCCTATGAAAAATGAGCTGAAATTTTCTTCGAATGGCTCTATAAAATACTTGATGTTTAATTTTCTTTTAATTTGGTTTCTTATCCATGGCACATAGGGTGCTATTCTTGTGTGTACGTCTGGAAAACCGATCGCACATGGTATGCCCCAAGATACTAACCCAACTAATTGATTGTCTTTTACTAGTGGGCCTCCTGAGTCTCCCTGAAAAATATTAATTAAAAGTTAAACTAATTAACCATAACAGCAGAGGTTCTCAAACCTATTTCGCTCATTGCCAACTATACTTTGAGAATCGATTATTTTCTAGGGCCCCGCAATTTTTTTAATTTATCCCATCGTAAAATCATAATCGCAACAATAACTTTAAATATAGCGTGCGTCCCCTAGTTCAAACCTTAGGGCCTTAGGGCCTTTTACCGTATAATGTACCTAAATTAAAAAAAAATACCCGAACATGCTTCTGCAGCTACCTGCGTACTCCTGATTTGCGCTACAAAAGTATGAACACGTCATTTATCAATTTTTTAAATTACACTATCTTGTGCTTATTCGGTAATAACATGGATACATCAATTACCTACATAAAAAGTTTCCATATCGTATTTTTTTAAACCAATGTAAGAAAATAGTAATTCTTACGTGACAAGTTCCTTGGCCTATCTGTGTGAAAGTACAAAACATCTCCTCCGTGACCGCTCTCGACAAACGCATAGCGTATTTGCACGTTTCCTGATTGAACACGGGTAAATGCAATACATACATTAGTCGTGTCGATTCTCCATAGGCCTTCAAAATTCAAAAATAACACAATTTAAGTAATTATTTCTTGCATTCTATAATCATGAGTAAATGATATTCCAAAAAAAATATGGCACAGTGAATGGCTTTTTGAATTTCAAGAAACATTGGCGGCATTCAGCGTATGTGAAAGGGCAAGAATGTTTATGTATTTATCTTTTTTTTTTCGTCCATATCCTTTTTTTATTGTAAAAAGTGGTTTCACCCGCGTTGAAACCCGCGTAAACGGGTTCCCTCGGGAACTCTTGGTACCTACCTAAATAAAAAATCTGTGAGCGTAAGCGTGATTGAGCAACTAACATATAAAAAACTTCACAAATTTTCTCATATACCTACCTGCTTTACCCACCTTTATCCTGCCTATAACCTTATCTTCCTATTCTACATACATAGGTGCAACTATAGGTTAGCTATAGGTTTGTATATTTCGATAATCCCTATGTATACGTACATACAATCCCGTATATGAAAAAGTCAAATGTGAAAGTTTGAACTCTATTTCAAGCAAAAATCTGCAAATTACGTATTATGCACTTTGGTGTTCGTACATAGAGATCGTTGATTTGTCCTCTATGCGTTCCTAAACCATTGATCTGACTGTGATGGGTGGATTCTTGATGTAGAGTTACTGCGGGAATTCCGAACTTACGCGGATGAATCTGCGGGCACCAGCTAGTTTATTATAATATTAGCAGATCATTGAATGATTGAGCAACGAATATCCAAACATCTTCACAAATTATAATTCCATATACAGTGAAACCTGGTTAAGTGAGACATCAAGGGACCTGCAATGTCGTTTCACTTATAGAGGTATTCCACTTACCCAGTGTCTCAGATATACAGTAAATATCTGTCTCATTTACAGAGGGTTCCATTAATAGGGCACATTAAATTCGGCACAAACTTCTTCGCGTGTCTTCCCACTTTCATAAACGGATATTAACTTCAGTTTTTCACGTAATGATAACGATTGTAGCTTTCGTTTTGACATTTTTCAAATAAACATCTGTATGATAGTAAAGCGAAACTAAAACTGAAGGTAATTGAAGCTCAAAATTTACTTACGTACTTGGAATTACGTGTGGAATTTGTGGGTAGAATAAGAATGAGTAAACAAACAATGTTATCTATGATGTGTGAATAGTGATTTAGGTATTCTGTACTAATATATTAAAATTGATTAATATTATTATGATTCTTATGCTATGTATTGTGATTCTTAATTTAAATAATTATACCAATGTTTATTAAAGTGATTTAAATTGCATTTCCATGGCCAATTCATATTTAATAACTGGCAACATTGTGAATTCATAGACTGTAGAGTAAATAAAATGTTATTTGAGATAGCGGGAAAAACGCGCGGGAGAACATGTTTACATAATGGCAGCAACAGAGGATCGGGTCAGTAGTGCTGGTGATTTCCTAGATGGAAGACATCATAACATCGAAAGTTAAGTATTGGTAGACAGTTTTGGCTCTATTTAATGCTTGTAATAATAATTGTGATTACTGTATTGTTCTCATAAAATATACTGTTCAAGCTTAACTTTAACTTCAGGGATTTGATTACTTTGTGCGTAACATGTTTTGAGATTCCTATTGCTTATCTATACTGGCTTTGATTATTATAGAATTTGATACAAATTATATCAAAGAGTTTTTATTATAATTGGTAATACAGACACAAAGGAATAGTTTTGTTAAAATCAGGTTGTTTTATTTACTAGGTATCCTTACTAATGCTAATAATTTAACATTTCAGAAGTGGGATTATTAAGGATTCAAGCAGCCAAAGCATTCTCGGAGTCCTGTTAAACGAAACGACGGTCATGGATCACTTCCAGATCCTGGGCGCCATGGCAGCCTAGAGATACGCCTTCTCCACGGGCCGTGAGAAATAAAGAATCTTCACAACTGGATGATACTGGTAGGATCGCTCCATATTATAGTAACGTCTTGGTTAAACCCGTATTTTTCCCGAATTCGATTTTGAGAAATCGGAATTGCCGGTATTACAATGGCTTAATAAAATCTTGATAAAATCGAACATCTAAGGGCAATACATGGTTGGAACGATGATGGAAAAGTTATTATGTGCAGTCACGTTTGACTGGATTGGCTAAGTTGTGGCACAAGACTTTGCGTTCTTATGAATTTACATGGCATAAATAGAAACAAAAGATTTTAGAGGCATTCCCTGACAATATCGATTACACGGGTTAATTTAGATACTCGAGATTGCTCGCTAAAACTTGTCTTATTGCTTCCATCAGATATTTTTGTAAAAGGTTTTGGAGGTAGTCCAATAAAAGTATGAAGGTCAGGTGTCGATAGAATTCGTAGTAAATGGGTTTGAAGTCCTGGAGATTTTTTTCTTATAGGAATATATCAATGCTTATAAGTCTAAAAATGTGTGATTATGCGCGGGTATTCAATTATAGCATTTCTTCTTTAGTGCGCTTAGTAGCGGAGTATACTCGTGGTTATTGTGGTAGCGGTAAGTCTTTCTTAATAATTTGTAGTGGAATTACACAATATTTAACTTGATGTTAATTAATGCAGTAGTAACTCTATTTAACCATTGAGCTTTTGAAGAAAATAGATAGGTAAAGGTACTTTCTGTGAAATTATTCTGTAATCCTCCTGTAATTTAAACAATTTAATTAAACGTAATATGCATTTGTATAACACATTAAAAGGTTGCGATTCAAGTGTGGTCTCTAAGTTAGTTTTCAAATTCGAATCTTGTTTATAACAATAGTCAGTTTTCTTTTTTGATTATATGCCAACATTCATTAATAATACTTAAATAGATACGTATAGAGAACAAAATCAGTTTTAGAGTATTATCATAATTTACCTTCAACGATAAGTAATATTTTACTGCTAGGTGCCTACTATCCCCCACGATTCAACCCGTGAAATTCCTTTACATCCGGATAAAATGTACCTACCTTATTGCCTATTTCACTTTTATCCATACCTAACCTATTAAAATATCTGTTTCCCCGCTGATTTTCCAGCGTGAATTTTGATATTTCGGCAGGAATTCTTTGTTTGAAAATGGAAAGTACGTGTCACTCCTGTGCTGTGTCAGTATCTTTTATAAAGGAATTTTAAGAATCTGTTCAGTAGTACCAGAGACTACCCACTACATCCAAACTTACAAAGTTTGCAAACTTATATAACTTTACCTCCGTATATTATCTGATAGGCGCCAATAAGGGCATAAGATCCATTTTTGTTTGTTTCCTTGGTTGTTTGTAATGGATAGACTTCTTTCTTTTCTTCAACTAGAACTTGTCCATAAGGTGTCAAAGCATAGTCAGATTACATACAATTGTTCTAAATAGACTCTGAGACCGATACAATCTCGACAGACGAGTCAGGTGGATAGCATAGAAGAATTTATAGTTAATTTTGGGTTTGGTGCGCTTGCGATCTCCCGGTACGTTTCTGATCGTTTGGCGGTTGGGAAGCAGTCCCTTATTCATACTTTTTTAAAAATTAATGTACCTATGTGTTGTGTCAAATAAAGTTCTTTCAATGTCAATTTAATCTAGGTACTTGAGGGAAAAAGAATTTACTCTACCAATTGTGTAAGGAATAACTAGCTGGTTAACTAGTTAAAGCGATTTTGATTATTGGATTTAATTACTAATGGATTAGGTACAAAAATTAAATACTGGAATATACAGAATGTTGTTTTGGTCAGCAACGCGCGTAACGGAGGTAGTAATATAACTAATATGGGTTCTAAAAAAAATATAAAAAAAAAATATTTTTTATAATTCGGAACATTATTTAAAAGAAAATCTCTGCACAAGATATCTAAAAATGTTTACATTAAATGGTAATTGGTAAAGCCTTAGCGCGTAGACTAGAGCTACGACATCTACGCGCTACGAGCAGCTACATCGCGCTTCGCGTCGTCGCCGGTACCTACTTAGGTAGGTACCTACTTTTGCACAAACGTTTTACCTATTTAGATCACGGTAAGTAAACAACACATTTTAGACTCTCTTTCCCTCCATACTTTACTGGGCTTAGGACCGGCAAAGGAACTGAATAATTTAGAAATTATTAAATTAGAAATGACATTTTTATCCATTAATAATATCCATTAAAGTTCTATGGCGCTGTTATTAAGTACCTTTGGCGTATTTAAAAAGGTGAACGAACTTATTTACAATCATTAAACGTGATTTACAAATTATTGATTACACATAACACGAAGTCTTCTAAAAGTTTTTTTTATTTACACTGATTTTACGTTAACGGTTTATCTGTTCAGTGTCTACCGCGTTGCGCGATGCACACAGAAGCACGACATCGCAAATTGTCTTTTAATCACGATAAAACAGTTTCATTCTTCGTAATCACTTCTAAAGCGTTCAGTATCTCTTGTTTTAATGTGTCGGCGTATTCGTCATGCGTACCACTTTACGTCACCCCACAAATAAAAGTCCAATTGAGTTAGATCGGGTGAACGTGGTGGCCACGGTATGGGTCCACCTCTTCCTATCCAACGATCACCAAACTCCGATGTTAAATGGTCAATGCCAAAGCTTCGCCCAGCATCCCAGGTAGGTATTCGCGCGCGGCTGCGCACGAAAGTAGGTATTCAAGGACTGCATCTTGAACATTAACAGGGAGCCCAGATTGACCTCTACCTGTTGTGTGACGAGGTGTAGCGAATGTTACCCATTCCCTGAGACTAAAAACAACAGTCCTTATGGTGTAACGAGTTTCACTTGGACGAGTTGAAAACGTCGCACTCCACTCGGCCACACTATTCGCTTCATCTTCGCTATTACTAAATACTCAATAAATCGTAAATTTCACTATTGGTTAATCCTGCGAACGACCGAGCCATTTTAGCATAGAAACAACGCACGCGCAATAGCCGCGGCTGTGGGAGGCAGACTGGCTGGCGCCTGGCGCTGGCCGCTGGCGCTAGCGCCGGCGGGCGGGGGTGGCACATCGCCGCGCCCCCCGGCCCCCGCCGCCCGCCCGCCCCGCCGCATTCGCCCGCGTTCCCACCGAGGCGGGGTGTATGTAGGTACTATGTACGTAGGTACTATTGCATGCCATATGATGCGCGCCGCGCCGCGCGGTCAACGACCGGTAGCGTAGGCTCGCCCGCTTGTATAAACAAAATAAATAATTTTTTCGGATTTTCCTTGAAAAAATAATTATTTTTTTTTATATTTTTTTTGACATCAGTATCGTTAGTACAACCACCTCTGTGACGGGCGTTGTTGACCAAAACAACAGCTTGTATGGTCATGTACCTGATGTACCTATACTAAAGTAATGGTTAAAAGTGGTTGATTATCTAAGTGATGAATGGTATAAAAGTAATAAATGGAATAATTAAATGGATCTCTGGTATTAATGGATAAATTGGACTAAATGAATAAAATATTGGTAAAAATGGAATTACTTGAATAATTGGATAAATTGGATAAAAAAAAAAATATGGTTGAAAATAAAATGGTTATAAATAATGGAATAATAATGAATGGTTATAAATTATGGTTGAAAATAAAATGGTTATAAATAATGGAATAATAATGAATGGTTATAAATAATGGAATAATAATGAATGGTTATAAATTATGGTTGAAAATAAAATGGTTATAAATAATGGAATAATAATGAATGGTTATAAATTATGGTTGAAAATAATGGAGATAAAGAGTGTGAAATAAATTTATTTATTTATATATATATTTATTTATTGATTACTAGCTGTGCCCCGCGATTTTGCTCGCGTGGATTTCGGAGTTCCCGCAGGAACTAATTTTTGGAAATAAATGTAGCCAAGTTACTCCTTATAACATCAGCTAGGAAGCTGTGAAGGGTGGATGTTTTATGGGTGTTGTCATAATAACTGTAATTATGTTGACGTCAAAGAGTCATATTATGGACCAAATTTGAATAAATGATTTGACTTTGACGATTTGCCAGTGAAAGTCCAGTTAAAATCGATCCAGCCGTTTTAGAGATTACCCGGAACAGACAGACATATAAGTAGGTGCCATATTATAATTATACTTATTTTCATATTATGCATTTATTAAAAAGCTGTTAATTTTGAGTTACAAACAGACACATAAATTTTATTTACAATTGTGTATGTATAGATTATTGTATTTTTATATTTGATTTTGTTATATTATTATATTTTCCAGTCTGGGCGTGAATATATAATATACTATATCTATAGTGTAATATGGACATATGTAATAATATGTAGTAAGTACCTATAGGTATACCAAGTTTGCTTGGTTGCCATGACACAAGCTTATAGCTTAGTGTGGGGTCAAGACGCTTATCTGTGTGTTGTGAAGTGGATTATTATTATTATGGGAATTTGGATTTTTGAATTCTTCTCAGCTAGACCGGTATTAATTGGCAACAACGGGCCAAAGCCAAGTGGAGGTTAGTTTAAGTGGAAGTATTAAGAGTTGTGTGGTCATCAGTTTGGAGGAGTTTGCGGACGATTCGACATGTATTTAGTATTACCGCCTTCTGCATAATAATGTAAGTGTACCTAGGTAATTGGAGGGTAGCGAAGGGTTGGTGCAGTTGACAAGGGATTTCAGATGGTGGTAGTACAACAGGGATGAAGGTAATATTCTGTAATTTCCACATTTTTGCTATTTCGTTTTGAGGTCAGTATATTTTGTAAGCTTTCAGATATTGTGCTCTACAGCCTGTGGGTTGAATTCCCTAGAGCACTGTCAGGTATGTATTTTTAATAAGAAATTGGTTCATTCGTCCTCAGTTTAGATTTGCTTGCAAGTTTCTGATGAATAATCTTAGCAACCTGGTCGTAGCGGTGTTTATAATCTTTTTGTACTATTGACTTGCAGACACTTATGAGATGCTGTATCGTTTCCGGGGCACCGTTACATTTTCTGCAGCTGTCATTTGATATATTATGGACTTTTAGTATATGCTTTTGGTAGTTTCGTGTTTCGATGACTTGGTCTTGAATGGCAAGCATAAATCCTTCTGTTTCGGGAAACAGTTCACCCCAAGTAAGCCAGGCATTGGATGCTTCTTTATCGACGTTAGACTTGCACAAATTTTGCCGGTGTTGTCTATGCATACCCTTTTGAGTCCACTCTTGCATTTTTAGTTGTCGATCTGTTATTGTTTAGATTGATTGAAGCCCAAGTACTTGTCTCTTTTTCATTAAGCGAAGGTATCTGTTGGCCAGTCTGCATCTAAAAGGTAGCGGATTCCACAAGCGGACTGCTTGTACAGAGAAGGAATAATCATAAAAGTTGGTTCTAGGGGCAGGAATCATAAGAAGTAAGTTCTGGGATGATCGAACAGGCAGGTTATGGGAAGAAGATTGAAATACGAAGAGGTCTTTTAGGTAGTTGGGGGAAGGTGGATTGAGCAGTATGCTATATAGAAGGAAGAGGATATGCGCATTCCGGCGAAGGCAAATCGGAAGCCACTTGAGCTTGGTACGAAATTCGGAGACATGATCATATTTGCGTAGACCAAATATGAACCGGATACATAGATTCTGGAGGCGCTCAAGTTTATTTAGCTGCTCCTCGCTAATGTCAGTAAAGCAGGTATCGGCATAGTCGATCATTGGTAAAAGGAGTGATTGTGCTAACGCAACTTTAGTAGCAGTTGGAACTTGGAAGAAATTACGTAATCGTCTAAGCGAGTCCGCAGATAAAATATTTGATAAATGGTTCAATGCTAAACATTATTATTAATATTATTGGTTATTAAGGAATAAAATAAAATCTTATTATGGATAATGGATAGAAGTTAAGTGGAAGTTGGTGGAACTTAGTAACATGGATTGGATAAAAAAAGAATCATGGTTTGAATTTGTGTTACATTTAGATAAAGTGAAATTATTTTTACAAAACCTTTTTACTTTGCAGGGTCGCAAAGATGTCAGGATGGGCGAGTGTGAATAGTGATTTAGGTATTCTGTACTAATATATTAAAATTGATTAATATTATTATGATTCTTATGCTATGTATTGTGATTCTTAATTTAAATAATTATACCAATGTTTATTAAAGTGATTTAAATTGCATTTCCATGGCCAATTCATATTTAATAACTGGCAACATTGTGAATTCATAGACTGTAGAGTAAATAAAATGTTATTTGAGATAGCGGGAAAAACGCGCGGGAGAACATGTTTACATAATGGCAGCAACAGAGGATCGGGTCAGTAGTGCTGGTGATTTCCTAGATGGAAGACATCATAACATCGAAAGTTAAGTATTGGTAGACAGTTTTGGCTCTATTTAATGCTTGTAATAATAATTGTGATTACTGTATTGTTCTCATAAAATATACTGTTCAAGCTTAACTTTAACTTCAGGGATTTGATTACTTTGTGCGTAACATGTTTTGAGATTCCTATTGCTTATCTATACTGGCTTTGATTATTATAGAATTTGATACAAATTATATCAAAGAGTTTTTATTATAATTGGTAATACAGACACAAAGGAATAGTTTTGTTAAAATCAGGTTGTTTTATTTACTAGGTATCCTTACTAATGCTAATAATTTAACAGATGATAAATCGAAAGAACAAATCCCAGATATAGAGGTTTACCTCGTCCCACTAACAGAGGTAATTCAGTGCCAAAGTGTTGGGACCTCAGCATGAGTTCCAGTTATGGAGGTTTCTCACTTATCCAGGTCCCACTTAACCAAGTTTCACTGTATTAGTAAGAACATTTAGTATCGCAATATGACCTAGGTGGCTAGGTACTTACCTGTAGTGCTCCAAATCCAGTTAACTTAACTATATCCCCTTCTCGTAGCTCATCGTCGCTCAGTTTTATGATAGCGCTCAAATTTAAGTCAAATGGTATGTATACTTGTAATACAGCGATGTCGTTTTCTCTCGTCTTCGAATTAAAGTTCTCGTTAACTTTTATAGAGCTGACGTCATACTCTGTTCCTCCGTCATCTAGGTTCGTTGTTCCGACTACTACTTTGATATATTGGGGTTCAGCACTAAAAGAAGAAATATACCCATCAAAATGATGCCACTCTTTAAATAAATATTTCCTAAGATAATAAATTTAAAAAGAAAGAGTACCTACACGCCACAAATAAAATAACTGCAGCATTTTAACATAAAGAAGTTGAATACCAAAAAAGGACCGTTTTTGGCAATTTGGTTCCTAATTGTTACTGTTAAGTTCATTGATGTATTAAAAGCCCCAATATGCTCTAGAATTATTATGTATAATACGTATTTATCTACTTACCTCATTTTTATATCTAACTAGCTGTGCCCCGCGGTTTCACCCGCGGTAATCTCGGAGTTCCCGCGGGAATTCCGGGACAAAAGCACCCTATGTCCTTCTCTGTACCCCTGACCACGTGCATGCTAAATTTCATCCAAATCCGTTGAGCCGTTTTTGCTTGATTGAGTAACAAACATCCACACTTTCACATTTATAATACTACAGTAGGAAGTAGGATGATAGATCTTTCAACGAAACATACCTAGATATAATTTTTTAACGAGTGGTGGTAAAATTTAGATATATGTACCTACATATTTTTTTAACATTTGATTTAGGGCAGATTTTTCGATAAATATGTTGATCTGATAATCCATATTACCTAAACCTTGTACCTTTTTTGAATTTAGCCTATACCTGAGATTGAAAAATCGGCCCTAAAGTGGTGTTAGAAATTTTATTGCTCTATTTACTTCAAATTAAATTATCTTACTTCGCAACGCAATGAGCGGCGGTAAGAACATGTTGTCTTGAAATTATAACGCCACCACAAACATGGTTTCCAGTCAAGTTCTGTAGAGAAGCGTGGTACTTCGCGGAACCTGGAGTCGCTACATCGCCTCCGATGAGACGTGAAGTAAACCCTTTGATTATAAAATTACAATCAGTATTTTCCAGAAAAAAAAAAAAACAAAGATTAGGAGCCTCGTAATGATTAGATTAACACGAAGAGCCCTTCCACCACAATTACCGTGTTAAGATTGCATCAAAGTTTCGTCGATCAAAACAAAGTACTTTTCATTACTCATACTCGGAAAGTAGGTCTGAAGTTGCCTGAGAAGCGGGTTGAAAGTAACCCTTTTCAGCCCTAGGGAGAATCGCTTTCAACTGACAACTGTCAAATTATTAAAAAAAAACTAGGTCTATTTTCACATTTCTATTGAACCATGTTTCAACTTTCTATACAGCCAGCGCGATGTAAAATTGAAATAACGTAAAGTTTAAGTAGGTATTAATTAAAATAAAATTCACTCACTTTTTCTTAAGCTAATTCCTATTTATATGTTTTTATTTTCTTTAATTAATACTTAATAATTAAAGAAAATATTTTTTTTAGGTCGCCACAATGTAAATAAAAAATACTGGCTGAATAGCTAGCCGGCCAAAGAAAAAGAAATAGGTGGAAAGTGTCAAGCAACTATCCGATCTTCACTCAGTTTTTTCTTTAGCTAATTCCTATTTTTATTTTGACTTTCCTTGCATTCGTAATGAAAAGCACAGTGTTATCCTCGGAAGAAAGACTTATTTAGTCCCGAGACGGGGTTTGGCGCCCGAGCGTAGCGAGGAGCGCCAATAGATCGAGGGACTAAATAAGTCTTTAAGTTTAAGTTAAGTTACTTTCACCCCTAGGATAACAATGTACTATTTCATTACTCATACTCGGAAAGTAGGTCTGAAGTTGCCTGATAAGCGGGTTGAAAGTAACACTTTTCAGCCCTAGGGAGAATCGCTTTCAACTGACAGCTGGATACTGCAGAAACTCAAGTTTTTTTTCATGTCAAAGGGGGCATACTTACTGGCCAGTAGCACACCTAATGGTTGATTTATGTAAAATAAAATTCACTCATTTTTTTCTTTAGCTAATTCCTATTTTTATTTTGAATTTCCTTGCATTCGTAATGAAAAGCACAGTGTTATCCTCGGGAGAAAGACTAATTTAGTCTCTCGAACTATTGGCGCCCTCGGTTACTTTCTCCCCTAGGATAACAATGTACTATTGTAAGCGAAATATTGACGGATGACAAACAGATGTGATGCATTTTTCAATTAAGAAATTAAGAACAGAATAAAAAAGATTGATAATAATTATTATTAACCTTCGGAGAAAAAAAATTGTACCCAAAACACAAATATAAAAAGTTCTATTGAATGTCGCATTTTTTAAAAATTATCAACCGAACACTAGGTATTGTCCACTTCTCACTTGTAACAACTTGTAAGATCAAAAGGCGTCGTAGTCAATCAGACTAACAATAAAATAAATAATCTGTAATTGCATAAAATATGAAATCAACGTTCTCATCTTATCTGATAAAGACTATAAACTATGAAATTATCAGTATTGTCAGCAATTAAATGATAACGGCTGAAATCAATAATGATCCAAGAAAATCTTATGGGCAATGTAGGATCGGCGGCCCATATTTATAGCAATAGACGCTCTCAAGTTCATTTTTCATCGCGATGAACGAGGTACAGAATATCTTATGGATGTATATGTATAGTACAGTTAAAGTAGCGTTTGTAAATACGGACTCAAGCTGAAAAATAATTTTAAAAGCAGGGCAGCCATGTTGTGAAAAAATAAAACCATGTTGTGGAAAAATGAAAAACTAGATTATCGTCACAGTTTTATAATTTATTACATTAAACTAAGAGATACCTACTACCTACCTATCTTACCTAAGACTTATAAAATATTAGTTTTACATATTATATTCTTATTTATCTAGTTGTGCTATATTCGACACACCGCGATGGGTCCGTAGGGAAATACTCTTGGCATTTCGTCATTAACCTTTTGAGGGCTTGAATGTATTTCCGTTGTGTCTCATCGTTCATTACATGAGCAACGTTCTTCGAGAAAATTTTCTCTCTTCCGGTACGTGCGTGTATACCAACCATAGTGACTCCAATGGGCCATGGTGCATTGCCAATTGCCATCTGAAGGTAAGCATCACTTGCCTGCAAACACAAAAAGTATTGAACTAATGAAACTCAAAAGTTGCAGTAGTGCGACCAATTGAACTGTTAATTGAACTACTGAGAATAGACTATTTATATGAACAAACTAGCTGTGCACCGCGGTTTCATCCGCGTGAGTTTCAGAATTTCCACAGGAACTATTTTTTTTTTCTATAATACTTAAGTCCCGTTAAAATAGGTCCAGCAGATTCAGAGATTGGCCGGAACAAACAGACAGACAGACAATTTTAAATTTTTATGTCAGTACCGTATACCTATACTTTCACATGCACTTAGTGAAATCTGTTAATATGGAATTACAAAACAGACACTTCAATTTTATTTAAATGTATTGTATGTATAGATTTCGATTTTCTAGCTTGACTTTCTATTGTAAAGCACCATAATACAATGCGTATTATGGTGCTTTACAATACAAAATTGTCTTAATAGCTACTCTACACAATGCCCGATCGTGTAGTCGGCGTAGTGGTTTCGGATGACTTATGGGCGAAATGGCATGTTATGAGATCGGTTTTTCGCCCGTAACAACGCTATCGCAATTTAGAACTATCGCTAGGCCTGAGGCCTTCGCATTGACCACTTAATGAACAACTGTGTAGAGTAGCATCTTTGCCGGCGCTTTTGACTAAACAGAATTGATAATAAGATAAGCAGGCAGTACAGCTAAAGCTGCAGAATCTAGGTCGTGCGTGATGGTTGGGTGAGGTTGATTGAAACTGACTGTTTCGATTACAGTTGACCGTGTCACTGTGGCCAAAAAGAAACGTTGATAGAAAATAAAAAATGCTTCGTTAACTGATTCGTTGCGGATGGCGCGACAGGAGTGTCCTTTTTATTATGAAACTCCATCTAATAGGCTATTTGACTATTTATTTTTAATCCGTCTTGTAGATTAATAAAAAATATTGGACACGTATTTTTTTTTTTTTTTACGTAATCAAAAAATAACGGCGATACATTGAGCTGAAATTTCGCGTAACGTCACTAACCAGTAACCAGTGCAGTTTGCATGGCGGCTTGTAGCAGTAAGTGACGTGACGAGCCCCCACCCTAAACTTTAATGCGCTTTATCTGTGTATTTTCATTTATTTGAAAAATAAAAAAATACGTGTCTAATGATTTTAATTTTCTAACTGACGGACTAATTAGAATTTTGATTTTCAAAAGTCGTTAACATCCCTATTAAGTATTAAAGATTTACCCAGAGCAAAGCTATCATTATTAATCACGCAGATAGAGCTTGCAACATTCGTTTCTGGTTATTGTGTTCATTCGAAAATATCAGGGGTTGACAATCGTTTTGTACCTAAATTATTAATTAATTTGTTTCACGAAATATTAGTTCGCCGCCACAGATAGAAGTTTTCGAAATTGAGTCCCGCAAAGAATCGGTTAAACTATACCAATATATAGCAGTGTAGGTATGTAAATTCAATTATTTCTTTCAGATGTTTTACAGACAGTTATAAATGGGCAATCAACCCGGTGCTTGGGTTTATACCCGAAAAACCCTGGGCGTTTACTGGCTTTCATCGGGTTTAAACTAGAGATGCGCCGAGTACTCGGTTATTACTCGGTACTCGGTGTATTCGGTGGTTTTTATAATACTCGTACTCGGCCGAATAACTCGGTTCAACTGCCGAGTACTCGTTTTAAATAAAGTTTTAGGTTAATGTCATAGTGAAAACTACATTAAAAAGTAGTTAATCCCATTTATTATTTTAAAAACGTATCAATCTTATGAAGAAAACAAAAAGTCTGAAATTTGCTAACTCGTCATCGAATTTAATTTTATAATCAGATCAAATGTTGAAACACTAAAACAGTATTGCATTTATAAAATACCTGTAATACTTATTGAATGACTGTCCACTACCGTTTCTTGTTGGCTGGCGTGAGTACAAACTTGTTTTCACGCCATTAAGCTGATAAACTTCGTAAAGATTGAACCGAGTTACTCGGCCGAGTACTCGGTACTTGGCAAAGTAAAACCGAATAATACTCGGTACTCGGTTACTCGGTAAATCTAGTACTCGGCCCATCACTAGTTTAAACCCAAGTACCGTATTTATGCCGGGTTGATTGCACATCTATAGTTTCAGTAGGCTTGTACTGTAAAGTATTGGCGGCATACTTGGTTACATAAAATTTTAGGAACTTGCCTTTTCTAGTATAATCTACGGCTGCGGTACCGAATTGGCTTAGTGAGGCTTACCATAATGTAATTTCGCTCGAGCAAATGCTTTGTTATCTCCATAAGACTGTCACAAATGTCTTCAGGTAAATTCTTCTTTTTTAACTTCCTCATTAGTGGTTTGAGATAAACCTGCGTTTGCGTGTATGTGGCTCTTGCCATTTTATGCTTGATGGAATTCTTTTCAGCAGCCGTCGCGGAGTTCAACTGCTGTCCCCACATATTTAGGAGAAACTGTAACAAAATCATTTAGGTATCATACTTGCTAAAGTGTTTTGATATTAAACTCTGATTTTAGTAACACCCATTTTATAACATTTTATATACAAGTCCATTCGGCAGGTTTTGTAAGCACGAAAGAGTGTCGATCAGTCTGAGATCTAAAATCTAAACAAAAGATTCTTCTTAAATTATGTTAAATGACAATATCTCTCACTAATAAAAATCTCTAAAATTTTAAAATGTTTACCTGTAGTAAAGTCATTATCACATTCATGTCATGGATTTTGTCTCCTTGCCCCATGCTTTTGGCCATATCTTGAATGAACTCGTAAGTTATTGAACTGTCCAATGCATCTTCATTTGTGTTCTTGTCATGGCTTGACTGCAAAAAATTAGATGGAAGTCAAATTCATTAGGACTTAGTTCACTTTTGTGTGATAGATTTTAACTGACCAGTATTACTTTATTTTCTTACTAGCTGTTCCCCGTGGTTTCACCCGCGTTAATTTCGGAACGTCCATGGGAATCCCAGGATAAAAAGTACCCTATGTCCTGCTCTGTATCCCTGACAATGTGTATGCAAAATTTCATGATGATCCGTTGAGCCGTTGAGGCGTGAAAGCGTAACAAACAAAGAAACTCACTTCCGCGTTTATTGAGGATTTTTTGGATACTCAAATCTGTTTCAAGTATCAATGATATTATACTTAAGTATTAAAGGAAGAGTATTATAATGTATTTGTTTAAAATGTCTTACATCACAACAAGTAGTGTAGTTATTGTATAATTGTTATGCATACCTGTGTTCCTAATTCCAATATTTCATTGAGATAAGCCTGGTCTACTTTATCCATGGCTTCTTGGAAATCATTTCTGAAACCCTGAAAATGAATACTAAATTATAGAAGAGTTGTACATAATAAGACATGTCACTCATGCTGAGCTTGCATTTCTGTAGTATTACTAACTATTCTATACTCTTTCATTGATTTAAAAAATAAATGATTAATTTATTGATGTGGTGCTAAAATAAAAAAAACTTAACCGCCGCACTCAGAGTCGACTTTAATGATTACTTAGTTAAGTATTTTTAACAAAACTGCCGCAATCAGACAAGTTTAATAAATTAATGTTATTTGGCATTTAACTAATCAAGTTACATCTCATTAAATGCCAATTAACATTAATTTAATGAAAGTCTCTGATTGCGGCAATTTTGTATTAAAAATCTATACTTAACTAAGTAGTCATTAAAGTCGACTCTGAGTGCGGCCGTAGGTGTGTATTTTTTTATGTCATAGCCTATCATAGGGGGCAAACGGGCAGGTGGTACACCTGATGGTAAGTGATTACCGCCGCCCACGGACATCTGCAACGCCAGATGGCATACAGGTGCAATCAATGTATGACACATTTGCATAAGCATAGACAAAACACAAGTTTATATTGGTGATGTTCCTTGTATTAATGAGGGGAAATGGAAAATCTTCATATTGGATTGTGTATGGATTTTTCTTTGTAATTTAGGAAATAGATTTTCATTACTCATACTCAGAAAGTAGGTCTGAAGTTGCCTGAGAAGCGGGTTGAAAGTAACACTTTTCAGCCCTAGGGAGAATCGGTTTCAACTGACAGCTGGATACTGCAGAACTTCAAGTTTTGATTTGGTGATTATGGTTGATTTATGTAAAATAAAATTCACTCATTTTTTTTTTTAGCTAATTCCTATTTTTATTTTGACATTCCTTGCATTCGTAATGAAAAGCACAGTGTTATCCTCGCTACGCTCGGGCGCCAATAGATCGAGGCTAAATAAGTTACTTTCACCCCTAGGATAACAATGTACTATTGTTTAATTCAACTAAGAAACCAAATAGCAAATTCCATTAACACATAGTGGAGGCGCCTGGAGTCGGCTAACTTAAAATTTAAGATTTAGTGGACTGTATTTTGGAAAAGCGGTAATTTAAGTTAATCGTTAAATTGTCTCGCAAAACTAAGGGGTGTCGGTGGATAGGACTAGTGCACCAACCTGCGTTCTTTGTTTGAAGTCCAAGCCGGCGCCGGCGTCACAATCACACTTCACACCACAAATATAATGTTCGCGAGATTCTCCAGGTTACTTCACACTTTAGCGCGGTTCGCGAAGGAGCAGGATCACCATTAAGTGTGTATAATCCTATGTCCGAATTATTTAATAAGCGGCAGCGGAGCTAAATCACGTCACGCAAGTATGGCGGCTACGCAACTACTCGTTTCTTCACCCAGGTATAGGGGGCGCTTCAGTGGCACACTAGCGGGAATAGGTATGGGAAGGCGAGACATTATAAAATTTTATTTAAACAATAGATGGCGCCAACATTTTCCCCCCTTTAAAGGGTTGCCTTTAATGAAAATTAGAATTTAAGTATATGTTTATGAAGGTATAAACATGAAGCGGTAGAAATAAACATAGCGGTTATGAATATAGAGCGGGTTTATGAATAGCGGTTGAAATAACTTATATAATTTTATACTAAATATAATATTAAATATAATAAACTAAACGATATAACTAAATATAGGTACAGTTGCCAACAGCTACTGGGTAGGAAGGGGGCATAACTTAACAACGGGTCGAAGGTAAGTCCCCTTTGCGGTCCTTATAGAAACTACACGAACCACTCCATCCTTGGAGGGATGTACCCTTTCGACTATCGCTAATGGCCAAGAGAGCGGAGGTAAATTATCAGTCTTAACCACAACGACAGTACCTGGGGTAACAGGTGCGGAAGGAGTGTTCCATTTCTCTCTAGTCTGGAGTCCGTGCAAGTATTCGAATCTCCATCGCTCCCAGAACGACTGAACCATTTTGTCTAGAAGAGCGTGTCTATCCAAAAGGCTAGCATTTGAGTCCGCTACCGGAGCGGGTAGAGAATACAATGGAGCGGTATGTAGAAAATGACTCGGAGTCAGAGCAGTTGGCTCCGAGGGGTCGGGACTTAACACCGTGAGCGGGCGCGAGTTTAACAAACACTCGATTTGTATGAGGACGGTATTAAGTTCGTCATACGAAAGCAACTGTTGACCTATTACTTTAAACAAATGCGTTTTGATTACTTTAACCATACTTTCCCAGCAACCCCCGAAATGACTTGCGGTTGGACAGTTAAATTTCCATTTTATACGACTCTCAGCGAGATGTTCTTCGAAACGAGGCTGATATTCGTTATTTAAAAACTTATACAGTTCCCGTAAATACGTATTGGCTCCGACAAAGTTCGTTCCATTATCCGAATGGAGGAATTTTACAGGACCGCGGCGCGCGAGGAATCGCTTGAGAGCAGCTAAGAAACTGGGAGTGCTTAAGTCAGTAGCGATCTCTATGTGAACTGCACGAGTGGTCAGGCACGTAAACACGCAGAAGTAAGCCTTAAGGCTTCTGACACCTCTACGATGCGTGGGTACATATGGGATTGGACCAGCGTAGTCGCAACCCGTGTGAGTGAAAGCTTTAATCACCTGCCTGACACGAAAATCTGGCAAGTCCGCCATGAGAGGAAAAGTAGGTATCGGTTTCAACCGGAAACACGTGTTACACGCGTGGATTCGCTGTCGTACAATACGACGAGCAGCAAGTATCCAGATCTTCTGCCTAAGAAGCGACATTAGGTGTTCTGGACCCGCATGTAAATATTTGCGATGATAAGAGTCGATGATCAAATTAATTACGTGATCATCGCGGGGAAGAATAATGGGATATTTATGAGCGAAGAACAATTCAGAGTGGCTTAAACGGCCGCCAACTCTGATCAGTCCATCTCGCAGAAACGGACGTAATTTATTAAAGGAAGTAGGTTTTTCATTTTGTATGTTGGAAATTTCATGCGGAAAATATTTCAACTGTAAAGTTTTATAAATTTGGTTTTCTGCGAACTCTAGATCACTAGAGATAATGGAAATAGAGTCGCGACGCGGTAATAATTTAGCGAATCTAAATACGAAGACAGTCACCCGTAGCAGCTTGCTCCAGGAAGACATACGCTGAGCAAGTTCGTAGAGTGCTAACTCGGGGGCGGGAGCTGTAACCGGATGCGCGAGAATCCTTTGCTCTGGAATCTGCGCAGGCGGAGATATTTTATTATTTATAGGCCACTCTGAGGGCTCAAGCGACGCCCACGATGGGCCGTGCAGCCACAGAGGGTGCGAAATTAAATTTAAAGGTGTGACACCCCTAGACAAACAGTCTGCTGGGTTATCAGTACCTGCGACGTGGTAAAACTTGTCGGCCGCTATATTGTCGGTAACTTCAACAACGCGGTTGGCAACGAATGTTTGCCAGCGATGCGGTGAGCTCTTGATCCAATAAAGTGCAACTTTCGAATCGCTAAAAGCGAATACATTGATCGAAGGAAGCGCACGGTAAGTATCAAGAACAGAGCGTAAGAGTTTAGCTAACAAAACAGTCGCACAGAGCTCTAGGCGCGCTATGGAGAGCGGCTTAGTAGGGGAAACCTTGGACTTGGCACAAACAAGCCGAACCATGACCCCAGCGGGGGAACTTATGTGTAAATAAACTACACCTCCGTATGCAACCTCGCTTGCGTCGGAGAATCCGAGGAGGGTTAACGCACAATCGCCCGAAACACCTAAATGACGGGGTATTTTAACGTTGTTAAGGGAGGGAAGCTCTGTACAAAACTGTCTCCACAATTTTACAATGTGGGGCGGAGGAATGTCATCCCAGTCGATGTGTAACATCCACAACTGTTTTATTAACAGCTTGGCGTACAATATAACAGGTGCCACGAAGCCCATTAAGTCCCAAAGACGAGCTATGGTAGATAATATAATACGCTTTGTGCACGTATCGCTGGGAGGCGAGATCTTGAAATAGAATTCGTCAGCTTTAGTGCACCAGTACAAACCTAATATCTTGTGCTGGGCGGACCTACCGAACTCTACCTCAGCGGGACACTTCTGTGAAGTATTTAAATTTGATAACGCGGCTTGTGAGTTACTGTTCCACTTAACCAAATCCCACTGTGCGCCTTTGAAAAGGTCGATCAGCTGTTTAGAGGCAACTTGCGCCGCCTCTACCGTTTTTAAACTGAAAGGTACGTCGTCCATGTAGAGCGAATCAGCGACGATCTGAGCAGCTATAGGGTACTTGGCGCCGTCATCCTCTACTAGCTTACGAACAGTGCGCAATGCAAGGTAGGGACTGGACTTGAAACCGAAACACACACGATTAAATTCGTAGAGCTTAAGCGGCTCTCGCGGGTTAAATCTATATAAAATCCTTTGATAGCGACGGTCGTCCTTACGTACAACAATTTGTAGGAACATTTGACGACAGTCAGCTGTCATAGCGATAGGATATAAGCGAAAATTTAAAATAATTTTGAAGAGGTTTCCTTGTAGGTTAGGACCACTGTGCAATATGTCATTCAATGATTTTCCGGACGTAGTTTTAGCGCTAGCGTCGGTGACGATACGTAATTTAGTAGTGGTCTTATCCTCGCGGATAACTCCGTGATGCGGAATAACATACATAAAAGAGTTATAATTTTTCGAATCGTCCGTAACAGGTGATAGATAGCCCTTATCGAGGTACTCCCTGATTACGTCATCGTAAGCGGTTTTTACTAAAGGGGAAGACAATAATTTCTTCTCCATGCACAAATATCTTTTGCGCGCGATACCTATAGAGTCTCCGAGCGACCACACGTCACCACGGAAAGGTAATCCTACTATGTATCTGCCACTAGAGGGATCTCTCACAGTGGTTCTACTGTAAAATTCATCACATTCAACATCTTCTTGACATTGAATGGGCGGTTTGGTTAGCTCCTCCAGTTCCCAAAATTTTGTTAAAACTGTGTCCATAGGCTCCTGCCCGATGGCACAGCAAGCGGTTAAAGCGGAAAAATTAAATTTAGTAGGTACAGAACCCATAATAACATAGCCCAATACGGTACCTATAGCGGGTGGAACTAAAGAATTTTTACCATAAACTATATCGCGATTAAGTAAATGCGGAAATAGATCGGCGCCAATAAGAGCGTCGATTGCGTTTGGAATACCAAACGTACAATCGGCGAGCGGTAAATTATTTAAATGCGGGAGCGCCGAAATATCAATTATAGCGGTGGGTAAGAAATCCGTGATTTTATCGACTACCAGCGAGGAAATATTATAATTAACATTCGAATTAAAGCGCGAAAATATTTTATAATTTACGGAACCCTTCACTACCTTTTCAGTGCCGCCGAAACCCTTTATAGTAGTAGAATTAATGTTTCTAAGCTGAAGTCCCAAACGTTCAACACAGCTTCGCGTTATAAAATTACTTTGCGATGCGGAATCAAGCAGAACACGAATCACATGCCTATTACCCTTAATATCATAAGTAAATACCTGAGCCGTTGCTAACAGCACAGTAGCGGAAGTATTACCTCTTTCATGTACCTCAGAAGCACGAGAATGTAATGATTGAGGATGCGGAGGGGCAATGGAAGTGGAACACAGTGTAACATCTGCAAGCTCAGCGTGAGACGTTGCCGATGCACTGGGAACCTGAGTATCCCGTGTTGAACCCTGCTTCAGATTATTTGTCTGTGTTGAACGAACAGGCTGTTCAGAATCAGATGGAACCTTAGGTAGTGGGCTCGATTCCTGGTCAAAGTGAAGAAGCGAATGATGCCTTGATCGACAAAATCGACAACTCGAACTTGAATTACAAATTGAAACTCTGTGTTTAATACTTAAACAATTTACACAAGAACTATTATCTTTAACCAATTTAAAACGTTCCTCTGGAGTCGCCTTATTAAAATCAGGACACTTAAATAAATGGTGATGTGTAATATTTTTACACAAACACTTATGTTTAGAATCAACCGTACTAACAAAAGCTTGATAGTTTGGTGGCGGTTTATTATAAGAATTTGAGCGGCCAAGTGACTTTTTATTACTACTTACACCACTAGTAGAAGGTACACTAGGATTTATACGCTGTAGTACTTTAGCTTGACCTTTAATAAATTCAACTAAATTATCAAAACTAGGAATCACAGTTGAATCACAATTTAATTCAAATCTGTTTACCGTTTCAGAATCTAATTTCTTTAAGGCGAGAGTTAAAATTATAAAGTCTGATAGATCATCAAGTTTAATATTCTTTAATGCCCTAACAGAACTGACAAATTTGTCAATAAACAAATCATAATTGTTAGCGGATGCACCGGTTAACTGTTTAAATTCAAATAACTGATTTACATGAGACGAAGCAAGCATACGCTTATCTTCATACTTATCAATTAAAGTTTGAAATAATAAATTATAATTATCTGCGGAGGGAGTTATACCGGCACAAGCAGACTGCGCCTTACCTGAGATCTTACCTAACAGATAGTAAAGCTTTTCTGCATCAGAGAGTGAGGGATTATCATGAACTACTGATTTAAAACTAGTATAGAATATTGGCCATGAGCGAATGTCCCCACTGAAATTCATTAATTCAATAGGAGGTAGGGCAGGTCTTGTTCTGCGCAATGCAGTGTCATTGACCTGTTGCGAAGACGAATGTTGAGTGCTTGCACCTTTAATACAACTAAATAACTGTTCAAAAGCAACAAAAGGCTTGTAATTAGGCGTTGCTTTAGGATTAACACTCAATAATCGCGTATTATAAGCGTCTAAATTCGCAGTGAACTCAGAACGTAAGTTATCAATGTTGGAACACTCGCAAAGAAAACTTTCCCTCGACTCGGCATTCTTATTCGCGTTTAAAGATAAATCGTATATGCGCTGAAGGCACTCGAATAATGCATTTTGTTTTGCTTCCAAAACAATCAACTGTGAATCGAAAATATCGGAAGAAACATCCTTTTTTTCCTTAGAAGACATTGTAAACCAATTTTTAATTTATTGACAACAGACAAATTGTCAAACTCGAAACTGACAAGTGTCAACGAAAGATCGGACAATATGGCGGATAGTTGATTGAGTGGTATGGACGTAATATTTATTAGCACCCAATAGCGGTTAGCAAGTACCTTAGCACTATCGTTAGCAACTAGCAAGTAGCACTGATGCGAATATTGGAACAGAGCTATTGTTTATGGGCTTGCCATAAACAAGAGACTCGGGTCAGAAATAGGTTTCCGTTCGAGACCCGAAGTATGAACTTCCGGCGTCGAACGAACTAGAAAGAAACTTTTTTATTAATACCTACCTATTTTGGGGACAAAAAATTATTAAAGTAATTTTACCAAATTAGGCAGATAAATGAAATAAATTACGTAATCCTATCGATCGATACGTAAATATGATAGATCGATATGTATTACTTAGAAATATTACGAAAATAAGCGGAAATAATATGATTTCACAGGGACTACGTAGGTAGGTATTCCTATGAAGCGGGATTTGTACGACGACGCAATGTCGTTGCACAAGGAAATAAGTATGAAATACGTAAAATATATAATATATATAAGCGGAGAAATATCACCTATTAATGCAATACTAAATAGGGGCGGTAAATAAGTAGGATCATAAATCCGGCGGTCAGAAGAGACCAAGTAAAATGGAGGCGCCTGGAGTCGGCTAACTTAAAATTTAAGATTTAGTGGACTGTATTTTGGAAAAGCGGTAATTTAAGTTAATCGTTAAATTGTCTCGCAAAACTAAGGGGTGTCGGTGGATAGGACTAGTGCACCAACCTGCGTTCTTTGTTTGAAGTCCAAGCCGGCGCCGGCGTCACAATCACACTTCACACCACAAATATAATGTTCGCGAGATTCTCCAGGTTACTTCACACTTTAGCGCGGTTCGCGAAGGAGCAGGATCACCATTAAGTGTGTATAATCCTATGTCCGAATTATTTAATAAGCGGCAGCGGAGCTAAATCACGTCACGCAAGTATGGCGGCTACGCAACTACTCGTTTCTTCACCCAGGTATAGGGGGCGCTTCAGTGGCACACTAGCGGGAATAGGTATGGGAAGGCGAGACATTATAAAATTTTATTTAAACAATAGATGGCGCCAACACATAGGAATAACCCTCATCTTCTATTAATAGCCCTCAGTCATTAGTCCATTAACTGTTGGAATTTGGAGGCTTGACAATAATATACCTACTATAACTAGCTGTCCCCTTTTGTTTCACCTATTCCTGTTCCTGCAGTACCTCTATGAAATCGGTTCTTAACTGATGTCTTAACCAATACCGAATTTCAGTTTCATAGGTCAAATAGTTTGAGTTAATGTAATTTAATAAAGTAATGTAATAACTATGTTAGAGCCAACCCACACGGTGCGGTGCGCCTCAGGTCAGGCGCCAGAGCGGCGCCGCTGCGGTATATTACTTACAAAAATGCGTTGTGGCCACACGGCGCCTTGCGGCGCGCTACGGCGCCGCGCCGCGCTTGCTTCGGAGTAGATACGAGGCGGGGAGGGGGTAAGCGGCTCGCTGTTGTTTGTCCTGTTCTGTCACGTAGCGATGGGCATGCCTACTCTTTTTGTCGCCGCTGCGGCGCCGCGCTGCCCGTGTGGTCGCCCAAGCGGCGAAATGGCTTGGGCTGCGGCGCCGCACCGCATCATGTGGGTTGGCACTTAGTCTATCTATCTATTTACTGTTTATTCTACTTATTTTTATTTTAGTGTTTTACTTCACTTATTTATTTATTTGTATCTTATTATTATTTTTCTCTAGGGAAAAAATAGTAGTTATACCTGTAGCACCACCCACTCCATAGTAATTCTTATTCGTATTTATAGTTACGGTTGCGTGGAAGAAATTGCTTTTTAGCAATAAGGCCGCCTTATGTTTGATTATTTTTCTATGTATTTTTATTATCATGGTAACAATAAAGAATATTTGATTGATTGATTGAGACTTTATGTTTAGTCACCCTTCACTTTTATATATTATATTACATACCCTGTTGGCTTCAGGTTCCTGTATTTCAATCCTTCGCAATCTCCTAAATGACTGAAGTTCATTTTCACCAAATAACCAAATGGGATGACCTCTCTCCCTGAGCCTTTTTACTACTTCTACTCTGGACAATGTCACACTTTCATTTTGCTCTTTCTCACTTTTTTCTTGTTTTTTTACTGAAATTTGAAAAAAAAAGTACTAATTATGATACCATGTATTTATTTAATGGTGGATAGTTATTAGGCTGAAGTAGGTATATAAGATAAAGTGTCTATGTAGTGAGATAAAAACAGATCTACATGTATGCTATTGCCTTCAGGCAAAGTCTGTTAGCAGTAAGTAGCAAATTGACAAAAAATAAAATTAAAAGTTTATTTTTGGTATCTAAATTCATTTTCTTTTATTTACTGAGTAGTGAGTACAGACATCACAATTCAATACAATTCTAGCTTACAGGAAAGCATGTCCATTTGATGTCAGTATAATATACCTAGAGCTTCTGTGGGTATGTGTCATTGAAAGTAAATGTGTGAGAAAGCAACAAAGTTGCCACATGTTGGATGAGTCATTCAACAAAACAAACCTGTTGAAACATGTTGATTTTGTATCCAAAGATGAAGGGTCCATTCAACAAAATATTAAAAAAAATCTTTCAGCTGTAGAACATAAATGAAACAGTTGAATTTGTTTTTCTAACAGATGTCCATCTATGTTGAGTATACAACATTGTTGAAGACTGTTGCGTATATATCAGTATGATGCTTCACCTAAGAGCGGCTACACACGGCTCTAAAATCAGAGGCGATATCGGGAGTAATGATGCAAGGTCTCCAAATCTAATAGCAAGACAGATCAGCCAGTTTGGCTGGACATTTGAGTAAAAAGGCCGGACCCACAATTTTGAGGACACCCTAAATTATTGAGGATTAAAAATAATCCTCAATAATATAGGGTGTCCTGCCTTTTTGCTGGCTGGTCTGTCCGGCTATTAGGTTTTGCGATCTGGCAATTCTACTTCCGATATTGCCTCTGATTTTAGGGCAGTGTGTAGCCACTTTAATTGTTGAATTAGTGTAAACTGAACTTCACACTGTTTCAATTGTAAACAAAATTTTGATTTAAACTAGTTAGTTATCACTGTAGTTTTATTGTACCTATTTAATACATATTAAATAGGCATTTCATTTCATAGGTGACATGGACCTACATGACAGAGTAGGTACCTATTAAACATAAGAATACACAACCTTTTTCTGATTTTTCATCAGATAATTCGTTTTTTTCCACTTGTTGTTTCTGTAGACCATAGTTTTTAAAATATTCTTCTTGTTCTTTAGCTATGAAATCACCTCGTTTAAAATATTTTTTGTTTGGGGCCTGCAAGTATGTCAATAATTAAGTAAGACCAAAAGTTAGACTATACTTTGTTACAATGCAATTTTACCCTATACCTAACACTAAAAAGCTTACCAATAAGTTTTGATCTTCAAGAAGTTTACGTTTCTTCGCGATTTCAGCTTTGAGAATATCCATACTCGCTAACTTGTGACTTGAGCTCTTTGGACTTGAGTCTTGAGACTTGAGACACCAGCGCACACCAGCGACCACAGAACACACCTACCCCCAGCGCAAAGAAAATAATACTCTCTGACGCCCCAGCGACACCAGCTGGCAAATTTGATACACAAACTACTTAGAGATATTTGATATCACAAATTAACTAGACTTATGTTTGATATCTACCGTAGACGATATTTACATATTTAATTTACAGGTAATCACTGTCACAAATTAACTAGACATCAGAGAGAAGGTAATCACTACGTTTTAAGAGACGGGACTTCCTTACTTGGTTTTGGAATCCATTTAGCAGACCCAGCAATACCAACACAGCGAAAATTTAAATGTCAAAATACTTCATAACTCATGGGTACCAACATTAACGAGAACAATAGGGATGGCCACATGTAGTTCCTGATTAAATCGATATCGATAAATTATCATTAGAGCATCGTGGGCTTCACACCAGGTGAATTAAATCTACAACGGGGGAAAACATTTGTCGTAAAATTGAAACAATAAATTATTATTTTTATTTATTTATTATTATTCCAATATTTTAGTTTGTCATGATGATGATGTTATTAGATAGATAGATATTTATTTTCTCTTTAAAAATTACATTTACATTTTATGTCAAAATTAAATAACCTATTTGGGAAAGTAAATGATTTACTTCGCAGTGCCTCCTTGTTGAGCCTTGTTTAAATTATCGGTAGAAATATCTATCGGTAGAAGTATCCGACATTCGTTCCTTACATCTCCACAGACATATTTTATATCGTGAAGTTTTTCGATTGGAATGTAAGCTAAGTCATCATTTCCAATATTTTTTACCCATTGTCGACATCTGAAATTAAAATATCTATCAATCATGCAAGTACACTTAGAAACAAGATAGAGTATAATATAGTTCTTTATACAGAAAACGAGGTTCACTTTATTACAATACGATCATAATACTTAATGAAAACTGCAGTAAATAATGAAAAAAGTATACGCAGCAGCAGCTATACAAAAATATTCCAAAATATTCACTATAACAGCATCATTCATTAAAGTTTATCGATTCACTTTATCGATAGTGAAGATTTACATCACTATGGTTTACAAACATGCAAATATTTTTTCTCATTTTAAAAAGATAGTGTATTATTTTAGTCTTGCTGATAGCTGAAGAGAACAAAATACTTTATTACTTTACTCAAGCTGTACTTACCGGTCTTCATCTATAGGAAATTTCGTGATAAATTTCCTTTTATTTAAATTTTGTCGACTCTATCTTTTTCTACAAATTACATACGTACTACACCGTCCAATCGGTGCTATTTCACTACCCAATCACAAGAAAATAGTTTTTAATAGTCACACTGCACTTTTCAAAGCGTAAATCACACAAAATTTTTAAAAATCACACAATTATTTTCCCAAATAACAATATGCGTCGCCATGACAAACAGATGACAGATTGTAAGAAAGATTCAGAGACAAAAGACTGAAATAGCATGTGAGGCCATCTTTGATGCCATGGAAAAAAAAAATTAAAAAAAAAATGAGTGCTAAACACGAACAAAATTTAATTTGTTCCTAGTTGCGTTAGACTGCTAGACATATCACTGCACAAATTAACTAGTATCACTTGTGAAGTGTGATTCTCTCGCCTTCTCTTTATTTTTTCTTTTTTTTGGACGCAAAACTGAGTGTTATTTGCCACTTTCACCTTCTCTCTGGTTCAGACTTTCAGAGATGAGACAGTTTTGTTTATCCACAAATTAACTAGAGAGTTTATCATACCCACAAATTAACTAGACCCACATCCACTACCACCGTCCACTACTACCAACAAAGTTGACCACATTAAATCATACACTTTGCTGTCTGAAAAAGAAACCAACGAAAGAAACACTGGAGCCTGGCGAAATGTCAAATACGCATCGCCATAAACACAAGAAATTGAATTGAAAACGTAGGTACCAGATATGGAGGGTAGAAGTTTAGGAGAACCGTCTCGTAGGGGGGATTAGTTGAAAAAGTGTCCAGCGGTAAACAGCGAATTATTGTTCGAACACTCACCGAAGTGGCGCTAGTGTAGGAAGTGGAAGATGTGAACTTAGCAATCAGAGAGAAAGTAATCACAATTATAAACAGAGTGAAGTGTACTGAGTGGAAAAATTTAAAAAATGCGCTGTAACAAACCGGAAATTCTTTTTTCCTTTTTTAATTTAGTATTCTACTCTAATAGTTTGTGGCGCTCTTTTTAAAGTTCTTCCACTTGCTGCTATGGCGCCACCTTAATTTGCTCCCTTTCAATGGACACTTTTTAATACACTGAGATGGTCCTCCTTACTTCTACCCTCCATAGTATCAGAGAGGAGGTAACTTCACTACTAGTGACTAGTGAGTACCTAGCTCAGAAGAATAAAGTTATTCTTCTGAGGTACCTAGTGATTAAGAAGGCTACTGTCTACAGTTTACTTTTTGATTTTTCTGGAAGTGTGCAGAGAGAAGGTAATCACTACGTTGAAGTGTGAATCAAGCTTGTCACCTGTCAGCCTTGTTGGCTATCTGAGGCACTTCTGAGGAATCAAGAATTCGCCATAGTAGATGAAGAGATTGTTATTATTAAGAAACATTGTCATTGGCAAATTATAATTATAGATGCCATTATTAAAGAAGAAGAAGAAGAAGGGTTGTTGAAGGGTGAAAGCCGTACCGAACACACGCGTGTCACGTGAAGTCTTCGTTATTTCAGTCACTTTTCAGCATCTATTTTGGACCTTGAGCAGGGAAATTGCCTTTGAAGAGAGCCATGTTGTAACTTGGGGAACAATCTAACATTGTCATTGACGTTTCGCCATAATTGAAAAAGTAGATGAAGAAATTTTTATGACTAAGAAACGTTGTCATTAGCAAATTATAATTATAGACGCCATTATTAAAGAAGAAGAAGAAGAAGAGGTCTGCTAAGGTCAGACTCAGGTCATATAAAAACTCGATCGTTCTGTGGCTTGGTTGTAACTCAAACGAGTGAAATTTTAACCGAACAACTGCGCCCAAACCCACGGAACGCACACCAGGTATAGGTTTAATGGGTACCCTTTCCAATGCATCAACACTCACCTCCACTGCCCGTGCTCCCGACTTACGCAAACCCTTGGAAACAATTAGATGACACAGCACACGTAATCACTATAGGCACTCTAGATTGAAACGACTTTGTTGCGACACTATAACTGCACTGCGGGGTTAGCCAAGTTGACATTCTACAATCGTTGACGCATAGAAAACATAAGTAACGAATCGTCATGTCACTTGGTCAGCCAATCAAAACTCTAGTTTTCAAATGGTCACGTAAAACTAGAGTTTTGACTGGCTGACCAAAGATTTCTATTTTAGTTTTCTATGCGTTAACGATAATAGAATGTCAACTTGGCTAACCCCGCTGAACCGAACACAAAGTAACAATGAACCGTCGTTTACGCATACCCGCATTTTATAACAAGTTCAAACAAAGACGAGTCGGGCAATGGAGTGGAGCGGGGGAACGAATTTACTACAACCGCTATTCGACAGCGGGTAGCAACAATTATTTTTAATTAAACTACCCTCACGCCGACACATATTTTTGTAAATCTTTTTTATGTGTTGTTTGTATTCGAGAAAGTAAATAAAAGAAAAAAAAATTATCGACATGAAATAAATTAGGTACCGAATCGCCATTTTTGATTCCCGCCAAAAAACTTATGAAGCCTTTCGTAAGCACGACTGCGTACGACTGTGTGCATTTAGTAAGTGTTGCCGTGCAGTGAAAACTTACTACCCATAATTGTCTAAGTACTAGAAGGATGAATGGATAGGAAAATTTAGCATTTTTTTAAGTTGTATACCTTACTTTTAAGAGGTAGTTAGTATGTTTATTCGGACTAAATAGGGGGAAAAATAAAAATATTGTAATTTTAACATTGGTTTTTATTGGAATTTTAGTTACTTAAAGCACGGTACGGATGAGGAAAACCAGTTGATCGACGATTATTATTGCGTGCTTCTTGGTTCACGCTGGCTGCTCTCATTGTCAGTTAGGTTAGAGATATACAGTTTTCTTTTTCTTAAATTTTGTAATTTTTCCTTTAACGACTTATTTCTTTTTTCTAGACGCCTCACTTTTTGATGTAAAACTTTAATTTTTTTTTTCATTTGTTTTTGTTTGTTTTCTAGGCGAAAATTACGCAGTCTCAATTTGTGTTTCCAGGGTGTATCGAAAATGGCTTCGTTTTCTTTTCCTATATTTGGTCCAGGCGTCGACGACAAGACCGGTGTCGGTGAGACGTGCTAAAAAGAAGAAACGGTTAGGTAACTACACAAACGGATAAGGAAACTGAAAATTTAACTTTAATTTTCACTTACACCTCGTAAAGAATAGGGCTGTTTCATATCCACATCAATTGATTCGATGGGTGTAGCTGGAACGTACTAAAAGAAGAAATGGGTAAGGGCCTTTTTCCTGTCATGCGGATTTACGCCCGCGCGCGGATCTAGTCCGCATGCAGGCTGCTCGCATTCTATCATTTCATACATGTTTTTTCTATCATGCGGGCAGCACGTGTGCGGAACGCGGATTGGCTCCGGGTGCGCAGCCCGCGTGCGTGCTAAACATATCCGGGCGGCGTTCTTCTTCTCCCTTCAGTGTGTTTTACTGTGACGTGGGTCGCACGCATGACCACAGTACGCACGATGGTTGTGCACGAGTCTAATCACTGGCGACACGCACGACACTGCAGCGGCAAACGATCTTTGTCCTGCGTGTGGCCAGGAGCGTACTATCACCCGCATACGGACCAGATCCACAGGTGGGCGAAAATAAGCATGACAGGAAAAGGGCCCTAAGTAACTATAAAAACATTTACGGCCGCACTCAGAGTCGACTTTAATGATTACTTAGTTAAGTATAGATTTTTAAAACAAAACTCCCGCAATCAGAGACGTTCAGTAAATTTATGTTAATTGGCATTAAATGAGATGTAACTTAATTAGTTAAATGTCAATTAACATTAATTATTTATTAAACTTGTCTGATTGTGGCAGTTTTGTTTGAAAAATCTATACTTAACTAAGTAATTATTAAAGTCGACTCTGAGTGCGGCGGTTAAACATTAACTTTAATTTTCACTTACAGTTCGTGAAGAACAGGGCTCTAATGGATTTACATCAACTGATTCGATGGGTGTAACTGGAACGTGCTGAAAGAAGAAACGTGTAGGGAAGTAAATAATTAAAAGTACATAATTCAACAAAATAATTAAAATTACTAGCAATTTAAAAATAATATCTTACCAATATTTTCACATTAAGCTTCAAAAAATGTGGTCACGTAAAAAAATACTAGTACATTATTCGTGCAAATTACTAAACAAAACTTGCCTATTTTGTAAGTTTTCCAAAAAAGTATACAACGTAACGTAATTATTGGTATGTTATGTATTTAAATCAGCGCGAAGAGAGAAAATGTCTTTTTTTATTTTAGTTTAGAATCGCTAAAACAACCGATTTGGGGGAGCACACAACATTTCTAAGAAATATTTTGCTTTTGAACACAGTAGAGAGAGTATACTCCCCCCCAAACAATTTCGCCAGTAAAATCGGTGGTGTGAGTGATACTAAAATAAAAACAGACATTTTCTCTCTCCACGCAAATTTAAATACATAAAATACTAAGAATTACGTATCTTTAAATTGACTTTTATACTTTTTTGGAAAGCTTACAAAATAGGCAAGTTTTTTTAGTGATTTTTACAACAGTATTTTTTTTTTCGAAACCACATTTTTTGAAAATATTATTATTCTTAAATCACTCATAATTTTAATTATTTTGTTGAATTATGTACTTTTAATTATGTTCATAGCTTAATTGAAGTGCCAGCTACAATTTAATTATTCAATGGTACCCATTCGATAAGTGGATTTTTTTTATTTGAATTTAAATATCAAATTTTGGTTAAACCTTAAAAATCAAATATCTCGAAAACCATTGAATTTTGGCCATAAATAGGGGGGTCCAATTTGTTGCATTTTGGCCCTCCTTTTAGCTCCTAATGGATATACGTCGAGTTGCAATTATTCTTGTATATAAACATTGAATATTTAACTTTAATTCTCACTTACAGCTCGTAAAGAACAGGGCTGTATCGGATCAACATCAATTGATTCGATGGGTCCAGCTGGAACGTGCTGAAAGAAGAAACGGGTAAGTAACTACATAAACATTACAAGAACATTATATTTTAGCTAACATTTTTTTTTATTTCACGTTTTGGCGCGTCTATCACACCTATGCAATAGTTTTAAGAAGACTTTTTTCTAGGAAATTTCACTGTCTAAAATTTTTATTTGGAATGTTTTTCGATATTTCGAACCACTTAGGGTGATATTGCAAATTTTTATATAAATTTGGCACATTGGCGCGTTTTTCACAAAAACTATGACACTGATGAAAAAATGTTAGGAGAGCGTTTTTATAGGAAAATCAATTGCCTATAATTAATGTTTGAAATGTTTTTCGATAATTTGAACCATTTAGGAGATATTGTCAAAAAAGTGTTTTTTGAGCTTTTGCTATTTTTTTCAAGCTTTCCTGTAGTTAAGAGACGTGACTCTTTGGAATACTAAATACTCATACGAATTTTCCCTCTGGTCATTATATTTGGTTATAATATTATAGAAACATTGGAAGTAACCTTTGGATATCTGTTTCGCACAATACGACGAAGTCCTTTATTTGTGTAATAAAAATCGTCATCATCGAAATGTGTTGAGCATACTACGCTGCGTACTGTTGGATTCCACGATGGCTGAGTCCGGTTTGCTCGAATTACTTCTATCCACTTCTCTTTAATAGCTTTATTCGGGAACCTCAAAAATATAGGTTTTTGAAGTTATGATAAAACATAAATAATAAAAATTAACGGCTATTTACAGTTATATTAATTTTATGAATATTAAAAGTAAAAATAGAAATATGTAGGTAAATGAACGTTGTTACAATTACGTTCCATGTCACATTAACTTACCCAATAAACGGGGACTAAAGTGACGCTTAGTAGTGGCAACACTTGTGTAAGTTGTCATAAATAAATATAATAACATTGATATTAATTTAACAAAAATATGGATATTTAAGTTTACTTACGTATGAAATGTGATACCATCCTGCTTTTTATTTTTCGTAGATTGGTTTTTACACCCTTTCACTACACAATTCGGCATATTTTATATTTTGTTTTATGTATTACGAATTATTACATCGTGACACTGCGCGCCGGTATAGCTCGACTGACAAGTGACAACTGACAAGTGACAACTGACAAGTGACAAGGTATAGTTAAGGCCTACTGTCATTGTTCTGAGGTTAAGGCATAGTTTCGATGAATGTGTGTGCATGTAATGTAACTATGCATGGGTAGAACATACCGGCGTAGCATAGTTTTATCGGCTTCACTTTTTTGTTGACAGCGCTCCGTCTTGATTTCTTATTTCGTCTGACTCTGTGAATTCTTAAACCTGTAAAAACCTTCAAATATGGTAGGTACCTACCTCAGAAGAATATATGTTTATGAACGATATAATCGATGTTTGACTCGATTGGCGCAGTGGTCACCATACCGCCCGCTGTTAGGTAGTCTACTCAGATGTTATTGTTCTGAGGTAGTCTTTATCACTATTTATGTATGACGTTCCGGTCGTCACGGTGGCAACACTGATTGTGCACTCGCCTGTCATAAGTCTAATTAATTTGTGCCTGTCATGGCTGAAAGTTGTAATCCGTGTATCTGTCTATTAAATAAAATTATCTGTACCCTTAAAGCGCGCTCCACATTCGCGCGCGAACCGCGCGCGACGCATGGTTCGCGGGTGTTTCGCGGATGTTTCGCGGGTGTTTCGCGGCTTCGCGGGTGGTTCGCGGGTGGTTCGCGGGTGTTTCGCGGCTGTTTCGCGGCTTCGCGCGCGAACAACGCGCGAATGTGGAGCGCGCAATAGGGGTTATAGGATGAAGGTCAATAAATCTATAAAATCGGGAGCATATATCAGTCCATTTGGTTTGCCTAGGACATAATGGATTATTTTTTAGGGCATACATTTTCTCCACTTCTTTTTATTACTTTCTAATGTTTAATATAAGCGTAACTGTAATACGCAAAGTATCCCCGCAGCAGCAACTTCGACGTCCATCTTTGTTGAGTGCGCGAACTATACTGCGGATCTGGCGCGAATGTCGATGAATGTGGAACGTTGGGAGTTCTTGCGTGGTTCGCGCCGCGAATCACGCGTGATTCGCGGCGCGAATCGCGCGCGAATGTGGAGCGCGCTTTAGACATAAGCAGTATGTCTGTGGACATAAGTCTAGTTAATGATTGGTGAAGCTCGGACGTTTATGCTACGTTCACACGCGCGCCGTGCAGCCCGGCGGGCTGCCTGGCGGGCTGCGCGGCATGCAGCCCGTCCCGGGCCGGCGGACATTCAAGCTGTTTACACGCACGCCGTCGTGTTAGTCAGTGCCAGAATGGCGAGCAGCGAGGATCTCGGTGTTGTTGCTGCCATATCCTTTGGCTTAACTTATTTTTATTGGAAAAAGGAACAAAATTATGAACGATTGTAATATCCGATCGTAGCGACTTTCTTAGCAACGTTGAATGAAGATCCACTCGTCGCGAAAGCGCGGGACAGACTGACTGCCCGCGCGCGTGTAAACAGTCACCGGGCGCCCGCACATTCATCCTTTGAACTTTGCCAAAAAACCGACACTTGCCCGATTCGCGGCATTCACGTTCACAGGCGCGTTCACGGGCTCGGGCGTACCGTTTACACGCTCGTGAATGTGAATGTGCACGTTGAATGTAGAGTTGAACGCACGCGTGTGAACTTACCATTATGTTTTAAACTTTTGTCTTCCGACGACTTTCGATATGTTAATGGATTATGTACATAGATATCACTTGCAAGATTGCATTAATATAATTAATCAGAAAGATGAATTAGGCTATTATAGTATCAAGATTGAGTAAGTCATCTTACCATATGAATTCTAGTAGTTAGTACCTAGGTAATTGTGATAAATTAAATTAAAAACTTTGCAAAATTGCATTGCATTTATACCTATTTGTTTAAAACTTTCTTTCGCAGCTTTTTAAAACTGTTTGAAACATATCCAGATGTTGGAGATAAAGTTTTATGTAGTCCTGTTGAAAGTTTAGCATCTTGTGATGAAGATTTAATAAAAGTTCAACAAAATATTTTGGAGCAACTTGAATATAAGGAAACATTGTCAAAATTGGATTATTGCTGCTTAAAAAGAAATGTGCATGCCAGATTTTATGGTTTACCTGTTTGCCCTGAATTGCATAGGACAGTTTTCCCTAAAAATGTTGATTTGGGATGCTTTTTAAAAGTGACAGGTAATGTGTCTTAGTTTATTGTTGCTTGTTGTTCCACCTGCACTTATCTAGACGTATAAATAAATGTTTGTAATTTATAATTTACAAATCTAAGCATGTTTTTTTTTCACTCAAACATTGAAAATGCTTTTTCTCAAATCAAGCTTTTTCAAAATTTCAACTTCAAATGTTTGATAAAAAAAATGTGCTAGTTGTGGAATATTTTTTTTTATCCTTACTATCAATTGACTATTATAGATACCGAATCTAGTCTTAACTCAATACTCCACTACTGGGCCCTTTTTGCTTGGACACCAACATAATTCTGTGAGCTTAAAATGCATCGAGACTACCTACCAACCAAAAAAATGCTCTTGAACATTTGAAACCAAGCTTAATCAATGGAGAGAAAGTTACTAATCCCAAATATATTAATCCTTATCTCAAAAAATCCCTTACGTCAATTAGCCTTTTAACCTTCAATATAAATATATCAATATCTTATAAATATATAATTTTTTTCACAAAATTGACAAATTTTAGGTACTATAGTCAGACTAACTCAAGCAAAAATGTTGGAGTATCAAAGAAAATATGTGTGTGTCAAATGTAAATTTGAAAATACAGTTGAAGCAAAATTTGAAAACAGATATGTGTTGAAAGCACCCTCAAAATGTGGTAACGATGTAACAAGATGCAAATCTTTTACATTTACACAAGTCAATCTAGTATCTAGATTGCATTGCAAAGATTATCAAGAGATTAAAATTCAGGTACACATTTAAATTTTCCCAGTAAAATAGAGCATAGGTACTTAATAGCTCCCTTATTTTAACATAAATCAAAATGGGTAAAAAAATTACTTTCTTTTCTTTTTTCTTTCTTTGACTTATGTATAAGTGGGTATCTCTTTTAGGGGCAAAGTCCCTTATCGCACCGTGGTAAAGGCTTGACGGTTGGGGCACATGGCATCATCGCGCTTATTGGTTAATGGTTTTTGGAACGCTTAAGTAATTATTATTTATTAGTTAGTGGTTATTGGTTGCTTATTGGTTCGCGACGGCTGAACTTGGTGGCGCTCTGTTATCTTCAACCGAAAATGGATGGAGAAGGGCATTCGCTACGACAGATCATCTCTTCTCACTTCAACGTGCATTGGTTGCATGGTGTAACCTACATATTATTATATTGTCATGATAGGTGCCATGGGTTACTGCTGTAATCGTGCGGCATTGACTATAATTTAATCTTCTTTTTGTAAGTACATATGTATTGTATTTAATGCCAGATGTGACACGAAATAAACCCTGCTGGGTTTTTGTGTCTGACCTTGTAAAAATTTTGTACTTTTTTCTGAGTAAACTCATGTTATAGGTTTACATACATCAAAAATTTTATTTGATTGCTTTCAAACGGTATTAATTCATTAAATTTTATAATATTATTTGGACGTCCACATAAAGAAGTACCAGTAGTGGGTTATTGAGTTAGACTAGATTCAGTATCTAGATTGAAAAAATATTCAAAAACTAGCACAGTTTTTTTTTTACAGAAATTTGAAATTGAAACTTTGAAAAAGGTTTACTTATATGAGAAAAAGCATTAAAAGTTTGTGTGAAATAAAAAAAACACACTTCTACTTGTTACAAAGATTTTTATAAGATATTATGTGAAATTGAAGAAAATTCTAATTTTAATTTATTAATAAATTAAAATCGCAGACGCAATTTTTCCACTGAACTTTATAAAAATACATACATATATTTGGGAAACTAAATGCCGAGAACTGGTACTTTTAGTTTGGCCGCCCACATTATGTTAATCAATAACATACTGCGAAAAGAACCTCGTTTCAATGGAGTGTTTCAGACATGCACTTTTTTATTTGGATACAGATAGATAAGCAATACTGTGTTAACCCACATTGGAGAGGGAAATTTTATCGTGTTGACAATTATAGCGCTATTTTGTGTCAACATTTTTTGTGTTCAACATTTTGTTGGTATTTAAATAATAACAATAAAATAAGAACATAATTAAAAAAAACGTTCTCTAACTCCCAATAAACTGTTCTGTAATAATAACTTAATTTTGTGGTTAACATGTTATTGCTTATCAGCGGTTTATAAAATAACATTTATTATTATTATTATAACTGGGGTAATAAATCTAAAATCAAGTTATAAAGTATACAGTATACAGCCACATGATGTGTTTGTCCATTTCTCTTTAGTTAATATTTTGATTTCTAGGAGCAAGTGAATAAATTGAGCATTGGCACCATACCAGGCTCCATGTGGGTGGTACTAGAAGACGACCTAGTGGACTGCTCAAAGCCTGGTGATGATGTTAATATTTGGTAAGCATGGTATAGGAACTTTCAAGAATTTACTGATATAAGAAATACGTAGGTATATAAATATATACTACATTACTACAAGCTTATGCTCCCGGTTTAACCCACGTGAGTTTCGGAATTCCAGCAGGAACTCCTAATTGCAAGCTATATAAGTTGAAAAAGTTTAATGGCAACCGGATTGACAGTCGTTATGTACAAACAAACAAATAAACATTAATTTACTAATGTATGTGGACTCTTCAACTTGAATTTCGAACTCAAACTTTGTTGCTTGCCGTTCCCTTACGACATACGAACACACACTGCACTGTGCAGACAAGCTGACAAGCAAGGAGTTAAATCAGTTCCCTTGTATGTGGAGTGTCGCAGGGTGCTTAAACTGTTGTCGTTCACCCCAGTGGCACTGTGCGTCGTCGATGGCGTCCATCAGTACACAACAAAAAGTCCGAAGTAGAGCTTGTGCTGCAAGCTAATTACATAGAAGTATGCAATGCGCAGAGGTCACAAGTAATAGCCACAGCTCCGGATATCAAAGAATGCTTCAATGAGTATTGGAGCAAGTTCGAAGCGTGTCCTTTGAAGGGGAGAGATAAGATTTTACTATCTGTGTGTCCACAGGTAATAGCCCTCGAATAATGCTATTGTTGGTTTTAAACTACAATATGATAGAATAAAAAATATATTATAGTATTTTTTTTTATAATCTTAAGATAATGCATATTATAATTGGTATTACTGCTTTTGGATTATATTATGTAGCTGTAGCTGTCTCGCGCGGTTTCACCCGCGATAATTTCGAAGTTCCCCCGGAATTGTTCCATACAAACTTTTCATCCCCTTAGAGGTTGAATTTTCAAAAATCCTTTCTTATCGAATGCCTAGGTACGTCATACAAAGAACACACCCTCCAAGTTTCAGGTTTCTACGATCAGCGGTTTGGGCTGTGCGTTGATCCATCAACAAAACAAAGGACTAAGGATTTTATATATATAGATTAATTATTGGCAGTTTTCTATTAAGTATAATATATTTTTTAATTGTACCATGTTGTAATTCTGCATTTTGTATTATCAAAAACTAATACCATTTTACTGTTTTAGTTTTTTGTTGTGTATTACATGTTTGGTATAAAATATGTTTCTAGGTCTATGGTCTGCATTTAGTAAAGTTAGCGTTGTTGCTAACTGTTATAACGGGCTCAAACAATGTTATTGAGAGTGAGAACGATAAGAAAAGTGAGGAAGAAACCCACGCGACCCGAGTGCGGGGACAGTGCCATCTCTTGTTAGTTGGTGATCCAGGTGCGTTCATAAACCAGAATGTATACAGAAATGTTGACAACTTTGAAAAATCTAAATTCTAATTAGTCCGTAAAATAAAAAGATTTTTTCGCTTTTTCAAACTTAATGAGAATATACATAAATATAGCGCATTATAAAGTTTAGGATGGCTCGTGACGTCATTATCCGCCATAAAACCCCCATACAAACTGCACCGGATAGTGACTTCAAGCGAAATTTCAAATCAATGTATCGCCGTTATTAGTAAAAAAAGAAAAATACGTGTCCAATATTTTTCAATAATCTACAAACCGGACTAAAAAAAATAGTCAACTAGCCCGAGGTATCATGCGTTAATTTATGAATAGTTTTATGTTAAAAGAACCAGAGGGTGTAACTTAGTACTACTGCTACTACTATCCTTACTAATATTATAAACGCGAAGGTTTGTATGTTATAGATGTTTGTTAATCTTTCACGAAATCCTACTGAATGGATTTTAATGAAACTTTACAATAATATAGCTTGTACATGAGAATAACAAAAAAGTTATAATATTTTAATCCGGAATTCCCACGGGTACTCCGAAATTACAATGGGTGAAACCGCAGAGAACAGCTAGTTACTAATCAGTGGCGTAGCAGTTTCACAGGTGGCGGTTACAGAAAAAAAAAGAAAAAAGGTTGATTTACTTTAACGTTTTTTTTGTAAATTTTTTGTTGTTACCGTGTATCCAGGTTTATATTAGTTTTTTTTTTACATTTATTATGTTGTTCATATGGCAACAAATGTAATTTCCACTTTTCAGGTTATTCAACTTCAGTTTAGGTACTATGCCCCAATTCTTTTTTATAAAATCAATTGAAGAAATATAATATAATAAGAATAGGGCGGCAAATTTGGGATCCGCACCGGGTGCTAGTGACCTACGCAGTACGCTACGCCACTGAATACCTATTACTGTATTCTAGGCACGGGAAAATCACAGTTGCTGCGCGCGGGCGCCGAGCTGACTCCCCGCTCGGTGTTCACGTCGGGCGCCGGCAGCACCAGGGCGGGGCTCACTTGTGCTGCACTAAGGGTAAACTATCCTTACATAATAAAAAACTAGCTGACACCCGCGGTTTCACCCGTGGGAAATTCGAAGTTCCCCCGGGGAATTCCGGAATAAAAAGTATCCTATGACACTCAGAATCACTTTAGCTTTCTATAAGTGAAAGAAACTTTCAAAATCGGTTCAGTAGATCCAGAGATTACCCCCTACAACGTCACAAACTCACAAACTTTTGCTTTTTATAATATTACTAGCTGTCCCCCGCGATTTCATCCGCGGTAATTTCAGAGTTCCCGCGGGTATTCCGGGATAAAACTATCCTATCTTTTAAGTTGGGCCAAATTACAACATAGTGACCTTTCATCATGATCGATTCAGTAGTTTCGGAGTCCACCGCGGACAAACAACGTGACACGTGATTTATATATATTAAGATAAGAAAGATTAGTATAGACAGTCTTCCGCCGTGTCTGCCCGTCTGCTCGCGATAAACTCAAAAACTTACCTACTGAACGAATTTTCATGCAGTTTTCACCAAGAGATAGAATGATTCGAGTTTTATATACGTATCCTGGAATTCCCGCGAGTAGGTAGGTAGGTACCTACTCCGAAATTATCGCGGGTGAAACGGCGGGGAAAGCTAGTTAATTGATCAATACTGAGATAAAGCTCATTGAAGTTTGGAAGTGAGGGCTGGTGACGTTAAAACCTCATATATCTATCTATACTATAATAAGAGTATAGAATCCGCGATTCTGTACATTGAATATTTTTAACAAAAATTTACAGGAGGTGATAAAACACAAAAAAAATATTTTTTGTTTGTCTGTCTGTCTGTTCGCGATAATCTCTGAATCTGCTGAATGGATTGTCATGTGGTTTTCACAGGTAGATTAAGTTTAGCCTGGAGCTACATATAGGCTTTGTTTCATCTTGAAATCGGATGTCGGGAAAAAAGTTGTGTAAAAACCTTTCACGCGGGTGAAACCGCGGGGCATAGCGAGTCTATTATGTAAACTACCATCGTCACGCGACTCAATGTATCGCCGTTACTTTTTGATTACCTACGTATCGAATATTTTTTAAATTACCTAGCCTAATATTATTGCGCATCAAAATAATATGCAAAACTGGCTTTGGTGTAATTTTTTTCCATGTTTTTTTTTTAATAACTGTCTGGAAGGCACCTGCCTTCGGTTACCTAACCGTTTTAGATTAGAAAAGTAGAAAGAAAGACAGGGATGTAGATGGGCAATTATAACCCAGTGCTTGAGTTTAAACCCAATAAAAGCCAGCTTTTATGTGCCACGGCAAGTTTATATCGGGTTTAATCCCAAGCACAGGGTTGATTGCCCATCTATATACCTGTCTTTCTTTATACCTTTTTAATCTAAAACCGTTACGGCCCTTCCAGACTGTTATTAAAAAAAAAACACGGAAAAAAATTACACCAAAGCCAGATTCTATTGGTTTGCATGTTATTTTGATGCGCAATAATATCAGGCTAGGTAATTTATTCCTTAATGTAGATTGAACGTGTGGTTGAACACTGTAAGTTTTTGTTCAGGAGGATGGCGAGTGGCAGTTGGAGGCGGGCGCGCTTGTGCTCTCCGACGGCGGCGTGTGTTGTATCGACGAGATCTCGCAGCTGCGCGACCATGACCGCACCGCCATACACGAGGCGATGGAGCAACAGACCATATCTATTGCCAAGGTATAGTACTACCGAACAATAGATAGAGATCATTATAATCCACTTCACAACACACCGATCTACTTACAAGCATGTCGTGGAAACCAAGCAACACGTGGTATACACTACTTACAATGGGTTTGTCAACGAAATTTTAGATTTTAATCCGTCTTGTAGATTAATAAAATAAAAAATAAGGTCGAAATGTGGTTGTTGACCGGTGGAGGTCGTAGCGAGTGGACGCCTGTCGCGTTATTTATTCGATAATTTCCCCACCGTTCAGCAGCCATTTTGTTTTCCAAGAAAGAAGCTGGTTTTAAAGAGGGAATCGTGTTTTATCTTAGGGAACAATCTCACACAGTCATTGGCGTTTTACCATAATAGTTGAAGACTTTTGAAAAGCAAAATTCTAATTAGTCCGTCAGTTAGAAAATAAAAAAACAATAGACGCGTATTTTTTGCTTTTTCAAATAAATTAAAATATACAGAAATAAAGCGCTTTAAAGTTTAGGGTGAGGGAGTCGTGACGTCACTAACCGCAAAACCGCCATACAAAATGTCAGAATAGTGACGTTACGCGAAATTTTAACTCAATATATCGCCGTTATTTTTTGATTACGTAAAAAAAGAAAAAATACGTGTTCAATATTTTTTAATAATCTACAAGACGGACTAAAAAATAAAAATTAGTCAAACATGCCCATTACTTTAATTGCTAAAAATACGTACATTGGCAGAATTAAATGCGATAAATCGCGATAAATTTGTAATGTAAAAACTTTGATCTACTGTCGCCATAAGATTCAACGATTGTTAATATGTTTTCTGCTGACTGTACAAAGTGGGATAGAGAAAGATTTATTACCTATAATTAATATGTTTAGATATGAAACTGTTTACAGGCCGGAATAGTATGCAAGTTGAACACTCGTAGCGCGGTGATAGCGGCGTGCAATCCCAAAGGCCACTACGAGACCGACCAGCCGCTGAGTGTCAATGTGTCGCTAGGAACACCATTGCTAAGTAGGTAAAGAACGAAAATTGCACATTTTATGATCGAAAAAAGGATATAATCTTTACATATTTAACCAACTCTATATTATGTGCAACGTGTTAGACAACAAGGGGGGGGGGGGGGGGGGGACGGACACTACTCCAGACTCGTCAATCTCGCTCATTTAGCTGACAAATGAAAAAGATGAAATGAAATGAAATCTTAGATTTGAGAACGTATCCAGTTTGAGTAGTGTTTATACTAATACAGATTTTAATATTGGGTAATATATTCGATATACGAACTTCATAATACATTCGGCAGAGAATGAGCCGCGCTCTCATACTTTTGGGATCGTTCGTCAACAGCGTCTCCTTGTGGTTGAATACTCATGAGAGATAAAGTAAAAGTTCTGAACAATGATTTTTTTGTTGAAAGTTAAATATAGGTAATAATAATTTAATAAGTATAGCTCTTTAGTAGTTTGTCATTTATATTTGAACATAACAAATGAACAATACCATTAACTTTTTATAGGTTTGATCTAATATTCATCTTGTTGGATTCAAAGAATAAAGCTTGGGATAAGCTTGTTTCATCCTACATTCTGTTTGGAGGGACCAATGGAATTGACTCTAAGAAACAGTGGAATCTAGAGAAATTACAGGTAACTTTGAGATACTAAAAATTTTTGCATGATTTATTAAATTGATTATTATTATCATTAATTATTACAACATTTTATTTCAGATGTATATAAGTTTAGTTGGACCCTGGAAAACACAAATGACGAAATCAGCAAACATCATTCTTCAATCTTATTATATGATGCAAAGGAAGTCGGAATATAGAGATCCTTCAAGAACCACTGTTAGGATGTTGGATAGTCTGTTCAGGTGATTAAGTTACATTTTTCGATATATTTTCGTAGGTACTCATTAATACATCGAGATACTCCTTTAGATACAGTCAGCATCAAAAATATGAATAGTGATCACTTTTGATAGTCCTTGCGGTATCTATGCTTGCTGTACAGTTTTATATTTAATTGAAAAAAAAAAGAAGAATATTTTTGACGCGTTTTTATTTCATTCAGGTTGTCACAAGCCCACTGCCGTCTTATGTACCGTAATGTCATATTACCAGTAGATGCGATTGTAGCCATTTCTCTTATGGATTTATCCATGCAAGATTGTACTCTTGAAGATACAGTAGATGCATTACACTCAACTTTCCAAAAATATCCTGATTTTGACTACTTGAATACTGCAAAAAAACTTTTGATAAAGTTAAATTTATATCAAATCTGGCAGGAAGAATTATTACGGTACGCTAAACTATTGCAAGTTGATCACAAAACTTTAGAAAGTGAAATTGATAAGAATAGCTACCAATTTTTTGCTAAATATGATGATATTGCTGATGATAATATTCCTCTCCCAGCGTCTCTCGTTACTAGTTCCTATTTTAATAGTAAAAAGTTTAAAGATACTGAAGACAATCAGAGAGAAGATTTAGAACAAAATAAAGAAAAAAGTATGCAAGATTCAAATGTTACAAATAAAGAAGTGAGTGAAAAATTAGCAAAAACACTAAAGAAGCATGCAGCTTTGAATAAATCTGAAAGGAAACTACCTGTTGTTAAAAACAAACGCAAAAGAAAAGAAGTAACTGTTGATACCAGCTTGATAAAAGGTAATACAGTTAAGAGAAGGAAAAACAAAATAAAGAAAGAATCAAAGTCATCGGATAGTGATAATGATATTGTAGTTGATCCAAACACTTTGTTAAATGCAGTCCCGAGTGTCAATGATGTTTTTGCTGATATAGAAATGGATTTTGGTAGTTCAGAGGAAATTTATCAAACTGACACTAGCATACCTAAATGTACAAAAAATGAAAATATTAATGAGAGTAATCCTGCAAACAAACCTGGTGATAATATAATTTCAAAAGAATTAAACAAATACAATCAGGAAAGTAATATATTAAACAAATCAGTAAATACATTGGATAAATTAAAACAGTTCCAGTTTATTGAGAAAAATGATTTAAGCAAATTTTACTGTGAAAAAGTTGCAAGTGTGCCATCTAAAAGTAATACAGAACTTAAAATACCTGTAACTACACTGATGGATGTCAAAAGTGAAGTATTGACTCATAAGTCTTCAGTTTCAAGTTCACAACTATCTATGTTTGAGAGTTCAGATTGTGATGATGCAGATTTAGACATATGAATAATAATTGTAAACAGGATATCATGTTTTTTTTTGAAATAACGAAATAACGTTTTCAGAATCAAATGAAAACTAATATTTCACCAAAGCTTTGTGAAAATCAGTTTCCACTTTCCAATAGATACCATTTTATTGTACCTATGTCTAATATTATATTTTATCATGTAAAGAATTTAACATATTAGTAAATAAAAATCTTGTCTTTGTAATGGTATAAATTTTATTTACATTTGCAATAAAATTATTATTTTATTAAATTAGTTGTTACCACTTTCTTTATAAGGATCTGTTTCATAATTTTCAATGAGCAAACTTTTGAATCTTCTAGCTGTGATGGTTATGTTGTCTTCACTGGCAGTGACATCAAGTACTTCCACACGAGATACATAAATGTGTTCAGGATTCTTAGGACTCACAGTTTTTATTAAGTCTATTTCATCACCAACTTGCACCTAATAGGTAGTATAAAAAATATATATTATAAATTCAAAAGCAATTACATCTATATTACATAAATGTGACGGTTAAAGTATATGAAAACTACTTACTGTAGCACTTTTCTTCATAATTTTTTTTCCGTTTATTCTTATTTTGCTCTCGTAAAAATGTTGCTCTATTTTGCTGAAAAAAAAGAATTCTAATTTTTATACACTTCCTTAGTTGAATATTTCTGATCATTATTTTTATTTATATTTTGAGCTCTTCGGGACACATGAGGGATGTTATTTTACATATTATCATAATCTCATTTTTTCCCAATGTGAGTAAAATATTTATTCAGGGTTATTTAACTTACTTTCTTGCAATGCCTAATGCAGACTTTAAAATTAGATCGGTCCTCAAAGAAGTAGTGTTCAATTTTACTATTTTTGAGTCTCTTGCGAGAGATTGATCATCTTCATAATCATTTTCATCATCGGAATCCTGTTCTCTCTGTGACAAATATTATTCATAGCATTAATGTTCTGTAAGAGTACATACCTAAACCAACTGCAGTTTTCTAGAGTTAAATCTAAATAGAATTGCCATCACATATTAAATCAGTTCTGTGGCAATTATTATTAATTAGGGTCATTAAGGTATCCGTTGGGAATAGCTCAAATATAGTTTTATTTGATACAATAGTTACCTAACAATCGTATTTATGGTAGGTATTTATTAGTTTGTCCTAATGTCATTAATCTTGGAGTACATGACAAAAATTAGGGGTAAAAGTTTTCTAAGTTACCTTTTTAGATTTATAACGAAATGTGTGCATTCTTATATCATTTTTGGGATATTTTATAGGTGCACAATTTATATTTCTAATTCTGTTATCAGAGTATTGTTTAAGCTGTTTTGGTAAATCTAGCCTAAGCGCAAACGCAATGGAAACACGAGGAAATAAACTTTTTCTTATAATAGTGTTCATCGTGTCATAAAAATATTTTATAAACAAAACAATCGTCTAAATCACAAAATTAACGATGAACAAAGTAAACAAACCAATTACCACACTCAGGCTGTCGCAACTTCCATACTTCAGAAAAAATGTATGGATTGTGTCCAAGTTGAAATGGTGGTATTCGGTCTTCTCGCTCTATAGACTATGGCAATGTCAGTCAGTACTCAGTCTTAGCGGTAAAAATTTTGGCGCCTGGTTCAATTGAAAGAAAAATTAATTGTTATTGTGTTATTATTTGTTAATTTAATAGTATTTCAGTGTTTTTTTTAGTTTAGTACGTTTGTTTTGTCTTGTAAGTGAACCATCGAATAAGATGTCTTATAAAACGTGTGAATTTGCGGAGTAAAATCGAAGAATGAAAATGGTGTAAAAAGGACTTTTCTTTCAAGATTTCCTCTTGATCCAGTCCGGTACGTAAATTTTATTCAATTTATAGTTGTTTTTATTCTTATTCAGTGCTTAAAATAACAAAAATAGTGTTTTGTAAATTTATTATGTGATTTGAAAGAATAGGTAAATAGTGCGGAAAATACATATACAGATTTTTTTATAGATATCGATAAATCCATTATTTTTGTTTTAGGTGCAAGAGTTGGGTTAAGACTAAAAAGAATTGGCCTATTTACCAATCGAACAACTCCATCAAATAAAATAGAGCAGTTGAATGCAGATCAAAATAAAATAGCACAATTGACTAAGAAAAAATAAGTCAAAGTCAATAAGTAAGTCTTTTTTATTCGTTCTGTTTTTACCGGGTGACCGTGTGATTATTCTTATAATAGTTTTAAACTATGGGCAAAGTTGTATGTTTAAGTGTTCTCCCTGAGCTGGACACTTGATTTTTTGCAAGAATCAGTTGCTTTCTCAGGAGTCAGGGTACATAAAATTGCAGCTAGCCGATACTGGTAATGAACCTAGCGATTTGTTTATGCTACATTGTCATTCGATTTTATTTTCTTGAATTTAGAATTTTTTAATTTATTCCAGTAATCAAGTGACCGGTTGACAAAAAGAAACCTTGGAAAACACCCACGCGCAGGAAGAAAAACCGTGACCCGTATTAGTCAAGTAGTCAACTTGACCATGTTCCACAAGACGGTGTTTCAATAAATACAAAAAAATACATTTTTCAAATAAATGTTGTGTCTCACTCCCAACCAGCTACTTTCTTTATTTGAGGCAGCTGAAAAAGGCACCAATGATGGCTTACATTAAGTTCAATATTAAATATACTTAACCGACAGCAATTAAGCCATCACTGGTGCTTTTTTCTGTAGCTATAAAATAATAAAAATACTATGAAGAACCGTAGTAGTCCTGATTTTTTATCGATATCGATATGACGACCATTCGCTATAAGCAGAACAGCACTATTTGTGTGGGAATCGGCCATGATTGCTAGGGCAAAAATTTTGACAATTCGCGTCATTCCATTTCACAGTATGGGAGTCCCATATCTTAAAACGTAGTGATTATATGATCTTTGACCACACTGTTGTGAGTACTGACACTGACACATGACATAAAAAAAGTTTTTTTTTTCTGAGTTGAGAGAGAATTTATAGAGTACATAGATGAAGGAACTGTCGAGCATTTGTTTTTTAGTTGTCCTAAACTCACATCCTCCTTCTATGACTCACTCCCGACAAAGATCTCCCGCCCCACCAACATGAAATGTCTACTTACTCTCACTTTCTCCCCATTTGTAAAGAAACTAGCTAAATTTATAGAAACTAACAATTTATATTTATGAATGCTCTTTGTGTTTATGTATATTATGTAGTTAGTATTTAAAAAAAAAATTACCTCTTCCGCCTTCCTCAACACCCCCTTTGTGGTATAACACCTCTAACATACCTTCCTTCACTAACTATATCTACTAACTTTTGTGTTGTCGTTTTTTTTTTTAGGTAAACTCAGGCTCTTGGTTAGTATCAATGCCACCGAACAAGCTTGTACTCCTTCGTTTACTTTCAACTACGTGACATTGGCGGAGTCACTGTGAGTAAAGCAACACGGTGGAAGCCATATTTTAAAAGAAGAAGAAGAAGAAGTTAAAGAGTAGAGATGTTTCAACTCTACTTACTAATTGTGCCAAATTCGAGTTAACTCGAGTTGAATTCTCCCTAGCTCGAGGTGAATTCTCCCTAACTCGAGTTAAATTCTCCCTAATTTCGGGCTGGCCATCGAATAGGTGGTACTTGTTATTTTGATAGGGCTGGCGGCAAATGAACGAATCATGGGAAAGAGCGAAAACACGATTCGTTCTTTGGTGCACGTTTTTACTCCCGGTCACCCCCCATTGCATCGACCGAATGACACCGACGCGACGATGATACGAAGTTTTCCGATCATATCAAACTATGGGTATGTTCCATACTTACGGATATCCTTCCCAGACATACTGTCTAGTTAATCTGAGGCCTTCGCTCTCAGTGACGAGAAATTCGTTCCGTTTATGTTCCGTATATTGGACTAAAAACTAATAAATGACTACAAACTAATATACAGATATTACAAATATTATTAGTTTGGCAACAGTCAAATATTATATTACAATACGTTTAAATAAGATTGACATCCCACCTTACAACATAGATTTATTTTGAATCTGGCGATGAGGAAACAGACATTTTTTTTATATATAATTCTCCCCTTTCGGGAAAGGCAAGGGATTCTAGGTCCATACAGCCTGTACATTTTTTTGTTTTTTTTTTACCCCACTGGGGAAGGCAAAGGAAGCTAAGTCCGGCAAAGGAAGCTAAGTCCATACAGCCAAGTCAGCAGTATTTTTCTTCTTCTGAAGTTATTTACATCGAAATGCATTGGTGAGATGCAGATATGGATGTGCTATTCGGATACATATCTTTTACTAGAAGGATACGTGACATATCCAATCCTTGGTCGGACACGTTTAGCCCATACCTATTACACTGCGTTCGATCCACAGAACACTGGTTCGATCCCAATCCGTGAAAATACGGATCTAGAATGGTGGTACTTTGGTGGGGGCGGCATTTCGCAGGTTAGATTTTTTTTTAAGTCGATTTTCTTTTGAAATTTTTTTTCGTCAATATTTTTGCTTGTCATAAATCCAGGTTTTTATTCGTGTTTTTACTTATTGTGTTGTTCATATTATGTCAACAAATGTGATTTTCACTTTTCAATATGTGAAAGTTGAAACTGCCTACTGGTTCTACCTACTCCTTTGTGTTCTTTTCTTTCTTTGTGTTGGATAGTCCATTTATCGAGGAAAGCTATATTTGTTATTTAACATCGTGCTATAACGCTACGACCAATAGAAGCGGAGCAGCAAAACTTGCAAAAAATTATTCCTTTCGAGAGCTTCCTTTGTGTAGGTACCTACGCTACGTAAACGGTTATGTAGATAGGTACCTATATAGTTACGCAAAAATCATGTAAGTAGGTACCTACCTATAGTAATCGAATATATTTTGCATTAATAAGATGTTGCCTCAAATTCACGCGGGTGAAACCGCGGGGCACAGCTAGTAGAACTATGTATAAATTGCAATATCGACCCGTCGCGCGTCGAGAGATTCTATATTATTATTTTGTATTTTTATTATTTAGACAAATAAACTAAGCGCGGGTCGCGATTGGTGACCTCACATTACCGTGGGAGAATACTTGAGTCGAGTGTCCATCTGTCTGCATCCCCCGATAGGTAGTGTTATCGTTGGACTGGTAGGTACGGCGTCAGCGAGGCCCTCTTGTTCCCATAAATTCCATGAATGGAGTTTCGAAGTTTTCATTAGTATCCAAAAATATAAATACAGTCCTAATGGTCAATCATCATCATATAGATGTCACCATATTTTATTATTGTCGTAATGTAGTTTTATATTAACATTTTCGAAAAAAAAAAAAAAACACTTTTCACTTTGAATGTAAACGGTGGACGTTCTTCCTACACTGTGGATTGTGGAACTCGCAGTCTGACGCGCCGATTTTTAACAGACTTCCCTAAAAGGAGGAGGTTCCCGATTTAATACAAAAGACAAAAATACTCGTAATATTATTATTGGTTTGTGCTACCACTGATCGATTTGAATCAGTGACAAGCCAAATAGCGAGTGGGCCGTAGGTCTACGGAGTGGGCACATGGTCTACGTCCACTCCCGCCACGAGCTCTTCGTGAGCAGAGTAACCCAACTCCCAAGTGGACAGACACACGCGGGCTTGGTACCGAATTCAAACCGATCAGTGGTAGCACAAACCAATAATAATATTACGAGCGTTTTTGTCTTTTGTATTAAATTTGTTATTTTTAACTTTTAAGTATAGTGCATTTTTGTGTATTTTGGAAGTCGGTTTTAATTTTTTTTATTCAAATTTTGTTTATTATCTATTACGTGCATGCTCAGATTACTTATTATTTAACATTCATTCGTTTGTCTTAAAGCCTGCTTTAAAATACCTAAATACTAGAAAATACGCGAACAGTTTAAATAAGAGTAGCTAGTTTTATTGACTCTATGCCATGCTATAAGAAAGTAGCAAACTTCTAAATTTACGAATAAAAGTCATTTAAAGAAAGTTATTATGGTATCACTGCTGAAAATAGTTATAAAGTTAAAAAATGTAGGTAGGTAGGTAAATATTAACATAAAAAATAAAAGTTCTCTGATTCCAAATACTACTGTCACAGATAATATAATTCTATACTACCACTGTACAATAAACCTACCTAGTACCTACCGAATATATCTACCTACAACATCGCCCGTTTTGAAATGAATATTTCGCTTTTTCAATAGTCGGGTTTATTAATTAAAAGTGCTGTCAACCAAGCGGTATTACATTCCATACTATATCACATTAGCCATGGTTTGTCTCACTAACATGTGGATTGTGGACACATGTCTCGCATTCGAAACGATTCTTATTTTTGTATACGAGATTATGTCTTCGGCAAGTTCAAAGGGGTTCTTAATTTGATACAGTTTATGGCTTTGTCTACTTTTTGATGAGTGGGTGGAATTAATTTTTAAAAACGAACTAGAAATGCACCGTTGCCACGGTAGTAGGTATGTTTAACTTTTAGTATCTATTGTTATGGCAGCTCTATGTAGAGTAAGTAGCTTGGTAGCTAATTAAAATATTTCCCCCTTAATTAAACGCACGGAGCATTTTAAAAGTCCCAATTCACTGGTCTGTAATAATCGTTACTATTCTTCGAGTCATAATTCATAAGTTGAGCATCGCAGCTTTGCTTATATTCTAAACATTTATATGGCGATAAAGTTTCTTTATTATAAACGCATTCTTGAACAATACAACGTTTATGACGCTTTGTATTCGTCGCGGACGGGAAGTTATGAATACATCGGTACTCGGGTTACGTTGTTATAATGTTAACAGACAAACATAAACACCGCTACTAGAATTTAGATGGCCAGCTATGCCATAATTTATAATATTATGATCCTTGAACTATAAAAAATGTAGAGTGCCCACTTGCTTTAATGTGGTTCACACGTTACCGTTTGTAATTTAATGGACATAATAATATATGCGGCTGTATTTTTGGTCCGAGTAGACACATTTAAATTAATTAGACTATCAGTTAGAGTTTAAAAAACTTATAAAGGCGTAATTACGTAGAGGCGTAATACCTACTTCGTGATGTTAGACCACATTGTGCGACTCTATTCTTTGTGTGGCAAAAATGATTTTTTTTGTGAGAAAATAAAAATTGTAATTACCCTAAGTCTACACTTCTACAATAATCTACTCCATCCATCTAATCCATTATCCAATCTATAATCCTTAGTAATATTATAAATGCGATAGTGAGTTTGTTCGTTTTTTACGCTTTCACGCCATAACAGCTCAACCGATCATCACGAAATTTTGTATGCATGTTGTCAGTGGTAGGTAGGTACCTACATCAGAGAATAAAAGGTACTGCCGGAACTCCGGCGGGAACTCTGAAATTGACGCGTGTGAAACCGCGGGGAACAGCTGGTATTAATATAAAAAGGTAAAGTTTGTTAGTTAATAAGTTTGGATAGTGGTGATCTCTAGCACTACTGAAACGATACTTAAAATTCTTTCACTAACAGGAAGTTACAGTATCCCGAAGTGTTGTTATATTTGGGAATATTTTTATTTGGGAATAAAGAGTTCGAGGTAATACGCGGAGAAAGGTATATAGTTACGAGTAATTTAGATCTTGTAATGTGAGATAGGTTTCTTTCATCTTGATATAAATTTCTGCGGGACCAGCTAGTTATCATAACTTGGCTGCTTATCACTACATAGTACACAAAGTCGCTTCCCGCTGTCTGTCCTTATGTACCTATGCTTAGATCTTTAAAACTATAAGTAAAGGATTTTCATGCGGTTTTCACCAATAGATAGAGTGATTCATGAGGAAGGTATCTATATATCTATATTTTATCCTGGAATTCCCACGGGACCTCCGAAATTGCCGCGGGCGAAACTGCGGGGGACAGCTAGTATCTCATAAAGCGATTGATAGGTGAGAATAAAATAGAAGTTAACTACGGGTCTTATTTTGGTTGAATTAGTAAATAAGTAGTCACAAAACGATAAAATACAAAATCTATAAATACGAGTAGGTAATACTATACGGATTCATATTACCAAATATTTACTATAAGGAAGCTGTCTTAAAGAAGCAGAGTTGGGTAGCTCAAAAGCTAACGGGAGCGAGAAATTAGATTTCTCATTTGACGCTCGGCATCCCATATCGTATATCATGTGTAGGTGACACTTCATCACGATGCACGGCGTCGCCGCCCGTGGCCGGCTTCCTAAGGAAACGTAGGTAGTGAACTGGAAAACGAACCTATATAATATACATAATGTCGTGAAGAGATTTCACCATCATAACCATCATTTCCCCACTGTTTCACCTGCGTTAATCCCTCGATATTTCGTTACAGGATAGATAGTTTCCTATGTGTTAATTTAGACCAACGATGTTTAGTAGTCGATATACTCAGCGATTTTACAAAATTTTGAGATTCAAGAACTAGTTGTTCTAAGATAAAAATTATGCTATCACACTTGCTATGTAAGTAGGTAAGTAGGTAGAATTTTAAAAAAAGTTTAGTAGTTCCTATAATTATTACCCTTTTCAAAAAAATCCCTAGCCGTTTTACCCGCTTGGTTTTCGGGACTCCTTTGTATCCTCATTCAGAAGAAATGGAATAAAATTATTATCCTTATAGTTTTGAAGTTAGAATTGTGAACTCGATGTTTGAGGAATTCTTTTTAAATAAAGTAACATGCTCTAGGTCTTCTGGAATTAGACTCATGAGGTGAAAAGGTTACCTTAAATGCAGAGGGAACGGGTAGGTATTGAGAAATGAGGGACAATGAAAGCGATCTACTTTTATAAAAGTTATGCATATAAAATTATCCTTATTAATTATAAATGCGAAAGTGAGTTTGTTTGTTTTTTGTTACGCTTTCACGGCTAAACGGCTCAACCGATCTCCATGAAATTTTGCATAAACGTTTTCAGGGGTACAGAGAAAGACATAAGCTACTTTTTATCCCAGAATTCCCAAGGGAACGCCGAAATTAACCCGGAAGACACCACATTAAATTTTGTTTATTTATATACTTTATATATATATTATTTATATACACGTACTCAAGGGTAGATGCAGAAAAAAATATAGGATAGTAAGTACTTTTATCTCAGAATACCTACCCGCGGGATCTCCAAAACTAAAGCGTAGGTAAAGCTAGTACTTACGTAGATAATAATATGATTATGTTGCTAACCCAGGACTCAGGGGTAATTTCGTTACAGTATTGTGAGTTTTGACGATATTTTTCTGAAGACAAAAGTGAGCTACTGACGCTGCTGTATTCAAGTAGCTCTACCTACTAGGTACTAATTTAAACAGACTCTGTAACGACTTAAATCACAAATAAAACATTTCAACCCAAATATTTTATCATTCTCTTTCTGAGTGAACCCTTAATTTGTAAGTCAAATTTCTTTCTAGACGATATTTTTTTTGTATGATAACTTTATGGGTGGACCATGTGGTCCAAGGGGCGTTATATGGACTGACTGACTAACGCGACTAACTTGAGTTTTACGAGTAATTTCACGGTATTCATTCCTTCACAGCGGGCGGCCGAGTTTGAGTGTTCATAGTAAATGCTAAAGGTTAAAAAATAATACACTTTTAATAACACTTATTTCTATTTGACAGAGATAATACCTCCTGAATTTGAGTTACTTATTTATCTATCATTATAGGTACTTATTATATGGTTATTTGCAGGCGTTCGCATCTCAACTTCGATAAAATCTCCATTTACCTACTTAACTGGTTGGTATCTTTTTAATATTGATGAAAATGGTAAGATATTAAAAGTATATTCCAAATTCCATTAGTATATATGCCCAGAGAGAAGGTAATCACTACGTTTTATATGCCTATAGGTAGGTATGTCGCACAATTTACTAACAAATTTAAAAAGTGCGAGTTTTGATTCTTTTTTTAAGTCAACACAACTTTTAATTCTAAATAAATGTTCTTTCTTTTCCTATTTTCATGTTTTTTATCAGTTATAGAGGGTAATAAAAACCGACTTCCAAAAACACAAAACTGAAAAGCTAAAAATAAAATGCTAAAATTAACAAAATACCGATTTAATCCAAAAGACAAAAACACACTTAATATTATTATTGGTTTGTGCTACCACTGATCGGTTTGAATTCGGTGACAAGCCTGCTGGTGTCTGCCCACTTAGGTTGTTCTGCTCACGGAGAGCTGGTGGCAGGAGTCGACTTAACCCATCTACCCCCTCCATATTTGACTTGTCACCGACTTCATACCGATCAGTGGTAGCACAAACCAATAATAATATTAAGTGTGTTTTTGTCTTTTGGATTAAATCGGTATTTTGTTAATTTTAGCATTTTATTTTTAGCTTTTCAGTTTTGTGTTTTTGGAAGTCGGTTTTAATTTTTTTGTTAAAAATTTTTGTTTATTTTTCGCTTTTAAGTGACTTAGTTGGTAATTTCTCTAAGTTACAATAGTCTAATGTCAACTGCTCATCACCTTTTACAAAATATTACTTTTCCCGACGCAGGGACGTTAATTGTTGAGGAGTTCTCCTAGTGCATCACCATCAGTTCCACTTCACCATATACATTGTGACGGGCATAAATTGTTTAGAAACCATATTTAAGTTAACGATTCAGAACCCGTGAAATACCTATTATTTAGTAGTTCCGATGACCATCTGTGGTCTTCATCATCAGTTCCACTTCTTCAAATTTTGCTTTCCGAAAGCAAATAAACGATTTACTATAAAAAATCCAAAAATCGCTATAGGTGTAGCTATAATTTTTGAAGAGTTCCCTCGATTACTCCAAGATCCCATCATCAGATCTCAATTTGGTGACAATGGAATCGATTTGGGAGTATCCCCTTTCAAACAAAAAAACAATTTTTGAAATCGCTCCAATCGGAAGTAAGTAGTTCTGATGACCATCCGTGGTCTTCATCATCAGTTCCATTTCCTCAAATTTTGCTTTCCAATAGCAAATGAACGATTTAATATAAAAAATACCCAAATCGCTATATGTGTGCCTAAAATTTTTGAAGAGTTCCCTCGATTTCTCCAAGATCCCATCATCAGATCCCGACTTGGTGGCAATGGGACCTAATTGGGAGTATACCCTTTCAAAAAAAAAAGAATTTTCCAAATCGGTCCAACCGTCTTCGAGTAATCGGTGAACATACATAAAAAAAAAAAAAAAAAAAAAAAAAAAAAAAAAAAAAAAAAAAAAAAAAAAAAAACATACAATCGAACATAGAACCTCCTCCTTTTTGGAAGTCGGTTAAAAACTTAGATACATGTTTAGACTTTATATATCACGAGTTTTGCTGTACACAATTATAAGCTCATTTTGTCGACTAACAGGGTGATGTGGAGCTTAATTAAAATTCTGCACCATCAATCATTGCTTTATTGATTTTACGTCACATGCATTCGGTGTTCTGTCAGCCGTTATCAATTTAGCACTCAAGCATTGGTCGGGCAGCGGGTTGCATCCTGTGAAATAAAATCAAATAATAAACACTAATAATGACGGGGATTTATAACTAAGTAAGGTACCTACCTACCTACCTACGAGAATTATTTCTGCAATTAATTTACCCATGTTAATTTGTTTCATATAGATAGTTCATATTTATTATATACAGAAATTATTATCTTTTCGGTTCGTAAGACAATAAATTTTATTATTTGTAATATTTGTTTTTTTTTATTAGCAGAGTAAAAAGGAGACAGACTTAAGAATAAAAGCATCGCAAGTCCACGCTCAGTCACTGAGATGCACATTGCACACAGCACAACATAAATGTATCCTCAGACAGAATATCACACGAAAAGTTTTAATAAGGCCTGAGAATATTAGATACACTTTGAGAATGTGTCAATAACAATAATATTATGAAGCTCAAGTAGCAAGTTACATACATACCTACATGATTTTATATTTTCTTCCACCTGTGTCTGTACTCGTTACCTATATGGTACAGCTGGTCTATGAAGTCTACATGCAGATAATGTGAAGTTACTACGGTTATTGACAAATAGTTGAAAAAGAATAAACTAAACTTTGTTTTGATATGCAACGGAAATTATTTATATTTCATTAGCAAAGAGTGCCGCTTATCAAAACACCCTACAGTAAGGTAATGTACCCAACTGGGCCTGTCTTGATACGATAAACGGATTGAACGCAATAAAACTAAACAAGTTAAACGGCTCGAGGCCAATAAACCAGCCGCCCCCAACCAGATAGTTGCACCAATGATGATATTTGACTTCCCTACTCCTTATTGTACGCAAAGAAACATTATAATGGCCATGATATCACGATGAGTAATGTATGCCCCGCCAGATGCATCTAAGTAATTGACATAAACAAGTACCTACACGTATATTATAAAAGCAATAAATTATTAAATATCATTTGTCTCTAGAACTATGTGAATGATGTTGCATTGTTGCATCCAGATATTCATCCACAGAAACCATAACAATTATACCTACCTACTGCAAGGAGATAGATGATTGTACCTTTAAAGTTTAAAATCTGATCTAATGTATCGCTAAAACGTACGAAATGATTAATAACACTGGCGCTTTTTTGAAGGCTATTGTGCCTCAAGCTCTTACCAAGAAATAAAAATTTAAAAATTCTGAGAGCATTTACGTTGCAGCCTTCTCACAACGCGAACGTTCTATTTATAAAATCCCGAAACTACAGCGGCCAGCAACACGACGTTTTAAAAAAAGGTTTAATGTGTACGTCTACAGTGTAGTTCTAAGACAACAAGCTCGGTATCTGTTGGATCTCGACATCCACGAGATGCCAGGATGCCAGTATAATTTTCTTCACAATTTCAAAACTGGAAAAAGGCCAGTGCGTTTAAATGGCGCATTGCAGACAGCTCTAATATAACAATTTTCTTTGATCTGCACCTCGGTTAAGTGTTAAGATTATCTACGCCTAAGTGGCCGTTTACTGATGTGGATAAGATATTAATTAGGTTAACTATACATAATTATAGTACCTACGTATAAGGTGAAAGTTATGAGTTTTGTAGTGAAATTATTGCCATTTTCAACAGACAGCATAAACGCTAAGTTATATGGTTTGCAATATATTGTTTAATTTACTATTATAAATTAATCTTTACATCTAAATTTTAAATCCAGATTATTCTTTTATAAATATGTATTTGATTTAATACCTATAGTTAAAACTTGACAAACATTTTTATCTTGGACTCCAACTCTACTTGATCACGAATAAAACCTTATACACACCGAGTCACCGACCAATTGATATCAATAAAAGGTTTAAGGATATCGCATTCTGAGTATGGGCAATGCCTCGTTTCTATCTAAGGGCAGAGGTCAGAATATCATGAGCGTTATAACATTTATACCGCGTGGGCGGGATTTTACTGCACGCTTAAGGGGGCACAGAGAAATAAACTTGGTACAAATGTGTCGGGACGTCGGACAACTCCAACATCACTGTTGCGCGCCTTGACCCGTTCTCTCCTTTTTATTCGGCCCTTATAGTTAAACTGCTCAACGCCTAACTTTTATTAAACAACCGTAAACTCTCCTTACCACCATTTTCTGATAGCTTGCAATATTCCTGTCGCATAATAATTTTAAATTTACTCTCGGTTTACTGTCAGATTAAAATTGTTTTTTTGTAAAATACCTAAACGAATAAATGATAATAAATAAAATATCATGAATCACATTTGGATGCAGATAAGCAATAACATGTTAACCCACAAAATTAAGTTAGTGATTCAGAACAATTTATTGAGTGTTAGAGAATGTTTTTTAATTATGTTTACCTTATTAATTTTTTAAATATGTAACTAAATATTGAACATAAAAAATGTTGACACAAAATGGCCCTGTAATTTTTAAAACTTTAATTTACTCAAAATTTCTCCATTGTGGGTTGACACACTATTGCTTATCTACTTATGTCCATTTATGAAAAGCTACCCAGCTAAAAATTTATTGTGTTCTTACAGCTGTTACAGATTAACTAATTTATCTGTATCGAACCACTTGTTGCCCCAACTAAAAAAAAACAATCAATTACCTACCTATAGGGCTACTAACCATATAGGGCCAGTACCTAATGTCGCTCTGTATGCCAGTTAAAATTAACAACGTATGTGGGCCAAAATACTTTTTGATGCCTAATCCGAGCAGCCAATTTCCGATTTCTTAAAAAAAATAAAATTATCATTTTCTTATTTTTCTATGCAGATATAGATTCGTTATAGTTCGATTCATAATATACATACCTCAGCAGCGATAGTTTTATTGAGTTAAGTATATTTGTGGCAAATAATGTATGAAGGTGTCCAAAAACTTAACAACAGCGTTACTTTTTTACAAATTTAAGTTTTTTATTGAAACTGTACAATGAGAATTTTTAACATGTCAGTTATAAACAGCGACGCTTATATTGATCTCTTATAAAGTTAAATTACAGAAATAATCAGTTTCATAGAATATTCTTACTAATTTACTTTACTGCGTTACCAAAGTCTCATTTTAAAACTCAAACTTTTCTATTAGTGACAAAAAACAACTTAAAATTAATACCAACTGACGACATAATCTTCCATTTTTTATAAATAATACGTACTTAAAAGTTAAGGCAATTTAAATCATTAGAAGCCTATGTATTACTGAAAATACTACAATAATCAGAGGGACACAAAAGTAACGCAGTAGTAAGCTTAGTAACACAGTAGTATTTTCTTACGATACAATACTTTGTACTTTCTATAGAGATCTAGTATAATGATAAAAACCAAATAAAATTTTACTTCTTATGACTCGATATAATAGGTATGTATCAAGTAACTTAACTTCAAAAATAAAGCTAAGCTAAGTTAATACAAAAAATAATTCCGCCACGTCAATATTTATTAGGATTAACAACTCAACACAAATCAACCTTATAAACTAGCTATTTTCCGCGGTTTTCACCCGCCTTAATTTTGGGTATCCCATGGGAATTTCGGGATAAAAAGTATTATTCTGATGTAGAAGCTATATTATTGTAAAGTTTCATATAAACTCATTTAGTATTTTTTGCGTGAAAGAGTAACAAACATCCATACATGCAAACTTTAGCGTTTATAATATTAGTTAGGAGGTTAAGTTAGTCATACTTTTCTAAAACGTTTAATGGCTTATCATAATTAAAGTCAAAATAAAAAAGGGCGTCCTTTTACCTTTCACGATAATTTTAGGCTTAGGAACAATTTTCAATATATTATCGCGTCAGGTTCGTCACAAATATCAGTCTCTACAGCTTTACATCTTTTATCAGTTTTATCTACTGTCTTGTAAACAATAATTTTAACGTCTTCTTCTTCATCAACATCACTTTCAACAACACTGAGGTAAGTGTAATGTTTGTTTTTAACAGAAGATTTAGGTACTTTTACTTAGTCATGGACACTGTATTGAAGTTCACCGGGAGTGTTAGTAATAACTTGATTTACTTGCATCGTATCATAGAGTAGCACTTTCAACGTTTTGAATGTCACTGTCAGTCAATATATAAACAGACCTTGCTCAACTCCTTCAAGGTGTAAAAAAGGCTTCTGCATCAGAAATATCCGAAGCAGCAGCTACTTTATCATCTGCGGTGCATTTGAGATAGCCACCAACACCAACACCATCAGCAACCTCTTTCCCGTGACCAACTTCAAAGAAATCCCATGTAACGCGAATGAAATTTTATTCGCTGAATATTCTGTAGCTTAAAGTAATGCCTATAGCAACGTTGTTTTTCTGTGTTTGTCAACGCCATTTAATGCAGAAGCTTCTTGCTGAGGAAAAAAAGGAACAATATACTGGTATTTCGATTTAATAACGTTTTACTGACATTAAAAACACACTACTGCGTTACCAATGCAACAACTGCGTTACTTTCTAATAACGCAGTGTAGCAGTTACGCAGTTGTAAATATTTGACTTTGTTGTAAATGTTCACTAAATAGAATAACAAAATGTAGATATTTTAACACTGACAGAACCAATACATGACTAACTGCGTATAAAAATAATAATAATGTAAATATCGTCAGTACGTACCTTTCGACAGTGGTAACTCAGCGGCCACGCAATAAATACACGCACCTCTTTCAACGACTGTGACCACGACTGATCTGGCTAGCGTACTCCCCCGTGCAGTTGCAATCATTCGTTATAACAGTTACATTAAATCAAACTGAATGAAGAGCAAGAAAATGTAATATACTTACTTTAAGGTTTATTTTCATATAGCAACGCAAGGTAGTTACGATTTTAGTCTTCGTTGGGGACAAAGATAAAATATTTTTTTATTTCATTAAATGTTTAACGTAAAAAATATCTTTATTACAATTAATAAAGTTCAGAAACTTACATTTTTACTGTGGTATTCAAGATAAACTCCATCTAAGAAATATTGTGAGAAATAGCTAAGTAATAGCTGAGACACGTGCTCAAGGACAACAGTATTTTGTATTAAGAACTACTGTGTTACTAAGAATGACAACGTTGTTACCGTAATTTTCGAATAAAATAACATATTTTATGGTTAAATCTTGTTATTTGCTCTAAACAATAATGTTCTATTTCGAAATTAGTATGCTTTTTCCACAAATTTGTACTGATATCCCATAAAATTTAATATTCATTCGAAGAGACCAGTTTTTAGGCATCAAAAAGTATTTTGGCCCATGTACTATCAGTAACTTTGTAGCCATTTCAAGTGGGAGTTTAATTTGGGATACCTATTCCATGGTCCTAACTAATATTATTTTAAATGCTTTATCGCCTTTAATCGTCATGAAATCTTGCATATACATTGTCACTTGTCAGGGTAACAGAAAAGGACATAGAGTCATTGAGTCACTATTATACGCTAGTAATATTAGTTCAATGCATAGTGTAGACTTTTTACTCAGTGATTCCTGCGGGTACTCCAAAATTACCACGGGTGAAACCTTGGGGAACAGCTATTAAAATTAACATCATTACATTTAACCAAAATTACAAGTGGGAGTTATATAATTTATGATATATCACAATATTTAAATAGAAATGACAAGTGGTCACAGTATAACACAGTAATTCAATTTTCGCTCACAAAGATGGTGGTAGTCGTTCATTATTGTCACATTTTATTTTAGGGCGACACAATCCTGCGGGCGCGACGGTGTAGGCGACCAAAGATGTTTATCACGAACTATAATTTATTCCTTGGGGATTTGCTAAACTTATATCAGAGTAGGCAGCACATGGGATATATCCGCTACCGGTAGGTCCATCATATTTCATGTTGTTTCTTTTTCCATATTTATATACTTATCTATTTATAATTTGCAATATTTATCTACTAATCTATAACTTCCATATCTAAGCTTGCTTTGCTTTGCTTGTAGAGATTGTAAAGAACTCTTGGTCGGTAAGGTACCTATAAAGATTTTAGTTTTACGGTCTTTGTGTGAAGGTACCTACCTTTAATAAGCTTAACGGGTATAAATAAAGAAAAAAAAACCAGAAATACCTAACTAGTAACTTTGTAGTACACTACGATTAAATAATAAACAACTCGAACTGAACGATTGAAATTTTTTCATTAGCTGGTAAACTTAAAAGACAATGTTTTAGAATAGGGATGTTGACTACTATTGAAAATCAAAATTCTAATTAGTCCGTCAGTTAGAAAATAAAAAAACAATAGACACGTATTTTTTGCTTTTTTAAATAAATTAAAATATACAGAGATAAAGCGCATTAAAGTTTAGGGTGAGGAGGTCGTGACGTCACTAACCGCAAAACCGCCATACAAATTGTCAGAATAGTGACGTCACGCGAAATTTCAACTCAGTATATCGCCGTTATTTTTTGATTACGTAAAGAAAGAAAAAATACGTGTCCAATATTTTTTAATAATCTACAAAACTGACTAACAAAATAAAAATTAGTCAACATGCCCATTAGCTAATAACTACGCGGCGTCGAGTAATGACCGATAGGTATTTCGAAAGATAAGCGACGTGCGCTCCGCAAGGATACCGAAACAAATTAAATAGTGAGGTTTTCGTGTAAAATTCATATAACTATCTCAATTTTGAGTTTTATATCAATATACACTGAAATATTTTTTAAGGCCTTGATTTTTTATGTAAAAAATTAGGTACCTATCTATAGAGAAATTAAATGAATATACAAAGAGGAAACTTTCATTATAGTCGACATGCTAAATAGTAACATGTTTATTTGTAAAAGGACCCAGACACCAATTTAGTAAACAACTTTAGTCAAGAATAAAATTACTTACCTAATAAATATTTACTAAAAATATAAAAAAAAAAACTTTCTATGCCGAACTTCCTTTTGTGCCCATATTAGGTGTGTATGCCCTAAGTCAACACAATGCTTTCTTTAACCCAAACATTGTGACACGCACTCGCTAAATAAGTTAGCACCTTCTAAGCCGAGGATTAGTTCATCACGCCTTGCATTACCATCGGGCGCAGACAGAACAATAACCCGTAGGCGGGGTAATGACGTTGATTAGCACATCTAATGCGTTTTACCCGTATTTCACCCGCATCACGTGTTCAGCGATAACCACTAAACTTCACAGCACAAAAATGTTTATGGTGTCGTAATTTTTGATATGTCACTTTCGTGTTGAGCGTTAATTTTTATTGCATTCCATTTATGGGGGTATTGACACGTACGTCGTACAATTCGTTTCAAAAATACGTCGTCCTTCTAAGAAAAAGCAAAAATCCGTCAAAGCTTATCGCGCTTTTAGTAAATTATATAAAAAAAAATGACAATTCTTTAACTAGATTAGCTTTAATTAAATTATAGCGATAAGAACGAAAATTATTATAAAAAATCTTATATTCTTTACATTAATACAAAAAAAAATAAGATTTTGTTTGAGCCCTTAATTTGTATTTACTTTTAATACTTAAAGGTACCTATGTTTTTTACAGCATATTGTATAAAATTTTCTATACAATATGCCGTAATCAATACGTAGATAATAATGAACGACAAATCTATTGTCCGCGTACCCATTCTTTTTGATAGATTTTTTTCTACCAAATAAGGAATAATTTTTTTCCGACCCCTCATTTTCTAGTTTCGAATAGTCCATTAAAAGGGTCCCTTCGTATTCCGCTAAATAATACACCACCACTAGTACATAAGTAGTGAGGGGCAAAACAGAACCGTGCAAGTACCGGAACTAAAACCGCAGTAACGCACCGTGGGGACTAGGCACGAATGCTACGAGGTATGTAGTTGTTATAGACAAGTTACAAGTTTTAATATTAACTTTTCTTTTTTTTTGGTAGCTTTATTATGTCTACTATTCCGTAAAGCAGTAGTATTTTATTCAATAATAATTATTAGTAAAAATCCAATTGTCAATCGCTTGATCATGTCGCATAAATATAGCATCGAAAAGAACTAATAATTATGAAACGATAGGAAATATGAAATGGTGTTATGGATTTTCTTTTATAGCCAGTGAATCGGTTCTGTACGATCTACTTTTGTCAGGAAAGAAAAACCCAACTCTGAAATAAACACACACATTATTTCATTGCCAATTAAATTGCGGATAAAAAACAGATGACCTAATAAACAATTAATGGGGCTGTAACTTTGACGCGTCACATTAGCCTTACCACAGAGAAGAGCAATGTAGGTAAACAAGTTGCCACGGTCACAAACAGGTTGTGAGCAAATGCCCATACTTTCCCATTTTCTTTGCCGTCTTTACCTTTCTTTGCTGGCATTTCAAATAGAATTTCCACAGTACAGATACGAGTAAGCACTAGTATTATAATTTTTCACAGACAATATGCAGTTAGTAGTATTTTGCGCAGCTTCTTCTCTCCAGCCTGAGCACTTAGGCTGCTATACTAAACTATTGTGATTTTACTGACGTCAGATAAAGCCAGCTTTGCCAACTTTTCATAAAATTATTAAACTTTGAATATTCTACGCACTGTTAATTTTGAGAACAGACTAGTAAACAAATAACAAAAAAGTGTTTAGTAAATTTCGTTATGGTAAAAGCGTTCCTAAAATAGGTTTGTGTCCAAGGATTATCAGGCGACACTGGTTTTCATCTGTTTCCATACTAAACTGACTGATTATGTTTTCTATGGGCGTTACACAGCAGATGTGCGCCCGCTGCGCCCCGACCGAAACACGAGTGAGGCAGTGACTCACGACGACTCAATTACACATTCGATAGTTTTTGTCGACGCCGCTGTGTCGATACGAAAACGATACCATTTTACGAGGACGTTGAACCGTAACTTTTAGAGCTTTAGCTGATTTCATGGGCATGCAGCGGAATGCCTGAAAGACCGGACTGTATCAACTGTAATAAACTAGCTATGTATAATTTGATTTCAGTTTTTTTCTTTATAGTCGAAGGTTTCTATTTTAAAACTAACACAATACCTACTTATATTCAAGGGTTTAATTGAAACTTTTTCTTTCCGTCACGCTAAGAGAGTGCAATAGTTTTAATTCAGTATTGCTGGTTCCGCTAAGTTTTTTGTACATCGAAAGACTTTAAGACCTTAATTTATCTTATTTTTTGAGATTATTTTTAATATTTTACATTAGTTACTTAGGAATAAAATAATAAAATAATAACACTATGAAAAACTTTATGGGTACAATTGTACAAAAAAAATAAATAAATGAAAAGTTATAATATCACAATGGTATCTACCTATAAATGAAGAACGCACCTACATCATACATGTACTTAGTTACTTACACGGACATAATGCAATCTAAATTAATATATCCTGTTACATCGTAACTAACAGCCCGTCTCGACTTTCCGCATCGACGTTGAAGTTATTACCATAAGTACCATAGTATAGTACCATAAGTACCATAGTATAGTATTATATTATCTGTGGATCAGGAGTATTATATTATCTGTGGATCAGGTATGCAATCCTACACCCGCCTATTGGCCAGCAACACTAGCGCAGACCGATCGCTTTTGATATTAAAGTATTCTTTCATTGTTTATTCGTCGGGAGAATCAGTGCAGGGAATAAAAGAAATGCGCTCCACTTACTTCCATATCCAATTTCTAATATCATATAGACATGTAGACATAAGAGGCATTCGCTACACTATGTTGTAATTACGTAGGTGGATAAAGTAGAAAGAGAATACAAAAAAGAGTAATATTTGAAACTGATTGTTGTAGAAAATCAAATTCCTCGAATCCAGCTTAACATCGCTGGTAAACTTGTGTTATAACAGGTTCAAAGAACAAACCAAAATCATTGTTACTTTACTAGCCTTTAAATTTGACTTTGGAGACAGTGTAAACATTACGATCAGTGATTTCATGTAAGCAGATGCATCGCCACGTACCCTTTACGAGGCATTGTTTTGCCGCATGCAACGTCACTGTTGGATCGTAAACAGTGTCTCCAGAATATGCCGCTATCACTCAAACAAACTAAACAAACAGGTAATGTATGTACTCAGATATACTGCTGAATGCATAAGTATTGTGTGCGTTGATGGATCACAGTCGTCGAAGTACGCTTAATGCGACATTATTCTGAGGATGCGCGGTCCGAAACTTTCTATTGTTTTCATTTCAAAATTACTATTAATTTATTCGAGAAAACAAAAGGTTACAGTTATTCGACTTAGAAAACGTAACATAATACTTCCACTATTAAATAGTTAATACATAAGCTGTCATACTTTTTTAATGCGTTAAAAACAAAGAGTTTTACAATTACCAATAAAAAATGTATCTACCTAATAACTGACATCTGACTTATGAAATTTTGCAAAGATAGATAAAAAATGTCTACCTAGTACCTAGCATAGTTTATCATTATATCAAGGTATTTCTACCTATACAGGTAGGTAGGTATTTCAATTCCCCGCGCCGATATAAGTACGTATTATAGTCAATACCTACTTGTAATCGCACATTGTAAAGAAACAGAAAAACTCATAAAACGAACGATTGATGCTTAAAAAAACAATATACAAAAACACCCAATGTCAATAAAATTTGTTTTTATTAGAATATATTACTTGATCGAACGTTGTGCTTAAGAAAATGTTTATACAACAATAGTTGTACAAACTCGTAGGTACGTTCTTTGAAGTTGTTGGCATCTAAACACGGCATATTTCGGTTGGACATTTGTTTGCTTTGCCATCGAGTGTATATTTCTTCTTGTGTTAATCTCTGACGAGGCCCAGCTGGCTGCAACAGCTGCCGAGTGCGAGGGCTCTTGAGATTCGAGCGGGACCCGCTCCCAACTTGACGAAACACTACGTTATTGATTATGAGAGGTTCGAGTTTTAGCAAACTTCCACTCGGTACGCTACTTTATGCCTTTTTTTTCTCAACCACTCTTTTGCTATTTCTTTTCATAAAGTTTTAATATGTAGTTGAATAGAAAATATTATTTTAAATCAGTTTCACGAACTTAATGTAAAGTACCTACCTACCTAATGCAATTTTCACTTTGCAGAGAATCAAATGACTTAGGTATCATTTGATTTTAAAAGTTTAAACCCTTCTCTCTTTACAAAAAAAGAGATTATAAACCTACTGTAATTTTTTATTAAAAACCTATGTGACATATTGTAACAAAATGATGTGCAATTTGAATCACTTACTAATGTGATTAAAATTAGTGTTTATGGCCTTTAATTTATAACCTGTTTAATACAATAAAAAATATTTACTGTAACAGGTTCCGGTGCTATAAATTCGTAATGTTCCAATGCTACGCTTCATGAGTTTTAACAAGGCATTCACCCTAGCTGTCGTGTCGATTGATTGACAGCTTTACGTATCAACGTAATTTGTATCGATCGAAATAATTACACGTTATTTACTATAGGGCCATTTGCATAAACTATATCCAAAGGGAATAAAAAAAGCGCAAAATAATAATGCCATAGAAATATAACACAAAAATTATAGCCGATGTCGATGTGTGTATAGAACGGGTTAAAATTAAGTTCGCGACTAAAGACATAGGTACCTAGACACGTCTGTTGTTTAATCACACGCAGTTTCATGACTCTGAGTGTCGCCATTCTATGCATGCTAATTCTATGAATATCACTTAATTTAAGCATGTTGAAGGGAAATGAATTATTGTTCTTTCTGCAGTTATTATCGTCATTACACATTATCAAACCAGGACAATATCCTGTGCTATGTTGACTATTTTCAAGCGCTACGCAAGCATAGAGCGCCATTTTTGCTTACATAAAACACAAAACTGCAAATTAGTCAATGATGCCACCAAAGTCGACTTAAAAATAGATAGTATCAGAATTATTTTCTCGAGAGAAATAGTTGCTTGCTTATAGTGTACCTAAATAGAATGACATCTGGCCAGTAGCAATCAGTATCGAACCCATTTCATTCAGCGTACAAGACATGACTAATATCCACTCTCTTTGAAGGTTATGAAATTTCAAACTTTTTACGTCTAAAACTTTATGTAACACTGTTTCTAAAACTTTATTTTTTATGAAAGTACTAAGTACCTACACCACTTTAGCAGAAACAAGTAAAACTTTTTTGAATGTAAGAAAGTACCTCAAACTTGCATTCTACATTTTTGAGTATCCTTCACGCCTCTCCCCTGTCGCTCTCCCTTTCACGCTACGGTCCATGAACTTTAACGAGCAATTACCAACCCTAGTTTTCTACACCACAGCTTAATGTTTCTGGCATCCTGGTAATAGTTGCACTCCACGTGTTGATATTAAAAGCTTTTGCAAATTGCCTTTAATTTGCATCAAATATACTGTCTCGAACGATTCAACTGATAGCTCACGGTTTGCGGTAGGGGATGTGTTTTATATGGAAATTGTTGGCAGAGTAAAGAGACTTATAAAAGATTAAATCGAAAAGTACGGTAAGATTCCAGCACGAGGTCATGCAAAATGTCTCATTTGCGTATTATGTCTTGATGACACAATGACAAGCTTTCCTTATGTAAGCAACACGGAACACCTTATCGGAAATGATAAAGAAATAAAGATAATCAAAAGCTATCCTACGGTTTTCGTGTAATTTTAAATACATTCCTACATGATATCGTTATTTGTACACAGTTTTTACACAGTTAACCTACCTACTATCTATTTACTTTTTTCCGATAAAATTTTCTAAATTATATATTTGAGTAGTTTCAGTAACATCCACATCCACCTACCTATCTATAGACAAACCCCATAACAGGAGATCGGATACGATACGATACTCTATCGGGGTATTTCATTGTTTTAATACGGATTTAACAGCAAACCACATCGGATCGGGTGCGGCTCGCGGAAAATTTTGAAAACAATTCCAAATGCAGGACCACAAGGGGTGTTGCTATGGCAACAGGCAAATTCGGATGTTAAAGGTGATCTTACAAAATTACGCCAGTACTATATACTGTCGAAATATTCGTGGAAAATTCAACTCTATCTATGGAACATAGAGGCCAACGTATGTAAATAATATGTAAATTATACGGTACGCGTATCGGACCAAGTATTTTACGAGCCTTAAAAATGTATGCAACATAGCTACCGGACATGAAAGGGTTAAAATATTATGATAGGTAGGTAATTTATTTAAATTAATTCCTACTTTTAAGCGAAGTAGGTTCTATTTCTTTATATTTCCATACATTCACATTTTAAATTAGAAAAAATCATCTCCGTTTAGCCAGAGCTCATAAATGTAATAAAAAAATGAGTCGGTGGTAAGTACCTATAAATATTTCAATCGTTTTTAGAAGGCTTTGCGTAAAACCGATTGCATATGTGTGAAATCACATTGTTCTGACAAATTACATCAGTAGGGCGATTATGTAACTTTTGTTTCTATCATTTTTCGATTTCAATCGGAAAAATAGCGGTTTTGCGATTACAATATGCACTTTTTGACACCTACAATATCTAGCAATCAAACAAAACAAACATATTTCAAAACTTGAAGCTGTCTAAACATAACCAATTAATCACAAAACCGCTATTTTTCCGATTGAAATCGAAAAATGATAGAAACAAAAGTTACATAATCGCCCTACAACTTTACTTTATTGATTGGTAAAATTACTGTTTCATTGTGTAAATCACAATGCTGAGTCAATTTACACAAACTTTGGTTAGATTTACCTATATTTTCTTTAATTTTAATGACGATTTTCCTGAATTCTACTTATAATCAAAGTAAAATTACATAATTGCGTACTTTTTCAGATTTTATGTAACATTAAGTTCTATTTTGGCAATTTTACACATTTTTAAAGTAAAGTTACATATTTTTTATGTATTGCCCCGGTGGAAACCCAAACCCATGTGTAAAAATACGAATATTTCTGTAATTAAACACATTTTAGTTACTATTACATAAATTTACACTGAAATTACAAAAAAATATGAAATTTCGAAGAAAATATGTAAAATAAACGAAAATTATGTACTTTGCCACAATTTTATTTACTTTTACATTTTTTTGGGCACTTTCTACAGGTTTATGTAAATTTTTTTCATGTAAAATTACATAATTTTTAACAGTGTAAGTGTTTATGAAAGCAAATACTTACGGTATTTCCCCGAAGTGCAACTCACTAACGCTATAGAGAGATTAACGGTACAGATTCGCAAGAGCCGTGCAGCAGAAGAGCTCTCCACATAATATGTTCGATAACTGGACGTTTAATTCGAGAGCTCTCCAGTGAAGTAAGAAAGCAATCGACTGGCTCGCTTTAAAAGCCATTTTAAAAATTCAAATGTGCCTTTAGCACTCGGCTGAATATAACTGTACATTTTCAAATAGCTAGTGTTATTTTAGACAGGTATCTACTTATTTATTCGTGACGCTGAATATTACGTCTATTTAATATTTCTGGTCATGTTTTTGCTTTATACGGTTTACTTCTATGGTTTTATTTTACTCGCGTCGCATGCACCACCTAACTATTTTAAATTAAGAGTATTACGTCCACTTGGTCATTATTTATTTCTGAATTTACATTACTACACGCTGGCGATTAATCTTTAGGTACATTTTATAAAACAAAGTCCTCCGCCGCGTCTGTCTGTCAGTCTGTGTGTTTGCGATAAACTCAAAAACTACCTACTGAACGGATTTTTATGTCGTTTTCACCATTGGGATTCCAGAGGAAGGTATCCTGGGATTCCCGCGGGAACTCCGAAATTACCGCGGGTGAAACCGCGGGGAAATATATAGTGAAACTTAAAGACAAAATAAATACTAAAATTATGTCTATTCCAAGAATATAAAAAACCGGCCAATTGCGTATCAGACTTCGCACATTTAGGGTTCCGTACCAAATGTAGAATATAAGAGCCGAGCCGTTTGTCGTCCGTCGATGTTTTTCTTTGAGAACGCGTAGCAAAGAAGCAGTGCGGGCGGTGTGCGCCGACGCGAGAGCTGCAAGCCTACGGGTCTACGCGCGTAACCGCAAAATAAAGTCGGTTTTAACAAATAAAATTATAGAATTTCAAAGAAAAACATCTATTTATCAATATGTTGGTATTTCTTGGTAAAATTTACGTAATAATAAATACACTCGAGAGCAATGAATCCGGGTCACTTAAAGAATGTTAAAAATCTCGGAAACTAAAAATGATAGGTTAATGCAATAAATTGTATTTAATAGACAATGTAATACTCCTTAAATGAAAGTAAAAAAAATATGAGTCACCATACATTTTATTAACACAAAATTACATAAAGAAAAAAACTGCTGATCTCTCCTTAAAACAAAAATAGGAAACATGAAATTTTTGAACTTTATTGCGATTTTCTTGAATTTTAATACTTCGTATTGCCTCCTCGTGCTTCCATTACTGCGTTTACGCGGTTTGGCATGCTGTACACCAAGTTCCTTATACGATTTTGGGGAATATTCTCCCATTCCTCTGTGAGAGCAATTTTGAGCTCACGAAGCGTGATTGGGGGAGGGTTTCGTTGTTTTACGCATCTGCCTAGCTCGTCCCAAGCATGCTCGATCGGGTTGATATCCGGGCTGCGCGCTGGCCACTCCATACGAGTAATGTTCATCTCTTGAAGGTAGTCATTCACAATCCTACCTGTATGAGGTCGGGCATTGTCATGCATAAATATAGCATCTTCACCTAAATTGACCATAAATGGACCAACGTGATCATTAAGGAGTTCTTCCACATATCTTACGCTAGTTAAAGAGCCGTTTTCTATGATCACCAGCTCTGTGCGACTTTCAGAAGAAATTCCGGCCCACACAAGTACAGACCCACCACCGTAGGCTACTTTTTCTTCGATGCATGCTTGCTTGAATCTTTCCCCTGGTCTTCGATACACTCTGTGTCTTCCATCGTGCTTGTAGAGCATAAATTTTGATTCGTCGGAGAACATAACTTTTGACCAATCTTCAATACTCCAATTTACGTGGCTCTGGGCATATCTTAGTCTTGAAATACGATGCGCACGCTCCAGTTTAGGGCCGTTTGCAGGTCTAAGGGGTTTTAAGTTAGATTCAGCAAGCCGACGTCTTACTGTCCATGCACTTGGGTTACTTCCTCCGAGGCGTCGAAACTGATTTGTGAGTTCAGTTCCTGTGAGAAAGCGATTTCGAAGCATGGTGTTCACCAAGTATCGGTCTTCTCGTGCTGTGGTACACCTGGTTCTGCCCGTTCCTGGTCTGCGTAGGTTAGAACCAGTTTCTTCGTAACGTCGGAGAACTCTTTGTACTGTTGACAGCGACACACCGACAGTCCTGGCTGTATCGCGCTGACTCCGGCCGGTTTCCAGCATTGTAAGTATTCTGGTGCATTCTTCAGGCGTAAGCGACATAATTTCAGCTTGAATAATGAATATAGAGCACTATCAACATGGTTTATGTACCCACATAAATGACAGATTACAAACAAAAGCAAAACCAAATGCTGTAATTTCGTAGTTCCATCTTCGAAAGTGGCCCTTTTTCAAGTTTGATTTTTTTATGATATAACTTTACAATAACTAAGAAGTTTTAATACCTTCATTTAAGGAGTATTACATTGTCTATTAAATACGATTTATTGCATTAACCTAGCATTTTTAGTTTCCGAGATTTTTAGGATTCTTTAAGTGACCCGGATTCATTGCTCTCGAGTGTATTATCACTAAGTTTTAAGTTTATAGGTCAACGGAAAGTTGGAAAATACTTCGTTACAAAATATTGTGAAAAAACTGACTTCGGTGGCTTCTCATGGCTTTGTTTTCCTTTATTGTTTAAAATAAAAAAAAATTGCTTTTATTTTCTCAATTAGTTCTATTCAACAATATCGATTCAGTAGATAAACGAAAAAATTTTGCGCCCCCTCTAGCTGTATTAGAGTCCCCCTTTTCCTTAAAAATATTTTTTGATAATTTTTGTAACTTTGGGTCATCAATATACGTATACTGTACAAATTTGTGACTAAAGACGGACAGACGGACACGCGAGTGATAGCAATAGGGCTCCGTTTGGACCCTTCGGGTACGAAACCCTAACAAAATAAATATTTCAATTAAGTAACTACTTGGTAACTAAATAAATAATGAATGTGAATGTTGGCTGTATCTCAAGTGTTTATTATTAATGATCAGCTGTCATTGACAATATGGTGGATGTTACAGTATGGAGATCATGTGTTTGTAAGAACCGTCAACCGAGATAAATCTTTGATATAACACTAGTGCATGTCACCAAGTGTAATTCGTAGAATCAAAGACTATCTAGATTTTTATTTCAATAAATTATCGAGGATCTATGCGCATATTAAGTAACCTACCTGACAAAGAAAAAAATACTGTTTTATTCTCTGTGGTTATTCAGTTTATTTATTATACGAGTAGTTTTATTATATTATAATTTTAGAGATTTTTCAATTACAACATTTATAATAATTTAGGTACCTATACAAACTTCGTTTAATAAAATCGTAAAATTATTGATTGTAACAAATTGTATCAAAATGGATGAGAAGTGGATTAAGTAGAAACGAAAATTAAATAACTAGGTCATGTTTTTGTGTGACTAAACTATAATTATTATTATATTAAAATTTCTGAGGTTATGAAGAGCCGATTGATAATTTTTATTATTTTATTTGTAATCTTTTTGCTATTTGGTCTCGATGTTGAAGTTCTATTGCACGTATTTATTGCTTTAAGAAAGCCGTATTAGTTTTTATTATTCAAGTGCACAAAACTTGTACGAGCGTAGAGGCCTCAAAATAAAACAAGAAAAAGTTTAAATAGGAAAAAGTAAGTGCAGTGGAGAAGATAGTGAAAAAAGAAGCGCCCAGTCTACTCGGCAATTTAAACTTTTACTCGAGTTGGAGTAGGGACGCCGCATTTCATAAGTTTCTGGAAGTAAATTACCATGATTCAACAACTTTGGTATTTTTCCTTTCGCATCAAAGGGAGGTTGAACCGCTTCTGAGGTTAATCCACATTGAAATTCACGCACTCACCTAATTTTGGCTCAGACGTGATGGAAATTACAATATATGTGCCTACTAAGGTTGTAATTTAAATTTTACTGAGCTTTATAAACAAGGTTTGACTGGCACGCCGAAAAGAACTCTCTGTTAGAGAAGATACGGTTCAAAACTCACTGTCTTTCAGTCTCTTAATTCAAATTATAAATAATTATATTAGTATCAGTAAAAGGATAAGTACTTGCTTTAAAAAGTGGTAGATAAAGAAAGAGAAATGTAAAAAATTAAAATTAAGTACATAATTTCGTGTTACAATTTATTTATTTATTTATTCAAATTACAAGCGGTTTACAGAATCTTCCAAATACAAATATCTTACGATGCAAAAATTAAAAAAAAAACATAGGTAAACGAGCACCCACATTTATTGTAGCTTAGCATTCGTATTTAGAATACTATGAAGGTTAAGCACTTATTTTTTAACTCCTTTGGGCCCCTTTAAAATTCAATACGCCGACATAAATAACTTGTGACATAGAGATCATCTTTACCAGAAACAATGTCCAATAAGCATAGCATGCGAGCAAAACAATGCTGCATTTTAATTTTCCACAGGCCTCCTTATAACAATGGTTTGTAATGGGTGTGTAGATGAAACGGCAACCCCATCTCTTTTGTTCAACCGCTGGCAACACTAAACAATACCTGAGCTACGATGAACTTGCATTATCACCAACTTAATGGGTTCTGTCTGTTCGTGCTACTCGCAAGGGGTATAGATAATATAAAAAGTTCGGTACTATAATAGCAACACCATGACAAATGTTAACAATATTCTCACGTTTCGTACGGCACAATATTATTAGTACTAATTACATTTTAAAGCAATCTACGTACGTTATAATGAATGTTTCCATAAACTGTAGAAGAATCACGACGATGGTTCCCCTTAGTGATGGGTACACATTAGATACAATAGAATCGAGCAGGTTTTGCTTTTCCAAGTGCAAAGTAGGTATGTGATGTGACTACGTGATTGTTAATTATTTAACACGAAATATCAGTCGTTGTCGTAGCCAACGTTTGATATGATAAGGATATTTCTTCTTTCTTTTGGATCTTTCTAGAGCAATTTTCTGTGTATACGCCAGTTCTACAACCTACTTATATCCAATCTTATAAGCTTAAACTTAGATACGTTACGCGATTGACCACATTCAAAGAAACTTTGACCTCTCGTATAGTAATCACTACAAGTCTTAACTTCTTTTGTTGATTTCGTTCTATCAGAGTGATGCAATAATTTCGGCCAATCCCAAAATAGTAGAGTACCTACCTAAATAGTTGCTCATTGAGAAGCTTTTGCTTGTTGTCAGAAATGCTAAAGTTAGTAAGGTGCTTTACTACCTTAACATGTAAGGTAATAAAGCACTTTACTGGGTACCCTCTTCAAACTTCTCAATGTAGGAAATGCATGAGATATGATGATATTGTGGATGACCTGAGTTGTTGAAGATCTATGCCATAATGTTAAGCATTGCAAACTTTGTTAGTTCCTCTTTGGACTTTTTGGTGGAGATTTGTATTTGATTGCACGTACTTTCTTAAACTTTTTATGTAATAAATATCCAAAATATAAGCTTGATAAGGTCAGTTATTGTTGAGTTTTTGTTATTTATTTATTAAAACTTTATGCAAATCATGGTACAAAAAGCAGACTTAATGCCATAGTGGGATTATCTGCCAGTCAACCTTCAGATAGTAGATACTAGTATAGTATTATATTATTATCTGTGGTACAGATAGCTCACTTGGCGGTGCATATTCTTACCAGACAACATTCTGACAATAGTCAGAAAGCTTTCTTGTTGGTTACGTTACAGAATAGGTTCAACGGGACAATTTATCCCCATGTAGCAACATTTAAGTAACAGCGGGTTATCGCTAGGTAGTATTTATAGAGATTTTGTTAGTTCGTACGACTTTCACGCATTTGGAGGATTACGCAAACGTAGGTATTTGTGTTGGGTATTCTATTAGTTTCATCGTAGTATTTGTTGGAGAAACACTTAGTGACTCGTGCCGTTTACGCCCACATTTCGGCTTTCTATGATGAATATTAATAGTTTAAACAGTTGATTCGATAATAAAGTAGATTTAGAGTTTTAAGATGCGCCATCACATGGAATTTGAATTTGGGCGGTCCGAGAAAATTTGCTTTTAACAAATTATTTTATAAATTACCTATTCTGCATGTTTTTATTCCAATAACTATTTATTTAAATATTTTGAATTACACAGTGGCATCTCTACAAAAAACCTATAACTGAGGTCCGTATTCCAAAAGGTTACTCAAGTCTTGAATCTAGTTTTAAAACTAATTTCAAGTAAAGCTTTAATTTTAGAACCTTACTTGAAACGAGATTCATCAATCAACAATCAGCTGAGTTATTTCCTTATTCTAGAACAACGCTTGAGTACTAATCTATACTCAAGCAAAGATTTGATCTTCGTTTACGTCTGTCATGTCAAGACCACTCAACCAATCAGAGTTCAAAATCTCTTCTCAAGACTAGTTTCAAGTGATTAGAACCAATCAGAGTTCAGAATCTCTACTAAAGACTAGTTTCAAGCGATTAGAACTTAAAACACATTCTATAATAAGATGTATGCTTGAGTTATGATTTGAGCTTAAAACTAATCTCAAAAGAAACGTGATCTGAGTCACCTTCTGGAATACGGACCTAAGTGTATAATATACCTAATGCTACGAAAAAGCCTGTTATTATGTAAATATTTAAACGGTAGTAAAATATTTGGAATTTCTTAAAATTAATACACTAGGAATTATTATTTACCTACTGTCGTCGGCTTCTATAAAGACCTGATGATAAAACATGCCTAATACATCAACAATCCATTTTTCGATAATATTTTATCGCTACCATAAACAACGACAGAGTTTCAATTTATATATTCGAAAAAAAAACGTCTTTATTTCAATAATAAAATTTAATGAGTTAATTTATCTTTCGATTCTTATCACAATTCTAACTATGCGAGCGCTATGTGACTTATGTCAAATAAACAGTGGTTTATTGAAAAATTAAGTCCAAGTTTAAGCGATAAATCATTTGCTACTTCCTTTATTGGCCCGCTTATCATGAGTTCAAAACGCCCGATGGCAATTATAAATCACCGTAGCAATGTTAGATATAATATGTATCGTATACTTCGAGCGACTCCCATTAAAATAAAATTAAAGTTGAATATGTACATTCATTAATACCATGTAGGTAGACATATTTAAGTGAAGAGAGATTATATTTGTAATAAGACAATATTATAAGAGTTAAAATATACTAGAGAAGAATCTATTATACTTACCTATCTACGTATTCCTATTTAATCCCAGTTTATGTACAAACATAATATAAAGTATCAAGTAAAACTAGAATATTCTTCTCTTTGTCAATATAGGTACCTAGTATGCTAGCACTATTACCTACCTATTGCGTTTTTTATAGATATAAAAATACCTATACCTAAATAGGTATAATTTTATTGGTAAAATATTCAACATTAAAAAACATGTAGATATTTATCTATCCATGTTCTTAGCTTGGGTATTGTATTTATATTCGTATTAATTTAAAATATAATAAATAGATTTTTACATTTTTGCGTGTATATTTATAGTTGCACCCAAAGTGTTGGACCTGACTATACATAAATGAATTGAATTCTTTTTTCAAATCGTATCGTGTAGTTCTCCGTTGGTACCTACTTACCTAAATAACAAGTTATGTTTGCTCGCCTTGTCTTAGCAAAGGAAACGCGTGGACAGCCTCGCGTGACTCCAAACGCGCTTCGTGAAATCCTGACAATTTACGAGCACCATCATTTCCTATACACCCCCTATAGCAATGATCCTCGTCACAAAACTTGCTCACTTATAGCCTTTATAGATTCATATCGGTACCACTTTCTTCGTGCGAGTAATACTAGGGGTGGAAGTAATTGGATTTAGATTGGATCGAATTAGACATTTTCCTTGCCTTTTGTTTTCACTGGAAATGGCCTTTTGATGGAACGTATCAAAATCAGATTTAGGACTTTCCGTCACTGTTTTTCAAGTTTGTTTGCAGCAACCGAAATGAAGGAAAATCCCCCTGATTTCCGAGGAAAGAATAATGAGAAAAGTTTTTACGTGAAAAAAGAGTGTAAAGTACCTAAGTACTTTGTTATTGACGGGAAGTTTGGCCCTTACTTTTACCCCATAAAATTGGCTAACGTTGAGCATAGATTAAAAATGTCGGCAGTAGAAAGACGACGCACCTTAAAAGGGTACAATTATTAATGCTTTTAACGCTAATGACCCTATACGTTTTCACATTTTCCAGTGATATATGCCATCTGTCAATAGAAGCGGAATTTTCACTTTTTTGAGCTCCACAATTTTAAATTATGAATGATGTGAATAATACAGGTCCGTGGTGTTATAAATAGCACACTTTTTGTTGTGGCAGTAGAGATATGCGTGCGTGAAGGTTGAACTCTCATGTATTATGTATATTTGTATTTGTATGCAACCCGCGAAAGTGAGCCATGAAATATGGTATTATAATACCTATTTAAGTTCATATTGATGAAGAAAGAGATTTAATTTTAGGTATATGACGCGAAATACACTAATACACTTATCAAATATTTTAGAAAAATTTTAACGGTTGGATTTTATGTATAATGGCTGCGTCGTCTTTAGCAAATTCAGCGTAGTTTCAAAGTGAAATAATTTATGAAATTAGTGCAAAATTTTATAGTCTAAAAAGTATGTCTATTATGTTATTGTGATTTTTTTATAAATCATTATATTATCTTTCTTATGAATTAGTGTAAAGTGCCATCAAGCGTCGTCAAGAGCCTATAGAAAATTCGTGAAAATAGGAAAAATTTAAAAAAAAATCACATCATGTAGGTTTTACCTGTAGGTTAACAAGTAATTATACAAAATTTAATATTCAAACAATGATGCAGGTAAGTACCTAATATATAATATAATATTATATAATGTGTAACTCATAATTGTAGAGGAATAACGTTAAGAAAAATATTAACCTAGCTCTACTAAAAATCTGTGCCCTAGGTTGTATGACAGCTGGGCGGTGCGAGAAATTGAGGATTTAGACACGCCAAGAGTTAAGGTCCCTGGTCGAAAGTGGCAGTTTTTAAAACACTCAAGTGTGAAACCGATTGAGATCCATCTGTTGTCTGACTTTTATAGAAAGTTGGAGTTGCTACTTTTCAAAGGCGGCACCAAAGATCAAAATGCGTTAAAAAATGTTTCAACTTTTTTTCATTCATAAAAGCTGTTTAGTCAGTGCATTAGTGGAAATGCAAAAGTAGCTTTGGGGAAGAGATGCGCTACGTAGGCATGCATTATGGGTGTCCATGTTTTATTTATTCGCATCTGTCGAGCGCGGGTGGGAGTGGTTGCATTAACGCCGAATATATAAGCTTCTCGTTCGTATGAAATACTTTAGTTGTTACTACTACGACTACCTATACATATAAAAGCTGACTTTGAAGCTTATGATACGTATATTCTCGCAAACGTTTGATGACTTGCTTTTTGTGTCTCATATTGTTTTCTTCTTATCAAACAAAATATTAAAAACGAATAAATTTTAATCATGAAAGAAGGCAATACAAAAAAAAATCTTATTTCAAAACGTGTTTTAAAACCAAACGATATGAACTACGGTTCTTAAAATTAATTCTGTAAATGTTATTAAATATAACACCCTAAATTGCAATTATTTCATACCAAAGTTTAACGGCTAAACGATACTCCTATAACATAAAGCTTTGAATTAATTAAACCACTATAATCAAATTGAAAATGTGAGCCGCAAAACCAGCAAGATATAAAATAAATTGAATATGTATTATGATCAGTGATACGATGGAATTGTAATAAGTGCATAACTTTCTGATCCCCGCTGAATAAAATGTTAAAAGGCTGTGGCACCCCACTGGACAAACCATTGCTATAAAGAAGAGCATGAGCTAGATATAACAAATATATTTTAATCTGATCAAAATATTCTATAATTAGATTCAGGTAGGTACCTAACGAGTTCGTAATACAGACGTACAGAATATATTATGTTTCAGATAATGTGGACACTGAATGTTATATAACTTAGTTACGTTAGTTTTTTTTTTGTTTTCTTCTATTATTTAAAAGTACAACAGTCGCTGCCGCAGCTAGTAAAACGTCCTCTCAGTGACCACGTTATGGATAGCATAGAACTGAAGAACGAGAAACGACAATGGTTATATAACATTTTTATATTGCATTGTTATTCTGTGTACCATCTTGCTTTATGTTGCAATGTTGAATAACAAGGTAACATAATGTGCACGTGTTATATTTAACCCAAGTTATCTAACGTGTTACATAGTCTGTATTGTATTTGTATTTGTTAGCGGGCTGGTTTCCGCAACTCGACGTCTGAGCGCCTATTTAGTCTGTATACGCACCGTTAGTTTCCAAGAGCTCAACACTTTATATCACTCAGACATACTATGCTCCTCGCGCTGCTCTTGCGCGTCCTGCCTTGACGCGAATATTGCCTTACCAGCCACAAACTGCCTTACTCGCGACCTTCATCGCATTGCTCTACATTGTGTTTAGTATCTATTCGCCTTGGAATGGAGTGCGCATTATGCTTTTACATCATAGCGAATTATTTGAATGTTTTAAAACGAAAAAATTGATTGAGTTTAAACCCACGCTTTCGTCCCCCGTTAATTTCGGAGTTAACGCGGTAATTCCGGGATTCAATAATACTATAGTACTCAAACGAACTGTTTACAAACAATTATACAAAAAATCTAATCTTTTCTCTTTATAATAGGTATTAGTACCTACCTATAAATGGACGCAGATAAGCAATAACATGTTAACCCACAAAATTAAGTTATTGATTCAAAACGATTTATTGAGAGTTAGGGAACGTTTTTTAACTATGTGTTTACCTTATTACATTGCTTAAATATGTAACTAAATATTGAACATAAAAAATGTTGACACAAATGGCGCTCCTACTTTTAAAAGACGATTTACTCAAAATTTCTCCAGTGTGGGTTAACACACTATTGCTTATCTATGTCCAATTAGTATGGATTGGAATATAAATACTTGCCCTTCTAGTAGTAATCTTGGATCCGAGTCAGTTATCTCCGGGGTGCCTTGGCCGCAGGCCTAAACTAATTAGGCCCCCCAGTCTGTGTCAATGTTGTCACAGCACGCGGCTCAGTTTAATGCGTGTGTCTCCATTAGTGCGTCTGTACTGTACTCACCCTCGCTTCAAACAGACACTGTGTACTCACAATTTGCGCTAAAATTGATTTGTGTGTTTGCAACTCTTGGGGTGGGTTGTACCTACTTATGCTGTTTGTTACAGTTTGCTGGTGAAAAATGTCCGTGGACGGGCTCAGTTTGAGAGGGCAAATTTGAGGTAAATAAACAGAAAAGTTGAATACGCTTTTCTATACTAATATGATAAAGAGAAATGATTTAATTTTTGGTATGTTTGTTTTTAATGGGTAAACTAAAAAACCACTAAACTGATCTAAAAAATTCTTTCACACTCACAGCTCATAGATAATACCGATTTATCTACAGTGTTCCTGCTTTTTGTCCCGGAATTGCCACGAGAACTCCGAAATTACCGCGAGTGGTTGATGAATTTGACTTTTATATTATATGACTTGAATTTAATATTGTATAACAATAATTAATACTTGAACATTATCACATGATGCAACTTGGTCCCAGACTAAACATAGCTTGAACTATGGGTACTTAGACCTATCAGATACTTAACGGTTATTTCACTATGTATATTTAATAAATTTTTTGTTGTAAATAAATACTTTCAATACTGCATACGAAATAGCCAGACTAAGGGTAATCTTAAATATTGATCGCATAAATGTTTACCCTGACATATTATCTGGGATAGGTGTCGCAGTAACAGTATATGTCACTAGGCATAGACGTAGGTCCATCTAACGAGATGCTGTTAAATATAATAATAAACGCAGAATGAGAACATTTGCGTTTGCTTTTATTTAGTTTACAGCATACTAGATGTTCCCCACGGTTTCACCCGCGGTAATTTTGGAGATCCCGCGGGAACCCAGGATGAAATATAGATATAAACCTTCCTCATGAATCACTTTATCTATTGGTGAAAACTGCATGAAAATCCGTTGCGTAGTTTTAAAGATCTAAGCATACTTACATAGCGACAGACAAACAGCGGAAAGTGACTTTGTTTTTACTATGTAGTGATTCATTAATGTTTTAATTGAAACTCTCCATCTGATTAATTATACCCATATGAAACGGGCTCCGCGTAAAATCGCAGAAAATTTATGGAAAACCATTTTCAGAATCAATTTGCCTACGTACATGTACGTAAAGCTGCAACTACCGTTTTACGTATAAATCACGTACCTTATACATACTTGCCGTATATGATACTTTTATACACCTGCATATTTATAAGTTATGTAACTTCTGAATAAAAGCTACTTATCTATTTCCTAAGGTCAGTGATGTAAAATATTATAAAAGAAGAATGAGTCCTTTTATTGTAATCTGCGATTTTACATAATATTATTTACATCACACATACACATGTAAGTATGTTCAATACGGCGCCAATACGGCGAATATGTGGTCAAATATTTTATATAAATTGACATCTAGTTGTACCATATTCTTGCGATTAAATGAATTATGAATGTACATACAGACAGATAAGACAAATATTTGTAGGTATCTAATGCAATGTGAAGCGCTATGAAATTAGTTAAAAATCCTCTTTCGAAACTATTTGCGACAACCGGGTTTCGATAACGGGAAGTGAATGTGTTAGGTTAGTAAAGTCAAACTTAACGCTTAAGTTGAGATAAACTCTTTTTGCTTTTTATAAATTGTGTTTTATATAAATTCAAATTTTGTGTCGAAAATAAAAAGGAATCATTCAACTTTTTCTGTCATGTTTTGGTACCTATAGCTGTTTAAATAAAAATAATAATTTACATCTATAATATATGTATTATAGATATAAAATGCTTTGTATTTAATGACTGACTGACAATCAACGTACAGCTTAAACCACTGATAACTTAGTAGAAACCTAAAATTTGGAAGGTGTGTTCTTTCTATGACGTAAGCATCCGATAAGAAAGAATTTTCAAAAATTCAACCCCCAAGGAGATGAAAAAGGCGGGTGAAGTTTGAATGGAACAATTCTGCGGGAACTTCAAAATTATCGCGGGTGAAACCGCGCGGGACAGCTAGTTTAAAATAAAAAAACAAAAAATTGAATCACTTAACATATATACTAAGGGGCCATTCAAGTATTACGTAAGCACTATAGGGGGGCGGAGGGGTCTTTGCTTTGCTTATTTTTGATGACATGGGGGGTGGGGGGAACTAAATGGTGATTACGTCAGCAGTAATTATTTACATTTTTACAGAGTCAGATATGGCAACCCTCATATTGTCTATGCTTTAAAACGAAATGCATTTACGGGGATTTCCACAAATAATGACCTTATTTCTAGACTTCTAACTGCTGCAGCTGCTCATGAATCAATCAATTGTAGTTTGTACCAATGTTTATGTAAGGGGGGAGGCTTTGCTTACCAACTTTTGCTGACAAGGGGGGTTAATAATTGCAAAAAATCTGCTTACGTAACACTTGAACGGCCCTAAAGTGGTTTTTATTTTTTATTAGATTTAGGTGATTGGTACCTACCTATTTTAAAATCGGTTACCTTTTATCGACAAATATTATATTAATTCATTTATTATTAGTAAATATTAGTATAAGATAATTAAGCGCCTTTCCGCGTTCGCTGGTGAAGTGAAGGGTGACATGGGTGTCGCCCACTCCGCCGCTGGTCACAGTGACCTCAGCCTCGGAGCGCATGAGGTCGCGAGCGATTATACTCTGTCAACAGAAAAAAAAATCAAAATTAAAATTAACTAAGACGGAGGGTACTGCGTCAGAAGATCAGTTTTATGATGTAAAGAAAAGAATTCCTCTAGTTAACTATACTTTTATTCTCACTATTATAGCTATTACAACCGCACATCTGATATCTAATATATATAAATCACGTGTCACGTTGTTTGTCCGCGATGGACTCCGAAACTACTGAACGGATATTGATAAAATTTTGCAACCATTTATAATATGGTCCAACTTAAAAGATAGGATAGTTTTTATCCCGGAATTCCCGCGGGAACTCCGAAATTACCGTGGGTGAAACCGCGGGGGACAGCTAGTATATCTATAAATCACGTGTCACGTTGTTTATCCGCGATGGAATCCGAAACTACTGAACGGATTTTGATAAAATTTTGTAACCATTTATAATATGGTCCAACTTAAAAGATAGGATAGTTTTTATCTCGGAATTCCCGCGGGAACTTCAGAACTCAAGCCCCCTGTAGTGGGCAATCCCACGCTGTCCGCGACTACGGACAGGAACTGGCGGGCGGTCTAAAGACCGCGTGGAACGTCGGGGGATCGTCAGCCAAGCTAGGTGGGCTGCGCTCGCTCGTCATCGCGAGCGATAAGCTCGCGCGGGTATCGCTTCCCCTCGGGTGGACGGGCGTGGAGGAGGGCCAAACCACGGATATGCTCGTGGTCCGACGCGTCCGCCCGCCCGCACATCCGAGACGTGAGCCGCTGGACGAACTCGTCCAGCGGCTCGACCCTCAGGTCCCTGTGGATGACGGAGTTCCGCACATAGCGCGGAGTTCCAGCAGCGGCACGCAGTGCCACGGCTTGCTGTGATTGCAGGCTTGCGCGCAGGGATGCACATGGCAGTGCGTACCATGCCGGAGCGGCGTAGGTGAAGCTCTTCTGTACTGACACTATATTTATACCCACAACCCCACCAGCAATTGTGGGCGTACACTACTTTAATTTATCAGATGGGAATGAGGGTACCAACTAAATAACAGTGTTGCCATGACATAATGCTAGAATTCCCTGAAATAAGGAACGACTTAATAGAAAACATGACAATAAATTCAAATAGTTTGCAAAAGCTAAAAAATACGCTTCAAATTCAAACTATAAAGTGATTATAATCATGTAGTCCGGCCCTACGAACTCCGGCCCTGGTGCTCTTCGAGATCAGTAAAATTATTCGAGCCCCAACTCGTTGCCTCGTTTAATTATTATATACAGGGTTCCCATGGCCATCTTCCAGCTCCATCATCAGATCAGTTCTACTACTAGAATTGTGACATACAAAGTTTTATTTCATTACGACAGTTAAAAGTAGGTAGGTCGAAATTGACTACTATAAGATTTTATTACTTTGTATAAGCGTGTTAAAAATGCGCTTGCAACTCAGTAATACACGCCAGAGAAGTGAATATTTTTGTATTCAAAATATGTATAGTTTATAAATGTTAAATTTAAATCTCATATAAATCTTTACTTAAAAAAAATTATAACGTGTATCGGTACACGCGTAAGAATGATTTGTAAAATTGATAAAATTGTCTTGCGTTTGATGTGATCCGTGTATGTGATTTACATTAATAATAATAAGTAAATTATGGTTTATTTCTAGTTAATAATACAACCAATTTACATCATACCTTGATAATCCTTTGATAGGGGTCTGTGTATGTGTAATCCTTGTCCCTCTTAAAAAACGGTATTCCACTGTGAACAACTTTCTCTGTCGATACCAATAAGTTATTTACTCTCGAGCCCACAGTATAGTCTTTGGCTTCGAACAACGACACACAGAATAACAAAAACACGGTAAAAGTAACTAACTTCATTTTTGTTATTTATTGTTTGTTATAAAATCATTAATTAAACGTGGTGATTCAAACGATGTTCGTGTAAAAGACAACGTTTGCGATGAATGAGTCGTCGTCACATAATAATTATATGTATTAATACAGCAAAAACTTGAGAATGTTTGACTCATCAATGACCTTGTTTCTGGTTACATCTAAAGTTAAACGTTGATTTTATTATTGATCGTCATTGCGTCACGCGTAGGATTATTATTGCACGTATGTTTATTAATTATGTTTCAATGATAAATGTATTTTCTGTCATCGTAATATCCATATATAGAGGTAAGATATAATTCTGTGGTAATATCAGCCGATAGACGTTCCCTGCTTATAATCCTCTCCCATGACGACTGGTCCTATGCTATCCTCAATCAGACGGGTACAACGGTAGTATCTTGTGGGTTTTTTAATGTGAAACTGAGTTTGTTTGTCCTTTAGTCTTTGAAGTTCAAAACATTGCATAGAATCAATTATAAACTTGTTTTAAAACAAAGATTAAACGCCTGCATGTGCATAGATTTCACCTAGGGAACGTTTAAAATAATTACTAGGTTTATCATAGAGTTCACCTAGATGATAGTTTGGTGTCTCGGCTCGCTCTGCGGTACGTTAATAATGGGCTGCCTCGGGCGACTTACGGTGTAGCTACTGGGAGTACTACGGATGGCTGAGAGATGAATATCACTACTGTTACGTGCTACTCCTCTATCCCAGTTGGCATGATTAAAGACTTGTCCATCCGGCGTTTTTGGATTTACTAGTAACTTAAAGTATACCTACCTACTTCTCATCGTAGGTATATTATAAACTGTATAAAAAAAAATTAATCTAAAATATTATGAGTATTTTTTTAGCCACTTGTGGCAGAAAGTTAGAAGGCTATGAAAAAAAAATAGTTAGTAATAAGCCGCAGAAGTTACAAAGTGGGTGCTATTTAGTTTAAGAAAAGTTTAACTCTATAATACATTATGTTGATGATAAATATTAATTTAGCATATTATACCTGATTGAAATCTAAAAACTAAAGCCAGAAATTATTAGGTGCTTATTAAAATATCCAAATTAGCCTTTTATTTTATACTAGCTGACCCCCGCGGTTTCACCCGCGGTAATTTCCGAGTACTCGCGTAGATAAAAAGTACCTACCCTATGTCAGTTCAGTAGATCCAGAGATAAACCCTACAAACTCACAAACTCCGGAGTTCCCGCGGGATTTCGGAGTTAAAAGTACCCTATATCACTCTGGATCACTGTAGCTCCCTATGCTATAAGTGACAGAATTTTCGAAGTAGATCTAGAGATAGTTGTTCCCCCGTGGTTTTACCCGCGGTAAATTTGGAGTTCCTGCGGGAATTCCGGAATAAAAAGTACCCTATGACACGCAAGATCATTGCAGCTTCCTATTAGTGACAGAATTTTCAAAATCGGTTCCGTAGATCCAGAGATTACCCCCTACAATGTCACAAACTCACAAACTTACTCTTTATAATATTAGTACCTATAGATAAACATACCTACTATTTATCTATCTTGTAACTTCTAAATAATGGTGTACTGAAATTCGAGAATAGATTTATTAAAATATTTATTCTATTTGCTAAACATTGACAAAAGCTACAATTTTTTTTAACAATAAAGTCACAAAACGGAGTTTATTCGCCACCACCACACTGTATCTTGCATTCAGTCAGTTATTATAAATACACCATTACTGTCTTTTCAATACTCAATTTTGTTTTAGATATAATATCCCCAATATACACTATCTATAGAATTATAGTTTTCTTCAAAATTCCCTTCATAATCGAAACCAAAACCAATCAACGAGTGCCGTGTAATTTCGCGAAATTACCTTCGGTGACACGCAGTAAAGTGAACGAATACGACGCACTCAAACTTTTTGCCCGACTTGAAATTACATATTCTCAGTTTGGGCTCACTGTATTTATATTTATGTGTTCTATGTCTATAAATTCTATGACTTGAAGATTGTGAAAGAGGGTCCAATATATATATATATATATTTCATCTAGCTTCGCTTTTTTGCTCTGATATAAAGAATGCGATTTGCGAATGTCCTTAATGTACCTACACTTTGCTATGCCACTGGAATGTAATGACTTAACACTTTTGGTTCACAATCGCCGCATTATTCTATATTTACTCAACTATACGGTCATTACCGTCTCAACTATGCGAAAGCTCTACCGACGTACCTCGAATTTTGCACACATGTAGTTTAGAACGATTTATTTGTTAAGTTTACAATACAATGCTTGCCTGAATAATACGTTGATATTCTATTTTACTGCTGTTGTAAAATACAGAAACGCATTGTATTTGCAATAGATGGAGAACCTAAAAATTGTCGACTGCGTTGTGATACTATGCATATTCGCTGACAAGTACATTTGGCTGCATGTTATTTCGGAGTCATCGTCGCATTACTTTGATCTTGCGTCGACTTTTTGCTCAGCACTTGTTTAATGTGATGACAAATAACAGTGTGTGGGGTGCGAGACGTTTTGATTTTATCAAAGGGGCTGATGAATGTACGAGAGACATATTTAGGTTTGCGTTTGTTTGGAAATGTGCACTCTTCATTAGTGAGATCGTGCGATATTGCATGTCGAGATGTTTGTGGAATTTCATATTATTATTATTTCACTTGTTAAATGTATTTTATTTTCATCTTAAGAAATGTGTGACTCATCTGGTGTTATGTTGATTCCCGAAGTTTTAAAATACTAATGTGACAGAAGCTTTCAAATATTTTATCTACGTTTCCGCTCGATGAATTTCATTCTTATTCGTTCCGAAATGATTATTATCATTGTGCACAAATGTACTTACTGTTCAATTTCCGATCCCAATTTTATCTCAAATCGCATCGATGGGATAGGAACGGTGTAGGAATGTAAAATGGAGTGAAACACGTTCCAGCTGAGCTTCCATTAGGCGTGATTGAGCCTGGCGCACAATGGAGACGCACCCGTCAATGCCAGACGTTATCTACCATTTTCCAGATATATATCTTTATATACCTTACCTTGCCTGTAAAACAATGCTTGCTCTAACTAAAAGCGAACAGGAACACCAATCAACTATAGTCGCTTTAAAAGCACCTACTTTTTTTTTCTTCGGACGCAAGGTCTATTGGCTTTTTAAATTTAGTATACAAGTATTACATGATAAAAATTTTTTGTATGGGTAGTATGGGTAGTACTGTTAAATATCATCTTTCTATATCTTTATTAATTTTGTGGCTTAGTTCCATATAATCGTGTTATACAATTTGGAAAAGAGTGTACGTAATTAATATTTTTCATGTTAGTATATTTTCTGTAGGCACCTACCTACCTACTACAATCTCCATTTTATAGCTACTTATTTTAACTGTTTTGAAACTTTGTTGATTCAGTGATTAAATCTTTAATGAAACATCGTTTTGAATAACTTTAAAAAAATCGAGTTCTAGTTTTAGTATTTAAAATTTACTAACTGAAAGTATAAAATTTGAAAGTTTATTATGATATCTGTACCTAAACTTAAACATTGGTTGAAAATATTATACAATAATTTAAACAGAAAGTACTTATTTAGATTTTTGTAGCACATGGATATGCTACAAAAGTCCAAATAAGTATAGTACATTAAACGCAATTGCTTCAACTGTCCATTCGGCTTAACTAAATGCATCGTTTCGGCCTATCCTATCCCCATCCAGTGTGGAGGTGAATTGATATTTCCTCTTTCCAACGAATACATACATAGTTAATTGCATTTCCGGACGTCACTCATTGTTTGAGAGTCAATCGGTAATGGCGACTATAGAAACATACTCCATTGCTACCCCACTATCATTATAATATCATTCAAATAGCAAATAGGCAATATTGACAACGTAATTATAGCTATATTCAATATGGTTAACAGGTTTATGCAGACACAGGTTACGATCACTTGGTTTATGTACATTCTCATGTCTTAGAAACGTTGTTTATTGTTTTTTTATTAAATAGCGTAGTTTTTCGATTGAATTTTTCATTTGAGAGAGAATCGCGGTTTATATATACATAGGTAGGTATTACACGTCAATGTGTGTTATACATAAATATCAATCCTATGTATGTATGTATGTATCTATAGATGGGCAAACGACCCGGTTTGAGCCCGGTGATTGAGTTGAAACCCAATAAAAGCCCGTGAACTGAAATGACTAAAATGAAAAATCAGTATTGTTGTACATCTAAGTATGTTCTAACTCTACCTACCTAATATCTTATAAGTAGATAGTTTAATATTTATCTGTAATAGGTGACTGACGGGATGAAATGCGAAAATATTTCTGATTACAAAAACAGACGTAAAAATACCAGATTCTTTTTTGTATTTTATTCCATTGGAATAAAAAACCTGGGCAGTAGAGAACATCAGCTACCTACCTGATCATCTACTGTTAAGATATACAGTCAGAACATTGTTGTGCAACAATACTGACGTTGATTGACTGACGGCGAACTCGATTTTAACAATTCGGGAAGTTTTGTGCAGCCATTGAATATACATGAGAATTTGTGACTGTTGTCAATAAGATGGCTTCAGACTAAAATAACAGTTTTAAAATAACAATAAAATGCCAGATTGTGTTTTTAAATTTTAGGAGGTAGGTACTTAATAAAGTTATTTCACTTCAAGTATTTTTCGTAGCAAGGTAAACGAAATCTTTAATTTTCAGTTTTCAGTTTACTGTAACTTCTACATAGGTACCCATAACTTGCAACATCATATTATGTTGGCTTAAGCGTAGATGTAATTTAAGTCGTTGGCTTTAAGATTTGGTAGTTATTAAAGATAATTTACCTTTGATCCTGTACGAGATTGCTGAATGTTGATTACCTACACTTTATGTGTCACTCATAAGTACTGGTTTTTGCAATAATCTAAGATTATGTTTTAATCTCGCAATTAAAATAGTTATAATATAATATGTTGATGAAACTGTTTCATAATATTCCATTAACGTCAATAGGTAATTTTAATAAAAGATGTTTTAACTCAATCTTTAGTAAGTTTATTTAAAGTAATCGTTTGTTAAAAATGAAAACTGCAGCTGTCTGTTATTTTGTTTATTTTAAACGTCATGTTTTAATTTTCTACTTCATTTTCATTACTTATATCGGCAACGATATAAGCAATGACCCTCTCAAATTTTTTATTTCAATGAACAAGATACTTTCATACATTGATTATGAAAGTAAATCAATAATGTAACTATAATTATGAGTTTATAAGCATAGAAAATCGAAAGTAGCATTTTCTTCAGTAAAACATTGTTTTACCGACAGGCCAACTGAACACTAATGATATGTTATCATCAATATAGACGTACCTATGTACCTATCTATAGCTAACAGAGAACCGTCCATTTTTCGTTGAAACCATCTTATATCTATATTTAATAGTAGCAATTTTCCTGTGTTTTATCTTGTGTACTACCGACTAGTTTTTCAAAGGTTTCTATGTGAAACACAGTTTCTGATTTCCAAAAACGAACTTTTGGTGTAAATATAGGTACCTACCTAGTTGAAATTGAAACTGGAAAAAAAAACTTATTAAATGTTGTATTTGGATCTCTAAAATCAATTTTGGCTTAAAAATAAATCTCATTCTATTTAGTATTTAATTTTATTTATTTACTATAATTATTTTGTTTAACGGTAAATAAATTGCACAGATATATTTCAAGTAATGAACTAATGGCAAATTAGTAAAACTTTCATATCAATTAATTTTATTCGATATAAAATGTTTAATTTTTGACATGCTAATACAGGTAACAGTTAAAATTAATATTTATTAACTTTGCGTGGCGACTGTGAAATGTGGAAAGGTAATTTCATTTTCAGTAAAGCAACGTGTTTGCGATATGGTGTGGTCTCATAAATTATACCATAATTAGGTACTTATGTATATCGCTACACTGGTGTTTTAATTTAACGACTGCGATAAACCAGACTGAGCATAAAAATCGATATTCTTACCTCTAGTTTCGTACCATATTCGAAGGTAATATCAGAAAAATAGGACGAAAAAGTCGACTGTAAATCAAGTTTTTGAGGCGTTTAAAAATGTAACTATGACGCCAATGTTACTTCATTTTAAGCTAAGCTAAAGAAGCTAGGAAATTACCTATAGCTATAGGTGCTTTAAAATCAAAATGATAATTATAATTCGTGTAGTGTACAATTCGTGTAGTGTTCAGTGGATTCGCTGAGTCCCATCTCCTTTTTCCCACACCAAATATTATACCATACAATTCTGTAACTTTTACTGTAATTATGTGCTGGTAAATAAAAATTTCTTTTATTTATTTATTTGTTTTATTTATAAAAATCACTCGAAAAAGTAATTGTACGTAATGTGGGTTATTTAAAAAATACACAACATCAACATTGTCTATCAATATAAGTTTTTCACGATTCCCATTTATAACAAATCTAGCAGTCCCGCGCGGTTCACCCGCGATAATTTCGAAGTTCCCGCGGCTTTGTTCCATAAAAACTTTTCATCCCCTTAGGGGTTGAATTTTCTTATCGGATGCCGGATGTACAAAGAATACACCCTCCTAGTTCCAGGTCTCTATGATCAGCGGTGGAGGCTGTGCGTTGATCCATCAGTCATTCAGGACAAAGCATTTTATATGTGTAGATATCTATTAAATCGCTTGATTACATAGAATGTGTTTTATCTATTTTGACATGCGACTATTCAATGGGTAGTTTATTCTGTCTGATTTCCAAAAACGACGTTTTGAAAAAAGCTAACGATTTTTCAGTGCTCATGAATTAAATTCAAGCTTTCAACGGGTCAATTAAAGAAAATAAAATTGCACAACAAACAGAAAATCTCACTGTTTAAAGTCTAAGCTAAGCCGGTTATTGTCGAACCGTTAAGGCTTTGTTATAAAATCGTTATGGCGATGAGGTGTCACGCGAAGTATCGTTATAATGCGGACAAAACGACACGCTCCGAGTATTTTTTCGCTATTGGGACACGCGATCTAAAGGAGTTATACAAACCGTGTATCTATAAATGCTTAATTTAGTTTCTAATTAAACGTTTAAAATAAAATAAACAAAAACCATAGAAAAAGGAAATTTAAAGATTGTTTTTAAACAAGCTTCACAATTTTAATGAATGTTAGCGAACTCCGAAACTTGTTCCGAAATTAACGTGGGTAAAACCGCGGGGAACAGCTAGTATAAATATATATAGTATAAAATAGTTATAGACTCTGTTTAAGTCTCAAAGGTTATTTACTTACTCAGTCTCAAGAAACCACCCCAAAGCATTCCAAAGCTGTCTCTATAAAACCAAGGACCACACCTTAATGACCTCACTAGTAACAAAAGCTGACGGGCGAGGGCGCGTCGATTGCAAATTACCAACCCAGAATACCTAGTCATTGTTTTGTTTACATTTACACGTCAGCAAAATAATAAACGGCCTACCGGTTTGAGGATTTATAATTTACATGAAGCATTAAACGTAAGGCACAAGCATGATGTCACTCCAATACGCAAATCAGCACGAGATAGGTCCTTATTATAAAGTAAATAAAATACATTGCTGGATTGAAAGTTGTATCTTGATATGATTTAAAAAAAAATGAATACATTCTATTACTAATATTATAAATGTGAAATGCGTAAATAGTTGGTTAATATTATTATTATTATTATTGGTATGTGCTATCTACTTATCGGTTTGAAGTCGGTGCCGAACTCGCTCGTGTCTGCCCAATTGGGTTGTTTTGTTCACGACGACACGCTTCCACGCTTGCAGTGTGGTGGGAGATCAGGCTTGGCACCGACTTCGAAACGATCAGTAGAACCACGTACCAATAATAAAATTACTTATGTACATTTTTGTCTTTCGGATTAAATCGGTATTTTGTTATTTTTAACTTTTTAGTGTAGTTTATTTATTTATTTATTTATTTTGAAGTCGGTTTAATTTTTTTTGTCAAAATTTGGTTTATTTCTGTTTAATTCTCACGATTTTAATAACAATACTGGCAGTTCTGATGTACCTACTGGTGATGATATAAGCTGTCCCAATTATTCACTAATTTGTAGTTGTATGGTAACTAAATTGTAATTTAGAGATATTTTTCACGTTAACACGTATACCACCTACATCGGCGGCATTTTATTGTCACTTCCCTTTTGACTTAGGCGGATAAGAAATAAATCAATTTACAAAAGCAAAAAAAACAAAAGCGACGATTTGTTCTGTCTATCTTCCCAAACCGCATTTACCTACTTTGGCGTCCTGTGTTTTAGATAAAGATAAATGTTTTAAGCTTAACTCGCTAGCTTCCCGTGAAGCACATACCTACTAAATCCTTCTCATAACGTCCGACACTTCATGTGGCTCGTGACTATTGCCCATCAATTTCTTCCTTTCCCTTTCACTGAGGACTTAGTGAAGTGCTGTTGGGCTTTGAGAGGTACGAAATATTACACGATTCTCCGTCGAAAGTGCCAATATGATATAGTAGATCGTTTTATCGCAAAACTTTCGTGCCTTCATTGTGCTGGTCCGATGGAAACTAGGGTAGATAAGAGGATTCTGTCGACGTACCTATACCTACTACCCAATTGGTATTATTACAAAGGGTGCGTGAAATTTTGGAGATACGTGCACGCAATGGACTGGGGATCATCCGATAAAATTGAGGTTTTTTAAGGGTTCCACCGTTGTACTCAGCGCCCTCGACTGGAAATCGATCGGTATAGTCAAAAATACTTAATCAAACCGTATTTTGATGGATTGTATTTTCTATAACACAACTAAAGACAATAGTTGACTAAAGTCATATTATATGAAACGTTAAATTAATGTGTAATATTTTAAAATTTTACTTTTATTTTTGTTTATTCAAGAAAGAAACAGCATAAATAAATATAAATAAATCTATCAATTATTTATGTTCTATAAACTCATGATACATAGGTACTTACATTTTTGATATTGTTCATAATCTCTTGCTTTGTAATTCCGTTAATTAATGTGAGTACCTAACAACCCACAAAAAGCAGGCTTACGGTATATAATATTAAGAGTATTTTTCAAAGTAATCAGTGTTAATCATTGATATATTGTTAACAATGTAATGTTGGAAGAATTTCTTGACAGGGAAGAATCTAAAGTAAAAAATAATGGTGCTCACAAAAGTAAAGAGATTTTTTACAAGTGACCAAAGTGAACAAATATATGTAGTTTTCTTTATTTCTTACTTCAAGTGAAAATATACGGAGTAAATAACTTATAAGTCTAGCAGTTTCTTATTCTGTTATAAAAATCAGAAAATGTTTCAAACAAATTCACATTGAAAAAGCTGTTTGTATTTCATTTTCCCTGGGGACTTGTTGGGGTTTCGCGTTTGCCCCCGAAATGCACCAATTAGCGGCAAAGTAAAAATGTGCAGCGGCGGAACCACGCGTTACCCGGTCCCAGAGGATTGGGGATCCGTAGTCCCATGTGGCTTCTAATGGCGTTTCTTTGCTTAGAGGGCTGTTAGTTTTACGTACATATGGACCGTTAAATCAATAAGCGAACCAAAATGAAGAGATATTGAAGCTGTATGTTTTTGTTGTTATTTAGGCCTGACTATATTTTCTATGATAATATTCTTTGCGGTTTTACCTGCGTAAAGTTTAGGGTTCCCTCGGCAATTCCTGGTATAAATAAACCTTCCAAAAGAAATAATACTAACTAGTAACTAAGCTAGTGAAAAATAAATTTAGTAGGTATATCTTTGTCTGTAGAAAAAGAGTTAAAGTGTGTCGTGAAGATTTATTTATCTAAAGACATATTACATTTCACGCTGCGGTACTTAAGTAGATAAATTTCGTATCTAACATTAATCTTTACAATTTATTGGCTGGTAGTTTTTTTTTAAGAGAATTTTACCGTACTCTGTGCGAGGGCGGTGGATATATTTATTGCTCCAACGATAAAAAGAAACGAGAGTGTGTCGCTAGTTTTTTTACGTTTAAGGCAAGTCTTGTAGATTCATCTGAATGGGTTGTCGCTGTTGTTTATTTCCGACATGAATGGTGATGTTGAAAGAAATGCTTTTCAATTTATCCTCGAGGAAATCTATAAATTAGTTTCTTGAAAAGTGTGTCGCGCAGTAAAATTAATAATACAACCAGTCCAGTAATAATGATAGGCGGCTGAATCGTAAAAGGTTTCATTAAATTGTAAATTAAAATGCAGCTGAGCGGAGATCGCTATCGTGAGTTTTCTTATTAGCTTTATTCTTTCTTAGCCAATGGGAAAGGGGGATAACTCCATAATACTTGGATGAACAAGGAAGCGGGCCCTTCGCATAAAGTATAAAAAAGATACTCCTGAAGTAATGAGAATATTTCGAAAGGAGACCTTTGACTGGGATCCTTTAAGATGCGCAAAATAAGCTCGTTATTAGGATACATATTTTGAAAATTTTAAAGCTTTTTTTTCATATTATAGCAAAGGTTTATTCTGGTACGTTTATGGTTGTCACTGATTTTTTTATTAGCTTTTCCCCTTGGCTTCACCGGTGTTTAATTCGAACTTTCCGCGGGAATCCCGGGTTAAAACCTTGTGTACTTTTCTATACCACTGACAACGTGTATGAAAAATTTAATGACGATCGATTTAGAAGTTAAGGCGGGAAAGCGTTATAAACAAAAAATCACATCCGCATTTATTTAGGACTAGCTGTTCCCCGCGGTTTTACTCGCGCGTTTACGCGGGAACTTTGGAATAAAAGGAAACTTTATGTCCTTCTATATATAGTATATTCCTGACTACGTGCATGCAAAATTTCATGATTATCGAATGAGTGGTAAAGGCGTAACAAACAAACAAACAAATTAACTCTGCACATTCTCATTTATAAGGATGAAAAATAATTAACTTTTACTCTATATTCTAAAATATTATAAAGGGAGATTCTGTCCACTGATGAGTAGGGACGTAGATACCTACAATCTGTAGAACCTTTTTTAGTATATAGCGTCCGACTCATCAAGCCGGGATCAAACTGTCGATAAACTGCTGTCTGACGTGAGAGCTTTTTAGTACACTCGGGGGAAATTCAGAGATTCCCCGTGTAAGGCTGTGCTCACAAACAAAACACGGACCAACATTGCGGGCTGTTGTTTCGCGTAACACGACGGTTTTCAGACAGTAATGTAACCTTTGTACTGCCTTATATCACAGTCTATGTACACTGTATGCAACACCAACCGGACCGCGTCAACATCGATGTCGTAAAATAGACAACAAAATGACTTCATGTGCAATCACGAAAACGACATGTTGGAATGACAGTTGTTCTTTAATGTCCGCGACTCCGCGTTTTATAGTTCTTGTATCGTATTGGATTTGAATTTTTAATTCTACATGATCTTTGTAGCGTTCGACGTATTTACAGCACGCATTTGTAATGAATACAAGAACTGTTTTTGTGTTTTCAACGTGAGTTTGACCATTGAAAGTTAAGAAATTTATAGGTAATACAAAATTACTCGATGAAAAGTATAATTGTCTGTGTGGGCGCATCTCTGGTTTCATTGGACATTAAGATATTATTTTAAAGTATGGGAAACGGGAAGTTTCGTATGTAGTTAACGTATTAAATTAGCATATTATGGTTAACATAGGTAAAATCAATTAAGAAATTAGTTTTCAAATGTTTCTACTTTTATACCCATTTATATAAATCATGTAGAATTTAGTTTCAATAAATAAAAAATAGTCTACACTAATATCTATTACAAAAGGGTAAAGTTTGTAAGTTAGGAAGTAAGGGATACAATCTGGAACTACGGAACTGGGTATTTCCTGAGTCACTCAGGGCATAGAGGATTTCAGAATAGGGATGTTGACGACTTTCGAAAATCAAAATTCTAATTGGTCCGTCAATTAGAAAAGAAAAAAATAATAAACACGTATTTTGTACTTTTTACAGAGATAAAGCGCATTAAATTTTAGGGTGGAAACTCGTGACGTCGTTACCGGTATAAGCCCCCATACAAACTGCACCGGATAGTGACGTCACGCGAAATTTCAACTCGCCGTTATTTTTAGATTACGTAAAAACAGAAAAAAATACAAGTTCAATATTTTTTATTAATCTACAAGACGGACTAAAAAAAATTAGTCAACTAGCCTATTGACAACCAGTAGTTTTTTATATTTTTTCAGGGATCTTAATGTTTAATTGATCGTTAAAAAATATTGGCCAGTATAGGTATCTAGACTAGCAAATTATGAAAAAAAAAAGAAGAAACAAACACATACCTCATTTTTTTCTATAACTCGATTGTATTACCCGCCGTGAATTTACACCTACATTTTATATATTTCCCGGTTCAAATTCAATCTGACTGTTGGGTATTCGTATGCACCGCATGTGGTTCATTGGGTAACTGAATTATGCCGTTGTGGATAAAGGAGCACGGCTGCAGTGGGCCCGGTATTTGTGGCGTACGGTCTGTGGGTACTTAGTTGTTGTGTGTTAACTTAGATATGATAATAAATACGACTGGGGGTCTCATTTTATATTCATTCTGTATAAAAATTTACCGCCCTAAATTTTGTCCATAAGCTTTCGTTACGAAATTGCTACAAGTAAGCCTGCTTTGTCTCTGGCCATACAAAAGAAGCATCAGAAATATGTAATCACTTAATTATGTCAGTTGTTGAATCTTATACTGCTATAGTAATAAAGTTCAACGAGTGACAAAAGTGTTAGCATAATAAAATATGTACACATTTATTATAACCGTGTCTTTCAAGGGGATACTCAAATAAATCACATATTTTGATGTTGCCCTAGATGCCCCAACACTACACTATGGAAAAAATATTTACCTATAACTCGTATATCCTATTAATGTCGTCTATTGCAGACTATATTTGTGAAACTTAAGAAAAATCTACAATTTTTTTAGATCGTTGCGTACGGCAACGGAGATATTCTTTATTTGAATTTGACGAGATTTTCCGGCAAGTTGGTGATTAGTTTCTTAAAAATAAATTACAATGTAGTACTTACTATCAGCATTCATTTGTGTTGATATAATTAATTTGTTAGTGACATATTGTGGCCAGCCAATGTCGCAACAGGGGTCTTTTGTCATTACGCTAAAGGCACCCTGCCGAGGCGACGTATACTTAAACACGTACCTACTTTTAATATATTTAAGGTACTCGCATGTTAAATTTTGGTAACTTAATAATATTTAAATTAAAATAATGTTTTCATCATTGTCGCCTTATATTGAAAGGACGAGTGTTTTACAAATGTTTTTAAAAATCACATAGCAACTTTTTTACTTTTTATTACTTTGTACTTTTTTAGTTTTTATTCAGGTACAACACAATTTTTTTACGTCAATGTTCAATATTTAATATAAGAAATTTTAATCTATATTGATATAATTAATTTTCCAGGAGTTTTTGAAGTAATTTTGAGTTCTTTTGGCGCGTCGAGAGTAAAATTTTAATAGGCAACGGAAGTGACGCGCAAGTCAAACGAAAGCTAGGTATATCTATAAGTAAATTCTGTTCAGAATTGAAGCATAAAAATCAGTAATTCAATAATGGCACGAATTACCCTCGATGACACACACACAAGAGCAGTATTCGGCCTTTTTAACCTGACTTGAGATGACTTCACTCAGCTTGCAGCCACTGTTGTTTTATGCCTAAATTCTATGCATACGTGCGTATTTTAATTCCAGCCCTCTCGTGTAAAAACGACCCTAATACCGTATCTAATAAATATCTCGTGTATCTACTTATACCTACTCCAAGTTTAGATCCTACTAATCTTATAAACGCGAAAGTTACTAATGCACGCAAAAACTACTGAATGGATTTAAATGAAACTTTACAAGCTTATACATCAGATTAACATATATGGTACTTTTTATCCCGGAATTCTCGCGGGAACTCTAAAATTAACGCGGGTGAAAAAACTTATAAAATCTTTCTCTGAAAATTGATGCCTGGAAAGTGAAAGTGTCTTAGCTATCCTTTGATAGGGCTTTGCACTTTATACCTATTATGTTCTGGCTGGCAATCTAGGTTTTTGCAGGTTTTTTCTCAGTCGCCAGAAAACTGAAACGACAATCCTCAATTTATCACGAGTCAAGTATTCCAGCGGGGAAACGAGCACCTATTCCACACTGTTGTTTCACCTGTGCTAGAATGTTCGTGGAAAACTGCCATATTATTAGGGTAGGGTAGGATAGGTGGCGTGCGCGTCGCCCCCCATTTACACCCGGCAATGAATTCAACTAGGAAGGCAATTTCATCTTTACGACGCGCCACGGAAAATGAGAGAATTAAGCGAGCAAGTAGGTAGGTATGATGCAACCAAAATTTTGGGAGCGCAAAATTTGTGTGCATTTTTTTATCCTCAACGTTTTTTTTATAAACGAAATAGGGAACGAATAATTTTTATTTTTTATACCTGTCGATTATCTCTACAATGTTTTTTGGAAATCGGATAGGTAATAGCTAGTTCGAAAGGTTATTAAAGTACATATCATGATAATAACTTTTTTATTTACGGGTTTGGACGAAGTTCAAAGACTGAATGAGGACAGATAATATTTAATAATTAGTACGACTAATAATAATAATAGTAATAATAATGATAGTAGTAGTATTTAATTATTATACGACTATAGAAAAAAGACGTCTAGCACAAGAGCTAAAAATTGTGACTTAATATTTCAAAAATGTGTAGATATAATAAATGGTACACTAACAATACATTACATCTACTTATATACTAGCTGTCCCCCGCGGTTTCATCCACGATTATTTCGGAGTTCCCGCGGGAATTTCAGGATAAACTGTACGTTTACTCTACATTTCTCTTGAATCACTATACCTATATCTATTGGTGAAATTCTAGTGAAAACTAATTTAGTAATTTTTGAGTTAACGCGAACAGGCAGACGTACAGACGCAGCGGATGTTTTTTTTTATAATTTTATAATTTTTTTATTATTTTTTTTGTTCCTGTCTAGTAGGTAATCTCACGTGAGCGCACCTACTTTCAATTTGAATTCAAATATTGCAGAAATATCTTTTTTGCGTTCATTTTCCTTCTCTAATACAATTCAGTTTATTTTTGCAATGGCGTTTCATTTCAATTTGAACTCCTCTGTAAGTGTCGGGGTGGGAATTTCACGTCATAACCACTTCAATTTGATTGTGGTAGATAAGTACTTAAGTTATTTTTAACCGACTTCCAAAAAGGAGGAGGTTCTGTGTTCGGTTGTACCTATGTTTTTTTATTATTCACCGATTACTCGAAGACGGTTGGACCGATTTCAAAAATAGTTTTTTTTTTAGTTTGAAAGGGTATATTTCCAAGTTGGTTCCATTGTCGGGATCACCTAAAAGTACCATTAAGTCGGGATCTGATAGTGGGATCTTGAAGAAATCGAGGGAACTTCTAAAATTATATAGGCACACCTATAACGATTTGGGTATTTTTTATAGTAAATCGTTTATTTGCTTTCAGAAAGCAAGATTAGGAGAAGTGGAACGGACGATGAAGCCACAGATGATATCGAAACTACTCAATAATACTTATTTCACGGGTTCCGGTTCGACTATTACTTTAATATGGTTTCTAAACTATTAAATGCTTGTCACAAAGCATAATATGGTGCAGTGGAACTGATGGTTAAGTATCAGGAGAAGTCGGAAATTAACGTCTACGTGCTAATCTAGAACATGTATCTATTTTCCCAATTTTATCCAAATTCGTTCAACCGTTTAGGTACTTTAGTAATAAACATCCAAGCAATCAAACATTTAAACATTCAAGCTATCACACTTTGATTATTATACCTAACTATAGAAATTATAATTAAACGTCATGTAATAATAATAATAATCCACTTCACAACCCACAGATCTACTTGTTCTCACAGTGAGCTATTATTAGCTTGTGCCGTGGAAACCAAGCAAACGTGGTATAAACTACATAGTATTATTATTAGAAACCATCGACCACACAGCACATAGACGCCTAATGTTTGATTTTGCGTATTGAATGCATTCTGGCAACTAGCTGAGGTAAGAGAAGCGGGGTTGCAACGCCGTGATTGGTTAATTCAAGGCCACACGCGCTAGTTACACGCCGTGATTGGCTAATTCAAGGCCACATCGGAACTATAAGTCAGATGTGTTGACAGGAGCCATTCGCCTGTTATTAGGCGTCTATGGGCTGTGTGGTCGATGTTAGAAACACATTTAAAAATTGGAAAAAAATCAAGGATCTATAAAAAATTTAATTCAATAGGAATGAGGCAGGAAAGACAAAAAAGGTAACGGAATATGCATCTGTATTTCTTCTTATAGAATTGTTTGCGAAGTTTCTTATTGCAGTTAAACCAGCTTTTATGAATTTCGTTTCAGAAGGTGTAATCGGTTTCGCTTATTTTTTTCACGTGCACCTAAGTATGTTTGTTTCTTCCCCTCTTAATATTTGCCAGGTGTCGTTAAATTCTCCCTTTATTGCAACAGTCTCGTAATAATCTCGCAGTCGAGTCGTCGGCAGCGGAACCGTGCGAAGGTAATACTGCTTCTATAAACATGGCTTTGTCACTTTGTTTGCTATATTGAAGCTGATATTAAAAAGATCCTGCTAGTTTATTCAACGAAGGTAATCTTCGTTCAACATACCTACCTACACTAATTAATTTGTATACCGACTTGACGTACTTCTTATTAGAGCTCATAAGATTCACCTATATTATTAATCAGATAATAATCATCGTATTAATGCGTAGTGATAGACCCAAATTTATATTCCTAGAAAAACAGTAGATAAGTAGGTAATAGATAATAAAATAATACTGGCCATTTCTTCTGAATACTTCGTCAACAAAAACTTGAGTAGTTGTAGTTACGACTGGCACGTTCTATCGCCGTGACCTTTCTTTTGTGAAACTTTAGTTGAGCATCCGTACTCCGCTTGACAAATAGTGGTTATTTGCTTTCATTACCCACCGCCGGCCGCCGCAAACATATTAGGCGCCTGGTATTACTACCCGGTAATATTATATGCTTCCGGCATTCAGAGGTTCTCCTATTCTAATAATGTTGACTAGGCATAGAAATGTAATTTCTTTTTTAAATTTTTTAAGGTAAAATATTATCCTACTAATATTATAAATGTGAAAGTGTGGATGTTTGGATGTTTGGATGTTGGGATGTTTGTTACTCAATCACGCAAAAACGGCTGAACAGATTTGGATGAAATTTGGCATGCACGTTGTCAGGGATACAGAGAAGGACATAGAGTACTTTTTATCCCGGAATCCCCGCGGGATCTCCAAAATTACCGCGGGTGAAACCTCGGGAACAGCTAGTACCTAATATAATTATCAGGTAAACTTATTTTCTGTGTAAATAATGATATTATGCATTAGTAATTTTTAAAGAAGAGATCGCAACTATGCTATAAGACCTACTTCCAAAAAGGAGGAGTTTCTGCATTCGGCTGTACGTTTTTCCTTCTCTTTATGTAAGTATTGTAAAACTGTTATTTCATGTGCAATTCTTAAATAAGTAAATAAATTTCACGTCTCATTCTCGACCTAAAGGAAAAAAAGGACAAATGTACCATGTGATAATCTTTTAGAGTTCGAGATTACCTATATTGGTAGGTGTATGTATGAAAACCCAAATCGTAAGGACGGTGAAATGTACCTACTACTTAAAAATTTATTTATGCTATTTATTCAGCCAAGAAAATTCATAAAATTGTCTGGACTTAACATTGTTATAACATAAATTGTTCGCAGTACCTAACCAAACAGCCAAAGACTAATAAGACGGAGATAGCTTGAAGGCAATAATAGAGGTGAACGCGTACGTACTTTGCGTATAATGTTGAGGATCGTCGATGACAGTTATTGTGACCATTTATTACGAAGCTTTATTGCACTCTGAAAATAGTAGGCCTTTGTATTTATGAGATATCATTATTTGTACGCACAAATCCAGGCATCGATCGAATAACGTTTGCATTATTTGAGTAGGTTATTACCTAAAAATCCTACGAAATAGCAAATAATAGGTATGTCATAGCGACGTAACGTATAAAATCTGTGAATAATATTTACTCGTTCGTCGAAAAAGATATTGTGTATCTAAGTAGGTAATAGGTATCTCCATTTTATTACTTTTTCAATTATATAAATGCAATGATAATCAGGTAGTATAGGTAGGCACGTTTCTATTTAGATCTGTAAGAAAATTGTTTAGTACAGTATACTATTTATTTATTTATTTATTTATTCTTCTTGCACAAAATAGTACAAATGGCGAACTTAATGCCTTGCGGCATACTCTGACAGTTAACCCATTGGGTTGACAGAGAGATAAAAGGGACGGGGTGTGCAACCTACGGAAAAAACGAAAAAATAAATAAGTAAAATAATAGCATTAAAAACTAAAAACTGTTATAAACTAAGACATAAAAATGACTGAATATAGAGATAATTAACATATAAATATTACACAGCATAAAATCCTATTATATTCTGTGATCATACCATTTATGAGGTGCTTTTTATTTAAAAAAAAACATGGTTTAAACTCGATGGGACGATAACAACCAATCATCTGCAATGGCTGCCGTGCGATTTTATAATAAACCACGGCGTCGATATACGGTTACCCGTACGGTCTAAAATTTTATTATGATTTAGAAAGGATGAAGCAATAAAATTAGCTATAAATGGAGGCGTATACAGCTGCCTATTTCACCTGTACAGTCACAAGGGGGTGACCAGAGTCATAATTCACCCGAGCCGAACCCACTGGCTATATCAAACCACCCACATATAAAACAAACAAAATATATCTATCCATTCGTTGCTCCCCCGACTTGTTCTAGTAACATGTAATTTTAGGTGTGTATAAATTGTTATTAAGAACGAAGGTTTGGGAGAATCACGCTTCATGAAACAGTTTGATGATTTACATCGCCATGATTTATTTAGCTCTCCCGCGCGGTCTCACCCGCGATAATTTCGGAGTTCCCGCGGTAATTCCGGATTATACCGCCTATGTTACTCAGGAATAATGTAGCTTTCTAATAGTGAAAGAATTTTTTGAATCGGTCCAGTAGTTTTTGAGTTAAATCGTAACAAACAAACAAAAAATCAAACAAACCTCTTTATAATAGAATAGAATATAATAGAATAGAAAAAAGTTCATTTGATACCATAAAAATTAAATTGGTATAAGCGTGAGTATACTTGGTACCAAAATGGCTGCCACTCAGCATTATGCCGTGGCACTAATAATATTCTAATATTAGTACAGACATCATAGTGTTAAATTGAGCACTATTATTACATTGTCAAATTTGTCTTTCTTTATGTGTGATAGACCGGCGGATTTTAGTTTGTTTACTATCGAGAGTCAAAAACTTTACCCTGATATTTTGTACAAAGTCAAACCTGACTAGAATCCTCTGCGGGCGCGCGCACATAAATTCACCAAAGTTTCTAATCTTATGAACGGTATAGAAACATGTTTACCTATAGAGGACGAAAGTATGACATACCTACATAAATATATATTAAATATTGAAATTAATTGCAGAAATAATAATAATATCTAATAATCCACTTCACAACACAGATCTACTTGATATTATCCCACACTTAATATAAGCTTGTTTCGTGGAAACGTAACAAACGAGGTTCGTACTACATGTTATTACCTACATAATTATTTATGATACTATAGATATGCTTATATACACGCCCAGACTAGAAGCGAAACCCTGTGTTCATCACACAAAGTCCATCCCCATCGGGAATCGAACCCGGAACCTCTTAGTGGGTAGGCATGGTGACCTACGGCGCCAATCGGGTCACTGGCAAAATAATCACTGGATTTACACTCTAAAAAAATAGGTCTAGTTTTCATCGAAAGGAGACGGGCGGATTTGGGCTCAAACCAAACCCAAATGTACACAAATGAAATATTTATCATAAATTTTTTTCGGTTTTTTTGTGGTTAATCATAAAATATTAAGCAATTTTATTATTGGATATAAAATTAAATATTTAATCGAAATAATACTGACTTTCCTTGTTTTCACTGTGAAGCAATGTTGCCAGATGAAATACGTAAGCTAATCGATATTATTACAAAAATCGAACAATTAATAATTAACTATTCAAAATACTATAAAAGTGATTTAAATACTGGGAACCTTCTTTTTTTTGGATTCGATTAAAAAACACCATATATTTTTTAAATAATGGTTTCTTCGTTTGAAAAACACCATATAACACATACGACAAGATGGGAGATATGAAATAGAAGTATGTCGAGAAACGGACAGCAACCTACTAAGAGAACTGTCAATATCCAATGATTCTAGCTGGCTGTTAAGAGGTAGAATAAAATCGGGACATGTAAGCCTAAAAAATATATTTTACTTACCTATATTTTAGTTGACAGTTCTCGTAATGGTAGAGAGGCTATCAAACAATATTATTGTAATTGCTTGGTAGGAAAAAGAACTGTAGGTTGCTGTTGTCATGTGATGTCCATAATATGGTACCTAAGCTGGGCGAGGCATCAAGAGAATTTAATACCGCCTGCACAGTTTTTAGATGATATTTTAATAGTTTATGATGAAGTGGACGATGAATAAATCATTATAAGAGAAATGTTTTCAATTCGTACTCCCTCTGCTTTTTTATAATTCTCTCAAACCTCTAAGAATCTAGTTGGACGGCATCTGAATCTTCAATGTGTGAATGTCCTACAATAAATTCAGGTTAGTTCTAGTTTACAATAAAGTCAAATGATTATTTTAAAGTATATCTAACGTGAGAGGTCGGTGTATGAATACCTTAGAGGTTGTTTTTGTACAAACAATTAACATCCTATATTTTCTTTCTCCCATTAAGAAATCGAAAAGAATGTTGAATGTTGTGAAGTTTTATTTAAATGGTATTAATATATAAATAAAATAATGCAGTAATCGTTACTGTAACACCAGGCCCAACTTTCTATGAACGTTCGCCCGTCTCCTTTGCCTTTGCATTTAGTAGGTATATCAAATACAATTGTACCTACACGTAATCGCTGTGCAAATCACTATACAACGGAGGATGTGATAATATCTCGCACAATATGCACATTATTATCGCAACAAATGAAAAGTGACGTGCGCTCAAATAACACTATTTCGCTTTTAGTGCTATGCTACTATACAGTTTGCAGGCACGCGGCGCTCCCTAGGGCGAAAGGGCGACAGTGTGGATACAGTCTGGGCTCTTATTCACTATGACCATAACGCGTCGCGCGAAGATAAGGTGCCACTTAAATTGCTTTTACCCCGTGTTCTGCAAAGAAGTTTCACTTTAAAAAAATAGATTTACAACGTTTCTTTTGTCACAAAGAATATAAATTTCTTATATTTTTGCATCTGGAGCGTTTGAGTTTGTTGTTTTTGGGACGCGCGTTATAGGCAAGGAATGTTGTTGGTCATAATGAATCAGGAACATAATATTATTTACATCTCTAGTGCGAATATTGTTACACATATTATGACCATTTGAACTGGCTTATTATAGAATACAATAAGTTTACGGTTAAAATATCCCCTAACTGTTGCTACGCTCGCGCTATGCATATAGGTAGGTACATTTTATGGTTATTTTTTTTGAAACCGTCTGATCTTAATATTTACATAATATTTATATGTGTATTATTAGTAATGTTATAATAATATGTTATAATATTTATTTATGTATTTATATAATATAATTATATTGAACGCTTTGCCCTATTATGCAATAAGACCGCCATTTGCTTTCTCCTTTTCTCTAAGTACTGTAATATTGTTATTTTATGTGCAATAAAGGATTAAATAAATAAATAATTCACTGATAAATGACACAAAATTATATAGGAAAGCAATGGTCACGTCGGAAAAGCCGTGAATTTTGGTTTCTTTTTTGAAATTTTAAAACTATATGTCATATTATAAGTAGATACAAAGACATTTTGTTTTCGTAAAACCTAAGCCCATTATTATAATAGCCTTTAATTTTCCATACTATAAAAATATGAGGACAGAAGTGATATTAAATTATCTATATTCAAAAATTAAATAAAAATAAATTTAATTAACAATCAAATGAATAAGCAATTTTTAAAGGCCTTTACGTAGCAAACTACTTTGAACATTGAATTTTCTATACTTATCTACTCATATTAGATACTGAATTACGTTGTTAAACTATAAAAATGTAAAAAAATATCTTACATAATTGACTACCCATTCGTCTAGGACAGTTTTGTTGTGGAAATAGTCTCTTTATTATTTGGAAGAGTTATTAATATTATTATTATCCTTTATTAGATTTAACTGAACCCTGAAGACGTAACGGTAAATGCTTGGTAAAACAAACCAATTTCTATCTTACATTAAAAATTATTACTCAAGATGTAATAAAAGCGGTACAAAACTGCACTTTCGACACCTCAGGCTACCAGCGTTCAGTGATAGTCAATATTTATGGGCCGAGATAAAGGACGAAAACTTGTTCATCGGTTCCCCATTATCCTTATTAAGGATGGATTAGTGGGGTAGAGGCTTTTTGCTACACTACGTCATAAATTAGTAGAAGGAGCTCTTTATAATAGGAGTTTATTATCTTACTTTATGAACCTGGTTTCGCTTGTCCTGATAAACGTACTTTACGGCTCATATATTATAGCCAAGACATTGATTGGGGCAAGTACACCAAGAAGCACTTTGGTAAACTGTGCGTCGTCGTAAAATACATCAAGATTGTTGTCTTTAGCAGTAATTTTACATACTCTACTTCTGTACCTACATACTCTACTCTACCTCTAAACATTATATAAGCGTTTATTTCCACCAAAACTCTACCGTTATAGAAATAATATGCTTTTTACGAAATATTTTTGTCAGCTCGAAGAAGGGTCTGCCCCAAAATTTGTTGACCTTTGCCCCTTTATAACAAGCGTGAAATGTGCGGACGGAAAAAATATTAAACGTAGCAAATATCATTTTACAAACCAACCATGTTTTGGTCAAATAAAAGTATATAAGTATTATTATTATTTTATAAAGATAATATTCCATTAGTCTCGCCAATGTCTGCCGATATGGAATTTTCTCATTACATCATGGGCATGGAAGTGGAAAATATCAAAGAAGTTCCTAATTTGATCAGAACATAATCCAATTATTTCCTCCCCGGGTCACAGGGTGTTCTGTTGCAATACACGTCTGATAGAACCATACCTAAGCACGTACCGATCTCGTCTGACGATACATACCTACACATAACTAACTATACAGTCTACAACTTATAGAATTTGAAGGTTCCCTTTACTAATTATTTAAACTTTGACCCTTTTATTTTTTAATTCTAGCTTCAAATGGCCTTGCAAAAACTCTAAAATGACTCAAACGGTTTAACTATTTTTTTGTTTAGGTACCAATAATTGTTAGGGCATTTGTATGAAAGAAAATTAGGGATTCCTGCGGGAAATCACGCGGGCGAAACAGTTAGTAACTAAATAAAATCAAAACATGAATATTAATTTTGTAACACATTTAACTAAGAATCAGCATTTTAATGTGTTACAAAGAAGTCGAAATGAAATATTGAAGCGTCTGATTCTCGTTAAACGTGCTTAGTCAGCTAAAGGGGGAATTTGAAGAGCTGTCTGTAAGCACATACCTACCTACGGAAGTCAAAATAGATCCGTAAACTCGTTCATAAATTGAATGTTACTGATACTTAAAATCGGTTATAACTAATAAAAGTTATATTAATAACTTTTGTAATAAATGACAATAAGTTCATGGCTGGTATATAAAAAAAAACTCCAGACGGAGTTACGCAATATCCGACACAACATTAGCCAGACGCAAGAGTTCATGTGAGGTCTGTTTGGACTTTCTATGTGTTTTCTGATTTATAGCTCCCGCATGCACGTCCGTAGTGTAACCGCTATCAAAGCAATATGTCAAACGCATCCGTAAGGGAAACCGCGAGCGCGTCACCTGCAGGTATTTGTCAAAACTCACATCTAACCAACTTACCCAACAATTGTAGAGACCACCTGTCATTGCAATATCAGTCTAATGTTAAAGAAAGTAAGGTTCAAAGCGAGTTTTTTTTAATGGAACTTACAATATTTTCGGATCTGTCCACAAAATATTGTGATCAAATAGATAGGTAAGTCCACGTATGCTTATGTGTATATCGCACATAAAATATTGATAGCGGAATGATAGATTTATTGAAAAACTTCAACTGGTAACATTTCTTAGTGAGACACTTTTGCGGGTGGGATGGGGTCGGTTCAGGATTCTTATAACAATACTAGTTTTGCCTGTGGTCTCTCCCGGCTGAATTACTTGTGTGAATCAGTAGCAATATGAACTGGGAATATCAACCAAACACACGCTCTTTCGCTGCTATAATATTACTAGCTGACCCCCGCGATTTCACCCACGGTTATTGCTTAGTTCCCGCGGGAATGCCGAGATAAAAGTACCCTATCTCACACAGTATCACTTTAGCTTCCAATCTATTAGTGAAAGAATCTTTCAGTATTAGATTGGAAGCTAAAGTGATATTTCAGGTTCAGTAGATCTATATTTTACAACCTCACAATCTACGGAGTTCCCGCGGAAATTCCGGGACAAAAGTACCCTTTGTCACTCAGGATCACTGTAGCTTCCTATAAGTGAAATGAATTTTTAAAATCGGTTCAGTAGATCCAGAGATTACCCCCTATAACCTCACAAACTCACAATCTCCGGATTTCCCGCGGAAATCCCGGGATAAAAAGTACTCTCTGTCATTCAGGATTACTGTAGCTTCTTATAAGTGAAAGAATTTTGAAAATCGGTTCTGTAGATCCAGAGATTACCTCCTACAATCTCACAAACACGCGAACTCACTAACTCCGGAGTTCCCGCGGGAATTCCATGTTAAAAAGTAGGTACCCTATAATAATAATAATAATAATAATAATCTACATCACAACACACAGATCTACTTGATCCCACAGTAAGCTATTATTAGCTTGTGTCGTGGAAACCAACCCTATGTCACTCAAGATCACTTTAGCTTCCTATAAATGAAAGAATTTTCAAAATTGGTTTCATAAATCCAGAGATTATCCACTACAACCTCACAAACTCACAAACTTTTGCTCTTTATGATATTAGTATAGACTAGCTAACCTAACCTAGCTAATATTGTTACCTATACTTTCAAATGATTTCAATTTGACAAATCCTTAGTATCATCTTCTTATTTACTCTGTTAGCCAAAAAGAATCGATTATATTTCTCATAAATCGAAAGCACCTCAAACTGCAATTGGATCACGTAGAGAGTTCATTTCCCGGAATCTTCACGGCATTTCGAAGTATTCTTACCTACCTGCCCCCCGAGGGCGTCCGGGTAATTTATGACCCCAGATAACGAGGGCTTACAGTGGCCTTATCGGCTTTCTGTGCTTGCTTTTTTATTCTACTCCCTGTTGACTTTTTTTCCACTAGCAATCGTTTGTACACGACAAAATGCATACTTATCCACAATCGAACTGGAACGGATAACGTCTAGACTACGACCTATCTAGTAATATGATATTATTTCTTCATAATGCAAAGACGTAAGAATACAGTTTTCACAATTCACTATGAGAGCCATACGACATACGTTGCACCTGTGGTCTTTGTTTGAAAGCTTTATAGCTGTTTCTTGTTGAACCGCAGTAAGTAGGTAGGGTACCCGTCGAGGTGCGAAGCAATAGTACATTGTTATCCTAGGGGTGAAAGTAACTTATTTAGTCCCGAGACGGGGTTTGGCGCCCGAGCGTAGCGAGGGCGCCTATAGATCGAGGGACTAAATAAGTCTTTCTCCCGAGGGTAACACTGTGCTTTTCATTACGAATGCAAGGAAAGTCAAAATAAAAATAGGAATTAGCTAAAGAAAAAATGAGTGAAGATCGGATAGTCGCTTGACACTTTCCCACCTATTTCTTTTTCTTTGGCCGGCTAGCTATTCAGCCAGTATTTTTTATTTACATTGTGGCGACCTAAAAAAAATATTTTCTTTAATTATTAAGTATTAATTAAAGAAAATAAAAAAATATAAATAGGAATTAGCTTAAGAAAAAGTGAGTGAATTTTATTTTAATTAATACCTACTTAAACTTTACGTTATTTCAATTTTACATCGCGCTGGCTGTATAGAAAGTTGAAACATGGTTCAATAGAAATGTGAAAATAGACCTAGTTTTTTTTTAATAATTTGACAGTTGTCAGTTGAAAGCGATTCTCCCTAGGGCTGAAAAGGGCTACTTTCAACCCGCTTCTCAGGCAACTTCAGACCTACTTTCCGAGCATGAGTAATGAAAAGATATATTTTACACTTCTTCAGCTGCGAGTTTTGAAATAACTTTTTGTTACCCGTAGGTATATAAGTTTTGCAAACAGTCATCTAAGATTTTTTTTTAATTACAAATATCTGAAATTTGAATTTAAACGTATTTGAATGAAATACGTCTAATAATAATTAAGCAAAATCAATTTGTGAAGTAACACTTCTTCTGGCCCGTTAGGAATAAAATTTTAGCAAACAACGGAAGTGACGCACATGACTTTGGCAATGAGCTTAACCTTTATTTACGTAAGGATAGAATATATTTTTATATAACGTCCTTTACGTGCATAGATATACGTAAGTACTTACACACACGCTTCATATTATCTACTATTAACTTGGTTAGTATTAAATGAACAATCAGCATTAAAATAAATAGATACCTAAATAGGCAGACCTTATCTAAGCTAAAATGACGCGCCCCTCCATCGGGTATACGCACACGCACAACCGTTAAAATATCAATACGTGGTCTTGCCATTCGTCCTCAGTTGCCGCATAGTGTCGCCGCACTCACACTATTAAAGAGATATTATTTATCAATACATGATATCGCACATCTAAAACTGCTTATTGAGTAGTAGGGCGTGTCATTTTAGTTTTGATAAGCTCCACCTAATGTGCTAAATATCTTTTACACAGTTTTAACATACATTGTGTTGTTATTGTTAAGTATGAGCACAATGGCACGTAATCAGCGTACCACAATGCACGAGCGCCAATCAGAGTTCTCGCACGCTTGAAGAATGGCATTCATTTCCTGAAACGGCGACGAGTTTCCGCACAAATATTTTACTTGCTAAAAGCTATTTATTTACTTACGATGTTATTTTTCTCATATATTTTTTTTCTTTTATTATGATCAAAATGATATATTGACTGTTGTAAGTAGTTTAGTCGACATTCGCCAGTACTAAGCATGTACGCGAGATTGTTGTACCTACTCACTCTTGTCTTACGGAAGGTAGGTACAGACTGTAGACCTTATTTTCCTATATGAACTTTGCAACTTAACTGTTTAAAGAATAAACCTATATTGTTATTATTAAAAGCCTTATTAAACCTTCCCAAATTCAATTATCCTAACCAGTTTACTTAGATAATTCCTTTAACTGTCGAATATTAATCGAATATAGCAAGTTAGTACGCTAAATGAAAAAATAATTTTAACTTTACTGCAAACTGATAGAGATCAGTCTCAAGTTTAGGTGTATTGTGATCAGAACCACTCAATATTGTTCCTTTTCCTAAATCGTAAATTAGGACGGCTGAATAAAAAGCCAAGCAATTAGGTGTAGATAGTTAGGTGTACTTGTATGTTGATAATTTAATGAGTCTCCTTGGAGCGGTACAATCGACTACAGCTGGAGGCAATAATGCTTGTAGACTTTCTTAAGATCTTCGTAAACCTCCATGCACTTATATAGTGTAGGTACAGTTACCTAGTCAATCTTAATATTGTTTACTCGACAGGTGTAAGATGGATTGTCTTGCGACCCAACCAATCTTCGTTTGGTCCATGCAGACCGCCAACTAAACGTGTTTTATCCTCATTAAAATTCGACAGATCGCCTTCATAACTCGGGATGAGATTGGTTCCCTCAGGACATCATTTAGATTCTGAGCCCATAAAACGGCAGTTGGCCAGCGCACCTCATTATATGCAATAGATTTGCAAAGTGATTACCCAGAAAAAAGTCGTGTTAGATAAATGGTTAATTTATCAATTTGCTACAGGGCTTTTCGGTTTTGATATGGAAAAAATACTGGATACCTTATAAAAAATTATTTTATACTGGCATTACAATTTAAGGATAGGTGTACCAAAATGGTAAACACTCCTTAAGAACAAATATCTATTTGCATAAAGCGGCACCGCATGGCATTAAAATAGCAAACTTTTGTTACATATAAATTATACAAGCAAATACAGAAACAGCAAAATCTATTCTGTTTCTCGAAGCATGCAGCAAAATCTAATTTTCGTCGGTAACGATTTCAGTAGGGATAAATCGGCTATCCCATTCATTGTATTATAGAGCCTTCGTCGATTCACGTACTTATCTATAGGTATCTATGTCTGTATTGAATTCTGTTTATGATTGTAACAATATTTTCCTCAATCGTTAGGTACCCAAAAGAAAATGATTGAGTATTAAAGATTAAAATAACATACAAACGAAAACAAAATGAATTTATTATGTATTGGAAAGAGGTAAAGTATTATGTTATTACCACAGATGTTATGTTATGTTATTAAGAAATTCACTACATTTGAAGATATAAAATAAATAATAAATATGTGAAAGACGACATACTTTTATTTTTATTTGGGAAAAGCATTACAACTTAGATATTAGGTAACTTAGATATACCTTCATTATAATAGGTATATTATTTCATAATTATAACGTTAAATTAAGTTACTAACAGAATTTCAAGGAAACAATGTTCAGTAAATTTTGTTTCTGAATTAGCTAGGGACGAGGGACTGACCGTTCATTAATCATGGGCTTTGCTACGGAAATGCTTTCCCAAAAATATTATTATAAAAAAAATCTCATCATGCTGGTCGGAATAATTTACTTTGAAATATGTTAATTAGCATTTAAAACTTTCATATTTTTGAAGTGGCACTTCTTCGGGCCAAGTAGGAAAATAATTACGTGACGTGTTAGGTAGTACAGTTTTATATAGAGTTAGTTTTTTGTTAACAGGTGACGTAGGTAGGTAGTAGTTTAAAATTTTTCGTTATCTATTCAAAAGCGTCTATTCTTACGCTTTCACACTGACAAGCATTTTAATAATATTGATACCCGAGATCATACTTTTTGGTGTATTTTTAAATAAACCAAAAAGCGCTTAGGGTTGGTCCTTATGGTACTGCTATTTAGAAAAAAAAATTAATCCAATAAGTAAATTTAATTAAATTTTACAGCCTTTTGGGTTGGTTAAATTTTTATTAAGGTTGACTATTTTGTAGCTATTTTATGATTAAAGTTATAAAAAATATTATTTAGTTAAGTATCCCTTCAAAGAATCCATAAAAATCAATTCGTAAGCTATAAAAACTTAAATATAATAGAAGATCCTTCATGTTTTACGATCTTTTCTATGTAGCAAAGTTGGCATTAACTTTTAAATATCGATAAATTTTCAATAAAGTCAAAATGTAAATTTAATCATCCTGAGTCTCATATAAATGTGTGATAAAGAAGACTCGGGAGTTATTGTAGAACCAATGTCTGGCTGTGAATGAAAAAGAAGCAATATCCTTAGAAATCACCTACATAATGTTACGCTCATTTTAAGATATCTTTCGTTACTTACCTACATTACGTCTAATTTATATTGAAATTTATTTTATCACAGATTTAGGTATTTATTTAAAGAACTTTATTGTATAAAAGACGGACTTTATCTATGCCTAAGGCATTCTCTACCAGTCAACCTTATATATATAAATTATTAGATATTAATTATATTTTTAAAGAAAAAATAAAACACATTTCCAAAGACAGACGAATCAAGTCTCGATCTTGTTATTAGTATTTCATACAGTGTAATTAATATTCATCTGCGTTGAAGCGTGCGTAAATAACTGGCCAATAAGAGCAGGATAAATGAGGCTCCATTAATCCTTCATATTACAGAGGTGATATAAATGTGTCGGACATAAGAAATCTCTCTCATCAACTCGGCTCACACATTTCGTCGATCTTTCCCTGTCTTGTTTGCTACACCAAACTCCAGCCGGACCTAACTTTCCCAGTACGTGCATGAAATTCATTATTGCTAAACTTGATCACGGTCAATAAGGAGATTGAAAATATAATTTAGAATGGAAAATATTGAAAGTTTTATTTTGCAATGGAAAAAATATTTTTCATTACTCATACTCGGAAAGTAGGTCTGAAGTTGCCTGAGAAGCGGGTTGAAAGTAACCCTTTTCAGCCCTAGGGAGAATCGCTTTCAACTGACAACTGTCAAATTATTAAAAAAAACTAGGTCTATTTTCACATTTCTATTGAACCATGTTTCAACTTTCTATACAGCCAGCGCGATGTAAAATTGAAATAACGTAAAGTTTAAGTAGGTATTAATTAAAATAAAATTCACTCACTTTTTCTTAAGCTAATTCCTATTTATATTTTTTTTATTTTCTTTAATTAATACTTAATAATTAAAGAAAATATTTTTTTTAGGTCGCCACAATATAAATAAAAAATACTGGCTGAATAGCTAGCCGGCCAAAGAAAAAGAAATAGGTGGGAAAGTGTCAAGCGACTATCCGATCTTCACTCATTTTTTCTTTAGCTAATTCCTATTTTTATTTTGACTTTCCTTGCATTCGTAATGAAAAGCACAGTGTTACCCTCGGGAGAAAGACTTATTTAGTCCCTCGATCTATAGGCGCCCTCGCTACGCTCGGGCGCCAAACCCCGTCTCGGGACTAAATAAGTTACTTTCACCCCTAGGATAACAATGTACTATTTCATTTTCACCGTATAAGAGAACCTTACCGGCTAACGACTATGAATTTAGTCAAAGCAATACGGTATCACGACCGTAGCAAAAGTCACATCTAATATACGTAGGTATGTATTTTATACCAGTCTTTAAAAAAAAATTGAAATTAAAAAGCGAAGAAATCGCGTGAGAGATTTTAAGTGTTTATGTATTGTAAACTAAGAATAAGTTACTAGTAGTGGGCTTTATTAGATCTACCAGCTGTTCGTCGTGGTTTTACTCCACGTTAATTTTGGAGTTCCTGCTGGAATTTCAGATTTCAGGATAAAAATTAAAAAGTATGCGAAATTCGTGACAATCGATTGAGTAGTTGAGGCATGAAAGCGAATTTTATTTTATTTTTAAATTAATATCATGTAATGTATTTTGCATGGTTCTTAATGTCTGTATTATTTTACTTTCTTAGCGTAATTATTAATTCACATGATTTTTATTATGCCTTCCATATGACGTTACAGTAAGTAGTTTTTTCCGTATTTGCAATCATGGCCCGTCATTACCGTTTGTGTGAATCTCCGGACGCTTATTGTCCGGGTCGTCTAGGTCGAGTTACGATACATCCGGGTCCGATTGTCTCAGCTGTCCGGGTAGTTCTGTTATTGCCTCTTGTGTGTGATAAGAATCTACAATACTATAGGTATATGTTACGTAGGTGAGAAATAACAATAGGCGTATTATATATAACCCATTCATTACCTACTGTCATAATACATATATTTTACAGTTCTTCTATTAAAAATTTAACCAGAATGTTATATAATTTGTATATAGAACACTGAAATATATTCGATGTGCAATGTAAAACTTCTTTTAGCGAACAAAGATATTGACACCTACTATGTTGTTGAAAATCGTAAAATGTGTGCCGTAGAAAAGTTTTTGTATATCTTTTTATAAGTAAGTAAATTCGCATCACTCTTAAAAATCCAGTGTTACCTCGTAAAAGAGGTTTAATTAAAAAGGCGAGTCGGTAGAAGTCCGAGGAATGAGTTGCAAATCCGGCTTAGCTTGTAACCCGGGATATTGCGGAAGTTTGCCGTATAAAAACCGTTTTTCAGTACTAAATAATAAGCAGTTGTAAAGTTACCGTTAATAGATTTTTTTAATGAAACCAAACCCAGTGTGCAATTTTATTTACTTGCTTGTTTTTAACGTACTTATTCTGTATGCTAATGTACTTTAAAATTTATGAATGTTAATAGGTATGTAGAGTCACGATAGAGTAAAAAAATATTCGATACTTCTGAAAGGATAAAATTTATTTGGTTCATATGAATACGCACTAAAGGATAATAATAATTACCTACCTAACCTTCCTCCTGCTTTATACACTATACAGTCCGCATCAAAAGTAGCTGAGCAATTCATGTGTCCACATAGTTCTAAACATCCAAAGAGCAAAAGTTTTCCGATTGTTATGAGCAGAGTTTTAGTTATTACTGAGCACACTGGTATGCTACATATACCATATTATATGCGATTTGATCTATATAGACTGTAATGTTATGAAAATGAATAAATAAATAAATTACTATATATTATAGTACAGACTAGGGCTGTCCCCCGCGGTTTTAGTCGCGGCAATTTCAGAGTTCCCGCGAAAAATCCAAGATAAACTATACGTACAAACCTTCCTGTTGAATCACTCTATTGGTGAAAACACGTTCAGTAGCTTGTAAGTTTACCGCGAACAGACAGACAGACAGAAAGACAGACAGACAGAAAGACAGACAGACACACGCAGCGAAAGACTTTGTTTTAGAATAGGTATACAACGTGTTAATGAATTAACTGAAAACATGATACACCCCATTTAAAAAAATAAACAATAATATGATTAAAATAAATTTTACGTCGAAAAATGTATACTTTCAAAGTTATTCAACATTAGTTTGGAGGTGACCTATCTACGAAATTCCAAGCGCTACGCCCGCGCCTACGTGTTCGAATTTTTTCGCTGCGAGCGGCGTACGCGCCAAATATTGTATTAAAACTAATTTAGACATGGACTGATAAAAATTAAAAAATTAAAACATGGTGCGATCGATTCGCTAGTAGATTCTAAGCAAACTACTTCTAGTTTTCAGTTAATTCATTAACACGTTGTATTGATTTATGATATGTAAGAATATGTAAACACGGCCTAGACTGGAAAGTGAAACCCGGTCTTGATCACACAAAATCCACCCCCACCGGGAATCGAAACCGGAACCTACCGCGCCAATCTGTGGTAATATACCTACATGTTGTGCTCCCGTATATCTGCTGTTGACTGTACACTGGAGCGTCCATTGTTCCCTAACTGCGGTGCCGCACGGCTCGTATAGCATTGTTTTAGCAGCTAGCGGTAACCAAGGTGATGCATCAACCGGGGTTACACTTCGGGTTAAAGAGCATTTATTCTCATAAGAATATATATATTCGCTTACATGAGAAATTAAAAACTAAGTACAAACACCATGTCGTCGATGGTTATGCTTAAATAGACGTATATTTCAGAGGAAAGTAATCCAATCTCTGTCAAGGATAATGTGACTTATCAGGAATTTTTTAAATCGGTTCAGTAGTCAGTAATGCAAACTTTACTTGAAATGAAAATGAAATGAAATGAAATGAAATATACTTTATTCGTTACGACATATATGCAATAGCTAGGAATAGGAACTGATAGCCAGCTAGAAATCCATTCGGATTGTGTGTCTGTTTATCTGTTTTTATCAATTGTTTGTGTAAGTATAAAAACCACTGTACCGATTTGAGTGAAACTTGGCATAAAATTAGTTTATCAGCTTATTTTTAAACGTATTTGTTTTATAATGTACTAATATACGTATGTAACATTTACAATTATTAAATCCTGGAATCATAGAATTCACGCGAGTGGATCCGTGGGCTACATCTAGGTCGATACAAACACATAAAAACGTTTTGTTGGTTGTTATAGTGAGTCAGAGTAAGAGCCGTGTAGGTATGACTGCAGGACAATTTCAACAATAACTCTTAACAGTAAATAATGTTTACTACTTAAAATCAATAGTATGCACTTGCGCATGGAATATCGAAGTGGTTGCGGTCGTCCGTGGACAATGTGTTGTTGCCGTGTAAATTATTTCTTATTAGTCCGCGAATGTATGTAATAATGTGCGCTAATAGTCGCTATAGTTCACTTAATAACACGTTCGTCGGACATGCGAGTGGTAAATGGATCCAAACATAATATACCCGTATATGCTGGGTTGCACAGTAATGTCTGTGTTTATACTCACCTTACAGTTCTGCGTTTAAGTAATAGATAATAATAACGCTTGGACATCATCTCATAGCGCCATCTGATACCAAACCAAGCAAAGCAGTCTCATAATATATTCAGTAATAGCTGTTCCCCGCGTTAATTTCGGAGTTCCCTCACGAATTCCACAAGGGAAAAAAGTACCCTTTTTCCTTCTCTGTACCCCTGACAACGTGTATGCAAAGTTTCATGCTGATCGGTTGAGTCCTTGAGGCGTGAAAGCGTAACAGACAGACAGTTAAGTACTTTCGAATTTATAATATTAGTAGGAATTGTAATTTTGTATTCAATAAATATAACTATTTCATAAATTAATACAAATCTATTACATATAATAATAATCAACTATTATTTATATTATGTAGAAATACACAATATATAGATTATAAGAGTCATCTTTTCTGTTTGAAATTGAAGCACGGCAGGGCAATAATTATGTAAACTTTGTTGCAATCGTATTTCAGTTTCATTCAGAAAAATAGCGATTTGTGATTTATTAATCATGTTTAGTCAGCTTCAACTTTTGATGTACTTAGGTATGTTTATTTTTGTTGATTGCTAGATAGGTATTGTAACTGTCAAAACGTGCATATTGTATTCGTAAAACTACTAGGTATGTTTTTAATTGCAACGAAAAATAATAGAAATAAAAGTTACATAATAGCCCCTCAGACACAATAAATGTGTAGAATGTGTGCGAACGGTGCGAAATTACGTTTGCGCCAAAGGACAGAGTCACGTAATTTCTAATTGTTCATCCACGCATTTAGTTCCATGACTCTTTGTCCGCTGAACGCCGTTCTATGCCTAGTAAACATCTAATACTAAATTTACGTACGTACTAAATATCTATAATACTTATGATAGATAATACCCGAACTCAGAGTAAACACAAAAGTCATCAGATAAATGTTTACCCTGATGCAGGGATCGAACCCGCCACATCTGGCGAGGCGGGCGACACTAACGGGGCTATCAGTGTGTAAGTAGGTACCTATCTAGTAGGTTGAAAGTAGGTATTGAATTTTTTTTACATCAATGTCCAAAAGTAATGCTTAAAAAGCTAACTCATTTACCTCCATATATTTGTGAAAAAATTGTCAGATTTTGAAAATGATGTGATTTTTTTTTAAAATAATCATTTATATTATATAGGCATTAATTGGGACTTTCCGCGGGAACTCCGTAAAATCCTTTTTCGCTTTCATATGTTTGATTTTAGTTTAGCTTACATAAAATAAACACTGAACTACAGAACACGACATAAAAGTATAAAATTAAAATTTCGTATACGTACCTATATAGAACAAGTTTAAAAAAGTAAGTAGTTAAACAACATTTTCTTTCACAGTTTCGGTAAGTCTTAAAAGAGTGTGAGGAGAAATTAAAATAAAGCTCTACGAAACACGCGAAAAGTTTAAGTAGGTATGTCTGCAAAAAGTACTCTAGGGTCATAAAAACTTCTTCGACGTCTCGTTGTACAACCAGACGGTTTTGTACGCTTTGAAATTTTATGCCCAAACAAGTGGAAACGAAGTGGTGCTGTTTTTCTTTATATTAAAACATCACAAAAGGCCGCGCGGCCTTTATTATTTAGGTAGCCGGCAGCCGCCAATGTGCTTTGGGTTAAGATATCCTCAAAAACATTTTGAATGTTTGTTAGACAATTTATTCATTACATAATTTCACACATTTTTGATCATTTGAGAAAATTAACAATTTGAAGTGAAGAAAAAAAATGAAATCTGTCCGATAATCTATAATAAATAATAATAAATATAATAAATCTATAATTAATTATTATTTATATGATAATATGTTTCAGTGAACGATGAGATCTAAGGAAATTGCTCTTGATACGAATTGTCCGTGTCACTTTGACCCAAAAAATTAAAACGACAAAAGTTCAAAGAAATAAGGTCGAGTTTTCAAGCTAAAATGTAACAAAGACATCGAAAATTCTCCAACATCTTCAGTAAATTATTTTAACGATATTCAAAATTATATTTATCTAGGTATAGGTAAGTGCAGCAATGTAGTATGTGATATATGTAGGTACATAAATTAAACACCTATTATTTTATGGAACTACCAACAGAATCTCACAACTGCTTACTTTTAAATTTTTTGTGTAGAATAGTTGATTTTTTACAAGATTTTATAGTGAGGAATTTGGGGGATATTTTTAAACGTATTAAAAATATATAGTGAAGAAAATATAACTGATCAAAGTGTCAAACGGATTTATGTCAAGCTTTATCTCGTTACGTTAAGTATTTATCGCAATGTACTTTTAGTTCCACTGAGCTATTTAGTCAGTCGCAAATTACTATCGAGAAATCGCATCGGCGCGAGCGCAAGTATCGCTTGTCGTAGGCGCAGGCGCCAAGGCTTTCGAGGAGCGCTTTATGCAACACTACGCCCGACATTATCTTACAAATTACAAGTATCTCTTTAATTGGCTTATTGCTTGTATAATAACAGGCCATGAGTGAAGTAAAAATGATTTTGTTAATTTTTAAGCTATCACCATTGACACTTGCATACGTTGAATGCCATTATTTAATATAATTAATTAATTTGAGCTTTGGTTTCCGTATTTAATAGGTGTAAAAAACAAAATTAAAAAATGAATAGGAAATGACTTTGAGGTGTAAGATTACCAACTTGAAATTATTGGCATTTTTGTGCTAGAATAGATGATAGAATTATAAAAGTGAAGTATTTATTTATTTATCTAAAGAACTTTATTGCACATTTATGTACAAAAGGCGGAATTAATGCCTAAGGCATTCTCTGCCAGTCAACCTTTTGGTTAGTTTAGTGGCGTTACACAGAACCGGAAGTAGTATGTAAAAATTTAATAAGTGTGATTTTTCTATTTACGAATTAGTCCTATTACAAACTTACTAATAAACCTACGTATAACCTACAATATAACACTATACTTGACCAACTGACTCGTCATCATTGCATCCGCAAAGTGGGTCTTGAAATAAACAGACTTCCTTTCCTTTTGAGCATCACATTAAGAGCTCTTCCAGTCGAGCGTACATCCATTCGAGTTGCCATAGCCCTGTTTAATAGGTTGCTGTTGGTACCATTAATCACTAGAACAGGCGACGGGTTGAGAGAGGCAATGCCTGTAAATAGTTGAATGCAAAACACGGCAGTTGTCCAATCATCAATCAATAGGTGTCGTTCAATAGTAACTTTACGGTGATGCGGTGTTGCGGTGCAAGCGCACCAGTTACTTTTTTTTTCCGTTTTGTTCACGGAAAAAGAAAACGAAACCATTAAATTATAACTTTTTCACTTCTCATGCTCTGAAAGTGCTTATTTTTGCAGGATATAGGCGGCGGCAAAATAGATTTTTGTGCACAAGTGCTCTACTCATAAATGTATCTATATTAAGGCAAAGAAAATGAGCCATACAGCTAAACACAATAAGAAGTTCATAGATAGAATTTGTTATTTTATAATAATTACTTTAATTTATTTGCCTTATGTGTTTTTTAAGACATAAAAACAATTTCCTTCAGTATTCAAAACTGTGCTAATTTTACTTTGAAGTGTTTTGTTTCCTCGCAAACGAAGTAAAAAGCAGAGTTTATAAGTCGTCCACAAAACCATTTTACCTACCTATCCTCGACATTACTATGCTAAAAGTCTCGGATAAAAATGGTTCGTTTTGTGCACTTGTTGTAAAACTATTAACATTTTATTTTTATTTTATGCTAGTTTGCTTTTAAATTTTGTAGGTAATTTATCTCGTGCGAAAGAAAACCGTAATTAATAAATAAAAAAAAAACTAATAATTTATATCTCATTAAAGCGTAGAAAAATTAATCACCTTAAAAGTATAATATTACACGAATCCAATGTTTCGATTTTACATATGAAAAAAAACTATAAATATCTTAATTACTCTCTTGGCTCTCCACACATAGCAATCATCGCACGGCTAATTAAGAAATTTGTTTTGACGAAATAAATTCTTCGAATACCCCATTTGTTATCTGGCCGTGTATCGGAGATGTGTATCACGTCGAAAGATGCCGTGTTAGGAACAGTAAAACGACTGTCCACACTCAACACCACGCTCGATTAACGAGTTTTAGCGGGCCACAGTTGGGCATTCCGAGAAATAATTAAATTATCACAATATCTCAATATAGCTACGTATAAAATTAGAATATGTGAACATACAAAATTGGAAATAAGACGCAAAGATTTTGCAAAATAAATTTGCAGGTCTCTAGGAACTTTACTGGTTTCAAAAATATGTTGTAATTAAAAAAGAAATAGACGGAGTACTCTTGTTTTCTATTGTACTTTCTGCCCATTCCACCTAGCACATAAAGATTAATATAAAATCAAAAGTATCTAGGTACATCGGTTTTTGAGTTACATGCAGAAAATGCAAGTGAAATTTCATTCTCTTCGTATGTGTAGGTATTTGAAGCAATAATTCAAACATCCGTGCACTCGTTCTCATTACCAGTGACTGACAAATATGTTCTGTTTATTAGCTTAGAAGGCATGTGTCGATTAATTTTATTGAGTTCAACCGTGGAAGTCTAACCAAAGTTAAAAGAACTCCTTTTGTATCTATCTTTGATATGATTTGTAAAGCTTTTCTAGCATCTCCGGGGGTCAGAACCTATTCGTCATGTAGTTTTCATTGCCAGTGAGGTCACGTCTTTCGAAGGCGACATCCGTATGGCTACCGTTTTCCGACACAATAAGAATGCACTGAATTCGGTTCTTACTCGTAAAAACGAAACGCATCACGTGTACTGATTTAAATGTGACAATGTAGTACGCAAGATCACAATCTTTCTAGGAAGGAAACGTTAAATTTATACCACTGTAAACTGTGTACCCATTACGTTATTGTACTGATGAAATGAGTGTTTTATGACGCACGATTATCGTAAAATAACAACGATGACCGAAGTTTTGGACGTTATCCGATCGAATTTATAGTTTGGGACACGTAACTGATTTGCATATCGATGTGGAATAAAGAAAGTATTACATAATATTCTCGATAATAACGTGGTAAGGTGAAACCCGGCTGATAATTGACGCACGTTTTAATTAAAGAGAGAACGTCGAGCCGGGGGACAGTTCCATTAGCCTTGTCTCTCGCTTTATTTTGATACAAGTCGATGCAATTATCTTTAATCTCTTCGGGTTGGATTTAACCGTAGTCCTTTTTATTTAAATAGGTACCTAAACTTTTAAAATTAGTTTTGAGGTTCATTTTAAAAGATATAACACGTAAATTATTGTTAATGTGAAATAAATCGGTAGTTTAATTTCAACTTTATTTTAGTTTAATGTATAGAGTGGAAGTCTGCCTGCTTGCTGTGCTTTAGAAGAATGTGTGAATTCATGATTTTAACGAAACTAGTCGATTCTATCCATCTCTATCAAATAGAGCTTTAATAAAAGAGCTCAGCTTTTATGGTCAAAAAATATTTGTCTTACGTCTCAAAAGATGTTTAGTCTCCAGGGTTTAAGGCGACGAATTTTGTTATTGTACGAGTACCTAATCATCTACTGGATACTTACTATAATTAAAGCTTTGAATAATTTCAAAGCGCCCAGCCTCGCCTATTAAATGAAAATAATAATAATGCACCTATGTATGGTTGGGTGCTATTGTGCGAACTGTGAATGACCTCTTCAACATAATAATGGTTGGAGGGATGCGCAGGAGCGCACGTGCGGCGGAGGGGCGACCGGTTTGAAATTAGAACGTTTTTTTATTGGAGCCCCGCGCCTTTGTCGGCGCCCGCCCGGTGCGCAAGCGCTAACTCGACAAATGCGTCAAATGAAATAAGTCGTATTTAGTTTCGTTTCCCTTTTGAATGGGCTTTTTAAGATTTTTTCTTTCGGGGTGAGTATCGTAGTTGTTTTTTAAATTTCTTTTAGTGGTGCATTTAATAGGGCACTACATAATTATTTCTAATAATAGATTTTCAATATAATTTTTTAGTCTATTCGAGCGTCAAACTATTTTGGGACTAAGGAATTTGTTGGAATGTCGGTTAAAAAAACCTAATAAAGAAATAATAAGTAATTGCATGAGGGGTTTGTTCCTATGACCTATTGATGAATGATGGACAATGGACTCTATGGTTATAAGGGTGAAACCAATGAATAAAAATTTGTAGTTTAAGGAGTACTCATTAAACTTACTTAGAAAGCTCTCATAAAATAAAATTAAAAAAGTCGGTACTCGTTACTCAAGTTATTGGCCAGTATTAAGAAAAAATAAATAATTTAAAACTAAACAGCACTAGTGGTCAAACTGGTGCAGTGATTAGCAAACCTAACTGATACTCCAGCTTCCAGGTGTCACAGGTTCAATTCCCGCAGCAGGTAAAAACAAACAGGTGGCGGACCAGATATTTATATTTATGACGCAGGGTCAGATATTTAAATTAAAACAGTCCCTTAATAAAAATCATGACTATCAAAAATAGGTCAGCATTTTAATCATCACCCGAGCTTTACTGTGACACCGTACCTATCACGTATAATAATATAATCAACATTCTGCTTACAAACCAAATACGAGTATATCGAACGGTATGGGCGCAACAGAATATTTTTTTGTTATTCTAATATGTCAAAGACCATGGAACACGCCTTTGTAGATCCCCCCATTTCGGTAAGAGTAAACACAGATGAGAGGGAGGCGCGATAGTAGTACGCAAGACTCGTGCCTCGCTGGTTGTGTGTTCGGCGCGCGAACACCGCCGAATGATATGCCGCGCGTTATCGCTCATTTGAAATCGGAACTCCGAGAATGACTTTTTTAATTTTGAAAAAAAGAAATAAAAAGTAATTTATTGGGAGGCCAGTGAATAAAGCAAACCGTGAAGTAGTGAAATGGTATTAAAACAATATGTAAAATCATCATAAGTGTACAAATTGGGTGTAATTCGGTGGCAGTATGGTGGATGTTGGTGTTAATGAGTGCTATAACCGAGTGAATGGGAGGAACCAATTTGTGTCTTTTGTGCTTGTGCATTTATTACTCATTGGACTGAACGGAACTAATGGTAATATTTTATTGTTTTTATGATTATCGATAAAGGGTACCATTAGCTGGTTTTTGAATAGCTTTTTATACGACTCTACCACTAATTTTGTATTACTTTTGGCTGTTATCATCCTTTTCCATTTAATTTATTACTTTATGTTTATTACACCATTAGTTTAATAACATTTCATTGAGATAACAAGCGTCACACGAGTTACTATAAAGAATTATTTGTAGCTTTTATTGTGTGACTCTACAAAAAGCGTACTAAAAAAAGTTTAAGTTATTTAAAGTACCTTACTAATAATACAGAAATATGAAATGAAATAAATGTTATTATTTTAAAACAGCAAACTATTACTTAATAGAATTACGATTTTATTTACAATTTTAATTAATTCTTTTTAAAACTATTTTACATCGCCGGAAACCTTAACTTCGCAAAACTGTCGTGAGTCTGACAGGTGGACGTTATCAGTGACAAATCGTGTGAAAAGATTACGAAAATATTTTTTTAGGCCTTTTCCTTACATATTCTCATATTTGGCTCATATTTGTTCGTAGATTGTATAAGTTTAGTGAACAGTTTTATTTCGGTATTCGTTTTAACTTACATCTACACATACATAGAAACCGCAAATGTAAGCACTCTATACAGATACAAGTATCTATACAGGAAGTCATAGACAAAATAAACATAATATAATTATACGAAAGTGCCAAAATAAAATATCTACCATAATATATACCTAATAGGTAGGCAGGTAAGTACTATAAAAATTTTTACTAGAGAAAATTTCAAAATTATAACATCTCTACTCTCTAATGGTTTTGTAGAGAAAGATTTTAATTATTTTATGCTGACTAACAGAAACAATGCAATCATCTTCTATACCTATGCAGTATGCATACAGTTCAAAAGAAAAGCTGTAATTTGTCGGTTTATTTGAGCATACATGAAGAAAACTAGATACATTTAAATTTTCAATAAATTTTGATATTTGAGGTACTTATAATTTGAGTTATATTGTTTTTTGGTAGGTATAACAAACAATTTTCAAAGGGGATCCCAAAATTGGACAATTTTTTTGATCATGTTTCTATTGTTTAAAGCGGTGCTTTGCAGAAATATCTCCAAACCAAATCCAGATAGTCAAAGGTTCCATAGCAAAATGGTAAAAACGGAACCCTTATAATTTCGTTATGTCCATATTCTGTCCGTTTGTCTGTCCGTATGTAATTTGACTTGGAGAATGTGAGTAAATTTGACTAAAAATCAAAACAATAGGGTTATTAATTACGATCACAATTTTAATTAGAATAGATTGATCTGCCCATGATTAAAACTTAACTTAAAAATAATCATCATTAAAATTACATCACGTTAAAAAAGTACTCACATATAGTGCAGACAGTTATAATACGAGTAAGTATACCATGGAGCCAGAGGCAATTAACAAAAAGTAACAAAGTAGCCGTTCAGTTAACAAAGCTCTTGTGTAGTTTTTTTTAGTTTTCTTATTAACGGACCGGGCAGCCTTAATTAAAAGTAACGGGTGGCCGTGAATTTAGTTAATTTACATTGAAATCAATCAAGAGAATTTTGGTTTGCTTACGTACCAAGATGATAAGACTACAATGTTATTATTACCGATCTAGACATAAATGAAACTGAAGTGTCTGTTTGTAATTCCAAATTAACATGAGCTTTTCACTTGATATATATTATGAAAATTTATACGGTACCTACTTACATACCTACATAATTATTATAATTTTTTTTTTCTGAGTCCGTCTACTTGTTCCGACTAGTCTCTGAAATGGCTGGACCACAGAACAGAAAATAACAGATAGTAGGGACATCAACTTAGTTTTTGTATGAATACAGATGAAAACTTGCGTCGCCGGGTGATTTTCGCACACAAAACTAGTCATCACGCACTCATTCATTAACGTAAAGAAAAGTATTAAACGCTTTGTGGTTATGGTTTTTACTAAGTCGCTGTTTTCAAATTTCACAATTTTGAGAATATTGTGGTAAATATACTTGGAATAGCAGCAAAAGAAGTTTTGGGCAACTGTAGCGTGCCTGCCCTGCGTACATGTTCTCTCTAGTTAATTTATTCACTCTGTGAGCTGGACCGATTTTAACGTAACTTTCAGTGGCATATAGCTGATGTTATAAGGAGTAACTTAGGCTACTTTTATTTTAGAAAAAAATTATTCCTGCGGGAATTCCGAAACTCACGCGGGTGATTCTTCTAACGGTTGGACCAATTTTGACGGGACTTCCATTGCTAATTAGCTGATATTGGCTGCTGCTGGTAGCTGAAGGAGTAAATTAGACTATTCGGGAGTTTCTGCAGGATATCCGAAACTCACGCGGGTAAAACCGCGGGGCACAGCTAGTATTGTAATATAATAAACAACAGCGTCAAAATCGTAAAGAAGTTTAATCTATAACATAAAATAATTTTTTTTGTAATGTATTGTTATTCGTCCGAATATCTGAAATGAAATGAAATGAAATAAACTTTATTTGTTACGACAACAGTTAATATATGAAATAACATAAACAAGCACAACCAGCGTGTCGCAACAAATAGGCAACCAGCTCAGCATATAAGTCGGGAACCGGGGGGCCCGACGCTGATCTTCCGCTGGTGCCGCTGGTATCTAAGAAGGTATAGAAATGTTGAAAAAAAAAACAATGTTTTAAAAATTTGATTAAAGTTTATTATTACAACAAGACTAGACGTGTAAGAATAATTGTTTATTCCGTGGGTATTTGTTTACGTTCCCGTTCCATGCGGCGCCAACATCTAAGACGGTGATTGCATGTTACTAATCTTATGAAACATCAAAACCAAATTGAAACGTGAAATTAAAGGGTTTTCAATCTAGAAATGTTGTGGTTAATTATAAATAAAATTTAACAATCTTATTTCAGTGGTTGATCTGAAAACGCGTAACTTACTTGTTAACGGAGGTCATTCAATAAGTCTTTTAACTTTTTAACAGTATCTAGTATAAGTAATGTCGTTGTGACTTTTAAATTAATGGTCGGATTGATATAGACATTACACATATTTGTGTTTGAGTTAGTGATAATGGAAAAATCATAGATATAACCGCTATGTCAGAGTCAGCCTCTGAACTTCATCATGATTCCCCGTAATTCACGTGAAACGTTCCCTCCTAAAAATGCATTAGGTATAAAAAAAAAACTTTTTCCCTTGAAAAAAAATCTTCCAGCAATAATGTACCTATTTAATTTATATAAATATTGTACAAGTATATTTATAGTATAAATTGAGTTAGCTATAATTTTTACAAAACGTTGACTTTAGAAGCCATTTATATTCCACTATTTTAATAGTTAGGTAAGATTGAAAATTAACTCATAGTTACTTAATCAAATTATAAAAAATTAGAAGTTTAGAAAGCTCTTTTTTAATATCGAAGCGAAAAGGCAACACCATTCTATAAGGTCATTGCCACGTACAGGTATTCTCTTTGCCTAAGATGATGTAGGTAATTTAGTAACATTATTTGCATAGAAGGTAATTTAATAAAAAAAAAAAAATCTCTAACACGTCGTTTTTGTAGATAATTGATTGTAATTTGCCTTTATTTAAAAAACGTTAAAGTAAACAAAAAACCGGCGCCCACATTGTATTTTATCATATTGACTAAGTATATAATATATAATGTAGGTACAGTCACACACAACGTTGTATAAAAAATAAACAGATAACAATATTATATGTATTGTATCGCAGACTATCAGTGACAGTGACAAGTATTAATAAAAGACAACTACTGCGCCCATGGCGGGAATTAATCGAAAAAAAGAAGAAAAAAAAAACACTAAAAATTATTACAATACGCTTCTTGTCCCGCTATCTCAGTGTTTATCTAAATGCATTGGAGCAGATGAATGCACCGGGCTTCGATATTGAGCTGTTCCATTGCGACTTTTTATTTATTTTTGGAAGATTAATCCTAAGAACTTTCGTTATTTCGAGCTATGGCTTTGAAATGGCTTTCTAGTTGGGTGTAAGATGTGTTGAATCTAATAAAATATTTTTTATTACATTCTAACACGCATTCAATCCGACGTCTGTACCCTAATTAAGTGCATTCACTAAAGTTTGTGATTCAAATTTCTATAGTCAAAATTTCATTTATATAATATATTAGATACTATTACTTTTTAGATATTAAAAATTAGGTTTTTGTTATAAAGAAATATCTGCGTATATTTCTTCTTCGCAGCTGGAGTCTCCAGTGACTTCCTTCTTTCATTCACTATAAACAGAGACTGCCCATCCACATTTCGGCTTTGTCCAATACAAAAAAGGCATCGCTTCGGCATCTATAAGAGTCTTCCCTTCGTCATGACAGCTGATCGACTTAGCGGAAACTATGTTAATTTCGAAGTATGTAAAGAGACTTATCGAAGATAAAGCGAAGGGAGGAGGTCTGCTTATATTATAACGTTTGCAGAGTTGACAACCAGAATTGCTTACTATCAAAACACACAACGATAGCGCGCCACAGTTATTTTTTCCCCACATGCCAAAAGAAGTTCAACTCCTGTAAGAGAACTGCTTCACCGATATTACAATAGCATAATTTTTTTCAGTGAGTGCGTTTGATGTAAAGAGTGTTAATACTAAAAAGAGCGGACGTGTATGTACGTAGGTATTAAATCTTACAGCACGTATTTCATGTGCACATAATAAGTATACGTTGTATCATAAACTGTCATAGATTTACTTCACACTCGTTATAAAGCCACTCGCACGCTACAGTTCGTGACCGATATAAAACAATGAGCGCCTGTCAGCTCGTTTCCAGTGTAAAACATTCTCGTTGGTGGGGCTTAAAAATATAACTTAAAAAAGATTTATTAATGTTAAAAGTTCTGCAAGTTCACTTTTCACTAAGTATAATTTAAAGCTAAAATAACGCTCTCGATTTATCATGATTCAATTCATAATGTAAGCTTGTATAAAAGATATGACCTTAAAATTTTTAAATACAAAGAAAAGAAGATTTGATTAACGGAGATACGAAAAACAAATGACAAGTAGGTATTCATGACAACGTGTGATGCAATAACGAGTAAGAGAGGTTCATTTGATAACATTTGTAGCGACATGTAGCTTGTAGAATTTTATGGAGAATAATATCCTTTAATATCTATAATTTTGTCATACAATTTTGTCAGTCAGAATCATTCTGAAGTATTAGCTAATAATTTGTAGATCAATTATTTTTTACGGTAAATTATTTGTTATTAACCTCGACAGCCTGATGTAACAGCCTCCAAACTAAGTTTTAAGGTGCTTTCAAAGCTTACACGAGTACTTAACCAAAATTAAAAAAAAAAATCTGTCCTCAGGAACCAATGTCCTCTAAACAATTTTCAGTTGGTAGGTACATCCATTTGTACTAACTAATACTAGAAATCTGAATGTTTGTGTGTTTGTTATCTTTTCACGCCTTAAGTAATAAATTGATCATCATGAAATTTTGCATACATATGCGGTAGAAACAACATAGGATACTTTTATCCCAAATTCCTGCGGGAACTCTGACTTTAACGCGGATGAAACCGCGGGGAACAGCTAGTAGGTTTTAGAGTTCACTAGTTATTTTGTGCTGAAAAATGAAACCCTTGATTAGATTCGCAATTCAGCAAATTTTTACATTATACCTACTCAGTCTTCATAACATACAAACTGTATAAAAAATCAGAAGATCTTTATTATTTGACTTTTACATACATACATACATATTTCTAAATAGAAAGAAAGCGAAGGATGCTGCAATGGAGTTTATTAAAACGAGTGAAATCAACATACCTGTACTAAGCGAACTGTAATTGTCGTTTCCTGTAGCACAAAACCGAGCACCACGCATTAAGGAGCATCCATCCAACACGGTATCGGGTCGCAGCGAACCGGCCACTTTGAGATGCGTGGTAGAGGGTCGACCCAAGCCTGCTGTACAGTGGATCAAAGACGGGACACCTTTGTTACCAGCTGAGGATGGGCATAGAGTGTTACTGGAAGACGGACTGTTGTTTTTAAGGTACTTATAGTATTTTAAATTTCAACACATGTTTTGTATATTGTGAGGTTCTGAGGGTTGAAAAATTATGTTTGCATATCTCTTACGACACAAACCTGATGAACTAAGTTGAGATTTTTCAATACCTATTTACTATTGTTAATTCACGTGTTGCGAATTCGATTTAATTATCATAAAATATAAAGTAAGAAATATATAAACCATACCAAGGGTTTTAGTACTTAGTGTTTTAGACACAGAGGTTTGTAACCAGCGTTGCTTGGAACCTATGCCACCATTAGCTTAAGCTGAATCACTTCCTTTTGCATATAGTTCTATAAGTTCTCTTTCTGTTTTGTAAATTTAAATTAAGGCAAATAACTTTATTATTATTATATCAGTTGAAGATCTTTCTAATTTAAATAAGTATACTTTATTGTCCAGATAGAAACACACTTAACATATTTTGACAAATTAAAAGAAATCCAAAAGGTTGCCTTATTGCTAGTTAGAATTAACTTTATTGACTGAGGTTTTTCAGTATTGATAATACCTACTAAATGTTCGTAACAGAGTAAATCGTGGCAAAAAAGATAGTGACGAGGGTGTATACTGGTGCGTGGCACGCAACCTCGCCGGTCAAGCTGTCAGCCGAAACGCGTCGCTCAACGTGGCCGGTAAGTAAGGCCATATTTGGAGTGAAATTGAATTAATTTAAGCGCACCTACGGGTATTTACGAGGGAACCTCCAAGGTTAAAGTATTTCCGAGGTATTTGGAAAAATAGCTTCACAAATGGTCTTAAACAAAGTTGTTATACGCTTCTCTACGTCCGTCTACTTATTAATGTTCTTCTTAAATACGCAACGGATTTTGAAGCGGTTTTCACTATGATTTACAGAACATTTCCCGAAATATTTATATTATGACGTATACAAGGAGGTCCCGAGCAAAATCCGAAATCTATATTTTTTTTACTAAAAATATTTCTAGTTAAATTATATCTACATTGTCCTATATTATCAGAAATTCCTTTAAAATAAATAAAACCAAGCTTAGGAAAAGTATGGTTAGTATAATTTATTGTGCAAAAATGTCTTTTCCTTACCTACGGTGCTTTTAAATTTAATGAAATAATCGTTCGATAAATAAAAATTTATTCACGTTAAAAAGGGAAAATATCACAATATTAGATATTATTTTCAGTAATCCGAGATGAATTTAGAATGGAACCTAATGATGTTCAAGTGGCTGCGGGTGAACCTGCCCTCTTAGAATGTTCTCCACCAAGAGGTGTACCAGAACCTTCTGTACACTGGCTGAAAGATGGACAAATCTATGATGTAGAAGTAAACGGGAGGTAATCTTTATAGTATTTGTTTCTTTTTTTTCTATCTCAATTTAACAGTTGGAAAAATTATGAACTTTAATGGATTTTATTTTTGCAGAGTAACAATAACGGAGACGGGAAACTTAAAAATTCTCGAAACTTTACCAACCGATAGTGGTTTGTTTAGATGCATTGCTTCTAATATAGCTGGTGAAAGACAGTCGAGAGCTGCAGCGTTAATAGTTTTAAGACGACCACACTTCGTAATAAAACCTAGCAACATAACAGCTTTGGTTGGCCAAAGCGTCGAATTTAATTGTCAGGTATGATAGTGGGGATGTTCGAATAAGCATTAATAAATCGATGGCGGTGCATGTAAAAATAGCATTTGTATCTTTTATAGAGTTACGATTCGAGTGTTAAAATAACATGGGTGAAGGAATATGGTTCTCTACCATTGCATGCGACTGTGGCGCGTGGTCTGTTGAGGTTGGAACATGTGTCCGCACCCGATGCGGGGGTCTACTCCTGTCGCGCGGATAGCCCAGCCGGCTCCAGTGTTGCCAGTGCCACTCTCACTGTATACTGTAAGCATCAAATAAATTTTATTGCACCAATAATATCCAACATCTGTTTCTTTATCTATTTTTAAACGTTTATCTGTTTTAGCGTTACCACACTTCACTCAAATACCGTCCAATCTAACCGCATGGGAGGGCGATGTGGTATCGATTCCGTGCGAGGCTAAAGGCTTGCCAACACCGACCACATTTTGGATATTAGAGGGGACACAAGATTCTTTGTTGTTCCCAGAATGCACAAAAAGCAATACGAGCTTACTATATTTGGATAGTGTCAAGTCTGAAGACAGCGGTAGAGTTATTTGCACAGCTGTCAACGCAGCGGGGAGTATTATGCAAGAGGCTTATCTTAACGTTTTGAAAAAGGGAAATAATAACCTTAGAGTGACATCTGCAAACCGAGACAGTATTCTTTACGATCCTGAGGTTCATATGACACAATATGAATTAATTCAGGCGAGAAAGTATTTACAACAGAATGTTTTAGTGCTACGACGAGTGGAAATGTTATCGTCGACATCTTTAAAAGTGGTTTGGGATGTGAGTATTTTTATGACGATCATAACTTCAAACTTATGAATGTGAAATATTAAAATATCTGCCAACACAATTTACATTTCACTTATTTATACGCATAAATAAAATCGAAGTGTTTATTTGTAATATTTAGATCCTTCTATTCAGCTCAGATTCAAATGATATTAAAACATAAATAACTACTTTTAATATAAGTTTACCTGACTGTTTTTTTAATATTCAGAAAAGCTGAACAGATTTACATGAGGCATAAAATTACTTTAGGTGCAAGTTACTAGGTAATACGGTAGTTTCATTCCGAAGTTCCCGAGAGAATCTCAGAAATAAAGCAGATGAAAGCACCGTTTACAGCTAGTCTACTATAACCGGGTATAGTTTTAGTACCAGCTCAAAACCTAATATAATATTTGGAATATTAATAGGATGTATGTAGGTATAAGTCTTAAATTGTGAAATAATAATAAATGTTTTTTAGGTGCTGACTGATTATAACGAGTATTTAGAGGGCGTTAAAATTTGGTACAACGGCACATCGTTGAACTGGCGAAATGTCAGCGGAGAAGAATTAGTCACATTAAACTCATCTCGTTCCGACGCAGTGGTGTGCTCTAATGGATCATTAATCAATGTTGACAACAGTGGGTCTTCCAGCTACATCATATCGGGGCTAATGGCTTATATGCAATATGATATCTTTTTGATGCCATTTTACAAAACGTTGCTCGGAAAACCATCCAATTTGATGACAGGATACACGGACGAAGATGGTATGTGTACTTGACCTTCGAAAATTTCGTTTAAATGTTTGTCTTTATAGTGTTTGTTTATCGGTGATGCCTGTTTTAGTGCCCTCTTCACCTCCACGGAGTGTTATGGCTGGCGTTATTAACTCAACTTCAGCTTGGATACGATGGGAACCACCACCTGCTACGACGTGGAACGGTGAACTTACTGGATATTTGGTAAATTGTTATTGTCATTAAGAATGCGCATTATACAAAGAAATAATTGATTTAATCACTGGAGTATACAATTTCAAATACGAGATTTATTCGGAAACAAAAATGCGAATGGTACTTTGTTTGCCTGATGTTACCTTTATGTACGCCTTAAATGCTGAACAGTTTTCTATAAAAGGTAACGAAGTAAATTTCATTAGACATAGGTTACTTTTATCCCGGAACTTGAGTTTTATAGGAATTCCTAAAATTCACGCGGGTCAAGCCGCGAGGTACAGCTATAGTAATAATAATATATCTATATAGGTAGGTATACGTAGTATGTATATTGCGACTGTAATAACTAAATTTTTGAAGTGAAACTTATACGCGTAACGCTCTGTGTGCACCATGGAGGACGACGTCGTCCTCCATGGTGTGCATGAATGAAATGAAATGAGTATGAACATTTAACTTTTTGCAATACATTAGGTATGTACCTATGCACCTAAGTAGGTATAATTTAATAAAAGTTTATTTACTTTTTGCACGTTATACGTATACTGCACGTGTAGATATTGATTGTTGATACACACCCCGTTCCTTATTCACGTACGTCTTGAACTTAAAAAAAGTATTTGCTCTCCAAATGACAGTGGTCCTACTAATTTACTAGCATAGCATGAATTTCTGAGTCAAATAACGATATGATAATTATGTTTAGATTGAGATCCGCGTCGGCAGTGGCGTCGGAGGCCGCGTGGTGGGTCAGATGTCGCTGGGCCCGCGCGTGCGCGCCGCTGCCGCGAGCTCGCTGCGCGCGGGCGGCCGCTACAGCGCGCGCGCAGCCGCCGCCACGCGCCGCGGCGCCGGGCCCTTCAGCGAGCCCGTCCACGTGCACGTGCTGCCGACGCAGTCGCAGAGGCATTACGTACAGTAAGTTGTCCACCTATCCCTACCAATATTACCTATAAATGCGAAAGTAACTCTGACTGTCTGTCTGTCTGTTACGTTTTCACTCCTTAATGGCTCAACCGATCATCATGAAGTTTTGCATGCACGTGAATGTCAGGGTACAGAATTTATAGCATCAGTTCAGGAGTTCTAGACATTACCCTATACAAATAAACAAACAAAATTTTCCTGTTTATGTTATGAGTAGGTATAACTATAGATAATATTAATGAAAATAAAATCTTACGAACGCACATAGTTTAGCCTATAGCTATTCTAAACCAGCATCAGAATAAGTGCCTTGATATAGATACATGTATACCTACATGTACCTGTATGATGCATAGCTTCCCAAATAAACGAAGGTATTTTCTTTCCAGGACGGAGCCACCAAAAGATACTACTGTTCCACACATATTGCAAGAAACTTGGCTTTTGATTTTAGGTCTTATATTATTCTTTGTCATCATCATCGGTGTTTCCGGTATATACTATATAAAACGCAGAAATAACATGCAAAGAAAAAAATCAACCGGTAAGAATTCCAACAAATGACACTTACAGCATATCCAAAATATTTCCGTTTGTGTTCTCGTCAAATTGTAATAGAGACATTCAATTGATTTGTAGGTCAATCGATTGTAACCGCTCAACAATGTCTATTGAATAAAGACACGATTTGGTTGCGGGACCGGCCGGTCTTCGCTCCTCCTAACGATCCGACTTTAGACGCGAGTAGCTGTCATCAAAGTCTTTTGCATGGTACGTTTCATTTAAATTGTTACTTATTTGTATCTTTTGTCAAACTAACGAGAATTTAATGTAAATTTTCCTTTAATAGGTGGACAATCAACCAGCATTCTCAGCGTAGAACCTGAATACAGCCTTCCTCAGAACTCTATTCAAGGTTTAGACGCGTCGAGTGTTGACAGAATACGCCGAGGCCCGCCGGAGCCGTATGCGTCCAGCGCTATTTACACTGAACTCAATTTCAAGGTATACCAAGATAAGCATGATGAGAAACACATTGTTGACACAACACGATTAGATAAAGTACCAAACGATTTGCATAACTCAGCTGCATGAGAATCGACTCGTTTAATATTAAATTTTCGGTGTCACTAACAAAAGTTTCTATTTTCGTTTAGGACAATAGCGATATCGGAGACTTGAGAAACTGTCCGGAAAGACGATCCCACAACAATAGCATTGTTAGATCGTGTAATGGAAGCATTCAGTATTCCAACGGTGAATGTTCGACTTGTTGTCATAGCACTTCTAGTAGATCTACCAAAGACTACAGAGAGCCGAGACATGAAATTGTACATAGCGATGTGAACGTATTGGAAGATGATTGTGTGTCGTGTCACACGAATCGATCTGGTTCAAGAAGCAGACAGGACAAAAGCAAAGTGTGTCCAGCGAATGATTTAGAATACGACTACCCGCAATGGCATTGGCTCGGTAGAGAGAACAGTTTCAAAATACCCATACCGACGGGCAGACATTCAAATATAGCGAAATCGGACCAGGGATGTCAAATAAATCTCAGCGATATACTGCCGCCGCCGCCGTATGAGGTAAGTTATTGATGCTCGCCACAAAGAACAATCTTTAGACAGAGCTTTAATGACGGATCGAAATTAAAGGCAAAACTAATTTGATTTTATTCTCTTACAGAGTCCAGAGAGCAAAAATTAACGAATGCCCATCTACTAGTATGCCAATTGTTTATACGAAATGTAAATTTTAGACAAGTAACACAAAGCAATAATCAACATTATCGTTTCAAATCATAATGTAGTGGATCAGTAATCGAAAAATAAATTGTTTAGGAATATAGGTAGTCAATACAAGTACACTTACGTACATTACCTAGTACACTTCTTAAAAATATTATAGATGTTCTAGTTAAAGACTGTCATGTAGAAAGTAAAGAATGTACCGAAATAATTTTAAAATTTTGATCTAGTAATTTATTCCTATCGATTTTCTAGTCACCGGTCACAATATGTAAGACTAGCTTTACATTCGTACATGTTTTGTAACAGTCACGCCGTAATTTCAAAAGTATTGTAAATTTTGTGTATGAAAAATAAGGCTACTCGAATAAAATAAAAAACTGAAACCCTCTACATCTCACTGCCATTAATTTTAAATTTTGTTTGTATTATTAGTGAATTAGTGTTATAAACATTGACTGTGATATTTATATTAAAATTTCTGTTAGACATACGAATAAAATGTAACCTTAGTATTAAGTGAACGTATTTGTAGATGCAACCAACGTCAATATGAATAATTACACTTATAACAATATAAACCAAAACTCAACCTATTTCATGAGCCCTTTAGGCAAAGTTTTGATCTGTAACGAATATTTTCCTAAGTCGAACTAGAAATTTGAAAATATAGTTAATTTATAATGAACATGAAGTTTTATTATCAATTCCTTTCACTCATTTATGAGTTGCTGCATCAGTACTAATAGCAAGCAATATGGGATCCAAGGAATTGCTGTCAACGTAAAAACATCACGAGCATTTTTTCTTCTGTTTACAATTTTATTGTTGTGCATATCGTGCAATGTTTATGGTATCAACAATAAACCAATGTGGAAGGCGACATAAATAATGCACTACTTAGTAATGAAGCACGTCGTTACTCCGAGCTTACAACTCTTCTTAAAGCTATAAACATGGAAGCTGTTGTAAACCACCGCAAGGTGACTAAGGTCATATAAATACTTCTTCACAATGATCTATAAATATTCTGATAGCAAATAAAAACAGGATTGTGTATAAATACGATGTTATGTGCTATAATTCTTACTTTTTCCTGTTTGTTGGTCCGGTTGTATGTATATATGGGAGCAACGGATCAATAAGATGAATAGATTATTGAAATTAATAGTTGTCTTCGATAAAGAGATTTTTTTTGATTTTTGTATGTTTGTTTGTTTTTAAAAACTCAAAATCAACTTAACTGTTTTTTTAATTCTTTCTTTTAAAGGAAGCTACAGTATATATACCTGAGTAACACAGGTTACTTTTAATCCGTGAATTCCCACGGGAACCCTAAAATTAACGGGCGAGAAACTATGGAGGATCGAATAGTATTACATAATTTTCTAAATCCTTCGTCAACACTGATGCCACACTTCTACACTTTTACCTACTGAAAAGAAGTAAAGGTTTGTATTTTGTATGGATTAATGAAACTACTGGAATGTTTATAAAAAGAAACTCTACATAAATATTTTCTGATGATCAATATTATGGAAGTTGCAAATCAGAATACAATAAAATTACCAAAATTAACGAAAATATATTTTATTGCTCCTCATCTTAACACTAACCTGGTAAACAATTGCCCTGAAAATTACTAAAGAACATGATTTACTACACATTATTTCTGACAAACAATTTTGATTCTTACAATTGTATGAAAGCTCTATCATAGGCAAAACATACACCCTTTTTGTGTTTACTTAATAAATATAAATTTATTTCACCAAAAGTCTTCCAAAATAATTATGTAGATATAATAAATAGATATTTATGTACCTAGCGCAATTTCGCAAAAAAATCGAAAATGAGTAAAAAGTAGAAGGATATTATAATATTCAAAAAACAAATAAAAATGCTATGAGAGTAAACTTAACTTATCATCTAGGAATGTTCCTAGTTAAGGATTATGTAGTCCTTGCAGAGAACATCAAACGGGCTCTAACTCTATAGGGTTGCGCTATTTCATCACAGAGTTTCCATGGCCGTCTTTGAAATTTATAATCAGATCAGCTCCATATTATAGTAATACAGCATTGTGATTCTAACAACATACATACAAAGTTTCATTAGATACAAGATACGACAGTCACAAGTAGGTTACAAGTGAAGCTACTTTAGGCGTGTTAAAGAAAAGTTGAATAGGTAAATGAACAAAAATATAAAATACTGCCGTTATTGTTATACCCGTAAGTCGTAATGTGAAAAATTTGTGTGGTAATAAGTATTGGTCCGTCCTCCTAAGTATCACTACTATCACTGATACAAAGAAAGTCGAATAAAATATATGTAATTTTATTGTTAGTGCAGCTATTAAGAATATCATCTTCCCGGTATTTCTTTCTGCGAAATAAATTTATTTGTTTCATGAAAAGAAAAGGTTACGGGTTGAGACTTAAGAGCATTCGGCAATAAATCGTGAAGTCCAATTTATTTCCTTCTTGCTTACTTGCCACATTTTATAGATACCTTTTCGGTACTTAATGAGCTTTCCCTTACTAAGACACTTTGCAAAAGGAACAAAGGACTATTCGATTCAAATTACACACTGCTCGTGGTAAATTCTATAAGTAGGTAGTTGAAACAATGGCTGGAAGCTCAAAGCAATCTTTAGACTATTTCTATCGGCTAACACTGATGTCTTAAACTGCCTCACTGAGTCTTATTGAGTTACTATTTTGGTAAGTAGGTATTTACTGTACACGGTGAGGAGGATTGTCGGCACCATATGCAATAAGTAATATTTTTGAAGTTTTACTTTCTTATTTAGTATTCTTTTATTTTTTCGTAGATCTCGTGTGTAGAGAAATATCACCTTAATACCACGTAGAATCTAAGAAATATTAAAAAAAAAAATACTCAAAAATATCTACTAATTGTTTGGGTATGTTTTTTAAATTAAATATTTACAGTATTGTTGTTTACAATATTGTATCCACAGACTCTATCTCTCTATATGTACGCGATAAATAGAGATTATATTAATATTACTTACAACTCATATAATAAAAATAATAAGTGATGTTATAAATAATTTTACTGTTATTTTTATCGTAAAATAGCGTTTTATGAACGCAATATCATAAATAGTGACCCGGGTACTTAACTGAACAAGATCAAATAGAATTTAACAACATGTTACTGACCAAAGACAGTTGATATTCTGCGTACTCTCGATAAGGATTTCGTTTTGAACACTCAATATGAACTTCAAAATATATTCGTAACATCCTTACTATTATTATAAATGCGAAAGTGAGTTTGTTTGTTTGTTACGCTTTGACGCCTTAATAGCTCAACCGATCATCGTGAAATTTTGCATACACTTTTCCAGGGGTATAAAGAAGGAAACAGGGTACTTTTTATCATGGAATTCCCACAGGAACTCTGAAATTAACGCGGGTAAAACTATATAAACTTTTGCATAGGTATAGGTACTACACTTTTTTATGGGTAGGTAGGTACATAAAAAAATTTAGGGTAGTACTTTTATTCCGAAATACCCGTGGGATCTCCGAAGTTAACGCGGGTGAAACTGCGGGGAACAGCTAGTACAATAAATAAATATATTATAAAGGAAGAAACCGGTGTGTGCACAATGTATGTAAATCTAATTTAATGTGTCACGCGTAAATATAAGTTATTTTTTAAAATAATAACAGGATTATATCCATTAATAGATACGTACAAAAAATACGTCAATTTTTATATCTATTTATTTTTGCTTCAAAGCACTCAGATTGCAAATTGTATGCATTTGCTGTTAATATTTTCATAAGTATTGAATGCATTAACAGAAATAGAAGCGGTACGTACCTAGCCTCAATGTAGAGGTTTACTACTTACTCGTATATCCGGTCGTAATAAAGTGGACACAATTTTTATGTTTCATCGCATCCACATTGAAAGTACCTACATGAAGGAGATAAAATAAAGTGGACACTTTATTAATTAACTGCATGTGAATAATAACAATCCCATCAAAAACAAACTTGTAAAAAAGTCCCAAGTCTCGCAACTCAGTTCTTCTACAGTAAAAAGTTGTGAGATCAATGTAATACCAAGTCGGTTAATTTATTCAGTGCCTACTTAAGGGTCCTTCTGTCTAAAGTTATCATGTTATAAGCTAATCTAATAACATTTTATAGTGACCATATCAAATTTAAAAATCTTTTATGTTTTAAATAGATTGATTGGCTTGGCGATCACGTGAAAACACAATATATCTCACATGTAATACATAATTATGGTTGTAAACAATCTAATTTAATTATAATATGTATTACTTGTGAGATAGGCTTTTAAAAATAAATTATTAATGGAGAAAAATCTACACAACAAAAAATTAATAAGTTAAATCATATTACTGTATATATAAGATTTAACAAACACGAATTAGGTAGTGTGACTGGTTGTCATAGATGTAAAAACTGTAGGTAATAATTTATTTTACAGGTCCGAATATATTTACGCCCTATCTACCTACTCTATATAAATTAAAAAATGCGAAGGGTTTACAGTCGGGTCGAACTTAACACAAAATATATTTCAAGATTCACGCTACTGAAAACACGATGTGCTATTAATAGTGTACATAAAACTTCGTGCTGAAATAACGGCTGGCTCTTATTAATTTGTAATTATAATTAATGTTAATATTCATCGGCTTCTGGTCCGTTTGCGAGAGGGAAACATTTATCATGAGCCTACTATCAGAAATGAGTAAGACTTGCAAATTATACCGTTGTATCTACAATGTTGCGAAACTTATCGTCCCCATTAGAATATACTTACCTTTGAAACTCATAAAAAAATGTAGTTGTATAAAGTAATAGTAAGGTAGCGTTATGGGGAAAATAGGGAACTACTTAGTTTTTATATGGACATAGATAAGCAATAGTGTGTTAACCCACACTGGCGAAATTTTGAGTAAATCGTGTTTTAAAAGTAGGAGCGCCATTTTGTGTCAACATTTTTTATGTTCAATATTTAGTTACATATTTAAGCAATGTAATAAGGTAAACACATAATTAAAAAAACGTTCCCTAAATCTCAATAAATGGTTCTGAATCAATAACTTAATCTTGTGGGTTAACATGTTATTGCTTATCTGCGTCCATATAATGCTGGCTGTGCCCAGCGATTTCACCCTCGTGAATTTTGGGATCAGGAACCTTTGCGGGCGCAGGTAGAAGAACCCGCCAAAGTTTCATCACAATCGGACCAATGGTCTCGAAACGCATAGAGGACAGACATACAAACATTCATTTTTATTTATAAAGAAGATTAAATTTATTTTAGGTTAAGTTTAATAATATAACATTGAAGAAGAAGATATGCAAGATATGATATCCAAAATAAGAAAAATAAATGACACGTAGGTATTTAGGTCATTTTTAAAAATCCTCTCCTACTTCATTTCCTTAGCTGTGTGTGTCTATAAAGAAAGTCTTGCTATTATATTTATTTGCTTTATAAAAGTTACAGCACTCAAAAAAACTCCTCAGTGACGTTTTGAATTTCTGGAATTTTGCGAATCTTTCGATTTGCATTTCTACCACAGTGCGCATAAACCATTATATCCATGATGTTAACCAGTAATAAATCCACTAAGGTTACATCATAAATACTATCAAAGAAATGCATTCCCTAAAGACTGCACTAATCCATTAGCGTTACATGAAAAGTTAATATAAACGTCGATAAAAACGGTCGGTCAGGTAGTTGCAGCTCTTATGCTTTCACCCCTCTATGAAGAAGCCCAGGGGTTCAGATACTAAAATCCCTATAGGACGTTACAGTATTTTTGGTGGATTAAGTTATTAAATAAATAAAAGTTTTTGACAAGGTTTACAAATATTAGGTTTGTTGAATATTTAAATTGTACTACGTAACCTACGTAGTATACTTCAAAAAATATTTCGAGGTCTATTATTGCTCTTTGCAGATAATTTTTCATACAGATGACCATTAATCTAAACTTTTACAGCAATTGGTAATATTATTTAAACTCACTGAAATGTTTGTACAGTTACATAATAACTTCATAGAATAAATATTTTTAGTAGCTCTACATTTTTATTGGCTTTCGCAAGCATCGCTGTCGTTTAACGTTTATAATATCATCCTGCTAATTTTAGCTATCTTCGCATACCTAAAAGGTAATCAATACATAGTAAAAAAACATCTAAAACAAATTGCTCAAACAAAAATTTAAAATTTGTACTGTCTTTTTTAATTCCTGTTTTTCTACATGATTGTACACACATCGCAACAAAACTATACTCTAGCTAAAAACAGACACTTTGTTTCATTGTAAAGAAAGAAAGAAGAGAGAAAACACATTTATTTCAGCACGACACATAGGAAAAAGCAACAAATATAAACAGTGCCTAATCTGAATTTACAGACATAATTGTACCTGATTGGTTTATGAAAGGAATTATGAAAAGAAATATGAAATTATGAGAATTTAAAGTAAAAGCTTAAAGTAAATTCTTAGAGCACGAGAGTGACGCTAGCGAAAATTCCTAATATTACCAATAAAAAAATGGTGGTGTAATAAAAAAATGGTAGTGGTTCAAAAAGTTCAAGGAAAATCGAAAGGAAAAAGTTTTAAATGCACTTTTGTTTATTATCCTTTCGGTATTTCTGAAACGATTTAAGAAGACGAAATGTTCTTATCTCGACTTAACTCGGGTAATTTATACTTAGGAAACGAGGAATCGTAGACTAAATTTAATTGTTCTTGACGCAAAGACATAAATCTGAGCGAAATCCGGGCGGAAGCGATTTACATAAACGCCGCTATTCCCGGCTTCATACCTTGTGTCAGATACGGGTCTGTATAATGTTGAATTAATTATGTCAGTTTAATCCTTTGCTTAAAATTAAGATTTACATGACAAATCGTTTAAAAAACAGTATTTTGTTAACCTCAAATATACATAGTATAAGTTTAAACTTGCCGCCAAGTCGAGCAAAAAACCATTGAGTTATTATGTACCTACTAACACACAAAAAATAAATAAAGGCGCAGCCTGTTCTCGAATAAAAAAAATCCAGGAAATTAATGTTTTATTAAAACATTCACAGCGCAGTGTTCTAAATAAATCTATTTTTAACTCATACTTTAACACCACTCTTTCTCGGTTGCGGAAGTGAAGAATTCCAGGGCAAAGAAGTAAGTAGTTACAAATTTATAGTTTCGCTCTTTGTGTCATTTCATCACATTAACCAAGACAAAGCACCAGTATCTATAGTAGAGAGCTGAAAAAAAAAATTGGATGGAATAGACATTCAATCTTGCGTAACGACCACCAGCGTTATGGTTAAGACAAAGAGCTTATAGTGAAACGAACTGTGAAGGAAGAAACGGCCGAAGGTCGCAATTAGACGAAGCGTTTAATTACAAAATTCACGGCAACAATGAGGCTTCACCTCCCCTAGTATTTCACGGTATTCTCGGGTAACGGCGTGTTCATAGTGTTTAAGAAACGCTGTTTTAGGTTGTCACTCGTAGGTAAAAACTATAATATTTTTTTAAATTATTTTGCTATTAAAGTCTACAATTACAAAAATATTTTCATAAATGAAAACGTTTATTCACTTACCTACGTTTTCGCATTCGATGTTATGTTAGTTTACATTTGCAGGTGTAATATTTTAAAATTTAGCTGTAGATAGTAAAATTATCAATTATTAATAATATAATATAATAATTCTATTAATTAGCTGATGTTTCCCAAATAATGTGATGAGTCCGGACAGTTACAAAACATTCCACTTTCATTATAAATAACTAAAAAGAAATTGTTTATACTAAGGTTATTTGTGTTAACGTAGCATTTTATGTACTTATTTAATTTTTTGCCTAGTAAAAAAATGTGAAAGAAATCATTCCGCTAAAGCTTGTATTATGAAATATTTAAAGCCGTAAGGCTATCCCAGTCTAGAGTTGCTCGTAAGCGTAACGCGATATTATTCCCAACCTTAATTGTTACGTGGAGAATTAGAGGGTAGCTCTAACAAAGGTTAAGTAGGTATGGTATTTTGAAAATAAAAATATATATCTTTTTTTTGTTTTTGTCTGTCATCGGTTGATGAACGTTGACTTTTAACTACAAAATATTATAATGAAATGACAAAAAAGCGAAAACAATCATAGTTATCTTTTGAGAATTTTTTCATATCAGTAGTGATTTCTTCATTTTAGAAAAAAAAATTCAAAGTATTAATTCAAGGTTGGAAGGTTACAGACTGTTTACAATTTTTTACATTACTTTGCATAGATTAGGTAGGTACCCAATAATTTCAGAGTCGTTAATAGAGTAATTTAAGAAAAGATAGAATTCTTAAACTATAATCTTCAAAAGATTAACGATGGATTCAGAAAGAAATCGCTTTTTAATAAACACCCAGGGCATTTTTTGTGAGTGTTCATTAAGTCAAGGTAAAATCCATATCATGGCCGGTTTGGTCATTGAAGAACAACATTTTAATGTGCTTAGTATCATCACAGATTATACGAGTAAAAACAGTATTGTTTGTTATGGCCGCTTTATAAATATGTTACATAAACCCTAAAGAAATAATTTAAGAAGGAAGGCTATAAATCATTGCTTTTAATTTGTCTGAAGACAGTCGTCGTACATTTTAATGGTGTGTCAGAATGGCTTCCTTTTATAATATCTTCTTCCTTTTCGATGTCATAAAACATAGGCGGTGACTCCGCTGGCGTATCTGACAGCTATACCTATAGCAGCTCGCTCGAATCGGTTTCATCTCGGTATATAATAATTGCAATCTTTCTTATTCTCTTTCTTATTCGTAAAAATCTTTGCTAAAAGTTATTTTCCCCTCATAAATTTTATATGCATATAACCTATATTTACCTACCCAAACTAAATATTTTACACAAACTTAGACTGCAACTGCAATAGGTAATGAAGACTACAATTAAAAATAAATTATATTAAAGTTAACAAACGTTAGCAACTTTAAGTTTGTTAATTTTTTGTTGGCGATTCCTTTAATACGTCGTTTTTTCGTATCATGTTTGATCACAGAGAAGATCGCAGCTAGCATGTCCCGAGCACTACAGGCTCTAGTTACCTATACAGTAACAAAATTAACTGATCATGTAAGTAATTTACATTTTCCATATTTACGCACTGGACTTTTACAAAGTAAGTTTAAATAATTCTTAAAAAAAATACAACAACTTACGAAGCGTTTTTTTGGTAAGTTTTCTTTGAGATCTGTATAAATTCCGTGGTATAAATAAAGTTAAATTACCGTTCCAGTCACTCGTTATCTATACGATGCCAACACCCACACAAGACCGAGTTTTACGGCACCCTATTATCGGTTACCACAGCGATTTGTTGAAAATAAACTAACTAGACAACCTAAGCAAGTGCATTAACAAAACGCTGTTAATAGCTACAGAAAAAGCAAATGAGGCTAAAGTTTGAGTACTTATGCAATTTTTTTCAAAGAAACTTTTTGTTCCATCAAAGATAATAACATAGTAGGTATACATGTTACAAATAAAATATATAATAAAATAAATAAAAATAATTTTTTTATGCTTGACTCGAGAATGACCTGTGCCAACTGCCAAGTAGGTACCTGAAGAATGAGTCGTCACTTGTTAGGCGTATCGGTCCCGAAAATATTCAGTTTGTTATCCGGTCGCCGACTGAAATGTGTTTTGCAAAAAGAGAACGCGACATCAAAGCGTTCGGACGATCCGGTCGACGCGACGGGCGGGACGTGATACGGGTTAGAAATAACCGCGGTAGTGACTCGATGAGCCCTACGAGTAAACATACAGTTTGCAAAAATTTTGTAAGATCTATGATAACTATAGCCACAATTGATTCACACTAAAAATATCTAGACACACGGTCGTGTGTCAGCCAAGTCTAAAAACAAACAGTCAACAGTCATGTAACTTGACATCTTTTACACACTACACACTTGCAATTTGGCGTGTGTATCAAAACTGTACCTAATCTAATTATTTTTTATCATATTAAACTTTGACAGAGAGAAAACTTGATAACTACGACACTATTGAGCAGTAAAGAACATAACAAATCTTTAAATGCAACTGAAGAACGATATGCGTGACAGGAGTTATGATTTATGAAACTTTGAAAGAACTTAGTATTCACTTAGATAGGACTTGTTTTACTTGCGAAGCCATTTTCTTGCAAGGTTTTTGATATGAACTTGGCTTTCTTTCACATTTACCTACGTTTTTGTAGGGATGAACGTGAACGAGTCCCAGAAAGTGCAGATTGTTGCGTAACTGGTGCTTTAATAAATCACCATGATAAGTAAAGTGCAGCGTTATATTTAAGGGTTCACTGACCGTGTAAGCAGGTTTCCTCTTTATCCCTACTTCCCTACTAATATTATAAATGCGAAAGTAACGCTTTCTCGCGTTAACGGCTCGACCGAACATCATGAAATTTTTCATACACGTTGTCAGGGATACAGGGAAGGAAGGACATTGGGTACTTTTTATCCCGGAACTCCGATAGTAACGCGAGGAACAGCTAATCACCGAAACAGTTGGACCGGTTAGGACCGATTGTGATGGAACTTTCGCTGGGAATTGCTGGTGTTTTATGGAGTAAATTAAGCTACTTTGAGGTTCCTGCGGGATTTCCGGAACTCACGCGGGTGAAACTAGCTAGTTTTTTTAATATTTACTCAATTAACTTATCTAATTTCTGATAAATATTATTTAGTAAGTATAAATCGCCTGTAATTAATACAGGCCAATTACACTAAATGCTAGATACTCAACTGGATATGCTCTAAAGATATTTTTTGTCTTCCTCATTGCACTGGAAAATGAAGAAGACAAAGATTTTGAGAGTGTTTCAGTAAAATGATTTCAAACCTCAGAGTAACGTCTTAATTTCGATATTTTTGATGTTGATGTCTAAAAATCGACCTTCTTATTTTAACTTACAATATGCGTTGGCAGTATACAACTTTGTTGCTGTTTTGTATCCTGTAAAGGTCTTTAGTCGACCATATTTATCATATTTGCTAACAGTACTAGTGTACATGGGAGAGAGGTTGCTGTCGAGTGTCGCGCATGTCGGCGAAGACAGGCCTGCACTCGCCCACGGCGCTGCAACCGAGAATGCATCGTGTCGAATCCACTGTGAATTATTTCAGTAAGACTTGTTACGTTCCATTTCAGTGAGCATTTACTCTGTCTGCGCATTTGTGCCAATAATAATTCACAGGAACGCACAGTTGTCCGCATAAATTCGTTCATTATTCCGCTTCATTATGGTGACGTGACGTACCAACTGAACGGTTCCGATACATTTGCAGAGAGTGTTTTCACTTTATTATAAAATGTATGTTTTACGATTTCACACGTATGGTGAATCGCTAAAGTTATACTCCACATTGTTATTAAACTTTTTAATACTTATGGCATACGAATGTGTTGCGGTAACTTTATTGAGGCACATTTCGAAATAATTATATGTTATACGAGTTTCGAAAATTACACTAATCCCCCGCAGTGGTTCGCGTGGTGTGTGGAGTGGGGGGCGTGAGGTGGGGGGGGGAGGTAATGGCTCGTTAAGGTTGATGAGAGCTCGCGCCCTCGCGCTGCCTTCGCATCGGTTCAGTGCCTTGCGAGCCGCCCGCTGACAGGGCGCCTAACTTCCTACAACGTAAAACAAGTTCGAAATTAACGAAGATTGCCTTTACCATTATTAAATTTAGCCAGTTAACATTGAAAATCAACTTTCTCAATGAAAGTGGACACCTGTCTACTGTTAGCGCCGGTGTAGGTGACGCAATAAAATTGTCACGAGATCAAAATACATTCAGCGCGCGGGTGCGCGCAATGCAAAGCGTAGCCGATGCCTCTAATTATAACTTACGGGCGCGGTACCGTTTACATCGAGACATTAAAATTAACTACCGCTTTCGTTTGATCTTTCCATTAGAGCACACCATGAATATACTTCTAGTAAAAAGACGAAGATAAAATAATAATTCAATCTTACAATTATAAAGAAACACTTTTTGAATTGTTGGTAGCATCGGGTTTTATTGCTGCAATCTTTATTATTGTTAAAGTTACGAAGCTCAAATACAAATGAGGATAGAATGTAGAAAGTTGTGGATCTTTGAATGTTGATTTCATTCTTTAACCGACTGCGTTGCGATAGGGTTTTGCAAACGATCTAAATATTTCGCCTATAGCGACTTGCTATTAAGTCTGGTAACGTTTCTGAATAGCTTTAATAAATTGGAGATAAAAATACGAGCGAAACGAAGAACATGCCACGGGCGAGGGAAAAAAGTCGGCGGGCAACGTAGTTTGTTTGTTTCGAGATAAAAGTCGTACGCGTGCAGTATTGTGCTACAAATGGCGTGCAAAAACAAAAGGTGGCGTCGCCTCGCTGAGAGCGGCCGACGTTGGTCATAATTAATTGCATTTATTCGCAGAAATCAGTCCGACAAACAAATAAGTATACCGACCAGCAAACAGACGTTTTATCACATGCCGACGATACATAAATTTGTTTTAATATCAACATTACAGTCGTCAATATCATTCCAATTAACTTGATGAAAATATATCTTATTGTACTATCAACTAGTATGAACACAGAGAAAAGCGATATGTATACAATATGCATTAATATATTCAGACATACTACATTGCCTAAAAACATACATGAAATACATAAGAAGGAAGGATAGCGCAAAAAATGGTCTAAACTAGTATTGCTAGAGGAAATCTTTTCATTAAAAAGATTTTCTATCTACAGTTTTCATCAAAGTTGAAGTTTTTAACTCAATGTACTAAGAGAACTATAGCTAGAAAAATAAAGAATGCTTAGGTGCATACCATGAATATTAAGGAAATAAAAGTAATACATACAAAAGAGTTTAAAACACGAAACCAAATTACAAGAACAAATATAACCAACAAAATGACAAACTCGAAAATGTCTTCCAATAGTGTCTTTTAAAGTTTCGAAATCTTTGCTAGCTAAAACAAAAAAGCCGGCTGGCTATGCTGTAGCTTGAAAGCTACTATAAAACCAAATGCGTTTCTAAACAGTAACTTGGACCAACATGAGGTTTTATTTTAGAAGATATTCAGGTAAAAATATGGTAAAAACATAATTTAGCATAATTGTGAAAACCTGTTGTTTTATCAATTGTATCGTCAAATAATAGTGAACATATTATGATATTTAATTAGTATTTCATTACGGATTAGTCCTTTTTATGATCTTACTGCCATAAAAACTTGACATAAGCTGCTGGTAAAGTTAAACTGTTTATTTATGTTTACGGATATGTGTTGCGGGATAGGGAATAACCGTATGATTTGCATTTAGAAACCATATCAAAGGTTATATGGGTTCTTATAGGGAAGATCTCGAAATGCTATGTATGAGTATTCCCATAGAAACGATCACTTTCTCTTTTTTTACTCATACCTACTATTATTTTCTTACATCTACAGTTTTATTTCGAGCACGTTTTGTTTCGTCATGTATCATGTATTAAATTATGTATCGATACGCTTGTTTCAGTACCTACTGTTCCATCGACATTGTGAATTTCATATCTTTGACCTATTTCATCGCGAATGGGTATAAATGTCGCCGGAAAAAGCACCATAAAAGTTTTGGGAAGGATGAAAAAACTTTCGTATCATTAACGTGGATTGTGGACTATTAATCATATTAGCACAATGCACGTCACGGTAGCGACGTATGGGGGGCCGTATAATAGAAAGGCTTGAGGCATTATCCCGACAAAATGTGTTTTTTTTTATATGGGAACATTTTCAGAAAGGACGAAAGTCGCGTGCGGCTCGATGGTGAACGGATGTGATAACTCAAATTTATTTAGCGTAAATTCCGATCGCTAACCACTATGATTTATTCTATACAAACAAAACAATATATTCTAACTGGAAACATTACAGACGCGTCTTGATATGTAAAGACAAACACTAAACTGAAGAATACCTAATACGTATATATAAGTATTTTCATATTGCATAATCTATTAAAGTTGAATTTGAAAGTGAAGAATTTATTTAAGCTTATTGCACAACATGGTACAAAAGGCGGACTTAATGCCACAGTGGCATTCTCTACCAGTCAACCTTCACGGTGTTCAGAAAGTGTGCTTGGTGGTGCTTGAGAGGAACTAAATATAATTTCCTAGTTCAATACAAAATATAATATATAAATTATACATAAAACAAAACTGAGACCCAAGAATCAAATTGGATATCTTTACGTTATTTTCCGTGAATAAATTGCCTTAGCGGTTGATGTGAGTGCATATATTGTATCTACAATGAGGGAAAAAAGTGTGTCCAACAGTTGCTTGGGTGGTGCATTCATATGCCGCGGTACAGATATGTAAAACAGCGAATAATGCGTGTCGCTCTCAGGTCGTCGTTCGCCACGCTCGCAACAACTCAATTATGCGCACACCTAAAATAACAGTCGCTGATGCCGTGGGTGGTCTAAGGTACCCGGAATAGACAAGTGAACGCCTAAAACGGTTGTAATAAGCGCATCTCCCCAAGTCGGCTGCCGAGTGAAAACGCAGTGATTGTTTAATTGTCATCGTATCGCCCGTTGACTTATTTATAACATACTTTATTGTCTTCGCTGCTACAACTGACTTTTAGTGCTATAATACACAATTAAAAATCTAACTAATTATTTGTTTTGTTTTTTAAATTCTACATAGCTGTTGCTCGCTGTATTATCTGCTTGTATTTCGAAATTCCTCTGGGAACTGTTAAGTGATTTTTTTTTTAAAACTGTTCAGCAGTTCTAGATATTACCCCTACAGCAAATAAACAAACATACATTTTTGCTTCGGATAGAGTAGTGGGTAAGGTTAGTTCAAAAGTAAGAAAAAGGTAAATAATGTTGTATTTTTTTTAAGTCGTACGTCTTGTTACGAGTTTGTGACTACACTCCGAGCGTTTTAAGAATTTTTCCTTTGCTTGCCGTTTGTTCCAGATATAGCCCGAAGACAATCCTTACTCTCTGTCATGCTAATCTTCTTTAGACTTTGAACGTCAATCTCGACGTTGAACAAGCACGGCGACACATCGTGCACACTCGAAACTCCCTTCCTGTCACCGACCTTCGTCATCTTTTGTTTGTTTAATTTCTGAACTTGCTTGCTTAGAAGAAAAAAAAAAACCAACTATGTTTGTATTGGACTGCGAATTGATGCAAGTCACGCGCGACATAAATTTTTGATGTTAGTATTTTTTAGAGTAACATCTCCGTATATATTATTAGTAAGTACAAGCGTAGGTATACCCTCACCACAAATTCCAGTTGTAAAATTTATAGGGTGTCTTAAAAAGAGTAATTGGTTTTATTCATTACTGGTGGTTACACGCGGATCCGGCGGCATTGGGTTTTGAAGTGCAGTGGTAACCCTGTTTTGCCCACAATTGTACCTTAACTTTCTCACTGTTTCTCGCACCTTTTCTTTCTGAGAACGGATTGTGTTGAAATTATACCTACATTTTTAGTTAAACTACAAAAAAGACTTTATCATACAAAACAAGCCCAAATAGTTTCATTTCGATGAATTTTAACTTCAAATCTACTAATACTTTCATACATATAGAGATTTACTCGTCATTTAGAGGTTAAATTTCCAGACATCCTTTTTAAATCCTTGACTACATTACAAAAGGAGGCCTTATATTTGCAAAATTTCAAGTTTCCAGAAACTGCGCAACGGTTTGGTTTGGACGTCGATGAAGTCAGATACTCATGAAATTTGTATGGATTTGCATTAAAAATCTGGACATAAAGTCGTAGCACCTGTGTCACCTAGTGTGAGAGTTAATAAAATCAACCAATTTCAATACAACGCATCCTCAACAATGACAATAATAAAATAAAATGAGGCGGCAATTGAACGGGTACAGAGCTCGATGCTGTCCACCGAACGATTTATGCGCCAGTGATTCATTCCTGTGTTGACAGTTATAGCCCGAGTCGCGGATATTGCACTTTTGCGCAACATTCCTACTTCTAAATTATGAGATATTACTATCGAAGTCAGCTCCCACATGGAATACCTACTCATATAGATTCAAGCCTGGCAGAGTAGGCAGTCTTCAGACACAGCTTATCACAATATGCTTATAACGCCTCGTAAATATTACGTTGTTATCTTAGTCAGTTTTAGATAGTGTATAATGACGTAGTCTCAGATCTCAGTGACGTCTGTCTTTTGTATTACACATATTGTGCAACACTTAATGATAAGCTTTTTATGGTTTTGTTGATAAAGCTTGAGCTCTGACCCGTTGTCGGTGGTGCATTAGATAAGGAATTTTACTATTTATTATCTTATGTGCATATATACATACATTACTACCAGTACCCTGTAGTTTCACCCGCACCCGTGTTATTATGAGTTCCCTCATGAACGTAGTAGCATGAAATCTGTGCTTATTTGTCGTCTCCTACCTATAAACTGTCTACCTCGATGTTTCGTTTTTAGGCCGTGATTCAGTGACCTTTCGCTTTTATATCTGTTGTGTATTTAAGAAGATAAAAAACTTAAGAATCAAAATAAGTCAATAATCTTTACTATTATAAATGCGAATATATAAGTTTGTTTGCTGTCGGAAATGATATGGTGGAAGCTCGAACAGCTCTTGCGCATACTGTTCGAAGTACTGATGACATTTTTCAACTTAATAAGACCAGCTTTGCGATTTATCATGAAATACCATTTCGCTAGTAATAAAAAATTATAGGCAGGTATATCCTGACTGACGGATAGATTCATCTACGTCCATACAAAAGGGTTTAGATGAAACAATTTGTATGGTAAATAATAAATAATAAAATAGATGATTTCTCTTTTTCTTAAAGTATTTTTATGCGAGCATAAGTTTTAATAAAATCGGAACGAATAACATTCAAGAACTGCGAACACATACACAAATTCGCCGATTCATTATGAGACTTTCTATTTCTATGTTAACAATACATTCTTGCAGAGCACAATAGCGAGAGTCAGTAAAATTCTACTTGGAATATTGACTTTTGACTTTTGATATTAAATTATATCAATAGTTATTCATTAACCTCAAACTCGCCAGGTAGTAGATATTCGGGATACGAATTGAGAGATTTCAATAATAGAAGTGAATACCAAAGACAGAAGTGTGAAAGTTGGATTCACGCCGCAGTTCCATACAGTGTTAACATTAATATATTTATTTCTTTAATATAAACAGTCGCGTTAAACCTTTGGTTGGAAATACTCAAAAACAACTCCAATTTTGATGATTTTTTATTTAATAACTTTGTTTTTTTTTATAATTTAAAATCAAAAACTTTCGAAATGGGGAAATAATTATTTATATTGTTTATGCTATTAATGTGTGTACAAATTTTTATACAATATTAATAGATACAAAAAAAGAACCAGCAATAAGAACGATTTTTACTAGAAGTATAAAAAATTCATCACATAAACCGAGAGACGGAAAAAAGTAAATAGAAAGATCATCGTTAGATCGTTGCACTGCATCTTTCTTGCTGAATGTTAGTTAAATAGATGTGGCTACAACTGTTAAAAAAATCCTATTACAGCCTTCAAACAGTAAGTATGCATAATTTACAGTTGTGTGCTGTTTTTCTGTTTGTTTAAACACCGTTTAGTACCACACTAGTCTCATAAAAAGATCCGTAAATTTCTATTGGACCGGGCAGTTCTGGGACAGATCGCTCATTCGACCATATTTATAGCACTTTGATTTATTTTGTTATCTCTTTATTGCCCGACTAACGACAACCATTCTACTTGGAAGATTAATCACCCACGTCAACGTGATTTAGCAGAGCAACCGATATTTAATGTGCTCTATTTAGATTAAATCCGATGCTTATTTATATTTAAACTATATCTATAGGTGATAAAATATTCTTTCATTAAGTTTATATAACTGGTCAATCAAATCACGAGGTTTTTTAAAGTTTCATCACGTATGAAATTAAGGCTACACTGGTTCGTGTGTTAAGTACCTCTTGTTTATTTATTGCCTTATTTGATGCTTTCTAATTTACTGGCTGAAAAAATTAAAAACAACATAAATTAAAGATTAACTACCTTACTTATTAGTGCTAATGATACATACATATAGGATATTTTAATTGTGTTAAATTTTTTCAAAAATTTAGGTAAGTTAAACCGTGGATTACACAGTTAGTGTATGTGATGTGGGTATAATAAATATATAAGAGTAGAAATATTGAAATAGAATAAAAAAATCCTTTTCATCAATTACCAACGAAATAACATCTCGAGATCCTGAGTGGTTTAGTCATTATAGGCCCACCCACAGGCCTCATTTCCGTGCAAAATTGCAGATTTCGTAGGAAACTCTGAACTTAGACTAACAAAGAACAACATCGTAAATATAATTTCATAGACGATTATACGCTGTAAACGAGTCGTATTACTATCCTCTACGCGTTGATAGGTTCGTGTAGAAAATTAAAAGTCTATTAAGTGTCATCCCACGCGAGCGCAGCGCAGCGACAGGTCCGGAGCTGGTTCCCAGGCGGTTAGAGGTAGGTATAGGAGGTACAAGTGGTAGACATTAGTGGTATAGCTGGGGCCAGCAATTGCGCGGGTTTGCCAAGCGCCCATTCCCGGCCGTGGGCGTTGGCGCCAACCTCCTTTGATAGTGCAAACTTAACATTAGCAGTCCACTGGCTATCAGCTACGAACCGACGTTTTCCAAGAATATCGACGCTGCTTATTCCAATAATTACCGACTCGAGTAATGTTTGCTAAGTATTATGCTTTCGACTTTGCGCATTAACGTGAACAAACAATTTCGATGCGAAACCTTCCCAAACATCACGCTGGTTAACGTGGCAAATAACGTATGGAAAAAGAAAATGATTCGTTAAAACCAACAAGTGAGTGTAACAAATCATTGTAATGTTTCATATAATGTCTGTCGACAGTTATTATTTCACGCCGCATTCGATTCTTTTGTGCCGCTGTTTATTAAAATGTACATTTAATTCCCATATCAAATTATGATGTATTGTTACACCTCTGCGGGCTACAGGTGAAACGAAAACATGCGGTGGCTTTTTGCAACATCAGGTGTCTTTGGTGTGAATGTTGGTAATAATTTAAGTTCGCTCGGTGTCAGACAAACGAGGTGCCTAGCATTTAGATACAAGATCGTTTAAGTTATTGCTCCATTCAACACAAATCAGTGTCAAACACTTGGAGCATCGGAGCGATGTATGTGCATCGAAGTCGGGCCAGCAATTAAGGTGACGGCAGACACTGGCGGATTTACCGCCCGCCCCGTACCAAACCACTATTTGCATAATAATTTTCACTTATGAATAGGTATTAAGGCGTTATTGCACTTATAAATATTTACAGCTAATACTGCGCTTGAGATAGTTGGACCGTGTGGGAGGGGCGTCTGCGTCTTTAGCGATGATTTCCACGTCAAGCGCTGACAGCTGGAATGCTTTGGTGATTTCTAGGAAGCGTGTGTGATTAATGATAGTTGTAATATACCTTTAATGAGCATTTTGTATTGGGTACTCGTACAAATGATTTCTATTAAGATGAATAGAACACGTGTCAGTAATGTGAGGTAGATGCAATGCTTTATTGAAGCCAATGTCTTATTAAGGCGATTCGAAACATAATTATGAGTTTTCTTATTAGCTAGATTGTATCAGATTGTTCAGTATTAAAAACATAATTATAGTTTTCCCGTTAGGCCATTTTTTACCAATATGAGTTTTAATTTTTACACAAGTTTGTTTTAGGATTTTTGTTATAAGAATATTCGTGATTATGTTTTTGTTTGGGGCTTCTTTGTCTAATTTAACAATCATAAATCTTCTAGCATTTTAAAACGTGAAATTATCACAAGATTTCATGTTCCATACATATATAAGTATAGTCAAACTGTATCGGATCTGTCGCATCGCACGCAGGAACAATCGGACCACAAAAAAGTAGGTAATATATTTAACAGCTATATCTCGAATCAATATAATAGGATTTACAAAAAAATCTCAAAACTCTTACTAGCAAAAGCTAATCCTACTAATATTATAAATGTGAAAGTGTAGATGTTTGGATATTTGGATGTTTGGATGTTGTTACTCAATCACGCAAAAACGGCTGAAGGGATTTGAATAAAATTTGGCATGCACGTTGTCAGGGACACAGAAAAGGACATAGGAAATAGGAAAGGACATATTATCCCGAATTTCCACGGGAACTCCGAAATCACCGCGGGTGAAACCGCGGGTCACAGCTAGTAAATAATAAAATTGTAGAAGAGTTATATAGGTGTTACATCAAATTATATTTATTATATAGATGGTAGAATCGTCGAGTATTAGAGTCGTTAACAACGGTAACTAGTTGATGGTTCCCATCCTGCTAATATTATAAACCCGAAAGTTTGTAAAATTGTATGGATGGATGGATGGATGGATGTATGGATGTTTGTTACTCTTTCACGCAAAAAACTACTGAATGGATTTAAATGAAACTTAACAATAATATAGCTTATACATCAGATTAACACATAGGGTAGGTACTTTTTATCCTGGAATTCCCGCGGGAACTCTAAAATTAACGCGGGTGAAACCGCGGGGCACAACTAGTAGGTATACCATACAAATAAAAATGCATAATTTAACACGTGAGCCAAATTTCTTTTTTTTATATCATTTCAGCTTGGTATAGGTAGGTGTTTCAGAGGTTTATTTTTATGCGGTTGAAACTGTGAACTGTGTTGAATATGATTTTTTATGATCACATTATAGGTACCGTGTTGCATTTTGATTCTAAATTTCGACGATTGCAGGTAAAGTGTGATAAAGTTATAAAACCGCTTCCGTCGCTGCGTGACCGCAATTTTTTAAGGCGCCCGCCATTCGGAGGGGTGTTTTATTGAAAAAGTTGAAGTCGTGAGCTGACTGCGTGAGGGCACGGAACGCTCCTCGTGAAATATGAATAATAACGCACATAGACGTTTTCAATGAACTTTTACTTATGGATGGAACTGGAATAATATTAATAACTAGCTGTTCCACGCGATTTCACTCGCGTTAATTTCGGAGTTCCCGCGGGAATTCCGGATTAAAATAAGCCTATATTACCTACTCAAGGATAATGTTGCTTTCTATTGGTGAAAGAATGTTTGAAACCGGGTCAGTAGTTTTTGAGTTAAATCGTAACAAACAAACAAACAAAAAATCAAATCTTTCCTCTTTGTAATATTAATTCAGTATCTTAGTATTTAATTATGATAATGCTTGGACATTCTCCCACAGTGCCACCTGATGGTCCCAAACTAAGCAACGCTTGTGAAACGCCAGAAAACTGATATGGTACTCAACACTCAGACTCGAAGTAGGTAAACATCCATGATCCAATGTTCACCACATAAATGTTAATATCCTGATGCGGGGATCGAACCCGCGACACCTGGCATCTCAAGTTTATCTACTACTACACCAATGGTAGGTAGGTACTGAGTTATAGGTAGGTAATGCATCGACTAAATCACATATAACACAAAGAATATAAACAATTGGAAGCAGATTAGCAATAACATGTTAACCCACAAAATTAAGTTATTGATTCAGAACGATTCATTGAGAGTTAGGGAACGTGTTTTAATTATGTGTTTACCTTATTACATTGCTTAAATATGTAACTAAATATTGAACACAAAAAATGTTGATACAAAATGGCGCTCCTACTTTTAAAACACGATTTACTCAATATTTCTCCAGTGTGGGTTAACACACTATTGCTTATCTATGTCCAATTACAATTACTATTATTTATCTACTTATTAATAATAATAGTAACAATATTAACAGAAACCAGTGTTGCGATTTTTTTATCCAATATTTATTAGGTACTATATTTAAGTCAAGGCAATCCGAATATGTTTTTAAAACACCATCATTACACTGTCCGTCACAAAATTTTCTTTGAGGCGCGTATAAAAAGCCGTATAATTTATCACATAATGTGCCCCTTTGTAATACGCGTGTCCCATTTATCACGTATTCATAACCTTCGTCAATCAACCAGTGACATCTAGCAGACGCAGCGCTTACCGCACAAGATTCGCTTCCACATAAAGATGGGCCACGAAACGAGGGACTTATTCAAACTCTCGAAAATTCATGTTTCATGTGACTAATTAAACGTTGTATATAGAAAAACACTGATGAATCACAGATCAGATAAAACTTGAAGAACGTGGGTTTATGCGGTGAATAGAGAGCATTGATGTCTGACAATACAAAGGAAAGAAGTATTAGATTCTCTTAAAATTAATCTGCCAGCGAGTCTAAGACAGACTAATAATGTATTTTAAATGATAATTGAATAAAAAAAAAATATATATATGATTTAGAAGACAATTGAATACTGAATATTTTCTTTAAATTTTTTCCTCATTTGACCGTACACCCTTACATATTATGTACCTACATATGTTTTGTATCGACGTATAGAATCGCTTGATTCGTGGCCAAGTCATTACTGAGGAAATACGTATTATCGGTAAGATTATTAGATTGTTTTCGTTCTGTGCAAAAACAAAGTTCAGCTAAACAACACGACTGTGATGTCAGCGGGAAATCCGTAACCTAATACCATTTATATTCATAGGAGTTATTTTCTTTGGGTATGAGTATTGTCTTATTGCTATAAAATGATTCATGTATATTATTATGATATATATACTACACATCTAAGTTACTTAATTTTTTCAGATAAAAATCAACTTTTTACATAAGATACTTTATGTTATGTGGTAGTGGTATTATTTTTTTGAGCTTAATTATATTGTTTCGGTGAAAATTCTGAAATAGTCTGCTTTTATAAAAATATTGGTAAAATTTATCGTAATGTTCCAATTAATTTCAATATTTATCTTAACTAAATAGGTAATAATGATGCCATGCGTTATCGACCAATTAATTTTTGGAACATTACAGAACTTAGGTACCTCATTAAATTTTATTTGTCAAAAACTACCAAAATGATCCAGTCGCACGGAAGAAAATTCTTTTATCATGCAATTTTCCGGCTCGACTGGAATGGTTCGCGTGAAATGTGGATATAAAAAAAAGAAAACAATGAAAATAAAAAACAATCCGAACAGTGGTTTGGCGGCGTGTTCTGTGATAAACAACGGTAAATTACAGTGTAATTATATAGCTCGGCCGTGTTTATAATAACGAACGAGATAAAGTAGCTCGTTTAAATTCTCTTTAACGTTTACTCTGTCGTTTGTCCGTGCTTACGTAATTCCGGAAAGGGTTTGAATTATAGAGATCTGTCTCAAAATTTCTAGCCATAAAGAATAAGAAACACCAGTAATTATGACAGTATATTTTAATACATAATTATGTTAGGTGATAGTTTTTATTTGGAAACAAGAATGAACAGTAGGTGCAGTTAAGGGCTTTTTTAATTATTCAAATACTTTTTGCTTAATAACCGCCGCACTCAGAGTCGACTTTAATGATTACTTAGTTAAGTACATATAGATTTTTAAAACAAAACTGCCCCAATCAGACAAGTTTAATAAATTACTGTTAATTGGTATTTAAGTAATTAAGTTACATCTCATTAAATTCCAATTAACATGAATTTACTGAACGTCTCTGATTGCGGCAGTTTTGTTTTAAAAATCTGTACTTAACTAAGTAATCATTAATTTCGACTCTGAGTGCGGCCGTAAGTGTACATAAAAGGGTCTTAAATATAGGCAGTAAATACATTTTATACTAGCTGTCCCCCGCGGTTTCACCCGCGGTAATTTCGGAGTTCCCGCGGGAATTCCAGGATAAAAACTATCCTATCTTTTAAGTTGGGTCAAATTACAACATAGAGACCAAATTTCATCAGGATCGATTCAGTTGTTTAGTAGTCCATTGCGGACAAACAACGTGACGTAAGATAATACCTAGTATAAAATATAAAATACTAGCTTCATCATGATCGATTCAGTAATCTAGTAGTCCATAGCAGACAAACAACGATATGAAAACTAGGAAGGGCATTTTAAATAAAATTCGCCAGTTGTTTGGCTTAAAATTTTAACACCGATCCAAACGCATTCTAACACCGCTGGTACAGTGGTTAGGAAACCTGACTGCTACGCCGAGGTCGTGGGTTTAAAGATGAAATACATATCTGTAAAGATGAAAATACAGATGATTTTACAATTACAGACGAAGATTTATGTGATCAACATTTGTTAATGCTACATTCCTGATTCCTATCAAAAACGTTCCCACACTGGTTCCGGTGGAAAGAGAGTTTGTTAAAATGATCTCTTACTCTTTCTACCAATATATTTTGAGGGTTTTGTTCTGCAAAGAATGAAAAAGATGATAAATATTCCCAGAGTCATTGTGCCCAGTGATTATCGTGAAAACCACGAAACAACAAAAAAAAAAGAAATACCACGTGGCAGAAAAATTAAGTCGGTGGCAGTGTTTGTTTTTAAATAATTTGGCTTTTCGCCAACAAGCTCGTCGCTGGCAACTGGTGGTAGATTTAGACCTTAATGCTCACCAAATTAAAGGCTTTTGCCATTCTTTTGTTTATTAATTCAGCACACGGCGAGAATGAATAGGAAACTGGCCAATTTGAAAAATTCTTAAAATACCAAGTTGAGGTTGGAAAACCGATTGAAGATTGGATTAAGAATGATTATTTATTTATTTTTATCGAGTCAAGCTACCATGATGGCTGTTGTTAGGTTACTATATATGCCTATATATAGGTACGCCCGAGATCGTTTATCATCCACCTGTTTTGTACCTATATAAATACAAAATAAAAACTGACACACATGTCTGATTTTGTTAACATCTGCCTTTTGAAGTATCATATTTGTCAAATTCCAGTTCATATAAATAGTTACATATCTGTCTTCTTCCCCAAATATCCATTGAATAAAAATATTCATATTATTGAAATAAAAGAGACACGATATATTGTCTCGATAATAGCAGGATAGATTATTATATACACAAGAAATACCAAATATAAGATCAATAATAATTCGACAAGCGGCTTTCGAGTCTATGTGAAATATAGCATGCAATAAAATATCGCAGCCAAGATGCGAAGAGCGATCGGTATAGTCGGCGCATCATACAAATTCTGAACAAACTCAATTGGCCCCTGACAGGATGAAAAATAAGACTTGAAACTTGTTATTTATTGCCTTGTTGTTAACTAAGGAATAAGAAACCTCAAACGAAAGAATATCTGTCTTTATTACACTTTTAATATGAATGCAAGGTTGTTAAAACCGTTTACAACACAATCGAGATAAATAAATAATATAGGTACCTATCTATTTTTCTTTTGATATCGCAGTTTCAGGCATAATTTTTAGTCGACTTCTGGAAGACTTTTCTGTTAAGTTTTTTACGGAACTTATTTTTCAAAGGTTTTTTAGTAGATATAAAATTCAGGCCTTTTTCATTTATTATTGTTTTATTTAAGTTGTCATTTTTTGGTTTGTCAGCAAATAAATTTAGAAATTCTATTCTTCTTTTAAGTTATAGTTAATTATCTGCTCAATTAATTATTTATTAAATACTAGGTCTCTGCAACTATTAGATAAAATACGAATTTTTATTAATAAGGTTTTATTTCAGTTCGTTTCGATTTCACGAGCCTAGACAGATCCGTCTCTCTCTCTGTTTCAAATTAGTGAATACAATTTCGATTCCAAATACAGATAAGACCATGCAAACTCTATTCTCAGTATATTATATAAATTATCATAACCAAGGATGATTCCTATAACATCTTAGATATTTTAAAGTTAATAAATTAATATCACAATATAGCAGACTTTCTGTAAGTAGTCTTATGAATTTCATAGAACTTACGAATAAGTTTTGCAGTGTCAGTTGTTATTTTAAATTACTAAGTACATAGTATAAAACAAAGTCGCTTATTCCCGCTGTCTGTTTCTCCCTATGTATGCTTAGATCTTTAAAACTAAGCAACTGATTTTGATGCGGTGTTTTTGATAGATAGAGTGATTCAAGAGAAAGGTTTATACGTATAGTTTATCCTGAAATTTCCGAGGGAACTCCGAAATTACCACGGTTGACACCGTGGAGATAGCTATTAGAGTAGGTAGGTAGTAGAGTAGGTATATGGTAAGAATAGTAGATTCGTTGCTAGTGCATTGCGAACGGGGAGGCTGAGTGAAATTGACAGATTTATTTGCGTCGGATAAGCCGGGATTGCCGGGGCTCTGCATTTTTTACTGCGACCGAACTAGTTCGCATGCCCGATTCAGGAAGCGGACTTGGATGCACGCGGAAAGTAAATTTATTTTAAATCACGACCATTGGATAGAATGAAAACGATTTCCGAAACGTATATTGATCTTATCGTGTAACAAGCTGTACAAGTATTGGAGTAGATTTTTGGGTATACGTTAAATAGAAAGATCATAATACTTTAAAAGTTCCGGAAGAAAGCTCTATGATCAATATTTTTACAACTGAAAAATTATATTAAACTAGCTGTCCCCCGCGATTTCATCCGCGGTAATTTCGGAGTTCCCGCGGGAATTCCGGGATAAAAACTATCCTATCTTTTAAGTTGGACCATATTATAAATGGCTACAAAATTTTACCAAAATCCGTTCAGTAGTTTCGGAGTCCATCGCGGACAAACAACGTGACACGTAATTTATATATATTAGATTGAAAAAATATGTATATTTTTGAATCTACAGTTGTTACGTAACGACGTTTTCAAAATTTTTTATTAGTTATCTACACTATCATTATTATTTATTTATTCATTTACCAACATAAATTTATGTACAACTAACCAAGTAAGTACAGTAAGAAAGTAACACTTTATTAAACGCGAAAACCTCGTTTTACTTCAAAATATATGTACCTATATCTGAACCAAAAAGTCTCTTTTTCGGAATATTCTATAAAATTTCCATTTAAGCTTTCGGAACATAGCTCTGCATTTTGTGGGTACTTCCAACCAGGTTACAGGACATAAACACAGCAACCCTCCGTGGTAGTAAGAAAGTGGTACGAGTAATTTCCCAAGAGATGCCATGTATTGACGCGACGAGCTGCGTTTGAAACGTCGTCGATGTGGATGTTAGATGCCTGATACGTATTGTGCAGAACGGGTAGGTAATAATATGGTCTAGTAAATGTATTGTATTATATTATCTGTGATATGGTATTATATTATCTACCTAAAAAGTCAATGATAAAATAAAATTATTTCGTGCAACGTTTTTGAAGCAATTTTATCAAATATGAAATCTTACTTAACTTTCACGATTCTTATTTTTCTGTAATAGCGTATATATGTATTTCAAGTTTATGGCTTAGGAACTAACTTATTCCTTATATTATAATTTCCATTAGCCCTCATGGTAATACAAATAAAAAATAAATAGGATGTTACCTCAGTGGTAATATACAATTTATTTTATTTATTTAGCAGGCAATACGTTGCAAAGACTATAGACATTGTAGAGGCTTTAATAATACTCCACTCAATATGTATAATGGTTGGCAATAATAAAATTAATACTTTCGTATTTTTATGAATGCTGTATTAGCTATAGCATAACGTCGCGTCGCATCGTATAACATACGATTCAATTATTCAGATTGCTGACGCTAAAATATATCCGCCCAAATTGGATTGGAATAAACAAAAAAGTGCCTGCTACTACTCTATCACAATTTTTATTACACCATTCCGACGATTGCTTCTTATTCTTTTTCAAGGGCCTCACAGATCATACTTCAAAGTAGCGCCTTCAATTACAATTTAATAATGGAGAAGGTATCTTTAAAACGACATTCTTGATGACGTTTTTAATAACACTCAAGAAATAAATGATCCACTCAATACACGTGTGTAATATCAAAAGCGAAATTCTATAGCAATCTTAGTAATGGGTGCTATTAAAATGCTGGTAGTACATGATTTACAGCGCTAATTTGCGCACGGTTGATTATTTTAGAACAGTTTACGACAACGTAATAGCACTATTATCATTATCAACATACACGCCGAGTGTGGATAATGTTGTTGAAATTTTAAACGCAATAGAGTCGCCGATTAAGATTACCAGAGCGGCCGTTAAAGAATTTTTGTGAAAGTGGATCTAGATTAAAGTGAAATACGAGTCGCAATTATGGAGTGGTTTAAAGTAAAAACAAAAGAGGGAATCAAAACAAAGAGTAAAACAAACGAAAATTGAACATCTTTTTGAAAAAGAGAGAATAATACATATATTCATCGAGACAGTGTAGCTTCGTGTTAGCATCGAAATATTGCATGCGTTGACCAGCTGCGTACACAAAGGTTTACACATGTAAACCAATCATTATTTAAGTCGACAGTGGCATAAACAATAGTAATTCCACAAATCCCCGGGCAAAGAGGTGGTGTGGGGCAAATTAATGAGTCCAGAGCAAAACACACCGGCCACCGTTATTCACACAGGATTACACGGGCTTGGCGCAAACACACCTACGATATTAGTTGGCCAAAGCTAACTGACGAACTACAAATAGGAAAAATAATTATACCAGAAATATTTGTAACAAAAAATGGACCTAGTTGCTCTAGTATCTAACCAACAAAGTCTTTGTTAAAGATCGGATTGGAGCATCCTACTGTCACCATGCCTATACTCACTAATCAAGAGGCTCCGGATTTGATTCCCGGTGGGGGTGGAGTTTGTGTGATGAACTCCGGGTTCCACTTTCCAGTCTGGGCTAGTTTATATAATGTATACTATTATACATAATTATGTAGGTATGTAATGTAATATACCACGTTCGCTTGGTTTCCACGACAAGCATAATATATAGCTTAATGTGGTATCAAGTAGGTAAGTATCAGACAGGTATGTAGTACAAGTACAAATCAGTATGAACAAGTCGTCGGCAAATTGTGTAATTCGTTTACTGTAAAAGCCGGCTTTTATATAACCTCTGAAGTGAAAAATAAAAACATAACTTGGTTACAATATTTAAACACACAAGTAAAGTGTTTAGTGTTTGTTAAAAATTCACACTTTAATAATAAATATACGCACCATAAAGTGTCTGGCGGTTTTAGAAGACCCTCAGACGAGGAATTTCACAGACTTCACCTGCTTCTATAGTGGCAAACGATAACGAGGCGGTGTTAAGAGAAATTTGAGCGGCACAAACGAAATTGGATCTTACGTCGAATAGTAAAAAGTTGAAGGTCGCCTGGCAAAATTCGATTAATATAAAGCTAATGCGACTGTAAATTTATGCCATTGCGGTTGGAGAAACTAGAAGGCATAGATAGTGAAGTTAGGAAGGGTATGTTAGTATAATTAGTAATATCTAATAATAAGCTTTAGTTTGGAATAACATCGGATCGTGGGTGACCATCTAAGGAAAACTAATACTTCAACAAGTTGCTTAAATAAAAAAAAAATCCGTTGGTACCTTATTCCTCCGAACCGATACCCAATTCAGAAAAAGAATATGAATTGAAATAAATTGGGTCACTATTCCGCGAAGAAACAATTGTAATTCTGCGGACTAGTATAGATACATACAAAATTTTAGTTACTTATTTAAAAACCATTCTAAAACGATAAAAAGTGTACCTAATAGGCATGTTGACTATTTTTTATTTTTTAGTCCGTCTTGTAGATTATTAAAAAATATTGGACACGTATTTTTATTTTTTTACGTAATCAAAAAGTAACGGCGATATATTGAGTTGAAATTTCGCGTGACGTCACTATTCTGACAGTTTGTATGGCGGTTTTAGCGGTTAGTGACGTCACACTAAACTTTTTTGAGCTTTATCTCTGTATATTTTAATTTATTTGGAAAAGAAAAAAATACGTGTCTATTGTTTTTTTTATTTTCTAACTGACGGACTAATTAGAATTTTTATTTTCAAAAGTAGTCCACATCCCCACTGACGTGACTGACGTAGTCCCTGAGCATGACAAACTTATGTGCCTAATAGTTAAAAATTATGATGAAAGTTTAGGTATATACCTATGTAGATGTTGTGGTGTGATAGGGTGTAATTATAATAGATACTATAATATAACTTAATATATCTTAGTGTAATAAAATATAAATCTAGTATCTACATTAAAATTTGCACGTCCAGTAGGGCAAAAACATGCTGGACTAATGTAATTTTACACCACTGCTGCACTGTACACATATATATTGTAACCATGTTTTAAGCAAATAAATAAATAAAATGAAATGAAATGTATTATGTTATTTAGTCCATACCTACTTGCACAAAAAGTAAGAAAGTAATATTGAAATTATGAGTAACCCCTTTTTGAAATAATAAGAGGTTCGAATGAAAATCAATAGCAACGTTTCCCGATCCTGTTTTGTCTTTAGTTTGAAACGTAACAGTTTCCAACGACCGGAGGCTTTCGTTGTTTATTGGCACTCGTCGACGTGCACTGACGTCGTTTGCCAAAGCGTTGTCAACAGGGATGATAAAATTTGATAGGGCTCCGCTACTGCCAGAGGGGTAGTAGATGGTGTCCATTCGCAGTACAGATTTGATAGAAACGAACGAATTTCAATCAGATTTCATTTCAGATAAGCTTCTTAATTGAATTCCACGATAGATTGATTGATAACATACATACATTAGAACTCTTAAACGTAACATTTTAAACTTGTCTATAGTAAGAGAAAACTTTTGAATTTTGTCCAAACCTGCCGATTCTGGTCACGCATGAGTTCAATAAACAAACAAATTAAATAAGTATGATATGGTTTAAATTAACTAATTGTTATACAGAGGAAGGAAGAGTGAAGGAAGGTGTTCAGTAGATTCTCTTTAAAAAATAAAAAATGGGGAAAATTGAGCGTGAAAGTTGCTGACGCACTGACCGATCATGATATTCAATGCCTTTCCTTTATCGAGGTTTTTTTATTAGTAACAATATGTAAGCATGAACTATCAAGTTTCAATAAGTACCTACCTCCTTTTAAATTACACCCTGCAATAACTGCTTACATGTGTCTGTCCGTTTCAGATGGGAAAATAATGTAATTTCTCACAGAGCCAATTCGGCCCAATGTATCAACAGAAATAGAAGTTTGACACGTCCCTTGTTGGTAGAAGCATTGTCGACCAGGGACCGTAGATGTTTGTTTAGGTAACTAAGTTTGGTTGTCGGAACTCATCTCGGTTCATTGACCAAGTATTCAACTTCCGACAATAAAACTCGCCTCTATAGAATTTAGAGCTCAGTCAAACTAAAGCTTTTTTGATATTCAGTTATTTTTTTATTATACCTACCAATATTAAGTCGTACTTACTCATTATTGAGTCATAATTTTCAAAAATGTAAAACGACTTGCCTGTGAGTTTTCTCGTGTTAGAGTAGATTTTGTCAATACAATTTCTATTCCTAGAGTGTTCTCTAGTAAGTAGGTACTTTCTTCTGAATATAATTATGTAAAATTCCATGATGATCGGTTGAGTAGTTAAGGCGTAAAAGCGTTACAAACAAACTCACATTTCCATTTATAAAATTAGTATTCGCAGAAACTTGTTTGAATTAGCTTCATTACAAAAATGTTTAATGATTTTGGAATTCATTATAAGAAAAATTTCACATACCTACTTAATTAAACTAAATATAGACATAAAAAAACTATTTAGGTATATGCAGTTGTTCCCCGCAGCTTCGTCTGCGTGAATTTCCTCGGGAACTCTTTGATCCGAAACAAAAAGTAGCCTATGTATGATTCATCGGATGCAATCTAGCTCCTTGCCAAATTTTATCGAAATCTGTTTTATAGTGTAGACCTTAAAAGTTAGGACAAATAGAGTTACTTTATAATAGTTATAAATAAAAGCAGAAACTTACTGATTGATCAATCAACGCACAAGCTAAAACCGCTGGGTCTAGAACCATGAAATTTGCAAAAATATTCCTCAAGATACTTAGGTGCACTAAGAAAAGATTTTTAAAAAATTCGTTTCCCAAAAGGGAGAAAGCGGGGTTGTAAAGTTTGTATGGAACAGCGTGTTTCTTGCATGGAAGAAATTTCACGTATATTTTTCAGGAGTACGGAAAAAAATAGGGTCTTATCCCAGAATTCCCCCGGGATCTCTGAAATTAACGCGGGTGAAACCACGGGAAACAGCTAGTATCATTAATAATTCATATGGATTATTATAATTTTAACCTACTTCATATATCTACTATTCGGTAACAATAACGAACGTATACGAGTCGTCGTAATAAATGTCAAAGCTGCAACTTTAATTTCACTCCAAACACCCATTATTCCAGCATCTAAGTTCTATTTAACTATCTCCACTCATAAACGTCGGCACAACATGCGAGAGGAACTCTCTTAGTTTTAATTACACCTTCGGCAACTCTGGCAAGGAAACTACCGCCCGTGTTACACCAACATTCCTATGTATCTAATTACATGCTTTGTGTTACGTAGGAAGGAAGGTACAAACATTTGAAACGAAGCACGCTGTAATACGCTTGTTGAATTATTTTGTACAACTAATGTTTGTTTGTTAGCACACACTCGAAGGTGTATTTGCTCGTGTACCTTCTGGAATTCACGCATACTTGTTCTTGCTACATCAAAAATTTATTTAACATTGTCATCGCATTCTCTAACGTCTCTTGTAACATATTAGAAGGTAATTTTTATTTAATGTGCAAAGGTATGTCTTTATTATGAATACTGATCTGTTGTAGGTTTTTTTTGTGATCTTCTGAATAGAAGATTACTGATGAATAAATATTCATTAGTAAAAAGTAAATTGTTATGAATAAATAAATATTCATCAGTAGGTTTTAAAAAGTAATACGGAAAAATAAGCAAGTCCTTACAAGTACCTATTAACAGACTTCAAAAAAGGAGGAGGTTCTCAATTCGACTGTATTGTTTTTTTAATGCTTGTTACCTCATAACTTTCAATTGGCTGAACCGATTTTGATGATCTCTTATTTTTTACTTTTTAGTGTAGGGCATTTTTGTGTCTTTTGAAGTCGGTTTGATTTTTATGTTAATTTTTTTTTTAACTACACAGTTTATATAGGTACGTATAAAAAATGTTTTATGAAAGAAATATGTAAGATAATTGTATTAAAATATCACTTTCTCATTAGTAGTTTTGTAAGACATAAGTCTAGTTAATTTGGGATTGTATTGTCTCGAGTCTTGCCATGTTTGCTTGTTCAAAATTTTGCGATTTCTAGATTTACATATTTAAGTGACACTGCTTGGTTAATTGTAAATGTAAATTTCTGTTTTTGATGTTCCATTACAATGTATATAACCGTTTGTTGTCATAAATAAATGAAAAAAAAAGTCTAAAATATATTAGTAGGTTTATTTTCGGCAATAACATGTGATGAATATTTACTGGTATTATGTGATAGGTAGGTAGGTATATATATATCTGGCTTGTTTAATGAAATAAATCAAATAAGCAAAGAAGACTGATTAGATAATTCTGAGAAATGCAAGAAAACACGCTTTCAAATAGTAAGTGACGAAACCATCCCACGCCGATCCAAGCAGCAAGTTATGAAATTCTATACACAAAAAGAACAGTTTCAATTTTAAACTTGATGATAAAGTTTATCACAGAAATACCTCTAAGCTCTCCTTTAAACAATGGTAAAATATAGAAAATAAAAAAGCTAAACAATGCAAATAATTCGAATTAAAAATTATAACCAGCCAATATTACTACATTTGTTTGATAAGCGTTGATTATGATTGGTTGTTTAAGAAAAACATTGTTTTGATATGCCACTGTAAAAATGAAACTTTTACAATATTCTTAAGATTAGTAACATAGTACGTAACAATCAAGTGTAACCACCTACTTGAGTCCCCGAGACGTTGCAAATCAGGTGCGTGGGTTCGCTTCCCGGCGCAGACACTTGCATTGAAGACTGTGTTGTACCTATAGACGACTTGAATTGCGAAACACTTTATAATAGCGCATAATTTAAATATGACAAATTGTACAAGTTCCTTTCGACAAATACATTTACCTAGTGTTTAGGGTATCTACCTCATCAAAATTTGAAAATTATTATGGCACAAAACATCAACTTTAAAAGTTACAAGACATCGACTACGTTCACTAATCTTTCAAAGCCTATAAATCAAGAAATCTGATTCGTTTATCTCCTGCGACCTCACACTTTGCAACTAATAGGAGACGAGCTCCGATGAAAGGCTTTAATGGCTCTATCAATATGAATTTCATACTTGCAACCCTTTGCTGACCTACACAATTTTTCACAAGATTCCAAACGATAAGCATCTTTATGTTACTATAAAAATAACGTTGAAAGTAATATGAAAGTTTGATTTGGACATAGATAAGCAATAGTGTGTTAACCCACACTGGAGAAATTTTGAGTAAATCGTGTTTTAAAAGTAGGAGCGCTATTTTGTGTCAACATTTTTTATGTTCAATATTTAGTTACATATTTAAGCAATGTAATAAGGTAAACATATAATTAAAAAACGTTCCCCAACTCTGAATAAATCGTTCTGAATCAATAACTTCATTTTGTGGGTTAACATGTTATTGCTTATCTGCGTCCATTTATTCAATAACGGCTTAATGGAGTTTGTTGCGCGTGGTGTGACATAAATAGGATTACAATTGTGTAATCCGTGTGTGGACATGGTTAGTTGCATGTAAACATTAATATTTATAGTCAGGTGGCGACTGTGAGATATATTGAGGTAATCTGTTAAATTCGCCGTCGATATTAGTTGCATGAGCGGTTTCGTGTGGAGATTTATTATTCAATTTTGTTTTAGGATCGTATATCACAATCAACTTTTGGTCTGTTATTATTATCTACTATGTGAAAATTGTAAACATTTGTCATCCTTAAAGAAAAGTTTGCTTTGTGGGCGTGCTCATCCTACACATAAATTATAATGAACCGTTTAAAGTTCATATTATGCTATATTTATTCTCCGCACTAGCACGATTTAATGTGAACTTTGAAGAATCTTTATTTATCGAACAAAACAATATTGTGTAAATAAAATAATAATCATCGAATCTCTTCATGTTATGAACAAATTCTCGTTAGCATGTGTAGCTGGATGCCGAACATGATAATTAGTACTGATAATAAAGTTGAGAACATTTCGCGATGCAGACATTTTAACAAGAGAATAAACCGAGCGAAGGATTAACTTGTGAAGTCAAAGTTTTCCTTCAACAAAATGGTTAGTTCGAGAGTTCGCCTGACTTAGCACCCGATATTGGGCTGACTTATCTCAACTTTAGCTTCAGCTAACTTGCGGTTAAGTTTAATGCGGTATTATTAGTTTGTCCCGAGCGACTGCTGGCTGTTATTGATAGACAGATACCTAATAATAGACAATTTTGCTAATGTTGTATTAAATTTTCATATACCTAATAATTACCTTTTATAGATCTTTATTACACTACAAAACTTACTTCTTCTAGTGTTTCATATTATATGGAAACAAATAATACACATGCTAATTAATAACATCTCTACCATGTTTTACTAGAAGTAAAAAAATGGCGTTCATAACATAAATCTAAACCAGTTTTATTATAGCTAGCCGAAGACACGATAGGTACTGTGTGAATAAGGGATGGGTTAAAAAAAAGGTGTTTTAGTACGATCAAAAGCGTATTTAAATGAAGAGGCGAAGCAATTTGTGCTTAAGCTATAAAAGACGTCTGGCCACGTCGACAGAAGGCGCCGACGTCATTCTCAAAGAGACTTTATGCCATTAAAAAGTTTAGGGCTGCTATTTTTGGCTGCGTCGTCACGCCCGCGCTAAATAAAACTTATGTGACAACTTGGAGATATATTATTATTAAGTTACGTTAAGAATTTTGTGAGAAAACTTTGCCTACATCTGTTTAAAAAAATTTACTTAAAATTAAAATTTATTTAAGTAGATCCAAATTTAAAATGATCGAAATTAAAAATTCAGTCACTAAGATAATTTATTTGATGCAAAGTTAGAAATTTCTAACCTTGCATCAAATTTAATGTAAGTGAAACTTACTTAAGCGTAGTAACCTATAGGTACAACAAAAAAAAACAATAACTAATCCAATCCGATTATGTGAATACATAATAGGGACAAATAATATTATATTTCATGATGAAAATATGTAAAACAGACTGAGATGTCGTAACATCAGGAAAGTAGAAATTATAAAATCTTTTAAAAAATCACCCAATGTAGTAGAAGGTTAGAAACAAGTGAGTAAACAAGCGACAACCGATATAAACAAGCGGCCAATCATAGACAATCAATGTGAACACATGAGGTGACAGCACCGTTAATGGAGACATCCGCACAGTAAGTAGTTTTTAATATTTTTGGGAAGTAGCTATTTTGAACACGAAAAGAGACGAATATCGCTGAGGGGTGAAAATTTTTTGTGAGCAAAAATGCACGCACCCTTGCGGTTCGGTGAGACTATGAACTATTTCGATACACGTTGAAATGTTGTATTTATAGATTCATTATGTTAAAGAATTTTAAAAATAAGTGAGTGTTGTATTAACTTGTTTATTGCTCTAAATAAAGATGTTTGAACTAAATCTCACATTACTTCACTTATTCAAATTCATCTTCTTTTCTTGCATTCTTCTCAATTACTATGCAAAATACATATTTAATTTTACTCTTTTGGAGCGTGATGATTAAAATTTTAGCAAGGGACAGAAATGACGCGCTTAAAGTTAGCAAAAATTCAATATGAAGTTAATAGAGTTCAAATAACGCCAAAGACGTTCAACTTCTGACTTGCGTAGGTATATACCTACACGTATACACATCCCTTTTAATTTTTTATCGACGTAAGTTATTCTCAGTATTCATGAGATTGCAAAATTAATTCATATCTAGCTACCGACTAATATTCTAATTAGAGATGACCAACTAGGAATTGCTAATTCACTTCCACATCCGTTCACACCGGCTCTATGATTTGCATACTAATACTAATACAGATCATTATAACAAACAGGCAAGCCCACGCCGATCAATTAGACAGTAAAATTAAACCATCAACTAAAAACTACTATCTCTAACAATTAACTTAAAACACCACTATATGGAAGGGTTACGTAATCGTCAAAACAAGGTGTAGTTAAAACAATATTTATCTTGATAATTAGTAGAAACTAGCCAAGTTGTTGGTTGATTTGATAAAGGTGCGTGTAAACGAGCGGCGCCGGTCGCGTGATAAGCTTAAGGCATATATAAATTAAAACATAATTGTGTTATCGTGACCTCACGCTTTAATGCATTTAGCTTGGGACGTCGACGAAACGCCGTAGCTAGTGAGACGCTGAAGAATTATTTCAAAACATTTTTTTTTACAATATTTGTTAATGACCAGCAATTTATTTATTACGAATTATGTTATTAATGTTTATGACCCACAGATGTTTACCAATTAAATAGTAAAGTGTTGCATCTAACATTAATTAAATTTGTGAAAAATCTGGTTGCCTTTTATTGTGTACAAATATTTTGTGTTAAGAATTAGCCCATGTATGAAAATAACATTATTGTCTTAGCTTTCAAAAACAAAAAACACACGGAATGCGATTATCATACATATTTCTTCCATATTAAAATAGTCAAGTGTTAAAGCTGTCCTTTAGATTATTCAATAGTAAACTCAAAGCTTCATATTTCATGCGTTAAATCAATATGCAAATAGTTTAGTGACTTGAACGTCAGACACCTATTGTAGGTACGCTCGCGGCGTACAAGAACACAGTTCCAAGTTAGTGCTTCACGTGGACTAACTTTAACCAGACTGAACGTTTTACCTACGTAACAATTTGTGGTATTCACATAGTATGAAAATTTACAAGTAACATAAAACTTTCCAGTATCGGTATGAAGTCGGTGACAAGCCAAATATGGAGGGGGTAGATCGGCTAAGTCGACTCCCGCCACCAGCTCTTCTTGAGCAGAACAACCCAAGTGGGCAGACACCAGCGGGCTTGTCACCGAATCAAACCGATCAGTGGTAGCACAAACTAATAATAATATCACGTGTGTTTTTGTCTTTTGTCGTCCTGCCTACCCTTACTCAGCCCTCTACAATTACACCAGCTTTAGTTTCAGGATCACTTCTTTGTGTTAAGACACAGAATATTCAATTAGTTAATCTGGAATTTAAAAAAAGCAATCGATAGGTCTATAAGTCTAATAGTTCAGCAAAGACATTAAAAGGGTATACGTATGTGCGTAGAACAGCGCGAAATTATATTTTCTCTAATGACACGATGAAAATATCTATGTACATGATCTTTTTAGCTTGAATTAAAATCTCTTCACTCTCTCGTTAGGATGAAGTTTAATTCCATAAATTAATAGAGTTTAATCAAAATATTAAAAAAATATATTATAAGCTTTTAAAAGCACAACTACCTACCTACACTGAGAGAAGAATAGGGAACTGAGAGAAAAATAGTTCAGGAAAGTTCACAACCGAAAGTCCTCACCAAAGATCGGTCTTCAGTATTTTTTGTGCCGGTGTTCGGGGAGGCACCATATTTGCTCACTGAACTCTTCTGTAGTAACCCTCCTTGGCGACCGAAACCTCTTCGGTCTGATTGATTTCTTATTGTGTAAAGTAAATTAAGTTTTTTTAATTATTTTTGCAATTCAATCAGTCCGTCCAGTTTTAATCAAAGTGCTAAAATCAAATCTGATACTTATTCAATAAAGTTTACATAGAGACGTCCTAATGTTATTGTATAGATTAACTAAATAAAATTTATTGCGAATCAAATTGTCCGGGGCAAAGATCGTTTACGCAATGTACGGCGACACTAAACACGCTTCGACCCCACGACCCTGGGCTCGCAAGACCACTGCATAGGGGGAATAAAATTATCTGCACCCACGAGCTGCTTTGATATGCAGCAAAACCGCCGAGTAGCGGTTTAAGTGATAAGCTGAAGAGTTAACCTTCGTTGCGGTCAGTTATGGTTGTGACGTAGATAGCATTCATCATTTTAGCATTTCGTATTAATATACTTAATACTAATATACTCGTAGCAACCATAACCTAAATACATAAATAAAATCAAAAAACCTGTCTGATGATCCTAATCTTCGAAATGGCTGAAACAATTTTCATTATCATAATATACCTACCTTATTTTCTTTAGATCTAGAGGGCAGAGATCCCAAAGTTCACGCATGTAAACGTTGGTTTGGATAAGTTGATCAGTTGCATCATTGCATGTTATAAATTAAAATTATTGTAAAGTTTTATTGAGGTGGGAAAATTCTATTATCAAAACGGTTTTTTCAGGAACAAAAACCTAAAATTAACCATGTTGTTTTATATGCTTTGTCATTTTTCTAATTCCTTTTTTATTTGTACATATTTATTTTATTTATTTCGTCTGGAAAAGACTGCGTGAGTGAGTGACATGCCCATCTTTTATGACTTGCATCCTTAAACTATGTATATAACTTGGTGAATGTTTTCTAAGCAATTAGAGCCCCATCCCTGGATCCAGTTTATAGCCGCACGCCGCGCTTGTTCTGGTCACGTGGCATCTATCTCTTTATTTGTTCTTGTCGTCGGCCATAAAATATATCATGCGAATTCAACACCTCATTCACAGACGTGTTTCATTAGTCTTACACTGGGAAATGCAATTAGTATAACGAATATCAGAGAAACTGGGAAATACTAACTAAAGAAAATAATATATTACAGTTTCAAAGTACAAAGTAATAAGTTCTACAATGACTTCATGACGAAAGTTACATAACTACGCAAGTTGTTGATGCCCACACCAACAACTACATACATAGTTAATAAATCTATGTTTCTTATGATCTTCCTTAGTTCCTTCAATTTCCTGAAATATTTTTATAATAATCAAATCACAACCGAACGCTTAAAAGTAAACTCAAACGAATTTAAAGACGCGAAATATTGTAGAAGGACAGAAACTTTTATTCGTTTACGTCGAGAGATACAATTTTATTATAATTAACTATTTGAAGAAATTAAACCTAATTACCAAGGGTAAAAATCTAAGGTCTAAAACAATTAAAATCTACCGATAGGTGTACGTAAAGTTTTGTTAACACGGGCATGAAACATTATATTTCAGTTTAACATTCTGAAATAGTGCTCTTTTGAATGTTTCGCAAAACCAAGAAAATAACTGGACTGACTTGTTTTTTTTTTTTGTTGCGTTAGTACCTACCTAATTTCAGGACAAGGCTTGAATTAAAGAAAACTAGGATCCCTCCTAGTTTTCTTTAATTCGCTTAAGAAAAAGTTTTAAAGGGTTTTTAAGATAATGTCGAAATATACAAATCCTTCAGCTTCGTCTTAACAATATTCCGAGAGAGAGATTGAAAGACGAAATTAATTTAATTTAATGTAGAAATATTTGTCCTACTTGTGACACACCTATAACGATCGCAAAATTAGGTGTCACCCAATTAGTAATATAATAACTTTTAAATATTAACAAAACTACCATCTTCTACAGAGGTAACCCTAAAATATTACCGCATTATATTCATTACCACGCGTTACTAACGCAGTGTGCACGCTTCGCTTTCGCCCAGTGTGCAGAGCGGGTCGATTCGCTCTGTCCACCCTTGCAAGACGTCACCCCATATAATAATTATTGAACTCCGTTGTGCTGTACTTAACGGCAGAAAAAGAAATGAAATATAAAACCACATATCACCGTCTCTTTTATTACTTAGGTAGGTATATTACCTGCCTAAAATGTGTCTGCAAATATGACCAACATCACCGTCTGTTAATTTGTTTTGTATCAATTTACAGGGCATTTAAATTTAGTTACAGAAATAATTTACGAAAGTGATATAATTTTTTAACTAGAAGCCAGAACCGTATTTGATAAAGTTGTCAGTAGGTATACAAAATGACAAAATTTTCTAAGTAGGTAATTGGTTTCCTTTATATTTTTCTTTAAAGAAGTATCTACCTAAATATTTACATAATTAATAAAGATAAACGTCTTACATTGGACATTTGAAATATTGTTCTTTGTACGGCAGCAATATACTTGCAATTAATCATTTAAATCCACCAATTGTTCATTATAATTCACCAGCAGATTTATTGAGGGTTGGTTAATGTTACAAAGCCAACCGAGGTTTTATATCAATTATGAGATTATGCGAAATCATAGAGGGAGTTCATAATCGATCTCCGGGTATAAGGGTGGACCACCCTAATAGTGAATGTATTGAATTTTATTCAGTTGGAAGAACAGATCTATTAACTTTTATTGTCTTGTTGCCAAAGATTTCTTACATAACTTTTTATATCTAGGTATATGAAACTCATACGGAAAACTATCGACGATCACGATACGATCCAATTAGTATGATAATTTAATTTGTTAAAATTCCTATGATAAAAATTAACGTTGCCGAGTCTATAATTAGTTTAATGTTATTTTTACGTTTTTATTATGCATGAAAAGAGAAGCTACCGATAAAATTATAAGATAAAAATAATCTATATATTTTTTATAATTAGGTACTAATCAAATTAGGATTTTTTATAAAACAAGTAGGTAAATCAAACCGATAATTATGCAAATAGGTTTATATTATGTATGTTTTAATTGCATGAGTAGGTAAAAGAAAAAAATAAAATAAAGTGATATTAAATACAAAATGTATCTATCTTTGGCTATAGAACAACTTTGGATGTTTTGTGTCATATTTTAAAGAGCAATGGATACTGTTACAAATAGGTACAAATAAAAACAGAAATCTGTATTACATTTCACATAATTATCAAGAAATTAAACTGAGCGTTTGCAATGATTAATAATTATAATGTAGGCAGGTATTTACAGATTAAATTATTAATTTTATTAATGTAATTAAACCGGGTGTTTTAATAATAGTCATTTACCTACTCGTAATTCTATTCATACACCTGATTTCCATTTACTTCCGGCCAGCATCGAATTTAAAACTTCATTGCGTTAATTTGCATTTAATGTTGATTGATAGCTCATGTGCTGCTGTTTTAAATGATTTTTAATTCAATTACGTAACGATATCAAGTTAAACATAAAGAGCAGATTCCATCACTCCAACAATAGTAATTATTAAATTTTTATAGGTATGCTATAGCAGATATGTAGTTTTTTTTTTTTTTGGAGAATAGATAAAATCCTCACTTTATCATAATTATTTTAGCTTAAAAAGATTATGAATTTTATGACCAGACACATAAAATTGCATTAGACAACATTTTACCTAGAGCAAGAACCATTTAAAATGAAATTGTATTATAAATCAAGTTATCAAGTTATCAAGTTGTATAAGTATCAAATATTGATTATAACTTGTTTCGTGTTTGAATTTATAAATAAATAAATAAATAGATACATATAATGCAAATATATGACTATCAGACCCCGAACGAGCGAATTAGAATTGCATTCTCAATGAGAGATTTTCCACGCTATCCAGCAACAGAGCTGTATGGAAATTCCATTCGGCGAGTTGGAGGAAAAAAATCGCTGAGTTTAAGAGAATTTTATGAAAGTTAAACGAGCCGTGAAGTCATTGAATTAAGCGGAGTGGGTCTTCCCGAACACTTAATTAAGAAACCTCCCCCATTCACCCCGTCCGACAGACAACAAAAGACACCACAGTACCACTGATAAGTTTATAAAATTAAATTATATTTTACTATCTGGCGCCAGAGACTTCGCTCGCGTTAATGTAGATTTTGTCAATCAATTTTCTAACCCACGGAAACAGTACTGTTTTAATTAAAGATACCCGATGTCCTTTTTGTACTTTTGTTATAGGTAATGTGTATGCGAAATTTCATGACCGGTTGAGTAGGTGAGGCGTAAAAGTGTAACAAACAAACCAATTTAATTATTCACATTCTTATTATTAGTTAAGAGGGAAGGAGGGAGGTTCCCCCATGTGATAGGTACTTCTTTAAACTACGATAACTTTTCCGTCATCTGCAAAACAAACCCTATAATATATTGCGCCAAGATAAGCTTAACCATGTGAAAAGCCGATCACTAGTTTTGGAGATCAACTGAAACAGACTGATAGGCACTTTTAAGCGTGTTCCTTATAGCTTTGAGTAAATTTTTGTTTAAAATATTCAATGTACTGACACGCGGTTTCCACTGTTCAATTACACATTATGAAGTTTTTAAATACGTCTATTCAATAAACAGACACGTGGATTGTACTGTTTTATTATATACATTATCTCTCCGCAGCTTTTCTCCGATCGTCGAAAGTTTGAAGTCCTGTCACGATCGCTTTATTCGGCGCGGATGAATATTAAGTAATATACACACCGGCAGAATTAGCGGAACATAAAAAGGCAGAGTATAGAAATAATTACGTATATATATTAAAACAAATTATTATCAGGCATGAAGTAACAAACTAATATACATCTTTTAACATCGACTTTAAGAAGTTTTTAGTTAAATTTTATTAAAAATTATCAAAATTAAAAAAAATAAAAAAAATCTGTAGTTTGTGAGAACACAGACAATGTTGCAAATAAAAGTTAAATCACGAAGGGGAAACACACGTTATTAATCATTCATTTATTTAGTGTTAAAATCACAGTAATCTTTAATTTTCAACATTATTTGTGTGCTCACAAATTAGAGAAAAAGTGTTTTTTTTATTATTATTTTAAATAAAATTTAATAATTTTATTACAAACTTTTAACCCTTAACCACTGACGTGTATTTACTTGCATTAATACTGACGTACGTCTAAGGGACGTAGTCTTGTTTAAAATGCTATATACTCAGTAATTAAATACGATATCATAATTTTATGTTTATTATGGTATTCTCTAGTATCTCTAGTATTTATTAAATAAAAAAAAACAGTATCTATAAATAATATATTTATTTATATGCCAAAATCAAAAACATAGTAAAATCTTCTAAAACAAAAATAGCCTTCCTTCTAATGGATCAAAAACCTAACTTATCAGTCTAAAATCATCACAGAACTGATGACACTTATAAGTTTAGATAATTAATTTTAAATTTAAAAATAACAAATGACACTTTATGAAGAACTAAATTATTTTTAACGGCATGTATTACAAGCAGGTTTTGAACATTGCAAACAAACCGGTTTCTTACAGACATGACGTCATGTGTACGAGGTTTTTCTGTGTTTTTTCTTTGTCACATAACACAAACAAACATTCTTGTATCCCTGTCTCACTCAGAGTTTCCTCCAACGGAACCTCGTCGTCGTTATCCGATGAAGAGTCTCCTTCGGACTCTGGTGGCAAGATTTCATTTTCATCGGCTGAAGAATCATTAGACTCCGAAAAATTAAGATTTTCTATTACAAAACTTTCAAAATTTTGACTGTTGACATTGATTCGAGGTTGTTTACTTGAAGTCGGACGATCAACATTCGAAAAACGTTTATTGGACCCTAAAATAAAAGTAAGACCGATATATGAAAACTTACATTAACACTGACGCTACGTCTCACAGACGTTATGAAGTATATATTTACCTATTAGAGGCGCACAGCACGTCTGCTCACCCCCACTGCGCTCGCATCACTGGATTCTAGGAAGGTATAGGAAAGGACATGTTCGTGCGCGTACGAAGTAAAAAGATATTATTGTTTTAAGTGCGCGCCTACGTCTCTCAGACGTACGTCAGTGGTTAAGGGTTAAAGTGTTAAAAGATGTATATTAATTTATTACTTCAAGTCTAATTATTATTTGTTTTAATATATATACGTAATTATTTCTATACTCTGCCTTTTTATGTTCCGCTAATTCTGCCGGTGTGTATATTTTATAGAAAACGTCAAAACGCAGTTGTATAAGTGAAAAGTGTATTTTATGGTGACATTAATTTATTGACTTTAATAAATTTGTATCATTATTCTTTTCGATGGTATAGTATTTCGATACAATAGACAATTCCTGACTTTCTTTTTACTTTTCTATCTAAAAAACTATAATTGAATATAATGATATAGGTATATCTATGTTGTGGTCACATCTAATAATTGACCAATAGGGTACTTTCCGGGGTATAAAAATCAAAATTCAAATTACTCCATCGGTTAGAAAATAAAAAATAACAGACACGTATTTTTTTCTTTTTCAAATTAATTAAAATAAACATAGATAAAGCGCATTAAAGGCACGGACTAAAAAAAAATATAGTCAACTACTCAAGATATGGCCGGTCTACTATCGAATGTACTCGTATAACCATATTTTTAACCGACGAAAAAACGGAGGAGGTTCTCAGGTCGATGCGTATATTTTCGTGTATTTTGTCGTGGCCACATCATGAATTGGCCAATTTTTAGATGTGGCTACGACATATAAACTAAAATAACCTGACTTTGGCGCATCGCTGACCGCTGCCGCGCCGCCGTAGCACGCTTGCTGCGCCTGCTCCGCGAGCTGAGCGAGCACAATAAGCGCTATTCAAACTTTACCTAGAATGTTCAGAGTAGTGCTTACAAATCGGGATTCGGCACACGTAAACATAATAAGTGCTACATTAAGCGTGAATTGAGTTTTTTTGCCGGGCAGATAAGATTTTTTTTAAAACCTTCGGCGTTTCACTACTACCAGCTAGGGTAAGCTTTTATCGCAACCGACAAACAAAATATAAAATACTGGCCACAAAACACATAAATTATATATTTTGTTTACATCATACAGTAGTGTACAGTTGGCAGCAGAAATATGTAATCACTTTGGAGAGTGACTGACAAAGTTGTTTACATATTTTTATGCTAAGCAAGCCATCAATTTATTGTAGAAGTATCATTTTTGGGTCTACTGCTACGTTTATCATACCTAGACTGTATGTCTTGCTTACTGCATACTACTTTATGATTGAGTCTAGATACTGAATAGTGTCATGCTATGCAGTTTGTAATAGAATGACCCCAGGGGATGCTCTGGTAATAGTCTTCCTGAACTATCTAGAGCTAAGTAATTGGATAAAGCAATCCTGAAGTGTGTTATCAAACCACATATAGGTAATCTACTAGTTGCTTGCTCATCTCATCCTGCGGTTTTACTCGTATTTTTGGATTGCCTCGGTAACTGTTTGAAATTTGAATGTCCTAAGGTTTGAATTACTTATAACTGTAATATTATAAATGGTATATTAAATAACTGCCCTCAAAACCACTCGTTTTAATTTAAAAATTCCTCCGGGAACGATTTGTTCCAGGATAAATAATCTATCAGTAACATATTTTATTTTTAAATCATTTTAGTAATTGGTACCTACCAATGATCCCCTTAAACCGAAAAATACATAACGTAAATGGCTCTATACTCTACATAAAGTACGATTAAATTAATATAAAAAAAGCTTAATAGATATTTATAATAAAATCCTTAATATAATGAATGCGAAAGTGAGTTAATTGGTTTATTTGTTACGCTTTCACGGCCTAACTACGTTACCAATCATCGTGAAATTTTGCATACACGTTGTTGAAGGTACAGAGAAGGACATGGTACCATTTGTAGGATTTTGTGGATTTCCTGAGGGAACTTCGAATTTAACGTGGGCGAAACCACGGGGAATAGCTAGTTTAAAAGTAAATATATGTAGGTATATAAAACTCGTGGTAATGTCTGAAATTTTTTCAAATAATTAAAACATTCATCACTATTCACCGACGTTTTGACGATTACATGATGCAATGAAACTGACAGATTTTATTTATCAGCGAGTCATAAAATAAGGTCTTGACAGCAAAACAAATAGAATTAAATGGAGTGTAAAAATATAAATGTGACTATTCCACTCGTGATCCGTAATGTACCTACAATACTCGCACAAGTCGCTGTTATGAGTCAAACGTGGCAATTCTATCGGAAAATCCATTCGACGGCTGCGCTGAACCGAAAGAAATGTAGCGTCGGCCGAATTATAGGAGCGGATAATAGAAACGTCCATGTCAGAGCTTAACGAATTACTGAATTTATTTTGTTTTTTTTTTCTTTGTTTATACGTATCTCTTCAGTGCAAAATTGTTTTTAATGAAACAAAAAAAAAATGCGATGGCAAATTGAATAATCTCATTGTTATAGATACTTGATACAAAATGTATTTTAAAACCTTACGTTTATTTATTAGACTTTTTAATTTTACTGCACAACATTTTATTATACAATACAAAAGGCGGACTTAATGCCTATAATAATAAAACAAAAATTTATGGGTATATTTTTAGCTTATTTACTTAATATACATATGTAGGTATGTATTAATAAAAAAATTATATATTCATAAATTACTATATTTAGGTAAAATAATGAATTTATACAAATATATATATATTAATAAAAACATCTATTTAAATATATTAGTATCTAAAAATAATTTGTTGAAAGCATCGCATCATTTAAATATATAATTTGCTTCTTCAATTTGATGTGAACGTGTATAAAAATTTATTCGCCACGATTGCTCATAAAATATCGGATTTATGCACCGGACAGCTCATTATGAACTTGAAAGCTTTCGGCTTCGATGCGATAAAAAATATCAAAATGACATTAATTTTTTCACGGCATACTTTCATATAATGTGATCTTAAAGAATATTATAAGAAGTCTCGTACCTATAAAAAACAAGTTATTAAGAAACTAAATATTCTTCATAAAAGAAACATTTACTCGAATATTGCCATAATTTGTAAAGTAATAAATATTTTAGGCAAACGGGAGAGTACTGAAATATTCTTTAAACGAGCAATTTTAGTATAGGTACCTATTTATATATAAGTAAGTAGGTACCTAATCTGAATCTCGGAAACGGCTCTAACGATTTTCATGAAATTTAGTATAGCTAGGTTTCATTTTTAGGAAACGTAGTTTTATTTTTGTTTTCAGGCAATGAAAAATAAGTTTTTGGTATTGCTTTTTTACTTAACAACAGATGGCGCTACGAGCCAACTGTCGCCAATTGACATTACACATTTTAGGTACCTAAGCGTTGCATAATTGTTTATTATTGAACAAACATTTTCATTAGCAAGTTAAATTTCGTTAGTTTGTGCTCTACACCGCGCCGCTACAACTCTATCATTTTCGTATTAAACTAATAGTATATTTTGTACTACCGATTACCATAAAACGTGGTTGTCATTAGGGTAATGCAGTAGAGAGACTTAAATCAATAAGTACAGTGTATTAAATATATATCTATACCTACCATTTATAATTTTCTATCACTCACTGACTAATCAAGAAATTTTAATAAATATTCGATAACTGAAATTTGGAAAAACGGACTTCACGGAGTTCCTGTAGGAACTCCGAAATCAACGCATGAACTACTTACTGGTAGTAACAGATACGTAATACGTGACAGGTACAGAGAAGAACATTGGGTACTTTTTATACCGGAATTCCCGCTGGTGAAACCGCGGGGATCAGATAGTTAATTTTATAAATGCGAAGGTGCGTTTGTTTGTTATGCTTTCAATCCTTAACGGCTCAGTTAGCTCATATAATGATTAATATTTGCGTTTATCTGATACGAGATCGAAACTGTGACGCGGCAGTTACATCCGCTAATCACTAGACTAAAGGTGCTATCGATTAATCGAATATCTATTATTAGGAATCTTACATATTGTAGGTATTTAATATATATTTTTTATTAATCGTGTTCTAATGTACCTAAATTGAAATTATTTTTGATTGTTTGTCTCTATCTCCAAAGGCTTTGTGTTTTTTTTCTAATTTTATGCTTAAAACTTATTAGCATTAGAGCGTAAAAGGAGTGGATACTTGATTAATGAAAAGCCGATCCCTTACCCTAATGTGTTCCAGTGGCCGCTTCAAAAAAATACTACTGTTGGGGTAAAGTTAGTCACAGGGCGAATTAATGTAATGTGTCCGGTCGTTAATTGGTTTTTTCATTAGCTTACGAACTTTATTTGTGATTCTAACAGAACCATAAATTTTTGAACGTACCACGTACGACAAAAGCTCAATTTCAATTGAATTTTAACAAAAATGATAGTAAAAACTTTGATTGTGGGTACTGGGTGCTTCTAATATCTAGAATGGTTTATCTTAGAAGTTTATCTGAATTCAGATAAACTTGAAAGGAAACAATACCTTTTTGAACAACGCTTTTTAATGTACCTACGTATAAAATTTACTCTTTATAAACATACCCACTATGAGTATGAATTATATGTGTCGGTCTGTAAATTCAAGATGATGTCCTTCTAATGAGCTCAGTATGGAGGTAGGAATTTAATTATGGAGCTCAGACCCTATACCACCATTTCTTTAACAGTATTATCCTGTATATTGTAATCTTATATAGATTTTTTTCCCATTGTAATTTCGGATCTATATAGTGTGTATATAAGGTCAAAATTGGAATAGATGAAATTTCGTCACCCAAATCCCTCTGGGTAATATTTGCATGTAATCAAAACATACATAAGTACAGCCGAATGTAGAATCTACTCTTTTATGGAAGTCGGTTAAAAACATGAATGTTTAAGTATAATTTTTTGTCACTCCGTCTGGGTTAATCTTCGGAAAACTTTTACGAATTTTCATGAGATCAGATGACTGTAGGTCCAGGACTAGGTCATACGAGGAAATTATTTTGTGAAATTCTTTAAGGGCTACTTAGGTACGACGCGTGGTCTTTGAACTAAACTTGCCTGGGGGTTTACTGGTGTGAATTTTGGGAGCTGATGTCTATCAGTAACTCCTCGTGTAATTTGTCTACGACTTATAGATAGTACAGTTACAGCTGAATCGTATGATAACAGCAGTATTTTTTTTAGTCTCGAGACATTCGTAAGGGTTTCCTGTAAGATAGCTCTTTCTTACGTAGAAGCTTCTTTCGGGCGGCGCATCATAAATCAGCATAACGAGCCAGCGTTCCGGAAGGTACACCCTCGTACCATTAAGCTGCTGTAATATTTTCTCACTTACGACAAAATTCTCTGTCTCCTTATTTTATGTGTACGAAGTTTTTGTGACAGAACAAGCTGCCGTCCCTAGGTGTGAGATAAAGCGGCTCGCAGTAAAAAACTTAATAAGCTTGCAGTAACTTATGATGTTTATAAAAGGAATAAGGTTTATTTTAAATAATTATTTTTATTATTTTGATTCCAATATTTTCCTACTCTCTGCTCCATTTTTAGTATTGGTCACAGCATTGCTATGAAAAATAGTTAGGTAGGTATTTATTGCTATTTTTTCCGGTCCCGTAAATACAAGTTTTTTTTTTTACCATCCGCCCTAAACAATAAGTTGTAAAAACGGAATTATACAATATTGTATTATGTAAATAAAAAAGTTATTGAGCATTGGTTTCAAATATCTAAAATTATAATTGACTAGCAAGGCAACCAGTAAAGGTAAATTTTATTTTCTATTGTTTTTATAGATTTGTATGAGTGATGTTAGTCGGGTACACAATCACATTGCTCTACCACAATGTTTTTATAGATAAATTCAAAGCTGAACGCCTTCACTGCTATTTTGTTGGATAGGTACCTACTTCGGATGCCTCATTGAAAATCAATCGCTGCCTTCCTGTCCGAGACCGGCAAACTGAGGCGAGGTTTAGGAGAGAATTCTTAATTAAGCCTCCCTGAATCCTCTTTGCTTAATGGACGACCGCCTGAAAGCCTTACAAGTGACTTAAATGAGATGCGACAGAGTAAGGGACGTCAAAGTGGAAAGATTATAAAATATGAAATCAAATTTTCTATTAACGATTCTTATCTTTCCGAATTTATCTCTGGATGAATTTTTTATTTCATTTTGCGTATTTAATCTACTTTCGTAACAATATGTTAATGCTCCAATCTATACGTAGGTATATTTAACGTATACCTACGTTTAGTTAATCACATAAAGGTTTATGTGCCCTGGGCGGGTCATTAATGGGAAAAGGGATGCCTTTAATTACACTCTGTTCGAATAACGTTTGGCTTTTATATGAAAACATGGTACATAGGTATACTGTAGGGGTACATGTTTTGTTTGTTATCTGGTCTGTAGTCATAGAATACATTGCCCGAAGTTAGTTTTGGTAATTAGTGAAAACGATTCATGTACCTCTGCATTGTTATTTTCGACTGGGATTGTAAAGTTTATTTACTTATACATTCCTTTAGGCATTTTTTAAATTCTACATCCATATTAATAGATATTATAAATGCAAAAGTAACTCTATATGTTTCTTCGTTAGCTATCCACGCTTAAAACACTAAATAGATTGCAATAAAACATATCAAGAAGATTGTTTTGTATCTTGAGTTCGTTCCCGAGGTAATCTAAAAAATCACGTTAAAGAAGCTGCAGAGAGCAGCTAATGTCTGCTTTAAATAAAACTAACTTGTCTATACATAGTACTTATATACGTCTATGGTCAACTTTTAAAGGATTAAAATGATTACTAGCTGATCGCCAAATCTGTTGCTATTATATAAATTTTGTATCGGAACTTATCTTGTGCCCTTTACGACTGCAGAATACCTAAATAAAATGGTTCGATTAAAATCGATCGTGCCTCCTAAATTCCTTTGACGATAAGATTTGGAGATTTAACGATTCAATATTGGCTGCCTACCTTTGGAGCAGGTGTGCCGGATGGTCCGCACGTGTTACCTTCACAATGGATACCAACGGTTCCTTCCGCTCTTCATTATATCAAAAAACTTTTCTTCCCTTTCACATCAAGCAGTTTCAACTACAATAAGTCATTCTTTAATATGTCTTCTCTCTATTGAGTCGCCTGCTATTTGATCGAGCACTATTAAGAAACTTAGTTGACTCGAGAATGAATAGTGCAATGAAACTGATCTTCGTGGGTTGATCATTAATCTTTCTCAACTATGTGTAATTATTTATCTTGGGTTAATAGCAAAGGAAGATCGGTTCTTCGCCTGTCAATATCAAATTTTTTAAAAGTTAATAACTCGGTTATGAAAAATATACTCACCGACAAATTTAGAGCAACGTATAAAAGTTTAAAATTGTTTATGAGTTTATTAATTATGTATGTAGGTATGATTTATTGGGACGAAGTTCTGTAACGTGGATCGCCGTAGGAATTGACTCGCGGAAATTGTCACGCGTCATATCAGGATTTTATTTAATTTAAGAAGGCTCTTATAGTAGGTACAGGTAGGTAACCTATTTGCGAGTTGAGAAGAAATAAAAATATTGGATTTATAACAAATATATAAAAAATTGTCGTGATTGTAAGACAAATCTAATGAGAATGGTTTGAAAAATAAATTAAAGATGTGTGTTTAATTTGTCGCGTTTTTCGTAAATGCATTCGGAAATGCATATAATATGCACTACTTATACCATAAAATAACAAAAAACATTCGTTACTAATGCCTCTAACTACAACGCGAACGAAGCCCTTCAATAACTTCCGCTAGCAAAATAAATTAATAAATTTTTAAAATGCATAACCAATATTATATTATAGACAAGTTAATCTATTAAGCAGAGGCAGCTACTTTGTTGGATCAGTATGAATCTCCATGAATGCTCCAATGGCGCATGTAAGCGAACTGCGTATTTGTCTCGCGTCATGATAATTGAGTAACAATCTGTTGTCGGTCGGCGAGCAAGGGGTATCCCTTTACGGTTCAAACCTGTTGGTAAAGATACAAATGTGCGGTTGACACTGTTAAATGAGCTACGTACCCTTGACTAATGTCGCTCATTGTCTAACTTTGTCTGGAGCTATTGGAAATAGATATTGCAGCCGCTACTATTTGTCAATGAGTGGAGATAGGTAGAGATCTTCATGTACATTTGTATCACAATTTTCGGGATGTAAGGTTAGTTTTTATTAAACGACTGACCAAAGCCTGTAGCAATTTTCAAGTAGGTAACTATAATATGTAATAAACAAGATTGTATAATTTTTTACAAAAGATGATGTTCTGTCTGAAAAAAAAAGGACATTGACTTGGTTGTTATTTTGGAATAAAAGTTGTGGCTAGCTATAAGTAGGCACACGTTAAAAATTCGAAATGTTAACCTATTTTTCAACAATACACAAATAAATCCCATTTTGTTAAGTTTAAAACCCAAACGTAACGAAGCTTGTAAGATAAAGCTTATTTTAGGCTTGATTGACTTTTAAAGTTTATAACACCAAAATTTGGCTCTTGTTGCCTTTACGCTACCTACTCGATTATCTATATAAGTAATTAAAAAAAAAAAATTATAGCCTATATATATTGGGAATAACTGAACCGTTTCTAAAAATAGAATTTCAATGAATAGAATTCCACATGGAATAAGCATGACCCTTGTACATGATTACTTTTTTCGATGATTATTTTTTTTGTTGTCCTTGTGTGCATTAATTGTTAAATAAATAAATAAAATAATAGAACCACGGGGAACTATTTTGTATAGGGACTTTTCATCAAAATACAAAGAATTTCGGAAGAAATTACGAAAATAACGCGGATCGTGGAGAATTTAGTTAGCTAATAATAAGCAAAGTATAATATTCCATCGACAATTTTTTTTTACATCTTATAATTATCAGAGTTATACTTGTATAAGGATGTCTCATTGTTAGGTATACTCGTAAAGTAAGATAATAACAATGTGCCCTGTAAATTAGAGCTTTTGTATTGTTCAAATTCGTATCCAGTGTAGTTCCGTCAAAAAGTGTTTTTAAACATAAAAAATTAAAACCGACTTCCAAAAACACAAAACTGAAAAGCTAAAAATAAAATGCTAAAATTAACAAAATACCGATTTAACCCAAAAGACAAAAACACACGTAATATTATTATTGGTTTGTGCTACCACTGATCGGTTTGAATTCGGTGACAAGCCCGCTGGTGTCTGCCCACTTGGGTTGTCCTGCTCACGAAGAGCTGGTGGCGGGAGTCGACTTAGCCCATCTACCCCCTCCATATTTGGCTTGTCACCGACTTCATACCGATCAGTGGTAGCACAAACCAATAATAATATTACGTGTGTTTTTGTCTTTTGGGTTAAATCGGTATTTTGTTAATTTTAGCATTTTATTTTTAGCTTTTCAGTTTTGTGTTTTTGGAAGTCGGTTTTAATTTTTTTGTTAAAAATTTTTGTTTATTTTTGGCTTTTAAGTGACTTAGTTGGTAATTTCTCTAAGTTACAATAGCCTAATGTCAACTGCTCATCACCTTTTACAAAATATTACTTTTCCCGACGCAGGGACGTTAATTGTTGAGGAGTTCTCCTAGTACATCACCATTAGTTCCACTTCACCATATACATTGTGACGGGCATAAATTGTTTAGAAACCATATTAAAGTCAACGATTCGGAACCCGTGAAATACCCATTATTGAGTAGTTCCGATGACCATCTGTGGTCTTCATCATCAGTTCCTCTTCTTCAAATTTTGCTTTCCGAAAGCAAAGAAACGTTTTACTATAAAAAATACAAAAAACGCTATAAGTGTTCTCATAATTTTTGAAGAGTTCCCTTGATTACTCCAAGATTCCATCATCAGATCTCGACTTGGTGACAATGGAATTAATTTGGGAGTATCCCCTTTCAAACAAAAAAACAATTTTCGAAATCGCTTCAATCGGAACCCGTGAAATACGTATTATTTTTGAGTTGTTCCGATGACCACCTGTGGTCTTCATCATCAGTTCCACTTCTTCAAATTTTGCTTTCCGAAAGCAAATGAACGATTTACTTTCAAAAATACCCAAATCGCTATAGGTGTGCCTATAATTTTTGAAGAGTTCCCTCGATTTCTCCAAGATCCCATCATCAGATCCCGACTTGGTGGCAATGGGACCTAATTGGGAGTAAACCCTTTCAAACAAAAAAAGAATTTTCCAAATTGGTCCAACCGTCTTCGAGTAATCGGTGAACATACATAAAAAAAAAAAAAAAAAAAAAAAAAAAAAAAAACATACATACAATCGAACATAGAACCTCCTCCTTTTTGGAAGTCGGTTAAAAAGAACAGATTATAAAAAAAAAATAATAAAAAGTATTAGAAATGAAGCGGGATATCATAGCGAGTGGCATAAACCGTCTAGGAATAATATTGTAACCGCCTCGTTACAATATTATTCCTAAATACAGCTTAAAATAAATCAATTACGTAGTTCATATTGACAGTTTTGGAAGGCAGAATTGTTGCAATTACACACTCCCCCCAACGCGAATATTGGTAGTTTAGTTTTATTATGCGACTGTGTTGAACTTAATGTTAACTGGGAATGGTCAATTTTGTTACTGAGTCGTTAAATTTCACTGTTCAAAAGTTTTGGTGCCAAAACGTAAAGCAATATTTTTTGATGGTGCATCGAAAATTGGAGAGAATTTGCTTACGTAAACCCGATTTTAGTGCAATGATGTAATTTGCTGTTTAGGATAATCTGTGCTTTCGTTGTTATAAAAGATAATATCTATCCTTTTTATAGCCTACATTAACTTGAAACTTTGCCGCTAAGAAGCCAATTATATACAAAGAAAGTGGCGGGCGCAGAAGTATGAAAAAAATGCTTTCTATTCATTTTGCCATTATTCAGGAAATTTGGAAGTCTCCCCTACGCTGCACGTCGGCTGGTTGACATGCATTGTGGTCGTGATTAATGACTGGACGCAATTTTCTTAGGAGGTAATTTTTTTAAGGCTATATAATACAGGAAGTGTTATTGTATAGATTGAATAAATAAATTTACTCATAATCATAGATCTGAAACACTTCTTAAGAATGATGTGTCCAATTGATAAGTATATGGTATTAAAATTAATTTTTTGTATCCCACCAGTTATAATAATTACTTAATGGATCACTTTGCATATTATTTAAGTAGAGGTAATTATTAAATGTGGAGTGTCAGTAAGACGCGGTAGATATTAGTGTTAATCATAATAATATATTAATTTGAAAGAAAATAGATAAAAATTGACCAATGAAGTTATAAGTATAAGAAAAGTAGGTATAGTATTAATATTTGCATCTTTAATATTCTCACTTATTTATCAGATTAAAAGTGACTGAACAAATAACGATGTATTTTTAACCCGTTCTCATTCGATTAGGTTCAACGTTTTAAAACTTAAGAAAATCATAGCTTCTCAATTTTTATTTTCCATATACGCATCAACACATGTGCACGCTAGTTGGCAGCATCAAAGCTGAGATAATGGAGGCAAAACAAGCCGGTCTAATGCGCTATATAGTGTTTCAGTACAAACAGTCTTGACGGCGACCGACGCGCGACGCGACGCGCCGTCGCTAGTGTCGTATTACAAGAACGCACATGCAGCCAAAAGGTCATGAATAGATCCCATTCATGTTTACACAGCTACGGGTGATATCAAAACATTTGGGAATGTTTAAAAACAGTTTATTAGTGTATCTTATTGTTTAAAGGACTTTAAATGATGCTCTGAGAGAGGTTGTTTTTTACGTTAACATTAGTAGTATATTGCATACGTGCATTTTTCTGTCATCATTATAATAATAATAATTAGTTGGTACAGTCTATAATAATTATTTAACTTGCAACCGGATACTTGATCTGGCAGTAGCATCCAGTTGAGCTGAAATTTCGCAGTTTGCACTGTCAGTGAGCTTAGTTCTGACTCTCAATATACATTTTTAGCTTTAAAGTTTTAGCAAATACAAAAAAAAAGTATGTATATTCAATAAACTAGAACTATTATAATAGTTTAGACTTAGCAGTAATTAAAGAGTAATTGTGGCCAATTTTCTTCAAAGGATATTTTGAGTGGCGACTTGAGATGGTGACTAAATGTCTCAATATGTTTTTAAATGCGATGAGCAATAATGAGTAGGTCTATTTATGTAAGCATTTCTGAATTATAACCAAAGCTTTGGATTGCGTGACATACATAGTATGGATCTGTTCTGAATGGAAGCCGCTGACCGGAAACGCTATCGTTACTATGCCTAAAAACCTTTCATTGTTAAAATAAGTTTTTGTCTTTTTCGTTTTAATGTTTATTTAGTTTATTTTGGGGTACAAATATACAACAAGTAAAACTGTGCAATAGGTATTTGCTACATATGTATATGCGTTCACTGACAAAATAGTAAAAAAATTCAGTCCTGAAACAAAAAAGTAACGTTAGTTACTGAATTTAAAATATTACTTTTAATCGAAAAACAGTTTCCTGAAAAGTCTTTTTTTCTTTACTGTTTCAGTTAGTAATATGCTCATATGCTATAATAAAATAATAAATAAATAAAATTAATAAATAATAATCATATAGGTAGTGTAGTTTTATACTTATCGCTTGTTTTCTTATATTTTCAGTATCTAATATGATATTTTATACCTATTTGAATATGAAAGGAGGTAAACTACGCAAACTTTAGCAACGCAAAATAACTCATACCCCTAAATTTACTTAATCCCGGACAATCGTTATAAAACTCCCTGACTGACTGAAACTGACTGTAAAGATAACGGTGCAGTTTTGCACAAAAGCCTTGCATCTACATAATCGATGGCTTATTGCCATTCCCCTTTTACTTCTAAATTGCAAATTTTCCACACGATTTCGTTCCACCGAATAAATTCTCAACTCGCTTCACGATACGAAAACGTTTTGCGTATTTTTTAAGATTCAAATAGATTTTGTTTTGTTTTTCTAGGTATTTCTCATGTGTTTAATATATTTTTTTTTTGTGAAAAAGTTACGGTTGTCGAAAGTTGCTTTATCTGTAATTTGCATAATATGTTTTTCTTAACGTTATATTAAGCGTATACTATAGCTATGAGCATGTGCGCCAATGATTGTGACCGCTATGACTAGTGACTGCTTCATGTTTTAAATTGACAAGTTTGGACCACACGTGTTCTATGTTTTTTTTATGAGTTTTCAATTCTTGGGCACTGATACGCGCAAACTTTAATAATGATTTGTCCTTGTGTGCATTAATTGTTAAATAGATAAATAAAATTATTATAAAAAACTTTTTTGTATTTAAAAATATACAACGTGTTAATGAATTAACTGAAAACCTGATACACCCCATTTAAAAAATAAACAATAATATGATTAAAACATTAATCATGTCGAAAAAACTAATAGTCTAAAAGTTTCAACATTAGTTTGTAGGACCTATCGACGAAATTTCAAGCGCTACGCCCGTGCCTACGTGTCAATGATCAATTAATTTTTATGCTACGGGTGGCGTACGCGCCAAATATTGTATTATGCCCAAATAACTAGCTATCCCACGTGGTTTTACCTGCATTAATTTTGGAGTTCTCTCGGGAATTCCGGTATAAAAAGTACCCTATGTCCTTCTCGATGCCCCTGACATAGTATTTGCAAAATTTCATGATGATCGGTTGAGTCGTTAAGGCGTGAAAGCGTAACAGACAGACAGACAGATAGACCGAGTTACTTTCACATTTATAATATTAGTAGGGGTTTAGACAGGGGCTAGTAAAAATGAAAAAATATAACACATGAAAAAATATAATACAATAAAACATGGTGCGATCGATTCGGAAGTCGATTCTGAACAAACTACTTTCTAGTTTTCAGTCAATTCATTGACACGTTGTATAATAATATAGACATTTACCTTCAATAAATTAATGTTAACATGAAACTCAATTAAGTTTAGTGTTATATACGGACATTAAATAAAGCACTTAATTACTTAGTTAACGTTGAAAATGAGTTTCTCTAACATAATACTGTCTTACGAAACCTTCCCTGGAATTTATTGGCAAAACTGCTCTGTAGGTACATGGAAGAAATAAAGTAGATAACTGTACAACTTGTTTTAAGATCTTCCTTTTATAATTGTTTTATAATATTAATTAGGTATTTTCCATATCCAATACTTTTTCTATAGGGGGTTATCTCGGTGGTCGTTTTTGATTGGTCTAATAGTACATATTACGAATAATATTTTTTCATACAATGAAACGCTTGTGGAATTTTGAAGTCGTATACTATAAAGAAATATATAGAATTTTATAAAATTACCTAATATAAGTAGGTATTTATGTTATAATATTTGTGAATCAAAATTTTAATAACGCAAAATTTTAAGTAGGTATTCCGTTTAGATTTATAACGTCATATATTTTAACAAATAAATAAAAAATAAAAAAATTCCAATCGTAAAAATATGTTATTGTTAGTTTTATAGATAAAACTAAAACGGATATAAAACGTAGCAGTAAATATTTACCTACATCGCATAACGATTTCGGTTTGGGAGTCACGTGCTATCCCGATCGTGTTTTATTGCAGATAGATTTATGACTATCGGCTTTAAATAATATATAGTAATAACTATGCATATCTTACTGCACTGTGTTTACTACACGGAGACGTGACTAGACCTTCATATTGCGATGTTATTGCTTGATTGGTAGCACCAACGCATGAAAGGAAATTGCTTCTCAAATTAGACAAAACTAAACATATACCTACCTACTAACTGCTTTATGACTAAGAACATAATATAGTACTTTTATTAAGTATTAATAATAAGTAATATATGGTTTTCGCATTTAAATAAATATACCTAAATAGTCTTTATATTCCGGCTTAATTTTTTAGTTCAATAAAATAATAATACTAGCTGTTCCCCGTGATTTCACCCTCGTTATATCGGAGATCCCGTAGCAATTTCGAGAAGTACCGTTTTTTTCCTTTTCTGTACCCCTGTTAATGTGTATGTAAAATTTGGTGATGATTGTTTTAGGCGTTAAGGTGTGAAAGCCTAACAAACAAACAAATTCACTTTCGCATTTATAATAAATAGTATAGGGATTATTATTCTTTTTACATTTTTCGTAGCTTTTCTCTATGTCAACCCAATGGTTAACTGGTAGAGAATGCAACAAAGCATAAATTCGCCATTTATACTTTAAGTGAATTAATAAATAAAACATGATTTTTTTTTTAAACCTAATTAGACATTATGTAGGTAGGTATTCTATAAAGAAACAGGAATGCGGTAGTCCTTGCACGAATAACGTAACGTATTTAACGGCTTTGTTTTTAAAATCTTTACTTAAAATTAAGTTATCATTAAACCGACTCTGAGTGAGCCCGTGAAACTTTAGAATTTTGTGAAAATTATAAAAATTAAATTGAATTTAAATACTGTTTAATGCGTATTATGCAGTAAATATCAAAAATATAACGTAATACTCGATTATTTCAAAACATTCACACTCATATGTTCACTAAGGTACGGTTATCTGAAATAATCAATATTGAAATATTAAAAAATGATACATATTATGTAGGTGTAGAGTGCACATAGAGAAGCGAGACCTTCAGAAACTTGTCTATAGAGGGTTACAAATAAGGATTGCTTTGCTATTGTGGGAAGATTGATATTTTCAACCAGTAAGAGGACGTCGTTTCGTAGTTTGCACAAGATTTTTGTCTTTAAGCTGACTTTTGAAAATGACCGTATCTATCTACACATAAAATTTTGTGTGCCGGACGGTACATTGACAGGCATTTGAGCTGCAAATTACGGACCATACAGACATTGCTGAATTTCAACAATTGACATCCGCTTTTCTAGGGTTGGATGGGACGTATGGAATTTCACATAGAGCCCCCTCGGCCCATCGACGCGTTTGCCCGCTTTATATGCAAATCGAATGACTCCCAATTTGGTCAATGCTAGCGAAATGACATCTTCATTACAGTCCTAGCGTTTTAACGATGGAATTTATGAAATAATGAAAATTTTGCCCGTAAGTTTTTTGAAAAAATAAAGTTTAGTAGGTATTTTTTTGTTGAATTTTACGATCAGTAATAAAATTTAATTGTATTTTTCCAAAGTATAGAAATATCTTCAGCATATTAAATAAGCTAACGAGCAAAAATATCATAATTTCATGAATTAGTTCCTTAAGTTTGTAATAGTTACAGATTTTATTTTTAAACACAGGCAGGCTAGTTCAATTACATATATGTATATTAGATACATACATTACCTTTTAGCAATATGTAGAATGTAGGTATTGATGTTATTTATTTCTAACAAATAAATATAGAGACACAATTTTCCTATTTTTTTCCTATTTATTGTATATATTAAGCAATTGGGGAAGCATTAGGTAGGTAGGATCTTATTGAACATTATTCTTGTCTTATTACTATGTCGCGATGCAGTTTTCAGGACATAATAACGTTTTTAGTTCCGAAGCTCAAAGTTTGCTAGGGAAGTAATTTCCTTTCCTAAAGTAATCTTGGACGTCTAGACATTTTGATGAACCTACCTATATACCTATATAAAACTGTACCTACCTACATATATAAAACCTACTAACACTGAATCTTTGTATGTGGATCTGTTAAAAAGTTAAATTACTTACAAAAAATTTAATCCTACTAATATTATAAACGTGAAAGTTTGTATGTATGGATGGATGGATTTTTGTTACTCTTTTACGCAAACGCTACTGAATGGATTTAAATGAAACTTTACAATAATATAGCTTATACATCAGATTAACACTTAAGGTACTTTTTATCCCGGAATTCCCGCGGAAACTCTGAAATTAACGCGGGTGAAACCGCGGGGCACAACTAGTGCCTAAATAATCTAGTGAATTTAAAGCACATTATTAATTTCAATTTCTTTATGTGTTCCCTGGAATAAGTGGCGATTGTTTTAAATTATTAAGTAGGCATATTCTGCCATGCATATTGCACATGTCATAATATACAAAATAATAACAATAATATGTAGCCACAATCCTGATACGATTGGAATTTTTAATAAACATTTAAATTCTAAAAGTATAGAAACAATTATATATAATTAATAATATATAATTAATAATAATATTAATAATTAGGTATATAGCGAACACTTGGTAACTTAAGAATCAGATGGATGAGAAATCTGTATCCGTCCAACGGACAGTTGACAACCCTTAACTTGCTTGATAAGTCAATTAGTAGGTATTTATTAATAACCTACTAGTACCTATTATGTTTTCGAAATATAGCAGTTACTTATAACATTGTTTCTAGTAGGTAACAAATTCACACTACTGAATATATCCGCTTACAAGAAACTAAGCACTACCTGGTTAAAGTACAAGTCACAATGGCAAAAACAGTAAACTCAATATTTACATACTATCATAAATAGTTCGCACCGAGCTGCCAGCGAGTACAGTTCACGACTGCAAAATAACAAATATTTCTTCTTCTTCTGCGGTTTCACCAGCGTTAATTTCGAAATTCCCCGGAAATTTCGTTATAAGAGTACCCTATTTCCTTTTCTGTACCCGTGCAGACAACGTGTATGTAAAATTTTATGGTGTTTGGTTGAGCCGTTAAGGCGGGAAAACAAAAAAAAACAAACAAGCTCACATTCGCATTTAAAATAGTAAGGATTTGTCTTTGTCTCTTTTCATGAAGCGTGTTCGACTTTTTAACCGACTTCTCAAAAAGGTAGAGGTTCTTAATTCGACGCGTAGTCCTATGTTTTATTTTAATCATAACATTTGCACCGATGGTGAGCGTCGTCTACCGACAGACATTTCACTTCACGGTGTTGATGGGTTTATTGTAACTTGCGATTTACACTAGTTTATAGAGATGTTTGTCAGAGCTCGTTAAACTATCGTAGTCAATCACTAATTTCTGTAACAGATGACTTTATATAGATAAACTAATGATATTTTTCTTTGATAGTACCAAAATAATTAAAACATTGACCACTAGGTAGAAAATAGCCTGGCAAACATCACATTTTGTTGCCAACTGTACGAACTTATACTCACTTGTGTGAAAAGTGTCGGAGTTCTACGTCAAGTGCTCTGCCAAGCTGTCAAGTCACCAAGTTTCCCGCCTTAACTCAAGCGCGGTGTAAATTCAAAACATCGTAAAATATGAAAAATATCCCACCAGACGTTCTCTCTTGGAGGCGGCCATAAAATCTACCTACAATACCCCAACTAAAGAATTTTGAAAAATTTGAAACGCCGCGTTGTGCGGAGTGCGCGCACAATAAAATACCGTTTACTGACTGAGCAAGATGACGTAAATAAGAAATGCATGTTTTAACTAGTTTTATCGTGACTATAATCCTAACAGAATTTACTGAATGCGAACATGAGTTTTTTTATTTGTTTGTTTCGCTTTCTCGCCCTAACTATACCTACTGAACTGATCATTATGCAATTTTGTGCATACCCGTTGTCAGCGGTAAAGAAAAGGACATACCTTACCATACCATTATCCAGGCATTCCCGCGGGAACTACGATATTAATACGGATGAAACCGAGAGAAACATCTAGTAAGTTTATATTAAGTAGTTTAACATAATTATGTTTAATCTTCCTCTTGTTCTTGTTCTTGGGTCTTTCTTGGGTCAAGATAATGTAGATAATAGTGAGTGGTATTAACATAGAGCTTGTGTGACGGAATGTACAGGCGTCATTGTACAGCAATGGTTAACTGGTAGAGAATGCCGCAAGGCATTAAGTTCGCCATTTGTAAACACTGTGCAATAAAGAATAAATAAATAAATAAATAAATATATTGATTACATAGAGAACTCAAAAAACAAAAATCATTAAAATTTTACAAAGATAATATTTTTAAAATCAATTTAATTAAACCTTAATTATACCTAAGTACCTACATATTGTTACATTATTTATGTCCTCGTTTTAAACTATACGCGCGGCAAGTAGGTTATTTGGAAGAATTATAAATAAAATGCAAGTAAAACACAAAATGTGTCGGATATAATATACGCTTTCTGTAAATATGCTAGTCTATAGGTATATTATAAGAAATGCATTCTTAGCAGAATAGGCATTGTTATTGTATAACTATTTTACATAAATTGTTATTTCGAAGCTGTTGTGTGTCGTAAGTATTTATAACGTAGTTTTCTTTGATTTGTGATGTTTTCAAAGATATTTATTATTACAACTAAGACAAATACCTATATCGGTCAATAATATCGTTAACCCAGTTTTTGTTTTTATGTTTTCATGATGGGCGTCGCTCCTAAATCCATGCTCATTTATCATGGAAAATGTAGAGCGTTCAATTCGCTGACGTTAAAAAACAAAACAAGTCCGTGTTTAATTTTAGAGTAAATAAATGATGACCATGTTGAAGTTTACTTACATTTTTTATTTAATTACTTTGCATCCATCTTAGTCTCCTCAGTTAGTCTTGACGAATAGCCGGCATTTAACAAAGTACAAGCAATGTTCCACACTGGCTGATATAATTATTTCATCGCCCGTGTTACAAATTGCTCTAATATATTTTTATTATTACTTTTAACGAGGAAAGCTTTATATTTTATTGAAAATAATAATGATATTACACGGGTTCCGTTTTTCATTCCGGTCCAGGCCCAGGTTTACATTAATGAGTAGGTATAAGTACTACCTAATATTATAGTATGTAGAAAATATCTCGTTTGCTAAATTTCGTTGCGTTTTGAAATTATTATTTTAATGAAATTATTTCTTCAATGGTTTTGTTTTCAGTTACTATATCTTAAAATAAATTAATCTCTTTTAAAATATTTATTATTGTTATTAGTGTCCAATAATTCCGTATTTGGGTGTTTATCGTAGATATACCATGCATGCCATTAGGTATGCACTCAGGCTGAGGTATCATGCTTAACCAGTAAATAGTTTAAAAAAACATATCTAGTTCTTATCATTTAGGTACTTACTACCTACTTCAGTTTAAAAATCCAACCTAAAAGTTATTTTTTTTTAAATTTCCTCATATATTTTAAAACTTCTCCAACGTAAAAGTTTCATACTTGAAATAACATATTCTTAGTTCATTCCGTGCAATTTTCTATGCAAATTTAATTGTGCCCGGTGTTCGCGTAAATCTCCACGCTCTCTCGCTGCAAAGTTAATTACTCGCCCGCACCGCTCGCGATTAACGGCCCGCCATGCTTTTATTGTGTCTACATCGACAAAGCAGAGGAAAACACGGAAAATTATATTATCCCGCGAGTGTACGAGCCTCGGCCACGTGCTAACGAGAGAGGTGAGATGAATGTGTGATCCAGTCTGATGGGCGTGTTGTTTGTTGTACCGCTACGCTGGGTAGAGCCAAATGAAGATAGTCAAATGAATTTAGAAGGCTGACTCAGAAAGAAAAAAATAGTAACGTATGTAGCAGTGTGAAGACACGCAAGAAGTGATACAACAATGAAACGTTCATGCTTTCTCTATATCAGCGAGATGGAGCTTAATTATATCGCTGTGATGATAAGGCAAAAGTTATCGCGATAAAAGTGCAGTTTAAACACTGCATCAAGAAGCTTTAACTTCGACTACTTCTTGAGTTCTTCTACATTGACATTATCAAGATTGTTTCCCAGCGTACGGTGAACAGTAGTGTTCAAAAAAGTTCTATCATTAATTAATTAAAATAAATCTTTAATCCTTAAACCTTATATCCGCAATGCGTTCGCAGATTTGGCGTGGACCCAACTCAAACGATCACATCAAGTTGTGAGTGAAGTTTTTCAACTTTGCTCGTAACGAAACGTCAGTTAGACTTAGGAGTAAGACAAGAGTGTTATGTTGGAACGCACTCACGTACAATTGAGCTCATTAAACAAATGGATCGCCAAATTAGAGGACATTAAGACATGTGTAACCTACTTACACGTTTGTTGTATTCAAAAATAATTCTGTTTTTGTACCTTGTTGTTGTTACCTTACCTTTTGAAAGGTAAACGTTTGTCGTATAAAAACTTTGAGAATAATTTGTTTTGTTTTTGTGATGACTATGATAATAATTAACAGAGAAAATTTAAAACAATAAATTACAAAGAAAGAAAAGTTTAAAATATTCAGAAACAACTCAATTACTGACAAAATTGTATTGATACAATATATTATAATGAAAACAACTTGAGGACGATAGAAATTGAAATAATGTCTGTGTGGCGTCTTCATTACCAAGACGATCATTGTTTTAGCATATTTTGTTATTGCTTATTTGAGTACCTGCTTATAAATACTCAAATTGGGAACAATAATAGGTATACTGTATTTTCGGTGATTTAATCGATATGTTAATTACTATAAAAGTTTAAATCTTACGGGTGTGCACACTTACATTATGTATTTACTCATTGTAATATAAAGACCGACCAAAGTATCAGCAGATCAAAAGTTTTTATGCGAAAATTTCAAAATTTTCAATATATCAAAAACATCCCGTTTTAAACTACTTTTCATGCCAGCTCTGCCATATTAAAAAAAAAAAAAACATGTGTAACGATATTGGTTTATATATAGCCACATTTTTTCACGTACCTACACCTATCGACAGATTCTTGTTCACACAACCTTCTGGGAAACTTTCACGTGCGGAAAGTTTTATTACGACGTGAACTATGTTTGGATGTTACGAGAATAATAGAGTTCGTCTCGTAACTTAGCCCGTTTTTTGTTGATATTAAAGTTGTTTTCTAACTAATAAAAGCGAGTTTTTTTTATTAAGTCTCAGTTTATAGATAGTTGTTTGTTGGATTCAGATTTTTCATACCAACAACATGACGTATGTTAGCGTTGAGTATCTATATAAGTAAAGAGTAAGTATGTATAATTCTAGCTGTCGCGTAGGTACCCTTAGTAAAGCTTTGCGTGTCAATAAGTGACACTGTGTGATAATGTCCATGCATTATTATCCTGTAATTTTGTAAAGAATACGTATATTTTCAAAACACTACATAGGCATTACACTGATGATGACGCTTTTAACTATTGTCATCGTGTGCCTAATCACACAACTTTCATAGCAGAGCTTAAAGCAGTTAAGAATCCATTTAGTCATAACAAGAAATTGTGAGTAAATTACAGCGTCTGCCGCCAAACTGACGCCTCAGCAGAGTCTCGTGTTATTGTAGCAAAGAGACAAGTTCCTTCTATTATACAGATTGTTCTCGCCTCCAATGCCAAGAGTAACGTACATTGTAGATGCCAACGAGTCTGTTGTGCTAGCCAACTTTACGACGTATCTGTTTGCTTCACACAATCCTTTTATGTTTCACGATACAATGACATAACTGTGAGTAATACAGTTTTGTCTTTGTTGCGTGCTTCGAATATTTTTATTTGGTGCCGATATTGCGTATTGCACTTACATTGGGATTAATGTTGAAAGCATCGCGTAGCAGTATGAGAACATAAAAGTTTAAAAAACACAAATGAGCTACTCGTCGAATATAAATGTTACAAGTGAATACCCAACATAAAACTCTACAGTTTTACTCCTAGAAATGAATTCCTAGTTAGTTTAATTAATCTGTCAATATAAATGCTAATTAAATGACTTTTATTCCTTTAATAATCCCTAATTAAAATTAACCCTCAATATGAATAGACGAAGACATTATTTCCGTATTTTATTAACAGGATGTTTAAAAATTTCCAACTTTAATTAAAGAATACTTTAGTGATGCAGCGTAGGCCTGTTATAGTTTCGTCAATCCTGTGATGATGGCATGTCTAATTGGGGCGGTAAATTTAAATAACACTGACACTTCAGTCGGCGCTGGCCCTAATTGAGAAAGAGAGGAACGTAAAAATAATTTTACACGGTCCATTTGTAGTGTGAGTAGTTATAATATTATTTCCTTTATGAGCGTTAAGCTGATTAAGCATGTAAGTTATATTTTATATATTTTAATGCATACGAATATGTGTGTTTTTAAGGTAAGGAGGAGTTTGTTATAATGATACGATTTTCATTATAATGATGTAAGTTGATATTATTCATTCCAATATTTTTGTCATACAATTGTTTCAAAATTCCTATCAGCTCAACGTTTAGAAGAAATCTGTATAAAGCGAATATAAATTTAACTAAAGTGCGTGACATAAATTGAATTGTAATTTTCAACAACTTGTTTTGCAACTTTTTCTTCCTTTTATGAGGCCATTTCTCTTTGTTTGAAATTTGAATGAAGTTCTATTCAACGTCTGGCCCCGGGTTACACGGAAAATGCAACACTCCAGGGAAATTTGCCATTAGTGGCGATATTAAATTCTGTCTCTTTTTTATTTATGATAGAACACATTTCGTTGCTTGTAAATTTCTTTCAAAAAAGTCTCATTTTCTTCCTACTTATATAAGGTTCAGGACGAATTTTTAACTTTATTCACTAGCGATTAACTATTTGTGTTATTTAATCAAAACAGAGAACTTGTATTACTGTTACATTTTTTGAAATTAAGCCTAACTACATATTGAAATATTTGCGATGCATTTCAATCAGTGTCTAATGAAGTGAAACCAATCTTAAGAGCTGAGAAAATGTTTATTACCCCTATAACCATTACAGGTAACACAAAAGAACAATGACGTGTTGTTTTGAAATACGAGAGCTGCAAAACCGACGCCTCTTTTAACGTAATGGCACGATTTTTCACAACGAGGAAAGCGAAGAGAAAACCAATGAAATGCTAGAGCTTTCTCTAATAAATTGCACCCAGAATTAGACACATTTCCTTTTTTCATTTCGGAGCAAAAATACGCCTTTAATCTTATATCACCTTAGTTCTACGTCATTCGGTTTTCGTTCATCCATTCCTACGTTTGATTAGACTAAAAAAATCACTATTAAAAACTTCATCAAAGAAATAATTGTAAAAGAAAGAAATAATAGTCAAAGAATTGTTAGTGGTCAATACGATTTTGCTTTTGCAAAACACCGTCAACATATTGATGCAAAACTGTATGTGTGGTCAACTATAAAATATAGCTTATTGCAATGTGTTACAATTGTAATGAATAATGTCATATTTAAATAGTTTCCGATTATAATGTTGACGCAGCGGGCTGACAATATAAAGTCTGTTTGATAACTCGATGACCTAGCAATAAATAACAATTTTATGATTAGACTGAGTGCATAATGCATGACTATTTGTGGTTTAAGGTCGAAGCTCGTTGAGTAAATTTAGTCATAGATGACTATGGCGTCAACATGCAGACTAAACAAAAACACGGGTGCAAGAAGAAGACTTATAACATATAACACACACAGCTAAACACTAAATGCACACAAAGCATAGCGTGTAATGCAACTCCTAATTCGTAACAATTTTTTTCCTACCTTGCCCCAAGGAAGTTTACTTCCAAAAAAATCCAATGATCAAAGTGCCCAAGTAGTACTTTCCTGCATCAAATACGTTATACACTCATAGGCATGTTTGGAAGAAAGTAAAAAATTGTTTAAAATATGTTTACAGAATTTATTAAAAAGAATCTACATTTGTAGCGCGCTGTAAAAGAGGAATATTACAAGTATTTGAAAGTTGATAATAATTATGACTCATAAATAGTGCCGTTAAAAATAATTTTATTATAAGATGCGTTTGCGTACATATCTTCTTCCAGGTGACAATTATGCGTAACCGTATCTTCCGGGTAACCTTACTATTAGTAACGTAAATTGGGTGTCCTTTCTCAAAACTGCCTACAACACCCATTAGTGTAAGGACGTTTTCGGAGCTCGGTAATTTCCGAATCCCAGGGGCCGATCCGCTCGTTATTTTGTATTAATGTCTCAACTTTCCCTATTCGTTCTGTTTTGATAAGAGAATTAGGATCCTGGCTCATTGTTTCTACGTTAATTCTGATTATGACCAAATAATGAAGATTCAGTGTAAGGTTCACTTTAAAAAAAACTATGTAGATACCTTAAGATTAAAATCATTATTTTAGGACGTTGAGAAAACATTTTAAGGATACAATAGAAGTGAGGTGCATGAAGTAAACGGAAGCGACGTTCAATTGTGAATAACGCAATAGGTACTCACAAATTTTTAAAAACTGAAGTTAGTGTCTTTTTAAATTACCAAGCAATTATCTACATTTTTATACGACGTTGTTGATGACTGAGAATTTGCGGAAAAAAATACGGTAATAAAGAATCTTTAAGGGCACCCATAAAGAAAACCATTCGTATGCTACCAAAGTCAGTTGAGGCGCTGTCGATTCCTTTAAAACCCTCGCAAAGGAAATCGCTTTTTCATCCCTGGTAATGGCCGCCCTCTCCGGGACATTTTAATTAACTCTGACTGTGACTCAAGTGTTTCAGTTTCTTTAGGGTTCCATAGGCAAATGGCAAAAAATTGAATCTTTAGAATTACGTGATGTCCGTTCGTCTGAATGTCACAGCTATTATAATGGAAGACTATTGGCCCTACGTAGATAAAATTCGGAGAGAGGTGCATTTTATGAATACAGTTTGTAGAGCGTTATAATGGCATAGTAAAATTAGGAAAAAAAATTATAAAGGTGACTCTACATATAACTTCGGTTAAAAAAAATTCAGTGCATTTAAATTTTGATTTGAAATATTATCATCTTCTCTACTTACATCTACAAATTTATTGATTTTCCCCCTTTTTCAAATTCAAACTTTCTTAATTTTAACCTGTTTTATAATATCACTTTAATACACTATTTTAATGAATATTATGAATTTAATGTGACATAATTTTTAACAACTTCCTTCACTTATTGCTTAATATTTTACCAAACTTTAACCAGCCGTAGGTAACGTTTTGCTCAATCAACACTACAACTCCTCAAAGAACATTGTCGTGTTATTTGAATTGGTGCGTGAAAAGAAAAAAACAAAACTATATAGAATAAAAAAAAACAAACACGATAACTGTCAAGCAAACGGCCAAGAATACCCGCATGTCATACCCAATTAAGTGCATATGGTTTATTGTTTGCTTTTTGTAGATGGTCCCAGCTCGGAGACTTGTTTTATTTCTTTAACTTCTCATTCTCATCAGTTTGGAAGCTTAGCTTGGAAGTATAAAAATGCCATTTCTTTTCACCCATTTTTCAAACGAAGGTGTTATTATATGTATACAGTTACGCAGTTATATTTGATGTTTATCATTGTAAGACGCCTACCCTGAGAGAAAAATAGGGGTTTGTTCGGTAAAGTTTGCGACCGAAAAGTTCCCCACCGAAGATTGGTTAACAGTAGGTACAGTAGGTACTGGTAACAACCAGTGTTCGGTTGGGCACCATATTTGGTGAGTATACTCTCCTGTAGTCTGCACATTATTGACAGCGTGCGGGGTCGGTCACTGTGCCTGCTGGTCACTGAGATTGTGTCGTCAACATCTCCTGCGGGCAACGATGGGCTACCGAAACCTCTTCGATCTGATTGATTTCTCTTCGTGTATTCACGGAGGATGTAAGTAAGCTGTAATGCTAAAGACGACAAGTTTAAATTGTTAACTTCCGAAATTACGACAGATATAATATTCAATATTTGGTTTATTTTTAAGAAATCAACAAAGAAAGTAATATCTCAACCTAATCTGCTAATAGAATTTAGGAAAGTCGGTACTTATAACAGTAACGACAAGGTTTATAGAACAAAAATGGTTGTGCCTATTTTCTTTATCTATATGCTCTATAGGCACCCTTAATACTAGCGTATAATGAAAAATTATGAACTGTGAAGAAAGGTAAGTAACGATTTCTTGACAGTGATAAGTAAAAACCCACATTATCCAGGTACTTATGGTATTTAGCATTGAAACTATAAGACATAACATAGGTATATATTATTAAAGATCGAAGACATTATAACATAAAATATTATAATCTCTATTTGTGTAATGTAACGTAAAAAAATTTAATTAATATTATAAATGCGAATGTCAGTTTATTTGTTTGTTACGCTTTCACCATTTAAATACTGAACCGATCATCATGAAATTTTGCATACACGTCGTCAGGGGTACAGAAAAGAATAACTACACTACTGTACTAATGCGGGTGAAATCGCGACGAACAACTATAGGTGTCAAATAAATAAATAACAAAATATTATTTGTATAGGTTGAGACTTATGATATGATATCTCTTTAAAACGCATTACATAGTACAATTCAACTTTGAACACCACACCGGAAAAGTAATCGGTACAAAATTTGCATAATTCCATGCTTTATTGTATACGCTCAACTCAACGCCACAGCGGGTAACAACAGCGTGAACATTTTTATGACGTCTTTTAACCTTTAGCATTTAAGATGGTTTGAATTTTAATGAGTTAATACATCAATGCATCATTGGTTAATAGCGTGGCTTTGAAATTATCGACGCGCCGGTTTCGCTGCGCGCACGCAGCGGGGTGCCCTCGCCGCTGTCGTCCCGACAGGGCCGGCCCGTGGTGCGAACAAACGGCACCTACGATGTACGGTCGTCGTAACAACTGCAGCTTTTCGCCTCTGCATTAATTATGCCTTCTGTCTACGTAATTTTAGAGGAAACCCCATAGACCCCATGTCTTTTTCACGACTGTAATATTTTTGTAGTCAAATAAACGTAGTAGGTACTAGATACATACCAGACATAAGGAATGACTCGAATGACCTGCTGGGGTCTGTGTACCTACTTCGATCGCTATAAATTGCAGCTTTTCAGAACTAGAGTGAATTGGCAACTACATATTTATCAGAGCACTTTAACATATAACCGTTTGGCATCAATGAAGACTGTAAAATAGATTTAAAAAACTCAAATTATTGCTTGAACGTTATAATTCTACAATTTTATATAATATTGATACTTATACGTTATATAAACTAAAAAACTTATATCTAATCAATTATATGTGATATAAATGTTTACCCTGCCGCAAGAATTATCCCCATTATATCTGGCGTAGCAGTCAGGTTAACTAAACACTAAACCAACAGTCCTGTCAATCCATGAAGAAACGTGTGACTAAACGTAAATTAAAGCCAGAGGAATGACATAAGCTACTTTTAAAAGGGGAAAAAAGGAGGAGGTTCTCTATTCAATCCACTTAAAAATAAATAAAATTTTCACAAAAAATTAAAACCGACTTCAAAACACACTAAAAGTTAAAAATACCTTACTTACCTATATGTGCTACCTACTGATCGCTTTGAAGTCGGTGCCAAGCTTGCTCGTATCTGCAATGTGGTGGGAGCGGACTTTGTCTACTTATTACCTATTTGGCTTGGCACCGACTTTGAAATAATCAGTAGGTTGTTTTTAACTTTTAAGTGTGTTTTGAAGTCGGTTTTAATTTTTTGTGAAAATTTTATTTTTATCCTGAAATAAAAAGAGTTCCGAGGTACCTAATCAGTAATCGTAGACTTAGAATCTGCGAGGGAATGATGAATCCTGTTGTGCGGACGGTACGTATCTGTCACGTATTGTTGGTAATTATCTAGAATCAAAACAAAACCAAACGAAGTACGACTTGCCGGACCTTAATAAAGAACTTCATGAATCTTTGTTGCTGGTAACTACCTATTTACTTGAAGTAAGTTCGTGTTCATGTTTCATAGTGCATGTCATCGTTCAATAAAATAGTGTGCCCAATAAAACACGGACTGCCAAGTTTATGGTATATTTGAGCTCTATTTTTACTATCGACTGAAAATTCTTTTCCATAACTTTGTCTTTCACTACGCAATACCTTTTTATGATATAAAACATAAAACATAGGAATATAAAACCATGATAATAATAAAAAAGGGTGCTATTTTTTAGACTGATTTGATAACTTACAAAACGTTTAGGTACTCAGAAATATGCTTCTTCAAATTCAGTCGATGTCTTTAAAGAAAGGAATTTTACTAAACGAATTATATAATTAATTAGTTTTATTAAAATACATCGTTTATCAATTCAAATAGGTAAGTATCGAAAAATTTATTAGTGAAATTGTGAAATAAAAAAAAAAACACCCTATGTGATTGTGAAGACGACGTATCTATTGACGTAATTTTGTAGTTATTGTTTTAATTGCTGAATGGTAAAAGTAAGACGGGAAAAAATACTAAGTTTAAATAGGTGTAGGTATACCTACCCTAAATAACAAAAACCCAATAATTTCTCATGTTGATGTTATGATGTTATGACATTAATATTATGTTGATTAAAGATTTTAAACTAATAAAACTATAGCTTTTATTTGCTGTTGTGTTTCCTTCATGAATTATTTGATATTCACAAATAAAAACCTATTTCTAAATGCGTATACTTATATTATGTTGACCCGGAACCTAAGTTGGGTACCTACCTATGCAAGGTTTAATGTCAATCCATCTCGTATGCGTGATTTGCGTTCACAGCATAGACAGACAAACTATTTTATTATAATTATGTATACATGTACCTAGAGATAAGCAAAAAGCTCGTAAAGTTGATAATTTATTTAACCCATATGTTTGCAGTTAGCACAACACTTCTGTTTCAACCTGCGCATGACCAAATATGCAGAATAAATATTTGTTAATGGCAATGGCCCGAATGGTGATTATGATTTAAAACAGGTATATGAATGAATCTTACTGTAATAATAATAAGGCTTGCACAGGCAGCGTCACCTGGTCTCAGACTAAGTAGAACTTGTACCTACTGTAATATATGGGTACCAGAAAACTAATAACTATAATATTTACACCGATATATGTATTTTGTTGATACATACCTACTTAATACCCAAACCAAAGGTTAACACATTCATGTTTAATTCCTCGACGCAGGGATCGAACCCGCGACACTGGACAACACACAACAAAAGTCAGGTTCAATAACCACCCGACCAACGGTGGTAGGTACCTTTATAAAATAACATTAAAATATTTATGTTGGTTTCAAGTTTAGAATCATGAAATTTTTCATACAAGTTGTCAGGGGTACCTATTAGGTACAGAAAAGACCATAGAGCATTTTTATCCCGGAATCAACGCGGTAACTCCGAAATTAACGCGGGCTAAACCGCTAGTCAATAATATAAGTTAACGCAGTGACAAAAACAAAATTTATATTCTAAGCCACATAAAACCCGTCAGGTTCTTTCTGTACAATTTGTATACCTACTTAAATTATATTCGAGAGAAAAAATATTATAATTGAATAACATTCAAATAAAAAAATAATATTATATATTATGTCCATATGTATATAAAATTTAAATGTAATGTTTACATTTAAAAATGATAAAGACCACCCGTGCCGTTAGTAAGAGCATACGTTCGGTGGATCTGTTTTATGCTAACAGTTGGTTCGAGTCAGAAGAGCAAACAGTACAATGCAAACAAATACACTCGATCGAAGAAAGCGGTTGGATATCGGCTTCTTTATTTTTCTCTCGATCTTTTTCTTGCACACTGACTGAAAATTGTTCACGATTTAATGGGCACAATTGAAGAAAGCCTCTTGTATTTGTACTCTTATGAATTACATAAGTAGCAAGCTAAGACTGCAAACATAAATAGTAATTCTATAAAAAAAATTGTGACATTCATTTACTTTTATACGGTAAATTATATAAAGATGTTTGAAGTTTAAAAATAGGCTGTTACTAGTCGTCCACTAAACGGACGAATAATAATAATCGTCCGCTAAACGCAAAATGTATTGATCTTTCCTCACGTTCTTTTTTTGTTACGAGATTAATTGCACGCCGATTGAAAAACCTTTTTATATGATATACAATTTTTGTCTAAAAATAAATAATTGTATACTTATGTCACACTAAAATTATAGATACAGTTAGCTTATTATAATCTATCTCACGAGATTATAAATTCTCAAAAGATCGTGAAAAGTAACACTGTCTTTGGTGCATCGCCGGCCGCTGCCGCGGTACGCTCGCTGCGCTCGCTCGACTCGCGCGACTTGGTCAGCAGTACAAACATAACCTAACCTTAATTATAATCTATCTATCTAATAATGCGTTAATGCTTAAAATTGTAAGCAGTAGGTGTGTTACGATTCAAAATCTTTTGATAGTTTACAATTTCGCGAGATATACTATAATCTTACGGTCGGTACCTAATTACAATTTCACGGTGATATATCTACAATATATTGACCTCTTTTGTAAATTTATTTAGTAAGTAGACAAATAGATTACTATTTGTAATCCGCTTAGTGGACAACTAGACACTTAGTTAAAAATAAAGAAATCGTACCTACTATCAATTCGGGGAAGTCCTTAGAAAACCTACAGAAATAACAAACCATTTTAATAGTCTTTTCCTATACTCTATTATATAAGGTTATGAGTAATATTTTTACTATAAATCTAAATGAAAAAATAACGTTCGCACTATAAGCGCAAAGTATACCTACTATCTAATTTCCTCTCTTTTATAAATCTGTCCACTTAAACGTTGCTTTGGAGAGATCGCTTTAAGCGATAAGGTAGCCTTTTGTATACCTATTAAGTTAAATTTAAGAAACTTTTTTGGGTGGTGTACAATAAAGAGTTATCTATCTATCTATACATTCTAAACCTAACATGAAAATATAATTTGAACAAGTTATCTATCATAATATTTTATCAGCTCCAAACTATCACGTCTTCAGGAAGTTCCACAAGGCCCCGCTAACGACGTTATCATTGTCGGAAGGGTAACCCAACATCGGCTCGGAAAGCCTGAAAATGCGAAACGAAAGAGGCGACTAGACGAAAAAAATTGTTTCCTGCGTCCGTGTGTACACCATACCACACATTCCGACGTCAACTCCACGTAGGTACTTACCTACTACGTAAGTCACACAAAATCTTAACTAATATTATAAATTTAAATGTGTGTTTGTTTCATTTGTTTCTCGATCTATACCTACCGTAATGCCGTAACACTTAATCGATCATCATGAAATTTTGCATGCACATTTTCAGGGGATACAGAAATTTAATCCGTCATACCATGCAACCGTCATGCAATAATAAAAAATATTGGACATATTGTAACTATTTTTTCTTATTTTTATGTTACCAAAAAATAACTGCGATACATGGAGTCTAAATTTTGCGTGACGTAACGGGTTTTATTTTTGTCACACGGATTTGTGCCGGTTTATATCGTCACAAGCCCCCACTTCTAAACTTTGCTGCACTTTATCTAAGTATTTTTTATTAATAATTTTAAAAATTTTAAATATTGTTGGGAGATGTAATTTTACTTCAGGTTAAAAAAAAATACTGTGCGCAATGTACTCGCAAATGTACACCACAGTATAACTACCACACAATAACTACCAAGTTACTTTACAAAAAATATTGGTCACGTAATAAACTACAAAAATATGCAATAAGTAGAACAAAATTTACGAAATTTTGAGGCTTCATATCTTGAAAATCGTTCATTTCCACATCTAAAATGTTCGTACTGGTGTAGGGAATATCACAATTTCGAATTTGTCGGAGGTTTTCTGACATTCTGTATTATTATTTTTATTATCTAACTGACGGAACAAATATTTTTTTTATTTTTATACTCCGTCATCATGCTTATTCATACGGGAACTTCGAAATTAACGCAGGTGAAACTGCAGGGACCAGTTAGTTGAAAATATTTTTCAAACGCAAACAAATATAACCTATATACCTATATTTTTAACACCTTTAAGATATTATGAATGGAAAAAACAATATATATTTACTTTAAATAAATATATTATACAAATAATTCAGTAAGCTTTCTTGTAAACATTTCTTGGGTAAATGAGGTCACTGATTTCGTCAGAGGAATGCTATTCACAACATGTTCGGTAGCGAAGACGCGTTAGCAAACAAATAGTTTGATGACATCAGATGTTAACGATGTTACCAGACACACATTTATTTTGAAATCATTTGCTTTATTGTTTTACGTTTGTATTCATTTAGATATTTATTTTTATTTACTATTAAAAATCCAATTTTTTTTATTGTTAAATTGTATAGTAATAAAAAATAATTAAACAATCCTTTTAGGTCATATTACTGCAAAAAAATATACAAATGTTAACTGGTCTATATACGAAATATTGATATTAAAATAAATATATGGTATCGGCCTATATAGTATATCTGTATATCTATTATTAGATATATATTTTTTTGGCATCAAAGGTGCTAGAACAATTTCCAAATAATTAGAGTAAATCATAATTCTGAATATTTCAATCGATAAGCGATGGATATGAAACTCAATAAAATTACCGTCTAATTTTGAAGCGGCGCGGCGCAGTGTACTGTACTTGTGTACGTACTATGTAGATTAGGGTGTTCGTTCGTATTCGCGATCCCCCTGTCGTGATAACACGCACGGCAACAACTGATGGCACGGGCCGCGCCGTCGCGCCAGCCCTATTTGTAATTTACTTAAAAATATGGCAGCAGATAGGGCAAGGGGTCTCCAGGCGGCTAATTCTACGTCACGTATACGAGATCGATATCGGAAACTTATTTACATGTGTTTTAAATACTTACGTTATAAATTATTCTAAATTAAAAAATCTCTATAGGTACTTTGCGATAGAAAGCAATTGACCAGCTGGTTCGTACCTGCAAAAAATCGATGAAGTTATTTAATAAGTAACGCTTGATATAAATGATATTGCGTTCCAAAAAGCCTGTAAACACTATAATATTTTAGCACTTTTATATAAAAAAATCACCTTTTAGTCGTTACAATCTACTAATAATATTACAAAGAGGAAAGATTAGATTTTTTGTTTGTTTGTTACGATTTAATTTCAAAAATTCTTTTACCATTAGAAAACTACATTATCCCTGAGTAACATGGGCTATATTGTAATCTGGAATTCCCGCGGGAACTCTGAAATTATCGCGGGTGAAATCGCGCGGGACAGCTAGTAATATTATAAAGAGGAAAAATTGAATTTTTTGTTTGTTTGTTACTCAAAAACGATTTCAAAAATTCTTATCCATTAGAATGCTACATTATCCTTGAGTAATAAAGGCTATATTTTAATCCGGAATTCCTGCGGGAACTCCGAAATTACCGTGGGTAAAACTGCAGGGAACAGCTATTATATGATAACCTTAAAATAAATCGTCCACATAAAGTTTTGGGACGGAGCTAATATATTACGGCTCTCTCTCCTTTTAAAGATATAGGGTACTTTTTGTTCCGGAATTGGTGCGGGAACTCCGAAATTAACGCGGGTTAATCCGCGGGGAAAAGCTAGTGTTATATATCTATAGAAAAAAAAGCAACGTCACGAAGAGTCTTCACTATAATCCTCTAATAAAGATTACGAGCTTTCATTTATAGGAGCCAAAGGTCACCTACTGACTAAATACGAAATCTAGAAAACTACTTGACCTATGAAGCTGAAATTTGGCAGGTAAATAGTTGATAGGTAAGAGACGTCATGCAGATAAGAACAGACTTCCACGAGACCTCCTAAATTTACGCAGAAGCAGGTAAAACCGCAAGGAACAGCTAGTTAATATTATAAAAGTTTGTAAGTTTGGATGTAAGGGGTAATCTCTGGAAAAGAAAGTTACAGTATCCCTATGAAATAAGGTACTTACTCTTTTATAGTTCTGGAGGGAGTTCCGAAATTCATGTGGGTGAAACTGCAGGTAAACAGCATCTAATAAAAAAAACACAATAAAAGTATACCCAGTCACGGATATATAAAATTAAAACTATGTCTTTACTTATATGTGGTACGTACTAGCTATACCGGCGTTTTCACCCGCGTTTTTCCGCGAAAACTCCCCTTTTTCTTTAATACAAAGTTTGTATTAAATTTTTATGTCTTAATTTTTGTATTTGTATTACAAACCTTCTCCTAGCAGTTACGAAAAAGGGGAAAAACTGTCATAAATGATTTTTGCGAAACCTTAACCGTTTACGCAGCTTATGCAACGAAATCTACCAAAAGGAATATTTGTTCCTGGTTTTGCAATATTTTTTAATTAATTTGTATGTGTTAATTTGTATATTTGTATTACAAAAAGAAGAAAATTTCTGTCATACATAATTTTTGCGTTAATACTTTAACCGTTTACGTAGCGTAAGCAACGAAAGCTCCCAAAAGGATTGTTTCCCGTTTTTGCAACATTGCTGTTCCGCTCCTATTGGTCGTATCGTGATGTTTCCTTACTTCCTCGATAAAATAGACTATGCAACACAAAATATTTTTTAATTAGAACCAGTACCTAGTTCCAGAGATTAGCGCGTTGAACCTACCAAACAAACAAACAAGCTCTTCAGCTTTATAACATTGAATTAATTAATATATTAGCATAGATTTTTTATTATTAGATATAAAATATATAGCCATTATTATAACTGCCCAAAACACTTCCGCAAAACCACTTCTCCGATACCTTAAGTGGCCTACACAAACTACAAACTAGTTTTCACGTTAAACTTTACAATTTAACCATACTGGATCCCACAAGATATAATGGGTCCACTTAATTACGGGTATCCAAGTTATCCGAGTTGTAAATGACACCTAATTTATGCAGCAGTAATCCCAGGTCTCTGTGACAAATTAATTGGTGTAATAATTACTACACAGGTCTCGATAAGTGCCGGCATGCATCAGTTTGAATCCTTATCTGATTATCTGAATGATGAAATAAGTAAGTAGCGCTTTGGTGACAAGTAGGTTTAAGGTTTTGCTTGATTTTGCCCGTCAAATCGCTTCGCTTGATTGACATTTCAAAGCGTATTTTGTTAAATCCGAGACCAACTTGAATTCAATTTAACTTTTAAATCTTACTTAGCCAGGATTAGAATTGTATAAGTACGAATAATAATAATCTTTGAAAGCACCACCTCGTCTGTAGTTAGCTAGTCTTACCTACTTATTTACTTTTTCTGGTAAGAACGTACACTACACACTTAACCTTTCTGGGTGCTCTATATTAGATACTAGCTGACCCCCACGGTTGCACCCGCGGTAATTTTGGAGTACTCGCGGGGATTCCGGGGTTAAAAGTACCCTATGTCACACAGGATCACTTTAGCTTCTTATGAGTGAAATAATTTTCAAAATCGGTTCAGTAGTTTCAGAGATTATAACCTCACAAACTCCGGAGTTCGCGCGGGAATCCCGGGATAAAAAGTACCCTATGTCACTTAGGATCAGTACAGCTTAATTTGAATGTGAAAGAATTTTTTTTTAAATCAGTTCAGTAGATCCAGAAATTACCCCTAAAAACTCGCGAACTCACTAACCCTGGAGTTCCCGCGGGAATTCCGGAGTAAAAAGTACCCTATATTACTCAGGATTACTGCAGCTTTTTAAAAGTGAAATAATTTTCAAAATCGCTTCAGTAGATCCAGAGATTACCCCTACAACCTCACAAACTCCCAATCTCCGGAGTTCCCATGGGAATTCCGGGAAAAAATACCTTTATGTCACTCAAAATCACTGTAGCTTCTTATAAGTGAATTTTTTTTAAAAATCGGTTCAGTAGATTCAGCGATTACCCCCTACAATCTCACAAACTCACTCTCTCACTCATCTCGAACTCTGGAGTTCAGTTTCCGAGGGAATTTTGGGATAAAAAGTACCCTGTACCACTCTAAGTTACTGTAGCTCCCTATAAGTGAAAGAATTTTCAAAATCGGTTCAGTAGATCCAGACATTACCTCCTACAACGTCACAAACTCACAAACCCACACACTCACAAACTTTTGCTCTTTATAATATTAGTATAGATAATCCTTCAGGTGCGTTAGACGTCCTATTCCCGGAGTGTCCACTCTGGTCGTGACGTCCATTTCCCTGAACGTCCACTTCTATCAATGTTCACCACATAAATCTTACCTGACGCGGGGTTTGAACTCGTGACAGCAATACTTCAACAACAAATCGTTCTTTGATTTTTACTTAATGATGAATAGGAACTGGATTAAAGAATTCATTCATGAAATTCATTTATTTATTATTTATTTATTTATTGTTAACACATACGGTACAAGACCAATTACAATGGTTAACAAATACTTAGGCCTTGCATACAACTCCTCGCACATCTTCAGACACACAGACAAGAGTTCCATCCACTCATCGGCAAACAAATCAGACCCAGGGTGGGCCCTCAGGAACCTAGGGCCTTCATAGAACCTTAAACACAAAACCTATATACCCTTAATACCTATTAAGTATTAATGTGAATGTTTGTTTGTTTGTTAAAGCATGAGCCTTAACTACTCAAGCTCAATCTATCATCATTAAATTTCCCACACATGTTGTCGGGGTACAGAAAACGCCATAGATGGTAGATACCTTTCATCCAGAAAAAAGTGCTGTTCCCAAGGGATATAAAATTGTTTGAAAAATCTACAATAGCCGTGGGCACCTTCTTCATACCTTTTGTTATTCTACTATATCCACTTGAGTAAACGGTTTTTGTTTTATACAGCTTTGAGTGAAATAGGCATTAGTCATGTTTTATTCTCAACTATAAATCACCAAAAACGGGCACTTCCATCGCGTGACAACGTGCTTCACCTTTTGTTTGGCGATGTCATAATTTTGGGTTGATGCCGTTCACCCGTGGGCCGTGACTAATGCGCGCTTATAGGGTACTGATAATCGGTTTTTTATTATAATTAAGCGGGCCTGTAACGATGTCGGAAAGGCTTTGTTTTAAACGAAAAGATTTCGATGACATTTATTGTGAAAGGTTTATATTTTTACTAGGTACTAGCTGTGCCCCGCGGTTTCACCCGCGGTAATTTCGGAGTTCCCGCGGGAATTCTAGGATAAAAAGTACCCTATGTCCTTCTCTGTACTCCTGAAAACGTGCATGCCAAATTTCATCCAAATCCGTTCAGCCTTTTTTGCGTGATTGAGTAAACGTATGCGAGGATAAAAGCTCGAAAGCGCATTTTCGTCCGACAGACAGACAAAAAATTTACTGATTGCATTTTTGGCATCAATATCGATCGCTATTCATCCTCCAATATTAATTTTGAATGTATATTAAATGTACAGAATTGACCCCTCATCAGTTTCATTATAAGTATAGATTTTTTATCATTACCTATATTATCTTTGTTCCAGAGCGCTTGCAAAAATCAAACCAGGACCATAAAAATTATAAACCCCCAACACATAATAATGATATATTCCATAATGCAATTACCTTAATTTCACGCTTTTTGTAGAGCAGGCAAATATATAATAACACCATAACATTTATAATGACCGATCACCGTACACTGAAAAATATAGTTTTATGCCTAGCAAGGCATAAAATAATATTCGAATAATATTAAGTAGAAACGAAGTCATAACACAGTTCCCGTTCGACATAGGAGTTGATTTTTATTTAAAAAAAAAAGTAAAACCGTCATTAAATAGTAAGATGAAAGATCCTAACCAAAGTATGCGTCAACCCTTGAGGTTATTAAATAAAACCTTTCTATATGTGTATAATATTTATCCAAATAAAAAAAGAATAGTTTCTGGAAAAATTAGAAGAATTATTAGTTTTGAAACTCATACCTATATTTTTTTTCATTTATTTTACCATTCCTGTTGCTTCCTATTACATTCGTTACTATAGTACATATCCGCAAAAACACCGTGTCGATCAAAGAGAAGAAAAAAAATTGTCGACAGTAACATTGATACAGCAAACGAGAATCCCAACGAGTGGGTACTATCGATAGCTCAAGTTCAGCGGGGACAACCCTACACCTGAAGTGGAGGACTGGAAATTGGAAACCGTAACTCAACAAGTATTAGGGGAAGGAAAACTCTGTAGCCGCGCCATCTGCAAGCCTTATCTATGGCTATAAATACCGTACAGAGCCCAGGAAGGAGGAGTACGAATTATGGCTTCGAAGGTACCTATAACTACAACAGCACACTCACGGTGCACGGTGTAATAGATAATTCATGCACCCTCCACGTCGTTATTTCTCTGCTTTGTAATTTCGACGTTGTGTTCTTTTTAATTTTCTTTTTTTCATAATTTTAACTTTGTCTTCACAAAGAATTGTTTCGTTTTTGCTGAGTTTATAATATTATAGTTATTTATTTTTCATAAGCACAGTACTTACAGTACTTACATACAATATATTATATTGTACTTAAAAATAAGTAGATATATAATTGCTTTTTAAACATCAACTAGGTGAAATAAATATAATGATTTTTCTAGTTCTTTCTATTTGTCTGTTTATGTAAGCATGCTAAAAACTAGTGTGGATTTAAAACACGAAACCGCATCGCTCCTGAGTTCTATCGATAAAGGTCTTCCTAAATACGCTCCTGTCAAGATGGCCGTTCGGTTTAACACGAGCATATGTGACACGAGTTTGAGAATATCGATGTATGTGAGAACATTCTTAGCTTTGCAAGAGCGTTGCGGTTTTGTGTGAGTGGAATTTGGTATCTGAACGACATTGCCTTACTCATAGTCTAATGGGTATTGTTTCATTAAATTGCAATCAGTTAATGAAAAATAGACTCAGCAGTGGGTTTCGTATACCATGCGAGTGAAGACACAGGCAACTAACATGCCTTGCCATAAGATGAGGCATGATGATGAAAAAACATCGTAAGTAATTTCATCGACAGAGACCACTTTGCCCTTCGATATTTCATAAAACATACGCAGTTCTTCCGTACATATATTCTTTTCTCTCATAAAATTGGTTCAATCGTTTTGTGGCCTATTATTTCGAGCACCATCAGCGTCCAAACAATGTGACATTCATTTGTTATTCCGTTGTCACTCCAAGTCTCGAAGCGCGAGTCCCGCAGCCTCCGCGTAATGACGTACCCTACGTCTCTCTCAATTTCTCTCCGTCGGGCTAACACTTGACTCCAGGACACGACGGAGAGCTCTTTACTTTGAAAATTGCACCGTAGGGGAGAAGTGTTGATTAATAAAGCAAATAAAAAAAAAACGCACCAACTCTAGAGACTGAGATATGATTGAACGGAGTCGCGTTTGTATTCGCGTGAAGAGGGAATACTGATTTGGTTTCGAGCTTTCGTTTTTCGTCTCGAGCGAATTTGTGAAAATATTTATAATATCACTCCGTGGCTCCACTCGTGTGATCTTCGGGTTTCCTTCAGGAATTCCAAGATTAAGTATCAGTCAAATCGGTTTCGGGTGATTAGAGATGACAAACATATAAACATTTTCATTTTTGTTATTATTAGAGGGATATTTTTTTTTATATTTTACATTTTATTTTGGATTTGATTTGATGTTTAATGACAATAATGTGATAAAGTAGGTATATTTAAATTATTCCTTTACAATATACATAGATTAAAGTGAGATGTAAGTCTGTACACTGGTTCTATAAAAAAAAAACATTCAGACGAATTGAGAACCTCCTTCTTTTTGGGAAGTCGGGTAAAAAGATAATACAGCAGGAATATACGGTATATGGTAGGTCCTATCGAAAACTATCACAAATTATTTCAAATCGAAACTCAATAAATACTCACTCTTTACATTTCGCACACTTGATTACAATAAGGCTACACGTAGACAAAATTAATAAAGTCTATTTATCGAGGAATCGCCTCCTCGAACGTCTTCATTTCCCTCTTATTGCAATTCATCTAGTGTAATTTCTTGACAAGAGTCGTCATCTAACACCTGGTGCGAAATGCAATCAAGTTTAATTATTGCGGGTATTAATAACAAGGGTGCACTCGGGGGCGAACATTGAGCCCTCGTTGCCATAGCAACGCCCCTTGTTGCGACACAGCCTGCGATTGTTACGGGCTTGCATTAATACGTGTTTAGTTATTTACAAGTAAAACTGATTAAGGCTGCAGTTGTTACAGCGACGACACTTTACCTATGCGAGCTTTTGCGCCAGGCATCATCGCTTTACACCATGTATATTATAGAATATAGCAAAAGGTTACTTTTAAAAATAGTGACATATTATTCTTGCTCTTTATGTGCCAATAGCAACACCTTTTGAATAAATACTTATCATAACTTTCTTTCAGTCTTTCTCCGAAATGTATTCAACGGTCCAATTTACAACCCATCATCGGATTTAATGCGCTGTAAAGTATTTTTAATTTCACGGAAACTGCCTCAGGTATTAGGCAATTAATCCCTGTGCCCAGTCGTTCGGTTGGCGTAAAACGAATCGTTAACTTACAGGGAAACAAGCCACCTGTTTTAGATGTAACAGTGTTGGGTATCCTAACTACCATAATATGATTCAGAAGACATTTTATATGACCAATGGGATATCTTGACTTGATACTCGTAGCCAGTAATAAAAAAGAAAACTAGTTCTCAAAAGAAGAGTAACAAGAAAATTGTCGCTAAAGCTAAAAGATAATTTTTTTTATCAAAGACAATGAATTGTAGAAATGAATGAAGCTCTATGTTTTTACGCTGATGCAAGCGTTTGGACCGTTTTGTTAATCGGTTTTAGATCAAAGAAGATAATGTTCAGTTACAAAGAATAAAAAACAGTAATAATAATACGTTTACGGAATACATTTTTTTTTAATAAATCTTCTACGTATCAATACTGTGTATAGGAATCAGTACAAAACTGTGATGTTTTAAGATCATTAAAAACAATAAACATTTGAAATACTAAAGACACTGCTCATATTAAATGCGTTGTAAGTCAATAATAAAATTGTATAAATTTATAAAAAGTTTAAAAATATGTACAAAAACTCAAAAGATAAAATTACAAAATTATTCTATATCACAGTCGCTAGAGAATGATGGATACCTACATCTAGAATTATAATGATACTCGATACGCGCAGTCTAGTACAAACATTATTACCAACACTAATCTGCAAATCCTCGATGTAATACCATCATGGCCATCGGTTCGATATGTCACAGGGGTGCAATATAAATGTAATATATTATCTATACGTAATTTTGTATAAACATAGTACACATTAAGCAATTAAGGTGTAAAAAATGTTTACAGAAATTGGCCAGAAGCCAAATTAAGGTGGTTACAGTTATCTATCGATAATTATGCTGCATGAATTGATATCACAAAAATTAATAAAAATATCATATAATAAATTAACAACTATAATTTTAAGTCCGTATTACTTGTATTCTCAAACTCATTCACTTGCGTTGGAGGTTATAAATGACAGTCATGACGGTGTTACATTATTCCATTAACTCCAAAAAAATATTCTACAATATGATAAATATGTATGTACAATTTCACTATATCTATAGTTATTATTGTTATATTGCTTGAATTACGTACTAATGATATTGGTTTAGAAGTATTTAGATACACAAAACTATTTTTCGAATGTTAATTAACTTCGGTATGAATTTCCAGAATACCCAGATGCTCCTGAATTTGGTTGGTTGGTAAACGCATGCATATCTCGATATTGAGATTCTCTGAAAACAATAATTAACTCAATGTAACACTTACCATAAATATTATTGAAGAGATATTTTGTTAAAACTTACCTTTCATATGGAGGAGGAGGTAGGATGTCGCATAGATTCATCCTGCAGTTCTGCTCACTGGTTCCCGCATTTAAGTATTGCATTTCTTCATTATTACGTCTAAAACTGTTTTCTCTTCCTAACCAATGCCATTGAGGGTAATCGTAATCTACATCCGCTACGACCCATTCCTTATTACCGTCATGTTGACTTGATGATCTGGATTGGTTCGTTTTACACGACGGACATTCTTCTATGCACATTTCTTGCATATCATCGACTTCGTTTCCACATTTCGTCATTTCGCTGTAGTCTTTAGTTAAAGTAGAGCTGCTACTACGACAGCATGTTGAGCACTCTTCGTTAGAGTATTGATTACTATCTTCGAAAGATCTAACCATGCTATTATCATAAGAACCAGGACTGACTGCACATTTAACACATGAATCTTCTGCGTCAGTATGATCCTGTAACTAAAATATAATTTAAATAATAGATAATATACAAATCAAGAAAAAAATATAGACTAATATGAAAGGAAAAGCTTGTATTTGTTTGTTTGTAAGAGACTTTTTCTGGAAAAAACTAAACCGATTCCCCATCCACGGGAAACAGTTATTTTGGTAAAAAGTTAAGAATAATTTCGATCTTCGAATAGTATTGAACTTAGAACATTATTATTAGATATTAATAGAATAATTTCATCCCCATACAAAGAGTTCGCAGAGAAATTCTGATATTGAGATGGGTCAAACTGCTGACGGAACAGCACGTAAAAGAGTAAATTCAAATTCCTACCTGATAATTTAATTCAGTATAAATAGCACTAGACGCATAAGGTTCTGGGGCTATTCTCTTGTGATCCTCTTGTGGCATAGCAATCATGTTATTTGTGTTTTGTGGAAGACTATATTCAGCTTCCATGACCATTGTACCTATAGATTGGCCACCTGTAACCAGTCTTTGTTAGATTTACATGATTACATAAAATATTATACCCACTCAATCCTATTGAAAATATCACAGTACAAGAATAATAAGCGTAGCAACAAACGATGGCTTACCACGTAAAAGGCTCTGGTGGCAATTTAAAATTTCTATTTTAGGTTCATTAGAGCCTTCATACAGAGGTCTCTCTCGGAGCCAAATAGCCTCTTTTCCTAGCAAACATTGTTGAGTATTTGTAATAGTAGTTCCTGCAATCATTGTTAAAACATAAATCATAGTTCTTTTTGGCGCTTCTAATACAAAAGTTACTGCAGTCTATGGACATACTTATTTTAAAAACATACTCTTACCATTTGGATTCTGACTTTTACGCTGTTTTGATTGTCTTCGTTTGAGATAGATGATCGTACCGGATCCTACTATTATGATCAGTAATAAAGACGAGCATAGTATCAAAAGCCATGTCTCTTGAAATATTGATAAAATTGCTTTGTCCGTAGCTGGTTCTGTTCTAAAATTAAACACCGTATTTTACTATACGAATAAAAATGGCAAAGACACAAAAGATATGCTTTTTTTTACTTAAAAAGGCTATGCTGTAAGGCTTTACATACTTAACGTAATGCCTCTGCGACTGCACGGGCAGTACATGCACGTGCACAGGCTCGCTGAAGGGTCCGGCGCCGCGGCGTGTGGAGGCAGCTGCGCGTGCGCTGTAGCGGCCGCCCGCGCGCAGCGAGCTCGCGGCAGCGGCGTGCACGCGCGGGCCCAGCGACATCTGACCGACCACGCGGCCTCCGACGCCACTGCCGACGCGGATCTCAATCTAAAGAATCGGACGACAGAATACACTGCTTACTAGAGCTACCATCGACAGCAGCGAAGCGTGTACGTGATGATTTATAAGGTTATGTACAGATTCATAGTATGATTCACCACCCGATTAGCGCACTAGGTCACCACGCCGCTAATCAAGAGGTTCCTGTTCCCTGGGGGTGAGTTTTGTGACTTTGTATAATGATCACAGGGTTTCATTATTCAGTCTAGGCGTGTCAATATATCTACACTATAATATAGGTAGGTACTTGTATAATATAGGTAGGAATTTTCGTAAATAGCTTTACGAAAATTCATAAAAATAGTTTTTGGTGTTCAATAAAATTACCTATCTATCTTATGTATAGTGTATTGTGTATTTCCACTACACAAGCTTATTTACCTTAATGTGAGAGCAAGAAGAACTGTGTTGTGAAAAGTTATTATTTTATTAAAGTCAGGATCTACATTTACAAAACATAGAAATGAGTAAATGCGTACAAAAAATTTAAATATGAGCATAATGCTTATTATGGAAGTAAATTTTCCCAGTTGATAATTTTAAATCAGAACTTTTTTTTATTACTTGTTGGTCAGACGTTTGTTCATAATCTTGTTAGATTTTGTGAAGACGTCTGCCAATTTATGTGTAAAAAAATTTAAATTTCAGATATTTATTTATTTTTACATGCGTAATAAGTAGGTATACCGAGTAAGACAGCATTTTATATCAACGCGACTGTGTAAAAGGCAGATGATAAATGATTTATTGAAAAAGTACTTACCAAATAACCTAAAAGTTCACCGTTCCAAGTATGAACGGGAGGCGGATCCCAACGAATCCACGCCGACGTCGCATTTATCACTCCAGCTGAAACGCTCTGCGGTGGCGCTGATGGAACTAAAATAAGTTTTTTTTTAATTGGAACCATATGCGTAGACAATAAACAATAAATATTGGTAGAAGTCGGTTTATATTAGGCCAGTATTTTGTGGTTTAAACAAGTAGTTTCACCCGCATTAATTCCAGAGTTCCAGTGGGAATTCAGGGATAAAAAGTACCCTATGTCCTTCTCTGTACCCCTCCCTGATAGTGTCTATGCAAAATTTCATAATGATCGGTATAGCCGTTAAGGCGTGAAAGCGTGACAGAAAGACAGAGTTACTTTCGCATTAGTAGGGATAGTAGGGATTAGTAGGGATTAGTAGGGATTACATACTAATTTTTTTTTTTTTGTAAATTATCAAACTTTACCTTCATCGTCGGTGAATCCAGATCTCATATTAGAGGGTTTACCGAGCAGTAGTTTATAAAATGGCATTAAAAATATATCATATTGAGCATATGGTAACAACCCCGTCAAAATATAGCTAGACGATCCACTATTATGAACTGTAGTTGAGGAAATTTTTTCATATTTATTAAACTCTGCTAAGCTATTCACTGATATATTATTACTAAAAATATTTTCTAACTCTAGTGCGTAATGTCGGTTTAGTGAGGTTCCATTGTACCATATTTTTACCCCTTCTAAATATTCGTTATAATCGGTCGTTACCTGAAACAAAATTCAACATTACTTTTAAAATGGCAAGTATTTTTTTCCAAATAAACCGTATAAATTTCAAACCTTTAACTTACTTCCCAAACAATTTTAAGAGCAGTAGCGGATATGCCTTCGACCCTTCTCAAAGATAACACATCCTGTTGTAAATAACGACGTGCCTGAACCAATTCATACTGAGTCATTGGAGGATGGTTTTGAGGTTTGTTTGTATCTGGTTGAGATGAAGACGACTCTGATACCTCCTTAAACGAGTTGGCTTCTCTCCGAAGCACCTATAAAATTTAAAAATGTTTCTAGATAGTAGAAATGTTGTTTCTGTATCTCATAGAAAAATACTAGAGCTTTTAAAATGTATTATTTCAAACCTGTAAAGTGGCGGTATGCAAAGCACTCCCCGCTGCGCTTACAGCTACGCAAGTTAGTCTTCCAGCATGTTGGGTTTCAACTTTATCTAGGTATAGAAATCCATAGCCGAGTTCTGATTCTGGAAATACAAGCTCCTACCGACACATTTTTAGTTATTACAAAAACAGGTAAAAATATACATATATCATTTTAATAAGCAATACAATATATCTGTTATATTTTGTTAGGTATATCATACCTGAGATCCTTCCATCGTCCAAAACACAATCGGCTTTGGAATACCATCTGCTTCACATGGGAATGATATCGCTTCGCCTTCCCAAGCAGTTTGATCTGAAGGTACTCTTGTGAAATGAGGTAGAGCTAAACATTAAATTAGCATAATTAATATTGGTTTTAGGATGACATACATACCCTTAGACGTCTTAGACGTTTTAAAAGCAAAATTATTATAAACTGCAGAAACTTTCTTACAATGCACAGTAAGCGTAGCAGAGGCGGTGCTTATTCCAGCATAGCTTTCCGCTCGACAGTTGTAAGTCCCAGCATCGGATATTCCTACTCGATCTATACGCAAAGATCCTCGTCGAACTATAGCGTATGGTGATAAAGTACCATGATCTCTTAACCATGTCACCGAGACGTCAGATTCTGGCGCTGCCTGAGAAAAACCAATGTACAATAAGAATGCAATAATACATTTCTGAGTAAACCTCTGTACGTGTATTGTTTTAAAATAACTTACTTGACAGTGAAACTCAATGTTATGACCCATTAACGCCGTTACATTATTAGGTTTCACTAGAAAATGTGGTCGTCGTAACACGAGTAGCGCAGCAGGACGCGATTGTCTTTCACCAGCCACGTTCGATGCCACACACCGGTATACGCCGCTGTCAGTGGGTAGACTTTCGAGAATTTTCAAATTACCATCATCCACTACAGATATTCTACGAAACAAATGAAACAGTTAACTAAATATCACTGTAAAGCATTAGCTTTACAGTGATATAAAATGTAAGTGATAGTTAATTATAACGAGAAGTTTATTTCAATGCCCAAGAATTTTTAGTCATTTTTTCACAGGTATAGTTATTATTATGATCGATGGAAAATCAATTATTTAAGTAAAATTTACCAATATGCATATCAAACCAAAATAGAAGCACTATTGTATGCTAAGTATATTTTCTCAAACCTTCCATTAACTTCGACGTCTAAAGACTGTCCATCCCTTATCCAGTGCACTGATGGTTCTGGTACACCTTTGGGCGGAGAGCATTCGAGAACAGCAGTTTCACCAGCAGATACTTTTACATCATAAGGTTCAGTTCTAAAGTCTTCTCTGAGGACTGAAATACGTTAAAAAATAAACTTCAATGTTAATAATGAAACCAATATTGAATTTAGTACTGTATTTTACATTATAGGCCTGTATTAAAAAAAAAAACTCCTCATCTATACAGATAAATTTACTTGGTCTAGACTCTAGAATCTCGAAGCTTTACATAAGAATTATCCATCCCTCAATATTTTGGTTTCACTCATTTGACTGCAAAATTAAATGCATAAAAGTGATAAAGGACTATAACATAAAGAACCATACGAACAAGCCGTAGTAGCGATTATAAATACTAACCTTAGAGTGTATGGGGTCACATGTAACAATTACTTCACTAACAGCAACGCGCAACGGCGCAAATGAAAATAACTTACCGGCAATAGTAAGGGTAGCGTTTCTGCTGAAAGCCTCGCCAACTCCATTTCTAGCGACGCACCTATAGACACCTTCGTCGTTTTCCTTCTTGCTACGCATGACTCTATTCGAAGAGACAACAATAGGGAATATAAAAAAACCATTCTTTTTTCAGTAGGTACTGGTACTACTTAAATACCCTAAACTCGGTTATTCGTGGCCTCAAAGCTGTAGGGTATTGTGTTCGTCGCGCATTTCCTAATCAGCAGGCATAGAGCGCCATCTTTCTTTTAACTGCGCACGCACGCTTCTTTATTATGAAAAAGGGAAATAATATTTTTCATTACTCATGCTCAGAAAGTAGGTCTGAAGTTGCCTGAGAAGCGGGTTGAAAGTAGCCCTTTTCAGCCCTAGGGAGAATCGCTTTCAACTGACAACTGTCAAATTATAAAAAAAAAACTAGGTCTATTTTCACATTTCTATTGAACCATGTTTCAACTTTCTATACAGCCAGCGCGATGTAAAATTGAAATAACGTAAAGTTTAAGTAGGTATTAATTAAAATAAAATTCACTCACTTTTTCTTAAGCTAATTCCTATTTATATTTTTTTATTTTCTTTAATTAATACTTAATAATTAAAGAAAATATTTTTTTTAGGTCGCCACAATGTAAATAAAAAATACTGGCTGAATAGCTAGCCGGCCAAAGAAAAAGAAATAGGTGGGAAAGTGTCAAGCGACTATCCGATCTTCACTCATTTTTTCTTTAGCTAATTCCTATTTTTATTTTGACTTTCCTTGCATTCGTAATGAAAAGCACAGTGTTACCCTCGGGAGAAAGTAACTTATTTAGTGCCTCGAACTATTGGCGCCCTCGCTACGCTCGGGCGCCAAACCCCGTCTCGGCACTAAATGAGTTACTTTCACCCCTTGGATAACAATGTACTATTTCACGTAGGTACCTATTTGTATCCAGATCAGAACATCCTCAAATTGAGAAGCTGTTAATATCAAATCTTACAGTAAAGTAGTAGAGGTACAACAACAATAAAAACAAATAAAAGCAGATACAACAGGATAAGTACAAGGGCTCCTTTTTAATACGAAAGATAGAAATTTATGATATTAATTAAATATTATATTACCTACTTAAATTGAGAAACTTTAAATTATAAAATTTTTATTTTTCACTAAGATAAGGAATACGGGAATGCCGCTTTTTCTGAGTGAGTAAGGGCGAAGGGCGTGAACACAAACCAATATGAAATACCTAGGTACAGCATAAATAGCATAAATGATTACCTAAGAAACAGCAATCCATCTTCAAGCAAAACTCGGTGGGGATGATCACTAGACGTAAGTGGGGCACCATCTTTATACCACAAGATTGTTGGCTTCGGTTTTCCTTCAGCCACGCACCGCAGGGTAGCGGGTTCGCTTCTCCCCACGACAGTGTCCGCCGGATGTTCCTTGATACGAGGCGCTCGACTTTGAGCTGCACAAAAAAAAATTAAGAAATACTTTTAACTGATTGTGGTTCGAAACCAAAAAACTTTTATTTTTCTTACAAAACAGGCTTTATTCGTTAATTAAGTGAGCTCAGCCAATCTGATTTATTCTGTTGGTTTTATTTTACAATTCTACCAGAAGAAGCATTATCGCGGTCACATAATTTTTTCCAACCCACCTTTTGTAGCCGTCGGGAAAAAAAGCAAAAAATGCAGTAGCACGACACTTATGAACTGGTTCCATGCACGTTTATCTCTTTTAATTACACACTCGACCATGCTTGATACAACTGATTATAGAGGATTGCGCACACTATTTTCACACCACTTGACCATAGTTGTTTAGTGGGAAAACATCGCAAACTACACCTTAAACTGTCTCGAAAATAACTTTTAGTTAAGTTTTCATATTTCTAAAATTTATTAGTTTTGATCATTATGGTCATTTTTATTGTTAAAGTTATTGTTTGCGTACTTTTCGATCGAAATCGCGATGTATACGCGTCGCTAAGTGGCACAACCTCCCGCCGCGATATCTTTGAGGTTACTGCCCCCTCTCTGCTTGTCATTTCGCGCCGACTCCGTAACGGACAGGGGTTTGTATTGTTGATTTTTAATAAATACTTTTCATAGAACAAAGTCAAATATAATATCCGTTCTATTTTTAAAATACAGGCTATAATAAAAAAAATTAAAAAGATAACCCAAAATAGAAATTAAATTAGGTACCTACTTATAAATTAAAATATTATAGGTATACATTGTAGGTACATAACTGTGTCTCTACAATAATTTTCATATGAAGCCTAAAGGGAAATTTGATTATATGTCCACGTAATAATTTAGCACAAGCTAGCTTGGCACGTGTCAATTGGGATGCTGCTCATTCCAAATATGCGGGTCACGTAACTAAACACCTAACCGTTATGCCTTGGTAAACCACAAGATATATCCTGATCTAGATAAGACCACTAGAAAGATCATTTGCGAATGCTATCACTTTCGCATTTATAATATTAGTAAGGAAGTAAGAAATTTAGTTGTAGAATATTTTTTCTATAATTATAATCGTTTTTTAATTGTCCTATCTAGTAAATATAGTGGCAGTCACTACCTCTAAACTGACTCTGTTCAATCAACCGATCTGGGAATAAGGGAGCTTGGCCTAATTACCTTCTTTTTGTACAAATAGGTACCGTATTGTGATCGAATTTTTTCTAAGAGATAAATTGATGTTAATTATATTTATTTATAAGACTTATGAAGATTTATCTATCGGACCTAAACAGTAAACATACTACCTTGCATTCCCATACTATCCATATTTTGTCAAAAATAATCCTAATCATATTATTCTACGACTTTGTACTTATTAAACAGTTTTAGTAAACAAATAAACGGTATACCAATATCTAATAACAAATGAGCGATATTACATAGATTATTATGGAACACGTTCAATTTTACAAAGGAAGTAATAAAAAAACCTAATTAACCAATAGCGGCCATGTTAAGAATAAAAAACTTAACTTCCCGGCGATGATGAATACTACTAACTTCCTTAAAGTCCATGGATATTCCAGCGCTACTGTATTCGGCTCACGTAGATACTTGTAATGCTCTTTGGACTGTGTCAGGTGCACCCAACTGCATCGATACCCAGCACTGTGCGTGCTTGTCTTATCACTATTCAATCCAAATATGTAGAAATAATATTAGATAGAGAAGAGAAACTATCGTTAACCGCTATAAGGAATAATCTTCTAAGATATTTTATTAAATTCACTATAAAAACTTGTAAAACTGATAGGTAATACTATAGTTGGCCTGAAATTTTGCCTCTAATTAAACTTAAGTTTTGTGAATGCACAACCACTTCTGAATATTTTTTTAGTAACCCGTGGTTACCTATAGTATTGGTGGTACAATTAGTAATTTTATTGAACACGCTGCTTATTAACCCCATAAATTGAAAAAAAATAAAAGAAAAAATATTACGTATTGATGATAATTCTACAGTATTCAAACGTGAATGGACGGAGGCACAAGAAAGTGGCAAAAACGCCCACTTCCGATTGTTTTTAATCCTTTTTTTAGACATTTTAGGTATAGGTATTATGATGTAATAGGTACCACATAATTTTACCCTTTTTCCAATATTCTATATATTATTCTGTTATCGATTTGTTTTTAAATGAAATATTAGAAGATATATTATTTTTATAGCGTATTTCAAATGGATCTAGGGTTATTTTTTTATTAATGTCTACTTAAGTTACCTTTTGTTATCAGATGTCTTATATGTGTTAATGAATTAAGTGAAAACCTGATACACCCCATTTAAAAAATAAACAATAATATGATTAAAATATATTTTATGTCGAAAAAATTTATACTAGAAATTATTCAACATTAGTTTGGAGGTGGCCTGGCCTATCTACGAAATTCCAAGCGCTACGCCCGCGCCTACTGGTTCGAATTTTTTTGCTACTAAATATTGTACCTAAATAATTTAGACATGGGCTAGACATATGAAAAAATATAACCTATATTAAAACATAGGTATTGCGATCGATTCGCTAGTTGATTCTGAGCAAACTACTTTCTAGTTTTCAGTTAATTAAATAACACGTTGTATAAAAATATCATAAACCATTTTATACAAAAAAAAATTGTGTATATCCATCGTATTTTTTTTTACATCGTATTGTTATTATTAAACATCTCTTAAAAAAATATTAATTTCAAATTGTTAGGTATAGTAGATAATTCTTATTATATTAATTATATTATATAATATTATATGCACAAAGTTTTAAATAACAATAAAAATGCCCAATCCACAGAATCGATTTGTTTGGAAAACAAAATAAATTCTCATCTTTATGAACCAAGTCGGCGTTCGATAAGTCGGTACGGACTTATGGAGCAACCACCTCGGGGTCCGTTAATACAATCAATTGACCGCCCATAAATAAAATAGCTGACAGTTTGCGATACGACACACGAATACACCTCGCGTAATTGAGAAGCGAGATTACCGGCAGTTTACAGACAACAAATCAATTAGGCCCGATCGGATAAAAAGGATGCATTAATGTTCAAACAGGAGATTGAGAATATAAACTTCGTGATAAAACTTGTTAGGGACGGTAAAGGCAATTTAGTTGCCCGAAATTGTCGTCGTGTTTTTCAACACTTGAAAATAAATTCAAACGCCTTAATCCTGATGAAAAATTCTATTTCGGACAACAACGAAACAAATAAATAAACACGTTTATACCCCTACACAAATTCGAACAGGAAATCAGTCGCTGGATACCTAAAGGGCTTAAGGCTATAATCCCTGTTTTTGTTGAGGGTGTTTGCCAACAAATGAAAGTGACAGTGCCTACAGTGGAGAAATTAATCGTGAAAAATCTCTCGAAGCAAGAGGACGTTGAGGCAAAGAGGAACAGCCGCGTTAAATCGTGCCACGTGCGCTGTCTGTTATCAGAGCTGACACTATTGGGTTGAAGCCAGAGGGAGAGATTTAGTTAAATATACCATAAATACTCGTTCGCAATAAATCATCATCTTGTTGGGTGATATTTTTGCAAAAACAACGAGCCTAAGTTACCAAAAACAATGGAATTTGGATTTGATTTGATTTTATACTGCACTATATCTATACATAATATAATTAATCTATATACAATATATACATATATATAAATGAATCCCTATTTCCCTTGGTCACGGCATCACGCGTGAACGGCTGGACCGATTTCGCTTGTTCTTCTTTGTTGTGTTTGTTATTGTAAGGAGAAGAAGAATATGAAAGAATATTGGAGTTCCTGCGGGAATTCCGAAACTTACGCGGGTGAATCTGCGATAATTAGCTGATGTTAAAAGGTGTAAATTAAGCTACTTTGAGTTACTGCGGGAGTTAAGAAACCCACGTGGGTGAGATCGCAGGGCACAGCTAGTATAGGTATTATATAAAGAAAATAATGTGCGGATTTCAATATCACTATCAAAATCTAAAATACAAAAAAAATAAAAAAAAATATGAAAAAAGCGTTTATTGAACACAAAAAACGATACGATAAGGGAGCACTAGTCCCTAAACTAGACAGACTAGACAAGACTATTTTATAAGTAACAGATTTTTAATACCAGGTGGTGATCCCATACTGTTGAACATATTGTATTAATTATATTACCTACTATCTATGCTGTTATCTATATGTACTCTGTGTTGAAATAAAAACCGGATTAGGTACCTACAACGCCACGTAACTAAAACCAGATTATTTCAAGAGAGACCAACAAAAGTTCAGTGTGTAATGCAATGTAGATGATAATTTTTTTCATTTCATTTCATTAGTAAATTCCCGAGACGAAAGTCAAGTTAAGCATCCAAATTATTGGGTAGATATGATAACAAGTAAATCGAGTGAATTTATTTGAGATTTGCAAGGGCGGCACGTTATCACGGCTGCGAGCGGTGAGCACACAATGAGTAATAACAAATTACGCTAAAGGTCTGCCAAGGGTGAACGCTATCTTAGACCCGACGTTACAATTGCGCATAGTAGCTTAATACTTGGAGTGAGACAAGCAGTAACAGTGGCGGCGTCAAGGATAAAGATAAAAGTTTGAGATTTCTAAAAAGGAATGCTGGAGCTGGATTTTCAAAAAAGCATCCGTTATGAAATAAAGTTTTTATATAGGTACGATATAATTAATTATGGCCACTTACCTATCTATTACAGAAAATTTGGAGTTTATTTAAGTAGGTACCTAAAAGGAGAAAGAAGTGGTTTGTGTGTGTGCTAATTGCGATGGTTTTTGCAGGTTGTAAGTTTTGTAATAACTATGTACCTACCTACCTATATATTTTTGACATATTATATTCCGAACTTAAACATGTCAACTGCATTCTGAATATTTGTGATTTGTGTGCGCCAGTTCCGTAAGTATAGATAGCTTGTTAGCTTCTTAAACTAAAAGGGGTTTAAAGGAGAGGAATGATTTATTGGGTAGGACTTCATAGGTATAATATTAATTTAGATCATCTAGAATAGGAGTGTGTCAAAATACAAAATAAAAATGAAAAGAAAATACAATCATTTTGAATTACAAATAGAATACAAAATACACCAGGTTTTAAAAATAAAAAGTAATAGAAATGAGGCAGGATATCATAACGAGTGGCATACGGCCCCCTATAGTTACAAGCTAAAACGGTATACACGTCAATTTCGTTATGCAGACTTGTCGTTAGTTATACGTATGCGAGTTACTTCCGATAGATTTTTTGTTTTTTTCTAATTATTCGAGAAAATACCTACTTAGATAAAACGCATTAAAGTTTAGGAGTGGGAGGTTTCGACGTCATAACTAAGTATAAAGTGTACCTAGGTGTGACGTCACACGGAATTTTAACTTGAATCGCAGTTATTTTTTGATTACGTAGAAAAAGGAAAAATACTCCAACATTTTTATTAATCTGCAAGAGATGGACTAAAATTTAAATTTAGTTCATCATGCCAATTATGTAAATTCTATAAATAATAGTATTTTATTAAACTTTAGTTTATACTATAAAAAAAATGTTTTCCTAATTCAAAAACCATTAAATTTGTCTATATTCATCTACCGATAAAAATTTTAGACTGCACTAAATCTAATGTTTTGCTGTGCTTATACAAATTTTTAGTCAATTTTATTTTTATTAGTATCATCCTTTTACATAATAATACCGATCTAGATCTAGCTACCTCATACTCTATAAGAGTCCCCCTCGTACATAATATATTTGAATCATTTGTCCCAACCGTTATCTTTGACAGACAGTTTTTTTAGCAATTCGGGGAGATCCGTGAGCAAATTCAAACTACTTCTTTACGTACCTACATTTTCGAAAATAACTTTTAGCTGAATATAGTTAGTTTATTTGAATAAAATCCAAGTGTCTTATTTAAATACTTTTGCACACAATAAGTGGTTTTGCTTACAATGGATATTAATAATAGTACCTACCTACAACTTTTGTTGTACCTTGTTGCTTCTGTGGAGAAATGCAAATAATAAATATAATAATATGAAAGTGACTGCGAAGTTCAGAAGATCAAACATTGGTCTTAATTTCGGTTTCTTAGTATTTAAATTATTCTACACTACTACTTATTAATACAATAAATGCATGTTTTTGTTTGTTTCACGCGATTTTTGCAAAGAGGTGGGTGGAGAGTGGCAGGTAACCAATTATATATTTTCTTTTTATATCTCCTGGTACCCCAAAAACTTACCTACTAAAGGTATTCAAAACCTAAAGGGTTTAAGAGCAAAACAGGATGATCATTGAGAATTGTAGGTGCGCAAGAAAAAATATGTAGGTAGAGACTGAAATGAAACGTAAAGATACGACAAGGTAAATAACAACAGTTATATGGATGTCTAAAATTCACGGGACTCAAACCCTGGGGATAGGTATAGTATATATTTTTGGTTAAAATTTTTTTTAACAAAATAATAACTTCGTCAAAATTCATGCCATATCACAAACCTTTACAAGATAACACTGAATAAATGACGGTATTAGGGAAGGAAAGTAGCAAATATGTTTATCTGCCACCCTTTCCCTGGAAGTGCTCATCACGTGAATGAGGGTCTTTTGTCAGTGAAGGCCACTATATAGGTACATAATTATAATAACCATTAATGTTATAATAGGTTTACATAGAACTACTGTAATGTTTTTGTAGGCAGTCGTAGGAACGTGGAGTATCCACATTTTTGTCTTTATATTTAATGTAAAGTGTATAAGTACCTACTTACATAGGTAATGACTATATTTCTGGAAGGAAGGGACCGGTTTATGATATAATTCGGAGAACAAATTGAGAAAATTTACATATAATATAGATAGGACAATTAAACTAAAAACAAAAATGTACTTAGTTACACTGAGCTGAAACTTGTAGCGCGTTTTCATCACGTTTAAATATTATGTTGTACTTAACTATTTTTTAATTTAAACTAAAATTATGTCTTGAAAATAATATTCTACTCTTAGAAATACCTATCTATATTTATTGCTGCTAAAATAAAGAGTTTAATATAAATTTTTAAATACGTAAAATTTTAAATCGTAAAATCTTCAATGCCAATATGCTTAAGTACCGTTTGCGCTCTACCATTTCGGGCTAAGCTCCGCAAGCGGACTTTCATAAAACAGCAAGTTGATTGTTTCCAACTTTCACCCGGAAGACAGAGAATGGATTCGGACTAATACACGAACCCTTCCCGTGCCGACCCCCCACATAAAATGGAAAATGCTTTCGACGATTTCAGACTGTTTCCTATTGTCTGCCACGCCGCCGCGCTGTGTAGAACCCTTCTCTAACATCAGAAGCAAAAACATTATTTTCACAAAGCTGTTACGTTGTCTTTATATTATGCTGTTCCATTTTATAGCTTTCATTAATTTTTTGAATAGGTATGAATATCTGAACTCTGTTCTCCTTTCTTTAGGTATATATTATAAATTAAAAAATAAAGATTTTTTGGTCAGGCATGCAAGGACCTTATTAAACTAATAATTAAACAAATATTATACTATACAGGGTGTAAGGTTAAACGAGAGACCTATTGATGCTTATATGTATTAATAATAACTTAATAACTGACAATATAAAAAAGGATTAACTGACAATATAAAGAAGGACAAGGTAAATAGCACGGGAAACCTTTAAATTTAAATTTTCAGTGCGTTGGTGACAATACTAAGTAGGTAAAGGGATGTTAAAAAGTCTTAATTATGAGTGCAGCTAGTCAGAAACTTTCGCGATTTTTTTTTTTGCTTGAGAAATATTTTTTATTTGTTTTTTAGTTATTTGGATGAGAATCGAATATTAAATGGTTCCTTGAATATGTCTCTCGTTTAACCTTATAAATTGTATTAGGTACAATAACATCTATAATAATACGATCTTCATTTCAGTATGATTATAATGTTAATTGGGTCTTCTAATTGTGAATTGTCATTAATTTTCCGCCCAATGTATCACGGGACAAACAATATATCAACCGATAGATTTCCGGGTAGCAAGTCCCTGCCACTATTATTTATGTTTCCTCTATTATAATTTAACATTCTGATTTACATTCATGCGGGAAATTAGATTTCTGTGAAAGATTCGAGTAATATTGAAAATTTGGAAATTGGAAATATTAATGTAGTTTGGAGATTAGTAACAGAATTACTTAAATTTAAATAAATGTTACTTAGTCAAAGTATAGAAAAAGGCAGGGTTACTTGTAGGTATTATAAATATTAACACACTGATACAAAATGGTCAACCCCTACGATATCCTACGGTAGGGTTGAAATCGTACTATTAAATACCAGCTGTTTCTCACGGTTTCCCCCTGCGATAATTTCGGAGTTCCTACGGGAATTCCGGAATAAAAAGGATCCTGTGTCCTTCTATGTATCCCTGACAAAATGTAGGTATGCAAAATTTCATGATGATCGGTTGAGCCGTCAAGGCGGGAAAGTTGTAACAAAGAATCAAACAAAAAACTAACTCACATTCGCATTTACAATATGAAAGCTTAAATCAAGAAAACGCGATTGAAACCAGAGGCAACGGCTAGTTCCTTATTAGTTTTTCATAGGAACGCGGTCTAGCAAATGCGATCAGCAACACACGCCGCTGAGTGAGATGTGACAGCGGAAGTAAATTGGATGCGACAACATGCTTTTAGCGAGTCTCGCTCTTTGCTCTCCGAGGACAGTGGTGTCAGCTAGTGCTGCAATAGGATCACGGGCTAAGGTTGGTGGTATAAGGAAGGAGATGTTTATTTAGAAAGTAAAGTTGCACAGGCATCAAACCTTAGGTAGGTACAATTATAAATGCGAATGTGAGATTTTTTTTTGTTTGTTTGTTTGTTACGCTTTCACACTTTAATGGCTAAAAATTAATCGATCATCATGAAATTATGCATACACATTACACGTTGTCTGGCGTTTAAGAAGGATAGATATTCATATGGGTGCAAATTGCAAAAAAAAAATAATTTAAATCTTGGAAAATTATTATTATTATTGATATCGCACTAAAAGTAAGATTCCAACAAATAACTTCAACTTAAGCTGCGTTGCAACGATTAATAGATTTCAGCTTGTTAATATTAAAATTTACAACATTTATTTATTTATTAAAGCATATGTACGTGTCAGCAACTGTAGGACTGTTAATCAACACTACAGTAACTAAGAACTACTCTATCCGCTTACCATCTAGCTGTGTCATAATTTTGTACCCTCAGCAATTGGGTCACAGACGGGTGGAATTAATAGTACCAACAAACTTCCGTTAACAGAGGATAATTTATGTAGCTTTTGTGTATAATCCAATAGAAGGTAGCGGTTGTTTAGTTGATGCACGTATTTCACTATGTGCTATTACCATAATATTATAACCCAATCAAGCCATCACCCGTCTTGTTACATAGTCGTCACTTTGCGAATCATCGTCTTATCACTGCACGTCTGTTTTTCATTAAACACGATGATAGATAATAGTAATGGCCCTTGTATACCTTGATTCTTCTTTTCTTAATTTTTGCCATCTTTATTGGATACCTAATACCTATACATAACACTCAATCAGCTGGTGATAATTTTCAGAAAAAAACTAAAACTGTAATCGGAAAAAGGAAGTATTCCATCAATGATTCTTTTGATATAAATATATGTAAAATGATGTTTTCTTACCACTTTAAAAATTATGTTGTTATTACCAAATAAAATTTAATTATTATTTAAACGAAAGAATATCTTTCATTAATTAACTGCATCAAATTGAGTGCAACGCTCGTTCCGAAGCGAAGCTACTCCATAAGAGGCAAACGGTAGGTAGATATATCAACTAAACAGCCGGATTAGTGCTTATCGTAAGCCTGTAAACTCTTTAGCATATTATGACTGAGCTTAGTAAATTCTCATGCCTTCAAAGCTCCAATCTTGTTTATTGTGTATATTATTTTTTTTAAACTTTTTGCACAATATGGTACAAAAGGCGGACTTAATGCCATTGTGGCATTATCTGCCAGCCAACCTTCAAGATCTGCAGAAAGTGTGTGTGTTGTGTGTATATTCACATAGAAGATGCTAATATGGTTTTAGGGTTAAGTAGAGTAATTTGTTACTAGCTGTTTCCCGTGGTTTCGCCCACGTTAATTTGGGGGATCCCGCGGGAATTCCGGGATAAAAGTACCCTATATCTTTTCATGTACCTACTCCTGACAATAACAACGTATGCAAAATTTTATGCAGTTTCTTCAGCGTAAATTTTGGATTATCTACCCACGGGAATTCCGTGATAAACGTGTATGCAAAATTTAATCGTGATCGGTAGAGCCATTATTATCTGCTATTGTGATATAATCGACTGTCCAATAGCTATTAGACGTCGAGCATACGCTTGATATGACGTCAACAGTCAATTAATCCATACGTCCTTGATCAGTATGAGCCGTTGGAGCTAGGCAATTAGTGCTCGCCCGCTGATTCCACGGATATCCGTCTATCGATTCGCGTTCGCCAAATATCCTTCCGTTATATCCGAGCAGCCCTTGTATTGCGAACTCATAATATATGAACTAGGTACACGACTGCCGTTCAAAGAGAGGGACGGATATATGACCAATGTGTATAGTGGTCATAGTGGCACTATTGTCCACTGCCATTTTCCTGGTTTTTGAGCTCGCAATAAAAACCCAGGTTGGGAATTCCCGACTTTGTATAGGTATTCATGTCGTCATACATTTGGTATGTAAATTGTTGGTATGGTAAAGAATACAATACAATACAATATACTTTATTGCACCAAAGGATTTTCACAATATTAAATATAATATAAATTAATTTCAGGCAAATAGGCGGCCTTATTGCTAGCAGCAATTTTTTTCATCATTTTTTCATCATTTCATTTTTTTATCAAGAACGTGTTATGTAACTAATATTTAACCATAGTAACTTAGTGGTTTCCAATACAGCTTTAATTTACAACCATTTTTTTTATTTGATATTTCAGAAAAATGTTTATAATAAACCTTCAAAAGTCGTTAACCACATCGCATGTAAGTATAAAAATGTTCTATCTTTTCTTTCCCCTGACAATATTTTCGGCTGTTTATCCGCTAACAAAGCGCATTAACTCGATCTATGTCCTATAGTTTTGATGGTAACGGTCTTGTTTATACCAACGTCAAGCGCCTCTCGAGTAGACATACAACTTTTGAGAAAAACACACTTCGTATTATCACCACTTCACGTCCGCTAGCCTCGATACATAGATACCTATCCATTCTATATTTATAAACGGCAACATCGAAGCGAACTCTGTCGTAATTCCATTTCGTTGGGATTAAAAAGGGTCTCTTGAATAAATTGATCGAATTATCTGTTGTAATTTTTGATCGAGAAAATATTTTTACCCTCTGTGCCTTTTTTATATTCAAAATTAGATTTTATAGACATTTCCTTATGTTTATGCTTAAATTTTTTGTATTTTAAAGGTATTTTAGAGCTTAATAAGCTTTTTATATTTTTTGTGATGTGATTTGCTGATCACAGATTTTCTTCTAAATCTTTTTGTCATCTTAACTTAGCCTTTACTAATACTTTAGTTTTATACCAAACTGAGTTACATCTTCAGCAAAATAATCGAAACATGGTAACGCTATTCATCTAATTCCTTTTAATAATAAGATCACCAACAGTCCTGCTAGAATCATCATCCAAATATCAATATTTTATTTCTGAACCTAAAGGTATTTAGGTATACAACGTTTTTATATCAATTCATATTAAAATCAGAAATGGTACGATTTAAGCTAAAAAAAGTTAAAAAATTATTATATTATTAATAAGTAAAGGCACGTAAAGGTGAAATCTACAAACCTAAATATTAAAGCAGCACCAATAAAATATTCCGTCCGTAAAATTTAATTTGCCGAGATTCGTCTGCCAAAGATTGATAGAGTCTAACAGAGGGCTTTAAAGACATTTGCCTTGGGCGTGCTGATAATACAATTTAAAGTTTTTAGGCCCACATGAGCCTCCGTCTGGTTGCCATGGAAACCCCCCAGCTTGCGGCGGATAGCTTGCGGAAATTTCGGTAAATGCACACTGTACACGGATAAAGGAAACAGTTTTCCGAGAAGGTGAATATCATTAGCTTAGCTGATCACGCATCGATGGTTTTACCTATTCTAACACTCGCGTTATCTTACCAAATTGAAAACAAAAATAGAATTAATATAGTATTAGTGAATACATTTTTTATTTAAGTACCTTTTAAAAAAATAACATTAGTGAAAATTCAACCTATATATTATGTTCAAGTTAGAATTAGATAGTGGTATCAACGATGTGCCTATTCATGCTGGATTATTGAAAGTTGTTACAAAATAGACAACAGCTCCAAAAATATATAGGTACAAAAGTAAAAATGAACAAGTGGTCTATTCTACGAGTACATACTATTGCCGCACAGTCCATGTAAAAAGCCGTGTCGTTGTCACATCCCTTTTTTACCCTTTTATTCGCAGAGAGGGATTTTTATTTTCTTTGCCAATTTTCCTGACACTGCATAAAGAAGAGTTTTTCTAACCATTCTGCGCTTTGATTGTTTGATCGAAATGATTTCTTTAAAAAAAATCGCTGTAATGCAAATTAGATCTTTTAGTAACACTTAGGTAAGTATTATTTATTCTGTAACAATTAGTGGATGATAAATCCTTAAATATTATAAAACAAAGTCTTCCGCCGCTTTTGTTCAGTCTGTCGTTCTGTCTGTTCGCGATAAACTCCAAAACGACTGAACGGGTTTTTATGCAATTTCCACCGATAGATAGAGAAATTCATGAGGATTGTTTAGGTTAGGTTAGGTTAGTGTAATTTGTCAAGGTTTTGTGTAAATTGGTTGAAATATAACGATAATAGTTGGAAGTATCGGAAAAAGTACTTTGTTACGCTTTCACGCGACTCAACCGATCGCCTGCATAGCTAAGATGCGCGCTACGATATGTTTATCGAACGAAAGATAAAATTGTCAAGACAACAAATATTTGTGGGCGTCCCAGCAAAAAAGTTCAGTAGTGGGGTATTGAGTTAAGACTAGATTCGGTTAAACATTTTTTGCTGCCATGTTACCACTGGTAGACAAAACGATATAATATGTCAACGAGAATCGATAAAATTTTATCGTGTTGCGCATCTTAGCTATGCAGCACGAATTTTTGCATATATACTTACACATTGTCAGGGGTACAGAGAAGGAGAAAGGGTACTTTTTATCCCCGAATTTCAGCGGAAACTTCGGAATTACCGCGGGTGAAACTGCGGGGAACAACTAGTACCTAATTATATAATTTCAATCTAGAACTCTTTGTACATTAGTTATATTTTATTCTATTAGGCGCATTGCTTTACGAATTATTGTTTCGTATAAATAAAGTTAAAAGAAAATTATAATTTACTATAAACAGAATACGTTTATTGTGTTGGAAAATCTTAGCCCTTTTTAAGTATCTATAGGTACTGGGATGGTACTGGGGTTGTGACTTGTGTGAGTGGGAAAGCAATCCCAAACAAATCCCGACTTACAAACTAGGAAAGCTCAGAGTAAGTAGGTATCTGTCTTATAAAGTAAAAAGAACTGAACGCCCCTTTTTATTTGTTTCCGTTGATACTTTTCAAAGGTTTTTCTCTTTTTATATCCTCGCCTACTACCTACCTACTTTTAATTTACTTACATAAAAATCAAAATTTAAAAATATTCTTCACATTTTTACCACTTAAGTAACTAACCGCCGCACTCAGAGTCGACTTTAATGATTACTTAGTTAAGTATAGATTTTTAAAACAAAACTGCTGCAATCAGAGAAGTTTAATAAATTAATGTTAATTGGCATTTAACTAATTAAGTTACATCTCATTAAATGCCAATTAACATTAATTCACTGAAGGTCTCTGATTGCGGCAGTTTTGTTTTAAAAATCTATACTTAACTAAGTAATCATTAAAGTCTACTCTGAGTGCGGCCGTAAGTATCTAATACAATCATTTAAAATTAAATAAAAATACAATATACCTACCTAATACCTACATTTTTACAATATTTTTAAAAGCAACCAAAACCGCTACTTTCCCAAACTAAGGGTTATATCAATTTTACCAATTTTAGATGTTTTTAGTTGATACTATTACTATAATTTTAATTTTGATTTATGAAACCAACTTACTCCCTTTCATACAAATTATAAGCCAACGCTAAAGGCACCACGCCTTCACATCACAGGACAGATGAGCGATTAATCTAAATTATGGCTATTATATCTAACCCTTTCCATTTGATAAGTGAACTACATTAAACGGTTCTCATATGTACACTGAGCTGCAAGAGTAGGTATATACATTAAAACCTATAGAGAAAGGGCTTAGACTACTGTAGACTACTACTTATAGAAATAGGACCTGAAGGGACACAAAGCAGCTGTGAAAATTCTGTCAGTTCCGTAGTTAGTTTTTGCGTGAAGCGCTCACAAATAGGTATATCTTGACAGACAGACTAATACACTATTAGGTACTCGGATTCTATTAATGGTAGGTGCTAAGCCCGCTGCATTTCCAAACTGCTCTCTGCATAATTTTATCAATTAAAATCCACCTTTTTTTTAAACTTTTGTTGCATGAGTTGCTTTTTAACCGACTTTTTTGTAACGGATTCAATAATTACAGTGCACTGTAACCAGCGAGCCCGACTTGTTGCAGTGACAAGTGACAAGTGACATGCTATTAATTCACGACAATTATAATCCGTAGCCATTAATTAGTAGAAACAGGTAGAAACTCGTGAACAACTTTCGTATTTTCCCCATTTAAGCTTCTTAATAAAAGTAGGCAAAAATAAAATACAGTCTTCAAATTGCAACTTGAATATACGAAAATTTTCGTGTCGAGCTTTTCAAATGAAGAACCGATCAATCATACTGTCTTCTACGTTAAAGAAAAAGAAAATAGGTACTTACATGGAATAAGTTTATATAATTTTTTGCGAGATGTGGCTAATATCCTCATTGGGATTTATTTATTTTATTTCTGGTCTCAGTTACAACATATTAGAGCGTTTTGCGACTTTAAGCTAAATTATCATAACGCATTTTATATCAGAACTGACAGCTTCCGAAATTCAAGCGGATAGTAGGTACCTTGTTCACAACTATTTGGTTAGATAAAGACTTAAGATCAAATTCCGATGCTAAGAGTTCCCGAGGGAATAATAAAATTGACGCAGGTGAAGTCGCGGAAGAGCAGCAAGATATTCATAATATGTATATTGAAATTTAATATCAGAGATAGTCGGCGTGAGGTCTTTCAGATACGTATAAAATCCAACTGATACAGCCAAAGACATTATAAGAGAATAGACGAACAATACATAATTTTACTATGCAATCCACGTCAACCAATTTTTGCGGAGGGAATGATCAAATTAAAAATCAATCACATCGTTGCGACACAATCAAATACCAGTCACCACAAAATACATTTCAAATAGCCCATCACATCGCTTTCCATCAAGTGGCAGCTATAGACAATAGTTTCTGCTAGCCAACGGCATTTTGTTAGCATGAGATCATTTGACTGCTGCGTAGTTCAAGGGGAAAGCTTAGCGGCCGAGCGTTTTGTCAATCTATTCTCTTTCAATATCTTTGGTTATAGCCATTACGACATCCTCACAAATAGTCGATGTTCACCATGCCAGCACTAAAACAAAATAGCGTTACGTCAATTTTATTCATGTCTATTACCTGAGAGCATCACGCCGCGTTGGGTTTCTTTTTTTAATAAATATATGAACAAATACGCCTATTTTATATATTAGTTGCTATTTCTCATGATTTCATGTGTGTTAATTTTGGGATTGCCTCGAACACAACACATTTTTTGGAACAAAAGTCCTGTCCAAAAGTAGTTATGTCAACAACATAAAGTAGATTCTCTGTAGTTTCCACCAGCATGAATTTCAGGATTGCTTCGGAAACTCTCATGGGATAAATCTGCCGGCCCCATTTTTTTTAGAACTGTTTTATACAGAATTTATTTTTATATCAATGTTAACATTATAGTAGTAGTTGTAGACTACAATCACGTTTTTAAAACGTTAATTAGGGTACAGCAATCAATTTTTATTTAATGAAATCAGCAAAAAAAAAGATCACTTCAAAAAGATCAAAGTTCAATTTATAATTATAAACAACTTGAATATTGTTTGTACAAACGTTCACAAACAGTCACCGGGCGCCCGCACATTCATCCTTTGAACTTTGCCAAAAAACCGACACTTGCCCGATTCGCGGCATTCACGTTCACAGGCGCGTTCACGGGCTCGGGCGTACCGTTTACACGCTCGTGAATGTGAATGTGCACGTTGAATGTAGAGTTGAACGCACGCGTGTGAACTTACCATGAAATGTCACAATTATCACACGTAAGGTTATCACAGTGAGTCATTCGTCGGCCAGTAGTCAGCGTGATCACACTGACTGTGTCACATCCATCGTCTATTGTTTTTTCTGTTGTCGTTTATTTGTGATGCGTACGCAATGCGTTTGTTGTCGTTGTTGCTAATATACTCCTCATTGTTATCGATCAGCTTGTGTGCCGACATGATTATTGGTGATACAGTGCACAGAAAAATGGTGTTCCACCAGAGAATCAAGGAGTACGCGATACCGTTCAAGAAGAGAATCCGTACGATCACTTACACGGATCCAGACAGAAGAGTTATCAAGGTGTGTACCAGTCGTTTGTGTTAGAAACGACATAATAATTGATTTATTCCATGGATTATTTCATCTGATATGTCCAAAAAAATCAATTCTTTTTTAGTTAATATTGATACTGCATGTTATGTTTAGGTGGTGTGTGTACAGATAATTTTAAAATATAATATACTTAGGTGTTAAAAGTGGTTGAATTTTTTGTGAAATGTTCTTAGGAGGTAGGTAGTTTAGTATTTTCATGGGAACTTAAAACAATAAGTAAACGTACCGCTGTGCTGCTATATATGTGGGTATACAATGTACATACGTTTCGATAAACGTTCAATGTCAACTTCGTAGTTATTTTCATAGTGATATTTTCTGTGAACAATGCTTGAATTATTATTTAGATTTTTTTTTTCCTTTTAAATAAATTTCACTCGTATTTATGTAACAATTCAAGATAGGAACCGGTATCCCGGATAAGATCGCTTTATCAGTGTCGACCATTGAAGCCACTTACTTTCCTGATTTTTCATAAAAACAGTTTTAATTTCTATTATTTGTGATGTTTAATATAGTACCTATTCACTTCATCATTCGCTGGGAAAAGAACAAGCTGAAAGATGTTAGGGTATATCTACGCTTTGTTTTAAAATATAATATTTGTTTTTAAAACGTATAAAAGCAACACAATATAACACTATAGCTCCTCGAAGGTACTCGCCTCCGCTAGTGTGTTTTGTATAAATGCGCTCACGCCTGCACTATCCTGTCTAGTTGTAGTTCACGTTCAAAAATTTTAAAATTGTAATATCACTACATATTATAAAACGAAGTCCTCACCATGTCTATCTGTCTGTTCGCGATAAAATCAAAAACTACGGAATGGACTTTATGCGCCGGTTTCCACCAATAGATAAATTGATTCGTGAGGAAGGTTTAGGTGTATAATATTATGTCAAAGTTTTGTGTAAATTGATTGAAAAATAATGATAATTGGACGCAGATAAGCAATAACATGTTAACCCACAAACTTAAGTTATTGATTCAGAACGATTTATTGAGAGTTAGGGAACATTTTATTGTGTTTACCTTATTACATTGCTTAAATATGTAACTAAATATTTAACATAAAAAATGTTGACAGAAAATGGCGCTAAACTTTTCAAACACGATTTACTCAAAATTTCTCCAGTGTGGGTTAACACACTATTGCTTATCTATCTCCAATTATTGGTTAGTGGTTGGTAAGTGCCAGAAGAAGTCAAGCCGTTGTCGGGGGTACATAAAAGGACATACGGTACCTACTTTTCATTCCGGAACTCCCGCGAGAACCCCGAAATTAATGCGGGGAAAACCGCGAGAAAAACTAGTCTTCTCTATTCTAAATATTTTCATCTTGTCACTAGGGTGTGGCTGCGATTGACAACGACTTCTCCCATGCCAGTGCCAACGTCACCGAGGGTGGTGTCGGCTTCTCATACGTCACACTAAGGATGAAGAGCCAAAGGCATCACCCGCTCAACTTCGAAGTGGAAATATATGTCTAAGGAAAGACGGTTAAGAGGGTGAAACTCCTATCTTTAGATCTATAGTATCTATATTAGGTAATATTTATTATTACTACTCCTTCGGCCGCCTACAAAACCAGTTCTAAGTAATCAGTCAGGTACGTGCTAGTTGGCCGATTCCAGAGAGTCTAGTGGCAATATTTTTAACTATTCGATCTCTTTAAATTATTTTGTTGTCTTTTGCCTGTAGTTATGTTGTAATTATGCAGTAAGGACTTCTACACAAAATCCATTGATTCTTTAATACTAGTTCATTTTCACTATTTGTAGCGCTTCTACCTACGTTAGGGACATAACAATATTATTTTTAATTGTGTTTGTAGAAAATTAAAAGTGTTATTGTTTTTAATGTCATGGTCTCAATATTATGTTTTGAAAATAATTAGTTCGTACTCAGTTTCAACTTTTTGACATTCTTTTAATTTATTTCTTAGCTTAGCTTAGCTTTATTTTTTTTGTGGTAGTTGGTATACCAGTTACTTGGTCTACAGTTGTCTTTTATTCTCCTTATTCTCCTTGTATTATGTACTTAGTTGAAAAAATATGTTTCATGTAATAATCTCATTGCAAGTTATTAATGTTTGACAATATGGTTTCGTTCTTTGAATTTATTTTTTATCATATTTAGTACATATATATTTACCTTTCTAAATGTATAGGTACAAGTGTATTTAGATATTCATTCAATATAATCAAATATAAACTAAGCATATCTATAGCTATTTGTTTTAATTAAACCATTAAAAATTGCTATATTTTCATTTTCTTTTGTAATAATCCATTTATGTTCTTAAGTGTGTGCGAAAAAATATAACTAATATTGTATGATATTATTGTCTCAAATTAGAGTTATTGTCTAAGATGCCTTAATAAGTAATTAACAATAATATGTTTTTGTTGTACTAAATATAGGTAGGTACCTACGTAAGAGGATTTAGTTTTGTCACTAATTAAAGTATTTTTGTCTTCGAAGGAAACGTTTTGTCATTATCATACAACCATCTGATATAACGTATACATAATAGGTAGGTACATACGTATTGTAAATATGTAAAACAAAGATTTTTTTGTACTAGGGATAAACAAATTCTTTGTACTAGGTAGTTTTTATGACAATTAAAAACTGCCTGTCTACTGCAGAGCCGCTAATATTAGCTATATTTTGTTATATTATAATAATTCCTTTTTTATATTTAATTAAAATGTTTGTTCCATCGATTTATTAGATACTTTTTCTTTATCATAAGTTACAAGCTGGAACCAACGATTTGTTACAATTTACTCTTTACGTTTCTGTTGTTTCTTCATCAACTCGTACACTCTTCTAAAAAGTATCTCGATCAACGAATCACTACGTACCTATAACTACAAAATTTTTTTTACCAATTTTCAAAAGAGTTCCATTTAAAAAAAAACATACGCGTCTAATTGAGAACCTCCTCCTTTTTGGGAAGTCGGTTAAAAAATAAAACTAATTTGTGGTTGTGACTTTGGAATGGTGGCGCAGACGTTATGGAAAAGAAACTTGTTGGTGAATCAAAGCCCTGGAACTGGGAAGTGTAAGTTGCTGTAACAGTTATTTCTGTGTAAAAGATCACATTCATCCGTTGACTTGAAATGCAGACAAACAAACAAACTCACTTTCACAATAATTCTAATAATGTTTAGTACTTATACTTAAGTAAAAACTAATCCGATATCCACAAATTCAAATGCAGATACAAAAAGATTTTTTTCTTACAGTATAATATCTACTCCATAAACCAACAGCGGACAAAAACTTTTAGTGCGATTAAGAAAAACCCGGAAAATACGTTTCTCCCTGTCCTTGCGCGGAGAAACAGCTTACATTGGCACGTTTTTTGTTAGGACTTATGAGGCCCCAATAAATCAGTTGGACTTTGGTGGTCAGTGTCCCGGGACGTAGGAAAGATTTACGTTTAAAGCAAGAAAATACTTAAAATTATTATAATTTTGCAGCATTATTATATTATATTCGTCCTTGATCCTACAAAGCAAAAAACACAGGTATGGCTCTCAGTACCTATTTATATAAATTACTCCAAAAATTACTGTATGGGTATGGCGTCATTGGAAGCATGTGTTTCTTCTTAAACTATCAAGCATAGTTAGGTACAAGCTATTTGGCCTGCATTTTCAGCCGTATTTCACCCTTTTCACCTTGGGGTTAGAATTCCCAAAAATCCGTTCTTAATGCTTTAAAATATAGGTATTTATTTGCTAAACCATACAGTTTGGACTGTGCACCGACGAATAAGTCAGGAATTTCATTAATAAATCCAATTTGTGGTTTTCTTCCTTACTCGATAGCAGTGGCGAAGGGTGAAATATTGAGAGGGGGAAGCCGGAAATCTACTTTAATTTCAACTTATTAAACTATTTCCCCCCGCCAGTTCGGAGTTCCCGCGGGAATTCCGGTATAAAAAGTCCTGTCCTAAAAAGTCCTAAAAAGTCCCTGTATCCCTGATAACGTTCTCAATTACGGAGAGAGAGAAAAATCGAATTAGAGAGAGATGTTGCGTCTGAAGGTAAGCCGGTAGGAATCGGCTTCTATGGTACCTTCGCCACTGCTCGATAGATTTTTATGGCTCCGCCGTTTTGACGGTGAATCTGGAAATATCATAGTTTGAAAAAGCACAGTAAAGGTTGCTTACTTTTTTCTTCATATTAAAATACATAGTGATTATATTATCTTTGATTAAATTCACAAATTATACGACAGACTTTGTGTTGAAATCGGAGCGTTTGGTTTAAATTAATATCTACAATTAAAACTACAACTTAGTTAAGTATAAGACTTTAGAGCATAAATTACAAGAGAAAAGTTGGTGCTTAAAGTTGAAATGACTATTTAGAACAACTTTGCCTTAAAATTTCAGTATAAAATGCAATAAAGATTCCTCCAAAGTGTTGTACATCCTTGTTACGAAGGTTATGCTGACCGCGAGGGATAAACAAAAAGGGTAAGAGTTTTGCTTATGGCCCTTCGTTATTAATGTAATATCTGACACTTTGTTTTATGACACTTTCTACTTTTATTACACATAGTTTTCACGGGAAGGCCTACCAGAAAATATTGCGTTTTATTTTGAATATTAAGTTCCTATTATTTATAGATACCTCCTCGTGTACCTGTTTTCCTTACATCCCTCAGGATCATAAGGCATCTTTTTTGTTTACAACTGCTGAACTTACCTATTTCTTATCTATATACAGAGTGTCCTGTAAATCGATGTCAAGCCAGAACCAGGTGATAGGCTAATTCATAACAGCTGTTAACAGAAAAATATTAAAACCTTTGTTACGTTAAGTGTAGGTAATTGATGAATTTTAGATATTTAATTACATTTCTATTAAACATACAAATGGGGTCGTATACCTTATAGGTAATTCAAAAAATATTCAACATTTAATGCTACTTTGGTAATTTTGTTTTCAGATTTAATCTATTGAATGCTGCCAGTAGTAGAAAACTGAAAAACAGCCAGCACTCGAGACAGCCAGTTCTTTTTTAATACCTATATCGTAAAGATTGCACGTCCAAAACAGGACTTCCCCCAATCGCAGTAGAACCAACGCCCGGCGTTCGATATCAGTCGAACATTTCGGAATTTCCAATACACATTTAAATATATAATTTCTTTTTAGCAAAAATATTCACGTAAAAACTTTATTAAAAATAAGTTAAGGTCTAAATTTCATTGACGAAAACTTTCCACGTCAGCAAATAGTAATTTTGCTTAAGGAGTATGGCAGCACCTTCGACGGTGCTCGTAAAGGTAAACTCGAAAGAGTTTCCAATTTCAAAGCTATATAGGAGTAAATAGTATTCGTGAAGTTCGTTTAAAAAACGCACAGCTATAAAACGAAACTACTTCGTCTAATAGATATTTTTCTTGAACGCTACCTCTTTTTACACATACATACCTACATCGCATAATATTACAAACGTATTTTATTTTTTCAGTATATATTAGTAATGTTGACTTCGTTTTACACTTACCTACAGGTAACTACGATGGTATATTTTTACCATCGTACTTAATGGTTTTCTGATTTCTCTAATGACAAAAAACTTCATTAATCACAACGCTGTGTTTGCTAAATAAAAACATTGCTTTACTTGCCTACCATAATTTAGCATCCATACCTACGATATGAACATAATTTGTTAAAAATACTCAGAAATAATTTGCGTCATAGTCTATAATAATAACAATTTTCTAAAGACTAACGAGAATATCTCATTCAAAATTGTAAGATAATTTTTTGATCTCTCGAAATTTCAAGAATAGATCCACCATTTTTCTGATTCTTCTATGATGATAATGTCTATTCTTACAATATCATGGGCAAAAGCTTGTACCTAGTTACAAAGTTTTCCCGTTTTATTAATGAGGTCATCAATTGTCATCAATTATTGTGTCTTTTGTTTTGTATTTTACCCATTGTGTACCTAAAAAGGATACTTTGTAAAGCGTTCATTGCGTTGGCTAGAGGAACTTCATTAACCTAAATATAAGTAGTCAAGTATTTTTAGATCGATGTCAGTCTAACTTATGATGACAGTCAGTATGCATTTATAGCTACATTTTATGGCATTCTTCAACAATCATAGGTATATAAGTTGGAGCGACAGCTTATAATAATTGTCAAAGAGTGAAAATTATTATACGCTGCCAGTTACAGGTTAAACAGAATTTATATTTATTACATGTCTTTACAGTTTACTATTTAACATGCGTTTTACTATCCTAATATTGAGAGCTAATTCTATTAAGATATCTAAAAATGCATTTTTTAATTCAGTGCTAAAATTGCGAAAATTAATAACAAGGTTTTATCATGGATATTACATATTCACCTAATTGTGAAATATACCATGTGGTAGAAGATACATAATATCATATTCTAAGGGAATGCGGTCGGGGTCGAATTGGGACGCAAAGTAAGTATACGGTCAAAATTCAAAATTATGAGCAATGTTGCAGATTTTAACATAATCCTTTCCGAACAAAATTGAGAGCAGGTGTACCGAATCGTAATTAACATCATAAAAAAAGCTAACTGTTACTTTAAATTTAGTGCCATAGATTGTATAAATTAGTATTAGTACCTACTATAAATTGTGTAAGTGTTTTTTTTACATAGGGGTGGATATATTCAATTATGAAGAAACCCCTCTGGATTATGATCACAAAAAAAAATTAAGCTCATATCCCCTAATATATCTTATACTTAATAATATTTTATTATTATTTATCTTAAACAAACGATGGTTATCCAGATCTCTAGGCAAAGTTTAATTTTCAGAACAGTTTAATCTGATACAAAATTGTTGACAGTGGCGGCTGACGGCGGATTTCGTTTAGAAGCTAATTAGGGGAGACCGGGTACAAAAGTAACGGCGGGTCGAAAGTAACAAATGCCCTGTAAGTTTATCCAGTAGCCAAATACCATTTCGCTGCCATCAAGGTGATAGCCTGTGGCCCTTCCCTCACTTGAATTCAGTCGTAACGCGCGTCACGTGCTGTTAAATTGTGTGAGAGGACGATCCGTGGTTTCACAAATCAAAAGTAAGTTTTTTGGAAATTTTTTATTTTTGTTTTACGCAGTCTTAAAAACGTGACACTAATCTGAATATTTGCATATTTAATTCTTGATTAGAGTGATTATATAGTGTTTTAATTCGTTTTCGTCTAGCACGTTTCATTTTTAGGTAATCTTTCATGTTTTAACAAAAAATTGGTCGGGTACAAAAGTAACATAGCCCTATGGGTACACAAGTAACATGTTACTTTTGTCCCCGTATTAATTTACTTATGTGATAATTTAATGTGTGTTTTTATTTGAACAGCATGCATGCCGCGACAACGTTAAATAGCTAACACAGGAGGAACTACCGACATGGAAGTGTACCGAAAAGCGACTGAAAATGATTTCAATTATGGTATAAAAATTAGAGCCCTGGCAAAAAATATGATGTTTGCCATGTAGCATTATACAGATAAATAATAAAATTAAAAGCAGGAAATACTAGCGCAGTTGTGGGCTACCTTTGCGTCAACCGTGTTTTTACTATTGATGAGGAAAAAAATCTCCAGGACTATTTTAATCGAATGCTTTGGAGTTTATTTGGGTTATCTCCATCTGAAGTACGTAAACTAGCATACGAGTTGGCAAAAAATGGAAAAAAAATCCTGAAAAGTGGCCAAATATTGAATACCTAGTCTAACTAGAGAAAAATTATTATCATATACCTAATAATAACTGATCTCGTCATTACGTAATCTAAGAATAATTTGTATTGTTTTTTATTTTCTTAAAATGTTTTTTTTAGCACTCAAAATGTAAATCTTTATTTTTTATTATCAATACTAAGTGTTTAATAAATAGTTTGTTGATTTAATATCTGATACTATATTCATTACAAACCTAATCCATAACGAAATCCTGTACTGTTACTTTCGACCCACAACGTGTTACTTTCGGCCTCGCTACGTGGTCGAAAGTAACAAATGACGAATTTTTTTTAAGTCTCTGTAATTCACACAAAATACACAATAACAACATAAATCATGATACTAATGTAATTATCATGAATGGAATTTATTTAAGGCCATATTAATTTTAGTAAAATAACAACACCTAACCAGGAATCAAAGCAAAAGTACAAAATGTTACTTTTGTACCCGGTCTCCCCTACATAAGACTGCTCGGCTGCGGGCACCGAGCCATCCATCAATCAGGATCTGTCAGGGACTGAGCAGAGACTAATTTGCTCGTTTGTTTTGCTGCTAAGCCCGTGCGGCTTACTTCCACGGCTTACTGATAGATGTTTGATTAGACAAGACCTTAAAGTAAAATTTACCTATAGTTAGGTATATTACATACGTATAAGCTTAAAAGTTTTGAATTTGAAGAACCTACGTTCTTTAGCAATGGTACGTGAGTAAATATTATTTTATTTGTGCGTATTTACATCGGTTTGTTTTGAAATGGCTCATGAATAAATACTCAAAGGTTTTCTTAAAGAAATCTATACCTACATAAATAGTCTCTATAAAGGTATTAAAAGTTCGCTCTACATACGTGAAGCGCGAACTTTGTGAATACTCACAAAGAGTTATTTTTACTCAGTGGACTAATTAAAGTTTTATTTTACTTCATAATATAAGTACGTAACCATTTCTTTTTTCCAACTTTGGTATTTTAATTTTCGTGTTAGGTACCTACCTACTCACTCCCTTATATTCGATGAAGCTTCCTATATCTAACTAGGCAAGGAAAATAAGGAAACAACTGAAATTATTTCACCTCATCAGTAACACAATCACGAAACTCTTTATAGAACTTGACTAAGGCTTTTTGGCCGGGGTAAGTTTCCCATACGAAGCAAAAGTAAAGAGACGACGCCTGGCACATACAAATATCTACAAATGACTTTGAGAATTACGTTATTCGCATGGGATCACTGAAGATTGTAATTTCAGTACAAAAGATGTTGTGCATTTTGAACAATAAATTTTATTTTCTGTATTTTTTTTAATATAGCTAGTTAGATGTACATACTGTATAGGTTGTGGCTATATGTACGATGGTTGTTTCATTTCTTGCTAGACGCTGTGTTTTTTGTGTTGGTTCATTGTATTTGGTACCTACATATTTGAATGTCGATTTGATTGATACCTAAGTATAAATTTTATTGTGATAACTTTAACGTAATATATTTACTGACAATATGTCGTGAGACTGCATTCAATCTGAAAACGTCGCACTTGTTACACAAATATATGAGAAATAGTTAATTTCATTTCATTTCATTGAATAATGATGACGTGTTAATCTTTTTTTTGGAATGATTAGAAACATGAATCTCATAAATATCCATTTATTTGAATGATTGCGCCAAAAATGTATAATGTACCCGAATACTCTACTATATTTTCAACAAACATTATGCTACAATTACATCATTACCTATATTCAATTAGGTATATTTTTTGTTATTCAAAATATCTTACATGTACGTACCTATAGGTACCTATACTTATCTACATAAAATAAAAAGATACCTATTTCTAAAAACCAGTTTCGAAGAAAGGTACATTTCGCAGGTAAGATAGAATAAAATTACACGGGTAAAATAAAAAGTTAATTACATTTTGGACTGGAAAGCTCATGGGAAAAAATAATTTAAAGTCAGGAAAACGCATTTCATTTTTCACATTAATCAAGAATAAAGAGCGCCACAAAATGAATATCTCGCGAGATAAGATAAGAGGGATAACCGAAAAATTTTTGTTTGTTTGTTTGTATAGGTACGTTATTAAACATTTTTTTTTACGCAGTCTTCTTCTTCGCGTCTATTATTATAATTCTGCTAATGACAATGTTTCTTAACAATAAAAATATCTTTTCATCCCATCTATTCAAAATTGAAGTTTTACTCGCATATAAGTGCACCTAAAGTAGTACGTTTAGGTTTCCTTCAATAAGTGCGACTAAAAGTTGTACTGAAATCCATAACAATAAAACAATAAAACCTTACTAAATAGTTGCTGTTGTCCCACTAAATGCTGAATCCTTGAAAGATTCGTTTAGCAATTGAATCGGTGAAAGTGTGTATCGAAAAAAGTAAAACGCAGGAGAAGAAAGTGTCGGGGAGTTCGTGTAACAACCTCAAAGTGTGAGGGGAAGCAGTTTACGATTCTGTATTCCGACATCCCCATGAGTCTGGACTGTTGTCCTGCCGACTCGATTTCTTGATGACATAGTATTCGTAAAACTTTCACATAATTTTTTTTTTATTATTTATTTAAATTGCATTTGATTACAGGATCTTATAGGGGCATCAAAATTCAAAAAAATTCAAAAGCTATTTATTACTTAGGATTACAATCACTTGTAATCGTCAGCAGATTCTTAGAACTATAAATTAAATTACCGTCAGTTCGGAATAAGTCCTCTGCTGAGAAGAACTGACAAGAAACTCAGCAGCGCTGTCTTTTAATGATGATGATGATGATAATGATGATGATTTTAATCTTATAGGGGGAGGCCCCTACCCCCCACCCCAAAGATGACCCGAGTAAGCATTTTGAATAAGGAAACTTGAAAGAAAAGTAGTAAAAGATCACTTTTCATTCAAGAGTTTGGTTTGTAAAAAGTTTCATGAAAGAACATAAAAGACAATGTAAGCTTTTAATTTTCCAAAGCCTCACAGTAATAATTTACTTGGTGACCCACCCAAAATTTTTTAGCTCCATCCAGTTCCTACATAACTAAGTAAATTAAGTAGATTAGTTATGTTAGTGTAAAGCTATTGAGTCCATTTTTTTGGTATTGGTTATCTAAGTAACATAACTACTGCACTGTCGTGTACCTAAATTTGACCGTCAAATATTTTTTAAAGGAAATATATCTCTAGATATAACTTTAATAATTTGAATGATGCAAACTTAATACGCGTAGGCTATAAGTATGAGACAAAAAAATATGGAGTAGGTACCTATCCTGCCATTGTAAATTGCAGTCTTGGTAAACCGACTCAACTCTTTGCTTTCACGAGCATCTTGCTATAATGGAAAACATTGAATCGTCTTTCTTTATTTCTATCCATATATAGGTTTTATTGTTTTTATTAGCATATACTTTCCATCTCAAGAATGCATGGGGTCCAGGCGTCTTGAGACGTCACCCCTCATGGTTCGTTGCAATTTTACGAGCAGTTGCCCCTAGCCGGTGCTACGTATGCGATGGGCCCTCGTTTCTAGTCGTTTTAGCTCCTTCTCTTTGCTATTTTCGAATTAAAATACTATGCAAGAAAGTCTGGCGTAAGTACTTTGATACGAAACTAACAGTTCTCAAAGAAATTAATTCGCTTTATACCTACCTTATACTGATTTTTCAGGATTACTGTATAGATAGGTACCTATTTGCTGATTTTTTAGAATCAGAGTAGGTACTTATTGCATTCATATCATGTTCATAAATACCTTGGTACTTATGGAGGGTTGTGAACATGATATTATGAATGCAACTTATTACTGAACTGAAAATTAAATTTATTTTACATTTTTATATAGTTATACGGCTATACGCCTACTGATTTTCAGGATTTTTTAACACTTACCTTCCTACTGATATTCCAGGAGTTTCAAAGACCGTGTGCTTTTCGTTGCTTCGGTAACTAATATGATAAAAAAATCTATGTAGGTACCTGCCAAGTATATAAAAACTAACCTTTTATAAGTAATGTTATCCTTACTAATATTATAAATTCGGAAGTAAGTTTGTTTGTTTGTGACGGCTAAACGGTTCTACTGATAACCATGAAAGTTTGCATAGGTACACGTTGTCAAGGGTACAGAGAAGGACATAGGCTACTTTTTATCCCGGAATTCTCACGGGAACTCCGAAATTAACGAGGAAGAAACTACATAAAATTTTGCATACTACCTACACGTTAAATTGTCAAGGGTAGGTACAAAAATAATAGGGTAGTTCTACCTAAGTACTTTTATCTCGGAATACCCGCGGAATATCCAAAACTAACACGGGTGAAACCGCGGGGCACAGCTAGGAATATAATAAAATCACCTACATCGAATTCTTATTTTTTTTAATTTAAAATTTCTTATTTAACTACCTACCTATTTAAATTTATCCTTCAGTTGCTACAACAGCCTGGCTGAATTATAAATTAAATAAATGAAATCGCATCAATTGGTTCCGTAGATAAATATGTACTACAAAGTAACTGCCTACATTTTATAAGCTTATCAGTTATTTCGTTGTTGGACACGGCGTAGATTTATTGCCTGTAACTAAACTGTAGCGATGTTATGATAAAAACACTGTCCCAATTATCATTTATTGCTCATGCATATAAATCAAAGTAATAACGCAGGGAAAGCGTCGAGCTAATAACAGGCTACTTTGCCGACGCACGGCTGATTCGTCTAGCGACACTTGAGAGGCCTGATGGCGTGCACCTAGGAGGAGGAAATTGAAATGCAATTAGGTTTTTAATACAAACTGGTAAAGCAATGTACTTGACTCTTGAGTCTAGGCTATCCTCACTTACCTACCTACTTGACTTATTGCTGAGCTATAACCGTCATTAACAGATTATACTTACAATAAAAGATACATATATATCTGATTACGTATTACCTATCATGTTGATCCTTTTAAGTTTTAAAGTTGCTAGTTGATCATGTAAAATTAACCTAGAGTAGGTATTGTTATATTAAAGTAGGTATAGTTGTTCTATTTCACGAAGTCCGTTTGGCTATTATGATTGTGTTGACATGTGCACATACGCACATTGTTGTAAGTGTGCGTAACTTTGGAAGCCCTAAGTTTCTATTGCAACGATATTCACACACGAAAAATGCGCTCATCGGTACACGTCACTACAGCCAGGGCAGAGCGGACTTCGTGAAATAGAAAACTACTCCGAATTATTGAGAACGCCTTTCCCGATTCACAAGTTTTCTGTTTAGGTTTGGAGTAGAGATCTGTCTATGAAATCAGCATAAACTGACTAATCACAGACGCAGTGGTCAGTGACATATATATTTACCTTCACAGGTACATACTTGAAAAAGTTGGTTTGTAAAGGGTAGTAATAATATCTGAAACTACTGAACCAATTCCAAGAATCCTTTGACAATTGAAAGCAATGATAGGTAAGCCTGAATGACATAATATACCTAGTTCTTCTCCCAGAGCCAAGAGTTCCTGAGGGAGATCTGAATTTCACGCGGGGGGAGAAGCTAGTGTGGCATACCTACAAAGTCTCCAAAGTTATTCGTTAAGTTTAATTAAGCTTGTGTTCCCGCAGTTGGTGTACCTACCTATTTTGGATTTGACATACAAAACTTTAACTTAGTTCTTCCACTGTTTGAATTATAGTGGTAAGAAAGGGTCCAGACACTCCCTATTGAAATTTTATTATTCGGAGAAAAAACGTGTGCGATCGAAGCACAGCACCCCCCGACAGGAACCAAGTTCCTCGCGTCTTCAACTTTTTTACATGAATACTAGCGTGAGTTTCGGAATTCCCCCAGGAACTCCAAAGCAAAATTTTATAAAAAAAAATCTGGGTATAAACGTCCGTATTCTCAGACCTACCAAATAGGTAGGTAAACCTAGGTAGGTACCTACACAAAAAAAATCATAAAAATCGGTCAAGCCGTAAAAATTATTATGAAAAAACCAAAGTCGCAACGTAACATGTTGATCGACATGATTTAAATACACAAGTGTAATATACAATGTGCTATCGAATACTACAGGGTGTAAGTTGAACATAGTTGAAACCCTCGCTAATTCATACTTACGTGTAACTAATAAAAATATAATTAATTAAAAAACATTGATCAATCACAGAGAAAAACTTGATTTTCATTTGCCTTCGCGCCAGCTGCAATTATAGGGGGGGCGTTGACGGTTGAATGACCCATTCAACTAGGTCGGAGTGAATAAATATTCCACGTCAAAATATCAATTTTATGTTTTTAATATATTTTAGACGAGAATCGTAGGTATATCTACAAAACATCCTTCTTCAATACCTACTTTTATTGTTTAACTACACCCTGTCTCGTACAATGATACGTAACGAATTTGAATAACCTATTATACAACTTGGTAATGAATTAACCAAAAAACCTGATACACCACATTTAAAAAATAAACAGTAATATGATTAAAATATAAATTATGTCAAAAAAAATAATAGTCTAAAATTTATTCAACATTAGTTTAGAGGTGACCTATCTACGAAATTTCAAGCGCTACGCCCGCGCCTACGTGTCAACGAATGATTTGATTTTTTTGCTACGGAGGGCGTACTCGCCAAATATTGTGTCATATTATATCATTTAGACATGGGCTAGTGAAAATGAAAAAAAAAAATAACCTATATTAAAACATGGTGCGATCGATTCGGAAGTCGATTCTGAGCGAACTACTTTCTAGTTTTCATTTAATTCATTAACACGTTGTATGATAGGTTTGTATGGTAACGTGAAAATTCGGAACTTGCAATCCAGCCCCTTGAGCCAAGTTGACAATCTTTAAGGAATTTATCTTCATGTTACGTGGTCACGATTTTTTTACTGGCTAAGATTTTGCTGTAACGATAAAACGATTTAGGATTGTCAACTTGGCTAAGGAGGCTGTTCTAAGTTGGAGCTTCTTTCAAATGCGCATCAAAATTTAATACCTACTCATCTGCACTTTCTATTGAATTTCTTGCTTAAATACCTACTTAATTCAAGAGACATCTATAAACCTTTTTTTACTCTAAAACAGCTTAAAGTAAGCCACCATGAACGATGGTTCTCGCTTGTGATCTTTATTAAACTGTTAAGTTGATCAGAGGAATGGGTCTAGATGGCAGTATCTCTTGTTGTTGTTGTTGTTGTTGTTGTGTATGTAGGTAATCCCTGTAACGAGCTTTTATATTCTGCTAATCCGCGCTTTCCTTAGAAATAAAATTGTCTGACCGCAAACTGGAAACTTATCCATGATATCAGATCCTACCTTCATTTACGAAGATAGACATCTAAGCCGAGACTTACTTTAACTGTATAATATCTCAGAGTAATAATAATTATATACCTACTAGTCCTTATACGTACCTACTAGTACTATACTACTACTACAATATGTACCTAAGTTTAGGTGCGTAGTTAAATCTGTGTCACATTATAAGATACTAGCTGTGCCCCGCGGTTTCACCCGCGTTAATTTCGGAGTCCCCGCGGGAATTTCGGGATAAAATTTGTCCCCTATGTCCTTCTTTGTACCCCTGACAACGTGCATGCCAAATTTCATTCAAATCCGTTCAACCGTTTTTGCGTGATTGAGTAACAAATATCCACACATCCAAACTTTCACATTTATGATATTAGTAGGACTAGCTGTGCCCCGCCGTTTCACCCGTGGTAATTTCGGAGTTCCCGCAGGAATTCCAGGGTAAAAAGTACCCAATGCCCTTCTCTGTACCCCTTATAACATGCATGCCAAATCCGTTCAGCCGTTTTTGCGTGATTGAGTAACAAACATCCAAACATCTACACTTTCACATTTATTAGTAGGATTAAAGGATGATATTATGGCACTAGCGCGCGAAAACTGAAGCCTTCAAACACCCCTAATTAGGCTTTGCTTTGAACTATTAGCAGATACCTATCTCTTTCTATTCCATAATTTCCGTATTAGCTTTCAAATTTACACGTATAATTATGTAAAACCAGAACAATACATCGTGTTAATTAGTTAACTGAAAACTAGAATGTAGTTTGTTTAGAATCGACTTCTGAATCAATTCACCATGTTTTAATATTGGATATATTTTTTCACTTTTACTAGCCCATGTCTAAATTATTTATAATAAACAATATTTGGCGCGTGCGTCTTCCGTAGCAAAAAATTGGCACGTAGCATAGGCGCGGGCGTAGCGCTTGAAATTTCCTAGATTGGTCACCTGCAAACTAATGTTGAATAACTTTATACTTAATTTTTTCGACAGAATTTATATTTTATTCATATCATTGTTTATATTTTTAAATGGGGTGTATAGGTTTTTGGTCTATTTATTAACACGTTGTATATTATTTTGAACCTCGCGCCGCATAGTATGAAGGTGGGTACGTCATCCTCACAAATCGCGCTTCGCTCGTAGCGCCATCTGTTTTTTTAGTAGAAAAGCAGTACCAAACACTCATTTTTCATTGCCTGAAAACACGAATAAAACGACGTTTCTAAAAATAAAACCTAGCTAGATCGATTAATCGCCCCCGAAACCCCCTGACAAAATTTCATAAAAATCGTTGGACCCGTATGTATATTACATAATATACTATAATATACAAGAATTGCTCGTTCAAATCCCAAAGGTAGTAGATTGTTATACCCAGTAGAATAACTACTTAATACTCACTCATGAGTCATGACTCACGACACGTCGTCCAGCGTACAGTATGTCTTTAACATTTGCAAAAAAAAGATAAATTAGTTTTGTCCGTTCTTGTATTCCCATGTAGTTTATTAGATTCTAGACAGGCAGGAACTGTCGCTTTTTGTATACATACCTACTTTGCAACATGTGCATGGTGTATGTATTAATGAAAGAATAATAAATTAAGGGTCTATCTGTGGATCCTTGTTGTAAATCTAAGCGCAAGGGGGAAATAGAAGGATTGTATCAAATGTAAGATGGATAGATACTGCTCTGCATGTCATGTTTTGCATCTTATAGCTACTAAGCTACATAAGGTTGGTAACTTACCTACAGCCAACAACTTTTCAGCGCAATAATTGCCGATGAGCCTTTTTTTGGTTGACTTGTTACTTAGTAGGTATTGGCAGATACGATAATATATTTAGGGATTCCCTAACTCCAGATCTAAATATTAGTAATCATAAACCAAACAGCTTTTCACCATGATCTATTGACTTCCTATAAACTAACAAACCTTCCCCTGTAATACAAAATAATCTACGAGTATATCTAGGTACTAACATTAAGAGCTAAAGTTCGTCAGTTTCTGAATTGTGAGTTTGTGACGTTGTAGAGGGTATTCTCTGGATCTCCTGAACCGATTTTGAAAATTATTGTAGGTACCTACTTATAGGAAGATACGGCAGTCCTGAGTGACGAAGGGTACTTTTTATCTCGAAATTCCCACGGGAACTCCGAAATTACTGCGGGTGAAACCGCGGGGGCAGCTAGTATTTGTATGAAAGTAGGGATCGGATAAGTCCTTTAGCGTTAGTTATGGTACTGGCGACTATGGATACTTAATTTATTAATCTATAGATACTATAATAAAAGAATGGAATCCGCGATTCTGTACATTAAATATTTTTACCTAAAATTGAGAGGGGTGATAAAAGAAGAGTAACTGAGCACAAAAAAAAGTTTTCAAAATTCTATTCTGTCTGTCTGTCTGTCTGTTCGCGATAATCTCCGAATCTAATGAACAGATTGTCATGCGGTTTTCACAGGTAGATTAAGCTTAGTCTGGAGCTACATATAGGCTTTGTTTCATTGAAATCGGATGTCGGGAAAAAAAGTTGTTGTACTTATAAAAACCTTTCGCGCGGGTGAAACCGCGGGGCACAGCTAGTTTATTAAATAATGGATTAAGATTACAGTCGAATAAATTGACGAAAAGGAAAAACAAAAAATACATTTTCCAATAATTTTACTCTTCAAATCAGACATCACTTAACTAATAATAAATGTATGTGTAAATCTATTTTTATGTTTTTGGAAAAAAACTTAATAGAAAAAAGAATTTCTTTATTTTTCTTGACAACCTATCCAGGTTATAGGTTTAATACTTTAATGAAATATTTAGAAAAAAGTATATTATGTACAAAGTTCATTCAAGGCACTGATCAGTGATTTACCGTAATGACGTAAGTACAATCTATGTAAAAACATAATTATTATAATAAAAAAACACAGTGACATGTCCGTAAGCCTGTTTTTAAATGGCACTAAACATGTTTCGAGAAACAAAACGTTTTGTTACTGCTATGAAACAATGTATAATAATATCCTAAATAATAAATATTAAAAAAAGATAAGGTTTGTACGTTAATATACCTACATCTATTATCATCATGATTATTATAATTATATAACAAAAAATGATTAGTTCCATTTAATTAAGTTACCTCTATACATACCTATAATAAACTGTAATACATGATTTAAATCGAACTATGGCGTTGTATTTGAATACAAATTAAATGCTTTATTTTTTTGTTGTACATAATCTTAAACCAGCATAGAAAGAAACACCAAAGCACAAGCTAGTGAAAAAGCTCATCCAACCAAGAGAGACAAAATAATCAGCAGACACGAAACAACAGCGAAATATTAGTCGAAGCTATTTATTGCCGTTAGTTGACATATTTGATCTAAAGAATGATGGCGAGATTACAAACATCGAATCGAAGTATATAAAAAATATATATTAGAGGTAATTTAAATGCCTTCGCGTTGAAATAAGATGACATGATGTTTAAAATAATTTAGAGAACCTACCTACCAATTAGGTATATAGTGATTACCGTCTTGTTTTAGCCTTTTTTCATTAGTCATATTTGTGTTATTCCATCTTTTCTTTATTATCAAAAGTAAATAATGTACCTAAAGAATAATCATTAATTAGATGAAAAAGAGATTAAAAAAGAGTAGGTACCTATATTTATTTCAGCGTGAATTAGTGCCTAAATTGATAACAGCGAATTGAAAAGCACAAAACTTTCAAAGATCAAATGACGTTGATGACCGACTGGTTGGCTATTTTTCCTTTGTTAGGTAGATTTATCAATAAAAGTAGATAATACATTTATTCATGTTATAAATGCTTCAACATATTCAGATATTAGACCACCAAGGCAATTTTAATTACCTCTTAAGATATTTTCTTAAATTACTCACTCATACTTTTAGTGTTAGATATGTTGATATAATATAGGTAGTTCAGTTTATATGTAAAGTTATATTTTTAAAGACCTTGTAATAGTATCAAACAAATATAATGCGTACGTGCATATTGTGGATTGAATAAGGATGGAGAATCAGGGTATCTCCTACCGACGAGGCTGAGGTTAATTCTTTTCTTAGAATTCCACTTAATTTGGAAATTAAAGATAGTTAGTATTATTATTTATTTCTCTCCAAAAACCCAACGATGGGATAGCTTAGTTCAAAAATTAAGTACTTATGAAGTAATCTTGGACGGAAATTCCGACTTGAACGGTGGTTAATTCAAAGGTTTAAGCATTATACTTATTAATAGAGTTATTAACATACTTTAATAAATATAAGCTAAAAAGATATTAGTAGGTATGTAATTTCAGATTACAGGTATTCGAAAACAAAAGAAAAGATGCGCTCGAGCTAAATTAGATGCCTCTAATTTTTTTTTTTTATTAGATATTATTTATTTTTTTGCGTACAATGTAGATCTGCACGTTCCAAACATAGAATGTAGAAAACGCAACTTAATTGATATAGGTATTATTATGGAAAACTATTATTCCAAAATGAAACCAAATCTTCTTATATAGATATCTATAGGTAGGTCCTACTAAATATTTGATAAGTTCTTGTAAATTTAACAATATAGATACAACCAAATTTTTATAATGTATTTATGGATTTACTAAAATGTAGGTAAGCAACGTTTATTTAATTTTTATATATTTTGTATTTGTTTTCCGTCGCGTCATAATCTCAATAGCTTCAGATCTCTTAAGTTAAATATACTTCAACATATTACATTAAAAAATGAGATTTCCTTACATTATAAAATATCAAAACTATTTATAACATTTTTCTATTGCACTAAGTTAATGATTATAAAAATCTTAGTGAAAATAATATTTTTTTATTATTGCTCGTTTTTAAATATCTAGTATTTCTATTTACATAACAATAAAGAACTCTTTTAAAGATACTTTTATTTATTGCCTTTGATATAGTTTCCCTTTAAAATAGAATATAGGTAAGTAAAAAAAATGTGATATTCTCGATGAGATTGGTACCTAAACGAATAAGTAGGTAGCGAGATTCTCCAGAGATTGAAGCAAAGGCTGGGTGCGAAAGAATATTAATTAGAATTTTAATTTAACACTGCTACAAATCATTTACGAGATTATAGCAATAAATACATTGTTATATCTACTTCACGAATTATTTCATGAAGTAATGTGAAAGTTATATCTATTCAATCAATGCAAACAATAATTTATATAATCTCGCACTAACTTAACAATAAAGCAATTATAAATATTTTATATTTATTTACTTATATAGGACGATAAATAACGCAAATCATCAAAATCATCGTAGATCTACTGTAATAAGGCACTTGGGATGCGCTTTAGTTCGTCTATAAGTAATAATAATAAGCAAAATACTAAAAGGTAAAAAACAAGTTGATGATCGGAACAAATATAAAATAAATTTCGTACACTCATTGAACCAAGAATAAAACAACTTATGATTTTTCGTAAGGAAGACATGATGATTTCATTTTTAAATTTGGACAAAAAAAAATAAACTGCACTCAAAAGTCACTACAATAATAAATCTTTGGTTTTCATGATAAAGTAAAACATTGCCAAAATAATTGCATGATCAATAAGTATACGAAAACAACCTTGTGTATTAAACTAACATTTTATCAGTCCTAACAACGAGAGTAGTAATTTTTATACAAAATTTACTTTCACAAATAGTTTTTGTTTTCTACCTATGTCTAACCATATACTTACATTCGAATTTCGACCACTGCCATATGTGTACACGCCGCCATCTTGCCGTTCCGTTAGTTTCAAGTGCCCTAAGATATTATAGGAAATAAAATTTCCACTTTCATTTATAAGTACTTGCAAATGCTTTTGTACTATAAAAATTTCATCAACTTTTTATTCTTCAATCTACTAAAAATGTTTTTGTTTGTAGACAAACGAAGTGTCCAAAATTAAGAATTTTAGTTAATATTTTTAACATGTAACTAGACATATTGTATGTTCTAGAAATTGAAACTTACCTAGTTATATTTGAAAAAATATATTAAAAAGGTTGGATAACGTTAAATATGTGTTATATAAAAAAAAAAGTTTTAAAACAAAAAAGTATAGGTAATTAGCTAAAAATAGCTAAATCACAGCAGTGAACAAAAACCGCGGCCAGTAAAAATATATTATCCTTTGTTTTTGCAATTAACTTGCTAGCGAAATGTAAATATCTAGCTCTACTTGACATATTTAACGCTTTCTTGGGTATTTCGGATCACCTATAAACACAATATAGTCGTGCTTAAACAAAAAAAAAATCCATCAAGCGAAAACAATACAATAATGTTACAATATAGTAAATATAGTCGATGGCGTGTGCCATTTAAAATATGATCAAAACAAAATGTTAATAAAGTTCATCATTGTTATAAACATAACAGGCAATATAAATGTTAATAGTTAGACTATTATAATACATAAGTATAATATGTTAACGTGAAAGGCCCAACAACTATAGCTACATGGTGGTCGATGTTCCGATGATTAAGTTACGCGTCGACAAAGATAGCCGGCGCAGGCGCGGGGCGGCCGGCCGCGTCTCCTGTTAGTTCCTCGGCGCCGTTAGCACTCACCTAGCCGGGTTAACGAGAAGAGAGAAAAAAAAACAGAATGTTAGTATCGATCAAAATGTCATGGTCCGACTACACAACTAGCCACGATCGCGAGTCGAACGCTCTACCGCTCTATGTGACGCCCACGTCGCCGACTGTCGAGACGCGATGGACCGCGGCCGGTGAAAGAGGGCGATTAGTAAAAAAGCTAGCACCGAAACGCATGGTGCGTTTAGTTAAACTATTGATTGATCTAGGAAAATTATAGGAATTTTTTTATGACATTGTGACATATTAAAATTTGGGAGCGGCATACGACATGCATTCAACATAAGCGATAAAACGTGAACTCGGATCGCATGACTGGTGTATACGAATTGAAAATACTTCATTTATAATTTTTAAAATAATTACGAAATACTATAGGGAGGCTATCAGGCATTCGTGCCGCGACATTCATTTTCGGCTGTGGCCCAAAGTTAATTGATATTAAAACGGATATTTCATTAGTTTACGCAGTTAATGGTTGAATATAAAAAAAAAAATGTTAAATTAATTTAGTATGATAATGGTAAATCTACAATAAGGATTAAATGCCCAATAGTTCCCAATGGAACAATGCTTGAGTGATCTAAATTTTCCGTAATTCGACTACGATGAATCAAGCACTGTCCAAAAAACGAACAAGCATAATAAAATTGAGTCTCTTATTTATAACCATAGCACCCAAATGCAAGTATGTAAGTTATTACACAATCGCTGCGAAATTTATATATTATAAGTAGTAGGTATGTATAAAAAGATTGATAAACTTAAATGGTAGCATTCTCTTACAAAAAAAAATTGTTAATAAAATTGTGATAACGTAACAATGTCATTACATATTTGCATGTTAGTGACTCATAATATAATATAAATACATAGTTACAAAATTAAATAATCTGCAAGTTGTGGCAATAGCAGTTATGATAGTGCACTTAAATAATAAAATTATGTAAACAAACAGAACTTGGCCTTGTGGAGTTGCAATGTTAGTCGTGTGAGGCTACAAATTGATCATGACTGCACGTCATCAACTTTATCGACTAATTCATATAGCTATAAATATAATTATATAAATACTGATTAAAATCCAATTTTTATGCGCGGAAACACAAATAAGTAAGTCTAATAAAACAAAACTCTATTTTTTTATTTCAGATAATTTATTGTATGTATTTAACCTCTGAAAATGCATTAATTTACAATCAACAACTGAAACAATATTTTATTTTTAAAAACATAGTTGCATAATAATAATCCATTTATAAAATAGCATTCTGTTCTAAAAAATCATTTCTCTCTATAGAAGCGTGAAGTGGTATATAACTGGCACATAAATGCCTCCTTAAATCCACAAGGACACAAGTGCAAAATATAACTTAATTTATAAAACCTTTCAAATAAGAAAGTAAATAATAGGTACCTAAGGCAATATAGAAATAACTAGCATAAAATTTCATATAAAAAAACTTATAATGACTAAGAAAAAAGTTGTGATGATAATTTATATGAAAATATCGAGTCAGAAGTGGAGCATTTTGTTTTTTAATACTGGACTGATGGCACGAATTGTAGAAATGCTCAAACTTTTGACTAATACTGGGCGAAGTTCGAAGAGAAGGACATGACAACATGAAAATGTAGCACCGTTGCGGATGGTATTGGAAAATACGGAATTTTATTAATCGCAGTAATCGGGTTTAAGCCCATGCACCGGGTTGATTGCCTATCTATACTCGCAATCGTAATTCCTAACAATTATTTATTGGCAGAGACGATTTTCTTCCAGAAAAAGCGCTATCAATTTGCTTTTAAATTTTGAATTGAAGCAATAAGCACAATAATTGTACAAAACTTTAGACGTTTTGCGTAGGTATCGGAACGCGGGATTAGAGGATTGCTTAAGAATTTATTGATCATTTCTAATATTTACTTTTGTAGGTAATTTAATCGATAAAAGTCAATCCTTCTCTTCTTACATGATTTATAATAAAAATAAAAACAATACTCCGATGGTGCCTACATCGCCTAGAATGCTACGCAGACGCGTGAATGTTTAAATCACATGTTGTGATACCGTTTATACTTTAGAGTAACACCAGCATAAAAAACTCACGACTTACTTATATTTATAATATGTAATGCGTAAGTATATACCTACTCGTAATTTGGTAACGCTGCTGTATATTTTACCCAAGCATTAGGTAAAACAGAAACTAACTCATCATCGCATCACAACATGCAACAGATCTAAAAATCTATAGTAATTATATAGGTATCGTAAAATAAAAAAGAAATATAAAAATCACAGTTTTCAAATTATGCAGTGTCACTTTAGGGCCGGTATGAAGTAGTGATGGATAGTAGCAATACATCCTAACATCATACTAACTATTCGAGTACACAACTAGAATAAGTACACTTTAAAATAAAAAATAAAATACTCGTAAAGACACAGAGAAACAGTAAAGCAATGGCACTTCACGCATTCTTACTAGGTAACGAATATGATTGTAATGGTTGCTCTTACAAACTTGTGTGATAACTGATACTACAGCTGCGTGTAGCACTAATCAGTAGATTTTGATGGCTGTGAATGAACATTGAGATTCTAAAGCGAAATGTGTTTCTAGAATACGACAATTATAACAAACAAGCAAACGTATTCGTTTGTAAGACATGCGTGCGCGCGCGCATCTCACCTTATGAACAAAATGGCGGCGTGAGAGCGTTTTGGCGGGAATTAGGGCGCCGGTAAGGCGGTGCGTTGGTAAGGGTGATCCCTCACTTGCGCGAGACGTCCCGCTCTCCGCATCATACCTAGCGGCACATCCATATTAATCATCTGTGTCACAACTCAGTTAATTTTACTCTTTCTTTTTTCAAACCTTCACTCGACACTTTCGGTACCCCAGGCCATTTGAATCATTCAATTGTAATCATTGAACAAAAATATTATTGATTTAAAATTAGGAAATAAGTATAATTTAATATTTTGACCTGGGTGACCAATCTTAGGATTTAAAAATGCTGAAAAAGAATTAATCTCATTAATATAATCTATTTTTTTTTAATATTCTTATAAATATATTTTGCTGGTTATCAGTTACTGCCAAACACACTGAATTGCCAAATCGGCAAAATTATTTATATAACATGTGGTAAAATCAACTGCAAATATTTAGAGGGCTGAAAGTATACGTTATAACAAACAGGACAAGCGAAAAAATAATATTTTAAGTTCAGTATTTTTTCAGAATATGAGTAAAATAAATTCATTGTAAAATCATTACAATTACATTCACAAAGTAAACACACACGTACAATACACTTGTATACAAGGCACGCGCCACGCACACAGCGAGCGATGGATCAGCTGTTCAGCTCCATTTGATCTTACGATACCGGCCGGCGCACAGTGATGTGTGTTACGCGATTGAGCGGCGAGCGCCTTTACAGGTTGTTTTTTTTTTTGATTGATTTATTTTGTTTAAAAAAAAAAACTTTTTTTAATTATTTTTTATTAGTGTATACTTTCAAACCTGTAAATATTTGCAGCAAATTTTACCACATGTTAAAAAAGTTCAGCATTTAATCTTAGTTTCAATTTGGCAGTAATAATAACGGTAAATATTATGCTTACGCCTATAAATTATCTATTACTTTATTGCTTTGGAAAAAAATAACAAAATAAGACAAAATAATATCATGTCGAGCTCAAGAACGCCCGGTCAAGGTACACAAGTAATGGCCGGTTTAGGTTGTTTAAAGTAAACTGACTGGATAAAACTTAACTGCGGTATAAAATCCTACGCGTATTTTCGGATAATAATAACAAAATTCTAATTATTATTTTTATAAAGCTCACTCATTTATAATCTAACTAAAATTCTTTTAAAGATAATAATAATACTTAACCTATGGTATGTTTATAAAATAATAATATGGCTAATAATTTAATAAATTACGACAAAATTCATAAAGAAATCTTTTATGAACGCCTAGATTGTTTCAATTGATCGTCTGTATAGTGTGTGTACCTACGTATATAAGTATATCGTAATAAACAATCTGTCAGTTTGTTAAAATACGTTAAAAATTGTTGTTTTGTTCGTTCACGTAAGACGAATTGCTTACATATTTTGGTCCCTTTTGCTTGTAATCACTGAATCTTTTTAATGTATAATTTTATCAATAATTCAGAGATTCTGTCACCAGCTAATTTTATTAAATGTTACGAAAAGTTCGGTGTTATTCACATGATAAGTTAAAGATTCGATATTATTTGAAAATGTGATAATAACGAAAACTACATGCATGATGTGACGGTATTCGATACTAATTGTAAGTATGTTTCCTACGACTTGGAATCTGTCAACAAAAGTTAATATATTAGTCATGTTACAAGCAAGGGTTATCACAAGACGTTATAATGGCTAAAATTATCGCCAGTAACGGAGTACCTAACGCGTTAAAATACATGTAACAATAAATAAATAAGTTTATAATATCTTTGTGTTATGAAACATCGGTAACTTCTACAGAGAATTAAATGATAAGAAACTATTGGCAGTTTCGATTTAACTAAAAATATATTTTACGCCTATCCGTCGTCGAAGTTGCAACGGTAAAATTAACATGATTTATTTATATTATGGAAATATATTAAATTTGTTAATTATAATAAAATATATATTTTTGCTATATCATTAGGTATTACGTAATAATATAGAAATAATTACGATTCTCATTAGATACGTGAATAAACAAATTGAAATAAAAAAGACAAAATATACTTTGTTACTGTACAAAAAAAAGGCGTTAAAAAAAAACAGCGCACCTAGAGTGCGTACCTACCTATATAAAAACTTTAAACAAAATACGTATACCGATTTACGGTACAATACGTAGAATCGCTAGCAAATCGCACTTAACACAATAAAACTTAGTCTAGATTCGTTTGTGGACTTTGAATGACTGAATAGTGAGCATCCCGTGAATTTATATCTGAGGTGTATTTAATCGAATGAAGATAATAATGGTATTATTATCAAGGACGGTAATAGTGTTGCGGAGGTCGATATGGAGCATGTTGCAGTCTGTCGTATCTTATTGTGGACTGATGCGATTCCGGCCAATGTCAAAAGCCAGCTAGCAGATATCTCGACGCTGCAAACCCCATCAAAACATACATTATTTCACACACAGTCATCGTAAGCTGTACATTTTATGAACACGTTATGTTTGTGCGCAGCGTGTTAGTTCATTAGTGTACGTTATAAACTACCGAGTTAACGACTGACCGACGCGACGCTAAATTATCTTTGCAGCTGCCTTTTTTTTAGAAGCCCTCACTAGAAACACAAAGTGTCGTGTTATTCGATCGTTAGAAATCTGGAAGTTTTATTAAACACCCAGATGTTAAGAAATGCTGAAATAAAAAGGATAATGATTTGAACGATAGATATTTTGCAGTCGATTCGAATTTTCTAATTTTAAATTGCATGCAATCTTGATTTAGAAGCAAAAAATATTTATTATGTACATAAACAGTTTTTCCTTCGACAATATGAGAATTTTTAATATTTATAATCATGCGATTAATTTATGCTTAGCCTAATCCTACTAATCGATAAAAAGGCGTAGCTTATTTATAGATGCTCTTTTTATAACTTGCTATGTTCTAAGCGAGTAATTCTTTACCTTCATGATAACCTTTACCTATACGAATTTGACTTTAAATTATTAATCTACTGGTTGACTGCAAATCCAATAATAATAGCGTTAGTGAAGTAGTAATAAGTGGTTAGACGAAATTTGACAACATTTAATTATGTGTAAAAAAAACTAACCATCCAATGGTTTATAATAACAAAATACGGTTCGATAAGTTTCGCACTGTTAATGTCCCTACAAACATAAGCCCCCTTAGCCAAGTTGACAATCTTTTAATTGTTATCGCTATAGAAAACTAAGGAACGTATCGTCATGTCGCGTAGTGACGAAAAATTTTACGTTTGATTGGAAGATTTTACGCGACCACGTGACATGATGATACGTTCCTTAGTTTTCTATAGCGTTAAAAATCATAGATTGTCAACTTGGCTAAGGGGGTAGACCAAATATTTGGAATATTCGGACAGCTAATAGCATCTAGGTCTATGGCTATGTCATAATATCACCTACAGCAAGTCGTTGTCAAACGTCGTTTCATTTTTAATACGTTTACCAAGTAATAAAATCAACGGGCAAACAACCCACCCGTATGGTCGGCGGCCGCGTAGTCCGCGGTCGTGAGGAGTGGGTTGGCGGCGGCCGTCAGCGCTGCGTAGTTGGCGTAGTCGTACGGCGACGCGTAGATGAGCTGGGCGGGCTCGCCGGGCGAGAGCAGGCCGGCCGCCGAGCCGCCCGACCCGTTCAGCAGGCCCGCCTGCGAGCCCGGCCCGGCGGACATGCGCGGCGACAGTATCAGGGGCGCCCCCAGCGGCGCCTGCGAGCGCAGCGTCACCCCCCCCACCCCACCGGTGGGCGCCAACAGCCGCTGCGTCTCGGCCGCCGCGGCTGCCACGCGGCGCCACTCCTCGTCCGCTGCGGAATCCCCTTCATTGTATCAATGGTAAGCGACATCGTTCCCCAGCGCCGATGTTAGTACAATTTTAACACAACCCCCCTCGAACTTGTAGCCGTTCGAAAAGGACACGAATTAAATATCACATAGCCGTCAAGCATTATAATTACTATGGTATAACATTATGGTTCCTATATTTATAGTCATCCAAGTTTTAGTGAAGTCACCCCATGTTAATACAGTTAACAACCGTAACATGCTACAAATCAATTAAGTTAGTCATCTTGTAACTGCGATGACTCATGTTGGGCATACAATAGGCAGAAATGATGATGATCATTTCAACAAGAAGATGAAATGATGAAATGCAAAAAAATACACATACCTACCGACAAGTGATCGGGACAAGTAAATGTATGTATAATAATAATTATCTGTTAATGCCTTCTATTATGCTTTGATTCCCACAGTCAATATTTGAAAACTGAAGCAATTCGCATAAATCTTTATGTAAAATAAAATACTATAGACAACTTAATATGTAGTGTTAGTGACAAAACATGAATGCGACCATACTTATGAGGCACTGACCGTTGACGGGCAACACGGCCTTCGCGCTTGAGTCGCGATATGTGCCGTTTATAATGGCCAGTTCCATCAGCTGACGTTTCTTCAATTCATCTTCTCCATCTGCTTGCTGAAATTACATCAAAATGACAAGTGTAAAACTGTTTCACCGCTGACATCTATGGTTGGTAACAGTTATCGTTTCTCTCAAAGATCGTGAGTCCAAAAGTTTATTCACTAGCTGTGCCCCGCGGTTTTACCCGCGCTAATTTCGGAGTTCCCGCGGGAATCCCGGGTAAAAAAGTAACCACTGTCCTTCTCTGTACCCCTGACAACGTGCATGCCAAATTTCTATATATCGTATTGCGGAGGAGTGTGTATGCGTCGGATGCGAGTGTCCCGTGCCCGTGAGTGAAGTGTGAAGTGACCGGTTGGACCCCTAGAACGTCGCTCTACCGTGCGTACGCCAAATCCCTTTATTTCTCTCCAATCCCTGTCACACGTAGACGCAGAATTCTACATACAATATCAGTGCGATACTGAACCTATCCACTGTTTCCGACTTGGCGTTCAGTTTTAAGACACCCTGTATGCCTGTAGATTGAGGGTAAAAAGATAATAATATGATGTCAACGGGGATGTCAACTAATAGAAACCTCGGCCACACCTTAAGCGCGACCGAAAGGTTCGGGGCGTAATAAATTCAGGCGTTTGGCATTTCCATTGCGCATGCCCAATTCCACACGATACCGTATCCTGACCTTATACTCACTTAATTTATTATTTATTAATCTCTCTGTAATGTAAAAATTTCAGCTCGATTTGCCACTAAATGCGACGCTCACATCTATATAAATAGAAAATTTCATCCAAATCTGTTCAGCCGTGATTGATTGTGATTGAGTAACAAACATCCAAACATCCACACTTTCACATTTATAATATTAGTAGGATTTACGAAAGTCATACAAGGAACACAGAGCGTTTACTTCTTTTTGCATACTACTAGGAACTAAACTGAAATGACTTGTCGGAGTATGTATTCAGAGCGTAATAATTAATTATTATTAAGAGTTCCTCAAGACCAGATAATAAATAGACATTACTTGGGTGACATATCTTGGTCAGCCAAGCATACTAAAAAAATTTATTACCATCATAATATTATAATAAACAGTAACTATAGTGGATAGTTAAATAACAAATATAAAAAGGTTTATCTTGTCTAAGAACATTTGTGTAGTTCTTGTGTAGTTGCAATAACATGTATTAATATCATCCAATTTATAACAGCTTAAAACAGCCCATTTTAGCGTTTTCCTACAGACCCCCAAGCGAGAATTGTCAATTAAGTGATTAAAATAGCAGCTGACTCTCACACGTGCTATGCAGAGACACGTGATTCGTTTAAAATTTAAGATAGAGATCTACAAAAATAAAAATTATATTCGTAATAGAATACTCCGTTAGGATCCGGTGGCAAACATTATGTCAAATGATTTACAAATCTAATCAATAAACTTGCAAATAAGTTGTACATAAACAACAGACTTAGTTTTTAGTTTCAAAGAAAAGCAAATAAAACGCCGTAACCACGAACCGAGCACACGGATATTATTTTCACATGCAATTTTGCAAAATGTTCTAAGCGTATAGATTGTAGGTACTATGATGGTCAATGGTGTCATGATTATTATACCAATAGAAATGAAAATTAAATCATCTTTTGAAAGTTAAAGAGTAACATTTCAATCCAGTAAAAACTAAGTAGGTACATTCCTGTTTACTTTTCAGAAAATATAATTTACTTTTCGGAAAATATAATTTACGTTTCAGAAAATATAATAAAAATAATCGTCTTTGGAAATTATTACACAGTACCATTTGGTGCAAAACTATAAGCAGAGCTAATGTTTTGAGGATCAGACAACTGATATAATGCTTAAATACAGTTTTGTAAATGCATACTTATGATAAATATTAAATAAACAGACTTATGGAAAATACAAATTTAATGTCCATTATATATAATATGTTCCAGTCTGATTCGGAGATCGAACCCGCGACAGCTGGCTTATATAATTATGATTATAAATGTGAAAGTGAGTTTGTTTGTCTGTTACGCTTTCACGCCTTAACGGCTCAACCGATCACTACGAAATTTTGCATATACGTTGTCAGGGGTACAAGAGAAGTATATAGGATACTTTTTATCTTGGAATTTCCGCGGTAACTCCGAAATTACTGCGGGTGAAACCGCGGGAAACAGCTAGTGGAGTTATAACACTAAAAACTGTGAAAATTGCGACAGCAAATAAAAAGATTTAAAATTTACCTATTATTCATATAATAAAATAAAATTTTAAAGAATAGCAAGGTGTGTATGAAAAGGAGTTAGAAAGATATAGTGTATACTATTGAACAACATTACAACTTACAGGTATGAGAAGACGTCTGACTTCGTCAACAGCCCTGGCCAGCTTGATCTTCGCTCTGTTCTCTGTATCTTCGACTGTGAGCAACACGTGAAGATCGTCGGCCAAATGCTCCCAATTGGGTTTACCCCTGTTTGCATCCTCCTATAATGTGACATGCCATACCATTAGCCTTTACCATGTGGGCTTATCGACAGTTTAAAACAATTGTTTTATTTCGTGTCATAATATGTGCTTATTATCTTAAATCGTTTATCTGTAACTGTGTAGATTTAGTCTGATCTAGAATTGTATGCCTACTTAATATGTTCTGAACTACTACTGTAATGACTGTAAAACTGGTAGATCAAATAAGTTGGTTTTTAATGCAAACGAATTAGGACAAAGTTGAAATCAAATCAAAGACGTCAAATGGTACCTACTCTTGTAAACAATTAATCGATCAAAGTGATCGTAGGTAACTAGCTTTCTACTAATCTTTGTGTTTTTAATTACAAATGATGTAAAAATAATTAAATAATAATATCAAGTTGCAATAACCTGAGCTCGTCCAATTAATGCTGCATGTAAAATAAATATTTTTAATAAAATGGAAAGCTCAATCATTTTAACCAACGATATTTTTTAATAGATAAATGGAATTTATCTCCTTTACCTTCTTCTTGTCCCTCATGGAGCCTTTTCCTCTGACCATAATTTTGCACCCCGTCTCTTGTTCTAATTGTTTCGCTGTCATACCTCTGGGTCCTAGAATCCTTCCCACAAAGTTGAACTGCAATGAAAGAGAACACAATATTTTAATCATTTTATGGATTTGTTAGTCAAACTGGATTTGTTAGTCAAACTTTTGTTGGGGGGGGGTCAAGGTCAACACAAGTAAAATGAGTATAAATACATATGTTTTTCGTAACGTCGTGATGTTATGGCTATTGTTATTAAATGGAATATACGGATAGTGATGACATGATAATATTACGAGTATGTATGTATCGAATACGTTCCGTCGAGACTCGGGCGTCGACATAAGCCGATATAAAGAAAAAAAAATTTTTTCACATGTTTACGTAAAACGTGAATGCAACGATGTATTAATAAATAAATAAAAACACCAAACTGTGAACTAGAATCCTCCTAACGTCCACGAGGAAAGCATGAAAAGAAACATTTGGCGTTATGCCAACTAACGTTCAGATTTTTTTGTAAACGAGTGAAAAAATATCAGTAAACTGTGAAATAGAGACTGCACATTCGTCACATCCGTCATATTATGTATTATTTGATTGTTTCGCGTGAAAATATGCAAATATCTCTTGAGGAGCATTGTGATTGAAAATTTGTCGAAAACATAGCACAATGCCGATTTTTCTGAGTAAAATAACAATAACAAATACGTATCCACTTTGGACCAAGGCCAAAATGTTTTAGGACGCAAAATTTAATCTTATAAAATCAATCCCCAGTCACTAGACAAACATCAGTGTTGTAGACAAGTGAATGATTTGCAAACATTAAAGAATAATATTGTAAGGTTATAATACTGTGAGGTACTTCAATGTGAAATATGAGATACGGAAATGAGTACCTACTCAGAACAAACCTTAGACAACCGTCATTGTGCGTCTCGGTCCACTAACCGTGACGACGAATTATAAATCAGATGAAAAACAATGGTCAGAAGTTCAGCATCATATAGTTATCTACCATATGTATCAATTGAAAACTATTCGATCAAATCAAATCAATCCGGATCGCAAACTTTATTATTTTTACAACGTGTTCATGAATTAACCGAAAACCTGATACACCCCATTTAAAAATATAAACAATAATGTCATGTCACATAAATTATGTCAAAAAAATTTTTGTTTTAAAGTTTAGAATTAAGTAAAAGTTTAAAATTAATTCAACATTAGTTTGGAGATAACCTATGTGTCAATTACCGATTTGAATTTTTTCCCACGGGCGGCGCCAAATATCTTAATATATATAAATTGAGCGTCATGTTGTTTGTCCGCGATGGACTCCTAAACTACAGAATCGATCATGATGAAATTTGATCACTATGTTTTAATTTGGCCCAACTTATAACCTATGTTACACAATTTACCTACCACAAACAATTTTCTATGTAGGTACAGAAGCGGCAAGTTTAGTCTTATGATAAAGTATAACAACCGGCTATAAACTGCATGCAACAGAAGCTATTTTCGAAGTAGCTTACATCAATTTATCTGTAAAGATTATAATAATATGGAATTATGGTGATAAAAATAATAGAAATCAATAGATGAATGAATCAATAAGAGAAGAGTGAGTCATTTGTAAAAAAATACTATATTTAAAAATGTTTCTTATTGTTACTCATCTGAAATTATAGAGGGCAGGGTTTTTTTTGTAGGGGTAACATTTAAACCTCCTGAATATATTTATAAAAAAAATCCACTGATTTACAGTAATTAAATACCTCTGAGTAACAGAGGATACTTTCATCATAGAAGAGGAGTCGCGTGAGAATACTGCAATAACTTTAACATGGAGGATACCGCGTGAAAGCAGCTAGTAGATATCATAAAGATAATTATATAGAAGAAAACATTATACCTACGCACCTGAAAGAAGGCCCTTGCCACTAGTTAGTGGTCAACCACAAACGGAATACGAAGGGAACTTCCTCCTCTTAGAATACTATATTATTATCATTACCACAAAATGACAAAACATAAAAGATGACAACGTTTAACTCAATGTTTTATTTATTTTATTACAGTAGTAGTAACTCAATTCAAAAGTCATATAGGTACTTAACTGAAAATTAACAGATATATTCTACGAGTACCATAATATTTTTTTATGAAACTGTGTCCAGAAAAACAGGAAATGGTGTCTACAATTAAATTAAACCAGGTTTAGCATACTGCTACCTCTATAAATAAGAATCATTTACACTTAGGTATGTTGCATATGTTTTAACATTTCCTACATAATTGTTATTTGAATGTCCTAAATCGCAGCTCAGTTTTGGCACCCGAACCGTTTCATTCCTAGTTCCACATAAAACATAAGGAATCACAGAAATTTTCCTTTGGCAGGCCAATAAAATGCACACGATGAAATGTATGTTAATTAGATTAGTTTTATGGGAGGATACAGCGTCAAAAATATACGCTTTAGTAAATATATATCACTATTAATTACGACATTGGTATCCTGTTAGTGGAAAAAGAACTAGATATAACTGTATTTGTATTGTGAAACAAGACAGTATATTATCTGTGACCAAGATTAATTACCTAAGTACATACAAAGATTCCTTGGCAGAAAAATAAAATTATTGAAAAAACAATGGCCTAAGTAATTATTTATTAATGTATGAAATGTTTATTTTATCTTATAGACGTGTAGTACCTACTCTACTAGTGTCTAGTAGTAGTTTAAGAATGTTGCAACCCCTGTAAAGGGAAACTATGTTTAAGAGGACTGTATGACTATTAATATTTAAGATTCTTTTGTACGTATAACACTTTGTGAGCAATAAATACTTGAACTAAAGGATTAACTTCTACAGTGTTTTTGCGTAAAAAACAACAATCCCTATATACTAACAACACTTGAAAATCAATATCTGTTTCTAGTGAAATTAAACTGTATTGATGGCTCTTCAGTCAACTCATCCCGCTCCAGACTTATCCCGCGAGATGTGTTGACTAAATAACCAATTTTATTATATTTGTTTAGTCATCTAGCAGTGATCGCGTTAACTTTTGATTTAACAGTTAGTTTTAGATACGGAAAATTTTTGTGTCCGTGTAAACAATGGTCGCTGCATTGCATGGAATGTGACGCAAGCGCATCTAATCAATAAACATTGGCCAATCGCATCTAATAAGCCTACGGGTATACGTGTAGGTACCGCCCTTTAGCTTCAAATTAAGTACCAGTAAAGTACTAAAGCCACAAATTACCTACGTTTTACCTTGACACATTTTTCAAACTCTATCAACTGTTTCTGACAGCGTACCAGCAATACGAAATTATACTACACTAGCTGTTCCCCGCGGTAATTCGGAGTTTCCACGGGAATTTTGGAATAAAAAGTTTCTTATGTCCTTTTCTGTACCCCTGACAACGTGTATGCAAAATTTCATGACGATCGGTTGAGCCGTTGAGGCGTGAAAGCGTAACAAAAACAAATAAATAAACAAAAAAAACTCACTTCGCATTTATTTCGTATGGACTTAAGCTGATTCAAAATTTACAGGAAATTATCAAAGATGAATGCTAGAAATAATTAAAAGGCGCATTTTGATAGCGCAGGAATGATTAGGCCTGACAATGTTATTTCAAATAGATTATTATTATTATTATACAACAAAAAAAGTTCAATGGCATCACGTCGATTGAACAAACAGAAAATATTGTATTACAGGTAATTTGTAGCAATGACATAATAATTGACTGTAAGCTTTGACCGACATCGACAGTGAAGCTAACCATCGGCATCGTAGACAACTACATACGTCATAGGGTAGGTACTTAATTAAATAGAAAATGTATTACCTACAATTTACAAATAATAATTTAAAAGAAATCCATTTAGTTTTCCTTTACGCGAGCACCAACATTGTTATTACTTTGAACCATAATTCAAGTTGAAGAACGCTTATATTTACACGCGCTAGTGAATTTAAATTACCCCTATACGAATATTGAACGGTCCTAATGATGAATAGAGTTGTACAGCATAACCATTCACGTATTATATTTATAACAGTAACGCACCCGGATACACGCATATTTCAATGAAATTATCGTAACATTGCACTTTAATAGGAGACAAAAGCCAAATGTGCAGTTTCGCCGCTCGCACCTAATTGGTAGTGGTGTTTTGCCCTAATGATAGAGGCACAGAACAAATTGTAGCCATAGACAGTAGACACGCCACGTGCCCCTTACCGCCGTGCCTGTACCACAATAACGATAATATAACGCGACACGACGCGGCGTTGGAACGTCGTCGCTTGTGTAAACTTAGAAACCATCGTGCGTTCTTTCTATTTAGGGACGTTTGTCGTTTAGATGTTGATATTAATGATATTTTTGTCTTCCTTTCAATGTAGTGCGTAAGCTTTTAAAACGACATTCCTGGAGTATTATTGTCATCAAAATAACTTTATCTAGTACCTACTAGCTGTTCCTTTTTCACTCGCGTTAGAAAAGTATCTTAATATGTGAATCAGAGATACAGGATACTGTGATTTCCCATCAGTAAATTATTAGAAAAGCTACAGCAGTTCCACAGATTATCCCCTGTATTCAAACCTACAAACTCCCTCTTTGTAAAATTTGCATAGTTTTCTTAAAAAAATTAGGTATTTAGACGAAAAGACTGTGGATATAATGTAAAAATTGCACTGATTCCTCAAATAGGTACTCACATTGAACAAAACACAGCAACATACAGGTGAACTATTGACCGGCGATGATTACATGCCATTAAAACCGGATGGCTGCAGGTGGGTGGCTATTACGTATCTCATATGGCAATTGATTGATGGGCTAATTCTAAACATAATTGTCATGAAACTATCGGTCACGACTCTCGACGCGCAATACCAACGCCTAAGGGCCCAGCATTAAGCATATCGATGCAGCTTATCTTAAACAACTTGGATCTAAACTCTAAAGTAGGTAACTATATAATTATGTAACTATGTAACTATACAATACTACATAAAAATATAAATGAATCATGAATCCTAACTAAACATGTAAAAATATAAATTTTTTGCGTGTTAACGGAACCTTTACAAAAATTCAAGGAAAATATTTGGCAGATTATGCGCAAGAAAAATTTATTTTATACTTATACGTGTCTTGTATTGTATATGTATAGCAGATACGAATTTAAAAAAGAACATAATGAATAAAATACAAGTCAAGTATCCGCATTGACACATCAACACGAAAATTCTATTCAATTCAATTCATATCTATACTTACTATAATAAAATACTATACTATACTATAATAAAATACTATACTATAATAAAAGAGTAGAATCCGCAATTCTGTACATTAAATATTTTTACCTAAAATTGAGAGGGGTGATAAAAGAAGAGTAACCAAAGGCAAAAAAAAAAGTTTTTAAATTTCTTTTCTGTATGTCTGTCTGTTTGTTCGCGATAATCTCCGCATCTACTGAACCGATTGTCATGCGGTTTTCACGCTTAGCCTGGAGCTACTTATAAGCTTTGTTTCATTGTGTTTCATTGAAATCGGATGTCGGGAAAAAAAGTTGTTGTATAAAAACCTTTCATGCGGGTGAAACCGCGGGGCACAGCTAGTTAATAATATCAAAATAAAAACGCTTTCTAAAAATATTAATAATCCTTGGACGCTTCATACACCGCTACCTGAAACTTGAAAGTTAAGTAAATCTGTACTAGATATAGATACCAGATAACTAATAAATACTTATTTTTTTGTAAATGCGTATACTATGCATACTCAGCATACTTAGCTCCCGGACTCAAGGAAAATGACAATTTTCAATACATAAACGGTCTTCCCGATGCGAGATTGAACCCAAAAACATAGCATAAGTACCTATATACAATATACATATAGTTTGTGCACAATACCTCTCTAAACAGTAATATTATATGCTTTCATGGATTTTATATATACCTATATAGTGCAGAGCAATGTATTAGTCAAGACAGTCTAGCGTAACCTCTGACCCGTGAACCAGCGGTCAACAGAGCACAACCAATCCGATCAACCTCATTACCGCTCACCGACCAAAACTGCACTGTGTGATATCATTGTTCAGATGCAGCTCCTGGCCTCTAAAACACAAAAGACCAGAGAAGTAGTTTTTAAGCTACACCATATTAAGAAGTAAAGTTTGTAGTTTTACATTAAGAGGACAATCTTTGGAACTGAATTGATTGAATTGAGGAAGTTAAAGTAACGACATAGCATATTTTTCATCTCGTTATAAAGAGTTCCAGAAGGAATTGCGAAATTAACGCTTTTCAAACAGCGGGGAAACAGCTAGCAGTAGGGAGAGACAAAAAAACACAAAAAATAATCAAGATTAACGAAAAACAAAATGACGAATGCTATTTACGTGGATATATGAAACAATCATGGGAAGAAAGTCTGAAATCTAATTCAACAATCAGAATGCGAATGGTAAAAGCGATGAAAATTCTGTATGAGCTGAGAAAACTTTCACGTTGTTCTTGACGATTGTCTTACATATTTCATACCATTTATTACGACTTGCATATTAGATATTTATGTTTCAAAGAAAAGTGGATCGTATATATTATGTGTTAGCAAATTAGAAAAGAAATCAAATTTCATAACGACAACAAATGTGTAGGTTCATTTAATTCATACAACTCATACAGCTTTTCATGGTGCGAGGGATAAATGGAACGGAAATTAGTGGCACGCCTTCATACACAAACGTTTAATGCGCACATTATATAGCTTAATAAACACGATGTGCTATAAGAAAAGTTCATTAAATTTACAAAGTAACCGTCAGATATAAACAAGGGAAACGCCTACGCTTGTCGTAGCACGCTCATTAAACCGAAATTCTGTAAAAAACATCTGACTACACAAATGCTGCCAGCAATATTTGTGAAGTAGTACCAGCCTAAGTAATATAAAATTAACATATTTCTAAATTTTTTGTATGCCACTCAGTACTTGATTTGCTAAGGAATAATTAAAACCATTACATAAAATTAAAAGTTTCAAGTTGAATGAAACTTAATCTCAATTCTAAGCGATAACCGCTACTGCTTTTTCAGTGAATAGGTAATGTCGAGCCGAAGCAAAATTCATTCATCTTTGCAAAGACTTTACACATGATAAATCTAGATTGCGGTTATAGCCTAAACATAATATCTCAACGATTTATATTTGCCCAGCAAGAACTGTTTCACATTCAAAATACATCCGCTAGATTTTACTGATATTTGCACTTACGAATGATAAACCGCACGCTGCTTGTGCCAGAAACGTTTTTATTCAAACATATTCAGCGTCAGTTTGTTCATCAGCCTCGACTATAAATGTTCCTAACATTATAACAACTGTAGTTTTGCTTTAATCATTTAATTTTTTAGCTCCACTAATCTTTGTTCACATGAGAATATCAGGTATAAATAACGCATAATTACAATTGTTCTAATGGTGGAATTACACAACTAAAGTGACTGGTAACAAGAACTGAATAAAATAAAATTAAAATTGCGTCACGACAAATTTTACTGTAATAAATACGTTTTATTTGTGGGGAAGGTCTAGTAGATTCTGATCGTCATGTTCTTCGAGGTGGAAGACAAGTTGCGAGAGCAGTCGTTGTGGATATAGAAAAAAAACTACGAAGCAATAACGGTTCCCACCGATATGGCGGGATTTAATAACGATAGTGCCCCTATATGGTTGGTAGGTGATGCCACAGCCCCAGACCGAGAGTATTGATGCGGTATCGACGTTGATTCTATTATAAATAGCGGTCGTGACATTTTGCAGACGTCTATAAATCGTAGAGAAAGGTTTCTTAGTCATAATATAATATAAGTTCTCAGTAATATTCTATTGTCAAAATAATATTGAGACCATGCAGGAATCGTAAAGCTTAATTCATAAATAACGATAATAATTTACAATTATTTAAAATTCAAGTACACCGGAGATTGTGAAATTATATTTTCGTGATATATTCGGTTTCTACGACATTTAGATTTTTTTAATCGCTTAAATATCAGTTTTTCTTTACAGGTTTATGCATGAATTGTAACTAGAGGAAATATAGGTATATAGATTACAATTTATCATGAGGTTGTTTTTCAACCTTCTATCGACTACAAATATAGCACAAACTAGTTATAGTCAAACCAGTGCGACTGATCTAGGATTTAAATTAAGGCAATACAACATGATGGAACTTGGAAACCGTTCATTTTCTTGCACGCTCAATGTATTTTGGAATTTCACTCGAAAACGGAACCTGAGCAAGAGGAAATATTTTATTTTTGTATATAGCCTTTTATTTTTGTATAGGCAATTTTGATATTGAATTCCATGATAAACTTGACGTAAACCTTTCTCTTTAATTACTTTATCTATTAGCGAAAACCGCATGAAAATCCGCTCAGTAGTAGTAGTATTTAAATTTATCGCGAACAGACAGATAGACAGACGCGGCGGAGGACTTTGTTTTATAATAAGTAGTGATATAACGACAATATTTATAATATAATACATAGTTATAAGACGTTTACGATGCAGACGCGGTCTGGTAATGTTTGTATGTTTGTAGGTAATTACTTGGAAATGGGACAACAAACTATGAACGTTACGCGCCGTAAAAAGGAGCATTAAAGTCTCAAATATATAAAACATTCACATGATATTAGCAAGTGCCAATAGTAAACAGCGTTCCTAAAACAATTGTTCCGGCAATATGCTCGACATACGAAACACATTTGGTGCGCTCCATTTCAAGAATAGTTCGTCGTTTATTTTCCTTAGTATAGTGAGGTAGCAAGCGAAATTTCGAATGGAACGAAGGTCACACTATGGATATTGTATATAGGTAGTATACATCGTATATAATAGTATACTATATACAATATATCGAGTAATAAGTAATAACGTAATAATTAACAAAAGTGAATTGCGAATAAGTATATCTAGTAACGATTGTGGATTTTTACAATCATGTATAACAATATTTTTGTTACTTGACTATTGTTTAATACAACTCAAGAACCGCAGTCACATCGTTAGCAAAGATTAATTCATAGTGTTCGATTTGGTAAGATTGAGTTGTAACTTGTATACGACCATAGATGGGCTATCAACCCGGCTGGATGAGCTATTAACATGTAGCTCTTCTTTTTTTTATAAATGGTTGATGATTGTTCCATGGATAAATGGTTGTTCCACTGTGTTGCTTTTCTCACAGTAACTAATTCTTTATAACACTTTGTAAAATTTGAATATTAGTTTTTGACAACTGACATTAAACTAACCCCAAATCAAAACAGCTTTTCAAATGAACTTTATGTTTATACTTTACTAACTTCGTCAAAAAAACAATATTTTAACTAAGTAACTTTATGGGAAATATTCATTATTAAATTAAATAATCAAAATCTAAAAGTACCAAAATAATCAACAAATAATACATGCGTTAGTAAAATAAATACAAATTGCGATGAAACAAATTACACATTTCAAGAATCCCAAACTGCGTCGAAACCTACTCGAATTGACGAAACGATGTTTTTACAAATAGTTCCTAATTATTTGCGATTATTTTTTGAAAATGTAAACCAAACATTATGTATACCTACAAATATAATAGTAAAGATATTTTTTTTTTTTAATTCATATGATTTGATCAAAGAAATAGTAACAGAGTTTTTTAAAGACACTAACCGATTATAGGTGTAGGTAAATCAATTTATATCTATCTAACATATTATACGTAATTCCCATATTCGTGAAAACACCTACGTAATTATTTTCTATACAAGTACAGTCAAACAGAGCCACCATTATTCGAACAATATCTTACAAACAAGCGACTACTATAAATAAATCCCAATAAATGATCGAAATGAATCATGCAGTTCAACAAACTCTTTGCCCAAAAAGGGATTGTATAAAAGCATGTTTGTTCATAGGTCTGGAACTGCTCAGTGTGTTGCTATCGTTACACATACGTAGTACCAGAGTAATAAAATGTACAGTATATCTATTAAGTATTTAATTCGTTCAATCATTAACTCAAAAATGTTTGTCTCACGGAGAAATAAAAGTGGATTTAAGATGTGTAATCTTGACTAGCAGCGGTGTTCTTGCAAAGTAAAGAGGTAAAGTTCAGGTAAAGTTTAGAGTGTTTAATGTCTTTCGATATTATTCTCTAACCGCCGCACTCAGAGTTGACTTTAATGATTACTTAGTTAAGTATAGATTTTTAAAACCAAACCGCCGCAATCAGACAAGTTTAATAAATTAATATTGATTGGCATTTAACTGATTCAGTTACATCCCATTAAATGCCAATATTAACATTAATTTACTGAACGTCTCTGATTGCGGCAATTTTGTTATAAAAATCTATACTTAACTAAGTAATCATTAAAGTCGACTCTGAGTGCGGCGGTAACTCATGTCTATTTTACAATATGATAAATAAGGATATTTTCCATACATATTTTCTATCTGTCATCAATTAATATTAGGTAGTGAAGTGTTAAAATGTGGTGGTGCTTATAATATTGTTGAATAAATTGAGAGAAATTCATTTAGCGATCGAAAAACAGACTCTAAAAGTTGTGTACCTATAAAAAATATTGATGAATGCAAAAAGTACAAGCCCAAAATGCTGTTCTCACACTACTCGTTCTCTTTCAAAGGTAAGTATTTACTTAAGAGTCGTTTATTTCGAGTACCTACTCTTGACTTGAACTTTTTTGAGAAGCTTCTTGACGTCATGCTATAAGTTCGCCTACAACGTCTCTTTTCTTTATTTTCCCTTAGATTTATCCTGTTTGATGCCTTTAAAGAGACGCAATAAAACAAGCTCTGCGTATATTTTATGAGACTTAGTGTGAGAATGGGTAGCTACTGTATCATTCAATCTATCATAGGACTCTTCAACGAAATTATTCTGGTTGACAGTGATTGCTTGTCATTTGTTTGAAAACACAAAATGGACGCAAAGTTCAGTAGAGTCCAACACTACTATAAATATATAGTAGGTATATCACGGCACCAAATTACCAAAATGACTACCACTCAGCGCACCTATGCCGTGGAACTATTTTCACGACGCTTTTTTTCAGTGGTATCACTGACAACCGTGAAAAGAAAGTAGAGATGGCTAAATTTGCTATTTTATGTTATGCATCATTGTTAAGCTATCCGCTAGTTATACTGTGGATACAGTAAATCAATCGTACAAAACGCCCGCAAGTCCATAGTATACGCAGCCCTGACACCCACCAAATGCAGAACAGTTGACAACCTTGCAAAGTCTCTAATGCTAATTTTAATTCTACGTTCTCTTATAGATCTTGTAGACTATCTAAATTTCATGAATAAAACCAAAAGGAATGTCGATATGGATCTTTAAGACAGTAAATACAATATTGATTTATTTGTTATATTACCTAAATTTACCTACTACCTTACTTACTTATGAGTAATGAAGAACATAATAAAGCTTATGAAGAAACTGAAGAACGTCACACATGACAGGAGCTATACCTACTTCGAAAGAACTTGGTACTCAGTTAGATTAGATCTTACTTTATTGGAAAAGCTGTTGGCTGGCAATGTTTTTGGTACGAACTTGGCATTCTTCTTATGTTTTTGTTGGTGTATGATTAATTATTGTCAAGAATATCTCTTTATTTAAATAAAAGATTATTAACATAAATATGTATGTTAAATCTACAAAATCCTATTAACAATAAAAAAAGAAAAGAAAACCGACTTCCATACCAAGCTGACAGACATTGTCCTGAACAAATTTCTATAAATTTACAAAAATCCTGTAAAAACAATATAAAAATAATTTGCAAAAACTCGTAAATGGCACAAGCGATGTGAAAAATTATTTTTTTCTTTTGTTCGTAACTGTCAGGAGAAGGTCTGTATAAAGAAAGTTGGGCTCTCCTGAGATATTTTGAAAATATTCGAAAACGAGGGATAAAATTTTGTATATAGAAATATTAGTTTTGGAGTTAGTAAGTAGATACATGATGAAATTTTCCTATTGAAATTTACTATGGACGCATTTTAGAGCAAGAAAATATAATTAAAATGCTATTTGGGCTATTTTATTTAAATAAAGTAATAGATTTTAGAGTTTTTGGTATTTCAACCCCTTACGTAGGTACACGGGCTGAGCGCGGCGGCTGACTAATATTATAAACGCAAACGTGAGTTTGTACGTTTGTTACGTTTTCACGTATATTCAACCGATTATCATGAAATTTTGCATTTTACCTACAGAAAAAGGTATAGGGTATAGGTACTTTATATTCCAGAGTTCCCGCTGGAACACTGAAATTAATGCTGGTGACAGCTACTCCTTACATATTATAAAACAAAGTCCTCTGCCGCGTCTGTTAGTCTGTCTGTTCGCGATAAACACAAAAACTACTGAACGAATTTTCATGCAGTTTTCACCAGTATATAGAGTGATTCCAGAGGGAGGTTTATAGGCTTAGTTTATCCTAGAACTCCTGCGGGAACTCCGAAATTACCGCAGGTGAAACCTGGAAAGCTATTATAATATAAAAGGTACTCACATCTGGATGTTCTTTGACAGGTACATATACTTTTTCTGTGAGTGTAGTAACCATCCCCTCTGCTTCAGGCAGGATAAGTGGTTCTTTTTTGACGCCATTTATTTGAAATAAGCTTGCTCGTACTTTTGCAATTTCTGTAAACAAATGGAATTAATTATGAGTAATCATAATAATAAAAATTCTCTAATTTATACATCACTCGAACTAATTTAAATATTATCAGTCAGATGATGGTGTGTTGAACAAGGTGCAAACTTTATTCTTTATTAGAAAAAAATAATCTTTCATGAAATCGTCTAGATGTACCTAGTGTATATTTAAATACAAAAAGATGATATCAGAAACAAACACATACCTATTAAACAAACAAATTTTAACACAGATAGGTAGGCTATATATTATGAATTTTATTTTGCAATTATTTTAAGTATATGTACCTACATAATGTACATAATTAGTATTTACCAAGTATTGTTGAATTAATTCATTGTTGCTTGTGTCATAACTATGCTCGAAGGTTTTGCCGTTTTAACTATATGTCATTATAGATTGTTATGACATCATAATACAGCTAGAATATTGATCCAAAGCTGCACCTCTTTATGACATACGCACTGTCATCTTAAAGCCTACTCGGTCGGTATGATGCAATAGAACAACATCAATTCGATACCTATTTCTGATTGAAATGCTCACGATTGAACTATGACAATATTCCATTTGTTATATTCTTAACGATTAAGTCTGCTTTGTTCGCTGTAGGTAGATACGATTCATTATAGATGTTTATTGGCTATAAATATCTGAATACTTTTTATCTTGGTATTTATTTAGGTACCTATAACAAGTTGTGAACATTTCGGGATTTGTGGGATTTTTTTGTTAAATTTTGTTTATAACATTACTTCTTGCTTCCCATCTAGATTTAGCGAAATCATTATGTAAACACGGGGTCTTGCTTTATCTGCCTTATTCAACTGACAAGCCAATGACTCATCGTCGACCAATTGTCGAGACGCAATTGGACGACCATATGTTTTGGAGATGTGTTTAAAAAGTATGACACGTCCGGTATGATATTTTTTTTCCTAAATCACTGTAAATTTTAATTTAAAACATAAAGCCTGAATTAGTTCTATGAAACACATATCATTAATAAATGAATTACTTAAAATGTTACGTATTAGACATCAATCTTCTTATTCTTTATAAATAAAAATGAATGTTTGTGTATGTCCTCTATGCCTTTCGAAACCATTGGTCCGATTGTGATAAAACTTTGGCGGGTTGTTCTGCCTAAGTCCGCAAACAGCAAGTTATATTATAAGTATTAAAGGAAGAAGAAATAGAAAAAATAATTGTCTTAAGAGTATCCCTAAGTTACCCTCATATGCCAACTTTCTGATAAGGGCTCAACTGAAAATAACTTTAAAAACAAAACTTGTTTGGTACTTACGAACTATCAGACAATAAAGCAATATGACCGGCTGACCGCATATCGATCAGCTGATAAATCAGTGAAAAAAAAACATTAATACCTGATAGGTAAAGCTTTTTCCAGGCAGTGCGTTAAGTGATGGTAATTGTTTTAGCAATTTTAGGGCTGTATCGTCCAAAATAAAGAATTAAAAATTATTATAATTTGTTCAAATTTAGTCTAATCAAGTAAAAGTGTTAAAGTCTTTCTTGGATCGCATAAATAAGGAAATACATCTCGTCATATTAAAAAAAAGAAACGACGGGAGAAAATATAATGCCGAACTAACCTGATTTGTAAAGCGAGCTATAAACAACAACATTATAATGCGTATGTGCCTACGCAATGCGCATTGACAGTCTCACGTACGCATGTAGGCGCTCTCTTGACCAAAGCAAGACGGTCGTACTGGCGACAATACAGAGAAGCTTTCACACCATATAAGGGGGGTTGGGTGAATAAACAAGTTATTAACCCGTCGCAAGACGGGACTCATGATAGCAGACGGATTATGTATTTAATTGCTGCCTTTTTGCGCTTATGGATGGCATCAAAGACTTTTTGGAAAGAAAAAGTTCGGTAAAAACTGCAGTGAAAGCGAAATAAAAGACTCAAAGATTCATTCTCGATTAAAACATTGTATTTCTGAAAGGAGTACCTACATGAATTTCTCCTTCCATACTTAACATTACTACTAGCATGCGAGGTATGAAAATCAAAATTCTATTTAGTCCGTCTTGTAGATTAATAAAAAATAATAGACTCGTATTTTTTGCCTTTTCAAATTATTGAAAAAATACTAAGATAAAACGCAAGTTTAGGAGGGACTCTTGACGTGACACGTGACATTTCAACTTAATGTGTCTCTGTTATTTTTTGATAACGTAAAAAACGAAAAAATATGTGTCCAATATTTTTGAATAATCTACAAGACGAAATAAAAATTAAAATATGGTTGACAAGCTCATTGCATGTGCAATTCTCAATCACTGCGTCGATTTTTTTGGCGAGCTTATCAAGAATAGTTGTAGTTAGATCATGACTCGATCATAGCTACTTACCTAAAGTTTGTCTCTATAATCCATTAATAAACAACCTTCATTACTGGCAGTTTTTATCAATATGACGGAATGAATTACCTGACGAAGGCCTGACGGACCATTTTACAAGGTTGGACCAAAAGCGACTCTTTAAAAACTTGAAACTTCTCACACTTGTCGTGTGTAGAAACACTTGTAAAATGTAACGGACGTCTAAACAATAAAGATTGTGACACACGAGCCTTCCAACCATAAACAAAGGAGGTGGCACATACCTAAGAGCCAGCGCACACTATGCGACACGCGACAGCGACAGCTCGACGACTAGACGCGACGACAGACTGCGGCCTACAATTTTCATATATTTTGTTCAAAGCTCCGCACACTTGGTGTCAGAGCCGCAGCCTCGCAACGACAAGCTAGGGGAATCGGAGGCGCTCGTTCGTTCGCGGTGAAGTCGCGGCGACAAGACAGAGCTGTCGCTTGCGTCGACGACAAGCCGTTGCGACAAGACGCAACGACATGTCGCATAGTGTGCGCAGGCTCTAATAGTGGCAGGTTGACTCAGGTGATCTTGGGGCTGTCCATCTGTCACTCCACATGGCTTTTTACGTATGAAATGTGATTAATGTATTCTAATACAAAATGTACCGACAAAAAGTTCAAAATAGGACACATATTTAAGTTCTTGTACGACTAGACGACAAGTTCGGATATTTTAATAAATGTTTTCTTATTGAACACGAGCTTAATGATTGTATTTAGTTATTCATATAAATGACACATTAACCGCCGCACTCAGAGTCGACTTTAATGATTACTTAGTTAAGTATACATTTTTAAAACAAAACTGCCGCAATCAGACAAATTTAATAAACTGATGTTAATTGGCATTTAACTAATTAAGTTACATCTCATTAAATGCCAATCAACATTAATTTACTGAACGTCACTGATTGCGGAAGTTTTGTTTTAAAAATCTATACTTAACTAAGTAATCATTAAAGGCGACTAAAACTAATCTGTAGAATTCGTTTTAGTATCATTAATTTCTAGATTTACTTTAATAATTGTATAGTTAAAACTCAATCACCAATAAAATATTCCTATTAACATTTGAGGATACATTGTTTACGAGTAAATAATATCTCTGTATACTTTCATTTCAAGAAAACAAACAAAAGATGACATGAACAAAAGATGTTAATTACTTGTTTAATATAATAAGCTAAATTATTATTAATATTCTTAGCCTTTGCGGTAAATAGTAAAAATTTGGTCATCTTTTAACTTTTGTAACCAAAAATCTTAAAAGCAAAATAAAGTCCAGCAATGATAAATGATTCATTTTCTGCGAGTGTTATAGGCTTGTTTCAAACTACGTGATATTGTTTTCACATAATGCATACCCAATTCTATTGTCAGAAATGTACAATGACAGAGTCTGCGAGCCTACGTCTTGAATTCATAATCCCCATCTTCTGCATTATATTCTAATAGGTACACGTACATATATAACATATTTTATTTTAACAAGTTCAGATACACCACACGATAGTATCACGATGACATTAATGGAGTCTTTTAAGTATACGTGATTTGTTTTTTTTTTTTTTTACAAAATCTGCGTCCTCCGCATGGTTTGCGTTTAAATACACATATAACTTAGGAACTTTACGAAAATTAGTATCAACCTAAGATAATTACATACTTTGTATAAACCTGCGCTTTCAATTAGCTTTTGAAATGATTAATGTTATAATGGATTGTGTAGTTAATCATAATATACTCTTATATGAGCTTTCTCTTAAGTCAACTATAGATTACTTTCAATATATGTATGTAGTTGTCAGGTGTGATAAAAGTAGTTAGTCAATAAGAATTAAAGCTAACAAAACCTAATCTTCATCGTGTACGCAAATCATCAAGAAATCTTTTAGAAGTTTCATATCTTGTTCTTTTTCTGATAAGCAACGTTGACAATCTCGTCTCCCTATTTAGAGCGTGTCAATTATTTATCAAAGATTACCAACATTTACATTTATATAAGGTGTTCCAAAATTTGCTCCAAATATTTACAGATTTGAAAGTATACACCGTTACAAACATTTTCATAAAACAAAAAGGATAAAAAGAATAATAATTTTAAACAAAATAAATTAATCAAAAAGAAATCAACCTGTGAAGGCACTCGCCGCTCAATCGCTTGTTCACACCGGTATTCTAAGATCAATGACCTGAGTAGTATTCAACCAGCTGATGCATCGTTCGCTGTGTGAGTGGCGGGTGCCTTGTATACGTATTAGCGAGCTACGTATATTGTGTATCTTGTGAATGTAGTTGTTAGCTTTTTGTAAGGGTTGTGTTTTTTCAATGAATTTATTTTCCTCATTCTGAAAAAGTACCAAACTTATAATATTATTTTCACACCACATGCTCGACAATGCCGAATTATATGTCATGTAAACCTTACCGAAAGCAAGACATTATATCTCTTGGCTTTAGCCGGGTTATAATGTTCTATTGAATTTCATTATAACCCGCTGGTCAATAATGTGATTTTCACTTTCATAATTCTTATTGCTATGTCCATAACGTCTCATTTCGCTAAACAGAATGTGTTCTCAGCGGGCGCGGCCAACTCGATTTTCGAAGACCGAAGCCGTGGCCCACTAGATTCGCAGTGAGACGAACTTCATTTGTTTGTCAAATCGAGTAGGCCACGCCAGCTGAAAGAAGTGGCTATATAGGATCTACTAAGCCTGTTTTTTTATTGTCTCGCATTATGTGAGAAAAGTAGAGTATACACCACAGGGATAAAACTGTTTTTTTCTTGGGCGCTTGAATCCCTCACTGCACTCAGGACTCAATCTTAATTCCCTCCCTTTGGTCGGGAATTAACTTATAACACCCTCGCTGCGCTCGGGAGTTAAATTTGGAGTCCTTCGTTATGTTCAGGATTCAATGTAGCGCCCGTGACATAAAACAGTGCTTTATCCCCTTGGTGTATAATCTACTATTTCTCGCTTATCTTGTTTATTATAACGTATACCTTTTTTAAGCCCTGTAAATATTTGCAGCTAATTTTGGAGCATATTATATTAATACACTAGGTTCCTATACTTTAAAGAATAGGATATTATGTTATAATCACTTTCATTCTTATCACAATCGCGCAGAACCGTTTAATTTTTTTCCTTCATCAAAATAACGGGTAATGTTATAGACTTGCGCTTCGAACGTTTTGCTCTCTAGGTGGATAAATTACCAGATGCAAAAATGTTGTCTAACTCCACGCCAGTAATTATTACAGCCCCGCATAAGATTTAAATTCATATATACAATTTCGAAACCAAACGCTTTATTATATCTTCATCCGATATTGATGTTTCTATTTATCGACATTATTCATAATTTTGACATTAAGCACCTGACAGATGAAGGTCAAAATAAATTGAAATATTAGTAAAAATTTCTACAGAACGGATATTGGAATTAATTGTTTTATTTATAACTTAGGTGGTATAGGGGAGGGGATAAAACATTAACAATGAATATACTCGGACTATTTCTCACGTTGATCAACGATGCGTTAACGCACCGCCACGGTTAGTTTGCTACTGAATCTCAAATCATAAAACTGTCTTATGTAAGAGAACCACCGCAACTATTATACTAATAATACATGCAATAATACCGACATAGAGCGTTAAGTAATTATCATTTTTGTAAAAACAAACACCCACAAAAGGGCATAATGTGCTACCTAATATACACACCGGCAGAATTAGCGGAACATAAAAAGGCAGAGTATAGAAATAATTACGTATATATATTAAAACAAATTATTATCAGGCATGAAGTAATAAACTAATATACATCTTTAAACATCGACTTTAAGAAGTTTTTAGTTAAATTTTATTAAAAGTAATCAAAATTAAAAAAAAATAAAAAAGTCTCTAGTTTGTGAGAATTCAGACAATGTTGCAAATAAAAGTTGAATCACGAAGGGGAAACACACGTTATTAATCGTTCATTTATTTAGTGTTAAAATCACAGTAATCTTTAATTTGCAACATTATTTGTGTACCCACAAATTAGAGAAAAAGTGTTTTTTTTATTATTATTTTAAATAAAATTTAATAATTTAATTACAAACTTTTAAAGTGTTAAAAGATGTATATTAATTAATTACTTCACGTCTAATTATTATTTGTTTTAATATATATACGTAACTATTTCTATACTCTGCCTTTTTATGTTCCGCTAATTCTGCCGGTGTGTATAGATACATGTATTTATATATGTACTTAGCTATAAAGTGACAATCGAAATGTTACCTAACAGTCAATAGAGATGCGTCTGAACATTAAATATGTTCTAACGGTCGCACTCACGGCCGCACTCAGAGTCGATTTTAATGATTACTTAGTTAAATATCGATATTTAAAACAAAACTGCCGCAATCAGAAACTTTCAGAAAATAATGTAAATTGGCATTTAATGAGATGTAACTTAATTAGTTAAATGCTAATTAACATTAAACTTGTCTGATTGCGGCAGTTTTTTTTTTAATCTATACTTAACTAAGTGATCATTAAAGTCGACTCTGAGTGCGGCGGTAAGTAAAATAATGCAGGGGTTCTTAATTTAAAATCAGAATTTTCAAACAATTTTGTGGATTGTCTGTCTATTTGAGTATGTGCATTGTGCAATGTGCATATCACGTAAATAAAATGATATCATCATAACATATTGAACCTGAATTTCGTTGTTGCATTGCTTGTATATATACCTAGTCTTACTTCAAACTGAGGCTTTTTTATCGCAATCGGCAAACTAAAAAATAATATAGGTATTTAAGTATTATAACAGTGACGTGTTTTAAACAACGCGAAAGGATCTAGGAAAATACATATTCCATTACAAAGTAACAAACTTTAAGTTGTTCCACAATAATATAGCTGTTGCTGTTATACACTACATATACGTAGGTACTTGTATCAGGTTACTAAAGTTTGAAGCTCGAATAGGTTATAAATCACTATTAATAACTGCACTTAATGCACTAAGGTGGCAATAGGCGTAATAAATAGACACCTGGTACTTTGTTGATCCGTCTCGATTATATAAAAGTGGAGAAGAAGGAGGAATAGTAAAATGGTAGAAAATAATTAAATCGATTGACACTACACGCACTACGCACGCACACTTCTAAAGGAATTGGTAACTCCACTAGAAGTTTATAAAACTGCAGTTAAAATATCATCAACATCAGAGGCGGGATGTAAATATGTGTATTTTCGATCTAAGTAAGATGTGCCCCAAATATTGCTACAAAGGATAGATTAGATTTCCCAAGTTTGACAATGGTATTTGCAGGACACGCATGGAGGATTTTGAAGTTCTATTCTATTAATTTATGTTTTATTAAAGGAAGCTTACTTAAACACAAGTGATGTGGTTGATGTTCTAGAAATATTACCTACAAGATAACTAAAAGACAGCAAGTGAATTTGTCTGGACATACAGTAGTGAAATAAAATGAACATAGATTTGCTATCCTTTATAATTTGCGAAAGTTAGGTACCTACTCTTATTCATGTTTATAATTATTATCTATTAATGACTTCCTCATAAATCCAACGAGTGTCAAAATTATATTATATTATTATACTCTACATAGGTGCCATAGTCGTGAATCGAACAAATTACAAAATATATATATATTTGTGTTTTAATTTAAAAACAAAATAAATATTTCACACGTACATTGATAAGATGATCAAAGTTTCATTATAAATTATAATACAGTAAGTAGGTAAATAAATCATGAGTACGAACCGTTATGTTATGGCCTACGAAGGTGGTGCGGACGAGAAAAAGTAATCCTACAACATAATTGTCAATCAATTGAAGAGACTTCCTGACAAACTGTCAAGCATATCCATGTTTGACTTGTACCTGCATGAATTATGCAAAATACAACAAATCAGCTGAACCTATTGCAACTGGTAATAACAACAACATCGTTTAAGGATAAACAATATATGTTATTTAGATAAAATGTATAAGAAGTGGTTTGTTGGAAAAAAGTACATCCGCCTCAACTTACAAAAAAAATATCAGCAATAAATTCCAGATTTAAGGTAATAAAACACGAATCAATCAACCACTAATCGACATCAGTTGGTAGTAAGCAGGTACTATAATTAAGACCTTATTCTCGTCCATAATAAACAATAATGACAAACCTATGAGTAAAGTTTTTGTGTAGTCATTGCGCTAGTTGGATTCACTGAGGATGAGCCCAAAATATTTATGATTTCCATACAAGTATCTCTAAATTATTTCTAACCTTTTGCATTATTGCAAAATATATTTCATACAGTAAAACCATGATGGCAACTGGCAATACATATTTGCTAGACACAAAGTCGGATTTTCTGGCGACAGATAAATAGTGTGAAACCCAAAATAAGAACTTTTTAATTGCCTGTCGCGTTATCTATTCGATATTTTCACCACCGTTCAGCAGTCATTTTGTTTTTCAAGAAAGAAGCTGGTTTTCGAGAAAGAACCGTGTTTTATCTTGGGGAACAATCTAATACTGTCATTGGCATTTCGCCATAATTACTTTAATTGCTAAAAATACGTACGTTGCCAAAATTAAATGCGATAAATCGCAATAGATTTGCCATAATTGAAGAAGAAGAAGAGGATTTGTATTTTTTAAGAGTGACGAGACGCATCTCGATAAATGTTCACGAGTATCCACAACGTGTGGGATTGATGACAACAATATTTTTCTAAGAAGTATGACGAAACGATGAAACGGTGATTCATTTATGAATGGAAACACCATATGGTGTTGTAATGGGGACCTAAACCAATGATTTTGTACCGGCGTAAAACGTTGCACTTGCCTCACGAACCCTTGCTCAAAACGTACATCAACATCACAAAAGTAACGGATGCACGAGTATTATGAGCATTGGTTGCGAAAACTACTGAAAGTGGAAACCAGTTACCTACTATAGTAGGTAATGCCATCGCTGATATCGAATCTCTATAGTCCTAGAGACTGCCGCGATGGAAAGGCTTCAATCATGATATCTTACGTAGGCAGAGTTTATTTATTTAAAGAACTTTATATTGCACTTTGCTATACAAAAGGCGGACTTAATGCTTAGGCATGGTATTATAGCCTTATGCCTTAGGGCATTCTCTACCAATCAATAGTGTATAGTGTCAGAGTTAATAGTGTATTCGATCTATACTCATACACAAGTAACAAATTATAAAACAAAGTCCACCGCCGCGTCTGTCGGTCTGTTCGCGATAAATTCAGAAATTACTGAACGGACATTCATGCAATTTTCACCAATAAAGTGATCCATGAGGAAGGTTTAGTTATATCATTTGTCAAGATTTTGTGTAAATTTGTTGAAGTTACTAAAGTTGGCCACTAATAAATGTTTGAAAAAGGTGAATGAAACAAAATTTTTAATTTAATATTACATAATACTCATGATACTACATAATTATTATATAAGACACAGTTCACTTCGTACAGTCAGAAACAGAAATATCTAAAACACTTCTGACAATAATTTACTTTTTTTTGCAATAGTAATAAGGTTAAACGACTGACCGAAGTGTTTACATATTGCTGCTGGTGACTGTACGTACTTATATTAGAAATCAGAGAAACTCCAGTTTAAATAGAATATGTTTCTTCACCAGTATGTACGCGACAAACAAGAACTAGACAGAGCCCAAGTGTGCTCGGTGTAATATCAATATTGTTTGCTAGACGTAAACAATAGTGTGAAATTGATTCTCTAATAATTGGTTTCTCTTGAATCTATAATAATATGTTATGTTTGAGTTCCATATTATTTCATTCGGGTATTACTTTGACCTTTACCAGCCCGGTGACACTCCATACCAATGAACTGATTCAAATACTTTCCCACAAGTAAAGTCCGCCGGCTTGTACATACACGTGTTGTGCGTGTGTGCTTATTGTAAGTTTGACAGCAAGCTGACAGTAACTGTCATCTGGTACTTTACTGTATTCAGTTAATTATTACTGAGGCTTTTGAAAATAAAAAGCTATTAATAAGTACCTCCATCGTTGTCTTTTATATTTTTTCATCAAACTTTTTACAAAGCCGCCGCTTACTGGCGCACGCTTGAATGAAAAGTGTTCTTTTACCACTTTTCTTTCAAGTTTCTTTGCCGAGTTCTTACTAGGGCCTTCTTTGGGGGGGGTCATGACCCCCATTACCCCCCCTGAGCACACGCATGACTGTACTGTACCACCAAACTTTCGGGAGGCATTGGGCATGAAATTGGTATAGGAAGCGGAGAGTGTCGCTTCTTTACGTAGTAATATTCTGTATTCTTTGCCTTTACGTTATTTGCTAGGTATCTATGTACCTAAATACTAGTGCAATTTTTTAAAATTAGATAAACTAGTTTAACAGCTCAATAACTGCAAATTAATGTTGTCACAATTCAGCCAATAGGTAAGTATGTATGTATGTAGGTATACTGCTCGTAACTACGAGTGTACTACAAAAGTTAATAGTGTTGGATAGTTAGCAGTCGTTTTTAATCGGGATGTTTACTGCAGTCACAAAAGCAAATTGAAGCACCTCATTAAGCATGTCATCACTAAAGAAACTTGTTTTGAATCTAATTCCATACGAAGTATCTTAATTTAAACATTTAGCCTATTATATTTCTCCCAATAAAATTATATCAAACCCAATTCTGCAACTGACTATTAATTACCTGAACCTGACTCAAATTGTTATTATTAAGAATTAAGAAGACATCTTATTGATCAAATACGTAATTCGTATAAGTAGTACTAGACAAAGGCGAAAAGGGCTGTGAATATAATGTTACAAGTTTTTAAAAAATATTTCCTTCAAGTACCGGAATTCAACAAAAAGACTATTCTATTATACATTAGTTAAAGACATTTGAAAAATGTGCATTAACGTAGAGCGGGAACCCATCACGGTCGCAACTGCATCCTCATGGACGACTGTTTATTTCACCAGATTTGTAAGTTACGAGCTGCTTACTCATTAACGCAAACGTGTGTTCTTTTGAGTAAATTAAAATATTGTATATCTATTATTAGCTGTCCCGTTTTCAAAATCGATTCAGTAGATCCAGAGATTACCCCCTACAAGTACAACGTCACAAACTCACAAACTTTACCTAGTATAGATTAGGTAAGTATATTAGTGCTCATATTATCTTACTTCGTGTTTGATTTGAAGCTGAACCAATGGGCATCATTTTGTGCTAGTGTTTTAGGATGCATGCCGCATGCCATATTGTACACTATTTATTCTATGAACACTGGCCGCGGTTGACGGTTCTTTTATTACAGCTATAAAAGCATTGAAGTAAACCGACGATTTTCACTGATTTATCGCCTAATATATTTTATTTTTCACGCTTTTGCGGAGTTCAGAAATAGGGCAAACACTGGCTGGCAACTGATTTTTTTACGATGCAAATCGGTGCCAAGCCAACCAGTGCAACACGTGACAAGAGAGAAGGCTAAATATTACTAAAGAATACTATTAAAAACGATGATGTTGTTTAACAACGCCTTGTTCTTAGTTTGTTACTTTTATGCACCGTAACGTCTGTATCGCTCATAAAACATACAATACAATTTTTATAGCCTCCGGTATTAACTAATCATCATAAGCTATATTTTTTATCCAGGCAAAAATGTTGTGTTGTGGCAGCACGAAAGTGTAATCGATAAATATTTAATAAATAAGTGTTTATAAAAATATTATAATATAATACATTATGTATTGTAGGTACAACGCCGAGATTTACAATCGCTAAGTGTAGGTACTTAGTATAGTATTATATTATCTGTGCCACTACTAACTAAGAAGGTAACACAAAGAATAGATTTACGCAACATTACCTACTTTATACTGTGAAAATTAATTCTTTCGGCTAGTTAATTTGTTAAGTGAAACGACAGGACTTGATTTTTTTATCTTTAATGATCATGGTTGGCATTCAAAATAAAATCTTTATTGTTTCAAGCTTTCACTGCGATGACCGATACCGCAACATTTTGTCAAATAAAAACGAACAATAAGCAGACTTCAGATTATTTATCTATTAAATATCGTGATAAATTATATCGAGATACGGTTTAATCGTAACCAGTTGCAGTTGAAATAATATTGCATCATGTTTTGAAGAAAACGTTTACAGATTTGAAGGCAGCGGGAGCTCTTGGCATGCAGAGACAAACTTAATCGCTTGTCAAAGTAACAATTCATAGTTTTTGATATACGTGGTTGAGATTGACGCCCATTTAGACAGGACAATTTCGCTGTGACAAATGCATTGTAATACTTGTAGGCATGCTGCCTATTTAATGTATGCACAGACAATTTTGATGTTTATCTGTTAGAAACCGCCTACGTACATTCAATGATAAGTACCTACTTGCCACACAAGCGTGTCAGAACTCAGTAGCAACAAGTAGAATAGGCCACAAAACCAGAGATTTTATTGCCGACTTTAACGCATTCGACTGAAGTCATAAGGACTGATCGCTCAAGGTTCCCCTCGCTTCATTAATAACTCGTACATGTACGCATTGGTAGTGGCACCATAATTAAAACTTGGATTAATAAGAAATCCTTACAATAACCTCTAGCAACATAAGAACACGTAGCTGCAATTAAATAACAGGGATAAGGACAAGTAGCGACGAGTCTATAGTTGTCATTGCTTCGCTAATTTTACAAATGTCATCAACGTTAGATTTTAACGGAATGCTGTAATCTTTGTTACATCATGAGGACTTAGCATTCCACTCCCAAAGTAAAGCGCAATACTTGTATATTAAGCGACGCTATTTGAAGTTAGCCGACTATTTACCTAAACACAAACGAGATTATGCATGATGATAAATATTATAGCAAAAATACTTCGCAAAATTGTTATAGTGTGGTCACCACTTAAACAGTGCAGTTTGCACAGTGACCTCTTTTTTGGTTTTGCAGATGAATTATCGTAGACCGGTAAAATTAGTACTTGCCTCGCTATAAAATATATTTGGAACAAAAGACTAGACCAACAGTCAAGAATTGCCAATGTTTACCTTGTAGACTTTATGACTAACTAGCTGTCGCCCGCAGTTTCATCCGCGGTATTTTAGGACTTCCCGTGAGAATTTCGAGATAAAAAGTACCCTATGTCACTCAAGACTACCGTAACTTCCTATAAGTGAAAGGATTTTCAAAATCGATTCAGTAGATTATTATTACCCCCTACAACGTCATAAACTCACAAACCCACTATTGACAGACGCAAAAGTTGTAGGATATTTTAATTACTTACTTACTTATATATTATACATATAGGTAATTTAATAAACACGTTAACGGCTGCAAGACACAACTCACAAGTTTTTCACTCTCACAGTGAATTTCATTCACGCTTACCTGGAAAGAAAACAAACGTTAATTAGAACAAAGAAAAAATAAAAAAAGGAATAGTTGATTGATATTTCGTATCTATGTATTATGTACGTAGGTTTAATGTGTGTTTTATATATTTTCTTGATAAATTTTTAAACTTCCAATGCATGTTCCAAAAGTAGCACCGGATGTTAGAATCATCTTTCAACAGAAAGCATATCAAGCCATTTTAAATGTTTTCCTAAAAATACTTTCCTGAAAATTTACTTTAACGCAGGAAATACGTAAGAGCAAGAGCGTAATGAAATTAAATTTCAACGCCAGTCGCCATGCACCGCTATTTTACGCATTAAATTATAGAAACTTATATTTGATTAGACGAAGCTATCAAAGACTGACTTTATCTTTGAACAGAGAGCTGTTCATATATAGTGATTCATACTTATTACCATCTTATTACCGTTTCTACTATATATAAACGTCTATGAAGTTTGACTTTATCTTTTATGCCTTTCCAAGTGAACCAACGGATTTGAAAGCAAATCGTCACGGAAACATCGAGCGAGCATTGTCGAAATTGCAAGCGAGGACACCTTCAGTCCTCTGTGTTGTTAAGATAGAAAAATACAGGGGTGAGATATTATAAAAAATTCGATTAAAATGATTTGACTCATTTAATCAATAACCCTCTGTGAGTAAGGTATAAGTAGCTAGTAGCTACCGATCATTTACAGTTAGACACGCGCATTTGTAACATTTGTAAAAAAAAGAGGTCCTCTAGTTAACTATACTTTTATTCTCACTATTATAGCTATTACAACCGCACATATACTATATATACAATAGAAATAGAACACTTATTACGACCACTTAAGTCGAGCAGAGTAACTAGAATGAAGCTCTTCTGTGCTGACACTAGTATTTATACCCACAACCCCACCAACAATTGTGGGAGTACACTACTTTAATTTATCAAATGGGAATGAGGGTACCGAGTAAATAACAGTGTTGCCATGACATAATGCTAGAATTCCCTGAAATAAGGAAAGACTAATAGAAAACATGACACATTATGTGAATTCATACGACAACCAACGGTCGTAAAGTATCGGGCAATGGTCTGAAATAGCTGTCGCTATATCTCGATGGGGCATGCTAATGCGCCGAAGTCTTTTGGCACAAAACGCGCAACTCAGACACGCTCGAACAAAACGAAGCTAAAAAGACACGCCTAATCACCGTGTTGTGTGTGCATTCCGCTCCGGATAGTGATGAGACGAAAGTTTCGTCACTTCTTTTCACACAATAACCGTAGTTTCTGCAATGCAATTTAATGACGTTCACTCAGAACAGTATAAGTAGGTAAGCTTATAGACAGTTATTTAAAGATTACTTGGTTTATATTGTACAATCAGCATCAAAAGGAAATGGATTCTATGACGATTGTTCAATCTTAAAGATTTTAATCAAGGGGTAGCCACAGACGCCACACTTAGTATTTATTTAGTTCTAGCTGTGCCCCGCGGTTTCACCCGCGTAAGTTTCGGGATTCCCGCAGGAACTACTCCATATAACATAGAATTAACAGTGAAAGTCCCGTCAAAATGGTTTGGGTGATTGGAACGGTTCTAAGTGTAAATTTCGGAGTTCCAGCGGAAATTCCGGGATAAAAAGTACTCTATGTCCTTCTCTGTACCCCTGACAACGTTTATGCAAAATTTCATGGTGATCGGTTGAGCCATCTAGGCGTGAAAGCGTAACAGACAGAGTTACATGCTTTCAGATAATTAGTAGGGAAGTAGGGATTGAGAGCTGCTTGCTCCAATATAATGCAATCTCTTATTTTGAGAACACAAAACTCAATCACGCGCAGTTGAAATTAAATACCTATTAGACCAACCAAACCAAAACCAAACCAACCAAATTTTTTATTAATCCAAGTCGCTCTAAGATCTCTCTTAAGCTACAAATTCGTAAAACTCTCTTATATTTTTAGTCTAACACATGCTCGTGAATTTAATATATGAATTTTGGAATTATGTCAGGAAAATTAAAATTACCTAACTTATAGGAGTTCCCGACCCCCGCTATACTATTAGGTATATTATACTACTCGTTTTTAAAAAAAAAAGTATGTATACAGGTAGGTACAATGCAAAGCAATAAGTACCTACTAAGTACCTACTCAAGACAAAGAAAACATCGGCTGATGTTTACAACGCTCTTTTAATACATAATAATCAGTATTAATACCTATACCGCTGATGAAGATGACAAAATATGATTTTAACTATCCTGTTGTCTAGTTTTAATACTGCATTGTCTATCAATAACTCTTGTAGCACACAAAGAACAACTAAACGATACAAATGATGCAATTCTATTATGATTTACTGCAATTAATACTATAGGATACTATACACAAGGAATATTCCGCTCCTCATCAAGGAAAAATATTAGTATGCATTCAGCATTACTCGTGCTTCCCGTCCCAAATGCCTAGGTACCTAAATGTTAGGTAAATGTAATCTATATAATGCCTTTAATAATGGGCATGTTGACTAATTTTAATTTTTTAGTCCGTCTTGTAGATTATTAAAAAATATTGGACACGTATTTTTTTCTTTTTTTACGTAATCAAAAAATAACGGCGATATATTGAGTTGAAATTTCGCGTGACGTCAGTATTCTGACAGTTTGTATGGCGGTTTTGCGGTTAGTGACGTCACGACCTCCTCATCCTAAACTCTAATGCGCTTTATCTCTGTATATTTTAATTTATTTAAAAAAGCAAAAAATACGTGTCTATTGTTTTTTTATTTTCTGACGGACTAATTAGAATTTTGTTTTTCAATAGTAGTCAACATCCCTATTAATCAATATTTTGTAACGACAAATCTTCATTTGAAATCGATTAGAACAACTCATTTTCAAACTTGTCCCGTATCATTCTATTTCTTCCGTTTACGTTCTAAATCTTCAGAAATTAGTTTTTGTTTAAATAATTTGAATCTATGGATAGAAAATTTTATTACATTAGTTGAAAGTTAATTTTATAGGTATAGGTACACTACTTACTATAGTAGGTTCATTGGTTTTATGACATCTTTTAGTGGACACTGAGAGTTTATGTGAGATGCTAAGTCAGGTAAAGATGTAATTCATATTCTTGCTTTGAAGACGAAATGTTCACCTCAACTAATTTTATAATTTGATTTCATTTCAATTCACACGTTAGGTCGTCAAAACGTCACTGCTCGAGACATGTACACCAAAGGCATATTTTATTGATCACAAGGCAAAATATCACATTGGACCACCCGCAGAGGATATACGGACCGCTAATTGAGCGAAGACCTCAATTGTCCACTGGACAGATAAGTTCAAAGGTCTCTCGATTAGATATCAATCAATTTACTTTTTGTTAATATTCATATCTCACTATTTTGAGGCGTTTTTGTAGAGTTCAACAAAGTATATTTTTGGAATCACGCATAGTTTTTTTTTATCTATTACTAGCTGTGCCCCGCGGTTTCACCCGCGGTAATTTCGGAGTTCCCGCGGGAATTCCAGGATAAAAAGTACCTTATGTACTCCTGACAACGTGAATGCTAAACTTCATTCAAATCCATTCAGCCGTTTTTGCGTGATTGAGTAACAAACATCCAGACATCCACACTTTCACATTTATAATATTAGTAGGATTATAGTAGGTATATAATAAAGGATGATTATTTAGGAATACTTTGTAAAATGTATTTTTGACAGGAATTATACACGAAAGAAAATGTGAGCAATTTTTCATTTCATAGGTAGGTATCGTTAACCAAAACAATCAAAGCCGGAGTAGGTTAAAATTGACGCAACCTGACGTTAAAGGATATTGACAATAAAACGTCGCCTTCAAAGCTACTAGGTAAAAAAGTAATTATCATCTGTAGATTAATTACCTATTGCTTCATCTTCCGTTGGCGGACTTGTCTACAGAAGTAGTCCTTTGAGCGACACGTACACTGTTTCACGGTCATCATGAGCAACAAAATCAGAGAATTAGTATTTAAATACAATTAACAAAATGCTTTTCTTCAACATCATTGTTTTCAGGAAGCCGTCCACAGATTACGAACATTCTTACCGTCTCTCCTCTAGGTTTAAACAGATCAAAGATCATATTAGCAAAATGCTTATCAATTTTTTTCATAACTTCCTCACTAATATATATATATATTATATATATATATATAGATTATTAATTATGTCATCTATTTATAAATAGCTATGAACCATTCGTCCGTAGCCAACGCTAGGAGTTTTGAACATAAAGTATTTAGTCATAAAATACTCAAGTAGACACTTTGAATAGATTACTTACCTATTTAAGTAATGTCGGAACTAAAATAACTAAAACAACTTAATGCAGAGATCCACTTCAATTCGTTCGTATGAATATCCATTATCTAATATCTTCTTTTTAAAGTCGGCACTGAAGATGAAACCATTTAACATGCTGCAGGTACTACTTCACAAATGATAGATTGCAGGAAAGATGGGAACTAAACATAAATTAATTTAAAGTTGGTTTTTACTAAACAACCTGGACACTACTTCATTTATCGAGTGGCTATAGATATTTTAATCTGATTTGGAAAGATAGAACACATAATACTTAGGTAAGTACTGGTTTTTTTGGATTGGATATTATTGTAAGCGCATTAAAAGCGCAAGCGCAGATTAAAAACGTTAAAACATTTTATAATGATCGGAACATAGAATTAATTTTGGTTGCGGGCGATCATAAAGCGACCCACACAACTGTCGAATATATCATTACGAAATCGAAGCATGGCACATGTTGGGTTACTTCCTCGAGTTACTTTTGTGAGGTAAATACCACCTACATGCAGCTAGAGATAATCTTAATATCGAAGGTGAATCGACCGCCTACGACTGACGGTAAGAAGCAGTCATCACCATTAGTACACAAAGGTAGCCGATTCGATGTCCACGAAGTCGGTATAGGTACGAGCGACGCTACGAATATGGACATTTGTTTAATGTAGCTAGCGTGTAGGCGGCACTTAGGACCCAACTCAGACTGTGTCCTTTTATGGTCCTGCAAAGTTTTATTCTAATGTGTCAGAAAAATTTAACGAGTAGAAGGAGAGGTAAGAATGTACCTACATTAACTATGATTGAGTCATAATCACAAGTGATTATGATTTTGATTATACTAATCCTACTAATATTATAAACGCGAAAGTTTGTAAGAATGTATGGATGGATGGATGGATGGAAGGATGGATGGATGATGGATGGACGCAAAAACTACTGGATGGATTTAAATGAAACTTTACAATAATATAGCTTATACATCAGATTAACACATAGAGTACTTTTTATCTCGGAATTCCCGCGGGAACTCTGAAATTAACGCGGGTGAAACCCCGGGCCCGGGCACAACTAGTTGAAAATAATACAAAAAGCTATATTATTTTCCCATAACAAATGAAATGTTATTGTTAGCTGCTGTAGTGGTTAGTTGTAGTGTTGGAGCAAAAGGTGACGCAAAAGTTGTTAAAAAAATAATTGTTTAGTATTTTTACACAGTCTCAAGTTAAGGCGGTGGAATAGGCTATAAATTTTCATCTTGATAAACAGTTCCCGAGACATCGCGAATCGCAAGTGAAACAGACTGTGAGGGAAACATTCCAAATAAAAATGTAAAATCCAAATAATAGGTATAAAAACATATAAACAGAACGGTTTCAGTAAAAGTATTTTTTTGCTGTCTACCATTTTAGCATTTGCTTAGTATAGGTACCTACTTTAAGCTACCTTGTTATTAAGATTAGCTAGTAGGTACCTACGCAAAATACTTGACAGATGTCGTCATAACAATGCATTTTAATGGAGATAAAAGGATCAGTACTATAACACCATAGATTATACTACGCAAGGTCGTGCATTGTCACCCGTTCTTTTACGCGCGTAAACGAGTTGCAGTGACATTGTTTTTTTTATTTCAATAAAACCATTGCCTACTTTTTTGCGAGGTTGGTATGCCATGGTTACGAATCACGCCATGTGAATCGCAACATATACCTACCAACCTCGCGTATATATTTTTTTAACATTTAACACTTAATTTTCCACGTCAGTCTATGTTTAATGTTATTATAATAAAAATGCAAATTTTTTCTGGTTATAAATCAGGTTTGCGCTTATTTTAATAGATACCACCTTTACATATTCATAAAAACATATTTTATAAACATGTTATTTCAACACATTGCTAAAGTAAAACGCATCGTTATTATAATGCAAATTATAAATTGCAATACCGAATGACTTAAAACAATAAGCAACGGTTAATATTAGGCCCAACTGGAGCAGCGGAATATAAAGAATGGTTGATCATTGATGCTGCTTATACCATCTTTGCTTTTGTAATATGAGAAGTCTGCGTTTACTTGCTGCAGAGGGCCGACTCGGTGCCGACTGCTGACACACTCATGTGATATTATAAACAATTGAATTCCTAAAATATATTTTGCAACCTGATTTGTAGAATTCAATGACGACGCCACAATAGGTACACCGTAAAATGATTATTATTATTTGAAATTTCGACACAATATCAATATTGAAAAAAAGTTAGTCTTGAACTGAACTAAACCTGCTAGTAGAAGTGGAAAAACTATAGTTTTTTTTTTTATATTGTAAGTAGTTTGAAGTCAGAAAACGCTTTACATTTGTCTTACTAGAATTGAACGACAGGAAACGAGACAAACACTTCAAGCACTTTCAAGAGTTACAAGGCAACCGATTGCCTGTACCTAATGGAGAAATGAGAAAAAGGAAATAACGGTTCTCGTCGCGTTGCGTAAAGAGCTTATCCACGTTTGACTACGTTATCGCTTGATATCGATGTACCTACTTACTTATTTTTTTTTTTCAATATATTTATACCGTTTTTGATAAACGATCCCGGTTTTGAAGTCACCGTGGTTTTCGTATTATTCATTGCAGGCGCTTCTAGCGTGGTCTCTAAATTGAATAATTTAAACATTTGTAAGTAGGTTTTACAATTTATAGAAAAATTTAATTCAGAGACGCTTTTACGATTACTGTAGATATCTTCATTAAAATTTAGAGAGAAAATCAAAAACGTTGCAAAAAACAATATAAGTAAACATAATTATATCATATCAATCATTAAAATAGATTTATTTGTCATTTTTATCGTATTTTAAAACGGCTTATGTCGCATCTAAGTTTGTGAGATTATAGGGGGTAATCTTTGGATCTACTGAACCGATTTTGATTTTTTTTTACCAGTAGAATGCTAGTGTTCCTGAGTGTCATAGGATAGGTACTTCTTATCTCGGAATTCCCACGGGAACTCCGAAATTATCGCGGGTGAAACCGCGGGGGAACAGCCAGTATTATTATAAACATCTAATGACTAATACGGTTATGTTAACGCATCTTTTGAAGATAAGCAAAAACATGTTTTTTTTGCATGGATATTTAGGAGATTACCTCACATCCCAACCCTGACGTCAGATAAACAAGCCCGGCATCAAATAATAGAGATCCCTTGAACACACAAAGGTGAACCTGCTCGCATGTCTTAACAACCACACAAAAGACACCTGTTTGTTGGTACTAGGTATAAAATATTCTACAAAGATATTCTTATCGACTTATTATTTATACAACTTATCTTTATATTTGCATTCCACAACTGATCTGTTTCTTTGTCAATGAAAACAGATATTTAGGAACACACTGCAGAAATTTATTTTCTTATTGTAACCAATAGATAACGCAGCTCAATGTTAAATGTGCCTTGCCTCATTCTCGTCTAAAAATTAGTCAGCACGTTGCGCCTATTGCGTTTTTGTAGTTATAAATATTTGGCTTTTCATGTATGTCATTGAAAAATTATAATTTTTTAATGACATAATGAATAGCCAAATTGTTTATTTATCTAATACAAAACTTGTTCCATTTTAAGACCTATTCTCATGTTAGCCCTTATCTGAGAATTGAAAAATCGACCCTTAAAACGTTGGTAAAAATACTCGAAAGAATTGTGTAAAATTAACAAACAAATTTCAAATATATGCACTTAGCCCATACGAAAATAGCAAGGCACGAAGAAATAACGTTTACATAGAATGTTTACATTATTACTAGCCTTTTTAGCATTCAAGAAGTGATGTCATTCATGGCCCATACACGTTTCGGATACCGTAGGTAGAAATCCTTTTGAAATAAGTCTCTCTCTTTCTAGTACCAGGCGTTAGATGAAGAAAGATAGCACAGCTGATTGGTCAAGAGATTGGTTTGTCACGGTTTAGAAAATGCAACACAACAATTAAACGTGACAAACTTGTTAGCAAATGAGATGTGGAGAAGTGAAGATGTTAGAAAAAAAGTCGGCCCTAAAACTATAAGTTAACAGATTTGAAAACTATATGTGATTTGAAAAAGTTTGAATGACAAACGATAGATCTGTAGATAAAATAATATACCTATGTATCTACTAATTGAAAGTCTGAGAGAAGACAGAGTTAATTTACTAAGTTATTTGAAAAATGGTGATGTATTTAAGATTCGAACAAAATTTCGAGATTTCTTTATTTTGGTTTCAATATTTACTTAAAATGTGAGTCGAATAAACTGTTTAAAAGAAATCCTAATCGATTGCATATTTTAAAACACTAAATAAAACTTTAATAAATACCTTGAGTAAAACGATACAATAATAATAATAACAGATATTATTATGAGCACGCAAGCTCCGGCAACCGCAATCACAAGTTCAAGGCATATCATCAAAAGCCAACAAACTTTCAATGCTACTCTTTCCGATCTTATGACAACGCTGTAAAGTGAAAATTCGATGTATCTTTTACTGTATCGTAAGTTTTGTATCTCAAAACTGTTGCAAATGTGAAGTAAGCGGGGCCGGTAACAACCTGACTTTACCGTTATGTACTGCGCCGAACTGACCTAGTGCCGGTAAGTTATCAGGGACGACCGTGTTCTGTTTTGCGACCCGAATCGAATACATCTTTTTTACTAACTATATTGTATATTCGTATTATAGTACACTATTAAAACACATATTTCATTAGTAACATAATATTTAGATTTTTGCTAATTATACCTACCCACTCTTATTTTCTTAAGTTCACGCAACAGGTCATTGAATTAAGATAAAATCACTTGAAATAATCAAGCTCCTACATGATGTCACGAGAGAAAATAACTTGTTATCAGCAGAGGACGTCGCACGAGTTGCTTTATTGAACAATAGGTCTTAGCGCATACGTGTCGTCGATTAAATCTTGTTTCAATTACTCTACCTAGGCTTGCAATAATATGTCTATTGGTGTCGTATTGTTCCCGTTTAATGAACGTTAATTCGTTGCAAGTGGAACTGATTCAATTGCTATCACCAATGCTCGAACGGCAATGACCTTACTCGAAATAGTGTCTCGGCCGATGACTAAGAATTATATGAATTGTCCACTGCCACCATTAAAAAGTGATTTGCTATTTCGTCATTAAAACCATTCTGTGTACTGGGGGCAAAAGAAGAAAAATCAGGTCAAAGAGAATAAACAAACGAAATAGCTGTCGGTAGATATAACTACATATGAAGCAAATCTACGCGAGCGTTAAAATGGATACCTAGCAGTAGCGACGGGGTGTTATTTATAGTTGCGTGCGGGGTCGACGTTCCTTGTATGTCTCCCACGCAGGTCCCGACGCTGGGAGACTGTCTAGAGAATAGTCAAGTGATACCTACCATAATTTTTGCGTTCAGTAAATTAAAATTTAATAACTGGTGACGCATATTAATTAATCACTAAGACAAATACGAACAGAGACAACGCTTCATTTGTTTAATGAACGTTTTTATATGGGGAATATAGGGGGGAGGGACTTTTTGAAGTCATAATATAATTAATATAATATATTTACATATATAGTTCATGGACATTTTGATTCTCTTTCGGCTTTGTTTTCTTTAATACCTGATGATTATGTAGATATAGATAAGTAATACCTAATAAGCATTAGCTGTGTTTGCAGTCACATCACGACAACTCTAAAGTCACACCTTGGAACGCGACTCGAAAGAAACAAGTAGCGACATGCGTGACATGTCCAATAGCTTTCAACGCAGTATATTCAACGTTGTAACATAGAGCTGCTACAAGTAAGTAGCAGCTATACCTACTCCTAACTCACTCGGACTAATCTGGAAAATCTTAAAAAGGGCAGTCGTATGTAGTTGGTAAGTTTAGAATTTTAAGAACATAATATACTTATAGATATTAAAGAAAAAGCTGGCTTTAGAAACCTAATTTTTTTATTAATACTGGTATGGAAAGAGCACTAAGATAATTCTGAAAAAATGATCAAAATGGATAAACGTGAGTAAAACTATTTTTTTTTATTTGTGCTAAAGTATCAGTCGGAAAAACAATTTTAGAAGTAGATGTTAAAAAAATCGTTGAAATATTAGACACATAGAAATTGGGTAGACATTCGGGAAGGTTTTGCATTTGTTCAATATCATTAAAAATCGGGTTAAAGTAAAGAAAAAATTGAAAAGTCGCCTTTTCGCCGAATGATAAGTAACAAAAACAATTTAGCACGAAGTACCTAGATGTTAACGCTATAGTGAGTACTGAAAACTCATTCATAATTATTTACGCGTCAGTATTAAGAATAGCGATTGTAGACGGCAGATAGTGAAAAATGAAACAGGTGAACATCTTTAACGGTAGACAAGATGTGTAAATTGTGAGATGACAAACAACGGGGGTCATTCAACCTGCGTGATCCAGGAATAGTTTCAGATCTGGTTATCTATCGTTTAAAAGAGACATAGGCACAATGAAAATTTTTTGTCACATGTTTACACATTACGAATGAAGTTATTAGTTATATGTATATATAGTTTCTATATAATTCTGCACTTTTAGTTTAGAGATGTAGTCTACATTATCTTCCGTTTTTTTTTATTTCGTAGTTTGGCTCAACAATCTCACGTAAATAAAGAAGATTTTAAAACAAATGTCAATTGCTCGCTGTTCAAATTTTACAAAACATTTTTGCTCTAAAACTAAAAACTAAGAAGCGCACATCTTACTAATTGCTGTTTGGACAGAGTCCCAACAGATAAACACCTAAACCCCAGCCGAAAATACACAAGATGGCGTCAGGTTCGTAATAAAACAATTTAATGGGCCAGCGCGCTTTCCGCGGTGACGAAATATGCGCCGACGCATTCGTGTTGCGTAACCTGAAACGCGATCTGTGCAAGAGAAAACTGTTTAAGGTCGAAATAATTACTGTAACACTACATCTGCGAATTGACTCAACACGTTTCGAACCGATTTTTTAATTAAAAATTATAAAGTTCTTCACATCTTTTATAGACCTGCACATAAAGTTACTATATATATGTACACACATCAAAAGTGTCTAGGGATCAACATATATTTTTGCAATAACTTTTCTCCTGATTGATATTAATTAAAATTTTCTTTAAGGATTCATCAAATAAAGTGTTTTCGTTTGTCACAGTAACGATAAACCAAGTCACCTTTGCATTAATAAAGAAATTTGCCATTTTCCTAATAAAGGGATTTTTGACATTTGAACCACTAACATTAAAGTTCGACAAAAAGACTGAAATAATAGTTTTCTTTAAAATTTTATTGGGTAACTTAAACAATTAATAATCCGTGTTTCTACCGCGAACACTAACAACACAAGAACATCGGTTTGGCATACTCAAAATGAGTTCATCCAAATCACGCTGTGGAATGGCCGCCCATGTTCGTTGCAACAACAAAAAAAGGTCTTCTTGCGACTGGATACCCTCCATATTCGGCAGAGCTCTTCTCTGTAGCATATCCCATGCATGCTCAATCGGGTTCAAGTCTGGCGACTGAGCAGGCCAGGGCAGGACATTGATGTTAGCTGCGGCGAGAGTCTGTCTTACAACTCTTGCGGTGTGCGGTCGTGCATTATCATGCATTAACTGAAATAAGGGACCGATTTGCACTTGTAGAGGAACGATGACGTCTGATACAATCGTCTCAGCATAAATTTGAGCGTTGAGGTTGCCTCTGATCCAAATCAACTCAGTTCTTCCGCCGATCCAAATACCCGCCCATACCATGATGGTTCCACCACTATAAGGATGGACTTCCTGGCAGGATTTTAATCGCTGTTGGCGTCCAGGGGTTCTCCAGTGTCGTATACGTCTTGTATCCGGTCTCATACCAAAACGAGACTCATCAGAAAAGCACACGAAACACATCTCAATCTCAAGAAATCCGCATAAAAATGCTTGATCCCTAGACACTTTTGATGTGTGTATATATACACAGTTTTAGAATAATACATCTTTTTATTCGTCATAATTGTGACTTTTTGAATTGGTCAATCTGTCTTTCGTCCGTTATGGCTATTGATTGAGCTTTTTAGATCATTTTTGCATTACAATGCGTAAACGTCGTATATATTTATCATTGCATGTGTATTTCTGCCGTCCTGCCAATATTCGAGATTTTTTTTAATCTCTGACCTAATTACGTCTCACTTTGCACAGTACTCTTAATTAGACGTTATGGTACCTAACGCGTGCTAACGACTATGGGCAAAGCGAAGCAAACCTTAGCGAACATATCTGTAGATTGTTTACGGGTGCTCGGTACGTGATGGGTGCGCCTGCGCACACCACGTCGTGCGCGGGCGGCGGAAGTGTGCCGGATCCTCGCGTCATTGGTTCGCGTCTACCAACCCAAAACTTGGTCACTATTACCACGCTTCATTCATTCATACAGACTATAATCTATCTAATGTTAATATTATAATAATCTATGTACCTATAATTAATATAAAAATGTAATTTCTGTTCGTATTTTCTTATCTAACTACGTCTTATATGCATTCGCGTTTCTCATTAGGTACTGTAACATTCATACCATTACAACGAAACTTTGGTGTGCTTAATTATGAGCAAGGAGAGTTTTATAAAAAAATCATAGCAATAGGTAGGTACCTACACCAGCAAAAATAATTCACTCTCTATTTAGCCAGATCTCATAATAGTGATAGCGGACGTATCAACACTGTGAAACTGTATGTGTGGTTTATCTTAACTCTTATTTTAGTACCTACTGACTAGCTGTGACCCGCTGTTTCACCCGTGTGACTTTCGGAATTCTCGCAGAAACTCCAAAGTAGCCTACTATACCTTTTAAACCTTCCCTAAACTTCCACAAATATTTCAAGATCAAAAGTAAATGAAAGTGATTTTATTTTATTTATTTAACAATTAATGCACACAAGGACAACATAAAAAAGAAAGAAAGTTAATTATTAATTGGACGCAGATAAGCCATAACATGTTAACCCACAAACTTAAGTTATTGATTCAGAATGATTTATTAAGAGTTAGGGAATTTTTTTTATTATGTGTTTACCTTATTACATTGCTTAAATATGTAACTAAATATTTAACATAAAAAATGTTGACACAAAATATTATGCTATATGACCCCATTGAGCACTCCCATCCTGTATGAGCGTCTTGTAATATTTACTATCGACCCTGTCAACCACACCTCGCATTGTTATGGGGTTTAATGAGCGTGCAGTCAGTTTCATATAATGCGTGCCAGAATTTGTTTTTAGTGCGTAAAATTAAACGCTCAAATAAACCAGAGAAGCGAACAGTCTACTAAAGCCATGATTTTTTTAGCATACTTAATATTTTTTATTCAGATGTGAAAAAAGTCTTCTAATCCCTTGTTCGAATACTCGAAGATTTATTAAAATGCAACAAAAAATATTAGATAGGTACCTACTATAATATTTTAATCTGAATAATTACTTATACGTCCATATTTGATAAAAATATGTTAAATATGTGTCAAATAAAATGTTTTAAAAAACTAGCTGTTCCTCGGAGTTTCATCCGGGTCCTTGCTGGAATTCCCTCGGCATGAAAGCAGCCTATGACCTATTCAAGTTTCCCGTGGTTCCACCCGCATGAATTTTAAGACTCCCTCGGGAACTCTATTCCGGCATAAAAGTATCCTATGTAAAGATTATGTCTATATCTATGTTAATCGGAAAGACTGTAATTCATTATCAGTATAAAATTTTTCAAATCGATTCAGTAGTTAACTCTCTTTTTTTAAGGCGGGTACAGATTAAACTAGCTGTTTCCCGGAGTTTCACCCGCGGCAATTTTGTGGTTACCGCGGGAGTGCCGGGATAAATAGTACCCTATATGTCCTTCTCTGTACCCCTGACTCAGTATGCAAAATTTGAGTCAAGTCGTTCTCAAGTTATGGGGTGACCAAGGGAAATAGGGATTAATTTTTATATAGGTATACATATAATAATATATACATAGATTGATATGTATGTATTATGGATTTCATTTTGTAAATGACTAGGTATTATTTAATTAATCAGTATCGGGACTATTATAACTTTATCATTAATGAACGAATGCCGGCCGGTAGCTAATCATGCAGAACCATGATGTAGCTCCTACGCAATAACAAAAGCTATCGTTGTTATATGAAATGAAATGCAAGAGTTTGGTGACGTACCAACATAGTATGCGGGCCTCGATATCAATTGGACGTTATAACTTGTACAGTTACACTGTTTATTAATAACCGGTTACTAAATCGTTTTTATTTGCGTACTTTTAACAAAACTATTATCGAGATAGTGCTCCAATCGAAATGTTACCTACTGCCTACTCATAATAATCCAAACTAGTATTATTATAAATGCAAATGTACGTTTGTTTATTTGTTTGTTTGTTATGCTCTCACCCCTTGAATACTCAACGCATCATCATGAAATTTTGCATATGCGTTGTCAGGACTCAAGGGTATAGAAAGGGACATAGAGTACTTTCACCCCGGAATTCCTGCGGAAACTCCTAAATTAACCGCGCGAAACCGCGGGGAACAGCTATAATAGTATACGTATAAAAAAGCGAATCTATTACAGAAGTTTTATCTGTGGAAAAGTAAGGCATAATGGCTATTAATTAGAAGCTATGTAGGTACCTACTTACATCGTATATTTAAATCGCGTAACTATAGCTGTACGTACCCTGTGTATCACTCGCGTGAATTTTGGTCTTCCCTCGGGAACTCTTAACGTAGGCGTGAACTATCTCTCGACAAAAAAACAGTGAAAATGAACTCAATTGGTAATGTAGTTGAGAAGTTACATGATGACAAACCGACCCCGCGGACCGACCAATACAGATTAATAACTCGACCACAGCGCCCAATTGATTGGTCTAGATTTTGTGAAGTCTATAGTTTTAATACCTTTATGTATGTAGGTAATGTGTATAGATATTAGATATGACAGGTTTAGATAAAAATTGGACAAGATCCAGACATGTTACTTGATATTATTTATAAAATACACATTAAAATTTTAAACTATAGTGTTTAGGTACTTATGATGTCGAATAGGTAGATAGGTAGATCTAATATTATAGAATAGGTAAAATAAACTAACACTTATTTGGCACAATATGTAACTTTCCAAATCTATGCACCTCAGATATTATAAAAAGGTTGTGGACAGGCTGTCCTATAGTCGATCACAATTATATCAATTAATAAGTAGGTAGGTTTAAAATAATTATTAATTATTGAATAATGAAATGCCTCTATACATGAACGACAAAGTCCAATATAGGCTATATAAGAAAATTGTCAGCATAACTTATTTCCTACGTCCTATTGTGATCATAATGAAATCCAAAACATGATTTAAATATATTTTACGTACACATAATAAATAAACCAAAGAAATATGAATAATCTTTAGGTATAATCAGTAATCGTCATTGAAGGACTAGTACAATCACAAATATAGTATACGAAATGTAGACAATTAGATTAACAGATGATGATGCGTGGGCGACTAAACACATGCGCTAGCAAAGTTAGAGCGTGACGAACATATATTCTAAGGGGTAGTAAGAGTGTGATGATATTAGAATTGTCGACTCCATTTCTATCGCAACATCAGCAGCTAACTTCTCTCCAATGAGTCATTACTTCTACACATTATGAAGCTGAGACGAACTAATAAACACACTTGTTGACTGTCGATGTTCCAAATTCATACATTTATTCGCACTTATCGTATCTTTTACTAATTACCTACTTTTATGATTTTTTTAAATCTTCTAATTCTATTTACTTTATTTTAGGCGTGTGAAATAAATACATTTCTAATTTAAATATGTTAAAAGTAATATTTGGCAGTATACGCAGTAGGTCGTAAGCCATAAACAATAAATTAACAATAACAACAAACTCCTATATTATTTAAACCGATTTGCTATGTTCGGAACTTTTTTCAGTTATCTAATAAAAACTCAACACCTTAAATGAACAAAAATTTGTAAAACTATAGTAATATAACTAAAGTAAAATTAGAATAACCACATTTTGCTTTAGAAATTACATTCAACTTTTATTGTATGAGGTCACAGACGTTCACGCGTGAAATGGTTAAGTGTTGTTCTTGTCATTAGTTGCTATTTCAATTGGGTATTCTCCAAGGTATGAATATCAAAATTCTAATTAGTCCGTCAGTTAGAAAATAAAAAAATAATAGACACGTAGTTTCGGCTTTTTCAATTTAATGAAAATGAACATAGATAAAGCGCATTAAAGTTTAGGGTGGGGGACCCGTGACGTCAATATTCATTATAAGCGCCATACAAACCGCACCGAATTGTGACGTCACGCGAAATTTCAACTCAATGTATCTCTGTTATTTTTTGAGTAGGGTAAAAAAAGAAAAAATACGTGTCCAATATTTTTTACTAATCTACACGACGGACTAAAAAAAAATTTTTTGTCAAGTAGTCAATTAAGAAGTAAAGTGAAATTAGCGTTTTTGACAAAGACGTTTCAAGTTTACCTAACCTATGCCACCTATGTACCTCTACCCACTTAACAGTGATATTTACGATCTTGAATAGCATAATTTAAATATTTACAATTGCGCAAGCGCATGAATGAGTCGGTCATAGTTGAATGTTCAACGAATTGCTTAATGCGAAATGAATGAGACCCTTAAGCTGTGTACACTACAACCGATGGCCGACCGGCGCCTGCGCATCCCACACGTGTGGCGCAACAGAAGCACTTTCTGTTTGTGTTACTTATTAACAAAGTTTTTGGTATCGGTTACTTATAGAAAGCGAATTTCGAACTTGTTTCTAAACATACTAAACTAACTAACTTTGCTAAACATACTTTGATGTCATCTACTTAAACTGATTCCTACTATTATAAATGCGAAAGTGAATTTGTTCCTTTGTTTTTTACGCTTTCAAGTTCAACCATCATGAAATGCATGTTGACAGGGGTACAGAAAAGGACAAAAGGACAAAACTCCGAAGTTATTGCTGGTGAAGCCGCGGGGAACAACTAGTAGCGTATATTCGGATTAAATCTGATCATTGCTGATATAGGTACGTCATCTCCAATCCAGTCATTATTTATTCTAAAAACGTTTACTCGATGACTTCCTTCAAAAAATGTAAGTACGTATGATGTTAGTCAAGCGCGGTGGAAACGTACTGATTATCACTAACACAGCACAACTAGAAACACGTCTTGAACGGAAAGAAACAAACTTTACCTACTCGGAACTTTCAGCCATTTAAGATAGTTGCTATAAAATAATTTCTATAGCACTTACATAGTCTTAATATAATATTAAAAACTTCTTTGTGTATTAAACTATTTCAGAATAAGGCTTCTGGATCAGAATATAGTGGCGTTGGGCGTCCGTCCACCTACGTTGTTAATAGAAAGTTGGAGAACTAGATCGACCCTGCGTGGACAAATTATTACGAAACGACTCACACATACACGGATTGTTTTGATTTTTAAATTGTTGTCGTCGCAGACCGACGCAAATGTAGAATGCGTGGGCGCTTTAGGTAAATACCTGATGACGAATTTAGATCTCAAGACTCAACGCGCATTAACAATAAGCCTCAATTTGATAACTCTGTAACTATAAAAAATTCTAAATACAGATCACTATGAAATTCTAATTGAAGCGTTAGATGAATAAACTATAGCAATACAAAAGGATTTGCCGGGTGCATCGCTAAATGCATCAGCACGTTGATGATTAGCGACAGGCGTGAAGGTCGGAACGCGGATAGAAGCGATAATGCAACCGGCAGTCCAGCATAATGCATTAATCTACTCATGAAGTCGTATTAAAATATAATGTAGATATCGAATCATGTTACACGCATTGTAGGGATACTGATGAGAAGAGCAGCGAATGGAATGTAACGAGCCAAGTGTCATAGTAAAGGGACACGTGGTGAGGAAGCTTTTAATCAATATGATAGGCTGAAGATGCCGCAAAATTAGGTATAGCTAGACTTTTTCATATTGATGGGACAAGCTATAGATTTTGAAATATTAAAAAAGAAACCCATAAATGTAATAGATATATATTTTATAGCTGTAGCACGCAAACTGAAGGTTTAATTCGTCCGTTTACAAAAGACTGGCAATTTGTACACCGTTGAGAAGAGAAAACGCCGCTGTTTTGTATTCGCGGACATCTTGACGACTGTGACCACGACAGAGTCAAATGGTACCATTCTCCGATGCAAAAGCACCCATCACAACGCATTTCCTGTCCTCAGCTCCGTATGAAACGTACCGTTCGTATGAAATTCCCGCAGAAACTCTAAAATCATTAAAATTTTGCATAGTTACCTATCACACGTTGTCAGGGGCACAGAAAAGTAAATCCCTGCGAGATCTCCGAAATTAACACGGGAAACCGCGGGGAACAGCTTGTACTTAATATCTAACTCAGCGATCATTACACCGTATGAATTCAAAATGTGAGCAAAAGCTCATAGCTCTGCATATCAAGGAAGGATGTTCGCAAAAGTGGAGTATTAGGTGGAATATGAGATTGTACGTACGTATGTCGTATACGGCCCAGTGGCTTATCCGAACATATTCAGGCCCAATGCAAGCACGCGAGGATTTCAATTAAGAATAAAGCAGCAAGGGCCATTCGCATTCATATAGATGCTATAGTCATTCGAACATCACCTTCACACAAAAACCTACCGTGCATATCGGGTATCAATAGCCAAATCAGCTTAAAAGCCAAAACTATCGACATTGCTAAAATACAAAGATCATTTTGCTCATAAGATTTATTCCTTCATTGTATCAATATGTAGGTCAAAAGTATTTACAACAAAAGTGTAGGCTGGATATACTCGTAAATTTGTTTAAACGTGCAACAACATTCATTGTAACGCGACCACTAGGTAATATTGCACGTTCAATCTTCAAAGTAACACAAACCAGCGTCTAAGAGTCACCAGAAACTCTATTAAAATCATTACCAACTAATACACTCCATAGAATATCTATCTACAATTCTACATGTAACATACAAAACAACATGACCTGTTCTAACAGATTGATTCATTAACAGCCACACAAAACACCGGGTCCAAAAACCTGAAACTTTGCACACAACCTCCCTTCATAATTTAGATAAGCAATTACTCATTTTTTTTTGGAAATTCAACCTCATAAGCGATTGAAAGGTGCCCCATTTCAATCAATGTAGATTTTTAAAGGAGGGGTTGGTGGTTTGTATAGAAGTACCGTCAGTGGGTGAAGAAATGGGGAAACAGCTGGTTGGAAATATTTTCCAAATGTGTTTGCAAATTGCAAAGAATATTTTGTTTAATAATACCTGTAGATTGTTTCACAAGTTTGGTACGTTTCTATACAAATTTAAAAGGAGTTACACCTAAAGCATTCTTTTCACATAAATATTGCGCCCACAGTATTCCCATATTCGGGAGAGATAAAGAACAGACATCCGCCAATGTTTGGGAAAATACAGATAAAACTGTGTTTATCATTTATAAGATAGCCAAAATATTATTTATTCTCTGGTGTTTTAAAAATGGTTAACTAATTTAGTTGACGACGACTTTGTTTGCAGCACGCACCGCTGAACATTGAAATGGCTAACGATAGACCGTAGGCGTTGTGATTGTGAGGGCCACAATTAATCTAAGCAAGTCCACCTAACAAGTCACCTTAGTCGGACGTGGGCCGCTGGCTCCCACGCTTCCACTTCAACCTTTTGTTTACTGCTCAACAATACCTCAGTTCCATTTGTAGTTGGATTAAGAAGTTGAATATTCACATAATATGTTAAATGTTGCTTGAAATAACATTAGCTAAAGATACGTCAAAGCACGTCAGCCCAAGTTTAATCAACAAATACAAACTTAAAATTATCATCAACAATATTTTATTATGATTGGGTTCATCTTTATTTGATTTGTACACATAGGTAGATAATAAAACATTATATACAGGTATACGTAATTGTCTTAACAAAAACCTTTCTGTAAAACGATAATATGAACACACAACGCCCAGACATAAAAAATGTCTTAAAACGCACGATCGTTTCAATAAATCATAATTACATGCGTAGGAGTAAGAAGTGATCTGATATTATAGAAACGAAATCTAAGCTCGATATTAGGATAATTCATAATCATGCGTATTGCGTAGGTCTTGCGTCTCGCCCACAGGACTGGTTCACTCGACATTCTGAAGCGATCGATTTTCATTTCAAACAGTGCACTCGTGCCCACGCTCTCTTCTTGTACCTACACATTCTTTGCATTCAACTAAAAACAGTGCGTGTCACCATTGTTTGTGGTGTGATTTTACCGTGATACGTTACTGAGATTCAGTAAGTAAATGTTGGAAAAATATGTAAATTGCAGCTTCACCGCATTAAAGTTACCTACGATGTGAAAAATAAATGTACTTAAGGCGTTTGTATTGTGGCAAGTCTTTTCCCAGATCCCATAAGATAGAGGTGTACCTAATTGCATTCATGTTTGAAAAGCGGCAAAGATGAGAGGAAAAATTTTGTAACATTAGAAAGAGAAACTAGAGACATTACTAGAATGATCACGTGCTTCGAGATCGCGCGTACATACATCGGGTATAAAGAGTTTACAGATCAGTGTCGTGGGAATATATAAAGAATGGTCTTCACGTATGATCCAGTTTCTAGAGATGCAGTAAAATATCTCTAGTAGGTAACTACAGCCTTATTGAGGTCGTGGTGATTATGAGTCGCTTGTAAATATTAGCTTTCCGATAGCTATTAAAGTGTACAGACCACGCTTAATCTAAAAGAATCTCTTGCGACAAAAATATCTATACCTCTCAAGCTATAAATTTCTCGTACAATCTAAGTACGATATATATGTATTTTGAATCAGTTAAGATCAAGCTATGCACTATTTTTTAAATTGTGGAGACGTACGTTGCGTATTTCCATGATGTAATAATTAATCAAGCAAAGATAAAAGCATCAAAATCATCAAAGATTATTTATTGGTTGCTAGCTAAGGTAAGATGACAAGTATTTATTCAGTTTGGCATAAAGCGTATATTGATGACGCTCTTTTAAGTATTAACTATCGCACACTGCTTTAGTTATTCTTCTGAGTCGCACACCTACGTTAAGGCGCAACCTGTTAGAGAGACTGGAATAGCCTTGGATTTCACACCTCCATGCGACCCACGGCTACCCTCATTTGGTCATCGACGTAGGTGCTGCTTAATGACAAGTTAAAATAACCTTTACTTATAATGATCAAAGTAAAACATACCTACCTACTATTGCTGGAGCGGCGGAACCGTCAAATGTGGTTGGACCAACGCAATAATTGACATATGATTGTATGTTGGTTTTAGACTGCGTTACAATTTGATTTTAAACTAAAATCAACTTTTGTACTTATAGCTGTAACACAAAAGCTTGGTTGTTTGTTTTACTACAGTTGCATTTTACCTATTAAAAAAAATGTATTGATTACTTCTTACTTTTGGTCACTAACCTCTATAAACTCTTATCTAAGCTTACCTAATCTTAAATCTCAAGTATGCGTAGAATTGCTGATAGAGCTATCAGTACATACCTATCTGTTACACTATTAGTGCCAGAATTGGCCGTAATGTTAAATTTATCAGAATAATCAAATACGATGATTCAATGATGTGTCTTTATCTATAAAATCATAGGTATACCTAGTCATCATTTACCATTATCATTTGCAATGTTTTGATTGACGAATTTGTTGTTTACTTTCACGTAGCATGTACATTATTATCATCGATTATCTATTGATGTTTGTGCTTGTTCTTGTGGAATGTAAACAGTTATAATGATCATTTCATTATTATAAACATGTTCAGATGTACTTGCTTTATGTTTAATTTTAAATGTCACGCATCTTGTCTGCTGAGATTATTTTGAATATTATAGCGAAAAAACAAATGTTATGTTTCGTGTTTTAATACTAGTATCTAAAGATGCGAACTACAAACCTTTAGAAACAAAACAACTAAATGATATTAATCCTTGGCAATGATTCAAGAGTGAACAAAACACAATTTTTCCACATTTCCTCGCATTTGATAGAAATGTTAGCTGAATACTGCAGTCTTAAATAGACATGGTAGGTAGGTAATTTCTTTAGTTTGGCGTAACCTGACACGCCACGCCTGTCGTCCGTCAGTTACGCGTCGATATTTTCGTCAAGTCTTCCAACGTCAAATATACTACAAACAGAATGGACACTAACTAACTATTCAAAGATATGAGAATTTTTAATTAAAACATCTGCCTCAATAAATAAACTCTAATTTAGATTGTACCTGAGTAGAGATGCATAAGCATATAATATTTCTTGTTTCTGGTTATTGTCGGTACTTATTAGGTAAGTAGTCACTTTTTTTATTTTAAGAAACCCAAGTGGATAAGCATTGGTGAAGTAGGTATTTAGTTCACAATCTCTTACATAAAACCGCTTGTATGTTGAGTTTGAGTTATCAAAATTAAATTACGAGACGTTACCAATGATGTTTCTCAACTTTTGCTTATAAATTAAAGTATCTATTGAATCAACATAAAGTTACAACAAAAACCTACGATGTGAACCAATAAATTCGAAATTTTGCATGTGCAAGATAAGGAACTGTCAATACCTACATAATATGTAGGTAGGTAACCAATGTCACAAATTGTTGGGTTGTGCATTTATCACAATCAGTGTTACTACTAGATATGTAGATAAAAACAAAAAGGTTATAGTTTTGTGTGGTTTCAATCTAAAGTCCTCCGGCGCGTCTGTCTGTCTGTTCGCGATAGACGCAATGACTACTGAACGGATTTTCATGCAGTTTCCAGTTTTCCACCAATAGATAGAGGAAGGTTTATACGTATATTTTATCCTAGAATCCCTGCGGGAACTCTGAAATCGCGCGTGAAACAGCGGGGGATAGCTAGTCATAAATAAAATAAGTCTGTCTGACTTCAATATTTAGATATCATCTGATGAGTTAAATGGGCTTGACTCTCCTGGCTAATTTTCTACATGTATGTACTTGTGGTCTAGAAATCGTAGGATAGGCAACTATCGATACAATTAATATAGTTTATGAAACCGTGGGGAACAACTAAATTGAAATATAATATTATTAAAAAACTGATATTAATTACAATAGATAACCTTTTTTTCATTAAGATTAGATAGAGACCTATTCGAATCCCTATTCTATCAAATAGCAGCTTGACTTTAGAAGAGATTGACTTTGGCGGCTTAATTCACAAAAGCTAACTGTAAACCATTGCTCATACAACGTGACATATCGAATCAGTGGTCCATGAGACCTTGCTAGCTTTGTCACACGACTTGAATTCGTTATGTTACTTCGCCATTATGCTTACTCTAATATGTAGGTAGGTGCAGCTAGTCATTATTGAAAGTAGCCACATTTGTTGTAGTGTTCGAATCTTATAGCAATAGTGATAAAGTTCAACAACTGTTACTTGAAGTGTTCAGCTGTTTTCGCTGCTGATCGTATATAGGGACCTACATACAATTCTTTTCAGAGCTTTGCTTTTGTCTCGTCCGACACACACGTACACACTTTAAACTTGCAATAAGTGTGTCGTGCTTTGAGTGAGCCTTTTTAGTTTTCAAAAACCGTTTTGAACTCTATACACTTATTATTGTATCTGAACTTTAAAATTGTATCTATCGGTATCGATCTTACTTTCCTTATTTTATCGCATTTAATTTATAAACAGTTATGGATTTAAAAAGTTTATATTTATGAAGTTCATTTTTTATGAAGTTCATCTCTAGTTTTGGTCAACATCGATGGTCTAGTAATGGTTGTGAATTGAGAATTTGATCCTTGGTTGGTACTGCTGATTCAGTCGCGCGAGCCAAGCGAGCGCAGCGAGCGTACCATGGAAGCGGCTGGCGATGCGCCATAAACAAGTGGTGACCACCATGCTGATGATTGACCATTTTTAATTGGCGCATCGCCGGCCACTGCCGCGGCACGCTTGCTAACCCCGCCCGGCTCGCACAACTTTGTCAGCAGTACCAACCTAACCTAACCAAGAATGTCAAGGTCCTCTACGCCCTGCCTATGGCCATTTTAGGAAAGTTGACATTTTAGGAAAGTAAGCATTTTAGGATAATGGTTATTTTAGAAAAATGGACGTTTTAGGAAAGTGGACATTTTAAGAAAGTGGTGATTTTCGACCTAAACAGCCATGTGTCATGGGTTCGGTCCGGGGTTAATTTATGTGATTAATATTTATGTTTACTATGTTATTTGTGTATGTATGTATGTATGTTTTTTATGTGTATGGTACCTATTGCAGAAAATTCTGGACCGATTATGACAAAAAGAGGCGACACATTAATTGATCAGTTCAAAAGAGCTATGTCACTATTATTGTTGAACTTGCAAAAAATTGACTACCTATGGGTATTTACTCACGACTGGCAAATGAAGTACCTATTCAATTGGCACTAAGGTATTCATTTGAAGCATTTTTTTTTTCATTTTAACTATTCATATAAATAAAATTTAAGTGCCTGATTGTTTTATCAAAATAACTTTTTCTAAATGCATATGAAAGTAGGATACGGTACCTACCTACTTATTAAAAAAAGTTACTGTCTAAATTTTTGTGCCGGCTAATCTCCGAAACGATGGCACCTATTTTGACAGGACTTTCACTGGTAGCTCATATTATAAGGAGTAACTTACTAATCGTGAATTCGTGACGAATCGAACCTATATTACTTAGGAGACTATAGGAGACTCAGGTCCGGTTTCCACCAAAGCGGAGAGGAGATGAGACGAGAGATGTGCTGCAAAGCTGGCAGGTTATTTCCACCAAAGCGAAGGAGATGCGTAGCGGAGAGATGAAGGCTGTGATAGCGGAGAATATGTGTGCTGTGAAAGCTTTCGGTTGTTCGAGGCGCGGGGAGAAGGCAGCGGGGAGAGAGGCGCGGGCGCCGCGCGGTCGCCCGATTAGATACACATCTCCGCCCTGCTTGATTCATTTCCACCGAAGCTAAGCGGAGAGATGTGAAAATAACGAAATCTGATTGGTTATTCAAAACACGTCTCTCGTCTCCTCTCCTCTCCGCTTTGGTGGATATCGGGCCTTAAAGATACGTCAGCAATGCAGTTTTGTTTGGAGCGAGTGAAATTGACCCTCCGACTGATTAAGCACCATCATGAAGTGCAACACATCTTACTCTACATAAAGGTGTAATGGATTTAAATGAAAATGGCACACATAATATTTTTTTTAATAACAGGTGTTGTAGACCAATGATAACAAACACCCACCTACCTACCCAATTTGTACAGAATATTTTTTTTATATCGTACTCTCAAAGTTAAGTAGGTAGGTATCTATTGCTTCTTGCTTTTTCTTCTACTATAGGTACATATACCTACCTACTGCCTGCAAACGATAATATTAATATTAATAATACAGCGATATCTAAGTATAGTTTTTCTAATACCTACCTGCTGTTATGTGGGGAAACAATTTCTTACTACCTATATGTACCTAGTACCTACCTACGTATAATACTATTTAATTCTTGACAGACTATTCATTTCATAAGCGATTATTCAAATCAATTCAGCAGAATTATTTGCAATGCAATGCAACATGTTGATCCGGTTAAGTACCTACTCAGTACTCACACAGTAAGTAGGTGGAGATAAGGGCTACACAGTGGACAACCAGTAACCACAGACTGGTTACAAGAAGTACGAAACAAAAACTGAAGCAATATCAGTAAAAGAGCGGTGCGTCTGCGCTCCGATCTGATTACAAATGTCATATAGGTAGGTGGAACTTGCTTTCTCTCCAGTGCAGCGTACGGTAATTTTGTGTTATCTACGTTCAGGCCCTATACTAGCCATTTCTTGATGTTCCGTCCAAAATACACTATATTGCCTACTTTTTATTTACCCAATATCTCTTAGCCCGGTCAATTAAGACAGATTTATTAACAACAGCTGTGTACCTACGTAGGTAAGTACCTACTTAATTCGCGAGATTGTTTGTACCTATTTAGGTACCTACGTACATAGTGGACACCAATGACCAAACCCGTTTACTAGGTAGCGGTAGGTAGGTAGGTACGTCCATTTACCGATCTCTGTCGCCGCTAACCGCAAATCGTCAGAGGGCCGCGTTCTAAATTGTCACGCTTTTTGTACACAGGATCACATTACAAACATCACTGGACCATAACTCCGCTGGGCAAGACGAAAATAAACTTAATATCGAATGCCTTGTAGAATATGTCGACGCATTCAACAACTTGTACCTATTGAGCTAGATGATGAAAACGGTCACTAGATGGTGGGTTCTACGAACTTTCATCCATTGGTTTCTCTTATAAATAGTTCTGAAATTTATCACCTACCTTCATCCAAAAGTCGCTCCATGTGCATGAAAACGTTCGGGAACGCGGCCAGTTGCTTCCTGTCTTTGAGCAACTGAGCTAAGTAGTCCGCTATACTCTGCGTCGACGGATTGGTATTATCACACATTTTGAATACTATTTATTTAACTTACAACACGCTAAATCTATAATGATACACGTCCAAATTAGATATTGTACTTTAGTTACTGGTTATTGTTATTTTTTGTGAGATAATATGTTAGAAATGTTAAACTTCACTACCACACACATTGAAGTTTCGATCATCACTAAGTCGACATGTTACCGGAGTGAAGTTGTGGGCGAATGCAGCGCCGCGCCTGCGCACTCTTTCGTATGGGTTTTTTATGAACGCGTGCGCATTTCGGCCGACCGTCCACAGAGTAGTAGGCGTAATAATAATTATGTTATCTCGCTTACGCTCGTTGACCTAAAATCTATCTCTTTCTATCACTTTGAAAGGTCTAGCGCCATCTAGCGGTTAGTGGTCACGTATAATATTTAACAATTATTAGTAAGTACCAACCTACCCCAAAGAAAAGTGAAAACAAATAATTTTTGAGAGATTTAAAGTATCTTAAATAGTGTGCAAATAAAAATAATGCTATTACTTATGAGAAAATAATGATGCTGAAATGATGTAGGCAATGATAGTAATTTTCTTTTTCATTAGGTACCTAGGTACCTATTAAATAAACCTCATACCAAATAAAAATGTTCTGTCTGCAGTCTGCAGAGATATTTCTAAAATATTATTTTACACTAGCTGTGCTCCGCGGTTTCACCCGCGGTAATTTCGGAGTTCCCGCAGGAATTCTTGGATTAAAAGTACCCTATGTCCTGTTCTGCACCCTTGACAACATGCATGCCAAATTTCATCCAAATCAACTCAGCCGTTATTGCGTAATTGAGTAACAAACATCCAAACATGAACACTTTCACATTTATAATATTAGTAGGATTAGGTAAAATGTGGCGATCCTTGGGGTAGGCCTATTTCCATCAAAAGAATAATCGCCGGTAATCCTTACATGCGAATATGAGTTTCGTTCTTTATTTGCTAAGCTTTCACGCCTTTATTACTGAACCTAAAATCATGAAATTTTTTATAGGTATTTTACATGGTTGTCAGGGGTACAGGGAACGACATACTTTTTATCCCGAAATTCCCACAGGAAATTAATGCGGGTGAAAGCGCGGGGGACAGCTAGTGTAATACCTATATTCGTGGAATTTATTCAACTTCAATAATTACTTATAAATTACCAGATAAACAGTCATTACTTTTTAGAAATTATGCATTTGACTTCCTGATTGGTTCTATTTTCTTATATTATACTAGCTGGGGGCCACGGCTTCACCCGCGATAAATTCGAAGTTCCCACAGGAATTCCAGGATAAACTATTGGTACAATTATATAAACCTTCCTCGCGCTAGTAACATAACAAACGTTAAATGTGTACTTATAAGTTATAAGCAACCTACAACAACCAACACCTACACTCTACTTAATATTTTGAGGCTGCTATATTAGCTCTGTCACGTTTAGAGAGTGAATAATATGTTTTTTTTTTTCTCCCCCTCACATAAAAGGAAGTAGTGGGCGATTGTCGAAACGTTTTACATTCTGCACGGTTACGCAAAACATGGACGTTGCGCAGTAGGTAAAACACGGAGTTTATCATAATTTTTCCATGGACATGAAACACAATGAGTTTACAAATTCGTTTCTAGATCTCTTATGAGGCTAGCTGTTATTGCACAAAAAAAAACTATACTTAAGCAATTTGTAAGTATACTCATAATCTATACTTATAATAATAATAATAATAATACTTATAATAAAACTGTAGAGAGGTCAATAGGCTAGTTTCCTAAATTTTCTTTTTTAGTCCGTTTTGTAGATTATTAAAAAATATTGGACACGTATTTTTTTTATTTTTTATGTAACCAAAAAATAACGGAGATATATCAAGTCGAAATTTCACATGACGTCAGGCCTCGCTACAGTTTGTTCGCACGTTATAGCGAGCTGTGACATCACGAGTCCCCCACCCTAAACTTTAATGCGCTTTATCTATGCATATTTCCATTATTTTAAAAAAGCAAAAAATACGTGTCTTTTATTTTTTTATTATCTAATTGACGGACTAAATAGAATTTTGATTTTTTTACCCAGGAAACTAGCCTATTCTGTACATTGAATATATATTCAAAATTAATATTGGAGGATGAATGGTGATCGATACTGATGCTAAAAATGCAATCAGTAAACTTTTTGTCTGTCTGTCTGTCTGTCGGTCTGTCTGTCTGTCTGTCTGTCTGTAAGTGCACACATGGGTCAAAAAGTACTGAAGGGATTTTAACCAAACTTGGTAAGATTGTAGTCCATACTCCTGGACAGGTTATAGGCTATATAACATAACGCTAAGACACATAGGAGTCGAGCAGTGACGATAAATTTGAAGCAAGTCGGATGAAAAATGCGCTTTCGAGCGCTTATCCTCGCATACGTTTACTCAATGACGCAAAAACAGCAGAACGGATTTGGATGAAATTTGACATGCACGTTGTCAGGGGTATAGAGAAGGACATAGGGTACTTTTTATCCCGGAATTCCCGCAGGAACTCCGAAATTAACGCGGGTGAAACCGCGGGATACAGCTAGTACTTCTTGCGCCTATACACACGTCAATTGTTTTATTCATGCTCGAATAAATATTTTTTTTTTAATTTATACCATGTAAGTGAGCAATCAATTACTATTAAACTTACAAATCTTTTTTAGATCCAAGCTAAGAGTAACTGAAATGAACCCTACTTTCATGAATTGGGTGATTTATGAGATGAACGTTCAAAGATCTTAACTTGCCGCTTTAAACCAATTGTTGAGCGATAACAAAACTTCAAACAGAGCTACTAAAAAATACTTTTAAATAGTCCAGGGTATTTCATCAATTAAAACCACCCATGTTGAATTCGTTTTATCAATTTCGTTAAAAGGATAAATGGATAATTGACCCCTATCTGATGGTCTTAGTATAATATGTATATCCACGGTACAGTACGGGTACGGGAATTTAATGGATTAAACAGTGTTTCACGCTCAATACGTTGGTAACCCAACCGGTCTTGTTTCTTTAATATCTATCTATACCTGTAACAGAAAGCTTTACTGTCACTAGCACTGTTATTCAGCAATTCAATACTACTACAAGAAACTTTCCACAAAAACCTGATTAAGATTTTAGTAGCTCACCCACCGACTAATATGTATCTAAAAAAATTCAGCGTCTTTACCCAATACTTATAATATCATTGAGCATTATTGTGATGTAAAGGCGTCAATGCAATGCAATGGCCGAAAGTTTAGACGTAGGTAGTGTTAGGTACTTACTTTTTATCCCGGGATAATTTCTACCGGCATTCAGATGCGTGTGAAACCATGGGCAACTAGTAGGTAACTAATATGAGCCTCGAGACTAGTTGAGTTACATGAAATCATTTATAGCAAAAGTTTGTTTTTGATTACATACTTTTGCTATATTATGACCTTTAGTTTTTCTATAAGCAAAATCCATTACTGGCAAAAAGATCAATCACGCGTCATGTCTACTATACACGTAATTAATAATGACGAATACATAATTATTATTAACCGTCAAGCGACAAGACGCCAGTTTCGTCAAACAGACACATAATTTCCTTAAACCTATTTACCCTACAAGCTAAATAAGAAGGCTATTTGAAGGGAATTAAATGTAGATAATGTAAGTACTGCGAAATCGTCTTATGACAACATTTTTACCCGATATGCGGTTGAAGCTTCCATATAAGCAGTGATTATGCAGTCGCTCCACCAAAGGCAGCCTGTTCTGGTTCTAATAATCTAGGTGTTTGCGACGACGAGACTCAAACTTGGCAAAACACATTAACATCTTAACTACAGTAAATAAAAAAAATGTTTTTTTTTTATTTATTGTTATTATTTTGGTTTTTATGTTCAATCATTTTTAAATATTTATCAGTTATGTCAAATTTTTTGGCATCGATGGATTGGTATTATACCTACCAAAATAAAATAGATTGTATTATTATTAATTCAAAGAATCACAGTTCTATGGTTTCTAACCATGTAGGTTGAAGTGCCGTGTGCACATCTTGCTTCCAAGTATGTCCGGCTATCAGCCTACGATTTTATACGGAGGAAAACATTGCGTCACCTCTAACTATATATGTATTATGTGCAAAGTTAACATAATTTTACCATAAAGTTAATCTCTTATTACTTGGGACCTGCTGCGGTGGCGTACAACATGCAAGTGAATCGTAGTCGCTCATAAGCTTTCGTTTTAGCAAGCTAGACACATTGTCGATAGTTGCAGTACAAAAGCTGTGACAACGACGCCTTTTATTAAGGATAAAAATATCAAAAAAAAACTTTATCACTAGATCTAAATAACATTCGACGGTTCGACCAACTAGATTTTTTTAATTTTGTTCAGAACTTTCTAATGACTCTTAATAAGCATAGTAATCAGTAAATAATATGGGTAAGAAATAAATGTGACAATTCAATAAATAATATCCAGTACGTGATCTTTTATATTTTACGCAAATTAATTTATTTCAGATGATAATGATAGTGATGGAGGGTCAAGTTTAGAAATTTATAGATACAGACGTCAAGCAGACAGAGACGCAGTATTTATTCATCCGTTAGTTAGTAGTGGATTATCTAAAAATGAGTCTGACGATAACAAACATAAGGGAGCCGAAGAAAAAGTCAAACCATACGAAATTTTACAGGAACCACGATCCGAATTCACGAATGCGCAACTACGTTACGCTTTATTAGTGTACACAAATCCAGCTTGGAAAATATTTATTCTCAGCATTTTAATAATTGCATATATCTTAGACACATGGCTGTACACTTTTTGTGAACCAAACAAAAGGTCGTTCTGGTTAATCATTGCTGTGATTTGTTTAAACTTCGTATTCACTTTTGATGTTATTATTGTTTTTGGATTGAAATTTTTCAAAAAATGGAGAAAAACTTTGAATTTGGTTGAGCCCGACACCAGTCGAGTCATCTTGGACGTAACGTTAGCCATGCCATATTCCGTTCTGTATTTAGTAAATTTTGAAGTGACATCATTCGACTATCAAGCGATCGCACCAATCATAGCAATATTACGTGTTTACAGAATCGTAGAATATTTCTACAACAGATCTTCACAAGCTGGCAGCAATCAATGGACTACGTTTTTGTTTCAGTATCTTACACTTTTTCTCATGTCCGTACATACATGGACGTGTATATGGTATCTGTTTTCGTACAGGAATTTTGATATAACAAAAATTCCAGAATCTTGGTCCATTGAGGCGATATATCTTCCTACTGAAACTAAATTTGATTGGTATTTTGTATGTGCTTATTGGTCAATCATGTTTTTGACAACAAACTCATTAGGCGACCTATATCCAGTGACTTCTACTGAAAGACTAACCGCCATATTAGCAATATTGTTGGGGTTTCTGTTAACAACCGTCGTATTTGTTGGGTCTTTAACTTCTCAGTTTATAACAATAACTACCAGACGTTCAAATTATGTCAGACAATTAAATAAAATTAAAAATCACCTGCTTCTCATAAAAATGGATTCAAGTACCACAAAAAGAATAATCAGGTAAATTTTTCAATATACATATTGTTATAGAACAATATTATATAACAGCAAATAAAATAATACATTATTTCCAGATATTACGAAGATCTTTGGTATCAAAAATCAGGAGTTTTTAAACCAATGTTTTTGAAACTGCTGCCATATCCTCTTCAAATGGAAATTTGTTATGATTTGAATGCTGTTCCTCTCTTCAGTTCATTATTATTCAGAAAACTTCCAGATCCATTTTTAAGGAGGTTATCTCTAGCCATGATTCACCAGTTTTACTTACCAGGAGACATTGTTTATAACCACAACGAGAATAAGACTAAAATGGTACTTACTTAAGCAGTGCGGAAAATTATGCGCTTGAACAGAGTAATACAGTGTAATCGCAAAAAAATTGCAGGTTTGCATTACGAGTGGAGTGTTGGAGTTACTTTCAGATGAAGATGACGAGAGCCCAATGATATCGTTTGCAAAGGGAACTTGTTTCGGTGAAATAGCACTTATGTACAACATACCCGGTGAAATGATAAGATTACAATTATTTAATTTCCAACACCTACAGTTATCACATAACTTTTAGGAGTGTAACATTTTTTTTTTTATTTTACAGCAAGATGCACGGTAAAAGCAGCAACTTACGTTGAATGCCAGATTCTAGAGAAAACAGAGTTCATAAAGCTAATGGTGACTTATCCAGATCTCATTGATGTTATCCGTGACGAAATAGACACGAGAGTAGTCCGAATGCACACAAGAAAACACATGCAAGGCAGTCAAACACAAATGTTATCACTTAATATATTTGCTTCTAAAGATCGAAAGAAGAGTAGTATTAAGTGTTTAAAAGACAAATTGAGATACATCCAAGGTATTCTTTATTTTCATGCAAGAGGTATCTACTGATTACTTAGATAAATCGATGGTGGGCATTTAAAATTAACAATATTCCAGGAAAAAATGATGAAGATTTGTCCAAAGACGATTATCTCGATCATCATTGTTTAGATCTTTACATATTATCAGAGCACATCAAGAAGAAGACTATGCCATTTACTTGTCTAGACTCCAACTTTCCTTGGATCCTAGAATACGATTGTAACCTCGTGAAATATTGGGAATTATATATGCTCTTAATTATTTTTTATATTTGCATCGTGTACCCGTATTTCATTGGTGTGAAAAGGGAATTCCCAGATGGTTTATTCTTTTACACAGAAATAGTTATAACAATATCTTTAATGATGAACATAATGATGTCATCAATAACTGCGATCAAGTCCAAAAAGAAGCATATAAACAAATTTTCAAGCATATTGAAATGCAGAATGAACACTCTCGGATTTTATTTAGATATGGCTGCCATAATACCTTTTGAATATCTAGTTTCAATCCATGCAACCGCAGGCTATAGTGACAATTACAGAAACCATTTGTTTTATCTTTGTAAAGGCGTAAAACTCTGTTTGGTTTGGCGGCTGTCTAGTTTCTTTGAAAAAATGGAAAGAAATTTGTTAATGAATACAATCATTGTAAAGGTTCGTAGCTTTTCTGCATCCAGAATTTGTGCTTCAATGTTCTTCTTTCATAACACATTTGAAGAAAGAATTGGTGTGAGAATTTTTTTGCCCAAAGGCAGTCATAGCGATAGGAAGGTATTTTTTAATGTAGCACATTTAACATTTCTTAGAAAATATAAAAATTCACGCGGGTAAAACCACGAACAACAGCTGATTATTAGCTATAAACGTTAGATTAAAAAAAAAAACCTTTTTTAGATTTCAAAATATTTAGTGTACATATTAATATTATGTTATTGGTCGGGTGTGATTTTACTCATGGAGTCATGTTTTGTAAGCCGTTGTTCCGAAAGCTCTTGGTTTGCCAGAGCGATAACGTGGGAACCATACGCAGCCGACGTGGCTGCAAACAAGTACGTTCAAACTTTTTAACTGTTGCCAAATAAAGTTTACAGTTGTAAATTTATTTTATCATCAAAATCTTTCTAATCAAATTTTAGAGCCGAGTATCCACTTATCACAGCAGTATACTTTGCAACTAACGTTATGTTAGCGGTGGGATACGGAGATCTTACTCCTGGTGATCAGTACGATATGGCCTTTGTTGCATTTCTCAGTCTTTACGGAGTACTTCTAACGGGTTACTGTGTCGCTGAGTTTTCAGCGGTAGTCACCCACTGGTCCAGGTAAATGCCTTTATCTTCACGATACCGCTATAAAATGTGTTTTTTAAATTAACCTAGAACATGAACTTGAATAAAACTGGGCATGTAGATGCCAAACCATATTTGAATTCCACCTAGAATGTTTTCTTTGCTGTAACTTTTACAAACCGAAAACAAGCTTATCATATTGTGTTAAGTAGATAAGACTGATTGTAAAAAAAAGATTTTATTAGATGTATAAAAACGTACAGATATAGAAGAAAGAAACAATCATATAGACAATATAATACATACATGTTTTCAGGACAAAAACATCATTCTTAGAAGTACTTATAACATTGGACAAGTTCATGAATGAAAATCACATGCATCCTGCAATTAAATCAAGGATCATGGCCTTTTCAGAGCTGCAATGGCAATATAATGCGGTAATACGATCAGACAGCAGAATCTATCGATCTTGAAATCACTACTGAACTTCATAGTACCTACTTGTTTGTTTTAGGGCGTTTCGTTAACTGGTGAAAACTGGCTAGATAAAACAGAAGTTCCTTCTGAATTAAGAAAGAAAGTTTTGCATCAAGCACGATTTAAAGCTTTAACATCGATCAAGTTTTTCCAAGTTAAAAACAAGGCTTTTATTCATACGCTCACAGAGAGTAAGTGAAGAATTTTTGGTAGAAATTTTAGACAGCATAGCTGTACAAAGTTACGACATTTCATTTTCTATTATTTTATTAAAAGCGGCGAGAGATATAATCTTGCCACCGGGAGAAATAGTTTATTACGGAGGTACAGTAACAAGGGAACTGTATATAATCGAGAGTGGTTACTGTTTGATGACATCTAACGAACTGAGAGAAGCCAAGAAGGAGAGATTGATAGGGCCCGGGAACCATTTGGGATTACTAGTGTTGTTGTATGGTGTACCAGCTGTTAGCACGGTTATCACAATCACACACTGTAAAGTAAGTTTAACAAAAATAACCAAATCGAACTAGTTTGTATCTCTTAATTTATGCATATCGTTTAGGTATTTTTAGTTGCTTACTATATAATTATGTATGTAACAAAGAACCTCACTTTTTGGATTAAAAAACTGTCTAAGCCGTTTTTAGGTTTGTACATTGTACCTATCACCAAAATTTCATGTTTCCATCTTGAGTCGTTTCGGCGCTTCTCCGAGTTATCTACTGTATCTCAGTTCAGTCATTGTGTGTTAGTGTTTTTTTTTTCTAGTTTATGATTACAGTAGATAGAAATAAATGTACACGATGATGATTTAATAGTATTGAAAAGTAATTATATACGGTAGTTGTATAAATTATAAAAGATGAAAGTATGATAGGCATAAGAACAATGATAAATATTATAAGTTTTTAATAAGAAACTTTTTTAGTTGATTAGCATAAGTCATTACGCATACACATCTGCACTGAGTCTATTTCCTGATATGAGAGAACACGACGGTCTATTAACATCAGATGAAATAGACGTAATACAACAACAAGCTAAGACTCAGAATGCTAATGCATATTTAGAACACTATAACAATCTACGTGCAAAACGACGAGCTAAAATAACTAATATACTCTATCAATTTCTGGACGGTAAGTAGGTATTTTACGGACGGTCAATTTCTCAATGATCAATAGGTATTTTCGTAAATTAACCATTTTTGAATCCACAGTACACAATATAGTATTAAAAATTAAATCTCAATTTCAGATTCTTTCATCGACGTTTATAAATATTACAAAAAGAAAAAATCCAGTTACATAAGTTCATACAAAAAATTTCACATTCTAAATCATATTGCACCGTACGTACTGATGCCAATAGTTATCAAGCCGGACGGAATATTTCTGAAGAGCTGGTCTATGTTTCGTGTCGCTACCGCATTTTTTATAAGTATTTTAATTCCGGTATGTGACACATGTAATTTCTTAATTGTTTCTTTCAATTTACTCGGCTGTGAACCCAATAATCAATTTATCTAAAGTTTACCGTAAAATTGTGCCTCTCATACATTAAATAACGACTAGCTATTATAGAGTTGTTGCCAAATCTCCATTTAAGAAAACTATTCGTACAGATCGTAGTTTCCTCGGCCCCAATGTGTGGTGCATTTAACGAGGCTGTGGTGTTTCTCGAAGCTGTCTGTTACGTCGACTTATATTTAATGCTTCATGTCGGTTACTATGGACCTAAGAACCAGCTCATCTACCATCCTTATTTAACAGCAAAGAACTATCTTAAAGTACGTATAAAGTTGACAACAAGGCGTTAATTCCGTCACTTTTTTATATAACAAAAATACTTTTTTCAGGGACCGTTTATTGTTGATTTTTTTACATGTTTTCCTTGGTATATACTATGGAAACTATTTGTACCAAAACATAGTGAAGGACACACGGACGAAGACCACTTGTTAAACGCTCATTTGTTCCACTGTATATTGCGCATGGTCAACGTACTACAAATTTACAAACTTTATGCCGTATTCTGGGCCGAGTCTATAGGAGCTTTGAAACGGGTTAGTGTAAATATTTAGATTATGAAGTTATTTGATAAATTTATTCGTTCATATATTTGTAAACACGTTATTGATTGGTTGCAGGCATATATCATGAGTGTTGTGCAATTTTTTCTGTTGATGTTGTTTTTCTTAAATTTCTATATGAGTATATTGGTAACTCTGACGTGTAGATACGTAGTAGCGTCCGATCCGGATGATTTTGCCAATAGAATAGAGAATTTATCACTGAAGAAACCGTATATGAAGATTAAATATAGTGCCGATGGAAATATGGTCTGTCAACTTAGTAAGTACCTCTAGTTCGAAGAAACGATCACCATCATCAAGGAACAGCAAATTACTGCTAAATCCTATGATCTTTTATGCGTCACAGTTTTACGTCTGCATGACCGACATTCGTTTATAAGGTTCATGTAATTTCAAAACATGTCCGCTATCTACCAAATAAAAGCAATAAACTTTCAGATTCGTGGATAGACCAAGCTAAAATTGTAACAGATGATTATCTGTCACCAAAGAAAGTGTATTTGCTGGCCTACTATTGGGCAGCTTCGAGTTTTAGCGGCGCCGGTTTCGGCGACATTACACCTCAAGACATGACCCATATGATACTTTCCATTTGCGTCACTATCCACGGAGTGTTTTTCTTTGGGTAAGGCACCATATTTAGTTAGTGTTAGTATGTTTAGAACATTTTAAGAAGGAAGTGATTAATTACTATCCAACAATATTCGTGACGCCTACACCAAATAGACCAAAAACTACGTTACTGGCGAGATGTTACTGTAAAATTTACTATTTATACAAGCAACGGATATCTATTTTAGATACGTATACGCTAGAATAGCATCGCTTAAAGCTATGGCTGATCAACTGGTGACAAAGTTTCAAGAAAATTTGAAACATTTGGAGCTATTTATGAACAGAGAGAAAGTTCCATTTATGTTAAAGAAAACCGTAATGGATTACTGGAAATATCAGTGGAAAAGAACGGGCGGTTGGTCGGTACGTGGCTACAACAGCAAAATTATTACATACCTACTAGTTATTCCCCGTCGTTTCTTCCCGCGAGAAGTTCGGGAAAAAAGAACCTATGTCTTTTTCTGTACCCCTCAGGAAACTAACTGACCCCTGAAATTTCATGATGATCGGTTTAGTAGTTAAGGCTTGAAAGCGTAACAAACAAACAAACAAACCCACATTCGCATTAGGAATACTAGCTGTTCCCCGCGGTTTCACCCGCGTTAGTTTCGGAGATCCCGCGGGTATTCCGAGATAAAAGTAGTAACTACTATCTTATCTTATCTAACATATATAAATCACGTGTCACGTTGTTTGTCCACGATGGACTCCGAAACTATTGAACGGATTTTGATAAAATTTTGTAACCATTTATAATATGGTCCAACTTTAAAGATAGGATAGTTTTTATCCCGGAATTCCCGCGGGAACTCCGGAATTAATATGGGGAACAGCTAATCACCGTAAACTACTGTCAGGGTTACAAAGAAGGATATAGAGTACTTATTTTCCCGGAATTCCCGCGGGAACTCCGAAATTACCGCGGATAAAATCGCGGGGGACAGCTAGTGCTACTATATTTTTTTCTGTACCTAGTACCTACCCTTGACAACGTGTAGGTAGTATAGGTACGCAAAATTTAATGTAGATTTTTCCGCGTTAATTTCGGAGTTTCCGTGAGAATTCCGGGATAAAAAGTAGCCTATTTCCTTCCCTGTATCCCTGGCAACGTGTATGCAAAATTTCGTGGTGATCGGTTGAGCCGTTTAGCCGTGAAAGCGTAATAAAAAAACAAACATACTCACTTTCGCATTTATCTGAATAAAAATAAGGATACCAACATTATTTTTCCTTAGCATCAAACTATATTAGGCAAGCTTCATGCTAATTTAAACGAAGATGCAGTTTTGTACATGTACGAGAGGACATTACGTGAGATACCTTTATTCGAGGACGTCGAGTGTTCGTTCTTCAGAGCGTTTGCAAAGAAACTTAAAGAACTCTACTTTCAAAAAGGGTACATGGTTATAAGATCGAACGAGGTCGTTACAACTATGTATATTATTTATCGCGGAAAGGTAGGTAATGCTAATGATTTTAAACTATTATAATAATAATAATAACCCACTTCACAACTCACAGATCTACTTGATCCCACACTAAGCTATAAGCTTGTGTCGTGGAAACCAAGCAAACGTGGTATACACTACATATTATTACATATTATATATTACAATATAGAAACATACATACACACCCAGACTGGAAAAAGGAACCCTGTGTTCATCACACAAAGCCCGCCCCTACCGGGAATCGAACCCGGAACCCCTAGATTCGCGGGTAGGCATGGTGACCTACTGCGCCAATCGAGTCGTCGAGCGTGCTGCTGTAGAGTTTGTTGCGCAGCTTCTTCTCTTCAGCCATAGCACTAGGAAGCTGTGAAGGGTGGATATTTTATGGGTGCTGTCTACTGTAAACTGTAATTTTATTGACGTCAAAAAGAGCCACATTATGGGCCTAATTTGAATAAATGATTTGAGTATTGAGTATTGATCGGGTATTATAATATACGAATACATGAACAGTAGATATCTTTTTAATATTAGAAATGCAAAATTCACAGGTTGACATAATATCAGAGATAAACGAAGTGGAAGCTTGTATGGGGCCAGGAGGAATTTTTGGCAACATCAGAGGTGCATCAAAATATCTCACAATGTCAAATGTGGTCGCTTCTCGGAATATTGATCTTCTTGCCATACAAGGATCCGATTTCTACTCACTTTTAAAAGTACGGCAAAAATTTATATTATACTAGCTGTGCCCCGCGGTTTCACCCGCGGTAATTTCGGAGTTCCCGCGGGAATTGCGGGATAAAAAGTACCCTAAGTCTTTCTCTGTATCCCTGACGTGCATGCCAAATTTCATCCAAATCCGTTCAGCCGTTTTTGCGCGATTGAGTAACAAACATCCACACTTTTACATTAATAATATTAGTAGGATTATATTTTTTGAACTTATAAGGCTTTAATTTTATCAATTTAAAATTTCAGAGTTATCCGTACGTGTTAAGAAAAGTATTAAGTTCTGTTAACTCTGCAGCAAAAGATTATGTTTTACCAACAGTTATGTCTGAACGGACTAGTTTGGCTGTAAGTTATATAGTACCTACTTAAAATGGCACTAGATTATTTATTACTAACTAGCTGTCCCCCGCGGTTTCACCCGGAGTTTCCGCGGGATTTCCAGGATAAACTATATGTATACACCTTCCCCTTGAATCAATCTATCTGTAGTCGAAAATCGCATGAAAATCCGTTCAGTAATTTTTGAGTTTATCGCCAACAGACAGACAGAGAGATGCGGCGGAGGATTTTGTTTTATGTGGTGATGAATTTTTGGAAAGTTATAAAAAAACGTACAATAATCCTTTTTAGCTCGGATCTGTTCCGCTTACTTATGAAGCGGATGAAGAAGATGACGAAGACATACCTGATCTATTCATTGATGTAAGATACAATGTTACTGGTAAAGTTTAAAAAAACATACTGGATACCGAATGCCAGATAATTTGAACTTTTCCATTTCTAGAGTCCACAGAAAAGCATAGCAGAATCTCATGGCTCAAGATCTATAACATCAGCAGGAAACGTAGATTATCTGCCAGCTGCATATTTATTATTTTGTCCACACAAGTAATTGTTGACATAATTATCATCGTATCTAGTGACTTTAGGATCAAACAAAGCGACGTGACAAAGTTCGAAACTCTGATAAATATTCGTAAAACTCGTATTACAGGCCACAACAAATTTAGCCTATCTTTAAAACCAATAAAACTGAACCATGACAAAAAGCTAGGTGCAGAAACTTGAAATTTTACACAAAGATTCCAATTAAGAGTATTTGAAAAAGTAAGTCCTAACGGGATCAAAAGGATGAAAAACGCGCGGAAAACAGTTTTAAATATTTTTATTTAAAACTGTTTTATTTATTTATTTATTTTTATTTATTTATTTATTATTATTATTATATTAAATGTAATTCTAGAATCTAGTAATTCTAGATGGTTTCGTAGCAGCATTCTACCAGACTGCAAATTTAAATAAAAATAAATAAATAAAAATAAATGTAATAATTATATTAAATGTAAATCTTATTCTAGATGGTTTCGTAGCAGCATTCTACCAGGCTACAAATTTAAATAAAAATAAATAAATAAAAATAAATGTAATAATTATATTAAATGTAAATCTTATTCTAGATGGTTTCGTAGCAGCATTCTACCAGGCTACAAATTTAAATAAAAATAAATAAATAAAAGTAATAATTATATTAAATGTATATTTTATTCTAGATGGTTTCGTAGCAGCATTCTACCAGACTGTAAATTCGTTTCCTTTATGGGTATGAATCTACAATTAAAAACAACTATATTCAAATGAATATTAAACTAAACATGTTGGATAATTTGTTGCTTATTTCAGAATACGTAATACTATTTTTATCATATATAGACTTTATGCTGCTGGTATATCAGATGGCGTTTCTATCTATTGGTTGTTTTTTTCATATTTGCCTTATATCTGACTCGATATTTCTATACAAGTTGTTCCTAGATATACACACTGGCTACATGAATCGATATGGAGATTATGTTTTAAACCCTAAAAAAGTTAGAAAAGTGTAAGTGATCCATTTTAAAAAAAAACTCCTAATAATCCTTGGGTGCCAAATTCAATGAAATTTGAATAATTTTTTATATGTTATTGCAGATTTTTCTCCAACGTATTATTTCGCAGACGGGACTTTTTGTCGAATCTTCCATTGTGTTACCTAGCATTTGCATTGCCTTTACGATCTAAAATGCAAATGTATCTATTTTGCTACTTCAGAACTCCACAACTGTTTAGAGTTTCTCATCTATTCACATACAAAATCCACAGGAACATAAACATAGGCTCAGCAAATTTAATTATTAAACTGGCGTGGGTATTAGGTTAAACTAATAATAAGAAATATTTTGGCAAAAACGTTAACATTGTAAAATTATTTTCATAATTTTTTTCAGAAAAATTGGTATATGGGCTTCAATTTTGTCACACGTGAATGCTTGTCTCTTTTTCAAACTGTCATGCCTAACACCAATACAATGCAATTCAACGAACTGGATGATGAAGCCAGAACTAAACTTACGTGTCAAATTATCAGAGGTAAAATTATACTGACTACTGGTCTATAAAGCTAATTTAATCTATGAAACTAGATACTGATTTTTATGCGGTTATCATAAATATTGTATACCTTAACTTGGAGAAATATAATATAAGTAGGCTTTTTTTTAACGAAATCGGTTGTCGAAAAAAAAACGTCAAAAGTCCTGGAGCTAAGAGTTCCAAAGGGAATCTTTAAAATAAAGCGGACTAAACCACAGGTACCAGCTATATAATAGTATAACACCTGCTCACTAAACACCGAGATTCAGAGCAAACACAAACGTTTACCCTTATACAAGGATCGAACCCTCTACTAACTGGCGCAATGGTCATATTTGTTAACCACTAACTAGCCTAATGGTGATTATGACAGATTATGAAAAGCAATATTTTATTTACATTGCAGTCCAATTACCTAGCTGTTTACATAGCTGCACTATGGTACATGATAAACCTATTGACCATCGCCGGGACAGGAGACGTGTCAGCGCAAAACAACTTTGAAGTTGTTGAAACTATCATTATTATTATCATCATAAAATTTTGTACTGGTAAGAAAAAATTATAAATGATGAAAATTATTTAAAAAAAACAAGCTTTACCCTGTGTATCTAATGAAAGATACTCATGAGAACAAAACAAACGAGTCCAAACTCTTTGCAGTCTCCATTAGGGAGTTCCAGTCATCATGTACGTAATGGAAAGTAGGTACTCACTCATGACAACTAGGTAACCAAACTAGCTCAAATTCTACTATCCGACTCCGTTATCAGATCAGCTCGATGGTACTTTAATATTGCATTGCCATTTGTCACTGAATTTATTTATGCCAAATTTAATCTCAATCGGTTACCAGCAAGTGGTTGAAAAAGAGTTTGCGGTTTGTGGTTGTTTTGATAATAAGTGCGGACAACTTATATGCAAAAATTTGCATGTTAAATAAAAACTTGTGACAACATTTTCCTTTAACAGCGAGAATGATGGGCCAATTTAAGTAATAATTTCAATAATATTTTTGCCAGGACTGCTGATATCGGAGATGTCATCGATGATGTCAGCGCACTCGTCATCGCGTATCGCATACGACTACGGCATAAACGAACTCAAAGATGGCTTGCAAGATATGGGTCTGAGCGATCATCAGATGACTAAGATGTGGGATTATGTCAGGGAATTGTGGAATCGGCAACAAGGGAGACAGGTATTTATAACGGTCTCTGAGACCGAAATGATTCGACCACAAAGCAAAAATATCCTATTAAATATTCAATGCTTATACTATGGATCCAATCAGTACTAATAAAGTACTTTCGCAACGAAAATATATAACCCTCTAAGAAGTTACGACCTAAGCTTTAACTACCTAATATTTACCGAGCCTACATAACATTAATATGATCATCTTTTAGATGCCGGAATTAGTATACGAGTTACCGTTTGGGTTACGTTGTCAAGTGATGCAATCAGTATACGGGAGTCACATAAGAGAGTCAGCGATATTCGCCAAGACAGATGACGACTTCAAGCGGATGCTTGCTATGTGGATGAGACACTGCGTTTTCTTCCCCGGAAATTATATCGTACAGTGTGGTGACTCGGACCAGTGTATTTATTTTATTCATAGAGGGGAGGTGAGCTTTCATTATATATAATTATGTTTAGAACAAATCATATTTTTGATGAGGCCTGACCGACAAAAGTCACCTTACGATCATCAACATTGAAATTTCAATTATGATATCATAGTAATAAGGTATACAATACTATATGCCACCTATAGTATCCCCTAGCTGCCAAGGGCGCCCATGAGTGGATACCAATTACCAGGTCTTAATGTAGGAAAACTTGAATATAACTCTACAGTATAGTTCATCAAAAAAAAAAAATTAAAACTGCTTAAATCAATATTTAAAAAATAATCGAGAAGTCCACTAAACAAATTCGAACATAAAAATTGTGGTGTAATCATACTAAACGTAATTAAACACATAATGCATTCTGTTTGCAGGTTGAAGTATTAACTGTGCATCCAAATTTAACAGAGTCAATCTACGACGTACTAGGACCTGAGGACAGTTTTGGAATAGCTCAAGTTAGAATTTGCATAATACGACACATTCTATGACATTAAAATTCAAACTTTAACACCAACTCTTCCTAAAATACGCGTTTTTATAGGCACATAATCTGTCAGATGTGTGCCTTATTTTTAAAGTTATTTTATTATTTAAGATGTAATCTTCACTGATATTTTATAGAGATAAAGTTTGTATGTTTGTATGTAGGGACATCAAGTTTCTGCGAGAATCGCTAAATTGACGGGAGTGAACAGCGCGGCATATAGAGATGTTTTATGCGGAGCTAGGATGCGCAACACGATATGTTTATCGAACGAAAGATAAAATTGTCGACACGACAAATATTTGTAGGCGTCCAAGCAAAAAAGAGCATTAATGAGGTATTGAGTTAAGACTAAATTCGGTTAAACATTTTTTGCTGCCATGTTACCACTGGTAGACAAAACGATATACATATATTATATGTCGACGGGAATCGATAAAAGGGCTCGATAAAATTTTATCGTGTTGCGCATCTTAGCTCCGATGGTGTTCATTGTAATGAGTACCTACTTAGTACTTACCTAACATTATTGAACTTTATTATCGATTTTCAGGGATTGTTCGTGGGCGTATCACATTATTTTTCGTTTCGAGCTCGTACGGTAGTGGATATCGTATATCTGAAGCTCGAACAATGGAAGTATCTGCTCGACTTCTATCCAAAGTCAGCCAAAATCGTACGAAGAAAAGTAGAAAATGTGTATCTAGCTATTTAGGTTTAATGTAGATATTTCAATCTTATTTCAATTATAACGCAGTTGATATCCAATGAGAAAATATCTTTATTATCGTTACAACAAAAATATGCAATATTGTGAAACAATTCAAAATTAGATTTTTTTAATATAAAAACAGCAACTAATAGATCGAGGTGCATTTTATATGCAAAAAACAAATATTTTGTAACAAAAAAAACCCTAACCAAAAGGCTCGAGCAAAACTAAACTTTATTTTTTCAATAATTTAAGAATAATATATAGCGTTAAGCCCGAGCTGAGGTTCAAACAGGAATGTAAAATAATAAGGTTTTCAGGTCTACGAAAATGTCTTCAAAATATAATCAACCAACCAAAAAACAACTTCTCAAAAGGCATGTTCATTAAACTACTCGGTGAAATTTTCCTATTGAATTTTACTATGGACGCCTTTTAGAGCTCATCTTTAAAATAACACTATTTAGAATTATATTATGGAAATAACAGGCATTGCCATAATAAAATAATGTTACTATAGACGGCCTCTAAAATGCGTCCGTTGTAAATTTCAATAGGAAAATTTCACCGTGTAGGATAAACAAATTCCATACCTAATAATTATAACGCATTACACAACAGTAAAAATAATAAACATTATTATTAAAAAAATTGAATACTGTAACTAAAACAGTCTTTTTCTTTATTTTTTGTGGATCTCAATTAAATTACCTACTACATAGTGGTCTTATGTTGAACAATTGAGACAGTTTTAACGCTTGCAGCTCGATGTGACAGATAAAAATCATACAAAACACTGTTTTAGTTATAGAATCCAATGAATTAAAGTTATGGCAGAAATAATAGAATAGAATGCCAAGTCTAAACACTAAACTAGCGAGTCTAACTACGACACAATACAAAAGCAAGAATATTTTAGTGTTAACTCCCATACTATGTCCGTTTCCTTTTCCTAGTGACCCTTTGTGAAATCTCAGGAATGATGTCTTGAGACGGGTCCAGCTCGTCGCTGCAATCTTGTGTCGCATCCGCCATGGTGTCGAACACTTCAGATTGCTGGCGCGTCATGTCTGGGTGTTGAGTTTGTATTATTCTGGAACTAACGAGTTAGTAATTATTTAATTATTTATTTTTAATGCACACAAGGACAACATAATAAAGAATGACTCACCGCCACACTCAGAGTCGACTTTAATGATTACTTAGTGCTAAGTATAGATTTTTAAAACAAACCTGCCGCAATCAGCCAAGTTTAATAAATTAATGTTAATTCACATTTAACTAATTAAGTTACATCTCATTAAATGCCAATTAACATTAATTTACTGAACGTCTCTGATTGCGGCAGTTTTGTTTTACAAATCTTTACTTAACTAAGTAATCATTAAAGTCAACTCTGAGTGCGGCCGTAAGTTGCTTTGACATTAAAAGCCATGTATTCATTTTCAACAAGTTAATCGCTAGACATAGATATATTTAAACATTTTAGATATATTTAAACATATATACCTAGTAGATGTATGTAAATTAAAAAACCAGTTGCCAGAAGAATCAAAACTAAACGGACGCATTTTATTTCGAATAGCAAATTGAACCTTATTACTTCATCACCATGCATACACATAAAATTATGTAGTACCTACATAGCCTGAACGATCGATTATTAAGTTGATTGCAAATTATTTAGTGGATATTGTTGCATTATGTATGTATGCTGTATGGGACAATAATTTTCACAGTGGCGGTTTTTTGGTTTCTTTGGTATCCCTCAAAGAGCTCTGGGAAAGATTTTTCAATCTATAATGCTTGGACAATATCACAGGGATACTTAATATCCATTTTTTATAAATACACACCTACTTATAATACATATTATTAAACACTAAGAATAAACAATATTGGTTCATCACATGAATGTTTATCCTGATGCAGATTGAACCTGCGACACCTGTAGGAGTTGTTACTTTATCACTATGAGAATGGTGCTCTCATACTTTAGCACTGTGATTTGCAATTTCAAACTTCAAGTATGCTAATAGATGTATATTTATTTGAAACTTGCTAAATGCATTATACACACAAGATAGAAAAAAGAAAGGAAAATAAAAATAGTTTACAAACCTCTCACTATTGAGCTGCTCTAACTGTGAAGCACTAAAATCTGTTTTGCAACAAGGCCACTTCTCAACTTTCTCCAAGTAACGATTCAGACATCTTGTGTGGACTGCTAAACTACAGGAAGGGCAGTTACAACCCTAAAATTAAACAAATACACTCGGTTAGTATAACAAAGTGTAATACCAACAAATTATTTATTTAGGTATAGGTATTTAATAAAATAATTTATTTGCTTGTACACAATATATCACACCAAAACTAATAGCTGCCATTTTGTGTATCCAAAGGAAACAATTGACTCTCCTGAGAGAACTACTATGTGAACTTGATACAGGAAGAATTATTGGACTTCTAGACATTAGTAAACATTCAGTTAAATAAAAATACTAACTCAAATTTACAGTGATGACAACGAAGAGAGTTAATTAATGACATCTTTAGAAAGAGTTGCTTAGCCACTATTGAATTATACTTTTAAGGTGGTTATGAGAGTTTTGAAATAATGAAATCAACTAGCCAAGATGTCCAAGATGACAGGAGATACTTACTCTAAATACAATTTGTTTGCAAAGACAGCACTCCTCAATGGTGTCAGGCATGTTCTGACGCAGATAACTCTCAAACTCATGAATAGTTCTTACTCCTAAAGCATAGTTGTTCCCATCTTTTTCTAGGTAGTGCATTCGACACCATGTGTTCAATAATCTCTGAAAATAAATTAAGTGTAATGTTGTATTAGTATGAAACTAACTTTACAAAAGCAATAATCAATTTAATATTTTCTTATAAAAATAGACACTTACTTGTGCATCAGTTTTTGTGAAAGAAGCTTTCATTTTACTAACTAAATTAATTGAATGAATTCCAGTTATCTGTCTTGTTTCAGTACTCATAATTTCTTCCAATATAATTTTAAAATACTCCAACTCTGTAGCTGAGAATAAATTCTGTGATTTTGTAGCATCATCGTGGCCAAGAGACAAGAAAACAATAACTTCCTCATCTGTCAGCTCATTACTGGTAACCTTAACAGATTGTTGGTAAGGTCTTATTTCGTCATTAATTTGTTTCACTAAATCCTTAACTGGCATGTGACGTTCATCCTCTGAAATTAGGTAATAGATAATTCTACAGATTGGACAAAGTTCCACTATTATACTAGCGCTAATATAGTATGTAGGTATATACAATAATATTAAAATTTAAATGTTATTAAAAGTTGCAGTATCAAATTAATACTGGGTTTATCTATTTATTAGGCATAGGCCCACCATAGAACCTCTCAATTCGTATCCACATCATAAATTAAACAGTGGACATTTAGGGAAGTGGACAGTCAAGAAATCTATACATATAATAAAATTGTAACAGGTCGATTTCTGTGCATGGGAGATAAATAATAAAAAATAAATTTAAGCGACTCAATGAGTGAAATAGAAGCCAAAACTACCATTTTCAGAATTTTTGTCTGTCTGTTTGTATTCGTGCTACGCAAAAACTGCTACAACAAATTGAATGTGGTTTTTTTGTTGTATTGCTAAGGGTCTAACTTAGATACTCGTGTTTCGATTTTTTCGAAATTCTATCTGGAACTCGAGATGCTGCAAAAAAATGCTGGTCATCCTACTATCCTACTTCCTACTATATAATATTATAAATGTGAAAGTGTGGATGTTTGGTGGTTGGATGTTTAGATGTTTGGATGTTTGGATTTTTGTTACTCAATCACGCAAAAACGGCTGAACGGGTTTGGATGAAATTTGGCATGCACGTTGTCAGGGGTACAGAGAAGGACATAGGGTACTTTTTATCCCGGAATTACCGCGGGGACTCCGAAATTACCGCGGGTAAACATATTTAAATAATGGACACTTTCAGGAATGGACGTCCAGGGAAATGAACCTTACAAACTGACGGGATATTCAAGAGACCTAATGCACCTTAAAACCTATTAAATCACAAAACCTATAGAGGTTAATAATTTACTCTTCCGAAAACATTAGCTATGTAATCAAATAAAAGTAGGTACCAGAAAATTTGTTCACTATTTCCTCGGCTTCTGTGAGTAATAGTACACCACGGCTGGCCACTGTTCGCAATAGAAATCTATGCAAAGGACCGTAAGTCATTCTTGCACAGTTTTTTAAGCTTAATCCACAAATAACTAGACTTATAATGACTCAAGTCATAGGCTTTAACAACAGTACGAACTTCCCCACAGTATTCGAAGTCGTAAGAACTTTGCAACTTTAGAGAATCACAGCATCCAAAAATAATGTAATGTAAAACCTACCTATTTCTCATTTATTTGAGAAGAAGTAAAACAGCTAAAACTTTTAAGTAACAACTCTGAAGTAACAACCACAAATTAACTAGACTTAAATGTCTAAAAAAAGTCTATTGACATTTGACATTTGTGAAAACTGTTTTTTTTTGGTGAAGTTTACCCCGTTCGGGGAAGGCCGAAGGAAACTTAGTCCATATAGCCAATTCAGTGGTATATTTCTTCTTCTGAAGTTATTACATCGAAATGCATTGGTGAGATGCATTTTAATGCTTTACCGGAACTTTTGGCAGCAAATCTTCGCAATTGAACATTATAGAACGCTCCGTGGGAAGTTGTATAGTAAAACGAAAACCTTCCGAGGAACGGTTTCACCTTATTTCACTGTTTCCGCACACTGTTCATCATTAATGGATTACTATTATGCAAAATCCACCACATTCACACAATATTATTCACTATAAACTAATTTGCAAAACAAAGAAATAAAACTGACGTCCTTTCTGCTAAAAATCCCGCCAAAGGTCCTTGTGAAAACTGAAAAATGAAACTCAATTTTTTTTTTGTCCTTTCGGGGAAGGCAACGGAATATAAGTCTATACAGCCAATTCAGTTACTTCTTTCTTCTTCTGGAGTTATTTACATCGGAATGCATTCGTGAGATGTATTTCAATACTTTACTGGGACTTTTCTGGAAGCAATTCTTAATGGGATAACGATAACATAACCTCCCAGTGAACACCTCATTTCATCTTATTAAATCTGTTTAATTTAATGGTAGGTTCACACGCGTGCGTTCAACTCTACATTCAACGTGCACATTCACATTCACGAGCGTGTAAACGGTACGCCCGAGCCCGTGAACGGCGAACGCGCCTGCGAACGTGAATGCCGCGAATCGGGCAAGTGTCGGTTTTTTGGCAAAGTTCAAAGGATGAATGTGCGGGCGCCCGGTGACTGTTTACACGCGCGCGGGCAGTCAGTCTGTCCCGCGCTTTCGCGACGAGTGGATCTTCATTCAACGTTGCTAAGAAAGTCGCTACGATCGGATATTACAACATGGCGGAATGGTCATAATTTTGTTTCTTTTTCCAATAAAAATAAGTTAAGCCAAAGGATATGGCAGCAACTACACCGAGATCCTCGCTGCTCGCCATTCTGGCACTGACTGACACGACGGCGTGCGTGTAAACAGCTTGAATGTCCGCCGGCCCGGGACGGGCTGCATGCCGCGCAGCCCGCCAGGCAGCCCGCCGGGCTGCACGGCGCGCGTGTGAACGTAGCATAATATTTCAAGAGGTAGGTATGTAATTAGTAGATCGCACAGGGTTTTGTTAGTAAATCTTGGGTTTAACTAAGTTGGCTACCCCTGCTCTATGTTAAGGGATATATCAAAAGTAACGAGCGTAACGATACGATAGTAACGAGCAGAGAGAATGTAAAACGAGCACTGATTGTTATAGTAACGAATGCATACGGGTAGGTTCGCTATTTTTCATTACTTTTACATCTTTAATAAATAATAATTAATATTTATCAGCCAATAGGGATGTGAAAAAATTATCGATTTTTATATTTACCGGAAATAACCAAGATTTTGACGCAGTTGGAATGGGTAGAATAAGATTTTGTTTTATTTAGTTTCTTTAATTTATAATCTTTTATTTTCTTTAATAACATTTTGACATACATGATTTTATTATATTTTTTAATATAACAATTTTTGTAAACAATGTGTCAAATGTGACTTTTGTAATGTGATTGAAACTCAGAACAAGTGTTCTGAGGATTGAAATAACTTAGGCATTAGGTATATAAATAATATAAATAATGACGCAACATTTGCACGCCGAGCAACGGCAGAATATGATGTACCTTATGACATAATATAACACCTTTACATGTATGTACCATATTTTGGCAAATAAACAAATTGAATTGAATTGATTTATTTATAATAAAGGATTTTGATAATCAATTATTTTATTTACAAAAATCTATTTAAATACATCGACTAATACACAATACACGTTGCTCACTAATATATAATGTTATAGGGAACGTGCACCAGGCTGTCGCAACTTCCATACTTCAGAAAAAATGTATGGATTGTGTCCAAGTTGAAATGGTGGCATTCGGTCTTCTCGCTCTATAGACTATGGCAATGTCAGTCAGTACTCAGTCGCTGTCTTAGCGGTAAAAATTTTGGCGCCTGGTTCAATTGAAAGAAAAATTAATTGTTATTGTGTTATTATTTGTTAATTTAATAGTATTTCAGTGTTTTTTTTAGTTTAGTACGTTTGTTTTGTCTTGTAAGTGAACCATCAAATAAGATGTCTTATAAAACGTGTGAATTTGCGGAGTAAAATCGAAGAATGAAAATGGTGTAAAAAGGACTTTTCTTTTAAGATTTCCTCTTGATCCAGTCCGGTACGTAAATTTTATTCAATTTATAGTTGTTTTTATTCTTATTCAGTGCTTAAAATAACAAAAATAGTGTTTTGTAAATTTATTATGTGATTTGAAAGAATATGTAAATAGTGCGGAATACATATACAGATTTTTTTTACAGATATCGATAAATCCATTATTTTTGTTTTAGGTGCAAGAGTTGGGTTAAGACTAAAAAGAATTGGCCTATTTACGAATCGAACAACTCCATCAAATAAAATAGAGCAGTTGAATGCAGATCAAAATAAAATAGCACAATTGAGTAAGAAAAAATAAGTCAAAGTCAATAAGTAAGTCTTTTTTATTCGTGCTGTTTTTACCGGGTGACCGTGTGATTATTCTTATAATAGTTTTAAACTATGGGCAAAGTTGTATGTTTAAGTGTTCTCCCTGAGCTGGACACTTGATTTTTTGCAAGAATCAGTTGCTTACTCAGGACTCAGGGTACATAAATTGCAGCTAGCCGATACTGGTAATGAACCTAACGATTTGTTTATGCTACATTGTCATTCGATTTTATTTTCTTGAATTTAGAATTTTTTAATTTATTCCAGTAATCGAGTGACCGGTTGACAAAAAGAAACCTTGGAAAACACCCACGCGCAGGAAGAAAAACCGTGACCCGTATTAGTCAAGTAGTCAACTTGACCATGTTCCACAAGACGGTGTTTCAATAAATACAAAAAAATACCTTTTTCAAATAAATGTTGTGTCTCACTCCCAACCAGCTACTTTCTTTATTTGAGGCAGCTGAAAAAGGCACCAATGATGGCTTACATTAAGTTCAATATTAAATATACTAAACCGACAGCAATTAAGCCGTCACTGGTGCTTTTTTCTGTAGCTATAAAATAATAAAAAAACTATGAAGAACCGTAGTAGTCCTGATTTTTTATCGATATCGATATGACGACCATTCGCTATAAGCAGCACTATTTCTGTGGGAATCGGCCATGATTGCTAGGGCAAAAATTTTGACAATTCGCGTCATTCCATTTCACAGTATGGGAGTCCCATATCTTAAAACGTAGTGATTATATGATCTTTGACGTGCACAACGACGGTGCTGCTGACTGGCGTCGCCAATCCAAATCTGGTACCATTGACATTTATGACTGCCATTGACATTTATGACAAGTAAACAGGATTAATATTATTAGTGAAAATTATTATTCTTGCTAATCATAATGCATTTTTGTATTTCTGAATGTATCAATACATCGACAAAAAATAAATAAAAATTTAAAAGAAAAGGGAATTTAGAAAATTATTTACCACTAGCTGTTCGTAGTTCCGGACAGTTCCGGAGTAGGGTACTTGCATGAATTTTTTTTTTTCAGTCTAAGTATTTTAAAGATATATGGCCTACTTAAACAAAGCAAGAAAAAGAAAAAAAAATATATGCATAAATTAATGAAATAGAGCGTTTCAAAGTTCCTACTTTAAACCTTACCGCCGAAACGCGGAATGACGTCATTTGTTAAAAATTACGCCTTATTAATCTGTGATAGAAATGTCACTGTCGAATTGACAGGGTCATGTGACACTGACAGACAGATAACTTCAATATCCAAAAGCGAAATTAAGGTTGAACTGTGTCGATCTACTTCCAAAAGTTTCAGTAAAGAATCGAAATGCATGTTACCGATGCATTTTAAAGTAAAAACCTTCAGAAAATGGAAAATATGCGTTGACTGTATGCACTTAGTTTCTTTTGCCTTCTCTGAAAGAGGTAAATGTTTCCTAAAAAAATAAAAGTGACATCATGTGTTAAGCTTGGCTGTGATTGGTGTTTCGTTGCAACATTCCGTTTCACAAAATTAAAATTTGAATATTTTGGAAACTATTGAAAATTGTTTAGTAAATCTTTCACGATAACGCTTTTCTAAGGCTCTATTTTTGAAATATTGACACAATTTCTTATTATGAATTTCATGCAAGTACCCTATTCCGAATAGCTAGTAGATAGTAAATAAACCCCCTGAAAATTTGTATGCAAAATTTCATTATGATCGGTTGTGCCGTTAAGGCGTAAAAGCGTAACAAACAAACAAATAAACAAAAACTCACTTTCGCATTTATAATATTAGTAAGGATTATTTTCTTATCGTAAACTTTGGATATTTTAGTTTATGCGACAATTTTACCAGTTTTACAGCCTCATGTTCTTCATTTAATTATTATCCTCATCCTCATCTCTTCAACCTCCAATACATGGCCGGCCTCGAAAGCTTTTGACCTTTTGACATATTTTGGCCACGCTGACGATCATTAATTAAATTATTATATTATTGACTGGTTTATTTTATTGATACTCACCCGCGGTGATTTCGGAGTTCCCGCAGGAATTCCGGGATAAAAAGTACCCTATGTCCTTCTCTGTACCCCTGACAACGTGTATGCCTATTAATTGCTGTGAAAGTAATGTTAACAAATACAGATATTACTGCAAGCATAGCAGTCCTATTATAGTCCTAATTGCTTCCCTGTTCTTTAATAATTACCTACTGTGTCCCTACCTGCCTGCTCTCTTTCCAATTGCTCGTCCCCTGTAAAACCGCAAACTAACGCAGGGTCTGACGAAAACCTTCTTGACTGTTATAGAAAGGCAACATTCGATTTTAACACGAAAATGCGTTTAAGTGACAATCTAATTCAACCCGTTCCATTTCGCAGTAAGTAGGTAGTTGTTTAAAATGTGTTCAATTACATAGGTATAGTAATTAAAATACTTCACCTAATCTTTGGGTAGGTACAAGTACCCGTAGGTAGGCTTATCAGTTATATAGGCCATTACACAATATAATATAAGTTACCGCAATAGATAATTAATTATAGGTATTTGCATACTCCTAAATCTCTCCAAGTCTGCAAATTATTATTATTGTTTTTCCCTCCAGTTAGAACATCGTAGCACAAATGCCAATGCCACATACTCGTCTCGTTTTCACAGATACTTAGTTCAGTCAGTGCCGGTTTAAGACTAGGTACTTGATGCCCTATGCAATCCACGCCTGTGCCCTCCTTCCCCATCCTAGTATCGGTCTATAAAAACCGGCCAAGTACGACGTTTATTGTATGGGAGCCTCCTGAAATATTTATTTTAATCTGTTTTTTAGTATTTTTGTTATAGCAGCAACAGAAATACATCATCTGTGAAAATTTCAACTATTACGGTTCCTGAGATACAGCCTGGTGGCAGACTTATACAGACGGACGCACAGCGACTCTTAGTAATAGTGTCCCGTTTAACTCTTTAGGTACGGAACCCTAAAAAAATATAGGTAAAACGTGAGGATTTTCAAGCAGCCTTAACTTTCATGTGATAGCAATTTTTTTTTTGATGCTGTTTATGGTGCCCCCTAGATGTGATGCCCTAAGCAATTTGCTTAAGTACGTATCCGGCACTGGTTCCATGACAAAACGACGCTATCGTCAATAATACACTAATTAAGTAGGTATAACTAAATATATAGATACTACATTCTTCTTCTTCTTCTTTACTTAAGTTGACAATAATATGTATCACACTGCCACTAGCTCATCCCAAACTAATCAGAGCTTTTACTATGGTTTACTTTTACAAAATACCGTATTTTACTATTTTACCACTGATATAATAAAATAAGTAGGTATTATATTAAAAGTTATGACATTTACTAAATACCTAGACTCGGGGTAATCAACCAATGTTCATTATAGATATCCCTATCTAAAATTTGCCCTGACCCGAAAATTGAACGCACGACACCTGCTCTAGCAATCACATTCGCTAACCGCTACAATAACGGTACTGTTCGCCAATATGTTCCATGGTGCTTAGTCTAAAAGGAGATTGTGTTCAATGAGTGAAACAGTTCCATTTCGATTTAATAGGTACCTACATAAAGGTAGCGTAGTCAGAACCAAAGGCAAACTAAAGTGAGAACTGCTCAAATTCTGTCTTTACGACCATTTCGAGGTAAACACATAGCTATATTATTATGTATAGATTTAGACGATACACGTTAAAGGTAGGTAATCCGATGGAATTAACACAAACATAAATTCATTAGTTTTCAGTACCCAAACACAGCTTTTATATAAAGCACAACTCGCTCAGTAAATTATCTCAACTACGAAGCGCTTTCAAAACTTTTAATGGAGTCAATTTTAGCTCGCATTCAAAACACCTAACGCATGTGAAGGCAGACCAGGTATACGATTTAAATATAAACTTTGGGTGCTTGAGTCAACTTTAAAATTCTGATTTCGGCCACAATCCCTCAATTGTGAGAATTTTATACCTATATAGATAGTTAAGTCACGTTAGGTGTTTGTATTTATTTTTATTTATAGTATAGCACGACGCGTGTTGTTGTAATGAACTTTTATTTTGCTCCATTTTTAACCAGAAATCCCGCTCTAGCGAAACATTTGCCACCTCCCTGAAAATTCGTTCAACTGTTGTATATATGTACACATGAACAGAACGGGTACTTAGAGCCACTGAACGTTTTAATCGAACTCAAAAAAGTAAAACACAAAACTAAAAAGCTAAAAATAAAAAGCTAATAATGACAAAATACCGATTTAATCCAAAAGACAAAAACACACGTAATATTATTATTGGTTTGTGCTACAACTGATTGGTTTGAATTCGGTGACAAGCCCGCTGGTGTCTGCCTACTTGGGTTGTTCTGCTCACGAAGGGTTAGTAGTTAGAGTCGACTTAGCCCATCTACCCCCTCCATATTTGGCTTGTCACCGAATTCAAACCAATCAGTTGTAGCACAAACCAATAATAATATTACGTGTGTTTTTGTCTTTTGGATTAAATCGGTATTTTGTCATTATTAGCTTTTTATTTTTAGCTTTTTAGTTTTGTGTTTTTGGAAGTCGGTTTTAATTTTTTTGTTAAAATTTTGTTTATTTCTCGCTTTTAAGTGACTTAGTTGGTAGGTAATTTCTCTAAATTACAATAGCCTAATGTCAACTGCTCATCACCTTTTACAAAATATTGCTTTTCCCGATGCAGGGACGTTAATTGTCGAGGAGTTCTCCTAGTACATCACCATCAGTTCCACTTCACCATACACATTGTGACGAGCATAAATTTTTTAGAAACCATATTAAAGTTAACGAATCGGAATCCGTGAAATACCTATTATTGAGTAGTTCCGATGACCATCTGTGGTCTTCATCATCAGTTCCACTTCTTCAAATTTTGCTTTCCGAAAGCAAATAAACGATTTACTATAAAAAATACAAAAATCGCTATAGGTGTACCTATAATTTTTGAAGAGTTCCCTCGATTACTCCAAGATCCCATCATCAGATCTTGACTTGGTGACAATGGAATCAATTTGGGAGTATCCCCGTTCAAACAAAAAAACAATTTTCGAAATCGCTCTAATCAGAACCCGTGAAACACATATTATTGTTGAGTAGTTCCGATGACCATCTGTGGTCTTCATCATCAGTTCCACTTCTTCAAATTTTGCTTTCCAAAAGCAAATGAACGATTTACCTACCTACTATAAAAAATACCCAAATCGCTATAGTTTGCTTGATTGATTGATTGATTGATTGATTGATAGGTGTGCTTATAATTTTTGAAGAGTTCCCTCGATTTCTCCAAGATCCCATCATCAGATCCCAACTTGGTGGCTTGGTGGAGTATACCATTTTAAACAAAAAAAGAATTTTTCAAATCGCTCCATCCGTCTTCGAGTAATCAGTGAACATACATAAAAAAAAAACATACATACAATCAAACATAGAACCTCCTCCTTTTTGGAAGTCGATTAAAAATATACATAAACATACTGTGTTATGGAGCAACTTCGAAAGTGTGCCAAAGTATTTAAAGTTAGTTCCCGCTTACGGCACTATAGAATTACCTTAAACTACCTAAACAGTAAACAGTCGAGGTATACTTAAACTTTTTATAAATTTTCTTGAATGTCTACTAAGTGGGACCCTCATCAAATCTTCTTTTTTGTGACTTTAATGTTTCCTTCTAAAAAGTTGACAGGTACAGTCATCATCGTAAAAATCATAAACACTTTCGTCAGCCGTCGACTGACGAAAGTATTGACATATTTATGATTCTGACTATACATTAAGGACTAACGAAACACTTTAGGTTTGAAGGATTTTACTGAGCTCTATCACTGAGTTTGTCAGAATTTCTTAAGATGCCTTCTAAGGTGTCTCCGAAGTGGTGATATTACAATAAGTAGTATTCGGGGTAAATATTAAAATAATTTATAATGGAGCTAAGGTTTTTTGAATCTAACAGTTAGTGTAAGACTCGGTTGTTTCATTCATTACGTTAGCGACTAAATTGAACCGTAAAAAATATAAACGTCAAAATTTTGATATAAATTTTGGTATTATAAGTCTCAAATTTATAATATACTCTGGATTCTGAAAGTATTTATCTGAATTACAAATAATTGGTTTAATAACTTTATGTTCAACGCCTTAGTCTCACGTTAGATTTTTCAAAATATTATTAATACCTAATACAGTATCCTATTGTCTATAGGTACATATAAATAAAATTGAATTGTCTGTTTGAATTCCAAATTAACAGCTTTTCACTAAATGCATATGAAAGTAAGTATATCTAGGTAAGGTAGGTAACCTACTTACATAAAAAAAATTGTCGTCTGTCAGTCTATCTATTCGTTTGTACCGGCTTATCTCTGAAACGGCTTGACCGATTTTAATGGGACTTTCACTGGCAGATAGCTGATGTTATAAATTTAGAAAAAAAAAGTTCCTGAGGGAATTTCGAAACTCACGTCGGTAGGTAAAACCGCGGGGCACAGCCAGTTTAAAATAAATCAAACATGCTTATATATTTTTATTAGGTATGCAGTAAATTACAGAATTCCCTCGACAACACGCGCACATTCGAATGCATTAAGCAACTCTGTGTCAAAATTTCAAAGAAATCTTAAAATCACTTTTAGAGATTTAAGATTTTGAACAAACTAATATTTACATTTTATATACAGATTCACTTTTGACGATTTTTCTTGTTAAATGCTAAACGAAGCATTAATGACTGAGGTTGAAGGTTGGACAACTTTTAATGGAGCAATTTGAAGTTGCTTTTAAAAACAACTCTGTCTGGGAAGCGAATAGACTGAACCTTTCTAGGTTTATCAACTGAAATGCCGTGTGAGGTTAGGGGGTCATGCAGACCTCCACACAATGGATTGGTTGCTACAAACAAATCTAATCTCGTTTACTCATTTGTAGTTTTTGCAATCTCAATTAATTCTACAGAATTGCATTCAGCTACTACCGAACGTGAACCCGTTCTGAAACGAATTAAAGCTGTCTAACTTCAGCAGCTCATGTACGTTCCTGAAAAGAAAATTTAGCTCTTTCGAAATAATAAGACTACTACTATTCAGCTCCCGTTAATTTAAAAAATAATGAAAATTTTTATTATTGTAAGTTCTTAAAATTTGTGGAAACGTGGAAACCTAAAAAAGGAACGATATTATTTAAAATTCAAGGAAAATTATTTTATCTTCGTCAATCTCAGGATTCCCTCAAGAATTTCGGCATATAAATTATAGATAATATTTAACTTAGGTACCTAAATGTTTCTTGCAATTCCTTGTGTTATTTTTGGAGCTCCTGCGGGAACTCCGGGATAAAAAGTACCCTGCGGTGCCGGGTCGGCGTATGAATATGATACACCAGTCTGAGAGCGCAGATTCTTACTCGTTGACCTTTTCTGGCCCCTCCTGGGGTTCCTCTTGGCTTCACCTTTGGGGTCAAGTCAAGGGCTGCTGAGCCCTCCCCACCGACGAGGCTCATGCCAGCCCTCCCATTTGGAGGGGAACATACCTACCTACCCGTAACCAAATAGGTACCTATAACTGACACGGAATGCAAAGATAAATAACAACTGCAGAACATGGCACATTATAAAGCTACGTAATAACCAAAATATACTTACAGTCTATTAAAAGTTTTGTCAAGTTTTCATAGCCTGCTGCTTGAAACTTTTACCAAACTACATATACGTAGTTAAATACTGGTTAAAGGAAAGTACTCGTAATATCAAAAACCTCAAGTTAGAACATATTTTCAGTAGGTAAGTTATCTAATCAACAAGCTAATAATGGCATTAGGTATAGTAAATTCTTCCCAAGCTAAATTCAGAGTAAAACATAAAACATGTCTCTAGTATGAAATCTATCAGGAGAAATAAAATTAGTGTTTCTTTTCTTCAAAAATAAATAGGTAGATAGATAAATTGATAAAATTATACTCAATTTCTAGAGTGCTGACGCCGAAAATCGTTTGATGAGCTATATTGAATATTTCTATATGAAGACGTGCCGTTGGATTAACAATAATTTGTGTAATCCTTACTAATATTATAAATGCGAAAGTGAGTTTTTTTGTTTATTTGTTTTTTACGCTTTCGCGCCTTAACGGCTCATGAAATTCAATAAAAATCCGATCCCTAAAAAGATGACCGCTCAAACCTGTCCAATTACAGGCCTATTACTTCCTTGCTCTCCAAGATAATAGAGTCCCTTTTTAACTGCCAGCTTCTATGATACCTAGAGTAGCGCCAACTGATTAGTGACCGCCAATATGGCTTCAGTCGCGGCCGCTCAGCCGGTGATCTTCTGGTTTACCTAACTCATGGATGGGTGGAGGCGATTGAGAGCAAGGGAGAAGCGTTGGCAGCTAGTCTGGATATTGCAAAGGCCTTCGATCGCGTGTGGCACAAAGCGCTTCTTTTGAAGCTATCTTCCTACGGGCTTCCCGAGAAATTATGCAACAGGATCACCAGCTTTCTGGCAGATCGGAGCATCAAGGTCATTGTTGACGGTGCATGCTCGGACTTCAAATCTGTCAATGCTAGCTTTCCATAAGGCTGCGTGCTATCTCCTACCCTGTTTCTCCTGCATATCAATAATATGCTACAAATCAGCGGTATTCATTGCAATGCAGACGACAGCACTGGAAATACCTCATACTCCAGCCGTGCTAAAATTTCTCGGGAAAACGTCGACAAGTGCCGAAAGAAACTTGTGTCTGAAGTCGAGTCTTTATCCAAAGTCTTGGAGTGGGGCCAGCTAAACTTCGTCCAGTTCAACCCTTAAAAGACACAAGTTTGCGCGTTTAGATAGATAGATAGATAGATAACACTTTATTGTACACCAAAAAAAGGTGTTTACAAATTTTCTTAAATTTAACTTACGTTTACCGCTAAGAAGTCACCATTTGTCATATCTCCCCGTTTTGAGAACACTCCCCTGACTGCCTGTCAGTATCAGAATACTTAGCGTCGATATATGAAGCGACGTTCAATTTCGTGGTAATTTGGAAGAGAAGGCCAAATTGGCCTCTTGCTCAGTAAGGCGAGAAAATACTTCATGCCTGCCCATCACTTGCAGCTTTATAAGGCGCAAATTCGGCAACACATAGAGTAAGTATTGTTCTCACCTCTGGGCGGGGGCTTCCCAGTACCAGCTCCTTCCATTTGACCGCATCCAATGTAGAGCAGCCCGAAAATCGTCAATGACAAGGGTGTTTCCAATCGGCTTGATCATTTAACGTTACGTAGAGATGTTGGTTCGCTCTGCATCTTCTAGTTCTATCGTATCTATCACGGGGAGTGTTCAGAGGAACTGATTCTGATTAATCTCGGCTGCTGAGTTTCGACATCGAAAATCACGTCAGAAATACCACGCATCCCATCGATGTCTGGAAATCCACATCATACGCGATTTCTTACAAACTTTCTGCCTCGCACAACCACTTCGTGGAATCAACTTGCGCCGGCCGAACGGATACGACCTGACAACCTTTTAAAAGCGAGCCTACTCCTTTCTTAAAGGTCGGCAACGCACCTGCATGCCTCCTGGTGTTGCAGATGTCTATGGGCGGCAGTAATCACTTGCCATCTGGTCCAAAAAAAACCGTCAATTTTATTAGAAGTTACGAGTATAATATATTATGTCATAGCAATTAATATTTTTTTAATTTTATTACTATTAGTAATCAGTAATGTAAGTATATTAGATAGAAAATAATCCTACATTCTTAAAAAATAAAACGCCGTTCATAATTTTTAGATTTATTTGATTTTTTTTTCTAAAAACTTATTTGAAATTCAAACAAAGAAGATAAAAGTTGCGAGCGTTAAGGAAGCGATTAAAACAAAAATTTGCATTCTTTCAAATTAATTACCCACCTAGCCTTACAGTGGAAGTTTTTATTACTATCATAAGATATAAAATTGTTAGTGGCTACTTGTTTAAATTTTATCCTATAAATATTTTACACAATTTTAATATTGCTGCATTTTTATAGCTGATAAGCTTAATACAACCTTTTTACACACGTTTAATTCAATTCACCTTTAACTACATACCTAATTATTTGCATTTTTATCTCAGACTGAAATATCCTTTAGGTACTCTGTTTTGGGTAGATACATGTTTATTTTCAAGTAAGTAGGTACACTACTTAACAGTTTTTTTTGTATAGTTTAGAATTGCTTAATTTGTATTATATTTTTCAAATCTATTGCTTAATAATATCTGATCAATGACGTTGAAAATAATATCTATTTGGTGAAAATTTATGAATCGTCGTCACTTTTGTGTTCTTCAACGCTCAATCGACCGTTTCTTCCATCGTTAATAAAATTGAATGCTAAATGACCCGACCAAGTACGGAACTGCTAAGGGATTTTGACATTAAGATATTTCCTCACATTTCCTACCTACTTACTGACGATTTTTCCTTGCAATGTTTTTCTATAAGAATCGATGGTCAGATATAACAATTTGTCAAAGGAATAATGTCTCTATCGTATACTTTTTGTTACTGATGAAAATATTTCCGTGAATATTTTGTTAGTCCTTAAATTTATAAAAGATTGCTGTTCCTCCACGGTTTCACCCGTGGTAATTTTAGAGTTCCTGCGGGAATTCCGGGATTAGAAGTACCCTATGACACTCAGGAACACTGTAGCATTCTATTAGTAAAAAAGAATTTTCAAAATCGGTTCAGTAGATCTAGTGATTACCCCTACAACCTCACAAACTCACAAAATCTACCTTTATAATATTAGTATAAATAAGTAATTTGACATAAGTTTTCTGAATAATAAAAATGAAAACAAGAATATGGGCAATTCCTGGATAGCGCCGTTGGTCTGGTGGTACGCGAATAGACTTCTACGACAAATCTCCCAGGTTCGATCCCCGCGTCAGGATAATAATGAAATTATAATGAAACAAATATAATACAAGTATTATATCAGTTACCTGGTACCCATAGTATGTATAAGCTCTACTTAGTTTGAAATCGGGTGGTGTACCTACTATCTATGTATATACTATAGGTATATGGTTTTTTACCTAGGTATATATATGCATAATATTATTTCCGGTCACCGAATTTTCAGGTTTATTCCAACTAGTCAGACTAGTAGTTAGATCATCTAAACTGATTGGACATTTTCACCTTAGAAGTCCTCACATGTTGTTTTCTTTTTGATTGATAAAATCAAATACTGAATACCCTATGACCCTGAATACTCTCTTATATCACCCTCTATAAGGTGTGTCAAAATTAGCTGCAAATATTTACAAGGTGGAAAGTATACACCGTTATAAACATGTTCACAAAATAATATTTAATGTTTCTTTTGGGGCAATAAAGTATAGGTATTTCATTTGATTTGATTTGATAAATCAATCAAAAAGAAAACAACCTGCGTGCTCGCCGCTCAATCGCTTTACACCCACATCGCCGCGCACCGGTATCTTAAGATTAATGACCTCGATCGAACTACCCTGCTGATGCATCGGTCGCTGTGTGCGTTGCGCGTGCTTTGTATACGTATTAGTGAACTACGTGTATTGTGTACCTTGTGAATGTAGTTGTAATGTTTTTTCAATAAATTTATTTTCATCATATTCTGAAAAGCTACCAAACTAATAATATTATTTTGTCGCTTATCGTGTTTGTGATAACATAATATATTATCAGCTCTGTAAATATTTTCAGCATATTTTGCCACATCTTTTATAGATAAGTAATCTTAAATTATTGGTTACGAACATAATAATTATATTATCAACTCATGTATCTTTAGGTTGAATATGTAGAATCCAGCGTCACAGATGTTTGTCACACTAAAACGGCGCGGCGTACCAAGTTACGAGGCGTATGAGAATGCTCGGTTACCACGAATTGTTAGTTGCATAGCCTCCAGCTAACTCTCTCAACTCAACCGCAGTATCTTAGACAGCAAATAGCAGTCTTGAGATAATATTCTGCGTATGCTATGAAGACATGAATAATTGTCACCATAACCTACCAAAGGAATTCAATGAATCGTGCCCGGACACATTAATTTAGTGCAGGTTCGAGAAATTATTGCGATTGTATGAGCTCGGTCAGACTTAGATATTATACCAATTATACCTATTTAATCAATTTGACTTCGTATTTCGTTGGTTCGTTTTGTTAATTTGTCAAAATTAAAACTAAAAACTTATCTGCTGAGCTTTTTGTGACTTTTAAGCTGAAACAAAATGTTTCACCCCACCGACGATATAAATGAGATCCGACCAAATGGCGAATGGAATTTATTGAATCATTACTTTCTGCATTTCTGCAAATTTTATGGGCTTTAACGATAATAATAGCGCGTAAACAAAACTTTTATTGAATCGCTCAATATATTTTGGCATTGGCACAAATAGGTACGTTGTTGAATTAAATAATGGAAAGGCAGTTTCCCACAGGTTTTAAGCGGCGAATGGCAATGGGCCAACATTTGTGTACGACTACAACCCCTTATTAATTGATATACCTACTCTACTATCAAGCGACAAGCACAAAAGAACATTATTTGAGCCATGTTTAATATTTTTTGAGTTCCGTTATCAAATGGCAAAGAAGGCTGTGAAAATCCGTCTCTCCGTAAGTCCATTTATTTATTCGAAAACTATTGGCACGTAGATGAAAAAAAAGATGAAAATTAAAAGGGCGCTTACTAGTACTATAAATTGCTATACAATAGTGTAGTGAAAATAAAATAAAATTAGGGGTAGCACCTGTGAATGAGCAATCAAAAACAAAAATCAACTGGTATTTTTAAATTAGATACCTACATCAGTAGTTTGCGGGATATGTGAGTGATTGTATTCCGAAATTAATGTGCATGAAACCGCGGCGAATAGCTAGTAGTACCATATTTGGTTGTCTGGAAGAGGAACGCGGGTAGTGACGGTAAGCGTTGCCATGCACAAATGGGCTTCTCGATCCTATACACTTGGGTTGCAATGCTTTGAGTTTCTTGTCGTAATAGTATATTTCATTACAAGTGCGGAAAGGCTGTCATTGCAAAGAGTTCCGACAAATGTCGACCCGAGCCGAGGCGCAGCCGAAGGTGAGGGTTGACAGTCGGAACTCTTTATAATGACGGTTCCGCACGTGTACTGAACAACTATTTTTAATACAGTTGCGAAAAAAATGAAGAAATTTAGTAAAATAATAAAAACACAAACTCAACTAAGTTCCAACTGTAATCAAGAGATGGCGCTAGTCGTATTAGTAATACGAAACCTACGTTGCGCAATACAAAAAGTGTGTCAAAGTCGTTTCGCCATTTTTGACAGTTGGGAAAGAGAACGCACGAGTTCGGAAAAGGTAAAGAAAAAGTTCGAGTATGTAATAGCCCACTTCCCGAACGCTATACGTCCCTGCAATATGCCACTTTTTGAGCAACTGTATTAAAAAAATATTTTAAAGTTTGTACCTAGATTCGTCAACACGTTCTTATGTTATTTGAATCCAATTTAAAAAATCTACAATTGGTATGAGTTTTTTTTTTTGTTTAATCCAATATTGGGTTCATCGGTTACTCAGCATAACATGATTTTATATTCGCCGTCAAGAATAATATTCATTTACAATTTTATGAAAACAAACAAGGGGACATGTTGTGTACACTGCACACGCTAAGCCATTTATTAGCCCGTCATAAATTGCTTTTGCGGGTTTAGTCAGTTTCAATTAACAGTATAGAGGGCTTATTATCCCACCAAAAACATTTTCATGTAATGTGATGCCAAGACGAGACCATAATATGACGAGCACTGTCAAAAAGTTTCTCATGTAGAGCCAAGCTTATAACTCTACACACCCTAACTCTACTAGGCCTAATTTCTCAAACTCTACACTTTAGTCAGAATAGGTATGTGGCTTGGCGATTTCGCTCCATTCACATGAGCATAAGGTGAAAAATTACCCACTGTTAATTACTTTTCTGTTATACAATAGTTCTTGTAGTAACGAAACGGCCAAGTCACATATTCTGGCTAAGGTGTAGAGTTTGAGAAGTTAGGCCTAGTAAAGTTAGGGTGTATAGAGTTATAAGCTTGGCTCTACATGAAATCTGATAACTTTTTGACAGTGCCCATCATATTATGGTCTCGTCTTGGCATCACTTTACATGAAAATGTTTTTGGTGGGATTTCGTTTCTTTTTGTAAGTCGAAATTGCGGAATTCTCATACAAACTTCCATTCCCTAAAAGTTACAAGTTTTTATTTTTTTTTGTTGTTTGTGTACTAACACTAGCCTACATACCAAAATACAGCTTTCTAGGATATTAGGAAATACCCTAATAATTTTGATGATCATCAGTGAGTCAGCTACAAAATAAGGGTTTTTTAGATATCAATAAAATCTAAAGTATAAGAGCTATACAATTAAAACTTTATATCTTTAATAAGTGCGCTATTAAAAACATATCCCGAGAATTTCGTTTATCTGGTATAATCCAAACCTAAGTTATAAGGGTTCGAAAAAACGATGAAGCACTTCGAGAAAAGATAGGTAGTGCCTCCGCTTCGCTTGGCTCGTCTTGGCGGGGGCACTACCGTGCCCCCAGATAGGGCTGTGCGAACATTCGTACTAAGAGCGAACATAGTTTGATATTTTGTCGTGGCGCCAAACATTGTCATTAGATATTGTAATGAGGTACCGTAGATTTCATAATATGAAACGCATTCTACACAACTAAGTATTCGATATTTGAACCATTTTTAGAAATCAAACTGGAAATTGGCAAAATACCCTCTTCTTGTTAGGTTTCTCAGCTATTTCAATTAACTGGAAAGTGGTATATACCAATATATTGGAATTGTGCGTGTTGTGAATTATTAAATACTAGTAGTTCCTCGCAGTTTCACTTGCGATAGTTTCGGAATTTCTTAATTTTCGGAATTTAGAAGCGCGGGCGTCCCCAATTTGACCCATTTCAATGTTCTTCTTGCTCTACCTAAGTGTTTTATTATAGGTAGAGTCCTTTTTTGCGATAAAACACTAGAGCAGGAAGAACATCGAAATGGGTCAAGTTCGGGACGCCCGCGCTTCTATAAGTGTTAAAAAACACCATAACATCCTTAGTCCGATTGACCGGACCATAGAAGATCTAGTTAAAACTTTTCGTTATCATCCAAAAAAATATTTTTATACCTATCTAATTTAATATCACTTTTCTGTGTAACATACAAAAACGTATATATAAAACATTGTGATAGTTTAAGTAATTGGCATGAAAGGTAATAGACAAACAGTCAGAGTTACCTACTTTCGTATTTATAATAATGAATATGGACTAGCATCGATTTTTTCGTCCAATCAATATAATTTATACTCATTTAATCTCTGCCATACTGATGAGGTCCTCATTTGAGTTTTATTGATTTACCTACCTAACTGTATAGATACTATAATATAACTTAATATATCTTAGCGTAATAAAATAGAAATCTACATTAAAATTTGCACGTCCAGTAGGGCAAAAACATGCTGGACTAATCTAATTTTAAACCTGTACACATATATATTGTAACCATGTTTTAAGCAAGTAAATAAATGAAATGAAATGAAATGTATTCATTGATGAATTTTTAAAATAATGAATGACGCGCCATCTCACCAAATTTCATTAAGTACTGAGGTTTTGTGTAAAACTGTCTATGCGACTAATACCTGTCACAGACCCAAACATAATTTTCACATGTTTTAATATTCAGTACAATATGTTCATATTAATAGGGTGCATAGTATTTTCAAATTCCTCCTGAAGCTTTATACTGCTAAAACTCGTTATTTACATTTCGTTATTCAATCACATTCGTAGTACCTACCTGTTTTTGTTGTACCTACATATTTATTTCTTTTGTTAAGCAAAAGCGGTTGAATGTAATTTCTACACGCTTTCTGTGGCGCTCACTAAAGCCGCATGTCTTTTGAATTCAACTTGATAGCTATTTACACGAACAAAATTGTAACTATCTAACGTCAAAGTACCTAAAATATAATTTTAGTAAATACGCGGAGTAGGATTTTCCTAGAAATGGATTAGAATATATTTTTCGGAAGTCTTTTAATTTGTAATTGAAACAAATTCTGAAAATGCAATAATTGGGCCATGGAAATGAGAAAAAAACTGTAGATAATATAAATAGGCATAAATAAAAATACTACTAATAGTGGAAAACACAGTAAACAGCGGCCAGCTATTTTAGAGTATAAATTGGCGTTTGGCCATCACGCGGTTCAAAAACGGCTGTAATTGGCGATACCATAATTCAATTTCGCTAACGTAGTGTTTGAGCTGATGCCAGCGAGCTCAAACTCAATAAAAATTCAAGCCAACTCTCCACTGAATCACAAGCCATCAGTTTTGCTTCAGTATCTTTTCACATTACGTATCATATCGATAACGATGTTTTGCAACGATCTGTTAAATTCATTATTCACAGTGATCGAAAATGCGAGTAGGTACATATTCAATAAATTATTTTTTGTTATTTGAAGTCGCATTCACACATAACTTTCTACTAATATAGAAGTGACCTTTTATTTCCTTTATGTAACGAGATTGCTAAAAGTCCAAAAGCATGGAATGAGTTGCATGACGGAAAATTTTCACATTTGTAGATTTTCACTGTCGTTTTGCTGTCATGCAACTTTTTTTGTTTTCGCTTCAAACTGTTTTCGCCTACAAACATGAAAATGAAAATGGAACATAGAGGTAACATATTGCAACACCTGATATCTCCTAGTCTCTAAAGCGCCGTGCACCCGCCGCGCGTTTTGCCACAATTCTTTTCTCATTTCCGTAGCGTTAGCTCGCCCCTGATCCGAGCTCGGTCACAAAGTTGCACCTTTTAAAAGGTAATTTATTTTACTTTACACAAGGTACATCACATTCTTTTCCGATCGAATTCGTATTAGATTCCCGCTAGTGCATTAAAAACAACATCAACCTCATGAGATATTTTGTATTTGCATTTGTTTTTTTGATTTTTTTTAATTGATAACTTTGCTATTTTCAATTCTTAAAAAGATTTGAGTTTAAGCTTCTCTTGATTATTATAAATCTGGAAAAAAAAAATTATTTACTCCAAATTTTCTTTTTGTCATTATGTTTTTATAATGTGTTCCTAACATAAATCATAATCTACTTTAAAAAAAAGTTTCAGCTTCGATATCCGTTTTAAAACTTGCAAACAGTAAAGGGAATAAGTCTGCAGTATAGAAGGTATAACATAAAGAAATGCACTTTGTTTTAAACCTCAGCTGTATATACCAGAAAGAAAGTAGAATTATAAAAAAAATTAACTACCTAAAAAAACCTGTATGGACATAATATTATCGGAAGTAAAACATGTTGTTTACTTCACTTAGTTTGCGGGATCTAGTTATCATCAATTAAAGGATACAGTGTTTTATTGAGGCAGGTATCTTGTGGCAAAGTAAATCAATTAGTGCCCGGCCGACGATCGCCGATCGCAAATTGATTCAGTTTGCTCCCCCTATCTCTATAAGTGTTTTTGTTTGTGTTACATTATACCGCCCACCTACTTGTGACGTATTTTATGGCACTAAGTTAATTATGTCAGTACTCAATGAAGAAGCTTTAGTATTTCTGGTTTTAATTGATTTGCATTTTATAAAATGATGTATTGTTTTAAGCTTACAAAATAAAGTCGTATAGTTTAATCCTAACTTAATGGTATAAATGAGAATGTGAGTTTGTTTGTTTGTTGGACAATTTCGAGCTTACTTCCCGTTTAACAGATATATTTTTTGTTAAATTTCGCATATCTACAGAGGCACAGAAAAACACTTAGGGTACCTACCTACCTTTCATTCAGCAAAAGTATGTATAATCGTTATCTATTATAGAACTTCTAAATCTAAGCTATCTTATTAAAAAAGCAGTTCAAATTATTCTTCGGAAGTCTTGCTTGTCCCAAACGATAAAACCATAGGTAATGTTTTCTCCTCAATCTACCTACAAAAATAGAAGCATGAGTTGCCCAGTCGAAATAACTAAACCTAGAATGATGAAATTTGCGCAACAGTTTACATTTTCGATGCACCCACATCTAACCGAGATAAGGTAATTATTTCTAAATACTAATTCGCACATAAACTTATGCTAGTATAAATACGTTTAGGTTTAAACTTAAGGGGTACATAGGTATGTACCTATATAAGCATGGTTTATAAGTAAACGTTTTTTACCATATACCTATGTAGTTATTTTAAGTGAACATTGTTTTTTACGAGAAATAAGTCTTTAAACTTAAACCTAAATCCAACCGCTATAATGGCATGAAAATTTGTCGGGTTTGAAGTTACCTAACTGATGAAAATCAGCAAGTGGGCTCTTCTCTTTTCAAACATAAACTATAGACATACGTAGGTATACATTTTAGGTAATTCCAAAACAGTTACACCCGGCTTGGTACCTATACTTGGTGTAAAATAAACATACGATACGCTCATTTAGCGCGACGTTCAATTTTGCAACATGCCTTTAATAAATTAATCATTGAATGCATTAACGCAAAAGTGCCATAAGTTGCATGACAATAATTTCACACTTCCATGGCCGCAATATGTATTTTCACGTATTTTCTTTTGTATTTTATATGATTGGCTGGAGTGTTCATTCATTAATTAGGAAAATAATTTGTGTAGCTATATTTTCTTTTCCACGCACCTTCTCACACGTTATCGCATTTGTTAAAAAGATTTTTGGGATAAAAATTCTAATCACCATGAAATTCTAATCACAATAAAACATTTCTTGATCTTGGTTTAAACAATATGTTTGACTACTAAAAATTGCAATTTCAATAAGTACATGTGTGTATTGGTTTTTTTGTTCATATTGTTGAGAAAATTATATTTCTCTTTAATATCCATTACGAATAAAAGTAGCCTGCACTATCATTACCTATACTTGGCAAAATATTTAACTGTTAGAATTTTTTGTATGTGTTGCTAGAAGGAACCTTTAGGGTTTTTTTACGTTCGTATATTAAATTAGTAGTTAAAGAAAGTTTTTTTGTTCTAGTGTTAGATTTAGTTACTTTAAAATGTGTCAAAATGGTAAGTCTGAAAAAGTGCCATGATAGTTGATTTTCCATGTTTTGTATAATTATAATAACTAAAATTAATTTCAAATACTTATTTTTTTTCTTATTAAAGACCTATATTTCGATATAGATAGGGTTTTGTCGCGGTTCCAAATCGGTTCTGGAAAAAAATTGTACCTATGTGTATATAGTAGCCTGAGAGACTCCACGTCCGCACTAGTGTTAAAAATATTTGACATCCATACTTAAAGGTTAATTACCTATAACGTCATGAACATGCCTTGAACAGAGCTGCAAATTAAAAGCAATTTGACGAAGGTTACTACTTAGTAACCTTACTTAACAAAGTTTGCGAACTTCGATATTGTTGTCCTGTTCATACCTCACTATATTATTTTAGCTCACTTCATGAATTAATTATTAAAAGAAAATAATTGTTCTCGCAATGAGGTAACAACACACAGTAATCAATGATAGTGTAGGTACAAGGTACTCTATGGTAGTAATACATGTTTCTAAAGTTTCTATTAAAACAGGATATCTTTCTCAGTAATATCCATTATAATGACATTAAGTTATATTAAGAAAATTAGTTACAACCGGTTAATTTACAATTACATCACCATGATATTCCGAGTTCGAATATTCGGGGCATTGTGATGGAAATAAAAATAAACACGCCACGCGGCGCGCGGCGGTCCTATATGATATTGTTAAAAATATATTATCTTTTGTTAGTGGCTATTTTCCACCATAAACGACAAAAGAGACTGGACACAATGTGACAAAAAGAATCAAATGTAATTATGGCTTGATAATAGTGAGGTAAACTGCCCACATTGCTGGTTGTCACAATAGGGTGGTACATCGGGATTTACGAAAGCTCCTCAGTTTTTTATGTGTGGATAGTATTGTGACACGGTTATCCATTCATTCAAAATTTAATCGATTTTATTATCTACAGGCTACTAATATAGAAGGTATATATTATAAATATTATCTGTGTTATAGGCTTCTATAGAAGTAAGATTTTTCACACCGACTTTGAATCCTCATTTCCGAAATTTTATATGTTTAAATTAATCGTCTTCGTACACGTAACCTAATACCTAAATTGTGAATATCTATTCTTTTTACTCGAATATCCTACGATATTCCAACGACAAATACCAGAAAAAGGAGCGCAGTTCCGAGGTCGGAAAACCCACGTTTTATTATTGACAAAAGTCAATCTAATAAAACAAATTACCTGTGTGTGTTTTATTACCTACCTACTGTAACCAAACCCGTTCAGAATTTATTTATAATAACCAGTAAAATATATTATTCCTTCAATATTCATAACTTTGATCAATTATTCGATTATTATATACGTGTCAATTGGTGTGATAATTTTCCCACTAACCGCATTTATTACACATTTCACTGAACGTAACATATTTATTTACCATCTGCTTCCCGCGGTTTCCTCCACGTTAATTTCGGAGTTCCCGCGGGAATTCTGGGACAAAAAGTACCCTATGTCCTTCTCTGTACCCCTAACAATGTGTATGCAAAATTTCATGATGATCGGTTGAGCCGTTAAGGTGTGAAAGCGTAATAGACAGACAGAGTTACTTTCGCATTTATAATGTTACTAGCTTTGCCCCGCGGTTTCACCCACGGTAATTTCGGAGTTCCCGCGGGAATTCCGGGATAAAAAGTACCCTATGTCCTTCTCTGTACCCCTGAAAACGTGCATGCCAAATTTCATCCAAATCCATTCAGCCTTTTTTGCGTGATTGAGTAACAAACATCCAAACATCCAAACAGCTAAACATCCAAACATCCACACTTTCACATTTATAATTTTAGTAGGATAAGTAGGGATTTAGGAAGAACGCCAGTAGATATTTATAAGTATCCTTAATCCTTTTAATTTATATTTCAATCATAAATCCTGATTGAAATATAAATTAAAAGTTTCTTAGTTCAATTACAGCTTTATTTAATGCTGCTTTAATTACCTGCTTAAAGGTACATTCCGATCTTTATGCAAAAACCACATATATGTAGTTACAGAAGTTGCATAGTGAAAACTGGACAAATAAACAAGCACACTCTCTTTTAAAATATGGGTAAGGATCCTAAAGATAATGTGTTGTCGCTTTTGAACGTATCAAGCGAACTGGAAACTATTAGTGTAGCTGAAATCTACTCGTTGCTGACGAAAGTTAAGGTGGGTGCGGCCGAAACAATTTAATGAAGTGATATCCTACTATCCATCCATACTAATATTATATTATTAATGCGATCTGTCTGTCTGTCTATTATCTTTTCACGCCGTAACTTCTTAACAGAAAAGAACACAGGGTACTTTTATCCTGGAACTTCCACGGGAACTCCCGAAATTAACGAGAAAATTTACATCAACGCGAGCAAAACCGCGGCCACTAGGTATAGTAGGTACTGTACAAAGAAGGTTAGATAACATCAAATCATCCCCACGTCTGATGCGCTCGAGTGGCAATGAATGTGATCTATTTGTATCGCCCGGGACGCAGACAATCGGAAAATGCTACGTAGACTCGACTACTCTTGACATTTGACTGATGGTGCTTCCTGTGACTCGCTTCATCGCGTGCCTTATTTTTATACTAGCTGTTCCCCGCGGTTTCACCCGCGTCAATTTGGGAGACCCCGCGGGACTTCCGGGACAAAACGTATCCCTATGTCCTTCTCTGTACCCCTGACAATGTCAGGTGTCTGTATGCAAAATTTCATGATGATCGGTTGAGCCGTTAAGTCGTGAAAGCGTTACAAATTCCCATTCGCATTTATACTAAGGATGAAATACTGGATTAATGTGATGAAAAATGATCGAACTTTTTAGATCAGAATCACACTAATATTACGAATATGAAAGTTCATGAGTAATTTAGTGCGTTTGTTACTCTTTCATAGCTAAATGGATTTATACCTACCGGTGATCAAATAAACTAGTCACCGGCCACTTGGGTATCTACTAAAACCTGTTTTTATCTAACAATACCTTTATAATAACAATGATCAAAATTATACGAAAGGAAGGAGCATTTAAAGATACCTAATTTATGATATATATAAAGTGGTCCAATTTATTTGATCTCCAAGTGTAGATAGATAAATTTGGAACAAATATTTCTTATACCCAGAATTAGAACATAAGTTACCTTTTGCGGAGTTACCAAGGAAATCCCAGAATTCAGGTGGGCGAAGTCGCCGGGAAAAGAGTTCTTTTTATATTGTGAACGATTAGTCATGAGTTCTTGACTTGTACGATCATTTATTACCTAATTTGTAAAATATTTATATGATTTAATCTGAGACCAAATGTTTTTGTGTTAGTTCTCGATGCATGAGATAGATATTAAAATATATTTTGAACGCAAACCCTATAAGTTTTTGTGTGTCACACACGTCTTCCATCGTATTTCGTCAAAGCTACTATAAAATGGGTTGAGTAGCTTTGCACGCGATATTTGCACGACTTTTGCAGTTTTCCCTTTGGAAAGTGGATCAGTGGAATTGTATTGCTCGTTCAATACCGCTTCAACCACATTGCAATATTGTGACTGCTGATGTGTGAACAGTAGGTGCTCAGAGCTTGGAAAACAGTATGGGGTACTGTTTTCCAAGCTCTCAGTACCTACTATACTAGCAATGTAGAAAAATTAGTACTAAAAAACAATACGCAAATTATTTGCGCCCTTTTAATTTCGCTGTATACTTACACTTAATAAATAATAATTAATTGCGTAAAAAGGTAACCTTACAAAAGTCAACAATGAAAATATGGTAATTTGTTAAGATTGTGACTGGAAAAAAACTTAGCTAAAACTCCAGGAGACAAAAAATCTAAAAACAAAACAAAACAATTCTTTGATAGTCTATATTATTTACTATAAAAGAGTAGGTAGAATCCGCAATTCTGTACATTGAATACTTATTTTTTTACGAAAAATTAAGAGGGGGCGATAAAAGAAGAGTAACCAACCACAAAAAAGTTTTTGAAGTTTTTGAAAATTATTTTCTGTCTGGTTGCGATACTCTCAGAATCTACTGAACAGATGATTTTATGTTTTCACAAGTGGATTAGCCTGGAGTAACATACCTATAGGTAGCACTAGTATAGTATTATATACTTAGATAATATAATACTATACTAGTCATATAGGCTTTGTTTCATTTAAATAGGATGTCGAGAAAAAAGTTGTTTATAAAAAAGTTTTACGCGGGTGAAACCACGGAGCACAGCTAGTTATAGAATACATTTACTTCGAAAGCATTAGGTAGGTTTGACTTTAAGTAGGTAATTCAAGGAATTATTGGACAGTAGCCAATAATTTAATACTATGAAGACGGGTCGTCCTACAAGCGGATTATTTTCTCCTACACATCATTTTCTAGCATGAAAGGAGCTCTCAAATTAAGTTGATTAGAACATGTACCTAAGTAGTTACTTCGCAAGTTACTGCTTAATTAGGTACCTATGGTATTTCTACACGATCACTAAACTTCATCATTAAATTTTCCAGTTAATATAACTCGTATCTGTAGTCTTTATTATTAATTACTAATTAGCCCTACACACTGGAGAAAAATAAAAAATAAAATACCTTTTCGTGTTTCTGTTTTAACGTGGGTAATAAATTACACAAGCAGATAAGGTAAGAGTATTTCATAATAAAGGCCAGCCTCTGCTCTCTTTCTCTCTAGAAAGAGAAAACAAATTTTACCGGGACCAAGAGTGATGGACGAATTTCCTGGTAAACGGTTTCTTCCGCACTGGGACTATTTGTCTGAATTTGAATCGCATTTGTTACCAGAGAAATTTGTCTCTTAAACCTCGTATCCTGGGACTTCATGCGGTGCTTAGGTACATACTCTGCCTATTAATTGAAAGAAGACTCTGTGACATTTGTTATCTAAATCTGTATTGATCTTCCAAAATGAGTAAATGTAGGTAAGTACAGGTTTTGTTTTTCCAACTTTCTTGAGTTTTTTTGTTTAAATCGTATTTAACCTCATAGAAGCTAAAGTGTGAAATGACAGTATTTACTCTTTAATTTTCCGGTTGTCTACTTCAGACTGAAACAGATGGAGCGACGTCCAACATAATAGATATTACCAAGACAGTTTTACGGCTTTTCCTGATTCTTTTATACTTACATACTCGTAAATGAAATTCAGAAGACTACAAGCGTTTTAACAAAAAAGTTCTTATTTGACATTGGTATTTAAATGTACTATTTCTTGGCCATTTACTTACCTAATTCACGTAACAACTCGGTCTTGTTAGCATGTTATCTTTAACGGCCAGCTAATTCGTTAATGGTTCATATAAATTGCCTTATATCGCTTACAACGGGTATTTAAGAGGAGATAATTTTACTGCTAAATGGTAATATGGTGGGACTTATCTAAACACGTCCTTTAATCCGCTTTTGATAACAGAACAAAAGGATCTCAATGCAATTAAATGGCCCTTTTATTTTTAATTTACGGTTGGATTTCAAATCAGGTTTCAGCGGTTACCTGCCGTAAACATCAATGGCGCCCCAGTAGGACCACCGGTCGCTAGTACCTATCGGTATATAAAAAAAATACGCCGTGGACTAGTGAGTCGAAAAGTAAAAAAAATCTCTGTGGATCTGGACCTGGTGTGTACTAGATATAGGCGATGGGACCGCGTCTCTATAAATTTCTAAAGAAAAATAGAACACTACCTATATAAAGTATTTTAATTTGCAAGTACCGCGTCTTAAGACGTCCTGCCTTTAAAGGCATCTTTCTTTTTAGATATGTCGCTCAAAATCGTTTTTTTAGACTTATTACTACTAACTATACTATATTTTTCCTTGTGAAATGTATCCTCTATGATAGCATCGTAATGATTCTGTAACTATTAAAGTATTAAGCAGAGCAAAGCAGAGTCGAGTGTAATAGAAAGGAATAGAATAGAATACTCGTTATGGTACAATAAATATTACATAATCTTTGAAAATAAATATTATAACTATATTAATCACACAATAGCCAGTGTATCACTTTACAAGAAAACTCTTTCAGACAACCCTTAAGCATAGGAGAAGCTCTTAGTTTTTGATTATTAAGGGAAAACGATGTTCCGATATACAATAGGTATACCTACTACAAATAATAATATGCACTGCATTAGGCACTGTTAGTTATGAATTGCTACAAATGGAGAAACTTTTTTGGTCGTGATTTGTTATCAGTGAGGAAATTATGAAGTAGATATCGTTAAAAAGAGTTTGGACATTTTGAAGATGGAATAGTGGCTTTTTAATAAGGAAACGATTTTGTGAGTAATAATTATTCCCATTCCGGCATAGTCTTAACTTTTAACAAGAAAACTTTGCGATGTTCCCCGGCAACAATTGTTGAAGAAAAGTTATTACGCTAGCGAATAAATTTTGATCTCCGTTCGATCGATTGTGGTCACGAAAGTTGAAATTTAAAGACGTAAGGTGCCTTTAGTCTACTTTACATACCTACTATATACCTACCTATACAGGGTGTCCCTTAAATCGACGTAAAGCCAGAACCAGGCCTATCAAGGCTAAGTCATAAAAGCTGTTAACAGAAAAATATAAAAATCTTTGCTATGCCTATTTAAAAAAAGGAAAGTCAGTAAAAAAAAAAAGGACGGAAGGAATAATTTTGAAAACTTCATTGGCGAAAACTTAAATTTTAAGCAGTAGTTTTCTAAAACACTATTCAGGATTACACAATAAGAAGAACATTGAAAAAAGTTAAGGTTTGCAGCAACAGGAGTTAAAGAACCGACGCAGGGTGTAAATTTTTGATAACTTTTATAAATATTAAAGATTATTTATTTACGTTTTTCTATTAAGTTATGACTTAGCCTATCACCCGGACTGGCTTGACGTCGATTTACGGGACACCTTGTATAGTAGTAGGCAGTCAGATGTAAATGTACTCACAATTAATTACAACTATATGTACTATAATTATATGTACTGTAGCTTCCTATAAGTGAAAGAATTTTTAAAATCGGTTCATTAGTTCCAGAGACTACTTTCTACAAACAAACTTGCAAACTTTACCTCTTTATAATAGTGACCCTAGTGTACACTGGTAGACCATTTTAATGAATTTGAATTTGTGATATAGTATTAGTCTTTACGTTTGTTTTAAAATAAATAATTAAACGTGACCGAAAGTTGGATACCAGTTTGCACAAAGTCCGAATTGAAACTGTAGAGTAAAACATCATGTAAATGTAGCGAGCTCGCCTCTAACTGAGAGAGTTTCTCAATAAACTTAGTTCTGCCTGTGTGTTTGTTAAGTTCAGTTCATTAATTTTAATGCAGATATTTCAAATGTAAATTGTTCACGAATTTCTGCACACGTGCATTTGTCCTGCAAATTTCGTAATAGGTATTGTGGTGGTACCTACTTTGTTGCCAATTTTAATACAGGCAAACTCCTGACAGGAGAAAGTATAAGTTCTCTCACTTTAGGATTCTTTTTTTTTTGGATTAAATATGCATATTGAAGTGCCTTGATATTTTATTTTAAGTTTGAAAGTTTTTAATTCGATAATATGTGCTATACATAGTATAAATACTAAATTCGAAAAAAAAATGCTAATGTAGAAGTATGTACAACAGTACAATATTATGTTATAGTAGTTAATCAATATATATAAAATGCTTGGTCCTGTATGACTGATGGATCAACGCACAGCCTAAACTGCTGATCGTAGAGACCTGAAACTTGTAAGGTGTGTTCTTTATATGACGCAGGCATCCGATACGAAAGGATTTTTGATAATTCAACCCCTAAGGGGATGAAAAGAGGTTGCAAAGTTTGTATGGAACAATTCCGTGGGAAATTCGACATTATCGCGGGTGACAGCTAGTTCATATTATAAAAAAACTGATATCAAAGTTTCAAATAGGTGCATTTTACCATATCATCAAAGCGTTAAGGATGCAATTCTAAAGCGTTTATTTTTTAAAGATAGAAGGACGGACGGAACTGTTTTAGTGGAACGACGAAAAGTGGGAGGCTTTATGCCACAAGATGCCAAGTTGCTTGCAGCTACCAGGAAATGACTAGGAAATTGCCCCATTATGCTTACGAATCGTGAGCTGCATTCAAATAACATCTTTTCTCGTAATTTTGCATGCCTTTTAGGACAGAGAGAATAGTTTAAAAGCAACGCTCTCGACTGATGATTTTGAGAAGGCATAATGGAATAGTAGGTAGGTAGTGTATTCTAGCTGTATATCAATGTTTACATGACTTCTTATAATTATAACTGTATAATAAAAATAATAAAACCATATTAAAACTGTAAGCCAGTCCCCATCCCTATTCTAGGTCGGCAACGCGCCTGAATGCCTTCTGGTGTTGCAGATGTCCATGGGCGGTGGTAAGCCCCCTATGACATGAAAAAAAAACTGTGTCATAAAAGGAACTAAAAAAAATGAAATAAGATGGTACCTAATATAATTATTATGATGAATAAATTTAATCGGAGGTATAAGATTCATGTTTTTCTTGCTGTGACTTTACTATATCTAGACCTACATGTCTATTATACATTTATTCTATACATAGGTATAAATAAAATTGAAGTGTCCGTTTGTGATTCCAAATCAACAGCTTTCCCGTAAATGCATAATATGTGAAAGTATATACGGTACTTACATAAAAAAAAAACATTTTATTTTTGTCTGTCTGTCTGTCTGTTTATTCTGTCTAATCTCTGAAATGGCGGGACAGATTTCCACGGGACTTTCACTGGCAGATAGTGAAAAATAGTCCCTACGGGAATTCTGAAACTCCCGCTGGTGAAACCGCGGGGCTCGGCTAGTTTTTCATAAATTATAATAAATCTATACAAGTATAAATATAAAATGCTTTGTCCTGAATGACTGATGGATCAACGCACAGCCTAAACCGCAAATCGTAGAGACCTGAAACTTGGAGGGTGTGTTCTTTGTATGACGTAGGCATCCGATAAGAAAGGATTTTTGAAAATTCAACCCCTAAGGTGATGAAAAGGGGTTGCAAATTTGTATGGAACAATTCCGTGGGAAATTCGACATTATCGCGGGTGAAACCACGCGGGACAGCTAGTTTTTTTATAATTTCACTTCCATACAGTTTGGTTAATTGATGTTTGGATTTTATTTATCACCCGAGGCCCGAGGGTAACATAAAATTGACGTGAACAAACAGCAGGCAAAAGTTATTTTATTTATACCTACTATAAGTAAACAGTATTCCGACTAGATCAGTAGTTACAAAAAGTAAATGAGAATCGTTACCGTTCGGTAGTGGTTGGTTAAAAAGCACTGAATGGAAAATGAAACAGTTTTTCAGTCATCGTTTTTCGATTAAAATTCGATGCAAATGAGTTCACAACAAAACTCGAACGGGAATGCAGGCGGTCACACCAGTACATAAATGCATGTAGAGATAGTAGGTACGTCATACTTCAAAGTCACAAATAATTCGATTTTCATTCATATTATCTATCGGGTGTTTATATATAGGGTGTTTCGTAAACCACACCCATCCCGAACCGTTCGTGCAGATCACACCACCCCACTATAATAATTCTCGTATCAGTGTCTGCACAGCTGTTAGTAAAAAAATAATGCAAATTTGTTGTTTACACTATGAGGGAAACAGTCTGATTGTTATTTCTGTATTAACAGATAGTTAATATTAGGTTCACGTTAAATTATTTTCTGTATAATAATAAAATAGTAATTTGTTGAAACTGTATTTCAGGCGTCAGCAACATAAATCCCAACAAGTATTATAAATGCGAATGTGAGTTTGTTTGTTACACTATCACACCTTTACTACTTAACCCATCATCATGAAATTTTTTGTTTTATTATTCAGGTTCACAGAAAAGTACAATGTTCCTAGGGGAAAGAAAATTGACAAACTCTACATTGACGTCAGCGAGGCCGCGGGCAAAAGCTAATAATGTAATAAAAAGTATAAAGTTGCTATAAAAATAATGTAAAAAAGTAAACATACGCCATTTCGGGATTTAAATATCCATAAAAGTAAACAGAAGATCTCATTTAAGGTATCTCGTACGTAAAAGTTCATCAAATCGTGAATATATAAAGGGAGCGATTGGAAGCTATACGCCCACCTATCAACCTGAAAGCAGTCATAAACTGATAAGTGACCATTTGGAATAAAGCACGCGATTTCCTATAAATAAGCATTAATAGGTGTATAGCTTTTATTGGGCTCCATTAAAGTACCTACATTTCTATCAGAAACGATTTCTTTATAATCTTTTTAAAGAATTATAATTACGTACAGTGTGATCAAATCATAAGACTTTGATGATAAGAATGCAATAAATCAATTTCTCATGCAAAAAAAGAACTCTACAGCTATTGAAACTTCAGTCGGGAAAACAAAAGTAACAATCTCGTCAGGTACAACGTAATAACTGTGCGATCAACCAATAATACACTGCAATCGAGTACTATTACGTACGAACAATGAGTGGGGGCCCAACCGACCGGCATACGCTTCAGGGGCTAAGTGATCTTCAGCGCTAATCGCCTTCAAGTACCACTATAGGAGATGCCAAGGGTTCTTTCAGTAGGTCGCTATAGCTAAGAGGACACGTTCGGATGGCAGATAATGAATTTACCTTAATTGGATTAGCCTATTGGGAGTAAATGAACGTACTGCGAACGTTTGTCTTACGCGTCGCGTCGTGGTTATATTTGCAATGGTACTCCGTAATCGCGTGTGCGCGTATTTGTGTTAAGGGCATACTCATTTAAGACTTTAACGGCTGATTTGCTTCGCGAATTTCAATTTCGGTATGATTAAGAAGGGTCTACTATGGAATTGAGCGCTCAATGAGTTCCATAATTTGTAGGTACCATGTTGTAAAAAAACTCAAATAAATGACGGGATTAGAGGAATCCCACTCGGTAATTGATAATTGGAACACACTGATGAAATGTAAGTTTTCCCTCTATCTCTACCTCTGTAAGGCAATCGTACAATAAACAGAATATAAATAACAAGAAATGAAGCTTAAAAAAATATTTTAAACTATTTAAATTTTAAATCGAAAATATAACTCGTAAGTTAAGATTATTTTCCCGTAACAAAAATTATAATATTATAATCATTCAGCACTCATATAGTTTATAATTTATTGAGCAAAATGAAATCAGTAGGTAGGTATTTCGGCTAGCCATAGGTATAGTCAACAAAGAGAACCATACTTCAAATAACTTTTTTCTGTGTATGAATATTCAGTGTTTTCAAGTCAAAGGGACACGGCAATTGCTTGTGTTATTTTGCTTTGTAAAAAATCAACTTAGGTACAAATTCTATACAACGCAAACGGTGAAACACGTGTAGGTATTCTTAAAAAGAATGTTTTCGTGCCTTTTTGCATATTTTGAACACATGTGTATCAATAGCGGATTTTTTGTCATAAAATTTGATGTACTTATTAATGTTTTTGAAGTCGTAGGTAACAAAGAATGTTTTCATATTCTTTGAAGTCATAATTCTTTGATTTTCATTCCTAGTGGACACAAAAAACAAACTCGAAATGAAAACCTTGGTAATTTTCGTCATAATTTATGAAATAAGTAAACAGGATGTCTGATAATTTGTTGTTTTTAACCTCTCTACATGGAAATTCTATCTCCATCACTGGCCATGGTAGGTATATATTGTATGGGGATACGTGACATGAATATTTTACGCTGTACTCTCCCTTATTGTAAACATAACAGACACTTATTTTATTTGGACAGTAAATAGTTATTTTTAAATATTATGATAATAAGGACACATAAGTATTATAAACAGGTACGTTTGGATTTATTGCGTAATGTTTAGAAATACTGACTTGATTCTAAAAAATATTATATAATTGATATTATGAAACTACAATATCCTGGAGTGACAAAGTATACTTTTAGAGTCTCGAGGAAGTTTCGAAACTTACGCAGATAAAATTGCTGGGACCAGCTAGTATCTTAAAATAATTATGTAAATATTACAAATTCGTGCATACATCATTTAGTTTTCTGCTTCACTGATAAGTATACAGAGTTTTGTATGAAACTACCACCCCTTAGTTTATATAGTGTGTCGTAAATTTGAAGTCCCGCCTAGACCATCCCATCTTATTATGTCGAAAATATTCTTTTTAAAAGCTTTTATTTAACTTTCAATGTAGGTATGTATCTAAAAGGGTGAAATCTTGCAACTCAATTTTGAAGCAGATATCTTCAACCGATTGAGCTGGAATTATTTATTGAGTGTGTCTACAAGAAAGGTTATGCAGCTTAACAATAATTAAATAGATATTTTCCATATGTGGCGATAGCAAATATAAAGTTTCTGACGCACGAATAGAATTCAAGTCGTCGTTCGTACAAACATTTTACAGTTGCTTAAAAATTTCCGCTTTCCAGAGGTTTTATTTGCATCTTTTACTTTTAAATTTTCCGCTCAGGAAAGATTTCGTAAATCAAATGCACACAAAGGTACCGAGCGACGCGTTATCTAGCTCAGCGAGTTCCATTGTCATACGGCCATGTACTGCAAAACTAATGTAAAATACAAAACTATATAAAAATGCAACAAAACGTAGCACGATACATAAAAATTTACGATAAAAGCATTCGCTGCCAGTAAACATCAGCTGCGATCAGTTCTGTGGAGGAAGCGGTGTGTCTACCGTTTTTTGCTAACGAAATTTGATATTTGATATTTGCTTTGAATACCAAAAAGTTGGATAAAATCTGTGTATCGACTGGCAAATAAAGAGTACAAAATACAAAAATTATCATGGCCATATTTACTGACAAGATGCAATAACGAGACAGAGTAAATGAATATTTGTCGTTTTTATACTGGAGACTTTTTACACAGTTTTTTTTAGAAATTGAGTAAAGATGTAATGCAAAAGTTATATTATTTTGAGAGGCTATACCTAATCGTCCAGCTAAATACTAAGAACTGGTTTCTTAGGCGGCCGAAGGGATAAATGCACGCCAAACCGCCTTTCGCGTTTAGATTAAAAATACTATAAAATATTTATCATCAAAATAATCCGACATAGAAAAAAGAGATTATTTTTTTACTAGATACGTATTTCGAAACTACAGAAACCTTAAATAATGATAAATTAATACCTACCCATTACTATTTAGCCTCTTATACACAAATAAACGAGACATATAAAGGTTCTTTCAAATTAATTAAATGTGTCCTAAGCAACGTTTGTGTGTGGGCAAATCTCTTGAACCACTCTGTCACACTTAATCCTTGGGAAAATAGGGAGACCCCGGTAAGTAGTTTAAGGCCCTTTTAAAGACAAATCTCATACCAAGTTTCCATGGCTGCATTCTGTTAATGATGATAACAAAATACTATTATCTTAATTCAGTCAAGTTTTTATTAAGACTTGGTACCTACAAGTTACTTTTATTTTATGCATCATAGTCAGAAGCTTACTCAAGTTTTTCTAACTCCTCTTTTCGTGAACTGTTAGCGATAGAATAAGAAGAGAAGACTGCAAGAAAGGACACCGTTAAAACTTAATTAAACATGTCGTTTTGTAGTTTTTACATGATACGCGTACGAACATACAGACCGAACGAATGTGACTACTTGCCTCTAGTTAAAATTTGATAATAGATATAAATAACTTAAGTCATTTATTAGTGAATCATAATAAAATATCTAGTATTTAAACAAAAATTGAGTAAATTAGTTTTTTTGTAATATCTACCAATATTTAGGTACTCCGACGCAAAGAGTTGGTGCACGTGTCACTATGATATTATTTAAATGTTGTATATCTACTCTATTTTTGTCGTTAAAATAGCAGAAAGTTATCGTTAGTTCTGTCATTTACCAACCTTAATTTTGTTATACTTTTAATAGTTTAATTCCTAGTTTTGCAATGTTTCATTAATTAATTAGTTAATTATTATTGGTAATAGAAGACTACTGGAGACGTTATACCTTTTTTCTTATAAGTCACTAGCTGTCCCACAGGTTTCACCCCCAGTAATTTCGGAGTTCCCGCAGGAATTCCAGGATAAAATAAACCTACATATAAACCTTCCACATGAATCACTCTAACTAGGTATTGGTGACCGCATGAAAATCCGTTGCGTAGTTTTAAAGATCTAAGCATACATAGGGACAGACAGATAGCGGGATGCGACTTTGTTATAATAATCAAGGTAGGTACCTTGATTTGGTCGAGCTATGGTGGACACGGCTTCACGTTTCACGCAGTGCCACCTAGCGGAACTTGAGAGAGCACAATTAATCCAGACTCCATCGCTAGATCCTTTCAAACTTTATTCATTGTTTCTGTTTGGGAGCAACGACTTATACGGCACGGCTGCAGACTGCATGCCTGCTCTGATTGGGTTTGTCTCTGCGACTTTAATTCTTCTTGTTTCTTATTTCAATTGGAATTAATCCAGTGCTCTCCATGTCTCTATTCACAGTAGCTGATTGTTTTATTTACTTAATTCTAAAATGAACAGAGTAGGTACCTTAGTTTCTTAATGAAGTCGATTAAAATATAGTAAATTTTGTCTTTTAATAATTACCATGACATTAAAAGAATTTTCCAGTGTTGGGTGTTAATATATTAGTAAAAAAAGTTCAACACATGCAATATCATAAAAAAATTCGAAAGTACATAAATATCTGATGTAAAAGAAGTTATTAAGTTATATTATATCTACAAGTATAAAATCGAAAGTATTAAGATTGCTCAAAAATTATCGCAGGTCCTACTATTGATACATAATATTGTATAACAGCATAGATATAGATACCATCCAACTTCCAACTCTAACGGTATTTCGTTGTCTTTTTCTGTCAATCAATATTTTTTATCAATGTGTAGAAAGAGATGGAACACCATTTTTGTCGAAACAAAACAACGAAAAAATAAAGGACAAGGGCGACTAATCGTTAGTAATTTGTCAACGAAAATTCCAGTTAAGATACATACGAGGTTGCCTGTAGACATATTATAATACGTGTATGTTGGTCAGTACGAGTTATCGCTGTACCTACCTGTCCCTACTTTTTGGCTTTTATCATTTCAATAATAATATCAATTAAATTCAGGACCACATTCCAATACAATTTTATTTACAAAGCGCACAGTCATCAAAAACGGTCACAGATTTGCGTTGTTAAAGTGAAAAATGTATATTGCCTGTCAAGAAATATATTTGTAACAGCTAGCAAGTTGCAAACACCAGATTTACAGCGCTCTCATCTGGATTTGTTATTTTTCTAGAAATTTAAAGTGATACATGCTGGTAATAATTTTCTAACGCTATTTATTATTGCAGACTTAAGCTACAAGTAGGTATCTTGTTACAAACCATAAAACAGGAATATCTAAAAATATGAAGTCTGAAAACCGCAACCATGAAATTTATTGATAAAAGAATTCTATCTTTGTACGTTGATTCAAATTTCAGACGATACGTTACGATTATTATATCTAAGACTTGTAGGTACCATCTGATCTTAATGGTACCTAAGTTTTTTATATAACATAGGGGGCCAACGGGCTGGCACACCTGATGGTAAGTACATACTGCCGCCCATGGACATTTGCAGCACCAAAAGGCATGCAGAAGCGTTGCCGAAATGGAATGGGAACTAGCTTTCAAGTGAGTTACCTAAGTTCTGTTATAATTGTTTAATTATAAAATAAACTATATATACATACTAATGCTTGGATATTATCACACTTTGTCTGAAACTAAGTAGAGTTTGTATTATACCTACCGGCTACCAGATATACCTGACGTAATAGTTGTAAAGGTACTTTTTCGTGTTAAACTAAACTACATATAACTAACAACGAGAAATTCAGACTCATTGCAAACACTACCCTAATCGAAGCCGTGACGTTTGCTTGCTAACTAGAACAATGGTCCTCTAAGTTGTTTGTTACCACTTAGATCAATCCTAAAAAACATGAATCTATACACACCGGCAGAATTAGCGGAACATAAAAAGGCAGAGTATAGAAATAATTACGTATATATATTAAAACAAATAATAATTAGACGTGAAGTAATAAATTAATATACATCTTTTAACACTTTAAAAGTTTGTAATAAAATTATTAAATTTTATTTAAAATAATAATAAAAAAAAACCACTTTTTCTCTAATTTGTGGGCACACAAATAATGTTGCAAATTAAAGATTACTGTGATTTTAACACTAAATAAATGAACGATTAATAACGTGTGTTTCCCCTTCGTGATTCAACTTTTATTTGCAACATTGTCTGTTTTCTCACAAACTAGACATTTTTTTTTTAATTTTGATTAATTTTAATAAAATTTAACTAAAAACTTCTTAAAGTCGATGTTAAAAGATGTATATTAATTTATTACTTCACGTCTAATTATTATTTGTTTTAATATATATACGTAATTATTTCTATACTCTGCCTTTTTATGTTCCGCTAATTCTGCCGGCATGTAATCTACATGCATAGATGTATAGATATAGATTCATGTTTACATGTTTCTAATCCCAAATTAACAGCTTTTCACTAAATGCATATGAAAGTATATATGTAACGGTACTTACATAAAAAATCATTTTTAAATACCTATGTGTTAACATTTATAAATGAAACACAAAATGAAAACTTTCGAAATTTGCAATGTAATTAGGATCCTACCTAGATGTATGTATCCTAACTATATTTTTTTTTATGATAGAGTTTAATAAAATGTACCTACCTACAATGTTTCTGGTCGTTGCAATTATGAGTGAATTTAATTTCTTGCATGTAGGTATCTATTATTATCAGATCAATCAAATTAAATTTTAGTCCTTGTGAAAGTTATTACTAATATTGATAGGTAATTTTGAAGTAGGTATTTACGTGAAACAGGTTTGAACGTGTGGACCAACATCAGACATAAAACCTGCATTATTGGTTTTGAGTTCAGTTATAATAAGACCTTTTTTGGTAAAATTTACCCCTTAGTAAGAAAGGATGGCAAAGAACACGAAGTCCATACAGACAGGTTGTAGGATTATTGTCAGTTAAATCATCAATTGTACAGTCTCTCCTATTTACAATTTTTCTATATCCAAAAGTTTGAAAGAGCGGTCTGAAAATTCAAAAATAATAACAAAGAGTGCGCTTAAAATTATGATTTGACTGAATATTTAAAAAAGTTATTGGAAAGCAATTAATTTGGGAATTGGCCAGCTCTGGTGGCAGTGGTGCGGTAACGCGCGCGAAACCTCGACAAATGGCGCACGTCATTTATTTTTGCTGATCACATGTTTGTGCCCCGCGCCATCATATTTAAATTGAATTTGTAATAAGTACGTAGGAATGCAAACAAAAGCGGATTACGTGGCGCTCATTTCACTTCAACTGTGCAAAATGTAATGATCATCTTTCGAAATTAAATTTCATGTTTATTTTGAATGTATGATAATATTATTGTTATTAGGTATGTGCGCGTATAATGTGATAGCTAACTGTTTAAATATTTGTAAAATAATTTTCTATTGACACTTTGATACCTTAGTCAAATAAATAACAGGCAACGGAAACGAGCCGCATGAAGTTGACAACGAGTGCAAAATATAATGCCTGAAGGTTATGTTAGTTATTTTTCATCGAAATTATCTATTTTCAAGGCACAGTGACATTTTTAAACGAAGTTCAATAGTAGAGCGGCTTGCGGTAGGAGTTAACTGAGAGAAACCGTCACGCGCCACGATAGGAAAACGCGTTATACCCTTTTCATGCAAATAGAGACGTTCGGTTTCGTCTGGCGTAGTTCGGATATTATCGTCAAGCGCTGGCTGCCATACTTGTTTAGGTACCTGAGATATAGTTAAATGTGATTTTTCGTGTGATTGTTTTATTGCATACGTGAGTTATACTGTTTGAATATTGCGATTATATAATGGAGATTTAAGTAATGGAAACTACAGCAATTATGTGTACCTACCTTAATATAAATTTTGAAAAGTAAGGTAATAAGATTTTATATTTTGACAAGACGATGAAGGCGTGAGGAACTTCGTTCCTGACGGGGGGACCACACGCATTTTTGACATTGGGTTCGAATCGACATCTAATCGCATAGTTAGATACGTGGCTTGTGATTGTTTGCAAACCGGTTCAAATCATACTTAGGTAAGTGTAGTTTTTTTTATTTTTGTAAGTTTCACTTTTTGCGCATCACTTTTGCGTCTTTTCTTCTTGTACACACTCTATTGTTTTTAAACTCATTCATATTTCAAACTGGTTCAATTTATTTTGCAGGTACCTACACCAATCCGTTCTTATAAACATTAAAATTTAAAATTAATAATTAAAACCTTTATCAAACAACCTATTTTGATTTTGTAGCGTATACATCCTTGTATAAATTTAGTCAATATTTTTAGTCAATATTTTTTAGTCGTTCAAGTCAATATTTTTTAGTCGTACGTAACTTAGGAAGTAACGGAGGTTACTAAACGAAATGCATGACGGAAAATAACCCATGGGTGTGATAAAAATGGAAGCGCGGTAACATAATAACGTGAAGAGATTCATGAGTAACCCGACGGCTCGTTACACGCAGGACGTCGCGTCGCGTCGTAGCACTAACGAGCACCGAGCAAATAACTCCTAGTACACTTTTCGCACCATCTAGCACTTATGTAGATCTACGTGACTAATTTAAAAATATATTTTCATACATCGTAAATAAGTAGGTATATTTTACATTTTTGAAGTGAGAAACAACAAAAAATAACCTTTACTCTCTTATACCTAATTACGACACGGCCACGACATAATCAAACCAAAAATGTCAAACCTTCCTTTTATCTCAAATTGGATCCCGTGTGGTTATTATTAGATAGGTGCACTTTTAATTTTCGTAAAACATCAAAAAAAAAATCCTTGTACTTCGCATTTTTTAATGATTTTAAAATCGCGAAGTGAATCCAAACAATATGTTGGGAACAAATATATTTCAATGAGTTTTTTATTAAATGTTTGTCCCACATTGTAATAATTTCTAACACAGTCATCAATTTTAAAATTAATTTAACAAAGGATGGTTAGCGTAAGTGAATTTATAATTGTTTAAGAAGTCCATTTTGTCTCCAAGTTTAGTCAATTGAGAGAAGACGACAGTGGGTACTCTGCAGTTTCTCCCCGTTCAAGTGGATGTGATTGTGGCTGAAAAGCAATCAATTAAAAATGCATAACTTCGCGAACGCAACTCCCTTGTGGTGGATGACACTGGATGGATGGAGTATACCCTTGAACTTATTTTGTAATATTAAGCTTACAAAATATATTAAAACAATTACAAATGCACTTAAATAGTATAAATTTCGGAGATCCCACAGGAATTCCGGGATACAAAGTACCTTACCTATGTCTTTTTCTGTACCTACCCCTGACAATGTATACCTATGCAAAATTTCATGAGATTACACCGGCATTAATTTGGAAGTTCCCGCAGGAATCCCGGGATAAAAAGTACCCTATGTCCTTCTCTCTACCTCTGACAACGTGTGTACAAAATTTCATGATGATCGGTTGAGCCGTCAAGGCGTGAAAGCGTAAGAGACAGACAGACAGAGTTACTTTCGAATTTATAATATTAGTAGGGATAGTAGGAAAGTATAGAGATTAATATTAATCATGATGAAATTTGGCATACGTGTTTTCAAGGGTAAAGAGAAGGATATAGGCTACTTTTTATGTAGGAACTCCCGCAGGAACTTTGAAATTTACTTGGGTGAATCTGCATTAAATTTTGCATACTACACGTTGTTAGGGTACAGAAAAGGCTATTTTTATCCCGGAATTCTTGCCGGGATTCCGAAATTAACGCGGGTGAAACCGCGAGGAACAGCTAAAGTGAACTAAGTATATTTTGCACTATCACATCGACATAATATTGTTATTACCTATTTGTATTTGGCTGTGGCTAGGTGCCCACTAAACGGACGAATAATAATCGTCCGCTAAACGCAAAATGTATTGATCTTTCCTAACATTATTTTTTGTTACGAGATTTGCAAGCCAATTGAAAAACCTTTTTATATGATTTACAATTTTTGTCTAAAAATAAATTGTGTATGTCACTGTAAAATTGTAAATACTATTAGATTATAATCTATTACGCGAGATTGTAAATTGTCAAAAGATCGTGAACCGTGCCGCGGCACGCTCGTTGCGCTCGCTCAGTTCACGCGACATGGTCGGCAGTAGGTATAAATCCAACCTAACCATAATTATAATTTACCGAAAATAATGCGTTAAATGCATCCAATTGTATCGATCTTGAGAGATTTTAATCTAACGGTATTTACAATTGTACGGTGATATATCCTACTAATATTATAAATGTGAAAGTGTGGATGTTTGGATGTACTTTTTATGTCAGAGTTCCCGCGGGAATTCCGAGATAATAAGTACCCAATATCCTTCTCTGTACCCCTGACAGCGTGCTTGCCAAATTTCATCCAAATCTGTTCAGCCGTTTTTGCGTGATTGAGTAACAAACATCCAAACATCTAAACATCCAAACATCCACACTTTCACATTTATAATACATGTATTAGTAGGACTAGACACTTCAATTTTATTTAAAAAGCTAAACAAAAATAGCTAACTCAAAAAATGAAACAACATCCATTCTCAAAGTGTCTCGCTTAGATTTTTAATATTTATAAAACCACGTTGAGCACCAAAGTTATGCAAACTGTCAACACTTTTTTGTAAGAACCCCTAAGTTTGCGTTTTTACAACTCTTTTCTTCGCTTAGAAAGAGTTTTATAAGTTATCCGCTGACGCGTCAACTTCTTCAGTCGCGTCCCACTAGCTCAACTCCCAATAAATACATTTTAAATGTATTGTTACTCCTCTATTGACACTGGTATGATACTACAGTGTTTGGAAACTATTTTGTTTGATTACAAACTTAAAATTGAAAATAAATAGTTTTAAAAATATCTCTATTTAATATTAAGTTACGAACAAATAATTACAACTTTAAATAAAATATCATTTAGGTACTAGCTGTATCTTGCGATAATTTCAGAGTTCCAGCCGGAATTCCGGGTTATATTATAGGCTATGTTAGTCAGGGATAATGTAGCATTCTAATGGTGAAAGAATTTTTGAAATCAGTTTTTCAGGTAAATCCTAACATACAAACAAAAAATTAAATCTTTCCCCTTTATAATATTACTAACGGTCTCCAGCGGTTTCACCCGCGGTAATTTCGGAATTTTCGTGGGAATTTTAGGATTAAAAGTACCCTATGTCAATCAGGACTACCGTAGCTTCCTATAAGTGGAAGATTTCTCAAAACCGGTTCAGTAGATCCAGAGATTGCCCCCTACAACGTCACAAACTCACAAATCCACCATCTCACAAACTTTTCCTCTTTATAATATACGTATGTTTAGATTATAATATTGGAAAAAGGAAAGATTTAATTTTTTGTTTGTTTGTTGCCCATTCAATATTGTTATAAAAAATAGATGGTGTACATCAGGGAAGCTCAAAATTGAACTGCTGGCGATCTATAATCGATCAACTCTGAGAGGCTGTAAGTAGGATTGTCGCCTAGGTAGGGTGTATCGTGGCAAAGATATTAGTTTTCCGCATAATATTTACGGAAGTTTTTCCCAAGATCGACTCAAAAAAACACACGTTTGGGCACCCTTGATTTACATGAACTGAACCAATATTTGAACGTACATTTAAGTATGAGAGTAAAAATTATCCGTATGAATTAAATATATAAGTATATAAAACTTTATATAGGTACATACAATAAGCTTCGTGATTGCTATAGAAGCGGTCTTTCTATATCTACTGTACAGGTACCTACATGAAATACTTTTGAAAATTTAGACGTTATATTAACACACACTATGCTGTTTTTTAGATAATCTTGCACAAACATCACGTTATCAAATTAGCTTTTAATATAGGTTATTTATTCTAAATATTTAGTTATATCAAATTGATTACAACTGTTGAGTAGGTAAGCTTTGAACTTAACCCCTCAAGTTGATGAACAATGATTAATTCTATCAAGAACAGCATGTCCTAAAACGAAGTTTTGTCGAAACTGCACCAAATTTAAAACTTTGAAAATAGCCCCGGGGGAAATCGCTCCCTAATCAATCGCTACGCTTTAAACTTTGACATCGTTTGAAAGCTTAAAATATCTATGTTGGTCTTGTAATATCATTATAACAGAAAAACGTTTATTCAAATGTTGCTAGGTGGAATAAGAGAAAAGAATAATCTCTTATACATTTATTGTTACATTTTTCTTCATGTACTTTAGCGAAGTCCGACTTGGGTTCAGCGGATTTCCTCCTTCGGTATACAATCGTGAGTTTGGGTGCTTCGAAACAAACTTCTGTGCTTAAGTGTTTGTGTTCCCTACACTTTACTAAATTGTTATTCATAGCTTTGTATAAACATTGCTCGGAATGAGTGCTCAAACCCACTCTTTTCTACCGGTTTTAATATCGTCTTTAGTTATAGGGGAATATTTTTCTTCGTATCTTGTTTTGTTAGTAACTATGTTAGTTGGAGATGAAAAGTTTCGTTTAGATAGGTTTACTTTTGTACATCATTTGTTTTTGGAGCGGCTTGTATTATTGACATTGTGATTTCGGAAATATATACAACGTGTTATTGAATTGACCAATAACCTGATACACCCCAATTAAAAAAAAAAAAAAACAAACAATTATATGATTAAAATACAAATTATGTCGATAATATTATTAGTTTAAAAGTTATTCAACATAAGTTTAGAGGTGAGCAATCTACGAAATTTTAAGCGCTACGCCCGCGCCTTCGTGTCAATGACCGATTCGATTTTTTTTTTCTAAGGACTGTGTACGCGCCATATATTGTATTATAAATAATTTAGATATAGGCTAGTAAAAATAAAAATAAGCAAGCTACCTATTAAATGGTGCGCTCGATTCGGAAGTCGATTCGGAAGTTGAACAAATTATACTTTCTAGTTTTCAGTCAATTCTTTAACACGTACCTACTTATACAAGAAGGGGAAAAAAGTAGTCTTCTTGATATTTTGATGATGATAACAAACTCTGACTCTAAATATACAAATTATTTTTTCTGTGGGTTTAGATGGCCAAATCCGAATAATAGCCGAAAAGGAATCTTAATCCTTATTACATACTACATAGATTGGTAAAAAAATGTCTAAGCCGGGTATCGAATCCGCTAATTTTAAAAAAGATTATTTTGACGGTTTACAGTTACGTATAAGACAGTTAAGTAGTAGGTATGAAAAAGAGGAAAAAAAAAAATAAACTTTCCTTTATTTTGATAGTTTACTTCCCATAAGGAAATTTCCAATTTTTTTATTGGCACCTACTTTTTTTTACTTTAGCTTATCAGTTTTTTGAAATGAGAGTAAAATTAAATAGTATTTTTTTAATCAGACCAAATTTAAAGGTTTAAATGACCGTCGCCATGTTATAAAAAACACAATATTTACTAAACATTTGATCCATCTACAATATTATAAAGAGGTTGAGTTTATAAGTTTGAATGTAGGGATAGTCTCAGAAAATAATAAACTGAATTTAAATAAAAATTACTTATTGCCCTGATATCATCCCCATATTTCCAAAATTTAAGAGAGAGAAAGCACGGTGGAAACTACTAGTGTTATCAGAAAAATTAAACAGTGCAGTGGATTTGATACAGTGCGTTCTATTCAAGGCTGAGGAATGCGTCTTTACAAAAAAAATATGTAGGTACTAGTTACAAATTCCAATAAAAATTCTTTAAATCATCATCATTATCATATCATACGACTCGACCCGATTAGCGTAGTAGGTCACCTTGCCTGCCCGCTAATCAAGAGGTTCCGGGTTCGATTCCCGGTGGGGGTGAACTTTGTGTGATGAACACAGAGTTCCACTTTCCAGTCTGGGTGTAATTATATATCTATAGTGCGTTTGCTTGGTTTCTACGACACAAATAATAGCTTACCGTGGGACCAAGTAGATCTGTGAGTTGTGAGTTTAATTACTATTATGTCAGCCGAAAGATGTCCACTGCTGGACATAAGCCTCCCCTAAGGATCGCCACAAAGACCGCTCCTACACTTCCCGCATCCATTGGCGTCCCGAACCTTCTCTATGTCATCGGTCCACCTTGTTGGCCTACCCACGGTGCAATTTCCAGTTCGTGGTCGCCACTCAAGAACTTTTTGCTCATCGCTCAATCAATCAATCAATCAGCCTATTGCAGTCCACTGCTGGACGTAGGCCTCCCCAAGGGCACGCCACAGTACACGATCTCCCGCTTTCCTCATCCAGCCACTACCAGCGACCTTCCTCAGGTCATCGGTCCATCTGGCAGGGGGGCGTCCAACACTACGCTTACCGAGACGTGGTCTCCATTCAAGAACCCGTCTACTCCAACGCTCATCGGTTCTGCGACAGATGTGACCAGCCCACTGCCACTTCAGCTTGCTACACTTCTGGATGATGTCTATTACTTCGGTCCTCTGCCGGATGATTTCGTTACGGATTCTATCCCGTAGCGAAATACCGAGCATAGATCTTTCCATAGCTGCTGCTGCATTGCTCATCGCTCATCAGTTCCTAAAGCAATGTGCCCCGCCCACTGCCACTTGAGGTTTGCTATTCTTCGGGTTATGTCGGTAAATTAGTATTTAATTTTTGGCATTGATCTTTACTATTATAAATGTGAAAGTGAGTTTGTTTGTTATGTTTTCACGCCATAACGGCTCAACTGATATTATCACATACTCAACTGAATAAAATTTTGTATACATGTGTCAGTGGTACAGAAGAAAACATAAGACAAAGGACACTTATCCCGGGATTCTTGCGGGAATTCCGAAATTACCGCGGGTGAAACTGCTGAAGCTGTAGGATGGAGTATGTACTTAGGATGAAACTGTAGGATATTTCCTACGAAGCATGATTTAATTTTTTTTTATATGGTACCAATCAGAATCACTCTCTGTATAAACTTAGCTTTTTGTAAGTTGGTATATATTGAAAACCTCACCGTTCCCTTCACCTTTACCCCACAAAATTTGAGTTATTTTTAATAATTATTTATTTTAGTTTGTGATTTGCTTAAAAACTTTATTGTTCTAAAGAACGCGGCTGAAATTTCTATGATAAGCCATTCGTATAAGTATCGCATAGATTAATAACGCATTGCGGTTTTCTGTATCAGAGGTTATGTTCATAATATTGTTTCTACTAAAAGCTTGTGACTTGTCGCATCCAAAACTAAAACAAAAATAAGGACAACCATAGTTTTCGTTCTTCTACGATCGTATAGTATTAATAACAGACATGCGCAATTTTGCCGTTAACTTTGGTTCGCATTGGATCTAAGTCAACAACAGATTGCTAAGGCAAATTTAACTTTCTCTCTCGCTGCTAAGTTCGAATTTCCTTTTCTCATATTACAGTATGCAGCAGTGGAACATTGCTACGAAGATGCGTCCAGTGCACAGTGCACTCTCACATTTAAGTTAGACATAGTATTTGTGCACACAACAACCCTACTCCGTGAACTTTACCAAGTTATCACTCATGTGTGTACGTAGATTTCTGTGTGTTTATAAATTTTCGTCGAAGCAAGATATTACGGTAAAAGAGGAAAGGCGCTGGCAGTGAAAGCGGGTGAAACGCCGGCCGGGCGACGGTGACACTTGTCAGTATATTGTGGGACACTGGGTGGGTTGGTAGCCTCAAGGGAGACGAGTTTCGCGCTAAATTTTCGCGATTTCCCGCGCTCGCTTCGCCCACGTGGACTCTATTCGTATAAATTTAATACGGGATAATTTATAATGAGTTGAAAAGTTTTCTATTTGCAAATCTGAGGACTCGTTATAGCTAAAACTTTGAACTTTAACACAAATAAGAAAAGTTTATTTTTAAGAACTTATGTTGGTGTCGTGCGATTCCAGTCGTTATCTTCAATCGTTTGAGAACGTAAGTGTCTAATTATTTATTTAAAATTATTTACAGTAAAATTTTGTTGATCGAATAATAAGTAACTTAATTAAATTCCGAATTATGTAATATATTTTATCGTGTTAAAACTTAGTATGTAGGTAAAATAAGACATGTTAGTACACTATATATATATTTAGATGATTGCAATTCTTAAAAAAATATGTTTTATCTATATCAAGACTTGTTGTTAGCAATATGATTAAATCGATTAATGAAAACCTTATTATATAAAGTACCTATTGATTTATTACTAGCTTTAGATAATAAGGCTTACATACTACTAACATACATTAGTCTTTGTTCCATCTAAAACATTAATAAATCGATATTTACAAAATTAAAGCTTTTTTATTTTATGACTAGCTGTGCCCCGCGGTTTCACCCGCGGTAATTCCGGAGTTCCCGCGGGAATTCCGGGATAAAAAGTTCCCTATGTGTTAATCTAATGTATTAGTTATATTATTGTAAAGTTTCACGTGAAAGAGTAACAAACATCCATCCATCCATCCATTCATAAATTCTTACAAACTTTCGCGTTTATAATATTAGTAGGATTTATTTGATACGACTGTACCTAATATGAGTATAGTTGACTTCGTCATACAAAATTAAATTAACTGAATTTATAGGATAAAGTTGAAATAAAGGGATAACGATGAATAAAGTGTTTAGTCCATCTTAAAGTTTTTGATTGAAAACATCATACAAATCAGTCACCAATATAATAATGTGTTTTTTTCATTAATGTTTACATAATACACATAATATGTACCTACTTCTAAACAATATATAGATTGTGTATATCAAATCGGATTTCTTGTCTATAATTTCGATATAATAGCCTTGTGTAAAGCAGAGAGATCATTTTCATGCTGTTAAAAACACGTAGGTATAGCCATTTTTAACATTTGTCCGTCTTTCCGAGTTAATCTTCGGAACTGAGGAACCTATTTTTATGAAATTTAGTATATTGTTAGACTAAAAATATATTTGTACGCGTATCAAGTCTACACTATGGATATCAACTATTTTTCACAGATATTATTAAAACATCATAGTTAAAGTAAAATAAGAAAGATATGACGATTTGAAACATAAAACCTACATGAGCGGCCATGGGCGGGCATTGTATATTGAACTAGCTGTTCCCCTCGGTTTCACTTGCGTTAATTCCGGAGTTCTCTCAGGAATTCCGGACAAAAGTACTCTATGTCCTTCTCTGTACCTCTGTCAACAATAAATGCAAAAAAATTCCAACACTTTTTTACAACAAATTATCGTTATATTTCAACCAATTCGCACAAAACCTTGACAAATATACTATATAAACATTCCTCATGAATCACTTTATCTGTTGGCGAAAACCGCATGAAAATCCTCAGTAGTTTTATCGTGAACGAACAGACAGACAGACGCGGTGGAGGACATTGTTTTATAATATGTAGTGATATTTCAATTTAACATCATGTGTAGGAAAACAACCGTTTTGTATAACAAAGTGTGCCCTTTCGACGATTCACGATCCATCCCCCAAGGGAACATAATGTGTCGCGCACAGCGCGATTTGCCATATAACAATTGGTTTGTATCAACACTAATTATCGTACTGTCAATCTATATTTTGTGGTGTGGCAACACTTTGCTTATGCTTTAACAAAAGTGTGGGTAGAGGGACATACAAGCGCGGGATGACCGCGACCGCGTGGAATAGACAATATCTAAACAAGCAGCGTAAGGTGAAGTCCAGCTCGGAGTGTAAAAGGAAAGCACTGGATTGACGAATAAAGGGCAGGACGATCGGGACCACGCGGATAAGAGGCAATGCCGGAAAAGGTAGCGTAAGGTGAGGTCGTCCGGCCCGAAGTAAGTTACAAAGGCACTGGGTGAGTCGTCACTAATATTATAGTGTAGTCGACATTCTAATACAATAGATTCAGAGAATGGTGAAGCGACTGACTAGTCACTAGGAAACTCCATAATCTATAATAAGTTCAATCTTGCAGTACAATGTACATTTGGTAGTAAAGGATATTGAACAGGGAGCCCGAGACTCAAATGAGTGTGTACCGGAAGCACACAGGCGAATCATTGCAAGGTCGTCTACATGAAGTTGCATGCACGCAAGCTTGCAGGGTAAATCGGAATAGCATAAGACACCAGGACACGGTCAGACGTGTTCAGATCGGAGCTGTAGACGACCAGGGAGGGTCACTACTCTGGGTAGACCAGACCCTCATGACAGAACAATGCAAAGATTAGAGATCATAACGTAAAGCTCACGTTGAAGAGATGATACATGATTTCTTAGTGACTGGTTGGCCGTCTCATCATTATATTACCATGCTTGAGTCGGGAGCACGGGCAGTGGAGGTGAGCGTTTATGCATTGTAAAGGGGCCCCATCAAACCTACACCTGGGTCGCAAGTCCCAGGCACTGCTCCGTGTTCCCTACAGATATCTGGTATGCTGTATAAGTTATAACTATGTTGGTGCAATTAATTGTAATAGTTTCTAGTTCATTCCAGATGTGTCACTCAGCTAATAGTCCGGGTCATGCCCGCCTGTCCATTATACTGTTCTGTTATCCATTCCATGGATTGTGTAAGATTATATATTATATAGATATTTGTCGTCCGTGTAAACCTGTACTAAATAGAATTCAGGCAAACATAACTCGGGATAGTGCAGACGGCACGACAAAATGGTGGAGATGCTGGGATCTGACATGGGAAGCCAGATTCGTTCTGGCTCTTCCTTGTTAAATTTCCCTCTATTTTAATCTTTTTTGTATTTGTGTTTGTTTGAGTTTTTATTTGACTTTTCTTTGTCTCAGTCAAAGATGGGTAACTACTCATAAAACCATTTACTTATTAAACTACCTTCCTCTTTTATGTTTTTAATATGTTCTGTGTACAGAGGTTGTGCTTGTATTATTTGTATTGGCGGTAAATGACATATTTTTCCTTGCATATGATGAACAAATTAAGGCTAGCCGCATACTTGTAAGTAACCATACCTTAACTTCTACATCGACTAAACTTCTTGTGAATTCCACACAACTATGGGTTTTTTTTGTCAAACAACAGCGTGTTGACAGTATGCGCAAGTTCTATGATCACAGTACATTCTTATAAACTTATGAAACACAACAAAGTTGTTCAAATAAAATTTGTATGTATGAGCCAGGCCTAAAGGAACAATAGTTACAAAAGGTATACTGTTCTCTATTTTTCTATTTTTTCTAAGGGATGTACCGAGTAATGTATCGGAATAGTATCACCGGTAAACCATATGAATTTATCAACTTTTATTTTTGTAAAGAAGACTAATTTTATGTCTCTTGATAGATTATTTTATTATGGCTATTGTGTTAAGGTTTGTTGTTTGTTTTGCGAATCATAGATTATTATAAAGTAGTAATGAATAAGTAAACGCAAATAATTAAATACCCGGTACATATCGGTTTTTAGGGTATACAACAAAGATAAAATATAATATAAGTACTATGTTGTATGCACTATGCAGATTTCGGCAAAGCTTGTATTTTTGTAATAATTGCGCAGTTAAGTTCAAGCGTCAGTAAAAGTTAATTTACCGGTTTAACGTGAAGTGTTTAAAATACTATACCTAGGTGATCGGTTTAGTCGTTTAGCTGTGAAAAACGAACAAACGAGCTCACCTTCGCATTATAATATTAGTAAGGATAGTAGCGAGAGTATATCATTCTACGAGGTGATTTTTTGCGAATTTCTAATGTAGTCGGTCGTGGGGTATCGAATATCGAAGCTTGTTCGATACCGATAGAAAAGTATCGGTACTTAGTAGTTAGTACTTAATCTTATCGAATCGATCCAATTTTCGTAATAAAATTTGGAATAAATTAAATGGAAGCAACAAGATGTATACTTTGAAATTGATTTTATGGCGACTCTATTAGCCGCCGCCACCACCGGCGCCGCAGCGCGAAGCGCTCATTCATTTTTCGTGCACAGCCGTAGGTAGGTATTTGCGAAGGTTGCAATGTACCTACAGCTGATCGAGGTCTTTCACCCCGCTGCAACATCATTGCGTACGCCGCTCGATGTACGCGACCCTTGATAATATTATTACAAATAGACAGTATATACATAGATATTTTAGTGATTAAAAGAAAAAAAATAAAAAAATAAAAAAAAATAAAAAAATTTGCAATGTCGTTCTATTAGGGATACCTACTGAACTACAAAATTTTTTGCGCAATGCTTAGAGAATATTCCTGTATTTACACTAAATCTAACCCTGTCGACATCGCGACAAGAGAGAGAGAAATAATTTTGATACAATGGCCCTGAGTTCTTAAAAGAAGACGAAGACTACTGGACTATTAAACAGTACTATGTTGCGACAAAATGGACCTTTTTTTTCTGTTCGGGAGGGCCGCAGGAATGCGGCCAGGATATTACTGCTCGTGAGAGAGAAGTCCTGAATGAGGAAAGCCAGGATATGAGTATAGACGAGATAGAGGCTCTGGACAATGACATACAGGACAGATATTCTGGTAATCTAACACTGTTTCTTCTCTAACGCAGTTTATACGATACAAGTAACTTTGCTTTATCTATCTGGTAATAATGTAACGTATTACGTAAGTGTTAACTTATAAGGGTATACAATGGCCCGCTAATCTCAAGGTTCCGGGTTCGATTCCCGGTGAGGATGCACTTTGTGTGATGAACATAACTTTGTGTGTGTGGTTCCACTTTCCAGTGTGGGTGTGTTTATACATCTATAGTATAATATACGTATATGTAATTCTATGTAGTATATGCCACGTTTGCTTGGTTTCCACGATACAGGCTAATAATAGCTTGCTGTGGGATCGAGTGGATCTGTGTGTTGTGAAGTGGTTTATTATTACATATTATTATTATCTGTATGTATGACCATAAGTGTATGATATGTGGAAAGATGAGGAAACTGTTGAAAATTAATATTATTCCTTTGCGTGTAGTCCAATAGACTTTGGACAGGGTAGCCCGGAGCACCCATGTATTGAAGTGTGATCCGGAAACACACAGGCACGGTCGACTTAAGTTGGGGATGGTGCACACCTCCGGGGGGGCAAAACCCTCCCGTCCGGCTAGACCGGAGCAAGTCGACCGATGCCCAAGTAGATTGAAGGTGCATAGCCATTAAAAGTCAGTATACTGCAAACGAATACGAATACTCGACATGGATTTGCAACCATGCAAGGATAACTAGAGATGGAAAGGCACCCGGTAAAACCGAATCATGAATGTATGTGGCATAGCCACAAGCAAGAGGCAAGACCTCACCGCTAAAGTATATGAATGTATGTGGCATAGCCACAAGCAAGAGGCAAGACCTCACCGTTAGAGTATATGAATGTATGTGGCATAGCCACAAGCAAGAGGCAAGACCTCTCCGTTAAAGTATACCTATGAATAATTCTAATAGGAGTGGAATAAGTCTGGTCGACTCATCCTTCCACTGTCATGCTAAAAGTGAATCATATTATAATATCCTCATATATCTTCATATTAATATGAACTCAGAGTAAAGTATATCTCACACTATTGCATTAAATCTCTTTCTGCTCTGGGAGTGTCGCGCAAAGCGCGAGATGTCATGCGAAACAACTGAGAATTCTAGCATTATGTTATAGCAACACAGTTATTTAGTTTGTACCCACATAGCCATGTAATATATTAAAATCCCTCGCAATCGTTGGTGTGTCAGTGTCATGCCAGGCGAGCGCTTCTTGGTAGCTTGGAGTGATCGTAAGAAGTGTTCTATTTCTATTGTATGTATGGTATATATGTGCGATTGTTTGTTTGTCTGTTTGTTTGTATACTTTATTGAGCATAAACAAAGTTTTTACAAGTTGATAAAATCAAAACAAATAGGTAATTTATGCTCAAAGGCGGACTTATCCCGCGAGGGGATTTCTTCCAGTCAACCTTTGAAAAATCGAATGGAATTGAAGAAAACATTGGCGGGAGAAGAGATAAATAGAAAGGAGGTTGACAAACATAAAAATAATGGTTCGATAGAATCAAGACGGGAAATAAAAGAAAAGTTGTAAAATAAATAGATAAGAAAAAATAAGGAAGGCATAATATATAACAATATAAAAAAAATCCATATCTGCGTATACAGTAATATATCAATACATATAAACTAATATACTACATATAAACTATAATTGTAATTATTGATGAGTGGTAGTATACAGAGCTCCGAATGCTGTGCAGGACGTATTCAAGGCGAGGCTCTTTTTACGTTGGTCATTAAAAGTGTCGTGACCGAAAAACGCGCGCGCCGAGTGGGTCACCATAGCAAAAGGTGCTCGGCGCCCTCCTGCGCCTGTAAGAAATGCGCACCCTACATCATAGTAGATACACCTCTGACTGCAATTCGAACCAGAGAGAAAATCCTGGAGTGGACAAGTCACCTGCTCACACTTTTGCATTAAACCTCTTTCTGCTTTTGGGAGTGTCGCGCACAGCGCGATTTGCCATATAACAATTGGTTTGTATCAACACTAATTATCGTACTGTCAATCTATATTTTGTGGTGTGGCAACACTTTGCTTATGCTTTAACAAAAGTGTGGGTAGAGGGACATACAAGCGCGGGATGACCGCGACCGCGTGGAATAGACAATATCTAAACAAGCAGCGTAAGGTGAAGTCCAGCTCGGAGTGTAAAAGGAAAGCACTGGATTGACGAATAAAGGGCAGGACGATCGGGACCACGCGGATAAGAGGCAATGCCGGAAAAGGTAGCGTAAGGTGAGGTCGTCCGGCCCGAAGTAAGTTACAAAGGCACTGGGTGAGTCGTCACTAATATTATAGTGTAGTCGACATTCTAATACAATAGATTCAGAGAATGGTGAAGCGACTGACTAGTCACTAGGAAACTCCATAATCTATAATAAGTTCAATCTTGCAGTACAATGTACATTTGGTAGTAAAGGATATTGAACAGGGAGCCCGAGACTCAAATGAGTGTGTACCGGAAGCACACAGGCGAATCATTGCAAGGTCGTCTACATGAAGTTGCATGCACGCAAGCTTGCAGGGTAAATCGGAATAGCATAAGACACCAGGACACGGTCAGACGTGTTCAGATCGGAGCTGTAGACGACCAGGGAGGGTCACTACTCTGGGTAGACCAGACCCTCATGACAGAACAATGCAAAGATTAGAGATCATAACGTAAAGCTCACGTTGAAGAGATGATACATGATTTCTTAGTGACTGGTTGGCCGTCTCATCATTATATTACCATGCTTGAGTCGGGAGCACGGGCAGTGGAGGTGAGCGTTTATGCATTGTAAAGGGGCCCCATCAAACCTACACCTGGGTCGCAAGTCCCAGGCACTGCTCCGTGTTCCCTACAGATATCTGGTATGCTGTATAAGTTATAACTATGTTGGTGCAATTAATTGTAATAGTTTCTAGTTCATTCCAGATGTGTCACTCAGCTAATAGTCCGGGTCATGCCCGCCTGTCCATTATACTGTTCTGTTATCCATTCCATGGATTGTGTAAGATTATATATTATATAGATATTTGTCGTCCGTGTAAACCTGTACTAAATAGAATTCAGGCAAACATAACTCGGGATAGTGCAGACGGCACGACATAATGGGTTTAAACCACTTATAATAGCAACATAAACAAAAATATAACTTACCAATTTCGTAGGGAGCGCGTAGTAGTTATGTAGCACTCTCTACGACATACGTCTATGGTTGATGGACTATCCTCGATAGTGTTAATTTTTTCATAAAAGTATATTAAAAGGGTTTGTATAGATTTTTTTGATATAATTATTTACCTCCGGTTACATCACTACACATTTACTACAGTTAAAGCTGTTATTAACACAGTAAATGTACCGCAATGCTCAAAATTATATTACCACTACATATTTTTCCCTAATTAAAAGTTTTACTTCTCGAAAATTTATTGTAATATTAGATCTTGGTTATATTTCGGTTTTAGCTTAGTCTTAGTTGTGTTTATAACTTTATAGAATAGTACGCTATATGTTTATTAATAACATTATTAGGTACTTTGCACGCTTCGAACGATATTAAACGCCGCAGAAGCTCATAATTTTGACGTATATTTAATGACAGTGTGTAAAGTGTTACAATACAATGTAATATTTACGTATTCTACAGTTTCTGACACCATATTACCAATCACACAAAATGCAGCCAATGCGATTGTGTATTAAAAATGGCACCAAGATATGACAGCAGGCTTTTAGATCATTTTGAATATTCATCAATGAAATAATTATAATATTATCTCTTTAAAAAAAAATTGAAGTGTCTTTTTGTAATTTCAAATTAACAGCTTTACACTAAATGCATACGAAATTATATACGGCATTAACATCAAAAAATCAATTTTTAAATTTTTCTCTGTCTATCTGCCTGTTTGTGCCGGGTTATCTCTGAAACAGCTGGACCGATTTTAATAGGACTTTCACTGGCAGATAGCTGATGTTATAAGTAGTAACTTAGGTTACTTTTTAACCCGGGATTCCCGCGGGATCTCTGAAATTAACGTGGTTAAAACTTCGGGGCACAGCTAGTAAGTACCTAATAGAAACTTCAAGTATTTAATCTAGTCCCAATCCCATCTTTTAGTACGTATTTTATTCATTTAAGTACCTGCTTCAAGAATTCACAAAAAAATTCACAACACATTAATACAATTTTGAAGATTAAGTGGTATTGGGCAAAGCATTTGTTTTGCCCAATGCCATTTGAGTAAATAAGCGATAAATAAGCTCTTGACAGCGCAGTATGATCGCCACGAAGATCAGCACTGGAATCCGTTGACTGATAAATTGTGTACTTAATTTTTTTGTTTATTTGCTGGCCCAACTTTCTTGTCGCAACAAGTGGACCTGTTTTTTTTTTCTCTCGGACACAGTTGAAGGAGTGCCTAAAACTTAATGGGTACTTTTTATGTAACGAGAAACTTACATACCTACAATTAGTGTTAAAAATATATATTGTGTACGAGTATTTAGTATGTATATTAATTTGTTGAACATAAAATGCAATCAGTTGGCCCGACATGACAGAAGGCTTCATAACCGAAATGTCACCTAAATTTTCATGTGTTGCGAGCTTGTTGCGAGTTGAATTTGAACAATGAACGCCTTTGTTCCTGACAGATGAGACTACAACAACAAAGACCCCCGGAGCTTAGTAGAGACAGCAACAAATGCTGCTTAGTATCATCCTATTGAATAAGAAAATTTTACAAAGTTTACTGAGATCTCTCAAGGGTACTTAAATTTGTTTTGAGTTTAAAACATACAATACATTTTATATGTTGGAGTACAAATTCTCATTCTATAATTTTTTTACAATTTACTCTTCTTTAATCGAGTTGTTTCCTGAAGGAAATCCTGAAAATGAAGCGGATGGAAAATCAGAGAAACGCTAGCTAGCTCTAATACATTTTAATTCTTACGCGTTAAACACCCATACACCCACTAATTTTTTTTCCATAAAGCCTATAGCCTCACTTGAAATAGCCTCACTCTGCACTCTGAGTACGCTCACTGTCGTTCTTTAGGTACGTAAAAGCTCAAAAGCTCTATGATTATGTTATTTATAAATATATGGCGTGGCAGGCGCGGATCTATTTTATTTTATATTATTTTATTTTATGTCCTGATCTACGGGGGCAATTTTATGATATGATCAATATAAAGTTTGACCACACGATGAAGTAGCCGTGCGTTCAGATGTTCATATTGTTAAACGCTGAAATTCATTGATCTGGCCAGCGGTCAGCTACATCATGAATTTATCAATTCTTAAATGTGGCTACGTCATAATACATGTACCTTCTATCTTGAGTACACGATCCATTTTTGAAATCAAAAGATCAATATTAAAATTAGTTAAATTTTCTAAACGCTAAAGAAATTATACTCATGAATAGGTAGGTACTCAGACAAATGAATAATATTTTCTTAACCTTCTCTCATTAGATCAACTGAGAGGGAATAGGGACTTAGTACCTACTTGTGTAGAAAAACTCTCAATCTTAAGCTCATTGAAGATAAATTCAAACAATTGAGATAAGAAGAAAACTAAAGCAAAGATCTATTTCCAAGATAGTTTCCTAGAGAAAGACTCGCAATCACCTGTTAGATAAAGTTGGAACTTACGAACAGTGCAATCTAAAATTTTATAGCTTACTGTGAAAGTTTTACACAAACATTCAAACCTCCTCTTCGTTATATATAAAGCAAATTGAATTATTCCACTTTGATTTCACAAGTAAGGACGACTTGGAAAGTCCCGTTTGAAAGGCAATTTGTTTTATTTAACTTCTTTACCAATTTTAATTATTAATTGAAATCAATTTGTTTGCTTGTCCATCCGGCCAACGAAGGTAAACAATCTATTTTGTAAAGTCGAGTAAAAATAAAGCTACAAGATTTTATGAAAAAGAATATTAATTAAAATAGATGGAAGAAGTCGTAGGAAAGTGCTAGTATAATAAGATCATGCTAGTGAACTATGTCACAGCTCGGATAACTGCAAAACTAAATATTTCCTATTCAATTCTCGATATGAATCGGGGTCGAGTAACAGCCGAAACTGTCCAAATCGGTCTTAACAAAGTTTGCAATTTCAATTGAGTGTGTCGTGGCTGTGTGTTGTGCTGTGTCTGGAAGTACTGCAAACTTCTGATTATAGTAAAGCAATTTTGTAGTGAAAAAAAGTGTACTTTTAGTCAAAAAATTATAATTAATTATTTCAATTCGTCATTTAGTTTAGTATAGAATATTAACTCTAATGCATCTTAATTAATAGGCTTTATAAAAACTAAACTGTTGTAGGGAGTGTGTATTTAAAAAAAAAAATTTAAAAAATAATTGGCTGTAACCCATAGTTAACCCATTATTATCTGATGGCATTTCACAACTCGCCAACAATCTCTATGCAGAAAAAATATATTTTGAAAACCAAACAAACATTCCAAAACTTTACTGTGCCAAATTGCATAGAGCAGACTGCAGTCTCACAGTTTCCCTTGGATCAGACATGTTAGACCGCGAAGAAGTTAGCTCAATTAATCTATGTGACAGTGCTTTATGTGCTTTGTCATTGATCAATTAGGCATAGGTAGTTCCAAACGTAACTATTAACTAATCAGCGGTGGCAGGCCTACCAGTGATAGCAATCAGCATTGTAGCCGCATTGTGCACCGCTCACGGGGCATTGTTCCGTGTGCACCTGCATTTCTCTTGTTCACAACGGCAACTGGAACGCACCGAGTTGCGCGCGTCTTTCATTGCAACAGTATTGCAACGCTCCATTGTCTCCTTTCTATTCTTCACAACACCACGTCACATGTGACAGCGATATCTTTCAGGCGAGATTTACTATAGCCGAATCTTTTGAAGAAAAAAAAAAAGCTGTAAACATTTGAATGCTGAGGTTATAGTCTAACGCTCAATACACAATAGCAGATTGCTCATCATAAAACAAGCTATTTTATCCGAGTCATTTCAGTCACCAAACCAAAAGCGAGGATTATGCTGGTCCACTTTGTGAGCACACATAGAACAAATTTTTGCAGCAGTTTTATCGTTTATTTTTTGCGCATTTTTTTTTCGTCGTACTGATGAGTGACCGGACGTGAACCTATATAGCGAGGCGTTCGGTGATATTCACCCATCTATCATACGGATTGCATGACGTATCCTAATCCATACCTAACCTGTATCTGCCATACGCTTTTAAAACAATAGGTAGTGTTTCACTAGTACAGAAATAAGCTTAGAGTTTCATGGATTTTTGCACATAATTAGCATGTATATTAAATGATAAATTACGCATAGATTTATTCTTTGCCTTTTTATTGACTATTTTTCTATTGGTTTATTGAATTTTTCGTTCTAAGGGCAATAATATGTTAATCAAAAGTAGTAACCTAGATAAAGTGTCCAAGATTATGGATTTTATTGTTTAGAAAGTTGTAAATACTCTGTATACTAAATAGCTGCTTCGTCTTCCCGAGATATGTAAAGTACCCGGTATCCTGTCACTCAGAGATGTATTACATACTGTAGCTTCATTATCACTAGATTTTTTTTATCGGTTCAGAACACAGTAGTTTCAAAGATACATAGCTAGACATAGCTCTTCCCCTCGCGAGCTCACCAGCATGAATTTTGATATTTCCATCAGAACTTCTAGTTCCTTATTATAAGCTTCGCGCAAGTGCAAGCAATAAGTTTACAAAGTTTTATCGCAATCGAATGAACGACACGGCAGCGCATAAAATACGAACTAACAAACAAACATTGATTTTTATAGTTCGGTAGTAAACGTACGGCGTGATCTGATAAGGTCATAACATGGCCATTTTATTAATATGTAATTAGTTTTTGTAGTTAAACATAAGTGGGTATATTCAATATAATTTTTAGTCATTAATTTTATTTATAAATAGGTACTGTAAAAATAGAGTGGTTACTCCTACACATTGTTAATGAATTACACTAATATTGTGTTGACATATAATATTCCTACGTCTATGTATACCTATCTATTACTTATTATGTACTAGCTGACCCGCGCGGTTTCACCAGCGGTAATTTCGGAGTTCCCGCGGGAATTTCAGGATAAAATTTAGTTATAAACCTTCCTGATGAATCACTCTATCTATCGGTGAAAACTGCATCAAAATCCGTTGCGTAGTTTTAAAGATTTAAGCATACATAGGGATATAGGGACAGAGAAAGTGACTTTGTTTTATACTATGTAGTGATACGTAGTGTCCATTTTATGGCTTCTTTTCAGTTTAACATTTAAAAGCTATGGTAACGATACATAAGACAAATCAGACAATATTTTAAAAAAAGGCTAAATAACTAGGTACATATTTAAAAAAAATGTTTGAGACATACCTTCACAAAACAACAAAATGTTGAAAAATCCTTTTTTGTTCTAAATACTACATCATTAGACATTGTCCATGTTAATCTTGCGGGGGCCCAATATTGTGGTCGACTGTGGAGGAGGTCGAATGCCTGCTCATAAATCATACTGATATTGCGTGACACATCAACTTGTTAGTGACGAGTCGGACGGAAGGGTGGACCCGCTGACCGTCACACTTCGGTATACGTCATGTTTATCAGCATTAGGCACTTTTTGTGCAGCTTTAAGCTTCCACAGCTAGCCCGCGCCGAGTGTAATCAAGCTCAATTCCATTCATGAATTACTTATGGCACAACTTTGTCAAATTTCTCCGATCTTTCACTGTTTATTTTTAATCGAGCTTCGAACATACCTAGCTTAAATGGGCTTTTAAACGTTGAATTTGTTATAAAATTACACTCAAACTAAAATGTAATCAAAAGTTTCTTGTTTAAAACCCTTTAAAAGCTCTGGTTTTTAATTATGTAGTAACATTAACGTTTTGGAATAAAACCGTAATGGTATTTATTTGTTTTTCAAAATATTTTCAAACCAAAGACTAGATCTAATTAAAATATTTTACTAAATTCTACAATACAATATGTGTGTACGAGTATTTATTCGGGGTCTATATGTGCATGGTATCAGGTTGGTTCCAAATTCAAGTAGTCCAATGATGTGCATTTTAGAAGTTACCTATCACGTAATTTTAGAGGAAACCCCAAAGAAAATGTATTTTTCACGACTGTAATATTTTTGTAGTCAAATGAAGAAAAAAAGTAGTACATACCAGACAAGATATTACTATCTTTTGAAAGGAGCTGAACCATGATTAGCATCTAATTGAAAATAAATTTAATTGAAAATATTTGGCTATTTTTAGTCTTCCCGATTTGTAATCATTTCAAGCTCATATACAGATTTTAAATTTCAATTTAAAATTTAATTAGCGAGTCAAAAATTTTTAACGACACGTATTTTAAAGGGCAGGTTGTAAAGAAGGTTTGCGTGGGTCGGTCACGGGTAAATATTTCCAGGATTAAACCAACTTTTTGTGATTTAATCGTTCTGCGACCGATCATGGCGGGTTAATGAAATTTTAAATATTTAATCTTCCGGTACACGGCCAGTATCTGCAATATTACTAATTAATATTAAACATTTACCTACTCAAAAGGGATACTTTCATGGGAGAAAGTTTTGCGATAACATATGTAGGTAAATAAATGGATACACAGACGTGAAAAGCGACTTTATTTATGACTATCTTTTGCCCGCAACTTCGTCCTTGTGGAGTTCGGTTATAATATCGTAGCGTAACTTACCGTAGGCGAGCGCTGAGAAACTAAGCAGAATTACACGAACGGTTTTTTTGTTCAGGTGTAATTTTGTTTTAATTATTTGTTTAAATCTAACTTGTTTTATGTTTCCCTGCAATTTTGGTGAAATAGTTGTAGTTTTCGTAATCAGCGACCCGATAAACCATAAAAACGCTAGACACCATTATTAATTTTCAGAATTTGTCACCCCTTTTCCACCTTTTATGGGTTGAATTCTGAAAGAGCCTGAAACACTTGTTTACTCATTTATTGATAGGAGTACTCCTGTGAAGTTTCGAATAAAATAGTTTAACTAAGCTTGTTTCCCCATACAAACTTTCAACCCCGTTTTCACCCCTTTAGGGAATGAATTTAAAAAAACCCTAGCACACGTAATTATTTATTTCTAATCGATAATCTAAAAACAAAGTTCCAGGCTTTTAGCTCTAACAATTACTGACTTCCATACAACATTTTAACCCCTTTTACCCCTTAGGGGGCGAATTTTCAAAAATTCTTTTTTATAGGATTTCTATTTGGGGTTAAAATGTTGTATGGACGTCATTATGGCTATCTGTATTCCAAATTTCAGCGAAATCCGTTCAGCAGTTTCAGCTGTGCGATGATAGATAAGTCAGTCAGGTTTGCCTTTTATTTATATAGATATGACTAGCTGTGCCCCGCGGTTCCACCCACGTGAAACGCTTTTATATTAGGTATAACTTTTATTTCCAACATCCGATTTAAATGAAATTCCCAAATATGTTGGTCCAGGCTAAGCTTAATCTACCTGTGAAAACAGTAGATACGGTGATTATTACGACAGACAAAAAAAACTTTTTTTTTTTTCAAATTACTAAACAGCTAAAGAAGTGCTAGTGTTATAGATTTGTTGATGTTAAATATTGGCTTTTAGAACAACCGTACTGTTTTGAAAATATATAATTAATAATAGGATCATGAAGGAGTTTCTAGAAAAACGTAGACAGCGGTAAAAGGATAGTGGTGGGGCTACGACGCACCCCGGAGCCTTTACAAGCAGATAGGAAACGGAACGGAAATTCAAATAAACGCCAACAGGAGAACGATAGCGGAGAGAAAAGAATTTTGATTTGTCGTCGCGAGAAATGTGAATGAAAATTTTCTATATTACGTGCTCCCAATGTGACAAACGTACAGCATTAATATTGTGTTTTTACTGATTAAATACTTCTCACTGTCTTTTTATATCATTCGTTTTGTGTTAATACATAATATATATATTTTATATGAGATGTTGAACTTTGTACCCACCGCCCACGCTTTAAAAATATGCCTCGGATAATATAGGTACCTACCACAATATGATTAAACATGTAACTAACAATTAATCTTAGTAGATATTAAAATATATTTGAGTAATATTTTTTTAATTTGAAAAGTAAATACCTACATTCATCACTACATAGTATAAAACAAAGTCGCTTCCCGTTGTCGGTCTGTCCCTATGTATGCTTAGATCTTTAAACTTATTACTAATAAACTTATTTTCATGCAGTTTTCACCAATAGATAGAGTGATTCATGAGGAAGGTTTATATCTATATTTTATCCGGGAATTCCCGCGGGAACTTCGAAATTACCGCGAATAAATACGCGAGGGATAGCTAGTATAACACATATTAAAAATGCGAAGGTAACTCTGTCTGTTACCTTTTCACGTCTTTACTACTTAACCAATCATCGTGAAATTTTGCGCACACTTTGTCAGGAACACAAACAAAGGACACATAGGGTATCCCTTTTAGCTTAAAATTACCGCAGGAACACTGATATTAATTCAGGTGAAACCGTGGGAAACAGCTAGGATTTGCTTAAGTATTTCCAGAGATTACCTATCCCGCACATTCGACCTTATAAACTTAACAAACTTTACCAGAATGTAGCGTATTTTGTTTTGAATACACCTACTTACAGTTTGTAAGAAGAAGAAGAATTCAAAGTTTCAATAAAACAAAGATAATATATTTTCCACCAATGAAGAAGCAATGGCAGTTCGAGCGTTGATGGTTATTGACCTCCGCTCCTAGAGCGTAGGGACTATTACAGGTGAAATACGTAAATATTTACCATTCACGTTACAAACTGCGCTGCTCTCTTGTTCAATATTTGACGCTGCCTCTGACACACTCGTATGTCATGGAACGAACTACCAAAAAGCACTTTGGTAGGCACCGTCGAATATAACAGACACCGATTAACTTTTTCATGGGCTACGAAACAGCAAATCGAGACAGTTCACAACAGAAGCATGTGTCGATGACGTAAATGTGACGTCAGAGCATGTGTGAAGTATTAAAGAGAATTTAATTTTACTTAGGAGCTTTTATTAGATAAATTAAGGTATCAGTTATAATAAAGGTATTTGTTATAACTGATACCTCGATCAATTCAAGATAACATAGATTTTTATTAGTTAAAATATTTTAATTATTTTCCAGTTTTTTAGCAAGCTCAACATAGGCTTTCGGCCGCACTCAGAGTCGTTTTAATGATTACTTAATTTTAAGTTAAGAATTTAAAAACAAAACAGCCGCACTCAGAGCCGTTAATTAAATAATGTGCCCATTAACATTAATTTAATGAACGAATGAATGAATCTGTTGCTTGCACTGAAACTAGTCCTTTTTAATTCTTTTAAAGAGTAATTTTCGAAATTACAAATTATCTGTAGATACTGATGAATTTAATAAATTTTCTTACAACCATCATCATCGTTAACCGGAAGAGACTTTGCGATCCACTCAATTCTCTTAAAGACTTTTCATATATTAAATCATCTTTTTAATTTTATTAACTTTGATTATTACTATTATGTATTTTGGTATGTTATTATATGATATTGGTAGGTATAGGTGTTTTTTCGTATTTTGTATACCTAGGTACGTACAAATGTATTTAATTCAATTATTTCGTTTTAAAATATAGTTAGACAAACAACTGATCCTCGAATCAATATTGATTAGTTAAGTAATAAAACCACTAAGTATTCCTGATAACATAAATACCTTTGCAGTACCCACAGATATAATATTATATAGAATAGACTACGTAGGTTGGTTCTTGAAACCGCCGTTCCTAATGTCATCATTATGGGTTAATACGCATATTTTAAAGTGGAAGTTAATTGTAAATTAAAAACGATCAACAACTACTTGTTTATAACCAAATAAATATTTTTTTAATAATTCTTATTGAAATTGATGCCTTCACAAATTTTTGATTGCGATACCATTACGACAAAACTATGGCATTAGGTATACCTACCTAATATTTATACAATTTTGTCAACTCGACTATCCACTCTCATTTATGTCTGTGATAATTTTCTACATAAGTACCATAAGAGGACACAAATCCGCAATTACATCGGTTCATTAATTGAGTGTAGGAATCGAGGCCGCTTTGGGAACCTTTCATTAGATAATAATTAAGTTCAGTAATTGCATATTTGATACTAACAGCATTAGTAACACATTCTCTGTTAAACTGATATCTATCTAGTATCAACTCAATTTATTGCGTGACTCTGTAGTTCGTAAAACAGTCGAAAAGGACTGAAAATATTTTCTTTCACTTCACTTATTCTATTTATCCTCTGTTATTTATATAATTGGAACCTCCTTTTTATTATACCTTAGGTATTTTCTATTATTATTTGCCTACTAAAAAAATATCTATTTCTGTTGAAATTGTCAAACCTAAATTATAAATTTAGACCACGCTAATCTCTCTCAATGTTGATATCACAATATTACCCCATAATAGGCATCCGCTTAGTCATGCCTTTTATTAAATAAATAAATATTATAAAACTAGCAGTACCCCGCGGTTTCACCCGCATGAAAGGTTTTTATACAACAACTTTTTTTCCCGACATCCGATTTCAATGAAACAAAGCCTTGTAGCTCCAGGCTAAGCTTAATCTACCTGTGAAGACCGCATGAAAATCGGTTCAGTAGATACGGAGATTATCGCGAACAGACAGACAGACAGACAGAAAAGAATTTTAAAAACTTTTTTTTGGGCTTGGTTACTCTTCTTTTATTGCCCCTCTTAATTTTAGGTAAAAATATTCAATGTACAGAATCGCGGATTCTAGTCTTTTATTATAGTATAGATGAAAAATTTAACTACTACTATTTTAACAGATACCTATTCTTAAATTTTAATTTGAATGGTTCACTTCGTTAAAAAGAATAACTTTAATTATAAAAAAAATACTTAAAAATGTCTTCGTCAACGCGTCAAGTAAACGGAACGTATTTATCATCAGGGGGTCTACTCTAATTCAACGAAAAACAAAATTTCGTTTAAATTTCGTTCGTTCCTTACCATGGTTCTGTTAGTTTCGAAATTTCGTTGAAATTTCGTTGTAACTTCGTTTACTGACGTTTAAATTCTCTAAACCTACTCTAATCTAATAAAGTTACGAACGAAAATTAAAGTTTGACAGATGACTGTTCGAAATTTTAACCTTAAATTAACGAAACCAAAAGTGTTACCTTTTCATTTTCGTTTTAGTTGATTTTGATAAAAATTCATCCAAATTTATGGCACTTATACTCAAAATATAAAAAATTTTAGTACCTCATCCAATTGACATTCACAAGTGCTTATATTAGTAGATTAAAATATTATTTTATCATACATTTAGTTAAGTTTTATTTTTTCACCAACCTATTTTTGTAAAATGGGAACAAATATTAAAAAAACAATCTCGATTTTAGGTATTTCTTTAATACTTCAATGCATGTTACTCTTTTTCAACACAAAAGCAAATTAGACAAAACGATATCCAAATGAAGACTGCGACTTGACACTTTCATAAAGAATGTGTAATGTGTTTGCATCGTAGCTATCGAAAAAAGCACTTGAAACCTTTAAATATCACTTCACTTGAGAAACTATGAAAAACAAACTTAAAATTATTGAAACTTTCAAAGAATGCAACAAAAATATTTACAAGTGACGACTGACAGTATTGTGATAATACGGATAAGTCTGGTGGTTACGTTCGCGTTACTATAAACACCGTTCGTTGTATACAACTTAATTTAATCGTTTATATCATGGACCGTATTGTGATAATACGAAAATAATGGTTGTCATACGTTACTATAAACAACGTTCGTTAATAGTATACAACTGAATTTAGTCGGTTATCAGTTATTGTTCATTCCATTCGTTCACGGAAATTGTTTATGGATTCGAATTTCTCGCTTGTGTTCGAAAATGATATAGAGTAAGGTCAGATACGAAACTTCGTTTAAATTTCGTTCGTTAGCGAAGGTTCGTTTCGGAGAAAGAGAGTAGATACCCAGGTCAGGATGTCAACGACACGTGGAAAACTGTAGTAATGAATAATGTTGGTATATGACGGGTTGTCACGGACTGCGTGGAGCCAGTGGGATGCACCGCACCAAGCAACACACCCGCTATGTTAGCAGAAACGTTATTCCGAAACACAATATAAATATATTGATGTATGATCTTGTGATATTGATGTATGATGTTTGAGCCAAATATAGCTTGAAGAATAAGTACTTTAACGCATAACTTGTAGTTCTCAATTAGGTTTTCACTTTCTTTATCCTATAGCCGCGTAGTCGCCTCGGCCGGCCTACGTGCCTCTCAACTCCCGGCCGTAGAACATGTACACAACACTCGTAGCATCGGTAACGTAGACAGTGTTAGTGCTACGAAAATTTATGATGTGAAATTTAATTTATTTAGAGTTTAATTTCTTATTGATTTAAAAGTAGAATTAGAGTGAAAGATGTAGAGTTTAATTATTGACTGATTAATTATAAAACAGTAAAGTGCCATCTGAAAAGATTTTATTTTTCAGTAATTTAAACAATTCCAGCTCTTTAATTATTCGTTAAAATTTAAGTAAAAGCTGTTTTTGATAACCACATGAATTTCATGACTGCTTTAGAAACTCGTTTCAAGATAAAAAGTAGGTATCCTATTTTACTGTAGGTTTTATCTCCATCAGTGATTTTTTCAATCGGTTCAAATTTTCCACAAACCTTTTCCTGTTTTAGGTAATAATCGTATATCTATTGAATCTTAAATTGAAATGTATCTCATTATTAAGGAACATAAATAAAATATTTTTGGCGATTGATTTAACATTGATAATCTCACGGCTCACTTGATAGTAAACGGTGATAAATGTGGAATATAAAAAAAAAAAACAAATTTGGAATAGGGGCTCGTGTTGCGGTCAGACCGCTGCCGGAGGCGACCAGTCACCAGCAGCCCAGGGGACGCAGTAGATATTATACGTCATCGCAGTCACCTATTAACATTACAATGTGTCTAACATTATGAATTATAATTCTAGCAGCCACCAATATTAATTAAATAAAATTTGATGATATCTCTGTGTTAACACAGCGTCAACTGCACTGTGAATCAGGTTGATGTTTTTAAAAATTTTATAGTTTTAAATGATACCTAATACGTTAATTTAACGTTTTAATTGGTATCAAACCGGCCAAATTTATAATCTAAAATGAATTATCCAGTAATGAATAGCTTTGTATTAAGTGTGTATCATCTAAATCTCAAATTTTAAAATTTTTAACGTTACTTAGTCTATTCTCTGTGACAGAAAGATATGACAGTGTTTTTAAGGGTTTCGTTTTGCCTTTTCAGACACAAAACTCTAAAAAAATTGTATCTTTAGCCTGAAAATTGCCAGTAATGGCAAAATAAAACATTTAGAATTGAGGAAATTTACATATCAGGTAGAAAAATAATAAATCGTATTTTAAACATCCAATCGCAGAAACAATCAAGGGTAAACCGATGTTTGCGTACATTATATTCAGTGAACGATAGAGCAAGAGAAAATATTCATATGCTTACAGTTATTTTAGTTGATAAAGGTATGTAAATTTCCATTCAGAAGCTCCTAAAACCATATTTTAGTTGCTGTCCAAAGCAATCGAAGAAATTTAGTCAGCAAATTATAGACTACAGTGGGTAATAAGTGAGTCAAGGTTAGTAAGATTTTGTTTCCTTTCATAAATGTTCAGAACGGTGCTAAATACCAATTACATACGGACCGCATAATACACACCAATGTTTTCAGAAATCTAAGCTAAGCAAAAAGATAGAATAGAATAGAATAGAATAGAATAGAATAGAATAGAATAGAATAGAATAGAATAGAATAGAATAGAATAGAATAGAATAGAATAGAATAGAATAGAATAGAATAGAATAGAATAGAATAGAATAGAATAGAATAGAATAGAATAGAATAGAATAGAATAGAATAGAATAGAATAGAATAGAATAGAATAGAATAGAATAGAATAGAATAGAATAGAATAGAATAGAATAGAATAGAATAGAATAGAATAGAATAGAATAGAATAGAATAGAATAGAATAGAATAGAATAGAATAGAATAGAATAGAATAGAATAGAATAGAATAGAATAGAATAGAATAGAATAGAATAGAATAGAATAGAATAGAATAGAATAGAATAGAATAGAATGAATAGAATAGAATAGAATAGAATAGAATAGAATAGAATAGAATAGAATAGAATAGAATAGAATAGAATAGAATAGAATAGAATAGAATAGAATAGAATAGAATAGAATAGAATAGAATAGAATAGAATAGAATAGAATAGAATAGAATAGAATAGAATAGAATAGAATAGAATAGAATAGAATAGAATAGAATAGAATAGAATAGAATAGAATAGAATAGAATAGAATAGAATAGAATAGAACAGAACAGAACAGAACAGAACAGAACAGAACAGAACAGAACAGAACAGAACAGAACAGAACAGAACAGAACAGAACAGAACAGAACAGAACAGAACAGAACAGAACAGAACAGAACAGAACAGAACAGAACAGAACAGAACAGAACAGAACAGAACAGAACAGAACAGAACAGAACAGAACAGAACAGAACAGAACAGAACAGAACAGAACAGAACAGAACAGAACAGAACAGAACAGAACAGAACAGAACAGAACAGAACAGAACAGAACAGAACAGAACAGAACAGAACAGAACAGAACAGAACAGAACAGAACAGAACAGAACAGAACAGAACAGAACAGAACAGAACAGAACAGAACAGAACAGAACAGAACAGAACAGAACAGAACAGAACAGAACAGAACAGAACAGAACAGAACAGAACAGAATAGAATAGAATAGAATACACTTTATTGTACACCAAAATAATGTTACAATGTGTTAAAAAACACTTCTAACTAAAGGCATACAAAAGGCGGTCTTATCGCTTTACTAGCGATCTCTTCCTGACAAATACAGAAAATTTATATGTTGATTTAGTATATATAGGTGGAACATGAATCATAAAATAATACAAAATATACACATAAAACATGAGTTGAGATAGGTACCTATGTGTTATCAGTTACAGGTTATTATTCCCTTCAATACTCTACTTATAGAAACGTGCTTGAAAGCTATTCTGTTGTCTACGCCTCCTTAAGAAAGCATTTCAGCAAAATCACAATATGACACCAGTAGGTACTCGCGACGTAACTCCAAATCTACGCGGCGTTCGAACGATTTATTCAACAATTTATGGCGACTCGAGAATCTGATCCGAACCGGATTTATTAAGGTTAGCTTTGTAGAAATTTATTAGAATGTATATGTATAAATACATAGATAAACCCAATGTTAACGGTTAATGAAACAAACCTTTTCAGTCTAACAATTCGCAACTTCCACGATGTAGGTGGAGTTTTTTTGTATAATTAAATCGCAAAAATGCTGATCAGGATGTTTGAAGAACTTTGAAAATAAATATTACGATGAAATTATAACTATCTACGGCTGTATATGTAAGCGTAAAGTAGGTTCTTGACAAAGATATTAAAAATAAAAAGATAAAGCATCCCTTTAAGCCGTTATAAACTCAAGTGAAAAGAAAGGGTTATATTTGAAACAGAATAAGATGAAGTACGATGAAGTACCTAAGATAAACACATAAGATATTCTTTGTTGTAATACATTGAAGATTTCTTTAGAAGATTCTTTTGAGGAATTTTGTGTGACGTATACGTATCAAGGTAATTATTCTACATGTTAACCTAACGTACGGCCACAACTGAACAAAGGCTCTTCTTAGAACTACGAAAGTTGGTCCTGCAATATCGAGCCTCGTTAATCGTTCCAAGACTTTTTTTATATTTATTTATTCACAAATATATAATATGACTTTTATATATTATATGTATATATCTCGTTAACCTATAAACAGTTCATCTTACTATTAATAATAATTGTATATCTATGTTATCTAACTAACAACTTAGCTAGGTAATAATAATAATAATTATCTTTACTTATTTAATTAAATCTTAACAACCATAGACCCACCTAGAAATGAACAGTATATAGTGCTGGGCAGTTCCACCCAATAATATATTAAAAATTATATTATTAGGTACTTGCGGCTGCATTAGAATTGCCAGCATCTGCTATAATTCATCTCTATATTTGACTAGCGGTTTCACCCACGTGAGTTTCGGAATTCCCGCAGGAACTTCCAATTTTCTTTAGTATAAACCATCTCCTGATAATTGCAAACTCAACAAAAAAAGAACTATTCACATCGGTCGAGTCATTCTCTTGTTTTAGCGAGACAAACGAACAGAAATTAATTTTTGTACCTACCTACCTGTATTAGAAGATTTGTGTAAGTAGGTCGTAGTGTCGATTGGGTGTATTGTACAATTTACTTCACTAATCGTACGTAATTACGTAGATTCTTAATCACCTTTTTCTTCGACGGTCAGAAGTCGAACGGATAAAACATTCTGGTGAGATTCATGATGATCACATTCTGCGGATCGAGGGATAATTTACATTGATCCCGAGGTATGTAGTGTGCCATCAATAGCGCCGGGGTTGCAATTAGTTCCCCAGGGGCCATCCCCACGCGAGATATTTACGTATTCCTTGGTCAATGTTTATTGATCGTTGTATACCTAGATAAAACGAATCCGAGCTGAGAAAACCAGATTAATCAAGGCACTAAACACGTATAGAAGGAACGCGTCTGGCACAACAATATTGGATTATATTTGAGCAGTTCTTATTTTTTCAACCGTAATTAAAACGATAACTGTGACCAAACAAGTAAGATCCTATAAATAGTTTTAGCCTACTCATATAGGAAAGTATTGATAAAGTTGAAGTCTTTTAAAGTTGTTTATTTTTTTAAGTGTCTTGATTTTGATTTGAATAAATAAATTAGTTTACCTGAGGACTTTCAAAATTGATTTATTTGGCAATTTATTTTTAAAAAGTTTGTGCTTCTCTCAATAACGTAGTCTATCCGCGTCCTTCAGTACTTTATGTCCGTTCGTTTAAAACAAATCCTGTTTTATGATATCAAATCAGTTGTAAATCAAGCCTTCTTTTCATAATTTTGTGCGTGATGCGTTTTGGTTTTAAATATAGGTACATACATGTTATTAAATCTTCGAGGTTCTATTCTAGTTTTTATAATGTTTATAGGTACTTATTTGCATCGGTAAATAGTTTATTATAAAAAAAAGTTTGTATTTTTTTCATATTCATATCAAAAGTTGCATATTTTTTGTCGCCTCACCTTTAAAATCCTTTTGTAGAAAATGCATGTTCACTATTTTGTAAGGCCTGATGTTTCAAAGTTCATAAAGTGCTATGTAAGCTTTAGCGGCCAACCTGTCAATAATGCCTGGCTAACTTCCGATGCCTTCGGTTAGTCTACGAATCCGAAACTGGTGGTTCGTTCGTCGGATATGAGCGGATTGTACCGCCCCTAGACATGAAGTTTGGACATACCTGAAGAGTATTGAGTTTGCTCAAAGCACAACTGAATCTCGGCATAATTATATACAACTAGTAACTACTTTTCTCCGTGACGTCATCTTCAAGAAATTCTCTAACTTCCTCGAGAACTCACTGTACTGGGGTAAAAGTACGTATATTTATGCCAAATTTTATCCAAATCCTTATTGACTGACAAACAACGCATAGCCCAAACAACTGGGTGCTGCAGTAACTTATAATTTTCCATAATGCTTTCATTTGAATGTTGGCAAACAAGAGGTTTTTGGAAATGCAAAATATTAAAAGGTCGTGATGCGAGTGGTACCGCGGGAAACAGCTTGTATACATATAGTATAAAGTCTAGGAAAAACACTTAAAACATTGAAATAAAATTCGTGGCAGTAGACAAATTTGTAACTACTACTATTAATATTAATCGCTATTAATATTATAAATGCAAAAGTAACTCTGTCTGTCTGTCTGTCTGTTACGCTTTCCGCCTCAACGGCTCAACCGCCTATAATGACATTTTGTAAAGACGTTATCAGAGGTACAGAGAAGGACATAGGTCACTTTTTGTCCCAGAACCGCCGCTGGGACAGAGACCGCTGGAACTCCGAAATTAACGCAGGTGAAATCTCATTAAATGTATCCTACTAATATTATAAATGTGAAAGTGTGGATGTTTGGATTTTTGTTACTCAATCACGAAAAAACGGCAAAACGGATTTGGATGAAATTTGGCATGCACGTTGACAGGAGTACAGAGAAGGACATAGGATACTTTTTATCCCGGAATTCCAGCGGAAACTCCAAAATTACCGCGAGTGAATCCGCGGGGCACAGCTATTAATATAATAAGTTTTCAGGGGTACGGAATAGGTGATAGGGTACTTTTTATACCGAAATTCCTAAAGGATCTCCAAAGTTTCCGCAGGTGAAACCGCGAAGAACAGCCAGTAAAACATATTCAAATAAAAGATTTGACTGCGATGTCTTTACCAATAAAACAAATAAAGTGTATAAATATTTTCCATATTTTCCATATTGTTTAAAAGCCAAGCTTTAATGTCACATCAGTTCCTTTTTATTATAATACCTACCTAAATAAATTCGTTATTTGTGGAAACATTGAAATGTCCTTCAACCCATCCGTTTCAATAAAATTCGAATTATAAACATTGGTATCAGGCCTCATTTCCTCTAAGCAAAGGTCCTTTGTTGATCTCCTTGTTATTTCCCGGAAGGAGATATTATTGTGGGTGTTCGTATTGACGCCTGGTGAAAATTTTTAACGAACCTCCGTTTCTTTTACTTTATATTTCTTTTAACATTATTCTATTGCTTTGATTTTTTTTTATTCGAACGCAATAATATAAAGTTGAGGACTCACAAAGAACATGGAAATTATTTAAAAGATAGCTCGGGGCGGGTATAAAAAATACTTGATAAATCCTTACTTTTATTCATAATATTGTTATTATAAAGGCTCTTCTTTGTTGATTTCAACATGTTGAAGCAAATGATAATTATATTATAATCATCCCTAAATTCGTGCGAAATTAATTAAGAGGACCTAAAGAGGACCACAAAAGAAACTAATCAGTCAAATACAATAGTTTGTTTTTGAAAGATAGATAGGATTTTATTCTTTAAAGGTCTTTAATCTCAATACTCATTATTTTCTTACAGACGTAGTATCGAAAAACACATGTTTTCTCCACCTACAAAGGCAGCCTGGTGGCTGGCAACTTTTTTGACTGTATTTGTAACAGGTACGTGGAATTATTCATTTGCCTAATTAAGTATCTCTATCATGTTTACCTACACAAAGATTTTTTTAATATTTATTTATTTATTTAATATACAGGGTGTAAGGTTGAATGAGGGATGATTGAAAGAGGAGATTTAGTATTCGATTTTCATCTCAAATATGTATGGAAATATATAATATAATATTTATTTATTTATTTATTCAAAAGAACGACCAACAAAGCATACACCGTAACATTGGTAGTGATATCATATTGGATATTATAATAGAAAAATTATAGCGCTGCCTCAATTAGGTATAGGTAACCACAGCATGCACGAAAGAAAGAAGCAATAAATATTAAATAATATAATTTTTTTAACGTAATTATCCTTAAAACTACCTAGTTTTAAGGATAATTACATTAAGCTAAGAGTCACTTAACTTTGTGTTGCCGCTTACGCGCCAGACGTAAACGATAACGTCAAATATGTAAAGTAAAAATATGTAATGTAATTTACCTTCGTAAACTCACATTTTTAATTTACGGTGTCTCTGTGATTTATCAGTATTTTTGCTTTATTTATATTTTATTGGGTTAATAATCAGGATCTATTGAGAGCTTGAATAAGTACACCTTAAACCCCGCAGCAACTTAATTTAGTGTGTTCATTTCTAAAAGCGTTTACGGCGCTGTCGGAATGACTGTACTTGGATTGTAGCGAAACAAAAAATATCACAACAAAAAATAAATAATTGCTATTATGGCAGTACTAGCTGTGCCCCGCGGTTTCACCCGCGGTAATTTCGGAGTTCCTGCGGGAATTCCGCGATAAAAAGTACCCTATGTCCTTCTCTGTACATGCCAAATTTCATCCAAATCCGTTCAGCCGTTTTTGCGTGATTGAGTAACAAACATCCAAACATCCACAATTTCACATTTATAATATTAGTAGGATTATTATTATTATTAGATATGTTTTTGCTACCACATTCCTGTGTTAATATGAATTAATATTGAATAGAGGAAAATGATGTACTGAACCGATTCTAAAAATTCAAACAGGATAGTTTTTATCTCGAAACATACTCGTAGAGTTTCCCAGGGAGTCCTCAAACTGACGCTGATGGGACCGCCAGAAATAACCATTTGATAATATATCTAAAGCATAATATCTATGGGCAATTTAGATTTTAAAACAGGAGGAATGGTAGATACCAATTTTTTTTTTCTTATACAGAGAGTTCCTGAGGGAATTCAGAAAACGTGGGGAAAACCATGAGGAAACATGAATTAGTGGTGCCAGCGTATGTGTTTCGCTATCTACACATTTTTGAGGATCACAATTAGGTTCAAGGAAAAAATAAGTAGAGACCATGAAACATGTGGGAATGTTTACATAACGCTAAAGGCGTTTTGGATAGCAAGTTTACTGTCAAACTACTTTCATACGAAAGTACCTCTTGTAAGAGTTTTATTTGTACCTACTACTAATTTCGTATGCGGGGTCTTAGAGCGAAGTTTTGATAACTTGGAAGGTATAGTTGGCAAAATAGATAAGTATGCTTTCAGAACATAACTCGTATAATATGAACATTGTTAAGAAGAAGGTATAAATATGCATTCAGGATCAGATGTAGAGAGTTCTTTGTCATTTATGTCACTTTTTTCCTATTATGAAAAGATTACATTATCACATTATTTATGATCGAATTTAGGAATAAGTTATTTTACAAGTGTAAGCGGCCATGGAACGCCAAAATAGACGTTTCTTTGATAACCTTAAAATTAATTGCTCTAAAATGCCTGGATGAATTTATTAATTTCTTTTTAAATATCATATATTTTATGCTAGTTGGCACTTACTGTTCCTCTATTTTTGTTTACTGTACACGTAAAATATTTAAGACTCTGGTTAGTATTAAAAAATTTTGGAACATGACGGGGCTAAGGGATCTATTGCTCAAAAACTTCTTACAAAACATTCTTCCAATTATCCCTCATCGACAGTTTAAGGCTTGAATTTTGTTTGAGAAAAATTTATTAGACATGAAAAAGTTGTGGGTAAGTATTAAGTAAAACAAAATTAAGTGGATTTTGCGGTTGGATAAATTCCTTATAATTAATTGGCTCGAGTCTAGGTTGCAAAACACGACATTCTGTACCAGTCAGTGCCGCCGTTTTCAATCTCTGTATTATGCATCAGTAGAAAATTTATCATCTAATTTACACTCATTTTCATGCAGCGCTTAGCCGCAATTTATAAATGACATTTTTATTGGAAGTTAATTATCTTCTATAAACTCAGTATATTATGTAAAAAAGAATGCTTTTGACTTACCTAACACAAGTAGGTATGTAGCAGAAGTGAACCCTTTATTAATGCATAAAGATATAGTTAATAGTGTTTAGCTTGAAATTTCTACCTATTAAAGGCTCCAAAGGGTCAGGGCCCTGAATCCTATTTTGTGTATAATAAGTACCTACCTTTGAAAATAGATTTTCGAATTAAACTTAAAAGAATGGAATATATAGGTAAATTAGCACGTAAACAGTATTAGAAACAATCACGTGTTGGTAAAACTGCTAAAATAAGGTTTGGTTGACGGATGGGCGAGCGGTTAACTGTAATACAAAATTCGCCTAGCGGATAGAGCATTTCACTCCTCTAATACGTAAGTAGGTATAGGTACCAATTATATTTTATATTTATAAAAGCTTGACGTATATGTACTGTCACATACAATAAACAAGGATATAATACTGCCACGACTTGTCATCTAGAGGTGTAACCAGATTTTATAGATCTCCACTTGCTATAATATATCTTTGTAAGGCTGACTTTCATACAAACCAGTGTTATCAGTTTAACTTCTTCCTTTTTGTTATTTAGGTGAAATGCCAATGCAAGTTGAAGTGGAGCCCGAGTTCCTGCAGCCGCTGGAAAATCACACAGTGACCCTGGGTCGTGACGTTCACTTCACTTGTGTAGTCAACCATCTCTCCAACTATAGGGTAAGGAAACTACTAGATATAATTTAAAACAGCATGTTGAGCCACGAATGTTTACAATCTTATTAATTTAACTATCGGTTCCCCGAGGTTTTACCCGCGTCAATGTCGGAGTTCTTGAATAAAAAATATCCTATCTCCTACTCTGTATTCTTGAAAACGTTTGAGCAGTTAAGGCGTGAAAGCGTAACAAACATACAAATAAACAACTCACATATGCATTAATAATAGTAACGATTTCCCAAGCTACCTGTGCAAAGACGAGAGTTGCCCATATGAATTCTGTTAAATACAACTGTAGCCGAGGAAAGCTTTACGATCAATGATTGTGAAATTAATGTGGCTAGGTATTTGAAAATAAATATCAAAATTTAATAGGTAAGAAAATAATATAGTTTGACAGTGATCTAATTATTCTTCTTCTTTAATGATGGCGTCTATTAATAGTATAATTTGCCGATAAGAATGTTATTGTAATAAAAATCTCTCCTACTTCAAAAGTTATGACGAAACACCAACGACCATGTTAGATTAAACTCCAAATTAAAACCTGGTTCTCTAGAAAACCAGTTTCCTGCCCAGGGTTCAAAATGGATGTTGAAAGGTGCCTGAAATAATGAAGTCGCGCGTGTTCGGTACGGCTTTCACCTGACACCGGGGGCTAGTTCCAAACGTTACTTAACACGTTGTTACTCTCTGTCGTATAAAAATAAAATAATTCAAAAATCTACAAAGCCAGTACGATTGGCAACAACAACTTTATACGTATTAGAAGTAGGTATAAATTTATAAAGGATCACTATATTTTTGTCGTTTACAATTTTCTATTGTTCACTCTACTTTCGCATACATTTAACCAATTTCAAATAAAATAAATGTCATTGCCTTCTCATACTATTTTCAATACCATTTCTTACTTTACTCTGTCTTATTTGCATGTTGTCTTCGTCTATAACTGTGATGTCACTTAGCGCGTTTATGATATTACGTTCCATGTTCTTGTAGTGGTGTACACTATGTTGAAGATCAATAAATCAATAAATATCGAATAACATCGTTGTACGGTTTGAAATTGCGAACAACGGTGCTGTAATTTGCAAGATCTTTCTCGGAGTTCTTGAGAACATCGAAGAAATCCGCTAGAAAGGTCATATTATATACCTTTTTGCGCACGTAAAAAACCGCAACTGTGAAAATTATTCTCCTAATCAGCACCATGAAACAGAATCCGCTTTATTTTTTTATCGGACAAAAATATGTGACGGAATCGTCATTTTCGATTTCCGCTAAAAACTCTTGTCGTCTACGACGCTCGAATATAATATTACTAGCTGTGCTCCGTGGTTTCACCCACGTGAGTTTCTGTATTCCCATAGAAACTCCAAAGTAAAATTCTGTCAAAAAAAAATTCTGGGTCACCCTTATCACGTAGGGGTATAAAAAATAGCCTACGACCTATTTCTCAGACCTATCAAATGTACACATAAAGTTTCATAAAAATCGGTCAATGTGTTTCGGAGGAATTCGATAAAAAACACTGTGACACAAGATTTTTTATATTATCTAATAGTTGCTTATCAACCAATGCCGCGACTTTCTTTAAAATCAGATTTAGCAGTTCCACCTACCATTAGGTATTTGCTTTTTATTTCCACATCATTCTCACTTATTTTAACCTTCACATATTCAACTGCTTTACAGACTGTACAGGCAAAGACTGCATTCATGGGTTAGTAGTTTAAGAACCATTCCGAGCACGTCCCCGCTAAGAGTTCTGTGCTCACGTACCACAAGTAACGTGTGTTAATTTAAGTTTTAGTTATGGAGTTAAATGGATAATTATATTCTATATTTATGTATTTTATTTCAATAACACTCGGAAAATAAAATTTATACTCGCATGTAGTTTTTAGGGTAAATTCTACTCAGCAATAGGTAAGTATCCAAATAGTCGTCTAGTAAACATAAATATTTGAGGAAAAGACATCATCGTCATCATCGTTTTTGTTTATCAGGTTTTTTTCGTGTAGAATAAAACTCCACTCTCAGGGTTTTAATAAAAAACCTTTGTTATCCTAATTGGAACTTATTCTCCTCATTTATGTTACTAACAGTCTTTTGGCTTGTCCTTTTATTAAACTAAAATCTCTACAGTATAGTGTTATATTATCTGTGCCTCTACAATCAGCGCTGATACCTACTACTAAAAAGTTGCTTTTTGTCCACAGATTTGAGAAAATAATCCTAAACAACTTATTTAATTTAGAAGTTTCAGTTTACTTAGAGCGACAGTTTCAATAAAAATTCCTTCCGAAATTGAAATACAAAAACAATCGATGTGTGCATGAAACAGCGCAGAATTACGTTCGCGCCAAAAGATATAGTAGCAGTTTGCCTAGTTTAACAATCACAATTTCAGTTATATAACTCTTTGTTCGCTGAATACCGTTATATCCTATTATCCTACTAATATTATAAATGTGAAAGTATGGATGTTTGGATGTTTGGATATTTGGATGTTTGGATGTTTGTTACTCAATCACGCAAAAACGGCTGAACGGATTTGGATGAAATTTGGCATGCACGTTGTCAGGGGAACAGAAAAGGACATAGGATACTTTTTATCCCGGAATTCCCGCGGGAACATCGAAATTACCGTGGGTGAAATCTCGGGGCACAGCTAGTCCTACTAATATTATAAATGTGAAAGTGCGGATGTTAGGATGTTTGAATGTATGGATGTTTGTTACTCAATCACGCAAAAACGGCTGAACGGATTTGAATGAAATTTGGCAGGGGTACAGAGAAGGACATAGGGTACTTTTTATCCCAGAATTCCCGCGGGAACTCCGAAATTACCGCGGGTGAAACCGCGGGGCACAGCTAGTATCTAATAATTCTATGATGTTAGGTATAATACACAACAATATGACTGCATGAGAGAGCTAACCCGATTACATAGATAAATTGAGGTTTTTATACTAGAGTACTTCACTTTCCTGTTGCTAGTCCTCTGGAAGCCATTCTAGAATTTCTAGAGTTGGGTCTCCAAATGCGGAGGGCCAATTATTGTGCATCCCCTCACATACAGCACGATCTATCACTAGATATTATAAAAAATGCTATTTAGCTCTTAGTCCTTACTGAAAGAACTAAATAGTCATTTTTCTTATTTTCTTAAAGCTAACTTACTTATTCTTAAAGTTTTTAGATTTTCGCGTTTTGAGCACATTATATTATGTAAATTACGCGGGACTTGAACGCGATGTTTTTTATTACCTTTTTTGCCTGACGTTTCGGCTGAGTTGCATCACGCCGTGGTCACTTATTCTTATTATGTAAACGGTATTACAATAATTATGGTATATTTTGTAATTCGCTTCTATACCTACATAGCCATACTTATGCGAGTTACTTTTAAAACAATCTCAAGTTTGTGTTCTAATTTTACTGCAAATATAGCTTAAAGTTTCCCTGAAAATAATTCTCGCGTACAATGAAATTGTTACTAATTTATTTTACAACCACAACAAAGCGCTATGTCACGTGAAAAATACGCGGAAGAGCTGTGTGGCGAGACGCCGTACATACCACCCGAGAATATAACGTGTCGCCGCCTGAATGTTACTTTGGTACCAGTTTATATTACTGTCTTGCTACTTCCATGTTATTGTATAAGAAGCAAAATATTACTTTAATACTTGTAATACATCTACTGTAATATATCATAATATTATGTCTAGTACATATTATTATGTGCTTATTTTTATCTACCTAAAAAAACTAATACTAATGAAATAGCTGAATTATTAGGCTTATCAGGTCACGTTGTAATTTGTATAGTTATTCTCGTTACCAATATTAATTAATGGATTAAAATTAAATAGGTACAAAATTAATAGGGTCAGATAGTTTAAAATAAATATTATACCTACCAAATTGATGCATGCAGACAAACATCAGATGCACCTAGTGCTCCAAAAATAAAATATTTACTCCCTAAGATAACTTTGAACTAAAAGGTTTACTTCTTAATAATATTATGTTATGTGTGATAAAAATGCACTAGCAAGACTGTTTGTTGCGCTGTGTTAACAGTCTGTCATACCAGCTTGCACCTACCTACAGTTTTACGTAAATCATAGCGTAGTCACTCTCACAGAAGAACAATAGCACAAACGATTTAAAACTTTGTGCGCCGCACCACCGGTAAAATACAAGCTATTTATGACATTAATCCCGCCTAGATATGAAATGAAATTTCACGCTTGTATGCAATCCAGGTAAAGAAGCCTTTTGTTTTATGCTCGTTCTCTTTAAAGCCATTGCTAAAACGGAGCTTTGTATTTTTAAAGGCGTTTAAAACCAGTTGCCAGTAATAATATAAATCGTTTGCTAACCAGTAAAAAAAAAACACTTTTTAAATAATGTCCAGACTTTTGTCATAAAGTGACACAGTCGAGATGAAATTGAAATTATTTTATTACATTTTTAAAGGGAAAACTCATTACGACCCTTAAAGATTTTTATAGCAATTAGCGGTTGACGCACAGTTTCACTCCTGTAAAGGCCTTAACATACTTTACATATAGGTACTATGACACCAATCTGTAATCGTGTCACTTCAAAAGCGTGGGAATTTTTCAAAGTCCTTCAGTTGGAAACACTGTTGTTACATGTAAAAGTGGCTTTGATACTTGAACACAATTAGATAAAAAAATTGTGTAAGTAAACGTATTATTGAAGTGCATTAAATCCTAATACATGCGAATGTGAGTTTGTTTGTTTGTTACAGTGAAAGCGAACGGCTCAACCGATCACTACGAAATTTTGCGTACACGTTGTCAGGGGTACAGAGAAGGACATAGGCTACTTATTATCCCGGGATTCCCGTGGAAACTCTGAAATTACCGCGGGTGAAACCGCGGGGAATAGCTAGTAAATAATATTGTCATCATTAAAATCGATATATTCTCTAAGTTATAGACATAAAAATAGTTTGGTAACAACCCGTGGAGTGCATAGGTAATCATTATATTTATTGGATTGATAATACTGCAACTAATTTGTAGGTAGCATGGATCAAGTCAGACTCTAAGGCCATCTTAGCGATCCACACTAACATGGTGGCGCTAAACCCCCGGCTCTCCGTCACGTACAATAACCACAACACTTGGAAACTTCACGTGAGCAACGTACAAGCCAACGACTCCGGCACATACATGTGCCAAGTGAATACAGACCCTATGAAGAGTCAGGTAAGTCCAAAAATAAATAGTATAGTTTTCTACTACTGCTCGCAAATATGGTGATCCCAACAAAAACATTTTCATGTAAAATGTTGCCAAGACGAGACCATATGACTCGCACTGTCAAAAGTTATCAGATGTCATGTTGAGCTGAGCTTCTAATAGGCTAGTTTCCTAAATTTTTCTTTTTAGTCCGTTCTGTAGATTATTAAAAAATATTGGACACGTATTTTTTTTTTTTATGTAACCAAAAAATAACGGAGATATATCAAGTCGAAATTTCACATGACGTCACGCCTCGCTACAGTTTGTTCGCACGTTATAGCGAGCTGTAACGACACAAGTCCCCCACCCTAAACTTTAATGCGCTTTATCTATGCATATTTCCATTATTTTAAAAAAGCAGAAAATACGTGTCTTTTATTTTTTTATTATCTAACTTACGGACTAAATAGAATTTTGATTTTTTTACCCAGGAAACTAGCCTATTCTACACGCCCTAACTCTATTCCACATTCACATGGGCATAAAGTGAAAAATTTATCCACTGTTCATCACATTGTAGATAATAATACAGATATATTGCTCAAACATTTATATTTTGCGTATCTAAAGGCACCTAATTGCCAGCAAAACTTTTCGGATGCGACAGGAGTAGAATTTAAAGGTCAACTTTGGGTGTAACGTTTTTAATTGAAATGCTTCTAGCCCTAAAAGGATAGAAACCGATACTTGGCCTCAGAGAAAGAACAAGAAGCTTACATCAAATAGTTGTGTGGTTTTATGGTTACTTGCGTTTCATATAATACTATATGTGGATTGAGCAAATTAACACGTGTACTGAAGCAGCATGCGCTTGAAACTTCTTTGGACTCGATGAGAGTGAAAAATCACTTTCTGCAGACGTAATTCAATACCTTCACTTCCATCCACCACTTGCAATGAGTGCAAGCCCTCTTTCCTTACTAAAATCATTGTTCATATGATAAAATTGTTTATTTATTTGTCAGATGGGCCACCTGTCCGTGGTGATACCACCGGATATAGTGGACACGGTAACGGAAGGCAGCTCAGCCCGGGAAGGGGGCAGCGTGAGACTGACGTGTAGTGCCACGGGCGTACCGCCCCCCACCGTGCTGTGGAGACGAGAACAAAACAAACCGATCGTGTTTAGACACGAAGGCGGCAGGGAGCGGCGAGGTAAGTGGATGCAATAGTATAGATTTAATCGAATCGGTTGTGAATTGTGATGCATAGTAAAAAGATTCATTCATTCATTCAAATCGGTCGTGTGGTTTCGAAAAACACAAAAAAAATATCAGGGTCAAATCGAGGATCTCCTCGGCTCTTCTTTATCGAAGTCATCAAAGAATTTGTTTAAACCTGTATCTATCTATAGCTATCAAACTAGCATCTCTTGTTTAAAATTCATGTCTTCTGAGATATTTTATTTCAAAAGAAATCGATCGTAAGGAACATATTGTATCGATGAATCAAATATTTTTTAGTAGTTGCAAGTTTGTGGAAGTTAGTTTGTATAAATTGCATTTTGTATAAATTTGTAGGTATATGTAGGTGAGATTCAATAGCATAACAGCTAACAACCTTTAAAAAACGACTATTTATACACTTCTATGCTCTCTGAACATTACTATAAAATAACTAAAACAAAGTATCCAATCGTGAGTTGAAAACCAATACTTAGTAGTTACCTAGTTGCAAAAAATATCCCGTCTACTAGAAGAATGAGAAAATATTGGAATACTTGGCTAGATAATTCTTCAAATGGCGAACGTATGAGAGAATGCTGTTAACAATAGCTTCGAACTAAAGAATTTCTCATTTCAATCCGGAAAGCAGCATTCATCGAGAATTTTTTTTTAGTTAACGCGCGAATTAACAGTGATTTTTCTGTCTATTGGGAGAAAACTAGGTTTTTTAATTTAATTATTTTATTGTTGCCTAATACTTTACAATAACTCACCAGTTTACACAGGAAACAAAGATTTTATTAAATAAACACTTCATCAGATTTCACAGAATACATTTGGCATTGTACATAATATTATATAGTATATTAATTATTAATATTATATACCCGATTGGCGCAATAGGTCACCACGCCTATAGCCGGTAATTAAGAGGTTCCGGGTTCGATTCCCGGTGGGGGTGAACTTTGTGTGATAAACACATACATAGTTCCACTTTCCGGTCTGGGTGTTTATATATACATCTATAGTAAAATATATGTGTGATTATAATGTGTAGTATAATATTATACCACGTTTGCTTGGTTTCCACGACACAAGCTTATAGGTTAGTGCGCGAATTCAAGTAGATCTGTTTGTTGTGAAGTGTATTATTTTTATTATTACAATATTTTTTGCCGATGACAAGAAATATTGTATTTTGGAATACGAGAAAAGTTGTCACTGCCAAATTGTAGTTAACGTAAACATTATAAAATCTTTGGCACGTGTAGGTATACGGACATGTAATATCAATTTAAAAAAGTTCTAGTCGACAGACGACTTAACTGTAAAAATCCGGGAATGAACAGAATATAATGACTTATACCTGTGAATTTATTAAGGTTTAAATATGTACATTCGTGTCGATATTTTACATTCGTCTCGACACATTGCTGGTGTCTATGGATGTATCAACGGAAAGGGTAAATGCCTGGAAAATAACTGGCATATTATCTTTTAATTTCTTTCATAGACTACCTACTATCTGTCCCCCGTGGTTTCACCCGCGGTAATTTCTAAATTCCCGTAGGAATTTCGGGATAAAAGTACCCTATATCACTTAGGACTACCGTAGCTTCGTATAAGTGATAAAATTTTCAAAATCGATTCAGTAGAAGATCCATAGATTACCCTACAAATTCAGAAACTCACAATTCACAAACTTGACCTCCTTATAATATGAGTATAGATAAACTAATATCTACTCAACTACCTTTTTTTTCCCACGGGAACTCTTTGTATTCTCCGTAAAATACTAATGCATGCGTGTATGCGCTAGAAACGAAATTTTTTTTCGCGATTACTCAATGTATGGTTGACGCTTACATTACGCGTCACATTCAATCATGAGGTTTAAACTATTTGAACTACTTTAAATATAATATTATGAAAAACGACGCGATGACTACGTATATTTTCGGATAATGGAGAATTACTTAACTATAAAATGTCACAAGGCCATTACTTGGTGTTACTTCCTCCTGCATTTATGTCGTGCGTTCTGAAACTGTCGCACTTGATTCTGACACGTTACACACCGTTGGTGTAGTAGTTAGCTACGCTAGGTGTCACAAGTTTGGTTCCCGAGTCAAGCTAAACATATAAATGGGATGAATATTTATGTTTTCTCTGGGTGTAGGTGTTTAGTAGGTATGTATCATATGTCCTTTGACAAAATTAATGCCTTAGTACCTACCTTTTTTATACAACGTCGCCGCATTTATTTTCGAAAATTCTCTATCCTTATCGTCCTTTTCTTCATAATATTTTCTTAAAAATACATTATTTTGTATTTTCAAGTGCGTCGATAGCGGAAAAAATTAAGTTCTTGTTTACAGTCAGCATTTCAAAAATATAAACATTTTTTCATTAGTAAAACTTTATTACTATTGCATTAAGATTCAACGACTGCTAAAATAGATTAGATATTTCTGCTGTTGACTGTACATAAGCGCTCGTCGTGAACGCCCACGCTAACTTGATTTAATTATAATCTCTCAAAGTAACAATTTATTTTCCTCTCGTTTTATTTAAAACTAGCTGTTTCCCGCGGTTTTATATACTCGTAAACGGTACTCTCTCAACGACTCTAGAAAGTATCTATCCTATAACACTTAGGAATACTACAACTTCATACGAGTGAAATATGTTTTTAAGTTTCGATATAGTTAGTTCAAGAGTTCATCCAAACAAACTAGCAGACTTTATTTCTTTATAATATTTTTTTGCAATTTCCAAGAAAACTGATGTATAACTGATGCATGGATTCATAGTAAACGTTGGTGTTAAAATTTTATCCGCCATATAAAAACGGATATCGGTTGATATGTTTATACGTGTACATAAACTTACATGAGATTGATTAACTAAGAAACTATACGAACTAAGAAACATTTAACTCAAATTACCTATAGGTACTGCAGATTATAGGGTATTTCGAAAGGAATTCTAGAACTCATGCAGGTAAAACTGCAGCAAATAGCTAGTAACAATACATAAAAGTATACCGTCAAAGAAATAGTATTCTTTAGTGGTATTCCTCAGTGTTTTCACTGTAACGTTTAAAGAGAAATTCTCTTTTCCCTGGAGCGCCGAAAGCCACAATTCTATACTCAAGTCTTTTTTCCAATTCAATCTACTTTGCATTGTCCCCGACACTCGCATGAGGCATTACACCTAGAGCCCCCCCCCTTCCCCCTTGCATTTGCTTCCAAGCACTTCTCTTCCCAATGGATTTTATTTACGCAAGAGAAAGCAAGCTTAATACATATACTGCTGAAGACAATAAGGCGCCTCGCAACGAGATATAAAAGCTTTGAGTTAGTCTCTCTTTCCTTTTAGTAGGATTCCTTTGAAATGAATCGAATAATTTGCAGACTTTATGTTCGCAACTAGAAGTTTATGTGTTAGCCATACATTTTTTTTTTAATTTCAATAGGTAAACGTGACAGAATTGTGTTAGTAAAAAACTTCTGAGTGTTATCACGTGAAAGTTATCATGTCATGACTGCAGCTCGCACCACTCTTTGTCTGAAGGATGAATCAGCTTTCTTTCTTTAGGTAGGTTGAATACGATGATTCGACTATTCGATAAGTTTCGAAAATATATAATAGAATGAACCTAGTTTCTTAAGTCAGGTATAGTTTTTCTTTTGTTGCATTTTGAATGATTTAACAAGTATGACGATAGCTTGAAGTTTCTTCTATAGAACGTATTTTCTTAAACAATACTTCTCAAACTACTTTTACAACAGATAAAGTGCAGAAAATGATCAATATTAAAAAAAAAACATCATAACCTATACCATGAACACACTTAATTCTTTTCGTAGAAAATAAATCACATTCGCAACTTTTATTTTTATTGTTTGTAAAAAGCATTTTTTTTTACGAAAATTGTTTTATATTCGCCCATGAATATAATTTGGGTAAAGTTGGTAACTTAAATCGACTTCCTCAAACAAGTTTTCAGACGGACTCCCCTACGTTCGTCTGTGAGACCAAAAAGGACAAACGCTCTTCCAACAGAGATTTTATGAACTTTTTTATTTGGCTTTTTACAAAGTTTTAGTGCTACAGGCAATAGAAACTTTAGCAAAATCTTTATTTTATTTTAAATATTACAAAACTTTGTCTCGTATAAGAACACTCTCGTTAAATTTTAAATTACCTAATTAATATCTACTCGTAGAAAGTTACCTACTTTGTTGAATTCGCATTAAATCGCAGAATTTAATACATGAAATAGCTATTAGCTGATTTTTTTATGAGTCAAAACGGTTAAAGAGTTTTTTTACGCCAAAATTTAGTGAAACATAAACAGATTTAAATAAAATACCTTCTTAACACTTCATTTTATAACTATAAATTTTTTTAAACTTAAAATCACAATGGCTTCACTAATTTTGCTTTTCTAATTTTTTATCTAATACCTACCTACCAGCTTTCGATTTTATTTTTTTTTTAAGAGAAGAAACTTTTCAAGACTAGAATAGGATAGTTTTTCTGGCGAGAATTGAAGATCGCGGTCTTATCATTAATTTTTTGTCAACCAAATAGTGAGTTTTGTTGTTTTAAAGTTTCGCTATAGTGGTTAATTTTGCGCGCATGAAAATATTATTGGCGACAGCCAAAATTCAAACAACCAGCATTCACCAAATCACCTTTTTATTCATTATTTATAAACACACTACAAATATCTTAGTATCTTTCACAACAACGACACACAATACATTTTGATTTTCACCAGGCAATTGCTCAACGTTGAATGTCGCCCAATCCAACGCGCATTCGGCGCCATCGTAGTTCCGGAAGCGCCGAATACGCGCCAAACCAGAAACACAGGAAAACTATTTAGAAAACAAAATAATAGAATTCTAAAATATTATTATAAATCATTATTTGAATTTAACTATTTAAGAAGAATGTATTATCAATATTAACAACACTGAAATATTATATTTCTTTATCGGAAATGACAAAACTGAGAATTTACATTGACACCGGATGTGCCGCAATTGCTTCGTGTTTTAACAAATTATTCTAGTTTCATATGATAATCAAGATAATTACAGTGAAACTTGGTTAAGTGGGACCTGGATAAGTGAGAAACCTCCATAACTGGAACTCATGCTGAGGTCCCAACACTTTGGCACTGAATTACCTCTGTTAGTGGGACGAGGTAAACCTCTATATCTGGGATTTGTTCTTTCGATTTATCATCATAGATAACATTGTTTGTTTACTCATTCTTATTCTACCCACAAATTCCACACGTAATTCCAAGTACGTAAGTAAATTTTGAGCTTCAATTACCTTCAGTTTTAGTTTCGCTTTACTATCATACAGATGTTTATTTGAAAAATGTCAAAACGAAAGCTACAATCGTTATCATTACGTGAAAAACTGAAGTTAATATCCGTTTATGAAAGTGAGAAGACACGCGAAGAAGTTTGTGCCGAATTTAATGTGCCAAAATCTACTCTTTGTAGAATAATTCAGAGTAAACATAAAATTGAATCACAATGTTCTGAAGGACAAGGAAAACTAAAACGTGTACGTTTATCAGAATATCCTGAACTTGAACAGTGTTTGCTAAAATGGGTTAAGCAACTTCGTAACAAAAACGTAAACCCTCTGTAAATGAGACACATATTTATTTATACCTGTATATCTGAGACACTGGGTAAGTGGAATACCTCTATAAGTGAAACGACATTGCAGGTCCCTTGATGTCTCACTTAACCAGGTTTCACTGTAATTTTAATTTTATGTTATTAAACATACCTTTGTTTTATTAAACTTTTCCCTTAGCGTCCCGATTTTACCCCACTCTCCCATATATATTACCTATATTTAAAACTGGCTAAATGCATTAAAACATGCAACAGTCTATGAGAAGAAAAAGGTAAAAGGCATTTAGATAACTGATTTTATTGTTGACGGTATGGGTAAACTTCTGACCAATCGCCAAAAAAAAATTGATATAAAGTTTGTCTAGAAAATTTACCCGTTTAACTCAACTCGATAATACATAGGTGTACCACCAGCGTTGCACGTCGGTGCTATCCACAAGTTTTACCCAACAAACTATTACAACATACCAGGGAATAGAAATTTCACTAACAATACCAACTGTAACAGCGATGCCATCGGTACTCTTAATGTAAATGTGTTGTAGAACAACTTAATATGAGCATGTACAACGTACAATGTTTGTTATGTTTACTTGGTAGCGCTGCGTTTCCACAGTGATTACTTCGTTACTTCAAAATCATTGGAAAGTGAGAACTGGAGCTTTGTACACGTTTAAAATGTAGGTAAGCGATCAATTCATACTAGTAATTTATTTACTGATAAAAATAATAATAACGATCTTTAACTAACTAAACTAAACTGGATAGCATATTGGTACCGGCCTGTGCCTAATCTTATAAGATGATTTTTAATCTACTCCATCGAATTGCTCGAGCAGGTAAATCACGAAACCCTAAAATTCAATTCGACAAAGACGCGGGTGACAACTAGTCGCCAATAAAAATAAAATTACAAGATATTTCATCAAAGTTTAATTTTAAAATATTCCGAGTTACCACTCTTCTTTTTTTCTATTTTCAGTCTTCTGAGCCAGTGAAAAACTATATTGCGTTTTTTTATTAAAAACACGGAGTGCTTGAAACGAGGGGCGAACGACCACTAAAACGTTATGGTTACTGCGGTGACATTCGCACCGCGCCGATGCTCGTATATATGTATAACTACCTTATAAAATCGGTGCCTCCTTCACGCAATGACCACCCGGGCTTCATGGATATCCGATAAAGAACCACGGATCAGAAATCACATAAACGATCCATTCTATGAATGAATTTGAGCAACTCTACAATCTATACTCTACATTTTATGGATCATAATATTTAGGTAGATTTGTGTGAATAGGTAATTACTTAATTTAAAAATTTATAATATCATGACATCCTATGTAGTAACATCTCGTGAAATATTATTGGATAGCTGTAACGACGAATATTACGCCACTTTCAATCAAGAGGCGCTCGGTTCAATTGTCGGTTTGAGTGGACTTATCACGTAATGAATAAATATTTCACGTAGTACTCTAAGAAATTACTCCCCCTAACTACGAGTATTATTAAAAAAAAAAACAGTTTTAAAAAAATCGCGATCAACATCGAAAAGTAAGAATTTTGGGTGAGACCATTAAATCTTTGAGCGGACACAGTGATATCAAATATAAAAAGAAAAAAAAAGAAGAAATTTTTTATACCAGCACATAATTAAACAGTAAAAGTTACAGCATAGTATGTTATTATGTTTGGTGCGGCAAAATTACATACATACAATATACACACCGGCAGAATTAGCGGAACATAAAAAGGCAGAGTATAGAAATAATTACGTATATATATTAAAACAAATAATAATTAGACGTGAAGTAATAAAGTAATATACATCTTTTAACACTTTAAACGTTTGTAATTAAATTATTAAATTTTATTTAAAATAATAATTAAAAAAAACACTTTTTCTCTAATTTGTGGGCACACAAATAATGTTGCAAATTAAAGATTACTGTGATTTTAACACTAAATAAATGAACGATTAATAACGTGTGTTTCCCCTTCGTGATTCAACTATTATTTGCAACATTGTCTGTGTTCTCACAAACTAGAGATTTTTTTTTTTAAATTTTGATTACTTTTAATAAAATTTAACTAAAAACTTCTCAAAGTCGATGTTAAAAGATGTATATTAGTTTATTACCTCATGCCTGATAATAATTTGTTTTAATACATAATATGTTATTATTTTTATACCCTGCCTTTTTATGTTCCGCTAATTCTGCCGGTGTGTATTATAAACACATTGATTGTCGAATCCAAAATTAATAAAGGTATTTCTACAAAAAATTGAGAGAAAACTTTAAGCATACCTGTTCGCCAACTAGTCAGTCAACCAGCTTGGAATATTTATATCCAAACAGTTAGATTACCTCAGTCAGTCTAACAATTTGGAAAAAAAATGTCCAAACAGTTAGATGATCTAACTACTAGTCTAACTAGTTGGAATAAACCCTACTTAAATACTTATATGTAATATTTTAGCATAAACACTAAATCTATACTTAGTGACCTTGATTTACAAAACAGGATTTCAGTATAAATGAAGAATCAAGAAGATATCTGTGTTGTTAACTTATTTATTAATAACTGTAGTTTCTCACTCGCTCTTTTTACGTACGTACCAAGTGTGAATACTTAGTTATTAAATAAAAAACTAATTATTAGTAATTTTGGTGATAACTTTCTTTGCGGAATTGCTTCACTGTAGAGAAGGTAAAGTTGGTGCTATTAGGGTAAACCGCCACAATACGCCCCACTTTTACGCAATGGTCTATAAAATGATGTGTAAAAAATTTTCACAAAGTAGTATTTACACTACAAAATGGCCCTTAATTTTGGTAACATTTCTTTATACACTATATAAAAAAAAAATTCGCCAATACCTTTCGTTGGGGCATTTTGTAATGCTATGTGTTGATAATATATATGCAACGTTTCTTATTGCGGCAATTTTATTTTAAAATTCTTTACCTACTTAAAATTGAGTAATCATTAAAACGACTCATGAGTGCGGTCGTAAGAAGATAAAAAATAAGTTGAATATTATGCAACATAAAGAAACTGTAAATAAAAATGGTTATGTTGATTAAGAATTTTATGTCAAAGTAATTTTGAACACTTCAATTATGACTAGGGGAAGTCAAATTTGTTATATTTTTGTAATAATTACAGTAGGTTTTAAACGTTTCTATCTGCATACTTATTTTGACATCCATCTTGAATATTTTAACCCTAATTTAAAAATATATGAAAAGTGTAAAAAAAACTTTCATTTCGTTTTTGAAATCTATAATGATTAAATTCATCTAAATTCCACAAAAACAATTAATTTCATTATTTATAAATGTTTTTGGCATTATTATAAAAAATATTTAGACGTTATATTAAGCATGTGCCTAAAAAAAATCAAAATAAAATTAACATAGATTTTTTTAGACACGCGTTTTACTCCTGTATAACTTTTAAATAACATTTATAATATGTTTAATTGAAAAGTTACCGTACAACAAGTTGCGTAGTGATCTCGGCTTCATGAACGCGGCATATTGTGCTACTGATTGTAACTACTGCGCGGGTGATAAAATGCAACATAAACCGGCTCATATAACAATAAAAATAAATTAGAGAAAAGCTCGCACTCAAACTTAACCCATAACCCCACGGACATAAAACACAAAACGCTCAATTAGGAAAATTTAATTTTAGACAAATAGCTGTTTATGACAAAACTAATTAATTTGACTACGGGTAAAGTTCTAGATACGAACGTTTCTGTGGCAATAAAATAATTTGCATTCGAAATAATATAAAATTAGATAGGCAGGTACAGTACAAAAACATATATTTCTAAAGATTAATAAAAGCCCGTAAGCTAACCTGCGTTTTATAAATCAGTAGTAAGTAACTTTTTAAATCTGCATTTAGATGTTAGGTTGAATAAATAAATCAATAAATTACTTGTATGTAAATAATTCAATTCGTACGTATACCTAAATATCCCTTGGCCCTAGTACAAGATTATACACACAAACGTATGAAAAATTAAATTAAAAAAATACTAAATAATTTTTTTATGAATCTACAATAGAGAGTTATCTTTATTTGCATAAATAAATGCTTCTGGGGCTGGAACAATAGTCTAAGAACAGTCTAATGGGAATGATCCACTCCTCATTTCTTTATTTTTTTGTTTTTAACAATTAAATAACTATTATGCATGTGCCTAAGATAGCTTTTGATGATAATCCGCAAACCATAAGGCAGTAATAATCTTGACAAATACCTTGACAAGCATACATTATATAACTGTTAGAAATTGTAATGTTTCATTATATGTACATATAAGCCATTAATTTAAAATCTAAGCTGGCCACTGTTAAGCTTGCACTCTCATAAAGAATATTTATGTGATGTTAATGCATATTTTACATTACATTAGCCGTGTCGAGGCCCGGAGTCCACTGCAGGACGCTAACACTAATGCACGTCGTGGGTAGCCAAGGACTGTGAATGTCAAAAGATAGAACAAAATATTAAATGCAGCTCTTAATTTTTGCATGTAGACTGTAGTAAGCTGCAGGAGCAACAAGAGTTAGAAGCGATGAGTATTGAAGAAACAGAAAACGATAATGCGTACAAAAAAATACACGAAATTCATTACAGCTTTGGCTCGGAATATACACTGTGTAGAAAAACGGCCATTTTTAGCCGTAGAGCTAATATTTTATAGAGAAAAAAGATTTGATTGACTGTTTATTTGTTTGTAATGGATAAACTCAAAAATCGCTAAAACTATTTTAAAAAATATTGTAGCGACAGTGTTCTTCAGTGAAATGAAATTCTTTTTATCCCGAAAGTTTCACAGGAACTCAGAAATGAACGCAGGTAAAACCGTGGGGGATAGACTAAGTATATATTTAATAAAATTAATGTTTCTTGGTTTTTATCGCGTTCTTTTTCTAATACCGCGTTCGTCCAAACGCGATAAAACTTGGATCGATCTGATGAAAAAATTTGAGTTGCATAGCTATTATTACTGTATTTATTTATGTTTCCTGTTACCACCATTTCATACACAAATAGTAGATATCTATTATTATTATTATTTCGTGAAATATTTACCATCAATATCATCTATTATTGAAACTACACACTAATTCAGGTTCTTCATACCTAATGATCTGGAAGTTGTATCTTTTGACAGTCTTAACATGGCGCCTTGCTCGGCAGTTCCAAAATTACCACTGCAATAAGGCTATAATTGCCATTTTCCTCTGAAAATACGTCCGGACTTTAGGAAGTTCAATTTTAATTATTTAGTTTATACTTACAGTTTATTTATTTTACATCAATTATGTTTTTTTTTTCTGTATTTTCTCATTAATGGTATTCTTTGTAGATTCAATTGCATTTATAATATTAGCAATTTGTTGTTTTCCTATTGTAATATTTACTAAGAATCATGTATATTGCTTTTTTTAAGAAATATTTTCTGAATATGGGTTTGAAAACTTTGAAATATAATAGATTATTGCTTGGGTATAATATGGCAGAACACAATTCAGTTAATTTTAACAGCATAAACAGTATAGCGGTATACCAATAATAATTAAAGTTAGCCGACGCCGGTTTCTTTGACGTCCCCAAGAAAAATATCGCTGTTTATTAAAGACAAGTCATTGTACCCAGTGCCTAGTGCTTGAAAAAAAATGGTTAATTTTTTTTTATTTTTGCTTTAACAACTTTGATAATGGTTGTTATGCAATCGTAATTATATGGAATAGATACAACACGAATTAAAAATCCACTATTGAGAGAATCAAACTGAATTTAATTCTTGCGACAGAAATGATCCACATTATAACTCTGCCAACGCAATATTATATTTTTTCGATATATTTATGTAAACTTTTATGTGAAAAGGTATAAATATATGCAAATAATATAGTGATTACTATAACTAGAGTAATACTATAGAAATAGCGACCAAGTTAAGTAAGTCGTTGGTCGTGCCAGGCGTCTCTACAATTTTATGAAATATTCAAAGAGCGGTGTATTTTCAACCTTTGGTTAAAGTTCCATTTAACATCCAAAATATACGTTTATACAAGTCTAATACACTATGAAATAAAAAGTCTATTATAACGGACCCTTATTATAAAATATGTCCATCCTCATTATCGATAAAACAATATGTTACTTGTGCTGTGTACATCCCTATAGCTTCGACCGGAGCTGTTATAAGCTTCACCGACTACAAATAGAGAATAGTGGTTGCAGTAATAATGGGCGGCGTACAACTACCGCTCGCCGAGCGTTAAATTTAGATTAAAAACAGCTACTCTGAAGCAAAGAGCACGCGCTCAGCGCATTTGTATCTACATACGCTAACTGCACGCAATAATATCTACAACTAGGTAATTGCTATAAAGTGTTTTAGAAACACTTTGTGTCTGTCTATATACCTATCTATAATCTAAATGAAACCGACTATGAAGACGCAAGCGCTATAAAGCACCTATTACTGATGAAAAGGTAAAGTCATACCTATGTTTTTTTGGGCTCTCAAGTGTTTGAGATGTTCTTCATAGCGTTTCAATATTCAACTACAAGTATATAAAAGTATCCAAATTGCTAAAACTGGAATTAGCGACTTAGAACTGTGGAAATAAGATAATTTCTCCTGTAATAAACTATTACCGAGGGCATCCCTCGAGGAACAGATATGCTTAATAATAAATCTTTACATACAACCGTCTCTAAATCGGCATCCCAGGCGCACTGCCATAAGTTAAACCTGGTGCAATTGAGCCCAGTCAGGCCCTTGCTTTTTGTACTTACAATAATCCTACTAATATTATAAATGTGAAAGTGTGGATGTTTGGATGTTTGTTACTCAATCACGCAAAAACGGCCGAACAGATTTGGATGAAATTTGGTATGCACGTTGTCAGGGGTATAGAGAAGGACATAGGGTACTTTTTATCCCGGAATTCCTGCGGGAACTCCGAAATTACCGTGGGTGAAACCACGCGGTACAGCTGGTTACCAATAATAAATAAATAACAATTTTCCAAAAAGAAATAAATAAGTCTAAATCGCAAAGGTCAATCTCTGATTAAACACGAAATTTTGAAAACTTCTTCACCTATGAAGCTGAAATTTTACTGGTAGGTTTTTATAGGTGGGAAACGTTGGCTAAGAAAGGGTTTCATGAAATTCCTAAATTAACACGGGTTCCGCAAAACCGCAGGGAACAGCTACAACGACGATGAACGTTACGTCCTAGCCACGTTTCCCCCGTAGTTCTTTTGTTGCGACGAAACTGGATAACATTACGCATGACGCATAAATACGTCTAGTCCAGCCATCAGAATCACGCGAACGCAGAGGCGAACCCAGCTAGTCTAAAACAAATAAACACAATTATGTTCACTAAATGAATTTACTTATCAGCAACAATCTGGTACTAACGTAGCGTTGTAAATAAGAAATATTTTATTGTAAAAGGGTTGTTTTGATCTTTGATTGAGCTATTAAGTTGATTACTGTACTTCGGAAATTCAGTACTAAAAGTTGAGCAAAGTGTTTTAATTAACGTCTCAACTCGGTGGCGCGGCCCGGCGAGCGAAATAGGTAAGTACCTACGTACGTACCATGGACTTAATGAATTAACTAAACACTTATCCGCTTTTAACCCCTTCGTCGTTTATTTGAAAATATTTTAAGCATCTAACAATAAAGTGTTGAATTTTATTTTTATTGCCTTTGTTTTGAAAATATACTATATAAATTAACCTTTATTTCATAATACAAAATTCGTAGAAAGTTATATAGATACTAAATCCAATTAGCAGACTCTGCACGAAATGAGTGAGATTGTTTTTATCCTCTCCACCTTTTTTTGGAACGAAGTTCCTTAACGCAGTTTGCGGTGAAAGTTAATTCTTAGAAATCATAACGGCCGGAACAAGGGTTATGCGCCATATTTGTTTACCTCATAATATGTGTATTCAGACGTGAGTTACATTGTCTGATTATTTATTATAGTGGACATTCAAGGAATGGAACAGGTAGTCATATATCCACGTAAAATTTGATCTATCCTGGTACAACAAAGAGTTCTCAAAGGTATAGATATAGTATGTGAATATTAATAACAAAACATTGATATTCTAAATACCTACCAAAGATACACAATCAGAGACACAATAATAAATATAAGAAACCTGTGAAATAGATATAATATATACTACAGTTTTTTTTTTTATTTATACAGTTTAGTGTGTGATCGTTTTGCCGTATGTATGAGTTCACGAATTTTCGTGTTTATCTATCGTCGCCACTTTTTATAGGGGCATGTAAATCTAAAAAGTTTTACTACAATGTTAAAAAATGTATACTCTCTTATATCAGCGTGTACTATGCAGCGTAGGTACATATATTACTCACCTTACCTACTCGCATTCAACAAGACGTGTTAGTATTACGGTGCCTATCCATGGGACGTGACAGGAATGTAATATTGTAAGGTAAGTAATAACTTATAGTTTACGTCAATCACGGGAACACGATTCGTATAAGTTGCGAATACGGAACTGATGTCGTATTGGGGGTTTACATTTGCATAACAACCGTTAGTTAATACACAATTGTGTGTAACTAAGTACATAGGCACAATATGTAACAGTCGTCTACAGAGTAACAAGCAAACAAATATGTGTATGTCTAACGAGTATATAATGAATAGAAGTCATAAAATAATACTAATACACTAAACTAAAACACTAAGTTAAAAGCTTGTATAAAAAGTGGTGTGTACACTACATAATTGTTATTACAATATATTGTATATTATACAGTATACACATTAGAGACATATGCATCCACCCAGATTGAAAAGTGTAACCTAGTAGGTATTCATCAAACAAACTCCACCCCCACCAGAAATCGAACCCGAGACCTCTTGACTAGCGGAGAGGCATGGTACCTAACCACTGCGCCGATTTGGTCGTCTTAAATATAATTTATTTTATATTTTCCAAGTTGCACATGCGACATCCATACATCTTTCCCGGCCCAGTATACCGCTGTTATATATACATGTACAATAAGTACATAGGTACAACTTTCCTAGTCTATGATTTTTAACGCAAAATCACATTTTATACAAGTAATTTACTGAGTCACATCAATTAATATTTGCAAAGTATACCTATAATAAGCAACCAAGCAAAAAAAACCTTTATACCCTTTTGAATTTAAGCTTCAAATTGATAACTCTTTTAATAACCAGATCGTACCTGACTTTGCTACAAATATCTACGTAGCTTTAAAAATCAAGGAATGAATAAACTAATCATCAACTCCCACTAGAAGCGGGAACTCTACATAAATCAATTTAACAAGATGTCTCTCCTTCGTAATTCACCGTTGAAAAACGGTCCATTTACTTTCTAATTTCGACTCATTTTCACCACCCATCCGCTTGGGTCAGTGACGCACTTACTAATAACAATATTATCCGCATCAAGTTCGGTCTACCTTTTCTTTGCCTTCTGCCCCATATTAATGAACTCAGCCGCAAACGCTTTTATAAATAAAAACTCGGTAAACACCTAAATTACATATTACTATATTATTTTTATAGAAGGGATCACATGAAGGGTATTTATGGACACACAGGAACCTAATGGATTTCTCTTGTGGGTTGTATTTTTGGATATTATGTTTGTATAAAATGTGTATACCTTTCAAATAGAAAGAAATAACATCGTTAACACACAAATAGGGGAGTTAGGTAGGTATGTGAGATTTAATCGTTTTTTTTAATAATAACATATAATAGTACCTACATCTTTGGCAGGTATAGGTACATCTATTCAGATTGTTTTATTATCAATAAAAAATATGCTAAAACGATTTATTAGGCAACGTGTAGGCAACATTTCATGATGATCGGTTGGGTAGTTAAGGCGTGAAAGGGTGCCAAACAAACAAACAAATAAACTCACATTCGCATTAAAAATATCAAAGATTATTATGATTGTAAGGTCTAGCAATAAAAGCGCAGCGTGTCAGCATTGAACCGCAAAGTTGCTACTGTGCGCCCGGTTATTATGCAAATTTACCATAAAGCGCCTCCGTCCAATCGGGAGAATCAACGGATGCGCTTTCAAAGTGTTCATTAACATAATTTATTCGCGCCTGTCAGTACCGGTCATAAATTTGCGGAGGGCGTTCCCATCTCTAGCCACGGCGAAAAATTGCTGAAAGCGATCACGTATTTTTTAGCATCGACGGTTCCGTACGGTCTAGTTTAATAATGTCATAACCAGCGCTCGCCGACAGCCGAGACCGGTGTGATAAGATCAGAGATACATCGCCCCGTGCTCGGATTTCGAACAATAATATTTTATATGCGAGGTTTCGGTTACGGCAGGTACAATGTTTTATGCAGCAGTGCTGAATGAATACGTAAATCTTATTAACATAATATATTTTAATACCATCCGTATTTCTACTTATCGAATGGAGCTTTTGTGTAGGATAGTTTTCCCTGTAATCGTATCCTTGTACTTTTTTTTCCAGATCCTCACCCTGTAGAATTTCGGTCACCGTAATTTATCTCTTTCTACTCTTAACATATTAAACATTTAATTTTATACCTATACCTACCAAGTGTGTGCTAAAAAAAAATATTATATTACAGACAGAAAGAAATCGTCAATCATAAATAAACTTGCCAAAAAAATACTCGTGTGCAAATTTCGTAAAACTTCACGCGATTTTATACTACTGTCGCGGTCGAGCTAGATTAATAGCGCGCAATGTATGCAAAACGCGCAATGCATACAAAACACGCAATGTAAAGCAAACACATTGGAGTAGCGAATTCGATAGAAGTTCTATTCTAGAAACGTTCGGCCGAGTGGCTAGTAAAACACATCGGACTCGAACATTCTAGAGCCCCGTTCGGTTGGGTATATAAACGGCGCAACCGAACCGGACGGGCAGTTCAGTTTGAGCTTTCGAAGCGATAACTACGAGTGAATCTTGAGCGATACCTGCGACTACCTGCGACCTTGGCGAGACTATTGGACTTCGAGATCAGTCGTTTAGTGTTTCAGTGTTGCGATACCTATACCTAGGAACCCTAGACCTAGTGTTTTTGTAAAGTTAGTGTTAATCTCCGAATAAAGAACCCTAGCACGTAACAATTTGGTGTCGGAAGTGAAATTTGGAGATGCCACTAACTCCGAGAGAAGACATCGCTGAGGAAGGTGTCAGGACGAGGGCACAACGTACTGCGGGGGCTACGCCTGCAGCCCGCCAGGCCACGCTGACTGGCCATCGGGCTCCACCTACTGGCCCCACCCACCAGGCCCCGCCCACTACCGATGCCACGCCCACCAACCTGACCACGCCCACAGACCACGCCCACTTGGCCCCGCCCATCACTGAGGCTCCGCCCATCGGGTCACAGGCCACGCCCCTCGGCCCCGCCCACTTGGTCACGCCTACCACTAGCCCCGCCCACCAGACTACGCCCACTGTCGAAGCCCCGCCCACTAGCTCCGCCCACCTGGCCACGCCCACCAGCCACGTCCAGGCTACAACTATGCGAGCAGCGGATGCACCCGCTTTAGATATATGTAGCTTGGTGGAAATGATGGCAAGCATTAATAAGGGAATGCAACAGATGCGTGAAGAGAACATTAACAAAAGTAAGGGAAAGGTTCTACTGGCTTCATTGTCGAGAGGATGTGCAGGAATGGTGCCGCAAATGTACCACTTGTGCTGCAGTCAAAGGTCCGTCAACTAGGACCCGCGGAAACCTCCAACTCTATAATGTTGGTGCACCCTGGGAAAGAATTGCTGTTGACGTGGCTGGACCTTTTCCGGTGACCGAGTCAGGGAACAAGTACTTCTTGGTCGTCATGGATTATTTCACCAAGTGGCCGGAAGTGTTCGCCATACCTAATCAGGAAGCCGCGACAGTAGCCTCAAAGTTGGTTGAGGAAGTGATATGTCGATTCGGTGTACCCTTGGAAATCCACTCAGATCAAGGAAGGAACTTCGAATCCCAGCTATTCCAGGAAATGTGCAAAATCTTGGGAATGCACAAGACGAGGACCACGCCATATCACCCTCAGTCCGACGGCATGGTGGAGAGGTTTAACCAGACGCTAGAGAGGAATTTGGCGAAACTGGTTGATAAACACCAGAGGGATTGGGACAAATTCATACCGCTGTTCCTACTCGCCTACAGAACATCTGAGCATGAGAGCACGAAGGCGACCCCAGCGTATGTGAATTTCGGTAGAGAACTACGGCTACCAGTGGATTTACTTACAGGCGGACCTCCGGATGACCCCCAATCGATGCAGGACTACGTCTCCGATCTACGGGAGAAGATGCAGGACGTCTATGCTTTGGTTCGAGAGCATGGTTTGCAGTCAAGCGAGAACATGAAGACGAGATATGACCGGAGGGCGAATACAAGTGGTTTTGAGGAGGGATCACTTGTATGGCTACACAATCCTATCCGTCGAAAGGGAAAATCTCCGAAATTACAGACTCGATGGGAAGGCCCGTACAAGGTTGTTACCCGGATGAATGACGTGACGTATCGGATTCAACGTCAACCAAGGGGAGCTTTCAAAATAGTACACATCGACCGCTTAGCACGTTATCAAGGCAGCAATAATGACGCTCGGGACGAGCATCTCTAAGAAAGGGGCAGTGTCGCGGTCGAGCTAGATTAATAGCGCGCAATGTATGCAAAACGCGCAATGCATACAAAACACGCAATGTAAAGCAAACACATTGGAGTAGCGAATTCGATAGAAGTTCTATTCTAGAAACGTTCGGCCGAGTGGCTAGTAAAACACATCGGACTCGAACATTCTAGAGCCCCGTTCGGTTGGGTATATAAACGGCGCAACCGAACCGGACGGGCAGTTCAGTTTGAGCTTTCGAAGCGATAACTACGAGTGAATCTTGAGCGATACCTGCGACTACCTGCGACCTTGGCGAGACTATTGGACTTCGAGATCAGTCGTTTAGTGTTTCAGTGTTGCGATACCTATACCTAGGAACCCTAGACCTAGTGTTTTTGTAAAGTTAGTGTTAATCTCCGAATAAAGAACCCTAGCACGTAACACTACTCTTATAATTTTAAATATTCATTTAATATGCTGTTTGTTAGATAAGCAGTTCAGAATCAGTGACTTACGATATTTACGCAACTTTTACTATGAATTTAAGACTAACATAATTTTCTTCGATGTTATCTGTGAAAAAAAAACGAACCCTAATATTACAAATCTGCAGAGATTACCGAGCTGGAGTGAGTTAAAAGTTAAATTATAACATTTAACCCGTCACATAGCAATCTGTGACAATCTCTTACTCGTATGCCCCATTACTCGAAGGATCAACCTTGCTTTTATTCTCGCTGTGCGACTCTTCAACATTTTTTGTCATAAAGTTGTCACTCCACAGATAATAAACGGAGCGGGAAAATGTGTAAAAGCCACACTCCTTAGATTATATTGTCAAAATGAATAATCACGAGTGAGTTCACTCTCTGCTTATCTTTCCCTTCGTGGTGTAATTCAACAAAAGCTCTTCTGGTGCTTTACGTACTTGTGGCACGATGACGCGTGTCTCTAGAAGTCACGTTTACATCTCACGTCGTTAAATTCCATTTTAATTTACGGTCAGACTAAATACCTACATACCAAGTTATGACGCTGAAAACGAAATAAAAAAGTTCGAATTTGAGATGTGGTCACTGGTAGTCACAGAATAATAAAAAAATAACATTATACCTAATACATTAATTGTTCCTTCTTAGAAATGATTCATAAGATTCCAATTTTTACTTAACTGTGGTTTCATTTGCAAATTGAATATAAAAAATGTCGAAACATTTTTCCGGTTTTGTAAAATAATTTACAATTGATATTTTGATCACGTTGCTGGAACTGGTTTCGTTTTTAGATTAAGAAAACGTCAAATGCAGGTTTAAAGCATGTATCCTTAAAAAAGCAAATAAGTAATTGTGTATTTTAATTTTTTTTTATCATTAACTTTTATTTTACAACTTATACAAGTTAAAATAGGTATCGTACTATCGGTTTCTCGTGTTTTTTGCCTAATTTGGATGCACCTATCTATCTATCTTTATGTACTACTAGCTATTCTCCGCGGTTTCACCCGCACCAATTTCGGTGTTCTAGCAGGAATTCGGGGTTATAATATTACCTATATCTTATTTTACTCAGGGATAATGTAGCATTCTAATGGTAAAAGAATTTCTGAAATCGGCCTAGTACTATTTAAACTAAATCGTAACAAACAAAAAGAGGAAAGATTTGTATTTTTGTTAGTATTTGTTAGATTTATTTTGTCGTGACTCGTAACTCATTTCGTCCTTTCAGTACTGACATTTTGAAAGCTTTTGACTTAGTTACTTATTTTTATGTTTTTTGTAACATAAGTAAGAAATGAACTAATAATTTTATCTCTTGCGTCTGGCTACAGAAAGTGGTTTGTAATCAGGGTTAACAAACCGCTATCGCTTCCACTCCTACCCACGCCTCCGCTGCCGCTCACTCCATTCAAGCTTTCCAGTTTTGCGCTTCGTTTCTCTCTAATTTATACTGGCCGCTTGCTGTCTCGTTATATGCCGTGCAGTTCGTTCGTGTCCGCTTTTGCCTTCAAATCTCTTAATTACTCGGCTATTTGAATCAGTCAACCGAACGGTATCGACATGTCGCTTATGTAAAGCAAACTGTGGATTTACCTAAATGAAAATTTGATGTATTGTATTACTCGTAGCATCATTGACTGCTGTAGACTAACGTAACGTTAATTAGTATATTACCTAATATCGTTAACTTTATTGTTGCGAGTCAGTGAAATTATAATAGTATATGAGTAAAATAAAACAGATTTATTTATAAAACAGAATTATTAATTGAAAAAGTGTTACTAACATAAAATTAAATGCTTGAACTCAAAATATCTCATAGGTCTTAGATTATTTACTACTTAATACCTACACAGTCATATTATGTGAATATTTAATGTAGTAAAAGCGTCATACAAAGCGTTCCATCCTCAAATAGGATACCTAAGCTTAAACAAGTTTATATTATGTTTAAAAGTATTTGCATATAGGTAGTTCGTAGTATTTGGGCTTTGGCAGAACTATAGACATTATTTAGTGTGTGCTCACTAGCCTCTTATAGTTCCTGTCAACAAACAAATTTAATTTCCCATCAAACTGTTATTATTTTACACTCAGTGAACATGTTAAATGCAACTTGAACACAATTCCTATAATATGTTAGCAACATCTCATAATCTTCCCCCACTCTCTTCATTTCACAGCCTTTTTACCCGTTCACTTTTTTAAATACGTTGTTCGACAAATTCACTTAATGCCGCATTAAATGAACCGTGTTCTCATAATAAAAGATTTTATACTCGAAAGCGATTTCAAAATGGACGATATTTCCGTAAAACGAGAAAACTGTGCTCACCACGTCGCAGCTTCAACTCTGGCAGCGACGGAATATTTTTTTCGCGCTCGAACGAATACGAATTCTGAATGAATAAAGCAAAAAAAAAAAGGAAAAAACACACCACATACAAATAACTCTTAGATTACTTAAACACCGTGCTCAGCTAAACATTTATGGCAGTTAATTCATTCGTGAAAATTTTATTAAGGATTACGTTTGGGAAATCCGTATACATCCGCGTCCGTAACATTTATCTTAAAAAGTAATTACAGAAATACCTGGAGGGATACCTTAAATAAAGATTGCAATTAATGGTGGGAGAATCACTCGACTTGTGATTAATATCAGACCGATTAGTTATTTATTTAAATGTCATTTGTCTTTGTCTATTAGCGATATGATTAACAATGTAGCCAGTCTCCCGGAAAACCAATTTTCGAAATATCCTCAAATTAATGTTCTTTTGGTATTCTGTAGGTATACAACAAATGAAAACTAATTTGATATTCGAGCCCTCACCAATTAAAATTGGGTTCGAGTAAAGCGAAACGAAATTTGTGAATTTTTTCCACGTTTTATATTTAACCTGCGGAAGGTAAACAATTAAAGTGAATTTTGCTGTCTCATAAATAAGGCTACATTAATGCATGCAGGTATTTTTTTTATTCAGGAAAGTTTTGGTTTTCGCTTATTTCTGTAGTTATTTGTAAATATGATATATCACTTTAAAGGTGCTAGTTTCACTCCCGTATTAAGGAAGGTAAATAACCATAACACTTGTCACAATTGTTTAACTTTATTGACAACAAAAGTTAAACAATTGTGACAAGCGTTTTGGTAATATAAAAAATTCATATAGATATAAGTATAGGTACTGCTCCTGTAAGTACCTAAAATAAACAGGCATTTAACATAGGTTGCATTTGTAAATAAATGGATAGTACATAATCTGTAATTAATTATAATTATCTCTCATCGCACACAGAGACGGAATCCCAAGACATGGAATTACTCTTTTCTTAAATTAACTATGTAGGTATCTCAGAAGATAATTATGAAATTTTTTACCGAGAGTACAGTTTAACCTCAGTAGGAATACGTATATAGATAGACTATACTGGGGTAATTTCTGATATCCAAAGATAGAACGGGAAGCTATCTTCCCAGAGATCTTGCACTAATGTTGTTTCGCCATCTAGACCGATCTCTATAGGATTGAGCTATCCGTACTTGTTCCAAGACCTAAACTACGCCAACGTACCTACTGGTTGATAGCTCAAAAAAAATAAGTTTGCCCGAACAAGAGATTCACCCGATTCCTTCAGTCTATTCTCCAAAGATCTAGTTTCCTGGCTGGTCCCGGGACACTCGTCGCATTTCTCACGCTTTTTCTTTGAATTTTATGATTTGGTTTTGCGTGAACGCCAGCGGCTAGCGTAGAATTTTTTTAGTAGTAGGTACCTACCTATGTGACATTAACAACTTGTCAATCAGCTCAGACCAACGCAATGTTGCTTACGTATTACGTTTTGAATCGAGTAAAAGGTCTGCTACTATCTAACATTTACTCTACGAGTATGTCTTAAGAAAATATTGTTCGTTAGGTAAGTTTCACGGTGCATTGTGTTGGCGTGGTCCTAAGTGCATGTATATTTATCCACGCTATTGTTGCAGTAGTGGACAACCACAAGGGTGAGAGCTTGGAGCTTTCGCACGTGCAAAGAAGTGACATGGGCGCGTACTTGTGCATCGCGAGCAACGGCATCCCGCCCACTGTCAGCCGCCGGTACCACGTGCAAGTGCACTGTGAGTTATCGCCACTGTCAGCGCACACAGAGTTTTTACATTCACCTATATAGGTGACAATAATGGCGGTCCTTAGGACGAAAGCGTTTTCTACTATCTTCCATAGTATATAATACGTATACTAGCATTTCCTCCTGTGGTTACACCCGCGTTCATTTTCTGATTCCCTCGGGAACCCTTCGTATCAAGATTTAAAATATCCTATGTCACTCAGGGAAACTGTAGCTTAAATTCCTAGGAGTTGAAAAAATATTAGAATGGGTTAAGCAGTTCCACAGTTTATCCTCTAGATCACGAAGTTGAGCACACGCTGGTGAAGAATTTCGAAGAAAACACAGAATCAGTCCTAATCAATGATATCAATATTTATAATATTATTGGCCCTAATTATTATTAATGTTAAAGACAGAGGTTTTGCAGATGTTTATGCAATGACGGCTGAACGGGCTTAGATGAAACTTCTCACATTATCACTGTAGCTGAGGGAAGCTGTGGGCTACTAAATTAAAGGACTTAAATAATAATACATACTATCAAAATTTACTATAATACTATGAAAATGGTTAACCTTTGACTGCTGAATAACATTGACCTGAAGAAAATTGGTAGTCCCTTCGGGAATCCCGAAACTATCGTGGGTACACCACGGGCACAGCTAGACTTAATTGAAAATTCCCTGGGTAATTAAGTGAAAATTTCAGAATAATATCAGATGATACCGAACGATAAATATATTTATATACCTAACTTTACTATTGGTGTCTACAGTCATACCACAAGTGAAGGTATCAAACCAGTTGGTGGGAGCACCGCCCGGCAGCGACGTTGAGCTTCAGTGCTACATCGAAGCCTCCCCAAAAGCTATGAACTCCTGGTATCGGGAAGACGGTAAATGTAATTACATAAACAAACAGTGTTAGAAAACTCATACCCCAGTAAACAAGAACTAAGTAATTTAGACTGTTTATTTGAAAGCCTTGAGGCCTGATTCCCTATGAACAACAATATTCTTCGCACATAATTCAAACAATCTAGATGGCAAAAGGTCGCAAATTAGTATTTTGTTAATTCATCTTTGGGCAAGTGGGAAAATAATTTAGTGGCGTGTAATGGTCACAGTGAATTCGGACCCTGCGGGACGTGTCTAATAACTAAACCAACTTATATGACGTATTCAAATTTATTTATGGTAAAAAAAAAATTCAACATGACATCAGAATTTACAGAATTGAAATAAATAAGCTCATAATATAATTCAATTTAATGTTATACATTAGATCTAAATATATCCATTACGTAGGTACCTATCGTGTAGTAGGTGTCTATTGCATGTCTATTGTTAGCTCCAAACGTGTACGTATTTTGTGACGTACGATTATTATGATGAAATTAATCTTATTTTTTTTTCTTTCTTGTCTATTATATTTTTTTTTTGTTTATAGTAAGTTTCTTTATCGTCAAGTTCAGTATCTATCCGGTGATGGTAGTACATTTGGTCGTTCAATGATGTTTCGACTGAACAAAAAAATGACCATAATATATTTAATGGCGCCGGTGAATTCTTACCATCAGATGAAAATCTGTCAATTTTTTCTAAAGCAACTTATGAACATGAGGCAGCGTAAGGGCGAGACACTCAGACAATTTTTTTTAGCATGTTAAAATCACAGAAGTGACTCTATCCGAAGACCTTGTTATCTTCAACGTGAAGACCTTGTTATCTTCAAATTCTGATTGAAACTCTTTAAAGATTTCTCTTCGCAAAACATGTTTATAAATGGTGTAACTCTACCTGAAACTGCTTCTATAACGTTACTCAATAAGATAATATTCTCTCTGCACGCGTGTATTAAAGCTAAAAAAAAAATATTTTTATTTGTTGCAGCTTTGGTGAGCGATAAATTATTGGAAAACCCAAAGTTTCGCATTACCGAGAAGATAGTGAACGAATATTCACTATGGATGAATTTGACGATAAAGTCTTTGGCGGCGAGCGATTACGGGACTTACGTGTGCGCCTCAGTCAACGCGCTCGGCAAGATGGAGAGCCAAGTCAGCTTGCATAGTAAGTAGCTTCGAGAGCGTTCCAAAACAAAGTTAAGTGTGATGTTTAAAACTTATTTTGCGTTCAAATGCGAACTGGCGATGAAAAATCTTTAAACCTTGTCAGGTCGTAGTGTGGGAGGGGTCCATAGACCTCCGGCTAGCTCTAATAATCTATATCTATTCTATACCAATATTATAAAGACAAAAGATTTGATTTTTTGTTTGTTTGTTACGATTTAACTCAAAAACTACTGGACCGATTTCAAAAATTCTTTCACCATTAGAAAGCTACATTATCCATAAGTAACATAGGCTATATCGTAATCCGGAATTCCCGCGGGAACTCTGAAATTATCGCGGGTGAAACCACGCGGGAATATATAAAAATGAATCCCTATTTACATTGGTCACAGACTCACAGCATCACGCTTGAAGGGCTGGATGATATAAGTGTGATACTTATTGGTGTTATTTTTTAGTATAACAATGTTTTTTTTATCTCCAGGGCTAGAATTGAATATGAACGGTTACGCAGAGGAGCCGATGGTGTCGGGGGCGGCGTGGCAGCGAGCCCGCAACCTCCCAGCGCGCGCGCGCCCCGCCGCGTCGCACGCGCACCAATACTTCCTTACACAAAACTTGCCACCACAACTTTATGCACTCCTAGTAACAGCACTGCGGTATCTTAATACGTTCTAAGTCTGTGCATATCGACGTGTAAGTTTACGGTAACTAAGACTAATGGGGTCCCACTGGTCTGGTTTCATCATCATCATGTCAGCCGAAAGACGTCCACTGGTGAACAAAGGCCTCCCCCAAGGATCTCCACAACAAGCGCTTTCCGCATCCAATGGCATTCCTCGAGCTTCACCAAGTTGTCAGTCTACCTTCTTTTAGGGGGCCTACCCACGCCGCGTCCTTCGGTTCGTGGTCACCACTCAAGAACTTTGTTGGTCGGTTTTATTAAAAAATAAATATTAAATATCATGTTAATATTTGATTTTCTATGGGGCTAGCTAACGGAACGTGTCTATGCTAACAAACGGATGAATCTTCAACACTTAAATAAATATTCAAGACGTTCGCTGTTAAATGTAGGTATAAAGTCGGAAGTGTGCGAAAGTATTATGGTGAGAAACGCAATCAAAAGGAGCGCTCATATTATTCGTTATGCCGCGAGAGGTGGACATTTGGTAGATGTTATTTTACATTAACGTTCATTAATAAAGTAATTTGGGAAATATCTCGTACATTTTCAGTTTTTGTTAAGTATTTTGAAATTGTAAATTTTTTATTTGGCCTGTGGCATTATTCACTACGACTATAACACGTCATGTTAAGATAGCACGCGCCACGCCATAAAAAAAATTCCGTCGGACTAAAAAAATTTTCACTTCAAAAAATACATTTTGTATTGACACAAAATATTATTGCATCTGGAGCATTTCAGATGGCGTTTTTGAGACGCGAGTTATGGGAAAATCATGTTATTGGTCATAGTGAATAAAGGCCGGTATTTGCCAATTCCACTAACGTAAAATACACAGCTAGACCGCTCCTGATTCTTTAGGGTCTCCCCTCACATACCCCCCATCGCGAACGCCGATCAGCCTAATGTGGAGATACTAGTATCGATGTGTGTACGAAGACCCTCACATAGCACTTTGTAAATTCATTGGCCTATAAGAACGATGAGTGTATATTTCCCATTTTGCGAAGTTACAACCTACACCTAGCTGTTCTGTAAATGTAAAACTTGGGTTATCATGCATCGTTCTACTCACGATAAAACCAAACACATACCTACCATAAATAATAATTATGTCGTCTTAAAAGTAAGGTTTATAAACAATGTGATATTTGTTTTTCGTAAGTTATGATTGTAGTTAAATGAGTAAATAAATGTTTATTATTTATTCTACGTAACTGTAAAAATGGTATATTGTAAGTCTATCCGTCGTAACATTATATTATTAACATATACTTAGATTCTAAGAGTTGTAAAAAAATTGTTACCTTAAGTACTCTATTTCATTATTTGCAAACCTTTTTTGTTATACCCACGCGGAGTTATTTTGTATACCACAAAAAAATATGGAGCACCACTCCAAACACGACAAAAATCCAGTTTTTCTTTAAAACAATAAATATACAGGTGTCCCGTAAATCGATATTGGGTGATAGGTAAGTCATAACTTAATAGAAAAACGTGAAAAAATTATCTTTAAAATTTATAAAAATTAACACCCTGCGATGGTTCTTTAACTCCTGTTGCTACAAACCTTACTTTTTTCAATTTTCTTCTTATTGCGTAATCGTGAAGTGTTTCTGAAAATTGCTGCTTAAAATTTAAGTTTTTGCCAATAAAGTTTTCAAAATTATTGCTTTCGTCAGTTTTAATGACTGTCCTTTTTTTTAATAGGCATAGCAAAGAGTTTCATATTTTTCTGTTAACAGCTGTTATGACTTAGCCTATCACCTGGTTCTGGCTTGACGTCGATTTAAGTGACACCCTGTATACATAAACTAGTTTCAATGCAGCGGTCATTTTTTCTTTACGATTACAGGTACATACATAGTTACTCCTATGGCAAACTTAATATGGTATGGTATGGTATGAATATGGTACGTTTTTCTGGTATAAAAATGAGGGTATTTTAAGATAAAATACTTATACTTTTGTGTTCATGGATTGAATAGTATTGATTTTACTCGTATTGCTTATGCTTCGTTTACATTAGTACCTCCCCATAGTAATTATTGTTAAATACATGTTACTCGGTCATGTTAGTATACTTATATAACAATTATAATAACGTATAGTAAGTTATGGTTATCTGCTGCTTCCCCTGTTCTATGGACTTTTATCAATAAATTTCTCAATAATAAAGCTCTAGCATTCCAGAATAGACCTTAAAATTGAAAAATCCACTCCTAAAAGAGTTCTTTGAACGTGACATAGAAGAAGACAGTTGGACTTACCCCGTAGCCGGATTTGCCATAACTTGCCATACATGTTGAAATAAAAATTATCTACTATTAAATATTCTATGGTAAGTTACATAATATAATAAAATATCTGTTGTATTCAAGAGAACTCATAACGTACTTAATCTATAGAAGTAATAAAATAACCTTAGATCTTCAACTTTTGAATAAATTAATCTGTAAATTTTCTTGAATAAATTTAATATTCCATATACATACTTACCTACTACTCTTATCCTTTATATTAAATATTTTATAATACTTAAGTCTAATGCAATTTAATGTTACGTTGACTTTGACAATAAATGTGAAACTCACTAAAACTGAGATGAATATTAAAAAAATAAATTCTCTTAAAGAAATGTTGAATTCATTTGTAAATAGAATTCTTTGTTTTTCTTGTTATTTTTCTTTAATGAGAAACCTTTCGACCGCTAGACTATCATTAGGAATCGGTATGATACGTATTGTTCGTAAGAAATACACAAAAAAGTGGAACATTTACAACGAAAGTATACTTACTAAAAATAGAATATAGCAGAAATTGATAAATTTTATATTTTTAGAACGAAGTTCGAGTCGGTCCGGGTGAAATTTTCCGTCACGGCATCGTAGATTTGCGCTTATTGGTAAATTAATTAACTAATGGGTTTTTCAACGATTATTATTATTGGTTGCTTATGGGTTCGCGCCGGCTGCTCTCATTATGGGTGGCGTACAGTTGTCAATAGTTCGGACATATAGTTTTTCAACGTACCTACTCCATCTATGAAATATACAAATCGAGTAGAAAAAGTCAGATGAACCGGGATTCCGAACATCCGATTGGTGTAGTGTGGGATGCGTACCGTCGCCTTCACCGATTCGCTACTTTTTTATAAACAACAAATTAATCGACTCATATTAGTTTGGTAATGGTTTCAAGATATTTTACACCATTCAATAGAACTTTTAATTTCATCGATTAAGACTTAATATGAAAAATAGCGTTAGCCATAAAGATATTACACCTAGAGCGATAGTTTCATTCAAAATATTATTGTTCGATATTGAAGTACAAAACCAACGCGTTAGCATGGTACAGAGATGTTGCAAGTTTACAGTTTTCTCCTGAGATAAATCGAAATTTAAATTTACTGACCTAAGCTTAGCTTGATTTTGGATTATTATTTGCTTTTTTTTAAATGTGTAAAAAGTAATTACTTAGTGATCACCTGTTATAATTTTTTTAATCACTCTCGAGGTACCTACGCCAAAAAAACAAAAATGTCCTAGTAGATCAGCCTATTCTTATCCCTTTTCCTGTTGCGGGTCTGTTGGAAGAAATTCCACATGGAATAAGCATGACCCTTGTACATGATTAATTTTATACTTTCTTTCTTTTTTATGTGGTCCTTGTGTGCATTAATTGTTATTTAACAATAAATATATAGATAGATAGATAAATAGATAGATAAATAAAAAACAACTAAATCGCGCAAAATCTGATAAAAGTCAAATTTTCGAAAGCTTATATCTCGGAAACTACGAGGCGCAGCAACTGAGTTCTAACTTCTAACTAAGTGTTCCACGAACTGTCACGCATTTTTTTTTTATTGAAAGATGAAACAAAGAAGACTACTAAACCTTTTCAAAACTCAACATAAACATTTAATATATGGGCTTTTTAAAAGGGATGTAGACGGCTTTTGAAAATCAAAATTCTAATTAGTCCGTCAGTTAGAAAACTAAAAATCATTAGACAAGTATTTTTTATTTTTTAAATAAGTGAAAATACACAGAGATAAAGCTCATTAACTGGGTGGGGGCTCGTGACGTCTCTAACCGCTACAAGCCGCCATACAAACTGCGATGGTTAGTGACGTCATGCGAAATTTCAACTCAATGTATCGCCGTTATTTTTTGATTACGTGAAAAAATAAAAAATACGTGTCCAATATTTTTTATTAATGAATTATATAATGAATTATACAAGATGAACTAAAAAAAAATTTAGTCAACAAGCCTATTGTACCTACCATCTCGTAATAATTGGCAGACATCTTAATATGATACCTACACAGGTATATGATTTGCTTTAATCCTAGCTTGCGAAGTATACTATACATAGATTGAGTTCTATCTACGTAAATAAATAAGATACCCAAACCTACAAAAATTACGACTAGGTACTGTATAGGACAGTAGTAAGCCAACAAGTCGAGGGTGAAATTAGATGGGACAATGATGAATGTACTAACAAAGACTAAGAGCTAATGCATTTTTCGTGTTGCACTTGAATTAATGCTCCTCCAGTTCTCTTACTCCATGAGGCTTGATCCGTAGCCTCCACTGAAAATGGCCGAGTTTAATAACCGTGAAAAGGTCACTCTTAAAAAGCTAATCACGTTGTTTGAAGTCAAGTTTACCGAGTGGACCCTAACGGATTTATATTTTGTTTCATTATGTTTAACATTTAACAACGTAGGTATAACAGAAATAAAAAAATAGGTAATAAAAATAATAAAATGAAAATGAAATAATAAAATTCGTATTCTATTATAGTAGAATTATGTATTGTTTATTGTTTTAGTATACAATTATTTTACGTATAAGTATCTGTATGTTGTAAGTTTACGTAGTTTCTATTATTTCTCGTATCTATATATCAGTATTTATATATTTTGTTATTATTGAAATTTATTATGCAGATATTAATGCCGCACTATCTACCTTTCTTTTTACATCTCTCTCTACCAGAGGAGGCTGCCTATGAAAAAATTGCTTTCAGCAATATAGGTCGCCTCGTTGTACGTATCCATATGTTTCTGTGTTTTGTAAATTTTGTGTCTTCTACTGTGTGTGCAATAAAGTATATTTGATTTGATTTGATTTGATAAAATGCTCAGATTCTCTGAGATGAATTTAGAAACTTAGATTAAATATGTTCATATTATTAAACCTTTGATTTTTAATTTGTTCACGCCACTCTTCATCTACCTATCCTTTTAACCAGTTCCCAAGCTTTTTTCATTTAATCTTACTCCAATTAGGTAAAATTTTGTTCATTATGTTTTCTACTCTTCAAGATTTCAATGTTACCTACCTATATTGTTCAAAAGGAAAAAATTATCCATTAAATTTTATTTTCTATGAATTGATGATTAACTGAATTTCCGTCTGCATTTCTAACAGCGTAGATTTTGGGATTCCCTCAGTAGCTCTTTGTTTCATGATTCAAAATAATCCTTGATTAATAGAGATAGCTTTCATCAGTGAAAAAATAACTTACTTTACCACCTATTCATACAAATAATAGATAGCTAATACTTTCAATTTAATTTAAACAAGTACCTTAGGTAAAACCGTAAAACCAAAGAATTGTACCTATTACTTAAAGGTAACAACTATTATATGAAGGTGATTTTATGAAGACAGAAGCTTTGAATTTTGATCAAATAAGCTGTGCACACTCGGTGCACGAGGCGGCGAGCACATAACACTCCAGCTGAAAGTTTTATCAACATAATTTATGCGGGATGTTCAGTGAAGTGGGCCCGCGGACATTCTGGTTATTTTTTCCTCCATTCGTTCGGGGTACGGTCTGAATTTTTGGACCGGGCGATTTTTCAGGACAGACGATCGCCGATTGTGCAACGCGGTCACGTAGTTTTTAGCGTCGCTTGCCCAGAGATGCGCCTGAGTTTAATAATGTCATAGGCACCCGCCGGGAACCTTTTCGTGCGTCTAAATGGTGATAGCTTCTGCCTACAACGTGACTTGGTGCCCACTTTACTTGTATTCCTATCATACATTTAACTTCGTGGCTGGATTTAAGATAAAGTTCTATACATTCTAAGTTTGTGAAATTTGTAAGTAGGTATAGGTATGTTTAAAACAGAAACAATGAAATAGACAAAATTGTGTTGGAAACTTTATATACCAAAGTACTGTTTATATACGAGTAGGTACGTATTTTTAGGTTTGTCGAATGTAAATAAGTAGATAAGTTTACGTTAAATATGACGAACGGATTGGCATAGTGGTCACCATACCTCTCCGTTACGTAGATTCCAGATTCGATTTCCGGTGGATGTGAATTTTGTGTGATAAACGCAAAGTTCTACTTTCCAGTCTTACCGCCGCCCTCAAAGTCGACTTTAATTATTACTTAGTTAAGTATAGATTTTTAAAACAAAACTGCCGCAATCACACAAGTTTAATAAATTAATGTTAATTGGCATTTAACTAATTAAGTTACATCTCATTAAATGCCAATTAACATTAATTTACTGAATGCCTCTGACTGTGGCAGTTTTGTTTCAAAATTTTATACTTAACAAAGTAATCATTAAAGTAGACTCTGAGTGCGGCCGTTAGTGTACATGTATATATAATATAACCATCGATAGTATAATTCACCACATTTGTTTAGTTTTCACAACACAAATATAAAGCTTATCCAATTTGGGATCAAGTAAATTTGCGTGTTACGAAGTGATATTAAAAATTGAATACGCCATACCTACATAAAAAACCCTTTGCACAAAATTGAACGTTTCTCGAATAACAGTACCTCCACAGTTTTCAGAGCAACCAATAGATTTCATACGTTACTGGATAAAAACAAACGACACCATTGTGATTTGCTGCATTTTGTAGCACGAAGCGCTTTCAATGCTGTCATGTGACTATAATTCTTTGAAAACGCCGCTGACAGCTTTGGCGGCGGTGATGCCTGTATGCATAGATGCACTGAAAAAGGGATTCACTATGTCGCGTGTAACCCAAGTCAGAAGTCAGGCGAAAATTTTATATCTACAAAATCCATTCACATGCTCCTAAACTCAAAAGTACAAAAATTTGAAGTGACAATTTTCGCACTGAATACTGGATACATTTCGCAAACGAAACAATGACTATGAAAAATAATCTTAAAATCCAGATGAATGGCGAATGGTGTCAAGCGAGAATAAAGACAAAAACAAAGTGAAGGTGTCGTCTTATTCCTTCGACGTTAAGCAAAGTTCTCTATTTCTATTTCTTTTTTCGTTGTCAGTTACAGTAGGGCAATTTACTTAATATTTGAAAGGAATATTATTATGAAATATCAATGTAATTGCCAACTCAACGCTACTTCTCAACAGTCTAGTTAATAGATCTTCCGAATAAATAAATATAGGTATATTTCTATTTATAAAAATAGAAATCATTGTTTTAAGGGCCAAACAAATGGTCAAACAAAATTATATACAGGACAGCACGGTTTCTCCAATGGTTAGCAAACTTGTCTACAACATAAGGTGTCGTGGGTTTGATCTCCGTAAACATTTATACGTAGTAGGTATGTAATCAATATTCTATCAAAAACATAAATGTGAAAGTGGAAGTTAACCTACCTAACTACATTAGATACCAACTGTAGGTATTAAGAATATGCTTTCAGGTTGTCGACTTCGCCGACAAAAGAATTGACATCGAAATTAGGAGCGAATTTCTGTAGTTATCCTCAAATTTATTTAAAGGAGCATACAACTTGGCTAGTTTTCACATTCAAGTTATACAGTATACTAATCAGACAGTCTAAGTAATTTCAGCTAATTTAAAGCGTAAGTGTAAATACTGTAATATAGGTATACGTTTACATTATTACTAATTTTTTTTAAATGGATCGCTAAAAAATCTTTACTGCATGCATAGTAAAGATAACCATTGAGATGTCATAAATAACCAATAAATTTTACACTTGGTTATTATTTTATTATTTAAGATATACCTATCCAACGAATACGTACAAAGTATGTGCTCAATATTTTTATTTTTATTTTCTTCTAATGCTACTGCTCCACCTGCGTTAACGTTAACGTTGATGTTAATGTCTAACGTGGTAGTGTTAGTAAGTTAACGCGTTAAAATGTTGGCCATATCTACGTAATGCCTAAATTAGCGCACTAATTTACGCGTTAACACGCTGGTCGAGCAGTAGCATAAGAGCATTTTCCTCCCAAACACGTGTATAGTTGCAACAGTCTCTAGGTAAAATATTTGGGACTTAGGGCAGATAGGCAGTACAGTACAAAATAATAAGAGTTCTGTTATGTTATACAAAATTTGACGACAGAACCTATATAGGTAGGTAGGTACGTCAATTGAAATTTTTTATGATTGTTTTAATTCATAATATGTGAGTTACATTGATTACTGAAATTTTGTAATGAAAATTAAAGGAATGGAAACTGTAGCAAAATGATCACGATTAAGTTCGCGACTTGACTCGTTACTAGTATTACACTATTTGTACTATAGCAAAAAACGGTAAATAATTTTTATTAAATCATCGAAATCTTTATAAAAAGAAAGTATAATATATAAGTAAGTATATTGTAATTTTTTTCTTCTATTATAAAACTGTGAAAATTCTCATTATGAAAAATATTAAATTCCAAGGTTCACTACTGAAGTTACAAACGTTTTCTTTCAAAGGCAATGAATAGACAGAAAAAAATGTTACAAGTGGAATTTTCACTCGTTTTTTTATTAAAACGGGCGACGCACGAGTGTTTGAAAGTCGGCCAGTAGAAAATGTTTTTGGAAGCTAAACGCAAACGACTCAATAAAAGGAGGTATGTCCCGTTGGTAAATAAAACTGCCAGTCATTAGACAGGGCGAGCGGACGAAAACATTCGGTCCAATTATCTCGGCGGTGGCGGTCGGTCGTCGAAAAACGCCGGCTTAGGGGCCGCGACCTAATGACGACGCCAGCTGAACTCATCAATCTATTGACGAGACGTGAACACCTAATATGGGCTTTGTATCAGTATATTTATAAAAGGACCACATTAACAGACCCGAGAAGGCTATAATTTCCATTGACACGTCATATCAAAAGACTTATACTATTGAACTGCTTCAATAGAAGTTATGCCTGCCTACTTATAATAAATCTGTATATTGAAAATATATTTAAACTAGCTGTTCGCCGCTGTTCCCTCCGCATAAATTTCAGAATTCCCCCGAAACCTATTTGTTTTGTAAGGATAAAAAATATGTAATTATAAATAAAATCCTACTAATATTATAAATGTGAAAGTGTGTTTGTTTAGATGTTTGGATGTTTGTTACTCAATCACGCTAAAACGGCTGAACGGATTTGGATGAAATTTAGCATGCACGTTGTCAGGGGTACAGAAAAGGACATAGGGTACTTTTTATCCCAGAATTCCCGCGGGAACTCCGAAATTACCGCGGGTGAAACCACGGGGCACAGTTAGTAAATTAATAAAACAGACCAGATAAAAATTCCATAATATTTTAGTTTTCGAAGTTTCTTAACGCGGCATACGGTAGCAGTAAATTTGCTGAAATCATCACGGTCAAAAAAAGGGTTATGTGCCTTATTTTTCCAAATATAATATTTTATAATATATGATGTTTCATAGAGAATTTAACCTTGTAAAGATCCTTTTTTTTCTGGTAAATTTCATTATTGCAAATAAAAAATAGGGGGCAAACGGGCAAGTGGTACGTACACCTGATGTGGTAAGTGATTATATTAAATATGTGAAAAAGCGAGTCTTACTGCATTAGGTACTTGCAAATATTTTTTTTTAATGGACAACACTTCTACGAGCAGTGCAATCCAGCAGTTCTGTACGCTCGCTCTACTCTGAAACTTACAACTTCAAATGGGAAAATTATTTTTCATTAACGCTCCGTTGCGTTTCAACGTGCTGCCACTGGGATTAAAATCAATTACACTTCCGTTATAAGTTATAACAGAACAAACTACAAGTAAATTCTCAATAGAGGAAGTCGAGATATTTTTCACATCTGTTAAATACTCAACAAAAATTTGGTTGTTTAACTTCGTTCATTTTCATTGTATTCTCATTAAATAATTGAGAAACGCTTTGCTCACGAAGAAATTTATCAATAATAATATAATTTGTTAGAGAATTTTTAGGTGTTTAGTATGTATTTTAAAAAACGTAAAATATATTAGAAGTGGATAACATTATAATGATAATAGTAATAATTAACGAAAGTTCAAATACAACTACTACTAACTCTACTTATGTTCGGACTTGTTATCTGTTTCTGACATCGGAGGATAAAATATTATAATGTTTTTAAATCTCAATAAAAACTTAAATGACCATCATCTAATAAACATCTAGACAACTAGTCTAGACATCTAGACAAATTAATAAAACTGTAGTAATATCTGTTTGTAATTTCAAATTAACAGCTTCAAGGAATCATACTATTTCGGAGTTCCTGCGGGAATCGCGAAACTCATGCGGGTGAAACCGCGGGGCACAGCTAGTCTGTAATATAAAGTAAATCCATATATCTATAACTGTCAATATCCCTGAACAATTGCTTTTTGTTTCTTTCATTCTTTCTAATTTCCAACTTTAACAATGTTTCACCGCAAAAGAAATGGAAAATATAAAAATTTACAAGCATTGAACCCTATTCCCGACAGAATTCAATAAGAAACTCCATGGAGCTTTTCTCCACGCGGTCTCTCTGGGTTGGTTATGATACTGTTAAAGAGTCAGCCACCACCAACTCGCTATCACTAAAAAATACGTGACTTGTGTATAAGAAGGATTTTGCCGGTCGCTCGTAAGGAATCGACGCGCTTCGATAGTCTTACCTGTGATATTAGAGACTCGTATATAGCCCTAAAATCACGTCACTATGTTATAACATGGCAACGTTAGTACCTACTCATCAGTAAATTACATATACCTAGTGTACATAAATGGTTATATTGTTAATTAGCTGCTGTTCTCCACGATTTCACCCACGTGACTTTCGGATTTCCCTCAAGAATTAATAATAATATACCTACATAGCTGTTAGTCTTCCTAAAAATAAATAAATAAACAAATATAGAATCTTACGGAAGAAATTCGATTAAAAATAGTGAAAGCCGAATCAAAATCGGTTGCGTAATTTAGAAGAACTAAGCGATGAGCGATTACATTTTAAACTTTTAATAAGACCATCACAAATACCCTATCCATCACAAATGATTCTTATATTTATGTATAAACTAGCTGTGCCTCGCGATTAGACCCGCGTGAATTTCGGAATTGTCGCAAGAACTTCCAATTTTTTTTACCTTCTCCTGATAATTACGAACCCCACGAAAAAAATATTATTCACATCGGTCGAGCCATTCTCGAGTTTTACCGAGACAAACGAACAGCTATTCATTTTTATATTTATGAGACATCATGTTTTAGGTGACTTCAACGTTTGCGTCAACTCATTTCATTTCTGACTAGGTTTTCTTTATTCTGCGGCCTGTGTCATTTGTCTCAGTAATTTCCTGTACAAAATCTCACCGTGAAAGCTTAAGAAATATCCCTCAACTTCTAAGAGTAGGTACATTTTTTTACACTTGACTAGATTCAAATGCGCCCTTAAGAGAATTACGTCTTGTCTTGTTCGTAACGTTTTTAATATTTTACGAAACAATTTATTGCTGTCTTTCTTTTGAATTCTTTCATACTTTTCATTGTTTTAAACTTTCGCACTCCTATTTTACTACGTCTTAAATAAGAAATCATTTTTGTGATTACAAGTTACAGCTCAGATTTTGTTACAGCTGAGATGGTGTTAGTTTTTTTTTTCTACAAAGCTTATCAGCGTGCGGCCAGTTGATGATTGTTGATGTTGATGTGAAACTTCTTTGGATGGGGGTGAATATTTGTGACAGTTTTACTTTCTATCTTATCTAGGTATATAAATATTTATTTTTTAACTAACGGCATTTTCACGGTAAGTAATCTATACTAATATAAAATATTACAAAGAGGAAAGTTTTGATTTTTTGTTTGTTTGTTACGATTTGACTCAAAAACTACTAGACCGATTACAAATATTCTTTCACCATTAAAAAGCTACATTATCCCTGAGTAACGTAGGCTATATTGTAATCCGAAATTCCCGCGGAAACTCCGAAATTACCGTGGGTGAAACCGCGAGAAACAGCTAGTACGAGATAAAGCAGATGTGGTCAAATGGTTACTGATATTTATATCCTACTAGCTGTCCCCCGCGATTTCATCCGCGGTAATTTCGGAGTTCCCGCGGAGGTTGCGGGAAAAAGTACTCTATGTCCTTCAGTTTCCGAGAGAATTCCGGGATAAAAACTATCCTATCTTTTAAGTTGGCCCATATTATAAATGGTTACAAAATTTTATCAAAATCCGTTCAGTAGTTTCGGAGTCCATCGCGGACAAACAACGTGACACGTGATTTATATATATTAAGATTATGACTATAGTGATACCTACTTGAGCACCGACCGGTTCGAACTTCATAGTTTCGCTAAAACCTTTTTTTTATGTCAGTTTCATCTCGTGCGCTTTTACACACACATTGATATATGAAACCGTTTTAAATAGCCTTAAAAGAAAAGAGAATTAGGTTTTACAAATTTCTCTTATAATTAAATTTCTCTTTTAAGATTATATTTACCAGATTTTTTCCTCGAATATCACGTACCTAACATTGGATGGTTTCCTATTTGTGTCAGAGTACGGAGTAGGGGAAGCCCGAATTATTGGAATTTTATTTAAATAAAAAACTATTAGGGAGGTCGAAATGGCCCTAGAAATATATCCCAGCTTTACTTAGAAATATTTTATACTCCTTGCGAACTACATGACACGCTAAATGTATGCTAAAAACCCATATCTCGTGTGTTATTAAATTCTTTTCTTCATATCGATGCTAAACGATGACTAGTTTAATAACATTTTTATGAGAAAGAAATGAGAAATAAAAATTTAAAAACACGTTGCGTAATTTTTCTTTATGCCTGGTTCGTAATGACTTATTACTTTGCTCCTTATAATATAATTACCAGGAGAAATGATAAACGTTTGCACAAAAGTTGCGATTTTACCCGTAGTAGATATAACTTTTCCCCGCGGTTTCTATTATGTCTAGGTATTTGGGATTCCGTCTAAAACTCTTTGTATCGGAATAACCAGGTATATGAGTAATGAGTATGAGTTAAGCCAGAGTATATTTTCTCTTTGTATCAAAGTGCATTCAAAAAATTTTATTTATTTAACAATTAATGCACACACGGACAACATAAAAAGAAAGAAAATATAAAAATTAACATGTACAAGGGTTATGCTTATTCCATACAATTGGAATTTCTTCCAGCAGACCCGCAACAGGACAAGAATTGACTGATCTGGTGTGCCTCAATTCGATAGGATATATTAAACACTATACAGAAATACCTAGTTAAAAAAAAGAAGAATATTAATAGGTATTACCTAACTACACACATATTATTTAATAAGATGATATAATTAATAACACATTTATAGATAAATAAATACATAATTACAAATAAATACAAAAAAATAAATAAATACAATAACTACACAGGCAGAGACAGATAGTGTTCCTTGACTCGCTTTTTAAATAAGGAGATAGTCCTACAGTCGCGGATTTCATGAGGCAGAGAGTTCCACAAGGCAACTGCGTGGAAAGAGAAAGAAGAGGAAAAGAATTTGGTTCTGTTGGTATTGCCAGGTACAGATAGACGTGTTTTGAGGTGTGATCTACAGACAGCATCTGGTGGTCGGTAAAATGAAAAACGTTCACGCAGATAGGGAGGGGAAGTTGGGCTATGCAAGATATTAAATAGTAGAAAAGGATCCGAGTGGATACGGTGGCGGATAGGAAGCCATTTGAGTTCCTTGCGAAACTGAAAGACACGATCGAATTTTTTTAGACCAAAGATGAAGCGTATACTAAAATTCTGCAAGCACTCCAGTTTATTCAGGAGTTCCTCGGTGGCGTCAAGGTAGCATGTGTCAGCATAATCAAGGAGGGGCTGGATAAGAGATTGAGCAAGTGAGATTTTACTGAACGTGGGCAATAAATTCTGGAGACACCTTAGAGAGTGGTAAGTATAATGTACCTTTTGATTTACAGTACCAATATGAACGCTCCAAGTGAGGTTCGAATCGAAAGTGATACCAAGATTTTTAGCAGTGTCGGTATAAGTAATCCGTGCACCATCCAAAAATAGAGAGGGCAGAGTGAAGAGATCAAGAGAGTTCCTTAGGTATCTACTACCGATGACCATGGCCTGTGACTTAACTGGATTTATCCGGAGACCGTAGGAATTTGCCCACGTTAAAATGCGGACTAGGTCGTCATTCATAGCGGCAATAGCAGTCACGGCCTCAGTAGCGGCAAAATGACGATATAGCTGAAGATCATCCGCGTAAAGATGATATTTAGAAGCGATAACCTTAGTGACAGAGTTGATGAAGACTGAGAATAGCAAGGGAGAGAGGACACCACCTTGAGGTACACCCGAACCGAGATCGCACCACTCGGAGAAAGTTTCGTTCACGTGCACACGCTGCGATCGGCCCTTAAGATAGGAATCAAACCATTTATAAGAAGAGGACACGATAAGTGATTGAAGAGTACCCAGAAGTATGTCAAAATCTACACAGTTAAACGCACTGCTTATAATAGGTAGGTACCTAATTGTAGAAATCGTATCACATAAGAAATGAAATAATTATTAAATATTATCTCTTGTATAGATAAGTGACAATATTTTATAATACCTAATTATTATTTATTTATTTTTTTTCTGGTAAATACTTATTAGTAGATACGGTACTTACTTATAGGTACATTATATTACATTTCAAGTTATATAGAGCGTTATTAGCGGATAATGCTCGCTTGTCGAAGTCCTTTTCGAGAGCAATCTGTATTTGACAGATTTCACAGTTTTGATCAGTCGAGCGAGGCGAACCCATATTCCGAGCCTTTTCGCTAACCACAATTCCATTTTTATTATATTTCCAGTAAATATTGGTTATTTTGTAGGCATTTCTTTGTTTCCGCATATTTTTACCAACATCCATTATGTAGTAATTTGTTTACGTTAGTTTTCCATGGATGTGTTAAATATTAATAATTACTTGTCGTATGTGCAATCTATCAAATCAAATATCGAATAATTAATTAGCGGGCTTAACTGTCGTTCCCCGCGTTTCACCCTTAGAGGACCAAGAACTCTGAAATATAATATTTTTTGGAAAGAAAAATACCTACCTCAAAATACCTACCTCAAAATACCTACCTCAAATACCTACCGATTTCTAATTTCAAAACAGACGTTACCTTCACGCAAAATTTCAACTCTTCAGTAAATATATCGGTACATATACATATAAATAGATAATATTGCATAAACTTTGTCCTTTGTCAAATTTTTGTAAAATTTACAATAGTTTAGTCTTTGTAGATATATCCCTATTTCCCTTGGTCACGGCATCACGGCATCACGGCTAGAATAATTTCGCTAATTAGTTTTTTGCCAATTAGCTGATGTTATAAGAAGTAAATTGAGCTACTTTGGAGCTCCTACGGGAATTCCGAAACGCACGTGGGTAAAACTGCAGGGCACAGCTAGTAATGGATATAAAAATCGAGATATGAAGAAAAAAAAATGTTTTAAAATTAAATAATTGTGGAACCTTAGTAACATTTTGTTTCAGTAAAATTTTACAATCATTCCTCAGAGAATCCCGAAAACACACTGTTGAACCACGGGAGACAACTGAATAATTGCATAGTTTCGAATAGACCTTATAATACACGGTACAGCCAGCATCAAAAATATATAAATACTTTTGTCAGTAGTCGAATTTTATTGCTATTGGAATAAGATTTTAAAGACCGACAAAATTTATTATATATTTCTGATGCTGACTGTACATGGACATCACGATGTGCAGGTAATTGGACAGTGTGTCGTGTCCAGCTATTGTTTGTTCAGATTGGAAACGGAAACAGGACTCATTACGTTAAGGACAAAGTAGAACTCTGGTGAAAATTCAGTACAGCATTTCACTAATACTCTGAAATTTTAGAACGACTAGCTGCAGTGGATGCTGACATTTAATTTACGCAGATTACTATTGTACTGGTATTGTAGTCTCTAATGCTACTGCTCCACCTGCGTTAACGTCAACGTTGATGTTAATGTCTAACGTGGTAATGTTAGTAAGTTAACTCGTTAAAATGTTGGCCACATCTAAATTAGCGCACTAATTTACGCGTTAACACGCAGGTGGAGCAGTAGCATTATAGTTGAATAAAACATTTTAACATTATACCATTCAAATATTAATTTAAAAAAAAACGTATAGGCATAGGTACGTTGCAGTGGCGAAGGGTGAAATATTGAGAAAGGGAAGCCGGAAATCTTCTCTAACTTAATTTTATCTAACTTAATTTTCTCTTATCTTTCTCTTATCTTATCTTATCTAGCTTAATTTTAACTTAATTAAACTGCTGTTCCCCGCAGTTACACCCATGATAAGTTCGAATTTCCCGCGGGAATTCCGAGATAAAAAGTACCCTATGTCCTTCCCTGTACCCCTGACAACGTGCATGCTAAATTTCATTATGATCGATTGAGCCGTTAAGGCATGAAAGCGTAACAAACAAACAAACAAACTCACTTTCGCCTTTATAACATTAGTACGTGCAATAGGTTCAGAGATTACCCCCTACAACCTCAGAAACTCATAAACTCACCAACTTTACCTCTTTATAATATTAGTATCTATGTATAGATAACAATTATTGTCGTAGGAACTTTTTTTACTCAAAACAGATTTTTTTTGTTTGTTGGCCGTGGTCCTACTTCTTAGTCCTAAAGTTAGGTTAGGTTTTCATCTACATTTTAAGAACCTTGGTCATAGATTTATCTGTCTGTATAAAAAATCTTAAACTAGGATTACATCTACATCTATACCTATAATAAAACTGTAGAGAGGTCAATTCTGTACATTAAATATATATTCAAAATTAATATTGCAGGATGAATGGTGATCGATACTGATGCCAAAAATGCAATCAGTAAATTTTTTGTCTGTCTGTCTGTCTGTATGTGCACGCATGGGTCAAAAACTACTGAAGGGATTTTAACCGAACTTGGTACGATTGTAGTCCATACTCCTGGGCAGGTTATAGGCTATATAACATAGACACATAGGAGCTGAGCAGTGACGATAAATTTGAAGCAAGTCGGATGAAAATGCGCTTTCGAGCTCTTAACCTCGCATACTTTTACTCAATCCCGCAAAAACGGCTGAACGGATTTGGATGAAATTTGGCATGCACGTTGTCAGGGATATAGAGAAGGACATAAGGTACTTTTATCCCGGAATTCCTGCGGGAACTCCGAAATTACCGCGGGTGAAACTGCGGGTTACAGCTAGTTATACATAATATGTGGATAGGTGGATTCTAAAAGGAAAATTAATATTTAGGTGTAGGGACCGACTAAGACAAATTTTGTGATAATACAATTGAAAATATTAAAATATCATAAAACAGAGTTATTAAAAAAAAACATACATAGTTGTGCGTTATTTAGTCATAGTATTAGTAAAATAATTTCAACATACATTATGGATGCTTAAGTCATATAGAATAGCATGACGTTGAAAGTCCCGGCTTCCTATAGATAATAATATGATAATTCGACTGTCCATTGTGTATTATTGCGGTCGGGCTGGGTCGTGAACCCGATGGGAATATAAATTTACAAAGGTAAACACATAAGAGGCATTGCCATGAAAGTTATGTTACAATGATATATTGAAGTACCTATACAGTCTTGCCTCGCTATCTTCAAACTACGTACTATTCTTCCATTTCTTAGATATTATATTGTACACGAGCTGTAGGTACATCGCTGTTTCACCGCGGCAATTTCGTAGTTACCGCGGGAATTCCATGATAAACTATACATATAAACCTTCTCCTTGAAGCACTCTATCTATTGATGAAAACCGCAGGAAATTTCGTTCAGTAGTTTAAGAGTTTATCACGAAAAGACAGACGCGGTGGTGGACTTTGTTATATAATATGTAGAGATTTGAAAATGGAACTGTAAAAATAATTTAGTTAGGTATTAATTAAATAGTGCGGCAGTAAGTTGCTAAAAGTGGGCTTTACTTAGTTTAGACTCCGGTCTCTCACAAAATTGACGACCGGAATGTCGCAGTGGTCAACAAGCCTCTCCGCTAATTAAGAGGTTCCGGGTTTGAATCCCCGTGGGAATGGACTTCGTGTAATGAACGCAGAGTTTTATTTTCTATAGTCTGGACATGTTTAATCTATATGTACTTATAATAAAACTGTAGAGAGGTCAATTCTTTACATTGAATATATATTCAAAATTAATATTGGAGAATGAATGGTGATCGATACTGATGCCAAAAATGCAATCAGTTAATTTTTTGTCTGTCTATCTGTCTGTCTGTATGTGCACGCATGGGTCAAAAACTACTGAAGGGATTTTAACCAAACTTGGTACGATTGTAGTCCATACTCCTGGGCAGTTTATAGGCTATATATCATAACACTGAGACACATAGAAGCTGAGCAGTGACGATAAATTTGAAGCAAGTCGTATGAAAATGCGCTTTCGAGCGCTTATCCTCACATTCGTTTACTCAATCACGCAAAAACGGCTCAACGGATTTGGATGAAATTTGGCATGCACGTTGTCAGGGGTACAGAGAAGGACATAGGATACTTTTTATCCCGGTATTCCCGCGGGAACTCTGAAATTACCGCGGGTGAAACCGCGGGGCACAGCTAGTATAATATATAATTATTACTTAAAATATATAATTAGTAATATAATAAATACCGAGTTTTCTTGGTCATCACGACACAATCATATGTAGGTAGGTATAGCTTAGTGTGAGATCAAGTCGATCTGTGTGTCCTAAAATAAATGAAAATAAAATTTAAATTTATTTATTATCATCAACACACGTTTTAAAAAGTAGTTTTGTTTCTTGTAAGTGTCTATAATAACTGCTGTTTTCTGAAGTCATAGTTATTAGTTTACTGTGGGTAAAAATAAATTATTTACTTATTATATTATAATACAGTAAAGTTTAACGAGGACTTTATCAGAAAAGTAGATTTTAGTACATAGACTTTTATATTTTCAACGGAATTTCCGCAGGTTTCAAGAGTTTTATGCTCGACCGATGATACTACGTTTGCAGATTATGTTGCCTTCATTTTGCCTTTTAAAGCAATATATGCCAAAATGAATGGAGGCGATTTTTAAAGTTTTATTAAGCAGTATGTAATCCTCAGACCCTTTGGCTTAACTGACAACACGACTGGGTAATGAAGATCCATCCCTCGTGAGCCACCCATCACTTTTTGGAACGGAGCGTTTTTACTAAAGAGGGATTAGTATACCCTTCCCAGCTCGATCTACGAAGATGCTTTATCATTGAGGCTCTGACTAACATGAGGTTAACTTGTAATCTTAACTTTATTTGCCCGTAGCTTCGACTTAATGCCTTCCAGCGGCTGTAATGAAGCGGTTTTTATGAGGACCCAGCCTTATTTGATTGCCATTTTCTATTCACTGAACTCCCCGTCTTTAGTAGGCACTTTATATCTATTGTCTGTGGGAAAAAGATTCGAGTGCCGTAAATATTAGAATTAAAGTGATGCATTGAATTTTATTGTTTTAAAATTCAAAAGTCAAGCTATACTGCACGTAAGTAATTATTAAATTTTTATAATTTTACTAGCTGTTCCCCGCGGTTTAACCGCGATAAGTTGGGAGTTCCTTAGAGAATTCCGGGACAAAAAGTACCCTATGTCCTTTTCTGTACCCCTGACAACGTGTATGCAAAATTTCATGATGATCGGTTGAGCCGTTAAGGCGTGAAAGCATGACAGACAGACAGACAGAGTTACTTTCGCATTTATAATATTATTAGGGATTATGTATTTAACTTAATTTTTTCATGTGAGTTGAATATTAGGTACCTTTTTATCTCCTACAATCCTATAGAGTACCTATCCTATAGTATAACGCACACAACAACAGATCAAAAACCATGACTATCAATATCCATGTCGCTTATCCGAGTAATGTAATTTATATGATTCATTTATTTTATATATTTCAAGAGATACACTCAAATTGGTAATGCTAAAATATTAAATACTTATACATATACTTACTTATGTGTTATAGTCACACGTCCTACTACGTAGGTATACCCACGTCTATACATACTATAGATCTTACCAAAGAAAAATGAGTAAGGATTCTATAAACTCTATAAAATACTAGGTAACTAATAAAATAAATGCGAAAGTGAGTTTGATTTGTGCCTTTTATTTCATGTGCCTTTTCTTTTATTTTATGCCTTAACTACTCCACCGACCATCCTGAAATTTCGCAAAAATAACAAAGAGAAATTTTTATCCCAGAATTTCTCCTGGAACTCATGTACAATAAACTAATGAAAATGTAAGTTAAAGCTGTAAAATATAAGTTAATAAAATTATAATAATATGACGTGAATAAAATCGTCGAGTCAATGTGCTAACATTTGTCTGGTGGCGTTCATTTGCCGGTCGGGTTGGCACCAGGGGGCGCTGCGATGTCCAGCCACGGTAAATCAGCTTACATTTTTTCAAAGGCCCTCTGTGTTTGACGGACCACGCACCACCGGTGAAAAACCTTTTTTCATTCATATCGCCAACTTGCACCGTAATGGCACGCTAAGTAGATTTGAACTAAGTAGGTTAGTATTACAGAGCTTTTTACAATTACTATGTACCTACTAGCTGAAAAAAAGCTGATAAAAAGTACCCTATATCCTTCTCTGTACCCTTGACAACGTGCATGCAAAATTTCATGATGATCGGTAGAGCTGTTAAGGCGTGAAAGCGTAACAGACAGACAGATAAGAGTTACTTTCGCATTTATAGTATTGTAGTATAATACTAGCTGTGCCCCGAGGTTTCACACGTGGTAATTTCGGAGTTCCCGCGGGAATTCCGGGATAAAAAGTACCCTATGTCCTTCTCTGTACCCCTGACAACGTGCATGCCAAATTTCATTCAAATCCGTTCCGCCGTTTTTGCGTGATTGAGTAAACGTATGCTAGAATAAGATAGATAGATAAGATTTCAAAGTTTTCGTCCTAAATAATTTTTGAGAGACGTATCCAGTCTATTTCTACAAATATTGGCATAGGTACAAATTAAATTTTAGTAAGTATAGGTAGGTCCAGTATAATTATGGAATAGGGAAACTTGAAGTTCACGCTAATGAAACTACCGGTAAAACTGTAATGAATGATCCCACTTAAATAAAATTGTTCGCAATAACTTTTTGTAATATAACCGTAGCGATCCCGCTTGGTAAATTAATTAAAAACCAGTTATTTATTATAATTTTTAATTTAAATTTTATACTCGGTAGGAAATATCAGAAGAAAATCTACCTATACCTAGTCAAAGGGCGGTAATTTGTCAAAATTATCAATTACAATCGTAGCACGTAGTGACCGAACCTCAACACTTCAACACCGTAATGTAATAAGCGTAAAACGTATTTCAGCTATAACAGAATTGAATGTGAAACTAATAACCTATTCAGGGCACGCCAAGGCTGAGTCTATCGTAGTTTTCAATCGGAACTCGAAACTAGAAGATTTGTCACGTACGTTGCAACTTTTACAAAGGAACCGTATCATTGCCACGCTTTTCGAGAAACTTTGACTCGCCAAATTACTTTGGGAATATTAATTTAGTATTTTTTCGGTTATTTATAATCTATAGGTTTTTTAAGTGGAACTTAAGAAATAAAACAGAATCAATATTAGATGTTTTTTTAACAATATGTAGGTACGTTACCGTAATACCGCATTACTTAAATTGGGCACAGAAATTGACTGTATATTTTTAATAGGTTTGTATTTACAGTAGATTACATTGATCCTATAAACATACAGGAACCGCATCTTGCTGACTAAATTTGTATGTACAGGTACTTTTATCGAGTCAATAGTTATCAATCCGCTGACCACATCCATCTATCGCAACGACCGAAATGTATGATCAACAAGCTACTCGATCACTATCCATCACTTTCAAGTCAACGCTTGAAGAATATCGGAGTATGATCTAGCAACTCGGTACACCGACGAAAAGCTCGCTTTTTAAGTGGTTGGATTTCACATTACACCGTGACAATGGAGGGAAAACCTGACGGAAAAAATAAGGTCAGAGTATATTCCAGACAAAGGTTCTTTCGCTGTAAAGCCACTCAAGGTGACACTTTACCCGGATTAAAGTTATCGTAGTCTGCCAAACTGAATACAAATGCAGACTCTCGACTCCCGTGCGCGCCGCGTCGCCAAATCGTTGCCCGCCCGCCCGCCTTCCCAACAAGTATGCCTTGTTACAACGATTGGTTGCTTTCCGTTATTGTAAACCAGTTATTTTTTAAGTCTTTCATACTTAGCACATTGGCCAAGAGATTTATTTTTCAACTCAACAGTTAGGTATATAAATGTCATAAAGGATAATCAAAACGTGTCGTAAAATTTTAAATCTTGTCCTAGGATTATCGCTCCTATATCAGATTTCTTTACATAATCGTAATTCATAAGACACTTAAAATATGGGGTGTTCATTTGAATCGTCGTTAATTTATTAATACTTAAGTTAAAACTCTTTTGGAGAACAGAAGAGATTTTCTATTTATAATGGTGACAAACACACCATTTCCACTAATATGACTAATATGCTACGATAGTAGCTTATATGTAAGTAGTAAGTAACTTATATGTAAATATTATTAGTATAATTGTTATTCTAGATATTTTTTTACATTTATTACTAAATATCAGAATTGTGGTATCATCTGAGATGTGGATGCAAATTAACATCCATCGCATAGGTAGAATATGATCTAGTGTATTCTAATTTTAACCAGTGATTTAAATCAATTTCTAAGAAAATACAAACATTTATTTTAATCTATATTTCTAAAATGCTACTTGAGTAAAAAGAACCTCGTGTAAATTAAAAATGAAGTTAAATAATTTAAAAGAGGAAGTCGTGAAATCCTTTCTTTGTGAAGAAATAAAATATAAAAACGAATGCGGATGTCGCCCGTCACGAGTGTTCCCTCTGGAATTACATTATTAAGTTGGCCCGCTCGCTTTTTAGACAATTCACAAATGCACAATTTACTGTTTTTGAACCATAATCTTAAGCTGTGATCTTTTGGGGAGAAAAATTTGAACACTTAAAATGTGGTGATAAGACAAGGACTACGCAATTATGTAGGTGTAACAAGCTCCATACTAATAGTGTGTACTTAAATTAAAACAGTTTTGTCCATACCTTTACATTAGAAAATACAACGTTTATCGCATTGATCAACGATGGATTTGTCTATTGACTTCCATAGTCTAATTATATAAATTACCCCGCATAAAACTCATCAAGTCCTTCAATACTAAGAAAACACAGAACCCTTCTTCTTTGAAGGTGGTTGAAAACCGATTAGTAGATATATGTATAACTATTGGTAGAATACAAATAATAATGAACTAATCGTCAGTTTGATACTCCTTCATCGTCCGTCTAGTGGACGAACACAATAAAATGTTTATTGTCCTCGAATTACTCAAGTGAGAAACGGTATAAAGAGAAAAGAACGCGCGGAACGGGGCCACGACAAAGGCGATCCTTCTTGGGACCACCAGCCGTGACGACGCTTACATTAGGGTTATCGTCATCCGCCAAACTGAACACAAAGAGCCAGGAGCAGCCCCGTGATTCATGTGAACGACTCACTATATTATCGTGCCTTTATGTTGTGTTTAGAAAATCCATATGGTCAACTTATAATTATAATAATAATAATAATAAAATCTTTATTTCAGACTATAAGTCCATAAGGAGTTAATAACAGGTTCTGCTTACATTCTATGTTAGTATTATTAGTATTTTATCAAAGCAGAAAAACATTGAACAAATTTCATGGTTGTGCATCTATACCAAGGCACACCCAGTGTCTCCGGAAGGGACAGTCCAGTCTGTGAGCTATCATTTTCAGGATGCTGTTCCGAGTGCATACAGGCGCTGCAGCTGCTACTTAAATCGACACAGAAACGTTTACTGCGATATCTGTTAACGACATCTTCAAAATAATATATTGTAACAGCACTCTTGATCTAGTGGCCAGGTGGTTCAGGATTGATCCCCGCGTCCGGGTAAATATTTATGTGATATGACGTTATGTTCATCCTCAGTCTGGGCTTTGTACCCATAATAAAAAATTAATTACTTGTTTATTTTTTCTTATTAATGTTCAAATAAAGAAAAATAGAAGTTTCTCTGCTAAAAAAAACCCTTTACATTCACTACAGATGAAGTAAAAGTGCATAACCCTTAATATTATAAATGCGGAAGAGAATTTATTTGTTTGTTACGCTCTTTCGCCTAGCGACACAACTGGTCATGAGTACAGAAAAGGACATAGTGTAGTTTTTATCCGAAATTCTCACGAGATCTCAGTCAATATTATAACCAATTTCAAAGGCAGACAATTACTGGAAAAGAAAACATTGTAGTAGTACATAAAATACACAATATCCTCGACAAGTTCGTAATAATATTATTATCATAACACGAGAGACACGAACAAAGCACCTTGAGACAAATCTTAGGTCGCGGGCGCGACGTTATCTGAAGCCCGCGTCTCACTCTTCGCTCGAGGAAGTATTATCTCACTGTGCATTAACTGGCGTCCGATCTGATTTCCACTAACATCCTACGAGTGTATTCACAACATATTATTCGGTTTCCTTTTGTCATTTGAACCGTTCTAGCGAGCGTTTGTGCGTTTTCGATTATTCGATACTGTTTATTATTATACACATTGTGACGCTATCGACTACCTGGCTTCCTATTATTTACTTAATGTCCACTTGTATTGCTCGACTCGAACTTTTATCTTGTCGTTACTGAAACTGAATGCTTTCGACGTCGAAAACGTGACGTATACTTACCTAATAGCTATTGATAGACCTTTGTAATATTTCAAGTAGGCGTGGATGGCTAAATGCGAAAATATGAAGAATAGCGAAAGATTTTGATAAAAACAAAACTGTATATACCTACCTAGGTACTCAAATTTAGAAAGAAAAAAAATCGGGAATCGAACCTTGTAACTTTTAAAGAAAAACCTCTTCAAAACCTCTCGTAATTCGACTCTGTATTTGAATATGGACAAAAAGTGAGCAATTTTCTGTCAATCTAAAATATGTTCTACGTATAAAATTTTACTTAAATACCTACTCCAAAAGGCAAAGAAGGCAATAAAACTTTAAACTTCAACAAGGTCGCGTTCAATTTTGGAGAACAAAGTAGGTACCTACAATAAAGCTAAATTGGGTGATCAGGGAAACAATGAAATACCTATTTATTTCTTTATCGCTGCGTATTAAAATGTATTAAATATCTACTTTCATAAAGAACAAATTAGATAAATAACGATGTATTAAGTTTCATTCAAAACGCAAAAATATATCGTAAATTGATAGGAACTAATGTAAAAGAGTGGTAAAAACAAAATTTAAAAATAAAAAACGCCATTCATTAAATTATAATATTGATCCTAATTAACAAATTTGGTTTTTTTCTATATTCAAGTGGCAGATCATTTTTCCAAATTATCATAAATATAGAACTAATAATAACTACAACATGACTCGTAGGTACATTATCGTCACAGTGAAATCGTTCTATATACTCTATTAATATATTCATCATAAAATGTTAAGAAATGCGCACGACAAGGGTTTAAACACAATTTGCACTAAAGTAGCCGGTGAGGTGTGTAAATATTAACCTACCTCAGCCAAGCTGTCATAACTTTGGGTTAACAAAATGAAGAAGAACATAACATCCGTTCTACTATGTGCCCACTGGGGAGACACAGATTGTCGGACATGTTGAGTATAATTTTGTGATTAATAATCATGACGTCACAACAAGTATGCCTACAAGGATGACATCCTTTTCTCATTCATAGAGTTACGATATGCCATCTCATCTAAATAAAACCACATCAGCATCCAAAAAACGACAAAACAAACTTTTATAATATGTAACTAGTTGTTGCCCGAGGCTCCGCTCACGTTGTCGTGATGAAAATCCACTGGCACCACAGCTCCCGCCCGTAGTAGGTACCTACCCATTTTATGCTTCTATTTTCAAATTGTTGCAAGTGATGCAAATTGTTTAGTTTTAAGTTATTTGAAGTGGTTATCGCTTTACTTTTCTTGAATAAATATATAAATAAAGACGTAAGTATATCCTTAGTTATTTTAGATTAAAATAAGGAATCCCTGTCCCACACAATTATAGCTAGTGAAAATTAGTTTTTTTTTTTTTTTATTTGAATTTACTGACTGTTGGGACAAGAAAATTAAAGCAAAGTTCTTTGTTCTTTGTTGTTATTTGTTGTGATAGACACTTTAATACGCTTTCGGCTTAGTGCCCCCCTTTGACTAAACCTGTTTTGTAGATTTGCGTTAGGCGACTTTGTTTAGGTAGACGCAGCCATTATTTAGGGGAGTATCTTGGAATAATGCATGTGCCTTGTTGCCTCGTTTGCAGGCGCAGTTAAATCACGTATAAAAGTTTCGTATGGAGCTTGTAAGTGCGAATTAACTTCATAATATAGCCGAAAAGACAAAGACTGCCGTATTAACCGTATACCCTATTTTTTTAAGCTTTTTTATTTTGCTTATATTTAGAACTATATGTGCCCCGCGGTTTCAGCCGCGTGAAACGTTTTCATATATCAACTTTTTTTTCCCAACATCCGATTTAATTTAAATAAAGCCGCATGTCAATCCGTTCAGTAGATTCGGAGATAATCGCGAACAGACAGACAGACAGAAAAGAATTTTTAAAAATTTTTGTGGTTGCTTACTCTTCTTTTATCGCCCCCTGTCAACTATTGTTAAAAATATTCAATGTACAGCATCGCGGATTCCACTCTTTTATTATAGTACTAGCTGTGCCCCGCGGTTTCACCCGTGTGAAACGTTTTCATATAACAACTTTTTTCCCGACATCCGATTTCAATGAAACAAAGCCTATATGTAGCTCGAGGCTAAGCTTAATCTACCTGTGAAAACCGCATGACAATCGGTTCAGTAGATGCGGAGATTATCGCGAACAGACAGACAGACAGACGGAAAAGAATTTTAAAACTTTTTTTTTTGGGCTTGGTTACTCTTCTTTTATCACCCCTCTCAATTTTAGGTAAAAATATTCAACGTACACAATCGCGGATTCTACTCTTTTATTATCTCAGCGTCACAAAAATCGCACCTCTTCAAAAATAAGTTTCAAGCATGTCCCGCCAGCAACGAATACATTAAACCCAATCAATATTGGTATCAATTAAAAGTATATTTAATGACCTTTAAATTAACATCAATTAGAATTCCTAAACACAACAGATCTCATTAGTACGTAACATTAAAAAAGAAGTTGTCAAAATACGCAATACAACGACCACTCATTGCACCTCCCTACAAGGTTATAAAACGGGCGACCTGGATTAAATGTGGGTCATTCGCTATTCAACCTTTGTAGTGAACAAACGTTAACAGTTACAGCAAGAAAAATACCCCAGAAGATGGATACCACTGTAGATGAAGCTGCTCAAGTCATTGCACTACTGCAATCAGGGATGCGGCAATGTGATGTTGCTCGGCAACTGAACTTGAGTCGTTTTTCCATTCGACGAGTGTTCCAACGCTTCCGAGAGACTGGTGGCTATATCCGAAGACGTGGATCTGGAAGACAATGGTGCACATCCGAAAGAGACGATCGCTTCATTGTTTCGAAGTCTTTACGTAATCGGTTCCCCAATGCTGTTGAGCTGCAATAACAACTGCGATCAGCTCGCAGAACTTCTGTAAGTGTCTCCACGATAAGAAGAAGAATGCGGGAGAAGAAAATTGCAGCTCACAGGACTGTTACGGGGCCAAAATTGACTGCACAGCATAGGAGAGACCGGTTACAATTTGCCCGTGACCATGTAGATTTGAAAATAGACCAATGGAGGGCTGTGCTCTTCTCGGATGAGACAAGGGTTTGTCTTTTCTGTAACGACAGACGTCGCAGAGTGTACAGGAGGCAAGGGGAACGATTCGCATAAACCTGTATTCAAGAGACAGTGGAATACGGGGGTGGCTCGTGCATGTTCTGGAGCGGCATGTTAATCGACGGCAAAACGAACCTTGTGTGTGTTTCTCGGACCGGAAGTGCTCGCGGGCAAGGGTCGCTGACTGCTCATCGGTACATAACGGAGATCTTAGAGGAGCAGGTTGTCCCTTAAGCGGGTTTTATTGGTAGTGGGTTCATGTTAATGCACGATAACGCCCGCTGTCACACCGCTTTAATTGTAAGAGACTACCTGAAAGAAGTTGGGATCCCTGTTATGCGCTGGCTGGTGCGAAGTCCAGACCTGAACCCTATTGAGCACATTTGGGATGACCTGAAACGACGAGTACGGGCACGTGATCCTGCCCCTACCACTCTTCAAGACCTCCAAGATGCCGTCGTTGCAGAATGGGACAACACTCCCCAAGAGACTGTTGTCACATTAATCAGGTCCATGAGAGAACGCATGGAAGCAGTCATCAGGGCTAGGGGGGGTAACACTAGATTTGAAGTTGCTTTTAAGGACTTTGGTGTAATTTTTGCTGATAAAATAAAATTTAATTTTTTAATCATTTGCATTAGCTTGCTTTTTTTATTCCCTGGTAAACGAAAAACCAAATCTATTGATTTATTCAGAAATTTAAATAAATTGCCTTTCCAATGATACCCTATAGTCATATGTCTACCATTGATTAATAGGGTTAAAATGACTCTGAAGGGAATTCTTAAAGAAGTGCGATTTTTGTGACGCCGAGTGTAGTATAGATAGATAGATAAATATTATATGTAGAAAAGGGTAGGGAAAGACCGATATAACGATTCTATAGCATAAATCAAAATTCGATTAAAATTAAAAATATCACCGCCTATTCTACCTCTTTTCAGAGCATCCTTTATACACCAAACCTACAAGTCATCTTAAAATTCGGAGAAGGCAAAGCAATCAACGTAAATACATTTGAGTTAGACTTGTGTGACTTTTTGTAAAGTTATTTACATTGACATGCATTGGTGAGATACATTTAGATGCTTTCCTGAAACTTTTGGAATCAAGTTGTCATGGAAAATTATATGGTAGGTATAAACTGTATAGGTAATTTTTCCAAAAACAATTATACTGACTTCAAAAACACAAAAATGAAAAATATAAAAATTAACAAATAAATAAATGTGATAAAAGCAAAAAATAACAAAATACCGATTTAATCCAAAGGGCACAAATGCACGTAATATTATTATTATTTGTCTGTGCTACCACTGATCGGTTTGAAGTTGGTGCCAAGCCCGCTCATGTCTGCCCACTTGGGTTGTTTTGCTCAACTCGCTCACGCTCACACACTTGAAATGTGGCAAGAATGGATTAAGTCCATCTACTCACTCCCTATTTGGCTTGTCAGCGACTTCAAACCGATCAGTGGTAGTCAAGACCAATAAAAATAGGTACCTATTACGAGCTTTTTTGTCTTTTGGATTAAATCGGTGTTTGGTTATTTTCCGCTTTTTATCATAGTGCGTCTTTGTGTTTTCGGTAGTCGGTTTAAATTTTTTTTGGTTAATTTGTTTATTTCTCGCTTTTAAGTGAGATGAATTGCAATTTATCTAAGTTACAATAAATGTTCATCGTCTCCTTTTACATAACGTACAAAAAAGGACAAAACATTTTTTTCCCGATGCAGGGACGTTAATTGTTGAGTTCTCTTAGTACATAACCATCAGTTCCACCTCGCCACATGCATGTGATGAACATAAATCGCTTAGCAACTATAGATAAGTATATTAAAATAATCGAGACGGAACCCGTGAAATACCTATTATTAAGTAGTTCCGATGACCGTCTATGGTCGTCATCATCAGTTCTACTTCTCCAAGTTTTACATTCCGAAAGCAAATGAACGATTGACTATAAAAAATACCCAAATCGGTATAAGTCTGCCTATAATATTCGAAATGTTCCCTCGATTTCTCCAAGATGCCATCATCAGATCCTGATTTAATGACAATGGGACCAACTTTTATGATGTCATGATGTGGTGACCTTTAATTGCAGCGCCATAATTTTTCTTATATAATATCCAATATGATATCACTACCAATTTTACGATGTATGCTTTGTTACGATAAACTAGTTTATAAAACATAACGGAAAAGAGCCAATTATAATCGCAAAGTGGCCGCTAACATAAAAAGCAATACTCATTTTTCTGCGTTACTAAGCTCCGTATACGCGCAGACATTGCAATAAATTTTCATATTGCAAAGAGAACGCAATATTACGAGGTACCATAAGTGTCTCATATATCATTACGGCGGTCACGCTCCCTCGCCTACTTGATAATACAGTCTTTGTTCGAGTCGACTAGAACTTCTATTAACACTTACTAAACGGTATTTCAGCACCATTAGTTTCTTTGGTTTTCAAATTGAATTTTTCTAGACCAATAATAATTAACATTCGGAAACTCCGAAATTAACGCAGGTGAAACTGCAGGATAGTAAAATTAAACAGTTGGTAAGTTTTGACGTTGATGATAATCTCTGGAACTACCGTAACGATTCTTAAAATTCTTTAATTGACAGAAATCCACAGTAAATATCTACGATTACTTAACATTTGAGTTATATATCAATAACAGAATGAGATATAGATATAACATGTAACGATAACATGTTCATTGGGTTTTCTGCAAATAGATATAACTTATACCTATTCAATAAAGAGATCTGAAAAATAAACAGTATCGGAGTAGATGGGTAACTAATACAGCAAAATGGTTCAGACTCTTTGACTTCAAATAATATACACTTTAAAAGTTTGTAATAAAATTATTAAATTTTATTTAAAATAATAATAAAAAAAACACTTTTTCTCTAATTTGTGAGCACACAAATAATGTTGAAAATTAAAGATTACTGTGATTTTAACACTAAATAAATGAATGATTAATAACGTGTGTTTCCCCTTCGTGATTTAACTTTTATTTGCAACATTGTCTGTGTTCTCACAAACTACAGATTTTTTTTATTTTTTTTAATTTTGATAATTTTTAATAAAATTTAACTAAAAACTTCTTAAAGTCGATGTTAAAAGATGTATATTAGTTTGTTACTTCATGCCTGATAATAATTTGTTTTAATATATATACGTAATTATTTCTATACTCTGCCTTTTTATGTTCCGCTAATTCTGCCGGTGTGTATATTATTTGATTGATGAGATTGCAATTTAAAAATTTGTGATAACAGAAAAGCGATCGAAGCATTATTATATTGAATTTTTATGCTAAGCTATCTTCTTTTTATGGGTATAAATGAAATTTAAATCTTTGGTATTATAAGGAATTACCATAATTTACTCTACAAGCCAAAGTCACAAAATTAATGTACACCCGCAAAGTAAACTTTTAAGGTAGTTACTTTGGAACATAAACAAATTTAACACACCAGTTATTTGTGTAGGGATGTTTGATTGTTTAAAGAGCTTTGCCTTTATTAAACGACCTTTATTAACGGCTAAGAAACTCATAAATTTCCTAAGTTTAGTAGATATATTTTTAATATTAGAAAATATGATCCACTGTCTGAAATATTTTCAATAGGTAATTATCTAAGAAGACACTAAAAAACCTTAAGTTTAAATTAAACAGATTACAAAATCAGCTATCAAAAAATAATCCCTACTAATAACTGTTATTACATATAACATGATTCTCTGAATCCATTACGATCCGTTTATTTATTTTAGTCTAAACCGAAAGGATCGACAAACCCTTCGCTGAAGCTTAATCTTTAGTCTATATATTGAGTTGCCGAATGAAAATTCAAATTATCTTAACTTGACCTCACAGGGTCTATTGACATTGAATTCGGTAATTGATTTGATTAGGGCGGCATCGGCTCGCCGCTGTCTCGAATCACGTACTCACACCGCACCGGAATTAATTAATTAAAACCGTCTCAGCTATATACCTACGTGAGCTACATCGAGACATTGTTCAGTTACCTTGTTTGAATTGACTTCTATTTTTTAATTATAGATATCACAAATTATTATTGTTATCCCTTTATCAATCGAATACTATATTTGATCTCATTTAGGCTCAGACGAAATAAATAAATTTTAGTTTCTATATCTCTCTTTCTTTAATTCGTATAAATAAAAAATGTGTAATACTTTAAATGTCTGAGCTTTATTATTTATCGGAGTATATCATGCTCCGGCAAAGTTGGTATGGATATGGAATGCTGCGCTGGATAGTAGGACCGATCCCCGAAGGTCCGATCCCGATGTAGACTTTATAGTTAGACCGATTTTGGTTAAACTTTTCAAATCTGATGAGTTTTACATTTTTTACAGTTACGAACTAATCAGTCATCATTGTTTACATGTAAATATATCAGATCTTAAAAGAATGTAGTTAAAAATACGTCAATAAAGGAATAATGTAAATATAAAAATGATCAGTTGCTGGGTAATGTTTTGTAAAGAAGAATAATGTAGAACATTGACAAGCTTGATTGACATATGGGTGTAATTTATTGAGAAATTGTATCGCGTAACAAACGCGCATTTAACACAATATCGAGTGTGCATAGGTATATACTAAAAAAATATCTACGTACCTAATTTTCCGCTCTTCGAGTTTTGCTAAAATTCTACATTTCTTTTTATTCGTTTTATATACCTACATACGGGAAATCTTTTTCCTTAAATTAAGTTCTAGTTGGTGGTTAACAAGTGAAAAGGGAAATTCTGAATAATTGTATAGGTATTTAAACACTTAAATATTTCATGACTTATGATGAACGCAATTTTACAGTGTCATAAATACCATGCAATCGAATTGAGTGAGAGACTGACATATTTCAAAGTTCTTAGAGGAAACTTCCGGAATATTGATCAGCTCGAATCTCTCATACCGCAGCGCCAGATGCTCACTGAAAATTACTTTCAGATAAATCTAGTTGAACTGGTTACAGAATAGCGGTGCGATGTGCAGATATACTTGCTGCCATATGCTCGTTTATTACTCATGCTCACGTACTTTCATGGAGGGTATGCTATTATGAAGAATATTATAAACTATTAATAACTATATTGTACTTACAACACAAATAAATGTATACCTAAATCTATACACATAAATAAAATGGAAGTGTGTCTCTATAATATTAAGATAACAGCCTTTAATAATTGAAATTCAAATTTCATAAGTTTTTTGTTTCTTAAATAATTAAGTATATAGACAACACGACAAATTGTACCTCTCAAATTCAAACCTATTTTTATTAAAAGTATATTTTAAGTTCTATGCGTACCTACCTACTATGTTAAACTGCGAATATTCAGTGCAAAAGATCGTGAAAGAAGCACAGTCGGACTCTATAGTATTTATCCGTTATTAAACGGATCCTCTCCAAATCCACGCTAAAGGTAAAAGTAATAGAACCCATAATATTTTTGTCATCTTAATTGTTTCGATCCTGCGGGGCAATGGTGAACAGGCCATGTCAGGTAATTTGGAATGCTCGGCCTTATGCCTCTTTTGTTAGTTCTCTGTTCATTTAATTTTGACTATTATTTTAGATGCTTTGTAACTTCAGAAATATAGAAGAAGACGAAATTAAAAGAAAATCTGTTAAAATACTAAAAAAAGAATAGAAATAAAAACTGAAACGTAATTATAGAAATCCCAAAAACAGATTGGAAGAACGCAATAAAATTATGAAAACTACTGCGATGTAAAATAATGGGCTAATGGGAAGTGTACTACAGATGGACAGGCAACATCGGTGGTTATAACAGTGATCTCTGACGTAATTAAAATGTTAGTTCGTAAAATTGCCCCACTTTGGTGTTCGAGTTTATCCGACGGTAAGCCCGAACACTAAGGGTTTGGTTTTTATCATAATGTTACATTTTATTTTTAAAAAACTATAAAAAATTTGTTTTAATAATGCTTTGTGTCTTAATTCCGCTGTTTTATTTATGTTTTCCCTTAGGTTTTCACGTTTCCCCTACTTTCCTCTAACTATATTTATAATTATCTCCCCTCTATGATTTTCTTTTAAATATCTTAAATTTTCACATAAATGCTCCGACTTACAATTTTAATATAGACTTAATGTGACTGTGGTTTTACCTTCATAAGTTTCACGATTCCGTGACGTTGAATAATTTAATAACATTTGCATACCACAAAAAATGAGAAATACAAATTGAAAATGTGATATTTTATTTTTCTTGTGACATGACAGCGTGACGTCACTGATTCCCGTTTGTAATGTGTAAACCCTACCTTTATGAATTCCAAAAGACATGATGTTTGCACACAATTTAAGTAGGTATCCATTATTTTACTTGTAATATAATATAGATAATCCTAATAAATGCGAAAGCGAGTTTGTTTGTTTGTTACGCTTTCACGGCTTAACGGCTTAACCGATCACCATGAAATTTTTTATAGGTACGTAGGTACACTTATTAACTTTCATCGCGGTTTCAACCGTAGCAGGATTCTTCAGTAGAGATAAAAAGTATCTTTCTCGTAAGTATGTGTTAGTCCAAAAAAACATTACACAAAATTCCAGTGTGAGCCCTCTTTTCATTACCTTTCTCAAAATTCTTTCTCAGTATTTGCTTCAGACAGTTTAAATACTCTGTTTCCAACTGAAACTACACCTGCAAACGATGAAAATGAAAAGAAATCATTAATTTACTGATATTGATTCTGTCATTTAATTTGTTTTTTTTGTATTACAGTGCTGATTTATATAGTAAAGTTTTGTATTGGCAAATTTTTATGGTTACTGTCTTACAAGCTGATTATTTGCTAAGAGCTCCCTAAAAGATCGGAAATCTATAGCACCAATTTGCAGTTTCAACTGTACAAACTAGGCTAAAATATATCTACAGTTTTAAATTGTAACTTAATTGGATAATATACGGAAAAAGATAAAGAACATGGACCCAACCCATGTAACCCCAATATACTTGTAATGCAGTGGCAATGTAGATTAGGTGCCGTATGTGCAGATACTCGTTAAATATTGCCCTCCCTAGCCCGACACAGGTGCACTGTTTATATAATATTCAGTATTCACATACCTACTCTTCGATGTGTCTATGTAGTATACGGGTATCTCGCCTTTTTATTTTTATGACAATGCCTACGAAATGCTACGAGAATTGACGTAGCTAAGGATTTTATCTAGGGCGATATGCAGCCATCCAACTGAACTAGCCACAATCATGTAATGAATCTAGATTATTTAGAAATCCTACTAATATTATAAATGTGAAAGTGTGGATGTTTGGATGTTTGTTACTCAATCATGCAAAAACGGCTGAACGGATTTGGATGAAATTTGGCATGCACGTTGTCAGGGGTACAGAGAAGGACATAGTGTACTTTTACCCCGGAATTCCCGCGGCAACTCCGAAATTACCGCGGGTGAAACCGCGGGGCACAGCTAGTAAATAATAATGCACTAATTCACTTTCCTATTTATCATAACATGGCCTATTGCATCACCTGTCGCCTCTCATAATATTAAATGAAAAGTGATCAAACAGTAAACCTTTAATATTGTTAATTTTTCTAGGGTGGGCTAAAAAGTTTTTAGAGTGGACATTGCCCATACTGCTACCGCTCTAGCTATAGGTACGCATACGCTATGGCTACGAGCATCAGTAACAATGTGTTGATATGCTGTGTTATTTGCAGCTTCGGTGACGATAGGTTATAAGGTTATGGAATTACGTATATTTCTCGTTTGTCATTCCTGCCAGAGACTATTTTGTTGGGCGGTGAGTGTAAATTTCATGCTTACATGTTTTAACAGATCCATAAATCATTGCCAATAATTATACCTATATTAATTTTATGATGTAATTAGAAAGTAGTGGAAGTTTTGTAGTATATTGACCGCCCGTTTATATTCGACGCCTTTAGTTCTAATAGACAATTTTTCACAACAGAAGAACCCAAAGAGCGACTTCCACTTCACCAAACTGCCTTTTGATAAAGAATACCCTATATCCTTCTCTGTACCACTGTCAACGTGCATGCAAAATTTCGTGATGATCGGTTGAGCTGTTAAGGCGTGAAAGCGTAACAAACAAACGAATAAACAAACAAACAAACAAACTCACTTTCGCATTTATTATGGATTCAGCTACTTGGGGTGAGTACTGGTCATCATCGGTCATTCAGTTTCTCCTTTTAGTTAGATATCAGTTCAATGTTATCTTGCAAAAAATGCTAATAAAAAAAAATTGGACAGCGAAATAAATAAACAATATTCGATTACAATATGTGTTTTATTTTAAAGTATCATAAAATGATATCAACATCTTAAAGTTAACATTGATAAATAGTTTATTAGTGTTATTATTATTGTCTTAATTTGATATTCGTTTATTTACATTACAGTCATCACGATCGTTACAGATTATTATTGTCGTATTGAGTATACAAATACATACGTATTGGAGATTATATGTTTGGTATTCCATTATTTTTATATCTATGTTGGGAGCAACACCGACTTCTTTAAAATAAGTATTACTTACTTGAATAGTTTTTTAATTAGCCATTAACAACTTTTAGTAAATTATTATTTATTATACCGAGTTATATTGATATATAAAAGTATTTATTGTCAAACATTAGGTATATCAATAACATCATTCGCAAATAGTTTACATTGAAATTAAAACTACAAAACAAACGAGATGTAACCTAATTATACACTAGTGACTTGACACTAAGAACAAAGTCACATTTTTACCATTTCTTTTTGCTAATTTTGATAACTAAGTATGTAGTATAAAAAGTAAGAGGTAATTTAACTACAAGTGATTAAAAACACGTTGACATGAGCAGTAAGACTTAGGTATTTCAGTATTTCTTGAGTTTGTAGTTCAATATTTAAAATCAACGATTATTTTTATTTATTACTTAAATGATGCAGGTGTAGGTTTTATGGTTAAATATTAAAATTTGAACCAATATGTAGTATGAATGAACTACAATATTTTTACAAGTAAATGAATTTTCATTTTATACTACGTGAAATATTAAAGTATTAAAGTAGATGTATTTCAGTTTCATGAATCCATAATTTTTATAAATTAATATAATATTATTAAACAGGAGACCTGATTACCTCCATTTAATATTCTAATCGGAAGACAAATTTACTATTATAATACCATAATTATATAAATATCAACTTTAATGACTAACATGTTTGATTTTACGCAACTAGGTTCTATCGATGTTCTAATGATTAGCTAATCATACTAATTAATACTTACTTCACACCGAAATTACGTACCGATATCTAGACTCCTTACAAAAAAGGGTATGTTATCTAGTATCAGTTTACCCTTTGATGGAGGGATTATATTGTGAGATATCTATTACCGAACTAAAATTAACAAGCTACGCAATTTTGACTCAACTATTTAGTATAATAAGTGTTTAAGAAATTAACATAGTGAAGTACTTATGGGTAAACGAGCACTTAAATAATAATAATACACTAATATAACCAAAATATTAATTTATCAATTCTTTCACTTATTTCTCAGATCGTTTTTTTATTATCTTTTCTTATTAAATCATTGATTAGTGATGAAACCAGCAACCCGTATTGAAAATTTATGATTAATATAATTGAAGCGATTTATTACTATGTAAATATACTTTCTTGAGAAAAAAGGTTTTAAATTGTATCGTCAAATTACCATATTTCGGTTTTTTTTACTATAATTTATAACGGAATTTGGTATATATATATGTAAATGTATTACGGTAGGTATTAGTTACGTAAAATAAAAACTTTAATACATATTGGTCTTTCTTTATCTTAACCCTGTGTGTATATGTATAATATATACGCGTTTTATAATGATTATTGTCAATGCCATTAAATATTCTGAAATTATTACTCGAATAAATAACAGGTAATGTTCATTGTGTCACTTATACTTAAAATTAATGAATAAGGTAATTAAAACAATATAGCAATTACAGATACAAAATACTGAATACTGTTAACCGAAAGGTAAATCATTATTAATGATACGATATTGATCCATAGGTAATTAAACATTAGGTACAATTTTGTTACCTAACATATTAACATATTTTTTTATGTTTTTCTACGACGTCGTTTGATATGATACAAATGATATTATTATGTACTATGAAATACTTTACCTACATATTATATTATGCGTAAAATATTTCATTTTCGTTTTTACAGAATAAACTTACCTAAGTACGGTGTGTCTAAGACATTATGGACCATTATATTGTCCCAATTATTGTCACTTTACAATAAACCTTAAAATTAAGTCGATTTCAATATAATTTTATTTGAATACAAAAAATTTACGCCAATACTTCACTAAAAATGTTTTGAATAACAACCTCAAAATACGTACTTATACTCTTATAAAATTCAACAGCCATTTTTTTATATCACTACGTATCTATATTTTGATTTTCCGTACTATAATAATAATAAAACAAATAAAACTGTACTCAATAAAAAAAAAAAATCTAAACGACCACCCCTACAACGGCTTCGACTAACAACAGTGCGATAAAAAAGTCGAACGGCAACTTTACGATTCGAGTGCCCGTGCTTTTGTAAACCACGACGTGTCTCGGCGGGCCGGAAGGTCGCACCTTTTGCCTTTCAGTTCTTTGCGCGTATTCGTTGTGAGTGTTATTCTGGTGGCCGTAGCCATTGACGTTATAAAAGTTGAATGCGTTGTTGACCTCTGGTTGCCTTTGGTCGGCGTCGATGGTGTTCTGATTGCTGCGGTCGTGCTGTTTCTTCAGGTGTCGCTTGGGCGCGCGCGTCGTCGTCGCTGCCGCCGTGGGTCGCGGCGTGGTGGTTGTCGTCGTCGTAGTTGTCGTTGTTGTTGTCGTCTTTTGCGGTGTCTCTGTTGATAATGTGAAGAGCTTGATTACCTTTATAGAATGGTGTCTACGTCGTAATAACTGCAGGTGATAAGTTTTGTTATAATCTTTTAAGGATTTTTGTATGTAGGTACCTAGGTATCTACTTTTTGTTCTCGAGTTTAAATTCTGTAAAAGTATTTTCAGTAGGCAGCAGTGGCGAAGGTACCATAGAAGCCGATTCCCACCGGCTTCCCTTCAGACGCAACATCTCTCTCCGTAATTGAGAACGTTGTCAGGGATACAGGGAAGGACTTTTTATACCGGAATTCCCGCGGAACCTCCTGAACTTATCGCAGGTGAAACCGCGGGGAACAGTTAATAGTTTAATAAGTTGAAATTAAAGTAGATTTCCGGCTTCCCTCTTTCAATATTTTACCCTTCGCCACTGGTAGGCAGGTACCTAAATAGTATAATAACCCTATTTTACATTTCTGACCGGAGATTTTTTTGGTGGAAAATTGAAGATATGACTGTTGTTTTTTGAGAGTGTGATTATTGATGGTTCTTAACTGCTAAATAGTTTAAGTTGAAAAAGGTTTTTTAATTACCTACCAAAATATGTAGCCGGAAAGAACTTACACTTAGTTGCGGTATTATAGTTCAGAATAACTAAAACCACTGCCGAACGATTGAATAGCAATAATCAGCTTTACACGCTTAAAAAAAAACTGAAAATAAAAAAAAAATCTTTACATTTAATTCTACAAATAATAATAGATAGATACTTATAACTCTTTATTGAATCAAAATACCAAACAAACAATTATAAAAACAATATATCAATAATAATGTTACCTCAGAACATAAATTTCTGAGTCTGTTACAGTTTTAGAGCTCCCCACGGCTGAGCTGACTCCTAAGATGCTTCATCCTGCGCACGCAGTAGATTGCTTACCTTTCAATAAAATCACACCGTCCGCCTTCCCATAACCGTTGACCGACGAGCACGCATACTCCCCGAAGTCGTTCCGTTTGAGCCGAGTGATGTTGAGGGTCATTCGCAGAGCGTAGTCATTCATCGGCTCCTCCGATATCACGTATTTAGAACTGTTCAGCAACTTGCCGCCTATACGATAAAGATAAGTAGTTCATGTCAACTTGGTCAAGAAACAGTGCAGGGAAACTGTAAATGAAGTTATAGTATAACTAGCTGCGCCCCGCGGTTTCACCCGCGTGAGTTTCGGAATTCCCGCAGGAACTCCCTTTAGGGGGATGAAAAATAGATGTTGGCCGATTCTCAGACATACTGAATATGCATACACAATTTCATAAAAATCGGTCAAGCCGTTTCGGAGGAGTATGGGAACGAACATTGTGACACGAGAATTTTATATATTAGATATTAATTAATTATTATATAAGTTACTACCCGTGCCCCGCGGTTTCACCCGCGTGAGTTTCGGAATCCCCACAGCAATTCCAAAGTAACCTAATTTACTTCTAATAACATCAGCTAATCAACAGTGAAATCCCGCCAAAATCGGTACAACTGCTTCGGAGACTTACTCGCATGAGTTTTGGAATTCCCGCAGGAACTCCAAACTTCTTTCATAAGAACCTTTTTCTTACAACAAGAAACACAACAAAAAAGAATTAGCGAAATTGGTTCAGCCGTTCACGCGTGATGCCGTGACCAAAGAAAATAGGGATTCCTTTTTATATAGGTATTTAGACTAACTGTTCACTGCGGTTTTATCCACGTTAATTTGAGAGTTCCCACGGGAACTCCATGAAATTCGTTCTGAGTCTTCTACCTATAACCTGTCTTTCAGCTTCATAGGAAATGTAGTTTTCGAAATTTTGTGTTATCTCAGCGAGTCCACTGACCTTTCGCTTTTATATACTTACGTATGTATACATCGAAGATTAGATGTAAGATTAATCAATATATAACATAGTACCTAAGTAGATACCTATAATAAAACCTAACCGGTTACATATAAGCAACTGGTTACGTAGGCGGCCGAAGATATTTAAATTAGGTACTATAAATGCAAACATGCTGACAGCTTAAAAATAGACACAATTTCAGGATAGTAAATCGTATAAACTAATGTGAGTACATTACCTAACGAAAATGAACTGTACGCATTGTTAATTTTAGTTTTGATAAAAATTAAATTTAACAATGCGTACTGTAGTATATGCGAGTAAGAAATAAGCATGCACTTGTCGTCTCCTTCGCACGGGCTCAAATGTAGATGTGTGTGACGCACAGAGTTAGTACGTTACCGACCGAGAGACGAGTGTGGTGTGTAAGTACAGTGCTGAGACCGCGTGCGCATGGAGCCGATATTATTGGTATTTACGATTAGTCTAAAAGATGTCCCAAGTAAGTAGTATAGCACAACGTTCATCTACTACATTTTGGCGACGACGGGCTGAATCCGTAAGTTTTTTTATTTACATAAAATATACCTAAGTACCCATACGTGAGAAGAAAAAAAAAAGGTAAATGGCTAATGAGGAATGGATAAGTAGAGCTAGTATACCTACATAGGTAGGTAATACTAATTATTTAAAACAATGATGTGTTTTCATTTCTCATTAACAATATTCATAGCATTAAATTAACCATTATTGAAAAAACCCTAGATGCACGGTCGGCCCGCGACCGTTACCAAGCACTCGGCAATTCTACTTGAGTACCTAGTTATAAAAAAAAAACTATAAACAGTGTTTTGCAAGTTCAACCTTACGCAGATTGGTTAAAGTTGTTTGTACCCTTCTATCAGTTATTTTCTGTTCTGCGGTGACGATTACTTTCTTTGTATTTTTGTTTATACGAACGTTGAATTGGTTTCTGGAAGTTTGTCAAATTGAGTTCTAAACACATACTTATACTTATCTCTGAGGTTTTGGGTGGGGACATGTGATGAATTAATGAAAAAAAAAATATTTACAGATAAAATTATTTATTATTTGGTTCGAAATGTATTGGTAGAACATTTTATCGAAACGAAGTAGGTAGCTATGGCGAGCTGCCGGTTTGTGAAATTCATTTGTTTGTGGTATTTACTATGAATCACTCTTGGAACTTGAAAGGTATAATTGTTTCTTTAACTGACGGTCAACTTAAGCTGTCACGGAGATTTCTTTGTTGGTACCTATCGCGCGACGTACCTATTCATTAACCACTCTAACTACTTTAAATTTGGAAACATAGTATGCGTGGCCATCATTGAGCTATTGGGTACTAAACATTACAGCCATGTACTTATAGGTATTTCAGCGGGCCAAGACGTAGCGTTGGCTGCATTTTGTTTAATTACGTTGATGAATGACTTTGTGTGCTAGCGTCGACAGGTGGCACGGGCTTTCGTACTGGATTGTATCTGTTGAATCTAGGTACTTACCCAACAATAACAAACCAAATGATGTTTCCTTAATACTTATATACAACCTTTTATATGATGAGATTCTTATATACCTATGTATATTGACGAATAGCGATATCACTTTTACTTCTTTAACAAAGTAGATTTGTATGTGTGCAACAGCAGCACGATATATATATATACCATATAAAACTAGGTATCGTATCGGGTCTGTTGAAAGTGGTACCGATGCCGACGTTTGGAACCGGGATGGCGGTGCGTGTTAGTGTCATTGTTATTATTATTAGATATAATACGTAAAGAGTAATTATACTCTTATTATATGGGCGAATGATGATGGGCGTGATTTCTTCTAGTAAAGTTAGTGAATGGTAATGCTTAAAATCGGTCATTAAATCTAATCTATATTTGTGTGTACTATAAGTACCTACCTACACCTAGTCTGGACTGTGTACTTTCAGAAATGAATAGATAAATGGAAGTGCAGTGATTTCTTAGTGGCGGAATATTGTGTTTTGGCGCCAGGAGCACGTCTTTCATGGATCATGTCGTTATAAAAGGAAGGCTTTGGCCGTAGTATATATTATTACTCTGAGCTTTGGCGTACCTATACCTAATCACGTTTAAAAAAAAAAATTGTCTTGTACAATATGCTATCCGGATCTTTGAAGCCGTATCCGGGATTATTATACATATACAAGAATCTAATGGTCGTTTGAAGTTCATAGATTTATAATATATAAATCTAGTAAATTAAAGCGTATTAATAATATTAATAATGCCTTGTCGTACAAGATTCTACCCGGATCGTTGTAGCCGTATCCGAGATGCACATGTAAATTTGTAAATATATATCTACAGTGAATGTTCGTTTGAAGTTCATAGATTTATATGTAAATCTAGTAAATTAGAGCGTATTAATAATATTAAATCAAATATATAAATAAATTAATAATATACCTGCATATTATGGTATTATAACGCGAACCAAAGTGGGCTGAGCAGATGATGCCTGCTCAGTAGCTTGATAAAGATGAATATGACGATGACATGACGAGGACCAGTGGGGGGGCTGAGCAGATGATGCTTGCTCAGTACCTTGAAATTGATGTAAATGAGGCTAGTGGGGCTAAGCAGACGATGCCTGGTCAGGATGCCTGGTCAGTACTTAAATGATTTGATATAATGAAGTATAACTAAGCGGATGGCGTCCGTTCCGTGTCCTGCCACAATCAGAGTTGTCTTGGTTAACAGAAAGATAACTCATGGCAATGACTTTACTTGAATAATTTGACTGGAAAGGTGACGCAGATTTAATATCAATACACTGAAAAGGGAAGTTAAGTCTATATATTACCTGGAAGTTACAGAAGTAAATAATGAAATTTAAAGCGGCCAGTTGTAACACCGAAGAGGGATTGAATTTCAGGAAATTTAATATATACCGCAAGGTCGCGTTAATCTGGATGATCTGGTTGATAAACTGCTGAAAAACAGATGAATTAAAAAAAAAAAACTGCGGGAAGAAACTGCAAAATGCCGATTTGATGATGCGGAAGATGATAAAATGGAATGATGCAGAATATGACAGAATGGAAAATGTACTCCAGATGGATTTATACATCTCTATAAGTTTATTATCAAGTCAGGGATATGACCCTACATGATATTATAGCTGAAGGAATTGCAGTAGGACTTATTAGCCGACAATTAAAAGTTTAGTAAAAAGAAAAAAAAAAAAGTAAGGACATAAGGTGTTTGAAAAAATTAAGGAAAGCGAAAGACAATATTATGTTAAAATTGGACAATGGCAAAGCGGGTTCCAAATGTGAAAGTTTGATTGATTTGTCAAATAGTGAAAAAATTGAAAAACCGTGAAAAGATAGAAAATTGAAAAACCGTGAAAAGATAGAAAATTGAAAAACCGTGAAAAGATAGGTACAGGCCAGCGACACTCCCTTGAACCAAAAGTTACTATGGATTTATGCGCGAACTTTTTACCAACATTGGAATACTTAACCAAATTTCTATGGCCGCGTCATACATTGCATTGGTATGGTTGGCACAAAATGCTTTCATAGATCGGATCAGCGATTAGTATGGAAGTGCCCTTTCCTTAAAACGTAGTGATTATTTGCTCAGTGGATAGGTACTTGAAAGTTTGACGTTTAAATTAAAATGTAAAGCCCAGACGTTGAATAGGAAGAACGATGATGAAAGGCGAAAGTATTAAAAAAAAAAAAAAAAATATATACATATTTATACACTAAACAATTGGTTTATTTATAAGTTTTGTTTTGTTAACACACTGTAGCATTATTCTGGTATACAATAAAGTACATTCTATCCTATTCTATATGGAAAATGAAGACTAAGTCTCGGGTGAGGGAGTGAGGGAGGAATTGACTAAACAGTGACTCGTTTGGGTCGAGGAACGCAAATAAACATGTTACAAATATGTTAATTGATTCTCTATATGAACATAACTTGTTACCGAAAACACCTGGGATGATGTCAAGGAGACAGAGAAGGTAATATTCTATGTGTTTATGAAAGCACAAAATGATATAAAAAAAAAAAAAACTCACTAAACAAGACAAGCATAACTTTATGTATACTACATAGTTACCTACTTTTCAGGATACAAGAAAAATATCTACAGCAACTAAAACGGTATCTGATCTACAGAGTACGGTATCTGATCTACAGAGTTTTATGGGATTACTAAATTATGTCATAAAATAGATTCTGAATATGACTACCACAAGTGAACTATTACAAAAATTTTTAAGGCACAATTTGGAAGAATTACTAGATGATCCATAGGTATAATGGGGAAGCAGATTTCAAGTTGTTGAAGGCAGTTATACTAAGTGATATGCCAGAGTTTGCCGAAAAGAAACAGATTTTTAGTTTTAGTACTCCTTGTAAGAATAACGGAAACTAAAAAAAAAAAAAAAAAAAAAAAAAAAAAAATGAAGAATTTGCAGTCTTCTGCCGTGATAAAGACACACGCTTGAATCATTGTATCTATACGTTAGTGGCTGACTTTGACTGACTTTAACAGAACGGAGAAGTAGACTGCCAAAACAGAAACATCATTAAATAACGTAAGATGTTCCAAATAGAAAAAAAAAGAACGTGGAAATAATCTCTTCTGAAATATTTAGTCATAGCGAAAATTTAGAGACAGATACATTTCCGATAATATAATATTCTAGCCTCTAGAGCATTTATATAGAGACCAAGATATAAAAGAAAGAAGAAGAAGAAGAAAATACATGAAAGAAAGAAAGATGTAGAGAGAAAGAAAAAAAAAAAGAAAAAAAAAAAAGGAAAAAAGAAACATGATGCACAGAAAAAATTAAAACCAAAGATAGATTTAGGAACGGGTGAGAAGGTTTACATCAAAAAGTTCATATACGGCGAAATTAGAGATGAGTAGAGATGTGGAAATTCAGAATGATGAAAAAAAAAAGAAAAAAAAAATTGAAGGGTGATTGAGGGGTCTAATAAATCCAGGTACCTACGGAAACTGAGAAGGAGACCTCTGAGTTATTGATCACTAATAGATAACAGGGAAAAATGAAGGCAAAGAAGTAAGATACTTATTAAGAGTAAGATAATTACTAAGAGTGGAAAAATTAAGGCAAAGAAGTAAGATACTTACTAAGAGTAAGATAATTACTAAGAGTGGAAAAATGAAGGCCAAAGAGTTGGTAAAATGATAACTATTGTTATTAAATGTAATTGTATTGAGGAAGCGAGGGAAGCGTTGACGAACTCGAAATTACTGAGGAGTAATAAGAGTGGAAAATTGTATTGAGGAAGCGAGGGAAGTGTTGACGAACTCGAAATTACCGAGGAGTAATAAGAGTGGAAAAAATGAAGGTATAGAAGTAACGAAGTATAGTAATTAATTAATTAACTAATAAAATAATAAGGAAGGGATGTAGTATATGCGAGTAAGAAATAAGCATGCACTTGTCGTCTCCTTCGCACGGGCTCAAATGTAGATGTGTGTGACGCACAGAGTTAGTACGTTACCGACCGAGAGACGAGTGTGGTGTGTAAGTACAGTGCTGAGACCGCGTGCGCATGGAGCCGATATTATTGGTATTTACGATTAGTCTAAAAGATGTCCCAAGTAAGTAGTATAGCACAACGTTCATCTACTACACGTACAGTTCATTAGATTGGCGATATAATCTCTGTATATTTTATTTGTTTACGTAATGATCCAACATAAAGACAGTTAACGGGTTTCCAACAATACTGGAACGCAAAGTGACGTAACACGGCTGGCCTTCCCGCACAATGGTTTTCTTTTATTATTAGAGTAGCACTGAGACAGTAAATCCTCTCCTTTATTCCAATAAACGGTGGTGAAAGTGTAAGAAATTTAATATCGTTACCTGCTTGCGACTTGCCGCGTTGCCAAGTGTTGAGTGACTTTGGCGAGGCTTCCACGTAGCACTGCAGTGTAACCTGAGTGTCAGCTGCTCTCAGCACCACTGGACTGCTGACTCGAACCAGGGGCTGGACTATAGGTTGAGGCAGAAAATAATCCTAAGGCTTGACGACTGAATTTTAGATTTTAGGCCGTCACGTAGATGTGAGATTGGGTTTTTTTCTTTGTCCCCGTACTAAAAATAAAATAACAGCGATACATTGAGTCGAATTTTCGCGTGACGTCACAACTTAGAACAGTTTATATAGGGTTATGACGTCATGAGCCCCCACTCTCAAATTTTAATGCGCTTTATCTAAGTGTTTTCAATTAATTTGAAAACGCAAAAAATCTTGTATACTTTTTTTTTATCATAACTGACCTACTCAATCAAATTTTAATTTTCATGCCCCAGGCACCAGTCCTATTGCATGTTTAACCATTTAGAGGAAATATATTGTATTTTTGAATTAGGATTTAAAATATAAATAATAAGTGTATGAATAAATAATTATACAAAATACAAAAGCATTTATTTCATGAACAAGGCTTACTTATTTATGTACTACAAGTTGCTGAAATCTTCTATGAGGCCTTATGCTTAATATGACTAAAATTAATTCTATTCCAAAAATAAACATACAGAAAGGTTCATCCTTAATTATTTTTTACACGTACCTATCCTATAAAAACATAAAAAGTAAAATCGGAAATATATAAATATCTATAGGTAAGGTACACAGAATACTTACAGAGCACAGAAACTTCATACCGCCGACTCTTAGTAGGCGGTATCCCGTTGGCTGCTATGCATAAATAAGTACCCATATCGGACCGTTGCAAGCCCTTCAGAGTTAGGGTTGTTCCCACGTAGCTCTCCACAACTACAGCAAAAGAAGCCTTATTACGAAATGAACTATCGGAACTATCCTATTATAAATACAAATGTGAGTTTGTTTGTTACACTTTCACACCTTATCTGGTCAACCAATCATTATGAAATGCGTACGGGTACAGAAAAAGACGTAAGGTACTTTTGACTCGGAATTCCCACGGGAACTCCCAAATTAAATCTAGTAAAATTACAAGGAACGCCTAGTTCATTATAAACCCAAATATATATACAAAGATACCACATCTTGCATTTATTTAGAATTTGGTCGTATAGTAAAAATTACCTACTTTACAGTGATTGCATGAATAAATGTATAATATCGCAGTCGTAAATTTTTAACATTACTCAGAGGAAATGGAGATCGATCGAGTACATGCTGAAGCAAAGTGCAAAACTGCTTTCGAATGGCAGAAAAAGGATAAAGACGACCCGAATAACGAATAGGCCTACAATTTTATGAATTGTATTGAATAATAATATGCAATATAAAAAAGATTTAGAATGTATTATATAGAAAAAATATTTTTACTACAAATTTTATGCTACTCAAATATTCGTTAAAATAATATATTTAATTTAATGACTTATAAACCCTAAACTAGACGATGTCACAAAACGGTCAAAAGACGAATTATTAGTTCGTAAAAATGTTAATAAAAGAGTCTTTATCACTGTCTCACGAAATGCAATCATAAACACCTGTGACGCCTTTCTCCGTAGGGTCCATCCCTTAATATGGCGATATTTATTACAATTACAAAAGTGTTATATTGCAATTTTAGTTACACTTTTTCATTATAAAACCCTTAACAATTGAATGAATGAAATATTTTTTCATTACGTAAAAAAAAATACGTGTCCAATATTTTTTATTAATTTACAAGACGGACTGAAAACTAAAATTTGGTTGACAAGCTCATTGTACCTAAATACTTAGAAGAAGAAAATGTTTATTAACATTGGTAAGTCGCTTATAAGTTTTTAGTTAATACGTTATATATACACACATACATATAAAGCTATGAGACCAAGCATTATGTACAAAATATATAAAAGGTTGTTATTACTTATACCTGTAATAAAGTCGTCTACGTGTAGACAACAACGCGCTATACAGCAGATGTCAAATTAAATTAAATTGAAAATAATACGTAACTCTGTTATACGAGTATAGCAGCGAGCAAGCAACCTTCGATGCTGAGTTTTGGTCGCGAACATAAAATACTGCGCGAGCTTTACGTGTATTATATTATCAAAAGCTCAAAGCAGGCTTTGTATGAAATTGTGTTTTATTAACGGGTTATAAAGTCGGGCTGTGACATACCGTTGGCAACTTGTTACTCCAGATGTCGGCTCCCGTTCTGCCATTTACGATTATTACTGTTCACAGACTAATTGTTTTCCAATTTCAATTTTAGCCGAACACTTTTGCCAACGCTAAACACATTTTTATATCGCTTTGATAGAGTAAGAAGCCGGAATAATGGAGCGGCAGAATTAATTTACTGAGCCTTCTCCATTTTTTTGGCGGCCTTAAATTATGATTTAATCCTCTTATTTATTGTTATTACTAAACAACTCCAATGTATTTCTTGCAAATCTACCTATAAGCATTATATAATACGAAAGTAACTTTGTTAGTATTTTATCGTTATTATAGGTATTTTCAGGAGTTTTCTGAAAAGCTATTTAGATAGCTTTTTAGTAATATTATGTTATTCAGTTGGCAATAAGACTCTAACTTACGTAACGTAGGTTTTATAATTGCGAAACTATAAGAAATAATGATAAATATATAAAACTAGCTGTGCTCCGCGGTTTCACCCGCGTGATTTTTGAAATTCCCGCAGGAACTCCAACGTAAAGTTTTCTCCAGAAAAATAAAAATAAATAACTTCGGAGAGGGCTACCTTTATAACCTATAGGGGAATAAAAAATAGCCTACGACCGAAATTTTTAGATCTACCAAACATATACAAAAAAATTTATAAAAATCGGTCAAGGCGTTTCGGAGGAGTTCGATAACAAACACTTTGACACGAGATTTTTATATATTAGTTTGATGTGTTCGTTACGTGACGCGTCGTTCATGTGGTCTTACATTTTTCCCACAGGAATGGAATATGTCACAGGGTGTGATCACAGAGAAAACTTTAAATAAAAACGTGAATTTAATAATAATAATAACCGGTAGTTTGAGCTCTGCTCCGCTGTCGGTAGCACATAAGGTTTAGGTTTTTTGTAATATTTATTATTTTGTAAATTTATACTGTAAAAAACCTAAATTTAAGATCAATAAATAAATAATAATAATAAAAAGTCTTGAGAGATTCAGTGTTCGTTAACACTGAGACTGGGTCTTCCTTTCCCTGAGGGTCTCGCGGCGGAAGATACCAGAATAATCCGGCTTTGAGCCGAGCTAAAAAACAGTAATAATAATAATAACAAAAAGTTTATTTTAGTAATAATCTTAATACTAGTTTAACATTTACGCGATTAAATTACTTTTACAATTGATTTATCGGTGCATCAACGGCGACACGAAGGAACGGACATTGAGTATCGCTCCGTCGGCGAGTCGGCAACTTGCGTGCCCAATTTTAATCGTTGTTTTATACGTTTAAAAACAATTTTATGTTCAAAAACATTTTTAGTCATTTAAGACGAAAATTCGATATTTGCTGAATACCTTCCTTCCATACGACCCTTTTTTTTTTTTTTTTTGACCCAGGGAAAATTCTTTATGCATACCACCGCCATGAGGCGGGCGGTGGTTATGTGGGACTCCGCCCTGACAAGGGCGATCTACCCACTAAAAACCCTGGGGTGTTCCTCCTCGGCGCCTTACGTCAGGGCCGCGGGATTCGCTCTCGCATGCTCCGCGGCCCCGACGGCGCTGGCCCGCTTTTAGGCGGGCCCCTCTGCTCAGGGACTTAGTCCCCGCAGGAACTAAGTCCCTCTCTCCTACTAACTGCAAAAAATAAGTAAATAAAGTGGCGCGCCGGAACACCTAACGCGCCACTTGTCCACCCGAGGTCCTTTCTCCTTCGGACTTTGCGCAGAGGCAATATCGTAACCGATGAGGTTTATCCGAGGTGCGATTATTGCTAGTTGAAAACTTCCATACGACCCTCGTTTAACCTTTTCTATTACCATGCAACCATACGTAATAAGTATACCTAATTAATTAGTTTTTTGAAGGCGGTTGAAAAGCAGTCTATATTATTCCCGAGGTGTTGAGTTTTTTTCTGGATGGGCTATAGGTATGTCTTTTTTCATTTTTTTGTGAATAATCTGTCATTATAACATGTATACTATGTTTTATTTTTCGATTTGCTGTACCGCCTCACATTCTTTTCGTCTTTGGAAGTTGATTTGTACTAAATGCTGTATGATGCTTTATTTGTACTGAATGTGTGTATTTATCTAAATACATATCGTAAACGCACTGCCAAGTATGCTCTCTGTACGATCTGAAGGTTGACTGGCAGAGAATTCCACAGTGGCGTTAAGTCCGCCTTTTGTACCATGATGTGCATAAAGCTTAAATAAATAAATAAATGCTAATAATAACTATATACACTATAGCAATTCACTAAAACTACATGGTTCATTCCTTTGACAAGTATGTAGGTACAATGTACATACCTAAATAATACTTAGTCTCAAATATGATACAATACATGAAAAGTGAAAAGCAACGTCTAAAAGCTTAATTACACTTTAATATTCGTAGCATCAGGTCGTCTACCAAGGCAAAGTTTCACTAACTCCGTTAAGGTAATTTAATAATCCGTTTGCGATGTTTTTAATAAGCAAGTTAATTAAGTCGCCTATTGCCTCCCCCGACCGAGCTCACCCCTCGACCCGCCCACCCTTCCGTCACGAGTAACAAGTAATTAACTAATCATAATATAACGCGTATCTCCCAAGCTTTCACGTAGCAGATGCGAATTGATGAATGTGCCATTAATTTCACAAATGCTCGCTTGACTACGGTCGTCATACGTCATTGCTTTATTTTAACAGTAATCTACTCTATTCTAAAATCATTGTAAAGTTACTCGTGACTCTAGATTTAGATGATTCATGTTCTTTAAAAGATTTTACCTTGATCTAAACTCTAAGGAATCGGTGTTAAATATTTTTTCACTTCAGTAGCTCAAACATGTAGGTTTTGCTGCCTGAAATCAGTGAGCAAAATGCGATTTTGCTCACTGAGTGAGACAAAGTAACTTTTTAATTTTTATTTTAGAAAGCCGCGAATATCTTATTCAGCCTTGGGTTAAACATACAATTCGAAACATTTCCACTCTATCTCTTTCCCGCCATTAGAAAGAGAGAGAGACAAAGACCAGCCCTTTCGAAGTTCCGATTTTGAATTCGACCTCAAAGACAAACACGTTCGGAAATTTTTTAATTGGCAAAAAGAAAGAGAATTATGTCTTTTAATGTAATTTATTGAATTTTTAACTTAATGTTGTATTTAAACGAACATTAGTATTTACTGCAAATAAAACTGATATTTAACCTCTAAATAACTATTATCTCCTAAAGTGTTCTCGCTGCTGAAGTGAAAAGTTATGTGTGTTACACGAGAGCAAAATTTTTTGCATCTCGTGCCTTTGAATCCATCGCCACACTCAGGATTCAAGTTTAGAATCACTCGCTAAGCTCGTGATTCAATCGTTGAATCCTTCGCTTGTTCAGGATTCAAAATCAGCACTCGCAGCAAAAAACGACTTTGCTCTCTTGTTGCACAAATAACTATTTCACTTCCCATGCTCGGAAAGTGCTTGTTTGTGCAGGATATAGGCTGCACAAAATCGAATTTTGTGCACAAGGGCATTAATGTATCTATGTATCTACCTAAGGCAAAGAAAATGAGCCATATACAGCCAAACACAATAAGAAGTTCATGGATAGAATTTGTGGTAGCCATACATATAGAAATACACCTAGACTCTAGACTCTAGAGATAGTTTCAGTCAAAATAATATTGTTCGAAATTCAAGCGCAAAACAAATGCACCACTGCATTTTAAGAGTCGGCACTTTCTGTTCTTAACAGAAGTTACAGTACTAGGGTAACAGAAGTTAGTAGGAGGTTAATATGCCGAGAAAAACCATTTCCTTCAGTATTCAAAACTGTACTAATTTTACTTTGAATTTTAATTAAAGAAATGTTATGTTATACTACTTTTTTATTTCCTCGCAATCGAAGTGAAAAGCAGAGTTTATAACTCGTCCACAAGACCATTATTATCCTCGACATCACTATCAGTCCTCGCCGTGCACTTGTTGTAAAATCTACTATTTGGTGCATAATGATCATTCTATTAAAAAAAAGTTATTTGAATAGCCATTTCCATATAAAATTATGTCGTAGGTATAGAGACTCCAAAATATACCTAATTTGGAAAAAGTAAAAGGTATTTATTATAGTAGTAAATACCAATACATTCACGAAAATCCAATACTTGTTTGTTGATGCTTCTATAATGTAACTAATTAATGCTTACAAAGGCTCCACACAACTCGCTTAACTATTACAACCAGCTTCTGTTTACAGAATCCCGCTATTCTTTTGTTTACGTTTAATGACTTAAATAAAACGGACCGAATTGGTAAAACGGAACGCTTAAAAGGATTTATAAATGTCGCAGGCCAACAGCCATTATATACCTAATGCATTAATTTCATGGTTTAAATTAGTTTAGTGGATTACGCGCGATTAAAATAAACAATGGTCTATATGTACGTGTTGTAATGGCTATTCACATAATTGGCTTAAACTCATGCTTTTCACCTACTGTTTTGTCTGAACCGTAAAAGGTAGGAACATCGTTATAACTATAAGAGATAACAAGCCTTTGTTGAGGCGACTTCCACTAAGCCCTTCATTTAATTTCCTGAATTAAGGCCCAAATTGTAACAATGTTTTGTTTAAGTTGTAATCGAGTTCTTAAACACGTTTTTTTCTACGGAAATGAATTCCTCGGTCAAGTCCCCTCGGGTGTCGATTCATTTTTGTCATTAAACTTTTTATTGTAAAAATAAAAACAGGCTTTTCCAAAATAATTGAGAAGACAAAGTTGTTTATTAACAAAGCGACACATGAATAATTAATTTCTTAATTCTATATTAATTAAAACCCTTATAGGTATACGTGTATCAGTCATACCTATTGCGTATAAGCTATAAATATTCCAGACACTGAACTCGATACAGAATTATATAAAAGTAATTCTTCTCGGTACATTTGTGTCAGATTTTTTTCCCTTCCAATTTCCAAGGGTGATATCTTAATAAATCCCATAAAAATCCAATGTTTTAACTGCGCCAGCACCTGCGCCCGCTACGGGCGGGCTTTGAATGCGAAATAAGTCTTGTTTCTTTTTTACCACTTAGTTGGATCTCGCCGATGCGAATAAAATTCAAAGGAAAATTGACGTTTTATGTCCTCCATTTCATATTATGCTTTTAAGGGGAAAGTCGATTATTATTGTTAACGTAAAACAGCTGCTACGAAATATTATAATGATGAGAGTGCTTGCTTTTCACATTTCGTAGAGACGCCAACAAAATTGGGAGTTAATTATACGTATTAACTACACACGTGTCGATATTTTTAGTTTGTTCATTATATATTCATTTTTATTAGTAGTTCACGCAATACATCCGGATTTGTATCCGTAATTTGTAATAGCTTTTGTTTTAAAGTAATAAAAACACCCGTGGAAATCAGTGATACGTGTACTTTATTGGTTTTATTAATTGGAAAACGCTGCATTCTGTGTTACCGTCGTTTCATTTCAATTTATAAACTCGGCATTGAATATTATGTCTTATTCTGTTCTTTCATCTATACCTATATAAAATACTTTGTCTTGAATGACTAACTGACGGATCAACGCACAGCTGATGGTGGAGACCTGAAACTTTGAGGGTGTGTTCTTTGTATGATGTAAGCATCCGATAAGAAAGGATTTTCTGAAACTTTACCACTATGGGGGTGAGAAAGGGGGGCAAAGTATGTATGGGACAACGTGATTCCTTGGTCCAATCTAACGTAAAAAACCAACTAAAAATCCTATTAGAACCATTTTCGACTTCTACGCGGACGAAGCCACGGGCAAACGGTAGTTAATAATATAAATTACAATTTTTTTTAATTTTCAAATAATTGACTTCTTGTTTCTTAATTTTAAAAGATTTATATATGTTTATAAATTTACCTTTAATTTCTTTTCCACTGTCGTCTCTGAAGACAATGTTTTTCCCTCCAGTTCGCTTCCAGGATATAATAGGCTCAGGGGTTCCTATTGCTGTACATCGGAGCTCTATAGAACCACCTTCGGGAGCACTCGCCGCGGAACCATCGCCGTCAGCGATATCAGGCGGTATCACCACTGATAAGTGACCCATCTGTGAGAAAAAAAAATATTTTATGCTTATTTTATCGCCGAGTAAAGAATCTTTTGTTGGAAAATTGATTTTGGAATTTTAAAACCTTCGGCTAGCTCGTATTTTAAATAAATAATGATCTTATAAGAAATGATGACTAATTTTAATTCACAAGGGAAGTAATAAGCAGTAGTAGAAACATTAATAATAATTTACTACGAGTAGATGTGTATAGTTTGAAATCTAGTTGAGGAGTCTGGTCTACAGAGATTTATTTGGTTTCAGTTTCTGTTTATAGTGCTGAAGATAAAACTATATCTATAATGAATAATTATATTATATAAAAATGAATCCCTATTTCCCTTGGTCACCGGCATCACGCGTGAACAGATGAAATTTGGAGTTTCTCTGGGAATTCCGAAACTCACTTGGTTGAATCTCCGAAACGATGAGACCGATTTTGACGGGACTTTCACTGCTAATTAGCTGATGTTAGAAGAAGTAAATTAGGCTACTAGCTGGCTATTAGCTGTGAAGGGTGTATATTTTATAGGTGCTGTCATAATAACTGTAATTATATTGACGTCAAAAAGAGCCACATTATGGGCCAAATTTGAATGAAGGAATTCCGAAAGTCATGCGGATGAAACCGGGGGGCACAGCTAATATTTGCAACGAGTCTACACGAACTACGAGTCTACGACCACTACGCGCTACGAAGCTACGCTAGCTACGAGCCTACGATTGCGGCTTCACAGTTGCTTATCACGTACATAGCCCTTACAAAGTTGATTTACAGACTTCACCCATGGTAAAATATCGATTACTAACTGGTCGTGGGTCATTAAGGTAAATTTACCTACCATTACGATATGGGTAAAATTTCCCCAAATTTGAAATATGTATTTCATTAAAGAGAAAACAAACATGAGTTTTCATAACACTAACTACAAAATTGGCGATACTTGAATCCTTGAATTTTTACCATCCTTTTTCACTTCATTCGGGATTAAAGTTCCATAAATCTTTACTCACTAGTTACATATATTAGTAGGAAGGTTTATGCTAAATTTTATATTCCTAGCTTCAGTTGTATCGGTTCAATATTTGAGTCAATCAGAAAACTTGTTTATTATGTGTATTTAGTATTTATATATTTAAATATAGATTAAAATCTAATGAAAAATAAAATTAATATTATTTTAGCCTCATAATATGTTCTAACAACAAATTGCCAAGTAACGGTTATAGAGCAATGGAAGCAAAGGAAAACACGGTCATTACGATGCTTGCCTGAGAGAAAACAACAAACTTAACGTTTAATGTAGCCTGAGGATGGGTTAACTCAAATGGAATCAACCTTTAAAACTTGTTTCCTGCCGCTGTTGGTGGTATATACTATACGAGTATATTTTATTATTTACTAGCGGCTCGCGGTTTCACCCGTGCGAAATGTGAGTTTCCTTCGGGTCTGTATCATTTTCAGAAACTCAAATTGTTTCGTCACAGTAGTTTAGCGGGTGAGTTTATGTAAAACAATCCTCAGTGCCTACCTAGCAACCTAAAAAAAGAGCCCATCGCAACAAGTTTTTAAAATACTAACACTCACCGATTCTGTCTGTCTGACAGACAGACTCAGCACTGCTATGTAGGTACCTATAGATTATGATATGACTGTCATTTTAATAAAAACAGTTGTTACGCACCATGCGTATATATACAACGTGTTAATGAATTAACTGAAAACTAGAAAGTAGTTTGTTCAGAATCAACTAGCGAATCGATCGCACTATGTTTTAATATAGGTTATATTTTTTCATTTTCATTAGCCCATGCCTAAATTATTTATAATACAATATTTGGCGCGTACGCCACCCGCAGTAAAAAAATTCGAACCGGGAGGCGCGGGCGTAGCGCTCGGAATTTCGTAAATAGGTCACCTCCAAAGTAATGTTGAATAACTTTTAAAGTATAAATTTTTTGGACATAAAATATATTTTAATCATATTATTGTTTATTTTTTAAATGGGGTGTATCAGGTTTTCAGTTAATTCATTAACACGTTGTATGCTGCATAAACTCGTGTCTTAACGAAATAAAGACCTATTTTGCTTATATTGCTAATAAAATAAATAATAACAAAATTATTTTAACGTACTAGATTACACGCTGTACTAGAATATTTTGGTTTATTTAATTACTGATCATATACCTACTTCATTTTCGTTATGAGTACAAATGCTGATAATAAAATGTTTTGATCTCAAAATCCTTTAATCTTAACCCTACCATCATTATCATTATATCAAACAAACAAAGAAGTAAAGAACAGCGAGACATCCTCATTATATATATATTTATCTTTCTATCTATCTATCTAATATTATAAAGAAGTAAAGCTTGTGAGTTTTTGACGTTGTAGTGGGTAATCTCTGAGTCTACTGAACGGATTTTGAAAAAAATTTCACTTATAGGAAGCTACGGTAGTCCTTTTTATCCCGGAATCCCCTCGGAAACTCCGACATTAACGCGGATGAAACCGCGGGGACAGCTAATATAATATAATCTTGTTGTTTTAAAGAGTATTGTGAATTTTGCTTGTGTGATATCACCTACTCATACGTACGTAGGTAGGTAAGTATCTATACAGACTGTAAGGTTAAACAAGAAACTTTATCAAGTTCTCGATAATTCTTGCTAATATGTAACTAAAAACCCATTACTAAATATCAAACAATACCTTTAAATAAAAACGTGAATTTACACAAATTATTGACCTTTACGTTAGATGGCGGCGCGCCAGTGAGGGGCGTCGAATTTCGCATTCAATTTCCTTGAATATATTACGTCAAAAAACAATTTAATATTTTTTTTTTATAATTAAGATTGATCAAGAATCCGATACTAAACACCCTCCTCCAATAACTCACTTGTTTAACCTTACACCCTGTATATAATGACTGACTGATTCATACACGCTCGACGAGACCAAACCATTAACTCTACAAACTTAAAAAAATACATAAGGCATCTTTTTACAAGCTTATACGAAAATTTCAAGTTAAATAAAAGCTTGTAAAAAGATGCCTTATGTATTTTTTTAAGTTTGTAGAGTTAATGGTTTATGTAATTTGTCCGTTTCTAGTTATACCTACAAACCATTCTTCAACCACTTGCTGGTATCCGTTCAAAATGAAAATCGGCATATTTCAGTGATAAAACAATATGATAAGATACCATCGAGTTAGCTAATGGTGGTGCTATGGTGTAAAGACAAAACTTTGTGATGTACAAATGGCAGGATAGTCGAAATTGAGCTAGTTTCTTTTGTTCCCATTATTACTTTCCATTACATAATAGAATAGAATAGATAATATGATGACGAGGGTCTGAAGATGGATCCGGAAGATTACTACTTCCTGATGGAAAAAGCTAATATAGACAGGTTTCAGCTCGTTTGGATTTGTTTTGTACTTACATTACCTTATAAAATATTACACAGTAATATTATAAAACTTATTTTAAATAAACCTTTTTCTATACTGTAAATTTATAGTATATGGTACCTATTTAAAGTGCCATTGGTTTTAGTGTTATTATAGAAATAGGCTGTTCCTTTAAAATAGTATATGAACACGTATTTCAGGGTATTTAGTAGTTCAACCCCTGAAGTAGTAAATGTAAAACGCGGGTAAAAAACTAAACTAAAACTATTAATCTATAATAATAAAACCAAAACTTTAACTAGGGTCACGTTAAACGTGCCGATTTTGTATAAACAAAAAATACCCTGCCACAAATATACTCTGCTATAGAACAATTGCATTTGATTAAGAAAGTATAGGAGAAAGTGTAAAAGGATGTGTCACAAAATATCTTTTTAGGAGGATGTATACCGATCAGACAGAAAAAGAACTTGGTGTTTCTTCTCAAATCTAACTGGTTATAATTTATACAAAGGCCTAAAGCGAAATAAATGTCAAAAAAAATTCTAGCAGTATGTCAGATAGGCACATGAACTGTCGCATTAGGAATTTTCCAATGTTAATTTCAGTGTCTGTTGCCCTTCCAGCTAATAATGTGGAGGCGCAGGCCCGTGAATTTTACATGAAGATGTATTGTTCGCATTCCGGGCCGCGCACCGGACAGACTTTGACAAAATTCCGGGCACGCCCGGACTGACGGACTGCCCTCAGTATCTTTTACAGGTATGTTAAAGGGCATAAGGATTTTTCGTTAAAAAAATATACATAATATGTTTGGTATGAAGAAGTATAGAAGTATATGTTTGGTATGAAGAATTAGTAGGTAAATATGTAAGATAAAAAACTGATTGAAGCTGCAATTATTAAATCCAAATTCCGTTACGGGTAAAACTTGTAATATTCATTATTATAATTATAATTAATTAACATTGTTGTAGTTTTCTCGTATTAATTCATTAATCTTAATTTGTACTCTAAAGGAATGCTCAAGTATATATTTGATTTTAATATACCTACTACCGATATTGAAATTAAATATATTTATATGTTATGATAACGTAATAAATAATTTAGAACGCTCTTTTGTTCGTATTAAAATTTAAAAAGAAACTCAAATAAGACAGGACATATTTCTGTTTCGCTATTCAGTAGGTACAATGTGAATTATTGTGCAGTTGGCTTGCTGTCACATGAATTTTGCAAATACCGAGTGCAGCGTGAGGCGACTAGATCGGAGATTTACATCTGGGAAACGCGATGCGGAGCGCGCTAACGCCCCGAGTCTCGACGTAGCGCATAACTGAGTAACAACGTTACATTTTCTGTAGTACCTATACTATAAAATGCTGAAATATATTAATACGCTTAAAATCATATTGATCTTAGAATCATATTAAATCATAATGAATTGAAAATGATACCTCTGAGTTATTTTTAACATATTTATAGGTATGGTATTAGCTTCGCTTGTACCTAACTAACAAACAATGCAATAAAATCTTATTGTTAGAAGTCAATTTTAAACTGCTGTACCTACTACGTACGTAATTTATGTAGATATTACATGTAATTTGGGCGACAAAGTAATATCATTATGATATGTAGATGATCTGATGATAGAGCCGGAAAAAGGCCATGGGAAACTACGCGGGTGAAACTCGGTTCAGCTAGTGTTATATAAATTTAGACTATATTTCTCTATTAAATTTTTAAGAATTAATACGCAATAATTTGTAATTTTACTTTATCACACCTATTTCTATAAAAACAAGATCAATAAAAAGATGAGATTGTTTTTCAGACGTCAATATTTTGACAGATACGTGAGCAATACGCATTTGCGACATAAAAGCAAGTCACGTTTGCTAAGCTCGCCCGAACGAAGCCAGGCTCCATGACGTTACGCTTTGAAAGCATCAACAGGTAAGTGAGTCATTTGTTTTGCCCCTCGAAATGTTTCTCCTTGGTCTGGGCCCTTATTCACTGTGACCATAACACGGCGTGATAAGATAACGCGCCACAAAAATTGTCTTTCCCTTGTTCTCAAAGAAGTTTTACTTCAAAAACCACATTTACAACGTTTCTAATGGTATACAGAATAGTAATTACTAATATTTGGGCACCTGGAAGGTTTGGGATTGCGTTTTTGGGAAGCGCGTTATGGGCAAGAAATGTTGTTGGTCATACTGAATAAGGGCTCTGATCTTGACAAGAACGGTAGTCGGAGCACAAACTAGCGGATAACAGGTGAATTGGCTACTTGGCTTAATATTTTTTTTATTCCGTCGTGTAAGATTAATAAAAAACATTGGGCACGTATTTTTTCTTTATTTACGTAATCTAAAAATAACAGCGATACATTGAGATGAAATTTCGCGTGAAGTTTTTGGGAAGCGCGTTATGGGCAAGAAATGTTGTTGGTCATACTGAATAAGGGCTCTGATCTTGACAAGAACGGTAGTCGGAGCACAAACTAGCGGATAAGAGGTGAATTGGCTACTTGGCTTAATATTTTTTTTGTTCCGTCGTGTAAGATTAATAAAAAATATTGGGCACGTATTTTTTCTTTATTTACGTACCTAATCTAAAAATAACAGCGATACATTGAGATGAAATTTCGCGTGAAGTCACCATCCGGTGCCGTTTTTACGGGGCTTATACCGAATAATGACGTCACGAGTCCCCCAGCCTAAAATTTAACGCGCTTTATTTTCATTAATTTGAAAAAGCAAAAAATACGTGTCTATTATTTTTTATTTTCCAACTGACGATGATGGACTAATTAGAATTTTGATTTTCATATCCCGGAAAATACCCAATTAGGATTACTAACACCAAATAATGATTATTCTAAAGACACAAAACTACGACTAACATAATATGGATTGAAATTTCTGGAAATAATTTCATGTTTGTTTTTTTGATGATTGAATTCACATTATATGCAGGAGGCAGGAGGAAATTAACCCACAAAAAGCCCGATATTTTTTTTTAATTCTTCAAACTTTTGTGGAAAAGCTCCGCATCCGCGGTCTCAGGGAATTTCGGAATTCCTTCGGGACTTTATGCCAAGTTAATAGTAATCTATATCTTACTCCAGGACTTTATATAGGTAATCTTGAAATAAGCGTTGCCTTTTAATATATATAATACTAGCTGTTCCCCGCGGTTTCACCCACGGTAGTTTCGGAGTTCCCGCGGGAATTCCGGGGTAAAAAGTACCCTATGTTCTTCTCTGTACCCCTGACCACGTGCATCCCAAATTTCATCCAAACCCGATCCGCCGTTTTTGTGTGATTGAGTAACAAACATCCAAACATCTAAACATCTACACTTTCACATTTATAATATTAGTAGGATTTGCGATTGGTCCAAATTTGCGTTTTCCTACCTAGCCTAAATAGTACATTGTTATCCTAGGGGTGAAAGTAACTTATTTAGTCCCGAGACGGGGTTTGGCGCCCGAGCGTAGCGAGGGCGCTAATAGATCGAGGGACTAAATAAGTCTTTCTCCCGAGGGTAACACTGTGCTTTTCATTACGAATGCAAGGAAAGTCAAAATAAAAATAGGAATTAGCTAAAGAAAAAGTGAGTGAATTTTATTTTAATTAATACCTCCTTAAACTTTACGTTATTTCAATTTTACATCGCGCTGGCTGTATAGAAAGTTGGAACATGGTTCAAAAGAAATGTGAAAACAGACCTAGTTTTTTTTTTAATAATTTGACAGTTGTCAGTTGAAAGCGATTCTCCCTAGGGCTGAAAAGGGTTACTTTCAACCCGCTTCTCAGGCAACTTCAGACCTACTTTCCGAGTATGAGTAATGAAAAATATTTTTAAGGTCTTAAAATTACAATGTTACAGTGACAGTACCTATACAAGGTTTTGTTGATACAATAGTATTGATTTTAGTAGGTATGTTATAATAATGATGATAAAAATTTTCAGTTATACCTACATTAAACCTATATCTACATAGATTTTTTAATTCGGTGCTGTTTTGCCTCAGTTAAAGAGAACAAGGCCTGTTACTGTACGAATGGATAGTAAACACTGCAAAGCAATGGCGATTCGTTAACGGTAACGCGGTCCGTTCAATTATTAGGGCTTCACTCCCGTCCGACAGACGTGATGGACGAGCGCCATCTGTTCATTGGGGCTTTTTTTCAGCCCTCGTGACCTTTAGCATGTCCATTCCAAAGACAAAACATTCCGGTTTTTCCTCTTCTTAGAGCAATACTTTGAACTGTTACTAACCGATTGCCAAAAAGGAGGAGGATACACATAACACTATAGTGCGATGGAAATTACTTTTATAATTGTGGTCAACTATGCTATGTATAGGTAACTATGTCTGTCCATTAGAGTACTTAGCACGGTAAAAACTGATTGGATGCAGGATTCGGATAAAACTTGTTTTGTACTATTTAGGTACTTTGTATAGTATATGTAGGTAGAGACTTATTATCTCTACTTTTTAACTCAGTGCAATAGAAATACCCCCTATGATTTTAAAAAAATAGAGTTCCCGAGAAAACCCCGAAATTAACATAGGTGAAACGGTACACATAAGTTAGTAAAGAAATAAACGTAACATTGATAATCGCTAGTATCGTAAACGTATTTATGTTTTTCTCTAATAAGAAACAAGCTTTATTTTATTTTAATGCAACAAAATATTGTAGATGGAAACAATAAATAACTCTGCATCTTGGATAATCTTTTAAGCGTCATTAATACGATACAGAAAGCTAAACCGTGCCGCAATATTTGACGGCAAAGAAGCTTAACTCTGCCACACTAAAGCCTTATTTGGGCCTCATATTGTTAGAGTAAGGTCAAATATTTATGTAAGACACGCGGTGGGTGTACAGGGTTCACATTTTGCTGCCTCAAGGTGGATTCCATTGAGCTGTCTGACAAATTCCTCGGGTGCCGGAGCTAAGTTTGTGTTACTTTGAACGTTTAGTTGCAATATCACAAGGCAACTATGTGTCGGAGAATGTGTTTATGGTGCTAAGAATTAAGCTATTTAACGGCACGCAGCACGCCTGAATTTTTTTTTTGCTTGGAACAAAGGAAACATATTCCTTGAGACAAAGTAGTGTCGTATAAAATTCTCAATACCTATTAATTAAGTCAAGATTATGATCTCGGCTAAAATTAAACTTCGAAGTAAATAGATAAATTTAGCTTAATAAAACATCATAAGACCGCACAAATTTCCGCTGCGACTCATCCTAACCCGTGTTGACCTTCGTAAATACCAAAAAGGCCTTTGCTTACCTTTCAAATTGTAGAATTTTCGTTATGAAATTCCTTACATTTTAACCCATGCGGTAGTGAAACGATTTATAATAAACTTAAGAATTGTTAAAATTCTTCAAACTTAACAAATCTCGTCAATGTCAAATATGCTTTTATGATCGAATCAAACGAATAATATACAATGAAATTGTATAATAACGCTAAATTTTTAATTTTTACACAAATTTTAATGTTCATTGTTAATCCTTACATAGAATTCTTTAAAAGGAAGATTTTTCCCTTTTTGATAATATTAATATACATTTAACCATCTATCGTACAAATTCAGCGCCGTAAACAATTCGCCAACGGAGTTTTAATCTCGGTCATAAAAGTAATCCGCTCATAAAATTTCGCTAGAACGAATCACATAACGGTATACGAGATTCCCAACAAAAAGATTTCTATGTAATTAAAATAAACCTTTACCTAAGTAAGCGGTTTTTTCATGTAAACTTAGCTGGTGGAAGTCCGCGTGCATACTTCTTTTTTAACGTTAATCCATGAAGATGCAATAAAGCTTATAAATTATTAATGTACTAAGTGAAATTACCCATATTGAAAACACCATTCGACGCCAACAAATGCCTGAAGGGGAATGGATCCTCATGTAGGTACAATACATTGTACTGTTACGAAACTTGTATTCTCAAATGATCTTTTATTTGATATAGAAAAGCAATAAAATAAATAAATATGTATAATACAATAATGCTTTATGTTCTCACAAGCTTCTGTCAATAGTGATCTACAATATTTAACCGATTTCAAAAAAGGAGGAGTTTCTCAATTTGACGTGTACGCTTTTTTTATCATAAAATCACTTTGGTTTAAGTAATGCAAAGCAGCTATTTTCGATTAAATTAAAATCAAATTCCGCAGCGATTTGAACTCGCAAAGTTTGAATAGGTATGAAAATCGTGCGCTAAATTTTTGTTCTGAAATAGATAGGTATTTGGGCGAGCGAGAGGAAGGGTTGAGGGTAAAAAAAGTCATCCATCACTGCCACTGTCAACGGGGCTCGGCATCAATGCCACAAAAACAATTAGTAGATAGGTCAATGTCTATTTGATCTCCTAAAGCGGTTTCTACGAGTATGACTGATGATTTGACGATTTTGGTAACTTTGAATAACAAAATCTTTTTGACAACTAAAATTCAGAAAAGAATTGGTAGTATTTTTTTTTAAATCTACGTGTAACATCTATATACCAATACCAATGCTTTCCTACAGATAGGAGCATCAAACAAATTTGCCTTTACACTTGAAATGTGTAACGTTTCTAGCAATGTAAATACGAAGGATTTGATATCAGGCAGCGTTAGACATAATATTGATCCTAAGCAAACACGAAACTGAAGAAGTACCTAAGGTGTGAAATATTATAACAGAACTCATATTTACTATGTGCCTAGTTCAAACGAAATAGCACTTTAATATATTCTAAGGATATATCTTACAGCCCCGATGGTTTTAGTTGAACACGGACCTAACTCCTGCGCCAGATTTAGAAAGTTTGACCCCCGCATCAGGGTAAACATTACAGCCCCGATGGGTTACTTGATAACGAACCTAACTACTGCGCTAGGTTTTGAGAGTTCGGTCCCCGCATCAGGGTAAACATTACAGCCCCGATGGGTTACTTGATAACGAACCTAACTACTGCGCTAAGTTTTGAGAGTTCGATCCCCGCATCAGGGTAAACATTACAGCACCGATGGGTTTAGTTGATAACGAACCTAACTACTGCGCTAGGTTTTGAGAGTTCGATCCCCGCCTCAGGGTAAACATTACAGCACCGATGGGTTAGTTGATAACGAACCTAACTCTTGCGCCAGGTTTTGAGAGTTCGACCCTCGCATCAGGGTAAACATTTACGTAAAGATTTATTCTGGGTAATTAGTATCTTATGCATTTTTACTCATTGTACAAGCTTTAGTTTTAGCTTTTTTCACTTTCTTCGCTATACTGTACAAGCTTTAGTTTTAGGTGAGTTCTGTGATAATATCCAATAAGATATTAATATGGAGCTCTCGTCTTTTTAGACTATCCTTAAAAAAAAACAAAGTATCTATATATGTAGTAATTATAAATAAACTAGCCGTTTCCTGTGGTTTTCCGGAGATTTTCGGAATTTCAGGAAAATATGTAATATAATATATTAAAGCCTATGTCTTTTCGTGTACCCCTGACAACGTGCACACAAAATTTCATGACGTTGAATAGTTAAAGCGTGATTGTAACTGTAACAAACAATGAAATAGGTAATTGAACTCACATTCGCATTCATAATACATATTAAGGTTAAACTCTACTTGAACTTTGACAAAACATTAAGAAACAGTTTTGATTCCTTTGTATTTGAAATGTACAAGAAAATTGTCATTGAAATTGTACAAACAACAATTAAACAATGTTGCGGGGACAATACCCACGTTTGGAGAGCGGCAAAACACAGCGAGCGAGCACCGAACGGGGGATGCTACCCGCAGTCGCCGAGCCAAACATTCGGAAAGTTGCCCCTGTGTCGCATGAAGATGTCGCGGTGACATTCCACCGCTTTGGCAAACGCGTGCATTCCGCGGACGACTCGACGAAATTCCACGACCGCAACCCGCGCTATGAACACAGCCATTATAGGTACCACTACTCAACTTAAGGTGCGCCAATCCTCCACCCGCAAAAAAATCATAATTACCTATACAATGTTCTAATTCTATGTAGATTATTGAAACAATATTGGACACGTATTTGTTTTTTTATTAATTTAAAAAATAACCGCAATACACTTACAGTTTATTCGGGATTATGACGACACAAACCGCGACTTCCAAAGTTTAATGTGCTTTCTCTTATTATTATTTTTTTCATCACTATTCACTACATATTATAAAACAAAGTCCTCTGCCGCGTCTGTCTGTCTGTCTGTTTGCGATAAACTCAAAAACCATTGAACGGATTTTCATGCAGTTTTCACCAATAGATAGAGTTGTTCAGGAGGGAGGTTTATAAGTATAGTTTATGAAGCTTGTCTGATAGGCGTTATACAAACGTACGTGCTTAAGAATATTCAACTCATTGCCATCTTGCAGTCAGGGTTAGGTCTTATTTTTAATAGGGTTATGCGTTAGACGAGTAGCTTGTTTGATTAATGTTTCAAGATAGAAGTAAAAGGGTAGAAATTCAAATATATAATATTTATTACTGCTTTTCCCCGCAATTACACGCGCGTTAATTTCTTTGTTCCCGCGGTCATTCTGGGATAAAAAGTACACCCTATTTCCTTTTCTGTACCCCTGACAACGTTTGCAACCTCAACCACTAAACCGATTTGCAACTCGGTTCTGTAGTTAAGGCGTGAAAGCGTTACCAACAAATAAAAAATGAACTCACATTGTGATTTATAATAATAGTAAGGATTCCCCGTTGTTTTTAACAAGAGTCACGTTTATTAATAGTAGTTAGTAATCAGTGGGGAACGATCCTAAAGTGAATCTTCAAGAATAAACATACCAAAGCTACAACTTGAAAAACATAGTCAAAATATTTTTTACTTTAAAAATAGAACATAAGAGCCGGCACATTTAGAAGAAGCTGAAATTGGAGTGAACACAGAACATTTTGTGTCCTCATACGTTGTTCACACACTTGGTTATCGCTTGGAGTAGCAACTTGCCGTGAGGCAGTTGTGGTATGAAGGCAGGTAGGCGCTACTCTGTCCTCTAATAACAATAATTATTCAAAGTTACTCCGTGTCAGCTAACTGGCACGTCGAGAATTAAACCGTACATTAAATAAACGTAATTATTTTTGCTTGCGTTTATAAACACTAAGCTCAGAAATCCAGAAGAATAATAATTATTATAATAACGTTTCACATTCACAACACACACATTCACTTGATCCCACTCTAAACTCTAAAACTTGCATCGTGGAAATTGTGCAAAGTTGCATTGCTTCAGAGCGTTATTATTATGAAATTTCATAATAATAGGTACATAGGTTTCTTCGAATGGTAGGTTTTAATAACCTTCAAAACCCTTTATTTGTTCCTAACTACTTTACGGATTGGTTTGTGCAGAATTTCTAGGTATATTTAGTTGACTTTGTCAGTTGTCTCTCCATTGGATGTACTTATGAAGAAAATAAATGCATACACTATACAGTATTATTATCTGAGACCTTCGATAAGATCTTTCTAAGTTGAAAAATTATTTAATGGTGAAAAGACAACTGACAACGACGGACGGGAACTCCCAAATTAAAGCGGACAAAACCTTAGGAAACAGCTAATTATTAATAATGTAGGTATTTGAATACATTTCATAGATTTAAATGGATTTTCTTATCGGCACTGATATTGATTCTGTTTGCTGGGTAGGACGTTAGAGGCGGGATATTGGCGCGCTGGACTCTGCAGCAAGCAGGCGACGCGACGTAATCGATGGCATAAATTTTAATACAACTAGCTCGCTCGTACTCGTACGGCCGCGGCCCGCGGCAGTGTGACGGAAACTGATAGTGGATTAATATCTGATGCGCGCGATATTACGCGTATTGCGTAACTTCTGCATAATTAAACCACAGTTTAAACAATTATACGTATACATCCAGTCGTTCGACGCTTTGCCTTACAAAGAACTATTAAATTTAGAACGTCCATATAGGCAATATAATATAATATTGCACCCAATTTTCATTCACAAATAAGCTTAAAAATTTGTACAGAACGTGAAATTAAATTACATAATATTATGTCTTCGAAGTCTTTTGATTATTTATTCAAATCTTTCGTTTTTCCATAATATTGATTTACGAGTTTCCACAGTGCATAAGTAATTAAGTAAGTCATGACTGAACTTTTGCATAATTCGTTAATTGGTATCTTTTGACTCTGTTGCGTCACTATTCAAAAAAGTTTTGACGTAATCATCAGTTTTACCACAGATAATAATATAAAACTAGATGGTAGTTTTGCTTCCCGCTGAGCCAACGGTGCTGTCGGTTGTTGACGGATAGAGGCCTGTCGCGTTATTCAGATGTAGCTATTTTGTTTTCCAATGGAGAATTATAGAAGGAGAAGAGTAATTTATTTAAATATTAAAACGTGATTGGAAAAATAAATTAAATGCGATAAATCACCATAGATGCCATAATTAAACAGGAAGAAGAAGAACTGTGTTGTCAGTGTGAAAATGGTGAAATCGCGTGTGCAAGCTCCATAAAACTTTTAGATTAGACTATTCTTACCTGACTCATCATAGGATCGGTGTTGATCTGACACATATATGTGCCAGAGTCTTTGGGCTCGACGTTACTAACGTAGAGTTTCCACGTGTTGTGCCCGTTGTGGGTCACCGACAGCCGAGGGTTGAGGGTAACCATGTGCGTGTGGATCGCCAAGATTGTCTTCGTGTCTGACTTTATCCAAGCCACCTAGTCCAAAATGATGAATTATGAATAGTAACGTCAAATTTAGTATAATAATGTATTTCCTAATATAAATGTGTTCCAAAATAAGATGTTTTTATTAAAATCAAATTGGAAAGTCTCAAATATCATAAGAGTTTATATTATTATTGTGGATCGTAGGTCTCCTACTCTTAATTGTTAAAGACCAAATTTAAAAAACTTCTAAATTATGGCAGGTTCTGATTAAATCAAATGAATTGATATTTTTTAGACATACCTCAGTATCGATTATCGTTATACTGGTGAAGGTTTGATTTTCGTAGAGAATCTTTGGTTTAGTAAGAAACAAAAATAAAAAGTACTTTGTTACGAACTTCTAAAACCCTATTTCTAGGATATTTTTATAAAGTCTACTGAATGCTTATAAACTAGTTTAATTAAATAAAAGTAAGGTAAAGACAAAAGACTGTCAGCTCATCAGTGTTCGTGATGCCGATGCCGGCAGTTAAATATAATACCTAGTTAATAACTTAGTTAACGGCTGCACTCAGAGTCGTTTCAATGTGTGCAAAAGTGCAAGGATTCAGCATAGAGGATTGATGATTCAAGTAACAAGTAGAGTCGTGTGCGCAGCTCCACATCGCTACGCTTTGCCTATAGTTTATTGTAATTAGTGTATCATGGTAATAAGTAATATAATTGTTAGTAATTGAATAAAATCACATCTAATCATAATCAATGATTACTTAATTTTAAGTAAATATTTAAAAAAACAAAACTTAATTTAACTTTATTAGTGAAATGTCAATTATCATTAATTTGATGAACATATATAATCTCTAAGTAATCATTAAAGCGACTCTGAGTGCGGCCGTAAGTCTGGTTTAAAAACGCGTGTTACCTTGTAAGTTCCAAGGTGATTGACGGTGCATGTAAAATGAACATCCCGCCCCTGCGCCACCGTTATGTTTTCTAATGGCGAGAGGAACTCCGGTTCTTGTTCGCTGTACCCGGACCCCTGAAGCTGGCCTGCAAAATAATAGTATTTTGAATCTTATTCTTTTCATATCTCACATCTTATGATAGGAGGTGCTCTAACTCTCAAAATTAAAGATACCAACGTAGGCACACAATTAGCATGTTGCCGGCTTAAGAAATACAAAATTCTAATTTCTAATTATTCCGTCAGACAATAAAAAAATAATAGACACGTACCTAGGTGTATTATGCTTATTCAAATTGATCAAAAAATACATAGGTAAAGCACATTAAAGTTTAGGAGTGGTAACCGGTATAAGCCGCGTAGAAACTGTACTGGATAGTGACGTCACGCGACATTTCGACTTAATGTATCGCCGTTAATTTTTGTTATTTATTAAGTTATTTAATCGTCATTATTTGTAGTAACTTTTTGTATATTTGATTGGAATAATGTAAGAAATCCTCCATGTAATCGGATTCACTGCTATTGATTTTTTTATCTATGCTTAACATCATCATAGAGCAGACCTATAAAATTTATATGAGATTTTATGTCAAAACTTAAAGAGACTAAGTACTTAAGAAATATTCACTTAAATGCCATTTTATCAAATACAATTTTGTGGCGGTGTTGTTGCATGTCAAAGCATAGTTACGAATAAATATAGTAAAAATAATGATTAACTTCTTCTTCTCCGTTTCTTCGTTTTACGGCTTATTAAAATCAATCGTTTTGACAAACTTAGATTACCTTGTTCGAATAGACAAAACCTTAGAAAGAGTTAGTAGTTATGTACTTGGTTAAAAGGTAAGCTCGCTACTTATTGATAGTGTAAGCTGCTTATGTGGGCCAGACGTATCTGCTGAAATACTTCTAAAATATATTATATCAATGATTTCTCTACCAATACTATTTATTCTGTGTCTTATTTTGAATTAGGTATTCCTGTTGCCTTCTGTATTCAAAAAGTTTCATCTCAATCGATTCACTGAAAGTAAAGTTACGACATAAAGTAGTAGTAGGTATAGCTATTCTAATTAGAATTATATGTGATCTAATATCTCGGATAGCCAGTTAAGGAGAGAGGTTATTCATTCAAGCAAAAAGGTTGTCGAGGTTGAATTAGGTTTATTATCTCGGGCTATTATGTACAAACAGAAGAAATGCAGGTTGTATTGGCCTTTCCAACTGGCTTAAATTGGGTCAGGCTTGCACAAACAAAAGTGAATGAAATTGGTGAACCTACATAAATAAAGTCAGTCACCATCGATGGTACGTTTCATACATACATACACATAACATAGACATAAAATTGATTCGAAATGTATATCAACCATCAATCTATTTGCGTAATCCATAATGTGTTACCCGTTGCACAAGAATGAAAAACTAGTTTGATGCTCTCACACAATATTTTGACGTGGAAATATATTGCAAAAGCTGCTACGTCGTGGCTTGCACAAACATAGATGATAAAGTTCGTCTAGAAAGTTCGTCTAGGAACACTACACGTTCGCGAATGTAGAACACGGCATATTTATGTTATACAGGATGGAAATTAAAAGCGGGCGTTGGAAAACAGTAGTCTTAATATTGAAAAATTGAAGATAACAAATTATACAGAAAGGATTTTTTTTTTTTGCAAAATACCAAGAATTTAACTGGTGACATGTAAAAAAATTGAATGCATTAAATCTTTTTCTTCAAATTTACGTAGAATTGAAACCGCTAAATTTAAGTTATAAACGGTTTAAAAATTGAACAGCATATCTAATATCTTAGCACAACTTAAAACTTTTTAAGTACCTATTTATCTTTTATCATATCGTCTCATTAAGTATTTTCGTTATGTTACAGCTTTTAGTAATTCTTGAAAATTATGAAATGTTTCCCTTCGGAAAAATTTTATGGTATCATTCTCATTTAAAGATTTATACTTGGCACTATATAATAACATATACCTATACTTTACTTTGTGTACATTAACATATTGTGTGTGTATGAGAGTATGTGTTTTGTGGGAAATAATATATGGTAATACTGTGGAGATAAAACATAAGTTATGTATTTATAGAGTCTCACTCAATGTACAGATAGCAATTAGTATCTGCCATATAAATGCGGGCTACCGATGTACATCGCTGATTTGGCTTTCACCGTTCGGCATTTGGCGATTAGGAACGTAAATTGGGGGAACACATAAAAAGGGTCACACTAAATGTCCCATACTGTGACATCAAAACGATTAATGGCGTCGTGCGGGATTTGGGAACGCAGAGTATTCTCGTTCAATTCGCTTAATGTAAAACTTGTGATTAAATAATTCCTCCCGTCTTTTTTTGCTGTGGCCTCTACTTCATTCGATAGATTTACCTCAATCCATCCAATCAATCCGACCAAAAAAATAAAAAACTATTCTATTGATGGATTAATTGGAGGTAGTTACATAATTATTATTAATTGCTTTAACGATCTCATTCAATTAATTATCTCGAAAACAACAACTTCTGAGAGACCATTGCTGGTCTTTGTGGCTTATTGCAAAATAACTACTTATAGGTACCTACTTTTTTCTCTTCTAATATTGAATTACCTTAGTTAATATACATATTTAAGAAATCTATTTATCGGCTACTAATATATATAACAAGCTAACTCTCGGAGTTTTTAGCGTTAAGATAAGATCTCATGCATTAGTACACTTTATACTTAGTTATGACATCACTAACCCCACTCCTAAACTTTAATAAAATAAAGAAAAAAAGAAAATACATTTATTTCAGCACAACACACAAGTAAAAGAAAATACATAAACAGTGCATTTTATCCAAGTATATTTTTCATTATTTTGACAAAGCAAAAAATACGTGTCCATTGTTTTTTTTTTATGTACTAATGTCTAACTGACGTACTAAATAGCCTTTTGATTTTTATACCCCGTCATCATGTCCATTGCTATGGCTGTATGCTTATCTGTAGAGGACGTTGCTCGGTATTTATTGTGTTGTCCGCATTTATTAATTCCCTATATTAATATCCATTCGGGATCACTCAGCTGACTGACTTTCTCGGTTACGTTCAAAAAGCTCAACCATTTCAAGCATATTCAAGTCATCACTCACAGTCACAGTCATGTCAAATACGACGTTGATACACCAAAAAATTAACATTTTACATCTATACTAGGTACGTATAAACAAAATTGAAGTGTCTATTTGTTATTCCAAATTTACAGCTTTCACTAAATCCATATGAAAGTAGGTACCGACTTACATAAAAAACATGTTTTTAAATTTTTGTCTTTCTGTCTGTCTGTTTGTTCCGGCTAATCTCTGAAGCGACTGGACCGATTTTAACGGGACTTTCACTGACAAATAACTGATGTTATATCAGGAATAACTTAGGCTACTTTTATTTTAGAAATAAATAGTTCCTGGGGAATTCCGAAACTCACGCACGTGAAACCGCGGGTCACTGCTATAGTAGGTGACCATTACAAACAAAAATAAAGAATGATGTGTCAAGACATCTGCGTCGAACACAAAACGAAAGTTTGCAACATTAAAATTTTCTTCGGTGCCATTTATTGTATACAAACAAGAAAATAAAACGAACGGAAAATTTCAACTGTAACGTCGCACAGCCGGGTAATGGTTTTCCGGGTCAGCAGTTGATGCGACCCGTGTAAATTAAATAATTATTATTGAATCTGAACACGTACGTAACTGCGTACCGTAAACAAGAATCTGCTTGATTTTTTCCAACCATAAAATCTCTGCTCGTTGAACTTTTATCTTTATGTTTTGTTTTCACACAATAAATATTTATTTATTATGTCAAAACAAAAAGTTATGTTTGATGAGTTCGGGGTACCTATCTTAGCCGATACAAAAAAACTAACAAAAATCATAATAATTGAATAAAAAATGCAGTTTAACGACACTTTCAACCTCCCGTTAAAAACACATACCTACCTAGGCAAGGTATTTTAAGAAATTAAGAAAATCCATATAAAGATAATTGAATAGACATAATGAATATTAAAACATTATTAAAAATAAATACCTTCAGCAAATATTCATGGCTATTCATAGCTGTTTCTACAATAGGTACAATACCACACCCTTGACACTCCATAAAGCATCTTTAACTTTCTACTACTAGTATACAGACGCACGGCTTGTTCGCTGACGTTACGTGCGTGTGTCCTGAAGCTCGCGCCGAGGCACGGCAAGCGAGAAAGTTTGGGTTCAAAGTTCAAGTTGATATTGCTCAACGCACATATAATATTAACAGCTTACCACCGCTATCACCTTATAGGTTTAGCAGTACATTGTGGCGGGGAGTATATATAGACGCACTAAATTTGCGGGACGCAAATAATAAAGCTTCTTTACGTAGTACCTAATAGTAAGTATTATTCAACGATGTACACTCTAGTAGTACCTATTCTTCAAATATTTGTACACTGTGCCACAAAGGAAGAAGACCGATTCGACATCCCGTAGCGGCCCAACTGTGTCAAATGAAAATTAATAACACCCATCACAAGACGTTTATCACGATTGCCTTTCTGCGCACCCTCTTTTTATACTTGATATAAGAATACCTTGGATGCGTTGAAAAATTTTCTCCTAAAAGTAAGAGATTTCGCACTCGAAAACTCTTAGCCTTTGGATTCCTTAGGATTTTAATTTATCGGTAGTACCCATTGAAACATCTTACGTTCTTATGAATTGATTAGGTGTTGCGCGTAGTTTCACATTCGCAATTATTACATTAAATAATTTTATATCAAGTTTCAAAGGTAGGTAATAATCTCTTCCTTCATTAAATAAACCATAAAAATTATGATTTATTGAACGGCTAAAACTAAATGTTCTATAACAGTAGAAGGCATAACAATATAAATTACGCGAGTATCTGCGTCAGATGAAAATTAATAACGTGACCCAGCCAAGTGGCCGTGGCGACAAACTTAACGACCGAACGGTGCGGCGACCCCTTTTATCTTGATATCCACTTAAGACCTGATACAATCCTGTACCTACCGGATGTTTTATACTCCTTTGTTTTCATCACACCTTAGTACCTCGGTTTATAAAGGTAAGATAATTAAAATTACTGATTTACCTACTTTAGAAGTTGAAGAAATTTTAGGACTCTTTGGAGACAATATTACCTACATATTAATAGCATATTAATAGAAATAAACCTTACAGTTGTAACTAATGATAACCTTTAGACTTTAATACTCCTATTATCATTGGTTGTAACATAATATACTAAAAGTAAACATTAAATTGCAGATTAATATAGAGAACATCTCTTTTTACTATAAATCTAATGATCGGTGTCTACTGTTAAATAAATTTTGAAGGTAAATAAGATAAATAATTCTCCGAGATTTAAGCCCTATTTTCCTTTTTTCACTAACATCAGGTTGTAATGAATTCCCAAAAAACTTTTTATACTCATTTTAATACCTACTACGAGTTTTTATTTCGTCTGAGCCTACTACCTATATTATAAAAATAGGTATGTAGGTACAAATATTTATTTGACATAGGTTTGACACAGCTAAAAAATTAACACAAAACCAAAAAAAATAATAATAAAGGAAAGTCTTGTGGAAAATTTATCTATTATTTTCAACAACTATGTCAAGAGTTTAAAATTTGATAGTTACTGCATGCATATTCTACATATTCTTCTATTAATTTCTTTACATACATATAATATACTACATTACCGTAGAAGATATGATTTTTATAGTGGACGATGCTAAGTTCACTGGGCCTGCAGTCTGAACATACCTAACGACTGCTTTTAGTGCTTATCGATCGTTTTTGGTTGATAAATTCTTATTTCTTAACGATAAAATATATCGATTTTTCGTAGTCTCTACAATTTAAATATCGATTTTTTTCGCTATAGTATCGAACACAACTGTCAAATTAACGATTTCTATTGATGAAATATCAAGCCTTTGAGACAGCCCGATACACAGATAAACAGAGACAGCAGAGACTTGCATTTTACGATAATCTCGATATGGCAAGCAACTTAAGTATATTGAGACTTCAGGGCCTTTAAATGCAAATGCACTTTAAATAAAATTTATCCTCCCACGCATGAATTTATTAATCAAAATAAAATATCGTTTGTATGAACGCAATTCGTCGGTGCTCTCGATCCGATTACGTAATCCAATTATTCAGTATTTCACGCTCATCGACGTCTATAATTACATTCTGATAGAATTGCGTTAAATTCACTGCGCGTATCATCACTAATTACCATGTAATTAAACGAATGATTAGCAATGGACTAATTAAATGTTGATTCAACACTGAATACTTCAAATAAGTGCCCTGTTTTAACAATCGATTTATTTTCATCTTTGACATACATAAGTACATTATTATTTTATTATTCTTAATTATTAAAAATTGCTTGGATTTTCGATCATTACTCACAGTACATTCTTCAAGGAACAGCGAACTTCTTATAACAGTTCTTCTAACAAGTTCTTAATACAACTTCTAACAGTTTGTTATCACGCTCACAATGTTTGTATAAAAATTTACCTATATTATATTTCGTACATCAGGCATAGATAAGTACCTACAAGTATTTCAGCCACTACAGTAATTATTGTATTTTTTTTATTATTGGTAAAATAAATTATTAGAATATTACGTAATTATTTGTTACGTATATTCGAAAATGTAGAGATAATAATAATTTTTATCGAAGTTGAAGTTTCTCGACTTACCGCGACTGTAATTGGCATATTTATCTCAAAAGTTGGCATATAACTGCTTGTAGTCAAAAAAAGAACAAGATAATTTAAATTTATGTTAAGTACCAGTTATTTTAAAAAGGAGGCAGTTTTTTTTATGTTGCAACTTAAATACAATTAAAAGAAGAGACTCGTACAAAGTGTTTTCAATTAAACTTGGAATCCACTAAAGCTACATTCACCGCAGGTTTCTTAAGCTGAGCGTGTCGACTACGTGAAGGAATCTAGAACGGTATTAGTTGTAGCTCTATGTAGCTAGCAACGGCCCAACGAACATTAAAGTGCAACAATTTGCTCAGATCACGCGCACACACGTACTTTCAAATAATATAGAGAAAAGTATAGCTTCACCACATGTATCACCTCTTCATAGTGCAATAAGAAACAATGTAGATCGCGAGTAAGTAATTGTCAAAAAGACAATTAATATATCTTTTGCACAAATTAAGCTATAAACTGGTACATACCTACTTCTAGGCAAACAGAATTGAAAGTAGTTACTATATTCACTTCTATTCAATTTGATATCACATAACCGGAACTTATTTATCAAATAGGCTAAACACGTGTAGGGGTACAAAATTTTACAGGGGTAATCCATAAGGGTCGGAGGCAAACGAAAAATTATGTATATAATTAATAGGCATTAGGAAAGCAATCAAACCTCATATTTGAGTCATACGACAGAATAGAAAGTAGCATATAGAAGGGACATCAACTTAGTTTAGTATGAAAACGCATGAAAACCAGTGTCTCCGGGTGATATTCGCACACAAAACTACGCACTAAAACATTCATCAACGTAAACAAACGTATTAAACGCTTTATGATTATGTTTTTATTTAGTCACTGTTTTCTAAATTCAGTTTTGCGAATTGTAAATATACCTACTTGGGATGGCAGCAAAAGAAGTTTTGCTCTAACTTCCTTTGCAACCGTGCAGCGCGCTTGCCCCGCCTAAATAACCTCTATAGTTAATTTATTTACTCTGTGGATCATACAAACAGGCTTGGAGTTTTCTGATTTCGAGAAAAAAATCAATCAAGTGTCTACATACTGTTTTGCCCATACAAAGTTTACTATATTTTTAATTTATGTTGTTATAAACAGAACAAACATTATATGTTACATGGTAATTAATAGTTATGAAATCATTATCAAATTTCGACAATTGAGTCTTTCTTCTATTAAATATATTTCGAAACATTCCGAAAACGCAAGCAAAACTCATAGGAAAACGTCTTCTCTTTCGTAATTAGGCGCTTCAATAGAGCCATCTGAGAGCACTCGACCGCTCGTGGTCGTTGATATTTGGCGGACATTAGTGCCATTAGTTTATTCAGAGGCAGGAAGAGAAAATTAATGTCCTCAAAGGCGGACAGAGGCAGTGGGCAGGATATTAAGCTTTTCATCAGTCCGGCTATTAGAGGAAGCAGCACGTTTAGTTTTGAACATGCCGTTTTATTAACTCCGACCTATGTAACCCTGTTCCCTCTTATTTATCGGTTCTGTTGTAAGTTAACTGAGCTATCGTCATAAAATGTAGTTTTATTGACAATATTTTTTTTGACAGAGTTTTTTGAAATACCTAGTTATCTTAGTTCTTTTTTAGGGTTCCGCAGCGAAACCTTTTCCCTAGTACTATATCCTTCAGTGTAACACGTACCTATATAGCCGGTTTGTACTAGATCTCTAAATCTTATTTCTGTATTATGATATTTAAGAAATCACGTATTGTAATGATTAAAACTCTAAGCTGTTTTAAGCACTTACTTTGGAATTTCAAGTTCTCCAGTTTTATGATAAGGAGCTTAAAACTACTATACTCAAATCTCAATTTATAAACGTAATGAATATTAATTTTAACATGCCAAGCTCTCTTCGAGTCCATCATAAAGAGGATTAAACTAAGTTGTGCCAGCGATGTTTGCATTGAAAAATGTGCAATATTTATTCAAATATTTTACTGGAACACTTAAGTGTAAAAGTTTAAACTTTCATACTATAATAAATAATATGCAGTGTGTATTGTATTTTTATTATTATTATTTTTTTTTTATTCATATTTATTTTGTATTCTATAGTGTTATTACATTAAATACCTAAATAAAGAATCGAGCAAGGAACCAATTCTTACCAAGCTAACCCTCGGGTGTCGATTCAGGGGGTAGACTATGGCCCAAACGAGAAGATCATCTTGAATACCTCGCATTATTTTTAATTGCTTGAAAATATAGGTTTTTTTGAAGGGGGAATCTCACTGCATTATTTTAAGCTTTAAATCTGTACATACAATAAAAACAAAAGAATCCGCATATATTTACCAAAAATTAAGAGGAAACGATGAAGGAAGAGGAACAGAACATAAAATCGTTAATTCAATTTTTTTCGGTCTGTCTGTCTGTTCAAGCTAGTCTCCGAAACTACTGAAAGGTTTGTCATGTGGTGTTTTTTTGCTACATGGGTTAATCTACCTACATTAAGCTTAGTTTGGAGTAACATAATATATCATACACTTTGTTTCATCGAAACCGGATAGTATGTGAGTAAGGCCTACTAGTTTGCTACACTAGTAAGTATATAAATTTGTTAACCACTGTAATGGGTATACATCGTAATTGTTAGCATTAAACGAGTGTCGGAAAAAAGTTTTGATTTAAAGGCGTTTCACGCATGAGAAACTGCGGATCCTATCTAGTTATATTATAGGGAAGGTTACCTGCTACAATTGTTAGAAGAGCAAACGTGGAGACCAGGGGTAGCCCACCGGTTTCCATGGAAACCGCCCTCGCACGCCGCTGCGATTCTCCAGTCATCGCGTCAATCCCTCGGTCGCAGTATCGATACAATGCCGAAAACTAACGCCTTCTCATATTGCGTTATCGTCATAACAATGTTCTTTGCCGACAGTTATTATTATTATAATTTTCCGCTCTGTCAAATTTCAGTCGAATATAATGTTTAATATAGTCTTATACTTTAACTTTTTTGCCATTACAGCCCAGCCCTTCGTCTTTGTGAATATCTGAAACAAGAATTTCAACTCGTTACAAAACGAAAACTTCTTCATAAAATATTTACTGTTGCGTATTTTCTTGATTAACTAAACCAGGTTCAAAAATAATATTTAATTTACCTATTATAGAATAGCAAAACAAGTTTACTATAGCTTCTGTAGCTTCCTATTCGGTATTTTATATACCTACCACCACCATCTACCACCATGCAAATATACTACTTTCTTGTGCCCGGCTGGCTAGCTATACCACCTTTAAGTTGAAAATCTGTCGCCAAGCACCAAACGGTGTAGTCCGTCAGCCTCACTTAAAAGCCAGTTCACATTCCCTTTCCAGGTCGACAACGCACCCGCATGCCTTATGGTGTTGCAGATGTCCATGGGCTAATCACTTATCATCAGGTATGCCACTTGCCCGTTTGCCCTCTACTCCATAAAAAAGTAATTCCATTATGTCCTATATCCGAACTTAAAAAGTTTACCTGTTTATTCCCGAAGTATGACACATAATATTTAACTGCATAAGATTGTTTGAAGTACCTTCAAACAAACTAATATGCTTCAATATAACATGTTCAGATTATTATTATTCAACAAATTAAATAAAACTAAACGCAATTATAATACATAGTTGTTTATAAGAAAATATAGGAGAGACATATCAGTTGAGCTGTTATAATATAGGTACCTACTCAAGCGATAAAACTTGAAATTTTCAGATAAAAGAAATAAAGAACTAGGTGCTGTTACAATGTAAAAAATATCCCAATAAAATAATAATGATAACTCTTATATATTACTCATGATAACAGTACCTATTCATATCCAATGAAAGAGAATTAAAATGAGAATGAAAATGGTTGGAAACATTTTTAATTTTGAGAGAATTTTCTCTCTGGTATGGCCCAAAACTGGTTGAAACGTTTATTTTATGGCTAAAGTTTGGTGTTGAAAATAGCTTAAGCATAGGACACACGATGGATGGCCGGTTTTATTTACATATTTTGTAACAGCGTGACACTCTCATGTTCACGACTAAATAATACAATACATCGTGCCCCGTGCCCTCACGATTTTTTAAGTCTTTAGGTAAGAAAATATTATGTAAATGGTCTTATACTAACTACCAGTTATGATTAAAAATTATGTAATATTTTATTGATAACGTACCTACTTTACTAATTCAATGAATTCATGTCAAAAATCTCACTCACTTCTAGACAACTCCAAATTTTACAAATATCAAGAACTGAGGAACTTTGTTCATATAAATTATTGTAATAAATCGCTAGGTACCTATATTGTATTGTGATCATCTAAAAGATTGGTTTACTTCTTATATACCCACAGCGGTGACTTCAATGTCTTTGTTATATCCCGTCAAAGTCAAATAGACATACAGATACAAAACATCAGGAACGAGCGCATCGCAGGTGCATTGCCAAAGTTTGGATGTGCAACGAATATACTAAATGCATGTACCATGTGATATAGCTACTTAAACCATATACGCTTTTACAAAGCACATGGCAGTTTTTTATTACAGCAGTTTCCGCTGCGCAGCGTGAGCAAACTGTGATAAAACAGGAATGATTGCCGCTCTGTCGTGATATTGTTTCAAGTGTTTTGTTCCATTCAGCTGGCTCTTCGCTGCTTTTTGTTCATCCACACCCGAACACCAAACCGTGGCGCAGTGTAATACATATACGCCCAGCGAAGCGATCCCTTTCCAATAACGTTGTGCAAACGCGAACGTTCAATGAAAACTTGCAAGTTTCAAAAATGCATTATGATTTTATACTTTATGTCCTTATATTTTAATCTCACAAATATACATAAATGAATTGCTGCTCGTTTGTCTCGACAATAGCTCGCCCGATTTGGCTAATTTTGATCTTGAAATCGCAGTGGAAGTTCAGGGTAGGTTTAAGACGTAAATCAGGCTACTTTGGAGTTCTTGCGGGAATTCCGAAACCCAAGCGAGACCGCGGGGCACATTTGACCTATTGACTTAGAAGTAGCTCAACACAATCGGACACTTTGTTATATCTGACCTCGGTCTGTGAGTGTACTCAGTGCGTTATGTAGCTGGAAAATCGTTTGTTTGGATCGCTATGTAGGTATAAGAGACATTGAGTGAAAATAAAGTATCGGTCGTGGCGACGAATATAATATGTAGTTCACAGTGGACCGGGGACTGTTCGACTCTATTGAAACATGCTCTCTCTTGTGGCGGTGGCGTCTTTGGCGAACGAACGAGCGGCGCGACAATAAACAATACAAACAACCGTGGCGTGCGTTTGACACCAGACCGTTCGGAGTGGATTTGAGCGCTCTACAGGGAGTTCGGCAGCATTTAGGGAGCGTAATAGCCTTCCGCCGTGACCTGTTTTAGTTGCGACAAATAGAGATTTACGGGATTGCCGACGGGGGATTGCCAAGGGAAGTATGTTTCGCTATGTAATAAAATCGAATAGCGTTTACACTGTGGTTGTACCGTCAATTTAATCAACGAAAAGTATGGTAAGGTGGTGAAAAAATGAATTGTACCTACGTAATAGACTAGTCATTTATTTTCTTTTATCGGTCCATTTATTCAATTTTATCGATAAAATTGATACATAATCAGTACGTGTTAGTAGGCAGATATAACGAGAATAAAAATAATTGTAGAGTCAAAATGTGATACCAAATAGTGTCTATTATGATTTCGGCATTTGTTATAATATGCTGTAAACAGCCTGAAGTTTTCAAGGTCAATTATACAAATAGTTGAGGGACCTATTATTATATTATTGACTGTTGAACGTTTGTTTTCGATCTCACCGATTGTAAGCGGAGATACGCGTTCACTGCTGAACTTTAGCCACTATCCTTTTTTTAAATAGTGTCAAACATTGATACAGTTGAAGTTGTCACTTAACATGTCACTGTGTATATTAATTATAAAGTTAGAGCTTATCTAAACTAAAATGACACGCCCCACTACTCAATAATCAGTTTTAGATGTGCGATATCATGTATTGATAATATCTCTTTAATAGTGTGAGTGCGACGACACTATGCGGCAACTGAGGACGAATGGTAAGACCAGATTTATGTGTCGTACCGATATTTTAACGGTTGTGCGTGTGCGTATGCCCGATGGAGCGGCTCGTCATTTCAGCTTAGATAAGCTCTACCTGTAAAATATTCACCTGTACCTAAAATTTATTTTATACTTATTAGGTTTTGCTCGAAATTAAAGATATTTTTCGTAACCAGTTTACCGGTCACAAATTTTTACCTTTGAAAATTATTTAAATTTTTAGTTACAAATTCATAAGAATTTACGGTAACGGAATATACCTATTACCCCTTTATCCAATTTTCTTTAACGAGTGAAAAATAATAAAAATTATACAGATAATATTTTATTATTGCCCTTAGTTCATGGAAGGCACAATGCCAACCATATCGGAATTTGATAAGGTTGTATCATTGTCTACCCGAACATTCCATATGGGGAACGTTTCCGTTCTGATTCCCCGATATTGTGCACACAAATCCCCAACACATTCCTCTGCTTAATAATTTTACATCGGCACACAAAGACGGCGCAGTTATCTCGCGGGTGGCACGCCGACGATACCAGCTCGAACCAGCCCTCTACTCCAAATCCTTTGTCATATTTACTACATTGTCTATACCCACTCTCGACTTGGATTAGAGCAATGCTACAATCACCACGCGCATTGCTTTCAGTTGGATATTCGTATAAGCCACGTAATTGAAATACTCATTTGCTCATTGCATAATTAAGTTTCGGATTTCAGATTCGTATTAACTATGTCCGGTCTCCGTAGCTACGCGACGGTCAATAATTTATTAGAATTGTTCTCTTAGAGATATTATCTACACTTCTATTAGGTGGTACGGTATTGAAATCAATTTCAGGTTTGGGTCACCTTGTTACAAGCAATTAAAATACTTACTTATAAATATTACTTATATACTTTATTATATGCATAGGTAGAACGTATGCTTAGAAAAATGCATGAAACATTCTCAAAATGCAGTCAAATAAATAAACTGAACAATAAAAAGTCAAAATTCTTCTAGTTTCTATTCGTACAGGCACCAAAATAGCTTAACTTGACAATTAATTACACAGTCTGTTTCAACCTTAGCTCTCCCCGGTTTCTTAATAAGCAATTAAAAAGTTAAATTGTCCAGTTAATTGCAGCCATTGCGGTGGACGACGTCTCCTCGTTATTAACAATGGTTTTAAGAAAAATTTGTGAAAAAATTGTGGAGAGCGAAAGGTGGACCGTATCACAATAAGTAATTAGCTTATCTGCAGTGGCCATGCGCAGGGCCTTTCTTGCTATGCGAAAGTGAAGTTAACCTGTACAAATGGGCATGTTGCCTAATTTTTATTTTTAGACCGTCTTGTAGATTATTAAAAAATATTGGACACGTATTTTTTTCTTTTTTTACGTAATCAAAAAATAACGGCGATATATTGAGTTGAAATTTCACGTGACGTCACTATTCTGACAGTTTGTATGGCGGTTTTGCGGTTAGTGACGTCACGACCTCCTCATCCTAAACTTTAATGCGCTTTATCTCTGTATATTTTAATTTATTTAAAAAAGCAAAAAATACGTATCCATTGTTTTTTTATTTTCTAACTGACGGACTAATTAGAATTTTGATATTCAATAGTAGTCAACATCCCTATTAAGTTTCCTATACTAATCTTCGCATAGTAGGTAAGCGAAGTTGAAACTTGGACCAAACAAATTACTACCAAGCAGGATTTTTCATAAGGATTTCGCTAGCTTTAATAGGATTAAAGAAAATTGCGTTAAGTAGAGAATAGAGAATAGTTTCAATTATTTGTGTTAGTTAACAAGCTTTTATTGTACCTTTTAGTTACTAATCTTTGCACCGTGAGAGAAGTAATATTTTCAGTCTTAAATACTTTCCATTCATTAAAATTAATACTTATTAAATATTTTGATCAACATTAGAGCAATCAAGCACTATCGCCAACTTTTGAAGTCAAAAAGAAATTTTCGCTTAATTACATTCATTGTGGCGACAAACTTAGCTCGTTACCGAAGAACCCTTCCATGATTGAAGTACTAAACCCCCTCGCAAACTTCTTCAAAAGAATTTCTAATCTGTCACTGGCATATAAAAAATTATTAGAACGGATAAAAAAATAGGTACCTATATCTATTTAAGTTTTTTCTAAATTTTAAATTATATTTCGCAAACATTAAATACAAAATTTCAATTTATTCCACTCCACATTTCCACATTTACTGATTCCCAAACTACTCATGCTCAAGAATCATGCTTATTATCTCATTATTTTCCTAACTTTTGACTCTCTAGATGTTACCCTAGTTTTCCTGCTAATCATCAAAAATTATGATTTTTACAAATTATTTAGTGACTAATATTATAAAGAGAAAAGATTTGTTTTTTTGTATTTGTTTTTAATGGATAAACTCACAAACTACTAAACAGATTTTAAAAATTATTTCACGTATAGAATACTAAAGTATGAATAAGGTTATTCCAAAATTCCGAAGTGATAGAGAGTTGACTGGTAAGTGGTAGGTATTATATGAAGTAAGCATTATCCATTTGTGATATTTATTCCACCGTCAGTTTTTCCGGTTTATTTAAGCTACATAAAGATAAACAAGGTAAATAGGCATAGGCGTAACTGATTGCCAAAATTCATTCATCGGAAACCGAAAGTGGTGCCGATAGGCAGTGCAGGTCAAGTGCTTTCCAAATATTGACCTACCCAGGTTTATGATCAATCTGTATACAATTTTGAACAAATTATGTACGTCTAAAATATTAAAAATTAAATAGCTGTGGTTTTAAACCAGAAAACTCCAAAACAATATTTTTTTTAATTTTTATCTGTCGGTTTTTTGATCGCAAGAAAAACTAAACGATGGAGTTGCAACAGCCTTCTTGACTTTTTTTATCGCAATCGACGCACGGAATGAGGAGTTATGTCGGTTTGAAACTTAAAGTGTACTTACCTAAACTTTCAATCACTTCGCCAAGTTGACGGCAATAACTAGTGTATATTTTATTTAAAGAGAAAAAGTTGTTTTTAGGAGATAATCTTTGAAACTAGTGAAGAGAGTTTAAAAATAATAAAAATCTGATAGGAATATTTTTTTTTTATAAAAACCAATAATTATAATTTAATATAAACAAAAAATATCCCGGAAGCGAGAATTCTCAAAGGTAAAATTTACGGGTATGGAATCTATGGGTAAGTTAAGAGCAATTCAGGTTTTAGAACATATACATAGCGTTCCTACTTTTAATCACAATACAAATAATTCCTGGAGGAATTCTGAAACTGACGGCGCAAGGGGAACGTAAAACTAGTACGTAGTATACTTATTACTCTGAGGTAAAACTATTATATTAATACACGTAGCTCACTAATGCTGGTCAGCTCACATTATCACACAGGCTCCGCTGGTCACAAACTAAGTAAACATTGTACAATGGGTACCTACCTGCAGACAATTGATTCGATACATAATATACTTTTGATAAATACTAAAAACCCAGATTCAGAGCAAACATAAATATTGATCACAAAAATGTTTCTCTTGAGGGGATCAAACCCGCAACACCTGGCATGGTAACCAGGTTCGCTAATCAGTAGACTAACGGTGCTATTCAAGACTTATATTAAAAGACGTTGTTGTAAAGTCAAGGGAATTTTCGCAGTGCCTTGTAAAAATGGCCGCATAATTGAACAGATGTCTGATCACATCGTTCTTTAATAACCTCCCACAAAGGCTGCCTCTTATTAGACTAAGGGTCGGATATTATCGATTACAGATCAGGCCGTTATCCTTATGAGCTGGTCGTCCCTCGTTTCATTATCTGTCCGCACCATATTTCGTTGTTGGGTGAAACTGAAACATATTTTGTACATATGCTACCGAATCTACACCGTTCACCACCGTTTCTGTTTCAACTGAGTTTACAGTCACTGTTTAATATTGAGAGTGACAGACACTTATATTATGCCTATATTAATAAATCATCCGTTCAAACCAAAGGAATCAATTGAATCACATTGAAAATTTTGCGATGTTTGTTGAAATCTTGTAGGGGGAGCACGAATTTTTTCGCTCTGGTCCTTTCGATGCCGAAGTGCATTTTTTGGATGGAAAATTAACAACGCTGGATAGATGGCGTTGTTTATTTTCCATACAAAATGACGTTTCGACATCGAAAGGACGAGAGCGAATTTGCTAATTGGACCATTTGCGAATTGGACGATTGGAGCATTTGTGAATTGGACGAAATGCGCCTTGACGCGAAAAAATTCGTGCTCCGGGTACAGATCTTTTTGTCTCAAAACATTTGCATGACTTATAAAAGTCTACAGTTTATACTATATTTTAAATTAAAGTAGGTAACTAAGCTTTTGGCATTTCTAAATTGTTAAATAGAAATCTTGCTGGATTATCGATCGATTAATTGGCTAAAAGATTCAAAACTTTTGATATAATTTTTATGATTATTATCTTTATTATACACAGCGTGCTACTGGAGAGTTTGTTGCGCAGCTTCTTCTCTTCAGCCATAGTACTGGGAAGCTGTGAAGGGTGGATATTTTATGGATGCTGTCATAATAACTAATTTTTTTGACGTCAAAAACTTAAAAAAACTTTTAAAAAAACTTTATGTTACGCAAGACTCCCGCTTCCTGTAAGTGAAAAGATTTTCAAAATCAGTTCTGTAGATTCAGAGATTACTCCCTACAACGACACAAACTCACAATTCACAAGCTCTCAATTCATAAACTTTACCTCTTTATAATGTTACTAGCTGTGCCCCGCGGTTTCACCGGCGGTAACTTCGGAGTTCCCGCAGGAATTTCGGGATAAAAAGTACCCTATTTCCTTCTCTGTATCCTCGATAACGTGCATGCCAAATTTCATCCAAATCCGTTCAGCCGTTTTTGCGTGATTGAGTAACAAACATCCAAACATCTAAACATCCACACTTTCACATTTATAATATTAGTAGGATTAGTATAGATAGCTAGTCATAATCATCAAAAATGAGAATCGGATAGTGTGTCAATTGAAATACTACTTTTAAAATAAAATATATTGTAAGTTCCTTCTCAAATTAAAGCGATAAAATCGTCTCTATTACATTTGAAAGATTTATTGGATTACAGGTAGGACCATCCCAACTCAAGACCTTTATTATCTGTTGACACGGTATTTATTTCAGGACACAAGGGTTAAATTATTGTTTCTTTGTGTGCAGGAATTCTGTTTGCGTTCTCACTTCCGAAAAGGTCTTGTGGCAGCTGCTATTCTTTGTAATGAATTGCTTGAATAATTAAAATATAGGTCATTCTAAATATAACTGAAATATCTATGTTTATATGTGATATTAACCCTGTTTAATTTCTTTTTTTTGGTTTTTTTCGTTGTGTTCACCTAATTTTCAGAAGTCTATACTGCAGTACTTAGATTACAAGGTAGATATATTGTTACGTTAAAAGCATCATAAAACCGCAATAAAAGATGCGATTGAGGAAGACCATTCCACCCTTATCACTAACTTTATATGGTCTGAGATATATACATATATAACGGAATCGATATATACCTAATATTTATTCAAATTTGAGTGAAGAAACCGTGGGGAACAGCTAATATGTACCTAATAAATAAAGTGAATCAAAATCTTCGTCTAAATTTATTTATCAACGACCCAGAGATTCTCTCTAAAGGACATTTCCTGACTGACTCATCACCGCCCAACCGTGACTACTAAAGACAGAAAAAGGGGGTGAAAAATGTATGAAAGTGTGTATGAAAGTACCCTCTTCTTTCAAATAAATATATACTTATTTCGGGTATTTTGGTAATTTAACTTTTTCGAATGAAAAAGGTGACACACAGTGAAACTCTTAAATTATTCATCTGTTTTATGTTACCTATAACTGTAATTTGTTTTATTTTCCAAATAAAGTTTTAAAATGTACCGCATTGGCGAGCTAGGATCAAATATAGGTAAAAAAAACATTTTCTGGCCGAAACAGAGGTTTTTAATTCGACTTAGTTGAGAGATTCTTGTAAGTTATCTCAGTCCAAGTGAGTGACCGCTCAGTTGTTTACGAGACAGTTGGTAGTCTTTATCAGATATCTTACAGGTCCTTGACTTCTTGCCTTGAAATATCTGTAGGTACTTTTGCAACGACGCTGTTAATAAAAAGTCTAGCAAATGAATATTCATTCGCTTGAAGAGGTTTCATTTATGAATTCATGAAAGTGCCGAGACTTCATCGTCATACCCAAATCGTAAAAGAATACGTTGATATACGATCGAGACATTTGACATGTAAAATCTTTTTTTATACCTGTCATTTGAAGTCTTTAGAATCGATTTGACTATGGTAGGCATATTAAATGTCAATTGAGTGAAATTGACACGACACTGAGGACTGAGGAGCTCTCGGCTCCTTAATAATATGTGAATGTCAGAAGGCTTCAGAAGCCGACATAGGGTACTTACTCCTATTGAGACGCGTATTGGAAAATCTTTATGTTATTTTTATACACATAGATTATGCGGCAAGGAATTTCGCGGCGTTAATACCCGTCAAGTTGTACATTTATTGAAGTTTTTATTGGAAAATACCAGTCTTCTATACCCGTTGTCGATTGTGAAGGAATTCTAAACGGTTGGAACATATTGCTTTATTATAAAATAACAACGTTATAATATTACGATAAAGGCTAACGTGGCGACCTAAGCGCAATTTGATCAATTGAGCTCAGTTTAAAATGATTACTCAGAATAATCATGTGTTTTCTATTAGTTTTTTTTTCTGATTTAGGTGATTTATTTAATAAAATCTGTAGGTAAGTAGAAAACCAAACGAGGCGATTTATACATATTTTAATAATATACAAATACTTATATAGACTAGGTAAACACATTAATACAACTCTTTACCCAATTCACTGATCGTCGTTGACAAAACTACAGGTGACCTTAACAATGCTAAATACAGAAACAAAGCTATGTGCATCGAGACTAAAATTCAAAGTCAAAATCCTACTTTATTATCGCTTAGCCCTTTCGCAATCAACGCAACGGTCTAGTGGGTGGGTTGCCACAAACGGAAATTGTGCTACGTTTTATCAAAATGCTTCCGACGCTTGAGCGCGTCCTGCGATGCCGATGTTTGCATCTGTGCTATGTACCCTGCTCTGCTACACTCGCTCCCTCGGCTTTGCTGTACTGCGATAGCATTCCATATATTTAGGCCATTTCTCAATGAATACGTTACTACTGGATTTGAATTTGTTAGAAGCTGCCACTTAAAATTTTGGACATGTGTGGGGTTTCTTAGAAATCCTTAGTTGACAGTCACATATTATCGTGATATCACCTAACAGATATCTAATATCCATAAGGACCTACCCAAGAATCTCCACGATATTCCCTATCGTCATCGTCACCTGTCACCAGACAGTTAGGTTATCGCGGCCAGTATGCGGTCAGTAGGTGATCATTATTCTTTTTCATTACGTCCTACAATTGTTTTAAACTATAGCCAGGGGGAATTCCCTGTAATATGATATTTACAGAATAGGATCAATGAAACTCAAATAAAAGTAGTTACAATTATTATTTGGACATAGATAAGCAATAGTGTGTTAACCCACACTGGAGAAATTTTGAGTAAATTAAAGTTTTAAAATTATAGCGCCATTTTGTTTCAACATTTTTATGTTGAATATTTAGTTACATATTTAAACAATGTAGGTAATAAGGTAAACACATAATTAAAAAACGTTCTCTAACTCTCAATATATCGTTCTAAATCAATAACTTCGTTTTGTGGGTTAACATGTTATTGCTTATCTGCGTCCATTTATGAAAGTATCTTCAATTAAATTATACTACCGGGCCCACCGATAACATGTAAAATTGGAGGCAGTAGTGGCGCGTGAATTTTAAAATCAGGACGCACCCTAGGACTTCACAAAAACCAGAACATGTCCTGGGAAAATAGTGCGGTTTGCAACTCTGCTATATACCTACAGAATGTTTGGTCGTGGAAAGGTGCAAAAGCTTTTTCCAAGTTACTGATCCGTTGTTGATTAGGTACTGCTGCTGACCGGAATAACAGAGAAATTCAATGTCAAGAAGATATCTAATATGTAGTAGTACATTTCACAAAATTTTGTTTTCGAATCAATACTTTTCACTGTTTTATTGTCCATAATAAAACCATTTATAGCTGTTATTTTACTTACAATTAACAGTTTCACTTTTTATTATTACAGTGTAGCTATGTCCGTGTTTGTATTTGTGTGTTCGGGCAATATACCTAAAGGTATATACGATATAATAGATGAAGATGAGGAGTTGACGTGACAGGATGTAAGCGTTACATACAGGTAGGTATGTGCTAATTTTAAGTAAATTAAGCAAGATACTAAACTCAAAGTGCTGACAGAGAAACAAATCGGTTAACTATTGTTACTCAACAAAGTTACTCTTCGGAAGTAGATAACTATTGCTACAAGTGTATTACGAGATTTACGAGTTGTAGTTTGTAGGTTGTAGGACTTGGGAACAACTATATACCTACGCTTATCTACTTTTGAATCTTATTCTGTTTAATCACACGTCTAGTCTGTGAAAAAAACAATATTGGGGTACATTGATATACCTACTAAATATCCATAATTTAATTCGACATCTGTACCTACATTGGATGTATTTAAAAAAAGCTACGATAAAGGATAAAAAAATCAATTTCGATCGTTCTTGAAAAACTTGTTTAATTATTTAATTTTATAAGTTGACTTCAACTCGAATCATGTAAAAACTACTAGACAGATTTTAATGGAACTTGATATAATATTAAGTAAACTTAATTTTTTACTTCATATTTAGAATACTTTTTATCCCGGTACATTGAAGAGTTCTCGAGAAAATCCCAAAACTCACGCACCTCACTCACGTGGGCGTAGAACTAGTTACTTAATATGCTCCAAACCGATTGAAATTACTTGATTATAAAAAAACAAATCAGAGGGGCTATTATGTAATTTTTGTTTCTATCATTTTTCGGTTGCAATCAAAAACATGATGGTTTTGCGATTACAATATGCACGTTTTGACACTTACAATATCTATCAATCAACCAAAATGAACATACTTCTTAAGTTGAAGCTGCCTAAACATGATTAAATAATCTCAAATTCCCTATTTCTCTGATTGAAACTAAAATATAATAGCAACAAAAGTTTCATAATTGCCCTGCTGTTCCAACAGGAAGTCAAAAACTAAATGGGTCGCCATCAACACTTTGCAAAACTAAGCTAATTGTCTCTATACCTAGTACCTACAAGAAGTAAGCAGCATAAATATTAAATACCTATCTTATTGTTCTGAGATACCTATGTAATTGCTTTTGACATTTGTTGAATGTCATATTTGTTTGTTGAATTGTTATTGCTTTGGTTACCGATAACTAAACTTTATAGGCTGTTATAGCTGACCCGCGCGGTTTCACCTGCGGTAATTTCGGAGTTCCCGCGAGAATTCCAGGGTAAAATATAGTTACAAACTTTCCTCATGAATCACTCTATCTATTGGTGAAAACCGCATCAAAATCCGTTGCGTAGTTTTAAAGATTTAAGCATACATAGAGATATAGGGACAGAGAAAGCGACTTTGTTTTATACTATGTAGTGATAAAGTTCAACAACTGACGAAAATGTTTACGTATTTTACGGGTTTATATGATGTAATTTCTAGAATAATAGAATCAATTCTAGAAATTCTTTCAGAGATAAGAAGCTACAGTATTCTCTAGCTAGAAAGAGTAGAGTTAGAATTCTCGAAAAATCTCTAAATTCACGCACGTGGAACTGCAGGAAAACAGCTAGTTATAACTGTTAATATTCCTTTTTATTTGTTTTAATCACAAATCGCGCAAACTACCAGCGTATCTCGCGGGCGCAGCTTATATATTCAAGATATTTTTATCCTATATTTCGTACCCGTATCGCTACAACTGTTAGCTTGTCGCCGGTTATTGTAAGTTTAATTCCCGCTGGGTACAGACAGCATATAAGTTTCAGTCATTTTAAATTGTACCACGTCTAGAGTCCTTGCCTGATCACAGCAGCACAGGATCTTTTTTATTATTACATACTAAACTAACTGTTAAGATTCAAATATATTTCTGAAAGTTTGTTGCATTATGCCCTTTTTTCAAAGCGTGTACTTTTGCATTCAAATTTCAATGGTCACCGTATAAATTGCCAAAATTGTCTGGACAACAGATTTTAGTTCTTGAAGAGTAGATACTAAATATAGAAATCGTATGTAATTACTGCGAGAACTGTTTACTAAGCAAATAAAATAACATACCTACTAATGTACGTGTGGGTGCTCATGCACCTTCAGTCAATAGTCTTTTTTTTTTCTTTTTTTTACAGTCGGAGAAGTCAAGGTTTCGTTTTATGAATATAGAAGAATATAAAGTAGCAGCATTATTATTTGCCAGCAAAACGCCGTTGGGCTTTTCATTGGAAAATAATTGACACATTCATTGTTTACGAAAACAATGAACAGTCAGAGTAGGTATTCATTATTATTGAGAATATGAGCACACATTCACATAATACACACATTCACATAATAATATTTAAAAAATATTTTACCTCTGCTTATTATGATCAAATATAACATATTATGTATATGTATAAACATTTAATTTACTTAACATATTTTTACGGCGGGGAGAGAAAAACAAAAGAAATACTTATGAAATTTTCAAATAATCATTTTTAATGCCAATATTGAGTAGGTACATAATCTTTTTTAATTTGTTTATTAGGTACGTTAATGAACAGTTTACTAAAGTTCTATATACAAAACAATTTTCTCACTTACCTTTATAATTTTGTCTTATGTACCTATAATTTTGCCGAAAAAATATCTGAGAAATATTAAACAGTAGGTAATAATATATAAAAAACAATCAACAACAAGAATATAAATATCAAGCAAAAAAGAGCAAACAATAATACGTTTAACTTTTAAAACTCCTGTTGTTCATTGTCCAAATTGCGGATTGAACTATTTTGCGTCTATTGTAGCGATTGTTTTAGTGTAGTATATTAGTAGTGCTTACCTTGTGGTATTCGAACACTAATCTCGGCCCATTATTATTATTTATTACAACACGAGAGGGCGCGAGGGAGACGGCGACAAAAGCTTCTTGGCAACTTTTGAAGGCGCACGGCAAGCGAGCGCTACGCGGGCCGCCGGTACCGGCGATTCATTAAAGCCGGCGCGCCGTGAGGCTGTGGCGGCGCTTACCGCTCCCCCGCGCGTCCCCCGCGCCGCGCGCCGCCCGCACTGCGCACGCGCCCGCCCGCCCTCCAATCACGACCCTGTTGCTTCACAACTTCAAATGGAACACGATTCAAATTTCAACGTCACACTGTGATTTTTTTATAAAATAATTTTTATTATCCTTACTATTACAAGCAAATGTTGAAGTTTATTTGTTTGTTTTTACGCTTTCTCGCCTTGACTACTCAACCGACCATCCTGAAATTTTGCATACACGTTGTCAGGGTACAGACAAGACCTTAGAATACTTTATATCACGGAATTTTTTCCGGAACTCCGGAAGTAACACGGGTGAAATCGCGAGGAACAGGCAGTATACAATAAATACACGTTATTATCGTATAATTATAAATTAACGTTTCTTAAGTTGCTGCAACTAAATTGCAAAAGATTCAACTTTGAGGTCACGAAGTATCTAAAATAAGCACTGTGAAACAATCTACGTATCTATTCATACAAATATTACAAATGCGAAAGTAACTCTGTCTATTATCTCTTCCCGCCTTAACTACTCAACCGACCGCCATGAAATTTTGCATACAAGTTGCCAGGGGAACATAAAAGGACATAGGAATAGCCAATAAAAAATAAACAAACAAAATGAATATGTGCAATCTAAAGAAGTGTCTTTCTATTTCAAAACTAGGATAGAAAAAGAAAAAAAAGGAATAATTGTCTTTATTTCTTTATGATGAAAAGTGATAAGGATTTCCGTGACCATCATTTTTTTATTGGTGAAAGGATGTTGTTAGGAAAACTAAAATAGACAATAGATTTGTGACGGACCCTCAAAATTTATACAATGGCATAAGTTTTTATTACACCCAACATTAACAATTTTTATTCAATTTATTATTTTAGGCGCCTCTATAGTCTGTGCTTCTCGCGGACATCCATACATAAATAACAGCATTAAACAGCTAGCTTACAGCGCGCAGCACCGGACTGCAGCAAGTTGATAAGCTGCTATTCATTTATGTTGTTATTTTTTTATTTTATCGTACATCAAATACTATATTTAATTTTAAAAATTACATAATAATTTAATTACACACAACTAAACAAACTTGGACTTGCACCTTGAAATAATTTTTGAGAAGCATTCTGTTCTAAAAAACTGTATATAGGTTGATGTCTGAAGAAAAACACGTAGGAGTTGCAAAAGAAACTTGATGTCCTAATAAGAGTATGTTTATCAGTGCGATCACACGTAAGAAGTGTAAAAAAATATTAAAATCAGCGTCCAATCGGTAATATAGCCGCATTTTTATAATAACTGCTTTATTTATCACTACGAAAATCTTACGTCATTTACTACTAAGAGTTGGAAAAAAATCCCAAAGAAATTTCACTACAAAAAACTTTTTAAATATGTATATTTTGCATGTAAGTACTTATATTTAAACATCAATTTTTATTATAAAAGATTTGCTCAACAAGATTTATTTAAAATTAAAAGTTGTTTTTTATTTCTATAAAAAGCGAATAAAACTGACCACAATTAATTAAAGTAAACCCTAACCAGAGCGCTACAAACGAGCTAAATCTCTATCCCTTAAATACGGTGCAAGATATTTATGGCTCGGTTTATAGCATCGGTTAAGCCGGAGACTACGACCCTTAAACTTTGGGTAAAATCATTTCAAAAAACGGCCTTACATACTTAGTAAGTGCTGACTGATCAAATCCAAACCAGTTTGCTTTTCATAAATTAGGTAGGTATATTATACTTATTTGATCAACAGATCATTGTTGGTATAGCGTTGATGTAGTTGTAAGTAAAGATTGCTACGCCAGGTGTTGCTGGTTCGACCTCCGAATTAGAGTCAACATTTATGTGATGAACCTTGGTGTTTACTCTGAGTCTAGGAGTATATTAATAATTAGTTAATATATAAATTATAATAATTTAATAATAATGTGTTTTTACAAAGAAAAATTACAAATATATTACCTGTCTATAATACAAACTCTGCGTAGTTTTGACTTTATCCTACTAATTTAATATATTATATTGTGTGCATATCAAAAAGACACTCAAATATTTTAATTAATATAAGTAAAGATTTTTTTATCAGTACCTTGACCACTCTCTTTATAACGATAAGCTCTTTACTGTCACTTCAAAAAAAAAATATTTATAATCAGATGAATGAATTCTCTTGAGCATCTGAGACTTGCCCTTTGAGAAAACATTTCTGAGATAATGAAAAATGTGAAGAGAAAACGCAAACAATAATAAGTAAGAAACCGCAAAACAAAATCATTTCTAAAGAACGCTTTACAGATAGATGGGGATTTGAATATTTTTCGCTATAATAATACTAAATAATCTACTGAGGGTAATTAAATATAGACAAATCATAATTACAATCATTAAATTTTAAGAAATATTGTACTAAGTAACTTAATTTTTTTCAAATTTTTATCAAATATTTAATTAATTTTTTTTTTTTTTTTATTGAAAAATAACATTTATTACTTTAACAGTGTGTTAGTTTAATACAATATGTCAAAAGTCAATTAAATCTTAACATTATCGGAAAAAATCCTCGTCCCAAATCTAACCCTATTTAATTAAAATTGGTTTTATATGTTAATTTACCTCACTTTTATTATTCCATATACTTAATGAAAGGAATCAGAACCAAAACTAATCTTTAAAATAGTTGGTGACCACGGTTTCACCCACGTGAGTTTTGGAATTCCCCTAGGAACTCCTAATTTACTAAATAATATCTAACCTATACCTATTGTCATATAACCTTAGCGCAAGGCAAGCAATAAGTCTTGTAGCAAATACGAACAAACAAACATTGATGTTTATAAATCGGTTGTTAAAAATTCATATTTCTTTTTTCTCTAGGTACGTAAAAGGTTTAGGTAAAAAAAATCTTGTATATCTAGTAGTTAAATCGTCAAAATTAGATTTGGAACATACTTTCTATTACGAAATGTGTTCATAGCAAAAAATGAGATTTTTCAAAATCCAATACGGAATTTTTTTACGATACTACCAGAACGTATAGTTAATGGAAATTTGCTGTCCTTACAATATAAAATAGTTGATCGTACTCTCTGTGGTACAATCGGTTATTTTATTAGTAATGATTACTTTATTTTTATTGTAACGGGCAATATCCATATTATAACGGGCAATATTTAATTCTAGAGTTTATCTATCTGTAGCGTTGTCGCATATGGAACTCTAAAACATGGTAGAGTGTTTCTTTCTTCTCGTCTCAGTAACCAGAATTTCTTTTCCGTGAATCCCTGAAGGGATTAAATGGGAACTAAAGTTGGGTAGTAGAACCCAAATTTCACGAGAAACAGCTCCTAGAATTATATTATAAGAATGTAACATTACGTACAAGATTTATCTTCTAAACAAGAAGTTCGGTACAAAGTCAAGTTTAATTATTGTAATCCTATACTTTGCGACTTACGTCGCATGTCAAAATTATACTTAATCCTCTGCCGACCTTCGTCAGCCAAGGCTAAGAGTCGCCGACGAAAATGGCTCTACATGAAAAACCATTATTTAAACTAACTTACCTTTGGCGAGTTAATTTAAACGATTACTTTCTAGATAAAAGAAAAGCAACACAATTTGCTTTAGTTAGGTGTATAGAATTATAATATTATCTGTGCCTAGGTTAATTTGTCAATCAATTAATTTACTCAATCTATAACAGACTAGTCGATCCTCACGGTTTTATCCACCTTAATTTGGAAGTTACCGTGAAAAATCCCGAATAAAAAGTACCCTATTAGCTCGGGAATACTGTAGATTGCTTCAAGTGTAAGTTTTAAATCGGTTCAGTAATTTTAGGGTTTATCCATTACAAACAAACATACAAATTAAAATCAAACCTTTTCACTTTTTAATATAAGTAAGTATAGATAATTAAAGACATCTGAGACAAATATTTTACAAAGTTTTTTTTTACATTTAAAATTGCGTGAACATTTTTACTACATTCAAACTACTGACTGCCAATATTAACAATGCTCGTTCTATCGCAACTGTTGCAATGACACTGAGGTACGTTAATAACTCTCCCTCTATACCTAATGTCATGTAATACCTCAACCTTAAGTCAACAGCTACGAATATCTTTTATGCGGGGATATGAAAGACGGGCATTCGGGAGGGACCAATAAAATATGCAGATTAGAATACGACCGTATTTTTCTCAGTGTAATCTGCATTATTCAGGCTTTGTCACGAACTTCGACAGTTTAACAGCGTTTATCTCTCGCCTCGCAAATTGAGCTACGACTTTAAGACAAACGGGAGTCACTTTCATTACCATAATGGACCTCAACCAATTCTTTGTTGGTGATCCCGGGATGTATTCATTTTGACATCTGTGTAAAAAATATCCGGATTAGTTCAGTGTGTAATGAGTTATAATGATTTGGTTATTATATAACTACGCAGTGTTTCAATATCTTAAAATGCAGCTTCTAAAATGTCTTACAGGTTATATATTTTATGCTTAAGTTTGTATACCATTACAATAGAAAAAACTAGGAACAAAATAATGTCCAACAGACCAAAACTATATATAATCGTTGATAGAATGGTACGCGCTCGCCAGCTACAGAATTATTGATCCACTACCGACCAGGCCGTTTACACATACCTCATCTGTTAAAATCGATCTTGCATGAGAACGAAATGTGGATAATAATATCTATGTACCTACCTCTTTAAGCGAACAACCGCAAAGGCTGTAAACATCAAAGGAAAACATGGCTTTCGTAAAATATATATGATTGGATCTGTACGTGGACCCGTCCAATCAATCAATCAATTCAAGCATATTTATGTTATACATCATATGATAAAAATGATAGTAGGATTTAAAATTTACAAAGATTATAACACCTGTAAGAATGAAAACGTGAAGAATTTAAGATTCTAGTTGCAATTCAATGAGGCACCAACACCAATGCTCAAATCGGCTGTGGCCCATGGAACCTGGAATGCTGCGTAACCTTCTTCAAGTTAAGGTAAAAACTATATTATTGCCGTTACAATATTATAGATCTGCTCAAGTTTTGACAGTCCTAGTAGTATTGTGGTCCAGTGGGTCAGAGCAGCGAGTCACTCGAGCTAATCGCTGACGGAGCGAGCGATGCCGGTGGCCATTCCATTTCACCGCGATTTATGACGACTGCTAATGGCTTTCAAGTGCACGCATGCTATACCTTAAGTGTAGACATTTCTGTGACATTTTTAATAAAACGTATTTATTTTCAAGCGAAACTCAAAGTATTCAATTTGTATAGGTATTACATACCTACAATGTTTTACAAAAATTTGAATTTAGCAAATCTCGATCTCGATTTTATAATGTCAGTTATAAAACAAACAGTAAGTATTTAAATTAATTATATAATTGAAATAATTATCTTAAAATCACATAAAATCAAAACTCATTTAATATTCTACATTTAACGCAGGAGCCAGTCATTCTTAAAAAAGTGAAGAAAAAAACGAATGGTCAATATAACGAATCCGTTTCCTCATTTCAGGCAAGCACTAAAAAACCGAAAGCGGTGGTAAAGTAGCTAAAAACATTGAATCTCGGATTTGTAGCAAAAAATGTGACAAGTCATCAAATCTACATATTTTATTAGTCTCTCTCGCCAAGTTTGACCCTCTGTCGGTCTCATTTCTTTAGTGATGTCCTCACCTTCTTCAAGATAAGTACGTCGAGAAGTCGGAGAGATTTATATAATTACTATTGTTGGCTATTCGATTATACCTACTTTCCAATTTTAAATGAAGTTGGAAAATATTTCTACAACTTTAAATAAAATAAACAAAAAAGCTATACTGCACACATGCAAGCACAGAGTAAAAGACAGAACCTTTGTCTTTTATGTCGGTTTAAAATGACTAATACCTACTTAGTATTTAAATATATAATATAGTGTTCCATTAATTGTGAAAAAAAATAAAGTAGAACACAAAAGACGTTCACTACGACTAACAATATACCTATATTTTTTCCAGAATATCGACATAATGTGACAACGCCTATCGACTCTTCGTAGCGTTACTATTCAAACGCGTTGGCTAATATTGCGAGACTATCAAGTGAGTGTCAGGGAAAACTGGCTGGTGCTGCGCGACGCCCCAGCCCCAGCTGCGGAGTGCGGCCAGCGACACTTCATAAAGAAAACTTTTATACTCAAGTCTTTTATTTATGGTGCCCTTTCACATGTAACGTGGCGGTTTTATTATTCGATATAGGGAATCAGTGGTGTTATTAAATTTCCTTTATTTTCAAATGCGTTTTTTTTTTAATTATTGCATTAATAGGTACCTAAATGTGCGTTTTATGTTAAGGCTTCATACATTTCCGAACTCCGTAAGATGTTTTTAAGCAGTTACGAGTGTAATTGAATATCTTACTTTGTTAAAGGATTTTACGTAAAAAAATTTCGTTAATACCTACCCATAAGTGTATTTATACCATATTATTATTATAAAGATACATTTTTTGTTGTTTCCTTGCTTGTTTGTAATGAATAACGTCAAAAACTACTGAACCTTCCTTATAAATTCTTTCATTTATAGAAATCTACATTATTCCTGAGTAAATGGGGTAGGTATCAAAAAATCCCACGAGACCTCCAAAAATAACGCGAGCGAAACCATGGGCGATCGACTAGTACTTTATTGAAATAATAATAATAAAATTCCGCAGTACGAAGTCTTTTTAAAGTAAAGCGATGTGGTGGCGGTACATCGGTCCGCACTTCGGCACGTGACCGAGCGGGGTCTCGCGGGGTCTCGCTGTGGTGGCGTTACTGACGGAGTCCCGGCCGTTCCGGAGACTCGTGAAGAGCAGAGTATAACTCAGCTAAATAGATACCTATTATTGCCTGTTTTTTTTATCTAAAATTATTATTAGAACGATAAGCTCTTTATCGCGCGGTACAGATAGAAGTAAAAGTGCATTTTCCGTCACGGCGACATACGGCTGTTTTATGGAAAAACAAAGCTACTGCAAGTTTTTTCAAAATGAGTTTTTTGTATAATCTTGCCTCTTTTCACGTATAACGAACATAAAAGACTCATTTTAAAATGGAAAAAACTTCGTTCTAACCAAGTGTTCCACGACACTCACGCATTTTTTTGTAGCGTTATAGTCGAATTGATATTTATTAAAGGTATGAGTTTTGTCATGACCGGAAAAACCGTGTTGTGTAGTATTTGTTTACGTCATGAGGTGACAATACGTCACGTGAGTTACACTGTCTGATTATTGTGGCGTTATATTAATGGAGATTCAAGGAATGAAATGTTAATAAAAATATAATGTTTTCATATTATATTATGTTTAAGGTTACCGCCACGTGTTATTTTTTTTTTCCTTGAAATCTTTCAAAATAAATGCATAGCAATTAAGTTTATTTTTTGAATAAACAGAATTAATACAATATTTTGCATAAATTTCTAAATCTTTAAAAGAACCGTATACCTATTAAAGGAGACTTTCTTTTTTAAAGTCAGTTAATAATCAAACAAAAGCTTTCATGTTTCATTGTTTCGTTTTACCAAGTTCGCATCATTTTTTGCACTGTCATAAAATACCTACCTACTCGTATCTACTAAACAGCGAATGCTACAAAAAAGTTTTAAATTCCTCTTTTATTCATCATTAAAAAAAATTGAAAGGACTTTTAGAGTTTCCTCGTTGCGCGGGATTGAATTCGACGGAGTTAGAATGTTTTATTCCGACCAGCGAAACGTTGCGAATCGCCCGAGGACGAATTACTTGTCCACAAAAATTGTAGATACGAATATGTAAAGTTTTGCCAGCTCGTATTTCAACAGGAAATAATGGACGGTGATGCATTCTTTAACTTTTTTTAATTATTATTTTTGAAAAATAGTCGATATAGGTATTATTTTTTGACACTACAATAAGAATACAAAATATCATTAGTGCTTAGGTACCCTGAATCGAGACGTATAGTTTAACGTAGGCATTTTCAACAAAAACTACATCTAAAAGTATTTTTATGCTGTCTGATACAGTGCCTACAGTAGGTACAAGCCCTGCTCAATTTAGGAGCATATAGCGCTGTGTGAAAGCACCCGTTATTATTATTTACTTCTAATGAAATTATTATTACAATGATTTTTCTTTTTCCTTGTCAAACTTTTTGATAAATCTGTATGATGGTACATTAAACAACTGTCGAAGTAACCCTCGCACTTTTTCCTATAATAGACACCACACCCACACAATAAACAGAACATCAACAAAGCCGATATGTCCTGTTATAGACACCTGCGGTCCCATAAAACACTGCACACTGCTGTATATTACATGACGCTTTCAATACCTACTATACTTTTTGAAGATATCGCAGTTATAATGAACATTGCTGATTTTATTGTCATTTTACAGGTAAGATTGTCTCCTTTTTTTAAAGAAAATATTTTATAGTCATTTTGTTGTCAATCTAATCTAATAGCTATTACTATGGAATATGGGCTGATTTAAAACTTAAGCCCAATCTTAAACTCAAACTCAATCTTAAATAACGAATAGGTAAAGTCCCTATATAAGCGGCGTAAATATATTATGTGTCAATTACAAGGAACTGCATGTTTGAGTCGTTTGAGGATTAAACCCAAGAATTTGGTCAATGTAAAGTTTACGCTCTCGGTAACTTTACATTGTTTATTATGAAAATATTTGTTGTGTTAGTCAATCTCAAACTACAATCAAACGATGTAGACGTTCCTCTAGTCTATTCGATTTCCAAGTTCCATCTCTAACCATGAACTTTGCATGAATTCGGACAAGTTACAAAGACGAGAATTGGTATTGAACGTTCCTACCTCAAACGTAGAAGACATTAGAACTTGTTACTATCAGAATGGGCTTTGACTAATTATAGGAGCTGTTAAAATATTGAAATAAAAAGAGACTGAATTCTTTGTGAATCTTCTACAGCAAAAGCAACACGTAGATAAAAACGGAATGTGGATTTTTTTCATTAGATAAATATTCGAGTTCATTAACATCGCTTCGGGACAGTATTCAGAATTACATTGAACTAAAGACAACTCGTTGAAATTTAGCTTGAAAAGTTGGATAGAAATGCTTTGTTACTTTTTTTACTCGAAGCTGCAGCGCTGAACCTACTTTTCGATTCTCTACGTTTTTTATACGTACGCTTTGATTTTGTTAAGGTTGATTATATAGATATATATAGATATATTTTTTGTTAAGATTGATTTTTCATGTCATCGAAATCTAAAATAATTATGATTTTATTTCAAAAATTGTTATATCATGGAATGATGGAATGCAAGGGAATTTGATGTTTGAACATTTATGAATTTCATTTCAATACTGCAGTAATTGTCCACTTGCTACGAAAAGATACAATTTTTTATACCTTATATTATACATAGACGAATGTCAATTTTTCGTGAAACGAAATAACTATAACCATAAAATAACTATAAAATATAAATTAGAAAATAACTATAAAAGTAACATTTGTACGATGAATTTTCTGTACCGTCAATCGTCGAACGTGAGCGGGCGGCGCCCTGCGCTGGCGATGCGACGACAGTTATCTGACAGGTATCAAGTACGGAATCCATTAACGCGCCTTCCGGTTCCACTGTCTTACACGTAGCGACGCGACGTCTCAGCCGTACTTAAAATGCCACTTCGCAATTCTAGCGATATAATCGTATTAACTCTTTAACTTCTATGGGGGTAGATGATCAAAGTGTGTAGAGGCACAAAAATATCACTTTTTTATGTATTAGTAATCAGAAATGAGTGCTTGAAAATATATGTATAACTGTAACAATTTGAAGGAATTTTCGCGAGACCGCTTCATGAAAATATTACATAGGTATGTATACCTAAGTACCTACGTAAATATAATACTTCTTCAAATGTAGATATTATCATTTTTGTACAAAGAATTATTCAAAATAATCAAAAATTGACTCTTCAAAAAAGCTTTTACTAGTATTTATATTAATAACTAGCTGTTCCTTGCCTTTTTACCCGAGGTTATTTCGGAGTTCCCGCGGGAATTCTGGGACAGCAAGTATGGCCTTCTCTCTACCCCTGACAACATGTATGGAAAATTTCATGATGATCGGTTGAGCCGTTGAGGCGTGAAAGTGTAAAAAATACAAACAAACTTTTTTTTAGTAAGGATTTCAACAAATTACGTCATATTATATTACCTACAAATCATAAATTTTATTCCTTACCGTCATATATAAATATATATATATATACCCAAAATAGGACTCTTCCATCTTTAGCCATTAAACTAAGGACCTTAGGTCAGTCGTTCGCTCAAATAAAATACTACGCAGACTTTCAATAGAGTATTCCTCCAAAAATTTGCTATAAAGCTAATAATGTATTTTGGTTTCATAATATTATGTAAGCGTGTATGACTGTATGTGCTCTAGCTTGGGGAACGTGAAACCAACGGAACAAATGAACGTTGACTGTAATGAAAATAGTTGCACAGCAAAGCGCCGCCGCCGCGCCGCCTCAGCGAGAACGAATGCTCGGAAAAAGTACCTTTGGCTGACTAAATAATCCTATCCACATGCACCAATCACAGGCGCTTTTACAGGCAAATGTGCACCCACATTTAATATAATGACACTAAATAAACCTCGATGTGTTGACTACAGTAACCTTTCTGTACCCATTTATATTACTTATGTATATAAGATGTGGTAAAATTAACTGCAAATATTTACAGGGTCGAAAGTATGTACACTGTTACAAACATGTTTATAAAATAAAAATACTTTTTTTTTCACCACATCATAACCCGGTAGCCTGGAAGAGATCGCTTTATAGTGATAAGGCCGCCTTTTGGAGCCACTTAATACTTTCTGTTTCTAAATATTTTTTTTATTGTACTGTTTGTGGTGTTCAATAAAGTGTTTTTCATTTCATTCATTCATAAATACTTGGCGATCCCCACGGTTTCACTCGCATTAATTTCGGAGTTCCTGTGGGAATTCCAAGATAAAAAGCACTCTATGTCACTCAGGAATACTGTAGCTTCATATATGTGAAAGATTTTTTAAAATCAGTTTTATTCTTTTTCAATTTATTCATTATTAACATAAAAAAAAAAAACAAATCTTTTTCTCTTTATAGTATTACTACATATACCTAATAAGTATAGAAGTGGTTACAGAAAGTTTAAAACAGTAATTTTAGTGGTGCCGTTGTTGTACCTATACAATTAGCGTCAGGACATAATATTGGTAGAGTTTGGTTTTTAACCGACTTCCAAAAAGGGGAGGTTATGCATTCGGCTGTATGTATAGGTTTTTTTTTTGTTTCAATTACGATTTTACCTTACACCGTTTTAATGGGGTTGCCTGACTGGCCTGACGGAGCTTTTATCCGAAAACTCGGATTTCCGAGATTTCGGATTGTTTCCACACTCTCCCAATGTACATAACAGCGATATTTTTTAATTATTTTTTTTTCAATTTCATGTATCATACTTTTCCCTACAGTTTCTTTTACGTGATTTTCAGAATTTCGTGGTTAATTATTTTGGTCCAGATAAAAGTAATCTATACGTAGGAATAAAATTGAAGTGTCTGTTTGTAATTCCTAATTAACAGCTTTTGTTAAATTTTTTTTTTTTTTAATTTTTGTTTGTCTGTCTTTCTGTTGGTTCCGGCTAATATCTGAAATGGCTGGACCGATTTTAATGTGACTTTCACTGGCAGATAGTTGATATTATAAGGAGTGTTGTAGGCTACTTTTATTTTAGAAAAAAATTGTTCCTGCGGGAATTCTGAAACTCACGCGGGTAAAACCACGAGGCACAGCTATTAGTGTTGAAATAAAATACATTCCTCGTTTGCTAAGAAAAATATACATAATGAGGACCTAGGTCAATTTTTTTTTATTTGTAAATATAGTTTGTTAGCTTAATTTTAATAAAAAAAGAATCACTATAAAAAAAATAACAATAAATAATAAATATTTCTTTTTCATTTTCCATTGTTTGCTAAACTGTTAATGCGTGATCAAAATCATCTTAATTATAACATTTTGTAATATTAATTATATCATTGACACTACTGGAAATTAGGTGTTTATAAAATTTATATTTAGTGACCTGAATACATTAAGTTTTACAGTTAGTTATGACATAGCTATAACTACTCTTTTTAGAGAGCAATTGAAACAATAATTTTGAATCTATACTAAAATGATTTTATAAAGAAAAATATTTGGGTTTTGTATGTTTGTTTGTTTGTTTGTTTGTAATGGATAAACTCAAAAACTACTTAACTGATTTAAACACTTCTTTCACTTTTAAGCAACAGTGTTACAAAGTGACTTAGGATACTTTTCATTCCGGAATTCCCATGAGAACTTTGAAATTATAAGAATGAAAGAGGCTTGTTAATATGCAAATCAATCAAACTTTTATACCTATTTATATTACATAAACTAGTCATCTTCATCTTAGTTTTCTCGAGGAGAGTCACATCTGGTGTGTATCTTTGGTAGCTACATATCTTTTATTGAATTACAAGAGAAAAACACCAGTTGCTCTCAAACTTTTTGAAAGCATATACGATATAAAGTTGATGTAAACAAACCGGCCCGGTCCCGAGATGCGTCGCCGTCGCTCGCTGCAACTCGGAACTTTGCAGATATATCGTCGACACTCGCAAACAAAGCATACTGTCACAATACCACCACTTGTACGTAAGTACCACATTAACTCTACACCTTAACACGACGAGTTTGTTCAATTTTAATCTTTATTTCCATTATTTTAAAGACTAACAAATTCGAAGAGCAATTTGGTGGTATGCAAAATTACAACTGTTTAGTTCGTTGTACACTAAGCTGTAGAAACGTATCGTTACTAAAGGTCTATGTTACTATGAACACTGCATTTTAAAGTTTCATTAAAAAGCGTGTTAACATAAAGTAACGCACATCCTTGCGTTATTTTCCTTTTTACTAGGACAAGATCAATTCTTCATGACTTTTTATCAAATAGTGTACAGCTAGCTGTTTCTGTATCTGCAGTTGAATTCAAAATCTTTTGGGCTTCTAGATCAAGCAAGAATATCAACATGACTTTGACTATGGTAGTGCTTTCTGAAAACTTTTGCTCAGTAAAATGGGTAAATATTGTGCGTTGTACCTAAATGTTTACGCTGTTTATGTGTTAAGACTTAAAAGTTGTTTAGAAATAATCTGCTCAATTTTGCGGCCCAGTACTATACGTATGCGGTACCCCTGCCGCTCCCAAGAGATAACAACACATCATAAAAGAGGCCGAAACTTTGCTTTAATTTCTGTATATTCCATTTCGAAAGCGCGAAACGTATTTACACACCTAAATCTATTTACTCGACTTGTTTAATTATTATTTTAAACAATTGTTTTATTTACATAGCGGACGTAATACCAATCCCACGAAAAACAGGCAAATTTAAAAATAAGGCCAAGTCCACTCCAAAAATGTCAGTTCATGAAAACATAGTTCAAAATAGCTAAGTCTTTTTAAAAACGTCTTCTCTGACAAACATTTTCATGCTTATAACCTGGCACGCTTTTCTTTATAAAAGTTTTTAAAACCAAAAAATATATAATTACTAGCTATCCCCCGCGATTTCATCCGCGGTAATTTCGGAGTTCCCGCGGGAATTCCGGGAAAAAGTACTCTACGTCCTTCTTTGTACCCCTGAGTTCTGGAGTTCCCGCGGGAATTCCGGGATAAAAACTATCCTATCTTTTAAGTTGGACCATTTTATGAATGGTCACAAAATTTTATCAAAATCCGTTCAGTAGTTTCGGAGTCCATCGCGGACAAACAACGTGACACGTGATTTATATATATTAAAATTTTCTAATTTAACATTTTCTTATAATTATGGTCAAACGCGTGCGATAGGGCTTAGCCCTACTTGTGTTTAACCGTAGCACACGTAGCAATCACTGCGTAGACGATAACATGAACGCTACGAACCTCGTAGCGAGCGTGACGTCACCGACTCTTCGTCATATTGTATCGTATCGTAGAATATTATAACAATGAACTGCGATGCCCATATTTCGTATACTTACTGTAATTAAATAAAATTAAATGGCACAACTTTATTGTAAACCACAAACATATAAAAATGCTAATATAAAAACTATATAAATGAGACTACAACCTTACTTTTGTTTTTTTTTTTTTTTTTATTCTTTATTATACATTATTTTACAATTTTAATACAGCACAGTGACTTAGCCTGAGGCATATTATCTTAAAATAAGCAGTTACGACAGGCAGGCAGTAATATATTGAGTTTGTAGTATTAACAGAGTTGAAAACATATTATACATAAACATAACTAATTTATTTATTAATAACTTATTGTAGCTTGAGAAAAGTAACAATTTTGAAAATCAAATATTAGTACGTAATTTAATATTATTGATTAAATACAAAAGCGCGGGTAACTACTCTTAAATAAGTAATTATACTATAGTTTAATAAAACTAGAAAACCGAACTAACAAGTAATCATCTAGAACCAGATTCCAACGAACACTAAATCGAAAGGGGTTGCGTCGTTTTATTACAGAGTTCCCATGACCATCCTCCGACTCCATCATCAGATCAGCTCCATGTCACAATAATATTGCATTGTCATCCTAACTACATATACGAAGTTTCATTTTGATACAACAATTAAAAGTAGGTTTAAATAGACTTCTAAGGTGTTTTTCCGTTTTTTGGTTAATTACAAGTGAATTTATTTATTTATTTATTTATTGAAAAGAACGACCAACAAAGCATACACCGTAACATTGGTAGTGATACAATATAGAATATTATAATGAAAAAATTATGGCGCTGCCTCAATTATAGGTCGCCACAGGTTTAAATCGTGTAAAAAGGCGATTTAATAAATATTTCTATCCCGCAGAAGTTGCACCGCGGTCCGAGCACATCGTACGATTAAGTATCGCTTTCTAACGCATATATACATTATACATATATACTAACTCAGTGTTTGCAGATAGAGATTGCAATATTATGTACCGATCTCAAGCTCCTAAAGGTATACTTCCACCGGCAACGTTGCCATACGTTCACTATTTACTTGAATGCATTTTTGGAAGGTTTTATATTTTTTCATTTTATTTTAATACTTAATCATTTCAAGTTCAGAATCAATTCTTTTATTAAATCTTTAATATGGTATGGTGTTATTAATATTGTCATATTAATGTATCTTATGTGAATGTTATTAGGGTTGTTCCAAGAACAAATTCTGCAAAAATATATTATTACATATTAATGCCTGTTTTTTTTTTCATCTAAAGGTTATTTCTTCATAGTTTATTTTGGCGTAGATAACAAATTTTAGTTTAAATGTCAGAATATTTATTCTAATAATTGGCTACTTGACAAAAAATTTTTTTTTAGTCCGTCGTGTAGATTAGTAAAAAATATTGGACACGTATTTTTTCTTTTTTTACGTACTCAAAAAATAACAGAGATACATTGAGTTGAAATTTCGCGTGACGTCACAATTCTGTGCGGTTTGTATGGCGCTTATAATGAATATTGACGTCACGAGCCCCCCACCCTAAACTTTAATGCGCTTTATCTATGTTCATTTTCATTAAATTGAAAAAGCAAAAAATACGTGTCTATTATTTTTTTATTTTCTAACTGACGGACTAATTAGAATTTTGATATTCATACCTTGGAGAATACCCAATTCTATCGCAACGCAGCCGATGTGTTACCAGTTTTACTTTTAACGTGCTACTTTGAGATGTGTGCGCTTTAGCACAAGTGTGTGGACGATAGTAGGTATATTAAGTATGCTGTTGAGGTTTTATGGTCGATTGTGATTGAAGATTCACAAGAATAAGTTTCCGCCAGAATAAGCACTGTCTGCGTACCGGGTTTGTTTCGACGGAATCCACGTATGCTAAGTATGTTTTTAGTAATAACATAAATGTGACCTCGTTTATACTACAATTAGCTATAAACATTAGTTCCTCGTAACATTAGATAGATGGCATAATATTTGGTGGTAATAAAAGCAATTTTCCCGGACGACTTTGACAACATTTTTGTATTTTTCACTATCTTTCTCGGTAATACCCACTGGAGATTCCATTGAGAACTCTTCGATGTATTCTATAGGGTTCCTCAGGACATAAATTACTTACGTGAACAGTTTCATTAAAATCCCTCAGGAATTTTTATGTGGAGTCACTAGCTGTGCCCCGCGGTTTCACTCGCATTATTTCGGAATTCCCGCAGGAACTCTGATAAAAGTAGCCAAAGTTAGTCTTAATAACATCAGCTAACTGCCAGTGAAAGTGCCGTTAAAATTGGTTCAACGGTTTCAGAGATTAGCCGGAACAAATAGAAAAACAGACATAATTTAAATAGATAGAGTTATTCCACAGGAAGGTTCGTAAGTATATTTTATCTTGAAATTCCCGCGGGAACTCCGAAATCACCGAAATCACCGCGGTCGTAACCGCAGGGGACAGGTATTTTTTTATATGTACAGACGTACACTATGTAGTAGTTGTGTTTAAACAAACTACACCAGTCTGCATTGGACTTGCGTAGTGGCTTATCAGCCCATATCAGCCGCACATCTTCAGCGTTATACCTATATGGTGAGATCCAGCAGTGAAGGTATAAAAGAGGTTTTATATGCTAAATGATGCAGTACTCATAATTAGGTACAGCACGTATTTTAAAAGCTTTCTAACTTAAGTACCTGTAATATGGTTTGCGGAAACATCATCGAGGTATCAAGTGTATCGCGTTGTTACAAGCTACTTAAATACACTGATACTGATACTGATTGCGTACAAACTTTCAAATTAACTGTTTAAAAGTTATTAACAGTTATCATATTTTAATACGGTTTCAGTTCAAGTTAGTTACAGCGTGGCTTTATCCAGAAAGGCGGACGACGCGATAGGAACAATAGTTCACTTCAGTACGAATGCAGCTTAACGCAACTACATTCCTATTCTAAGCTGTGATAATCAATAAAGTTCTATACCGGCGAAACTAATTTAATTTGTGCATTTGTGCAATATTGTAGGTTATTAACAATTTACTTACTGTTAGATTTTAATTCGGCGGTATTATGTCTGTGCCCTGTGGTTATGACACTACGCTAACGACCCGTTTAGTTAATAATAATATTTCGTCGGTTGGAATCTAATTTCCACTGAAGTTCAAGCATGAATAGGTATTAAATAAAAAAAATTAGGTTGTATTTTTTTTTTTCGTGAACAGATTGGGCGTTCGACCACAGCACGCTTGGTCGAAGATTGTAAACACACCTAGCCTGTGTTGAAAACTTAATAATAATAACAATAATAATTTAAGTGAGGCTGCCGGAACACACCTTTAGGTGCTTGGCTATAGATTTTCAGCTTGAAGGTGGTAGCTAAAGCCAGCTGGACACTATAAAGTGCCCTACCAACAGATTTGTAGGTATTGTAATATTTTTATTAATATATAGATAGATATTTCTACCTAAATACCTACATATTTCTATCTAGAGCAGTTTTTGTTAGTGACCTATTTTGGTCATAATAAGCTGATGATTATTATTTTTATCTCCGATGGGTAGGTGTGGTTTTGGTAACTTTACCAGTTAAACCACACCCACACACACAATGTCACACATACAAAGACAAAATCGGTTGTGAACGCTACGGAGTGACGACTAACGTGAGAATTCGGCGAGATAAAATAAAAATACGCATCGAATTGAGAACCTCCTTGTTTTTGAAGTCGGTTAAAAAGTACGAAATACTTTTATGTACCCCTGACAACGTGTATAAAAAAATCACTATGTTCGGTTGAATAGTTTACGTGGAAAGGTAACAGACATATACAGTCACAGTTACTTTCGCATCATTTATATTGTAGGTAATATACGTATTAGTATGGATTTAATGAGAACTCTAAGGCTCTTGAGGTTATGTTTTGGGCACCGACTGTACCTCGTGAAAGATTTAGTGGCCCACTGTGTGGCGATAACTACCTCTGTTTACACTACATTTAACTTGGCCCCAGCGATGAACGACGGTGGAGCGACTTCAGCTTCGCCAACTACCCGCCGATTTGAGACTTCATACTTGAAATTCTGCTCTTACTACTTATTTACCCAGTATCTACTTTATGCTAGCTCATACTACATTTCGCTTTGAGTACGGCAAGTATACTAATAACTAAGTAATAACATAATAGACTCAATTTTATAGTAATCGTCTAAATATTCTTAGGAGAGACCGAATTATTATTCTTAAATTCTAGCTACAATTGAAAGTAGGTACCTACCATATGTTTTTCCTCTATGCGTTTCTAAACCATACTGACTGTGTTGAAACTTTGGCGGGTTGGTCTGCCTGCATCCGCAAAGGTTCCTGATATAAAGAGATCTTGCGGGAATTCCGAAACTAACGAGGGTGAAACTGCGGGGCACAGCTAGTTATTATATAAAAATGTGCTGCGCCACGACTGTTTGGGGCACATATACTAATGCGTAGTATACGAATATGGTGCTGCATCTTTTAATTCTCATCTATAGGTTACAATAACCTTACAGTCACATCGAAACGCAAGAGTACTTTAAATACACCATTATCTCATTAATTTGCGTTGGCTATTTGACTGTCGGTAGAGCTCACTTACAAAGCTTTGAACAGCCGTACAAACACGCCGGAGAGGCAATAAGTCCGCTATTCGGACTGACACTCGGCAAAACCCACCGAAATGAAGTCCCCACTGTGGAGACACAGTGGTGTCAACAGACCACCGTGCACCGGTTTATTACTCAAGCCGTTATTGAATTCAACTGTTTTCCGTGTCCGAACATACGATTTCATTGTTTTTTATCTCGCTTTATTTGCTTTACGCCGCCGAAATTGGATGCTGTTACTATACGCTCGTTAATAGCTTTGTACGCAAAATCAAATGTTGATGCAAACATTCATGTTTTAGCCAGAGAGCTGACTCGCAGTGCTGAGAATTCGAAACAAATATGAGCAAATAAACTCAATATAGAAACATCGATAAACCGCTAGAATTTCTTATAATAATATTATGTTTCTGTTGGAGCGTTTTGAAATAGATTAGTTTGAAAATAATAGGTATACGAGTAGTAGACCCGCGCGTAATACAGTTTTACGATAGTGGATAAATATGTTTTATTCCATAAAAGTAAAAACTCTTTACTCTCTTTTACAAAACGGCAAAAATAACTAAATTGCCACAATTTTTATAAAGCACACGTAGTCACTGGCAAATTGCATTCCATAACAGTTGAACTATAAAATTTAATAGGCAAGATGATATTAAAATATTCGCCTGTGAAAAGCGTCGTGGAGTTTAACAATAACCGGGTGCATCCGGGAGCACTCGTTTGGCACACATTAATTACCCGGCCACTTAGCCGGGCGGTGCTGGGACTCCACCGCGGCTGTACCTACTTACAGTCACCAGCAGAAATACGTGAATACTTGTGTGCAGTCGTTGAACTTTATTACTATTGCAATAAGATTCAATGTGTGTCAAACGCGTTTACATATTTCTGCTGCTGACTGTTCGACGCCGCATTATGTAACTACACACTATGTGTGGATGGTAACTATGCTTCGATTGGTCAAGCGACGCTATCGATTTCGATAATTTTTTTAAAACCAGTATTGCTTTTTTAATGTATTAAATGTCTATATAGGTACATTATTTTACCACGTTCTTTATAAAGATATACACAGTATATACCATATACATAGGTACATATAACGTTAGTTATAAATTATAATACATGAAGTTTTTATTGCTTACAAAAAAAAAATGGAAATTATATTATTATAAAATAGTTTTTACGAATATTTTTTGTATAGCAATTTTTATAAGGGGTTGCTAAGTGTACTGAGACTGTTATGCTAATTACCTATATTTATTTAATAATCAGGACACCAACAACTTTTTACACAACTGCAACGATCGTCAAAAGCTCAGAGTAAATCATAGAGCCAAGTGATGATTAATTTTATTATTTATAAACTAACCGTTCACACAAACTAGCGATTTCACTTTCGTTAATTTTGGAGTTCCTGCGAGAATTCCAGGATAAAAAATATCTACCCTATGTAATTGTTTGTACACCTGATAACGTTTATGAAAAATTTCATGATGATCAGTTTATTCTGTTCAGTATAGGTAGTTGAGAAAGAAATAAACTCACTCACTAGACTCACATTGGCATTTATAAATAATAAAGACGAATGTTTGTTCACCAACCGTAAATCGATTTTCGGAACTCATATTACACAACTAGCTGTGCCCCGCGGTTTCACCCGCATGAAAGTTTTATACAACAACTTTTTTCCCGACATCAGATTTCAATGAAACACAGCCTAGGTATATGTAGCTCCAGGCTAAGCTTAACCTACCAATAAAAACCGCATGACAATCGGTTCAGTAGATGCGGAGATTATCGCGAACAGACAGACAGACAGAAAAGAATTTTAAAAACTTTTTTTTGGGCTTGGTTACTCTTCTTTTATCACCCCTCTTAATTTTAGGTAAAAATATTCAATGTACAGAATCGCGGATTCGACTCTTTTATTATATTACTAGCTGTGCCCCGCGGTTACATCCGCGTGAAAAGTTTTTATGTAATAACTTTTTTTCCAACTTTCGATTTGAATGAAACAAAGCCTATATGTAGCTCCAGGCTAAGCTTAATCTACCTGTGAAAACCGCATGACACTCCGTTCAGTAGATTCGGAGATTATCGCGACAGACAGACAGGAAAGAATTTTAAAAACTCTTTTTTTGTGGTTGGTTACTCTTCTTTTATCGCCCCCTGTCAATTTTTCTTAAAAATATTCAATCGCAATACAGAATCGCAGATTCTACTCTTTTATTATAATATAGATAGATAGGTAATCTAACAAATATCACAGAAGGTGCGTGTTGTCAATTGATTCAAAAGATCCACTGTCACAAGAGTTGGTTGCGGGCGGCGGCGACGGCGCATCATTTGTGAAATAAATCGTTTATAATCAAGTGGTGTGACGTCATCAACAACTGTCTGCAGCCCGACGTGTAATTTCCCCTACGTCAATTATCAGGAGCCGCCGCCACCGAGGGCCTACTGTCAAGACGTTTTGATAACACCTTGTTACGACTTCACTTAATATTAACTGTGACGTACACTTACTTAATAATATTCATAAGGTTTTGTAACTCTTCTATTTGAACTGCCAGTGTTTCAATGAAACCATTTACCAATTTCTATAAGGTATTCATATAACAGAACAAACTTCAAGTTAGGTACTTTCATGTCAACATATTGGTAAATTGTTAATTGCAGGTATAGGTATATGCAGATTGAGTTTTTTCAAAATAGATACCTAATATAATACAGAAATAATAATTATCACTACTTGATATTAATGATGGGTAAGGTAAAACTTGGGATTAAAAAAAATAGAATTTTTAAAACCAGGGAATATAATAGCGACAGATTTTCCCGTGATAATCATTAATATATTATGCATCGCTAAGTATCTATCATATACGTACCTAGCTGAAAAGGATACATAAAAAAATACGCATTGTATTGAAAATATCTTTTTCGCAAAACCATCTCTACTAAACAAAAAATTATAAATCTTTTAATAAAACTTCTAAGATGCTTTTTATCCTCGTAGACTTTAGCAATAGAGTCTACATAGACGTCGCGTCGCCCGGTTAACTACCGGATAATCAATTAACCGGTGACCGGCTGCATCCGGCTGCAACGGAACTATGATGAGACACCAGATAAATGGTCCGGAAATCTGGGTCTTGTGTTATGTGCACTTTGTACGCCGTCGTACATTGCAGTCATAAATAACTGTTTAGGTATATCTCTATTATGATTACACTAACTTCAACTGTGGTCTAAGAAATATTGTATGAAATACAACGAAATTCCATAATTATTATAACTCTTACGTATTTAAAAGTATCTAAGTAAATGTAGACATTTATAAAATTTCTTCCACAATTGCGGAGGGTTATTTCACATCAAGTGCCTATTGTATAGTTTCCTGAAATTGTTAGTCTAGCCTACAAAAGACACTTCAACTAATCTACGACCCCTAACCCCTTATCGTTCGATCCGCGCTCGAAGCAACTTAACCCGAATGATTTCCGAGTCATTAAGCCACTTCCATCCCCACTAAGCAAGACAGACAACATTTAACTTAGATCCGTATCAAGAGAACCTACCGGCTTACAGATTAACCGAAACCCGCTGTAACTGAATTGGAGTTATCAACCACGGACGCCCAGGAAATCGTGCCATATCTCAGTAATACAGGCTTAGCCGCATCCCAATCAAAGTAAACAAACATTCCACTAATCGTATTTCTATTCTGAGTCTGGATCTACATAGTTTTGTGCGAGCTGAGATTAACCGAGACGCCAACATTGTTACAGGCTCGTTACCTCGAACGACTACGATGTCTAAGTTAAGACTTATCCATTCGTGCGTAAGTAATTATCAAGAATACGCATCTTTAGAATTATTACTTACCACCCTCTATAATCTTACTTAATAGTATAGATGACTTATTAAGGATGTTTCAAATAAAAAAACCTATTTAGTGGAGTAATAGATATACTTCCCAATATTTTTATTCTTCTAGGACCTAAAGTTTACGAAACTGTCTAAGATACGCATGAAAATCTGTACTGCCATTACGGAGATATAAGAGGCAATAAACATGCACACAAACAAAATTATACATTTTAAATATTTGTAATTATTTGTTTAGGCTACAGGAGTATCACGGTTTAAACTCTTTTTATTTCACTATACTAGTGCTAGGACATATTATGTATTTTATCAACTGGATAAAATACTAGTTTTACTGTGCTATTTATCTTGCAAAGTGTGTTATCATAGTGGCTTGCAGTTTGGCTTGCAGTTGCACAATCCTAACCATCAATTAATTGTGCCACCTCTCACCATTTATAACGTCATTGAAGCTTGTGGAGAGTCCATTATTCGAAGATAATAAATTTAAATATTCTTTTCTTGCCAATGTATAACGATATCAAATACTTCAATATGATAAATTGTGACAGTTTTTTTTATCTACTGACACACCTCACATCATTCATGCAGTTATTTTTAAATGACTTAAAAACGTTATGAGAGTTTAACGTCTTATATTTTCTAGCAATACGGTTTTAACAAAAAAATTAATACCGATTTCAAGACACACAAAAATGCACTTACACTAAAAAGTTAAAGTAACAAAATATCGATCGGTTTGAAGTCGGTGCCAAGGCTGCTCGTGTCTCGCCCGGGAGCGGACCTATTACCTTCTTGGTTTGGCACCGACTTCAAACCGATCGATATCGGTATTTTGTTATTACTTTCTATTGTAAGTGCATTTTTGTGTTTGAAGTCGGTTTTAATTTTTTTTTGTTAAAATTTTATGAATTTATTAATTTGTATACTATCTTTTAAAAACAGCACGGTCTCAACAAATATCGGAAGAGTCCGAACAAAGCTTCAAAACGTTGACAGCAGCTTAGTCAGCCCCGACTGGAACAAAACAGATTTCTCGCTACCAAATTGTATTTACGTACTGACTAGTAGTAGGTACCGAGTGAATGTTATAGGCCTTTTCTCAAGTAAAAGTACCTAGAGCTATTTAAAATTTAGTTCAAATTATTGTTATATTGTAAGTAATACTGGGTTGGTATTAATTCAATTCAATTTCAGTTCAATTGCAATTACATAAGTGGCAAAATTAAATATGTACATATCATCCCTAACAACTATCTACCCACTGGGTATTTCTTTTCATTATATCTATTTTGTTGTTACTATACTGATGATAATGAATGTCAAATAAATAATGTGTATATACATAATAAATACACTGAAGTGAATTACACATTATTCTAATCAATCGCAGAGTAAGTTTCAATCCAAGTTTCCATCCCTCATCTTGTTCGTTCAGCACCCCAATTCCTTTTAACTTGAAAGAAATCATTTCAAAACTCAAATCCAACGACAAGATCATTACAATACCAAGTTGAGATTCAGTAATAAGTGGTTTTTTTTTTCTGTCAGCTACGTCAGCTAATTTATATTCCCATCAGCACGGCAGCATCAATGTTGTAGCTTTAGGCTAAGTTAGGGCACTTTCAGCACAGCGCCACAGGACTCATTTGCTAAATTATTATTATCATTGTTAATTGAAGTTTTGTTGTTCTGTCCAAATAAATATATTTCTAAAGTCACTTTGTTTAGATTGCATATTTTATAAAATAACTCTGTCGTTTTACATCATACAGAAAATTTAAAAAAAAAATGTTATTTACAATAGATTACCCACTGTCTTTTGGTAATCTATTGTAAATAGAAAAACTAATATAATCTTGCTAATATTATAAAGATGTCTATGGGCGGTGGTAATCACTTACTATCAGGCGTGCCACCTGCCCGATTGCCCCTTATGATATAAAAAAGGTAGTTTCTGAGTTTGTGAGGTTGTAGGTGGAAGGTACTCTCTGGATCTACTTAAGCACTGCGGGTGAAACCGCGGGGAACAGCTAGTTAAATATAAAGCTAATTAGGTAGTCGAGTGATGCGAAGAAAATCGAAGTGAGAAGAGAAGTAGCAAGTCAGAACTCAGGAGGTGTATATCCGGTTGCTACGCTAGGCTTGCTTATCACAAGGGCTACCACATTCCGCCGTTTGCAAACTACATGCAATGAACCTATAACTCATTTGATCAATTAATAACGATGGTACTCTCAATCCAGGATTAAGATAAGGTACCTAACTATACTATGATAATATTATACTAGGGCATGTCCAAATGTTTTTTATTTCTTGTTAGAGTAAATTAATTTATCTACCTAGGTAGGTACCTATGCAAGATACGCGCATCGCACAAAGAAAACTAAAAAACTAATTGGTTCACGGAAATAGGACTAATGTTAGTTTAGAATTTAAGCTTAAAGCACTGAAGGCGTGACGAAACACCTGGTAACATTACGTCACCATAGCGAAGGGCAACGACTGTTCGAACTATTTTAATTTGAATACTGCCCGTTTTTTATATTGATATTATGTTTTTTATGCCTTTTGTTAGGTATTTTATTTCCACTAGCTAAATCTAAGAGGAACTACTACAGGCAAGCTACAGCAAACTATGGGAACAAAGTAACAAAGTCACACCTTTCGGCGTACATTCCCTACTTTCAAAAGCTCGAGGGATATTTGTAACATTAGCTATTGTACATAACTGGAATAGAAGGCAACCCTAGGTGCGTTCCCCGGCGGCGTTCATCTAATGAGCATCCTGCCTCTCACAATGTAGCGAGATGATATTCCGTGGTGGCCGACCACTATTATTATATTCCACCGAGCGTGCCCCCGGCAGCGGCGCGGCGGCGCGGCGCGGCGCATGCTAGCTTTTTCAAAATAACTCCGCTCCATTCAAAACTACCTCTAATTCTAATACATACCTAGTTCGTCGGTTTCATATCGATGCTAAAAGTTAAGTTAGCTTTACAAATAAGCCTCTCATTCTTTTCTCCGAAGCCTAAAGAGGTTTATATTGCGTCCGCCCGCGCAGTCTCGTTTCAATATCTCTTGTACCTTCTCTCTGACTTCAACATTCTACTGAAATAAAAGAAATATAAATCCACTCAAGCACATTGGAACCTCCACCAGCTATTAATATGCATATTAATACCTAATATATTTTTTAAAGCTTATATTATAAACTTCTTAAAATATACCCAACATGTACGTGTATATACGTACCTATACCTAAAACGTATCCCAGATCATAGTTTAAAACATTTCAAACATCTTTTAATATTTTTTTCGGAAATAAAAAATCAATGTTTATTTGTCCTTGTTATTTCATGCGTAGCACGATAGTTTGTTCAAATGTGATAAAATTTTGTCAACTTTATAGAAATAAAATAAGTACCTAGTAAGATTAAACTAGTATCTTTATTCTATACAACGCGATAATTTCGGAGTTCGGAGTCGGATAAAAAATACCCTTTGTCACTCAGGACTACCGTAGCTTCCCATTAAGTGAAAAAATTTCAAAATCGATTCTGTACCTAGATCCAGAGATTACCCCCTTACAACATCACAAACTCACAAACTTTAACTCTTTATAATGTTAGTATAGATGTGTAGACTGTTAGATCTAAGAAATTATTATGTTATTTTAATGTACTTAACCTTTTTGTTTGTACCGTTTGTTTCCCGAATAAATAAATAAATAAATAGTTAATTAGAAGTTCCAGCAGGAATTCCGAAACTCACCCTGGTAAAACCGTGGGTATAGCTAGTAGGCTATAAATAAATGGTAGGTACACGAACCAAAATCTTTCGTGGTTTCTTTCTAAAGTGGCAAAAAGATACGTAGCTTATTTTAAGTGTAGGTACTTAACTATAATGTGTTTCAATGAAAGTTAGAGGTTTATTCGAAAAACATTCGCTGCGTTATTTATTACACGACTTGTATTACCGAGATAAAGCTGGCTGAAAAAGCTTGACTACCTATTTCCCCTACTGCATTATCTTCTCAATACTGTTATACCCTTTCAGAGAATTTAATCACGTATGTAGCTGGAAAGTACTCTACTTTATTATTTAATATCAAAGATGATATTCAACAATGTATTGAACAGAGAAACGGTGCTGTCAATAAAGTTCAATTCAATTTCTTGTGTTTATGTTGAGGTTTATGGCAATGAGTTAGTCTTCTTTTTTTTCATTAGTGTTATTATTAATGACAATTATATGACAGCTACAATATTATGTTTGTTAGAAGACGTGGACTAAGCAAATGTAATGGAAAAGAATAAAATCAATGATTATAGACACTTTCGTTCCATGGAATAATTCGTCTTTCCTATAATTTGTTAAATGTGTCATTTTAATTACGAACAAGTTAATAGGGTATTCAACCGGTTTGTGGCACGGTTCGGGTGAATCCAACCTAATCTCGGCTTACAGGAGATCACAGGAATCGCAACCACGGTGCCGCGCCGCGCCGCCGTGATAACGTTTTCCGTATGCGATGTGCTCGCACATACCTCTGGCTCTAGCCAAAGGTATGTGGTAGCCAGAGGTAGGTGGGTATATTTTATGGATATAGAACGTGCCGTAAACTTTCAAGAGGTACGTATAGGGACAGAAATATAAGTGGAAAATTAGAAAAGTTTATATTTTAAGCCATAACTACAATGTAGAAATGCACCAACTTGAAACATTTATTTTTTATTTTAACCCTAATGGTGACCTCGGTTTTATTGTGTGAGTTAAGACAATCCAGCAGGAACTCCTAATTTTCTTTAATACAAAATTTATCTTGATAATAGGCTAGTTTCCTAAATTTTCTTTTTTAGTCCGTTTTGTAGATTATTAAAAAATATTGGACACGTATTTTTTTTTTTTATGTAACCAAAAAATAACGGAGATATATCAAGTCGAAATTTCACATGACGTCACGCCTCGCTACAGTTTGTTCGCACGTTATAGCGAGCTGTGACATCACGAGTCCCCCACCCTAAACTTTAATGCGCTTTATCTATGCATATTTCCATTATTTTAAAAAGGCAAAAAATACGTGTCTTTTATTTTTTTATTATCTAACTGACGGACTAAATAGAATTTTGATTTTTTTACCCAGGAAACTAGCCTATTAAGAATTTTCGTATCTACAGGGAGTAAGGTTAAACGAGGGACGTACTAAATAAAGAAGGGTGATCGATACAGTTAACGCGAGCAAAGCCGCCAGCAACAGCTATCAAATTAATGTTCATAAGAATCAAGAAGTTATTTGATCCTTTTTTTTATTTTTGCATTTGTAATAAAGTTTCTTTATTCACTTTAGTAAGAAAATCCAATAGACACAAAAGTTAATTGCGACGGCACGAAGCAAAATCCAGGCTTTGACCCCTTGACCCCTCGCACGTCTAACGTCTAGTTCAGAACCGAGCTCCTATAAAATCTATATGTAACTTGTATAAAGAAGTCCACCAATATTTTTTTAATGTTAAGAGATTCTGGATTTAAACTCACAAAATTACTAACTGATGTAAAAATCTTTTTACAGATATAATAAGTATATGAAAATCTCGTGTCACAGTGTTTGTTATCGAACTCCTCCAAAACGCCTGCCTTGACCGATTTTTATGAAATTTTTTGTGTATCTACCTATATTTGGTAGGTCTGAGGTTGTAGTCTATTTTTATACCCCAGTATATAAATTATCTGTGCCCAGGTGATACGGGTAGCACTTTCCGGAATTATTTTTATTTTATATATTTTATTTTATTTTTATTTTTTGGACAAAACTTTCCTGCGGGAATTCCGAAACTCACGCGGATGAAACCACGGGGCACAGCTAGTATATATACAAAATTAATCCCTATTTCCCTTGCTCATTGGTCACGGCATCACGCGTTAACGGTTGGACCCATTACCATTAAATTTTGCATACAATATGTTCTCAGGAGTATAGAGAAGTACATAGTATATTTTTACCCCGGAATTCCCGCGAGAACTCCGAAATTACTACGCGTGAAACCGCGGGGGACAGCTAGTGTACAATAAAATAAACAACTAAGAATTATGTACCTTATTGTTTAAATACCTACTTATACGATCAAATTATCACGATACCACCTATTAAAACGTTTTTTGTATGGAACTATGAATCTGAGTTAAACGTAAACCTGTTTCAGCTATAAATTTTTAAAGCAAAATATATACTAGCTGTTCCGCGCGGGTTTAACTGCGATAATTTCGGAGTTTCCGCGCAATTGTTCCATTCAAACTTTGCAATCCCTTTTCATCCCTTAGGGGTTGAATTTTTATATAATATGTGGTAAAATTAGCTGCAAATATTTACAGGGTTGAAAGTATACACCGTTATAAACATGTTCATAAAATAAAAAAGATAAATTTTTTTTCAAACAAAATAAATGAATCGACCGCTTTACATACACAATATCATCGAGCGCCGGTATCTTAAGGTCAAACCTCGATCGAGCTGATTTATCACGTGATGTTTTTTAGCAACTTCTTAACCCCCCGTGGTGATTCGTGGTGAGGTTTTAGAACCTCCCCATTACCCAAAATCACGTGTATATTTTTTAGTACAAAGTATATTGAAATTTTCAGGATATTATCTTTAAATACAGGTACTTATAATCTGGTTAAATGGCAATGGTGAGTCTACGCGACGCTTTTTGGTTTAGACATCGTGCATTCAACGAAAAATAAATACACGTGATATCTCATTATATCCCCCTCTCCCTCCCTCCCTCCTTGTCATATTTCGTGATTTTTTCCGAACCCCTCCCCCCCCTTCGAGCCTCACGTGATTAATGGACGCCCCCTGAACAGCTGATCCATCGCTCGCTGTGTGTGTGGCGCATGCCTTGTATACGTATAAGTGAAGTGAGCTACGTGTATTGTATACCTTGTGAATGTAATGGGCATGTTGACTATTTTTTTTTATTCTGTCTTGTAGATTATTAAAAAATATTGGACACATATTTTTTCTTTTTTTACGTAATCAAAAAATAGCAGCGATATATTGAGTTGGAATTTCGCGTGACGTCACTATTCTGACAGTTTGTATGGTGGTTTTAACGGTTAGTGACGTCACGACCCCCTCACCCTAAACTTTAATGCGCTTTATCTCTGTATATTTTAATTTATTTGAAAAAGCAAAAAATACGTGTCTATTGTATTTTATTTTCTAACTGACGAAATAATTAGAATTTTGATATTAAAAAATAGTCAACATCCCCATTGAAATGATTTTTCGATAAATTTATTTTCCTCATATTCTAAAAAACTACCGAACTTATAATATATTTTTTTTGCTTATCCTGTTTGTTATAACGTATACTTTCAGCCCCGTAACCATTTGAAGTGAATTTTACTACATGTTATATTGTTATATATATATATACATATTGAATATTGAAATTTAATTATAGTTAAAATTAGTATAGTGACCTACATGAAGAAGTTGAAACTGACAGTTTGTTTCCATTACAAATAAAAAAAAAATCTTCTCTACTAACCAATAGAAAAAGGAAGAAAACAAAAAGTTTTCTCTCAAGTTAGTCCGAACTGTCAACTGAAGTTGCACGTTTGGATGGTTTGTGGAGAGGATGGGGGAATATTGTTCAATGCGAAACCTTGCTCTAGGGTTCTTTACTATTTATTTTTAGCAACTGCACTTTTAAAATGCGTTTAAACATTTAATGATTGCCAATGTCATTTCACTTAGGTACTCTCTCATTGCGTAAAGAAATCAAACTGTTAGCAGTTTACACATTCTTAAAAATATCGTAGCAGCTTCGTAGCAATGTGCTACAAAGGGCTACGAACGTATTTATTTTTGAAAAACTCAGGACCTTTTGCTAAACTACCATGTAAAAAATCAAAGCAGTGGCCGTTTATAATAAAATTGATCCCTTTTTTTGCTTGTCTCAGTGGTTCTATCGATATATATAATAACATATCGTTTCTTACTTTTCGTACCTATACCTACGTATAGGTAGATTCTACAAAATTACTGCGGGGTTAGTCAAGTTGACATTCTACAATCGTTAACGCATAGAAAACATAAGTAACGAATCGTCATGTCACTTGGTCAGCCAATCAAAACTCTAGTTTTCAAGTGGTCACGTAAAGCTTTGATTGGCTGACCAAAGTTTCTATTCTAGTTTTTTATGCGTTAACGATTGTAGAATGTCAACTTGGCCAACTCCGTTGTTCCGACAAAGTTAGTACCGAATAACATAAGTAAAATTAAAATTTGAAGAACACTTTAACGTATTTACTCTTTATCCGCAAGTTAACTTCGTATATAAGTATTTGCTTAATTTGATCCAAAGTCGCTGTTAGTTCTATAGTCCGTCTCTATGAATACCGTCATTAGGAACATTCATTGCAAACTTTCCGCGGTCACTGTACGAATACTCATGATCTGATCGGAATCGTAACTACAACGAATGGACCCTATATTATATCTTAAATGTATCTATGATCTTGCTCTATACCCTTTGAAGCTGTAAGTGAAATAAAGGTAACAAGAAAACGCTTAAAAAGGCAAAGAAAAGATTTCAACCTTTTGAAGATGTCAATAAATAAGGATTATGGAAGAAAATGCCTCATGGAAAAAAACATAAGTCTGAAACCAACTCGTTAGTCGATGCTTTCATGCGTTGAGCGTTGTGCTTTCATACTGGAGATGCTCCGAGGGCTTTCAAGCGTTTTGTCTGCCACCTTCTGGTTGACTCTAGATTGTATTGTCTGACGTTTGGCGACGCTGGCAGCAAACAGATCTCGGGCAGCTTTCACGCACGAGAAGTGCTAAGCGCAACCATTTCATGGAGTAATCCGCTCTATGAGAGGCATTAGCGAGGTTTGGCCGCCGTAACCCCACACCCCTTCACTTCCGTCGATGCATTGTCCTCAATTGTTATTCCCTTACTGAATGTTTACTGTGAACCAAGCTTTTTTAAATTAGATATGATAAAATTAATAGCTTGTGTTGGTTTAGAATATTTTATTTATTAAAGCGGAAATGCAAGTGATTGAAGTTAGAGATTGCTTTTTGTGTGTATATTTGTAACTAATTTATTAACCTATAGAGAATGTATAGATATTTATAGATAGATTTATAGATATGAAATTTCATTGTTTCTAGATAGATGCATTTTACACAGGTATGGTTTACTTATAATTTTGTATACGCGTGACCAATGAATAACCGTTGAGATAGAAATAAAAACCATAATCTCTAGATATGTTTTTCCTTGCTACCTATTCGAAGTATAATAGCACTGAGTATGATGGAATCCCCATTCAACAAAAACAATTGCAGCCCCTGGGTCGGTAAAGCGACTGACTGGTAAAAAGTCACAACGTAGATATTCATAAATTGCTCTTAATTATCTAATCAAAAAAAATCCTGGGTACTATTTACAGTGGGTAATGTAATAATGTGAGATCAATGGTCAGTGTAGAATTTTTTAGTATCTATAGATATTATACCTATGTATTTATGTACTTATTTCAGTGTTTCTCTGTAATAATAATAATAACTATCATAAATAAACATCTTAGTTAATAGTTACAGGTACTTATAATTTTTATTGATTTCCTAACGGGGTTTTTTTAATATAGGTACCTTTGTACAGCACATTATTTATTTAGTGTTTATTTGTTTTATACATTTGACTGTAATTAAAATGATGTTTCAAAACTATCTCTGTTAAATTTACATGCCGTTAAAATAATGAGTAAGTAAATTGCAGAAGATAAAAAAATAAAAACATTTTTAGCATTTTATAGTTAATATTTTCTAATAACATGCTGTGAGATTACGATCATAAAATAAAAAAATCGCTTTTTTTTCGTTAATAGATAAATTTGAAACTATCTGTCCGAATGATTTAACTCAGAAAGCATCTTCAATAAAAACTTACGAACGAAATAATTTTGTAGTTAACTATTTTGAATGGACTTAACAATACCAGTAGTCTGAGGTAGTGCGTCTAAATCGAAATTAGCGCAATTGCAAGCTGCACAAAATAAAATTATGAAAACTCTATTTAATTATTCCCATCTTACACCTACTATAAAAATCTATAACGAAACCAAATTAATGAACATTAAACAGCTATACACGTACAGTACCTGCGTTTTGATTAGCAAAATTATAAACAAAACTATACCCACAGAAACTAACTTTATATGTAGGGCGTAGGTCTAGCCATCTTCTGTTGCCATATAAATATACGAACAGGAAATTATGGCAGGAGAACCATAACATTTAAAGGAGCACAATTGTACAATAAACTACCCCCTGAAATTAAGAACTCTAACCATATCAGAACTAAGTAAACATTTAATGCAGGACGTCTCTATGTATAAATAATTAATTCTATAGAAACTGTTTCCCTGTGAAGAAACTGAACGGATTAAAGAAAACACTAACAAACTGAAAACATTACTTTAATGACTTTAATAATTGCATATAATGTTGTCTTCCTAAAAAACCAATAGTTTCAATAATTTCGAAAAATGTCTCACATTACTTTTGTTTCTTGTAATGTTCTATGTTGAAATTTTGAAAAATTAAAAAAAAAAATACAAACAACTAAAAAGGAGTTCTTAACATTCCAATTTTTTGTAATCGACCCACCTGCTTAAAACTGTTATTTAGTCGTTATGATAATAAAGATTTTTTTAACACAAGTACCTATATGTTTAAATTGTAGTTAGTTAGGTACATCAGCTATCCCACTCCCGCGAGACCATATCCAAAGTCACGACAAGACAAGTGACAACGAAATTGCCAGCACAGCTATAGTCAAAGATAATATAATCAGTATTGCTATTATATAGAAAATAACAGGAAAGTTACCAAGCGCTTTAGTAAAAATAGAACAATAAAATATTCAACTAAGTACTTAATAAAATGACGTGACATTTTTTCACAGGCTTACTTTTCTGATAACCTTTAGCAAGAGGTATTCTGACAAGAGATTTTTCTTTAAAACCTTTTAAGAAATTTCCGAAAAAGAGATGTACCTAAACAAAATTTCATAAAACTTCGCAACGACGAACTAATTGATTCCAAAAATTGTCGTTAGGTAGGTACCGATGCCTGTCTATACAGAATTTTTCTTAAAAGTATTTTAAACAGCTTGCTGTCGAGTTGCTTTTCAGTTATTATAAATGTGTGTCTAAAATGCATGTAAAGAAGAACCATACAAAATATTTATATTTCATATGACGTTTAAAATCTCAGTAATAATCCAATAGCCATTAGGTACTGATTATATTCAATTTTATTAGAAATTTATGTAGAATATTAATTTCAAATGCAAGATATTTTCGTAGATTGCCGTTCTTTATTTGTGGGTAACTAAAAAAAGGGTGAAATTTGTGCAAAAAACGGAACTTTTAGAGAGATTAAAATCTATCCATGGTTTTAAAAACAAATATTTTTGGTTCAAATATTTTTCATATTCCGACTCTATACCTATATCTACTAACGGTCAGTTTAAACGGTAATGTAGACGATGACTTCCCTGTCATTCCGGTAAAAGCCGGCCATTGTCTCCTTGGAGGCTTCCCAAATACCTCTCCCAACGACCAATATGAAGACAAAAAGCCCCAACGCTCGTACATTGACGGCGGTCGTATTGAAAACAAACGGTTCAGTTTATAGAGCACTTAGAAATTATCGGATTTTTACCTTAATTAGAACAAACAAATCTGCACGATTTTCTTTGTTTAGCTTTAGGTGGATCACATTCATTCTCTGGGACAGGAAATGGCTAAAACATATTGATTTTTCAAGTGAAACTTCTTTGAATATACATATTAGAGGTTGTCTGGAAGAGATCGCTAGTAAAGCGATAAGACCGCCTTTTGTATGCCCTTAGTTATAAGTTTCTGTAAACACACTGTAAAATTATTTTGGTGTACAATAAAGTGTATTCTATTCTATTCTATTCTATTCTATTCTATTAGAAAGGACATGCGTTAAGACGTAAACAGCATACAGAAGATTTTGGTTAAAATTATCGAATAGTTGGACGTCATCTGCACGGGCGTCGATTTGCTACGGTTCGAACCTCACGTTTCCTGTAAGACTTTTATATATTGTTTTTGTAAGTTTCACTCACGTAGATTCGAGTACACAATTTACATCTGTTGTTTATTATCCTACTAATATTATAAATGTGAAAGTGTGGATGATTGGATGTTTGGATGTTTGTTACTCAATCACACAAAAACGTCTGAACGGATTTGGATGAAATTTGGCACGTTGTCAGGGGTAGGTACAGAGAAGGACATAGGGTACTTTTTATCCCGGAATTCCCGTGGGAACTCCGAAATTACTGCGGGTGAAACCGCGGGGCACAGATAGTAATAACTAATAAATAATTTTACCGGTATTTTCAAATTATATATTTTACATAAGTAATAAATACTGCCGAACAGCTGGACAAACTCGAACGGTTGCAGAATGTATGCATTCGCTTCATATACGGATTGCGTAAGTTTCACCATGTTTCTGAATACAGGGCGAGGCTTGGCTGGCTCCTGATCAGGTTGAGGCGTAAAGTACATACTGAATACAGTATACATTTATAAGGTGCTAATTGTGTGTATGTTTTAGTTATTTCCACAGCATTATGTCATACGGCATACTGTTGTGGGGTAGTGCCGCGGATATCGATTCTATATTCGTGTTGCAGAAACGAGCTATTCGCGCCATCTATAAGTTGGGCCCTTGGGATTCACTGAGAACTAAATTCAGCGAGTTTAAAATAATGACTGTACATTCTCAGTACATATACGAGAATTTATTATATGTTCACAAAATTTAGGCAACTTTAAGAAAAACGGTGATTTACATAAGCTAAACTTAAGACATAAAGATAAACTCGCTGTGCCTAAGACTAGGCTCCATAAAATTTCTAAGTCATTTAAAGGACAATGTATACACTTTTACAACAAACTCCCAAAGGGTGTAATTAATTTGTCAATTAATAAATTTAAGACACTTATTAAACACAGATTATGCGATAAAGCATATTATAGTGTAGTAGACTATTTAAATGATACAGACGTTTGGGAATGAATTGCTCTATCCAATTACTATTTTTTGTTCTCCTAGTTTATAAGTAAGATCATTAAAAAACAACGCTGCTGAGTTTCTTGTCAGTTCTTCTCAGCAGAGGACGTATTCCGAACTGACGGTAATTTATAGTTCTAAGAACCTGCTGACGATTACAAGTGATTGTAACCAATCCTAAGTAATAAATAGCTTTTGAATTTTGAATTTTTGAATTTTGAATGATCCCATGGCCCCTACCTACTTTAATGAATAATTTAAGTACCTACTGTTCTATTGATTGCTGTCCCTTCCATAGAATACTGTTTTACGAAAAATCCTTCACTGTTGAAAGTATTCGCCAATGGAACTGACAGAAAGAGTCATTGGGCTCTTTTAAAGCTGCTCTTCGGAAGCATTATCACAATAATTAGTATAGTCTATATCGGTGTATTGTATTATATATTTTGTCTAGTATGTTTGATATATGTGTAGTTTGTGTACCTACCTTTATATTTGCAGCTTTACATTTAAGCAATCTATGTATTAGTATCCTTATATTGTACCTATATGTATATTACGCTGTACATCCCACCACCCGCTTTTCGTTTCTGTATACCTACTGCTCTCTATCACCTAAAGGTTGCCTTAGAAAGATTCCTTCTAGCAATAAGGCCACGTTTTGCTCTGTCCTTTCTTCCTATTTTATTTGTTAACTTTTTGTGTTTCTTTTGGGGCAATAAATTATATTTGAATTTAAATTGAATTTGAGTATTACTATGTATAGTATTATAGTAGGTATTATACAGTAGGTATATAGTATTATGATTTGTGATGTCGGTAGGTACCTATGTACTTACGCGTATCTACTCTTGTTTAGATTACCTACGTATACCTAAGTATCGAAAAAAAATTACCTATGCAAAAACAGACTTATTATAGTAAAATGCAAAGGGTATTTACAAACGAAGTCATCTTGAGTAATTTGATCATAAGACTTGTTGATTCACAAATCGAGTTGATTCAATGCCGCAAACGTGACCGGAATGGCAAAAGATTGAATTATAGATTTCTAATAATTCTAAAAAATCCATCAGTCGAGAGGATGTAATCTACATTTCGATTGTCGTGTAAAATCGTCTTATTCAAATTCAAAATTTATATCGCTGTAAGCCAAGCTTTAATGGGGTCCTTTCAACCGAGTTATTGATAGACGGCCACCCGCCGCCAATGAGGCGCAGATTGAAGTTTGTGTTAAGAGAATCGTTTCCATCCGAGACGCGTCGCGAGTAGGTATTTGCAAAAAGTCTATCTGTTTCATGCCGACCCGTATCGTGCGATAGAGAGACTTGCAGGACCTAGAGGCGAGTGCCTACTTTTTCCTTCTGAAATATTGTTTCGGGCCAAACCTTTTCTACCCCCCTAAACCTTCACTAAATGAGACAATTTTGGTGTCATTCGATTCAGTACACCTTAATCTAGGGCTGTACGTTTTTCTAATTTAGTAATTCAGTTTAGTTTAACTTTAATAAATTAAAAAAGTCGAGGAAGATTTTTTGTAAAAAATATGGATATTGAGATGCTAATAACTTTTGTTATAAGCAATATTTCTTTAAAATCAAAACGTACAGCCCTAGTTATCCAATACATCAATAACAAGTAAAAAAATCATCAAAATTGGTCTATGTTTAAGGGGAGATAAACGGTTTGGCTTTTTGTATGAAAATTTGCACGCACACGATCGTCTTAATATCGAGGCTCGTAATTACAGTTTTTACACGCTTTACTTGGTAAGTTTTACTTATATAGGTAAGTATATAATATAAGATTGTGATAAATTATGTAATTATTTATTAAGTGTAAATATTATAATTTATAAATACCTACTTGTACGTATGGGGAAAATAATATGAAACGGTGCGGTTAGCCGTCTCGAGATAGAGTATTCAAGTAGCACAATGTGGCCAATCACGCGACTTCAACTTGCAAGACCTCTAGAGAGGCACGTCTCTACATTTCCGCGAGTTCGAGTCGAGCTAAGCCAGCTGACGACGAATGCCGCTGAGATGTGGAAAATCACACATTTTTTTTACGAAATTCTTAATTTATTACGAAAATTGAAATAAATAATAATTTATTACAATATTATATTAAAGTTTATTTTCCGAAACGCATCATAATTTCATTCGCAAGCAGGAGTATCGGTATCTACTTTAGTATCTACCTACTATATGTAGGTATACCTACCTACGTAGCGTACGTAATATAATAGAGAAATTTATTTATTTTATTTATTTATTCTTCTTGCACAAAATAGTACAAATGGCGAACTTAATGCAAATTATTTTGGTTTTATTATTAACTAGCTGTGCCCCGCGGTTTCACCCGCGCGAAAGGTTTTTATAAGTACAACAACTTTTTTCCCGACATCCGATTTAAATTAAATAAAGCCTATATGTAAAGGCTAAGCTTAATCTACCTGTGAAAACCGCATGTCAATCCTTTCAGTAGACTCGAGAGATAATCACGAACAGACAGACAGAAAATAATTTTAAAAACCTTTTTTTGTGGTTGGTTGCTCTTTTTTTAACACCCCTTGTCAATTTTTGTTAAAAATATTCAATGTACAAAATCGCGGATTCTACTCTTTTATTATAATAGATGTGAGGTTTTAGATAGATACTTTTAAAGATGTGAACACAAAAAAAATATTATACTCCTTTTAATACATCAATGTAAGTAGGTATATATTGATGTATTTTTAATACATTAATGAGAGTATATAATATTAATATTTTCGTATATTTTTTTTTTTTTTTTTTTAAATACACCACAACACACAGATCTACTTGATCCCACAGTAAGCTATTATTAGCTTGTGTCGTGGAAACCAAGCAAACGTGGTATATACTACATAGAATTACTTATATATTATACTATAGATATATATAAACACACCCAGACTGGAAAATGGAACCCTGTGTTCATCACACAAAGTCCACCCCCACCGGGAATCGAACCCGGAACCCCTTGATTAGCGGCTAGGCATGGTGACCTCTGCGCCAAACATATTTAAATGTGTAAAAGAAAAATTCATGAACTCACTCACTTTTTTGTCCTTTTCTTGTCATCAATTATAAATAAAAAACATGTTTATAAAACAAACGCTTTCCCTTGAATTTGGAGAAACCATTCATTTAAGTTCATGAACACCAAATAGAGGTTAGTTAGGCATATCTACCTACACCGTGCACTGTGGCAAATGCTTTCATTTGTTAGTTAATTGGCAAAATCTTATAGATAATTTTAAGATCTATCTATCTAACTATACTACTTAACTAATACAAAAAATATCTAAGTAAGTCAAACGAAAAACAAACTTCACGAGAAACTTTCTATATAAGTAGATACCTACTTATTCCAAAGATCGTTTAGCTCATAGACATCGGATAAGTAATCCTCTAGATAGCGAGGCAGCGACGACAAAGTTACAGGTGAAACCGCTATATATACATAGTGCAGAACTGTGTTGTGCAGTAAATAGGTCGGGATGAAGTTGTCTTCACTGCAGTCTACACCTATTGCCTATCTATTTATGTACTCACTAGCACTAGCTCTGCTTAGATGAGAGTTACCAAACCTAACTGATCATTGTTGATCAAACGAAATTCAATAAACATAGTAGGTAATATGGGCTGAATAGGTAAATAATATTTATGGAAGGCCAGAAGTAACGAAAAAAAAACTAATTGGTAAATAAGACGCAAGTACTCTACAAGTACGTTACTCAGACAAGACTCAAAGTTCAAACAAGCCTTTAGACAAGGTCTCAGACGAAAATTACACATATCAAATACATCTATATAATACCTATCTAATTTCTTTCTTGTGCTCAATTCATGGGTTAAAATTATTACTCTATTTAATTCTTCTTCTGAACAATTTGGTGTAATTTTCTGTACCTAAATAACAGTTACATAAATTACTCAAGTTTCTATTTGCCATTGACAAATTGGAATAACATTGTAGACGAATTAATAATATCATAAAATCGAATATAAATCATAAATCGATAGACCACGCTGTAAACCGTATCTATATGTTCTTTTTTCACACGTCTTGTTATTTTCTTCAATTATTGAATATTATCGAATACATTTTGTACAGAGAAACCGATAGCCAAATAAATAGCAAACCTCATCGATTAACTGTCACCGACAAGTTCTCGAATGACCGTACCGCTCGCTGGTCCCATGACCGACCAACTTATATAGACTAGTAACATCAAGAACTTTGCTCCATTGCTCCATCTACGAGTACTAAAATAATAAAATTTACTCCTAAGCGGTAACGTTACAATATCCCTAGAGCATAACCCAAAAATGATATATATAAATCACGTGTCACGTTGTTTGTCCGCGATGGACTCCGAAACTACTGAACGGATTTTGATAAAATTTTGTAATGTGGTCCAACTTAAAATATAGGATAGTTTTTATCCCGAAATTCCCGCGGGAACTCCGGAATTAATGCGGGGAACTGTTTATCAGCGTAAACTACAGCACTTCTATCCCGGAATTACCGCGGGAACTCCGAAATTACCGCGGATGATATCACGGGGGACAGCTAGTTATAATATAATATGTGATGATAGGTTAGGCACCATGAAATGCTTTCAACTCAGCGCAACAGAACTACATTATGACAGAACTGCTGGGAATAAAAATCGAGCCCTACTGTGTCCCGTTGATAGGCAGGATCGTAGGTACCTCACGGACAGAATTATAGGGTATGATCATCAAATCGAATCTGAAAGGGTATAAATAAAAAGAGGTGTTCTACAGGGCTCCGTCCTGGCTTCACTGTTGTGGAATATAATGTATGACGGCGTAATAAGAGTACGCCTATCGCCAGGAACCGACATCATAGACTTTGCTGATGACCTAACATTAATAGTCTCAGCCAAGCATGAGGAAGGTGTTATGTCGAAGGACAACTCAGCAGTGAAGCAGGTCGGATGGAGGACGTGAGGATGGAAGCAATGGTAGTGACTGGACGCATTTCTTCTGTATCCCCCCTTTGGTCAATTGTTGTTGGTAGGCACCTACTAACGACCCGATTGGCACAGTAGGACACCATGCCCACCCGCTAATCAAGAGGTTCCGGGTTCGATTCCCAGTGGGAATGGGCTTTGTGTAATGAACACAATTAGGTTCCACTTTCCGATCTGAGCGTGTTTGTATTCGGTATATAATATAGTAAGTATAATAATTATATTAAGTATATGTAATAATATTAGGTACGTACGTAGTAGGTATACCATTTTTACTTGGTTTCCACGCCACAAGCTTTTGTAGCTTAGTGTGGGATCAAGTTGATGGGTGTGTTGTGATTCACAACACACCCATCAACTTTGTGAAGTGGATTAGTATTATAACTGAAACTTTAGTAGCTGAAGGAGGTCTCCTATACCAAATTTTTACTAATAAATTAGAGAAGAGTTAGTTTTTTTATTATTCATTGAAACGAGAAAAAACCTTAACAGACCTTAACCTTAAGCAAACAGAATGTTTAGTTCTTAGGAACATTACTTATGACACCGAAAATTAAGAAAGTACCTATATATATACCTACCTATAATCTATATCGCAGTCTAATACATAGGTACTTGAGTAGGTACCTACCTACATACCTACTGTGCCGAGCGACCGCGACACAAACGACACAATAGAGAACTTGTGTCCCACAATTTTCTCTACTTTTAATAAGAAGGCAATTCATCGTGTTCCTACTTTTCTTTAGCGGAGAAGGGTACGGGTGACGTTATCACCATTGCTAGTGACGCCAGAAAATTAAAAGTGCGCCGTCACGGCTGAGCCATCTTACAAAATAGGGTGACTGTGCTTTTGCAGAACTTAATTAATTGGCGATTCGGCCTGCGTGGACGCGTAGAACAATGCTTGCTTTCTGTTCGCCTTCTGCTATGTAGTAGATAGATATGTATAATATTTTTGAGGAATTTGGCAGAGATACCTACATAAGTACATAAACATAGGACGTAACATTTAATTAAACAATTAGGTGCAAAATTTAATTCATTTTCACTCGGGAATTCTGGAGTAAAAAGTACCCACCTGTGCAATACCCTATATTTCCTTTTCTGTACTACCTATCAGTAAAAAATTGTTAAAACTGGAGTTTATATTATTCTAGCTGTTCCCCGCGGTTTCACCTGGGTCAATTTCAGAGTTCTCGCAGGAATCCCGGGATAAAAAGTAGGTATATGTTCATCTTGGTACCCCTGACAACGTAGGTAGGTACCTATGTACAAAATATCATGATGATCGGTTGAGGTGGCGGCCGGCGTAACAATCAAACCATAGAAAAGAAAATAACAGTTAGAGGAACATCAACTTAGTTTAGTATGAAAACAGATGAAAACCAGTGTAGCCGGGTGATTTTTCGATCCCGCCAAAAACTCCCTAGTTACATCCGACTGTCACTCGGGTTAAGTTTTTGACAGTTTTTTTTGAAAACATTTAACTCAAACTACTTTAACTTCAAAAAATAAGAAACAAATTGCTCTCAAAATTATTGAATGAAGATTTTACATTCCTAGAATCTCGTGAATTCTATACTTTAAATTGTATTCAGGGTCGTTTAATTTTTATAATAAGAGCGGTATCATTATTATTGTGATTTGGGACTACTGAAGTCCCTAGAATACAAAAGAAAAAAAGTCCCTAGAAAAAAAATTGGTGGTAGATCTACCTAGTGGCCATAGACGGAGAATCAAAACTTCGAGTTGGAAACACTGCTGCAGTGGCGTCTGTGTATCTGGCACTTCTTTTTTGTCTGTGCAGCGTTGACTGTTGATAATAAGGATGTTGAAATTTTTTAAAATATCGGATACTCGATATATCGATATGTTTTCAATTTTCTTTATCAGCTTTGTTTTAAAAAAAACAATCACAAGTAAGCTCAAAAATTAGTTAAACAGTTTATAATTAAGTTTAAAGCAATACTTTTTATTCAGTGCGCATAGTTGACTAATTAAACATGAATGAGTTTTCTTCCTGAGTACAAAAAAATTATATAAAATATATATATATCTATATAATTATTATTATAGTTATCCTGAACGAAAGATGTTTACTTTGAAATTAATTTTCTGGCTTTTCTATTCGCCGCCACACCGCGCAGCGCGAAGCACTCGTTCGTTTTTCGTACACAGGCGTAGATAGGTATTTACATGGGTTATAATGTACCTACAGCTGATCAAGGTCTTTCCCCCCACTGCAACACCGCCAAGTACGCCGCACAGCATGCGCGCCCATTGATATTATTACGAATACTTATTTAAAGTCGGATAAAAAAATATAATTTAACAAATAGTGGAAATGTGTTCTATTACTCACTATTGACTAGCTGTGCTCGCGGTTTCACTAGCGTGAGTTTCAGAAAGTAGCCTAGCTTAATTAGCAGTGAAAGGCCCGTCAAAATTTAATAAAAATATCGACCGTCGATATCCACATTTCAATATAGAACTATCGATATATTGTCCAAAAAAATATTATTAATAAATATCGACATTTCTAAATAACAATATCGATATTTCGGACAATCGATATTTTATCAACTGCCCTAGTTGATAATTGCGAAATCAAGATGTCAGGTTTTTACTTTTTTGTGTCTAAAAATGCTTAAGAATGGAATTTTGTCCTAATTGAAAAAAAATGTATTTATCTCGTTTCTTATCGATTTTACTTATTATAGATTTCAATTTCTCAAGTGCACAATTTTATTACAGGTGTATCGAATTATAATAACTATGGAGCAACAGTTCTCGTTGTCTTGGAACAATTTTCACGGAAATCTCACCAAAGGTTTTACCGGCTTATTAGGAAAAGGAGAGTTTGTTGATGTTACGATAGCTGTGGAAGGCCATTTATTGCAAGCACATAAAGTTATACTGTCAATATGCTCGCCATATTTCAAAAAAATGTTCCAAATGAATCCATGTCAACATCCTATTGGTATGTACCTAGTAAATCTGAGAATGTGGATTGCTGAATAGTATCCAGTAGTGACATTGGCTCAACTGTACAATAAGCACCCGCGATTTAGAGCTTCATATTTTTTATGTGTGTGGGACTTTGCTTAATATAACTTCACATAAAATCCCTAATTACGGAAACTCATCGTTTTCGAGAAAAAAAATACTAAAGTTTCACAATTTCATACAAAACTCCGCGATGTGTCAACCATTTGCCATTGACTTTGTAAGAATTATTTCGTTTTACATTCGGATAAAGTGATTATATTATTTATTATCTTTGATTATTATAATACGCTAATGAAAATGAAAATTTGTTAAACTTGAGTTGGTTAGGTTAGGTTTGCACTGTCCAAAGTCAAAAGATTATCGTAAATTGAGTAAGGTTTTTATTATTTTTTTTTCTCGAAAATTATGAATTTCCGTAATTTGCGGATTTGAGAAATACACTATAAACACACTATTCTATCCAAAAAAAAATTGTAACTATTAAAAATCGAGGGTGCTTAATGTACAGTCCTTCCATGACATTAAAATCCCTGAATATTTTACTTGCTGTTGCTAGCGGTAAGGTTACACTTAATTGACTTCATATCTGCTGATTACACAGGCATTCTTAGCTAAGGATATCATTCCACTACTCGGCCCCACAACAAATGAATGTGTAAGAATAATTTTCTATATTAAGTATATACATGAATTGTCTTCTTTTTAGTGGTGTTAAGAGATGTAACTCACAAGGCAATGAAAGATTTATTGCAATTTATGTACCATGGTGAAGTGAGTGTAAAACAGGAAGACCTAACTAGTTTTATTGGAACTGCTGAAGTGCTCCAGATTAAAGGATTGACTAATAAAGAGGTAGCATGTAATTATTTGTAAATGTTTTAAAACTACACAATATTTAAATCAGATGTACCTACCACTTAATACGAAGAGCTGCTTTAAATACTGATTGTATTTTGTGAGCATGTATACTTAACCCTTTCAACAGCATCCCCATAATATTACGATCTACAAAAGACATGCTCCTGGGGCCATAAACGTAATATCAAGTTATTAACAAACCACTGCACTGACTTTTATATTTATTAGAATAAATGATAGATATTAAGTATAAGTATTTCCAATACTAGGAGAAAATATGCCTAAAGCATGTGTTCTCTTACTAGCCTAATTAAGCCTACAAAACATGGAGGCGAAAGGGTTAAGCTTTTTTTATATTAACCATCAAGATTTCATTACGTGTGAATAGTGTAGCAGGTTATAGAGGGCAAACAAGCATTATTATACATAATTTAAATATTTAACATTACTAAAAATTGTTTTTCACAGGGTGATGAAGATGACAATGATAAGGCTCAAGAAATACCAATACAAAGTTTGGACACTCAAAGCACTGCAATAGATACAGAGTCTTGTATTTCAGATACATGTGATAGTGACCGCAATGATATACAAAATAATGAATTTCATCTTCTAAAACAGAGGGAATTTATTGAAAAATTACAAAGGTTAGGTGATCTAAAAAGAAAATCTGAAGAAACACATATTAACTATTATTCAGGTTCTTTACTAAATACAGAAAAAAGACCCAAGTTAAAAGACAAATCTTCATATAATGAGCAAAACAACCATATTATGACTGCCAGTAATAATTATGATAACATGAAAAGTATATACAATGAGAGACCCGTAGATGTTACTTCTACATACAATACATTTACAATGAAACCTGGTGAAATAAATAAAGATGTGACAGATGATGTGTCTAAAGACCAAACTATTTGTGAGAATAGCATTGAGATGAAGACTGAGTGTGATACAAGTGATATAATTGTAACAGATCCTGCTGTTTGCACCACTCCTAAAAACTATGATGGATCTAAAGATGGCCAAAAAGATTCTCTGTCTTTGGGCTATCATTCACCTCAAGATAGTAAGTAAATAAAACAAATATTTCATCAATGTTGTTACCTGCTTTGTAAAACTACTTGATTAACTTGCAAGTTGCAACACTAAAACATTTGAGTTTCAATTTGGGCTAAAACTGAAGGTTTTGTTTAATGTGTCATTTAAACTATTTCATTTGCTTGCTTACTGTTCTTGATAAAAACATTGTGTTGAAAATGCACTTATATTTACTTGCAACTATTTTTCTTGTTTTCTTTTGCAATGCCTTAAATTAGTAGTGAAAACACGATGGCATTTTCAACATCAATGAATGTTTATTGATATAAATGTTTTATCTACCTGCTTTCAAGTATAATATAATAATGAAAATGCCCATCGTGATTTCAGATTGCACCAGTTTGAACTCTTTGTTCATAAATCTTAAAAATCTAGTGAACGGTAAGAACTCTAACAATGCATTGAGAAATAACACATTTGAGGAGTTTCCACCATGTGCAACAGAACACCGACTTGTAACCATACCCCAGAAGGAGGATGGAAAAAAGAAGTATCCCCAACGCTCATGCAGGCTCTGCTGGAAAATTGGAAAAAGGCGAGACACCAGGTTCATGTGTAACGTTTGTGAGCTACCATTCTGCAAATCACCATGTTTTGAAATTCATTTTAATGAAGTACTTAAGGTTATACAGTTGCAGGGAGATTATTACGCAACATAATTTAATCACAGAAAACCATAGTCTATCTATACCAGCAGTAGGCAAAGTACGGCATGCCGAAGGATTTAATCCGACCCGTGGTGGTCCTTGAAAATGTATAGTAATTAAAATTTAATGATCATGCCTGGGTAAAGAAGTCAGCTAGTGAAAGAGGCGCGCTGTTCGAGTGATATGACATCAACCATTACGCGAGAAAACAAACATCACACTATCACCCTGTAATATCTCATCCGGTTAACGATTTTGAACGGTATGACCGCTACACAAGGTTCATTTTCCTTTAGACCGCGTCGAGTGATGTTTGTTTGATTTTGGAGGCTATGACCGCTGCACTAGGTTCATTTTTCTTTAGAACGCGTCGAGTAATGTTTGAGTGATAAGTAATTTTTGCGAGTGATATCACTCGACCGGAAAAGTAATGCCTTATCACATCACACTGAAAGGTGATGTTTTGCCCATTGGGCCTAAGATGCGCGCCACGATATGTTTATCGAACGAAAAAGAAAATTGTCGATGCGATAAATATTTGTGGGCGTCCAAGCAAAAAAGTGCAGTAGTGGGATATTGAGTTAAGACTAGATTCGGTTAAACATTTTTTACCACTGGTAGACAAAACGATATAATAATATGTCGACGAGATTCGATAAAATGGCTCGATAAAATTTTATCGTGTTGCGCATCCTAGCTCCGCATGTCTACTTTACAGGACGAAACGACAAAAAAATTGCATTTATTTTATAATTATGGCCCTCCTCCGTCATAAACTTTCTGGCCCTTCATGAAGATAGTTTGCCCTCCACTGGTCTATACAAACATCCATCTATACATATAAAAACACAGCATCCGTATGTTAGTGGTCGTAAAACTCGAATGTACAATTGATGGATTGACTTGAAATTTGACAGGTCATTACGTTTTTACCCAATAGTTTTTATACGTACTTGGTATTCTGAAGTTCCCACGGGAATGGGATTTTTTAATATAATTTTTTTAATTCAAAGGAGAATGAAAACCTAACTATAACATTTTATAAGTCAATTTAATATCACACAAAGCCACAGCAAAGCATGGCCGGGTTTAGCTAGTATATAATAAATATAGGGAAAAAAAGTCAATATTACATATTTTTGTAATTTTATGAGTGATATAAAAAGCAACTGAATCACAGATTCCATATTAGTTAGGGGACCAAAAAAAATTTAGTAATACTATTAAAAAGAACAAACCAAAATTTCATTACAGTGTACAGGATGACTTTTAGAAGTAAGTAGGCGTGTTTGGCCAAATGACATCCGAAACTACAGATATGTAAAAAAAAATCTCAAATTAATCTTGGAGGCGATTTTAATAAAAACTTAAATGGTATAATTAGGATTTTTTAATCATTTTTTCTATTTTGCAATGGAAAAATCAGCTGTGTTATTGCATTATTATTCTTGTTGCATAAAATAATCAAATTCTGACAAGTGATGTAGCAAACTAAAGGTAAAATCTCACTGTAACAAAAAAACTCAAATTGAAATAAGTATAGGTACTTTATTGCCCCATAAGTTAAACGAATTAAAAAAAGAAAGGACAAAGCATGGCGGCAAAACTAATTTATTCACATAATATTATAAAACTTTTTAAGTAATGAACTGTTCGTATTTGCACGATATTCGGATTCAGTTTAGTGTATTTTATTGTGTGTATTTTATTTTATTTTTTATTACCAGATTGGTTCTGGTTATTTTTTTTTTCTAAAAACCTTTTCAAGTGGATAATAACATTATAGGTAGGTAGATTTATCATCTTTTACGACCCCAGAGGAAGTAATCTAAGTGATTGAGATCCTACGACCTGTATTTAACCTAGTCGCACGGCGATAATCGACCCGTGTATTCCCAAATTAGGTGTTCTCATTTTCTCGGCTATTAAAAATATTGAACTACACATTTTTAGTCATTCGTTTTTTTTTTCATCATAGGTCTCGAGACTCCAAGCTTTTTCAATTAAATTCTTTGGTAAACCACACCTACTCAAAAAATCATCCTGTATAGTTATTGCTAAAAGTATAATATCAAACTTAGTTTAAAAATCTAAATTATAAATAAAAGTTGATAAAGTAAAAGCACAATTTATTTGGTGATTTATCTGTGATAGCAATTCGTGCCCTTGAGTGCCAAGTAAATACAAAATAAGTAAACAACTTTTATTCATGTAACAGTTTTTTCAATCATAATCAGTTTTAAACTAACAAATTAAGAAAATTTGAAACTAAGACCTATGAACATTGATGAAAGTATAACATATATGTAAATGACAATATTTATCTTGTGCCATTACACATCAGCTGCCATACTAAATTCTTAGAATGAAGATTTTATTATTGCTCATTTTCTAGTCTATACTTCAATTTATATTGTAAAGCTTTGATATTATAACATCATTTGTATCTTTTATTATAAGTTACGTTAGTGTTTTTATATATATTTACAATAATTATTATTATTTTTAGAAGGATCTCTTGTACAAGTAAACTATGCTTAGGGATAAGTGCTTGATTGTATTGAAATGATATTTACATTCCTGAAATGTTTTTAAAACATTTTGGCCAAAGGCCTTTTTTAATAAAAGTGAATTTTATTGTGTGTGCACTTTTATTTTGTTCTGAATTTTATTGTGTGATGTTTTTAATTTTATTAGTCATAAGTGAAATAATGTATTTTTATACTAATCTTACATTAAATATTGAATGAAATGCGTCGAATTCATTTAATCTATCCTTAAACATTTAAATAGAATAATTATTTCTTTAGTTCCATTCCAACGGCACAAATTACAATGTTCATAATTAAAGACTTGGTCTTTTTTATGTTGATCATAATATTATTCTCTCCTATAGAGGTGAGAAATTATTTAAATCCTATTTTTGCTAATATGTTATTATTTATTTCAGGCGCCCTCTCATTAGTGGTAAATGAGGCGAATGAAAGTCAGCTGCCAGTTCGTTACAAATACATTTACAGCAGGAAAGGGCATAGACAGTTAGTGCATATGAATTTTGTGTACACCAAACATTCTACAACTCACGGCAAGACGTCGTGGCGGTGTGTTCAATATTTCTCACTAAACAGATGTCCAGCCACAGTCGAGACCATAGACGCTATGATATACGCAGTAAACCATCAACACAATCATGAAGATTGCTACGAAAAATTGATGAGAAATAGTATCTACGAAATGTGCATTTCCCCAAAATAAGGACCTAATTAGCTTTAGGTTTTAAAGTTCCTACAGTTAACTTTTTTTTAAATATGTGTGTAAAATATTTTTTGTTTGCGTAAAGGTATGGATTACCTTGAAAACGATATCTAGTCAGACAAATAGACAAGTATTTCTAGTTTGTATGTTATAAATTAATTAAATATTACTATTGAAATAAATAAACAAAATTATATGTATATTTGATATATTTATTTACAGTTGGTGTAAATACGATAAATAATCCTAAATTTCACAAATCAATAGCTAACAGATTTTAATCTGTTTTTGTCTAACATCACCTTGACCCGCTAGTAATGCTGCTTCTCTCTTTCTGGGTCTATATTTTTTGCTAAATCCTAGACCTGTAAAACAAAATTCAAACATGATAATTTTATCAATTATAGACACCTAGTTATTCAATTTTAAACATTATTTTCTCAGGTATAAAGTACACAGCACAGGTAATCCATGGTGGTTTTAACTTACGAATATCAACATCAGGTTTTTTCTTCAAACCAAATGACTTCGCCACTGCTTCCAAGTCCATATCCAATAGGTTAAAAACGTGTTTCAATTTTCTCACTTCAAATGCTCTGATGTAACCTTCAAATGCATCTATTGCCAACTTCTCAAACTCAGGGTCCGCAAACGCTGCATCTAGCTAAGAAGACAATATAAACAATATACTAAAGCAGGAATAATGAAAAATAATAAATAATTATATAAGGAATAAGTTGCGTATTTAAGGAACTGCATATTTAAAAAATATGAAGTCCAATTTCTGTAAATCAGTTTTTATAAATTAGCTGTCCCTCGCGGTAATTTCAGAGTTCCCGCGGGAACTCCAGGTTAAACTATACGTATAAACCTTGCTCTTGAATCAATCTATGTATTAAATAAAAACTGCATAAAAATCCTTTGCGTAGTTTTAAAGATCTAAGCAGACATAGGGACAGACAGACAGCGGGAAGCTACTTTGTTTTATACTATTGCTATATAGTAATAACAGCATCCTATACGATAAAAACACGAACTAATTTGGAATTTTATTCGAAGAGATTCATCGTTATCTTATTTTGCATTTAATCAGCACGCTTAATGGGGTATGTTGACTAATTATTTTTACCCCGTCTTGTAGATTAATAAAAAATATCGGACAGGTATTTTATCTTTTTTTACTTAATCAAAAAATAACGGCGATACATTTTGAAATTTCGCGTGACGTCACTATTCGGACAGTTTGTATGGCGGTTCTAGCGGTAAGTGACGTCACGACCCCCTCACCCTTAACTTTATTGCGCTTTATCTCTGTATATTTTAATTTATTTGAAAAAGCAAAAAATACGTGCCTATTGTTTTTTATTTTCTAACTGACGGACTAATTAGAATTTTGATTTTCAAAAGTAGTCAACATCCCCATTAATAGATATATCGTCAGGACTAGTGTAAAACCACGAATCAATACAGGTAGGGAGCGCGTATCTGCACTATAACAGATAAAGTTACAGGGGAATGCAGGAGAAGGTTAAAACTTGGTATTTAGTAGTCGGTACGGTACGGTCGCGGTCTATAGTCGCGGTATTATAAATTAGTTACATTGCATTTTCGACCTAAAGGATTTGTCACATACGCGGTTTTATCCAATACTAGTTACGCGGATTTGCACTATCCCCGACGATATTCGAATTCGAAAATCAAATAAGTCTATAATCTCTTACCTATATATAATACGTAAACACCATAGATAGGTTAACACTGATTTAGTACTAAGTATAAAGAATATACAATGTAACTAGTGTGTAGGTAATACAAAATATATTCACCTTTGGTTGTAAATTAAAAAAGCGATCCCACAGTTCGTATTTATCCAAATAAACCTTAGCTTCGTTTAAATATTTCACAAACTCCTGCTCTTCAGGCCTTAACAATAAAACAGCGTTCCCTGCCGCGCCTTCTCCCCGAGCCGTCCTGCCCACCCTGTGAATATATTCCTGGAAATGTAAGTTTATGCGTTTTAAAATTACAGAATTATACTATACTAGCTGTTCCTCGCGGTTCCACCCGCGTTAATTTCGAAGTTCCCGCGGCAATTCCGGAACAAAAAGTACCTACCCTATGTCCTCCAAAAAATGTGTTCAAAGCAAACTTTAATCTATATCATATCTATACACATAAATAAAATTGGAGTGTCTGTTTTTAATTCCAAATGCATATGAAAGTATATAGGTAAGTAGGTACTACACTGACATAAAAAATGGGTTTTTTTGTTTTTCTCTGCCTGTCTGTCTGTTTGTTCCGGCTAATCTCTCAAACGCCTAGCAGTAAGCCATAAGCCTAACCTAAGGATTTTTAACTTAAACTTACGTTTGTATCTGCTGGTGGGTCATACTGCACCACCCAGTCGACCGCTGGAATATCTAACCCTCTGGCTGCCACGTCCGTACAAAATAACGCCATCTTTTCAGCATTATAAAAAATGTTTGTTGTATTTGTCCTGGCCGACTGATCCATTTTGCCCTGAAATTATTTCAAATTTGTTTCTCTGTGATGTTTAACCAAAAATAATGGTGCCTAAAGCTTTTGTCATTTCTATCAAATTAAAAATTTTGATATTATACTTACATGGATGCAAAGCACAGGCATTTTGCAATAAGTATTAAAAAATACATGGTGGAAAATAACAGATTTACAACTTGAAAAGAAAACCATGACTTTCAAGTTCTGTGTCTTTTTCAATAATCTGTACAACCACCACATACGATAGACTGTTTCACACACAACATACCTAGAACAAAAATCAGAATAAACTAAACATTATGATAAACTGTTGCTGAATCGAAACCTTGAAGTGACCATCAGCATCAGAAACATTACTTTTGAGTCTTTCAATCTTGTTGCGATAGTAATAAAGTTTGTTGACAGTTCAATGACTGACAGTGTTTACATATTTTTGATGCTGACTGTACCCACATTTTTCATAGAGTGGGCAGTCATTGGAGTACATTTAGCTCTTGTGTGCACATAGCAGTAAAGGTCCTTCCACAAGGTCGATAGACGACCAAATCAAGTTGATTCTACCTTAGCAAACAATATTGCATCGTTTCTGCTCTTGCGTCAATATGGGCCGTATAGCAACTCATAACTTGGGTTAAACCGATCGGCCGTCGCGACGACGGGCGTGTATGTGAGGAAACCCTTTTCGATGTAGAAGCGATTGCGAGTTTGTATGTTGCATGAACTGAATAAGCTCTCTCAGATTTTTATATAAGTTAATAACACATTCAATGGTACAATTTGGGCACAATAATACAATGTATTTGATATTTTTTTTTTTCAAAATCAACAAGGTACCTACGGGGGGCAGGGAGGGGCAGCGGCCCCCCTGGATCTTGTAAACGTCCCTACTATCTACTTTGGTCGATAAAAGTTAAGAAAAAGTACTTTACCATTTGCAATACAATACAGGTATAATTGAATTTTGAAAATAGCTATTGTACATAATTACAAATTTATATAAAAAATACCTCTTTTGTTTATGTTTATTTGACTGCTTATAAAAAATCTGATCATAACCAATCTAATTGAACTATGTTAGTAAAAATATTGTGTGTACTGAAATTTACCCCTGTTTCAAGCCTTCAACAGTTGCTTGTAAATTATCTTCATCTGTATTTATAGAGATTACATCATTTTTCATTGAAGTTCGTATAAGAGCATCTGTTCTTTCTGACCTTGTTGCACTAAATAACATTGTTTGTCTCTCTTCTAAAACAAGAATAAATTCACTTTATAAATAAAGGTCTAATGACTGGTTTAAATGTGGTATGGCTGTGATATGGTACTTTTATCCAAAAAATATATAATACTATAAGTTTCATTGATAAACTATTTGAAACAGACGAATAAATTCTAGAATTTTTGAAATCCTCTTTTTTTCTAAAATAATATTTAATATTGGCTACTTGACAAAAAATTTTTTTTTAGTCCGTCGTGTACATTAGTAAAAAATATTGGACACGTATTTTTTCTTTTTTTACGTACTCAAAAAATAACAGAGATACATTGAGTTGAAAATTCGCGTGACGTCACAATTCGGTGCGGTTTGTATGGCGCTTATAATGAATATTGACGTCACGAGTACCCCACCCTAAACTTTAATGCGCTTTATCTATGTTCATTTTCATTAAATTGAAAAAGCAAAAAATACGTGTCTATTAATTTTTTTTTTTTTAACTAACGGACAAATTAGAATTTTGATATTCATACCTTGGAGAATACCCAATTGCCGTGACATTTTTTTAAAATATTTCATGTAAAATTAAAACAGATAGTATATTTTTAAACAGGTAAAAAAATATGTATTTCATGTAGGTACTTACTCGGAAGACGACTAATGATCTGTTTCAAATCTTCTTCAAAACCATATTGGAAAATTTTGTCAGCCTCATCTAGAACTAAGCAACTAACATGCTTGTATTCAAATTCTTTGGTCCTCATGTGATCAAACAATCGACCTGGTGTTGCCACCACTATGTGAACACCTGAAAAACATTTTTGTTTTAAACACCTTTTCCTTTAGTGTTAGATTTTTAATGGCTTAGCACTTTGAAATTGTGCAATTTTATTTGTACCTAACTCTTCTAATTTATTTTTATGTAGTCTTGGTTTTTATCTCAGGGATATGAATAATGAATCACAGATATAAATAGACAAAAAACTTAAGACAAACCTTTGGAAAGTTCAACGCTTTGCCTTTTGCGATTTTCTCCACCAATAACCAATACGGAAGTGATTCCTTCATGATATGCTAAAAGGTCTTGCAGTACAGTATATGTTTGCGTAGCAAGCTCTCTGGTGGGAGATATAACTATACAGTATGTAGCTAGAAAAAAGTTTGCATAAAGAAATTAATACATACAATGATGGTTTTATGCCTTTATTTGTCTCCTTCATAATTAAGACAAATGAGCAAGACATACCTAGAATTTCATCAACAGAAATAATCTTCTAAGCCTAAAGAATGAACCTTAATGTTCAAACTTGAAATTTATTGAGAAGTTGATAAACTAGGAATATTTCTGGTGCTGAAGAACCCACAAACATTCATATATTATGTATCATTAGAATAAATTGGATACCTGATAATAGATCCTTCAAATTCCTTACAACAGTCTCCACTACTGGTATTAAGAAAGCCAAAGTTTTACCAGACCCAGTCTTAGCAGTGGCCACTACATCGGCTCCACCTAAAACCTTCGGCAAAACTTCCGCCTGAATGTAAGTCATTCTTTTGAAGCCCATTGCTTTAATAGCATTTTGAGTGCCTTTGGATAGATCCTCACTTAAACTTTTGAACTTGGGTCTCTTCAATTTACTTTCCTCCATAATATTAAATATAACTAGATAAACTAAGTAGGTGTACATAAACAGACCACAAATAAAACACAAATTAATTAGACTGTCTAAAGAAAATAGTAGAACAAAATATTATGTACAATAACCTAACTAAAATCACAACAAAGATTTTATCGTCCAAATCTCAGGTTCGAATATTGTCTTTCGATCATTATGAGCACTCAGACGAAATTGAGTATGAGCAGTGATGAGCAGTCTTTATCTACACAAATTAACAGAGAGAAGGTAATCACTACGTGCAAATTAACATAATCTTTTTTTTTGTCTAGTTCTCAGAAGAATAACCACAAATTAACTAGAGAATAACTAGGTCTAGTCACAAATTAACTAGACATATGTGGTCACAAATTAACTAGACATATGTCTAAAGATATGTGGTCTCGTTATCTTCACAAACTACTTGTTATCTTATAGTAAAACGTAGTGATTACCTTCTCTCTGATAGTAATTTTATTTTGTCTATTAACACATCATTTTATTTGTCTAATGTCTAGTGTGCAGTGTGCACTAGAGGCGCGTTCCGTGGCTTCGCACGAATGCCCGTTCTGTGGCTTGGTTAAATTTTACTCTAACAGCTGTCAGAGCGTAGTTTCACCCGTTCCGTGGCTCAGAGTGCAGCAACCAAACAACCATCTCCGAAGCAAGTTAATTTTCACTCTGACAGATATGTATTGTTTAAGAAGTGTCAAATTATGCGCCAAAAACCGAATTCGTCGAAAAAGAAATCAATCGGAGTTCTTAAGAACAAAGGGGAAGTGTCGTAGTTACAAAACGTTTATAATTGGATGCAAAACAATGATAATCGCAATGTAAGTAGTGTAAGTTGAGAGAAAACAAATGGCGCCTGAAATTTCAAATAGTTTGAGGTTATAAAAACAACTCGATCGTTCTGTGGCTTGGTTGCAACTCGAACGAGTGAAATTTTAACCGAACAACTGCGCCCAAACCCACGGAACGCACAGTGTGCGCACAGCATGCACAGTGCACACTGTGCACTGTGCATGTGCTTGTAAAACGTAGTGGTTTTAGACATAAGTCTAATTAATTTGTGGTAGTGGTTATATACTCTTCTTCTTCTTCTTCTTTAATAATGGCGTCTATAATTATAATTTGCCAATGACAACGTTATATACTCTTTGGTGCTTGTCAGTCAGTGTCAGTCGTTATTCGTTGCTATAAAAAGTAAAGTATCTTTAGGTAGTTTGTGAAAGTAAAAAATACTGTAGGTAATAGGTAGATATTGGTTAAAAAATCTCGAATTGAAAATGCCTACGCCAGATAAGATACTAGCGAGAAAAATTAAAAAAAGGGAAAAAACCAAATTACAACTTCTAAATAAAAAGGAAAATAAACCAAAGGACTTGGCAGGTAACCTCTAATCTTGTAATTTACTTCTGTGTTCAATTAAAATTTTTATATTTACTGCTGTATTAGTATTAGTTCATTAAATTTCATTTAAAATATACTTAAATTTTAATGACAATGAAATACTCTGCCAATGCGCAACTTTTTAATATCCGTGTTGTGATCTTTTCTATCCTGATGATGATATTTAGGTACTTTGCTAAAAATGGTTTCAATAAAATCACTTTAACTGCTTATTGAGTTATAAGTTGTAAATTAGGCTACTTTGTAATTTCTGCAGGGATTCCGAAACTTACGAGGGTGAAACCGCGGGGCACAGCTAGCCCCAATACAAAAAAAAGGGTGTTTTAAATGTGTTTGTGTTTGCCTGTGTGTGGCACCATAGTCTCCAAACGAATAGACTGATTTTGAAAAGGTTTTTTTTCTGTTTGACAGCTGACATGATCGAGATGGTTCTTGCAGATGAGATTTATGCAGATCTGTTCAGCTGTTTGTTGATTTCTAGATTCTTTGTTTTTGCTTATTTCTCAATGATGAATAGATGTAAGCATCTATAGGTTGCATCTAGTCAAAATTTGGTGTGTTTGTTTTGTTACTTCAATTATATGAGAACATGTTTGTAAGGTTTGTATGTCAGAGTAGATATGCCTTTGGCTAGCTCCGCCTCGTTACAAACACCCTGCGGACCTGTGTGAGTTTTGGAATTCCTTCAGGGACTAGTAGCCTAATTTAATCCTTATGACATCAGATAATTAGCTATAGCCAGTCATGTCAACATTGGTTCTACCATTTCGGAGATTCGGAATTCCGGCAGAAACTCCAAACTTAATTTTTTATTCTTACAATAACAAACAACAAAAAAAAAATTACTAAAATTGGTCCAGTCGTTCACGCATGATGCCGTGACCAAGGGAAATAGGGATTCATTTTTATATATTAGATTAGATTATTATCATTGAACTGTTAGGCTTTTTCTTAATTTTAATAGATTAATTATTTCAGATTCAGACAATGTTCCACCTCAAACTAATAAACAGCAGCTTGAGAGTAGTGAAGCAATACCAAAAAGTGAGTAAGGAAGCACTTTACATTATTTGAAGAAAAAAAATAACTAAAAGCAAACTTGTCCCAAACTATTACGTGCAAATTTCAGAACTGCCTTGGAAACTCTAAAAATTATTTCCTGAAAGAGAAAGAATTATTACATTTGTTTTAGTAGTTTTTGAGTTTATTTATTACAAACCCAAAAAATTTAATGTTTTTATAATATTTGTACAGATTTATATTACATAGCTATACCCCGCGGTTTCACACGCGTTAATGTCGGAGATCCCGCGGGGATTCCGGGATAAAAAGTACCCTATGTCCTTTTCTGTACCTCTGACAACGTGTAGTATGCAATAATTAATTATATTTCGCCCGCGTTAAGATCGGAGATCCCGCGGGAATTCCGGGATAAAAGGTAGCCTATGTTCTTTGCCATGTCAAAGGCTACATGCATGCCAAATTTCATCCAAATCCGTTCAGCCGTTTTTGCGTGATTGAGTAACAAATATCCAAACATCCACACAATCACATTTATAATATTAGTAGGATAACACATTTTGGACTGCAACTATAGTAATTAAGATTTTTTAATTTGTAGAAAAGAGAAAAACAAATATAATTAAATCAAATGATTCAACAGTAAACGCAGATAAACAGCCAGAGAAAGGTATACAAAAGCAAGGTAAGAAATTGTTTAATTCTTTTGCTCATTCAAAAGATTGTAATAGGCTAGTTTCCTAAATTTTCTTTTTTAGTCCGTTTTGTAGATTATTAAAAAATATTGGACACGTATTTTTTTATTTTTTATGTAACCAAAAAATAACGGAGATATATCAAGTCGAAATTTCACATGACGTCACGCCTCGCTACAGTTTGTTCGCACGTTATAGCGAGCTGTGACATCACGAGTCCCCCACCCTAAACTTTAATGCGCTTTATCTATGCATATTTCCATTATTTTAAAAAAGCAAAAAATACGTGTCTTTTATTTTTTTATTATCTAACTGACGGACTAAATAGAATTTTGATTTTTTTACCCAGGAAACTAGCCTATTATATGTAATTTAGAAATAATTTACTGTGAGAAGTTAATTTGAAAACCTGTTCACCATCAAGCAATTAGTCATAATTGAACCTAACCAAACCTATTATTTTTTTGTATTTAAAATATCATTGGAAACTGATTCAATTTTTAGGGTTCTCACTGACGGCTAGCGCTTGAAGACGATGTTAATAAGTCTTCAAGCCAGATTAGAGCCAATTAATTTAAATTTTTGACTGATGGGGTTAGTAGACCTATTAATGGATGTTATCTACTTGCTCTTAACTTTATTTAATTATAAAAAAAATAATTCTAACATGTTTAAAATCAATTTTATACAAATTTAAAATTTTACACTTTCAGCACATAGATCACAGACATGTGCCATTACATTAGAAAACGAGTTTTCTTCTTTAGAAGGAAAAGTATGTGAGCCAACACTCATGGCTATCAAAGACATGGGTTTTACTACAATGACAGAGATCCAGGCCAAGGCCATACCACCACTACTAGAGGGAAGAAATATATTTGGCACAGCCAAAACTGGTACTGGCAAGACATTGGCATTCCTTATACCAGCAGTTGAACTACTTTACAAACTAAAATTTAAACCACGAAATGGTAAATATTCAATAAAAATGTTAAAAATAATATATACTCATAAAATCCTTCATATTAACAATTTTTTGTTGAGAAATAGATGTCTAATAATTTAACTATTTATGTCCAAGATAATTGGAGATAGGGAGAGTATTTTAATAATGTATAATGATAGTAATCTAAGTGAAGATTTCAGTAGAACTCATTCATAATTTAACATAATTTTCCAAGGCACTGGCGTGGTCGTATTATCGCCGACTCGAGAAGTAGCAATGCAGACGTATGGAGTGTTGATGGAACTCATGAAGTATCATCGCCATACTTTTGGTCTAATCATGGGTGGAACCAAAAAAGATGCAGAAGCATTAAAGCTCTCTAAAGGTAATAAGTAATTATATTTTTTTTGTTTTGGTTAATAATAATATTTATCTGGTTTATTTACAGTATTTATACCTAATATTTATTTTTCGAAGGTTTAAATATTTTGGTGGCTACTCCTGGTAGACTTTTGGACCATTTACAAAACACGCCCGACTTTGTCTACAAGAATAATGTATGTCTTGTGATAGATGAAGCCGATAGGATATTGGAGATTGGCTTTGATGAGGAAGTGAAACAAATTTTGAGACTATTGCCAAGTGAGTATAAAAAAAACCTACGATGTGTGGCTTTACATTGGAAATATGATGATATCTACACACTTTTTATTCAGAATCAAACAAAGCATAGGTAAAAATTAAAAATAGGTATTATGAATTTTAATTTACTCACTTTTCACGTTTTCACCATTTTTTGTGCTTTTTTATGCATGTTATATTGGCTAATTAATTAGTGATTTATGGCAAGAAATGGTAGTTTTTTTTTTCTTAAAGCAATAGCAAACTCCACATGTAATAATTAATCATACACTTATTTCAGAGACGAGACAAACTATGCTTTTCAGTGCAACACAAACTAAGAAGACAGAAGCATTGACATCACTGGCAATGAAAAACGCGCCGCTTTATGTTAATGTCGATGATAACAAAGAGCAAGCCACTGTCGATACGTTGGAGCAAGGGTAAGAAATTAAGAATCAATTCAATCGTGAACATTATCCTTACAAATTATTATAAAACAATATCCTCCGCTGCATCTGTTTGTCTGTTTGCAATAAACTCGAAAACTGCTGAACGGATTTTCATGCGGTTTTCACCAATAGATAGATTGATTCCAGCGGAAGGTTTATAGGTATAGTTTATCCTGGAATTACCGCGGGAACTCCGAAATTACCGCGGGTTAAACCGCGGGGGACAGCTAGTTTACTAATCTGGGAGCAAGGTAGTGCCCCCGCCAAGACGAGCCAAGCGAAGCGGGAGCACTACCTATCTTTTCTCGAAGCGCTTCGTCGTTTTTTTGAACCCTTACAACTTGGTTTGGATTATACCAGATAAACGAAATTTTCGGGATATGTTGTCAATACCGGACTTATCAAACATATTAAGTTTTAATTGCATGGCTCTTATACTTTAGATTTTATTGATATCTAAAAAACCCTGATTTCGTCACTGACTCACTGATGATCATCAAAATTCTTAGGGTATTTCCTAATGTCCTAAAAAGCTGAAATTTGGCATGTTAGCTAGTATTAGTACACAAATAACAAAAAAATTATAAAATTTGTAACTTTTATCCCTCACCCCTTAAATTAGGGGATGGAAGTTTGTATGAGAATCCGCAATTTTGACTTACAAAAAGAAATGAAATCCCACCAAAATATTTTCATGTAAAATGATGCCAAGACGAGTTCATTCATAATAAATCCCACCAAAATATTTTCATGTAAAATGATGCCAAGACGAGTCCATTCATAATGTCAAAAAGTTATCAGATCTCATGTAGAGCCAAGCTTATAACTCTACACACCCTTACTCTACAAGGCCTAACTTCACAAACTCCACACCTTAGAATGTGCGGCTTGGCCATTTCGCTACATTCGCCTTGTAGAGTTAAGGTGTGTAGAGTTATAAGCTTGGCAGTACATGAGATCTGATAACTTTTTGACAATATGAATGGACTGTTTTTTGTCATTTTTATTTAAGGAAATTGCTTAAAATTTTGTCAAATTTTGTCCTCAAGCTTATCAAATGAAGGGTCCACTGCAATAACGATGAATGTCCAAAAACATTTCATTCTTGAAGATAAAAAAATGTGAAGACCTGCTACATTGAGCGTTGCCGTGTAGCCAAAATATTAAAAACATATTTTGTAAACAAGATTTCTAACTACATAGTCAAGTGACTGAATGGCATTACTGCTGAGTTTTTTACATACCGTTTATAAATTTAAACTATTTTTAGGTTCTTCATGTGCCCACCAGACAAGCGCATGTTGGTACTCTTCACGTTTCTAGCTAGCAACAGGACGAAAAAAGTGATGGTGTTCTATTCTTCGTGTATGGCTGTGAAATACCACCACGAATTGTTCAATTACATTGATTTGCCTGTGATGTCTATTCACGTAAGTATGTTTCCAACAGTTTTTAGAAAGAGAAGAAGGTCCTCTGTTATTTTAATGTTACCTACATTTTTAATGGTTTTTTTTGGGGTAATTTACATACAGTATATCTAGTTAAGTATCCAAATCTCGTTCCAAGTATTTAAAAATAATACGTAAATTGTTTACGCAATTATTCAATTAAATACATCATTTATGAACACTGAACGCGCCAAAAACCGAGCTTGCAAGCGATCATAAATATAAACACAAATAACACGGATTATACCTACCTAAAGGTTTTTGACGCTGCCTCTTTCTTTTGCATTATTGTCGATGTGCCAAAGCATGATGCATAAAGGGCCTTTCAAAATAAAGTTGCAAGACTTTTAGGTGTTTGTAATGTCTGTGATTCTTAGTGATTTTTTTACGGATACACGTATACTTATGGAAAAGATTGTTATTATCATTTGTCATTACTTGAAAAAAATTTCTTCCAGGGGACCCATACGAATTCGGTCTAGACGAATGATCTGATAATTATTTTTATTTTGTTTAATATAAATAAATAATACTTGGATATTATCACACTGGGCCACCTGGTCCTAAACTTATAAGCAGAATAGGATATTTTATTTCACTGTTGTTGAAAATATGTTGATATCCAATAATTACACTCGAAAATATCATGGATAAGCATAACATAAGCGACAAAATCAATTTGATTAAAAAATAAAATAGTTTTAAACTGTTTAATTTTGACTATGTCTGTCTTTTTCTAAAACGGATTTTGCATGGTGGTTGTGGGCGTTACAAGCCGAGTGACGTCACTATAGGACTAGCGCTTGCCTTGTCTAACTTGAACTTTTAAAGAGTCATATCTCTGAAAGTACAAAAGATATTTGTAAAAGAATAATGCTATTATATTACTAATACATAAAGGTTTATAAAATAATAATAAAAAATAAAACTAAAATTCCCTATTATACCTGAAACAGTAATCGAACCCGCAACACTCGGCGTAGCGGTCAGGTTCCCTAACCACTTGACCAACAGTGCTGTTTTAAAAGACTGATATTAGCTCCCAATCAAATACAATCATAGAAATTATAGAGACTAGTTCCTTTTTCTTATACCTACCACCATCTTGGCATAACACGGTTTTCTTAATAAATAAATTCATAATTAATATTAAAATGGACAAATGTTGTAATCCTAAAGTATAAATTCAATCAGTGACTTGTAAAACTGTTTTCATATATTTTGACAAATATAGTGGAAACTTTTTCCATATTCGCGTTATTTCATCAGCGACATCATTCCATAACCTCTTTATCCTACCACTACATCTATGTAATTACATGTAGTAATTACAGTACAGTAAAAATTATATTTACAGGGTAAACAAGAACAAACGAAACGTACAACTACGTTCTTTCAATTCAGCAACGCGGAGAGCGGCATACTGCTGTGCACTGACGTGGCGGCGCGCGGCCTGGACATACCCGCCGTGGACTGGATCGTGCAGTACGACCCGCCCGATGATCCCAAGGTATGACAGCACCGTTGCGCATACATACCGAGAGCAGCCACGCGTAGAGCACTGTACTGGATCGTCGTAGTGTAAATGTCTTGGCTACAATCACATCATGAACTGATTACAAGTATTGTCTACTGTCTAGTCAGTTGTCACAAGCACTTTTTTAATTTAGGCAGGGCATAGAGCACCCGGACATTCTTGGTTATGTTAGGTTTGCAGTGGTGACCAAGTCGCGCGAGTCGGCGATGCGCCGAAGACAAAATATGGTGAATTCGATAGTTCATGATGTGGCCAGTCATGGGTGAAAAAAAATCCCCGTGGGTCTAGCCGGTGGGTCCACGGGTCGTGCGTCAAAACTTTACTGTCCCAAAAAGCACACACTACACTACCAATATACATACTACTTTAAGTAGTGTGATACACTACCAATATACATACTACTTTAAGTAGTACTTTTTTCCATGTTTTTTTTTTTTAGTGCCTTCGGTAATACGAAAATTTCGTTTGTTATAGGAATACATCCACAGAGTGGGTAGGACGGCAAGAGGTCTTGGCATCAGCGGCAAGGCACTCATGTTTTTAAGCCCTGAAGAGAGTGGATTTCTCGTATATTTGAAGCAGTCGAAAGTAGTACTCAATGAATATAAATTCGTTTGGGAGGACTTAGTTGATATGCAACCACAGGTAACAAATTTTTTGTAGAAAAAATATTCTACGCTAACATTTTAAAAAAGTGGCTACTTACTTGAAGTTTCTTAGTTAGAACCGGTTCAGTTATTCTAGCAAGGATATACTAAGCTCATTCTAAAAATTCTTTCTCTGATAGGAGAATATAGCATTCTTGAGTGACATAGAATACTTTGTATCTCAGAACGAAGAATTCCCACGGGAATACCGAAATTCATGTGTGTGAAACCGCTATTCGGTGTATAGTTATGAGTAATGTAAGTCAGAGTAGAAGATTGGACACTTACATCCTCATATTATAAAGTACTCCGCAGTTGACGGAAAGTGCAGTTGAGGTCACCATATGGTTTATGGAAAAAGCGGTAAAAGCCATCAATCTACATTCGCATTTTGTAAACCAATGACTGCAAATAATTTAAGCCACACTTTTAGAATTTTTTTGTTGCGCTAAAGTAGGTACCTACCGCCACTGAACATTTTGCATTTCCCAAACACAGATCACCTTAAGGTGCGGGTGTTAGGGCTAGTTTTCATACAAATTGCCTACCGAGTTTTCTTGCACTACGGCTGTTTTTATTTATTAGACTTTATTTAATAAAATACTTCTACTTGTTTCGATGCCGCATAAGTCCCAAATCTTTGCAGATAGTGAACAAATAACATAATTATAAGCATTTCAAAAATATTAAATTTTGGTCGAATCTCTTACTTGTGTGAGAGCGTATACAGTATATGTGTACGAAAATGGCGGCCCAGTCTATAAACAGCTGTCAGCTGTGGTTTGGCTGTAGATTGACAAGTCCCCCGAATGCAGTAGTTTGTAGTGAGTTCCAAAAGGATCGAAAGGTGTCGCGGCGTTGAGCCGTGAGTTTTGACCATTTTACCGACCGCGACCGGGATAATTTAGAATTGAATTTGGAATATACATATTACTGATGTAGTTGGTAGGTATTTAGTAGCTGAAGCGAAGGCATAACTACATTTTGTTTTGAGTCCCGTACAAGTAGGTATACCTTATAAGCTACGGGTAGCCCGTACAAGTATTTTATATATTTGTGTTGCATAAATTCTTGCTATCTCTTTCTTGTTTTCTCGATGCGTAAAAGAGAGAGACCATATTTTCGAATGGTTGTATTTCACCACGGCCTAGGTAATTCAACTTTTATCTCCGATGAAATCAGCAATGACACGCAGCCATATCACGTTGGTACAACTTCATATTTTTATTGTGTCTTTGTGACCACGTGATCAAATTTTTAATATCTAAATAAAATATTTTTTTGTAAAGCTCATACCCTCGAAACTGGTATGAGACAACCCCATCATGTTGCTGTTTAAACTTCATGTTTTCGTGGTATCTATGTGTTCACGTGACAAAATTTTTGAACGCTGATAACTCCGAAACTATAGGACGCAGTCATATCACGTTGGTACTCAAACTTCATGTTTTGTGATATCTATGTGTGATCACATGGTCAAATTTTCGACAGCTCATATCTCCGAAACTGCAAGTTACAGACTCATCGTGTTGGCAGGTCAAACTTCATCTTTTCGTGATATCTATGTGATCACGTGAAGTAATTTTCAAAAGCTTATAATATTTTTTACTATTACCTATGCATATACCTAACTTGTATTTGTTAATTTATAGGTACTAATAATAAAGCTGAAGAGTTTGTTTGTTTGTTTGTTTGATTGGTTGAACGTACTAATCTCAGGAACTACTGGATCAAAACGAAAAATTATTTTCGTGTTAGGTAGTCATTTATCGAGGACGGCTATAGGCTATAACATCACGCTATGACCAATACGAGCGGAGCACGACACGACACTCACGTGGTTTTTTTCAGTAAGTTTTTTTCTCCAATTTTTTTTTAGTCAGCTATTAGAGACGAGAATCGAATATTGAATGCCTTTTTACAAAAAAAATACCCTCGTAACGTTACACCCTGTATAATAAAGACTCTACTTTTGTAAATTTTTCCAAATGATGTAACTGTTCGCTCATTATTATTTATTATTTCCTTGATTTTGTAATAAAAAAAAAAATAATAATAAAAACTAACGCGAGCAAAACCGCGGCAGGATCAACTGCCAGTATAATATTTATATTTTACAAATCATACAATATTATAATAAATCCAACTTCCCAAGGCACGCTTTGATGAAACTAAATAAAAGAAGATCAATATATTCAAATGACGCGCGACGGCTGAATGCATACAATTTTTTCGGCAGGAGGAACTGTACGATAATGGTCCAGTGGTTAGAACAACTTCCGAAAAAGTCTCAATATTATATGACTAGCTGTGCCCTGCGGTGTCACCCGCGTGAAAAGTTTTTGTGTAACAACTTTTTTTCCCGATATCCGATTTGAATGAAACAAAGCCTATATTATGTAGCTACAGGCTAAACTTAATCTACCTATGAAAACCGCATAACAATCTGTTCAGTAGATTTGGAGATTATGGCGAACAAACAGAGAGACAGACAGAAAAGAATTTCAAAAACTTTTTTTTGTGCTTGGTTACTCTTTTATCACCCCTCTCCATTTTAGGTAAAAATATTCAATGTACACAATCGCGGATTCTACTCTTTTATTATAGTATAGAAGTATAGATTATTTTTTTTATTATCTGACATTTTTTATGCTATTGTTTACGATTTGAAATCTAAACTGCTTTTTCATAATATACATTATGCACACTTCTAGATAAACTTATTATTAGAAATGCGAATATGAGTTTGTTTGTTTGTATGTTACGGTTTATTACTCAACCGATTATCTAAAAATTTTGCATACACTTTATTAGTAGGGGCACAGAGAAGGACACAGGGTAGTTTTTATCCCGGAATTTCCGCAGAAACTCTGAAATTAGCGTGGGTGAAACCGCGCTAATTTGTAGGTATATTATGAAAAATAGCTAGTATTATTAAAAAAAGTAAAGAACCAGTTTTTTTAAATACTTCACTCATAAGAAACTACAGTATCCTCCAGTATCATTTGTTAATTTTATAAAAATGTTTCACGCGGGTGTAACCGCGGGACACAGCTAGTAGAATATAAAATACTTTACAAACGCAACGTACTGATGAAACTCAATAAAATATAAAATATTATTATCACGAGATGTCAAAATTTAAATTTTGAAATGGAACAACGGCAGAATGCGTTTATGTTTTTTTTTCGTGTAATAACACCAAGTGGTATATAGGTTGAGTGGCTAGACCAAAGAGTATATAACCACTATGCGTACTAACGTCTGGCTCTAATCCTTTTAGAATTACGGTTCAAATCTCGGTTTATATGAGTACTAGCTGTTCCCCGCGGTTTCATCCGCGGCAATTTCGAAGATCCCGCAGGAATTCCGGGATACAAAGTACCCTATGCATATAGGGTACCTTCTCTGTACCCCTGACAACGTATATGCGAAATCTCATTAGATTTCACCAGTGTTAATTTTGGAGTTCCCGCGGGAATTCCGGGATATAAAGTACCTTATGTCCTTTTCTGTACCCCTGACAACGTGTATGCAAAATTTCGTGATGATCCGTTGAGCCATTAAGCCGTGAAAGCGTAACAGACAGACAGACAGACAGATTTGCTTTCGCATTTATAATATTATTAGTATTTAGTAGGGATTGTAATGTCAGTGTCTTTGTGGAATTATGTACTTTTTTTGTAAAGTTATCACGAATCATACAGGTTTTGAGTTGAACTGCGATTCTATTTAGTATTGGATATTCTATGATTGATTTTTTTCTAAAATTAAAAACATCCTAGTTGATGACGTAAATTACATAGACTGCTGAAATATAAAGATGATGGTATTGTGGTCATAGTGTTGGAGATATTATTAGATTTCAATTTTTTTATCACCAAGTAAATCCCGAAATCTTGAAATTTAGATTAGGACCTAGAGTTCTTTTTATACCCAAAATTATTTTCAGTCCCAATATTTACGCAAGTAGGTACGTGTGTAACCTGCAGGAATCCCAGTATTAAAAATAAGTCCAATATTTTTATTTAGCTTTATCCATCTTTATATTTTCTTAGATTCTAGTTCTATATCCTTTAAATTTTCTTTTTTGAAATTAAAATAAAATTCCAAAAAAGAAAGAAAAATAAATCGTTTGTAGATCTATAAATAAGTATATATAAACAAATTTGAGAAAATTAGTTACAAAAAGTGGAATCGCAATCTTAGATTTGAACACGAGATTTTCACGATTCATTATTTACAAAAAGAGACGTATTACACCACAGCGCCAACGAGACTCAAACATAATAAGTCAAATTCAGAATCAGATTCGGCTAATACTAATCGATTTGCATGTGTGTGTGACTACGTTTCGGGCGGTTATTCCTAATTTTCTTGTAGTTAAAGGATAATAATGCGCGTAAGACCATATAAAAATTTTAAATGAAAGATGTATTAAACACTCATCCTGTCGCATTTATCATCAAAATCTATCTTTTAGCTTGCGATTCTCTGTAAATTGAGAAAACACTTTTATGGCGCCGTCCGCGGCCTCTATCGGCTGAGAGGCTGCATAATATGGTGGCGCGCCACCTTAAGGTTATTGTCTAAAGAAAGTGTATAATCATTACATATTTTATCCTGATTAGTGAAACCTTTTTTTTTCTTTTTCATTGTACCTACATAAAGAAAGTAGGTACACGTTTTGATATTAATAACATAATTTTATTTTGCAGCTGGAAAAACTTTTATCACGGAATGCATATCTCAATCAGTCGGCGAAAGAGGCGTATAAGAGCTATTTGAGGGCCTACGATTCTCATCGCCTCAAAGATATCTTTAATATGAACAATATTGATTTGGCTAAAGTAGCCAAATCGTTCGGATTTGCTTCGCCTCCCGCCGTGGATGTAAGAATAGGCAACAAGGGATACCAACAGAGAAATAAAAGAATAAAGGAAACAAGAAAGAGCAATAAAAAAATTAACAGATAATTATTATTTTTTTACCATTCCTAAATTCTAATGCTAATCCTGAGTGCTAATCTATATGCTTATGTTACTCTTTGGTGCTAATCTAATGTCGCGTTCATAGTACCCACACTTCGACAGAGTAAAGACATTGACATGCTATACATACTAAAAAAACCAAGTAGGTAAATAATAAATTGTAAAGCTATAAAAAGCATTTTATGTCAAAGTCAAACTGCTGTCATGTCATCTATAGTCTGTGATCCTCAGAACAATTAAGCTGTGATCAAACCGTAGATGGAGAATGAACTTTCGTTATCGTCGTAATGTCAAAGCGTTTTTTTGTATGGAAAATGAACGATACTGGCTGGATAGATGGCGTTGTTCATTTTCAATACAAAAAAAAACGCTCGATATCGAAAGGACGAGAGCGAAAAAATTCGTGACCTATCTATAGCTACAGGATCAAACATTTTTAGGTACCTACATATTTTATTCTGCGTCTACGGATCTCTAAGTAGTTTGTGGTCTACGGTAGGTACCTATTTAGTAATTTCTAAAAAAATTTTTTAGGTAGGGATGTGACTGAGAAAAATTTCGATTTTTTAATAATAGATTTTTCTCGTCTCAATAATAATCGATTATGGAAAAATCTATTTAATATGCAAGGAATAATCGATTTTTTCTATTATTTATTTAATTATTTAGAAAAACAAACAGCTAATGAAAATCTGCATAATAAAAACACAATAACATTAACAATTTATTAGAATAAAATAAGAATACTAACAAAATTTTACAAAAATCTTAATCTTACTTTAAAAACACAAAGACAAGAGTACTCTTAGTACTCCCTCATCGGCTCCACTTCATGTATGTATCATAACGAGCAGAAATTACTTAGCAACCATATTAAAATAATGTAATGTCAACCCATGAAATACTTTTTATTGAGTTATTCTGACGGCCATCTGTTATCTTAATGCTTTCCAAAAGCAAATGAATAGAATAGAATGTGTCGGCGAGAGGGTAGTTTCGTTATCAATAACGTTTCCCGCCGACTATAGTACGTTCGTTCCCCCGCTCCACTCCATTGCCCGACTCGTCTTTGTTAGAACTTGATATAAAACGCGGGTATGCGTAAGCCACGGTTCATTGTTACTTTGTATTCGGTTCAGTGCAGTTATAGTGTCGTATCAATCTAATAGTGATTACGTGTGCTGTGTCATCTAATACTTTCCAGAGGTTTGCTTATAAGTCGGGAGCACGGGCAGTGGAGGTGAGCGTTCATGCATTGTAAAGGGGCCCCATTAAACCTACACCTGGGTCGCAAGTCCCAGGCACTGCTCCGTGTTCCCTACGGATATCTGGTATGCTGTATTATCTATAACTATGTTGGTGCAATTACTTATTATAGTTCCATATTCTTATCTTTGTTCCCTACATCAGAAGTGGGATATTACTTGCGTCCACATTTCTGCCAATAAGTTTCCTACGTTCGGTTTCTCTCGGTCAAGTATTATGTTTTACATAAATCCTGACAACGTTGCGATAGTCGTCTTTGTAGGAGCATTGTCATTACCTCTTTAAGTGAGAAATGTGATTTTGTGATTTTATTTCAAAGGTTTCGATACCATTGTCCATGAATTGTTGTCATATACCTACCGAACTGTTTCGCGATGTGATGTGTAAAGTGTTCTTTAAGTGGTATTCCTCAATTTAAAACGCCGTGATCATTACTTACTACTGGTTTTCCAACCACGGAGTTGAAATCTTGAGTTTCAACTTTGACCTTTGTCTAAGAGAGATACTTGTAATCTACCCACAGTAGTTAATTATAGAAATTAGAATTTCGATGCGTGTGAATTCTAAAATTTCGAGTTGTTCTAGTAATGATTTGATAACTACCCACGTACCCAGCAGTCGTTATTCAGGTTTTGTCTGAGCGTGAATTCTAGATAATTAAGATGGTTCTAGAATGAATCGTTTTTCTAATCGCAAGGTAAGATCATAAACGTCGCTGAGTAGGTATACGGTATTCTGATAAGGTAGTTTAGGGATTCTGTCAAGTTACGTTTTTTTTATTAAATTGCGAGTATGACTATTCCCGAAATGCTATGTTCTGGTATTGTTAAGGTCAGTTTGTGATAGCGAGGATGGCGTGTCGGCGAGATATGATGAAAGTTGAAAGTTACTCAGTAGTTAGAGAACTCAGAAAGACAAACAAAAAAAAGAAAGAAAAAAGAATTTGTGATTGAATTTTGTGCTGAAAAAATGTGTGGTGGCTACAGGGACAAAAAAATGCGTCCGGTCTAGCATAGCCCGGAAAAAAGAATGTGTCTGCAGCTACTACTTCGGACTAGCACGATTCAATCCAGTTTTACTTAGATATCATTTTCTAATAGTTAAATTGTGCCAGTGTTTTTGAGTGTTTCGAATAACTAATTGCGTGGAGTTTTTGAGTGTTTCGAAAGCTAGATTGTACGAGTGTTTTTGAGTGATGTTGAGAGTGAGATATTATGTCAGGATGAACGAGCGTTCGTATTAGTTTTCTATCTCGGATTTCTTCCTGTGAGTTTAGCGCCCGAGGACGTGCGCATGTCAGTATGGCCGTGTCGGCGAGAGGGTAGTTTCGTTATCAATAACGTTTCCCGCCGACTAATAGCGGTTGTAGTACGTTCGTTCCCCCGCTCCACTCCATTGCCCGACTCGTCTTTGTTAGAACTTGATATAAAACGCGGGTATGCGTAAGCCACGGTTCATTGTTACTTTGTATTCGGTTCAGTGCAGTTATAGTGTCGTATCAATCTAATAGTGATTACGTGTGCTGTGTCATCTAGTTGTTTTCAGAGGTTTGCTTAAGTCGGGAGCACGGGCAGTGGAGGTGAGCGTTCATGCATTGTAAAGGGGCCCCATTAAACCTACACCTGGGTCGCAAGTCCCAGGCACTGCTCCGTGTTCCCTACGGATATCTGGTATGCTGTATTATCTATAACTATGTTGGTGCAATTGCTTATTATAGTTTCCATGTTCCTATATCACTATTTCCTACAAATGCTTTATTTAGTACCAAAATTAAACACAAAAAATAATTACAAAAATACAAATAAAAATAATTAAAAAAAAAAAGACAATCTCACGACGCTGATTTTCAGTGGCGAACATTAACGATTTACTATAAAACATACTTAAATTGCAATGGATGTGCCTGTAATATTTGAAGAGTTGCTTCGATTTCTCCAAGATCGCGTCATCAGATTCAGATCCTGCCTTTGATAACAATGGGACCACCTCTAGTAGGTATACCCGTTTAATCAAAAAATAATTTTCTATCTCTTTTGAGGCATTATAGTATATTTGAATTTGAATTTTCAGAATCGGTCCAGCCATCTTCGAGTAAACGTTGAACATTCTTAAAAAATACATACAGCTCAACGTAGAACCTGCTCCTTTTTTGAAGTCAGTTTAATTTAACCTAGATATGGGTAACTCCGGACCCGTATATATCTCTGGATATAAATCCAGAAGCGGAGTTGTTACAACTCCTTCACTTGTCAAATATTAAACATATCCCATATCCAACCAACTCCAAATCCGACGCAGACCGACCCCCGAACCGAATAGGTACTGAAGCGAACCGAACCGACTCATAGCGGAAGGAGTTGGAATGATATCGCGGCCGCCAGAAGTCACAAGTCACCACGAGTGGCCATGATCACCCACGACTTACGAGAGATTGGTACTTGGTAGGTATTCGTTTCTTTCTTGTTTCTACGGATTATGTGAGATGGAGCACGTGCTCAAGTCGAGGTCTTTTAAGCAGCAAAAAAGCGCTTAAAAATATACGCAGTAGACGCACCCTTTCGTTTATGGATTGAATTTAGCTTTAAAGCGACAGAAAAGCTAGTAAATTCCATAAAAATTATTTAGACACCAACTAGCTTGCGAATTTCTTCTTAGCTAGTATGTATACTGTATAGTATTTAAATTTTAAAATTAATAACTGTGCTTGTAGGCTTGTAGTGTGTACTGTGTGTTCAAAAACCGTAGCATGGTTTATGAATGTGTTTATTTATGTATGAGAAATTTTAAATAATAGGTTGGTTTAGGTATATTGGACTACCCCCCCGAATTGGGTCCCCGCCTTGTCGTGGCGGGGGGGCTCTAGTAACCGTGGACTCGTCACCCACGGTGAAGCTAAGAGGGACCCAGAGGCGGGCCGGAATGCCGGGTGCGGCGCTGATCTGGGGGACGGCGCTGCGCCCGACATGAGGCACCGGACGGGGCCGTCTCACCCACTTGCAGGCGGCAAGCACGGGGTCGAGGCGGCCCATGTAGGTGGCGCTGTCGTCCTCCGGGGCGGCGGCGCCACTGAGGCGGGCTGCGGTGGCTCGGGGAGCACCGCGGCTGAGGGTTAGAGGCCGTGGAGACGTTTTTCCTCTGCGGCCTCGACGGGGCCGCCCCGGTGATTGGCGGCGTGGAGGGGCTGCGGGGGGAGGGGAGTGCTGGCGCGGAGCTAGTCGGCCCTCCTCACCCTCCGCGGCCGTCGTGGTGGGCGGCGGGGCCACTGACCCGACCCGTCGCAGGGGGCCTTGGGCGCCGGTCATGGGCCCGACCGGCGTCCTTTGCACAAGGTCCCCGAGAGGGAGGAGGACGGCGGTGCGTCGCGTGTTCCGGCGCATCGTCGTCATTCTGAGGGGCACTCGTGCCCCTCGAGGAGGAGCCCGGCAACGGGCTGGCGCCGTCGGGGCTGCGGAGCATGCGAGAGCGATTCCCGTGGCCCCGGCAGCAGGCGCGGAGGAGGAACACCCCAGGGTTTTTAGTGGGTAGCATTCCCGCCCTTCTCAGGGCGGGTTGCCCTTATCAGGGCAGAGTCCCACATAACCATCGCCCCGGCCCGGGGGCGGTGGTATGCATAAAGCATTTTCCCTGGGTCAAAAAAAAAAAAAAAAAGGTATATTGGACTAAAAACGGATAAATGACAACAAAGTGATATTACAAATATTATTAGTTTAGCAACAGTCAAATATTATATTACAATAATTACGTTTAAATAAGATTGACATTCCGCCTTACAACATAGATTTATTTTGAATCTGGCGATATAGAAACAGACTTTTTTTTATATAATTCTCCCCTTTCGGGAAAGGCAAAGGATTCTAGGTCCATACAGCCTGAACATTTTTATTTTTTTTGTTAAATTTACCCCAATGGGAAAGGCAAAGGAAGCTAAGTCCATACAGCCAAGTCAGTAGTATTTTTCTTCTGAAGTTATTTACATCGAAATGCATTGGTGAGATGCGGATATGGATATGCTATCCGGATACATATCTTTTACTGTCCATGCCTATGATTATAGGCATGGGCAGTAAAAGATAACCAATATTACGGATGTGACAGTGAGAGAAAAATCGATTATTGAAAATTAAAAAATCAATTATTTAAATCGTTTAATCTAAAAAAATATCGAGTAATTTACTAATCGATTACTTTTTACATCCCTTTTAGGTAATGAATTTCCTATCATTTTGTAATTTGTTGTGCTTTGCCGTGCGCGCACATGTGTTGGATGTATCGTGTTTGTTATTTAGTGATTTAGTAATTTCGTTAATGTAAAAATGACTACTCCAAACAAAAAACTTGAAAAGAAAATGAAAAAGAAAGAGAAAAATAAGTTGAAACCGGAAGAAAATAATGAATCAAATAAAGGTATTCAAGTAACCTCGAAAACCACATTTCCTTTGAAACTGTTTTGTATTTGTACCGGCTTATCCAAATTGTTATTTATTTAATAAATATATACCTAGTTTATTTGTTTGACCTTCATTCACGGTGAAGCGGAGCAGCGAATTATGTGATTTTTTTGCACACGGAGTACGGACGGTCGGACCATTTGCACCGAGTTATGACCGACGATAGGAGTTGCGTTTAACCTGTATCCTGGTTCTGGCGTTATTTTATCCTACTAATATTATAAACGCGAAAGTTTGTAAGAATGTACGGATGGATGGATGGATGTTTGTTACTCTTTCACGCAAAAACTACTGAATGGATTTAAATGAAACTTTACAATAATATAGCTTATACATCAGATTAACACATAGGGTACTTTTTATTCCGGAATTCCCGCGGGAACTCTGAAATTAACGCGAGTGAAACCGCGGGACGCAACTAGTATTATATATTTATTTTATGTAATATGTCCATATTTATTAATCGATAATGATTTGTTTCAGAAACTCAAATTGTTGCATCTGTAAAGACTCAAGGTCCAAAACGATCAATTGAAAATGATGAAGTCACAGAGGTACCTAAAAGTAAGTGATTGGCACAATAACGATTTCACAACGCGATGTTAGGGTGGATTGCTATGCCATGGAGTAGACATTGGTGAAGAGATATTTATATTGTGTTCTAAAAGCATTAATATACAATCGAATTTGGTGTGCTTCACACCGCAAACTTGACAAACTCTGTACCATATTCGGTCATGTAGAGAGCAGTGCGCCACACACTATTATTGTTATTATTATCATCATTTCGATCGTTTGCCAATCAAATGTGGTGCACTCCGTACCAAGTTTGCTCCGCACACACCAAACCTTTAGTAATGTGTGGTTTCACAAGATCCAACAAATAATTCAGGGCTCATTTGAAGATATAATCTAAAGTCTTCATCATTGAGATCTTTAATAAGTTTCATACTCTTGTCTGTTTCTCAGATAGATTTTTGTCCAATCTTTTATTTTTTTCAGTTTTATTAGTGAGTGCTATAGCCAACATTAACACCTTTTAGTTTTTTTTTTTAAATCGGAGATATAATATAATAATCTACTTCACAAGTTCACATCACAGAGATCTACTCGATCCCACACTAAGCTTATAATATGATGAGCGACCAAGTTTCATGCTCTAAAATGACTATACTGTGCGCTCATCTGTTGTGCAGATTGCACTGCACCACAACTTATAAATATTGTATGATTGCCAAGTGGAGTCATGAGTAATTGATAGTTTGTGATTGCTTAAGATTCTGAACTGACATTCATTTCAACTTACTTTTTAAGAACAATAATTATTATAAGTGATTGCGCCAACAACTCCGAACCAAATAAAGGATGTTCAATTTGAATTGTTAAAGCTTGATAATGTACAGTAATTTATATATTTTTTCAGAAAAAAGAAAGAAAAACAAGAAACTAAAAATTGAGGTGGAAGAAAAAGAAGACAAAGTAAACTCTGAGGTCAAACAAGAGGAAAACACTAATGAAAATGAACAGTGTAAGAATAACATTATATAATATGATAGGTTTATGCCTGTCTCCAGCAGGGTTAGGGTAACAGAATCACTTCTATCTTAAATCGCTATGGGAGAGGAAATCTCAAAATTCACACAGTTATCAAACTGAACAGATTTTCAAATTCATTTAATGTTTCAATAGCTGGTTCTTTTCTGAATTTAGATATGCGTTATTGTCTTGTTTTATCAAATAAACAGACAAATTATTTTCAAGAAGACAAAAAATTAATGCAGCTCTTATTATAGTAAAAATATTTGTAGAGAATCCATTATGTTAGGTTTTCCTTTTCTAATGTTTGTGTGCAAACAGAGATTGATTGGATTTTTTTAATTTATTTGTTTTAGTGCCTGGATCCAGTGGTCTTGCTCTTGGGGTGATTTTCGATCGAAGCTTTTCTACGTTAGAGGGCAAAGTGTGTGATTTAACTCTGATGGGTGTGAAAGATATGGGTTTCACCACTATGACAGAGATACAAGCAAAGGCCATACCACCACTGATTGAAGGGCGGGATTTAGTTGGTGCTGCCAAAACAGGATCTGGCAAGACATTAGCCTTCCTCATACCAGCTATTGAACTAATATACAAGCTTCAGTTTAAACCTCGTAACGGTAAGCATGGCCAAGTACATCCTCTTTTTAAAGTAAAAAATGTAACTATCATTATGGTGCTGTTATTATTGTGTTTGATTCAATGTGGTATGGTGTACACCTGAGGGGTTATTATGTAACTTTTTTTTCTATCATTTTTCGGTTGCAATGAAAATCATGGTGGTTTTGCGATTACCACATGCACGTTTTGACACCTACAATATCTAGCAATCAACCAAAATAAACATACTTCAAAAGTTGAAGCTATCTAAACATGATTAATTAATCACAAAATCACAATTTTTCTGATTGAAACTGAAATATGATAGCAACAAAAGTTACATAATAGCCCTGCAGGCTGTACACTATTAAGATAAGCCTCTGTCTATCCTTCTTAAAATCCTTAAATTGTTTTGAAGTCAAGCCTGCCATTTTATTTTGTTGAGGGTGTTCATCTATGCAAATATTCTCGCAATAGTGTTTTCTTGTTTTTTAATGACAATCTGCTCCAACCACATTTGAAACTGGACTGATTGTGCAATTGAGCTTAAATATTTTGTATTTTGTTGATGTACTGAACTAGCCAATTAACATTCAAGAATCCTATTTTAATAATAACTGAACCATAAATACTATTATGACATTATTTCCTCAATACCCTTTATTCTGTACCATACTGAAACAAACTGATAATTTCAAATGATGACAAAAAGGCGAATATGAAAATGACTCCATAACTCTAGTAGGTAGATGTTAGTAGGCAATAATAAATTGAGCCTCCAGCAGAGAGATGGTTGAAGTAAACATGGTAGTGTCAGCGATGTCATTGAATTGTTTGTGCTTCATTTCATTAGCGTGCCTAGTGCCAGATGCAAAGGGCACAAGTGATACTTTAATGTTTGGGACACTCACATTTTTATTTTAGCTTCATTTCACAGCTGTCGACGGCACATTTGTTGTTTCTTTCAAAACATCCCTCAAAAGAGTTATGTCTAGAGTTGTTTTGTGAACACAGAATGGATATCTGATAATTCAATGTAATAAAACTGCAGATCAGCAACCATAACTTTTGTATATTTAATGTGATTGTACTACATTTCAAAGGCACTGGAGTCATCATTCTGTCACCAACGAGGGAGCTGGCCATGCAAACGTTTGGTGTTGTGACAGAGTTGATGAAATATCATCATCACACCTATGGCTTGCTGATGGGTGGCGCAAACAGAACCACTGAGGCCCAGAAGCTTTCACATGGTAATGTTAAAGGTTCAATTAAAAATTGAGAAGGAATATTTGTATTTCAAAATAGAATGTCTTAGTTATAAGTATACGAGTATGTATGTAATTGTTTATTTTCTGTTCAGGCATCAACATAATTGTAGCAACTCCTGGGAGACTTTTGGATCACTTACAAAATACACCCGATTTCCTCTACAAAAATCTCCAGTGTCTCATTATTGATGAAGCTGATAGAATACTGGAGATAGGTTTCGAAGAAGATCTCAAACAGATAATTAAATTGTTGCCAAGTAAGTATGAATGAACATCATAGTTAAGCAATGCACTGAATGCAGTTAAACTTCGAATACTATGTACCCATTTCGAAATCAAATGTTTATTTAAAAAAAAAATATTTTCAGAAAAAAGACAGACAGTGATGTTTAGTGCCACAAATACTAAAAAGACAGAAGCATTAAAAGCTTTGGCTCTGAAACAGGAGCCGGCTAGTGTGGATGTTGACCAAGATAAAGTACAGGCTACGGTGGAGACTTTGGAGCAAGGGTAAGTGTTGTGAAATACATACAAACTTATACCTACTTTTAAATCACTATCTCATAGTGAATTTCGGAATTCCCTTAGGAACTCTCTACAATAGTACATTAACAATGTAAAAAGTAGTCTGTATTTTCACACAGCTCTAGGTTAACGTAAGATGATGAGTTTGCGCATAGATACGGGTCAGAAGATTGTGTGTATACTTAGACTGATGAGGCCATCAAGCCACGTAGGGCCAACATGGACATGGGGCCAAGCACGAACATTTAGTATGGATGGATGCAGGTTAGCAAAGTGAACACGATTCAGCTAGATTTCATGTACAACCGCCATGTAGTAACGTTTCAGAAGCTTACCTAGAATAAATTGCGTCCATACAACTATGTAAATCAAAATAAATATACTGAAAGCGAAATCAAAATACACAAATTTTAGACTTGAAATCAATATTTTTCTCACGTAGTGTATATTAGTCAAAGTTCTCCCCGAACACAGTCTATACAGCCCCCGTCGTCTATTTGCCCTCTTAGGCTGGGCTAAGGGGGCAGATCATGCAAATTGAATCGTAAAAAGGTTGTTGTACCTATATCACGTTAAAAAAAAAATTTCATGCGTGCTTGGGCTTAACCATACCTTTGAGATAGCATCTTCAGCAGGCAGTACAATAATATATTTATTTCATTTCAGATACATTGTGTGCCCAGCAGAAAAACGCTTGTTAGTACTTTTCACATTTCTGAAAAAGAACAGAAAGAAGAAAGTCATGGTGTTCTTCTCCTCATGTATGTCAGTGAAATATCACCACGAACTGTTCAACTATATTGACATGCCTGTTATGTCTATTCACGTAAGTATTAAACTAGTATAGTATTATATTATTGTCTGTGGTATTAAGGTCCTCACAAGGGAGAAATAAGTAGCCACCCATTATAAAAAATGGTGTTTCGAATCCGCGAAAACAACACCTTTTTTTCAAGTTATTAAGTTTCCATTCACTAGTTTTCCAACGAGTTACGTCGTGCAATCTGCTTGGTGTTCGTTTTCATCTTTTAGATTGATTGAATTACATGTGGTTTATTATTCTAATTTTTTTAAAATAAAGAAAGGTATTGTTTAGGATTTTTACCATAGAGTTTACTCAAACATATTCTACCTATTACGGAAGGCTTGTATATTATATGTTCCTCGTTTAAAATTACACATGTACAAGTGTACATCTGTAATTAATACTACTTACCGACTAATATATTCACATCACATTTATAGGGTAGACAACAACAGACAAAGCGCACTACGACGTTTTTCGAGTTCATCAACGCGGAGAGCGGCATACTGCTGTGCACTGACGTGGCGGCGCGCGGCCTGGACATACCCGCCGTGGACTGGATCGTGCAGTACGACCCGCCCGATGATCCCAAGGTATGATTACTTATACTAGGAATCGTCCATGGATCACGGGAGGCTTGGAAAGGGGGAAGGGGGTGTTCGAATAAAATCACTAAATATCACAAAACAAAGCGTATGAGGTAATGAGATATGGTTTTTTTTTCGTCGAACGCCCGATCTCAAAACCAGAATCAGATTAGATTGTATCTATATTTAAAGATTAAAGAAAATGTTTTAATTTTTTTTTTAAATTCTTTATATTTAATACACATTTATTTAAATATTAATTAATTATCACAGTTGAAAGTTCGTAATCCTTACATACTAAAAAAACAAAGTCCTCCGCCGCATCTGTCTGTCTGTCTGTTCGCGATAAACTTAAAAAACTACTGAACGGATTTTCATGCGGTTTTTACTAATACATAGATAGAGTGGTTCAAGAACTTAAAGAGGAAGGTTTATACGTATAGTTTATCCTGGAATTCCCGCAGGAACTTCAAAATTACCGCGGGTGAAATCGCGAGGATAGCTAGTATGGAATAAAGAGAAACGTGATTGTGCTGTTTCTGTTGCTGTTTTAACTCTTTGATTTATTATTTTAAAGTATACAAAACTTTGTTATACACATTATTTTTTTGTTTTTAATTACGACGTAGTATATAATGATAAGTGTATAATTATATATTTTAGGAGTACATCCACCGAGTGGGCAGGACCGCGCGGGGCGCCGGCACGAGAGGGAGCGCGGTGTTGTTTCTGAGTCCCGAAGAGCTGGGATTCCTCAGATATCTGACACAATCAAAAGTTAAACTCAACGAATATGAGTTTGCGTGGAATAAAATAGCAGATATACAGCTACAGGTGATGTTTCATTATGTGATGAAAATTTGTGTTTCCTCTGGGTCTAAGTGTAGTGTTTATCATAAGCATGTGTAGTGGATGTAGGATTGTGTAGGCACTCTTTATGGGTGGGTTGATTTTTCGACGTCACACAACCTTTATAATAGTACTAGCTGTTCTCCCGTGGTAATTCCGGAAAAATTCCGTGAAATTCGGAAACACTGTAGCATTTTATTAGTAAAAGAATTTTCAAAATCGAATCAGTAAATCCAGAGATGATTCCCCCCCCTCCTACAACCGCACAGAGTTCTGTATAACATTAGCGTAGACTAACTGCAAACGTATATTTTTACAGTTGGAGAAATTAATATCAAAAAGTTATTTCTTGAACCAATCCGCGAAGGAGGCGTTCAAGAGCTATCTCCGCGCGTACGATTCGCACCATCTGAAGACCATATTCAACATAGACAACATCGATTTGGCCAAGAGCGCCAAGTCGTTCGGGTTCACGGTGCCGCCCGCCGTCGAGCTGAAGATGCCCGCCAAGGGGCCCACGCACAAGCGCAAGGGCGGCGGCGGGTTCGGCTACTACAAGAATCTTAATGCCTCCGATAACAAGAAAGCAGGAAAAACGAAAATCTACAGACAAGTTAAGCGTGGCAATAAATAGGTTCACATTCTGCTCAGGGTAAACAAAATGACAGCTAGGGGGAGCACAAATTTTTTCGCTCTCGTCTTTCGATATCGTCGTAATGTCAAAGCGTTTTTTTTGTAGTTACTAAAAGTTACTATGGATTTATGCGCGAACTTCTATACCAACTTTGGAATATTTAACCAAGTTTCTATGACCGCATCATACATTGCATAGGTATGGTTGGCACGAAATGCTTTCATAGATCGGTTCAGCGATTAGTATGGAAGTGCCTACTATTATTTGCTCAGTGAACCCGATGTTACACATTATTCTCGTACATAGGTGAGTACTGAGTAGAAATTAAATAAAATTAATATTATGCATGTTGTGTACAGCCTACTAGAAGTGAACATAGGATGCGATAACAAATAAAGACTCCGTTTTAAAGAAAAAAATAGATTTCGTATAAAAAAGACCAAAATATATGACGTAAGGGAGCATACAAGTGCGTATCTTGGTTTTAATCAAGGCGGAACGGGATGAAGTTCCGAAGCACTTCAGTAGTATTTTACTTCTGAAGTTATTTACATCGAAATGCATTTCGATGCTTTACCGGAACTTTTGGCAGCTGAACCTTAATAGGACGCTCTGTGGGAAGGTATAGTAAAACGACAACCTCCCGATGAACGCCCCATTTCATCTTATTTCACTGTTTCCACACACTGTTCATCACTAATGGATCACTATTATGCAAAATCCACTACATTCACTCAATATTAATCACGATTAGATAAACTAATCTGCAAAACAAAGAAATAAAACTGACATCCGTTACTGCTAAAATCCCGCCAAAAGCCTTTTTTTTCAATCACATTTTAATAACATGAATTTGATACTGGCTAACAAGATCAGTGTAGAATTAAGAAGTGCAAGTCGCAGGCAGGAGATGAGAGATGTAAAATAAAAGGGTAATTCAGGAAGAAAGCGAGTAAGGAGGGGCGAGGACGCGAGCGCTGACAGCGGTGTCGCAGCGGCGCCCGGAAGTTCACCCGCGACATCCAGTCCACGAGGATATAGTAGATTATGTAGTCTTGAGTGAAGGGAGGGGTTCAAGCCGTCCATCACGAAGACAGGTTTTATACTCGAGGGGAATACTTACCTACTCTTCTTTTCAAACCTACTGCGAGACATAAACCCTCTTTACACGAGCATTATAAAGAGGGTTTATTCGAAAATCTAACTGGCCACCACAGGCAGACCACAAAAAGAAAAAAATGCTAAGAGAATTCCCGTAGTGATTACCTTCTCTCTGAGGATTCCTACAAATTTTAACGTTCCAAACTCAAATCACTTTACTCCCTCGGGAGTTTCATACAACATTACATTACCTCCCTCTCTCGGGTTGGGATGTAATGCCTTGGACATTGTCGAGCAGGTGGTATGAAAAATTTATTAATCCGCGCTTATGGATTCTAACCATTTTTGCGGCCAAACGCGCTGCGTGTTCTACAATCTAAAGGAACGTTAAGACTGCCAATATAATCGTCCATGTGTATACGTAAGTATCGGTCGTGAATCGTTAATGCGATTTGCGTGCACTGGTCCAAAAAAAAACAGAAAGAGCAGTATCACGGACCTGAGTCATATCAGTTAATTTTTTAACTTTTTATTTGGGACCAAAAATAAAAGGTCAAATACTGATAACAAAATAACATTGTTCTTTATTATGTATGTTCAACAGCTGTGTAATAAATCAATCAAATTTCAACAACTTTATTGATAAAAACTGCATCTATCTGCACTTGACATGTCCCAAATATTCGCGCATGATAACAATTGTTATTTTAACAACAATGTATCAACATAAATGCAAATTATTTCGTTGGAAGGTCGCGTCGCATCTTATCAGAATTCATCCGTCTCGCTTCAAATCAATTGACTTCTTTTGAACTTTGTCTCGTTTCACTGTATTTATAAAACGTTAAGGAAAAATATACAAAAAATAAGAAGCTAGTAATCGATAGTTCCTAGGTTTATTGCGAAGTTAAAAAATAATTGAGACGCAATTAATGGGTCTTGTTATTGTTAACTATTACATATACCAAGCTCCAGTGAACGAAAGTCGAGTTTTCTTTGTACTTACGCGACATATCTACGCACTAATAATCCCCACTAATAGAGCATATTATGATATTGATGCAAAAGCAGTGTCTGTCTGTCTGTTAGGTACGCTTTCATGCCTTTACGTCTGCCGATCCTGGAATTTTGCATACACGTTGTCAAGGGTTACACATATTAGATTTATTAGGTTTGAGAGAGAGAACATGGAGTACCTACGTTTTATCCCAGAATTCCTGCGGGACCTCTAAAATTACTGCGAGTAAAACCGCGGGGAACAGCTAGTAAAAGTTAAAAATTTATTTCTTTTAGTCTTTTCTACTAGAGTTACCCAACTTACATCAATAATTTCGTTGTACCTATCAGACTGAAATTTATAAAAGGATACGAAAATCAACATGAGGTTGTTCTAAGAATCCAAATGCTTTTGCAGTCGCCTTCAAATCCATTTTATCGACGTTAAATATTTTTCTCAGCGGATGCTTCTTATAACACCTCAGATAAGATAGGAATGCTTTACGTGCTAGTAGCTTAACTACACCATTCTGCAATACCAATTTCTCTAGCTGAAACAAAAGTTAAGGTTGTTAATTTACCGCACCAGAAAAACTAGTTCGTCTAAATGGTGAAATAACTATGTTAATCAGGATTATGTAACATATATTCCACAGCTGCTAACGCAGCGTACGCAATGAAAGCTCACAACAGGAATATTTTTTACTGTTTAGGCAAAATTTTTTATAGCTGCTCTGCTCCTATTGGTCTTAGCGTGATGATAGCCTATAGCCTTCCTCGATAAATGGGCTAACACTGAAATAATTTTTCAAATCGGACCAGTAGTTCCTGAGATTAGCGCGTTCAAGCAAACGAACTCTTTCAGCTTTATAATATTAGTATAGATAACATACAATATTCAATCATAACACTCCGCGTTACGTTAATTAGAAGTTTCTCTTAAAAAATCACGATGTGTAAAATTCATTTACTCCGAAATAATGGCAAACAAGACATAATAAAATAATAAAATCAACCACTGACCATCTCTTGGACCGCTGCAGGTGGTTCGCCGAAACTGTATTTGTCTAAATACACTTTTTCTCTATTCAAGAAATCGACAAACTCTTCCTCTTCTTCCCTCAGTAGTATGACAGCGTTGCCTGTGTTGTGTACACCTCTCGCTGTACGACCCACCCTATGAATGTATTCCTACGAATAAAGAACATAATGTATACTTATAGATGCTTTTACTTCAAGAGTTACATTTTATGTCAAAATTACAAAAAAAAAAAATCGGATTCAAAATAATAAAATATTTGAAATAATTATTACGAAAGTCACATTGAGATTGGTAGCTTCAACAAAATTCAAGAGTTTCATTTTCGGCTTATGTGTAGGGCGGTACATAAATGGCGCGTCATAATCTCATCCGAGCAACGACATACCGTGTGTCCTAAATTGTGCTTTATTTCCATGAATTATGTATGAAATAATGGAATAGGAAGCCGCCCGGCCCGTGCCGTGTCCGCGCCCAACGCCATTTATATGTGGCCTGCGCCTTACTCTAGGATCTTGCCGGTCTTAAGGGGTTTACACAAATTCTGTTTAATGAACTCGTTGATTATGTACATTTGAATTATTAACTAGCTGTTCCCCGCGGTTTCACCTGCGTTGATTACAGAGTTCCCGCGGGAAACCCGGGATAAAAGTACCCTATGTCCTTTTCTGTACTCCTGGCAACGTGTATGTAAATTTCCTGGTAGGTAACGAATAAACAAACAAACTCACTTTCTTATTTATACTAATAAATCCACAAGTGTATTTTTGTATGTCTGACCTAGAATGGTGGGTTGGAAACTTTCTAACACCTACCTTGGGATTAGTTGGTGGGTCGTACTGAACTATCCAGTTTACGCTGGGTATATCCAAACCCCTCGCAGCCACATCGGTGCAGAACAAAGCACCACTCTGAGAGTTCACAAAATTTTCATAAGCTTCCTTTCTCCTTGCTTGACTTTGTTTACCCTGAAAAATTATGTATTCATTAGACCTATACTAAAGCGTTTTTGTTAATTCTACACTAAAGGGGTAAAACCGCGGGCGACAGCTGAAGTTTTGATTCTTAATACACGGGTACAACGATTTTCTAGAGATCGAAAGAATCGTGAATTTCGCGCGGGTGAAACCGAGGGAACAGCTTGTTTATTTAAATTTTATTTTTTATTATTTTATTATTTCATTCGGACCAAACAATACAAACAAATGTTTAATAATATGGTGATTAATAAGCATTTATTTCAGAAAAACGAAGCCAATTAACAAAAAGTGTGCCTTTAAAAATAGGCTAGCTGTGCCCTGGGTTCGCTAATCCTTTTTATAGAGTAGCATAAAATAAATAGCTTTTGAGCAAATATTTCCCTTAGTTACCTACCTTCTATATTTTTTGTACTTTTGGGACATCTTACAGTTACATAAGTAATTTATGGTACATAATAAAAGGCAGGACAATAAATATTACTTACATGTATACTTAGAACAGAGGCTTTGCAGTGTGCTCTAAAGAATTCATAATGAAAATCAACAGACTTGCAAGATGAGAAGAAGACCATGACTTTGAGTCTTTTTGTTTTTTTAAGCATTTTGTAAAGCCACGGTATTCTCTTCTCTACTGGACAAATGCAGTATCTTCAACAATGACATGAAACATATTGATGATTAGAATATTTGGAACCACCAAGTCTGGTAGACTGCAAGTCACTTTATTTATTTAATTATTTATTCATTCTTTATTGCACAACAAGTACAAATGGCGAATAAAATAAAAATAAAATAAAAATGCAGAAAAAATAAAATAAAAAGCAAAAATAAAAATGACCTTCAAGCTTTAGTGAGACTTTTATTATTCACCTACCCCTGTTGGAGGCCTGTAACTGTGGATTGGATTTCATCCTTAATGACTACCAACACTGGTTCACTTCTCATTGCCAACCTTGCAAGGTTCTTCACTCTCTCATCTATTGTGGCACTAAATAAAACTGTCTGTCTATTTCCTGTGAGAAAAAAACTATTGTAAAGCTATTATAAAATAGGTGTTCCCAGCGGTTTCATCTGAGTTTGGAGTTCTTGCGGAAATTTCAGGATAAAAAGTACCCTATGTCCGTCTCTGTGCCCCTGACAATGTGTACATGCCAAATTTCATGATGATCGGTAAGAGCGTAACAGACAGACAGAGTTACTTTCGCATTTATATTAGTATGGATAATGATATAATATAGCAATATAGATATACATAGTATCTATTTATCTACTACCTTTAAATGAGTAATTCTTGTATACATATAAATAAATAATCTGAATCTCGGAAACAGCTCTAACGATTTTCATGAAATTTATGAAGGAAGCGGGTTTCAGGGGTGATTAACAGATCTAGCTAGGTTCAGTGTTTTCAGGCAGTGAAAAATGAGTGTTTGGTACTGCTTTACCGACACAGCAAATGAGTGTTTGGTAGGTACTGATTTACCGACACAGCAACACTACAGCTACTTAAAAAATAGAGGCGTTGTTAAACTGTGATGATAAAAATACATACTCGAAAAACTGTAAAATTTACAAAAAATGTAAAGAACACAAGACGCATGTTGCCTGAAGCACTAGCTAGACATTTTTAGAGAAAGAAGGAAGGAAGAAGACATTATAATTTATACAATGTATTAAGTAGGTAGGTATATTAGGAGAAAAGTCTTAAGTTAGAAAATTATAAAAGAAACATCTAGGCACTCACTTGGAAGTAAATCTATAATTCCTGTAATATGTTTCTCAAATCCAGCTTCAAGCAGTTTGTCAGCTTCATCCAAAATAAGACATTTCAAATTGTTGCAATTGAAATTTTCTGTATTTTGCAAATGATCTAATAAACGACCAGGTGTGCTCACTATTATATTGATACCTGAATAAAATTTTAAAATTAAATGAAACTTTTTTAAACCATTTTGATTCAATAGGGTATTACAGCTTTTTTGAAAATTGTTTTAAATTAATCCTGAGATCGTAATAATAATAATAATGTACACTGCATTTTTATGAATAAATATTGACGTATTCTCGTTTACTTTTTCCGAAATCTATCAAAAACATATAATGTTTTTTTTACATGGTGTAAAATACCCCATTGCCAGCGGTAGTGGTGTGTGCCACTCCTATTGGTTCATAATTTTAGTATACAACGTGTTAATGAATTAACTGAAAACCTGATGCACCCCATTTTGAAAAAATAAACAATAATATAATTAAAATATATTTTATGTCGAAAAAGTTTATACTTTAAAAGTTATTCAAAATTAGTTTGAAGGTGACCTATCGACGAAATTCCAAGCGCTACACACCCGCGCCTACCTTTTCGATTTTTAAAAAAATATGTGTCCAATATTGTTTTTTTAATTACAAGACGGGCTAAAAAAAAATTAGTCAACATGCTCATTCCAAATTATCAGCTATCACTATTTGCATATGAAAGTATTGGTACTTATTTAAAAAAAGGTTTTTTAATATTTCTCTGTCTGTGTTTGTTCCTGGCTCCAGCTAATTTCTGAAATGACTGGATCAATTTTAACGGGACTTTCACTGGCATCTAGCTGATCTTATAAGGAGTAACTTAGGCTACGTTTATTTTAGGAAAAATTGTTTATGTGGGAATTCTAAAACTCGCACAATAGGCTAGTTTCCTGGGTAAAAAAATCGAAATTCTATTTAGTCCATCAGTTAGATAATAAAAAAATAAAAGACACGTACTTTTTACTTTTTTTAAAATAATGGAAATATGCATAGATAAAGCGCATTAAAGTTTAGGGTGGGGGACTCGTGATGTCACAGCTCGCTATAACGTGCGAACAAACTGTAGCGAGGTGTGACGTCATGTGAAATTTCGACTTGATATATCTCCGTTATTTTTTGGTTACGTAAAAAATAAAAAAATACGTGTCCAATTTTTTTTTAATAATCTACAAAACGGACTAAAAAAAAATTTAAGAAACTAGCCTATTGAAACCGCAGGGCACAGGTAGTATTTTATAAATTTAGTCACCTTTTTTTATTGCAATCAAGTTTTTAGTCTTTTTCTCTCCTCCAATAATTAAACTATATGATAAATCAATATCCACTAGCAAAGTCTTTAAAACTCCAGAAATTTGAAGTGCCAGTTCTCTCGTAGGTGTCAAAATTACACAGCCTGTACCTGAGATAGAGATTTCAGTTTATAAAGTTATAACTTTAGCAAAAGGTAAATTATTTATCCCAAGTTTTTAGACAGAAAACAAAATATAATCTTACCATGTTTCCTTGTAAACCCCAATTTTATAAGGTTATCCACAGCTGGAATCAAAAACGCTAACGTTTTACCACTTCCAGTCTTCGCAGCACCAATTATGTCTTTTTTTAACAACAGATGTGGTAAACACTCAATCTGAATTCGCGTCGGTTTATCAAAACCCATTGATTTCAAAGCTTTTAAAACACGGAAATCAACTTTCCCTTCTAACATAGAAAAAGTAGACTTTGCAATTATCTCTTCAGCATTCATGACTTATATTTGTAATTTGTATTGAATACAATTTAAAAAAGACTGAAGGTATCAAAACTATATCAAAATAATATAAATTTTATTTATTTTGTATTTTGCAAATTTGCACTTGCATTTCTGCAAAGTTTGAGGTTACGTTTTTTTTTAATTTTTTTTTGGTGAAGTTTACCCAAGAAGCTGAGTTTACCCCTTTCGAGGAAGGCAGAAGGAAACTTAGTCCATATAGCCAATTCAGTAGTTTATTTATTCTTCTGAAGTTATTTACATCGAAATGCGTTGGTGAGATGCATTTCGGTGCTTTACCGGAACTTTTGGCAGCAAATTAATAGGACGCTCGGTAGGAAATTACATAGAAAAACGAAAATCTCCCGGCGAACGCCCTATTTCGTCTTATTTCACTGTTTCCGCACACTGTTCCTAACTAATGGATCACTATTATGCAAAGTCCACCATATTCAAACAATATTATATTCGCCATAAACTAATTTGCAAAACACTCTGCTAAAAATCCCGCCAAAAGTCCTTTTTTTTAATAAAAATGAATAAAGAGAACAATTTTATTTTAATTTACCCCCTATTGGGGAAGGCAAAGGAAGTATGTCCATACAGCCAAATCAGTTGTATATTTTCTTTTTCTCAAGTTATTTACATCAAAAGGCATTATTAGTGAGACACATTTCGATGCTTTACCGGAACTTTTGGCAGCAACTCTTTACAGTTGAACCTTAATAGGACGCTCAATGGAAAGTTGTATAGTAAAACGACATTCTCCCGATGAACGCCCGATTTCATCTTATTTCACTGTCTCCACACTCTGATCATCACTAATGTATCACTATTATGCAAAATCCACCTCATTTATACAATATTAATCACGATAAACTAATTTGCAAAACAAAGAAATTAAACTGAGGTCCGTCACTGTTAAAATCCCGCCAAAAGCTCGCTTTTTTAGTAGTACGTATAGACTCGCTATTCGTCCACTATAGTTGAAATAAAATACTAAGTAAACAAACCCACTCCTGGGGTCTCATCGTGCGCCATACAATCATTTAATTAAAAGCTACAATAATATTCCACTACATGGGTTGCATGGGGTGGGCGGGAGCTAATCTCTTCGGACAAAGCCTTCGTATAAATATGATAGAACATCACTTCAGGTAAGTTCGTTTAATCATAAAATAATTTACCGGTTACCCCTTTCGGGGAAGGGCGCAGGCAAAGGTATCATAGTTTATACAGTCAAGTCAGACGTTTTTCTTTTTTGATGTTATTTATATAGGTACATTGAAAGCACGTCGGTGAGATGCATTTCGATGCTGGAACTTTTGGAAGCAACTCTTTACAGCTTCAAAAGTGGGACTCTCTGTGGGAAGTTGTATGGTAAAACAAAAATTTCCCGGCAAGCGTTTATTTCGACTTATATCACTATTTCCGCACACTGTTTTTCACTAATAGAGTAATTGATAACTTTATTTTCACAATATAAACCACGATAAACTAGTTTGTAAAACAAACAAATAAAACTGACATTTATTTTTGCTAAAGTCCCGCCAAAAGTTCGTTTTTTTTTTATAGTTTCTCCCCTGTCGCAAAAGGCAAAAGAATCTAGGCCTATACAACCCAATCTGATATATTTTCTATTTTTTATTCCTGTTTCCTATGGAATACTTTTTCCTTTTTCAAGTCATCACCAGGATTTTTAAGCTCCCCCCCTCCCCAAGACTACGCCAAGTCTGGTTTTATACCTTTAAAACAGTAATGTATCTTTACTGGCTTTTTCTCGTTGACTAATCACTGGAACTGATTGAAGGAACTTCATTTATTTAGTTCTGATTTTGTGCTATAAACTAATTACTAACTAGTCCTTTTTATTAAGCTTCTCTACCCTGATTTGTTTTTTGCTCATACAAAGACCATAAAAAAGATGTTTCTCATAGTAGAGTCATATTAGAGCATTTGAAAATGCTCACATTTGAAGCTGAAGTTATGATGTTTAATAAACAAATCACAAGCAAGCGTCACTTTAGTCTTATCAATATCAAATTTTAAATCCAATACTACTTAAACAACAAGTACTTAATTACAACAAATTTTATTGATAATTTAAGGTAAATTTTTTGTTCAATTTTTCACACCATACTATGTATTTTGTTTCATGATCTAAAACAGCCTTGTTACATAGGAATGTGAAACATAGATGCTTGTAAAATGTACATTCAGTCTTAACTTATGAACATGTTCTCATCTATAAAGTGAAGTGTAGTTAGCAAAAGAAAAGCATCTGGCTAAAATTAACTATCTCCTCTCAAAATTGATATTCTTCTACTTACAAACTAGATTTACACACTTGTGTTATAACTTTAACAAAAAGGGAATCAACATAATTATTTGAAATTTAATTTTCTTTCTTCTGTAACACAGTTTAAAATGAAGAAATGCTTACTGGATAGTGATTATGTACTGCTAACTTAAACGGTAACACATCATAAAGATGTGAATAAGTTTATAAAAACTACAGTTCATCATGTGTCTGATGTTGTGATGCACTTGTCTCATCGCATGCAGCTGGAGTAATTAACTCCATTTTATATTCACAACGAAATGGTTCAGTTACAGATAGTAGTTTTGTTTCCAATCCACATTGCACATTTACTAATGTCATCCTATTTGGTCCATTCCAACAGGCGATACCATCAGCATACTTCATTACCGAGTATTTATTTGGCTCTCCTGCCCATGACCCCCAATTGCCAAGACCTACATCTGCACCACCACTCTTGGACTTCTGTGTAACTTTCTGGAACAAACACAATTTATAAATATATTCTTTATCTTCATATTCAAAGCATTCGCCATCTAATGTTGCAAACTCTTGTTGTGGCCCATAATCTTTTTCTAAGTTTTGTTGAATGTTTCTTAGATTTGAGTCTATTTCTCTAACTGTTCTTTCAGCATTTGTATATTGTCGGCGAGCTTCTGAGGCTTCATCAACTAATTTCTGTGTCTCTTCATCATATTTGCTTGATTGGTGTGGCTCTTCCTCATGCTCATCAACATCTTCATGAGGCAAATCTATTTCAGCATTGTCCTCATCAGGCTCACCATCCTCAGAGGGCAATTCATCCGGATCTGTCTCATGTTCTGCTTCTTCGTCTTCAGGCTCAGCTGGTCTAAACATTCCTTGTTCCATCATCAATAATGGTTTCAGTAAAGGCATTGTAGTTGATACAAAGGTATCTTTATCAACATGCTCATTCTCACCGAAGAAGTACTGTATTTCATCCTCATCAACTTCACCATCTTTATTTTTATCAAACACGTTCACAACTTTCACTTCATCTTTAGTTAGCTGGCCATCATTATTTGAATCAAACCTGTCAAAATATTCTACAGACTCCTTAATTTGCTTTTCTTTTTCCTGTTCAGCTTTTTTCTCCCTCTCTTTTTCTTCAGCATCTCTATACACTTTCAGAGCTTCATTTTCTTTAGATTCTAATTCATTTTTATAAGCTTCTTTTTCAGATTTAATTTTCTCAGCTTCAGCTTTATCTTTCTCCAACTGAGTTAATTGCTCTGCCATTTCACTTCGTCTTTTATTACCTTTTTCAATGAGTTCTAACCTTACTTGGCTACCAGCTTTGTGTAATTCTGCTTGCCTTTGAGCTTCAGCTCTGGCTTCTCTGCCCAGTTCCTCGCAGGTGTTGGTGCATGAGGCCGAGGAAGCGTATTCCTCCGAGCCATCGCAACAATCGCATACGCCATCGTTCACACGAGAACTGGGTATGTTTTGAGAACGGTGGCCGGCGTTGACGCAATGGAAAACACCGTTCAGACAGGCCGATGTGCCCGGTTCATCACTGCCGTCGAAACAATCGCAGTAATCATCGTTTACATACGTGAACGGTATCGTAACCGTGCCATCGAAGCAGGTGAAATGTTGTGACGGCGAATATAAAGGTGCTTTAGATAGTGAAACACCGCGAGGTCGTGCTACATCCGAATGAGCAAACACTACGAACGAACAAATTAATAACGCAGTAGAAGCTAATTCATTTTTCCACGTAGAAAATATCATGATTAATGTATAAAATAAGTAGGTAATAGCAAACACCGGTTTTATTTGTCTACTTCTTTTCTACACCGCGAAACGGCTAGGAAACGGCCTCGAAGTCGAACACGTTCACGTCACGCACGTCAAAACTTCAATCAAAACTCAAAATATGACAATTGACAAGTCCTCTTTATTTTTATTTAATAATTTTACGGCCCTGGGTACGCGCCCTTTGGAGCCTTTCTGAAAGCCGTACCAAACACACGCGTGTCACGAGAAGTCTTCGTTATTTCAGTCACTTTTCAGCGTCTATTTTGGACCCCGAGTAGGAAACTGGCTTTGAAGAGAGCCATGTTTTAACTCGGGTATTACTAAGAAACGTTGTCATTGGCAAATTATAATCTGTTAGAGTTGCATGTTATGGATGTTGTATAGGCACATACATGGACTGGCAATCTACAAAAGAAAAGAATGCAACTAGAGAAAAAGTAATGTCAGCTTTGATATCTTATATTTAATCGAGTTGAAGATAAAATGTTTTCTTGTGTTTCCTAAATGTGTTTGTATTGTTAAATAAAAACGTTTCACTTAGCCTCCTATACTGCGTATAACTGTTACTTTCATCAGGTTATGGGCATCGCAAAATATAAGTGAATCGCAATGTCGACTTCGGAATCCCAAATTAACCAATGGTATTCGGAACCTACTGTCACTAGCAGACAAGCAGAATCGACAGCGAGTATGAGCTGGCAAACTATAGAAAAGTTAGAAGGCAGCTCAAATTACAGCACATGGAAATTTCTCATGGAATTACAACTCATCCATGACGATCTTTGGGAATACACTGAGAGAACACCAGCCTCAAGTGATGAGATCAAGAGAGATCAAAAGGCACGAGCGCGAATATGTCTTTCGTTAAAGCCACACTGTCTAGTTCATGTACAGACAACAAAAACAGCTAAAGAAGCCTGGAGTGCGCTGAAGGCAGCTTTTGAGGATACAGGTATCAACAATAGATGCAGATTGCTGTCGAAACTTGTCAGTATAAGACTAGGAACATACCCCTCATTAAGAGAGTACGTAACAGAAGTTCTTACGGTGGCGCAGAAGTTACGAGATCTTGGAAAAGAGATAGATGACGAACTTTTGGCCACGTTGATACTTCAAGGGCTCACTGGAAAGTATCTGCACAATGTATGGGTACTGTAAGTATGGAGAAACATAGTCTGACTGTGAAGGATGTCTGGTATGTACCAAATCTTTCAAATAACTTATTAAGTGTAAGTACGATAGTAAAAAATGGTCATACAGTCGTATTTAAATCTTCAGGATGTGATATTTAGAGGAGGAGAGGAATGGCGAAAGGCGGTTCAAGAAGAAATGAATGCCTTAAGAAAAAATAAAACATGGATCCTAGTTGAACCACCAGCTGCCCAAAATGTCATAGATTCTAAGTGGGTACTTAAAATCAAGACAGAGGGGGGAGGTAAAAGGCGGTTCAAGGCCCGACTGGTAGCTAGGGGTTTTAAGCAAAGGGAAGGTGTTGACTACTCAGAAACTTACAGTCCAGTAGTTCGACATTCATCTCTGCGACTTCTACTAGCTCTAGCTGCGAGAGAAGGTCTTTCTATAGACCAAATGGATGTGAAGACTGCTTTCCTCAATGGCAACCTATCTGAAACAGTTTTCATGCAACAGCCTGAAGGTTTTCAAGAGAAAGGGATGGAAAATCATGTTTGTCTTCTAAAAAAATCGCTTTATGGATTGAAGCAGGCGCCTCAAGCCTGGAATCAGAGACTCGACGCGGCTTTAAAACTGAAGAAGTTTCAAGCATTAGAAAGCGAACCTTGTGTCTACATTAGAAAAAGCCAGCATAGAATATTAATCGTCGCTGTCTACGTAGATGATCTTCTTATTTTTTGGCAAAATAAAATCGAAATGGAGAAAGTCAAGAAGGAATTGATGGAGTCGTTCGAAATGCGTGATTTAGGAAAAGCAGATCTTTTTCTTGGAATGCATATTAATCAGTTTAAGGATTGCATTACCATTTCACAAGAGAAGTATATTGGTCAACTTCTTAAGCGTTTTAATATGGAGGAATGCAAGATTGTATCCACACCAAGTGTTGCTGGACAGCATCTAGAAAAGCCAGGTCCAGATCACAAATTGGATCATAGCATTCCTTACCGTGAGTTGATTGGCTCACTAATGTATCTGGCTGTGTGTACGAGACCTGACGTAGCTCATGTGGTGAATTCGCTCAGCCAATACAATAGCTGCTATGCAGAAGAGCATTGGGTCGCAGCAAAGAGAGTCCTTAGGTACCTTAAGGGTACTAAAGCCCACGGACTAAAATTTACGGTGGATAAAACAAAAGTGTTTATTGAAGGATTCGCTGATGCAGATTTTGCGGGAGATTTTGATAGAAAATCCTATTCTGGATATACTTTTCTTTGTCAAGGAGGAGCTATATCGTGGCAAGCAGTTAAGCAGCGCACTGTGGCATTGTCGACTGCAGAAGCAGAGTATGTAGCCCTTGCTGAGGCTACTAAAGAAGCTATACTTCTACGCAGAATTGTTAGTGAGTTGAGATGTTCTCAACCGGATGTCATCACTATCTACTCTGACAGCCAGTCAGCAATCGCTATTGCCCAAAACCCTGTTCAACATCAGCAGACAAAACATATTGATGTTAGGTACCATTTTCTGAGGGGTGCCCTAGCAGATGGTGTAATAGAACTGAAATACAAGAAGACGGATGATATGGTTGCGGATATTCTGACTAAGCCGCTTTCGCGAGGAAAGTTTGAGGGATGTGTGAAAAGTCTGGGTGTCTGTAAAATTTTTAAAGAGAAGTGTATAAAGTGAGAGAAAGCTGAAATTAAGGAGGAGTGTTAGAGTTGCATGTTATGGATGTTGTATAGGCACATACATGGACTGGCAATCTACAAAAGAAAAACTGTGATGACTTAATTGTCACAGTAATAAAAAGAATGCAACTAGAGAAAAAGTAATGTCAGCTTTGATATCTTATATTTAATCGAGTTGAAGATAAAATGTTTTCTTGTGTTTCCTAAATGTGTTTGTATTGTTAAATAAAAACGTTTCACTTAGCCTCCTATACTGCGTATAACTGTTACTTTCATCATAATCACGTATATCTCTGATTATAATTAAAGAAAAAGAAGAAGAATACATCCACGGTTCATTCTCCGTCTACGCGGTCCACGGATGACATCCAAAGGTAAAGGAATTGAAGTCAATACAGTCAATAGGGTTCTTGCATGATTTTTTTTTAGTTTATTTTAAAGATACATTTATATGGCCTACTTAAACAAAGCAAGAAAAAGAAAAAAATATAACTATGCATCAATTAATTAAACAGAGCGTTTCAAGTTCCGATCTTACAGCCAAAAGGCACAATGACGTCACTAGATAAAAATTACGCCTTATTAATCTGTGATAGAGATGTCACTGTCGTTTTGACAGGGTCATGTGACACTGACAGATAATTAACTTTAACATCCAAAAGCGAAATTAAGGTTGAACTGTGTCGAGTTACTTTCAAAAGTTCCAGTAATGAATCGAAATTCATCTTACCAATGCATTTTAACCTAAAAAACTTCAGAAAAAGTAAAATATAATATGTTGACTGTAAGGGGTACTCTTTTCCTAAAAAAATAAAGTGACGTAACATGTTAAGCGTGGCTGTCATTGGTGTTTCGTTGCAACGTTCTGTTTCACAAAATTAAAAGTTGAATATTTTGGAAACTATTGATAATTTTTTAGTAAATATTTCACGATTAAGCTTATCTTGAGCCCTTGTTTTGAAATATTGACATCACTTCTTACTGTAAATTTCATGTGAGTACCCTATTCAGTTGTATTTTTCTTCTTCTGGAGTTATCAACATGTGACTGCATGCTGAGATGCATTACGATTTCTATGCTTTACTGAAACTTTTGGCAGTAACTCTTTACAAACGACGACGCTCGCTCTGTGGGAAGTTCCCGACAAACTCTCGAAGTACGCCCCATTTAATTTTATTTCAGTTTCCGCACACTGTTCATCACTTATAGCAAAATCCACCACATTCACACAATATTTATCACGATAAAAAACGTATTTGTAAAACGAAGAATTAAATTTTGCAAATTTTTTTAGTTATATTTACACCTTATGGGGAAGGCAAAGGAAACTAAGTCAATACAGCCAGTTTTTTTGTTTTTCTTTTCAGAAGATTACATTGAAATACATCGGTGAGATGCATTTTGATTGAGATTTCGATGCTTTACCGGAACTTCTGGAAATACTTCTTCACAAGCCTGTCCCAAAAGGGGCGAACATAAAAAACAACAACAACAACTTCTTCACAATTGGACCATAATGGGATGCTCTTTAAGAAGTTATAGTAAAACGATGACCTCCCAGCAAACACCCTATTTCATCTTATTACACTGTTCATCACTAATGGATTACTATTACGCAATTTTCACGTTTTCACAATATTAATCACGGTAAACTAATTTAAGAAATAAAACTGAAGTAAATTTTTGCTCTAACTCTAATCCTCAGAAGTTTAGTTATTCTTCTGAGCTATAATCCCACCAAAAGTCCTGGCGATTGACGGTAGGACGACAGCAAAGATTTTTATCCTTTCGGAAAGGCAATGGAACTGTTAGCAAATATGACTGTTATGACCTAACACGACTTTCAGCTCGAGTTAGGTCATAAGCAAGCCTTGTTTGTTCATAATTAGGTTTAGCACAACAGGTCATAAATTAATGTAGGTTGAAGTTGGAACAAAAACACGATACTGTATTTTTCAAACCTATTTTAATCCGTACCTAATTTTTAATATTTAAAAATTTGCACGAGTACATTCACATCTTAAAGTAGACCTTGTCGTTTTAAATCTTCATAAGTCTTTCGGTTAACAACATTGCCCAAAGAATCTTCAAATTCTTCGTCATTTTCGGCGACAAATCTTTCATCTTCTTTTTGATGCTTGATCTTTTCCCATACTGTAATTTTAAGAATCAAAACACCTTTATTTATCCATTAAACACACAATTTTCAGAGCTTTGTTCGAAAAATCGTTGAGAAAGGGCAATCGTGAAGTAAGAGGTTTTTGGCAGTCAATACTTATCGGATTTATTTAACTCTTCCCGCGGCTTCACACGCTTTAGTCTAGATTTTGTCAATTAGTTTTGTATCCGTCAGGAACAGTCCTTTTTTTGGATCAAAGGAACCCTATGTACTTCTTTGTACCCCTGACAACGTGTACACGAGATTTCGTCATGATGGGTTAAGCAGCCAAGGCGGAAGAGTATAAACAAGCAAACTCACATTCGTATTTATAATAGTACTTAAGGATTGTCTACTTGTAACAACCTTCCTACCATGTTAGTAACTTGATTCTCCTTCCTACCATGTTAATTACTTGATTCTAATCTAAGTAGAACGAAACTTACATGCGAGTGCGTCCTCAATTTGCGTGACATTGGCGAAATGTGCCGTGTTTGGTATGCCGAGGCAGCGCATGCCGTGCGCGTGCCGCCACTCTGCGAAGTGCCGCTGGAACGCCTTCGGGCCCTTGTACGTGAAGTTGCCGCAGATCTCGCAAGTGTAGCTTATATTGAGTCCATGGAGCTTGTATAGCCAGTATGGGATAGGCTGCAAAGAATTAAAGTCTTATGTCCAAGTTCAATGAATTTAAACTTGTAGCACAGTTTAAATTTAAATTATTTCATTGTAAACATAGGTACAGAGTTATAAATTGATTATAAGTAGACCCACTATGTTTACTTATGGGGCATACAATATATTTTAACTATTATAGGTATTTATAGTAAAAAAAAAGTAACATTACAATCCAAAAAATTGTTATTGAACAATACCAGTTATTCTCTCTTATTCTTTCTTTCACTTGAAAGAAACCTGAAATTCTACTGTCATCGCGCTCACCATATTTTGCTTTTATTCTTCACAGTATAGTATAGCAAAATATGGTGATATCTATGATAATAATAATTGAAATTTTTTACTTGGCAATTTGGTCAGCAGTACAAACCTAACCTAGAATGATGCTGTAATGGTAATACTATGATGTGGCCGGCCATTTCATGAAATGGCCTTTATTTGATGTGGCCACTGCAGATACCTTTAGGGCCGGGCGGTACGAACGAGAATACACAGAAATTTTGAGTGGAACGTGCTGTCTCTGCTCACCTTCCCGTCCCAGCCGAGCGGCAGGTTCTTGGGGTTGTAGGGCACCTCGTCGTCGTCCGAGTCGACGTCGGCGCCGGCGCTGGCGTCGCTCTCGTCGCCGCTGTCGTCGCGCCGCTCGCCGGCCGCGCGCGCCGCGCGACGCGTCACGTTCTCAATGGTGGCGGAGCGCGTGCCGCCCAACAAGCCGGCGAACCTGAGTAGGGGGTCGACGTCGACGATCAACATTCAATACAAATCAATCAGAGAACCGCCTCCTTAGCCAAGTTGACAATCGTTAATCGTTATCGCTATGAAAAACCAAGGAACGTATCGTCATGTCACGTTGTCGATTTTAAACATTTTATCTAAATAAGGTAATGTGAAAATCAAAATTCTATTTAGTCCGTTCAGTTAGATAATAAAAAAATTATAGACATGACGTATATTTTGGTTTTTCAAATTAATGAAAAAATACTTAAGATAAAGCGCATAGAAATTAGAAAGTTTAGGAATGGGGGCTTGTGACGACACAACGTGCTATAAACTTAATGTAGGTGTAGCGGGAGCGGGATGGGTGATATGGCTCGACCGCCACCAAAGGGGAAGCTTCCCGCTGGGCGAGGTTGTATGCCCAGGGAACCGCGGCTCCGACTATAGATCGTAGAAGGTCGTATATGCAGCGCAATGTGAGAATTTCGTTAGCGCGATTCAGGAAATCCATATAGCCAGTATTCGTCGCTTCGTTGTAGTTCGTGACTTGTGGCGTAGGTAGGGGGTCGCCACATTGGTATCACAGAACAGAAAATAACTGATAGAAGGGACACTCAGTTTAGTACGAAAACCAGTGTGAATATTGTGGAAAATATACTTGAGATACTAGCAAAAGAAGTTTTGGGCAAGTTAGAGCATTTGCTCTAACTTCCTTTGCAACCGTGGTGCGCCTGCCCCGCCTACATATTGTCATCTCTAGTTAATTTATTTTCTCTGTGGTAGGTATCTCAGTTATTTTTTTGATTACGTAAAAAAAATACATGTTCAATATTTTTTATTACTCTACAAGACGAGCTAAAAATAAAATTGAGGAAACTAGCCTATTCTAAGGGCTTAAGTTTTCTTCCATGTGATGCATTGAACTACACAGATATGATAAAATAGACCACAGTTTTACTGTGTATTGTTTACCTGTAAACTTGTGCTTCTATAGCAGCAATATCCTTGTGCCTCTGTTGAGTTGATGCCTTCGTTTTGTTTGCACCTTTCTTTGCAACCAGCGATTTATCTAGAGCGGTTTGCCCTTTAGTACTGAATAATCTGTGTACGCAAATAATTAAAAAATTTACAACTGTTCAATAGCAATTTTCTATTAATCTCTAATTTCCAAAAGGTCAATTGATAATTTTACGAAAAAAAAATTTTAAATGAGCTATTATGGCTCATGTGATGTCCATATTTGTCTAAGAAGCTATATAAAAACACAGAAGTAAATTTTCCTAAAAAACCTCAACATCCGCTAATGTAGCAACAATTAACCTGTTTTTAATGAATACATTTTTGCTCATTGCCCTTTTAAGTTATTAAAATTTATGAACAGATTGTCTCCTTCGTACCTTTGTGCTCGCTCTTCCAAAGTGCCACCACACTTTAGTCCAAGAGCCATCAGTGCAGACTTCAATCTGTCGAGTCCGAGCGAAGCCAACTCCTCCCAAGAGGAAAATGCTGACAAGTCCAAGTGAGCCCCGACGTTTGTTAACGCACCGCCAGTTTCTTTCTGTGAAACATGACTGTGCGCATAGTAAAACTGGCACTCCTAAACAAACCCACACGTTACATTACCTACTAAAATCACAAAAAATAACAGCTACTAAATATACAATTATTTATACATATAAAATGCTTTGTTCTGTATGACTGACTGACCGGATCAACACACAGCCTCAACCGGCTGATGTGATCGTAGAGACCTGAAACTTGGAGTGTGTTCTTTGTATGACGTAGGCGTCCGATAAGAATTTTTGAAAATTCAACCCCTACGGGGATGAAAATGGGGTTGCAAAGTTTGAATGGAACAATTTCGCGGGAACTACGAAATTATCGCGGGTGAAACCACGCGGGACAGCTAGTCTATACATATAAAATGCTTTGTCCTGAATGACTGACTATTTTTGAAGAGTTCCATCAATTACTCCAAGATCCCATCACCAGATCTCGACTTGGTGACAATGGAATCAATTTGGGAGTATCACCTTTAAAAAAAAAAAACAATTTTCGAAATCGCTCCAATCGGAACCCGTGAAATACGGACTATTGTTGAATAGTTCCGATGACCATCTGTGGTCTTCAGCATCAGTTCCACTTCTTCAAATTTTGCTTTACAAAAGCAAATGAGCGATTTACTATAAAAATACCCAAATCGCTATAGGTGTGCCCATAATTTTTGAAGAGTTCCCTCGATTTCTCCAAGATCCCATCATCAGATCCCGACTTGGTGGCAATGAGACCTAATTGGGAGTATACCCTTTCAAACATAAAAAGAATTTTCCAAAAATCCAACCACCTTCGATAATCGGTGAACATACATAAAAAAAAAATAATACATACAATCGAACATAGAACCTCCTCCTTTTTGGAAGTCGGTTAAAAACGGAATTTTGTGTGGCGGTTGTAGGGCGCTACAAGTCGAGGGACGTCACTAGGACTGTAGCGCTTTCTCTAACTTGAACTTTTAAAGAGTCATATCTCTAAAAGTACAAAAGATAATTGTAAAAGAATATTGCTACTATACTACTAATACATAAAGGTTTATAAAATAATCACAAAAAAAAATACCAAAATTCCCTATTCCGCGGGAACTTCGAAATTATCGCGAGTGAAACTGCGCAGGACAGGTAGTCTGCGGTATATACCTACAATATAATTTAAATATATCTTTTTTCTCAGGACACCGGAATTGAGTCACTTTGTATTTTAATCTTAGTTCTCTTCATTTTCCTGTGCAATGACTGATAAAATATATTGAGAGGTGACCAGCCCTTGTAGTTTTTGTTACTGATTTTGCAAGCATTAAAACTGCTTAAAAACTTTCGTTTTATTCTTATTGGTCAAAGCTAAAAGCTGGCTCAATTCAGGTGTCCTGAACTGTATTGAATATTTTCTTACCGGCCACCCAGGAAAACTTCCTTGCTCCCATTGTCTAACAAACTCCTGATGAGCGGAAGCCATTTCTTGTGCCTGATCTAGCAAAGGTTTAACTCGGCTCACAAAGTCCTTCAGGTAAGTTAGTAGAGCCCGGATGTAATTTCTGTATTCACTGTTCTTACGCTCACGTGGAATGTCAAACAAATGATCAAATAAACTCAAATATGTGATGTAGTCCACTTTCTAAAATACATAAGAATAATATTCTATTAATTGAGGATCAATAACTTATACAGAAATTAAGGTCTCCCGTGCACTAGGCAGCCCGCAGAGTAGTAGTGTAAGCAGCAACAAACTGCGAGTGTAGACAAATGTATGTGACTGCCGTCAGAGTCCGCGCACTTATCATTGCAGCCAGACGTATTTTCATCAATAACATCCATAAAATAAGTATGAAATAAGCCTTTTAAGTGCCACTCTAGAAAAAGAGGATGAATCCAATATATTTTCTTTGCCTTGTGTTTTTACGCGTTAGACGAAAGGATCGCAACTGGCCGTCGATTGGCTGCTATAACTGGCTACTCACATATTTTTGGCTACCCCAGCCTAGCTGCGCAGCCAAGCTGCCTAGTGCACAGGAGGCTTAAAACTGCAGTTTATTTATTTATTATTTATTGCACAGCATGTACAAATGGCGAACTTAATGCCTTGCGGCATTCTGCACCAGTTAACCATTGGGTTCAATGTGAGAACATATTTACCTCTATCCCTTTTAAGTTGATGTACTTTTCATAGCACTCATTCAAATCCAGATATTTACCATATCCTTCTTCATCGGTGAATTCCACAGGAGCTATAACATAAAAATGTGACATGATAACCAACTGCTCAATCTTTATTATGCGGGGTATCACTGTCTACCCCACATGTAACTTTGGGTTACATCTTGTAAAATACTGGTTACTATTTATGAACAGTAAAAAAGAGAGGTACCTATTTACTAATAAGGTGTCATTTGGTCTTAGCCTTTCAAATACAACCTACTACATCATAAAATATATGTATTTTCACCATATAATTTGGAAATATACTGTTCTATTCTCATTAAATAGTGTATTTAATCAAGTGACACATTCAAGAACCCTACAAATACATAATGTTCATAATGTGCTTTTACAGTAACTACTTTGGTCGAGGAATTTCTTAAATACATACTTGTGTAGTCTTCAGATGGGTTCTCTCTTATATTTGCCAGCTCTTCAAACTCTACAGACATAGGTACACTTATCTGAAACAAATTATCATATTGATTTGAATTTGGTCACCAAATAGTTTGAAATATACTGTAGAAAAAAGAAACATTACACTGAACAGAAAGGTAGATGAAGCATACCTCATTAGGATGTTTTCTATGGAACTCCTTAATTTGCTTAAGCCTTGCATAGAATTCCTGAAACTCATTAGGTCCTGATAATGCAGCTATCTCTTCTTTTCTTAATCCATCTTTATCTTCATAAAGCTCTTTGAGTCTCAATGTTGATTCTACATATCTCTAAAAAGAATACAAACAATAACTTTTGAGATAATTTAATGTGAAGTTGGGTCAAATAATATTTGACAGGTATGTGGTTTAGCATTTAAACTATGTTTTTAAAAACTTTTTTCTATTTTTTTATTTAAAACAAAATACGCAATGGAAAATAAGCATGAAAATGTTTACTTACATCATGTAAATTCTTTAAACGATGATCACTGTTGATTGTTTCTCTATGCTAAAAAATAAACATTAAGATTAGTTGTTACACAAAACATTACAAACATTATTAAAACCGGCTACTTTAAAGTTCACAAATCACTGTTTCACAAATTAGGTGAGTGTGCTGGCTTATACTCTTTCCTAGTACTTGCCTATATTATAATTTATAAATATTGTGCAAGTTTTTAGAATCCATAGTCTGGACTTCGGGCTTTATGTTGCCTGTCAGTCACAATAGGTATTTTTTAATTCACAGTAGGTATTAATAAGATGTATTCCTGTGGTAAGTATCACCTTAGCGAAATTAGGTTTTACCATAAAAATATTTGTCATTTTTCATTTGCTGAGTTTGAACTCTAACCTGCATCATACCTAGCCAGCAAACTAAATTCCAGGTTGACTATCTACTTTTTGCTCTGCATGCTCAATTAATATTTAAAAAACTACTTGTATACTAGATTAATCATTTAGTTTGCAGTTAAACTTACTCCGGTTTTTTTATGCAATATCTCCTTGACCATAGCATCCATCGTACGCTCTCGTTCTTCATGATAGCTTCTTTGCTGTTCTAAAATAGTCTCCATGGTTTTTAAACTTTACAAAAAACTTTTTAAAATTAATAAAGTCTCAAACTGCAATAACGCCGCGCTTTAATTTAGGATTTTATTAATTCAGTTTTTCTTTTTGTAAGTAGGTAGGTACTTACACAAGCAAACACTGGTGAGTACTGAGCTGAGTGGCATAAACAAATTAACTGGATAGCTAGGGAGCTGGTGGCAGTAATTTTTATATGATTTCATCGTCTCTGCCAGGTTGATAATATTAGAATACTAAGTAAAATAATCATATTAAACAATTTCTGCCATTCATTAATTGCTGTAATATCAAAATCCAATTGCATTGCAACATTGCAAAAAATGTTGAAAAAAAAACAGTTGTCTTTTACGATATCATCGCTTCTGTCGAGTCTTAATAAATTGTATTTAATATAGAAAAAATATTAATACTAGTGGCAGAAGTTTTTCCTGCTGTATTTTAGAGTAATTAAATTTTTTTCTAATTATTATGACATAAAAAAATAACTCATTTCATCGTCAGGCAGAATAGAATCATATTGAAATTACATTATAAGAGATAAAAAAAAAACTTTTGCCACCATGATGATGCTGCATTAATAATCTGTATTGTCGAAAAAATGTGAAAAAATCAACAATCAATTATAACATCGTTTCTGCCCTCTAGGCTCTAATCTGATATTTCTATTAGTTAGGAGAAGCATAAAAGGCAGAAAAAATCGACACTGTCTTTTCGAAGGCAGAACAATTTTACTAACTTCGGATACACAAAACATTACAACTTCGGCTGCAAGGGAGTACAAATACACACTCACTAATATTATTCGTGTATTGATTCGCATGAAAAAGAAACCTGTGTAAGACGAAACGCCACACATACTATACTATGCGAGAAGATTTTGTTGCCGACCTAATATGTCATAATTGTTTTTTATATTACAAGTAAAATCAGAGATGTAGAAGTCTGCCACCTTTTTCTTATATTTACAAATACTTTGCAAAGCATAAAAATAATTCTTGAAAAGATGATGGAATCATATAGCATAGCTTATTTTTTTACAGTTTAATAAATTTTTTTAGAAAAACTCCCACCATCCTGAATTCTGCCAGCTTTTATTTCACTATCTATGAAATGTATTTAATAAGATATAATTGATGACAGAAACGATGATTTAATATATGACAGTATTTATTTTTACAATTTCAAAATTATTTATAAAAAAAATCAGAGCCACCTGAGCACGCCATCTATTTTTTTCTAGTTAAATATAAGTTCAGACTAAATTACGTCTTGGTATCAACAACAATGAAATCATATACCTAGATTGCCACCAGCTCCCTAGCTAAGACTTATGTCCACAAAACGTCCACAAATTAACTAGACTTATGTCAGTGCCGACTTGTGACAACTGACAAGCAATTTGTGGTTTTATGGCTCCGTAGATGGAGAATGAATAGATGAGGCGTTTTCCTTCTCTTTCTAATAGTAAGCGAGACAGTGTTATGGCTAAGTTCTTAAGAGTGAAAGAGATTTCCAATTATCTTTTGTCCTTATCTAGCGTATAGGTTTTTTTTGTTGGGCAAAGTTATAGTTTGCCCAACAAAGCGAAGCGCTCTTTGTTTATTTTGATAAAAAACGTTGTTTTTTTCAATTATTGAAAGCTAAATAGACTTTCATATCGTGTTTAAAGTGTTTGTTTTTGTTGTGGACATAGTGATATGTTGTATTTTAGGCTGTAAGAGCCGTAATGAAAGGAAAACGGAGTATGTAACATTTCATCGGTATGTAATGATTTACTTTCATGTAAATGTGTTTTGTTTGTGCAAAATAGCAAATATATTCATAATAACAGCTTTGTGGTATAAATCGTAGGAATATAACAAAAAAATCAACATTAATTTGCCTTCTTATTTTAATGTATAATCTAGCCAAATTACGTAGTCCTTATTCCATAATGGCGACTATGTCCTTACCACGTCGTTACTATGCCTTCCGTAATATGTCGGGTTATACTACGACAAAGGTTGCTAGCTTACCCAGATTAATTTCCCAATTTTTTATAATATTAGTAGGTACCTATGAGGTGTAACAAAATAGGGTACTTGCATGAAATTTATTATAAGAAATTGTGTCAATATGTCAAAAATAGAGCCTTAGAAAAGCGTTATCGTGAAAGATTTACTAAAAAAAATTTAATAGTTTCCAAAATATTCAACTTTTAATTTTGTGAAACGGAACGTTGCAACGAAACACCAATCACAGCCACGCTTAACAGATTACGTCACTTTTATTTTTTTTAGGAAACATTTACCTCTTTCAGAGAAGGCAAAAGAAACTAAGTGCATACAGTCAACGCATATTTTTCATTTTCTGAACTCGACACAGTTCAACCTTAATTTCGCTTTTGGATATTGAAGTTACCTGTCTGTCAGTGTCATATGACCCGACAGTGACATTTCTATCACAGGTTAATAAGACGTAATTTTGAACTAGTGACGTCATTCCGCGTTTCGGCGGTAAAGTCAAAAGTAGGAACTTTGAAACGCTCTATTTAATTAATTTATGCATATATATTTTCTTTTTCTTGCTTTATTTAAGTAGGCCATACATATATCTTTAAAATAGACTGGAATTTTTTTTTTATCTCGACCAAGTTTCATGCCAAGTGCCAATCGTTTCCATCATTTGTTTTTTTTTTCAACGTGGGATAAAATACTGAAAGATTCTAGTTAACTATGTCTCAGACACTGTATTTTAAAACTTCGGTATCGAATCGAATAAGTTCAATTTGACCGTCAACAGAATCACGTGCACTGTACCCTTCGCGTGTAAGACTGGCTGAAAATCTTGCATGCTCTTTACTGTATGAGTAGTGTATGAAATAAACAATTTTAGATTCGATAACTACATTGTCCACGTCATATATTTTTTAATTTTTCATGTTAATACAGTGTGTATTCTATATTTTTCTTCTTTTTCAGATTTCCTTTTTAAATTGGTTACTCTTATTAACTGGATAGCAAGCACTGGTCGTGTAAATTGGAAACAAAATAGCTATTCAAGGATTCGTTTCAAGCATTTCCCAAGCAGTTTCTTTCGAAAAACTAAACTTAATTACAATGAGTGCAGCTGGCGCGAACCAATAAGCAAGCAATAATAATAATCGTTTCAAAAACCATAAGCCAAGCGCGCAACTTTTATGATGCCCTGACGAGAAATAAGCTGGTTTGCTCATCTGTACCGTGCGCTAAGGAACTTAAGTTCCAATAAAACGTTATTTGCACCTACATAGTATTCATTTCACTTGCCCCGCTTCACTAAATAGTATAAAGTCGCTTTCTCTGTCCCTATATCCCTATGTATGCTTAAGTCTTTAAACTACCCAACGGATTTTGATGCGTTTTTTACCAATAGATAGAGTGATTCATGAGGAAGGTTTGTAACTATATTTTATTCTGGAATTCCCGCGGGAACTCCGAAATTACCACGGGTGAAACCACGCGGGTCAGCTAGTATATCATAAATCCCTCCGACACCATCAGGGATCGATAATTTATAACATATCCTATAAAACTACATTTTACTTCCTATAGCTTTTTCATCACCAAACAAGCTAAAACTCCTTGGAAATTGAGAATAAGTTATTTAGTGGCAATACTGGTAGTTTACATGTGTGCATAGGAAGAATATCACTTTCTCTTAAAGAGCGTTTTCACACTATCCGATCCGATATCGGTGTCGGACGCCGACACGATATCGGGGCAAGCAAAATGTATGAAATATGTACCTGTCTTTCATATTGTCCGGCCCGATATCGGATATCGGAGCCGACACCGATACGCTGGCGGCACCATCGGACGCCCGTGCCGTCGGACGATAATGTTTGTATGTGTGCTGTACGTGTATCTAAATTGTCTCTGTGTGCGTAGAGCCTGATGCGCGGCGGCCATTTTGAGCTTCTTTACTAGTTTGGTTGTCAGATACAGCAAATAAAGTTTTCTATTATAGTCTGATGATGATGACCTGCCCGCACTAAGCTATGGAGCAAATGGCCGTATCGGAACGATTTTATCGGAAATATGTGAAAATAGCACATGGTGTCGGTTATCGGATGTCGGCTATCGTCGTCCGACACCGATATCGGATCGGATAATGTGAAAACGCTCTTACGCTATACGCGAATGCCTCGTCTAGTTCATTCTCCGTCTACGTATGGCTCCACCGTTTTGACGGTGATTGTGCCAATGTCAAGTTTGAAGAGATTGATTAGAGATATCTACAAATTTTTTTTAATATTTTGGGTCATGATTTGCGAACTGCTAGCGGATTTTAATTTCAATGTACGGGGTTTTCAATAAGATTAACGATAAGGTGGATAATAATGCAAGTAATAGCTAAATAATAAAGATATAGAGAATATACAAATTTTGCGTATCAACAAAATATCTTTTATAGAAAAAGTCAGAGCTTATCTTACCGACTCTCATTTGATGGAAAGCTTTCGAAAAAACCTCTTTATTTTCCGCACCCGCCACAAATTTCACAAAATCTTGCTTTACGATAAATTTAATCAAAATATCATATTTTTCAATAAAAAATATTTTTTTAAAGAACAATGGCAAAATTTCTATAGGAGATGGACTTGACTTTTATTTTTCATGTCCCAAAATAAACTATAGTTAGATTGATTTGTTTTTATGTTGCAAATACCATCCCGTTTAAAAATCATATCTAAATAGCCACAATTTTTTAAAATAACATCGTAAAATCCACAATACATTTGAGGTTAGAATCAACAACTACATTTTACCCGACCTAAAAGTGTAGTTAGCATAGAAATAATGTAGTCACAAGTGGTAGTTATCAGTCCGTAAAAAATGCCTAGGTAAAAACGACAAAGGAAATTCAAAATAGAACAACAAGTAAAGCGATTAAAATGCGTGATTGCCGGGTGTCATGTCAATTGCCAATCAAATCAAATAATAATGATTAATGACAATCACTGGCGCGGTTCGATGACCACAGATTTAGTAACTTGTCAAAGACAAATGACGTTCCGATGTACGCAATTGAACAAAATGCTTATACTTACTATGAACCTAAATAATTTTTTTTTATGACAAGAACGCACACACAGTTGTTGATTTGATGCCTACATAATTATCTAGTAAAACTATTAAGAAAAACGTGAATAATTATAGTCTTTGAATACTAAGTCATGTCATACGCGAAATGAATCGTCAATAGGTGCGTTCTGAAACCACATACATGATGTCGTAGAAGTTACAAAAACAAAAATAAATTAATATATTTTTTTTTTGTGGCTACTTATAGAGATATTTTTTGTGTTTTTTAAAATCTTAAAAAATAAGGATTTTTTTCATATATATATCATATATGGACACCATTGTTTCGTATCGAGTCCGATCTGGCCATCCTTCTTTAAGGGTAGAAGTCGAAATGTCACTTACCATTTACCTCTTTGATGTTGGTACTTGGTTGGTGCCTCTATTCAAAGACAATTTTAGTAGTGGAAGCAGTGGAAGTGGATATAATTAATTGGTTAAGTTAGTTATTCTTCTGAGATTAATACTCTTCGGACAATTTTTCATAATATTTGAATTATGTTGGCTAAAGAATGTAGTAATTGGGAGTTTCGAGTGACTGGTATCCAAAAAGAAGAGAAAAAAACAAGGCAATTGGCAATACACAAAAGTACGTGATTATTTGTTTAAAGTTTGTTTTGTATTTTTCAATGATTTAGGAAGAAATAACATTGTATATGTTCCGTGCTAGCGTTTGATTTATTTTTATTAGTGTTAAAACTTTACTATGGCAGAAAAACAGAGGAGTTCCAAGATATTTTCCGGTTCGAGAGTTTTAGGTTATGTCAGTACACATGTGCCGTTTTTGGCTCGGTATATTAAAAGACGAGGAGAAACTCTACTATGTACAAGTGTAGGAAAGTGGTTCCATACTTACGGCTGTGATAATTTTCGTTTATTGAGTGTCAGCGGAGAACACCCGGCGCCTATCACTTGCATGAGTGGTGACAACTTTCATGTGTATACTGTCAGTGAAAACAATATATACGCTTGGAGACGAGGATGTGAGCTGAAACATGTTTATAAAGGCCATACTGCTCCTATTCATTTACTTTTCCCGTTTGGACCTCATCTCATCTCGATTGACCAAGACAATGTGCTTAAAATATTTAATATAAAAGAAGAGACCCAATATCTGCAGCTTGAGTTTGATGAAAAACAATTTAAAGTTACAACACTATGTCATCCACCGACATACATAAATAAAATCTTGCTTGGAAGCGAACAAGGGCAGTTGCAACTGTGGAATTTACGTACATCTAAATTAGTATACACTTTTAAAGGATGGAATTGTTCTGTAGTCGTTATGGAGCCAGCTCCTGCTATAGATGTGGTTGCTATAGCCCTGGAAAATAAAAAAATAATAATACATAATTTGCGCTATGATGAAAGCATAGTAGAATTCAAACATGAATGGGGAATGGTCAGTTGTTTATCATTCAGGTTAGATGGAGTGCCTATAATGGTCACTGGGAGTACTTCAGGTCACATAGTATTGTGGGATCTTGAAGAGAGACGAGTATCTACACAAGTCCAGTCTGCACACTTCTCCCGCATAGCTGGTATGCAATGTTTGATGTCAGAACCTTTAATGGTGACTAATTCTGAAGATAATTCTTTAAAATTATGGATATTTGATCTCCCTGATGGTGGACCACGACTTCTGAGACGAAGGTGAGCTAAATTAACATAGTAATTATAAGCAAAGAAATTGTCCTTTGTTGCTTTTTTGTCAACATTAAAACCAAGTTTAATTTTTTTTTATTTCTAGAGATGGTCATTCATTACCACCTACCTTAGTTCGTCACTGCGAGCCTACGGGTGAGAATCTCCTTGTAGCTGGCCGTGATAGTAGCTTACACATAATGAACATCGTAACAGAAACATTTAACAAAAATATGGGTAAAGCATCTACAAACAGAAAGGCATCTAAAAAGAAGAAAAGAACACAAACTGATTTCCATATATTACCATCAATAAACAATTTAAGCTCTTGCATGCAAAGAGATAAACAGTGGGATAGTATTGCATCGCTTCATGATAAATTGCACATGGCCACTACATGGTCTTATAACAAAATAAAAATGGGTGAACACAAATTAAAACCACCAAATTTCAAAAAGGGTATATTGGCCACTTGTTTAATTGTTACACAGTGTGGTAACTTTGTTATAATTGGTAAGCAAAAAGTCTATTCATAATAAATATGTATGAATAATACTTTTGTTATTTTCTAGTTTGTTTATAAAAAAATGTAATGTACTTATGTTGATTATAGGTTATAGCAATGGTCAAGTGCATAAATTCAATATGCAATCAGGCATACATAGAGGTCTCTATGGTAATGAAAAGAGACCTGCACATAAAGGAGCAATCAGAGGTGTGGAGACTGATGTATGTAACCAGAGAGTGATCACAGCTGGTGCTGATAGCAAACTTAAGTTTTGGCATTTTAAACCAGGTATTTACATTTTACAAAATGTTTTAAATTTTTTAGTATATTGCAATACAAGCGCGTGTGTAATGTTGGTTACAACTCACGAAGAGTAGTGGAGCTGAGTGTGTATAAATATGTATGCATGTGTACTGTACAATATTTTTCAACACTTGTGAGGTGCTAAGATAAGGTAGGTTCTTAAGTTGGTGTTAAACGGCCGCACTCAGAGTGATTTTAATGATTACTTTATTTTAAGTAGACTATAAAACAAAACTGCCGCAATCAGAGACGTTCATTGAATTAATGTTAATTAACATGTTACGGTGTATGCTTTGTTGGTCGTTCTTTTGAATAAATAAATAAACATTTAACTAAATTTAATTCAATTATTTAATGCTCTGATTGTGGCAGTTTTAGTTAAAACCTTTACTTAAAATTAAATAATCATGAAAATGACTCTTGAGTGCAGCCATTACATTAATAAGTTAAAACATTAACCGCCGCACTCAGAGTCGACTTTAATGATTACTTAGTTAAGTATAGATTTTTAAAACAAAACTGCCGCAATCAGACAAGCTTAATAAATTATTGTCAATTGGCATTTCACTAATTAAGTTACATCTCATTAAATGCCAATTAACATTAATTTACTGAACGTCTCTGATTGCGGCAGTTTTGTTTTAAAAATCTATACTTAACTAAGTAATCATTAAAGTCGACTCTGAGTGCGGCCGTAAGATGCAGGTTGCGGAAATCCATCACAAAGTAGGTAAAAGTGTGTAAAGTACAAATGATATCTAAAATAAGGAGGTAAACTGACCATGCTATACTACTAGTGGGTTATAGTATATAACTCACGTGTTTTAACAACTGCTTTATATGTATATCTAAAATTAGTGAGTTTAGATGAATATTTTCATGCAGCATGACGGTTGCATGTATCGTAATGTAGGTACCATAAAATGTTAACTTCCAGTTGTTATTTCTGACAAGCAGAATGTCCTTTGGTATTTGTTAAATTTGTAATTCAGGAACCAGCCAAAAAGCTTTGATGCTTTACTTTTTTTTGTTTTAGATATCTCACCTTTTCATGTACTGAAGCTAGAAGAGTCTGTAACAATTACAAAATGTCACAGAGACAGTGGACTTTTAGCCCTTGCCAATGAAGACTTCTCTATAACCCTTGTTGACATTGACACCATGACTGTGGTAAGGAGATTTGATGGGCATATAGGAAAAATCAATGACATTGCATTTGACAGCCAGAGCAGGTAATTTTTTTTTTATTTGCATTTTGCTTAAATGAATACTAATACTTATTTAAGGACTGCCCTTATAAAAATATTATAGTTTAGTTATTTCATTAATGGTAATTCTGAATATTGCAGATGGCTCATAAGTTGTTCAATGGACTGCACAATTTGTACATGGGATATACCAAGTGCCCAACTTGTTGACATATTCACTGTAAGTATGCAATTACTTTATGTATTTTATTACATATTAGCTGTCCTCTGAGGTTTCACTTGCGGTAATTTCGCAGTTCCTGTGGGAATTCCAGGATAAACTATACCTATAAACCTTCCTCATGGATCACTATCTATTGGCGAAAACAGCATGAAAATCCGTTCAGTAGTTTTTTAGTTTATTGCGAACAGATAGCCAGACAGGCGGAGGACTTTGTTTTATAATAATATGTAGTACATATTATACATCTAAGTACAACTACAATTTGTTGCAGGTAGAACAGCCGTGTACATCCCTCAGCATGTCGCCGACTGGCGATTACTTAGCGACCACACACGTCGGCGAGCTGGGCGTGTTCCTGTGGGCCAACAGGCACTTGTACGAGAGGATATTCCTCAAGCCGATCGATAGGAACGTCGAAGTGCCAAGATTAGGTACAATCATTAATTTTTATGTTTACCCTGTTTTGTTTATTCTTATGTTTCGTCCTATTGTATGGACATAGCTTTTCTAAATGGCTTATTTCGATTTCGCATTGATATGTTATTTGGGTAGACCCTAAGAGATCTTCATTAACTTGAATATGTTTATGTTTTTTTATAGCATTACCAAACACGGCACCCGAAAAACCAGACATAGAAGACATAGGCACACTAGACCTCGGAGAGGAGCCAGAATACAAATCACCTGAACAAATAAGTATGGAGCTCATTACGTTATCCAATCAACCAACTTCACGTTGGTTGAACTTGTTGAATTTGGATATAATCAAGAAACGCAACAAACCTAAAACGCCTCTAACTGTGCCCAAGTCTGCACCTTTCTTCTTGCCGACAATGCCGTCCCTACAATTGGAATTCGATTTACAAGATGAAGACAACGACAGCGACACCAAAATATTAATGTCTGACTCACTGTTTACACTCACTGTGTTTGCGAGGAAACTTGTTAAATGTGAGAGCGACGAAAGTTACGGAGAATGTATCGAAAAGTTGAAGACTTTAGGTCCAGCGGCCATTGAAGCCGAGGTTGTGGGTATGAGCCCCGAATCAGCGGGTTCTTTAGAAGTAATGAAACATTTCCTTAAACTTTTACGAGTTATGCTGGCAACAAATAAAGATTTCGAATTGGCGCAATCGTATTTGAGCCTGTTCTTGAAGACTCACACTGATACGATATCGCGAAGTGAAGAATTGAGAGATAGTTTGGACGAGGTTGAAGAAATAGCGACGCAGGCTTGGTCCAAGTTGCAAAGTAATTTATTGTACAACATTTGCGTTGTTAAAGCCTTAAAAGATATGTAAATATATTTTAGTATTTATTAACATTCAACTGTCCGTTTTTTTGATCCCGAAAAATATAGATCCAGCGTAGGTCTGTAATCTGATACGTTTTTAAAACCTATGATAGTGAAGCCCTTATAATTTTTTGGAAGATACGAAAAAAATACACAAAAATTATGCTCTTTTATATGCGCTACTTAGGTACTGTACGTATAGGCATTTTAGAGTTCGCTCTGAGACTCAACCACTATGCCTATGGCACAGTGTGAATCTTCCATCAAAATTGCGTCCACTGTTATTTTGACCCTGTAAACCGAATTTAAAGTTGAATTAATTACAATGGAAAATATTTCGATAATTATTATTATTACTGGACGTAAGATCGGGGTGATATCCGATAGATAGTTGCATCATGCCCAACATATTAACAGACAATTTATGTATTCATTGCAGAGGGTTATTTTTTATACATGCAGAGTTTCGCTCTACGGCTTAGAAAAACCGAATAAATATATATTTACACACTTTCTTATATTCCCTAGTTAGGTAGGTACCTATCTTCATAATAATATGCGATCTTCCGAAAACCGAGCCCGTATCAAAGGCAATGGAGTGTGTATCCAGTTATAACAATATAATAGATGATTCTCTATTGTTGTGAACGATGAAAGTGGATAGCGGTTTTATGAGAGGAAAAAAATATTTTAATGTTGTGTATTTGTGTATCTACATACCTATCTACCCTCCGAGTTACCTAATATTAAAATACGCTTATTTCCATATTGGGGGAAAATATATAAGGCTAATAGAGACCAAAGGGTGAATTTTCAAATGAAAATGTTTACCGACAACAAATAATAACAATACACATTCGCGATATTTGAGAGGAAACGTGCTGTAACTGTAAGTATTGAAATTTGAAGTAGGTAGTAGGACCTCCTCTGCCTTCTACGTCAGCAATCCGAAATATCGACAAAGGAAAACTTATAATTACAACCTACCTAACCTACTATTACATTCATTTTCATTTAGTAATGCCGTTATCATTATTTTAAATTAATTTACGATTTAATTAAAATAAAGACTGGTCGCCGCAGTCCGCAGAGTTTTCATTTTCAGTTTCATTTTGGATGTTAGGACCGTACAGAATCAGTATTTGAAGGCTAATTGCCATATTATGTTCATCTACTACTTAATCGAATGCCCACTTACCTATTTATATATAGGCATACCTATTGCTATCTACCATGAATGGGCATGTTGACTATTTTTTAATTTTTAGTCCGTCTTGTAGATTATTAAAAAATATTGGACACGTATTTTTTCTTTTTTTACGTAATCAAAAAATAACGGCGATATATTGAGTTGAAATTTCGCGTGACGTCACTATTCTGACAGTTTGTATGGCGGTTTTGCGGTTAGTGACGTCACGACCTCCTCATCCCAAACTTTAAAGCGTTTTATCTCTGTATATTTTAATTTATTTAAAAAAGCAAAAAATACGTATCTATTGTTTTTTTATTTTCTAACTGACGGACTAATTAGAATTTTGATTTTCAATTGTAGTCAACATCCCTATTTTCTATCATGGTTCTAAATGATTGATGACAGTTGCGATAGAAACGTATATTTTAGCTGTGAACTCCAGGTTTATTTAATAGTTAACTAACTTTCTGGTATGATAATACTATATACCTATTCCCGTACCTACCTAAAGTAGCTATATCCTAACTAATGTTATAAATGCGAAAGTGAATTTGTTTGTTTGCTCGTTTGTTACGCTTTCACGGCTTAACAGCTCATCCAATCAACACAAAATTTTGCATACACGTTGTCAGGGGTACCTACAGAGGACATTCTTATTATATCGGAATTCTCGCGGGAACTCCGAAATTACCGCAGGTGAAACCGCGGGGAACGGATAATCTCAAATAATCTGTACATATAAAATGCTTTGTCCGTAATGACTGACTGACAGATCAACGCACAGCCTAAACCCCTGATCGTAGAGACCTGAAACTTGGAGGATGTTTTATTAGTATGACGTAGGCATCCATTAAGAAAGGATTTTTGAAAATTCAATCCCCCAAGGAAAAGGCGTTGCAAATTTTGTATGGAACAATTCCGCAAGAACCCCGAAATTATTGCGGGTGAAACCGCGCGGGACAGCTAGTATTTTACAAAAATACTAGCTGCGCCCCGCGGTTTCACCCGCGTGAGTTTCGTAATTCCCGCAGGAACTCTCTTTAGGGGGATGAAAAATAGATGTTGTCCGATTCTCAGACATACTGAATATGCATAAAAAATTTCATGAGAATCGGTCAAGCCGTTTCGGAGGAGTATGGGAACGAACGTGACACGAGAATTTTATATATTAGATTATTTATAATTTTGTTCGCCTAAGTCCTATGAGAGTAGTATCTGATATTTATTAATATTCTTAGTTTTTCTGTGCTTAAAATCACATCGTTTTTTCCTATCCATACTTTACAGGGAAACGAATAGGGTACCTACCTATTAATTCTGCTGGAAAGTAGGTACATTGCACCTATCACTATAGAGCGGTAGGTACTTAAAGTTTTATTGATGATGTTAGGTACTAATTAAGCAAGTAGTTATTGTTGTTCGAGTGAAGGAAAGTTATTGATGGCTTTTCGAAGATAGGTATCGGGAGAAATTACGTTCTTGTAGCACCTAAAATACATATAGGTATAGGGGTTCATGCAACTGCGAGAATTCGTACCTAGGTAGAATTGTAGATACTTGAATCTACACCAAAATGTTAAAAAAAACTGTACATACTGATAACTACAATTTCTACATATTATCATTTCACATGTCATTTTTCTTGATTTTTTTAAATGTTTTTGCATCGCTGATTCATTATTTTCGGTAGGTAGGTAGATATTATTTAGTGGTATTACCCAAGTATTAGATACCTATATTTAACGGAATTTGCGAAATCCGCTTTCAACAATATCAATTACGTACTTATTTTTTTAATTACGTAGTCAAGGCAAGGTAGGTTCTTGCTTCACAGAATATCTACTATATTTTTAGACTCTGCAATTTTTCTTCTTCATTGGCTTCCGTCTGTTTGTCAGAGATGATCAGCGAACTTCTTTGAGGGGCGCTTATTGAATATTTTTCGAAAGGAATTAAATCGCGGACGATCGGTTCAGTGGAGTCGGCGTTCATTAATTCCCCGCTTCATTTTCGCAATAAGTATTCATTTCCCCCGTGGAAACGCAGCGCGGGCGCGCTTGGCGGGCGCCGCGCCGCGCCGGGCCCGCGGGGCGGCAGTAGTCCGCCTTCGATGAACATCTGATTGTGCTTCCTTTGCATTATGAATACGAAATTCATCCGTATTATTGAATGCCGAATCGAGTGTTAAGCAAATAACAATGAGGGACGAGAATATAATCTTTTCTTTTTTAAATCTATTGATTCATCTGAAGCTGAGTGTGTGGATAGCATGGATCATGGATTTTATTGGTCCATGGTGGATAGGCAAGAAAGTAGAGGTAAAGGTGCAGTAGGTAAACATTATCTAACATTATGTATTCAATTTTATTATTAACCGACTTCCAAAAAAGGATGCTATGTAGGTATGCCTATTGTCGTGCCGTCTGCACTATCCTGAGTTATGTTTGCCTGAATTCAATTAAGTACAGGTTTACACGGACGACAAATATCTATATAATATAATCTCGCACAATCCATGAAATGTAAAGCATGGTAATATAATGATGAGACGACCAACCAGTCACTAAGAAATCATGTATCATCTCTTCAATGTGAGCTTTACGTTATGATCTCTAATCCATGTGGCTTCGCATTGTTCTGTCATGAGGGTCTGGTCTACCCAGATGAGTAGTGACCCTCCCTGGTCGTCTACAGCTCCGATCTGAACACGTCTGATCGTGTCCTGGTGTCTTGCCTTATTCCGATTTACCCTGCAAGCTCTAGTCTGTCTCGAGCCTGCGTGCATGCCGTAAATCAAGGTTTCTTTTACCTTTCCTGACACCAGTCGGACATGGGGGCTGTGCCCCCACGAGGACCTCCTCCTTCCCCTTAGTCCTGCCCATTCCCAACTTCTTGTAGACGACCTTACAATGATTCGCCTGTGTGCTTCCGGTACACACCCATTTGAGCCTGGGGCTCCCTGTTCAATGTCCTTGACTACCAAATGTACATTGTACTGCAAGATTGAACTTATTATAGATTATGGAGTTTCCCAGTGACTAGTCAGTCGCTTCACCATTCTCTGAACCTATTGTATTAGAATGTCGACTACACTATAATATCTGTGACGACTCACCGAGTGCCTTTGTAACTTACTTCGGGCCGGACGACCTCACCTTACGCTACCTTTTCCGGCATTGCCTCTTATCCGCGCGGTCCCGATCGTCCTGCCCTTTATTCGTCAATCCAGTGCTTTCCTTTTACACTCCGAGCTGGACGACTTCACTTTACGCTGCTTGTTTAGATATTGTCTATTCCACACGCGGTCGCGGTCATCCCGCGCTTGTATGTCCCTCTACCCACACTTTTGTTCAAGCATAAGCAAAGTGTTGCCACACCACAAAATATAGATTGACAGTACGATAATTAGTGTTGATACAAACCAATTGTTACATGGCAAATCGCGCTGTGCGCGACACTCCCAAAAGCAGAAAGAGGTTTAATGCAAAAGTGTGAGCAGGTGACTTGTCCACTCCAGGATTTTCTCTCTGGTTCGAATTGCAGTCAGAGGCGTATCTACCCATGATGTAGGGTGCGCATTTCTTACAGGCGCAGGAGGGCGCCGAGCGCCTTTTGCTATGGTGACCCACTCGGCGCGCGCGTTCTCCGGCCGCGACACTTTCAATGACCAACGTAAAAAGAGCCTCGCCTTGCATACATCCTGCACAGCATTCGGAGCTCTGTATACTACCACTCATCACTATAATTATTACAATCGCACATATATACCATACATACAATAGAAATAGAACACTTCTTACGATCACTCAAGTCGATCAGAGTGACTAGCTACCAAAAGCGGCTCGCCTGGCATGATACTAGTATTTATTGTTACCCACAACCCTACCAACGATTGCGAGGGACCCCAACTTATTACATGGCTATGTGGGTACAAACTAAATAACAGTGTTGCTATAACATAATGCTAGAATTCTCAGTTGTTTCGCATGACATCTCGCGCTTTGCGCGACACTCCCAGAGCAGAAAGAGATTTAATGCAATAGTGTGAGATATACTTTACTCTGAGTTCATATTAATGTGAAGATATATGAGGATATTATAATATGATACACTTTTAGCATGACAGTGGAAAGATGAGTCGACCAGATTTATTCCACTCTTATAAGAATTATTCATAGGTATATTTTAACAGAGAGGTCTTGCCTCTTGCTTGTGGCTGTGCCACATACATTCATATACTTTAGCGGTGAGGTCTTGCCTCTTGCTTGTGGCTGTGCCACATACATTCATGATTCGGTTTTACCGGGTGCCTTTCCATCTCGTTACCCTTGCATGGTTGCAAATCCATGTCGAGTAAAATTCTGGTATTCGTTTGCAGTATACTGACTTCTAATGGCTATGCACTTTCAATGTGAGGTCTTGCCTCTTGCTTGTGGCTATGCCACATACATTCATGATTCGGTTTTACCGGGTGCCTTTCCATCTCTAGTTACCCTTGCATGGTTGCAAATCCATGTCGAGTATTCGTATTCATTTGCAGTATACTGACTTTTAATGGCTATGCACCTTCAATCTACTTGGGCGTCGGTGGACTTGCTCCGGTCTAGCCGGACGGGAGGGTTTTGCCTCTCCCGGAGGTGAGCACCATCCCCAACTTAAATCGACCGTGCCTGTGTGTTTCTGGATCACACTTCAAATACATGGGTGCTCCGGGCTCCCCAGTCCAATGTCTATTGAACTACACGCAAAGGAAAATAATATTAAGTTTCAACAGTTTCCTCATATCATACACTTATGGTCAACATACAGATAATAATAATAATAATAAACCACTTCACGACACACAGATCCACTTGATCCCACAGTAAGCTATTATTAACTTGTGTCGTGGAAACCAAGCAAACGTGGCATATACTACATACATGTGTATTTGCATTACGTGGCATTACATATATATTATACTATAGATATATAAACACACCCACACTGGAAAGTGGAACCACACACACAAAGTTATGTTCATCACACAAAGTGCCTCCTCACCGGGAATCGAACCCGGAACCTCTAGATTAGTGGGCCATTATAAACCATTATAAGTTGACACTTACGTAATACGTTACATTATTACCAGATAGATAAAGCAAAGTTACTTGTATCGTGTAAACTGCGTTAGAGTAGAAACAGGGTTAGATTACCAGAATATCTGTCCTGTATGTCATTGTCCAGAGCCTCTATCTCTTCTATACTCATATCCTGGCTTTCCTCATTCAGGACTTCTCTCTCACGAGCAATAATATCCTGGCCGCATTCCTGCGGCCCTCCCGAACAGAAAAAAAAGGTCCATTTTGTCGCAACATGGTACTGTTTAATAGTCCAGTAGGTTTCTTCTTCTTTTTTAAGAACTCAAGGCCATTGTATCAAAATTATTTCTCTCTCTCTCTCTTGTCGCGATGTCGACAGGGTTAGATTTAGTGTAAATACAGGAATATTCTCTAAGCATTGCGCAAAAAATTTAGTAGTTCAGTAGGTATCAATAATAGAACGACATTGCAAATTTTTTTTTTCTTTTTTTTTTTTTTTTTTTTTTTTTTTTTTAATCACCAAAATATCTATGTATATACTGTCTATTTGTAATAATATTATCAAGGGGCCTCGCGCATCGATGATGTTGGTCGGTGATGTTGCAGCGGAGTGAAAGACCTCGATCAGCTGTAGGTACATTGTAACCTTTGCAAATACCCACCTACGGCTGTGTACGAAAAATGACGCTAATAGAGCAGCCATAAAATCAATTTCAAAGTATACATCTTGCTGCTTTCATTTAATTTATTCCAAATTTTATTACGAAAATTGGATCGATTCGATAAGATTAAGTACTAACTACTAAGTACCGATACTTTTCTATCGGTATCGAACAAGCATCGATATTCGATACCCCACGACCGACTACATTAGAAATTCGCAAAAAAATCACCTCGTAGAATGATATACTCTCGCTAATATCCTTACTAATATTATAATGCGCAAGCGAGCTCGTTTGTTTGTTTGTCACGCCTTCACGGCTAAACGACCAAACCGATCACCTAGGTATGGTATTTTAAACACTTCACGTTAAACCAGAAAATTAACTTTTACTGACGCTTGAACTTAACTGCGCAATTATTACAAAAGCACAAGCTTTGCCGAAATCTGCATAGTGCATACAACATAGTACTTATATTATGTTTTATCTTTGTTGTATACCCTAGAAACCGATATGTACCGTTACCGTTATGTTAAATTAAACTGTTGTTTTACTTATTCATTACTATGTAGTAGACAAAGGTCTAATAGGGCAGTAATAGTAATCTATGGTTTACAAAATAAACAACAAAACTTAACACAATAGCCATAATAAAATAATCTATCAAGACAGATAAAATTAGTCTTCTTTACAAAAATAAAGGTTGATAAATTCATACGGTTTATCAGTAATACTATTTAGATAAATTGCTCGATATCTACATCCCTTAGAAAAAATAGAAAAATAGAGAACAGTATACCTTTTGTAACTATTGTTCCTTTAGGCCTGGCTCATACATACAATTTTTATTTGAACTATTTGTTGTGTTTCATAAGTTTATAGGAATGTGACTGTGATCATAGAACTTGCGCATACTATCAACACACTGTTGTTCGACAAAAAAAAACCCATAGTTGTGTGGAATTCACAAGAAGTTTAGTCGATGTAGAAGTTAAGGTATGGTTACTTACAAGTATGCGGCTAGCCTTAATTTGTTAATCATATGCAAGGAAAAAATATATCACTTACTGCCAATACAAATAATACAAGCACAACCTCTGTACACAGAACATATTAAAACATAAAGGAGGAAGGTAGTTTAATAAGTAAATGGTTTTATTAGTAGGTACCCATCTTTGACTGAAAAGACAAAGAAAAGTCAAATAAAAACTCAAACAAACACAAATACAAAAAAGATTAAAATAGCGGGAAATTTAACAAGGAAGAGCCAGAACGAATCTGGCTTCCCATGTTATATCCCAGCATCTCCACCATTTTGTCGTGCCGTCTGCACTATCCTGAGTTATGTTTGCCTGAATTCAATTAAGTACAGGTTTACACGGACGACAAATATCTATATAATATAATCTCGCACAATCCATGAAATGTAAAGCATGGTAATATAATGATGAGACGACCAACCAGTCACTAAGAAATCATGTATCATCTCTTCAATGTGAGCTTTACGTTATGATCTCTAATCCATGTGGCTTCGCATTGTTCTGTCATGAGGGTCTGGTCTACCCAGATGAGTAGTGACCCTCCCTGGTCGTCTACAGCTCCGATCTGAACACGTCTGATCGTGTCCTGGTGTCTTGCCTTATTCCGATTTACCCTGCAAGCTCTAGTCTGTCTCGAGCCTGCGTGCATGCCGTAAATCAAGGTTTCTTTTACCTTTCCTGACACCAGTCGGACATGGGGGCTGTGCCCCCACGAGGACCTCCTCCTTCCCCTTAGTCCTGCCCATTCCCAACTTCTTGTAGACGACCTTACAATGATTCGCCTGTGTGCTTCCGGTACACACCCATTTGAGCCTGGGGCTCCCTGTTCAATGTCCTTGACTACCAAATGTACATTGTACTGCAAGATTGAACTTATTATAGATTATGGAGTTTCCCAGTGACTAGTCAGTCGCTTCACCATTCTCTGAACCTATTGTATTAGAATGTCGACTACACTATAATATCTGTGACGACTCACCGAGTGCCTTTGTAACTTACTTCGGGCCGGACGACCTCACCTTACGCTACCTTTTCCGGCATTGCCTCTTATCCGCGCGGTCCCGATCGTCCTGCCCTTTATTCGTCAATCCAGTGCTTTCCTTTTACACTCCGAGCTGGACGACTTCACTTTACGCTGCTTGTTTAGATATTGTCTATTCCACGCGCGGTCGCGGTCATCCCGCGCTTGTATGTCCCTCTACCCACACTTTTGTTCAAGCATAAGCAAAGTGTTGCCACACCACAAAATATAGATTGACAGTACGATAATTAGTGTTGATACAAACCAATTGTTACATGGCAAATCGCGCTGTGCGCGACACCTATTGCGACGTTGTTCCAGGCACCCATTGATATGTACATCGCGCGTCTGTTTTTGTAGTTCTACATAGCTTGCAGGGTTATACCTACTACCTATATTTGGTATGGCTAGGTGAGGAGCGTGGGCCATGCGTTCAAAAGGGCTCTTTTGTCCTACACCTGGATCCAAAGCACTGAGCCACTGATCGAGTTCCTCGTGAACTACTCCGATTCTTCCATATTAATTTTTTTCTTAATTGTACCTACTTGCTAGATGGCTTATAAAGTAACAAAATAAGAAGTTCCTTTCTAGGTTTATTTTTTGTAAATATTTATTTATTTACCTAACTGATCTTATAAGAATTCCGAAACTCACGCGGGTGAAACCGCGGGGCACAGCTAGTTAGCAATAAAAGTACTTATAGTATTTTTCGTACTATATAATTTTTCTATAATGTATGTATAGTGATTATAATCTACTGAAATATAGTACGATACTAGGTACATACAGGGTGTCCCGTAAATCGACGTCAAGCCAGAACCAGGTGGTAGGCTAATAGGCTATATAGTCATAACAGCTGTTAACAGAAAAATATAAAAATCTTTGCTATGCCTATTTAAAAAAAGGACAGTCATTAAAAACTGACGAAAGCAATAATTTTGAAAACTTCGTTGGCAAAAACTTAAATTTTTTAGCATTAGTTTTCAGAAACACTATTCAGGATTACACAATAAGAAGAAAACTGAGAAAAAGTTAAGGTTTGTAGCAACAGGAGTTAAAGAACCGTCGTAGGGTGTAAATTTCAATAATTTTTATAAATGACCTTTTTAAAGAGTATTTTTTAAGTTTTTCTATTAAGTTATGACTATCACCCGGTTCTGACTTGAAGTCGATTTACGGGACATCCTATTATTATAATATGAGTGGCAAGCCTACTTACTACTAGTTTTTCAAGGCTCTTTTTCGGCACGTGGTTTTAGAGTTGTTTTTTCAGTCAATTTATATCAATGTCGCAGTTACAAGAATTTTGAGTTACTTTTGCACTTTAAAGGTTACTTTAATTGTAAAGGCGCGATGCTCATCTTTATTCCATAGGAGTGGAATTTCTTCCAGCAGACACCAATAATTAGGTAGGTACTTAGGTACATAGACGACAGTTCTCCTGCAACTCAGACCAAACTACGTATAGGTATATATGTATTTAGTCCAAGTTTTGCAACGACGAAAATTGAAGGTGCATTTTGTGATAAGTATGTATTTGTATTGTATGTATATATATTTATATGTTTATTTTGATTGTATCACAATATTAGGTATAAGTTAAGGTATTGAATGGCAAAAACTCGTAATACTTAACACGTAAGAAAAGTAATTTTAACATGTTCGTAGGCTATTGCGCCTTCATTTGTAAGCGCTTTAGAAAATGTTAATTTCCGGAGGGCGTTAAGCGCTGGTGGCGTTGTAGTTTTTATGCAAGTACCTATTGCTACGTGTGCAGCTAAGTATGTGTTAACGTGCAAGAAAGTAATGTCCATGCTGGACCTACGGCATTTGAGTTGTAGAGTTACAAAATATAGAGCTGTTCTAAAAATGTCTCTACCTATTGCAATTAACCATTCTACTTATAGAACTATATCTTCTTTGTCACTGTGTTATTGTTATTCTATAAAGGTAACTTTAATCTAGAGTTTAATGTGTACAGTAGGTAGGTAAGTATGCGTATTTACTTGTGTATATCTACAAGTTATATACAAGTACCTATTAAGTTCTCATTCTACTTATCACTAGCAAGAGAGTAGTAATTAAGTCATAAACAACCAAGTAGGCTTTTCTGCTATAGAACTCTTAAGAGTAAATTTTAGTCAGTTACAGTTTAGTCTCTGCTTTCCGCTCCGTAGCACAGCCCCCTACCGAATTCCGTGCCGAATCCTAAGGGCTGCGAGGACGATGGCAAGCTAAAGTCGATTTGATACACTGAATCAAACCAGTTTTGAGCAAATTATACCCGAATGTGCCCAATCCTCTGCGTTTTGACTTAGGATAAGCACTGTATGTTACGTATAAGTAGGTATGGTTACTTGGTTTATAAATATGATTGAATGCTAACTGTGATCGTAACTTCATTCAAAATGAGAAGTTCTTCGTTCAAAGTGAGAAGTTTCGTTTTTCAGTCCAAAAGTTCTCATTGCATGTTGATTAATCTTAAAGAATAACATATCAAATTAAAAATTTGAGCCAAGCTCACTATCGCATCAATATTAAATTAGAAAGAAGAAAAGCGAGGGTAATAATTTCGGTTCACGATGACATTGCACCTAACGTGATGATAAAACAAGTGAACTCGAGGAAATGAGAAGTGTCGTCCATTTTCTATTACCGATGTTTTATTCCGGACGATTTAACTTTTTCAGTGAAAAGTTATGAATGCTCGCAAAGTTGGGTCTCGAGTAAAAAGATAGGCACCTACTACCACGACAACATACATTTTTAAATAAAACCCATCTCATAAGTTCAAAAGTTGTGTAAAATGTTCGTGAAATGAATTATGAATGAAAATTTTTTAATTAAGTATTCAGGTACTGTCTCATTGCTCTTAATCTTTATCTAGTAGGTATATTGAAATAATGATACGCAAATTAGAACAGTAAGTACCTATATATACTTACTATAGGAAAGTAGATACGAGTGCCTACTTCCAAATGATAGAGTAAAGCAAAATATGCAGTTTCCAGATTTAATCACGCCAGATCGGTTACGAAGCCAGATTAATATTACAAATGCAAAAGTAAGTCGTCTGTTTGTTACCTTCTCACGTCTTAACTACTCAACCAATCATCATGAAATTTTGCATACACGTTGTCTCCTGACAAAAACTACCTACAGAAAATGGCCTTCTTATCCCAGAATTCTCGTAGGAACTCCGAAATTAACGCAGTATTAATAAATATGAAGTAACTAAGCTTTAAATAGAAAACACTGTTTTGACCTCAACCAAGTTTTCACTTCTCACGCACGTAATTTTCTTGTTTATCTATACTGAATGACTGTTTAAGCTCTTGTGCATATAAAACAAATTGTTTACTACTTTTATCATCAACTTATAATAAATATCTTAAATATGTTAATGTCTCAAAATGAATGACATGTTTTATGTCCCCTAATTGTTTAATCGCATCTTTAGAATTAAAGTGACCTAAATCAAAAATTCTGTAACTGCTGTTCCTTAGATACTAATTTTATCTTACTTATTAATATTATAAATGCGAAAGTGAGTTTGTTTGTTTGTTTGTTACGCTTTCACGGCTAAACGGCTCAACCACGAAATTTTGCATACACGTTGTTAGGGGTACAGAGAAGGAAGGAAGGAAGCTACTTTTTACCCCGAAATTCCCATGGGAATTTCGAAATTAACGGGGAAGAAACTACATTAATTTTTGCAGAGCTACACGTTATCAAGGTTAGGTACCAGAAAAAAATATAAGGTAGTAAGTACTTTTATCTCGGAATACCCGCGGGATCTTCGAAACTTACGTGGGTGAAACCGCGAGGAACAGCTAGTATTGATTTAAATTGACTTAAAAAAACCTCTAAAACACATCTCTGTCACTATCGTTGATCGCTTATTCACAAAAGCATGTTAAGTGAAGACATTTCTGCTTAATTCCCACAATTTGCAATTTTTGAGTTAGGTCACTTTAACTCTAAAGGTTCGTAATCACTTTACTACTTTTTAAAGACAACTGTTGTACCTACTAGATATCTATTTTTAATTTAGTCAAAACTTTACTATCTTCTTCATAAACTCAAATATCGAAACTAATAAACTAGCAATTAATGAGAAAAGCAGACACACTAGCACAATCGATTGAACATATTTGAAAGCTATAAGTTATGACTAGTTTGATTAAATTGATTGCGTAGTAGTTATTTCATAAAAAGGAGTGATAATAATGTACGAGTACCTATAGGTAGGTACAGGTACAGGTACAGGTACCTACGTAAGTACAGTTTATCGCCACCGTTATTATTTAGACATAATACCTAATAGGCTTTTTTATATTTGTTAGTTAGTTTCGAAATTCCTGGAGGAATTTCTGGACAAAAAGTCAACCACCAGTGCGGAAAGAAATTAACTAAATCCGATTGTGAGGTACGAATTAGATGCCGTGTGGTTAGACTGTATGACCGTATTGGCGTCTTGTGGACCACCAATTTACTGCATCTAGATAATTTGATTGTATAAAAAAATTGGATGATCCAGCAAGCTCAATAACCGGTATATTATCAGTGAATGGTTAATCGCGTTTCTGAAAGTAGGTAGTATTCGTAAGCGGCGCCGTTTTTATGGCGTAATAAAACCGATTTATCATTCAATTGTCGATTGAAATGATTGAGCGAGCAATTAATAATGTCTATCGAAGGTAGTGATGGTCGCGTAACGCGTTCCATTGGCCTTGTAGATATAGTTAAAATCGAATCTACGTATTAGGTTAATCGATTTAACACGTTAAAGCTGCAGCGCCATTTTCAGAGGACTAAATTGGCCAGTGTGTTTGAGACTTATTGGAACTCGTAACCGTACTTTATATTAGTTTTTGAGTTATATCGTAACAAACAAACAAACAAAAATCACATCTTTCCTCTTTATAATATTAGTATAGATGTATTGAAATACCCATTTAAAAAAATATTTTATTATTTTTCTGTAGTATGAAATATAACGCGTGAATGATTTTTTTAATTAGGTAGATTACATTCTCAGGAGTTTTGGCATATACCTATTTAATATATGTGGAAACTAATAAATATATTGTATATTGTATATACTTAGGCGTTTTAGGGTTTGAGGTTGTATAAATAAAAAAAGAATCATCAAAATCGGTTCCCCCACTCGAAAGTTCTGAGGTAACAAACATAAAAAACAACATATGCGTCGAATTGAGAACCTCCTCCTTTTTTGAAGTCGGTTAAAAATATAGGTTCTACACACAAAATAATATGCCGAAAATTTAATTTTTTAACTAGTTTCGTCGATAGTGTAGAAATCTTTTACCTACATAACTAGGTATAGACTATAGATGTATATTGTCTACTAAATCCCAACTTGTTTATCAACTTATTCCCAAAGGACTATTTGTAATTAATAACTACGATATACTTAGCACGATAAATGTCTAGGTACGTGCTTGCTACTAATTAACTGATGCCTATACTTGCTCACAACTTATAGTAATATAAGGAAAAAAAATTAAAGATGAGCTCCAGTGAGTCGATGAAGGAAGCATCTGCCAGCTGCCAATAGGTATGGATATTTGCCTACTAAATTCACGTTCTGATCTTCTGTACACACCCAATACAATTTGGAATTATTCATAAGCGATCAAAAGCAATAGCATTCAATGCACGTCTTGTATAGTAAGTATGTAGTAGCAGAGGTATCGAATACCGATGTCTGACCCGCGCACCGACCGCTTTTGCTTTTAAATAAACCTGTATGATTTTACGGGAGCATTAAATTGAGCAAACAGGAAGCTGTGTAACGTAGTAAAATTGTTCGTGAAAACTTTATGCTGCTGCAGCGAGCGGTCACCAGCCAGCAGCGGACGCGGACGGGTTAATTAAACGCAAACATTTGACAGTTTGTCCTGTCCATCGACTGGATGCGGTCTGCGCTGCCTCTCTCTATCGGCTATTGGTGCCAAGCAACGGAGAAAAAAAATAAATTTAAAATCTATTCAGTCTAAAAGTACATACTTGACAAACTTCCATATTATCCGTAGTTTATAGGTATACCTACCTAGGTACTCTACGAACCATACTATACTTATTAAAACATTGTAAGTACACCGTACCGTACAAGTACAAGTATTATACGGCTGATGGGGTTTTTTTTGACCGGGACCGGTAAAACGGGACCCTATTACTAAGACTGCGCTGTCCGTCCGTCTGTCTGCCTGTCAGGCCGTCTGTCACCAGGTTGTATCTCATGAACCGTGGTAGTTACACAGTTGACATTTTCACGGATGATGTATTTCTGTTGCCGCTATAGCAAAAAATACTAAAAGAAAAGAATAAAATAAATATTTATGGAGGCGGAGGCTCTCATAGAATAAACATGTTTTTTTTTGCCTAATGGTACGGAACCCTTCGTACGAGAATCCGACTCGCACTTGGCCGGTTTTTATTTTAAAACTAGCGGCCCTACTCAATCCCTCCTAATACTGGGGTGAAACTCAGCTGCATTAGCGCCACGCGCCATAACGTGTGGATCGGAGATTTCTATGATTTTAAAACCAAAAGTAGGTAGGTAGAGGTACCCAAAAAATAGCCACTTGACGTTTTTAATTTACTTATACTACCTAAATAATGCTGCAAAATTTCTAGTAATAATTTTTCTCCCATCGATTTATTTTTAAATGTAATAAATCTTAGAAAAAAAATTATGATAATAATAAATGTTGTGTATGTGGGTGTGTACCTATACTTATATGGTATGATAATTAAGATCTATCTATCTAGGAGTAGGTATGTTATCTTCTTGTTTATGCAGGTACGATATTAAGTACATAGCTGATAGCACTAAAGCTCATGCAGACGAAATAAAAAGTTCTGAGCACTAAAGTTATTTACTTTTGGTTATTTACGTTCGGTATACTACGATTTTTAATAAAATAAAATACATCAATAAGAAATTCTAACATTATTCTACTATCGATTTCTTTTTTCTTCTCTTTTTAGCTTAGTAGATAATAAATTATAATAATATGATTTTTCAGAGCGGGTGACGATAGTTTCACTCTTTTATCCACATTTACCTCGGAAATGGTATTTTTGCTATTCGATATCTGAGCGCAAAAGCCGTTTTTATCCGCTTGAGGTTGTAGGTCCTGTACCTATCTACCTAAGTATTATTTGTTATAGATAGGTAATATAAATATTTTTCTGTAATATTGTAGTTAATATTTACCTGAACTGAAATAAAAGTATGTTGTGATTATAAATGTTTTATTTTGCATTTAGTCATTTCCTCGCTGAGGGGAGATGAAAAGTTACGTGTTGCACTCGAGTGCAAAAATTTTTCAACTTGTGCTCTTTTGATTCCCTCGCTAACGCTCAGGATTCTAATTTTTGAATCCTTCGCTTGCTCGGTCATAAAGTTGAGCACGCGGTTAAAAAGCAACTTTCTTCTTTTTTCAATATGGCAACAGACGCCTTCGATTGGTATAGGCGCAATATTCATGCCAATGTCAGTCAGAGAAAACAGTGCACAGTTACAAAGAACTAATATTATGAACAGATTCAGAAAGAATGTTGTCATTACCTATCCCTAAGAAGAGGACTGGTAGGTACTGGACTTTCAGGAAATTCAATAAGTATAATAACTTTTATTTATTTTTAACCCAATTTCGCATAACGAAACTTTCATATTGGGCAAGCTTATTATTCACCGATGACAATACTCGAAGTACAGTAATTACATCATAAGTTCATGATATTACATGTTATAACTAGGAATTCATCAATGGCGTTGGTATAACTATTTTTTTAACTACACTTAAACTGCGATTCGGATTATTATCACATAATACTAAGTAGTTAATTTGTAAAAAAACTAAACTAAATAAAATGCCGGATTCTTCATTGAACACATTCGATGTTGGCTACACGATACGTACGAGTTTAATCTAAATAATAGAAAATAAACTTTAAAGTGACCAAATTATTAACTATTTTGAAAAAAAAAGCGCGATGTGCTCTGTACCTATGTAGGATATTTCATAATGACTCTTCCTTTATAAATAGCTAACGGTTAAAAGTTTTAAACAAGCAGGCTTTTTTATGAAAATTACTCTCATAATCAGCCTTTATGCCCGTTAGGGTAGATACAGATCCATCTACTCGCCGAGGGGCTGTAGGCGGTAGTCTGCGGTGAATTTCTCATATACGCTAACGAATTGCTTCGATAAATTCGTTGAAAGTGAATAATTTTTCACATTAGCTTTGTTGTGATACTAGCTGACTGGTAATATGTTTAAATAAGACCCCGACATACTTAGCGAGGTTCAGTTAATACTGTATCGACTTTAACAAAGTCGACGGAACTATGTCCCTAAACTAACCTAGCATGTGATTCTTTGCATCATAATTACAGTGAAACAGCAAAGGAACCTAATTTGAAAAATTAATCACTTTATCGCATTTATCACATGACCTGTTAGATTGTCCATTGAAAATGACACCTAATAATCTTGAGTTTTCTCGAAATTCCTGGAGTTTATTTGATTAAGTACCTGTCTAATTGTCTACGCGATCGAATCAGTCGTTCGAGAGTCATCAGTGCTTTTTTAATACAGTTGCTCAAAAAGTGGCGTATTGCAGGGACGTTTAGCGTTCGGGATGTGGGCTATTACATACTCGAGCTTTTTGTTTACCTTTCCCGAACTCGTGCGTTCTCTTTGCCAACTGTCAAAAATGGCGACACGACTTTGACACACTTTTTGCATTGCGAAACGTAGGTTTCGCATTACTAATACGACTAGCGCCATCTCTTGATCACAGTTGGAACTTAGTTGAGTTTGTTGTGTTTTTGATATTTTATTAAATTGCTTAATTTTTTCGTAACTGTTTAAAAAATAGTTGTTCAGTACACGTGCGGAACCGTCATTGCAACTAGTTCCGACTGTCAACCCTCACCTTCGGCTGCGCCTCGGCTCGGGTAGACATTTGTCGGAACTCTTTGCAATGACAGGCTTTCCGCACTTATAATGAAATATACTATTAAATTGGTAATGCTGCAATGGTACCTACACCAAAATTTAGTTAATTCTGTGAGCGAACAACGAAACCCGAACTTTATAAAGATAAAGTTCGGGTTTTTTGCCTCGACGTTCAGGACCTGACATCTACCGTGACTTTATAATCGCAATAGATTAAATCCTTCAAAGACGGTTCAGCGATGGCTTGCTCACGCTTCCAATCCTACCAATCCTAGTACCTCTAAGCTCCTCAATCAAATCGTTTACATATACATTAAAGAGGTCCGGAGAGGTCAGCCCACCTTGACGCACGCCACACTCTAATATATAATCATTAGAGACGGCGTCGCCCCATCTCACAAAATTTGTCTGGTTCTCACACCAGTACCCCAACAGATCTACAGTCTTTCGTGGTATATTAGATGTACTATTAGCTTTTGCCGTAATCGCTGATGGTTAACTAGATCAAAAGCACGACTCAAGTCTAGGAAGCAAGCATAAATAGATGTACCTCTATTTATGTAGTAGTTAACAGTCGACTTGAGACTGAAGACTGCAGAATCCGTCGAGAGCCCGGAGCGAAAACCAAAATAACTCAAACTCAATAGCGAACACATTTTTGATCGATTTCGATGCAACTAACCACGTCATACCTAGGCTATCTACTACATCTACAGAAATACTTCTTACTTTTGGACCCGACATCGAAACGATGGGTAACCAAAGCAGTATTTGTTACCTACACGTAATCAAAAGAACGTTTATAAAGACGTAAGTGTTCCATCGAATCTATTGCACAACCAAACGTACTCTTTACAGTGCTTAAAGTTAAAAATATAATTATATGAGTGTAGGTACATTAAATGAAAAGAAAACGCTTTCGTCAGCGGTATATATAACCCAGGTAGGTGGGTATGTTAATTACTAAAAACAACCCTTTCATCGTCCTCCCTTTTCCGTTTTATATGTATACGTATGCTTTATTTATGAATATCGGTACCGATGTGATTTGTTGAGTGGTTTAATTTGAATGTACATAATTATACCCACTTACGCGGGATTTTTGTGGAAATTAAAATGTTGCATTTTAACTACCTACCTATGAAATTAGTTTAGTCTTGAAAGTAATTTTGTTGATGCTATTATACCTATTATGTTTCGAAATCGGAATGTAATCGCGATGCGAGACTCCGCGGGTGCGCCAACGGAACTGCATGGATTTACGAGCATCAGTTCTTCCGCTCCGTATTCCGTACACTTTTAAGTTCTAAGCACTTCAAGCTATATCACACGGCAGAAAAAAAAACAAAACACTTATGCTAAATAAACACTTTTTAGTCTTCTATTACTTTTATTCATAGATTATACCTACATAACAGCTACTTATATATTTATAGACTACTATAGCTGTTACCCGTTGTTTCACCAGCGTTAATTTTGGATTTCCCACGGGCATTCCGGAACAAGATGTGTCATTCTCTGTAACTATAACAACGTGTATGCAAAATATGATGACTGGTTGAGTAATTAAGGCGTGAAAGCTTAACAAACAAACAAATAAACTCACATTCGCATATAATAGTAACGACTTACAGAGCTTACAGGCTGAGCATTTTTTAAAGTTTATCACGATATAACTCGTATATCTTAATTATATGCACATTTTACATTATAAAACCTAAGTGGCGCAGTAGCTAAGTCTCCATGCGAACAGCAAGCAGCGAAACAGAAGTCAACAAAAAATTAAGCTTAATTCAGCAAGAGTCGGGGTCTTTGTTCTTCTAATCCTAACTTTTCTTTCAGATAGCATTCAGTCAGCTCTTAAATTAAGAATTTATTTCACAACTTCATACTTTCTGTTCTCCTTTGTGTTGCATCACAATGGAAATTATTATCAATTGGAAAACTTTCCGTTTCCACGAGTTCACAAAGCCTCACGTTTTATTTTTCGTTTTCTTTGTATATTTCGTAAGAAGATCCTCCACTATGAAGTCTTATAAAATTTCCGACAAATAACCGTGTATATATACCTAAAGAACAGTTTTATCGAAAGCATTTGAATGATCAAATCCCAAAAAAGAATGGATTAAATTTTATGTTTCGTACCTATTTAGTAAGTATTATATTATGTACCTATAGTATGTTATTTTTTAAAAAGGGTCCGTGTTCGGTTGGAATATTCATGATTACGCTGAGTATAGCATTAATGGTTGTTTTGAAATCTTTCGTGTGAAAAGAAGCAGTGTAATTCTAGGGTATATTTTGCACGGGTCTAAAATTGATTTATTAATGCGAGAATTGCTCGAAAATTATAATATTATCTTTTAAAAACGTTGGGTGAACAGATAAATAAATGTAATTTTTTATTTATGAGTAACCATTTGGTAAGATTTAATTTAAAAAGACAATAGGATTTATATAATGTAGAAATATAGGTACCTACTAACATAGGTGCATATCTGTATAGTTTCATTGACTTTATAAAGTAGAGAGCTGTCTGCTGCTCTATCTAATATAAGCTATAAGGCCATTAAGGTTCACCAGCAAAATTGTAAAAGTCTTACAAACGTAAATAAATATTAAATAGACAACTTGAATTTAACCAAGATAGTAGGTAGGTATACATATAGAAACAACATGGACAGTGTCAGTACGTATATTTCTTTTATTACATCTAGTTATTACAAAGACAAAATTAATTTGTACAACATAATATATAAATGGTGTAAGGTTAAACGAGGGACGTACCCATTAAAGAATGGTATTTATAGTATTAGAAGAATCTAATACTGAATACTTCTACCGTCTTAAATATCTCTAAAAAACATAACATAAATTGTCCTAAATCGATAAAACAAGATTGATGAAAAATTAAGTGCGCAAGTAGCCCGAGCCCCGACGTGCTGACGGATCACCCAATGGGTCATTTGATGCCCCTTTCCTTCGTGTTGCCGCTGACGCGCCAAAAACTTAAATACCTATAGGTAATCTTCGTTCATCCGCTTCCATCCGTCTTTTAATTTAAAATTTTTCTCTGTGATTGACCCGCCTATTTTATGATAACACTTGTATTCATTACGTATGAGCGTGAATTATCGAGAGCTTGAATAAGTTCCTCGTTTAAATTTACACTTTGTATAGTAAAATTATATTGGTCTCATGAGTCGTGACAAACGATCGTAAGAGTAGGTATAGTTTATACACAGAGCTGGCAAGCCACTTTAGCTGAATTTAATCCACCGCAGCGGATAAAGTTCCCTTCAGAAACAATAACAGTTCGTTCACTGACATAATGTGGTCGCGCTGCTTCCCCCAAGGGAAGTTTTAAGTGCAAAAGGCCTTACAAGTTTATGTGTCCGATGAATCTAGGAACCCTCATAATGAAAAAGTTGTAATTTGATTTGTAACGCCGACCACTAGTCGTCATTGTTTTCATTTAGACACGAAAGTTAGACTTTGAATAAGTTTCAAAGTACGAGTAGAGTAGGTACTTTAAACCCGTGTCATGAATAAGTGATAAGGTTTGCACTATAGCTGGCCCCCGCGGTAATTTCTGTCTATTGGTGACAACCGCATGGATATCCGTTCAGTAGTTTTGAGTTTATCGCGAACAGACAGACAGACGCAGCGGATGATTTTGATTTATAATATGTATAGTGTTACTATAGAATAAAATTTTAAGTGTCAGGTATAACTGTACCTATACCTATTTACCTACGTATAGATCAATCATCACAAGAGGATTGTTACGTTTGAGGTTTTGTCACTCTCTATTGGTTTTATTGAATTTAAAACAACTATTACACTGGTCAACACAAGTTTTGTTTCCTTTATTTTTTTTTCTGTTACTGGATATTTCTATGGCCCTGACTATGGAAAAAATACTGGGAGATTGCTAACAGCTTTACTTTTTGAAATATACAGTTTTATTATTTTGACAAAAAATAAAAAAAAAATAATACAATATGTTAACAAAATTTCTATTGAACCCTATCAAATGATCTTTTATAAGAATTCTTTGAATTAACAACTTTAGAAAGATCTCGTTGCAAACTCCAGCAATAGCCTGGCATCATATGTGAGTCCCATACGCCCCTGATAACGCCCTTCCATTGTTGGAAGATCCTGATGGAATCTTTTATCCTGTTCCTCACTAAAATCACCCAGATTTTGTGGCAATCAGCCTAAATGCGAATGCAGGAAGTGGATTTTTATAGCTTATGCTCATGTTTCACCCTAGCTAGCAAGTTCGATAGCATGGACTCAACAAAGCTCGACGTGGTCATTAGATTTTGCCTAGTAAATTACTCATAACCAAAAGATATGAATTCCAAAATTTGGATTCGACTTCAGTCATTGATTTGACGAAATTAGGATCTTTCACGAGTTGCCTAATCATCTGTGACCCATCAAAAACATCAGCTTTCAATTTTTCTTTACCTACTTAAGTAATCCTGGCGAATTTTCTTTCATGCAAGTTGCGTGAAAGAAAATTCAAACATTCGTCACTTTTTTCAAGCGCCTTCACAAACTGTTTTATTAGACCGCGTTTAATATGAAGTGGTATGGTGCGGTTTTGGCTACCTAAAGGCTCTTTTTCCACTGGACCATGACCGTAGACATACCATACATTTCTGGCATACAATACGAGGAACCCATGGCTTGTCCTGATTACACAATTTTATTTTTAAGTATTGGTGATACGCAGTTTTTACAAAGTCCAATACTTATTGGTTTTCGACTTTTTTTAAATTCATATTCACCAAAAATATAGCAATAATAATCTGGATTAAGCACATAACATCTTCGTGACGAAGCCATATCGATAATAACAACAAAATATATTTCAGTGTCCAATAAAAATCTCAAATCTAAGTAAAAATAGTAAATGAAGGTAGTTAGCTATAACTCAAAAACAAAAGCTGTTAGAGAAAAATTGTTGCCATACTTAAAAAATACGAGTCAGTTTGAGATAGAAACAAAAAAAAAATCACAGGAAACAAACAATTTTTTTTTTTTTGTTGACCAGTGTTATCTACGTTAAGTCTACCTATGTATTAGGTACCTACATATCTAAACGGTGACAAAATACTACTTAAAATTATAACTACTATAACCCAACTTTTGAACTCTTATTATTTAACTTTCTTAGGTCATCGCTTGATTGAAGAGGTCGCGTCTAATGTAATTATCATATTCCATCATCTAGGTCATAGCAACGTTGTGCAGTTCATAGGAGTATATCAGTTTTAAGTGAATAGCGTCGAGGTAGAGTCGGAAATATCAATTTCACTTGTGTGGCAGTTGTATGTAGTGCATGTATCTTTACTGCCGACTGTATGCCAACCGTTCCAACTATCGATTTATTCGACGTTGATTGGTTATTATAGTTGTGTTTTTTGACTTTTTAAAGAATCGGAGTGCAAAATTTTTGAAATAAAAAATATGGCAATTTATTTTCCTCTCCTATCTATTTCTGCGGTTCATAGCATAGGTTTTTTTAATAAATCAATGTTTTATAGCATAGGTTTTACCCAGTTTGGCTCCTATCATTACCAATACATTCGTTGTTGCATCCATCTTGTAAATATAAAATGCACTGTTGAGAAGTTTATTCTTTTAGGTTTAACTCCGTAATTTTATGATATCTTCATCATTGTTTAATTTTGTTTCAATTGTTATGGGCAATTGATACGGCTGATTGTAAGTACAAGGAATATTAGTGAAAAAATTTCTCCACAGTATTCATCGTACATGATGAGGGTAGATCTCCCAAAAGATGTCCGTCGCGTCGACGGTCTAGTGAAGATTGTGATACCCAGCCGAATAAGGGGTGATGCAAACCTGATAGTCGTCGAGATTTTTTCTGTTTATGTATTTATACCAGCTATAAATTGAATTCAATAAATCAAATTACGATGTAGCTAGAAAGGCAATTAAGTAGAAGATACGTGGCTTGATGGATTAAGTATTGGGTATTTAACAAAGTAAGCACACATCTCTTGGTACAATCTTGGTTGGTTCTTTTATGCAATAAATTTTTGTGATAATTATTTGCTTAAATGGGACCCACCCTCGTAAATCTCCATTTGTGAATCCTCAATTTTATTTGTTTCTATCGTGCTCCCATCGTGGGTCGAGTCGACCCCTGGGGATCGACATCGATCACTTTTGGAATGACTGGTTCAAATAAGAACTGTCGGTCGAAATTTAGATAGTATGTTGAACTTAATGTAATCTCTGTAAAGTCTAGCTCTAGAGCAAATGTGTATTAGATTGTTTCTCTGCAGTGGTTATATGGGTACCTACTCGCTGGCTGGTGGCTGGAAAGCGGCGAGTGAACGAGCGTCAGTCTCTTGCCAGTGGCTATTCCTCAGTAATAACATAGCTCACTAATGGATTGTGCACTATAACATCCATGCTATACTCGATGCAGAAGAACCATTTCATACATTTGTTGTTCGATATAGTCTATTAATTTCTCGTTACACGCTTTTATTGAAAATACAGAATTATTTTCTTCTTAAAAATCAATAAGTACCCATAAAAATCAATTGCCGTTCGTATGTCTCGCAAAAATTATCGATAATTTTTTTTTTTTTTTTTTGTGGTCGTTGGACAAGGTTAATAAAGTATGGTCCAAAAAAAATTATGAGATCCTGCGGAAATTCCGAAACCCATGTGGGTAAAACCGTAAGCACAGCTAGTTATATAATAAAATATCGGAGTTTACAATTTTTTTACGGTACACGATAACTTGCCTTGTATAGTAAAAAATCATAATTTAACATAGAAGCTACCACACACTAACACTAATTGAATATTTTTTATGTAAGTATAACCATTAAAAAGCTTTAAAATGATTATATAGATAAAGTATAATAAATATAAAATAATTAATTCTCACAAGATATCTTGATATTATGTAGGTAAAAAGTTAAATTCCTAGGAATATTACTCAGTATACTTGCTGTGCCTCTTGGTTTCACTGGCATGAAACATTTTTATATAACTTCCCACAGACTCATTCGATTTAAATGAAATACAGCCTAGGTATATGTAGCTCTAGGCTAAGTTTAATCTACCTGTGAAAATCGCTTGACAATCTGTTCAGTAGATTCAGAGACTATCGTAAACAGACAGACAGGTAGACAGAAAAGAATTTAAACAATTCTTGTGGTTGGTTATACTCTTCTTTTATCGCTCCCTGTCAAAAGTTAAGAATATTTATGTACGAAATCGCGGATTCTACTTTTATATTATAGTAGGTATCTAGGTATATTAGGTGTCTATTTATAGAGTAGTCAAACCCTTTTTGTATCCGTTGGTCCATACACCAAACGGTTGACACTAATATTTAATTTTTCATGAAAAAAAAAAACTTCATAGAATGTTACGAATTAAGCTTGAAACGATCTAAGCTACTGTATAATATCAGTGTCTTCTTTGCTTCGTTTTATCTGAAATATTCAAAAGAAAACGATTCGTAAGCAGTTGACTCACGGCAGAATACAACAGTGACAAAGAAACCTTTAACGACCTTAAATTTATCGTGAACTTTCCACTAATACCCTCATTAAACAGCCCTTTGTTTTCGTCTTTGATAAAAACCTGCCGTGCTACCTCCGTCAGTCCGTAATTTTTATCTTTCACTACTTGAATAGTCTTTTGAACAAAGAGATGTTTTTTGACAGCGACAACAGTCGTCGTCACTGCGACATCTAAAGTACCTCATGATAATTTTAATTGACTTAATAAACAGAGGTGCTCATCACGTCAAATAAAAAAATCGTGGAGAATACCCACCCAAGGTGTATCTCTATTCTCTACAAAGAGTTTTCTATAACGGATGCTCATTAGATTAATTTCAACTTAAAAAATACTTAAATACCTTTAAAATTCAATCAAAACCAATTAATCAATTCAAATAATCCTTTTTTATTATTATAATAGCTGTGCCCCGCGGTTTCACCCGCATGAGTTTCGGAATTCCCGCGGGAACTTATTTTGTATAAAATAAAAGTAGCCTAAGTTACTCTTTGTAACATCAGCTATCTGCCAGTGAAAGTCCCGTTGAAATCGGTCCAGCCGTTTCAGAGATTAGGCGAAACAAACAGACAGATAGAAAAATTATAAAAATTGATTTTTTTCTGTATAAGTACCGGATATACTTTCACATGCATTTAGTGAAAAGATGTTAATTTGAAATTACAAACAGATACTACAATTTTATTTATTTAGATTATTTAGATTATTTCACGATGAGATAAATAAATGAAGTTCGAGAATCTGTTTAGACAGAAAATATCTACGTATTCAAAACCTTTTGCTTTTTATCACACTTTCCTAATTAAATTTAATCCACAGGTGTTTTTATAGGGCTAGCCATTGATATGGGTTAAGTACTCGGAAGTACCTAATCAAATATTATCTTCATATTTAATGGAAAAATATACACACGAAGGAATATAATTTAGAAAGCAATTTCGCTCTACATCCAGTTTTCTTTTTTGCGGCCACAAGGAAATTGAATTGTCTAGCTAGGCTGTTATAATTCATTAAGTTCCGTTTTATATTTAATGTTAGGATTGGGAACAGTGTCCGGTTATTTATTTTTCTTTAGATAGGTAGGTTCGTTATACATAAAAAAATATTTAAACTTTATATAGATTTACTAGCTGTTCCCCGGAGTTGTACCCGTGTTAATTTCGGAGTTTCCGCGAGAACTCCGGGATGAAAAGTACCCTATATGTTATTTTGATGTATAAACTATATTATTGTAAAGTTTCATTAAAATCTAAATCTATTCAGTAGGTAGAGTTTGCGTGAAAGAGTAAAAAACATCCATACATATTACATACAAACTTTCACGTTTATAATATTAGTAGTATTTGATAGCTGGTACCCAGACCGACGGACCCGTGTCGATTTCAGAATTCCCGCGGGAACTCTTTATACTGAGATGAAAGTACCTCTCTCCTATTTTACGCTCTGTCGGCCGCACTTAGGTAATTTAATGAACGTCTCTGAGTACGGCAGTTTTGTTTTTCAAATATTTACTTAAAATAAAGCAATCATTAAAACGACTCTGAGTGTTGCCGCGAGTGTTGCTTAGGTAGATAAGAATGACTTTGTCAATAGGTATAAAGTATAGGTAGGGTTGTCGACGAATGTCGGTGATTAGATAAACCTACAAAGGTTGTTTAAACACCTTTAAAAATTCTAAAAAGTACAATAGTACTAATACTAAAGTAAAGTAAAGTAATACTAAAGTAATTGTATATAGAATAATATTCTAAGACTTAAATTACTCGTAACTATACATAGTTATACTTACCTAGTAAATATATATACGTATATTTAAAAGCTATTCCCCTGGCATTTTCACCAATAAGTACGTTAATTTTGGAATTCTCGCAAGAAATCTATATTACGATGATGAAAGTATAGGTACCTTTCTCCTATTCCAAGACCTAAATTACTTATATAAACCATTTATGGGGCAATAATCTACACTCATATTATAAAGAGGTAGAGTTTGTAACTTTGGATGTAAGGGGCAAGGGGTCTGGAACTACTAAACTGATTAAAAAAAAGTGATAGTAAGCTACAGTATCCCTGAGTGTCAGAATACGTCGTTTCGTCATATCTCGTTTGTCGGAATTCCAGCGGGAATACAAAAATTCAGCATAGGAACAGCTATAAATAATCCTGCGTAAAATTTTTGTTATGGGTCCACAGCGCTGCAGGTACAAAAAAGAAACGACTTTTTCATAAGTAGGCATAGCTATTGCGTATTTATCTAATTTATATTCACTTTCGTATGAAATGGTACATTTTTTTACTGAACAAAAAAATGAATTAAGTATTTACTATCTATAATTTTATTGGTAGGTATAAATGTGATCGCTCTTCTAAACAATATAAGAATATTTCAAATTACCAAAAAATGTTATACATAAATGGGTTTGTGTTAAAAAAAAAACTCTGATTAGATATTGTACATCTATAGGTACTATCTTTAAAAGATTCCAACGATTTTCATGAAATTTAGTATGCAGGGGGTTTCGGGGGCGATTAATCGATCTATCTAGGTTTTATTTTTAGAAAACGTCGTTTTATCCGTATTTTCAGACAATGAAAAATGAGTGTTTGTTTTTCTACTTAACAACAGATGTCGCTAACACAACGAGCGAAGCGAACGAGAGAAAATACATAGTTTATTTTTTGGTACCTTTAGTTTAAGCTCATTTAATTTTAGCGAGTATAGTTTGAGTTTAGGTGGCACTGTGTGATAAGCTGGAAGAATTATTATTTATATTAAAATCATTCAAAATAAATTTTATGCTACATCGGTTCTCTATAACTTCAAGTTTGTCCTACAAACGATGGTAAGCATTTACCAGATCAGTTGAACGAGGTCCGCTCGGACATCGAGCACAGCTTGAAGCTAGCGAGAAAAAAGCGACTTGCCTTTCGTTTTGTATAACCAAGAGAGAGACGCAATTAAGCAAGTCTTTCTGTTTGAAGGAAAACGTTGCATCTTTTTCAAACTTTTATTAATTTTATTTTCATCGTCATCATCTGCCTACTTTGGATCTGTATAAAATTGGATCATGCTTTTTTATGTAGTATATTTTTTACTAAAGCCTGAGAAGATTTTATTTGCTCAAAGTAAATTCTACGTATTTATCTTTGTACGTATTCTGTTAGTGTCACTATTAAATTTTGTTCTTATATATACCTAAAAATATGTTTTAAATTACCCTGTTAAAGTTCTAATTATTATCTGTATATTTATTGTTTATTAAAGTAAGAATTTAAAAAAGAAATAACTAAATTTAATATCAGTCATAGTTAATTGGAGTAGGTAAGAAAATACACAAATATTACACAGTTTGTATCTTATCGTTAATGTAACCTAATCTATTTGGCACAGTGAAAATATCAATATAATTTAATTGCTTGACTTAGTCGTGCTAACTGCTATAACCCTAACTTAGAACAGCTGGTATCTTCGATTATTATAATAATATGTGCACACATTCTAGGTGTGGGTAATATTTTGATTTGTGAATACTTATCGATGATGATAAAGTAATGACAATATTTAAAGTAATGACAGTACCTACCTAATGTAAATAATTTAATCTGCGGAATGTTAGGTAACTGACAAAATGAGAAATTGTTGAATCTCTATAACAGAGTCAATTCTAGTGAGTTTGTAAAATTTGAGTTTTCCTAATTTTTGTACTTACGTAAACCAGATTTAATCTTGAAAAATACTTGGAGATCAATGACAGTATTATCGTAATAATTTTACGTACCTATATTATCGTCATCAATGGTAAGTTATTTTAGAATAATCGTAAATCGGTGGAATTAAGTTGAATGCTCTGTGCTTTCATTGGATGGGGTGGGGGTGGGGTTGACGGTTGCAGCATAGCATACACACAAGTCACAACACAACACAAATTCGTTCCGCTGCAATCACGGACGTGGACGTTCGAAATCTGATTTACCACTGATTTGTGGTCACGTGCGCCGTGTCACTCTGTACGTTTACATACAGGTACAGGCTGGAAAAAAAGAGGATCCGTGTCGGGAAAGTATCACATATATTATATTATCTGTGGTATCACTATTAAACACTGGTACCAATATTTATACAGTCGAGTACTCGTTATAAGCGTCTCCCTAATAAGCCTCTTCTACTCACTCAGCAGTAAATGAGACGAAATCGCTTCCCCTACTTAGCCAATCTTTGTCGTTTTGTGCCAGATTACCCCGTATAAGCCTCCTTAAAAATTATTTAAAAACAACTGTCTTTTCATTGATATAAGTAGGAAAGTTATGACAACAAAAATGTAATGAAGAAGGCTTGTAAAGAACGTAGAGCGACAAAACTAACCGCGCGGAAGTGCAGAAACTGAAATTCCCTGAAAAATTTTTCCTCCGTCTCCTGTAGCCTGTAGGCTGGGCTTCTAACGGGTACTCGATTGCATACAAGTATTAGCTGCATTCAATTAAATAAATAAACAAAATTTTAACAAAAAATAAAAAAAAAGTCTTATTCCAAAAACACAAAACTAAAAAGCTAAAAATAACAACATACCGATTTAATCCAAAAGACAATAATACACGTAATATCATTATTGGTTTGTACTACCACTGATCGGTTGGAATTCAGTGACAAGCCCGCTTGTGTCTGCCCACTTGGGTGTGGAGTAGATTTAGACCATCTACACGTCTATACTCCATATTTGGTTTGTCACCGACTTCAAACCGATCAATGGTAGCACAAACCAATAATATAATATTACGTGTATTTTTGTCTTTTGGATTGAATCGGTATTTTGTTATTTTTAGCTTTTTAGTTTTGCTTTTTTGGAAGTCGGTTTTAATTTTTTTGTTAAAATTTTGTTTATTTCTCGCCTTTAAGTGGGTTGGTTTGTAATTTATCTAAGTGACAATAGCCTAATGTCAACTGCTCATCACCTTTTACAATATATTGCTTTTGACGTTAATTGTTGAGGAGTTCTCCTGGTACATCACCATCAGTTCCACTTCACCATATACATTGTGACGAGCATAAATTGTTTAGAAATGACATTAAAGTTAACGAATCGGAACCTGTGAAATACCTATTATTGAGTAGTTTCGATGATCATCTTTGGTCTTCATCATCAGTTTCACTTCTTCAAATTTTGCTTTCCAAAAGCAAATAAACGATTTACTATAAAAAATACCCAAATCGCCATAGGTGTGCCTATAAATTTTAAAGAGTTCCCTCGATTTCTCCAAGATCCCATCATCAGATCCTGACATGGTGACAATGGGATCAATTTGGAAGTATCCCCTTTCAAACAAAAAACAATTTTCCAAATCGCTCCAATCGGAACCCGTGAAATACGTATTATTGTTGAGTAGTTCCGATGACCACCTGTCTTCATCATCAGTTCCACTTCTTCAAATTTTGCTTTCCGAAAGCAAATGAACGATTTACTATAAAAAGTACCCAAATCGTTATAGGTGTGCCTATATTTTTGGAGATTTCCTTCGATTTCTCCAAGATCCCATCATCCGATCCTGATTTTGGGATAATTTTTTGATAATGGGACCCAATGGAAAGCACCAGCTGTTGAATAAAAAAAGAATCATCAAAATCAGTTCACCCAGTCAAAAGTTATGAGGTAACAAATATAAAAAAAAACATACGCGTCGAATTGAGAACCTCCTCCTTTTTGGGGATGTCGGTTAAAAATCAATGGTTGCGGTCTTCGAAGGTTGATCTAAGCATTTTCCTGATGTCCCATTGGATTGATGAATTATTATGATTAGATCTCAGTTTTTCTCAAAATTAGACGTATCGTATAAGATAACATATTTTCATCATTAGTTGGTGCATTCGGATCACGTATCGCAAACCCTGGGTTCAAATCCCAACACTGTCGGTAAAAGAAAACAACCTGAGAAAACGGTAGGTACGCGGAGCATGGTAGTAGAATACTTTCCAGTGCCACAAGCACCCTTATGTAAAAAAAATGTGTAGGTAATAATGTACCTAAATGTATATGTGTATATAAGTGACATGTTCTGATTTGCCTCACTGATTTATCACGGCCCACCCTAAACTACCGGGTCTAAAAACTTTTTTATAATGAATGTTTTTATTATAAAAAAGGGTTTTTGCAATGTAACCCGTTAGACGGTGAACCACCCTGGTTGATAACTTGTATTCAGTATTCTATAATACACAATAACTAATAATACATGAAAAGAAGTATAAATGGGCGAAATTAACTCTAAAAAAAGTTCTCTTTCATCTGACCAAGTGGAAATAAGAGTAAGTACCGTTAGTTTTTAAACTGTTCTGGAAATAGCTAGTAGTTTATAAAGACAAGGTTAGATTCCCATACTGTTGTTATAAAATACGGGCTAGCTTTAATTCAGTAGCAAAACAGGGAAACTGTCAAACAATTACCTCCCTGTTTCATTTGCAAGGCGCCTCTATCGGGACGAACTTTCGCAAATTGTATTTGTACTAGCAACTGTCTGTACTAACTTTGAAGGTACGTATTTATAATATACCTATTATTTGAACTATAGTTAAAGAGTAGTAACGGTTGGACTGGTTTTGACGGGACTTTATTTATTATTTATTTGTTTATTCTTTATTGCACAAATATAAATGTACAAATGGCGAACTTAATGCCTTGCGCATATACCAGTAAACCACCGGATTGAGAGTAAAATAAATTAAGTATGGTGTGCAAATAACAATTAAAATGAAACTTATAGCTACTTAAAAAAAGTTCACTGCTAATAATTAGGTGAGGATAAGGAGTAGGTAAATTAGGCTAATATGGAGTTTCTGCTGACGCGGGTGAACCGCGGGGCACAGCTAGTTTTAGATAAAAAGAATATTATCCTACTAATCTTAAATAGTATAAAACAAAATCTGTGTATCCCTAAAGCTCTGTTAAATTACATGACGATTGGAGGCGTAAGAAGTGCGGTAGACCAAGTCCCGGTTCATAAATTTGCATAACATGATATAAAATTTTCAACATGTTTAAGTAATAGATAATTAAATTAATTATATTAGTTAGACACATGGATCAAAAAGTGAAAAAAAAACTGACTGACTCTCTAACTGACATACATTTATACCTATTGTCGCGGTCGAGCTAGATTGATAGCGCGCAATGTATGCAAAACGCGCAATGCATACAAAACACGCAATGTAAAGCAAACACATTGGAGTAGCGAATTCGATAGAAGTTCTATTCTAGAAACGTTCGGCCGAGTGGCTAGTAAAACACATCGGACTCGAACATTCTAGAGCCCCGTTCGGTTGGGTATATCAACGGCGCAACCGAACCGGACGGGCAGTTCAGTTTGAGCCTTCGAAGCGATAACTACGAGTGAATCTTGAGCGATACCTGCGACTACCTGCGACCTTGGCGAGACTATTGGACTTCGAGATCTGTCGTTTAGTGTTTGTGTTGCGATACCTAGACCTAGTGTTTTTGTAAAGTTAGTGTTAAACTCCGAATAAAGAACCCTAGCACGTAACAATTTGGTGTCGGAAGTGAAATTTGGAGATGCCACTAACTCCGAGGGAAGACATCGCCGAGGAAGGCGTCAGGACGAGGGCACAACGTGCTGCGGGGGCTACGCCTGCAGCCCGCCAGGCCACACCCACTGGCCATCGGGCCCCGCCCACTCGCCCCGCCCACCACCCTCCACTCACTATGGAGGCCCCGCCCACCGACCTGACCACGCCCACTGGTCCCGCCCATTCGGTACCACCCACCACCGAGGCCCCGCCCACCGGTCAAGTGGTCACGCCTCCTGGCTCCACCCACGTGGCCACGCCTACCCTAAGCCCCGCCCTCTGGACCACGCCCATCGTCGAAGCCCCGCCCACTGACTCCGCCCACCTGGCCACGCCCACCGGCCATGGCCGGACTACAACTACTGCACGAGCAGCGGACGTACCAACTCTGGATATACGGAGCTTGGTGGCGATGGTCGAGAGCATTAATAAGGGCATGCACCAGATGCGTGAAGATCAAAGGGAGCGCGCCAAACTACTTCACGTCATACGTGAAGAGCAACAACAAAATCGTGAAGAACAACAGCAAAATCTTCACACGGTTTTGGCGGCCGTTGGTAAGGTCAGCAATGTAGTGAAGCAACTCCGTGAAGACGTCGATTCAGTAGGAGGGCGCGTCACAGTATTGGAAACCGATCTTACTGGACTGAAGAATGTAGTCGAGGAGCGGGTCACAGGATTAGAAACTGGTGTCTCTGGACTGCAAAAAGAATTGTTGCGACTTAAAACTGTGGGAATCACATCAAGTGGAGCCGTCGCCGTAGTCCAGGGACCAAGAGTGAAGGTGCCACCTTACGACGGAACTACGTCTTGGCCCGCGTACCGGCAGCAGTTCCAGACCGTCGCTACTGCTAATGGGTGGACGGATGAGCAGAGCCTGACAGCTCTCACTGTGGCGCTCAGGGGCTCAGCATTGTCTGTCTTAGAGGCACTGCCTAGCTCAGGAAGTGGCTTCAAGGAACTGATGGAAGCCCTTGAATTCAGATATGGGGAGCGCCATCTTGAACACGTGTTCCGGGCCCAGTTACGAGATCGAGTCCAGCGTCCAGGAGAAGGACTACAACAGTGGGCACTGGAGGTTGAGAAGCTTGTCCGCAAAGCGCACCCGACGGCTGACACCAAGATGGTGGACGCAAACATTTTGCAAGCCTTCGTCGATGGCATCCGGGACATGGAGATAAGGGCTGCGGTGGGGCTTCGTCATCATGCCTCGCTGAAGGATGCCCTGGCACATGCCCTGGAAGTTGAAGCAGTGCGGCGAGATGTGCGTGCGCATAAGCTGCGGGAAGTCACTGAAGAGATTAAGGTAATTAAGGCACCCCTAAAAAAGACTGGATCCTTGTGCTACAAATGCGGTGAACGAGGCCACCTGCAGTTTTCCTGCCCGAAGAAGGATGAGGTGACAGAAAAAATCATCAAGCTGCAGAAACAACTTGATGAACTGACAAAGAGGCAGGAGACTCCGTCCTCTATCGGGAGTCAGGGAAACGAGTAACAGCCAGGACTAAGGGGCGGGTACTGGCTGGCGTGAAAGAAGCCCCAGCAATGGTCATCTCACAGGCGTGCAATGGGAACAGTCTATCGATATGCGGCACGGTTAATGGGAAAGACTGCAAAATGACTATAGACACCGGAGCCTCTAGGACGATAGTTCAGCCGGACATGGTGAAAGGTGCGTTGGGACGCAAGAATGTCGATTGTCGGCTTCTTTCCGCCTCCGGTCAGCCAATACCCGTCCTGGGGGAAATATCAGTCACAATGTATGTGGGAGAAGTACCGTACACTCACAACGTCATCGTGGCTGAAATTATCGACGAGTGCATTTTGGGCCTGGACTTCATGAAGAAACATAACTGCAGAATTGACGTCACTAACAGTGTTTTCAAGTGCGGCAACGAGGAGATATTGATACTTGGAGGTCCCACTGGAAAAGTGACTTGCCTAAACAAAGTTGTCATACCTGGACGAGCACAAACTCAAGTAGAAGTGAAGCTGCCATCAGCTAAAAACAATAAGCCAAGATGTGTGTTGATTGAAGATATACCAAACAAAACATCGGCTCGGAGACTCCTGACAGCAAGAACCCTTGTGAGAGGAACCAATGCTGCAGTAATAAGAGTCTTGAATCTGGAGAACCACGAGGTTACCTTAAATAAGGGTGAAGTTGTTGGACAATGCGAGGAAGCTGTCTGGGTAAAACAATGTCAATCAACGCCGATAGTAGATGCGTCCAAAACCAAGAATGAGTCTACTATTACGGAACTTCTTGACGGCTGTAAGAACAATCTGACCTATTCACAGAGCTTCAAAGCCAAGAAAATGCTGTTGCGCTACGCAGATATCTTCTCTTCCCAGGAAGCAGATCTTGGAAGGACGTCGTTAGTTCAACACAGAATCGACACCGGGAACGAAAGACCTATTCGGCAGCGAGCAAGGCGAATCCCAATCGCTAAGGAAAGAGAAGTGCAAGACATGGTAGAGGATATGAGAAGGAATAAGATCATAGAACCATCTGCAAGTCCGTGGTGTTCGCCTGTGGTCTTGGTGAAGAAGAAAGATGGTAGCACGCGGTTCTGTGTAGATTATCGACGGTTGAATGATGTCACAAAGAAAGACAGCTATCCACTGCCACGTATCGACGATACCTTGGATACCCTGAGTGGTATGCAATGGTTCTCGACCTTGGACCTGAAATCTGGCTATTGGCAGGTGGAAATCCATCCGAAAGACAAAGAGAAGACAGCATTTACAACTGGCAAAGGGTTATGGCAGTTTAACGTTATGCCTTTCGGATTGTGCAACGCGCCAGCTACCTTTGAGCGTCTCATGGAGTGTGTACTGGCAGGGTTAGTGGGAGACGCCTGCCTAGTCTATCTGGATGACGTCATCATCATGGGTCGAGACTTTGAAGAGCACCTGCGGAATTTGGAGCAAGTCTTCGGAAAAATACGAGGTGCCAACTTAAAACTGAACCCGAGGAAGTGCCATCTGTTTAGCAATAAAGTCAATTACCTTGGCCACGTAATCACCAGCGAGGGAATCCAGACTGACCCGGAGAAAATTGAAGCAGTACAGAAGTGGCCAACTCCCAGAGATAAGACGGAAGTGCGAGCCTTCCTGGGACTGTGCTCGTACTACAGGCGATTTGTTAAAGGATTTTCCGAAATCGCCAAACCGTTGCATCGCCTGACTGAAGAGAAACAGCCATTCTGTTGGGATGAGAGCTGCGAAGAAGCCTTCCGAAAATTGAGGCAGTGTTTGTGTGAAACACCGATCTTAGGCTACCCTCAGACTTGCGGCCAGTTCATTGTCGACACGGATGCTAGCAACACGGCGATCGGTGGTGTTTTGTCTCAAAAACAAGGCGATAGAGAAGTCGTGATTGCTTATTTTAGCAAATCATTGTCGAAACCTGAACGGAACTACTGCGTGACAAGGAGAGAACTCTTGGCCGTGGTAAAGACGCTGCAACACTTCAACAAATACCTCATCGGAAGACAGTTTACACTTCGCACTGATCACGCCGCCTTGAAGTGGTTACTTCAGTTTAAGAATCCAGAAGGTCAAGTCGCCAGATGGGTCGAACAACTCCAGGAGTTTGACTTCGTCACCGAACACCGCAGTGGGAAGGCCCATGGCAACGCTGACGCCCTCTCAAGAAGACCATGCCCGGAAGATTGTAAGCATTGTGTCAAACAGGAGTCGAAGGAACTGACCGTTAAGCTTACGAGAACGAGCCCTCCGGGACTGTGGCAAGATGAGGCCATGAGAGAAGCTCAGGAAGATGATGAAGACGTTCGACTCATCGTGGCTTGGAAAAAACGTAGTGCGGATAAACCAAAATGGGTTGAGGTCGCGCCCACTGGGCCTATCACTAAAGCCTATTGGGCCCAATGGGACAGCTTTGTTCTGCAGAATGGAATACTTTACCGAAAATGGGAGAAACCTAACGGCAGAGAGTTCCATCTTCAGTTAGTTGTTCCAAGGACCAGGGTGAAAGATGTTCTTCGTGAAATACATGATGGGGTTTCAGGTGGACATCTTGGCGTGAAGAGAACATTGACAAAAGTAAGGGAAAGGTTCTACTGGCTTCATTGTCGAGAGGATGTGCAGGAATGGTGCCGCAAATGTACCACTTGTGCTGCAGTCAAAGGTCCGTCAACTAGGACCCGCGGAAACCTCCAACTCTATAATGTTGGTGCACCCTGGGAGAGAATTGCTGTTGACGTGGCTGGACCTTTTCCGGTGACCGAGTCAGGGAACAAGTACTTCTTGGTCGTCATGGATTATTTCACCAAGTGGCCGGAAGTGTTCGCCATACCTAATCAGGAAGCCGCGACAGTAGCCTCAAAGTTGGTTGAGGAAGTGATATGTCGATTCGGTGTTCCCTTGGAAATCCACTCAGATCAAGGAAGGAACTTCGAATCCCAGCTATTTCAGGAAATGTGCAAAATCTTGGGAATGCACAAGACGAGGACCACGCCATATCACCCTCAGTCCGACGGCATGGTGGAGAGGTTTAACCAGACGCTAGAAAGGAATTTGGCGAAACTGGTTGATAAACACCAGAGAGATTGGGACAAATTCATACCGCTGTTCCTACTCGCCTACAGAACATCTGAGCATGAGAGCACGAAGGCGACCCCAGCGTATGTGAATTTCGGTAGAGAACTACGGCTACCAGTGGATCTACTGACAGGCGGACCTCCAGATGACCCCCAATCGATGCAGGACTACGTCTCCGATCTACGGGAGAAGATGCAAGACGTCTATGCTTTGGTTCGGGAGCATGGTTTGCAGTCAAGCGAGAACATGAAGACGAGATATGACCGGAGGGCGAATACAAGTGGTTTTGAGGAGGGATCACTTGTATGGCTACACAATCCTATCCGTCGAAAAGGAAAATCTCCGAAATTACAGACTCGATGGGAAGGTCCGTACAAGGTTGTTACCCGGATGAATGACGTGACGTACCGGATTCAACGTCAACCAAGGGGAGCTTTCAAAATAGTGCACATCGACCGCTTAGCACGTTATCAAGGCAGCAATAGTGACGCTCGGGACGAGCATCTCTAAGAAGGGGGCAGTGTCGCGGTCGAGCTAGATTGATAGCGCGCAATGTATGCAAAACGCGCAATGCATACAAAACACGCAATGTAAAGCAAACACATTGGAGTAGCGAATTCGATAGAAGTTCTATTCTAGAAACGTTCGGCCGAGTGGCTAGTAAAACACATCGGACTCGAACATTCTAGAGCCCCGTTCGGTTGGGTATATCAACGGCGCAACCGAACCGGACGGGCAGTTCAGTTTGAGCCTTCGAAGCGATAACTACGAGTGAATCTTGAGCGATACCTGCGACTACCTGCGACCTTGGCGAGACTATTGGACTTCGAGATCTGTCGTTTAGTGTTTGTGTTGCGATACCTAGACCTAGTGTTTTTGTAAAGTTAGTGTTAAACTCCGAATAAAGAACCCTAGCACGTAACACTATCAATATTATAAAGCACTTGCTGTGCCGCGGTGGTAGAGAATCTTGATATATGATAATCTTTGACTTTGAGACAGTAGTTTAAGATTTCAGAGTTTGTAGGTACAGAGAAGGACATATGTACTTTTATCCCGAAATCTTCATGAAATTTTGCATATTTGTCAGGGGTACAGAAAAGGAAAGAGGATACTTTTAACCTGGAATCCTCTCAGGATCTTCGAATGAAACCGCGGGGAACAGCTAGTAGTGATATAAAAAGTTAAAATACACAACCGCTGTATGAGCGTGACTCGCTCTTGGCCAGTTTTTTTGGATTAATTGCAAACAAACAAGAAAAGTACAACACTATTACAAAGCAGTTAATGTACCTACAAGTTCTCCGAGCAACTTTTAGCATCGGCGCGCGGCGTACACTTTGGAAATAAGATTCGAATGTATGCCGAGTACTAATGGCTTTGTTGTGTAGCACTGCCCGTTTGACGTGAAACGTAGATACTTCAACTATCTTCTGTGATTTGTCGAAAAATAAATTGTGACAAAACAGTCATAGCGTATTCTATGACTGCATACTAAAAAAGGTGACGAGACTTGCGCTCATGGAAGTAACATAAAGCAGTACTATTTAACTATAGCTTTTATATAGATTTTCATTATTTCCTTTAGGTACCCCTGACAACGTGTATGCAAAATTTTATGATGATCGGTTGAGCCGTTGACACGTTAAAGTGTAACAAACAAATAAACTCACTATCGTAATTCGTATTTATCGTCATTTTGCTTATCAGGGGTACAGAAGGACATAAGACCAACCTTTTTTCTCGGAAATCCCGCGGGAACGTTTTTTTATAAAAACTAGCTGAGGTAGGTTTTTATAAAAAAACTACATTTCATCAGCTGGCGATATAGCATAAAAAGTTGCTTGAAACAGCCAGGTACTCGTATGTTATCAGTTGTATTTTTTGAATAGAAAACTAATAAATTGACAACAGGCTATACCCGCGCAGAACTGATGTATACTGCGAGGATTTTAAAAGCTTTATAGCGTTCAATGACAAATATCGTCGAATCAAATGCCTTCAATTATTCAGATACTATTTGTACCTATTAGCGCTGATTGATTCAAACTCGTCTGAGTATACACCTCGTATACACATAATATTATGTAGGTATAGGTATAGCTATTAGCTACTGTCACTTTAAAGTCACGTACAAACGTGAGCGACTGTCCACGGGAAGTCTCTGCATTGCTATTTTATTTTCGATTGCAAATGCAGTAATTGACGTCCAATCGAATTTGCTGCTGATTTCTGGTCGGGGACTGTGAAGCGATTAATACGTAAATACTTATTAACTTGTAACCTAATAAGTGTGCTAGTTTACTTAAATGATTTCGAGTTGCGTATTGTCTGCCGGTCAACTTTAATCCGAAAATCGATGAAGTAGCGTTAGACTGAAGCTAAATAAGTGATCTTTTGTCGCGGCGTAGGTATCGCTGAAAATTGAATGAGTCGGCAAACTGAGTGCTTACGCGTAGCGTATACTGTTTTTTAATATTGTGAGTATTGAACGCTAATTAAGGGCTCACAGTAAGCCCCAAAAGCTTAATTGGAACACGACTTTAAATATAATAGGTACCTTCTGATTCCTTTTGAGTTTTACCTAACTGTACCTATTCGTAGCTGTGTAGAAAGTAGGTTAAGTATATTATCAATATCGATATATACTGTCTTCATTTTATTTGCATCGTATTCATAAAGTTCCGTATGCGATACCTACTCGTATGCTTATTTTAAGATACTTTTTTCTATCTTTCGACAATATACTTCGGAACGGAAACGATAAAATATTAATACTCGCTTATATTTTTACCGACTTAAAAGTTAGCCACACCATTCAAGTACCTACAGTGTAATTAATATTGAATATTAATTCTGCGTCAGACTCGCCAAAAATAGAAATAGGTAGTACAGTATTTTAAAATGATGTAGGCTTTATATATTTGCGGAAAGCAATTAAATAGCTCAACCAACATAATTTAATATCTGATAAGAGTTATAACAGCTCACAAATACTAAATTCAAAAAGATTTTTCTCTACTTTCCCAAACTCTTGGTGGTTGCCTAAACCTCGGAAACTACTTAGGTATCTACGTACGTGAGTGCTATTATTTATTCTCTACGATCGGGTTGATTCAAGTACAACATACACTAAGTACGCAATAAATCAATGAACTTACAGAGATTGAAGTCGATTGAATATATCCGTTACCGTGAATGCGCTAATATTGGAGAATTTAATCAGGAAGCGGCCGTGGAAGCGGAACCGCCGCGTTTCGTTTGGATTTACGAGCGAGAACGCTTCCGCCGCACCGCTTTCCACGTTCCGGCTGTGCACCAGCGTTACCGCCTGCCGCACGGTTGCCGCACCAAGTTCCAGCCCCCTTAGCCAAGTTCACCATCTATAAACGTTAATGCATAGAAAATTAAGGAACGGAATCATTATGTCACGTGGTCACGCAAAACTGGACATTGGATTGGAAGATTTCACGTGACCACGTGACATTACGAATAATTCCTTAGTTTTCTGTGCGTTAACGATTGTAGATTGTCAACATGGCCAAGGGGGCTGAACTTCGTGTGACATAGTATTCAAAGGTAGGTAATGTTATGTTTATTTATCTAGAATGGAATCTTCTTTAAACATCATAAATAAGTATTTTCACTGTCGCAAAGATTCTTGATAGCTTTAATTATTATCAAGTTTTAGAGACTAATACTAAATTACTTCCTAAATACGTATAGGTACATTACAAACAAAACACAACAACATTTCAGATACCTGTTTCAGACATTTGTGTAATTTATAACTCTAATAATGGTTTTTATGCACTTTAGGTACATGTAAGTAGTACCTATTCATGGTTATTTAAATGTTTACGGTAAATGAAACCTAATCCATCCACACGACAATAGTGTTAAAGAAAATTTTGTATACCTAGTACAATTTATAATACATACATAGTTTAGGTATCTTCATTCCTGGTTTATTTAAGTATGTTTCTTTTTTTATTTATTTATTTATTCGAGAAAAAGGTGCAGAAATCATGATTTTCATGTCAGTAAACTTAGATAAGTTTGTCGTGACATACAGAGTCGCCGAGATAGTAGGCATACGCAGGAGTTAGGAGTATAACAATAGACACGGACGAAGTAAGTAGTTTATTTTTAAGGTGGTGCGCTGCATAATGTGAAAGTGTGGATGTTTGGATGTTTGAATATTTGTTACACAATCACGCAAAAACGGCTGAACGGATTTGGATGAAATTTGGCATGCACGTTGTCAGGGGTACAGAGAAAGACATAGGGTAATTTTATCCCGGAATTCCCGCCGGAACTCCGAAATTACCGCGGGTGAAACCGCGGGGCACAGCTAGTATTAAATAACGTCGAAGTGAAGTTTATGTGATGTTATTTGTTAAAAAATATTTATGATCCTTTAATCATGCGATACAACGTGTTAATGAACTTTAAAACTAGAAAGTAGTTTGCTCAGAATCAACTAGCGAATCGATCGCACTATGCTTTAAAATAGGTTATATTTCTTCATTTTTATCAGCCCATGTCTAAAAAAAAATCGAAACCGTAGGCGCGGGCCAGCGCGGGCGTAGCGCTTGGAATTTCGTAGATAGGTCACCTTCAAACTAATGTTGAATAACTTTTAAAGTATAAATTTTTTCGACATAAAATATATTTTAATCATATTATTATTATTTTTTTTAAATGGGGTGTATCAGGTTTTCAGTTAATTCATTAACACGTTGTATATAGGGCTATGTTTAAAATTGCAACTTGTATAAGAGTGGAAATTTTAAGATTAGATAGGTATACTTACTATTCTTGAACAAATTAATCTCCTACTTATTTAGTTAGTCATTAGTTCCAGGATATTTGTAGGTAAGTATTTAGACCTTCATTTTATTGGAGCAGTATAATTTATGAAGTAGGTACCTACTTAATAATCAGAAATCAAGATAAGCTAAAATGTTTCATTTTCATAGAAATTGCTGAAAGTATTATAGCCCATGATATTCAAAATCAAGAATTAAGAACACTTTTGTTTCAGTAAATCGTCCGGAATAATAGCTGAAGTTTCGCGTCGCGGTGCCGACAAATGTTTTGATGGCCATCATCACGAGACGACAGGGTTCGTGTAATGTTTCGTATCATGTCCTATTTCGGATGAAAGTACTTACACTTATTTCCGCGTTTTAGAAGTGGAAATTTCTCACGTCACTCTGTGAAAACAGCTGTACGTTCTACTATCCGTTTTATATGGGCTACATTCATCGTAAAACAGTTGAATAGATCTGTAGTTTCTTTGATCGCAGTACTGAAAAGAGGAAATACCTACTTATGGTCACCACCATTGAACTCAACACTGTATTTAGTGATTAAACTTTCTCTTCGACTGTACGTGTACTTAGTTCAATGTTTAAAAATTCGTTACTCAATAAGTACGGAGGATGACACATGAAGTACATAATAGGTAGATATGTATTTAAAGGTATGTTCCTGCTAAATTTTAAAAGATAAGTGTACACTGTACACGACAGAAATACTCTTTGAGCGCGACCACAGCTAATTGAATGACTCGTTACGTCGTCGATTAGTGCTCTGTGTTCTATGCCTTTATGTATTTAGGTATATCAAGAAAGTATAGGTACTAATAGAAATTCTCAATCCCAATACAATACGAACTTAAAAAGCAATCTTGACCTATAAATTTACACAGACGAAGAGGTATTACAACAATGTTATACTGGTAGGTACTTACTTAGTTATCTGCTTTCAGGTAGTCAGTATTTTAATCATCTTCGCTGTATAATGCTGGCTGCAAAAGTTGAAATATGCTGACAAGTAGAAGTAATTTAACGTAAATAAAGTTTTGAATGTATGAAAATAATCAGACTCGTGTCTTCATCACCACTTTATTCTCATCCGAGAATCGAAAAAGCTAATGGCGTGGAACAAGCCAGGATGGTTAAAATAAATCGACGACATTCTACTTTCTACATTAAGTAATGTGCTCTCATGAATTCCTTTTAAAATTGAATTCTCCTTATCGAGTCGATCGGCGACTTCATTACGTGCAAACTGTCGATGTAATAAGGACGCGTGAAGTAATTTTTAATGTTCCTTCCTCAGATAGTAAAATAATATTTTTGTTTTCCTATTTAGTAAATAAGGTACCTGTCAGGGGTTTACTCTATAGTAATACTTACGCAAATTGTTCATTTTATTTTATTTAATTCAATCGTAAGAAAAGGGTAAATTATCGTGAGATGAATTAATACCAATAGGAATATTTATCTTTGGATTGAAAAACCATTACAGTGCAGTCACAATATGAAGTTTTGTTTACTTCTTAGAATAATTCTTATTTGTAAGAATAGAAAAAAAAAATATTATAATTTCAGTCAATAACGGGATCAGGGGCGGAAAAAGAAAGAAAGAAAGTAGATACCTATTTTATTAAATAAGGTAGATAGGTACATACTTTATAAAATAAACTGCATCAGGTACCTAACTGACTATAGGTGTTTACTGCTTGTACTTTGGTGAGTCGTGAATATTCACGTGTGAGCCGAAGGTTCTCGTTTCGTTTGATAACAATTAACATTTAACAAGCGAAGTTGGGTGGCAAGTTTAAATCTCGTATTTCGGCGTTATTTGGCAAATTAATTCAGAAACTTTATCATCAAACACGCGCGAGAAAGATGTTTGTGCAGACAGAGTTTGTACTTACTTAATAATTTGTTAATTATAGCTTAATTTTCTCGTTCATTTTCTCTAGTGGGTATCTTAAGTGATTTGCGTACCTATAGGTATATAGATATTTTATAATTCACATTGTTCGGTTATCGATTTTAACCATCAATATTTTAATACCAAAAGTTGCAGTATCACAAGTACATAATAATATATAATACTATTATTTACAAATTATGCATTAAATCTATACCTACATAAATACAAGTGAATAGATTTTCTTCAGGAAATTCAATACCTGGGAAATTAAACAACAATTACAACAACAACAAAGCCATGGCGTTTACGAGCTTTTATCAGGGTTAAAGAATCTGGCAATAGATTATATAAATTATAATCCATAATTATATTGAATATACTTAATATAATAATTTTACTATACTTTTTCTTATTCCATTACATTTTTTTATTTTTTTAAACATTAGATAGAAACCAAAGTAACTATAAAATAATAATAATATCTATATTAAGTATATAAATATGGATCTCTATTTCCCTTGGCATCACGCGTGAACGGCTAGACCGATCACCATTAAATGCATACACGTTGTCAGGGGTACAGAGAAGGACATAGGGTACTCTTTGTCCCGGAATTCCCGCGGGACCGCCGAAATTACCGCGGGTGAAACCGCGGGGAACAGTTAGTAACGTGAAAGATTTTTTGGATGTACTATGTTTGTAGTTACTTACATCTATAACAGCTAACTGAATTTTCATAACATTAGGTTAATATTCACTTTGGGTTTTGATATCTCATCGTGATATAATTTCTATGTATTATATCACAGAAATTACCTAATCTATAGTATTAGGTGAGAATCAAATTACAACTATGATTGAAGTGCACTTCTATGCCTCTAAAGTAACAACACGCACCGGTAGAAAAAAAGAGGAACAATAGAAGTTCGTAAGCCCGGCCATTTCAAGAGAGAAAATATATTTTTCCAGGGATAAAAAATAGTCATTTTTTAATATCAAGGGAGAAATATTTTATTCAAAGATAATATTTTAGTAAAACAATGACATCAGTTGACATTATTCCTAATGTCTGCTATCATTATTACCTTATACTACATTATACCTTGTTCATTATAAAGAGATATCATTGAGATTAAAAATCAATAACGTATGAATTTCCAGGCTATTTTCAACTGTAGAATTTTGCTCTTTTTAACTTCATTGCGGCAAGAAACTTGCTTCAGCTTTAAAAATATTCTCAACATGAGAACTCCTCTTATTTGGAAGATTAAAATTAGTTAGTTACTAGCTGTTACCCACACATTAATTTGGCAGTTCCCGCGGGAATTCCATGGATAGAAAGTACTCTATGTAATTGTTTGTAGGTCCCTAGCAACATTTATGAGAAAGTGCAACAAACATATTATGTATAAACGTACATTCGCATTTACATTTTTTTTAATTTTTTTTTTAATTTTCTTTATTTCAACATTTATATTTATATTCGTCTAACGGATATTATATTAGTTAGGATTTCGTTTGTACTTATATCGACAACATTATATTGTGTTCCAAATGCTTCTATTTATAAATATTTTTTCATCATAAATATTTCTAGGACGATTTCAAGCAAACTAGCTCAGTTGGCGAAATTACAAATTTCCTGTGTGTTGAATCCAACTTAATGTTGAATCGTTTGTGACTGAGAGTAAGGAAATCGACATCCTCCGAGGAATTTGTCGCGGAGATAAGAGCGGGTTCAAAGATTTTGCGGCCGCACTCGGCTTTTCACAACATAAAATGCTGCTTTTAAAAGAGAATTGCTTCCAGATGCAAAGGCGAGCAAGAAATTTATAATTGAAGTAGCTGTACTACTTGAGATACTTTTGAAAACGAAGTTATTTAATTTTAATTTCCATTTAGGTCTTCTTTAAAAAGCTCTCTAGTCAACAGAAAGTTGAAGTCTAGTGTGGAAGTATGGTTGTGTTTTCAGTTGGGGAATGCCACTGGAAAAGGACAATTTACAACATTTTAAATCTCTGATGTTCAAATAATGTGAAATGAAATCACATTTATTTGCCTCTACATTGAAGATAATGTACATTTACAAATGTACATTTACAATGTACATTTACAATGTACATAGTGTATTTACTAGCTGTCCCGCACGGTGTCACTCCCGATAATTTCGAAGTTCCCACGGAATGGTTCCATTCAAACTTTGCAAACCCTTTTCATCCCCTTGAAATTTCAAAAATTCTTTCTTATCGAAAGTTTCAGGTCTCTATGATTAGCGGTTTAGGCTGTGCGTTATATCTCAGTCTGTCATTCAGGACAAAGCATTTTATATGTATAGATTTTTCACGTTCAATAACTACAGGACCAGCTGATTTGAATGCAACTTAGTATAGGTAAGTAGGTAGGTAGGAAGCTTACATCCCGGGATTTATTGTATTATATTACACTTTATCTGAGGGTTAGCCGTCATAATAAAGTAAACATTTGAAATGTTTTGTACTGTGCCCTATAAACAGGGTCCATAAAGAACTGTTTACTAACTACCTCAACACCTTATGTTACTTGATGGATGTGCAATAAATAAATAAATAAATAAATAAACGTTGGAATTTTTTGTGAGAACCGGAGAAATAGGAACAAGATATTTTAACACGATTATTATTTTATTACAGTTCATTCCTATACCGAAGCCGTTGTTTCCGTCATTTTTGTCTTTTTACAAAAGTGGTTAAATTGACTTAAAATGACCAATCACCATGCTGTATTGGGCAATTAAGTTTCGTATGAATATTTAAATAACATTAAAATGTTCATACATACCTACATATACAAAGTTTATTCTTTCGGTGTCCGCTAACTAAGAGTTCCAAATTTTTTTTCGATTTCTCCATACATTTATACGTACTAATTTTTGCATAAGTCCCTACTTATTAACTCCCAATTTGTTACTAGGTAATATTGAACCTGGTTACTTACAATGAATCTAACGAGCTTTCTTTACAACTTTTTGCAGTACGTCACGTGACAAGAAATCCGTTATCATCAATTTGTCGCTAGCTAGACAGTTGACAGATAAAATGCAGTCTCTCCGTTTGAGGTTTCTTCATGTGATTTATTGTCTGTGACAGGAGCTCCCGCGCCTCTCCCTCCTCTTGTCTAACTTGCGGGAACACCCACCACCTGGAAATGTACCTAATGTAGGTATATACATATCTTATGTTTCTCTTTGTGATAGATTACACTTAAAATTTATAAGTTATTTATTAATTTTAAGTGTACAATAATATTCTTCATATTGAAATCCTATAAATTACATGTATTTGCGAATTGGACGAAATGCGCCTGAACGACCTATACATGTCAGCTTTCATTTAAATCCTGCGGGTAGTTTTTGTGTGATATGTGATCTAACAAATCTTTGATTTTAACACATCGTTTTAACGTAAGTAAAATTATGCCAGCCATTGTATCTTACTGCAATCCCTATCAATCACAGTCAAGTGTCAAGTTTTTACTTACTTAATTTTGAATAGGTATAAAGGAGATTGACAGGGTATGGACCAAATGCTGCCCAGGAATGGGACTACCTTGACTGAGTTCCTTGCATTGCTTTATATTGAAAAATTATTTTTTTTTCAAAATCGGTCCCGGAGAAAAAAAATTAACGTCAGTTTTGTTTGTACGTTTTATATAGTATGTATGTTCCCCGATTATTCGAAGACGACTGGACCGATTTGGAAAATTCTTTTTTTGGTTGAAGGGGTATACTTCCGAGGTGGTACCATTGTCATCAAGTCAGGATCTGATGATGGGATATTGGAGAAATGGAGGGAACTTATCAAATATTATAGGCACACCTACCAATTTTGGGTATTTCTTGGAATATTACATGCATTTGCTTTCGGATAGCACCATTTAGTGAAGTGAAACTGATGATGAAGACAACAGATGACCAGCGGAACTACTCAATAATAGGTATTTCACAGTTTGCGATTCGATTACTTTAAGGTGGTTGCTGAGCAGTTTATGCTCATCACAGTGCATGTGTGAAGTGGAGCTGATAGTGTGTAGCAGTAGAACTCCTCAAAAATATACATCCCTATCGGGAAAAGCATTTATTTATTGTTATTGTAATTAAGTATTTATTTTTACCCAATAAATAATACCTTTTTTCCCACGACTCCTGGGATGAAATTAGACGTGCTTTATTTTACAGACTACTACTATCCTAAGGAACATAATGTTCTATGTCTACATCCTGGGCAGCACTTGGTCTACCTTCCATGCAAGTTTATTGTTTCCCAATAAATCTCAACAAAAACTTTTTTTTCACGACTCCTGGGATAGAATTAGATGCGCTTTATTTTACGGACTACTACTATCCTAAGGAACATAATGTACTATGTCTACATCCTGGGCAGCACTTGGTCTACCTTCCATGCAAGTTTATTGTTTCCCAATAAATCTCAACAAAAACTTTTTTTTCACGACTCCTGGGATAGAATTAGATGCGCTTTATTTTACAGACTACTACTATCCTAAGGAACATAATGTACTATGTCTACATCCTGGGCAGCACTTGGTCTACCTTCCATGCAAGTTTATTGTTTCCCAATAAATCTCAACAAAAACTTTTTTTTTTTCACGACTCCTGGGATAGTATTAGGCGCCCTTTATTTTACACACTACTACTACCCCAAGGAACATAATGTACTATGTCTACATCCTGGGCAGCACTTGGTCTACCTTCCATGCAAGTTTATTGTTTCCCAATAAATCTCAACAAAAACTTTTTTTTTTCACGACTCCTGGGATAGAATTAGATGCGCTTTATTTTACAGACTACTACTATCCTAAGGAACATAATGTACTATGACTTTATTCTGGGCAGCACTTGGTCCACTCTTCATACAAAGATTGGCATTGTCCTTTGGCATAAATTACACACACAACTACCACAGTCACACATACTAATTTTAAGGGTCTACCGTATACACCACATTACTTAAGTAACGATTAATTATGTAGTAGAAACCTACCTAAGTAGTTATTGCCCGCTTGTTAAACTGACCTATTGTTTCGGAATTAAATTCTTCAATGAATACAGATAGAAAGTAGCCTATTTAATTGGAAGGCAGTGATAATAAGCTCAACTATTAGGCATCTTTAGGCAAATATCACGTAGAACCGATGATCTGCTGCGTTGCGGTTTGAATAATAAAAATATGACAAATAAACAACAAACATACCGACTCGCATTTCCACACCGTTAGGTTACCGTAAGCGTAACAGACGCCCGATGTGGTGGGATTGATCTCCGCATTAGGGTCGTCTTTACCCTGATTCCGCGTGTTCAGTATGTATGTACCATAAGTAATAATAATAATTCACTTCACAACACACATATCAACTTGATTCTAAGGAATAAGCTTGTGTCGTGGTAACCAAGCAAACGAGGTACCCATATACCTAATACATGTTATTAACTTATTACTTAATATATTATACTTATTATAGATATACATATACCTCATATACAGTATACACGCCTAAACTGGAAATTAGAATTGTGATCATCACACGAAGTCCACCCACACTGGAATTCACAGGAAACCAGGAATTTCTTGACTAGCGTGTAGGCATGGTGACTTACTGCGGAAATCTGGTCGTCAGTCGTCACGTAAGTACCTATATATTTAAAAAAAAGTAGGTACATACTTATTAGTTCTATTGTCTAGCAGTTCTTAGTTGTCTGGTAGGTACTTACTCATTGTGCAATAATAATAATAATAACAACTTTTAATTGAATTAAAACCAATCAATTTTATTTATAATTACACCCGCCAAACTGCATAACAGTTTGTTGGTAGACTAATCCAACAAACTCTGCTAGGTTTAGAAACAGGAGGTACTGTATGAGAATTGAACTCGGAACCTATTGGTTTGCGAAGGTCTTTTTTTATAAAGGTAGGTAATATGACGGCTTAAGGATCTACTTTCCCTGCATATTATACTACTTTAAGTACCTATCTAAAATTAGAGTCATATTTAACCACCCTTATCATCACTGTATGGGCGGTTAAGTATGGCTCTACTAATAATATGTACCAAGTACCTGATTGTTCCATCAAATATCTGCGTCGCAAAATGATTTACGGGTTTTATATTGACATAGGAATAATAAATCATCATAAATGCAATATATCATAGACGATACATAATATACCTACTGATATGTCGCAAGCAATTTGCATAAATCGTCTGTTTATACCTAAACATTCGGAATTTTGTATAATGTTGAGGAAAGAACATCGTTTCGGTGGGTGCTCGCGCATCTTAATTCATACATATTTTAGCAGTGCCCACTGACCAATGGTACCAATCATTTGACTCTGCTGTGGCTATTTTATAAACTTAACCTGAACTAGAAACAAATTAGCGTCATTTTCTGCCCTCGGCATTGACCAAAGACCGACCGTTTGTAAACGGATGAATTATGCAATTTGCCTGCGACATCCCTATACAAATAATTTTGATAACAATTGAGTAAACAGCGACAATATAGTACTCAGTAGGTATCTGTTTGCCAGTCCCTTTCATCTTTATACCCAACGAATCTGCCAATTATGTCAGTTTCCACTTTACTTAGTTGATATCCTATCAATATATTTTGTAACCGCCAAACACTCAATGCGGGTTGAAATTGGTATAAGTACAATAGGAAAATATACGAAAATATTACATGCATTGTTTTCATGTACAGATACTTCAGTGTTTATCAATTTATTGTATTACATTTACGAAAGTTATGTATTAGCGTTACATTTTCCTTAAGTATTATTATGATGTTGTACCTACACCCACCACCCGCTTCTCGTTTCTGTAGTTCAGCTCTCTGTCATCTTAAGATTGCCTCTAGTCCGTTATTTTTATTTGTCTAATGTTCATTGTTTTTCGTTTGGTAATAAACTAGGTATATTGAAGTTGAATTTGAAATACACACTTATAAAAACAGGCAAGTGTAGTCGTCATTAAAAAAACGAAACTCTGTTGACAGTTGTTGAATTTAACACTATTGCAATAAGATTCAACAACAAACAATGCGGCTGCCCTACGAAAAAACAAAGCAACTATCATTTTTTAACCGACTTAACGGACCGGACGTTCATGTACTCACAACAATCAAAAAGGCTTTAGTCTTTAAAGTTTTTAGATTTTCGCGTTTTGAGCACATTATATTATGTAAATTACGCGGGACTTGAACGCGATGTTTTTTATTACCTTTAGTTTTTAGTCTAAGTCTTTAGGCTTTAGTCTTACCTAGAGAAATTAAAATGATGAAAATCGTTAAACTATGGAAAGTGTGTTATGAATAAAGCGATTTCCGGTTTTTTGCTCCTCCTTTAAAAAATGTATTCCACTAAACTTCGTTTTACCGTAGGCTAGTATAGTATTTTATTATCTGTGCAGTAGTTCAGTCGAATAGTGTTTATACATTTTAGACGGCGACCGCACTTAGATAATCATCATTACCATATGCTTCCTTCATCTGAGGGCCTATTTGTAACTTTTGTTAAAAATATGACGGTTTTGCGATTACAATTTACATGTTGTGGCACCTACAATATCTTGCAATCAACCAAAATAAACATACTTCAAAAGTTGAAGTTGTCTAAACATCATTAATTATTCACAAAATTGGTATTTTTCTGATTGAAACTGAAATATGAATGCAACAAAAGTTACATAATTGCCTTGCAGGAACCATATTTCGCACTGAAACAAATTTTAGACGATAGAGTAATTTATTAAATACACAAATTAAAATTTGTTAATCGGTGTGTCGGATAAACCTCACCGAATACGATACTGTATGGTATTTGTACAATGAGACTTGCGATTGCATAATTCTGCCACCCCTGTGGTTGGATCGTTATCAAACTCTCACCGTATCATTATTTCGGAGGCACCGATTCACGGCAGCCCCGGGGGGTGTAGTCAGACATTTACATGTTGCGGCGGGGCCCTATCAGGTGCGTAATCAGTTTACACAGAGAAAATAATATATTAACTATAGAGAGGCCATGTAGGCAGGGCAAAGTCAGAGCAAATGCTCAAACTTATGTCACTCACTCAGAGCAAATGCTCTAACTTTCCGAAAATTTCATTGCTCGAGTATATTTTCCACAATATCTATTCCCAAAATTTTGAATTTTGAAAACGGTTACTAACTAAAAACGTGAGCTAATGGCGTTTAATAAGATTCATTTTTGTGCATGACGAATAGTTTTGTTTACGAAAATCACACGGCGACACTATTTTCCATTTGTTTTTATACTAAACTGAGTTGATGTCCCTTATTCTATCTGTTCTGTGGTTGATAACGTCTAAATGAACGGAGCACCGCGGCCGTTTCAGACCTGTTATTTACTCGTATGCAAATTATCGCTTAAAATGTATACCCGTAAATCTCACGTAAACCACTTAACCGAGACAACTGGCCTATTAACACTAGATTCCTCCGCACTGTAGACAACACGCGTTGATTTTCGAATCGAAAACCTGATGGAAATTTAGGAAACGTTTCTCACAAAAACTTTAATACCTACTTCATATACCTAAGCAAAATAAGATACACTATGAGGACTTCATATTATATCTAATAATTGTATTTATAAATATATATATATACTAATATATTATACCCAAAGAGAAATAATTTAATTTTTTGTTTCTTTGCTTAGGTATTTGTTTGTAATGGATTTTTTTCACTTAAAGCACGTGAGTGAGTGACTTTGTATCCTTAAATTCCCGCGAGAATTTTGAAATTAACATGAATGAAACCGCAGGCAACAGCTTACTAGTTATATATAAATGAAGCTTATTCAATCATGAAAATTTTTGTGTTATACTGCGTCATCATCTGTAATTAATGAAAAAATTCTACAGTACCACATTTAGATACCACAGAAAATATAGGTAGATGGTAAAATGTTGCTTACATTAGACTAAGTAAATTCACTTCAGGCAACGAACATCAGAATTATTTTAGACGTTGATTACGAAAATTTACTTTAAGGGTAATATTCTTATTCACAAACGGTATAAAACACGGCAGACACAATAAATGAATATTAATTTATTCATTTGAATAACGAGCACGAAGCTGTTAAGAATCTATAAATAAGGTAATGATTGTCATGGCCGAGAACAAAAGAATGCTTGGTAGATAATTTTGAATGCTATTCACAAAGTTGTCGGGAGAGGCGGGCGCTCAATATGATAACATTGAAGAGTTCTCATTGTTGTGAGCAAGCAAGGAGCATGGAGGTCGGGACATTGGCCATGATGCCGAGAAATGGGAACCACTTGCTTCATTTAAGTACCACATAATGTCGCTCGGTAAATTTTGCAGCCGCCGTATCAAATCAGTGCGGCGCTTCTGAAATAATTAGGGCTTGGCATTCAGGGAACAGAAAGATACTTACCTATAGAACTTAGGTATATAGGTATAACTCTAGAATAAAATATTTTGAAAATGGTTCATAAACGCAGGTGGAAAATCATAGATTGTTTATTTGATTTCATAATTCAAGAATTAAGTAGAAAATTACTATACAATAATATAATTTATTCAACAATAATTATACGACTACATACCTATTTACCACCTAGACTTATTTAAAATGTGCAATAAGTACAATTTTCTTAATACCTATTATTTTTTTTATTATCCTACCGAAAATTTTACCATAAACCATAATAGGTATATTATACTTACCTAATATAATAGATTTGGTTCATATACCTATCATTATTTTATTTATCAAACAAATGTATAGACGAATCTAGGCACAACTTACTTCAGGGCAAGAAATTCGGACCAGTCCCCGGGACTTGGGGAGCAGGGCCCAGGTGTAGGATAAAGGGTCCCTTTCAAATGCGCATCAACGCTCACCTTCGCTGCCTTTTCTAAGTTGCTCCTCCAGCCTAAGTATGATATGATTCTATTTTTATTAGAAGTTAATGAGGCGCGACAAAAAACCGACGTTGCTTGTCAAAAGGAATCGTCAGCATCGTCATGTTAATTTTGTCTATTGATTAAAAAACAGCTTGGTAGGTACAAATCACAATCACAATTTTTAAGCATTTTTTTTTAAACAAGTAATATTGGCTTTTTCTACGTAAGCAAACCAGTCGTTTTTCTTTTATTAGTTTTCGGAATTATGTAGGTAGTATAGGCATAGTAGGTATAGTAGGTAAGTAGGTATAGTTTGTGATTTGAATATGTTCGCGTTCTTTGTAGGATTCCGTACCCGTAGGGTCAAACGAAGCCCAAACTGTAGAAGCTGCTGAATTTGTACAGTATACGTATATTAATGACCCAAAGCCATACAAATTATAAAAAAAATATTTCTAAGAATTTTAATGAAGGGCTCCCCTCTCCCATACAGGTAAAGGGAGGCGCAATTTTTTTTATTTATTTACCCAATTTATTTATTTATTTATTTTATTTAAGTAAGTATACAGAATAGAGTGGGATATACTGAATAGAGCACATTTAGTAGATACAAACTGTATTTTTTTTTAAAACGTCGGAAAACAAAGGCATGAGAAGCCGCCAAAGTCAGCTTTTTTATATTACAAATTTTGGACCGAAGTATTTTCCAATTTTCCCTTGACCTATGAACTCAAAATTTGGTGACAATATTTATTATCAGTTACCTACGTATATTTTACCAACAAAATATAGCAAGAAAAACATGGAGTTATAAATATGTTAATATTGATAACTCGTTTTTCTTTGAAATTATATGATTTTCTTTGCCAAAACCAACTTTATTTTGCGGTTAAACGCGTAGCACAGAATCGATTTGGTACGGAACCCTAAATGTCTGAAGTCCGACACGCACGTGGCCAGTTTTTTTAAATGCCGCTTGACGCAATCTGTGTAGGAGTAATTATTAAAATTAGATCAGTTCAACACCGACTTCAAACCGATCAAACCAATAATAATATTACGTGTATTTTTTTCTTTTGGATTAAATCGGTATTTTGTTATTTTTAGATTTTTAGTTTTGTGTTTTTGGAAGTCGGTTTTTATTTTTTTGTTAAAATTTTGTTTATTTCTCGCTTTTCAGTGGGCCGGTTTGTAATTTATCTAAGTTACAATAGCCTAATGTCAACTGCTCTGTGCTCATCACCTTTTACAAAATATTGCTTTTCCCGATGCAGGGACGTTAATTTTTGAGGAATTTTCCTGGTACTTCACTATCAGTTCCACTTCACCATATACATTGTGATGAGCATAAATTGTTTAGAAAACACATCAAAGTTAAAGAATCGGAACCTGTGGAATACCTATTATTGAGTAGTTCCAATGACAATCTGTGGTCTTCAACATCAGTTCCACTTCTTAAAATTTTGCTTCTCGAAAGCAAATGAACGATTCACTTTACAAAATATCCAAATTGCTATAGGTGTGCCTATAATTTTTGAAGTATTTCCTCGATTTCTCCAAGTTCTCATCATCAGATCCCAACTTGGTGGCAACCGTCTTCGAGTAAACGCGTAACAAACATACAAAAAAAAAAGCAACATTCAGACGAATTGAGAACTTCCTTCCTTCCTTTTTGGGAAGTCGGTTAAAAAGTGAAAATGAGTTTGTTTGTTTGTTTGTTACACTTTCACCCCTAAACGGCTCAACCGGTCATCATTAAATTTTGCATACACGTTATCAGGAGCACAGAGAAGGACATAGGGTACTTTTTATCCCGGAATTTCCGCGGGAACCCCGAAATTACCGTGGGTGACACCGCGGGAACTGCTATTAGTACATAACTTTTTATTTTGATATTTATGTATATATCTTAACATAAACAAAATCAAACAGTTCAAAAAACTAAAATAACAAACATATAAAGTATGATATTCGTGCATATTTTTGTATAGGTAATGCCGTTAGTACTGCGAATGTGTAGAATTTAAACACAATACCTAATAATATTCTCTCTTACTTTAAACGCATGAAATAAACGGCACAAACGGCGTTTGCAGTGTTTTGTTTGTTGGAATATGAAAGGTAAAAACTTAATTTTCGCGTTCCCGCTATGGAACACTGCATACCTACGTTTGTAGTGAACACGCCGAGAATTGTTTTTGGTTTTATCGAATAGCAACGAACGTGCTATTACGTAAAAGTGAAAACAAAAAACAAATTTGAGCAAAAACAATGACATTCTATGTATTAAAAGGAGCAAAAATGAATAGGAAATGTTTTATAATAATAATAATAATTTATTGTCACAAGCAAAAAAATTATGGTTAAAGAATCTTTATTATCCTCAAAACATTAATATATAGTCACTTACATGAGAATATACGAACATAATTATAACAAGAAGTAGTGAGTGGTAGGTAGAATACTTATAGTAATTTATTAAGTAGGTAGGTACGAGTACCTATCCATTATTAAAGTAAGGAGGTAGTTATGCGGCAAATAGGTAACAATAACATTCACTTTACAATGCATCACTATTCCGGTAAAATAATTCACAGTGGAATTCACATGAATTTGTAGCTGGAATGTTATAATCTCAGACGAAATAAAAACTTTTTAGTTCGTCTGAGGTTATAATTTAAATATACTATACCTATCCGTACTATCACTGGCTTCTAAACTAGCGTAAGCTGAATGTTAGAAGCCAGTTACATATAATTTCACTGAGTTTGAACAATCAATTAGAAAAGTATAAATTAAAAAGTATAAAATAATAACTATAAATTAATAAGTATAAATGTATTACTACTAATGGAGAATCTCTGAAAATTAGTCGAGGATTAAAAAAAAACATTAGTTTTATGATATTTGTAGCATCAAAATGAGTTGCCACGATTTCCTGATTAAATCAAAGATTTGAATTTCGCTACCCTGCGGCAATGCTATAATTTAGCTAATGACGAGTTTATTATTAAAACTTAGCCAACGTGAGGTTTGCTCCCTGAGCTAAAACACCAGTTGCTTGCTCAGGGTACACAAAATGGCGGCTACCCGGTGACTGTATAGGCACCATAGATTTAGAAAAAAAAAATCTAAATCTATGATAGGCACAAACTCGTGAGCTCGTCGAGTCTTCTATTCACATTACAGTACCTACCTACACAATATTAAAAATTCTAAATCTATGATAGGCACAAACTCGTGAGCTCGTCGAGTCTTCTATTCACATTACAGTACCTACCTACACAATATTATTCACATTTATTTTGTAACAAATAACATTCAATTTATATTCTACGTTTGCCTCGACATACCTACAAATACGAATTGCAATAAAAAAGAAAATGTAAGATTTAATTAATATCTACCGAATAAGCAACCTTGGACAATAGTAGGTAAATGTGTGTCCCGTAAATCGACATCAAGCCAGAACCGGGTGATAGGCTAAGTCATGTAAAAAATAATCTTTAAAATTTATAAAAAATTACACCCTGCGACGGTTCTTAAACTCACAAACTTTTTTCAATTTTCTTATTGTGTAATTCTGAATAGTATTTCTGAAACTACTGCTTAAAATTTAAGTTTTTCCCAATGAAGTTTTCAAAATTATTGCTTTCGTCAGTTTTTAATGACTGTTCTTTTTCTAAATAGGCATAGCAAAGATTTTTATATTTTTTCTGTTAACAGCTGTTATGACTTAGCCGATCACCTGGTTCTAGCTTGACGTCGATTTATGGGACACCCTGTATATATGGCCTATATGTATCTAGCACAAACTAATTAGAAATACTACCGTATGTATCTAGGTAGTCACTTTGTAGAATGATGGTGTACGGTAAATTCTGGATTGAAAAGTTAATACATATCTGTACTTTTCTGCGTGGCAGCCTCTGTAGCTCGTAGGTAGGTATCCCAATGAAAGAGAGCTTTGATACATGTATTTCTGTAACTGCACTGCGGCATCGGTGCGATGCTAAAGCAAAAAAAAAAAATAACAAGTAACATGAGAGAGAGCCCACTGTTTTCCATTACCGTAATGGAGTTACTTTTGGGTTATATTTCGGTGACTAAAATTTAGACGGCTACGCGGCTTTTTGTATCAACTAGACAACTACCAAAGCAAGTAGGTACAGAAAGTACGTATGCCTAAATGCATTTAGCTACATCTATTAAATAATTATTAAAAATATGTAACAATAGATAAAATACCTATCTACCTTTAAAAATACAAGTTTAATTATTCGCGCTGCTTTTATCCCTTCCCCAGGTACTCTACTGAAAAATATTATGGACAACGACAAAACGCGTTTTAAAGTTTAGTTTCCTGACTTGCAACACGACGCGACGACGACGGTGCGTTTGTTCTCCGTGAACAGAATTTACCCTCTGCTGTCTTCGACCCCACTCGTGAACTCTTTAATGCACCGAGATAAAATGTTTGTTTTAACCTAACAACGCGCGTTCAAACATGAAAAAAGTATAAACGAAAAGAGATTAAAAAATATTAGTTCATAGTTCATAGTTCATAGTTTATTTATTGGTAATATTAATAGTATTACAAGTCATACGTAAATTTTACAATATTAGGTAGATGGTATAATAGTAGGTACATATAAGTTTTCATGTTAAAAATAACAAAAAACAATATCAAGTACTTGTAAACTTAGTACAGATCTTATGTATGTAAATAATAAATTAATTATAAAATTATTCTAGTCCATTTCGAAAATATATGAACTCTTTAAAATTATAAAATGTGTGCTCGAGAAGCCATTTCTTGAGCCTATTTTTGAAAGAGGCCAGAGAAGGAGCTGCAATTATTTGTTCGGGCAGCCTATTATATACTTCTGGGCCCATAATATGAGTGAGTTTTTTTGATTTCGCTAGCTTGTGCGACTCGCACAGCAGGCGCTCCGAGTTGCGCACTATATTATGTCACTATAACATGTTTGTTTTATTCATTTTCATTAAGCGACTCTCAGAACATAATGTAACAATTTAAATTATCAATATTAAAATTATAAACGCGAAACTGACTTCGTGTCTGTCTATCTGTCTGTTACTTTTTTAAACCTTAACTACTCAACTGATCATCATGAAATTCTGTGTACACGTTGTAAGCTAGTATTTCTATAAAACACAAATAGGTAATTATTACAAGTCGCAAATAACGCATAGAACCTTATCACACCTGCACCAACATCAAGTCGTAATTACCTTTTCACACCACATGCTCGACAATGCCGAATTATATGTCATGTAAACCTTACCGAAAGCAAGACATTATATCTCTTGGCTTTAGCCGGGTTATAATGTTCTATTGAATTTCATTATAACCCGCTGGTCAATAATGTGAATTTCACTTTCATAATTCTTATTGCTATGTCCATAACGTCTCATTTCGCTAAACAGAATGTGTTCTCAGCGGGCGCGGCCAACTCGATTTTCGAAGACCGAAGCCGTGGCCCACTAGATTCGCAGTGAGACGAACTTCATTTGTTTGTCAAATCGAGTAGGCCACGCCAGCTGAAAGAAGTGGCTATATAGGATCTACTAAGCCTGGTTTTTTATTGTCTCGCATTATGTGAGAAAAGTAGAGTATACACCACAGGGATAAAACTGTTTTTTTCTTGGGCGCTTGAATCCCTCACTGCACTCAGGACTCAATCTTAATTCCCTCCCTTTGGTCGGGAATTAACTTATAACACCCTCGCTGCGCTCGGGAGTTAAATTTGGAGTCCTTCGTTATGTTCAGGATTCAATGTAGCGCCCGTGACATAAAACAGTGCTTTATCCCCTTGGTGTATAATCTACTATTTCACACCACATGCTCGACAATGCCGAATTATATGTCATGTAAACCTTACCGAAAGCAAGACATTATATCTCTTGGCTTTAGCCGGGTTATAATGTTCTATTGAATTTCATTATAACCCGCTGGTCAATAATGTGATTTTCACTTTCATAATTCTTATTGCTATGTCCATAACGTCTCATTTCGCTAAACAGAATGTGTTCTCAGCGGGCGCGGCCAACTCGATTTTCGAAGACCGAAGCCGTGGCCCACTAGATTCGCAGTGAGACGAACTTCATTTGTTTGTCAAATCGAGTAGGCCACGCCAGCTGAAAGAAGTGGCTATATAGGATCTACTAAGCCTGGTTTTTTATTGTCTCGCATTATGTGAGAAAAGTAGAGTATACACCACAGGGATAAAACTGTTTTTTTCTTGGGCGCTTGAATCCCTCACTGCACTCAGGACTCAATCTTAATTCCCTCCCTTTGGTCGGGAATTAACTTATAACACCCTCGCTGCGCTCGGGAGTTAAATTTGGAGTCCTTCGTTATGTTCAGGATTCAATGTAGCGCCCGTGACATAAAACAGTGCTTTATCCCCTTGGTGTATAATCTACTATTATGGTCACGTATAATTAGTTCAGGTTTGAGCGCAAAACAACGCTCACGCTATCTGTTATGTTTTGTTGTGAGCAAATGAAACCATGATTTATATCGAATGACAACGTTGGTACCTATTCGTATAAGTGCGGGCAATAAATTTGGGGCTAATTACTGCCAGGTGTCGGGAGCACGGGCCAACCACGCGCGGTGCGCAAGTTTGTCCCATAAGTCAACCGCGATCGAGTTGAGGGAGCTAACAGAGACATGCCTACTTTGGGCTGCTGACGTTATACTTTACATAATAAGTAGCTTACCTACTCAAATAACTCTAATCTATACTTATAATAAAACTGTAGAGAGGTCAATTCTGTACATTGAATATATATTCAAAATTAATATTGGAGGATGAGTGGTGATCGATACTGATGCCAAAAATGCAATCAGTAAATTTTTAGTCTGTCTGTCTGTCTGTCTATCTGTATGTGCACGCATGGGCCAAAAACTACTGAAGGGATTTTAACCAAACTTGGTACGATTGTTTTCCTCCTGGGCAGGTTATAGACTAAACATTACGCTAAGACACATAGGAGCTGAGCAGTGACGATAAATTTAAAGCAAGTCGGATGAAAATATGCTTTCGAGCTCTTATCCTTGCATAGGTTTACTCAATCACACAAAAACCGACTGAACGAATTTGGATGAAATTTGGCATGCATGTTATTAGGGGTACAGAGAAGGACATAGGGTACTTTTTATCCCGGAATTCCCGCGGGAACTCCGAAATTACCGCGGGTGAAACCGCGGGGCACAGCTAGTATTAGACATTTTCGAAACACCAACTTGGCACTGTGTGTCTTGATTAGAGTCATTCTGGTACGGCGACAGTGACGACCCCGGGTATCAACACAAAGATTTTGGCAAAGCCAACGTTGAGGCGGAAAGGAGAGTGAGCTAGCTATTATGTAGTAGAGTTTATATTACACCAGACTATGAGTTTGAGTTACTTTTTTTTTTGTAAAAATGGGATATTTTTTATCTTATTTTTAATATAGTTTATTAGTTCTTATCTATCGTATATACATATTTTGTAACTAGAAAATGATTATCCACAAATACCATATGCCTACTATATAGGTAGGCATATGGTACTTGAGTACTACGTACTATACCTATACCTACTTATACGTAAATAACTAAATTGCAATTTATGCTTACACCAAAGAAGCTTTCAATTCAACTCAATTACGAGTACAAGCTCGTGCTTTTGTATTTGTAAATTAGTCCATTAGATGCGAACTTAAAATTCAGCTAATAAACAATACAAAAGAAAACATTACTTTGGAAAAGCTCACTAATAGAGTTCAAATCGAGTCTCCGCACTCTAATTGATGGCTTCACAAACGCGAAAGGTGACGTTAATCATGCTGTCAGGCTTGATTAAATCTGAAATACGAGCCTCGACAGGCACCTATTGAGACAAGTAAATAAATAGCTGGCTTCAAACTTGTCGCAATGTGCTAACGGGCCAAATATATCTTCAACTGGAACCTACAGCGTCCCCAAGTTGGAAACAAAAGAAATACAAACGACCGCCGCGGTGTGAAATTAATTCAAAGCGATGGGTCGACGTAAATGTAAACAAAGGTGGCTGACTAAATAAAAACCGAAAAAGAGGTGGCACATTTTATTATTGCAAAAGACAGTTGAAAACAGCAAATACCTACCTAATGTTTATTTTTGTAGCAAGAAGTTATAATAATTTCAGACCGTTATCAATTAAATCATGGCAATGGTAGTTGTTAGACGAAAACAGTTGTATGCGAGTAGATCAGTAATTAACTTTAAAAATAGTATATAGTTAAATAAAAATTGTGAATAATTTTTCTAATAACACAGAACAACACCCACGTAATATTATATGGACTCGTTTCATGTAATTTGGTTCAGCTGCAGTATACATTTGTAATTAAGAAGTAATCACCTAATTGTTATTTATGGAAGGTAAGAGTTAATTGTACGTATACATTTCGAACAGATGGCAGTGAATCAACGGATTTCGTAAAGAAAAGGGCGATTTAAACCATTTAGAACGATATTCGAGTCACATGACATGACTTAAAAGTGACCGCCATTGTAATCCCTACTAATATTATAAATGCGAAAAAAACTCTGTCTGTCTGTCTGTTACGCTTTTACGCCTTAATCATGAAATTTGCACACATATTGTCAGGAGTACATGGAGTACTTTTTGTCCCGGAATTCCCGCGGGAATATGTGCAAAACTTAGTACAATATATTAGCTATCTCTCGACATTTTTGATATTGATACAACGTTTAAGAATTTAAACTGAATTATATGTATAAGGTATTTCAGAAATTCAATCTATAAAAGCTCAAAATCAATCAATCTGTCTCACATCTGTTTTCATGAAAATGATCATTAATAAAGAAATACTTTTCGTATAGTTATTAACCGTGTAAAGAACATCAAACAATTTACAAATATTTAAACAAAAACACATGTACGAAACTACATAATGATATTATTGTATATGTATACTTACCTACCTATAAGGTCGCCGATCAACATCGTTGCTGAATTTATTATCTACTATTGCAGTAAGAAGCAAGGCTACTTTTTATATCTGTATCTATCCTACAGAGTGTATTTTTTGATAACACGAGAAAATTTCAAATGATGAAATATTCAGTGAAAACTAATAGAGTTTTTTAAATTAATGAGTTCGGTTGTATTTTCAGAAATCGGTCAATGCAATTTTCATGCATCCTACACATAATATATCTATTAGGTACGATAACGCTACTAATTGTGTTATATCTACAATAGAGTATCACCCCCTTCCTCGAAAAATACCTCCTGTTTCTTTCTCACGCACTTTAACCTCGTGTGTGGAGGCACGTTAAAATCTTATCCCGAAAACCCTTTTAGGCGGCGGCGTACGAAATAAAAGGAAATCGCCAAAACAAACTGTAGCCTACATATCCGTGTAAATGTTAATGGAATTTTCTGCTTTTAATGCTTATCTATTATGTAGGTATCCATCTGCTGAACGAACGAGCTTTCCTATTTAGGCAGGTAGCATAGGACAAGTGCCAAAGTGGTATAAATTATAGACTATAGTAACATTATTAATTATAGTGTTACAATGAATAATAATCATTCGATTTACGATTGATCTAGCTGTTAAAATAATATAGATTCAAAATAGAATCTGTTTCACAACGACAAAGATGATCTTTATAGCGTTGACAGATTTTAGAGCTCAGACGAATAGGTATTTGGTCTGAGTTTTAGAGAATACAAAAACTGTTAAAACGTCATTCGTCACACAGATCGCAAATAATTTTTCATTAACGAGATAGGTCCACTCTAGTGAAATACCAACCAATTGGGTATTTTCCAAGGTATGAATATCAAAATTCTCATTAGTCCGTCAGTTAGAAAATAAAAAAATAATAGACACGTATTTTTTGCTTTTTCAATTTAATGAAAATGAACATAGATAAAGCGCATTAAAGATTAGGGTGGGGGGCTCGTGACGTCAATATTCATTATAAGCGCCATACAAACCGCACTGAATTGTGACGTCACGCGAAATTTCAACTCAATGTATCTCTGTTATTTTTTGAGTACGTAAAAAAAGAAAAAATACGTGTCCAATATTTTTTACTAATCTACACGACGGACAAAAAAAAAATTTTTTGTCAAGTAGCCAATTGTTTGCAAATTGTTACAAAAAAAGGTAGAATTTTTATGGTTATGTGCAAAATACGTTTGAAATTGTTCTTCTGTAGTCAAAAGATCGATGACATTTTAAATCTCGTGATTTAAAAGCTTCCTCAGTAGTATTTCACAAATGGAGCGCAATTAGCTTTTTTTGTTTAAAATATAGCTACTCATTTCCACAGATTTTGTACACAATTAATAAAGTTTATGGCACAGCGAAGATTTAATCCGCAAATACGAGTTCATCACAAACAGCTGCTGTCGTCCTAAAATCTCGTATTGCGCCGTCTCGCAGATAATATATTTTTAATGCAAATAAATACGAATTCGTCGCACCTGTCCGTCTTGATGTAGAGAATAATTAAGCAGAATATGAAGCGAAACAATACAAAGTATCTACTTTACTTTACTTGATTATGAAAACCGACTTCCAAAAACACAAAAATGTACTAAGATTAAAAAGCTAAAAATAACAAATTATCCTCCTTATTGGAAATCGGTTAAAAATTAAAATCAATAAAGGTTTTATACATATAGGTTTATTGCCGCGAAAGTGACGTTCGCAAGTATTTATAGTAAGGATAAATAAAGTACCCACTTCCCATGGGGGTAGGACCTTTAAATTTGACATAATATGTCTTGTGTACAAAAAAAGTAAAAAGTAAAAAAAAATTCAAATTTTTAAACATCGATAATAAGTCGAAGATAAAAAACAGCAGAAAACAGGAAAATGTTTTTAACAGTGAGTGGGAACTTGGCTTTTATTCACGATTATGTTTTTATGGTTAGATACCTACATACCACAATATGACGTGTGCCAAATAATATAAAAAATCATGTTTAAAAATAGCACTTCCTTTTCAATTTGCAAAGAGACATAGGCAGGTACTTATCATAATAATAATAGGTATTCTGACGCAATACATTTTATGTTGTCCCCGGTATAGAGGCTTGTTTCTCAGAAATATCTTTACGTGATTGCAGGAGCGAGGTCGTAATTGCTTCTTCCGCCTCTTGACATAATTATCTTTGCTATTATGCACCGTGCTAAGCCGAATTGTCTGTTGAGAGATTCTTTTGCGGAATGGTTATTTTAATTATAGCAACTACAATGTCATGAGCGTTTTGAATTCGACTGATACGACTATTTGATTATTCTGATTTTTAGAGTTGACTATTATAGGAATGGTTTTTACTGGTTTAACTTCGGAAATGATTGAATTATAATATTACAGGCAAGGCAGCAAGGCATTAAGTAAATAAATAAATACAGAATTTAAGGTTAAATGGGGGATGAATTGAAGGAGAGACCAGGACCAGGACCAGAGTACTAAATAAGTAAGGAGTATTTAGTATTCTGGTCCCAAATAAAAAAAAATAAAATAACGAAATTATCAATGAAAAAGGAATCAATCATAAAAATTGAGCGCGTAAGTTACCGACACGCTGACGAAATATACGGTCATTCAACCCGCCTTTCCTTTCTATTGCCGCTGATGTGCTGACAAATAAAAACGTTTTTATATACGTTTTTCTCTATGATTTATCAATGTTTTTAATTTATATTTTTATGACTTAAGTACCGTAAACGGGGTGAAAAGACACACAGGGGGTGGATAGATACAAAACTAAATAACTTTTTCTACAGACTATCCAAACATTTTGAACGAAAAAAATTTTCTGAAATTTGTATTTTTTAAAACTACAGTATTATTTTTCATGAAATAGCAACACTGGATCGACGTGAGGTTTGGTCAACATATTGAAAAAAGATCCTAAAGTGAGTCCTTTAAATGCAGGTAAAACGAGGTCCTATAAAGTTTTTTTTTTTTCATTGTGAAAGGAAGCATTTTGTGCCATCACAATTTGTGAATGGATTCGTTTGTTCCTTGTTACACAGATTAATAAAAAGGAAAGTGTAATTGTGATGTAAATTTCTAAATATTTGTAAAATTGTAAACCAAGTCATTTTTTATTTGTGATTGAAGTTAATAGACACGGGGAAGGGGCGAATATATGAATAGAATGTCGTATAGGGTGGATAGATACGCAGTATGGGTTCAATAGATACGTGAAAGGGTTCAATAGAAACGAGTAAGAGGTGATTAGAAAAATATGTATTAGGGCTGCTAACCATTCAAATATTTCTTTTTTTGTCAGAAAAAATTAGAATTCTTGGGAGTTGTATGATTCGAAGACGACATTGATGATCTATAAATAGGCAATGTAATAACCTAAATCTTTAAACATACACCTCAAAATTAAGAATAAATACCTTATTTATCTCGTAGAATGGATGGAATTAATGATTAAAAAAAATATTTTTACTCACCTATTATTTTATTTCTATAATTAGGTAAAATTTACTACTTAAGTAGGTACCTACCAATTTTTACATTTACCTTAGCTACTTAGGCAGGTGTCCACTTGAGCTTTGAAACTGCCAACCCTAGCATTTTTTCTATTCACCCCATACCTCGTATCTATTGAACTCATTTGCGGGTCAATAGAAACTCAACTCATTTTTGCATTTTATGCTGTAATCAAGGAATAAATGCCAATTTACATGAATGGAAACAATTAAAACATCTAAGAGATATGATAAAAGCATAATATAATGTTCTTTGACTATTGAAGTTATATACAGGAATATTTTTTAAGCAAAGCGCAAAAAAAATTGGTGGTTCAGTATCAGTACACATTTCCATTATTTGTTCAAAACTTTTTTATACTTTTTTATCTGACTTCAAATTAGCAAAATATGGACGCTATCTATTCGTAATAATATCAATGAGAGCGCGCGCCGTGCGGCGTACGCGGGGGTGTTGCAGCGAGGGTGAACGATCTCGATCAGCTGTCGGTACATTGTAACCAACGTAAATACCTAGCCGAACAAGAGCTTCGCGCGCAGCGGTGGCGGCGGCGAATAGAGTAGCCAATACATCAATAGTAAATTATACATCTTACGTTCACGATAACTTTACTTTTTTGTACTAAGACTTATCAAAATAAAAAAAGGTGTTTATTAAAACTCCTTTAAGTTTAATTTGTAAAAGTTTGCACACTGAATAAAAAATATTCCTATATAAAAATTAAGTCAAAGTTGAAAATTGTGTCTATTCACCCCGTTTTTGTATTATCGAGGGCTTACATATTAAGTCACTACTTAACAATTACATCCTGTAAAATCGCTGCCGTTACGTCATAATATAGTCTTGTTGAGCTTGTAAAATAGCGTGTTGATAAATATTCAACTCTTCAAATTTTATAGCAGCTACTTGAGTCTTACCTGTACAACATTGCTAGTAAAGACCTTTATTATATTATTTAAAGTTCTTTTATGATGTTCTGTGGGCTATTTGCTATGTAAAATGCAACAATAGAAATGTGCTTCAACAATAACTCTTTTGTTATAATGAATGGCTACATAAGACGGGAAAAGCACATTTTGTGTAACTAACTATCCACATCAATACGTTTTCTTCTTGAATTCTTTGCAAAATATATTCTAACGTAAAAAATATGATATCTTTTAATTTTTTTTAACCGAATTCCAAAAAGGAAGAGGTTCTGCATTCGGTTGTAGGTATGTATCTGTTTTTTTTTAAACAAATTCCCAAATGCGGATATAACTTGCGAAGCACCTAAATGATCGTTAAGTGCTTTATTTGATGCTGGTGACATTGTATAGTAAAGTGACGTAATATCAAAAGCTTTATATAGCCTTGTCGGGCGGTGTGACGCGCAAGGACCCATAAATCACTACATAGCGCTTCTGAGCTTCGTTCGGTCGCTAAGCGCCTCTCTAATACTTACTGTACCCAGTGTGATTTTCAATGGACTGCTATTCATTTGTTCACTTCAAATAGCAACTTGTGTCCTTTGTAACTTAGTGCCGCTTAAAAGAGCTGACCGGAAGTCGTCGATTCACTTTCCACTGCTGGGAACCGAAAACTGTGTTAAGGTGTGTATTATTATAGAACGTGCCCGGTTGCCTAGACAACACATCACAGCGTGATGTTAGTCATGAAATAAAGAGTAAGGATAGATGATATACTCTTTATTCCCATTCAGTACCTACTAATATTAGAAACTAGTTAGAAATATGTACTTACCTATTTGCTGTGTCACTATGGATAGTTTCTTCTTTTTTATTCGGTAAAAACAGGGTTTTTATATTTTGTCGATCAAAGAAGCAAAGGAGAATTTTGTTAAGTTACCCAAAGAAGCGAATATTAATAAAATTTCAATTTTGCGGTGCAAACTGGACTTTGATACGAATTAACGGTAAAAGTTTTAAAGTTGCAATAAGTTTGAGTTTGCTCAACGCGTTTAGTTTTTTCCTTTGCGATATAAAAGTGCGGAAATTGTCTTCATTGAAACAGTAAGTAATCCTTATAGGTACAATTTATAAATGCGAAAATGAGTTTGTTTGTTTGTTACGCTTTCACGCCTTGTAGGTTCAACCGATCATTATGAAATTTTGCAAACACGTTTTTAGGGGCATAGAGAAAGACACTTACCTACTTTTTGTCCAGAAATTCCCGCGGAAACTCCGAAATTAACGAATTAACGCGGATTATACCGCGGGGAACAGCTAGTCTGCAGATGTAAAATAAAAAACCCAGACAACAGCGAATCAGGTTCGCATAATTAGGGTTCCGAAAACAACAAACAGCTGTAGGATAGATGGTGGATAGGTCAAATAAAACTTTAAAATACCTACTTTTTCTGCAGTTTTCACACTGTCCAAATTACCTGCACTTTTATGGTACTCTATGACGTAATATAAACTGATATAATCTAGAAATCATATAAAAAAAATTTTGGCTTATAAACTTAGAAGTACAGGCGAAGAAATGATATAATTTTTTAAATTAAAGTGTTCAGCAACATCACCGAACTCGCTAAAAAAAATTTGATTACTTACAGTTAATTCTTTCAAATGATAATCATAAAATTGTAGTTAGTTTTCGAGAAAAACTTGTAAGACATGTGGTCGGATGAATGGACGGGTACGAGGTCGATCGCGCTATTTTTGAATGATATTATCACCAAAAGACAACCGTGAAATGTCACATATTTATTTTTAGATTTCTTTAGGTCAAAGGTTAACATTTTCTTCTAAATAACAATTGAAACGTCATGTTTAAAATAATAAACACGATATGGAATTGAAATGATCTAATAGGTGAGTTCCGCGTTTCTTCTTCATGAAGGTACGAAATCCTAAAACAAATTAATGGTTCTTTTTTATTATACTGTTACACTACTTGTAGAAATACTATGTTATTCAGGTAGGTAATGAAGCCAGTGTAGGTACTTTAAACATGGACGAAGACTGCAAATTCTGCACTTGACAAAGAGCGGAACTTGCATAGAGGTAAACTTGTGGTGGTAAATCAAACGTTTCAAACTTGCACATTCAATCTACACTTCAGTCTTCAACAATAATACGTTTTGTACTTGTAACTTAGTGTTTGATTCTATAAGAGTAGCAATAGTTGAAATTTCACGGCATGCTTTTCGCTTACGTCTATAGTTACCTACGCTGGTAAAATTGTGGGGGCAGGACCCGCTGTCTTGGAGATCCTACTAGAAGTATACATGATGACGATGAGATATTATGATGTTGATGATGATATGACGATTGGTATCCTCTTGAATTGGCTGTTAAAAGTTGTGTTTTCCATATCTGATAAGTAATTAAAAAACTAGTTCCCCGCTGTTTCACCCGCGTTAATATCAGAGTTCTCTGTCTTCTAATAAATGATGATTATGGCTATGACTATAATTATGTGCTCAACTGTTGACTTTGAAAAGCAATAAACTATCATAACAGCGAAAACCTTCAAAAAGCTAATGAATCACCTTCGAAATGCTATTGGCCGTGCAACAACGCGTTTACTGCTACACGGATCGGTGGCACCGACCCTCTCCTGTGTCATTATTGCAAAGCCCTTTTAAAGTTCAACTATCGGCATTTGATGGAACGACACTGTCATGACAGTACATAATTTAAAGCTTTGTCATTTAGAGTAAAGGGGCTCAGTCCGATCACACTAGGTATCCTCTAAGAGATTCCATTAAACGTAAATCAATGAGGGACAAATCAGAGACAATTTAAGGAACTTAATATGTTGGGTCTTCCAATAAGGACTTCCGAACTTTGACAGTTGTTAGCGGCCATCTTGTTGAAGCTACATCTGTCAAATTGACTGTAATTTATTCAATCTGTTTTGCCAAATTACCATGGATGAATAAAAAGCGTTCAATAACACGTGCAAATGATAAAATTGTTTTATCAAAATGGGTGTTCCGCGCGTTTCGCCCATTTTACGATAGCCATAATCGTCCTACCGAGAGGACTATTCGCAGTATGGTGGATAAATTTGAGTACACTGATTCAGTAAACAATCAACGAACACCCGTACGTCGACGAAACGCAAAGATCGGTCGAAAACATCGCCGCTGTCCGTGAGTGTGCAGGAGAATCTGAGGCAGTTGATTTCGCGTCGCTCACAAGAACTCGATCTTTCGCAGAAAATAACTTGGCGAATTTTGCGTCTTAACTTCGGATGCGCGACACCCAGACATTTGATCGATGTTATATTCCACACATAATGCCATCGATAGGCCGAAAATTCAAACGAATAAAAAAATTCAATGATATTTCACACACACTTTGTTTTATTTTTAACCGACTTCCAAAAAGGAGGAGGTTCTATGTTCGATTGTATGTTTTTTTTTTTTTTTTTTTTTTTTTTTTTTTTTTTTTTTTTATGTATGTTCACCGATTACTCGAAGACGGTTGGACCGATTTGGAAAATTCTTTTTTTGTTTGAAAGGGTTTACTCCCAATTAGGTCCCATTGCCACCAAGTCGGGATCTGATGATGGGATCTTGGAGAAATCGAGGGAACTCTTCAAAAATTATAGGCACACCTATAGCGATTTGGGTATTTACTATAGTAAATCGTTCATTTGCCGATGAAAAGTAAAATTTAAAGAAGTGGAACTGATGATGAAGACCACGGATGGTCATCAGAACTACTTAACAATAATACCTATTTCATGGGTTCCGATTGGAGCGATTTCAAAAATTGTTTTTTTGTTTGAAAGGGGATACTCCCAAATCGATTCCATTGTCACCAAATTGAGATCTGATGATTGGATCTTGGAGTAATCGAGGGAACTCTTCAAAAATTATAGGTACACCTATAGCGATTTTTGTATTTTTAATAGTAAATCGTTTATTTGCTTTCGGAAAGCAAAATTTAAAGAAGTGGAACTGATGATGAAGACCACAGATGGTCATCGGAACTATTCAATAATAGGTAGGTATTTCACGGGTTCTGAATCGTTAACTTTAATATGGTTTCTAAACAATTTATGCCCGTCACAATGTATATGGTGAAGTGGAACTGATGGTGAAGCACTAGGAGAACTCCTCAACAATTAACGTCCCTGCGTCGGGAAAAGTAATATTTTGTAAAAGGTGATGAGCAGTTGACATTAGGCTATTGTAACTTAGAGAAATTACCAACTAAGTCACTTAAAAGCGAAAAATAAACAAAAATTTTTAACAAAAAAATTAAAACCGACTTCCAAAAACACAAAACTGAAAAGCTAAAAATAAAATGCTAAAATTAACAAAATACCGATTTAATCCAAAAGACAAAAACAAACGTAATATTATTATTGGTTTGTGCTACCACTGATCGGTATGAAGTCGGTGACAAGCCAAATATGGAAGGGGTAGATGGGCTAAGTCGACTCCCGCCACCAGCTCTTCGTGAGCAGGACAACCCAAGTGGGCAGACACCAGAGGGCTTGTCACCGAATTCAAACCGATCAGTGGTAGCACAAACCAATAATAATATTACGTATGTTTTTGTCTTTTGGATTAAATCGGTATTTTGTTAATTTTAGCATTTTATTTTTAGCTTTTCAGTTTTGTGTTTTTGGAAGTCGGTTTTAATTTTTTTGTTAAAAATTTTTGTTTATTAAATTTAAAGTAAGGAAGCGCTTAATGAAAGACCTTAATATACATCTACGGCATTTGAACTCCAAAAAGTATATAAAAAAACGACAACTTTTGGCGACTTTTTTGGGTGGAATATCTTAGAAGACTTTTGAATCAAATGGATGGAGCCCCTTAATTTTGTCTTTCAGGTACAGGTAGGTAAGGTTAGGTAATGTAAGGATGAAACCTTGAAATTATTTCAACGTGGAAACTGCTGGTTCAGTCTTAATACCTAAAAGCCTGTTATTGGAATGCGTTATTACGGATTCCCAACTATAATATAATTAGCTTAGAGTTCGTAACGAGAAACTAATTAAGAACAGTTTCTTGTTAATTTTAAAGTTGCGAAGAGCACGGAAAGCTTTTGTGTTGTAGAGCTTAACGTATCTTATTAGGTCTAAAATAATATTACCTAAAACTCTCTAAAAGTATCTAAGAGTAAAAAAGACAGAGATAAATAATATATAGGTACTTGGTAATAATTATGTTGTTGATTACAGGGTGCGGGTAGGGTAGCGCACGAGCAGCGGAAGGGGTAGCGGAGCGGAGGCGGACGCGGCGCGTTCGTGATTGCTGACATTTATCTTGCGGTTGGCTAATTAGTGTAGCGCGGTATAGACTGCGAACGCCCAGTGGGCTCATTTAGGCTACACTGCAGACATAAAACACATTTAAATGATTAATATTTTAATATCTGTAGGAAATAAAAAAAAAATCGGCGTTATGATATAACTAAGTTATTGTATTCGTGTATATAAATATTATACATTGAAAAACCAAAGTACTTAATATCTATCTGGGAATATTAATTAATTGCTTAATTGACTTGAAATAAGTTGTTGTATCTAAATCAATCTACTCATCAAATTTTTAGTCATTTCCCAATATATACCCACGTATACTTATACGTAGGTATATATTTTACGTACGTAAAATTCTTCTTCTTCTTAGTCGATTCCTCATGGCTGAGGGTCGTGACTACTCTGGACGACACGTTTTACGTTCACTTAAAATTCAGGTTGTCCTAATATGACCAATGACTATAGTACCTACAATTCAAAGCAATGGACTGTCATATGGAGCCCCTTCTATCAAGTACACATAGACGCGATTGAAGCTTTACAATCTAGACTTATGAAAATTTTAACTCATCGGTTCCATCTTCGATACCAATGCAGGTCTTACCAAGACCGACTTGACCATTTCAAGGTCGTTAAATTAGTAAAACGCAGACATTTAATCCACTTGACCAACCTCTACAAAATCATCCACAACTCTCTCGACACATCAGTTCTCTCATCCATATTCATTAACGTCCCGACAAAAATTTACAGACAAAACAGGAAATATCTTACCTTTCACATCCCAAATTGTAATACCTTGAAGCAGCGCAACAACCCTGTAACTCGTATGTGCCAATTATATAATGACGTTAGTGCCAAAACTTCATCTAATATAGATTTATTTCACACATTTACCGCTTTTCGCTCTTCACTTTCAAAATTGTAAACTACCTTCAACCTGTATTTTTTCTCTTTTAATCTTCTCTCTCTCAACGTCCCATAAATTTGTCTTATAGATCAGCATTGTTTAAGGGTATTTAATTAGTTTAAGTGCATATCAAACTGTAATTGTGTATTGTCCTATCAATGTTAAATACCTGTTAATGTTGAAATAAAGAAAATAAAATAAAATGAAATTTTTTGTCTCTCTGTCTGTACGTTTTTATGATGTAGGTACCTACTTACATCATGTAGAAACTTCGTAACGGAATAGAACGAGGAGTTCACGATGCTGTGATTATAACCTAATTTAAAGCATAGGTTTTTAAAATCGCGTTTGATTCACGGAAATAAAAGATTTAACCATTTACACCTTGATGCCTGAAGTACCTATCTACTACGGGCGACACAGCTTAAACAGTAGCACAAACCCAATTTAAAAAAGCACACGACTCACGAGCAAAGCAGCAGACAACAGCTAACACTTATGTAGGTATTATAGTTTTTAAGGTAAATTTGGAATGAAAATCAAAAAGGTACATTTCAATACAAAGTCGATTGTCCTACTGCACCGTGCGCAAAAATAACAGTAAAGAAAAATAAAGTAGGTAATGGGAAGAAACATTTTTCATCATATTTTTGTTTTATTTTGATGAAAATAATAATAAAAAAAAAACAAGTTTAAAACCATTGTGCCAATCTAGTAAGTATAGCTTTACACAACTGGTGCGAACAGAACCCAGTGGGCGGATGTAGTGGTCGTAAATACTAGTCCGTTTCGTTTTTCCGCTTCCGCTTTAGTGTTGCTATTACTTCGCCTTTACATGTCTTATTTAGAAATTACAGCATAAATATTCACTTAATTTGGATATCTTCATCTATTTCAAGTGGCAACCTAATTAGCGAGGGATCCTTTATACTATCATAAAAGAGTAGAATCCGCGATTCTGTACATTGAATATTTTTAACTAAAATTGAGAGGGATGGAGTAACCAACCACAAAAAAGTTTTTTTTTCTGCCTGACTGTCTGTTCACGATAATCTCCGAATCTACTGAACGAATAGTCATGCGATTTTCACAGGTAGATTATGCTTAGCTTGGAGCAACATACAGGCTTTGTTTCATTTAAATTGGATGTTGGGAAGAAATTATTACATTCCTCTCGTTATTTAATTTTGGGAAGTATTTGCCAGAACTGGTTGTGCTGGAAAAGCAGTCTATTGCGCATACCTACATGTTTCCCGTAAAAGTTTTGTTCAGTTAGTTACATACGTGAATAAACACGTAGCGCACGATAAATCTAAATTCGTCCACGAAGTCCATCAGTGAGTGCAGGTAGTATAGAGTTGTAGTGGAAGTAGTAGTTTATCACACGGAGGACACGTCCGGACGTGATGTTCAGTTTATTGCTTCCACGGCTCGGCCTGATTGGACGTCTCTTGCTTCAAACGGCCTTACGCATGGACGATTGTTAACCCTAAAGACATAATTCTTAATTGATATAACATTTATTTTTTAAATGACAGTTCTTATTTCTAAATTCTCTTTCTTTAGATGTTATATATATATCTACTTATACACTCGCGAGCAAAACTATGGAATCGCAGACTTGTAATTTGCTATGAGCGATTTAAAAAACTAAATGACTAATGAAGATGAATGAAAATGGTACCATTTGAAAGGCTACACTGTAAACTTTGAATTATTACCATATTCATTAAGATAAGAATAATGATCCACTTCACAACACACAGATCTACTTGATCCTACACTAAGTTAAGTTATGAGCTGGTGTCGTAAAAAATAAGAAACGTCGTATATACCTACTACATGATATTTATATATTATAGGTACTTTAGATATATATACACGCCCAGACTGGGAATCGAATCTGAAACCTCTTGATTAGCCGATAGTCATGGTGATCTACTATGCTAATCAGGTCGTTTATTTTCTTTCATTCATAGGAAGCTACAGTATATTTCTAAGTAATATAGCATGACTTTTATCTCGCAACAATGAGTTCCTGAGGAAATGCATGTACCTAGATCGATTAGCTATTTGTTGCATAGTTACGAGTTAAATTTACTCCTTTGAATAGGATATAGGGCACTTTTATTTTAAAGGGCAATTTTTGTGCAAAAGGAATTCCATAAATAACGTGGGGAATAGCTAGTTAGCTACATGATGTTATTACAAAGATTCCATTATAAAATTCAGTTCTGGCACACTGTCCACGAAATTTCTGCGAAACATTTTATAATGATGGGATGAAGGCTTTGAAGGGCAAATAAAGTTGTGTTAAAATCAAATAAAAGCTATTGCACGTAAACAAAGTGTAGGCGAGGACCACTGAGAAGGTTCAAAAACAAATGAATATAACTTAAGTAAGTGGGATTTGAGCGACGCTTTTTATGAAGGTTCTGTTAATTTATGTTTACATTTCGAGATGCTTCGGTAGAGGGCCTCGGGAGGAATGCAATATCTTTTCCGCGCCAATTGGTGCTATTAGTGTGCTGGTCGAGCTTCATGCACAAATAATGAGAAGTTAGCACGTTCCCCTCGTTTCCTCCAAAGCACGTAGTTCGTTTGATGCAGACTTTATTGTCACCTAGGGTCCTAGCTCCTACCCTCCAGTGCATCACACCGATGCATCTCACATTTCCTTTTTATAGTTCTTCTGAGCTACTCATTCAAAGAATAATATCCTTCACTATTTTTTTAACTCCGTTCGTTATGTCAGCGGCAGTAATTAACTGAAAACTGAGGTATTGTATTCCATGGAATGGCATTTAGTTTATTTTAAGTACTTATCATTTTTAATAGTTACAGAATTAAATTAGATTTGTACCTACCTACCTCAGACACTCAACAATGGTTTATTATTAAAATTGGTCTAGACAGTTTTCAATTTATCGCAATAATGTTCATTACGTGAAGCCTAAATAATTTAATGCTAAATACATTTTCTTTTGGTTATACCTATAAAATGTAAAACGAAATATTAAAAACTTTTTTTAATGAGACATTGACACACACATTTTAATTTATTTTACTTCACTTTACTTAAATAGTTTACTTTGATAAATTTTACTAATTCAGAATAAATACTACCACAAAAGTAGCTTTAAATTGGTCATTTATTCATATAGCTATATATTGTACGTATTTTTATTGTCTATACCCATTGATGTACCTTTACCCCATTAAAATATTATTAACAATAGATACCTACCTACTCTCTACTATAAAGCTCTAATAAAAAACATCGCTTGTCTAGTGAATTAAAAAAAAATCAATCTACTAAGCTCCTCGTAGATTTAATTAATTTCCAATAAAGATTTCTAAACGATTCTCAGGTAAGTAGGTACAATTAATTTTATTTTGCACTCAGCGCGAACGTTCAGGCGTTTTAAGAATTCCCATTGTTAGAATCGTTTCACACTCACTGGGCCAACTTGTGGAACATTCTTAGATAATATTGCTTCAGTCGAGTACTGTTGCATTCTGATACAATTGTTCTAGAGGTTGTGTTGTAGTCTTGATAATGTGTGATAATTATGACTTGAAAATAAATTAAGTAGGTAAATAGGTTTTTTTTATAGAGTCCTCCACTCCACTGTGCACGATAGTCCAACAATAAGCAGGCCCAAAGCAGTACTTAGAATTTCACGTGTGAAGCATTCCTTTGTTTCCCTTCATTGTAAAGTCTGTGATAATTGCTAAGATTTAAAGATCAGCAATGACTCATAAGACAGAGCAAATAATAATCTACATACCGACTTGTAGTTAGATTCATCAATAACACCCTAGTTTATATTAATACGTAACGATTGCACGGGTCATTAATGAGACCGTTATAAGCCTACCTTATCTGAATAAACGTTAGCTATCACCTGAGTTTGTGAGAAGCTTAAACATGATTAAATTAGCTATATAAGTGGGTAATATTAACCCTTTTGTACGTCACTATTACCTACATAGAGTCGAGGTCTTGTATTGTTTATATACGATTTACAATTTCGACTCCCGCCGCCGAGATAGTATTCGTGCGTGTCTAATAGGTATAATTTCATTAAGTATTTTGGGTTTTAATAGCATCGCTAAATTGTAACCATTTACTCGACGAATAACCGTCGACTGCCGTTAATTTCCACGCTCTATGTGGTGTTATGAAATTGAAATCGTGTTGTTAACGAGTCACAAAATAATAACTATCGCAACGGATTTACATTCGTTTTTATATGTATTATAGGTAAACGCATTGTAGGTACATAACATTACTTTAACTTTTTTTTGTAAAAATATACTTTTTTAGTGAAACTACCTAATTATATCTACTTACTTATAATTGACCAACCTACGCTAAATATCATGTAAATATCTCACAAATTTATAATTTATTATCGACCATACGAATCCACAGAATTGCTTCTGTGAAATTGATTATGAATCTCGAGAGACCAAAAAATTAATTCGTCTGTGTTAGAGGAAAATTCAGAGCCGTAACAGGCTAGCCTCTCTGGAGCGTCAGTGTGAAATTACACCGCCAAAAACGATCCTCTCGAGATAAGGAAAATTAATTTTGATGATTATTATATCGACCAAAATACTTTGTTCAGTTTGAAAGCATATAATATTGAAAAATGAAACCTACTTTAGTGATATACCCAAGTATTTTAAAACAACTTGAGAAAAGACGAAATTCTCCGATTTGGCGTCTACCTATTTCAGTTCCTATTTTTTTTAGAATTATACCTAGTTATTTTAATACATCTGAATAATATTTGATGTATTCATCAACATACACAATACAACATCAGCAGGGCAATTATGTAGGTAACTTTTGTTGCTATCATATTTCAGTTTCAATTAGAAAAACATCAGATTTGTGATTTATTATTAATCATGTTTAGGCAGCTTAAACTTCTGAAGTAGGAATGTTCATTTTGGTTGATTGCTAGATATTCTAGGTGTCAAAACGTGCATATTGTAATTGCTAAACCGCCATATTTTTGATTGCAACCGAAAAATGATGGAAACAAAACATAGATAACATCAAATAAAAACTAAAGAACAGAAACGTGTATAAAAACGTGTCTATAGTCTATTTGTTATTATTCGTTAGAAATAGTGGGAAGCAAATGTTACAAGTTTTTTCTGTGGGTCCTACGTATCTACTAAATGTTTCAGAACATAAAAGAAGCCAAAAAAGTAGTAAGTACCTACTTCGTATCTGCTTTAAAAAACTAACTAGCCGAAAGCTTTTTAATTGCGTTAGATTCTATAACGTTTTTTACTCAACTTTTTCTTGTAGACTACGTATTTCAGATCACGAACGACGTAATCCCGTGTCTGATTCAAAATGAATGGGCGCGCTTTTGCTCGAATGAATGCATCCGGACCCTTTGCGATCGTGACTATCGTGGCAGGGTCGACTGAGGACCAGTATTATGTATTTTCGACGTACATTTTATTTTATTCTGTTACAAAGTTAGTGCGTAGTAACCGGCCCAGACAAAGATAATATAAAGTTATTTACCTACACTCACTTTAATATTTAAGGTCTTTGCATTGAGCTTTGGAGGGTACTAGAGGTATACCGTAAACGTGCTATTTTCACGTACAACGTAATACCTCGATGTCCTGGTACGAGTGTTTTTATCATATTTTATTACAAAACAATATTATGTTTGCATACTTACTTCTATGTAATATTTCTTTCATGTTATTTTTTATCTATACTTAATAACATACAAACAAAATTATCAAAGTGTATGTTTGTGACGTCTAAACAATAACTTTTACTAAATGCAAGTAATAGTAAGTAGTATAGTATGGTACTTATAACTAAAAACTAATTATTTAAGTTTTTGTCTGTCTGTTTGTTCCGGCTAATCTCCGAACCGGTCGGATCTATTTTGACGGGACGTTCATTGGCAGATAGCTGATGTTATAAGGAGTGACTTAGGCTTCTTTTATCTATTGTTTAAAACCGCGGCACACAGCTAGTAAAATAAAACAACTTAAATGAATGAATTAATTAATTAATAACACTTTATTGAACACCACACAAAAAGTACTTACAAAAAAAAAAAATGAAAACAGAAGTATTAAGTGGCTCCAAAGGGCGGCCTTATCACTACGAAGCGATCTCTTCCAGAGTACCAGGTTAAATCTATATCTCTCGTTTTATTGTACACTCGCTGTTCCCCGCGGTTTCACCCGCGGTAATTTTGGAGTTGTCGCAGGAATACCGGGTTACAATAATAATAATAATTACAATATAGTACCTATAGTCTATATGTTAGTCAGTGATAATTTAGCATGGTGAAAGAATTTTTAGAAATCCGTTCAGTAGTTTGTGAGTTAAATCATTACAATCAAATAAACAAAAATCAAATCTATCACCTTTATAATATTAGTTTAGGAAAAAAAACTTACAAGTTATCGTAACAAAATAGATATTTCATTTCATCGAGCCATGAGTTTAAATAATAAGAGGATATAATATCTACGCTAACTAGGTAGTTAGGTATAAAGGTAGAACACTAAAGTGACTGGGCACTTTTGAGTAATGCAAGTAACTTGGTACAGTCTGCAAACGAAATATAAAACTATTCATCCTGGGTGTGAGTGGTTACCCACAGAATAGAAAGTTCCGTAATTTCTTTTAGTCAATTTACTGAGAATACGAATAATTGTATGTCTATTAAATATCATTAAAGATATCAGCAGAGATGTCAAGTGTGGATTTTTGGCGCCTGGTGCAGAAGTTTCACTTCTATAATATGTATTATCTCTACCTATATATGCAATTATAAATATATTATATCACCTTTATTACTAAGAGTGAAGACAAAATGTTACAGAGCAACGAAATTTTTGCTTTTTTGGTATGTTTGAACACGCATCACGTAAAATTTTTACGTGAAAACTCTTGGACGTATTTTAGTAAATTTGGCATATAGGTAGTTAATGTAAAAGACTTAACACTTAGGATATTTTATCCTGGCAATAAAACACTCCTCAAAAGGATTCTCCAAGTAAAGCCACAGCCATAATCTATTCACAATATGTACAAAGCATTATTTTGGTTTAATACCAAAAAACAAAATCACAAAATCAGATCCTAAAAAGGGTGGTCAAGGTATCTTTATTAGTCAGATATCATGCATATAAGTTCTGAAAGACTAGACCGATTGACGTCACACTTGATTAGCTACTAACCGTTCCCAGCGGTTTCACCCGCAGTAATTTCGGAGTTCCTGCTGGAATTCCGTCATAAGAAGAACCTTATGTCACTCGGCATTACAATAGCTTCCTATAAGTGAAATAATATTCAAAAACGTCACACTAACAATTCGCAAACTCACAATTCATAAACTTTAGCTTTTTATAATATAGATTTATTAGTATAGATGTTTATACGCGAATAGCTAGCAATCATCTCTGTGACCGGACAAATCTCTGTTTCCGGACAAATCTCTGTGATTTTTGGTTTGCTGTTTTGTAATGTATAGGTACTTTTGAACATCTTAAATAAATAAATAAAATAATAAAAAAAAGTTAAATCAATGAAATAGGTACTTTTAGACTGTTTCGTTTATCGCTATTTAATAATGTTACTCTATACCGTCTTTATATCCATATTTCCAGATACATAAGGGCAAAACAGGAAGTAAGCGGGAAGTTGTTGCGGATGTACAAGTAGGTTTACGTATTTTGAATTTCAACATCGTTTAGGGCGTCCGTTGCTAACCGTACTTTCGTAGTGATTTCACATTCAGGTCGCGATTTATCGAGAGTGGTGACATAGTGCCTACGAATAGGTTCTTAAATTTACGTCATTGGGCCGACAAAGAGACAGCTACGCGGACGTGTCGGCTTGAAAGTTGGGACGCAGATGTCAGCTCGCCGTACGAGACTACAAGTAAATAGTCCCGGTTGAGACTACAACATGATTTATAACTATTAAGTACCTAAAGAACAAATGCTATGTCTCACCACTGATGACAAGATGTAAGTATGTATAAATGCGTTAGGTATATCGATACAATAGTATATTATAATATCTGAACCTTGTAAGTACTTATGTAGGTACATTGGAAATATTAAAAATTATTTAAAAAGCTCGGTATGTCAAAACTTTTGTCTTTACTTAGCATTTGGGATAGGACTTTTTATTTTTGAACAGCATAATATAGAGTTAAATACCGAGTGCAGAATCTCGAAATTGCGCGAACAACTAATAACCAGCTGTAATAAATAGGTGGACGGATTATCATGAAATTTTATATAACGTGTTAATGAATTAACTGAAAATCTGACACACCCCATTTAAAAAAATAAACAATAATATGATTAAAATATATTTTATGTAAAAAAGTTAATAATTAAAAAAAATATTCTTTAAAAGTTATTCAACATTAGTTTGGAGGTGACCTATCTACGAAATTCCAAGCGCTACGCCCGCACTATACCTACCAGTTCGATTTTTTTTGCTGCGGGTGGCGTACTCGCCAAATATTTTATTATGAATAATTTAGACATGGGCATATAAAAGTGAAAAATATAACCTATATTAAAACATAGTACGATTAATTCGCTAGTTGAACTACTTTCTAGTTTTCAGTTAATTCATTAACACGAATCACGATGTATAGGTACCATAATGGGCTAGGTGACTAATTTTTTTATGACCTGTCTTGTAGATTAATAAAAAATATTGGAAACGTATTTTTATTTTTTTACGTAATCCAAAAATAACGGAGATACATTGAGTTAAAATTTCGCGTGACGTCACTTTCCGGCGCAGTTTATATGGGGGCTTATACCGGTTAATGACGTCACCAGCCCCCACTAAACTTTAATGCGCTTTATCTTTGTATATTTTCATTAATTTGTGACTTGTTTTTTATTTTCTACCTGACGGACTAATTAGAATTTTGATTTTCAAAAATCCTCAACATCCCTATTACTTTAAGTCAAAATAACTGCAATGATGACCTCGGAAAAATCTATAATTCCCGCGGAAGTCCCGAAATTCACGCATCGTAAACCCGCGGGGAAAAGCTTTTAGTGATATATAAGTAGGTAGGTACTTACATTAGTCAGTAGGTGGTGTTAAAGTGGCTATAAAAACGAATGGTAAGCGATATTGTTGTGCTATAAACTTAAAGTAGGTATCTATATGCCTACTGTAATGTACAGATTTGATGGAAACAGCTTAGTTTAGGTATATGTCCCGTACCCCGGTTTAACATAATACAAGATTTTTATCGCCATAAAACTAAGAGTTGCCAAAGGCATCCCAACTTGGAACTGCTGAGTGCTGGCCATCGCTTGTTATAAAACCGTAGAGTTCGCGTGTCTGTGCTCTCAATACTTTTGGAGGGGACAATAAACGCAGAGTAAAGAAAAATACAACATTGTTTTTAAGATTTTTGTCTCCTTATGTTAATATCCGGAACTGCCGAACGGATTTAGGTACATGCGGCTTTTACAACTTAGCTTGGAGCGACATAAGCTTGGACAGTCAAGCTTTGTTTTATCGAAATCGGACGTCACAAAAAAATTTCGTTATTCAATCTCGTTTTACGCGGGTGAAACAATGAGCACCAGCTGATGTACCTATAGTCTATACATATAAATAAAATAAAATAAAAATGTCTGTTTGGAATTTCGAATTAACAGTATTTTACTAAATGCGTGTGAAATTACATTAGGTAGGTAGGTATTTATAAAAAAAAATCAATTCTTAAAATTTTTGTCTGTCTGTTTATTCTGGTAATTTTCGAAACGGTTGAACCAATTTTGAACGAACTTACACGGGCAGATAACTGATATAAGGAGTACCTCAAGCTACTTTTATCAGAATTCCTGCGGGAATTCCGAAACACGCGGGTGAAACCTCGATCTCGGCTAGTTTCAAATGAATAAAAACGATTGCACCTAGTATCATAACAATATATTTTATACAATAATTATAAGTACAAAGTAATATTATAAGCTAGAGAGCACTAGTATCGCGGATAGGAGCGACGCGGTGTGCCGCGGCCGGTGTGCTGCACTCCGCTTCAGCGCTTCAAGCTCGCTTACGTCGGGCGCTTCATCAAATTCCACTTCGTTGTACTGGCTCTCTTCGTATTTGCCGGATAGAGCTGTAACATAATAGTCGGTCAAGTTCTGGGTATTGTCTCACTGTGTAGCTACGCTAGAAGCGTTCACGTTTAATAGTGTTCGAGTGTATCAATTTCTAAAGCGAACACACGTCCTTTGTTTGTATCTTATCGTTAAGTTATCATAGTGTTGCCTACACAGTAGGAAATTTGTATCGTAAGTGCCCACATATTGTTGTTTCGTAGTTTCAGCCATTCTACACATTTAATTCCAAAGAAAATCCCCGTAAAATATGAGTATTTTTTTTTTAAACCAATTACCGATTTTCGATGATGCAAACTTCAAAACTTGGTACTTCAATACAAACTTTCACATTCTTTTAGTGTTAATTTGCTTTAATAATGTCCTGACTCAGTCAGTCAATTAGGAAAGTCATTTATACCTACAAAGTGTTAACGAATTAACTGAAAACTAGAAAGTAGTTTGCTCAGAATTAACTAGCGAATCGATCGCCCTATGTTTTAATATAGGTTATAAATTTTCATCATTATTAGCCCATTTCAATTATTTATAATACAATATTTGGCGCGTACGCCGCCCGCAGCAAAAAAATTCGAACCGGTAGGCGCGGGCGTAGCGCTTGAAATTTCGTAGACAGGTCACCTCCAAACTAGTGTTGAATAACTTTTAAAGTATAAATTTTTCGACATAAAATATATTTTAATCATATTATTGTTTATTTTTTAAATGGGGTGTATCAGGTTTTCAGTTAATTCATTAACACGTTGTATAAAGATTAATTAAGTATTACAGAAACGATTGGTACCAATATTAAAAAAAAAAATAGTCAATTCGTAAGGAAAGTAAAATACTTAAAAATTGTTTACTCATATTAAGTTTCTATTCGTAATTGATACGAATTAAATTTACTGGTCTTCAGAATAATTTAATAGTACTTAATACATATGATGCTCGGATTTCTATTAAAACTTAAAAGCTCACTTACAATATAATTTGATAGTCCCGTCTGTGTCCCCGAGGGAGTTCTTTGATATGCAACTATATGTACCGAAAGTGGTTCTGCCCACTTTCTTAATCTTCAGCCTCATATCAACCTCGTAGCCTCTCTCTACTGCTGTAATCTCGAACCTTTTGTCCGCTGGAAACAAATAAAACGGAATAAAAAGAGACGCTCGCGTAGGTAGGTATCCTGTCAATTAGGTAAGCTTTATTGACGGGACAAAATGTTATTTAACATTGAGAATTGTTTGAGGTTATCTTTTTTATTTTTGTGTCATCATAGATGCCTAAATTTAGTACCGAAAAAACTCACAAACTTAACTCATATAAGAAAATGTATCTTGTTATTTTTGTTACATTGATTGCTTTTACGTTGGTAGATTACGTTGAATCATTCGACAATATAAGAATAAGATTCGCAATAAATATAGATTCGTTTATTTGACAAAAACTTTTATTTTGATTTCGTTCCGAGTGCTGTGGTTGCCTATATCTACCAATGTTTATATAAACAAATTTTTAACAATAAAATTAAAACCGACTTCCAAAAAACACAAAACTAAAAATAACAAAATATCGATTTAATCCAAGAGACAAAAATATACGTAATAGTTAATACCTACTATTAAAGGTTTGTGCTACCACTTTTCGATTAACTATAGATATAAACCTTCCTTATGAATCACTCTATTTATTGGTGAAATCCGCATGAAATTCCGTTCAGTAGTTTTTGAGTTTATCACGAAAAGACGGCGGAAGCGACTTTATTTCATACTAGCTGTTCCCCGCGGTTTCACTCGCGTTAATGTTGGAGTTCCCGCGGGAATTCCGAGATAAAAAGTACTCTGAGTTACTCCTTATAATATTAGTTATCTGCGAGTGGACGTCAAAGATCGGAACAAACAGATAGACTAGAAATAAAAAAAAAATTTTTTTTGATGTAAGTACCCTATAATATCATTTCGTAAGAATTTAGTGAAAATCTGTTAATTTGAAATTACAAACAGACACTTCAATTTTATTTATATGTATAGAGTATAGACTATGTAAAAATGGACGGCCGCAGATTTATATTTTGTACGGGGGAAAAAAATAATTTTAGTCAAAAAATGAGATTGATTAGTTTTAAATTTTGTAATTTATATATTATATTTATTATTTACCTAAACTTATGTATTTTTAATGTAATGTAATGTTATTTTATTTTTGTACCCCTTTTTTGCTGAACAAGTCCTCATAATACAAGCGCTACCTGTAATAACAATTGAAATAAATACTTACTTATAAAATCTATGAAATAATGAGCTTATAAGTCTGCGAAACTTCAAATAAATTTGATGTTTCGAAATGGTGAAAATAGAGATAAAATCAATCCCAACAAAAACATTTTCATGTAAAATGTTGCCAAGACGAGACCATATATTATATCAACACTTTCAAAAAGTTATCAGATCTTATGTAGAGCCAAGCTTCTAACCCCCAGATTTTATGCTGCTATTCATACATAAATATCGTCATATACCTATGTATACCTACCTATGTAGGTACCTAACAAAAGTGAAGCTGTCATAAAGCTGTCATAAAAAACTTACACTGTGATATGATTTGATCGTTTATAGTCCAGTAGTTGATAGATCTCGGGAAGGCTTCGGAGTGACAATCCAAATGAACTGTGTCGCCTTCTTTTGCTCCAACTAATTGATTTTGTATTGTCATAATCGGTGGAACTGTAATTAAAATATCTGTTATTATAATATTCCTATCAGATACGGAATATGAATGGAAATGTTGAACAAAAGATAAATATTCCTTTATCAAGTGAACGAGACAAGTGGCGGCCTTTCGCACAGGGATATATATTAAATATGCGGGTTTTTGCACAAAGGTATATTAAACGTGAGGGTTGTGTGTTGGGCACATATAAGTACGCAAATGTCAGGGGAATTATCGAAGACGTACTCGTGAGTCATCACGCAATAAATTTAGTTTTATTTACCTTACTTTCTTTATCGCGTTTTCATCACAGTTATGTTAAATCTTTCTCTGTCTCACAGATACTACTGTGTGCTACGTTTGTTTTTCTAATGTTTGGGTCTTTATAACAAGATCTATTGATCTATTATTAGATATTCAGGTCTTGGTTATGTTAAGTTTAGATTAATAATTATTACTTAAATCTTACATATTATATACATATACTTACTACATATATCTCGACTAGACCTTCCCGCATTAACTTCGGACTTCGCGTGGGGAATTTCGGAACATGAGTAACTTATGTTTTTTTTCTGTAGGTAGTCACTTTTGAGAACGTGTACGTATATATGCAAACTTTCATGATGATCGGTTGATTAGTTACTAATTAGTTTATACCTTTAATATATTTTTTTATTTTGCACTTTTCGGGAAAGAGTTACAAATAAGGCCACACGTCATGTTACAGGAAGATAGCCGATTTTAAATTACAGAGGTATACAGACATGATATGCGTAGATACTAGGTGGAAAAGGTAACACACAGACAGACTGACAGACAGGGTTACTTTCGCAATTTCATAATATTAGTATGGATATCTATTTACTATATTCAGAATGTACCTAGACCTATACCTATTACCTATATAGCAAGAATATAACTGTTTAATATTTAATGTTGGACTTACAATGTACAACGAGGCTGACCCTTTTGCTGACGGACGGGGGGACACCGTTGCTGGCGATACAGAGGTAGGCGCCCATGTGCAGCCGTGATACTTTCACCAAGTACAGCACGGCGCCGCTTACCGATGAATCTAATAAAATAATAATGCTTTTACATCACATATGCAGTCCCAAACTGTGCAGGGCCTGTACTGTGGATACCAGGCAACTGGGCTCTTATCCTGCACTATGATCATAACACACAATTGTTTATCCCTCGTGCTCAAAGAAGTTCCACTTTAAAAAGTAGGTACATTTGCAACGTTGGCATCTGGAGCGTTTGGAATTGTGTTTTTGGGACGCGGGTTATGGGCAAAGGATGTTGTTGGTCATAGAGAATAAGGACCCTGATATGTATAATATTACTGAACTAGCTAGTCCATGCGGTTTTACCCGCGCTAATTTTGGAGTTCCCGCAATAATTTTGGGATAAATAGAATCTTATGACCTTTTTCGGATTCTACTTCTGACAACATGTAAAATTTCATGATGATAGATTTAGTAGTTAAGGCGTGGAAGCAAAACAAGTGAACAAATAAATAAACTCATATTCGCATTTATTCATTAGGATTACCTTTTTTGTAATACACAGAATGAATACATAACGCATTATTGACACACTCGGACTTTAAATATGTTTTAAATAATTACAAATGTTCATCACTCAGCCACGGGAATCGAACCCATGACGCTTGGCGCAACAGTCTGGTTCGCTATACTTTAATAGGCTGACTTTTTTAGAACCCTTGATACTTGATTTGAGGAGTAACACTTCTTATATGTTATTATCACTATATCATTATTATTACTATACATAAGTAATTATTATTTACCCTGTATGTAATCTACATAAATACCTACGTAAAAATCTTTGGTGCAATAAAGTATATTCTATTGTATTATTATTATCATACCAAAGGTATGTAGGTATGTACGTTGCGAGAAACCTCTCTATAGTGTTTAATTAAACAGCTATTTGTTTTATTTGTGGTTAAATTTTTAGATTGGTAACTCGACAAGAAACTTGAGTTTGGCTACTTTTGTAGACTATATTTTGTATACTTTTTCAAAATATAATAATACTTAATTTAAGCTTAAAAAAGTGACGCAGTGAAAAATAGAGGAAATCCGTATTTATATTAACTCGATCAATAATGGGAAATGTGATAACTCCCAAGGTTTCTTTCATATAGGTGCAACACAGCACTTGAAACAAGCATGTTTTTGACATCAGTAGTCAACATACCATGCACTGAGACCATGCACTTAATGCTTACTGAGGCTTCTCTTGACAGCTACAACTATAAAATCAGCCTCAAGTTTAGTGCTGCCTATACCAATACAATTAAACAGGACCAACACAAACAGTATTAAAGCAGGACCTCAAAATAGACGCAACTATTTCGCAGACATATTGCAGAAATGCAGACAGTAAGTATATGAATAACACAAAGAACTAATAGGTAACCAGTAAACGCCGTCTCATATACAAATGTTAAATTTCCGTACAGTATATCAGCGTAGCTTAGTCGTGCGTAAAAATATGTTTCTGTACTCACTTTGCGTGTCACTGAAATTGGTCGCATGTAGCAGATCGCCTGCTTCCCGCCTCCACACTACGTTGGGGGTGGGCACGCCGTGGGCTGCGCACCTCAGCGTCACATTGGCACCTTCTCTGGCTACCTGGTCGCTACTCGTCGGGTAGTCCAGGATATCCGGTGGCACTGCACCAAAGGAGTTCTCGTATTTATCGTCTTGGTAAAAAGCAAGTTATTTGTTGATTTGGTCCAGGTAGTATTGCAAATCTAAGGTAGTCAAGTGATAAACTTTAATTGGTCAATTTAAGTTTTCACAATTTCTTGCTTCATGTAACGTTAGACATCAATCATGTCAAAAGAAGTTATACTTAAAATGTGATTTATGTGTCTGATTGATGTTTAACTAGAATAGCAATATAACACAGACTAGCTGTTTCCCGTGGTTTCATTCGCGTTAATTTCGGAGTTCTCGCGGGAATTCCGGGATAAAAAGTCACCTATGTCCTATTCTGTAGGTAATCCCGGACAACGAGTAGGTATGCAAATTTTCATGATGGCCGGTAGAGCCGTTAAGGCGTGAAAGCGTAACAAACAAACAAATGAACTCACTATGGCATTTATAATAATTACTAGCTGTCCCCCGCGATTTCGTCCGCGGTAATTTCGGAGTTCCCGCGGAGGTTGCGGGAAAAAAGTACTCTATGTCCTTCAGTTCCCGAGGGAATTCCGGGATAAAAACTATCCTATCTTTTAAGTTGGACCATATTATAAACGGTTGCAAAATTTTATCAAAATCCGTTCAGTAGTTTAGGAGTCCATCGCGGACAAACAACGTGACACGTGATTTATATATATTTATATACATTAGATATGGTTTCCTGAAAAAATTCTAAAATGATATAATTTTTTCCTTGAATCGCATTTCCGTGGAAAGTAGGTACGTAAAAATAACAAAAGAGTCTATAATATTTTTCAGTAAAACGATAATATGTTTGTTTTTATTATTACTTGAGTTAAGCTCCGCTAACTACCTACTTCAAAGACATTCTTTCGGGACTTTATTAAGGCTTAAAGCTGTAGGCAATTTTTTATTGCGTAGGCGAGGCGACCTGATCACCAAAAAAATCATCCGAAACAGAGTTATAGTAAATGTTGTCTTTTCATCAAACTCAACAGATTGAGAATATACAGACAGATTAACGCGGGCAAACAAAAATGAGCTGAAAAATCAGGGCAGGCTTGCAAGCTTGAGTGAAATAAATCTTATAACAATAAAGACACTCACCGTGAATTGATTATGAAGATTATGAACGTTTTATGGCTTAAGAGTAGGAAATTAATGTATTTTACACGAAGCGGGCCGATGAGTATCGTTTAAAATAATTTTGTAATTAATACTTAGTCGAAAACGTACTTGGTCACTCCAATGTGTAAAGGTCATAGGTTAAAGGTAAAAGTTGAATATAATAAAAGTGAAGTTAAGATTTTTGTTTAACTCATGTTTATGAAATGACCGTGACCAATCTATTCCTCATAATTATATTAGTGTCAATTGGAGTGTGTTTATATCGATTTGCTGTTATAGAAAACTTACCTACAACGTCCAAGTAAGCAGTCTGACTCTTCATCGGGTCTGTGTTCAACTGGCACATGTACCAGCCTCTGTCCGACTGCCGGACGTCGTGTATGTGCAAGAACCAGACTCGCCTGTCGCTGTGGTTCACCGCGATCCGGTGGTTTTTTGTGATCACGTGGGTGGCGATCGTCAGGATAGTCTGCGTGTCCACGCGTAGCCACGCCACCTGCACGCGCCGAATAAAATGTGAGCTTATCGAAATGGAATTAACGCAATCGCTCTGGATTAGCTGACACGAAATTAAAAAAAAAACTGTTGAGTCGTTGAATAAATAATGCTTCTTGATTGACTATTTGATAGTGATTGTAGGTCGTTAAGGTGGATTCCGCAGTAAAATTTCTTTGTATCTAAACTAAATATTATGCACTCATCTGTAGATAGGTACTATTATGCTCTTTAAAACAAGTGAGAAATACATATAACATTTTAAAGATAACGCTGCTCTAAAATAATAATGTTTAAATACTTATTTTACTTTCAGTTGGAGATTTAATGTTTTAAATGTGAAAATTGTTAGTCAATTATTTATTTTTAACGAAATTTAGTACGGAGCTAAATCTAGCGTAGGAAAATTTTAGCGGATCGGATGCAGACAGCCTGTTAATGTGTACAGAGTAGAATTTTTATGCCGACTGTGTATAAAAATCCTCAATTCAGAGAGATGGGTTTTTTTATTTCGTTAGAAGTTTATATTTAGTGGTACACAGCTCGTTTTGCTACTAGTAAATAGGGTAAGTTAATTGTTACTTACCCTGAAGGTGCCGAGGTCATTGACGACGCAAGTGAAGACCGCCTCCCTACCCAGAGACACCGTAAGATTATTTAGACTATCTTCAAAGCGTGGGACTTCTGTAACAATCATCAAATTTGCATTCAATAACTAGAGAGTGTGGGGTGGCCACTTTGTGAAAGTTTCTATACTAAATTCTACTCATATTAATTAAATAATTCAGGTAAATTTTCAGAATTTTCGGTGTTTTGATAGCATTGATTGGATAGGAACTGTTTTGTTATAATAATAAATAAAATATTTTTAATATTTTTAATACATTCCACGACCCCGATTGGCACAGTAGGTCACCATGCCTACCCGCTAATCAAGGGGTTCCGGGTTCAATTCCCGATGGAGGTGGACTTTGTGTGATGAACACAGAGTTCCACTTTCCAGTCTGGGCGTGTTTATCTATAGTATGGTATATATGTAATTATATGTAGTATATACCAAGTTTGCTTGGTTTCCACGATACAAGCTTACTGTAGCTTAATGTGGGATCAAGTAGATCTGTGTGTTGTGAAGTGGATTATTATCATTATTATAAAAAAAACACTTCTAAATAAATACCCAGACTCAAGGTAAACACAAAAATGTCACATAATGGTTGCGCTACCAAATTTACCGTAATGCGGGGATCGAACCCGCGACTCCCGTTATGGTAGTCAGATTAGCTGATTTAAGGTTTATTCTTTGAAAACATAATGTTGATGTCATTAAAAAAAATCTAATGTTTTTGCGACCAATACAAAGGTCATCAAATTGCGTTTAGGTACATGAAGTTAATGTTATACTACTAGTACCTACCGTCTGTTTTCTTGTACCTACGCTCCGTTTTCATGAATAATTTATTTTATTGAATAATTGTACAAAAAATACGGTTTGCGTATTTTAGATATTTGGAATAAGAATCGAATATTGAACAGGGTTCATCAATATATGGGTATACCTTTTCAAATACTTGTTTGTTAACAAGAACATTTTTAGACAACTAATATCCCATCCATCTATGAAATTTTTACTAGAGAAAATACTTAAATGTCAGTACCTACGCTATTAGGTCCGTTAAGGGTTATTGGAGCTTCATTAGGTATACAATATTATAGATTGCATAATAAATTTTATTACTCATAGATAAGTATTTTCCTAAAAAGAAACGAAATATTTTACTGTATCTTTTATCAAGCTATGCTATTGCTAAGTAGAGTAGAGTAAACAGGCAGCCGGTATAAGATTAAATGGTGACTAGATTAGTCTCCGAGCAATTTGTTGTAAGGATTACTTAGTGCATGGCTGTAAGGGAAAAAGCGAGAGATTGATTGAGGATAAATGACCTAAAGTGTCGTTCAATGAAATCTTGTGACTAAGCACTATTTTTGTGTGGGTAAGGAATTTGTTATTTTTTTCATTGAGCCGAGTAATATTAAAAGTGCATGATTACAGAAAAATGCTATAATCCTAAGATAACTTGGTAACATTATTTATTAATTATAGCGGCGTAGGTATACTTAAATTCGATTGTCCGCAATTTACTTGTGTACCTACAATTCGATATTCCTGCAAGAACCCTTTGATGTACCGTGACTATAAATAGGCAGTTGTTATATATTATTAACTAGTTGTGTCCCGCAGTTTCACCCGCGTTAATTTCAGAGTTCCCGGGGGAATTCTGGGATAAAAAGTACCCTATGTGTTAATCTGACGTATAAGCTATATTATTGTAAAGTTTGTTTTAAATCTATCCAGTAGTTTTTGCGTGAAAGAGTAAAAAACATCCTTCCATCCATCCATACATTCTTACAAACTTTCGCGTTTATAATATTAAGTAGGATTATAAATTACCTAAAACTTTACACTTATTAATTCAATTTATCAACTTAAAAAAGACAATCCAAGTTCTTTTGGCACGTTGAGGGTAAAAAATAATGCAAGCAAAAGAAAAGAAGCACATAAAGTCAACAAGTGACGAGCGAAACATTTTCATTTATCTATTCACGTCAAAGAAGTTAAACTTCCTACTTACGTATGTACACGCAACCCTATTCTTACACAATAGTTATTAAATAACATGTATTGCTTTACTCATATTGAGCGTAGTACGGTGTTACTATTTTGGCGCGCACATTCCAAAGCATTTATTGTGCCTAGAGCAAATTTGCTTGTGGGTCGCAACTCGCAATATCCAAGTGAACGGCCCCTAGGGTGCTATCTTGTTTTATTTGCACGCCGGAGCCGATAATGAACGTTTTTCCTTTTTATTCCGTCGGGTCAATTTACTAAAGGTATAATAAAGGCTAACATTTTAGTAACCTTTTCTTGTATCTCACCATTTTGCACTTAAATTTTATTGGCGTTTATGGCGATCAATATGTGCATTCATCTGTGGTGGCCCGCTGTACAGAAATAAATCTTAATAGAATCGTATAGGGTTGAAAACGATTTGAGCTTAAGTAAGTAAGTATAAGCATGGATTAACCAAAACAAACAATAGATAATGGTATTGATTTTTAATAAAATGTTTAAGCAGTTTTACTGCCGTAGCATCCGCGGCGAATCTTAGCAGATAATTTATAGCATTCGGGTGGCAAATAAACAGAAGGATAATAAATTTCAAAAATACGGGCTTATATTACAGGATGATTTAGAACACAACGATGAATGGTGTGTTTTGAATTCAATTTTGCATAAAACTAGCCGGTTTTTACGGTTTCACTCGCGTAGAATAACCATTTTTTATAAAACCTTCGTATTTCATTTCACCCTTGAGTTATAAATTATAAAAATCCTTATTTTTAGTGGGTGGGTAAGATTATATTGGGGAAGTGAACGATTTAAATTCATGGGGGTTGGCAACGAATCGTTTTACTTAGCTATTTTGATAGAGAAGATAAATGTGAAAGCGAATGTTAAACGTAAACAAAATGTTTTTTTGTACTTCGTTTCAGTAGTTCATATTATACCTATGTAGACCACCTACGTTGTCTAAGGAAAATAACCGAAGCTTTTGATTTTTTTTTAAAGATTAGGACTAACTAGTCCAATAGGTCCAATAGCATATTTTTCAGTTAACGTACGAGTATATCTACAAATACTGGAATTGAAAAATGAATTATGAAAAATAATAAAGTTCTAATCTTACAATTTAATGTAATATGTATAAAAGTATAAAAATGCCTGTGTCAAACCTGGTGAAATCGAACCTGAAATAATTTTCGTCGTGCTTATTTTTTTTTTTTAAATAATATTATGTTCTCTTTGAGAATCCTGTTATCGTGAAATTTTGTGAGATATCAAGATAAATAACTTAGGTAGGTAATTGACTCTGGTGACAATCAACAGTTTTTGAACGAATTATAAGCAATGATAAGCACCAAAGTATAGCAAATGTCAATGTACCTAAAAACTATTATGTAGGTACTTTTATCCTCAACCCTTTATACCTACATTTTACACGTTCTACTTGTGAATTCCACGAATAGCTATTGTCTGCCATTTTATATATTTAATTTTGTAACATTAGCCGTAAGATTTTCCTTCAAAAAAAAAAAAAAAATTGAAGTGTTTAGTCATCCACTAAGCGGATTATTATTAGTCGTCCACGGTCCACTAAATTAAATATTTATTACTTATTATATTTTTCGGTAGATTATAATTATGGTTAGGTTAGGTTTGTATGTACCTACTACTGCGATGCGTCAAAGACAGTGTTACGGTTCACGATCTTTTGACAATTTACAATCTCGCGAGATAGATTATATTCTAATGGTATTTAAAATTATATAGTGACATAGTATACAATTTATTTTAGACAAAAATTATATAGGTATATAAAAAAGGTTTTTCAATCGGCGTGCAAATCTCGTAACTAAAAAAGAACGTTAAGAAAGATCAATAAATTTTGCGTTTAGCGGACGATTATTATTCTTCCGTTTAGTGGACGACTAATAACAGCCATTATATTTAGAAGATTTGCGGTGCATATAGATCATGGATGTAGTTAAAATACTCATAATGGACGCAGTTAAAATACTCATACTTTTTATAACTCCAAACACGCAGCAATACAAACATAACCGGCAGGTTTACTTGTAAGCAGCAGATAATAACAATAAATAACGTGAGATTAAACGATCAGAGCGCTGTTGACTTATCGCTGCCTGAGACACGAGGTCACTGATGTCGGCCGTTAAAAATAGGTATTATGTCGAGTTGTCGATGCAAGTAAAATGCCGTGGTACCTGCCTGCTGACAAACAGGATGGAATGTGGCAACAAATAAAATATAGTTTGAGAGTCGAGAAAAAGGAAAGGGAGTTATGTGACGCGTTACTGATTTTCTATTTCCACTTAGTCGCGTATGAAAAATATCCATTCATGCCTATTGTTTGAGACACGACACGCGAAGTATTGTGTAAAGTTATTTATTAGTATACTATTAAAAAAACAAAATTTAGTTTTTTTTTTCGTAGATGGCACACCATCTTCTTTATGTCTCCGTCTACCCAATGGTTAACTGGAAGAGAATGCTGCAAAGCATTAAGTTCGCTATTTGTACTTATACTGTGTCTTTAAACTATTACACTTAAGATACTTCGGTCAAGAAACTTGTCCTAACAATTTTATTACATTATTTTGAAATAACATATGTATTATAATATTTTCAGTCTTTATTTTATTTAACTAAAGACTGAAAATATTTTTTTATTTTATTTAACTAAAGACTCTGCAGAAGATCAGGTCACTTAAGGCCTATAGAAACTTAAATTTTTTTATAACTCTTCTTTTGCGAAAACTTGCCCTTGGATGAACTTCAAAATTTTGGCTACAATAGAATAAATATTCAAACTCTACAGCAATCATAACAAAAACGAACTTTGCTCTTATGTAGCACAAATAAATATAATATACTATAAATATAATATAATATACTCGTATCGACACGAATATTTTAAAGAGATTATCAAGTTTACTTGTTTCTAAGTTGGATGTAAGGGTTATAATTCGGGAACCGAATCTAAAAATACTTTCACTGCAGATAATAAGATTAAGTATCACTAATTATAAAAAGTTAATTGTGGCATTAAGTCCGCCTTTGTACCATGATGTGCATAAAATTTAAATAAATAAGTAAATAAATAATTTTTAGAGTTCCCAAAGGAGTTCCGAAATTCCCGCTGGTAAAAGTGTGTTTGTAGCTATAATTTGGTGCAAGTAAAATGGGCATTTTGCCTAATTTTTATTTTTTAGTCCGTTTTGTAGATTATTAAAAAATATTGGACACGTATTTTTTCTTTTTTTACGTAATAAAAAAATAACGACCGTATATTGAGTTGAAATTTCGCGTGACGTCACTATTCTGACAGTTTGTATGGCGGTTTTAGCGGTTAGTGACGTCACGACCCCCTCACCCTAAACTTTAATGCGCTTTATCTCTGTATATTTTAATTTAATTGGAAAAGCAAAAAATACATGTCTATTATTTTTTTATTTTCTAACTGACGTACTAATTAGAATTTTGATTTTCAACACACATCCCCGTTCTCAACACGGCAACGTGTATAACGAATGTTGTTTCTTACGAGTATAATGAGGGAGAAATAAAACTAATGTGAGTATCTGAGGAAGTTGGCATGCGAGGCGAACACTTGTCTCTAATCGCCCCAACGTATGTGGAAGTTAAGTGAAGAAAGTGTTGCGTTAAATTGCTTTATTACTCGTAGAGTCTAAGTGTAAAGAAATCATAAAAAAAATACTGTCGAATTGAGAACTTGCTCCTTTTTGGATGCCGGTTAATAACTAGCTGTTACCCATGATTTCACCCGCGTGAGCTTCGGAATTTCCACGGGAACCTTCGCCTGGCGTACGCAGAACAAAAACCACTAAAATTTCACCGTAATCGGATCAAACGCATATAGGACAAAAATAGAAACATTTTTCTTAAATATATATTACCAGCTGTTCACTACGGTTACACCCGCGTCAATTTGGAAGTTCCCGCAGGAGCCCGTGAAATCCTTTCTTAGCGGATTTCTACTCTCCACAAATAACTAACCTGATGCTAAATTTCAGCTTCATAGGTCAAGCAGTTTTTTTTGGACTTAGTGACCATTTGTTTTTATACGGGAATTATATTTATTTATTTATTAAAGTAAAAAGAGGGTTCACAGTTAACGTGCGCAAGTAATGAAATTAAAATTTTATAACAGTTACGTCGGCTCACTTACAAATACGTATACCATGCGAGTACACTAATATTGATTACTTGATTGCTTGATCCTTAATGTAAGGATTCACAAGAAATTCATATATATTAAATTCATATATAATTCAAATATATAAATGTAACAGCTATGTTCAAGTTATAATCACGAGCTACAAGCTAATTAAACTCCACTCGGGTTTTGTTTAAATAGAACAGCACTTAAGAACTTGTTGTAAGTGCACAAAGCAATAAAAAATAAAAGCACGTATTCTTGTGAGTATACTTTAATCGATCATCGGCCAAGATACGGAAAGTAATAAATATCTTTACCGAAACGTCAGATTTTACTCTAGCAGATAATATTTTTTTCAAAACAATAATGTAGCGGGGTATAGGATAGTTGGAAGCAATGACTTATGTTGGGACTTGGGGCCGATATAAATATTTGCGTATCGCATCGCGGCTGCCCGCCCGCCCTCTCCGCGCCCCGCCCCCCGCGCCCGCCTCGCACACTCTTTACGTGGCTCGTCACGCGATCTCCCGACTCTATGTAAGAAGTTTATTCCACTTTAAATACCCTTCGCATACACGATCGATGTTTTTCTGCAAATTACGGACCCAAAACGGCCTTAAGCACCCAAACAAAGTTACAAACCGTGTCGAGGGAATTTTATACTGATCGTCTTCTGTCGCTCTTGTTAATGGACTTAGGTATTGTCTACCTTTAAAGTGAAAATTGATACTCAAGCATCCTATAGCTATAGGTTTTGAATTACAATTTTCCTTTATTCTTTAGGAATATTTTCGTTGTAAATGATCCTTTAATTTTTGAAATCGACATCTAATTGATGCCAATGATTAGATAACAGGACTACTTAGAAACAATGGAGCCTGAAACATAACACGAACCAAAGTTATTTTGGATAGATAAGTTACAAGATAAGGAGTGATGCGCAATAGTCTGGTTTAAAACATTGAGTAACAAATTTGCTAGCGATCGGCAAGATTCAACAACTTTTCGTACAAGTTTGTTGTAAGTTGCGGGAAGTTTTCAGTCGGTTTCGAACCCTTATCGCTTGTGAAAGTAACAAGCTAAGATAAATGAAGTTCAGTTGCTCTCAATTAAATGGTTTGACGGAAGTTTAGAGGACGTGACCAGTGGAAAGGTAGGCATTCCTATTAACCAATTATACGGTTCAGTTTATCATTTATGAATAAGATTCCAACGGATAGGTATTCTTAGTGGCCATTGATTGAAAACGAGTCTGATAATAATTATCTGATAAACCAAGCACTTAGGATTAATATCGTAAATAGCTCCATTAAGCGTGAGTAATTAATTGCCAAGTCTTCGAAGCTGTCACACCTCAGCTTTGGTGATTGAGTATCTTTTGACACACTAAATAACAAAATAAAATATATAAGACGGCATAATATGGCGGTCCATTTTATTCAGTATTCAAATTTGAAACCGCACTGTTATTGATTTAGTGCTACCAACAACAATTTTGCAATCCCTTGGAGATATGGATCTATAGATAATATATATCTATACTTTATTATAGACAGATATAATATAATATCTAAATCTAAAATGTCTGTTACCTCAAAGTTTTTACTGCTACCTGTTAATACTCTTCTGTAAGTCTCTATGAAAATGAAAAATGAAAATGCAAATGCGTTTATTAAGTAAAGGATTTGTAACCTATACCTACCATAATGTACAATGATGGGCACATACACTATTTAATTCAGAGGCAGGATAGGAATGAGTCGGTGACCTGGGTTCTAAACTAAGCGAACTTGTATCATAGAACCCAGGGACCCTCCACTCCTATTTTAGACAAATTTTATAAGTACCCACATATGCATCACTAACCATAACATAAATCAAATTCTAATTAGAGAGCTAATATTAAATCAAAACAAGCTTAAAAAAAAATACAGAACACTTAACAGTTGAAAAAAGGGTATGAGACAGATACATTAATAATTTGGTTAATCAGGAGCAGGTTTACAAGCCAGTTAACTTAAGCTTAATACCTACACTATGACAAGACAATATCAAATATCAATGCAATACACAGCATTAGCAGTAGAATGTTCGTGTATGTGTTTTATGGGCATGTATGTGTGTGTATGAGTGAGTGTGCGTGAGCGTGTGTACGGGTGTTTAGTGGGTGTGTGAGAGTGCTCGCGTGTGTAAGTGTGTGTTGTTTGATTGTGTGGTTCCCTACTACTTGTCTCTGTATATCCGCTGCAAGTTTCTAACAGTTGTTCGGTATTTTTGTAGTCTAGAGTTAGCAACCACGAGCGAAGAGCCTTTTTTAGTTTGAACCTAGTGAGTGTTATTATATTTAAATTTTTATTTATCCTATTATACATGAAAGGACCAAAAAAACGAAGATGCCTTTGGGCAAAAGTTGTTCTAGTCCATTTAATGTCGAAAATATTAAAATTACTGCGTTTCTTTAGTTTTGTTTTTAGATCCTGAATTTGTACAGTTTTTTTGTGCTGGAACAAACACAACTGGCGGACGGATAAAGCTTTTGCCAGGGAGTATAATTCCCTGGTTGGGAATATGATTGGTTTGAAATGCAATACCTTTAGAATTGTTCTTTGGGCGCGTTCTACTTTTATCAAATGAGTTTTGGCACCCCCCCCGATAATGATGCAATAGGTTAGGATAGACTGAGCTGTTGCGTAGTAAATAGTTCTTAAGAGGTCCTGATCCGATACACGACGAAGGCGTTTGAATATGAAGACTAGCTTACGCATGCGACTAGCCAAACCTTCCAGATGTGTGACCCAAGACATGTGTTTGTCACCAATTACACCCAGATACCAGTTTTGTTTTCACAGAGACTGCTCTTGAAATGCTCGATATATATTATTTTGTTTATATTTACTACCTATGTAGTTGCATATGCCAGAGTAAATGTTACATTAGGTACATATAGCGGAAGGTTTCCGTGAGTAAGCCGGCTTAGACTCATCAAGCTTTATTGTAACAACAATAATATACTTACTTGCCTCTACGTGTTCAGGCTCAAGTTGAGATAAGTAGCCTTAAACATTTTTTTATTGCTTATGTCCTAGTTTTACTTGATTTTCAACAATCTGGGGTTTTTATAGACGGTCTTTGGTATGCTAATACCTATACAAGGTGAGGTTCCTTTTAGTATCTATATAAGAAATTCTTAACCATATTTCCTCTTTACTTTACTTCTTTACTTAAACTGAAAGAAAATAAAAGTGACATTGAAACAATAAAGCTAATTGTATATGTTATTAATTAATACTATTTTTTATTCATTCCATCTAGTTTTGTCAAATTAAATTATTTTCATCTTATTACGTATAAAAAAACAAGTAAGTATATAAAAATTTAAAAAAGATCTTGAACCTACTTTAAAAAAACAGAGCCATGGCTGGTACTGTCTGGGATAAGCATTATTAAGTAAATGATATTCTAAAGTTAATACAAATACAGTAAAATTATTCTTGAATTTACATTTACCCTACAGTTAGTAAACAACGCACAAATTAAGAAGGGAGAAGAAGAAGAAAATACCTTTATTTCAACACAACACACAAGAAAAAGAAACAAACATAAACAGTAATTAATCTAAAATGTGTAGACATAATATTATGATATCTCTTGCATGCTCTGTCGAAAGAGACACCAACTCAGCATTAGCTAGGTGCAGGTACACCTAGCGCTGGTTTTCAGTTGGCAGCCCGCTGTCACGCACGGACGGGGGTAACAAAAGAAGAGGCAAAAATAATTATACTATCGTACTTATATTGAATAAAGAGGTTTTTCCTCCCTTTCTCTTTTGCGTCTTTTACATAAACTAACAGAGTTTGATGATTTTAATCGGATATACTAGCGATGTAAACAAAAAATATACGAATTTCATTTTTAATTACCAAAAATCTTAATACTTTTTAATTTATTTAAAGGGCTTTGTCGCTTAGCGACCACATCTTAATACTTAATCGGCATGTGTTCATCGATCATATTTCTGTAGGTAATTCTGTAATTATTTAATATTAAGTGCGTTACAGACATAATTATTATTATTACGTATTGAGGATTACTATTTTAGTATATGTTAGTATTTAATTTGTTTACAAAAGAACCCTAAACACTCGAAGGTGTTAGAGAGCATCGAATAAGGCTCGGAGCTCACTTCCGGCCCGTCGAAATACGGACCAATTAAGCCTTGACATGCAAACAAATGCGCACATTCGCTTCTTATTTTGTATAAAAAAATAAACTTTATTTTGATACTAATAATAATCAAATAAAAACTTGGTGAAGTTTAGAACTTCAAAGATTGATTGATGGATTGATTGAAACAAATCTTAAATAGAAGCTTATTTGAAAAATTGATAAATTTCATTAACCGGTAAATTCAATCTAAATTAGGCTAAATAAAATAAATATTTATCATTGATAGAAAATGACTTATCTTGGTGCATATTCGAGCAACTAAAAAAAGAGCTTTTTATCTGTTTACCTAGTAGATTCTAGAATGGTATTAAAGGTAAATTCCCGACGGAGTCAGAACAATTAACGATATAAACGAACGAACCAGTTAGATGGTACATCTTTTTATCATTGAATTTTTTTTTCTCATGATCTTAGTCCGTATTATAATTTGTTTAAAAAAATATTTCATTACTCGTTACGTAGTGTATCCAGAAATATTTGATTTTTGAAGGTTTTAGGCATACAATGCAGAATCTGGGCCTGGTATTTTCATCAGGGTCTTCAATTTATGATTATTCAGGGTACAAAAGCAGTTTGATAATCGAAAATGGCTATAATACAATGTGACATGTCACTATATACCTAGGTACTAACGTATAAAGAGAAAATAGTCAATTTTATGTCTGTTTTTTTGTTACAATTTAACACAAAAACTATTAGACCGATTTCAAAAATTCTTTCAGCATTAGAATGCTACAATATTTCTAAGTAACATAGGGTATATTTTGCCCGGAATTTTCGCTACTGCTAGTGAACAATAAAACATGCAAGACAGAGATTTAAGTTAATGTTTTGTTGTTTACTAGTTTGCGCTGACGCAGGGAATTGCTAGTAATATATACTTTTCCTTCTCTTTGTTCTACTATTTATTTCAAAGACAAAAAGAATTCAATAAAATATTTAAAAAGCTAAAAACCCGCTTTTTAAAATAAACATTCCGAAGAGGGTGATTTTAATTTTTTAAATTTATTTAACGTTACGGAAAACCACTTTGTACCTAGGCATACTTTATTTCTCACGAAAAACTGAAGGTTCTGAGACTGAATTGTTGAGCGATATCAACGTTTGAAACCTTTATGTATCCTAGTCACGGAAAGTTGTAGAATAGTTCATCATTCTATCTAAACAGATATAAGTTGCAAAAGAATTAAAAAAATCTATTACCAGTCAGAAAGTTAGTGATAATGAAAGATAAAAGAATTATGAAGTTCTCACCTATAGTGTCCTTAAAACAAATCACAAAATGGAAGACAAGTCCAAAGTGTACATAAAACAAAAGTTTTCCCAGCGGCATTATTGAAAACACATTGCAACTTATTCGGGTTGATTTCACGTTTATTTTTTGTTATTAATACAGTAGCATAGTTATTGCATTGTTCGAATTTTATTTCACTGTAGCGCTTCCGTAGAAGTTCGTAGCGCTTAGTCGCGTAGCCGTGTGCTACGTGCAGCCCTCTACGATCGGACAGCACGACTGAATGCCGCCATACGGAGTTCGCAAGTTCTTTAGCACATGCGCTTGTTAACCTAACGCTGATCTAATTCGACTTTACTGAGTTCTCTTTGGGAAGTAGGTGTTTGCTTTGCTTAGAAGAGTTGGGTAAAGGGGATGATGACTGTATAAATAATACAATACATGTAAATAACTAGATTTTTTAAATTTTGTGTAGTTTTTTTCATACATTATTATAATTATTATAGTAATATTATGTTCTTACGAAACGGTAAGAAAAGATATCATTAAAAAAGGTATTTTTCCTAATATTATATTATATTTATACGTAGTTCTGTAAATTTTGTGACGAGTGCGTTCATCATAGATATTATATTTTAACAATTCAAACAATAAAATCCATCACATGATGAAACGGTTCTGGAATTGAAATGTAAAATGTCATAACATTATTATCTGACGGATTGTGATTTACGTGTATTTAATGGATTCCATTAAGGAGAACAGAAGGTACGAACTTGCAAATTAGTCTTCCGAAAACTAATTTTAAGATTCATTACGACCTTTTAACAAATTGGTCTGAAAAATAAATGAAGTTGCTCAGTTTATTAGATCGAGTTCTGTAAGATTTCCTGTTTATAAATAAATAGCTGTATACTATTTTCCATATGTTAACCGTAGATTGGTTTAGGCTTAGCTCTCCCACGCGATTTCACCCGCGGTAGTTTCGGAGTTCCCGTAGAAATTTCGAGATATGTCACGCAGGACTACCGGAGCTTCCTATAAGTAAAAGAATTTTCAAAATAGGTTCCGTAGATCCAGAGATTACCCCCTATACAACATCACAAACTCACACACTTTATCTCTTTATAATCTTCTAATATATAAAAATCTTGTGTCACAGTGTTTGTTATGGAACACATCCGAAACGACTTGACCGATTTTTATAAAATTTTCTGTGTGTATTTGGTAGGTCTGAGAATAGGTCGTAGGCTATTTTTATACCCGTATATGATAAATGTGTGTGAGTATTCTTTTAATATGCATGCCCTTTTCTCTTGTTTGGATTGGGTAGTTCAATAGTAGGTGAGGTTTTGGAAAAATAGACATACGGAAACTAGCTTGAGTTTATGAATCAATTTTATTTATCAGTATTCGTAACTAAGCAAGTATTTCAAATGTTTTACGATTCGACGAGTCGTCGCTGGTTCGGTAAGACGCAGCATCCGTCAGCTGACGTTCAAAGTTTCATGGCGACAGCGCGTAGTTGACGTTGAGGCTGGCGTTTGTCGGTTCCCGGTACACTAGTATAGTATTATATTATCTGTGCCGGTACTGTGTCGTTCGCTTTGTTCATCGCGACGATTGAACCTGTTACCAACAGCTATGCACCTACGTAAGTACTGTTGCTTTACATAATCCAAAGCCATGTTTGAATGTCAAATATTGAAATAAAGCACAAAGGAATCATGTATTAGTGGCGAATTCTATTCGTCAATTTTAAACGTAAAGTGATAATAACGATGATCGTCGCCTACACTGTTCAGTATTGTCATCAGGGATTGAGAGCTTCATCTAAAACTAGTAAAAAGTCACGTGTACATACATGTTGCTGTATTGTCATTATAGCATTTTAGAGATATTCTGCATAATACAATACTAGATCCTACTAATATTATAAACACGAAAGTTTGTAAGAATGTATGGATGGATGGTTGGGTGGATGTTTGTTACTCTTTCACGCAAAAACTACGAATGGATTTAAATGAAACTTTATAGTAATATAGCTTATACATTAGATTAACACATAGGGTACTTTTTATCGCGGAATTCCCGCGGGAACTCTGAAATTAACGCAGGTGAAACCACGGGGCACACCTAGTACTATCATATATTTTGTGATTGATATCTAATATGGTCGAAGTCAAATATGTACTGACAATTAAGTAAGATATTTGCTTTGCCCAAATTGTTTTAGGATTGTTATATCACAATATGTATTGATAACGTTTATGTTCAAGTTTAATATCATTGCCTGTAGCCCCCGAAATCTCATATATAAAATAGTTTCTTCAAATATGCATAGGCATTTCATTTAGAGAGTATTCAATAGTTGGATTAAGATTAGTTGTTTGTATTGTCTTTGAGTTGGATAAGAAGTATTTTTGATAATAATTCTGCAGAAAACTGACAGCAAAATGTATAAACCAAAACTGACAAAATGCTATCTGTTGGTGGTTTTCAATAAAACTTTTTGGTGCCGGACTTCTGTAGAAATATTAATAAATATTATTTGGGTACTCTAATTTAAATACTTTCATTGGACAATTGAATACTTATTAAATAAAATATCTAAGATTAAATCATATGAATATTTAGCCCGTTTCGTAATTTTTTCAGTTACAAGAGCTTTAAGTATCGTCAAAGGTAACGGATATCCATACTGAAATCTATAGGTATCGCGGTGCCTTTGAACCGATTATATAGACCTCCACTTACTACGCTGTACACATCATCTCCTTTACGCTTCTTCTACATTCACAATTTCTCATGTATGATTTATTAAGCTACTTAACTAAATACCTATTTAGCTTTATCTGTAACTAGTTAATATCGGATTCTCTAAAAAAATCAGTCGTAGCTTACCGCAAAATTTAACGAGCGAGGAGTTTGACGGTCGCTCGATTTAGAATATTTTTCAATAAAAACGAAGCTGTAAAAATAGTTTAGGATTCAGCTAGTGATATTTATACATACATATACAGACATACGTATAATAAAATAATAATATAATAAAATAGAAGCGTCTCTTTGTAATTCCAAATTAACAGCTTTTCGCATGAAAGTATATACGGTACCTACGCAAAAAACAAAACATTTTTGTCTGTCTGTTTGTTCCGGCTAATCTCTGAAATGGCTAGACTGATTTTAATGGGACTTTCTCTGGCAGATAGCTGATGTTGTAAGGAGTAACTTAGGCTACTTTTATTTTATAATTTCCTTCTACGGTTACGTTTGCGTAAATTTAAAATTTTCTTCGGGAGCTCTTTGTACTCCTTATCCGAAGTATCTTTTGTTAGAATACACACCATGTTATTATGTTTCACTATGTGTTTCTCATTTAAAATGCATGATGACACAAAGTTCCAAACAGCCCAACATCGAATTTATAATATTAGTAAAAACAGTGCGTTATTACTGTTGTATTTCATAGTCTACTAGCTGTCCCCCACGGTTTTACCTGCAGTAATTTGGGAGTCAAAGACTGTTCCCGCATAATGTTACCCGCGTAAATTTTGGGATTACCTCTTTATATGTAATGTATTTAGGATAAAGGGTATTTCCTATTTTACAATCTAAACTACGTCGTAACTTCACACCAAATACCCGCTTCTCGCATTTTCACCCATGTGAATTTCGGAATTCTCTCCAGAACTATTGGTTTCATCGGTTCAAAAAATTCTTGTTATTTAGGGATACCGTAGATTCCACGGTAGATTCCTTTCATTGTCAGTGTAAGAATTTTAAAACCGGTTCAGTAGTTCCAAAGTTAGTTATCTTTTGGAAACAAACTTTTCTTTTATTTTTCACAGTATAATAATAATAGTAATCCACTTCACAACTCAAATCTACTAATTATTTTTTAAATAACATTAAATCACTTGTCGTTTGAATATAAGTTTATGCATATGTAAGCAAAATCGATTTTGAGTTACATCCAATATAAATTTAACCATACCAATCATCCGTGGACACCGCTGTTTGTTTGTATTTAATTACGCTTCGTGATGGAAACCCAAGCTGACTCAACTCTGATAACAAGCTATCGACAGTTTATTTAGTCACACCGTACCGGATAATTCTTTAATTAGGCACGTTTTGTTGTGCAGTTAGTGGCAGTTAGAGTTCAAACATCGTACTTTATATACACTTAAATTATGAAATCCCGGGTTCTATTTCCGTCGGGGAAAGACTTGTGTAACACAGGGTTTCGATGTAGGTATATTCTGTTCTTATTTTCCATTCTTTAATAAATAGTCATGTGATCGAACCGTACCCCATTCAGTCACCTACGAAACCAGGTTTTCGTAACCAGTTTCGAAGATATAATTTTTCTTTTTACTTAAACAGTGATGTAAGAAGACGGTGTCAATGTTTATCAACTGGTAAATTTCGGTTTACTGGTAAGATATACTTATGTATATTTTATCAATGAACAAACTTAATCGAGCAAGAAAAGGGTTGTTTTTATCTAACGAATCAAATAAGAAAGCGTATCGCACACTTTTTCTTTTGCTTATACAAAAAAAAAAAGAGCAAAGAGTAATTTTAGCACAGATTGTTGTTTATTAAGCACTTTCCAACTTAATCCCGGCGGAGCAGAGATTTGGACAGAGACTGGCTCGACTCCGTTGAACGGGCATTGAGGCCGACATGCGATTCGTTTAACTCGGCCCGATATAGCGGCGGACCGCCCTCCAGGGTGCATCGTTTCCGTTTTGTTCATACTCAACCGCCAAAAATTGACCCGCTTTGCGATCAAGTGTGCCGATAACAAAATTGCCACCCCTTATCTTGCACCGACAATGAAATTAGGTTTTGCCTCGTAAAGTTAAGTCTTGAAATAAATTGAATATTAAATGAGATTGCAAGCTTTCATTTGTATATTTAGGTCTGAGTATGCATTTATAATATTTTTACATCATTTGAATACATATGTATATATGCAAGCTTGAAGCTTCAAACAAGTTCGTGATATTGTTGAAAATGAAATTAATATTCATATCTAATGTAAAGCACGTTTTAGAATTATTATATTCACGACTAGCTGTGCCCCTTGGTTTCACCCGCGGTAATTTCGGAGTTCCCGCGGGAATTCCAGGATAAAAAGTACTCTATATGCTTCTCCGTACCCTTGAAAACGTGCATACCAAATTTCATCCAAATCCGTTCAGCCGTTTTTGGGTGATTGAGTAAACGTATGCGAGGATAAGAGCCCGAAAGCGCATTTTCATCCGACTTCCTTCAAATTTATCGTCACTGCTCAGCTCCTATGTGTCTTAGCGTTATGTTATATAGCCTAAAACCTGCCCAGGAGTATGGACTACAATCTTATTTTATTATTTACTAGTTATGCCCCGCGGTTCCACCCACGTTAATTTCAGAGTTCTCGCGGGAATTCCAGGATAAAAAGTACCCTATGTGTTAATCTAATGTATAAGCTATATAATTAGCTATATAATTGTAAATTTTCATTTAAATCCGATCCATAGTTTTTGCGTGAAATCCATCCATCCATCCATCAATACTTACAAAATTACGCGTTTATAGTATTAAGTAGGATTAATACCATCGCAATTAGTAACGTGCCCATACACGTATATTACAAGATTTATGTACGTGTATATTGTATTGTGAACTTCTCATTGTAACAATTGAAATTAAGGGCGAGAGCAACGATAGGGGTTCGCAATCCATGGACGTACGCAGCACTAATATTAGATTAGTCTGTGTAAATTTTCCTCAAGACAAAATGAGTTGATCCTACGGGACGCATGAGCTGTCGGAGGCACGGTGCTTTTAGCTTTCATTAAAAATATCGGTCAAGCAAGATCTGCTTTATCTACATGATTCGTAATTTATATGTAAAATTATCGAATTAAGAAATCAGTGGCGTTAATTTTACTTGTTTGTTAGTAAAAATGTCCCAAAAGATATTTAAAAAAATTGATATTATTTTAATATAACCATTGGCGATTTAAACGGAAGGCAGTGTGGGCTGTGGCAATCCCAAAACAACGCGCGGGCTGTCAGTAAAAATAAAACAAAATTAAACAGTCATATGCCACATAGGTACTCCAATGCCAACTAATTGTTACTTCATTTTAAATCAATACAGTTATACCTACTAATTTGTAGAAGGCCTTTTTCTTATATACAATAACGTGTATTAGTTGTTTAATTAATCTTTTCTGAATATTATTTAGAAATATACATATTATCTACTTAGTAGCTGTAAAACTATCCAGGATACCCATACGTGTTGAAGTAATCTCGATTATATTGTCATTTTGAACCTTTCTAACTAACAAGATCGAGGATACTTTCGAGTTGTGTAAAAAAGGTTTTCTCTATTCAATACGGAACACTACAAAAGGAGGAGGAACGACTTTCATTATTTATTTATCGACCTTTAATACTAAGTGTTTACGATAGAAGTGGGTTGTTGTTATTTGCTTAGCCAGCCGATACGGCCATAATTAGCTTGAGCTAAAAATACAAAACAAAATTGTTAGATAAAATCTTTCTTTATTTTTCACTTTTGTTTATTTTAATCAAGCTGGCCGTTCGAATTTATTTTGTCAAAACAATGAATAAAGTTCTTGGTATTGAATGTAAATGGAATTACACTAGCAAAAGAACTTTAAGATGTATTTATTCAAAGGCTTTATAATAGTACTAATAGTAGGTAAGATCACAAGAAGTATGTACGTTAGTAAAAAATAAATTAGGTAAGTGTATATAGGTAATTTTACCTATAAAGATAGTTCAGTATGTATATACCTATTACTTTTAATTACGAGAGTGTAACTTTTTTCAATCATTGTAAATATACAATAGAATATAATACTCTTTATTGTACACAAAAATAATGTTACAGTGTGTTTACAAAAAAAAAAATACAAATTAAGGCATACAAAAGGAGGTCTTATGGCTTTACTAGCGATCTCTTTCAGACAATTTTTAGGTGGACAGGACAAAAAAAAAGATATAAGCCAATGTATGTATAAATACTCGTAGAAAAATTTTATTTTGAGAAAGTACAGATCGTGTTATTCAAGTTGATATGAATATAGATTATAGAAGGAATTAAGAATTGTATGAGACTGATATTTTACTTATACCAAACCGTTGGTTTCACAAAGCACTTTTCCCGATATCGGTACGAAACGTATGACGTGCAACTAAGTGGTGGCTATAAATCGTCCGGGTGACGTGACTGTCCGGGCGCGGGCGGTCTGTCGTGTGACGTGTCCCGTCCACTGTAATGCATGTTGTGTCGCTTTACGCACAACTGGACAACTCCATAATAATTATTCATAATGCAAACACATAGGTACCTATCTAAAGTACCGCCGAATAATCAGCTTTTAATTTGGTAATCACATCATTTTTTATAGGTAGACTACCATATCGCGGCTTGTGGTAGAAGAAATTGTGATCCGTCACATCGGAAAATGCGTTATGTCCCATTCATGCATCGAGACGTTAGGTTTCATTCGGCGTAGTTCGGATATTATCGTCCAGCGCTGGCCGCCATACTGGTTTACATCAACACAATGGTGTGTTAGTTATTGTAACTTTTCGACATGAGTTACATTATCATATTTTATTGCATTTTTGTTGTAAAGATTCAATGAATGGAAACTTTAGCAAATATATTGTGTACCTAATAAAAACTTAGGAAAGTAGTTCACGAAATTTTATATTTGGATAAGGCGGATGAAGGCGCGAGGAAGTTCGTTCCTAAAGGGTGTCCACTTCCACTTTAACAAGTACACTATTTTCTGGTTATGATGAGAAAATCATTAAAAAGGAATATATCTACCATTCGTATTATAACATGGCACCTCGATAAGCTGATCGCTATGCACCATAAATCCATCTCCAGCGGCTGTCAGCGGATCGGATGTCCACATTTGCCAGGAACACATATCCCGTTTGAATCAAATTAGCGGCACATAACACCAAACTGTATACTAGTAAAGATATGGATTTCTATATAAGTTAATCAGAAAGCGGGTCTCAAGCTCAAAAACGAAGAACTTTTGCAAAATTTTTGAAGTAAATTTATTGGAGTGTGACGAAAGTAAAACTTCAAGGTAAAATTTGATTGTAACGTATACCTACGTAAGAAACAATTCTGACGCGAAGAGGTTTCACTTCTGTCACGTGAACCTGCTACAAGTTTAAGGAAATATGTTTTTTTTTCAGTATTGCAGATTCGTAAAAATACACTTTTCGACCCTATATTTCCTTAGCTGTCGTACTTGTGTGGACATTTGAGGTTATTGATGGGTTCAAATATTAAGTGGCCTCGATTAAATTGTAGTTTACGTAAGTAATAAGTATACGATAACAGAAAAAAACCGAGTTTTAAAAAATTGCATAGGAAGGTACGCCTTTGAATAGTGATACTTTAAAATGTTCACGATTTTGTACCTCATTTCTACTTGGTTTATGTGGTTTCAACTGTAGCAAAGAAAATAGTGTAAACCTGCATATATTTATCAACATAATAGGTCACAAGGACAGCACTTTTATCTCGGAATCCCTGTGGTAACACCGAGATTAAAGCGGGTGAAACCGCATGAAATTTGGCATACACGTTGTCCTTTTATCCTTTTTTGTACTTTTATCCTAGAATTCCAGTTTGTCTTAGAAATTCGAGTATTTTATGCTTTAAATCTTCCTTTACGTGCAATATTGAATACCTTAATGAAATAAATATAAAAAACGATGTTGTAGTTTCAGAAAAAAATTCTAATTTACAAATGTAAGCATCCACTACAGAAATATAGAACTTAGTTTATATTTTAAAAGCTACTAAAAATGTGGTAGCAAAAGTACTATATTCCAAAAAGGGGGTCCTAGTGGACGGAGGCTATAATTTTGACAGACGTATTCGTCTTTGTGAATATAGTCACTAAGTCATTTATTAACTTCTAATGTTTGGGACAAGCCGAGGATAGAGTGGCTATATGGCAAAATCTCGTAAACGGATCCCTAAATCTTTAAACGGGCATGACTGATGGTCATAGAAATGTAGTAAATTTAAACAAAGTATACAATTTATTACGAGTGAAACATAAAAACAATTAATATTGATATAACATAAGCATTCGATTATAATAATAGATAGTATAGGTTGGTGTGAACTCGTAAGGTATTATTTACCTAGGGCCACACTTAGTAAGATCGGTCGAGAGACAAGGGCTGCCAAGGGATTTCCGGAAAATTTGCTATAAAAATTAGGGATGTGGCCAGTATCAAAAAAGGCGAGAATAACAACAAAAAAATTGCTTTAGTCTGTGCTGAATGCGTTGCATTTTTTTACATATTTCTCGACAAGCGCGCACATCAAGCAATAAAAGTTTCACTGCCATCGGACGAACGGTCTAAGAGCGCATAGAGCACAAAATAACATACAAAGAAACATTTCGTGTACGTTTCACGTGAGATACGAGATTTTCGATAGGGTAAAATTAAACGGGCCTCTACTTCCAGTTCTCCTAGAAAGTATTGTCGTACCGTAAAACGAAACAATTTGTGTCCCGCACACCTCTTTCTTGTGACGGATCATCTTGTAAAAAGGGATGTCTCACTACTCCCGGTACGGTTGGCAACCCTAGTTGAAACCCTTCGGTTGGATTCGGACAGAAGCCTGTATTGGCTTATCTCTTCCCGCGTGCAAGGTACAGGTGGGTAAAACAAAACTCATCAAAGCACATTAACCTTCAGCTTTCTATTTCCTAAAACAAACAGATGTGTTAGTCAAGCGTTGTAGCAACTATTCCAGAAATCAATGAACTATGTTTAATTTGTGTGTATTTTGGAATTAATTAACCATTACTTAATTATTTTCCCGTTACCATAATAAAACCTGACAAGATCGACAACGTTAAAAATCTTGCAAAAATTATTTTGGGTGGAAACTCGAGTAAAACTGCAAGTAACAAATAATGTTAAATAACTCACGTCATATCCTACTAATATTATAAACGCGAAAGTTTGTAAGAATGTATGGGTGGATGGATTGATGAATGGATGTTTGTTACTCTTTCACGCAAAAACTACTGGATGGATTTAAATGAAACTTTACAAGAATATAGTTTATACATCAGATTAACACATAGGGTACTTTTTATCCCAGAATTCCTGCGGGATCTCTGAAATTAACGCGGGTGAAACCGCGGGGCACAACTAGTAGAAAATAAGTTGATTGGTGTCCTATAGAAGATAATGCTAGAGATTTTTTTAGACTAATTGTATGTTTGTAGTTTATAACATGTCGCCGAGATGGTATTTTCTTCTTCTAGAATTGCAATAAATACCAAAATATCCAATATAAATTTATTTATTTAATAATCATACTTATAGTTTTAATATGCATGCATGCCTTGGTAGAGTAAATAATTATATTAATTATACCAAAGGTGTTACTACCTAAGTCTCTATAAACACATACATGTGTCATGATCAATCAATATATTATGTATACTGTAATTTACATAATATTTTGATGTGCCAACGAAGCCGGTGTGTAAATACTTCTTATACTTGTAAATCTGCCTTGTGCGTGCTCACATAAAATCCAACAATTTAATACGTAATTTTAATCCGCAACATTTCAACGGCAAAGCAATTATTCAAAGTTAGAAAAGAGAAGTGATTAATAACAGTGTTTGTGTGCAATGGAAGAAAAACTTGCATCATTTATACAATACCTTAGCGGTGTGATTATTTAAATTTATTCATGAGCGACGGGAGTAGGTGATCGTCTTTAGCAATTGCATGAATAAAGCGGTGTACAAATCACGAAAAGGCGAGCCATGGTTTATAGAAGTGCTTACGTTTGAAATGTTTCTTTAACGGCCCCAATAATCAGAATTCTGCGATACTTTTTTAGTATCCAGTACCTAGCAGTTCTTCCACGGTTTCACCGGCATGAATTTCGGGTTTCTCTCTGAAACTCTTAAAAAGTATCTTGTCACTTAGGAATACTGTATAGCTTTCTATGTATTAGTGACTAGCTGTTCTCCGCGGTTTCACCCACGTTAATGTCAAAGTTCCGGCGGGGATTCCGGGATAAAAAGTAGCCTAAGTTACTCCTTATAACATTAGCTCTCTGCGAGTGAAAGTCCCGTCTAAATCAATCCAGCCGTTCAAGAGATTAGTCGGAATAAACAGACAGACCGAGAAAAAATTTAAATTACAAATAGACACTTCAATTTTATTTATATGCATAGATTTATTTTTATTATCGGTTCTGTCGTTCCAGAGACTAATCCTTACCTATGACCAAGCATGTTTGACTTAACTTACAAGAATCCTATGGATTAGGGTTTAAGATGAGTAAACGCGTTTACAACTTGTAAACAAAGAAACTTTGAAACTAAAGTTCTTGGGAACTAATGTAGTTTTGAGATAAGAGGATTCAGAAAAAAAATTACTTCATAATAATTATGTATTTAGGTATGAACATGGGAAATAATTTTAAAACAAAACTATTATTTTCTTTTAATTTTTTCTGGTGCCTACTAAAACATTATTATTTGTTCAAATTTAATTTTAAATAAGTATTTGTCGACATTTCCCGATATACTCATTAACATAAACTCAAATGCAAATACCTAACTGAATCTGACTCTAAAAGCTCGAGCTTTGACACTAGCACTACTATAAATCAATAAAATCCATTTATACTGAAATAAAATTACCGTTCCATTAGTGGTGATAGCTGAACGCGTCTTAATTAATAAAAGTTCTACACGAATTGCTTTATATTGCTTTGCTAATACTGCAAATTATAAATAGGTGTACAAATATAAATTAATATAATCATGAGGACTTTTGTGATTTATGAAAATCAACCCTTGAAATGTTTGATATTTTTTAATGAAACAATTCAGATCAAATATTATTACTTACTACAACACTACATAGCAAAATATATTCTACAAGTTTTTTTTTTATATTTGCACTTCCTGTTACATCCCCCATCACATAGCTAGCAGACTCACGAACTACCTAAGCATAGGAAATATTAAAAATATTGCTTTATTTTTTCATATAAATGTATTATAACATAATTCAACACACCACGGTAAACAATTTGGCGCTGTGTGTATGCCAGTTTAGCAGATGTGATCTTAAAAATCAGTGTTTAATAAGAAATATATTTTCCTCATCGTCCATTATAATCCCATAATAATTCATAAAAATCCTTCAGAAGATTCAAACAAGAATCCTAGTGATTATTTTCATACGTTCGAATTCTTCTGTGAAGCGAAGACTTCACGTCACGGTGTCACGTACAATCTAGATACATATACTTTTCAAGCTCGGCTGGGGTACTGGGCTACCTAGTACCTACCCACCTAACCACACACTGAGGGTGTGTGGGCGATAATCCACGACACAACCGATTGGTGAACTTCATACGCTTTGAATTTTTTTTAATGTGTATTGTGTGCATATTATTTTGCGATGTTTTCCTTCACCGGTAAGCTAATGATAGTTAATTTGCTTCATAGAAGATCTAATTAAGCCCAGACCAGATTAAAAATGGTACATTACAATTTATAATTGTTGGCCACTAAGCGAATATTTTCAGTCGTTATGTTTTTTTATTTTGATGGCTTTGAACAAAATTAGGGTCACATGGCTTTACAACACATTAACCCTTTCTTTGCCCCATGGGAGCATAAACCCGAATTGCTAAATCATATGACTAGAACTTATATATTGTAAACTTCATAAGTTTCTGTTATTTTTATAGTGTTTCCTATCTGTGAGAATTAAGGCGGTCCCTAAACAACCGACCAGTACTTTGTAGGTAAGTGTCATTGAGTTGATTTCTCATCTTTTTGAAAACTATAGCAATAGATTTTCGATCCTAAACATTTATAAAACTACATAATAATGTACTTTAGCTCTAAAGCTAATTTTATAAATATTTATGTTAAATATTTGTGTTAAATTTTATTACTTAGAGATATACCTAGTTAATAAAATTTAATTTTTTTTTATTTATTTGGGTCACCAAACAATTGCACACAAAATATTACTTAATCTAGCTTACAACGCCGGTAACCACAGATTACTTAAATAGTAGTTTTAATGCTATGCGCTGTGCCTATTAAAATATGAAATAAAATATCAACTACTGGTGCAGTGACTGATATATTCTAAATGCGAAAGTAAGTTTGCGTGTCTGTCTGTCTGTTTGTTACACACAATTACTTTATAACACAATTAATTATACTATTAATTAATTTTTTTAATTATATAATTTAATTATACTATTTTGATTACCTATATTTGATGTATTACGTCAAGTTAAGACGTGTAGAATGAACATAAAAAATAGTACTTAAGAACTCATATTTACTTTATTTTAAACATATTTTCATCACGTTTTTTTTGGAATAAAAGATATGAGTCAAAAAAATATAATCATTGCGTTTTTTACTAGTTCCGGTAGTACCTATGACGTTGATATACGCCAATATATATTAAAGATTTGGGTAACAACTTGTATTTTTTTCGTAATAAGAGGTTAAAAAAAGAACTGGAATTCTTATAAATTCAGCTAATTTTTCCTTTCTTAGAGTTGTCTAGCGCTCGCTTTGCCTCTGTAAGCAAATTTTAATACGGCTTACTGCCGGAACTGCGGCTATTTCGCGCCATTGAATCCGCGAGTACTTTTTTCCTCCTGAAGATTGCTATCTTAGAAGCTTTCTGAGGAAACTCGGTTGGCTGCGGGGTATCATTACAAAGATCGGCGGTGTCGATTATAATTTGGTTTCGTTTTGTAATTGATTTCATTTTTCTTTTCTTTTAATCGAGATAAAATATATTTGACAAAAAATTATTACCTATCAGATTTTAATAAATTTTAGGATTACTTAATAAAATGAAACAAAGCGATAATAGGTAGATAGGATTCTCTATTTTTTTTTTATAAGCTAGGTAACTTAGGTAATTATATATATATTATGTGGTATTTACGAATACGGCAATTGTAACACCAGCACCATTAACCACGAGTTACTGAAGTGTTATGAGAAGTGATTGTGCATTCACAATTTTATAGTTTAATGCATTATTATTATCATCAGTGTTACAAGTTACACAGCACTACGGAGTAAACCCAGTATACCTACCCTTGTACACTCCAACACGAACAGACGTAATGCCTATAATGACAAAGTAATCGATAAAAGATAAATTGATAAAAGACAATGACCATTGGATTTATCGAACAACGTATAAAAATATCTACAAGCAATAAAGGGTACGTAACTTCTATTTTTGTTCTTTGAAATCTACAAGACGCAAGTGCTACAATAAAGGATAACTTCTATTTTTGTTCTTTGAAATTTCGAATAACAGAAAGATAACACAAAAAGACTCAAAGCAAGGAAAGAATGTAAGTAAACCGAGAACCGTCGAGCACTGGAAATATTTTGTAATGTCTTGGTATCTATTCGGCTAAAAAAAAAACATAAAAGGAAAAGGGTAAGTATTTGTTGAATAGGTAATTCTATTCGGTGTCTGATTGTTCCAAATGAAATGGCTTAATTTTATCGTATCTACCTCTCGTCTTATAGTCCCGCTGAGAGGTACGCAGCGGTACGCACAGGCTACCTATACGTAATAATTTACGTTTACTTCTGCACCTTTGAAGGCACTTTTGACTACAGGAATATAATCATAATCATACTTCACTTTCAACTAAACTATTGGACCGTGTACTTACTGTAAACCATAAAATACTGAAGTAAGAATTCCAGAAAAGAGAATAGGTTTACTATATACGACTGCGCTTTTTTTCATTTGCATTGGAATTTCTTTAGTATAATAAGAGTGAGGAAAAAAGAGTGGTAAAGCTTTAGAACGATTCACAGAATTCTGACGCAGTTTGCAGGTATCTTGATTAACCTAGAAATTATCAAAGTTTATAAGTCTGGACACAAAACTCCGGTAGGGTCATGTCGTTTCACCTCATTATTTAAGAATTTACTTACAAGATAAAGGCATTAAGTAGAGATCATTATCAATATTGTTTATTATTATTTTCTTGTCTTAATTCTTCTAATTCAAGTGTCTTTTATAAGTATGTAAGCATTCATAAGTATAATTTATAATGATTCAAGTTGCCCAAGCACTATGCAGCAAGTAGAAGCAAGAAAAAATATTCGATAATTTTTAAGTAGGTATAGTTTCGTTGAGACATACAGTATGTCTTGCTCGCGCAAATAGGCTTACTTGATAAGACTATTTCTTTCAAAAAAATGTCCAATACGTTGGTGAAATAATTTCATAACTGATGGTTCATACTAGAGAAGCAATGGAATATTGACAGCAGCGATATCTTCTATACATATGAGAGAAAGTTTCTCTAAGTCTATTCGAGAGCACTAAAATGTTTTCCTTGTTCGCGCAAACCCTGTATACGTAACTCAGCCGATGTAAATAATACGAAATTTTAACCCCGATTGTCTGTTTCTAAGAGTAGGTATTCCTATACTTTTTATTATGTGGCTTTAGTATTGTTTTTTTTTATGTTTGTCATAGAAAAGCAAGATGTTTTGGAATTCGTTTCTTTTGTGCTTTAGTAAATTTTAACTTTGAAAGTATTATAACGAAAAGATGAAGGGTTTCAAAAATTACATTTGGCTTCATATCATTCTGCAATGATAGTAATTTGGTTTTGTTTATCACGCTTACTCCATTTTTATATAGTTTTTTTTATACAAGAATATTCCGTTTGGGCGCATTAGATATACGTCCAATTCGCATCATCAAATATTGGCGTAAAAATGAGAAAACCAGAGAAAACAATGAATATTCTTATTATGAGAATAACAGGTTCCAAATTCAAAGGACTTTTTTTGTCGCAACACCATATACCTATGGCCAGATTATTTATAGTAGAATAATAGCCATAATAACCTATAATATAAAAAATTTTCACAACGAACGGTTGTCAACTTTAAAGTTTAAAAGTGTCGATAAAGTATTTATAAAGGTATGTACTCAATACATAATATATAATTAAATAGAATCAATGCTTTCATATTATTTAGAACCAAATATCGAACGAGCCTCGCGACGAAGTTCAGATAACAATGAGTATAAATTCAAACGTTTGCGTGACTCGGTTTGCTTGCCGTCATTCATTACAATCTCGGGGCTCTCACCTCCATTTAACAAATAAATAGAGATAAAGAGCAACTCCAAACATGCGACTACGGTAAGTGATTTACATATTACCAAGTATTTACCTTCTACTATCTATGTGTGTAGGTTCTACCACGATAATATTCGTAAGATTCAAGACTAGACTCGGCAGTTATGAAAATAATCTTCTTTGGGCACGTTAGACAAAACAATCCGTAACGCGTTACTTTTATTTATGCATAAAATAAATGTGGATATAAATAAATTTTTAGAGATGGTTTTATATAAGTTTCACTTCTTGTGCGTTTCCTGGTGTGAGACCTCTTCGGGCACCGTGTATAGGTATAGTCAGAAATATGGATGAAACTGTTTTAGTCGAATGGTAAGGCGTGCGAGTGTAACTTATGACCACTTGGGCACTGTGCACCGGTTCGAGCCTCACAGTACATGTAAGAACCATTTGTTGCTTTTTTGTTTTATTTTTATTTGTTGCGCGTGTACAGTCAGCATCAAAAATATGTAGTGTTTTTATGAATCGTTGAAGTTTATTACGTTTGCAATAAGATTGAAAGACTGCCAAAAATTACATATTTCTTATGGTGACTGTACCTACATGTTGAGACATTCACTCTTTTCTACGTTAGTATTCAAACAAAACAAAAAGAATAGTTATCAACAGTATGGATAGGAGAATAATAATTAATTTAAAGTTACCTATAGGTACCTTAAGTTCACATCATATGTATTAAACCACAACTATTTCTAAGCAATAAATAAATTGAATCCAGAATCAAATGAAATGTTAGTAAGAAACCGTTCATCAATGTAATAGTCCACTAATTCTAGCCACCGGGAAACTACCTTCGATCATGCAACAATAAACTTGTCCGTTCGGTGACAACCTGACAATAAAGTGAATTATAACTATAATTTTATCATCGCTACGTATTAATCATCAAAATCATGGATGTAAATAAATTACCTACATAGAGAAAAATAAAAGGTTTCGTCATAAATAGACTCACGCGATTGTTTAAGATATTAGATATATAATATAGATATAGATATATAGATATATAGATAGATAATATCTAATAGCTGTCCTGCCGCCCACGCGGTTTCACCCGCGATAATTTCGGAGAAACTTTCCCGCAGAATTATTGTTCCATATAAAGTTTACAACCCCTTTTCGCCCCCTTAGGAGTTGAATTTTCAAAAATCCCTTTTTGGTGCACACCTACGTCACTTCACTACATAGTATTACACAAAGTCACTTCCCGCTGTCTGTCTGTTCATATATATGTTTGCTTAGATCTTTAAAACTACGCAATGGATTTGATGCGTTTTTTTAATAGTTAGAGTGATTCAAGGGGATAGTTTATCCTGGAATTCCCGCAGAAACTCCAAAATTAACATGAGTGAAACCGCGGGGGACAGCTACCTGTACTTTCTAAGGATTATTTGCGCAAAATTTCATGGTTCTAGACCCAGCGGTTTCAGCTGTGCGTTGATCGATCAGTCAGTCAGTTTCTGCTTTTATGTATAAAGAAAGAATTTAATTAATTTAAGGAAAAAATATAATAAAAGTCATGTATGTCTAGCAATGAAAGAAAAACATAATATTCGAGTAGAATCAACTATAAAAGCTTGACTGTCGGCACATTTTGGGACCAATTCTTTACAAAACTAAAGGGAATTGGAACATTGACAAAGTCCTAACAAAATTTTCACTTCATTGACCCATTGTTATGGTAATTCGACCTCACTGTCATGCGACTTTATGTCTACACCCCGATAATATGCAAATTAGTCGGGTCTATAAACTGACCTCGAAGAACTTCCTCATTCAGTGGAATTTATCTCGTTGAAACCTGTCCTACTCACAAACAAGGCGTAAAAGCGAAAATTATATTTTCTATAAAAGATTATAATTTACGCTTATATTTTGTGTGAATTTTTGTTTAAACAAAAAGTGTTGGTAATTTAAACGATTTATGCGAAACATGCATAATAAATGAAAGGTAATTCAGAAAATTTTGGAAAAAAGGGCTTATTTTAATGAGTAAAACTTTAGGTGCCATTAGCGTAATCCCTGCGTCATTCTCTCGCTACAACTCTGGCTTTTTACTGCAATAAACTTTTTGACATACCTAGCATTTGAAGCAGGAGAGGCTCCACTGAAATTAATCACATGACCTTACAAGATATAATTGTCTGAAAAAAATATGTTTAACAATATCTTCGCTAAATACGTATTTTAGCGCATTAAGTTTTTCAGAAGAAATTAAAATTTAAATATACCATACGTATATTTCCTTTGTCATAGGAAATTCTAAAGAGTTAAAAAACCTTTTTTGATTCAAAAAAATTTAATATTTACCATCACACTATTGTGTAAAATGATGATAAATTTATTTTATCTTATTTTTTGCGAACTTTCGAAACAGATCTTTATCTTTGAAAATATGTATGTTTAAAGCTTTGCATTCGTTTATGTAAAAAATGTGCGATAATTTTTTTTTTCCTTTATTTCTTGATTTTTATTATTCTGCAAAAACTGAAATTAGACACTGAAATTGCAAAACAAAAATTTTAAAGATTTTTACTCTAAAAGGAGAAACAGAAATAGGCAATACCAAACGGTCACCTAAAGCGGTTTTCAATAAGGCTTTGGCTAGTCGTCCACTACAAATGTATTGATCTTCCTTAACGTTCTTTTTTTTACGAGATTTACATGCGCCGATTGAAAAACCTGTTTTTTATATACAATTTTAGTCTATAATAAATTGTTTATATCACTGTAAAATTGTATCGTCAGATTGTAATCTGTCTCGCGAAATCTTAATACTTATATATAAATCACTTAAAAGATAGGATAGTTTTTATCCCGGAATTCCCGCGGGAACTTCAGAATTAATGCGGGGAACAGCTAATCTCCGTAAACTACTGTCAAAGAAGGAGGTAGAGTCCTTTTTTACCGGAATTCCCGCGGGAACTCCGAAACTACCGCGGATGAAATCGCGCGGGACAGCTAGTCTAATATATATAAATCACGTGTCACGTTGTTTGTCCGCGATGGACTCCGAAACTACTGAACGGATTTTGATAAAATTTTGTAACCATTTATAATATGGTCCAACTTAAAAGATAGGATAGTTTTTATCCCGGAATTCCCTCGGGAACTGAAGGACATAGAGTACTTTTTTCCCGCAAACTCCGCGGGAACTCCGAAATTACCGCGGATGAAATCGCGGGGGACAGCTAGTCTAATATATATAAATCACGTGTCACGTTGATTGTCCGCGATGGACTCCGAAACTACTTAACGGATTTTGATAAAATTTTGTAACCATTCATAAAATGGTCCAACTTAAAAGATAGGATAGTTTTTATCTCGGAATTCCCGCGGGAACTCCAGTACTCAGGGGTACAAAGAAGGACGTAGAGTACTTTTTCCCGGAATTCCCGCGGGAACTCCGAAATTACCGCGGATGAAATCGCGGGGGATAGCTATTGTTTTATATTTTTAAAAGATCGTGAACCGTAACACTGTCTTTGGCGCATCGCCGGCCACTGCCGCGGCACGCTCGCTACGCTCGCTCTTACATATACAAACCTATCTACCAAATAAAATAAAATAATGCGTTAAATGCATCAAATTTTAAAATTTTTTATAGCAAGTAGCGCTTGATTAACTCCTATATATGCTATTCAAATTTATCCTTACTGAAAAAATATGCTGCGTAAATTATATATATTAATTACTAAATGATGATTTGACGACCCGATTGGCGCAATGGTCACCATACCTGCCCGCTAATCATGAGGTTGCGGCTTCGATTCCCGGTGGGGGTGGACTTTGTGTGAAGAACACAGGGTTCCATTTTCCAGTCTGGGTGTGTAGGTATATATATATCTTTAGTATATTATATATGTAATAATATGTGTAGTATATACCACGTTTGCTTGGTTTCCACGACACAAGCTTATAGCTTAGTGTGGGATCAAGTAGATCTGTGTGTTATGAAGTAGATTATAATTATTATTATTATTATATAGGTAGCCAAATTTTCTCTTGTTGAATGTTCCATATTACTCTAGTTAGCGCAACGAGTCGTGAAATTAGGCGAATCAAAGCAACTCGTGTCAGGTGCATAACATTTCAACGGCAACTTGGAGTTTATTAACAACTAATATAGACTTGGCAGAAGCTTGAGATCCACAAAATGCAACAAAACACTTTCGCGATAGTTATTATACCTACTAATTTACGTGTGACGAGTTAGTAAAAGAAAAGATAGTACGAGTAGTTTTTCTATTTTTATTAAAGATAGGTAGGTTCAATACAATCTATACATTATAAAATGCTTTGTCCTGAATGACTGATGGATCAACGCACAGCCTAAACCGCTGATCGTAGAGATCTGAAACTTGGAGGGTGTGTTCTTTGTATGACGTAGGCATCCGATAAGAAAGGATTTTTAAAAATTTAACCCCTAAGGGGATGAAAAAAAAAAAGGTTGCAAAGTTCGTATGGAACAATTCCGCGGGAACTTCGAAATTATCGCGGGTGAAACCGCGCGGGACAGCTAGTACAATACATGTATAAAGCCACCTTGGATTAGATCTTAGTGAATTTCCTGCTCGTTATTCGTCAACATTCACTGTTGACTGATACTTTATTGCACCAAAGATTTTTACAGTAGGTACTTATGTAGATTACATGCATGGCAAAAGGCGGCCTTATTGCTAGAAGCAATTTTTTCAAGGCAACCTTCACGTGAGAGAACTTATTATAATAAGTTAGTTTATTGTCTGTTAGAGACGGTATCTGAAGTTTATGTTTTATACCTATCAAACAAAATATAGATATTAAACCAACAAAATAATACAACTTGTCATTCAGGTCTTAATCTAACCTAAAGTTAGTTTATTAATAATTATTAATGTCATATTTTTTATAAAAGAAAAAAAAAGGAGAATGTCATGTTGGAATTTTTGTGAGTTTCCAAAAATATGTACATATATACTTACCTAGGAAAAGTTCATCATAGTTCATATAGTTCACTTTGTTGAAAACAACGATGTAACTCAAAAAGGTTTTGCATGCGCTTGGTCGTTGTTTTTTTCGTTTGCTTCATCTATTCGGAGATCATACATGTTTTGTATTTCCTATGAAAAAATATACTGCAAGTATTTTATCTTCTCCAATGTTATTACTCATCTAAATAAGTAACATTCTCAAACATTATTCGAATTGTTAAAGAAAGCGAAATTCAAGAACCCGGATCAAATAAACCGGATTAGGTCATCGCTTTATGGCAAGTGGAAGTGGCGGGTCATCTCGCAGGAAGCAATTCTCGTGGTCGTAGATTGAATGCAAAATTGGATGAGATCCCAGTGTTTTTACTGTGTGGTCCACGGCGTCGGGATTGTAACGTATCATCGTCCGCGTTTTTATTTTGTCCCGGGCACACACTTGGCCTGCGCTGTTTGATTGAATGTGACAATAGTTATTGAAACGAAAACTTTCGGGTCACCCTCGGGTCTGTTACACAATCTCTTTACATAAACAAATCCTATAATGTCATAACATATAACGATCTAGTTAAGTGTCACTATACTCCTATTGCTTATTAGCGTTTATTACTCTTGAAATGTATAAAATTATACAAAGTGTTATTGAATTAAACTAAAACCTGATACACCCCATTTGAAAAAATAAACAATAATATGATTAAAATGAAAACTATGTTCAAAAATAAATACTTTAAAACTTATTCAACATTAGATTGGAGGTAACCTATCTACAAAATTAGATATATACCTACGTATCACGACCTGTATCATTGACGTGTCATTGACCGATTTGAATTTTTACTACGGGCGGCGGCGTACGCGCAAATATTTTATGTATTATAAATCATTCAGACATCTATACATGCTTTTCTCGTCATGTCTACCTAAATTTTACATAACTAAGTATCAACAAAAATAATAAATATTTACTTTATTTCCCATATCTATTGATGGTTTTACTTCTTAGAATGTAGACCGAATTGATATTATAATAATAATCATTATATTGTTTTTTTATTTTTTTTTTTTTATATTGCGCTACTTTGCCGGTTACAGGCACCATCTAAGTATATGCAGGAAATACAGAATAGGAATTTCATTTAAAGATAAAAAACTCTGGATGAAAATTCTTATCTTGAATGCATCGTCCGTGTTTAAAAAAAAGAATACCTGTCTCGTTTTACAAAAGAGCACATCCTGTCTGAATAACCAGGTTTGTCACGTCAGTACGTCTGCCTGTTAAAGTGCCAATTACGGTTTGAGAGCATGCAGGGAGTCTAGTGGCAAATGCTCTCTCTAACAGCAGTCAGCAAGCCATCATTACTTTCCGCCTGTGTTTTTACCGCCGGTACCATGATATTTTTGGGTGAAAGATTTTGTAGTTTTTGTACTTTTAGGATAGAGAGAAGGATGCTATTAGAAAATCGCAGTATTGATTCCCGCGTCAGTGATTAGGGTAAGTATTTAAAAACGGGCTCGGGGTTTAACTTTTTATTTTTAGTTTTTAGTTTAATCCAATGATATAAGGGTCCAATGATACGTCATTTATTCGGCATGATTATGCATTATTATTATGGTTTATTCGGCATCATATCTATTGTATAGATGACTTATTAACCGAATTCCAAAAAGGAGGAGGTTCTATGTTCGATTGTATGATTCTTTATTTTTGTTGTATGGACAAAAGATGGAAAAGGGTTTAGATATGTATGGGTAGGTATATACTAGTATTGTCTCGTTATGATACTTACCTATTGTATATTTACCTTTAGTCTCTTTTCCATACAATTCTGTACTTTTCTCTTTCGAAATGTCTGAAATATCGCTTTTGCTTACGTCCAAAAGATGCTTTCGCAGAAGCTGTTATTCCTCGCACGTTACGTTCACAAAGCGAAGCGCGATACATCAAAGGTTTCGTCGCTCTACTGGGCGCCCAGTGGGTACTGACACTCACTACTGAGTGCCGACACGGACATTCAGAATTCGGACGGATATGCAAGGTCGACTGCAAGGTCGACTGAAAATTAGTTAAAATTTTTCATGACGTTTATGCTTAGGTACTTGAACTTAATTCTTTCTCTCAAATATATAAAAAAAAAATATTACTTTTATTTCTTATGTGCGTAGCTATAGTACACACTGGTGAAAACCGAGAAGACTCTATAGCTTCAAGCTTTCTTTAGCATTTTTTTAAAATAGACAGTTAAAAATAACCTTTACCTATTTCCTTTTATCATATCATGTTCCGTTTGGAACTGGACGTGCGCAAAAGAGTAGATAACGATAGTAAAATATGAACTACCCACTCAAAAACTATACTATAACTTGGTACAAAAATGGATCTGGGGGCACGGTAGTGCCCCCGCCAAGATGAGCCAATCGAAGCGGAGGCACTATCTATCTTTTCTCGAAGTGCTTCGTCGTTTTTTGCACCCTTGTAACTTTGGTTTGGATTATACCAGATAAACGAAACTCTCGGGATATGTTGTCAATAGTGCATTTATTAAACATATAAAGTTTTAATTGCTCTTATACTTTAGATTTTATTGATATCTAAAAAACCCTTATTTCGTCACTGACTCACTGATGATCATCAAAATTCTTAGGGTATTTCCTAATTTCCTAGAAAGCTGAAATTTGGTTGGTATGTAGGCTAGTTTGGTATGTAGGCTAGTAGCGGTTTAGCAGCTAGTCTATAAATAATAAGTAATTTATGTCATTCATAGACGGCTAGTAGGGAGGTCCCAGTCCTAGTAAGATAATAATAATTATTTATTTCACCATAAGACCATAAAAAGTTGTAGTTAACATGACATAATAAGTTAAGATGACTTAACCGATGAGAATGAAAATGTCAAAGGTATGCCTCAATAAATTGTTGATAGGTCTACCACATATTGGTAGTTTATTTAAGTTCCCTAGGGAGACCTGAAATACACATGAGTAAAACCGCTTGTCCATATAAATTATAAAAGCAAACATAAGAGTATTATTAGTCCGCTTCAATCACCCTTCACCAGTCAAAGCGGTTGATGTTGTGTCTGTCGTAATTTTGTGTTGGCTGAAGTTCCATTCGAAACTTTGCACTCGAAATAATTTTTCTCGTTCTCAAGCGCTTGCCAGTACGTATTTGCTCAGTTTATTTTTCTCCGAGTATGAGAGCCCTCGAATGTACACATAGCGCAGTTTGTTTCTACTCGAGCGAGGCTCGCTCTTAGCTCACCGTCCGCTATATTAAAGCGCTAATACAAAATTGTGTGTAGCATTTCGTTTTCATTCATTCCATAGGGGACTCTTATCATTTTAATATTAAAGTTTATTATATATTGTTCTTATAATCAGAAAAAATCCTTTTGAGATCAAACAGATATGTATAACGGTAGGTACCTATCAAATTTTTAAAATTTTGAGCATAATAAATTTATTCTTGCAATTTAACGATAGAATTCTTTTATGAATTTTTTCGTGAAATATTTCAAGTGTTCCCATAATTCTTGCTACGGGCCTCTGGACGCGATGTTATTTTTTCATAATAGTGTAATGACTCACGACCTCCATAAGTCTGCAGTGAAAACGCGGAAAAAGCTAGACGTTGGTAATTAGACCCAGCGAAGATTTATGTCTTGGAATGTCCTAAATTCTTCTAATTTTCTTTCCAGGTAGTTATGGGACACGTGTTTATAGGACACAGAGGAGATTAAATTTTTCCTGAGAATTAAGCTAAGAGATAATGTTATTTTAGATACTTTGAATAGGACATTTTGTTTGCAGGCTTTCAGTGATATTACCTATCAGAAAAAATTTGCTAATGAATTTTCAAATTTCTCGTGGTAAAGTTTAAATTATTTAACCATGTTTTATATATTTAATCAATTAACCATAACACGCATAACGTATTGATATACCTATCATGACTCCTTTTTAATTAACCTCTCATGAGCTAGCCCAAAAGATGAGCCCTGATACACACACTCTGTCTAACAGAGATAAAACCTGAACTAGTACAAGCAATATAGAATAGAATAACATTTATTTCTGCACAAGACACACACAAGAATAATAAACAAACATTAAATAAGTGCCTAATCTAAACCCATAGTTATCTTGCATGCTCTGCCGAAGGGCCACCAACTCAGCATTAGCTAGGTGCAGGTACACCTAGCGCTGGTTTTCAGTTGGCAGCCCGTTGTCACGCACGGACCGCCGAGTGATAACTGCAGAAGAGGAAAAAAAATAATAATCAATAGTCAAATAACTTATAAAATACAATATACCTAAATACACCTACTCATGACAAACTTCTATATAATAATCGAATTTTTAATACAATTATTTTCAATAGGAACCTACAGTGACATTATATTATTAAGAAATAAATAAATGCAATAACAGAATATAAAATAAAATGGGCATTATTTCCGTTATATCAAACATGAAGATCGATGCGTGGGCTATTTATTACACTGATAATAAATTATAATTTTACGTATAGGTATATCTAATTAAATTATGTAAAATTACGCGGGACTTGAACGCGATGTTTTTTATTACCTTTTTGCCTGACGTTTCGGCTGAGTTGCATCACGCCGTGGTCACAGGCTGACTAAAGCATTGCGGCGTCGATAGCGAGCCGCGCGAGCAGATTCTTCATATACCCTCACTGGATGTTCTTTTTTATTAGATGCACTAAAACATCGCGTTCAAGTCCCGCCTAATTTTACATAATATAATGTGCTCAAAACGCGAAAATCTAAAAACTTTAATATCTAATTAAAGTTGTAAGACAACATAATTTCACTATTGCAAGATAATTGGGGATTTTTAACCCACCCTATTAAGCATCTTCGTGGGTCTACGAAATTTCTACTTTATATTGCTATTTTGCGTAGTTGCTAAATTTATTAAATAGGTTTTTGCAATAGGTGATCAGGATCCATGCAATTTTCAAAGTTCTTTTTTTATTGAACTCGTAGGTAGGTACGTATACAATATATATTATGTAGGTACGCAGAAAGGTAACATACAATCGCTTTATTTCAGAACGACAGAAACTGTCAAAACGAAACCACAAGATACAGCTGTTATATGCAACATTTATTATGCACATTTTGTATCGTGTTAATTTCATATTTCAACGAAAACGTTTCAACTCTTATTATGAAAGGAAGGAAGATATGTACATATTATGATATACGTTGGTGAACCATCGATCGAACTTGAATGCATCGCATCGCGGTATTTTTTAATAAATTTTGTATTCTTCGGTACAAAGTCTATTAAAATGAGATAAAAAAAAACTAAAACTACTGAAAATTAGCACATTCAGATTTTAAATGCTTATTTGAAACACGAATTGCAAAGGACGTAAACATATTAGCGCATCCTAAATAGCCGTTGGGTACCTAGCGATTGGATCTTCGGCCTTCAGCTAATATAAATGTATCTAACTAACACTAATTCCGTTTCTACGTTGCGATAAAAGCGAGCCCGAGTGGGAGATGTACAAAAGATCGTGTTTATTTGGGTCCACTTTATTTCCACTGCCCCCAGGGATTCGTCGGGCCATGTATATCACTGCAGACGTCAGCCCTGGGTTAATTGTCTACGTGTGTTTTCAGCGGAATTCGTCACGTTCATCTATAACGTTCATTTATTGTAAAGCCTACATGCATGAAATAGTTTTTTCATTACTCATGCTCGGAAAGTAGGTCTGAAGTTGCCTGAGAAGCGGGTTGAAAGTAGCCCTTTTCAGCCCTAGGGAGAATCGCTTTCAACTGACAACTGTCAAATTATTAAAAAAAAACTAGGTCTATTTTCACATTTCTATTGAACCATGTTTCAACTTTCTATACAGCCAGCGCGATGTAAAATTGAAATAACGTAAAGTTTAAGTAGGTATTAATTAAAATAAAATTCACTCACTTTTTCTTAAGCTAATTCCTATTTATATTTTTTTATTTTCTTTAATTAATACTTAATAATTAAAGAAAATATTTTTTTTAGGTCGCCACAATGTAAATAAAAAATACTGGCTGAATAGCTAGCCAGCCAAAGAAAAAGAAATAGGTGGGAAAGTGTCAAGCGACTATCCGATCTTCACTCATTTTTTCTTTAGCTAATTCCTATTTTTATTTTGACTTTCCTTGCATTCGTAATGAAAAGCACAGTGTTACCCTCGGGAGAAAGTAACTTATTTAGTGCCTCGAACTATTGGCGCCCTCGCTACGCTCGGGCGCCAAACCCCGTCTCGGCACTAAATGAGTTACTTTCACCCCTTGGATAACAATGTACTATTTCATTACTCATACTCGGAAAGTAGGTCTGAAGTTGCCTGAGAAGCGGGTTGAAAGTAACACTTTTCAGCCCTAGGGAGAATCGCTTTCAACTGACAGCTGGATACTGCAGAAACTCAAGTTTTTTTTTTATGTCATAGGGGGCATACTTACTGGCCAGTAGCACACCTAATGGTTGATTTATGTAAAATAAAATTCACTTATTTTTTTCTTTAGCTAATTCCTATTTTTATTTTGACTTTCCTTGCATTCGTAATAAAAAGCACAGGCATTAAACCCCGTCTCGGGACTAAATAAGTTACTTTCACCCCTAGGATAACAATGTACTATTTGAGGATCTGCTTATTCTCTAAAATGAACACTGATAATAATTGGTTAATCACTGGAAAAATGTATTCGTAACGTCCGGCTACGTTTCTGCTACGGCGTAGCATCGATATTGCTACGTTATTCAAGAGTCGATATGTTAATCTAGGGACTAGAGTCATCTAAAGTCGTCTCTTTGCGAGAGAGACTAGTAAGACATGCAGGTGTGTGTAACTATTTAACAAATTAAATAAGTCTCTATGCTATCAACTTCTGAGGTAACGTAACTAAAACCACTGTAATTTGTCCGACCACCGTAGACCGTTCATCATCGAAAACCATTTGTTCAGTTTTAAGCATATTATCTATACTTATAATAAAATTGTAACAGATCGATGTCTGTAGGTACATGGGAGATAAATAAGAAAAAATAAATTTAGGTGACTTTATGAGTGATATAGAATCCAAAAATACCGTTTTTAGAATTTTTGTCTGTCTGCATGTTTGTATTGGTGCTACGCAAAAACTTCTGCACCAAATTGAATTCGGTTTTCTTTGTTGTATCGCTAAGCGTCTAACTTCAACAAAACATCTGGAACTCAAGGTATTAAAAAAAATGCTGGTCATCTTACTAAAATTATAAATGTGAAAGTGTGAATGTTTGGATGTTTTTATGTTTGTTACTCAATCACGCAAAAACGGCTGAACGGATTTCGATGAAATTTGGCATGCACGTTGTCAGGGGTACAGAGATGGTCATAGGGTACTTTTTATCCCGGAATTCCTGCGGGAAATCCGAAATTACCCCGGGTGAAACCGCGAGGTACAACTAGTATTACAATATTATATTTTGGCATTTAAGTATGTAATAGTATGTATTTGTTTATAACATAGAGATATTATATGTAGGAACAAGTAGTATAGAGCGTATAAATAATTAAAAATTCTACTCGATATTACTATGTGCGCATGGAACGGCGCAAAATTACACCGGGAGGGTACGAGAAGCTGTTTTCACCATCCTTGAAATTCTATGAACCTGCATGCGCTGAATACGGTTCTATACCGAAGGAGTTTAAATGTTTATTACTCAAACACAGAAACGGTTGAACAAATTGAGATGAAAAACACTAAAATAAAATATTACAAGTAGGTACCTAACTACCTATTATACATTCAGTATAAACAAATAGGATACTTTTTATTACAGTTTCCGAGGGACTCCCGAAATTGGGTCTTTCTCAGTTGTCCCCGTCTCAAAAATTCCCAATATTGACAAATGGGAAACTTTCTAATGGATGTTGTTATAAAATGTCCCATATTTTGTCACCGGTGACGGAAATGATCACAGAAATTCGCGCAGAGCTGCGGAAAACGGCTAGTATAAAATACAGATAGGGTCAAAGGAACACGGTTTCTACTCACGATTACAATAATAACATTGTTGTAGACTGCAGTGTGTTGCACATAAACGCCTTTGTGCGATATGAATAACGCGGTGTTTATTGTGTGGACGTGGAATATCTTCCACATATTGTATCTGGCACTAGCTGTCTGCATCTGTTATCTTCCTTACCTTATGCTTAGTTCAACACGTAACAACAATATTCAGCATATAGTCTTTTTTTCCTGGTGCAGCCATTATCGAAAATCATCAACTTTTGAGCCTATTAAAATGAGCAATAAATATTTGTTTGACAAACTGTTCCACGCGGTTTTACCCGCCGCCGCCGCCATTTGCTTTCTCCTTTTTTCCTTAGGTACTGTAACATTGTTATTTTATGTGCAATAAACGATTAAATAAATAAATAAATAAATATCCTATGTCCTTTTCCGTACCCCTGAAAACATGTATAACAAATTTCATGATGATCGGTTGAATGGTCAAGGCGTCAAAGCGTAATAAACAAACAAATAAACTCACTCTCGCATTCAGTAAGGATTTAACATGCTACCTACCTTAGCTCGCAAATCTGAATTCGGCGCCAGTTTTAGTGTTTATATATTTTTGATATCAGTACCTAGTATGTTATGCAACTATCCGATCAAATATATAGGTACTCTAAAACAGTTTCAGAATTCCGAATTGTGAGCTAGGTTACGTTGTATCTACGCTCAATCCAAAAGATATTTTGTGCTCATTTCGTCGCTGAATGTATTGCTTACTAGATGACTTACTAGTAGTTAACTCAAAACTATTAAATAATAACCCCAATTATAAATACTAATTTGCTTTTTAAATTTTTAGAATGTGGTTTCAAGGTTCTATATATTATATTTTAGTGACTAAAGAAGTTCAATGGATTGCGTTCACTATATTCTCATAAACGGTTAATAATTACAAACCGTGGTAATTTTGCACTTTGTATTTTACACCATGTACCTACGGTATACTACTGAAGGTGAAATATTGAAATGTAATTAGGCATTGCATGCTAGACCCCTAGTAGGTACGAAGACCACTACAGCCGGCGCACCGCACCGTGTTCCTTCCTACACCGTGTTATTATGGAAATGATTCCAGCCCCACTCGCGGGTCAGTGTTCTTTGTTTCATTGCAACTGCTATTCAATTCCACCATCCATTACTATTTTGACAGATTGAGCTACCGGTCACCTGTGGGGTTTTTTAAATTAGGTCTACGTTTTTTTTCCAATTCTCTCTATAGCTGTGACATTTTTAACCTTTCGTAATAACTTTGTTTTGTTCTATTTTTTGTTTCAGTTTATTTGCATATGGAAGTGCTGTCAGTAAAAATGAATAACAGAAATTTAAGTTTCATTATTTTAAGTTTTAGCGTTACTTACACCTATATATTTGATACAAATTATGGCACAATCAAAAATATTATGTAACTTAAGAGAACCTACTTACCTAACTCAAAGTAGATAAGCGTTTTTAAAAAATGGGAAAAGGTAAACAGTGAAGTGTCCATCCAATATCTAGTTTATTTTCTGAGTATAGAGGCCAATAAAAGAGTGTTTCAGTGCAACAGCTGCTATCGTTCACTGGTGCAAAGCTATCTGCATATTGTACTTTCAACGCCATCGACGCTCGAGTACTTTCTTTGTACATTGTAGCAGTTTATTTGTACCTACTAGTAGATTTATGAAACAAACGTTTACCTGTGACTCCACTCGCATGATGCTTAGAATTATTCTGAAGCCTTTGTCATGCTTACAGAACATATATCTATACTAATAATATAAAGAGGCAGTTTTTTTGTTTGTAAGTAGGAGGTAATCTCTGAACTCACTCACTCACTCTCTCACTGTAAGATGTCGGAACCAGGAGGTGAACTGTGAACTAATGAAATGATTCTTAACGAAACTTTAACACTGATAGGAAACTTCTGTATACCGGAGTATGTCATTAGATACTTTTTAGAGTTCCCAAGGGAGTACCGAAATGCACGCAGAGAACAGCTCTGCTCTGTGGTCGTTCGCATAACCATAAAATTATATCTTCCCCACCCGAGCAGGGATTGTAATGAATCAAAGTATAAACAAACTATAAACACGACTGCGACTCAGTTTAATTACCTACGTGTAATAATTTTCGCGTGATACGCGTATCTACAAAGTCCCAATAGATCTCCCAATAGATTTATTTGAGACTACCTTGTGCTCGTGACCTCCTTCGTGAGGTCATTAATTTAAAACTATCCTTACTCCTTAGTAATATTATAAATGCGGAAGTAACTCTGTCTGTCTGGCTCAACCGATCTTCATGAAATTTTGCATACACGTTGTCAGGGATACAGAGACAGACGTTGGGTAGGTACTTTTTGTCCCGGAATTCCAGCGGGAACTCAACACCAATGAAATCGCATAAAATTTTGCTTAGTAAAATTTTGCGTCAGGGGTACAGAAAATAAAATAGGGTATCGTTGTCGTGGAATTCCTGCGGGATCTCCGAAATAAACGCGGGTGAAACCGCGGGGAACAGCACTAGCTGTTCCCCGCGTATTCTATATATTTGAAATCGTTTATAAATATTAAACCCGATGCCATAGCCGACAAACGTTGTGTTTCTCATAAGTAAGTTTCCAATCCCCACTAATATTATAAATGCGAAAGTAACTCTGTCTGTCTGTCTGTTACGCTTTTATGGTTTAACGAATCAACCGGTCATCATGAAATTTTGCATACACGATATCAGGGGTACAGAGAAGGACATAAAGTACTTTTTATACCGGAATTCCCACGGGAACTCCGCAATTAACGCGGGGAACAGCTAATCACCGAAATTGTTGGAACCATTTTGACGGAACTTTCACGGGCATAATTAACTGACTAAGGAGTAACTTAATTGCGGGAATTCTGAAACCCACGCGGGTTAACCGCAAAAATATAAAGTTGGTTTTAACAAAGAAAATTTCCAAGAAAAACATCGAGTTATCGGTATGTTGGTCTTTGTTGGTAAAATATACGTAATAATAAATATTATCACCAAGTTTAAAGATCCTAGGTCTACGGGAAGTCGGTCAAAAAAGCTGACTTTGATGGCGGCTTCTCATGCTTTTGTTTTTCGATGTTTTTAAAAACAAAAAATACAGCTTTTACCTACAATGAGCTCTATTTAACGATACCCCACTTGATTCGGTAGATAGAAAAAAATAATTATACACCGCTTTAGCTGTATAGGAGCCCCCCTTAAAAATCCTTAAAAATATAAATTTGTATAGCTTTAATTGGGTCATCAATATACGTAGGTATACTGTAAAAATTTGAAGACTAGCTTCTACGGTTTGGCTGTAAAACTCGTGTGACAGAGGACGGAAAAACGGACACGCGAGTAACAGCAATAGAGTTCCATTTGAATCCACCGGGTACGGAACCCTAGAAATTAAATAAATATACTGTATATTCTCACTTCTAGTTACAGTTTTATTAAAACTTATCTATAAATTGCCTTTACGTTTACAATATAGAGACTTTGTTAAGAAGTAAGTAATACTTATGTCATGACAAAATTAAATTGAACAGTAGGTATGCTGTCCACAACGTTGAACTCAAACAGGGTTGTAACTCGAATGAAGAGAAACCTGAGAGCAGCAATCGCATCGGTGGCGCGCGGCACGAACAACCTACAACCCTATGTAATTTAAAGAGCAAACAAGCCCCACAAATCCGGGCTTACGTTGACTACAACTAACTTGGATTGCGTCGCTTTATCTTATCCATTTGTTACTCGCAATCCGGTACATAACATGTGTGCTTAGTCCTGCATTTCAATTAGTGGTGATGACTTACCAAAAGAAACTACAAGTAACGGAGCTTTATGAAATTTGAATTCTCAATAAAAGCACAGACGAGTTCGGATCAAGCGAAGCGTTATCAAATCCAGTTAATCTTGTCTTCTGGATTATTGAATAAATTTTCCTCCCTGACACACTTTTTCCATTTTCCTTTCGGGCACCGATTCAATGTACTGGAAAGAATTTGACTCGTCCGCCTCTTTGGAAGAATGATAAAGAAATTCGTGTGTATCCATTTGTTAATATATTAAGGAGGTGTATGTATACCTACTGTATAGATACATGAAGCACCTAGGTATACGAGCTACGTAATATCTGTTTATGAATTTTCGTAATGGGTGTAATGAAAATTTAAGTGGTGTTCATCATAATAGTTGAACGTCGTTGTGAGGAAAGCTGTGCTGTTATGTCACGTTACGACGCCGGGGCGGAGGGCGCTGTACTATTGTAACGATGGCGTAGCGTGCCATGTACACTACAACGCAGGTGGCGCTAACTGCCGGTGGTGTAACGGAAATTATGTGCATTCAGTTTACACCACTTGTAAATGTTGTATGATCTATATAATAGCGGTGCCCCGCGGTTTTACCCGCGTGAGTTTTGGGATCAAGAAACTTTGCGGACGCAGGCAGAACAACCCGCCAAAGTTTTATCACGATCGGACCAATGGTTTCGAAACGCATAGAGGACAGACACACAAACATTCATACAATATTTTTGAAAAATACACCAAAGTTGCTTTTAAATAAACCGTTATATTATATGCAGTAAGTAAATGATATTATTAGTTGGAATATTACGTACTTACATAAATGTATAACGAAGCTTGCTACACGTTTTAATATTATTGTTGTTCTTTCATTTATTTATTTATTCTTCATTACACAAAATGCACAAATGGCGAACTTAATTCCTTGTAGCATTCTCTACCAGTTGACAACTGGGTAGACAGAGAGATATAGAGAGAGGGGTTTGCAACCTACGAAAAAAAAAGAAAAAATATAAAATAATAATACTTACTAATAAATTAAAACATACAGACAAAACATAAAGATTATATACTATAACACATGCATTACATACTCTATTTCTGTACTTATAATATTGTATTTCTTAAATTCAGCTGCCTGATCGCTTTTCAACTCTACTATGTGTTTTTCCCACAGTCACATGCCGCTAAACAGTTGTGTGTTTCTAAGATTTATTTTCAAAATTTTCTTCTACAACTTATTGACTTGTCAACAGTCTGTATAATTGTATTTCTATAAAATTTTACTTAAATGTAACAAGTTTCTGTTAATTTATCATAACTAGGCAGTAGGTAAATTGTGCACTAGCAATTCGCCACAGCAAACGGTTTACCCTAATTCCTTAAAGCCACGTTACTGTGGTATCCTAAATCAAGTAGGTACGGATACACCTGCGGCAAAGTTATAGGTATGAGTACCCCTGTAAACTCAAGCTGTGTTTGGGAACTCATTGATTCAATACAATACGTATTTCTACAGCCCAAACTTACAAATTAGTTATGTATACGTTTCTTTTATTATCAAAGATGGGAGGAGTCAAAACCAAAACTTCGTTGTTTTTGTCAATTCAAAAAGTCGGCTCAGTTGGCAAAAGCAATAAACTCACCCTAACTTGATTTTCCGATAGCTAAGGATATGTCATTTAATCAATAAAATCAGAACAACATAATTTTTTTGAAAATTATGCACATAATTATGTAGATTCAATTATCCCTACTAATATTATGAATGCCAAACTAACTCTGTCTGCCTGTCTGTTACGCTTTCACGCCTTAACGACTCAACCGCTCATCATGAAATTTTGTACACACGTTGTCAGAGGTACAGAACCTATGTTTTTATCCCGGAATTCCCGCGGGAACTCCGAAATTAACGCCTCTGTAACCCCATCTTTGGCATACACGTGATCAGGGCCCAGGGGCACAGAAAAGGACATAGAGTTGGGCCCCGGAACTCCTGCGGGATCTCCGAAATTTCTGCGGGTGAAACTACGATGAACAGCTAGTTTTTTATATTACTTATACATATGTGTTATCTTCTACAGTACCCTTGAATTTCGTTTTACGTTGTAGAGACATATTGTTTTTACCTCGTATTTAAATCTATGTTCATCTGTGCACGATGGTTAATATAGAGATTTAGATATTTAGATGTCTGAATGAATAGATATTTAGATGTCTCTTGTTTCCAGAACTTAAGAAAAGAGGTGCCAGCTTTATAAGTTTTACTGTTGTTTTGTAGTTTGTACCTAGGTAACTACCTATTTTGATGCGGTGGCGAATAAATTAAGCTTGTATTGGGTTTTATACGATATCAGAAAACAAAAAAATAAAATATAATTTTCATTAAAAACAAAAGCATGTTTGGAAAGTTTATTTGGTTATTTTAGAATTTTAACAACGCACAGGTGGCGATAACTGCTAACAGGCACGAGTGTAGCGGAAATTGCCGCCGGTCTCCAGACGGCGGCGGCGCTGTGCGGGGAACTTGGCGTGGGCTCGAGCCTCGACCCAAGTCCGAATTCCGAATATACTCTCTAGAACACGATACGAATTATATCTAATCAAAGGTGATTGCGTGTGCGCCTGAGAGAGGATGAACTCCCTGTGCCTTCGCTTTATGAGATGGTTATAAGTACCTACGGAGGACGCGTTCGGAAATATAACATAAAATTGTTATAAGGTCACAAAAGGGATTTAATAAATATTACCTGTTTAACACAACCGTGATTTACAACCTTTTCATAATAACGTTTATAATAACAAAGCAGTTAGGTAGATACCTACCTACCAATAATTAATACAATTTTGTGATACTAAAAAACATACGTGTCGAATTCTATATTGTATCACTACCAATGTTACGGTATATGCTTTGTTGGTCGTTCTTTTAAATAAATAAATAAATTGAGAACCTCCTCCTTTTTGGGAAGTCGGTTAATAAATTTAGTTTATTAATGTCATTAAAGCAAAAACTATTGATTGTCTTTCATTTAACCTAACTTAACTGTAAGTATATAGCGTCAAAATCAGTTCTAAATCCCGCTACTTCGCGTACGGAATAGGTCCTTTATATACACTTGAGCCTTCACTCGGTTCCCCTTAATTGTTAAACGGGACGTTGAAAACAATTCGATACACTCATATGTCACTGAACTGCACTGACAGTCTGACACACACTCACGGACCATAAGTCGACAAAACTCGTCCACTCTAATTGACAAAACGTTGATTTTATGCGAATTTAGCAAAATCGCAAATATAGGTATTGAATATTAACACTATCCTTAAACATAAACTACAGAACTAGAGTAGCTAATAAACATGCATTTAATTATTATTAATTATTATTAACTAATTACTAATGTAATGGAAACCCTTTTTCTTGTATAGGTATCGCTCAGAGAATTAGTAAGTTTCCTAGAAAACGCTATTAACGATTGATGATTTAATGTTTATTTTTATGCTTCAAAAGTAAAAGTAGTTTGGTTGCAAGTCTTGGAAGATACAGATTAGGTATGTGTTATAAAAAAAAAAAAACTACCCACACATTGCTAAAATCTATATGGTTTGTTTAAATCCAAATGTGAGTTTATTTGTTTGTTTGTTACGCTTTCACGCCTGAAATACTCAACCAACCATCACGAAATTCACGTTTTTGAGGAGTAGATACAGAGAAGAACATAAGGTAGTTTTATACCGGAATCCCCGCAGGAGCTCCGAAATTAAAACGAGTGAAACCGCAGGGAGCAACTAGTATCAAATAAACAAAAAACCCGTAGGTACAACTTTAGGTTTGTTAGTGATTTTGTAAAGGAAAAGGTTGAAATAATCAGTTTCAAATTAATGAAACACGTGAACCGGTAAGGGCTTCATATTTCATGGACACAAATGAAAAGGACTCTACCCGGCCTTAGGATGTTTAATGATTGTAAGCCAAGAAAGTGGTGGGCTCGGCGAGTTGCATTAGCAAACAATAGGCGCTGAAACAAAACCTATGTAGATTTGTCTTTATCTACCACCATTGTTACAAAACAAACTACCTACTTCGCTACTAAAAGCTTTGCTTTGATGGTGTTTTGTTGCTTAATCTACTACTAGCCGTTGTCCCTAGTTTCAAATCAAACGCGTGAAAAACGCGAGGTGACTTTTGTAAGTTTGACTGTAAGGATAATCTCTAGACCTACAGAACCGATTCCGAAAACACTTTCACTGATAGAAAGCTAATATATCCCCAAGTGACAGGATACGTTTATACCGGAAAAAAGAGTTGTCGTGAAAGCCCTAAAATTCACGATATTGAGTGAAACCATGGGCATTATATAGCTAATTATGTTCTTAATTAACAGACACTAGGATAGTTTTAACAAAGTATACTCGCGGGAATCATAAAATTTACCCGGGTGAAACCACGGTGGCTAAACTAGATTTTAATAGAGGCTTTGGCTAGTCATCCACTAAACGGACGACTACTTAGTCGTCCGCTTAACGCCAAATTTATTGATCTTTCCTAACGTTGTTTTTTTGTTACTAGATTTGCACGCCGAATGAAAAAATATAAAATTTCTACAGAATAGGTGTTGAGTATTTGAAGATATGAAAAAAGTATTATCGCTGTATGGATGCATGAATTTATAATTACAAGTTTACTTAATCTATAAATATATAAATAAATTAAGTAAACTCAACAGGCAAATAACTTGAGTGTTAATTAGGGTAAGGGCCCTCAAAGTAAATAATAATAGTACTTGATCTGGTTTTTGAGTTCATCACTGTCTGTAATAATACTGCCAGACAACCCGAACTCTCCAAGTTCGTAAGCTCTGATAACAGAACTATAGATCCACGCTTGAAGCAACTATGAAGTATTCGCTGAAGAGGCTAAGTGATTAAAGCAAAAATAAGATTATACTATAGAAAAATATATCTACTCAATATTTTATAGCAATCTTTCATAACACTATAGGTACAGCTGTTCCGCGCGTTAATTTCAAAGTACCGGTGGGCATTCCAAAATAGGAATGTATGTAACATATCATGATGACCGGTTGAGTAGTTAAAACATGAAAGCGAAACAAACTAAGATAATATTAGTTATGACTAGCTGTTCCCCGAGGTTTCACCCGCGTTAATGTCGGAGTTCCCGTGGAAATTCCGGGATAAAATGTATTGTTAGTTACTCCTTATAACATTAACTATCTGCGAGTGGAAGTCTTGTCGAAATCGGTCCAGCCATTTCAGAGATTAGCCGGAACAAACAGACAGACAGCGAAAGATTTTAAAAATTGATTTTTTTGATGTATAAGTACCGTATATAATTTCGTATGCATTTAGTGAAAAGCTGTTAATTTGAAATTACAAACAGACACTTCAATTTTATTAATATGTATAGATGTATAGATTACTTGTAAGTTGTATAGGTATAACATAATTTATATTGTTCTTGATATTATTATGATATATCCCTCACGCACGTTGAGTGTATGAATTGAATCGTAGACGGCACACGGCTGGAATCCCACTGTATGCGATTGAAAAGCATCCAACCAGAAGTTCTGGGTAAATATAAAGCTAGAGTGAATTATACTCGAGAGTCAGTGGAAAGTTAACATGTTGCTCGTAAAGCTTCGGCTGCAGCTTCCTCGATTCAATCTTTGTAGATGTTATTAATTTTAAATTTTCAAATTTATATTGGAGAGGGGAAATGATATTAGGATATAGGGATACTATGTATGTTATTTCCAAAAAAAGCTCCTAGAAAAACCACACAAACAAAACTTATGATTTTTTTTTCCGGGACCGATTTTTAATTATTTTTTAATATACCTAAGTAAAGTAATACAAGGAACTCGTTGGATGTACCTACTTCCACTTCTGGGCAGCATTTGGTTCAAACCTAAAATGTAGTAGAATAACATATAATAATTACAAAGTATAATGTATATGTATACTATATTTACATATTTTATATCTATTGTAAAAGTTACAACTAGCTAGTAGCTAGACCATGTTCTCATCAACCGACCCACGTAATCAGACGAATACAGTTCGTCAGATCAAGTTCCACCCAGCACACGTATAGGTACTTGGTTTCTATGTTTAATAAAAAAAAACTTTTACAAAGTAGGAAAAATACCTATAAACTTGAAAACGAGATAATACATCTTGTATTAATATTTGCTGTAATAATAATAAAATATATTATCAATATTAAATTAACTAATTTGGTGATCACATCCGCAACACCTGGCATAGTATCTACCTACGTATTTAGGTTTGCTATAAGCACTACCTACTAGCATTGGTCTACCAATTAAAAATTATTGTTAAAGATATTCCAAAAATTACTTGGTGATAATTTGGATCACAGTACTTTTAACGATAAGAGAGAAGAGAGAAAGTTTTTGTATCGAAACTTGTCCTCTTTTTTACATTTTCTGTTGGAAATCATTGCCATACAGCCTCATATAACAAAATTATAATATGTACGTGTGTATGGTATGCCTAGCTATTGTCTCGGTAATTTGTACTCTGCCCTAAAGTCTGAGTGCTGTGGGTGCAGGAAGCCGCAGGCAGTACCTACATCGTGTGCCCATAGAATGTTACATGCCTGGCACACTTCTACGCTAATTGAATCCGTGTCTAGTTCGGTGTATGTTTAACGTTGAACCATTGCTGTGGTGCGATTTGCAACGCCACCCCCGCCCGGTAGATTGTACCTATACAGTCTTAGAATTAGCACCTGGTTCAACACAAAGACAAACAAACCTTATAACCACACATCATAATCATCACTGTCATCCAATGAACAATTACCGTCTACTTACCTGGAACTTTAATAATCTACATACATATAAATAAGATTGAAGTGCCTGTAATTTAAAATTCACCGCTTTTCACTAAGTGCATATGAAAGTATATATTATATTTGCATTTCAAATGTAATATATATTTTATTACATTTGAAAGTATATATTACAATGCATATGAAAGTAGATATATATTATACGGTACATAATTTACATAAAAAAAAAACAGTTTTTTAAATTTTTGGCTGATTTTTTTAGTTGTTGTTATAAGCAGTAACTACCTAATTTAGGTTACTTTTATTTAAAAAAAAAAATAGTTCCTGCGGGAATTCCCGGTGAAACCGCAGGGCACAGCTAGTACTTTAATATGCAGGTCGTTATTGGTCCCGACGCTATGTTTACAGTAACAACTACCAATTCTACAACACTATGGGTACCTAGTAAATAAAAGTGGATAGGTACCGAATGTTGTACTGTATGCTAATTTCACGCGTCACTTCCGTTGCCGTTTCTATTGGCTGCTAAAATTCTCAATGTGTAAAAACTATCCTGAACATTTGGTTTGATGATAATAATTTAATCTTTAGTTTTATTTAATAAAAGTTTTGATATACCTATATCGATTTCGTATATACATAATAAATAAAAAAAGTGATATGTATGTATTATAATATATTATTGTAAAATTCTGAAATTGAAGAACTCTATTATCAAAATCGTGGACTAGTCTTGGATGATTCTTATCCATATGTTCTACATAATACATACTATATTTTAATAATCTGGGGGCACGGTAGCTAAGCCACATATTCTGACTAAGGTGTAGAGTTTGAGAAGTTAGACCTTATAGAGTTAGGGTGTGTAGAGTTAAGCTTGGCTCTACATGAGATCTGATAACTTATTTTGACAGTGCTCGTCATATGGACTCGTCTTGGCATCATTTTACATGAATATGTTTTTGGTGGGATAACTTTTATACTATATGTATTTGCAATTTCCACAAAAGTCCCATAACGAAGTAAAATAGTCAAATAATTTCGTAGTCTCTAATGCGGCAGTTAGCTGAGAATTCCCCCTTGTCGAATGAATGGCGGTCATTAGCTCTATAATAATATGTTATTGCGAATTACAAGTGAGAGTCGGCGAGGCGCCGCGTCGCGCCGCGCCGGTAGGAGACTGCTAGGCACGTTTCATCCAAATTTTCTTTATACCGACCCCACTTTTGTATTCCTTGTACGATCTTTTAAAGAGGTCTAATTACACAAAATTAATTTTATGCTTACATGGAGACGACTAAATGTGGGGTAAAGTTGAATACCTATTTATTATCGTAATTAGCGATTTAACTAGGCACATTGATCTTTTAAATAAGCTGTTTTATAATTTATTGTATTTGACGTAGTACTTTACTATATTCATTGTTGAACACTCTTAGGTCCGTATTCCAAAAGGTTACTCAAGTCATGAATCTAGTTTTAAATTGTACCTAAATTGATTACATAATATCAATTTCATTAATTCTTTCAATTTAATACATATACTAATTGAGTACAGATGAATTTTATTTATTACCCTTGACGAAAAACTGTAAGGTTTACTTATAAAAGCTTGATTTTGGTCTAAGATGGACGAGGGTCTTAAAATCCATCACGCACGGCACCGATCTTATTTAGATAAGTGGCACTTTCAGGAAGGCCACATTGCTTAGTTCACTTGACTGATTGCTGCTAATGAATGACACAATTTAATCTTTTCGCTCACTTTCATCTCGTCCTATCGCTTTTTCTAAGGAATTCTCGGTCTAATATGTTCTTTAAAAATTTAAGCATGACTGGACTGGGGTGAGAACTAATAAAATTATTATTTCTAACAAGCTGTTTCCCGCGGCTTCACCCGCTTAAATTTTGCAGTTCCCGCGGGTACTCCGGGACAAAAAGTACTCTATTTCCTTCTCTGTTCCCCTGAAAACGTGTAGCATGCAAAATATATAATAGCACTTTTTCCAACACTTCCAACTATTTATCGTTATATTTTAATCAATTTACACAAAATCCTCACAAATAATATTATACCTAAACCTTCCTCATGAACCACTCTATCTATTGGTGAAAACCGCATGAAATCCGTTCCGTAGTTTGGAAGTTTATTACGAACAGACAGACAGACAGAAAAACAGACGCGGCGGAGGAAATTGTTTTATAATATTGTTAATTCATTGTGGTTCAAAGTAAAGCATGTAGGGGCCTCCATTAATCATACGAGGCTCGAAAAGGGGGGGGGGGGTCGGAAAAATCACGAAATATCACAAGGAGGGGGGAGGGGTATAATGAAATATCACGTGTATTTATTTTTCGTTGAACGCACGCTTTCTAAACCAAACAGCGAGCGCGCGTAGCCTTGACTCAGCGTCGCCAGGCAACGATTTCCAAAATTTAATCAGATTATACCTATACTATTTTAAGATAATAGGTATTCCGATCTAAAAATTTCGATACACTTTGTACTAAAAAAGTACACGTCATTTTGGGTAGGGGAGGGGGGGTAGTCTTAAACCTCACCACATATCACCAGGGACGAAGGGGGTTGTAAAGTTGCTAAAAAAACATCATGTTATTAATGGACGCCCCCTAGTAGGTATAGTTGTTGCCCGCGGCTTCGCTCTCTTGGTGATTTAAGTGCACCGGCTTCTTTAACACTAGTTTAAGCTTTAGTTTAAAAAGAAACATAATTTTTACATTATTAAAATTGGGATAAGCGTGTCCAAATTATTATTCCAACAATTTTTGGGATAAACTTTATGGTATAATAATACGGAATCTATAGATACATCGCATAAAAATGATATTTACTAAGAACATGTGTGAGTATAATCATATTAATAAATAGGTATGTATGAAAAGGATTGTCATTTACAGTTAAAGACGCGTAGCATTTCAAGTATCATCATCATAATTATAATGATGTTTGAGTCGTTGTATCTTTCACTTTCTTTTTACTAAAATACATAGATATCTTTGACTTCACCTATGTACCTAGTGAATAAACCATGCTATATGCCGCAAAAGTACAAAATTTAACGTATGGTAATTTTTTTCTCAATGTTTTCGTTCAATTTATGCAATGAGCTATAAGAATGCGGTTCTAATTCTATGCTTATACAAAAACAGATTAGTGTACGTACGTAGTATATTGTTACTCTAGGTTAGTGTACAAGATTTATCAATATCTGTTGTTTTAAATATTTCCCTCAGAACTCAGACCAAAAAAACTTTGGTCTGAGCCTCGGAATGTTAATTTATCTTTGTCTAACGGCCGCTTCATAGTCGTTTCAATGATAACTTAATTTTAGGTTAAGATTTTAAAAACAAAACTGCCGCACTCAGAGACGTTCATGAAATTAATGTTAATTGGCATTTAACTAAATTTTACTGAATTAGTTAATCATTAAAACCACTCTGAGTGCGGCGTAAGTCATTTATGTATTATATAGGAGAACTATAGGTACGTATATAGTTTAGAATATACTTAGGAAGGTACAAGTTTTGAGGTAGAAAAGTCAGTTTAGTTTTAGAAAAGTCAGTTTAGTTTTAATGTTGATTGTTCCCTAATACCATTTTCTTGCCAGGGGGTGCCTCTTATTCATTTGTTTGTCCGCTTTGTCTGTTAATGGATAGGAAGAGACAGACCTCACCTTCGTTTAAAGCCTTTGTTCAGAATTCAGATTGTTGTAAAAGAAATGTTTGTTTGAGTGTTAACGGATGTGTAACCTAACAATCTATACTAATATTATAAAGAGGAAAGATTTGATTTTTTGTTTATTTGTTTGTTTGTTACGATTTAACTCAAAAACTACTGGATCGAATAGAATTAGAGAGATTGGAAAAACTGGAGGTACCTACCATAGTTAAATCTTATTTATAATCATTCATATGTAGACAAATAGCTATGTAGGTACTTACCTACTGTAAAAAGGTAAATGATTATTAAATAATAATAAATAATTACATTTTTTATATATTTTGATCTACATTAATAGATATTGTAAAGAGGAAAGATTTGTATTTTTGTTTGTTACGATTTAACTCAAAAACTATTGGACCGACTTCAAAAACTCTTTCACCATTAGAATGCTATATTATCCCTGAGTAACATAGGCTATATTGTAATCCGAAGTTACCGCGGGAATTCCGGGACAAAAGTATTCTTTGTATGTCCACCTCAGTACTCCTGACAACGTGTGAAAAATTTCATTGATTGTTTGAGCCAATATGGCGTGAAAGCGTAACAATAAACTTTCATTTGCATTTCCTCACATCCTTACATCTATCTATCTACTAGGTACCTAGGTACCTTTAAACGAGCATTTCTTGTATCTGGATCTCGGCAACGGCTCCATCGATTTTCATGAAATTTAGTAGTGATGGGCCGAGTACTAGATTTACAGAGTAACCGAGTACCAAGTATAATTCGGTTTTACTTTACCGAGTACCGAGTACTCGGCCGAGTAACTCAGTTCAATCTTTACGAAGTTTACCAGCTTAATGGCGTGAAAACAAGGTTGTTATCACGCCAGCCAACAAGAAACGGTACTGGACAGTCATTCAATAAATATTACAGGTATTTTATAAATCCTATACTGTTTCAGTGTTTCAACATTTGATCTGATTATAAAATTAAATTCGATGACGAGTTAGCAAATTTCAGACTTATTGTTTTCTTCTTAAGATTGATACGTTTTTAAAATAATAAATGGGATTAACTACTTTTTAATGTAGTTTTCACTATGAAATTAACCTAACACTTTATTTAAAACGAGTACTCGGCAGTTAAACCGAGTTATTCGGCCGAGTACGAGTATTAAAAAAACCACCGAATACACCGAGTAGTAACCGAGTACTCTCTAAAATTTAGTATGCAGAGGGTTTCGGGGGCGAACCTAGCTAGGTTTCATTTTTAAAAAACGTTGTCCGTGTTTTCAAAAAAATTAAATATGAGTGTTTGGTGCGCTGCTTTTCTACTTAACAACATGGATGACGCTATACACAACGAGCGAAGCTCGGTCGTCCAGATATTATTAAGTATACGAGTAAAACAAAGCCCTCCGCCTCGTCTGTATGTCTGTGTTCTTGCATGTCTACGGATTTTCATACGGTTTTCACCAATAGAGGGATTCAAGAGGAAGTTAGTACGTAAGCATATAGTTTATCCTATAATTCCCACGGGAACTCCGAAATTACCGCAGGGGACAGCTATAATAAAAAAAAAATAGATTAAATTATTTTATTGCTAACTAACAGGTGGCCAAAAACCTATTACTCCTAATAGGTTTTTGGCCACCTGTTTTTCAAATGACGGTGTGACTAGTCTGAAATGAAAACCAGCTAATGAATCATTTCACAACAATATTTTGAATATAAAGCCAATATCTAAACCAAAAAGTTCTGCTAAATCTATACATATAATAAAATTTTAACAGGTCGATGTCTGTACATGGGAGATAAATATATGTAAGAAAAATTAATTTAGCCGACTCTATGAGTGATATAGAAGCCAACAATACCATTTTTAGAATTTTTGTCTGTCTGTCTGTATGTTTGTATTCGTGCTATGCAAAAACTGCTGCACCAAATTGAATGCGGTTTTTTTTGTGGTATTGCTAAGCGTCTAACTTAGATACTCATGTTTCAATTTTTTCAAAATTCCATCTAGAACTCGAGATATTAAAAAAAAATGCTGGTCATTACTTACAAATGTGAAAGTGTGGATGTTAGTTACTCAATCACGCAAAAACGGCCAAACGGATTTGGATGAAATTTGGCATTCATGTAGCCTTTGACATGGAAAAGGACATAGGTACTTTTTATCCCGGAATTCCCGCGGGATCTCCGACATTAACGCGGGTGAAACCTCGAGGCACAGCTAGTGTCGTTATAAAAAATCACTATCGGCTTGCTGATTTAGTTCATAATGCGTAATCTATTAAACTACATAATAAGTTTGGTAGATCCCATGCAGATTACACAAGTTTGCTTAGTTTAGAACCTAGATATCATATTTCGGTGTTGCTTTTATTAATCTTTAAATGTTTTTTTTTTAACAATATAGTAAGAACGTACAATAATTCTGTAACCATGATAAATGCATTTTTTTTTTTATTTAGAAAATATACGCGCTGTCAAGTTTTTAATAGCATCTAATGAAAGGCCATGTGAATGAAGTCCAACCTTTTCTATTCTGTGTAACGTTGTGGCATAAACCAAATGAAAGACTACAAAATGAAAGGCACTGCTTTGGTTTCAGATGTATTAACATTCGGGCCCTCCGGGAGCTTTGTTAATTAGTGAGTACAAGCGGGCAGACGCACGGGTCGCAATTTAACTAAATTGAACTGTAAACGTATCCAGTTACAACACATTTTTGATGCCTGCACGTTCATACGTTCTTTTTGTATTTTTAACATTGTTTCATAAACACTGAATTTTCAAACAAATAACATTTCGATGTATTCAAAAAATTTTTTTTTATGTTCACCGATTACTCGAAGACGGTTGGACCGATTGGGAAAATTCTTTTATTGTTTGAAAGGGTGTACTTCGAAGTTGGTCCCATTGCCACAAAGTCGGGATTTGATGATGGGATCTTGGAGAAATCGAGACAACTCTTCAAAAGTTATATGCACACCTATATAGTGATTTGGGTATTTTTATAGTAAATCATTAATTTGCTTTCGGAAAGCAAAATTTGAAGTGGAACTGACGATGAAGACCACAGATGGTCATAGGAACTACTCTACAATAATATCTACGTATTTCACGGGTTTCGATTGGACCGATTTGGAAAATTGTTCTTTTTTTTTGTTTGAAAGGGTATACTCCCAAGTTAGTCTCATTATCACGATGGATGACGGGCACTGTCAAAAAGTTATCAGATCTCATATAGAGCCAAGCTTATAACTCTACACACCCTAACTCTACAAGGCCTAACTTCTCAAACTCTACACCTTAGTTAGTATATGTGGCTTGGCCGTTTCGTTACTGCAAGAACCTTTGTATAACAGCAGTGGATACTACCTATCTAACTGATGGACTGAATAGAATTTTGATTTTTATACCTTGTCATCATAGGTACCTACCCATTCTTATAGTTTGGTCGCTGTAGGTAGAGGTATAAACTTTTTTTGTGAAATTTTCTAGGAGAAAGTATGCAGATGTCGTCTTCACAGAGGTGGTTTGTATACGTCGTTGGAATCCCAACAGGCAGTTTAATTAGCCGGTTTAATGAATGTGTAGGCACGTGCGTTGTAAACGCGGCCCATTACTCCATAGTAATTCACGCTACGATAAGAATGGCGCGAATTCTCTCGCATACGATGATTTTATCTAGGTAGGTAGGTAGATAAGTATAAAAAATTGGACCGTTTTCAAACAAACTACTTTTACGCAGATCCTGGAACTAAAACCTTTTAGTATTAACTTCCGAACGGGGCAATTGCAATATAAGCTTTGTATTCCCCTAAATTCTCTCTTTACACCAAACTTTACCTTTTACCATGCTGTTTAAGTGTAATCTATCTATCTGTCTATCTATCGATACTATAACAAAAGAGTAGAATCCGCGTTTCTTTACATTGAATATTTTTACCTAAAATTAAGAGGGGTGGTAAAAGAAGTACTCTTCTTTTACCACCCCTCTCAACCAAGCCCAAAAAAAGTTTTTAAAATTCTTTTCTGTCTGTCTGTTCGCGATAATCTCCGCATCTACTGAACGGGTTATCATGCAGTTTTCGGTAGTAGATTAAGTTAAGTCTGGAGCAAACATATAGGCTTTGGTTCATCGAAATAGGAAAAAAAGTTATCATCAGTTAAAGACTTCAGCGCAATGCAATGGTCGAAAGCTTCGATATAATGTTGCATAACGAACAAGATAAAACCTTTTTAGAGATATGCATACAAAAAAAGTTTTTAAAATTCTTCTCTATCTGTTTGTCTGTCTGTTCGCGATAATCTCCGAATCTACTGAACATATGGTCATGCGGTTTTCACAGGTAGATTAAGCTTAGCCTGGAGCTACATATTTCTGTATAATAACATCTTCAGGGCTCTGTTCGGGCTCCCCCGTTTCTGTAGCGCCTCAGGCATGTTTGCGGATGCGGGCACTGATTACTTCTATGCCATAATGCGGAAGAAATCGGCTTCCATAGTCGGCAGATTACGGAGCAGCTTGAACAGTGTCCTGAAGATGATATCAGAGAGGCTTAATTCTCCTCTTACTGTCAGATTCACTGAGCTACACGTTAGACGTGTGGCACAGTGACCCTGGCAACAGCTTAATTCTACCCAATTTGTTGCCTATAGTTGCCTACTTACTTACAATAGTAGGTAATAGGTAAAAATTGTACCTACTAACACACTATGAACTTATACGTCTGAAAATAAAGATTTTTTTTTTATTTATTATTACTTATAGGCTTTGTTTCATTGAAATCGGATGTCGGGAAAAAGAGTTGTTGTATAAAAACCTTTCGCGCGGGTGAAACCGTGGGGCACAGCTAGTTTATAAAATAAGCACCTGCTATGTAGCCCCAAATCTTCTACCTCCTTTGTGCTTTATAACTTAAATCCCCTGTCTAGTTTTATTTTAATTCTTAACTATAAGCTTACGTTTTTAAATTTAAGTGTACCTAACTACCTTTATGTAACGCTAATCTAATCTCATGTGGATGTATCCGTAGTCAATAGCAAAAGGACCGCTCGTAGTCAATAGCGTGGACCCGACGAATTGTAAATTTTGACCAATAATTGCACCTAGAGGCGGATTTAACCTCTGGCGGAAACTTTAAAAACCAAATCCCCCTGACCGCGTCTTACATTGGCAAGGTTGAGGTTGGCACCAAATGCTTTGATAGATTTCAGCGATTAGTATGAAAGTGCCGACTCTTAAAACGTAGTGATTATTATTTACTCAGTGTCGTGGAGCATATACCTATTACCTACACTATCAATATCTGGACGCGCTCGAGTATTTCCATGTGACTGTTTTTTTTTTAACATTTTTGCAAGCCTGTAAGCTAAAAGTGCTAACAGACGTTCGAATTTGGTGCGCTCCGCACATCAAACTTGGTACGTTCCGTACTATATTCAGTCGTGTGTAGGGCTGTCCGCCACACATTATTATTATTAACATCTGTACGGTCTGTTCGATGGTTTGCACATCGAACGCGGTGCGCTCCGTACCAAGTTCGCTCGTGTGGACGGCGCACCGCGTTTGGCGTAGATATTTTCAGTTTGCATAGGTACATACTTAGGTACATATAAATAAAATTTAAGTGTCTGTTTGTAATCCCAAATTACTAAATGCACATTAAAATATGCATATGCATGTATATACGGTACTGACATCCTTACTAATATTATAATTGCGAAAGTGTGTTTGTTGTTTAAATTTTTCTCTATCTGTGTGTTTGTTTCACCTAATTTCTGGGACCATTGAACCAATTCAAAAGGGACTTTCACTGGCAGATAGTTGATGTTATAGGAGTAACACAGGCTACTTTTATTTTGAAAAAAAAAAATCCTGCGGGAATTCCGAACGCACGCGGGTGAAACCGCGAGGCACAGCTAGTCTTTAATAAGTTTCATATTGCCATACCTACTCTTGTCTATTTCTGAGATACATTTTTGCCCATTCTTTTCTTTTTTCCGTTTATTAGTGGCAGTGGTGATGTGGTTTTTTTATCGGAGACATGACAAGCGACCGTGTTACATGCTCAAAAACGACTGAACCGCGCTCATCTGTTGCACAGGTCGCACTGCACACACCACACAGTGCGGTGGTGCGGTCCGTACCAAATTCGAACGTCTGTTAGCACTATAAACGCACCAGTGAAAGAAAAAACGTCATATTGTTATTAAAACCTTATTTTGTTTCTACCTTCTAATCTTCAAAACCCAATAGGTTCTCAACAACAATCGAGTAAATCCCCATTTAGCATTGTCATCTCCGTACCAGAGAGGAGGTAATCACTACGTTTTCTCCGTACTACAAGGGAAATAGGGATTCATTTTTATATATATTGATCATAGATACATATTATAATCACTGATATTGTTAGGTTACCTACTTCAAGGTGCAAATATAAATACCTAGGTACCTACCTAACTATACCTACCTAGTGCCAAAGATCATAATATAATCACTACGTGCTAGTACTAGTAGTTAGCACAGACGAATAAGAGAACAAGTACTAGGGCCTAGTACCTACGCATACCTATTACCCCCAGAGAGATTTTTTTTTTTTCGTTTATTTATCCTATATAGGAAAGGCTAAGAGTACAGGGCCCATACTGCCAATTCTGATGTGTATTATACAATAGATATTATACGATAAGGCCTAAGACATTTCTTTTTTCATTTTATCTTCTTTTATTTTCTTCTTTCACTTCTTTTATTCTCGTCTTTCTCTTCTTATGTCATTTTCTTGTTGTAATACTCATTTAATTTTATTCTTTGTTTGATTCCTTGTGGTGTCTTCGTGTCTTGTGTTCTCTTAACTCTTTGTTCTCTTTGACATCTATAGATATTATACGATAAGGCCTAAGCCATTTCTTTTTTCATTTTATCTTCTTTTATTTTCTTCTTTCACTTCTTTTATTCTCGTCTTTCTCTTCTTATGTCATTTTCTTGTTGTAATACTCATTTAATTTTATTCTTTGTTTAATTCCTTGTGGTGTGTCTTCATGTCAATTCAGTGGTATATTTCTTCTTCTGAAGTTATTTACATCGAAATGCATTGGTGAGATGCATTTCGATGCTTTACCGGAACTTTTGCCAGCAAATCTTAGCAGTTGAACCTTAATAGGACGCTCTGTGGGAAGTTGTATAGAAAAACGAAAACCTCCCGGCGAACGCCCTATTTCATCTTATTTCACTGTTTCCGCACACTGTTCATCACTAATGGATCACTATTATGCAAAGTCCACCACACTCACACAATATTAATCACGATAAACTAATTTGCAAAACAAAGAAATAAAACTGACGTCCACTCTGCTAGAAATCCCGCCAAAAGCTCCCCCCAGAGAGATTTTTTTTTTTTCGTTTATTTATCCTATATAGGAAAGGCTAAGAGTACAGGGCCCATACTTGTATTATTTTACAATAAATATTATACGATAAGGCCTAAGCCATTTCTTTTTTCATTTTATCTTCTTTTATTCTCTTCTTTCACTTCTTTTGTTCTCGTCTTTCTCTTCTTATGTCTTTTTCTTGTTGTAATACTCATTTAATTTTATTCTTTGTTTGATTCCTTGTGGAGTGTCTTCGTGTCTTGTGTTCTCAACTCTTTGTTCTCTTTGACATTTAACGTCTTTTTAAATATCTTCAACCGTTGTTATAATAAATTCATACAATGGCTTGTAACATTGAATATTTTTCAATAATTGCTGAAGGGAGCGCGGGATATCTTCAGCGTTTTTATAGATGTTGCTAAGGCAGTCCATTAAAATGTGTCTTTGGACGCTGAAATTATTGCAGTCAAAAAATATGTGATGTAAAGTTTGGGTTTCACTGTTGCAGAAGTTACAGGTGGGTGATGAAATAATGTTGATTCTATGTAGATGTGCATTGAAACGACAGTGTCCGATTCGCAGGCGACAGATGGTGGTATAAAATTTCCTGTTAGTGAATGTTTGACTTTTGGTAAACCAAGGCCGTCCTATTCCATTTTTGATGTCGGCATACCACTTACCCTTCACTTGGGTTGTTTCTTCCCAGGAATTCATAAATTTTTGAAGTAGCATGGATTTCAAAACAGTCAAAATATCAGTATCGGGTAACTGTAGGTCATGAATTACAAATCGGGTGCTTTTTGTGATGGCTCTAGCAAGAAAGTCAACTCTATCATTGCCTGTAACGCCTATGTGAGAGGGTGTCCAAAAGAGAACTATGTCTTTGTTTTGGCTGTGACATAATTCATAATACTTCTCTCGTATGCTGTAGATAATATAGTTGACACCAGTACTGTACTTTGGGTTATTCAAAGCTTCCAAGACACTTAGACTGTCAGTGATGATTAGCCATTTATCCTCCGTTTGCTTCTCTATGTATATCAGGGCACTAAGAATTGCATAGGCCTCAGCAGTGAAAATACTGGCATTCTTGTGAAGTCTACTTCCGTAACCTCTTCCCTTTGTCAAATCATAGATGGACATAGATACAGCTTCACAATTTTTGGAACCATCTGTATACAATTGACAATAAGCTGGCCATAAGGACAACAAATTATATACATCTTGTTTAAAAACATGTTTTTCTATTACTATTTTAATTGAATAAAATTTACTTTCATAAGACCCAGAGTAGCAGGGCCATAAGGAACATTGAAACAGATTATTATCTTTCCTCAATTTAATAATTTCAGATAGATCTTGAGCCAAAAAAGGAGCACTAAATGAAGTGTTAGTGAAGATCCTATGCTGCAATTTGGATATGAGGGGATGACCATTTAATGAAGATAATTTAATGATATATTTGTATTTGAGGAATTCAAATCTTAATCTAAGTGGAGGTATATTACATTCTACTTGCATTGATATGATAGGACTAGATCTCATAGCCCCTAAAATGATTCTTAGACAACGATTTTGAATTTTGTCTAATTTATCCACTAATTTGTTGTTATTGGAGTAACAAATAAAAGCATATTCAAAATGACTTCTAACTAGAGCCTTGTACAGAATCAGTAAAATTTTAGGATCAGCACCCCAATATGTGCCAGCTAAGGATTTTAAGATATTGCAGGCTTTTAATGCTCTAGTTGCTAAGCAATCGACATACATGTTCCATCTAAAATTGCTTTGGAACAAAACACCTAAAAACCTGATAGAATCAACCAGTGGCAACAAGCTGCCTTCGTATGATATTTTTATATTCCTTGTAATTATAGTCTTCTTGCAGAATACAACAGCTTTGGTTTTTTCCTTACTTATACTAAGGTTTATGCGATCAAAATAGGAACTTAAGTTATTGAGGGCTAAATTTAATTTTTTACACACCTCAGCTGGGTTATTACCACTAGTATACACAACTAAATCATCAGCAAACTGTAAATTTACCACATCTAAGCCCACTTCAATATTCAACCTATGTATGTACAAGATAAACAACAATGGACTTAGAATGCCCCCCTGACAAACACCTTTATAAGAGTACCTAGGTCCAATTAGATTATTGTTATATTTTACAAAAACTTTTCGGCCATGAAGAAAATTAAAAATCCAACTTACAATTTTTCCAGGTAAACCGAGTGAGACCAAAATTGAGGAGAGTATATTGAGGTTGACATTATTAAATGCACCAACCACATCAAAGAAGACACATGCCAATATTTTATTTTCAGCCAGAGCTCCATAAACATCCAAACATAAATGACTTAGGCTCTCCCGAGCCGAATGGCCACGACGAAACCCAAACTGATTATATGGTAATATTCTATTTGTTTCTATATAAAATTCTAAGCGCTGCTTTAGTAATTGCTCAAAAATTTTGCCGATACAAGATGTTAGTGTTATAGGTCGATAAGAATCAGGCAAGTTAGCATCTTTTTCTGGTTTTAAAATAGGTACTAAGCAATCAGTTTTCCATTCCTCTGGTATCAAAGAATTTTCCCAAAGCAAATTAATGACATCTAAAAATAGTTGCAAATTATTTGAATTAAGTAATTTAAGCATTTTATATGATAGCCAATCTAAACCACAAGCTGTGTCCTTTCTGGATTTTAAGGCCGATTTTAATTCGTCTTGTGTAAAATTTTTAATGAGGTATGAGTACCTATTATTAGCAGGACTTTCAAAACAGGAAATGTTCTCAACTGTATCTGGGGTGTATTTATTAAGAAAATCAGATATCCAACTGCAGTTTGAAAATTCACTAGAATTATTATTAAAAGTTTTATTGAATTTTCTCATTTTTCTCCATACAATGCTCATAGGGGTTAGACGATTAATAGAATAACAAAAGTCTTGCCAACTGCTCAGTCTTTCCTTTTTCAATGTCAGTTTTTTTAGAGCCTGTTTATGTTTAAAATTTACAAAGTTATCAATGGATGGGTTTGACTTGAATGCAGTAAAAGCTGCTTTTGTATCTTGTACAGCCTTGGAGCAAGTATCATTCCACCATGGAACAGAAATGCGTTTCTTGTTGCCAGAATTACTGTGTTTAGAAATATTAGAATTTTTGTGGTTATGTATATGTATTTTGGATTTGTCGATAGCTAAAAGAATAATAGAACAAAACAAATTGTAACTAACCATAGGGTTAGAAGACTCTGTACAGAAATTAGCTAACATAGTATTTACATTATGTTCATAAACTTTCCAATCAACAAGTTTTAAATTTACATGGTCAGGAATATTAGAGGAATTATTCAGTGTGTAATCTATAGGAACCAATGTATACTTTGTTACAGTTGGCAGATGGTAGCTACCCAGAGGGTCGTCAGCAACCTGCCAGGAACAAGATAAAGCCATAGAAGAAGAAACCATTGTTAAATCAAGACTATTCGGTCTCCAGTTATGGGAGCCAACTGTGGTTGGTTGGTTGTCGTTCAGGAGTACCAAATCATTATCATCAATGATGTCCATAATATCTCTGCCACGAGAATCAGTCGTTCTACTACCCCAGGAGGTGTGATGAGCATTAAAATCGCCCGCAATGATTACCGGCTTTGGAATAAGACGCAAGATATTATTTAATTTATTCTTATCAAATAGAGGGACACAATTACCAGGGCAATAAAAACTTATTATAGATAAAGAAGTTTGATTAATTTTAATTTTAACTGCTATATTCTGCAAGGAGTCATCAAAAAAAGTGTCAATTTTAACAAAAGGTATACTATTATGTATTAAAATGGCTACACCATTGTGGTCATTGCCACAGTCGTTTCTTTCAATTGAGTAGCCTTTTAAATTGTATTTGTGATATGATTTGAACCATGTTTCACAAATAATAGCTATATGAACATTGTTGTCATACATAAATTTTTGAAAGCTAAGCCGATTGCTTAACAAACTTTGAGCATTCCATTGCATAATATTTAGGGTGGTGAAGAGGAAGGAGGGGAACGTATGGGCTGAAAAGTTTGTTTTAAGGCATTAGTTATTAGCTCGGACGTAATGCTTGTATTTTGCGATTTGTTTAAAGTGATGACTTTGATTATAGATTCCGTAACCAATTTCAGTATTTTCTTATCATTTAAAATGTAATTTAATAAATCTTGTGAATTGTCTGTTTTTCTTAATGTTGGGAAATTATCTTTCTTTAAAATGTCGCCATAAGTTGGGGGAGTAATTTTATTTCTATTTTCTAATATCTTTTGTTTTTTAACAGGACACTGTCCCGAAATCGCTATATGATTGCCTTTGCAATGTACACAGATGGCTTTATCAAATGGGGTGGTACAAACTTTAAAGCTGTGTCCTTCAGTGCACACGGAGCATCTCTCTGCGTTCTTACAATATTTAGCTAAGTGTCCATACCGTAAGCATCGAAAACATTGTTTTACTGGAGGAATATATGGCAGCACTGGAACTCTCCACATTTTCAGATAGACATAATCAGGAAGTGAGGATGTAGAAGCAAAAGTGATTGCCACTGTTTGAGTAGGCTGTAATTCAAAGGTGTTGTTAACTTTCACTTTGCGCATGATGCGTCTAACACATATAATTTTTTTTGTGGTGGTAGATAATACTTTGAATATTTTTTTGTTTGACATATCAGTAGGTACATTAGTGATAACTCCTGTAGATTCAGTTGCTGTAGCTGGTATTGAAGCAGTTAGTAAATGTTCTTTTAAGAAAGTAACATTGTCTAAAAAGGCGTTAGCAAAACTTGCTTTATCAAAGACTACTCCGATTTTAAATTTATTTACTTTCTTTAAATATTTAATGCCTTTGATGAATCTCGTAAAAGAGTTACTTATATACATCATATCCCTTGTTCCTATACATTTGGTTTCGTCTGAACTTTGAACAAATACGATAAATTCATAAGTAGCAGAACAATCTTCAGGATAACGCCTGCTGTAGTCAGTTACCCGATATGCTTTATACTTATCCTCATGCTTTTCAATCTCTGATAGAGTGTCCGAATAGTCTGACTCACTCGTGTCTTCAGCTGAATCCGCCACTTCATCATCCACTTTCTTCTTCTTCCTTTTTCTACCCCCAGCCATCTTCATACGGTTATTAAACTTGTAGGCGTAGAATTAGTTCGTAATTTATACAAAAATATATTAGTTTAGGGAATATGTACATAAATTTACTATTGTAACTGATTATCTAAGCAATTTAATAAAGTATTTACAATAAAAGATAAATAATTAATTTTTATGTTCAAAAAATCCCTCCAATTCGTTTGAGCGTTCCCGCGCTTTTTCCCCCAGAGAGAAGGTAATCACTACGTTCGCGCGCGTTCATGCCCCGTTTTTTTTTTGTAATTTAACGCTTTCGGGGAAGGCGAAAGAATTTTAGTCCATACAGTCAATTCAAATGTTTTATTTTTCTTAACCAGTTACATTATGTCTTTTATTTCAGAAGTTATTTATATTGAAATATATTGGTGAGATGCATTTCGAATTTTTGATGCTGTACCGGGACTTTTAGAAGCAATTCTTCACAATTGGACCTTATTGCGATGCTCTGTAGAAAGTTAACAAAACGATAATTTCCCAGCGAACGCCCCATTTCATCTTATTTCACTGTTTCTACACATTTTTCATCATTAATGGATTACTATAATGCAAATTTTCTCTACGGTCACACAATATTAACCACGATAAACTTATTAAAAAAAAAAAAACAAAGAAATAAAACTGACTTCCATTTTGCTCAAATGCCGCCAAAAGTTCTTTAAAAAAAGTTCTATAAAACTCATCGTATTGGCGTAATAAAGTACAACACGTTATTACACTGCCAATAATTTGTGTACAAAGATTAATCGACTATACTACATATATTAATCTATATTATAGTAAAAGAGACCTCTCTCTTTAACTTTTTGACTCTTTGATAGAGACAACTCTTTAGACGTAGGTAAGTCTAGTAAATTTGTGGTCAGAAGTGTTGCCAACTTAGGGGTTTTCCCCCTAGATTTAGGGGGAAAATGAATGCGATGGGATTTTTTTTAGGGGTATTATATTTTTAGGGGGATTTTTAGGGGTTTTTTTGATTTATATATAATATTATTTTAAAATTTTTATTTCATATATTTTTTATCAAAAAAAATAGAGGTATAAAAATATAGGGCCTGTAGTAAAGCAATATAGCCAATCATGTTTATTTGTTGATCTAACGGCTTAGCGACATCTAATTTTCTTATTATCAGTGTTTACCACAAACATAATAGGTATAGGTGATAGAAGTTAGGACGCGATTGTGGTTACGTTGTTTATGCTTAGAAGTTTTGGCGGGATTTGAGCAGAAATAGACGTCACTTTTATTTTTTGTTTTACTTACTTTATAGTTATTAATATCGTGTGAGTGTGTGATTCATTAGTGATGAACAGTGTGCGGAAACAGAGAAATAGGTAAGATAAAATGGAGCGTTCTTCGGGAGTTTGTCATAAATGCAACTTACCACAGAGCGTCCTATTAAGGTTTACTACGATAGATACTTTTACTACGATATTTTTACTACGATCAATAGGAAAGCCGTAATTTCGAAAAATTAGGAATCTCATAATTAGCATTTTGATAATAAATCTTCATTTTGTAATTATGAAAAAAAATCAAGAGACATTTTTGCTTTTGATTAACTTGTTTTTTTTTACGACCAATAAATCTTGGCACTGCTATTTACTATAATTTTTTTTTAATAATATTATTGCATTTAGAGGGATTTAGGGGTTTTTGACTTAACTTTTAGGGGTAAATATTTTTGAAGGTTGGCAACACTGTCAGAAATATTTGTGCAGACTGGCTTAAAGGATTTGTATCCATGGCCGTTAAATAAATTAAAAAAAAAATATTTGTGCAGAAATGTCGAAAATTTTGTTGTTTCCTAAATTCCTATCAACTTGAGTGTTAAGTTAAGTCTGTGAAAACTTTAAACTTGCTCTTTTGGTGTATCGTAAAGACTAAAATCTTGTCTAGTATATTTTGTTAGTAGGATTTCCGTATCAGTGTCAAATCAGATCTTTATATATATTAATAATTATCAGCTGTATTCCGACTGGGTTTGTGCCTTTGGATCTCCATTCTTCAAATCTTCAACGAAGTCCAAGTATTATATACACACTACTTTTAATTTTGTGGCACCTTACTAAGGTTTTAAAATGGCTCGTTACGTATTCTTGCTGTTATTAGTGAACAGCTACTATAGCATTTTAGCCAATTCTTTACCTTCAAATATCACACTTGCTGACTACTTATCAAGACTGGGTGAATTGTGCATACAACCCTTTTTGTCTACCCAAATTAAAAGTAAAATCGACGATTGTAATAGCACGATCATTACACCTTACGATGAGAAACAACTACGGTGTCTCATGTTTTACGACATAAATAGTAGACTTTGCTCAGCATTGCAAAGAAATGAGAAGTTAAACTTCACTACTGAATTGAATCAAGTACAGAACATAACAAACTTTTGCAATCACACAAAAGATCTAACTTTTACAAACTTAGCACATTACCCAAAATATCAAGCGTCATTGCAATTTGCTGCTAACAATACATCATCTTGCACAAAACTATGTTTGGATAATGTAGCCAGTGTTGAAACAAATTTCTTCTGCAAATATTACAAATTAGGTTTTGATATTCTAAAAGATAAGGATGTGCCAATTTCAACATCTTCATTGAGCAATGACCATTTTGCTAATGGATCATCTTTAAAAACTGATGGCATCAAAGCTGTTTCATCACCCATGAATATTGGCAATTCAATATCACACATATCATCTGCAAGTAGCGACAGCACCATGATGGGTAACATTCCATCATCAGTTAATATTGGTAATTCAACACTACACAAACAAGTAATCAAAACTGATGTAGTTGAACAAAACCAGAATGAAAAACCAAACCAATTGGATAACCCAAATGAGCTGGACGAAAATGCTCCAAATGAAGAAACAGGTAAGTGTCTTATGTGAATGCATGATAGTGTATCAGGATATGTTGTAGCATATTAAAGTGTGTTTGCCTTAGTAATGCATACCCTTATTTTTCACAGTAATGGTATTCTAATAAATGAGAGTCATTCGTAGCTATGCTCCTATATTATTTATTATTATACATTCATTTATTTTAAATTTAGGTTTTTTTTATAGTAAAAATTTACAAAATAATAAATATTATTTTTATTTTATTTATTTAACATAATCCACAGCACTTAATACTATGTACATATTTATTAATTAAACCTACTGCCAATAACAGATTAACATTATACATATATGCTGTAACCTAAGAAATAAAATTGAAACAATGCCTAACCCTTACAACATGCATTACCCACCCATACACACAAACAAACTCACACACACACACACACAAACACAATTTAGAACAAACATGCATCACCGTACCATATTCAGGTCATCTCTGTACTAATATTACACACATAAAAAACCTAAACCTAGTGTGCTATCGACAGTGGAGCAGAGCTCAAACTACTACTACTTATTATTATTATTATTACTAGCTGTGCCCTGCGGTTTCACCCGTGGTAATTTCAGAGTTCCCGAGGGAATTCCGGACTAAAAGTACCCTATGTCCTTCTCTGTACCCCTGACAACATGCATGCCCAATTTCATCCAAATCCATTCAGCCGTTTTTGCATGATTGAGTAACAAACATCCAAACATCCAAACATCCACACTTTCACATTTATAATATTAGTAGGATTATATGGGTGCAGATCTAGGATTTCATTAGAGAGGGAGGAGGGAGGAGAGATTTTATTTTAAATAGTAGACCAGCAATTCTCTCCTCACCTCAGAAAATGGAAGTTTGACCTCTGGCTCATTTGATCTATGTATATGGGAAACCTGCACAAATATTATTAGGGATAAACAATAGAAAATGTATGTAAATTAAACCAGGTTGCACTAAGATCTGTGTAGTTAACTATCTTGAGAAAAGGCTTATGTTCCAGCAACAGGGATATCACAGGCTGATAATAATGATGAAATTCACTTTATAGATGTAGATTCTGAAGGATCCAAAGATGATCAGTTTGATGCTCAACCTGGAGATATTGAAGAACCAGATGTGAATAATCCAAAAAAGACACAAGACAATAAAGTAAACAATATGGATGCAATGGATCCATCATTCCCTAGAGATAACCCTCAAACAGGTAAGTAAATTATGAAAATTCCAGAAACACATAATTACCTCAGCGTCATTGGTGATCATCTAAATTTCAATGAGCATTTTCCTCAGGAAATGTGTCAAAATTCATTTAATTTTACCCAACTCGACCACTCATATCTGTAGGTGAAAGCTGCATAACATTATTTTTATGGTGACAAACTTTTTAGGTTGGAATTTAGTGTTAGTTTCACATTCGTTTTGGGATTTTTCATAGATAAATAATATTAAATTGTGATAAATTGCCTTTTACAAGGCTACAGTAGTTCAGATGTAAAGTTCTTGTTTCTTATCCTATAGATCTTTTCTGATCCATGTATGAGTCAAAATAGTAATTAGTACTGGCTTAGTGGTAAAGGAAATCATTACCTATTAAGGAAACCTGCACGCATAAATGTTTAAACAGCATGTTTGAAGTAGACCAATCCAAATTAGGCCCAGACTGTATGTAGGCTTGCACACACTCACTATGGAGAAGTAGGTCCCAGAAAGAGAATATCATAAGTGAAGGTAATTGTGATGAGAAATTTAAACTTTAGGTGGTGATTCTGAAGTATCAAAAAATGATCCATTAGAGCCTGAAATTGATGGTGATGCAGATACAGATGTGAATTTTGCAAAAACAGCACAAGACAAGAGTAAATTAAACAAAATGGATGCAATGGATTCATCATTTCCTAGAGACATTTCTCATAAAGGTAATTGAGACAATTCAACTGACATATTGGCTGATATAGATGTAAATTTTACTGGAGATTTTCCCTAGAGAAGGTCAATCCCTGACTTCACTCAGGTCTGATTGGGGAAATCTGTACTTCACAGTCAACAGTCTGTCATGGAGCAGGTACAATTTGTTATCCCACTGCCTTCACATTCAGATATTTACACAGCTGTAATAGTAGATTTTATTGTGTAAACACTCCATAATTGTGTTATTGTGGTAATACGTTGCTCATTGCTCTCGCCACACTCAGTCATTTTAATGATTACTTAATTTTAAGTAAAGATTTTAAAAACAAAACTGTCGAACTTAGAGATGTCCTTTAAATTAATGTTAATTGGCATTTAACGAATTAAGTTAAATTTAGTTAAAAGCCAATTAACATTAATTTAATGAATGTCTCAGAGTGTGGCAGATTTGTTTTGAGTTTGGAAAGTGAGTAATTTTGTATTTTATTTTGTGTACATTATCACTTCTTTTTTTTGTGCATGCTTGCTGTGGCGACCATGAGGCAGCACCATAATTTTTCTATTATAATATCCAATATGATATCACTACCAATGTTATGGTGTATGCTTTGTTGGTCGTTCTATTGAACAAATACATAAAGTAGTTAAGTTAAATGCCAGTTAATATTAATTTAATGAACATGTCTGAGTGTTGCAGTTGTTTAAAAATATTTACTGAAATTAAGTAATCATTAAAACGACTGCCACCATTAGACACAAAATAAAGTAAAAAATTATCTGTTTAAAATTTCAGATTATTCCGTTCCAAATGAGTACTCTGACGACGATGATAACTTCTTCCCATTTTTCCTGGCATCAGTGATCCTAGTGATTCTTCTTTATGTGCTGTATCACAACAAAAGTAAAGTTAGTAAAGTGGTCAGTATTTAGTATATTTTATCTTATCATCTACAACATAGACTGTAGATAACAGAAGCCATTCCAACTGTGGTAATGTACTACATATTGTTATTATAATATGTCAAATCCACATTAACGGCACACCTGCTCAAAAACTTGTTTATACACATTCTAGTGAAAGTTGCAGTTTGCAATATTGCAGAAATATCATTAAAAATAACATTTATCTAATCTAATATATATAAATCACGTGTCAGTTGTTTGTCCGCGATGGACTCCGAAACTACTGAACAGATTTTGATAAAAAATTTTTACCATATATAATATGGTCCAACTTAAAAGATATGATAGTTTTTATTCCGGAATTCCCGCGGGAACTCCGGAATTAATGCGGGGAACTGCTTATCATCGTAAACTACAGCACTTTTTCTCCGCAATTCCCGCCGGAACTCCGAAATTACCGTGGATGAAATCGCGGGGTCAGCTAGTTTATAGTATATTTCATTATAAGTGCGGAAAGCCTGTCATTGCAAAGAGTTCCGACATATGTCTACCCGAGCCGAGGCGCAGCCGAAGGTGAGGGTTGACAGTCGGAACTAGTTGCAATGACGGTTCCGCACGTGTACTGAACAACTATTTTTAATACAGTTGCGAAAAAAATGAAGAAATTTAATAAAATATCAAAAACACAACAAACTCAACTAAGTTCCAACTGTGATCAAGAGATGGCGCTAGTCGTATTAGTAATGCGAAACGTACGTTTCGCAATGCAAAAAAGTGTGTCAAAGTCGTGTCGCCATTTGACAGTTGGCAAAGAGAACGCACGAGTTCGGGAAAGGTAAACAAAAAGCTCGAGTATGTAATAGCCCACATCCCGAACGCTAAACGTCCCTGCAATACGCCACTTTTTGAGCAACTGTATTAAAATAGTATATTTCATTATAAGTGCGGAAAGCCTGTCATTGCAAAGAGTTCCGACAAATGTCTACCCGAGCCGAGGGGCAGCCGAAGGTGAGGGTTGACAGTCGGAACTAGTTGTAATGACGGTTCCGCACGTGTACTGAACAACTATTTTTAATACAGTTACGAAAAAATTAAGCAATTTAATAAAATATCAAAAACACAACAAACTCAACTAATTTCCAACTGTGATCAAGAGATGGCGCTAGTCGTATTAGTAATGCGAAACTTACGTTTCGCAATGCAAAAAGTGTGTCAAAGTCGTGTCGCCATTTTTGACAGTTGGCAAAGAGAACGCACGAGTTCGGGAAAGGTAAACAAAAAGCTCGAGTATGTAATAGCCCACATCCCGAACGCTAAACGTCCCTGCAATACGCCACTTTTTGAGCAACTGTATTAAAAATATATTTTTCAATCGATTTCTTTGTGAAAGGTTATTAAAACAAGTATCTTGAGCTCTTCATAAATAACACAGTACACAGATAACTAAATCTCACGCTCTAAAAGTGTGTATTGTGAAAATCAAGCAAGTTTGCTTGATCTTAAATTGGTTGGGCTTTATGTTAGGTATTACTAGACGTTCCCCGCGGTTTTAACCAAATTATACAGTAGGTACACATATCACTTGATCCCACGCTATATAATAGTGATTGTGGAAATCAAGCAAGTTTACTTGGTCTTAAATTGGTAACTAAACTCGGAAACTACGAGGCGCAGAAACTACGTTCCAACCAAGTGTTCCACGACACTTGTGCATTTTTTTTAAATTATTTGCTTACCTTATTACATTGTTTAAATACCAACAAAATTTTAAAAAAATATTGACGCGAAATGGCGCTATAATTATTTTAAAAGACGATTTACTCAACATTTCTCCAGTGTGGGTTAACACACTATTGCTTATCTATGTCCAATTGTTAACAATACACAGAACAGATAAATTAATTATTATAACGTAAAAATTTGCCCAAAATCTGTTAAAATAAATAAAAAATATAAAGTTATCCCCGCCGATATTTTTCAGATCCTCGGCTTGATAGTGGAGGGGCGCCAGTCGGGCCGCCGCCGCAACAGCCGCGGCCACTCCTACCGCCGCCTCGACACCCTCGAGCAAGCGATGAGCGCCAGCACCGCGGCGACGCCCAGCAAAATCATATACTAATCCTGCCAAGTGCGTTAAGCATTGATATCCTGTACATACAACCTAAGATGCACAATCACGGTTTGAAGTTTGATTGTTTGCCTCTAGCAATAAGATAGCCTTCGGTTCACCGGCTGTTCCCCGCAGTTTCGAACACGTGAACTTTGAGATTCCGAACTCCGCGGGACCTCCGAAGAAACTTCGGTGAATGATAGTAGATAACAACCACATCAAAATCCGTTGCTTAGTTAAGATGAATTAAGTGGACACAGACAATGAAGTACAATATATTTGAATTTCTAAAATTGGGTTTAAAAATAGCTCTATTCCGCAAGATTGAATTTCTCTTTTTCTTATCAAATTGTGATGTTTTGACTTTATTTTCTTGTCTATCGTCCTATGCTTGTGGTGTTTGCAAACTATTCGTGTATGTTGGGTTTATGTTTATCGATTGGTTTTGGCAACTGATTTGTGATATCAAGTGTGGACTGTGCAATGTATCAAGCTGAAATTTTTCTTGGCTCCACTGTACTTGAACATTTTGTTATTATTATTACTTAAATCCCGATGCGAATATTTTTTACAAATCGGTTTCGTGTACGTTTTCTTTTTTGTACAGAAATAAAGAAACACAGTTGCTTATATTACATATTATAGGAGTCATAGTCATAAAGCGCTTCTGTTAAGTTCAGTAATATTTATAATTGGTAACTATTCTGTATTTCGTAAAGAAAATTAATAATTTAAAAAATATAAATATAAGTGGTACCTATTTTTGACTTCAAATTTTCTGCTTGAGTAGGAGATGATTTCGGATAAGCTACATGGTACTTAGTAAATTATTGACATCTTTGTAACGTGGGTATTTTTAAGTTAGTAACGATTGTATCTAGGTATCCCAATTTTTTGTTGTTTTGGAATTATTGTCAATATTAGGAGAGTTAAAGTACATAATATTAGGAAGTGAAAAAGTTTGTTCTCAAAATGCATTCACTGATTGTGAGAGGCTAGTCCATAAGATTTTTATAATGGAAGAAAATTTTCTCGAGGGAAATCTGACATTCACGCAAGTAGATCTGCAAACGATGGCTATAGTAGGTATACCTTAGCGCTAATATCTCAGGAACAAGTCAGCAAAAATAACAATTAACCCGTCGAGTAAGTCGCTATCGATAAACGCCTTAGTGCTATACGTAATAATATTATGTCTTAGTGCGACAGTCTCATGTATATCCTACTAATATTTTAAATGTCAAAGTGTGTATGTTTGAATGTTTGGATATTTGGATGTTTGGATGTTTGTTACTTTTAATCACGCAATAACGGCTGAACAGATTTGGATGAAATTTGGCATGCACGTTGTCAGGGGTAAAGAGAAGGACATAAGATACTTTTTATCCCGGAATTCCCGCGGGAACCCCGAAATTACCGCGGGTGAAACCGCGGGGCACATCTAGTAGGTATATCAAGATAAAATCATTAAGTCAACAGAAGTGCATGAAAACTTTAAGCTCTATTTTAACAATAAGGTTTGAAAGCGATCCTGTGTTTCGTTAAATTTTTTTTATTTTATCTATAATATTGAGAACATTTATTAAAATTTTGATTGAATTTATAAAATTGTGCTTGTCTTCTCAAATACCCTGAAAATAAGATATTTTGTGTACATACTATTTTTAGGTAAGCCTTCTTCAATTTCCAAATAAATTATAAAAACAGACAAAAATGATAAACTCTCAATATGACGACACTTCTCGACGAACGACGATGCGACGGAATGACTTGCACACAGCGACTACTTCCGTAGTTCCGTCTCACGCGCCGACCGCTGTCATGGCGCTGCCCGTAGTGTTGCCGCTCTCCAAGCCGAGTCTCCCAACACGGCCTCTCCTGACACCCTGACGTCCTCGTCAGGATCAATCTGATAAGGTCTTATCAGACTCGTCTCGCACATCCAGTACATGTAACAGATCGGTTAACAAGGGTCTCTAGACTGCATCCAATTTCGTCATAGCGATGCAACAAAATTTAAACAACATTCGCAGATACAACAAAAGTGACAAGGTTTTAGGTACACAGTTAGGTTAGTTTCAGTTATATTCATCCAAATTAATATTCGTCACACGAATTACCAACACCAAAATAAAACCAAGATCTACGTCTACATTCACAACCACATGCAAAATAATCAACACTGAGCCGCACTGTGAGAGTCTCTTCGTCGCACGGTCGCACACTCTCACAGTCGCACTCAGCGACTCTTCGGCCTAGGCCATTACCGAAAAGCTTTCACACACTGGGTAGTGATCAGGTACCACAGCGACTCTTCGCATAACGAAAAGGTTTCGACCCTGGGCAATTATCCGGTGCCCAGTAACACTTCGCTCAACGAAGAATTCCACAACCATCAGCATCATCTTCATCCTCATCATCATCTCCATCTTCATCGTCATCGCTATTCTCATCTTCATCGTCATCACCATCGAACGTAGCGACCCACTCGTAGGTTGGCTTCAAGATGACCTCAGTGCCATACAGTCAAAATGCAAAACAATGCGGTGACGGTGACGCTTCGCCGACACAGACGCAACGGCGTGCTGTGACGCGATCTGTACAGCGACGATGAACGGTGGCGCGGTAATGTCGCCCACAATACACAACACACAGCCTCAACTTGTACCAGCGCACTATAGCGTAGCGGTGCAGCAGCACGTCCGTGGCAGTACGGGCGTGTGCATACTGGAGTCCCACGTCGAACTTCTTTCAGACACTTGGTTCCAGCATTCGGTTCAGATATCCATCCTAAGAGTAAATTGCAGGTCGTAGAACTGACAATTGCTAATCTTTAGTAAGCTTAAGTAATTTCACGAGAGTTTCACTCTTCAATCTTGAGCTCGGCCTAACCTGACCATTTCTCATAAAGTATTCAAGTATTTATTGCTTACTAAGTGTACATAGCACAACAGAGTCTTATACATTGTTACAGTGAGCTAAAGACTTAGCTATCTTTTACAGGTGTTCCAAAAATATTAGGACGCACTAGTAATTAAATTACTAGGCATCTACATAAATACATTTCAGTTCAACTACAACATTACATTACTCAGATTAATGTTTTTAAATACATCAGATGAACATTAAGCTTAACACTCAGAAGAATAGAGGCTTAACATTAGATTTACATCTAGATATCGGATTCACGTTTCAGATTACATAGACTTAACATGTAAACATGTAAACAAATTGTTTCATCACAAGCGTCAAGTTCAGTCATCAAAATATTCCTTCAGTGAATAAAAACATAAGTTGCTAATTATTATTAGGATGAGCTTATTGCTCACACCTACTCCTTTTTCAATAAAATGCTTAGGTACAAGAAATATATAGGAGACACAAACTTGATAATTTCCATGCTACCTACATATATTTAACATGGATGTCCGATACCATTGAAAGCAACACTTGTGTGTACGCAGCTTTATAAATCTGTGATGAAATTTATTCAAAAGAAAATATCACACAACAACAAAATACAGGTAGGTACATACAGACAGACAATATGTCTACTATGGGCACAAATATTCATTTCATGTTTATTTGAAATACAGTTGTTAAGATGTAATTTATCCATTCAATATTTTGTTTTCATCTTTTTTTTTAACTTTGGTAGCTTACTCTCTGAGTAATACATAAGTGATACTCTTCCTTCAGGTAACTTTCAATGCAACATAAGTTAATGGAATTTTGCATCGGCAGTCAATACCGATTGACCGATGTGATTGTAGGTATCTAGTAAGTAATGGATACGTCTTACTCAATATTCGGCAATCATTAGCTCTTACGAGCATATCCAGCACCTCGAACGCAGTATTGTCACCGTGAGACATGGTGATCTCCCCTGAGTCAGCTCCCAGGCAACTCCATCGCAGTGGCGCCAGACTGTCGCGCGCCAAGCAACGCGCCGCGAGGTGCTCCGCTAGCCCCGACACGGAGCAACGGCAACGTTGTCGCAATTCAGTGACGCGGCGGCGCCTGCACTCGTGGAGGCGCACGCACTCAACGTTTGCATCAGGGTTTAAAATCCTGGAGAAACACATTTAACCGGCAGAAAGGGATCGAGAAAGTAGCTTAGTACCTACTTATTTACACTGCACAGAAAACGAATGACAACAATAGGTATTGCTGCGATTACATCGTAGGTACCTACAAGACTTAAAAGACGTTCGATCGCGTAAACTTCGTTGACGTTGTCGCATTGACTCGACAAAGGTACTTCAAAACATAATAAGAATCACACAATCACACAGAAAATAGACACACGAAGAACTATTATTAAATAATTTTAATCACACTTGAAACTTACCAATAAAAATGACAAACCATAAGTAACGGGTAGTTACACAAATATTAAATTGTCATGTCAGAATGCCAATACTTGTGATCCGTGAGACAATCCCAATTCTGATTTTAGGTAAGCCTTCTTCAATTTCCAAATAAATTATAAAAACAGACAAAAATGATAAACTCTCAATATGACGACACTTCTCGACGAACGACGATGCGACGGAATGACTTGCACACAGCGACTACTTCCGTAGTTCCGTCTCACGCGCCGACCGCTGTCATGGCGCTGCCCGTAGTGTTGCCGCTCTCCAAGCCGAGTCTCCCAACACTATATATAAATAATTTATTTTTTTAATGTTCATGGGTTTTCATTAAAACGAAATAACATACCTATTCAGGTATGCAAAACATAACTCTCTCTTTCTGTTTCACCAATGTATATCTCCCTCTCAACTTCCGTTTCGCCCGATCACACTTTTCGTAGGTAACGCGTTCACCAGTTTACTTTAAAAATATTTATAAAAACACTAACTAAGCTACAAATATAACCTTCAATAAAACGATGCAAGAGGCATTGAATGAGTTTTAGGATCTGTCAGCGCATCGCAAACTTGAATATAATTTTTTTGTCTAATATTAATTTTATGTTTTGTTAGATATTTGAGACAGCAATCGGATATTGAACACCCTCCTTCAATCGTGTGTTTTACACCATGTATATTTATTTTTATATAGTTCTAAATCATTATTGATATTTACAGCGGCTAACTTATGATTAAAATAGATAACTTTATCTGTGTTAAAAATATGTCACATGAAACTAGATTAAATGGACTAGTTGAAGATTTTTTTTAGTCCGGTTTGTAGATTAATAAAAATATTGGACCCCTATTTTTTTCTTTTTTTACATAATCAAATAATAACGGTGATACATTGAGTTGAAATTTCGCGTGACGTCACTATCCGGTGCAGTTTGTGTGGGGGCTTATAGCGGTTGATGACGTCACGAGCCCCCACCCCAAACTTTAATGCACTATATCTAGGTATGTATATTTTCATTTTTGAAAAAGCAAGAAATACGTGCCCATTATTTTTTATTTTATAACTGACAGACTAATTATAATTTTGATTTTTAAAAGTCGTCAACATCCCTGATAGTGTTAATGTAATTATTTTTAAAATTAAAGTAGATAATATTTACATTAGATATTTTAATTTTTGGCGCTGCTGTCTGCTTTCACTGTCTCCCAGGTCGATCATATCTCTTTTTCTTACGAATAATATAAGAAAGAGATACAAGAAGAATATTAGCGTTATCTCGATGGGAGTGGTTGACATGGAAACAATAGGCGTTGCCCATTCAATGAAGAGTGTTGCCGTTTTTATGTTTGTTTCATTACGGTGCGTACAGACTATGTAAAATGTTAGATAACTTATGTTGTATAACACGTGCACATTATGTAACCTTGTTATTCAACATTGCAACATAAAACAAAACTACCTATACACATTAGAATAACAATGCAATATAACAATATTATATCACCATTGTCATTTCTTGATCTTCAGTGCTATGTTATTCACAATATCGACGCTGAGAGGACGTTTTACTAGCTGCGGCAGTGACTGTTGTACTTTTAAATAACATAAGAAAATCCAAAAAAAACTAACGTGACTAAGTTATATAACATGTTATTATAACATTCAGTACCCACATTATCTGTAACATGTTATATAACAAGGTTGTAAAACATATTATATTATATAGTCTGTACGCACCGTTACACTTGTATATAATTATGAGTTAGGTCTTAAGCCAACTTCGAAAATGGGAAGAAGAAGAAAACAACTTGGAAAAAGAAGATTTGCTTCTTAAAAAAAACTAAGTTAACGCTTCAAACATAATAGTCATTTTACCTGACTGCGGCAAAGCCTTGGGTGACATATGGGTGATAATATACTATTAGCCTGATAGATAACCGATTCGTATAACAATGGGTTTGATTATAACACCATACTAAAAATGAACATGGCACAATTTATACCTATCACATTACTACGAATTATTGTAATACCAGCTGTTTTTCGCGGTTTCACTCGCGGTCATTTCGGAGTTCCGCGGGAATTCCGGGACAAAAAGTACCTACCCTATGTCTTTCTCGGTACCCCTGACGTGTCTGCATTTCGTGATGATCGGTTGAGCCGTTAAGGTGTGAAAGCGTAAAAAACAAACACACTTTCGCATTTATAATGATAAGGATTTACTAACATAAGTGCTAGTCGAGAATCTATTATGTATTATTATGTATATGTATTATCCGTGTAACTATAACCACTGTGCAAGAAACGCGATCACTACGACGCGACGCAACGTGATTACAACTCAAACCGTCAACTCTCGAGCGGGATCGGGCTTCGCACTCAGAGACGATTTTTGTACGTAAACTTTTGAAAATCCTACTATTGTCTGTGTTGTCTCTGATTGCGACGGTATAACATTTATATGTCCATTGATATCTACATATAAATAAAATTTCAAGTGTCTGTTTGTGTTTCCAAATTAACTGCTTTTCACTAAATGCTATGAAAGTATATACGGTACTCAAATTAAAAAAAAAATGTCTCTGTTTGTTTGGGTGGACCGATTTTAACGGGACTTTTATGGCAGATAGCTGACGTTATAAGAACTTAGGCTTCTTTCATTTTAGAAAAAAATAGTTCCTGCGAGAATTCCGAAAATCACGCGGGTGAAACCGCGGGGCACAGCTATTACTAAATAAATTGATGCAGAGCGAGTTTTTACATCAATGATCATGTCTCATTTGCGGTAGCGCGGGGGAGAGGTATAAAGCTGAGCCGATACGATCTTTGACGCTCAGACAAACCATGCGACCGTAGCGTCATCAAGTTTACGAGTAATGAAGATGATTTATTGGATAAGCAATATTTAATTTTACTAGTTATTACAATTATTACTCAAATCACTGATTGAAATAGAGCACACTCTGTGTACATCATCGCATTTCTCTTTTCAAGTTTATGACAATATTTGTGTGCTTTGAATGAGTGTTTTGAGTTGAAAGAAAGAGAACGACACTTTTGGTTTTTGGTTGTGATAAGAAATGTAGGGTAGAGTTAAATATGGTAGAAAACATGTATATGTATTTGAGTTCAAATCAGTATAATGGCCGAGGTTATTTTGATAAGTTATATTTTGTCTAAGTTATGTGTTTACCCTAATATTGAAATTATATGAACTCACAATAAGATATATTTAATTGCTATTCCAAAAAGTTCACGATTATACTTACAATAAATAAATAATAGAGTCATTGGCATAATGTTCTCTCTAAGCTGGCCTGCGATGGTAGGAAATAGGAATTATTAATGTTTTCTTAGGTAGGTACTAGGTACCGATATCTTTCGTTTTGTCACACTTAGATAAAAAAGAATCGTAAAGTCCTATTCATTTTATTTAAGTACCTACCCATTATTTTATTAATATTATATTATGATTGTCTTAATGTATTTTAAATGAAATGGAAATAAACAATTTATATAAAGAATCCGGTGTTTCTGAAGATAAACCGATCTGTCCTACTTGCATTTGAATAAATCCCACAGGGGATAATAAATAGTGGGCTTTTCTATAGAAGATAGTTTTAAGGGTCATTAAGGCTCAATTAGAATTTTCTTACCACTATTTCTTTAGTCTAGTTTAGAATTATACTACGTATATTATATTCTAGAACTAGGTTGAATAGTTTTCTATTATCAGCTATAACCGAAATGGTCCGATTGTAATGGAGTTTCGAAGGGGAGGTTTTTGTTCAGCATCCTGACCTCTGTCGGGTGTTATGAAAATCATGAACGCTATAAGAGTGCTCTTTCTTGAAATAAAAGCGACAAATTATCTTCAAGCAACGATATATTACCATCAGGTGTACCACTTGCCCGTTTGCCCCCTATGACATAAAAAAAAAATACAATTAGTATTATTCTACAACGACAGATGGTGCTCTGTACCTATCGGCCATTGCCTGATGCGACGCTCGACGAGAACACCGTAGTTGAACTGTAGACTTCTCGATATGTTGCTACGAAAAGCCTACGCGAGATATCGCTATGAAGCTAAGCTACGGTGGATACATCAACGTAGTGATTACCTTCTCTCTGGATACATCATTCATTTGATAGTGACGACGATTCCTAAAATAATGTCACCTGTTCCTATAGGGCCATCAAAATAGATTTAAAAATCTGATGAGATAGAAAAGAATTCCCGCGGGTTCTCCGAAATTTACGCGGGGATCAGTCATCGATGAAAATACGTGACGTGACTCATCAACGTGAGAGGCGACATCAATAAGCCCAGTGCATGTCTTTTATCTGTCTTCTGTACTAGCTATTTCCCGCTGTTTCACACGCGTTATTTTCGAAGTTACCGCTGCAATTCTGGGATAAAAGTACCCTATGTCTTCCTCTGTAGGTACCCCTGAAAACGTGTATGTAAAATTTCATGATGATCGGTTGAGAAGTTAAGGCGTGAAAGCGTAACAAACAAACACGTTCGTATTTATAATAATAGTACCTAAGGTTTGTATGGAATGTAGTAAGGATTATATTTACCTACATCAGTAAATATACTAAAAAATAGGTAGGCACATAAACATAAATAAATAAATATTACTGAGGGAAACACGTAGTACCTATTGGAGCCGGGTGAAACCACGGGTTTTTGGATGTAAGTAATCTGTCGGATAGAATTTATCGAGCATGAAAATAAGAGGATAGTGTTCACGTTTATGTAGGTACTAGATGAGAAAATACCTAGACATTTTATCCGGCACCTACTACAAGACACGTTACTACTGTTAATCTTACCCATGAGCAATAACTCAGTCTGACTTCGGGTAGATTCTATCCGATTCTATCAGTCCGTCCACAAAAACAATAATGAAATATCTAGTAGGTACTTAGTACAATATGATATATACCTACTTTATATTAAAAATGCAAAAACAACTTTGTCGGTCTGTCTGTTACCTTTTCAAGTCTTGACCACCTACTCAACCGATCATTATGAAAGTTTACATGCACGTTGCCACTTGCCAGGGATACAAATAACGTAGGGTATTTATAAATGTGAAAGTAACTCTGTCGTCTGTCTATCTGTCTCTTAGGTACATGTACATGATAGGAAGACATGTTGTCAGGGTCCTAGCCATAGATACAGAAGAAAAACGTAGGGAACCTTTTGTCCCGAAATTCCGACGGGAACTCCAAAATTAATTAATAATAATAATCCACATCACAACACACAGATCTACTTGATCCCACAGTAAGCTATTATTAGCTTGTGTCGTGGAAACCAGGCAAACGTGGTATATACTACATAGAATTACTTATATATTATAGGTACTATAGATATATAAACACACCCAGACTGGAAAATGGAACTGTGTTCATCACACAAAGTCCACCCCCACCGGGAATCGAACCCGGAACCCCTTGATTAGCTGGTAGGCATGGTGACCTCTGCGCCAATCGGGTCGTTAATTAACGGGTGAAACCGCGGGGAACAGGTGGTAGTGAAATATACGTATTGTATCTAGGGATCATAGAGTTTGGCAACATGTATGATATTATACTATAGGTACCTACAAAACTGATTTAGGTATTGATAGATTTATACCTATTGTTTTTGCTTTTCAGTGGTGCACAACATTCACCACGAAACGCATTATGAATTGGTTTCGGAAATGTACCTATCTATTATTTTCGTTTACCCTTTAGTTAGTTTTACATAATTACACATTTATATTCCTCTCACTTTGAGTAGATATCTCTATTATCTATTACCTATTTATACCTAATTGGATTTAATATATTCAGGTACAAAAACTTTGCATTTTTGCGAAATTGCAATCCGCAAATCCGTAGACTAAGTAGGTACCTAATATAGACTACAATAACGTTCAGAAACGACATTCTATTTTATTTCGATGTCAGACTAATTGGAATGAATGTTATATACCTAAGCATGTACCTACCTATCTGTCTACTTAAAAATTCTTCTTGAATTTCTATGACCATAAAAACGCAAATACAAACTGTACCTTATTAAGTAGCCTATTGGCTATCACGGACGATGGAGTCAATGAAGCCATTCATTTTCTTTAGTTCTATATAGGTACTTAAACATCTAATAAACTGTAGCAGGATCGTGTCTGTATATACGTAATCAAAAAATAACGGCGATATATTGAGTTGAAATTTCGCGTGACGTCACTATTCTGACAGTTTGTATGGCTGTTTTGCGGTTAGTGACGTCACGACCTCCTCATCCTAAACTTTAATGCGCTTTATCTCTGAATATTTTAATTTATTTAAAAAAGCAAAAAATATGTGTCTATGGTTTTTTTATTTTCTAACTGACGGACTAATTAGAATTTTGATTTTCTAAAGTAGGCAACATCCCTATTCCTATTTTTATTTTGACTTTCCTTGCATTCGTAATGAAAAGCACAGTGTTAGGTAACCTCGGGAGAAAGACTTATTTAGTCCCTCGATCTATTGGCGCCCTCGCTACGCTTGGGCGCCAAACCCCGTCTCGGGACTAAGTAAGTTACTTTCACCCCTAGGATAACAATGTACTATTACATGCATCACGCACGCATCAGTTTTTTTTAATGTAGTTACCATGTAGTTACCTAATCAACTTTCGTAGAACTTATGAAACCACTAAGTAGGTATGTATTTTAAAAATCAATTTAATGCCTTTAATGCCAAAAATAGAGGTGGAATATTTTTTCATAATTTTACTGCTCTTATCATATGAGTTTGTTCGACTTCAACTTTCAAGGATAACTTAAATGATCACCACGATCAATCAAAAAATAATGACAAATAAATACGTGTCTAATGATTTTTAATTTTCTAAAAGACCGTCTACTTAAAATTTTGATTTTCATTTTCCCTATTAGGGTTGTTGACAACTTAGTCCGTCTTTTAGAAAATTAAAAAATCATTAGATACGTATTTTTTTATTTTTCAAATAAATGAAAATACACAGAGATAAAGTGCATCAAAGTTGAGGATGGGGGGCTCGTGACGTCACTTACCGCTACAAGCCGCCATACAAACTGCACTAGTTAGTGACGTCACGCGAAAATTCAACTAAATATATCGCTGTTATTTTTTGATTACGTAAAAAAAGAAAAAAATACGTGTCCAATATTTTTTAATAATCTACAAGACGGACTAAAAAAATTTTGTCAAATAGCCTATTCTGTTACTTAAATATTGGTAGGTATTGCACAGTTAACATAATGCTAGGTAGGTAATAGTAATGGACGTGTAATAATGACGCGATTTATTTCAATTTTAAAATCGATACCTACCCAAGTACCTACCTACCGAGTGACTTCGTTGAGGTATTAGGTATTGATTTACTATATCAATGAGTATTACTAAGTGAACGGTTCAGCTTAGCGACTCGCTGCAGAATTCCATTTATTCAGATGTTAGAGAAAGAGCTGCACGCTTTGCCTTATCCTCCCTTACGAAAGTTCTTGGCTTTAAAAGTAGGTAGGTAATATTATGTACCTAATGTATAAAAAATATTACGTATTTGGAAATCGTATCGTAATAATTTGAGACTGGTTCAATCCATACCTACCTAGTTAGAAATTCTTTTTTTTACTATTTTTGCATCAAAACGTGATGAGTTCACCACCGAAGTATCTACCTATACGATAAAGTTTGTCGCAAGCGAGCTTGTATGTTAGAAAAAGATAAACTCACCAATTTTACATAACGTCCACTTGGGACAATAGTGTGACATCTCAAAAACCTCGATTTTACAGAAAACACGATTTGCAAACTTTCATCCATCCAATCCAATCCAATCCATTCATCCAATATGATATCAGTGACCGGCTGTACTATGCTTTGTTGGTCGTTCTATTGAATAAATAAATAAATAAATATTGCATAGATTATACATACTTACATGGCACTGTTATAGAGGGGAACTAGGTGAACTATGATTAAAATGATTTATGAAATAGTTATACCGAATTTAGCAAAAAAATAATATCTACTTTAAAATAACACACTGTTGTCGCAAGTGGAAGAACTGTTTTTTTTTTATATAATTGCCAAACCTTTCTGTTACACGGTGTATACAATTCCAACTCACCAACGCAGTACTTGTTCTTCATGCCCTTGCCCCACTACGAGCGACCCCGGGAGGACTCCTCCGTAAAATATACATTCCTTACAAATATTTTCTTCCATTTTAAGTTGATGGATTGATCGAAGCTAGACTGGCCAGGGTGTGCTTGCACATAATTTATCCAAGAAAATGCACCAAGAAATTCACATATCTAAAACTCAGGGTGGAAACATATTTAGTAGAGCAACACAAAGCTCAAGAAAATAAACTTTGATTAAAACTGGAATGTATAGTTAAAATTATATAATTTGTTAAAAATCAGTGAACTTTATCCTACTAAGATTATAAACGCGAAAGTTTGTAAGTATGTATGGATGGATGAGTGGATGGATGGATGTTTGTAACTCTTTCACGAAAAAACTACTGGATGGATTTAAATGAAACTTTACAATAATATAGCTTATAGATCAGATTAACACATAGGGTACTTTTTATCCCGGAATTCCCGCGGGAACTCTGAAATTAACGCGGGTGAAACCGCGGGGTACAACTAGTATAAATTATATTTATTGTAATACCCTCTTGTGTCTCTTTGTATCTACATATTATATGACTACATAATTATACTAAATCTTACTTTATTCTAAAAGCTTTTATTTAACTTGCAATGCATCTATGTTTGTTCGGGTGGAATCTTGCAACTCAATTTAAAAACAGATATCTTCAACCGATTGCTGAAATTTTGTATTCACGTTTAGTTTGAAGAACAATGCATGGTTTATTCTTTTCAGCACATTTAATTAAAATCTTGTTTAAAAAAAAGTTTTTTTGTTTTTTCTATCGAGACTTGTCTATATAACAACCAAATAACGCCTTGTTTTTTATGCAATAGAAAAATATTTATTCATGGCCATACAAAATCATTACAACACACAAAATAAAATATATGTATGTATATGTAAACGCTTCATGACGTACTTTAGTACATCAAGCGTCTGAACGTCGCCAACTCATTTTCTCCACACTGCCAGTAAGTTAATCGTTGTTGTGGTGATAAGGTAACTAACGGCTTCGTCAGGTGTCGCGGGTTCGATACCCGCATCAAGGTACCTAATTACATTTATGTAATTAGGTACTCTGAGTCTGGGTTTTAATATGTACCTACCGACCATAAGTATAAATTTACAAATAGTACCTACAAGTAAAAGTTCTGCTTAGTTTGTAACCGGGTGGTGCTTTGTGACAATTTCCAGGCATTATCATTATTATTCAAATACCCCTGGTCACTCCCAGAGCAAAGGAACCCATGATGCTCAAGGCGATGCCGCACTAAATCGCCACGGATGACCTTTGCACCAGGAGGACCCGGACCGGGGGTCATTGATCTTCTTTATCCATTAACTTCAGTCCCCCACGGACCTGCTGTCTCAACCGCAAAAGAAATGAAAGTGTGCGTCCTACCGAGTTCAGCGTACTTCGTACGTGGTTTTGGCGTGCATGCAGCCGATTCGGTGGCTGATGGTGTGAAGGGGAAGTTGGAGGTGGGTCAAGGTTATGTATCCCATTGTAAGATCCTTCCTTGCTGTCGCTGGATCAATGTACCATCATCCGACGTCCTGAAGTTGCGGCAAGCTGCAAGCTTCAGCGAACATGGAACATTGGCGAATCATTTCATGAAATCAACCGTGATCCATTTTTTTAATTTTTTTACCTCGCTAACCTCGGTGACCACCCGTAATAGACCCGTCCCTTGCCTCTCGAAGTTAAAATTTCTACTACGTGATAGGTCAAACAAACAAAACAAACAGAAGGTTGAAAAAAAAAATGCTCAGATTTGTCTTTAATAGTGTGGCGCTTGCCGTGTCCCGCCAAGAGTACATGCATGTACCTACCTAGTACCTACCTACCTACGTACAATAACTCTTACTGTTTGGCATTTGGCAGTAAGTTTTAAACACAAGTCACATAAATTCTACTAGACGGATTTAATCAAATTTCGTATTGATCTTTAAAGTACCAAGATGGCGCGTCATCTCAGTCCACATGTATATGGGCATGCCAATGAATTAGTTGGTTTATATGGGGCCATTGTCCACTGAGGTTACTCCTTGAAACTCATTATTCAATTTGAAATCGAATTATCATAAATTTGCGGCATCCGTTTGATGCTCTCTGCAACGCCTCGTTTAAAGTTAAGAAATAAATATTCATTTGAAAGTTGAAGATGGTGATCAAGTACATACCTACTTAAATTTATGTACAACTAGCTGATCCCCGTGGCTTCACTCGCAGTAATTTCGGAGTACCCTATGTCACTCAGGATCACTTTAGCTTCCTATAAGTGAAAAAATTTTCGAAATCAGTTCAGTAGATCCAGAGATTATAACCTCACAAACTCCGGAGTTCCTGCGGAAATCCCGGGATAAAAGTACCCTATGTCATCCTAAGGATCACTGCAGCTTTTTAAATGTAAAAGAATTTTTAAAATCAGTTCAGTAGATCCACAGATTACCTCCTACAAACTCATACGTCGTTAAGTGATCCTCAATTTCAATTAAAGTTCAGCAATGCGAATCAAGAATTCGAAATCATTAATCCGAATAATTTCGAATTCTTACACATGTTATTCTGAAAGTTTCTAACATTAAATTATTTTATTGGACAGGCAATGAGGTACATAGGTTTAAAACAAAATAATAGACATGGGGAAAATAATAGAAAGATGTTTTAAAATGTTTTCCTGACTCCTATAGGTATTATATTTTATGTATATTTGAACTATTTCTCAGTAACTCAGTAAAAGTATTGCTTATCCTTTCGTAAAATTATCGATAGAACTTATATAATAGGAGTGTAATGGCACAGAAACAATAAACCGTTTTGCTTTAGTCATTGTTCCTTTTTTATGACTACCTTTTTATATTCCACCTAAAATAATTTTCTGTTTAGTGAGATTTTGTAAAAATCTCCTATCTTGAATTAACTTACAAAAAAAGCCTGACGAAACTTAATTTTAAATTATGTATAATGTATGTATGTAATATTTTTTTAAACCGTGGATTAAAGTCAAATTACCATTAAATTTTTTATACTCGTAGGTCGAAAGAACCTCTGAAACCAAGATGTAATCAACGAACGACCATAGCTTCCAAGGAGGATGACTTCGATTGTTAATACCCGAGTATTCCGAAACTTGTGCAGCAGCAGGGGAATTTTTATATAAAAACCATCCCATAAATCCATTGGATTCTATTCGCAGTCTGTATTCAGTTGAATTCCGCGCGCGGCTAGGCTTGGACGCGCGTTCTATTGCAACGGTGCCGGTGCCTACAAATAGTCAATGAAAGTAATGAGTTTAAAAGTACTAAATTGAATTAATTGTAACTGAAAACTAATGTGTGTATTAATCATAATATTATATGTGATAACTATTAAATGTCGAAATTAACTACAACAAAAAATACTGAGATAAAAGTTTTTACCTAGAAACGAAAAGTTTGAAAAAGCTATAGGTAGGATAATAAGTAAACCTTATTTTAATGTAATTACAAATTATATTTCTCGATTAGTTTTTATCCCTGTGGTTAAGGCGCGTGAGTTTTGGGATATGTACACTTATCTTGGTATGCAATCTAGCTCTTTTACTTTTGTGAATGTATTTATTATTTTATTTTCGGTTGTAAACTGTTTTGTGTACTAAATAAATAAATAAAATAAAAATAAAATTCCCGCGGGAATTCTTCATACTGGGACAATAGTTCCTTATGTGCAAATCTAAAACTTAGTGCCAAGTTTTATATAGATATTATTATAAATCCATGCATCCGTTTATACATAATATACTTACGGTTGATGATACGCTTATGACGTCACAGACCTCTAATTATAATTTTAATTTCTATAAATTAATAATTGTAGAAGTATCCAAACTTTCACATTAATCGTTATACGTAGGTAGGTAATAGGTAGGTATAATCATTATTTATTATTAATACGATGATTCACTCTGTCATCTTGCGACCAGGTTCAACTGATGAAAGGTTTTATAACAACGAGTAATAACATTAAACTTATTATTACATTGGGTACAACTTAACTACAACTAAACCAAACAGGCATCCTCTTATTTTATTATAAATGCAAATATGAATTCGTTTTTTTTCTGCTTGTTACGCTTTCACATTTTAACTGCTCAACCGATCATCATGAAATTTGGCATTCACGTTAACAGAGATACGGAAAAAGACACAGGGTATACTTTTTATTAAGAAGTTTATGCAGGAACTTCGAAATTAACGCGGATGAAACCACGGGAGACAGCTAGTGTAAAATATTTCTGCAGCATTTAAACTTGACAAAACATAAGTAGGTACCTACTAAAGTACCTGCCTATCAAAACTTCTAAAAACGTTAGTGCTCGCTAGTCTGAACAGATGGAACCCCTCATGAATTTTGAAAATATTTCATCCGTTTTATCTTAGATTTAGGTTAGGTTAGGTTTGGTTATAAATAAATATACCTACTCGTACTTAGACACCTCAGTAGATATTTAATTTTATATTGACATTTTTTAAATATATTATCAAATATTAGCACATTTGCTTACCTAAATACCTACTTACGAAATGCGTTTATTAAGCAAGACGCAAGCAAGAGTCAGTATGTATGCTGACTAAATCTAATTTCGATGCAGGAAGACATAGGCAGTCGTGTCTTTTTTACATGAACTTTTATTTAATTAAATTCTTCTTAAATTTTGTTCTTAATTAAATCTCATTCTTTACATTTTGTTTCATTTTAAGTATAAGTACCTAATGTTTTCATACGAAACGCAGTCAAGCATATTTAAGTGGTTCGATTCCTTCTTCTATAAGTAATATTATTAAATAATGTAGATATTTTGTGTCTACGGGACCAAAATGTAAATTTATATGTATAGTTAACTCAACATAATATTAATGCATCCAGTTTAAATGATCCGAATGACAAAGCGTTTGGGATTGGGTAACAGGCACTCGCATTTTTGGTAATTAATGTTGTCAATCAGTGATACAAGGTCCCATTTGGATGAAGTTATACGTATCATGTCAACTTTATGGTGTATCAGTATGTAAATGCGTGTATCAGTATGTGAATGTGCAAGAGTTTTTAAGCTAAAACCACAAATATTAACAAACAAATGTGTATTGTACCTGCAGGGCAATTATGTAACTTTTGTTGCAATCATATTTCTGTTTCAATCAGAAAAATAGCGATTTTTTAAATATTTAATCATGTTTAGGCAGCTTTAACTTTTAAAGTACCTACATATTTATTTTGGTTGATTATAAGATACTGTAGGTGTCAAAATGTGCATAGTAATCGCAAAACCGCAAAAATTTTGATTGCACCAAAAAAATAATAAAAAAAAGTTACATAATAGCCTCTGATGCGCCTAATGATTGTATGATGTACGTATGATTAATTTCTTAACGTGACCATAGAATGATTCCGTAAAAAAATTATAAAATTGTCAAGAAATTCTTTCTATCTCTTTTTCTGTTTTGTGGTAGGTACGCATAACAGACTTCCTCCACTGAAATTCCCTCGGGTAAAACAGGCGTTGCAATTGATAGTTATAGCTACTCTAAACTAAGATCGAACGCCATTCGCACATAAAACTTTGTAGCCTCATATATAAGGACACAATAATAACGTCTTTGCTTTAATAATTTCACTTTAAGAACCTTTGTATTTTACTTTGAAAAAACCTCTCAGCAATTTTCCTTTGTAAACTTGATGTATGAGCGAAACATTGCTTCAGGTAATGACATGATAAATTTACATCTAAGTAAAATAATGTCATTACCTACATAAAAGTTTTTATGAAAGCTTATTACATAATATATCATCATTATGTAATATATTACGTTATTTACATCATCTATACATCTAGGGTCTATACATCACCTTTTTTTTTGGAAAAAAAAAAAATAGTATTTTCCGAAAATATGTGCAAAAATATAGAACTTTTGGGAAATGCAGGAAAAAAATAGTATAAAAGTATTTTGTAATCATTATGTATTTATTTATTTATTCTTTATTGCACAGTGTGAACAAATGCCGTCATAAAATGTTTAGGATTTACGCTTGACTATTTCATATTATTATTGGTATTTTACATCCATCGATGTATTGCTATTGTTTTTTTTTGCTATACTTGAAACAAAATATAATAAAAACAAAAACACTCATTTAGTCAATATTGTATACCTACTTAGCTAAATAAAATCCGCGGGCGTTTATAGCCAGAACACCGTAAACGCGTAGCACTCTTGTAGCAACCGCGTAGCCGCTACGTTTTTTATATAACAGTTTTCTGCTACGATAAAAGGCTACGACAAACAGTAAAGGTAAAGCAGAAAACCAACCGAGTGTTTTAAAGACACTTATGCGTTAAAATAAAAGTTTCTTTTAACCCTTTTTTTGCATTTTTTGGATTTCTTTTTCTTTCTCTCCTTCATTTTAAAATTGTACGTGTGTATTAGCTAGGTAATTAATATGTGATCTAAAGAGCTAAGTGGTTTCATTTATAGCATTAATATCCAGGGTTCGAAATGCTGACTACTGGGACCGTTATCAGTCTGGCTTGTCGTTTAGTAATTTATGAAACTTTAAACAAATTAAATTAAATTAAATTTAGACTCTAGGATGGAATGCAGCAATTAGATACCAAAATTCTTTATATATGTCTCACAAAGCCCTTCATCGAATACGGGTTTTAGACTATAAACGGCAATAACTCATGGGACGTTTCGTGGGACGTTGAGAATTCTATTGCATTGTCTTAGTCTGAACAAGCTAAGTCCAATCCATCAATATCCTAAACTTATAATAGACGGTTAGAATCCAGCTAGCCTATTATGTAACTTTTGTTGCTATCACATTTCAGTTTCAATCAGATTTTGAAGCGATTTTGTGATTAATTAATCATGTTTAGGCAACTTCAACTTTTGAAGTGTATTGATTTTGTGTGATTGCTAGATATTGTAGGTGTCCAAATGTGCATATTGTAATCGCATAACCACGTTTTTATTGCAACATGAGGAAAACAAAAGTTATATAATAGCCCCACAGAACGGGCATCAACTGAGATTAATATGAAAACTCATAAAAATCATTCGAGAGATAACACACAAAAGCTACTCGTTGGTTATATTATATACGTATACTTGGGCTGTGTTCCAAATTGTGTACGAAATATTGTAGTAAATAGGTTTGCGATGGAAGTTTCGGGAAAGTATTGGCCTGCTGTTTCGTTACTACAAGAACTATTGTATAACAGAAAAGTAATGAACAGTGGATACAATTTTATCCAACTTCCAAAAAGGAGGAGGTTATGCTTTCGATTGTATGTATTACTCGAAGACGGTTGGACCGATTTCGAAAATTCTTTTTTTGTTTCAAAGAGTTTTTCACTCATGTGAATGTAGCGAAATGGCGATGCCACATATTTTGACTAAGGTGTAGAGTTTGTGAAGTTAGGCCTTGTAAAGTTAGGGCGTGTAGAGTTAGAAGCTTGGCTCTACATGAAATCTGATAACTTTTTGACAGTGCGAGTCATGTGGTCTCGTCTTGGCAACATTTAACATGAAAATATTATTGGTGGGACTTTAAACTGTGGGGACCAGTTCGTTTATAGAAATAGTTTTTTTTTTCTAAACGAACCTTAATTTTAGTAGGTAAGACAGATTTTCAATATACTTAATGTTACTAATAAAATTGTGACCTTGGTATTTAATAAATTTAAAAATACCTCTTTTGTAACGTTTTAAAGGAAATTTTACTCTAATAATAATGGAATAAATTTATTTAGTCTTTACCTAGCAATCGAATAGCTATCTAATAAATTTAGCTCTAATAATTTTCTCCTTTGTTCTCAATATTAACAATAATGAAAAGTGATTTAAATAACCAAATTATACTAAACTTCAATAATTAATGTTTAAAAAGATTAACATTTCTTCCCCTTAGTTAAACTAGTATTATAGTAGTTCTTCGGAATCATGAGTCTACTGCTATCTGGCAGTGCATGTTACTTACAATCTTACATCAAAACTTCCCACCAGAGGTTATGTTTTTTTTTTATTTATTTAACAATAATTACCTATAAGAAGTGGACCACGGAGTATTTAATTGCTACGTATAAAAAGTTAAGAATAATATACTGACATGTAGGTAGTTATTTAAATGTACTTAGTAGTTTTTTTGACTGAAAGAATGCGCCCTGCATTCAGTGATAAAATTATTAAAATCATTTATCATAAAATAAAATTGTTTACGTTCCACAAATAAGTTTTATTACCTACTTGCCTACTTCTTTTTAATCTCAATGTATTGTATTAAACATACCATTGTATGTAGTTGCTCCGTTTCTACGTATGTAATGAGAAATCCTGAAGTCAGCCCTCGGTTAGTAGAGTCACCGGCAGCTTAGAGTTATTTCCTCCTGTTAATTGCATTGCTAAGTCAGCGTAAAATTTGAATCACCTATCTGAATGTTAATCTGAAAAGCCCCTAGTAGCGAACTTTTGCACTTCTCACGACTGTTTTGAGATTAAAGCGTTTTTCACTTAATAAATATTGCACAAATGCTCTAAAGCTAAAGCAGCTTTAGAGCATTCACCCGCGTTAATTTAAGAAAAAAACCTACTCAAGTACATTCCATTACTTTAAGAATATTATTAAGATTATTACTTAATATACATTAATCTCCCACTCATGATGATTTATGATGTGCAAGGTGTGTCCGCAATTTTAACCGTTTACGTAGTGTACGCAATAGTATAAGATCTCAAAAGGAATAATTTTTCATATTTTTTGCAATTTATTTCATTGCTTCTCCACTCCTATTTATCGTAGCGTGATGTTATAATAGGCTAGTTTCCTAAATTTTCTTTTTTAGTCCGTTTTGTAGATTATTAAAAAATATTGGACACGTATTTTTTTTTTTTATGTAACCAAAAAATAACGGAGATATATCAAGTCGAAATTTCACATGACGTCACGCCTCGCTACAGTTTGTTCGCACGTTATAGCGAGCTGTGACATCACGAGTCCCCCACCCTAAACTTTAATGCGCTTTATCTATGCATATTTCCATTATTTTAAAAAAGCAAAAAATACGTGTCTTTTATTTTTTTATTATCTAACTGACGGACTAAATAGAATTTTGATTTTTTTACCCAGGAAACTAGCCTATTATATCCAAAACGATTTTTCCAATTTGAACCAGTACTTTCAGAGATTAGCGCATTTAACCAAACAAACAGACTCTTCAGCTTTATAATAGATATCAGTATAGACAATATTAGTGTACTTATATGTATATAGGCAATTTATCACGTAAAAAAATGGTGAGTGAATGTTAGTTATTACTCGTACCTTACACTAATGGATTGTATTATAATAATTATAATAACTGTACCTATCTAAAAAATCTTTTCGTTTGCGCATCTACATAAATAATATCTGAAAAGGTATATCTTTATATTCGGCACAATAGTTTAAGATAATAAGGATAGTAAGTACCTACCTACTGACGTAACCACTTTTAGTATCTACTTGCTTTAAATAAATTACCAAATATCATCCTATTTATGAAGGATTTTTTAATATTAAAGCGAAGAATAATGTAGTAAGTCTAAAAGTTCTTCAGGATTTAAAAATTAAAATCATGGATCATGTAACATCTTACCTGAAAGTAGCTTTATGGCCAAGTAAAGGTCAGAACGATCAAGCCGCTTTACTGACATGTTTTTTTTACTGACACTTCAAACAAAAAAAAATTCAAACAAGGTTTGCCTGTATTCTTTTGTACTGTCTTAAATGTACCTACGTAAAATATTCGTCAGATGTTGTTAACAGGTTTTAGTAAAAAAAAAGGAAAATTATAATCCTTGTATATCTCACCCTAAAAGTATAAAGGTTTAAAGATAAAAAAGAAGTTTCTTTTTTGTTGCAAAAGTAATCATTTGTCAGTTCATTTGAACTGTCTCAAAGCTTTAAGAAAAGCTCTGCGCTGTCAGCCGAAAGACGTACATTGTTGGACACAGAGCTCCCACAAGGATCACCACGACGACCAGTCCAGCGTTTCGTGCATCCAACAGCGCCCCTCTACATTCACTAAGTCATCTGTCCGCCTTGCAGCGAGCCTACCCACGTCGCGCCTTCCGGTTCGTGGTCGCCACTAAAGACCTTTCTAGCTCCATCAGTCGTCAGTTCTTCGAGTGATGTGCCGCGCCCACTGCCACTTGAGGTTTGGTATGTCGGTAACCTTGGTTGCTTATCTCATTTTTAACCGACTTCCAAAAAGGAGGAGGTTCTATGTTCGATTGTATGTATTTTTTTTTTTTATGTATGTTCACCGATTACTCTAAGACGGTTGGACCGATTTGAAAAATTCTTTTTTTGTTTGAAAGGGTATACTCCCAATTAGGTCCCATTGCCACCAAGTCCAGATCTGATGATGGGATCTTGGAGAAATCGAGGAAACTCTTCAAAAATTATAGGCACGCCTATAGCGATTTGGGTAATTTTTATAGTAAATCGTTTATTTACTTTTGAAAAGCAAAATTTGAAGAAGTGGAACTGATGATGAAGACCACAGATGGTCATCGGAACTACTCAACAATAATACGTAGTTCACGGATTCCGATTGGAGCGATTTCGAAAATTGTTTTTTTGTTTGAAAGGGGATACTTCCAAATTGATTCCATTATCACCAAGTCGTGATCTGATGATGGGATCTTGGAGTAATCGAGGGAACTCTTCAAAAATTATAGGTACACCTATAGCGATTTTTGGATTTTTTATAGTAAATTGTTTATTTGCTTTCGGAAAGTAAAATTTGAAGAAGTGGAACTGATAATGAAGACCACAGATGGTCATCAGAACTACTAAATAATAGGTATTTCACAGATTCCGATTCATTAACTTTAATATGGTTTCTAAACAATTTATGCTCGTCACAATGTAAATGATGAAGTGGAACTGATGATGATGTACCAGGAGAACTCCTCAATGTCCCTGCGTCGGGAAAAGCAATATTTTGTAAAAGATTATGAGCAGTTGACATTAGGCTATTGTAACTTAGAGAAATTACGAACTGACGGCCGCACTCAGAGTCAACTTTAATGATCACTTAGTTAAGTAAAGATTTTTAAAACAAAATTGCCGCAATCAGAGACGTTCAATAAATTAATGTTGATTGGCATTTAATGAGATAAAACTTAATGGGTTAAATGCCGATTAACATTACTTAATTAAACTTGTCTGATTGCGGCAGTTTTATTTTAAAAATCTATACTTAACTAAGTAATCATTAAAGTCGACTCTGAGTACGGCGGTAAGTCACTTAAAAGCAAGAAATAAACAAATTTTTACCAAAAAAATTAAAACCGACTTCCAAAAACACAAAACTAAAAATCTAAAAAAAGCTAAAAATAACAACATACCGATTTAATCCAAACGACAAAAACACACGTAATATTATTATTGGTTTGTGCTACCACTAATCGGTATGAAGTCGGTGACAAGCCAAATATGGAGGGGGTAGATGGGCTAAGTCGACTCCCGCCACCAGCTTTTTGTGAACAGGACAACCCAAGTGGGCAGACACCAGCGGGCTTGTCACCGAATTCAAACCGATTAGTGGTAGCACAAACCAATAATAATATTACGTGTGTTTTTGTCTTTTGGATTAAATCGGTATGTTGTTATTTTTAGTTTTTTTTAGATTTTTAGTTTTGTGTTTTTGGAAGTCGGTTTTAATTTTTTTGTTAATAAATTCGATCCTTCATCGAAACATTGCGCATACCTCTCTCCATCATAGCCCTTTGGGTGACCTTGAGCTTTCTTATGAGGCCTATAGTGAGCCATCACGTCTTGGTACCAAAAGTCACCACTGCAACACAGACTGGTCCAATTGACTTTCGTCTTGAAACTGCTGTATTTGGGACGAAAAGATGCTTCATATAGCCTCCCGGACACATGCTCTGCCCAGCCGAGCTATATTGCTATTTATTTATTTTATTCATTGTTTATTTTCATAGATAGACCTTAAAAATTATCATATAATATAAAAATATAAAAAAATTATAATATATTCCACGATTTACCTCTTTTTCGTAGTTCGACTTAACCAGTTGGAATGTTTGGCCTAGGTCATTATATCAATGACCCAGGTACATATAACCGTTACAACTTGTGTTACAAAGTGCAGAGACTCCGATCTTCGCTGTATTTTAAAATGTTTTCTTTAATTAAATTTCTAACTGATATTTAAATAAAGCAGATCTCTCAGTACGAACTTTTATTGACTTCGAATTTTTTAACCGAATTCAAAAAAGGAGGAGGTTTTAAACAAATGTATGTAAGTTTTTTTTAATTGATTTTTTATTTTGCTCATATTGATCTCCCACAATAACCACTTGTGGACAGAAAGAAATGAAATGAAATGAAATGAAATGAAATGAAATGAAATGAAATGAAATGAAATGAAATGAAATGAAATGAAATGAAATGAAATGAAATGAAATGAAATGAAATGAAATGAAATGAAATGAAATGAAATGAAATGAAATGAAATGAAATGAAAATGAATATAGGTATTTATTTGTAGTAAGTAACAAGTAAGTAAATAAGTAACTTACAGGGTTTTATGTAAATATAATAATTTTATTTACAGGTTGACATCTATTTACTAGTTCCAGATCTAACTTTAAAGCATTTAATGCGCAATATTTAGTTCTCACGAAAACTTCTTCTTCTTTTAAATGACCACTTTTAAGATAATAATAAATTGTTGTACGAAAACTTATTTCTAGCAATGTAAGTTGTCTTAGGTAGGCAGGTACGTATTCTGTTCATACGTATATAACAGGGCCCTTATTAAGTATAACCAACAACATTTCTTGCTCATAACGCGCTTCCGAAAAACGCAATCCTAAACGTTCCAAGTGCCCAAATATTAGAAATTATTATTCTGTATGCAAGTTAAGCTTCTTTGAGAACGAGGGAAAGACAATATTTGTGGCGCGTTATCTTAACACGCCGTGTTATGGTCGTAGTGATAAGGGCCCAGGGCTCTGATTCATCACACACAATTAACACCGTTTTCCCTACGTACCCAAAGGCGTTTCACTTACAAAAATAAAATACATAGGCAACGTGTCTTATTTATATACTTAATTCAAGTAGAACGACCAACAAGGCGTACACCTTTATAATAGTGTGATAATTATAGTAATGACAATATATTATACCTATGTAGAAAAAAAATCCATCTTGAAAACTATGAAAAACAGTTTTTATTGCCATCTTATATTGATTGTGTAAATTAGATGCGCGTAGCGTTCTGATTCAAAATCCTCGTGTAAATAGACGACACAATACTAAAGTTTATAGAAATAAACAGCTAACCAATCAAATAATTTGTGGGTATTAATATGATTCCGCTTTATATTAGGAACGATAATCTAAACATTGAAAATGCCGAGAATCTTGATTAGATTTATAAATTCTGCTTTGAACTGAAATACAACTAATGAAAAACCTTTATGGGAAATCGAGATAAGTAAGGATTTTGTTGCTTCCTTCTTTTTTTATAAATAAAAACAAGTAAAAAATAAATAAAATAACAAGTGATGATGTTAAATAAATAATTAAAAATTTGTAGAAACTATAAAGTATAGGATTGGAACACCACATTCAACTATACGGAATCCCATTTCAAATCAAAGCGTAAAAAAATAAAAATATTTAAATCGAATCCAGAACCTCCTCCTTTTCTGAAGTCGTTCAAAAAGTTTTGAAGATGTCGATAGTTGAATTTCGTATTTTGTATCTCAAATCACATTTAGTAAGAAGTTTTTATGCACTTTTTGGAGACGAAATAGGTACATGCCAAAATCATCATCACAACTAAAGTTGGTACCTACTTAGATAGAGTTTTACAAAATATGAACTATGAATAAACATGAACTAAAAGTCTATTAAACAAAATGAAAAACTTCACGTTGACTTTAATATATGAATTGACTATATTCAAATTATTTCGAGTGAAGTGAAGTGAAATACAGTGCAATGGACTCCGATTTGGATATACAGAACTTTTTCAACTGCACCGAGCAGATATTGGGTCGGGATCGCTCTTGGGACAGCCTCAATGTCACTCAAATATTGGACCTGCTGCCGAAGCAGATTCTTGATGACATTAACTTCAGGTGAGTACTAAACTAGTAAACGTGGGTTGACACTGGTGAAACTTTACTACCCATTGACGACAATGTTAGGGAAAGGGGCGTGGAATTGGCTACTTGACAAAAAAATTTTTTTAGTCCGTCGTGTAGATTTGTAAAAAGTATTGGACACGTATTTTTTCCTTTTTTTACGTACTCAAAAAATAACAGAGATATATTGAGTTGAAATTTCGCGTGACGTCACAATTCGGTGCGGTTTGTATGGCCCTTATAATGAATATTGACGTCACGAGCCCCCCACCCTAAACTTTAATGCGCTTTATCTATGTTCATTTTCATTCAATTATAAAAGCAAAAAATACGTGTCTATTATTTTTTTATTTTCTAACTGACGGACTAATTAGAATTTTGATATTCATACCTTGGAGAAAACCCAATTACTCTTAGGTATAGACCATCAGAGTGTTTGTTTGTGCATGCTCAGTTGTCATGATATTTGGGACGATAATTTTGAATATCCTCCCTCAATTTTCTCTCATTACAACCTGTTTAAGCGATACATTTTAGGGCTTCATAGCAATGGCCAAAACAGAATTCAAAAATATCTTCATGTCTATCACAGCTATTTATCTTGGGACTATTGGCACTATACAGATGTAACAGGCCTTATATATATTATGTAGGAAACTGGGCTGTTTTCTGCGGTTTCACCCGTGGTTGTTTCGGAGTCCCCGCGGGAATTCCGGGTTACAATATAGCCTATAACACAAATGACGTGGCTCTCTATTGGTAGGTAAAATAATTTTCAAAATCGGTACAGCAGATCCAGAGATTACCCTCTACCACCTCACAAACTCACAAACTTAACCATTTTATAAGTAGCTAACTAGCTGTCCCCCGCGGTTTCACCCGCGGTAATTTCGGAATTCCCGTATAGAAATTTCGGGATAAAAAGTAGATACCCTATGTCACTCAGGACTACCGTAGCTTGCTACAGGTAAGTGAAAGAATTTTCAAATTCGGTTCAGTAGATCCAGAGATTACCCGTCATTAACTCACAAACTTTACTTGTATAATATATAGTATAATATATAATATATAGTATAGACTAGCTGTGCCACGCGGTTTCACCAGCGTGAGTTTCAGAATTCCCGCGGAAACTCAAAAGTAGCCTAATTTGCTTCTAATAATTATCATCAGCAGTGAAAGTCCCGTCAAAATCGGTCCAACTGTTTCGGAGATTCACCCACCTGAGTTTCAGAATTCCTGCAGTAACTCCAAACTTCTTTCATAATCTCCTTCTCGTTACAATAACAAACACAACAAAAAAAAACGTGAAATTAATTCATCAGCCGTTCACGCGTGCTGATGCCGTGAGATCCAAGGCTATTATATTATTCGTGTCCAAGGGAAATAGGGATTCATTTTTAAATATACCTAGTTACATATATATAGGTATATAGATAAATAATTTTTGTAAGATAATGTAAAGTATTTTTGTACAAACTTTGTCATGACTGTGTAATGGAAGGAACTCATGAGAACAAAAAACTTTAAAACTTATTGATAACTAGCTGACCCCCGCGGTTTCGCCCGCGGTAATTTCGGAGTTTCCGGAATAAAAAGTACTCTATATCCTTCTCTGTACCCCTGACAACGTGCATGCCAAATTCCATCCAAATCCTTTCTAGTATTCATCCTAGTTTACATAAAAAAAAAGAAATATGAAATGAAATGAAATGAAATATAGTTTATTCGTTACGACCAATATAACAATATGAAAATTAATTATTATGTTTTGATTAACTAAAACAAATTGGGGTTTGGGGACTGGATGTTACTTTTACAATAGGTTAATCTGTCTCATTCATACCCATAAGTTATTATGACGGTTACAGGCATAATTTTTCGAAACTAGTACTAAATACCTATTATTTATTCACTAGCTGTTTCCCGCGGCTTTGCCCGAGTGAATTTCAAGATTCCCCTGGAAACTCGTAACGTCGTCGGACATAATTGGCTACTTGACAAAAAATTTTTTTTTAGTCCGTCGTGTAGATTAGTAAAAAATATTGGACACGTATTTTTTCTTTTTTTACGTACTCAAAAAATAACAGAGATACATTGAGTTGAAATTTCGGGTGACGTCACAATTCTGTGCGGTTTGTATGGCGCTTATAATGAATATTGACGTCACGAGCCCCCCACCCTAAACTTTAATGCGCTTTATCTATGTTCATTTTCATTAAATTGAAAAAGCAAAAAACACGTGTCTATTATTTTTTTATTTTCTAACTGACGGACTAATTAGAATTTTGATATTCATACCTTGGAGAATACCCAATTATATTATTCTACATGCAATATATCTCATTGCTACTTCTGCATTTGTACGAATAATATTATTTTATATATTAGGTACTTATATAGTTCGGGGTGATTTTACAATTAGTTAAAAACTTTAGTTACGTACTTAAAAAATCATGGTGTTCGTGGAAGTACCTTATCATTATCGTCAGTTGGTTTAATAGAGTATTAAATAATTATTAGGTTTAATTACCCTATGCAATGTTAACTTCTTGAAATTAACTTTCTCGCCGTATATGTATAATAAAATCTGTTGATACTTTAAGTTAGAAAGGAGCATATAACCTTAGCAAAACGTAACATTATCGTTTAAACTTGGCAGACTCTAATTTGGATAATAATTCTTACATCAAAGAAGATCTTTGATGTCCAAAACCCAAATTAGAGTAATACAAATATGGCAGGTTAGAACGTTATAAATGAAATTTTGTTGTATGTATGTACATGTAAAATCTAAATGTAGGCCTGTCTAATTTGGTTTTACACGTTATATACTCTACATTCTACAAATCAGTCTGTACACATTAAATGTGTACTGCCACCGGGAGTAATTTTGTACAAATATACACACCGGCAGAATTAGCGGAACATAAAAAGGCAGAGTATAGAAATAATTACGTGTATATATTAAAACAAATAATAATTAGACGTGAAGTAATAAATTAATATACATCTTTTTACACTTTAAAAGTTTGTAATTAAATTATTAAATTTTATTTAAAATAATAATAAAAAAAAAACACTTTTTCTCTAATTTGTGGGCACACAAATAATGTTGCAAATTAAAGATTACTGTGATTTTAACACTAAATAAATGAACGATTAATAACGTGTGTTTCCCCTTCGTGATTCAACTTTTATTTGCAACATTGTCTGTGTTCTCACAAACTAGAGATTTTTTTTTATTTTGATTACTTTTAATAAAATTTAACTAAAAACTTCTTAAAGTCGATGTTAAAAGATGTATATTAGTTTATTACTTCATGCCTGATAATAATTTGTTTTAATACATAATATATGTTATTATTTCTATACTCTGCCTTTTTATGTTCCGCTAATTCTGCCGGTGTGTATATAATACCAATATATTTGGACTGGATATCGAACCACGCGGGAGGCGGCAACGCGGCAAGAACATGTGTTAGTTTTACCCTACACTAACAATAAGTAGTGTTTCATATCAATTAGAATTGTATTTACAGGTTAAATTTCATTCAAACGTAACATAGTTATTATTATCTTTGTTAGTTTGATTTCCGTTAGAATTTTGTTAATGAAAATTTAGTGAATCGGCCTTTCGGCTCAGCAAACATATTATGCGTAACCAATCATAGTTACTTAACAATAGTTGATCGGTTATTGTGTTTACCTTATGTATTTCCATTTGAATAATCTTAATTTCCATTTGAATAATCTTGCAATTTAATAATACCTAAAAATACGTAATAACACAAAACAGGGTTAACATAATAATAATTATAAGTTTGTAATTATTTGAATGAGAAATAACAAAGCCGAAATAAACCCCTGAAATACTTGTAATGAGGTTGAAGTGATGTTAAGTCAATCTGTTTACAGACTGATGCTTAATTAACTCTTAACCTAATCAGATGAGTCGGCATCGGCACTGTGAGAAAGTTTCACACCAGTTGTCAGATCCGTTTTATCGGGTCAATAGCTGACAGTTTTTGTGATTCGTGAACACACCTCTCCTTAATAAAATCTAATCTTAAGCTAGAAAGGTAGAAAACCTCTTTCTAGATCACCTTAAAAAGGATAAAAGCGATTATAAACTACATTTTGTTTTTGCTATAACAAAAGTTGTCTCGGATGATAAGAGAGTTACTTCATAGAGAGTTACTTATAGACTAGTATTATAAGTAGGTAATATTAAAATGCGAAAGTGACTATCTTCTTGACGCCTTTACTATTCCACCGATTATAATATTATTATGATCAGGACATAATATTGTACTTTTTATTCCGGATTACCCGCGGGATTACTCCAAAATCAACGCAAGTGAAACTGTGACTTCGTCGTTCCACCCACATCTCACGGTTTCATCTTTGATTAAATTATCAAAAGCTGCGAAAAACGTGTTTTTAGTCCAAATACTGAATTCCATGACTCTAGCCTCAAAACTAACTGTAACTAAATCCACACAAACTCTTTTCTATACTTCCCCTCTTAAGAGTCGAATTTCCAAAAACTGTTTCTTACGTTTAAGTGTTAGGCTAAGTGCTAACAGCTATATACTATACTAGCTGACCCCCACGGCTTCACTCGCGGTAATTTCGGAGTACTCGCGGGAATATCAAGATAAAAAGTCTGGATCACTGTAGGTCCCTATAAGTGAAAAATTTTCAAAATCGGTTCAGTAGATCCAGAGATTACCCCTACAACGTCACAAACTCACAAACTCACAAACCCACAAACTCACAAACTTTTGCTATAGAAGAGGAAGTTTTGAGTTTCTAAAGTCAGCGGTTTGGTTTCATTCATTCAGTAAATAATGTTAATAAATAACTCTAAGCGGAAGAAGTTACGTATGAGGATTTCTAAATCACAACGGGGAAGCTACGTACTTGAAATTATTTGAAACAGTCAAACAGCTGTTTAGTACATTTCGTATCACAATTGGTGCCTAAGTTGCACTGGAACGTATAGAAAGACGGAATAACTTCGTAAGAGCCAAGCGACAAATGTAAACAATCTTTTTCTAGCACTCTAGGGATATGGTGACCGTTTGTCACACTGAGTAAAGTTATTTTGAACAAGTGCTCACCTCAACGTTAGCAAAGTATCTTCAAGCAGTCCTTTTATAAATATATTTATAGCATGTATGTGGAGTGTAGAGTTCCTGTAACACAAATTACATGCTTAGATTTTTTTTAAATGACATACTAAAATTGAAAATAAAAACGGTATCACACCGTATTTGTTACTGTTGTTTTAAAATGTGGCAATAACTTATCTACTTAATAAAAAAAAAATCTTGCGGGGATCTTCCAAGCTCCATGTTCTTGACCAAATTTCAATATTTTTCTTGAACTGCCAATTTTTTATAAAAGTAACCACCAATTAATTAATAAGGCTTTTAGCTTTAGCTTTTGAATCGCATCAATTATTAAAATCTTAGTAAAATAATGATATCTATTTCCTCTACACAGTCAGGCACTTTATCAAACATGGGAAAAGTTTTATAGACCATTAGAATCAAAAAGGCATGACTTTTTATATACTCGGTATTTTTTCTAGATTTGCATTCGTTCGAGCAGAATATCGAATGAAAATATGTATACCTAATTTGCATTTGATTTGAGATAATGTTACAACGACTAAACTATTATATGTATATTACGTCTTCGCTAATATTGTTGGTAAATCAATTCATAATTCACATAAGTGAGTCACAAAGGGGTTTCACCACGAAGTACCTAATCATATTTCTGAGGTTTAGACCCTCAGACCAAATAAAAACTAAAGACGGAACGTCTAGAACAACGGAGTGAAGCTGGTTGCGTATGCATGTGGTGTTTAGGAAAGCGCCACAACAATTCCCAGGTATGCGGAGCTAGGATGCGCAACATGATAAAATTTTATCGAGCCATTTTATCGATTTTCGTCGACATAATATATAGTTTTGTCCACCAGTGGTAAAAAATGTTTAACCGAATCTAGTCTTAACTCAATACCCCACTACTGCACTTTTTTGCTTGGACGCCCACAAATATTTGTCGTGTCGACAATTTTATCTTTCGTTCGATAAACATATCATGTTGCGCATCCTAGCTCCGCAGGTGTCTTTTTCTTGTGTTTGCGTGTTTCTGTGTACGTGCACGGCGTGGTGTCTTTTTTTTGGTTTCACTTATTTGTTCTACGCGTTCCGTCTTTAGTTTTTATTTGGTCTGAGTTTGGACCATGCTGCAGTGAGGCGGACCTCCAGTTCAAAATTAGCCATAGCACCGTACGCTTGTCAAATTAGTTTTACATTAAAATTCACTCCAAAGCTACAGGGAATTTTAACAATGCGTTTCCTTTTTACTGTCTAATCCAATATCAGTTCCAAATACTCATCTTGTAACTACGCTTTATTAGGATTATCGTGTAAGACATGATCCATCATCTGATTGATCAAGTCTAATGATATGAAACTTGTATACCCATACATCCCTCGAAAGGTCATTGTTGCTTAAAGGTCCAGTGAAGGGCATTTTAACGAAAGTAAGTACGTAATCAATTATCTTCTCAGATTCCTTTATGCTTGTAGTCGTCCTATACATTTGTGGCGAAAAAATAACGTACATATTGTGTGTGTACTTTAGCGGAATAAAGATCGACACGAACGACGACACGACGGGCGGAATTGAATATTTGAATGGAAAATTTAAATCACAAATTCGTCTGTGTCGTACAATTTAGAAATATTTTTACCGTTTGACTTAGAAATTTAAATATCATGCTAATGGTTTAATAATTATAATTGCATGGTTTTTCTTTGTATTAAAACTAATTACCTATAGTATAATATCGAATATTCTTTATTTTTGCCCGCAAATCGGTTGATTAAAGTGTAGTCCCAGATTTACAAATAAATTTCCTCAAAGTAATTAATTATTATTTAGTGCTGGTATGTGTTATTGTTAGACCAAATTATAAGCGGTCCATTTACTTTGTGTTTGTTTATTTAGTTTTTGATACCTATGTACATTAAACCTTTGCTGGTAATACGTACCAACATTAGCCCAATGTGTCAAGGGTATCTGTTGGGAGTTACTACATACCTATTTTCGGCGCAGGTTAATATAATACTCTGTGTGTTATAATCTATACACAAAATCTATATTTGTGAAATCCTGTTAAAAAATATGAATTGAAAAATTGTATAATGCGGAAGATCGATTTCACACTGTTCCTAAAAATCGATGGTTGACTGACTGCAAACTATCCGCCGCAGTGAACATCAGAATTATTATTTAATTATTGATACATAAAAGCAGTAGGAATACCTGATTTTGAGCATGATAGTATGATTCGATGGCATACATTATTTCCTGAAACTAAAAGATTGATCGAATGAATTATATCAGTGGGCGTATAAACGCGCAAGTGAAGCTTTTAAAAAAATTGAAAAAAGAAATCTTAAAATATCATGATTAGAACCAGTATTTTACTACATATTATTTAGTTAGACGTCGTTGTAGAAACACTGGTTCAAGACACGATTGGTCAACAATGACTTAATGACAATTTAAGAAGAGCTTACATATTTTGACGAAACGTGTAACGGTATCAATTAAGTACTTAAACCATAGAAATTTTACTTCAATATCAAGCACGCGTCGCATCGAGAAACTCCTCCTTTTCAATCTGCATATTATGTTTTATGTACAGAGACTATATTTGTATTAAATTCCCAACATTTCAATAGAGCTTGGGGATCCCAAACGTGACTATTGCCGTTTTATAGTTATTAGCCACGATTTTCTTTGATAAAATTTCATTTATTTAATGGAAAGATTCTTAGAAAGAAAGGCTAGTTATATTAAAGTTAAATGTCGACTTCTTTGTGGAAACGCCGCGAAGAAAAGAGAAAAGAAATGAAACGCTGAACCCAAAGTCGTTTAGTGGCATATGGAAACTTAATGCGCGTAAAATTAAGTAAAGATACGACAGCGGCGGTAACATAAAGAAAAGGAAAATGTACGTTTTTGACAACTTTTAGTCCACGTAGGGCGACAGAGATAAACCCCCCATTGTCTTTTTAATATCTTTAAAGTAAAGTTTACTTTATAGAAAAATATTCACAAATTATTGTTTAGAATCACATCTATTGACATGATTTTTTGATCTCTACATTTTGTTTAGGGGTCATCCATAGAGAATGTCACACTAATTTCGTGATTATTACCCCTCCTCCGTTCTTGTCACAGTTGGCTATATTTGTGAGACCCCGTCTGCCTAGTATGGCATCACAAATTTGTAAAAACTCTGTTTATGTTCAATAAAGTATACAAACAAACAAACAAATTTTGCAATTTTACATCTAGAAATTATTAAACTATAAGAAAGCAATTCCGACAAAACAATTGAAACCAAAGGTCGCCAGCAAAAAAATTGAATATTATGCCTTTTATAACCCTTGAACCTTATACAGTTTGAGTTGGAAATATTTTTAAGTTTTTCGTTCCAATTGGACATTTTAATACTAAGATGTACCTATGACATTTTTTGATTTGACGTCACAAAACTTCGAACCCCTCCCACCCCTTGGTACACGATGTCACACTTCGACGACATTATGCCCCCACCTTAACGTGTGACATACTTTATGGATGGTCCCATATTACAACATTTTTGCTTTATACAATACAGATTTTTAAAGTAGGTATTTCTTGGGACACTGGAAAAGTCTTTGACGGTTTTCGTTCTAACATCGAACGGGTAGTCCTAGTCTTAGATTAGTTTTAGCTAAATAGACTATTTGTTACAAACATCGAACACTTACCGCCGCACTCAGAGTCGACTTTAACGATTACTTAGTTAAGTATAGATTTTTAAAACAAAACTGCCGCAATCAGACCAGTTTAATAAATTAATGTTAATTGGCATTTAACATCTCATTAACTCATCTCTCATCTACAACATCTCATCTCTCTAATATTTGGGCACCTGGAACGTTTAAGATTGCGTTTTTGGGACGCGCGTTACGGGCAAGGAATGTTGCTGGTCATAGTGAATAAGGGCTTCTGAATAAGGGGTTCTTAAGTCATTAACGAGAGCGCACGTGTTTTATTTGTGGTCATAATAATATGTTTCCACTTGCAATGGCGTCCACAAGTAGCGGACTCAGTAAAGCTAATAGAAATCAAAGTAAGGTTTGGCTTATCGGTCAATTATTATACGAATTAAGCCAATCAACGTTGCCATCCATCGGTGAAGTTTTGCGTTTTTTTCACGTATGCTTTTCTTCATCTATACCTAGATGAAGAAAAGCATACGTGAAGCTTGCGGAGTTATGTGGGAAAAAGCTAGTATAACAATTCAATTAAAAAAACATGTCATCAGTAAAAATGAAAAAAAATTAAAGAACGGAAGAATCTTAAAAAATATTAAATAAACAAGAAAAAACGTTCAGAAGCATTAAAGGAAGAAAAATTACATGATTTATGTTAAATACTGAATTCAAGCCTCTACTGGTTGGTCAGCACCAAGAAACGACTTATAATTATATTGAAAGACCTTAAAGCCTTTGAAAGCTTTAACAAAAATATAGCTACTGTTGCACTGTAAAAGATTATAAATAATTTGTGGTATTTGTCAGAAGAGGTATTTCGCTTGTATTTTTCTATGACGAACTTTCAATCCAAGAGAAGAAGAAAATGGTAGAAGTACTGAAAATTGAAGGCACATAAGATAGCTTTAAATGAATAAACTTTGATATCACACATATCCACGAAAACAATATAGAAAACTTTGTGAATAGTAATTCCTTAAGATTCTTCCAGATCCTAGGTATCTCATCAAATTTGTGGAAAAAAGACGTGGAAACTTGAAACGAAAACACTGATTATAATAGCTGCCAAAAATACTTTTCATTCTTTGCAAGTAGTGAATGAGATAGCTGAGCGCGGTGTTGCTTTAATGGTAGAATATAATAAATTAATTACAAATAATGAAGAACAAAAGCAATATTTGCTTTTGTTGGTAAAAGAGTATAGGAAAACGTACCCTAGTACTAACAAATCAACCCTTGTATCTTAAAAATAAATGATTTAAATATCTACATAATATCTTAATTCATAACAACAACAATAATTTTGTAATATTTTTTATGTCCTGGCTATAAAAATAACAGAATCTAACAAATACAGGTTTTTATTGAAAATTCAAACCTTGGTAGCGACCTCTACATGTCATTTAAAAAATAAAAAATAAAAACTGAAATAATTTCTTATGGTATATAATCAAATTACGTGGTGCCCCGCGAAATTAAAGAATTTTTTTTTTCTTAGGAATAAGGACCACCCTAGTGAACATACATAAAAAAAAAACATACATACAATCTAACATAGAACCTCCTTCTTTTTGGAAGTCGGTTATTTTGGACATGCATCTAGAGACAGCTTGAGCACCGCCGGTTCTACCCTCACAATTTCTCCAAGAACTTTTTATTGTTCTTATACGTAAATAAATGAGGCTAATAATATGTATATTGTGACTATACTGGACTGGTCATCATGTCACTCCGTAATCAAGAGTTCTCTCTTTGTATGTTGTTGTATGCTGGATTACGAATGCTATTTAGGAATATACCTACAGTGAAACCTGGTTAAGTGAGACATCAAGGGACCTGCAATGTCGTTTCACTTATAGAGGTATTCCACTTACCCAGTGTCTCAGATATACAGGTATAAATAAATATCTGTCTCATTTACAGAGGGTTTACGTTTTTGTTACGAAGTTGCTTAACCCATGTTAGCAAACACTGTTCAAGTTCAGGATATTCTGATAAACGTACACGTTTTAGTTTTCCTTGTCCATCAGAACATTGTGATTCAATTTTATGTTTACTCTGAATTATTCTACAAAGAGTAGATTTTGGCACATTAAATTCGGCACAAACTTCTTCGCGTGTCTTCCCACTTTCATAAACGGATATTAACTTCAGTTTTTCACGTAATGATAACGATTGTAGCTTTCGTTTTGACATTTTTCAAATAAACATCTGTATGATAGTAAAGCGAAACTAAAACTGAAGGTAATTGAAGCTCAAAATTTACTTACGTACTTGGAATTACGTGTGGAATTTGTGGGTAGAATAAGAATGAGTAAACAAACAATGTTATCTATGATGATAAATCGAAAGAACAAATCCCAGATATAGAGGTTTACCTCGTCCCACTAACAGAGGTAATTCAGTGCCAAAGTGTTGGGACCTCAGCATGAGTTCCAGTTATGGAGGTTTCTCACTTATCCAGGTCCCACTTAACCAAGTTTCACTGTACATGGTGATAAATAAAGTTGTAACCATATTAGAAGATTGCGTGTCCTGGTAATCGCATACGACAGTTTGACATTGGTTTTAAAAAAAATACTAGGTACAAAGTTTTGTAATGAACTTCTCTTTTTTATTTTTTTAATAAAACTAGCCGTTTCACTCACGTGAGTTTCGGAGTTTCCACTGGAACTCCAAACTTGTTTTATTCTTCCTCTAATTATATTAACAAACACAACAAACAAAAAATTAGCGAAATTGGTCCAGCTGTTTACGCGTGATGCCGTGAACAAGGGAAATAGCGATTCATGTTTATATAAAGATACTAGCTGTCTCGCGCGGTTTCACCCGCGATAATTTCGAAGTTCCTGTGGAATTATTCCATACAAACTGTGCATTGTGCAACCCCTTTTCATCCCTTTAGGGGTTGAGTTTTCAAAAATCTTTTCTTATCGAATACCTACGTCGTACAAAGAACACACCCTCCAAGTTTCAGGTCTCTACAATCAGCTGTTTAGGCTGTGCGTTGATCCATCAGTCATTTAGGACAAAGCATTTTATATGACGTATAGATTTTTATTGATTGCTTTCTAAACAAACATTATATCGCGTAACTAGAGAGATCGTGAACTGTTTATAGGTGACGAGTTCGAGATCATTTGATGCAAATTATTACAGAGACACGTTAAATATAAGTAAACAGTGCAAAAATTTAGGGTGGTTTATGTCCTACCGGTTCCGTTATCAGTGTCAAATTATTATTATCAGTGTTAAATCATAATTGATTACCAGAACACGATCTTCAAATACGACTACACCTTCCTGTAACATCCTATATAATGCACGTATACGTAGTACAACTTAGGTATATAACATTAATAATTAATAATAATTAATATTAATTAAATAAATAGTTAAACATCGCATCTATGTTTACCACGATACAAGCTAATGACTTAGTGTAGGATCAAGTAGATCTGTATAATGGGAAATATTATTATTATCATTGGAATTGTTCTTGTGTTTACGGTAGAAATATAGGTAGGGACCGGAAACGACCGTACTTTTTCCATTATCACTCATGTTACTTTCACTGTTCATCTAACCCGAAAACGGATTTGAACTATACAATATTATAGTCATCGTATAGTGTTGTGGGTATGTTGCGTAGGTACTTTGACCAAAGGGATGTGTTCCTTCGTTTTCGGTCATTGTTTAGATGAATTCAAAGTTAAATATATATTTTTCTACTAATAAGTAACATAATATCATACTTATTATGTTACTTATCCTTAGACTCCGAAATGGATCCCTCTGTCCGTCAGACTAAGTGTACGATCACCGGGAATCGAACCTCTAAACTTGCAGAGAGAAATAATAATAAGTATATAATAATAATCCACTTCACCAAACACAGATCAACTTGATCCCACATTAAACTATAAGCTTGTGTCGTGGAAACCAAACGTGGTATATAATAAATAACTATAATAAAAAGTAACTATATTACATACATATTATAATATGCAAATATAAACATCCCCAAACTGGAAAGTAGAATCTTGTGTTCATTACAAAAATTTCACCCTCACCAGGAATCGAACCCGGACCTTCTTTATTAGCCGGGAGGCATGGTGACCTATTGCGACAACCCGATATTCAAAAGGTCAAAAAATATCCTTTTTAATATAACCTAACTTATTCGTACTCGTGTTATAATGTAAAATAAAAAAATATATTACAAAACCTTTGAATATAAGTGTCAAGGGAATAAATACATAAAAAGCTTTGCTATCGTAACCCTTCCAACTATTCCTTTTTGTCTTACCCTTTGCGAAAAAGAAATCGTTAACATTAAAATCACTAGTTTTGTGGAAAACTTTTATAAGTTTTCCTTTGCAGTAGCAAAGGGACATTTTGCTACTCCATTCCATTCGATAGTGTGTAGAAAGCAACTCTATTTGGCCTAAATACTTTTTATCTTAAAGGCACTGAACTCTTTTGCCGGCTGAACTCTTTCTGTAGGTACATAACAAATGTTAACTGGTAGAGAATTTCGTACTATGTTTTGCAAAGTTGTAATAAATTATAATAATAATAAACCCTTTATCCTGAACCATTTGCTTTCTTGATTTCTTAGTGTTAATAGGATATCTCTAAGCTCAGTGTGCCTCTTGGCATAGGCCTCCTCTAACATCTTCCACTGCTTCCTGTCTCTAGCGACTTTTCTCCAGTTTGGATCCGCTGTTAAAGTCTTATCTCATCTTCCCATCTTTAAAACTGTCTTCCTCTTTTTCTTTTGCTATCTCTAGGATACCAGTCTGTTACTATTTGACTCCACTTTCTTGATTACTTCGTATCATATGGCCCGTCCATCTCCATTTCAATGAGTAAGGTGGACTCCAATTAAAAGCACTTCCATTACTCCAGTTTTTGTTCTTATCAAGGTGTTTGTTATTCATCTTGTTTTTTGATACTTGTCATGCTTCTTTTCATTACTCTCTGGCAATATTCTAACATGTCTCTGTGATGTTTTGTTAGGGACCAGGTTTCAAGGACATTTAATTCAGGGACAATTAAATAAATGTTCATTATACAGACAATGAACTTTGAATATTTGTTATTTAATCATAATTTTGGATGTCATGATCGCGAAATCGACTTAACAGATTACAAGGATAACCTATTAACATAGATATATATATATATATATATATATATATATATATATATCATAGATGATATATTTATCAATTCAAAAGATATTTTTTTTGCATGCCTGCATATTCTTATAAACTTTTTTCATATATAATGAAATTTTCTACATAATACAGACTGATTATAATACTCTTGAATGTGTTAGTTCTATCTATGGTGTACGTACGTACCTATATGTATAATTAAAATTTTTTTTTTATATTTTCTTTGTTGCCAGAGTGAAACTCGGCAACTGCATGGGGCTGGGTGAGAGGCCCTATGTCCCGCCGTGGTGGGGCCAGCTGGCTTGGTTCACCATATTCGCAATCATGTTGCTGCTCGCCGTAGTGGGAAACCTATTAGTTATATGGATCGTACTTGGTAAGTCTTGGTCCTTGTGATTAAAGCTACAATCGTTCGGTCTCAGTCTCGGTCTCGGTAATTGATGGTATCAACAAAAAGCTTGAATTCAATACATATCTATATTATTTTTAATATAGAAATTTTGTGACTGACCCATCAACGCTCAGTCGAAACTAACAAAGCAAAAAAAATGTAGATAGGTACACTGTGAAACAGTTTTTGGAAATTCAACCACTAAAAGGGTGAAAAGAGAGTAAAGTTTTAAAGGAAGTCCTCAGTTTCCATCAGTTTCAAAATTAGACTCATGGAATGAGCAGTTAGCAATATAGACACTGCCTTTCATCTCCGTACATTTTTCTTGAGTAAGATGACGATCGATAGTTTGTTACATAATAAATTAAACTTAAATAGGACGTGCGTTAAATATTTACATGCAGTAAAGTTTAAATTCATCGGCTACCAAAAAATTAATTGAAAATATTTAAAAACAAATAGGTAATAATCTACTTAATTTATGTTGGTCATCTTAAAATATCCTAACTAAAATCGTTCCTCGTAAACTCGTAAAGTACAGCCTCTATTTTCCGCTCAACCAGTTGGTTTGCAAAGCAGACACGGAACAAACATTGATAATATATACATACTACGTGTAGATACTTATATATTATGAATAGTTCAAACATCAGGTTGTTGCCCCGAGAAGAGCGTTGTTTGTATCGAATGACATAAGTAATTTGGCAGAGTTTGGTATCTATTTGGGCTTCGTAAAAATATCTTTCCTTATACAGTAATCAAGAAAAACAAAATGATTCATCTTTTTAACTTTTACTTAAGAGTCATAATGTTAAGAGAGCTTAATTTCTTGTGTTGTACCTATTTATTGTTCCACAATCACTTTAAGAACAAAAAATTAACAACCTAATTTTTTTATCAGATCTTATTGTAAGGAAGGATTGCCTTAAAGGTGTCATGTAAGTATATGTATATATACTTACATGAAAAATAGGTATATGAATGAGTGGTGAACGAAATATATGAATGGTGAATATGGTGGTTTATGTAACTTTGAAAAAGGACATCCTCGATTCGACCCGGTTTTTTATAATATTTGTCCCCACTATTTTGAAACTATTGTAGAGATTTGCATGATTTTTACTGTCGAAAAAAATATAAAACTTCGATACGTGAAATTTTATTATGTTGTTTGTTTTCTTTTTATTAACATAATAGCATTAGAAGTTTGAATAGTTTCTTCGTCTTAAGACAGAAAATGAACGATATAAAAGCAGATAAAAATATTTTATATTGTATTATATTGTATATCTAATAAAATAAGCTTAAAATCCTTACGATCAAATTTTACCTAACAGAATAAAAACTAAAGTCGTCTAAAATTAAGTTATAAAAATCTTGACGTTCTTGATCGTCTATTGGTTACGAACCCATAACGTCAAGTCGTAATTTTGGACAATTTACTGCGGGCACAACCGTTTCAGGTGGCCTTGGTACAGAGTTTTGAATTTCGGGTTAAAATATATGCGTTGCTATACTAAGGAGATAAATAAATACGAGTATAATAAATACCTACCTAATACTTAAGACGGGCAAGAATGCGGGCAAGTAGGAGAGCTATCAAATTAATAAGATCTTCTCAAAACCATAGTGTACCAAATTAAAACAAAAATCGTGTGCAGGTATACATATATTATATATAATTATAATATGTTCGTAAAAAGTGTAACTTTTATTCTTATCTATGTATAAGGTACAAAATATACATAACTATTGAAAGTCATTCTTAAGCACACAATTCTTATATAGCTTAACTTATTTTCATACAACAATGTGTCGGAGGTTCGGTCCTAGCGTCTGAGTAAACATGTAGTAGGTATATACATTATCGAGTAATTAGTATGTTTATATCAGTTTTCTGTCACTGATCGTACAAGCTCTGCCTAGTAACTAGTTTGGGACCAAGTAGCACTGTACAATACAATATACTTTATTGCACCAAATGATTTTTACAATATTAAATATAATATAAATTAATTTCATGGCAAATAGGCGGCCTTATTGCTAGCAGCAATTTTTTCAAGGCAACCTTGACGAGATAGTACAGAATATGCAATATGCATTAATACAGTGGGTGGGTGCAGGCTGATACTGTGTTTATGATGTCCAAGCATTATTATATGTTTTTTGTTTCTCATTTTCTTTTTTTCTCAGCGCGTTCTGGTTTTAATATAGTTATGTTTCTTTGATAGCACATCGCCGGATGCGGACAGTGACCAATTGTTTTCTTGTCAACTTGGCTGTGGCTGATCTCCTGATGGCGACCCTGAACGGGGCTCCGAACTTCGTGTTCATGGTGACCGCTCACTGGCCATTCGGCTCGGCCACGTGCACCGCCAGTAATTTTACGGCTAATGTCACCGTTGCCGCTAGTGTGTTCACGCTAGTGGCGATCACTGTCGATCGGTTAGTGTTAAAATGCAATACATCAATATTTGAATTTAAAGTTTCAAGATACAAAATATTATTAATAAATAATTAAATAATTATAAATTAATATTATTAATTCGAGATACAAAATATAAAGCCGCTGTAGATATTAAAACTATATAATATTATATAGAGTCTAGATAAACTGTAAAGGTATTTAAACATAATAATTTCAATCTATGCGTTAGGGCAGCTTCCAAATAATTATGTACAGGGTGGTACAGAAAGGTGTAATCATATTTTAAGTTTGTGTTCTCGTAATCATTTCTACAATCGTTTGACACTAGTAACAGAACAGGTATGATTAAATAAACCACCCCAAAATTAGCTGAATTTACCTGATTACACTCTGAGCCTATACTGTATCTATAGCTGTGACTCTGCTAGTTATGATGAGTTGCTAGTCATACTTATGAGTTTTGTGGCATGTTTGTTTTGTTGCAGAATAGAATTAAAAAAAAATGGTTATATCCAGAGGTAAGGTTGTTGGGCTAAATATACCAATGTCAAAGAATTGCTTAAGAATACCTACCGAGACACAAACTTCAAATATGACCTTATAGTGTGTAATACATAGATAGATACAAGAATTGCTTATTTAAAGTAAAAAGTAAATTATTAGAAGTACCCCGTGGTTTAAGTTTTAATCCGAGCAAGATTCGAGATTACCGCGGGATATTTTTATTTCCTACTAGTTATGCACCGCGGTTTCACCTGCGTTAATTTCAAAGTTCCCGCGGGAATTCCGGGATAAAAAGTACCCCATGTGTCAATCTGATGTATAAGCTATATTATTGTGAAGTTTCATTTAAATCCATCCAGTAGTTTTTGCGTGAAAGAGTAACAAACATCCATCCATCCATCTATCCATACATACAAACTTTCGCGTTTATAATATTAGTAGGATAAGAACGTATAAACCTTCCGGAATAGAAAATATTTAATTTTATGTTTTTATGTAATAGGGGGCAAACGGGCAGGTGTAACTTCTGTAAATGATGATGTATATGATGCTGTAAATTAATGCAATTTCTGTTAAATATCCTACTAATATTATAAATGTGAAAGTGTGGATGTTTGGATGTTTGTTACTCAATCACGCAAAAACGACTGAACGGATTTGGATGAAATTTGGCATGCACGTTGTCAGGGGTACATACAAGGACATAGGGTACTTTTATTCCCGGAATTCCCACGGGAACTCCAAAATTACCGCGAGTGAAACCGCGGGGCACAGCTAATATAATAATAAAACCACTTAAAAATCCGTAGCCTAGTTTAGAAGAGCTAAGCAGACACACAGACAGGCCAGGCAGACTAGATAGCTACTTTGTTTTATAGTACCTAGGTATTTGTAAATAAATTAATGACTGTGCTATACCGTATACTATACAGCGTATATCATAGTTATTTTACGTATCTGTATTGTGTATATGTGTATTTTAAGAAGGAATGACTAACCCTTTTTTCAGAAAGCGATTAGTTTGTTCTTGCTGTAGTCTATATAAAGATTAATGGTAAATTATTCATAAGGCATATGTCAACAAAACTAAACGGGTACATCATTAATATGTATTACTTTGATTAGTCGCATAGTAAAGAAACAAGTGATCAAACGATAATTACTTATATTAGTGAAAAATTATGTTAGAGAAAGTCATAGTTTGCACTGACATGTATAATTATTCTGTAAATTTTTTACAATAAATCTTATATTTAGGTTTTTAGCTATGTAAATTCATAAAATTATTATTATTATTGGTTTTGCCATCAGTACGCCTTTTTGCATTTTAAAAATCCTACACACATTTTGCTCACTTTATAAATGAGACAAACTTCTAAAATGATCTGATAATCACTTTAGAACTTTGTTCATATTGATTTTTTGCTTTATGAAATTGTGATTGTTTATAGATACGTGGCAATAGTGAAGCCGCTTCAACACAGACTAAGCCGGCGAGTGGCGCGGGCATCCTTGGTAACAGTGTGGTGCTCCAGTGCCCTTTTAGCACTGCCCAGCCTCTTATATTCAGATACATATACCAAAAAGTAAGACATAATAAACATTTATTTTTAAATTTATTATTTATAAATATTTTTTTAAAAATCGATGTACATAGGTACTTGCCGATTTATAAAGCTGGCACCGTGCTCTATTGCGCGAGATAAAATAGCACTTTAGCATTAGATATGTAATCATATAAAATGAGATATTTCCCTGGGAAACCGAACCCTTTTTCATTGCAAATGGCTTTAGTTATCTAACATTTTGTATCTTGAGGTTGAGAAATTAATACTAATGTGCCATCGAGGTCGAGAAAATGAGCCCGTTACATAATAAGCAGTCCTAAAACGAATGCCTAATCCGAGAATATTGGTGCTATAAAATAACTTTGTAAGAAAAAATATAACTACGAAATAAGTTGGTACTACCTAGTATGAACGACTTGGTGACCTAAAAACGATTTTCATTGCAATAAATACGGTAGGTATGCGTAGGCACATACCGTACAATAAACGGTACAAAGCGGAGTACAATCTTCGCCTTTTCGTCAGCTTTTTGATATAAAAAGGTCTAGCTCTCTGATTGCTTCGATGAATTTGTTACTTTAATGCTTGTTATAAGTTGAAGAGGCATATAACTTTGCTAGTACGCAAATAGGTACATGAATAAAAACAATCATACCTATGAAATCTTTGGATATACCTATAAGTTATAATAGGTAGTCCAAAAAAAAAATTAAAGCACAGCATTGCTGATCTGGGGGCACGGTAGTGCCCCCGCCAAGACGAGCCAGCAAAGCGCAAGGGCATTACCTACCTTTTCTCGAAGCGTTTCGTCGTTTTTTTGAACCCTTGTAACTTGGGTCTGGATTATACCAGATAAACAAAATTTTCGGAATATGTTGTCAATAGCAGACTTATTAAATGTATAAAGTTTTAATTGTATAGCTCCCATCCTTTAGATTTTATTGATATCTAAAAAACCTCGATTTCGTCACTGACTCACTGATGATCATCAAAATTCTTAGGGTACTTCCTAATGTCCTAGAAAGCTGAAATTTGGTATGTAAGCTAGTATTAGTAAACAAACAACAAAAAAATTATAAAACTTGTAACTTTTATCTCCCAACCCCTTAAATTAGGGGATAGAAGTTTGTATGAGACTTCTGCAATTTTGACTTACAAAAAGAAATGAAATCCCAACAAAAACATTTTCATGTAAAATGTTGCCGAGACGAGACCATATGCCAGCACTTTCAAAAAGTTATCAGATCTTATGTAGAGCCAAGCTTCTAACTCTACACGCCTTAACTCTACAAGGTCTAACTTCACAAACTCTACACCTTAGCCAAAATATGTGGCTTGGCCGTTTCGTTACTACAAAGAACTATTATTATATAACAGAAAAGTAATGAAAAATGGACCAATTTTTCACCTTAGGGCCTAAGGGCCATGTGAATGTAGCGAAATGGTCAAGCCACATATTTTGGCTAAAGTGTAGAGTTTGTGAAGTTAGACCTTGTAGAGTTAAGGCGTGTAGAGTTAGAAGCTTGGCTCTACATAAGATCTGATAACTTTTTGAAAGTGCTGGCATATGGTCTCGTCTTGGCAACATTTTACATGAAAATGTTTTTGTTGGGATATATTTTACCGAATATAAATGGGTTCAATTCTCCGAAGATATTTAATTATTCATACAGTTAAAGGTTTTACTGATCCGAAACAACAAAAACAACCGTAAAACAACAGTGTTGTTATGAATCAGATAAATATTAGCCCGTATAAGGAATAATTACTAACTGTTTTGTTATCGTTTAAGGTATATAAACGGCGAAAGGGAAATTTGCTTTATCAAATGGCCTGATGGTACCAGCTATCCTACGTCAGGAACAGACTATTGGTAAGACTGAATAAATCATGATAACTTGTGAAAGTAAACTATACTTAGATATTATTATATAACTAGCTGTGCCCTGCGGTTACACCCGCGGTAATTTCGGAATTCCCGCGAGAATTCAGGGATAAAAAGTACCCTATGTCCTTCTCTGTACCCCTGACAACGTGCATGCCAAATTTCATCCAAATCCGTTCAGCCGTTTTTACGTGATTGAGTAAACGTATGCGGGGATATTGAGCTCGAAAGCGCATTTTCATCCGACTTGCTTCAAATTTATCGTCACTGCTCAGCTCCAGCACTGTCTTACCGCCGCACTTAGAGTCGACTTTAATGAATACTTAGTTAGGTATAGATTTTTAAAACAAAACTGCTGCAATCAGACAAGTTCAATAAATTAATGTTAATGGGCATTTAACTAATTAAGTTACATCTCATTAAATGCCAATTAACATTAATTTATTAAATTTGTCTGATTGCGGCCGTTTTGTTTAGAAATCTATACTTAACTAAGTAACCATTAAAGTCGACTCTGAGTGCGGCCGTTAGCGTTATGTTATATAGCCTATAACTTGCCCAGGAGTAGGTATGGACTATAATCGTGCCAAGTTTGGTTAAAATCCCTTTAGTAGTTTTTTACCCATGCGTGCACATACAGACAGACAGACAGACAGACAAAAATGATTGCATTTTTGGCATCAGTATCGATCACCATTCATCCTCCAATATTAATTTTGAATATATATTCAATGTATAGAATTGACCTCTCTACAGTTTTATTATAGCTATAGATATGTTAAAGGTTATTAAATGTTACGTATAATAACCCTTTTATGAAATGTAGCTATGTAAAGTGACATTAGTAAAGTATTATATGTAACAAGAATTCTTATTTCTTCGTTCTAATGTCTATTACGTCTATAGGTATACATATATCTATTATGTTATATCTGATTTAGTTTTTGTATATGGCAGGTTGAGTTACCAATACATAATGATAGGCTTTGAAGCAATTTTTTTTATCTCTTGCTCGAAAACGTCCATTATCACCTACTAAAAAATATACAGGATGAATTTTTGAGACGGGACAGTAGGAGCAGGTACTTTAACCGTTATAGCTACAAGAAAACGCTTTTAGGAGACTATCCATAAATTTTTAAGATAATATGCTGAACTGCGTTTACAGATTTTGGAAAAAATGCACATTCAGCAAGAAAATGGTCATTTTACACAAATATTTTTTTTGATGCCAATCGATCCTGTTTTTTATAAGGACTCTACTCTCTAGTAGAAGGATTTAGTGGACCGACTGAGGTTTGAGTACTAGAAATGTCAGAAATCACAAAAAACTTTCCCCATACGTTTCGGTAAAAGATTCAAACCTCTAAATTAGCCCAACTTTCTGTTATGGGTAGATCCGCTATAATCCGCTAAAGAATACTGGCTGAAAAAGCAGGTAAGTAGAAAAAAAGTTTAAATTTCAATCTTCGGATGCGATTCGAATTGTTGGGTTATTTCAAGTTATCCTTAAGTTTGTGCTGAGAAAATTCTAGATTGTTACTTTAAATTTAGGTACTTCTTGTTAAAAAAAGTCGAAGTCTACAAAAAGAAATAGGTACAACAGTATTCCGCAGCTGAAAGATGCATTAACAAGGATTTTAAATGATATCCATCCAATAAAATTATTGGCTGCTACTAGCTCAGTACAAAAACGAGTGAACTTATGTGTTCGAGAAAACTGCGGTCATTTTGAGCAATTTATTTGGTAGATCATCTAAATGTAAGTGATGTTTGTCTGTGTCTAAAATACATATTAAAATGACTTATTTTATTATTATTTGTTTTAGTTCTAATTTTGTAGAAGATTCAATAATCTGCAACTATGATGATTGTCTATGTTTTCTGCTTCTAGGTACAGTAAGCCACGAGGCCAGCTTGACAAAAACTGTAATTATCTTATGCCTCCTGTATTTCCATACATAGGAAAAGGTTTTTGCGATTTCTGACATTTCTTACTCAAACCTCAGTCAGTCTACTACAGACTTTTAATCCTTACAAGAAACAGGATCGATTGACATCAAAAAAAGTTTTTGTGTAAAATGACCATTTTCTTGCCGACTGTACATTTTTTCCAAAATCTGTAAATGCAGTTCAGAATCTAATATATAAAATTCTCGTGTCACAATGTTGGTTCCCATACTCTTCCGAAACGGCTTGACCGATTCTCATGAAATTTGATATGCATATTCAGTAGGTCTGCGAATCGGCTACTGTCTATTTTTCATCCCGGAATTCCCGCGGGAACTCCGAAACTCACGCGGGTGACACCGCGGGGCACAGCTAATCACCGTAAACTACCTACCTACTTACCTACTTTTTTCCCGCAACCTCCGCGGGAACTCCGAAATTACCGCGGATGAAATCGCGGGGGACAGCTAGTATCTTAAAAAATTATGGGTAGTCTCCAAAAAGCGTTTTCCTGTAACTATAACGGGTAAGGTACCTGCCCTTAGATACTGTCCCGTCTCAAAGATTCACTCTGTATATAGACTCTACGCACCAATAACACAAGGCCCACCCGAAATTGCTAGAATGATGTATTCTAAACGATAATACGACACTACTAGAAAGGTTCGCGTGTCGCTAATGATTTTAATAATTGCAGCTAACGCGTTAGAATTACACGCGAATGGAAAACACATATAATGTAGGTATTTGTTTGTTTACTCGCAGTATAGAGAAAAGCATTACCTAATTTATTTATTTAGAACACAAAACAGATTACAGACGTAATAAACATAAAACAAGTGTTAATAATACAGTCAATACAGAAGTCCCACTACAATCTTTTACTTGTGTGCCTAGCATGCTTAAAATTATAAACAAAATTTTAACAAAAAAATTAAAACTGACTACCAAAAACACAAAACCAAAAAGCTAAAAATAAAAAGCTTAAATAACAAAATACCGATTTAATCCAAAAGACAAAAACACACGTAATATTATTATTGGTCTGTGCTACCACCGATCGGTTTGAATTCGGTGACAAGCCCGCTGGTGTCTGCCCACTTGGGTTGTTCTGCTCACGAAGAGCTGGTGGCGGGAGTCGACTTAGCCCATCTACCCCCTCCATATTTGGCTTGTCACCGACTTCATACCGATGAGTTGTAGCACAAACCAAATAATATTACGTGGGTTTTTGTCTTTTGGATTAAATCGGTATTTTGTTATTTAAGATTTTTATTTTTAGCTTTTTGGTTTTGTGTTTTGGTAGTCGGTTTTAATTTTTTTGTTAAAATTTTGTTTATTTTTCGTTTAAGTGAATCTGTTTGTAATTTATCTAAGTTACAGTATCCTAATGTCAACTGCTCATCACCTTTTACAAAATATTGCTTTTCCCGACGCAGGGACGTTAATTGTTGAGGAGTTCTCCTAATACATCACCATCAGTTCCACTTCACCATACACATTGTGACGAGCATAAATTATTTAGAAACCATATTAAAGTTAACGATTGGGAACCCGTGAAATACTTAGTATTGAGTAGTTCCGATAACTATCTGTGGTCTTTATCATCAGTTCCACTTCTTCAAATTTTACTTTTCGAAATCTTTTGAGACAGGCTGAGATAGCTCTGTATCATAATCCTCAGGACCTTATCCTGTAATGCTTAGACTCGGGTAAGCTATCGTTATGTATATAAAAGTGTTTTAATTCACTCTTTTTCTGACTCTACTAAAGTAACATTTTATGAAGTGATCCGAAACAGGAATAAGAAATAACACGGGGCAAAACAAGAATTTTTAGGAATGTGGGACGAAAACTTGAGGCGAAACAGGAACAAATCAACCGCGGGGTTTGGTAGTTTTTCAGAATATGAGGAAAATATATTCAGTAAAAACATGACTGTTACAAATAGCTTACAAAGTACATTCACAAGGTACACAATACACGTAGCTCACTAATACGTATAGAAGGCGTGCGCCACGCACACAGCAAGCGCTGCATCAGCTGGTCGAATACAACTCACAATCAGGTCATTGATCTTCGTCGATTGATGTAAGGCGAGCGCCTTCACAGGTTTTCTTTTTGATTCTGTTTTTTTATGTTTTATGTGATTTTTCCTCACCTCAAAAGTGTCCAATGTGCTGAGGAGCTATTTTAACTTAAAAAAAAACCTGCATACAGTTACAATCTGGTGTTCCTGGGCGTGACGTACGTCGCTCCCATGCTGGTGATGGTGTGGGCATACGCACAGATGAGTGCCGCGCTGCGGGGCCGCGCCATAGGAGAGTGCACCCACCATCAGATACAAGCCGTGAGGGCGAAGCAAAGAGTACGTACATTCACTATTACCCCGACAGTTGAAAGGCTATAATTAATCAAAGCGTCGTTTTTGCGATATTAAGTACAAGGTGTTACAGAAAGATGTAGTCATATTTGATAGATGTAGTGATATCTGACAATCTTATACAATAATTTGTCCATGGTATTCAGCTCAAAAACTTTTCTTCAAAATTTCGTAACCAAAACTAAAAAAAGTCGACCAATTCCGTAACACAATAAACACTGGGTGGGTGATGAACCAGCTACAGGTGACGGGTTCATCATCAGGTAATTTGATGCCATCCATGACCTTTAAGGTTCAGAGGTAATACACACACATCACGATACAACACGATCATCAAATATGACTTCAAAACTTCATAACTTCAAATACCTTTCTGTAACAGCCTGTAGGTACATAATAAATTTGGGAACAGCGGTTTTTCCGTCGATTAATATCTTTTAATTTCAGGTTATTACGATATTTTTTTGTTGTTTAATCGCACCTACTCCAGATTGGATGCATTTTGAGCTAAGTGATAATATTATGTAGAAAAATAACCTCGCATATATATTTTTTTTCAAAGAACTGCGCAATTAACTATTTACTACCTACTTTTATTTTACGTTTCGTACCTACTTAAATTTTTTCAGTACGTTTTGTGAAAAGATTGTCCTTTATATTAAGGATAGATGCTGGTTGTGTGCACTTGTTATGTGTAAATGGTGTTTAGATGATGAAATCTTAAATTTTTCGGTCCTGCGGAAAATAAAACTCTAAATCGCTTTCTCCCAACTTTAATTTTTTGTAGCGTATATCAAATGATCTTTCAACCATCGATTTAGAGTTTAGACCAATAGATGAAGGGTCAAAACCAATTGATAAGGGATAAGTGATAAAAACTAATTTACCTATACACACGGTGGAACAACGACGACACGACGTCGTGTCGTGACACTGTCGATGCAACATACATACAAACAATCTGAAGTAAATTAATAGTAAGCTGTGCTACCTATACATAGTTTATCGACTATGTATGAGTATACTAAGTTTACCTGAAATCGTTCATAGAATTTTCAAACTAGTGGTGGTTCTTTATGTAATAAAAGCGTCACAAACCTGAATACTTCACATTCAAAAGAGCTGTGGCTTTTAGCGGAACGGAAAGGCCAAAGCCAGTTTTAGAGCCTTCCAGTTAAAAAGATGCGGTTTGTGGATTTTCCCTTTATTTGTACACAAATATACGTATATCATACAGGCGTCTACCAAATTTTAAGTAATATGTACGTATAAATTATTTATATAGTGGTATTGAGTACCTACTTTGTATTACATAATATGATAAGTTTAATAAAAAAAAACTTATTTCCGGGCACGATAAACAAAATGAAATTTATTTAAACTTTTATTATATTAATGTTACCTTAAAACACAAAAAATAGGTACTTACACTCATATAAGTATTGGGTAACTTACGCGAGCAGATTTTTTGCAATTATTAACCCACCCCTCCCCCTCTTCAGCAAAAGTAAGCTTAGCTCTTACCCCTCTCCCCGTGCTTACGTAAACATTGGTACAATTGATTGATTCATGAGCATCAGTTATAAGTTTAGATATAAGTAAGGTCATCATTTGTAGCAATCCCCGAAAATGCATTTCGTTTTCAAGCATAGTCAATGTGTGGGTTATATGTAAAAATTTAAATAATTACTGCTGACGTAATCACCATCTAGATCCTCCCACCCCCCATGTCATCAAAAATAAGCAAAGCAAAGACCCCCCCGCCCCCCTATAGTGCTTACGAAACGGCCCCTAGTACAAAACAAATATTATCCAAATTACAATTTAAATTTAAATCGTCAATAAATTAAATTCGCGTAGTATGTATATCTACACGTTTGAAATTTCAATTTATACACTATTAGTTTGTCATAATAATAAAATTATATTATTAATAAGTGAGTGAGGCATGTTAGCTGAGGCTTATTATACCAACACAGTACAATAAAATATACCAATAACTTATGTTCAAGTGAGCGTATACCAGACCAGTGCAGATGCACTTGAATAACCTATAGTACTTCGTTATCCAAGCATTGTCTCGACTTTCTAGTTAGTTTTATTGTCGACTTTATAAAAATGAATGAACGCGACGCTATACGAATGAAGAACAAAATTGTTATGTTACAGAGTTTTCAAAGAACTCGTTGTTAGCGCGCTACAATTGATCGACTGATCAGGGCGCGACACTGGAAATGTGCTTTTCATGGTATCTTAATGTAATAGGGCGAATGAAAGTCGACCTAAAGTCTCAAACGATTTATCATTGTTGTGCAGAAAAGGACTAAAATACTTTTTATCCCGGAATCTCCGCGGGAACTCCGTTTACGTAAAAACTGCCGGGAACAGCAATTTATTGTACCTATATAATAACTATGTAGTTAGGTATATGTAGTATATTTCCAAAAAGTTCTTAAAAGGGTCACGCAAAACAGTTAGGTACGACAATTTAATTTTGTAACTAAACTGTGTTAATAAAAGTGTACTAAAATTATACCGTGACGCTGACGCACTTTCTTGTTAACCCCTATGTAAAGTTTTAGATTACTCCTCCCCCATCCCTAAAATTTAATTTTCATTTAATTTTATTTATTTTAGAAAAGTTACAGCTAAATTAACAATTTGGTCTATGTTAAGGTCACTACAGCCTTTATGTTTTCACATACAGAAAATATGTACAAGTAAAATCACGTGTATTATTTTAGTTCTAAGTAGGTAAGTACCTATATTGAAATGTTTTCAAATATTATTTCTATTAAATAATACAGATGCTTTTGGAGGGTCTCAAAGCTAAGCTAGTAGTTAATAATTTATGTGTGTAATCTACACATTAAAGACTTTTTTTAATCGTTAAAATGGGCCTCTGTAAATAATTCATACGATTGTAAAAATTATTAACTACTAGGTAGAAAGCTTCGCGACCTTCCAAAAGCATCTGTAATATTTAATAGAAATAATATTTGAAAACATTTCAATTCAATTTCAATTACTACCTACCCTACCTTTAAAAAAAGTCTTTAATGTGTAGATTACACATTAAAAGACTTTTTTTTAAACGTCTTAAAAATTATTACCAGGTAGAAAACTTCGCGAACTCTCCTAAAGCACCGCTTATAGCTAGTGTATGATCGATGTCTCACAAACGCTATCTACAAATAGAAAATATAGTCAGAATTAACTTATTCCAACTTATTCAGTCCTACGCATAACGCAAGTGATACCGTGATACCGTTTATGGTAACCAATTTCGACCGTAATAAATTTTGATATTACGACCGAGATAGTTCAGCAAGCGTCGCGCGTCGTACCAACGTGCATCAATGAAATCAAATTATCTAGGTGAGACTTGTGACGTTATTAAGCCAATATTTTCTTTGGCGTCAGTACTTATTTCTAAATCTCAATCTGGAGTCATTGTAACTTTAAAAGTCAGTATAATTGAGGCTTCTTCAAATATATTTTGAATATTAGACAATGGACATGATGGCAGGGTATAAAAATCAAAGTTATTTTTAGTCCATCAGTTACATAGTAAAAATATAATAGACATGTATTTTTCGCTTTTTAAAATTATTGAAAAACACTTAGATTAAACGCGTATAGGTTTAGACCGTGACGTCATAACTAAGTAAAGTGTGCCTAGGCGTGACGTCACACGGAATTTCAACCCGATGTATATCGCCGTTATTATTTGATTACATAAATGTATCCAAAAATTTTTTAATCTTCAAGACGCACAAAAAATTAAAATTTATTTGCTAGCCCATTTTTGTCAGCCCATCAGATATTAAGAAGTTTTTAAAATATCCCTACTGTGAGTAGTAAACAAATACTTAGTAAAATGCTTCCAAAGATAAAATCCTTAGTTGAAAGCTTTCTTATATTTTTATAGGAAAATGAATGAGGCTTTCACAAATGACACAGGCAAATCTCTTTTCCAGAAGTTATAATTAATTTACTAAAGATTACTTCGGGAAAAGAATAGAATCCTTATATAATATTTTGCGAAGTTTAAAGATCAACTTGGCAGTCTTTGTTAGGCGACAATTATATCTGGAGTACGCAGTCAGTAAGTAAACTAAGTAAGCAATAACTAAGTTTGTTGGAATATGTGGATTGCGATACCTTAACTCTAATCATGTTTAGAATGATGATAAACTTATTGAACAACAGCAGTATTATCATGATGTGTTATCACAAAGTTCAGTAGAAAATGATGGCAAAGTTATTTATTTATCAATGTAATCAAAAGGTAAATAGAGAATTATTTTTCTCTATATTACTAAGAGATATATAGATACAATTATACTATGTCAGTACAAGGGTCTAGAATCCTATAAAATTTTATGACACGACTTCCGAACCTTTTCTCATAGTCATTAACTAAATACTTTTTTATGATATTGGGTCTTGAATGAACTTCAGTATACGGTTCGAATGTAATAAATAGCGTTAACATAATTATCTTAACGTATGACTTATGAGGAGTGTAAATTATACTCTCCGTATTGAAAAGTACCACAGTTACGTATACATATATTTATACCTTTTATACTCACATATTTATGTTTTTATTTTTCATTATACCAATTTAAACCTATTGTTTATAGGGTATCACAGATTTCATTGTCTCAAATTACTTACACATATTCTATTTTATAAAATTCTTATAATTTATAATCATCGTACCGTCTTATTATTATGTAAGCTGGCAAGTAATGAGACCGCAATATACGGCGGTTGTTGACTTAGGGCCTTATTATGTTCCGCGAAGAGGTCGCCTTCACACCTCTTATATTATAATGATATTGACTTTCGACATGTTATTATATTGCTAGCCACCAGTTGATCTTATTAGGAACTACAGTAATGGCCTATATTACGTACTAAGATATACTTTAACGTTTACAAATCATAGACCACCAGCTTAACCAGACAGTTATGGTTAAAGAATATGAAAAATTTAGAAACGAATTTCATGCCGGAACGTACAAAGATAATTATGTATCTATGTTAACAATCCTCATGCATGAAACAGCATAATTGATAAGGAAAAGAATTTTCTTTTTTTCAGCCTGAACTGCACCCATTGCTGTATGTAGACTTTCTCATCGCGTTTCCATTTACCCCTCACTTTACTCTTTCAATTCAAGCCCTCTGTGCACTTTGTGCGATGTCTATAACCAATCTTATAGGCTCTCCTTATTATTTTTTCTTTTTTTTTCTTTATCCTTTCCTGGAGCTGCGTTCCTTGGTTCTCATGACCCATCTGACCACGTACATTCGTTCCAAGTACCCATCCCATTTCCATTTCTGGAAGCTATTCCATAATATTTACATATACTCAATGTTCACACCTAAGTTCAGAACTCCATTGCTTTCTGCATCCTTCTTTGTGCTACACGATAGTTAGTAGGTACTGTTTTTAGTCAAATCAAATATTTTTTTATTAATTTGAAATAGATCTTCACTATCCTTAAACATAATTTCCGTTAAAGTTTGGTAATAAAATTAGTAAGAAGCTTAATTACTACTTGTAACTACCTCTTGAACCTCTATCTGCTTTTTTCAATGTTAGATAGACATACTAATTCACTACTAACTTATTCTTATTTTTGGTAGAGGTTTTGTACAAAAAAAATCAGGAAAAAGGTATCATAATGTTAAAATTAATAGTCATGAACACATAAATAACACTTCATGTCTTATAAACAGCGCTTTTTTCTCATCGTCTCACCTTATTTATGAGTATACACAAGCTTCCCATAGATTAAAGTCTTTTCAGATCTTTTGTTTTCGTAAAGTGACTTAACCGAACTGGAAACATTTTATAGCCTTTACATAAACGTATCCATCACTCGAAGCAATTTCTCCCGTTCAGTGAAAGCTTAATTTTATTTACTTAGCACATCCGTGATAAAATTTCTTACACGAGAGGGAAATACTTAAGATACTCCAGCATCAATTTCGTCCTCATATCCTCTAGGTGGCGATTCACTTCAGCTTTTACGATATTACTTCCATGTGTGTTCGAGTTAGGGACAAAGAGTCTATTATATTATAGTTTGCCTTTTTCGCAGGTGGTGCGAATGTTCGTGTTAGTGGTGATGGTTTTCGCTGTATGCTGGCTGCCCTATCACTCCTATTTCGTGTTGGCGTACCACCACCACTCCTTGGCTAATGCGCCATTTGCGCAACACATCTATTTAGCCTTTTACTGGTTAGCTATGGCTAACTCCATGTTCAACCCGCTAATATATTACTGGATGAGCAACAAGTAAGTGTTTCATTCGTTTTTAAAATTTAGCCTCCTTAGCCAAGTTGACAATCTACAATCGTTAACGAATACAAAACTAAGGAACGATCATGTCACGTGGTTACGTAAAATCGTCCCATCAGAAGTTCAATTTTGCGTGACTTCGTGACATAACGATTCCTCAGTTTTCGTACGATCATAAATAGATTTTCAACTTGGCTAAGGAGGCTGATGTAATTGCGTAATAGAATCAAGAAAAAAAATTGAATACAGCGGTCCTGGAAGTTTTGTCGTTGTAGTTAAAAGAAATCAAAATATCGTTAAAAAAGAAGTTCAGGAAGTAGCTATACAGATGCGAACAAAGAGGTTTCTACTTATAAATGGAAAGCTTTGAACGCAAAAACGTATGAAGGCAAGAATCCCAATGATTGTTATGATAGTAGTGGGAACTGAGCACGCAGTATTGTACGTATTATATGTAGGTAGTATCTACTTACAAAATATAGCATCGTTCAGCTTCCGATCTCAGAGAGGATAGCTATTGAGGGGAGGTAGTCTGCTCAGGGAAAATTTATCTTGTTCTCTTCAAATGATGTTCGAATGTGGTGCCATATTGTTCATTGAAAGATGCGTTCTTTACCTATAAAGCGGCAAGTTACGGTATAGTGATTTTCCTGTTCTAGCTCACTATTAGGGATGTTGGAAGCGCGGAATATCTATGGAGTTGAAGAGTAAAATACAAAATTTACTCGACCGAATCACTCGAAAGTTAGGTGCGAGCTGCAAACCATAGCTCAAACGTTACCTGGCACAAGGGTTGCCACCCGTAATGTATCGTGCTATATTTCAGTCATTGTACGATATATTATAGAAAAATAATATAGTACGAAAAATACTACATTTTTATCCCTAATTAAACTGTCAACAAAACGTTTATATTAACTGTGACTGGTCTGGAACGCACCCGCAGCGCAACACGGGGTATTTCAGAACGAAACGCATTCTCGGTAACAAAACGTTAATTGTCGATCGATGAATGCTCTCCGATACATAATTATTAAACATCTGTGTACTTTTTTCCCTGAATTTCCCAAAAGTTTTAGCAGGTTTTTTCGGAAACATACTATATTTTTTTTATCACAAAAGGTGGCAACCCTAGTTGGTACCAGATTACTTCAATAAATCTTTCATTCAATTACATTTTAGACATTTTACATTTCGCTAAAAGGAAAAATATTTCCCAATTCAATACAAAATGCATTCTATTTCATGAAGCAACAGAAAATGTCGCATTAGTTACCTGCTTTTGATGTGATTTTATTTCTAGCGTAAAAGGCCTATCGGTAATTAGATAGTGGAAAGTATGATTTATTTTTAACAACAGCCGTTAAATGGGCTATAGGGAAATCGTATTACCTACGTTGAAATTATTTTTATGTATTTATTAAGTACAAATATATTTATTATATTTATTACTAGCTGTGCCCCGCGGTTTCATCCGCAGTAATTTCGGAGTTCCCGCGGGAATCACGGGATAAAAAGTACCCTATATCCTTCTCTGTACCTATGACAATGTGCATGCCAAATTTCATCCGAATCCGTTCAGCCGTTTTTGCGTGATTGAGTAAACGTATGCGAGGAAAGAGCTCGAAAGCGCATGTTCATCCGACTTGCTTCAAATTTATCGTCACCGCTCAGCTCCTATGTAGATACATAGGAGCTGAGCAGTGACGATAAACGCTAAGATTAGCGTAATGTTATATAGCCTATAACCTGCCCAGGAGTATGGACTACAATCGTACCAAGTTTGGTTAAAATCCCTTCAGTAGTTTTTGACCCATATTATAGTATCTATTTATAAAATCGCAGTCCACTGTTTTTGTGCTTCTATCAGTTGGAGAATTTAGTGGAAACACGATACCGCACCCTATTTGAACCGTAAACTAATTGGAATTTTGCGGATATATTACATGGTATTGGTAGGTATAAGTGTTGTTATGTTAAGACGTATGAATCCTCAATGGGCATGTTGACTAATTATTATTTTTTAGTCCGTCTTGTAGATTATAAAAAATATTGGACACGTATTTTTTCTTTTTTTACGTAATCAAAAAATAACGGCGATATATTGAGTTGAAATTTCGCGTGACGTCACTATTCTGACAGTTTGTATGGCGGTTTTGCGGTTAGTGACGTCACGACCTCCTCATCCCAAACTTTAATGCGCTTTATCGCTGTATATTTTAATTTATTTAAAAAAGCAAAAAATACGTGTCTATTGTTTTTTTATTTTCTAACTGACGGACTAATTAGAATTTTGATTTTCAAAAGTAGTCAACATCCCTTAAGTAAGAAATAATAAAAAGAACTCCTTTTCTATATCCCTGACAACGTGAATGCAAAATGTTGTCAGGGGTAGGTACAGATAAGGAAGGACATAGGGTATTTTTTGTCCCGAAATTCCCGCAGGGACTTAACGCGGATAAAACTGCGGGGATCAGCTATTATAATAATATGATAACCTTAAAAGAAATTATACATATAAAGTTTTGGAACGGAGCTCATAAATATTACGGCGCAATCTCCTTTTTAACCGACTTCCAAAAAAGAGGAGGTTATGCATTCGGCTGTATGTATGTTTTTTTTTGCATACTACACTACAAGTTGTCAGGGGTACAAAGGACATGGGTACTTACATTTTGTTCCGGAAGTGCCGCGGAAACTCCGAAATTAACGCGGGTGAAACCGCGGGAAACAGCTATTTGTAATATTTTCGAAGTAAACACACAAAGGCTTACAATGATAGTCCACAGTAAATTAATCAAGTTGGAAACAATTAACATTTCTCAATAGGACAAAACACCAAATCGGACATTGTTGTGCAAAACTTTTTCAATTACGACTCCTTCATAGATCTATAATAAATGAAACATAAAAACAATCCCTTATCAGAAGGTATAATATCCATTATCCTACCTTCAACCGGTTGAAAGTGTTCAATGTTTGAGTTGGTAGAAATTTTTAGGTAGGTATTTTAATCCCTACTCTGCTATGTATGTATCTATACTATGATATTCTGATTTTCAAAGGTTCTTAAAAACTCCTTAAAAGTGTCTCGTGTGTAATTGCCTCTTTTATGTTGGAAAAGGGAAAAGGTAGCAGGATTGGCTTTGCGAATGTCGGCTATACAGATGAAGAATCCGCAAAATGGATTTGAAATTCATTTATAGATAAACTACCTAGACCTAGACCTAGACCTACTGACTAAAAGTATTGCGCATAATAATTTAATTTTTTTTGCGTCCAGGTTTCGAGTTTATTTTCGTTTGGTGTTATGCTGGTGTGGTTCTACCAAACTAGAGTCACCAAATGGATCCAAGAAACATTTAGAAATGAACAAATCATTTTCCGGTAAGTTACTTCGTTTCCGCTTTGTCACACTTACACACGTTTATACTACGTGATCGCTCTCTTTCTGTATTCGGAATTTCGGAGCTAGGTAAGTCAAGAGATACCTATTGGAAAGCACTAGGCAGGTATAACCATTTGTAAGGCTTAAAGAACATTTATTCTCATAAAAACACATTTGCTTAAATGAGAAATATAAAAATAATTTGTGTAAAAAATGAGTGAGCATCGGAAAATTTCCTTTTACACAAATAGAAATATAGACTTAACTACCAATTATGAGAAATATTCTCAAGGTCTTTGATATAATTATTATCAAAAAAAAATCTGTCACCAGGAAGAATTTTAACTGTGTAAAAATATACAAATTGTTTATTTGTGTTCTTTACAAGTATACAATTTGTATTGAGTTTGTATGTTGTGAAGTTTTTATCCATCGACATATTTTTCAAAGATGTAGTAAGAAGCACAAAATCATGAGGAATCCAGTTTCAAGTACATATATACATATAAGTACCTACTTATCTATACCTACATATAATTAAACAGTAGACTTAGCATGTCTAGGTACATTGTAAATATAAAAAAATGGCGATAGGGTTAAGGTTATTCTTAAATTCAACCAACCATTCAACAGTTTTTAATATAATAAAATATTGAACTATATTCAGGAAGCTCTTCGAAGTTGCCCGTAGTGAGGAAGTAGAATAGGCAAGTAGGTATGCGAAAAGTGTTGGCTGTGTGAGGGAGAAATTGCATAAGCCTTAAGAATATGTACTATACCTATCATCTATGTGTATACGTGTTTAAAGATTACGTTATACGTACAGTGGCAATTGAGAAGTAACGTGTCGTCATTTCGAGGCATGACCTTGACATTTTCTGGTTTTACGGCAGACACGAGGAAAAGAAGAAAAATAAAGCAAACAATAGGCACATAGATTAGATATAGATATAGATGGGCCATCAACCCAGTGCTTGGGCTTAAACCCGATATCTAAATGCCCGGGCGTTTACGGGCTGTTGTCGGGTTTAAATCTAAGCACCGAATTGTCCATCAGACAATCTATAAATACATATCTCCTTTTGGATATACCTACCTACCTATTTAAAATCAACTGCCGTACTTTCTCTAAAAAGCTCGAAAATAGCTAAATCGATTTGGTTTTTTTGTGTTTTCATAAATTGTCAAAATTAGGTTTGTAATTAAGAAAATTAGGACTACCTAACTCATGGGGGCTGCGGCTGAAACCGCGGGCACGGCTAGTATGTGACGGTCAATGTGAATGTGTGTGTGTGTGTTCTAGTTAACTAAATTTAAGTGTTTTCGTATATAGACAGTCAGTACAAATAATAATAATAATAAAATTGTTTATTGCCATCAGAAAAGTGTACAAAAAAAACTTAGCCAATTATTATAGGCAAAAGGAATTTAACCTAGCTTAGCATGTCAGGGTGCTCTAAATCTTATTTAATACGGAGTCCACCATAGCAGAGATAATTTATTACTATACTACCATACTACCATAGCAAAGTAGGTAATATAAAACAATAAAATTATCACTTTATTAATGTCCGCATTTATCACATTGACTGTGGTATACACAATACACATATTATATGTATGTAGGAATAAGAATTTTTCGTATAAAGTTATTAGATAAAGAAAGTTTGTAAAGATATTTGGCTGTTTGGACTTTTGTTATTCAGTTACACATGCTGCTTAGTGCTTACATAGCTGAGAATATGTTTTAGATTAACACATAATATTACACTTTTTATCCCGAGGAGAACTGCTGGTAACCATATACAGGAATATTTTTTATTCAGTGCGCAAACTTTTACAAATTAAAAGGTGTTTATTAAACGAGTTTTAATAAACACCTTTTTTATTTTGATAAGTCTTACCGCCGCACTCAGAGTCGACTTTAATGATTACTTAGTTAAGTATAGATTTTTAAAACAAAACTGCCGCAATCAGAGACGTTCAGTAAATTAATGTTAATTGGTATTCAATCAGATGTAACTTAATTAGTTAAATGCCAATTAACATTAATTTACTGAACGTCTCTGATTGCGGCAGTTTTGTTTTAAAAATCTATACTTAACTAAGTAATCATTAAAGTTGACTCTGAGTGCGGCCGTTAGTACAAAAAAGTAAAGTTATCGTGAACGAAAGATGTATACTTTGCAATTGATTTATTGGCTACTCTCGCCGCCACTGCACCGCTGCGCAATCGTTCTGCTAGGTATTTACGTGGGTTACAATGTACCGACTGCTTGCTGATCGAGGACGTTCACCCCCGCTGCAACATCCCCGCGTACGCCACACGATGCGCGCGTCCATTGATATTGTTACGAATAGATAGTGTCTATATTTTGCTTATTTAAAGCCGCATATAAAATATAAAAAAGGTTTGAACAAATAATGGAAATGTGTTCTATTACTGAACCACCAAAAATTTTTTGCGCATTGCTTAAAAAATATTCCTGTATAAATAGTAGCAGTTTTTATTGCAGCGAGCCAGAGGCACTATCGGAACACGTCGTCTATCAGTCGTGTATGACATTCGTGCCGGCGCAGCGCTCGCTCGCCGTCGCTTCAACCACATGGTATGTATCATGAAAAAGAACCTAGTGTTTTATCACTGCTATTTACTTCACGACAAACATTAATGCTGTTTGTTAATTTATTAAAACTTTATTCTTCTAATAATGCATAGAATTAATAGGCATAAAATCGGCATTAAGCGTGCGCTGCAGAGTCGTGGAACTGAAAACGTAGTAGTTGAACCACCAATTTCAAAATTGGTTCAGTAGATCCAGAGATTACTACCCCCTAAATTCTCACAAACACACAAATTCACAAACTTTTTTTATTGATTTATATTTATATTATTTACCTCTTTTTATTAATTGAAATTGAAAAAAGCTTTATTTGACACAACACAAAACAATATAATATTAGTATAATATATATAGTATGTACCTATACGAAAATCTGTGAAGAGAGGACGTTTTCATAATTTTATGGAATATTTGACTTTGAAGTACCTAATGGTGCTATCATAAAAACCAAATTACAAATTTAGAGTTTGGACTATACTTTATTAGAGTTGTAATAGACGTTGATATCTATAACAATCGAGCACGAGTTGTTACGGCCAATCCCTTTATGTTTCACCACATTATAGTAGGTGGTCTATTCATTGTTAGGTCCTTATTCACTATGACCAACAACTCGCTCATAAAGCGTTTCCTAAAAACAACCACAAACGCTCCAGATGCCAAAATATTTGATATTAATATTCTGTGTGCCTCATGACACGTTGTAAATGTATTGTTTTTAAGTGAAACTTCTTTGAGCACCAGAGAAATACAATTTTGTGGTGCGTTATCTTAACGAGACGTGTTAAAAATAATAACATTAATAATTTTGTCAACTCACCCCCGGGGTAAGTTTGGAGCGGGATGAGGTGACTAAAGAGCCTTATGGTCATAGTGAATAAGGGCCCTGGCTGACTCCTTTATGACTGGTCGTTAACAAACACTTCCAGCGCCTCGTCAAAGTTGACATTAAGCAACCCTTAATTTATCCCAAACTCAATCGTGAATTTACAATACTAAAACGTAACGAAACAAAACATTTAACAATTAACGAGTTTTCTTTTTACACCCGAAAGTAAATAATTGCCAATTAATAAAGGATTTCATAATATCAACAAAAAACTTTCAACTTCTTTGTTTAAAATATTTGTCTTGATATGAATTTGGCCTCGAATTTCATTTCATATCAGAAAATTCTAGACTTATTTATTCTATTGTCTATATTTTTCGTCAGTCTATACCTAAAAAAATAGAATATAGGGATATTTCCCTTGGTGGGATTAAGGCATCACGCGTGAACGGCAGGACCAATTTCGCCAATTCTTTTTTGTTGTATTTTTTTTATGTTATAAGTAGAAGGTTCTTGTGAAAGAAGTTTAGGAGTTCCTGCGGAAATCCCTAAATTCACGCGGGTGAAACCGCCGGGCACAGCTCCGCCCTCCTTATTGCAACGCAGTACTTGCAGAATGGCGGTTTGGAAATAAACGCGATCGATAAACAGGTGCAAGTAAGTTGCGTTTAATGTTAAATAAAAAACATGTTTTTAACTGACTTTAATGACTATACCAACTGCAAGTACAATAGGCTAGTTTCCTGGGTAAAAAAATCAAAATTCTATTTAGTCCGTCAGTTAGATAATAAAAAAATAAAAGACACGTATTTTTTGCTTTTTTAAAATAATGGAAATATGCATAGATAAAGCGCATTAATGATTAGGGTGGGGGACTTGTGTCGTCACAGCTCGCTATAACGTGCGAACAAACTGTAGCGAGGCGTGACGTCATGTGAAATTTCGACTTGATATATCTCCGTTATTTTTTGGTTACATAAAAAAAAAAATACGTGTCCAATATTTTTTAATAATCTACAAAACGGACTAAAAAGAAAAATTTAGGAAACTAGCCTATTAGCATGGCAGAGCTAGTAATTTAAAAAAAAAATCCATTAGCATTTGTATTTCCTTCGAGATATAAGTTAATGATATGTTAATTAATATGTTAATTAATATGTTAACTTCAAAGTAGCTTAATTTACTCCTTATAACATCAGCTAAATAACAGTAAAAGTCCCCTCAATATCAGTCCAACCGTTTCGGAGAGTCACCCGCGTGAGTTACGTAATTCTCGCAAGAACTCCAAACTTCTTTTATACGAACTTTTTCCTGATAATAACGAACACGAATAATAAGAATTATCCGATTTAGTGCAGTCGTTTGGAAATTATGCGATCACATATATTTCGGTGTTTCCTTTTTTTTTAACATATATGTAGATAAACATTGACAAAGATAGAGTGACAAGTAACACAACAAGCGCATATTATCTATGGGCCAACGTTGCCTGACAACAAAACAATAAATAAATAAAATATTATAGTAGGCGCAAAGACATTATTCTAATCGATGATATTATATACTTATGTACCAAAATAATTAATTTTAACATTATTTATTTACTAGCTGTGCCCCGCGGTTTCACCCGCGGTAAAATCGGAGTTCTCGCGGGAATTCCGGGATAAAAAGTACCCTATGTCCTTCTCTGTACCCCCGAAAACGTGCATGCCAAATTTTATCCCAATCGGTTCAGCCTTTTTGGCGTGATTGAGTAACAAACATCCAAACATCTAAACATCCAATTAAACATCCACACTTTTACATTTATAATATTAGTAGGATTTTATATATTTTCTTAAATTGACGGACTAAAAATTTCAAAAATCCTTTTGCATAGATACCATGTAAAATTACCGTATGTATGTCTGCGATAATAGTCGAGTTATTTTTTCTAATTAACCTACTGTGTAAGCCCAACTTATTATTTACGCATAAGTTAAACCTCTTTAGATAACTACGTTTGTAAAATCATACTTAAACAGAACCAAACTTAACCTTATGATAAATTAACTTCAAATTTAAAGAGTCGGCAAATTTTCCGGCGATAATAATTTTTGAAGAACAACTCTTTTTCGGGAGAAGCTTTACCAAAAATATTTTATATAATCTCCATTACACTCAAATAAACTTGAGGAAAAGTCTTAATTAGAAGATTGTGTAACGCCCGGATCCCGTTTCCGTTTTTGTTTTATTTAAATTATAATAAGTAATTTGTTGTATCCAATTTCCAGAGCATGTTTCTCGTAAATAAATGCCTTCCTACTACCAATTCGTGCGGTCGGGAGACCAAGAACCATGTTCTTCACGCCTTTTCTTCAAAAAAACATTAAACGCATAATATCTACCTATATAAATAGTAGGTATATTTTGATACGATTTTATAATTTTTTTCATTCCTTGAATCTCCATAAAATTGCAATAACACACACACAAATGTGTATTTCATATTTGACTAACCGTGGAAGTTCCTAGAAAGTACCTATGCTATATATCAATAATATCTGTGCTTACGCCTGATAGCGTACACGCAATGATCGATATCCTCAACCAATGTTGAGGATATAGTTAAGGCGTGAAACCATAACAAAAAACTTACGTTCGCATTTATAATACCATATTAAGATTCGAAATTGAAACACAAAATCAGTTGATGTGCGCGGGGAGAAACGTATGCTGGTTCCACCACTCACGGAATGGAATCACTCTGCTTTCGCTAAATGCGGTATATGCCTAATAGTTGTACTATAGGGAAATTAATTGTTTTGTGCAAATCAAAAAGGTATTATTTATCGACATCTAAATACAAGTTTGGTCTCTATGAAAGTCTTTTCTTACCTATAGCGCTATCCTATATATATAACTAGATCGCTTTTTGTTATTCTACGTGCTTTCCGTCTCAATTTTTCGATTCTACCTATCATTAATCACGGCCTCTCGATAGAAAATTCTTGCCTTTTGTCAGTAGATACATTTATAGACATTGCAGGTATAACCGATAGAGCCGCTAGAGGTGATATTAGGTATAATATAAGAAAAGAAGGACGTCCTATTGGTTAGGCCAATAGGTAATGTGAGTTTATTGTTTGTATGCACTCATATTAGTAGTAGATTTACATGCTTTTCTGATATTTTAGCTGCTTTAAACTTGATATCAAAAGTTTTAATTGCAAAAAAAATTACAGTTTTATCGGTTCTCAAAAAAAAATTTTAGATTATATTGCAATACTGAAGAATTATATTAAAAAAAATGTATTTAAATACTTACCTATCTACATAATACTATTATCTTATCTTTTTCTTTTTAGGATACTTATGTATTTTTATAGTATAGTAAGTAGGTGACGCCAGTTTGACTTTAGTGAACTAACCTTTGAAAAGTCTTACCTACGGCTGCACTCAGAGTCGTTTAAATAATGGATATTAATTGGCATTTAACTTAATTAGTTAATTGCCAATTAACATTCATTTAATGAAGTGCGGCCTTTAAACGATTTCATCATTTAAATATACCTACGTAAAGCGAATTCTTATCCACCATAAGTTAATGTTTGTTTGCAATAAGAAGTGTTTGTTTTTGTTTTATCCAGGAAATGCGAACGCTACTGAAGTGTTCACAAACGGCAACGCAGTCCAAATGAATCCTTTGGGAGACAGAGACAGCAGTAGGCAGTGTCGTGTGTGCGACGACAGAGTATAGAGTATAGAGCGGCGTGTGTGTGCGAAATGCGAACTCAATCTGCCCTCTAATTTTCCTTACACGAGAAGCGAGGAAAGACGCATCAAGATTTAACTCGATTACGTGTAACTTGTTTGCTTATATACATATACAGTCAGTAAAGTGATATGAGGTAGGTATGCAGGCGTATTGACGTAGTTTTAAAGCTCGGCAGTTTGCAAAGAAAACATTGCCATAATTTATTGCTGTTTCACCTTGAACACGACGGGCTCGTGAAAAGAGAGAAAGAAGACGATATATTAAATGTTTGCAAATGTCGCTATGTTTGGAAGTCAGCTCTACATTGTATATGTGGTGCTGACTGTGTTGATGATGTTGTAACATATAAGTTTTTGCTAACTGTACCCTACTATTAACTAGTAACTACACTGTAAATTAGAACTTAGGATGATAAAAAAGTTGTTAAGTTTCATCATTTGATGCGTTCTGTTGAAAATACGTTACAATAATATGGATACAAACTCATTGTTAAGGGGGAATATAATTTATAAACAGATATAACAATAAATCTAACATTGATTTTATACTGTCTGTACACAATAATTGTGTAGGTTAAAAAGTCATTAGAAGAAGCAATGAGGTGTCGTGGTGAACACCTGACAAAAACGAAGCTTATTACACGATTTGTTTAGGTAAGTATATGAAAATAAAAAAAAAACAATTATTTTTCGATACCTACATGAGTAAAATGTTGAATTTGAAGCTTCGAGAGATATTATATTGTGGTAAATAATATAAGATAATATTATTAAAAATTCTTCAAATTCTTGAAATCTATAATTTAAACCACTATTGATATAAGGGTTGCCACCCATAGGTAACGTACTATATTATATTGTATCGTAATATATGGACGCAGATAAGCAATAACATGTTAACCTACAAAACCAAGTTATTTATTTAGAACGATTTATTGAGAGTTAGAGAACGTTTTTTAATTATGTAATTATGTGTTTACCTTATTACATTGTTTAAATATGTAACTAAATATTGATCATAAAAATTTTGAAACAAAATGGCGCTATAATTTTAAAACTTTAATTTACTAAAAATTTCTCAAGTGTGGGTTAACACACTATTGCATATCTATGTCCATATTTCAGTCAATTGTACAGTAGTGTACTAGATATATATATATTATAGAAAAATAATATAGTACGAAAAATACTATATTTTTATCCCCAATTCAACTGTCAACAAAGCTGTATCCCCATATACCCCCCATTTATCCCCAATTAAACTGTGACTGGTCTGGACCCGCAGCCACAGCGCAGCACGGGGAATTTCGGAACGAAACGCATTCTCGGCAACATAACGACAAAATTTTTTTAAGTCCGTCTGTAGATTAGTAAAAAATATTGGACACATATTTTTCTTTTTTTACTTAATCAAAAAATAACGGCGATACATTGAGTTGAAATTTCGCGTGACGTCACAACCCAGTGCAGTTTGTATGGGGCTTATACTGAATATTGACGTCACGAGTTCCCCACCCTAAACTTTAATGCACTATATCTATGTTTATTTTCATTAATTTAAAAAAGCAAAAATTACGTGTCTATTATTATTTTTTTTTGACTGACGGACTAATTAGAATTTTGTACACAATTTGTCGATGGATGCTGCCCGATACCTACTAAATGATTAAACATCTGTGTACTTTTATTCTCTCTGCATTTCCCAAAAATACACTACCTACTATATTTTCGCAGCTTTTTCGGAAAATACGATTTTTTTTTTTTAAATAAGGTGGCGACACTTATTGATATTAGTATTATTTATCAGTTTAGCAATGGATATCGTATACGCAATATGTTAAAACATGTATTACAAACTTGTGTTTAAGCTGTGTACCTACTTCGGTACTAGTATAGTATCATAATCTGTAGCTGTCTTTACCATAGCGAAAGCACTACTGACTAACAAGAGGTTATTTCGAAAATAGAACCAACTAGTTATACAATTCTCTCGACAACCCACTAGGTAGATATCTATATTTATTGAATACCATAACTATCACCAACCGAAGCCTTCCCTTGCTGCCTCATAATTGTGGTATTTAATAAATATTGATTAGGTATTATTATAATTTTAGTATGACATACATTGGCCGTTGTGGCGATCCTCGGGGGAGGTTTATGTCCACGAATTTCAACAGATATTTTCTCACGCTACAGCAACTTTTTTATTTTTATATAAACCTTTTAATTAGGTATTTTCACATTTGTATACGTACTCTTATTATATCAGTACTTACTTATATTTTTCTCTTACGAATACTAAAATTTTATAAAAAAAATTTTTGTAGGTATTTATTGAAAAAATGTTGTATTTTATTAATTAGTAGTGTATATGTGGGCGTCCAAGCTAAAAGTAGTAGTTCTCGGCATTTAGTTTCCGAGATATAAGCAGTTCTGTATCGGTGAAAAAATTGCGTCCGCGATTTTAATTGATTATTAATAAATGCTTTATTTTTTTTTCAATCACATATATGTATATTAATCTACAATAATATATAAAAATCTATGTAACATGCAAGTAGACGTGTGTTTTTTTTATTTTAACACAAACTTTTATAATGCTTTTTCCTGCTGATACCGAATCTTGTCTTTACTCAATCTTTTTACGTGGACGCCCAGTGCCCACATATATAGGTAAATAAAAAGCAACCATACTATGAAAAAATATTAAAATTCGTACCTAGAACTAGCCCTGACGATCCACCACAAGCAAAATTATGGGGCATATTTTTTAATATCTAGCTCAGACAACAAGGACGTTAACAAAACGTGCTGCCCAAGACCCAACTAATGAGGAGGGTAGCAACCACAGAGAAAATAAATTAACCAGAGACGACATATAGGCGGGGCAGGCGCACCACGGTTGCAAAGGAAGTTAGACCAAATGCTCTAACTTGCCCAAAATTTTTTTTGCTCGTATCCCAAGTATATTTTCCACAATATTTCCAAAACTGTGAATTTTGAAAACAGTGACTAATCGTACTACACTACTACTAAAATGTAAAGACTAGTAAAAACGTAACCAAAAAGCGTTTAATACATTTCTTTACATTAAAAATGTTTTAGCGCCTGATGAATATAGTTTGTCACGCGGCGACATTGGTTTTCACCTGTTTTCATACTAAGTTAATTTGATGTCCCTTCTATCAATTATTTTCTGTTCTGTGGTTGCAACCGTTTGTGTAGGTAATGTTTACCTTTACAGTCCGTATTCGAAACTTGCGTTCAGCCTTAAGTTTCAGTTTAAAATACATATTGCCTGCTTGCAAGTTGCAACAATATATATGTACATACCTAATATTGTAAGAAATACTTTTCTGTCGATTTTATGTGTAATTGGAATTTTAAAACTGTGAATTTAAAGTACGACAGTTGAAAATTACTCATTTCATAGTATAAAAAGCTATTTTTCTATTGAGTTCAGTTCAGATTACCTATTATTTGCATATTAAATACCTATTGATAACCATTCTTGACTTTTTTGTCTATCACAGTCTGTGCGGGCTAATCTTCGGAATAACCGGACGAATTTTCGTGAAATTAGGTATAGTTGACTAGCTGACTCCCGCGGTTTCACCCGTGGTAATTTTGGAGTTCCCGTGGGAATTTCGGGATAAAAAGTACCCTATGTCACTCAGGACTACCGAAGCTTCCGATTTTTCAAAATCGGTTCAGAAGATCCAGAGATTACCCACTACAACGACTAACTCACAAACTCACAATTCACAAACTTTACCTCTTTTTAATATTAGTACCTATAGATTAAAATAAAGTAAATTTTGGAGTTTCCTGTAGGGTAATTCCGATTTTTACGCAGGTGAAACCGCCGTGAACAGCTTGTTTTTATTAAAATTATAGATTATACCTAAGTGTTGTTTTTTAAGTGTTTAGATTTTAAACCTAAAATTAATAGTATAACTTCAAATGGACAGCAACTATTGGTATCTGAAGTTAAATAAATTGGGTGTTGACGAACTGTGCAAATGTTATATGAATGGGCTAGATGACTAAATAATTTTAATTCCTTCTTGTAGATTAATAAAAAATATTAGACACGTATAATTTGCCCTTTTTTACGTAATCAATAAATAACGTCGTTACATTGAGTTGAAATTCCGTGTGACGTCACGCCTTGGTTCACTTTATACTTACCTATGGTCATGACCTCCTACTCTAAACTTTAATCCGTAGTAATTTTACAACAATTTGAAAAAGCATAAAATACGTATCTATTATTATTTTACTATAATATGTATAACTGTCGAATTTAATGGAATGCTGGTTTTTATACCCTGTCAACATGCCCATTGATGTTTATTGATTTATTTACAGTCCGTATCAAAAATATGTAATTATTATTGACAGTTATAAAATTTTTATTGCAACAGCAATACATTTCGACCACTAACAAAAGCGATTACAAATTGATATTGACTACATGGTAGGTCTAGGTATGTATCTACATAGCTACCATAAGTAGAAATGACAGACATAATAACACATCCGAGATGATAAAAAAATACCTACATAATTATAACTATATTATTCATAAGAATACATTTGAGAACTCTACACTTTTAAAGTTAACATACCCATAAGTAAAATAAGAAAAAACTTTTTATAAATATTATGGAAAATAAATATAATTGCTATTATAAGTATATCATTTACCTAAATGTTGTTTTACTGCCAAAGTCTACGCATTATTTAAATTGTAATTTTAAGTTAGGGACAAGCACTCGATAATAGGCTAGTTTCCTAAATTTTTTTTAGTCCGTTTTGTAGATTATTAAAAAATATTGGACACGTATTTTTTTATTTTTTATGTAACCAAAAAATAACGGAGATATATCAAGTCGAAATTTCACATGACGTCACGCCTCGCTACAGTTTGTTCGCACGTTATAGCGAGCTGTGACATCACGAGTCCCCCACCCTAAACTTTAATGCGCTTTATTTATGCATATTTCCATTACTTTAAAAAAGCAAAAAATACGTGTCTTTTATTTTTTTATTATCTAACTGACGGACTAAATAGAATTTCGATTTTTTTACCCAGGAAACTAGCCTATTCATCTAGGTAGTTCATCAACTGATAAAAATACTTCATTTAAAAGCGTTGATAAATGAGAACTTAACAAAAAACAAGGGATTATATGCGGATATTATTGCATTCAAAACTGTTTTTTTTTTTATTTAATAGTAAAATAGTAGTTTATGCAACTGTCATATAATGAAGGGTATTAAAACACGAGTATGAGTTTATGAAACGAGCGCAGCGAGTTTCATAATAGTAACAATTATGAAATTCTTTAAAGTCTCCTTTGTTGAACTTTACGCCCACTAAAATATAATTTTGCGTTTTTTTATCAATTAACTATTATAATTTTAATTCCAAATTCCAAATAGGAAGAGTCATGAAATATTACCAATAAGAGGACTGGTAATTGTAAGTGCCTTTCAGGGTTTTATGTAACGTGTTTTTCTTTGAACCGTTTCTTGCGCGGGTAGGTATATGAGAATTTCATAAGGCATATTATGTTATTATCATACTAACACTCACTACAATTATAATAATCACATTGGCATCTAAGATATTATTTTGTTTAAGAAGAAAGAGCACCGTTGGGCTTAAGTAAGTGCGCCTTGTATTTGTTACTTTCTTTATAGGTATATCTATAAAATCTAAATAATCTTTTTAAATATCATAGGTAAAAACCATGCTTTCTACAGCAGTTTGTGTCATACTAGATCTTTGTAAGGTTAATTCGAGATCACAGGAAGTGAAGTATTATTATTCATGGCGAAGGGTTTATACATACTCATGTTCTTTGACTTTATTAATCTTTGATGACTTTACGACGTTTCGTGGTAACAAACAAACTCAAGTTCGCATTTATAAGATTAGCTATACGTAGGTACAATCTTATACCTATTTTAAGTGTGCCTATGAATTCTAAATTTCATATTAATATCTTGCTTGTTTTTTTCTTTCTTAGTATAAGTTCAGATAAAGCCTGAACTTTGTACTTCTGGTCCATATCGGGCGAACATCCTGCCTTATGTAATTAGACCATCTGGCTGGTTGTCTGCTTAAGTTTATTCGTACCAAAGACAGTATCCAATTAGAATGCGCCATCTTTTATTGCCTCGGTGACAGAAAAATTTCCATAAAAGATACCAAAAGACCATAAAAGATACCTCAAGATATTATGTTTGCTTAAGGTCCTTATAGCGGGCAAAATCTATATCATAACATAACATAACACTTTATTCATAAAATCAATTTACATGTCAAATTCTATCTCTATAAAAATAAACAATTAAATAATAACTCAGATTAAAAAAATATACTACATAATTATAATTAACCACAAAAAAAGTGTCATTAAATACGATTTAGTCAATATACTTACAATCCAATATTAAAAAATAAAATAAAAACAATACATTAATTAAAAATTATTAAAAAAGCGTAAAATAAGAAAACACATTGTTATCCGTCAACTAGACTCAAATTAGAATATTATCGCAATAAAAATAGTTCGTCTACAGAATAGAAAGTCTGCTCAATTAACCAACGCTTTAGTCTCATTTTGAAGATTCGTAAGCTACCATCAGATGTGATGGAATCTGGCAGCTTGTTGTATACGGCCGGGCCCATGACAAGAGTCAACTTGGTGGACTTGGTAAGGGAGCGCGAGACGGGCGCGAGCCTGCCCGCGCCGCGCGTATCGTACGAGTGGATGTCGCTGTGCTTCACGAACTCGCTCGGATTTGCTCGTACATACATTGCCACTTGCATTATCACAATACAAGGTAGCGTGAGTATACCTAGCTCTTTAAAATGTGGTTTGGCGGATACATCACGTCGTATGCCAATTAATGTGCGTATGGCGCGTTTTTGCATACGAAAGACGCGCTCCCAGTCTGCAGCCCGCCCCCACAACTCAGCGCCATATTGCAACAGTGAGTGTACTGTTGCGAAATAACAGGCCCGTACCGCCTCCGCTGGAACCATGCGAGCCACTCGTCGCAGCGCGAAGCACGCGCTACCTATCCTTCCGCAAACCTTATTTAGGTGACACTCCCATGTGAGGCCTCTGTCCATCTCGAAACCTAAAAACGTTGTGGATTCGGATTGGTTGATCACTGACCCGTTGAAATGTACCACCAACTGTCTCATTGCCCTTCCGGACAGTCGGAAATGTAGGTAGTGGGTCTTACGTAGATTCAGACTCAAGCCATTCATTCTGAACCATGCTGATACCAGCTTGGCCGTCTCGTTCAGCTTCTCCTCCAATGCATCTACGTACTTTGCAGTGATAATGGCAGCTACATCGTCAGCGTACATCAGGATGTCCGCGGTTTCCACCGAATCAGGGAGATCATTCAGGAGGAGGGAAAACGTGATGTTTGAGACAGATGATCCCTGCGCTACTCCCATAGTCGGTGAAAGTGGATCCGAGCATTCGTTAACATCCTCAACTATTTGAGATCGATCGCGCATTATATCTGTGAGGACAGCGTACGATGCGCCCTCGATCCCGTAGTGCTTCATCTTCGCGGCGAGCACGGCGTGGCTGGCCACGTCGAAGGCTTTGGAGAGGTCGCAGCACAGTACGGCCACCTGTAAGTCCTGCTCACGGGCAGTCAGCACGCGCCGCACCACCCTGCGGGCGAGCGCCGTTGTCGAGTATCCAGCTCTGTACGCATTTATATCTCTACATATAAATAAAATGAAGTGTCTATTTTTAATTCCAAAATAACAGCTTGTTTCAAAATCGTAAGAAAGTATTTACGGAACTTACATAATTTTTTTTTGTCTGTATCTCTGTTTGTTTCGGCTAACCTCTGAATAAACAAACTCAGATTTTAACAGGAGTTTCACTGACAGATAGCTGATGCCATAAGGAGTAACTTAGGCCACTTTTATTCTAGAAATGTGAAACTCACACTAGAGAAACCGCGGGGCACAGCCAGAGTATTAATAAGTTAGGCAAAATGAACAAAAGAAGGAATAAAATAGAATACTGTTAACATCCAAATTAAAAGAAGAGATTCCTACAAACACAGTTGATTACGAGAAATTTTCCTTCCCGGTAGGTACGTACCTAGGCTTGTACAATCAGGGAAAAAGGCGGCTAACGTACACAATAAACTAGCACTATACTGTTCTAATTATTTCTCCTACGAATAATTTATTTTAAGCATTTTAATAAAAAGAGAAATAACTAGCTTTAAAAATATTATAGATTTAGTCAGTTTTATATAGTCGATCCCCCACGGTAACAGGCATCGTCATTCTTAAAGGTGAAAAGTGAAACTCGGCTAAAACTCCGGCAAGAGACAGGCAGGCATGACTGGGACCATCATAAAGTTTCTCTAATACCTCTCTAATATCATGAAGCTCATAAAAACAAGGTCACTTTTTAAATGTCAATTTAACTTTTCTTGTTAATTGTACTTAAATTAAAGGGATGCTCGAAGTAATTACGAAGGATATTAGAATCACCAGAATTACATCAGTCACAAGCTCAACGCAGAGTACTTATCGAAGTGTGAGTCAAAATGAGGTCATCCCAAAAGAGTGAAATTATCTACCCGGTCAATGTAGGATTATAGCATTGACCCACACAAATGGGGATGTGGACTACTTTTGAAAATCAAAATTCTAATTAGTCCGTCAGTTAGAAAATAAAAAAACAATGGACACGTATTTTTTGCTTTTTTTAAATAAATTAAAATATACAGAGATAAAGCGCATTAAAGTTTAGGGTGAGGGGGTCGTGACGTCACTAACCGCTAAAACCGCCATAAAAACTGTCAGAATAGTGACGTCACGCGAAATTTCAACTGAATATTTCGCCGTTATTTTTTGATTACGTAAAAAACGAAAAAATACGTGTCCAATATTTTTTAATAATCTACAAGACGGACTAAAAAATAAATTGAAAGACAAGGACATTTAATTTAATCGTCATGCGTCGTCACTCACATGTATGGTCACGTTAGTCGAAAAGGAGTGTTATAGAAACAAAACCAAAAGGGTGTCAAAGTGATCTTACAATTCAACGTAATAAAAAGTTGGTGCACCGTGCAGATGTTTGGATATTTGTCACTCGTCCACGCATAAGCAGCTAAAAGGCGGTTTGGGTGAAATTTGGCATACGGAATAAGTATAATCCCATCAAAAACAAACTTGTAAAAAATCCAAGTCTCGCAACTCAGTTCTTCTACATTAAAAAGTTGTGAGATCAATGTAATACCAAGTCGGTTAATTTATTCAGTGCCTACTTAAGGGTCCTTCTGTCTAAAGTTATCATGTTATAAGCTAATCTAATAACATTTTATAGTGACCATATCAAATTTAAAAATCTTTTATGTTTTAGATAGATTGATTGGCTTGGCGATCACGTGAAAACACAATATATCTCACATGTAATACATAATTATGGTTCTAAACAATCTAATTTAATTATAATATGTATTACTTGTGAGATACATTGTGTTTTCATGTGATCGCCAAGCCAATCAATCTATTTAAAACATAAAAGATTTTTAAATTTGATATGGTCACTATAAAATGTTATTAGATTAGCTTATAACATGATAACTTTAGACAGAAGGACCCTTAAGTAGGCACTGAATAAATTAACCGACTTGGTATTACATTGATCTCACAACTTTTTAATGTAGAAGAACTGAGTTGCGAGACTTGGATTTTTTACAAGTTTGTTTTTGATGGGATCTCATTTCTTTTTGTAAATGGTCTTCCTCCTTTGAGCAATTTAGTCTATTTTAATAACTTGAAAGATTTTTTCTTGCTTTTTCATTCCGTTGACCATTGTACCTTTGAACATAATTATGTCTAGGTAACTATGTATCTACACTTTATATCTAGGTAGGTAACTAGCTACACTTATTATTATTATTTATTAATATCTGGGCAACCGAGCTTCGCTCGGCTTAAATAGCTGTTCCCCGCGGTTTAACCCACGTTAATTTCGGAGATCCCGCGGGTATTCTGAGATAAAAGTACTTACTACCCTATGACCTTTCCTGTACCCTTGACAACGTGTAGTATGCAATAATTAATTCACCCGCGTTGATATCAGAGTTCGCGCGGGAATTCCAGAAATGAATCCTAGCTAGATCGATTTATGGCCCCCGAAATCCCCTGTATACAAAATTTCATGAAAATCGTTGGAGCATTCAGATTAGGGTAATTTTATCTCGGAATTCCCGAAGGATCTCCGAAATTAACGCTGGTGAAATCTCATGACATTTTGCATGCACGTTGTCAGGGGTAAAGAAAACCTAGGGATATAGGGTACTAACTACTTTGCATTTCTGAATTCCCGCGGGATCTCCGAAATTATCGCGGGTGAAACCGCAGGGAACAGCTAGTCTCATATATTTATATGGGATTACAAAGTTATTTGTGCAGTTGGTACATATAACTGCATATATAACTTTGTAATTCCATACATTTATATGGGATTACAAAGTTATTTGTGCAGTTGGTACATATAACTGCATGTGTAACTTTGTAATTCCATACATTTATATGGGATTACAAAGTTATTTATGCAGTTGGTGTATCTAGAAAACTGTACCGAAATTGCAAAATATTTCAATTTTTCCTTGATTTATACAATAAACACTAATTGTATTCTAAATTTCAAACTTCTATGTCTGCTAGAAGTGCCTTAGAGTTTTGATGATCGGTCAGTGAGTGAGTGAGTGACCTACAAAATTAAGAAACTTTGACTAGTTATAATTCTTAAACTACTGGTTCAAATCGAATGAAATTTAAATTATACCGTCTTTATACAATACCTGCTTGTTTACTAAAAATTCAGGCTTCTAGTTTTATCCACAACGAAGTTATAGGGGGTCGAAAATGGCCTGAATTGCTTCGAGAAAAGGATAGTACGGCCGTGCCGCTTTTGTTGCTCGACTTGGCGGGGGCACTGCCGTGCCCCCAGATGTTCTGAATTAAGACAGAAAACTTTTATCAGGAATAAAAAGTTTCCTATAGGAAATCGCAAAACTTATGCGGGCTAAGCCAACAGCTAGTAATGATTAACTTTTCTCTCCGTAACATCGGTTTACAGATGAAAAGCGAAATTATATGTATCTATAGGTAGATGAAGTCAGACTAAGTTACGATAGATCGTCAAGTACTTAAAGCTCACAATTAGGAAAGTTTTAACAACTTGACATTACTGTTAGCCTTCAGTTAGGTAAAGAAAGTGTTATACGGTAAATGAATTTATTAAAACAACGGTACTGGAAGGTATTTAAGCCTTTTCAAAAGATAGATTTAGAATTAAATTTAAAAAATCACTCTTTAATGGGATTTTACCTTTTATTAATAATTTTAAAGAATCGTCATAAATGTTGTTGCACCAAGTTTAGTTGTTTTAGCTTGTTTTGATAACGAGCAAATTGAGGTACCCCACAAAATATATTCGCATTAGCTGAATCATTTAAAAAATATATAGATAGGTAGGTACCTGCGTAAATTGCAATATAAAAAATGGTAGGTAGATACATGACAACAAAACACAAGTTTTGGCTTGTCGTTGCTCCGACAATGGAACACTACCATCAGCTGTCCTACATGTATTACCTATGTACATACCTTCACGTCACTGATGGATATAAATGGAGGCGGTAACGCTTCAACTTTAGTCACATAATAGTCCTGAAAAAATCCGCTTAGATACTTTTACAGTCACCAGCACCAATATGTATAGGTACATTTTGGTTAGTATTTGAACTCTATTACTATTGCAATAAGATTCAATAACTTTTGAAAGTGTACAAACTTTTCTGCAGCTGACTGTACCTTATTACCTACTTACATTCGTGGCAGATGATAAAGTAATAAAATATAATGTAATCCTACTAATATTATACACGCGAAAGTTTGTAAGTATGTATGGATGGATGGATGGAAGGATGGATGGATGGATGTTTGTTACTCTTTCACGCAAAAACTACTGAATGGATTTAAATGAAACTTTACAATAATATAGCTTATACATCAGATTAACCGCGACGATTTTACCGCGAGTGAAACCGCGGGGCACAGCTAGTAGTAAATATTTTCAAAACGTGTGTGTTGCTCTCGAACACACACGTATATTATTTCATTAACACGATGGATATAGTAAGCGAAAACCTCAATCGGTGAAGTAGTTAAGTCTCTTCGTACTATGTACTCCTACCTACCTACCAATACATGAAAGCATGAATTATTATTATCGAACGCTTGATCGTGTCCCTTGATTAAATTTACATGATATATTCTAATAAGTAACTTAATAAATTTACTAGTGAATCTCAAAGAAAGCAATTACGAAGATAACATCTATTTATAGCGCTAGCCGATGACACCTAACAAAATTCATCTTTGAAGCTTAATAGAAGCTATTAATTTCATGTCACGATTTAAGAAACTCCAGTTGTTCATTTCCCAATAGTCTTTTATTAAAATTAATTGATGGACTGATATTGATATTGACATAAATATTTTGCTATAGAAATGCGAGCAGTATAATGTAACTAACTGATTCCCGCGGTTTTAATTGCGTTAATTTCGGAGTTCCCGCGGAAATTCCGGGATCAAAGCAATACCCAAACCCTATGTCCTTCTCTGTACCTACTCGATGACGATCGGTTAAGCCGTTATGGCGTGAAATCGTAACAAACAAACGAATAAACTCACATTCGCGTTTATAATAATGAAGGGATATTATATAATAATGCTTGGATGTTATAGAGGTATCATCTGGGCCCTTATTCACTATGACCAACTACATGCCTAAAAACACAATCCCAAACGCTCCAGATGCAAAAATATAAGAAATTTATATTACGTTTTGACGCTGAGATCGTAATCAGATTCGCTAACCGCTTACCTACCTTACGCAGTAGTTTTAAAATAATTTTTCGAGGATAATATGACTCAAGTAATTTGTATACCACACTTGCTGACGATCATTAGTGACTAGCTGTTCCCCTCGGTTTCAATTGCGGTATTTTCGGAGCTCCCACTGAAATTCCGCGTTACAATATTTTACTCAAGTATAATGTAGCATTCTAATGGTGAAAGAATTTTTAAATTGGTCCAGTAGTTTTTGAGTTAAAGCGTACAATTAAACATAAAAACAATTATACAGATTATAAGTACAGATTGTACCAACCGATCCTAAGTACCTAATTAAAAATTTTTGAATTTGAATAAGTTGCCTGTTTGCACACACGGCGGCGGCGCGCATTTTATACTGCGCCAAAGACAAAAATGCGTTGTGGTAATCACTAATTGGAATTCGCCATCAAACTTTAGCTCCCTTGGGCAGAGCTAAAGTTTGATAGCGAATTCCGATCATAGATTGATCATAGATCGATCGATTGTCAACTTGGCTAAGTAAACATCCCTACTAATATTATAAATGCGAAAGTAACTCTGTCTGTCTGTTACGCTGTCACGCCTTAACGGCTTAACCGATCAACATGAAATTTTGCACACATATTGTCAGGAGCACAGAGAAGGACATAGGGTACTTTTTGTCTTTTGTCCCGGAATTCCCACGAGAACGCCGACATTAAGGCGGGTGAAACCGCGGGGAACAGCTAGTTGAAAATATATGACCGTTGACGCTATAGATAACTGAGGAACGTATCGTCATGTCACGTGGTCATAAAAAATTGAACTTTTGATTGGATTAAGTTTTCTATAGCGTTAACGATCATAGTTTGTCAATTCGGCTACGGGCTAAGTTCTGACCACTGTTCAAATTTGCCTATGACAGATACGTTACGAGAAGTACTTGACCAGTATTATCGACTTTTACTTAAAAAAAATTGTCAAATGATGAAATGACAGTGATGGTCTATTATGTGAAAGCATGAGAAAGTAATGGATGCTTGCAAGCTCGATGCAATAAAAAGAAAAAAAAATGTTAACATACAATTACTGAAGCTCTATAACTTTGTCAATATTAAGTAGATACCATGGACCAATAGTTTAATTGGTCCATGGTAGATACTCATCGCTTTTTATAAAGTCAGGTTACGTTCATTAGATTACGATCATAACAAAATAAAAACTTTGGCTTTTTTAACAGAAAAAATTCATCAAAATATTTTTTTCACTCAATCTTCTATCTATATATAAAATGCTTTCTCCTGAATGACTGACTGACGGATCAACGCACAGCCTAAACCGCTGATCGTATACTCGAAACTTGGAAAGCGTGTTCTTTGTATGACGTAGGTATCCGATAAGAAAGGATCTTCCGAAGTTCTACCTCTAAGAGGGTGAAAAAGGGGGGCAAAATTTGTATGGAACAATTCCGTGGGAACTCCGAAATTATCGCGGGTGAAACTGCGCGGGATAGCTAGTTATTAATATTATCCAAAAATAAAACTCCTATTTAAGATAGATATTTACATACTGCCATAATATTAAGTAATATAATTTAGGGAAATTCGTTCACTCACACAACAATATTAAAACAGTTACCAAATACGTAATAAACATGTCAATCGAACGGGGATCTTTATTTATCATTTCCATGAGCTTCCAATTTGTTTTATGCTTACAAAAGCTTCGATTTGAAACTTATGGAAGTTGAATAAACCAATTAATTGATGAGAAATCCAACACGCACTTTATTTGACTCCATTGGACTTTGAAATCATAAAGTACCACACAACACATAGTTATTATATTATATGACTATGTAACGTGTAGGTACTCCCTATTAATCCGCCTTACAGCCACAACGTTAGTGTGTGGTAGACGGTATAGTAACGTGGGTGCAGGTAATTTTCCACCGTGCCCTAAAAATTGAACTCCGTAGAATACTTACGGCCGCCCCTCAGAGTCGACTTTAATGATTACTTTTTTAAAAACAAAACTGCCGCAATCAGAGACGTTCAGTAAATTAATGTTAATTGGCATTTAACGAGATGTAACTTAATTAGTTAAATGCCAATTAACATTGATTTATTAAACTTGTCTGATTGCGGCAGTTTTGTTTAAAAAATCTATACCTACTTAACTATAAGTAATCATTAAAGTGACTCTGAGTGCGGCGCGGCGGTTAGTAAAATTAAGTAGAATATATTTGCATAATTAACGTCCTTAAAATTTATATAAATCTCTACCGACTACGCAAAATCTTGCAAGGGTTTCATAAATATCTTGAGGTTGGAGGCAATTACACAAAAAAGGGGAGGAAGGGAAAAAAGGAAATAAGTGGATTCTTGTTTCCATTGCGTAACATGAATACCTACCTACTTCCCTTAAAGTGACACTTAAGTATGTAGATATTTCAACTTAATTTTGTCATCGGTTTGTGAAATAAGAACAAAATTAATAACTGAGAATAAAATACTTACCTAACATATAAAGCATTACAATATCTATACTTATAATAAAATTGTAGAGAGGTCAATTCTGTACATTGAATATATATTCAAAATTAATATTGGAGGATGAATGGTGATCGATACTGATGCCAAAAATGCAATCAGTAAATTTTTTGTCTGTCTGTCTGTCTGCATGTGCACGCATGGGTCAAAAAGTACTGAAGGGATTTTAACCAAACTTGGTACGATTGTAGTCCATACTCCTGGGCAGGTTATAGGCTATATAACATAACGCTAAGACACATAGGAGCTGAGCAGTGACGATAAATTTGAAGCAAGTCGGATGAAAATGCGCTTTCGAGCTCTTATCCTTACATATGTTTACACAATCACGCAAAAACGGCTGAACAGATTTGGATTAAATTTGGTATGCACATTGTCAGGGGTACAGAAAAGGACAAAGGGTACTTTTTATTCCGGAATTCTCGCGGGGACTCCGAAATTGTCGCGCGTGAAACCACGGGGCACAGCTAGTTCAGAATAAACGAATAAAAATTGAAATACTTAGTATACTGATGACTACATTCAATAAATAAGTCACTAATTCAGAATAAAGAAACCTTAGAATGTATAATTTAGTAGGTGCCTATAGATTTCGAGATTACTAAAGCTACTTAATAATAGTGAAGGCATTTTTGGTTCAAAGTAAACAATACACATAGAACTATTGATTAATGGATCAAAAACAAAGAAACAATCTACGTAGAAGTATAATATATTATATGTACAGTTAAGACACTCATATTATTGTAAGAAATAATTATAATTTTAGCTCTACTTTCCAAATCAATCTCGATGAAGACACTGAGTTTTGTTGTTATTGAAACATTGATATTCCGTTCGGAATCCAGCGTCGATATTTTTTCTTTTTTATTAGGGTTTCATCAAAATCGGAAACGCTGTTAGCGCGGGATGTGTCGTCCCATGAATCCCGTTGTAATTGTCTCATGGTTGAAAAGGGTCTTATTTACAAGGAAAAAAATCTGATATCAGTAGAGTTTTAGTTTTTGATACAATTTATGTAATAAAAAAATGAGAAACGACTTCGAAAACCAAATTAAAAAAATCATAGGGTTATTTCGAGATAAAAGAATAAATTTCGAGAAAATTTATAAGTCTGGCCTTTTTTGATAAAAAAAAATTTGTATGAAAGTGTCGTGACCTCTACGCCACAAGTCACGAACTACAATGAAGCGACGAATACTAACTATGTGAATTGCGCTAACGAAGTTTTCACATATACGCTGCATATATACGACCTCCGACGATCTACAGCTGGAGCCGCGGTTCCCCGGGCATACCACCTCGCCCGGCGGGAAGCTTCCCCTTTGGTGGCGGTCGAGCCATATCATCCATTCTGCTCCCGCTACAGTGGTGAAGCCGACGTGATTGGAAGCAACCTTCATCACAATCATCATGCAGCCTACTTCACCTCCTCCTGCAGTCCCTGGAAGCAGTCTCACGCCAACAACGGGTCAACCTTCAGGGCCAACGCAGCCGACGCACTGAGCTTCCTGGTCCTGATACCAAGCACCCGGACCTCACCGACTTTAGCGACCAGCACATCCACCCGCATCACCACGCCTTGGATCCGAGGACGACTCTCCAGCGTGGCACACCGGCAGGACATCTCCTGGCGCCAACAAGTCTGCATCGCTCAATACAGTCTCGACTCACCGCAGACTACGAGCACGCTCAGCACGGTCTTGACTCACCGCAGACCACAGAGCAAAGCAATGCACACCCGACTCACTGGGACATTCAAGTGGCAATTGCGATAATTGAGCTTCGGACTATCAGACCTTCGGTCTTGGGAGGGAGTACTGTGGTGACCTCTACGCCACAAGTCACGAACTACAATGAAGCGACGAATACTAACTACGTGAATCGCGCTATCGAAGTTTTCACATATACGCTGCATATATACGACCTCCGACGATATACAGTCGGAGCTACGGTTCCCCGGGCATACCACCTCGCCAGGCGGGAAGCTTCCCCTTTGGTGACGGTCGAGCCATATCATCCATCCCGCTACCGCTACAAAAGCAAAGTTCCTGTGCGGAAAAACCGCGGAGCAGCAGTTTATAAAAATTAAATGCTTTTGCAAAGCGCATTATACTTATGAATGATTGCACCGATTTGGCATTTCTTTAATGTTCGTATTAATAATCAAATTGAAAAAGTTACCTAGAAAATTGAAAAGGAACTAAAATATTTTCTATAGAATTGTTGTAAATTTTTTTGAAAGGACAGAACAACGACTAAAGGCTAGTCCACTAGTCATAAAAAAGATGTTGACTAAGAAATTATCTAATTCTAATAAAATAATAATAAATGAAATATAAAATGTTTAGTTATAGCATGGTTAAAACATACGGATATGTTATTCCTTCGCAACGTCAGCAAAGGGGAAATATTTAATCACTTCGGTTTTTGTATTGATTTCTTTACCGCACAATAGCTGATGTTTATGCATATTTTATGAATAAAACCTTCCGTTTATGACATTGTTTTTGAAATAGCATAGTGAAGTTACATTTCTTTTGTTTTACGCCGTCTGCTTAACTCAAGTTGGATAACACGTCATAATATTTATTTTATTCGTAGCTAAGTGCCGGGGATTACTTAATTTATGTTCTTCACATTTAATATTTTGTACAAGATATTTGCGTATTTTATTTATAAGGTTGTATTAAAGTTATCACCGTAGAAATGTATTTTTTATATTATTTAGATATAAGAACTCTTGAATACATATCGTGTTTGTATTGGCTGTTTAACATTATTCACTTGTTTTTGGTCTAAATCATTTATAGCTAATTTCACCGGGGGTATAATCCAATTATATTTTACTGTAGTATTTTGAATACTTTTTATATTTGTAGAAGCATTTGTTTTGTCTATGCTGTGTTCGTTTTCAGTCAATTCATCTTCACTTACTTTATCTTCAGACAAAAACACTTCATTTTCTCTGTCAAAATTCATTTTTGGTTTTACCGATTCCAAACTAGTATTTTTACTGCTTATATTTTTTTCGGAACCTAACGTTTTACTTCTTTTTATTTTATCGAACGAATAGCTTAAGTTGTCCACGAGATCATCTTCAGGGTGGTACGGATTATTGTATTTCCCTTTCTTTACATTGGCTCTTTGTTCTATTTGTATCGCTGACTTTCTTGCCACACCAGAAACTAAATCCTTAGATATAAGTTCATCAACAACTTTAGTAATTTCAGCGGAATCTATGTTAATTGTTATAGTTTTGCAATTGGTCAGATTTAATGTTACTGAAAATGAAAACAAATTTCAATTGAGTATAATAAGTATATGACACTACTTCATGAAAAATATTCTGATATTTAAATACGTACTTATGAAGCAGTACACAGTTAGTTGAAACATATTGTTTCACTTTTTATGACAAAATTTATACATTCTGATAAGAAACCACTTTGACAGACCATAAATTAAAACTAATTAAATTAATCATTCAATTACATATTAAACAAGAGTATTTTAATTAAGTGTGTTATAAATAATTTAATATTATTTATTAAAAAAAACATACATACAATCGAACATAGAACCTTCTCCTTTTTAGAAGTCGGTTAAAAAGTAGGTATGTGTAAACAATGCCACAGCCAATTTTAGGTTTTTAACCTCTGTATTGTCAGCTGTATGTTTAAATGTCTGTCATTCAAAATCAGTCAGTACGAACTTTGTAAAACATAATACTAGCTGTCCCCCGCGGTTTCACCGGCGGTAATTTCGGAGTTCCCGCGGGAATTCCGGGATAAAATCACCCTATGTCCTTCTCTGTACCCTTGAAAACGTGCATGGAAAATTTCATAATGATCGGTTAAGCCGTTATGCCGTGAAAGTGTAACAAATAGACAGACAGACAGACCGACAGACCGACATACCGACAGACAGACAGACAGACCGACCGACAGACAGACAGACAGACAGACAAACCGACAGACAGACAGACAGACCGACATACAGACAGAGTTACTTTCGCATTTATAATATTAGTAGGTATGGATATCATGTCATAGTCGTAGAAAAGTGACGCATCTGACAAATATGAAACTTTACAGGGCAGTCATTTCAAATAATTAGGTTAGTTTTTTCGCCATAACATTTTTATTTCTTATTACATATTTATGAAACTTGGCATACAATTAAAAAATAGAGTTGGTTTTTAAACGGCATAAAAATATTTGATAATTATTGTACAGTTTTCTAGAAAAATCACATGCTTCATTTTTCTTTGGAGTCAACATGGTCATAAAGTATTATCAGACATTGTTCTTCGGAAAATTACTGCTCAAAAAATGACGGATGTTACTATCCAATCATTTTCTATGGTTTTACTGTGTAAAATTATGACGGATATGTTACTTGTCATATTATATTTTGAACATGGTCAGTGGGTAGGCAGGTAGCCGATACCTAAGTAAATAGGTAAATTGAATTGATATCATAGATGGGGGTAGGTAGGGTATCTGAAATAAAACAGACTATTTTGTCGTACTCTTTTTTAATCAACATAATAAACGTTAAGTTTAAAAAGATAAATATTCTATTTCACAAAATCAGATTCATTATTATCATCAGGAACATTACGTCTATGAGTTGAGTTAAACTTCTAAAAAAGTTATGGTATTTGGCAGGTATTATTGAAGAATCGCAAAATTGGAATTGGACCCACATAAACCTTGTGTAAAGTTAAATTATTGTAATTTCTAGTTTCCTTTCGAAGTACAATGGTCATGCAATTATCAGATAATCCTACTTATATTATAAACGCGAGTTTGTAAGTATGTTTGAATGGATGGATGGATGGATGGATGTTTGATACTCTTTTACGCAAAAACTACTGAATGGGTTTAAATGAAACTTTACAATAATATAGATTATACATCAGATAGGGTAACACATAGGGTACTTTTTATCCCGGAATTCCCGCGGGAACTCTGAAATTAACGCGGGTGAAACCGCGAGGCACAACTAGTTATAGCATACTGTTACCGAATTTTATTGCTCTGAGTCCCATCGACACAAACTTCCTTTATGTTTGTCCAAGTAACTTTATTGCTATTTGTATTTATGACCCAGTTCTTGATTTTTTGCTGATTTTTAAAATCAAACACTATTGACTGATTAACATCTATGACTTCGTAAGAATCACCGGTAACTTTAGACCATCGTACAAGTAATTTCCATTCATCCGGTGTATAAATTGTTTTATGCTCAGCAGATCTTTCGATAACACTGTGGACAGAATCCCCCTCCCGTTTTGGGTGTGCCCTTTTCATCATATTATTTAGCTGCATGAGCATACATATTAAATACAATGCGATTTCGATTCTGACCATTCGATACGAACTTCTTTATGAAGTCCTAAACGCAACTGGCTACTTCGTTGGCTCCACATGTAGCAATAGCCTTGTTTGCCTACCATATCGTATACATTGAAATTATAACATGACCACTTTCGCTTGTAATACAATACACTAATTTTTCCGTGAGGACACGATAAAATCTTTTGAAAATCAAACGTAGCACAAATTATACGTCTATACCTAGTCTTCATCACCGTGAGTAGGACAAAAAAAATCGTCACATACCTACTTCACTGTGGGTGTTTACTGGTGATGGCATAGGTGTTTGTGGTATCAAAATAGATATATTTAAGGGGGTTAAATCTGAGCTCATATTTGAGAAGGGCACGACACTATGCCGATTTTCTACCGGGAGTAAATATGAGGAGTATGCATTTTGATACTCAGTCATGAACGGATCTTCTCTAAGAGAATGGTATGTTCGGGTTCATATTTTCATCTTTTATTCTTTTTGTTTCGCTTATTCCTTGTTCTTCATTTGAAAAGACGTCGTCGTAAGTAAATATCTTTCATCTGTTCCAAAATGTTGTGTGCTCTTGGGAGTAATGGCGATTGGCATTCTGAAATGATATCATTATAATATGTATATGTAAAAGTTTATGAATTATAATAATATACTTTATTTTTATGTATACAAGTAAATTATTACTTAGATGAGATTACTTTTTTACAGAAAAATATATTAAACGTATATAAATAATCATTGTTTTTCAATAGAAGAAAGGCGGAAATGAATTTTTCACTAAGAAAAAAGTGGTATAGTCATATACGACCGTTAAATAATAAATCGTATCCATAGAATATAGTCGGTTATGATTACCCGACACTGTCATGTCCATAAAAAAATGTCATAATGTCACATACGACTTAAAAATTTAAATCTTGAAAATATAACTAAAACTCAAGAGAAATAATTTTATTGTATTATAAAATAACATAAAATATTTTTATATTAAATTTGAAATTGATTTATAATGTTCCATAGAAAATCGACGGATAGTCGGAACCGATACTATAATTACTTACTTTGCAAAATTTTATATAAATACGAGAATTAAATAATACCAAATGTTAAATTAACATTTGGTATTACTTACTACTTACCTGGGGTCCCTGGTATACAGTCCTCCTTATCAACGCACTCTTCATGAGTAAAATTCGTAATTTGTTTATTTTTGTTTGTTTGTTCGACAAGTTGTAACATAAGCTTAGATCGTCCTGTTTTCATTGTGGCAACCTTTTTACATCGTATGTATAGAAACTAAGCACAAAGTAATTAATAAACAGATAAACAAAGATAAACTATTACAATTGTTTAAGAAAAATGTAATCCGGTGCATCGAGTGAGCGAATTCGGCGAACAGTGTCGTACGCGCAGATCGGTCGGTAGCGGGAGGGGGTGGCGGGTGTTCCCCGCGCGCCAGATAACGACGTATTTGCACAAGTGTCATTTTTCTATGGACGTCTATCAAATCCGTCAGTGTACCGATTGAATAACTTGACGTCCAAAATACATAAATTTTTTTTGTTAATACCATAATAATATTCACACAATGTAGTATCCTAATATGGTAAAAAGTGAATTTCGTATTTTTTTCAAAACCGTCATTGTTCTACGATCATGACGTATATATTTACTCTTTTTTATTCTCTATTTCCAAAAAACAATGAATTTACGAAAAAAAAAACCATTTAAGGTACAGGTACAGGTGTGTTCTCATATTGAAGAACTCCAGCAGGCCAATTATGTACCTTTTGTTGCTATCATGTCATTTTCAATTGAAAAATAGCGATTTTGTGATAAATTAATCATGTTTAGACCTCTTCAACTTTTGAAGTGTGTTTATTTTGGTTGATTGCTAGATATTGTAGGTATCAAAACGTGCATATTGTAATCGCAAAACCGCCATGTTTTTGATTGCAACCGAAAAATGATAGAAACAAAAGTTACATAATAGCTTTTCTGATTTAATTCAACAAGATTTAGAAGGCAGAACAAATTGTTAATTAAAACTTTACTGAAGAGGGACAAAGGTACGACCTCAGTTAAAACTTGTACACACGTTTACCCTCATACCGTTAAAACATGGTTGAAAGTGACTTGTGTTTACGAATGAACGAAAGGTTGTATTAAATTTTCAAGCTGTTCCTCGCTGAAGTATGTTACGTAAAAAGAAAGAAGAAAATTTTTGTGCTCATTGAAATACAGTGTACATACCAAGGTATAATATGTAAAGTATGTCTTCGAGTAATCGGTGAACATACACAAAGAAAACATACAGTCGAACACAGAACCTCCTTCTTTCGGAAGTGGATTAAAAAAACATACACAAAGCCGATCTCGACTGATTTCGACCGACTTCATGTGCTCAACCAAACAAAATACTTTATCTACTAGGATAGCTTTACAAAATGACCAAAAAGTTTGGCTACGCCACCGTATACATAAACCGTATTTTGTGCTTCTGATTGTGTAACTAACCACTACAATGATTCTTCTCATGCACTCGGTAGTATTGCAAGACATGGCAATTTACAAAACTAACTATACACCCTTCTTATTTAACGTGTTCTCTAGGTATCGGTTTATTCTTAAGCAGTAAATACCTTCAAGTCAGATATTACATAGAATAGAATAGAATAGAATAGAATAGAATAGAATAGAATAGAATATAATATAATATAATAGAATAGAATAGAATAGAATAGAATAGAATAGAATAGAATAGAATAGAATAGAATAGAATAGAATAGAATAGAATAGAATAGAATAGAATAGAATAGAATAGAATAGAATAGAATAGAATAGAACAGAACAGAACAGAACAGAACAGAACAGAACAGAACAGAACAGAACAGAACAGAACAGAACAGAACAGAACAGAACAGAACAGAACAGAACAGAACAGAACAGAACAGAACAGAACAGAACAGAACAGAACAGAACAGAACAGAACAGAACAGAACAGAACAGAACAGAACAGAACAGAACAGAACAGAACAGAACAGAACAGAACAGAACAGAACAGAACAGAACAGAACAGAACAGAACAGAACAGAACAGAACAGAGTAGAACAGAGTAGAACAGAGTAGAACAGAGTAGAACAGAGTAGAACAGAGTAGAACAGAGTAGAACAGAGTAGAACAGAGTAGAACAGAGTAGAACAGAGTAGAACAGAGTAGAACAGAGTAGAACAGAGTAGAACAGAGTAGAACAGAGTAGAACAGAGTAGAACAGAGTAGAGTAGAGTAGAGTAGAGTAGAGTAGAGTAGAGTAGAGTAGAGTAGAGTAGAGTAGAGTAGAGTAGAGTAGAGTAGAGTAGAGTAGAACAGAGTAGAACAGAGTAGAACAGAGTAGAACAGAGTAGAACAGAGTAGAACAGAGTAGAACAGAGTAGAACAGAGTAGAACAGAGTAGAACAGAGTAGAACAGAGTAGAACAGAGTAGAACAGAGTAGAACAGAGTAGAACAGAGTAGAACAGAGTAGAACAGAGTAGAACAGAGTAGAACAGAGTAGAACAGAGTAGAACAGAGTAGAACAGAGTAGAACAGAGTAGAGTAGAGTAGAGTAGAGTAGAGTAGAGTAGAGTAGAGTAGAGTAGAGTAGAGTAGAGTAGAGTAGAGTAGAGTAGAGTAGAGTAGAGTAGAGTAGAGTAGAGTAGAGTAGAGTAGAACAGAGTAGAACAGAGTAGAACAGAGTAGAACAGAGTAGAACAGAGTAGAACAGAGTAGAACAGAGTAGAACAGAGTAGAACAGAGTAGAACAGAGTAGAACAGAGTAGAACAGAGTAGAACAGAGTAGAACAGAGTAGAACAGAGTAGAACAGAGTAGAACAGAGTAGAACAGAGTAGAACAGAGTAGAACAGAGTAGAACAGAGTAGAACAGAGTAGAACAGAGTAGAACAGAGTAGAACAGAGTAGAACAGAGTAGAACAGAGTAGAGTAGAGTAGAGTAGAGTAGAGTAGAGTAGAGTAGAGTAGAGTAGAGTAGAGTAGAGTAGAGTAGAGTAGAGTAGAGTAGAGTAGAGTAGAGTAGAGTAGAGTAGAGTAGAGTAGAGTAGAGTAGAGTAGAGTAGAGTAGAGTAGAGTAGAGTAGAGTAGAGTAGAGTAGAGTAGAGTAGAGTAGAGTAGAGTAGAGTAGAGTAGAGTAGAGTAGAGTAGAGTAGAGTAGAGTAGAGTAGAGTAGAGTAGAGTAGAGTAGAGTAGAGTAGAGTAGAGTAGAGTAGAGTAGAGTAGAGTAGAGTAGAGTAGAGTAGAGTAGAGTAGAGTAGAGTAGAGTAGAGTAGAGTAGAATAGAATAGAATAGAATAGAATAGAATAGAATAGAATAGAATAGAATAGAATAGAATAGAATAGAATAGAATAGAATAGAATAGAATAGAATAGAATAGAATAGAATAGAATAGAATAGAATAGAATAGAATAGAATAGAATAGAATAGAATAGAATAGAATAGAATAGAATAGAATAGAATAGAATAGAATAGAATAGAATAGAATAGAATAGAATAGAATAGAATAGAATAGAATAGAATAGAATAGAATAGAATAGAATAGAATAGAATAGAATAGAATAGAATAGAATAGAATAGAATAGAATAGAATAGAATAGAATAGAATAGAATAGAATAGAATAGAATAGAATAGAATAGAATAGAATAGAATAGAATAGAATAGAATAGATGCGTTATTAGCGTCAAATATTAACTGATACTATTTAGCCCAGTTATGCGGAGCCACGGAGCGTTGGTGCATATATACCCATACGTACGTGCTTGGTACGTACGAAAGAAAAAATTACTCGTTTTCACTTGAGTTGAGACCAGTTTTTATGTGGCATCCTCATCCTCTTTACCAATCCACTTTATCTAATTATATTATCGTAATTTCTATTCCACCTCATAAGTACGTTATTTATAGTTCATTTGTTTTTCAATTAAAATGATCCTTCAGTTTTTATACCTGTTGCTATTAAGTAATTTTTGATACCTACTAGCTGTTCTCTGGGGTTTCACTCGGTAATTTCGGAGTTCCCGCGGGAATTCCAGGATAAACTATTACGTATAAACCTTCCTCTTGAATCACTCTTTGTATGCGTGAAAACCGCATGCAAATCCGTTCAATAGTTTTTTATTTTATCGCGAACAGACAGACAGACGCAGCGGAGAACTATTTTTTATAATATGTACTAGTGATGTATATTGTTATTTGTTGTCATCAGCCCGAGCGAAGCTTGGTAGTCAGGACTGATATAGAAAAACGTTATTAACAATATTCCAGAATCATAAGCAATAATGGAGCACACGTATGAATTCCCTTTTTTCCGGCACCATTGTTGGAAAGTAACAGCTTTGGATACGTGCTTAAAATGGTAAGCGCCATGTTATACTGTGTCGCTTTTCTAATTCCCCCGGGAGGACTGCAATTTCCTTACCTATTTTCATAGATTAAGTGCGACTCAATTTAAAAACCATCGCCGGTATTCGCTATGGAATAAAACGGAACAGGATAATCAATAATTTTATTACCTACTAGCCGTTCCCCCCGTTTTCACCCGCGTTAATTTTGGAGTTCCTGCAAAAATTCCGGGATAAAAAGTACCTCAAAATTTCATGACGATTCGTTGAGCCGTTGAGGCGTGAAAGCGTAACAAACAAACCAACAAACTCACTTTTGCATTATAATATTAGTGAGGATAATTAATATTAATATTTATAATAATATTAATAAGGATAATTTATTTTCTGCGATCTATGGTCTTATTTTTTCACGACTATTATCATGAACTCCTTCTGCAAACCAGAGTATACCTATACAACGTTGTTATGAATTAACTGAAAACCTGATACACCCCATTCAAAAAATTAACAATAATATGATTAAAATATATTTTATGTCAAAAAAATTTATACTTTAAAAGTTATTCAACATTAGTTTTGTGGTGACCAATCTACGAAATTCCAAGCACTACGCCCGCGCCTACCGGTTCGAATTTTTTTGTTGCGGGCGGCGCGGCGTACGCGCCGTAAATGTTGTATTATAAATAATTTAGACATGGGCTAGTAAAAACGAAAAAATATAACCTTTATTAAAACGTAGTGCGATCGATTTGCTTGTCGATTCTGAGCAAACTACTTTCTAGTTTTCAGTTAATTCATTAACATATGCACAAGTCGTTGTAAAGATAATATTATTGTTACTTATTTTATTTTTATCATGTACCTACTCGTATCAATTTACATATTATTAATGTAACTGAATTTGCCTTAGGAAATGAAAGGTTTATTCAACATTTATTTATAAAAAAAAAATATGAAAAATCCGAATCTTTAGGTGAAACCTTAAAAAATAGAGTTTGAAAGACCAAACTAAAAGAAAGTTGAAGAATGAAAGATTAGATGTAGGTAAAATTTATTACGGTACTAGCTGTGCGCCACGGTTTCACTCGCGTTAATTTCAGAGTTCCCGCGGGAATTCCGCGATAAAAAGTAGCCTATATGTTAATCTGATGTATAAGCTATATTATTGTAATGTTTCATTTAAATCCATTCAGTAGTTTTTGCGTGAAAGAGTAACAAACATCCATCCATCCATCCATTATTACAAACTTTCGCGTTTATAATATTAGTAGGTTTTTTTTTTATTATTAGTACAGTAGGTACTACGAGTATTCTGAATTCGATACATCTATAAATATTAAAGTAAATATTTAAACACGGTATAGGCAGGTAAATGCAAGAAACCTATGGATTATGGTGATGAAGATGATGTGCGCTATTTTCCATAATACCTGTAGTAGACTGGTCGAATGTAGGTAATAGGTAAAATTACTACAGAAATTAGATTCTTGTGGGTACTTCCTTCAAGGGATTACTGAATTTGAATTGGAATCGATCTGAATACAGTTACCTACGTATATTATGTAACAAATCCTGCCTTTATCTTGCACAAAGAAAATATCTTCTACACCGTCGTATTTTATACAACTGCTTATATATTTTTAAGGTTCCGTACCCAAAGGGTATTATGGGACACTATTACTGAGACTCCGCTGTCCGTCTGACCGTCTGTCAACAGGCTGTATCTTATGCAGAACCGTGATAGTTAGACATTTGAAATTTTCACAGATGATGTATTTCTGTTGCCGCTATAAGAAAAATACTAAAAAAAAGAATAAAATAAATGTTTAAGAGAGCTTCCATACAACAAATGTGTTTTTTTGCCGTTTTTATACATAGATAATGGTACGAAACCATTCGGGCGCGAGTCCGACTCGCACTTGACCGGTTTTTTAATTTGACAGCAGCAGCCTAGTGGTTAAAGAAGCTGACTACTACGCCAGGTGTCGCGGGTTGGATCCCCGTATCAGAGATTTATGTGAAACATTGGCCTTTACTTACTTTGAGTCTGGGTTTTGAATATAGGATACTTTAAGTAAAATAGTGATCTACATAATCTAAACCTAAGAAATAAAGATAAAATCGCTGTGCCCAATACCTACTAGGCTCCATAAAATCTCCATCTCTTTTAAAGGGCAGGCTTTTATAACAAACTTCCAAACGATGTACTTAGTTAATTTGTCAATTAATAAAAAGATCAAACACAAATTATGCGGTAAAGCATATCATATAGCATAGTAGATTAATTATTATTATATACTAGCTGTGCCCCGCGGTTTCACCCGCGGTAATTTCAGAGTTCCCGCGGGAATTCCGGAATAAAAAGTACCCTATCCTTTTCCGTACCCCTGACAACGTGCATGCCAAATTTCATCCAAATCCGTTCAGCCGTTTTTGCGTGATTGAGTAACAAACATCCACACTTTAACATTTATAATAGTAGTAGGATTATGATAATGCAATAATAATAATCCACTTCACTACACGCCACTCTACTTGTTCCCACACTACTTTAGAGCGTAGTAGTTTATTATAAAAACTTTCTAAACATTGCTCTAGTCAATTACATTTTTTTAGTAATCTTATTTTACAAGATAATTTCCACAAAGATGAGGATCTCCTTCGGAAAATATTTTTTAATACAGTTGCTCAAAAAGTGGCGTATTGCAGGGACGTTTAGCGTTCGGGATGTGGGCTATTACATACTCGAGCTTTTTGTTTACCTTTCCCGAACTCGTGCGTTCTCTTTGCCAACTGTCAAAAATGGCGACACGACTTTGACACACTTTTTGCATTGCGAAACGTAGGTTTCGCATTACTAATACGACTAGCGCCATCTCTTGATCACACTTGGAACTTAGTTGAGTTTGTTGTGTTTTTGATATTTTATTAAATTGCTTAATTTTTTCGTAACTGTATTAAAAATAGTTGTTCAGTACACGTGCGGAACCGTCATTGCAACTAGTTCCGACTTTCAACCCTCACCTTCGGCTGCGCCTCGGCTCGGGTAGACATTTGTCGGAACTCTTTGCAATGACAGGCTTTCCGCACTTATAATGAAATATACTATTGACTTGTGATAATTCTTATGCACCGAAGGAGTAAAGCAGTGTTTTACGTCATGGACGGCATTATTGAACCCTGAGCGTAAGGAGGGACTCTAGAGTTAATTAAAATATTAAAAATTTATTAAAAATTTAACTCCTGAGCGAAGCGAAGGAGATGTAGAGTCCTAAGTGAAGCGAGAGGTTTCAGGTGCCCGTGACGAAGACAGGCTTTATCCTCGAGGTGCATACTCTACTTTTCATACCTACTGCGTGACATAAACCATCTTTAAATGGGCATTGTAAAGAGGGTGTATTCGAAAATCTAACTGGCCACCACAGGCAGATCACATAAAAAAAAAAAATTATGAGTTCCTCATCCTACAAATTTTAACGTTCCAAACTCAAATCACTTTACTGCCTTGGGAGTTTCATTCAACATTACCTCTCTCCCTTGGATTGGGATGTAATGCCTTGCTTTACGTAGAGATTGCGTGATACGTAATTCGATATTGTCGAGCAGGTGGTATGCAAACTTATTTACATTCAGTCCTGATTAGTTATTTAAATTACGACCGAACGTTGTCACTACGGTCTGCCGGAATAACGCCCTAACCCGTATATTTTGAACGACGGCGTTGCGACGATTCAATTTGTCTCGCATAACATACCTAACTCTTCGCAGGTACGTATTATTTACGCCTACATTTTTTTACCGGATCAGACATAATGCGAATACGTGAATTCGGTGAAATAACTATTACATAGTGTGAAGAAATCTTACTTAATATAAGGCACATTGTTTGTTACTTTGTCTGTCCAGTCTTTCATAATTCAGTTTCACTGCGACACATCAAAGAGTTCCTGAGGGAAACCTGAAATTCACGTGGGTGTAGAAGCGGGCGTCAGTAAATTACATTAATACAACATATTATAGTGCCTTTTTGTGGAACTTGACCAATTCAATGGATTCGCATATTTATAAGTTATTATATCATACAGGATCTTAATTGGAATCCTCGCTTCGGATGACTTTATGCCTTTATGGTATAGAATATAAATGAATCATGAATAATAATAATAATAATAATATTAATAATAATAGTTTTTTTCAGGCAATAAACCCATAAAATAGGTACCAACATAATTTAAAACAGAAAAACGAAAAGTAATTAAAACTTAGATTTTAAACATGGACCAATTAAGTTTAATTGGTCCATGTTTTCAAGAAGTACACACATCAAAAGTGTCTAGGGATCAAGAACATTTTTTGCTATAAAACGAAACTCAATTAATTTAAATCTAATTTAATCTTCTGGACTGGCCGCCTACCTTATTTCCCATATCTAAAATAACAACTCATCCCCACATTTTAAATAAATTAAGAAAAATTTCATTTTTTGTAAGTTGTGAGAAATTGAACCAATTCCAAGTCGACAATAAAATAGCAAAAAAAGGCAAAAACAGGGGATTTTGAAACTTATATTGTAATGACTAAACAAATTAATACTCTGTGTTCCTTCCATTGATACGAATCACAGATTCGCAGCGATTTGGCATGCTAAAAATCTTGAAAAAATGTACTTGATCCCTAGACACTTTTGATGTGTGTACCTACTTAAGAATCGAGACATTTTGAATCAAAATCTCTAAACTCTTTATTGTATACTAGCTGTTCCCCGCGGTTTAACCCGCGGTGATTTCGGAGAGCGGGAATTCTGAGATAAAAAGAACCCAATGTTCTTCTCTGTAGTACCCCTGACAACGTGTATGCAAAGTTTGGTGTAGTACGCAACAAAGCTCCCGAGTACGTGTATATAAAAAGCTATAGTGGTCATCCCGGCAGCCCTCCATACACAGAGACAAAATTCTCACTCCATCACATCGAACGGCAGCTTTTCGTGGTAGCTTCAGGTTTGCGGCGTCCAAGTGTGATGACATTCCACCTCCAGTCCGAGACGCGCCTAGTAGATGTGCTTTTGGACGCAAGCTCAAGGCATACTTGCTGGAACAGCAGAATCTCTCCTTGCCTGTCCAAACTTCTCGCCGTAACTGACTATGACCCTTTGACCCCGTGGTCGCATCGGGAATGTCTGTTTTCATCTCGTGTTTGTGTTGTATGCATGTACAGGTGTGTATGTATGTGTGTGTATATATGCATATTATGTATTGATATGATGTGTATGTGTATGTTATTTATGTTTGTACCTATTGAGTTTTTTAAATGATTGTATATAATTTATGATATTGTGTGTTTATCTAATTTATATTCTAGTTATATATGAATGGTAGGTATCTACTATTATATACTGTGAACAAATTATCATGTATCTACTTTTCTACTTCACTGCGCCGCACTCAAGGACGCTCGTGAGACTGCTGGTGCTGACTGAAAACAGCAGCAGAGGGTTCCCATCCTCAGCATATGCTAATTCAGCTGCCATTTTATAAATAATTCAGCAGCAGCAGAGACACACCGCAACCAAAACCAGCCAACCAGTATTTTAAGTTTAGTTGGTTTGCAATGAATTTGTTTGTGAATTCGTTATATTTTTTGTAAACCTTGTGTGTGTCTGTTGCGCAATAAAAAAATATTCTATTCTATTTTATATTGGCTGCTGTATATTTAATAGTGCATATGATTTTTACCAGGTAGCTCAGCGATATTTTAATTTGAAGTGAGTAAAGACGGTGCGGTGCGCATTTAGGCAATAAGAGTTGAGAATTATCCCCACTCTATGGGGCCGTTCAAGTATTACGTAAACACTATAGGGGGGCGGAGGGGTCTTTGCTTTGCTTATTTTTGATGACATGGGGAGTGGGGGGATCTAAATGGTGAAGCAGTAATTATTTACATTTTTACACATATGGCAACCCTCATATTGTCTATGCTTTAAAACTAAATAATAACCTTATTACTAGACTTCTAACTGCTGGAGCTGCTCATGAATCAATCAATTGTACCAATGTTTACGTAAGCATGGGGGGAGGGGTAAGCGCTTTGCTTACTTTTGCTGACAAGGGGGAGGGGTGGGTTAATAATTGCAAAAAAATCTACTTACGTAATACTTGAACGGCTCCTATCCCAAAACTTTTGTTAATTCCTCTCGTGCACTGCATAAGAGGCATTCCACCACTGTTTTTAAGTTTTCTGGAACCTTGCGCAACATTTATTATTAATTTATCCGGAGATTTGGCAAGAATACAAATTAATATTCAACCTATTAATTTTAAATGGTTTTGGAAAGGAGGAGGTAGTTCGGTGCGAAAAAGTAAAACAATCGTCGGTGGGTACCTACTCGATGAACGATTAGTTAATGGTGGCTATAATATAAAAATGTTATGATGTATCAATTTATTTATACTAGATACCTACCTATTCGCTACCGTAGGTACTGTTCAACGTTCATCCGATCGCACTTGCGAGAAGGTTATAGGCATAATGCCGACTGTACACTCGCCGAGACACCCCGAGACAGGTCGAGGACGAGTGTGTACAATTGTACATGGTGCTCTCGGTCGGTCTCGGTCGCTTGTCGGTTTTTGCGCCCGAGTCCAAGCGTCTCGTTGGCTCTCGCGAGGAAAACGAGAGCGACCGACCATTTTACATAGTTCAATAGGTAAGTTATGTGAATTTCAATTTTGTAATTTAAAATTATACGATTTAACGCGTGATGTTTTAATTTATTATCTATGTATATTTTTTTTATGTATAGGTATCTTTTCTATGTGCATCATTTGTATTATTGTATGATTCCTGTTCTACCTTGTATATACCATACCTTGTTTTTGTCCCATCCACTCAAAGGCTGTCTGGAAGACATCGCTAGTAAAACGATGACACCGCCTTTTGTATGCCTTTATTTATAAGTTTTTGTTAACACACTGTAACATTATTTTGGTGTACAATAAAGTGTATTCATTCACAATCGCGGGAAATTTCAGTGCAACTAACAGAACGAGTGTACATGCAGGTAGATAAGTATGCTCTCGTCAAGAGCCTTTTCGGCCGAGACTCACGACGAGTTTGTATCTGCTCACGTAGGTGAAACCACGGCCATATATTTATTTATTTATTTATATACAATAAAATGAAACAATATAGAACTTCCAAATTCAAATAAAAGTTTATTAAGTTTTATTTACAATTTATTGCTTAATCTTAATTTAAAATATGCTTAGATACTACACTTTTGACAAATTTTATTATTTCTAAGTACATAAATATAAATAAACGCTTTTTATGAGCCGGTCATCTTTAAAGATATTGTCGGTCTGACTCATTGCACTAGCAAATGTAAAGACAAACATTTGGGTATAATTACAGGGCTTGGAATATCAAAGGACACTGACTAAAATTGTGTTGAAAAATCTGTATTCAAGTTTCCTAAAAAAACTATAGAATAAATAACATTTACAAATTGTTAACAATAGTTCATAGAACGCAGGTTGAGAGCGATAGCTGAACTTGCCCCGTAGTTTATTTTATGGCTTGGCTTTAATACACACTGTTAAGCTAGTGTTTTAATTTGGAAGAAACTTGGAGATTTTTCCAGTTCATCTCGTTTCGTCGTAGAATTGCATACTACAATAAAAAGATTTATGTCTCACTAGCTGTTCCCCCGTGGTTTCACCCGTGGTAATTTCGGAATTCCCGCGGGAATTCCGGGTTAGAATATAGCCAATCACACTCACAAATAACGTAAGAAATTTCAAAATCGGTTCAGCAGATCCAGATATTATCCCGGGGTACAACCACACAAACTCATAAACTTTTCCTTTTCATAATAGTACCTACTTATAGATTCATGCTATAAGCCTGATTAGTGTGTAGGTGTTATACTAAAAATTATTAACAAAATAAAGAAAAACATACCTATATGCTAGCTGATTGATTGTTCCTCGTACTTATTTAACACTCGTATACTTACCTAATATATACGTATTTCAGTAGGTAGCCATGGTTGTTCAAGAAAAGATAATAAACGTATTATTACTGATATTATCAAAGTTTACACGGTATAATAATATGCCGATATAGTGTAAATAATGTTGTGTGTATTCACAACCTTTGAGCAAGTGTTGGTTTCATTTTCTGTAGGTTCGAATTGTTTTTACTATATTAACACAAACAAACACCACGTTGAATTTTGAAATTATTAAATTCAGATTAATACTAGCGTATACATATAAAATACGTGTGGCACAACTCGTAGATCCACCAGCTAGACCCACTGGTTCCACGGAGAACTCTTTTACCCGTAGACCACTTAATTTAATAAATTCGTAATAGCTATTTTTGCACGTTTACGAAACTAACAATAAAAAAATCAAGGAAAATTATTACTACATATTTTGTTCAACAATTTTTTTTTAATTGACTCCAAAACAATCTGCAAATTTAGTTGGATCACATACGAAAATACGATCTAAGACTTAGAACACTAACCGTGTATTTTCCTCAAAACTTATTTATTTGCAAATAATCCGAGCGTGTCCTGCCATAGCCTGAGGTCGATCTCTGGTATCTGCTCACATGGCACTAATTGGTTGCTGTAGAAACAAAAAATCAACTTTACATTCCAATACATCAGGATCAGGTATTCATTAATCTTAAATAGATAATTATGTTGTAAAGAGCTATAAACATTATTTTTTTTCATCGCGTCGTTCTTAATCCATATAGATCAATCTTAAAACGAACACAAAAAAAAAATTTTACTGCGCAAGACTGGCTTATCCTTGTCTTTTTTTGCACACAACATTTTTCCAGCCTTGCAACTTAATGAATAGTCCTTAGGATTTTCTTTCAATGGATTGCGCCATTGAGAACCCGAGCGGTTATACCTACGGAAAATTCTATTTCACTAGAGGAATCTATGTTATCGATCGAAAACATCAGCATTCTTGTGGAGTGCTCGCTTGTCTAAAGCTAAATAATCTCTATGACACACGGAATTTTCCTGTTCGGTACGATGAAAATGTTTTAGAAATAGGCCGATCCTTTTAACTGACACCGAACGATTGATACTTAAAGGTAATTTAGAAGTTAGAATTATTTGAATGGATTGACGTGGAACACATTGTGATAAATTCCGATACTTCCGTTTGTAGCAAAAGCGTCATAAAAGCGGGAATTTCCCTTTGTCATATTAAGACTTTTCCTTTTATGTTATATAAAAAAGTTATAGGTCCAGGATGATTTTTGAAATTATTAGCATCCTATATGGAGACAGTACTCTTGATAAAGCTCATAATTTAAGTTTTTATATGGATTAGTAACAATAGGAATTCCTGAGTATACCGTAAAGATTTATAGGAAACTTTGGATTTTTTTATTACCCGTAGGTATATAAATAAAAGAGCACAAAGAAATGGTGATAAACTCTTCATATTACCTATTTTATTTTTAATTTGATTTCTCTTTGTTGACATAGTTTATTATAAAAGACTAACTAAATAATTAGGTTCCCTAAATTTTTGCATTATACCTAAAATTGTTTTAGACTCGATATATCTATAAGCCCATATGATTCCCATATTATCCCAGGTTGAAAATGTAACTAAATATGTATATCCAACTATAATAATTTAATATCAACATAATATGAAACGTTTTTAAGAGCCAGGTATAGTGCAAATACTCATCCCTTTATAAAAACTAGACCAAACCCCTCAACCTAGAGTCACGGCTTCATAGAAGAGTTGTTTAAGGATAGTAATTCTTTTGTGATTTACAAATCAACAAACATTTGATGTTAGTAAATTACATTCGACACATTTTTTTACATAGGTATAATTTAAGAATAAACTACAATATATCGACGGCAAAAAGCGAAAATCTCAAAAATGGGCAAATGTATGTCATTATTTTTTTTTACATAAATATCATTAATATTTTCATCGTATAGGAATCGTAGGCGGCGATATTATACACAGTCATATTAAATAAGTACCTACTGATATGAAATTATTAACAACATTTTCTGAATGTTCCATCAAGAACGGCATTACAGAACTTGTTTTTTTTTTGTTGGTGTGACGCTTATTTTTCTTGTTTTCTTTATTAACGACGAAAAGTTAGTTGCGATCGTTTAGATTCCATTTGAAATCAGTAAAGCATAATAAAGATAAGCTCTTTTGCAACTTGGTGTTAATTCAAAGAGAAGTTTCTGGATAACAATCTAATAAAAACATAAACTTCCTTGTCACTAAACAAATAAACGTGCAAAGTTGTGTTTTGATAATTACATTGACATAATAGCTTGACGTCTAGTCTTCGTGTAGACAAGCATCATCATTAATTTGTCTAGTCAGTTAATCCCTTTTTCATCACAAATAAACTGACAAGTCTCATTGCGCTTAACATAAATTCTCGGGGATAATTTTCCATTTCATTTGGTGCAAGAATTTTTGGAATCTCTCCAAGTGGAATGTTTTTGGAATCTCACCAATTAAATTTATAATAAATAGTAAGGATCAAGCCGGCAACAGTACGGAAGCACTTTTGAATGGTAAATATTGAGTCTTAGCCAAATATGATAGATTATTAGGCAAAGTAAGTGACGCGCACAATTAACAAAAATTGAATAGGTTTGACGCGTCCCAAATTTCAAATTAACTCAGTCTGACAAATTGACGAATTTTTATACTATCCTAACTAATATCATATAAATGCAAATGTGTATTTGTTCACACTTAAACGATTTCGCCGATAATAACCATGAAACAATAGGGTATAGGTAAGTATCTACTTTTAATCCCAGAATTAATGCTCGCTGGAACTCCGAAATTACAGCTTGTACGTAACAAAATTAAAATTAAATTAATTAAAAGACTTTTTTTAGGAAGTGAAAAGATTTAGTCATTAGTATGGTACTTACCTTTGTTTAATTTGCAAGAAAGCTTTTGGCTGCATTAAACGTATGCTTTCGACGTTATCACAAAGCAGGCGCGCCATCGATGCGCCGTGGCGAATTGATGATAATTGACCTATTTGAATGACAAAAATATGAGATAATTAATTATATTTTGATAATTTTAGTCCTTGTATATCCAAAACAAGCCTCGGTCACCTCATGGTCACCTCCATTTAATACGGCACAGGCTGCAACCCTAAATATGGCTTGCCAGAGCTTTTTCTTATTTTATATGCTTCTAACTCAATATCAATGCGATAATTTTGCCAATGTCGGTACTCAGATTGCGAACTATAAGTAATTGACAAGTATAGAAAACTAACAAAGCATATTATGTCGGTATATATCTACGCGCTAGGTTGGATACAAAAAAATATTATCCAGTTTTTCTTATTTAATACTAGCTGTTTACCGCGGTTTCGCCCGCATTAATTTCTGAGATCCCGCGGGAATTCGTTGTTTTCTTGTACCAATGACAACGTAAAGTACCTACCTATGCAAAATTTGATATAGTTTCCCGCGTTAATTTCGGATTTCCCACGGGAATTCCGGGATAAAAATACCTACCCTTTGTTCTTTTCTGACCCCTGACAAAGTGCATGGAAAATTTCATGATGATCAGTTAAGCCGTTAATGCGTGAAAACGTAACATACAAACAAAAAAACTCGCTTTCGCATTTATAATAGTATAAGGATTGATGTCTTATTCAAGCAATCGACTCGAATAATACGTAGAACAACAAATCCAATTACGAACCGATCTTGAGACAAATGCGGTTGATATGGCTCGTTGTTTCTAATGATGGAAATCGATAAGATTTGACAGAATTTTTACGAGACAATACTTCAGTTTTGAATCCAAGATGGGATTATAACGAGTGACAAAACATAAATTTCCGTTCCGTTCCGTTCCGTTCCGTTCCGTTCCGTTCCGTTCCGTTCCATTCCATTCTATTCTATTCTATTCTATTATATTCTATTCTATTCTATTCTATCCTATCCTATTCTATTCTATTCTATTCTATTCTATTCTATTCTATTCTATTCTATTCTATTCTATTCTATTCTATTCTATTATATTCTATTCTAAAGGAAAAATGTCGAAAAGAAGAATTTCAAGACACAATCCTACAATATTATAAATGTGAAAGTGTGGATGTTTGGATGTTTGTTACTCAATCACGCAAAAACGCCTGTACTGATTTGGATGCAATTTGGCATGCACGTTGTCAGGAGTACAAAGAAGGACGTAGGGTACTTTTTATCCCGGAATTGCCGCAGGAACTCCAAAATTACCGCGGGTGAAACCGCTGAGCACAGCTAGTTAATAATATTTTATTGTTATTGAATTGAACGTTGATAGAAAATTCAGAGAAAGTCTTGCTAAAATAAAATATTGTAACCTTGACACGTACCATTTATAGATTCTCATCTAATTTTATTAAAACCACAACCTGTTAGGACCGAAGTTCTAAAGATATAGATATAGGTACCTATTTTGAAAGTTTCTACAAGTTCGTTTACGAAGGAAATGAGAGGATCCTTTTGCTTAACTTTTTGAATTAAGCGAAATTTTTTTAAATAAAATTATAAGTTTCTATGATGCGCTGGTCATTTGAAAATACGACATTCTATTAACAGTTGATAGGTACTTACTTGTTTGTACCAGCTACAGCGCAGTTTCGGTACGGTCAGAAAACTAAGATAAAGAAGTAAGAAGAAGAAAGAGCTTGGGCCATTGTAATAATAAGCTGTCAGCGCCACAGTGCCTGGTCTGAAACTGGTCCCAAACTAAGCAGAGCTTGTACCTACATGTGTACCAAACAACAGCCTCCTTGGCCAAATTCACAATCTATAATAATCAACACATAGAAAACTAAGGCAGGTACTTTATTGTTGCATAATTATTATATATTTATTTCTGTTTTTGCCATTGTCGTAACAAATAAAGTTTACTGCATTTCATTCATTTAATTTCACTTCATATCACGGTCCCCTTAAATCGTCCAATCAAAAGTCTAACTTCGCATGACCACGTGACATAACAATTCTGTTCCTCAGTTATCTCTATGCGTAAACGATTCTAGTTTGTCTACTTAGCTAAGGGGGCTGAGCTATCATCGTTGTATTATTTACTAGCCGATCCCCGCGGTTTCACCCACGGTAAAGTCGGGAGTTCCCGCTGGAATTTTAGGATAAACTTATACGTATAAACCTTCCTCTGAACCACTCTATCTATTGGTGAAAACCATGAAAATCCTTTCAATAGTTTTAAAGTTTATCGCGAACAGACAGCCAGACAGACGCGGCGAAGGACTCTGTTTATAATATGTAAGGACGTTGTGTGAGTGACTCACTGGGCGTGAACGCAGTGACAGGGTCGGCGCCATTCTCATAGAAGTATCGGTCGCCGACGCGCGTCCGGTAGAACTGCTCAGTCAGTATGCACAGGTAGGTGGGCCCCGCCTGAGCGCCCGGCACGTTGCGCTCCAGCACACCGGCCACCACCAGCTCCACATCCTCGGGCGATTCGTACAGCTCTTGCAGGATTTGAATGTTCTAAGGTGAAAGTTCATGGTCATTTTAAGAGATTACCTTAAGAGAAGCTTGCCTATTATACCTAGATGCTTCTGTTGGTGCAATTCAAAATATTTTTTTGATTACTCGGTGTGATCTTTACCAGTGTTTACTTACAAACACACAATCCTACAATACCATATTACAATCTTCTTAATCTTCTTAATATATATAAATTACGCGTCACGTTGTTTGTCCGCGATGGACTCCCTAAACTACTGAATCGATCATGATGAAATTTGGTCACTATGTTGTATTTGGCCTAACTTAAAAGATAGGATAGTTTTTATCCCGGAATTCCCGCGGGAACTCCGAAATCATCGCGGATAAAAACTCAGGGGACAGCGTTATAGGGATATTATAAATTAAATTTCTATTTTGTATGCTGGAATGTTCGTGGGTGTGTTAATCAGTCACGCAAAAACGGCTAAACGGATTTGAATGGAATTTAGCACACAGATATCTAGTATTACGTGGATTAACATAAAGGATACTTTTATTTCGGAATTCTCGCGGAAACCCCAAATAACCGCGGGTTAAACCGTAAGGAACAGCTAGTAAGTATTATAAATAATTGTTATAACAAACAATTTTGATGTTAATTCTGCAATATTTGAACTTGATATCAAAAACGATACGTAGAAAGTGCTAAAATCGGCCACTTTAGATGGTTTGGCACCTTTTTTCTAAGTTGTAATATTGCAGAACTATCATCAAAAGTTGACTTTATACTATAGGTATAATTTATATATCTACGTTTCTGTCGATTTCGTCTGAAATAAAATCTCTTACAACGTAGGTTTTGTCCTACGCCTAGTTTAGCTATATTAAAAACGTTCCAAAACATCATTATTATTGTTAAGCCCGAGATTACCTCTTGCGATATATAATCAAGCATATCTTGGAATGTCTGCGGGACGGGCAGGCCACACACTTTGCGGGCAGCGACGTATGTCCCCAAGCCGTGGTCTCGACCTCTCTGAATATCCGTCGCTCGCAAGTCCCCGCCGAAAGTGTTGTTGCGTCTAACACAAATAAAATACACATTATAAACTATCATTTTACTTATGAAGGATATTATGCATTGCCGTTACCTATACCTACTATAATATTATAAAGAGATCTTTACGTCGTGCCGCAAAAGAAAACTATTTTTCATTTATGTTTCTGGCCTCCGTAGATTCCGTGTAGCGTTGAGGAGTCAGTTACCAAGCTTCATTATACATAATATGTATGCAGATTTACCTACCTACTCACATACTTCAATTCAATTCATATATTTGTTAGTTATACGAGCGAGACAAATTCAAATTTATTTATTCCCAAGAATATGATACAATGAGATGTTTTCTTAGATTAGGTAGTTTACTACATATTTACATAAAAAAAAAACTTCTCGAAGGATGTCAGTTTCCATAGTCCCTTTTATGAATAGGTATTATGAAGCTCACAATACCCTATATAAAGGTAGGGCCTTTATATCGGTAGTATGCAATCATGTGTAAGAACACAGCTGTTACAAATGCGTTCAACCGGAGTCATGATACATTCAATTAGGTTTTCATGTAGGAAAAGCACATGTAAAAATTTCACTACATCAAATGTTATATTGACCATGACCCACGATGATTAGGTTGAAATACGACTCGCACAAAATATAAGTGAAATGGAACCTACGTATAAAAATATTCACAACGGACTTTTTTATGATCTCAAATTCTGTCTAGATTGTTCAATGACGTGGGTGCTTTATGTCTGAGTATGAATAATATGTAGGTATAAATACAAATCAATGTGAATCTTCACTGAGCGCAAAGGTAAAATGTATTTTTATTACCGTGTCTGAAATATAATTCTAAACTTAACTTTTATAGAAAAGTATTTACCTACTAGGAAAGTATTTGAATTGTAGGTAGGTATACGTACGAGTACTTGATCGTATGTTCAATGATGCACAACCGTGATTGAAGAGACGGCTTTGTCTTTGATGGAGTAGTGATTTTTAAAAGAAAACCTCGTTTAAGGATTTGCGATTTTACAAACTCGTTTGAGAATTCATTAATTAATTAACTAACTTAAACCTAATATTACGTATTAGAATTGGCTACTTGACTAAATTTTATTTTAGTCCGTCGTGTCGATTAGTAAAAAATATTGGACCCGTATTTTTTCTTTTTTTACGTAATCAACAAAAAACAACTGCGATACATTGAGTTGAAATTTCGCGTGACGTCACAACCCGATGCAGTTTGTACGGGGCTTATATTGAATAATGATGTCATGAGAGTCCCACCTAAACTTTAATGCGCTTTATCCACATATTATGTTTGTTTTCATTTATTTGAAAAAGAAAAAAAATCTATTATGTTTTTAATTTCTAATTCTAACTGACGGACTAATTAGAATTTTGAATTTCATATCCAGGAGAATAGGTACCCAATTTAGACAAATTTCAGTAGGTTCTAAAATTACAAACAGAAATATAACTAACAGTAGGTAGGTACTGCTATGAGCACACGTATATACCATTTCCGTACCTTCGTATTTAAAATGGTGTCAAATATATTGTAGAATTCGCGACGAGTGGCGGCGAGGGATTTCGTGGTGAGTAGATATTTACACAGCTGTCGCCGAACTAACGGCAAATATTTATATACCTAGTCCTACCTAATGCTGTACTCACTTAAAAAGGAACTGTGTTATTTCGCTGTCGAAAAATTGGTCACTGAATTCTTGTTGCTGCACGGTAAGGCCTCTGGCTAAGTTATCAAAACTATTGCCATTGTTCAGTTCAAGCACCAAAGGTCTGTTGAACCAATCACTCATCCGAATAGCTCCAGCCATAACACGACTCTCCGTAATTAATCTGAAAGGAAAAAAAGTTACAGTAAAGTCGGCAAAACTTCCCTTTGCTAGTGTCACGTTTATTCCCCAGGGTTGGGTAAACAATCAAAAGAAGATGATGAATGAATGTTAATTACTATTCAAAATTAACATTCATTCGCTGTTCGCTGAATAACTTCTCTAAGTCTATATAATAAAACTGACATTGAAAGAAAAAACAACAAACAAGTACGTGTATGTATCACATTATACGGATGTGTAATGTGTATACATACGCGGGAAGTGAAAGTAACAAAAGGTCGACAAAAAGTTCTAAGGGAGTTCTAAGGTTTGAAGCGGCGCTAAAGCTGTGAGTGTGACTTTTGTCAATGACTTATGTTGGTTCCTAAAAAGTTTTTAAGTAATTCTAAAATTTTCTAGTTTATATACCTACTATTTCCGTTGGTCACGGCATCACGCGTGAACGGCTAGACTAATTTTGCTAACTCTTTTTTGTTGTGTTTGTTTATTGTAAGGAGAAGGTTCTTATGAAAGAAGTTTGGAGTTCCTGTGGAAATTCCGAAACTCGCACGGGTGACTCGCGGAACGGTTGGCCCGATTTTGACAGGACTTTCACTGCTAATTAGCTGATGTTATAAGAAGTAAATTAGGCTGGCTACTTTGGAGTTGTAAATAATAAAATTTTAGTAAAAGTATGTAAGCGAAAATGCAATTATTTGAATAAGAACAAACGATTTTCATTGCAAATTCTATAAAATGGGTACTGATTCAGATTCTACTGATCTGATCAGTTTTAACATTGATTTTTTAGATTCCAAATAATATATTTGGCATATATTTTAAACAAGAAAAATGGATATTAGAGAGAGATTTCTACTTACTGTAAGTATCCGCGTATCAATGTGTGGAAATGTCTGAAAGCGGCCGTGGCGTGCTCTACGAGGATACTGGGGTCTACGCTTGGGTTGTAATCGTTAACATATCCCTGCACTCCCGGGTATATGAGCTTGTTCTTTATCATATTCTCGACACCTGGTTACGAAAATATAATAATCACCCACAGATAAAACTTCTGGTCATAATGTAGGAAAAATAACCTGTATAGCATTTTGTGTTACCCTCTTCTAATTTTCAATTGCGACGATAAATGAATGAATGAATGAAAACACTTTATTGAGCATCATAATAAGTAGATATAGATAACTTAAAAATAATAAAAACAGAAAGTTTTTAAGTGACTCCAAAGGAAATGGGAATTGTTCTAACGAGATAATTATGTCGCGGTTTTTGAAATATGAAAATTTTTAATAGATGTCACTAGAATCTGACTGGAAATTCCGGTAATAGGACCTAACAGATGGGCATGTTGGCTGATTTTTCTTTTTTAGTCCGTCTTGTAGATTATTAAAAAATATTGGACACGTATTTTTTCTTTTTTTACGTAATCAAAAAATAACGGCGATATATTGAGTTGAAATTTCGCGTGACGTCACTATTCTGACAGTTTGTATGGCGGTTTTAGCGGTTAGTGACGTCACGCCTAAACTTTAATGCGCTTTATCTCTGTATATTTTAATTTATTTAAAAAAGCAAAAAATACGTGTCTATTGTTTTTTTATTTTCTAACTGACGGACTAATTAGAATTTTTATTTTCAAAAGTAGTCCACATCCCTATTCTAATAATAATTGAGTTTTAATAGTGAACGTTCTTCCCCACTACTTAACCCTTCACTTTGTACGGTCCGACATATACACTTGCGTGGGCCTGATTCGCTCTTGATCGGTTTTTTCTTTTATTCATAAGGTTTGTCATGACTGGTTATCGGTCGCTCGGTAAATTCCAGTAGATGATTTAATACATCCAGTTGCTTTTTATGAAATCGTAATATTATTATGACAGTAAAAACTTTCACAAACACTAGGTTGTGAATGTTGTGGCACATGACGGAAACGTTGAGTCACGAATGTTCAGTATTGACTATTTTATTCCCATATGGATATTAAAAAATCAGAGCACATCGTAAAAATCATGACGTCTACCCATTGATCGTCTACCCAATTACCATTATGTAGTTGTTAAACTATAATTTACTTTCTGATTTTTATGGGTATATATTTAGCTTTCCAGCATTGTTGGAAAAAAATCCACAGTAATACCTACCTACAAAATAACGATGTCTTCGTTATTTAAAATGTATATTATGTTTTTTTTCTGTCGAATACATCATGTAGCTGTGGCAATTATAAATCAGTTTTTATTTTGCAAAATAAATGTGCGTCGAATGTCATGAGATTAGAAAGTACATTATTGCGTTACTTACAAAAAGTCATATTGCAAAATAATATAATACAGTAAAAAATACGACCTAGAAAATTAAAATCTAATAATTAAAAAACAAAGTATATCTCGTCGGAATTTTTTTTGGCGGTAAATGTTTCATGTCAGTGAAGAAATTATAAAAAAAGAATATTGTTTTGTTGTACAGTATTTAGAACAATAATTAATTAATAAAATGTCGTAGTGGCGGTTTTTTATGTGTTAGAATGGTTAAAATTCACTGAGTACCTACCTATGTGACAAAAAAGAAAGAGGTTTTCCTTCACTAATCAGCAGAGACCGATAAGAGTATTTTTTCCTCGGACCGATTTTTTTTCACTTCACTTACCAAGTAATATAGGCAGGTATTCATAATAATTGATGTGTTGAATTTCCGCGATGTGTATTCTTCGCGCTTCCTGGAAAATGGTTTCGTCATTCCATTGCGGATTCAATAGCGCCAAGCTATCAGCGATACGGTTGTGCTCTCGCAGCAATATCACTTGGAGTACCGTCAATTGCGAGTTCTGATTTACACGTATGTCACCTGTTGAACAACTCGATTTCATAACAAACTTCATAAAGTTGGAGACTGAATTTTATAATAATAATAATAATGTGTGACCAATAACTCACAGCGCTCACTCAAGTAGATCATGAACTATGACTGTCAGACTACTGTTAATACTAACATTGTTTTTCTTCTAAATACACACTATTCGTATAATAACACAAACTCAGGGTAAACTCTTATGTGGGGATCGAACCTGCGACACCTGGTGTATTATGTTAGGTTCGTAACGACTACACCAACGGTGCTGTCGGTATTTGGGTATTTTTCTTCATCATTTCTTCGCATCGCCTGCCAGAATCTTATTTATATCTTATATAAGCATCTTCGAGAACGCCCAATTTTGGGATCTTTACTTGGCAATTTTTATTTAACGTGATACCAGACAACATCATACATATGGTTTCCGATAGAAATTCGGATATCTATTCAAAATTTATTCGTTCTAAGGCTGTAAATGTTAAGAATACGAGTAGGTAGTAGCAATAAATTGCTTTCGGTCGCGGCATGAAAAGACTATTCCTTTCATTCATCTATTTAGATTTTTTTTAATTACAAAAGTTCTCAAACTGACTGCCTCAATCACGACTGCAAGATTTTGGGCTATTAGCCATGGGAAATGAATAGTAGGTAGGTACGTCGAGTTTTATGATTTTAAACCACCATGAAGAGACAAAACTAGGTATCTACACATTTTAGGAAAGTAGACGTTTTAGGGAACTGGACATTTTAGGAAAGTGGACGTTTTAGGAAAGTGGACATTTTAGGAAAGTGTTCATTTTCGACCTGAAGGAATTTATTTATTTTACACAATATTCTTAGCAAATAATTGATTACCGGTCAGATAACATGGCTCATTTGGTGACTGTGCCGATTCACAGGTGACCGTTACGTTGGGATCCTGTGGTGGCCACTCCTTGCCTGCCCGCACCAAGGTCAACAAACGACCTCCCTGGCCTGCCCTGATGGGATTAGCTTGCGCCATGCTGTTGCCATACACCAATGACAAATCCATGTACGCTGTTACGGTTGATATCTAAAAAACGATTTCCAGTTTAAGAAATTTATTTCTTTAAAAGAATCACATAATATAGTTCACTTAACTAAATAAATTCAGAATATAATAATAATTAGAGGAAGTAGGTATAGGTAGAAAAGCCCGCTCCACATTGTCGCGAGAATCTTGCGAGAATGCAAGAAGACCACGAGAAACGGCGGAGAACATCGGCTCTACATTCACGTTTCTCGTGACTTTAAAATTAAGTAAGTATGTAAAAAGTCATAACAAATCCGATTGCGAAACATAGAATCTCCTTATTTGAAGTCGGTTCAAAACTCTGATTTCGAACCAGCTGTTCCTCGTGGTTTTACCCACGTTAATTTCGGAGTGCCTGTGAGAATTGATACATAAAAATACAATTGAATAAGCAAAATTTCATGCAGTTTTTACGGCGTTAATTTTAGAATTTCCGCGAGAATTCCAAGATAAAAGTGTTTTTCTTTACTCTTTACAATGTGTACGAAAAATTTCATTATGATCGGTTATTTAGTAAAGGAATGAAAGGGTAACAGACAGACATACAGACAGTTAATTTCGCATTAACAATATAAATATAGATATCCAAAAAAGTTTTTTTTATGTCATAGGGGGCAAACGGGCAAGTACAGTACACCTGATGGTAAGTGATTTCCACCGCCCATGGACATCAGTTGATGGTAAAGGTGTTTTATAAAACAAGTAGTTACCTGTCTTATTAAACACATATACCTACTTAGGAATAAAACTTTAGGGAAATAAACTTCTCATAACTTCTCAATTGTTGTTGTAACATCATTCCATAGGTTTACCATAATGTTACTTTGTTGTAACTTTTTGTTGTTGTATAAATATCAGATATGTATATTTAGGGTTTCTAAATGGAACCTAACTGAAACTGCAGCGACCACATTCAAAGTGTTTTTGCCGTAAATAAAATTTTCAGTTTCTCATTGTGAGAAGATAGTGAGAAATTTGTGCTGTACCAAAGAAATTTCAAGTTCTGCAATTCTGATTTAATCCATTCCATCCAATCCATTCATGTGTTTTCTTTCGAAGAAAATAAAGTGTTTCACATAATATATTAAAATTAAAGTGTTGCTCATGCGATTATAAAAAATTCTACATTAAATATCCTTTAATGTAGAATTTTTTATCATCACCTATCTGCTATGTTTAATGTTAATTTTTATGTGTTCCACTAATAAAATTTTAAGTACCTATAGGAACTTTTAACCTGTTCATTGTATTATACGTAAATAATAAAACTTGTCCATCAGTCAAAAATTAAATGCCAATTCAATCTGATCTTGAAAAATTCCAATTTATAGCTCTCAGGGGACACACACACACACATACCATTTGAGTACATAGCACTGCGCGTAATGAAGGAAAAAGCAATTAGAGAAGGCTTTGTTCGGAATGTGTGTTTAGCTGCTCTGAAGACATGCAGGTCTGTGTTTATCTTCGACGACCCGATTGGCGCAGTAGGCTTCCATGCCTACCGCTAATCAAGGGGATCCGGGGTCGATTACCTGTGAGAATTGACTTTTTATGATGAACGCAGGGTTCCACTTTCCAGCCTAGGCATATTTGTATATAATAATATGTAGTAGGTATATACGTTTGCTTGGCTTCGACGACATAGGTTAGTGTGGGATCAAGTAGATCTGTGTGTTGTGAAGTGTTATTATTATATTTATCTACAGATACGAAAGTTACCGGTTGTGCAGGTGCATTGGGTGACGTGCACCCTCGATCTCTAGTGGTGCTGGTCCTCACAAAGTTCATACAGGTGGTGCCTTGGGGCGCGTGCACGGGGTCCGTCGGTGGTACTAGAATGGGCGCGCACGACGGATTTGTGCTGGCGTCCGGGGATAGTTGGCCGTTGTCGTCGCAACAAACCAACGGCTCTCTATCTGTATGGTAATTAATTATTTACTGTATAAAGAGATATTGCAAATAGAGCCCTAATTTATTCAAATTTAACCACAAGATCAATCGAGCGGCGCGTAATTACGTATATGCATTTTCGCTGCTGTTTCCACCTCACTTGAAATTCAATGACTCGGCGTGCCGTGCACTAAATGCGGTACTATGTATGGCTATCGAATTCAATGTTATTTTCATATTTACTAGGTAAATATGAAAATAGCATTAATTACTTATTATTTTTAAATTAACAACTAATCAACGTTTAATTTTAATTGACGAAACATTATCCTATATCAGTCAAAGAACATCAGCCGGTAAATAAAGAGATCTATCAGGAATCTTTACGAAATTTATATCTCAACTACCCAGTAGGTAGATGTATTATAATAATATCATGATTTATAGAAAATTAATTCTCTTGGTATTCCCCATCTGTACGAAGTTTTATTTATGTAGTCTCTTAGCAATATGTGTGTCTAAATATTTCGCCAAGCAGCCATCGCTTACCACTACCGGTTGTCCGGTTGACCGGACAACTCAACCTTACCACGAGCAAAGAGTCATCGGAACTGGTGACGCTATAGTTTTTAGTAGTTTAGTTTAACCCTTGTAAGAGCTAGCTAACTTACCTTTTACTTTCGCACTTTTTAAATAAATTTGACACTGATTCAAATGTAAGCTTTAAGAGATCGATATTAATAAAAATTATTGTGAGCAAAGACTAAAGAAAGTACAAACGTACAAAACATTATCACGGATGTTAACAATAACTTACGAGATTGTGTGACCCCAGCGGTGAGTGACATGTCATGGGTCACGATCTGACCCCACTGCTGGCCGTTGAGGTTGAATATCGGGTCGACCAGCTGTCGGTCGGGATACAATCGCAGACTGATATCGCGAGGATTCGCGAGCGGCTGGCCAGAAGATGAACGCGGGAATGCATCCACACCTGTGAATTTAAAATAATAATGATATTTCAATACTAATCTGCGTATATACCTACTAATGTAAAAGTTTCGATGGATGGATGGATGAATGTGTGTCTCTCACTCACTCACGCTAGAACAGCTGAAGGGAATTGGATGAAAGGTATAGATATATAGATGCTTAATTTTATTAGGGTATTCCGAATTCCCGCGGGAACTTCGAAATTACCACGGATGAAACCGTAAGGAACTGCTGGCTCTAAATAATAATGTTAATAGCGATTTGTTGTAGGCATTTTAATTGCGTTTCAGGTGTCCAAAACATTAAATACAAATAACTATAAATTTTATAGCCATTATGAGAAAAAATTTAATACATATTTACACTAAAATTCGCAAAACTATTTTGTATAGATATAGTTATAGGTAACACAAAAAATCATAATCAAAGTTTAAGTATTAGTAAGTAATTCTGAAAAGATCAATTTTAGCATAAAAGATAAAATGTCTCGGCGCTGATTTTCTGTATAACCATTTTACCAACCAATAGGTATAATTTCTTTAAATCTCAATAATCAATAATATTTATTACATATAGGTATGTTTCTAATGAAAATGTCTCGATTATTAATTTTGTTTATCCTTGAAAGACATGATTGATGAAAATTCGTCTTTGGAAAGGATCCGGCTGGCAGACAAATTGTTAGATACTTATACTAACTACATACATACGAGTATATAAAAAAAATAAAAACGATTTGGAATATCGTAAAAAAGTATTCCGCAGCTGAAGTTAACAAATCAGGATATAAATGTGCAAGTAATTAAACTACGATATTTAAAATACTTAGTAAAGACGATTTTTTCTATAACTAAACCTACCACAAAATATAGCTGATTCATTAGTGTATATTATGGTGTGTCGAAATAATGTAATTAATAATTTAATAATTATTATAATAATATATTTTAGATGTACCTAAATAAATAAATATTAATTAAAAATACTGTGTTCAATTTTATAATTTAACGAAATATCCATGGCGACCAAGAAAACTTTAATTAAAAAGGACGTGTCGGACCACAGAGGGTTGTCGGGTTCCGGAACATGAAAGAAACTTTCACAGTTAATTTTTAATGTATGTATTATAATAATAAAGTTTGTTTGAAACATTTAATAAGTATTCAAACTAAATATCAAAATCTTCGTTAAAAGTTTTTTTTATTGAATTTCTCCACTAAAATTGTACCCCATAGTTGAAAAATTAGAAAGGGAAAAACGGCATTTTTTTGTCTTTAACAGCATTTTTTTGAAGTCAGTGCCAAGCCAAATAGGTAATAAATATAATATATACATACTTAATAAATAAATATAATAATAGATAGATAGACTAAGTCCGCTGCCACCACATCACAGACACGAGCCGCGGCCTTGGCATCGACTTTGAAACGATCAGTAGGTACAGGCACATACGTAGGATATTTTTAACTTTTTAGTGTACTGCATTTTTGTGTGTTTTGAAGTCTATTTTAATTTTTTGTCAAAACTTTTATTTATTTTTCGCTTTGTGGGTTGGTTAATAATTTATAAAGTGACAATTTATCCACCCAAATCGCTATAGGTGCAGTGCCTGTAGTATTTGAAGAGTTTCCTCGATTTCTCCATGAGCCCATCATCAGTTCTGACTTCTTTACAATGGAACTTGAAAGTATACCCTATCGAACAAAAAAAAAGAACTTTCCAAATATTATTAAGTATTCCATACAGTCGAATTGAGAACCTCCTCCATTTTTTGGAAGTCGGTTAAAAATGAGATAGTGTGGTTAAGGTTTATGAATCCGTCTAAGAGCTGGGTAAAAAAATATAGGTAACGTACCATCGCCATAATTAGCGGGAAGTAATCGCCCATAAGGTGATTGTGCTATGCCCCATGTCGGTTTCACCAGATTGTTGCACGAGCCATCAATGGATCTGTAGCGGGTGTTGGTGCAAAACGGTGGGGTTATTCCACAGCTCTGTTCTGCGGGACTCAAACCCGACCCCTGAGGCGGCGGAGGGTTACTGAAACTGAATACAGAATACAATATTAACTGAGTACGACTTCGATAATATTTCACGCATGTACAAACTTTTATATTACAAGTACTCCTGAGAACAGATTTATTTGAGCAACTTCAAATAAATATCAAGAATTCTGAACCTATTGTCAGCATACAAATGATAACTTTTTCATAAAAATAAAAAAAGAGAATTCTGGAAAGTATAATAATAGCAATTTTAATTCTCGCGCTAATCTTGATTGAAGCAACACTAAATGGAGTTTTTGTCTAATTGTGTTAATTTGTGTTAAGTATTTTACATATTATTAGCATGCCATGCGGTCAGTTATAAGCACAAAAGAACTTGTGTTTTTTTGTAAAACGTTTAAAAGTCTATATGTAATAGATACATTTTATTATTGACAGTGACAATAACTACTTGTGTTAGCTTCTTCTAATACAGAATATAATGTATGTACCTATAATATGTCACCTATTACCTGATAATTATATGTATCTGAAATAATAATATCTACTACTACTACTTTGCTTCCATTGGAGAGTTCTAAACAGAAGTATGTACCTAATCATCAAAGACATCTGCTGTTATTAAAATTAAAGTTAGATATGATATGGTTTGTTCTGAAACTGATATTCAATCTGAAGCCGCGAACCTAAAATCGGATCCTAAATTAAACGATATCGATTTTATGCACTGTTTAGTACGAATAAATGTATTTGGACTTATGGTGTGGTTTAATGAAAAACATGTTAGAAAGCTACTCTCGGCGATGCTAGTTTTGTTTTATTTGTAGCATTGTTTGGACTAATCGATATATTCGTAACTGCTATTAATAATACTCAAAACTATTTTGAAGTAGGTAAGTCTATAGGTAGGTATAACTAACAGTTACCAATTTTTACGAAAGTAATATTTTTGACAGTTGCATCACTCTAAGCATTATGGACATGGTTTATAAAATAGTAACTGTTTTATAAACTACTATAACTGTTATAATTTAGTAGTTTCAGACATGCTACTATAATATTGTTTTCTTGGGTGCCGTGGCCAGTCTAAATGTCACGGATTCTTTAAGAAGTTTTTACTGACTGACTGTATATGTATTTGTTATTAGTTTGCCACCAAAATCAACGAATCTACTTTTCTAATCACGTAGTATCTTATGATAACACTAATCTATTAAAATCTCTACTTTTTAAATTTGTTTTCTTGTTTTGATCAGGCATTTTATTATCATCATTATAAATTATGAGCTGATAGTTCATATTGTGTGTATTCGCGAATGTGTTAAATTTTTTACTTTAAATTAGTTACACCTATCCTTAACAGTATTCGAACCTCAACTGGACAGCTCAATAAAGTAGTTACACCCTTTTTAGACATACAAATATTGCGACAACTTAGCTGACGCATATATACATAATTTACTGTCTCTATGATTTGCGTTAATTGAACTGTGTGAAACTGTGCGAAACGTTTTTTATGTACACAATAAAGTGAATGTCTCAAACATCAATCAATAGTGAAAAATTAACTTAGGTTACCCACACTGTAAAATTAGCTGCATATATTTACAGGGTTAAAAGTTATAAACATGTTCATAAAATAAAATTTAAATTTAAAAAAAAAATTCAAAAAAAAATAAAACAACCTGTGAAGGAGCGCTTGCACACATATCGCCCCGCGCCGGTATCTTAAGGTCAATGACCTCGATAGAGCTGATCAGCTGCAGATTCATCGTATGCTGTGTGTGGCGCGTGCCTTGTATACGTATTAGTGAGCTATGTCTATTGTATACCTTGTGAATGTAGTTGTAATATTTTTCAATGAATTTATTTTCCTCATATTCTCTACCGAACTTATAATACTATTTTGTCACTTATCCTGTTTATTGTTTGTTTGTTATAACGTATACTCTAAGCCCTGTAAATATTTGCAGAAAATTTTGCCACATCTTATGTAGTAACGTTGTCTGATTAAATAAGATTGTTATCAATAATTACTTATTATTAAAGTATAAAAGTTAATAAGTTGTAAGTAAAACAGATAAGTAACCTTTGGTCTGTTCTTCCACGCTGTGAAGGCATCCATCTGCTGAGAACATAATATTATCCAGTGCGTTAGATTACACATCGGTACTTGCAACAGAAAACACTATTTACATTGTGATAAGGTGCAATTTTCTACAACACAAAATTATTTTAATACACAAACTTTTAGTCAATCTAAGTGCAAATTAAGTTTACTAACTGCTAATAGGTTACGAGGAAATTAATTACAGTGCTAGTGATTTATTATCACATGACTATGACATTAGGGCCATCATTAATACGTGTAGGTATTGTTACAGTGTTTTCAGTCTGTTCCTTTATAAAAACAGAAGGGCAAACTCTGAAAATTGGGACACTACTGATATGACACTTAAGTATAAGTTAAAGGGAGTCAATAAGGGAGAATCAAGCCCGAAAGTATTGTATGTTTAAAGAAACGTTGTTTATCTTTTAAATATTATTTTTCTGAAATCAATAAATCATGGAAAAGCAACCTTTTTACTTGTAGCAACTCTGACTTCCTACAGTAACATGTTGTTGTATGTTCAATGAAATAGTATTGTTTTTTTTTTCTTGTCTGTCTTTACGTAAAACAAGATACTAATACTTTAAAGCTCGGTACCACCTTTTTAACTAACCTTCAATAGAATATTATACATCTCAGTATATTTAAAATACCATCATATCCATTCTAACTACGTAGTTATGGTTTTGGTATTAAACTTGGTCCCTGGTTTTGATATATTAGAACGGGTTCTAAACATGCTATTTCTATTGCACTAATATAACATCTAGTTAAATTCCATATTCTAATAGTCTAATAGTATCATAGTCTAATTTCCCGGAGTTTTGGGAAGATTTGTAAATATTATAAATGAATAAATTTATATTAATTATTTGTTTATTTTATGTATATAATTACCTATGTCTTTCTTTGTAAATATGTTCCATTCTCCACACCAAATGTGCGTAAATAAATAAAATTAATTTGTGAACGTCTCAATCTAAACAAAAAAAAAAATTGTTTTTGTCTAAAATAAATGTTTATTTTTAATTTGATTATTAATATTCAAAGATTCTATCAAAATGGGGGGTAATTTGGTCTGGGTGGTACAGGATATTGAATCCCTATGGGTACTTTAAGATTATCTTAAATATGTATAAGTAATTACCTTGGATTTTACTTACCCAAATCCGTTTACTGGCATTCTGGATTGAGGAAATTCAGGTGATAGGATACTTGAGAATACCGAACCATGCGTTTGCGCCGGTTGATTACCCACCATCTGTAGGAACGCCTGAGCCGGGTAGCTCAGCAAATGATTGTAACCATTCGCAAACGTGCTACATACGTACACTAGTAGGACGAGGTATGCTTTTATTGACTTAGCCATATTCGGTTTCTGAAACAAAGAGAGTTACTTAGTAATAAAAAAAATTAGGGGAAAATCTCTAGAACTACTGAACCGGATTCTAAAAGTTCTTCGACAAATAGAAAGCGTCTGTATCATAATATAATCAGATCCCTGAATAACATATCGAATACTTTCATCCTGAATCCAAGAGTAGGTACCCGAGGAAGTTCCGAAATTCACAAAACGAAAGAGAGGAAAAAACTATGTGGTGTATATAGTTACACATCATTTCGTTTGGGTAGATATTAGAATGTGACGTAGAGCTCATTTCATCCTATGGATATTGCAAAATTAGCGTGAGTCTTTATTTTCGTTATTAATATACATTGAAAGACGTCGGCAATCGAAATTTCATAAAGAATAGTACTCATCTCTATAACATAAAAGAAAATTCTTATAAAAGGAGTTTCTCATCGATCGATGCTTGTTTAATCTCCCGTCACAATCGAGAGTACTTTGCACGTAAAAACCATAAAATATATTGTAGTAAAAAATCTCTCACCAGTTGCCGACTTACCTACACATTTTTTTTTTGTTTTTATTTTACGTTTTCGTTTTATTTACGCATATTTTAACTTAAAAGTGTGAAAAAAAAGCAAAACAATATTCTCCGTTTCCCAGAGCGATAATTTGAACTAATCGCAGTGCCTTACCTACGAACGAGCGGCTATAAAATTCCTTTAGTTTTCTCATGAGAATACTTTAGTAGCTGTCGGTCGACGACGCTGCCTAATAAGAATTCAGTACACGAAAATACTACCTAGTCGCAAAAATCAAAGGTAGGGAAAAACGTCAGACGTTAAATTAAGTTAGTACCTCACAAAAGTTTCACCATCAGGGATCAGCTGGCTTACTCTTGACACAACCGAGTAAGGGTCATACCTAGGTACTCTTGACCCAATTAAGTTAGGATCAAATCGAAAACACAATCAAGCTCGAATCTAATTGAGATCGCAGGATCGAAACTGAATCAAATTTTGCTAGTTTTGAAGCTCTGAGATCGCGTCTCTATCGAAGCTGTATCGAATTTTTCGCTCATATTTCTCGATTTCATTAAATTTTCAACGAAAACAATCTATTTTTACTGACTTGTCGAACGTCATCTTTAGACACTGACACGATTCCAAATACGATTTCAATTTGAAGTCAAATCAAAATCGGGATCAGACTCAAATTATTTTCAAGAGTTAGCCCCCAGTTTGTATAAAAGATAAACATTTTCCGACAACACACAGATAGATTAATATACCAGCGATAGATAAATGGGACGATAAAATGTGTGAATCTGACATTTTCTCTTATAAAAGCAACACATTTTCTAACAGAACCGATTTCGCTATTTCTTGATTTTAAGCCATTACATTCTCTTTGCAATAATTTGAAAAGACATAGACACACATATATGTACGAGTAGGTATATACACATCATGTAGGTGTATAAGGTTTTACTCTACGGCTTCAAAACATGGTATCCATTTATGATTTGAATTACTGCCTTTTGTCAAGCGAGAACGAGCTTTCGTCTTCTTTCTATCACTGACTTGTATCTAGGTGTATTCAAAAGTCAATTTTGATTCCGAAAATTGTAGGTATTTCATATAAATGTGACAAGGATATTGTAATAAATCCTTACTGTTTATTATAAATGCGAAAAATTATAAATTTTTATTTGTTTGTTACGCTTTCACGCCTTCACGCCTCAAAGCTACCAAGAAGGAAACCGGGTACTTTTTATCCGGGAATTCCCGCGAGAACTCCAAAATTACCACGGGTGAAACCGCGGGGAAGAGCTAGTACCCACTTATTTCTTTTAAAGAAGTAAAAAATTGTAACGCCCGTCATAACACAGCGTTTGTACCGAGTCAAACAAAAACCCTACTTTCCATTCAGATTTCACCGCAACCTTTTGGCCTTTCGACTAAGATTAAAAAGAAAAGTGTAGGTACTTATGCACATATGGCGTTTGTTTCATTCAAAATTGCGTACGATAAATAGAAGCACATATGGTTGTTGACGAGTGAAAGCCATACCGAAAACACGCGTGTCACGTTGTCTTCGTTATTTCGGTCACTTTTCAGCATCTATTATGGACCCTGAGCAGGAAACTGGCTTTCAAGAGAGCCATGTTTTAACTTGGGGGAACAATCTGACATTGTCATTGGCGTTTCGCTATAATTGAAGAAGTAGATGAAGATATTTTTATTATTAAGAAACATTGTCATTGGCAAATTATAATAGACGCCATTATTAAAGAAGAAGAAGAAGCACATATCAATGTTGCGCGAGCAGCATATATAATAAAATGTTACTTGAAATTCTATGACGCTGCGTTTGCTGAATGCGGTTTTACACTATAACTAGCTGTTCCCCGCGGTAATTTCGGAGAAGGGACCCCGGGATAAAAAGTGCCCTATGGCTTTCTCTGTATCCCTGAAAAAACATGTATCCAAAATTTCATGATGATCGGTTGAGCTGTTGAGGCGTGGAAGCGTAACAAACAAACACACTTTCGCATTTATAATATTAGTAAGGATTCTATGCCGCACCGTAAAATACGTTATTGCAAAAAGCTAAAAAACGAGATACGAATATACGTTTTAAAGATAACCTTCAGTGACCAACATAGAATTTACTCGTATCAGTCCTCATACACTTATGGACTGAACCTGCTAAACTAAATCGAAACTGAGCTACAACGATATTTGGTTGAAATATTTTTCCGTTTGCATTTTTTGAGCAATAGGTACCTAAACTTTTAAATAAATGCATTTCTGTTACACCGAGATCGTGTCGCAACGAATTGCTTAGATATAAGCCACCCGCCACCCTCAGTTTCTAGCCACCTTTGCGTTATTATTAAACTTTGTGCCACTCCCTTAGACATCAACTGCCGTAAGTAGGTGAGCTGTGTTGACAGAGACTTCGTTTTACACGAGCTCTGTAACATTCACGGATTCCACCACTTAATTACTGTACTGAAAACTAATTCAAAGTCAATGTGTGTTAAAAATGTTACAACGCAGTGACAGCTCAATGATGCGTTTGAATCACGACGGGTCGCATGGGCCGTATTTTGAATCGTTTGAATTAATTACCTTTGCACACGGAATTGAAAGATTCGCATGCGAACGCTTAAAGAATGTATGAGCATTCGCGATTCCGTGTGTGAAAGTAATTCAAACGAATCAAAAATACGGCCACAGGTCATGAGCACTATTCCCAACAACGAGTTTGAGCAGTAGGGATAGGAAAACATCGAGAGCAAATCATAGCTTGGTGGTTCGCCGTCCCTAGATGGCTAGCTACCAAAGGTTTATAATAATTTATTATAATGGTTTATTATAGTTTATAATCTGTCGCGTACAATAAATACTAAATAGTATAGAGTTTTCTGGCAGAATCGCTTTGAGGGTCTGTTCCTTTCCAAGGCTAGTTGTGAATACAATATTCGACCACTACACCGTCACTCAACATCAGGTGAGCTGTGATCAAACGTCTAGTAAAACTTTTAAATAATAAAAAAAACGAAAACAAATCATTTCAATTTCTACATACTATATATTAGGGTATGCGAAGACGTATGATGAACAAAGAATAGGTGTTGTTATGGATGTGAAAGAGATGCGCAAAAACCACGACAAGTTCCATAAACTTTGATTAGCTCTGAGAGAGACAAGCATGAACTTATAGGTACCTACAATATTGTAGGTACCTAACATGTGGAACGGAAAATGTGGGCGTACTACAGAAACTAATAATTCATGGATATTATTATTATTATTTATTACATAACTTTCTATAAAGTGGTAATTGTCAGCGGGGGTGGCAATAAATAAAAAAAACTACTATTTATGTTCTCTGTTTAATGATTTCGGTAATAAATTCGAAGCGTGATAACGTACAAGTTTTATTTTTTATACTTAATATAACATTCGCAATGCATATTAATAACTATTATACTATAGCCACAATATTTGTTCCAAGGAGAAAGAAAATTCCTAATCCGTATAAAAAGTATGCGGAAAATGTTTAATATGAAATACCTACCCTAAATCCTGTGATTTCTACAGAAAAACAATAACAGCTGTAAGACCTATCTCTAACATAAGCTTTTAGCTTAGGTATATAAGCTAAATTGTATTTAGAGATTATAAGTTTCAAATAAGGTTAGTAAAGTCAATTAATTTAGGTATAGAAATCAACATTGTTTAAGGTCATTTTGATTTTAAACTTCTCTATCGCCGAAAATGAGCAATTACTATTAGACAAAGAGCTCGAACATAAGCCTAAGCTAATATAATCCTACTAATATTATAGATGTGAAAGTGTGGATGTTTGGATGTTTGTTACTCAATCACGCAAAAATGGCTGAATGGATTTGGATGAAATTTGGCATGCACGCTGTCAGGGGTACAGAGAAGGACATAGGGTACTTTTTATCCCGGAATTCTCGCGTGAACTCCAAAATTACCGTGGGTGAAACCGCGGGGCACTGCTAGTAATAATAATAATAACTACTGATAAAATGTCCCATACGTTTGTTATTAATACGACTTTGTTTTTCTTGTGTGTTGTGCTGAAATAAATGTAGTTTCTTTCTTTCTTTTTTCTTTGACTTGTCCAGATTATTTGTCCGTTTAAGGTTATACCACCCGGAAGCCAACTATTCAATCGAACCCGCGATCTGGCGTAGGAGTCACTGTGTTAGTCAACCCCAATCGGTTCAGATCCTTCTTATAATTTCGATTTCTGCTTGACAAGTAACGTAAACTACTTTGAATTTAGACGAAGTTTAAATAAAAGGAGTCAACCAACTGTAGGTTTTTATCCTGTGGCTTAAAGTATAAATGTTAGAATTTTTTTTTTACAAAATTACACGCTTTAAATTAAAGTAGAGCCATTGATGCATCTACGCACTTAATGAAGGAACTTTCAAATAGAGTCGCCCACTGTGAGGCCGACCCAAGGTTTTATGGATCACGGCATGGCGATTTCATAATCTTACGAGATGTAAGCAGATAGGTACTATTATACAATGTACATTATACATGTCTGCTGAAGCAAGGTCCACATTAATAACAAATCATCCACCAGTAAAATCGATGCCACCAAACTGAGATAGGAAATGGTAGGTCATCATATTCGTGTCGTACAGCGTACTTCAATTCCTTGGTAGGTACATAAGTATAATAATTATGTAAATTCAAGGTTTATTGACGAAAAGGGATAAGAAAAAAGTAGGTAAGTAGGTACAATAAAGGAAAAATAAAACAATTAGGATTTGCGATTTATTTGACAGTATGTAATGCGAATGGTTTTTCTTTAGATCCTTTACTTAGCAGAGTTTTAGGATTTAGCATTATTTTTTTCACATTTAACTTCTTTTAGCTATAAATATAAATAAATAAACGTTCTGAACGTTTTCTAATGTAGATTCCGACTCGTACTATTTGAAATTACAAAACATCCAAGTCCCCTATTGGCTATTATTAAAAACAATATAATAAATATTATGAAAGTTTAAATGTTTGTTATTCAATAACGCATAACTGGCTGAACGGATATACGTTAGTATACCTACAGCTGATAAAATATGTATCAACTGGATTAAAACGATTTTAATTTAGTTTTATTACATAAAGTAATTCGATATTAATCCCGAAATTCAAGCAGGTGAAACTGTTACTAGTAGGTAAATGTTTATTTCTCATCCGCTATAAAGGTAGGTACAAAAGTTATAAGCACCAAACTGTTTTATATGCAAAGGTGAGTTACCTGCTGCTGAGTAACTTAATTCTGTTTCCGACCCGTAATAATATGACACCCAGAGAAGAAAATACCCTATACCCAACTATGAGGTCCTATTTGTCGCGGTGTGTGTCCTCCGAGCTTTTATCGTAGAGTCGTTGGACTCGGAAAAGTTTCTACAGACCCACATCACTCTCAATTTGTTTGTACATTTGTAATGTAAGTAAAGAATTACGTAGGACCAATTCATTCATTTCGATTTTACTATTATAATTTGGTTACGTCCTTTTTCAAGTAACGATATTCGACTAATATTATAAACGCGAAAATTTGTAAGAATGTATGGATGGATGGAGGGATGGATGTTTGTTACTCATTCACACAAAAACTACTGGATGGATTTAAATAAAACTTTACAATAATATAGCTTATACATCAGATTAACACATAGGGTACTTTTTAACCCGGAATTCCCGCGGGAACTCTGAAATTAACGCGGGTGAAACCGCGGGGAACACCATTAAATATAGATGAAGTAAAATGCGGATTTGCGGATATGCCCACTTCAGCATTGGTAGGTATTACGATTTTTTTTAAACTTCTTGTTGTTTTAAGTTCTAGGTAGGTTCTTCTTATGCACGTAGACACTGATAATTATGATTATGAACTTGTTTTCCTTTTTCAGTCATTTCATCGGTACCTATACACGTTTCACCAATTGGGTATTCTCCAAGGTATGAAAATCAAAATTCTAATTAGTCCGTCAGTTAGAAAATAAAAAAAATAATAGACACGTATTTTTTGCTTTTTCAATTTAATGAAAATGAACATAGATAAAGCGCATTAAAGTTTAGGGTGGGGGGCTCGTGACGTCAATATTCATTATAAGCGCCATACAAACCGCACAGAGTTGTGACGTCACGCGAAATTTCAACTCAATGTATCTCTGTTATTTTTTGATTACGTAAAAAAAGAAAAAATACGTGTCCAATATTTTTTACTAATCTACACGACGGACTAAAAAAAATTTTTTTGTCAAGTAGCCAATTGCAATAATTTTACTAATGTATTACTACGAGTAAATATTTCCACTTTGTTTTCTTTACAGTAAGTTATCATTGGCAAATACTGTAATCTTGAAACCTAGAATTATTATATGTACTTGTAGCTGTTGTCCAAAATAAACGAAAAATAAAAATAAATAAATATAATATAGAGGAAATATTTATTTGTAGGACAGAATCTCAGAAACTAAGTCACTGATAGAAAGCTACAGTATCTATTAGATAATAATATGGGATGCTTTTTATCCTGAAATAAAGGATTCTGAAAGGAATCCCTAAATTCACGTAAGTTCACAGCCAGTAGGTATCTCATATCCTAACAAATATTGCCTTAATTAAAATAATAAATAATTTTTTCCAACAGCACCAGTTAATATCGCTTGTGTTACACCATTGTTAAATCTTCGTTTTATTTTGAGCGAGGTTGTTTATGAATCAGAGTTTGCTAATATGAAAGTCATATCTATCATTTTTTTATCCTTGGAGTAGCAATAGAGCATGAAGTTATTGGGTGTAACGACCTACATGACACCGGATTGCTTTGCAATAGGAGGCAACGCATGATTCACCTTTCATGCATAATTATAAAATGCAGAGAAAAAAACGATGATGTGTGTGTGTAACTTATAAAAACAAAATTGTTAAGTGGATTCATGTGGACTGAACAGTCACCACCTTCAGGTCCATTCGACCATAGCTGCTTTAATAATATTATAGGTATATTGTACAAAAAAAGCAATACACCTATCTACTATTTTATAACTGTTGTTTATTTGGTAATATTTGCATCAACTATAACCATAACAATGTTTGACAATGTTTTTTTGGCGTGCCCAAAATAATTTCATTTCATTAAAACAGAAATACCCGTATAAAATATGTTTTAAATTATTAGACGGATATTCAGCCGCGCTAATTTTGGAGTTCCTGTGAGAAATTCGGGATAAAAGTAGGTACCCTATGTCACTCAATTTTTGGAATCGGTCCACTAGTTTTTGAGTTTATTCGTTACAAACATACAAAATCACTAAAATTTCCTTTTTATAATACATACTAGCTGTTGCCCGTGGTTTCACCCACGGTAATTTCGGAGGTTCCACGGGAATTCCAGGATAAAAGTACCCTATGTCGTTCTCTGTACTCCTGTTAACGTGCATGATAAAATTTCGTGATGATCGGTTCAGCCGTTGGCGTGAAAGCGTAACAAACAAACTCACTTTCGCATTTATAATATTAGTAAGGATTAGCATAAATTTGACAACTTATACATAATTATATAATTATTCACAATATTGTATGTGTAATGTAAATTTAATGTAAATAAAAAGCAAAGTGTGTTTACTTTGGAATAAAACTAATTTCATCCTCGAATTATATCCATCCTCGCCTTTGGCTCCAGCGAATAATTATATTGTCTCGGATAAAATAGCATGTTTTCTGCCCTTGATACACAATTTATGTACTACACACATGGTATATCAATGACTACACACAAATAAGTGCCTTCGTTATCCCCAATCTTGGCATGTATTATATTATGTCGCAGCCAAATTGTATGATTCGTCCGTGTGCAAACGTCCGGTATTATTTAGATATAATGCAAAAAAATTTGTTTTTCATTTGCGTGCACCCCAATAGTTAGGTTAGGTTTAAATAGTAACCACAAAAGAGTCAAATGGTACCAGTTTTAGGTGAACGACTACCCACCCATAGCATTTTTGTTTTTGGTATACCTACCAAACTCACCATTTGTAAAATGGTATCTATATATCTATGCGTTTTATATAAATACAATCTATGTAATGTTTTATTATATTTATTATGTTTTATTACTAATATTACATATATTATAATTTTAAACTGAGAGCGTGCTGCTGTAGAGTTTGTTGCGCAGCTTCTTCTCTTCAGCCATAGCACTAGGAAGCTGTGAAGGGTGGATATTTTATGTGTGCTGTCTACTGTAAACTGTAATTTTATTGACGTCAAAAAAAGCCACATTATGGGCCTAATTTGAATATCAGAAGAATAACTTCTGAGATGTGAATAAATGATTTGACTATTGTCAACTTATTTAAAATTGGCAGTTTGACTTTGATTACTGCAATATTACCTATCTAATACATATATTAAGATTATCTATGCCTACATATAAATAAATTAAATTAGTGTATGTTTGTAATTTTAAATTAACAGCTGTTCACTAAATGCATAATATGAAAGTACATAATCCTACGGTAACTTACATAAAAAGATCTTTTCATTACTCATACTCGGAAAGTAGGTCTGAAGTTGCCTGAGAAGCGGGTTGAAAGTAACCCTTTTCAGCCCTAGGGAGAATCGCTTTCAACTGACAGCTGGATACTGCAGAAACTCAAGTTTTTTTTTATGTCATAGGGGAATACTTACTGGCCAGTAGCACACCTAATGGTTGATTTATGTAAAATAAAATTCACAATTTTTTTTCTTTAGCTAATTTCTATTTTTATTTTCACTTTCCTTGCATTCGTAATGAAAAGCACAGTGTTATCCTCGGGAGAAAGACTTACTTTCACCCCTAGGATAACAATGTACTATTTTTTAAATTTGTGTCTGTCTAACTGTCGTTTTGTTTTGGCTAATCTTTAAAATGGCGGGACCGATTCTAACGGGACTCTTACTTAACTTATTAGGCTAAGAAAACACGATACTCCGAATACGGAATTCCGAAATTCAAGCGGGTGAAACTACGTGGCATAGCTATATTATATAAATACGTACACAATAACCGATTCCGATGACATAATATTATTATCCAAACGAGAGTATATCGGGTGACGGGTCGCATTGCGAATTGATTTTCCTCAATCGGTTAATTATTATTTGTATAAAATATGCTACGCTAAATATAGGTACATAAGATAAACGATCTTCATTATATAATAGCACCTAAGCCATTATTCGCAGCAAACGGTTACAAATTTAGGTACTTACTTATCCTTTATATACAGTTTATAATATTTTTCAATTGTGTAATAATGAGCTTAATCACAAGGCGATTATGCCATTCTGTTGAATTCAAAAAACCCATTACGAGCTAATTAAACAATGGCATAAAATATAACAGTAACACTCAACAATCATAAATCATGTTAATGATCTAAGTTAAACCTCAAATCATACAGTTTAACTTCAAAGATATAATATTACCTACTAGCTGTTCCCCGCAGTTTCACTCGCGTTATTTTCGGAGTTTCCACACACACTCCAAAATAGTTTAATTTACTTCTTATAACATCAGCTAATTAGCAATGAAAGTCACTTCAAAATTGGTTCAACCGTTTCGGAGAATCACCAGCGTGAGTTTCGGAATTCCCACAGGAACTATGTTTTTCTAAAATAAAAGTAGCTTAAGTTATTCCTTGTATCCTTAGCTATCTGCAACTGAAAGTCCCGTTACAATCGGTCCAGCCGTTTCAGAAATTAGCCGGAACAAACAGAGTGACAGAGAGACATTTGAAAAAGCAAAAAATACGTGTCTATTATTTATTTTTTTACTAATCTAGCTGACGGACTATATAGAATTTTGATTTTTATACCCCGTTATCATGCCCACCCATTCTACATATACAACGTGTTAATGAATTAACTGAAAACCTGATACACCTCATTTCAAAAAAATAAACAAAAATATGATTAAATATATTTAATGTCGAAAAAATTAATACTTTAAAAGTTATTCAACATAAGTTTGGAGGTGACCTATCTACGAAACTCCAAGCGCTACGCCGCACCTATCGGTTCGAATTTTTTGATGCAGGCGGCGCGGCGTACGCGCCAAATATTGTATTATAAATAATTTAGACAGGGGATAGTAAAAGTGAAAAATATAACCAATATTAAAACATAGTGCGATCGATTCGCTAGTTGATTCTGAGCAAACTACTTCCTAGTTTTCAGTTAATTCATTAACACGATGTATATAAGCTCAATAGCCGCTATCTCGATATTACAGATATTTCTTTTTATTTACCTATTTTATTTATAAAGGATTATATTATGAATACATGGTTTTAAATGTTAATTGGTAGGTATGAATTTTTGCTCCAGTTTAAAGTTTAATAAACAGAGTGCGTAAGTAATCGATTCAAGTAGGTATCCTATTAAAATCAAAAGCATGATACCTCGTATTGGAATTGTAGAAATAACATTTACAAATATAGCAGGTAAATGTGACATTACGTTTCGAAATCATCGTTAACGCGAACATAGGGTCGTAAGTCGTAACTCGTAGTAGGTATATAGGATGAACTCGTATCGGTGCAAACATAGTGATAGAGAGAGAAAACAGTGGCTTTAACATAGGTTTGTCTCTTTTCTTTGATGAACTGGTGTGTCTCTATCAATTTAATTGATCCCGCTGTGGTGCAAGTAAATATTTCGATAGAATGTAGTTAGGTCGTATCCATGTTATCTTGGTAGTTGTCAACGAGTTACTTAAAAGTGAATGCAAGCGCACGAAACTTCCCACGGTAAAGTAATTCATACTAAATATTTATGATACAGGTAACACATACTTAAATTTAATAATGTAACTTATGTGACTAATTAAAATTACACTCATTATAACATATATTAACCCCACAAACCTCATTAAACACCGCTGGTAACAGTACCTACATGGCAGTAAATACAAATTGTGAAAGAGTTGGGAAACAAAAAAATATTGTGTGAAAATTTGCTAAATTAATTATTTCAACCAGATTCACATCATATCTCGCACTTTGCAATCTCTTTCAAGAATAAATTACCTACTTTTTATTACATTTTAGAGTGAACCTATTTTCGGTTTAACTGTAGTCAACATGTTTACCGCACTGGAAAAACAGGATGTTGCTTTCAATCAGAAAATATTTTTGTCGTTTCCTGTGATCATAAACGTCAAAATTCATGCAACCACTTTTATTCTGTGCATACCTATGATATTCGGGAATATCATAGGTTTTAAAGGAAACTTTATTTTATTATTTTTAGCGCATTTAAATAAAAGCTTGTTTTAAAAAAGTTTTTTTACTTTAATTTATTTTTTACTTTTTAGTTATCGCTGGACAGGTTTCTCAATCTATTTATCTCATTCAACGCATCATTGTTGCAAGGCCAGTTAATTACGAATTTTGAAGTTATCCTTCTCCTATAGACAGACAGGTTGCAAATCAATACTGTTCACTCCTATCTCGCCAAATTACACAAGTTAAAGTTAACTAACCGATGCTACAGACTCGAACAATTTGACCACAATATCATAATCGAGGGCTAAAAACCTCAGTAGGTACTTATACCAAAATTTCAGACGGAATGAAGCAACCGAATTTAACTCAAATTCGTATATATATGTATTAGATTATTTAATTAGTATATATTAGCGAAAGCTGAAATTCGTCAGGTAGGCAGGTGGTAGGTTTATGGAAATACGGATTTCACGGAGTTCAGATTAACGCGGGTGAAACCGCAGAAAACAGTAGGTAAGTTATTCGATAAACATAATATCGTAATGTAGGTAGTTCGCTCGTGTCAAAACAACATCACGTAAATTCCTCATGATCCTGCAATATGACATTTTTTCTTTTTAATATTGCAGTGAAGCTCGTATCTGTCATTTCTGTAAAAGATTTGTTATTTGTGTGCCTAGCTGCCTGGGTATAATACTTTTGTTTTATTTGTATAATACTTATATTTTAAGGCGAGGACTATTCTGGGACTTTTCGTTTAAAATATATATTAACTAGCTGTCCCCCGCGATTTCATCCGCAGTAATTTCGCAGTTCCCGCGGGAATTCCGGGATAAAAACTATCCTATCTTTTAAGTTGGACCATATTATAAATGGTTACAAAATTTTATCAAAATCCGTTCAGTAGTTTCGGAGTCTATCGCGGACAAACAACGTGACACGTGATTTATATATATTAAGATATATATGAAATAGATTAAGTATTTAATCTATTTCATATATTCCTCTATCAATTTCTTACTACACGGTGAAATTGTCGTATTGAAATTTATCTACATGGACGCATTTTAGAATCCGTCTTTACTAACACTACTGAGAATTTTGCTATGGCAATGCCCGTCATTTCCATAGTAAAATTCTCAATTGTGCGAATTGGTGAAAATTTCACCGTGTAGATGCGATTTTTATGGCGAATTTAGTCATTGTAAGAGTCCTAATGAATAATCTCAAAATAATATTATAACTACGCATATCGGACGTGGGATTTCCTGGATAAAAATACCTACCTACCCTTTGTTTTTTTTTTTCTACTCTTGACTACGAAGTATATTATGCAAAATTTCATGATGCCGAGTCGAGTAGGTATTATAGTTAAGGCGTGAAAGCGTAACAAACAAACAAAAATACAAAGAAATTCATATTCGCATTTATAATATTCTAAGGATTATTAAGATTTGTGTGATTTTTAAAGCACGCACTCACGCATATACGCATAAGCATGCACACACATACATACGCGCGCATAGTAGAATAATATGTTAGGATTAGTTCTGCCGCTATTTCCCAAACCAACCGACACTACCTTCAGTTGTGGTAAAGCCTCAGTTTCCAGTATTTTTTTCCGCCACTAATTTTGGCTACACAAGGGTTGCTAATTAAAGAACAACAATGGGCCACCATTTAAACGTAGCGTACTTTCCACTTGCCTGTGCTTGTTGTGAAAACAATGTCCCTAATATTTAGACAGATTTCATGGAAATGCTTGAAAATGTAGGTACCACCCAATGAATTTGGTTGAACATTTAATATTAATTAATATTTACCAACTATCAGTCTATCAGCTATGTCCGCAATTTCACCCGCGTTAATTTTCCCTCGGGAATTCTGGGATAAAAAGTACCCTATTTCCTTTTCTGTACCCTGTACGTGTATGAAAAAATCATGATGATGGATTGAGCCGTTAAGGCGTAAAAGCATAACAAACAAATAAACTCACATTCGCATATATGTATAGTAAGGATATACTCGTATAGTATAATAGGATGGGACATTGAAATGCTTGACAGGTAAATTAGTTTGAACTTCATGCCAAGTGAAAGAGGAAAGTGCCCTTATAATACATATTTCCTTCATTTTCATGACGTTCTTGTATGTTATTGTTACTGTCTTGAATATTACATTATATATTAGGCACATTAATAACAATAACAACACATTAATATACATTAAGTACAAAAATGCTCATTAATAGAAGAAATGAGTTATCAAATAGAAAACACTTAACGGTAAACGAAAAACGAGAAAGAAGCCATCTATTTAAAACCATTCATAAAATAATTAGAAAAGAATATCAAGAGCATAGATTATCAACTATTGAAAGACACTTAAACAAGTCAGCAAGTATGAAAAAAGGCATAAAGGAATTAATAACTTCAAAAACATGGATTTCTTGCTTGCAGTCGAACTCTACTAACAATACGAAAACGTTTTCCAGATCAGGAATAATAAAAGTAGCCACTGATTTCTATAAAGACCTATACTCTATCAAAATACCGTCACGTCCAGAGTCTCTAACATTAAAGCAAAATAGTAACACCTTACAAAGTTTTTCACTCCAAGAAATCGTTAAAAAAATAAAAGCGCTAAAAAAGGAAAAAAGCAGCGGACCAGACGGCGTGCCAAACGAGGCAATCACAGTAGGTGCGCCCATCCTGGCACCTCTTTTGACTATTTTATTCAACAAAATACTAGATGAAAAAACAATTCCTGGCGACTGGGCGAAATCAGACATTACTCTCATATATAAAAAGGGAAACCCCATGGATATTGGCAATTACAGACCTATTAGCTTGCAATCAAATCTCTATAAGCTTTTTGCTTCATGCTTGGAAGAGCGTCTCGCGGAGTATACGGAAAGACATCAGCCGGTAGAGCAAGCAGGTTTTAGAAGAAACTACTCAACAGTAGATCACATCCACTCTCTAGAACTCGTGATAGAGAAGTTCGTGGAAATGAACCGCCCGCTCTATCTAGCGTTTATAGATTATGCCAAAGCGTTCGACTCCATTTCCCACAACAGTATATGGCGAGCATTACAAGATTGCGAGGTACCATCAGCAACCATAGAACTTATACAAGATATATACAAGAACAGCAAAAGTAGAGTTATACTAGATAAAACAGGGCCTGAATTTGACATTAGCAGAGGTGTACGGCAAGGTGACCCTTTGTCCCCCAGAATATTTATAACCGTACTACAAAGCATCATGAGGAATCTGAAATGGGAAAATAAAGGCATTTATATAAACGATAACTTTTTAAGCAATCTAAGATTCGCAGACGATATTGTACTCTTTGCAGCAAGTGCATCAGAACTAGAAACTATGGTAAACGAATTACAGGAGATTAGCCAGGAAATCGGCTTGCAACTGAACACAACAAAAACCAAAATAATGACAAACAATAAAAAAATCCCCATAAGCATCAGCAACGGTCCTCTGGATTATGTTGAACAGTACATATATCTAGGCAAGCAAATATCTTTCAAAAGATCTAGACACCGAGATGAACTGACTAGACGTGTGACCATGGCCTGGAACAAATTTTGGAGTCTTAAAGAAGTTCTTAAGTCAAATATTCCTGTAAGACTGAAGAAAAAAGTCCTAGACTCGTGTGTATTGCCTTCTCTTTCTTATGCATCTCAAACATGGATTTTTAACAAATACACTAGTAATAAGATTCAAACCACCCAGAGAGCCATGGAACGGAGCACTCTAAATATAAAATTGAAACACAAAAGGACAAACGAATATGTGAGAAATACAACTAAAGTTATAGATGCTCTACAACACTAAAAAACTAAAATGGCAATGGGCTGGCCATATTGCACGTATGAACAATGATAGATGGACAAAGAGGATAACTACTTGGAAAGGGCCATCAGGAAAGAGAAAAAGAGGTAGACCAACGGAGAGGTGGCTCGACGAAATACTGAAAACAGTGGGAAATGACTGGATGGAAATAGCAATAGACAGAGATAAGTGGAGAAAAATGGAGGAGGCCTTCACTCTGTAGAGAGGTCCTTAATAATAGTGGATTTGGTTCCTTTTTTGCATGTAATAATGAAGTTAATCTTTGTATTTTATTAATATTTTTTTTTTTTTTTGAATTGATAGGTACTTATTCTAAATAGTGTAAAATTTTTTTTAATTTTAATTTAATTTTTCTAAATTCAAATTGTATTTAAATATCAAATAATTTAATTTTTTTTTATTAAGGAATAAACAAGGCTTTAATAATAATAATAATAATTAGGCACATTCTAAAAATAGTAATAAACTAGATCATTGTTTATTTAATAAATTGGATAATTATGCGGGGCTAAGATGCGCAACGCGATTAAATTTTATCAAGCCATTTTATCGATTCTCGTCGATAAAACGATATAATATATCGACGAGAGTCGATAAAATGACTTGATAATATTTTATCGTGTTGCGCATCTTAGCCCCGCGCTGCCTACATACTTTTGAGTCTTGAGATTGAAATCAAATCGTATTTGGAACCATGCTATTGTCTAAAGATGACATCCGACAAGTCAATAATACGATTCCTATATTGAAATCGAGAAATTTGACAGATAAATTCAATAGAAACACGAACCCAAAGCTTCATAAGTAGCAAAATTTTATTTCGTTTCGATCTTATTTCGATTGGAGTTCGATTTGATCCTGACACGATTACGTCAAGAGTAAGCCGGCTGGTCACTACTTGAGGTAGAGTGGTAGAGACCTATATAGGTACGTATAGTTATTTTGTTTTTTATATTACAAGTAGTTTGCTATCTGGTATGAGGAACAATATTTATTGTTTTAGGCGCAAATGGTCCAATTCGCAAATGGTCCAGAGGGTTTAAAATGTCCTATTTGCAAATGGTTCAATTCGGAAATGGTCCAAATTGCAAATGGTCTGATTCGCAAATGGTACAATTCGCAATTGGTCCAGTTCGCAATTTGAGACTTCAATTATTGTGAATTGATCAAATAAATTCTGATCTCTCTAAACAACAAATTCACATTATCGTATCTAGGGTAAATATTTCATTTAGTCAGGGATATAATTTTGCAATTGAAATATTTAGTATCTATAATTTATTATTATCATGTCTTTGCTGGAAACTATATGAATTTATTGGACGGAGCTGTCTTCTCAATAAAATTAATAACAATTAATTAAGTACCAATTTATCAAATAATTAAGTTACATTTACATCTACAGTCTACGACAAAACATCGATTATTTATTTGTAATACTAGCCTATACAAGCAAGGTAAATATAATAATGAATAAGTATAAAATATAATAGGAAATAACGAAAAATTATTATAAGTAGATACTTACGATTAACTTAAAAGAAAATCTTTGTCACAAGTGTAGAGTCTTTTGTTAAAAGAATTCTTGAAAAGAATAATTAATTTTCTATATAATTTTTCATATTCTTCTACAATCAACGTATCTATCCTGTTTAGAATAAACTTATTGTTTTAATTATAAACTGTGATTGTTTCTCTATATCCATTAACGTTGATGGCGGTGCCTATGTAGGTACATACCAACTCGTTACCATCGTTCGTTATTCACCGAAATCAACCTTTCCCTAAAACGTTATGTACGGAGGCGTACGGCATGTTGTTGTTTTAATTAATATATCTGTTTATGTCTTTAATTAATTGTTTCAGAAACTAAATAAATATCACGACTCGTTAGGGTTAGAAAACTCCGAAATTAACGCGGGTATAACCGTGAAGATAAGGAAAAAAATAGCGTACCTAAAATATACATTTAATTCTTAACAACAGTAGTTTCCAACTGTACCTGGAGCTATTGTTTAGCAAAGGGTGTGACATGTCGTGGTCGTGACGGATAAAGGCCTCTCTCGCCTCTCACCGAGCCCTTGGCCTCTTATTCACTATGACCAATAACATTTTTTGTACCTACATAAAGCGCGCGCGTCAAAAACAGAATCCCAAGCGCTCTACATAGATGGCTAAATATAACAAATCCGTTTTCTATATCCAATGAGACACGCTTTCATTAGCTTTACTTAAAGTAGGTAACTAACAAAGAAATAAAATCTATTTCTGATTGTAGTTTTGAAATCGTAGATTTGAAATCGTAACCGATTTCAAAAAGGAGGAGGTTATCATATTCAGATGTTTACTTTTTATGTATGTTCGGGCATAATTCCGTCGTAATATATAGACGGATTTGCAAAATTCTTTTTTGTACGAAACGGGTTAATTCCGAACATTTAAATTTCATATAGACCTGATGATAAGTTTCGGAGACAGACTACGGAACTTTTGAAGGAGGTTTAATTTTTTAATTTTATACTTCATGGGGCAACTGTTATAGTCGCGTTGTGTTATGGCCATAGTGAAGCCCCTTGTCACGTAGCCTTGAGCCTGTGTCGAACTAATCCACAAACGAAATTAATGTTACAGATTTACTAGGTAAATAGATTTAATCGCATATAAAAATATAAGTTATTTGTACCTACTGAATCAACTTTAACTGATAGGTATACCAAAAAAGTAGGTGTAATATAATATGTATATAAAAGTAGGTAACTACCTATGCTTCTTGCGCTTCATATATTACATACCTACCTACTGATAGCTTCCACTTGTTGAAAAAAAAATTCTTTGAGTACGGCTTAAAAAAACTAGTAACACGAGTAGTAGTAGTAGTATAAGTTTTTGGTTACGTACGACATTTACTTCAGAAATACCTACTGTATTACTTCTCCCAAATGTCTACTCATTATGTACCTAATTACAAATTTCCATTTCTAATTTACGAGCTATACCTATCTTTTCGTCGGTGTCACGTGGGATCACTTATATATTATACAAAGTTTTAGTAAGTCACAAATTTTTTTTTCAGCGTTTCGACAACATAAGACTGGTTTACGTAAAATGTTTTTATTACATAAGCTTATATCAAAACAAAAAACACTACTTATCTAATTTGCAACTACGCGAATAAATTATTCTACATATTTGACGCTGAAACAAAATGGCGAAAAAAATCTAAAATAATCACCCTCTATAATCCGATGCGGATACCTTTGTCCGAATTTTTGGTCAAGTCACGAGTCACGACCAATTCTATTAATGAGCGAATTACACGCCCGTTGACAAAGACGTTACGTATTTTATCATGTCAGTGCAGGTGATTGTATAATTATACCTATTGTGTTTCAAGGTCAGTAGATCAACATTATCCATACTAATATTGTGCAAAATTAACTCTGTCTGTCAGTCTGTTGACACCTATTACTTTTTCGATCACTCAACCGACTATCGTGATTTTTGCATAAACGTTTGGAAGGGTACAGAAAAGGACATAGAGCAATTTTTATCTCCGAATTCCCCCAGGAACTCCAAAATTAACGCGGATGAAACCCCGGCAACAGATAGTTCACTATAAGGTAAGAAGTTACCTTATATTAGTAAAATAGAAACAATATTATTTAAAAAGCCTATAGTTTTGACTTGAAAATATAATAAAATGCGAACTTGTTTTGTCTATATACCTACGCACAAAATTTATAATTGGCACTTACGTAAAATTTACGAATCTATAAAAACTTCACCCATTTTCGAGTTTGACCGTTCAGCCCCGATTATTCTCGTTACGAATTTCTAATTACGGACTGAAGACGAGCTATTCGATTTTTTTTTTACGTATTTAATAAAATATTGACATAATACTCATTGAAGTCGTAGAAGCACGTTTCGTTATTCTCGTTTTTGTTATAGGACATCTCATAATGCAGTGCAACACGTTCAGGGTCCTTATTCACTATGAACATCAGTATTCCTTGCCCATAACGCGCGTCTCAGAAACATAATCCCAAACGCTCCAGGTGCCAAAATATTAGAAATCAACCTTGAATATATATTATTTGAAGTGAAACTCCTCTGAGCGTGAGGGAAAAACAATCTTCGGGACGCGTCATCTCAACGCGACTTGTTATGGTCATAGTGAATAAGGGCCTTGAACAAGAACCAATTTAGAAAAGTCTTACGGTGGATGCTATTATTTTCCGTTACAATGAAAGGATCAATAGACAAGATCGTCCATGAGACTTCTCTACACTGTTTCAGGTGAATATGACTTATCTTTATACATCACAGTCCTAAAAAAGTAATAAACACCATTCATCCCAAAATATCTCGACGAATCTTTTTTCATTACCTACTCTGTATAGTGTATACGTTACGAAAAAAATTATCAAGATGTGTCGGTAGAAGGTAGTGGAAAAACTTCTCGTGGTCTCGCCAAATCGGTGAAGTAAGCAGGAAACTGTTTGCTTCATTGAGCTATTTAAGGCGGCTACGCAACTTTCTTCCCATCTCTACCAAAATTACCATTGCCCAATCCTTACTTTTGCCCATCCTTGATTATGCCGACGTCTGTTACACCAACATCACTGTCGAACAGCTGGACAAACTCGAACGGTTGCAGAATGTGTGTATCCGCTTCATATATGGATTGCGTAAGTTTGACCATGTTTCTGAATACAGGGTTAGGCTTGACTGGCTCCCGATCCGATTGAGGCGCAATGTGCATATCCTGCATACAGTATATAAGGTACTACATGATCCCATGGCCCCTGCCTACCTTAAAGAACAATTTAAGTTCTGCTCCGACTGTAGTGGCCGTGCTCCTCGTTCCTTCACTTTTAAACTGATTGCTGTCCCTTTCCATAAATCACGGTTTTTCGAAAAATCCTTCACTGTTGAAAGTATACGCCTGTGGAACTCCCTCCCCGACTCGCTCAGACAGAAAGAGTCATTGGGCTCTTTTAAAGCTGCACTTCAAAGGCACTATTTAACTCTAAGTGGCTATCTACAGTAACTATGGTTAATGTATGTAGTGTAAAATATCGTTTTATTTTTATTTTTATATGTGTATTATATCACCTATTGCTACTTGTATGTATGTATGGCATATGTATGTATGTGTATAAAGTTGTATTATATTTAGGATATCTAAGTATTAGCGTTGTATTATCCTTATATAGTATATAGCTAGGTATTACGTTGTGCACCCAGCACCCGCTTCTAGTTTCTATTTACAGCTCTCTATCACCTTAAGGTTGCCTTGAAAAGATTGCCTCTAGCAATAAGGCCGCCTTTTGCTCTGTATTTACTTTTTATCTGTCTTAGTTTTTATTTTCTCTTCTGGGGCAATAAAGCATATTTGATTTGATTTGATTTGATTATGTTCCCTATTTAAAATATTAGACGGAACAAAGCTCAACTCACTCAAATTAATTTTTGTTGAAAGTAAACTTTCAACAACCCAGACCTTGGCTTATAAAAGAATTCTATTAGGTATAGAATAAAGTATTAACTCTGCACTTAGCTCTACTTCACCAAATCGATTTCCACTACGTGCTCGTACAAATTAGCTAACGATGTAGGCTTACTTTTCCCAACCAATAGTTGCCCATCTATCGAATATTCATAAGAACTAATGCAACGTTTCGCTACTTACACAAAAAAGTACGTTATAATCAGAGAGGAACTTTTGTTTCTATTATTTTTCGGTTGCAATCAAAGACATGGCGGTTTTGAGATTACAATATGTACGTTTTGCCACCTACAATATCTAGAAATCAATCAAAATGAACACAATTCAAAGGTTGAAGCTGCCTAAACATAATTAATTAATCACAAAATCGCTATTTTTCTGATTGAAACTAAAATATTATGTCAGCAACAAAAGTTACATAATTGCCCTGCTGTTCCGCATTTTTAACTGAATCTCTATGAAAACTTCCGATACTCAATCATTCATCAATGACGATGTTTGGAAGGAAGGTGCAGTATCTATTCTACTGTTATAGGTACAAAGATGTTTTTTTTTAAATTTTTTTAAGTTTTTTTTTAATGGTCGTTTAGGTACCTAAATATTATAATGTCTGTCATGCAGCGCTACTTGGTACCAAACTAAGCCAAATAGATAGGTACTATGGATACCAGAAAACTGATAAAATACTTAAATACTTTTTTGTAACAAAATTAATACGTGATTATAAATTACGTATGAACGAAAATGAAAAAATGACAGCAACAAAAGTTACGCAATTAGCTAGTTGACAATTTTTTTTTTAAACCGGTTTGTAGTTTAAATAATATTAAAAATATTGGACATTTATTTTTTCTTTTTTTACGTACCTAATCAAATAATAACGGTGATACATTGAGTAGTAATTTTGCGTGACGTCACTATTCGGTGCAGTTTATATGGGAGCTTATAGTGGTTAACGACATCACAAGCGCCACCCTAAACTTTAATGCAATATATCTATGTATATTTTCATTAATTTGAAAAGCAAAAAATAATTTTCCATTTTTTTTTCCTAACTGACGGGCTAATTAGAATTTAGATTTCAAAAGTCGTCAACACCCCTACTGCACGCGTATAGTGGACAGGTTCACTAATCATTTCACTCACAATACTATCAGTGTAAAACATATAGCGAGCGAAACTTTTATCGTCGACCGTTAAAATGTTAAATTACGCAATCCCGTGAAGCAGTTCATTCACTGATTCACATAATCAAATGAGAACATTTCCATAATGCTATTCACGAACGAGGAAGTCATATCCCTTTTGTGCAATATACATTGTGAATGTTGTGGAGAAATAAAAGGAAGAAATTGCCTCAGAGAAGAAGGAAGTCGATATCGGCGCAACAATAGGATAGAAACAAGGAAAACGATCTTTATTTATCTAGTGCAAGTATATTACGTAACAATTAATTAACCTTGGGGGATAGGCTATTTGACTAAATTTTTATTCCTGCTGATAAAAAAAAAATATCTGACAATATGACGTATTTTTTTTTACTAAGCAAAAAATAACAGAGCTATACGTTGAGTGCGCTTTATCAATGACTTCATCCAAGTATATTTCCATTAATTTGATAAAGCAAAATATATCTAATATCTACGTATAATAAAAAAATAATAGATTAACCTCAGAAGAATAATGTTATTGTTCTGAGAGATTAACTGACGGGCTAAATGGAATGTAGAAAAAACATTAGTCAATTATAGCCTATTTATGTTTCACTAATTTGTGGGAGGAGTTCGAGGAGGGATTTTAATCCGGCAACACTTTTTTTGCTATTTTTTTTCGATTCCCGCCTAAATTCGCGTGTCGCGTCGCGTGTTATGTAATAGAAATATTTGGTAACAAAGTGAATTATTAAATCTAAAGCGTATTGTTTTATTATTGTGTATTACATAATATGTATAATGCTCAGACGAAATAAAAACTCAAGACGGAGCGCTGTGAACAAAGAAGTGAAGCCGTAAAACTACGCCTCGGCGTGTACATGCACAGTTACACGCACACACATATAACGAAACTACGCCTTACCTTGTCAGTCAAGCTATTCCGACGCGCGGAGTGTCACGCTGTAATAATTTCTATTTTTTAAAGAAAAAATGCCGAATTTTGTAGTGAGAGGGTGTAAAAACCAATCTTCGAAAAATAAAAAGCAGAACCACATTTTTAATAAAATATCAATTTTATTAATTTATGACAACTTGGAACACAAAACCTCCACAACTTTCATAAGTGTTGCTACTAGTGAGCGTCACAATAGTCCCCATTTTTTGGGTAAGTTAATGTGATCTGGAACGTAATGTAACACGTTCATTTACCTATTTCGATTTTAAGTTTTTAACCGACTTTCAAAAAGCAGGAGGTTATGCATTCGATTGTATGTATGTTTTTTTTTTTTTATGTAGATTCACCGATTACTCGAAGACGGTTGGAACAATTTCGAAAATTCTTTTTTTGTTTAAAAGGGTTTACTCTCAATTAGGTCCCATTGCCACCAAATCGGGATCTGATGATGGGATCTTGGAGAAATCGAGGGAACTCTTCAAAAATAATAAGCACACCTATACCGATTTGAGTATTTTTTATAGTAAATCGTTCATTTGCTTTCGGAAAGCAAAATTTGAAGAAGTGGAACTGATTATGAAGACCACAGACTACTCAATAATAGGTATTTCACGAGTTTCGTTAACTTCGAGAGATTCGTTAACTTTAAATGGTTCCTAAATAATTTATGCTCGTCATAACTCACAACGTATATGGCAAAGTGGAACTGAGTGTGATGTACCAGGAGAACTCCTCAAAAATTAACGTCCCTGCATCGAGAAGAGCAATATTTTGTAAAAGATGATGAGTAGTTAACATCAGGCTATTGTAACTTAGATAAATTACAAACCGTCTCACTTAAAAGCAAGAAATTAACAAATTTTTAACAAAAAGCACAAAACTAAAAAGCTTAAAATATCAAAATACCGATTTAATCCAACAGACAATAATACCTACCTAATCGAAAAGTGGTAGCACAAACCAATAATAGTAGGTATTACGTTGTTGGTCTGTTGGATTAAATCGGTATTTTGTTATTTTTAGCTTTTTAGTTGTGTTTTTTGGAAGTCGGTTTTAATTATTTTGTAAAAAAATTTAATATTCATAAAATTAATGTAAGTGTAAATAGGCGTTAATTTTTATTTTCCATGTTTTATCATAAATTCGAAACCTATATTTTTAAGGTTCTCGAATATACAACCGAGGTATACAACTTAAAAAAATACTAACTTGTCTATTTACTTATCCATTCATCTTTCTAGAACTTAACAATTTTGGGTAATAAGTTTTCACTGCACGGCAACACTCACTAAATGCTCACATGTTTACGATACGGGCTTCACTTTGTTGTTGACAGCGCTCCGTCTTGAGTTTTTATTTCGTCTGAGGTATAATGTATATCCATACTAATATTATAAGTGCGAAAGTAACTTTATCTGTCTTTTCTTTCTTCTTCTTATTGGCTTTCGCATATAATGCATTTAGCCAGTTTCAAGTATAATAAGTTAGTTAAATGCACAAATTAGCGTTTAGCATCGTTGTACCTACGGTTTGAACTTATAGGCCATGATACTGAATAGACTGCAAGAACTTTCTCGGAGCTCTTGGAGGATACCGAAGAAATCGCCTCGAAATGTTATCTACCTATCTTCTTGTGCACACTAAAAAATCTCACTGCTAAAATTATAGTCCTTATAACACAAATAAATCCATTTTTAACCATTTTTCATCGACATGAAAATAAAAGACCAAACCGCCATCTTGAATTCCCGCCATAAAATTCCTTTATCTGTCTGTCTGCTACTTTTATTTATTTACCTACCTGCTATACCTGAATTTATGTCGATTATTTTTAAGAAGGTATGTCAATTGATCAATTTCAATATACCTACATATTATTATTACAATTTAACTTAAAATTTTCTTTCCTACACATTTTGCCTAGGTATGCCACTGTCAAAGTAGCTACATACCCCTCATACATGTATATTAACAGTCTCGGCAGGCTTATTTTGTTTTTCTGTAACAATTTTTTTTTTATCAATATGACGTAATGAATGAATTTAGTACTAGGTACTCGTGCCGCTCGTGTCTGCAATGTGGCTATTTGGCTTGGCACCGACTTCGAAACGATCAGTAGGTAGCACATACGTAGGTTATTTTTGACTTTTTTAGTTTAGTGCATTTTTGTGTTTTAAGTCGGTTTTTATTTTTTTGCTGAAATTTTATTTATTTTTCGCTTTTAAGTGGATTGGTTTATAGTTTATAAAGTGACTTTTTTCTACCCAAATCGCTATAGGTGTGCCTGTAATATTTGAAGAGTTTCCTCGATTTCTCCATGATCCCATCATCAGATCCTGATTTATTTACAATGGGACCAACTTGAAGGTATACCCTATCAAGCATTTTTCAAATCAGTCCAGCCGTCTTCGAATAATCGTGTAACAAAATAAAAAAACATACAGACGAATTGAGAACCTCCTCCTTTTTTGGAAGTCAGTTAAAAATTACTGTATCTAGGTATTTATTAAGTAATTAATTAGTTGAATAATTAACCACGCTGCGCATGCGCACGCGACGCAGAGAACATGTGGAGCGTATAGCGATCCTTCGCTACATCTGAAATGTGGTTTTCTCTTCCGATTGTTACAACTCTTACCTTGCCTCTGCCCGCGGCATCGCTCGCGTTAATGTAGATTTTATCAATCAGTTTGCTATCCCTCGGTGTCATTACTTTTTTATGAAAAGTACCCAAATAATATCCCTGGTAAATTTTACTTAATGGCTTCTTAGTATTTTCATAAACCTTGATGGAATTCTTTCTTCTTAAATTAATAATATAGAAGATATAAAATAGCTGTTTTCTTTTAGTTCCTTTTTATATTTGTATGTGGGTCAATATTATATATCTTCGGACTTTACGTCGCGTCGCATGACCACCGTATATAATTAAACTAGCTCTTCCCCGCGGTTCCCACCGCTTTAATTTCGGAGATCGTGCGGGTATTCCGAGATAAAAGTACTACCCTATATTTTATTCTGTACCTACCCTTGACAGCGTCTAATAGGTAGGTATGCAAAATTTAATGAGGTTGCACTCGCGTTAATTTCGGAGTTCCCGTGGAAATTCCTGGATAAAAGTACCCTATGTACTCTGTACCCCTGGAAACGTGTATGCAAAAATTTCATGTTGATTGGTTGAGCCGTTAAGGCGTGAAAGCGTAAAAAATAAACAAACAACCAAACAAACTTACTTTATAATAGTAAGGATTGAAAAGCTGTACTCTATACATATAGGTAGGAGTCTTTATAATAAAATATGTTTGGTCAGATTGTAATTATCAACTTAAAAGGCCTTTCGAAAATGCAAATTTAAACTTCCTTCATTAAATTTGTTACGATTACCTACTATTAATTATATTTTTGCAATAATTAAATATGCCCCACTAAACTGATCTAAAGTTAATTATGTTTTAATGAATCTGTAATTAATGAAGAAGCTAATGGGGTACTTGCATGATTTTTTTTTTCAGTTTATTTTAAAGATACCTACTATGTAACAAAACAAAAAAAATAAGAAAAGTGTGTGTATCAGCTTCGACGCATAACTGGAGTTTACTCTGTACTATTCACATTATCTCTGCTTATTGTAAATAACAACGTCTAGTTGTCATAGCAACGTGCGCAAGATAGGTTTCTTTTTTTGACCCTCCCCTGAAAAATACCCTTATTTTTCCCTTAGCAAATAAAAGTGACGTAACATGTTAATCGTGGCTATGATTGGTGTTTCGTTGCAACGTTCCGTTTGACAGAATAGGGATGTGGACTACTTTTGAAAATCAAAATTCTAATTAGTCCGTCAGTTAGAAAATTGAAAAAACAATAGACACTTATTTTTTGCTTTTTTAAATAAATTAAAATATACAGAGATAAAGCGCATTAAAGTTTAGGGTGAGGGGCTCGTGACGTCACTAACCGCTAAAACCGCCATACAAACTCTCAGAACAGTGACGTCACGCGAAATTTCAACTCAATAAGTCGCCGTTATTTTTTGATTACGTAAAAAAAGAAAAAATACGTGTCCAATATTTTTAATAATCTACAAGACGGACTAAAAAATAAAAATTAGTCCACATGCCCATTAAAAGTTGAATATTTTGGAATGAAATGATAATTTTTTAATAAGTCTTATATGAGTATGCTTTTTCGGACTCTATTTTTGAAATATTGACCCAAATCTTATTATAAATTTCATGTAAGTACCTACCCTATTGTCTGTTATACCTATAACTTCGTGCCTTACATTCATAACGTAAACATAATTATTACGACTCGTTACTTTTGCTCGCATCCGAGTAATTACGGGAAAGTATAAGTAAAAACAACCACACCTTTATGTACCTACCTATTACGCATTGGCAACAATAACCATCAGGTTTGCGTGTATACAGGGTGTTAGGTTAAACGAGGGACTTATTGAAGGAACATATTATACGAGTAAGTAGTATTTACAAATTAACAACATAATTATTGTATTTATCATAAAAACGTATATATCTCTGTCAGTCTAACCAAATTTAATCACTTATTTTATAGTACTTACCTAACATTGCTGAGTCAATTTCACTCGAAGTAGGCAAGTAGGTAGGTAAAATGCAACGTACCTAGTAGATATCTCAATACTATAGCTACTTATAAATTAAAAATATGTAGGTATAATAAACTTGTTGCAAACTCGTTTTGATTTTTAATATATTTTTATATTTTTTGTTTTGTTTTTATTTTTTTCAAAAAGGAATTTGTCTCTTTTGAGTTTTAGTTTTGGTTCTAATCTGAAGTTCTAATAAATTGTTTTACTACGCACAATGACATTCTATGACGTATTTACTTATTATCATTGACTACGGATCATAAAGCTGCAATTATATAATCAGATAAACTCTAGTTTAAAATACAGTCCCATTAAATCGTCTACAAATTTGTATACGACTTTTTATTTATTTATATATATTGAGAAGATGACAGTCCATACACCAAAGCGTAGGGGAAACTTGCCTTATTCGTACCCCTTCAGAGAAATGCTAATTATCTGGAAATATAAATAAGGAAAGAACATTCAATTGATGTTAAAATAATCTTTATTTATTTACTTATCAAAAAAAATAACAAAATGAACTTAAACTTTAATAACTTGTGAGAAAAATAGGTTTTAAAAAAAAGTGGAAAAGGTACGATTTAGGTTTATTTGTTCCTAAAACGTACCCTTATATTCCTATATCGTACTCGTATATCCCTATGTCCAACTTGAGATACTATAATTAAAATCAGTTTCATAATATTAGCAATTGACTTTTATGAGTAATAGTAATTATTATTATTTATTGTGTCACTAATTTGTCGACTCATATGCAATCATCTCAGAAATGAAACGAACATTTTAACTATGGGTAGCATATCTAACTGTATTTTCTAATTCTTTGCAATCATCCCAAATAAAATTAAGAGTTTAATCAAGTTCCAGAATCCAGGTTTCACACTGTATCATGTCTTCTTTTTTACTGTCTAAAATGGGAAATACTAGCTATCTTCTTAATTTTCTTTATATTTTTTCTTTGAGATTCTTCATTTTTATGACTTTTTGTCCACCGAAATTTCTACAGTCTTCTTTTTTGAATCATTGGATTTTTGCGATGTTGTTTTATTTTTTATAACCCTTTTTGTTTTACAATGACTACATTATAATGTAGAAAAACTTTGTATTCTGATATGCTCTTAAATGGCGTCGAAATGTGAGTTTTGGAATTAAATACACGCGAAGCTTCATTAAATTTTAAAATTCCATTTTTATACCCACTGAGGGTTTTTCTATATCGTCACTTGGCCAAGTATTGTATTTTGTCGTTTGGTCATATTGCCATTAAACAAAAAAAATAAACAATTACTCCTAATTCGTACCGGTACGAAATAAAACAAAGTGATGAGTACGAATTAGACTCAAGATAACTAACGATTTCAAAATTGCCGCGTAACTAAATTGCTGCCAGGCAGGTGTGTGTATGTCTAATAATTTAAAATGTGAATTAGTACAGAATTAAGTAAGAAACTTCTAATTTATACAACTCACCATGAAAAAAATTAAAAATCTTATGAATCAACCAAAAAAATTACTCGAAAACAACAAAATTATTTGTTTTTTGAATAATTTTTAACAAAGCGGAAGCGTGGATTTGTAACTCGGGTGAGGTGACATGGCGAACTAGTAGTTCCATTTCCTAGTACTTGCGTTGCCACTGCAGTTTCAGGATAAGAGAAATTGATAGGGTACGTTTTAGGAACAAGTACGATTTAGGCAAGTTTCCCCTACTATTACTCAAAAACTCAGATATATCTACGGTCTATCTAATTATATTTGAGGAAAATTAAAACTAGAAATATTTTTGAATGGTGTTATAGACTCCGAAGGTTATAGTGCCAACGCACAATGGCAATAATATCTTACATCATAGAAATAAATAAATGGGTAGTAAGTACTTACTTGCGTGACTTGTTCGAGAGATCAGAGAATGGAATAATTGAAACCAGATCAGACCACGAGATGAAAGTAATGAAGTTGTGTAATTGTTATAAAATTATGTATATACCTTAAGGCTCGTGGTGTCGCCAACGACCTTGGGCGTTGAGGCGTGGCCTAATTTTCTCGCCCCCGCTACCCGCACCCAAACATCGCGCGATAATGTACGTAGGGTCAGTGGAACAGTTATCGGCACTCCATCAAATCTATCATTATTTTAATTGATATTACATTGAGTCATGCAAATATTTTTATATCGTATTTTTTATGTTTTATTTTAATACTTTAATAATGAAGGTAAATAATTATTGATGTTTATTTTTATTATATTGTAATTTTACTATAAAGGATTAATGATATCAAATTCGTAGTTAAATAGGTAGTTAAATTAATTTATTATTTTACAATTTAGTACTTATTTAGTACAATTTAGTACCTATACACAAATTGATTTTTTTCTTTTCACATATTTAGTGTACCTATTTGGTACCTTTAGGTACCGAATTTATTTTTAATTTATATCGTCCCAGAAAAAAGTAGTAGACTAATCAAAATTTTCGCCGTAAGAAAACATATTTGCTGTAAGTAACAAAACACCAACTTTTCACCAGAAACATTTTTTTTATAAAATTGAAAATAAAGCAACTTTTTAACAAGAACTGACAGAATTGTGATTTTTTTTGTACATAGTTTTGTTAAGTTAAGGGTGCGCTCCGCCAGATTATGCAGCTCTTATCCGATAGAGGCCGCGGACGGCGCCATAAAAGAGTTTTCTCAATTTACAGAGAATCACAAGGTTAAAAAATAGATTTTGATGATGGCTGCGAGAGGATGAGTGTTTAATACATCTTTAATTTAAAATTTTTATATGGCTTTACGCGCATTATTATCCTTTAACTACACGAAAATATCGAATAACTGGCCGAAACGTAGTCACACACACATGCAAATCGATTAATACTAGACGATTAGGATTCGTAATTTGGCTACCTCAACAAGAGTCTCGGTGGTGTGCGTCTTTTTTTGTAAACTATGAATCGTGAAAATCTTGTGTTCAAACCTTAGATTTCGATTCCACTTTTTGACCACGTGATCACATAGATATGACGAAAACATGAAGTTTGAGTACCAACACGATGGGTCTGTAACTTGTAGTTTCCGAGATACAGGCTATCGAAGATTTGATCTCGTGATCACATAGATATCACGAAAACATGAAGTTTGAGTACCAACACGATGGGTCTGTAACTTGTAGTTTCCGAGATATAGCCTATCGAATATTTGACCACGTGATCACATAGATATGACGAAAACATGAAGTTCGAGTACCAACACGACGGGTCTGTAACTTGTATTTTCCGAGATATAGGCTATCTAACATTAGATCACGTGATCACATAGATATGACGAAAACATGAAGTTTGAGTACCAACACGATGGGTCTGTAACTTGTAGTTTCCGAGATATAGGCTATCGAAAATTTGACCACGTGATCACATAGATATGACGAAAACATGAAGTTTGAGTACCAACACGATGGGTCTGTAACTTGTAGATTCCGAGATACAGGCTATCGAAAATTTGACCACGTGATCACATAGATATCACGAAAACATGAAGTTTGAGTACCAACACGATGGGTCTGTAACTTGTAGTTTCCGAGATATAGCCTATCGAATATTTGACCACGTGATCACATAGATATGACGAAAACATGAAGTTTGAGTACCAACACGATGGGTTTGTAACTTGTAGTTTCCGAGATATAGGCTATCGAAAATTTGACCACGTGATCACATAGATATGACGAAAACATGAAGTTTGAGTACCAACACGATGGGTCTGTAACTTGTAGTTTCCGAGATACAGGCTATCGAAGATTTGATCACGTGATCACATAGGTATCACGAAAACATGAAGTTTGAGTACCAACACGATGGGTCTGTAACTTGTAGTTTCCGAGATATAGCTTGTTGAAAATTTGACCATGTGATCACATAGATATCACGAAAACATGAAGTTTGAGTACCAACACGATGGGTCTGTAACTTGTAGTTTCCGAGATATAGGTTATTGGAAATTTGACCACGTGATCACATAGATATCACGAAAACATGACGTTTGAGTACCAACACGATGGGTCTGTAACTTGTAGTTCCGAGACTATATCTCGGAACACACGTTGCATCACGTGGTCACATAAGACACAATAAAAATATTATTTTCATTGCATCGGAGAATTTGGAGATAAACGCTGAATTTTATCACCCCAGGCCGAGATACAACCTTTCGAAAATATGGTCTCTCTCTTTTACTCATCGTGAAAACAAGAAAGAGATAGCAAGAATTTATTCAACACAAAAATATAAAATACTTTTACCCGTAAGTTACGTTATACCTCATCGTACGTGACGCAGAACCAAAACGTCTTTTCCAACTTTCCACAAGTTATTTGTATTCGCTTCGGCTACTAATAGGTACCTACTACATCAGTAATAGGTATATTTTCAAATACAATTCTAAATTATCTTGGTAGGCAAAATTGTCAAAACTCACGGCACAACGCCGCGCCACCTTGTGATCCTTTTGGAATTCACTACAAACTACTGCATTCGGGGGACTTGTCAGTCTACAGCCTAACTACAGCTGTTTATAGACCGGGCCGCCATTTTCGTACACTTATAAGTGTATTCGTTCTCTCACACAAGCAAAGGTTCGACCGAAATTTAATTCATTTTGAAATGATTGTAATTATGTTATTTCTTCACTATAATATGCAAAGATTTTGGGCTGTGCGTTATCGTAACAAGTAGTAGTATTTTATTAAATGAAGTCTAATAAATAAAAACAGGCGGAATGCCTTTAATATAGCTACGGCAGTTGTATGAAAACTAGACCTTTAGACCCACCTTAATGTTAGTTGCAATTAAAATATTTTCACTAAAGTTACAAGGAAACAGGTTTTACTACTTACAGCATTCTTCGATTTGTATGCAGATAGAAAATTGCTGTATATTTTCCGATATCTAAAATGCTGTAGCTGTATATTTTTATTTTTATTAATTTATTGATTAATTTAGTAAAAGAAAGTAATAAAACAAAAATGTGTTTATAAAATTGCCTTTTGTTACAAAAAAATACAATGAACCAATAATTAAAATTCAGTGAAGTCCAGTTGCCCAACTTTTTGCAGCTTTTTTTTTCGTGGCATTTTTGATGTCGCTACCTTATTTTGCTCACAAAATTAATTTGGCGTAACCAAGCGGATTGCGACAGCGCGACGCACAGCCTACCCGTTTGAATGCCAGCGCCAGACTGACTCCCGTCGCCCGCGCACGGACCCGCTCGTGACCATTTGTAGTGAATGTGGTATAAAAAACATTTCGTCAAAACTATGTATTATTTTGGAACGATAAATGCTCAGTTTTAAGTTAAACAAGTTAGCAATCTTTTCCTGAAAGAATCGTGAAATTATCACTTGTAGTTTAGAAGCAGTAGCGTATTTCAAGTTGAAAACAGCTTCATTTCAATGTTTTTTTTTGAATAGTATTTTGTAGACTACAATTTATTTAAATGCTCAGATTGAAGTTCATATATCAATCTTTAATATATGTTAATTCTGGAATCGTCAGTAGGCTAATTTATGAGCTTTAGGGCCTCAAAAATGATCGTTTCACGACTCCATGCGCCTTAAAATAAATCCCTAAACCGGAATATAGCTTTGATATTTTGTATGTTTTGTATGATTAACTTTGATTCGCGAAGAATATATTAGGTATATCATTAAAAATACTACCGATATTTTCTGAGTTAATCTACTCAACAATGAACTCCTAAGTAGGTACAGCTTTAGTTAACCATTGACGCTATCATTGAACTATTTCATTTAATTATGGTGTCCCTAATGATTATTATTTATCAGTGATAAATGACGTAAAAATTTTAATGTATTAGTTATGAGTACAATTTCATTAATTATTATAATAATATTCCTTACGGACCGATCTCTCTCATGAGTCACGATTTTGATACATTTTACAATGCAAAAATTCTATACTTACACTGAAAAAAATGCAGACTATAACTAAGATGCATTTTCTCTTTGTTGGCATTAAAATGCTTGGAATTATTATTTATCTGTTTAATAAACACAAGATAGCATAGTTACCGGAACAAATTCATTTTATTTATATCGACAAGTCTGTACATAAACAGTATAGTCAACGGTCATAGTTACATCATACATACTCTGATTGATTTTACTTCTTCGCTTTATCATATCGAAAAATAATATAAGTTCATGGTAACAAGCAACTGGTTAGCATTAAATAATTTATACCATAGTTTTTAACATCGAGCATGGTTGATTAAATAGACCCTATGGTCAAATCAACCAAGAGTAGTGATCGCATCTGTTAACGCTTTGTACCGTCAACAAACAAATCGCGATGCTCCGCGCCCGCGCTTCTCCCGCCCCCATTTGTCGTCTAACGCTCGCCGGCAGAACTTGTCAATACGTGTGTGAAAATTTTCGAATTAAAGTATTAACTAAATTAAAGACATTAATACTGGTTAATACTGGTGCGTGCTATAAACAGTAGGTATTGAACACATGGACGAAGTGGCCGAAAGACATGGGAGCTTCTCTTCTCAAAATTTGCAGGTAAGATAAATCATACAGTAGGTAGGTAAGTACTATGCTTTACTGAATAATGTAATTAAATGTGATTTGCAGACACATCATTTCATTTTAAACTCTGACTGATGGTAGATACCTACCGATTATATCTCTAATAAGTATAGTTTCATCTTGGATCACTATATATTGCGTTAATATGTACTTTTACCTATCAACTACCAAAGTTTAATCTGTAGTCCGCTAAACTGTTGAAAATAAAATAGGTAGGTAGGTATAATTCAAAACAATAGAAAAAGTAATTGTGTCTCATTAGTCACAGTTGAGTTACTACAAATAAAAATAATAACTTTATACCTTGAACCTACTTGTACATAGTTGTTTTGAAATGTAGGTAATCATTGCACCAGTTCACGAAAGATTTACACTGTGCAGGTGATCAACATGCAAGCCTTATCAGCGTTGACCCCAGGCGACGTCGAGGACATTATCCCTCAAACAGAGCTAAGGGTGCTATTCATGAGGTGCTGGAGAGCAGGCAGAAGGTAGAATTTGTATGCATCGCGGATATTTCTTTACCGGTAAGTTGTTGTGGTTGGTATTACCTATAAATGACTAAATACCTAGTTTAGGTACTCATTATTATAAATTGATATTTATGTGATTAACTCCATCAAACTACTTTGCCTTCGTTTAAATGTAAAACCTTATTTTTAACCAACTTCAAAAAAGGAGGAAGTTCTCAATTCGGATTTTTTTGTTCACTTATAGGCATAAATGTTTACAAACTAACAACTTAGCACCTCAATAAGAGGTTACAATAATATAATGTAATAAAATCTCATTATATGAGTAAATACCTACTCCAAACTCCAGCAAAATATTTATTTTAGTTACTCACTAATCTTGTTTTTACTTGCAGAATCTAGATTTATCGACTTAGAATTCGGAAGGGACCCAGCAAACGTATCTATTGTGAAGGAGAAAGTAAATTTGCCTACAAGTAATATCGCAAATTTTATAATTCTGGAAGAAAATTTGCTCACGATTAGTGCCGAAGCCGATCAAAGAACTCAAAAGGGGTAAAACTTTTATGTAACCTCACCAAATTGATAATTTATAGCTACATATTTTAGATGTAAGTATTTTGTGTAAAGTGTTTTTCATGAATAAAGTTATAATTATAAATCATATATTGCTGTTTAATTATATACCATTTAGTATAGGTACCTATACCTACCATATATGTAGGTATAGGTAAGTACAGTAGGTAAGTAACTTTTTCATATCAACAAAGTACTTTGTTGATATGAAAAAGTTACTTACTTGGATTGACGAATACAGGTAGTTCATATGACAAAGTTCATGTTCAGGTTGAATAAGAGGTTAGTTGCATTAATTAGTTTACTACGTTACTTGATGTAAGATCTTAGTTGAAACAACATAAGAATTTCGTTGATCTAATAACGTTTCACAGACGTATCTTGCAAGATCTTAGTTGAATCTACAAGTTAAGTATGTTAATGTGACAATGTCTCATTGTTAAACTGGCCAACATGTGAGTTAAATTAAACAAATACCCGTGATCAAACCAATTCATAACTCAGTAGATGGAACTATGATAATTTAACAAAGTTCTCGTAGCTTCAGAAGTCAAGATCTTGTTAGGCTCATATGGAGTCATGATGTGTGATCACATTAAACAAGATGTTTATTAAAACAAACAGTTTTTTTTTTCAGTGTAGCAATTTTTTTTTAAATCAAGCATGGAAGTTGTTGAATTTTAAAGTTCCCTCGGGAACTTTCTTCAACATTTTTCTGGCAATTTATTGCTTTTTTTAAATGTATTTAGATACCTATTTGTACTCGTACCTTCTAAGAAATAATAATATAGTCAGTTAGCCTTGACCTCTTCGATCTGTTATTTAGTTTCTAGTTTGAAGTAATTGACATTTAGGTAGATATTTTGATAAATACTATTTATATCCCAAACTTGTTGTATACCTAAATACATATACAAACATACATGAATATTGTTTCATTCAATTTGATAATGTCACTTAAGATCTCAAATACCAAGATTTTAAAATATCGAGAAACGGATAACACAATTCAGTAAGACAATAATACTGAGTGCAAATTTAGCATTTTCAGCAATAAATAATCGTATTCTTCAGCAATGCAAACAACTGCATAGTGTTTAGTTTTGTTTCCTACAATATGCGAAAGTTACCATTCAATAAAAGAAGCTTCGAAAAATATCATGGCAGGCATCCCACCAGGGTTGGCACAAGTTGTTTTAAAACACGTGTATAAAGCAGTGTTTAAAACAGTTTGAAATAAAACTATGTTTTTTATTAATTGTCTCAAAACACAGTTTAAAACAAGTTTTAAACAATGTTTAAAACATAAAGAAAAAACAAGGGTTTAAAACTACCATTAATTGCAAATGAATGGAAATAAATCCAAACGAATAAATATGTAGGACTCTAAACAGCTTAAAATAAATTTACAAGTTGAGGCTTTGTTGTATTTTTATTTAAATTATTTGTTTTAATAAGATAAGGATAACTTTTCTTTTGAATACACTGCACACTGCAATAGGTAACTCCCCTCCAGTAAAGTCCCGCAGGGAAAGTCCCTATGTAGAAAGAAAGTAATTCACTGGATTAGTGGGTATTCCCCGCTCTCTCTCTAGTTCTCTACCTACTTACTACACTACATACAAGGTGTATGTAAATTATAAAGTTTTCAATAATTAGATTTGAGATACTGAGACATTCAACAAAAAGTAAATATTTGTCGTTTTGTTAATTTTTACTAATTTGAATTAGGAAATAGTTTAGAAATGGATTATTTTATTTGATTTGAAATTGATCCCTAATGAACTTATTACACTACTTCCAACTTGACTTCCAATTTAGGAATCTAAATCGGATACAATTTAGAATCAGTAAGTGAGAGAGAGAGCGAGAGAGCGAGTAATCAACTACACTAAACTGTACCCTAAGTCGACTTATCTAGGGTACATTTTAATGTAGTGTGATCACTCGCTCTCTCTCACTCACTGATCCTTAAATTGGAACCAACTTAGAAACTTCGATTACATCTTCGGATTTCCTAGATTGGTGTTTAACAAATTGGATAGTGTACCTAATAAGCGTTTACAGGTAAAAAGTAAAAAAAAAACAAAAAAGACACTAGTTTAAAACATTTTGAACTGTTTGTTTTATAAAATATGTATAAAAAAATGTTTTTTTTTTCAACCCTGCATCCCACACTGTTAATCTATCTTCTATACTTATAATAAAACTGTAGAGAGGTCAATTGTGTACATTGAATACATATTCAAAATTAATATTGGAGGATGAATTTTGTCTGTCTGTCTGTATGTCTGTCTTTCTGTCTGTCTGTCTATCTGTCTGTCTGTCTGTATGTGCACGCAATGTTCAAAAACTACTGAAGGGATTTTAACCAAACATGGTACGATTGTATTCGATACTCCTGGGCAGGTTCGCTATATAACATAACGCTATGGCACATAGGAGCTGAGCAGTGACGATAAATTTGAAGCAAGTCGGATGAAAATGCGCTTTTGAGTTCTTATCCTCGCATACGTTGTCAATCACGCAAAAACGGCTGAACGGATTTGGATGAAATTTGGCGTGCACGTTGTCAGGGGTACAGAGAAGGACATAGGGTACTTTTTATCCCGGAATTCCCGCGGTAACTCTGAAATTACCGCGGGTGAAACTGCGGGGCACAGCTAGTAAGAAAATAATTATTTAAAGAAAATTGTACTCCCATTCAGGGCATTTTACCTACTCTGGTTTTAGCGTTTCAACTTCTTTCTCTTATAATAAAACTGTCAACCGCAGTCGTGATTGTTTTTAAAGGTTGCGCCATAATTTTCTATGATTCTCAAAGTTCTAGTAATATATATAGGTAGGTAGAATTTTAAACCAGTATTAAATCACTATAAGTTTATGTGTGGCAATGTAGTTTTGTGATGCCAAATAAAATTATGTCTATGTTTATAGGTACATACATAGGTATAATGAATCATAGTTATTTTTATACCTTAACCAGACCGGTATTATTAATCAAATTAGGACCCAAATGCTTGATGTTTTTATAATAATTTATGTTGATTTATGGGTATTTTGTTATGATATAAGTTGTTACAGATGTAAAATAAACCACATCTACAGAGATTAAATTTCAATATTTTGTACCCACCTAAAAGCTCGCATTTTATTAACTACATAGCATAATATTGTGTTTATTCATAATTCTTCGGCATCTTGGATAATTCGTCGGAAGACTTTTTTTGTTGTTTGTTTTTGTGCCTGATGTAGTGGGTGTTTGCGCATTGTAAGTCGGTACTTATCTAGGTATATAACGACTATGGTCGGTATACGGTAGTATCTCTAAGCAGTTTGTGGTCGGTAGTCGGTACCATTTGATTCTGTTGTGGTCACTGGTCACACTTTAAACCTATCACTGAGAGAAAAATAGAGGCTTGTCCGGGAAAGTTCGCGACCGAAAGTTCCCCACTGAAGATCGGTCTTCGGTATTTCTGCTACCGGTGTTTGGTCGGGCACCATATTTGGTCAGTAAACTCTTAGGTAGTTTGCACTTCATTAACACCGTTCGGGGTCGGTCGCTTGCCTACTGGGCCCTTATTCACATGTCCATAAAACAGCGCGTTAAGATAACGTGCCACAAAAATTGTCTTTCTCTCGTAATCAAAGAAGTTTCACTTCAAAAAACACATTTGCAACGTTTCTTAGGGCATACAGAATAATAATTTCTAATATTTTGGTATCTATAACGTTTGGAAATGCGTTTTTTGGACGCGCGTTATGGGCAAGACATGTTGTTGATCATAGTGAACAAGAGCCAAGGTCACTGATTGTGTCGCCAAAACATCTTTCGGGCAACCGAAGAAGTTTCGGTCACCCTCCATGGCGACCGAAACCTCTTCGGTATGATTGATTTCTCTCCGTGATATAACCTAGCACAAACGTAACGTAATACAAAACAGCGGCTGTCTTTGACATTATACAACGTGTAAATGAATTGACAAAAACCTGATGCACCCCATTTAAAAAAATAAACAATAATAATATGATTAAAATATAAATTATGTCGAAAAAATTAATAGTGTAAAAGTTTTTCAACATTAATTTGGGGGTGACCTATCTACGAAATTTCAAGTGCTACGCCCGCGCCTACGTGTCAATTTATTAACCGATACGATCTTTTTGCCACGGGCGGCATACGCACCGAATATTTTATTCCACTAAAAATAAAATGAAATGAAATGAAGTTTATTTGTAACGACAATAAATTAAATAGTATATATGCATTAACAAAAAGTAGCACAGACAGCGTGTCGCAACAAAAAGGCTAACAGCTCAGCATAAGCCGGGAACCGTTATGGGCCCGACGCTGGTCTTCCGCTGGTGCCGCGTGTGGCGTCACGGGTGTGAGCGCAGAGATACTAATAATATTACAAACGCAAAAGTTTGTAAGAATGTATGGATGGATGGATGGATGGATGTTTGTTACTCTTTCACGCAAAAACTACTGGATGGATTTAAATAAAACTTTACGATAATATAGTCAGATTAACACATAGGGTACTTTTTATCCCGGAATTCCCGCGGGAACTCTGAAATTAACGCGGGTGAAACCGCCGGACACAACTAGTTATAAATAATTAGTAAAAATGAAAAAATATAACCTACTAGCTGTGCCCCGCGGTTTCACTCGCGGTGATTTCGGAGTTTCCCCGGTAATTCTGGGATAAAAGGTACCCTATGTCCTTCTCTGTATTCCTGACAACGTGCATGCCAAATTTCATCCAAATCCGTTCAGCCGTTTTTGCGTGATTGAGTAACAAACATCCAAACATCTAAACATCCACACTTTCACATTTATAATATTAGTAGGATATTAAAATATGGTGCGATCGATTCGGAAGTCGATTCTGAACAAACTACTTTCTAGTTTTCAGTCAAAATTCATTAACACGTTGTATAGGTAAAATTGCAGGTGTTTGTAAAGGAACGATTCAATTTGCCAGAGACATGCATGAAACTGGTGTTTGTTCTAATAAGGATTGTAGTTACCTATCTGTTATCGTAAATATATAGGTTTAGATATATCGTTGCTTCAATTTAATGCAGGTGTAAAATGTATCAAATCTACTATATCATATAAGCTTTACAAACGACCATAAATTGTAGGCTCGGAAGTCTAACAAGTTATGTCTACCCATTTAAGGCGCTTATAACCCCTGATGTCGAAAATATATTTACCTATAATATTACCTTGATCCATATAATATTTACACGTTAGTAACATAGTGATGTTAGTAGTTAATGCCTACATTTAAAATTATTTTATGGAAACCCGCCAATGGGTTTCGATGTCATCGAAAAATACAATAATTATATTCTATTTAGAAGAGATTGAGGTCAGATGCCTGTCTTTCTACAGTAAAAATACCTACTTATCAACTGGAGAATAATAATAATATAAAAACCCACAAGACCTAGAAATTAAAACAAGTTTGATTGAATCATGTTCTCGATTTGAAGAAAATAGAGCCAGCAGCTCTGAATAACAAAGAAAAATTTTCTTAAACATTTATAAATGCAGAGAACTCAATGCCATTTTTAATATATTTTTCTACTTGACAGCACTTTGCGAAGGCCCTAGGATCAGTTAAGTATAATATCAATGCTACAGATAATCACAATTTTCCTTATTGGAATCAATTAATCAATTTTTCCCATGCAGGTATGCAAAATTTTTTGTTCTTCTTCTTCTTTTTTATTAAATGGCAACTTTTAAGTAATTGTGCCAATGACAATGTGTGACTTGATAGACAAAGCAACGCGATTGAATTAAAAAAAAAAACCGATATATTTTGAAAGTTATTAATTTATTTATTTTTATTTAGAACATAAAACAGATTACAGTCGTAATGAACATAAAACAGAAGACAAGTGTAATATAGAAGATAGTGTACAAGTCCGACTACAATCTTTTACCTACTTGTGTCTCTAGCATGCTTAAAATTAAAACCACTTATTACAATAGCTAATTAAATTTATTATGGATTGATTATTAAAAATTAAAAAAAAACCGGTTTATTAAAGAAATTACATAAAAAAATTGTATGAACGAAAGGTAAAAGGGGTAAAATAAAAAGGTAAAAAATATTATTATTAGTAAAAAAAAGGAGTTCCATAGTCAAATGACAAAAATATGATTATAATATATACCTACTACTAGCTATGCCCCGCGGTTTCACCCGCGCGTGAGCTTCGGAATTCCCGCAAGAACTCGAAAGTAAAATTTCGTCCAAAAAAATATTCGGGGTGGTGAACCTTATCACCTAGGGGTAAATAAAATAGCCTACGACCTATTCTCAGACTTACCAAATATACAAAGAAATTTTCATAAAAATCGGTCACGGCGTTTCGGAGGAGTTCGATAACAATCAGTCACAGTGTTTGTTATCGAACTCCCAACCAAATTTGCATCATGGCAGATTCTGACCATTTATGGTTTAGTACCTACTTAATTTTATAGAACACAAGGAGGTTTTTTAAACGTAAGTACTTATAGGTATTTGATATTGAGTTAAACAGACCTTTCGCAATACATTGATTTTGTTTTCCAACGAGCCGTAACCGTGTCGAGGGAAAAACGTGCGAGAATAATAAGTCATTGTAGAGAGCCGCCCGCCGACACATCGATGTAATAATAGCGACTGACATTGTCTTCGACTCACTTTGTAAATGAACGACAAGAAATTAGTGGCAATTTTATTGTCATTGCTGTTATTTTGCTTGCTCAATCACTTACCGCCGCACTCAGAGTCGACTTTAATGATTACTTAGTTAAGTATAGATTTTTAAAACAAAACTGCCGCAATCAGAGACGTTCAGTAAATTAATGTTACTTGGCATTTAATGAGATGTAACTTAATTAGTTAAATGCCAACTAACATTAATTTATTAAACTTGTTTGATTGCGGCAGTTTTGTCTTAAAAATCTATACTCAACTAAATAATCATTAAAGTCGACTCTGAGTGCGGCGGTTAATGACCGTTTTTAGGTAACGCTGCCCACAGATAACCGACTCTACATTCTGACTCCAGAGCCTCATTAAATTACTGAAGAAGATTTTTATTTCAGTTCATCATTACTTTGATTCACTTCTTTAATTTAATTATCCTTACTAATATTATAAATGCGAAAGTGTTTATAAGTTTATTTGTAACGATTTCACGCCGTAACAGCTCAACCGATCATCATGAAATTTTACATGCACGTTGTCAGGGGTACAGGAAAGGACATAGGGTACTTTTTATTCCGGAATTTCCGCGGGGACTCCGAAATCACCGCGGGTGAAACCGCGGGGAACAGCTATCTCTGGATCTATTGAACCGATTTTGAAAATTATTTCACTTATAGAAAGCTACAGTGGTCCTGAGGGACATAGGGTACTTTTAATCCCGGAATTCCCGCGGTAACTCCGAAATTACCGCGGGTGAAAATACGGGGTCAGCTAGTAGGTACTTTTATAAAGCTAACTAATTATTATTTACGTAATAAAATACTGGTAATCTAACTCGTATTTAAACTTTAATTTCGTTTTTATTTCTTATTTGACTGTTAATAATTAAATAAAAATGCTTCTCATACACAAAATAAACTTCCATTGAATATTTTTTTTGATAAATAGATCCTTATTTTTTACGAACCTGTAGGTAGTATTACGAACTAAATATAGCTTATCAAGAAAAGCGTTTTTAAAAAGTACCTATAACTTAAAACTAATGAAACAATGGAAAATTAATATTAATAAAAAACTCACCTATTAATTACAAAAGTAAAAATTTCCTTTATAAAACCTTTTCTTTATCACTTTTCCAACACAAAAGTTTATAAAGAACAAAACAGAAAAGTTTCAAATTTTCGCGCGATTCGGTGCGCGTGCGCGGTAATCACCTGCGACGATCGGCGCCAACGCAAATGAATAAGCCTTGTCAAGGAAAAACACGAAACTTTATAAAGTCTACTGAGCGGGGATAAATTTAATTTTATCCGAGAAAAAGCAATAATTGCAATCAAATAAACGTAAGAAAATGTAATTATAAGCACATTAAATCTTTATATTAGTTGGCTTTTAATTATTTACCTAGTTATTATAGGTATTGTATAATAATTTAAGTAATGAATATTTTATTAATGTTCTCTGACTAAAATCTTAATAAGTAGGTACCAAGGGGAACTCGCTTTATTTCACGTCGGGAGTTTCAGGATTACTTCTGGAACCCTTTGTTCGTATATCTTAAGCGGATAAAAGACTTACTTACAGAAAACCGATCAACTATTGAATTTACATTATTTTTATTTAAATTAAGATTAATTATTTGTTAATTATTAATTACCTGATTATTATTATTTTTGTTTAATGTAAAAAAGGGGAAAAAAGTAGTTATGAGAATATTTCTGCATATACCAGTGTTCGGTTTGGCACCATAGTTGGTCAGTATATACTCGGATCTCCCGTATAGTTTGCACCTTATTTATACCGTGCGGAGCGATGACTTTAAACAGGCTATAAATGCATATAGGCAAATAGTATTCGAAAGTCCATAAAAGAAAATAAAATAGAAGAGCAGAGTATATTGCCTAGACACAGATAAACAATAATGTGATTGTTTGATTGATAAAACAGCTGGGTCAACAAATTTTTGTTCGATATTGGTAGAAACCGGTCGCCATGCATTATCCTGGAATCAAAATACCTTGGACTTAAATCGACGCATATTATGTGTTTTTGATGCTGTAAAATACCTAGATGTTTATTTATTTACATTAAAAACCTTATAAAAGCATAACAGCATTTTGGGCCATAGCGCTTAGTAACGAAAAATAACTAAAACTAATGAACAAAATATCCAAAATAATAATCTTAAATCTACTTATTAATTACCTATACAGGAACTTGCAAGGGGCATTCTGTCTTCTAGCATCTTCTGTCATCAATATCTCAAATCCTGTCACAAACAAATCACTTTCCGGGAGTTAAGTAGAAAGGAGGAGAAAAGATTTCCGGCACGGGAGGTGGAAGAGTGCTGGTACAGGTTGGTGGGTGCGGGTCTCGTGCGAGCAGTTGCTGCGATCGCACGCCCATAGCACCGACAGTCGCACTATCTCCTCCAATACCTACGTCATCCTGACAGTGTTTCCTATTTCTTAAGATCGACAGCGAGAACATCACAAATGCCACTGGATATCACCACAAATGGCGATGGGAAGGATGTTTCAGAATATTCCGAAATGTATACAAGAATCTTTTTGAATTTTCTGAAATTATCCCCTGTTCAAGGTATGACAATTATGTACATAAAGCGTACCTATAAAGTTTATTATTAATGGGCGCGGCAGTGACACTGGCGAAACTTCAAAGAGCGGCGAGCCGCGGGCAAACAGCTATTTTACTTTTGGGATTTGTATCACTAGGTAGGTACACGAACAAAAATTATTCAGATCTAATAGTTTGTCTAACTGTGTAGTTGTTCAGATATAAAAATAAATTAAGTACATTAAATACAAATACTTTGCAGGATATCGCCCTGACGGCTGACCAAGTAATTAGATGCTGTATGGATCCTCAGGACGAAGTTCTGTTTTTTATTTTGTGTTTAGAGAATATAGTAGGTATAATGTGTGAATCTTGAAGATGGCTACTGAATATTTAATTTATAGCGTATCTAATGATTTTAACTATTTTCGGTTTAGCTACTACAATAATAATTATGTTTTAATTTTTTCTGACATTTCTGAAAGGCATTTAGCAAAAAGCCCACACAAAAGTGTAAACTGCTGGACCTCAGTTTATACAGGGACGGCTGCGTAGCGAAATTAATTCATACCTTTGTTAGGGTAAACTCATTGTTTACGGCACACCAGTGACAAAAGTCGTTTTAATTAATAAATCAGAACAACACCAAAATGGTAATATCTGTGTTGTGTTTCACGTGATTTGTTTGGATGACGCATATTACACATAAAGATTTAGGTGTCCCAACTGGTTAGTAAAACTGGTCAGTGTGGTTCTTTGTAGGGTACTGTATCTACCTACTGCTAGGTAGAACCAAATACGTGAATTGATAACATATTGTAATAACCAATTTTATTCATATTTAAAAACAGTTTTGTTACAAACCGCTACAGCAGCATGGCAAAAGTCGATATCAAGGTTGGCTTACTCCCACACATTTGGTCGACTCGACATATATATAGTTTCCAGAATTTAAGAAACGAATTGGATCAGGTATAGGTATGTACCTTCTATGTAATAGACTACCAGGCGTACATAATATGTTAGGTACATATTAATGGATAGAAGGATAAAGGGGTTGATACCGAATCCCACTTGCCGATTTAATTCTATTTTCACCTCTTAATTATAATTGAGCGGTACTCTTTTGTGGTGACATACATAATAACATAACCCTCATTTGAATTTATCTGTGTAAATATTAACTCTTTAGGTCACCTAGAACATCCAGTAACCAGTGACACGAAGATTGGAACCTGTACCTGTGGGCGGAACGCTTCAATATGTAAGACTAGCTGTTCCCCGCGGTTTACACCCGCGTTAATTTCGGAGTTCCCGTGAAAATTCCGAGATAAAAGTGCCCTACCTATGTCCTTTTCTGGACTCAGACAACGTGTGGGTATGCAAAATTTCAAAGAAATCAGTTAAGGCCTGAAAACGTAACGAACAGCTCACATTCGCATTTATAATATTGGGATTACTCACGTAGGTACTTCTTCTTTGGGTATCGTAAAGTTTCAGACAGTCGACGCAGACAACGATTTCGTCGACTGAGTCCCAATTTTTGCGCCTGACTTCTATCATCATTGGTATGTAGTAAATTCGCTCTAAAGACAACTTGGATATAATATTTTTAAGATTAATGTTGAAATAGCAACAATTTTGTGTTAAATTATTTATTGGTTAAAATTAAATATATAGTAGTTTTTTTTTTAGTTTAGTGATTGCAGTCTGATTGTGCGCCAACGACAGGCTAAAAATTACTTATCATGCTGTACATTTTCAACTTGTCAAAGTCAAGCTTCAAAAATTGGTTTTAAGTAGGTAATTGTGATGTATGTTTTGTATCAGCTAATATTATTTTTTGATATAGTTTAAACGAAATGTACTTACTTACCTATACGGAACATTTGACGCAAAATTTTACTCTCACTTGAACGCCTTTATTGGTGATTGAGGAAAATAAATTCGCATTGTGTGAGTCGTTATATGATGGAATTTTGTACATCTCGGTTTTGTACATTCGCTATTCCGAATAATAATATTAATTAATTTGTATTGTTACTACTATTTATTTATATAATATATAGAAAAATAATATTGGTAAACTTCTTGTAGGTAAATAGGTAGGCACATAATCGATAAACATTGTTTTATTATTTATTGCCTATAATAATTACAGTTCTGTTATTTCTCACGCATTTATCGACAATTTATCCCTGGGCTGTGATTTTAGTTAAAATTTTGCATGAACTTCTATTTTAATTAATTTGGATGAATTCATGTTTAATAATATCTTTATTAGAAATTTCACTTGTTAATAACTATAGTTAAGAAAGTTAATCTACCAGTAGGTAAGTATTAATTTGATGCAATTTACCAAGTTTCAATTCACAATCGATATATGCATGAGTACCAAATGTATAAAGTAATGTAGAGAAATTAGTGACTTAGCTATCGGAGGACTAAACCACAGAGAAAATAATATACCTATGCATAGATAACTAAAGAGGACACCGCACCGCGATTGCAAAGGAAGTTAGAGGAAAAGTTCTCACTGTCCCAAAATTTCCTTTGCACTGGCAAAGGATACTGGTCCCAAGTAAATTTTCCACAATATTCTCAAAATTTCTTGATTGTTTTTGTGCGCGATGAATTGTTTTGTGAACAAGAAACAGACAGACAGATAGATAGACAGACAAAAATTAACAAAAAAAAATTTTTTATGTACTAAGTAGGTCCGTATAGGTAATACATACATATAATATTATACTTTATATGAATTTAATGATAAGCTGTTAATTTAGAAACAGACACTTCAATTTTATTTATATGTATAGATGTAATAGATATATATGTATAGACATTAATTTCACCATGAGAATGCTATATATCGCTGAGTAACATATATTGCAACTCGGAAATCCCATGGGAACTCCGAAATTACCGCGAGTGAAACCGCGGGGAACAGCTATACTATAATATTTATGTCCTAATGAGTGCAATCACAAAAACTCCGAAGTAATTTGTGTACAATAAACATGAAAGAAGTTTGAAATGGTATATCTTATTGAAACGTCTCATTATTTTATAAGTTTACAGTTACCAGTACTTTATAAGTTACCAGTACAGTCTACAGACGACTTAATTGTACCTACTACTATTACAAAGTATTAACAGGATGTCACGTAGGGACCTACCTTTTTTCCGGTCATTTATTTAATACACGGTATTACAGAAATCTACTCCAGATTGTGACAGATCGGAAGCGGCGAGGGCATAAGCAGTCATCAAGTAAATACACTTACTCGGGTTGCTTATATGGCATTCGCTTTTGTTTCATTTTTCTCATAATTACCTGCTGACGTGTATGCCTTATGTGGGAAAGAGTAGAGGCCCCTAGATTTTGCCTTTGCCTTGCTGTTTCCCCGTGGTTTTAAACCTTTTCAAAGGGTTCAATAACCGTTAGAATTATAAATACGAGTAGGTATTGACTGATGACCTATATGTGTTTCTTCATTTGAAAAGAATAGGTCAGATACCATGATTCTCTAACTTCGAAACAGTCGCTTTGTGAAAATGATGCTATTAACGCTTTCTTAATATCATCATCATTATCGGAAGGTATTCTAGTTATAACTGGGTTCTCTCATCCGCTGTTCAAACCTAGCGCATCTTGGTTCCTTTTTCCTGTCCTCTACATCATACAAAATGCTGATCGTTTGTAAACTAACGGTTTTTACAATTATCCAGTAACGTATGTACACAAACTTGTACAATAGGTATTTAGATGATAAATATATACGTTATATCTATATAGGTGTGGCAACTGATTAAGGAAAGAAGCAATTAAACTGATCAGCTAATCGCAAATATGTAGGAAACATCGAGGTGTACCTATTTAACAATTCAACGGTAAGAAATGCGCAAAGATGCATGCAGAGTGGGTACATAAGTACATATATGACTTCCAGATGTGCGTGCAATGTAGGTACCTACATAATTATGTGCGTGTAACCAAGAATGACGTATAGGTATCTAAGTTAATAAATAAAACTTTACGAGTCTGCATATTAAAGATATTTAAAGGAATCAAGAAAATAATACAAATGGTTTTATTATCAATTATCAATAGCTGTTTCCCGCGGTTTCACCCGCGGTAGTTCCGGAGTTCCCACGGGAATTCCTCGATAAATAGTAGATTGTATCACAAGGTATTAAAATTGTATTTTTAGGGCGAGGGCGTCATTTTGAATCCAGACCGGAGTGAAGGATTCTTATATAGAATCCTGAACGGAGAGAGGGATTCAAAGGAAATCGCCAGAGAAAATAGTTATTTGTGCAACAAGAGAGCAAAGTCATTTTTTGCTGCGAGTGCTGATTTTGAATCCTGAGCAAGCGAAGGATTCAATGATTGAATCACGAGCGTAGCGAGTGATTCTAAAGTTGAATCCTGAGTGTGGCGAGGGATTCAAAGGCACTAGATGCAAAAAACTTTACTCTCGTGTAACACACATAACTTTTCACTTCAGCAGCGAGAACACTTTAGGAGATAATAGTTATTTACAGGTTAAATATCAGTTTTATTTGCCGTAAAACTTATTTTCGTTTAAATACAACAATAAGTTAAAAATTCAATAAATTACATTAAAAGACATAATTATCTTTTTACAAAATTTCTTTAGTTAGTACAAATTTCCGAACGTTTGTCTTTGAGGTCGAATTCAAAATCGGAACCTCGAAAGGGCTGGTCTTTGTCTCTCTCTCTTTCTAATGGCGGAAAAGAATATAGAGTTTAAATGTTTCGAATTGTATGATTAACCCAAGGCTGAATAAGATATTCGCGGTATTCTGAAAACAAATATTAAAAAGTTACTTTGTCTCACTTAGTGAGCAAAATCGCATTTTGCTCACTGATTTCAGACAGCAAAACCTACATGTTTGAGCTACTGAAGTGAAAAAATAATTTTAATGCCGAGTGGTACACTCTACTTTTCATCCCCCTCTATGAGAAAATGTAACAAGAAATCGCTATAATATTTTTTTTTTGTTTGAGGCGCGAGTCTCACCGGCCAGTACTTTATTCATACAATTTGTACAGTATTTGACGTTCGACCTCCTTGGTCGTCTCTGGCGATAGACATTACACGTTTCATATTCCAAATTCACAAGTCATTATTACCCGCTGTTTAGCGGGTTAAAATGGATTTCAGTACAACTTTTAGTTGCACTTATTGAAGGGAACCTAAACGTACTACTTTAGGTGCACTTATATGCGAATAAAACGTCAGTTTTTGAATAGATGGGATGAAAAATAATATCCTTCTCTGTATCCCTGACAACGTGCATGCAAAATTTCATGATGATTAGTCAAACCATTAAGGCGTGAAACCGTAACAAACAAATAATAAAAAAAACTCACTTTCGCATTTATAATATTAGTATGGATAGCAAAATTCAAAACATTGATCTTTGTCCGTATGTTTGTACACCTATCATGTAACCATTACGTTACATACCTACTATACATATTGGTATACTATACTACGTATTATATTCTATATAAGTATTAAGTACATAGGTAAGTACTTATATTCTGTGTAAGTTAACTCTTATAGGTATACAGGATTTCTGAAAATAGACATTTAACTGGCAGACTTGCAAAAACACTATGGTAAGGACCATATTATTATAGTATTTTTTAAGATTAATCACACTTATTCCGTATCCGCTATCTGCTATTGTCATTAATAGAAACTGACTGACTGATCAATCAACGCACAGCTATTACCGCTGGGTCTAGAACCATGAAATTTTGCACAAATATTCCTTAAATGACGTAGGTGTGCAATGAGAAAGGATTTTTGAAAATTCGACCCCTAGAGGAGTGAAAAGAGGTTGCAGAGTTTGAATGGAACCATTCCGTGGGAACTCCGAAATTATCGCGGGTGAAACCAAGCGGGATAGCTAATAAAAATATAAAAAAGAGCGTTGATCCGTTCCCATTTGCTTCACATTATTAAAGTGTGTGTTTCGTACTGTGTGTGCATTAAAGTAAGTATATTTGATTTGATTTGATAAAGTCTAGGTAACGTAAGAGTTGTGAAGTTTAACGACACTTGTTATTATTATTTATTACTTTAAAATTCATTGTTCTGCAGCAGAACCCATTTATTCGTCGCCTTGAAATAGGTAGGTACGTGCAATGTGTCGACGAATCACTTTCCCTTCGAGCCAAATGTCTTACGTAGGTAAGTACCTACTTATGAACGAGTTGAACAACAAATAACGCAATTTATGACATAACAATCAAGAGGAATTTATTGTTGCATCAAAAATGGGTAACATGGTTACTTCTGTAACCCATAAGACTATAACTATAAATGCCAATGTGAGTTCGTTTGTTTGTTTATTGCGCTTTCACGCCTTAACTACTCAACCGATCATCATGAAAATTTGCAAATACGAGTAGGTACTTTGTCAAAAGTCAGTTGTCAGAAGAGAAGGACATAGGGTATGTATTCGGAATCACTGCGGGAACTCCGAAATTAACGCAGGTAAAACGGCGGGGAACAGCTAGTCTCTATATAAAACTGCGACAACATTACAGGATTAAATTATTTAGTATAACAGTTAAACTGTGTATCGGCAGCACAGATTAAAAAAGTGTCTACCAACTATCCTTACGGCCGCACTCAGAGTCGTTTTAATGATTATACCTACCTACTAGTTTACCTACTTAATTTTAAGTGAAGATTTTTAAAACAAAACTGCTGCATTTTACTAAATTTAACTTAATTAGTTAAATGTCAATTAACATTAATTTAATGAACATAACTGCATGCGGCAGTTTTGTTTCTGAAATTTATTTATTTATTTATTTATTCATATACATAATCTTTACTTAAACTGAAGTAGGTAATCATTAAAACGACTCTGAGTGCGACCGTTATTTATTAAATAATACATTTTCGTGAACCTCTTGCAGTGATCGACGTAGTCACTTTTTATTTTTTTTGTTATTTGTTGGCGGGCTGGTTTCCGCAACTCGACGTCTAAGCGCCTATTTTACGTGTGGCGGGAATATTCCTATTCGTGCCAACCCAGCTCCTCGAGGAAGCCCAGCAACTTCCTGATGTCACCGAAGGCTTCTGGGAGCGACCTTGGTGTTCCTAGGTACTTAGCCCTGTATGATGCCACTCCGTCACATTCAAGTAGCACGTGAGCAGCAGTTTCGTCCGCCTCCATGCAAACTCTGCAAAGGGGGCTGTCTGTAACATTTATATTATATAAATGTTTGTTGTAAGGCCCATGGCCCGTGAGAGAACCTGTCACCATACGGAGATGGGTTCTGCTCAACCGCAGGAGACTGCGAGAGAGACGGGCGTCCGCTTTGGGTAAGACAGCTTTTGCCTGTCTGCAGTCACTGAGCTCTGACCAGATTCGGCTATGCTGCTGTTTATAGTTCGACGTAATCACTTAAAATTACTTATTAATATTATACATAAGTAACGACCTCCATTTTCAATGCAATTGTAATTTATAAACGAAAAAAGATTGTCTCAATTTGGTCCAAATCGATATTGCGAGTTCCATTTACCACGATCGACATGACCGTCTTATTATTACGAATATTAACAACTATACGTAGCTGTTCCCTGTGGTTTCACGCTCTTTGATTTCAGAGTTAATTAATATCCTGCAAGATAAATATTAGCCTGCTGCCACCCTGAAATCTTCTGGTATTAATAATTTAACACGTCAAGTTTGCCTTGAAAATTTTTTTTTAAAGGCTGCCTTTTGCCATGTATTTAATCCATATACCTAAATATTGTAAAAAAAATATTTGGTGCTATAAAGCATATTGTATTGTAGGTATTGTATCCTATGTCCCAGGTACGATAACGTGTATAGTTTTATAGTATGCAGAATTCCTAGATGATCGGTTGAGTAGTTAAGGGGTGAAAAGGTCACAAACAAACACATTCGCTTTTATAATTATATTAGCATTACGAATATATACTGCTACTACTCTAGAAAATATCTAGTATTTAGTAGATACTGAGTACCGACTATTAAAATACCGAACTTCACCGCGTTTTATTTTTCCAACTATTATATCTAGACACGCGATAGCGTGTCCAGCCAAGTTCAACAAAAAGGAACTGGCTACGCAGCAACAACTATATCTTGCCTCTATGTTTTATATCATAGTTTGTACTTAATGCCATTAGATAGGTAGAACGGACGCAATATTATTGGCCTGAAACTTCTTTAGGTAAATCTACACGTAGTTATCTACAAGTTGCGTGTAATAATTAACTAATAATAATCACATAATTCTCAAATAATCTTGATTGCAACGCGAGTACTTAATCAAAAAAGTCTTTATAACTGCTTCTGTGAATAGTAGACGAATCTTTAATAAATCAAATGCGCTAGATCCACTTTATTTTGTCATTATGTATATGTTGTATTATACATAATGACAAAATGTGGTTTCATTTCTGGCCACGTATTATGTACTCAATCATTGTGAAAATACCTATCTGGTATATTTTGTATCTATAGCTGTAAGTCAGTAAAATAATAGTAGATATATTTGGTGCAACTAAAAGGTTGAAATGAAAAATACAATGGCAGCAGGTAAATAAATTTATTAAAAATAAACAAAATATAAGCAATCAAAACCAAGCTAACAAAATGAAAATTGCTAATGCACTTAATTTTGTGATTGAAAAAAATACTTTTAACATAATGTAAAAAAAAACTCTTTTTGTTGCTAGATGAGAAATAATTCATCTAAGTAGGTAGGTACTTAACATAAAAATTACGATTTAATTTTATCCATTAAGCATAATGAAAAATTCATACAAAATGCATCGTGACTTCCTTGCGAAAAGCGAATTCTCTAAGTTTTATACTTAATACTAAAATAAAAATCAATTCAGTTTACTTTAGTCGGTTTATTATTTTTTTTTTATAAAGATACCACCTAACGATATTCCAATGAACACATTATGATTTCTAAATGCTTTGTGTAATAGGTTTCAACTTTAAATCATAATTAAAAGTAATGCCACTGATCTTTCTTCTTTCCAAATAAAACTTTCTTAATATAATTCTAATCGATTAAATTCAGTCACCATCAAAAGTATAGGTAGGTATGTTAAAAAATAAAACATTTTTGTCATTCGAGTCGTTCACTTTTTTTACATCACACGCCAGCGCCACTTGATCCCAAACTAAGCAGATCTTACACTCTGAGTAGGTACCAAAAACTAGTACAATACTTCTTTTTTTGTGAATACGTACATAAAATATGTACATACTAAACCGCTAGACTCAGGGTAAACACAAAATGTTCATCAGGTAACCGTTTACCCTGACGGGGATCGAACCCGCGACACCTGTAGTCAGTTTCGCTAACCATGTCACTGACACGGAATAGTTTGATGGCGACTCTACATAATAGAACACTGATCTTTTAATAAACTCACTTTCTAAAGTAACACGAGGCACCATTCTGGATCTTTTAACATATGGATCTTAGACGCCTCATGACCTCTCTTCGCGTTGGAGATATTCCACAATATCACAGCCAATGTGCACATCCTTCGTACAATCTAAGTTATTTAATTATTTCAAAATCGTATTATACCTAATAGTACGGTCGAAAGCTACCTAAACTAATAACAATATGGTTTTATGTTTTAATGAAAAACTAATACAATGCATAGATTGTGTAGGATCATCATGTTAATATTTCATACGAATTATATATTTTCTCACACTAATAATGCTGCTTTTTACGGCCAATATGGACACCTTAAGAAAATTTTGAAAATGTTATTTTAGTGTTTGCTAATTCGAAATAAATTGCATTAAGTACCTATATATAGGCCGCGTTACGCTCTGTTTCATTTATTTTGATAAAGTATATTTAAATTTTAAAGGTAGGTAGGTAGGTATATTGAATAAAAAGCAGAAATGTGAGAAAATAACAATTGAACTTTGTTAAATCCCCCTTAAATAGAATATTGTTTTAGCTAGCGTTCGACTGTACTTACTCGTATATAGCAACGTGGAATAAACTAAGTTGCAACTTAATTAATTTTAATTGTAACACGCAATCGCAATACTGAAACACGACTGTAAAGTTGAACTAGGACTTAGTAAACTTCTCTCATTTATTGGTAAAGTTAAATACATTGTTACAGTCTTATTTAAACTTACACAATTACAAGGATTACAACATCAAATGACTTGAGTTTAGACTTAAGTGAATATAAACAAAATTCAAATCGTTTACCTATATAAGTACACAATCCCATCAGCGATAGAAGCTAGTACTGAAATCGAACCTACACCAATAGACAATTTTATTTATAACAGAAACGTCTTGTCGTGGATTTTACTGGGTACAAAAATAATTTCGCGTTACTTTTATGGGCAGTTGAAGTAAAACTTTTTGGACGTTGCAATAAGCACATACTGAATATTTCCGTTTTTTCGGCAATTTGTTTACCCCCTTCTTTATAGTCGCTCATAAAGAAGAAAAATATATATACAACAATTATACATACAGAAGCAGAACTGTACCAGCTCTATATACAGGGTGTAACAGAATGGTAAAATCGTTCAGAAGTGTGATTTTTTGACCAATTTAACGTACCTAACTTTCAAATGGTTATATGGTCGTTAATCAATCCAGCCCAGAAAATTAAATTTTATTTTGAAAATTTTAAGTCGCAGATTAACCAGTAATATTCTAGCTTTCACGATATGCCTTTTTTTGTCACCTTGCACTTACGCATATACCTATCGCGCCAATGTACGAGGAGTAAATGTAATTCCAAAATACAGTATAAGTACACTATATTAAGTTTTTAGTATATTTGGAACGAAGTTCTTTAACGCGGTACGAGTTAACTCGCAGAATTCGTCATGCGTCACGCCAGGAAAAAGCTTTCACACAAATTCAGACGTTCGGTTCTGTCCGGCATAGGTGTATTTTTGAACGATTCACCAAAACAAAACTGAAATGTTGTCGTCTGTACCATAGCGCGATTAGCCCCCAGATATTATTGTCAAGCGTTGATCGCCATACATGTTTTATCATATTGTGTTACTTAAATGTGACTTTTTGGTGATTGTTTTATTTCATACGTGCGTTGCATTATATGATTGTTGCAATTTGGAGCCTCAAGGAATGGAAAATGCAGCAAATATGTGTAATATAAACTTTAAGTTAAAAAAATTGTATGCATATTTCGATACAAGTAGGTACTTACTGTTACATTTTAATGATTTAATGATGGCTAATAATGATTTCATACAAGTACTTACTATACTTTTAATGTTATTTGAATATTAACTATTTACTATTTACATACATAATATGGATAACTTCGTTCCTGACGGAGATCCTCTGACCGCACATGTTTTTACTGTCCAATACTCGTCTGCCTTTTCTCCCATAAAATCTTGAAGGACATCATTTAATCAAAATATATTATGTTCCAATGACGAACGGGTCTAAAAGCTTGCATCCCACAAGTTCCAAACATATTATGATGCTTAGCGATTCATTCACTGCACGTGATTCAATCGCAAATTTTAACAAAATGATCGCGTGTAACGACATTTATCGAAACTTAACAAAAAAACTTATTATCGCTTCGCTTATAATATTCTCTTTATACACACAATTATTGGACGCTTTTTTCTGATTTCCAAAATACGAGCACTGTGTCATATCGACTGTTTTTACGTGTAAGTACCTACAATGTGAGACACCACGTTCACTATACAGAAAACATTATTAAACACATCTCTATTGCTCTAGAAAGCGAATTTTATAGTTTTGTTGTTATTCTCGTCTATTTGGTGGTGTTGCCGTTGTTGCTGACTTTCGTCTTGAGCCATTTGTTGGTGCGGGTGAGGATGTCCGGCTGCTGGGCTGGGTCCTGCCACGCCTCCAGATTCACTCTTTTTATCTCGCTACACGACACGACTGGATTGCTGTGGAAACACGAATGTATTGTAACGTCTATAATTTAGAGAGCACAAAAAATTGGACCTTAATTCTAAGTTAGTTAGTTTTGAAGTTATAGGGAAGTAAAAATCTGTATTTCGAACAACGATTTGTTCAATATACTACTTACAAAAATACTGATGTGTATACAAAAAAAATGAGGAAACATACTGAAAAAGTATTAAAATACAGAACCTGGTAACGTTAGATTTTTTTATTTTATTTTATTTATTTCGGAAACTTACAGCTAAGTTAACATTTTGGGTCATTATAGCCTTTAAGTTTTCATCTACAGGATATTTTAGATATAGGATATCGCAGTGTGGCCCGTGTGTGGGTGCACACTGCACGTACCTGGCGGAGGGCGGCTGGAACGCGTCCCTCGGCAGCGCCGCGAGGCCGGCGTTGTCGCACAGCAGCCGCGCCAGGCTGCTGCGCCTGATCTCGGCGAGCTGCCGCTTGGTGAAGCTGCCCGCCTCGTCGGCGTGCGAGTAGAAGTAGCGGTCGCCGGCGCGAGTGCGCCACAGCTGCTCCTCTGGGAAATTAACAGGTAAGCTCAGCAACTATTTGTGTTGTTATACAATTTCTTGGATTAAACGAGGGACTTATTGAAGAATCCCTTCCTGAATTTTCATTCAGTATACATTTATCTGAAATATTTGAGAAATAAACTCAACTTTTGACGTCAATCCTAATTCCTAACGCTTTCATTTTAAGATCATTATATTCGGCTTGAATACGTCCTTTATTGTATAGCATAATAAAAAGAACTCTTTGCTTAATAATCCTTACTATATAATATTATAAATGCGAAAGTGAGTTTATTTGTGTGTTTTTTATGCTTTCAACGCCTGAACGGCTCAACCGATCATCATGAAATTTGGTATACACGTTGTCAGGTATACAGAGAAAGACATAGGATACTTTTTATCCCGGAATTCCTGCGGGAACTCTGAAATTGCCGCGGGTGAACTTAGGCTACTTTATTTTACAAAAAAAAAGTTCCTGCGGGAATACCTAAGTTAGTCAGCTATCATTACAATTCAGATAACTATCTGCTGTTATCTGCTACTATGTTCCTTTCTATCCTACTAATATTATAAACGCGAAAGTTTCTAAGTATGGATGGATGGATGGATGGACGGATGGATGGATGTTTGTTACTCTATCACGCAAAAACTACTTACTGGATGGATTTAAATAAAACTTTCCATAATATAGATTGCTTATACAATACATCAGATTAACACATAGGGTACCAAAGACAATCGTTGCTTATTAAAAAACATTTTTCATCAATGACTTACTTATGAAACAAGTAAATGTAGGTCCGAGCAGTGATCCCGGGAGAGGTACTTCGGCCATTGCACCAACCACCAAATCAATGTCACTGGGATGCTCGTATATTTCAGACAGTTTGTTCACAGTCTGTAAAATAAAGGTTTTTTTTTTATAGATATTATCTTTATTAGTTAGTTCGCGAGACGCAGGATCCTCCTCCTACACCAGGGAGGGGTCGACCGCTCTCCTTTCTAAGATTTTTTTTTTATTACATATATTTTCAAACGTTTCTCTGCACGAGATGACGTGTATAACATAAACCATCACTCTGTAGGCCTAAGATGCGTGCCACGATATGTTTATCGAACGAAAGATAAAATTGGCGATACGATAAATATTTGTGGGCGTCCAAGGCAAAAGGTTCAGTAACTCAATACCGCACATCGAGTTGAGACTAGACTTGGTTTAACATTTTTTGCTGCCGGTAGACAAAACGATATAATATTATTTAATTTTAAATTTTATTTAATTGTAAATAATGTTTAAAACAACAAGACAACATATGCCGAGAATTTCGTTTATCTGGTATAATCCAAACCCAAGTTATAGGGTTAAAAAACAACGAAGCGCAAAAGATAGGTATATAGTGCTCCCGCTTCGCTTGGCTCATCTTGGCGGGGGCACTACCGTGCCCCCAGATCGCATCGCTTTTTGTCAAGTGGTATCTATAGACAATAGTCTCTGCTAGCCAACGCCATTTTGTTAGCATGAGATCATTTGACCGCTGCGTGGTTCAAGGGGAATGCTTAGCGGCCGAGCGCATTTTCCATCTATTCTCTTTCAATATCTTTGGTTACCTCCTAGTGAGAAAAGGGTAAGCGAGCGATTGTTACCTCCTGCGGTATGGCGTCGGCGAGGTGTTGGAACGTGGGCGCCGCCTGCAGGCCGCAGAGCGTGCGGTACTGCGTGTAGCCGGGCAGCCCGTGGTCGCGGCCGCGCTGCACGTCCACCGCGACCACGTCGAGCCCGCCCAGCCAGCGGTGCTGGAGCTGCAGACCAGTCGGGTTAGTGTGAAGAGAAAGTGCATACATATAGGCAAGATATTATCGTTGGTATGATTCTAACAATCATAATAAAAACAAATGAAAGATTTACTATTTAAAAATATTCAAATCGCTATAGGTGTGCCTATAATATTTGAAGAGTTCCCTTGATTTCTCCAAGATCCTATCATCAGATCCCAATTTGGTGACAGTGGGAGCAACTTGTGATTATCCCCTTTCAAAGAAAAAAAAATTTTTCAAATCAGTCCAACCGTGTTTGAGTAATCGGTGAACATACCTACATAAAAAAACATACTTAAAAAAACGAACACAGAACCTAATCCTTTTTGAAAGTCGGTTACTCTATAATAATAATTGTGTGTAAGTTTGAGCTGCTCCTCTGGAACTACAGCGAAACAACTGTACCTAATATAATAAGTGTGTATGTGGTAAGTACTAGTGGCCGGATAGTATATAAAGGGTGTTAGCGTAAACGATGGGTTTATTAGAAGAGGATATTCACATCTCAAATAGTAAATGTAAAGGAACGTAAAATTTTGACTAAATGGAGCAATTTCAGGCAACTTTATCGTTACGAATGGCAACTATGAAAAAGTTTCCTCAACATGAAATAGGTAGGTATTTATCTAAACGCAACTGCTATATTATTATATAAATATTCGATTGCTGTAATTTACTGTAAAGGTGAAATATCTAATAGCTACCATCTCGATTTAACAGAATTTTATATGTTAGAGCATAATTTGATTTATTTGGAGATTACATTACTTGAATAAAGATAAAAAGTAAGCTTGTTATCGGTTGTTTAAAAGCCAGCACACACTATGCGACACGCAACAGCGACAGCTCGACGACTAGACGCGACGGCAGGCTGCGGCCTCAGACGAAATAAAAAGTTTTTATTTCGTCTGAGGCTGCGGCCTACAATTTTCATATAGAACGACAAGCTAGGGGCGTCGGAGCGCGCTCGTCAGGTACTTGAGACGCAGAGCTGTCGCTTGCGTCGACGACAAGTCTTTACGCAAGACGCATCGACATGTCGTGTGTGCAGGTAGGTACTAAGTCTAAACTTCAACGAAGAGATGTCTAAAATATTTTGAAATAGATAGGTATATGATATTTATATGATTGAATGTGACTTGCCTTAAATATATTTTTTTAAGAATGTCTACGAATATATGTATATTAGATACCTACTTATTACCAATTACATTTTTTTTAAATTGAGTCTACGTGTTAATTTAGTCTTAACTAGTTTTAAAGCGGCTGAAGTAGGTATCTATTGTTGAATAGGGTAAAAACAAATAAGTGCATTAATTATTAGGTTACAATTACAAAAAGAATATTAAAAATTCTTAAAATGACATAAAAACAATACCTAGTAGATACATAATATGATAAATGCAGCGAACATAACAAAACAGCTGCGTTGGCTAGTACTTATTTAATCAACAACCATTGTTTGAGCCAGAATTTCATTACGCAAGACACTATCCTACGTGGATATAACAAAGAATTTTTCAATAACCAAGCGTTTACCACTCGAATTTCATTCAATATTTTGATTTAGCATAAATTATATTATGACACAGAAAATAATTTTCCCAAAACATTTGTTTTGTACAACGTACCTACTTGTACACATGGATTTTATAATTTAACCAATTAGCGGTTGGTAAACAATTTGAATCGCCTAGCCAAATCCAAGTATCTATTGTTATGTTGTTTGCAAATAATTTATTTTGGCATTGAAATATTAACGATAAAGGGCCCTTATTCACTATGACCATAACACGCCGCGCTAAGATAAGACGCCGCAAAAGCTGTCTTTCCCTCATTTTATCATTTCATCATCAAAGACGTTTTACTGCAAAAAAATACATTTAGGTACAACGTATAATCTTATGGCATAAAGAATAATAATTTCTAGAACGTTTGGAAATGCGTCTTTGGGACGCGCGTTATGGGCAAGGAATGTTGTTGGTCATAGTGAATAAGGGCCCTGGTAGGTATTTGCCGTTTTATAATTTTATGCAGCTACGGTTACCAATAAAATTATCATCCTTGTTTATTTAAGCAATGTAAGTACCTAGTTATTTCGTCGGGTTTTCGCGTGTTATTGCTACGCGTCCTAATGTACTGCGATGAAACAAAGTCCTAACGATATTATGTACCTATATTTACTATGTTATTTGTAATTGATCTAACACAAATGACTAATTTATACCAATTTAAAAATAACTTGTTCAGTTCTGGCATCATCTTTTATAAATACCTACGCCTCTCGAAGTCCCAACACACTAAATATAGTTATATAAAGAGGGACTGATACTTTGAATTTACGAAATATTTAATACTAGCTGTTCCCTGCGGTTTCATCCGCGTTAATTTGGGAATTCGCGCGGGAATTCCGGGACAAAAAGTACCCTATGTTCTTCTCTGTACCCCTGTCGACGTATGTGTGTGTGTATGCAAAATTTCGTGAGGATCGGTGGAGCCGTAAACCGTGAAAGCGTAACAAACAAACAGCTCACTGTCACATTAATAATAGTTTATATAGATATTTATTTAATCTTCCAAAACACATCTCTAGAAAACGCCGAGATCGGAGATCGGTTCCATTTTATCAATATAGGGTAACGTCTATTCAGTCTTATTCGTAACTAAAGTTTTTTAACCAGCTATGAAAATAGACTTTCCATTTTCGCATAATTATACATAATAAGGAATCATTTTATTTCCATAACCCACCGTTGTATAATAATATGAATATTTTAGTGCCGACTTACATCGTTTTCGTAGTTGAAATCCAGCCCCTGACTCTTCTGATAGACCATGCCCCTGAGTATCTTCTCCATGGCACGGTTCTGCGTGATGATCGCCGGCCTGAAGTAGTGGTCGGCGAGACGGTGCGATGACGTCACGTTGGCGGCGTGGTCGTATAGCTCAACGTCCTGGTCCAGCAGGCTGTTGACGAAGTGGAACGCGACCGTCGCGAACGAGTTGGTGACGGTCGGGTCCGCGTCCGAGTTGTAGCCGGTGTCGTAGCTCTCGTGGAGCTGCTCCAATGATTTGCCTGTTGAGATACAACTCTATATAAAATTACCATCTATACCTACTCTATATTGACTCTACATATACAGTCTACAGCATCAACTTGCCATGGTCCTGGGGGCTAACTCTTGAAAATGATTCAAGTCTGATTCCGATTTTGATTTGATTTGAAATTAAAATCGTATTTGGAATCGTGTTAACGTCTAAAAACGACGTCCGACAAGTCAATAAAAATGGATTGTTTTCGTTGACGTTACTAATAAATAATTATGATAACAATAAGATCGAGTGACTACCTACGCGATAAGTTTGATTTCGTTTCGATCTCAATTCGATTCGAGTTCGATTTGATCCTAACTTGATCGCGTCAAGAGTATGATCTTTACTCGATTGCGTAACAGACAGACAGATAGGCAGGAAGGCAGACCGACAGACAGAGTTACTTTTACATTTACAATATTATTATAGGGATGTTAGGGATAACTCATATCGAAATTTCAAACTACAAGACTTTTGAGTTTAAATTAACATACCTGTCAGTGCCAGCAACCAATGTCTGTAGGTCAAATGCTGCAACTCAGCGACGACAATGCGCCTCGCTTCGTGGTATAGTCGGTCCGAGTTCCAACCGGGGTTTATGGCGGCGAGGGCGCGCGCGATGCGGTTGTGCTCCCTCACCCATAGCGCGTGCAGGCTGGCCAGCCATGGATGCTGGTTGGCGCGGACGTCGCCTGTGTGATGCGAGAGAATGATTAGGTCTATGCCACAGAAATAAATCATTAAACCTCTCTAGCTTTTGCAACCGTGGCGTAGCGAGGCTTTTTCTACATTTCCTCAAATGAAGGAAGGGCCACTGACTGGGACTAAGTGGACACTATGCCTGTTAGCTAAAAAGGCCTCAGGTTCGATTCCCGGTGGGGGTGGACTTGGTGTGATGAAAATAAGGTTCCACTTTCCAGTCTGAGCGAAATAATGTGTAGTAGGTATACCATGACTGCTTGGTTTCAACGACACGAACTGGCGAAGTGTGGAATCAAGTATAGATCTGTGTTGTGGAGTGTTAATAAAAAAAAATTAAAGAAAATAAGTAAGAGCAAATTTTCATAGTTTCCCAAAACCATGTAGCTGATATCTCAAATGTATTTCCTACAGTGTTCCGGTCATTGACAATTTCGAAAAAAGCCTATGAAATACAACAAATTGCGTTTAATACATTTCGTTACCTACGTTAAATCTATGGTTAAAGAACTACCGAACTATCGATTTTATTATCATATAACAAAACAATATGAGTATTTTTTTATGTCTAAACAAAGCTTATCGTAAAAAAATAAAGCTTATCAGAATAATATAAATAACGTCACGCGCATACGTATGATTGTGGAAGATACACCTACAATATTTGATAAAACTTTTGACCATCTAGGTATAGTATATAGGCATCCCACAAGAACTCTGCAAGCCTAAAAAACAGCATAAACCTTGAATACACATTAAGCTTTTTGACGTCAGTCTCTATAATTACTTTCTCTACAAAATAAACAAGAAGTGTAGGTAACGTTTCACATGTGGATAGATTTTATAGACTTATTTTTGCCAACAGAATAAAACTATTTTATTTTGTTAGGTAAATAAAATTAGTTCTAGAGCAAAGAAATTGGAATAAACTATTTACGCTCGTTGGATCCCAATTTTAGTCCCGATTTACTGATACCTTTGTGTTTGATTTCTTTGTATTTGCTATTGTCATTAAATACCATTGATTTAGCAAAATCTTATAAAGGATAACTTTCATTTCTTTTTCATTATTACGTACCTACCTTGTCACCTGTATCTATCATTTTATTCATTAATTTTATATTAAGTAGGTTAGTATCTATAAAAAGTTTAAAAACCAAAAGTCCAAAATAGAAATGTGTTAAATTACCAGCGTTGAAACAAGCATCGGTACTGCTGTTCACTAGGCACTTCTCGGTAGGGTTGGCCACCAACGGAAGAAACTCTTCGTCGTCAATGGTGATAGTCTTCAAGAGGCCGCCGGTCTTCGCGCGTAGGGCTGCAGCGTCACGGCTGTTCGAGCCGTAAATATGAGAGCCGTCCAGGAAATGAGTCGCTTGATTCATCTGTGAAACAATTAAATTCAATAATGTTTAATATTGTATTTTAAACCACAAAGAGAAGATCGTATTTACCTATCTACTTCAACCATTAAAATTATGAAAGAGGCATTATATTACTTCATAGACACGAATCACGATGAATAAGAAAAAAATATCCGATAATAATATAGCTTGTATTATTGAGTGAGTGTTGAGTTTGCTATTATTAAGTTTTAATACCGTTTCTTGTGACGATTAGGTATTAATTTTTGTGTTTCTATTTTTGTTCTTCTACCATCGTCTTAACTATTCCAAACAGATTTCTCTCTCACATGTCGAATCACTATTTTAGATCATATGAGTACCTGAGTCTGTTATTGACAATTTTTTTTGCGTTGAATTACGGTCTAGAGATTTAGAAATCCCTGATCGTGCAATATAGGCACATTGTTCAATCTACTCCAGTTAACTGGTTTTAGTTAAGCTGAAATTTTTTTAGTGGACATTTTAGGAAAGTGGTCATTCTCGACCTAAAGGTTTTTAACCACTGTTTTACCTACCTATGCCATTTCTACATGTGTTTTAAATAGTGTAATTTTCGAATCTAAATCTATTATATGTTTTTGTAGCTGTTGTTGTCCTGAATAAACGAAAAATAAAAATAAAATAAAATAAAAATAAAGAAAAGAAATTAATAATTAGGTATCCATTACGATTAATTCTCGGAACTAAATTAATAAATAAAATAAATGGCAGTAATTCATCAATCATCAAAACTAATAATCTATACTAATATTATAAAGAGGAAAGATTTGATTTTTTGTTTGTTTGTTTGTTAGGATTTAACTCAAATCTACTGGACCGATTTGAAAAATTCTTTCACCATTAGAAAGCTACATTATTCCTGAGTAACACAGGCTATATTGTAATCCGGAACTCCTGCGGGAACTCCGAAATTATCGCGGGTAAAACCGTGCGGGTCAGCTAGTTATGTACATCACGTAAAGGAACTTATGTGATGCATACTCATTGTGTTTTAAATTCGTTTGGCTCTATGATATAGATACCTACTTTTTGAATAAAATTTTATTTTACTTCAACTGTATAAATATGTAAGTTGCCTGTCGTTATCCGCTACTGCACAACAGTATATTATAAATTATAGCATATATTTGACCTACAACATACATAGCGGGTAAAAACAAATAAGTACGTACGTACCTACCTACTTACCTACTAACTCTTGGTTTAAGATTAGAAGCACGTAGTGTAGTAATGCTCAAAGATAACAATAGAATGTTGTCTGTGTTCTAATATAATTGCCTACCATAAGTCCATAAATGAAATACTTCACTAATGCATAATTAAAAAGTAGTTAAATGCATATAAAGTAACTAAGCTCAAGTTTATTTTTCTATTAAAATAGGTACCTATCAAAGTAGGTGAGTAGATGCCATACAATGTTCTGGAGTTTGAAATAAAAATAAACTCAAATAATGGACGCACGCAATAAATTGGGTGAGAAGGTATCTGACTAGTGTAAATATTAGATTTAATAATTCTTAGAGGTTTAATAATTCTTAGAGGTATAACTCGTTTGAATGTCGAATACAAGGTCATTGAACTGTATTTTTTTTAAACGAAATGTTCGTGTATTTGTTTATCCATAAATAGAACGTTATAGTAGACTAGTTGTGCCTCGCGGTTTCACCCGCGTTAGTTTCAGAGTTTCCGCGGGAATTCCGGGATAAAAAGTACCCTACGTGTTAATCTGATGTATAAGCTATATTATTGTAAAGTTTCGTTTAAATCCATCCAGTAGTTTTTGCGTGAAAGAGTAACAAACAATTCCAAATCCATCTATCCATCCATTCATACATTCTTATTATAAACTTTCGCGTTTATAATATTAGTAGGAAGTAGGATAATGCACCGAGGGAGTAAAGCCGTGTCTTACGTCACGGGCGCGCGGCATATTGAACCCTGCCGGGCTAAGATGCGCAAGACGACAAAATTTTATCGAGCCATTTTATCGATTCTCGTCGACATATTGTATGGCTTTGTCGACGAGAATCGATAAAATGGCTCGATAAAATTTTGTCGTCTTGCGCATCTTAGCCCCCCTGAGCGTAAAGAGTCACTCTAGAGTTAATTTAACACCTGAGCGAAGCGAGGGAGTTATGTAGAGTCCTGAATGAAGCAAGGGGTTTAAGCTGCCCGTGACGAAGACCTAGGGTTTATTTTCGAGGTGCATTCTCTACTTTTCATACCTACTGCGAGATATAAACCCTCTTTAAACGGGTATTGTAAGGGTTTATTCGAAAACCTTGCTGGCCACGACAGGCAGATGACATAAAAATAATAAAATGCTAATTAAGAGTTTTCCTACAAATTTTAACGTTCCAAACTCAAATCACTTTACTCCCTTGGGAGTTTCATACAACATTACCTCCCTCTCTTGGGTTGGGATATAATGCCTTGCTTTACGTTGAGATTGCGTGATAATATTATGTAATTGGACATTGTCAAGCAGGTGGTATGAAATAGTACATTGTTATCCTAGGGGTGAAAGTAACTTATTTAGTCCCGAGACGGGGTTTGGCGCCCGAGCGTTGCGAGGGCGCCAATAGATCGAGGGACTAAATAAGTATTTCTCTCGAGGATAACACTGTGCTTTTCATTACGAATGCAAGGAAAGTCAAAATAAAAATAGGAATTAGCTAAAGAAAAAAATGAGTGAATTTAATTTTACATAAATCAACCATTAGGTGTGCTACTGGCCAGTAAGTATGTCCCCTATGACATAAAAAAAAACTTGAGTTTTGCAGTATCCAGCTGTCAGTTGAAAGCGATTCTCCCTAGGGCTGAAAAGTGTTACTTTCAACCCGCTTCTCAGGCAACTTCAGACCTACTTTCCGAGTATGAGTAATGAAAAATAATTTGTATATAAATGTACATAGGTCGGTATCTTTACAAGGAAAAATATACAAGGTACGAACTTTTTTTTTATCACACACAATGCATTTATAAAGACTGGTTTTAAGCATTTTAAATAGTACCTTAGTTCGAATTAAAGTGTTAATTAAGGAGATTAACAATCCATTAACGGACTGGTTTTTTAAAAGCCTTTGTGTGAGTATCAAGTCTTTTATACAATATAAATACGTTTTCTTTCATTTTACAAATAGGTAAGTTGCTAATCTATATTTTTTTCCGAAAAAAGTTTTGGAAAAAATATACCTAGTATTTTTGCAAAAAATGATGCAAAAATATAGAACGTACTTTTGGGAAATGCAGAGAAAAAAAAAGTACATATTAATTTTTAAATTTTAACAAATTTTAATTCTAATCTACTTCAAAAAACACAAAAACACTAAACACACTAAAACGCTCAAAATAATAAAAACCGATTTACCGATTTAATCCAAAAGACATAAATACACCTAATATTATTAGTTTGTGCTACCACTGATCGATTTGAAGTCGGTGACAAACCAAATAGGGAGTGGGTAGGGACTAAGTCGTGGGCTGTCATCTCCCGCCACGAGCTCGTGAGCAGAACAACCCAAGTGGGCAGACATAAGCGGACTTGACACCAAATCCAAACCGATTAGTGGCAGCACAATCCAATAGTAATATTACGTGTATTTTACCTTTTGGATTAAATCGGTATTTTGTTATTTTTAACTTTTTAGTGTAGGGCATTTTTGTGTTTTTTGGAGTCCGTTTATTGTCCTAACCTTTCATAAAATTACGGGTAGCTCTCGAAGGGATTTATAACACAAAATACATACCTATTCCAAATAGGATGATTTAGACAGTGTACCTACCTACTTGTCGAAACTAAATTTTAACTTAACTAAGTAGGTATACTTATTTTATTCCCAATAGAATATAAATTTTAAATCATCAGGTTTGGTTGGTTTATACAAAAATTGTCGTCTGTTGGCGACGAAGTACAATAATGTTATGTTTTCTGCCAATAACAAACACCGTACCAATCAAAACTAATTGTGTGCAATGTTGAATCCAATTGAAACAGAATAAGGTCAAAGATCTTTTGTCGATTCAAGTACAATAATGTACATACTATGTAGTTACCTACTAGTTACATATATCTATGAACCTATATTGATGTTATTGGAAAAATTAAAACCATTTGTAACAATTATTTTCAATCGTATTTCGATTGGGCACTGAAAGTGGTCACCGTCACAGGACCTCCCATCACGTGGGTCATCTCATTAGATTCTCGTCCCAAGAGAAACAACTTACAACTTGTTGAAAATGATGGACATGAGTCATTGTAAACAGCCTCCATTTATTTCTTCTTTAGTCAAAAACTTTATACCAGCGCAAAACTCAATTTGAGACATGTTTTAAACTTTGTGTACCTACCTAAAGTTAAGTTGAGACTTGTCACTGACGTTTGCTGACTATATGAGGCCATCATCACTCATGGACCTCACTACATAGATATCTAAGTAGGTACCAATTGCAAGAAAGACGATAAACATATTATTCCTATCCGTATCTAACATATTTATTAGTTCTCGGGAATAAAGTTATGAAAACATCGTAATCATTCATTGCTGGTAATTATGGCACGGGTGTTCCCAGTTTAAGTTATAAAATTCTACTAAAAATTTATATTACATTGCAAACCTAAATGAAAATAAGGATTTTTATTATTATTATCAAATCATTTGACATTGTGAACGGAACCGGTACGATGAAATCCAAAACCCAGTAAGGGTTTACTTTTAATATGTAGATTATAATATAATAATTAAATTATCTCCCTACACCTCAATGGCGTTAAATTGCATTGAATGAGTTCAAACTTGTCACGAGAAACCCTGGGCCCTTATTCACTATGACCACACGCCGTGTTAACATAAGACGCCGCAAAAACTGTTTTTCCCTCGCGATCAAAGTTTCACTTTAAAAAAAAGTACATTTACAACGTGTGTTATGGTATACAGAATATTAATTTATAATATTTTGTCATCTGGAGCGGACGGAATTGTGTTTTTAGGACGCGCGTTATGGGCAAGGAATGTTGTTGGTCATAGAGAATAAGGGCCCTGCTAATGTCGCGACATGTTTGTTTTGTCCGAATACTCGATAAAAAAATTACCATTTACCATTAAGTACCATTTTATAAATGGTACTTAATAAAAATGTTTTTCAATGATGCCCATGTTTGGGCTTAATACCAAATGTCATATTAGGTATTGTAGGTATACTTACGAATACAAAATGTGACTACATCTTTCTGTAACAGCTTGTATGAGTTCGTAATTAAAGATCGTAATTTCGTATCGCGTAACATTATCGCGTAACATGCTGAACTCCATAGGTATTTATTTGACGTACCTGCTCAGAAGCTCCGAAGGTGCAATCTCCGCGGTACGTGGTGACAGACCTCGTATATTCCATACACGTGGTGTAGTCGAAGTCTGTGTAATGCTTGTCATCGGAAGGCACTTGAATGGGCATGCAACTCGGGTGCAAATAACGAGGCAGCAAGTTCGGACCTGCGTTGTCGCAGCAACGTATCAAATGGTTTGTGTGAACTGTACAACAATTGAGAAGAAAACATGATTAACACTCACTGATATTGGCACTGTTATGACACTGGACATTAAAGTTGTTTTGATAACGTACTTGATCTCTGAACGGGAGTGTGGACCAAATCGTGCAAGACGAACTGACTCCAAACAGCCAGGGCAATAGTCTTTGTGTCATCTGGTCGGTCTAGGTTGCTGGCGAGCTTCGTGCTAATGAGACGAGCGGACGGCAGCGGTTTATTACTGAGAGCTTGACGTGGCTGAAAACAATAACGATGTTAGCGACAACCGTAGTGATTGATAACTACATAATCCGTATTTACATCGAATGGAAATAAAATTTAGGAGGACATGCAACAAACAGCGACTTAATCACAATATGTCGCTATTAATATTAGTGTTAATAAAGCTGTTTATTTAACGTCATGTTGTGCCATGTTGTGTTAATGTTTGGCGTTGAGGGGTATTGTATTTGGTGTGCACATTCCAAAATATAATTCAATGCTATTTCTGTATCAGCAAACCAACCTTTTCAATGCCATCTGCATATTTCGGATGCAAGAGACGTTTGTAGCCGGTAAGCGATTGACCCCAAGAGGAGCGGACAGGATTGTTGCAGGAGCCATCGAAGGTGCGGTAGCGGGAAGACATCTTGGTGGTGCGGCATGTGAACCGTTCAAGAGCTGCGCACTCTGCACCATATTCGCTGTCGCGCAAGTTCAATGTACTGATGAAGCTGGCACACTCGTCAGTAGGCAACCCATATCTAACCGTAACAAACACAATGGACTTTTAGATTACCATTATGATCCACAAACTACTGTTATATTTTATAAACTAATCAAATTACCTTGTACATCTAGTCCAAATTAAGTTCTGAGATGCTTTGGAAATTATATCCGATGATTTCTCGTAGTGCATTGCGTCGTCTGATGGATATCCGTTAATAACGAAACCCATAGCAGCGGATCCGGATTTGGGAGTGATCCCGGCCGCTTCCAAATTCCGCTCTAATGTCTTCATCATGGATACCGTCCACTTGCTGTATTCTATAGATCTGTTCGTGTGGATTGCAGTTATTGGTGGTAGTTTCCTCAACATTTCCGCACTCGGAAATGGGAAATCGTACATAGGTGGTGGATGAATTATACCTACAACAGTACAAGATATTAACATCCTTTCACATTAGTTAAATATCGATTGAGTTATCGACGAGATGCTTACCATCAGAGAAGATGATGTTGAACGGATAAGGACAAACAGAACTCCCGAAGGTAACTCCTGCCCATAACACAACTCCTAGTAAGACCATCTTTGTCATTTCTTCCAGAATTCTGCAACAAAGGAGATCGAAGTCAGGTATTTGCCTACTTCGGTTACCGAGTCACGTCAGACAATTTTAAATAATTTGGCGATTTGATTTCTACACGTGTGCCACTGACCGTCAGAAATGTGTAACGAATAACGACAAACGTTAAGCTAATACAAGTTTTGTATACGCAGTTCGAAGACAAACTGACCAATAATGTGGCAACGAGCAGTTTATAAAGAAGTTTCTCCTTTGAAAAGGGTATCAAACGAGACCTAACGATAACCTGGTGTGGCGATAATGAGTAAGTAGCCATAATTATTGTAATATTATTGTTGGCGTTTGGACGAGCCCTCCGATTTACGCCTATTCCTACTCAGAACAAATATTTACTGGACAGTTCTGATTAGGCGACCTTAAACGGTAGGTACTACACTTCTTAGGTTTATAAGAAACTAGGAGTTTCCCGCGGTTTCACGTACCGTAATTTCGGAGTTCATGCAGAAATTCCGAGATAAAAAGTATCCTATATCCTTCTCTGTTTCCCTGACAATGTGTATGCTAAATTTCATGATGACTGGTTAAGCCGTTAAGGCGTGAAAGCCCATCAAATAAACTTACATTCACATTTATTTAATACTTATAATATCATTGGCAAGGATTTAATTTATTGTGTTTGCAGAAAATTGTAATCAACCGACAAGAAACAACATTTATCTTATTATGCTCAGAATTACCCATAATTTCATTGCTTCTAAGTTCTATAGTTAAATGATTGGAACAAATAATATTAATAAAATTCTATTTACCTAATTATATTTTTTTCTTCTAAATAACTAGTGTAGCAAAAAGAGAAATAGTTCAATAACCGTCGCCGCTGATAATTGCAATATATTACGTAGTAATCAACTTACGTCATAATAAATGACTTGTAGGTATACAATGTATACGTATAAATGTTGCAGCCAAATATAGGTAGTATAGTTCGCCCGTTAACTAACGGCCGGCGTTTTGAATTTTACGAAATGCGTCGATCCTTTCACCCGTCACCGCCATCCTTGTGTTATCGCGGTTTAGGAAAAACGTGCTCCTGGCGCCGGCGCCAGACACTTAATATACTGTTACTAACCAACCGCTGCACTTTTATTTATTAAACTACACAACTCAGATAACATGTGCCTAAACGTGTGGCGCTGGAGGTAAGTTACGCCTACAAAAACATGGCGGTGAGAGGGTTAATTCTGTTGTGGTCACAACTCACAGCTTAAACTTGCACGTAAATTAGCAAGTTGGGGTGCGCGCAAAGACAAAACAGCGTCGTTTTTTTTCAACTCTATTGGGACTTTTCGTATTTCTGACGCTGAAAAAAAAAAAACGATGAGTAAGTACAGGTACCTAGTTCAAGTACACTCACAGCATGCCGATTTATGCTTTTAGTTTTAGTTTAATAAAATCCTTGGGGGAGGCCCTGAGGGCACTATCTACTGAGTGGTGACTGGTGATATGTTGATGATGATGAATGCTTGGACATTATTTTAATTAAATATGTACTGTTAGTTACTAACAATAGATTAAGCAATAGTGTAACTAACAAAATGATCTAAGTTGGTCTAATGAAAAAATAATAATTATTATTAATTATTACACAGCACCGCCCGATTACAACCAAACTAAGCAGAGAAAGAAACATTTTTGAATAATGTTTCTTTCTCTCTACTACTCTTGTTAAATTCATGCTTACATGCAACTAATAAAAAATATACCTATTAAAAACACGAAAACTCACAGAGAAAACCTTAGCAAACAACGTGAGTTTACGCGGGTTTATGACCTTAAGGGCGGCGCAACAGTCTCGGCGGCGGCGGTGGCGGCGGCGGCAGCGGCAAAAATAAATGGTAGACAACAATAACATACGAAGTATAACTGTGGCCTACTTCGTATGTTTTCTAACATTTGTTTTTGCCGCCGCCGCCGCCGCCGCCGAAACTGTGGCCAAGGAGTACGTTTGATTTGTCTGGGCGTAAAGGGAAGGGCTGTTGTATGAACCTTATGATACTCGTATGATCCTTCAGCAATTTGGGCTCAACTTTTCATTATTTAGGGAATTAGGTACGTAAAAAAATGTTGTTTTTTATTGTGAATAGGCTAAGCCACAGATAATATAATACTATACTTAGGCGATTGACCACTGCTCTCTTGCAGGGCAATTATGTAACTTTTGTTGCTATCATATTTCAGTTTCAATCAAAAAATAGCGGTTTTGTGATTAATTAATCATGTTTAAACAGCTACAACTTTTGGTTATTTCGTCTGAGTAGGTACCTATGTTGATTTTGGTTGATTACTAGTAATTGTACGTGTCAAAACGTGCAAACAAAACTTTTCTGATTGCAACCGAAAAATTATAGAAACAAAAGTTACATAATAGCCCCTCTGATGTTACGTGAGTGTGGTCGAAGATTGTAAACACACCTAACCTGGAATGGGAACTTGGCTTTCAAGTGAGGCTGCCCGAGCACACCGTTAGGTGGATGGCGACAGATTTTCAACTTGAAGGTGGTAGTTAGCCAGCCGAGCACTGGAAAATGCCTTACCACCATGCTATGGTTTTTCCACAATGTTTTCCTTCACCGAAGCAGATATTCAACCCGCGGCCTTAGGTGGTTCTTTGCCCTAGCATTTACATAGGTTCCTTAACCATAGGTTCGTTAAATTTTGTTACTTTTAACCGATTTCCAAAAAGGAGGAGGATCTATGTTCTGAGGAGGAGGTATGTATGTTTTTTTTATTAGTTAAGTATCTTGTGGTTTTACTTTTAAGTTGCCAGTTCCTTTAATATGTATTAACTAGCTGGTGGCCGCGGCTTCGCTCGTGTTAATGTAGATTTTGTCAATCAATTTTCTATCCCTTTGGAACAGTACTTTTTTTTTAAATGAAAGGTAACGTGTTACCTTATATCCGTTTCTATACCCCAGATGAGGTGTATGCAAAATTTCATGATGATCGGTTAAGTTATTATGGCGTTAAAACGTGAAAAAAAAACTTATATTTTTATCATATTAGTTAGGATATTATAGTAGCTATTTACGTCTGTGTTCAGTATCTTCGTGGTTAAGCGGTAACGACTGGAGGTCGATGGTTTTGGGTTCGAGGACCAACTGAAACAGCAGTGACTACTGTGAGACTGAGTAGTTTGTACCTACTTTGTAACTTTATACTTGATAGCTTTACAATTACCTAATAACTAAGTTTTCTGTAATGAATGTTAATCATCTAATTAAATAACGCTATACTTGATAGCTTTACAATTACCTAATAACTAAGTTTTCTGTAATGAATGTTAATCATCTAATTAAATAACGCTTCGTTGGATGGTGGCCAATGACGATTAATTTTTGGATTACGTACTTATTTTTAAAAATATATTGTCATAGAGATAGGATGTTTACCCGCATATCACTAGCGACGCCTGCATAATGCATAGGTAATATATCTAGCAAACCTGCTCACTTGATATTTGATAAATATTTATGTCAGGGTAACTATAAGGAGAAAAAATTGCAGCTCTTTGCATGAAAAAGTATGCCATTCGTGTGTCAATATTACGGACTGTGCAGTCACGCCGCGCGTGGACAGACCTTCCCTCAAGGTAGCGTATCCTACAAATACTTTGGAGCTGCTTTTTTTGTTTTTCTTTTTTTTTGCTCAAGCGAAATATCTCAATGTAGACTTTTTCGCTTTACACCTGACTGAATTTAGTCTTCGAAATTTAGAAACAACTTTAAGTCTTCTAAATTCAGAAACTTGTGAATGATTCAGTCAGTCACAACACATAGATACTGCTGAATTTAGGACTAACTTGCTGAATACGATTATACCTACTTGACTAAATTAAGACGACTCAATTCAGCCAAGTGTAAAAAGCGCCCAAAGCTTAGATTTATATACATATTCTATAGGTTTTCATTATACTTACTATACAAGTAATAGGTTTTTTCGGTAGATGCAATTGATTTACTCGTAGGTACCTACCTACTTGCTCTTAAGTCGTTTTGCGAATTTGCTAAAGCGTTACACGACTTACACGTCGTCTTAAACCCGTAGATATTGAACGAGATAAGAGTCAAGTATTAGGCAAAGACCTAGCTATATAGACAAGGCTAGATGGAGAAACAATTTCAACGATGATTTTGTGAGATGGGAGTAGCCAGTAGGTATTAACTTATAAGTATCATTTGAGATTTTCAGAACGTCACTAGCACGGTTACCTACTTTCTTTTTCCTAAACATTATAAGCTACAATATAGTTAGTGTGCTGAAGGTAAGATTGAAGACTTTATGCAATAGAACCGTTGCGAGTTCTCGTAGACTACAAATCTCATGGAAGTAATGTGTAAGTAACTATGTAGTATGTACCTACAATAAGGCAAGTTTAGCTACAACTAGAGAGTCTAGAGACACTAGAGAGTACGCAGCGCTGCGCTTAGTTAACTGCCATCAAATAGCTGACAAAATAGACAGATGGCACCAGTAGCTGTAAGTAAAATTCGTATACCTAAGTAACAAGCTGATTGCCAATAGTGATAAAATTGAGAGCAGCCGTTAAAATGCTTTACAGCATGTAAGTCATAACAATGAGGACTTACGTGGAATGTTCCACACAGCCATCGCACTCTGACTTCCTTCTAGAACATTTCTCTGGCGACTTGCTCTTTGAATCCGCGTTCAACATCGACTTTCCTTCAATGATCCGTTTAAACAACATAGTAGCAGGAGCAGGATTTGTTGTTTGCGGCAGTTGTATCGAATGTTAGATTTGTTTAGCACGCTCGTTGAAGGCACAGCTTGCTCGAAGGAGCGATTTTCCATTAGATTGGCTAAAGAGCCAATTCCGCTTGTACCTACAGCTGAGCACGAACTGTGGATGTGCAACTGTTATGGATTCCGCGGTGCGCGTTACCCCACCCCGAGCCCCCCTCCGCGCATGCCCCGGCGTAAATTCGAAACCGTCGCCACAGTGTACATGATAACAATGGTTTACAAAACCACACTATCATATTGTCTTAGTAATGTCACTGTTTAACGCTAAATAAAATAGCAATTGTTATTCTTGGGATGAATTGTATTGCTTTATGTCATAAAAACCAAAAATAAAATCAAGAAATACTGTTTCATTCGCCGAGTAAAATTTTTTGATTCTGATTTCGCTAATCTGTGGCATTTGTACATTTAAGAAATTTTATTAGTGTGCTTACAAATTATCATAATATCAGTCTGTATGTATTAAACACTAGCTGTGCCCCGCGGTTTCACCCGCGGTAAAATCGAATTTCCCTCGGGAATTCCGGGATAAATAGTACCCTATGTGTTAATCTGATGTATAAGCTATATTATGGTAAAGTTTCATTTAAATCCACTCAGTAGTTTTTGCATGAAAGAGTAACATCCATCCATCCATCCATCCATCCATCCATACATACTTACAAACTTTCGCATTTATAATTTAGTAGGATTTTCTATATACAATGCAACTGTTTTAGGTAGGTACCTACTTTTTTAATTTGCGGTGGTTTTTTAAAATGGCATGATACAATAGGTACTTAATCGGTACGATTAAGGTAGGTACTGGTCTAACAGCAAAGTCGTTTTAATAAATTGATTTTGATATTTGACTATTTTTTCCGCCGTCGTGATTTCCGAGATTTTTTTGGAAACACTCGCTGTTTTAAAGTTTCCATGTCCTACAGAGACGTCCAACGGTGCGTACCTACAGACTATGTAACATGTTATGTTTTGTTATATAACACGTACCCATCATGTAACATTGTTATAAGTACAACATTGCAGCATAAAACAAGACTGTAAGTACAGTGTACACATTAGAATAACAACCCAATATAACAATGTTGGTAGATACCTATATAACCATTGTCGTTTCTCGTTCTTCAGGCTATGCTATCCACAATGTCGTCGCTGCGAGGACCTTTTACTAGCTGCGGCAGCGACTGTTGTACTTTAAATGACAAAAGAAAACCAAATATTATAACATTCACTGTCCACATTATCTGAGTGAGTACGCATCGTAGTGTCTACCATTTTATGAAATGTATAAGGTACATTATACATATATATAAATAAAAATGAATGTTTGTATGTCTGTCCTCTATGCGTTTCGAAACCATTGGTCCGATTGTGATGAAACTTTGGTGGGTTGTCCTGCCTGGCGCGTCCGCAAAGGTTCCTCATCCCAAAACTCACGCGGGTGAAACCGCGTGGCACAGCTAGTACATTATGATTAATGAATGAAGCACAGCAATAAAGGCCCGTGAGCACGTGCAGTGCGCATGTTCAACGCGTGGTCGTGCCACCTCCCCGCTCGCCAGCATGTCCTCCCCGCTACTACCTCTATGCCAATGATCACGCACCGGTCGCATGGGGCTATAAACCAGTTTCTAGATTTTATACTAAATTGAACCCTACCTATTGAACATGAAGTACCTTTTTTGGAAGACAAAAATATAACTGGTTTGTTGTGTTTTAACATTTGATTCAATAACAAGACACGCGAATCGTTCTTTCAAATAGGTACCTACCTACTCTGTTGATTCAGCACTCAGCAGCAGGTTTACCTAAAATTATTACTTTGCCTTAATTTTATGCTTTATGAATTACTAGCTGTGCCCCGCGGTTTCACACGCGCGAAAGGTTTTTATACAACAACTTTTTTTCCCGACATCCGATTTCAATGAAACAAAGCCTATATGTAGCTGCAGGCTAAGCTTAATCTACCTGTGAAAACCGCATGACAATCTGTTCTGTAGATTCGGCGATTATCGCGAACAGACGGACAGATATAGATGACCATAATACCTATCTTTAAGTAGTTTGTGATTATGACATTAATTTTTAGTACCTACCTACTTACAACATTCTTTTTTTTAATTCTAGTTCACCCGCGTGAATTTCAAAACTCCGTTGAAAACTCTAAAAACACACACAAGGATACTTTAACTAGCCTCCAAACAGTGAAAATATTATTAGTTATTAATATTATTATATATTATAGATTCAGTAAATATAGGTAGTTCCTGAGATTACCCTTACATCCAAACCTCAGATCCAAACAAACAAGACTAACAAACTTTACCTTTATCACTATTCACATGTATATTAGGTAGGTACCGCGCGGTTTTACCCGATGGTGTCGGAGTTTCCGCGGAATTGTTCCATACAAACTTTGCAACCCCTTTTCCCCCTTAGGGATGGTATTTTAAATAGTACATTGTTATCCTAGGGGTGAAAGTAACTTATTCAGTCTCGAGACGGGGTTTGGCGCCCGAGCGTAGCGAGGGCGCCAATAGATCGAGGGACTAAGTAAGTATTTCTCCCGAGGATAACACTGTGCTTTTCATTACGAATGCAAGGAAAGTCAAAATAAAAATAGGAATTAGCTAATGAAAAAAATGAGTGATTTTTATTTTACATAAAATTTGATTTATGTAAAGTAAAAATCACTCATTTTTTACTTAAATTATTTTTTAATACAGTTGCTCAAAAAGTGGCATATTGCAGGGACGTATAGCGTTCGGGAAGTGGGCTATTACATACTCGAGCTTTTTCTTTACCTTTTCCGAACTCGTGCGTTCTCTTTCCCAACTGTCAGAAATGGCGAAACGACTTTGACACACTTTTTGTATTGCGCAACGTAGGTTTCGTATTACTAATATGACTAGCGCCATCTCTTGATCACAGTTGGAACTTAGTTGAGTTTGTGTTTTTATTATTTTACTAAATTTCTTCATTTTTTTCGCAACTGTATAAAAATAGTTGTTCAGTACACGTGCGGAACCGTCATTGCAAAGAGTTCCGACTGTCAACCCTCACCTTCAGCTGCGCCTCGGCTCGGGTCGACATTTGTCGGAACTCTTTGCAATGACAGCCTTTCCGCACTTGTAATGAAATATACTATTTTAGTGCTCACCTACCTACGTCACTGGAATATTTGTGCAAAACTTTATGGCTCTAGACCCAGCGGTTTCAGCTGTGCGTTGATCGATCAGTCAGTCCGTTTCTGCTTTTATACATATATAATATATTAGCTAGCCCCGCGGTTTCGCTCACGCTCCTCCTTTGTACCCCTGACAATGTGTAGTATTCAAAAGGAGATTGAGCCGTGATACATGAACTCCGGCCCAAATCTTTACGTGAATGAATAGCTATAGCTCGCGGTTTCACCCGCAGTAATTTCGGAGTTCCCGCGGGAATTCCGGATTACAATATTATATCCTATGTTACTCAGGGATAACGTAGCTTTCTAACGGTGAAAGAGTTTTTGAAATCAGTCCAGTAGTTTTTGAGTTAAACCGTAACAAACAAACAAACAAAAATCAAATCTTTCTTGTAACTCAGTGGTTTATAATATTAGTATAGACAAAAAAAGTCCTGCACCGCGTCCTCCATCTGTGTCTTTTTACGATAAACTCAAAAACGGGTTTCACCAATAGATAGAGTGACTAAAGAAGTTAGGGGATTTAGGGGACTGGGGAAGATAAATAAAGTTTATCCTGGACATAATAAAAAAAAAAACTGGATGGACGTGTATATCCATGGCCATTAAAAAATAACTAGGGATGGCGATTCTTCTTTCTGCAAAAGACCGATTTTTTTATCAGTTCGATTCGAATCGAACTTTTCTGATAAGTAAAACTATTTAAAAAAAGAGAACCGCCTACAAAAAGTAAACCTGCTGAAAACCACAAAATAATTTTTATAAGCCCCACCCCTATTATTTAGGTATATGAATTACTTAGTTTTTGAAGTCTCGGTACCAAACTAAAAATTTAGGACAACAAAGGATACGCAATAGTGGTTAGCTTGATAGATTCGTCGTAGTAATTTTCAGCGTTCTGAATTTATACTTTTTTGTTTAGTTAGTTTATAAAAATCTCTCTCTCTTTTTTAAAAATAAAGAAATTAAGTAATAATTTTTGTTTGGGTTTTGATTTTGGTTTTAATTTTTTTGTTTAATATTTTATTTATACTTTTACAGATAGGTATGGATTTTTTTTTTGGTTTTGGGTATTTTTTGTTATACTATTTTTACTTTTTATTTTGGGTTAAGTAAATTACTTTTATTATTTTTTACTAGCTTTGCCCCACGGTTTCATCGGCATGAGTTTCGGAATTCCCGCAGGAACTCCAAAGTAGCCTAATTTACTCCTTATAACATCAGATAATTAATTAGCAGTCCCGTTAAAATTGGTTCAAACTTTTCGGATATTCACCCGCGTGAGTTTCGGAATTCCCGCAGGAACTCCAAACTGCTTTTATTCATTTTTCTCCTTACAATAACAAACACAATATGAAATAATTTTCAAAATTGGTTCAGTTTAGATCCATTGATTACAACCTCACAAACTCGCGGAAATTCCGGAATAAAAAGTACTCTAGGTCACTCAGGATTACTGTGGCTTCTTACAAGTGAAAAGAATTTTCAAAATTGGTCAGTAGATCAGAGATTACCCCCTAAAATCTCACAAACTCCAGAGTTCCCGCAATTCCACGACTAAAAGTACCCTAGGTCTCTCAGGATCACTGCAGCTTCTTATAAATGAAAGAATTTAAAAAATTGGTTCAATAGATCTAGAGATGTCTGTTAATCTGTATTATGCCTGAGTTTTTTCAGGATTCTGAAAAAACTACTAAACTGATTCATGAAAACTTTATACTATAACCTTCTCCAAAATATAACAAATACCTACCTGAAAACCGTATCAAAATTGCCTCAGTCAAACGCGAGATAATCGTGCACAAACATACAAACATACAGACATACAAGTTGAACTGAGAACCTCCTTTTTAAAATCGTTTTTTTTTTAAATTGGTTAAAAATTCCAAGATTGAGAATTGGTTTCTCAAACATCGATCTTCTTCCATTTGCTTTTCGAATTTATTTTAACTTGCGTAAAATCGATTTAAAACTCGATGTTTCCGAAAAAGATCGGTATCTTATTCGTCTGTGCAAATGCAATCATTATTGTCATTTGTCAATTTTTGTCATTCATTTCATTTCGCGTTGTAAGGTTATTCGTAGCGCTAAATATTTTGATTTTAAAATTTATTTTCATTGGATTTTACCAACACATTTACATTTTGAAAAAACTATCTAAGCAGCTTCACAATTATCTACATGAATTTATTTTAAAATGGCGTCACATTTGAGCACCAAAGATCGGTTACTTTCTCTCATAGATGACATCGAATTGATCGCAAAGTAAGGATTTTTTAAATTTAGGTATATTTTAGCAACTTTACAGATAAAATGTTGTTATGTTTTGAATGTAATTTTTTTAGGGAAATGATAGAAGTCTCCATAGCGCCGAAACCGCAAAGGCTTTCAGCGGCTGACCACGCTCAGCTCACTGATTTGCTACTATCCAAAGATGCAGAACTAAAAAAAACACTCGAACTAGCAGACGAGCAAGCTACAGTACAGCAGAAAATGAATGAACTAAAGGCAGAAGTCGATAACAAGGTAGGCCACTAGGTACTTATTTTTCGACTACGAAATCTCTAGTATGAGTCAATGATATTGATTGTAACTTTACAGCCTTTCTCTAAACATTTATCGTGTAAAAAAAAGAACTTTTAGTCAGACAAATTTAACTCTTTTCTAAGCTTCTTTACTTACTTGGTAAGCAATGGTATGTACTCCAATAGTAATAACACTTAAAACACAATCCTTGACTCTTGGTAAGTGATATTGAGTAAAATCATATAATTAAAAGGATTATAAGTGTAATGCAATCATTTTATTATATTTTTTCTAATATGTGAACTGTCAATAGAGTGATTTAAAGTGAATTAAATTAAACCAACTTCAAAACTGCAATTTAATTAATAACTAAAAAAGCAAAAATAAAAGTTTTATCTTTAAGAAAAGTAAGTAAATATGCTATTTGTTTGAGGTCGGTTTCAGTCAAATATTAATATTTGGAATGAACATTGTTTTGTGAAGTTGGTTTAATTTTTTAAATAACTTTTTTCTAATATAATTTCCAAAGGGAACTCTGAAATTCATGCAGACATAATTATAGGAAATGGAAAGTGGCACTTAGGCATTAAGAAGCATGACATCAATGTCAAAATAAAATAAAAACAATGTTTTTATATGTTTTAGGACCAAGATATCTACCATTTGCAAAGGCAACTTAAAGAGGCGGAGCAAATTTTAGCCACATCTTTGTATCAAGCAAGGCAAAAACTTGCTTCAATTGTTAAATCAAGGAAGAGGCCTGTTCCATCAGAAGAACTGATTAAATTTGCACACAGGTACAATACCAACACCTTGAATTAAAAAAGTTTGAAGAAATATTAGATTTTCTTAGTAGAGATACATTAGTGTAGTTTTAAATTCACGAGCTGAACATTTAATCATAATCTGCTGTATTATAAGTGATATTGAAATAATTTGCTAAAAATTTAGAATCAGTTTATGCCTTATTACAAACAATGTCAACAGAATCAGCGCATCAAATGCTGTCAGTGCACCACTATCCTGGCAACCAGGAGACCCCAGACGTCCATACCCTACAGACCTTGAAATGAGATTGGGCATGCTGGGTCGCCTTTGTGATCTGCCCCTCAATGGTCACACACCTTCCACACTCAATGAACTGCACAGAATCACTACTGGTAAGCGACTAAAGTTGATTTTAGGGTAGGTATTCTATTATAACTAACTGTTATGCCATCATATAATTAACATCCCTACTAATATTATAAATACAAAAGTAACTTTGTCAATTATTCTTTCACGCCTTAACGACTCAACCACTGCGAAATTAACGTGAGGAACAGCTAGAGGGTTCACTGAGAGGATTGAAACTATTTGGACGGGACTTTCACTGCTAATTAACTGATATTATAAGGCGTAAATTAGGCAATTTTGGACTTCCTGCGGGAATTCTGAAACCCACGCGGGTGAAACCGCGAGGCACAGCTAGTAATACATATATATAACTAGCTGCTCCTCGCGACTTTACCCACGGTATTTCGGAGTTCCCGCGGGAACTACTCTTACGTCAAACGCGCGCCTATCACGGTCGGGCAGACTAACTTGCACCCTTCCGTGAGGGTAGGTCCGGTGTGTGGATTTATGAACTACCCCTTGTCAAAACGTTATCGTTATCCTACTAATATTATAAATGTGAAAGTGTGGATGTTTAGATGTTTGTTACTTAATCACGCAAAAACGGCTGCATGGGTTTGGATGAAATTTGGCATGCACGTTGTCAGGGGTACAGAGAAGGACATTGGGTACTTTTTATCCCGGAATTCCCGCGGGAACTCCGAAATTACCGCGGGTGAAACCGCGGGGCACAGCTAGTATTTCAATAAATTTACAAATAAATTTGACAAATTAATTAAATTAACTTTGTTTTGTGTATAAACTAAACAAGTTATTATTAAAAAAAAAATGCTTCCAGTACCGCCGACGGCAACGAACCAGTTCACGTGGCACTCGTCCGGCGACCTCCACATGTCGGTGGGCGGGGGCAGCTCGGTGGCGATCGACGGCCGCGGCAAGGACGCGCCCACCCAGGAGGACGTCGAAGTCATGTCCACGGACTCCAGCTCCAGCTCCAGTAGCGATTCGCAGTGAAAACAACACACTGAACATGTTCGACTGCACTGTTAAAAGATCTGAACATATAAGCGAAGAGCTGATTCATATTCTCTACCGATTTCATGTATTTACACCACGCCTCGAGTCCTGGTAATATTGTATCGTACATAATATAATATGTATGATAGAGTTGAGGTATCTAAGTAATTTAAATAGAATAGTTCGAGATAACGGAACGTGATTAGGCCCGCCACAAGGTGGGCGAGTTACTTTAAGTAAGTTGGGGAGGCCTATGTTCTGGCTGGATGTGTCTTGGCTTATTGAATAATGATGATGATGAAGATACAGCTGTATAACAAGAAATGTTCAGCAAAATTAGTAAATATTTACATTTAAATAATATCAGGGTTTTGTATGTAAGAATAGAGAAAAACAATGAGGTATCATTTTGATCTGTTTAATACAACAGACGTAAAAGCCTTTCTTAAAGTAGATTAGCATCAGATTGGTCTGTTCTCCGGAACGATGAGATGACGTGCCACAAAAATTGTCTTTCCCTCGGGCTCAAAGAAGTTTCTCTTCAAAAAACACTACCAAGACGTGTTTTATGGCATACAGAATGTTAATTTGTAATATTTTGACACTTGGAGAGTTTGTTGTGGTGTTTTTGGGACGCGCGTTATAGGCAAGGTCATAGTGAATAAGGGCTCAGTACAGCGCGGCGTCCAGTATCCAGCGCTGGATCGGAATAAACTAAAGTTCCTATTTATCAATCCAGTGTCCTCCCCCCGCACGCCGCGCACCCCGTGCCAGTGGCGCTGGATCCGTGTGAACGCAATGGCCAGTCGCCGCCGCGTAATCGTTGTAGTGACCACGTGTCTGATTGTCTGGTACACAAAATCGTCAAAAATGTCTAGGAAGTGTAGGTCTGAGGAGGAAAAAGTTAAGTTCTTGTATTATATAATTATACATACAAGAAGAATGCCTATGGATATTTTTGATACACCGTTTTCAAGATATTGCATCACGAAATACTAACTGCTGAATTCTTACTTACGTGTGCTAATGGGGAACTTGCATTGTTTATTGTATCTCTTAGTCAGTCTTTCCCATGCTGATTCATAATAGGCTATTACACTTTTTTTAAAAACTGTTTTAAATTAATCCTGAGATGGTAATGAACCAGTAGAATATTTATTTTAATTTTATACAACCGAAAAATGCCTTAAAAACTACTTTCTATGTTTTATGGTTGTGAAACGCGGAAACGCTAGCCGCCATGCTGTTTCGGCTCGTGACGTCACTCTCAGTAAACTATACGACTGCGAAAGACCAAGTTACGAGATTTGTGAAAATAATGAGTTATTCAATATATATCTTTGGTATCATGTGCCTGAATGCAAGAATACACTGTGGCGGATTTTGATAAAATTTTGTAACCATGGTCCAACTTAAAGGATAGGATAGTTTTTATCCCGGAATTCCCGCGGGAACTCCGGAATTAATGCGGGGAACAGCTAATCACTGTAAACTACTGTCAGGGGTACAAAGAAGGATGTAGAGTACTTTTTCCCGGAATTCCCGCGGGAACTCCGAAATTACTGCGGATGAAATCGCGGGGGACAGCTAGTTAGTTTATACACAGATAATATAATACTATACTGTTTATATAAGTTATCTCTGCCACGACGCGCACTCGCGACTACTACGTTATTTTCTCTAATTTTGGCAAAAGAATCAGTTTTATACACACTGAAACCCCCTCAGAGAATAAGTTTCTCTTCAGTTGAGGCACATAAAAAACGTCATTAATAGTAGAGTCATACTACTGTCCATCAACCATTTTTTTTATAATATTTACTGTACCGACACCTTCGACCAAAACTTTAGACTTGTCACCCAACCTTATACACGTATGATCACTGGCACGAAAGTCACTTAGAAAGTCTCTTTGAAACGTCATGTGCGCCGACGCTCCACTATCAAGTATCCAGCACGTAGGATCCTCTGTACAGTAGCTCGCAGCAGCTGTTAGAAACGCTGATGACTGCGGTTTTTGTGACTTCTGTTTCTCTGTCTGAGAGTCTTTTTGTTTTTTCGGTGTTTGACAGTCCTTGGCGTAATGACCTCGTTTGCCACAGTTGAAACACTTAAAATTATATTTCTTTGACTTGGTCACGACGAGAGCCGTATCTTCTTCCTTCGTGAATGTAGCCTCCTCGTCCAGCAAACGAGCAGTGAGGTTATGTATCGTCTGTTTTGTTTCGTCAACCGAAAGCTATGCTTGTCGAACAATTCGATACTTTTCGGGCAACGAACCCAATATTTTGGTGATAATCGCAAGGTCAGATATTTCTTCTCCAGCATCCTTCAACTGACGTGCCATATTTTCAACTTTAGATATAATATAGGTTGCGACGTTATCACTAGGCGACATCTTGTAGCTATAAAATTGTTCATGAAGCAACATTCTAGTAGATTCTGATTTCTTTTCACAAATGGAATCTAACCTAGCAATCGTTTCTTTTGTTGTCAAACAATTCTGACTGTGAGATATTTGTGATAACTCCATCGCTGAAGATAGAATGAACATAACTGACGCATCAGCTCGCTTCCATTTTCTTCTTCTTTCTTTGTATCCACGCAGTGCAGATGTTCCTCCAGCCCCTTCGCACGCAACGTGAGAGTTACTTGGAACTTCCATTGCGCACAGTTTGACCCATCAAACTTTCTTACGTTTTTCAATATAAATTGTGAAATTATTTATTATAATAAAGGTGCGTTCACTTTCAATCGAATTACAACAGGAAGTGTCAATAAACATTACCATTAATCAACGCGTGTAACAGTTACGCGATTACACTTAAAAGCGTAGGGGAGTCCCTATCGCTCATGTCTATTGGGGTTACCAGGAACAATAATAAAACACCAATCTAAGAAGTACAAAATGACAACGGACTTTTAATGCAAGGGATCCTAGACTATTTTGAGAGTAATGCAAATGGTACGAAGCAAACACAAAACTAATCTTCTTGTTAATGATATGATTCTAACGACAGTAAAGAGTTAATCAACTATTACAATCACGATTATTTAATTACGAATCACGATGCACTAATCACGAATAACGAAAGACTTGATGGCAGTTCGAACTTTAACTCGCAAGGTAATCTGCCTTATAATATTCACAATTAATCGTCGACTGTAATTACTACACTTTAACAAAGCTATAATTAGCTCTGTCAATTTCATAGACATTTTTTTCGCCTTTCAATGCTAATACCACCTGTCTTCGGACACAGCAAGAAATTAGTTTCATCGCCATTAAGAATATCAAAGAATTCATTGTCTTTTAAATATGTTTCAATGCCATTAAACTGCTTTGATATCATTTTCCGACACCACTGAACTTGCAGCTGTGACAGATTCAGGAGTACGAATACTAAGCTCAGGATGTCTGTTTAGAAACAACTTTAGCCATTTAGCTCCAGGAATGTCATTTTTGAAAGGATTTGGTCTGTTAGCCTTTTTAATAAAATCAGACACAGTATGCTGTATGTCTTCTGTCCGCCTAGGAAATCCTTTCTTGGAGCTTTGGACCATCCAATTGACTAGAGCGTTTTCTTCAAAGTCTGTTAGAACTGTGGAAGGACCAGGATGAGGATCTGTTTTATCTGGGTTATTTATTCGAAACTGTATGATTGATCTTGGTACTTGATAAAGTTTTGCTGCTAGTTTCTTGCTCATTCCACGCATAACTGCATCCAAGGCCTTCTTTAAATTTTCAGTACTATAATTTTTTCTTTTGTTAATAGGTTTTTGGTCTTCGCCTTAGTTTTCTCCTTGGTAGTCGCCTTAATCTTCATTACCCTGCCAAAATCCATTTATTGCCTCATACATAGGACACCCAAATATTGGCACTGGTGACCACAATTGGTTTAAAGTTTATTAGCACCATTCCAATTGTTGGAAATAAAAAAAAAACTTTCTTTTTTCCATTGGCTAAATGCAACGACAATGTAAGTAAAATAACATGGGCGTATAAAATCATGTTATTATTTTTTTTATTTGACCAATTGGCACACATGCCAATATTAGGATAGTCAGTTAATCAACAACTATTCATTGACACCCCATGTTATTGACTCAATTCAAAAATATAACCCAATTAAATTGTTACCACATCGTCCTTAAATCAACATAAAACACTGTGAAACATGCATAACCAAGTTTGTGGATTATCTTACCTCCAATAAATTAAGTTTAACAACGGGCTCCTCTTAGCAAAAAAATTGCACAAACCGGTTTTCGTCAACACCTAATTTCGAACTACAGATTAAACTGAGTATGCCAACAAAATGACAGAGTTTGTGTTGCCATTTGGTAAAAAAATATTTCTACTAAAATGAAATTTCTAGCAATAATGTCTGGAAAATGAAAATCTCATTATTTTAGTTATTTTAGTGCAAGAATGCCAAAATTGGTAGCATGCCAGGATTTGGTGTATGTACCCTAATACCTGTTGACATTTCTCGTTTACTTTTTTCGAAATCTATCATTAACATGCATTTTTATATATTCTTTACTTACATGGTGTAAAAAGACTTTAAAGTTCGTTGGTTGGCAAATTTTGGATTAAAGCTTCCGCTTCGTCGGAGAGTGTACTCTTCAAATAGTGTAATTTTTCGACAGGAGACAATCTTCCGTTCTAGTGGATGACTGAAATGAAGAGATCGTTCAAATTTTGCCATTCGTTGTATTTGCCAATGAATTTAGGAAGTTGAATTTTAGGAATCTTTACGAGTGGACTCCATCTCACGAAGGGCCTCTTTTAGAGACGTACACCATTGGTGAAATAATCCAATTTATTACGCTGCTCTGCTTTAACTAACGCAATAATAATAAGTTTATTTGGTACCTACTAAAAATCATACAACGAGAAAATAGTGTGGCTTAGAATAAATTTAGGTTTACCTACATTAATAAATGTTGAACAACAAACAAACCTTAAACAATATTCTTAACAGTTTAAGCTATGAGGAACGCGTGTTTAAGCTATGAGGAAGGCGTGTTTATGGTAATAATGTTCAAATGAAATCTTTCCGTGATGATTGTATTGTTTCCAATCTCGCTGCCAGATAGCCTCTAGTAATTCTTTCTTTAGGACTCTTTGTGTAGTTTATTTCAGCTTTATTTAATATCTGAAGTCTATCTTCTTGAATAGTTGTTAACTCTTCTACTTCCATATTTACTCTTAATAAAATGTGATGTTCCAGAAACTAAATCAATATTTTTCTAAGTTTGAAAATCCCGTCCTTCACTATTTAGCAAATTATTCACCACCCTACTACACAATGTTCCAAGTTCCAACCCATCCTCCATATATCTATATCTATTTGGCTAGGCACCGACTTCGAACCCATCAGTAGGTAGCCCTACCATGTAATATTATTATAATAATATTACATACATTTTTATCTTCCGGATTAAATTGGTATTTTGTTATTTTAAACTTTTTAGTATGCGTACGCTAATTTGATTTTCCCTGCTCTGACTTACCCACTGGGCATTCCCCGGTGTTAGCGACCGCAGCGACCACCTCCTCGCTGATCACGGATCTGTCCAGACCCGTGACGCGACGCCTATCCATTTTGTGAATCTGGCAAAAGCGACTTCCTCAGCGGGGAGGATTTTACGTAGTTTGCAGGTCGCTTTGTAGACGGTCGCATATTTTGGCCGATGATTTTGGAAATAAAAATACCATGTAATATTATTATAATAATATTACATGCATTTTTATCTTCCGGATTAAATTGGTATTTTGTTATTTTAGACTTTTTAGTATGCGTACGCTAATTTGATTTTCCCTGCTCTGACTTACCCACTGGGCATTCCCCGGTGTTAGCGACCGCAGCGACCACCTCCTCGCTGATCACGGATTTGTCCAGACCCGTGACGCGACGCCTATCCATTTTGTGAATCTGGCAAAAGCGACTTCCTCAGCGGGGAGGATTTTACGTAGTTTGCAGGTCGCTCTGTAGACGGTCGCAAATTTTGGCCGACGATTTTGGACGATGCCAAGACTTTTTACGTCTGTTTTTTACCTAGCCTTGGTCAGCGTTTTTTAATAGTTTAATCCCTACTTCGTTGCTTCCAGCAGCAGTGTGAGAACTGCTAGCATTGGAATCACACTAAGGGCAGTAGCAGTTTCCTGAGTGACTATATTTTTGGTGTATTTCCACACCGTTTTTGTAAGTCTTGGTCCAGGAATAGCGTTTTCTTCTACAATTTCTGTGGGGATGTTTACATTTGGGTTGATTTTGTGAAAACAAGCTACTAGCTTATTCCTGAAGCAAAATAGGGTAAGACAAATAATTATTATAATTGGAAATAGATAAGAGATAGGGGTGGATATAGATTGAAACTTTTTTATGTTGTCAAAATCGTTTAGATTTCTTATGAGATCAGATTCCTTTTCGAAACCTTGAAAGTTTTCTATGTTTAGTTGAGAAATTCTAGTGTGGTTGAATTGCGGCTTAGATTTCGAAAATTTGTCAAGGGTACAACAGGTAACATCTATGAGATTGTAATCGGAATGTACTGCTTGTAAATTTATTTGAAGGAAGGATTTTGTCTTAGGCTTAGTATTTCCCCAAAAGGCTGTAATGAGAGTATTCCGGTACCATGGAGATTTAGTTCCGATAGTTCCGATCCACATTCTACAGTTAATTTCGTGGGCGTAGATTGGGTAAATATCCACTTATTATCTCTTAGGGGTTGTCAGATATCGACGTGACCTGATATAAATTAAATTTTACAATCATGGGGTAGTACATTAATTACTTTCGTCATAATTTCGATTTCGCAGATAGGTGCATAGTGATCTCCTTGCTTACATAGACATATTTTGTTAACAATTACCCTACAATAATGTAGGTCTTTAAATACGCAATATTTAGACTTGTCGCTACTTAAAGCTAAATACTTATATGTAGGTACAATTAAAGAACAGAAAGTAGCGATGCTTACATTGTGGGGTACTGGAACTGGAATGTTCTTATACAAGTTATACGTAGTACTATCCACAAGAGGAATTTATTGTTTGCTGTAAATTATACAATTTCAGAAAAACTTAGTAATTGGTGAATATTATTAAGCTCAAGACTGACATGAAAAGTTGTATGTTCGGGTAGGTAATTAACATTTTCGATGAGTTCTTTATATAAGTCTCTAGGAGAAAAAACAGAAGGAAGTAAAGTATTGGTTTTTCCGAATAAAATAGCATTGACTGTATCTTCCAACTGGTATGATAATGTAAATAAGCTAGATTGAATTATATTAAACATATCAAAAATCTTATTTCAAAACACTAATAAGTTCATAGTTTTTATAGTATTATTCAACCTAGGTAGGTATTATTCAACCTAGGACCTAGGTTATCGATCCGTCATCCAGGCGTTTTTTCCTTTTTGTTGCATGTATCATTTTGAAATGCTTTCAGATTTTTCAATGCAGTTGAGGGGTCCAAAATATGTTAAATCAAGAGGTTGCAATCGATGTGACGTATGCGGTGGAAGAGATAACAGTACTTTTCCATTCTGGCGACAAAGCAGATAGCAAGCAAGGCTAACATGGCTTTCGTGGTTATCTAAAACAAGTAGAATTGGCTTTTACGTGTGAAATGAAACGATGAAGCCAATCTACAAATAGGTTTTCGGTTATCCAACCAGAGTCGCTAACTGCTGCTATCATATCAGAATTGCTTCCACGCAACAATTGAGCATTCATTCTTTTTCTCTTAAAAATGAAAAACGGAGGAACATAATTTCCTGAGGCACTGAATGCTCAAACAACTGTTGTTGTAGTTCCTATTTCACCACTAGTTACCATACCAACTTGCTTCTGGCCTTTTGGAGCTAGTATTCTGGAATTTCTCTGCACATTAGAAATGCCAGTTTCATTAACATTATATATGCGATTAGCATCAAACTGATATTTTATCTGCAGTGATTCCAAGTTATTGAAAAACGTTTTCACTTCCGTTTCGTTAAAGGCTGTAATTCTATTAATAGAAGTAGACTCAGGTCTACGAAGTGAAATATTAGGATGCCTCTTCTTGAACCCATAAAACCAGTATTTTCCTGACATTTGGTTTTTTTTTGTCAAACTTGTACTTTGAGTTATTAACTTCGGCAAACTTGAAGGCTATTTTGCGAACCATCTCAATAGTTAAACCATAAAATTGTTTACTGAATTTCAAAATATGATCCTCTAGTTCTGCTTCTTATTCTTGAGAAAATATAGTCAGTCTTTCTTCCAGTTTTTGGAGTCTTAATAGTTTCTTTCTTAAGGTAGTCATGTATCACTCCTTTTGGTACAGAATAAATAATAGCTGCCTTTCCTAGTGAAAGTGTTTTATTTTTAACAGCCCTAATCGCTTTCTCTAAGTCCATTAATTTATATTTAGTCTCTGTCTTTCTTTGGTAATGTCTCGGCATCTGAAATAGTAATTTATATTTAATAACAATATGAAAAATAACGTATACATATGTAGTATGTATCATATGTAATCATTGTGATAAAAAACACTGGTCAACAAAAAAAATAAAGTTGTTTGTTTCCTGTGATTTTTTTTTTGTTTCTATCTCAAATTGACTCGTATTTTTTAAATATGGCAATAATTTTTCTCTAACAGCTTTTGTTTTTGAGTTATAGCTAACTACCCTCATTTACTATTTTTACTTAGATTTGAGTTTTTTATTGGACACTGAAATATATTTTGTTGTTATTATCGATATGGCTTCGTCAAGAAGATGTTTTGTGCTTAATCCAGACTGTTATTGCTATATTTTTGGTGAATATTAATTTTAAAAATATCGAAAACCAACATAGGACTTTGTAAAAACTGCGTATCTCCAATACTTTAAAATAAAATTGTATAATCAGGACAAGCCGTGGGTTCCTCGTATTGTATGCTAGAAATGTATGGTATGTCTACGGTCATGGTCCAGTGGAAAAAGAGCCTTTAGGTAGCCAAAACCGCACCATACCACTTCATATTAAACGCGGCCTAATGAAACAGTTTGTGAAAGCGCTTAAAAAAGTGGCGAATGTTTGAATTTTCTTTCACGCAAGTTTCCAGGATTACTTAAGTAGGTGCAGAAAAATTTAAAGCTGATATTTTTGATGGGCCACAGATGATTAGGCAACTCGTGAAAGATCCTAATTTCATCAAATCAATGACTGAAGTCGAATCCAAATTTTGGAATTCATATCTTTTGGTTATGAGTAATTTCCTAGGCAAAATCTGATGACCACATCGATCTTGTTGAGTCCATGCTATCGAACTTGCAAGAGCTAGGGTGCAACATGAGCATAAGCTATAAAAATCCACTTCATAAATTCGCATTTAGACCGATTCCCACAAAATCTGGGTGATTTTAGTGAGGAGCAGGATGAAAGATTCCATCAGGATCTTGGGACAATGGAAGAGCGTTATCAGGGGCGTATATAGTACTCACATATGATGCCAAGCTACTGCTGGAGTTTGCAACGAGATCTTCCTAAAGTAATTAATTCAAAGAATTCTTATAAAAGATCATTTGATAGGGTTCAATAGAAATTTTGTTAACATAATGTATGAATTTGTTGTATATTTTGTCAAAATAATAAAACTGTATATTTCAAAAAGTAAAGCTGTTAGCAATCTCCCAGTATTTTTTCCATAGTCAGTGCCATAGAAATATCCAGTAACAGATAAAAAAATAAAGGAAACAAAACCTGTGTTGACCAGTGAAATCATTATCTGGCCTATTAAAACCTTTACGATAAAATACACCTAAATACATTCATATATTTATTTTAAACTGATTTACACTGTAGTGAAATTTTTATTAGGTATATTAACAATTTGGTTACAGTATTCGAATGTTAGCAACATATTTTAGAATAAAAGTGCAGCACTCAATACACTTATAGTTTAGGGGTAATTGCGGACGTTCGTGTTTACCGCACTTAAATCGTCCGCCATTAGCCGACTCGCCCAGAAACACAATATTATTATTTTATTTGAGGTTAGAATCATGCGGTGCATGATACGAGTGTTTTAAAACATTGTTGAATTAGATCTTATTTCATAAAAAAACACCATGCTCCTATGTTTTTTGTACAGTAAGAAGCACACATTCAATTTTACACAAAATAATATGAAATTATTGAAAAATCATCAAGTTAACTTACCTTGAAGCGCGAGCGTGTCCTCACTTTAATAACTATCGTTTGGCACTAAGGTCTGGGTCGACTTACGATTGCGTCTTTCAAAATATCTCCTGTCCTGTTCTAACATAGTTAAACCTGTGCGTCCGCCATTACCCGCCGTCCGTGATTCCCCCACCGTCCCCTATGTTGAATAGGGGAACGGAGGATATTGCCGTACACGTAAGCTTAAAATGTCGTTATTACAAAAGTAATCATCAAAAAATTAAATAAACAATTTTAATTTAATCCCAATTAGGTACACTTTAGATATAGTAAACATGAGAATATAAAAACAACAATCACAACAGATAAAGTACTTTAATTGAAATCAGTATTTGTACGGTATTAACCGAATCAAGCGGGTAACTCCGTACGCCTAATCGGCTAACTTCGTACATACATATCCAACCCTTTTATTGATGAATAAGCAAATAAAACACTGAAAATTTACACAAATATATTATATAATATTTAGGATAAACGGTAACAAAATTTTAATCTTAACCATAAACCTTTACTAGGCCTTACGAACAAAATCCACAACAATAATTATCAGCAGAATCATATCCTGAACACAAAGCATGCGACCAGCTCCCACAGCTTACACACCTGTACCACAATTCTTTATCCTTCCCAAAATCACCACATATGACGCATAGTTCCTTAACACCTGTCTCACCTCCGATTACTTCAGCAAAATCATCATCTAGCTCTTCTTCATCATCACATAAAACATGTTGTTCTTCATCAGAAGATGATGAAATCTCCTTTTCCATTTGTTTCTTCAAACTTTTTTTATTTTTACTATTCTTATTTTGTCTCTTTTTAAGATTTTTTGTAATAGTCTTAGTGTGTTTTTCTGTTTTCTTTTTTTTGGCAGCTCGTTTATCTTCAATTTCTTCTAAAACAGATTTCATAGGAGTCGAAGTAAGTAATTTTGATTGTTGTTTAGTCCTTTTACCTAGTCCTTTCCCTTTTTGAATATGTTTCTTTTCAGGAGCTGGTGATATTTCACTGAAAGGTATTGCGCGTTCAGGTGTTTTACTTCGCTCAAAAAGTTGTCGACTGACTTGCTGAATTTTTGCCTGAGGTTGATAAGTGGTTTTGGTTGTAGACGTTGATGGAAGTAAATTATAAGCTGTGTCTGGTTCTGGATTTTCACAAAGTAGAGAATTTTGGATTCCTGGTGTTGATGGTCGTCCATCATATGCTATATCTGGTTCTGGATTTTCAGGAAGTAACGAATTTTGGATTCCTGATGTTGACGGATGTAAATCATCAACGGATTCATGTGATTCATTATTTGTAGGTAACAAAGACGAAATCTCATTAAAATCCATCGGTATATCTAGAAGACTGGCTGCACCTAAATTTTCAGACTCCGTCCTTATATTTTCAACCGCTTGTTCAGCGGAAATCCTGTCAGGAGCGTTTTCATTTCCTTCTTGTATTAATTGGCTGAAGACGTTGGGATTGAAGGGCCAAATGCCTGATGCTCGGAATCCACTAACTGCTTTTTCTGCATTAGCTACGTTAAAATATGCTTTAGTGAACAGTGGAATCAATTGCAGTGGTGTTAGTTTTTCATATTGATGGAGTTTCATATAGGCATCGCATTCTTTATACAAAGCTGTTTTCAATGGACTGTACACTGTAAGATCCAGCGGTTGGGTCCTGCGCGATGTATGAGGTGGTATTGTCAACATGATAATGCCATTTTTGCGACAAAAATCATAAATTCTCACAGAAATGTGACTACTGTGATTGTCTAAGATCAATAGTACTGGGTCTTCCATTGAGGGTTTTGTATGTTCTGCAAAATGCACCAGCCATACGTAGAATAATTCTTCTATCATCCATCCAGACTTATTACATCTATAAATTGAACCGTTCGGGCCTCCTTGCTCTAGTGATGGATGCATTCTTATCCGAGGATATATAATAAGTGGTGGAACATACTGACCTATTGCGCTAATACAGCAACAGACAGTAATATTCTTCCCACGCTCCCAACTGGTGGCAGCTCCTACCTGCTTAATTCCTTTAGGAGCAAGTATTTTTCCCGGTTTATGAACAGCGTTGATACCTGTTTCGTCGACATTAAATATTCTATGAGGACGAAATTTATATTTGTCGTATGTTGATGAAAGATTGTCAAAGAATATCTGTAACTCTGTGGCATTAAAGGCAACAATTCTATTTACGCTGGTAGGTTCCGGGCGCCTGATACTTATTTCAGGGTTTCTTTTTAAAAATCCATACATCCAGTCCTTACCAGCTTCTTTTTTATCTTTATTGAAAGAATGTTTAATTTTATTAGACTCGGCATAAGTAAAAACTGCTGCCTTTAATGACTGTGGCGTCAATCCATAGAACATGTTTGCCAGAAGCAATATTTGGTCTCTAATTTCTGTCTCCTGTTCAGGAGTAAAAACGGGTTTTCTTCCCATTCGAAAAGAAACATCATAGTTGTCCCTTTTTGAGTAATCAGATAAAGTCATAACAGGAATACCATACAAAGCAGCTGTCGGCCTTAACTTTGCTCCACCACGAATGGCCCTAATGGCACTTCTCATTTTTCGGGGGGACCACGAACACTTCTTTTTAGGCTCCATCTGAAAATATAATTTTGATTTACTTACTGATAACAAAGGTCTGTGTAGAAAAAATTGGATTAATATAATACGTCTGGCCAAGCCTATAATAAGTATTCTGTACTTAAAATAATAAAATGATTTACTAAGACAATTTTAGAAACAATTTTATATTATTCGGACACATGTTATTTCGATGCGGCTAATACCGTACACGTGTACGCACTTAGCCGATATAATGCCCGCCATGTCTAACCGAAATCATGTGAAAGCGGACGTAAATATTACTTTGAAAACAACTAATTTCAATAAAAATCAATGTTGTGGCACTATTTTAACAATAAGAACAAGAGATAAATACACATTAAAGTACTTACAATTCAATTTCCGAAGGTAAAATATTATATCCACGATCGCAAAAACACAAATCATGCTCCCGTCGCCATGTTGCTACGCAGACTGTCGCGATCATTTGCTATGACAGCTAACTCAACAAATCCTACGCGTGCAACTAGGACAGGTTGCTTTCTGTCATTATATTCCTGTCTATCTTAAATGTACGAAATTAGCCGCCGTACGGCAATACCCTCCGTTCCCCTAAACTAAGGTAATAAGTATTACGAATGAGTTGGTCTTCCTAGGTTTCTCTTGCGTCAGCCAGCTTTAGTTCATCTTAATGTAGTTTTACGTGACGACGATTTACAAGTACCGAGAGGGTATTATTCCCATGAATTTTGACCACTTTGTAAGGAACTTTATAAGAGCGGTTGTCAACTGTCGTTACAATTTTCCACAGTGGGGGTAGTGCTTTTCTTAATCGAAGATGATTCTTTATAAAAACTTTATCGCCTACTTTATATTTTAAAGCTCGACTTTTTTATCATAGTAAGTTTTTGATATTCCCTTAAATTTAAGCATGTTCTCTATAGCTTTCTGGCGGGAATATGAAAGTCGTTGTTGTAAGATACGGACGTAGTCGGGATATGTTGCTTCAACGGCAACGTCATATTATATAGAGTCGGAAATATGCGGTTTGTGTCCAAAGACTAATTCGTAGGGCGTATAATTAGTGGTACAATGTACGGTAATATTATAGGTAAGCATTGCTGTAAATACATCAGTTCGTTTGGTTTTCGTCTTACTCTTTTAGAGTGGAATGGCTCCTTTCGAGGGCACCTTGAGTTTGGAAACGATAGGCAGTGCACCAAAGTTCTTTAATTTTTAAGAAATTACATGTTTGTTTGAATAGGTCTGATGTGAAGTTAGTGCCTTGATCCGTTAGGATGGATTTTGGAATTCCAAAGATTGAAATATAATGTACGAGGCATTCAGCTGTTTCTGCTGCTCAAGCGTTGGGTATTGGATATGCTGTGGAGAATTTTGTCAGGTCGTCTTGTAGCTTCAGTATGAAACGATGTTTCGCATCTCCTGCTTCTGGTAAGGGCCCTACTACGTCTAGTGCTACTCGTTCAAAGGGTTGTGTCGATGTACCTACTTGTTATCTGCATAGGGGCCCTATTTAATTTTCTCAAGGCATTGTTGGTTTGACAGGATATGCATTTCTTTACATAATTTTCGATATCGCTACGCATTTTCTTCCAGTAGTATTTCTCCTGGATGCGGTTGAGCATCCGAACTGAACCTAGATGTCCGGCTATGGGTATATCATGGTTTTATTTTAGCATCTGTGGAATCTCTGTTAGTGAAGGGAAATAATGCTATTTTTATATATACGAATCGTAAAGTTGGTATCGTTAAACAAGTAAAGGATCATATTGTGTATTGATGTTCGTCATATGGATTTCTAAAGTCAGTCAAGGCAATTTCAGATTCAGATTGGGATATATTATGTTTTTAACCGTCTTCCAAAAAGGAGGAGGTTATGCATTCGATTGTATGTTTGTTTCTTTTTTATGTATGTTCACCGATTACTCGAAGACGGTTAAACCGATTTGGAAAATTCTTTTTTTGTTTGAAAGGGTATACTCCCAATTAAGTCGGCGTTACTGTTCATTTTACCCTTCTTATATTCGACTTCGTATTCAAACTCTTCTAAGTTTAAACGCCATCATACTAATCTGGAGCCAGGTTCTTTACAATTGAAAAGCCATTTTAACGGCCTGTGATCAGTGACGATTTTGAATCGTCTACCTAATAAATTGCCGCTGTCTGATCGTCCAATAATCCAGTCATCAGGGAATGACGACGAAATCGACGAAATAATACGTTCATAGTTGTAGACAACCATGGTTGTTGCTAATTGGCCAGCTGCATTACCTGTCACCGTGTCACCAAAACTGTCAAGTTATCTTTTTCGTCGCCTGATGAGCTGTAGGTATAATTATATGCTTATCCACTCTTTTTACTAAGACGCGCGCGTTTGGGGTTAAAAAAGGCGCTTCCATCGGTATTAAATATCCTTACTGGTTTTTCGAGAATGTGAAATATATTTTTGGATTTTAAATAATTTTCCACTTCTGAGAACCAACTTTTAAGTTGTGTCTCCGAAACGTTATCCCTTGTTGTCGTCAAGTTTTGAGCAGTGCGTTCGGATATGCCGGGATGCCTTCGCGTACCACTTTTTCTTGGTCTGTTATTACTGAATGGAGTAGTAATTTTTTTTTTCAGTTATAAGCTGTTGCACACTATCTAATACTCTTCTTTTGTAATAGGTATGTGTTTCTCAGCCATATCTTTAATCCACATTTCCAAAATCTTCTCGTCGTCTTATGATAATATAGTGCTTGAGCCATACCATAGAACTTTTCCCAGTATTTTTTTTTTATAAAGTGATTCTAGGAACCCCATATTTTTTTTCGCAGCTTCTGCTACTTTCAGGCCCTTTCTAACAGCATCTATTGCTAAGCACAATTCTAGGGGCATTATACTTACATCCGCACATGTATCTAGCTTATATTTAACTGAAAAAATTTCTATGATAATATTTTCATACCACTCGTCCATAATTTTATACTAAGCTATTTTCACTATCAGAATTTGATTCATCACATTGTAACTCTTCAACTCTCTTTTTGTATTTATTCACTTTATAACTGACAGCAAAGTGATTTTTAGGCCACACTTTTTACATATTTTTCCAAACGCGGGACACTCTTGGTCCATGCTCTCGTTGACACCGCCTACACTTAAACTGACTTGGCTTTTCTTCCAATTTTTTGACTTGTTGACCCGTAACTTATCGCATACAAAGAGTTTATGTATCATGATTCATTTGTGAGACTTGTTTAGTTGCATCTTCTTTAGTCTGGCAGTTTCGTAAGAGTCAAGTCTTAACAATTCTTCTTGTGTATTATATCATGAATTGCACATACAATGTGGTCCAACATCATTTCGTCTTCATTTTTGTGATTACACGATTTAATCAAATGTCTACATTAAGTTAAAAATTCATCAAATGGTTGAACTTCTTTTTTTTTGTTTTCTCTAAACTTAAATCTTTTGAAGACCACGTTTGTCCTTGGATTTACATACATGGTAATTGCTGAGATAACCTCACTATAAATTTTATCACTTTCGTTATCCAACGGCAGCGTGGCAACTATCCTAGAATCATCTGGACCCATCATATTTTTTAGAAATGATTAACCGAATCTGGTGCATCCATATAGTAGGTTACCGTTAGATAGTCCTCGAACAACGTCAACCAAAACCGCCATTCCGTACTCACGTGGGAACCGGTCAAACTTAAATTTGGTGGTAACTTTACGAACATTTTGCGTTGATCGCTCTTGTTGAGACTGCGCCATGTTATATCTTTTGTACTTAATATATTTAAATGAGAGATCAACACGGATTACAATTCAAATATTTATTTAGTCACAGACACTCAGCTATCGTACAATCGCTCCGACCGTAGACGGAGAATGAACTAGACGAGGCATTTGCGTATAGCGTAAGAGAAAGTGATATTCTTCCTATGCACACATTTAAACTACCAGTATTGCCACTCAATAACTTATTCCCAATTTCCAAGGAGTTTTAGCTTGTTTGGTGATGAAAAAGCTACAGGAAGTAAAATGTAGTTTTATAGGATAGGTTGTTTTGTATATAAACTATAAATCATCGATCCCTGATGGTGTCGAGGGGATTTATAATATACTAGCTGACCCGCGCGGTTTCACCCGTGGTAATTTCGGAGATTCCGCGGGAATTCCAGGATAAAATATAGTTACAAACCTTCCTCATTAATCACTCTATCTATTGGTGATAACCGCATCAAAATCCGTTGCGTAATTTAAAGATTTAAGCATACATAGGGATATAGGGACAGAGAAAGCGACTTTATTTTATACTATGTAGTGAAGCGGGGCAAATGAAATGAAAACTATGTAGGTTCAAATAACGTTTTATTGGAACTTAAGTTCCTTGGCGCACGGTACGGATGAGGCAAACCAGCTTATTTCTCGTCAGGGCATCATAAAAGTTGCGCGCTTGGCTTATGGTTTTTGAAACGATTATTATTATTGCTTGCTTATTGGTTCGCGCCAGCTGCTCTCATTGTCAGTAAGTTTAGTTTTTCGAAAGAAACTGCTTGGGAAATGCTTGAAACGAATCCTTGAATAGCTATTTAGTTTCCAATTTACACGACTAGTGCTTGCTATCCAGTTAAGTAATAAGAGTAACCAATTTAAAAGGAAATCTGAAAAGAAAAAAATATAGAATACACACTGTATTAACATGAAAAATGAAAAAATATATGACGTGGACAATGTAGTCATCAGGCCCAATATTCTAAAATTTCTAAATTGAATCGAATATAAAATTGTTTATTTCATACACTACTCATATGAGCAAGAGCAAGAGCATGCAAGTTTTTCAGCTTAGACTCACTTTGCACCAGTCTTACACGCGAAGGGTACAATAAACGTGATTCTCATGACGGTCAAATTGAACTTAGTTGACTAAAATCTTTCAGTATTTTGTCCCACGTTGAAAAAAAAAAAACAAATGATGGAAACGATTGGCACTTGGCATGAATCTTGGTCGAGATAATTTTGTTACACCTCATAGGTACCTACTAATATTATAAAAAAATGGGAAATTAATCTGGGTAAGCTAGCAACCTTTGTGGTAGTATAACCGACATATTACGGAAAGCATGGTAACGACAGTCGCCATTATGGAATAAGGACTACGTTATTTGGCAAGATTATACATTAAATTAAGAAGGCAAATTAATGTTGATTTTTTGTTATATTTATACCACAAAGCTGTTATTGTGAACATATTTGCTATTTTGCACAAACAAAACACATTTACATGAAAGTAAATCATTACATACCGATGAAATGTTACATACTCCGTTTTTCTTTCATTACGGCTCTTACAGCCTAAAATACAACATATCACTATGTCCACAACAAAAACAAACACTTTAAACACGATATGAAAGTCTATTTAGCTTTCAATAAATGAAAAAAACAACGTTTTTTATCAAAATAAACAAAGAGCGCTGTGCTTTGTTGAGCAAACTATAACTTTGCCCAACAAAAAAAACCTATACGCTAGATAAGGACAAAAGATAAATGGAAATCTCTTTCACTCTTAAGAACTTAGCTATAACACTATCTCGCTTATTATTAGAAAGAGAAGGAAATCGCCTCATCTATTCATTCTCCATCTACGGCTCCGACACATTGACAACATTCAGTGTTGCCAATATCACACGAGCTTAAGGCAAATGGAGAAACTGATCAAATGGAGACTTAAAAATTTTAGCAAAGATGACTTTGAATATTAAAAATACAAAAAATCATTATAATATATGTATAGACTCATAAAGTTACATAATGGCATTTTTGTTTATAACATACGACCCACGATGAAAAAAGGTAGGTACTTAACGGCATTTTTATAATAATTACTAGCTGTCTCGCGCGGTTTCACTCGCGATAATTTCGAAGTTCATGCGGAATTGTTCCATACAAACTTTGCAACCCCTTTTCATCCCCTGAGGGGTTGAATTTTCGAAAAACCTTTCTTATCGGATACGCGACGTCATAAAAAGAACATACCCTCCAAGTTTCAGGTCTCTACGATCAGCGGTTTAGGCTGTGCGTTGATCCATCAGTCATTCAGGACAAAGCCGTTTATATGTATAGATTATCAAAACAATTCACGATATCGAAAAACGAAAAAGTAGAGATTTTTTTCTTTATACTACCTAATGTAGCATTAAAAGTAAAAAATCGACCAGATGTCGGATAGCGGCTTTTAGTTATACCACTGGACCCTAAGGGAAGACGCGGAAACGGGAGGGGCGGTAAACTTCACGTAACAATTTGCCCATTCAGATTAAAAATAATTTCCTACAGACGTTTTGGTCCATCATCCATGATTACTAAGGCGTGCCATAGGGCATGGAAGTTTTAAGTTTCCTTTATTGGGTTGGCCCATTTCCACCACATTACCGATATTATTTTGGCAATACACTATTATTAACTATAACAAACAAAAACGAATATAGGTATTGTAAATCGATAATGTTTACTTTTTGGCGCTAGACCAATTTGATGCTGATTGTAATAATAAGTCCTATAGAAACAACTGTAAATACATAAATAGAACGTATCTATGTATGCACTTTATTGTTAAACGAAAACAATAAATTCATTCTCATAAATCTATGAACGTGTTTTTATTTATGCTTTTTAATTTCACGCGTTTAACGTTTTATATACCTAACTTTTTCCCGACATCCGATTTAAATAAAACAATGTTTTATAATTATGTATAATATGTGTATTTTGCTGCAGGAAACTTAATCTAACTATGAAAACCGCGTGGCAATCCGTTCAGTAAATTCGGAGATTATCGCGAACAGACAGACAGATAGAAAAGAATTTTAAAAACATATTTTTCTTACTGGTTACTCTTATTTTATCGCCTCCTCTCATCTCGGCTGCTCTACGGTAAAACAAAGTACCTAATTGCAGCTGAATTATGTACAGGAGGAGCAAAAAAAAACGGAAATCGCTTTATTTAAAGGCTTTTGCTAGTCGTCCACTAAACTGACGAATAATATAAAATTAATCGTCCGCTAAACGCAAAATGTTTGATGTTTCCTAAAGTTCTTTTTTTTGATACGAGAATTGCACGCCATGCCGATTGAAAAACCTTTTTTAATACAGTTGCTCAAAAAGTGGCGCGTATAGCGTTCGGGATCTGGGCTATTGCCTCAGAAGTATCATGTCAGACACGTGCCTAAGTAGAACCATAGCAACGTATGATGTTTGTGTTACCACGGATACTACCTGTTGTTATCGTGATCGATCATATTGTTTAAATTGGTATTTACTGTGAAGTTATTACTAATTAAATAAAGATGGGAGAGCGAGCACCCGTTTCTGCTGAAGATACATTGGTCCGTTATGATAATCCAGTGTTGGTGACCAAACAGCCAGAGAAGGCGGTAAGTTCACTTCGTTTTAACTTCTTGTTTATAAATACAAATGGGCAGATATTGGCTACTGACTACTTATTATATTTGAAGATTATTCATAGGAGTTCCTTTTTAGATGTCTTGTGTTGATTCTCACGATGGTTTGTCTGACTAAGAATTTCTATGTTTGGTCCGTGTGGAATTCAGAGTAGTCGGACGTGGTCGCCAGTCGGTCTGTTGCTTCATTTACCTATTTTGTTGTGATATTAATGTTGATCATAAATTATCTTGATCTTAGGCTGTTTCGCCAAGACCCGGTGCGTCCACCCAACCATGCGTTCCAACAGAGGCTAAACGTGAAACCGAAGAGATTTTAAATGCAATTTTACCTCCCAAAGAATGGGAAGAAGATGGCCAGATATGGACTCAAAAGGTAGTCTTTTTAAACTTCACGCCAACGCGAATGTATAGTCTAAACTAATATAAAGGTTGATTTTTGTTTGTTACGATTTTAACCCAAAAACCACTGGACCTATTTCAAAATTTCTTTCACCATTCTCTCTGAGTAACATATTACATAGGCTATATTGCAACACGCGAATTCCCATGGGAACTGTCCGAAATTACCGCAGGTGAAACGGTGAACAGCTGGTAATTTATAAAGTGCATAAAGTTTTGAAAAAAGGTGGTGTGTAAAGTATGATAACATTGTAAAGTTTTTAAGGTGGTTACTATCAATGTGTGGAGAACCGAGAACGCTGTATTATATTACTGTATTTGTGGCTGTACCTCAGGGATGTACCTACTACTACGAACGCCTCTTCGGCTCCGTGTCGTCGTAAACTTGCCTCACCACTCTCCAACAACACTGACCCGTATTTAAAAATATTAAAAATACGCGCTCAGCATATTGTCTCACTCATGCGCTGGAAAATGAAGAAGACAAACAAAGACTTGAGAGCGTATCAGTTTGAATAGTGTTTATTAATACAGGCCTAAATGAATTACGCATTGAGACAAATATGTTGTCGTTTATTCGGTTTATTGCATCGTTTCATGTACCTACCTAGATGAAACAAGTTCGTATGTTATATGGAATTGCCAGTTAGTTGCCTTTCACGGGACCTGTATGAACGTCCCTGTCCTTCGATTTGTGGACGTCGCGGAGTCACGGAGGATATTTCAACTTCTCAATAACAAAAATCTAATCAGATATCGTCGACACCTGCTACACGATTGGACGTGATAAATCTGCAAGAAATGCTGGACACACGCTTGCAGCAGCGTCAAGCGAGAGAGACGGGAATATGCCCGGTTCGACGGCAATTGTATACCCAATGCTTCGACGAACTCATACGACAGGTTTGGTCATCTTGCATCCATAATAATATTTATCTGCGAACTTCATTCATGCAACACGAGCATAGAATCGTGATAGTGTTCAAAAAGTAATTATTATTACCAATGTTAAACTACTCTAAGGTAACAAATTGAGTGCAAACGCAGCCTTTATCTCTGCTGCACCAAAACCATTCACGTATGACGCAGGTTATCTGTTTGCAAACAATTTTATGGAAAATATGAAAAAACCAATATAACTATATTTAACTTTTAAAATACGTAAACTGCGCAGATACATCGGCGAGCCTTTTACCCGGTTTGAAAAACTTATGACAAAACTTCAAAACTTTAGTAAATAGATAATAAATATTAAATAGGTACATGAAAACTGACTATTTTTTGATGACGCAAAAATTTTTTCGGACCCCTTGATGTAAGAGCCTAACTCGCTCTTGACCAGTTTTATTATTGTTGGAACAGGTAACAATTAATTGCTCTGAAAGAGGTCTTCTGTTGCTGAGGGTGCGTGACGAAGCCAGGATCACGATGGAGGCTTATCAGACTCTGTATTGCAGCTCCATCGCGTTCGGCATGCGGAAAGCTTTGCAGGTGTTTAAATACCTGCTTACAAAAAAAAACAACTTTACAAATATTGTATGGATTGTATATTTTAAATGCGAATGTTAGTTTGTTACGCTTTCACGCTTTAACGGCTTAACCGATCGTCGTGAAATTTAACGTACCTACACGTAGTCAGGGGTACCTACCTAAAGGAGATTTCCCGCGGGAAACAGCTAGTTATGTTGTAGATACCTATGTATATTTTTATAATTACACCCTTTGGCCTTTGGGCTCGATGAGAGTTTTATAGTTGAATTTGAGTTTCCAAACGAAGCTGCTCTGACGCAGAAGTTTCACTTCGGTTTTCTGTACCTACATAAAATGAGCTTTTTTAAACGGTTTTCTTGTTTTGAAGACATAGATAGGAGATAGTCATGTGCTTTTTAACTTAATTTATAATATTAAAAAAAACACAAGGCATCCCGATGATAACGATGTCAATAACGAAAGCGTACCTATTACAAATTTTATTTTATTTCATTGAATAACAGTCGGAACAAGGCAAGTCGGATTTGTTAGACCAAGTGGCCAAGTTAGAAACGGAGAGATCGGCTCTTGAGAAGACATGTATGGAGTTGAAACAGAAGACTGAGCAGTTAGAGCGACGGGCAGCTGAACTGCGGGCGGCGGAAGAGAAGAGACACCAAGAAGAATTGCTTGCGTTGAAGAAGACTAACGCGCAACTGAAGGTGAGTTTTGTGGTCTTTGAGTTAACGAATAGACAGACCTTTCACTTGATATACTTAAGTATACCTACATTTATATCTTATCTAGGTAAATGCGGCCTTATAGATACAGTCCTTTTATATTTAAGTCGGTACCGGGTAAATCACGGCTTTCGAAATTGTAATTTACAAAGTGATAACATTTTAGTTACTTAAACTTTTTCGTGTAAACATCTTTCAATAGGGATGTTGACTACTATTGAAAATCAAAATTCTAATTAGTCCGTCAGTTAGAAAATAAAAAAACAATAGACACGTATTTTTTGCTTTTTTAAATAAATTAAAATATACAGAGATAAAGCGCATTAAACTTTAATTCCGTGACGTCACTAACCGCAAAACAGCCATACAAACTGTCAGAATAGTGACGTCACGCGAAATTTCAACTCAATATATCGCCGTTATTTTTTGATTACATAAAAAAAGAAAAAATACGTGTCCAATATTTTTTAATAATCTACAAGACGGACTAAAAAATTAAAATTAGTCAACATGCCCATTTAGGAGATGTGATAATGTAAAAGACAAGGATGAGCTGCTGCTACGACAGTGTAAAGAGATCAGTATAGGGGGAGGCATTCTCTTAAAATATAATGTAGGCCATAGGTGTCATGCCTGCAGGCGCATGCCCAGGGAGGGTGTCACCAAGTAAAATGATTACTGAGGCTTTGGAAAATAAAAAGCTATTATCTTTTATATTCTTTCATAAAACTTTTTACAAATCAAACTCTAGGTACAAGTACCTACTCGGCACTAAGCTTTCCTAATCAAATAATGAACTGTAGTTTGCACTTTGATTACTCGGGCCGTCTTTGGGGGGGGGGGGGGGGGGGGGGGGTCATGAAACTTCTATACTTTAGTAGGTATATGTATCTATATTGAAAGTACTTTTCTTGCAGGCACAACTGGAGGGTATCATTGCTCCGAAAAAATAAAAGATGTGTGTCAATATTTTTAAGATATTTTTGTTGATTTGTTTTAATATTAATTAGTGTAGATGTTAAATTGTGTTTCATATATTATACCTACCTATATATTTTAATACAAATCATTTTTTACTCAGTACAAGCACGGATACTAGTAGAACCTACCTGATTTTTTTTATTGAGGTAGTTTTTGCAACCTCCTGCGACCCGTTTACAGAGGCTTCACAACCCCCAAAGGGGATCGCGACCCAGACTATCTACTTTTACTAAAATTGGTACAGATTCCAGACGTTAGGTACACTAATACAAATTAAATTGAAAAAATCTCATCAACCTGTTATTTTGTCATTTGAAAAGCAAACTCAAAGGCCAAAACTCGAAATTATCAATAGTTCAGACAAAAATTATAGATCAAGCAATTATTTATATCTAAAATAATAATACCCGATTGGTGCAGTAGGTTACCATGCCTACCCGCTAATCAAGGGGCTCCGAGTTCGATTCCCGATGGAGGTGGACTTTGTGTGATGAAAACAGAGTTTCCTCTTTCCATTTTGGGCGTGTTTATATATCTATAGTATTATACATAATATGTACTTACTAATTTCATACATACCACGTTTGCTTGGTTTTCATTCAACGGCACAAGCTTATAGCTTAGTGTGGGATCAAGTAGGTAGATCTGCGTTTTGTGAAGTGGGTTATTATACAGGGAAAAAATTTATTCAGTGCGCAAACTTTTACAAATTAAACTTAAAGAAGTTTTAATAAACACCTTTTTTATTTTGATAAGTCTTAGTACAAAAAAGTAAAATTATCGTGAACGAAAGATGTATGCTTTGCAATTGATTTTTTGGCTACTCTATTCGCCGCCGCCACCGCTGCGCGTGAAGCGCTCGTTCGGCTACGTATTTACGTGGGTTACAATAATAATAATAATAAATTTCATTTAATTCGACCATCGACATGGATCAATTCTGTTAGTAACATCATTTCTTATAAACTATTGTTAGTAATACAAATTAATTATGAATTACAGGTACATCTTGACATTTGTTTGTTTGTCAGTGCATAAACCATATAACAATGGTTCATGTACTGACAATCAAACCTATTTGCGAATACATTCAGGATGGGGCAGATTGGGGCTGGCCCGGAGCCTGCGCGCCAGGGACGTGCACCGTTTACGCATGGTCGTGTAAAAACAGTCGACACGCGACTCGGCAAACATCCCCGACGCGCTGCAGTGCCGAGGCAGCCCCATCAGCACCCTGAATGCATTATTAAACTGGACATGAAGGGCGCCGTACTGCTTCTGCATATATTTCACCCACAGACCGCACGTGTAGAAAGACGTACAAAATGCTCTAAAAAGAGTAATTTTGACGCCCCCCGAGCAACGTGCGAACCTGCGGGCAATCATATTGGCCCTAACAGACAGCGCACTACGTTCCCTCTCTATATCTGCATCGTCGGTCAGGTCAGAGGTCACAATGTGCCCAAGATATTTGAACTGTTCCACCCTATTTAACTCGGTTCCGTTCAGCCTAATGAGTGGAACTGTGTACCGACAGCTGATCGAGGTCGTTCACCCCCGCGCACGCCGCACGGCGCGCGCGCCCATTGATATTATTACGAATAAGATATTTTGCTAATTTAAAGCCGGATAAAAAAATAAAAAAAAGTTTTGAATTAATAATGGAAATGTGTTCTATTACTGATACTGAACCACCAACATTTTTTTGCGCATTGCTTAAGACTTAGAGCTTGATAAATGCTTGTATAGCATAATATGAATATCGCTTTCCAAATCACGCATGGTTCAGTGTTTTTTTTTTACTCATCAATGCGTTTGATAAAGTTTAGTAATAACTGTAACCTAGCCTATCGACCTCAATTAGGACTGTGGGCATGCCCACCATGCCGTAAGACTGGATCCGCGCCTGGTAATGATTATATTATACAATTTCTGTGATTTTGATTGCGATACTAGGTGAATAATAAGGATGTTTTATACATAAGTAGGTACATGTTTAGAATTGTTTAATCATTGAATTATTGTTTCCAAAATTTCTAATAAGTACCTACTTTATTTGTTTGTTGACTGTACTTTGAAACTACTTGTAATTGGGACGAAGCAAAACTTCAATAGCAAGATGGGATAAACGAAAGAATTTTGTGGAATGTTGAACTTTCAGGACGAACGAAGAATAAGTCTGTAGATCTACTGAACCGATTTTGAAAATTCTTTCATTTATACCTAAGCTAAGTGATCATGAGTGACATAGGGTACTTTTATACCGGAATTCCCGCGGGAACTCCGAAATTACCGCCTATAGTCAATTAAACTCACGCCAAGACTATGAAGGGTTAGGTATAAGCACTATCGATAGAGTTTTAGTTGTACATAATAGAAATGCATAGCCTATTATTTTAATATGATTTATATATCGATCTCATATAAAAAGTAGATACAGTCTCATACAAAAATTCACTTAAAAAATGTCCACAGTCGTGTTTACGTGGTTGTAGCTGTGGTTATATTGATTTGTAATATGTAATTAAATTTGTGTTAAATGTAATAAACACATAATATATTTATGCTATTTTTTTACTATAATTGTACCTAAAGTATTAGGTGAAAACCTAATAAATACGGTCTCATGACCTGATTTAAAAGCGCACCCAAATGTTCAAGTGGGCGCTCATTTCATGAGGACATTTTTTGACGCTGATTGTTTATCTACTTTTTATATGAGATCGATGGATTTAAGTATATCATTATTATTAATTAAAAAGAAACGAATAGAGTAATTTTTATTAAAATATATATTAAACCATTTAATTGAGACAAACATACAAATATTTTCATTAGTTTACAATGCACATATCGCTAAAAGAGTCTTAAAAAGGTATAAAGGACACACAAGAGATACCATTCTTTCATTCAAAACGTCAATTCATTCACAATGCAATACTTTGAAAAAAATGTGCGATTGTTAAATCAATCGACTACATTTCCCACACAACAGCGGAAATATAGGTACATTCAGAGATTAATGATTGAATACAAATTTATAAAGTAATATATTAATTCTCTTGCAAGGTATCACCAATCATTCAAATGCTTGCATAACTATCGGATCTAATTGATCGTCAATAATAAACGTTGTTTATCATAATTTATTATGTATAAGATTTCAATTTAACAAAATATAGTTAATTGCTGAAAACGGCAGTAAAAAGAACAAAGAATAATGCTTTTCAGAGAAGTAGTAGAATTAAAAAGGATTTATCAATTTTATTGTTCACAATAAAATATATTACATTAAGAAATTATACAGAAATGCGATTAAAAATAAATAAAATAATTACGAATTTAAAAGATAAGAATTTAATAATTGGAAATCATATTTTACATTGAAATGCTCGATAGATACAAAATGTTCCTTATTATTTAAGGCACCACATAAAATAATTAGGTAGGTACTTATAACATTATTGACATACAATTTAAATAAATTGAAAAATAATTAGTAAATAAATCGGTAGGTACACCGGCCGATTAAAAAACGAATACTGTAAAGTAACGCAATGCATTATAAACTAGAGATTTATGTCATAAATATTGGAAAGACAAAAAATTCCCATCTTATTTAAATGTGTCATGTGGTCTCTATAACAACCGTCGGAAGGTAGAAATTGTCTGTGGAACATTGCCAAAGTTTCTGATAGAGCATTGAATATAACGAGCATTTTCTTGGAAAAATACTGTAATTATTTTGTTTCTGTGACTGTATAGTATATATTATGTATGGATGACTTTTTATATTTGTATCAATTTGTATTGTGATACTCGTTCAGAAACCAATACCGATCATTATAACGTCATGTTTGTACATTACATTACCCTAATCTCACATCTTTACCCATCACAATATTACTTACATATTATAGTCCCTCATAACATATCATTCAAACATTCTTAAAGGGCCCCTGACACAATGGGTTTGTACATCAACGTGGAAATACAATACTAAAAACAATTACACAATATTATAGTACAAGATAATAGTCAAAACGTTAAAAATCTTCACGGAATGAAAATATTGTAAAAATTAAATACACAATGTATCCATTGATTTTATAATTACAATGCGTAAAACTAAAACCTAAAAATCTCCATCGCGAATGTTTATAATGCAAAATATTTTTTTTATTTTATCGTTATTAAAATTGTGATCTGCAGTATGTATAAAAACTTCACCAATAGAAAATGTTTATGCATCTCGCTAGTAAATTTCTTCAAAATGGTCCATTTCACTTAATAAACAAGAGGTCGGTGGAATCGTAAGCTTATTATCACAGTTACAATACAAAATTAAGATGGAAAAAATCTAAAACATTCATTCTCGCCATATCGCCGTTCGTTTCGTTGAAGAAATCTACAATCGAGCTCGGATTTCTCGGCAGTTAATCGTTGCGCGTTAAGTCTAACTAGCCGAATAGTCGCCGATGCAAAATGAAAGGTTAAGTAAGGATCAGCGCTGATCAGTCGGAAAATGTTCGTATTAATATATATTATTTTTAAGTACAAAATTTAACGGCGATTAGTTGGATTTTGCAATAAAAAAAATAATTACGGTTCATGATTCAGTCATACCTAAGCGTGGTTCGATCATTTTCTGTATGATTTAGGTAAACTGATCCTTAAACGGTACTGTGTGGAGGATACTTTCGCATTGCTACCGAAAACGCTTCGTTGACAATAACACCCGCGAGTATTCGCTGCTGCATCCTAGCATGTGTACAGGTAAACTAATGGGCATGTTTTTAATCACACGATGTTTACTTGGACTGTTAAAATTTCGATAAACGGATCGCTTTTAACCCCGACGTGTCGTTGCCGGTCTAGTGTTGCTGATCGGTGTATGCGGTGATTCTCTGCGTGGGCCCCACCGGTATGGCGGTGACCCGGCCCGCGCCGCCGTCCAGGAGCGGGTTCACAACCTGCACTATATCGGGCTGCAGAGAACTCTCTCCCTCGAGCTCGCCCTCTCCCAAATTGACGCACGCATCTTCCAAGTCGGACGGTGCGGTTTCACTGCTAGGACTCGTTGTCAATTCGAGCGATATAATTTTCTCTTGTGTTGTTTCGACCTGCACGTTTGAAAATGTTAATTGAAATTTTTACAGATAATAATTAATCTTTGCAATTTTATAGGCAAAAACCTTTGATTTAGCTCTGATAATGGGCGACGGCGGTGATTAGATACATGTGATACTGTAAAAATAGCACACTAAAAACAACGGATGAAATTAGAAATTGTTTTCAAAATGACAGGAACACAATTATTAACCGTAAAAACTGCATTTAAATTGCATAACAATATGGCAAAATCAAATTTTAAGCTGCTGATGGAAAGAGATTCCACCTTTATCGTAGATTATAGTATGCGTGAAATGAATTTCAATGCAGTCTTATTTATTGCGAGTGCTGGAAGCATTTGTTAACCATAAACCATAGTAAATCGTAAAAAAACACAACAAACCATTGTCTTCTGTGACGCATTCCGTGTCTAGAATCCAGGTACCGTCTGGCAAATGATACATAACATATTTTAGGACATGCCATGCGCAAAAACATCATGCAGCACACATCGAAGACAATAATAATATTAAATATAAATAATAATTGGACGCATATAAGCAATAACATGTTAACCCACAAACTTAAGTTATTGATTCAGAACAATTTATTGAGAGTTAGGGAACGTTTTTTAATTATTTGTTTACCTTATTACATTGCTTAAGTATGTAACTAAATATTTGACATAAAAAATGTTGACACAAAATGGCGCTGTACATTTAAAACACGATTTACTCAAAATTTCTCCAGTGTAGGTTAACACACTATTGCTTATCTATGTCAAATTATCCATGAACGTGTTAAAGTTCTTTTCAATTAAAAATAGTTATTTTTTTAATATTCTAAAAGCCACTACGGTTTTAAATTGCATCGGAAATTAGTATGTGAATTTTGTTAATCTAATCTACTGTAAAAGTAAGTATAATGGTGTTTCAATTTATGTGCTGAAGAGTGACAGTTGTGTGCTGAGGCCCCATTGAATATTAATACTACTCAGTTTTATTGAATGTAAATCATTATCGTCAGTCATATTTAAATTTGAAAATTCTTTAATATTTGGAATCGGTTGGTAGGTACAATCACTTATAATCGTCAGCGGGTTATTAGAACTAAGTTAAAATGGTTGTCAGGTCGGAACGCGCCCTCTACTGAGAAGAACTGAAAAGAAATTCAGCAGGAAAATCAATATTATTGTTTGAATTTTATTTGTGAGCAGGTAATATTTTATCAGTCACGTCATGATCCAGTTGTCCGTACGAAGAAAGCAAAGCGTATTGTAAAAAAAAATGTGAAATTTTATTATGTATTGATATTAATAGATACTAATAAAAAAAAAACCACACACGATCCGGCGGCGGCATTGCATGTGTACAGCGTTCTGTATTAAATACTACTGATATAATAGCAATGTACAGTTCGCGAGAACGCGCAGGTACCTCTTTCTCAATGACTTTCTCAATGTACTCGACGGTGCGCACTTTGGTGTCGCCGGTGGCGGGGCACACATACTCCTCGGTGCGGAGCGTTATACGCTCGTCTAAAAGTTTCTCTTTCTCCTTCACGGCCAGTATGGGCCCCGGTTTTGTACGTAAAGCGATACGTGGCAGGGGCCATTTCTATAAAATTTTATAAAGCCAACTTTGACATACACACCCCCATAGGTACAGCACGAGACGTGGACTACGCCAAGCGACATGGACGATGAGCCACAAAACATAATGTTAGTTCCATTACAAACACTTATGACCACCACGCATAGCGGTAGGTACAACACATGATGAAAAATTCAAAGTTTTGCGGGCGTTTTGAAACACCAACACGTGTATCGGAAATGTTAATCACCATTCGATGTTAAATTTTTATAGACAAAATGATTATTATTATTGGATTATAACAACACATTCTTGTAGGTAATGAAAAGAACGAACTCTGACTATGGGATATTTTATAGAAGCAACCGTTTGAATATAAATAAAACTCAAATCATTTAGTTCGTTTTTTCCATATTATGAGAGTTTCTTAGTAACTTTAGTGGGACAACATTCAATGATTAAGTATAATGTATCATAACAACACAACATATTCGTATACAATCGTTCTAATTACCTCTGAGGGCGACTTGTCCCGCGGAGGTACTTCCCCTATTATATCATGCGCTGGTCCCACCATGCTTTTAATAGCTTTTTGCGATTCAATTGCTTCCTGCAATCGTTTGAGAAAATATTTGTTATTTTCAAAAATACGAGCTGTGAGTTCCAAGTCTTGCTTTAAGCGCATATTCCCCATTCAGGGTTTCGCATATCATATTCTAATATTATATCTTTTATTTTTGAACAGATTATAAAAAACTTTTTGCCTTACAACGATTGGGAAGTTCTAAACCAAAATCAGTCAAATTTTATTTTATCGAGGTAATTTTCTAAAAATTGTATCCATTTGAAATTAAGTATTGTAATCTTGTATTATAAGATTAATTTAAATTCTTTGAATCGATTTTATAATTTACTAGTTTTATAAATACAGAAAACAATTAAGTATATTTTTTTTATTCACCCCTTTCGGTGAAGACAAAAACATAAAGCCAAGTCAGACCTTTTATAAACTTACATTGAAATTATAATTTTTTTAATCTCAATAGCCCAGAATAAAAGCTTGCAGTTACGCTGCCAGTATTATTTTTTTGCAGTCTAATAATGCTAATGACCCACCTGCTCCAAGGAGCGCAGGCGCGCCGCCCGCCACGCGGCCCGCCTCGCCGCGCGCGCCGCCGCGTCCTCGCCCTCCTCGCCGCGCCCCGACCGCCTCTTGTGCGATTTCAGGGACGGACTCACACCGCCCGATCGTGCACTACAATTTATTTGTTTATTTTAATTTAATTTACTAGGTATATACAGGATAAGTTTAAAAAGGAAAAGGGCGTGTTCAGTATTCGAATCTTATCTCAAATATTTCAGAAAACAAACTTGTCAAGTTGCCACGTTGACGGATCATAACCTTAAGGGTCTCATTTACCTTCTTTTTCGTTGCATTGCCACTGGCGTGTAAAAAAATTTTAAACGTCTTTTACCCGCGTGAATCTGATTTATCAGTGTTTTTGTTTTTTTTTTAACGTAAGCGTGGACTATCGAGGGTTTTAATAAATCCCTCGTTCAATATTACACCCAGTATAACGTGAATTTGTGATATATTCCTGAGTGACATATGATACTTTTTATCTCGGAGCCGAGCGAGGAGAACTGCAGTCCATATATGTATTTCATATGCAAAGTTGACAGAAATCACACCTGTGTCCATTCTCGTAAGGCTCGTCGTCGGAGTAGCTGTCTACACTGTGCCGGTCCTCCCCCGGGGACCACGACCGGAGCTCAGCTCGCGACAGAGACGCCATCTTGCGCTCCTCTTCTTGCTTCAATTTCTCCACCTCATCCGCTGACAGAAACGTGAAAACTTTCTCTGAAAATAAATACGATACTTTACATTTTGATTCTTGTAAATTAAACATAAAAAAGACACAAAGACGTGATGGTCATAAATAATATACGATAAAATAAATACCTGGTTTCGGTGACGACTTGTGACTTTCCTCCATTGCGCTCTCAAAGAACTTTTTCTTGTCACTGACGGACGCTTTCACATAATTACCAGAATGAGGCGGGGAAGCCTGCGGAGTACGCCATCAAAATTATACATACATGTTATACAAATTACAAAAAAAAAAACAGTGAAAGTAATGAGTTACGAGTAAATAAAAAGCATAATATGATATTTACAAGCCATAAAACCCACCTCCAGGCTATCAAACATCCATGCAGTCGATAAAAGTATATTTAAAAAAATAATAGTACGTGAATATTATAAAAATATCGTTACATGCAAAATAAAACTAATGAAATTAATCGCAAGTTAATAACGAGTTTATTATATCGGGTAAACATAAATGGGATGTGGAAGGGTGATATACTGAGTGTTTGCTATCGGTCGAGTATATCGTTGGATTGTCGACGAACACAATAAAAAAAGCTGTGTGTACGTGTGTGTGTGAGTGATGCCGTACATTGATGATTACCTCGCCGATGGCGAAGGATTTGATTTTGCTGCTCCATGCGGGTTTCGGGCTAGGTACGGGTGAGGAGCTCCCTCCCTGCTCCGCGTCCGAACCGCGCGACAGTCGGTCAAACTCGGGCGCAGTCGTCACCTCGCCGAAATGGACTCTTCTCTCAGACTGAATACTTTTGGGCAAGTCTCCACTATCAGGCCGAAGGGTCTGGGTGACGTTGGCGTTAATATCTTTGTCTAGGGGACGAGCTAGCGTACGGCAGGTCAGCTGTGACTTAATTGGACTAGCTGGGCCGGACTCGTTGGAGGCGCTCACGTGATGAGTGCACGTGTACGGATTGTACGTTCCCGCGACCGTCGTTAGTGTCGGATACGGATTGATGGGCGGATATGTCGCCGAATGAACCATGCTCCCTGTTAAACTTTTTGAACGCAAATTATGTAGCGACTGCTGTGTAGGTATGTAACTCCTGAAATCTTCTGTAAACGTCTTGTCTGGATGTAAAATGCAAGGTGAATTGGGAATGTGTGAAACTGTTGGTAGTGTTTTGATGTGTACCTGTATCAGCTCGGGCGGTTCGGGCTCTTTGCCGGGGCTGGAGGATAGCTCTTTGAGACATTCTTGGCATGTATAGGAAGCAGGAACCGAGAGAGGCTCTGAAGGTCGGAAGAGTTGATAAGAAGGCACTTCTGATATTACATTAGGAACAGACGGATTTTCTACAGAAGTCGGATAAGAGAGTCGATTTGGATACGCATTATAGTTTACTGGAGGGGGCTCTTCACTTTCGGGGGAGTTGGTCGAATTCGAGGACTGCATGGTTGTTTCGGCCACGACAGGTTGCGGCAAAACTATCCGGTCCGGGATTATAGTGATCGGGGACATATTGGACGGTTCGTTACCTATATCTGTAACCAAGGGACTATCACTTACGTCTGTATCGAACAAAGGCGGAGGAGGAATGATCACGTCATCGGGTACGGAACTCCCTTTGAGTACTGGTCTCGAGACCGCAATTTCAGTTTGCAATGGTTGATTTCGGATTAGTAAAGAGCTACGTGTCCCCGCGCATGCATCGTTAGTGTCAGGCGCTTTTGGCGCTCCGGCGTGGGCGGCCAGCGCCCCATCATGCAGGTCCGTTTGTATGATCGTTTTAGCATCGTTCGTCGGTAAGTATCTTTGGTGTTCGTCGTGAGGCTCCTGGGTGAAACTAACTCGTTTCGTTTGCGGTTTTCGCGGCACTTGAGGTTTCTGTTTGGCCGGTGGCGGCTGCGGCGGGTCGACGGGCGTGCCGTGCGCGGCGGAGGCGGAGCCCTGCACGCTCGGTGGCGGCGTCTTCGCCTTTTGCTGTGCGAACACTGCGCGCGGCGAGTGTGGCGCCACTTGCGAACCAGACGTCTAACCAAACCAATAAATATACAATACCGACCAATGTTATAATTATAATATTATATTATATGCAACTAACTCAGCGGTATTACTAAATCAAAAATTTTCTAGTGCGATGTAATCAAGCGAATATCGAAAAAATAATTTTAAATAATCCCTAACATACATTATTTAATGTAACGCTTTACGGTTGCTCTGGCTACTTGCACGAAAACACCGTTTATAATATATAAATAATATATAACGTCTATATCAAGAGTTTCTTGGAAATAATGTTGAAAATAACTAAAATATAGCTAAATAATTCGATGTCAGCAACGAACTTAAATCTTCCAAAATAAACGTCATGCTAACCGATGTTAATGTAAGATATTATAAGTATTAAGAAAACTTATTATTTTTGGAACATCATGTATTTAAATGCAACACTAAAATATAACGCCAATAAGAATACATTTTTATATGAAAATGTAAATAATTCCCAAATTTTGGTAATACATTCAAATAATTTTGTACGAACATTAACAATTAATGGTTGGCAGTTGCGAACAGTGTCAATTTGGCCAAAATATGTTATACTTAAAATACAATAGTTACAATTTTCTTTAATCTTTTACTTGAAAAGATTTTAACAACTTTTAACGATAAATATTTTCTACTTTTCAACAAATCAGGAAGATATTTTAGATAGTGATATGTTAAAGGTTTGAAAACAGATAAAACAATTAAATATTTTTCTTAAAGGAAATGCAAGGTAGCTTTTGTTAAAATACAAATATGAATGTCGATAAAAAACAGTAAAAAATTATACTACAGCTCAATTTAGGTAGATTTTAGAAAGATCTGCAGTTTAAAAAAAAATACAGTCGAATGTTCCAAGATGTAATAGCATTTTTTGGTCTTAAAACCCGAGTACAAACTTAGCAAGTATAGAAAAGTCTTCAACGAAGAAGAAATACCCAAATTGTACATTATCAATATACAAAGTACAAAACCTTTTTGTATATATATGATATATAATTGTTAATAATTCCTAGGAATGTCAATATTGATTGAAATTATGTATTGTATAGATGTACTTATTAACAAGAATATAACTGCAAATATAATGAGGATTAAATATTCCAATTAAGGATTTACTGGCAGTAAGTAGGTTTAGCATAATTATTAGTATACTAGCTGTACCCCACGGTTTTACGCACGGTATTTTCGGAGTAATTCCGCGATACAAAGTACCCTATGTCATTCTCTGTACCCCTGACAATGTGTATGCAAAATGACATGATGATCCGTTGAGCCGTTGAGGCGTGAAACTCACGTTCGCATTTATAATATTAGTAAGAATGACCACCATTTTTTTAATACAAGAATGAGGGCTTCTAACTCAGTACACGTGACAGTTGAGTGAAACTTCTTTTTCCGTCAGAAACTATTCATATTAAGGCCCTAACAGGATTAAAATTAACCCTCTTAAAAAATTAAGATATTTCATTCTAAACTAGTATTTAGGAGATATTTTTGTAGCGGATGGCGTTAGTTTATCCCATGTAAGGGTCTTACACTTTTCAAGCTCATCGCACCTAAAGAACAAGAATTTTACTTTATTTATACGCAAACTCAAAAAAATAATATATTCAGTACTCCTTTTACTGCGGGACCAACTCTGTTACTATGAACAAGAAAAAATAAGCTCTTTTCTCAATTAGATTAAAATTTACGAAAAAATCGAAACGGTAGATTCATACATATTTTAAATTTTCATATTTACACGATCCCATAGCAGTTTTTGTACACAACTGTGAAGGTGTTTAAAAAATAGTGGTGTAAAAAGTGATCTAGAACAATCTACCTACATATTTTTTTAGAAACTGGTTCATTTATATTTTGATTAGTTTAAAAAAAAAAACTTCTCCCGATTTTAGCAGTTTCATAATTGAGTTAATACGTATTAAACTTGTAGAACAAATTATATCGGATGCCATTTGGGTAAATCACATAGATGTGTCATAATCATAAAGTATACGACACGCAAAACTAGTAATATTATAATACTATATTAAAAATCCGTGAATAAAATCTTACAAAGAAAATTAAACTACATTTTATTATTTAAGGTATTTTGAATACCAATTTACAATTAAAAATAAATTCATATCAGAATATAATAGATAATATTTTTACCAATAGGTACACAAATTCATAGAAACAGTTATATTCAATTATAATTACTAAGTACATTTGTATGTAGGTATGTACATAAACTCATTTGACCCTAAATCATATTCCGCTCCTACATTAAATCTAGCACACTTCAACATAAGAGAAGATAAGTTTTTATGAATGGAAATTCATATAGTGGTTACGGTAATGAAGTATTTTTTTAAACACCGTATCTCGCGAGTAAATACAATATTGGGAAATTGTTTCATATGGCAGTAATACAATACAAATTAAACTAATGCATATAGCACTTTAAACAAGCAATATAATATAAAAAATCCACAAGTATACCATATATAGTCTCACATTCGGAGTCAGTTTGGATGACACTGAATCGAGATATTCGTATAAAATTCATATTCGAACCAGATACAGAACACGTGAACCCGTCAGCTCCAGTATTATGAAAATTATCTGGACATTTTTGGTTAAATATAAAAATAATACTGTAGTAATAAGGTCAACGTCATTTATATTAACAGATCTCAGTAGGTAATATGAATATCTAGTGGTTTAAAATAAAATTAAACTAAAATAATATGTAAAGTAGATTTTATAAATAAAAATAAATTTTAATAAGCTGTCAACAAACAGTTCACGTAATTCTGGAGCTAGCAAGTAGGTATAGTGTAGTGTCATCTAAAGAGACAACAAACATCAAATATATAATAGTACGTACAAAAGTTAACCAGACACGCATAATGTATTCATACAAAATCCCATCATACAAGACTAACTACGTGTATTTACAATATTTTGGACAGAGACGAAAATTTGGTGTACTATGTGTATCCTTCCTTTTCCTCGGCATACGCATTCTGCAATGGACGTAATATTCTTTATAAATAATTATGATAAATAATAATACTGGTTTAATTTTTTTTTATAATCCGCTTTGGAAATTTTACTCGTACATATTATAAACTAAATAACACATGACGACAAAGACCTAAGCTACTATGAGGCCGAAAGCAGCTGGGATATGGAGTTAGTAAGCTATCTCATAAAGTTGATGAGCGCATAGATTAATATATAAAGTATAAACATAATATTACCATTTTCTTCAATTTCACATTAAGTATTTTGCAAAATAAAAAAAAATACCACAAAGTTTTTAAAGAAAAGAAAAAAAATTGAGAATCGAACTTACTTTTATGGTATTATAGGTACAATATTTAATTTTTATCTTTATGGAGCAACTTTTCTATTCAAAATATCCAACTGCAAACGGGCTCAAACGATCACGTACAATCACTACCAACGATTATTTTTTACCGTACACTGAAGTTCTAATACACTTATCATTATTTTTTTTTTCAATTTAAAAATAAATTATTTGAAATTAAGGATACATGCAAAATAATGTTTAACAAGACTGATACACGGTTTTTGAGGTCTATAATATATTTGTCATAACAGTAACTTGGTTTTTTATAAAAAAGATATAAAAGGTAAGATGAAGTGCCACCTTCTATACCTACACCTTCATTAAAACTATCTGAAATATTAAACTCAATAATATAAGTTACGTAAATATACAAATAAACATTTATTTTGGAAGATAAGGCGTTATGCAAGTACTTACTATAATATGACTAACTATTAAGTTTACTCAAAATACATAATAATACAATGGATAATATTTTCATGCAAGCAGAATTACTACTAACTAAAAACAAAGTGCATGCTAAGATTCTTTCTATCATATTTTTATAATACATTAATTTAAAAAGAACCAAAATTGAAAGCAGGAAATAAAAATTCAATTTAATCTTTGTTTTGTTAGTAAATAATTTAAAAATATAATACAAACATAAGCTACTCATGCTGTGATTTATTTCAAAAATACAAAATCTATAATAATAAATAATTATCATTATTCAATCAAAAAATTATTTCTAATCTGAGAACTCGGAAAAAATAAGTTTGAAAAGACGAACTTTCAGTAATTTAAAAAATATAAAGTCCCATGCATAAATGTCCAATTACCTAATATATTGTAATAAATTATCATATTAATATTTACTCAAAATATTGAGCAAGTGATATTAAATAATCAATATACAATTGCATAAGAACTGTCCGTAAATATATAGAAAATACTGCAAAAATATAATTTTAACGATCAATTATTATTTATGGACAGACCTTGGAATAAAATTTGTAAAACTGCGTACAAATTAAAATCAGCCTTATTGCAGGCACACAACTATAAACTTTAAATCTTAGTTGATAAGAGTTTAATAGTTACAAAATATCATTCAAATGCGGGATTACAGACGAGCTCCGTACATACAATTTACAATGACAAGTGACTTTATCTTGATCTTAAAGCAAAGAGCGGCCAACCCGTCAATCTTTCCATAAAAACGCTCGTAGATGACTAATGCGTATCAATTTTTAACTACGTAAGCAAAGACTTGTGACACTAATTCGGCTCTTAGATAACGCTTGCTTTGTACTTGAACGATGTGATTACAGCCTAGGACGAGCCGTCTTATTTCTACATTTGAATGTCCTTTTGTCATAACGTAGTAGCGGAAATTCATACGAGACTTACATGTTACAAACTGAACCGTGAAGAAACTATGATAAAAACGGTCTCGTGAAAATAAGCTAAGTCTAAGAGATTGCGCATATAATTTGTACGCAGCTAAGTTACGTAAAAGTTTGTACACACTGACCGAATTTAAGGGTGAGATTGTCACTCACCACGAAGTTGCATCCAATAACATAATATTGTATTTCGTACGTGAGCACTGGCCGGCAACGAGACTGAATTTATTCGGTACTATTGTCAGTGTGTACGGAACATTAGGGCGTTATCTCAATAGGCATGTAGTTTGAAACCATCACTATAGTGTTCGAATCAGCAGCTTACTTATCAGTCCAGTGCATCAGATTAGCGAATCAGCTTTAATTTGGCTACTTGACAATTTTTTTTTTTAGTCCGTCGTGTAGTTTGGTAAAAAACACGTATTTTTTCTTTTTTTACGTAATCAAAAGATAACGGCGATACATTTAATTGAAATTTCGCGTGACGTCACAACCCGGTGCAGTTTGTATAGGGCTTATACTGAATATTGACGTCACGAGTCTCCCACCCTAAACTTTAAAGCGCTTTATCTATGTTTATTTTCATTAATTTGAAAAAGCAAAAAATACGTGTTTATATTTTTTATTTTCTAACTGACGGACGGAACGGACGGACTTAGAATTTTAATTATCATACCCTGGAGATTACCCAGTTGAAAATAGAATTGGACGCTAAAGCGGACAGATGCGAACACCCGCCAAGTGTGACCACGCCTTATTTACACGAGTGTAGAAGGTCGGTGTGTCCGTGTGGGGCCACTGACCTGAGGTTGGAGCGTGTGCTTGGACATGACGACAGTGGTGGTCTTGTGCTGGGGCTCGGGCGATATGGGCGGCGCCGGGTCCAGCGCTATGCTCTCCACAGCGTGCACGATGTCTAACACCTGGCCACACATTGCACACACCGTCATCTCTTGGTTACACACATCACGATAGTATGAATGTTCGTCGTATCTAGATAGATACATCACTTTATCACGATTAGTATAAACTAAATAATAATAATTAATAGGTGATACGTTTCAGTTTTAACAGTGGGTAAAGTAAATAAAAGAGATGACATAGAGAAGATATTATAAGCTAATTTTGAGGGAGAAGAGTTCGAAAAACAAACTATATTACTTCACATATTTTGTTCGATACAACGAGAACATGAAATTTTATGAAAAATTAAAATCAATACACTTAAAAATACCTTCTCTGGAGTGGATTTCTCCCTCAATTCGGCGACTTGTTTCTCTTGCTCAAATTCAACGAGATCTTGCTGGATATATTGCTCCTGCGGACAATTATATTTTAATTTTATCAATCTATTTAATATATAAAATGCTTTGTCCTGAATGATTGATGGATCAACGCAAAGCCTAAACCGCTGATCGTAGAGACCTGAAACTTGGAGGGTGTGATCTTTGTATGACGTAGGCATCCGATAAAAAAGGATTTTGAAAATTCAACCCCTAAGGGGATGAAAAGGGGTTGCAAAGTTTGTATGGAATAATTCCGCGGGAACTTCGAAATTATCGCGAGTGAAACCGCGCGGGATAGCTAGTAATATATAAATATCGAAACAAGAGTCGGGGCGATTACAAATATACATTTTGTTCTCCAAATGTATCTACTCAGCAGTCAACAGGTGACAAACGTTATTTTTTACCTCAGAGTGTGTTAAAAGTTTTGTACTGTGCCTGTTTTACAAAGCATCATAATATGATGATACGATTTTTATATTGATTAGTTAAGTCGACACATCAGTGCTCTCTTGTCCTTTAAAAAGTTCGAAAGCAAGATATATTTTATACCTAACGGGGATATAGTTATGTATAATGTATATTATCTTTATTGTATCTTAATGATTTACCGTTCGTAAAAGCTACAACATAATAATAACGTTATTAACTTATATACGTAACAGTGTAACTACAAAGCGGTGGTATAAAATAAAATAAGCTCTATAACAAAGAGCACGAGGTGTACAATGCACTGACCTGTTGCGGGTGGAGCAACGGCTCGTCCAGCGTGCGATCTAGACTCGATGTTGAATGCGACAGAGAGCCGCCGGTGTCTCCCGTCCCGCTCTCGCTGCCCGTCTGTTTGAAACGTTCACTCTCTATAATGTGCTTGTGATCTACAAGTTTAAGTCCAAAGTGGAGGAAGCGAAGTGAAAGAAGCTACAATTGTAGGTGGGTATATATTTACTGAACTTTGTTACGAGCACAAGTATAGGTACATAAAAGTGCTTATCATTGTCTAACTAATACATTAAAATATCATCATAGCGTGATTAGATTTTTGACTAAAGAATTCTTGGAAATACGCATACCAGTGACCACGGCCATCTAGTTATTCGTTTTATAATCTAGTTGAACATAAACAAAAAGAGCGCGAGCCCTACGACAAGAGCATACAAAAAATGTGCGGACGAATCAAGCGCCTGTAGTAGACGAATACGTAACAGGCTCGGTTCGCTTGTTTGTAGTGTAGCGGGTGTGGCATTCAAAATCCTATTTAGTCCGTCATATAATAAAAAAATAATAGACACGTATTTTTTGCTGTTTCAAATTAATGAAAATATACTATGACAAAGCGCATTAAAGTTCAGGAACGGGGCTCGTAACGTTCCTTGCCCGTATGATCTGTACCGGATCGCGACGTCACACAACATTTCAATTCACGTTGAGTTCATCACTGTTATTTTTTTTTATTACGTGAATAAAAAAGAAATACGTGTCCAATATTTTTTTATTATTCTACACGACCGAGTCAAAATTAAAATTTTAGAGTATGTTCCGTTAATACTGATAGCACTGGCCCAGTGGTCTTACTGAGGGGAAATTCGTTCCGTTATAGCGGACAGTATACGTCCTGCCGCAGTATCCTAGGGTAGCCAGTATGACGTCATAATCGTAGCTATTTTGTACTGTGAGCACTGGCGTTTTCGAGGTAAGGCGCTCTCAGTGATTTGGCCCCGTGATCAACTACGGACAAATGATTGGTCAACCGCGTAGGTGGGTGGTCAATGAGTGGTCGACAGCGTGACATGACAATGATATGGATGACAATATACTGGACTGCGTTCCGTTTTAACTTACAGTGCTATCAGTAATAACGGAACATACCCTTAGTCAAATAGCCTATTAAAAGAAGCGCCAGTGGTGAATGCAACTAACTTACCGTGTACTTGTCGCTGCGCGTGTACCCGTGGCACACGACCAGGTGCAGCGGCGCGTTGGTGGCGGCGCGCAGTGCGTTCACCGCCTCGTTGTGCGTCGCGCCCAGCAGCGACACGCCGTTCACCTCCAACATCCGCATACCCACCTGGTACGTCAAACAGACTTGCTTATTGTACGAGTACACTAAGGCGAAATGCGCGAGTGTTTCGGAATTCCTTCGGGAACTCTTTAGAAGATATATTTATTTGTTTAATGCAATAATAACAATATTGAATAAAACGATCTAATAAGATAAGACTTAACAAATTAATTATTTTATCTACACTAATGTTGTAAAATTCTACTTATGTTTCCAATACTTGACTTATAATTACTACTGTTATAGCGCAGACAACAAAACACTCAATTTAAGCAATTTCACATGATGGTATAATATCCACATCGATATCGTAAAATCTCATTATAACATCAATAAAACGCGACCAACTTGATTGCAGGGCCAATCAGGTTGGTCGCGTTTTATTGATGCGCGCAGCTGCGCTCTCATTGGTTAGATTTTAATGGCGGCAAAATCACTGTGACAATACACGTACGCGTGAATTTAATTTAATGCTTTTACTCTTGTTGTTTGATTAATTGCATTAGTGAAGATAAAGTAGTGTATGCAACTGCATATAACACGGGTATTAAAACACGAGTGTGAGTTTATGAAACGAGCGCAGCGAGTTTCATAATAGTAACTTCATTATATGACAGTTGCATAAACTACTATTACATACATAATCTATACTAATATGTACAATAAAAAATAAAGAGGTAAAGTTTTAAGTTTGTGAGGTTGTAGGGGGTAAAATCGTTGGATCTACTGAACCGATTTTGAAAATTCTTTTAATAAAATGCTATTATAGTGATTTTGAGTGTCATGTTCTTATCCAGGAATTCCCGCGGGAACCCCTAAATTATCGTGGGTGAAACCGCGGGGAAACAGTTAGTACATAATAAGTGTGTGCACCAACCATACCAAGGATATAAACTTATTCAAAGTCAAATAAATAATTTTATACAAAGTTCGCCGTGTGGCTCTCTTTGAAGTTAATAAAAATAACAATAAGACTGCTCCCGCAAAAACACCCACTCTTCACAGCTTCCTTGAGCCACAGCGAAGAAGCTCCCTACGTAACAAACTCCCCAGAAGAACAGTGTATTTTATATGTTTTACTGATTAATTATGTGAGAACCGAAATGCTGTAACTGTCACACATAATAGCTACCTATCCAAATATCAAATTTTATTGCATAATAGCTGTCCCGCGCGGCTACGCCCGCGATAATTTCGAAGTTCCCGCGGAATTATTCCATACAAAGTTTTCAACCCCTTTTCATCCCCTTAGAGGTTGAACTTTCAAAAATCCTTTCTTATCGATGCCTACGTCACACAAAGAACACACTCCAAGTTTCAGGTCTCTACGATCAGCAGTTTAGGCTGTGTGTTGATCCATCAGTCATTCAGGACAAAGGATTTTATATAATATAGATTAAAAGTAACAGTTTCTGGCGTGCGAGTGCTAGAAACCTAATTGAGAGTGGTCATAATTTGCCTAATATTTCTTAAAGTATCCACGTGTTCACCTTGAGCCTGCCGTCTCGCCTGGCGGCGCCTCCGCTGTTGATTTTCGAAATGAACACTCCCTCATCGTTGGGATCGTTGGGGTTGCCGCGCTGCCCGTTCAGACCGCCCTTTATGTGCATACCCAGCTTCTCGTTCTCTTGCTTCACTATCGTTAGCTCCTGTTGGTGAAACAATTAAAATGAACTCTACGTATCCACGCATAACAAACTATTCTGTTTGAAATGGCATATATTTTAAGCTGACAAAGCGTTCTAATAATACTCGTGCTACATCGATTCATGCATCAGGATAATACATCAAGCTGAAACCAAATGAGCTTCTGCAATTTTGTTATATATCATACGCTCAACCATCGAGTTCATAATTTATTACGATTCTCATTTACAAACTACAAACATAAAGCACAATAAAAATTAAAAACATTTATTATATACCATTTAATCACTTTCTAAATGTAATAAAAGTGTTTTATGTATAGTAAAGATAATAAAGTAGTAGGTAAATACAAAATAATGCAACGGTACGACTCTATATAATTAGCAGAGCACACTGATTGATCGGATAGAAGGGGTGAGGGGCGGGGGGTGTAAGACTTTCGACACGGATGGAATAATTTGATAAAACAACAGAGGGCAACACTATATCGTTCGGTCGTGTGGCACACTTACAGTTGCTCGTACAATGTCAACTTGCACGCGGCCCTGACAGTGGCCCGTGTCCGAGCGAGCACGCGCGAGCGCACGAGTGGAACAAAAACGGCATTTAAACACAGGCGGCGCGGCGGGTGAAACATATGGTCAACGAAAGTTTTTTTGTGCCATATATGTATATTTAGTGGCAACAAGTGGAGATCGTCACGTTTTCTCATATTCTAATTTTCTCACAATAAGACAATAATAAATAGGTTATATAATAAATAGAAAAACAAGCCGTAGTGTGAGAGTATATCACTTGAAATTCGTATGAAAACTAACCTTGAAGATTGCGTTGCCTTGACATTTATTGACAAGTTGGGTCTAAAAACTGTACCACTATGCCTAGCTTTGAAGCCACGGTTTATTAATTACTCACTCTATTAGTTGCTTCGAAAAGTTAAGATTATAGTGAAAATGGTTTCAAGTATTATACAGACTTCAATGTTTTCATCGAGATATTTTCTTTTTTAAGAATGGATTGTCTTATGTCACATTAGATACATATATCTATGTAGGTATTATAAACGGTGTGTGTTGAAATGCCACAAAATCATTTGATATTAGCAGAATGCAGAATATATATTAATATAATGCCTGTGTGTGCATAAGCGTTATGCATACATTTCATTATTATTATTCCTTATCGCCAACTACTACCAAGTAAGCGACCAAATCCAACATTTTCTACTTATACTCTCTTCGTGGTATCAGAATATACCCTCATAACCTGCATTCATGCAAAACATGGCGCGTTCAAACCTCGTGTTAGGAAGCGAATACATGTTATCAAACATAACAAATATTTTATCAAGTACACAATTCATCCAGTCTCATTCGAGCTTACAAGTTGAAACTCTACATTATTATTAATTCATACTTAAAGACTCAGGACACAGGATGAGAAGATCATATTATCCAAATATACAAATCAAACCCTGTGTCAATGCAGTGTATAAAGACTGATCTAATTCGAATTTCATAAGTTTCTTTGAAAAAAAAAACATACTTAATGCAATATTATACTAGGTACTCTTTTAACAAACAACTATGGGTATACATATACCTACAATTATTTATTTATCAATTTCGAAAAGTCAGTCAAATGACTGCCACTAGATATCTACAGCAGTTATTTCATTCGATGTAATGTTCAATGAATATTTTGTTTTTGGTAGTGTTAGTAGTGTTACTATTAAATAATTTGTTGTATATTTGTGGTAACATGCTGGATATTGATATTTAGTAGGTAGATTAGAGATAGACAGCTGTTTAAAATACAGTAGTGCCACATAAGAAACTCGAATTAGATCCCCTCTTATATGAAAAATAAAGAATCTTGTGGTAATTTCGGCGCTTTATCACTTATTTTTTTCATCCAAAACTCGACGTGCAGAAATTGCCTTTGAAATTGCTCCAACTTATCGACTAGGCCGTCGCAGCCTGACCGAGACAAGCGCTTATGACACCCAAAGTAGCACCTCTCTCGAAAGAGTCATACCTTCTAAGAAATATCAATGACTTCGGTAGCATTTCAACGAAATACTAAAAATTTTGATAAATAAACAGATAAAATTTACTGTTTTTGGTCGGTATATCATTTTTATTATCTTAGAAGATACCACTTTTTTTTTCTTGTCGACCGTACTGCCAGATCGTATGGTAACGGTCGGTGTCATAAGTTTTTGGATGCATACATAGTGTGTGCGGTAGTTACCTGGAAGGCGGGCGGCAGCGGGTCGTGGCGCACGGTGAGCGCGAGCGCGGGCCCCGGCTGCAGCAGCAGCTGCACGGCCTCGCGGTGCGTGGCGCCGGCCAGCTCGGTGCCGTTGACGCGCAGCAGCCGGTCGCCCATGCGCAGCTTGCCGGAGCGGGCCGCCACGCCGCCGGGGACCACCTGCAAAGTGACGGGTCACTAGCTGCGCGCACGCACGCATCGCACGGGGCAGTTGCGCACACCGCACGGGCAGTTGCGCTCATCCCATGGCAGTTGCACATACCGTACTGGCAGTTGCACACACCACACGGGCAGTTACACACACCACACGGGCAGTTGCACACACCGCACGGGCAGTTGCGCACACCGCACGGGCAGTTGCGCACACCGCACGGGCAGTTGCGCTCATCCCATGGCAGTTGCACATACCGTACTGGCAGTTGCACACACCACACGGGCAGTTGCACACACCACACGGGCAGTTGCACACACCACACGGGCAGTTACACACACCACACGGGCAGTTGCACACACCACACGGGCAGTTGCGCTCATCCCATGGCAGTTGCACATACCGTACTGGCAGTTGCACACACCACACGGGCAGTTGCACACACCACACGGGCAGTTGCACACACCACACGGGCAGTTGCACACACCACACGGGCAGTTACACACACCACACGGGCAGTTACGCTCATCCCATGGCAGTTGCACATACCGTACTGGCAGTTGCACACACCACACACCACACGGGCAGTTACACACACCACACGGGCAGTTGCACACACCACACGGGCAGTTGCGCACACCGCACGGGCAGTTGCGCTCATCCCATGGCAGTTGCACATACCGTACTGGCAGTTGCACACACCACACACCACACGGGCAGTTGCACACACCACACGGGCAGTTGCACACACCACACGGGCAGTTACACACACCACACGGGCAGTTGCGCTCATCCCATGGCAGTTGCACATACCGTACTGGCAGTTGCACACACCGCACGGGCAGTTGCACACACCGCACGGGCAGTTGCACACACCGCACGGGCAGTTGCACACACCGCACGGGCAGTTGCACACACCGCACGGGCAGTTGCACACACCGCACGGGCAGTTGCACACACCGCACGGGCAGTTGCACACACCGCACGGGCAGTTGCACACACCGCACGGGCAGTTGCACACACCGCACGGGCAGTTGCACACACCGCACGGGCAGTTGCACACACCGCACGGGCAGTTGCACACACCACACGGGCAGTTGCACATACGTCTAGTTGAAACTCACGTGTGATATGAATATCCCCGGTTCCTTGCCACCGAACGGCACACACGAGTGGTCGGTACCGCCGATGATGCTGAAGCCGAGCGACCCGCCTTCTTTTTGTAACACTACCTCCTGTAACAATTCATACATATATCTTTAGTTTGACAAGTGTATTCCAGTTTTCATAAAATTAATAGCTAATAAATAATAATTAAATATGTACACTGGGCTGCAGAAATTCACAGAAAATTAATTAATGCTTGGTAGCACTCTTTATGTGATCTCACCTTCTTATAATCGAAAGAACAATAACCACACCTACCTTGTACCAATAAGAACTTCATACAGCTACTTCAGGCCAACTGTAGGTTACAATCTACGATATGTTTCTACCTTATCAAATACCCGTAAAAACAAGCTTAATAACGAATAATACACACTTATTGAGTGGCCATCTCCAATAACTTCGTTTTTCCTGAACTAATTATAAGAAGAATTACGTTTTAAGATGAATAGACTATTAAGAGCTACCCATCCCATGCATCATCGCAGCCCAGTGTACAGACGTCAACTTTTTTTTATTTAGTTGGAAAAAGAAGACAGTAAGACTGTAAATCCGTAGTTATTTCACACTTTTCATTAAATGTGAAATCACCCATGCAGTTAAAATCTGGAGCAAATAGCAGGTCAGTTGAAGAATTACTTTGCTAGTCGTTTGGAGCTCTTAAACAACTAGCAAAGTGAAATTACAAATTACACGTTTCTACAAAAGTAAAACGATAAACTACATGTTTTAAGTCATCACGAAAGTAAAATGGTAATGTACATTATATGTGCAGTGGGCCACATAAGACAAGTATACCACCTTGTAAAATTAATACTGTTTGTAAAACGTCTTTATGACCAGAGAGAAGGTAATCACTACGTTTTATTTATGACGTTATAAGTTGTCGTTTTTGCAGCTCCAATATTCGTTTTTCGCTTGTATTGGAATTTGGAGCTTGGACCTGCAAAAACGGCAACTTACAACGTCATACGGACGTTTTACAAAAAGTATAAATTTCAAGTCATGATAAAACAATACGCAATCACTGTTCATAGTAAATACGGAATCTGCCGTTGTTTTATTAACTCCAAAGCTGGGTCAATTGCAATCTGCTTATTTATAAATATAACCTACATAAATATTATCATGACTGACAAATTTAAATAGTCTTAACGAATGGGTCTAGAAACTTAAAAATTTAAACAGTCCAAACGAATGGGTCTAGAAACTTGAAATTTTGCACAAGGCTTCCTTTTATAATATTAGCAAGCACTAACAAAATAATGTACCTATTAAGAGGTGAAAGATTGTATAGTTGTATCGGAATATTATATACACGCGGCTAAGCGCTCCCCGCTCTATCAAGAACGGTTATTTGTATAGAATATTGTCTTAGATCATATTTGTAGACAGCTTTATGCTCTACAGCTTTTTATTTAGATCTTTAAAAGTCAATATAGCACAGCAAATAAGATAAAAAAAAAACTGTTACGCGACTTTTAAATATCTTGATTCTTGACGCGGGTACACGAGATAATACGGGACTTGTAAAATCTCGTGTACCCGTAACCTATTATGATAAAATTTAAATAATAAATAAATATTAATACTAATGTTGGACATTATTACAGTATCGCCTGATATCAAACTAAACAGTTTGTACTATGAGTACCAGACAACTGATATAATACTTACATAAAATATTATGTTTTGGTAAATGCATATTTACTTGGATATTATAAAACAAAGTCCTCTGTCGCGTCTGTCTGTCTGTCTGTTCGCGATAAACGCAAAACTACTGAACAGATTTTCTTGTGGTTTTCTCCAATAGATAGTGATTCAAGAGGAAGGTCTCTGAACTCCGAAAAAACTCCGAAATTACCGAGGGTAAAACCGCGGGAGACAGCTAGTATGATCAATTAAACACTGAGACTGGTATCTTTCATTAAAAGATCTACTCCTTTATTCATAACTAGCTCTTCCCTGCGGTCAGCTGCGTTTATTTCGGAGTTTCCACGGGAATTCCGGGACAAAAGTACCCTATGTCCTTCTCTGTACCCCTGACAATGTGTATGCAGGATTTCATGACAATTCGCATTTACAATATTAGTAGGGATATTCGACTGTACTATTAGTGTTGATTTTAGAAACAATCTATACTATAATAAAAGAGTAGAATCCGCGATTCTGTACATTGAATATTTTTAGCTAAAATTGAGAGGGGTGATAAAGCACAAAAAAAAGTTTTTAAAATTCTTTTCTGTCTGTCTGTTCGCGATAATCTCCGAAACTACTGAACAGATTGTCATGCAGTTTTCACAGGTAGATTAAGCTTAGCCTGGAGCTACATATAGGCTTTGTTTCATTAAAATCGGATGTCGGGAAAAAAGTTGTTGTATGAAAACCTTTCGCGCGGGTGAAACCGCGGGGCACAGCTAGTACATAATAAATGTAGATTGTGGCAGCGGGGGCGCGCTCGCGTGACGTCACAACGGCCGCCCGCCTATACTTAGCTGATACAGTTCGGTTCTTACTTCAACAATGAGCGGCGTGACGAGGTGGTTGTCAGTTATCCTGGTGACGGTGGTCTCGGTGAAGGTCGACTTGGTGATGGTCTCCGTGACGCGGCCCAGCTCGCCGGGAGGCGGCGGCGGCGGCAGGTGCGCGAGCGCGGCGGGCGGCGGCGCGCGCTCGACGGTGACGCGCACGCCGCGCGGCGGCTCGGGCGGCGGCGGCGGCGCGCGCGCCCCGCCCAGGAAGTGCGCCGGTATCATCGCTTGGAACTCCTCGTTGGTGATCGGCCGTGACGGCTGCGCGATTTCAACACGTTCACACCGTATCAGTGGGCGGGGCGAGGTATGTATGTACACGGGGAGAGAGAGCGGCAGAGATAATGTGAAGCGATGATTGATTGATGGATGGATCGATGCTGGGTTGCCGCCTCGAATCTCGAATAGATATCGATCGATAACACTTGAAATGTTAACTTTATAATTATCATTTGCTGAAACTAACTACAACAGATTTATTGTCGGACAGAAATAAGTTGATTTCCATCTGTCTTTTAAATTTCGGGAATTCTACAGTCATTTGTGACAGCATTTTTACCCGGCTGCGCCAGAGTAATGACAATATGATTATTGCATGTGTATCTTTGTCTGAATTTTTAAAAAGAATCATGTAATTTAAATGTTATATCAAAACTTTTATAATCTACAAAACATAAAATAACAAAAATAGCGTCGATCATTATTTCAGCATTTATTTACTACACACGCTTTTCAATCTCAGTTTTAATTTTGTAACGTAAAGACTACAAAATGGATAGTGCATCTATTCAAAACCATTCAATCGTCGACCGAGAACATAGGTACTATAGACTATAAGCATACTATATATCTACTATACTAAAAAGCACTAAAACCAAGAAACCTATAATGTTTCCGTTTTTACCTATTTACAAAAACCATAAGTGCGTGGGATCTGGTGATCTAATATAGGTATGTACCTAGCACAAGTTTCACGACAAAGCTTTGCAAAATGAGGATCTATTAGATATTTTTTTGTAAATAAACTAAACTTTAACACGAGATTCGATCCAACAACTCAACGGAAATACGAATTTCGCCCCGTCACGTCAACCCAACGCACTCCCGTTCGATAACTCACTCGCACATCTCGATATATGAGCTCTATATAACGAAATGCTGCGAGCGTGACATCGTTCGGAAACGCAGTGACGTCACGAATCAGCGTCTACTCTACAAATGGTGATGTGATGTGAGACGGATATAATTACATAATATAGCGTAGGCAGGAAGCTAGAAAGTAGGAAGCGGGGATGTGAACGTGTTAATCCGACATTATACGTATATTTAACCCATCACCTGTAATGTAAGTAAGCATGGCGTACTGAACACGACGTCTCACCTGAATGTCTTCGAATACGTCATCGGTGGAGCCGTGCGTGTTGCTCGCGCCGGGTGTTAGCGGCGTGCCCGTGCTGTTAGTCGACGGTTTCGTGCTGGTCTGCAAAGCGGTAGTTAGTTTATTTAATGAAAATTGCGAGTTTTCTCGATAAAAGTAGATATTTGGATGTGTGTAATAATATTTAAAATATTTTTCACCAGAATGCTTATGACCCAAATGAACATAAATTCAGGGGAAATTTGCGACTCAGATCTGCAAACCAGTCCATATTAAACTTGACAGCGAAATGTTTTTGCTAGTAAAGTTTGACCGTTCAAACATATCTTATTGTAAATTATCTGAATACCTACTGTTAAGTTCGTGACTTTATTTATCAAATTTCGAAAATTGAGGCGGGTATAAATGATGAGGTTCAATGTTTTATATTTTCACGGAAGATGCAAGCGTTAATTTCGTCTCGATGTGTCAGAAAGCGCGCAAAATGGCTGGAAAAGGTGTTTCATTGTTTAGTTGTGAGGCCAAATTGCATGGTCTCATATCTAATTGGCACCTTAGCCTTAGATGTTCAAAATACTATACACAGTTTCGTTCTAAAAGCTTCACTACTATTTCTTTTCCGTAGCAATGTATACGTAAATTAAGCTTTAGATTACGTTTGTCGGTTATTTATTAGCATTGTGCAAAAAATAACTCTAAAATCACCTGCGAGCCCTGTTGGCTGAGTTTCCGCGGCGCGGGCTGCGGCGGCACCGCGGTGGGCGCGTGCGCGGCTAGCTTGCCGGGCGCCGCGTGCACCGCGTGTACCGCGGGCGCCGTATGCACCGCGTGCACCGCGGGCGCCGTATGCACCGCGTGCACCGCGGGCACCGCGTGCGTCACGCGCGGCACCGGCGGCGACGCGTGGTTGCCCACTAGCGGCGCGGTGACGTGGTTCGTCGTCGGTTTCGGCGCCGGTTTCGGATTGATCACAGTCGTGACCGCGGGCGCGTGTGCGGGCGCTACTATGGGCGTGGATATAGCTGTGGGTGCCGGTGCAATGTTCACATTCGACAGGCTCGTCTTGTGCTCCCTCATTTCTTCCGATATCGACTTCGGACGGTCGCCTGGATGGGACAAGTGAAAAATCTATATTATAACAGCGAAGCAAATACTTCGGCGTTGCATATTATTTTTTTCTTAGTGATACTTATTTAGGAGTCCCACGGTAGTTTTTCCCGCGTTCATACTAATTTTCACTTATTATTCCAATTTCATGTTTCTTAATTCGATAATGTCGGTCATTGATAAGTCACTTAGAAAGCTACTTTGCATTTATCGTACTCGTAGATTGAAAAGGGTTTTTTTTTGAATCCCAATATCATAAATGCGAATTTTAGTTTGTTTCGCTTCCGTGCCTTATCAACTTAAAAATTCACAATGAAATATCGCATACACGTTGTCAGCGGTACAGATAATGATCCACCTTTAATAAAAAAAAAGTATTGCTCCCAAAGGGATATAAATTTGACAAGACTAAATCTAGATGAACGCGGGCAAAAGCTAGTGATGAATAGTAATGAACAAGCTTTGGCAATAATAGCGCAGTTATGGATTTTATTGACATTACGGGGTACCTTGTTCAGGTGCGATGGTCCGCTGCAGCACGAGCCGCACGAACCTCTCGTGCCCGGTGAGCACGGCGACCGCCGCCTCGTGGCGCGCCTTTTCCATATCGACGCCGTTGATCTGAAAACATTAGTTTGAACAATAAAAAAATAAATAAAAATTGAAAATGAATTTTGAGAACATCACTTAAGGTTTATAATAGCTCAAAAACAATGTTAACCACCCGTTAATCGTTTGTTTACGCAATTTTGCCGTTATTCTAGTCTAGACTATTCGAGTCTGTGTAAGTCTGTTTTTATTTACAACATAAGCGGCTTGGGATTAAATTCATTATATGACTCGTGCCACTTTTTATCCCGGAACAAAGCGTTCCCGAAGTGGTTCCTAACTAGATAGCGGATAGCGACTAATTTCACCCTAGTAAAGGTAATTAAAGAAATATTATGTAATACTACTGTTTTATTTCCTCGCAATCGAAGTGAAAAGCAGAGTTTATAACTCGTCCAAAAAATCATTTTATCCTCGACATTACTATCAGCAGCCCTCGCCTTCGGCTCGCGCTGCTAAAAGTCTCGGATAAAAATGGTTCGTTTTGTGCACTGTAAAATCTACTATGAATCATGGTACTCACGGAGACGATCTTGTCGCCGACCAGCATCTTGCCGTCCTTGGCAGCGGCGCCCTGCGGCGAGATGCGCGATATGTATATGGCGTCGCTGTCCTCGCGGTACGGCGGCGAGCCCACGCCGCCGGCGATGCTGAACCCGAGCCCGGCGCCGTCGCGGATCAGCGTCGTGTGCACCAGCACCTTCTGCTGGTACGCTGCGGAGCAGACAGGGGGCGTTACACTCTAGCTAGGGTATATTATGTCGTGGCCACATCAAATTATTGGCCATTTCGTGAAGTATCACCAAACCAACCTAACCCAGAATGATGCTCTACCACACCAAATCTAACCCAGAATGATGCTCTAGTAGATATGGCAACGACATATACAATAAGAATGTTTTGAAGTTGGGCTTGGGGAGTAAACCTACGAAAAGTGTGATCGGGCGGGGTGAACGGAAGTTGAGAACAAGATATACGCTGATAAAGTCAGAAAGAGAGAGTTATGTTCGTATACCTGGATAAGTTATGTTTTATTTTAATGAAACTATCTTCCTGTCTGGTTGCCATTTTGATTTTTGTTACGGCAAAATTGAATGGTTTAATACAATTTATTATTATATTTATGCAAAAGGACTCTTATTTACATCTCTTTTCATGGAGTACTTTCTATTAGCGAGGAACGATTTGCAGACGTAGATAGACATCGGGGCACTTATTTTATGTAAGTGTGGGTGTGTGTGTGTAATAAAGTAAATTTGATTTGGTACGACCGAACCTAGTGTATGGTTTGTTTGGTAAAGTTCGCGACCGAAAGTTCCCCACCGAAGATCGGTCACCGGCTTATTTGCTACCGATGTTCGGTTGGGCAGCATATTTGGTCAGTAAACTCTTCTGTCGGTTGCCCATCATTGACACCGCGCTGGGTTGGTCACTGTGCCCACTGGTCACTGATATTGTATCGTGAACATGTCCACCAGGGCGACCGAATCTTTTTCGGTCTGATTGATTTCTCTCCGTGTAGGTACAGTAGGAATGTTAACAGAAAACCAATAGTCACCGGGGGGTACGTAAGGCTGCGTGGGCGGCGGCGGCGACGCTTGCAGCCGCTGGTACGCGTCGCCGGTGGGCGCGTGGGTGGGCGCGGGAGTGGGCGCGGGGGCGGGGGTGGGCGGCGACGGGTTGGGCAGTGCCGCGGCGACCGGCGTGGTCGGCCGCACGCTCTCCGCCCCCAGCTCCTTCTGCTCCGGTTCGAACTCTTGCGCGTACTGGTTGCCGATCACGAGCGACTTCACCGGCAGACCGCGCCCGGTCGGTATCTGGCAAACAAGAGATTCGATACGAAAATTTTATTTATTTAAAACCACCTTACAGTTTCAGATAATGCGATAGAGTAGCACTATAAGAATATAAGTATATATTTATATTGCAATTCTAATATAGGTCTCTCTCCCATTGGTCGCTCCCTCATGACGAGGTCGTCGTCATCGTCGGCTGAGGATGCTGGTGCTGCGATCCGAATAATCTCTGACAACCGAGTAGAACTTAGTCGAGGATGGGCCTTTCACTTGATCGCTCCATCTGGTAGGGGACCGCCCGCAGGCTCGTTTACCTTCAGTGTTCCCAAATACGATCAGCTTTTTAAGGCTCTCATCTTCCTTCCTCATTATGTGACCGAAACTTAGGTACCATAACACAACTTTATAAATAAACAACTGTCAAAAGTGTTTACATATTTGTGATGCTGACTGTACTACATTAGAGGTTATTAATATATTCTATTTTTTACCTTTACCTGTCCATTCTCAAGTGTGGAAACAGTGTCCGCTGTACTGGAAACTGAATGATGGCTCGCACCGCTCGGCGCTCTGCTGTGTGTCCTAAAACAAACATGTATTCACAGTAAGTTCGAAAGTAGCCTACAATTATTATTAAACTGATGGAAATTATAAGTAACCTACATTTTACACAATATTAAGTAGCATTCTAATCGTATATATAATATTTCAAAATAAAATGCTTGGATCTCTGTTTAAAAAGATGTGAAGATTTCATTATAAGAATTTATTGTTGGACGTATTATATTTAGTCAAATATTGAAATGAAAGTGGTAATAGATAGAAGATGGTGACGGATTACTATACTTGAGAAGCAATTTTTGAAAAGTCTTTTAAAAAGTGAGAAATACAAAGAGGTTGGATTTAATGATTTTTTGAAAATTCTTTTTTTTTTTACAAACATTGTAAACTGTCAGTGACGATGACTGTAGAAGGAAATTTACATCACCTGGTCGAGTTAGGTGATTCCCTAGTGATGACAAGAGTGAGCGTTGCCCCACTGGCTTTCAACACTTCCACCGCATAGTAATGGTCCACGTCGACAACGGACGTGCCATTCACTGACAACACTTTATCACCGACCTGCAACCAGAACACATGAAACATCAACAAATCTCCAGACATAGCTCCATGCTGAGGCTACAAACGGTTAGCTACAAGCGAGCTGAATTACTAAGTAGCTAATTGAAATAATCTGTTTGTTATCCGGGTGTAGAGTCATATTATATGCTTTTAAAATGCAGACCTGCGCGCAAAGGCAAACTGGATACAAATAAGCAATAGTGAGTTAACCCAAATTGTAGAAATTTTGAGTAAATCGTGCTTCGAAATTATAGCGCAATTTTGTGGCAACATTTTTTATGTTCAACATTTTGTTGGTATTTAAACAATGTAATAAGGTAAACACAATTAAAAAACTTTCTCTAACTCCTAATAAAGCTTTCTGTATCAATAATATAATTTTGTGGGTTAACATGTTATTGCTTATCGGCGTCCAATTGTTTGCCTGATGACATTGTGTGACGTGAATGAATATGGGAGCAGTCAGTAGAACACTCAAAACAAGCGACCATAATATTATAGTGGTATAAAATATGACATTAGACATCCTTACTATAGTATTACAAATTCGAAAGTGAGTTTTTTTGTTGTTTTATTTGTGTATTTGTTACGCCTTCACGTCTTGACGGCTCAACCGATCACCATGAAATTTTGCATACATGTTGTCAGGGGTACAGGGATGGACATAGGATACTTTTTATCTCGGATTTCCCACGGCAACTCCGAAATTGCCACGGCTGAAACCGCGGAGAACAGCTAGTATAATAATAATATAACAATTTTGTTATTGCAAATTAACCATATACTAGTGGTATACGCACCCTGAGACCAGCTAAGTACGCGGGGCCGTTAGGGGTGACACGCGAGATGAAGATGCCGTCATCGTCACCCACGTACGGCGTGGAGCCCCGCCCGCCGGCGATGCTCAGCCCTAGGCCTCCGGCGGCACGCGCGATGCGCACTTCGATGCATCGCTGATCGTTCACTATGCGGGCTTCGCTCGGCGCACGCTCAGATACCGATTCGCCTGTAACAATAATCATACATTTTTTAAACATATCAATTCATCTATCTGTTTATAGATCTGTTTATAAGGAATGGGCAAGTTGGCAATAGTACATTGTTATCCTAGGGGTGAAAGTAACTTATTTAGTCCCGAGACGGGGTTTGGCGCCCGAGCGTAGCAAGGGCGCCAATTGATCGAGGGACTAAATAAGTCTTTCTCCCGAGGATAACACTGTGCTTTTCATTACGAATGCAAGGAAAGTCAAAATAAAAATAGGAATTAGCTAAAGAAAAAATGAGTGAAGATCGGATAGTCGCTTGACACTTTCCCACCTATTTCTTTTTCTTTGGCCGGCTAGCTATTCAGCCAGTATTTTTTATTTACATTGTGGCGACCTAAAAAAAATATTTTCTTTAATTATTAAGTATTAATTAAAGAAAATAAAAAAATATAAATAGGAATTAGCTTAAGAAAAAGTGAGTGAATTTTATTTTAATTAATACCTACTTAAACTTTACGTTATTTCAATTTTACATCGCGCTGGCTGTATAGAAAGTTGAAACATGGTTCAATAGAAATGTGAAAATAGACCTAGTTTTTTTTTAATAATTTGACAGTTGTCAGTTGAAAGCGATTCTCCCTAGGGCTGAAAAGGGTTACTTTCAACCCGCTTCTCAGGCAACTTCAGACCTATACTTTCCGAGTATGAGTAATGAAAAATTTTTTTTAGTCCGGTTTGTAGATTAATAAAAAAAGTGGACACGTATTTTTCATATTTTTACGTAATCAAATAATAACGGCGATACATTGAGTTGAAACTTCGCGTGACGTCACTATCGTCTATCCGGTGCAGTTTGTATGGGGGCTTATAGCGGTTAATGACGTCACGACTCACGAGCCCCCACCCTAAACTTTTATGCGCTATATCTATGTATATTTTCCGTAATTTAAAAAAGCAAAAAATACGTGTCTATTATTTTTTTATTTTCTGACGAACTAATTAGAATTTTGATTTTCAAAAGTCGTCTACATCCCTATTGACTGATCAGTCAATCAGATTGTCATGTACCTAACACACAACACAGCGTCGAAAATACTGAATTTAGAATCATATACGTAATATATAATTCATAGCTTATAATATATAGAAGAAATATTTGTAAAAGAAGTCGGTGCAAATAAATAAAAATAGCAAACGGATAGAATTGCAAGAGAACAAAACTATTCACCGTGGTGCGCGTACAGCCGCGGCCGTTGCACAGTTTGCATAATAATATTATGTACAGTGACTTTACATATCCAGCAAGTAAATGCGGAAAGCAGTAAACGTAGCTCGAGAGAAATGAGGTAGGTACCTAAATATGGGGAAAAAACTAAAAACCTTTTTATGGACGCTTACAGCAATGACATTATAAGTTACTTAAATATCATTGGCTTACAGACGTTCTCCGTCCAGCTTTTTGAGTAGATGGTAATCCTAACACATCAAGTGCCTTATTCATTTGGTATGGAAAAACCTATATCGCGTAGTTAATCAGATACTCATGTAGGTATAGGTATGTATTAGAGAGTTAAATGCAGCTGCTGCTAACAGATATACATAATATATAAGACAGAACAGAGTTATTTTCTTGTCAGTATCGGTAGCTTATATAATTACGACAAATTGTTATACTTTACCATTAATCTCGATCTCAATTTCAATGACTATAATTATTAAAATTTAAACATAATAATATATTCAGTAATAGCCTAAAGCTATAAAAACAACTACTAAGCATATAATACTGTTGGCAAAGTAGCGGTGATAAATAATAGCGTTTTTTTATTCTTTTTTTCATAGGTGGGTATTATGATACTCGTACTGTTCAATTAATATTTTGAATGTATCAAAATACCTTTTAACTACGTATATACTATCAAGTTATAACAGGATACAGCTGATTCATTGATTGACTGATATACAAATGTAACAGCACCGTGTACTGAAGCCTAAAAAATTCTACTTATTTCGCTTTAGTGTCTAAAAAGAGCGGAGATCATTTTGAATAATATAGTTTCACTAGTTGGGCCTCGCGGTTTCACCCGCGTTAATTTCAGAGTTCCCGCGGGAATTCCGGGATAAAAAGTACCCTATGTGTTAATCTGATGTATCAGCTATATTATTGTAAAGTTTCATTTAAATCCATCGAGTAGTTTTTGCGTGAAAGAGTAACAAACATCCATCCTTCCATCCATCCATCCATACATACTTACAAACTTTCGCGTTTATAATATTAGTAGGAAGTAGGATAGTAGGATTAGGATGTAGGTAACAATCTTATAATTTACAAAATGCATAAGTGACGTAACGGCGGTGGGTCAAAGTTAAGATGACAAATCAAAAATACAAATCAATTTTTTTTTTGCAAATTTCTACCATGAACTAGATATACCTAACCTTAACTTTTTAAGACGATAAAATAAACAAATACACACACTCCAATTTGCTACTCCAATTTGCATGTTAGCTACATAGACGTCTCTATACCTACTAGTGAAATCCTGCTATCATTTTACGTAACACAATACTTATCGTGTACTCAGTATATAATATATCGATAGTATCTAAAATAATTACAATGTCATCGAATTACAATAAGATCTAATTTAGTAAACAAAGACGATCAATATAGCGAATTGACTGGACGCAGATAAACACTCGTTATCGCTGATGATGTAACGCGTACGGTAACGATTTGTTCGCCGTTTTGGGTTGCGCAATCCTTGCATACCTCATACATACCTTTATGTTTATTTTAGCATCATTCATAACCCATAAATAAGTGTAAGGTCGATATGTACCTACATAATGTACTAGCCATGGCCAACTTGATCGTAAAAACATACGTTTATAACATTTTGGAAGTGTGAAACAAGTAATTATAACATGTCTCTGATCTTACTCAGATGTATCTGTAGGATAACTGATCGTTTATTCAATCACGGTAGAATTAATATTAATTAAAAAACATTTAAGTTCCGAAGACGCTTCTTCCGCATAATTGAATAATTTTAAATAATTTCCGATAAATTCAGCGATTAAAAACTCTACAACCTGACAATAATAAATTTAATCACAAAGCTCTCGTATTATTCGCGAGAGAATAGGAAAGATAAAGCGCCTATTAAATTTCATTAATTATCTCAATTAAAGATAATAACATTCAATATCCCTGAGAGGACGATACGTAGCCGCTTCGTACCGCCGGGACTATGTTCGTTGTTAATTTGATAGTGGGAGTTCCAAAAGTGCCGGCATCGGAATTACGGGAGTAACTTGTTGGTCCGAATGGTTGACCCCTTGACGATATTACAACGAACGTAATGGTACAAATAAAAATGCAATGAAATGCACACACATATACATCGAAGGTCAATATGAACGAGCGAGTAATAATAATTTCACGATTCAAAACTATCGCAATAAGATAATTTGACCTTTTAAAACTCAACATACTATTATAAATAGGCACTTCAGTACCTAATTTTAATATATGTATAACTACAATAATCGAGGACAAATGCATAGCATTAAAATATGTTCCCTAAATAGGGTTGGGTAAAAAACAGACCCCTAAACCCAATAAACCCAAACTGGATAAAAAGGCTGAAAAATCTGTCAGAATAGGAAGCTTAAAGGGAGTTTTTATAACTTTTCTGTCAAATAAGTTTGAGATGTTTGCTTAACGGGTCACGTATGCGACATCTAGATCTGAATAAAGTTTTAAATACGCAGGCTCCAGAATACTAGCGGCGGCGCGACGTTCTGAATTGGCCGCAATAAAGCCAATCATATACTGTACTTTTAAGCCAGGATGATAACCTTAACCAACAATACAACTATTGTATCCTAGAACGAATCGTGACGCCGCACAGAGGAACTCGTGACATTTGCCAAGTAGCCCCATTTCACGAAGCTGAACGCTCTTTTGTAGGAATTATACTGAACGGTTTATTTCTAATCGGAAAGTAATAGACAAGTGAAAGTTACGCGCTAGATTATATATCATGTAACAATAACGAAATTACACAATAACACTACGCGATTCAATCACGATTCACGATCACTATGGCAGGAAAAAATAGTACAATAGGTGAAAATGTAGGAACTCTCAATAATCATGTTAAGTGGAGTAAAATCTTAGAAGCGCTAGTTAGAGTAAGAGGGGCGACTTAATATAATGTCAGGTAATGGGAGAGCTAAATGAGCGTTAATGTAGCTTTAATGTAAGAGTAATGTAAAGTCACTCGCTTCAAAGGCCACTAATCTGTAGTGTGTAGTCTTTCGTTTAAATTAATAACATTCAACTAAGTAACTAACCAGTAACAAAGTGTAGTTCTATGTCAAAGTTATTTCCAGCATTAAAGGAAAAGCAAATATTTGTCCCAACAAACTTTGAACTTCGCGCAGGAAGAAGCATGGCCTTGTTGTACGTGTAATTCGCACATGCTGTTAATTATAATAATGACAACACTATACAAACAGAAGAGCCCGTCAATCCGGTCGAGAATTGAATGTGATTAGAATAATACCATCGGTCGATTTATATTACACATACTCTATAGGTACTACGTACTCGTAGTTGTGAAATAAGGTAGTGAAGTAAACACACCCGAATATGTAAGCGATGATCACATACATAAAGTAGGCACTCGTAGTGACAACAGTAGGTACTTTTTCACCTTCACGTGAAACAACATTTATATTCCAAACCGACGTACATAATAACCTTATCTGTGTAAGTGTATCTACTAGTAGTGAATTGTTAGGAAATGTCGCGCTGGACTATTACAATGCATTTGTACATGACATGAGCGTATGTATTGTAAGCAACTTTGTGATGATGATTCTACAGACAGTATGTTAGTTGTCAGTGTCACAAAGAATAACGCACATCACATATTTTCTAATTACTTTAGTTTGAAGATCATAACTTCAATAAAGTGATATCCTGATATCTGTTTACGTATTAGAAATGACGAAAGCTTTTTAATTTCATAAACTATTAAGTCGCATTTCATTGATTTAATAGTTCCATTAAAAGATACGTTAATACTTCCGTACATTCATAGATAGTTTCTTGGATTGTAGAGGACATCTATTATAGCCATTTGGTCTTCACCTACAACCAATTAATTGTACAAAATTGTCGTTAAAGTAAATTGCAGACATTAGAAAAGAACATTATATTTTATGTCGCATCTTAATTTGCATACTTCGTGATTATAATTTTAATACTTTGCGAATGTAAATGTGTTATAAGAAAACACTAATAGGAAATTCATTTTTATGTGAACGATGAAAGTACTCAATAAAATACCGATTACCTAGATTCTGAAATGATTAATAAAAGAAAGGAAAATTGATTCGGCACAAAAATATAATAAAATTAAACTACCAAATCCATAATCAAAATTAGGTGCACTATCCATATAATAGTCTATACAATAATAACAATAAATTATAATTATTACACTAACAGTAATTTATACTGTAATATATGTAATAACCATTATTATTTATTTTGAGACAGCAACACAATCTTTTGTAGTATTTTTTGTAGTATTTTTATCTAAAGGTTTGGTTCATCAGATTTTTTCGACGTTAATAAACATGAAGTACCTACTTATTTGTGTTATAGTATTTTTATTATTTTAGTAACATTTACTTTCCGGTAAGTGAATTACACAATCCATTATTATTATCAGTGAAAGGAAACTGAACTTACGCTTTTTTCTCCTTATCACACCCATTTCCTTGTCTAAGCCTGTCTCGAACTACTTCCTGACTGTCCGTGACCAAACGAGTAGACGTTTTGCCGACACCCGAAGCCTAACCCGTAGCGATCTGATAACTCCAAACATCAATCAATTTTCAATGCCGGCTGGTCAATTGCCCTGGTGCATTAGACATAGGTCGTTCTCCGATAACTGTACTTAACGCTCGTAAAAACAGCACAATATAACTTTCTGAGAATGGTTTGATTGTTGGAAACTATGGTTCACCGTGGATATAAATTCGTATTGTTGGAGACGCATGCGTGCGCGCAGTCTGAAGCGCTTGCGATAACGGAATGCGCGCAGCATCCACCGCGAGGAGGCAGTGGCGCCGGCGCTCGCATCCGCGACCTCTCCACTCGATTAAAAATAGAAAGTCACAAACAACCTGGCGCATACCTAATTCCTTTTATTTTTACCCCTGCGTTACCTACCCATTACACCGATAAATTGATCGCGGCCTAATTCGTACACTTTCAAATTCTATTTATTATAATAGAAACTGAAGCGTTGTATCCCAATATCATTATGGCTGGTAAAAGAATTTGCTTGCGTTGCTAAAAAGAATAATGCAACTTTATAAAGGCTCCTTCTTTGTTACAAAACAAAATCGATTTGACACACACAATCTAATTCTATACGAAAGTGCCCGTTATAACGAACAAAAATATTCAATTCATTATTCGTTATGCATGCTTAGATGTGATAGACGTATATCTTCATCAAGAAGTTGTGATGCGAGTATATCAGAATTATTACATATTATATTGATTCATTATTTTAGAAAAGCTACTCTTATAATGATAATAATAAATCTCTGACACATAGTAACGACGGCCGGCATTTCTTCGAGGCTTTACTTCCCAAGTACCATCTAGAACTATTTAAATCTGGGGGCCCGGTAGTGTCCCCGCCAAGACGAGTCAAGCAAAGCATATAAGAGTACCTATATTTGGACATAGATAAGCAATAGTGTGTTAACCCACACTGGAGAAATTTTGAGTAAATCGTGTTTTAAAAGTATAGCGCCATTTTGTGTCAAAAATTTTTATAATAAATATTTGGTTACATATTTAAGCAATGTAATAAGGTAAACACATAATTAAAAAACGTTCCCTAACTCTCAATAAATCGTTCTGAATCAATAACTTAAGTTTGTGGTTTAACATGTTATTGCTTATCTGCGTCCATTTAATACCTACCTTTTCTCGAAGCACTTCGTCGTTTTTTTGAACCCTTATAACTTGGGTTTGGATTATACCAGATAAACAAAATTCTCGGCATATGTTGTCAATAGCGAACTTACTAAACATATAGGTAAAGTTTTAATTGCATTGCTCTTATACTTTTATTCTTAGAGTTTACTGATATCTAAAAAACCCTAATATCGTCACTGACTCACTGATGATCATCAAAATTCTTAGAGTATTTCCTAATGTCCTAGAATGCTGGAATTTAGTATGTAAGTTAGTAAGTACACAAATACCTTTGATCCCCTAACCCCTTAAAAGTTTGTATGAGACTTTCGGAATTTTGACGCTCGAGGTCGGAGGATCGAGCTACATATTTTGACTGAGGTATGGAGTTTGTGAATTTAGGCCTTGTATAGTTAGAAGCTTGACTCTATATGAGATCTGATAATTTTTTGACAGTGCGAGTCATATGGTCTCGCCTTGGCAACATTTAACATGAGAATACTTTTGGTGGGATAATAACTTTACTAACACCGCCTTTCTACTTTAATTTCAATTTTCCTTTGCATCCTAAGATTGTCTAGAAGAGATCGCTTTGAGAGATAAGATCGCTTATACTGTTATACTTGACAGGTTAACTAAAACTTGAAATTATTTCTGCATTAGCTGTTCTTAAAAATCTGTTTTAACACATAAACAATATTTAATTAGGTTTATTTTAAATATTTCTAAAATTTTAAATCATATAATAGTAAGCACCTATTTAGATTATGTTTGAACTCGTATCAAGCACGATGGACACCAGACCAAAATGCATGTACTACATACATAGGTAATATTATGTGCTACGGCCTACGATATTGGCGATTGCTCTATGGTCAAAGAAAAATTTTACGTATCATAGACTGTAGTGATGTAATAACATAAACAAACTTTAATATATTAATGCGTACCTAATTATAAATGCGATGTTTAAAGCTGACACATCACGAAAATACGTATACATTAATGACTGGAGCGATTTACTTTTACCGCTCACTTGATAGAGAAAATTAGAAACTAACGTAAGCCTAGAATATAATAATTACTATATCGGCGCTTGGTTTACTGAGTGTATAGCTTTCAGTTAAATAACGGCTGCATTCGACAGGACTTGCAGTAATATAAGGCGGCTTTCGAATTGCAGTCTGCAGTCGGATGCGATATCTACGAGTACTTTGGGCAAATTTTAACAATTAACAATTTCTACTATGATTTCTTTTCACATACCTATAGCTATTTGATCTGACTAGGTTATAGGATAATTTGAATAATATTCCAATCGTGACCAGCTAAATATTAACTAAGTAACTTATCTATAAATCTGACAGCACTAAATTATTTTTAAAATTATGCATATTTTTTATTAGTCCTAAAAATCAAATCATTTAAATTGGTATTTATTTGACAGCTACCGATATTAACCAATTTACAGTACCTAGCACCCCATTAGCACTAATGCTTAATTTTTGACCGAGTTGAAAAAGAAGGAGGTGGGTTGATTTATTTTTTTATTCCAAAACCCAGACATTTTCTACTGACCATTAGATTGACGCAAGACTGAGCTATGACCACCACGGCGGTCGGGCAGTCCGCAAATCAAGAGACCACGGATTCAATTCCCAATCTGGGGACGGACTTTGAGTGATTAACTACCTAAAGTCCGTTTATATCTACAGACATTGAGCGTGTCAGACAGGTTCCGCGACAACACGTGGGGAGGGCAGAAATGTGGCCAGCAACCAACAGACACCGTTTATTTACAAAAAATATCTGCACGGTTCCGATGCTAGAGCCATTGATATACCACACCTAGTAGTAAATCAATGGCTAGAGCACTCAGTTCGGCATGTAACGTACACGTAGGTACAGACATGAACGCGCAGACAAAATATTATTTCCGCGAATACTGACCGGACACGGGCCGTGTCTGTCGGCTGTAGATATAAACGGACCTTAAAGGTTCCGCTTTCCAGTCTGAACGTAAAGTTTAAGCTATATCTATAGTATTGCTTCATTATATCTGCCATACAAGCTTAAATATAGGATCAAGTATAAATGTTGAAATGTATGTTCTAAGGTTTTATTACTATTCTTTAACTTCAAAATTTCTTTTTTTCTTATTCTGTATAAAAACTAATATAAATATGTAAGTATTATTAAAACAAAATAGCTAGCGTAACGTAGAAGCACGTAGCAGCGGGCGCTTAAGCTACCGGTCATTATTATTATTTGTTTATTACCGCTAAAACTAATGAACAATTTTAACTGAATCGGTAATTTATTTGACAAATAACGACAGAAACAGTAGCACTAATGCCTACATTTTTATTCCAAAAAAATAACTTCAAATTAGATAAATTAATATCATAAACTAGTAGAAAATTCTCATACACCTTACACAAAATTATGAATAGATATAATATGCAAGGATGCCAATTAGATACGGCACGCGTCCAACTTAATCGTCAGACAGATGGTAAACCCACTTGCCACCTCCGTAACGAACTGGTTTCGAAAGGACAATTTTCATTTTTGACTGTTCATTTTTATTTATCTGCATTTGATACGTGTGCATAACTGTTATGGTTATAATAAGAATACAAAAACATTTTTAGAAGTCAACAGAGACGTTAATATAATAATATATTTTAACGTAGGTGGTTTGACACAGAACTGTCTCTCCAACTCTATGTATGTTCTGATAACACCTTTTATGGTTTTATATCGCGTCATTATTGTAACTGCACTTTTGCTAATATGCAAACGTGTACTGTTAGGAAATGGCGGATTATATTCTTGTATGAAACGCGAAATGATTTAAGATTCAATTTATCTACTATCGTTATACCCGTGTTACGGTGATAGTATATCAAGGGGCTGCACGGTTGTTTCGCTTCAATAACTCATTTCACAGGTTCGCTTTCGAGATCTGTGCCCGCGGCGCGGATGTCAAACCGCAGCCCACAGTTCTCATTGCACCAGTATGGTTGGCGCCTATCATTAGATAGATTGTTATTACAGTTTGCAAAAACTTTTTTGTTGAGCACATGAAAACAGATTGCGAACGTGAATATCCCGTGGGGAAAGAGTTCTTACAAGACGAAACAATGACCAATTTCACCTAATCAAATTCTAATATTAGTTTCACCTGCAAAAACTATGGTGAAGTGAAAAAAAACATAATCTCGATCAAAGAATTCAATCATTTATATTATGTTAGTCTCGCAAAAATTCGAAAGTGGTTCGTCAAAGAATGTTTTTCCAGGATAATTTTTAAGTGATAAGTTATAAAATTAGGAGTTCTGCGGGAATTCCGAAAATTACGCGGAAAATGGCGCATTATAATTATGGTGTTACAAAGTCTCTTTTGCCGTTATGGTGTAGAAATACTGTAACAGTTTAAGATCAGAAGGTAACTATCCAACAGCAACAACAATCAACATGGATATAAAGACAACCTCATGTAAGGTTTCACTATTGATGAAATGGATAAGAGTTATCACTAAACATGACATAAGTCATGATAAACAGAGAGTATGATAGAAAAGTAGGTATTTTTCCATAATTTATATGCCGTTCTTAATGCTTACTTTATTTAAAGTACTTATTCATTAAAACTTCAATAACTCATTGGAACTTGAAAGCACTTAAGTGTATTGAAATCGCCAGAATTCGTCTGACAAAAATATCAGAACCTACAGAAATTAATATCCTTATCGAATATCGAACAACCAAAAGTCATAAAAACATTAGAGTAAACCCCTTTCAAATAAATCAAATTTTATTGATTAGGTACGGTCAATGCATTGAGGAGTTAAAGCACCTCGTATATCTATTTGAAGGCTTAGGTTAAGCTGAAAGATTTCCGGAAAAGCAAAATATGAGAAACCCAGCTAGCTATAGGGCCGGGAATCATTACTGCGAGATTGATTTAGACAGATGGAATGATTAGAGGAGAAAGCCAGAGACGCGAGATAACGCTAGATCTGTTATTTAGATCAGTTGCTCAAGATAAAATACCACTGTGAAAATGATATACCGGCTCACATTGTTGGAGCAAAATACTGAGATAGATTGATAAAGCGGTTCAACTGTTGCACGAATGTGGAGCTAAGTATTAGCCTCACAGGTAATTACAAGTGATTAATAACATTAGAACCCGACATAAGGACTTTCACAGTGTTAAATAACATGCGGATGCTTGAACACTGAGATAACAAAATGATAATCGCGCAGTCATTATGATAAAGCGAATAAAGCGAAAGGTGTATTTGTGTACAACTCCGTAATAATAGTCTCAATTTGTAATCTATGACACTGATCTATAATTTTAAAAATAAACTATGTAATTTGCTGACGCCCCGCGTCTCTCAGATTAGTAATGTACCTACCTAAGAGTATTAAAACAACTCTGTTATTTTTCAAGTTTATATCATCAACAATCGACATTACTTTTTGAGAGGCTATTATTAATTATTAGAAGACCAAAAGTTTGAAATTATGCATAAAAAATTAGCTCTCACAAGCGAAATTAAATTATTGAATATTATGATTTTTATTTGACATGCGTTAATTTAGGTACATTAAAAAGAAACAAGTATTTATATTGCACATCGCAATATCTGTATGTTTTTCCTATACGTATACATACCTATATTTGCGTGTACATGAACTTTTTTTCGTTCGCTCAACCCTAGCCTCATGTAACTCGTACTAGAACTAACTACCGAGCACCAAGCACCGTTTCGCAACGAAAGCTCATCTGTTACAATTTGTTATCCATAGTGAAGCAACCTTCCGACTTACATAGCTTTGCCATACTTTCAATCTGATAGCTAACATAACATTTTATTATGTTGAGGGGTAACAAAACTAACCAACTGATCTCATGATTAGAAAAAGTAGTGAGTCATAATAGTATAGTTATAAATTTTATAAATCGCATCAAACCTTCGAATAAGAAATATGCAAATTTTTTAGAAAGAGCTTTAGTGAATTTTAATAAGAATGACAAACCATATTTCTGAAGAAATAAATCTTTTAATGTATCCGATGAATTTTACTTTCTTTCTTTCATTCGTTAATTAACCTTTGATCTTAAATATTTCAACAAAGAACATACTCTTCGACAAAGCGGTATTATACGTAGACACAAAAATTATTATCTACATCAAACATACATGCAGCTATAGAATCACTTAAAATTAAGGGATAGTGACATAATTTCGGAGAACAAAAGAAACAATGGTCTTACCCGAATAGATAAAATCACAAAGGACCTTACTTGCTTTGAATGTGAATTCCATTATGGAACACATGATGCCACGAACAGTCGACTTGGTAAAGGACATTTTAATTTAAAAAAATTTTGTTCTAAATTCAATAATTTTATTATTTCCAATAATAATTATAAGGGAAAGAGTTAAAAATTCGCTGAAGTAAAATGTGTTTAAGAGGACGTGTCGATACACAATGCGGGTAAGAGCAGTTTTAATATAGGCCTAGTTCATTAGAGCGCACCAGCTAGGGGCAAGAGTGTTCTGCACCAGCTATTGTTAACCGTCCTCAGAGGGCGACCCAGCTCTCGCGGCCTACTTGTCCACACACGCATAACAACCTATATGCAAACGATGTGATTGGCACTTTAAAGCCGATTCACAAAGACTTATTAAGTTATGCAGACTATTCGTTAAGCGATTGGTAGAAAGCTTGTATGTGAAATGTTAACACCATATTTTCTTATAATACCTACCATACTTGTGTTGCTTATCAAAATCAGCTTTTGCCCGCGGCTTCACTCGCATTCATGTAGATTTGGTCTATCAATTTTCTATCCCTTGAATTAGTTAAACCGATCATCAAGAAATTTCGCATACCTTTACGTTGTCAGTAGTACAGAGAAGGACAGTACCTTTCATCTAGAAAGAAAGTAGGTACTGTTCTCTAAGGATAGAAAATCCATCCCATCATAATTATTCTGAAATGTTAAAAAAATCCATCTCATCATATTCTGTAATTTATGTTTAGCATGTCTACAAACGGATCGGGCATTTATCATACAAAAAGGTTTTACCGAAAATAAGCTAGTCGAACAAACTAGGAGTTATTACACGTATTAAAAGGTAATTATTTAAACATTTGACTACTAATTGTTGTAATTAATGCTAACATTTACCTAATGGATGGTTGATAAATGTTTATGCTTACAAATTGATTATATAATGAATATTTATTAGGTCTGAACAAAATTAAATAAAATGGTGCGCTCGGAGACCCCCGTCAGGAACGAAGTTCCTCACGCCTTCATCCGTTTTATCAAAATATAAAAGTTTGTATTACACATATTTGCTGCAGTTTCCATTGCTTGAATCTGCATAATCAGACAACTATTTGCTGCAGTTTCCATTGGTTAAATCTGCATAATCAGACTATGTAACTCACATCAAAAAAGTTATATTTTACTCACACGTCATTATGTAAACAAGTATGGCGGCCAGTATACTTGAAGATAATATCCGAACAACGTCTGACTGAATTGAACGTCTCGCTTTTCGCTTTTTCCGATGTGTCATGTGACGCATAACGATTTGTGCCAATTAACTCATGGGTACTGCAAGCCGGGTGAAGGAACATCGTTCCAATAAAAAAGAAAAGGTTAAACCAGAGTAAAGTCCAACATACCGTATCCATGTATAACCGTGGGATGGTCACTGATGCGCACTCGTCTCGGACCGGATCTCACCGGGAGTGTGTAGAGGCCGGACGTTGGAATGTTCCCGTTGTGCTGATGCGGCGGCGCGGCCCGCGGCAGGGTGCCGTACATTTCTCCCGTTTTACTACTATAAAGCATCGGCTGATACCCAGCCTGTTCGGCGTTCATAGGCACCGCGTAGAACCGCTGCTCGTTGTTGTCATAAAGCACCGATTCCTGTCTAAAATCTGCGTATGGGTTGTTCCTTTTGACAACGTCATATCCATTGCGTGTCGGCTGCTCATATTGATTTATAGCTGGCAGGCTTTGCGCCGGATAACCACCATATAGATTCGGCTGCCGTCGGTATTTATCGAGAATGTCAAAGGGTCTATTGTGAGGTGACGAAAACCGATCGATTGCGAATATCTCGCTAACCGGCAACCCTCGACTCGCATCGCTGCGGTTACTTCTGGTGCTGCTCCTAGCACTGCTACGGCCGAGCGAACCGTCCCCACGGACACTCACTTTAACTTGAAGCCTTTTTTCTCTCATGTTAGTTAATAAAATCACGTATGTCTTTCTTTAAATTCACTAGGTATTTTAAATCTTTAAAGTCTTTCATGTTTTTATAACTTTATCACAATTAACTTTGACATTTTAAGTGTTGGAATTAGAAAGTGTTGTGTCTAGCATTATACATGATAACAGAATAATTAATAACATGGCGCATAGAATATTACACAAGAGGGATCACGCAGTGCTGAAGCACACAAGACGTTTATAAAACCGCTATAGTTCAATGAGCGGTGAAGAATGACCAATGACGTATTAAGTAAAAGAACACAAGTCCAACAACAAATCCGGCGTTGTTCGAGTTAATCGAGGTTAAAAGTAAATAGAGTTTGGAACATGGACACGACTCTCAGACAAAGGTACTGTCAATTTGCGTGGCGGACGAGACGGGGCGTACATAGGCTGACAGCAACAATAAATTGAAGAGAGAAAATTCGACGGTGAATCGTGAGATCATTAGCCTTTAATCTTCTCACGCGAAACCTATTCTGCTGCAACCATTTATTAAGTGCTCTGTTAGTGAATCTAACTAGTCATTTGTTAGAAATGAAGCAAAAAAAAAACACATCGGTTTACCTGTTGTATTGAATTTAAACGATCACACCGATGTCCGATATCTGTCATTGATCAAAACATCGGCACATATTATGTTTTTACTTTTAAATCCGAACTTTATTTACATACAACACCTAATAAGGCGGATATCGAATCATACGGTGAGTAAAGATCCTTATTACATGCGATTTAAAGAACAAACACTGATGCCACAAAAACAACAACACTGGCACAATATCCGGATACATATTACACGAGTTAGCGAATAGAACGAATTAAAGACATTTTTGATACAAAATTGAAGCGAGACTAACGACTTTAAAAACGCTATTATAACAATCACATGTCCTGCAACAGCCCAGTTTAGTGTTATACTGCGGTAGAACATGTTTATGAATCATTAATATTAACCCAGATAAGATAATGTCAGTTCAATAACTTGTATCGCAAGCAAACATACAAGATTATTCCTTTATTATTTCCAGTAGGTATAGGGATTTTATTTTTCTGTGCCCTACCTACAGGCCAATTAGATTTGTTTACTTGTGAGGGGTTGGTTGTTTGTTTGGTATAAACCCAGTTGTTCTGTTACTATGGAAACAAACAAATTTTATACTTTGATTTAGCTGTTTCGAAAAATGTAATGCAGAATGACAAACAATTTAAATAAGACCAAAAATTAATTATTATCTAGTAACCTATTAATACAATAATTTTGGGTAGGTATTTTATCAGTTCCTGTAAAGAATAAATTCAAAACCTTACAAACACCACAACAGACCTACTGATTTGCTGACTATCTTTCTTTTCATTATTATGATCCTATCAAACTTTCCTAGCTTCGTATATTATTCTAAATATGATATGATTCATGATCATAAATCATACATATGCATTACTTCATAAACCCTTTCAGATTAGAACTTCCACTTTGTTATTTCACTCACATCTTGCAAGGGAATTAATGTACATTGAATTTGTTGTTACTTACACAAGTATACTGACTGACCATGAAATTTCGCCATCGTCAATGTTTCTTTAAGGAAAATAATATTAGGTCAAAGTTAAAATTTTGCTCCAACTATCAACAGCTGCGATGTAACTCCAGACAATAAACAATTCATCTTCGTAAATACGCAATCATTAGAACTACTGTGTAAGTAATATATTACCGTGTGTTTACTCTCGCAAACAACGGTGAATTGTATTATGTAAATTACGCGGGACTTGAACGCGATGTTTTTTATTACATAATATAATATAATGTGCTCAAAACGCGAAAATCTAAAAACTTTAACGGTGAATTGAACACTAATTACAAGAAAAAAAAACTCAAAACATGTGATGTCGTTAATAAGAACGAAACAGTTACTTGTAGTCGAGTAATAACAACTTTAAGTGCAGGATAAATAATAAAAATGTAAACGCGACGCAGGAAAGTCGTTACAACAGTTAATATATGTATTAAAGTAATAAGAGAAAACGTCTTGAAACAACCACGACTTAGCAGGGAGGATATTACAGCGATAATTATCTTTATATCACGATTTTATGACGTCAGTTATCAGATGTGCACGAAATATAGGTAACGTTTCCACACGAAAGAGTTGAGAAACGTTCCGCTTGAAAAGGAGAGCGTTTGATAACTCTATCAAGAGAATCTCCAGCGGCACGCAAACAAACTTATTTTAACAAATGCCTTGTTAGCGTAAGATTGATTCCGAAGGACGAACTTCAAGATATACCTATCTATATAGTGGAATCGATAGACTCGATAACATTGTTAGATAGCATCGGAATATATTAGATGATTTGGTAGCATTGCATATTTAAATAACAACTGTCATATTATTTGGTTTAAAATACCGGTGATTAGCGTGTCGTAATTGACGTAATTGAGTAAATCAGAACTAAATGAGTAACGTTAAGTTTCAAATAAGTAAGCATTATACAACCTGTCAACGCATGACGTGCATGTTATTATTGTTATTAACAAGCAGAAATAACAATAGCTACTGCTTTGACCTTCATCGTTCACACTGCTTGAGCAAACGTGATATTTCTAGCAAAACGAACTACGTACCTACTTATTTGTCCATTGTTTTACTAAACGTTAGATTGAATATAGATACTTTCAAAACAAATTCTTCATTTTTTTGCTCCAGTTACATTGACCGTAAAAATACGCGCCACAATCTTATCAAATTCCAACACTTGTCGCTTACAATAGCAATGCACTACTCACTCAAGTTGATTGAATTTAACACTATTTTTCGTTGATATTTACAAAGATATTTCGTCAGCGCAACTATGACGGATGTGGTCTAACCAGTTCTGAGTCATGTTCACACTCTAGCTACAGTCATAGAGTCACAGAACTCTTGTTTCTTTGATTCGCGCGAGGTTTTTGGGGAATCGAATAATTATTTCACGCAAAATAAGAACTCGTTTCATTTCCACAAGACGAAATCGCACGCACGTTCGGCACAAGCGGAGTGAGCACTGTGGGGCTTCGTACCACTTGTGGAACGAAATAGCACGCCAGGCGACGGAGATAAGCTGATAACGTTCGCGATACAGGTGCAATATATCAAGAGCTTAATCATAACGTATGGAGTGATGTGTAACCTATTTATAGAGCCTCTCCAACCATCCCGTTTTTCCAGGACACGTCCTACTTTTAGAGCGTAATAAAATTAAACAAACATCTATAAAATATGATTAATTAGGTATTTTTATGTATTTGTTTCCTATAAATTAATTTCTTTATTTATTTTCATACCCTTTTTTACATCTGGTATCGCGGTATTCAATTCCATTTTCGAATTAGGATTTTAAAGTTAAGTAGAGACGGCAACCCTATAGTTTAACCCACTGATGGATGTTTTGAACGATAAATATATCCAGTGGGAATAACGACACATTGTTCTCAAAAAATATAAAACAGCGTTCACCTTCACAATAACGCCGAAAAACAAAATATTAAACAAACATTAGGTTCGCTTGCTCAATATAAAGCCGAAAATTAAACGAACCAAACATTAATATACTCGAGAGGTGTTCGAGAGTCACGTAGTTGCAATTCTCACATAACAGTAAGGGCGACCTAGGGCTTTTGTGTGGAGTGAAATAAGAGTGCCGGAGCCGAAGTGTCCCACCATGTCCCACCGAGTTCGATCCACGCTTGCGGTCGGTCGTGCGACCACGACCGGAAAAATTATGTCGCAAGCGCCTTCCATATCGCCGGTAGAGCGTGCCCTATCCGTTCCGCTTATTGTTTCTTTCTTACTTATATAGATATCCAAAAAATCATAAATTATAACTCACCATCATGCACATCCGCCACCTCTTCCTCTTCACCATCAGTCTTCTGATCATCCTGTATTTCTCGTTTCTTGATGGCCTGCGAAAAAAAAACCACTCATAGATTCCAATCGGACAGAAATTAATTTCAAATACTTCATGCAAATCATGAGGCGACAAAACGGCAACAAAAATATTAACGACACATTAAGATAGACATGCGAATGCGCCGAATGTCGCGTTGCGGTGGCAAAAAAATAACATTATTAAAGTCTAGCTCTAGCGGAATTGACAGATCACGATAGCACAAGCGAACCAAGCCAAACAGAATGCAGCTGGTGAATCTAAATTGAAATCTCGCGGCGTATTTCCGTTTGTTTATATCGTGTACACGAATCTCACCCGCGCGAGCCATCCTCCCGCCGCTTTTAACCCTTAATTTGATACTGTCCGCTACACCGAACACAAACTTTAAAAAAATCCAACTAATTCAAATTTGCAATTTATTTATGGCAATTAAATTTAAATTACTTGGCAACTCAAATATTTTTAGCAGAAAAATAAATATTGACTTGGCAACACTATAAATGTCAATGGTGACTTAAAATGCCTGCGAAACCGCGCTCTTCGATTTTTCTCAAGGTATTTATAGCTTTATTCTGGCGTATTTTTATAAATAACTGTATATTTTATGTTTGTGTGCTTGCAAATATGCTAGTGACTGCCATTTCATTTAATTACTAACCTATCATTACAACTTGGTTTATTTTTTTTCGTTTTGAATGTTTTGTTCGTCACAGCGGACATTGCCAATCACGTAGAGTTCAAATGCTTGTTCTCGATGTCCGTCGGGCCGGACATTGCCAACCAAGAAAAGAAGAAAGTAGACGTGCCCTGCCCACAAATTGTACGTCAGTACAATAAACACATGGGAGGTGTCGATCTGGCCGATATGTTGATATCACTTTATAAAACCCCGATGAAAACCCGAAGGTGGTATATGGGTATTTTCGCACAATTAGTGGATATCTGTATAAATACCGCTTGGCTACTGCACCGAAAAACCCACAAAGATAGTCAAAAAGGAAAAATGCCTTTGAAAATGTTCCGTTTTCAAATATACGAAAGCCTCATAAAAGTGAATAGATGTGCCAAGCGCCAGAAAACAGAAACATCGAAGGTAAATAAACCACATGCAGCCCGGCCTGATAGTCCTGTCAAATACGACAATGTCGGTCATTTTCCCTCAACTATGGATGAGGGTCGTTGCAGGTACTGCCAAAAAAAAACAGTCGTATATTGCATAAAATGCGATATACAACTATGTTTTGTAACAGGGAAAAGCTCCAGAAATTGTTTTGTCAACTTTCACACGAAATAAAGTTTAATTTTAAAATTTTGTTTTATTACCCTATTTTGGCAATGTCCGCCACAGAGGACATGTATTTTCTCAAAAAGGGGACGAATATGATTTTTTTTATTATTTTTTACAAGGTCCTTAAATATCCTAAAACACATATTATTCACAAAATTTAAAAAAAAAAGAGATTTTTTTTCTGCCAAATTAAGGGTTAAGCACCTCATTTCAATGAGTACCTATCGGATAACGGGCACTTTTAGTGAAATTGGCCGTGGTGTTGTTTCCGATTTATTTTTAATAGTGCACTGTCGTGAAAGCGGCACTCGAGTTATCGATTAATCGCGGTGCACGGAGCATTGTCGGTGGAGGCGCGAGCGCGGGCGCAGGCGCGGCGCGAGGCACTCATTCCAGCGAGGTCCGCGGAGGGTCTACGGCATCTGCATTGTCTATGGCTCGGCGCCGACGTGCAGCGAGCGCCGCGGCCCAGGGCCCGGGCCCACCAGCCCGTAACACGCGTTGCTCCAGCAATTACCCACAGAACGAGAGCGGAGTTTCGCGAACAATATTCGCTTTATTTGCCGAGTTCATTTATTCCCATCATGTTCACGGTATCTCTCACATCGAGCAGCTATTTCGTATTATTGAATAGATATTATTTATTTGTTTTATAGTTAATTATAACGGTAAAAACATTTCCAATAATTGACATAGAATCTAGTTGTTCGTTAAATGTACAGGCACAAATTAACTTACCTATAATAGAAGACATCTGTTGCATACTTAGAACGTTTACTTTCATATACTTATTACTTTTTATTTCAATATAATATTGTAACAGAATACAATTAGAAATTATCGCGGCGGTTCTAATTAAATTTGGAGAAATTCTAAGGCCTCTTTTTGTAACAAAAGAAGTGGCGAAGTGTAAATCGTAAGCTCCGCTAATTATGTTCACGGTCATTATTGTACGGTGCGAGGTAGCGATCTCACGAGTCACGACGCTATTGTCTCTGCCATTTTCTAGTGTGCAAGAAATTTCGACGCAAATTCCACAACGTCGTTCACCATTTCGCTTGACATCGTGTATTTAATAAGTATTAAATATATACAGTTAGGTATCATCGCGAGATATGTGAATAATAAGTAAACGTTAAAATGTGGTAGACCGAAAATAATGCATATTAAATATCAATATGAAATTGAGTTGTGTAACCACATTAGTCTTATTGCTATGCAAATAAAATCAAACTTTGAATTTTGAACTACAGACTTGCGTGTCAAAAATAAATTTTAACTTTCTAAAGTAAAAGTAGATTAAAAACAACATTTAAGTTCAATAGCTACATGCTACATGCTTATTGCGGGTATACCTCCTTCGCCCTTCTCTTCGCAAGCAAAGTTATAAACAACCACCTGCATGCACCGGTTAAGAGAGATAAAAGCTGTCACAAGTCACGATTCACGATTAAGGTAGAGCAGCGACTAGGGTTGTCAACCGTCCCGCGAGAGCTGAGACTTCCTATTCCTAGAGCCATAGAGGATGTGTCCTGCAATAGGTATAGGCATGAAGCCAAATGTCCCGATTTACGTATAAGCATAATAGGTACGACTAAACCTTCTATCAGAAGTGAACGCACGTTTTTTTTTACTCTAGTCGTCTAGTCTTACATGTCGTAACTATTCTAAACTAAAACATAATATGCAATAAAACTTTTTTAATTGTGAAACCTAAATGTGACAGCTAATTTTAGTTCTCGCTTTTCTATAGGTAATCTATATTTAATAATTCTATATTCTTTCTTGGCTTTGATTTTTATATTTAATTTTGATAGCGCCAAATATTCATGCATTAAAATTGGCAACCCTTGCAGCGACAGATACTTTCAAAATAAAAAATCTTTTGGAAACCAGCTTAAAAATAAAAATATGAAGTAGATAGGAAGTTACAATATTATTTGTCACTTTTTCACTTTCAGAGTTTTTACCACCGAATGTTATTCCCGCCGAATGTATATTTGAATATCACTTTATACTATTTTACTAGTTATATAGGTAACTAATGTGCTGCAAATACAAATACAGTTTTATTAGCAAACTATACATCATACGTATTGCGTACATCCACGATGCAATTACTAGAAAGTGGACTGAGTAATGAAAATGCTAGGCAACAATATGATTGGATTAATTTATTTTTCAATCAGAATAATACCTACGTTCTGCATGAATAATGACCTATTGCGGATGTAATAAATTAATAATAACAATCAATGTTAAAAAAAGCAAGCCACAACATAACAAACAATAACAACAAAAAGCAACTATCACAATAATTTGACACTTATTACATAAAAGAAAACACATTCTTTAGATATTTATTTAATTTGATTCGAAACTTTTATTCAATTAAAAATCCGTATATACCGTAGATATTATATACTATGCCTACAGTAATGTAAAGAATGAGAAGATTATCACAAACAAACATCAATTTACAGAGAAGGGAATATTAATAATATGAATACAAAAAGCAAGCACACTCTTGTCTAAAGACGAGTTTACGTGTTAAGCTACATGAGTACAAATACAGCCAGTATTAAAACCAGTTACTTACAAAAAATTCGAGAAAAATCCATAATCATGCAAAATTTTGCGATTTCCGCTTCTCTAGCGAAATTATTACAGTAAAAATCTCTTAACAGTACTTGCAATAAAACGCATCAAAATCGGAAACGCTATCTTTACTAAATTGATTTAAGTGAACGACTGAGAAGTGGCACCAAAGATAGTGGATGGACTACGAAAAAGCGGTATTGGCGGTAACGGACATCCGTTAGATTTACATTTACACAACGGACTGTCGCGGACGTTGTTCAGTGTCCAATGAAAGAGAAAGGGTTGTTGTTGTTCCATACAAGGCAAAAAATATAAAAAAATATTTCGACTAAATGCGAACCAATCGAGTCTACAAAACTTTGGATTTATTTTAATGATAGATAATTTAGAGCAAATTTTGCAAACGAACTAAAATCGAAGCCGAAAAATTTGCTTCAACGCACTCGATTAGGGTTAGGTATACTAATTGTTATTAGGTACTTCCTCTAGATAGTTTTTAGCTATACTTTTCTCCAGGCAGCATTAAATAATAATAGTGAAATAAAATCTATGGTTGCGGTAAAGAACCAAATAAAATTATAAGGGCACAGTGTGCGGCAATGCATGGTGATGTCAATACATTACAAAAATTGTTATAAGTTGACTTTTATGTCTGAAGGTTTAAAGGAAAAATAAATTGTATTAAAAAATAGAACACTGAACGACTTCCAACCACAGAGTAAAAATATTTCCAGTAGGTTAGGTTAGGCATCATGATTATTACATCCCCACCACGCACTATAGGAACTTTATTTAACCACTTTATTTTTTGTTCGTAATTATAACTCAGTGGTATTTTAATAGTATCCAAAATTGATTAGACGTCTGTCCACATTTTTCACGATGGTATCGCTCTTTATAATTTCTACTTAAATGTCATGACACCATAGTGTCAATTCAACACTTGAATACCCTAGCCGTGCTTTCCTATAAGGGGCATTGTCCTGATCCGGGTTAAGCGACACATAGTGTTGCCACCTAGTAATTATTAGTACCTAATGGTTATTAGCTGCAGCGGTGCGAGGCGAGGGAGCGACCACTATACTGGCCTCAGCATTATAATGACCTATATTGAATCTAGACGTTGGGGCGTTCACGAGATCAAAGGCGTCGATCTAGGCCCCCACCCGCGGACCGGACGGCAAAATAGGGAATTTTTAAGGGACAAAATTATAAAAATGTCAATGACAACGATCGTACCTACTTACAAATAATAATAACAATAACGTGACGGTCGTGAAGTTTGTAGACGACTGCTATTATTGAAATTTCAACTTCAATATCGTATAATAGAAAGTTATGTTTCTATTTGTCATCAAAAGCCCCACTGCAGTGCCATATGCCTCCAGCAAGAACTGGGTCCTACTGTATCTTTGTACTCTGTGGTGTCGCCGGTGGGTGGGTGGGTTGTCCGTTGCCGTCAACGCTCATCGCTCATCGTATCGTAGTTGGCACCTGTGCGATGAGCTCGCGCGCGCGCCCCGCGTCGATCGCGTTGATGCGCTTGTTCTTGAGATGGTGCGGCGTGTCGCGCCGGTGGAGCCGCCCGCCCTCGCCGCCCCCCGCGGCTGCCCCCGCGCCCCGTTCGCCTTCCTCCGCCACCCCCGCGCGCCACGCCACCCGCCGCGCGCCTTGCTACGCGCACCATCACCGGAGAATACTAACTATTACTACCTACGCTACGTAAACAAGCGACACTGTCCACCCACCCAAACTTTATATTTTTCCGCACACAACGTAGTGGTAAGCCTTGAGGTAGGCTGCGTTCCGAAACTACACACTCCGTGTCATCTCGCGTGGTTTCGGTAGAAAAGAAGTGGGGATGACGTGTGCAGTTGTGCACTCCGGTGTGATATATTTCTGAACGACAATTTGCTTGGTGCATGAGACGGGTAAGTACTCCGAGTCCACACTAAATTCCCGTAATATTTCTCCGAGTGGTTTGATGGCACATTAGTGTATACCACCGCATGTTTCCGAACGGCATACTTGAGGGCACACTGGGCACACACGAGAATTTTGGAACGGTTAGCGTGAGTCCGTGAGCACACAAGTATTGTTTCGGAACGCAGCCGTAGTTTTGGTGTAGGGCGTAGGCTGCTGCTGTGTTGGACAGTATCAACTTGAATTTTGAACTCAAACTCGCTATCGCTCCGGCAGGCGTCGGTAAACGCACGCACACAATAAACATCTGCGGACAAGCCAGCCTGTAGTAATAGTAGTTAGTTAAATCAGTAGGAAGAACTTTGCCATAACCGACGCCACACACACCCTTCCCCGTCCCATTATCATACCCATAGGCTAACCGATGTTCATCATAACACCACCCAAATCTTTGATAGTATACATGACTAGATAGATTGAACAAAAAACACTCAAACGCAATGAGTTAGTCACGTGGTTTGTCATGTTCTTTAAGATTATTTATAATTCTTAAATCTATGTCAACAACGCGCCATCTAGACATGTATATTGTATAATCAAAGTAGGATACTTAGAATTGACTCAGACATGGCGGGATTGGTTCGGAAATTGATTTTGCTCTTAAAATATAACCACGTAAGATTTTTTATGCACAATACTATTGCGTAACTGTTTTGTAGAGTAATTGCAACGCAATGTCTTAATTAGCTAAAGACAGCAATAAAAAATCACCGCCATTTCTGCCAATTTTACACCATGGAATAAATTGCGACTCCTGCTTGTGTCTATTTACACAAGAAGCGATGAAAACCAAGTTTTTTGATAGTTCTCGAATGATTAATTATTATAGGTTCTTCTATAGTTAGACAATAATAAGTTTTATTTTCATACATTTTGTAATCTCACGTCGTACGCATTGTTAATAACTACTACCAGAGTTAATAGGAAAAACGAAACTTATGTAGATACTATAGTAAATTGAGTTATTAAATATCAATATCATCATTATCAAGCACAGCTGGTTAATATCGAGAGTAAACTCATTTCGCCGTGAGGGGGGATCTAGGTCTATGTTTGCAACGTGCGTTAATAAATTACCCCAAACTGTGTCGGCGTTGCTAACGTGCCAATGGGCATGTTGACTAATTTTTTTTTAGTCCGTCGTGTAAATTAATAAAAAATATTTATTGGACACGTATTTTTTCTTTTTTTACGCAATCAAAAAATTACGGCGATACTTTGAGTTGAAATTTCGCGTGACGTCACTATTCGGACAGTTTGTATGGCGGTTTTAGCGGTTAGTGACGTCACGACCCCCTCACCCTAAAGTTTAATGCGCTTTATCTCTGTATATTTTAATTTATTTGAAAAAGCAAAAAATACGTGTCTATTTTTTTTTATTTCTAACTGACGGACTAATTAGAATTTTGATTTTCAAAAGTAGTCCACATCCCCATTCAATTTACCTCCAGTTCTTCAGAGTCGTCGTCGTCGTTCTCCCCCTCGGACGACTCCCTCTCCGCCGTCTGATTGTCATCACTTTCTTCTTCCCTCGTCACTTCACTAGGGGGCACTGGAGTGCTGTGCGCGATCTGAATCCAAACACAAACAATAATTTTCTGTTTAGCATAAGTAGGCGCGAGCAAGCAAAAATAATGATCACATTAAAACCGATTAAAACCGACAGCAATTTTGATTTTCAAAAAGGCGACGCGTTATTTTCCTTCTCCCCGGTTAAAAAAAAAGTTTGTAAATAAATGGAAAAACACTAAATAAGAAATACTAAAGTCGGGGATGCAATTACTAATCGAACAAGTCTTATATGCGTTGTTAGATTAAATTCCAATCGCAGTATAAAATGCAAAATCTTTGTCTTGGCGGACACCAAAAGCCGTCATAAATTATGTGTATATAAAACCGCCAATGCGATTCTTATCGTCCAATACAGCACCATAACCCACAATAACACCTTTAACACTTTATAGACCCAAAAACAAATGATGCAAACCCTATCTTCTATATCCCCCCCCCCCCCCCCCCCCACTCTACAAAAATGATCTCACTAACATAACAATACCATGGGCTTGAAAACCTATTTTGACTTAACCCTTAAGGTCCTGTTATACATACCTATCCATTATCCATAATAATAGTTACAGAACCGTTGCTTACCTCAACGGTGTCGACGATGGGCGTCGGTATAGACTCCGGTGGCGACACAGGCAGGCCGTTGGTCGCGTGCGACGGTATTTTGTTATTAGTGCTCTGATTGCTGGCCGCCTCGGGCGACCGTCCGAGGAGTTTGTGTGCCTTCGCCTTCAACTCCCTCGGGTGAGGCGTGTTCTGCCTCACGAATGGCGTCTGCGAAACACAAGACGATGTTAGACACACAGTCATAATATAATTGTTACGATAAATTTGATATAAGAAAATAGATATAAGCGATATTTTAACTCTGGTTCCTCTATGATCATCGCATTCGCAGAAACATTACTTGACAGTCCAAATTTTATTTTAAATATACACAGAAAGTGAGACACGAAAGTCAAGTTGTAAAACTTTCGTTAAATGTCAAATATTGCTTCCGAAATAAAAATTATAGAAAATTTCGTAATGTCTTGCATATAACTCTCATGCAAAATAAATCATGCACACTTAATTTAATAATTATAAATTTCTTAATAATAAAAGAAGATTGTAAATAGGAATATCATTATTTTTTACAACGTGCTTAAAATAAAAAACGGCGGTAGGTATACTAGTAAGCTCAGATAAAAAAATGCGTGACTCAAAATTGTAAATCTTATTAATATTAAATACAAAAATTTGTATGTAGTATGAATGTTTGTTACTCAATCTACAGACTAATATTACAAAAAGGTAAAATTTATAAGTTTGGTTGTAGGGGGAAATCTCTGGAATTACTAGATCGATTATGAATTTTTTTTCACTCATATGAGGTTCAGTATTTCCGAGTGATATAGGATAATTTTTATCCTAGAACCAAAGCCTAGAACAAATTTCCCACCGTAATACCGAAGTTCAAGAGGGTTTACTGAAATTATTTTGGATCAGTACAAAAATAAAGAAGGAGAATAGGATACTTTGAAACCGGAATTCAAAAAGAAATACCGAAATTTATGCTGGCGACGCCGCGGAGTCAAGCTAAGCAAGTAATAAATTAATATCACAAATTGGAAGTGCTTCTTGAATTTCGTTTAAATATTTTAAGGGACAGTTTTATATGATACATCATTAATTTTTGCACTTTTTCAGTTTTTTCCAATATTTGGGTTTAAAGAACTTTATTACTCATTAAGAACAATGTAGATCACTTACAATGAGTTTGAGGTGTATTTGAATACTAGGTGTATTTAATAAAATAGTCGGTTATACGTATATCTTCGGAAATGCAAATGAATCTGATTTTGAAACTTAATGGTTTTAGAATCTATCAAATTCACTTTAAAATGTTTTTAAGCAAGTTGTGTAACAGACCCTCAAAGTAGGTATATGTTTATGACCTCATTGCCCCGGGAACAATATAATCCAGCGTATGACAGTGAGATAATACGATAATTGTTATTTAACCTATTTAACCGTACAACTGTGGCACAACGATAGAACGACGCGAGACAGAGGCGTAAAGACTGAAGGCTCGCGGGGTACGGATATAATATCATACGCTGTCACTCTGCCGAAATAGTCCAGTCAAAATAGACAAAAATAAGTCATAACTTAGGAAAAATTCGCATAGAGCTGAAAATTGCCAGAGACGTTAAATACATCATTATAAATGAAATATCAAAAATCCCCTTCGATCCTACTTCTGCAAAATTTTTTATTCAAGGTCAAAAGTATAAAATTAAGGTTTTTTCCATTTTTCTCGAAAACAGTAAGTATTATCGCAAAAAAAGTCGAACAAAAGTTGTAGATCATACAATTCTGTACAAAAATGGTCCAGTCATTTTTTCTCTTACGACTCACCATTCATGAGATATCGCGGTTTTAATCATTAGAAAATTCATATTTTACATAATAGCACACATTTCCGCACCACCACCTATGAGGTAATGTACTTGGCGCATTTTTTTTAACGTGGTTTCCCCATAAAGAAAGTTTGATCAGATCGTATCCTATTAATTGAAAGAATAGTAATATTGCTAATGTAAAGTGGAATAGGTTGTTTTTTTCTACATGTCATCATTATATAAGATAATTGTCTATTTCTACTTCAACAATTATTTCTTCGTCTTCATTCTCTTCTTTTTGCAGAATTTCTGTTCGCTGTTCTAAGAAAAGGGATGCATCAATTGTCTCTTCATTAATATCATAAATATCTTCATCTGTTGTATTTGTTTCAATATTGGACCAAGTCTGACCCTGACAATTGATGCATACTGGCGAACAAAATAATCCTACTTTTGACAGCCACAATTCTTACTACAATCCGTCTTGCATTTACAAAAAATAGTATTAAGCTCTAGTATGAGGTGGACTTATCGTCGATGTACTACCTTGTTCTGTCTCACGCTGTCTTTTAGCTGCAACAATACTACTCTTTCGAGTGTATATTTTACGACACTGCACGTGGACTGTCACAGATTGCTTGTCTTTTAAGTATTCAAAAAATCATCATTTCTTTCAACACTTGCATCAATCAAAGTCTTCATTCCACGATCAACAACAACAACTTCACTTTCTTTCAAAGGTTTATTTTTATGTGAGTTCTGGTCTCAGTAGAAGGTGCGATCAAGAGAGTTAGTGGTGTTGCATTCTTTTGAAAAGAGTTCCTATCTCTGTCTGTATCCTATAATTAAATATGATTTTTTTAATCTCAAACATACAAGTGTGATATGCTGATATTTTTATGTGAGTTCCGGTCTCAGTAGAAGGTGCGATCGAGAGAGTTAGTGGTCCTGCACTCTTTAGAAAAGAGTTCCCATCTCTGGCTGTAAGCTATAATTAAATATGAATTTTTTAAATCTCAAACATATAAGTGTGATATGCTGATATTTTCATGTGAGTTTCGGTCTCAGTAGAAGGTGCAATCGATAGAGTTAGTGGTCATGCACTCTATAGAAAAGAGTTCCCATCTCTGGCTGTATCTTATAATTAAATATGATTTTTTTAATCTCAAACATAACTGTTAAATTAATATTCTTTAACTTTTTAACTACTCTACCATGATCTGCTGGATTTTAAACGGGAGTTCTGGTTTTGGATCCACTTCTGTATCGAAGTTCTGGTACTGATATGTGAGAAACAAAGGAGTTCCGGTCTCCACGTGCTATTGGAACTGTTGAAATAATATTTTTTTTAATTTTTTAACTACTCTACCATGATCTGCTGGATTTTAAACAGGATTCCTGGTTTGCGATCCACTTCTGTATCGAAGTTATGATTTTTCCGGCCTCCACGTGCTAGTAGAACTGTTAAGCTGCATTTTAGTGCATATTAGTGCATATTATGTAAAATATGAATTTTCTAATGATTAAAACCGCGATATCTCACGAATGGTGAGTCGTAAAAGAAAAAGTGACTGGACCATTTTTGTAGAGAATTGTATGATCTACAACTTTTGTCCGACCTATTTTTACGATAATACTTACTGTTTTCGAGAAAAATGGAAAAAACCTTAATTTTATACTTTTGACCTTGAATAAAAAATTTTGCAGAAGTAGGATCGAAGGGGATTTTTGATATTTCATTTATAATGATGTATTTAACGTCTCTGGCAATTTTCAGCTCTATGCGAATTTTTCCTAAGTCAAATGTCTATTTTGACTGGACTAAAATGCTACAACGTGTTTCGTAATCTTTGTAGATAGATCTTTGTAAATTGGTATATAATTAATAAAGCGTTTTCCATTAAAGATAACAGTGAAAAGTCAAGACGTTTTCATCATTTGGGCTGTGCTCTAGGGGAGTGGCTGATACCTTAAGTGTTGATGTTTTTTTTTTGTGTTGTAAAGTGCAAATATTTCAAAAAGGTATCTATGTACATAGCATTCATACAGGTATAGAGAAAGAAAAATAAATGTGATTTTAAAATTTCAAATTTTTCATCAAGAAAAAGCTATTTAAGCGCGTATAGGTAGGTATTCATAATGTGTCACTGTAAGATTGCGCATCAAAGTAAACAATACAATCATCTAGAACGGCATTAGTCTACTTTTAGCAAGATATCAAACTAAACTATATTTTAAAAAAAAACTTGATAACATCAAAGAGCAGAGGCTTTAGCGGGCAATGCATTGTAAACTCTTTCGAAGTGCATTCACAATATTGTCTTTTACATATTGTTTTAAAGTGGTATACTGCAAAAACGCGTTAGAGATATATATATGTTTTCGTAGGTATGAACATTTTTAAGCGAAAATACGACCTCGTCGAAATTTTGAATATGTATCACACATCAAATTAACATGTACATAATTTGTAACGTTGATTGGATTTTTACATTGGCATATCTTCTAATTTGTATGTAAATAAAATTGTATTACAAATTGGATTTCTATACAAAACATGACGGCGTTATTACCATAGTCTCTGTGGACCTCCATTTGTGTTGACCAACTACCTAGCAATCTATAGCTACCAATTTAGGAGTTTTAGAAGCACAACATGACATAAGTTACCAAATGCAGTTAGTTTAATAACATGTAGTTTTTAATAATATTCACTGTACTTTTTACAAAATTTGCGATCTTCGAAAATAGCTAGAACTCATGTACGGTCATCTTTAATCAAAGTAGGTATTAATTGTTTACTAAGTTTACATAACATTTTTATTAATAATGTAGCGAGCGTTCTTATACCTTTGTTATCTATTACAAGAATTTTATGTATGCGCAACGCCCTTCAATGGCTCTACTAACGGCCTACAAAACGTCAGTTTTATGAGCCAAACTTGTACGATTTCGATTGAATATAGGTACGCCCATTAGATCTCACTTTTGGTCCCATTTTTTAGATATTGCCGGTTTTATTCACAATAAAAAAGTAGGTAGGTATTATGCAGTCAAAATGTTTCTGGTTAAAAAATTATTACGTCGTTAAAAATACAATGAAGAGTAATAATATTAGTATGATGATATTTTGTATCGAACAAAATATCATCATTACCTACATTTGGCATACACGTTGTCAGGGATACAGAATAGGACATAGAATACTTTTTATCCTAAAGTTCCGCGGGAATTCCGAAAAAACGCGGGTGAAACCGCGGGGAACCGCTATAGAGATACTATATTTCTTTGATCACTTTGATGCAAAAATTCCTTTTTTGCCCAATGTTTTGTATCACTACATATTACAAAACAAAATCTTCTGTCGTGTATCTGTTCGCGATAAACTCAAAAATTACTGAACGGATTTTGATGCGGTTTTCACTAATAGATAGAGTGGTTCAAGAGGAAGGTTAATACGTATAGTTCATCCTGGAATTCTCGCGGGAACTCCGAAATTACCGCGGGTGAAACCGCGGGGAACAGCTAGTTTGTAATTGCACTTCGGTCGAGCCGCTTTGCCGCATACCTCCGCGAGATTATTGATCGAGGAGGGTAGCCGTTGCAGTGAACTCCTCCGAGGCGCGGTGACAATGAGCTTGCGGACTACGCTTATTGGCTTCTTCAGTGACAGTATAGACTGTGGTGTGAAGAACGAATCTGTCGGTGTCGTGTCTTCGTTCTCTTCTTGTATCGACGGTGGCACCTTTAAATTCAAACACCACGTTTTCCAACACAAGGATCTAATCAATACGTGATTCACAATTCTCTGTTACAGGATGTCCTTGCGGAGCCAATCTGATTTTATTAGAAAGGAGACGACGAAAAACTAGCCAAATAATAAAATATAATTATTATATGTTCATTCATTCATATCAGCCAAAAGCCTTCCACTGCTGGACATAGGCCTTCTCCAAGGATCGCCACAGCGACCGGTCCTGCGTTTCCCGCATCCAAGATTATTAAATTTATATGGTAAATTATAATTATGTTGTCGCTAATAAAAAGAATTTGACTACCTATGCTAAATTAAAATATTCATTTGTATACGTGTACGATGTTCGTTTTGAATCCCTCTGTAAATGTTACCTAAGCCTGGTAGGTATTAGGTTTCGAGACAAGACATTTATATTTGAACAATGCTTGTAAAATATAAAGTAGGTATTTAAAACATAAATCTTAGGTGACTTTGAAAACTCTAATACCTACCGTGATTAATAAATAATTCAACTATGCTGGGTGTAAGGTTAAACAAGGGATTTATTTAAACCCTCTTTGATAATTTATGCTTGATTTGGGTAACTAAAAAGTTATAATAAAATAAACTATTAAATAACAGAGAAACTTTAAATAAAAAAGCTTATTTACGGGGGCAAATGGTCTGTCGTGTAGATTAGTAAAAAATATTGGATACGTATTTTTTCCTTTTTTACGTAATCAAAAAATAACGGCGATACATTGAGTAGGAAATTTCGCGCGACGTCACAACTCGGTGCAGTTTGTACAGGGCTTATAGTAAATAATGCGGTCACGAGTAGGGTTGCCACCTTTTTTTGGAAAAAATATAGTATTATATATATATTACGAATAGTATATATATATATATTACGAAAAAAGATGTAAAAATATAGTACTTTTCGGAAATGCAGGGAAAAAAGTAGTACATATTTATATTTAATCATTATGTATCGGGCAGCAATGCAGCATTCATCTACAAATTATTGCTAGTTTGACAGTTGACGTTTTGTTGCCGCGTATGCGTTTCGTTCTGAGACTCCTCGTGCTGCACTGCTGATGCGTTCCAGGCCAATCACAGTTAATATAAAAAAGCGCGCCAGGGATAAAAATATAGTATTTTTCGTACTATATTATTTTTTTATAATTTATATAGTACAATTGACTGAAATATAGTACAATACTATATAATATAGTACGGGTGGCAACCCTTGTCACGAGTCCCCTACGCTTTATCTATGTTTATTTTCATTAATTTGAAAAAGCAAAAAATACGAGTCTATTATTTTTTTATTTTCTAACTAATTCGAATTTTGATTTTCATACCCTGGAGATTACCCAATTCGGCAACTCGTACGTTCCAATTCTATAAATATTTTTTCTACGTAACAAATTAGATAATTTTTTTTAATTGAGATGGAACACCCCCGTTTAACCTTACATTCGGTATATTACTGTTAAATCAAGTAATTTACACAAAGCAAATCGATTCTGCGAATTAAATGGAGCGTGTCGATGGTGAACTCGTATTGATGTTTCTAAACACACAGATGGACGCAGATATGAGATAAGCAATAACATCTTAACCTACAAAATTAAGTTCCCTATTCAGAACGATTTATTGAGAGTTAGGGAACGTTTTTTAATTATGTATTTACCTTATTAAATTGTTTAAGTATGTAACTAAATATTGAACATAAAAAATATTGACAGAAAATAGTGCTATAATTTTAAAACACGATTTACTCAAAATTTCTCCAGTGTGGGTTAACACACTATTGCTTATCTATGTCCAGATGTCTTTAACAGTTCCATATAAGTATAACACAAACAGTGAGTGGTTACTTAATTAACAAACAGTAGTTTGCACAAAACAAAATAAAAGATACGCAATAAATTATAATTAAAACAAATTTTATTGGAAACAAAAATAATCATAAGTACCGAAGTTTGATAAACCATAAACAATAAAGTTCCTAAACTTAAAACTATAAAAGGTTCATGCACATCATTAATAAATTAAAAGCATTATAATACAAATGATAAAGCCGCGGTTATAGTAAAAAATAACATTTCTTAATCACTCCGATGCTACAAACAAAGAACTGATGACTAAATAATTTATTTGCCTTGAGAATCGATCACATATATTGGTCCTAAACCAATTCCTTACTAAATTACTATTTTTCCTTAAAGCTATACTCATATCGTTAAAACAAATAGGGAAGTGATATTTTCGCGAAGTTTTCAGAAAATTGTACCGATTACGGCGTACTACGCTTGTCTTTGTTTTGAAACCGAATATATCACAACAGCATGTTCTCACCTCTTTCGCTTCTGATACGTCATCTGTAAACTTCACGGAGTGGGTTCGAGACGCCTCCTTTTCTTCCCAATCGTCGTTGTCAGAGTCCCGGTCGCGAGATATGCTCGATTCTGGGTAAACACAAAAACTAATTAAAAACATTTAAAAAATATCAATCTCTCTATCTCCAACATAATAGTATTTAATATGTTCGATGATATTTATTCTTACATAATTATTAATTTACACAACATTGAAAACGAATTTTTTAGATGTTCAATGTCTGGAAACTTTTTGTTTACTGTTGTTATAGAAAATATATATACCTAATAGCCATTTCTTGTAGCGATTGGCAATATTTACAGTTCACAGCGACTGCTGGTGGGTATAAACCAAAACTAAATCATTATAGAAAACTGAATTATTATTTTAAGGTGGCGCGCCACCATATTATGCAGCCTCTCAGCCTATAGAGGCCGCGGGCGGCGCCATAAAAGTGTTTTCTCAATTTACAGAGAATCGCAAGCTAAAAGATAGATTTTGATGATAAATGCGACAGGATGAGTGTTTAATACATCTTTCATTTAAAATTTTTATATGGTCTTACGCGCATTATTATCCTTTAACTACAAGAAAATTAGGAATAACCGCCCGAAACGTAGTCACACACACATGCAAATCGATTAGTATTAGCCGAATCTGATTCTGAATTTGACTTATTGTGTTTGAGTCTCGCTGGCGCTGTGGTGTAATACGTCTCTTTTTGTAAATATTGAATCGTGAAAATCTCGTGTTCAAATCTAAGATTGCGATTCCACTTTTTGTAACTAACTTTCTCAAATTTGTTTATATATACTTATTTATAGATCTACAAACGATTTATTTTTCGTTCTTTTTTGGAATTTTATTTTAATTCCAAAAAAGAAAATTTAAAGGATATAGAACTAGAATCTAAGAAAATATAAAGATGGATAAAGTTAAATAAAAATATTGGACTTATTTTCAATACAACCTTTTCTCTGCAGGTTACACACGTACCCACTTGCGTAAATATTGGGACTGAAAATAATTTTTGGTATAAAAATAACTCTAGGTCCTAATCTAAATTTCAAGATTTCGGGATTTACTTGGTGATAAAAAAATTGAAATCTTATAATATCTCCGACACTATGACCACAATACCATCATCTTTATATTTCAGCAGTCTATGTAATTTACGTCATCAACTAGGATGTTTTTAATTTTAGAAAAAAATCAATCATAGAATATCCAATACTAAATAGAATAGCAGTTCAACTCAAAACCTGTATGATTCGTGATAACTTTACAAAAAAAAAAGTTCATAATTTCACAAAGACACTGACATTACAATCCCTACTAAATACTAATAATATTATAAATGCGAAAGTAACTCTGTCTGTCTGTCTGTCTGTTACGCTTTCACGGCTTAATGGCTCAACGGATCATCACGAAATTTTGCATACACGTTGTCAGGGGTAGAGAAAAGGACATAGGGTACTTTATATGCCGGAATTCCCGCGGGAACTCCAAAATTAACACCGGTGAAATCTAATGAGATTTTGCATATACGTTGTCAGGGGTACAGAGAAGGTACCCTATATGCATAGGGTACTTTATATCCCGGAATCCCCGCGGGAACTCCAAAATTAACACGGGTGAAATCTAATGAGATTTCGCATATACGTTATCAGGGGTACAGAGAAGGTACCCTATATGCATAGAGTACTTTGTATCCCGGAATTCCTGCGGGATCTCCGAAATTGCCGCGGGTGAAACCGCGGGGAACAGCTAGTACTCATATAAACCGAGATTTGAACCGTAATTCTAAAAGGATTAGAGCCAGACGTTAGTACGCATAGTGGTTATATACTCTTTGGTCTAGCCACTCAACCTATATACCGCTTGGCGTTATTACACGAAAAAAAAACATAAACGCATTCTGCCGTTGTTCCATTTCAAAATTTAAATTTTGACATCTCGTGATAATAATATTTTATATTTTATTGAGTTTCATCAGTACATTGAGTTTGTAAAGCATTTTATATTCTACTAGCTTTGTCCCGTGATTACACCCGCGTGAAACACTTTTATAAAATTAACAACTGATACTGGAGGATACTGTAGTTTCTTATGAGTGAAATATTTAACAAAACTGGTTCTTTACTTCTTTATAATAATACTAGCTATATTTTATAATATACCTAGAAATTAGCGCGGTTGCACTCATGCTAATTTCAGAGTTCCTACGGGAATTCCGGGACAAAAGCTACCCTGTGTCCTTCTCTGTGCCCCTACTAATAAAGTGTATGCAAAATTTCTAGATAATCGGTTGAGTAATAAACCGTAACATACAAACAAACAAACTCATATTCGCATTTCTAATAATAAGTTTATCTAGAAGTGTGCATAATGTATATTATGAAAAAGCAGTTTAGATTTCAAATCGTAAACAATAGCATAAAAAATGACAGATAATAAAAAAAATTATCTATACTTCTATACTATAATAAAAGAGTAGAATCCGCGATTCTGTACATTGAATATTTTACCTAAAATTGAGAGGGGTGATAAAAGAAGAGTAACCAAGCACAAAAAAAAGATTTTTGAAATTCTTTTCTGTCTGTCTGTCTGTTTTTTCGCCATATACTCCAAATCTACTGAACAGATTGTCATGTGGTTTTCACAGGTAAATTAAGTTTAGTCTGTAGCTACATAATATAGGCTTTGTTTCACTCAAATCGGATATCGGGAAAAAAAGTTGTTACACAAAAACTTTTCACGCGGGTGAAACCGCAGGGCACAGCTAGTCATATAATATTGAGACTTCTTCGGAAGTTGTTCTAACCACTGGACCATTATCGTATAGTTCCTCCTGCCGAAAAAATTGTATGCATTCAGCCGTCGCGCGTCATTTGAATATATTGATCTTCTTTTATTTAGTTTCGTCAAAGCAGTGCGTTGGGAAGATGGATTTATTATAATATTGTATTATTTGTAAAATATAAATATTTTACTGGCAGTTGATCCTGCCGCGGTTTTGCTCGCGTCAGTTTTTATTTTTATTTTTTTTTGATTACAAAATCAAGGAAATAATAAATAATAATGAGTGAACAGTTACATCATTTCGAAAAATTTACAAAAGTAAAGTCTTTATTATACAGGGTGTAACGTTACGAGGGTATTTTTTTTTGTAAAAAGACATGCAATATTCGATTCTTGTCTCTAATAGCTGACTAAAAAAAAATTTGGAGAAAAAAACTTACTAAAAAACCACGTGAGTGTCGTGTCGTGCTCCGCTCGTATTGGTCATAGCGTGATGTTATAGCCTATAGCCGTCCTCGATAAATGACTATCTAACACGAAAATAATTTTTCAATTCGATCCAGTAGTTCCTGAGATTAGTACGTTCAACCAAACAAACAAACTCTTCAGCTTTATTATTAGTATCTATAAATTAACAAATACAAAGTAGGTATATGCATAGGTAATAGTAAAAAATATTATAAGCTTTTGAAAATTACTTCACGTGATCACATATATATCACGAAAAGATGAAGTTTGACCTACCAACACGATGAGTCTGTAACTTGCAGTTTCGGAGATATGAGCTGTCGAAAATTTGACCATGTGATCATATAAATATCACAAAACATGAAATTTGAGTACCAACGTGATATGACTGCGTCCTATAGTTTCGGAGTTATAAGCGTTCAAAAATTTTGTTACGTGAACACATAGATACCATGAAAACATGAAGTTTAAACATGAAGCAACATGATGGGGTTGTCTCTCATACTAGTTTCGAGGGTATGAGCTTTACAAAAAATTTTTTTTTTTTTAATATTAAAAATTTGATCACGTGGTCACACAGACACAATAAAAATATGAAGTTGTACCAACATTATATGGCTGCGTGTCATTGCTGATTGCATCGGAGATAAAAGTTAAATTACCCTGGGCCGTGGTGAGATACAACCATTCGAAAATATGGTCTCTCTATTTTACGAATCGAGAAAACAAGAAAGAGATAGCAAGAATTTCTGCAACACAAAAATATAAAATACTTGTACGGGCTACTTGTAGCTTATAAGGTATACCTCCTTGTACGTGACTCAAAACAAAATGTAGTTATGCCTTCGCTTCGGCTACTAAATACCTACCAACTACATCAATAATATTATGTATATTCCAAATTCAATTCAAAATTATCCCGGTAGGTAAAATTGTCCAAACTCACGGCTCAACGCCGCGACACCTTTCGATCCTTTTGGAACTCACTACAAACTACTGCATTCGGCGACTTGTCAGTCTACAGCCAAACCACAGCTGTTTATAGACCGGGCCGCCATTTTCGTACACATATACTGTATACGCTCTCACACAAGTAAGAGATTCGACCAAAATTTAATATTTTTGAAATGCTTATAATTATGTTATTTGTTCACTATCTGCAAAGATTTGAGACTTATGCGGCATCGAAACAAGTAGAAGTATTTTATTAAATAAAGTCTAATAAATAAAAATAGCCGTAGTGCAAGAAAACTCGGTAGGCAATTTGTATGAAAACTAGCCCTAACACCCGCACCTTAAGTGCCATTTCACGCTATATACTTTTATCAAAAAAAGTACAAAAACACCGATTAACATTGCTGTTTAACAAACTACTGTAACGACAATTAACCACGCAATATTTATAAGACTTAAGTATAATTGCGTAAGAAAATAATTACCAAATGTTTACAAACAAAACGCAACATACCTAATAGTGGCGTGAGAAAGCACCGCTACTGATATAACACTTTAAAAACCGTTAAAAAATTACCATCTCATTAATAATAATTAATATTTCGTACTACTAATGCTGTTTGACAACACAATTTCACATTACATAGGCGTTGCACAAAATAATGGAAACATTCAAAGCATGACTGGCACAATCTGATCAATTTATAAATCTAGGTCAACTTTACGTAATCGGAAAAGGTACCTATCCTAATTTAAAAGTGACGGACCAAGATTTCATTAGGATATTTTAATTAATTTATAATGATACAACTGATTTTGAAAATAAATATAGGTATGTGTAAAATGTCTAAATTTTGGTCATAATAAATCGTTAATTTTTGTGACAATTGAATTAATAAAACGTTAAATTTTAAATTCTTATTTCAAACTAAATATAGAACAACCTAAGTAAAGCTTATTTATGTAGTTAAAAGCTGTGTTTTTTCAAATACAGTCAGTTGTACTAAAATGTTGTGTTAGAAAAGTTTGAATGCTTTGTGAAAGCAAATAGTCCCCGTTAATTAAAATTTACAAACAATAAAAAGAAAATTGTAACATTTGCATTCACTTTACATTCTAAACTAGTGCTAATGATGTCAAATCCAGTGCAAAATTGTCTCAATTTTTTTTTCTAAATTACATTCATAAAAAACTACTAAAAAAATATTTCTATAGAGATTTGTACGACTGGAATTAACAGTAATCTTCTTTAAATTGTGATGTGAACCTTACCTCTTCTATCAAGCTCTTGCGATTGTGAATTAAATCTGTGATTGAACCAGTGTCCACTGCCGACCTCCGACGTGTGTTCCAGCTCTATTTGTGTAGTGACAAGCGTCGAAAGTCGCGTTTAGTATTTACACGGCAAAATAAAAAAACAACGACACACCAGTTCAGTGACAACTTACATTTTGAATTAAGAAAAAAAGCTTGTCCTTCTTTTAAGAAAATAATAAATTCGTAGTGTGTAATAACTATAATTACGCGCGGTCAAAATAAAATTTTTCTAATCACAGGTTTATCTAAGGACTTATTGTAATTATTTATTCTAAAATAATTCACTTCTTTCATGTATATGCACCGATACATGACAATTTTTTTCAGCATTGTAAGTTGTGATGATGGGTAATAATTTAAAGTTGCCGCCTTTACGTCACATTACGTTTCTGTCAGGATTTCATCATTCAAAGCATTCAATTTCGTCGCAACCTCAGAAGAATAACTGTTATTCTTCACATCTATATCTTATTCTGTTATTCGTCACAACTAAAGAAGTTTTACTTCTATGGTTGAACTAGCCAATACCGTGACTATGAGATTACGACTCCATTTTCTTCGACTAACCGTCAAAATTATCTTTAATTAAAATGCTCATTTAATGTAAGTGATCACTGAACTTTGCACAATAAAATTAAAAGCACAAGAAGCAAGGACGACATTTATACATATTCGTATGCTCACCTTCAAAGCGATGCGCATATGATATGAAACATTCATAACACTAAGCGAATGTAGAATTTTACCAAATTTTAGTTTTTAGTCCGTCTTGTAGAATAATAAAAACATTGGACACGTATTTTATTTTTACGTAATGAAAAAATAATGGAGATACATTAAGTCGAAATGGCGCGTGATGTCACGTCATGCTACAGTTTATAGTAGGTACGTTATGAAGTCAAGAGCCCCGGGGTCTCCTAAACTTTGATGCGTATCATTTCAATAATTTGGAAGATAATTTGTTTTTTTAATTATCTAACTGACGGACTAAATAAAATTTTGATTTTCATACCCCGGAAACTACCCTATTATAATAATCTCCAATGTTTGTCCTTTTCGGTTTTTCTACGTCACAATATTATGTCTAAGCATGGTTTCACACGCTACGGCTGCACTGTGTTCACGTCGCCGTGTACTCGGTAGTCGGCCCCGATTTGAAGTTTTCACACGTCTCGGCTGATGCCGGAAAGAATACAGTAAGACATAAAGATGGATCACGAACAATTAATGCTAAGCATTGAAGACAAAAATGTCGCTAACAGAAGGGGAAAGTAGGACATTATTAGGTTTATCCTATTAATAAGAAAAAATAAGAAATCTCTGTATTCTTCTTCCTATGACATAGATTGCTTCGACTAAACGAGTTTCATTTTTCGTCGTTTACTAATTATAATAGATTTGATAATAGAGACGAAAACGATGAACGAAAAATTCGCACTTCGCGCTAAAAATGAGCCAATAGTTTTTTCGAGGTTTATGATACATGCAATATACATAACATACGCGGGTGTTTTTTCCGCGGTTTTTCTTTTGCGACCGACCGCGGTTAGTCACCGCGTGTAAAAGATAACGTTGTGACTTGCTGTGTACATTTCACCGGCCCGTGTAAAAGCAACCTTATAAATGTATGGCATACATGTGGCAGCCGTAGCGTGTGAAAGAAGACTAAGTTGGCTAAAGTGCACAAGTGCTAATAATTAAAAAAAAAATTAATTACGTAATTTCGAAAATCCAATTGTGTGATATTGTGATTATTCTAAATGCATTATGAAATGAATTTTGAATGTCGGTCATCGTACTCATTTACCACTCTACTAAGACCTAAAAGTGTCGAGATCACTTTCTTTGCACACCGTACACAATAAACAAAACAATCACAATTCACAACATCAAAGTTTTAAAGGTCTATTTCACCATTTACTTTTTGAAAAGTATCCATTGAGAAAGTTACAGAACAGTTCGAAAATTTTAGTTTTTTCAAAGTGAAACTGTTTTCCAAAGTGAAACTAACGTTTGGAAAAAGCTCTACCTTGAGTCAGTGTTATATTACATAATATTTAGAATTTCTGTGAGTTTTTAATTGAATTAATTCTTTTCCCACTTTTTTATGCGTGTGCGCATATTGATAGTTGATTTTATTACAGCAGCAATGGTGAAAAAGACAGTAGAATTAAAAAAAGTGTAGAGAAACATTACACCAAAAGCTAACGATGTAATAGAGGTTCTCCCTTACCTGGCTGTTGCGTATAGCTCAACTGTGGCAGAAGGAAGCACGTGAGTACGTTCTCTCCAGTGGTCTCGTCCCTATCCGTTTGGAAGGTGACCAGTGGCTGCGCCTGGTTCTCTGACAACCAAACCGCCTTCAGTTCTAAGTTCACTAGCGTGTACGGTAAGTATTGTAATCTGAAAACGTCGATATAATTAATTAGATCAATAACTATTATGCTATAAATTTACCACTTAGCACTGAAAAGGTAGCGGTCTCACCCGTGTTTATTTGGGAATTCTCCTGGGAATTCTTTATCTATACTAATATTATAAAGAGCAAAAGTTTGTGAGTTTGTGACGTTGTAAGGGGTAATCTCTGGATCTACTGAACCGATTTAGAAAATTCTTTCACTTAATAGGAAGCTACAGTGGTCCTGAGTGTCATAAGGTACTTTTTATTTTGGAATTCCCTCGGGAACTCCGAATTTCCCGCGGGTAAAACCACGGGGGAACAGCTGTCTCTGTGTCTCTATCTATCTCTTAAAAAAAGAAAAGTTCACAATAGATAACATAACTTTGTATCGCAATGTATATCTACCAGTGAATCTAACCAAGGAAGGTATCTCAATTGTAAAACAACGATTTAATTTTATACGAAACGCAATTTCAGCGAACTTACTTATTCCCACTAACGTCCAGGACGTGTAGCGACGTGCAATTGCCCAACTCATTTGGCAACCTCGTGAGCTTGTTGTCCCTCAAACTCAACACACCCAACAACGTCATGTTGCCGATCTCTAGCGGTATATCCGCCAACGAGTTCCTATCTACATTCATCACAGTCAACTCTTGCAAGTTGCCTATCGATTTAGGCAACTCCATCAAGAAGTTCTCTGTTAATATAAGCTCCTGTAAACTTGCACACCTGCAACAGTAATACGCGTAATGTTAAACTATAAATATCAGAATGTAAACTAACAAAATGAATTATGCACCACACCACCGCGTACGCAACCGCGCACTGACCTTCCTACGTTTTCATTAAGCGTATGTAATCTATTTTGGTCCAACTTCAGTATCGCCAGCTTGGTCAGGTCGCCGATGCCGTCCGGCACCGTTTCCAACATGTTCTGGGAGAGGTGCAGGTCGGTCAGCGAGCGAAGACCACCAATTTCCTCTGGTAACTTCTCCAGTTTGTTCTCGCTGACGTCTAAACATATCAATGTCTTCAAATTGCCTATCTCTGGCGGCAAATTCTGCAGCCTGTTGTGATCCAACCATAATTCTTCTAATGCTGGCAGCTCCCCGATGAAACCTGGCTGTGTAAACATATAACGCGGTTAATTTCGACAACTGAAACTAGTCTGATTTTTAAAGCAATAGCTAGTCGTCGTCAAAATGAAATTTTGATATTTCTGTATTGTTTATTTAAATCAGGATAAAAATTTGTTCAAGTAGCTAAAATCTACATTTCTTTGTTTAAAGGGCTTAACAGGTACAATATAATTACAATATTTATTACCAGTTCCTCAATTTCGTTATCACCCAAATCCAGCCGTTCCAATTTCGTTAAGTTTTTTAACGACTCCGGCAAAGATTTGAGCAGATTTTCTCTCAGCTCCAACGACTGAAGTGACACCAAGCTGTAATGAGTGGAAATTTACATTTTACTTAAACATATAATACATAACAATATGTTTTACAGGATAGTATGAAGTATCGAGATAATACTGCAAAAATTAGTGGTAATAAACACAGCTAATACCTACGTAGTTTTTTTCAGCTGAAAAGATGAAAATATTATAATCCATAAAACTTTAATTTCCTTTAAATTCCCTTAAATGATAACCATAAAAAACCTATAATAAGTACTCATTTGAAAATATACATAAACTTTACATTTGAGTTCATTTGACCTAGCAGAACAGTTGCCTTCATTACCTACTTCCCGTAACCTAATGCTAAAAAGCGAAAAGAAACAATAAATGCAGATAATACGAACCGCATTGTATTTATTCTATATAAATTTCTAATAGTTTAGTTTAGATGGTTAACAATAACATCATTTTCGAAAAGAGCAACGAAGCTGTTCTGATGAAGGTCATAATTTACGAAATCAGTTCTTGAATTAATCATAAGTGAGTTTGACTCTAGCGAAGGCCAAGCGATAAAGAGAAGAATTAAGACGAGTATTTTGAAGTTTTCAAGAATCTTGGGAATATCAAAAGTGAATCAAATCTCACTTTAGACTTGGGTGATAATTTATTTTTTCCGAATAGTTAACTATACCGTATACTTTAGTACTTATGACAGTAATGTAACGCAAGATGTGTGACATAATAATTGGAAGCGTCGACTCAGCGACGTGGAAACACAATAAAACGATCTCGCATTTAATAACAACATGATGTTAGGCCTTTATTGCATCCATGCGACACATGCAAGGCTGCACGCAGAGGAAACGAAACCTAATAGGTACCAACCAACTACATAATTATTACGTGAGTGTCGAGAAAAATAAATTAGTGACCTTCTCGCATATACCACTAACTACATATACCTCAAAGCTATTATACATATATTTAAATTACAATGAAAGAGCTATTTTTAATAAACTCAGTACAAGCAAAATTGATGGACAAATCCCTGCAGTTTCACCTGCGGTAATTTTGGAGTGCCCGCGGGTATTCCTAGTTACCATATAGCCTATGATACTCACAAATAACGTGGCTTTCAATTGGTAAATGAATTTCCAAAATCTGTTCAGTAGATCCAGAGATTACCCCCTATAACCTCACAAACTCACACACTTTACCTCTTTATAACATGTACTAGTAAGACTAGCTATTCTCCCTACGGTTTCAACCGCGTTAATTTCGGAGATCCTGCAGCTATTCCGGAGTGAAAAGCAGCCTATGTCCTTTTCTATACGCCTGACAAAATGTATCTAAAATTTCTTGAGTAGTTCAGGCGTAAAAGCAATAACAATATGTATACTTTTTCTGACACTTCCAACAATTAATCGGTATATTTCAACGAATTTACAAAAAACATTGACAAATTACATATTATACACGTATCTAAACCTTTCTCATTAATCACTCTATTGGTGAAAACTGCATGAAAATCCGTGCAGTAGATTTGAGTTTATCGCGAATAGACCGACAAAAGCGGCGGAGTACTACTATAAAACATTATAGTATGTAGGGATTTTGAGATTACATGATAAAAGCGAAATTAAAAAAGCTATGCGCTTATAAGAATATCTGCAAGTTAAACATTCATTTAGCTAACTAAATACACTGTGATTTAAAGCGTATGACATTTATGTATGTGTAGGTATTTATTTATGTGGACAGTTAAACAGAGATCATTGACTCTTTACGGGTCTTAAACAGGGCAATGCCACGAAAAACACGTATAGTTTGCGTTGTATTAATTCAGTCACGTAAATATACGAACCACTTGTTATAGGTATATTATGTACATAATATTATGTGTAACGTATTATTTTACTATAAATAACCATATCGAATAGTTACCACCGCTAGTTGTTTTAGTTAAATTGTCTCGACAAGTCTCGACAGAAATGCAGCTCTATGTTGCCCGAAGAAAAAAAAACCGCTCGGTCTTTACACAACATTTAACTGTCACGAATGCTGCGATTGCGTACCAGTTACACAAAAATTAATGAAATATATAGGTACATTAATTTCACTACATTATCTTAACATCAAACAAACAAAACATCATACAAAATCTTTAGTCTTTACATAAAAAATACATATCTGGCTGATTCATGAAAGCCAAAACAGTTTGTAAAATTTTACAAAAGGCTTCCTTTTTTCCCTACCTACTAGTGCTGTTCCCGCAGTTTTGCCGGCGAGATCGGGATTAACTCTAGAAGTAGGTACTTGTACCGAGATAAAAAGTGGCCATGTTCAGCATGCAATCGAACTCGTGCCAAAAATCGAAAATAAAGAAACATTGGAAAGTTTCAGATTCACATTTCACATGGATAGTATTATAGTAATATATGGGCGAGCATTAAGAGTTTTGGAAATTCAACCCAATCCAGGCTAGGCGTACTTTCAATCTTCGACCATACCGACATAACATCAGAAGAAATGTAAGTAGTCAAACGCTTGGTTTATTAACTTAAATTCTCCAAAGCTACATAGAATGTCATTGCTCCAAAGGGAATAAAAATCTGTACTGAAGTATAGGTACCGTTATTTTTCAAGTTAAACCCTGAAATACGTTATTCTGTTTGAAAAGTAGAGCCCTTTTCATTGAAGACAGTGAAAAGGGCTCTACTTTTCAAACAGAATAACGTATTTCAGGGTTTTTCCTAAACAACTTCTGAATGGTAAAACGGGTGAAATCGCGGCAAAAAATTGCTAGTTTATCATAACAAAACTATTATGACTGATTCACTTTCTAAAATCTAGAAGGTACTAACGTACCTAGATACACAGAAAAAAATCGTTCTGTGAAATCTAGTGAATCTAGGATATAGTCATAGTATATTTATTATACAGCTAACGAAACAGCCAAATAATAAAATATCAAACAGTGAAATTTTATTAAAATACCCTTGAGCTATTGTGTAGTACATTTTACAATAGTATACTTCAATATATTTCAATGTAAAATACTCGTATATTTTAATATGTAAGTACCTATAACCGCTCCATTGTTGATTTGCCAAACACAATATGAAATTTGCTAATCATGTATTTGTATTGTTTTGACTTACTCCTTTATAGCTCGTTTTCAAAGAACCGTGTTGACATGGAGGTAATAATTTAAAAACAAAGAAATATATATAATCTTGAACATGACATTAATTTCATGAATTCGTAGTTACTGTCTTGTCTGTATATACGAACAACATCCGTCGGTCACCTTGCAACAAACATCGAGTCACGTTTAATGAAAACTTGAAAATAACTTCCTTCCTAATATTATAAAGGCGAAAGTTTGTATGTATAGATGTTTGTTACTCTTTCACGCAAAAACTGCAGAATGGATTTTAATGAAATTTTAAAATAATATAGCTTATACATCAGAAAAACATATACCTAGAGTACTTTTATTTCGGAATTCCTGCGGGAACTCTGAAATTAATGCGGTTGCAATTGAATTAATTATTACATACCTACTACACATTTTCAGAGGTACAGGAAAGGACATAGGGTACTCTTATCCCGAAATTCCCGCGGGATCTCCGAAATTAACGCGAGTGAAACCGCGAGTATAGTTTGATTATAAATACGTGTCTAAAATAAACTGCCTAAACATATAATGATGATTTACGAAGAGAATTCTCAACGGTTTTAAACGAATAAAAATAGGCTATTGTTTACTGATATAGTAGGTACTAGGTACGTTCGGTTTAGTTTATTTGAGGCCGCATTCCTATAAACAGATGTCCAATTACTTAGCAGTAAGCACTACCTTTTTGTATTGTATCGAGTATAATACATCGTACAAAAATTCAATAGATGTAGGTATTAGCAATGAATCACTCATGTAAGACAACATCGCGTCGTTACTATTATACGTGTGATTAGAACTTTAAATGAACGATTGTATAATTAAGTAAGCATTGTTTGGCGGTAACTGACCCGTTTCCTGAAATAACAACGCATTGATTTTTTCATCTTAAGGAGGATGGTATGATGTGGATAATTTTCTCACACTACGGCTGCTTTATTATTAATACCTTAATAAAATTATTAAATACCATTTTCTTATCTCGCGAATACTAAAATTTAAAAAAATAATATCAAAGCAGATATTTTTTAACCCTTGACGATATTGAAAAAAAATTGCAATGAACATTATTATTTAAATAGGTGTACTTTAAAATAATAATCTTTATTCATGAAAAAATAAGTACAGTACAGAAAAAAACAATGCTTAAGCCGATCGTCCACCGCCAACTAAACTAAGTTAGTTACTTAGCTCGCATATTTGAGCCAGTTTTCCATACATGTGATTGTGCGTCCACCGCAAACTATGAAAAAATGACTCAACTATGCGAGCTAAGTAACTAACTTAGTTTAGTTGGCGGTGGACGATCGGCTTAAGTCTCATGGGTAATAGCAACGCTTGTTCACCTGTAGGTACAGAAGGTAAAAAGCCGCCATTTTGCGAGAAAATACCAATTGAAACTCTTATGAATACTATCCCAAAGGGGCTAATATTATGTAACTTTTGTTTCTATAACGTAATTTTTCAGTTGCAATCAAAAACATGGCAGTTTTGCGATTACCTACAATATGCACGTTTTGACACCTACAATATCTGGAAATCAACTAAAATTAACATACTTCAAAAGTTGAAGCTGCTAAACATGATTAATTAATCACATTATTGCTATTTTTCTGATTGAAACTGAAATATGATAGCAACGAAGGTTACATAATTACTCATCTCGCTGATTATTCACCTTAATTCAATAAATGCAAACCGCTAGAATCAAAACTCGTGATGTTTCGCGTTTGAAAAGTAGGTTTATGATTCATATTAACATAAAGTATGTTTATGATATTCCCGCAAGTCGTTTATAAAATTAAACATTGTCTTTATGCAAGAAACATAAAACAAGGATGTTGAACGAAAAACATGACATTTACACCGGCCTCTCATGGGGCTTAATTTAAAGAATTACGTTATGTTACGTACGTTACAGCAACGTTGGCATGGTGGTAAAAGAACCTAACAGGTACGCCAACAGTAACGGGTTCGATCCCTGTAAACATTAATTATGAGATGAACTATGTATTGAGTCTGAGTGTTTAGTTGATATTATATTTTTATATATTATACACGTATTTAAAACCATAACAATAAAAAAACATGTATAAGTTATCTTGTGCATAATGTCCGAGTAATTATTATTTATTGTTATTACGGAGTAGAATAGAATAGAATAGAATACACTTTATTGTACACCAAAATAATTTTACAGTGTGTTTACAGAAACTTATAACTAAGGGCATACAAAAGGCGGTCTTATCGCTTTACTAGCGATCTCTTCCAGACAACCTTTAGGAAATAAAATTAATTAATTATAAATTCGGTGGTCAAAACTGCAGGTTTCAGTGACATAATATTAATTACCATGTATTAATTCATTTAGTACATAATAATTCGTTTTGTTGTTTTGTGAAACAAAATCCGATAACTTTAAAAAAAGTAAGTAGCATCTATACATTGTGATTTGTGACGAAAGAATACAGTTTAATAAAGCCATTCCCACCTAAGTAGAGACCACGGTGGATAACGCGTGCCGAGCGCGAGATAAGTAATGTAACACGCACACTGATAACGAGGCAATTTAGTCACGCCCTTCGTGTTTGCACATTCACATTCTTTAGAGTTTAGTGAAAAATTTAAATCACCTGATGAATGATGATGAGATTGAAAACTTTGTTAAAAAGAAGCAAATTTTGCAAATTGGAGACTGTTGGGACGTTTAAATTAAAAATTATACGTATAAAATTACTTATATTGTATACGTGTAAGTTACATGCGGATTCACCCGCCTTAGTTTGGAAGTTCCCTCAGAAACTCCGTTATTATAGTTGAAATCTCCTACCTATAAACTATGTAACTATCAGATTCCAGTTCGAGCATAGTTTTCAAGAACTTCGAGAATTAAATTTCGTTTTTATAATAACAAAACAAAAATTACAGTTAACCTTAATTTTTGTAATATCTGAGTAGATATTTCAGATCTACATTAGTTTTATAATTTAATAACGTTTAGGCGCAAATGGTCCAATTCGCAAATGGTCCAGAGGGTTTAAAATGTCCAATTCGCAAACCGTCCAATTAGCAAATGGACCAATTCGATAGGTACCGTATTATAATAAAGTAAACAAATCTGACGTTTGATATGCAAATTCGTTCGACAGTCGCGAGTCGCGACCGACGCGACGGGCCGGAAGAAATATACACGTACCTACCTGTAGGAAGTGCGAGAGATCAATTGACAAACTTTACCTCTTTATAATATTAATATAGATAATATTATGCGCCCCGCGGTTTCACCCACGTGCATTTAGCAATTGACCCGGAATTCCTACACATAAACTTTCCAGAAGAAATTCTGTAAATTATAGTGAAAACCGCGTTAAAATCCGTTGCAGAAACAAGCGAGAAGTTGTCCAAGAATAAACGGCGGTGGCACGGAAAGACAAACGTTGATAGTGAGTATAGAGATTTTGTTTTATACTATTTAAGATATTAAGTAAATAAAGGTACAGTAAAACCAGAAGCAAGTTCCAATACAACACCAGTCCGTAGTACGGTTAACCGGACATCTGAACCATAGGTACTTCGGGCAATGAGTCATCGAAATCACTTCGTGTATGTAATTAAAAAGACTAGTTACAAAAAAGTACTTATAAATTTAATTCTTTACTAATTAAAAAATATAACTAAAAAAGGCTTAACTATAAATATGTATCAAATAAAAATGCTTGAACGTTATCACAAAGTCCACCTACCAACTTGTAGGTATAGTTTAGAATTTAGATGGATAATAATCACACAGCTAACACTTTTTGTAAATATATTTTTACAATACATATTATACAACGTGTTAATGAATTAACTGAAAACTAGAAAGTAGTTTGCTCAGAATCACCTAGCGAATCGATCTAATATAACCTATATTAAAACATAGTGCATGTTTTAATATAGGTTATATTTTTTCATTTTTATTTGCCCATGTCTAAATTATTTATAATACAATATTGGGCGCGTACGCCGCCCGCAGCAAAAAAATTCGAACCGGTAGGCGCGGGCGTAGCGCTTGGAATTTCGTAGATAGGTCACCTCCAAACTAATGTTGAATAACTATTAACTTTTAAAGTATAAATTTTTTCGACATAAAATATATTTTAAATAATAATTGTTTATTTTTTTAAATGGGGTGTATCAGGTTTTCAGTTAATTCATTAACACGTTGTATACATAAATACCCGGACTCGGGGTAAACACAAAAATGTTCATCACACAAAATATTTATCCAGATGCGGGGATCGAACCCGCGACAGTGGTTTGACAGTCAGGTTCACTAACTACTACACAAACTGTTTAAAGTATCCAATATCAATAGCTGAGAACATATCGATCAGATAAGAAAAATGAAGGATGTATTTGCGACGTAATTCTAAAAACAAATTTTTAACAAAAAAATTAAAACCGACTTCCAAAAACACAAAACTAATAAAAAGCTAAAAATAACAAAATATCGAATTAATCCAAATGATAAAAACACACGTAATATTATTATTGGTTTGTGCTACCACTGATCGGTTTAAATTCGGTGACAAGCTCGCTGGGTTGTGCTCACGAAGAGGTGGTGGCGGGAGTCGACTTAGCCCATCTTCCTCTCCATATTTGGCTTGTCACCGACTTCATACCGATCAGTGGTAGCACAAACCAATAATAATATTACGTGTGTTTTTATCATTTGGATTAATTCGATATTTTGTTATTTTTAGCTTTTTATTAGTTTTGTGTTTTTGGAAGTCGGTTTTAATTTTTTTGTTAAAAATTTGTTTATTTCTTGCGTTTTAGTGAGTCGGTTTGTAATTTATCTAAGTTACAATAGCCTAATGTCAACTCCTCATAACCTAATACAAAATATTGCTTTTCCCGATGCAGGGACGTTAATTTTTGAGGAGTTCTGCTGGTACACCACCATCAGTTCCACTTCACCATATACATTGTGACGAACATAAATTGTTTAGAAACCACATTAAAGTTAACGAATCGGAATCTGTGAAATACCTATTATTTAGTAGTTCCGATGACCAGCTGTGGTCTTCATCATCAGTTCCACTTCTTCAAATTTTTCTTTCCGAAAGCAAATAAACGATTTACTATAAAAAATACAAAAATCGCTATAGATGTACCTATAATTTTTGAAGAGTTCCCTCGATCACTCCAAGATCCCATCATCAGATCTCGACTTGGTGATAATGGAATCAATTTGGGAGTATCCCCTTTCAAACAAAAAAGCAATTTTTGAAAACGCTCCAATCAGAACCCGTGAAATACGTATTATTGTTGAGTAGTTCCGATGACCATCTGTGGTCTTCATCATCAGTTCCACTTCTTCAAATTTTGCTTTCCAAAAGCAAATGAACGATTTACTATAAAAAATACCCAAATCGCTATAGGTGTGCCTATAATTTTTGAAGAGTTCCCTCGATTTCTCCAAGATCCCATCATCAGATCACGACTTGGTTGCAATGGGACCTAATTGGGAGTATACCCTTTCAAACAAAAAAAGAATTTTCGAAATCGGTCCAACCGTTTTCGAGTAATCGGTGAACATACATAAAAAAAAAAAAAAAAAAAAAAAAAAAACATACATACAATCGAACATAGAACCTCCTCCTTTTTGGAAGTCGGTTAAAAACACAACACATTACCATTATATACCACAAAAACAATACCATTACCGTATTTCAAGAGAACTTGTTATTTTTAGTTTTTTTTTTAGAATAAACAGACCATAAATATTTTTATTATTTACTTTATAAAGAGCTAAGTCAATACAACAGACGTCTATCAGAGCCTTGCTCAGCGAGCCCGAAACTTTCCAGTAAAACTTTCGCTTCTTTCTGCACGACTACTCCTATTGCTATTTAAATTGTACAAAGAACACAAGAAAGTATAAAAATAACAAAGAACTTAATAGATATTTACTACACAAATATGTATAAAAATAAAGTAGAATTTTATTTGATAAAAAATCACTACGCAATATTATTTAAAACAAACTCCTCCATCGCGTCTGTTTGCGGTAAACTCAAAAACTACTTAACGGATTTTCATGTGTTTTCACCAATAGATAGAGTGATTCATGATAAAGGTTTAGGTAGGTATAAGTATTTGTCAAGGTTTTGTATAAATTGCTTGAAATATGACGATAACTGAAGGAAATGTCGGAAAAAGTGCAACACATTTTGCATATTACACGTTGACAGTACAGAGGGTACTCTTAATCTCGGAATACCCGAGGGAACTCCGATATTAAAGCGGATGAAACCTTGGAAATCAGCTAGTTAAAATCTAAAACAAGGGTTTTGAGCGGCCTTTCCACTTTTAGAGAGCACTCGCGTCAATGATGTACTCTCCCTAAATTAATTTGCATAAGACGTATCCGCTTTCAAATAAACCGAATCGCAGGAATTTCAGGACAGGCTGTTAAAAGAACTGGGAGTTCTGTTTTTTCCGTATTTTCAAAAAACAATAAAAAGCATTGTTTTGGCACCGAACCCTACTCGGTAGAATGTCATCGTTTTCAGTTTTGATATTTCCTAGTATTCAATTAGAAGAACCAATCCCGGGATTTTGGGGGAAAATCACAAATGCGATTCACAAGAACTAGGGAATACCTTACTTTTATAACGCACTATGTTTACGAACTATTAAATAATTTTACATTTCGGATCGGCGCCTTTTAAACTAGGATCGTAATAAATGTAATTATGCATAACTTAATGAAAACTATGCAAAAATACATTCTACCAGCAATTCCCTTTTGAAGTGAAAGGTAAAGATGCTAAGAAATAAGTAATTCGCTTGAAGGCATTCATAAATATTAGAACCTTCTACATTGCGATAAGTTCTCATAACTTCTGTGCGTGAGAAACCATTCACAAGAGGAATGTTTCTTAAGTTTAATTAACATGAGAAGCCAAAAACGTTCAGTGTATTCACAAAACAAAATTTTTCACTGAGTAGTGAGTACTCAGTGGAAAATTTTTAACTTGAAAATAAGGCGAAAAATACCCTGTTGGAAAATTCCTTTTACTATCTGCAAAATTTATTCGCATATAATCAAGTACTCATATTAAGAAATACGTATAATTTTGGTTAAAATAATTTCAAGAGAGTATAAACGAGTAGAATAAGAACGTCGAATCAAATGATGTTCTGTTTTGGTTCCTAACTAGGTCACATGGACACGATTTCATTTACTTATAATTTATATACATATTATGTATATGTCATATACTCACGGACGCGGTCAATGTGACAAATCTACACTACAGTGTAGTATCTCATTTTGACATATCGTAAATCTAATAAAGTTGTTGAGCTAATATAACAACGGTATTTAGTTGTGAACTTGTGAATGAAAACGTAACGAAGCAAAACGTAACATATAGCTCTAAATAATACGGATAGTGTTAGATATTTAGTGAAACTAGAAAATATTTATCGGTCGTCGGCTAACAACAATAACAGCTGTGTCATTTTGTTTCACCGATTCTAAAATAACTAACGAACGCTTACGCTTCGTTAGATTTAGGTATACAATTTTCATGTGACTATTTTAATCTTTTTACTACGAACTTCCTAACATAGTGCGGGATCTAAAATTTATTCGATGTAACCAAAACGTCTGGTAATAAAATTCTTATTTTCATAGTGAATAACTATCGTAAATTTAAAAAAAAATATGTCTTTGTACGGTTTAAGTCGTGGTAATTTATGGTGCTATAGACTACAAAGGTTTTCCGAGCTTTTGGCGGACATTAAGGGAAGCAGCTCGAAAATTACGATGCACACATAAAAACCCTCATTGCGAAAAATTAAATTCATTCATTCAAAGCAACATCGTTATACAGCAAAATCTTTATCAACACTACAACTCAAACGACGACCTTCGATTCCCGCCGAAAAATTTTGAACTGGCAAGCTTTTAAACAAATAAAATGTAAGTAATAAATTATTATTATATCATACCTTCCGAAATCGCTGGGTAAACTGGTGAGGGACATGTCATTGAGGCCGAGTACAGTGAGCGCCCGCAACTGGCTGAACCCAGCCGGCAGCCGCGGAATTGGGTTGCTGCTGAAGTCCGCGATCTGCAGAGCGCGCAGTTTTTTGATGTCCTCAGGTATATCAGGAATGTCTGGAAATAAGCATAAGGTCATTGAAAACGCGCCAAAAAACATGCCCAATACAAGTCAACAAGTTTATCTAAAAACATTATACAAATTCCTTCATGTTTTACATCAACATACAAACAATAAAAATGTTATAGTTCTTATTATATCACCCAAACCAAACTTAGTTTGAGGATTACATAAACAATACAACGCTTCATAAGTAGTAATTAAATTTCGATAATCTATCTATAGCAAGGTATATAATATGTACAGATTTCGAAAACAAAACGGTACGCTATTACATACAGTACCGCAGTCCGCATTAGACGATAAAATTCTGGAAAGATTTTTTGAATGGAAAACAAAAAAAAAGTCTCATTTTGAAGACAGTACTATTTAAAAAAAAAAGAAAAGAAAAGAAAGATTTATTCAATTTATTATTATTTATTTATTCTTATTTTAGTATCTATTTTTTTAATCATGAGATGAGACACAGTTAATATGGCTGTAGCTGAGGGAATTCCGAAATGTAACCAGGTAAAATCGCGTAAAATGTAGCAAATTAGAATAGATGATATTCCAAAAAAAAAAACAATTTAATGCTAGAATAAATTCGATCAATTATTGTGAATCACATTGCTAGGTGTTAAAAGCAAACATTTTTTTAAGAAACCGGTTCACCCTAACAATGTCCACATAGGTTAAATAACTTCGATGTCGAAATATAACGAACATTCGAAGACATATAAGGCAATGGTCACAAGCCACAGTTTCGACATGAGTCCATATACATATACTACATATGACACAATCCAAGGTTCTGTAAAGATCTATAATAATAATGCAAGAAAGTAAGAAAGCAACCAACATAATTATAGCAAGCTCACGTCTGCTTCTCTTCCCGGGTTTACTCCCGGTATTTCAAAAAATATATTTTGACCTAACTTCATGACTACACTTAAAAGCTGCATACGCAGTCATTCACCGGGTTAAGGAATCTCAGTTTGGGCCTTTTGGAGAACCTTATACCTCTTTAGGATGACCCTAATCAAAGCTTATACTTACGTACACCATAATCACCAAACAAATATTTGTGTCACTTTAAGTCCATCCATGATCCATCCATTCTTTCCACGTGACCAAAACCAATAAAATATACCGTGACGTAAACAATAACATTGTAATTTGTAACTTGAAACGGAATTCTACAAAATTGTGTAGATATACGATGTGTTTGCTCTAAAACAGGCCTCAAAGGCCATAAAGCTAGGATGACGAACACCGCACGAACATTGGCTTATTTACGTAATATGTACCGTATTTGTAAGTCTCGAAATTTCAACGTTCCACACATCAAGATGTTTACTCCACACATAAGCTACGTTCACGTGCATGGAGAGCTAAACAAAATTAAAAATAAATAAAATCCAGCTATTCTGTTTAAATTTTTTTCAAGAAGGAATTTTCTAGGTTTATATAGGTAGTTACGTATTTTGGAATTTTAAGGGTAACATCATTTCACTTATATTTTTATAAATAAATATGAATGTTTGTATGCCTGTCCTCTATGCGTTTCGAAACCATTGGTTCGATTGTGATGAATCTTTGGCAGGTTGTTCTGCCTGCGTCCGCAACGGTTCTTGATCCCAAAACTCACGCGGGTGAAACCGCGGGGCACAGCTAGTTATAATAATAAAAATGTAGAATGACTTAGCGACTGACATTTGTAGTTCATATACTCATATGACACTTATTACACTAAAGACGTAACATGTACATATGTATGTGAGACTCGTACACTCCTTTTTATTGGTTATAATTGAAGCTGTAATTTGTTGTAAATCAAAACATTACAAAGGCAAAAATTAATTAAAATAGCGCTCAAACTTGCGAATTATTCAATTCAATTGTTGTACTCAAAAATAACACTGACGCCGCATCGTTAGTCAAACTGGTTTCCTAATTCCAAGTTGTACTCGTGTTAACGGTAGTGCGCTCCGCTTTCCGGTTTGCAGGCTGGCATTCCAGCGGGCGTGGCGTCATCTATTTACTTGTCAAGCCATAGCGACGCCGGACGGAGGGCTCAGTCCACGGTCGGATCAACCACAATATAGGTCAAAGCAAAGTCTACAAAACCACTATGACTGAAAACACACCCAGAGTAGGTACAAAAGCGATCGGCAAGAGACGATCTTTTACAAAAATAACAACCTCGAATTGAGAGGTATCGATTATTTTTTAAATGGATGCGATAAAACAAAACAAAAAATACAGAAATAAACAGCCATAACTCATAAGCGCTCAATGCTCATTGATTGTTTATGTAATGGCTTCAGAAAGAAGGAACGGAATGTTGCCTCGCATGCCGTTTAATAAGTTATTTTACGAAAGTAAAACGCTCGAGGTATAGCTTAAGTGTATAGCTTTGTTTATAGGTTGCGGGTGGTTGATGGTTCACGGCTATTCAAACATAACTAGTCTGCGGTAAAAGCACTTCCGCTGTACCTTTGAAGCGGTACTTCAATGTTTATTTGGAATGTCAAGTGCGGCGTGGTACTTATAGTTTTTATCGTATCACTCCTTTTTGCTTACCGTTTTTTGAATAAACCAATACAAAGTAGGTACACCATAGGGCGTAGGGGATTCTTAGGTAATCACTATGACATAGGGTTCAACGTGATACACTAAATTGTGCGTCTATATTTTTTACTAGCTGCGCCCCGCAGTTTCACCCGCGTGAAAGGTTTTTATACAACAACGTTTGTTCGCGACATCCGAATTCAATGAAACAAAGCCATATGTAGCTCCAGGCTAAGTTTAATCTACCTGTGAAAACCGCATGACAATCCGTTCAGTAGATTCAGAGATTATCGCGAGCAGACAGACAGACAGACAGAAAAGATTTTAAAAATCTCTTTTTTTGTGGTTGGTTACTCTTCGCTTATCGTCTCCTGTCAATTTTTAACCGACTTCCAAAAAGGAGGAGGTTCTATGTTCGATTGTATGTATGTTTTTTTTTTTGCTAAAAATATTCAATGTACAGAATCGTGGATTCTACTCTTTTATTATAGTATAGATGACACATTTTTTTCATTTATTTCATTCATTAAAAAGTACGAAAACCAATGACGTTGAATTTATTATGACGATGCAGTCTATTGTGACAAAAAGTTGATGAAGCGGAAACACAACGAAATATATATAGAGCTTACACAGCTAAGACGAAAAAATATACTGTTGTTGTTGCAATCCGCAATATATAATATACTAGCTGTGCGGTTTCTCACCCGTGTGAGTTTTGGGATCAGGAACCTTTGCAGAGGCAGGCAGAAAAACCCGCCAAAATTTCATCACAATCGGACCAATGGTTTCGAAACGCATAGAGGACAGACATTCATTTTTATTTACAAAGATTAAATCTATATATAAAAATGCTTTGTCCTGAATGACTGATGGATCAACGCACAGCCTAAACCGCTGATCATAGAGACCTGAAGTTTGGAGGGAAAGTTCTTTGTATGACGTGGCATTCGATAAGAAAGGATTTTTGAAAATTCAACCCCTAAGGGGATGAAAAGGGGTTGCAAAGTTTGTGTGGAACTTCGAAATTATCGCGGGTGAAACCGCGCGAGACAGCTAGTTATATATAATTATATTTATATTTTTTATTTATTTACCAAACAAAATTTACAGTAAAAAGACAACTTACATAGCACTTAAGAAACCACTAAGTTTTATGGAAAAGATGCTATTTTACCCAGTAGGTAGATACAATTTTGGTTTTAATTAATAATAATTTTATGAGTACAATTTAGTATTTAACACAAATAAAAAAAAAGCCTAAAACTAATCTTAAATCATGGTGACGAGTATTTATAAATAAGTTTACCGATAAGGCGGGCGGGTGCTTTGAAAGAGAAATACAGCCAAACCGCATATCTTAGACTGCGACGAGGGACAGATCTCAAGTAGAATCAACAGATGGCCGGGTTCAAGTTATATTCGTTCTAGAGTAGGTACATCCACAACGGCAATATTGCCAGCCTCGAGCTCACGTACGATGCTGGGGTTTGGGTTGGGGGAGAGGAAATTAATCTCAACAGAGCGGAATTCGTATCGTGAAGTAATTTTAACGCATTGACTTTTCATAATAGAAGTTTTAGGCGAAATCCTATAACAAGAGTCAATTTTTATCATGATATGATATATGAATGGTATGTACAATTGTTTAATCCCATCAAAAAAAAACAAACACAATACCTATATCTCACATGTAATACATAATTATGGTTCTAAACAATCTAATTTAATTATAATATGTATTACTTGTGAGATACATTGTGTTTTCACGTGATCGCCAAGCCAATCAATCTATTTAAAACATAAAAGGTTTTTAAATTTGATATGGTCACTATAAAATGTTATTAGATTAGCTTATAACATGATAACTTTAGACAGAAGGACCCTTAAGTAGGCACTGAATAAATTAACCGACTTGGTATTACATTGATCTCACAACTTTTTACTGTAGAAGAAGTGAGTTGCGAGACTTGGACTTTTTTACAAGTTTGTTTTTGATGGGATCTCATTTCTTTTTGTAAATGGTCTTCCTCCTTTGAGCAATTTAGTCTACTTTAATAACTTGAAACATTTTGGTACAACTTTATAATATATATAAACACATGCCCCATTCTTGCTTTTTCATTCCGTTGACCATTGTACCTTTGAACATAATTATGTCTAGGTAACTATGTATCTACACTTTATATCTAGGTAGGTAACTAGCTACACTTATTATTATTATTTATTAATATCTGGGCAACGGCTTAAATAGCTGTTCCCCGCGGTTTAACCAACGTTAATTTCGGAGATCCCGCGGGTATTCTGAGATAAAAGTACTACCCTATGACCTTTCCTGTACCCTTGACAACGTGTAGTATGCAATAATTAATTCACCCGCGTTGATATCAGAGTTCGCGCGGGAATTCCAGAAATGAATCCTAGCTAGATCGATTTATGGCCCCCGAAATCCCCTGTATACAAAATTTCATGAAAATCGTTGGAGCATTCAGATTAGGGTAATTTTATCTCGGAAATAGTTGACCTACAAAATTAAGAAACTTTGACTAGTTATAATTCTTAAACTACTGGTTCAAATCGAATGAAATTTAAATTATACCGTCTTTATACAATACCTGCTTGTTTACTAATAATTCAGGCTTCTAGTTTTATCCACAACGAAGTTATAGGGGGTCGAAAATGGCCTGAATTGCTTCGAGAAAAGGATAGTACGGCCGTGCCGCTTTTGTTGCTCGACTTGGCGGGGGCACTGCCGTGCCCCCAGATAAGTAGCTGTTCTCTCATGGTCTCATGTGTCAGTCATGTTTCACCTCCATTAATTTTGGAGTTCCCGCGGGATTTCCGGAATAAAGTACCCTATGTATTTTTCTGTATTTCTGAAAATGTGTATGCGAAAATTCAAGAAGATCAATTGAGTAATTAAGGCGTGACAGGGAAAAAGACAAAGAGACAGACGGAGTTCCTTGCGCATTTAATTAGTACCTACTTGCTAGCGCGGTTTCACCCGCGATAAGTTGGGAGTTCCCGCAGGAATTCCGCGTTAAAAACTACCCTGTCCTTCTCTGTACCCCTGACAACGTATGCAAAATTTCATAATGATCGGTTGAGCCGTTGAGGCGTGAAAGCGTAACAAACAGACAAACAGAGAAACAGACAGACAGACAGAGATACTTTCGCTTTTATAATATTAGTAGGGAGGTATACAGGGGTAAAGTAGAGATGGACACTTGAAAATTAATTATCGCATGACTTAGCCGTTTCCCGCCAATTTATACGTAACTCGTTAGTGAATAATTTGTGATGACTCGTTTTTAACGAGTAGGTACTTTTTAACGGAGTTAGTAAAACAAAAAATTGTATTGTTAAATAATTTTATAGACTCGCAACTAATTATTCTGTATGAATACTGACCTGTTCTCTGAATAAATTCACAAAAGTTACGTTGTTTGTGTTAACTTGTAAGTAAGACTTAAAATGTAATGAAATGCTGAAAGTCTTTTTTTAACTTCCATAAAAGCAGAGTTGCAAGCAGAAACTAATTATTTATTTATAAAACAGTAAAAACTGGTTTCTCTCATCATAAGGTTCTGTGATTCCTTCTCTAAATGGTTCATCCCTCTGGTAAAGTTAAAACTTTTGTACCTTGCAAGAAACTTTTAATAGAATAATAAATGCGATGGACTGAAAAGGTACGAATTTTGCAAGTAGATTTTTTCCGAGTATCATTTAGGATATGGTTAATATTACACTTATACGTATTATAAAAACTAGCTGACCCGATAGACGTGTCTTGTCTTGAAATATTCGATGAATGTCTCATAGAAAAAAGCACTTTCTGTTTCCCAATTTTCCAATTTTCCAAGTCACTTATCTAATTTTTCTTTCGATAGACTATTATCAAAAAACTAAACAAATCAGTCTACCTAGCAAGATTTCAAGTAATGCGCTTACCATCGAACCATCGAACAGTATTAAGTTTTAAATAATTTTTTAACAGACTTTAAATAAAAATTTTCTTATAAACATTGAAAAAAATTCATGATATCTCTGAATTATTTCGGGGTCAATTTTAATAAAAAAAAAACAATAAAATTGTTATACAAATAAAAAAAATGAATAACAACAAATCAAAATGAAAACAAAGTGCGTTTATACACTCGTGGTCATTGGTTGGGACTGGGGTTGGTCTCGCGCGGCTTGCAACAGACTGGAATCCTATTAGGGCGTTATTGAATTGTCGTTGCACGTACACACTACAAAACATTGAGTGGACTGTGCCAGCCCGACGATCTTCTTAATGGACTTTCGATATCGCCAGCGGGGTATAATTGCTATAAGCAAAAATCCCATTTCATCATACAAACATAACTACGACTGTTGACAACCTTCTCTACACAAGTATATTACTAATATATATCAACTTCTATTACTTGTATTTAGATTTATACGCCTTAGCCGTACATAATGGACAAATCCATTTATTTCGTTATTGGAAAAACTCAAACATTTCTGTTCACGAAGAGCTCAATACTAGAGGCAGATTGTGTTAGATCGTAGCTTAATTGAGAAAAAATTCTTCAAATGAATCTTTTTTAAGGTTACATAAATTTATTATATTTTACCAAAATAATTAAATAAAATATAAAGAATATATATTCGTGTTTGAAAATAGGTCAGAAATTAGACTGCCAGAGTCTAACATAAAACAGGTGTGAATACGTAGAAAGCTGAATTTAGCACTTCATCAGCCTGATTGAGCTACGAGTATATTATGTAAACAAAATTGAGCTTTGATTAAAACAAAAGAGTATAGAATATATTATGTATTTAACATATAATAGAATATCTTTTAATTAAGCTCTTCAATGAGTAAATGACGGCGATTTGATCAGTGCAAACAATATGCCAATTGACGGCAAACATTGATTGTTCCAATATGCTTTCAACAAACAGTGTTAAACATTTATCAAAGGAGGTACATCATGAATCATGAGCGTAACACGTCGCGAAAATTTGCCATGCGACATTGACAGGTTTCATAAAAAGCCTCATTGCCAAGGACATCTATGAGTATCTAGTTATCTATTTATGTAAAAACCCGCGGTAATTTCAGAGTTCCAGCGAGGATTCTGTTATAAAAAGTACCCTATGTCCTTCTCTGCAACCCTGACAACATGAATACAAAATTTCATGATTGCTAGTTGTTCCCCGCGATTTCAACCGCGATAATTTCGGAGTTCCCGCCGGAATAAAAAGTTCCCTATGTCCTTCTCTGTGCCCCTTTCAACGTGCATGCAAAATTTCATAATGATCAGTTGAGCCCTCAAGGCGTGAAAGCGTAACAAACAAACAAACTCCCTTTTGGTGCAAAAAATTTAAAAAATTAAAGATACTATTGTGCATGCAGCCATCGGTCAAAGATATACTTATCTTTGTTCGAGTTTACATGCACACAACCTAAGACGCATCTGTCCGATATTTTTTTACGAGAGGCGATAAAGTCTTTCGAATGAACGCGGTTTCATTACACGTCGTCGTGATTAATATGGCAACATTTGATGATTTTTATTGCGGATCGGTTCAATATTGAAAACAATGAATATTTTTTGGCACACAAAGTACGACGGGCAGGTTCTTTCTATAATAATTTTAATTTACGAGACTATAAAACAAAACACGTTGACTGCGTCCATTCAAAAGCAAACATATTATCGAAATTGTATCAACCTAGCCTATTACTTTTCACACCAAGCTAAATTTGAGGACGAGATTTCTTAATTTGCGTACAAGTTTTTTAAGATATAATTTACTGTATGTTTTTAAGCAAGATCAATAACTTAAATTTTGTGAGAGAATAAAAATGTAAAATAGTATCTATCTATGAACCCACATTTATAAGGAGATTTAAGTAATAGAGCGCGCGCTAGTATTAGACTCTTGCACATATATACGCACGCACACACACACCCACCCATTAGCCACAAAATGTTATACTTACTTTAAAACCTTTTTTGAGTTCAAAGCGAAAATGTTAGGTACTGTTATAAGTTCACTGTTGATAGCTATAAAGACGTAAGAAGTTTTAACGCCTTTCAAAAAATGCAAACGGTCTCATAGAGTTCAAATCGAAATATATACGTAATGTTTTAGTTGTATCATGCTACAGAGCATTGTCTTTTCAAGGATAAGACAGCCGAAGAGGCGTGGGAGCCGACCACAACACCATGGCAGGGTCACTATACGAGTAATCAGCCATCGAAGCAGCGAACCCTAACGACAGCCAAGCCGTATAGCAGCAACACGCTGGCAACGGAGTTTATGCAACGCTTTAGAAAGCAACGTTTTTAGATGTAACTACTCACAAATAACAATAAACGAATCTGCAATAGCCAACAGGTCGTACGGCGTGTAGCCAATAGTGATGCAAAAATGAAAGTTCTAAACAGACACCATTAGGACGAAACGCTAAGTGAAAGATTGGCAACATTTTTTACGTTACAAGTTACTCTGAACAACTTCCACAGTAACTTAGTTTTTATTATAGTGACAAATTTCCAGATCTTTTGAATTACATTAAAATTCTTCCACAGTAACTTAGTTTTTATTATAGTAACTTGCTAGATCTTTTGAACCACATTAAAATTTCTGGCTAAGTAAATGCAGTTGATTTTGTAATTTTATTTAAATTAATTTTATTTAAATAAGTTTATCGCTATATCTACACGATGCAGTCAGACAGGTCTTTTCATCGTTTTTAAATACCTACCTCACTCAGGTGTAGTGGCAATCGAAATTTTGAATAAAATTTTACTTCAGATTCATTAGGCTAGTTGACGAAATTTTAGTTTTTTAAATATGGGACACATTTTTTTTTTTACGTATTTGAAAATAGTGGCCATACATTGAGTTGAAGTTTCGCATGACGTCACTATCTGGTGCAATTTACACGGGGCCTATATCGGTTAATAACGTCACGAGTCCCCCAACCTGAACTTTAATGCGCTTTATCTATGTATATTTTATTAATTTGATAAAGCAAAATACAAATGTCTATTATTTATCATTTTCTGACGGATTAAAAAAACCGTAGCAAAAAAATAAATAAATAAAACAAAATAAACAGCACGGAGCCATTTTAAAAAACGACGGTGTTTCCTCTTAATGGGCTTATTACACTACTACCAATTTAGGGAATCTAAATCGGATACAATTTCGGATCAGTGAGTGAGAGAGAGAGAGAGCGAGTGATCACACTACACTAAACTGTACCCTAAATCGACTGCTCTAGGGTACATTTTAATGTAGTCTGATCACTCGCTCTCTCTCTCACTCACTGATCCTAAATCGGAACCAACTGTTCTAACTTCGATTACACCTTCCGATTTCCTAGATTGGTGTCTGACAAATTGTAAACGACGAGCACTCGACGAGTACCTACTCGATAGACTACGATCACTCGTGTCAGGCATCGTTTGCAAGTTGCGATTCGACGCTGCGCCGCGGCGGCATTTAAAACGGTACTCGTGCAGTACCGCTGCAAATCTACAGATTTTATGATATTATAATGGCGACATCAAATGTGAATTAGCCATACTAAATTTACGTTTTCGAATACTTCATCGCTTCAGCCAGTATAACTGGTGCTTAGACGACGAAACCACCTCGCCTACAACACACTCATTCTTCAAAGCCAACAAAGGGAAACTTTTGGATTTTTTTTCTTTTTACTAAGACACAAATATTATGTAGGTACTTCATTTACACGTCGCCCATCATCACTCAGTTCTTTTGTTTTGTAATCGATATAAGTCTTTATTCCATAATAACTGTAATAACAATTGTTCAGATCGTGACACGAGCAAACAAATCGCAGAAATGAACTGATGCGGTCGGGTGCTGCAGATGTGCAGGCTTATGTAGCTATGCAATATTATGACGTGTAGATAGTAGATACATTACTCTCACATCATGGGAGAAAAACCAGTTATGTAGGTACATCATTTACTTACTAGTAACGTACCACACTTCAGAGACAGACACCGAATAATAATTGTGTCATAACTTCAAAAGTTTATTGATTCCTTTGTTTTTTGTATCAATCCATCTATAAAATTCACCGTGATTTGTCCGTGCATGTCGCTAAAACTTTGCAACCTATACCCTCAAAAAAAGGATAATATCACCATCATTCGGTGTATTATAACTTATCACTACATAGTATAAAACAAAGTTGCTTCCCGCTGTCTGTCCCTATGTATGCTTAGATCTTTAAAAATACCCAATGGACACCTAGTATTATAAGCAGGTTTTACAACCGAACGAACGTACGTTAGCGTAGCTATATTTCTCCTATGACGATAGCTTATTTATATAATAACTAGCTGTGCCCGCGTGAGTATCGGAATTGCTGCTGAAACTCCTTATTTACAATGCCAATAAGCTGCGCTTAAGTGCAAGTATCTAATAAGTTGACAAAAATGTATCGTAAATCGGATGAACGATACGGAAGCACGTAAAAAGCAAACAAACACACATGAACTTTTAAAATTTAAGAATAATATTAAAATGTATTCAAAAAGTTTTAAAATTTCTTCAAGAAGGTTTGAATCACAACGAAAGTCAAAATGTGTGGCGATTGGCTAACATTGTTCTTGTAAGTAGGAGTATTTTGCACCTGTTCCGTACGTGGAACTATGCGAGTGACGAACGGACGCACACTAGGCGTTGCATACAAATAGTCAATTGACGATCCATTAAAGGCGCAGGGCACCTAGTTTTAACAAATTTTTCAGTGACGATAATGATGCCATAGCGTTCACCTTTTAAATGAACTTTGTTAACAATCGATCACACTGATCTATCACCATTCTATTCACATTGATTCCGATTTTTTGCTATTCTCAAAAAGGCAAACCTAAATTTCTACGAGCAAATATTATTTCACTTTTAAAAATTTGTATTGACCGTTGATACTAATATTATACATAGAAACTAGCTGATTAGAAGCAAGCTGTATTTGCCACAAAATACGAACGGAACGAAGAGAAAACCGCGGGAGGAACAGCGATTTGGTGCATAGTAGTTATGACTGATTTAGGTCTTGGATTAGGAGATAGGGTAATCCTAAACTAACGCGGGTAAAACCGCGGGGGCCCAACTACTTAGTATTGTACGTATAATACGAAATCGTTCAGAGGGGCTATTATGTATTTTTTTTTTTCTATCATTCTTCGGCTGCAATCAAAAACATGGCGGTTTTGCGATTACAATATGCACTTTTTCGCACCTACAATATCTAGCAATCAAACAAAATAAACATACTTCATTAGTTGAAGCTGTCTATACATGATCAATTAATTACAAAATCGCTGTATTTTCGATTGAAATCAAAAAATGATAGCAACAAAAGTTACATAATTGCCCTGCTGTTACAGGTATGCAGATCAGGAGGGAAATACAATCGGTTCTATTAGTTTTCTGTTTGTTTTATGAGTCAATCTGTGTCTTAATCAAACAAACCAATACTTAGTACGTGACATAACTTACCATTGCGAGATACATCTAATTCAACTAAATTCTCGAAATTTTGTATATCGGATGGCAGCTTGTGGATTTCATTATCACTAAGTCCTAATCTTCTTAGTCGATGTAGTCTGAAGAAATTCTGAAACAAAAACATAGATACAGTTTCATACAAAAGAGAGCCTGTTTTTCTAATGCTGGTTAGATGAATTTCAACACCTAAGTACCTACTAACTAATTACTATTGATAAACTAGCTGTGCCCCGCGGTTTCACCCGCGTGAGTTTCGGGATTCCCGCAGGAACTCCAATGCAGTCTAATGTACTCCTTATAACAACAGCTAATTAGCAGTGAAAGTCCCGTCAATATCGGTCCAACCGTTTCGGAGATTCACCCGCGTGAGTTTCGGAATTCCCGCAGGAACTTCAAACTTCTTTTATATAAACCTTGTCCTGACAATAACGAACACAAAAAAAAAACAATTTTCCTATTTGGTGCAGTCTTTTGTAAGTTATGCGCTTACTAACACATTTGGCGATTCATTTTTATTATATAGATTAAAACAACTACTACTAATAATGTAATTGTTATAGCAGTTAGTGTTAGATAAATATGACATGTTAACTAGTGCTATACAATTATTATAATGCCTACATCTTACTAATATATAATTTATATATTTATCACTGAACTATTTACGATGTTTTTTAAATAATGAAGTTAGTCATTTGTTAATTAATAAAACATTTAATATATTTGCTATATTTATTTGTTTTAATATATTATATTAATAACCGAGTTCATTTATAATTATAGTAAACTAGCTCTGCCCTGCGGTGTTACCCGAGTGGGTTTTGGAATTTCCAAAAACTTCTTTTATACTGTTATATGCACTGGAGGTAGGATATATTTTTGTGATTTTAGTTATGTATGTCAAAATACAACCCTACTAAGAGGGTAGTTAGTCGAGTGAGATTATGAACAATGAACAGAGTGGAATTTTTTCCCATCCAGAACCCTCTGACTTTTGAGTAACACATTATACTATGTATATATTATTTAAATATGGATAAAAAAATTATTGGTAATGTTATTATTCGTGTGAAAAAGGGGTAATTAGGGTTCCTAATTTAATAATTTTATATTGTAAATATAGAAAAGAATAAAATACTCTTTATTGTACACCAAAATATAATGTATTCTAATGATTAAGTTGGTTTAAAATTTAATAATGTTATATTATAATATTATTTTAATGACTAAGTTGGTTTAAACATTTATAAAACCCTTACACCACCATTCCTGTAATATCATGATCTACAAATGATGTGCTCCTCGGGCAAACGATGTACAAACCACTGCACTGACTTTTATATTCATTAGATTAAATTATAGATATTAAGCATTCCCAATAATAGGGTGGATCATGCCTAAAGTGTGTGGTCTGGAAGTAATGGCCATTGTAGTGTATTGTAGGGGTTGTTTGTGTTGGTGTCAAGTGTTTACCAGATTACCCTCATCTTCAGTCTGGATGCTACAGCCGTGATGTGAGTGTTAGACAAAATAGAAATGTGTTTGTAGCCTTAACTTATTAAGACTACAAAAACATGGCACTGAGAGGGTTAAATAAAAAAAATTACAGTCATGTTATTCATTAATCATAACCAACAATATTTTTTAGTGTATCATTTGAAACAAATGTTTTTAAATAAAAGATCCCTTTTATACATTGTTCTAAATACAATTTATTATTAGCAGGTAAATACATATACCTACTAGTTTATAATTTTCCCTGTTATGTCCTACATTTATTTTTCGTAATAGGCTATTTCACTGTTGTTGGAATGTTGATGTCCAATAAAATTACACTCAAAAATATCATGGATAATAAGCATAACATGAGCGAAAAAATCAATAGATTTGTTTAAAAAATAAAATAGTAAAAACTGTTTAAAAATTGTTTAATTTTGACTATGTCTATTTTTTACAAACTTTTAAACGGCCACCTTGACTCTGCTTTTCTTCTCTCCCAAATTACCTTCCGATGTCCAAATCGTTTCACCAGATCTAGTGATCTTGTTCGCTGTACCAACCTCCAGAACCAATTACGCTAAAAACTGTTACATTAGACGCTCTTGTGATCTTTTTAACAAAAAGTTTTCTCACATTAACATAAGCCTCTTTAAATTACATAATATTTTTAAATCAGACTCAACAGAAAATTAGTTGACCAGCTGTCCCACGCGGTTTCACCCGCGGTAATTTCGGACTTCCCACGTAAAATTTAGAATTTTAGGATCAACTATACGCATCTTCCTCTTATTTCACTTTCTCTATTGGTGATAACCGCATGAACATCCGTTTTGAGTTTATCGTAAACATGCAGACAGACAGACGCGACGGATAACCTTGCTTTATAATTTGTACTGATAATTAAAATCTTATTCTTTCTCCTCTTGTATTCCTACTAATTTCAACACCTGCATCACCTCATCAACTTACCCTATTATTAACTATATCAAGTTTGCATAACATATTTAAAAAAATATTTAACATAGGTATACAATACATATATACATATTGGTCTTAGTTGTTGTTTGTAATTTTTCACTACTGTCATGTACCCCTCTCATAGGAAGTAATTCGAGTGTGTTAATTCAAATTTTATGTATACTGTTTTCTATACATATGTGGGAACTACTAGGTCTAAGAATTTCTTTATACGTTATTTTTAATTTGTATTTTATGTTGTACCATTTCTTTCCCGAAAAATTAATAAATAAATAAATAGAACATCTGTCTCTTTCTAAAACGGAATTTTGTATGGCGGTTGTAGGGAGCTACAAGCTGATAGACGTCACTAGGACTGTAGCGCTTTCCTTGCCTAACTTGAACTTTTAAAGAGTCATATCTCTGAAAATACAAAAGATATTTGTAAAAGAATAATGCTAACTACTAATACATAAAGGTTTATAAAATAATAATAAAAAATAAACACTAAAATTCCCTATTGACATTAAAACTCACAATTTTTAGTACTGAAAACTAATAATGGTGTAGGTATTATGTTGGTCAACAAATACATGATTTATTTTTATTATTTGAGTAGATTATTTATTATCATGCAAAATGTTATTAATTATATTAATGATATATTATAAGCAATGTCGCCTCATGGTTAGCAGCAGCTTTGTGAGCATAGTGTTTAAAACAGTTTTGACATCACTGTCACACCATGTCTCATAGTAGGTACTTTACATTGAAAGCTTGCTGCATTACTAAGACAAACTGCAATGTGTGACAATACAATGTCATATGTATTAAAACTGTAAATAAAGCAATGTTTAGACGAAGCCAGTGTTGGCTGCCAGTCCAGCACTGGCTTGTTACTGGCCTCGTATAAACAGTTTTAAAGACAAGCCAGTGCTTGCCAGCACTGGCGGGAATAGAACGCCGGCCTATTTTTCAAGCCAGTGACCTCCGCCCACGTGTCCCGCAACCCCCGCACCAGCGTGAGGACGTGTGTAGACCTTCAGACGCATTGCGCCAGTCGCTGGCGCTTATTTTTATTATTTATTTATTATAGAGTAAAATGTTTTCACACCATAAGAATAATCCAGGAAATGAATCTATTGGCCTCATCTAAACGACACGGGCCAGGCCGTGTGGTGAGTTCTAGGCTCAGCAGTCGACACTCATAGGACTTGTAACTTGTTCTTCAGCTCTCTAGGTCGCTTTGTAACACGTTGCGTTTGTCTCTCCAGCAACACAATGTCTTTTACAAGGATGTCTCAAGGATTCCATATTTGGAACCCATATTCCAACCCTGCCTTTTTCGAGGTATTGAGATGACAGAAGTTAATATCATTAACATTGACAAGCAAAAGTTGGGTAAATTTCTGCCTTTTTCTAGGTACATTTTTTTTTAATTCGTCATAACCAACTTTTTAGTTTTTTACTATTTTAAGATTATATTGTGTTTATATAAACATTTTCAAATTTATTAAGTTTAACCAGTAAAAATTTATAGGAGCGAATTATAGGATCATGATAACAATTACTTAAACATTATTTACATCACATCAACACAGTGATTTGGTGAACGCCCATAACAGAAATGGTGATGAACGGAACAAATAACTACGATAATCCCTTACCTTCGGAAGGTCTCGTATATGATTGGCATCCAAAAAGAGCTCCTCTAAGCTCCTGGAATATCGCAAAATCTCTTCAGGTACTGTTGGCAACGAGCAATGCCGCTTGTCCACACATTCCACTTGGCGATTACATTTAAACAGTGGTATACATCGAAACATGTTGAACACTACACTTTAAACAAACAATATTTATATAGATCACTACCACGACACATATTTGAGCGATTTTCAACTTGTAACACTATTTTATCTTTAGCATTATATTATTTTGATAACAAAATCAACACAGACCTCACCCACGAAAATGAAGCCACAAACTACGGCACTCGGCAGTGTTACCACTTATTTACCTGCAGTTTACCACTTAATACCAGTGTTACCAACTCTTGATTATATTTACCCCTAAAGGTTTAGTCAACAATTACTCAGAAGAATAACTATTGTTCCGAGGTCAACAACCTCTAAATCCCTCTAAATAAAATAATATTACTACAAAGTATAAGTATGATAAATAACCCCAAGATTGTTGCCTTAGTTTCAAAATTATTAGGACGACCATATTGGTCTTCTAAAAGAAAATATAGGTATCAAAAGCAAAAATGTTTGTCTAGTGTCTAGTGTGCAGCGTTTAGTTCAACACCAACAATTAAGGCCGATCCGCACACAACAGTGCCGACACGTGACGGACAGTTCCGTACCGTACCGTTCCGTGAAGTGCTATTCGCACATGTCAGTACCGACGCGACGCGTGCAGTGATTTTTAGTACCTACCTTGCAGCAGTTTGACGTGCTAGTAAAATGCCTCGATATTCAAGATCACAGTTAGCTGCGATTGCTTTATTATTAGATGAAGGCGAAGAAAATGTGAGAAGAAAGAAATGGGTTCATAACGCGTGGAGGAAAAGGGAAGACGAAGGAGAGTTCGCCACCCTTTATAAGCATCTGATAGATGATGAATTAAAGTTTTTTGAGTATTTCAGGATGTCAAAATATTCTTTCGACATACTTTTATCTAAACTCAATTAACTTTTCGTCGTCCATCTTGAAACACTGCGACCGTATCAGGCAAAATATTGTCCGCCACAAATTCACGTCGGATCACGGCGAATGCCGGAGCAGCACTGACATCACTGAACGTCACTGTCACTGACGAGTGCGGATAGCGTCGTACAAAATGTATGCTACAATATCATATTTCACTGACACTGACTGAACGGCACGTGTCGGCACTGTGCCGGCACTGTTGTGTGCGGATCGGCCTTTATGGAACGCTGATCCTACTAATATTATAAATGTGAAAGTGTGGATGTTTGGATGTTTGTTACACAATCACACAAAAACGACTTACTACTTACTTACCTACTTGCAATTACTGGTTGTTGTACGGTGATGCAAGGAGGTGCAATAAGCTGGTACAGTAAAAAAACAGCGTACCGTTGCCCTATCAACGACAGAAGCTGAGTACATGGCACTATCATTCACAGCACAAGAAGCGCTGTGGCTAAGATACCTTATGAGTGAGATAGAAGGAAATATTGAGGCACCGACATCAATATTTTGCGATAACATGGGCAGTATAGCGCTAAGTCAAAATAAGGTTATAAGTAATAAAAACAAACACATTGATGTACGTTATCACGTAGCAAATTCCAAAGGTTTGCCGCATACCTCGGTTTAGAGTTTTAAATGTTATAGTTAAAATTTGTTTTTGATAATTTATTAATTATTGTATATTTTTTTTTTGTATGCATTGAAGGGGAGGTGTTGGCTGTATAGAGTCAATGCATACGTCGCGCGTCGTCATGGAGACGGTTTTTCTGTTATGTTTACTGTCTGTCTTAAGAAGTTATTAACGGCGCACTATAATAATTTATAATCCGTTTATTTTACTTTAATCCGTGAATACCCGATACGATCTACGGTCCCAGCAGTATGGACTTAACTTCCTTTGCCTTGCCGATTGGGGTAAATTAAAAAAAAGAAAAGTTAAAGTTACAAACAAAGATCAATCACTACGTTCTAGTTAATGTTCTGAGCTCAGAAGAATATGCTACTGTTATTGTTCTGAGGTTCTGAGCGTTAGGTTCTAACTCTAAGTAGTTTGTGGTCTAACTTAAAAATCTAACCGAGTCCCTGTATTCGACATGTCTAATTAATTTGTGAAAGGCGACACAATGCACGACACGAGATTGTACGACACCGGAATGTACAGCACCGGAATTGGCGACACTGGATTTCATGGCCTAGCCGACTTTGTGCTCCATATAGTAGTATTCAATACAATGCAGGTAGGTAGGTAGGTAGTTAGTAGTTACTGTCTCAAAATATGACGGAAATTCAAATAACAAGACGTCCCAGTTTAATATTTAGTAACGTAATTAAAAATACAAAACCAAAAAGCTATAAATAACAAAATACCGATTTAATCCAAAAGACAAAAACACACGTAATAATATTATTGGTTTGTGCTACCACTGATCGGTTCGAATTCGGTGACAAGCCCGCTGGTGTCTGCCCACTTGGGTTGTTTTGCTCACGAAGAGCTGGTGGCGGGAGTCGACTGAGCCCATCTACCCCCTCCATATTTAGCTTGTCACCGACTTCATACCTTATGAGTGAGATAGAAGGAAATATTGAGGCACCGACATCAATATTTTGCGATAACATGGGCAGTATAGCGCTAAGTCAAAATAAGGTTATAAGTAATAAAAACAAACACATTGATGTACGTTATCACGTAGCAAATTCCAAAGGTTTGCCGCATACCTCGGTTTAGAGTTTTAAATGTTATAGTTAAAATTTGTTTTTGATAATTTATTAATTATTGTATATTTTTTTTTTGTATGCATTGAAGGGGAGGTGTTGGCTGTATAGAGTCAATGCATACGTCGCGCGTCGTCATGGAGACGGTTTTTCTGTTATGTTTACTGTCTGTCTTAAGAAGTTATTAACGGCGCACTATAATAATTTATAATCCGTTTATTTTACTTTAATCCGTGAATACCCGATACGATCTACGGTCCCAGCAGTATGGACTTAACTTCCTTTGCCTTGCCGATTGGGGTAAATTAAAAAAAAGAAAAGTTAAAGTTACAAACAAAGATCAATCACTACGTTCTAGTTAATGTTCTGAGCTCAGAAGAATATGCTACTGTTATTGTTCTGAGGTTCTGAGCGTTAGGTTCTAACTCTAAGTAGTTTGTGGTCTAACTTAAAAATCTAACCGAGTCCCTGTATTCGACATGTCTAATTAATTTGTGAAAGGCGACACAATGCACGACACGAGATTGTACGACACCGGAATGTACAGCACCGGAATTGGCGACACTGGATTTCATGGCCTAGCCGACTTTGTGCTCCATATAGTAGTATTCAATACAATGCAGGTAGGTAGGTAGGTAGTTAGTAGTTACTGTCTCAAAATATGACGGAAATTCAAATAACAAGACGTCCCAGTTTAATATTTAGTAACGTAATTAAAAATACAAAACCAAAAAGCTATAAATAACAAAATACCGATTTAATCCAAAAGACAAAAACACACGTAATAATATTATTGGTTTGTGCTACCACTGATCGGTTCGAATTCGGTGACAAGCCCGCTGGTGTCTGCCCACTTGGGTTGTTTTGCTCACGAAGAGCTGGTGGCGGGAGTCGACTGAGCCCATCTACCCCCTCCATATTTAGCTTGTCACCGACTTCATACCGATCAGTGGTAGCACAAACCAATAATAATATTACGTGTGTTTTTGTCTTTTGGATTAAATCGGTATTTTGTTATTTATAGCTTTTTATTTTTAGCTTTTTGGTTTTGTGTTTTTGGAAGTTGGTTTTAATTTTTTTGTCAAAATTTGTTTATTTCTTGCTTTTAAGTGACATAGTTCGTAATTTCTCTAAGTTACAATAGTTAATGTCAATTGCTCATTGCCTTTTACAAAATATTGCTTTTCCCGACGCAGGGACGTTAATTATTGAGGAGTTCTTCTAGTACTAGTACTAGTAACATCACCAACAGTTCCATATCACCATATACATTGTGTGACGAGCATAAATTGTTTAGAAACCATATTAAAGTTAACTTTTCGGAACCCGTGAAATACCTATTATTGAGTAGTTCTGATAACCATCTGTGGTCTTCATCATCAGTTCCACTTCTTCAAATTTTGTTTTCCTAAAGCAAATAAACGATTTTCCATAAAAATACAAAAATCGCTATAGGTGTACCTATGATTTATGAAGAGTTCCCTCAATTACTCCAAGATCCCATCACCAGATCTTGACTTGGTGACAATGGAATCAATTTGGGAGTTTCCCCTTTCAAACAAAAAAATAATTTTTGAGATTGCTCCAATCGGAACCGGTGAAATACGTACTATTGTTGAATAGTTCCGATGACCATCTGGAGTGTCCATCATCAGTTCCCCTTCTTAAAATTTTGCTTTCCAAAAGCAAATGAACGATTTACTATAAAAAATACCCAAATCGCTATAGGTGTGCCTATAATTTTTGGAGAGTTCCCTCGATTTCTCCAAGATCCCATCATCAGATCCCGACTAAAACCTAATAATCATCACCAAAAGATCTAACATAAAATATTTGTGCCCTATTTGACATTAACTTGACCCAGTGTTTAGGTAAGTAACGTAAACGAGCATAATGAAAGCAGGCGTGATTTCATCGACCAATAGGAGGAGTGTCACCAAGATAAAATATTTGTGCCCTATTTGACATTAACTTGACCCAGTGTTTAGGTGAGTAACGTAAACGAGCATAATGAAAGCAGGCGTGATTTCATCGACCAATAGGAGGAGTGTCACCAATTCCGGTGCTGTACATTCCGGTGTCGTACAATAACGTGTTGTGCATTCCTATTTCCTCGTTCCCATATAACCTACCAGCATTTTACAGAACTCTGTGCCTACCTTCTCTGTCTGTGCCTGCCAGCGCAGCGTACTGACAATTTTACATCTCTCATTACCTTCTCTCTGGTTTGTGGCTTGTGCTGATTATAAAATATAAAGTGCGGTAGTTTATAGTAGGCCTAGTTAATTTGTGGGTAGTATCTCTAGTAAGTAATTTGTGCAAAGTACCTTTGTGTAGGTAGTGAATACTGAATTTTAATAAAAATCTAGTCATGACTTATAATTTGGGATTTATAGGAGGAGGAAATATGTCCTCAGCAATCGTTCGGGGGATTTTAAATGCTAAAGGTAGGCGGAATATGAGTCCCAACTCCCAGGATCCATTATTTAAATGTTAACCAACAGCCTGTTATAAGTTGATAAATCATGCAAGTAAGGACTAGCCTTGTCATTTGTAAAGAACCTGTAGACTTCAGACCAAATTAAACTATTTGGTGACGTTGATAATGAAGATGGAACATGGCACATGCCACTTAAGTTCGCATTTATCAGTATGGCCTGGACTATCGAGTAGGGCGAAGTACCTCGGTATTCCGTCACCGCGGTAATTTCGGATTTCCCGCAGGAATTCCGGGATAAAAAGTACCCTATGTCAGGACTACCGTAGCTTCCTATAAGTTAAAGAATTTTTGAAATCAGTTCAGTAGATCTAGAGATTACCTCCTACAACACAACAAATTAGCTCTATAACATTAGTAGGTATGTATAAAGATTTAAAAACTATAGTTTACTTTGTATTGCTTTATGAACATTTCTTCTGATTACTGATAGCATTTTTCTGTTTTAGATGCACACCCTGCATCAAATATATGGGTGTCAGGACCAAACCTAAACAATCTAAAGCATTGGCAAGACCTAGGAACAAATGTAACCACAAAAAATGGTGATGTCCTATTAAATTGTGACATAATATTCCTTGGTGTGAAGCCTAATATGCTAGATGTTGCCATCGAAGACTGTGTGAGAACTGGTACGGGATCCAGTAAACCTAATGTCCTGTTTGTATCAATGTTGGCTGGCATCAATATTGAAATTTTACATATGGTGAGATTTTACTTACCTCAATAGGTACTTTACCTTAGACATGTTTTAAAGCTTTGTCCACATAGTATAGTAATAATACCGGCCCTCAGATAATTACTTTTGCCAACCCCTAAGAACTATCTCTGCTGAAGAATAATATTGCATTTTTAATTTTAAATGTATCATCATCATCAAAGTAACTACTGTGAGATTTGCTAGAGTAACTACTGTGAGAGACCTAGGCGTCACTTTTGATGCAACTCTGGAGCTCTTTGGGTTTGTATGTCCCCAACAACTTGCGACACTATTTGCATCCCCCTCTTGTCAAACAAGGGCACGATCCAACTCGCCAGTATGTCGCACCTTGACCGTACTAAATGCTCTCCTGAGAGCCCACCCTGGGTCTGATTTGTTTGCCGATGAGTGGATGGAACTCTTGTCTGTGTCTCTGAAGATGTGTGATGAGTTATATGCAAGGCCTACTAGTATTTGTTTACCATTGTAATTGGTCTTGTACGGTATGTGTCAACAATAAATAAATAAATCAGAGATTATTGCTGATACTTTTTAACACGATTTCTATTATTCTAGTGCAGTATAGTATTAAGTATAGTATAGTTAATATTAATACAACTTTATTGCAATTTAACCAACAGTAAACAAGTACACAATCATACTAGACCCTGAAAAAAATTATTAATACAACATTTTTAGCCTTAATTGCCATTAAAAATTTATGGACTTTTACAGCATTCCTTTTTCAGTCACAAAGCAGATTAATTTCTTTGAATAATTCTTAAAGTATAATAGGTGTGTTTTATTTATTACAGAAATTGAAAACTTTAACATTAAAATATGTTAGAGTCATACGAATAATGCCAAATACGCCAATGGCAGTTGGATTTGGTTCATGTCTATATACACCTGATAGTTCCATTAAGTTACAAGAGTGTTTAGTTGTAGAAAATCTATTGAGATCCTGCGGAATTTGTGAAAGGGTTCCTGAAAGTCTAATGGATACTTTGGGTTGTCTTACTGCATGTGGTCCAGCATTTGTAAGTATGACTCCATTGAAATGGAAAAAATTAATTAAACAACAATACTTACAAAACCAACAAGAAGTGAAGCTGATCCCCTTGCGGTTTCCCCATTTCAAAGTTTCCGCCGGAATTTCGGGATAAAAAGTACCCTATGTCCTTCTCTGTTACCCTGACAACATGTATGCAAAATTTCATAGTATTTGGTTGAGCTGTTAAGGCGTTAAAGCGTAACAGACAGACCAACAGACAGACAGAGCTACTTTCGGATTTGTAATATTAGTATGGAGCACAGATAAAGTAACAAATAAGCATTTATTATTTACTAGCTGTTCCCCATGATTTCATCAAATTCGGAGTTCCCGCAGGAATTCCGGAGCAAAAAGTACCCTGTCCTTCTCTATACCCCTGACACATTGTCGGGGGTATAGAGAAGGACATGTGTAGTATGCAAAAAGAGATTGTGCTGTAATATAATATGAGCTCGGTCCCAAAACTTTATGTGGATGATTTCTTTTGAGAATAGCTGTTCCGCGCAGTTTCACCAACCGTAATTTTGGAGTATTACAATATACTACAATATTACAGGAATATTACAATATAGCCTATGTTACTCAGGGATAATGTAGCAATCTAATGGTAAAAGAATTTTTGAAATCGGTCCCGTAGTTTTTGAGTTAAATCGTAACAAAGAAACAAACGAACAAAAATCAAATCTTTCCTCTTTATAATATTAGTATAGTTATACCTATAATCCAGTTTTACCGTGTCACTTTTAGATGTACATAGTGATAGAAGCATTAGCGGATGGTGCTGTGAAGATGGGTGTGCCGCGCGCGATGGCGTTGCGTCACGCCGCTCAGATGGTGATGGGCAGCGGCAAAGTGGTGCTGGATAGCGGCAAACATCCGGGCCTGCTGAAAGATGAGGTGTGCTCGGCCGGCGGCTCTACTATCTGTGGGGTTGCTGCCCTCGAAAATGGCAAAATAAGGTGAATTATTTGCACTATGATCGGACATCATCACACCTGGGACCCAATTCTCGCCTCCTTCGAAAAAATCTCGAACTCGAGATTGCTGTTCGATCCCTATGTCAACCGCAAAATCTCGATACTCGAACCTGTTTCTTCGTATCTCCTAATTTGAATTCGAAATGTACGTCTCGACCGCTTGCGACCAGTCGAAGCACTTCGAACGGCTTTCATTCGAGAAATGTCGAAGTCGACATGTCGCGAATTGCTCAACTTGACTTCATCTCGATTTAATGTTCGAATTCAAACTTTATCTCGAGTCCGAGTCTACCTAGATTGTGCGAGAATTGCCCCCCTGATCTCAAATTAAGTAGACGTTTTTCTTACATACTAGCTGTGCACCGCGGTTTCACCCGTGTGAGTTTCGGGGGAACTCTAAAATAAAGTTTTGTCCAAAAAATCAAAATTATAAAAATTCCGGAGAGGGCTAACCCTTTATATCACCTAGAGGTATAAAAAATAGCCTACTTACCTATTTTCAGACCTACCAAAATACACAAAAAACTTCATAAAAATCAGTCAAGGCATTTCGGAAGAGTTCGATAACAAACACTGTGACACGATATTTTAAAAGCTTTTATTTTTTTATTAGATGTATCAGACCAGACAACTCATAATTTAAGGGACCATCCATAAAGTACGTCACACGTTAAAGAAGGAGGGGTTTGACGAAGAGTTACATGTGGACGTAGTGACCAGAGGGTGGGAGGGGTTATTGAGTTTCGTGACGTCACATTTCAAAATTTTTTTCCTGATGGATAAAGTGTTAAAGTGCTGAAATGACAAATATGAAATATTAACGAAAAACTTAAAAATATTTCCAACTCTATCTGTATGGGTAATTGGGTATATAGGTTTAAATTGTTTTTCACTTCTCATGGTCTGAAAGTGCTTGTTTGTGCAGGATATAGGCTGCACTAAATCGAATTTTGTGCAGCTTCCCTTTTAGGCAAAGAAAATAAGCCACGCAGCCAAACACAATAGGAAGTTCATAGATAGAATTTGTTTTTTTTTTTTATAATATTTACTTTAATTTATTTGCCTTATGTGTTTTTTAAGACATAAATACCGTTAATATACTGGGAAACACAATTTCCTTCAGTATTCAAAACTGCACTAATTTTACTTTGAATTTTAATTAAAGAAATGTTATGTTATTCTTCTGTTTATTTTATCGCAATCGAAGTGAAAAGCAGAGTTTATAACTCGTCGTAAATTTTATTGACGTCAAAAAGAGCCACATTATGGGCCTAATTTGAATAAATGATTTGACTATTGATGACTATTGTCCACAAAACCATTTTATCCTCGAGATTGCTATCAGCGCTCGCCTTTGGCTCGGGCTGCTAAAAGCCTCAGATAAAAATGGTTCGTTTTGTGCACTAGTTGTAAAATTGTTGGGCAACTAAGGTTTAAATTGTTTTGCTGGTACTGTTGTTTAATCAAACATTTTCTAGATGAAAAACTTGCCAAATATGTTATGTCACACTAGGGAGGAGGGGTCTCACAAATGTGACCAACTGTGACAAAGACGGGAAAGGGGCAAAAAAAACATGAAATTAGTGTGACATAATGTACGTTATAGATGACCCCTAATACTTATACTCCTATCCATAAATTAAGTCACACGAATTTTATGATATTTTTCTCCCCCGACTCAGAGTAAAAATCTATTTTCTTCACATCAATTACTAATTTACCTTGATGCGGGGATGCAATCAGTTTCAAAATTACATTTATCATAATTAACCAACCAGTGTCTTGCCTTGGTTGGAAAGTGGTTCTTATTGCACTGCTTTAGGATTCACAGTGCAACTTATTAACTACAGCTATGTTGTTGTATTTTACAGGGCGTCTTTTATTAACGCGATCGAGGCGGCTTCCCTTAAGACAAGAAATTTAAAAGAGCAGAAATAATTAAGGCGGTATTATTAATAATTTTAGCATAATTATTATGACTTTGACTTTTTAAGTATATTTATTCTTAGAAAAATAAGCTATAAGGTGTCTTTCTACACTTTACCACACTTTACCTGTTACTTTTATGAGTAAGGCGGTAAGTACCTACCTAAGAGGAATCTCAATTTGCGTATTTAAGTTCTAATTTTAACAACCTTCAGTATTTTTATCAATTAAGGTGGATCGTCAGAATTTTAATAGATATTTTTTTAATATTAAATTTAATATTTGCAAGAGAAAAAAACTTAACTTTTAAATGTCCAGCGGCATTTAAGAAGCCTGAGTCTGAGGGAGGAGGATATCCACCAACGGCAAAAATGGCGCTCAATTATTGTGAAAACCGACCTCGGGTAACGGGGCTACGAAAATACTGAGAGAATAAAAAGAAGCGAAGGTACGAAAAAATATCTATTGAAGTTATATTACTAGCTGTCCCCCCGCGGTTTCACCCGCGGTAATTTCGGAGTTTCCGCGAGAATTCCGGAATAAGAAGTGCCCTATGACACTCAGGAACAGCGTAGCATTCTATTGGTAAAAGAATTTTCAAAATCGGTTCAGCAGATTCAGAGATTATCCCCCTACAACCTCACAAACTTTACCTCTTCATAATATCAGTACATAGATAAAAATCAGCTCTGACGATCCACCTTAACGCTATACTGTTATAGTCAACTTTTAGTTCATTACTTACTATGTAAATCCTGTAAAATGTAATGTATTCTGCGTCCCTAGCTTAACCAGAGCTGTAAATGTATTATATGCGTAAGACTAAAAACCGTTAGATTGTAAAAAAATTGGTAACGTAGAGGTATTGCGTTCACTCTGACACGCTAGGCTTAGCTTTGAATTGTAACAACAACAGTCCAATGCTGCCGATGCCACTAAGCACCCACCGAAAAGCATTTTCTGTTTTACAATATTACACTAGTCGGTATATGTATAAGTTTATAAGGTGTGGTAAGATTAGCTGCAAATATTTACAGGGTTTAAAGTACAAACCGTCATAAACATGTTCATAAATAAATCAACCAAAAATAAAACAACCTGTGAAGGCGCTCGCCGCTCAATCGCTTTACCTACACAGACATTGCCGCGCGCTGGTATCTTAAGGTCAACGACCTCGATCGTCGCTCGATCGAGCTGATGCACATTGTCCGCTGTGTGCGTGGCGCGTGCTTTGTATACGTATTAATGAGTTACGTGTATTGTGTACCTTGTGGATGTAGTTTTAATGTTTTTCCAATGAATTTATTTTCCCCATATTCTGAACAACTACCAAACTTATAATTTTATTTTTTTGCTTATCTTATTTGTTATCACGTATACTTTCAGCCCTGTAAATATTTTACAATGTTTTTCGGCAGGTAACATACTTATTATAGGTATTATTGGTAACATACTTATTATACCAACTAAACTTCATTGTAAACCTTGTTTTGTAATGTATATTATCGCAGTAGAGTAAGTGATAACCTGTGGTTTTTACGTACTATAGGGGATTTACGGTATGGTTGTAGAGCAGTATTAAATTACCCACCCATTTATCTGATTAGTCAACGAATCTCACGTGTGTTTGTGATAGATTAGTACCGAATAGCTTAGTTTTTAACCGACTGCCAAAAAGGAAAATCTATTTATTAAGATAATGGAATGATTGGCCATCGCTATCGGAGTTTTGTGAGGGCAACAATGCCAATAATTAATTTTATGCAAAAAATCATGAAAGTTATTCAGTTTGCTTTCGCCTAGCATAATGAAAGGAATCCCGAGCATAGTCAACGATTTAAAGGCACCTAAATCAGAAACACTAGTGTGCCACCCACACATATTTACCTCGTTAGCGAGAAAAAGCAAGATTTAATAGAAACAATATTGTATCAACCACTAATTCACGGCGTTCTGGATTCCAAACGCAAAAAGTTTTCATGAAGTGAGCAAAATTGACTTTTGTCTCTTGGTTCTTTTGATTCTTTAAAAATACATTACATCTTATTGTTAGTTCTCGCTCAATATGGAATTAAAGAATATAACAATGAAAATGTGATACATGTTTTTTTTTGTAGAGGCTTTTTAACTGTACTCTTCTTTTGTGATTTACGACTATAGAGTACTTAATCGTTTTATTTCGCCAAAGTTTAACTATTGTTAGTCTAATGAATCGTATCGCTTCAAAAGCACGACAATTTTGTAGGGACTGCTTACAGCTGAAAAATTGCAACCCTTTTGAATGCCACGATTCTTGAGTTAGCTTGTATAATTACGCTTTACAATAGGTATTATTGTGATAGTTTAACTTATTGTTAGTGTTGTTTTTGGTAAGTATAATATGCTACATTCCTTCTATAAAAGCATTTTGTGAAGTAGTTTTTATTAGTTACATTGGTAACTGTGATTATCACTGTCTAATCTATGATTATCTATCGTGAAACAGTTAAACTACCCATTAATGTTGTACAAAACTTATATTTAAAGTTATACAGTAAAAATTATATTATTAATGTAAAACAGACAAATGGGTAAAATTTTTTTTGCTTACATAATTTCAAAAGTTTCTGCCCACTGTATTTAAAAAGCTAACAAAATATTTAAAAACAGATTAATAAATTATTGTGTTACAACACATTTGGTTTTCTTAAAAAAAAAAGAGTTTTAACTTGGTCCTTCGAGCTAGATATTAGGTATTTTTAAAAGTAAAAAGTTTGGAGGACCTACATAAAACTCAAGTTATTCATACTCTACGTCATTGGTTTTATGGTTAGATACCTATTGTTATTTACCTACCGTTGAAGAATGAAATAAAGTACTCAATTTTGTACAGTTCAGAACTGGTAGGTAGGTGTAGGTGTAGGTCCTTTCAGACTTATGCTTAGAAAACCGGGATGCTGATAGAATTTCTAGCGCATACAGTGGCCAAAAAGGCAGCCAAGTAATCTGTAAGCAAAAAAATACAAAATATGTAAACTTATGCAAAACAGAAACCCGGACCGCTCTTGCATCGATCCCCTATCTGGAGGGTACATACTGAAATATTGATACCCACAGACTCGAATTAAATCGTTAGGGGTGAGTTACAATTATTAGTTATTTTACAACCAGGCGTTCCCCGTGGTTTGGTTTCTTAGAAATTCCCGCGGGAATTACGAGATCAAAGTAGGTACCTTAGTTCCTTTTTTGGACCCCTGACAACGTGTATGCCAAATTTCATGTTGTTTCAGTCGTGTTAATTTAGGAGTGCCTAGGCGAATTCTGGGATAAAATGTCCCCTACATCATTTTCTGTACGCCCTGATGTTTATACAAAATTTCGTGATGATCGGTTGAGTGACGTGGAAACGTACCAAATTCACATCCGCATTCATAATACATATTCTATTTAGTATTCTTATTATTCAGGCCCTTCATACGTTTCGTTATAAAAAATATCACGGTTACCTACATAATTCTGATTTTATGTTTCTATCTTTCTACCTGACTATCTACCCGGATTACCAGTGTAAAAAATAACAAACACAATATAAAGAAAATTATAGATTGCCTACTTGTTCGTAAATATAATTATAATCTCATCAATGAAACGTTTATTTCTCCTCGGAGACGAAGCATATTTTCCGAGTGGTTTGATATGGTGTGTATGGGTGAAAAGGGTGCGCGCAATCCGACTTTCTCGTAAAGAGAAAATGCGACGCTCGACGAGCGACTACGCTTATATCGAAACTCTTTCGCGTCGGCACTTCGCTCAGTGCAGCGTCAGGCTGCGCTCTCTCTTCCTCAGCAGCATTCACGCAGCTAAGGTTTCTAAACGTACGACGCATTTTGTTCATAGGATCCGATTTCCAGATTGATCGAATACTCGGCATTCGACGCAGTAAATTTTTCTTGCTGGTTTTACCATCTTTCTGACACTCTTTTTGGCTTTCCCTCTTGCAAGTATTCGGTTCATCGCATTTCACTTTTTTCACATACGTTTCCGTAACTGCTAATGTTATTAATGCATCTTCCTCACTCATATCTTTAAACACTTTTCACATTTTCAATATACATGGCCATAAGTATGGTAGTGCGCAAATGTTGTACTGGAGTGAAACCTGCTTATCTAATATTTAGAAGTGACGTTTAGGATGATAAGATAAAACTCAGATTTATTAATATTAAGTACTTTTGATTTTTATTTAGGATCACGCATACTTACCTACGTTTCATAAACCTACCTATACGAGTATACTGGGTGTAAGATGGAACAAAGGACTTCTTCGAACCCTCGATTACCTACTCATGTAACTAAAAAAAAGATAAATAACAGAAAACTTTAACTAAGATTTGGATTTTTGCAGGCTTTTAAATATGATTGTTCGATAATAAGAAGGAAAATGGCCACCTTTAGGATATGATCCGTTAGTGCGTCGGCAACTTGCTTTGTGAATTTATTTAGTGCTTTTTTTTCTTCTTTTTTTAGATAGGTATTTGAGACGAGATTCTGATACTGAACAGTTTTCAAAAAAAATTCAAAAGCTATTTATTACTTAGGATTGGTTACAATCACTTGTAATCGTCAGCAGGTTCTTAGAACTATAAATTACCGTCAGTTCGGAATACGTCCACTGCTGAGAAGAACTGACAAGAAACTCAGCAGCGCTGTCTTTTTGTGAAGCTGCTCTGTACCCTTTACAGTTAGTCTACATTTTTTGTACGTATATTGATGACCCACAGCTAGGTATACAAATAGTTAAAAAAAAATTTAATGCTTTTTAAGGCGGGCTCCACAATAAACGGGGGTGCAATCATTTTTGTTTACTTCATGAATCAAGTGGGGTATCGTTGAATAGAACTCATTGAGAAGATAGAAGCTGTATTTAAACATCAGAAAATAAACGCATAAGAAGCCGCCAAAGTTAGCTTTTTACAACATTTTGTAACGAAATGTTTTCCAACTTCCCTTTGACCTATAGTGGGGGTTTTATTGGTCGCAACCTTGACACTTTTGTATCAAAGGACGCCGCTTGGAACAGTTGATCCTTGGGTTAAACTAAGCTGATTTGGACCGGGTGACACGAGGTACCCCCCCTCCCTTGCCCAGGGGAGGGGGGTGAAGAGTACTTCTCCCGCGTTGCAGTCTGCGCACGATTTCTGCCCACATATAGCTACTAGGTTGAGTTTGGTATCGTTTTCATATAAATCGAGGACGAGGGTTTCATTTCTGGAATAAACTTTTTGCCCGTCCATAGAAAAAAACCGAGCAACTGGCAAAAACAAAAAAAATTAAAAAAATAAAGTTCGGAATATCGTCGCTAAGAATTATACTACGAGTAATTTCACCATATAAAAAATATAATGTTAAAGCCCCTTTATTCTTAAATATAAAAAAAATTATTTGAAAAACATCTTTTAAGTATAAGTGTGTTAAAAAAAATATTTTACATAGCACGGCGGGACCGAATTTCTTAAATGAAATTTAAAAAATCTCAAATAATTGCTTTAACTTTTTGCCCAGACTGCTAGACTGGCATTGTTTTTGAACAACATAATATATGTGACTTAAACATGAACACAAATATAATATTAATTTATTATTTATTCATATTTAAATAAAAATTGCATCATTATTGACAGTTTCGACTACATGTGCAAAGATCTGTATACTTATAACGTAGTTGCATCTATGTGTACGCTGTACTTAGCATTTGCATCTAATTAATCCAATAAGCTAATTAAGACAGGGTGACATGCAGAATCCCCCGCAGCGGATGGGCAGGGGAGGGGGTGGAAAATGCATCATCCGCGACGCAATCCGCGCTCGATTTTTGCCTCTAAGTATATGGCTACTTGGTTGTTTGGTGGCGTTTTCATATAATTCGAGGACGAGTTTTACTTCTGGAATAAACCTTTGCCTATCCATAGAAAAAACCGAGTAATAGGTAAAACAAAAAAATAAACAAAATTAAATTCGGAATATCGTCGCTCAAAATTATACCACAAGTAATTTCAGTAAACAAAAAATTAGTCCCTTTATTCTAAAATATAAAAAAAAATACTAAATACAACATCTTTTAAGTATAAGTATGTGGAAAATATTTTTTATAGCGCGCTATATTTTCTTCTGTCATGGTATTGCAGCTTCTAATTCCTATACTTAAATTTTCTTCCATAGAACCTGAGAAAGCAGAAGTAACAGCAATGTTTCCCGCCTTTACTGGTTGTGATTTTTTTGCGGTAAAGGAAAAAAGAGTGTCTTTATGACGTGCATATCTAACAGCTACTGAGGGTTTCAAATTGGAAATACAAGGGGATATTGCCCAGCACTCGAGCTTACCCAAAACTAGAAACATCAATTGCAACTGCTATGTATGACAAGTACCTAAGTAAAAAAGGATATAATAAATTAAAATACAGAACAGACCAACTGTAATTAAAGCCAGTACCTATCCTATAAAATTTATATAATAGTTTGGATTTTACGACGTTTTTTAGATCGGAAGCAGTGCATATTTTTATCTTTTAACATTCAACTCAAAACTTGGAATCAACGACAGTGATTGCATCATTGTTGAATTGTTAATCACAGATCAGGCTTTTGCACGGATGTGACCAACTGACTAAAACAATTATTCACGAAAAAGGATCGAAGCATTGAAAACATATTGTCGACTAAAGATTCTTTATATCAACATTAGCTTTGAGCGGTGTACTAAGGAGGACATGCGTGGGGACAACTTCTTGTACCGCATCAAGATATAAGAAGAATATAGATCCTTCTAATAGGTTATCTTTGATTAATTATGTTTGAGACTGTTGTTAATTGATTTACTTTTTTACTCCGACTGCTAGACTGGGAATGTTTGAAAACGAGTTAATTGGTTTGTTTTTTAAATTCCGCAGTCTCGCTGCTCTATGCAAAATATTTTGTAACACATTTACACTTAAAATATCTTCTAGTAACACTTTTATATTCTACAATAAAGGGGCTACAATACCTACAATATTTTTTGTATACTGAAATTACTCATAGTATAATTCTGAGCAACGATATTCCGATTTTTTTTTGTTTTTCCCCGTTACTCTGTTTTTTTCTATAGAGAGGCAAAAGGTTTATTATAGAAATAAAACCCTTATCGTTGAATTATACGAAAACGCCACCAAACAACCAAGTAGCCATATACTTAGAGGCAAAAATCGAGCGCGGATTGCGTCGCGGATGATGCATTTTCCACCCCCTCCCCTGCCCACCCGCGGCGGGGGATTCTGCATGTCACCCTGTCTTAATTAGCTTATTGGATTAATTAGATGCAAATGCTAAGTACAGCGTACACATAGATGCAACTACGTTATAAGTATACAGATCTTTGCACATGTAGTCGAAACTGTCAATAATGGTGCAATTTTTATTGAAATATGAATAAATAATAAATTAATATTATATTTGTGTTCATGTTTAAGTCACATATATTATGTTGTTCAAAAACAATGCCAGTCTAGCAGTCTGGGCAAAAAGTTAAAGCAATTATTTGAGATTTTTTAAATTTCATTTAAGAAATTCGGTCCCGCCGTGCTACGTAAAATATTTTTTTTAACACACTTATACTTAAAAGATGTTTTTCAAATATTTTTTTTTATATTTAAGAATAAAGGGGCTATAACATTATATTTTTTATATGGTGAAATTACTCGTAGTATAATTCTTAGCGACGATATTTCGAATTTTATTTTTTTAATTTTTTTTGTTTTTGCCAGTTGCTCGGTGTTTTTCTATGGACGGGCAAAAAGTTTATTCCAGAAATGAAATCCTCGTCCTCGATTTATATGAAAACGATACCAAACTCGACCTAGTAGCTATATGTGGGCAGAAATCGAGCGTAGTCTGCGACGCGGGCGATGGACTCTTTCCCCCCCTCCCCTGCCCACCCCAGGGGGGGCTCCTCGTGTCACCCGGTCTAAATCAGCTTAGTTTGACCCAAGGATCAACTGTTCCAAGCGGCGTCCTTTGAGACAAAAATGCAAGGTACCCTTATACCAAATGACCAATAAAACCCCTACTACTATAAGAACTAAGTGATATAATATTTAGTAATTACCTTCGTATATTTTGCCAACAAATACTAAAATAATATTGATAACTCGATGTTTTTCTTTGAAATTATATACTTGCCAAATTTTCTTTGTGAAAACCAACTTTATACAGAAGCGATGCGGGCGGCAAGCCGCTGCTACGGGTCTACGCGCGCTACGAGTGCTACGAGCGAAGCGTAGCGTAGCGATTTAATTTTTTTTAGCACGGAATTTCTAACGACAAAATTTATTTTTCGAGTAATCTCTGTTCAATAAAATAAATCTATAATATCTAGCTCAAGATACTCCTCATTATTCTGCCTCTGCTACTGCACACACAGACGGTTCTATTCTACATTTGGTACGGAACCCTAAATGTGCGTAGTCCGACACGCACTTCACTGGTTTTTTATACGGTGACACCAGGTTTTTAAACTCTTGAGATATTTTCCACTGACCGTTGTGCTGGTTAACTCAAAAGTCAAGTTAATGTTTTGTGGCTCCCGAAAGAAGCTATACTTAATACCAATTTTCCCAATAATAATTAATTAATCACTTTTGAATACCTACCAAAAGGCTGTGTTTTTAACTATCTTATAATATTGACTTATACATTCTATGTTTGATGAATTGTCATCATACATAGAATTAGTAGGTATCTATCTATATTTCTTGTTTTGTGTTTGTAAATATCATCTAATATATATAAATCACGTGTCACGTTGTTTGTCCGCGATCGACTCCGAAACTTCTGAACGGATTTTGATAAAAATTTGTAACCATTCATAAAATGGTCCAACTTAAAAGATAGGATAGTTTTTATCCCGGAACTCCCTCGGGAACTGAAGGACATAGAGTACTTTTTTCCCGCAACCTCCGCGGGAACTCCGAAATTACCGCGGATGAAATCACGGGGGACAGCTAGTTAACTGTTAACTGCTTAGAATTTACAAATGGAGTTGAGTTAAAGGACTTACAAAAAGAATTAAAAATTTACTTCATCACATAGAAAGACTGTTGCTTTAAAATTCGTTGTTTGATTGAGAGAGCTACCTGCTATAATGAAAATAAGAAAAAATGGTGTGACTAAATACTTTCCGGCCTTGAGTGCAGTAACCGTGACGCCTATCACCTTTGGCGAGGTTAATCACGGCAGACTGCAGACACAACTGGCAGTTGTGCTACAAAATAGCATTTGTAAGACCTTTAGTTACCTACGTACTTACTTAAATGAAACACGCTCGTCGCACACGAAGTATAATTGACCGTTAAAAAAGAAATAATCCTGTTTTTGTAAATTTTTGTAATATAAATAAGACGCATGGTGAAGGCAGACATATTAGCTAGTGAAATGGGTCATATAAAAACTACTTAACACGCAACTGTAGGAGTGGCAGTTAACGTAAGTGCATTATTAATTAAGTTTTACACTTAGTATAATCCTACGTAACTATATTAGGTAGTCTCGAAATGTAGCAAGGTTAGTTCATAAATTCGCTCTCATTTCCCGAGCTGACGACGTTTTATTCCGAGAAACGAAAGAAACAATCCTACTGCCGTCCTTTTAGCACGCTGCGTGAATTACAGACTGTGTAATAGAGACAGAATAATCGTTCTACTGACAAGCCGATGTTCACGTCATTGTTTTTCCGAGCCAAGTGAGATATCGTAGCCTGACTCACTTTTAGTTGCGACTTGTAGTTTTAATTTCAATACGTGTATACTGTAAGCGTATCTAACAATCAAACTTCACTCCCAAGTGTTAATTATTGCGAAAATAGTTCCTAATATAAACAAGGTGAGAAACAGGTTTTTTTTCCTTTTAAAGTTTTAAACTAATTTTCCATAGCTTCACTATGAGTACCTATATTTATACTGGTTCGATCGTCCAAAAAATATCAACTCACGTGACTTTATCACACTTAATTTTTTTGTTTTGTTTACGAAGTGAGGAATTTGTCACCTGTTGATAGAGTTATCAATACAGTACCTATATGGACACGCATTATTGTTGTATTTAATTTTTTTTCAGAGATTTCATATTATAACTACAACCAATCGATATCAACTTAGGATAAAATTGCGACAGTTCAATTTGTCGGCCTGTCTGTCATATGACGCGGAAAAATAATAATATGAACAGATTTAAAAAATAATACTTGATCTCTAGATTTCTTGTCTCTGGTTAACATCTATCTATCTATCCATACTATATTACAAGAGTAGAACTCGGATTCTGTACATTGAATATTTTTACTTAAAATTGATAAAAGAAGAGTAACCAAGCCCAAAAAAAAAATTTACATTCTTTTCTGTCTTTCTGTCTGTGTGTCTGTCTGTTCGCGATAATCTCCACATCTACTGAACCGATCGTCATGCGGTTTTCACAGGTAAATTAAGCTTAGCCTGGAGCTACATATAGACTTTGTTTCATTCAAATTGGATGTCAGAAAAATAGTTGTTGTATAAAAACCTTTCATGCGGGTGAAACCGCGGGGCACAGCTAGTCCTTAATATTATGATACAAATTCAAATGTGAGTTTGTTTGTTATTTATACGCTTTCACGCTTTAATACTTAAGCCATCATTGTGAAATTGTGCATACACGTTGCCAGGAGTGCAGAAAAGTGACATACCTACCTACTATTCCCAAATTAATGAGGAAGAAACCGCGAAGAACAGTTAGGTATAAAAACAAAATTTTAAAACTCAGTACAATAGCGACACCCAAAGGATTCCCGAACTTCTAACCGCGTTTAACAGCTAGTTGGTAATTATTAATGCTATTTAAGGATCTGCAAATTTGTAACAGTTTACATACTTAATAAAACAGCAAGTAGGTAGGTATCTACGCGTATCTATTTTGTTTCTGCTTGTAGTCTGTACATGTATGTAGCAGTTTTAGAGTCTCTTTCCTATGAGAAATGGAACGCTTATAAAATCACTTTTGTATAGGTAAAACAGACTTCTCGAAACTTAGTAACGTAGTAGCTTAGGTAAAACTTAAAATATTGATGGTTCTTGATGACGCACACACACAAACATAATATCGCTCGTCGATAACAGGATAAAAAAATATTTTAGATTAGGTAAATTGATTAGTTTTATGCCATTAAAAAAGGTTAAATTAACATAAAATCGTGTTTGAAAGGGATCTCAATGATAGTAAAAAAATTGCAAATTCTCGTAATAGGTTTCCCAATTTAAAATTTTTACTGTAATATACATAAATAGTAAGTAAGTAAGGACCTACCTAAGTGTAAGTTTTTCCGACATGTACCTAATACGTAGTACATATTATGTACGTACTTGAAGAAAAATGTTTTGAGTACGGAACTTCATTGAGCGAAACCGACTCTCTTTTTCTTAAACCTGTGTTAGCTGTTTATCTTTATAGTTTATAACTATATAGGTTTTCATTAACGTTATTACTTTTTACACTTAATACCTAGGTATAGCTAGCTATAGTAGTTACCTACTTAACAGCATACCGTGTATTCAAATAGTTCTACCTACTCTACGCTCAAAGCACAACAATAGTATCTACTTACTCAAATTAATTGGACGCATATAAGCAATAACATGTTAACCCACAATATTAAGTTATTGATTCAAAACGCTTTATTGACAGTTATAGAGCGTTTTAAATTATGTGTTTACCTTATTACATTGTTTAAATACCAAAAAACATTTAAACATAAAAAATGCTGAAACAAAATGACGATATGATTTTAAAACACGATTTATTCAAAATTTCTCCAATGTGGGTTAACACACTATTGCTTATCTATGTCCAATTGTTCTTCAGCATTTGATTTTAGTCAAAAGGACTTCAGCATTGTATGGGTCAATATCTAGTCTGGACTCTGGTCATTTCGTATTGGTATATTTATCAAACAAATCTTCACAATGTTTTTTTTGTTTGTTTGACAATGACGGCAATTTCCAGTGTGCTACAAAATATGACAGCGTGTGTGCTCTGTAATATAATAATTGAAACTGAGGGCAGGGGCGGATCCAGGGGGGGTGCACTGGGTGCAATTGCCCCCCCTGAAGACCTAAATACGTACCTACTTTAATTGAACTTTAGAAAAATCTTCGCAGGCTTGTGTCCGTGCTTGTGTCTTTTCACCAAAGTTTCATCGTAATTAAAATGAATTAATAGGGGAATGAATAGAAATTAACGAATGAACGAACGAATATTCATTTTTTAAATTTTAAAAGATTAGTCCGTAAGCGAACCTTTATGGAAGTTCGCATTATTGTAAAACAAACAAAATATCTGTCAAATCTTTCGTTGGAACAAATTTTCTGGTTTGAAACTACGTGCTGTATGGTTTTTTCTCCTTCATATCTGCGAAAATCCGGTACATTTCTCATTTAAAAGGAGGAGTTTCTGTGTTCGGCTGTATGTATGTTTTTACAAATTATTATCCCCATAGTTGTCAGGTTCGTAAGTAAAGTATGCCTTGGGCTAGCTCAATGAAAGGATTGAAGTGATTTTAAACTATTTATTCGGATAAAAGATAAATTAATTTTGGAATTTGTACCACGTAGTGAATAGTGATTACTTTCTCTCTGTATGTACCTATGCACTATGTAAGTAAGGAGTCTAAGTTCTGTCAAAATGTAAACATCAATTTTTGAATACAAAAAAGGAACAGATTTAAAAAATAAAAAGGTATTAAAGCCTCTCCACATTCGCGCCCGAAGCCACGAAACAGCCAGGAAACACCCGCGCCATGAGTCCACACTCATGGATCGGAGAAGTAAGTAAATTTGTGAAAAAAATTAATGAAATCTTGTGTTATTTTACTGTATTAGAGAATTTTGGACGATGGTAGTCAGTAACATTATTGCCAATAACAATAAAATTGTTATTTTCAGTGAGAAATGAGCCTACTGTGGCTTACTTTTTTTTTCTTCTTATATTACGGAAATTATCCACTTATTTCTTGGGTCTCGTTTCCACCACGGTCTTGGAAATTGGTAAAATGTACAGTCAGCGACAAAAATGTAAATTTTAGCCGTAGCGAGCGCTGTGATCATTTAGGCTACTCCCTCCATCCGCTTTGCACCTTGCCAATAGCAGCCTCGTTACATAGTTCTCTACCCCTTTTCTTTAACTTCATCCAACGACTTGGAAGTTAGAAGTAATCTTTAGTGATTTCACTTCCCAAAACTATTCGATTTTTATACCCCGTCATATTGTACCTCTGTGCTCAAAAAACAGTCGACGACTTTAATCACGTGTGGTGTGCGATGAATTCAGATTTGTAAAAAATTCTGGGAAAATTTCCAAAATTGATCAAATTTTCCTTCTGTCCACTGTAAGTTTTAAAATCATTTCCACTGTCAAAAACCTTGATCTCTTTGTCAATAATGCCTATTTTTCCGTAATCTCGTCATATGGACAAAAATTATTCACTTCTCTGAATTTTCTGCGTTCTCTTCCATTTTCTCCTCATTTTTATTAAAATCTCCTTAATCCAAGGAGTGGAACCTTCTCTTTCTTGATTACGCCGATGTGTGCTATATGAATCTGACGGAAGAGTGACGCGATAAGACGTTGGAGCGACTGAAAAATGTGTGTGTGTGCCTTACATATTCGCTTTAGGTGCACTACACATATTCTTTGTACCTACCATATGATAGTGCTGCGGGATCCCAGGTCACCGTCTTACTTCAAAGAAAGTTTCAGACGTCTTTATGTCGGTCGTGAAGCTACATCGGGTAGTTAGTTAGTTCTTTATTTCTCTAATCACCAAACACGTTTTCATCACATCACAGGTGATGGTATTTTTTCGTCAGTTTAGTAAAAAATCTGCTAGTAATGTTATGGTAACTCTCTCTCTCTGTTATTTAGCTATCACTTAAAAAATTTATGTATTTATTGTTTTCCGTAATATTGATATTGATATTAATGTTAATCTTGATTCCTTAATATATAATGTATAATAACTAATATAATTCTAATGATTTGTTACATAGTTATTTTTTGGTTACTTCTCATAAATATATTGTATGCCCCCATAGGCAGAACATAGTGATCAAATTAGTGATCAAATTAAAAAAGATATAAATCTACAAATTGCCTTCTTCAAATTTTAAGTTGTAAATTCAGGTCAGATTCGCTTGGACGTAAATTTTTCATTTTTGACTTTTAACTTTTGTAGCTTCCATGTAGATTATTTTATGAATGAAAGTACATGTTCAAAATAGTAAAGTACGAAAATACTTTGATTTTACAGAGAATCGTACGCAAAAGTCGTTATACCTAAGGTGGATCATTTTTGAAAATCATTTTTTTAACTATGAAAAAACCCAAACATACATAAGCTCAATTGAGATACCTCTCAATACGAACTAGAATGCACTTAAATTTTACTATTAAACTTCTCTGTGCATCCTGTTATTTCTAAAAATTTCATGGTGCAACCAAATTGCCCCCCCCTCAACTAAATCCTGGATCCGCCCCTGACTGAGGGTGCTCACTACAATCAGAAAACTTTTATTGCATCTAGATGATTAAGGACTCTGAATGTACAGTGTTATGAGGAAACCTGAATTAGCTACTTTTGATACTGATTCAATGCACGTAGGTAATTTCAGCTGCTGTAGGTATTCTCATAATACCTATAAGTCGTACCTACTACCTATCTAGAAATGTGTAAATGAATAAATTCTCTGAATATTTAAATGGACACGTCATTATCTCTTCTTTATTTAACTTTATTCTTCAATACTTACTATAATTATCATTTATTGTTGCCATTGACATCTTTTTATCTGCGAGTCCTGATATCATTTTCACCTAAGGTGTCTATCAAATATTTTTCTCAAGCTCAATATAATTATATCTTCGCGAAAAAATCTTTTAATAATCAAAATATCTTTATCTTTTTGATAGTATAAGTGTATACTATCAAAAATAGTTTACTATTTAGTTTAGTTTAGTTTCACCCACAACCATGAGTTTCGGTATTCCGGACGGTTTCGGAGATTAGCCGGAATTAATAGACCGATAGATGGCGGTGTGAAGTTGGCCCCCCAATGTCAAAAATAAAATAAAATAAAGTGAGTTCTAGTGGCCCCCCACATAGTTCCGGAGTTCTTTATACTTTTTGGAAATAGTTCTGTTGTTTACATAGACCAAAAATGGTTTTGAAATAATGGGGGGCCAACTTCCCGATTTTCATATTTTACGGCCTTATACCGCGAAAAGTATTAGTCAAATCGAAAAATGTTATAGAGATAATGTGTAGAACTCTTTGGGGGGCCAACGGAACTCTTACAAAAAAATCGATTTTTGAATATTTTATTTTTTTTCAAAATAATTAATTATTTTCATCTGAACCTAGCGTCTTTCCTATCGGTTATATCGAAATAAATTATAGGAAAAACTTATAGAACTCTTTGAGGGGCACCTAGAAATCTAAGAAAAAAATTCATTTTCCGGAAACTAGATGAAAATTGAGAAAAACTTTTTTTTTATACACAAGTTTTTAAAAAAATGGCATGAGTTCTAGTTGCCCCCCACATAGTTCTGAACATCTATATACATTTTAGAAATAGTTCTGTTGTTTACATAGACCAAAAATGGTTTTGAAATAATTTCCCGATTTTCATATTTTACGGCCTTATACCGCGAAAAGTATTAGTCAAATCGAAAAATGTTATAGGGATAATGTGTAGAACTCTTTGGGGGGCCAACGGAACTCTAATAAAAAAATCGATTTTTGAATATTTATTTTTTTCCAAAATAACTAATTATTTTCATCTGAACCTAGCGTCTTTCTTATCGGTTATATCGAAATAAGTTAGAAGAAAAACTTGTAGAACTCTTTGAGGGGCACCTAGAAATCTAAGAAAAAATCACATTTTCCGGAAACTCGATGAAAATTGAGAAAAACTTTTTTTTTATACACAAGTTTTTAAAAAAATGGCATGAGTTCTGGTTGCCCCCCACATAGTTCTGAACATCTATAGACATTTTGGAAATAGTTCTGTTGTTTACATAGCCCAGAAATGGTTTTGAAATAATTTCCCAATTTTTTTACGGCCTTGTACCGCGAAAAGTATTAGTCAAATCGAAAAATGTTATAGGGATAATGTGTAGAACTCTTTGGGGGGCCAACGGAACTCTAACAAAAAAATCGATTTTTGAATATTTATTTTTTTCCAAAATAACTAATTATTTTCATCTGAACCTAGCGTCTTTCTTATCGGTTATATCGAAATAAGTTAGAAGAAAAACTTGTAGAACTCTTTGAGGGGCACCTAGAAATCTAAGAAAAAATCACATTTTCCGGAAACTCGATGAAAATTGAGAAAAACTTTTTTTTTATACACAAGTTTTTAAAAAAATGGCATGAGTTCTGGTTGCCCCCCATATAGTTCTGAACATCTATAGACATTTTGGAAATAGTTCTGTTGTTTACATAGCCCAGAAATGGTTTTGAAATAATTTCCCAATTTTTTTACGGCCTTGTACCGCGAAAAGTATTAGTCAAATCGAAAAATGTTATAGGGATAATGTGTAGAACTCTTTGGGGGGCCAACGGAACTCTAACAAAAAAATCGATTTTTGAATATTTATTTTTTTCCAAAATAACTAATTATTTTCATCTGAACCTAGCGTCTTTCTTATCGGTTATATCGAAATAAGTTAGAAGAAAAACTTGTAGAACTCTTTGAGGGGCACCTAGAAATTTAAGAAAAAATCACATTTTCCGGAAACTCGATGAATATTGAGAAAAACTTTTTTTTTATACACAAGTTTTTAAAAAAATGCCATGAGTTCTAGTTGCCCCCCACATAGTTCTGAACATCTATATACATTTTGGAAATAGTTCTGTTGTTTACATAGCCCAAAAATGGTTTTGAAATAATTTCCCAATTTTTTTACGGCCTTGTACCGCGAAAAGTATTAGTCAAATCGAAAAATGTTATAGGGATAATGTGTAGAACTCTTTGGGGGGCCAACGGAACTCTAATAAAAAAATCGATTTTTGAATATTTATTTTTTTCCAAAATAACTAATTATTTTCATCTGAACCTAGCGTCTTTCTTATCGGTTATATCGAAATAAGTTAGAAGAAAAACTTGTAGAACTCTTTGAGGGGCACCTAGAAATTTAAGAAAAAATCACATTTTCCGGAAACTCGATGAATATTGAGAAAAACTTTTTTTTTATACACAAGTTTTTAAAAAAATGCCATGAGTTCTAGTTGCCCCCCACATAGTTCTGAACATCTATATACATTTTGGAAATAGTTCTGTTGTTTACATAGCCCAAAAATGGTTTTGAAATAATTTCCCAATTTTTTTACGGCCTTGTACCGCGAAAAGTATTAGTCAAATCGAAAAATGTTATAGAGATAATGTGTAGAACTCTTTGGCGGGAAAACGTAGTGATTACCTTCTCTCTGACTGCGGGTTTACCTCCTAAGGTCTGATAAAATTATAAAATAAGGGATTAAGAGGGAGACGGTGAGGATTTGCTCGCGACGGCCGCAAGTGTGAAATAGATGCACGATAGGATTATCTCTGGAGTCCGGACCGACTCATTATAAAAAATAACACCAAAAAAAGAAAATAATTAAAAAAAATCTACGTCAATCATAATAATATAATAAAAAACCAATTTTTCTTTTGCAGTTTCGGTTGACCCCAAAGAGTTTTACTACAAATTATAACATTTTTCGATTTTATTAATACTTTTGCCGGTACAAAACCGCAAAAAATTTAATTGGGAAGTTGGTCCCTCATTAGTTTAAAACCAATATTTCTTTTTAGTTTGGGACTATAGATGATAATGTGATAATGTTCAAGCAATATTAATATTAATTATTATTTCTCTACCATGATCTGCTGGACTTTAAACGGGAGTGCTGGATTCGTATCCAGTTCTTAATTGAAGACCTGTTACTGATCTGTAAGAAACAAGAGCTCTAGCCGTCATGGTAGAGCAGTTAAAAAGGAAAAAAGTATTATTTTAACAGTTCCACCAGCACGTGAAGGGCGGAACTCCTTCGTATCTCATAGACCAGTATCAGAACTTAGATACAGAACTAGATTAAAAACCAGAACTCCCATTTAAAACCCATCTGATCATGGTAGAGCTGAGAAAAAGTTAAAAAATATTATTTTAACAGTTCCACTAGCACGCGAAGGCGGGAACTCCTTGGTTTCTCACAGATCACTATGATATCTTCAATTTAGAACCGGACACGAATCTAGAACTCTGTTCCGAACTCCAGCAGATCTTAGTAGAGCAGTTAAAAAGTAAAAAAAATATTATTTTAACAGTTCCACTAGCACGTGAAGGACGGAAATCCTTCGTTTCTCACAGGTAAGTATGACATCTTCAATTTAAAACTGGATACGAATCCAGAAATCCGGTTCAAATCCAGGAGATCATGGCAGAGCAGCATAAAAGTAAAAAAAATATTATTTTAACAGTTCCCCTAGCACGTGAAGGGCGGAACTCCTTAGTATATCATAGACCAGTATCAGAACTTAGATACAGAACTAGATTAAAAACTAGAACTCCCGTTTAAAACCCATCTGATCATGGTAGAGCTGAGAAAAAGTTAAAAAATATTATTTTAACAGTTCCACTAGCACGTGAAGGCGGGAACTCCTTGGTTTCTCACAGATCACTATGATATCTTCAATTTAGAACCGGACACGAATCCAGAACACTGTTTCGAACTCCAGCAGATCTTGGTAGAGCAGTTAGGCAATTAGGCAATTAGTTACAAGGCCGTAAAAAAATTGGGAAATTATTTCAAAACCATTTTTGGGCTATGTAAACAACAGAACTATTTCCAAAATGTATATAGATGTTCAGAACTATGTGGGGGGCAACTAGAACTCATGGCATTTTTTTAAAAACTTGTGTATAAAAAAAAAGTTTTTCTCAATTTTCATCTAGTTTCCGGAAAATGAATTTTTTTCTTTGATTTCTAGGTGCCCCTCAAAGAGTTCTACAAGTTTTTCTTCTAACTTATTTCGATATAACCGATAAGAACGACGCTAGGTTCAGATGAAAATAATTAGTTATTTTGGAAAAAAATAAATATTCAAAAATCGATTTTTTTGTTAGAGTTCCGTTGGCCCCCCAAAGAGTTCTACACATTATCCCTATAACATTTTTCGATTTGACTAATACTTTTCGCGGTACAAGGCCGTAAAAAAATTGGGAAATTATTTCAAAACCATTTTTGGGCTATGTAAACAACAGAACTATTTCCAAAATGTATATAGATGTTCAGAACTATGTGGGGGGCAACTAGAACTCATGGCATTTTTTTAAAAACTTGTGTATAAAAAAAAAGTTTTTCTCAATTTTCATCTAGTTTCCGGAAAATGAAATTTTTTCTTAGATTTCTAGGTGCCCCTCAAAAAGTTCCACAAGTTTTTCTTCTAACTTATTTCGATATAACCGATAAGAAAGACGCTAGGTTCAGATGAAAATAATTAGTTATTTTGGAAAAAAATAAAATATTCAAAAATCGATTTTTTTGTTAGAGTTCCGTTGGCCCCCTAAAGAGTTCTACACATTATCCCTATAACATTTTTCGATTTGACTAATACTTTTCGCGGTATAAGGCCGTAAAATATGGAAATCGGGAAATTATTTCAAAACCATTTTTGGTCTATGTAAACAACAGAACTATTTCTAAAATGTATATAGATGTTCAGAACTATGTGGGGGGCAACTAGAACTCATGCCATTTTTTTAAAAACTTGTGTATAAAAAAAAAGTTTTTCTCAATTTTCATCTAGTTTCCGGAAAATGAATTTTTTTCTTTGATTTCTAGGTGCCCCTCAAAGAGTTCTATAAGTTTTTGCTATAACTTATTTCGATATAACTGATAGGAAAGACGCTGGGTTCAGATGAAAATAATTAATTATTTTGAAAAAAAATAAAATATTCAAAAATCGATTTTTTTGTAAGAGTTCCGTTGGCCCCCCAAAGAGTTCTACACATTATCTCTATAACATTTTTCGATTTGACTAATACTTTTCGCGGTATAAGGCCGTAAAATATGAAAATCGGGAAGTTGGCCCCCCATTATTTCAAAACCATTTTTGGTCTATGTAAACAACAGAACTATTTCCAAAAAGTATAAAGAACTCCGGAACTATGTGGGGGGCCACTAGAACTCACTTTATTTTATTTTTTTTTTGACATTGGGGGGCCAACTTCACACCGCCCCGATAGATAGAGAAAATTTTTAGAAATTGTTTTCTATGAGAGTATCTACCGTATATACTTTCATATGCATTCAGTGAAAAGCTATTAATTTGGAATTACAAACAGACACTTGAATTATATTTATGTGTACCTATAGATTTATAGACAGTATACGAGTAGGTAATTAATGCTAATTACTAGACGGTTTTTTAATTATTTAATGGATTAAAACACATGTTTATGGTTATAAACTTATTTATGCCCGCAGAATAAAGACGTAGGTACCTACCAATTTATATGATTCATTAAAAAATTAATAGAAACCTTAAGCTAGAGGCCGGATGCACCAGACATGATGCTGTTTAAATAAAATGTATAATTTTCTTATCATTTTATCACCACAAATGAGCCCTGTCGCTTAATGATAAGATTGCAAACGATGTTTTGTAAGGCATGAGGGGGCAGGTACGGGGGGAGAAGGGTATGAGGGGCAGGACTAGGAGGGTATGTTGAGTAATCGCTATATCTGAAGAACGCAGAATAGTAGGTACATCAAATGAGTGTGGAGAAAGGGAACTTTATGAAATCGTTACTACTAGTGGTAGTAAATATAAGATTTGACTATTTTTTATAGTAAATCGTTAATTTTTTTCCGGAAAGCAAAATTTGGAGAAGTGGAACTGATGATGAAGACCACAGATGGTCAGTGGAACTACTCAATAATAATAGTTTTCGGATTCTAATCCAGTCATTCAAAATAGGTAGGTATATCTGTTATTTGAATTTCCTGTTGTTTGTCTATCATTTCTGTTAAGATATGACACCCAGCATACTGCTCAGAGTGTTATTTCCATACTTGCTCAACATGCCCCTTTCGACGCTTGATGTTTTTCATTTACCTATACCTACAACCTGCCTAATTATTATGCACGGGTTGGATGACTAAAGTTATCTGTAAATACGAGCGTGCGATGTTTTTTTTATCAAGATAAGACCCACGGTGATAACGTAGGTACCTACCTAGTCACCTGTATTTTCGTATTTGTCGTTGTAGGCGTCTCGTCAGGACCAGAGGATGGGTTTGTGCTTCTCGTTGGAATGTGGCGATTGTGACGTGTGCTGCAACCCTTGCTGTTTAGCGTTGAGCGCGTGCTGTTTGGTGCCCTGCCTGTGCCCTAACGCCTGTGGTCAGCAACAGCCGCCGCAAACTGTGCACGTGCACCACCCGCCGGTCGTGGTGGAGCATCCACCCCCGCCCCCCGGAGGGTACTACCCGCCACCACCCGGCGCTTACCCGGGCTACCCGCAACCCGGCTATCCCCCGCAACAAGGCTATCCATACCCTCAACAGTCTATGTACAGATAAAAACAACGAAGGTGAGCATCATTAGGTTAAATATCAAAAAGAAAACTGTTCTCCGTTTAGAATATTTTGTATAGTTATGAGTACTATAAGATCGAAAAAAATGACGTTCAATACCAATAAGTCTCCAGGCCAACACTTTTATTAAATGGCTACCTGTCTACTTACGTGTGAGTTTTCATTAATAAAAATTATAATTAAGACTAGCTGTTCCCCGTGGTTACACCCGCGTTAGTTTTGAAGGTCCCCAAAATAAAATAAAAGTGGGTACATCACAAATTGTAAACATTGGCTCCGTGTTAAATAATTCGCAAAAAAATAAAATAAACATGTTTTGATTTATGGAATCATTATAAGAGCATCATAGCCGTCGAGATTTGTGTGTGGTGTTGTAATCGGGCCGTGAAACTGCTTGTGAACCACAAAACCAATTAAACACCGTGCGAACAAAAGGCGATCTAAGCTGTGTGCATTCGTAAATTTTTGCACATTTACTTGCGGGGCATTGCGACCTAATGTTGTCTGGTGTGGCCTCAGCGAGTAGTGAACATCCCAGATCCATGGAATTTTGATGGTGTTTAAGAGGCAAGATCGAGTTGCATTATTATTATTTGATACACGAAGGTATTTATTTATTTATTTATTTATTTATTTATTAAGTTTACCAGCAGTTAATACACGAGTACTTTAAATAACAATGCGGCTTTAGGTGTATAGCTACGTGTACAACTAATTATAGGTAAACACAACATGCTTAAGATTATGCAAATTAAATTTAGAGATTTGACAAATTAGCAAAAAACAGTAAACAATAAAGCAGTAAACAATTACTATTAACTTTATAGAAGTGGACATCATTTCTGTATTTAGTCTATACATCTATACATATAAATAAAATTGGTGTCCGCTAGCAACTCCAGATCAACAGCACAGCACCAAGAACACACGGTACTCACACCCACAAAATATTTTCTTTTCTCTTTTTTTGTTTTTCTGTCTGTTTGCTCCGTCCGATCTCCGAAACAGCTGGACCGATTTTAACGAGACTATCACTGGCAGGTAGCTGATGCTATAAGGGGCACCTAAGGCTACCCATTTTTACTTTAAATTAAAAAGTATTTCCTGCGCGAATTCCGAAACTCACGCGGATGAAACCGCTGGACACAGCCAGTAAGAAATAAAATTATATTAAATACTACAAATATCTTATGTTGGATTTGGCCATCTAGAGCTCAATAAATGGTGGCGGAGGTTTGCTAGGCTATTAAAGTGAATATCAAATTCGTCCAGCTGATTGTACAGCTTGCAAAAACGAGGTACAGGAGAGTTAGCACCCAATACAGTTCTTCTTAGCGGAGGACAAAGTGGAGTCATTCTAAATCGTGGATACCTGTGAGGGACCTTAAAACAGATTTTTTGCAATATAAGAGGGCAGTCAATTTTATTTCTTAGTAGTTTGAATAGGAAACTCAAATCAATGTAAATACGACGTTTTTCTAAAGTCATTAATTTGAAATTATCAAGTCTGTCGCTGTACGATACGGATCTACGTGCCAATTTTGTGGACCGAGTCAAGTGCCACAAGAATCTTTTTTGTATTCTCTCCAACCTAAGACTATGGGTAGCATAGTGTGGTCGCCAAACCACACTACAGTACTCCAAAATACTGCGGACAAGGGAATTATACAGCAAAATTTTAGTTTTAACTTTGCGGAACTTATTGCCATTTCTAATAATGAAGCCGAGCATATATGATGCTTTTTTAACAACAGATTCTATGTGTGGCAGAAAAGTGAGCTTTCTGTCCAACAAGACTCCCAGATCCTTAATACATTCCACCTCCTGCACTTTGCTATGAGCGATAAAGTAAACAGATGGTAGTAAGTGAAGTTTTCTTGAGAACTTAATATGGAAGCATTTTTTACAATTAAGCGACATGCCATTATTTTGACACCACGTAGATAGTCTATCTAGATCACTTTGTAGTAGGGTCACATCTGAAACTGACTTTACACATCTTGCAAATTTTAGGTCGTCAGCATATAGGTAAGGGGTTGAGTTTTCGAAGCAATCTGTGATATCATTTATAAAGATATTAAAGAGAACTGGTCCCAAATGAGACCCCTGCGGTACCCCAGACAAAATTTCTTGTGATTCAGAATTGTACCCACTCACAACCACAAAAAACAAGCGACCGGAGAGGTATGATTGTAGCCATTTCAACAGCATTCCTGCGATACCATACATGGACAGCTTTGAAATCAAAATACGATGCGATACTAGGTCAAAGGCTTTACTGAAGTCCGTATATAAAACGTCAACCTGTCCATGGCCATCAATTGTTTCAGCAAGCATCTCTGTAAATGAAACGAGATTAGTACAAGTAGAGCGAGCAGCAACAAAACCATGCTGAAATGGCGTATTTAACTGTTTAAAATAATGTTGAACAATTGGACATATTAAAGATTCAAATATCTTGGCAAATGTGGAGAGTATTGATATTGGCCGGTAATTGCATACGAGTGAGTTATCGCCATCCTTGAAAATTGGCACCACCTTTGCAATTTTCCATGATTCGGGAAAAATGCCAGAGTCTAAAGACACCCTAAATATACGGTGTAATGGCACAACAAGATTGTGAGCGCATTTATTTATGAATAAGGGTGGAATATTATCTGGACCTGCCCCTTTGTTGATATCGAGGTTTTCTAGTTTTTTTAGAATAGTATCAGAGTCGAAATGAATATTGGCAAGACACTCCCCACCAACAACGTCTGCATAAGTATCCAGCACAGTAGGATCTGCTTTGTTGTATATAGAGGCAAAGTATTTAGCGTATAAGTTACAAATTTCATTTCCATTAGATGTCGTTATTGTACCGTCTGAAATCGAGCCTGGAAAATTACTTGAGCACTTGCGTTTGGATTTGATAAACGACCAGAAGCTCTTTATGTTAGAGCCAATCATGTCCTCCACGCTGGTAATATAAGCATTATAGCAGTCCCTTGAAAGTTTTTTGACAAGTTTATTAAGCGTGAGTACACGGAGTTCGTCTAAAGGGTTGCGATAAATTTTGAAGCGACGTCTAATTTTTTCCTTCCTTTTTAAGGTTTTAATTAGGTCTCTGTTAAACCAAACAGGGTATCTACTACTCACCCGACTATGCATTGGAACATGTTGGCTGATGGCTGAATCAATGATTTCTTCGAAAACCTTTATCATATCGTTGATGTCTTTTGATTTTGAAAACAAGGAATCCCAGTCTTGTCTCTACAAATAATCATTAATCGAAGCATAATCAGCTTTGCGAAAGTTGAGGTAGCTATTATCTGGACTTAATTTTAGGTTCTCTTTATCGACTATGGGAAAAGTCAAAACTATTGGAGGGTGGGGTGGGTCTACTTTGGAGAGCGAATGCAAAGCAGCATCGACTTTGCAAATATGATTATCAGTTAAAACCAAATCAAGAATTTTGTTTTTGTTATTAATAATATTATTACATTGCTTGAGATTATTTAAATACGTAAAGTCAACTAATATTTGTTCCAAAACTGATAATTTATAGTCCGAAGTGGATATGTTTATCACGTTCCAGTCGATTCTACTCAGGTTAAAGTCGCCAACCACACATACAGTTTTACATTCAACATTTTGATCACAGTTCTCCAGCAATTTGTTACAATTGTCTAGAAAACTCTCCAGTGTTGTGCGCTGTACAGGAGGTGGAATGTAAATGCCACAAAGATAAAATTTACGGATGGAACCGGACTCGGCAGCGGGAAGGTCGATGCATACCCAGATATTCTCACAATGGCTCTCCCAGTTTATCAATCTGGAGGAATAGAAGCGAGTGGATACAGCCACTAAGACACCTCCGCCATCCTTCTTACAATGAATGCCAGATGACTCCCTATCTCTTCTATACACTAAATACCTATCATCAAAAAGTTCACTGCTAAAGACACTTCCATTTAACCATGTTTCGGTGAGAACAATTACATCATAATCGCAACAAACTAAATTAGAATAAAATTCATGCGTTTTGGTCCTCAAGCCACGTGAGTTTTGGTAGTAGATTTTGAGGGTTTTTAATCTAGTAACATTTTCTGACTTAACAATTGGAGACATTGGGACAACCTACTCTAAGTTATGAAGTGAGTTAAAGTCTTTAATTAGTTTATGATCAGATGTCTCTGTCTTCCTCATATATATACGTCCATTTCGCACCCAGACGAATTTGTAGCCCTTGCTCTTTGCTGTCATCCTGGCAGCCGCGTGAAGAGCTTTATTGGCAGCTGAAAGATGCTCCATTACATAAATTGGCATTTTTGTACCAGCTATACCAGCATGGGAGCTGTTGAGTTTATCATTAGGGTTCAGCCTATTGTATTTTATAGCCGAGGCAATAAAAGTGTCGCGAGTTCTCGGTGAATTAAGCTGAACTACAATTGAGCGCGGTCTGGAGCTTTTAGGGTTTCGTTTTGCGATACGGCTGCAGTTCATGATATGTTCGCTCTTCACATCACAGCCAATGGCCTTGCCTATTGTAGAAACTATTTCTATAACATCCTCGGTGTTCTTCTCAGGAACGCATTGAATTTCCACATTGTTACTGCGAGTGTGCTGCTCTAATACATTTAAACGTGACAACAAGTCTTGGTTTTCAGCGCGCAGAATTGCATTGATATCCTGCATTGCTTTAACTGTCTCACACATCTGACTATTTTTTTTCACGTTGTCATCGCACTGCTCAGTCACGAAGTTTATAGATTCCTGTAGATCCTGAATATCTTTTTTCATGGGCGCCACCTCAGCGGCCACGATGCCCTTCATCTGTTGACTCAGACGGAGAAAGAGACTATCCATTTCCTTACTAAATATCTCCTGTACCACCACTCTGACGTCATCACGTGTCAATGAAGTTTCCACATCAATATTAGGGGAGGAGTCGAGCGCAACTCGTTTGTGGGGGCGCTTATATATGGCACGTAATGGAGTGTCATCATTGTTTCCTACTCTAGGCTTCGTGGTGCACATGGGGCACACCCAATCATTTGGTAGATTAACTGACTCTAAGCTCGTCGATGTCAGACAGGCTAAATGAAAACCCATGCCACACACATTACACGTAACATGGTTATTATCATCGTCCTCCACATCGCAGCATCCCCACGAGATACAAGACGTCGGCTCCGACATGATTATTGAGGACAAGTTTTTCTGAACTACGTAACTTAGTCAGACAATCAACTCCCAATTATATTAAAAACTGCAGATCAAACCGTTTTAAATAACTGCAGGTAAATAGATAACTCGTTGACTAAAAGCTCACGCTCAAAAGGTCGTAAGCGATGTACAGATCCACAGCGCCTACGTCGAGACCGCGTTGAACCAAAAATCCAAATGTATTGCCGGCACAGTATTTTATCAGATCACAACAAATAAGTAGCACACGATGGTCGCTTATGGTTATAATGGTTGCATATATGTTTACTGCTTTATAACACTAAAAACTTTGTAATGATTCTTAGATTAACTTGTAATTTAACTCAAAAAACTACGGAGCAAAAAAAATACGGTACGTATGCAATGACAGGTATCCTAAGATAACAGACAAGTTCGGTGCTGGGTGCAGTGAACGCTTGTGTTTCACAATTTAGCGTCCTACGTCATAAGACTTGTAGCGTGTTCGGGTCGGTGCTGCACTATAAAGCGGGAGGTGCTGGGTTCTCGTCTCGGTTTACGAACGGTTTTTCTTTTTAAAAGACGTATGATGTTTTTCTTTTTAAAAGACGTATAATGTTTAAAAATAAGACTAATGTTTCATTTGTGTTAAAAAATAAGACTAATGTCTCATTTGTTTGCAATTAATGTGTAATTTGGTACGTTTATTTAAAAGCCTTTTTGTGATGTTTTTATTGATAGTTTTTTTTTTTTTTTTTTTTAGTATAGTTGCCACTTTTAAAATTTTCTAGTCTCTATTTATCGTGAAATTAACAATTAAAATGAAATAAAAAATAAATTATTTAATTCTTCAATGTTTATGAAGTAGGTATATTATTTTATTTATTGTTCTATGTTTATTCTTTTATTTTTTGTGATGTATATTATTTTATTTCTTTTGTACTCGTAATGAATTGACATGAATTGACTGTAGAATGACATTAGCTTTTCTTTTTTGTGATGTAGGTATATTATTTTATTTCTTAATTGTACTCGTAATGAATTGACATTGGTTTTAATTGATTGTAAATTAATGATGTATGATGGTTGTAAATTATAAATTGATCGTAGATTGACATTAGCTTTTCTTTTTTGTGATGTACCTATATTATTTTATTTCTTAATTGTAGGTACTCGTAATGAATTGACATTGGTTTGAATTGATTGTAAATTATTGATGTATGATGGTTGTAAATTATAAATTGATTGTAGAATGACATTAGCTTGAATTAATTGTAAATTGCATTATATACATATAAATATAATATACATATAATATATAATACATTAAGCCCATGACGAAACATGAAGTGGATTTGAAATTTGTGTATCATTTGTGAACAAGATATGAGCAGTCCCCCAAGGTCAACGTGCCCACATTGTCCGAGTTCCTCTCGCCTGTTTGTTGTTCCGCGGGGCCTAAATGTACACATTTCGCACGTACACAGGGATGTTCGGTCGCAGCCGCTGCCGCAGCGCGATCCACCTTCGCCACAGGGTGATGCAGGGCGGGCGCGTGATACGCGAACGCTTACAGGGGGAATCAATTTGGATAGTTTGGCGGCGTTTAAGAAGAATGTGGCGGTACTCAAGCACATCCCGAAAGGGGCCAGAAACCAGGTCGCGGGGAAACTGTGCTCTGTGATTGATGGTTGCTTATATACTAATAGCAAGGAGGATTGGCTAGCTCTGTTGACGTTTGCTTTCACTGTGCTTAGGGTACCAGATCGCGGAGACCCTCGTCCTCTTACCGCGAAGGTAAAGGAGAACGTGGACAGGGCGTGTGATTGTTTGCCGACGGAAGTAAGGTACTCGCCAAGTTCTGTTATCAGGAGGATTGAGTCCAAGGTTCACGACGGTGACTTAAGGGGTGCGGTTCGCTTGGTGGTGTCTGGCAGCCCTCCCGCTCCTAATAGTGGGGAAACCGTGGCCGCTTTGCGTGATAAGCATCCAACTCCGTCACGGCAACTTTCTTTTCCACCTGCTCCGGGTCTTGGTTGTCCTCTGTTGGTTGTTAGGGAGGAAGATGTAATGGCTGCCGTGGGTTCTTTTTATAATGGCTTGGCCGGAGGGCTCGACGGGCTGCGGCCAGAGCACTTAAAGGAGCTCCTCTCTCCGTCGGCTGGTGATAATGGCCCGCGGCTACTTGTTGCATTGACCAGGTTGTGCAACTTCATGCTTAGGGGAATGGTTAATGTGGAGGTATGCCCTTTTCTATATGGTGGGAGTTTATGCGCGCTTGCCAAGAAGGATGGCGGTGTACGTCCTATTGCAGTCGGCGGCGTTTTACGTCGCCTTGTTGCTAAACTGGGTTGTCGCTCAGTAAGGAATGACATGGCCAATTTGTTAAAGCCGCATCAGCTGGGCTTTGGTGTAGCGCAAGGGTGCGAGGCTGCTATCCACGCCACGAGAGCGTTCGCACTACATCGCGCGGATGAGGAATTCGTCATTTTAAAACTGGACGTGAAAAACGCGTTTAACTGCGCAGAAAGGGATGTGATATTGTCGGAAGTAAAGGAAAATATTCCGTCCTTGTACCCTTTTCTGTACCAGTGTTATAGCGCTCCAAGCAAACTATTTTATGACAATACGGCTATATTGTCGGAAGTAGGCGCACAGCAGGGCGATCCTCTTGGGCCCTTGATTTTTAGCTTAGCTATCAACAAGATTATTAGGGATATTAGGTCACCGTTAAACCTCTGGTACCTTGATGACGGCACTATCGGAGGTCCGCCGGATCTAGTATTTGACGACGTACAAACGTTATTTCCCAAGCTCAGGGATATTGGCCTGGAAGTGAACTCAGGAAAATGTGAGATTTACTTACCTAATGGATCCAGTGCTGCGTTGTTGCCTAGATTTGATGCGTTGGTTCCAGGGATCAAACTGTTGGACAGATCGGATTTCTCTCTGCTAGGCTCGCCAATTTTCGAAGATGGGGTGCCGTGTGCTCTAAATGCGAAGAAGCAATCCCTTGAGTCGATACATCGGGACTTAAAGCAGTTATCGGCCCACGTGGCTCTCATTCTTTTGCGCGGTTGTTTCTCGATGCCGAAGTTGACGTATTTTGTTAGAACCTCGCCTAGTTGGCTTTTCCCTCGGGAGGTAGGCTCCTTGGACAACTTAGTCAAATTCACGCTCGAAGATCTACTCAATGTCAGCTTAAATGGGGAACAGTGGAGCCAGGCTGCTCTTCCTGTTCGCCATGGTGGGCTGGGGGTGCGCCGTATAGAGGGCACAGGCGTGGCCGCATTTTTGTCTTCTGCGTCTGGGGTTGTGGATCTCGTCACTCAGATACTATGTAATAACGGTGATGAGGTCGCGATTCCTTACTATGAGGAGGCGTTATCGGCGTGGTCTGCGTTGTGTCCTGGTGAGTCGCTGCCGGAGAGCAAGTGCTGTCAGAGAGCTTGGGACGATGTTTTGTCCAGGGTTTCCCTTAACAGCCTCATTGGGAGTGCCGCGGGGAAGGATTTAGCACGCCTCAAAGCCGTCTCCAGGCCAGAGTCTGGGGCGTGGCTACATGCTTTACCGTCCCCTAAATTGGGTACATTTTTGGACGACGGTTCCCTCCGTGTAGCGGTGGCTTTGCGTCTTGGTTGCACTATGTGCGAACCACATCGCTGTGTGTGTGGCGCGAGAGTGGATGCCGACGGATTGCATGGCCTAAGTTGCATCAGATCTGCTGGGAGGTTTTCGCGCCATCACGCCCTAAATGATATTATTCGTCGGGCCCTTGTCGCGGCAGGTGTTCCCAGTGTATTGGAGCCACCGGGTTTGTGTCGTACAGACGGGAAGCGCCCGGATGGTCTGACGATGATACCTTGGGAGCGAGGCCGCTGCTTGCTATGGGATGCTACGTGTTGTTGCACTTTCGCTACTTCCCATTTGGCTGGGTCAAGGCAGCGAGCCGGCTCCGCAGCGGAAGCTTCAGCAAAATTAAAGCATGATAAATATGCGGCATTAAAGGCTTCTTACTCATTTGTGCCAGTGGCAGTGGAAACCGCGGGGACATGGGGCACGGAGGCCGTACAGTTTGTCGCCGAGATCGGCAGGCGTTTGCACCAAAAAACTGGCGACGCACGCTCTAGGACGTACCTTGCTCAAAGGATTTCGCTGGCCATACAGCGTGGCAATGTGGCCAGTATCATGGGAACCTTTGAACGGGGTGAGCTTCGGGGGGGCTTTTTTGACTAGGGTTTAGTTTTGTATAGCTACTCTTAGGTATTTTTAGTCCTAGTTTTAAGGTATGACGAAGCGTGTTGCGGATACGTTTTTGTATTTTGTCTTTTTTTATTTTCAATAAAATTAATTTTCAGAGATATCTCACTAACTACCGAATGAAATAATAGTTATTTTGAAACGTCATTATTTTTTAAAGACAATGAATTTTCTATTTTATTTAATAATACCTACTCTAAACGCGTATATTTACTGAAACTTTCTTCTGAAATGTCAACACTTCAGTTGCACTTTTGCTAGATGACATTTCCATAATAAGAATATTTAACATTCTTCATTGACGTTTTATCGACTGTTTTAATAAATCCAACGTTTTATGATGATAACTTATCAAAATCAAAGAACTTAATCATGTTCTAAATGACGCTTAAGAATCTATGATTCACCTTTTATGTAGCATTTAACTAATAGTTAAATGCAGTATGGGCTGCCTTAGTAGGTATAGGCTGTATTATGTTCAGTAAAACTAATAATTTGTTTAAAATACCACATAGACTTCCATGAAGCAAGTTTTATTCTGTTTTCTGTTATAAGTTTGATAATTAGATCAAAATTATTTGTGGATGGCTGGGTTTCGCGGGAATATAAGCTAGTCATTAACATTTTTTCAAACAAAGTCCTCCGCTGCGTCTGCTTGCCTGTCTGTCTGTTCGCGACAAACTCAAGAACTACTGAGCGGATTTTCATGCGGTTTTCACCAATAGGTACGGTGACCAAGAAGAAGGTTTATACAATACAATATACTTTATTGCACCAAAGATTTTTACAATATTAATAGATATGAATAAATTTCAAAGGTAAAGATAAAGATAAAGATAAAGAAAGGCCTTATTGCTAGAAGCTATAGTTTATCCTGGAATTCCCGCGGGAACTCCGAAATTATCACGAGTGAAACTGCGAGGGACAGCTAGTTAAAAATAATGTAGCTACCTACATAAAATAATTATACTGTAACGAGGCCCAATCCATATTTGGAAGCTATAATACCTACCATTTTTGGAAGCTATGCCTACCTACGGTTCTTATCTTTTACCACTGCTGACTTCAGTGAGTGTCTGCTTACAAAAGTAATGCGATGGCGGTATTTCCAGGATGGGTTGCAACATATCGTGCCGGCCGTGCTGCTGCTGCTGCATCCCGTGCCTGTGCTGCGACTGCTGCGCGGACCCGCAGCGCCCCACCGTGGTGCACCACCACCACCCCCCCGCCACGCACGTGCACCACGCACCCACCGTCATCACACAGCCACCGCCACCTTATAGATAGACGACTTCATGTTTGTTGTCTTCCATCCATACCTACATACTAATAAGTCATTCTTCTTAGTTCCTTTTCTTATGGACTTTCACATATTATAATGCAAATGCATTACTAAATAGCCAGTTTACTAATAAGAAAATATGTAAAATAAATGTATATTATTGAATTGCTGTACGACTTGAAATTGTAAACCATGGTGCTATAGTTTAAAAAATCTTTCTCGTAGTTCTTGGAAGATATCAGTAGTAATATTATCTATTTTTTGGTTTCCTTTCCGAGGACGATCTCGTCTAACACTAAATAAAGTAAAATACCACAGACATTCCGTGTTAAATAAATACTTTTCGGTTCTGTGCAATCAAAGTGAATAGCTTAGTGACTTTCGGTTATAATAGTAGGATATTACATACCTATAGGGTAGTGAAGTAAGAAATCGCCTCGGATGACATGTAATCTGAGGCTTTCTTATTTGCTGGCCAAGGTGTGTACACTGTTTTTCTGATCGCTGGAGTCGGAAAGAGACAACTTCGTTTAGGCTGAAAGCTAACGCTTTTTATCCTCACCACAAATAACTTTCGTGTTTGGCTCTGGCTGATGAATGTCTCGTATTCTATAAAATGACGTTATATGCATCGTTCGTCGTTTAATCATGAAAGAGTTTGATGAACACTGGCAATAGGTGCTTTATGGTTGGTAGGCTTAGAGCATACCTGTATAGATAATATTATACGTCCTTAATAGTATAAATGCGAAAGTGACTTACTTAATTTATTTTTTCGTTACGCTTTCACGTTTTATCATCATGAAATTTTGCATACAAGTTTTCACGAGTACAAAATATGACATAGGGTATTTTTATCCCGGAATTCCCGCGGGAACACTGAAATCAACGCGGATGAAACCTCGAGGAACAGCAGCACAGAAAACTTTTTTCCCCTTTACTTTCTTAATTATGTAGGTACAATAGATACGAAACCTTTGTACATTACGCAATATAGCTATCACATTTTGTTATAAAAAAACTCATATCTAATACAGAAAATATTTAATAAGTGATTTATTTGTAAATAAATACTTACCTATTGTCAGTAGTACGTACCAACTTACAGATGTATTTATGCCAATGATGATGATGGTTTTTAATATTTAATGTAACGATTATAGGTACCTAGTGAAAGTGTAAGTAGGTAATAACGAAGTCTTTATAATACAGGTATCTATATCATTATACTTAATAAAGTTTATGGATGTGTATAAGAAAAACTAATTTATTTCGTTTAATTACCACTACGTTCTTTAAATACTCGACCCTCGTATAGTAAGAGCACTGGCGCGGGCCGGGCGTACTAAAAAGTTTAGATGTTAAGTTCAAGTTTAGAATAGCAATGAACAACACCAATTGTCAATGTTTGTGTAATTAACATGAATATTTAAGTTGAAATCATGGATATTTCGAAGTCGAAATCCGAGGTCGGGGTCATTTCTGGGTTAGGTCCGGACTCCGGGGCCTCCCAGGCCCAAGTCGATATCAATACCGATATCACATTCACAAACACATTCTCGATTAGTAAGAGTAAAATATGTAGCATGTTTGGAAGAGACTGCATTAATTGTCTTCTATACCAACCCATTAAGTACTATATCTATGTTTATAAGATTTTTCTCTATATACATAGATACGTCCAATACCTAACCCACCTCCGCAAAAAATTTCAGCTTCCTGTAAATTAACCTGAAAGTAGCTTATTATTTTGACGAGTGAGTGAGTTAATATTAAAATTATGATTTTTGGATGTGAATGATTTTTACATTATTTGAGAGTTGGTAATAGCTTATTATTTTGACGAGTGAGTGAGTTAATATTAAAGTTATGATTTTTGGATGTGAATGATTTTTACATTATTTGAGAGTTGGTAATAATAATGCAAGTGTGTACATGTTGGTCAAAATTGTAATACCTACTTAGGGTCGAAAATGGCCCGAAATGGTTCGTGTAAAATACTCATGGCTGGTGTGTTACCCTCTTACCTACATCTATTACGAACTTGGTTGACACGTTGCCGTGGGTCTTGTAATATGATCGTTGTGTAGATTAAAATTGTCCACAAACTCCTGATCAGTCTTCTTGAAATAACTACTTAAATAATACCTATACCTACATCATGATACGAAACTTAATTTTTCTGTTTATCTCGCCTCACATCCACATATTTAGTACTGGGCGGATTTTAATGTAAGATGCAGTCATGTGTATTACCTAGGTACACATAATATTAATATCCAACCTTTATATAGTAGTCGTATTTCCTGTGTAGGTATACATAAGAAACATATTTTTTGGTGCTTTTACATAAAAAAATCCATGTATTTCTTTCTATCACTCATAGAATAAGTACCTAGGTACCTACATAACTTATCATTTTTGATAAACCTATTCTAAGAATTTCTATCTAATCTTATCCTTAATTAAATAGCTATCGACTTACCTACATGCAATGACCATACCCAGACGACGAATGTCGAAGTTTTTTGTTTCATACGTTTACTCTTATTATAATTTAATTATTCCTACCTACCATAAGTAGCAACTGAGAAATTTGGGGAATCTTCAGAAGGTAAGTATTAGCCCCTTTTATATAGTATTGAATTCATTTTTTATATCTATATTTATATAATTATGTTTAATAGGTGCATCACGCTAAATACGTACCTATCTATAAATAGGTAAAGTGCGTCAAAGGTTTTTAGGGTTAAGAAAAATGAAAAACTTGATCGGAAAACTGTAAAATTGGCATTTTTTTTTTTAGGTATACGAACAATTATGAGTTAGATAAACATTAAACAGCATCTCTCTATTTTTAATCCCTTTCTTAAAGTAACGTTACCACATTTAGTTCACTTGAATCGATAATTTGGTTTTCAGACACCATGGGAGCGTGCAGTAGTTGTTGTGAACCTGACCCAGTTCATGTAGTGGATAATCCAGAATATGTCAATACCAACCCAGGATTCCAACCGCCCCAGGTCGAGGACGGAGTTGTCGATTACCAGCCCGGGCCAGAAGCGAGATGAATTGTTATTATTATTATTACTTATATTTCTAAGGAAAAAATATCACCTTTTGTATTAAATTATCTAAACTTTTGTTTAGTTCAGGTTTCAGGAAGTCTTTTTTCAATGTTCCGATCCTTTGAAAATATTTACTAATTATACCTAAGCTTAAAAGTTGCAATAGTAGTTACAATCAATTGAACTACTGAGGATAAATAGTTATAGAAGGGTCAAAAGTGGCACCAAGTGGTTCGTGTAATATTACACTCGGCGCTAGCTAGCCATTTCCTTCGCTTGAACTTGGCTTGACACGCTGCCGTGTGTCAATCTTATTCGTTCTTATTTTTAAAGTAAGGTACTTAAATATTTTTTATTGAATTTATTAAAATTGTCGTATTACAGAGTGAATGTTCAAAATTATATAAAAACCCAATTAATTACTACAAGAAACGACAGGATAGATAGATAGATACCTAATATATAAAATGGTAGGTATTATATTTTACGTGAAAAATATTTATCCCACTATCTTGCACAAAACTTCGTAACTTTTTTTGCTGATTTCTTTACCACTGAAGGAGATGTAACAACAACCGTGACTAGGATGGACCTGGAAATACACAAATATTTTATTTTAATTACTTACGTTATCTAATCTAATCTAATATATATAAATCACGTGTCACGTTGTTTGTCCGCGATGGACTCCGAAACTACTGAACGGATTCTGATAAAATTTTGCAACCATTTATAATATGGTCCAACTTAAAAGATAGGATAGTTTTTATCCCGGAATTCCCTCGGGAACTGAAGGGCATAGAGTACTTTTTCCCGCAACCTCCGCGGGAACTCCGAAATTACCGCGGATAAAATCGCGGGGGACAGCTAGTATATGTATATAAATCACGTGTCACGTTGTTTGTCCGCGATGGACTCCGAAACTACTGAACGGATTTTGATAAAATTTTGTAACCATTCATAAAATGGTACAACTTAAAAGATAGGATAGTTTTTATCCCGGAATTCCCTCGGGAACTGAAGGACATAGAGTACTTTTTCCCGCAACCTCCGCGGGAACTCCGAAATTACCGCGGATGAAATCGCGGGGGACAGCTAGTAATATTATATAAATATACTTGGGTAGGTACCTACCTGCTTCTTTGGACACAGTTGAGAATAGCTGTAGCAGAATATATAGATATTTACCTATATGCTGCTATAAAAGTGAATTACTCGTAATACTACCTATATATCTACTACTAATATATCTGTAACTAATCACGTTAGTTTATTTATTGAATTAGTAAATTTCATAAAATTTGTTCATTATGGCGCGGCGGCGGCTTGTTACTAGGTAGTTGATATCTTGCGATAAGTTAAAGTTCCCGTGACAATACCAGGCTAAGAACCCTATATAACTCTGAAATGAAAATAAAAACATTCACACTCACTTTTCCGGGAGTAAGAGAGTTCATATGCTTGGCCCGTCCTATGTACAGAGGTTCCGCATTTGTCGTGTTTCCCGCGTTGATGGCTCCCACTGGTACATTCCCATTGCTGCTCGGCAACCAGTGGAGTTTACCATGCGGGGCGCACATCACCTGCGGAAAATTCGTAATAATTACCCGATAATGATAAATCTTTGTTTGTAAATAGGTAAGTAGGTACTATATTAGCTACTTATATAGGTATGTGATATAATCCACTCAAAATGACTTCGCAAAGACACATTATAACAAAGTCAATTTTTTTTTTTAAATTGATCCAGTCCCAGCTTGACGTTGCTGAAGAAGAGTAGTTACCGTAGGTATTCTAAAATTACTTTTAATAACTGGCTGGATTTTTTTTTTATAAATTTGTTATTTCTTTTTTGTTTGTTTAAGGTTTTTATTTTTACTGGTATCCTGCGGTTCTTATTCCCGAATTCCTTAGCAGCTCATCGACACTGCCTTGAAGCAAAAATTACAATGGATCATGCACTTCCTTACCAACTTTGGAATAACTACCTAACCAAATCCTCTAATATGCTCTAATAGATTTCAGCTAGTAAATAGTATGAAAGTACCGACTCTTAAAACGTACCTAGTGATTATTTGCTCAGAGTTCCTTAGTAGATTCTTTAGTTTTCACATCAGTGTACCTATATAGCTATAGTGTTTGAAAATAGAATTGAAGCGAGTACCTCGAAGTGGTGGACGGAGATTTCCAGGCCCCCATAGGCTATGAACGCGGTCCGGTGTTTGATGGCCAACTTGCCGGGCACCAGTTCGCCGCAATGATGGGCCCTTATCACCCAGATCGGGCTACCATCCCAACCCTCATTGCCCGCGACCACTGCTTTGTGCGTGAGGCTTGAAGCCGTTGCGGGGGTCGCTGATACCCACTCGATCTTAGCACCTAGAAATTAGACTAATTAAATATTCGTTTATATTATACTTTGAACCTTCCCAACAGCTAAATGGATGCCGAATAAGCAATAAAATGTTAACCCACAAAATTACGTTATTGATACAGAATTTGCTTTATTGCCAGTTAGGTATAGATCGTTTTTTTAATTATGGCGTGTTTACCTTATTACATTGTGTAAAATACACGATTTGCTCAAAATTTCTCCAGCGTGATTTAACACACTAATGCTTATCTACTTTTAACTTATTTTTAAGACATAAACCTATAGACATTAGCCTATAGGCTATAGCACATTGCACCGTAGCTTGTAGCGATATGAAAGCCCTACAAATATATAAACAAAATCAAAATAACTTCATTTAGAATTTTATGATATACAATGTCATTGGAAGTTTTGGATGCAAGTTTCTGTTGTCCGTAGTGCATTATTTATTATTGCGCAGCTGTAGGTATATCTTATCTTTAGTGAGGGACTTCCCCAGTCCCCTATACGCTCTACGGTTTAACTAACTTGCAATTTTTAAGTGTTGCGTAGTTTTAATAATTCAACAATAAAATTGTTTTTTGTAATACCCACCTATATTATTTATTTATTTAATAAAATAGGTAGTTATCTGGGCGACTGTTGCGTGATCACTTTGCCATCTATGTATCTGTTTACCTATTGAGTAGCTAAAATATTCCACCTATCTCGATAAACTTCAAAAGTAAAACAGTACATAGTATATTTATTACTCTGAGGTAAAACATAATCTAAAAATCAATATTTTCATTCAAATCGTTAGTGGCGTTTCCGAGACATCAATTATATATATATTTACAAGAATTGCCGACATAAAATATTATTATAGTACTAGCTGTTCCCTGCGGTTTCGGAGTTCCCGCGGGAATTCCGAGATAAAAAGTACCCTATGTCCTTCTCTGTACTCCTGGCAATATGTGTGCAAAATTTAATGATGACCGGTTGAGCCGTTGATGCGTGAAAGCGTAGCAGACAGACAGACAGACAGACTGACGGACAGACAGAGTTACTTTCGCATTTATAATATTAGTAGGGATCTAATATTACCAGCTGGAGGCGTAACGACAGGTGATTGCTGATAAATATAGTTAGTGACGTAAGTGGGCTGACTGGGCGCTGGCTCTGGAACAGGCGGCTGGTATACCGGCATCATCACAGGCGTCTGTATGTAGGTAACGGTGCCCGGTGCTGCCTGGGGTGGGTACTGTTGGTACGGGGGTGGGGGACCTCTCGGAGCTGGAATACAATTTATATCATGACGTAGTTGTATCGGTGACAAAGTTAGCTTTGTTCATGGCCCAAAACATGCATTTTCTCAAGAGATACAAACCGTCGTCGACCTACCTACTGTAGAGGAAACACTATTAATTCATGTATTAGTCTTCTATTTTAAAATTTCTTGACCTTTCTGCATATTATTCTTTAAAAATTTTTAATATAGTGTGTTGGTTCTCGTTTTGCTAAATGCATTCAATTGGTAAAGTAGGACTAATTAATGACCAAATGTTTTAACACTTGCTATGTGATGGGGCGATGGCAATATATTAACGTAGGTATGTATTTATTTACTAACTTTTTTTGTTCGGTGTACAATAAGTATTATCTATGTATCTATCTATCTATCTACATATTATAGTAAGTTCTAAATAGTATAAAAAAGTACCTATGTTTAATAGAAAAAAATACTTACGGCGAGGCATTTTGAAAAATCAAAATAATACAGGTCTACACAACAAAAGGCTTGCTTAGAATAACCCTATATTGCAGGCGATACTTGTGTCGAGTGATTACTGATTAATACAGGGTATCAATATTCGGACTCGTAAAGTTAGTTACGTACTTACCTATCTAATGTATGATACGAGCAGATTAGATTAAAAAATGCGATGAAAATGAAGTTATTAAATATAATAATATACCTTATATAAAACAGGCACTCAATCCTTGTATAATTGCAATTTAAGTGCCTATACATATATAATGTTGCGTGCATTTTTACAATTTTCTCTTTTTTTTCTAAAAATAAATACTATATCTTAACCAGATCTAATATCAATTATTTTAAAATAATTATATCCGAAATTAGCAATGCTAGAGGCCTAAAACTCACTTTTATATAATGAAAATTTTTGACTGACTTTAAAAAAGTATGATCTCGCGCGAATAACTAACATGAAACAATTTTCAAAATTTTAATCGCTACCTAATTATACAGAGATGAGATTTCTACAAACAAAAAAATAAACTTCTTTTTTTATAAAATTCGGTGACCAAAGTTTCATTCAACCATATGTTATTAATGTAAAATTGTAATAAATGTAAAATTAATAATACATATAGTGGTGGAATATTAAATTTTGAAAAAAAGAAAAACTTGTTTTTTGACTGCGATTTACGAATTTCGTATGCGCTTTGCCGCAACAGAAACCGTCAATCGTCATAGCACTCTGGCAAGCGTAGGTACATATTAATCTATCTAAAACAGTTTCATATAGAATTTTGATACTTAGGTATCTATTGTGGTCCAGATTTATTAATTCTGTTCCAAAAGAAGGGTAACCACATGCATGTGGAGTTTACAACCTTCTGTAAAAGTTGTTTTTCTAGTTCTGACTTCGCATATACCTACCAAACAATTATGATTTCTTACATTCAAACTCTACGTGTCAGTTTCAGTAAAAAAAAAATCCACGGGCAGAAAAGTAATTTGATGAATAATATGGGTTGGATTAAAAACGTATTTCGTGTAAGTACAGATGTAACATGCATGTATACGTACCCAGATATACAAATAACTGTAATTAACTACTCATCAACAATGGTGGACTAATTAGGTGTTGTGACCGATAGGTTTCTCTATGTTTCGTATATTATAGTCGTAAATTAAGAAGTCGCGTCCACACGACGTTCAAAATGTTTTATCATTACATGCGTTTCTTTAACTTCTGTTGTGGGGTATTTGGTTTGAAAAAACCCAGCTTTTTGCCTTCAGGAAAATGTGTTGGTATAGGCGCTGTAAATAAAACATGGTCTTTGGTCGTAGTTCTGGCTGTATGTCTTTCCTTCGGGTTGTTGTTGAAAAAGAAAATTGAGTTTAACATTAAAACAAATTTAGAAGAAATGTGTGGCGTTAGCGATTTGTTTATCAACGTTTTAATAATTGTAATACATTTGAGCGATCAAGAAAGTGCTTGTATTCACCTTTACGAATTAATAACTAAAATATTAAGCGATTTTCGAATCAACAAAATCAGTTTAAGGTTCATTTCTTTGAAAATGTATATGTGGTTTTCAGTCCTGGTGTTTATATTTATTGCTAGTATAATTTTAGAGATTCTTCATATTGATGCGCCTCATTACGTTCTCCTGACACGAATACCAACATTTTTGACCATTGCACATTTAGCAATACATTTATACTTGCTGCTAGCTTTATTGCGGGTCTTGAACGAAAAATTATTTCAAAATATGTACATTCATTGCAATTTGTACAACACATTTAGTTATTCAGAAAACATATATGAGAAAGAGAGTGTTATAAAATATTTCATACATCCCCATATCAAGTTTATTTACCTTAATCACGATGAGCACTTTGATCTTAAGTTTCTGTGTAGGCTGTATGACGATATGAGCACATGCGTTACATTGCTGGAGAGATATCACGGAGTCCAGGTAAACTACATATAATGGGCTAGTTGGCTAATTTTTTTAAGTCTGGTTTGTAGATTAATAAAAAATATTGGACACGTATTTTTTCTTTTTTTACCTAATCAAATAATAACGACGATACATTGAGTTGAAATTTCGCGTGTCGTCCCTATCCGGTGCAGTTTATATGGGGGCTTATTGCGGTTAATGACCTCGTTACGAGCCCCCATCCTAAACTTTAAGGTGCTATATCTATCTATATTTCATTAATTTGTAAAAGCAAAAAATACGTGTCCATTATTTTTTAATTGTATAACTGACGGACTTTTTAGAACATTGATTTTCAAAAGTCGTCAACATCCCTATTGAGAATTTGAATACTTGAGAGATGAACAGTGAACTTGGCTCAAACTAGTATATACTTGGTTATGTTTATAGATAGTGTCGGTAATATGGCTAATGTTCTCCAATGCTGTTGTGGGTGTCACTCTCATTATTATGAAAGAGGTATGTGGGTTTTTATTTTAATGATATTATTTTAAAATTTAATTGAATGATTTAGTTGTTTCTCGGAAATAAAAAGTAACATTTGTCTTATTTTGGAACCTATACCCTAAAGTATAAGTAGGTATACCTCATGGAAAAATCTAGCTGTTCCTGGATGACGGACAGGCCTCATGTTTTGCAAATACAATAATCGCAAAGTTGCAATAACGTGATGAACTCTTCGTTCTAGGATAAAAGGATAAAAGTGTTCTATGCTAATGAGGAATGGAGGAGGTATACCTAGATTTCTCACCAATTTTTCAGGGAAAATTAGCTTGGTTGATCATCTTAAGAAGTTCTCTCCCATTCATATGGTGTTATTTTGGGAGTTACGTGGACAATGAGCTCCGCAAAGAGTTAGAGCGCACTGAAATTCTAATCATGAAGCATTTGATTGACTTCCGTTGCGGTGAGTTTACAACTAATTGACAACCTTATAGCTTAGTTAAAATGAATCCTTATTTCCCTTGGTCACGGCATCACCTTTGTTCGATTTCGCTAATTCTTTCTGTTGTGTTTTTTATTGTAAGTACAAGGTTCTTATGAAAGAAGTTTGGAGTTCCTGCGGGAATTCCAAAACTACGCGGGTGAATCTCCGAAAAGGTCGGACCAATTTCGACGAGACTTTCACTGCTAATTAGCTGATGTTATAAGAAGTAAATTAGGCTACTTTGGAGTTCCTACGGAGATTCCGAAACTTACGCGGGTAAAACCGCGGTGCACAGCTAATTAATAATATACTTACTTAAAAAAAGCTTAACGCTTCTCATGTTTCAGCTTCTGAAAGACTGTACGTTGATGAATCAGCCAGGAAGCTTCTTTATTTAATAAGATCGTGATCCAGAAATCGGTTAATTTCAGATCGTCCTCGACGCCACATCCTGAAAACTTTCAAGCTACAAGTCAGCACTAAGCGTCTTATCTTCACGGCCAGCAATTTGTTTAACATTAGCTTTGCCATGATGCTTGCCACTGTAATGAACGTGGTTACGTACAGTATTATTCTAATAGAGTTGTTTCTCGATGATGATTGAGAATTTTAGTGATTATGTTACCAAGAATTTTGAGTCTAGGAATTAAACGGGAAAAAAAATTTAAAGAAAAGACATGTCTGAATTTATATGATATCTTATTACTTTTATTGTTTTCATTACCTGTTCCTGTACTAGTCTCAGCTAGAATGAGATCTTTTCTACATATTTTGTTTCACAGAATTATAATAAATTTCTAGATTTAAAATTAAAAAGAGTACATTGTTATTTTTAAGATAGATAGCTTTATTATTATCATTTAAGATACAGTCAAACCATCTGCAGATCCTTAGATTAAGAAATAGAGGGTGCTGATTTCGATCAGGTGAAGGGAAGAAGACAGATGTGAATTCACATATTTATATGCTCCGTAGTCTCTAAAATTATTTAAAAACCTAATTCAACTATTGTCAGCAAGTCCATGCACTTGTAAAATTAAGTAGGTAAATCTCAAGAATTCATGCAACTGCACTCAAGCCTATTTATTTTTATTTTCCTCTAAGTTAGGGAATGCAGAGTAGATTACATTATGTACATAGGTACTTACTTAGTTAACTAAAAAATATACGTATTACAAAATAAAATAGTTCGTTACATCAATAATTACTGCAAGTACTTAAATAAACTTATGGCGCTCTATTTATTTATTACCTAGGTACTTATACTTATAGCTTTTTAAGTAGATAATATATTTTTTCCATATTAATAATAACTGTCTCTAAATGTTACATAGGTACCTAGTTACTTATAATTTTAGAGATTCCTAATGTTCTATTCCATACTACTATACATTACGACGAAAAGCAGGGATCGTAGCGTATCTTTATTTGGCACGGATTTGGCGACGGTCTTAGAAGAGATGAGACAGGCTTGAAGCACATATTGCTTTGAATGTTGGGTTGCGCCGGTGCAGGCAGACTGGACATGGGCGTGGTTTGTTGTGGGACTCCACGGGCGCCGAAACATGGATTTAAGTTGAATCTGTTATAAGCAGCATGGCCGGTGAAGGGTTGTTGACGCTGCATTCTGAAATAAAATTAATATAGGTAAGTGTGTTTCTAAATTATAAATCAAATGATGTTCCACTGCACAGTACTAATCTTATATCACTAATTCTCTAAAATATTATAAAACAAAGTCCTCCGCTGCGGGTGAACTCGCGGGGACAGCTCGACATAAAAATCAATAATTGCCGTTCGTTAGTCTCGCAAAAACTCGAAAAGGGCTCGAGAATTGGGAGTTCCTGCGGGAATTCCTAAACTCACGTTGGCGAAACCGCGGGCACAGCTAATATGTTAGGTATAATAATATGAGTGCCTACTATATATAATAATTATTTACCTATCTAAAATGCGACCTCATAAATATTTATACTCTCATAATTTTGTGATTTTCTTTGAGGATTCTTAAACTTTACAATAAAAAAATTTAATTTAGAATTAATGTGCATTTTACAAATGCGACCTGCCAGGGAAAGTGGGTATAGTATAAATAAATATACTTTATTCTATTCTACTTCATGGGTCTGCACATTATATTACGTTTTCGGAGTTATTTTTAATTCAAAATTGGTTAAAATATGGTGAAACTATAGCTAAAAGTAACCATTTCAATAATTTTGTTCCATTAAATTTTTATTTTACATTAATGTTTCGTAACTACATCATAATTATTAATTACATAGAGATTTATTAACGTAGAGACTTACTTTGAAGTTTCGATAAACAGATGACGATCTAAGAAATTAACAATTCAATGTTTAATCCGACGCTACACTTCCTTCTTTTCCTTTTTATGCTATTTGTATTGAATGTTATTGTATGCGGCAGCTGTTTTATAGGAATGTTTTATCAGTTAATATTTTTATCTGTTCACCTACTTTTCTATTCTGAGTGAAGTAAATTGCGTTACCTACTCACGCAAATAAATCACAACAAATTCTTAATTTATTGTAGGTATATATGATTTCATTTATTCAACTCTATTTTTAGATATAGTAGCTTTACTTATCTGCAATTCAACAAAAAAGCTAATAACATTTACCTAATCATTTTTGCTAGTGATAGGTATAGCAACTACATGATTACCTATAGGTAATAGGTAGTAGTGCTAATTTATTCTTAAAAGTAGACTTTAAGTTTATTAGGTACTAGCTGTCCCCCGCGGTTTCACTCGTGGTAATTTCGGAGTTCCCGCGGGCATTCCAGGATAAACTATACGTATGTTCCTCTTGAATCACTCTATACATATACTCGTAAAAAAAAACCGCATCAAAATCAATTGCGTAGTTTTAAAGAAAAAAAAAAGATCTTAGCATTGATACATAGGGACAGACAGCGGGAAGCGACTTTGTTATATACTATGTAGTGATAGAGGGTGTATGGTTGAACGAAAGACTTACATATTCAAATTCTCTATAACTCATAAATACGTCACTGATAAATAATGGAAAAAACCTTAAAAACGAGGATTTGCCGCGGGTGAATGATCTTTAGGTAGGTACATCTGGGGGCACGGCAGTGCCCCCGCCAAGTCGAGCAACAAACGCGGCAAGGCCGTATGGCCGTATGGTATGGTTATCTGACAATAATTTAAAAGTAAACTTGACCAAAACACGTATATGCAATTTAGTAGGAGGAACCAAAAAAAAAAAGAAAAAAAATAACGTTTTCTACGATGCAACAAAAATTGAAGAATGCGACGAAAATACTTTCTTAGGACTGGTAGTTGATAGAGATTGTAATTGGAAGACACATATTGCTAAAGTTTGTAATAAAATCAATAAGTTCGTATATGTCTTGAGAAGACTTAACAGAACGGTCTCACGACAAACAGCACTGACAGCATATTATGGGTATGTTGCTTCGGTCCTTAGATATGGTCTAATACTGTGGGGTAATAGTGTGGACATTAACAGAGCTTTTATTAGGTACGCAAAAAAAATGTATCCGAGCTATCTATGGCTGTAGTTTTTACGATATTTGCAAACCACTATTTAAAGAGCTGAAAATATTGACATTACCCTGCATGTATATTTATAAAATAGCTATGTTTGTCAGAACTATCATGAACCTTTCCAAAAAGGCGTCAGACAAAACAAGAAACTGCAACCTACTTGTTCTAGACCGTAATGCAAAAACTGTATTGTATCATAAGAATTGTTATGCAATGTGTATAAAAATATATAACAACATACCAAAGGACATTAGTCCTAAAATTTGCAAAAAGTCTAAGGCATTTTTTTTTTTTAATAATTTTACGGCCCTGGGTACGCGCCCTTTGGAGCCTTTAGTACGTAGATATTTAGAATTAGATAATTATAACGTTAAATATTATTCACTGTATTTCTGTGGTTGCAATACCAATGTTTTTATAGCGTGCAAGAGTAGGTACTTTAACAAAAGTTCAAATTGACATCTTAATATTTAAGTGATATTCTCTCAGAAGAATATGTAGTTATTCTTCTGAGTATTGATATTCTCTTACAAAATATTTTGACCATCATAATTTTTGACATTGATTATTTAAAAAAATTACATTTTATTTCTTATTGTTTTTTTTTGTGTACGAATCTATAATTTAAAATTGATTGAAAAAAATAATATTTTGCATGTCACCCAATGACAAGACATTAGGACAATTTTACTTTTAAAATGTACCACCATAACAAACTATGTTTTTATGCAAATAAATGATTATTATTATCATTTAGGAAAGTGGTCATTTTGTAAAAACGAAGTGGACATTTTAGGAAAGTGGACGTTTTAGGAAAGTGGACATTTTAGGAAAGTCATTCTCGACCTAAAAGCTAAAAACGAGTGCCATGAATTGGTAATTTGAGCTTGAGAAAATGAAAAAAAGTCAGCCGGCGCGCGGCGGCCGGCGCCATATTAGGTGAACACGGTGGTTGTTCGATAAGATTGTTGAGTTTATGGCCAGAAATTCGTTCACATGATTGCTTTCTGAGATGGTGCATAGTCATGGTTTAGCGATTCATGCCCAAACAATCGTTTAAAATGGTAAGAATTGATTCGTGAGACACAGAAATTTCTCAGACGCAGGTATGCAAAATAGAACTAGCTAATCTTTGAAATAGTGTCAAATAGAAAAGACATTATGGATGCATTAAAAATAATGTTTTATTCAACTTAAACCTTGTTATTAATGTAAATATTATATTATAGCTATATTTATAACACATTTTACCTCAATTTGAACTTAGCCTAAATCTACATAAACACAAAATAATAAGAGATGTCAAGATATTAATCACCAGATAAAAGTTTTAGGACTGAATAAAAGTATAGTTACACTTGTATGTAGAGATATCAAACAAAAATCCAAAGAATATTATATATTCTTTGGATTTTTGTAGGCAATAATAGGTAGAGATTCCATCCAGATCGATTCGGTTCATGTAACTAATAAAAGCAGGGGTCGTAACGTGTCGTAGCATTGCAAGTGTTCGACGACGGCGTACGAAGAGACGAGGCCGGTTTGAAGCACATGTTGTTGGCTTGGATGTTCGGTTGCACGGGCCCAGAGGGACCGAAGCACGGCCCTGTCCTATGCGGCACTCGAGCAGACCCGAAACAAGGGTTGTGTGGTGCGTTGTAGTTTATGGCACCATTGTAAACGACGCCGTTTGGAGCATAACCTTTGTATGATGGACGCTGCATACTGTAACAAAAGTAACGGTAGGTATACGTCCATTGATGTAAAAACTTTTTTTACGTTATGCCTAGATTCACAATACCTTACAATTGAATCTCCTTACAAAAAGTGGCGTCGATATACAATTATCTACCGACGAAAAATAAAACCGACTGTCAAAAAAAATTTGGTTGAGCAACAGTAGTTATGCATACCCTCAGAAGTGCATACCACAAACGTAGTGGTAACGTATATATCTACTCTTTGCATGCAACACAACGCTCATAATTTACACAGGTTTTGTTGTGAGGACTTTTTTGCATCTCTGTGTAGGTATCTTGGGTATTTAGAATCCTTACTGATATTATATATAAAGTCGGTTTGTTTGTTTGTTTGTTTGTTACGCTCACACGCCTTAAGGGCTCAACCGATCATCATGAAATTTTCCATGCACGTTGTACACAGTAGGACATAGGGTACATTTTATCCCGGAATTTCCGCGGGAACCCCGAAATTACCGCGGGTGAAACCACGGGGAACAGCTAGTATCTAATAAAGAAGTTTTAATACCTACGTTTTTCTGAAGTAACATTATCGTTATCATAAATGTATTTTCTTTCACTTCTATCATAAATTAACGAAAGATTTAAAGTTAAACTTCAAAATGAATGACTAATTGACCGATCAATATTAATTGATACTGGATACCGAGCCGATACCGAATACCAATGATTTTATAATTGCCGAATAATAAACTAATTAAAATTCATCTTGTGTAATACTAGCAGGAATAATTATTATTTATTATTTTAGTCTCAAAGCTACGGGGTTAATTATATAGTGAGTGAGGATTTAAGGAATACTTACATTATTAGAAAATACAAATAAATCTTTTGATTTATATCCAAAAAGATGACTTCCAAGGAAGGCACAAGAAGCGTTGGGATTCCAAAATATGACTGACAGAATATTTATGCATAATCTTTTATATTTATGATTTATCAGATTAGTTATATCTTTATCCTCAAATGAAAATCTATTATGTTTATTTTCACCCGTGATTGAAGTTTTTTGTGCTATTTTTAACAGCACAGACATCGTAGGTATGGAAAAAGTAATGTGATCAACAAAATTGCATAAAGAAAATTATAGTAAATTTCGAGAAACTAACGAGAAATAACCATTCCCATCTTCTATACTAAAATTGTAAGTTGGTTTCACTCGTCTGATGTTCGGAACTCCCTCGAGTGTACTCTAGAAAGAAATTTTAAAATCAGTTCTGTAGTTACAAATCCCTTTAATACATCCGTACAAACTTTACCACTTTATGATATGTAGTAGCTGTTCCCAGCGGTTTCACCCGCGTTAATTTCGGAGTTCCCGCGGCAATTACAAATTACAATATAGCCTATGTTACTCACGGATAGAGTAGCTTTCTAATGGTGAAAGAACTTTTGAAATCGGTTCAGTAGTTTTTGAGTCAAATCGTATCAAACAAATATCAAATATTTCCGCTTTATAATATTAGTATAGATTAAAGTCTAACTAATATAGTATTAAATCATATTTGGTGTAGATTTTTGTACCAGTGAGCAAATTCTTTTATTGGATTGACCTAAATCAACCTTCCGATAAATAGAATTTATAGTGAAATAAATTCATACAATCCAAACAGGTCCGGGGGCACAAGGTAGGCAATTAGGTAGGTACGCTCCTGAGGTACGCTATCACCATAAGGATGCTTAGGAACCCGATGACCTTTCTAATAATATAGGTAGTTATAACTTATCTAGTACTTACATCACGTAAAAAAACGCATCTTCCTCAAAGTTCAATTTAAAATGTAAACTAGAGTTCATAGAAGAAAATTTATGACTAGGTATTAATTTGAAACTTAAAACAGTGACGCCAGAACACTTTCAAAAATGACGCGAGCGGGGCCGCAGGTAACAACTAGTTGGACTAAATATCCGTAAATATTGTTGTTTAAACAATAAAATTCTTTATTATGATGATTGTATGTTGTACGTTATCATACACCTTGCACTGTAAGTATATAAATAAATTTATTTTCCTACAATATACTTTATGACCAAATGACTAATCTTATTTATAATTAACACATTAAATATATGAATACTGCTGTATAATTTTTGGATAATTCTAAATAAAATAGAATCAGTGTCTCCTGTAAAATTTTAACTATGTGTGACTGTACTTCTGTTTCTTTAGTTGGCGATAAAGTGTCCGTGATTGAAATCTTTGCTGCGATTCAACTTTATCAATGAAAATAAACAAGTTTATATACATACACCGCAAAATAATATAATTTCTAAAGTAGGTTGTTCGTAGGTACATACTACTGTAATTGCTTTACTGTAACTTAACTTACTTATTGTAACCGATTTCCGCGCGATAAAAACCTATGTAAACCTGCGTTAAGCTTATGGCTGTAAGTAAGTAGGGGAAGGTGGGGGGACGCCGGATAGCTAAGATAAAAGACACAATAAATAAGTTACTATATTATTTATTGAGATAATCAACATCATAAATGTTTAAATATACCTTTGGTACAATTGTGGTACATAAATATTTGAGATCAGTCGTAATAACTACAAACTAGAACAAATTTAATCAAAAATTATAAATCCGAATACCACCCCATACCAATGTGTCAAACCGGATAAGCCTTTTATTTATTTTATTTTATTTATTTATTTATAGCCTTTTATACTACATGACTGTACTTTGCACCACAAACAAAACACTCTGAATCCCCTTGATTGTTTTCTTTAGTCATCTTTTTCCCATTATAATTTATTTTAGAAACTGATGGTCTATGTCACCGAGTTTATGGATAAAAGCATGTCTGATTGGACCATTGCAGCCTATTTGACTTTCTCGGATAGTATTTTCTTGATATCTTGACGCTCGTACTCTGATCAGAGTGGAATGGATAGCCGATATCACCACGTCCGCTTGTAGGTCACAGGTACCATGTTTGCAACTGTCATTACTAACAGGATATGTTTACATTTATAGCAATAAAAAATGTCGTTTCAGAAGGTAAACATGCATTAAATCTTTAAAAAATACAACTGTACCTATATGATAACACTCAAATAAACTGAATTATGACACTTAAGAAAATTCAAATTATTACATAATTTACCTTTGTTTTCAATTTTCGTTCATAGACTGTCGCGCTGAAATGTTACCGTCACCGTCATTTGCATCCAAATTAAGATTTCACACGTCACATCATTCACACGTATTTCTACACTAGTTAGAATGAGACAGTTATGCGTGGAGGAATAAAAGAGCACCTATCTGATTTTACCCCCTATCCGGTTTCCCCCCACCTTCCCCTAAGTAAGTAAGACAAAATCATAATAAGTAGGTATCTATGCGCCACCTAAAATTCAAAGTACCTTCTTCCATTGGGTGCTAGGCTTAATGTGACAAATCTACCAAATAAATAATAAAATCTATTGCGGTTTTCAGTTTGAAACTTAAGTTAACAATTTTTATATTTTTAATGGTATTTGCATCCAGAAAGTACTCTATACTACAGATTTTTCTACTGCGAATAAGAAAATCGCAATGACGTCAAACGCCACACCGTTTTAAATAATATCTACCTACTGCAGGAAATATAATCCCATCAAAAACATTTTCATGTAAAATGTTGCCAAGACGAGACCATATGACTCATGTAGAGTCAAACTCCTAACTTTACACGCCCTAACTTTACAAGGCCTACCTTCACAAACTCTATACCTTAGTCAAAATATGTGGCTTGACCATTTCGCTGCATTCACACGGGTGAAAAATATATCCACTGTTCATTACTTTTCTGTTATACAATAGTTCTAACGAAACGGTTAGTTTATAAAGTTAGGCCTTGCAACGTTAGGGTGTGTAGAGTTCTAAGCTTGGCTCTACATGAGATACTTTTTGATAGTGCGAGTCATATGGTCTCGTCTTGGCAACATTTTAGCCATTTTAGTCAGATATCACCAACGACGCGACGTTCTATAGTGTATTGACACACATTGAGTACGAGATCGATTTATTATTGAAGAACGTTGTATTATATCGTAATGTCTTTGTTATGACTTTATCTTTTCACCGATACGAGAAAAGTTATCGATAATAAGTACTACTGTATTTATGAGAATCTAATAATTGCGCAAATGTCAGTATGCAGGTTGCTGCAACAATGGCTAGTTTCCAAAATTTTAGTTTTTAGTCCGTCTTGTAGATTTAGGTATAAAAAAAATGGACACGTATTCTTTAATTTTTTACGTAAAATTAACGGAGACGGTCAAAATGTCGCGTGACGGACTACAAGACGGGCTAAATAGAATTTTTATTTTCATACCCCGGAAACTAGGGGAAGGCCGGGCAAAGCGGACACCTTAACCTTTGCCGGACAATGGAAAGGGAGCCGATACAGACAGATGAAAAATAATCACTGTGTTTGAAAAACTATTAATCAAACTTTTTATTATATTCAACAAAAATCACTTAATATCAATACATTTCTTAAAATTATTATTAATCTCATTAAAACTGGTACCTCTATCCGCTTTGCCCAATGCACTGGTTAAAGTGCATTAATTACTAAAGCAAAGTAAACACACGGTTAATTAACGAACAATTGTGAAGAATACAAAAGAAAAAATATAGATAAATAAAAGAGACAATAATAAAGCATCATTCAGTTGTCATAAATAATTTATGCCATTTTCCTCTTGCCGTGCTTTTCTGGAATGTAACTCTATTGCTTAGGAATTGCATTGGATCCAATATCAACCGGCTTTTCATTAACTGCTATACTTATCCTTCGTCCTAAGATTGTTATGTAGGTCACCATGGATATGGTGTTCACTTTGCATTACTAGCAGTAGAAGAAGTCATGTCAAGTCTGTCTGCAAGAAGACATGTAGGTACTTTGAAGAGAGAATGAAGCGAATACAATAGTACAATATGAACATGTGTAATTACAGAATTACGTATCCTAAAAAGTCGTAAGCAATGTTCTCTTTTAATTATTTTTATTTATTCTAAAAAGATGCGTGATCTCGCACAAGCTCTAGATATTTGTTTGCGACTGAGGAGCGTAGGGAGCACCTCGTGTCACAACGGGAGCGCACATGGACGCACCATTTTGAAACAATGGACTTATGCAAAAAAATATCTTAGTGTAGAGACAAGAATAATTTATTCTTATATGATTAATCAATACAAATTGAGTAATTACTAAGAGATAATGTTAACAACATGATTAAGCCTTTTCGTTATCACGTAGATTTGTCAGTTCTTCAGTCTTTTCATTTGTTGCGTTATTTTCGATATCAGTCGTTAGTGTTGTGTTGTTTTTGTTCGAGAGTCTTTTAGCTACGTAGTAAGTCAACATTTGAATACTGGCTAGACCAATGCCAGGCAAGAGCCACGCGTCTGAGAATGTCGACACTGTTTTGCTGTATAGCAAAGAATACAGCGGCGAAGATAAAGTTTGTGTGGCACACTCTAATGCACCCAACACACTGTAAATTTTACCTGCAAAAATAAAGTTAAATAACTTGTTAACTTAGCTTGCTTAACAGTTAATCAGTGTATGCCTAACTCAATTTGTTTTTAATAGCCTGGCAGCTGACAGATTGTGTTTAAAGGGTTCAAATTAAGAAAAGATGTGATTCCAGTCCATAGTTTGACAAACAAAGACTATATAAAATTTTAACTTTTACTAATTTCATCTTCGTGTAATTTTAATAGGTACTCCATATACAAACTTTGAGCATAATTTTTATATATTCATGATGAATTCAGACGTGATTCTGCTTCGGGAAATGTTTTTTTGAAGAGATTAAGTCAACTTTTTTTAAACGAATCTAATACTTGCCTTGCTCTGTTGGTAAAATTTGTTGGTTTATTATAGGTTTTTGAACAACCTGTGATCCTTGTGATACGATCCCAATAATCGGAACTGTAAAATAAAGCAATCACTAAAATCAATCATCACTATGCTTTGACTAAAGTGACAACTAAATGAGTGGATTCAACTAAATAAGTACAAACTTTCTGAAAAAATCTATTTGAACTGATTAGGTATGCAGACTAATAAAAGACCCCCCCCAGTACGGCCCGAGTAATCACTCTGAACAAAGCTATAATTATGAAAGAATAGTGGCGAAAGAACACTTTTCATCCAAGAGGTTGGTTTGTAAAAAATTTCATGGAATAATATAAAAGATAATATTAGAAGCTTTTTATTTTCCAAAGCCTCAGTAATAATTTACTCGGTGACCCCCCTAAAATTAAGGGCTGGGCATGCGCACGATACTTACTGAGAAACAAAATAACTGTACTTGTAGTCATAATTATGCCTGATGTAGCGAGAATATACGATATGCAGCTAATGACACCAACCACCTCGTCCGACAGGCGAAAGTGGCGTTTCAGCACTGTGATGATAAGTAGTGTGCCTGAAAATGTTCAGCAAATTCGTCATCTCAATTTTAAAGAAGTAACATACTTATTACTGAAAAATTAAATTTGTTGGTCTTTAATATTTAATTTCAAAATCTTATCTTATATTCAAAATGTCAATTGATATTTTGAAATCGATTTTTAGAAACATGTCATACTTATTACATGTTACCTACTAACTGTTCATTGGGGTTTCACCTGCAAACTTTGGAGTTGCCGTGGGAATACAGGATACAAAGTACTCGTTGTCCTTTTCCGTACCCCTGATAACGTTTATGCAAAATTTCAAGATAATCGGTTGAGTAGTTAAGGCGAGAAAGCAAAACAAACAAACAAACAAACTCACAGTCGCATTTATACTCGTAACATGAGTTAGGATTCTCGAGGGTAGTAGGAAATGAACCATGATTTCATCACACAAAATATACCAACCAAGAAAACTAACGACATTCTTGTAAGCAAGGAAGGAGCCGAACATTACATCGTCCCAGCCGAATTTTAATCTGTAGTACATGTAAGCAAGCAGCACTTCCGCTGTGGAAAAGAATACAGTATTATTGTTTACATACATAAAGCGATGGATATACTTTTCTAGCACAGAGACAATAAGAGATGAGACGTGGGCGGGGCAGGCGCGCTACGGTTGCAAAGGATTTTTCCAAAAACTTAGAATAGAATAGAGGTTTATTTGGTACCAAAATTGAACACAAACTCAAAAGTTATTTTAAAACAAGGTAGGTACCTACCAAATGGCCGCCACTCACCATGTGCTGTGGAACTAGTCCCACGACGCTGATTTTCAGTCCCGACCCAATTAAGTAAATATAATATATAAATATAAAATATAAATATCCTTTGCTGGCGTCACATGTAGGTAAGTATATGTATTTTTTTCCCAATATTCTTATAAAACTATATTAATTAGGAAAACAGTGACTAAGTAAAAACGTAACCAAATTGCGTTAAACATTTTGTTAGGTACGTTGAATGTTTTGGTGCGTGATGAATAGTTTTGTGCGCGAAAATCAACCCGCACTAGTTTTCATTTCTTTTTTTATTTAATTTTTTCATACTATTGCCCCTAAACTATCTTTTCAACGTTTTATCCTCTTCATTAGATAAAACTTACCGATTTATTTCCCCGCATTAACTTTATATTTGTAATTACTGTCATGTGCTGTGGAATTTTGTTGAATAAAAAAAAAAAAAAAATACTCTATATTATTTCTAAAAATTACTGTCTGATGAAGAACATTGAATGCAAAAAGGAAATCGATGGTCCTGTGATTGAGCGGCGTTGTTCGCAAGTTTTTTTGAAAATTACTGTTCCTGTACTATGAGCTGATGAGCTCTTAAAGCAGAACCTAAATTGAATTGCTTTAAGACCACCACCTTTAAGTAGGCCTGTTTAATAAAAAAAATCATTTTAGGTTCTGCTTTAAGAGCTCATAGTAAGCCCGTGAACGGGCTTCAGTAACAGCAGGTCAAATAATTCGAATGTTCTTACCAGATAACAACATCCTGTCGCCAAGCGCAACTACTAGCATGAGCAGTATAATCATTCGCTTATGACCCTCACGACGCTTCGTCAAACAATGCACAGCATTGAAGGGCAGTCTCCAGTTAAACACGAACACTTTGTTCTCAGTATTTACATTCACATCCTTCATAGCAAATATCACGTACAGGAGAGAAGACAACTGTAAAAAAAGATTCAAAAAGTTCGTATAGTAGGTACTAAGTACTAAGCCACTGCTGTGTTGCTTTTAGACATCCATTGAAACGAGAAGCGAAATGCAACGTGCATACATGATCTGCTGCAGTCCATCACTAGTCTCGATTTCAATAAAACGAATAACAGAGTACAGACTTAAATATTACAGATTGTGTCATGCACGTATGAGTAATCAAAGCGTGTACCTGCAGCAATAAAACAATGGGAAACACACCGTAGAATCCAAGATAGCGGTAGAGCAATGGTCCAGAGACCGCGCCCAACACATGGGCAATTTGTGTAGCCGCTCGGTGGGTGCCCATTGTGCGAGTGACGTCACGACCAGTCGCGTGACATACCTGCAAGGAAGTAGGTAGTTATTAAACATACAAGAACTACTTAACCGAGTCCTAAATCAGGCTTTTCAGATTAAGAAGATTAAGATATTGACCAGAAACTTGGATGTTGCAGATAGGCAACGGCATGTGTAAGCTGCGTTACTTAATTTACATGACTATCGTATTATTGCTGTATTCCTTTTCTAGAGTATTAGTGTCTACAATGGAGCGAGGTTACTATAATATTTTAACATCCTTATGACACAATATGATTAGCATTAACTTCATATAAAGATATATAGATTAACATGATCTAAATAAATTAGGGATGTTATGTAATTCTGTAACTATAACGGAACAAAAATCGATCCTAAACCATAACCGAGTCCGAGAAAACGTTTCAAATTTCGAATAGGGGCGGAGTCAACATACTTGCTGTGTCGTCACACTCATATTGTTTATAGTTTTTATTATTTCTCCGCATTAACCATATTTAAAAAATTATACTAATTAATAACCTATAAAGCCAAATTGTTACTTTGTATTTATTTGCATTTCCCTTTAATTACAATTCCTAAATCGTAACTGAAAATATTCGAAATGATTGCATAATAAAAATCGGTAAAATGTGATTCATATATACATTTTTTTTTTATTTGAATTTCGGATTTGGTTTTGATCCAAATCGGAAATTTATACCTATCTACAACAACTCTATAATCTTAATCTTATCCTTTATCAAAATGATAAAATTTAAGATTACCTACACAATACAACTTGTGTAACATAGCAAAGATGATGGGTGAAAATCTCTACTTTTACTGTCTAATTTGCGTATGAAGAATTAAAACATACCTCATAGAATTTAATTCCGATTGCAGGATATAGGTATATATATAGATTCATACGTAGGTTAGGTACATAAGTAGTAGACAGTAGTATTACAGTAGTACCTATATTACTTATCAACATATTACATATATTAACAATAGTTCTAGACAATATGATAATGAATGGTATTATAAAGTGATAATAATCTGTTTGAACAAGCATCATGTTTATAATTACGAAATTGATTAACTGTTTATAGAACTCACGTCACCGATGTGACTGAAGGCAGCCGCCAACAACAATCCAAAGTTGCCGCCAAGAGATATGGGAATCTGGACAGCATACAACACTTGGACTGTTGAAGCTCCAGGAAAAATCAGCATGAGCAAAACTCCAGTGGTCATAACACTCATGCCAACGAGAGGTAAAATTAGGAGAGGTTTTCTTCGCCCACTGCAATCGCTCCAGGGCCCGACGAATAACAAAATGAATGTAGATATTAAGGAACCACAAAAACTTCTGCTGACATTTACTTCCGACACCACAACTTGACTTGCCGCCTGAAAAATTACAGACACGATATTAATTTAAATCATCATGAGATAATGTGTAATGTTAACGTTGCTTGCTTACATTTCTTGCAGATTTAGGCATACGTATTTCTTGCAAGCGTTAACGTACGGTTATTTATTATTAGCTAGTTACGCGTTTATTTCGGAGTTCCCGTGGGATTCCGGGATAAAAAGTATTCAGTGTCATTTTCTGTACCCCAAATAAAGTAAATGCAAAAGTTAATCATTAGTTAACAAACAAACCAATTTTTTCTCTACCTAACTCGAGAACGGATGGATGGATGGATGGTCCATCCGTTCTCGAGTTCTACGCTTAGCAACAGTCATTATTTTTCATATGTATAGTATCCAATAAAATTCATAATTTAATATACGGTTTTTACCTCAGCAGAATGAAAATCTGCTCCAACACCTTTATGACATACTTCCCAGTCCAACTTTAAGTCAACGGTGCATGCGGTTCTTAAGTAGAAGTTTTGTAACGATGTCTGCCCCAAATTGATTGCTATCATGGCACCTATAAGAGCCGGTTCGAGTAATAGTTGCCATTTCTGAGAGCGGTTTTGATCAGTGCTTAACTTATTTTCTTCTTTTCCTGTGGAACTTTTCTGATTTGATCTGAAAATAATGAATAGTATTGATCTTAACGGACTATCTCCTCTGATTTCTCCAGGAATAAACTTAAATTCGCTCTTTTACCTAGTAATTATGTAAAATATGAATATATTTCATAATAATGGATTTTTACATCTTTAAAATTTATATTTAAATAAAATTGTAACATTCAACACGTATTATTACAGTAGATAAAACAGGCACAGAGACAAATCATCAGAGACTGCTAACCTTAAATTCTGCAGTTCACATAGATCGATGGTTGAACCTTCAGCCATTATGTACTCCAATTTAAATCACTGTAAAATTATCGCTCACATACAAAAACTTGGTGAAAATTAATTAACACCATTATTTTATTTCACAAACACAACAAAATAGGAGCTAACATTATAGCAGTAGTTTAAGCAACAGCACGAGTGTAGACTGTAGTGAGGTAACACTTATAGTCGTACTAATACGACCTGATAAGATAATGTTTGGTTATTTGCAAAATGGTAACAACAAGTTGCAGTTAAAAGATAGTTAAATAACTAATGGAGCTTTAAGCGTTGCATGATGATGTTTGCAGTGTGAACTGAATGATATCGTTCCGTGCAATGTTGGCCGATGAACTTAGGTCGATTACCGACAAGTCAACTATAGGTAGGTATCAATTTGGTTTGATTGCAGCAATTGATCTTTTTCCTTGTACAGGGTGTAACGTTTACGGGGGACATATTGAAGAAGCGTATTCAGTGTTGGATTCTACACATACATACATTTTTATATTTATTTTATATAATATTTATTTATTAAATAAATTTTCCAATTACTTGGAATTCCCTGACACAAAACGTGTGTGATACTTCTTGAAATCCCCTTTCAAACGCCCCGCGGACTTACGGATCGGTCTTAAATTGGACAAATCCGGGAAATCCCGGACGGAGAGCAGCTACTTTGGTTACATATAAGAATGAATGAATTTCGTCTAAAATTACACCCTGTATAATTGATATAAATTAATCCTTTAACACTTATAATACTTATCATTGAGTTACTTACAAAATGAAATTATTCAAGTTTTTGACCCTAACTGCTATTTCTATAAAAAAGGTGTCTCTAGCAGCTGTAAGTAAGTAAGCTTAATTTAAATACAAAATTATTATCTGTTTACCTTTTTACGTCGACTATCTTTATCATTTATTTTGTTATATGTATATAGTAGGTGTCCTACGTGATTGAGATCACGCCAGCACGTTTAGAGTGTACAACGAATAATTTTAAGCCTATCTACTCATAGTTCCAAATTATTTAGAAATACAGAGACGTATTTAAAACTATTCAGAATACGACACTTTAAGTCTTTGTAAACGGAGTTTAAAAATATAAGAAGAAATTGGTTTTACAGAATTCTTAAGAATAATGGTTTAATTCACGAAGCAACGACTTCTATTGGTGAATCATATTTTAATTTCAATTTCTGACTTCTGAAAGAAAGTCCATCTAACTATCAAACTAAAATTCAACAAGAATGTTTAAGCATTATTATTATTAACATAAAAGGTAAAAGGCCTTAGAATTTCATATTTTTCGACTTTGACTAATAATGCTGCTATTATAGTTAATAATAATAATAATCATCTTTATTTTCGTTTAGGCTTACAATGTGCCCTGCACAATATTATATCCTACTTATATTTTGACCATGAGTTATAGGTAGACATGATAAAAAGAAACTATAAACAGAGCTGTCAATAATTTCGTTACGTCTCTGTGAAATTGAAATCCGACTTAATTTCGGAGTTTCCGCAGCAATTCCTGGACAAAAGGCACTCAAGTAATTTTCGGTGCCCCTGACAACATGATGCAAAATTTCATGATGATCGGTTGAGTAATCAAGGTGTGCAACTATAACAAACAAACAAACTCACGCAGTCGCATTTATAATTTATATATTAGTACTAGCGGTCCCCCGCGATTTCATCCGCGGTAATTTCGGAGTTCCCGCGGGATTTCCGGGAAAAAGTACTCTACGTTCTTCTTTGTACCTACCCCTGACAGTAGTTTACGGTGATTAGCAGTTCCCCGTATTAATTTCGGAGTTCCCGCGGGAATTCCGGATTAAAACTATCGATTATCGTCTAAGTTGGGCTTGGTCTTAAATATCTTTTAAGTTGGGCCAAATACAACATAGTGTCGAAATTTCATCACAATCGATTCAGTAGTTTCGGAGTTCATCGCGGACAAACAACGTGACACGTGATTTATATATATTAGATACGCCAGTCTAACCTACTTTTGTATTAGGTATAACTCAATTTTTGGAATAAGTACGAGTATGTTAGTTATATAACTAAAATGTTGACTAAGCTCTGATTAATTGAAGGATAATGTATAATAATAATAAAGTTTTTTATTTCCCTTTACGCTGAATATTATATTAATCTATTATTTTATTTTTTAATAATGTTAGTTTTTATTTATTTTTGTTTTATTTAAATTTATTTTTATTGGTAGATAATTATAATCAAAAGCTTTTATTTATTAAACTATGTTTGTTTATGTTAACATGTGCTGTTATCTGCCTGGTACCTAATCTATAAAATGAAATCTTAAAAGGTTTTTTACGTCATTTAAATTCATTATGGGCAATATAGTAACATCCCTAAGGATGGGAATGCAATTTTACTATCTCGTGTAGATGTATCGTAAGTTGATTGTAGTCAGGCGCGGATCTACTTTTGGAAGCAACACGAAATTTTTTGAATTTACAATTTTTATAAGTTCTGAATAAATTATCCTCCTAATTTACTCCTGTAGATCCGCGCCTGATTGCAGTTAGCATGATATGATACATATTATGTATATTACCTAGTAGAAAATTACATCACAAAATTTCACCATTTATATGTCTATCTAAAACTATGATATTTATAATCTACTAGCTGTCTCCCGCGATTCCATCCGCGGTAATTTCGGAGTTCCCGCGGGAATTCCGGGATAAAAACTATCCTATCTTTTAAGTTGGACCATATTATAAATGGTTACAAAATTTAACCAAAATCCGTTCAGTAGTTTGGGAGTCCATCGCGGACAAACAACGTGACACGTGATTTATATATATTAAGATAGTGCTAATATAGGGAGTTTGTTTGTTTGTATCAGCTTGATATTTGGATAGTTCCAAATATCAACCTCAACCCAAACCACTTCTATTAAAAGTTACACTTATAGAAAGCTGCTGCACCTCTGAGTAACAGATACTTTAATCCCGAAAGAGCGAGCTAACATCCCTTCTGTAGCAGGGAAAGATATTTAGTGTAATATACTCTTAGGTACGTTAACTTTAGGTCTTGGAATGGGACGCAAGGTACTCTATAATCCAAATGGAAAAGTTTCTGATGGAATTGACCAGGGAAAAATTGCAGGAAAATAGCTTGTTAATAGTGTAATATAATTTACTTCAAATTCAAATTGTTTATTTCAACACCAAAAGTATTTTTTGCAAATATGGTTTGTTGGACATGTATGTACTTGTGTCAGGATGTCCAGCTCTTCCATATTTATACATATAAAATGCTTTTTCCTGAATGACTGATGGATCAACGCACAGCTTAAACCACTGATTGAAGAGACCTGATTCTTAGAGGATGTGTTTTTTGTAGGCATCTGATAAGAAAGGATTTTTCAAAAATTGAATCCCTAAGGGGATGAAAAGGGGTTACAAAGTCTAGCTACTCGTTAATAAAACAAATATAAAACAAGATAATATACATTACAATCAGTTGAAGGTACAATAAAATATTAAACTTTTTATGAAAAATCATTAATGTAACAAAAATAAAATAAAAATTTAAATTGCAATTGCAACTACCAAATGCTAGAAGTTTAACTGATTACTCCAAAGAGACAAAAAAATTATTCTACTCGCAGAAATTCCAAAAAATGGCTTGCAGACGAAGCCCGATACAAAAAGCAAAAATGTGTAGGTACGTATTGTTCGACTGATTACTATTTTGTTCAACTATCTAATAATAAACGAACTAAAGTTTTTGACATTTTCTTTTGCTTTCACTCGATATGATTAACAACAGTTAACTGCCTGTGAAAATTGTTCTAATTCCAGTATTTGTTTCTGGACTTTAACAGATCGCTGATTTTTATTGTTGATATTGTTTCAAGTAGCTCGTCTCGTTAGCCGTCATTGACAGTCAATGAACGACATTGCTCATTGCTTATACTAATTGCAACATCTCGGAGAACCTAGGTACCTATGTAATAATATATTCACGGTCGGTAGAGCTGAGAGTGCGGTCTAAAATAAAACAGTTGAGAACATAGTTCGGCGGTCGTAACGCGTTCGCCTGTGCGCGTTTCTCTATTACGTTTTGAGTGTATAGGTATTCCTAGATGGTTTTACGAGTAATAGTGATATATTGGTGCGAATTCTTCTTTAAATTCTTTGCACATTAGTACTGAAATCTAATTCGAGTTTTGAATGTTCTGATTTCGTGAACAACGTCATGCATGGCACCATAGGTGCAGGATTGGAAATCTGTCTAAATTAAGAGGCGAATAATAAAAATAAATGTATTGTAGATATTAAAAAAATCGAATTTGATTTGCACTGGTTTACCAAAATTTTTTTTTATTTGTTCTATGATAGACCAAATTAGAAACACATGACATTATGTGACAATGATTTTATACATAGGCCAAGCGAAATAATAAAATATTTACAGTTTTTTTTATAGATTCTGTAATTCGTAAAGTGTAGGGGAAAATTTTTATCTTATCGTCCATGAATAACTTTCTTCTATTAATTAGTCATTGATGTGGCTCTTAAAAATTAGCCAATAAAACATATTGTGCATTATTAAAGCAAAAACGCTATAATAAACAGAAATATGTCCCGTTTTACGTGTAAAAATCTAAGTTAATTAATACATTTATGAACTCTAACGACTAGGAAAACTCAGGAGAAAATTCAAGTTAGGTAGGTACCATCTAGTTTGAGGATTTTTCAATTTTTAGACTAAATAAGGCAACACCTACCAAATACCTTTAGATTACAGAATTTTAAAATATACAAAAATGAGTCATGCAGCCTTTGGTAAATTAATTACACAAGTGAATTAACATTTCATTTAGTTTTGATGTTAATTACACGCCGTTTCTGTAAAACGAGTTTGGAACAGCCTAAGTTTCAGACCAAAGAATATTCACGCCAAAATGGCATTTGAAAATATTTAACAAAGAGTTAATTTTGTTTTAAGCTCGATTACGTTTCCGAGTCTTACGCAGTGTCCTTAATCATTCGGCTGTTTTGATGAGCTCCGTTGTTACAGACTGTATTCAGTTCAAATTTAATTATGAAAGTGAATATACCGTGATAAACTCGGTGTGAATACTAAAAATACGTTTAAGTACCCAAATTTTTCTGGGTAGTGTTTTGTAGATAAGTACATAATTGTTATAGAGATTTCCGATATTTCCTTTTCTTTTTGAGTTCAAAATATTCAATATAAGGTTTCATAAAAATTTTACTGTCTCTGTAATTTTAATACGGTTTTACAATTAAAACACTGGACTGTCTGCAATGAAATTTCATACGGAGACCCTTGCAAAAGGACATATGGACGCAGATAAGCAATAACATGTTAACCCATAAAATTAAGTTATTGATTCAGAACGATTTATTGAGAGTTAGGGAACGTTTTTTAATTATGTGTTTACCTTATTACATTGTTGAAATATGTAACCAAATATTGAACATAAAAATTTGACACAAAATGGCGCTATAACTTTAAAACTTTAATTTAATCAAAATTTCTCCAGTGTGGGTTAACACACTATGCTTATCTGTGTCCATATTAGGTTAAAAGAGTTTTGAGGGAGATTACGCAGATGAAGTAAGTAAAACAAAAAAATATATGCATATTATATATCTACATATAAAAAAGTGTCTGTTCGTAATTCCAAAATCCAAATTAACAGCTTTTCACTAAATGCATAATATGAAATTATATACGGTACATACTTAGGTACATAAAAAAATCAATTTTATAATTTTTTGTCTGTCTGTGTGTCTGTTTGTTCTGGCTAATCTCTGAAACGGCTGGACCGATTTTAACGGGACTCTCACTGGCAGATAGCTAATATTATAAGGAGTAACTTAGGCTACTTGTATTTTAGAAAAAAAAATTGATCCTGCGGGAATTCCGAAACTCACGCGGGTTCACGCTTGGCCAGGCGCTATTAGCTTGTCTGTAGTCATCTTTTAATCCCATTGTGTGACGCGTCGTGCGTTGGATGCCGCGAATCCTTAAGAGGCAACTCACTGGCCTTGAGGCGATGCCATACTAAACGAAACCAACTGCGTATATAAATTCATCTTTAACATCTGAATAGAAAAGAGAAATAAAAACGAGAGGGATAGAGAAAAATTCTCTCTCTAAACAGATATCTACCTACCTACGAACATGCACGCTAAAGAGCTTGTAAAAAGATTACTTACCTACTAAAGATACAGTTGCCAAAAGTACGTGAAAACCACCAGGGGATCTAGCCGGGGGGGGGGGGGTCCACGGGTCGTGCGTCAAACAAACGTGGAAACTTTCCGCGGCCTCCCTCCATCTTTTTAACCCAAAAACTGAAAACACAGTTTAAAAAGATAAAGTCGAGTTTTCATTGTACCAATTGCAATGCTGCGGACTTTAGTATACCTACAATATACGCATAATTAAAACTCGAGCTTATTCATCTGAATTTGAAATTCGATATTCTACATAACAGGTGCAATTTGTGATCATTTTCTATTATGTGAAATGCGAATTCCATGATAATTCTTTCAGGGTGATGTCTTTCATCTCAGCATCTGAACTGTCGCATTTTTTGAAAAAGCATGTTGACGAATGTGCAGATAGTTATTAGAAACTTTTTATGATTTATTTATTTTTTATGTAATTTACTTCCTTTTTTAAATTCATGTTCTTTTATCTTGTTTCTATTTTGTTCCGTCAGTTAAAAATATACAAATTTTTATCCTTACCTCTTGGTAAGGATAAAATAATCAGCTGTTTTTCTCGGTACCTGATTTTTTTTTTATTAGGGAAACAGTAGCAGTCGTTTATAAAGCAATCCCTTTAAAATATATGTAAGCCTACTGACTAGCTATCAATGATTTCCGGTAATAATAGATTTTCTCTCTATGGTGTGATTTCAAAGAGCTCTTGTATCTACCCCTGATGGCCGTATAGAATTTCTCATACTTACTAAGTATAGACATTTTTCACTTCAAGGTTTGCACAAATTAAATAGATTTCTGTATATTTTTAAATTAATCACGTGCGAAATTTCACGCACATCTTTTTCTCTGGCAACATTTAATTCATAAAACACCGACCTAGTGATTACTTACTTTTTGAAGGGAAACTTAATACGCATGCGTGAGAAACATGGCGACGACCTTAATGTGGGGTGGTTCAGTGGTATTTTACAGATACAAATTTAGGCACCACAATAGTTTTAACTGAAATATTTTATTTTTGTTATAAAGAAATAAAAATTGGTATAAATGTGAAAGTGAGTTTGTATGTTTGTTTTTTTGTTTGTTTGTTATGCTCAACCGATCATCATGAAATTTTGCATACACGTTGTCAGGGGTACAGAGAAGGACATAGGGTACTTTTTGTTCCGGAATTCCCGGAGAACTCCGAAATTTACGCGGGTGAAACCACGGGGGACAGCTAGTTAGCAATAATTCAAACATTTTTTGCAGACTTTGCTCATGCCTAGGTAAAAATGCTTAGTAGAGATTAGTTTTAACCGACTTTCAAAAAAGGAGGAGGTTCTCAATTCGACTGTTTTTTTTTTATAAGTAGGTACTATGTTTGTTACGCGATTACTCGCTGACGGCTAGATCAATTTTTCATAAACCGAACGATATGCAGATTAAACGTAGGTAGGTACTATTAGAGATAGAAAACGGTAAAACTGGTTCTAAAAAAAAAGTTTTGTGAGGAAAAGCAATAAAAAGGTTTCGTCATTTGAATCCGACCCTGTGAGTTTTCCTTTCGCCCCAGATCGGTAGTGTTCGGAAACCGCCGCCCGGCACCCACCCCTGACGATGTCGCTGTTAAAAACCGAATACCTATTTAATAAATCCCCAATATATTATTGTTGAATGTTAAAATATCTTAAAGAATCATGTAAATAAGTATTATTAAAGTGTATCGTTTTTGTATTTTGTAATTGTTAATGCGTTATAGGCTTCGCTTAGTGCCTGTGATTGTTAAGTGTTGTGCTTTCGACCTATACAGTGTACGGATTCGCGGAGCGGATATAATATACCAAGGTAAGAGGAGATATTTCTTTATCAGTGTCATTCGATAACGTTATAGTTTTTATTAAGTATTTAATTTATGGTTGGTTTGGTACCCTAGGTTATATTACAATACTACACACAAATGAAAAATGATAAATTATTAAAATATATGAAGGTATACAGTGGTATTTACTATGTGCTTTTGCCAAGACGAATTACAATATATTAAATTTTACTCATAATCAGAATAGTTAACTATTTTGGAATTTCTTCATTCTACCGATGTTTAATAGGGGTAGACACTTAATTTACATGCTTAAATGTCAAAGGTGACTTTTGTAAGTGCACTATTTTAGTTAGACCTTGAGGCCTTTTGTGTTATTTTGGAACTAATTTACCAAAATTAAACCGTAAAACGTAAAATATTTAATTTTGTTTAAGCTAGTTCAGTTTGGTAAATCTTCCAAATAAGAAGAGTTGAATCGCTATCGTTATATTTTAATAATCAGTGCGACCCGTGCTTTTAATCTAATAAATATTTTGATTTTGATTTTTGCTACCAAATATTATATACGTAATATACATATTTTCGATCGTGGTTTTCTCTTGGTAAATTCGGTAAGAAAATCGGGATCGACTTCCTGTACAGTTGACTGCAACGTTTTGTTAGTCTAGTGGTAAATGAACCTGATTCGTGTGCCAGGTGTCGCGGGTTCGATCCCCACATCATCGTCATCATGGTGTTTATCATTGACGTGATATAATCCTTTTTTACACTGAATCAGTTATCTGGTACTTATAATACTCTCTGCTTAGGTGGAGCTATGTGATTTGATCCAAACATCATCAGTTAATATCTGTTTATCCCGATACCATAAGAGATACAATAAAAGTTTGTGAGTAAAGAAACAAATTCAATAGATACCTAATGTGGCTCATAAACTATGTATAATTGTACATATAACAATAATTTTATTATACATGACTAAGTATAATATTGTAATTAAGTACATGATTCTTCCAGGATTTGCAATGAGAGAAATTGAAAACGAAGCTTACAACAATGACTGACAAAGGAGATTTGAATAGAATGCTTGGTGAGTGAAAAATTATAATCAAGCGTTATAATATTTTAAATAACTTGAATATTTCGTTAAAAAGCGTCTCTACATTCTTACTAAAAATACTTTCGTTTTATTCATTTCAACAAAATATTTGCGAAAAGTAAACAATAAGTAGGTGTAATTATAATGGTTACCAAAAAAGGATTTAATAATATTCCTACTTCTACAATAAGTAGTTCATACCAGTGCTAAAACGTAAATAGAATAAATTTGCATAAATTCTATATAATATAGGTAACAACCCGTAGAATTAAATATAGAATTTATGCAAATGAATATCAGGCGACTGCTGTTTGTGCTGATATTACTACGACTAGTGCTGAGTATTTACTTATCTACTTCTATTTAGGTAATTATAGATACATTGTATCTTAATATAGTATAAAATAAAGTCGCTTCCGCTGTCTGTTCGCGATAAACGGAACAACTATACTGAACGAATTTTCATGCAGTTTTCACTAATAGATAGAGAGATTCATGAGGAAGGTTTATATCTATACCTAATTTATCCTGGGATTCCCGCGGGAACTCCAAAATTACCGGGGGTGAATCCGCGGGGGACAGCTAGTTATATAATATAAATATGACTACAATAAATTTAATGTTAACTAGGAGATCTTAACTATAAAAAAATAATAAATATAAAATTTTAACTTCCTTATTTGGGAGCATTTAAAATGTAAAGACTATTTTGGTGAATTTATATTAATTATGATCAAAGATTAATTAGTATTTAGTGGTTACTTAGTAAAAATAACCTACCAGAAAAAGTGTTTCTTATTCCACTTACGTATTTGCAAAACAGTGCCTGTTGACAGTTTATAAATATAGATGAAGAATTTTTACATTATATTAACACGCGCGAATATAATATACATTACTGCATTCTTTTGATAATGTCTGTCCTGCTAAAGACATTTTTTATTTAGTTTTCAAACACGATAATAAAACCGTTTCTAAAATTCACATTTTATCCAGTGTAAAGCCGACTTGACGGCGTTTTAATCGCAATCCAGCAACTAACTATAGGCCAAGATTTACTTAATAAGTATTGAATAATAACTAATGGCTCTCTGTGAGGCTAATGTGGACACGCCCTCATCATCTCTTTGGAGCTGTTATTCTGAAAAAGTAAATCATATCTCGAACAAATGCACTCCATTTGAGCACACTTATCGTTAGTAACGTTATGATGTCACACACACATTTTATGGGTACGAAAATGTAATATCACTGAATATTCAGACGTGATTTTACAAATGACCCTTATATGACCTATATCTTAATAGGACGGTTAATTTATTTCTCCTATATACTTGGTATATACACTATGTCTCCTACCTACACTACCATTATGTCTCAAAGATTTTTATAAACAGAAGAAAAAATCTGGTATTTGGTTTTGACAAAATATACGGAGGGATATTCTGAAACCATTGAAATTGTTTCATAAACTTGAAATCTTTAGGTTAGAAGATTTTGTATTTTTCAGAAAGTAGGTACAAATTTGTAAAGTTAGTACCTATATGTATTTTATTCTTTATCTATATGGTAGCTGTGCCCCGCGGTTTCACCCGCGTGAGTTTCGAAATTCTGACAGGAACTCCAAAGTAGCCTAATTTACTCCTTATAACATCAGCTGATTAGCAGTGAAAGTTCCGATGAAACAATTCTCCAAAAAAACAAAAATAAATGGATTTTTACAAATATTAGATAATCGAGTATCTATCTAAACGTGTTAGTTCAAAATGATTGAATCAGCGCGTTTATTTTTGATCATATTAAGAAATCACATCAAGGCTCCCGGAGTGTTGTTTAACTAGCTGCTGTGTTAGTAGACGCACTTCTGTGTGTGACTCTTTGTTAGTCACAGTTCACTGCTGAGGTTCACTGATAACCCATTGATAAACTTTGTCTATTTCTCTTAAGTAACGTTCAAAATAAACCAGCCATAGACGCAGGTGATACGTATCAGTGACTTTGTCGAAGGTTAAAACTGGTTTAAAAGTGGTTATAAAATCAAAACAAATATTTCAGTGACACAACACAAACTTGGTTAAAAATGTTAAATGCCAGTGTTAAGTGTTTCGTGCTAATATAAAAAAGGATGTTGAATATATTTTTCTTTGTTAAAAAGATTATGTTCAAAATTGACAATTCAAAGGCTCGATGATAGTGATACTGTCTTGTTTAATTGCAAAATTAATTGATGTTTCTAAGAGCGTTCCATGGAATTCAAAGTCGGATAAATGTGATCCGGTATCCGGAAAATATGAAGAGCTTAGAACACGCAGACGAAAAAGGCTAAAAGGTATAGGAAATTAAATTACTACCAAACGTGATGATAATACGCTACGGTAAGAACAGAACTATTGAAAAGTAGATTTGGACTCAGACTAAAATTGCTCTGATTACCTATAAGAATGTTGTAAAGTAAAATTATATTTTTTCAATAATTATTGATATTTTAATCATAATTCATATACAATATCGATATTACTATCAGGCGCGTGCCCTTAATTTGGGGGAGAGGTCACCAAGTAATTTTTAAATACTGAGGCTTTGGAAAATAAAAAAGCTATCAATATTTAATACATTATCTTTTTACTAACCAAACTCTACATTGCTTGGTTTGTACCATGTAAAAAGGTGCGCGCTTGAATGAAGTGTTCTTTTGCCACTTTTAAGTTTGTTCAGAGTGATTACTCAGGCCGTAATAGGTAATTAGGTAATAGGTAATAATAAAGGAAAACGACATCTATTATTATCTTAATTAACTTCGTAGTACTTACTTTTAATACATCGATGAGTATGCATCGCTATACAAAGTATATAGTTAATACTGAACACTACAAGGTGGCGCTACTCGCATATCTTCTACTTCTTGAACTAGATTTTCATCTGCTTTGGTCTTTTAAATAAGTCAGTAACCGAAGCAAAATTAAATTTATACTGACTAGGAATCTCTAGACTACAAACATTTCAAAATGTTGTCTCTACTAATACCTACAGATTCAGCACCATTTCATCAGAGACCAATTAATATCGAGTAGGTAAATACTCACTCAAGTTGTTGACAAAACTGTATGATTTGACTCTGGCACAATGTTACTGAAAATGAGTGTGCCAACTACGTATCATCTAAGCCAATTACATATTGTATTGTATCCTTATATGTACCTATCAGGTTACCTAGTTTATAGATTTTGTTGATTTCTTTTAGGTACTACCCCTTTTCGTATCTCTCATTTTAGCTTTCGTTTTAAATTATTTCTTAACTGTCATCTGTATCATCGGTGGAAAACAGTAGGTATAGTTGTCATTTGTCAATATTGACTTTTATTATTATCTGCATAAACGTATTATTATCCTTCATAACTTCGCTAGTACTCGCGTGACGTTCTCATGATTTTAATGTTTCTCCACAATACGCAGAACGTTTGCGAAGACATCGTGTATATCGGGTCATTCACATTGGAGAACTACATACGTATGTGATTTTGTGTTTGATTCGGCAAACGTACCGTTAGCAGTTAGAAGATACTTGTAACGAGAGTTCGTTTATTGATCAACTAGCTGTCCCCCACGGTGTCACCCGCGGTAATTTTGGAGTTCCCGCGGGAATTACAGGAGAAACTATAGAGACAAACCTTCCTCGTGAATCATTCTATCTATTGGTTAACTTATTGCAAAATCCGTTCAGTAGTTTTTGAGTATCGCAAACAGACTGCCTTGACCTTAAACCGAGGGGAATTCAAGAGTACATAATTATATATCCGTCCCTTAACTAGTAGATAATAATTATATATAAGTAAAATAGATACAACGTATAGTATTAGTGTACCTACGATGCCTACAAAGGAGCCACTATTCACTAAAGACTTTAGAGAGGTTTATAATATCATGCACCCTCCTGCCACCACTGCCAATTCAATCCGTGACGTAGATCAGAGTGAAGTTGTCGCGCATGCGTACGTCAGTTGCGCGCGCAGCGCTTGCGTGTTAGACGGTGTATACGGCGGTGTAGCAGTCGTGATCCAATTAACAACGTCAGTAAAAAAATATTCGAACGATACAATGATCCATTTTAATCATGCATATCAATGTATCATATTGCTTGATTTGACAGACCATAACAGACATAACCCGGATACAGTGTCTTATTATTATTAAAGTTTTACTCCATTGTATTCGAAACAAAATTTTTCTCTATTGTACTCGATGGCCGAGTTGTTAGTCATTTTTTGCACAGAATTGTGTTTTCAACAAGTCAGTGTTTTCCTTAAACTTTATGAATATGAACATTTATATACGTAGTGTTCACGATCAAAAATTTTATGCGTGCCGATCGCAGTATGTTTCAATTAATCCCGTGCTATTTCAAGTGTGGTGTCCCGTTCGCGCGTTCCCGAGTTCCCTCCACGCGACTTGCAGCTGTGTTCGGGGCGGCCTCTGCTCCCCGATTCTCCCCGTCCCTATCGCGCGTTGTTCATTCACGAACGGACCCGATATTTGTTTCGGGATAGCGTACGGCGTGCTCGCAGCTGTCAAATCAAGCAATACGCACGCATTTGCGGTTGGAATTGATGATTTCTAATTCTGTTTCTAAATCTTTATTTTGCAGTGTCTTTACTTGTGTTTTGTCTCATGCAAAAACAATGTGAAAAGTGGTTGTTAATATAATTTTCTTAGTAACTTGTATCCTTTTGGACTTTAATTACATCACAAAATCGATCGAATATTATTAATCGAAGGCGAGAAATGTTGGGGATTATACCCTCGTTCAGTGCGTAAAAGTGATAAGTGATGAAGGTGCTTGATTTAAGAAGTGCAATTATTTGCTGAACACTCCTAAAGGATACATTGTGAAAAGAAAATGGGGATCAAGACCCTCACAAATTTTCGCCCGAATGGTAAATATCGTAGATAATATTGTTACTTACTACGTATAATAATTATATTAACTTCTTTAAGTTTTAATATTAGCAATCAATTTAAATATTATCTTTGGGTTCATGGTTCTTAAAAAAAAAACTAATCCTGGATTGTCGTACCTAATGAACACAGCTGTATCTAGCATATTTATATTTTATACTTAGGTAGGCAGGTTAATAAAATATAACTGCAAATCACTTTAAATAACATTGCTTATGTGGGTACGTTACAGTAACTAAAAGTAATAAATCAGGATTTCCTTATACAATGTACATAATAACAAAATGTAAATGATAACACACGTAGGTAGGTAGGTATATTCACGAGGTTGTTTATCTCGGTTCGTCACGCTTCATGAACATTGATAAATATCACATTTTTTTAAAATATGTAGGAGGTACTTACCTGCTAACTGTAGTAATATCTAATAACTACCTAATAACATACCTACCTACTTTATTATGCTAAAATTACTAAGAAATCTATTCCTGGAAAAAACGTTCGGTTAGACTGAGTATGGTTAAGTATAGGAGGCGTTCAAAATGTTTTAAATTACTATGACTTGTCCCAGCGTCCGTTGATTGGTGTAATTGAGCCGGCCGAGGTCAGGCGCGGTTTCATCACTAACATTTTACATTACCACAATAAACCTCCGATATCCTCCATATGGCAATTCCGAATGCCAGACGCTAAGACCGTATAAACTACACCACCAACAATCAGCACACACAACTGTTTAGATCACTGAACATGTCAAGTAATATTATAATATAAACGCGAATGTTAATTTGTTTGTTACATTTTCACGCCTTAACTACTCAACCGATCATTATGAAATTAGGTGTTTTCCAAGGTATGAAAATCAAAATTCAAATTAGTCCGTCAGTTAGAAAATAAAAAATTACAAACACGTATTTTTTGCTTTTTCAAATTAATGAAAATAAACATAGATAAAGCGCATTAAAGTTTAGGGTCGTGACGTCATTTTTCGGTATAAGCCGTACAAACTGCACCGGGTTGTGACGTCACGCGGAATTTCAACCCGATCTATCGCCGTTATTTTTTGATGACGTAAAAAAAGAGAAAATACGTGTCTAATATTTTTTAATAATCTACAAGACGCAAAAAATTAGTCAAGTAGCCAATTTTGCATACACGTTGTAACGGGTTTCAAGGATTTCAAGTACTTTTTATTCAGAAATTCGTGCGAGAACTCCAAAATTAACGGTGGTGAAACCGCGATGAACAGGATAATACATATGTACCTAGTTAGTGTACGTACTTCACTGAGATCTACTTTAGAAGAGATTTAGAATTATTAATTATTAACATTAGTTAATATTTAATCACAATATCATAAAAACAACAGGCGACTACAGTTCTCAATCGTTGTTTTCTTTGAAAACTATAGGAATTTAAATATTTAGGTACACTTCAAGCTGAATAGGAGAAGCAATATTACTTTATTTGGAACAGCAATTTGGTTATAGTTACCTAGCTACATTGTTTTATACCAACGATGTTTATTCCTGAAATAGATCATTATTGATTACGTATATTATGTAGATCGCAATTCGCAACCAAATACGTTGTTGAGTCCTTCTAGACTTTTTGCTAGTTGATACTCGATATAGACAGAGTAACTTGTTAAGTACTTAGGCAATGTAAACCTATATAAAATTAGTGTCATGCTCGGTGCTCCTGGCTATTTTATATTCGAGATTACGTAAGTACTGTTTGATATCATACAAACTCAAGCCCAATCCCCAAAAAGAACTGGCAAGGATTAGTTATAAACTTTCAAATTTCACGGTCCTATGAACATTTCCTTCCTTCCATCAGTTCATCCTCATAATTCAAGTTATGTCATGTACGCCCGTGGTCTGTTGAGGTTTATATAATACCAGCTGACCCCCACGGTTTCACCCGCGGTAATTTAGGAGTTCCCGCGGGATTTCTGGGATAATAAGTACCATATGTCACTCAGGAACACTTTAGCTTCCTATCTATAAGTGAAAGAATTTTCATAATCGGTTCAGTAGATCCATAGACTACAACCTCAAAACTCCGGAGTTCCCGCGGGAATTATGGGATAAAGAGTACCTTAAGTCACTCAGGATCACTGTAGCTTCCTATTAGTGAAATAAAATCGGTTTAGTAGATCCAGAGATCACCCCCTACAGTCTCACAACCACACGAACTCACAATTCACAATCTCACAAACTTTTGCTCTTTATTTATTTTATAATTTATAATATTATAAAGTATAGATAGATTATATTAATATTCAAAAGCTATTCCCTGCGATTTCTCCCGCGTTAATTTCGGAGCTCCTGCGAAAATTTCTGAATAAAAGTACCCAATATCTGCTGTTGAACATGCATGCAGAATGTCTCGCGTTCGCGGTATATTTTTTTAATGTAATGCAAAATTCCACGATGACCTGTTGAGTAGTTTAGGAGTGAAAAGGTATGTAGCAGGCTGGCACATAGAGTCACTTTCGCATTTATATTAATACCTATGGATAGATTTTATTATTATTACTTAAAAAATCCATTATATCCATCAAATCCATATGTAGGTAGGTACCTAACTATCGTTACATCGGAAAATTCTAGATACAAACAATAACTATATATAATAGTCTGTGTGGTTCCTAAGTTGGAAGATTTACTAACAAAATTGGTCATCCAAACATGTTACAAAAGGCAATGTCCTTCTATCTGTCTGCGCGGCGGTTCGTGGATGCAAAGCTTGATACATTAGAACCAATTCTGTCCAGTCTACCACCATTTCTGTGCCACCAGCCTTAAAATGAAATTTCGCCCGTTAAAATTTCCATCTTATATAGTTATTACACTTAAAGTCGAGATTCCAACTTACGAAAATTCATTGTAAGCTTTACAATAAGTTTGTTTGGTAGGGCAGACAGCCAATTCTGCTCTTGAAAAATAGAAAACCGCCACTCACACCTCCATAAGGCTCTTCCCACATATATCATACTAGCATACTCGCATAAAGCCGATCAGGCGTCACTACGGGGAAGTATGAGAGGAGCCCCTTTTAAATGCAAGAACGATGCGTTTTTGTGTTCTTGCATGAGTACACAATTACACATATTATATATTATGTATGGTTTTTAGAGCAGTCTCAAAACCAGTAGTTTTGAAAACCTTGATATTTGTTACTGTAAAATTTTACATGAATTTTGTAATAAATTATTATTAATTAAGTAAAAATCTTATAAAGGAGTAATCAGCTGCGCTAGCTCGTTGGCATAAACTCTATGCCTGTTATTTGCTGCCAACTGCCAAGATGTATGCCAACAAAGGACCATATCGGAAGTGTCTCTAGAGCTGACAGTTGTTATAACGAAGTCTGGCTGTTTATTCAACTGACACAATTGTCAGCACAGGCGGCAGTCGCGGGGCCTCCTATTGTCGTACTAACTCTTAACAGATAGGTCATTACCACCGACTAGACGTTCGCAGTTCTGAATGTGATAACTGATACATTTTAAACTATGAATATATAGATTATTTAAGATAACCTTTTTTTAAACATTTCCGCCGTCCTCCAGAGATAAGTGAAATAGCTCAAGTGTGTAATGTATGTAGGTATGAAGTAGTAATTCAGACTACAAATTCAATCGTCAAATCACCCACATCCGATGCATAGTGTATGAAGTTAGATAACTGAAACAAAGATTGTCGGATGTAATTGCGTAAGTGCAAGTAAGTGTGCAGTGTGGTCGGTGCTCGCGGTTTATTAAGGAAATAGACACTTAGAAGTTAAGATTAGAATAGGCGAGTTAAAACCATTTTAATAGTATTTTTAAGGTTTAGTTTTTAACAACAAAACTTATCAATAGTAGTTACGTAAATGATCCAAAAAAACCTCGGTTCTTATTGAAATTGTGACGCTTTACGTAGAAATCGCTAATACTCTGGAAATTTCAAAGATAATGTCTTTTACATTTAATAAATTTGTAGATAAAGAACCAAAGTAAGTTTGCCAGTTTAAAAAATAAAATATTTTGATTTATGTACTGGGAGATATAAAATGATTTCGAAAAGTGTGGCAACTATCCGGGTTTTACCCTATGTAAAATTTTAAAAATTCTACAATTCAACTTAGAATTCTACAATTATCGATTCTTTCACACGAAATATTTTAATTTATTTTTATATCGGGTGACTATGGTACTTTGACAAGGATCCTGTAAGCATAGCAATTATAAACAATAAGAAAAAGGAAAAATCTGTAATCGAAAAATTAACTATCTAAAATTTTGATATCGAGTGTCCCGGATGTGTACTATTTATTCACTTAATTTCTTCGCCTATCACGCGGGTGCCATAAAATCACATAAAACCATACCCAATGCAAAACAAAACACAATTACTATTCTGTATTGCATCTGTTGTCTAAAGACACGTTGTGTTTGTATTTTTTGGAAGTGAAACTTCTTAGAGCATGGAGGAACATAATTTTCTTGACGCATTGAGGTAACGTGGCGTGCATGTTTGGTACATTCATATAGTGAATCAGGGTCTAGACCCATACGACACGCCAACAAATAAGTGTCTACTTAAAAACTGTTCTTTTTCAAACCTCAAAGTTGCATTGCGGACCTTTTCCTTTATTTGAATGTCAATGAAAATAAATAATTTTTGACATTCTCTGGCTGTGCGCCCAAACATCAGCACATTTGCAAGTGCCGCATCAATAAAATTTGACTGCAGTCGGTTGCCTTGGTAGCAGAGGTCGTGGATTCGATTTGTTGCTCTGCTTGTGTATTTGTTTCAGGCTGTTCGGTCTATAGACCTAAACAAGATTTTAGGAGACTTGCAAGGGGATAACTTGCTAGTTTTCACCCATATTATGTTATGATGATTTGTAGGCGAGATTAGATTCATTATGAAATGTCAGATTAAAAAATCTAGATTAACGAGACACTGGGACATATACGTAAATAGTAGCTGGGATCTATGAGTGAAAACTTATTCACGAGGAAATGAAATTATGTTAAAAAACCTGTGTAGGTATAATAATTATGATAAGCGTTTTACCGGTCACGGCACAATATAGAAAGACATTCCTAGCTGCTTGAAAAAAATGGTAGAAGCTTTAAAAATATAGGTTACGCGTCACTTTAAGAAAGAGTTATAACTTTTTGTGTTATATTTATTAAATTTAACATACTTATTATAATATATTATTAAGTATATTAAAACATATACGTAAACAGTGCGACAGAAAGATGTATGAATATCATAATATTATGAAAACGAAAGTGAGTTTGTTTGAGTTTTTTCGGATCAATGTGATTATTTGAGCGACAAATGGAGAGCCGAGAAATGCTCTTAGATACTTTTTATCTCAGTAAATAGTTGAAAGGGATCCCGAAATTCAATTGAAACAGATAAGACTCTTTCAAAAATATCGATATGGATATCCTTTGACATATCTGCTTTTTTGTATTTCATATGTACAGAAACTCGTAAGTCTTCAGTTCTGATATAATATGTATAGATATACTTATTGTTTATTTTCTACCTGCGTTCCCTAGATTGAGTTTGAGTGTATCGTGGCGACTAAGGGAGGGTTCCTCAGGCGATCGATTCCTCCCTCGTCTTATGTTGCGCGACTACGTAAATATTGACTCAAGTTCACAGCACCCTCGAAAGTATAAATAGTAGTCTACTACTACTATTAAATAGTAGTCTGAAGCAAAAAGAACACCACTTTTAAGAATAAAAGATAAATATTCATTCAAAATTCCCCAGTAGGTACTTACATTTTGCTGTTCGCTTTGCTATTTTAATTAAGTAATATAATAGGTTTAACAGATTTTATTGTAGACGTTGGTTAGGTATTTTTAATTTCTTCTCTGTGACATTTGTTATTATCATTACATTATTTATTTTATGAAATTGTGAAAGTTTTTCTTGTCGCGTATTTATCTTCTTCATAGAACGCTTCAGACTTCTGCGGACTTTCAGAAATTTTCTTAGCAATATATTTCCTAATTTTATCGTAAAGTAATTTTTTTTTTCTTCTCTTTTTTAAATTCATAATGTAGGTACCTACCTTCTCAAAGTTGCAACCCATGTTCAAGATTTAATATGAAACTAAGAGAACCGATAAAAAATTCATTAGTATTGCGTAAAATAAACAAAAAATATTGTTTTAATTATTTATTGTACCTACGTACGTTTTGATTTAGATTTACAATTTTCATAAATAGATCGCTCCGCTAGATTTGTTCAAAGATCCATACATATTTAATTTTTTTACTAAAAGAGATATGTAGCCTGCCTAGATAGCAGACCGGCCTAAATTGTATTTTTAAAGTTCCTTAGTTCCTTCCTATCTATCTTCTCTAAAAGAGTAGAATCCGCGATTCTGTATATTGAATATTTTTAACGAAAATTTACAGGGGACGATAAACGAAGAGTAACCAACCACAAAAAAAGGGTTTCTTAAAATCTTTTCTATCTGTCGGTCAGTCTGTCTGTTCGCGATAATCTCTGAATCTATACTAAACGGATTGTCATGTGGTTTTCACAGGTAGATTAAGCTTAGCCTGGAGCTACATATAGGCGCTCCGAAATCGCGGGGCACAGCTACGAGTAGTACTCTAATGAAAGAGTAGCATCCGCGATTCTGTACATTGAATATTTTTGACAAATTTTGACAGGGAGTGATAAAAGAAAAGTAACCAAACACAAAAATTCTTTTCTGTCTAGATATCTGTCTGTCTGTTCGCGATAATCTCCGAACCTACTGAACGGAATTTATGCGGTTTTCACAGGTAGATTAAGCTTAACCTGGAGCTACATATACCTGGGCTTTGTTTCTTCTAAATCTGATGTTGGGAAAAAAGTTTTCATACAAAAACGTTTCATGCGGGTGAAACCGCGGGGCATAGCTAGTACATAATATAAGCTTCTTACATATTTACTTGACCTAATATAAAATATATATTGTATAACAACCTATATTGTAATTGTTTAATTTTTCTGTTATCCGTACGGAGAAAAACAATGTGACGAATTAATATAATTAATAAAAATTAATATATTTGAAAAAAAAAAAAAAATAGAACTGTGACGAATTTTTACATACTTTTTCTCGTGATCAATTTGCTTTGTGACGAATTTACAACAATCCAATAAAATCTCGATTTTAAATATTGTGTATCAATAAGTACATAGATGACGAAAGCTGTGATATAAATACAACGTAATTATAATATATACAATATGATTCTATTATGATACACCCAGGCCGTGAAACTCGGATATAGAATGCGATTAAACAAACAGGATATTATCAATAGCAGTGACTAAGCGTTTAGCTAACATTAATGCTAAGCGTGCTTAAAATACGTTCCTATAGGTACCCGACAACGCATGTGAACTTAACGCGTTTCACAGACGTTATTGTTAGTCACCTATTGACATATTCTTAATAGGCGCTAAGTACACTTATTCACAAAAGACATACAAATAACACTCTTTAAAGTCTGCAGTAGGTATAGACGCTGACGCCTTACGACGTTTCTATACGAGTATGCTAACTAAAGTACTAATGAATGGAAATGAATGAATTGTTAATCTTTAGATCTTACCGCCGCACTCAAAGTCGACTTTAATGATTACTTAGTTAAGTATATATTTTTAAAACAAAACTGCCGCAATCAGAGACGTTCAATAAATTAATGTTAAATGGCATTTAATGAGATGTCACTTAATTAGTTAAATGCCAATTAACATTAATTTATTAAACTTGCCTGATTGCGGCAGTATGGTTTTAAAAATCTTTACTTAACTAAGTAATCATTAAAGTCGACTCTGACTGCGGCTGTTAGTCATAGTTCTAACTAGCAGTACCTACTTAAATCATGCATTCATTTTCCCCATCGCAACGCTCTCTGACTATAAGTGAGAGCTCTCGACATTTTCAACACCTCTTCGGCAGGTTTTATCTTTTCTTTACACATTTGTGTGTCAAATTTGAGCGTTCACTATTACGAGTGGTAAGTTGTCGCAAGAAAGGTTTTTTGTTTATCAGAGGCTCGTCTTTTGTTGCTCAATAACTTTGTCCCTTGAAAGTTGGGCGTTACGTAAATAATGTTATTCAACATTTGGACACCACAAAGCCAAATACGTAATCGTAGATTTTCAAGAAAGTGTTAATTTTCTATTAATGTACGTAGCTATAGCTACATACTGGATTGTGACAGAATTAAAATGCATTAGTTACTAAAGACTTGATCAAAAGTATTACGAATTGTGCCACAGAATGAACTCTGACCCATTACTTAAAAAAAATATCACAAAGAGAAAAAATGCACATATACGAGTAGTTATGAGATGTCAGCCAGTAGTGTGCTTATTGTGAGGTAAATAATACCTAAGTCTGAACTCCATTTTAGAGGTTGAAAAAGTCGTTCGTGTAATTCGTTTACAACACGATTACAACACGCTTCTTTTTCCCTGTGCCAAATTGCTATCTGCAATGACTCACCCGGTGCGTGATATCCCGGAAAAACTCGTTAAGGCGTTGGCGAGATCGCCCCGTGCAGGCCGGGTTTGGGGGCTACATCCCTTACGGTATAATATTCTTAATAAATACGTTACACCCTCCGAAATTTCGGTTCAAGGCAATCAGATACGATTTTTTATTGACTTAAGTACGTATTTCTGAAGCCTAATACATGAGAATCTAATCTAAATCCTCCCACTCCAGCTGAGTGCTGGCCTAATTACGTCGGGAAAAAGTTATTCGAAGTTTTATTATATTCTGCTATTAATTAATATTTTATTAATATAGATTTATAAATAGCAGGTAGTAGTGGTGTAAAAATTTCATGACAGTCCAACCACTAGGTATACATAAAGTGGTTTTAGTGATGCTACTTCTGTAGTGTAGACTCATAATTTAGCATTGATCAGTTAGATACGATGCTTTGCACATAATATTTCGCAAGCATATAGGTATGTATTTTTTACATTAGATTAAAGGTGCCATTTTTTAAATGAATTGGTTTGTTTGTGTCGACAAGAAAAAGTACTGTTTATTCATATGACTCTTCACCTCGCTAAAAGCTCCATTGCGGTCAAAGCAGGCAAACACTTACTGTGCTTAACGGATCAACTTTTGACCCAAACTGCGGCGTTTGACCGAGATAAATTGCAGAGTCAATGTTGGTGAACATACAAAATTTTTGGCACAAGTAACTAGGCATGAGGAGAAAGAATTTTACCAAAGAAGGGTGCGTTTATCGGTGGGTGTTGCACAAGAAATGATATCTATACATATAAAATAAGAATAGAAATCTTATAGACATCATTTAACCTAGCGCGGTGTGCAATCTGTCACTTACCGCAAGACGGCAAATGTAGTTAGGTACTTAATACATTTTTCTGATATAGCTTTACAAGAATTTTAAAAATTCTTTGTCAAAATGTGTTAGAGTAACGCAACTGTTACAATTTTTTTCCCATTACTTTATCTGGACCCCTGAATTTTGAATACTTTTATACTTAAAAAATTCAATATCTTGATGTAAACATCCGTACCTACCGTCTTCTGCTATTATTAGTGGTTCTCTAAAGTTAATGCGGAAAATTTAATTGTTTTGGAGCATTTTTTACATCAACTTTAATAATATTATGTACCTCAAAAATTTCTTTTATAATTATTATAGAAATCCAACATTATAAGGTCAGGGATTCATCACATTTTGCGGTTAATGATGATCAGAGGGTGCTAGTAAATAATTTTAGTTTCGTGAATCTAGGTTACAAAATTAAATATTGTTCGGCGGATTTCTTTAAGTAGAAATAACGCTGGAATAGTACAGTTGTCAAGAAAAGCATACATAGAATACATTTCCGTGACTCCTCGAGATCGGTTTCATCTTGCATGTCTGCACTCTGTATAGGGTGTGGACTGTGGTACCACCAATACTTTTCACGAATGTTCGTCGAGCTAGGGGCGCGTGCCGTGGCCAGACGCAGGAACCCCACTGTCTGCATTCATATAGGTAGGTACGACGTTTTTATCGAAAAATTTATGGAAGTGGGGTGTGGGTAGGGTATATAATATCGTAATTCGTAATACCTACTTACTTATACTAAAATACCGGTCTACTAATAATTAATCTGAAAAAAGTTGATCGAAAATGAAATGAGGATTTGTGTGATAAAACCACCAGGATTTGGGTGAACTCAGCTCTCTTCCTCATTTTAGTTAGGATTAGATCTAAGGAAAAATTATCTTCTCAATGTTTTAAATAGGTATATAATAAATATTTTTTTTTTATAAATACAGTTATTTGAACGTAGTGGTTAATTTCACGAAATATCGATCTTGTCGCCATGGATTTTATTTAACGTTTACAATGTAAAATTGCAAACCCCCGTTGTATACGCGTTAAATGTAAACCAAACGTGTAATAAATCTTTTAATAACTCTGCAAATTCTTTTTTAAATTATAACTCGATGTTACATTTATGTATTCGCCAATGGATACTATATGCTTTGTACCCATAATAATACTATGTGAAGATTGATGAAAGCGAAATACTTCGCTCGCGGTAGAAATTTTTCCTGCGATAAAGTTCGAAAAACCTGTCTATCTGTTTGCCTGTCAGTCTAATGCTACATGCACAAACTCTTATACCTACTTGTTTTTATCTTCTTCTTTTTATAGCCCGATGAACGAGACAAAATATTATGTATCAACTCCAAAGCAGCGTTTATGAATGCAGGTCTAAAGGTCTATGTTTCCCATCAAAATATTATTGTTGCTATAGCGGTCGTAATATATAGGTACTAACCGCGATTAAGGTCATTAAGACATTGTTGACAGGACAATACGGTATGATTTTTTAGAAAACGTTGTTTGACACTAGTTATTTGTTTAGTTTAACTTTGAAAACGGTTTTTACCATAACAGTCGTACGTTACATACAGCCGTACATTTGGTATCCTATAGAAAGTTAATCAGATAAAAAATTACAGTGAATCCTTTATTTAATCTGAGTGTTCGGGATCTGTCCTAAGATGGAGGACCCTCAGTATCGAGCTTGTATCAGCAAAACTAATTTCCCCTTCCTTTTCCAATATAAGTCCAAATGAAACGACATGACTTTTGCAAATATTTTTCTCTCTGCATGAGACGCTTGAACCTACGTTGAGAATTGACTTTTAGGAAAGTTTCTATTTTTCACTAATCCGCAAACAATGTATGGCATCACATTCGCCACTCACGTCTTAGAATATACTAATAAAAGACCGGTTTTTCGACCAAATTTCACTTTCTGCGTCGTATGCTATGGTAAACATGAATACGGAATCAGAGTTTCCTTTCTGCAAACAATAAAGTGCGCATTCGCTAGCCATAGGTACTATACGGCGCGGCGCGGCGCGTCATCTGGCTTTCAGCCAACTTTTCCTTGCAGTTTTACCGCGTAGTCGTTCAATACTTAGACATTTTGCACTCGATGTCCTAGACGAGGATGGCAATAACCTATCAGTTTTATTACTCTTACTTGTTACTTTGATTTGTGTGTTCATTTTATGGTTGACCGTATTTCTTGGCGCATCGTTTGATGTCGTCTCCGGCGTCTGCTGCAGATTTACTCAATATTTAATGACGGTCTGTGAAAGCTAATTCTGAAAATATTCAACCAATTTTGTGAACATTACCTACGTTTCCTAATTTCAATATCGCTGGCAAAATAATATCTATGAATACACGACTTATATAGGCATATCGCACTGCACTGGAATTTCTGAAATGTGACCATACTTACAGGAATGTTAAATTATTTACGCTCATGTTTTCTCGCCCAGGTTAACAGTTGATACAAGAATACAAATAACGTAGGCAAGAAGGTAAAAATAAAATGCGTTACAAGGTTTAAATTTTACAAATATACAAACCAATATACAACTGGATGCCTGATGATGTGGAAAATATTTTTAATTACCTACATAATATAATCTGAAAATATCAGATAATATGATGGACCAATGATTAGTAACTAAAATAGAGGCAGGATGCTCCGAAAGATATGTTTTTTAAAGTTTCTCATACTCTAAGTGGACATGTAGTTATCTAATTAACTTTTTGAGAAATAAATTCTTTGAATCGAACTGACGAAAACAATTCGTCAAACACGAAATTTCAAGCAATTAAATAACTTTCACAATATTGGCGTTTGTGAAGGTACGTCTATTGTTGAACTATTGTTTTGCAAGTGTTTCAATCAAATGACGAATAGTTACGTTACTGAGTATTTAGAAACAATGAATATTTTTTTACTTCTCTTAATATTAAAATTACACATTATAATGTTTCTCTTCTCAAATCTAGGTACCTATGCAATATACTAGTAACTGGCTGAAATCCTACTATAACATGACTGTTATTGTGACTTTTTTGTATATAGATAATCGTATTCTCATACACAGTTATTTATAATTTGCTTGTGAAAGTAATTCAAAACATTAATTCGAGATCAACTTTTGAAATAAATTCACATAAAGATATTTAAAAATATGACAGTCATCATAGAAAACAAAACTTTTACAGCACAATATATTTTAATTTTGGATTGTTATGTGATGTGGTAGGTATAGATAACACCCTGCCGCTGTATTTTTAACTATAACCACTTAACGTGCATGTTGCTAGTAATACTTACTCGTTACTAAAAATAATGCGAAGAATTCGGTTCCGGCGCAATATGTTGATACAAACCATTCGTAGTGCTAAGTGCTTGAATATTCCACGATGATATTGTTATCTAGGTGTGAAGATCTATTTAACAATCGTTCTTTTATTCAGTATTTTTAATACAGAGAGTCGTATGTAAGTCTCTATAAAACAACTTTAATTAGTTTCACAATGTGGTTTATTTTTTGTTTTTCTGGTATACCTTGACATTAGAATTTTACGCTAGCCACTAAAATAAATGTTGCTAAGTAATTAAGTAAGTAAATATCATAGTATAAAAGTGTAAAAACAAATGTAAAGCAGTCAAGATAAGTACTTGGACAAATAGCAGCAAGCCTTGTAAATGAACATTCTGTTACCTTGCATGTACGAGAAGTTACGCGTAATTTGTATTTAATTGCAAAGATTCTGATAAGCATTTACTGATTTTCGACAAACCTGTACTTTAATTACACAAAATATGATATTATGTGCAAATATTTTGCTTAAATTTACTATTATTATTTTTGTCATAGCACCTGGCACTGTCACGCTCTTCATTGGAACGATTGCAACATGCCAATGTCATTAACTTCTTTTGGCAGTGTAATGCCAAGTGCTGGTATTGCCAAGGTATGACGAGACGGGAGCACTAGTACGAGAATGAGGCACATTTATTTATAGACGTTGCCCTATGTAGGTAGGTACTTATTACGCACATATTTTTATATGTATCATACTGCAACTTACAGACAGTTACTACAGTTCTAATGCATAAGTTTTAGTGATATCTGTTGAATGTTTGTAGAAAGAGATGTTGATTAATAGATTGGGATATACAGAAGTGTAAAGAACCGAATAATTATTTTATTAATACCTATGAATATAAAGTTACTTTTTTGAACAGAAATGAGCTTATGTTTATTCAAATTGAATAAATTAAGAATTTAGACAAAAAAGTTTCGAAAAGTGGTATCAGATAAATCATTTTTGGTTTGAAACGTATTGTATTGTTTTCAGGGTTTAAAGTTCACCAGATAGGAGTCTCCTATTTCGGCTATTTCATTCATGTCTGATAATGACATTGATATGCTGTTAACGCCTAATTATAGTTGGATGCCGACATCTTTAACGTGAAAGAATATGTGGACACACACATACACAGGCCTAAAATTACAGTGTCGAATAGATAATATGTACACTTTTTTGATGCTCTATAAAATTCTAATTTTATGGTATCCATTTAGGACTTGACCTCGTTAAAATTTACATATATACTTACATATTTATTAATAATCACCTGTAAATGGTTAGCTGATTCATTAAAAATGATGTCATGATTATTTAGACGATTGAAAATTGATCTAAATATACGTATGTCAAGTTTCATATTGCAAAACTGGAATAAATCACACGTGGTTGATCTAAATTTGGAACACGGTGGTTTTAGCTCAACTTTCACCATTGTGGATGTGCCTCTATAGGTAATTAGTTTTCTAATATCGTTCAACATACAATACATTATACTTTATTGCACCAAAGATTCTTCTTACAATATTGATATATATCTTTATCTTTTTATCTTATTAATAACACACAAATATGAGTTAAACTTATAATACTTACTAAGTATCTATAGTCTATACCTTTAAATTTGAAGAGTTAAATGTAGGTAACCTTTCATTTAAACCTTTTTTTTTGACTCCTTTAATTGGATCTACGAGAATTTATTTTTTTAAAAGCCTCAAAAATGTATTTTTAGACATTTTATATTCGTGAACAGAACTCGACGAATTTAGCGGAAACATCGAAACATTTTGTTGTAAAAACGTGCGCTTAATTAATGTTAATCGAGGTCGTTTCAACATCGCTCAGTCGTGGGTTTGTTTAACCATAGCGTTGATGAAACGACGCGCGACGGTGGTACAATCAATTCTCATGACGTCGAATGTATCTACTAACTACTGCCTATAGTACCGACCATTCCTGTCCTTCTAAAAAGTTCCCTCATGATTGGGAGTTGTGACTTTGATTGTGACCACACAGGAAGCTCGCCTCACTTTATTTTTCTAGCGTGTCTAGTTCTCGTCTGATCATGTGACTGAAGTATTCTGACTCCTTCGGCCACCAACAAAATCTCTATTATGAACTTTATGGTATAGGTTTAGACTGCAAAATATCTCCTTCTGAGTTCTTGATAAACATCAAAGGAAGCTGCAGCTTGGGATATCATATAGGTACCTATTTTAATAGACTGCGAAACATAATTGTCCAAAACAGAACCCTGAAACCAAATTAAATTACTTTTTTCAATTTTGAACCAGACTGTCAGGCCAGAATGTTTTATTAGTATAATATATAAAATAGTTACTTATTTTGATATATAAATAACAATGATTTAATGGTTGAATAATAGCACAATGTCTAGCTTTCACATACCTAATCAGTTGCAATTAAATACATATATTGTTTTATTGTTAGTCTCCCTTATACGTGTATGCATTAGCGTTGAAGAGGTGAAAGTGTTTTGGTGTGCAGACACGTAACGAATGTTAGTTTATGTTATGCAATAATGTATGCAAATTTGATAACCCACCATTTAACTTGATTGATAATAAAGTAGGTACCAAATTGAAATGCTACTGATGAAAGCAGATTTCACATTAAAATCCGATATATGTATTATAAAAACTTGCCTATAAAAAGAATTATTTGTTAAATTCATCTATGAAGAGAAAGTTTCATTTTACATAGATAAAACCAATTTAATTTTTTTATTTTCGAGTTCAGTGGCCATGACTTAGTCTTATTGTTTTCGAATGTTTTTATGCAAGCCAAATTGCAAGTTGCAGTACCTTGTAGGTACGACTGCCAAATTGTCTCTAAGCAACCAAGGTTTGAGACTGTACTACAAACTTTTACGGTTACATGAATTGAACTGAGAGAATGGGATGGCCTCTCAGTATTCGAGCAGTGTTGTCCTTTTCTAGCGTCCGCAGCAGGGCTCATTACAGAGCAATATAAGGTATGATTAGCAGTAACAGCGCATGGCCGCATGCTTATTCACTGGTAGGTATACTTAGGCAACTCAGTTGCAAGCACGGTTGCAAGCATAAGGCCTAATTAAAGTAACTAAACTGCGTGAATATTGTGTTTCAAGAAATTGTTTCTCACGATTTATCTAAATTGGTCGTGAGACGTGGCCGCGCACATAAGGATATGGCATGCCATTAGGAAACTCATTACCAGTTAAGAAAATTTCTTTAATTTTGATATTACTACACCAATACACCTATACCTAAATAAATACATATACTATGTGCACACATACATATATACATACATACACTATGTGCACAATGCGCAAAACCTAATGGTTGTATTTATAAATAAATAAATTTAATAGTAAGTAGGTAATTCATTGTATAGGTAGTGATGACGTGATAAATTTTATTTAAATATCAATTCTAATATACTTAATGATAAATTAGATTAACTCAATAATCATGCTTCTAAATTCGTTTACATGGAACCAGTATTAACTACCTGGTCAAAAGTGATTTGGCACTTTGCCTACAGCTGAATTTTCGTAAGTACCTACCTGCCTACCTTCCTACATAAAGGTGTAAACTGTAAATGAATAATATGTAGTCAATGAAATTGCGAGTGCCAAGGTTGAAAATATATATAGACATCTCTCTTGTCAGTCATAATTTTATGTAAATTGTCATAGGCATTATGTATATCAAGGTTAATAAAACTTTAACAAAGAAAATGCCTTGATGAGAGCAAGGTTTATAATTAAACGTTAAAAAGAAGATACGTTTCAACATTGTAATAAAACACATTTCCTGTTTTGTTTTTTTATACCTACGTTTATTATATTATGTTGTATCTAAAGGTAAAGTTTTGTGCAAACGCATAACTTATGTTGTACTAAGCTTTTACTTTGCTTGACAAGGACATGAATGAGACAAATACGTTTATATTTTACCCGCTGTCCCCCGCGGTTTCACTCGCGGTAATTTCAGAGTTCCCGTGAGAATTTCGGGATAAAAAATACCCTATGTCAATCAGGGTTACCGGTGAAAGAATTTTCAAAATTGGTTCAGTAGATCCTGAGATTACTCCCTACAACGTCACCAACTCACAAACTCACAAACTTTACCTCTTTATAATATTAGTATAGATTGAGATGAGATTGAAAATAATTAACCAGATAAAGGTCAGATTACGACTTTACAATTAACCGAAGATATTACTTATTTAAAATTTAGAAATTACTTTTGAAGTAAGTAGGTGTACTTTATGTAGTCAACTGATAAACTTACCGGTCAGTAAAAAATTAAAATATATAAATGAAGGTGATAAATTGACAAATAAAGTAAATTGAACATACCTAGTTTTGTAGAATACCTAGATCATACTCTTAGAAACTATTCTATTCATTCAATGGCTACTGGTTTGGAAAGTCATTAATTAGAGAGAGTTGCTTAAACGACAACTCTATGAGAATAAGGTAAGACTGCTAGGTGCTAACTCAGTCATTTTCTGCGCCGCCATTCTGAACGCATTGCGAACGATATGGTACCTAGTACCTACCATTTACAATTTGTTTCATACATAAAATTACATACGATATAGTAAATGGAGGTAGTTTAAATGGACATAACAAATATAATTAAGTATGTACTTGCGGTTCTTCTTTCTCTATTCTGTGTGTACTTTGTTATTGATAGAATTTATTAAATAATTGTGTCTCAATCGAGGATTTTTCAATTTTAGCGGCACCATTGTACCTACAGTGGGACTTGCTTTCGGAGCTAAATGATTTTACTCGGAATAACTACTTGCTTTCTCAGGCTATACTCTCCGATAGCTGGAGCAACGAGCTCGAAATGACTTTGACATGGTGAAAACCAAATATACATACTTAATATAGTTATTTTCCAGTTCCTACATTAAACGAATAAAATGATTAGGTATGTTTTGCAAATTTGTAACTAAAAAAGGGCGATGTGTTAATGTGTACACGCTTGAGAAGTGCATCAACAAAAAAGTTATTAAAAAAGCAATGAGGTTTGAACGAGCGTCCAAGTCAGCATACGAACATAACTGCTTAGTTAATATCGTTACGAAAATCGAACGAGTGACGCCATTGCATCGTAACAAAAAAACTATGCCCAAAAAGTTTGACTTATCAAAATGAGGCCCTAAACTAAACATGTTCAGAATAGGTCTGTCATGACGATATCATAACCAGCTGTGACAGCTCGAAGATATATCGTACCGATGTCCGATGGCATTACGTATTCGACTTTCTACTCATGTGGATTCAATCAATATGGCGACCACGATATGAACGGTCGTAAAAAAATCTATTGCCGCCTACCGGAGCGAGGTTGAAAACTAGTCTTTGATGGTAATTTTTTCATTAGAGAAATGCTTTTATTAATGGAAAGAGCATAACTATCTAAAGTGGCATTAGTAGATTATACCAAATTCGCCTGGGCCGGGAGAAGAATGCAGGCGTATACAATATACATGCGTATTTAAAAGTGGGCCACAATATCGGCTACTGCTCCAATATCTACATGGGATTCTAAGAACGGCATATTGTTCAAAAACTGTATTACAACTTCTAAAAACGTTTCTCATAATTTAGGAGTTGTAATTACAATTAAATAAGCATTTGATGATAATTAAACTTCATAAAGACGGTGTTTACTATACTTTTATTTGGGTTACTAGGGTTATAAAAATATAATATGTAAACAATATTTTGCGTTATAACAAATAATTACATGAAAAACAAGTTGACGTAACTAACTGTTAATACCTACCTCGTCTAGTCTCCTACAACCTTAAAGTACATTAACAAGAAAATGGTGTCAGCTGCTTTTGATGTTTATTTTATTAATCAACTAAATTAATCCCATAACGCACTAATTTCTAAGTAGTTGGAATTTTTTATAAACGTAATATACATATTAATTAATTGAAAAAAGCTTAATAATTCAAATATTACGTTAAAATATTCATATTTTTCAGAGCTTTTACTTTTATAAAAAAAAATATATATATATTTAGTTTTTGCGTAGATATACGTACTTATACAGACAGCTGTGTCACGCTACGTTGTCAGTCGAGCAATCGGTTTTAACACTTTTAACCCCTATCTTGTTTAGGGTAAAAAATGAGCAAATTATTATATTACCTGCCTTGTTTTATAACTGGCGACTAGCGGCTTTAATTAAATTAAGTATAATTAATTTGCGGATTTGACGAGGCACCCTAAGCTCTACACGTACGTAATATAATGTTCTCAATTTTTTTAATTATATATACATATAGGACTACGCACCGCGAGTTTTGACGCGCGTACTTCGCAAACATCCTTCTCAGCCTCATAATACTATAAATACTACTAGAAAATTAATAATCAGTAATTTAGTTTAATAATTTACTATGGCCTTTAGGCTATATTGACATTGTTTGTCCAACCTCTGAAGGAGACGTAGAACCTCTCATCTACAATGGTTCTCATCGCATCTATGCAATGTATAATGACCAAGTCTAAGGAGTAATCTACAAGCTTGGAAAATAATGATACAGTTTTGTTCAATGTAGTGCCTACCTAATGCACCCTCTGTACATCGAAACTAACGTAATCGTATGCCAATATCAGAAAATTATATTCTTGGAAGTGAAACTTCTTTAGGCACAGAAAAAAATTATGAACATTTTTATTTAGTCGGAAGTCTTCGGCTCTCCCGCAAAAAAATCTCAAAATACAAGTTACTCATTTAATTCCATATTATGCGACATAATAATATCTACCTTTTGTTTTAACATTGCTTTCGCGTAACACAATGAACATTTGAGCATCGACGCCTACATTGGAAAGTTTCCTACAATCGAATCTGTTACATACCGGTGACTTCAGCGAAAGTATGGTTTTTGTGTACAACCAAAATATACTGTCAATCTCCTCGGGCAACATCGGCTGTCGTGCCTATTTGTATGCATGTTCATTGTTCACGTACTACTAGCAAACGTGTCATTGTCTCTTTTTGCTCTCGCATATTAAATATTATCTACCTATTAACTGGTCATTAAAGTTTCTTTTGCGCTTGACCCTTTTCAACCGTTCGGGGGCTGAATTTTCAAAGACCACGAAATACGTGTTTCTTTATTTGAAAAGAAGAGTCCAAATATCGGTTTTCATGATTATAACTTCAAAACTAGTAGTATTTCTATAAAAACTTTTACCACTTTTTACTACCTCAGCGGTAAAATTATAAAACAAAACCCTTTTTAGGGCTTGCCTACATTAAATACTTTCCTCATACGCCTTTTTTTCATTCAGTAATTATAGGTTTCTAGACCAAGTGGTTTATTTTGTGCATTGATGGACTTACTTTATTCCTTACTAGCTGTCCCCCACGGTCTCATCCGCGGTAATTTCAGAGTTCGGAGTAATTTCAGGATAAAAAGTAGCCAATGTCACTTAGGACTCCCGTAACTTCCTATAAGTGAAAGAATTTTAAAAATTGGTTCAGTAGATCCAGAGAGATCCCCCTACAACGTCACAAACTCGCAATTCACAAACTTTACCTCTTTATACTATTACTACCTATAGAATTATAGATAGTATAGATAAGTACTTGTTTTTCATGTGAATGCAAACACAAGTTTACATCACATTACATTTGTTGTTGGATATGACTCTTTCCACATGAATGATTATTTTAAATTTTTAAATTTCAATCATCTACATATTGTTTATATCTTCCGGTCCTGATATTTAAAATTGTTAAAACTGTTACAATTATTAACGATTCCATAGAAAAAAATGTGTTAAGTTATATTATTAATCATTATTAAAATAATATATGTATTTAGTTACAACTTACATTGTTTGCGTACTTAGTAGCCGTTCAGTTCAGTGTTTACCCATTTAAAGTATCGACGAAGCGTCGTGTGCGCAGCTCGCAGGCATCAATACGCCCCATTCATTAACATCTGCCACACCCGCATTAGTATTAGCATGCCCTTCCAATTTTGTTGATGGGCATTAAATTATTTCATGTGGTTAATTAAAAGTATCCCCTCTTATGATAAAATTGGATTTCACAATATTATTACCGCCTGGTAATTAAAAGTTATGTATTTACTTCTTTGTTCCACTTTTAGCTTCAAATCTTTTATTTTATTATCCACTAGCTATTCTTCGGTTTTCCTATATCAATCAGATTTACTATATAGCTTATAGCTTTTAATCAGTGAAATAATTTTTAGATTCTTATTTATGTTTACAATTATATTCCCAAAGATTATCTACTGTTAACAGTTTTATCCGATCAAGCGGTTTTTGATTGTTATTGAGATCATTTTAGTTGGTCGTTCATGTATCTGAAAAAGTACTCTTTATATTAATCCAGGTCGTAAGCTAATTTTGCAGGTTAGTCACCATTATTTCCCTTAACTCCACCATTACAGCAGAGGGGTAAAAGCACCATGGGATTTTAGCAGGCACGGACTGCATTTCTTCTGTCTCAAAAGACAATGCGATGCGCTTTTGTGCAAACGAACAAACAATAGTTTTATTACGTCAGGATATTATATATCTGGTACATGATTTAAAAACATCCGAGTCCGCTTCCACGTGCGTATTACATGGTTCATGCTCTGTTGCATGTGCACTTTGTGCTTCGTGCGCTTCACGTTTGGTTACAAGCATTTAACTCTTATTTTCTGAATGAATAAGGCAGAGAATTGCGTGCTCATTGTCTTTGTGATGTAACATGAGGTGAGCAGCTATGATAGTTCACAAAGGAGTACGTCCTTCAACGCTTTCAACCAAGTGAGTCCCGCAGGAAGGACACTCGGAAATTTTTATTTCAGTCGTCACTCGTTGTTACTAGTCTTTACTCTTGTTATTAGGTTGTTGTTAGGTTAGGTAGTGAGTATTATAGAACATTTTCATTTGGTTTACGTTTCTAATTTGTTGAAGCAATATTCAAAACATAACAGCTCTCGGTGTGTTTTGTAATTTTTATTTTTATGATAATTTCGTGTCTCTTAATTACGGTATTATACAAAAGTATTTTGGCAGCAACGTTCTAAAGGCTTGATCTTGGTGCCGCATTCAATGGTGATCAGGCTGAAATGCATCTGGTTTGCGAAACGAAGTTGGTAAAAATACATAATTATTAGCTGCTTTTTTTTTTTTTTTTGTAAAAATATGCAACTTGCGTATCCGCCATTAGATCGAAATTTCTGTCGTCTTTTGTTATTTATTGTATTCGTTTTGCTAGTGTTTGTGGGCTTATACTATATTATGTATATAAATAACTGGAGAAACTATAATTACAATTGATCGTTTTTATTGCGTAACTAATAACCAACAAACATAAAAACAAGTGGCTAAAGGTTAAACTCTTCACACACACTCGGCCCGAGCTCTGTTGATTTTCTTACATAATTTGAACTAGAACGTTAATCTACTTGATTTCTAGTCGGAATAGCTATGAAAAATAAAAGTCTAGTGGTCAATGAACTACTGGTGCAGGTGTCACGGGTTCTATGACTATGATGAACATTTGTGTTTTATTTGAGTCTGGGAATTTAGTAAAGGTGTTATATAAGTATCTACCTACTATTGTGTTGACAATATATTTTGATCTTTGACACCCAAGGTACAAACTCTGCTTAGTTTGCTTGGACCATTTGCATTTATAATATAAAGATTATTTATTTAACCATAGCTGGCATATGTTCTTACTGCGTACATTTAACTTTTGTTGACTGTAGTAAAATAGTTTACTCGCCTACGGCCTACGATGTCAATAAAAATCGCGCTGGATCAATTTATTTTACTGCTGGCAGGCGACCGCGAAACAAACAGTAAAAGTAAACCCGGTCCGCCCACATGGTTTGCACGAGAGCATTTCTTGTTCATCTATCTTTCTAAGAAACACGATAGTACGTATGGGCGTATCGAAATTATACATACTATATAACTCTCGACATTTAACTTTTAGGAATCACCATCATTCATCAACTGACAAATACAGTATATCAAATTAATTTTGATGCTATCACTACGAAGAATTTCGTAAAAAGAGAAAATATTTTAGTTTAATGAATTACCTATAACGTTATTACAATAACATTTTATTAACTAACAATAAATTTTGAAATACTTTTGATGCCGACTGTACTTAAAACCTTATCTACTGTAATTACTTACTCTACGAAGAATTTCAGAAAAGGAAACTATTTTAGTATGATGAAAATAGGTAGGTAGGTAACCTATAAGACATTTTAGAAATTTAAGAAATTTTCTGTACCTATAGCAAATTACAATAAACTTAATTAGTTTAAAGGCTTTAAATCCACATAGTAGAAATTAAAAATATCGGCACATTTGATCCGTCGAAAGTTTTATATAAATTTTATAGATAATAAAAAACGTCATCGTCCATTACCAGAATTTACCTACTTATAATGGTATTTAATTAATATGAACAGTATATTAAAATATAATATAGAATATAATATAAACCTATTAATGAGTAGAAAAATTCATGTAAAAAAAAATTATATGGTTTAAAATTTTTGTTTCTGTGACGGATTTGTAGTTGTTTATAAAACAAAAAACAACGAGTTAGGTACAGTCTTTTCAAAGCGCCCATTTTTGTTCGTAAAATACCGTGAAATACAGCTTTACTGGTTTTATTTTTCTCAGTAAATCGGATTACACAGTGCGGCGATCGAAAATGGACGTTACGCTTACGATATACTTACCTACCTAACAATTAAATAAGTAGGCACGAGTTGTTAGCTATTCGTACAAAATTTTTGTGATCCATGAGCTTGTTTTATATTATTGCGTGTCTACATGTTAGCATTGTTTTAATACAGTTCATTATAGTATTACACTAATACTTGAGGAATTAATAGCTCCACAAGTTTAAATAATTACTTTTTACGACCTAAGTAGTAATATACGTAGTTACGTACCTACTTCATAGCTCTAGAACTAATATATACGTATATTAATATGTATAACACACTGAAATATGACATAACAACTAACAAGTATTTGTCAGGTATACTTTGGTTTCATTTTACATACTTTTTTTGAAGTAAAACTTTCAATATCGTAAAAGTACTCATTCGATGAAATACCTATGTATATTTTCCTATTGTCTTACATTATCATACAGTAAGGAAAATACTTCCTACGAAGCAATATATTGCACTAATTTTATGATGCATTTTATGATGATGATAGATTTACTTGTACCCAAATAAGTCGTAAAATTTGATCATCGGCATCGTTGAATTTCAGTACGTTGTTCAGAACCGCAGTAAGTAATTACCTACCTACCGGCTACCAAAAGTAATCGTGAAGGTGAACCATTATAGTATGAGGTGAACCACACAAATAATACTTAGTTTGGAAAGGCGAACACATTTCCAGGTGAACAGTTTTCCAACTTATGGGTTCTTTTTCTCTCTAAATGAGCTTTTTTAAATGCCCTTGCCCACCATGAATCTGTATGTTCTTCAAGTGCCTTAAGTAATTAGTCATTACTTATTGTTAGTTATTTTAGGTTAATTAACCGTTCATTTATACATTTGATGATTTTCTCCTATTTAATAATTCTTCTAAAATATTTAGTATAATTTAGGATTTAGATTTTGTTATTCCTTCGTGTACTTAGGTATACATTATGGAATGGACTATGATTTATTACTTTAGGTCGCCTAAATAGCATTTAGGTACTCAAAAGTGACTGGCGCGTGGCGGTATTATGAGCGTATGGAACCGACGCAACGCGCGATATCTCGCTCAAAATACCGGATAGTTACCATATCATTACATGCGCTTTGACACCCTATTACTGGTATCATACATAAATATCTATACTATAATAAAAGAGTAGAATCCGCGATTATGTACATTGTATATTTTAAGAAAAATTGACAAGTGAAACCACGGGGCACAGCTATAGTATTAAAAATATAAGAGTAAGAACTAAACTATCTGCTTATTTCATACTCATAGATACTAAAGGTTTCATCTTTATATCCTAAATTATTCTTTAAAATAAATAATCTCAATTCAAAATCTAAATCATCCATTAATTGCAATGTCATAGGCACGAAAAATTAATCAGGCATATTCTTAAGCAATTTCGATAACCTGAATGATTGATTGATTGATAATTAATTAATTGATAGGTAATTAAACAACAACAAGAAGGTAGGTAGGTCGAAGGTAATAAGATAAAAGGCATCATTTTATTTCTTCAATATTCTTCCGTTTTGTGTGGTTTCTACTGTCGAAGCGGCTATACCTATACCATTATATTGTATTCCTGTCATTATTTTATTTAATTCAAAATTATGAATTTCATATTTTGATTTTGACACTCTTGGTTTTGCTGATTTTCTTACATAACATAAAATATTACCTGTCTTACTTTATTAAATTATATATTACCGTTCCAAAAACCTTACTTATTAATGAATTGTTGGAGTTAGCCGGTTTATTACCCCAACGTACGAACCTTACCATACTCCTATTTATTGGAGGAACAGCAGACAACAGAAATACAAAGCAATATTACTATCCAGCTGCTGATAGGCTTGTTATTGGAATGCCGTTATGCCTGCCCTTTAGCGTTTCGTCCATATGAAACATTTCTTGGCTAAGGAATCCATTGACCTGCAGACAGTTTCGTTTAAAATGCCGAATGTGCTATTTCTATATATCTAGAACAATTTGTATACGGGCATCTCTTAAGAATTTAAACGTACCCTTACAAACTCTGTCTAATTTTAGTTAGTGGACTTTTAAATGATAGGTATTTATAGATAATTTATTCAAAAAATATTCTGAAAGAAAAACCAGAATTTTTTAGAAAACCAATGAGTTGTAGGCATTTAAGTTATAACAATATGATAAAAAATACTTCCGACATTCTCAATGTCATGAGAACTCATGAGATATAAACTCCACACTGCATAATTATATAAAAGGCAGTGCATTATTGCAGTTGCAGTTGGATAAAATACTTCCTCTGCATTGCAATGCCTTGACTCTCAGGAAATGTTATGCGATTCGTCTGTAGCAAAAGGTTTTTGAAATTACAGTATATTCGTCAACGTATTATAATTATATTTAAATTTAACTTTTATGGTTGGTTACTTGGTTCTTAGTAAAAAAATCAATACAATCTCTATACCATGAATGTTAGCTGTCCTAAATTTGAGCCAGCTAGCGTGACCCTAGCGGGTACACCCATTAAGACACTCAATGCGGTATCGTTGCTCATGACGAGTGATGTCTGTGGTCATTGACTCGGTTTTACCGTTTGGACACCACTTTATAATAATCCTAGAGATATTCTATTGTCTCAAGCAGCAGCAGTAATTAGATTTATCATAAGAATAAATTATTTTATTAAAGGAATGTAAATCTAATTTTATGAGACAAGAATTTTATCATCGTAGTTATTTTAATTAAAAGATAGCATTTAACTAAATTTTAACAAACTACTATCTAACCGACTTCAAAAGTTCCGTTGTCTGTCTCCGAAACTCATCATCAGAACTATATGAAATTTGAATAAGACCACTTCGGAATAAACCACCAAACACCTTTCAAAAAGAATGTTGCATTGCAAATCCGTCTATATAATATGACGGGGTTATGCCCGAAAATACATAAAAAATAAATAAATAAATACATAAAGATCCGAATTGACAACCTCCTCCTTTTTGAAATCGGTTAAGAAAATTAAAATTTCGCATTAGTTACGCTTATGTAGACTTTTCTGACCAGAGTTCTTGATGAAGAAATTTCATAGGCAATAAATCAAGTTGAAGAACACCCTTCTTCACAGTTAATAAAGTATAATATGTGATCAGTGCTAAATATAATTTGGGATAAGGGGCTCAGAGACGGTGAGGAGGTGGGTGGGAGGCGTTCTTTGGCGCCAGCGTTCGCGAGTCAAGGACAACAGCTAACGTTCTTGCTGCTCCTCGGTTCTCTTATTTTGTATAATGTTTTCATCACGGTGATGAGGATTTATTAGAGCTCTCTTAACATAAATAAAAACTTATTTAGGTATAAATTTTATCCTAAGATGATCCTAAGATCCTAACATGTTTTATTTAAATTCTTCATATATCTACGAAATTTAGCGCTACCAGTATTTTAACTTTTGCGGCCTAATAGCGAAAGTTTGCTTAAAGTTATTTCACGTTTAGAAGCATTTTCCACTCTGTAAAGACTCTATCTTAAAGACTCCTCTATTTCCGGTCATCAGTTAGGAATAAGTACTTACGTATTTGATAAACGAAAATTAATACTCTGAACAATACTACGTATATAATGCTGAGTCATATTTTCATGAATCGCGATTCGCGCCTAATTGTGAACGGTAGGGTTGTCATCTATAAAATCAAGTGACCAAGACACTACTAAATTACTAAAGGTCGCTGATATTTAGTAAGTTTAAAGTAACGAAACCAATCAGCGGCCGTATAAAGTGAAACAATAGAATGTGACTTGTCATTACACACGGCAATATCATTATTCATGCATGGGTACGCGGTACGAGCGAGCACAATGAAAGCAAACCGATAGAATGCTTTGTATTCCGATGAAGGTAGGGTACACATTAGCTCTTATAATGAGTGCATTACTTGTATGATTACCAAGTGCATAAAAATGATGTATCGATTTAGTTCGAAATATAAAGAGATTTTGTAGGGAACTCGTGATAACTTTGAATTATAGAGAAGTTCGAATTATCGCAGGTTTGAATTAACGAGAGTCGACTGTACATAGGTGGAACTTTTGGAAGCAATCTCATTAATTGAACCATAACAAGATGTTCTGTGGGATGTTGTTTAGCAAAACTACAACCTTTCGGCGAACGCCTCATTTTATTACTACACATTGTTCATCACTAATGCATAACTATTAGGTATACAAATTCCGCCACATTTACACAGCATTAGCAGCAGCACATTATTAATTTATAAAATCTTTATAAATAGTATAAATGCGAATGTGAGTTTGTTTGTTTGTTATGTTTTACGCTTTAAATACAGACTTTTGAATCACTTTTACCAGGACTACTGGAAAAATCCAGTTTATTCCCTTTCTGTAGTGCTTCATGCATGTACAATGTGTCTATGTATAGAGAAAAATACTAAAATCTTTGATTCAAATTTTCTTTGAAATTTATTCAAAATTTATATTCATATTTTTTAATATTCCAACAGAAACTCTACTTGTTTTCATTATTTATCTATCTTTTAAATGTGGATAAATCCCAAGATTGACTGATAACAAGACCGATAACTACATGCTAAGTTTCATTTAAAGTGGTCAATTACTTTTTGTATGACGGATATTTACACAGACCAACTATAGTTTAATTATGTATTAGTATACGTTTAAAGAACCATAATACAACCAACACAACTCACACGATCACTTTCAAATATTTGTGCCTATACATAAATGTTACTTGTAAGTCATTCAACACTCAATTTGTCAGCGTCAACAAATCATTTCATAAAAAATAATGTTCAGCTAAAGACAAAGCGATATTTTGTTTCATAGGTGAGTTTTTGGCATAGGTCGATATTTATATAGGAATGGCCTAGTGGGCGTTTAACTATTACTGTATTGTTTTTGTCTGCAAGTCTTGCTTCACGAACTCGGTCGTGTCACAACGACATAGAAGTTAGTACACAGTATTGTGATAGGACTTAAGCAAGAAATGTTCCCATCATCAAAATTGACAAAGTTCACCCACCCACAACGTGTTTTATTTTAATTTAATTTGTCATATACATATAATACTACTAGCTGTGCCTTGCGGTTTCACCCGCGGTAATTTCGGAGATCCCGCGGGAATTCCGGGATAAAAGTACCCTATGTCCATCTCTGTACCCCTGACAACATGCATGCCAAATTTCATACAAATCCGTTCAGCCGTTTTTGCGTGATTGAGTAACAAACATCCAAACATCCACACTTTCACATTTATAATATTAGTAGGATATTATATTATATTATACTACTAGATATATGTAGGAATAATGCTTGGAAATTATCACACAACATCACATGAACTAAAACCAAACAGAGATTGTGCCGGGAATATCAGAAAACAGAAATAATTTTCTTTTTTGTAAATAAAAACACTTCAGATACTTACCTACCTAAACACTAAATACCTAGACCCAGGACAAACACAATATTCTTCATATAAATATTTATTCTGATGCAGGGATCGAACTCATGACACTCGACGTAGCAATCAGTCTCTTTTACCACTATTTCACTTACGGTGCCGTCATTAGTAAATTACATAGACAATCTGAAGTAGGTATAAAAGCTATTGCAGATGTTTTGTTTGTTTATATTGAAATTGCACACGAATAATTCTACATCATGTTTCATCTGTCAATTAATGTAAAAGAATGTAAGTTCAGTGTCAGCCTTCAATTTGAAGATACAAGTAGGTATCAAATTTAATGATTCCAATGATTTGCCGTTCATTTAAAAGCAATCACTCGTTTTTTTTTTCTCGTGGATCATCATCATCACAATGTTAATATGAATGGTATACTGAGCTAATGAGCTCCCCAAAAAATACTTGAAGTCAAACAAAAGCGAGTGGCTGATACGGTTGTTCCATAGCGTTATTAATTTATGATGTATTTTTTTTTTCGAAATACTGAATCATCTGTCAGATAGACAGACGTCGTAACGCTTACCTTGACTGTTCGCCTATAAAGTGTTTTTATTATTGTACGGCGGTTGTTACTCTGATCGAGTGTAGGAAGAATGAATGATAGATCAGGCTACAAATTTAAAAATGTATATAGTTGTGCTGATTCAAACCACCGCTTCGACGCCTCTACATGTCATGTCCCACGCGTGTTACTTAAGGAGTGTTGGCAAAAAGTAGGTATTATTTTAAATGGTTTCATCAGAGACTTCCATTAGCTTGTCATTTATATGTTGTGTAGCTGATAATCACGAGAGATAACTTAAATTACATTTTTTATAAGACGACTGAATCGTTGTTAGTCGCCAATCAAGGTAATTTCAGTCTATTATAAATAAACTCACTTGCAAGCGAGGTTATAAAATTAGAGAATTGGTCATACAGTCGGCTGGGGAGTGCAGTTCGCCTATTTATATGGCTGATTTTCTTCCATTTTGCATCAGTGCTCAGTGAAATTATCCGGCGCCACTCACACCGTAATTCCTTTTATTGTGGTTTGTTTAGTTTCAAACTTTGTTTTGTCAATGACTCAGTCACACACTGTTCAAAATACTCGTAACATACACGTAGGTACTTGCTGTTCTACATTATGATAATATTCGTTGCAGTACTAAGTTTTAGAAGAAAAACTTCTTTGAGTGCGATCGAAGTAAAATTTTAAGGTTGAATTTGAGCGTAAACAAAACGATTATAACATAAAGAGGTTTAACTTAAGTCACGTGTACAGTTGCAGACGCTTTTTTTTGTATTTATTTGTGTATTTTCTTTCAAACATTCGTCTTATTTCCGTAAATTCAGTTCATTTAGTAAAAATATTACATTTTACCATCATTATTTTTAAGTAGGTACACTTATTATATTTAACTAACTCACGATTTGAAGCCTTAGAAATTCACCTCTTTACAATAATATTTGCTGTTTCTCGTGGTTTTACCCGCGTAAATTCGGGGATTCCATGTTTCGTATTTCTGGACCTAAATACTTAACATCCTTTCTACAGCCGTTCTGAAGATAGACTAGGACGGTCAGAAAGTAATTTTTTACAAATTATCATTCATGTTTTAATAGCATGCAAATAATAACAATCTTCCTGATATAAGGCAGTTAGCTCGATTTTACAGACTTTGTATGAAAAAAGTGCAAAAATGTATATTCATATAGTGTAGGGTAAGCTCAACAGAATTTTAAGCTTTTATGACATAAATTGCTTTAAAATGTTCGAAAGTATCAGGATATATCTAATTTTTGAACATCAGATATTCAAAGGTCACATCACATTACATAAATGAGATTTGTAACCTTATATGCATTAGTATCTTTTATCGTTTCTCGGTTTACAATCGCTTGGTAATATAAAGAGTTTCTCGGAATAGAACGTCGGTATGTTGATCCTGAGCCAGCATTTCTCCGGTGCGACGGTGGTCCGTCCACCGGCGCGCGGCGCCGCCGGCGCCATATAAGGAGACAGTTGTAGAGGTGGGGAAAGGTTGCTCAACCTCCAATTCCATAGCTTATGTTACTGATTTCATTTGTTATAGAGTTACAAGTTTTTTTTTAAACGTTTAGTATGCTCCGTTTTACACAATTACCTATAGTATTTTTGTGTACTTTGATTTATTTATCTACTAGCTGTTCTCCGCAGTTTCACCCGCGGTAATTTCAGAGTACCTACCGGCATTCCGGGTTACAATATAGCTCATGACACTCACAAATAGCGTGACTTTCTATTGGTGTGAGAATTTTCAAAATCGCTTCAGTTGATCCAAAGATAACCCCCTAAAACCTTACAAACTCACAAACTTTACTTTATAATACGAGTAGATATCAGTAAGACCCCCCACCGTTTCACGCGCTTTAATTTCAGAGTTATCGTGGGAATTCAGGGATATAAAGTACCCTATTTTATTATAATAATAAGTACCCTTTTTTATTATTATAACTTAAATATAAAATACCAATATTTTTAGACTACATAAAAAAATATAGTAAAAAACTATTTTTTCCCCGCGGTTTACCCGCGGTAATTTTGAGGTTCCGCGGGAATTCCAGGATAAAATATAGACATAAAACTCTGCCATGAATCACTCTATCTATTGGTAAAAACAGCAAGAAAATCCGTTGCGTAGTTTTAAAGATCTAAGCATACATATGGACCGACCGACGGGAAGCGACTTTGTTTTATACTACGTATGTGTGTACTAGTGATTAGCACAACATCTAATTATAATTAGATAAAGCATTAAATAAACAACTTAATGAATGGTAGGTAGACAGAGAGAAGCCCATTTAATCATTGGTACCAGAGACCTTTGTACCTATCATAACAGGATCATCAAAATACCTCCTCCTTTTTGGAAGTCGGTTAAAAAGAAGAATTAAAGATATACCTACTATAAGTACATAATGTTATGTAGTAAGTTCTACAAACTTTATCAACATTGCATAGCTTCTTGTATTTACGTCTCATCTCTTTGGAAAATTTACTTTCAAGCGGTTTTTACTATCGATGGGTATATGGTAAAAAGTATACCTTATTAAAACTATTTTAATAATTAATATGCTACGATGTAACGAGTTCAGTAAAAAATAGAGTAGAGACTAAGGTGAACTTATCCCGCGGGAAATTATTCTGGTCGACCTTAATTGATAGAATCTGCAGTAGGTAAGTGTAGATATATTGGGTGTGTATCTACATCAGCAATAACTAAATATCCATACCTCCTTAGCTAGGTTGATACTCTATAATCGTTAACTCATAGAAAACTAAGGAACGACTCGTCATGTCACGTGGTCACGTAAAATCGTCCAATCAAAAGTCCAATTTGCGTGACCATGTGATAAAAAGAATCCGTTCCTTAGTTTTCTATACAACGTGTTAATGAATTAACTGAAAACCTGATACACCCCATTTAAAAAATAAACAATAATACAATTAAAATAAATTTTATGTCGAAAAAATTTATACTTTAAAAGTTATTCAACATTAGTTTGGAGGTGACCTATCTACGAAATTCCATTTCATTCATTCATTTTTTTTTGCTACGGGTGGCGTACGCGTCAAATATTGTATTATAAATAATTTAGACATGGGCTGATAAAAATGAAAAAATACAACCTATATTAAAACATGGTGCGATTGATTCGGAAGGCGATTCTGAGCAAACTACTTCCTAGTTTTCAGTTAATTCATTAACACGTTGTATATGCGTTATTGATCATAGATTATTGGCTATAAAGTGGCTAATCGTATTTCGTTAGTAGTCGTTCATTATTAGCTACATGGTATTAGTCGGTCGTTTTCAAACCTTCAGACTTTGCCTGGTTCTACTAACTTATCTGACCTTTTATTAGGTCACGAACAGAACAATGCGGTCTGCTTTTTTACTAATTTTATTATTTGAACTTTTCCGAGATATCAATTAACATAATGACATTTACAAAAACTTGCACACTCAATCTACACAACTGACGAAATTCAATTGCGTTTTTTTTTGCTTCTGTCACATGATAGGAGCGTTATTCAACGAGTCGACACACACGCCTTCGCTTTAGGAAATATTTGGATATATCGTAATCACAGTGAATTGTATTGCAATATCTCAATAATTTCTCAGACGCAACAACTTCTTTAACAAATTAACTGGTCTTAGTCGGTGAAATCTTTGCATAAATTGGATTTTTTTCTTAAAATAATTACAAGGCCGCATCAAATTGAAACTTCTTGAAACAGTAACTTTTATGAACAAGCGCCACTGTCAGTATTACTGATTACAGTACCTTCATTAGGTGATTTCAAATTCAAAGAAATTACAAACTACATTAAAGTTCATATGACAGAAAATTTGGTACATTCGTGACATGAAAAAGAGACAACGAAAGTTTAAATATTAGTAAAAGGATTAATAGGATTAATTAACAATGGGCATGATGACTAAATTTTAATTTTTAGTCCGCCTTGTAGATCATTAAAAAATATTGGACACGTATTTTCCTTTTTTTACGTAGGTACCTATTCAAAAAATAACGGTGATACGTTTGAGTTGAAATTCCGTGTGACGTTACACCTAGGTATACTTTATAGTTCAACTTACTTATGACGTCGCGACCTCCCACTCCTAAACTTTAATGCATTTTATCTAAGTATTTTTTCAATAATCGAAAAAGCAAGAAATACGTGTCTAAAATTTTTTTTTACTATCTAACTGATGGACTAAGTAGAATTTTGATTTTTATACCTTGTCATCATCGCCTTTATTTACACAACGTAGAAATATGATACAGCGAGCTAAATTACCAACTGATTATTATTAGTATGTCAGACGACGGAATCGACCTCCATCCCGATGGCCCCTCACGGTCATTATAACCGAGATCAGACAGTTTCCATTGTAGTGCCGCCAGTTGCAAAAACAACCTGCAAAAAGACTATTTGGTGTCAATATTAAAAAAGAAAAAACAAAAAAAATGTTGTAATTAAAAACCGCGGTACCGGTTTCAATATCCAATTGTTACGCAGTTTGCGTTGTTTCTTTATTGTTTAAATACAATTTTTTCCTTCAAAATACGCGTTGGCATTCTTATCTACACTAATATCGTAAAGAGTTAAAGTTTAATTATTTGTTAATAATTTGTACCTACTCGTATGTTTGGCTGTAGAGGTAGGTATAATATCTAGACTCTAGATAATATCCTTCAGTAATAGGAAGTTACAGAAACCCCGACTTTCGTAAGTTTTCCGAAACTCATGCACGTAAAACAGCCGTACCTAATCTGTTATATGGTAGTTACTGCGGGAACTTCTGAAATTCTAGTGGCTGATAAATATCTATTATTGAGTATTGACACAATTTTACATGAGTATATTAGTAAGGATTATGGAGTGTGTATGTGAAATTTATTGTCCTTGTTTAGCTATTATAAAAGTAGCAATATGTATGTTATATATTATGTATCTAAGATAAGAAATTTGCTGAATATGAAAAGTCCGACCTGTGAAAGTCATAAGGCTGATATTTAGTTTAATAAAATAAATACATATTTTCATCTCGCACAAAAAATTGGTCGATGGTCAAAAAACCCGGTTAAATAAGTAGTGCAATAATGTATTTTCTGAGGAATGTACATAATGTCGTAATATATCTATCAAGTAAAATGAGTTCACTTTTCGCTAATAGAGTGACGAGACTGGGTTAATTTTTTTTGTTGGCTTTCTGCCATTGACTGGATAGATAGGATAGGTAGTTATTAAAACATACTAAAAATTCGTATACGCTGACCTGACCTGCTTGACCCCACTCATTTCCAGATACGACTAGTGTTATATTTTTATTATTTGAATTCAATACAAATATGTATTTGTCGCGTTGTATACCTAAGTACATTATTTTGTGGGTTAGCAAAAATATAAAAAGGTTAGGTACTTGCTGGTTACGAAAATTTGCGAGATATTTCTTTGAAGAGAGATAAGGACATTCCGGCTTGTAAGAGATTCTCAGGCAAAATAAGAGCAAGAATCCTTTATCTTCATAGTCCATAAATTGAGGGAATGAACTAATGCAGCGTGTCCGCCCACTATAGCGAGGCGCGACGACTCGCGTTGCCTCGGGCGTAATAACCGAGCATTCCCGAATACTTGTAATTCCAACGCGAATTTATTAATTTCATCTTTTATTAAAAACTATTTTTTTTCAATGAGAAAAGGATCGAATCTAAGAGCTACACATTTTCGAAATAACCATTTGCGATGATGAACAAAAATATAATAAGTAGGTATATGAAAAGACAAGCTGCTCCTCATGTTTTGGCCCGCGTTGATTTGGGAACTCTTGCAGGAACTCCGGGATAAAAAGTACCCTGTGTGCTATTCCGTACCCCTGAAAACGTGTATACATACAGAATTTAATGATAATCGGTTGAGTACTTAAGGTGAGAAAGTCTAACAAACAGACGAGCATTCGCATGTATATCTATTTACCATATTGGTCTTAACTTGTAATATGCGCTAATTTTACTATTGTCTTGATCTTTGGTAACGATATTGCAACTTACTGGCACCTGACCATAATTTATCAAGTTATTCAATGACAATGTTCTGAGTCACTAACGAATGGGTACAAAACTGAATTGAACTATGAATCCAAGTTCCAATTAATATAACATGGTACAGCAAAAACAATCAACCGGCCGGTATACTGAGAGAGCTTCCAGTAAGGATGTTAATCATAAATGAGTCAGGCCTTGCGTCACGGCGTGTCTGTTTCTATTAAGAAGACCACTTGTCGTTTTATAATATGTATCTTAAGCGCTTTAATGTCTTAGATTATTGACCCGGCTTTGTACATAATATATTTCGTATTCTTTGGTTTAGTGGCTCGCTTAATCGCTGCGTTTCCTTATTTTGAAAGTTGCAGTTGTGCAGATTTATAATCCGGTGCAACATTGCGTAGTATAGCTCCTAAGTCCTAACATAATAATTATGTTGAAACTGTACTATCGTGAGTATTAAAAGAAGTATTGCTGTTATGTGTACGTATAGGCAAGGGAGAATATTATGGTATCGTTAATTTTTGAAAAGATATGGTATTATGTGTATGATATGTCAAAAGCTCTATTTGCACCCTCATTTGCTTTGCAATCACAACTATCTATGACGAGTAGGTAAGTACGAATATCTTTGATATTCTTATGTTTTCGTACTCTACTACTCTACTAGGTTTAAAATGCTCTGCTAGAAATGTTTAATTTTTTGATAACCATTGTTTTAGTACTTACCGTGAACCTTATTCAAAAGTTTCTTCTGTCGAGAAAATTAAGTAGGTACCTAGTTGTTGTTGAAATGTGAAGTTTTCCTTGTTAGAGGTGCATCAACATTCTGTGTAAGGCATGTCGCAGGACCAGCTCGCCCGCCCACATTTCCCACTGCGTTGGTTAAACAGCACTCACCCACAACACTTAAGTATTCAGTACCTTGCTCGTGACGCTCTAATGTGGCGCCACGGGGTGTATATTTATAGCTGTTGGAAGTCTAACTTATTGTAAAGTAGGTAGGTACTTATATATTTGCGTGACAATAATCGTTATAGGATTTAGACCGAACGAACGTACAAATGCCTAGCAGTGAATTATATGTATTTTAATTATATTCCTAGATTAGGGTCCGTTGAACAAAATATTTGACCACAAGTACTTATAATAAGAAAAAAATAGTACTCACTAAGTACGTACTTAGTCGTGAAGCTTCCCAAAACTTATACAATACATTCTCGTATAATACTCGTCTAAACATGTTTATTACTTTCCAATTAGTCTGCAGCTTACGGACCATAAAATTACATGTAAAATATAATGAATATCAATTTATATAATACATAATCTACTTGCTTCTCATAATGATTACTTATAGGTAATATAGTATATATTATAGTACTCTATACTAACTGTTTGTAGCTGGTTTTTTTTAAAGTAAGTTACTGTTAATCTCTTTTCACCTTGTCTAAACTGTAAAATAAATACTTGAATATTACCATAAAAAGATTATATTAAATTTACTGTTACTATAAAACTACGATGTTACCTAATTAAGTTTAAAAAGGTTCAGATCCAGTATGATTTATGAATTTTGATAAATATCAAAGATGCGTCATTTCATTAATTGAACTAATTACATAAGTACCTATAATATATACGTATAATACGAAATACTAGGAAAGAGAACTGTTACCAATACCACGAAGACATTTTGTGTGTTGAATCTTATTACAAGAGCAATAAAATTCAGCAACTGACAAGTGTTTACATGTTTTGCTGCTGAATGTATTATTCTTACAATACATACCTACTAAACATCCAGACCCAAGAAAAAGACAAACTTTGATCACGTTAATGTCGATCACTTTGACCTTGTGGCTTGAATACACCCGGCGCAATAGTCAACTTCGCTAACCACTACAGCAATGGCTCTATCGATGGTCGAACTGGCGTAAGGTGGCGTAAGATCACTTGTAGTTATATCTCATAACCATAAGCGTCTGTTTGACATCGAATCGTTAGAATTAATGCAAATGTGGGGTGTATTACAGGGCCACCGCCACGCTTGGGCCTAAAAGCGGCGAGTCCCGGCGCAGGCGCCGACGAAGACTGCAACAGCAACACCAGCCTCGCTGGCAGCCAGCACTCGCACGATGAGCTCGACGCGCACTGCGACAACTCCGGCTATCTGTGGTTCCTCGATTACAAGTCAGTATTGCAATTCATATTCATAAATAGATGGTCCATCCGTTTCCAAGTGTCGCAGGAATTGATGTATGAGAAAAATTATGTTCTGATAAATTGATGGCAAAAAAACGTAACAGATTAAATCAACATATAAAATTAAAGATTGGGTTATTCGTATACGATGGGTTGGGTTCCTGCCTGGATTGTAGAACGTGATTATATCGTATCTATCAACAAAATACCGCCCTTTTTTCGATAGTGCCAAAACCTAAATCTGCGTAAGTAGATTAATTTAAATATTTTCCAAACTTTGGTGTAGGAAAGTATAGGTGCCTAGATATTTAATGAAATTCCAATGAAAACTAAAACAATCTCCCATAAACACTGAGTATGTAAAAGTCGGTTAAAAAAAAGACATTTACTATTTTAGGTAGTCTATTACAAAAATTTCAATTTTTTTTTCTAATTTTGTTCATTACTATCTATATTCCAGCCCTATATTCCGGGATGGGTCGTGCCACCACACATCGGTGTTGTCGTCCGTATCCGCCTCGTACAAGGGTATAAGCGAGCTGGCCTCTCGGTTCGAATTCACGTCCCGGTACAACGACATAGCGAGGGACCTGGACGCGAATCTTGCCGAGGCGGATATGGAGAGCTTCAGAACAGAAGACATACACGCGCTGCTCATGACCGCCAACTTACCTCACGACGCCGTAGTAGAAGATAGGACGCACGATGTGAGTATACAATCCCTTATTCATAAGGTTGGAGGGCCAACGCAAAACACAATCGTACCGCTCCTACATCGATCACCATATAACGAGGCGGCGGTATGCCACTTGTTATGATATCCTGCCTCATATTTACTACGAATTTATTTTTTTAAAACCTGCTGTAAGTATTTTTTTCCCGCTCTAGGCAAAGTTTAATCTTGACAATCCGTTCACTAGATTCGGAGATTATCGTGAACAGACAGACAGAATTTTTTTTTCAAAAAACTCTTTTTTGTGGTTGGTTACTCTTCTTTTACCGCCCCCTGTCAATTTTTTTTTTAAATATTCAGTTTACAGAATAGCGGATTCTACTCTTTTATAATAGTAGGTACTAGGTATAGATTTTTTGTTACTCGTAACAATTCATTCCACTGCTAGGCTTCAGATGAATGAGATCGAAATTACTATTCTTATTATAATACTTTTCATTGTGATCTCAAACCATCTAGCTAGCTGGAGGTCGTAGAACCCCCCCCCCCCCCCCCCCCTCCCGTCATCTTTACCTGACAACCGTAATCTAGGTAAGTGCTTGTACTCTCGTTCTGATCGACGATGCAGGAGCTATGCGGTTTTGTTTTACGTAAGCGAGTTGGCTAGGCCTAGGCTTTCTTATCGACACCAATTTTATTTCAATATAATATGTAGTTAGATACCTATTTAAAAAACATAATGAAACGAGAATATTATAACCATATATTTAAATTTTAAGTTCATAGTTAATATATAATAATAGAACAGGTATATCAAATTTTACTTCTATTGTAATAGATCAATGTGTTAAAGTGATAAAAATACATAAAAAGAATAACTGTTGAAAGGACATATTTTATGGATATAGAAGAAGGTATGATTATAAATGTGTCAATGAAGAAGATTGAAGAACATTCAGATTGAAGAGGCAGAAATCAGCAGATAGTCAAAGATTTTGCATTTTACATGAACCTAGAGACTTGTGAATGTAATGAGTCGAAAGCAGTTGCAAGTTCTGTTTTAGGTTACCTGTCCTTAGTGTTTGACCTACATATTATAATAATTACTCTGCACCAAATTATTGCTCCTTAGAAATTCTCTCATCGTTTAACCCACTTTCCAATAAGTCTACGAAATGTTAGTGGTAAAATAAGTCTGTTAGTTGAATACAATTTCATTAAATTATTATTATTATTTCGTCTACAATAATATTCGTACGACGTTACTATCCGTACTATTCGTTCGTAAGAAGGTAAACTATCATTAAAACCGTGTTACTAATAAAATTTAATAATTATTTATTTTCCCTTTATACGTATTTATAAATTTATTTTTGTTATTTACCTACTTACCTACATATTATCTACATAATATATAGTTTCCCCAATCCAATATTTAATTTTATTTTTGAGTACCTCTTCTATTATCTATTAATTTGTTACAATAGTATGTATTTTATATTTTACAGCTCTGCTTCTCTCTTTTTGTTTGTGAGTGATGTTCATTAATCATGGTATATTGCAGAGTAATCCCCGAGGCGAGATGTTCGCAAGTATTACCAGCTCTATCATGGAAAAGTTTCGCTTCGACAGCTCATTCAGTGCGGACAGTAGTTTTCAGGTTCGCCCTAACATTGCTGTTCGTTGTTTCATTATTCAGTGCATCATAATCATTTCATTTTCCCATTTTTATCACTGTTTCTGTGTCGCAGTACCTAATTTTTGTAATGTCTACCACTAGCGCCCTCTTACAGCAAATTAAAGTAACTGTTTTTTAGTTCTAATTGATGTTGCAGCGCCATCTAGTGAGTCTTAAAGATAGATTTTTTATTGAAAAGTTTTAATACCTATTAGAACATCAATATATTATTTAGTTACCTGCTACCTAGTTAGGTATTTCTGAAGTACGTAAAATGGGTTGTACCTTATGCATTTATCCCACGATTTATTTATTCTTAATTCCGATTTAGGTATTATTTCTTATTTTATTTATCGAATTATCACAATAATTTTATCGGCTTGACTGCAATTGATTGAATTTGATTGTTTTCGTACTGAAATCTGTTCATATCAACTAGTATCGAGCTAAAACGATATCAACTATAAAATAGTCGCAACTTGTAGTTTTTAGACAAAATATAATAATTTGTGTAAAAACTATTAGGTGTAGCAGTGTTTTTTATTTTATTCCTGGGACAGTCAAAAGTGCTGTTACCTACTGAAAACTTAGATCCAAAATTTCCACGATCTTCCAAAGAAGACATTTCAAAGTATTGCTTATGTTCTGAGCAGGAATTTAGCGTTTTAGACCTATTGCAATTTGCAGCTGTAAGAAAGGTGCTTAAGAAAATGCTTTTGCAATTTTCGATACTCGTTATATGTATACTGTACCTACCTACCGAATAAGACGTAGGCGACCAAACGCTGCAATACCTACTCCAGATGACTTCTATAAAATACTCGCTGTTTGATACTTCCATAAATTCTACTTCTATACGGTTACTCTTTTTGACTAATCCTGCATTACCTAATAGGTACCTAATATCATTCCTTTTTTTCGTACTTCCTTTCCGAAACCGACAAGTTTAGTAGGTACCTACATGGCTAGAGAAGTGAATAAATGGAGGTTATTTTTGTCATTAAATGACATGTGATGTCAAATAAAACAATTTGGTACATTTGTCTGTACCAATTATTATTATCTTGTCCTGAATAAATAAATAAATCTCTGACTCAAACACATGGTCAGAATAAGATCGATGACGTCAAGACTAAACAATGTACCTACTTAGTACGGTCTACGTAGGTACATTGTTTAGTCTTGACGTCATCGATTTCTGAAATCGTCACGTTCGTTATAGTAATTATCCATTCCACTTGTGCCCCAATACTGTCAGAGAAGTGTACTCGAAGTGCAGAGAGTTATTATAGCTTTAATACGATTTTTTATTGATAACGTGTGATAGCAAGACATTTGCTGCTTTAATAACGGGAAGGTAGCTTGTCCTAAAGTACCTACACTGAAAGTCGCTAGAATCTTTTTAAATTACTCGTACCTATATTCAGCTCACATCAGTAGGTAATAATTCTTTGGATCTTCACAAATGACAATAACAATATGCACCGTCTCTTTTTGGTTTAGGTTTTTTGAATTGAATTGAATTTTTTGTCATTTTTGGAAATATAATTTCTACAGCCCAAACTGATGTAGCTGTATCTACTACGTTTTTAGAAAAAAGTCCTCAGAGGTTGAGTCTGCATTCATGACAATACTTCCTGAACAGATTGGTGGGCCTCACTATGGGTACGTCAGTCCCACGGGATGTACCAGTAGTAAATATAAAATAAGAACACTGCCAATGTGTGCGTGTGCCGTTCACACTGAATTGCGTCAACCGCTTGTTAGCTCCCTCGTCCCCTCACTCCCTCCTCATGCGCATGTATGTGTGAGTGCTCTATATTTAATTGTCTTTCTGTGTGGTCGTGCGCATGCCGCCGCCATGTGTGAGTTACCAATGAAGTCTATCCTGTAAGCCACATGTTCTCAAACTATTGCTTTAACCACTATTTCAATGACCTCTTTATACTCCTCATTTCAAGTACCTACTTACTTACTGTGCTGATGCATTCTTTGTTCACAAATTTCCTCATTTTACATGGGCTTGTGATATTTCAAAACCACACTCAAAGGAACGCCAACCTTGAAAATATTGCCGGTATACGCTAACAAGTTAATCAAATAAAAGGCATCATTACGCTAATTAACCATTCATTACATTTTATGATCTGATTTGAGCTTTCGAACTGCATTTTGACGGCAGTCATATGCTACAGTCAATAGTGATAGCACGTGAAATTATTGGTCACTGATTGGTAACAGACATTTGTACCTATATCTTGTGTTTATTTTATCTATAGTTTGAAAACCACTTGCTATGGCTATTATTAAAATTAATATCCCCGCAGCCCCAGTCGTACCAGAACTCTCGGGAGTGCCGTACCGTGCGCCACATAACTTCTTGCAATGAAGTCGATTTCAAAATATACCTTATGTGAATTTTATTTAAACTGTAGACACCTTATCGATAATTGTGTTTGCGTTAGATAAAATCTGTGCCTACTGATACTTTGATAACTTATTATTAGTACTCTGATAGTGTGTGATCTAGGGCAAAGCTCAGGACGTTATAATTTGACAAATAGAAATTGAGTGGTTCCGTGATCACGTGTGGTGGGGAACAGTGGAAATAAACTGTGAGATTTCAAAATGGGCGTGACCGAATACGATTGGGAATCCTATTATAATGGCTACTATTCCGTAAGTTTGAGCCTGGTATTTAATACCGCATGGTGCATATCAACTAGCTTTTAATTATCTACCTACAGAAGTTATTTTTATTCCACCTAAAATTATCCTTATTATTCATTCATGAACAAATTTTTCTAGATATTTTTACTACCTATTGAACAATATTAAAGCTTAAAGCTGACTTAATAAAATATCAAAAGATTATAATATTATAGTCGGCTATTAGCTACTGCTACCAATGTGCTTTTATTTTTTTGTAAAATCAATCAAATAGTTATAGAGATGTGTTTTTATACGAGTTGGTATGTCATAATATCGAGGCAATTAAGGTAACTAATTACCTACTTACTTTCTCATCACAGTATATTTAAAAAATCTGTATGATCGCCAATATTTTCAAAAACTGCACCACTATTTCGAAACTACCCTCATTTTGTATTTTTTTTTCAAACTTTGTTTTAACTATTCAGCTTACTAATAACGAAGACTAACGTTAGTAATAAAGTTAGCACTAGACATAATGTTGTTTCTAAATTACTCTCCAACTTTTAAATATGGTTAGTTTTAGTTCATTAACTTCTTTATTTGTACAATACCTAGGTAGTTAAGTGGTATCTATATGAAAACAATGGTGCATGAGTGGCTGTTGATTAATTTGTTATGACCTCATTTAGCAGGAAAAGGACGAAGTTGACGATAACAATTAACTGACGTCATTTAGGTTCATTACAGTGTGCTAACAATTTTTTTATTAACCTATATTATAAGTAAATTTTTTTCACAACAGTCTTAAAATTATGGTAAGCTTTTAGGTATTTTTTTAATATTAGTTAAATAAGTAGGTACCTACTTACTGTATGTTTAAAAATCAAGCTTAATACAATTAAGGTAGGTACTTAATTTATTAAAATTATCATAATTTTATTATTTAACGACATGATATCATACGTATTTAATATAGATACCTACTTAGTAAACATATTATGGTTAGGTAGGTACATAGTACCTTAGCTGGTAGCACTTAATTACATTTAGTTAGCAAAATATTTATAATAATATATGTATATTATTATAATTTAGTTTTATCTTTTTACTTCAATACTTTTGAAGAACTTATACCTATAATATATTTCTAGTTGAGTTTTATCAGAAGCATAGGTTACTATTAGTAACATTAGGTAAAGTAGGTAGGTACTTGTAGTAAAGTTTTATTTTAGAATGGCTCCGTGATTTATATAAACGCAAGAAGCATTTCCAATCCTACAAATGCGTATTGCATCCGTGTCCAGAATTAAACCTGCAACGTAAATGTTTATGTTCCAACTAACACACGCATACATTTTCGTAATCTTCCTGAAACCATTTCGGGAACCCGATCTGTTTGCTTCACATGTTCAAAATATATATTAAAACAAAAATTATATTGATCGCAAACTCGCAACTTTAATATTATCAGTAGGAAGAATAGATATTTCTCTGGGTCACCGAGCTTCGCTCGTTGTGTATAGCGCCATCTGCTGTTAAGTAGAAAAACAAACACTCATTTTTTATTGCCTGAAAACACGAATAAAACGACGTTTTCTAAAAATGAAACCTAGATCGATTGATCGCCACCAAAACCCCCTGCATACTAAATTTCATGAAAATCGTTGGAGCCGTTTCCGAGATTCAGAAGATAGTAGATAAGTATATTATGGGTGAGACATTGTTTAATTCTGTTAAACATGAGACATTAGTTACGTATGAACGGCATTATCATAACAACAAACTTATGCACAACTATTCTTAGATGTTTACTCTCTTATTACGAATGAGTGTATCGATGTTACATGATGGCACAGGTGTGCAAATATTTGCAGATGCGGATAAAATACAAGTATACTGAATCGGTTTCTCCTTGACAGGGTGAAGGGTCCGTTGGTTCAATCAACACCATGTCCATATGCAAGTCGGAACTCCTATTCTCCCCGGTAAAGGAGGGCGTCCATGGCGTCCATGGCGTTCACTTTAGCGTGGATAGCCTCGACTGCGAATTGCCAACCGAACAGGACCTCATCCTCACATGCCAAGCTAATAAGGACAACTATACTATAGCGTTCGAAGGCAGCCTCACTACTTACTCTGAGGACAGCGAGTGCATTGAACCGGCCGTCAATCAAATACATGGTGAGCTTTAAACAACAATCCTTTTTCTAAATGGTAGATTATCAAAACGAAAAGTGACTGTTTGACTTTTGAGAGATAAAAAATAAGGAATGTTCGCAATAATACGTAATTATGTGATAACACTAACCCGATGACTCATGATTATTCTTCTAATATGCTAACAGATAACGATGGTGACGAATTTTTTTTCAGACAAATTGGATCAGGACGTTGTAAATGTTACTATAGATAATGATGAAAGAACGCGCAGGAATTTAGAGTTATTAGAAAGATGCAAAAAAATAACCAATAAGCTAACGACGTCTATGGCTAGAAGTGATTTAGGATTAACTACTTGGAGTAAGCTTAAGAAACAAAGTAGTCAATCACCACTGAAAAGGTTTGTGTTTGTGTGAAAAAAAAATAAAACCTAGTTTAGATGTTATTTATTCATTATTTTTAACAACTATTTGTTTATTTATTTTTAAGGCATCCATCAGGGAATAATAATGAGAATTCTAATGAATCTAATGATGATACAAATGAACTTAACAATTCTGTTATCAAAAGTCAAAGCTTGCCAAATCTCTACCGAAGAAAACTTCTAAGCAGCTCTATAAATTCTGCTGCTCTCAGTAACTCAACGGTAAGTGATTGAAAAGAAATATTATTTGATCTTCGTTCATCGTACTTTTATAATAAAGTATAGTAGTTCTATGTCTGTAATATTGAGATAAACACCTTCTATACTCTATATAGTGTCTTGTATCTGTCCGGACTATTCAGATTGACTTGATTTTCATGAAATTTGATGTACATATTGTATCTTATGTACTTTTTAAGTCACGTAATTTTTATCAATCGCATTTAAAATAAATAATACTATGTTTTTTTTAAGGTTGACTCATTCACCGTAAATCAAAGATTAACTGGTACATCGACATGTATGAAAGTATACGATGTTACTCAAAACCGTTCAGTACATGGAAGTCAACACTCGGAACCTATGAGCACGTCATCTACTGAAAATCAGACTTCATCAGACAGAAGTCAACAAAAGCCTTTTAGTTTGGTGAAATTATTTATGAAACAAAAAAGTAGCGATGGTGTCATAGGGATGGATCAGTTAGACAAGTCTGAGTGTTGGCCTTCTAGCTCAGGTGGCGAAAGTGGCGATTCAATTGGAGACAAAAAAACTGAGAACATAAAATCTACTGAATGCCAGCAAGTAGAATTACCAAATGTAAGAGAAGAGTTTGCTACAGTTGTCTACGAAGAAATACAAGTTACAAATCCATATAACGTATATGATGAAGTTTTGATTGAAGAAGAGGAAAGTATGGATGGAATTAAACTATCTGACAGTGAAACAAATCTTTATGCTACTGTCAACAAACCTTATAATATTAAAAGAACAAACACTACCATGATGAATAGTCCTTCGAAGATGAGGAACAACAGAAAATCATGTTCGTCTCAGTCTTCAGGAACAAGTGTCAGTATTTCCAGCTGTTCTGAATCAGATAGAACACAAATAACTAGGATGAATAAAATTTTGCAACGAGAAAAACTTCATGATTCCAAAGCAACTTCCACACATCTTGAAGTAGATACGCTAGATAAGAGTATCCAAACGTCAATCATGCAACGTTCACATTTGTCTCATGAACGAGACTTATTCAAGGTAGTAGAACCTTCTTTCCTGGCAAAACTAAAGGAAGGGGATTATGAAAAGCCTGTATTTGTGTTATATCCAAATTATACAATGCCTGATATTAGCTTCTTGCATGGTAGACCAAATATTTACTTAAATCCTTTGAAAGTAAATGTACAAAATACAACAAAAGAAACCAAAACAAATAAATTACAAATAAAAGGAAAACGTCCATTTTCTTGTAATGATGTTGAAACACTACGGAAGAAGGGATTCGGACACATCAAAGATTGGGAATCTCTTAACTTCTTACTACCGAATGAATGTAAGCAAATTCTATCTGAAGTACCTGAATTTTCACAACACATTAAAGTCAAAGAAAGTGTAGCAAAATGTAGTAATAAGTATTGCAACGCTTCCCCAACGTCGAAACAAAAAAACAGACACACGATTTGTGATTGTAATAATTTAGCTCAGAACACAGCTGTATCATCTAGTTCTAGCACAGCTACACAGCCCTCATCTGGCTATAGAGGTTCATCAACAATATTGACCGATTCATCGGCTCAAAATAGTCCAGCACCGGTAGGAAACTTTAGCCCTTTGTTCGTTTATCGTTACGACAGCGCCACAAGCTCAGAGGCCGGTAGTGCTAATAATGATGGGATACGAAAGAAAAATATAGTATCAAGGCGATCATTATCGTTAGCAGATCAAAATCGCATAAGTAAACAAGGTGAATTAGCTCCTCCAAGGCCACCATTACCAAAGAGTATATTACGAAAATCTATGGATAAAACTCGAAAAACAAACGCCCACACTAAACGCTACAGTATGTTTGAAATGGATGAGCTCATTCAAGATCCGATGGTGTGCATGACAGCAGCCACTGAACGCAAAACTAAAAGAAGATCACTTCAAGAACCTTACTATACACAAAATCAAAATATAGACTACAGAAAAAATAACGATTTAGCAGCGAAAAGGCTGTCTCAACAATTTTTAGATGCAGCTGAAAAAGATGCTGATTTTAATGAATATTACCAAGATGAAGGGGTTGAGACAGAGAGTAGCCTCGAATCGGGTAAATCAAATGAAATCAAATTACAAAGACCACATACTCCACCTCTGCCTAAGCCAAGAACGAAGAAAATTGAATACACAGAATTCCCACCCCCAGGTGCACTAATCAGCAGTGCTGATTTACAACAACTTGAGGAATTTCTAAAACAAAGTGGTTTGAATTGTCAGAACATGGACGATTGGGATCAAAATCAAGTGCAAAAGGTAAGAAGTCAAGTAACAAAATTTCTTCAAATGAAACGATCTCAAGAAGAGAATCAGAGATCTACCGAATCTAACAGTAGTAGTTGCAATAGTAAAAAGTCTGTAAGCTTTGCGCAGAAGTCTGATACTGCCATTGAGGCTCAACAGATTCAAGCGAAGGCAGTGGATGAGCTAAAAGTGACCACCATAGCCACTCCACCTAACTCGCCCAATATCTCGGCTATGATAGCACAAAGGCATTATCAGGTAACATTTGTTTAAAGAAAACCTTTATCTCATCTCATTATCTGTGCTCAAATTCCGTGAGTAGACTTAGTTTTCGGTAGTATTTTTGTTTCTTTAATTTTATTTTTTGAGGAACTACCTATGTATTTGGTGTCGCTTTTTATTTTTTTGTCACAAATGTTGCCAATAAGCCTTTATGTTTTACACTTTCATATGCATTTTACTTTTGTTCAGCTTTAATCACTTGCTTACTTTACTCATTAACATATATTAATTTATCTATTATATGTCTTTTTAGTAGTTTACGTCAATATTGTTGTAACTTTAACTTCAGGGCAAGAATTTAGCTGAAATCCCTATTTGTGAAGAAACTGAAGTAAGTCCAGACGAGTTTGGAAGTCCTGTCCGAGCTGAAAATAGAAGAAAATATGATCTCATTGATATGTCGCAAAAACGAGGTAAGTAATTTAAGTTTTAAGTTAATCTATAATTTTTACAGATATGAGAGTGGACTAGTGAAAACGGTTCGTCCAATTTTAGAGATTTGATATTTAAATACCCAATAAAAATATATCTTCTCATAGTAAAATAATATAAACTAAAAAGTTGTAAAAACAACCTAGTTTTATTATTTGAGCGTTTGTAATCAATGGTATCTTTTCAGCTCTGGTCTCAAACGTCACTGACGCAGTTGAAATGCTCATTCAACACTTCTCGCCTGCTACTGATCAGGCCGAACTGATTTTCTTGGGTGACTCTAAACAGTCTCCAGCCTGTGCTAAGATAGCGTTGAACGCGTTGTGCCCTGCTTTGTACGCGATATTCCGAGACGGCCTCAAAGAAAATATTGAGACATCTTTTGGGGCGGTGAATAATTCTGTATGGCAAATGGTAGAAGCTACAGCTAGACAAGGTAAAAAGGACTCACAATGTTATTTTTTTATTAGAAAATAAATTAATATAGATCGTTATTTAATTTCGAAATTATTATCTATTCAATAGGTCCAATAACAAAATCTCTTAATGAGCTAGTATTGAGGATAAACAGCGAGGATGCGGTAACTGAGGGACTTGTCAAGTTTAACTCGTTCATCCTCGGGCTTCTCAAGTAAGTACCAAATTACTTCTTACGTCATAATATAATATTTACACAAAAATCTTATGCCTAATTGCACGCATAACTATATTAAGAATATTAAAGGTTGAATAGTAAAGGTAACTAAAGATGTATTCTCTCTTCAGGCAGATCTTATAATATTATCTTATGTATTTATTATATTATGACATATTGTAATATCATATTATGGATGTATATGTTTATGTGTAATCATGGACCAATATAAAACTAGTTTTATTGGTCCATGGTGTAATGTATAGGTAGTTATAAAAAGTTTATGAATTTATGTTAAGTATTTATATACTGAAAGTTGAAACATCGTCTTCCTACTTGCATTGCAATTATCCTATGCACCCGATGGTTGTCTAGAAGAGATCGCTCTGAGCGATAAGACCGCCTATTGTTGCACTTCATTGTAATTTTTATTATTAATTGTTTTTTTTATTGTGTTTCAATAAAGAGCTTTATCTATCTATTTTTGTGATCACATTGTGCACTCATTTCTACGAGACAGTTTTTGTTTATTTTAATTATTTATTTATTTTACATCAGTAAAATACAATATTTACATGTCATAATATTTCAGTACATTTCATAAGTTATAGTGATTAGAATAGGTTTGCTAAACTACTTAGTAGCGGACAAGTAGTAATAATTATATTATTCATATTAATAAAAATTATATTGGTAAAAATATACATTATAATCCTACTAATATTATAAATGTGAAAGTATGGATATTTGCATGTTTGGATGTTTGTTACTCAATCACGAAAAAACGGCTGAACGGATTTGGATGAAATTTGGCATGCACGTTGTCAGGGGTACAGAGAAGGACATAGGGTACTTTTTATCCTGGAATTCCCGCGGGAACTCCGAAATTACCGTGGGCGAAACTGCGGCTCACAGCTAGTATGTATACATATACTTTACTTACAGCTTTACTAAATTTACATATTTGCTTCTTTGCTAATAGTGCACAATCAGTGGACGCTTGGGTCTCCTACGTGCGGACTCGGGAGTCGGTCCTCGCGAAACATTATGGGCCCGATTCCTTGATCCTCGCCGGCTGTGTGGGGGAGTCGCACTGCAGGGCACTGTTGGACACGTTGCTGGCCAGCCTCGAGCCGCTCAGATTGCTGCCATTCTCTCTGGATCTGATGTTCGAAATGCGTGAACTGCACAGAAGTTTCAAGAGGATCGAGAGCGAAATGCGCGCCGCTAGTCGGGTATGTATTCGAGAAGTCCACAATACATACGTGTACATTTCATCTTGTCTAATAACCAAATTAACAGATCGCGTTCTTGACAAAAGTAGATATTGACTAATAAAATTTCCTATTTACCAATAACTATTTCTACGTGCTACAGTTTTTCTATAATCAATTACTATGCCCTGGGTTTTGGTAAGTAATAGAACTCACTCGTGCAGACATCGCTTTATTTGCATTTTATCGGTTACTGCATGGGCTTTCGATTCACTGCGAACGTAGTAACTTATATGCCACGAATAATTTTGGTATCAGCCAACTTCTAACACTGTATCGTGCATTGCTTTCATAAAATGCAAATAAGGTACTTCACCTACGACAAGTTAGAACAACTGAAGAAACGCTAGCATGGTGCATGTATACCTAAACGAATAATTTGGTGTATTTAACAGCCTACCTCAATTAACTCACCGCCACTAACATTGAACCAGCGGAATTTGCTCAAGTTGGTCCGTTCGATGCACTCCAGTGGCGTCTTTGAAGACTGTCAAACGAGCGTTGTGATGAGGCAAAAAGAGCCCAAACACAGAGAGCCTTCGACTCCCGATTTGTTAAACGATTCGGCCAACGTTAAAACTACCATAGAGAAAAATAGACCTCGGTCGTGTGTCAATCCAACCGCTATCGGATACGATATGTGTCCTAACAATAGTAGAATTGGATTGGAGAACAACCGCAGATGGTCCGGGGTGCAATTAGGCTCGAAACTGATGCAAGCCTTTGACCGGCTGGTGTTCGATGACAGCGATGATTACACTGACAGTCTCGAGAACAATAAGCCCGTCGCGAAAACACTCACCAACGAAGTGAAGGTAACACGCCGCGGCTTTGTGCGTAATGACTGTGCTTACATTTTGTACTCATTTGGTTTAATTCTGTGTGTTTTGTTTGCGAAGTATGTTAAAATTAATCAAGCTTTTTTTATTTGCAATTTCTATGCGTAGGTGTTAAAAATTTCATTTAAGAGTGCATGTGTTTTTATTTTATCATTAAAACATTTTGCAATATTTTAAGACGTATGAAAAAATACGCGTTGCCAAAACATTAGTGGAAACTCGCTTTTATCTTATAGCGTTGTGTAAAAATTCCAAAATTACTGTACACCAAAGACACCGCTACAATATATAAGTATAATAGGTATATTTAGCAAAAAGCTATTGGAATTTAAATTAACGATGATTTGAGTATTACGCATAGCCTATATTATTGCGTAATTTGCGCGTAGCTGGACTGCAGCGGCGACGAGCAATGGCGGCCGGGGTCTGCAGGGAGCTGCGCCAGCGCGAACACAGCCAACGCCAGTAGCAACTCAGGCGGAAACAAGTTCAAGCGGCTACAACTCAAATGGGAAATGCTGAGCAACGCCGAGAGCCCAACATCTTCACCAGGTAGATATTTTCTATATCTATGTACTTTAAAAATAAATAAATAATTTGTTAAAAGGGGAGAAAAAGAGGTTAAAGTTTGTATAGCATCGTCAGTTTTGAAGTGAAGGTGTTGAAAATCAGATTTTAACTCTTCTTTTGAAACAAACAATATACCTACGTATGAATTGTCTTTAAAGGTGTCTGTGTTTTTATATTTAGGTAAATATATTATTTAATAAATTTAAAAAAAACTAAGAAAGGAATACCAAGAAAAAAGAATAGGATCGATTCAGTGATTCCAGAGTATGTGTTTATTTTAACGTGTAATTTTTATCATTTATCTATACCAGGAGAATCTTCACCTGCCGCTGCTCGTGGATCGAAAATCCCTCGACCTGTATCATCTCCAGTTCGGCCGCAGGCGCCTGTGCTGCAGTCGCCTGTCAAAACTACGCACCGGTAAAAATCAAACAATTTCTTAACTTAACGAACTGATTTCATGCGGAGGTGAATCTCCCAACAATATTCGATGATAAAAGTCCATGCACACCTGTGATATACACTATTAATCAGGTGTAGAAATATAATACTATACCATAAATTTACAATGTTTTATAAAACTTATACTTACTAAATCAATATTCAAATTAGTAGGTATAACATACATATTAATTATATTACGAGAATTGAGATGCAGGTACGTTCTGTATAACAATGGAGAGATAACGTACGCATACTTATTGGCGCAGTGTTTTTGGAATTGCACCATGAAATAATGTAAATAGTATTATGATTTTCATACCACCTGCTCGACAATGTTCAATTACATATCACGCCATCTCAACGTAAAGCAAGGCATTACATCCCAACCCAGGGGCAGGGAGGTAATGTTGTATGAAACTCCCAAGGGAGTAAAGTGATTTGAGTTTGGAACGTTAAAATTTGTAGGAAAACTCTTAGCATTTTATTCTTTTTATGTGATCTGCCTGTGGTGGCCAGTTAGATTTTCCAATAAACCCTCTTTACAATGTCCGTTTAAGAGGGTTTATGTCTCGCAGTAGGTATGAAAAGTAGAGTATGCACCTCGAGGATAAAGCCTGTCTTCGTCACGGGCAGCTTAAACCCCTCGCTTCACTCAGGACTCTACATAAGTCCCTCGCTTCGCTCAGGGGTTAAATTTTTAATTCCCCTCGCTCGGGGAATAACTCTAAGAGCCCTTCCTTACGCTCATGGTACAATATGCCGCCCGTAACGTAAGACACTGCTTTACTCCCTCGGTGCATAATCTACTATTATGACCTTCATCGCGGTGAATTAAGAAACATGAAACTTCGCTCTAGAAATGACCTAACGAAAAATTGTGTTGCAGTATACTATACTAGTAAGCTACAAATTTAAATAATTATGACGATTTGTCCCTAAAATAGATATGATTTTATTTCAGTGGTATACCAATACCGGTTCGCAAGGGCTCGTCGCCCACGGCTGCGGCTGCCCCACGCCCCTCGACCACCACACAGAGAATTAATACCAAAAAACCTCCTCAACCGGCGAACAGGTAAGTTTAAAAAACCTTTTGAGAAACGTTGCAAATCAGTCAAAATTCTATGACTCGAATTATTTATTTTCATGTTATTATGCAATATAAAAAAATATCTATTTATGGTGATGGTTTTTACTTTTTTGACAGTCGTATACTTGAACTTTTAAAAGTATTTCTACAAGATTAGGGTGGGTGGCTGGTAAAGTGACGTTTGAAGGTAAGATGTCTCTAAGATACTTAAAGTGTATTTCGCGATATTTAGACAGACTTTTTACTGTTCAAGGAAGTTACACAGGAGCTACAAAAAGTTTATCATAAAAATAAATATTGAAATAAAAAAATACTCCAACGGCTTTTAAATATTTTGAAAAACTTCTATAAAGTCCTCTTCAGTTTCATAAAAGTACCAGATCTTACCTATTATAAGATTTTTTCATATACAGGTGATCTCATAATATAGGCCGTCTCAATTTTACATTTAAGCATCACTTTCACAGCTGATTAATTCTACTTCTTTCTCTGTGCCTCTATTTTTTATATGGGAAAAATGAAGCTTGTATTTTAAGCCATATACCTAATTATGCTTCTATTTAGCTAAGTACTTTGAATATTTACTGCAAAATACCGACAGAAACATCGCTGAGACAACAACGAAGAAATTGAACACGAACAAACCACGAGTGACGAATGAAGTCATTAAAAATACAACAAATGTTAAAAAGTGGCCGTATGTACATTTTATGGAAAAGTCATTAATCGTACTAACACGTGCTAATGCCAATTTTATTTTGAGAATTAACACATTCTTGATAACAGCATGATGAATAAAATTATAGGAACTCCATTATCCAAACTTCAATTTTAGTAAAGTGCATAATGTATGTAAAGATATTATTTAAAATGTAAGGTTTTACAATTCAACAGCGGGGAAACAAAAACCAATTTTTTTAAAGTATTCGTTTATTTTAATGCTACGATAGAATTATTTTAGTATAGTTAAAACATATTAGAATTATTCTATAGGTACGTTTATTTTTAAGCAAATTTTAGCTTGTAATTTTACGCGGACTGTTAAAAACTACAACCCGCCAGCTTGATCCACTGTCCAAGAGACCACAATACCGTGAAACGAAACCTAACTCTATTTTTTTCTGAGGAATGAAATTTCTATCTATACCTATATTATAGCTCTCTGGTGGGTTTGAAAAGATTGCCTTTAATAATAAGGCCGCCTTTTAATCCTGTTTTTGTGAGGAATTAAGTTAGAATAACCCTGTCTTTCTGAGAATAGAAGTTAGAACAACCCTGTTTTTTCTGAGGAAACAAATTAGAACAACCCTGTTTTTTCTGAGGAATAAAGTTAGAACAACCCTGTTTTTTCTGAGGAACGAAGTTAGAACAACTCTATTTTTTCCTGAGGAATGAAGTTAGAACAACCCTGTTTTTCTGAGAAATGAAGTTGGGACCTCTTTTAATGGTGGGGTGTTACACAGGACATCCAGGGTGGACCAGGCGCACCAGGGCGGTGCCGGTGCTGTGCCCAGGCCCTCGTCGCTGCCCTACGGCCGCAGCGCGCCGCCCGCCGCTCCACGCCGCGCCGCCTCCTCCTCCGCAGCCCGTGCCAATCATACCACCAACCACCACAAGCACAAGTAATCCTCTTTATCTATCTACTTATAGCTATAAGGGTTGGGGTGAAAACGTGTCATAAAATTAATACAAACAAGTAATTATTCTGACTTAAACTTTTCCGGCTTTCATCTTAATAATGATAATCGTTACAAATTACAATTTGTGCCATGAGGAACTTAATGAGGGTTATAAAAATGATTAAAAATGATTTCATCAATTTTACAGGATATTGTGTTATGGAATTTGCGTCGCTCAATGAGTAAAATTGAAGGAATAGCAAAACATCGAATTAAAATATCGCCATATGTTCAGAATTTGTACCTACTTTTGCGACTCTAATAGGTACAACTTTTTCTTCCTATCAGTGAAAGTATTTTTGAAACGGATCAATAGTTCTGGAAATCACATCCAAGCTTACATAATATCCCCTTTTTATTATTGGTGCAGACTGTATACATTTGTTTTTGATTTGATTTGACGATTTTATTTAATGTATTTTCTATTAAATAATAATATATGTGTGTATAGTGTTAGGTACCTAACTACTAATAATTATTCTAGGTGTCATTTTAGGTACGCACGATTACAGTATGTCGCACAGTACAGATGTAACTAAATGTCGCACTTTCTACCTTTCTCTTTCTCCTCTTTCTCTACCGTAGGTTGCCTATGAAAAGATAGCTCTTTAGCAATATAGGTCACCCAAATTGTACACATTATGTAAAAGGTGTTTAACTGTGTGTGCAATAAAGTATTGATATTTGAATTGAATTGAATTAATGGTGTTCCTACCTACAGATACGTGAGAACACTTTGGCACCGACTACCGTCAGATTCGGGTCACCTCGCGTTCAACGAGGGCGAGCGTCTTCGGCTCGTATTGGAGGTCGATGATCAGTATCTGCTTTGCTGTCGCGGGGAACAGAAGGGCCTGGTGCCGAGGGAGGCGGTGTTGCTCGAGGACTTCTGATATTGGCAGCCGTAGCACGAGTGGTCACCTTGCTGGCGGCCGTTGCGCTTCAATGATGACTTTCGGCATTAAATGGGGGTGTGCTTGGAAAAGATACGTTCAAAGCCGGTGAACTACTTACGTACTTTTGGTGTGAATGTGTTGGGCTCGTGAAATCATACGAGTATCGCCGAGAGAACATCAGTGCAATATGATTGATATTTCGCGGTGTAGGTTTCCTTGTTTGGTTTTGTGGTTTTGGAGACTACATATTTAGCTGTTTTCGTTCAGTTCTTTTGGATTAAAGCTAAAATTTATCAATGTGTAAATACATAGTTTCGTGAGTTCGTCTACGTCCTATGCGATGACGGACTATTCTATCGCGCCGACATTCAATAATTTATCTAGGTTTGATGTTACACCCTGTATAATTACCCATTCATACTTTATACTCTTGAATCACTTCATAAAATATTGTCTATGAAAGTTGTAGTAAAATCTAGTCTTACATTTTAGGGTAGGATGTCTCGGTTGTTGGTAAGTATATTTGTATTGTACGTGTATCGCAAGATTGACAGGTAACACGTTTGTCATCCTAAGTACCATTCACTAAAGTCTATAGTTGAATGTTTGATCACAAATCACAATTAGTATAATGGCATTAACTGTGAATACTTCATTAATGCGATGTGATATAGATAATGTTAGTTACTTATTTATTTTTAAGAAAGAAATCTCATACCTTTAAGGACAATCTCTTTTGTAGTTACTTCGCTAAATTATTCGAAATTGTTCGCTAAGAGAAAGACGCCCATTATAAATTCAATGTTTTAATAAATTACTTCAAATTGTGTCCAAATTTACCAATATAAAATATTATTAAAAAAATAACTAAATATAATAGTTATGCCATACCACATAATTATTGGCTCTAGAGTTAATAGACGTACTTATAGGTAGATTTATAAAATAATTATAAAAGAACCTTAGGAAGTATTTGTCGAAACTTTTGCGTTGCCAATTTGCCAGCAATAGCAGACTAATTTCTTTAATATATATTTTTTCTCAATTCAAGTGACTCTTTTTATAATAACTTTTTGTACTAATTGAAAAGTGCTGTTAGGAAAGAAAATTTCGACATTTGGCAGATGGTTAATCATTTTAAATCTGTTTCCATTAGACTTGTGAGTAACTGGTCTTTGGTCACTAACCGCATGCATCCTTCCTTGCGCACCATCCTTACACAGTCTGTGGTAAATAGACTCACTGCTGCACTCATAGACATTTAATAGTTACTTTACCGGTTCTATTTCTAAATTTTTTTATATAAAAATTTGAAAATCGAACTGTTTAATTAATCATTAAATGTCTCTTAGTGCGGCGGTTAGAACTAGTTTTTTTAGTCGCCAAATAAACTTTGAACTTTGAATTTGACGTTATTAACCATTTTTGTATTGGAAATGTTTCAAAATGTTAAATTATTCAAATAAAAGCTCATTTGACAACTGTAAAACAGAATATTAATAGTTACATTATACTACGATCATGCGCTACCATTAGCCGGCCTTCTCTTTATAGCTTGCCCACATTTCGTACTTATAGTTTTAAAGGCGTTTCATGGTGTTGGAATATAATCTGGTGGTGTCGTTTTAACCGCATGCGCCTTTCCATTTAACCCATCCTTTAGTTCCAGCACTGTCGTTAATAATACATCGCCCTCTAGATTTATCTACATCATTTACGGTAATGTAGCGGTCAAACTTTGAATCTTCTTTATTCATAATATACCTGTATCTTTTACACTGACTGTTACCTTATAAATTATGACAAAATACTTCACTACATCACAAACATCGTGATATCACCATATCACTGCTTAAGGCTGGGTATAATGAATAATGAAATAATTGATATTTTTGGTATTGTACTGTTATTGCTCAAGGGGATTGAATTTATTTTTGTGGTAGCTGTTACTTAACATTAGGTTGATATTTGAAAATACTCTAGTACTTGAATTGCATACCTTATTAACTTAGTATTGTCTACTTACTTAGATCGTGGATGAGATTGCAGTATTGTCCAATCCATGGAAAAATTAACTGTATATAATATGGAATGTTATTATTGCTAATGAGAAATTATACTTAGAAGAATTAGATGTCAAAATTGTAACAAACCTTTCAATGCACGATACAGTTCCTTTCGTAGTGGGTCGTGCTATCGAGTCACAATTGAAATTATAGTTATATTCGTAGAGAAAAGTATTCGTGTATTTGCGGCGTCTTTCTCAAGGCATATATGGCTCGTCACGTATAGTTATAAAACCATAACCAGCTTCATTTAGTAATATAAATTGGAATTTCCAACAATCTAATCATGACGTAGGTAGATACTACTGCTCTCCAGTGAACGTACCTACGTTAACGCAGTGTATAATACTATAGTATACAATAGAAATCTTAAACAATAATTGTATACCTACAATCTACATAGATTAAATTAAATAGTTAGTTATTAAAATGTAATACGACCCATGAATGTAACCCATTTGACTGTCATGTCAATCATGAAGTTTAGGTTTGTACAGTTGACATTTTTCATAACCGTTTGTTGACGTTAATTCGCGCTTTGTGACTGGATGATGTGATGTGGCCTTTTGTATTGTATGTAATTAAGGTTATACGTGTAAGTGTGTGTGTTTGTTGCATCGGAGTTATTCATTTTACTGTATACTCATTACGCATTGAAGAAAGCTTCCACAAATATAAGTAAATATAGATAGAAGAAAACTCCTGTCAACGTAGAATCAACGTAAACGACTATGCCTTAAATAGATCCACAGATTTATTATCCACGCGAACGAAATATCGCTTAGCATCAACTTGACACGTAATCGCTTGGCGTGTACCCTTAACTTTAGCATTAGACGACCTAGACGACAGTTAAATAAAAAAAGGAGTTGATAGTTGTAAGTTTTTATCAGCTGTTTATATTGTGGGACGGTGGTGAAAATTTTATATTTATATATCATGACATTATTATTTTCAATTCTTGCGCGTTCACAGATTATTTGATGGGTGTGTTGTAATTTAGTTGTCCTTATTGATAATGGTTTAAGTTATTTAAATGTAAGGTTTTTAGTTGAACTCTAGTTAAAAATTTATTTTCTTAAGAAAAAAAAAAAAACAAAAAAGGCTGTCGCTGGTAGGTAGGCATGCGATACGTCGATAACGAACGACTGAAAACCAATTCCGAATATTTTATCATTAAGTTTACCACGAAAATTTTTTAATATTATTATTATATATTCCGATAAGAAATTTTCAGCGAATGTATTATTAAAGATATTTTATTTTTGTTAAGTGCCATAATTTAATGTATTAACGATCGATAAAATATTATATAATGCATAACCATATAAACCAAATAAACAATAATTATGTAAAACATTTTTGTCTTTCCTTTAAAATAATATCAATCCCTCATTTTGTTAGTTATTATTTTTTCCATGCTCATTGCAAACAATAATATCACTTGTTACTTGGATATAGATAAGCAATAGTGTGTTAACCCACACTGGAGAAATTTTGAGAATTTATTTTTTTAAATTATAGCGCCATTTTGTGCCAACATTTTTTATGTTCAATATTTAGTTACATATTTAAACAATGTAATAAGGTAAACACATAACTAAAAAACGATCTCTAACTCTCAATAAATCGTTCTGAATCAATAACTTTGTTTTGTGGGTTAACATGTTATTGCTTATCTGCGTCCAGTTGTTAGGTATCTCTTCCGACACCTGACGGATAAACCCGGTAAAATACACTCACCGGTTTAAATCTACGGAAATATCAGTTTTTCTAGTAAAGACCAAGTAGGTAGGTACGGTATTTCCTACACCGGGAAAACCATTCAAATAAAAAAAACAACTATACCTATTATTATACTGCGACGTTGCATCCTCGAGATTTATTAGAGATGTTTTACTATGTAGTCCATTCTTCAATGTACTAGCATCGCACACAATTATTTAGAGCTATAAAGGAGAATCAAAAATAAAAAGATATTCAATTGACTACTGTGTACCCCTCCTCCCCGCCCCACCCGGCGTAGCGCCTGCGTTGCCGCACGCCGCCGTGCCAGCTCATTCGTTTTTTGTGTGCCGGCATCGCCACTACTAAATAGGTTTTTTGTAATCTTGAGCTAAAATACTTTTTATTCTACCTACAAAAAATAATAAAATAATGTGAAGTTAAAGGTTAACTATGGGTAAACGTACAAACAAAGAGAAAGAAGCGAATATCTCAAAACGACTACAACGCATTGAGCTTTACCTTCGTCGGTCCCTGTGCATCAGACATGCGATGGTAAGTCGTTGTTTACTCACCTTTAGGTGTCACATTATTATAATTCAATTAATAAACAAATAAATGGAAAGCTTTGATAATATGCATTCATCGTAAAATTACCCACCTTTGTGTGTTCTTGAACCATCGTTTTAACGAGTATAGCCATAATAAAAGCACAGCCAATGTAACATTGCTAGCATACCCACTTTTTATTTCATTTTATGCTTTATTATGCTTTTATTTACGTATGCTTGCTTCTATTTACGTGCCTGTTATTTATGTACTGCTATTATTTACGTGATCATGGTTGATAACAAGATACTCTGACGAAAGAATGGAATATGGCTATTTTTCCTGATGCAATCATGGCTAAGCTATACTACTTGACGTGTTCATGATAGATAGCTTCATCCGTCTCGTGTCGTAACGTGATTACGCCCAAAGACGTTAAAATATTCGAGTGCCTCAACAGCTTGTGCACTACATTTCCAGGATCGTGTCGACTCTAAGCTATACTACTTGAAGTGTTCATGATAGATAGCTTCATCCGTCTCGCGTCGTAACGTGCTTACGCCCAAAGACGTTAAAATATTCGAGTGCCTCAACAGCTTGTGCACTACATTTCCAGGATCGTGTCGACTCTAAGCTATACTACTTGACGTGTTCATGATAGATAGCTTCATCCGTCTCGCGTCGTAACGTGCTTACGCCCAAAGACGTTAAAATATTCGAGTGCCTCAACAGCTTGTGCACTACATTTCCAGGATCGTGTCGACTCTAAGCTATATTACTTGACGTGTTCATGATAGATAGCTTCATCCGTCTCGCGTCGTAACGTGCTTACGCCCAAAGACGTTAAAATATTCGAGTGCCTCAACAGCCTGTGCACTACATTTCCAGGATCGTGTCGACTCTAAGCTATACTACTTGACGTGTTCATGATAGATAGCTTCATCTGTCTCGTGTAGTAACGTGATTACGCCCAAAGACGTTAAAATATTTGAGTGCCTCAACAGTTTGTGCACTATATTACCAGGCTCTCGCGATCGAAATGAGCACCGCTTAAAGTCCAGATCACCCTTAAAGTACCTTCCAAGGTCAACTTCATGTCGCGGTGATTAAACAAGTGCACCCTTACACGAACGATCTGGTTCGAGATTTCTTTCCATAGAAGAGAATTGGGCCTTCGGAGATGAAAACCGAAGTGAACAGCGAAAGGTTCACTCCCTGAAATAACTCAGAAGGAGATGACAGTGCTACTAGCAACTGAACAACCAGACGCAAGCACTAGTATGGTAATTGAGGATACCTTACCTCGAAAAATCCTAAAATCCCTTGGTGATCAAAGAAGTGTTTGGCCATTCCCGACAAAATCTCTAAACGTTGGGGATGGCTTCTAGTAGACGGCCTTACATAAGAAGAAAAACAGGATTTGCTATATAAAAGACAAAAAATTCATTATTATACGTAACGAACGTATAACGTCAGTAACGACCAAACCATACAAACCGTAATAACTGAGGTAGTATCCCACGCAGGTAGATTATATCGTCTACATCTACTAAAAAGCAATTCGTGTATATATATATACATTAGCTGTGTCCCGCGGTTTCAACCGCGTTAATTTAAGAAAAATTCTTTACTGATGTAAAATATATTCCATAACTACATGATTTTTGCGTAACTTTAACCGTTCAAGTAGCGTAACGGAATATTTTTTCCGTTCTTTGTAACATTTTTCATTGCTGCTCCGCTCTTATTGATCTTAGCGGGATCATATTATGTATTTGTATAGCTTTTCTCGATAAATGGGCTATCTAACACTGAAAAAATGTTTCAAATGGGACCAGTAGTTGCTGAGATTGGCGCGTTCAAACACACAAACAAACTCTTCAGTTTTATAATAATTATTAGTATGGAATCTGTGGTATAGATACATATTATACTTATAATCTGAATCTCGGACGCGACTCCAAAGATTTTCATGAAATTTAGTATGCAGGGTTGTTTTATCTGTGTTTTCAGGCAATGAAAAATGAGTGTTTGGTACTGCTTTTTCTACTTAACGACAGATAGCACTACGAGCGAAGCTCGGTCACCTAGATATTTTTAGTATGAGTGGCAATCAATTATAGATGATTTAGTCGTTTTAGATGTAGTTGTTATATACCTAATTATGTAAGGAGCTTTAAAATTCCTTTTGATCGCACTGTATTCCAGTTTACGGTCCCCGAATATAACACCTTAAGCTCTACTAAAAGTTACCACCTAAATATTGCAATATCTAATCCACTAAGTTATACAGTCATTGCAGTGCAGTTTTGACAATTTTTCAACACTCAAAAGTTCACTTTATTCTTAACTAGCTGTCCCGCGCGGTTTCAACCGTGATGGTTTTGGAGTTCCCGCGGCAATTCCGGATTAAAATATAGCCTATGTTACTCAAGAATAATGTAGCTTTCTAATGGTGAAAGAATTTTTGAAATCGGTCCAGTAGTTTTTGAGTTAAATCGTAACAAACAAACCAAAAATCAAATCTTTCCTCTTTATAATATTAGTAAAGACTAGCTGTTCCCTGCGGTTTCACCCGCGTTGGTTTCACAGACCTCGCGGGAATTCCGGAATAAAGGGTGCCCTGTGTGTTATTCTGATGTATAAGCTATGTTAATGTGAATTTCATTATAATCCATTCAGTGGTATTTGCGTGAAAGAGTTGCAAACACACACTCTCGCTTTTTTAATATTGGTAAGAATTTCAAACGAGTTAACGAGAGTTAACGAGTTTATCAAGTCAAATCAGTTCAAAATGGAAGACCTACGGACTATTACGATACTTGTGTTTTAAAAACCGCTTATGGCGACCATAGACCTAAAAGAAGCATATTTTTTGGTTTTCAAACAGAAAAATACTGCCATTAGACAAACAATCCAAGCTGTTGGAGAGAGTTTTAAACAGTTTTAAAATCATGCCAGGCAGGTACTTCCCTTGAATCAGTTTTTTCATGGTGGATTAATAATAAAATATTAGGCATTCAAAAAACAAAACTCGTAAGAACCGTTAACACTTTGGAAATATTCTCCGCTGCCTCTCCAACAGGTTGGGGTGTACCTATCGTGCATTGGTGAACATCGGTTTATGGTCTAATGTGCTTTGCAAAGTTTCCGACAGATCAGGAGACGCGAGGGAAGACTTCTTTTGATCTTCACGTCGCGTCGTACATAAATTTAGGAAACAACCGCGAAGCCGATGTGGAGTCTTGACATAGTATATTGACTGATATTTTATTTATTTACAGTAAATGTACTTTTTTCCGTTCAAAATTTTTTAAAGGTGTTAAAAAACCTTTGTCGGATACCGAGTGGAGTTTGACTCATTCAGTCTTTAAATTGATCATCGATATTAATTTTGCTTTGCTTCCAAAGCCAAAGAAAAGCCCACTTTATTTATCTCGGCATATCTACAGACGTTTTAACGCACTCATGGTAGATTGGAGTATCTAGTACTTCCGTTACGATTTTTTTTTTTTCCCTCTCTTCTCTCTCTTCAAATGCTTAAGAAAATTAAAAAAAAAATAAGCTACCGATAGAGCATCAGGCACAATGATAGTTCTAAACCGGCCAAGTAAATCTTGGTTACGCCTCTTCCTGAAATAATATTGATTGCTTTATCGCTGATATACCTATATCTTTAAATTTTTCAATATAACAAATTAGTACCCAAAAGAGAGCCTTCCGCTCGAAAAACTAACCAAGAAACGAATAGCTCTACTTGCGTTGTCGACTGCACAACGTGCAGAGACGCTGTCCTTGATCTGCTTAACCAACTGAAAGTCAATACCTCTAATGAAAAAAAAAAAAAAAAACTTACTAAATACAGAAAATTATTGACCACGAAACGACCTATTCACAATGCTTTAACTCACAATGCCTTAACTTTATCCCACTGTATCCCATAAATGAGGATAGACTCTTTGCAGAAGCAGCTTACAATAATGACTCTGATTAATAAACATTTATATAAATACAAGATAAACAAAATATATAAATATTTTGTAAAATTATGGGGTAGAAAACTGGCAATTAGTTCCAACCTAGAGGGCGCCAAATGTTTGTTACACAAGATCTGTCAATCTACATAGAAACTGAGTGTATTTTTGTTGTTTTCACTAGTTAATTAAATTATGGGACGCTGTTGTAGCTTTTGATTGTGAGGAAATAGGTGTACACCAATTCCCAAGTGGTTTAACATTAAGGAAAGAGTGATAAATAAATCAAGGGATTTTTTGAGGTTATGTAGGAAACATTTTAAAGAAACTGATTGTGAGACCACGTCTAGAACATACATATACATCACGAAACTAATTTAAAGACTTAACAAAGCTAAACTAGTGCTTAGAAATTCAAAAAGCCAATAATCAGTTGTTTTAAAAGTGTTTTGACAGGTAACAAACACACAGCGCCCTCTGCTTAAAAGCTTTGCGTTTTCTTCCCGATTCGTACAAGTCTAATTATATTTTTTCTCTACTCGTGTTCGCTGATTTAACTTGGTTTATCATCGTTCTTCTTTCCCTATCTTTTACCTATTTCATGGTGAGCGCTAAACATCTACATAGTAAAACATCTCTAATAAATCTCGAGGATGCAACGTCGCAGTATAATTAATGGTTAAACAAACTTACCTAGTGATGTTTGACCATAATTATACGAGACGTTGCATCCGAAGAGATTTATTACCCTCCCTGCCCATAGGTTTCGTTAAAAACTTATACATCTATAAGTATTAACGTTACCCCATGCCATGAAATAGGTGCTCTGAAAAAATGAGCTGGCACGGCGGCGTGCGGCAACGCAGGCGCTACGCCGGGTGGGGCGGGGAGGAGGGGTACACAGTAGTCAATTGAATATCTTTTTATTTTTGATTCTCCTTTATAGCTCTAAATAATTGTGTGCGATGCTAGTACATTGAAGAATGGACTACATAGTAAAACATCTCTAATAAATCTCTTCGGATGCAACGTCTCGTATAATTATGGTCAAACATCACTAGGTAAGTTTGTTTAACCATTAAAAGTTATTGCTAAGTTATTGCCGATGGCCCCTTTAATATTAGATATTAACGTTTACTTTTTGTTTTTTCTTTTGTATTATTTAATAGGTACCTACTAGCTGTTCCCCACGGTTTCACCCGCGTTAATTTCGGAGTTCCCGCGGGAATTCCGGATTACAATATAGACTATGTTACTCAGGGATAATGTAGCTTTCTAATCCCACTAATATAAACGCAAAAGTTTGTAAGTATTTATGAATGGATGGATGGATGGATGGATGTTTGTTACTCTTTCACGCAAAAACTACTGGATGGATTTAAATGAAACTTTACATCAGATTAACACATAAGATACTTTTTATCCTGGAATTCCCGCGGGAACTCTGAAATTAAAGCGGGTGAAACCGCGGGACACAACTAGTGGTGAAATAATTTTTGAAATCGGTTCTGTAGTTTTTGAGTGAAATCTTTCCTCTTTATAATATTAGTATAGATACCTACTAGCCGTTTTTCTACATTTTCATCCGCGTCGACTTCGAGACTCCCTTTGGGATCTCTTCATTGCGGGATAAATAGTCATTCATACCTACTCAGGGATACTGTACTGTAGCTTGTTAGTAGAAATTTAAAATTCGATTCGAGCAGTTCAGGGGATTATTAACCCCTTACAAAAAAACCAACAAACTACTCCTCATTATAATATTTATATCTAAATATACATACCTATATAAAAATTAATCCCTATTTCCCTTGGTCACGGCATCACGCCTGAACGACTGGACCAATTTCACTAATTTTCTTTTGTTGTGTTTGTTATTACAAAGAGAAGAAGAATATTAAAGAATAGCTGTGCCCCGCGGTTTCACTCGCGTGAGTTTTAGGATCAGGAACCTTTGTGGACGCAGGCACAACAACCCGCCAAAGTTTCATCACAATCGGACCAATGGTTTCGAAACGCATACGCAATACGCAACGCAACGCGAGGACAGACACAAAAACATTCATTTTTATTTATAAAGAAGATTATGTAAGGATTATCTTTGTAATACCTACATACTTTTGGTGTATGATCAACGTATGCGAGGATGAGAGCTCGAAAGCGCATTTTCATCAGACTTGCTTCAAATTTATCGTCACTGCTCAGCTCCTATGTGTCTTAGCGTTATGTTATATAGCGTATAACCTGCCCAGGAGTATGCGCTGAACTACAATCGTACCAAGTTTAGTTAAAATCCCTTCAGTAGTTTTTGACCTATGCGTGCACATACAGACAGACAGACAGACAAAAAATTTACTGATTGACTGATTTTTGGCATCAATATCGATGACCATTCATCCTCCAATATTAATTTTGAATATTGAGCTCTCTACAGTTTTATTATAAGTATAAGTTTTGGGAGTTCCTGCGCGGGTAATTCTCCGAGACGGTTGAACCGATTTTGACGGGACTTTCACTGCTAATAAGCCAATGTTATAACGAGTAAATAAGCTACTTTGGACTTCCTGCGGGAATTTCGAAAGACACGAGGGTGAAACTGCGAGGCACAGCTAGTTAAGATATATAATGCAACGTTTTTATTGAGGTATTTTTTTGCCCTGCAACCTCTACGCGCATGCACTACAATTAAATGAAGAAACCTATAGACATACATTTTTCTATTTAATCTCGAATTTACTACCTCTTGTTATTACATTTTACTTATTTATGTTTTTTTACCGTTTTCGTAAGGATAATTTCATTTCATTTTAATTTTACACACGTGAGCGATGTAGTTTGAAAATGAAAAATTGAACTCGTTATAAATTGCTACACTGTTTTCTTCCTTTATTCTAATATTGAATTTTTATCGGCATTTCTCGCAAAATTCATTTATTTAACTCCATCGTGATTTGTGATAGAAGAGGACTCTGCTCTACGGGTGGAAGTGGGAGTATAGGTATCGGAAAAAATTTTAAAATAAAAAAATTGTGATTGATTTTATTATTTTATTTCAGCTATAGATATTTATCTACCCGCCGCACTCAGAGTCGACTTTAATGATTACTTAGTTAAGTATAGATTTTAAAAACAGAACTGCCGCAATCAGACAAGTTTAATAAATTAATGTTAATTGGCATTGAACTAATTAAGTTACATCTCATTAAATGCCAATTAACATTAATTTACTCAACGTCTCTGATTGCGGCAGTTTTGTTTTAAAAACCTTATACTTAACTAAGTAATCATCAAAGTCGACTCTGAGTGCGGCCGTAAAATTCTTTGTTAAAAACTAATCACACATTCAGTGGTTTTTGTGCAACGACACCGATCTACAATGACCAATAACATATTTTAAATTTTTCATACTACATTTCGTGATGTTAACTATAAAGTCAACATACCTATAAGTTTTTGGTGTGGATTTGTTTCTACTTACCTACTTGATTAACACAACATTTAGTGTAAAAAATGTGTTTTTAGATTGGTCGCGTCATCTAACGGACAATTCATTGTGCTTAATATTCTTATACTATACTTATTGTACCTACTCAGGAAAAGGAAACTTTTATAACCTTCCAACAGAGTTGGTTGGACTTTCGGTTTTTTACCAATTCGACAAGAAAATGATGAACAATCGTTAGTGACGCACGTAGTCACAAAAGGGCCGTCTTGATATCGAAATAGGGCCTTTATGGAATAGAAACTACGTGGCAGCACCACAAATGAGGAATTAAAGTCCGTTTATATCTACAGACATTGAGCGTGCCAGACACGTTCCGTGGCAGACACGGGCTAGGGCAGAAATATGGAAGAAACCAAAAGACACCGTTTATTTACAAAAGACGTCTGCAAGGTTCCGACGCTCTATTCACCCTGCTTGCTCGGCATGTAGTCATAGACACATAGATACAGAAATAAACCGCGAGACCAAATATTATTTGCGCGAATACTGGCCTGTGTCTGTCGGCGGCGTCTGTGCGACCGTGTACGATACATATGTATATGAATACGTTAATACGCACTGTATCGGAGAATATTATTTTGTCTACCCGAAACGTGTTTGGCACGCTCAATATCTGTATACCTAGTGTACGCTCAAGGAGGGGGGCAAAACAAATAAAAGTTTAAATAATGTAAAACGCACTAATTGCCTTACTCAAATACGTTAGTAAAATACGAATTATCCAAAAGACAACAAAAGTAGAGTTTAAGGACCTAACCTATCGAAGCTTCTGTAATTCGGTTGATTTGACAGCCCTATTCTGCGTTACAATATTCTTTCACATAGCAATTTAATTTCTACTTTCCTATTGTGCTTGTATAATATTTTTTTCCTTTCTTTTTTTTGCGCGTTGTATCAAACGTGACGACCGTGTCCTAATCAATAGGCTCTAAAAGCTGGACGTTGTGTGATGGATCCGCTTCTGTTGCAAGCGGTGCGAGGAGGGTCGCGGGCGCTGATTGGTCTAATCGAGGCGCGTCTATTACGCTCGTTGTTCCGTTGAATTCGCTCGTCTTCGTCTTCGTAGGGCGCCATCTTGCGGGGGGAGAGGGCGCGGGGCGTGCGTGGGGTGCGCGGCGCACGCGCCGATCGGCACCTCGACAGCGGGCGATCCTCTTCAGACCACTCGTGCACTGACATATTATAGTAATGCTCCTGCGGGATCAAATTTTACATTTCAAAATAGTTATCAAAAGGAATAAATTGAGATTTTGCGAAAAACGTCGAATACATTAGTTGTTGCTGGAACTTATTCATTTTATACAATATGAAAAGTGAGATTCTATTATAGCCTTAGATCTATGTATAATAAGTAGCAAACATTAAACTTTGAAGACATCGTCGTCGCCATATAAGGTGGCTATGCAAAATAGACCATTAGTGATAACTCTATCTTCTCTGGGATTAAAATATTAAGGACATAACTATGGGGTTAGATAAATTGGGTTTCTAAAACTATTATTATATTTGGATGTGGTAAAGAGAATAAATGATCACTTACCTGAATAGCAGAGACACCCAAAGTTTAAGACCAGGTGCATGTGCAACGTCGTGGTTACATACTATATAAAAATCATAACATAATCTACACGTAACGATAGGTACTCTTACAGTCTACCTACTTGCTCTTTGTATTCTAGTGAAGGTATCTGTGGACTCAAAAATATAACATACTTTTGAATTTATTACACTTGATAGCTGCAGAATGCAAAATGAAACATAATGACGTCACAGTTGTTAAATTGTATTAAATTATTTAAGAATTACATCATATAGGTAAGTAAGATTTGTAAGTTTCTCACAATATTGTGTTACGTATATCTAATATTCTGAAGTTTTTATATTTTAAACAGGTAATATAACAGACCGCCTATTGTGACATACCGCAGTAAAATCGTTTTATATATATATTTTTTTATTGTAGTGGTGTTCAATAAAGAGTTTACTTTTATTATTGGGGTATTAATATACTTAGATACTTAAATAAATATTGTTAATACTTAACAAATACAACATGTTTAAAAAGATACATAAATATACATACATATGGTATTCGTGCCAATATTGTTCCTATAAAACATGCAAATAAAAACAATAAGGTACTTAGGTAGTCACTTATTAAAAAAATGCAGCAAATAATTTGTTGGTAATCAATAAAGACATAGAAGATCAACATTTAATTAATACACGCTCAGCTCTATCTATCTAACTACTTTTATAGCGGTATAAAACATTCATCTATAAATACAATACATATTAGTAAAAACGTGTCAGTCAATCTCGAATCTGCAATCATTCTTATCACAGCAAAAAAGAAACAGTAATGACACAAAGAAGAAAAGAAAACCGAAAAAAAAAAACAAAGAACGGATTAATAAACGCAAAACAGCGTTGTAAATATAAAATTATTATGAATTATTAGATAAAACAACAGCTTTTTCCTCAGTAAGTTGGATCTAAATATATTAATTTTAGATAGGTAATTAAAGCTATTCCCATTTTGCTGTTCTAAGAAACTTGCCCAATATCTTATACAAAACTTCACTCGCATTACTTAATTTTAATCTTAAGGTAACTTCTACCGGCTACGAATTACGATACAATGAGATGAGATTTGATGAAATTATCGTACTGACAAATTAAAGTATTTTTGGTGTGTCAAGTTACGAATCAATGGCATACGATGGCAGGGTTTAAAAAAATATCAACGTGGGTGCAATACCTAGAATAGACACGACTGAGTATCTATTTGAATAGTTATCTACCGTGCCATTAAGCAGACAAATCCACGTCAAAGGTATACATTTGTGTCAATGAATATAATAAAAAATATAAGTGATGCACAGCATATTCAGTGATCATAAATTTAAGGTATGAATGATGTATTCCGAAAGCAAATGTTGTATCCTACAATAGGTACCAAATGAGTTTTATTAATGTAACTTTATACTATTTTTCTGTAGTTACATTTAATATTTGAATTTTATTTTAATAATATTTTAAGTGCTGTTAGTGTTATGATATACCTAAAAACGTGTGTATGGTGCTCTTAATCAACAAAAATAGTTATTGAATTTGAATGCAGCAGGTATACACTAGAATAGTGAAAACACATCCATGTTCAGCACTTATAACATCTAATCTCGCTGAAAAGTATAATTACAATAAACCTATGTTAAAAAACGTGCATGTTTACTCGTGTGATAATAATATTGTAAAAACGATATGCGAAGAGTTATTGACATCGTTCTTTAATATTTTCGTTCAAATAACAATATCACACATTCAAATCAAATAATGTATACCTATAATATCAGCTGTATAAAAACAAAGATAAAAATATACAAAATATTCTAGGTCAACTTATTTAAGATTTTAGAGTTAGAAGCTAAAATCTTCAAGCCGTCGTCTTCTTAACACTGCTGTTCATTTAAATTCTCATCGGATTTAGGTTGCGCTGTGGGCGGCAACGGACTCTAGAAGAGAAACAACGTTAAGCACGTTAATAAAACACACATACATTTTGTTCAATAAAATAACGGATAATAGGTATTTCAAATGAGAAAATTCAAGCGTTAAAAGAAAAAAAAGAAACAAAACCACACACAAAAAAAATATTAAGAAAAGCCCAAATGACATTTGTTAGTTCTATCTCACACTACCGATCACCTGGTTTACATGACTGTGAAAGATTGTCAATAGTACGTATACAAATATTCAGGCTGAAACAAAAAGAATGGCGGACGTTTACAGAGAACGAAAATGATGTATGGAACTAATAGTTTGACGCACATAACGCAGACCTTCACCAAAACCGTGAAATGAAAAAAGCAAATAAAGACAAAATATGATAATGGGCCCATCGCTGCGTGTAAGAAAGGGCCTCACCTCCCGTTGACTGTGGCTGCCCAGTACCGGAGACATGCCCCCCGTCTGCTTGATGTAATCTTTGTCGTCAAATATTTTGATGTCCCCGCCTCCTGGTTTGTGCTTAACATTGTCCAGGGACCCCACTTTACTTTGAGCTTTGAATTCCAATTTTTGATTTTCAATCTGTTCGGACAATTCAGTGTGCAAATAAAATACATAAATAAATATAATTCTAAACTAATTATTGCCAATCAAAATGCTGTTGATGTGAATATAATTGGTGCTGTTATATCATAATCAGTCAATAGTGTAGTGTGTTTCACGTAAATATGTACCTAATGTAGTGGTTACATAGGAAACAACGCATTCACCAAACTGTATTGATTTACCTACAATAGCGTGCACATAGACAATATTCGTGTGAATCATGTATCACGCAGTTATGTAGATAATGCTGTACAGTATACATAAATCGTGATAGGGTGTTCACTGTTTTTTTAATTCGTATTTTTATGCCATAATTGTCATGAAAGTTTCTTGCGATGCGTTTAGCCAAATAAATACACACATAATAATTTATAAACTTGGCGACTACCATTCCTAGTGGATAAACGGTAACATTCATACAGTAATACGACTTTGCCAACAATTGTAAAACACTATTTTTAAATGCATTTATTATTTAATTGCTACGCTTATTTAAATTTTTCACTTCATTCAGCACGTTTATTTATTTAAGTATTTTGTTTAAATGCTAATTTTGTCTTTTATTCAACATTGTTTCACATTAATATCATGACATAAACATTCCTTTCTGAAGCAATATTACCCAAATAAAATAGCGTGATATAGGTACGCAGCAGCCGCAACATTCTAAAATTATTTTAAACCTAGTTGTCTGAATAAAATTTTGAGTAACCGACATAGGCATTTCTTCTCGACAACTTGCCGAACTGACCTTTCTCCACAAAGAGTGGTAGGCAAAGTGTTTATGTGACGCCCTCCACCTTGGTAACGCCCATTTTATAAACTAAAAAACAACATTGCATTTTATGATATTCTTTTCAAACCAGTGTTTCGTGCTGCTCCGCTGAATTTCTTGACGAAGAAAAATAAAATATGTAGTGCAATAAAACATAAATACGATCAAATTAAACGCTTCAAAAGCACATTTAGCTAAATTAACTTTGTATTTGTTACTCACGGCTCTCGTTCCGTTCTTTGAGACTGTTAGCTGTTGAAATATTTAATCTTAAAACCAAAGCATCAAAGCTGTTTTCAGGCTAACTACTTTGCATTGTATCGTTTCTAATTGCTTTTGCGCGGTATTTAAGTGTTAATAGTTAAAAGTTTACATGACGATGGCATCTAACTTTGCAGTGTTGATACTTAATTGCTTAATAAACTGTAGCTTTACATTTGAATAATACGAAGGCTGATTACCGAGTGCGCTTCAAATTGCTTTCTTTAATACTTTGCAGACTATACGGGTAAAACCTACGAGTTTCCGAAAAAGAAAACAGTTATAAAATAGGTACCTGCTTTACTTCATATAATATGGTGTTCAAACTGATTTAAACTGTAAATTTCAAATATAGTTAGTTACCTTAACAGCTCCTCCGCCTGGTTTGTGTGTAATATTCACCGTGGATGCAACTTTTGGCTTGGCTTTTTCCTTGAAGTCTAATTTCACCGTCTCTATCTTTTTATCACCACCTCCTGGCTTATACGCAGCATTCTGTAGAGAGCCTACTTTTGATTTCACATTCCACTCCAATTTGGCGGACGTAATCTGCAAATTTTACAGAAACACATCAGCATACCACACACTGCAATGGTACTAAGAACGAGTCATTACAGAAGAAATTTCACTTAAATATTTTGTTAGTTTAAGTTACCTTCTTTGTTCCACCACTAGGAGTATATGCGTCATTTTTAGCTGCAATTTTCGGTGTGACTTTGTTGAAATCCAACTTCCTATTTTCTATCTTTACTTTACCTCCGCCTGGTTTGTATGTTGAGTTTTCCAACGAACCAATTTTCGATTTCACGGCTTTAATGTTTGGTGATGGGGCACTCCCAACTTGGACCTTATTCATTGGAACCTCTGAAAGTTACGCATAGTGATTAGATAATATAAACTTGAATTGTATTATAGTACCTAAAATTCAGCCGATTTGTTTTTCCATAAAATTTCTTTATTACTTAATGAAACGTAGAAAATCTGTTCAAAACCTTACTTTTCTTATCAGACGGTGGATTTTCTGGGGTCTTAGCGGTGGCACTTTTACTCGATGATCGTGACAAACTTGTTTTTAGGCTATTGTTTGACTTTTCTTTGGTAGGTAACTTGCTTGCAGTTTTTTTGGTTGGAGAACCTGGGGATCCACTGAGATCCTGAATACAGAATACAATTTATTATATTTGACTGTACTTCTTCTAAGTAAATTAGAACGATTCTGTGCAATCTTACTATAGACTACAACTCACATTGCCCTGCGTAGACTCATCGACGCCACTGTCATTGTCTCCATCTGTATCCCAGAAATAAAATCAGTTAATTTTAAAATCATCACGCAAAGACTAACAAAATACACTATCACTAAACTAACAAAGAATTATGTTTTATTGTAAATGAATAAAAACAATACGTAACATAACATATTCCTAATGACTCATCTCAAAATGTTATATTTTGTAATAATCACAATTTACCTTTCTGTCGTGTTTTTGGAGCAGATAATGCTTTTCTTGCTTTAAGATCTGGTGTGACAGAAGTATGCAACTCATTTGGTTTTTTATTAACTGATATTGGAGGTTTAGAATCCAAGATAGAGGACTTAGAAGGCGTTTTTATTAGTTCCTTGGTGGATTTAAACTCTTTATTAGTATCAGCTGTTATTTCATGTTTAATTTCTGTCTTTGGTGTTTTTGGGCGGGTCGGCTCAGGCGTTGCACTTTGAGAATGAGATTTATTTGATAATGCAGGACTCAGCGTTGATTTTGGTCTCGGTTCTGGTGAATCATCACTACGAGTCAGAGATGGTGAACGATCCAATAATTCACCCTTAGTTTGAGGAGAATCATCCACATTTTTTACCAAATTATTTTGCAGAACAACATCATCATCATCATCAGATTTCTTTTTAGGTGTTTGAGCAGGTAATGAACCTATAAACGATTCGGTCATTTTAGAATCTGATATTCGTGATTCAGGACGATCTGGGATATTGTCTCGGGTTCCATCAGATTTTTCAGATTTTATGCTTTCCTTAGAACTTTTTATATTATCTTTACTGTCTATTCCTTCACGTATCAATCCTAACCCTGGGCTGCGACTAGCTAAATCATCAATTTTGCTTCCCATGGCACTGACAGATTTTCGTCGATCATCTTCCATTCTGAAGGGGCTTGGAGAACCAGGGGCAGCTGCAATGCTATAGCTTCTACCTTTGGCAGCACCAGGCATTTCAATGCCATTTTCTTGTTTAGCTTCATTTTTATTATCAAAAGGAATGCTTGGGTTATCCAGATTGATGGGTTTATTTTGATGCGAATTCGACTGATCAGTGCCTCTTAAAGAGCCTTGAGATGGTTGTCTTGAAATTTGTCCAGTTATTTGTTGCGTACCGTTTTTAGGAGGTCCAATGGGTTGTTGAGGTGTTTGAGGTCTTGATCCCTCAGGTGTTGAAGCACTACCAAATTGAGGAGGTTGCCTTGGACCAAACTGCAAATTGTTTGGAGGCACAACCCTATGTGGTGGTAGGCCTGCGTTTGGAGATTGCAGAGGTCTTGGACTAAATTGTGGAGCTACTGATTGCGGGCCTGTAGGACGGTGAAGTGGCGGCTGATTTCGAACCTGTGGTGATCCTGGAGGACCAGGAGGTACCGGCGTTCTTGGCTGAGGAGTGCCTGGTCTTGGTACGAACTGCGATGGGTTTGAAACGGGTCCTCCTGGTTGAAATTGTGGCCTTGGTTGAGGTGGACCAGCTGGCCTTAGTTGCTGTTGCGGAAATGAAGACCTTGAGTCGGTCCTGATTAATGGCGGACGTGGAGCAGACTGCACTAGATGTGAAGGTTCTAATCCAACCGGCTGACCAGCATTTGGAGGGCGAGGGTCCGATTGCGCCTTCAAAATTAAATATTTTGTCAATTTCCATTCAAAACTATTTGTAATTAAAACTATTTGTAATAATTATATTATAATTAAGCTCATATACGTTACACCTCATTGGTTAGATGGCTATGAAAAGAAGACTAGGTATACTACTACGTTAGACTATTGAGTCTACCACGAATCAGAGATGAAATCCATAATAAAAAAACAGGGGTTTTTATATTGTTGACTCTGGCAAATACAACCAATGAGCATGACATCGGATGAGGGGTCACAGGGCGGAGACATCCGTGCTCTCTCCACCCAAAACCCACAACAACAAACCGAATTTAGTGAAACTATAAGAGTCTCATACCCGTCGTACATACAAGTACAAACGTACAAACACAAGGATTTAATATTTTTTTATGATTGATAATAATAATAATTATTATTATTTTCAGATATATTAATTATAATACTATAAAGAATTTTAATAATTCTACTACGTAACGTAAACTGTTTCCGAATTTTTTCTTTAGCTTCAACTTAAAGTGAATAAATACCGGAAGGGAAACGACCTGTCACGAACTCGGTTACTGGGTCAAAACTTTTGTCGTCAGATAAAATAAATGTCTCTTCCCTCAATATATAGGTAACTTCTTTGCGATAATCAGGCCCCGCGCGATAATATAACCCTCCTCGCCATTTGAAGTCAAATTAACAAAATCGCTGTTGTGTTAATTCAAGTGTAACTAAATAATAACCATTTAGTGTCTAAAGTTTAACACAAGAGCATATTTTTATACCACTACTATGTTCAAATAATTTAAGTGTAAACATTCTTTAATTTATTTTTTGACATAGAGTATAGACAATAGACATAGGTAGAGTATATATATTTTGCTACTCATTTTCTGCTAATTTATCTTTTTCCGCTTTATATGCTTTTGGTCACTGGTCAGAGGTATTATAGATGAAAGGAATAAGTTATTCGTCCTTATAAAATATATTCTTTACGAAAATGCTACTAATATTATTGATGGCCTTTAAAATATTAGAGTAGAGATGACGGTGATCTGTTATAGATACCTACGTGAATGTCATATGACCTGATGAAAGGATAAAGATAGGTTTTTTAATTTGGTCTCGTGCAATAGTTTTGGCGTGATGCGTGTACAAACTTACATTTATACCTGCAGGCAAACTGTCAGAAATAATTTTTAAAAGTTTTAGATTGCGCTAAGTGTAAAAACGTAGATTTCAGAATTTCAATAAATTCCATGCCTAGCAAATACTATCTCTTACCTATGCAGTAATAATAATATTAACATAATCTACATGATTGCTTGCTAGTATGAGCAATCAAACGCATAGTAAAATGGTACGTAGAACCATAACTGAGGTCGTCACGAACATAGCTTTCGATTTTCACAAGAATCGGATAGAGAACAAGATATTTAATCTACAAAACTATCTAAATTCTTCTGCTTCCAATATTGAACTGGATACTTACGAAAAATTGGTCTAAATAAAATAAATTTGGAGGTCGCTAAAACTTGATGAAAGTTTCTTTTGGAATGCAAGGAGGTTTTAAAAGTAGATTTTCTTTATATACCTACGCTTAAATTTTGCGTACCTACCTATATTTACTCATAAAACATATAGTTTGTTTTATAAGTATCTAGTCCTTATAGTTTAGTTAATAACTTGCTCCCAAGACATAGGGTTACATGTCGGTTGGGAGTTGCGTGTTCGTATATTGCACGATTGTCAACAATGTCTGTCATTTATGGTATTTTGCAGGATTTGGAAGACTATACAATTTTGCAGTGGTTTAGAATGGATTTTATGAAACTCGCAAATTTATAGTCAATGAATAACTATAAATAACAAAATTCAAGCGAAAGGTTACTGACTCACTCAATAAATACGAAATCTCGAAAAATAATATATTATTAAACTTTTGAAACTGAAAGCAATGCAGATAGTTTATAGGTAGATAGGCTACGTCAAACAAGAACGGATTTTACGGAGTTGCCGTGGGAACTCCCAGATTAACACGGGTGCCAATGAAACCGCATAGAACAGCTAGTAATTAAGTAATATTACAAATAGAAATGAGTAGTTATGTTCGTTTGTTTATGAAGCTTTCACGCCTTAACAACCGATCATCATGAAATTTCCATTACAGGTTAGCCCGTTATCAGGAGTACAGGGAATAACTTAAGGAGCCTTTCGTCCAGAAAAAAGTACTAAATACTCCCGAGTGATACAAAATTGGTTGACAAATCTACATTAACGCGAGCAAAGCCGCGGACATAAGCAAAATGTTAAAATGACCTCTAGGTTTTCTGGAAAAATGCAAAACCATATAGAGAGATGTAGAAAAATCGTAAACACACCTAATAATTATAATTGTATGGCGGACAACATTCTACTAGCATCCGTATCAAGAAACGCATGAGATAATCTATTTAAGCCACGGTTTAAACTCATATTAAACAGATCGAGGAGAGGTATATGTATTTATTTGTTTTTTTTTTCGGGGGGGGGGGGGGATTTTTAGGTAAAACTACTAAAGTGATTCGAGTATCTCTAACTTTCTGAGTAACATGGGTTACCTAATTATTTGTGTCTTGGATATAGGTATCATACTTTTAATCCCGAGGGATTTTCGAAATTGACGTGGATGAAACTCCGGGGGGAACGGCTACTATAACCAAATTAAAACTAGAAGCGATTCTTAAGGTACATCAAAAATGAACAGATACCTATTGGAATAATCCCAAAATTCTCAGGTGAAATTACTGGGATCAGTCTCCGATTATTGACTTTAAGTACCTACTGATAGAAATTAACAAAAAAGTGGTGTCGTAGTGCGAAGTAGTGCATATGGCTATCTCAGGGTTATACTTGTAATGTGCATCGTGATGGCACTATTACTCGTGAAACCACGAAGCTTACCCTGTTCACGGTGTTAGACTCCATTTTGACAGTAAAATAGTTATGATTTTTTTATCTCGAAATATGTATGGCGTTATCTATACCATAACTCTTCGCACGGCGAGACGGTTTGCTTTATTTCCTTGAAACTCTAAAGACAATAAAATTTATATATTAACTTTGAATGTCTCACGCTAAGGTGATGAAATGATTGGACTATAATATGTATAACAGTGCTGTAAAGCGTGATGTGAAAACTCATAAAAACCAATATATCGATGACGTGTCGCTGTAAAACCATTAAAAATATCACTACAATATCTCTACAATTTTTTTTTGTCAAACACAATAATCATTAGATATCTGTATTCAATCTTATCTAAATTAGTTATACTTTAAGCTAGCTTTATTTTAACTAAGCTATAAAAAATTAAATGCGAGTGTTTTGGTGATGATGAAGCGTGTTGTATATTATGTAACTAACTTTTCTTTTACATTATATACATACCGGCAGTATTAGCGGAACATAAAAGGCAGAGTATAGAAATAATTACGTATACCTACTTATATATTAAAACAAATTATTATCAGGCATGAAGTAATAAACTAATATACATCTTTTAACATCGACTTTAAGAAGTTTTTAGTTAAATTTTATTAAAAGTAATCAAAATAAAAAAAAAATCTCTAGTTTGTGAGAACACAGACAATGTTGCAAATAAAAGTTGAATCACGAAGGGGAAACACACGTTATTAATTGTTCATTTATTTAGTGTTAAAATCACAGTAATCTTTAATTTGCAACATTTGTGTGCCCACAAATTAGAGAAAAAGTGTTTTTTATTATAATTTTTTTAAATAAAATTTAATAATTTAATTACAAACTTTTAAAGTGTTAAAAGATGTATATTAATTTATTACTTCACGTCTAATTATTATTTGTTTTAATATATATACGTAATTATTTCTATACTCTGCCTTTTTATGTTCCGCTAATTCTGCCGGTGTGTATATTTTATTGGACGAGCGCACAACCTATACGAATAATATTTAAAAATAAAGATAAAATATTTCTATGTAGTAGATACAAAAAATTCATTTTCAATTGAATTCTATGTTTTCTTTTAGATATTAAAAATTTAAACAGGTTTAATTACCTTTTAAGTTACATATTACTCGTGAGTCTTCACGGAAAATTTGTGGAAATCAATGTCGTGCGCTGACGCATGATGCTCACGCACAGTTCGTGCTACCGTAACATGTATTAAGTCCAACTTCAAATGAATTTAAAAACATGCAAAAGCGTGAAAGCTAATTCGCCCAAAGACGTTATCATAATAACTTTATCAGTAATTATTTTTGTTATTTGTAAAAATATTTGAAAAAATCCTCTTTCAAAATTATTGACCTAACTGCTTATAACTTTAGTGCGGATTCTTATTTCTCCATTGGTAATTTAGGCTTCATACAAGTAAAACCTTTTCTATTTTTTTTTTACTTTCATTTTAGTTTGCCTTCAAAAAAAGCTTATTATGTTTTAGAGCAACCACCGCACTTCCATTATCTCTGAACACGTGGAGAAATGCACATTTTTACTGGCTGTTTACTCACGTCAAAGAAAGTATAGTTTTCGAGTCAAACAGGTTTAGGTATTTTTTACAAAAACCTTTAAAATTTTCATGCAAGATCAAAAAATATTTTTAACACATTTTGATATAAGTCAACTCTAGTAATCTATATTTAGAAATATAATTTAAATTGGTAAAATGCATTGATTTATTTATGACAACATTCAAAACATAATATAACAAAACATATTATTATAATAACCGTCGGAAGGCTATAGTAGATACTAGTGTTTCCGACATTCTAAGCATTGCAATTAATTAAATTGAAAAAACCTATTGAATTAAAAAGTTTGTCAAACTTTCAAGTATTTCATTAATTAACCGCCTAATGTAAAAAATAGTGGTTCAATGCTTACTGATGTTTGATATCGGCAAAGTACGTTCCTAGTTTGATTGAAGAAAAGAAACATCCCTACGTGATATGCGACATGAAGATGTATTGAGGTAAGTGCCGTATTTACTCAGGTTTAACTTTGATTACGATACGTCTACGTTTGAGCGATTGGAAAATGCGCGTCATATAAGATCTCGCGTCACCGGGCGGACGTCTGTGACGTGCTTCTTGATAGAGGGCTCTACTGCCAATTTAAATGTGAGTCAGTACCGAGTCAGTACTACGTGCCGATATAAATACGCAACTCTAAGTAGCATGCCATCATTCAGTGGCCAGCTTCGCGCAAGGAAGTGTTTGTGCATTACTAGTGATTCGAGACATAAATGTTTGTAAATAGTGTCGCACTTATACCGGATAACGTACATTTAAATTTAACTAGTAAGTATCGGGACGTTTCTTTCTCATTATTATTTTTATTTTCACATTAATTTATAATATTTTTGATTTCTTTTCTACAGTTAATTAATGTCTATTGAGAAGTAAATAAAACTAATGAAAATTGTAAATTTCTATTCAAGAGTTTAAATCCGCAAATATCTCAGAAATACGAGTGCGAGCTACACATTAGTATTTAATATTATATTATTTTTTATTATATTAGCAGAAATGCAGCCTAAAGCGGAGAGACCACCGATGTGTCCCAAGCAGAAAGTGCCTCACTTCCAATTGACCCCGTCGAATGAGAACCAGAAGAGAAGCGACGGCAGCCCACAAACGAATCCAGAGAAGCCTTGGCTGCTGAGGCCCCAGCCCAACATCCCCTCAACACCGCCTCCTCAGGCGGATTCAATGTCTTTTGAATATTTCCAACAAAGAAAAGGGTAGCTTTCCACAAACAACAATGTTATGACGCACACGGATAAGATTTGCGATCGAAATATACAAATATTATGGCAAGCTGCCATCTCGTCTAAAGACACACTTTAAGTAAAAGTTTTATAAAAATAACACTTCGATCTCTTTTCCAATGGAAACTATCATTATTGAGTCGCAACGATGATGTTTTGATCATATCATGATCATAATCATTTGAATCGTGCTGTCACGGCTTGGTTTCTAGCAAATGCGACGAAAAAAGGGAGATAGATAATTTTTGGAATGAGAAAAATACGTATCTATAATGATATTGTGTAAGTGAATTACTTTTAGTTAGCGATAGGTAAGGGTGAGAAGATATTTAGGCATTAGATACTTTTAAATATGACAATAACTAACTTTCTAGATTATATGTAACGAAACGTAACGTGTGACAAACCAAGAAGTTCTTGTATATTATGTTGGTACTCGTATACTACTCCTCGGAGAATATAATAGCTGGCAGCAGCTGCTTGGTTCAAATGTTGATTTAATTAAGCCCAGAGTCCTTAGTTAATCATACGTATAAGTTAAATTTTGACGATGTTATCTTTTGAGATGCAACTCTGTTAGAATATTTATTTAATTACATGAATCTCAATACAAAAATATAATATTTTTTAAATAGATATTATTGACTAAGATGATTTTTTCCTTTCTTACAATACATATTAACTTTTAAAATTACCTACATAGGTACTTCTCTGTTCACCAAAACTAGAGCTTATCAGTTATCATCATCACTTACAATTTTTTAATGCTTACTTAAGTAGGTACTTTTATGCAGTTGATAAGAACATCAACGATCATTGATAACGATTTCGTATTTTGAGATATAACCGAGTACTACTTAAACAATTGGCATTGGAAAATGGACTTTAACATCCTGGTGTAAGGGAAATTTATCAAGCCCGCATTAAAATAAGTAGAAAAACCACTTTAATTTAAGTAAGTACCTTTTGATTTATAACCGTAACCAAGTTGTATCCTACTTCATAGTAATTATCGACCAATTTTAATCCATTATCTTATTTATTTTTTTAACTATCTAGATTTGAATCGGGCTGTATAAAAACAGAATGCAAAAAATAGCCAATAGGTAAGTAAAAAATAAAAAATAATTAAAAATTGTAGTAAATACTTGCGTTACTTAAAACGTTTTTATTCCATACATTCACCATGATAGGCACTAGGATGTTTGCCTTTAAATACGATTAAAAAAGTTTTATATTACTTTGTTTATTTAGTACATATTATTTGATTATTTAGTATATATTATTATTAAGTTGAGCATACAGGTAGTGGTAGGTGTTTACTTTTGTACCTAGGTATATGACGTCGCGTACATTATTATGCATGGCTTAACCCATTTATTACGAAGCCCTCCAAGTAATTACCGTATTTATGTACGTTATCTAACAAACTTGAAATCTCGGTTCAATTTAAATATTTTTATCTAGTTCCGAGAGCTATTTAATCTACTACAGTCTTTGTTCTTAAGTTTTAGGTAATTCTTATGATATTCAAGGTACGTAGATAGAGATACCTTTTCTCTGTGAAATTCCATTTGTAACTTAAGTTGTATGTATGTATGTTAAATATTACTACGTATATTACACACGTTGTCTTTTGGTTTAAATTTATAGTCCTTTTATTGTTTTTTATTGAGTATATAAAATAAACCTATTAGGATTTTTTCTTTATACACAAAACAAATGATCAGTGTTAGGATAAGAAGTGTGTTATTATAAGTAAGATGCATCGTCATCATAAGCTCATCATCAAGTATTCGTAGCAAAAAATGATATATTTCAATTTATTTATCTTGGTTCCAGACCAAGATGAATCGCATTACCTACATAGATGTTATGTAGTACTAGATACCTTACACAACCCTAACATCATAATAAATAATAACATATTATGTATAGAGGTGATGTCATTATCTGATAACATAAAATTCATTTCAGAAGGAAATTTGAGTTATATTGGCAAAGTACATCAGGCATAGGCACAGGTTTATCTAAATCCGTGTCAACATTACTAACTAATAATTTGTTTTTCTTGAGCAGTTAAGCCTATATACCTACATGGGCACATTTTTGTGAGAAAACTCATAAATATTATGCTTCCTCAGATACCGCAATGATCGTGTTCCAAAAGTAGGTAAAACATTAATCTTGCTATACTCGTAGTTTATGAATTTTACGACTTGTTAGATTGTGATTCATTTGCTCAAGTCTCATATCTATCTATCTATACTATAATAAAAGAGTAGGATCCGCGATTCTGTACATTGAATATTTTTACCTAAAATTCAGAGGGGTGATAAAAGAAGAGTACCCAAGCCCAAAAAAAAAGTTTTTAAAATTCTTTTCTGTCTGTCTGTCTGTCTGTCTGTTTGCGATAATCTCCGCATCTACTGAACCCGTCGTCATGCGGTTTTCACAGGTAGATTAAGCTTAACCTGGAGCTACATATAGGCTTTGTTTGATTGAAATCGGATGTCGGGAAAAAAAGTTGTTGTATAAAAACCTTTTCTGCGGGTGAAACCGCGGGGCACAGCTAGTAAAGAATAATTGTAGTAAGCGTAGATGGCCAAATTCGTCCTGAACAATATGCGATAGAGAGGAAAAGACTTGTCAAGATTTTGTGTCTCACTCAGTGCGTTTAAAATGAAGAAGACAAAGAAAAACTTGAGAGCGTATAGGTACAATTTGAGTACAGTAACATTTATATAAATACGGGCCCTAACAGCGGTCGCTGAGTCATTCCCAAATTTAAAATCTACTCTACTTACGCACTCACTCTGAGTATAGGTACATAAAAATCGTAAAACTAAATCTAAATATGCATACTAGATGATATTGTTACACTCAAATGTTTGTTTTACTAAATTTAATTGAATTTAGTATAAGCAAAACCTAAAAGCGAATCAGGTAAACAAAATCCTATGACGTCTTAAATGCATAGCAAACAATTTATGTATAGGTAACACATTATTATAGAAAACTTTGAAATGATATATTAAAATAGAAAACTTTTTACTTCCTCAAAAAAAAAAACGCATAAGGTGGATTGTTAGTGCTAGTTTTCATACGAATATCAATAAATATTTTCTCACACTACGGCAGATTTTTTATTATTATACCTTAAATATAAAATACCAATATTTCTACTCTACATAAAAAAATATAAACTATTTGTCGCCCGTCGTAATTTTGGAGTTGCCGCGGGAATTCCAGGATAAAATATAGATTTAAATCTTCCTCATGAATCACTCTATCTACCTATTGGTGAGAACCGCATGAAAATCCGTTGTGTACCTAGTTTTAAAGATCTAAGCATACATAGGAACAGACAGACAGCGGTAAGCGACTTGGTTTTATACTATGTAGTGATAAAAATCTTAGATTTTAGTATTGGCGATATTTAAAATATTTATTAATTAACTATGCATGGTAAACAAAAATCCGCCACAGTATTAGTAATATCTAATGCAATTCGTATGTAACTACACCTGGCAGTCCATCTTAAACAAAAAAAGATTAAGGCGCAAACAAACAACCAAAATATACATAAAAATATACTTAATGCGTATTTATACTCAGCGTTTCGTTATAATTTTTCTTGTACCTAGTTGAGTCATAATAGAGGAGTGGCTCTACCTTGGTTTTATTGCTCAAAATATAAATATTTTATCATAAGAAACGTTTTCATATGTAATGAAAGATATTGAACTTGCGTTCTGAAAATTGTTATAAATTTTTATAATTGCAAGCGTTTACAGCGCGTAACCATCGCGTAGCCTCAAGCTACGCCCGCTACGCAAGACGTAGCTAAATTATAAATGGTTGAAATGTTTAATCCCAGTTATATACATATTATATTGTACAATAGGCTAGTTTCCTAAATTTTATTTTTTAGTCCGTTTTGTAGATTATTAAAAAATATTGGACACGTATTTTTTTATTTTTTATGTAACTAAAAAATAACGGAGATATATCAAGTCGAAATTTCACATGACGTCACGCCTCGCTACAGTTTGTTCGCACGTTATAGCGAGCTGTGACATCACGAGTCCCCCACCCTAAACTTTAATGCGCTTTATCTATGCATATTTCCATTATTTTAAAAAAGCAAAAAATACGTGTCTTTTATTTTTTTATTATCTAACTGACGGACTAAATAGAATTTTGATTTTTTTACCCAGGAAACTAGCCTATGTTCCCTATTTAATTGATACTACAAATTGTTTCTAAAGACTGAAATATTAAATTTTTAATATAAATAAAAATATAGTCCTAATCTGATCAAATAATACGCGTGAATTTTGGTGACAATACGAGTGCGTCCTTATCAAATAGTAGATTGGTAATAGGTATTAATCAAGGACTTAGGTAGAAACACACTGAAATTAATAAGTATTAGCAATCTGTCTGAATAATGTAGGTCATATTATTTCTAACGAAGGGGTTGCTTCATTGGTCTTTAAAAGCGTTAAAAAGCCATTGTCACTTAATTTATCACCTACCTAGTTTTGTAGAATGAATAATCTTAACGTACCTACCTATATCCTATATCTACATGGTACAAATGCATGGCTCCGGTTTGATACATCAAGGCGAATGGCAATACAAACACATATTTAGGTGAAAAATTAGGAAATTTATACTGGGTGTTATTGCCCATGATACATAAGTGATAAGCGTGCGATCGATATTCGTGGCAGTATGCCCAATAACATCACTATTTGCTTTTGTAAGTGAAACTGAATCATGGCCACTAGAAAGTTCCGTGATTCGTGAAAACGACGCATCACATGTGCTTAGTTACTTGAATATAATATAACACTTACCTAACAGACGTCGCGACTCACTTATTTAGGTACAATTCAAAAATATCTAGTATTTATTGTACTGAAATGTCAAGAGGGGTGTGCTTCGCTCTAACCATAAGCGAAACCTGATGTAAGGGATGCTACGTACTGCCTTTATCGGCGGCTGAAATAACGTACAGACCGTTGAAACTATCAGATACGGCATTATATATTTTAGCCAATACCAGTAATAACATGAGCCTGGGTAAACAATATATTAGGTTTAGATGAAAATATTCATTCAATGAACAAGCGGAAATTTCAAGAATCAACTTTTCTATTTCGATATTTCCATTCATTATTTTCTGGCGGTGAATTTTGTTTATTTGGACCAAAAAATGTCGACGTAGAAGATAAATTTAGAAAATGTGCCACTAAGATCATAAAAAAATGTTACAAATTATTATTAATTCAGCGTTTCGAGCACGTGTCTGAATATTCATAGCTCAGCGCTGGCTCGTCCTGCGCCGTGAAAATAATGCGCGCGCACTCACAGAAACGTCGCTGGGCAAACCTTGGCAAAAAAAACATTAAGATGCTCATTTCGACCTCTTAATTCTGTCAATTAATATTAATTTTTCCATTGAAAGTAGTAAGATATTTTTTGAAATTCACTTCTAATAAATTCTTTATTCATATATACCTAAATATGTAGATACTCGTTGCTGCATTTAAAACTGTATCTATCTCAGATTATGTCCCATCTCTACTTAAAAAGTTTGATCTGTTGTTTAAAAAAATAATAGCACAGGGTTCTTCTTATCACTAGCGGAGTCTGAAACAATATTTAGAATTTTTACTTGTCTATCTGAGTTTGTACGCGCATTATACAAAAACTCGGCACGGAATTTTACATATGTTTCACGGGCGGTTTAGTGTTTGAACGATTACAAGCACTTTATGGAAAGATCTTCCTCAGTTTCTAATAGAACCTAGTGCACCTACCTATAAGGAGCAAAGTTGCGAAAGTGTTTAATAACAAAAAGATACTGCTTACTACCCTGTAATAATTCAACTTGACTAATTATTCTTATTGAATTAATCATTACGAATTGAGGTAGGAGTGAGTAAATAATATAATTATTAAGTACGTTTGATAGTTATGATTATTGAGCAAGAAACAAAATTTATTCGTGGACATTTTGAGCTGAGTCACATATCTAACTACTCGTATACGAGTAGCTACGTTAAATATATACCTAGGTCCTTAAGCTGTATAGACAATGTGTCTTTCGATTGGAGATATCGTTAATACGATGATAAATTGCCGGTTGCTATCGAAAATACACTTGATAGTTGATATACTTATCTAAGTATATTTTATGTGTAAATTAATATAAATACGTTTTCTGTAAAATACTAAGAGGGACTTAGCCGCTATCACCTTATAATATTATATTATTTTCATAATAGATCTCATATTTACATATTTAAAGTTTTTATAAATATGACTAACTATTCGTGACCAGGATCATAATATATCATATTACTACATGAATGATCAAAGATATGTTATAATTTTTTTATTAAAACAGATTATTTCTATTACTAATCAAGCAAAAAAAGTTGATAATGTACCTACTTCATTATTTATTCAGGTATTAGATCCAATCCAGTCGAAAGACACTTTACCTACCTATAGGTACGATGGCTGTTTACCGGTAAAGCGGACTAGTAAAGCGGATCAGTGGATGAAATTACCTGGAACAAATATAAATTTAAATGTTATGGTTTTATTAAGATAAATTAAATAAAAGACTTTATTGTTTGATTAAAAAGTGTTAAAAATCTTGTATTGTGCCTTCCGAAGGAAGCTCGTGTAACTTGTATAAAATACTATTAATATGAAATCTAATAAATATTGATGACCGGATTGGCATTGTGGTAGGTATGCCTTACATGTGACTTATGAAGTTAGGTATACATTAAAAACAATAAAACACTTATCAATTACAGAAAAAATCTTAACAAAATAGATTAAGTGGGCTAAGATCGTACCTTTACGTTTGATTTGTCGATTTGTCAGCGACAATATAAAGAAAAGGCGCATTGAATAATGAATAGGCATTAATTAGGTATTCAGCGTGTCGGCAACTTACTTGCTCAATTTCCATTTTTTGTTTTGTTAGATATTTAAGATGAGTATAGGTGTACTGAATACTCTCTTTCAATACGTAAAACCTTACAACCAGTATACCTAATAGGTATTGCAAACAACTACGTATCATATCTGTCGGCGACCTTGTCAAAATTGTCGCAAAGCAGGAAGTAGCTGGGGTTAGGATCGCGTGCCCATATTCATTACGATATATTGTGCGTGTCGGTCCGTACGACTCGGCTGGCGTTTGGAAGCTGTAAAAGCTTATTCAGTTAATGTAAAATGTACAATAGCACAACATGCCAACTAAAACATTTATATAAAATACTAGCATAGTTTTTTTAAAGATCAATTTATATTACTGATAGAGTCCTTATAACCTACCTAAGGGTAATAGATATTAACTAGGGAGCAAAAGAAGAGTGTTAGGAGTTTATTAGATCCGTAGGAGGACAAAAGTAACTGTCATGGCAAAAGAACTGCAACATATTAAAAAAACAGTGGGCGTCGCACGTTGAACTCAGGAGCTAATGGCTGTTGGGGCATCATCGGCGCGATTTCAGAAGACATGGTGTCGTACACTTGTACCTACAGATCTCCCATAATATTGAACGATGATCTGGTTATGATTGCGGGGATCCAGGCGGATCCCCGACCCAGAACTGGCTTGTCGTGGAGATCCTTGCGGGAGATCTGTGTCCAGCAGTGGACAGTGTCTCTCGGTTGAGCCCATATTACCTTAATTATTATATTAAAATAATATACTTAAGTAGGTACCCTACTTACAATGAAGTACCTACTTATTTCCGAAGGAAATCATACATTGTGATCTAGCTAAAACGAGTATTTTTTTGGAACCACCTTACGTCTCCCAGTGTGAAAGTAATTATTTCGCACGCACACCTCAATTATGGATTTTTTATTTCAATTCCGAACTGAAATTATAATGAAATTAACACTCAAACACTCTTAATACCTATAATATGTGCAAATATAATTTTTTGCCGTAGAATAATTTCGTTTTAAAGGTTACACTGAAATCTGACCTTAATTTTTTTTGTTTACCTTAATCATTGAAAAAAGTACCTAATTGTAATAATTTACGGATCTCATTATGTGCTCTGTGTGTAAAACATACATTATGCTTTACGCTAAGCAACCAAAAGTGCAACCATCCTTGAAAAAACCTAAATTTGTTCTATTATGTAACTTCATTAAAAACTTAATTATGGAAATTAGAGAATTTCGTTGTCCCTCGGAAACTATTTGTAGGTACCTACCGGAAAAAGTATCCCATGACGTGTTTAAAAATATGCCCACCCATTGAAAAAAATAGCTATTGACACGTAGATATCTTTACTACAATTTATTTTACGACTCTACGCAGGTAGAGTAGTTGCTATCCGCAGATTTACTAGAAGAAACGCCATCTACATGTTAGTATTTGAACTTTGGAAAAGTTCCAGAAAGTTTTAGTACCTAGAACTAGATTATTATATTGTGTAATTCTGACGTTTGGACGTAAGGAAAATCTGTAGTCACAGATGGCGCTAAACTACATTATTATAAAACTAAATTAACTTGCAATTTTTTTTCTGTGGTGAAGTTCTTGGCTTATTCTAAACTGAAATCGTAAATATTAGAGAACTACATTCCCTGTGCGGTTTCACTTTTTCGGGAGTTGATTTTCTAATAACTTAGTGCTTGCCTACGTTATAAAAGCCTTGTACAAAAAGGACGAAGAGAACTCGACTCTCTCTCTGTTCTTTTTTAATCAAAATAATTATATTCACTGGCATAAAATGACAGTAACCTTACGTTTTTATAATAATAAAAAAGCCAAAACAAAAAATTCCGAATTTTTACAAAAATGACCAGGTTAAATCTATTCGGAATCGAATGAAGAACTCTACCCTACCTGCTGTATTCCCCTGCTCCTTCCGACTACTATCAACATAAAATACCTACCTACTTGTTTTTTATTGATTATGTACTTAGTATAAAAATGCCAAAAAATACCTGGATTCGTGGATAAATCAAATTCGTGAAAACTTCGATATTTTGGCAAGCTTATTCGTAAGCTGCCAAAATGTAAGAGAAATTATAGTTGTTAATAATGGATAATACTTTCAGAGGCGAGTCCTACATATATTTTAATAAATTCTTTTTGACGAAAAAGTAGCCAGAACTTATTCAAATTCAAAATATTATACTTACCATCGCCGTAGCATTATTCGCACGGAAAAATTTAACTCACCAGCGTTTAAGTATGCAAAGCCCAAAACAGCCCTATATCCATTATTAACTCAAACCCTACCCGACCACATCGCACCCTCCTTCTTCCACCCAAAGAGCATGGCCATGCCAGAGCGAACCGATTTCATTCTCAACTGCGTCAATTTCGCTTAATGAATCTGTATTTAACGATCCCTAGCATCATTTGAACACAATACAAAAGTAGCTACGAGTGTCATTACTGTTTTATTTTATTCGTTTTAAATTTCTTTTTCAGAAGAGAAATTCAAAATAAGAATTTAAAATTATTATGGAAGTGACCAAAAGAACTTGGAGATTTATTTACATTTTTATAATAAGTTTGCACTTCCGTAGAGTAGTACGTAGTATTATATATTATTACTCTGAGGTAGAGACCCGTGAAAACAGATAATTTCTTGAAATTTCTTGTTGTTCCACGTTCTAGGATCTCCTATGGTATAATCTTGTAACTCGATTTCGATGCATATAATATTATCTTGAACCGATGAGCTGAAATTTGGCAGACACATTTAGGATAACAATGCATGGTTTATTCTGGTTTATTCATGGTGCTTTTGAATAAAAGTTGTTTTAGGAAAAAGTTTTTCTATAAAATTTTTAACTATATCTAATAATATCCAGAAAATGTTTTCTATCATAATAATATTATGTTGAACAAAACTGAAACAAATCGACCTTTGTCGGCGCGATCGCGATGATTGTATCAACTAGTGTGGTCACCGGTCACTTACATCATCACCAGAATTACACCGAGCTGTGTCAACTAGGTGCTCATTGCTAAAGGTTAGCAGTAGCCGCTGCGAGGCTCGAGGCGCTCCGTCGTCATAATAATAGTAAAACGTAGTGATTATATTTATCTTTGAACAATAGTGTCAATAACCATTTTTAGCTTTTCATGTAACTTTCATCTCTTTAGAGCACTGTCTATACCAAAAAGAATATAACCACTTGCTGTCAGTGAAGTCTGCAGACTTCAGCGTTTTTTTTAATTGGACATTATTGTGTTTTTCTACTAGACTCGTAGTGGATGGCGAAGTTTCTGGACAATAGTAGCCGGTGTAGTAACACACATCATTCAAGTCACTGGCCACTTCAAGTCCGATAAAAAATACGTTCCAATATTTTGGTGGCGTTTACAAGAGCGTTCAGGATTCGAATGAAATTTTGAAATCATTATTAATTTCGAGAGTCAGAAATCAGAATTCAGATGCGCCATAATATTATGTGCGCGAGCAACATAGTGGTCTCACTGAGTATGTAGAATGTAGATATACTTGTTTGGATCAAAACACGCTCTTTTGTATGCGACCCCACGTCGCTACGTGACACTATTGAATATGAAAAATTCAATGGCACAAAAGTCAAAACTGTTTTAAGTTGATACTGTTTAAGACGTATCTTGTAGATTTTATTCTTTTAAGATAGAACTTTTAATACCTACCGAATAGGTACGTATTTCTAACTAAAATAAAATAAAAAAGAATGTAGAGCCATTGTGGAGCTCAGGAAAATATGAACAAAATTGCATTACAGTTTAAGCTTTTAATTATATCGTTTCATTTTATTGCCAATTTTTAATTATTGTTTACTTCTGACTGAGCCAAGGCACGCAAGAATACGGTACCCACTAAATTGTCCTAAACGGGACGATACTGTCGTCGTAATTATTGCAATTTGCTCCATCGCGGGCGAGGTTTATTGCTCTAATTTAATTCCAATTCGAGTCACAAGTAAACATTAATAACGTTTAAAAATTCATTTGTTGAAGCAATTTTGCTTGTTATACTATACGTACCTATACATAGGTATCTTTACCGTAACAGATCACTCAGATAAATACTGGCTACCAAGGTTGGTGCTAACATAAAAATCACTGTAAATTGTAAACAAAATATGGTCGAATTTTCATGAAAGTAGACATACATTATATTCGAAGTTAAATCTACAATCATTATTCATAAAATCTCATCTCTTCAATGTAGAAAGAATATCGAATGATCCCGAGAACTTTTTACGAAACCATATGGATCATCAGAAATTATAGAACGAATATTCTACACTATTCTATTAATCTGTGATCAGAAATCCTGCAGGATACCAATTTGATATGTATAATAAAATTCACCAACCAAGGATTCATGTAAAAAAGATTATTTAATTGATTTATTGAAACTTTTACGTGGGATGCGGTGTGTGTGCCGAACTCGTCATCCGGCAATTTAGCAATCACGAGGCGACATGTCTCTAAATGTGCTGCCCTCCGATAGTAGATAGATATAACAGGCATTAGCTAATCCTCTGTCACCAGTGTGCGACGTGAGGCAATCGCCATTTCTCATCATTATAACTGCATTGTCGTTGGATAGTTAGTTAGGTTTTGTATAACCAGGATATTATGACCACACAGTCACACTATGTACTAACGCCTCTGTTTCTTTATATACCTATAGTAAAAACTATATTGAACACTGAGCAGCCTAATCTATACATGAACATAGATAGGCAATAATGTGTTAACCCACACTGGAGAAATTTTGAGTAGATACCTAAATCTTGTTTTAAAATTTTAGCGCCATTTTGTGTCAACATTTTTTATATTTATATAAATTTTTTTATTTATATATACATTTTGTTGGTATTTAAACAATGTAATAAGGTAAACACATAATTAAAAAACGTTCTATAACACTCAATAAAGCGTTCGGTATCAATAACTGAATTTTATGGGTTAACATGATATTGCTTATCGGCGTCCACATATAAATAAAATTGGAGTGTCTGTTTGTAATCCCAAATTAACAGATCTTCACTTAATGCATCTGAAAGTATACCTACTAAGTATGGTCCTTGCATAAAAAAAAATATTTTTATTTTTTGTCTATCTGTATGTCTGTTTATTCCGGCTAATCTCTGAAACGGCTGGACGGATTTTAACAGGACTTTCACTGGCAGATAGCTGATGTTATAGGAGAACTTAGGCTACTTTTATTTAAGAAAAATTAGTTCCTGTGGGAATTCCGAAACTCACGCGGGTAAAACCGCAGGTCACAGCTAGTTTATCATAAAATTGAAGAGAGTTCTATAACTTTTATCATTTTTAAGATCAAAACCATATTGCGTAACTTCATCGGTGCGTAGCATAAATAAATCTATAATAGCTACCTGAATATTTGAAGAAAATAAAGTATCAAGCCCTTTGTTACAAACATTCTTAGATTCTATTGTATCTAACATTCACAGTTCATTAATCAGTGGCATTGTGTAGTTTCGGATTAACAGCCTTAGAACACACCCACCGCGATAACTATAGGTACTCGTATACGCAGCAGGCAGGTATAGGTAGACTAATATTATAAATTGAAAAGTTTGTTTGTTGGTTTGTAGGAGGTAATCTCCGGAAGTATACGTACCTACTCAACCTATTTTAAATTCTATTCCTTTAGTTAAAAAAAAAACTACAGAATCCCTGAGTTCCTAACACACAAGAATTACTTTTTATCTCAGATTAAACAATTCTCGGGGTAAAATTTCATTCAGCCTGAGTAAAGCTACGGACATTAGCTACTGAATATGTTTTAGATTAAAACATACGATACTTTTCATACAGGTAACGAAGTATTTTTAAATTAAATTAATAATCTCGTTATGTTTCCAATTTTATAGAAACCGAAACGATAATTAACGAAGCCGCAGGTAGTAAAAGATTAAGAAGAAAAAATCACATCCTCTATGAGCAAAAATAACTTTGAAGTTTTAAACTGTTTCCGGATACGGCCGGCATATGACATGGAAAAAGGTGATAAATCTACCGTTCAATGAATAGCTCTCCGTCTGCAACATTCGAACCGTTTATGGTGTTACGTAACTTACTCATCATTATGTTAAACAAGTGCCTTTCAGTTCGTAATTGATTTAAATAGATAGAGCACTTGTTGGTTTTAAATGATGGCTAATCATCAATGAACAACGAATCAACGGTCTGTCTGTAAATTAAACAAACCGATCAACATTCTTACGCATCAAGTATAAAGCTAACCTGAAATTGAAATTTACCGTAGTTAGTTCATGATGATTTCTATTAGTAGGTACACAATATATTACTCGGTAAAGACATGTAAACGTTGTAATGTTTTATTGAGTAACACTCGTAGATATATTATAGGCACTACACAAGTATACCTACTTGTGTTTGACATTGTTATTTCTTGACAGCAAACTCGGCCATTTTAAAAGACAATAAGATATGAAATCAGTCACTGAAACAATGCGCGAGTAAATACAGTTGGCTTCACATTTACGAGTTTACAATAGAAGTTACTAAACAAAGTGGTGAGCGAGATATATAATTTTGATTTTAGAGAGGATTTAGTTGACTGTACAGAGAGAGAAGAGGGCAAAGACCCGTATTATCGCTAACGAGAGCAAGTGACTTTAATTGTGTTTATGGCATTAACTATAACAGAATGGACTGATTGCCATCTCCTACTTGCGACACTGTCTTTAACTGAGTAGGTATTTGAATTTACGGGTGTTTGGAATGAGGAAATGACACCAGTTTAAGTATTATGTAGAGTAGGTGTAGTGAAATGAAGAGTAAAGAGCTCTATTACTCTTCTGGGTGCACTTATTTTATTAGAGGAGTCCGCAACTTGCAGACTTGCAAGCAAAATATAAGCTAAATATAATATACATATATGTATGAAAAAAAAGATATTTTGATAATAAATGTAGGTACGTCTAAGTTAAATTTATTTAAGTTTATTTATAAAGATAAGTAATAAAGATAAGTTTGTTACTGTCGTTGTTCTAGATAGGTGTATGTAAACGAAAATAAATATTTACCAGAAAGAACATCACTTAATTGATTTGATTTGATAATAAATTATAATATAGATACTTATTTAAAATTAAGTGTCGCTTAAAAAACCAACAATCTCAAATATCTACTACTCTATTATACGGAAAAGAATACTAGGTATCAAAATGCTTTTTCTCAAAATGCTTTATTGTTTTGTTGTTGTATTAAAAATGTATCAAGCTATCAAGTATTAAACAAAATAAAACGAAGCGATTCAAACAAGTTTTTGCAAACACAATCATTATTAATTGACTATTGTTTATTTAAATTCCCCTACAGAGCATGGGATGCAGTGGGAATTCGTGTAGGCACAGTGGTTTATAATTATTAGAGTGTACCTACTGGAAACGGTTAAAAAAACAATGAGAAAGCGCGTGTGAATATTTTTTGTGAATAACATTATTCTAGTTCCGTTACAAGTGAACTTTATGACCTTTGTGATAAGGAAAATAACAAACGTATTTACACGAATTAAATAAGTATATTATACTTAAATGATTTTGTAACTTTTCAGTATTTAGAAAAATTTGAAAAATAAAGGTAAAGCCTTTACCAACATACGGTTTGCAAACATCAATCAAGCACGTCTAAATGTATCATCATCATCAGCTTTGTGCTAGTCAGGGAATCTAATAAAACAATCGATTCATAGATTTACAATGCACATATCTACCTGTTTCTTAAAAGCAAGTCATTTTGCTAATATAATTCGGCCTATTGATGAAGAATAATAATTAAACTTCTATTAACCTTTTCCCATTAATAATATATTTATCTATTCTTGAAAAAAAAAAGGATAAACATGGACCTTCACATTTGTGTTAAACGATGTTGGATAACGGTTTTTTTTTTCTTAAGTAAAACTTGATCCTGTAATAGTCTTTTATTCAACTTTAAAAATCTCACTTACCACAGTTATTAAAAAATATCAAACTAATATACTAATATTGCTTATGTAGAGTTCACAGTTATTACTCCAGTAGATACCACATTAGGTAACTAACGAGACGATGTTCAATTCATTGAACTTGAAGATTACGATATTCGTAGTCTCTGCCTGCACTCTAGCTTCTAATTCATCAAACTACATTTCTAAAGAGACGTGCTCTTAGTTTAATTAAGTGGTAACATGTATTAATATACAAAATATTTCACACCTAGCAGAAATAAAAGAACGTCTTATCAAAACTAATAACGCGCCGTCTTAGTACAACCTGTGAAAGATAATTACGGTGCCTTCAGGTACCTAGTACATACGTACCTATATAATTGCAAAAATTAATCTTTAACCGCCTACTTTGCATCTATACCTATCGGATCCAATTAATTCGTTTTGGCTGCAATGTTATTCCGTTTACCTTCGTTATCACATTATTCAGATGTTATTATATTCTCATTCAATTTTTATAAAAATACTATATATATTGTATATTGGTAATCCTGTTTGTGATGGAGCTAAGGCTGTTTAAGTAAGAAATCTCTGGAGGGACCACTACGTAAATCTAGAAGTGATGTGGATAGAAAGTGTGATCACAAGAAACATCTGGATGAGGGTAGCTTGGGTGTAGGCAGTTGTTTAAGATCTCCATGGGAGCTTTTGTCCAAAAAAATACGTCTGTCACATACTGATTGACATGAAATGAAATTGATGATGACACTCAATTAAAAGTTTAGTTCTGAACTATAACGCCCGATACTTCTTATTTATTTTTACACTGTTATGCAGAGCCGATAATATAGAGCAGAAGAATACGGGTGGTTTTCTTTTAAACATTTTAAAAATATTTAATTTTATCTACAATTTACCTAAGCAGTACACTAACTGAAGAAAGAAAAAAAAACTTGTAACCTGAGTTGAAAAAAATCTTATCTAGAAGCGCAATCTAATAGCATAATGCTGAGAAAGTGACTGTTTTGGTCATGGGTATACGAACCACACGAACAACACTCCTGTGATTTTATTCTCTTAATGTAATTTGAAATATTTTGTTAATTTGTATTCTAAACTAACTTTAGTTGTGTTGTGTCTGTGTTTCCAAATAAATTGCTTTCCCTTTTTTTTCAGGTATAGCGCTAGGTGGAGATTGAACCAGTCTATTTGTTATAATCACTAGTGTTAGTGGGTCACCTCTCCGGATCAGCTCGGGATAAAGATAAACTCAATGCAATTGAACTAATACAAGGACAGTGAAACTTTAAAATAGTCAAGTTCATGCTACTTTACTATGAAATAAAATAAAAATAACGAAGATGTGTTAAAATAGAATGTATTCGTGTCTTTGAAAGAGCCCTTTAACAATTAATGTCGGACGAAACTGGTATAACTACGAGTAGTTTCGGAAATTTTTCCTTGCATTGAAAGTATATGTAAAAGGCATTTTATTGTATTGTCATTGTAAAATGTTTTTATTTATTTTTTCAATGTATTCTTAGAAATGCCACCTACAAATTCTATTTTCGCTTCAACACTTTGGCTTTCGGACAACGATCCCAATTCTCAAACGATCCGCAACTGCGGCTACTTACTTAAACTGCAATTTTTTCAATAACATTAAACCTCAATAAGATATGAAGAAATCGTAATATCAACGAGTCTTCGAATACTTTTTCGCTAGCTAAATCTCACAAATACGAGTAGAATGCACGATGCAAGTCAACTTAATATAGGTACGGTAAAGACGTGATAGTTTGAAGTATAAAATAGTGCAAGTGCAGATCTATCATCACACTATACTAGACTACATCATAACCTCAAGAAATATCCCGACCAATTAATATTATTTAGTCATCTTCTTTTATAAATAAAAATGAGTGTTTGTATGTTTGGCCATTGGTTCGATTGTGATAAACTTTGTCGGGTTGTTCTGCCTGAGTCCGCAAAGGTTCCTTATATAAAGAGATCCTGCGGAAATTGCGTAACTCACGCAGGTGTATTTTCGAAACGGTTGAACCAATTTTGACGTGATTTTCACTGCTTTCAATTAGCTGATGTAATTTAGGCTACTTTCGAAACTCACGCGGGTGAAACCGCGGAGCATAGCTAGTTTGTTATAAAATCAATATTTTTGTTAGCTCGCTCTGGAGAGTAGCTGATATTTAAGCACGTGCCTGAAAGAAATGAGGACAAAATTCTTTTGTCTATGTAAGAATGGATTAGGGTCGAGTAGTGTCGGTTCAGAGCCCGCACACCACGTTTAAGATACTAGATAGGGATTTCACCACCGAAGCACGTTAGCGACGGTGATACTTTTTTTTTAGTTAACAAACGTTACGCAAAATTAAAAAGTACTCAAGAAGCTTTATTTAAGAGTTTATAGTTTAATTTACATAGTGTTATTGGATTATTTTAGTAACCGGGAGGAGCTAAAGCGAGAGGTCTTGTTGTAAGGATCAAGAAAATATCTTTGATTTTTTTTCACTTTCGACTAGGGAATGCAATCTCGTCTCGCCGAGATCCCGATCTCGCGAGATCCCGGCCATATTTAACGAGATTGTATCTCGTCAAATTTCGTGCGAGATCTCGCGAGATAACGAGATTGACAAATGTAGCGTGACAACGTGTATTTCATAGCGCGGCTGCGCGCGAACTGAATCCTGGCCGGCCGTGCGGCCGCGCCTGGCGCGGACACAGGACAAGAGGGGTAGGCGGGCTTGCGGGGGACGAGGCAGAACGAGCTTTTTCAGCAGCAGGGTATTTGGCATGCAAAATCAGAAGTCGTCTGTCAGATGATACTCTCAACATGATGTGTTTTTTGAGAAGCCATTTTCAGACAAACTAACTTGCCTTTCCGTACCTTGGTCCTTGATAACTTCATCTGACTTCTACTTTAAACTTCTTTTATTTAATTAATACGATCTCACAACATTTATTTAAGAACTTGTGAAGTTAAGTTTTTGTTTTGTTGTTTTTATTTACCATAAGTAATGTTCCTATTACTCTTAATTATTGAAACTAAAGTAATAATTTACAAAAGACTAAATATAGATAATTATTGTTTTGTTACCAATATTGTACGAATTTGAACTGATTAGCTACAATAGGTATAATAATTATAGACGTGAACAAATGTTATTAGAGTTAGAGACAAAATAATAAGTACTCTGTTGATTTTTAAAATAAAACTTACATTATTTTTATAACTAAGCAACGCAGTTTCTATTTAATTACATATCATGTCAATTACTAGTTCTTAAAACAAGCATTTGCATATGTTTTAATTGCGAATCTCCCAATCTCGCGAGATCCCGTAATTTGCGAGATCTCGCGAGACTGGGTTTTGAGTCTCGCGAGATCTCGCTAGGCGGAAATCTCGTACGAGATTGCATTCCCTACTTTCGACATAATATGACCTACCTTTGTATATTATGTTATTTATATCACTGCTTAATACGCAGTAACCTATATGAGGATTCGATTAAACCTTGCGACATAAAATAATTTTCACCGGTTTTATAGTTTATTTTCCTTTATTAGAGGTAGTTAAACTAAATCTTATCAGACGATGACCTCGTTTCCTATAGTTTAATCTATTTTAATACTTATTTCTGATAAGAATATAGGTTTCTTCTCGACATCTTATGAAGCAAACTCAGTAGGTAGTAGGTACAACAGCAAGTAAATAGTTAGTTACCTGTACCTATTTATGAGGTCATATAATATAGCCTAAAGTACGAGAAAGCTATACCTGGCAAGCAAAATACTTCCACAATTTCTGTATTAGGTGTATCTATGCCTCTATGGATCCTAATACAGTATTGTATTAGCTCTTGATATTATAGCATTGATCAATCCAATAATATAGGTACCGGAACTTTTACTTTTGTTGACGTAATGTATTTTATTATGTGATTTAATCAGATAAGAGCATATCTGAGCGGCCTAACTATGTAGGTATATAGATAATCTAAAAATTAAAACCTTTTCTAAATACAAAATGTTATCCATATCATTAGATTCGTTTTCAAGATACACGAGTATAATATAGTATAACTAACTTTACGTACTGTGAGTATGTAAACTACTATCATAAAGGGATTTGATTATTTATTTGTTTGTTTGTTAGGATTTAACTCAAAGACTACCTACTTGAGCGATTTCAAAAATTATTTTACCATTACAATGCTATATTATCCCTGATTAACTCTATATAGGCTCTATTATATCCTGGGATTCCCGCGAGAACTCCGAAACTGCCGAACCGAATTGCACATCTGAATAGGGATGTTGACAACTTTTGATAACCAAAATTCTAATAAGTCCGTCAGTTAGAAAATAAAAAACAAAACACACATATTTTTGGCTTTTTTAAATTAATGAAAATATACAGAGATAAAGTGCATTAAAGTTTAGGGTGGGGACTCATGACGTCATTAACCGGTATAAGCCTCCATACAAACTGCACCGGCACCGGTTAGGTTAGGTAGTGAGGTCACGTAAAAATATGTTATGATTTCTTCTCAGCTACCTTTATACTAAATATGTGTCACTGCAATTTAAATTCTAGTCGTTATACAATATCCGTGACCCCACAACCTTCACAATACCTGTACAAATCAAGTTATTTTCTGAGTCATTAGTTTGTTTTCAAATGAAGATATGGGCACCGGGTGATTGCGTCAACAACATAAAGTGTTATTTTTTGCAACATTCTTTATGTACTAAAATTATTAGCTTGTGTGAAGGTTATGTATTCCAGTTATGTATGGTGCCAAAGATACAAATTTCTTGTCGGAATAATCTCATTAGACGCATCGTCACCGACAATGAGCGTAACCTACTTCACATTTTCGAGCATGAAAGTGAAGATAAGTGTATTTACCTACGTAAAAGGTTGGGCTCACATTTATTCATACGACCCAATATGATACGTTACATACATCTAGAATATCTAAAGGTAACCGTCTCTTTTGATTTATTTAATACTAGCTGTTACCTGCAGTTTCTCCCGCGTTTTTTCGGAGTTTTCGCGGGAATTCCGAGACAAAAATACCTACCCTATATCCTCTGTATCTCTGACAATTTATATGCAAAATTTCATGATGATCTTTTGAGCCGTTGAGGCGTGGAAGCGTAACAAACAAACAAACTCCCTTTCGCATTTGTAATATCAGTAAGGATTGTCTGAAAATCTTAGGTATAATTTTTTTTCAGATTTATTTCGGAATCCCTGTAATAACCTACTTTTAATATTTACCTACCTAAATATGTACAAGCGGCAGCAAAAGAAATTGAGATGAGGGCCCAAAAATATATTTATAACAAGCAGTTATTGCGCGTTTCGTTTAAAAACCTATTGGCATCTCTACCTGTTTTCACTTAGCTACTTCTTACCGAATTGATACGTAGTAATGAAGGTAAGTACACAAATATCATTGCAATATAAGGACTATGAAATATAGTTACCTATACCTGTATTGTGTTTGTCCATTTGTTTGTTAGTCGTAGCCTGCGAGTCTTTCACTTCTGCCATGGTGGAACTGGATTTTTTTTAAAGGTTTTTCCCAAATTCTTTGACACCTGAAAAAAGCGATAATGCTTGATGATTTTATAAAGTTCCTGAACTCACTTTAATATTTTATTACAGACAATACACGTAAAGTCACATTTTTAAATTAGGCTTGCACTGCACACCTTTTTGTGTCTGTAAAAATTATATTAAGTGCGTACTTTAATTCTATTTTAATTGCAGCATCAACTGTCGCGTAGATATTTAGATAGTTACTAGCTGTTCGCCGCGGTTTCACCCGCATTAATAAAATTTCGGAGATCCCACGGGAGCTCCGGGATAAAAGTAGGTACCTACCCTATATCCTTTTCCGCACCCGTGACAACGGGTCGTAGGTATGTATGCAAAATTTTATGCAGTTTTACCCGCTTTAATTTCGTAGTTCCCGCGGGAATTCTGGGATAAAAAGTACCTTATGTACTTCTCTGTACCCCTGTCAACGTGTTACTTGCAAAATTTCATGACGATCGGTTGAACCGTCTAGGCGTGAAAGCGACAGACAAACAGATAGACAGGCAGAATAATTTTATCATTTATAACATTAGTTTAAAAAGCACGAAAAAATTCTACAATTAGTATAAACAATAAGTGCGATCTAAAATTATATGTTTGCACCGAATTGTACCTAATGCAATAGCTAAAAAAACGGTTTTTAAGTAGTAAAATCTTGAAAAATGCTTTGAACAAGCAATATATAAAATAATAATAAATATGCAAAGTAGCTATATAAAAAAAAAATACCTGATAATATTGTGTTAACGTTTTACAGCTCAACACCGTAACAACAGGCACGTTATCAAATTAATCAAATATGCACACAAACACCAACAAGGAGAGCCGGGCGACGCGACGACGCAACGAGCGACAAACGCGTTCGCGAACGAGATAAACACTAGTAGAACTCAGCTCCGCTACGCCGCGCCGGAACAAAAAAGTGTTGCTAGCGTAACTCGAGGAAAATCCCTGGCACGTTTTCCGGAAATAATGTTTTATATCAACTGCGTCAACAATACCAGAATAATGTTCGCTGTACGCATTTTATATTTATAACTTAAAATGCGTATGGACATGTACGTACAATACGTAGTTCTATCTACTTATTAATTATTATTATGCGGTGGCTAAATTAATTAGTTTTGCAATAAATCCATCCACGTATTAACTACATTTATCCGTCTTTTTAACCGAGTTTAGAAGTTTCTCCATTTTCTGCATTTTTTGGTGGAATAGGTATATTTATGTCTATTAGTCCTGAACAGAGTTTTGCACAACACTACATATACTTTATCTTATTTTTGTATGATGTGATGAGTTTCCACTCATGAATTTGCTTATGAGTGAAAGCAATTTGGTTTGCATATTTGAAGATATGTAATGAGAATTACTTTAGGTTTATACTAGTTTACTAGATTCGCCCTGTGCGCGAGCTGCGAGCAGCTCGCGTTTTCGAGCCAGGGCCGAAACAATTTCCCCATACAAACAACTAATGTTCGGCGGCCATCTTGAAAAATGACGCAATCGAAAAACTGATTCGATATTCGGCATCAAGGACCCCAAAAACCCCCGGATGCCGAACCTCACCCGGATCGGATCAATTTTTTTAAATCCGCCATTTTGGATTTTTACCACGCCAGGCGGTTGCCCCCCATTGACCTCTATGACATTTGTTTGAGCACCCCCCATCAGACTCCTATAGTTTCGGAGATAATCGAGTTTGAATTTTGTTCGGCGGCCATGTTTTTTTCCGCAATTTTGAAAAAAAAGTTTCACTATTGAAATTTGCCCAAGGTGTGGATCAAACTTTGTAAGTAACAGTTTTACTTTTGATGGATAGTTTCGGCGGGCAGTCAACTCACTACCTGATGAGGAGCAGGAATCGAAGATGTCAAGATTTTCCCACAATCACAGAAACCTCCGTTCCACATCTTAAATACATTATATCGACCTAGAGATGCTCCTTCTGGGAGAACAATTACGCTTAACTTTTTTTCGCCAGCCATTTCGAATCCGTCCGCCATCTTGGAATTATTTATATCCCGATAGAAAAAGATAGTGCACCACCAACTGTACAAATTTTTTTTCAATACCCACGGCCGATAGTTTCCGAGCCAGGGCCGAAACAATTTCCCCATACAAACAACTAATGTTCGGCGGCCATCTTGAAAAATGACGCAATCGAAAAACTGATTCGATATTCGGCATCAGCGACCCCAAAAACCCCCGGATGCCGAACCTCACCCGGATCGCATCAACTTTTTTTTCGGCCGCCATTTTGAATCCGCCATTTTGGATTTTTACCACGCCAGGCGGTTGCCCCCCTTTGACCTCTATGACATTTGTTTGAGCACTCCCCACCTGACTCTTTTAGTTTCGGAGATAATCGAGTTTGAATTTTGTTCGGCGGCCATGATTTTTTCCGCCATTTTGAAAAAAAAGTTTCACTATTGAAATTTGCCCAAGGTGTGGATCAAACTTTGTAAGTAACAGTTTTACTTGATGAATAGTTTCGGCGGGCAGTCAACTCACTACCTGATGAGGAGCAGGAATCGAAGATGTCAAGGTTTTCCCACAATCACAGAAACCTCCTTTCCACATCTTAAATACATTTTATCGACCTAGAGATGCTCCTTCTGGGAGAACAATTATGCTTAACTTTTTTTCGCCAGCCATTTCGAATCCGTCCGCCATCTTGGAATTATTTATATCCCGATAGAAGAAGATAGTGCACCACCAACTGTACAATTTTTTTTTCAATACCCGCGGCCGATAGTTTCCGAGCCAGGGCCGAAACAATTTCCCCATACAAACAACTAATGTTCGGCGGCCATCTTGAAAAATGACGCAATCGAAAAACTGATTCGATATTCGGCATCAGCGACCCCAAAAACCCCCGGACGCCGAACCTCACCCGGATCGGATCAACTTTTTTTTCGGCCGCCATTTTGAATCCGCCATTTTGGATTTTTACCACGCCAGGCGGTTGCCCCCCATTGACCTCTATGACATTTGTTTGAGCACCCCCCACGTGACTCTTTTAGTTTCGGAGATAATCGAGTTTGAATTTTGTTCGGCGGCCATGTTTTTTTCCGCCATTTTGAAAAAAAAGTTACACTATTGAAATTTGCCCAAGGTGTGGATGAAATTTGTTGAATAATATATGCAATATAGGATTCATTTAAAATAATACCTCTATGGTAGATTAGCTAGTCTATGGTATTAGTCTAGGTTATAAAAAAAAAAATATATATGTGCTTCCTTCTCTCTCTGGTGATTCGCTCAAGTAAGAAACATTTCTCTGTTTAAATAAAGTTTATTATAATTAAAACTGCAAGTTATTTCCCTCACAAGTCCTGCTATTCAACTGGTTATGGGCCCAGTGAACCTATAACTTGCAGGTGAAGAGAAATAAAAAAACCGACGTAACAAGATATACAAAATTCGGCGTTTGGCGTCGTTACTTATTTACGGAGGGTGAGCAAATCAAAATGGCTACGATTGTCCCGGCGTTATCTGTAACAAAACTTAATGGTGAAAACTGGTCAACTTGGAAGTTTGAAACAAAAATCATCCTAAATAGCCAAGGTCTCTTTGGTATTGTAACAGGAGAAACTATAAAACCCAAAGATACCGAAAAAGAACAAAGAGCGACTTGGATGCAAAATGACGCCAAGGCCCAATCAATTATAGTCACCAGAATGGAACAGGGACCACAAACTCATATTTTATCATGTGAGACATCGTTTGAAATGTGGACAAAACTCAAAGCGGTATATGACAAGGAATCTGCTGTGAGTGTACATCTTCTACAACAAAAATTTTTTACAATGGAATTCGAAGACTCTGTTTCCAACTTTTTATCTAAAATTGAAGACATAAGAGTAAAGCTTAAACAAGCTAAAGATGAAGTCTCTGACAAAATGACTATCACAAAAATATTAATGTCACTTCCCAACCAATATAAACATTTTAGATCAGCTTGGGAATCGGCTCCAGTAGAAAAACAAACCTTAGAAGAATTGACTTCAAGACTCTTATTAGAGGAAGAGCGGTGCAAAAGCTCAACAGATGATATACCATCTGCTTCTGCACTTGTGAGCCGTACAAATGTAAATTGTCTGACTTGTGGGAAATCTGGTCATGTAAAGAAAGATTGCTTTAAAAATAAACAATGTGAGTATTGTAAGAAGACAGGACATGCTACAAAATACTGTTTCTTTAGGAAGAAAAATAAAACTAAGAAGCCAGATAATAGTAAAGTAACAGCTTTAGTCGCAAGTGAAATTGATCAATCAACTGACTATTGGTATATGGACAGTGGCTGTACACACCATATGTGTAAAGATCAAGCTTATTTTGAAAATTATAAACAACTGGACTATGTTCGGATGGTTCAGATGGGTGATGGAACCAAGGTTCGTGCAATTGGTGAAGGGAACATTCCCATGAAAGCTTTTGATGGACAAGGGTGGTCATTAGTTAACCTTGAAAATGTTTTGCTGGTTCCAAATCTTAAAATAAACTTGTTTTCAGTCTCAAGTGCATTAGATAAAGGATTAAATATGATATCAAATAGCAATGAGTGCAGATTCAATAAAAACAGTAAAACTATAGTAATTGCTAAACGTTCCGGAAAACTCTACAAGATGTGTTTTCATAGACGTGAACAAGCGCTTACAAGTATTGGCATCAACCAAAGTTCATCGAACCTTGATTTATTAAACAAAAATGTCAAATCAGTGTCGAGCAATTTCTGTAACAATGACTGTGAACTTTATAAATATCATTGCATATTTGGTCATCAGAACTTTACCTATGTGAAAAATGTGTTAAAAACAAACAACATATTGAGTTTGTGTAATAAAGAACATTTTTGCACAGCTTGTGTGCAAGGAAAGCAGTGCAGAAAGCCACATCCAAGCAGTTCAACAAAGACTGGCAGCCCTGGTGAGATAATATGTGCCGATTTGTGTGGACCAATGGAAGAAAAGACACTGGGAGGCTCAAGGTACTTTCTTTTACTCAAAGATGATTACTCTCATTTCCGTACTGTCTATTTATTAAAAGAGAAAAATCAAGTTCATACTAAACTTAAAATATTCCTTGCACTGTGTAAAAATCAAGGTATCCATGTCAAAACATTGCGAACCGATGGTGGAGGAGAATTTGTGAATAAAACTGTAAAAGATATGCTTGAGGAACAAGGTATCATTCACCAAGTTACTGTTGCTTACACACCTGCTCAAAATGGTAAAATTGAACGAGAGATGCGAACAGTTGTGGAGGCGGCAAGATCCATGTTAAAAGAAAAAAACCTACAAAAGAATTTGTGGGGAGAAGCTGTGAATACAGCTGTTTTCATTATTAACAGAACAGGTACAAGCTCCATAGAAAAGATGACCCCATATGAACTATGGTATAATAAAAGCTATGACATCTCAAATTTAAAAACTTCTTTTGGCACTGAAGTATGGGTACATATTCCTAAACAACGTAGACTTAAATTAGATAGCAAGAGTCAAAAAGGGTTATTTGTTGGTTATGGTGAACAAACAAAGGGTTTTAAAATTTATTACCCTGAGAACAATACTTTTTCAATGGAAAGAGAAGTTCTACTTGTCCCTGAAGTATTGTCAAAACAACAAACTGAAAATAATGCCAACGAAAATTTATTACTTAATGAAAATAAAGTACCTGACAGTTCTGGCAGAGTAACCGAAAGCATCACTGAAAAATCTCAAGTGGAAGATCAAGAGACTCAACAGCAAAGTAATGAAGAAACTGAAGGGTTTGATGACAGGGTATCTCATGTCACCGAACCAAGACCTCACCGCCAGGTAAGACTACCTAAGAAATATGATGATTATGAGACATTTTTTTGTTTTCTCACTATGGACCCGGACGAGCCAGCAACATTGGAGGAGGCTAAACTATCTCATGATTCAGTTCAGTGGGAACAAGCAATGAAGAATGAAATGGCAGCACTTACAGAGAATGACACATGGTCTTTAGTAAAGAAGCCTGAAACACAATTTACAATCATTGACACCAAATGGGTTTTTAAAATCAAGCGCAACAAAGATGGTAAGATAAACTTATATAAGGCTAGGCTAGTAGCTAGGGGTTTTATCCAAAAAAATTTAAATTATTGTGATGTATACTCTCCTGTAGTAAAAATGGCAACTGTTAAAACCTTATTGGCTATTAGTAATAAAAATAATTGGCCAGTGTATCAATTGGATGTTTGCAGCGCTTTCTTAAATGGTATTATTAAAGATGACATTTATGTTACCTTGCCAGAAAATTTTCTTGTTCCTAAAGGAAAAATATGTAAATTAAATAAAGCGTTATATGGCCTAAAAGGGGCACCTAGATCCTGGTATGAACGCTTTAATAGTTTCATGCTAAATGAAAACTTTGTTAAAACTAAAAGTGACAACTGTTTATATTGTTACATTAATAATAATCATTGCCAAGTATACATACTTATTTTTGTAGATGATCTGCTATGTACTGGATTTGGACCTATGGTCATTGAAATTATAAACAGAATGAAAAGTGTTTTTAAAATGAAGGACTTAGGTTTAGCAAATTTTTACCTAGGTATAAACATTGTACAAGATCTTGAAAAAGGTGTCACCACCATGGACCAAACTCAGTATCTTAAAAATGTATTAGCAAAATTTGACATGTCACATTGTCACAGTGTGTCTACACCTATGGATCCAAAGTTTGACTTATCAAATTTACAAAAAGATCATTCTGAAAATGAAGAACTGGAACATAGATGTAGACAACTTGTTGGCTGCATAATGTATGCCATGATAGGTACTAGACCTGATCTATGTGCAAGCATAACATTTTTATCACGATTTCAAAACTGTGCAAGTAATGATCTCTGGACTTGTCTTAAACGTATTTTAAGATATATTCAAGGAACTATTGATTTAAAACTTATTTACAGTAAAGATTCTAATGATAACTTGTTAACTGGGTATGCAGATGCAAGCTGGGGGGATAACTTAAATGACAGAAAATCTACATCAGGTTTTTGTCTGCAAATTTATGGAAATCTAGTAACATGGACATCAAAAAAACAACCTACAGTAGCATTGTCTTCTTGTGAGGCAGAATATGTTTCACTAGCTCAGTGTATTAGTGAAGCTTGTTGGTTAAGAAATATGTTGTTAGAACTAAAAATTGACTGTAAAATCATTACAATATTTGAAGACAATCAGTCCACTATCAAAGCCTGTAATTCGCATGAACAATTGAAACGTATGAAACACTTAGATATCAAATATCATTTTATTAAAGAAAAAATTACAGATGGGATAATTAATGTTCAGTATATTCATACGAGTGATCAGTTAGCTGACATTCTTACCAAACCTTTGCCTAAACAAAGTTTTGTTAAGTTGAGAGAATTGATAGGTTTAAAGTAAATAATAAGTAAATTTAGATTTTTTGTTTGTTTCTGAAATTTTTTGATTGAAGGTGGGATAAATAATTAATAAAACTAGCAATCAAAAATATTTAATTCATCTAAGGAAGGGAAAAGGTAATTTTGTTTATTAAAGTAGGTATCACCTATGTATTTAAGTATAAGTACATTTTATTCCAACTATGTAAAGTGTGTTAACTTAGACACTTTAAATCTAAGCTATAAGAATAATTTGTAAAAGAGAAAATGTATCTTTAAATGAAACCTTTATTGAGGGAAGGTGTTGAATAATATATGCAATATAGGATTCATTTAAAATAATACCTCTATGGTAGATTAGCTAGTCTATGGTATTAGTCTAGGTTATAAAAAAAAAAATATATATGTGCTTCCTTCTCTCTCTGGTGATTCGCTCAAGTAAGAAACATTTCTCTGTTTAAATAAAGTTTATTATAATTAAAACTGCAAGTTATTTCCCTCACAAGTCCTGCTATTCAACTAAATTTAGTTAGAAACGTTTTCACTTTCGATGGATAGTTTCGGCGGGCAGTCGACTCGCTACCTGATGAGAAGCAGGAATCGAAGATGTCGAGGTTTTCCCATAATCACCGAAACGTCCCCTCTACATGTTCCATACATTGTATCAACCTAGAGATGCTCCTTCTGGGAGAACAATTATGTCAATGAGTGAGTGGCAATCCAGCTTTATATATTATAATAATAACTAGATTCGCCCTGTGCGCGAGCTGCGAGCAGCTCGCGAGGTTTGGTCGCCCTGTGCCGCATTCTGTAGTAGTGATAGTAAAAATCCAAAATGACGCAATCGAAAAAGCCAGGGCCGAAACAATTTCCCCATACAAACAACTAATGTTCGGCGGCCATCTTGAAAAATGACGCAATCGAAAAACTGATTCGATATTCGGCATCAGCGACCCCAAAAACCCCCGGACGCCGAACCTCACCCGGATCGGATCAACTTTTTTTCGGCCGCCATTTTGAATCCGCCATTTTGGATTTTTACCACGCCAGGCGGTTGCCCCCCATTGACCTCTATGACATTTGTTTGAGCACCCCCCATCAGACTCCTATAGTTTCGGAGATAATCGAGTTTGAATTTTGTTCGGCGGCCATGTTTTTTTCGCCATTTTGAAAAAAAAGTTACACTAATGAAATTTGCCCAAGGTGTGGATGAAATTTAGTTAGAAACGTTTTCACTTTCGATGGATAGTTTCGGCGGGCAGTCGACTCGCTACCTGATGAGAAGCAGGAATCGAAGATGTCGAGGTTTTCCCATAATCACCGGAACGTCCCCTCTACATGTTCCATACATTATATCAACCTAGAGATGCTCCTTCTGGGAGAACAATTATGTCAATGAGTGAGTGGTAAATGGTAATCGAGCTTTATATATTATAATACCATTATAATTTATTAATCATTTAATTATTGATCTTAATTGAATTAAAACAAATAAATAAATTAATGTTAAAAGATTTTCTCTTTCATTACAACAACATAAATTCCTTCTAAAAAATCTGCCTCGGAGACTCAACTGGGTTGTTGAACTAATTAATCCAAACATAAATTGCTTACAAAGTAGGGAATTCCGGAACTAGCAACTCGACGTCGCAGCTTCACGCGCGATCACAGCCGAAGGACACCCGAGCGCGCCCGACAATCTTATATTGATGGCGGAAAAGTGTTTACGCGCCATTTTTCTTGGTGCAAATGGGAGAAGAGTGCATTGTCTGGTGACTAACACCCTCCAGCGTTGCCCCTATTTTCAATAGGGTCATATCCCTATCACGTTCCAGAGAGTTGCTATGAATATGGGTGATGTTTTGAAGTTTCACCTGTTTGTTTTCAATAATATTGTAACATAATAGGATTTCGTAGGACTACATAATATTAAGTGAAATTTTTTTTTAGAAACGCTTTTAAGCTGGTAAGTTACTATTAAAAGTACAGCGTACAGGCTCGTACGCTTATATTCTTTACATTATTGTATATTAGCTGTTCGCTGTGGTTTCACCAGCGGTAATTTCAGAGTTCCCGCGGGAATTCCGGGATAAAAAGTACCCTATGTCTTTTTTGTACCCCTAAAAACGTGCATGCCAAATTTCATCCAAATCCGTTCAGCCGTTTTTGCGTGACTGAGTAACAAACATCCAAACATCTAAACATCCACACTTTCACATTTATAATATAAGTAGGATAGTAAGGATTATTATATTAGATAAGTACGAGTATTAATTACTCAATTGTGTTGCAAGTTTAATTACAGCCTCCAACGGACCGCTCTATTCTCCCTTAGTTCATCAGATTCCATTGGTACTACGTTATTTATTGCCTCTAGGCAATAAATAACGTACTCTAGTAGGTAAGAACATATAATTAAAATACTGCCAAAATTTTCAGCGACTTTAGCTCTTTTAAAACTAAAATAAAGTATTTTTATCTATAAGTACTTATAAAATGCTTTGTCCTGAATGATTGATTGACGAATCAACGCACAGCCTAAACCCCTGATCGTAGGGACCTGAAACTTGGAGGATGTGTTTGTTCTTTGACGCAGGCATCCGACAAGAAAGGATATTTGAGAATTCAACCCCTCAGGGAAAGAAAAGGTATTCTTTATTCTCCGGACTCTGGATTAATTATAATACGATCCGTCAAAAATAGCGCCTTTTAATTTTTATGTAGTAAATAGAAAAAAACCCCTGCCTTTTTTGCGACAATATTCAGTGGTTGCACGTCCATTGAAAAAGCTTTTTATATGGTATAAAAATTATAATGGTATATTTTATGGTAATTTTGTTTTGGTCAGCTTTTATACAGCTATCTCAGACTTCTGTAATAATTGTACAATTTGCTAAAAAAAAAAAATTATGAAAGCTTGGTACGAGAGTCCTAGATGGCGCTTTTGCAAGGTTTATATTTCCAAGTATTTATATTTGTTTCATGGTTTCATATTGTATACCTAGACCAATTCCAAATTCCTCTTTAAAGAGTTATAAAAAGTTAAGTTTTCGGACATAAAATTGACCTTAATAAAAAGAAACATACTTATTAAAATTCAATGTAACTTTTTTCTTCAATAATAAAAAGATGAAACCTAGTAATGGGCAAAGGCATTCTTTTGTTTTAGAAAGGATTATTGGTAAAAAAATACATACGTTATTTGATATAGCAACATCGAAAAAAGTAATAAATTATATGACCGAACGAGTGAACATAACACAAAACGAAACATTTTAACAGTTTATTATAAAATAATTTACGGCTTCTTGTATTTTTTTGTCATTATAAACGTACTTATATAAATAAATTTAAAAGACACGTACAACGTGTGTTTTTTTTTCACAGTAATTTAATCTTACTTTAGTATGTACAGTCATTGATAAAGTGGTGTACAAAATTGTTTTGGAGTTGTTGTATTGTAAAAAAAGAGGGTAGTCCGTATCTAAGATGGTGTAATACGGGGTTTGGTGAGGCTGGGTCGGCAGAAGCACGGCGGACAGAGGGGGAGCGGCGGGGGCAGCCCCTCCGCCGCCCGCCGCACCAGGCGCCTGGCTGCCAGTTGCTGCTTAACCTTCCGCTGGTGCTTCCGCCCCCTCTTGCTCTTCCGGTTTGAAGCCCCATCCATCACACATTTTTCGAAGGAAAGCTGTCAATATAGAAAAATACAATTAAATTTTGTTGAGCTCGTTGTGATCCATATGTTTTCAAGTTTTATTTATGAAGGATTATAAAATTATAGAGACAAAAATTCTTGACAAACAGTTGATATGAGAGAAAAGTTCTAAATGAAGGGTTTCCTACTGTATAAAGAGAAATACTATGTCTCTAATTCGATATTATCTAGCTTATTGAGAAATTTATCAACAAAAGCCTCTTTCTGTATTCAGTACCCTTACTGTAGAGACTTTTCTCTTTTCACAGTAGTTACGAAACCCAAAAAGTGTGTGATTGAAGAAAACATTCGAAAGATTTGATCACCTGGTATTATCACAGTTAACACTTGGCAGCCAAATGTTGAAGAAGAAAAGAAAAAGCAGAAAAAAAGTTGAAAAAAAAAAACGAAGCTTCTGAAAGGCGAAAAGCTGTCACGAAGAGTTTGCGATAGCGGCACGTCAACACTTGTTGGTTCACTTACGATCTTATGACTAAAGATACGACGATATGTGCTATCTTCTACGCCATCACCTTCTTCAGGAATGCTGTAAACGGAGAACAATTAACGAAGGGAACACACGCACACCACACATATTGTGTCCACTAGAACACCTACAGTAGACCGAAATGCATGCGTAACCATAATACACTAGGGCGCACAATCTCCAACGAAGCAAGTTCCATCAAATAGAAAGATATACATATTATGGTCGATCCTTCGTTCTGAATGGAACTTGCCTTGTTTCAGAGTTTTAGACGCGCACTTGGTTGGGATAAAAATACTCTGTTTCGTAAGAGCGTCGTGGTTACTTTATAGGTTACCTACTCAGTAATAATAAATATCTATTGGTTAAAAACTATTCTACTTGTCTACATACAGGATTTTAAATTAAATAATTAATATACTATTACTTTTGGCAACTAGGGGTACATGGGTAAGAATGGATATCTATAACAGGTCAAGTCTAGCTGATCACATTTTAAAATAAGGAACCTAGGTACCCTTTATGTACCTACAAAATAAATGCAAAGGGTGATTCTATAAATTTTCAATATAATATGTTTCTTGGATACAAAAACTAATAAATAGGTACTTACGAGCATAGGGGATCATGCCGTCGTCGTCTTCAGGGTCCATGCAGTCCTTTGTTACTTCCGCGACTTCATTGTCGTCTAACTTCTCACCTGATATCAAGAAAGCGTAATGTTTATTATTTTCACTTCTCATGCTCTGAAAATGCTTGTTTGTGCAGGATATGGGCTGCACAAAATCGAATTTTGTGCACAAGTGCATTAACGTATCTAATCATAAATGTGTCTATATTAGGGCAAAGAAAATGAGCCATACAGCCAAACACAATAAGAAGTTCATAGATAGAATTTATTTTATAATATTAAGTTTAATTTATTTGCCTTATGTGTTTTTAGGACGTAAATACCGTTAATATGCCGGGAAACATAATGTCCTTCAATATTCAAAACTGTACTAATTTTACTTTGAATTTTAATTAAAGAAATGTTATGTTATACTACTGTTTTGTTGCCTCGCAATCGAAGTGAAACGCAGAGTTTATAACTCGTCCAAAAAACCATGGTTCGTTTTGTGCACTTGTTGTAAAATCTACTATTTTTTAACACATTTGTTCGTAAAAATGCTGTTATTGGACCGCTTTTAGGCTCTTACTGCAGCTTTTTATACACACATGCTTTTTGCTTAACATTACTAGTGCAGTAATTTTCGCTTTTCGTGTGAGCATTTGTTATTCGTATCATAATGTACTATTTTCAACTTTATGTTCATATACTAAAAGTATTGCTTTACTTTGTGTTATAAACTCCTATTTAATTAAAAGACAATTTACAATTATAAAAAAAGAATATAGGTATGTATAATATATATATATATAACAATATACATTGTCATTTAGTATAGATACCTAAAAAATATTTCAAGGACAACGATTTGTATTTAGCCAGCATGTACATAAAGGGTACACTGTATAGATATACATAACAATCGTGGCTGTTTGCCAAACGATTTCGTTACAGCTCTGATAAAACGTCCAACTTGAGAGTTGAGATTAGATTATTGCTAAGTTATACAATAGCTACTTATCGATACGCATGTTCATGAAAAATCACAAAACATTCGAATCTATATTTGAATAAAATTAAAGAATCAAAAGCTTTAAATTTCCTATTGATCTACACAATATTTAAAATATCTTTAGACAGATTTTGAAAAAAATCACGTTGATTTCTTAAACTTTTTTATTTATATCCAGGTTAAATATGCGTGTCTAAAGTACCAAAAAGTGAAGTGGAGTAATCCTAAAAAAATTCAAAGTAATAGGTAGAACGTAAAAAAACGCTTTCAATGAAAATTAGTATAAACAGGATAAGTCAGACAAAAAAAATACAGTAGGTACATAACTTTGAATTTTAACAGTGAATGTTATTCCGAATGTGCATACGTGATCTGAAACCCCTTTGGTTGTTTTGTTATCATAAGGAGAAGCAAGAAAAGGTTCCATCCAATAAATGGGTTCATCACAAGTTTAAGTGTAAAGTTTTTCCTTCAACTATTGAGTAAACGCTTGTGGTAAAATACTCTAATCTTAACCCTATATAAAGTAACAAACTTTACAGCTCACCTAACGCAAGAAGTGTGTGTGTAAGCTCAGCACCAAGCATCAGGCCGTTCTCATTCTTGTCGTAAAGTTTCAAACACTCTAAGAAGTCCTCATAAACTCCTTGGTCTTTGTCTTTCTTTGCTTGGCTGTAGATGGGAAGGAACTCTTCAATCTGAAATAATAAAGGATTATCAGCAATTCAGAATTGGCTACTTGACAAAAAATTTTTTTTTAGTCCGTCGTGTAGATTAGTAAAAAATATTGGACACGTATTTTTTCTTTTTTTACGTATTCAAAAAATAACAGAGATACATTGAGTTGAAATTTCGCGTGACGTCACAATTCTGTGCGGTTTGTATGGCGCTTATGATGAATATTGACGTCACGAGCCCCCCACCCTAAACTTTAATGCGCTTTATCTATGTTCATTTTCATTAAATTGAAAAAGCAAAAAATACGTGTCTATTATTTTTTTATTTTCTAACTGACGGACTAATTAGAATTTTGATATTCATACCTTGGAGAATACCCAATTATCTGTATGTCCGTCACCACAAATCAAATCTAAACAGCTAAGTCAGAAATTATAGTTAGTGTTTTATTGTTAACAAAATTTGTAATAATTTTTTTTAATTACCAGTAATATTTTTTCAGAACAACGTTTTTCATTCCTACATAGGGAAGATAATACACAGTGAATACAGCTGTCTGTTATTCAACTGATCATCTTGAAATAGGTATAGGTAAAACCGCGGGGAACAACTCTATAATAATATATTGCGGACTACCGCTCACTGCTTAATTCATTTGTATATACTCTGACTATAATCACTATATCCCCAAAACAACTTGAGCTAGGTAGGTAGGTGTAGCTGGACAGTAGGAGTATGAGTGGTGTAGATGACGTCAGCTAAGAAATATTTTTTATTCTAAAGCTACCGAGGGAATAGAAAATTCGTGTGGGTGAAACCACAGAAAAAATAATATATATAAATACTATGTAGTAACTATAGAGATGCAATATGGGCGGGACACAACAGTTATTACTCAAATGCTGCTTTACGAGACTTTCTTTAATATTCGTACAATGTTTTCACCAATAGATAGGGTGATTCATGAGGAAGTTTCAGTTGTATAATTTGTCCAGGTTTTGTGTAAATTGATTAAATTATAACGATAATTGTTGGAATTATCGAAAAAAGTGCATTAAATTTGACTTAATTCTCTACATTGTCAAGGGTAAAGAGGACACACGGTACTTTTGTCCCAGAATTCCAGCGGGATCTCCGAAATTAACTTGGGTGAAACCGCGGGGAACAGCTAGTTTTTATTATGCATGAATACGTTACCGAATGACGTTTAATATATTTTGTTCCGTTAGTGAAAATGCAATGAGAGCGTGACAATGTGTGTGTGTGATGAAAGTTGACGCATAAAGAACCAACAGCTTATCTTAATTAAGTGTTGGCAGATAAAATTTAGATACTTCAACCCTTGGGATCTTTTGTACCATCCCGAACCAAAACTTAGTCGGTCTTTGAAGTTTTTTTTTTTATGTCAGAGGGGGCAAACGGGCAAGTGGTACACCTGATGGTAAGTGATTACCGCCGCCCATAGACTCTGCAACATCAGAAAGCTTGCAGGTGCGTTGCCAACCTGGAATGGGGATGGGAACTGGCTTTCAAGTGGGGCTGTCGGAACATAGCGTTAGGTTCTTGGCGACACATTTGCATCTTGAAGGTGGTAGCTAGCCAGCCATGCACTAGAGAGCGCCCTACCACCATGTAGTTTGGGGGTAATTATAGTACTTATAGTTATTGGCATACCGTGAGCATCTTCTCGCCCTTCTTCTTGGTGCCGCCGAGTTTCTCGATAGTGGCCAGTGTGGGGTTGGAGTTGAGCGCCCTCAGGACATCGCCGAGGTTGTAAGCGTCGATTTTGCCGCTACCGTCGAAGTCATAGATCGAGAAGGCGAAGGATGCCTCTGCCATAAACAATTGAACTCTTTACAACATTTGTCTATATCGTCGCTTTTCACCGGGCGTGACTAAGGTGCATACCGCAGAGAAAATCACCCGCTACAAAAACTCACAAAAATTTCATTTGAAAAGAAATTTATAGTAGAATTGGGTGAATAATAACTTTTGATAATAAATCTGCAACAATTAGTTTTCTATAAATTAAAGTACAATACTTCAGAATTAGCATAAATTCGATCGATTTCTTTTCAAATGAAATATGTACCTACGTATATCTTATTTGATTAATTATAACAGGCGAGAATTGTAAACCAACGTCTGACTTAAGTATAATAATACTCCTTAAAAAGATCTATAAATGTTTTATTGTTTTACAGTTGCAACTAAATTTTTTTTAGCATTTCTTTTATTAAATAATAAAATTATAAATATTCAATAATGCGAGTCTATCTCATATGACAAGAGAAATATGAATTAATGAATAGTAGTTATTAACTGTTCTTAAAAAAAGACTTTAAAAAAGGAGGAGGGTTTATATTCTAATACCTAATGTTTTACCTATAATTCTTAAAAAATTTGAACCTAGACGTCATAGCTGAGTGTAGTGTGAGTGTACGTAACACATCGTAGGCGGACATTCCACGCTTAAAATAATTCTTTGGTTTCGATGTATTCCACTCTGAACTCGTGAGTCACATTCTTATTATAGCTAGACTGTAACTGTGCCCCGATTTTAAACATGCCAGCCTTAATGACCGGCTAACAAAATATTTTTGAAACCTCCGAAAATGCTCGTGGTCCACCTATATCTAAGACCGACTGAATGACAGGACCACCTATAGAAGTTTAAATAATAAAACTTAAAGTTAACTTCATCCTGTGTGAAGAAATATTTCATAATTGGTCAAGTATAAACCAATTTTGTAAGGTTTAAACAAGTTGTATCCTAGCATACATAAATCTGTACATTGTACCTAATATAAATTTCTACTTGAACATTGCTAAAAGATCAACAGCTGATCACTTCGTAGTAACCTTGCAGTTGTTTTCGAAATACTAATTTTATTCTTTTTAGAACAGCTTTAGTATTTTTTTATAATTAGTTACAATGTCAAGTCAAATAATGCAGAGAACGCAATACAGTGAAACTCGAGCGGTGTTTCTCTGTTTGGGCGGGCGGGCGGCAATGGGATCACGTGACGTATCAGTTTAATTTTGGAACGCAGCGCGCGCGCAACGTGGCTATACTGCGAGCGGCGTTGCCGGCATCGCTTAGCAATACGCACCTTATATGAGAAAGAAAACTATACTTAGATGTGACGATATGAGGATTTATCAATATACATTTCTGTTCCATTATGTGTTTCGTAATGTAAAAATCAAACGACTTTACAAAACGAGATTTGTTTAGATTAGGCCGGTGCATATGTAGTTAAACAGATTAATTTAGATTAGATATTATGATGTAAAAAAACATAAGGTAACTTACTTTCAATATCGTTTTTGCTGAGGTCGCTCTGAAAATAATTAACAAAAAATTATTATTCTCATGAAATTCCTTCCAAGACGTGTATAATAGGTATTGATTTTTTATGAGTAAGTTTTTATTTGTGTTTACGAGTATGGAGCTTATAAGCTAAAGGTTACCATTTTTATCACAATTTACACAGCACTGCTTTCTATTAGAACTAGCGTGTAGGGCAAATTTCTCGCGAGTTTCCGGTCTGCGGAATTATTATAATCACGAGTGGCGCACTTCAAAAGACACTTTAATCACTATACACCTTATCACGGGTTCACTTCCTTGCAACTCACCATTTTGTGTGGTGTTAGTTGGTTCCCTCCCGGTCTTCACTGGCAGGCGTTCAGACAAGAAGTGGGGCTCAGAAACTTTTCGCGTGACTGTTTTAACTGGCTCAGATGGCGTACTCGTCTGGATATTTGAGATAAGCCCAGAAATCGGCCACCGTTCTATTTTCAGCGTAGTTGTTCGGACGCTACGTTTGCTTCGACCACGAGCTGCGCACACGAGTGCAACAGAGACAAAACTAATTTCCCATTAGTTTTCCAAAGACAACGCGCTAATTCCTATTCCAATGGTAAATGTACATTTACCTACGCTTAACTATTTTGATCGAATCTGTGCCATGCACCTAGGAACAAAGGTGTGTAACCATTAAGAGTATGAGAAAGAATCTGTGAGAATTTTAAGTTGACAAAAAATTTGATAAAATAGATTTATTCAGTTTCAAAATTCGCAACAACACTTACGGGAAATGTTATTTCATATATAGTAATAGGAACAACTAGGTAGGTATCTCGCGTCTTCAACTTAACAAACTGATATGTAACAATATTTAATAATCGGCCAGCGGATCTTTACGACACAGTTTGAAATTTGAATATAGGTATTTTTTTATGTTTTTCTCACTATGACAAACGTAGTGATTACCTTCTCTCTGACTGCGACTAAAAAATATAATTCACTATTTAACGTGGATTTAACGTGGAACGTGGACCTTATCTATTTTAATATTATATATCTACTGAATGTTTAAATCATTTAAATGTCAATAAAAAACTAAACAAGTATTGCTCCGTTTATTCGAGAATAAAAACTGGTAAAGAAATAAATAATATTTCAATTAGACTGAAGTTATGGTTAGCAATTTACATTCCTTCAGTACTGCATTCTTCGGGTTTCATATCGAACGTGTATCCCTTCCAACGTGAAGAGTTGACGACTGCTTCATTCACTGTGTTAAATTTCCACACTACAGATCGAGAAGGCGACGGTGAACGTAACCTCTGGTCCATAAGACTTCCACCTCGACGTCTTGCATCTGGAGACAGGGGGCAGAATCCCCTAATTGAACCGGAAACCCGAATTTCCTTTAAATAAAAAGTTCATTATTATTATGGAGACACTGCCACAGGAAATATTTCCATATTGGAGCTAGGTAGTCATTTTACCTTCCGTTTTCTAGGCGTCTTTCGTCTCCACCACCCTCTAAGGCATGCCAACAACCTTGCACCTTGAATTCGACACCGGTGCACTAAGCTACTTTTCCGAGAGCCTGTCGCCGATGCCGATACCGCCGATGTTGCAGCAAACTCCGAGATTTTCTAAAAATAACAGTGAAGCATATGAAACGTTTAAATTTCATGATACTACGGTAGGTCAAAGCCAGGTTTAAGATACCTGTTTCCGTTTAGGGTACGGTGTTAAATTTTCTTCTGAAGTATGAGCAGTTAATAATTCAACTTCTTGCAAAGATATTGCTTTCGAATCGTCTATGACTGGAATGTTGTCCTCTGAACATTGATCGTAGTCACCTTTTTGTAAAAAAAAAATTATATTTGAATCTTTAGCAGGTAGTTTATAACCACAAATAAGTATCATACATACGATTTAACGTGAGGTATGTGCTTTCGTAAAAAGCAACATTATATTTTTCAGCATGTTCATTAACGGTCTGATCATTTATCTAAAACAAATGGATATTACCGAAATTGACACGGATAAAACTATGCCATTAGAAGAGTAAAATCAATCCACAAAGTCAAAATTAACGTCTAACTACCTCAATGGTACGAATGCTTTCAGATGACGTTGCATTATTAGTTTCAGGTTTATTTTGAATTTCAATTCCATCTTTATCTGTATCTACTAAAGCGTCTACCAGAAATGAATAACTTGAACTTTCCGTATCTCTTGAAGACTTCTCAGTTAATTCAGGATCGTTGCTTACGGTCTCATCATGAAATGCTCTATCTAAGGCTGTATTTACACACGACTCCATGATGTTTGCCATAGCTTGAGACAGCAAATTGTTAGGTTGTGGATTGTTTTGATTTATTTTCATATCGTCACAAATAATAACCCGCTCAACTTCGCTCATATCAAATAGATGATTAATGAACATTGAGGTAGATTTACTCAGTTCATCTTGAGACTGCAACAAATCATAAGTTACTGTTAAATAAATACTAAGTACTGGTATTATTATAAAAAGGATAAATAGGCGTTTAGCGCGTGTCAAAAGAGGTAAATAGCGATGATTGGTATAAACATTACAATTATCGTTGAATAATAACTAACCAGGTCATAATCTTCGTCACCTTGACCGATAGCCTCAACTCTTCGATTAGTTTCGTCTGAAAGTAGGCAAGTACTTCATAAAATATAATATTTCTCAAATAATAAATTAAAACATAAAAATTTTTATATACCTATCTAGTTAATAATACTAATCAATGATCTAAAATTACCATTAGGTACTCTGACCGTTTGTTTTAGTTACATCTACTCTACCTCTAGAATAAAACTGTAAAGTTATCTGTGTACGTTGAAAGGAATACTGAGGTCTTTCAGGAATTCCTTTGAGAGTCCTCAAAATTAAAAGATGAAACTGCTGGCACCAGCTAAGATATATAATTTAAAATTGCGATAATTTACTACTAAAACAAAACACAATAATATCGTAAATCTATTGAAAACTAGACCAGAATTTTTTTGTGGGGTTGATGTTGCTACCACGTTCGCAGTGGAGTCAACATTTTCCTTTGCATCATCCGCATGAGTTTCACTAGTGAAATATTTTTCTGCGACGTTTTCTTCGTGTATTATAATACCTGATTTCATATGTTGAATCAAGGTCAAGTTTTGCCACGGTTGCCCTAAGATCATAGAGTGAAAATTACACACATTTCAGCATACATATGAACAATAGAATACACTCTAGCACTAAACCTGTTTCTTTGGCGGTATTAGCTATTATTCTTGCTTCATTTAAAACTTGATTCACCAAGTGCACAGCTAAGATGCTTGCAACTCGTGGACCCACCGAAGGTCCCGTATCATGAGAATCTCCATCTGAAGAAATCATTTTATTAATATGAAGAGTACAATATAAGAATTTCCTGTTCTCTTAAATTACGAATATCGTAATTTTAGTAGTATTATTTAGTTAAAATTACCCAACACAGCTTCCATATTACTTTTTGTTGAATGTCTTTGTTTTTGACTATATTTTCTGACAAATGACAAGTATCGCTTGATTTATTTTATGAATTTAAACTTATTTCAGCCAATATCGACAATATGACGGCTCGTAAAAAAATAATATAAGAACAAGTTTGAAAGTGATGTTGAAAAAGGACTAGTTAGTTCACTGGTTGTTGTGTACAAGCATTTATAAAATCGAAACTATATTAAATCAAAATTAGTAAATTCGTTTGGCACTTGGTATAGGTTACACTATTTTTTGAACCGACTTCCAAAAATGGAGGAGGTTCTCATTTACCTGTAGAAAGTACCAAAATAAACACAATATACAGGATATAAGGATAAATGAAGGTCTTATTGAAAGAGGGTATTCAGTATTTACTAGCTGCACCCCGCGGTTTCACACGCGAGACAAGATTTTTTTTATATATCTAGGTATCTGTCAATTTTTTTCCTGACATCCGATTTAAAAGAAACAAAATCTCTACATATATTGCTCCAGCCACAGATAATACTATACGATATATAATACTATACTAGTAAGCTTAATCTACCTGTGAAAACTTCCGATCATTAATTCCGGAGATTAGCGTGAACAGACACGCGGATCTATAGATTCTTGATCGATATGATAATAATTATTCTCGTTTATTTAGTGTGCATTTTTTTAAGACAAAGTGTTGAACAAGTCAAAGTAAATAAACGCTTTTGTGTGTTTGTTACGTAGACACGTAACGGCTGAAGAAATTTTCTTAAAACCTGGAATGGAATGGACGGATGTATGAGAAGTATCCTATAATAATTATGTATAGAACACCTTTACTTCTCAACTCGATACAAAATATTGTAGATGGAATCCTGAAAGGTATCCAGCGATGATATGATCAACTAATTCATAATTGTGTGTCCGATAGATACCAGTCATACTAAAATCAAAAGTAAAGTAGGATACGTACAAAAGAGAGACTTTCAGTGTGTTTCAAAAGCAAGAAACATTGCCGAATGATCATGGCACTGACAAAGTATACTTAGTATAATTTATAAGCACATAGGGAAAAACAATCTATAAAGTGGTAAATGTTTAGTGCCGCCACTCCCACGTTGACTCCATTTATAAAGTAAATGAACTGTCACGACTCACGTAGTGAGCAATGGTGTTTACTACGCAAAAAGTCATAATAATCTAATTCTGATAAATGAACATCAGGCTCATACTTATATCTTATATCATAATTTCTGTTTTTATTGGTTTTTAGTTGAGTATTTATTTCTACTGATTTTGGTGCTCAATAAAGTGTAATATTCATTCATTCATTGTCACACTCTACATATTTGTTAAACAGATATTATAGGTTCTCATAATATAAGCATGTGCTTTTCGAGTCAAAGTATGATTAAAATTACCTAGATTTCCTATGTAAGGTGTTCACAGACCTCTAATCTCGCGCACATAACCATGGCAACGGGAGGCTGTCGTTACGTCGCAGGGAGTCTGCGCGTGCAAATCAATGTGATCTCTGTAGGGGTGCCACAGTCACACTTTCACTATGTTGATAAAAGTTAATTTATTATTATATGTATTATATTAAGATCGCACATAATAATCTATTTATTTCATTACTCAAATGTAAATAAAAAAGCTTAAATAAAAAAAAATAAAAATATTAGGTACGCAAGATTTCAAAAATTATTATATTTATTCCAGAGTGGAGTGAAAGATTCTAGAGTAAAAGAAGTAATGTATGGTAAAATCCAACGGCAGCGGGGCGAGCGGTTATCAGATAAAAAATAAAACACAAATAAAAAGTAAATAAAAACACTTGAATCTAAACTGCGAACCCTATGGCCTGCACCTCACCCAATACGAATGCGCGGAGGCTCACTCTCCCGCGAGCTTTCCTTCAGATACTGCGCGTTTCTTTCTATAATATATCCTTGACAAAGATCTCAAAGCTTCCCTTGATAGTAACTATGATTATGTAAATACAAATGTGTAGCCTAGTCTTGGCCTAATGATGTACAAGTACTTCTTTACAGTGTATACGTTTTGTTATTGGTGAATTATGTGTATTTTTGTGATTGTAAGGTAAGTAAACTGCATTACTTTAAGTATTTCTTTTTAATAAGAGTTGAAATATTTTTTTTCACCGTTTTTCCACAGAAGTGATAGATATTAATTAAAGTCGATAGTATAAATAAGAATTAAATAACTCCTAAGTTAAATAATTTAAATTTGTATGTGTAGTTATTTTCGTTGGAATTTTTCATATTTTAAGGGGAGAGGGTGGAAAACAGGTGGATCATATTCAGATCGATAATGTTTTGGTCAATGACGCGATATTTCTGTTAATGATCGTATATTACTCTCTACTATAGGAAGAGACCATGTACCTATGCTCTTAAACTTGGTTGTTAAGACAGAAAAGTTAACTAAACTTCTAACTTTAAACAAAGGTTTGGCACGTGTAATTTGCTTTTATTGTACCTAATTGACATTATTACGGCCATTGTCTTTAACGTTTAGTTACGTCACCACATCACCACAGTAGGTACCACACATCACCATACCATTAACAGGTACCACATTGTGCATAACAATTAAAGGAACATTAACAACGTAAATGTAGAGTTAGCATTTTTGTGTGTACAACTGTCACACATTTCTCAGAATTAATATCCATAAAGTATCAAAATATTTTCGGTTATTTGGTCATAGTTTTACATCGAACTCTTTTTCATTTATTTTCAAATTTACAGACACGCTAACAACACTAATATTGTTATCACTATAGAAAATAGATATTTATGAATAAATACATTTTATTATTGTTTGTAGAATTATCGTTTCTAGCGGTAAATTATTTTTTTTGTTAGCTATATAAATTGTACATTACTTGCTCAATGTGACAACCTTCAACGCTCAATGCTATTAGTTTATGCATACAAATCCGTGCTGATTGCCAAGTAAAATAGATAAATAGACCAATTTAAACACATCTAATAGTAAGAATTGTAGGGTTTTTGTCGATAGATACGAAAATATGAAGCTAAAAAGGTCTTAATTGCGTAATGTTTGCGTAGTGATATTATAATCATGTTTCAAAGATCGATCTCCTTGAAAAATGAAAATGAAGGACATGTCTGAAGACGAGGCCCACAGTGAAGAGGTGGTGCCTATTCCAGTACAAATATTCCTCTGGCGGCAAACCACTCCGTTTGTGCGTCCTAGACTTGGAAAAGTTCACGATGCGGCTTGCATGGTAAGTTTTAATACTGGCCACGACTAATAAGTTTGTGTACTTAAATAAAAAAGCAAGGTCTACAGACCTTTCTCAAAAATAAAAAAAAGACATCAAAAATATTAGCTTATTGCGCAACCGATTGGTTGTACTCTATATGCAACTGCCGACGAATATTCAAACCATAAAATGATATCATAACGATTCTGTCGTACCAAGTAGATGATGAATGCTTATCAAGCTGAGAGACAGGCGTGAGTTTGTATTTAATTTCTTAAGTCATATAATATTTACTGTATTGCAGGAGTTAACGTCACTGCAGATAATATAATACTACTTTGCCGTTACTAACTACAACGTGTTAATGAATTGACTAAAGACTAGAAAGTAGTTTGTCCAGAATCGACTTCCAAATCGATCGCACCATGTTTTAATATAGGTTATATTTTTTAATTTTTAATAGCGCATGTCTAAATTATTTATATTACAATATCTGGCGCCTACGCCGCCGTAGCAAAAAAATCGAATTGACACGTAGGCGCGGCCGTAGCACTTGAAATTTCGTAGATAGATCACCTCCAAACTAATGTTGAACAACTATTTAGACTATTATTTTTTATTATATATATATATATATATATATATATATATATATATATATATATATATATATATATATATTATTTCGACATAATTTATATTTTAATCATATTATTGTTTATGTTTATAAATAGGATGTATCAGGTTTTTGATCAATTCATTAACACGTTGTATGTAATTATTAAGTGTTGCTAATCCCATTACATGAATGCATAGGTAACAATTTTGCTCATAGTTATACCTGATACAAGATGAAGTTTAATGTTTATTGTTGTGTACTTCCGTCATCTCAACCTATCTACGTTATGTACATAAACAAAAATGTCTGCTTCTGTCTGTACATAATAAAGCTATTTCTAATTTACTAACGATTAAAATCTAGTTGTGTAGTTAAGGCCTGAGTGCATCAAATGTAAGAGACATCGTATTTAATAATTACAGTCATGACATCCAAATTAAACAAAACCATCAAAAATATGCCTCATTTATATGTTCTTATAAAATTCAACAAGACATAATATATGTAATTATAACATGTCCATTAATAGGTACCTAAATAATGGAAATTATAACCCAACCTAAAAAGGTCATGTAGCATAGTTATACCTGTCTCAATGCCCACCTATCCATCTATCCATTCCAAGTATTTTGACAATAATCCACCATGCTTAGAAAGTAGTTATAATAACAACTTAAGTATATGAATAAAAAACATGCACTGATTTTTAAATATCACGCAGTTCTGTCAACGTGCCCCAGGACATCACGTAAGTTGATGCACTTTAGGAGTATTATCCACTTTTAGGTTTAAGTGATTTATGTAGATACTATTTTTCTTCTTTTACCTCTTAAAGGAAATCGAAAGTAGAGTTGTTTTTTTTCTCACTTAATTTTGATAATTTTAAACAAAGTTACAGTCGCCAACGAAAGTTTACTTCTTATTCGGTGTCTACGTTTAAGTACAAGTATTGGTATTGGTATTTATAAATTAAATAATGTAAACTAAAGAATTTTATGTATACTGTAGACTTAGGTACCTATGTTTTTTTGTCTTGCTGACTGTACCTTTTAAATAGTCTGTAACTCGAGTATTATTAGTGATGTTTACTACCTATAAAACATGGATAACATTTACGCATTTTACTTGTATTTTAGTGCTTTTTGCACTGTTGGTACCTTCATTGCACTAGCAAGGCAGTAGCTTGGACTAAATTCTAATAAAGTCGTAGACCTAATAAAGCCTGGGCTTAAAAATTGTAGGTACCTACGTTATGTACCCTACGTGAACCTTGTTTTTTGTATGTAGAGTTCTGCATCCGTACTGCACCAATAAGGTAAGTTCGTAGTGTTGGTATTTGGAACTGTATTCACCTTCAGCCTGCAGACCATAGTCAACAGAGAGAAGACTGCATTGCAACCAGGGTCATCAGGAACCGACGTACAGGGCGTGCACTGCATGCCGGTTGTTCTTCAGTGATCTTATCAATAACAACCATTGAACTTTTGTAGTGCTTAGTTATGCATGACGCATTTTTTTAGTATAATTTTAATTATCTTATAATGACTTAAGTAATGACCTAATCTTAATTGAAGCCTATTTAAATTCATCTCTATAGCCTTCAGGGGCGGTACCTACTAGGAGGGAAGGAAGACATTCCCTTTTTTGAACCTGGGTTATTCTATAGTTCTTTCAGACAATAATAATATCATACCTATGTCATCGGCATATTGTATAATCCTTCACTTTAAAACGGTAATCGAAATTAGTTTTGACACTTGTGATCACAATTCAAACCTAAAAAAAAAACAAATACGTTGGCAGGTTGCGTAACAACTAGCAAATCTTCACATAATATGTAGTATAAAATGAAGTCGCTTCCGCTGTCTGTTCGCGATAAACTCATAAACTACTTAACGGATTTTCAATGCAGTTTTCACCAATAGATAGAGGAAGGTTTATATCTATAGTTTATCCTGGAATTCCCGCGGGAATTCCGAAATTACTGCGGGTGAAACCGTGAGGGACAGCTATATAGAGAACGATGGCAATTTTTGTGGAGCATTATACATTTTCCATGGCTATATAATAAATTAAAAAAACATAGAGTAGGTAGTAGATATAGATAAATATACAAATTATACTATACCTACTACCGTCTTTGATCAGCTTAAAATCTCTATTCGTGTTTTTTGTGCTTGCATGACACATACCTAGACTTGCCTAGACATAGACCTGACTAGGTCTACTTCTAAATTAACTGAAACCTCAGAAGTATTGTTCTGAGACTGAAACTTAGTTATCTGGCAATTATAAAAAGAATTTTAAAATCAGTGTATTCTAAGCTGACAGCTTCAAATGTCTGCTTTACAATTAATACGCTTCTAGTGTAATTAACTATAAGTAAAACACACGTAAGTATACCTTGTTTTTGCTTGTGTTTACTTATTTTTATTTTTTGGGATTTTAAGTAATCAAGCAACTACACAATGTTGGTTTTTATAAGTACCTATTATTATTGGTATTAATTTCATTTGTATCGATATTTGGAAATCAATTAGGTAGATTCAACCAAATTTCAATTCAATCTATCAATTGGAATTAGAATCGTCCGTATTCTTTTAGTTATAGCCTAGTCAATTTAATCAATTCCGGGTTAAAATTAAATGTCTCAAGCTGATTCTTCTATTTATAGTGTTCGATGTTCGCCAAGAGCTCCAAAAAAGATTTTGAAAAGATTTTTAAAATTATAATTTAATGAACAAATATATGTATCTGTTACTGTAAATTGACGCTGAATCGAAGGACTATTTGCAAATAATCTAGATTCTAGAAAATCCCTGAGAAAAAAGTAAAAAAAGCAATTGACAGATAGTTGATGTAGAGTCATTGACAGTTGACTAATTGTACATTGTTCATATTTGTTTACAATTAACTGGTATTTATTTATAATAGTTAGCTTCTGGTTAGCTAACTCTTTGCAAATAATTAATTACCACTACCTATCTATACCAGGTTTTAAAAATGTACTGTATTAATTTATTTTTTTTCAACATGCAACTAGGAATTGAAAGAAGCTTGCAAGGTTTGTAAAATTATCTGTTCAACAAGCTGATTGTTTTATTTTTTAGTTTTTCTATAAAATATGTTAAATTATTGTTTTAATATCAGTTTGAGTTTTTTCGTCTAAATGGTTACGACAATTATTATTAGGTATTACCTAATGTGTGATGTGTGTGTGTGCGTGTGTGTAAATAGTATTTTGGTTACTGGTGTGCTATCTAATTTGTTACTCTGATTTCAATTAAGTATAAATGTTATCCTTACAGTCTTTTGAAAAAGTTCTAGTACAGAACATCAGGTATGGCTTGTCAATAAGTCTCACAGAATCCATTGAAGCTATACCAAGATGGCGCCTCATCCAAGCTGCTCTACCGCATGTGATGCATTCACTAGCGGCTCTTTTGCACAACAGGTTGGTTGGTTTGTATTAAAATCAAAGAATCTAGGTACTGACCTTCTAAAAGTAACTGTGCTATTGCGAGGTCCATGAAGATTAGAAGGTAGGTAAAGAAGAGACCATTCCTTGAGGGATTCAAAGTAAAATAAAAGGAGAGAAGACAGAGACCTTTACCTGCAATGCAACCGATAAATTATTTAAGGGAATAAACAAGATAACCTATGTGAGTGAAAGATTAATGAAAAGACAAGAACGAACACTAGGGATTAGGGAATTAAATCATTAGAATACGTAAGCTAACAGCTATAGTTATAGCAGCTACTGTTTTAGAAAATGATAAAAGACTTTCAAAGTTGCAGCACCTAGAAAGTCTAGTGTTTAGCAAATCTGAAAGCTATGTAGTCTGCGACCAAACCTACGGCTTCGGTTTCGGCTTCGGCCAAAAATACCACCTTCCGATTTCAGACAAAATACCACCTACAGACTTCAAACAAAATGGGTGGAAGTTTTGGCCGAAGCCGAAACTTTACATAGATCGCCAGAAAGCCAGTACATAGATCGAAAAGTCTGTGATAGACGGACGGACATGAAGAAATTATAAAGATTCTGTTTTTGCAATTTGGCTAGGGATCCTTGCAACAAGTTAAATACCAATATGTTTTTTGCTAATTTTATATTCACCATTGCCTTGTTATAAAATGTTAATTAATCTTTATCTTAATTCCAGGGTGAAAGACAACATGCAATCATTGGGCAATGTAGAAACAAAGCTCCTCTACACTCTTCACTGGATAATACTTGATGCATCAGATGAGTGTGCTGAGAATGACTATGAAAACAACATCTATTATTCAAGTCCATTCCACTACTTGTTCTCTATACCAACATTGACTGTACGTTCATTACATTACACACTATTGTGTTTGTGAATAAGACTTTCTATGTCTATTAACATTGAAAGTCTATTTTAATAATGCATTTAGTATACACGCGGAATATTTTATGATCCGAATTGCTAGTATTAAAAAATGTGAAAGCGTTTGTTGCTTGATCACGCCTAAAAAACAGAACAAATTTGGATAAAATATGGCGCATATTATATACATTATATATTTTTTGGATTTACAGATTGAGTACTTTTTACTCACGTCATCCCAAGGGGATAACAAAATAACCGCCTGGACACAACATTTCCATCCTGTATAATGGGCATGTTGACTAATTTTTATTTTTTAGTCCGTCTTGTAGATTATTAAAAAATATTGGACACGTATTTTTTTTCTTTTTTTACGTAATCAAAAAATAACGGCGATATATTAAGTTGAAATTTCGCGTGACGTCACTATTCTGACAGTTTGTATGCTGGTTTTGCAGTTAGTGACGTCACGACCTCCTCATCCTAAACTTTAATGCGCTTTATCTCTGTATATTTTAATTTATTTGAAAAAGCAAAAAATACGTGTCTATTGTTTTTTTATTTTCTAACTGACGGACTAATTAGAATTTTGATTTTAAAAAGTAGTCCACATCCCTATTGTGTTTGAAAGAACTCTCTAGTTGTAACAGTCTTTGTTCACATGTGCTTTTTGTTTGTTTCAGCTTTTTGTTTTCCTTTTCGCGCCTATATCTCATCACTTGAAGGAATCTGACTTCACGAGCAATTACCGCCTGGAGAATGGACTAAAAATGTGGCAAGCTATGTGGGAATTCAGACATCCCGATACACCGTGCTTCACCACACTCGTGAAACCTAAGCCCAAACCATTTGGTAGTAAGTTCTCAAAGCGTCAACACGGTGACGTGTTTTTGGGTCGTAAGTAACTAACGATCGTTGAATTACTTAGGAACTATTGAAGTATAGTTCGATCAATGAGTTTTGTGTAATTTTAGGTAAATTCTCCAAGGAGGAAGGTACTGTCAATGGCAGCCCCCCAAGTCAGACTGTGTCTGTATCTCAGTCTGATGTACCCTCAAAACAGGCCAGTACAGAGGAGGAGCCTTGGCTCTCTTCACCTAAAGATACAATATTCCCTGAAACGATACCAGAAGAAAGCTCTAGTACTGAAGAAGAGCATGTGGTAAGATTCACTCTTCATGGTTCCGTTTGTTGTACCACAGATAAACAAATACATTTTGACAGACAAAATGAGCGAAATATAGTCTGTTAGATAACCCAGTTAACTAGACCGCTATTTTGGTTAATATTTCCAATGAACAAATATGGAATCTGTAAACTTAATTATGGGTGAGGAAGCCATAGCCTGGGTTTCTATTTAGTTTTTAAAATCTAAAAGGTAAAATCTGAAATGGCCCAGATGCATATTTGTTAAACTAAAGCTTGAATATTTACTTGCCCTTATTTCATACATAAAGATTATAATTTCCAGTTTATTTACCGTTTACCATCTGAACAAAACTACGGTGGAGCAGTAAAAGAGGCGTACACGGTATATTCAGCTGATCCAAGTTTATTTCAACTGAGGCAGTCTGAAACTACCAAGCAAACACTAACTGGAATCAAGCCGTTACCGCAAGTTACTAAAATGAGGTAGGTGCCTAAAATATCTCTCATCAATGTTTCTGGTTCTGAAAATATATCCTGTCTAAGAATATAAGATTTGATTCATACAGAGAGATTCATGAGGTTTGGTAGTTGGTACATACCAGTCCATAATGCTATATATTGATTACTTTATTACATGCTAGTGTTATGTCTAATAACTACATTTACATCTTGATGTGGATGAATGTCGATTTGCTACTGTTATTGAGAAAATGAAAATGAAAACTGAAATTGCAGTTCATCGGATAAAGAGTCACTGTCTGATAGTGGTGGAGGACAAGGAATTAAAGACACTACGACCTCTGCCGAAAAAATATCCACCAAGCAAGTACACGTATGTATCACTTCGTGCCTATTATAGTCTTCGTTAAACATAGAAAAACAAATTTGCGTGTCCTAAACATTTATTATGGTTATATTTAGTTAGAAAATAATACACTTACACGTTTGGTACCAACTATACAGTTAAATAATGCACATACATGATAACAACATTACAAAGATAGAAAAATATCGAGTTTTAAAGTAAGCCCTAAGTTCTAACTAAACTCGTTTTTAATTGAGCCTGTCTCGATAAAATATTATGTATTTACCCCAAACCTTTTTCATACCAGTAAAAAGTTAAGAGGCATTGCTGATAAAAAATTGTACATTGTAAACAATATTGCAAAATAACGTTAATGCTACAAAATATATTATCACATGTTTTTTTTTCGTGTGTGCTAGCAATTCAAGTTAGGTCAAGGTAGGTCTTTTTTGACAGCATATATGCTCATGCCTATTATGCTCATGAGTCGTGGTAAGCATTTACAGATCAGGCCACGTCTCAGATTCGTAAATTACCAGTCACACTACAAGATGCTTAGCTCTTAAGTTATACTTAAAAATATACGATCTTGAAAATTTACTATGCCATCTTTTCTTAAGGTATCAGCTGCCACTTTTCTAGATGTAGCCACGTTGCGTTGTTTATTTACTACACAGTGGCAAGAAGATGGTGTATACTGGGCTCTACATTTTTTATACAACAGGTAAGATCATAAAATCAAGCTGTGCATAGGATTTGCTAATACGTACCTTTTTTTCAATTAAATAATATTCCATTTAGATTGCGAGACATTTTTGATGATATGTCGAAACAAACTCAACCGCGGAAGAGAAGTAATTCACTGCCCATACCAAAAATAGAGGTATCTATTTACCAAAGTCCAGAAATGAAGAAGAGGGATTCCTTAAAGAATTTTATAGAAGTCCCCGAATTGAAAGACATGTCGCCTGTAACAGAACTTACATTCCCAACTGCACCAAAAGTGGATGAAGAAACAGTCATCATAAGAAGAGGGAGTGAAAAAGTAAAAAGAAAGATGAAAATGGCGGATTTAAAGGCATTTGTTGAGACTAAACTGCTCTCGAAATCAGAGAAGGCATTAGAAAAGATCGGACATGACGATCATAAGTTTAGTTTTCACACAGCAGTAAGAATGCTATCTGTAGTTATTATTTTTTATATTTTTCTTTATTTATTTGTAGCAATGGAGTATCTTGAATGACAGTTGTGTTATCTTGTTTAAGGAGTACCACCGAAGTTTGGATAACGCTGACGATAGACCTAATTCCGCTCTTGCCAGTAACTTCCCCCCCATAGCTCCGAGACTCAAAGAAGATGTGTTCCATTGCAATTTGATTAAAGGGAAAAGTATGCCAAGTCTGAGGTGAGTCTATTGAATATCTAATAATAATTATTATGCTATTTCTATAATAATTCCTTAATTTTTTGCTTAAATTTACACTAATTTAATTTTTAATTCTTAATAGAATAATTACTAAATTAAAAAATTTTGTCCGTTTAGATACTTTTAGAAGTATTTATAAATATTTTCTTGATTTTTTGCTTCGTTAAGTTAGACGTGAATATTTTTGTCTTGTTAAACTTCTGAAATATTGATAAATAGATAGGTACAAAATGAGATTATCCAGATGACCAAAGCCTTTGAGTGTTCATTTGACTTCTCTAAACATGGCTGACGTGATCTTGGATACATTTTTCTTTATTTAATACCTACTTGGTCAGTAAAGATATTTTTGTTAAATAGATATTTTACTTTTAGCGCGTATTCTAGGTACAACTACATTATTATGTAGTTTATGTTATTTCTGTCACTATATTTTCTGTAAACGTTATCTTTATAAGGGCACTGCAGCATGGATTTACACAATTTTGTACACTTCATTCTCAACGATAAATTTCCTAATTTAAAAATTGTATTTTTTCTCTTTGTCCCGTATTGTTGATGCTTAATCCTACCGAACGGTACGCTCGTTAGCTGTCTGATAGACGAGCTAGCAACCAACGGGTAAGTGCGTAAGCAATATCTACAATACCTATAACCAGCGAGTACATAGATGCTTCATATATTTAGATGCAAGCCATAATCCAAGGTGGAACTTACTATATTACTACCTACTTACTATGTATTTACTATACTGTTATATACTTTATAAGTGTTTGCGTATCTTTTTTTTGTACTTCTTCTTTCAGCGTTGTGTTTTTCTTTTTTTGTAATTTTAGCAATTAGGTAGATTAATTTGTTTTTTTGTGTAATACCAAAATGTCATAATTGGTATCGCATAAAGCTAACGATAATATAGAAGCTTTTTACATATATAACTAACAATTACTTTGATAGAATATCATGCACAAATCCATACATATCTACTCCAATATGTAAATATACCACATATGCCATCAAAGTGGTTGTATGCACGAATCACAAAATGAAGAATGTAATAGTATAAAATATAAAATTTGCTAACGTAACTAAATATTTACAGTAGTAAAGTAACTAGTTTTATTAATCAAAATTTTACTAAATTAATTTTAAAGTTATCATGTTGGTAATTTAATTGGCACACTTATAATTATTGCTTCTCGTGAATGCAAAATTTAGCTTATACTTATATTTATAAACTAAAGTGTACAAAAAGTAAATTAAATCCTATAACCAGTTAAGTCATTCATTAAATCACAGCATGATTAAAGATCGATGAGTTAATTATATTAGAAGACTTAACAATAGGTAAGTATAATTTTTTATGTGAAACCAGATTCAAATATGCTTTGGATGCGTTTTTTACGCTTACTGCAATTAAAAACGGCTCAACTGTGTTGTAGGTAATTGTATCGACTTGAATAAAAAGACATACCTACTCTGTAGGTCTATTGATGCATCACTGTGATCTGTAGTCCAAAATGCTGTAGTATTTTCCATAAAATATAGTAAAAAGTTACATAACATGTTCAGGGATATAAGAAAACTAAGGCACTACAGGTTAACTTTTTCAGATACATCGGCGAGATCAAAACGGAACGAGCGCACGGTCAGGCAAGCGCAGCGCCATCTCACGTGCAGAAAAAGAAGAATCCAATCATAACCGTAACCGAACATACTCCAACACCCTCTCCTGATTATCTATCTAAAACAAGACAAGTAAGAAATACTTAATATATTCTCTGGAGGCAGCTTTTCCACGTAGATATAGCTGTTTGTCTCACCCAAACAAATGCCCCCTTGCTTATAATAAGGATTAGGGTGTAATTTTTTGTAGTTCTAAAGCTAAAAACCATGAACCGAAATCTGATTCTATACATAACTTTTAATTTGTAGACGAAATTATCATTAACCTACCACTATTAGTATTAAACTAATTGTTTCACCCGTACCCGCTTTAATTTAGGAGTTCCCGCGGGAACTCCTTGAAATTCATGAATATATAGGTCAAGTAGTTTTCGATGTCGTGTTTAAGTTTAGTCAATGAGTCTGTAGGTAGGTATTTACAGATTTACCGTTTGATTATAACTTACATCGTATAACCGTTTCAGGGTTCGTTGGAGTCCCAAATCGACTCGGTGAGCATGCAAGGATCGCAGCACATACCGACACCGGAACGCAAACCCAGTCTGACGCGCTCCCAAACCGACTCGAACATTACCTACGTCGTGGAAGACATTCAAGAGGCGCCTGGCTCTACGTATTACATCACCAAAGACGGAGATATCAACTTCCAAGTTGTGCTTAAAGTGAGCGTGAACGTTTTGTTTCTTAGCTGTTCCCCGCGGTTTCACTCAGGTTAAGTTCGAAGTTTCCGAGGGAATTCCGGGACAAAGAGTAGCCTCCTCCTATGTATCCCTGATAACGAAATGTAAAATTTCATTATGATTATGACGAATGCGTAACAAATAAACAAATTGACTCACATTCGCAATTATTCCTACTAGTGAGGATAGTAAGAAAGGAATAACAAACACTCACGGTTAAGACGATAGACGGTTGTTAAGTAGGTACGCTACCAAATATATATTTAAATACCACCATTTATTATTACAATACTAGCTGTGGCCCGCGGTTTCACCCGCGGTAATTTGGGAGTTCCCGCAGTGATTCCGGGATAAAAAGTACTCTATGTCCTTCTCTGTACCCCTGACAACGTGCATGCCAAATTTCATCCAAATCCGTTCAGCCGTTTTTGCGTGATTGAGTAACAAACATCCAAACTTTCACATTTATAAAATTAGTAGGATTAGTTATTCCATTCGGATTCAATCGCCTCAATTTCGGGATGACCTCGGAATTTATTACTTTTCCAGGCTGTTTATTCAGTATCAACAATGGACAGTTTCTACATAACTCTACGAGTGATGGAGGTGATGCTGAATTTAGTTGATACTTTAATGGAAGTTGGCGTGCACAAGAACTGGCAAAACGACAAAACGTATGACCCACAAATAGGCAGCGTGGATCCGCTCGATCTTTCCAAAGATAAAGATAACAAGGTGATATAGAAATTACAAATTGGATAATAAGCTTCAATATTGATGCCGTATTTTAAGTTGGTACTCGTATTCGCCGTTTGAGTGAAAATACATATATCCTAATACATAATATTATTTTTGTTTAGGGAAGAGATTCTGGCTTGCCGTGTGCTCATAGTCAAGATTCAACAAACGTGGAAGCCGACAGTACCAAAGATAAGAACAAAGACGAAGATGTGGACTGTCCATATTATATGATTATGCATATTCTGTTGAGGTAAAATCGTACATACACTACCTACATAACTAGCTGAAAGCCGCAATTTCACTATTTCGAGATTCCCTTAAAAAATACATTTTGCCGGCATGAAAGTACCTTAATGTGGACTTAATATAACTAAGTCAGTAACAAGATTAGTCCCTGAACAGTTTAATCCCTGCATCAGGATAACAAAAGCCCTTTCCTCATTTCAGGCTACTACGCACGCTAGGTTGTTCGCACGGGTGCTCCAGCGCCCTCCGCGGTCCGCAGGCAGAGTGCCTGCGGGTTCAAGCCCGCAACTCACTGCGGCAGCTGCGCACCGCCTCCGTCACCAAGTTCAGTCTCCGTCTCAAGGAGATGACGAAGTTTTCACCCATCAGAGAAGTTCTCGATAACTTGCATTCGACTATCGGCTTCTGTACCGAACCGGCGAACTTGGTGTCGCCTATGAGTGAGTTACGAAACATAATATACATTATACATAGAAATAATAAGTAGGGGTCTAAACTCCAACGTTAAGCTGGTACTAAGCGAGCAGCTGGTTGTACAAGTTCTATAAAATAAGAAAATACTTTTCTTTAACTATGACTCGATAAAAATATGTCTATTATCATGAGATGATGACAAGATTAATTAAGTGACATGTATTTTTCTTGTATCCCTAGACCAACAGAAACGTGGCAATGCCCGATCACCTGACATGGCGCACCTGCAGACCGGCTACGCCACGAACTTCGGTGCAGGCCAAGGCGCCAACGCAAACAGAGCCATAGAGACCTTTATCATAGAGACCACTTTCCGTGTACTCGTCACCAGGTTCGCTCTAATGCACAAAGAACTGAAGATGCTTGACAATTCTGTGAGTTTTTTTTCCACTTAAAAAATGGTCCTTAAATCCTTATACAAGAATCTCCTTTCTTAACTTAAATATTTATCGACTATTAAAGTTCACACCACAGAGAAAATAATACCATATATTTATACCATTTATATCTGTAAAAATTTCGCACTATTTTCTATAAAATAAATAAATAAATAAATAAAATAAAAAATAAACGTAATATGTAGAGGTAATGTAGATAGGGTAGGCAAAACCCCTAGTGGATCCATAGATGATGTGATGAATAGATTGTGTGCGAAAACCAACCGACGACCTCTCTTTCTATACTAAACTGTGTCGATGCTACTATCTGTTGTGTGGTGCAGACGTTGTACATGGAAGTCAGGCAACTGCTGAGCTTCGTGCGCGAGACACACGGCGGCGAGTTCAGGGCGGTCGCACTCAGCGGGCTGCTGGACACGGCGGAGCGGCCCGACAGCCACAAGGAAGCGAACATGCAGACCACCAGGGTCATCAGGTTCGTGCTTAGAGCAATCTATACGGTACGTCAGCAGCACGTTTCTATTTTCATTTATTCACTAGCTGTTCCCCGCGGTTTTACCCCCGGAAATTTTGGAGATCCCGCAGAAATCCTGGGATACAAAGTACGTTTGTCCTTCTCTGTACCTCTAAAAACGTGTGTACAAAATTTTATGATGATCGGTGGAGCAGTTAAGGTGTAAAAGCATAACAGACAAACAGACAGTTATACTTTCACATTTATGATCCACTTCACAACACACAGATCTACTTGATCCCACACTAAGCTATAAGCTTGTGTCGTGGAAACCAAGCAAACGTGGTATATACTACATATATTATTTCATATATATTATACTATATATATATATATATATATATATATATATATATATATATATATATATATATATATATATATATATATATCCATTTTCCAGTCTGGGTGTATATATATATATATATATACACCCAGACTGGAAAATGGAATTAGTTGGGATTGGTTTGCCAGCAGCATAGATAATAAAACGTAGTGATTATTTGCTCAGTGGATAATATATTATGCTTCTGTATTATCCAACATCATTTTTTACTAAAGGGTCTTTCAATAGGGACGGGTCGATGTTGGCAGCCTGTGGCGGCCATGTTGTTTTAACGTCGTCTTTCTAACCTATATTTTTTTATTCAGTTAGTAATGCCAAATCACCATGGCAAGTTACACGGTTGAGCAACACGTCCAAATGTTAAAAATGTATTACCAAAATGAGTGTTCGTTAGTGCAAACGTTACGTGCATTGCGCCCATTTTACGGCAGACGAGGTGGTCCTTCAAATTGAATTGTGAATTGGCCACCGAGATCCTGCGACTTATCACCTTTAGACTTTTTTTTGTGGGGTTTTCTTAAGTCGCAGGTCTATACCAATAAGCCACAATCGACCGATGCCCTTAAAGTCAACATAGCTCAGGCTATCGCTGAAATTCAACCCGAACTATGCGGCAGAGTTGTTGAACATTGGACAACTCGAATTCGTGCCACCGTGAGAAGCCGCGGCGGACATTTAAACGATGTGATTTTCCACACATAATGGCATATATAGCTCTTTCAAATAAAAAAAAAAAATCGTTAAAATCTCACACACGGCCTTTTTTATTTCATGTCAAAATCGACCCGTCCTTATTGAAAGACCCTTTATTATAAATGCGAAAGTAAGTTTGTTACGCTAACGTCAACGGCTCAATGGATCATCATGAAATCTTGCATACACATTGTCTGAGGCACAGAGAAGGACATAGGGTACTTCATATCCCAGAACTCCCGCGGGAACTCCGAACTTCAAAAGGGTGACACCGCGAGGAACAGCAGTGTTTTATAAATCTTTAATTTTTTCAAGGCACATCCCTCGCGCGATGGAGGCTGAGGAGCGCGGCTCGGACACGGGCGCGGATTCTGGCTGCGCCCCCGACGAGCGTGCACACAAGAAGTTCACGTTCAAGAAGAGGAGTACCTGCTCCACGGGAGCGCACGTAAGCGCTTGTTGTTGCCTCAGCTGTTTTGCATCATGTTTTTATTTGAAGTGCAACTTCTTAGATAGCACGGCAGTCACAAAGCTAGTACCATAATATCATATTATCTGGGCCAGTACTAAGGGTTTTCGAGGGTGCCGGCACACAATGAAACATTACATATAATCTAAGCCTTAATTCCAAACATAAACTTAACCTATATGATAAGTTATAGACATAGATTACTTTTATCCTGGAATTCCTGCAGGAATTTCGAAGTTAAATCGCGACGAACAGCTAGTCTAAATATATTTTATTAACTTGAACATGCAAAATAAACTGGTCTATATTTTTTTTTTGTAACTGTTGGACTGAATAGAATTTTGGATTTTCGTGCCCCGGAAACATGCTTTATACTCAAACAGAGCTTGTTGGAGATGGAGGGCGGCGAGGAGTCGGCGAGCCAGTCGCCGCTGTCGACGCGCGCGCGCCGCCACCCGCTGACGCCGCGCCACTCGGAGCGGCCGCTGTCCGCCGCCGCCGCCGCCGACCTCACGCCGCGCCACCCCTCCAAGCACGCGCACTCTAAGTTCCACATCAGCGGTATCGGTGAGCCCATATTATTTTTATTTATTCACTACCGTGATTTCAACCGCGTGAAACTGATCGGTTAAGCCGTTAAGGCGTGAAAGCGTAACAAACAAACAAATAAAGTTATATTACCATTTAGATAATTATATTCCCTTTCCGGTATAGTAAATTTTTAGCACAATTTTTCGGTTCGCTCTATTCATACGCGGATCTACCGTTGTAGGCACGGTGGGCAGTCTATATAACCCTGAGGTCGGAATCGGCTAATGCTATATCTTGAAACTGTCTCCGAAGGTACTTGACTCATTCCTGTTCGGGAGTTTTGTTAAACGAGTCCGTAGTCCGATTTGCATTTGGCTAATTTCCGAGTAAGTAAGCGTGACTACAACCCTTTTAGCAACTTTATCCACGCCTGGCTCCATTTTATTTCCAGTAAATACCGTTGCATGGGTTGTTGTGTTCTATATATTCCTTCATTGCCGTCTTTGTGCAAGCAGCGTCGATGCAATGTGGCAAGCGAATGACGTCTAACGTTGTTTTCCAGTGAACTGGTTCCGCCAGAAGCCGTCGTCGGCATCGGCGTCCGCGTCGCTGGTGCGCAACGGGTGCGGGTCGGGCGAGTCCCTGCCCATGTCGGGCAGCATGGTATCGCTTGCGCGGCCGGCCGGCCCGCCGCACCACGCGCGCCCCGTGCACGTCAAGCGGCGCGTCGGGTACACGCTCAACAGGTACAGTGGGTACAACTGTTATTGTCTAGGTCTACCATATTTCTGTTCTGTTCAGTCCGTAGAATGTACTATAGGGCGGGATCGGAAGGGAAAAAATAATGCGGCAGCCCCACTTGAAAGCCAGTTCCCATCCCCATTCCAGGTCGGCAACGCACCTTCAAGCCTTCTGGTGTTGCAGATGTCTATGGGCGGCGGTAATCACTTACCTGGTGTACCACTTGCCCGTTTGCCTCCTATGACATTAAAAAAAAATATAATGCGTATTATGTTTGTATCGAGCGACTGGGGCGCGCCTTTTCAGCGGGACCCTGGGTTGGAGGAGGGATACCTTGCCTATTTGTCACACCTTTTTCCAGGAAATATTTCTCTTTTTGCAGAGCAAGAAAACGAGTTGAAGACAGATTGAATCGTTTTGGATTTCGAAAAATGGGGAAGAAGAGAGATGGTAGCATCGAAGAAACTCCAGGTGGATGTGAGTTATTATTTGAATGTTTGATATTAGTGCACTAACGACTCGATTAGTGCAGTAGGTCATCATGCCTTCACGCCAATCAAGAGGGTCCGGGTTCGAATCCCGGTGGAATTGGACTTTCTGTGATGAACAGTGTTCCACTTTCCAGTCTGGACGTGTTAACCTATACACCTAAAGTATAATAGATATGTGCATGTTATTATTATTGTTATTAATGTTGCATCCAAAATTCTCATTCTTGCGTCACGCGCATCTCATCACCTCGCTGTTAACTGCGTGCTTCATGTACCTTCATGTACCTATCTATGTATGTGTTGGTGTGTAGACATGTCAAGGCGGGGCTCGGCGGAGGGCGGGTCCGGCGGCGGGGAGTCGGAGGTGGTGGTGCTGAAGCGGCGGCGGCTGGTGGCGGCAGCGCCACTGTACGCGGGCCTCGCGCGACTCAACTTCATGCTCGACGCCACGCAGCCGGGGAACACGCCCGACGCACTATTCATGGCCGCACTCTTAGATCTTGTTAGTATTGCATCCTTGACTCATGACTAAGGCGAAGTTGACAATCTATAATCGAACACATAGAACAAAATTGTCATGTCACGTGGTCACGCAAAACTGAACTTTTGATTGGACGATTTTACGGTGACCACTTGACATGAAGATTACCACTGGTGGATGGTATAAACGAACCAAGAAGAGAAAGGGGAATCTTTAAGTACCCGAAATGTTGAAGATAACCAGTTAACCACCTAGCAAGTAAGTTTAACTGCATTCATAGATTTTTTTTAAATAGCTTGTCTCAGCCGAAAATCGAACTGAATGGAACCCTAAAAAATTATATCCTATATACTTTTATGACCCGAATTGAGGTTTTCCTTTTTATTAATTTTGTAATTTTTATGTAATTTTGTAATCTTTCCACTTTTGCAAGTAGTCCTGATAATATCACATGGTTTCAGCCTCATAGTGTGGTTGTGGGAAGAGCGGCCATATTGTTAGAATGCGCGCATTTAGTACACAACTGCAACAAAGGTCAATGGCCGCATTGGCTCAAATTGAATATTGCTAAAAACTCAGGTTAGACCACTTAAATAACCGTCGTTATTTTAATGGTTTATTTTCAAAGAACCCTTTATGTTTAAAAATACTTTTTAATTTTCAGTTTCTTTAAGTCCTCAATTGAAACGACAACGTTTGGCTGGAAAGCTTTTTTATCAATGGGCTGAAGTAAGTTTAAAAAAATGTTTAAATAAACAGCTTAAATTTTTTTTCATGAAAATAAACAAAGCGTACAATATTTCAGGCAATAGGTAACAGATTGGAAGAAATGCTCAATGAAGATAAGAAATATCTCGATAACGTCACCAGCTTGGTCACTGACCCCGACGGACAGAGAGAACTCTTGCAGCAAGACGAAGAAGAAGATTTTCTGGATGAAGGTATTAATTATTGCTTAATTCAAATTGAACCTCCTTTTTTTAAGTAGAGTTTAGGTAATTTGTTTGAAAACTTTTTCAGCAAGTATTCGCATTAGTGGAAAACCAATCGGTGCCGAGTGTCCGCGAGCTCTTAGATTGGTCGCTTGTGTACTGTTATTTGAGATCACGGCGTTTCTACGAGAAACGTATCAGTCTTTACCCAAGTCCTGCCGCTCTTCTTTAAAGGAAAGAGGACCTTTGGACATAGTTTACAGGTAAGATAATAGCTTGCACGTTTCCAAGAATTTATTTGGTAAGTAATTAATAAAAAGAATATACTTCGGTTGTACAAATTTATTTACTTTTCTTTGTTATTATTTAATGCGAAGGTGGATGGAAAAACGTCGTTTGTTGTGTAAGAATAAGTGAGTCCATTACAGTAATGTAGGTATTTTGAAATGATATTAAGTTTATCGAGTGCATATATTATTTTTATTTTGATAAAACTTTTATTTTAACAGGACTCTTAGCAGTCAACACACATTAATGCCAGTCGAGTATGTGATATAAAGACTAATGCATGTTTTTTTGCATACTGCACTGAGCGTGCATGCAAATATGGTAATGTAGAATGTACAATAGGTTTGAACAAGTACATTAACTACACATTTTATATAAAAATAATTATGGATTTGTTTTTGTGAAATTATAAGTACTGAAAAGATTATTAGTGAATACTTTTATCGTCGATTTTCGCACTTAATTCTTATAAAAACTCACACTGTTGTAATTAAAGTTCGTGAACACGGTATAATGTGCAAAGCACACTTAAAATGCATGAAACTATATTTTTCTATTTAAAAACTAACTATATTAAAATTTATGAGACGCAAATTTAAATAAAAATTAATTAAAATTTAATCGTATTTTAACAGCTTCAACCCTTTCCGAAATTTTCTTGTGAAAGTATACAAAATCCTATAAATTAGTCCTTTTATCATAAATACTGCAATAGTTTAGTTGAAATTAGAGTACAGGTAATCAGTAAATCGCTTTGCTACATTGGCATGTACGAAATAAAAGTACTAAACCACACCAATTCTAATCAATAGCAAAATTTATAGCTACATCAATAGCTGATACTCAACGAACTGCAGACTCGCTCATACTTTGAAGGTTTATAATATGTTGTGCGTATCAATTCTGGTCCAGGGAAGCGAACCGTCGTTGGAGCATGGCTTTGTCGAGTATGGGACACTCGCAGGCGTCCGCGCAGAGTCTGCAGTCCATAGCCGGCGCTGAGACTGAGAGAAAGATATCCTTTGTCCTTCACGAACCCGAGAATGTGTCTGGAGGGAGTAATGTTACCGTGAGTCTATCTCTCTTACACAACATTTAGCTCAGTACTCGTGTCATTATTTTAAAATTAATTCGTTCATGGAAACAACAAAACCAGCACCACTCCTCTCAACAATGACCTCCCCACATATTGTACCTATACCAGCATGCTCGTATTAAATCAGCCGGCCGTCACGGGGATATTGAGGGCTGTAGACCCTCATAGATGTTTTGCGTGAGCAAAATTTACCCTCACACAGAACATCGTCTGACATCGCAATATGGTTCACATTTTACAAGATTTATAGTCCGAATTATTTTTCTTTTTCAAAATTATATTTACTTACTATTTTAACCATCTATCATTTTCAACCATAATGTCAGAAATGCCCGCTCCGGGTCGCTCCCAAAGAGACTTGCCGCATTGCCACGTTGAATGAACACAGACACCCTCTGCGCCAAAAACGACCAAAGCCAAGGGTCGCCACTTTTCTCTCTAAATAAATTAGTCTAAATTAATATTAGTCTTCGAAACTTATCCTAAAATAACGCGAATTTTTCCGATGACTTTCGATCTCCTGTGTTTCTGTCTTCTGTATTCTATATTTCATTCATTTAGGTATATACAAAACAATTTGGTTCTTCAGCTGGCGGACGCCATTCCACCGGCGCCCCCTGATGACAAGAAGGGCAGACTGGGGTCGCGCGGCAAAGCGTGCATGCACCGCCGCAACACGCAGCAAACGCACACCGCTTACGGTTCCTTCAAGCGCAGGTCCATCAAACTGAGGCAGAAGGACACCAGGGATGCTGATGAATGTAAGCTCTGGCTAAAATTCAAATGTAAACTTATTGATGTAAATTTAAAATGATTGCATAATATTGTTACTCGTATGTGTGTACTGAGCAACTAAATTACGCAGTTTTGCGAAATTTTAAAACTGTGGATTTGGCATTTTTTGTGATTTTCATTACCTACTCAAAAATTCGTTTTAGACATAAAAATAGCTTGATATTGGTTAAAATAAAGCGCATTGTCCTCCTTTCGTTCCTTGTATCTACGCTTAATTTTGAAAAACGTCAAAAACTCTTGGCAACATACCGCAATTTCCAAATATTCTACCTAATATCTCCATTTTCGTTCTAGAATTTGTCTATTAGGGTCCATGGACTGTCTTAACTAAGGACTGGCCTTAGTGCAACTAAATACATAAAAAAATCTCGTGTAAGAGCGCCAGTCCATTCCAATAAAATATTAAGTTTCACATATCCTTCCACGCGGATTCATACTATGAATCGGATTTTCTGAATTCACAATTTGCATTTTTAGTTGTCACCAAAAGATCAGACTCCATTCAAAGCCGTCGCAAAGTGTCCTCGTTGTCCGACAGGAGCGACACATCTGAAGTATATCCGGGAACAGGTATGTTTAATACAGTATACAACCAAAAAGTAAGAAACACTTGAACACTTGAACAAATCGATAGGGACGTACAACATTAAGTATTGGGCTTATGAAAAAACTGGTTTTGTAACTTTATTGTAGGTGGTACGATAATAATGGCCAATGAAGTCGACAGCGGTGGTGAGGAGAGCCCGGGCGTGCTCTCGGATGACCACGACCATCCGCCCGACAGCCCCGACAGCAACTCAACCGATCCGCCCGACAACAACAAGAGCTACCCGTGGCTCAAGGTGACCTGCCTTTACCACTTCTACGATACTCTATAACCGATATAACTCCTTAATACTTCTACTGCTACAGGCGGCCAGCTTGTGTGCTCACGTGCAGTGTGTGTAACTCAAGCTAACGACGGAGTTTGAGTTCGAAATTCAAGTTGATATTGTCCAACACACATACAGCAGTATAACCAATCTACGCCCTTATCACCTCTAGGCTCACTGCTGCGTTGTAGTGGGGCGTGGGAAGGCACGAAGTTGGCGAGAGACGGAGTGTCACTTTTTTACGTAATTATAGTATTACTAGCTGTCGCCCGCGATTTCATCCGCGGTAATTTCGGAGTTCCCGCGGAGGTTGCGAGAAAAAGTACTCTATGTCCTTCAGTCCCCGAGGGAATTCCGGGATAAAAACTATCCTATCTTTTAAGTTGGACCATTTTATGAATGGTAAAAAATTTTTATCAAAATCCGTTCAGTAATTTCGGAGTCCATCGCGGACAAACAACGTGACACGTGATTTATATATATTAGATTAGATAGCAGTCCCTCGCGGTTTCACTCGCGATAATTTCGGAGTTCCCTCGGGAATTCCGAGATAATAACTATCCTATCTTTTAAGTTGGACCATATTATAAATGGTTACAAAATCTTATCAAAATCCGTTCAGTAGTTTCGGAGTCCATCGCGGACAAACAACGTGACACATTAAGATGAAGATAAGATAAGATTTGCCTATATCGAAGCTTCTTCTTGTTGTTAGATACTAATGTTTTTATAATTTTGCCAACAATTACCTACGCTCAGCTCGATGCTTCGTTGTAATCAGGTGATGGTGAAGTTCCTGAATTCGTTCAACTACGTGTGCTGTCACCAAAACTTCTGCCACCCGTACTGCTTTCGACGCAACATGCGAGCTAGTGCAAGACTTATGAAGTCCGTGCAAAAGGTAACGAAAAAAAAAACCAGGCGATAGATTCAAATCAAATGTCTTTATCTCTCTCCTAATTCTTTGTGTATGAATTCGTCGATGGTATTAGATATTTGCCACTGTCACCGAGGTCAATATACTGGTTACAACTAAGTACCATAGTTATAATACATTGTTCGTTTCTATCCAGATTTACGGTGAAAAGTTTGGTCCGGAACAACATACGATGAGTTGCGAGGAAGGTGTGTCGGGAGCGAGGCGGGGGCGACGCGCACGCAAACCCTCCGAACACGTCACTGATAAGTAAATATTATCCATTTTCATCTTATTCGAATTAATGTGATCAGTTCAAGAAAGTCTTGACACTCTTTCATCCTATCCAACGTGTTAATGAATTGACTGAAAACTAGAAAGTAGTTTTCTCAGAATCGACTTCCGAATCGATCGCATCATGTTTTAATATATATTCGTACTATATTTCTTCGCCCATGTCCAAATTATTTATAATACAATATAAGCCGCATACGCCGCATGCTACCTTTAGCGAAAAATTCGAAACGGTTATATTAGGTGCGGGCGTAGCGCTTAAAATGTTTCACGAATTCAGTTTTAAGTTTCTCAACCTTTTCGGTCGTAGGTGGTGAAGTAATAATCTCCTTCGCCTCTTTTGCGTATTAGTGATCAAGCCGATGACACAACTCAACTTGGGCAAACTATATTTCAGGCTCCTGGGGCCAAAACGGTGGAATCCGCGTGCCAACTTGAAAAATCTCGGATGATGATATAGTGGAAACTGATTTTGGCATGTCAATTTCTTTATCCATTTTATCTTATGTATTAATAATAATTAGTTAAACACACGTCTTCTTCGATGTCCGGTACAGAGGGTCACCAGTTTGGGGGTAGAGTTAGTGGCTGTCCGTATTGGTCTTCATCCAGGCCAGCCACCAGTACTGCCCCCAAACTGGTAACCCAAATGTGATCAGAAGCAGCCTTCATCACCAAATCACCTTCTTCACTACCATCGAACTCCACCTCCAGCAGTCTCAGGAAGCAATCTCACACCATCAACAGGTCAACCTTCAGGTCTAACGCAGCCGACGCACTAAGCTTCCTGGTCCTAATACCGGCAGGACATCTTCTGGCTCCAACGAACCGACATCGCTCAACACAGTCTTGACACACGGCAGACTACTAGCACGCTCAGTACGATCTCGACCGAGATAACTAAGCTTCAGATTCAGACCTGCGGTCTTGGGAGGAGTGCTGTGGCGGCCGCTATGCCACAAGTTGCAAACTATAAATAAAAAGGAAAATCCTGAATTGCACGCACGCCTGCACGCTGGGCTGCATATGTATATGCGATCTCCAACGATCTACAGTCGGAGCTTCCCCTTTGATGGCGGTCGAGCCATATCACCAATCACCATCCTGATCCCGCTACATTTGTACCTCTGACAACGTGTTTCATGATGATTAGTTGAGTAGCTAGTTAACACGTGAAAAGGTGTCTAATTGACAAACAGACAGAGTTACTTTCGCATTTATAATATTCGTATGGACACGAACGTATATTTAAACGGTTTGTTTACGATTTCATTTTTGGTCGTAAAAGTGTCTTTTTTTTTAAATAACACCGGTATGGTGTGGTGTGTGTAATATTAAGGATCGACCGGTCGGTGATCGAGAGCGTGGGGCTGGTGTACCGCGCGGCGGGCGTGGAGCGCGGCCTGCAAGCGCTGCGCGGCCTGCCGTCTGACACGCCGCCCGCACGCCCCGCCGCCGCTGTGCCCTACCCGCCGCCCGACCCGCCCGCCATACTCAAGTACCTCAAGACGCAGGTGGGTGCCTGCCTGGGGAGCGGATGTTCGAAAGCGGTTATCGCAACCCTGCCAATGCGCGACTTGGAAAGGGTGCTGTGAAGGGGGTCAGAGCCTGCCCCCCCAAGACATTCCCAAACCCCAGTGGTACGCAATAGCGTTTATCAGCATAAAAAAGATGCTTGAGCAGGAGTACGTGCCAGTTGCTGCACTGCAGCCTTAGAGAATTTAAAACGTGAGTAGGCAAATGTACGCGAAGTATAGAGTAGATAATTGTTATCCTATGTTAGAACGTGTCGTAGCCAAAACTCTAAGTAAAAACTACATATTATTTGGCCATGATCAGACGAGACGAGACGAGACGAGACACACTTCAAAAAAGTAGGAAGTTCTATCGGCGGGTTTCTTTAATTTTTTTAATATTATTAATTGCCGATTTGAAAACAGAAATATACCGTTCCGCTGTGCGAAGGTCCGCGACGCATACCACATGCCGCTGGCGACGCTGATCAAGGGCGCTACGACAATGAGCGAGGAGATGTTTGGCGAGTGCGCGGCGACCGCGTGGCAGCTGCTGGTGGAGAGCGAGCGCGAGCTGTCCGCGTGCGCCGCCGCGCTGTTCATACTGGCCGCGGTGCGCGCGCCGCACACCGCCGCGCACATCATGCAAGCCGACCTCAAGCACCACGACCCCGCCGTGAGGTCAGTGCCGCGCCGCTCCACACGTCTGCGGCACTACATTTATGCATACACTAGCTGCTCCCTGCGGAACCGTGGAAATCGCGGAACCCGTAGTAATTTCAGAGTTCTTGCGGGAACTCCTCGATAAAAGTATTTTCTCTACCCCTGACAGCGTGTATACAAAATTTCATGATGATGGGTTGACTAGTTAAGGCGGGAAAGCTTAACAAACAAATTCACCTTCGCATTTATAATAGGACTAGTTGTGCCCCGCGGTTTCACCCACGTTAATTTCAGAGTTCCCGCGGGAATTCCGGGATAAAAAGTACCCTATGTGTTAATCTGATGTATAAGCTATATTATTGTAAAGTTTCATTTAAATCCATCTAGTAGTTTTTGCGTGAAAGAGTAACAAACATCCATCCATCCATCCATCCATCCATACATACAAACTTTCGCTTTCAATTACCCTGTGTATTCCAGAATAAACGCCATCCTAAGATTTCAAGTAATGTGGAAACTGCGCTACCAAGTGTGGCCTCGCATGGAAGAAGGTGCTTCGCTGACGTTTAAAGTGCCTCCCCCGGGAATCGAGTTCACACTGCCATCGCCAAAGATTGGAATTGAGTCGTTGGCTGTCGTGGATCCGCCGTGGACTCCACAGGTCAAAGATAAAGACATGGAGATGACTTTAAATCAGGAAAGACATGTAAGTTTATGAACTTCTTTCTACCTGCTTTTGTATCTGGCAGTCAAATATATCGATACGCTTCCCGTGCTATTGTACGTGATTATATACCGTTATTTATTAATTATATTTCATAAAAAGTTTAGAAGCTAATCGATTCTGTATCAGTTTGCTATGGGACTACATACATAACTCTGTAATCGTTTAGTTTGTTTCGTAATTTTAATCTAGTTTATTTTACCTTCTTTCCTTTTATGTTTTTAAAATGCCGGTCTTCAATATCAAAGCTCTGCTTCAATCCCGCCGACGAATAATAGGCCTAGAGGCTAGGAGGCTTGTAAGTATAGAGTTGTCGAAGCGGTTGTAGAGCGGAGATGTGTTTTGCCAGAGTAAAATTTGGGCCATGTTTACATTGGTCAAAATAGTAATATTGATAAGTGTATAAGTGCACAGTTGTGCACTTATGCAGTTGCATAAGTAATATATTGTAGCGTCTAGCTGTGCCTCGCGATTTCACCCGAGTGAGTTTCAAAATTCCTGCAGGAACTCTAAAATAGCCTATAATTTATTTCTTATGACATCAGTGAAAGTTTTGTCAAAATCGGTCAAACTGTTTCGGAGATTGACCCGCGTGAATTTCGGAATTCCCGTAGGAACTCATAAGAACCTTTTTCGTACAGTAGCAAACACATCAAAAAAATAATTAGCAAAATTATTGGTCCAGCCGTTCACGCGTTATGCCGTGACCAAGGCAAATAGGGATTCGTTTTAATAGTAATTCATCCCGCCAACTTTGGTTGGTTGCTTTCAAACAATGGCGTGCGTGTGCACGTTGCGCAGCGTTCCCTGGTGACGGCGACGAAGACCCGCAAGAAGCAGCAGACGGAGGCGATAAAGCGCGCGCTGCAGCAGCGCAACGACAAGAAGCGAGCGGAGCGCGAGAGCTTCCTCATCACCACCATCCCGATCACGCGGCAGGCGGCGCGCGAGCCCGCCCTCGACCACGCCGCCGACGACCACATTGAACGTGAGTATAGAACGTATAGAGCGAATAATTTAATATATTCAATACACGTAATATAATTTACTAGCTGTTCCCCGTGGTTTCACCCGCGTTGATTTTGGAGTTCCCGAGATAAAAAGTACCCTATGTCCTTCTCTGTATTTCTCACACCATGTATGCAAAATTTCATGACGATCGGTTGAGCCGTTAAGGCGTGAAAACGTAACAAACAAACAAATAAATAAACAAACAAACTTACTATCGCATTTATAATAGTAAGGATTCAATAGGGAACGTGCACAACGACGGTGCTGCCAACTGGCGTCGCCAATCCGAATGTATTGATAGTTGCCATTCACATTTATGACAAGTAAACAGGATTAATTTTACTAGTGAAAATTATTATTCTAGCTAATCACAATTCATTGTTGTATTTCTGGATGTATCAACTATCAATACATCGAAAAAAAATAACAAAAATTAAAACGCTCAACCAATCATCGTGAAATTTTGCATACGTCCGGAGTTCAGGAATTCCGAAAAGCTAGTAGTAAGTAAACCTCCTGAACACTTGTATGCAAAATTTCACGATGATCGGTTGTGCCGTTCAGGCGTAAAAGCGTAACAAACAAGTAAACAAACAAAAACTCACTTTCGCATTTATAATATTAGTAAGGATTATTTTCTTATCGTAAACATTGGATATTTTAGTTTGTGCGACAATTTTACCAGTTTTCACAGCCTCATGTTCTTCATTAGATCATCCTCCTCATCCTCATCTCTTCAACCTCCAATAGGTACATGGCTGGCCTCAAAAGTTTAAAAACCTTTTGACATATTTTGGCCACGCTGACGATCATTAATTATTATATTATTGATGATGACTAGCTGTGCCTTGGGGTTTCACCCGTGATAATTTCGGAGTTCCCGCATGAATCCCGGGATAAAAAGTACCCTATGTGCTTCTCTGTACCCCTGACAACGTGCACGTCAAATTTCATCCAAATCCGTTCAGCCGTTTTTGCGTGATTGAGTAAACGTATACGAGGATAAGAGCTCGAAAGCGCATTTTCATCCGACTTGCTTCAAATTTATCGTCACCTCTAAGCTCCTATGTGTCTTAGCGTTATATATTTATTATTATAAATGATATTATAATTATTATATAGCCTGTCCAGGAATGTCCAGGAGTATGGACTACAACCGTACCAAGTTTGCTTAAAATCCCTTCACTAGTATTTGACCCATGCGTGCACATACAGACAGACAGACAGACAGACAGACAGACAAAAAAATTTACTGATTGCTTTTTTGGCATCAGTATCGATCACCATTCATCCTCCAATATTAATTTTGAATATATTATATTCAATGTACAGAATTGACCTCTACAGTTTTATTATAAGTATATACCTAGATATAGATAGACCGGAACCCATATTTTATAACTTATCATACCTATTCAAAAATATAATATACCTAATTGAGGAGATAGTTTTATTTACATAATTATGAAAACAAAACTATCTCTTCAATTATTATCTTCCTTCCGAAAGCACGATGACAAGTTTAATAAGTTTCCTCTACTGTCCGCATAGTGTCTCTTTTGTCGATTTAGTGCTGCCACCTATAGTTCGTGCACGTTCCCTATATGTGTAACCTATATTTAGGGAGCAGTTTTTTGGCGGGAATCAAAGATGGCGGTTCGGTCATTTATTTTCATGTCGATAAAAAATAGTTCAAAATGGATTTTTTGTTTTATAAGGTGCTGTATTGGACAATAATTTTCACAGTGACGGTTTTTTATGCCCTCAAGCAAATATATTATGACATTTCGAGCTGATTTCTTCGGTGTCTTCCAAGAGCTCCGAGAAAGTTCTTGCAAGCTATAATAGTACCGTGGCTTGCAATTTCAAACCGTACAACGAAGCATTTTAACAGAAAATACATTGATCTAATTAATTTTACTTGAAACTGACTAAAATATGCGAAAGTCCATAAAAAAGAAGAAAGAAAATATTTAGGGAGATTATTTCGCAAGTTTTCGGCCTTAGTCAATAAGGTTATTCACACACATATTGGTCTGTTAGTAAAAGGACGGCAAAATGGCGAATTTGATTTTTGATGCAGCACCGTCGGACGAGGAGATGGTCGAGGGTGCGGGCGTGCGCGGCTCGCACCACACGCAGGTCGCATCCGCTCTGTTCCCGTCGGCGCTGTGCTCCGCTGTCGCCGAGATAGTGGCGCTGCTCGATGACGCCGCTGTGTCCAGGGACGGCTGCTCCGTCTACGAGGTCGCCTATCAGGCAAGTCGCTACCTATCAATCTTACCTTAGGTAGATAATGCCTCAGTACTTCGATCCTGCAGATCTTTTGCACCATATCCATCCTGTTACCCTCCCTCTACTCTGTAGAGATCTCGGCGGTAAAACATATGTAGATTATATATAGTAGGATGGATACAATAGAAGAGTTAGGAACCTATAAAGTTAGGTACCTATTATACTATATTATGTATAACATATAGCACGTTTTTAAATTAATGAAGAAGCGCATAAAAATTTGAAGAGTGGGGGATCGTGACATTACCCATTATATTAATTGTACCAATTTGTGACGTCATGCGATATTTCAACACAATGTAGGTATCAACCGTTATTTACGTTAAAAAAATGTGTCCATTTTTTTATTAAATTTAGTCACCAGTTAGCCAAGTTGAAAATCTGTAAAACGTTATAGGTACATTAACGCTATAGAAAACTAAGGAACGTGTGTCACGTGGTCACAAAAAATGTAAGTTTTGACTGGACGATTTCACGTGACGATGTGACACGACTCCTCAGTTTTCTATAGCGTTAACGATTTACAGACTATCAACTTGGCTAAGGTGAGTATTATATCTGTTGTGTGTGCGTGTGTGTCTGTGTGCATTGTATGTATTATAGTGTGTGTGTGTGTTTGTGCATTTGGACCAGGTGATCTGGGGCTGCCTGGTGGAGGACTCAGCGCTGTTCCTGCGGCACGTGCTGGAGCGGCTGACACGCGACCACCAGGACGAGATGTTCAAGCTGCTGCGCCACCTGATCCGCTTCATCCCACGTCTGCCGCAGCAGGCGGCATTCGCGCTCTACAACTACATCATCGGCTACGTCATGTTCTACGTGCGCAGCCCGCACGAGGACGGCCAGCGGCTCGTCGGCGCCGCACTCTCCATACTGTGGATGGTGGGTGGGACTCGGTGTTCGCAACTGTAAAATATTGATCGTACAGATAAGATGGCACATTTATGATACAGGACTTTCTTTCATTTTTCTTTATTCAGGGCAACAAACAACTTGCTTAAGTTTAAAATATAGAGATTATCCTGATAAATACGATAGTTTTTTTTCCATGTTTCGGTCCATTCCATTTTACACCCCTGATACTGAGCCCTGATACGATGATATGCTCGCTTCAGGTTGCCAACATTGGTAGGACTGTTTAGATGTTTTTCTTCCATTCAACGGAAAAAAGTTTATAGGGTCGTCCGTCACACATCACGTAAAGAAATATCATTATGCCCTCTCAATACAAAAGGCAATTGATTTCGGCTCACCTGACATTTAGTGTAATTAACGGTTTGGTCTGGACCTAGCCTAGAACGACCGTCGGTTTTCACTAACACCACCCAATTCAAAACCGATAGTAGTCAAGAACTTGATTAAATAACATAGGTTTGCTCTTTTTTTACAGGTGGTTCACAGCGTACACGGCATAATGTTTAAGGATCTCAAGCAAATATTGCGCAAAGAGCAATGCGACGCCTCCATATTGCTCACAGCCAACGTGCCAGCTGCTAAGAAGATTATAGTACACGGCCCAGGTAAGTAGTGTTTATAGGTTCACTGGCTAACATGGACAAAATAATATTTCAATGTAGGTACCTACTTAACTTGTTAAGTGGTTGTCTAGCCTTTAGCATGCGGCGCTAGTAAAATATGTATAGGTCTATTATCTCTTTCCAATGCAAAATCTATGTTTTTAAACAAAATAGCTTTCTATCCCTGTATGCAGTGAATAAGTATGTATTAATATTCTATTTTTCAAAATTGCCAATGTTGTAACTTATAAGACGAGTTGCCTCCAACACTTGCTTCTCCGATGAATATGAACTCGGTGCATGTACGAAAGAACAAAATGGCTGCCATTCGGCAGGGCGCATGTCAACATCGAAAGTAGGTTAACGATCACAAGATATGATTTCTGTCAGCAATAATCGATGTGTGGTTTTAGCGGACAACGAGGGCTGCATACCCTCTCAGTTCCCCGTTCAGGAAGATACGCAGTTCATTCAGATACTGAGGGAGTCGCTCGACTTTTTCGGCATAACCGAGGCATTGCACGACGAACATTTCCTTGTAGATTTCAAAACACGTGAGTTCCATAAACGTTAGATAGCGGCCTGTTTAAACTTTAAATTCTCCTGAGACCCTGACTTTTTACTCTGTCCTGAACTGCAACGAAGGCGGCAGCATGTATGCAACTCGATATATCCTTCCTTTTACCGACTATTTTTCTATAATTTTAAATTTTATTTTTTGTAATCTATTCAACTGATTTTATATGTAAAAATGATTTGCTGGTGTCTCGCTAAAACTCTTTGATCTTGAAATATTTGTTGCAGTTCAAGGAAGGGTTACCTTATTGTAATATTTTACGCATATATTGTATATTTCTTAAAGACTCTTCGACCACCGTTTAACTATTATTACAACTCCAAAGTTAACCGGATATTATAAGGTCACCCCTATTACCACAACCTGTCTGGTGACGTGTGGGTGCGCAGGTCAGATTCACAACCCGACGAGCTACGTGCGCGATCACTACTTCTTCAAGCGGTCACAGTACCCGCAACTGGGGCTGGTGCACCTGCCGCCCGCGGACGCCTTCCAGCAGCTGCAGCGCCAGGAGCTGCTGCAGAAGAACGTCGAAATCGGCAAGGTGCTGCTCACCTGGGCCATCCTCAAGAACGTCGACATGGTAAGTATATGGCTTATACAAAAACAACGAAACTCTGATTCACTATGACCTGAACATGCTGTGTTTCCATAACTCGGCTCGAAACCCCAGTATCCAAAGATTTTTCACTTTAAAAAAATACAAAGACAATGTGATGATGATTTGTGATTGCCATTTAGAACGTTTGGAGTTACGTTACAGTCACATGCGTTATCGGCTAGGAATATGTTGGTCATAGTGAAACAAGATCCAGGTTCGATTTACCCACTAGTTTTTGTAAGTCCTTTACTTTCGGATTTGGTAATTAATGCCCAATAAAGTTCTCCCAGTATATGATTTTTGTGGCGCAATAAATTCCATACGCACCATCAAAGTGTGAAATTGAAAATTCTGTTGTTCATTTCGACCGTGAAAAAAGTCCAATCCTGAGGGATTACTGAGGTAATGATGTGTAACATGTCGCAACATGTTTATCGGCAGGTGGTGCAACGCGTGGTGTTCCTCCACGATGAGCTGATGAAGCTGCCGTCGTTCCCGCGCAAGGCGCTCGAGGCGGACCTAGCGCTGTACAGCCGTGGCCAGCTCGGCTCCATGCTGCTCGGCCTGGACGTGCTGCACAAATTCATGTTACTGTCCCTAATCGTTTTTTTTCTTAAAAACTTTCGCATATCATGCATTCAGCCCGTTTCACATAAAAGAAACATATATCCATCTACGTATATCCGTGCTATAGTTTGCGCACGTAAAAAACAGCCACTGAAATACAAGATTAACCTTTACAAGATCGGATACATCCGTGGTATCACGTGCCAGGAAAACTGCCCCCTCCCCCCTACGCCATTTTGAAAAGCATCCCGAGTATTCCGACAATATTCCCATAACTGTGAATTTTGAAAACAGTCACCAAGTAAAAACGTAGGTAACCAAATGTTGTACGTGCTGAATAGTTTTGTGTACGAAAATCACCCGAGGACACTGGTTTTCATTTGTTTTCATACTAAATTGAGTTGATGCGCCTTCTATCTGCTTCTATCTGTTCTGCGTGTGTAAGTGTGAATCTCTTGCCTGCAGGTGGGTGCGTCTGATAGCGCGCATGTTCGAGGCGATGGCAGGCAACTTCACGTCGTCGCGCGACATCCACCTGTTTCTAAACGTGCTCAACGGCGCGCTCATGCTGCACAGCGAGGACTCGCTCATACTGCGCTATGTCATTGCCACATACGTCAACGCCGCCTCCAACTTCAAGAGTATATTCTCCACTAATGGGTTCGTGCCTTTTCTAAACAGGGCCCTTATTCACAATGACCAACAACATTCTTTACCCATAACGTGCGTCCCAAAAACGTAATCCTAAACGCTTCAAATGAGAAAAAAATAGCAATTAATATTCTGTTTGCCATAAGACACGATGTTAATGTATTTTGTTGAAGTGAAACTTCTTTGAGCACAAGGTAAACACAATTTTTGGTTTACCTTGTTTTGGTAAACGTGTTTTGGTCATTGTGATTAAGGGCCCTGATTTTATTAAGCCCGCCGACATGTGTGTCAGCAAATCAGGACAGCCGAAGGCATCAATATCACACAAGAAGTGAACAAACTTAAAAACCTTAACTCTTAAATAAGTGTTGACTGTAGACGTTTTTTCACCCGGTAACCTGCAAGATCGTTAAAAGTGATAAGGTGGCCCGTTAGAGACCTTCTTTATCCAGCGTGCAGCGCAATGAGGAAGACGAACTAGGTAGGTATATTTTAAAAGTTTAGTATATTTTAAAAACATATTCTTCAGTGACACCAAATTCAATAAAAAACCAGCTTCTCCGATAAAACCAATGATTGTTTTACTTTATTTTCAGATACTTATTGATAATGCCGACGCTACTCCAAATATATTCCAACTTTCAAACCAACAAATTGGTGACGACCACTATCGAATACGCTGTGAAGCAATTCTATCTTTTGAATAGAAAGCCGTTCATACTGCAGATGTTTGGCTCCGTGTCCGCCATACTGGACACAGACGAGGAATCCACGTACGGAGACGCCAGTAAGGTGAGTCGTACTTTTATACAGTAAAAATCCTATTCGATTGCGTAAAATTTTAACGGAGATTGCACTGGGCATCATCACACAGTCGCAAATTGAGCAGAGCTTCTTCAATAGGTACTAGACATAATAGGTACTTATACATATACTTTCTTTTTGTAAAATATATGTATAAACCTAAGACTAAACTACTTACCTAAACAACCAGACTCCGGGTAAGCACAAATATTCATCACACAAATGTTGAATCGAACCAGTGACACCTAGCGTCATAATTTATTTTTACGTTATAAAAAAATACGGTCGAAATTTCACGTGACGTCTTGCCTTGGTACATTTGATATTTACGACGTCATGACGCGGCCCCACTCCTAAACTTTAATGCGTTTTATCTAAGTATTTTTGCAAATATAGGTCCGTGTATAAACACGTACTGGTTTATTGTTACTGACGGACTAAATAGAATTTGGATTTTCATACCTCGGCGTCATGCCTATTGCAGGTGCAGTCCAGCTGCCTGTTCAACCTACTGCTCAGCCTGGAGACTCCGTCCCCGGACCCGCTGCACATCGCCGAGCTGATCAAGGAGGAGAAGCCCCTCAAGCCGATAGACTTTTGCTACCGCGACGAGGACGAAATGGTCAACGTGCTCGACTGCATCAGCCTCTGCGTCATGGTCGTCTCCTACTCCGCCGAGAGCATGCGGGGCTACCAGATGCTAGTAAGTTCATTCTTCAGTCTCACTGTGGCTTCTGGCAAAGAATACAGAATATATAAAAAAGCGACACTCTTCGCCTCCCACCAATTTCATGCCTCCTCATACCCCGCAAAAGTTCCTTCCTAGAAAATTTTAATGAACTGTCATCAAAGATCCCTCGTAGATTTGTACCCCTCACTCTGAATGGGTCACGTAGTATGAGCACGTTCTCTACAGTAATTTTCAATGGTGATTGGTGACAGTAACTACTTACATTGCGAATTATACAAGTCGTTAATTACTCAATAATTATTTTTATATTTAATTAATATGTAGAATAGAATAGAATACACTTTATTGTACACCAGAATAATTTTACAGTGTGTTTACAGAAACTTATAACTACAGGCATACAAAAGGCGGTCTTATCGCTTTACTAGCGATCTCTTCCAGACAACCTTTGTAAAATGTAGTTAGAAAATAATTTGTCATTTAGTCTTAATTCTACTCGATTCCGCAGATTATTCTGGAAGCAATCCTGCCATGCTACGTGAAGCAAATCCAGCTGCCGTCGTATAACAGAGAGGGCAAAACTGAGAAGGAAATCATACAACAACTGGCTATTGCTATCAAAACTCTGGTCAATAACTGCGAGGGATTGTCGAAGTGAGATACACAATATTATGTAATTATGTACCAAATAAGTTGTATGACGAGAAAGACTAAACTTCGTTAAACCTGAATGGGCATGAAGACAGGGTAGAAAATCAAAATTGTATAGGTATAAAATAAAAATTGTCCGTCAGTTTAGTCATCTAGCCTATTTAAGCGACAAGAACTGTACCTATGTATGTCTTTACTAGCACTTTGCACTATGGACCCCAGGTCATACAACGGGCCGTACCGCACGTCCCCCGAGCACAAGGGGTCGTCGCAGCGCGGGTGCGCGCGCGCCGCCGCCGCGCCTTTCCTGGGCATCGACCTGCTGGAGGACGAGTCGCACGCGCGCTACGCCGCCGACCACGCGCGCGCGCAGCCCAACCTCGACATCTACACCTGCACCGAGGACTCGGAGGTGAGAGCATGAGGGGATGGCGCGAAGTGGTACCACCACCACACCACGCCACACCACACCTGCTGTACTCCGTGTCCAAGTAAATCGATTTAACTACCTACTATACTTATACAGACGAGATTCTGCCGTCGGCGTGACAGCGAACTTTATTTCGATATTCAAGTTTATATGGTAGATAAAACTAGGGAACGTATATCATGACACGTGGACCGTGGTCACGAAAAATTTGACTTTTATCGAACGATTTTACGTGATCATATGACGATAGGTGCGTTCTAGTCTTCTATAGCGTTAACGATCATAGATGGTCAATTTGGGTAAGGGGGCTGACCACAACCCTTGCACAACCAGCCACTCCATGGAGACTTCGTTCCTTTATCGCTGAGATCGTGTGAGTGAATGTGTGTGCGTGCGTGCGTGTGTTAATTGGTTGTGTTGCCGCCGGCACCGTCAGTTGCTGCGCGCGGTGTACCGGCGGCCGCGCGATGTGCTGCTGTCGCTGGTGGGCGACTTCATCGGGCGCGCGGCGGCGCGGCTGCTGGACCTCAACGGCTCCAAGGGCAGCGGCGGCAGCGAAGGCAAGCCCGTCGAGCTGCTGGACTCCAAGTCGCATGCTGTGAGCGAGCCTTATCTCTCTCTCTCTTCTGTTCTCACAACTCTCACAACAATCAACTTATTTTAAAATTTGGCAATAAACTGAAAACATGGGTGGTTTATTTATTTAATTATTCTTTTGCACTAAAGGTACAAAATGGTGAGCTTACGGCATTCGCTAACAGTTAACCACTGGGTTGACAGAGAGATATAGAGGAAGGGGTTTGCAACCAATGAAAAAATCGAAAAATAAATATATCAAAATACTAATAAACTAAAACATAAAGATTGAACATGAAGATAATTAATATATGTATAAACATTTACTTGCTATACATACAAGCTCACTACACAACATTAAAATACATACATAAATACACATAATACATATTACATGCATAAATACAGGAATATTTTTTATTCAGTACGCAAACTTTTACAAAGTAAACGTTTGGTGGTTATTAAAAAGAAGTTTTAACAAACACCTTTTTTATTTTGAAAAGTCTTAGTACAAAAAAATAAAGTTATCGTGAACGAAAGATGTATACTTTGCAATTGATTTATTGCCTACTCTATTTGCCGCCGCCTCCGCTGCGCGCGAAGCGCTCGTTCGGCTAGGTATTTACGTGAGTTACAATGTACCGACAGCTGATCGAGGTCGTTCATCCCCGCTGCAACACCCCCGCATACATCGCACGGCGTGCGCGCCCATTGATATTATTACGAGTAGATAGTGTCCATATTTTGATAATTTAAAGCCGGATAAAAAAATATAAAAACGTCTTGAACAAATAATGGAAATGTGTTCTATTACCGATACTGAACCACCAAAATTTTTTGCGCATTACTTAAAAAATATTCCTGTATACATATATATACATATACACATACATACATATCACATTATCTCATGGTTTTCTCTTCATTCCCAAGTACCAATATCTCATTGTATTTTGGTAACAAACTTATAATTATTGCCATAATTTTTTACCGTTATCCCGTTTCCGTTCCGTGTCCGCCGCGTGTCGGTGTCGGGCGGTCGCAGCGGCTGGCGGAGATAGCGCACTCGCTGCTGAAGGTGTCGCCGTACGACCCCGAGTCGATGGGGTGCCGCGGGCTGCAGCGCTACATGACGCAGGTGCTGCCGGCCGCCGACTGGGCGGACATCGCGCTGCGGCCCGCGCTCGTTATGATCCTGCGCCGGCTCGACAAGGTCTTCCTCAAGATCGCCAAGAAGCCCAACATTAGAGTATGTTATCTATTTATTTGTTTACTAGCTGTTACTAGCGGTTTCACTAGCGTTAATGTCGGAGTTTCCGTGGGAATTCCGGGATAAAAAGTCCTAATTTCTGTACCGCTGGCAACGTGTATGCAAAATTTTATGATGATCGGGTGAATAGTTAAGGCGTGAAAGCGTAACAAACTAACAAACAACTTGTTAGTCTTGCCTTACCTGAATTCTCAACCGATCATGAGAAATTTCGCATACATATCTACACATTGTCAAATCAAGATATAGAAAAGCACATAACGTACCTTTCATCTAGAAAAAATACAGTTCCTGAGGGAAAGAAATTAAGTTCTTTCAATTTCAATTCAATTTTAATTTCAATTGACAAAATCTACGTAGGTACATTACGAAGCCTCCGACACCAGTTAGTAAACTATAAAGGCGAAATAAAATTTCAAATTACAGACGATAATATAGAATCCGCTCACAATATGAACTAACTATAGTCGCAGAGACTTGTATTTTATATTATTTTTATGTTTTCAGAGAAACACGGATTGGGATTCAGCAGCAGTTTTACTCAAAGGCGTGTACGAGACTATGATACGATGTCCCTACATAATGCATTGGCAACAAGTCAAAACCTTACTCAACACTGTAATGGTGCGTAAACATCACGACAGTAATAAAATAATAATAATAATCCGCTGAATTGTAAACTTTATGTGTATGTATTAAGGTTTACTTTCCCTTCATGCCCTGAAAGTAGTTTATTATATTATTATGCAACTTTCATTTTTTTGTCTAGTTTTCTAAGAATAAATTATCTTCTACAAAACTGCTGGTTGAAGAAATAAAACTCGAACGTATTGGTAAAAGATCTAGTTTTCTTTTTTGATTGCAGGCTTTGATAGTGTCCGAGAGCAACAGCGGTGAGAATTTGTCATCGGCAACCGCAGCCTTGATGTCGCAGCCGCCTCCTCCACACTTCTGCAGCACCGTCGTCCGACTCATCGCGCTGCAAGTTAATAATACTGGAGTAAGTTGATAAGTAGGTCCAAACAAAATTCTCCAGGGGACCATCTTTGATTAAGTGATCAGTGTGGAAGAAAGTCCAAATAAATACCCCACTAGATCATCTTTGGGATCATCTTTGATAGATCAGTCTCGAAGAAAGTTCAAATAAATGCCCCGTTAGATTCAAGCAGGGGATTTACTGAATGGAGGAATGATTTGGTAGAAGTAGTCAACTCGAAGTGGCCGTTGGTTGAGATTGGTTGTAAGGCTACAAATCGTACGGGGCTTGTATCGGCAACAGCTAGCGTACCTATAGCAATCAGAGTTTATAACCACTAGACCAGTGGTTCCGAACCTGGGGGTAATTACCCCCGCGGGGGTGAATCATGAATCAGCTTTCTTGTGGGGGTAACGAAGAACCAACCCTCACACTAACTATTTTTGCTTAATTAACTGTTTAAATATATAAAATACCTACTTTAAAACTTTAAGACTGATATCCAATATTTATTATATTAATAACATTTTACGGTCGAGGTAAAATCGGATTTCTTAATAGGTTACAGGGGTAAAAATATTGAAAAGGTTAGGGACTACTATACTAGACTAACGGTGCTATCACTAATTATCATGTATAAACCCTACGACTAATGGACTTTAAAAAGCTTCAAGCCCATCGTTCGATTTCTAGGATAGTTACTCGTTGGAGCAGATGTGCGGAGGCACCGCCATATTTCAGTCTGCGGAGAAAACCGAGAATATGCTCATGAATTTGTTCATGCCGCTTTGCCTACGCGTCGGCAGTGGTAGGAAAGGTAAGTAATACCTACGATTCAATCAACGCTTTAATTTTTTTTTCTACAGAGTTTCCATTTCGTTTTAACAATAAAAAGTCAGATGACTTTCCTTATCTTTATAACAGTCAGTAGGTACTGAGTGGTTTTCAGAATCCCAAATACAAAACATTGTATCGAACATGTACTAAGAGTATCTTTATTCAAAGTTGGCCGTATCCACTAAGCATGAAAGAGTTTCAGTAAGTTGTCTTTGACGCATTACAAAACAAATGTAGCGTTCCAAATGCTACGTTCCTCACATATTGCTAGCACTTTGTAAATATTACCTTGGTAAATTACAAACTCTCTTTTGCAATGTTCAGCAATGTTTTTGTAATTTCTGCTTATTTAGTGGGAAATATGGCTCTTTTTGACGTCAGTAAAAATAGTATACGTAACGTCACAAATCTCCAATCTAATTGTATGTTTAAGTGTTTAATTTGATACCCATTTGTATATTTTTACGATCCCAAATTAGTAAGTACAGTTACTTTGTCAGCCGATCGCTGCGTGCCAAAAAAACATAGAGGTGTGTAAATGTCGTGGTCACATCATACAAGTAGAGTCTAGTTACAAGTGCTTCAGGGCGTAGAGCACCCCGACATTCTTGGTTAGATTATGTTTGAACTGGTGCCCAAGTCGCGCAAGCCGAGCGAACGTAGCGAGCGTGCCGCGGTAGCGGCATAATGATGTGGTCACATCTTGAATTGATAAATTTTTAGATGTGGCCACGACATACAGATGAATGATCATTGATCAGTCATTTTTCGGTTGTCCGTTGTGGGGGAGGTACAGACGTGCCCCCGCTGCGGCAGTCGGACGTGTCGTACGTGGTGACTGTGGTGCTCGCGGCGCTGTGCCCGCCGCCGCCGCCCGGCCAGCTGGCCGCCGCCAGCGCTAAGCTCACCGCGGCGGACGCGCGCGTCAACTCGCTCACCTTCACCGGCAGCCGGGACACGCGCAACCCCACCAAGCTCTCCAATCAGCTGTACAAGATCGCCTTCCTGGGTAAGGAAACGCGCCGCGCGGGGGGTGGCGGAGGAGGGGAAATGTCGCTCGTTCAGGTAAGGGGATTTTAGCGGGGGAGGGGATCGAGCCGAACCTCATCCAACCTCACGTGGGGCAGAAGAGGGCCTCAGCAGATATCTATTGCATGTACCTAACAATTGAAATACTTAATTAAATACCTACCTACCTAATTTTTTTTCCCCCCAGAAATAGTGTAAACTTGCGAGAAAACTATGGGTTAATTTAAATAAGAAATGTTTTTCCACTAAAATATAGGTACTCTCTTAAAATAATAATAAATATAGGTACATAACCAAAATATAGACTCTTAAAATATGCATTTTTAGGGGAGGGGGGAGGAGGTCGAGCAAAATCTTACGACGTCTCACCAGGGGGAAGGGGGTTCGAAAAATCGCCAAAATGACCTCAATAGATGCCCCCTAATGACAGTTGTATGTACCTAGTAGTTACGGGTTGTAAGAGCGCATCGTTTGTTGTAGCCCTGAAGGTGGTGTGCGCTTGCTTCACGAGCGAGCTGTGCAACGAGTGGGGGCGCATCGCGCGCGCCATGCGTGACCTCGGCCGCCGCAACGAGGCGGCGCACCACCTGTGGGACTTCCTTGAGCACGTGGTCACCTACCGCACGCCTCTCTATGTCCTCCTGCAGCCGTTCATCGTGCACAAGGTACCCGCGCACACGCACACACATATACACACATTACCAAAGAATACAGAATATAAGCGACGCTCTCCGCTTCCCACCAATTTCATGCTTCCTAATTCTTACCCCGCGAAAGTTAATTCTATTTTCCCAGGAAAGTTTGACAACTATAGCAAGCGAGCTGACAGAGGATTTATAACTTCATTCCTCTTACCTGCTCTCCCGCAGTTTCACTGCATCAACTTCGCACTTGTATCGCAATTAAAATACCCTATAATAATCCAAGACATAAATGACAGCTATATCCCGCGGTTCTATCCGCATTAATTTTTTAGTCCTTCGGGTTTTAGAGTTTGGGGTAACATTTGTAATACTATCTCGGCGATACATCTATAAAATTTTTGAAGGCATGAGCGAGTTTAATCAAAGACTATAGCATAGTACGTAGAACGTATGTCGCAGTGGAGTGAGCAACAGTATGATTCGCGGTCTCGTCACGGTTACAATTCTCTGACATGTACATATTATGTGCGGTTTCTGTTGCAGCTGTCGCAGCCACCGATTGGCGACCTGGAGCGGCACATGCAGTTCCTGGTGCGCGAGCGGGTGCGCGGGCTGAAGCTGCCGGCGGCGCGGGCGCGCGGGGCGCTGCTCGCCGAGCTGACGCGCGAGCTGCACACCATGCGTGACAACCACGACCACTACAAGTTCGGTGAGCACACACTCACGCCACACACACACGCACACGCACGCACAAACACATTTTCATTTCAATATTATCTACGCTATGCTGCCAAGTGCCAACTATTTCACACGGCTTTGTCAGCATGGATTTCAGATTTCGCTCTGGCAATAAAAAGTAGAACAAAGCCTATGTGTAAATTCACGGTTGCTAAAATTATCGCCATTTCAAATGTATCCACACTCTTACAACTGTTCAGCGTGAAGTGACAAACATACACACTCAAATAATCTACATAATATCTATTCTTTTATCCAAAAAAATGTCCAGAAAGTTTTTTAAAAGCATGATTTCTTAAATTTTCTAGAGCAAATAGCAGAGAACATAGTGGGCGGTGGTGGTGGTGGTAAGCGGCTGTCGGAGGCGGTGCCGCGGACGGTGGGCGACAAGCACCAGCAGCACCGGCCCTCGCTCATCTCCATGCTGGTGGGGCGCGCGCCCGCCCCCGCGCCGCCGCGCACCCCGGACCACCAGGCCGCGCCACTCTCCGCGCAACGAGGTGGGTACAGGGGCCCGCTGGTGAGGTGGTGGTAGATTAACAAATCTTCACATTCTTACACGATATTTGGACGCGACAGCCGCTGTCACCGACTTCAAGAGCGGTGACACTATGGGCGGTTGCAATGACATTGAGTCGACATAAAAAGCCGTCTCACCTACCTCGCGTCCGTACATACTCGTAGCACGATCTACCTACATACGTATATATGTCGCATCTTATACCTATTATATCCACACAGTTTTTTTAATTTCAAAGCTTTCGACCCTGCGCATCCTTAGTTGAGGACTAACGCCAACGTGCGCCAACAATATTCACATCCATAACTGTTGAAATGTAACCAACCAAACAAAAAATTTACTTACAAAAAATTTGCTAAAAAAATGTAGACAATTTTACTACAGAATCACTATCAAGCAGTTCGACGACGAGCCAGCACATGCCGACATATGAGGCCCCGATGAGTAGCGGCCGACACAGCGACAACAGCAACAACCATAACAGCTACAGTAATTCTGGTAAGTTATTATATCATCTCATCGTCATATGTTTATGAGATTATGAGATAACTAAAAATTGTCTGAAAAGATCGCTTTAAACTAAAGGCTGCCTCTAGTATTCAAACTAAATCCTATAGGTAACTTCTTATTTTGTTGTGCAATAAAAAGTATCTACTGCAAGGTGACGGCCTCAGAACAATAACATTCTTCTGAGGTGACGGCATAAGTGCAATCAACGTCACTGTCAAGTCCTGCCTCTGATTGACTCATCGAGAACTCATTCTAAATGATAAAAAAGTTCCTCAGTCACGTGCATGTTCCTGTATGTTTATTATACTCTTTGGCCACGTGTCAAGAAAGAGCTATTGCACCTTTCAATCCTCCCTTTAGCTTATGCTCGTCGTTTTTAGACGACGTTCGGAGTTTAAGCGCGTCACTCGCACACAGGGACGGTGTTCAACTACGGCGGCGACCAGAAGCCCTCCATGAGCGCTCTGGCTCACCCCAACGCACAGCACAGCCAGAGCCGGCTGCGGTTCGTGTCCTCCGTCGACCTGGACTTCACTTCAGGTACATCCTGGCATGGTAAATGCATATCCAGCTACTACTTACTATCTATAACATTGTTGAATTTTATCATAAGACTAGCTGTACCCCGCGTCAGTTTGGGTATTTTCTTAAGAATTCTGATAAAAGTAGCCTTACTCACTCCTTATGACATTATTTATTTGCCAGTGCAAGTTCCGTCAAAATCGGTCCAACCGTTTCGGAGATTAGCCGGAACAAACAGACAGACAATTTGTTTTTCCGCAACTCCCAAATTAATGCGTGTAAAACCGCAGGCAATAGCTAGTAGGTATTCGTATATTTTATATAATATTTCTCGCCCAGTCAACTTATGTAGAAAACAGTGTTTTGTATATACGGATTACGCGTAACGCGTAGTGGTTCTTTAAATACATACATTTGGCTACAGTTGCAGTACCTATAGTGAATGTTCCACAGAATGTTCGTGTGGGTGACGAATAGCTTTGTGCGGAAACCAGTTGGCGACCCTAGTTTTCATCTGCTTTCACACTAAGCTGACTCGATGCTCCTTCTACCTATTCTGTGGTTAATACCACAGACCAAAAAAATTAAGTATAGAGGACATATTGTAAGCGGGGCTACCGTTGCAAAGGAAGTTAGAGCAAATGCTCCAACTTGCCCAAACCTTTTTCTGCTACCATCCTAAGTATATTTATCACAATATTCCCAAAACTGTGAATTTTGAAAACAGTGACCAATCAAAAACGTAACCAAAAAGCATTTTAATGTTTAAGTGCCTGATGAATAGTTTTGTTTGCGAAAATCACCCGTTTATCATACTAAACTAAGTCGATGTCCCTTCTATCTATTATTTTCTGTTCTGTGGTTAATACTTTGTGTTTGCATGGCAAGTGACGCCGGTGTCACCGCTGTCGCCGGGCGCGGCCTCGTGCGGCTCGGGCGGGGGTGGAGGCGGGGGAGAGTTGGGTGGGGCGGGCGGCGAGACGGGCGCGGGCGGGGGCGAAGCGGGCCGCCCGCGGCTGCAGCGCGCGCACGGACCCTCCAAGAAGACGTTCAAGTTTCGACGCAGCCGACACACCAAGCCTGACGTAACTATATGTGTTATATCATTCTATAGGTACTAGTTATCTAGGTAGTATATAGGTACTAGCGCGGATCACGTGTGGACACGACGGGCATCTTATCTTATCTTATCTTAATAAATGGGGCAGGCAGACAAAGCCTCGGCACTTCGACCCTTGGGATCTTTTGTGCCATCCCCACCCTGTGATCCTCCCTCTACTCCCTAAAGACCTCGGCGGCGAAGGCTAGTGTGCAGTGGAGGGGTAGGAACCTAAAGTCCTCTGGTTCCGGGTAAGCCGTCCCCAGGACGGCCATACGTTACACGACGGGCATGCCCACAACCCTAATTAAGGTTGACAGGCAGCGTTGGCTGTCGCCGGAGTTACTCGACTTTTACCTATCAGTTAGGACTTAGGAGTATTAGGTAGTTATAAGCGAGTCCGTAGTTTGACCAGCATTTGAACGATTTGGGGTCCCGCGCTATGAACACAACCTTTTTGGGGCTGGATCAGTACTAGCGCTTGACTATTATATTTATCGGAAATCTTTTAATAATTTTACTGAAAATGCGAATCGCCTTTGATACAGTATTATAGATAAAGTTTAGTACCTATCAGCAAGGTTCAACGAAACAGTCTAGACAGGGTTGGGACTGGTAAGCGGGGTGTCAGACAGACTTACCGCAGAGTCGTTTCAATGATTAGATAGGTACTTAATTTTAAGTTGGTAAAGATTTATAAAACAAAACTGCTGCAATCAGAGACGTTCATTAAATGAATGTTAATTGGACATAGATAAGCAATAGTGTATTAACCCACACTGGAGAAATTTTGAGTAAATCGTGTTTTAAAATTATAGCGCCATTTTGTGTCAACATTTTTTATGTTCAATATTTTTTTACATACTTTAACAATGTAATAAGGTGAACATATAATTAAAAAACGTTCCCTAACTCTCAATAAATCGTTCTGAATAGGTAACTTAATTTTGTGGGTTAACATGTTATTGCTTATCTGCGTCCAATTGGCATTTAACTAAATTTAACTTTATTAGTTAAATGCCAACTAGCATTAATTTAATGAAAGTCTCTGATTGCGGCAGTTTTGTTTCAAAAATCTTTACTTAAAATTAAGTAATCATTAAAACGACTGTGAGTGCGGCCGTTAGACTTATGTAGATACCTAACCTTAACGATATTTAGGTACAATGAGTGTGTTGTATTTCACAGTTCAATTTGTTACATTTATTTATTAAAACTTTACGCACATAACGGTACAAAATGCGGACTTAATACCACACGGGAATTCTCTGCCAGCAGCCAGTCAACCTTTAGATAGTAGGTATCTACCTGCCTACAGTGAGCTTACTTGCGCGGTGCATTAATAGTACGGGAGATACCGATGCTAATTCGGGAGCGACTCGAGCGTCGTTGGGACCTATTGGGTTTTGAAGATTAGGAGATATAAACAAAATAAGGTCATATGATATTTTTTCATTCACCGGTGGGTTTAGCTTCTACAGGCTTTCAAAAATGTAAAAAAAAATATTAAAATGGAAATACTCGAGCGCGTCAGATATTGTAGTTTAGATACTCCAAGGTGTCTCTGATATCGAAAATATATTCATCTGCCGATTTGCGTGGTGGGGGTGGCCATCCGGAAGTGGAGAAAATGAAAAAAAAAAACATTTACTCCAGCGCGTCAGATATTCAAAGGGGATGTTAAGTGAGCCCTAAAAATGCTCCCCTTCGAAAATCTGCCAATTTGGAGGTGACGCAAGGTAGTAGCGAATTTTTGAAAATTCAAAAAAAAATCTCAATTTTGAAATACTCGAGCGTGTCAGATTATTTTACAGAAGGTTCAGCTTGCACTCCAAGTTATGTTGGCTTAAAATCTGACAATAATTTTGAGGGGTATTATTAATCTGACTGCTAGAAACAAAAATTATGATTTATTTTTAAGATATTTTTTTCTTTCTGACGTGTAAGTTTAATAACTTTATGAGCTAGTTCTTGTTCACAAAAAACACACTTTATATTTCTATGAAATATGTAAAAGCTCACAAAATAATTCACAAAACTAACTTTAAAGCACAAACAAGCCAGAGCGTTATACATATAATAACATGAACGCGTTGTTTTGTGATAAGCTTTATTATATAATATATATAATTACATTAAAGTGAAAGGTTATAGGTGAACCTATAGTTTGATGTAATACTTACCTTAACTTATTTTAATATGTATTTTAACCGACCAAAAAAAGTTATAATTTGACACGTTTAGCGCCGTGATATACTGTGATGACGTTATGGCGACGGAAAGTAGTGTGAGGACGGTGCGAGAGAGTGAGAGATAGAGAAAAAGTAAAAGAGAAAGAAAGACAGAGATATGAATAGGTACATGTTTCACTGCAGCTGCTCGTTCGATTCGAAGACGATTTTTGTTTCTTCGGCTTATGAAAATCGGCAGATTATATTTTTCCCGCTATCCTTGAGTTATTTACTTTAAAATAAAAAATAAATCAACTGCGCTCGAGAATGTCGAAGTTGCGTTTTTTTTTGCAAGTTTGTGATCCTCTAACTCCCTTACGTCACGTTCAAATGGTCAGATTATTCATATACTTACATACTTCTCACTATGTAATTAACCCACCATATCTTAATCTGACGCGCTCGAGTATTTCGAGTTATCGATTTTTTTTTACTAATCTGATCGGTTATTCTAGACGCACCCACCAGTGTAGAGGGCCTATATTTGGTGGAGGTACTCAACATGGTGCAAGGTACCCCCCTTATGTTCATCTGACGCGCTTTAGCTAATCCACAAATCCCCTCTTGGCGGTCCGTACTAAAAGGGATAGGTACTTTTAATTGGTGATTTGTTTACATAATTTAATACTTGGTAATAGGTAATACACGCATAGGTACATACATATATTCTTATATGTATATTAGTTGTCGCACATGCGGCTGGAGTCGGACGAGTGCTCGTCGCCAGGCGCGGAGAGCGCGGGCGCGCGGCGCGGCGGCTGGCCCGCGTGGCCCGCGCCGCTGCTGCAGCCGAGCGGCGGCGTGCTCACCGACACGTCATACGACAGCGAGATCTCGCAGACCTCCTCCACATCCGGATACAGGCAAACTAACTGTCCTACTTTTGAGCTAGCTATCCTTTACTTTTTGTTTTTCCATGCGGTTTACTCCCGTGTTAATTTCGGAGGTCCCGCGGGAATTCCGGGATGTAAAGTACGCTATGTCCTTCTCTGTACCCCTGACAATGTGTATGCAATATTTCACGATGATTGGATGAGTATCTAAGGCGTGAAAGCGTAACAAACAAATAAACTCACTTTGACATTTATATAGGACTAGCTGTTCCCCGCAGTTTCACTCGCGTTAATTTCAGAGTTCCCGCGGGAATTCCGGGATAAAAGTAGCCTAAGTTACTCCTTATAAAATCAGCTGTCTGCCAGTGAAAGTCCCGCCAAAATCGGTCCAGCCGTTTCAGAGATTAGCCGGAACAAACAGACAGATAGAAAAAAAAAAAAAAAAAAAAATTTTTATGTAGGTCCCGAATTCCTATAGTAGGTACTTTCATATGCATTTAGTGAAAAGCTGTTAATTTGAAATTACAAACAGGCACTTCAATTTTATTTATATGTATCTACCTACCTACCTACTATAGATATAAACTAGCTGTTCCTCGCGATTTCACCTGCGTTAATTTTGGAGATTCCGCGATAAAAAGTACCCTAAGTTTTATTCGAATGTATACCTACCTACGCTACGTTATTGTAGTTTCATTAAAATCCATTCAGTAGTTTTTGCGTAAAAGAGTAGGTACCTAACAAACATCCATATATACAACCTTTCGCGTTTCTAGTTAATATTAGTAACGATGTATGTGGTCGTGTTCAGAGAGAGCTACAGCCTGCAGGCGTCGATGACGGAGTCGCCGGGCGGGTCGGCGCGCATCGCTCTCGCCTCGCCCGAGCCGCCCTCGCAGCGCACCGCCACGCCGCACGCCAGCCCCGACGGTAATCACACCTTCGTATGTACCCCCACACTAAGTATACGACACACCACTCTTGTCTATCTCTCTCTCTACCTTTCCTCTTCGACGTTGCCCCGTTTAAGGAACGCATTGTCATGAAACGTGGTCACGCAACATTGGACGATTTTTCGTGACCACGTGACATAGGTAACGTTCCTTAGTTTTCTACAGTAACAACTTCAGTATCTCCAGTCCCAAATCCAGTATATCGTCCAATTTTAACTAGGCATTATGCTTGTTCTACTATGGTATGCAGTTAGTACCTACACTATAGATACACATCACTTCAAATACATCACTTCAAATTGGCTCTTGGGTGCATGTTAAACCTATAATGTAAACTTTGGAACGTGTACCTGCTGCATTCCGGAATAAGCCTCATGTCTTATGTTATTTGGACGATAAACTTGAGAATGTGTGGAGGCTGTTACGGCGTAGGTTATCACTATGAAAGTTAGTAAGGAAAAAAGGTCGGCTAAGTACCTAGCTAGGTACTTATTTTGCTATCTGCCTTCAAATTAACTGAAACACTCTTTAACTATATTTCTTCACTTTTATTTATTTACAATTTATAAGACATATTTTAATCTCCTGACCACAACGTTTATGCAGTTTCTCTAAGCTGTGAGTCAGGGACCTCTTCGGCCGAACGTACCGCTCTCCTCGGCGCTACCAGCCAACGGTCACTGTTGTTGAGCGGCGAATTGCGTGATGAAGACACCTTACTTTAATTATTTATTATTATTACATACAAACTACCTACATATACAGGCTAAGGCATTAAACAAAGGACGTATGACGTATGGCCCTCGATAGTTCATACTTATATATTACTTATATGAAACTAATAAAAATAAGTACATAATATTATGTTAAAAAAAACTTTAACATTCGATTTTTAGCGCATCGACCGATAGGGAAACGGACATTAAAATGTTTCTTTAGGTTTAAATTTTCATGTACCTACCTACTTGGATATTACGATCTACCTCAGTCTAGACAGTAATTAATTTGTACATTAACCTTTCAATTTCAAATTAAATTGAATTCTCGCCTAGTCATAATATTATAGCAGCTCAGTCAAATCATATATTTTTATTTACATAAAAAACTATTCGTTTTTTTAATTATTTGTGTCGAGAATCAAATACTGAATACGTCCATCGTTTAAGTTAACACCATGTATTACCAACCAATAACTTGTCAATAGAACATGCCAGTTGACTAGTCAAAAAGAAGATTTTTATTCATTATTTTCTTCATGAATTACGAACTACCCAATGGATATCGTACATTAAAACTTCTAATAATAAACATAGTACCAATTTTAGTCATATCGCGAAAACTGTAAGTCTATTTTCGAAGTGATTTCGTGTTTTGGCATGGCACTTGCGATATTTATTGGGTAGTTAAAATATTTTCACAGGAAATTAGGGAAGACAATTTCTTATTCGAAGATCTAGGTAGGTAGGTAGGTAGACCTACAGAAAAATGTCTCGTTTTTGTGAAAATGTTTTACAGTTATTAGTGCTATAAAATTTATATTGGTTACTATAATAAACATAAATTGATGTTAGTTGAGAATGTGATACCTACATAGAATATTTGGGTCTACCTTTATTTTAATAGACTGTTATTTTACTGACTATTGGTTTCATTTACCTCACAAATGATATTATCCAATTTTGATTTTTTTAACATGTTACTAAAAAGTACTAATTCAATTTCAAATCTCAAATTCAATCTCAGAAAAAATTATTACATTTATTTTTCATGATGTGTATCTATCTAAACTATTGACCAAAACTCTGCCTAGAACCTAGACAATCAAACTATTCTAACTATTCTGGTGTAACTATTATATTATATTATCATATCTCAGATCATTCATTTCAAAAGAAATTGCTATTCAAATATTATGTAAATATTAATTTTATTTTTCATGAGGATTCTGCAACATTAAAACTTCACATCAAAATGCAGATTTATCATTCAAAATTAAAATATTGAACACTAGTATTGTTTAATTTCTTTTTAAATTATCTAGACATGGATTTTTTTATAGTGGGTGTCGCTTGTTTCAATCCTCTACCCTCGAAGAACGGACAATCACAGCTTGTTTAGTATTAAAAAGTGGTTTGTATCAATGTGTAATCAACTACATCTTAAAGAAGTTAAACTAAAAAACATATTATATTAAATTTTATAAAGTCCTGACAGTGCTCAGACAAGTTTCCCTTTTAATCTCTGTGTATTATGTTTTTATACTAATAAAGAAAACAGTCAAGGTTCTTTACATAATAAAAATGGCTGTATGGCAACTTTAACATCAGGATCTAAAGGTATTTCATTTATGTATTTAGAAAAAGTGAGAACAATTTTATAAAGACTTCTTTTAACAGAAGACATAAGAGCAGATTTCATTTTAATAGCAAGTGTGTCATTAAGAATAGTTTTCCTAGGAACCAAGCCCAATCGCGTCAATTTCTCTAAATTTTGCTTCAAATTTATAAATGCTGATATCACCAAATGTAAATCATTTTGTACAATGCCATATACATCTTCATATAATGAAGCTGCAGCAATAAATGCCAAACCTTCACACGCCCACATCACTGGTTGAGCTTGCATAAGTAGAAATTTCAGTTTTGTGTCTGTAAGTTCACCAAAAAAATAGTTTACACCCGGCTTCTGACATAGTTTATTGAGGTATGCATTCAACTCTTGTTTTACAAAGTCCAATAAAGTGTTATCCGTTTTGCTGTGGTCTTTCAAATCATACAGTTTGGGTGACTGAGCCATGTTTCGTAGTGTTGGTGAATAAGCCAAGCTTTGTGCAGTAACATTCATAGATTTTCTGTAGGAAGAGTTATCAATATCTAGGGGCTTTGCATCAACATTAATCTTTTCCAATTCAGCACTGTAATCGTTGATGATCATCAAACTTTGCTGCAGTATGTTATTCCAATTTCTCGGATGTCCACCAGGTTGTGACAGTGTAAATATTTGCAATCTTCGTTGAAGGTCACTCTCTGCTAAGATTTTCAGGTCTTGTGCAGCTAAATATCCATTGAATTGTGATTTCTGAGCCAAGGCATTACTCAGGGTCATATTAGTATCAGATTCTACTGGAAATTTCATTGGCTCTGTAAGTACTATATTAAATATGGTCCTCATAGTATAAACTGATATCATAAACAAACTTGTATAAAACCAAAGTCCTATAAAAATCCCAGAGCTCAGTAAATTAACCAAGTTATCCAGTGGTGGGTCTTCTAAATATATATTATACACATCACATACCACACTCCTTGGCTTATGTCCCCAGAAGTAATAAAACAAGCAATAGTAAGTCACTGGCATTACCGAATTTCTAAATCCAGATGATACAACGTTACTTATTATAAGTTTTATCTGCTGGAACTTGTCTTGGTAAACATGTGGAAACATCAGCATTGTTCTGCCAAGAACATGCATGTTTATAAAGTAGTACAGTCCCATCCACATGCCACCAAACTGAAGAAAGAGGCTCTGCTCTATGAGACACTGACCATCATATTGCTCACAATGTTTCTGTAAAATATTATAATTCGACTTTGCTAAAGACGAGTACAAGCCCATGGTGAAGTATCCACTGAGGGCATATAGAGTGCAAAACGCTGCATTCTGCAGAGTAAACATGTTCAAAAACATTGAGAATCTAGAAAAATACTTCGGCAATGGTACCATGTAATAACTTCCATATAAATACGCTTGGAAACACGATATCATTCCTAATAATGCGATGTTCAGGCTCATCTTCCAGCCTAGAATGTCGGCAAACGTCGATGTAATCCATGATATTGGGTGAAACAAATCTACTTGAATTATGAAAACAAGAACAACGGCAACTAAGATTTGCATAAATATGTTCCAGATCACGGATACTAATAATCTTCTGGAGAAAATGCCATTTTCGCTTTCCACTTCAGTATTCATTTTAGGTTAAGTATAAAAATGCAGCAAGTATTCTAAAGATTAGATAAGTACGCTGTATTTTAAATTTTTACACTCGAAGTATCTTGAAGTTAAAATCGTTTACGTATTGAATAAATCTAACTGAACCAAAGAGTACCAATAACTTGAAATGAAATTGAAAAGTTAAAACCTCATTTGTCAAAATATAATTCTAATTTAACGGTCCAGAAGATCAGTACACAAATTAACTAGACTTATGTCTAAAGACAGATAGGAATCTGACAGCATTTTGAGGGGTCGTTAGAGATCCACCAATCACAGAGCCAGACAGAGCCACAGATAAAATATTAGTGTTGTCCATGTCGATAAACTTAATCGATACTAGGGATGGGATCCAGTGCTCGTATCGATAGCTTGTTAGGATTAATTTTTTTTTTTATTTTAGGAGTGTGACTGACTTGTTTATGTTTTTCTCTAAACATATTAATGAACTGATTGTGTTTAGAGAAAAACATAAACAAGAACAAATAAAACTCATAAATTTCCTAAAAACTTTATCTTTAATTAAGTATATAAATGTTATTAACATTACTTATACTATTAAGGATAACAACAGCCATCTTTGTTAATTGTAAATTATTATACTAGACATAAATAGGCAAATAACAGTTATCAGCTGGATTTTATTAGAAAATTTCGTAAACAAACCGTTCCCAAATTAGTAAACAAGAAAATAATCAGTAAATATCATAGAAGTAATTAATAGCTAGTTATGAAAATGCTGTTACATTGATACACCAACTCCTAAAATTCGTGTGTATTTCAAATAAATCAAATAAATGCGTTTCATAATTTGTTTTATAGAGTAGGAAAAAATGTTTTGATATTTTACTTCAAACCAAGACACGCCAGACAAAAACTGTGAAGCGAAAATGGTTTCCATGTTTCATCACAAAATTAATCACTGTTCATACTTCTGAATCTGATTATATTCTGACCTAACTTTGTTTTTGTAACTCTCCACTGTTTTCGTCTTGACATGAATAGAGCGCCTACCTACCAAAGGCGTCTGTTGCCATATTGAAAAAAAAGAAGAACTCAAAAGGCAATCAACTAAAATGATTACCGGTGTGTTATATACGTTGTACGTTACGTTGACGTTGATTGCTCTAAAGCGACCAAAAATATTTTTAAGAAATGACCAAATATCTAGTCGATGTCGATATCGTCGTAATGTCATAGCGTTTTTTTTTTGTATGGAAAATGAACGACACTGGATAGATGGCGCTGTTCATTTTCCATACAAAAAAAATGCTCGATATCGACTAGACAAGAGCGACAAAATTCGTGCTCCCCCTACACTACGTTTTACAACTGAGTCAACTGACGGCTGACGTCTGATGGCCGGCTTACACAATACACATTCTTGTAGTAGTAAGTAAGTAAAAAAACACGTGTAGACACCGGCCGCTAAGTAAGTAACTAAAGTGATTAAGTAGCAACTTGCCGTAGAGTAGAAACCACTTCTATTTTAATGGAGGACAGTAGCGCCGAGTGCGTACGGCGTACACCCGCCCAATTCGTCTCCCGCTCCCCGCTAAAGCGTGTACCAGACTGTTGTAAACAAGCCCAAAACGGAAGTTTCCAACAGTTATTTAAAACAGTGCGGACGGTTGTTTGCAACGAAACTGTTTCTTTTCCACGACCTTAGTTTGTGGGCGCGCGTTGAAAACTTGCTGCGATCTCACCGGCGGCCCTCTGTGTGGACGTTTGTTGTAAATAAGTTGTTAACCATGCAAGGGCAGTTGAGTGGCGGCAGTCACGGGGACTTAGCGCTCGCGCGTAGAGTAATTTAGTTAAACGCGCGCGTACGTATGAAAATGACGCCAGAAAAAAAAATTCTTATCGAGTTTACTGACTCTATAGGGATCTGCCGTATCTCTGGGACCTCTCAATCCCAAAAAAAAAAATTGCGTGAGATCTTTTTTTTCTCTTTTTTTTTCCTCAGTTGCATTCAAAAGATCAAAAGCCACACCAACTTATTGAAATTTTGAAAGGCAAGGAGCCATTGCGAAGATGTTTCCGACGCGATGAACAAAAGCACACAACACACAAGGAAGTTGGAGCCTTGTTTACAACAAGTGGACGGAAACACCAACGGCGATTAAAACCAATCTCCTGTCAAGGTGACTTGCGGAGAGGCTTAGCCTTGTTTACAACAGTCTGGTACACGCTTAGGTAAGTAATACTTACTACTTATGGAAGTATAAACCGGCCAAGATTGCTGACGCGGACGGTCTGACTGAATGAAATTAGAGATATTGTGTCAACTCAAGTTAACTCGAGTCTCGAGTGGTGCGCAATTCGAGTTAACTCGAGTTGAATTCTCACTAACTCGAGTTGAATTCTCCATAACATGTTACATGACTGTGTTTGGGCTGGCGCTCAGAAGAATAACTAAAGCTACTGTTATTGCTACTGTTATTGTTCTGAGGGCTGGCGGTAAGTGAACGAATCAAGCAAATGTTCGATTTTGAAAAAAAAAAAAAAATATTTATTCTTGTGTGACTTCGGAGAAAATCTAATTTTAATTTCACCGAAACCTACATATAAACTTGCATAATTTGTAAAACCCAAAAAGTTTCTTATAATACTTACTAATATTATTATTAATGCGAAAGTGAGTTTGTTTGTTTGTTTGTTACGCTTTCACGGCTAAAAGGCTCAATCGATCACCACAAAATTTTGCCTACACGTCAGGGGTACAAAGAAGGATATAGACTTTGTTATCCCGGAATTCCCACGGGAACTCCGAAATTAACGTGGAAGAAACTAAATTAAATTTTGTATACGTTGTCAACATTGTAGGTACAGAAAAAAATATAGGGTAGGAAGTACTTATGCGCGGGATCTCTGAAACTAACGCGAATGAAACCGAGAGTAACAGCTAGTTTTGTATAAATAATAAAAAAAAAAATTAGGTCCTTAGTAATTTAAGGTGCTTCGAAATTAGTTGCAAATATTTACAAGGCTGAAAGTATCCGTTATTTTATAACAAAATAAAAAAAAATCCTCACTATGCGAATGTGAAAAAAAATCCTCACTTTGTTTGTTACGCTTTCACGCCTCAATGGCTCAACCAATCACCATGAAATTTTGCATACATGTTGTCAAGGATACAGAGAGGACACAAGGTACTTTTTATCCCGGAATTCCTGGAGAACTCCGAAATTATGAAGGAAGCTATTTTTAAGACTCTTTTGCAGCATTTGAGCAAAATGGATGTCAGTTTTATTTCTTTGTTTTACAAATTAGTTTATCGTGGTTACTAATGTAAACGTGGTGAAATTTGCATAATAGTGATTCGTTAGTGATGAACAGTGTGTGAAAACAGTGAAATAAGATTCTTTACTCTCTTTGCTCTTTAGTTTCAGATATTAAAAAGTACTCTGTGCTCTTTAGTCTTTGACTTTGCTAAGGTTGCTTTGCTTGTTGATCTGGACGTGTTTATTTAGTGCTCAGAATAATGTTTAGTGAATTGTATTTGTACATAAAAGGTTTTATTTAGCTTGATATTAGTGCGATTAATGAGATTTTCATTCGTAACTTATTAAATTCATGGCAAAAATAAACAAAATTTATGCTACTTTGCTCGTTCTAATCCATGTACTCATTCGATAACTTTGTCCTACATATCTGTACTTTTTCTCAAATGGCTTTATGTTGTGTGCATAGAGCGTTTCTGTTTAAGGGTGTTACTTAAACAGATCTCTAAGATGTTGTTATGTCTGATGTGGTAGGTAGTAGTTAGTTTCGATTTAGATACTTCACTATGTATACTTTAATAGAAATAGCTCTGAGTGTTGGGGTGCTTATCACTCTAATAACAGTACTCACAGTTTGTGTTTGTGGCTGCAAAAACTCCAATCAAAAGTAAGTTTATTCTGTATTAAACTGCATACAAAAAACGTTTGTGAGGCAAAACATTTTAGACATAAAAAATAATGTCAAAGTATGGCTTCAATTTTCTTTATAAAGTAATTACAACTACATTATTAGTAAATATTTAATAACGCACTCAATTGCAAAATGTATTGAATTAAATTGTCATTTAACAGAAGTGAGTTGGTTGGTACAGCTGGTGTTGTCAAAATCCGTTTTGATGAAGAGGTACCATCTCTGACACCTACTACCCCAGCATCCATTAAACGGTTTGTTCCAAACATACCACAAGTCACCTAACAAGAAGTACAATTAGACTAACAGCTATTAATGTTATAAATTCTATCACTGTGTATCACTCAGTAGAAGCTCAAATCATTTAAATACATTTTTAATTCAAATTTGGGAAAACTAAATAGAGTTTATAATTATGTATAGCATGAATGCATTAAAATTTTTACTAACCATATAACTGGGGCAATTATATAATTCACCTACATCATTTATTAAGTATAATCTAAATCATAAAAGTTTTTTTTTAATAGTTTTATGTCAATGCTCTTGTATTTGCTTCATTGTATTTAATAGTTGACAAATAATGTTTTTTTTTTCTTATAGTAAGATCTTTTATCTTATGTTAATATAAGTTGACTTTTGTGGCCTAATTTTCGTTGAGTTGTTACATTCCTGTGTAAGGCTGTGCTAAATGACAATTGTGCTTCAACTCCACGATTGATGAGTTCTATGTGCACCATGGTTTTTATTTTATAGAATCACCTTATTTACCTAATAATATTATACAAGTATTGCATTGAGATAATCATTAAATTATGTAAGGTTGCAAACAGCCAGATCAAATTTCAAAAAAATTGTCTTAAAGCAATAGTATAAAAAAAAATACTAATGGATCATAATCTGTAATAAAATTAAGCTCAATAAAAATACTTAAAATCTTAATTCTTGTGTATGCTGCAACATAAATAAATAATAATATTTTAGATAGAAAATTAGGTACATTGCAGTATAATTAATAATCATGTACAGTGGGCCACATAGACAAATATACCAACTTGTAAAATTTATACTGTTTGTAAAACGTCTTTATGACATTATAAGTTGCCATTTTGCAGCTCCAATATTTGCTCTTCACTTGTATTGGAATTTGGAGCTTGGAGCTGCAAAAATGGCAACTTATAACGTCATACAGACATTTTACAAACAGTAGAAATTTTACAAGGTCTACTTGTCTATGTGGCCCACTGTACTATAATTCTGCATGAGCATGTGTGATGTCATATTTCTATACTATAGCTAACTGGCGTACTGTAGTTTTAATAACTTGTAACATAAAATATTTTGTATAGTATTTAACATACCAAATTTTATGTAATTTAAAGTTATATAGAATTGGGTATTCTCCAAGGTATGAATATCAAAATTCTAATTAGTCCGTCAGTTAGAAAATAAAAAAATAATAGACACGTATTTTTTGCTTTTTCAATTTAATGAAAATGAACATAGATAAAGCGCATTAAAGTTTAGGGTGGGGGGCTCGTGACGTCAATATTCATTATAAGCGCCATACAAACCGCACTGAATTGTGACGTCACGCGAAATTTCAACTCAATGTATCTCTGTTATTTTTTGAGTACGTAAAAAAAGAAAAAATACGTGTCCAATATTTTTTACTAATCTACACGACGGACTAAAAAAAATTTTTTTGTCAAGTAGCCAATTAAATTTTAGAGTTCATAATTTTATTATTATTATTTTTTGATTTATGTTGTTTGGGATTCCCTTTTTGTACCATGATGAAGACTTATCCAGATTATCCTATATGTAACTCTAATCCCGAAAAACGGCCTGTGTGCACAGTCACATTGAAATATATTGTCTCAGAAGTGAATAGTCCAAAAGTTCATCAGAACCACATTCAACCCTTTTGTCGTGTGATTTTGATGTTTAATGATGTGTTGAATATTGCACAGTCAAGTACTTGTCAACATTGTAAATTGAAACCTTATAAAGGTAAATTACAAGTTTCTAGACTCATTGTCAGTGGTTTGAGTTAGGAGTTAAATAGTTTTAACTAGTCCTGGTACCTACTGCTACCTGTTTATGTTACAACAGTAAAAATATCTCATTAAAATTTTGAACTTTGCATACTGTGTTAAGTCAACATCACAATGTATAAAATTGCGACATTATATAAAGTATTGATTAGGTTAAAGTATTAATAATTAGGACTAACTATTAAAGAGATGATGACATTTATATGAAATATGTATATAAAACAAATATTATATACCTACTGTACCTACGTATATTATGTTTTTTTAAACAATTTAATTATAAAATCTAAACACTGCACTGTTTGAAGAAATAGGAAAAACCATAGTTGTGACTAGACTTGTGGTTTCGCGTATGTGAATTTTGGATTTCCCTCAGGAACTAATTTTTGTACTAAGATGCTTTATGTTGACCTTGGCGTGAGCTATTTATCTACCCCTATATTTTATTTCAATTCATTATACCCACTTCATATTCTCGCGAGAATCTTGCGAGAACGCAAGTAAACTACGAGAACGTGAATGTAGAGCCGATGTTCTCGCGTTCTCGCAAGATTCTCGCGTTTATGTGGAACGGGCAGGGGATCGATTTTTGAACCGCTCGAATTACTATTAGCACACGGAATTGCAAGATTCACGCGTGAATGCTTAAAAAATGTATGAGGATTCGCACGTGAATTCGCGATTCCGTGCGTGAAAGTAATTCGAGCGATTCAAAAATCAACCTCCAGGTATAGTTTTCGCGGGACGCTATGCATGGACGAACTGACGCAAATTGCAAAAAAACCTTTTCTACCCGTATTGCCTCTAATGTCGAACATAGCGAAGTACCTACGTACCTGCTGATATGCTAGTTTAGTCTGAATATGGTTCCACAACCTTATATATACATGACATAAAATCCACCCCCATCAGGAATCGAACCAAGAACCTTATGGTTGGTACCAAGAACCTGGTTGTGAAGTAAAATTATTTTATTTTCATTAATTATTACCTAACATAAAATGTTCGCATAATGTTTCTTTTAAAATCTTTCACGAGATGAAGTAAGAATAAAATTGTAAACAATTCTTTTCTTGACAGGGCATCGACACAAAACAGTCAACGGAGTCTACCTGAGATCCCACACCCTGTAGGCAGGCATGATAGTGGAGATACTGCTTCCGAAATATATGCCACTGTTAATCTAGATGAAGGTAAAAAAATAATATTCATGTAATGCATGTTTTTAAAAATCTTATCCACCTTATCACAGTAAGGTGCAACACTGATATACATTATACACAAATAATATTAACACTGATTAGGTAATTATATATACAACAATATTTAGAAATACAGTCAAATAAAAAAAAAGTCACTCAAAAATACCGCTCCGGGTCATACCATCATGCATCAGTGGCAAATGCAAAAGTGCCCATGACACTCGCTGCATTGCCGCGTTGAATGGCGATGGACAACCTTTGCGCCAGGTAGGAGCCGGAGCGGGCGTCAAAACCTATCTATCTGAGTCTGCGACCAATTTCGGAGACAAAGGTCAAATGATATTAAAATGTATTTTTGTAATATTATAATTTAATTTCTCTCGGGTATTAGATACATTGTAATACCTTGGTGCCTACGTAAAGTAGAGCCTTTTGGCGTCTATGACTACGCCTACAAACTGCGTACACACAGCAGTCAGCAACCGCGTAGTGCGTAGACGTTTGCGGATGCCCAACCGCCGAACAGAGTTATTAGATAATACAAAAAGAGGGGGGTATGTGTATGCAAGAAGCTAGAGTGGGAGAGCGGGATACCAGAATATTGCGCGTAAAGCGTATATTTCCAATTAGGTCCCATTGCCACTAAGTCCATATCTGATGATGGGACCTTGGAGAAATCGAGGGAACTCTTCAAAAATTATAGGCACACCTATAGCGATTTGGGTATTTTTTATAGTAAATCGTACATTTACTTTTGAAAAGCAAAATTTAAAGAAGTGGAACTGATGATGAAGACCACAGATGATCGATGGAACTACTCAACAATAATACGTATTTCACGGATTCCGATTGGAGCGATTTCGAAAATTGTTTTTTTGTTTGAAAGGGGATACTCCCAAATTGATTCCATTGTCACCAAGTCGAGATCTGATGATGGGATCTTGGAGTAATCGAGGGAACTCTTCAAAAATTATAGGTACACCTATAGCGATTTTTGGATTTTTTATAGTAAAACGTTTCTTTGCTTTCGGAAAGCAAAATTTGAAGAAGAGGAACTGATGACGAAGACCACAGATGGTCATCGGAACTACTCAATAATGGGTATTTCACGGGTTCCGAATCGTTGACTTTAATATGGTTTCTAAACAATTTATGCCCGTCACAATGAATATGGTGAAGTGGAACTGATGGTGATGTACTAGGAGAATTCCTCAACAATTAACGTCCCTGCGTCGGGAAAAGCAATATTTTGTAAAAGGTGATGAGCAGTTGACATTAGGCTATTGTAACTTAGAGAAATTACGAACTAAGTCACTTAAAAGCGAGAAATAAACAAATTTTTAACAAAAAAATTTAAAACCGACTTCCAAAAACACAAAACTAAAAATCTAAAAATAAATAGCTAAAAATAACAACATACCGATTTAATCCAAAAGACAAAAACACACGTAATATTATTAAATTATTGGTTTGTGCTACCACTAATCGGTGTGAAGTCGGTGACAAGCCAAATATGGAGGGGGTAGATGGCCTAAGTCGACTCCCGCCACCAGCTTTTTGTGAACAGGACAACCTAAGTTGGCAGACACCAGCGGGCTTGTCACCGAATTCAAATCGATTAGTGGTAGCACAAACCAATAATAATATTACGTGTGTTTATGTCTTGGATTAAATCGGTATGTTGTTATTTTTAGATTTTTAGTTTTGTGTTTTTAACATAGCCGATTTTATCAAACTTGCGGTTAGCGACAAAAGCCATTCATTAAATTTATACTACTTACATATTTTATATAGATTTCATAGATCATTATCATTTCAAAGAAATGTTTTGTTAGATTTCATGTCAAGATAAAAAAATTATTTTCTTGTGAGCATTATTTCACTACTAGCTGTTCCCCGCGGTTTCATCCGCGTTAATTTCTTAGCATCCTGTCCTTTTCTTTAGCCCTGATAATGTGTAGGTAGGTATACAAAATTTCACGATGATCACGCTTAAATCATTAAGGCGTAAAGAAGAACAAACAAAGAAACAAATTCGAACGCTGATTTAGGTATTCATGATCTGGTCAGACCATAATTATCTTGATGTGGCCAGCGGTTATTTTCCATAATATCATGAAATGGTCGCCGGTCGGTTTTATAATGAATTAATCATTATAAAACCGATCACTTACTTACTTGCCGGCCAGCGCGGCGTCCACGCGTCTTTTTTTCACTTACATACTACTTATGGAAGTTCAAACTAGCCATTAGATGCCGGTCTCGCTGTCACGCGGCATTTTATACAGTATACTGTCTGTGTCGCTTGCTTGATGTAAGATATTATCTATATTATTTACAGGGAATAAAAACGCTGAAATACCGTCGACGAGCCGTGAACATCGCTACGAGCACGCCTACGCCAAACTGCAGAACGAAACTCACAATGTGTAAGCATTTGCGAAATATAATCATTTAGGCCTCTATTAATTTTTTTCCAGCGCAATAACCGAAAATAATAATAATATCTGGAGAAGTGTTTATTGATACGGGTCTTTAAGAATGTATTGAATGAATGAATATGAATTGTATTAATTGTAGGTAAACGCTACTCAAACGTGATATGCTTTTCGCTCATTTCGCTGGAAAATGAAGACAAAAAATCTGGAGAGCGTATCTTTGAGTAGAGCTTGTTAATACGTTCCAGTCACGTTTCACAGTCTCTTGATTACGGTCTCTTTTTTTTTCAGTGCTGTCGGAATGGTACCAGACCAAGTGTCGGAGATAGAAATACAAATAGACGAAAGGGAGGCGTCACAATCCGGCCCTGGTTAGTTGAACTATTGAACTAATAACTTTCCCCATTATGTGGTTCCAGAGGAATTCAATAAACTTATATTCTAATTCTCTTCTAGAATAAAAACGACCTATATTATCCTTTTCTTTGCCCCCGACGACGCGTTTACAAAATTTAATGTGATTTCACCCGCGCTAATGTGGGAATTTCCGCGGGAGTTCCGGGATAAATGGTCCCCTATGTCCTTTTCTGTACTTACCCCCTGAAAACGTGCATGCAAAATTGTATGTCATTCTCCACGTCAATTTCGAAGTTCTCACGGGAATTCCTGGGTACCAAGTACTCTACGTCATTTTCTGTCCCTTTAACAACGTTTTTGCAAGATTTAATGATGATCGGTTGAGCAGTTAAGGCGTGAAAGCGTAACAAACAATCTTACATTCCCATTTGTATTAGTAAGAATTAAAGAAAAAACTACAGCTGGTATTGATATGTGAGGTGATAAAATGTTGTCAATATCCAGAGTCTGTGGTGATATCAGCGTCGGTGGCCATCAGCGGGCAGCTGCCCTCCAGCCAGGAGTTGCCGTACATAACGCCGCCCTCGCCACGCCCGCACGCCGAGAACAATGTGCACTTCAGCGGCGACTCCACAGATTCTACTAGTAAGTTTAAGAGCCTCAGCCCAGATCAGGCGTTTTACGCGCGAGTCGAGAACGCGCGTGTTCCCGAGATACTAGAGCCACATAGATCCCGTCCAGAATATGCTCTCGCGCTCGCAACGCGCTTGAGTCTCGACTCCCGCGTTCTCGACTCGCCCGTAAAACGCGTCATCTGGACAGGCTCTAAGAGCGTTCGATATTTTCAATTTTCTTATTTATAATACAAATGGAATAGGGTACTTGTGAATGGGAAAGGAAATTGCTTGTAAAAACTTTTGTGAAAGTAAATAATAGTACGAAATAATAAAATAAATTATACCTACTACCTAATATTATAATGAGGAAACATATTTTGATTTTTTGTTTGTTTGTTACAATTTAAAAACTACTGGACGGATTTAAAATATTCTTTCACCATTAGAATGCTAAGGCGTGAAAGCGTAACAAGCAAACAAACTCACTTTCGCATTTATAATATTAGTTAGGATAATAACCTCATAACCTTCAGTTGGCATGTGCCAAAATGGACTGTGCAAACTTTGTACAAATCGTTTCGCATGCATCCTGCTCTCGTATGACCACCATTTAGTTAGTATTACCGTACTGTATAGATTAGTACCTACCTACATTTAGTTATTTTACATTACCGTTTGTCCAGTTCAATTTGAACACCTGCATTTCGGTACGGTCTTGCACGTACAGTCACCAGTAATATGCATACATTGGTCAGTATTTGAACTCTATTACTATTGCAATAAGGTTCAATGACTGTTAAAAGTGTATACATATTTCTGCAGCCGACCGTAAAAATCAAACAATCTCGTTTTGTCTTTTGTCATCTGCCTATTTGTAGAGGTGATCAATGTTTTGGACAAGAAAAAGACTTAAAAGTAAATAATATTTTATTGAATTGATTTTATACATTGGTGGAGGATACTGCTTTACGCAATTTTCGTATGTATGTTGTAGAGGGCTACACGAGCATCTCAGTGCGCGAGCCGCTGAGCAACATACGCGCGCAGAGCGCGGGCACGGGCGGGGCGGCGGGGGCGGGGGCGGGGGCGGGCCGGCCCGCGCGGCTGGCGCACTACGCCACCGTCTCCGATGACTCCGGTACGAAACTATTGGATAAGATGTGGTAAAATTAGCTGCAAATATTTACAGGGTTGAAAGTATACACACGTTATAAACATGTTCATGAAATAAAAAAGATAATTTTGTTTATCTTTTTTATTTCATGAACATTCAAACAAAATAACGCAATCAAAAAAATAAAAGAGAACAACCTGTGAAGGCGCTCGCCGTTCAATCGCTTTACACACACATCGCCGCGCGCCGTGCCATCTTAAGGTCAATGACCTCGATCGAGCTGAACAGCTGATCCATAGCTCGCTGTGTGCGTGGCGCGTTCCTTGCATATCTACATACTACACACAAGTGAGCTACATGTATTGTGTTCCTTGTGAATGTAATTATAATGATTTTTCAATGAATTTATTTTCCTCATATTCTAAAAAACTACTGAACTTAATAATATTTTTTTTTTCGCTTATCCTGTTTGTTATAACATATACTTTCAGCCCTGTTAACATTTGCGGTTAATTTACTACAAGTTATATACCTTTATCCTTACATATTATAAAACAAAGTCCTCCGCCGCGTCTGTCTGTCTGTCTGGTCTGTTCGCGATAAACTGAAAACTACCGAACGGATTTTCATACAATTTTCGATACAGTGATTCAAGAGGAACGTTGTACGTATAATTTATCCTGAAATTCCCGCGTGAACTTCGAAATTACCGCGGGTGAAACCGCGGAGGGCAGCTAGTATATTGTAATACAAGTATACTCAAAACGCAGTAGTATAGTCGTCGAATTAAAAGAAACAATCCTACTAATATTATAAATGTGAAAGTGTGGATGTTTGGATGTTTAGATGTTTGGATGTTTGTGACTCAATCACGCAAAAACGGCTGAACGGATTTGGATGAAATTTGGCATGCACGTTGTCAGAGGTACAGAAAAGGACGGACATAGGGTACTTTTTATCCCGGAATTCCCACGTGATCTCCGAAATTACCGCGGGTGAAACCGCGGGGCACAGTAGTATATAATATATAAGGAGCTGTAATTCCCTCCAGTTTCATCCGCGGAAATTTTAGTGTTCCCGCGGGAATCGCGGGATAAAAATTATTTAATTACCCTATTTCCTTCTTTGTATCCCTGACAAGTGTACAAACTTGTGTAGTGTAGTGTAGTGTAAGTGTATACAAAATTTCATGGTAATCGGTGGAGCGCATTTATAATATTAAGTTAGAATTTTTTCTGTGTAGACGAGATGTACGCGGCCATAGAAGACGCGAGCGTGGGCGAGGGCTCGGACACGTACGCGCAGATAGCGCCCGAGCCGCGCCGCCGCCCGACCCCGCCCGCCGCCGCCGCGCACCCCGCGCACCCCGCGCCCGCCGACGCGCCGCCCGCGCCCGCCGATGCGCCCAGGGGGCTCGCCTCCAGGTACACACACACACACACTCAGATATTGAATTGAAAAACTTTATTTGACACAACACATGGAGAATAGGCTAGTTTCCTAAATTTTCTTTTTTAGTCCGTTTTGTAGATTATTAAAAAATATTGGACACGTATTTTTTTAAATTTGAAATTTCTATAACAACATCATTCTTGTTCGCATTTTTTTTTACAAACTAGCTGTCCCGCGCGGTTTCACCCGCGATAATTTCGGAGTTCCCGCGGAATTTTGTAGGAACAATTCTTCACTACAAAATCGGCAACCCCTTTTCACCCCCTTAGGGAATGAATTTCCGAAAACCTTTTCTTAGTGCACACCTACGTCACTTGAGGAATATTTGTGCAGTATTTCATGGGTCTAGACCCAGCGGTTTCAACTGTGTGTTGATCGACCAGTCAGTCAGTTTATGCTTTTATATATAGTTATAGATTTAATTTATAGCTATGTATGATACTTTTTAATTTCACAGAAGAAGCGCTCCTCCAGAAATGGGCGCGTCCACGTCTCGTGCAACACATTCCAGGCAAGGTGGGTCCTTTGATGCGATCGTGCTGAAAGATTTTTTGTTCTAAACCTTGTTGGGGATATTTTACTACTACACTACCTAGTACATGACTAGTTCCATCCGAATGCGTTCAGCCGTTTATGCGTGAACCAAAAAAAACTAAAAGCAGCCCAGTTACACTCCATACAAATGAATTGATTTACCTTCCCACAAGTAAATTACGCGTGTTGTGCATGTCGTAAGGTATCGTAAGGTTGACAGCGAGCTGACAACTGTCAGCTGTCAGTGAATTATTGTCACATGTAGATTCTACATACGTACTGTGTCAAACTTTCCTCGTTCTTTACCAAGTTCATTTTCGCAGGGTATGAGGAGGCATGAAATTGTTGGGAGGCGGAGTGTCGCTTCTTTATATAATCTCTATTCTTTGCGAAATGACAGCGTGTATTCACTTTTAGCAATGTTTCAATCCACCAGCGTCGACGTCGTCGTGCTCCAACTCGACCGGCGCCCTCGGCTCGCCGAAGCCAGAGAAGCGGCAGGCGAACTCGCCCCTCCCGCCGCCGCCGCCCCCTGCCCACGCCGCCCCCGCCGCCCACGCCGCCCACGCCGCCCACGCCGCCCACGCGCACGGCGCCGCGCCCCCGCCCCCGCCGCCGCACGCCGCCGGTGCCCCGCCCCGGGCCTTCGCCGACGCGCTGCGACACCAGAGAATATTGAGCACAGGTGATTTGTGTGCGGCTAATTCGGGGCCCGTATTCATAAACGCTGCTCAGACTAGATTCGCCCTCGTGATCATTTATGTCTCGCATTTTACTGCAAAACCAATAGAACGAACAAATATTTTTCAGTTTTAGTAATTTCTCTAATAGAAACTTTACCTACCTAAAAAGTTTTTATGTACCTCGAAACTTATTGATTGATATTGTGTAGTTTATTTATTTATTTAGATCGATTGAATCTAAAACATTGTAAAATCATTATCTTAGACACGAAATAATATTATGTAACATCGTATCACCATGATGTGATCTATTCATTTCAGGTGATCTCCAATTCAATCACGACAAATTGCGTCGCAGCTTCAACGAGAAACACCAACGGAACAATAGTTGCGTCAGCTCGTCGGACTTCTACGGTTGCAATTACCCGGTGGAGAAGCACAGGTTCAGTTCGGGCGAGCTGGGCCGGCCGCTGGTCGCCCGGGAGCTGGACTTCGACATGGACCACACGGACCGCCCCGCCGACAACCTGTACAACTCCATCGACGGCCCCGAGCCGGACCGCGCCGCCGACAGCCCGTCGCGCAACGTCGACGACATGTACGCTAAAGTCATCAAGAAAGGCAAAACCGCCGACGAAACGACCGCCAACAAAACGTTAGCGCTCGATCCGAACGACATCCAATCGAAATACCGGAACGACGACCCCGGCTACGAGACGATCGACCGCAAGAAAACGAACCACGGCTACGAGACGATCGCCCGCAAACAGCGAACGACCTCGCAGAGCCAGGATCCCACGTACGAAACGGTCAAGGAGGTCGGCAAAAGCGGTGGCGACGCGAACTTTGCCAACAGTCTGGTGGACAAGCTGAACCACGTGGCCGCGGGCAGCGGGCCCGACAGCATCGCCGGCAGCGACCCCGGGTACGAGCACATCGCAAAAAACGTGGCCGACTCGGAGCCCAACTACGAGGTGTTGAGGAACCAGCCGCCCACGCCGCCCTACGCCACTATCGCGCCCAACTACAAACCGCAACCCGCCTATTCCACAGTGAACAAGAGGCCGGGCAAGTACGGCGAGTGGCCGACGAACAACAACGAGGACCCCGCCGCGGAGCCCAACTACGAGTCGATGCCCCACGACCCCTTGTACACGACGGGCAGCGAGTCCGATCCGAATTACGAATCGGTCCGCCCCAAGGACCCCAATTACGAGAGCGTACAGAATTACGACTCGTTCAGGAGTAGAGACCCCAGATACGAGTCTTTGATATCGAAAGATCCCAAATACGATTCGGTGCGGTCGAGAAAAGACCCTAATTACGAAAGCGTTAAGTACTTCGAAGTGTCCAGATCTGAGCCGCCTTACGAGAAGGTGAAAGGAGTCGCGAGCGTGAGCCGAGTCGACAGGTCGGACTCCCTGGCGGGCTACGAGAAGATTAACGTGCCCGACGAGAGTCAGGCTAAAGTCAGCGTAAATGGGGCCGATAACACTGTTGTGAGTGACTATTTTCATGTGTAATGTTTCATACGAAGTGTTATTAAATCACCTGTATCTTCAAAAGTGGAAAACGTTTTTTACATTGTACTAGATTTGAGGAATTTATTGAAGCAGGATATTCTCGTCCCAAATAATATCTATAATAACCTAAGTAATATTAATTTATGATTTTCAACGCCTTTTTGTGTCGTCCATGTGCTTACCTAAAGGTCATTCAACCGCGTAAACTTGCGTTTTATTTTAAGGTTTTTTTTATTACAATTTATCAGAAAGTTTTTCTTATAAAAAATAATTCTAGCCTGCACTACCACCCGTATTAATTTGAGAGTTCCCGCTGGAACTCTATGGAAGCCGTTCTTAGCTGACGGTCTTACCTATAAACTATCTATCTGCTAAATTTTAACTACATAGATCAAATACTTTTCGAGATTTCGTATTTAGTCAGTGAGTGGTGACCTTTTCCTTTTATATCTAAAGATTAGTTACATGTTGGTATACATTATATCTTTGGCATGGATATAGTCCTTGTGTAACTTATCGGTGTGATCACAATCAAACAACAAGGTTTGTGCACATTTCTATATTGCAAAGAGAATATGGAAGCATGAAACTCAAAAGACAAAACAACATAGTTAAATGAATAAGGTTGAGTTTTGATTGTATCACGTACCGATATACGTACAGTTTAAAACTCTTATCCTTTGAACTTTGATTTTTATGTACAAAACTCGGTCGGTACTCGGTACCTATACCTACATTTTTTTTTCATTCGCCGTTGCTATGGCCGCTATGGGTATTGTCAAGATGCAGATAACTATGTAACACGTTTTATATTTTTTTGTAATTTGTATTCTTACATAGGTAGTCTATGAGATTGTATGCTTTGATTTTTTTCATATTTAATAATGTTATAGGATAACCTCAAGAATAGTATTGTATTATTAAATTAGCAAAATTATTATCTTCCCTGGGCATCTGTGATATATTTACAGTATGATAATGGATTTACTGTTTTACTCATTACTGCGGTATGTAACATTTTTATATGAAACATATTTTTTTGTAATCGTAGTTTGTTTGTGTGTGTAATCTTCATTGTACGTGTAACTTAATTGTAAGTGTGTCAAAGCAGTGTTGGTTATAAGTTATGATGGACCACGCGCAAAACGGTCGTTTTCAATTTGCTCTATTCGCCCACTTCCCAGAATGTTGCATTCACGAAACGCCAATTTTGTCAAGTTTGTAAAATGAGAAAGTTAGTGTAAAAAGAGAAGTCAAAAAAATATTTTTGTAGGCTTCAGGATCCTCTATCTATACTATGGGTCAGCAACCTGCGGCCCGTAAGCCACTACGGTACGGCGTTACGGCGTAACGGTAAAAGCGGTTCCACACGACGCCGCACCGCAGCGCAGGCATTAATCAAAAACACGTCTTATAGAAATAAGTTTGCTAAGTAGTATGGGTACAGTAATTTCGTGATTTTTTTATCACCCCCTCCTTGTCACATTTGGACGCTGATAAGCAATAACATGTTAACCCACAAAATTAAGTTATTAATACGTTTTCTAATCATGTGTTTACCTTATTACATTCTTTAAATACCAACAAAATTTTTAACAAAAAATAATGTTGACACAAAATGGCGCTATTAGTTTAAAACACGATTTACTCAAAATTTCTCCATTGTGGGTTAACACACTATTGCTTATCTATGTCCATTTGTGAGATAAAATAATATACCTATTCTGGGAAGTGCATATTTTGCACACCGGCGACATTGCGAGAAGGGAAGGTTTTGCGCTAGCGTTACTATCACATAATACATTACAATACAAAATATATTAATTTATTCACATTATAAAATTACATAAATTCATTAAATTTATTTATAAGTAACTAGGTATAAAGCACGTACAAAATATACCCGTAAGTCTTATGTAATTTGCAAACTTAGACAAGGTAAATTGTAAAATATTCTTGTAAATGCTATGTTCTTGAAATGAAATGGCTCGGACCAAGACATTTTGTACTGCATGATTTAGGTATAGCCCGCAATGATGTAATTAGTCGTACTATATCCGTCTATAGACTCTATAGTTAAAGCATTAAATGGTCTTTATAGATAATAATGATGGAGTAATATGTACCTAGTAGTATTTAAAATACTATGTGTAATTAATCGAAGGTTGAATAGAAAAGCTATTATTTAGATAACTTTAGAGCCAACCCACACGGTGCGGTGCGGCTCAGGTCAGGCGCCGCGGTATATTACATACAAAGATGCGTTGTGGCCACACGGCGCCTTGTGGCGCGCTCCGGCGCCGCGCCGCGCTCGCATCGGAGTCGAGACGAGGCGGGGAGGGGAGTAAGGGGCTCGCTGTTGTTTGTCCTGTTCTGTCACGTAGCGATGGGCATGCCTACTCTTGTCGCTGCGGCGCCGCGCTGCCCGTGTGGTCGCCCATGCGGCGAAATGGTTTGGGCTGCGGCGCCGCACCGCATCGTGTGGGTTGGCACTTACCGGAGAGATATTTAGTTTAAAACATGAAAAAAATAGGGCGTATCACGTACATTTGTATACTCGCCTTAGAAGTTGTACTGCTATTAATTATTATTATTCTGTGGCGTCGCGCTTTAATATCTATCTATTTGACGATCTTCTTAAATACATAAGTCACTTCAATTATCGCGTCTATTACGATTTATCGCATTAATTTTGCAATGTTTTAGTGGCAAGAATATCTTTTGCTTTTTCAATTAAGCAAATACTTTATTACATACCGTAGTCATACGTATGTCAGCATCTCAGCATTGCCTTAAATAGTTTTAAAAGTCTTCACCAACTGAGACTCCAAATATAACCAAAATACATACATACCTACATGTAAACTGTTATCCCTAATATTTTTCAAGAAAAAAATAGCACCTAGAACTTGTCTGTTTGCATTTGTTTGTTTGTTTATTGTTGTTGGCATTCGGGAGAAAAAATCCTACATTCAAATGGATGTTTTGGTATTTAAAGAACAAATATGAAGACAGTATTTAAATTGTAGATATTAAAATAAGTTTATGTTTTTTGTTTGTACGACTTAGTAAGTTTAGATCGTATAGGAGTTGTGTTGTGTCGTGGCGCTAAGTTGTGTATTTTACTTAAGTTTTTTATTTTATTACTGTTATTATTATTTTTATTTGTTATTTACATTAAATAATGATTTTATTAACGAAGCCTAACATTTGGTGTCATATAGCATTTTGAGAGTCTGGTAAGATAGTAACGAAGAAGTACCTGACTGCAATATTGTTTTCTTTTTTATTTAGCTCTAAAATTATTTATAATAAGTAGGTAATGCACTTAAAACGTTAAATAACAGTTTTATAATGTCGCTTACATTGTTCAAATAATAATTGCTTACGTACCTAAGCCGTCTTTAAAACAGGTAACTTTTAACATCTATGCTTTGAAGAACCTACTTAAATATTTTTACACAAGTCTGGAACATTGTTATAAAACCTATGCACATGACAGGGTTAGTTCTTCGACTTTTAAATAACATTCCGATTTTGTAGCAACTCTTATCACTTATGTGATCATGCCCGTTCATTATAGCTAACATCCAATAGAATCTAAACATTTTAGTTACATTTGTCATAATGATAGGAATCATGAAGGCGAACATTCATTTTAAAACTTAAATATTGTATCAATTGCAAAAAGTGATAAAGAAGAACACCACGTTTAGACCATGACATCTCTTTTATTTTAAACTTACCTACCCTTACGTACCTTCCACTCAAGGTTCCTTACCAATGTCCGTACTCCGTATCCGGTACCCTTACCTCTTGGACACAGCCACGGCGACGGCGGCGGCGGTGGGGGCGGGGAGCTGTTACGCTGCCCTTAGGCTTGGCGCCAACGGCCCACTGACCACAGCATAAGCATAAGCCATGTGCTTGTGCAGCAGTGGAGGAAGCGCGCGACAGCTACCGGTAGTCCGATATTTGGACCTCGGAAGCCGCCACATTTAACCCAATCTTTGTTGCGCGGTCTTACAATGGACTCCGACACGCAGTTTACTTGCGCTATTTCTAATGTATGTATGTAACGTAGATGACGCCGTTGTACCTACATTGTCGCCACTATTGGGTAGGTTACATCACTTACATCCAATTTTAACTGGTCCTTATAAGACATTGTAAAAGCGTCTTGCATTTTATTCGTAAAAGGGGTAGGTACTTAAGTAACAAATTCGAACACACGCTGAATTCAGTCGGATTCGAAAATAATTCATAAATCTCTTCCCTGCAGGCTCTCTAGTCTCTTTCATTTCCTTTCCTTTGTTTTATTTGGAAAGGCGCAAGTGGCGAGTGTCGGCGTTTCGTGTAGCCCGCTGATAAGTCTACTGTCTAGTTAATTTGTGGCCCGCAGCCTCAGACGAAATAAAAAGACTTTATTTCGTCTGAGCCCGCAGCAAGCACAGTGGCGCGAGGCGCAGACAAGTTTCTACAAAATGTATGACAAACTACAAAGCGAGTGAACTGCTTGTCGCTGGTCACCGGTGGGTGTGGATGTGTGGGGTATCATAAGGTAACAAAACTGACTGAAGATTCTGAAAAAAGGTAATTATTAATGATGCAGCTACAAATGTGTAGGTACCTAATGGTATAAAGTTTATCGTTCCTCCGAGCCTCCGTGGTTTCTTCTGAAGGTTGCAAAATAGTAATTTTAAAATTTAATTTGGCCTATTTTTAATCGACTTCCAAAAAGGAGGAGGTTCTGCATTCGGCTGTATACAGATTTCGTCTGAGTATACAGTATGTTTTTTTTTATTACGATAAGTACCAACCTTAATTAAAATTTAATTTGGTCTTTTTTTGCGCAAGCATACTTACTGCACAGGTAGACCTTTCCGGTGCAACCGTAGCGTAGTAGGGATTATTGCCGTAGTGTGTATATGGCTTCCATATCTAGACGACACTCTTTGCCTTTGCTGCGCAGTACGGTCTTATAACGGGTTGAAACCCAAAAAGAGCAGGCTTTTGTCGGGTTTAATCCCAAGAACCGGGTTGATTGCCCATCAGCTATATTCACAATCAGAGCAATCGCTTGATGATTGTTCTGAGTGACGGTGTTGTTTCTGAACGCATCCCAGTTTATGTAACATAAAGAAACCCATGCGAAGTACCTATAGTGGAATGTCGAAAATCGAGCGGAAGAAAATTAGTCATAAAATTTCTAGAGAGAATATTATAAGGTTATTATTTGGGTGTTCTCCAGGGTAAGAAAATTAAAATTCTAATTAGTCCGTCAGCTAGAAAAAAAATAACAGACATGTATTTTTTTGCTTTTTCAAATAAATGAAAATAAACATGGATAAAGCGCAGTTTAGGGTGGAGTTTGTACCACAAACTACTTAGAGATGGATCGTACAAACGGCACCGGGTTGTGACGTCATGCGAGATTTCAACTCAATGTATCACCGTTATTTTTTGATTAAGTAAAAAAAGAAAAAATAAGTGTCTAATATTTTTTACTAATCTAGACGATGGACTAAAAAAAATTTTGTCAAGTAGCCTTCTTCTTCTTCTTTAATAATGGCGTCTATAATAATAATTTGCCAATGACAATGTTTCTTATTATTAGCAAAAATCTCTTCATCTAATTCTTCAATTATGGCGAAATGCCAATGACAATGTTAGATTGTTCTCCAAGTTAAAACATGGCTATCTTGAAAACCAGTTTCCCGCTCAGGGTCCAAAATAGATGCTGAAAAGTGACTGAAATAACGAAGACAAACGAAACGCGTGTTTTCGATACGGCTTTCACTCGTCAACAATCTGTCAAGTAGCCAATTGGCAATATAGACCCTTCGCCTTTCCTAGAGCGGATAAAAGAAAAAAAAACAGGAAATCAACATGACATTTCTTTGACACGTTGAAGTTGAGACGTCAAAGAAGAATCAAGAAATAGGTTAGGTACTACTTACTGAAAATAAAATTTTCAGTCGTTAAATTTTGTTTTTGTACCTATATTTTATTGTAGATCTAATTTAAATAGAGAGTGATGAACTTAACTGATAGTTGGGTTCTAAAATTGTAACCTATTACCAGAAATATGGCTAATTATAATAATCCGAATGATTTCTCTTGGCAAGGACATAACAATAGTCAAAGTTATTCCTACAATACTTCTGATGCTTTTGGAGACCAGGCTCAGACTTTAGGTAAGAAACTTAGCGAAATAATATCAAACTTTTAGGCGAAACATGACTAATATGGTAATATTTTTTTAGATTTCCAGACTTTCTCAACAGAACAGCAGAGTTTCTCTTATGACCAGGCCCAGGGTTCTTTTGCAGCGAACAACAACCAATATTATAACCCAAACTTATTCACACCCGCTCCGATACCAGGAGAAACCAACCCTGAATCAACAGAATTTGATGAGCCACCCTTGCTTGATGAATTAGAAATTTATCCTGATAGAATCTTAGAGAAAACTTTAGCTGTGTTAAATCCTTTTCATGGACAATCAAAGGCAGATGATGCTAATTTCTTATTAAGAGACACTGATATAGCTGGCCCAATTGCGTTTTGTCTTGCTTTAGCCGTCTGTTTATTTCTCTCTGGCAATAAAGCACAGTTTGGATATGTTTATGGCCTTTCTGTAATGTCTGTAATATTAATGTATTTTTTGTTATCATTAATGAGTCGCAGTGAAGGGGTGTTTACTATTTTAAGTGTAGCTAGTGTGTTAGGATATTGTATGTTACCAATGGTTGTGCTGGCCACACTTGGCATATTTGTGTCACTTGAAGGCACCATTGGGTTATCATTATCAGCAGTAGCAGTTGTATGGTCAGCTTTGTCTGCAAGCAGACTGTTTGTCACTATGTCTGGTGATGCTGAACAAAGACCACTAATTGCTTACCCCTGTGCCTTGGTTAATGGTGTATTTGCTTTATTAGTCCTTTTTTAGTTTAAAGTATGACTTAAACCTTACTAAACTATGTATATTCACTATAAAAAAATGTATACCTGTTTAGTTTGTCAAATAGATTATTCATTTAACCCTTTAATGGTAGTTATTAAGTTATTTATGTACAATAAAAATGTATAAATGTACCTACTTGATGTTTTATTTTTCTCAAAAGGAAAATCATTGAACCAAAATATTTGAAAAACCCTTTTATTAATAACTATAATTTTATTATTCTAGTTGCTATAACATTTATTTATATAATGTGGGTTTGTCACTAAAGAAGTTCTTCAGAACCATAACTTGAGTGAAGGCTACACACACAATGGCTAGTGTTTCTGCCACAGACCACCAGAACACTCTTTCATTGAGATCTTCAGCTCTCTTGCGACTCTGGGCTTCTCTTAATCTGTGGTGGGTTTGATGGTCAATAATTTTATTCAGTGCAGAATGTATTTCCTCTGTTGATGCTTCCATCTGGAAATTTGACAATATTTGAATTAAGTTACAACTACACTTAGTGTGGTTTTTTGGGAACTACCATGAAGTAGCTACTATTTATTGTGTCATACCTGCGTTATTGCTGTGGCGTGTTCACCTATTCCAGGCAAAGGCTTTTCTGGCCCCACATTCAGCTCCATATAGACCAGTTTATGTGAAAATGTACTGAACTCATTGCTAAAGCATACTTTGAAGATACCTTAAAAAACACATAAAACACATGTGAATGTCTTTTGTAGGAATTTATAATAAACTAGCTGTGCCCTATTTTACTTCTTATACCTTCCCCGAACTTCCACAAATATTTCAAGATCAAAATTAGCCAAATAGGTCCAGCTACTCTCGAGTTTTAGCGAGACAAACAAACAGCAATTCATCTAATATATATATAAATCATGTGTCACGTTGTTTGTCTGCGATGGACTCCGAAACTACTGAACGGATTTTGATAAAATTTTGTAACCATTTATAATATGGGCCAACTTAAAAGATAGGATAGTTTTTATCCCGGAATTCCCGCGGGAACTCCGGAATTAATGTGGGGAACAGCTACTGTTAGGGGTACAAAGAGGGAGCTCCGAAATTACCGTGGATGAAATCGCGGGGGACAGCTAGTTTTATATATAAAGATTATACAAATGTAACTTGTAATATTAATTTTATATTGTATCAAAAGAATTGGTGTATTTCATTTTCATTTCACAATCAGAGATGCAAAAGTGTCCATACTAAATATCAGCAAACTTTGAGTATGCATGATATTTGTATCTATATCAGCATTGTGTTGTATGACTTGTATACATAAGTACGAACTTTGCTTATTCCACCAAAAAAAATTGACAACTTGTTTTATTTTTCGTTTTCATCTATCAATGACATTTTTAATAAAGATGTTTATATGGAACTGTGAATCTAGGTACAACATAATTATTTTTTAATTCAATTATCAAAAGTAAAAATCTGAAAGCAGATGTTGGAGTTTGGCACATGGGTGTGAGTGAGATGAAGAAAATTTTGTGAAAGTCTATTATTATCACTGGGTTGGGCTGGGTTGGGTGATCTTCAAGAAAAAGATCTTGGAGCACACAGAATACCCAAAGCAGGTTATTAATTAATGTAATAACATAATTATGTAGTTTCTGAGAGGAGAACCCAGTAGTTACAGCAGAAATAACTAGTTCAGACTCCTGTTTCTTACCTCTACAAATGTTTTGTTTTTACTTTTATAGATAAGTAATAAAGCATTTTGCAAAATCCTGTGTTGGAAGGAAATTTTATTCTAATATTATTCTGATTAAAATAGAGAACTTAAATTCATTTTGGTATTAGTGATGTTACTATCACAGCAGTAAAATAATTTGAGAATGAAGAGTAAAAAATAAAAAATTAAAAAAATTAACATAATAATGTGACTCTCTTGCCAGAAAACAGGTGCCTTCCTATTATATTTTTCTCACCTGTTTGCTGTGAAGTGAACTGATGTGAGTCATATTGCATTTTTTGCTTCTGGTATAGGATTTCTTTATTGGGTGCTTCTATTATAACATCCACATCATACTGGCCCCCAGTAATCACCTGTGATAATTTGTTTATTAATAACTAGCTGTTCTAATTGCAATTTCACCTGTCAGGTCTGGAATTTCCTCAGGAACTCTTTTGTATTAGAATGAAAGTAACTTAGTCCAATCCTTAGTATTATAAATACAAAAGTGAGTTGGTATGTTTGTTACAACTTAACGGCTCAAACAATCATCATGAAATTTGGCATACACGTTTTCAGGGTTACAGAACCCTCTTTTTCTATCTCAGAATTGCCACGGGATCTCCGAAATTAACGCGGGTGAAACGGCGGGAACAACTAGTATTTCATAAATAGTACTTTATTATCCAATTTTCTTATTTAAAATATTACTAATATCGGTGTAGCTTTAAGCAATTTCAGAAAGTTTATTGCAAAATGATTTAAGCACACAAGCCACCTACTGTTGTTCTTGTTAATAAATAATTCTCACCAGAATCCTACTAAACAATGGTAATGCAGTATACTTGATAACATATGTAACGTATACATAATACTGAATTTTTGAGATAATATCCAAACAATTATGTTTTATTTAGTTTACCTGGTATTCTAAAGAAGCTGAAATATTTTTCTCTATATCTTGATAAAAACATTCTACCGCACTATCAGGTAGCTCAAACGTTAATTCGACACTTTTGCAAAATATTCCACTAATTAAAGTGACTAATATTGATATAAATAAAGGTGTTGCGAACATTTTTTTAAACATAAAATCGACACTTCTATGCAAGCAAGTTAGTAAAAGTGTATATTTCCATTAGTTGACAGTTGACACATGACTGATGCTGTGGACTGATGACAGTGACTGATCTAAGCTGAGAACACGTGTTACGCTGCGTTCAAATATGGCAATTCCTTTTTCACTCAGAACAATAAAATCTTCTGAGCTCAAGTCGGTTAAAAAGAATAATTTGTATAAAAAAAGGCTAAATTTTTCAATATTTTAATGTAGTTGGTCAACTCAAACCATTTTACTCCATTTGAGGCGGAATATGTTGTTATATTTTGGATTTTCAACAGTGAGATTTAATTCTAGCTGTTCTACCTCTCTACCACAGAGTACTTTTTCTCTCTACTAATAATAAACTTTCTTTAAGAAGAATATAGAAATAGAAATATAACGCGTTAATGAATGAAAACTAGAAAGTAGTTTTTACTAGCCCATGTCTAAATTATTTAAAATACCTACAATATATGGCGCGTAGGTATACCGCCCGCAGCAAAAAAATTCGAACCAGTAGGCGCGGGCGTAGCGCTTGGAATTTCGTAGGTCACCTCCAAACTAATGTTAAATAACTTTTAAAGTATAAATTTTTGACATAAAATACATGTTAATCATATCATTGTTTGTTTTTTTAAATGGGGTGTATCAGGTTATATACAACGTGTTATTGTTCTTAGCCTATACAACGTGTTAATGATTTAACTGAAAACATGATTTACACAAACCCATTTTAAAAAAAAAGGCTGTTGTATATATAGGCTAACAATTCTGTGTTAACCACAAATAAATGCATTTTATTATTGTTATTTATTTAAATTAATTATTTTAATTTAAGTTTAGGGTGGGGGCTCGTGACGTCATTAACCGCTATAAGCCTACACAGGATAGTGACGTTACGCGAAATTTCAACTCAATGTATCGCCGTTATTTTTTGGTAAGTACGTAAAAAAGAAAATTATACGTGTCCAACATTTTTTTTTAATCTACAAACCGGACTCAAAAAAGAAATTTTGTCAACCATTGTTGAAATAGTGTCGGAAAATAGTACATTGTTATCCTAGGGGTGAAAGTAACTTATTTAGTCCCGAGACGGGGTTTGGCGCCCGAGCGTAGCGAGCTACTTTCCGAGTATGAGTAATGAAATAGTACATTGTTATCACAGGGTAACACTGTGCTTTTCATTACGAATGCAAGGAAAGTCAAAATAAAAATAGGAATTAGCTAAAGAAAAAATGAGTGAAGATCGGGTAGTCGCTTGACACTTTCCCACCTATTTCTTTTTCTTTGGCCGGCTAGCTATTCAGCCAGTATTTTTTATTTACATTGTGGCGACCTAAAAAAAATATTTTCTTTAATTATTAAGTATTAATTAAAGAAAATAAAAAAATATAAATAGGAATTAGCTTAAGAAAAAGTGAGTGAATTTAATTTTAAACTTTACGTTATTTCAATTTTACATCGCGCTGGCTGTATAGAAAGTTGAAACATGGTTCAATAGAAATGTGAAAATAGACCTAGTTTTTTTTTAATAATTTGACAGTTGTCAGTTGAAAGCGATTCTCCCTAGGGCTGAAAAGGGCTACTTTCAACCCGCTTCTCAGGCAACTTCAGACCTACTTTCCGAGCATGAGTAATGAAAAATACTTTTCACTTCAGTAGCTCAAACATGTAGGTTTTTCTGCCTGAAATCAGTGAGCAAAATGCGATTTTGCTCACTGAGTGAGATAAAGTAACTTTTTAATTTTTGTTTTCAGAAAGCCGCGAATATCTTATTCAGCCTTGGGTTAATTATACAATTCGAAACATTTACAGTACCTATCTCTTTCCCGCCATTAGAAAGAGAGCTCTTTCGAAGTTCCGATTTCGGAAATTTGTAGGTACTAACTAAAGAAATTTTGCAAAAAGATAATTATGTCTTAAGTAATTTATTGAATTTTTAACTTATTGTTGTATTTAAACGAATTTTGATACACAATAAATAGTTATTTCAATCTGTTCCTGTTTATTATTTTATCTCCTAAAGTGTTCTCGCAGCTGAAGTGAAAATTTATGTGTGTTACACGAGAGCAAAGTTTTTTGCATCTCGTGCCTTTGAATCCCTCGCCACACTCAGGATTCAACTTTAGAATCAATCGTTGAATCCTTCGCTTGCTCAGCACTCGCAACAAAAAACGACTTTGCTCTCTTGTTGCACAAAAACTTTTGTTACGTTTTCACGCGTAAACGACTCAACCGATCACCACGAAATTTTGCATACACGTTTGCAGGGGTACAGAGAAGGGCATAGGGTAAAACGGCGGGGAACAGCAGCTAGTTAGGCAGGTATAATAAGCCGAAGAAAGAAAAAACAGACATATAACAGTAAAACAAAGTATAATTAGTGTTAATTTAAGACGATACAATGGAAAATTGAAATTTTCACACACAATTTTAACAAAGTCTCCATATAATTACTAATATTAAAAGTAAAAAAGCCATGATTTCAACAAAAAAAATACTGTGATTAAAAATGTCTTATATTACACACGTGAGTGCATAAAATTACGAGTCTATAAAAATGCAGACAAATACTTCGACTTGGGGCAAATTTAGCTTAAAAAGCGAGACCGGCATCTGCGTATGTGGTAAATATCTTCTCGATAGAGTTGGCATACGCCGCTGTTCTCAGATCTAAACCGAGGTCGAATTTCATTGCAGTCTTCATGATGGCCTGTGTGCAAACGTAATATTAAGTTAGTAAATAATACCTGTTTAAAATCGAACTCAAAAATACAAATTTAAGAGGAGACGAACGGAGAATTCTCGCTTCTTATGCTGATAGCGGGGTCTTCTATCTCAGACTTACACCTATGTGTTCTTTTTTTGTTCTATACGTGAATCAAACGGTTTGAGAAGCAATTCGAAAGCGTACGTGAAATGCAACGCAACGTACTGTATTACGACCGTCTGGTGAAGCTATATCACACATGGATGTGTGTGATAGCTTTATTACTGGAGTTGGCCTATGCTCCAGTAGTGGGAACAATAAAAAAGGCAAGCAAGAAACATGAAAAAAAGTTTTGCGAAGCGCTGAAAGCGGCCAGCATGACATACATAAACTTAGCGTCTCATGTCCCCTCTTGATATATTTCTGACGTTCTTTTAGTTTTGATATAATCGGTTAATTATATAAGATTTAAAATACTGCAAATATTTACAGAGCTGAAAGTATACGTTATAACAAACAGGATAAGCAAAAGAATTACCTATGTCATAAGTTCGGTAGTTTTTCAGAATTAATGAGGAAGATTAATTCAATTGAAAAACATTACAACTACATTCAAAAGGTACACAATACACGTAGCTCATTAATACGTATACAAGGCACGCGCCACGCACACAACGACCGATGTATCAGCTCGAACGAGGTCATTGACCTTAAGGTACCGGAGCGCGGCGATGTGTGTGAGCGATTGTGCGGCGATCGCCTTCACAGGTTGTTTTCAATTGATTATTTTTTTGGTTTTATGTTTTCTTTTTCGAAGATGTTTATAACTGTGTACTATACTTTTAACCCTGTAAATATTTGCATCTAATTTTACTACATCTTATATAGACTAGGAATTATGATCTCACCCTTGCAGATCGCTCCATGGTATAGTCAAGACCGGAGTGCACAATGTCTTTCTCCGAAGCACCGGAGATCCTCTTCTGGAAGGCTTCGGACGGTGTGACCGGGATGCGTCCACCCACGCGCCCGAACCGTCGCTCTAAGGACTCTTGTACGGATTCTTAACAAGACAAAAAGAAAATAACGAATTAGTTCCAGTTAACAAAACCATCCAGCTAAGAGGTAGAACAAGATAAAAATTATCCAGCTCCTTACCCAATAGATGGTAGTTGGACTGGCGCTCGTATTTGAATGTGAGTCGTCCGTACGACACGTGGTTGAGGTTCTTCAGCCACTCGAAGAATGACACGGTGACACCACCGGCGTTGATGTACAGGTCCGGGATGACCAGGATGTTGCGGTCGATGAGAATCTTGTCAGCTGCCGGAGTCGTGGGGCCGTTGGCCGCCTCCGCTATTATCTGATAGTTTAGAAATTAGAATGTACTTATACCTAAGTATTTCGAACATATCACGCAATCAACTCTATTTAACCCGTTTTAAACCGCGTTTACGAGACAGTCGGATTTAAACCCAAGCACCGGGTTGATTGTCCATCTATACAACGTGTTAATGAATTAACTGAAAACTAGAAAGTAGTTTGCTCTGAATCAACTAGCGAATCGATCGCACTGTTTTAATATAGGTTATTATTTTGAAATTTTTATTAGTCCATGTCTATACAATATTTGTCTATACAATATTTGGCGCGTACGCCGCGCGCCGCCCGCAGCAAAAAAAATCGTACCAGGGCGCGGGCGTAGCGCGTGGAATCTCGTAAATAGGTCACCTCCAAAGTAATGTTGAATAACTTTTAAAGTATAAACCTACCTACAATATATTTTAATCATATTATTGTTTATTTTTTTAAATGGGTTGTATCAGGTTTTCAGTTAATTCATCAACACGTTGTATATGGACATAGATAAACAATAGTGTGTTAACCCACACTGGAGAAATTTTGAGTAGGTAAATTGTGTTTTAAAATTATAGCGCCATTTTGTGTCAACAGTAAACACATAGGTAAGTAATTAAAAAAACGTTCTATTACTCTCAATAAAGCGTTCTGAATCAATAACTTAATTTTGTGGGTTCACATGTTATTGCTTATCGGTGTCCATATATAATTAAGCTCAATAACTGACAAAATATTTAAGTAGATACTTTTGATGCAGACTGCCTACGTAATTTCGCACCGCTCACGTCTTGTGCTTCAATTTCGAACGAAATTTTAAATGAAACCATCGCGCTATGTGTGATATCTATGTATGACGTACAATAGACAAATCTTGCACCACGTGGCACAAAAGGAGGTCAGTGAACCTTTGTACAGTGCAGTGCAGCAGGTGACGCGTGATAAGAATTTAAGAACGAATAACTATTTAAAGATAAAAATGGCCAAACAAAACACCGTAATTTGATAAAAACTACTACTTATATACTATACCTACTACTTTTTAGATTTATTTTATTTTTGTGAAAAAATATTTTTAATCCTTTTTAATATTTTTAATTATTTTTAATGTCTTCGCTAGACATGATTCACAACGCGTATTTAATCTAGATACTAATATTATAAGGAGGAAACAATTGTATTTTTATTTATCTATTCACTTAAAAACTACTGGGGCCGTATTTTTGAATCGCACTTACTTTTGCACACGGAATCGCGAATTCACATGCGAGTGCTCATACATTTTATTTTTAAGCATTCACATGTGAATCTTGCAAATCCATGTGCGGAAAGCAATTCGACGATTCAAAAATTTGCCCCCCTGGACCGGATTAAAAATTTTTTTCGCCATTAGAATATTACATGAGGTATCCCTGAGTAAAATAAGCTAAGTACCTAACTATATTGTAACTCGAAATTCCAGCGGGAACTCCAAAATTACCGCGGGTGAAATTATTTATAAGACAAGACTTATAATGCGTTAATCTAAGCTAATCTATAGGTATGGGATTCACAATATTACTTTCACTTTATGTCTATAGCAAGATATGAAGTAAAATAAAATGTGAAGAAAAAATCTTACCTTAGCCTGTATTTTGTGTGCGTTTTCCTTGTTGATGACTTGCTCGATGGCGGCCGGCACCAAGATATCGCACTTCTCGTACATCATGTTTTCTCCCTCGTATGGTTTCGCTCCGGGAAACCCGACCACTGTGCCGTTTTCGATCCTGTAGTCTTCCAATGCCTAGAATGTGGGAAATGCTCGTACGTGAATTAAAACGACCTAATTTGTAAGTACCTTTCAATAATAGTTATGTATTTCAGTCTAAATTATTTTTCGAGGATTATAAAGGGCTATCTGTTCATATCTGCGAGCTGCGTGGTTAAATATTGACAAAGCGTTATATTTAGGTACGCGACGTCCTGTATGTTATATTACGTCCTTATTTTTGATTTCTATACTATCTTTTTACAAGAGATTCATATATCGTATAATAATAAGCCTCAAATTTTAATGGTCAACAACATCAAATCAATAGACAAGTTATCTCGTATCTAAAAGCAGCAAATCTGCATCAGTATATTAGGTAGGTACCTACTACTAGAGCTACGTCGATTCCTGGTACCTACAGACTACAGTCGTACAATTCGAGAGCATTGCCAGCCCGGTGACACTCCATACAACTGATTCAAGTACTTTCCCTACACAAGTAAAGACAGCCGGTTTGTATGTAGGTCATACACGTGTCGTATTGTGCGTGTGTGCGTATCGTAAGGTTGACAGCGAGTTGACAGTAACGGTCAGCTGTCAGCAAATAATTGTCACATGTAGATTCTACGTGACGTGTCAAAGTTTTCTCGTTCTTCACCAAGGTCATTTTCGCGGGGTATGAGGAGGCATGAAATTGGTGGGAGGCGGAGGGTGTCGCTTCTTTATATACCTATAGGTAATCTCTATTCGTTGGCGTTACCTTGGGGTCGATACCGTCGGGGTTGTGTATGGAGCCGTCATGCTCGATGACGCCGATGCAAGTGGCGCCCGCGCGGACCAGGTAGCGGCACGTGTGGAGACCGACGTTACCAAAACCTTGCACGATGAACGTCTTGCCGCCCCATCCTGGGGTTGTGCCTGTAAATTAATGCTTTTTTGAATAACACTGTATCAGCAAGGAGAAAGGCTCGGCAAGAACCACCCAGACTAAGTAGTGCATGTCGATGGATGTGTTGATTCAATGATGATTGTTAAGAATCCATTGAGTAAACTGTGGCCCCGAAAAATTATCACCACGGCAACTTTTACATAGAGAAGTAAAATATCTCTGCAAAATGTAAAATATTTACAATTACATATTTTGTTTTGCCGTAAACTATCTAACTTAAACATTCACAATGATCATAACACGCCACGTTACGATAATGCGCCACGAGAATGATTTGCATCCCGTTCCCAAAAAAGTTTCACTTAAAGAAATACTTAGAAAAAACAACTTTCAAAATTGGGTCACAGGCACGTGCGTTATAGGCATGGACCAATACCTATGTGCATTAGATGAATAAATACCTATGTGCAAAACGTGCAGTTACCTACAGTACCAGCTTATGTTGCTTTGAATAATTAAGCAGTCAGGTGACGTAACCCAACACAACAAAATAAGACAGATACTTATTATTTATGAGTTATGCTGCATCATGTATCGTGGGTGGTTCAGTGCGAAGACAAAGGATTCTGAGAATAATAAAGATGGACCTGTATTCAGCAGTTATAAAATGCTGATTGCAACATAAAGTTGTAAAATTAATAATGACGACTCGGCGAAAAGAAAAAATGTCCTAAGTAACTTTGCTATAGAAAATATTTCTTCTTAGCTTTAATAACATGCCAAAAAAAGTTTAATTTCGAAAACTTTATCATATTATAGGTTAATGTTCTAATCAATTCTTGAGAATGAATGAATATAATGAATTCTGAGGGGCTATTAGATATGTACCTAACTTTTGTTTCTATCATTATTCGGTTGCAATCAAAAACATTACGGTTTTGCGGTTACAATATGTATGTTTTGACATATTATACAATATCAAGCAATCGACCAAAATAAACATAGGTAGGTAGGTACTTGAAAAGTGCCTAAACATGATTAATTGAAATGTATTAGCAACATAAGTTACATAACTGCGTCTGCGCAAACACACGTGCCGCTTCTATCTTCTATCGAATGAATCTTCTATATAATAATTCTTCTATATAATTAAATTAACGAAATAAAATTGCACTTACCAACCATACTCATGTAGTTGGCCTCATTTATGAAGTTCTCCAGTCCGTGGAATACTCCCCTGCCGGTGGCCGACACTCTGCCGTGGATACCTCCCTGTCGAATAATGTGATTAGGATTCATGCTATGTTGTTTTGTTTTTATCACTACGTTCAGATATTATTAATAATGCTCGCTTGAATATTATCAGACACCTGTACCAGACCAAGCAAAGCTTGTACAGTATGGGTGCCGCCGCTGCCAGACAACTAAGCAGCTATATCCTTCTGGTGAGTAGGTACATAAAAATATGTAGATACATACTTACTACAAAAACTGAGACAGGGTAAACCACAAATGTTTAACACATAAACGTTTATCTTTATAGATCGAACTTGTAACTCGTGACACCTCGCATCAGGTTTGCTAACCACAAGACCAACGGCACTGTCAATTTGTGTAGCTACCTATTGTATTGTAATAACAACAGTTGACAACAGACAATATCACGATTCTGCATTTTATACTTCTTGGGTTTGTTTTTGTCGGTTTGCTTCGTTTTTTACTTTTTAATAAATTTAACAAAATAATTATTTTATGATTACCTAACGATTCTTCTTTTTCATCACGTTCGCATTTATTGCATTTAGAAAACTTTAGTTACAAGTATAAATGTAACTTATATTGACCGTAGCCGTAATTACACAATTACGGTTTGAAATTGCAATTTATGGTGCTGCTGCAAAATCTTTCTTGGTAGTTTTTGGCGGCTGTGAAACTTATTGTGCAATATAGCACGATAAAACAACATTATCTTCTTTTAATTTAACAATATTATTAAAAACACAAAAATAAATGAGGGAATTGTCATCAACATCTTCGATTATCGCCAAAAAATCAACTCATCAAGGATTTCTCTAGTTTATAATAACTTATAGATACCTGGTTAATGGGTTTTCCTGTGACACAGGCGTGGGCGTTGATGTCCTGGTAGCCAATGGTCTTGGCGTAAGTGTCCGCAATCCAGGACATCTCGCGCTCCCCAGTCCCCATGTCGGGGGCTGGGACGTCCACACCTGGACCTAAAAACGGACACACAGACTCATTAGAACAAAGTGAGCACAAACGTCATTCCTTACTTCACATACAACAAACACATAATTACACAACTTTTTATCGCAGATACAAAAGTCGGTATTTTTTTATTTTTTTACCACTATAGGTACCTCTTTTACACATAAAGTAAAGCTGAATAAGAGCTGCATAGGTATCTTTATTAGGCATCGTAATTTTACTGAAATAAATATGCAGGGCAAATTTTTCGATTGCTATCGGGAACAGCGGTTTTGCGATTAAATAAGCATATTTCTACAGCCACAATATTTAATATTGATTTTAGCTGATTATCTACCTGCCAGGAAATTACAGGTGTAGGTGAAAAACTGCGTAGGTACCCAATCGCAAAATCGCTGTTTCTGATTTTAATCAAAAATGATAGTAACAAAAGATAAATAATTGCCCTAATGATGTACGATGTACCTACATTAGGTAATTTCTTTATAATAATAATATGTAGGTATACCTCAATAATTTATTTGAACTTTTTACACAACATGATACAAAAAGTGAATTTAATTTGTGTTAATTGTGTTACGCATAGTTAAATAATATTTAGTTTAATATTTAGGTTGAATAAGGAACTCCAATGCTGTCCAAATATGTCATAGTATTGCGTCCCCGAATTTTAGTTCAACGGAGAACACAAAATATTATATATAATAAAACAGTAGAATCCGCGATTCTGTACATTGAATATTTTTAGCTAAAATTGAGAGGGGTGATAAAAGAAGAGTAATCAAGCCCAAAAAAAGTTTTTAAAATTCTTTTCTGTCTGTCTGTCTATTCGCGATAATCTCCACATCTACTGAACACCCTTTCAGAAAGTAGTAGATTAAGCTAAGTCTGGAGCAACATATAGGCTTTGTTTCATCGAAATAAGACATAGGGGAGAAAAGTTATCATCAGTTAAAGACTTCAGCGCAATGCAATGGTCGAAAGCTTCGATATAGGTAATGTTGCATAACGAACATGATAAAACCTTTTTAGAGATATTATGCATTTTTTTTTCTTTTGAATTGATTTTTCGCAAAGTGGCAGTTAGGCTTGGAGAGACAAATAATGTGATTATATTTTCTTTGAGACCAAAGAGTATTTAACCACTGCGTTTTAAAAGAGTGAGAAAATACATCATTCCGTCGTCGTTCCACATAACGTCATTACTGTGATTGCAAGGGTCGAAAATTCACGCGGGTGAAACCGCGGGCACCAGCTAGTCTACAATAAGTGCATTTACACCCAATGCCAGTAGGTAGGTATACAGCTACAGATTACATCACATTACATTTTGCATTTTCAGTAATGCAATATTGTGGTTTAGGCACTTTGCTACTTTTATGTTCTCTGTTTTCCAGTTTCTATACAAGAAATAGGATTCGATTTCTTCTATGAAATAATGAAATAGCATGGAAATAAACCTATAAGTAGGTATTTGATAGAAAGTGGAAATGCGAAAACCAAAAAGTTATTTGATAAGTAGTGAAAATATCGATGAAGATTCTCTATTAGTTTAGGTTACGTGATTTTGTAAACAGTACTTTCGTATAGAATTATTAGCTTTTCCCCGCGGTTTCACCTGTGTTAAGTTCAGAGTTCCCCGGGAATTCCGAGACAAAAAGTACTACCATATTATGTCCTTCTCTGTACCCCTGAGTCCTGACAATGTGTATACAAAAATTTCATTATGACCGGTTGAGGAGCTAAGGCGTGAAAGCGTAACAGACAAAGTTACTTTCGCATTTATTTTATTAGTAGGGATTAAGAGTTTAGTATTACTTCTGTTTTTTTAAGCGACACGTCATGCGAAACACAGGAACGTGGTCTTGTCCTGTCACTGTATTGCTAGTTGATAAGTAGGTAATCGATTAGGTAGGTACTTATACGTATTACGTACTTATCTGGAACAAAATTCAAAACAAAATTCGGTCTAAAAAAATATCCGTTACTGTGCGATAGTAGGCTAATTACATGAACAAAGATAATTATGTTGTTACAATAACCTACCTATTCTTGAATTCTCATTTCCATCATTGATATCTAACACACTATCATAGTGATTAAAAAGTTCATTATTACTTAACATCGACGATAATAATAATACGAGTACAGTTGTTACTCAGATTGATTACGATTATTTATTGTTTTTATTATCTACCTACTCATAAGAAGGTTTTGTTTGTGCAAATAATAACTTATCGATAAAGTCATGACTCTTTCGCGATACAATATGGCCACGCTCAGGTAGGTGGGTACACCTACAATTATATATAGTTTTAAAGTATCTCCCTATCTCTATTTTTAGCTCTAGACAGGTAAAGAATGTTTTGTTGAAAATTGCTATGTATCTTCATGGTCACGAACCGTATCAAGTGCAAAAAAATTCATTGTAAGTGGAAGCAAGTTGGGGCCCGTTTTCGGTTTTGAGATAGAATGACAACCAGTGCCTACATAAAGCTTTCTAATTTGTTGAACACCTAGAAATTAGAGAGCTATCACCCAATCTATCATATCTATCATAATCTCTCTTATGTATCTGTCTACTCTAAGGTTGCCTGGGAGAGATCGCTTTAAGCGATAAGGCCGCCTTTTGTATACCTTTACCTAAATGTAAGAAAATTTGTAAACACTTTTTTTTTCAGTTTGGTGTGCAATAAAGAATTATCTATCTATCTATCTATCTATCACTTCAATACATCGGCACATTCAGGAGACCGGCACCCTAAGTTTTTAAACTTGAAAACAGACTACAATTTTATAAGATAAATAATTTAAATGGAAGTAAGTATTAAACGTGAGAAATGAACATTTTATTGGTTACTCCCACTGAGCACATCCTAATTATAGCTACTCGAAGTTCAAATATGAGTTTGTTTGTTACACTTTCACGCCTTAACTAATTATGAAACTCTGCACACACGTTGTCAGCGCCACAGAGAAGGACATAGGGTACTTTTATCACGGAATTTCCGCGGGAACTCCAAAAAATTACCTTCTTTCTACCACAGATAATATAATTTTCTACTGACGGATAATTTCAATGAAAATAAGAACGAAATCTTAGAGAAGCGTAGACTGAGACGTGTTTGGCACAACAATCGACACCCAAGCGACAAGACGGCGTTAAACAAAGCTGCAAAAAATTTAAAGTAGGTAGGTACAGCATAATAGAGGCAAATAACGCAAACTTCTTCAAGTTTGCGTTATTTGCCTCCAAAACGTAACTTCTTACGTTTTGGAGTCAATGACTGCTACATGAGTAGCATACACTACCGCTAATTTTTCTTTATGGAAAGCCTGCAGGAATGTAGATAGACCAGTGATTCTGAAGCCTTCTATTTGGTCTACCTAACCTTCTAAATGGGCTAGATCAGCACAAGATAAAGCAGATGCATTTGCAGATCATCTTGCTAAAGTTTTTACGCCCAATGCTATAAACGCCACTTTAGATGAACTTGACATCGACGCGGTTCTAACCCACGACTTTCAACTTGACATGCCGCTTAGCCCCACAACTTCTAAAAAAATAATTAAAGTTATTAAAAATATGCAGAAAGGAAAAGCTCCAGGCTTCGACCTGATCGACAATAGTGCTCACAAAACTCCCCCGTAAATCTATCTAAACGGTGTGTTCCGGCAGCCCCACTTGAAAGCCAGTTCCCATCCCCATTCCAGGTCGGCAACGCACCTGCATGCCTTCTGGTGTTGCAGATGTCTATGGGCGGTGGTAATCACTTACCATCAGGTGTACCACTTGCCCGTTTGCCCCCTATGACATAAAAAAAAAAAATTCAATGATTTCCTAAGACCAAACAAATTTCCTTCCATATAAAAAGTTTCTCAGGTGATTATGCTACATAAGTCAGGTAAACCGTTACACAACGTAAGATCATAATATAGACCAACTAACAAACTCTTACTTATTCCAATCGTGTCCAAGCTATTTGAGAAAGTATTCCTCCAGATACTAGTGAAACCTTTGTCTGAAGAATCGGTATTTAATGCCTGACCACCAATTCGGATTTCGGCGTCAACATGCCTCCATAGAATAAGTCCATAAGGTATACAACACTATCCGAAGGGCAGTGGAACGCAAGGATTAGGGTACCTACTGTTCTGCAGTCTTTTTGGATATCCAGCTAGCTTTTGACAGATAAAATTATTATTACCACCATAATACCACACAAATTCTACGGTATTTTGGAATCCTATTTGACGGAATATTGTATACCATCTTCATTTGTGACCTACCAAAAAGTCCTGAGGTAACTCTGGCTACCTTCGCTGATGATTCAGCAATTCTGGATACTGGAAAGTGTCTCATTGAAGTTTCTAAAATACTGCAGAAACGCTTAGATGAGATAAACAACTGTCTGGACATATGGGATTTAACTGCCTGTGACTCCAATTTCATGATGATACAAAGAGTTCCAAAACTTTAAGTTACCATTTACTATTAGAGAAACATAATGTAGCTACACTTAAAGCAAAACGATTGTAGCTCGAAACCATGTTGCTGTATGACTTGTGCCACAATAGATATGACTGTATTCCACTTACTCGAAAATTATGTTACAAAGTTCTTACTAGATCGCATTCCCGTAAGTGTAATAAACTGTTTTCTATCACTATCTGTCGGAAAAATGCGGGGAAGCGATCACCACTGTATCGGCTTGTAGAATCTTATAACAAATACTTTTCTGATATAGAGATATATTTGATACAAGAGTGGCTGCTTTTAAACAGAAAGTCATTAGGGCAACTAAGTTTATTAAACACTGTAACACATCATTACGTTTGTACTACTGTTCTGTTTGTACTTGTTTACTTGTATAGATTGTTTACTAGTTACTACTCTATCTTTACAGTAATATTTAGTAATATGTGGTTGACGTGGTGGTGGTACATTTATTACTAGTTGCATTTTATTACTTTTTCGTTATATAAAAATGTGACTACCGTTTGTTAACCTCAATAAGTAAAAAAATAAACTACAACTTAAAAGAGCTCTTAAGTACTCCATGATTTAATATCAACAGTGAGGTCAATAAGGTCCTGGGTGTACCTATAGTTAAAGAAGTAATAAAATGATACTATACAAATTATAAAACACGACTAAGATGTCATTCTAACCGGTTGATTAGCAGTGACACTCCCGGAGATCTCAGGATGATTGAAGAGACGCAAAATATTCGAACTCGACTGTGAATGTTGGATGATGGATGGAGATGCCCCCGCTGGGAATATACTCTGCAAGCTAACTTTGCGCTCACCTCATATGCTTATACTCTGACTGCTCTAAGTATCTACTCGTATTCACTAGGACGGTTATTATCGACCGATATAGACTAGTAGGTACGTTGACCTGAATAATACTAAATCATGCTAATTTTCGGGATACATAATATATCAATAGATACTTGTACCTACAGAACATTTTTTCATTGTATCTTTATTAGACACAACTAGTTGATACCAGCGCGAGCGGTTCAAATCGCATGTTTTAATATAAGATTCTTTGATACCAGCATTGATATATGTATTATTAAGGTACCGGGTTAAAAAGTATCATCAAGGTTAAGGGCATAAGTTGACAAACACGTTGTTTTATTTTAATGTCGTTCTGTCGTGTTCAAACATTCCAGCATATAAAAAAACCGGCATGAATTGCAGTTTTATGTTAGGTATAGATAAAAGATTTAAAATTTTATATAATTTTAAATCCTTTTGACAGGAAATCATTCAATGATAACAGCTCTGTGGTATGATATGACAATTTTTTTGACCTTTCAATATCATTGTGCGTTGTGTTGTGACGTAATTATCTGGTCGGATTGTTTGTGAATCAGTAGATATTAATGTAGTTATAGGTATTTGTACACTCATGATAAGGATTTTGTTTCTAAGGTACAAACCAAGGTGAGTCTAGGTAGGTACCTACCATTTTATTGGTAGTACATAGTAGGTAGTCCAGTGGCGAAGGGTGAAATATTGAGAGGCAAGCCGGAAATCTATATGGTACCTACTATAAATACGTAATTTCAACATTCAATTTCAAATTTAAATTTTCAATTTTTTCGTCATAAACTCAAGTTATCTGTCAACAGTCAACTCAGAATATCAACTTCATTTCGAATTTCTAGGACCAATAAGGAATTTTGTTGAGACAGTAATAGAAAATGGGTGCGCGTGAGCGAGATAGTGGGAGTAACTAGATTTGCAGAGGCTTACCAAAGTACCTATTTAGCCGGCTGCCTGCGACCTTGATGTGACGTCACGGCATTATTTTGTATGGAAGTTTAACTGCCAAAAAGCCGATCGCGCCAGCGGCTTATTTTATAACAATTGTTGTTGAAGAGCAAATTTTGTTGATAGTTTAGGCGTTTTGTAATGTTTTCTACTCAGTACTGATTACAGTACTGAGGGGCTATTACGTAACTTTTGTTTCTATCATTTTTCGGTTGCAATAAAAAATATGGCGGTTTTGCGATTAAAAAATTTACTTTTTGACATCTACAATATCTAGCAATCAACTAAAATAAACATACTTCAAAAGTTGAAGCTGTCTAAACATGATTAATTGATCATAAAATCGCTATTTTTCTGATTGAAACTGAAATATGATAGCAACAAAAGTTACATAATAGCCCTGCTGATTGTGCCATGTCTAAATTACGGTAGAGAGAGTGGTTGTGTTCCCAACTTCTGAAGGGAAGCCGGTGGGAATTGGCTTGTATGGTACCTTCGCCACTGGTAGGTACATACCTACTCTTTTCTCCTATACCTACAATTTTTTTCTATTTACTTACTATCGGTATTTTTACTTAATCGGAGATTGTATCCCGGAAAAAAGATTTCGCGAGGAAGATTCAAAACTGCTGAAATAGCCGTTTGCACGGTATTCAATATAGACAGGCTGCAAAGGTAAACAAGGGAGTCGAGGGACGTACTGTAGGAGGGTTTTCAGTATTAGATTTTCGTCTCAAATATACAAAAGAAGTTTTAGATTTTCGCGTTTTGAGCACATTATATTTTGTAAATTACGCGGGACTTGAACGCGATGCCGCAATGCTTTAGTTAGCCTGTGACCACGGCACGACGTGATCACGTGAAGCAACTCAACCGAAACGTCAGGCAAAAAAGGTAATAAAAAACATCGCGTTCAAGTCCCGCGTAATTTACAAAATATAATACAAAAGAAAGTAATTTTTGTTGTAACAAAAATCCTACACGAAAATTTGTAGCTTATGCGCTGATGGACACCAGTGGTCATTTAGGTACCCGTGTAAAATCAAGTTATCATCAACAATAAGCAATTTTTATTCTTGGGATTTATCAGTGTCTTTACTGTATTTTAATTAATTTTATTTTTATTAGTTACAACTTACATTATACATATTATATATGAATATAATACGTCGTTTTATACGGGTTTTAATACGTCCCTCATTTAACCTATCAGCCTTTTTTTTTATTTTTTTTTTGCATAGGGGGCAAACGAGCAAGTGGTACACCTGATGGTAAGTGATTACCGCCACCCACAGACATCTGCAACACCAGGCTTGCAGGTGCGTTGCCTGTATAGTTATGAGTAATTTAGGTATTAGAATAGGACTTACGATCCAGGTAAGCAATTTAGTTATTAGAATAGGTTATAGGACTTACGACGAATTCTGTGGAGATAACATAAACTACGTTTATTATTGATTAAGAGCTGACTTCCTCGACTTACCGATGAATCCCTTCTTGGCCAGCTCAAGGGTGAACCGGCGGGTGATCTTCTCAAGCTCATGCTCCGAGTACTCCTTGGGGTTTATCTTGATTCCGGCCTTGGCGCCACCGAACGGCACATCGACGCAAGCGCATTTGAAAGTCATCAAAGCGGATAAAGCCTTCACCTCATCTCTGGTCACGTCCGTTGAGAATCTAATACCTGTGAACCAATAGTAAAATATTTTAAGAAACTCATGAAATTTTATTCAAGAATTCAACCAGAAAATCCTTATTAACCAAATATAAATAAACATATAATATAAATGAAAATAAAATAAAATAAAAATATATTTTAAGTTTACCAACTCTCACGGTTGTCACTTCCTTATACTAAGTAGATATGCATTTTTCCTCCTATTAGGAGAATTGGCTGGAGAATCTCTTAATTTTCAAATCGCAAAAACGGAATCTATCAGTAGGTACTATGGAGAAACATCGTTAGAGATCTTGACAAAATAATGAAGGACAAAACGATTTTGGGTACCTAATCTACCTACTAATTAATTTATATGAAGAGATATCTCTTAGGCAGGTATCTCCATGCGGATAAAGAACATCGGCAGAGCTTTTGGCAAAAAAAAAATTATAGTTTAACTAGATCCTATGTATATAAAACACTAACAACATAACATTTTAATCAATACTCCACTCCCAGATAGGTAATTTATTGAAATAATCAGACTAAACCAATGTTAATGACTTACAAACATACATACATATATACATACATATTATAAAAAAACTGTGGGGAGGCAATAAGTTCTGAAATTAGTGAAACTTTTGTATTTTAATTAGGTATTAAAAGATCTCTAAAGTCCTACTTAATTACCTTTCTAATAAGTTTTAGTTTAGTAATTAATTATTTACTCTTTCTAGCGTTGTAGTTTCGGAGCCAATGTTAGATAAAGACAATAGGGTACTTGCATGAATTTTTTTTTTCAGTCTATTTTAAAGATATATGGCCTACTTAAACAAAGCAAGAAAAAGAAAAAAATATATGCATAAATTAATGAAATAGAGCGTTTCAAAGTTCCTACTTTAAACCTTACCGCCGAAACGCGGAATGACGTCACTTGTTCAAAATTACGCCTTATTAATCTGTGATAGAAATGTCACTGTCGAATTGACAGGGTCATGTGACACTGACAGACAGATAACTTCAATATCCAAAAGCGAAATTAAGGTTGAACTGTGTCGATTTACTTCCAAAAATTCCAGTAAAGAATCGAAATGCATGTTACCGATGCATTTTAAAGTAAAAAACTTCAGAAAATGGAAAATATGCGTTGACTGTATGCACTTAGTTTCTTTTGCCTTCTCTGAAAGAGGTAAATGTTTCCTAAAAAAATAAAAGTGACGTCATGTGTTAAGCTTGGCTGTGATTGGTGTTTCGTTGCAACGTTCCGTTTCACAAAATTAAAAGTTGAATATTTTGGAAACTATTGAAAATTTTTTGGTAAATCTTTCACGATAACGCTTTTCTAAGGCTCTATTTTTGAAATATTGACACAATTTCTTATTATGAATTTCATGCAAGTACCCTATTAGACAAATTAGTTTTTTTTTGTAAATGATACGACGCTCAGTAAAATATCTAAAGTATTTGATGAGAGGTGATACTGCATTTAATTGGAATAAATTAGTCGTTGGTAGTTGGTACCCATTAGTGTTTAGTAGGTAGACATAGGTACGTTGGAAATGTGAATTGAATGTGTTGGTCTGGTTTAGTGTAATTAAAAAATATATTTCAAAAGGATGTTGTCATTGTTGGCTTTATTATAATATTCTTGCTGTGCCTGGCGGTTTCATCCGCATCAATTTCGGAGTTCCCGTGAGATATTTGGAATAAAAGTACCTAGACTTTACCCAATGTCCTTTTCTGTACCCCTGACGTGTATGCAAAATATCATGGTAAAGGTTGTTGAATAGTTAAGTAAGGCGTAAAAAGCTACCTAACAGACAGATAGGGTAGGTAACTTTCTCAAAGGGCGTTTCTAGCCGCGAGCACCGATAAATAACCGATTGGAATGGGGGAATTTATTTAATACTGTTTTTTTTTTAACCTGCAATTCGCAATAAACAGTCAGCTTCATTGTTTTTAGGCGAGACTATTGATCCCTTGACCCCAAATGTACCTAAACACCGGCTCAGAATATGACAATATGAAAAACCTTTAGTAATTTAGGTAGTTATTGTCCTCAAGAAGCTATTTTTCGAAAATAATAAATTAATCGTTGTCAGGGACTTGGTTTCGATTTGGTACGTCCATCCTGTGATCTTTGTCGAGCTAAGTATACCTATTTAATCATAGGAGTCATACAAAATTAGGTAAGTACCTACCTATAATATATTTTATAAAACAAAAAAATAAAAATAGGAAAATTTAATCGAAAAATCATCAGAATCTTCTTGCAATTATCGAAATACCTATTCATTGTAGAAACAAATTTAAATAACTAGGTAGGTACTTGCGTTCCTTATCTCGTTGATTCTGCGAATACTCACCTTCATAGAGTTGTTTGTTTTTTGATTGCAGGTATAGGAGAAGTTGATACTATACTTTTATGTCTTCAAAAAGCGTAGGCAGAAAGGCGTAAAGTAGGTCGCGCAGGGCTATTTTCTGACCTACTAACGTAATTAGTATGATCGATAGCAAAGAGTTCGTTATACTCTTTATATACTTAATTTTAAATAATGTTTCATAAACATTACAGGTGTAGACCAATTTCGATTGCAAAAAATACACTTGGCACGATTCCTGCTTGATAAAAATACTCGTAGTGAGTTAGTATACAGTACGTCCCACATTTGCATTTCATATAGGTTACACTTAGGTAGGTACTGATTTTAGTTGAGCTAAAGTATGGTTAAAGCCTGAAATGCTACCACAGACCGCACCGACGTAAGATCCTTCATCGTTCGCTATCCAATTACCTATCTACTTTGTAAACGGGCTGGGTGAAGATTATCTACTGATATTTTTGAAATACCCATTACCTTACAGTGTCCATTCTGCCACGGCGGTAAGTATCTATCTACTTCTACTTTGATTTCGCAGCAGTAACCAGTGACGCAACAAGCTGAATCTATATTAGCTATCTATTGTTTTTTTTTTCACAGCACGGTATAATGTTTGAAACCAAACAAACTCTCTGATCTGACACTTTTAGTAACTGCAGTCAAGTGTCAACTTATCGATAACTTCCCGTTACCCCTTAGGTACCTACGTTATAATTTGCGATGTAAATATTATACTTAAGTAATAAGTACCTACCTATATTTAACGATTTATTTTGTCGTCGATCACGACTTGTTTGTCATATTAGAAAATCGTGACTGAGCACGCGGTGAAAATATTTATCTTGGCTCGGTTTGCTTGTTTGTTGGCTTGCACCTACATATCTACCTACTCTAGAGTAACCTAGTAAGGAGTAAAAATTGATTATTATAACAGTCATGTGACATGTTATTAATATTCTAAGCATATGTTCATGTTTTATTATAAGTATACCTACTTATAGCACAATAATTATTAATTATTGTAATAGGTATGTATTCTATTAATAATAATGTTTTGATTAAAATGCTGTTAATATCGAAAACTGAAAATTGTTTTCCAAACGTTTCGTATAATACTCCTACTTGTATATCATACTGACTGATTACATACATAATCTTTCTTATATCCTGTAAGATAAGGGCAAATTGGCTCGCGTATTTACGTATGTGTTACCTACCTACTGTAGGTATCTATACGTCGTTGTTACACAACTTTTCCTGACGTAGTCGCGCTTTGCACGTAACAGCCGCGCCCCCGACCGCGCACCGGGTTATAAAAATCATAAAGTAAAGGGGATACTCTGAAAGAGGACTCTTTTTAGAGTTAAGTTCTTCTGCTTAAACATGATTTTTTTATTTTATATTGTTTAACTGATTTTTTGAGAACTAAATACTCGTTTAACTCTTTTATCCTTGGTTTTTTTAATAAAAATAATATTATTACTTGTACCAGACCGTACAACTTTTTTTGTGAACACAGATTTATGAAACATACATGAAACATACTATAGGTATAGTAAGTATTCAAATAATTGGATATCCTGAATCCTGATGTAGGTATATTATATTTGATTTATTATTATTATATCAGATATCGCACAAGTGATGAGAAAGTAAGTAGGTACCTACCATATTATCTGTCGAAATACGAAGAATTTTCCAATTAAAATCCTTCAATGCTCAAATCAAGGTAAGTTCTGCGTGCGAACAGTTGGTTTTTACGTGACCTTGACTGTGGCCATACGACTCACGCCAAATAAATATGACTCCGATATTTTAATGTTAAAACCATTGATTTACTACTAGCCGGTATATCAATGATTAAAACGTTCACAACCGACGTAGGTACTTAGATAGGTTAAGATATCTAGGTAGGTAAATACCCAGCTATGTCCAAAATCTGATTAGTAAAAACTAAACTCTAGTTGCGTTAAAAAAATCTCGGATTAGTGAATTTTTATTTTTGATTCTGATATAATTTAACTCAAATTTAATTCTTCAAAACTCAAATTTAAATAAAGTCTCTAGGTTTGCTTAGATTGTTTTGATCACAGAATACAAGTAGCTTTTAATAATAAGTGTAAAATTTGTCAAAATCTAATAAAACAATTGTAGATTTCGCATTTCCTCTAACACAATGATTACAGATTACCAAGGCACATTTTATCGTTCACGAGATAAGCTATTTTGCAACCGTCCCTGATCTTTACCGTTTGTTATAAAAGTTCATTATTAACCTCAGGTAGGTACCTACTTTACCTTACTACTACTGAGTAACTTGTACTTAGCTTAGGTATCTAATACCTCTAGGAAGTTAGGAGATAACCTATCAGGAGAAAGAGAAGGAGAAGTATGAAATGATCACGAAAGAGAAGTAAAAAAAAACTCAAGGTACGAAGAGCCAGGTAATTGTTACACAAAATCTTCATTTGATGTTACCTAGCAACAGTGTACAAGGAACGATTTGAAAGGCCGTTTTAATAATAAAGGAAGGTTCCTTTCAAATGGTTCTTTTTGTAAGGACAAAAAATCTTTTTATAAAAGTTATTGCGGTCGCCGAATTATAAATTGTACTGTTAGAGGCAAAAACATAATAATGTATAATACGAACAATTTAATAGACTCCAAAGATTCATATGATAAATTTAAGACATCAGCTAAATTATGAGTCGTTAGACTATTAGGTAATGGCAATGGAACTAAAGACTTCAGTAAAATTTGGCGGAAATAATGACATAATTATCAGACAGACAAGTCAATACTAACTGAAATATTGATACCTACTGTAGTATCATAGTCGAGTCGAGTAAAGTGGGGAGATTTTGCACGGACACAATTGCAAATTTAAATTAATAATACAAGAACATAGAGCTATTTCGCTCCCATACCATACCTATAAGTAACATACGACGATTAGGTATATACCACGTGTCTAACAATCTATAAATAAAAGTTAATAGATGTCCGCATAGACGAACCATCGGAGTCAAAGCAAACAAGAAAGTTGACATTTAACACACCTCCTTTAGTGGGCGTCCTGTGCGATGAATGCTGAGCTCGGTAGCCGAGGATCATTTCATAATCGCCAGAATCACGCCTCAATGGAAACTGAATCTCGAGGATATGATCACATGGCTGCATGAGTTTCAAAATGCCGGCAACCTTCTTTTTCTTTTCCTCTATAGGCACTCGGGACTTCATGTCTTCCACTAGCTTATCCTCGATCACCTGACAGGCCCTGTGGAAGAAATACTCCACCATGTCGAAGAATCTGGGATTTCCACTCGTCGGAATATCCTTGAGCCTGTCTGGGATTTCATGGCTCGCGTATGTGCGGCAACAAACGTTCACGGCTGCAGGGGCCACTCGCAACATATTATTGACTGCCTCATTCTGGATCGCGTTCTTTAACGGCGGCACTACTGTCTTGGCGATATTCTTCAAATGTAACATTGTTGCGGTTTTATTTTAGCACTTCAACCACGTTCGGTATCGGGTCGCCCCACAATGATGCTAAACACACAAAATTGTAGTGCGGTGTAAAATATAGATTGCTGTGAATGCAGTGACGACCCGCCCCGACGACACACTGAGCGAAGCAGGCAGATGGCGAAAATAAAAGGCCGAACGAAACTCGTGACGTGGGTTATCTATCTCCCTCTGATACACGGCTCACAGCGGCGATAGTTAACTCCAGGTTAACTCATACAAAGTGAAGTTCGCATTGAAGTTTTCATGAATGTAATGAATCTTTTGTTTTTTCGATCTAAATATTGTTATCGAAACAACACGTCACATATTTTAACTTAGCGTATAACGGGCATCAAAACAATAAGGTAAAAATGGTATTTTCATGTGGCCATACCCGATTACTAAAACCAGCGTGGTAGCAATAAGCTTAACGTCATTCTCATTTCTTAGTGTGCTCATACTAAAAAAATCTTTGCATTCGAATAATCAATATCTTTGCCAAAAATAGGTTGGAAATTATATAACTGAAGATATGTAAACCGCTTTAGTGATGCAGATGCACCTTAAGAGCAAATGCTGATTCCTGCTTCTGCATTGTCATTCTCGCTACGTACGTACTTAATCTATGGATTCTATGGCTTGGCGCAATACAAAACGGTGTCAGTGCGAACCTGTCACAAATAGCCGTGAAGAGAGATGCAGGCAGACACATCACACAAGTCGACGTCCCTCTGTCCCTCACCCTCGGGTATCGGAGCAAAACTTTTTAAAATATCTACCTACTTGTAAATAACTTTAACGGATCTTAAGTAATGAAAAACCAACATCAGTGAAATTAATAAATAGCAAATCTATCATTTATATAGCAAAAAAAATGAGTGTAACGGTAAGTCTATCATAATGCATGTGCCTTTTAGGATTATAATTATAATATTATAATAATATGTTATTGCTAACTGGCGTAGTATAGAACCTACCTACCATTAATATTATTTTTTAAAGTTATTCTAGGTACTTAAACATCTTATTTATGTACTATTTTTTATATTATATTTCGCGTTCATAACTATTTTTGTAACTAAGTATTATACCTAATTATGACCTCATCTACGTGGTGACTGGAACAAAAAAATAAAAAAATTTTGCTCAGTGACGCAAATAAGTATCTACCTACCTACGTCCTGTCTGCACAGTTAAACCTTGTGTATTTTTACTTATTTTTAAATTAGACTTTCAGGAACAAGTTTCTATAATATCGTCAAAAGACCCGGTCATTTGAGCGGTTTAAAAAAATTGTAGGTACTTTTGCGTTTTGAAAGTTATAGACTTGGTAAAACTTACTCCCCGTTTGGCGATCTTTTATGAGAATAGTTGTTCCCTGTGGTTTTACCCGTGGTTATTTCGAAGTTCCCAAGGGAATTCCGGGATAAGAAGTAGGTACCCTTTGTACCCCTGACAACGCGTACTTATGCAAAATTTTATGATGACCGGTTGACTAGTTGAAGGGTGAAAGCGAAAAAACAAACTCACATTCACATTTATATATTAGGAAGACTACCTATACAGAACGCGCGCTCGGAAATAGACAACGCGCGCGACGTAAGCACAAATTTTTATTTACCTAACCTTTTAAAAACTAGACAAAAAAACCACGACAGAAAAATATATAATAATTAATACAAATAGTTGTGATAATTTACTATGTTGTAAAAATAATAATTCGGTGCATTCATTCGTTCCAATAATTAAAAATTTATATCTACCCTACGATTTTCTGCAGTCAAGTATAATTTCACTTCAACATCGCAGTGTGTTTTTTACATATGCTTAAAAACATGTTATGTTCACATGAAAACCAAATATTAATACTGCTGTTTTTAAGACTTAAAACTAAGTATAATAATCTAAAAAAAAAGCAAATTTTAAAGGCATATTACAAGGCATTATAAATAATTGTTTGAGTATATGCGATTCTAATTTAGTGGGTTTTTAATTGTAAAAATTTAGTAAAGAAATTAAAAAATATTAGTAAAGATACCTAAGTCTAAGCCTCTGGTCAGAAACCTCAATTCTCAGCTATAACAACTATAGGTACTACTACGCAGCTACGGTACGGTGATAAATTCTCGCTCTGACAGTGAAAAACTGCGATTTTCACTTAAAATAATATGATTTAACTTCAACACACTTGGCACACTATTTTTCCAACATCAGTATTCCTTCCCGGAAGTGAGTCTGGTTTGTTGTGAAAATATTCACCGACCTTCTCATCTCTATTGGACAAAAAAATTGGAAATTAAAGGGATGTGCGATCGCGTTTAAATTCAGTTGACATGGAAGGACTTCTCGTAAATTTTTGTCAACTTCAAATAAATTTTCCTAGGAATTAATCCATCCAAAACGAAGAATTTAAACCCAAGATATTCAAGTTTATCTATTTCAAAGAAAAACACACATCTACATACATCTACAGCAAAACTTTGTGTGTACAAACTTTATATTTCAGAGTACACCTTGAAATGAACGGGCACGAACCAATGACATGCACCGGGCACCCAGGCATGAAACGTAATTTTTTTTTTTATTGGAACACCATCATTTATGTGTCAGGCCGAGAACTTATCATTTTACCCTCGTACAGTACTACAATCTTTAGAAGCTTCTAATAATTCTTCTCTTCTTCATGCATCCTTGTAACTTTATCAACTTACCGCACTTAGATACGTGTGTATATAGGTACAACTTGATATTTAGCTACATAATACTGAACCAGCATACCTATTTTTTTAGCATTTCAGATCTGTGATGTCTCCACCTGTTTACACAGATGAGATTAACAAACTGCCTGATGAAATAATCATGGAAATCTTCAAGTACTTGCCCCCTTGCTCGATAGATGCCTGCGAGCTAGTGTGCCAGCGGTGGAGCAAGCTAGCCTCCGATCCGTCTGTGTGGAGGAATATCGCCTTCGTGTACTCGGGAAAACCACAAGTCCAAAAAGAGCACGCCTACAACATGAAAATAATAGAAACAAAAAGTGAGAAGGTGCACTGCCTGAAGGTACAATATGTCGAAAAGTTCCAACACGTTTACCGAATAATATCCATGTGTCGCAATATAATTTCCCTAGAATTAACCATGTGCACGATCGACCATCTGTTCGAAAACATTACTGAACTAAAAAATTTAAGAAAATTAAGTTTAAAGAATTCAATATTGCGGAGATCGGATGCAAGCGATGTGACGGTACAATTCGATACACTGAAATATTTGCAATATTTAGAACTATCCGAGTTCGGACTCAATGCAAATAACTGCGATAGTTTAATGCGGTGCAAATATTTGTGCAACATAAAGATAAGGAAAGTGAAAGGTCTGACATTGGAGTATATAAAAAACTTAATAAATTGCAAAAAGGAAATTTTAAAAACATTTCAAGTGTACGGCGACGATGCGATTGACAATAAGTGTTTGCAGTTACTCTCGGAATGTCCAGCGTTAGAGGATTTGGCGATAGTAAGATGCGAAAGGCTTACGGACGAGGGCTTTGCGCATCTGGCCGCGTTCAAAAATCTATTGCATTTACAAATTTGGAACAATGCTAATTTTACTGAAAGATGTCTAACAGAAACCTTGGACTCTGCTAATTTAGTGAAATTGATCATGTTAAGTTTTTCTAAAATAGCAAATATCTCACCCTCCACAGTAGATGTCATATCAGAAAAGTACACAAGACTGAAATTTCTGGCACTGTACCAGTGTCCAAAAATTGTTGGTGTCGATTATGAAAGACAATTAACTGCTAAATTTAGAAATATAAGTATTGTCTTGTATTAATTATCTTTTATTTTAATAGTTTTGACCATTTATAACACTAAACTTTCGTGACGACACCAAGTATAATATCTTACATATTATAAAACAAAGTCCTCCACCGCGTCTGTCTGTTCGCGATAAACTCAAAAACTACTGCACGGATTTTCATGCGGTTTTCAACAATAGAGTAATTCAGGGTTTGTCCTGGAATTCCCGCGGTATTTCCGAAATTTTCGCGGTAAAAACCGCGGGTGACAGCTAGTTAGGTATATAGTGAGACCTCGAGCCGTTTCTAGACAACTTAATAGTGAGTCAGGTTGATTAATATCTATACACATAAAATGCTTTATCCTGAATGACTGATGGATCAACGCACAGCCTAAACCGCTGATCGTAGAGACTGGAAACTTGGAGGGTGTGTTTTTTGAATGATGTAGGCATCCGATAAGGATTTTTGAAAATTCTACCCCTAAAGGGGTGAAAAGGGGGGGCAAAATTTGTATGGAACAATTCCGCAGGAACTCCGAAATTATCGCGGGTGAGACCGCGCGGTACCTACAGGTAGTCTACATAATAGCAGGCAGGTAGTGTAAATAATAACTAGGTTTAACTATATTTACTCTGAGGTTTAACTTAGTAAAAGAGATGACGTTCGTTGCTAAGCTTATTACTTGAGACTGGATCGATTTAGCTATTTTTATCATGATAGTCTTATGTTTTTAGGGAAATGAAAAGTGGGAAATTTGGCCGGAAAGTTAGAAAATCCGGGAAATACTAAAAGCGCTTTTTATATTAGTGTTGGGGGTTTTTGCACGAGCATAAATTGAAATTCGGACAGAACGTCTGTGGGGACAGTTAGTAATTAATAAAATAACTGTATCAATTTACAGTACTACGTTGTATCTATTAAATAATTCCATTTATTATTTACTTACTATTAACAAGTACAATTCATTGAATGGATTATTTATCTATTATTTTATTCTTCTTCTTCTTCGTTAAATGGCAACTTTATTATTACCTACTGTACCAACGAGATGTTTCTAAAGTAATTGGTCTATGAAATAGTATTAAAATACTATTACGTAACGGTATTTATAAACTTATCTGAAAGTTGTAGGTAGTTTAAGAATATTTTTGTAAACAAGATTGATCTCTTCTTATTTAAGTATAAACTATGTATTTCAGTGCTCTTATCTATTAATAATAAATTTAACTACTTACTTATTAAAAAAATAGGTTTAATATGAAGAATCTTAGTTCTCTCACAAATGTTAATAGGGTTATTCTATGAATGTGATAAATCTTAATTATGTAGGTATGTACATACCATAATATTTTATGAACTCAATAACAATAACTAAACCGTATGTACCTGTCATAGTAATAAAAAATTATATACACAGTTTAAAAAATACCATTACTATTTTCTATACGATACAAGATAATGTTACTAAAAAATTCACTTTGTTTCATTTTAATCTTATCACAGCAATCCAATTGGTAGGTAGGTCCTACAATGCATGAAAATAAGAGAGGTTGATCATAATTTACGTAGTTTTTCGGAAAGAATGGATGAATACTTATAGAGATACAGATATTGGTACGCAAGAGATTTTAGTAGTTTTAGATTTACATTCCGTTCACAATCATTTTATTTTGATAAATGCTATACTGAGTACTATACCTATAGTACCTGTAGTTCTCTTATAAAACAGTTTTGGGTTTACATCAATGTCTCTAAAGGACTCCTTTCCCCAAACCTCAGTCAGGTACCCCTGCATTAGCGATTATTTCGTGTTTTATATTTTGTTCTATAGTTAAAGAAATACAACGACAGTGGTCAGAGGTAACATAGGTGAGGTGAACGGACTGTAGGAGACCGCAAACTTCAAGTTATATAAAAGAAAATATTCGGGAAAAACAAGAGAGGACATAAAGCTTTGCTTAGACATACAATTATTAATTTCTACCTTAGGCTACATTTTTAACTAGGTCACTTTCCAGTTTTCGCAGAGAATATTGGATTGATTCGAATCTGTCTCATTTCTAAGATCCATCAGGAAGTGATCGGGTGTATGTAAAGAGCTACTCGTAGCACTACATGGATAGGTACGTATACAAAGGTTGATTTCATATTCACATCAGCGAGTAGCGACTAAGCAAGTACTCCAAATCTACACAAGTTTACACAGGTTACAATTACAAGTTTACTGCAGTGGGAGTAAGAAAATATTAGAAATTAACATACCACTATTTCCTTAACACCAGAATATTTTGCTTTCCTTTGCTCTGCGAAAAAAAATACAGCTTTTCGCATTGAGCTGGTTTTTTTCGCTAACACGGCTTTGGTCCTATAGCAAGTTGAACAGAATGAGGACCATAATTAGAAGATTTTTTTTTGGTATTTTATTTTAAAAACATTTTGTATGGTAAGACAGATTTTGGTGCATACAATTATCTTGAGTTAAAAAGTATTCGATGGTGTATTTCGTCACATATAGGGGGATAGTCTTTTTAAAGTATAAAATTTGGTGTATTCCCGACCACTGCAGTTCACATCCCTAATAAGAAAGTTTAGTTAAGTAACATTTAGATAAAACAATAAAATCCCATTCATCGTCTCGACCTGGTGGGGCGAAAGGAAAAGGACTGTTCCTTTCGTCGCACGGGTCACGAGCTGCAGTGGCACGAACGGCACCGAAACCGACAATTAAAAAAACCGAAACTCCGAAAAACCGAAACCGAATACACCGAAAATTAAAAAAAGGTTTCTATTACGTGCTAATACACAAAAACAAAATTTTGATCAAAACGACTATATACTTATTGAAATAATATTAGGAATTTCGTGATCTCTAAGTATGTTAAAATTAAAGGAACATTTTACTATACATTTTTTCACGGCAATATATAGGTATATACATTTATGTACAAAATACCTAGATTTAACTCTATAGAAATGAAAAGCGTAATTAAAACATAGTCGGATACCCATTAGCTAGCTGCACCTTTAACGGACAGATACAGTAACGAAGTGTGACGGTTTTTAGTGGCTGTACCACGGGTACGCATATTATGCGAGCCGTAACTGTAACCCTGCATCCTACTGCCCCCCCAACCAAATTGACATTCTACAATCGTTAACGCATAGAAAACTTAATAACGAATCGTCATGTCACTTGGTCAGGCAGTCAAAACTAGTTTCGCAAAACTAGAGTTTTGATGAAGGGGACTGGTTTACGTATGAAAAGGTTTACAATCATTTGGTGTTTAGTATCAAACGCACCATTACATAGTCACTGAAACGTTTTACTAGTTTGGTCAACCGGACTATCAAACGTATTACTGATTCTAGAACGAACGCATAGTGTTAGCAGAAAACCTAAACATTGAAAATATTTTCAGTAACTACGTACTAGAACCTCTTTGCTGTATTTGTTTGTTAGTTATAGCTCGTTGGTGAGTATTCGACTTAAAATTCGCACCGCTAAGTAAAAGATATCATGATCATTGGCCATAACGAATAAAATGTATTTTTGTAAAAATTTGTAGCAAAAAAAATTGTTCATCAATGATGAGCTGATTTTTGAATGACAGTTTAGCTAGATTTGAGCTAGATACTTATTAGTATGATAGTTCATTTAAAACTTTTTACATTTTGGAACTTATTTCCAGGTAAAAACGTACCTACTCTAAACTGAATGACTGGCTTAAATCAGGTTAACCCTTATACGAGGATCGAAAAGTCATTTTTGAATGGTGCGAATCGCCTCAAAAAATACAAATTGAAATTCTTCACTTTTGCTCTTCCTTTTTTCGGTAAACTTTTATGAGAATTAACACTTTCGAAGTGTTTCTACATTGATACATAGTAAAGTGAACTTGATTGAAGACAAAGCAAAAATTCTTACATTCACATCTAATGAAAGAGCCTGAACTGTGTACAACTTAGTTTTATATCTTAATAAATAGATCATTAGCAAAACACCACACAAAAAACACTAAGGTTACAAGTAAGTATGGTATGAAAATATTAAATCATATTTTACGTCACAATATTTATTACTAAAAATTACACGATTAAGATCAAATGAAAAACGATATCACAAAAACATATTTACTTTAAAATTTTTAGACACACAAATCCCTTGTACTGTTAAGAAATTAATCATTGATCACTAGTCTTTTATGCAATTTTTTAAAGACTTTTTATGAAATGCTTCCTGATACGCATATTGTAGCGGTCAACATTAAAAGTAATTTGTTTAAAACCATACATATTTTATTTAGTGAAAAAATAATCTGTATTATTCGCCAATTGTAGCCTTATATTTATAAATACTAGTATTATTATTTCGCATTATTGTGGGTATACAATAAAGTTATTTCCTCAGACGAAATAAAAACTCAAGACGGAGCGCTGTCAACAAAAAAGTGAAGCCGGTTTCGTTAACATGGGGGCATTTAGTAAGTGTTGCCGTGCAGTGTAAACTAATTACCCAAAATTATTAGGTTTTAAGAAAATGAATAGATAAGTAAATAGATAAGTTAGTATTTCGGTTGTATATTCGAGAACCTTAAAAATATAAGTTTTGAAGTTATGATAAAACATGGAAAATAAAAATTAACCTATTTACACTTACATTGATTTTATGAATATTAAAAGTTAAAATCGAAATAGGTAAATGAACGTATTAGGTACATTACGTTCCACGTCACATTAACTTACCCAAAAAACGGGGACTATTGTGACGCTCACCAGCAGCAACACTTATGGAAGTTGTGGAGGTTTTGTGTTCCAAGTTGTCATAAATTAATAAAATAATTAATAAAATTGATATTTTATTAAAAATGTGGTTCTATCCTACTTTTTAGTTTTCTCACTACACAATTCGGCATTTTTTCTTTAAAAAATAGGAATTATTACAGCGTGACACTCCGCACGCCGGAATAGCTCGACTGACAAGGTAAGACGTAGTTTCCTTATATGTGTGTGCGTGTAACTGTGCATGTACACGCCGTGGCGTAGTTTTATCGGCTTCACTTTTTTGTTCACAGCGCTCCGTCTTGACTTTTTATTTCGTCTGAGGTTATTTCATTTCATTTTCATTTCATTCGAACCGATAAAAATTGCCCTGGAACTTGCAGAATTACGCAAGTCCAGGAGTATGGGTTATAAATGTTACATTCTACAAACGACACTGACATACTAGGTTTTAATGTAGGCTTACCAATGCGAAAGTACGCGTTATTTATGAGGATCTAATTATTCTAATGTGATGAATATACATATTTGCGTGACCATCGAAGGACATTTTTACAAATAAAATACATCGTTTACTTTGAATTTTCGCAACACCTCAAAAATATTAACAATTAATCTAGACGAATATAATCCGTCTAACTAATGTGATCAGTATATAAAATTACAACAAAACATTTTTTATTTACATGCAGACTTATGTTAACAATTATACACAATAATAATAATATTATAAAAAACAAAAAAACAAATTCAGTGTTGAGCGACGAAATCATCGCTTGCGCCCGCGCATGAACTGCAGCGCTTTCTGCATGAGCGGCGCTTTCTTGGGCTTGAAGGAGGCGGGCGGCGCGGCGGGGGAGGGGCAGGGCGCGCCGCGCACCCGCGACACGTGCGGCGCCGCCGCCAGCGCGGACACGCGCGCCGCCGGGCTCGCCGCGTGCGCGTGCGCCGTGCCGTGCAGCGCCTGCGGCCACGCACACCCACCCAGTTGTTACACGAGCACGGACAAAATACTTACGGACAAACTAGCTATCAAACATAGCCTGTAGGTGAGGTGAGGAGGGATGAGTTACAGAGAGCCCGGTGAAATTCCATGCAAATGAACTGATTCAAGCATTTTTCGTCAAAAAGCAATTTAAACCTATACAGATAGAGTTGGAAATATTTTTAGTTATTTATGTTAATAGTACAAGATTTTGAGATGTGACGTCACGAATTATAGGACCCCTCTCACCCTTTATGGATGGTCCCGTATAGGTGAGGGATGAGTTACAGTGCAGAATATAGGTGAGGAGAGATGAGTTATAGTGCAGAGTATGGGTGAGGACTCAGGGGGGATAAGTTGTACAAGAAGTTATTGTTGGACGTCATGAGTTATCAATTTTAATGCAAACTTAATATTCAATAACATTTATAAAGTAGACTGGTTATCTAATTTTCAGATACGTTGGAAATAAAGGTGAAATGCAAAAAAAAAAATTAAACATGAACTTACTTGTTTCCTTGCGACGTTTCGCGGTGGTTTCACAGCAGAATCTACATAAGCCATTTTTGTTTGTTTTATTGGCGCTCTTTTCGCCTCCTGGGCAATCCGTATATTTGCAGTTAGAGATTTTAATCTACACTCTTCTTCTTCTGTACACCTCTGAAAAGTGAAAATTGTTCCATAATTATGTAGTTTTTGATTGTGTCGATGTAGAAAATATATAAATATGTACATTGTGCTAAAGTTTAAAAAAAATGTTATTTAACTTTTTCAACACATTGAAATTTTAAATCTAATAAGTATGTATATAAAATCTATTTATTTGTTCGTATTTTATAAGCTGCCTGCCGTTCATCCGATAGCGATAAAACTTCATCTACTTATTGCTTGTACTTGTGCGAAGGTATATCTGCTTCTGCGACAACTCAAAATTTACTATGCCTATGACATAGTAAATTAGGAGTGCCTGCAGAAATATCGCAGTTCATGCTGGTGAACCCAGGACAGCTTTGTAATTTGGTATCTTTGGAACTACTGAACCGATTTATAAAATTCTTTCAGTGATAGGAAGCTAGAATATCCCTGATAATAATAGGAAATTTGATGTCGGGTTCCCCGCAGGAATGCCGCAGTTCATGTTTATGAACCCGCGGAAGGACAGCTATTTGGCACAATAGGTCACCATTTTTACCCACTCGAGAGATTCCAGATTCGATTCCCGCTGGGGTGAACATTGTGTGATGAACACCGGATTCTTTTTTCCACTCTGGGCGTGTTTATATAATTATTATCTACAGTGTAATTTATATGTATGTAATAATATGTATGCCTACCAAGTTTTCTTGGTTTTCACGACACAAGCCTATAAGCTCAGTGTGCAATTAACTGGATCTTTGTGTGGTGAAGTGTTATCACTACATTTTATAAAACAAAGTCCTCCACCACGTCTGTCTGTCTCTCTGTTCGCGATAAACTCAAAAACTATTCAACGGATTTTCATGCAATTGTCATCTATAGAGTGATTCATGAGGAAAGCATAATTGGTCAAGGTTTTGTGTAAATTAGTTGAAATATCACGATGAGTTGGAGTGTTGGAAAAATTACTTTGTTACGCTTTCACGCCTTAACTACTCGTCACGAAATTTTGAATACACACTTTCAGGGAAATAGAGAAAGACATAGGGTAAATTTTACCCCCGAATTCCAGCAGGATCTCCGAAATCAACCGCGGGTAACAGCTAGATATTACTAACTACCTACTATATTGAATTACCGATTTAAAAAAATTCTGCAGTGATAGGAAGCTACGGTACAGTACAGTTTCCAAGGGGGAAGCAGCTATGCAGTTACCTAAAAATAATTTAGATCTTGGAATAAGAGAGGTACTTCCGTCCTGATATAGATGGTTTCTAGGAAATTCCGAAACTTGAAACCACGGCTACAGCCTACAGCTAGTGGTAAATAATTTAAAACTTACAATGTACATCTCCCTCCATGTTTCCAAATCTTGTCGTTGTTTATTGCGAAATTTGCGCTCGCAGCACTTTTGCCAGAGATGATCCGTCTCTTCCATAAGATACGGGTTATAGTGTTCCAAGTTGGATAGTTGTTCGGGCGTCGCTCTATCAACGACTGGCTTCAAAATATCGTAAGGAACACCACCTGTGTACTCAAGGGCTGAAAAAAGAAAATTGAATTAAAGATCGATCATAAATAAAAAAAAAAAACGTCGATTTATCAGAGTAGGTAGTTTAGAGAAAAATTATTTACTAACCATCAATATTATCTTGAAGAATAGTCACACACATCTCATATAGGGTTGGCACCTTTCCGATTGTTTTGTTACCAGAGTAAACTTTTGTTCTGAAAGAAAAAAAAAAACCATATGTTAAGTATAGCACACGAAATAAGGCAGCATATTTTATGAAAACGGATACTTTATCGTTAATATACCTTTGGTTTTTGGACGATATTCCCGCATTGATTGCATCCTCTTCACTGATGAAATGATTCAACAGCTTGGGTGGAGGGCGAGGTTTGTAGTTTGGTGATATTTCAGGCAGAGCCGAAATTTCTAATGCTGGTAAGGGGGCCAACTTGGCGGTAGGAGCTAAAAGGTTTGCTGGACTCATCTGGAATATCCAATTATTAACATATTAATAATTAGATGATCACTTAATTGATTATTTAATTTTACACACACAACTTTACTGAAGTTATTTTAGGAACGTAATCAAACGTATTTAACGTTATAAACACATGAATGCAATAAGCATTTGAATGGGCATGATGACTAAATTTTAATTTTTTAGTCCGTCTTGTAGATCAATAAAAAATTTTGGACACGTATTTTTACTTTTTTTACGTAAACAAAAAATTACGGAGATACATTGAGTCGAAATTCCGTGTGAGGTCACACCTAGGCACACTTTATGCTTAGTTATGACGTGTCGCGACCTACCACTCCAAAGTTTAATGCGTTTTATCTAAGTATTATTTCAATAATTCGAAAAAGCAAAAAAAAAATACGAGTCTATTATTTTTTTACTATCTAACTGACGGACTAAATAGAATTTTGATTTTTATAACTTGTCATCATGCCCATTTTGAATATGAATAAGGATTAAGAATACATCATCAGATGAATTGATTTGAAAGAAACAGACTAGCGATCCATTACATTAAAGAATATAGATTTAGTATAGTCATAATATAATCCTATACTGATATTATAATGAGTTAAAATTATTGTTAGTTTGTGAGGTTGTAGGGGGTAATCTCTGGATCTACTGGACTGATTTTCAAAATTCTTTTACCAATTGTAAGCCACGTTATTTGTGAGTGCCATAGGCTATATTGTAACTCAGAATTCCCGCGGGAACTCCGTAATTACCACAGGGAACAGCTAGTATAGGGTAACTTAAGGAGGTCAGTGTTTTATGTGAACACATACCTACATTTATTAAGCATGAAACATTGACTATAGTTAAAAGGACGATCAACGAAATCGATACTAATCTGTTGATTGAATTTTTCAAAGAAACTAATAAACTACCTGCCATTTTCACCTTTGAAATCTGATAGTAGACACATAAATCCCAGATGTTTATAGGAGGTACTTACATCGCTACTAAAAGGGCTGCTGGGCGATGATGCATTTTTTAACGGAACTGTTTTCTTTTTGAGTTTAACTGGACTTATCATGCCCAAGGCCTCAGCAAAACTGGCACCTGCAATAGAATAATAGCTTTAAGTTCAATTATTATGATACATATAAAATTGTATTTGTACGAATCGCTATGGAAGTCATAAATTAATTACCTGAACCACAATCAATGCCATCATCGCCTTCGTCAGCATCGCTTGCTTGTTTTTTCTTTGGTATATCTTCCTTAGATTCACTACTTGACTTACTGAGCTTGTGTGAGGATGAACTTGATTTATGTTTAGATTTTTTTTCACTATCCTTTTCTTGGGCGTTCTCAGTCTTACTTTTGCTATCACCACTATCTTTCGACTTAATTTTCTCGTTTGACGAATGTTTTTTCTCACTTTTATGGCTATCATTCGACTTTTCTTTTGAAGAGCTACTCTTATCTTTAGACTTTTCCTTGGAAGAGACGTGTTTCTCTTTAGATTTGTGTTTTTCACTGGTGCTTTCTTTCTCTGAGCTCTTGCTTTTCTCTTTCTCGGATTTATGGCTGGAGCTAGAATGTTTCTCTGACTTACTACTACTGTGTCTTTCAGCATGACTTTTATTTTTTTCTGAATGACTTTTGCTTTTCTCTTGACTGTGGTCATCTTTATGTGACCTAGATTTTATTTTTTCTGAGCTGCTATGTTTTGTAGAAGTGGATTCATCGCTGTGTTTCTTTTCCCTATCTTTTGTTTTATGGTCTGATTTATGTTTCTTAGCAGAGTTCTCTTTTTCCTTAGAACTATCATGACTATTTGAAATTTCCATCGAAGATGATTTTCTTTTCCTTCCAGAACTCTCATACTTATCTTCAGGTTTAGATAGATTACTTGTTTTCTTTGCATCCGACTCTTTTTTATTATGAGTACTACTGGACGAATGTTTTGATTGTTTATCATCTGTTGGTTCCTTTTTTATTTTATGGCTGGGTTTTATATCTTTATCTGAATAGTCAGATGAATCTGTTTCACTATCATCATCAGTATACGAATCTTCACTCTCATTTTCCGATTCCTTTTTAATTTTAATATTGGATTTCATCTTATAGTCTTCATTTTCGCTCGAGCTTGAGTGTTTCAATCTTTTAGCGTTTTCTTCTTCCTGAAAAAATATTACATAGGGATTAAATAGACAGTCATATATGAAACATAGAAATTACGACGCCGTAAACAACGTATTATAACACTAAATTACTTACTTCACTGCTGGTGTACTTTCTTTTAGCTCCACTGTAGTTTCCATTTGTATGTTCATAGTTCCTACTGTGGCTTTTTGACACAGCACTTTTTTCATTATTGGTTCTGGATTGGTGTGCACTATCATCCGACTCTCTGCCACTCCCATGCCCATTGTGGTTTGATTTGACTAATTTATTAAAAAAAGGCAAGATGATTACATTAAAAACAAGATTTATAAAATTGTGAAATTGCATGTCATCATCAGTCAATTGAGTAAGAGTATGCTGTATCTAGACAAACCGATATTTAAATTTGAATCAATAAATAATTAATCAGTGTTTACCAAAGGTAGCACATTTGATATCTCATTAAGCCAATTAATAAATTTATAACAAATGTAATGCAAAACAAACGATTAGATAATGAAAAAACTTGAAAATTTTGCTAAGAATTCAGCTGCCCTACGAAAAAACAAAGTAATTGCAGCAGAATAAATTTTACAGGAGAAAAAAAAAAAACGGAAATCGCTTTATTTAAAACAAATCTTCCACAGCTTAACGATTTTTCTTATTTTAATTTTTCTACGACTATAGCTTTTTTGATGGTTGTATGTAGGAATATCCGTTATGTGTAAAAAAAATTTTTGAAAAAAAAATTAATTGCTTTGTTTTTCCGTAGGGCAGCCGAGATGTATTCTTAGAAATTAAAAACCAAAGTCTTCATACACCAAACGCGGTGCGAGCGGGCGCGATACTCATTGCAGTGGCAGTTTCAAAAAGTCAATGCTCAGTTTGAGTACTATGATCATAACACAGCATCTTAAGATAATGCGCCACAATAATTGTCTTTCCCTCCTAATCAAAGAAGTTTCACTCCAAAAAAATACATTTACAGCGTTTCTTATAGCATACAGAATAATAATTTCGAATATTTTGGCATATAGAAGGAAGAAATTAATCCTCAACAGAAACATAACTGTTTACTTGCATAAATAACATTATTTATTCATGTCAAACAGTCTTGTTTCACATTCTTGTTCCTGCATGGTATATTGGTTAAAAGAAACAAGACTGTTCAACATGCACAAATAGATTTTATTTCCATAACAACATTCATATAAAATTACAAATTGTAAATATGTAGATATCAATATAAAATATAATTGCAATATATCAAGTTTGTCAAATGTAAAATATTCTTAAATTTAGTTAATTTAGTAATTTAATTGGGTGTGCTTGTAGTAGTCTCTATTTTCAGTTTTATTTAAAGAATGATAGACAGAATCCACCACTGAAGATGTAAGCACAGCAAAGAGTCACAGCAGTGTTAAGGCTTGGGTGTTGAAATGGTGCACCTCCTCTAGATATCCTAAAGGCCCTTACAGAGATTTAACTATAAGAATCATATTATCTCTAATGATTTGACTCTCTGATATCTCAGATTAATGCAGCAGAAATCTGAAGAAAAATTAGTTTTTACTTTATTTCACATAATCTACATCTTAATATATATAAATCACGTGTCACATTGTTTGTCCGCGATGGACTCTGAAACTACTGAACAGATTTTGATAAAATTTTGTAACCATTTATAATATGGTCCAACTTAAAAGATAGGATAGTTTTTATCCCGGAATTAATGTGAGGAACAGCTAATCACCGTAAACTACTGTCAGGGGTACAAAGAACCTTTTCCCCACAATTCCCGCGGGAACTCCGAAATTACTGCAGATGAGCGGGGGATAGCTAGTAGTTTATAAAAGCAAAAGTTAATTCTGAAGCAGATGAAACCACAGGGAACAGCTTGTCTCCTATAAACTAAAATACATCAATTTCTTTTTTAATGAAATACCTAAAGAGTAAAGATATGGTTTTTCTAGTAGATGGCACTAATTTGACCGATGTAAGGACCTAATTATATTTGGACACAGATAAGCATTAGTGTGTTAACCCACACAAGAGAAATTTTGAGTAAATCGTGTTTTAAAATAACAGTGCCACTTTGTGTCAACATTTTTTTATGTTCAACAATTTGTTGGTATTTAAACAATGTAATAATGTAGGTAAACACATCATTAAAAAATGTTCTATAACTCTCAATAAAGCACTGTATAACTTAATTTTGTAGGTATGTTATTGCTTATTGGCATTCATTTGTGTTCTCTTATTTTGATATGCATCTTTCTCTTATAAGAGAAAACACATTAAATGACAAAGACAACAAGTGGCCGGTACCTCAACACTGAGCAGAAAGTGCACACCATCTGATGATTTATGAATACCTAGAGGAGGTGCACCACTTTGACAATGGTGCACTGATAGTGCCTAAACTTAGCAGTGAGTGATGCACTTGAACAATCGGTGATGAATTTAATAACCTCAATGCAAAAGTAATAACAACTACTATCAAACATTACACTATCAGACTTAAAAATTACAATGTTAATACACATAATTTATTGTGCAAAAAAATCATTCCTATTTTAAATTTCCATTTGTTTTTGCAAGTTCATCAGTAAAATACAATAATTCAATATTAAAACAAAATACAAGACTTCTCAATGACTCAAAAGACTGTATGGAATAATCTGGTTGGTTAAAATTATGCAGGTTAATATTAACATTTAAATAATCCATAAATTTAACAATTCAAGATTTTTACCAACTCACCATCATTAACATCTTCCTCATTATCACTGACTTCAGCTGCAACCATTGTCTTCCATTTGCATACTAGAGCCCTGGCAGCCTGCCCTACTTCTCCTGGGACTTTTCGTAGAGCATTCACAGTGCGGCCAACACCAGTTTCTTGGAGATGCAATGTAGTCACTCCCAATTGGAACAACTTGTCCAAACATTTTAAGACCTGAAAATATAAACAAACATGATTTATTGTTCCATTATCAATTATATCAGTTTTAGTAACTTTGACAATTTAAAATATTTGTTGTTATAGAAAACGATGAAATGTATTCTCATGTCACGGTCACATAAAATCGTCCAACCAAAGTCCAGTTTTCATGACCACATGACATTACATTAACTTCCTTAGTTTTCTATAATGATAACTAATTGTGCCCAGCGGTTTCACCCGCATTAATTTCAGAGTTCCCGCGGGAATTCCAGGATAAAAGTACCGTATGTGATAATCTGATGTATAAGCTATATTATTGTAAAGTTTCATTTAAATCCACTCAGTAGTTTTTGCATAAAAGAGTAACAAACAATCATCCATCCATCCATACATTCTAACAAACTTTCGTGTTTATAATATTAAGTAGGATTATTATAGATTGTTAACTTGGCTAAGGGTTGGCTGGTTTATTAAAGTGGTCACCATTCTACTCTGCAAATAAAGAAGCCCTGGATTTAATTTTAATGTACCTATATAGTATATAACACACTTGCTTAGTTCCCACAACACAAATTAGATTAGAAAAATGTTCCATCCTCAGTTCTGCCTATTTAATCCTTAATTTTAATGGAATTATACACAGTATATTTATTTGTAAGACCTTAAAAGCATTCATATGTCACGAACATTGATGTGGCTGGATGTTTCGTTAGTACTAACTCTTTGTATGTCACTTTTGGAACAAAACAATCATGTATACATTTTAGCATAATTTTATGAAACTAGATAATATGTGACTATGTGACTGAATCCTGAATACTTGCGAAGCCTCCTACGACACCAATCATGTACCTGCAACTTTGTACTAACAAACAAGTTTTTTGCAAAGTTGTGTTTGTGACACATTTTAAGAATATTGTGTTTGGGTTTAGAACAGATTAAGGTATCTATTTAGTGACCGATAACGTCGGTTAACAGCTGAAACCATGACAAAATATGTTATCTCAAAAAGGACCATCCACATTGACACACTGCAGTAGGTACTGAATGGATTACGTATTAAATCACATCGAAATATGCACTCGGATGAGATTTACTCACAATTTTTTTGTGTTATTCATAAATTACTGTTGAGAATATCTTTGAGGCACACTATTTTGTTTAGGAATAATAAAATACCACGCTTTAGGCATGTTAAACACTTACTTTTTCAACTTTTTGGTCATCGTCGGGATAGTTTTTTTCAATATATTGTTGATAACGTTTCACTGAGTCTAGGACTGTTGCCATTTTAGTTAATTTGTGAAATGTCCAAGCAAGTTCAGCGTTCACCAAAGAAAAATTTAGATAACACTGCCAGCTGTTTAGACGAGCACCATCTTTAAACTTCCTAGGTAGGACCACAAATTAACTAGACTTATGGGTAGGACACCTCTTCATTAGTTCTTTAGTTTATGGCCTCTATTGTGACGAGCACAAAAAATCCTTCAAAGTTCAAACCAGAGAGAAGGTAATGTTCAAACCGGATGATGCAGTTGCAGGGCTGCCAGTAAATAAATCGTGGCTATACGATTTCTTATCTGCGGGGTTGGCCAAGTTGACATTCTACAATCTTTAACGCATAGAAAACAGTAATGAATCGTTATGTCACTTGGTCAGTCAAACAAAACTCTTGTTTTCAAGTGGTTTGATTGGCTTTCCATTCTAGTTTTCGTATGCGTTAACGATTGTAGAATGTCAACTTGGCTAACCCCGCTACAATTATACGAAATTTGGTCGCATTATACATAACCATTTTGTAAATCGATTTTTCTTCATAATTTCATAAAAAATCATAAAAGTAACATACTGACCTGTATGTCAATGAAGTTTCGTTTTTTATAACACTTATGAAATCAAAGAGGATAATCAATTACTTTTTAATATACTGGTCACATTTAAATAATCGCATTTCTTAGTTTTTGCAGTTGTGGCAATATTTACAACTGAAAAAATGCAAAGGCGCCAACGGTAAGAAAGGAAAAAAAACAGACGAGACGTCAGGACAACACGAACAAACAATAATAACAACTTTGAGAGAGAAAAACTCCACAGATTAGACTACCGAACGAAACTCAAGCGGTCACAAATGTCACAATCAAGAGTCTGACATTTTGTCAAAGTTTGTCAAGTTGGCAATATTTTATCTCAATTATTAGATTAGGTTAAGTTTAGATTAATAATTATATAATTTATGTCAAATATAAATAAATTTTATCTCAATTTCTGTTCATCCTATACCAGATAACAGAGTAAGCGGACAACCTTTAAAAAAAAGCAAGAGGTGAACTCCGTTCCATTTCATGCATATTTCCTTTTGTATCGAATTATACAGAATGTTCGTGGATACAATGAACCATCCGATTACACATAATTATTTTGTAACCAAATATACGATCTGGCAGCCCTGCAGTTGCGTGAGCGTTGCACGATGGCGGATGAACGGTCAGTTTACGTTAGTGCCAGTGGTGTATGAAAAAGAATAGGAAAAATGCACAAATCGGCAAAGATACAATTTTATTGACAAAAACCTACAGTCGGCAAATATGTAAATCTGTCACTGTTGTGTTGGTTTGGTAATTCTTCTGAGGTTTGGTACGTTTCCTAGAGAAAAAAAATAAGAAATTTTTCTTGCTGACAATTTTTTTTTTAAATTCTGTATAAAAGCGGCTACACACGGCCCTAAATGCTAATGTGGGTCCAGCCTTTTTACTCAAATGTCCGGCCAAACTGGCTGATCTGTCCCGCTATTAGGTTTGGCGACCTGGCAACATTACTCCCCATATCGCTAGTGTTGCCAACTTAGGGGTTTCCCCCTAGATTTAAGGGAAAATGAATGCGATGGGATTTTTTTAGGGACAATATTTTAAGGGGTATTTTAGGGACTTATATAAAATATTTATTTCAAATTTTTATTTTTTTCATGAAGAAAAATAGAGGTATAAAAATATAGAGCCGGAAGTAAAGCAAACTAGCCAATCATATTTATTTGTTGATCTAACGGCTTAGCGACATCTAGTTTTCTTATTATCAGTGTTTACCATAAACATAATAAACATATTAGGTATAGGTTATAGGTTTTACTTACTTTACCGTTACTAATATTGTGTGAGTGTGGTGAAATTTGCATAATAGTTATTTATTAATGATGAACAGTGTGCGGAAAAAGTGAAATAGGTAAGATAAAATGGAGGCGTTCGTTGGGAGTTTGTCGTTATATGCAACTCCCCACAGAGCGTCTTATTAAGGTTTACTACGATCGATACTTTTACTACGTTATTTTTACTAGGATCAATAGGAAACCCGTTATTTCGAAAAATGAAGAATTTCATAATTAGCATTTTGGTGATAAATCTTCATTTTGTAATTACGAAAAAAAGATTAGTCGTAAAAAGAAAATCAAGAGACATTTTTGCTTTTGATTAAATTGTTTTTTTTTTTAAGACAATAATTTCACCTTAATGATTTCGAAATTAGGCAAAAATCTTGGCGCTGCTATTTACTATAATTTTTCTTTTTATAATATTATTGTATTTAGGGGGATTTAGGGGTTTTTGACTTAACTTTTAGCGGTTAATAATTTTGAGGGTTGGCAACACTGCATATCGCGTCTGATTTTAGGGCCGTGTGTAGCCGCTTTAACACTGATGCCAGGTGGGGGGGATTCTCGCCAAATTTGGGGGTTTTTTTTTGTCATGGAGGGATAATTGGGGTGGAAATATTTTTGGGGGGATAGTTGGAGAGAAAAATTGCGTTTGGAGAGAATCCGGGGATTTTTATTATTCAAACCATATCTGAGAAATTACAATAAAAAATTAAATTCAAACACTAACTGCGAACGCTCACATTCTGAACGGAACGGAACCACAATTTGCGCGCGGGCGCGGTGCCGCGGTGATAGCCGAATAGCCCCGAAGTCCGAAGTTGCCTCCTTCCGGCCTTCCGCGGTAGTAACTATTATTTAATCTGTGGTTCCGCCCGCACCCCGCCCGCCTGTCCTGTCCTGTAGTGTCGCGTCAGTCGTATCGTTCAATTCGTTCACTTCGTGTCTCGGTCTCGTCGTCGTCTTTGATAAAACTTCTATTTGGTAGTTTGTGTCTTGGTGAAGATAATGAATAATGGCTCTATCAAAGAAAAGTTATGTAAGGAGATATAGAAACGAGTGGGAAAGTGATCCAGTATTTAAAGGTAAGTACCTACGTAAATCTCAGTCTAAAGTTATTATAACCTAAATGAAATCATGTCACTGAAGTTTTATATATTTTTATAGCTCTGAGTAAGAGGTACTCTACCTGGAATCAACGATATTAACGAAATCGACGTCATGTATGTAATGAATGTAATTCAAACAGATAAGATTACTAAAATACTTTCAATATTTTATTAACACTGGGATTGGTTTGGTTAGGTATTATTATTAATGTCATTGTTAAATATGAACGTGTGGTTTTGAACTAACATTTATTTAGGAATGGGTATGGTATTTGCTGTGTGGCCTGTGTGCGTGAGCTTGAAGCTTATGAATGTATCTACACGATTTGTTCCGTACCCATGTGTTGTCGCAACCTGAGTTGCCATTTCATATTTTTCCCCATTTTCAGGGTGGCTGACAGTTTGCATTGGTGACGATACAAAAGCATGGTGCAAGGCCTGTCGCTGTACGTTATCCTCCCACAAGAAGGATTTGTTATTACATTCCAAAACAAAAAAACATGATCAATCTATAAAACGATCTAATATCGTCGGGCAGTCAAGTAAAATGTCTAATTTTTTTGAAAAGCCCATAAAAGAGCCACGAAAAATTGCCGAATTAAAAATTGCCGCATATGTTGCTGAGCATTCCAGTATCAAAGCTGTGGACCATCTAGGAGTACTAATAAAAAAATTGGATCCAGCTTCTTCAGTTTTGGAAGGTCTGAAGTTACACAGATCAAAATGCACTGCTTTGATTAAAAATGTTATTTCTCCTTGTTTCTTGGAAGAATTGTTGGAAGAAGTTGGAGACAGCCATTATTCAGTGATCATCGATGAAACTACTACCATTGACACTAAGAAAGTAATGTGTATGATTATCCGATTTTTCAGTGAAAAACAGAAAAGAATTATTACTCAGTTCTACAGATTGATAGAAATAGAATCTGCAGATGCAACTTCTTTGGCTGATGTGTTCAAAGCACAGCTAACTGCTGATGGTCTCAACACAGACAAACTTCTGGGCATAGGTGTGGATGGTGCTAATGTCATGGTTGGTGAACACCATTCTTTTTCTTCTATTTTGAAGGAAGGAAACCCTGAACTGGTAACCATAAAGTGCGTTTGTCATTCATTGCATTTAGCAGCGGAATATGCATTTAAGACCCTTCCTCGGTTTTTGGATTTTCTTATTAAAGAATGTCACAACTGGTTTTCCAATAGTACAAAGAGACAGATTGATTACAAGCAAACATACATGTTACTGTATGAAGGAAAATCTCCATTAAAAATAAACAAATTAGCTGGCACTAGATGGTTATCGAGGTACGAAGCTCTCATAAAAATTTTAGAGCAATGGGATGGATTAAAATTACATTTCGAGATGGCTGCGTCCAGAGAACGCTGTTATACTGCTGAACAATTAAACAGTATGCTCAAAAGTAAGACAAATTTGTTATACATGACTTTTCTTGGAACTTATCTCAAACCTATCACCATGACAAATAAAATATTCCAAGCCACTAATGCAGACCCTTTAAAGTTGCTAGAAGAACTTCATAACTTATTGTTGACCTACTTAACAGTTTTAATACCTCCAGCACAGCTAGAAAAGGCAGACAAACATAGATTATCTAACTATGATTTCGAAAAGTACATCATGGACTCGTCGTTCATGAATTTTGGATATGCATTTAATGAAAAGTCTGAGGGTATAAGAAACCATGAATTAAAAGACGTGAAGCAACGATGCAAAGAATTTCTTATAGAAATATGTAAACAAATTCAGAGGAGACTCCCAAACAACATGAAAACTTTAGAAAATTGCAATATACTAAGCCCGAAGAATGCAACATCACAAATAAAACCGGATATTACCAATTTAGCTAAATCTTTTAAGAGCATATGTAATGATGTTGATTCTGTTGTGCAAGAGTGGAATGCTTTGCATCGTTCAGTCTGGAAATCCACAGAAGACACCGAAGAGTTCTGGGTTGAAGTGTATAATTTTAAAAATGCTGTTGGTGATAGGTCATTTGGTCACGTAAGCAAATTGGCGTTGGGGATTATGTCTTTGCCCTTCTCCAATGCAGTTGTGGAACGAGCCTTCTCCCAAGTGTCCATAATAAAAGACAAACTTAGAAACAGGATGGCGATCCACACTGCCGAATCCATCTTAAGAATTAGGTACACGTTGGTGGGTGGATGTGTGAACTTTCAGCCTAATGAAAAAATGTTGAAAAATTTTAATACAGAAAAAATGTACGCCGGTAGTTCCGGTACTGCTGACGAAGCGTCTGAAGATAATGATGATTCAGCTAATGAGGATTCAGCAGTAATGGAGGCTATCGCCGAATTAATGTAATTTTTATTTTATTTTAATAAATAATTCACAAAAAATAAATATTTTTAATTTGGGGGTTTTTTTCTGTAAAACCTGAATTTTGGGGTATTTTGGGAAAGACTTGGGAAGAACTCCAGACGGTCATATTTTATTTTTATAAATAATTCATAAAAAATAAATATTTTTAATTTGGGGGTTTTTTTTCTGTAAAACCTGAATTTTGGGGTATTTTGGAAAAGATTTGGGGAGAACTCCAAACGGTCACCTGGCAACACTGCGCTTTAATGAGAAGTTCATTCAAAATACTGTTTGAAATTGAAGCACAAAACCAAGGCCGTAGTGATTATTTGCTCAGTGACCAATAACGAGCAACGCCCAAACAGTGAACGTCCGTAAATAAGTAAGTGCCGACTGGTGCCAACCCACACGATGCGGTGTGGCGCTGTACCGCAAGCCATTTCACCGCATTGGCAACCACGTGGGCAGTGCGGCGCCGCAACGTTCTACTGTGGCGCGGCGCGGTGCCACAGCGGCGACCAAAGAGTAGGTTTGCCTATCAATACGTGTACGACAGTCTGTATATCGAAGTATTGATTTTTTTTCGTTAATATCAATCTCCGATATTGATTTATGTAGGTATTTAAAAAATTGATTTATCAAGAATCCGATATTATAAAAAACATCAAAGCCTCGGCTGCCTAAGTGCTGCGGCGCCGCTGCAGCGCTGCTCCAGCTCCACTCCGCTTCTCCCTTCCCCGCCTCGTCTCGACTCCAATGCGAGTGCGGCGTGGCGCAGCAGCACACCACAAGATTTAGGGTGGTGTGATCGGATTTAGAGAGTTAGGGTCTCTAATTAGGGTGACCGGACGGATCCGTGGCCGTGCTCTCTAAATCGGGTGGTGTGATCCGACTTAGGGCAGTTATGGTAGTGTTGCCATAGCTGATGAAATTTCATCAAATCGAATGTTTTTAGTAATACAATAATAATAATTGTTATAATAAATTTGGGCAATTTGTTAAAAAATTTGCAAAATATTTCAAAACCTTGTTATTTTCTAAGTAAAAGTGTTTATCTAATAAGTAGGTATATTATAAGATTATTATTATCTTTATTTTCTTTCTAATTCATTCATAGTTTCTTATGAGTCCAAAGTTTATCTAAAAAAATCTATTACTTAAATTGAAAATATTGTTATTGGGAATAAGTATCTTATTATTAGTTTTTTACTAATTTGATTTTCTGCTAACTAAAGGTTGATATTAGGCAGGAATTATAGTATTAATTATTGATTTCTTGATTAGTGATTTTTTAATTTATGGTTTGCTCTTGGACAAATAAATATACTTATTTTTATGTGTTTTTTCATTTTTTTCTCAAGAAAAATAATTCGAATCAGTTCATTTCCAAGGAAAGCAAAACATAACAACATATTATGTAAAAAATCTATGCTTAAAATCTCATACTTATTAGAAATATATATATAGAAAATCACAATATTATATTCTAAAAGTTTTTCATCAAATCACCAAAATGTGGGGAAAATTCACCAGCTATAGCAACACTGGACTGTACACAGGACTCAGAAGAATTATTGTTCTGAGACACAGGAGATAAGCTCCAAATTGACGGTCAGTTTGGATGTCATCTGTGGATGTCATCCATGCCCCGTGGCCATTGACGGTCAGTTTTTGGGTGTCATCCGCGGATGTCATTCTGAGACACAGGAGATAAGCTCCAAATTGACGGTCAGTTTGGATGTCATCTGTGGATGTCATCCATGCCCCGTGGCCATTGACGGTCAGGTTTTGGGTGTCATCCGCGGATGTCATCCACCCTCAGAAGAATACATCCACCCCACACACTGGCTGCAATCCGGCGCTTCTTTTCTCGTCCGGCCGACAGAGTTACCAACTCTCGAAAATATTTATTCCTTAAAGGTTAAGTTATAAACTAATAATATGAAATAAATTATTGCTAAAAGTTTATAAATAAATAGCGCCAAGATTTTTGCCTTATTTTCAGAATTATTAGGGCGAAAAAATTGGTTAAATTGGTTAATTGGTTAAGCTGGGCATTGACGATCATTTTTACGAATCAGTCTGGATGTAATTTGCTGGCGTCACTCCAAATGGTTTTAGAATAGAATAGAATACTCTTTATTGTACGCCAAAATAATTTTACAGTCTGGTAACAAAATAAAAATTTATAAATAAAGGAATGCAAAAGGCGGTCTTATCGCTTTACTAGCGATCTCTTCCAGATAACCTTTTAAGGTCTCTATCCACTACACCGTATCATACCATGACCGTGCTAGGAAAATGTCAGATAAATATTATTTGTATCAAAAAGTAGGTATCCGACTAGGTATCAGACTATTCCTAAGTAACATATTATATATTGCAAGCCGGAATTCCTGCGAGAACTCCGAAATTACCGTTTGTGAAACCACGGGGAACAGAATAGTGTTTAATAAGTTACAATAAGAATCTAAATGCGGTGCAATTACGGCCAAGTGTGTTATTAAGTACCTACCCATACATATTAATCGAAAGAGAATAAATAATAATAATAATCACTCCTATTTACAAAATCCATGGTGTCACTGGTCACGTAAGAAAACATAGCGTTAGTTTTTTTAGTAGGCGTTACAAAATTTCATTGCAATCGCAATATTGTGAAAAAATGTCCTAGACACGGATGGCTGTCTATGCAAAGAGTGCTTGTAAGGCGTTTACACAGAGAGGGTAGTAGTAGGTAAGGTACCTTAAAATGAAGTAAATACTAGATAAGTAGAGAAAGTACATTAATTTTTTGACTTGGCTCAACTTCGAAATTCTCAGCAAAGAGTAGGCACCTAGTTAGTCTGTATCTATACTTAGCTAATACTTATATATAAATCACGTGTCACGTTGTTTGTCCGCGATGGACTCCTAAACTACTCAACGGATTTTGATAAAATTTTGTAACCATCTTTAATATGGTCCAACTTAAATGATAGGATAGTTTTTATCCCGGAATTCTCGCGGGAACTCCGGAAATAATGCGGGGAACTGCTTATCACCGTAAACTATAGCACTTTTTTCCCGGAATTACCGCGGGAACTCCGAAATTACCACGGATGAAATCGCGGGGGACAGCTAGTCTAATATCTATCTAATATATATAAATCACGTGTCACGTTGTTTGTCCGCGATGGACTCCGAAACTACTAAACGGATTTTGATAAAATTTTGCAACCATTTATAATATGGTCCAACTTAAAAGATAGAATAGTTTTTATCCCGGAATTCCCTCGGGAATTGAAGGACATAGAGTACTTTTTTCCCGCAACCTCCGGGGGAACTCCGAAATTACCGCGCGGGAAAAAAATCGCGGGGGACAGCTAGTAAATATAATTATAAGCTACAGTGGTCCTGAGTGTCATAGGGTACTTTTTATTTCTGAATTCCCTCGGGAACTCCGAATTTCCCGCGGGTAAAACCACGGGGTAATAGCTCTCTGGATCGACTGAATCGACTTTGAAAATTCTTTCACTTATAGGAAGCTACAGTGATCCTGAGTGACATAGGGTACTTTTTATCTCGGGATTCCCGCGGGAACTCCGGAGTTTGTGAGTTCGTGTGATTGTGAGATTGTAGGGGGTAATCTCTGGATCTACTGAACCGATTTTAGAAATTCTTTCACTTTTATGAAGCTACAGTGATTCTAAGTGACATAGGGTTTTTTATCCCGGAATTCCCTCGGGAACTCTGGAGCTTATGAGTTTGTGAAGTTGTAGGGGGTAATCTCTGGATCTACTGAACCAATTTAAAAAATATTTCACTTATAAGAAGCTACAGTGATCATGAGTGACATAGGGTACTTTATATCCCGGAATTCCCGCGGTAACTCCGGAGTTTTTGAGGTTGTCTATGGATCTACTTATTATAGATAGGAAGCTAAAGTAAACCTGAGTGACACAAAGTACTTTGTATGCCGGAATTCCTGCGGGAACTCCGAAATTACCGCAGGTGAAACCACGGGGGTCAGATAGTATAATAAAAAAATGAATACTATGTATCTATCAAAGACATTCTATATAATAAAAATATCATTGGTACCTACCTATATTTTTATATCTAAAGATAATAGGGTAAGGGAGTTTCGGGACATATTCGCATCTTGGTGAAAAATACGAGTATATAGCGTTGAAAGAGGTTCTCTTCGTCCACCGGCGGGAATGCCTCGGTTGCCTTAATAAAGAGCATATACGGGATAAGATAGTTAAATAACATTTCCGTTAGTAATTTATTAATATAATAGAAACATATGGCCTTATTAATAATCGCAATCGATATGACTGCACAATAACTATGCGGGTAACTGATAACACAATGCATCGCTTTATGGGCACAATGCAATGTTTAGCGTTTGCAGGTAAGTATAAGATTGTTATCATTGAGAAATCACACATGTAAACGTGGTCCGACAATGAGAGTGTAGTTGTGGCTTGGGTGTAGTACCATTACTACTCGTACCATTACCTACCCTCAGCTGTACCCAATTGAATAGGAGCAGTTGCGGAAGCGCGAGCGTCGCAGTCGCCACGGTAATCTGCCTACAACGCGCCGCCATCGCCAGATCGCGATTATTTTACTTGTATGCAAATATAGGCCCTTACCGTGCGACCGGCCGGCAAACAAGCTGATGTGATAATACAGAACGGACCCCATATAAAGTGATAACGACAAGAGATACACGTGTAGATTAGAACAATAATTGTCAAGTAAACAGTAATAGCGACAATGGGACAAGTTCAACAATATATTTATGTACCTGTACTCGTAGAAGGCGTTATATCGTGTTATCTCCAAGAGCCCTGAATCTATTGTTTTCTTTTAATGTGATAATATTGATTCAAAAGATTTTGCCACAACTTAGTTTAAATAGTGTACCTACAGGCAATCGTCTTTAAAAGCCAAATAACTCTAGATACTAACGCTAATGGTCTGCGAGTGACGCAACATTATTTACAGTTTCATAATTTAACATATAGGTAATATTACATTTACCTATTTCGAATAATACTTTTTTGTACCTAAATCTGAATAAACTGCTAGAGTAAGTACTTTTAACTAAAGCCGTGAGTATTACGAATATTAAAAATTAAATTAAAGAAGATACAAAAATAGTCGCCACATATAGAGAGCTATTATTTTGGAAATAATTCATCGCATGCATCGTGCTCTTTAATTCAAAGATAATGTTGTTAATATAACATTTCTGTCGTACTTTGAACCATTATACACGAGTTTATACGGGCAGTATTTAATATAACAGCATAATTTCCCATGGCCGACAGTTTTATTGAATAATAAGTATCGTAAACAGTTCCCCAGGCGAATTAATATAAGCGACCGATCTCTCTGACCTCGTGTGATTTAGCAGTATTGTCTCTATATGAAAGTCATTACAGTGCAAGCGATAAATTGTTGGAGTGTTGTTCCCCATTCTATATGGGGTACACAAGGTAGGTACACAGTGCTATTTCTCTGGGAATGGGAACTGGGAAGCTCCGCCGTTGTATGAGTAAAGTACGTACAGTCTACACTCTACCGGCTACGACCATGTTGCCAGCGCCTTATTACATCGCCATCAATTTGATCGATGTCCCGACCATGAATAAGGTGTTTGTTACATGCACAGCTACAGTACCTACGTCCTTATAATGATGAATTGAGCAGCTTTAAAAGATCACAAGAAGAAAATTTCTATGTTGTTTTCATTTATTTTTGAAAGCAGATTGTTTCCCTCGTAATTGGAAATTCGTGATGAATCGATGACGACTCTGTGATAGGTAATGTTGAGAATTCCATGCAAAGTGCAGTCATCCGAAGTAGGTCGGTGATTTTCATTGCTGGTCCCAAGGGTTCGCGACCAGGGTACCCTAATTAACTTTGATGCTTATGATTAAACGTCTCGGTCACGATTCAACGATCTGCCTCGAATCAGTCGCGCTGTTGTCTCAAGGAGTTCAACATTTAAGTTAAAAATTAACAACTTGTTTTAAAATGAAATTTCATTTCCATCATGTTCGAATTAAGGATATTCTTCATGACGTACCAAATTAATTATAAACCCATTCTAAAGACTATAAGTAAGTATAGATACATTGCACCTAGCATAGGATTTAAACTGTAAATGGCAGACCATAACAAAAACAACACGACAGCCTCGATTCTGATCGTATTTCTTACCTATTATATGATAAATTAGAAGCTCGATTGGGAGCCGAACTGAACCTAATAAGAAGACCGTTACGTCGGGCCCACGCGTTGTTGTACGCAAACATTCTAATTAGACATGCCGCCTCGAGTTATGTCGAAGGAAATAATTCTTAATAACGTTTGTTAAAAAAACAGTAGAGAGTGTGATGTGGTGATGCCGCATGCTTCGGGCTGTGTGCCTTAACCGTTATCTACATATTACATACGTCTTTGTTCTTGTACCACAGACAGACGGATCCATTGTTTTGGGTGTTAACTCTCGAACGAATAGATAAGTCCTCGCACTTGCTCTAAAATTAAAGTCGACTCGTTAGCGAGGTCAACAGAGTTGAATAAAACTCGGCAACCAAATTTAGAACTTGGCATGTCGAACATCTTTTGAATTATTCTTCCTTTGTTAATTGAAAAAAATTTATTAGTAAAAATTCTAGTGTGTACAAATGCCTGATACACCCAATGTTTCATCATTATCAGTCTTTCTCTGCGGTTGAAATTCGAAATAAAAGTCCCTTCTGAGTTCTGCCAACGTGTATCAAAATTTCATGATGATCGGTTGGATAAGTAGTTGTTTAGGCGTGAATGCGCAACAAACAAACTCAAATTAGCACTTAGAATTATTGTGCCTCCTTTTGTTTCGAATGCCTTAATATGTATAAGTAGGTACCTACTGTTGTAAGTGCTCTGCATGTCGTACTTTAAATGTAGGTAAATAGATAGATAAACTATAATATGTACCTATCAGTTAATTCAATTACAATTCACAGGTTCACATCGAATAGTAGGTAAGCACATAACGGATTTACATTTGAAATCGATTGCACTTGTGCCGAGATTATTTCCGCACTGGTTACGGAATTGTTTTGCGTTTGTGAGCCACCGTGCTATATGTGATGTAGGTTGGGTTGTGGTTTGCGGTTGTCGCCAACGTTGAGGGTCCTCGAGCCATCGAGTGGGTGTCGGCAACTCGGCAACAAGTGTGTGTCGTGCGAGCACTGGGTCACAGCCGGCGGCCCGAGTCTTTACGCCTCTTAATAAAACACTCCTCGACCCCTGTAATTACTGCGCGTTGTCTAATTTGCTCGCCATAATAGGTTTTTGTAAGCCAATTTTTGTTGATGCAAAAAAACTGCGACACGCAAAGAACAGCGCAATACAAATACTGTTATGTTGTTTTCATGTTAGGTCGCCAACATGAAACATCAAGATGCGAGATATGTGTCGATATTTTAATGCGATATTGGGTCGTTCATTATTCACTTATTAATATTTTGTTTATTAAGGATCTACGTGTAAATATCTGAGGAAATTTGCATACGTATCAGAACTTTTCAAAACCCTGTGTGAAGTTCACCAATCCGTAACGTGCCCGCGTTCAGTGTTATAGGCGTATGCCAATTCCTTCTACTGCATTAATATGTAAGTCAAGAATTAAGATGCTACTCCAATAAAGATTAAATCATACATGTATACGTATAAATAGATAGCGCTCGTCCAATAGATGCTTATCCGTAGTGAAGTCATATTTGACGTTGATGATATATTTCGCCTTTCATCGCATCTTAATGATACGAAATAAATTGGTGTTGAAGACGGTGATCAACGGATCACGATCGAGCGGTTCCGATAGAGATGTGGAAAGAAAAGGTAATCGTTCTCATAATGCGGTTAGCGCTACCAGAGACAATAATAATAGATATTCCACCGGCTCGGTGCTGCGGTGCGCCGGTAAATCTCATCTGTTTGGACTAATTGGTCGTATTGTTCCATTGCGGGCGTATAATAGGGCTGGGCCTATTAAGCAGGCACGCACGGTGGCGGACGGCGCGACGCCGCATCGGATAGCAGCTGACGCGATGCGACGCGACACGGCCGCGTGACACCGGCGAATCTGTCACGACGCCGCGCCGCCTCGTTCGCCGTGCGTCGACCCTGCCTGTGCCACCGACGAGCGGGCGACAACATCCGCGACCAACATCAACTAGGTACTGTAGACAACAAAATTTGCTAAGCATGCTTAAGTAACGATTCTTTCAGGTGTCCCCATATATTTAAAACGACAAATCGGCAGAAAATCGGCTACTATATCTAATAATAATAAAAAAAATTCAACTGTTTTCTTTTTTCATATTATTAATTATGTACCTATACAAGAATTGGATAGGAATGTTAATACATATTGTACCTACTTATGACAAAAACAACTTTCCAGGTGAAATATTTTAAAAAATACAATGCAGTAGTAGTATGCATAAATATGCGCCGTCCGTATTTATTAATTTAAGTTTCCTTTATAGTTGTCCCCGAAGGGTAAGCACGATAGGCTTTTCTACCGCTATACAGTCCTCACTAACCTCTCTCTCTCCTTCCTTAAATATTCCATTTTAACTTACGCTCTCGCAGTTGCCGAATACCTCAAGAGTCCATCTCAAGTATGTACCTACCTAATTAAATATTGTAAAAATATAAATCTTTCTACGGTATACTACCAATGAACACGTTAAAAATTTAAATTCTATTTTTTTACTTCAGCTATCGAAATAAATATCTAATGTTTTTCGGTAAGGAGCTAAGATGCTTTTACTGATGACTGTACCTACCTGAATAAAAATAAACGCAGATAGTTTTTTTGGAAGCGCGTGATTCTACTTCGGAGTTTTCTAATAAAAGAATTAATTCCTACAAAGAACCTTATTACACGTTTGTGTCGATTGACAAAAAATAAGAGATGGATTCATCCAAATGAAAGTTTGTCTGTATTATTTTATACTTCTTTATTTTATAGTAAAAAAATACGTGTCTTGGATTAACTGAAACCGTTTATTTTAGTTAAATTTATATGTATAATTACTGAAGTTATAAGTTCCAATGTTGAGTTCTTACCCTTTCACCGCCATCCCCGTAATATCACGATCTACGAAAGACATGCTCTTGGGGCCAGACACGTAATATTACGGTAAAAACAAACCACTGCCCTTTGATATTTATTAGATTAAATTAAGGATACTAAGCATTCCCAACAGTATGAGAAATTATGCCTAAAGCGTATGGTTTGAAAGTAATGGCCATGTTTTAGTAGCCATAACTTATTAAAGCTACAAAATCGGGGCGGTAAAAGGTTTAATTAATATTATAAATTCAAATGTGAGTTTGTTTGTTACGCTTTTACGCCTTAACTACCCAACCGATCATCGTGAATTTTCGCATGGGGTAACTTTCATCCAGAAAAAGGACTGTCCCCGAGGGAAACAAAATCTACAACCTATTCTTTACTTTTTCAGTGTGTTTGTTTTATTATTAACTATGTTTTAAATACCTATCTACTCTTTAAATTAAATTCCACGATAGTAGATATTATTAGGTATAATATGTGGACGTCCAAGCAAAATAATCAATTGATAGTAAGGATTGAAAATATATTCAAAAAGTAGCAAAATTTTTTCTATCCGACATTTGAAGTTGAAATTCTGTAAAGCTTGATTTAAGAAAGGGCATATAATATAAAAGTTTGAGTCAAAAAAATTAACATATTTCTACTTACATAGATTTTTATATATTATTTATTTATTTATTCTTCTTGCACAAAATAGTACAAATGGCGAACTTACTATATATTACTATATATTACTAGCTGTCCCCCGCGATTTCATTCGCGGAAAGGAGATTGACAGGGTATGGACCAAATGCTGCCCAGGAGTGGGACTACCTTGACTGAGTTCCTTGCATTACTTTATGTTGAAAAAAAAATGTTTTTTTCAAAATCGGTCCCGGAGAAAAAAAATTAACGTCAGTTTTGTTTGTACGTTTTATATAGTATGTATGTTTCCCGATTATTCGAAGACGACTGGACCGATTTGGAAAATTCTTTTTTTGGTTGAAAGGGTATACTTCCGAGGTGGTACCATTGTCATCAAGTCAGGATCTGATGATGGGATATTGGAGAAATGGAGGGAACTTATCAAATATTATAGGCACACCTACCAATTTTGCGTATTTTTTGGAATATTTCATGCATTTGCTTTCGGATAGCACCATTTAGTGAAGGGAAACTGATGATGAAAACAACAGATGACCAGCGGAACAACTCAATAATAGGTATTTCACAGGTTGCGATTCAATTACTTTTAGGTGGTTGCTGAGCAGTTTATGCTCATCACAGTGCATGTGGTGAAGCTGACTGAAAGTGTGTATCAGTAGAACTCCTCAAAAATATACATCCCTCCATCGGGAAGAGCATTTATTTATTGTTATTGTAATTAAGTATTTATTTTTAGCCAGTAAATAATACCTTTTTTTCCCATGACTCCTGGGATAGAATTAGGCGCGCTTTATTTTACAAACTACTACTACCCTAAGGAACATAATGTACTATATTTACATCCTGGGCAGCATTTGGTCTACCTTCCATGCAAGTTTATTGTTTCCCAATAAATCTCAACAAAAACTTTTTTTTTCACGACTCCTGGGATAGAATTAGAAGCGCTTTATTTTACAACCTACTACTACCCTAAGGAACATAATGTACTATGTTTACATCCTGGGCAGCACTTGGTCTACCTTCCATGCAAGTTTATTGTTTCCCAATAAATCTCAACAAAAACTTTTTTTTTTTTCACGACTCCTGGGATAGAATTAGACGCGCTTTATTTTACAACCTACTACTACCCTAAGGAACATAATGTACTATGTTTACATCCTGGGCAGCACTTGGTCTACCTTCCATGCAAGTTTATTGTTTCCCAATAAATCTCAACAAAAACTTTTTTTTTTCACGACTCCTGGGATAGAATTAGGCGCGCTTTATTTTACAAACTACTACTACCCTAAGGAACATAATGTACTATGTTTACATCCTGGGCAGCACTTGGTCTACCTTCCATGCAAGTTTATTGTTTCCCAATAAATCTCAACAAAAACTTTTTTTTTCACGACTCCTGGGATAGAATTAGGCGCGCTTTATTTTACAAACTACTACTACCCTAAGGAACATAATGTACTATATTTACATCCTGGGCAGCACTTGGTCTACCTTCCATGCAAGTTTATTGTTTCCCAATAAATCTCAACAAAAACTTTTTTTTTCACGACTCCTGGGATAGAATTAGACGCGCTTTATTTTACAACCTACTACTACCCTAAGGAACATAATGTACTATGTTTACATCCTGGGCAGCACTTGGTCTACCTTCCATGCAAGTTTATTGTTTCCCAATAAATCTCAACAAAAACTTTTTTTTTTCACGACTCCTGGGATAGAATTAGGCGCGCTTTATTTTACAAACTACTACTACCCTAAGGAACATAATGTACTATGTTTACATCCTGGGCAGCACTTGGTGTACCTTCAATGCAAGTTTATTGTTTCCTAATAAATCTCAACAAAAACTTTTTTTTTTCACGACTCCTGGGATAGAATTAGACGCGCTTTATTTTACAGACTACTACTATCCTAAGGAACATAATGTACTATGACTTTATTCTGGGCAGCACTTGGTCCACTCTTCATACAAAGATTGGCATTGTCCTTTCGGAGTTCCTGCGGGAATTCCGGGAAAAAAGAACTCTGTGTCCTTCTTTGTACCCCTGACAGTAGTTTACGGTGATGAGCAGTTCCCCGCATTAATTCCGGAGTTCCCGCGGGAGTTCCGGGATAAAAACTATCCTATCTTTTAAGTTGGACCATATTATAAATGGTTACAAAATTTTATCAAAATCCGTTCAGTAGTTTCGGAGTCCATCGCGGAAAACAACGTGACACGTGATTTATATCTATTAAGATTGAAGATCAAGATATTTGAAATTGTAGAAAATTGAGCATTTATTATTAACTAGCTGTGCCCCGCGGTTTCGCCCGTGGTAATTTCGGAGTTCCCTCGGGAATTCCAGGATAAAAAGTACCCTATGTCCTTCTCTGTACCCCTGACAACGTGCATGCTAAATTTCACCCAAATCCGTTCAGCCGTTTTTGCGTGATTGAGTAACAAACATCCAAACATCCACACTTTCACATTTTTAATATTAGTAGGATAAGCAATTAAAATCGCGGACGCAATTTTTTTACCCAACTTTACAAAACTTTTTATATCTCGGAAACTAAATCTCGAAAACTGGTAGGTTCTTGCTTGGACGCCCATATTAGGGTCATAATGCGATATTAATAGAAAACAATGTAGTTTATAAAATTACTGTTTATTTACAATAAATGGACAATAATAATGTTTTTAACTAGGTACTTTTATGTATGAATTGTACAATAAAATGGTTATCCGTATAAAAATATTACACGTCTCACGCAAGCTTTAAATAAAAGCCCTTACTGTACTCCAAAACAATTATGCTTCTATTAACATGAATATATAAATTTTAAAGAAGTCTTAATATACCATACTCTAAGGTACCTACATAATAAAGAGGACTGTGTGATGAAACTACTTCAGTCTTAGTGGATTCACGTTGTAGTGTTATTACACAGTTAAAATTCAGAGCAGTAGAAAATGAGACAAGTCACAAGAATTAATTAAATATACGTAGATATAATTCATACTTGAAAAAAAAAAGAGTCTAGGTATCTTTAAGGCGACTTAAGACCAAACCAGTCAGAAGTTACGTGTGACAGATACGGTAAAGACAATGCGTACGAAATTAGTTTTTTCACCGTTTTAAATTTATACCTATTTTTTTCATTCGCATGTTCAGAACATTCAGTGGAAACAAACCCTTTTAAGGAAATCACAAAAGCACAATTTTCGCATCAATCATATTATTATTATTATATGTACCTATCTAAATAAATAACAAATAAGTTTATAATTATCTTTTATTCAACTAGGTACATTCCAATTTTTTATACAAAAAATATCCTTTATAACCTTCAGGCAAACTTACAGCATAATTATCACTAAAATTAAAAACCACCTAAATGAATTCTTTACAAGTAAGGAATGCTATAATTATACATAGCTTTTAACCCATTACCAACGCAATTTAAGTTTTTTTTTTTAAATATGGCATTTAAATATATACCAATCTATTAAGCTATAAATTATACAGGGTCTAGGGTGTACGGTTAAACGAAGGACGAGTTAAAGTACTGGTAAGTTTACGCTAAAATGTAACAAAAACTTGTTTGTTATTTAAAAAAAAAATATAAATAAAAGAGTACTGATAAATAATAGAGAAACATAGGTTTACTAGAGAAAATGATATTTTATTTCTCGGCGCATCATTGACAATACAAAGGAAAAGGGCATCGAATGTCCCTTAGGCTATCCGTAGGCACGTCGTCGTCGGATATTTGCGAACTCTAATTATAATGGAACGAATACGTCCCTCGTTTAAAATTACACCTGTGTTTTTAAATGAAGTTGTATAGTTGACACAGCACACTTGCAATAGACAATTCTTTATCGCTAACATTTTCTATTATTAAAAAAAGGCACATTGATAAAAATTGCTCAAACATAATAATTTTAAGCTGTAAAAAAAAACTAAATTACAACAAAATGTGAATTATATAATTGGCAATGACTTAGGTATAATTTTAATCCACTAACACATTAGTGAAATAAATAATACATACAGTGTAGAGCAAAAATTCATGTTGTCTTCCTTACAATTAGACGTATGTAATATGTAATGCTTTATAAAATATATATAGAATTAAGGACTATTACAAAAAGAAATTTAGAAATTTTAAAATCATTATTTTGGGCTCAATTGATTTTACATTTTTAGTGTATGTAGTGTATGTACTAAATGAAAATAATGATAAAGTAAATCCATTCGTCTTTACCTACTTAATTAAATAGTTTAAAACACTACTAAGCTGCTTTTCCTATTGACAGTTTCCACATGGCAATATAAAGTGTGTCAGACAACGATATGTTAATACGCAGACATAAGTTTTTTGTTGTCCTGAGACTCCTATTTGGTATGTATGCAGCCACTCCACGCATATTAAGAATGGTGGAATATGAAATATAGCAATTTTTGTACATACTTTCTTAACGGTATACATACAATAAACATACTTGGGGTCACATCACAACAAGTATCTGACAGCGCCAAAATAAAAAAAAAAACCTAATAAAATAAATATAACATTTCATCTGAAATTGCGTGATATTTCCGTATATAATATATAATATAATCAGTATCTTGCCTACACTGTGATAGCTTAGAAAAACCAAATTTAATAAACAACAAACTTGACTAGCTAGAAATAAACTTTTAAAGCTAAACTGACAATATTAAATAAAAACTACTAAACGACAATTGCAATTTTGACTAACAAAAAAGAGAATACGAAACGATTACGGCAAGATAAAACTTTAGAGAGACGTATACGTACCACCGGATAATATTAAAATAAACAAATAGAGGCAAATGTTAGCTAAGCGCAATTAAAGCACACTGTTTAGGTATTCTGATGAAATTTCACGTTCCGTCTTAGCAGCAGTTTCGCTTTCGGGTAATTAACCGGACTGCTACATCGTGTATGTAATTACATGAAGAAATAATGCTTAATATAAGTGGGGTTATTGACTGGGGAGAAAAAAATAGCTTAAAAAGTGACTGCAGAATGCGGTCGCGCCGGGCTGTCAAAACTCACGTCACAGGATTATGGATGTGTCGCCCGCGGCAAGTGCGCGAAGTTTTGCGAATCGCACATAGTACCTAAGCCAGCAGAACTCGTCGGGCGAAAGAAAATTTACACTGCGCGTTGAAGTCTTTTCCAAGAGATGCCAACTTTGGATGGTCTAGCTATTTCAAATCGGGAAAAGAACTTAGGAAATTGAAAATAAATAGCTATTGTCGGTATTTCATATAGAATAGAGTAAGTTTTCCCACCAAGCATGCCATGTTTAAGCTGTATATTATCCAAATTACACGAAGCTAGTTGAATTCATTTTCAAATATTACTGTGCAAACGAGTATCCCACCCCAACCCAAGAAGGAAGATTTAATTGCCATCAGGTACGATGGCAATTAAATCTTCCAGCTGTAATTTCATTTCATAAATAATCATCAAACAATACATTTCTAAACAAATTAACTATCGTAGTTAGTACTGACGTGACTGTGCTTGACTTTTAGGACATCCTGTATAATCCTCTTGAGCTAAGTGCATGGCGGTCGCGTCGTAACGTTGCACTCCATTGTTTGCTAATAGCTATCGGAAGCGCAGGTGGCCCAACAGCCCGACCCGCCCTCGATATGATTCGATCCGCAGTTATACAATTGATACTAGAGGTATGACATCACATCATATTTAGTTATTCTTTCAAAAAAGTGATTCGATGTTCTTTTATTTATTTTATCAGGCAAGATTATGGACATTGGACAAACACCTGGCCAATCCTTAACATGACGAAAACTAACACAAACTGTCGTTTTATTTGCGATGTTTTGAAGTTGCCAACTTTTTTTTGTCACACTTAAAGAAGTCAAAAAGTTTCATGTAAAGACACCGCCCCCCTCCATACAGTGTTCATTGATTATACAAACTACATATACACTACACTACACTTATTCACATCTTCATACTTGGTTTTATAAAAAAAGGCTGTTGGTTTTGATTGTGTAATAGAAAAATATTATTTAAATATTCTTATGCTTTTTGTTTTTCAATGCTCATGTCACAATCATATATTTTCATTTTATAAGCAATAAATTTATTTAAAATTTTTGCTATCTTTAAAAGAATATGTATATTATAATTGCACATTTTGTGATATGCAGCATTAAAGTAATGTTTTCGAACAATAAAAACACAATTACGTAAATTCCCACGTTATTTCGTAATCACTAATCACACCGGCAACGCAAAGCAGACCGCCGCCGACCGCCGCCCGCCGCGCCGTTCGAAACTCGAGAGGTCATATTCAGCGAACGATAAAATTATAATTAAAATGTGTAATAATGTTTACGTGTAATATTTTTTATAGCATAAATGTTACCATAATGGGACGCATTTCTTCGTGGATTACAACATCGCGCGGTGTGAAGTGGTGATTTAATTAAAATGTTTGGTGGATAGATAGTTACAAACCGTTATTAACACGTCAAACGTATATACATAATAATTAATAGTAAATTTATACGAAGAAGGTTTGTTCGTGGTGATGATTGTACGGGTTCATGACGTCGAACGAGCTATTTCAGAACGATTTTGCACTTTTCTTAGCGTGCTGATTATTATTATTACGAGGATTTAACTTTTATTCAGAGTTTAATGTTGGTTAACGTTTGATCGAACTCGAAAGACTGTGTGATTAAAAGAAAACAAACACAAATATTTTGTTTTAGGGTTTTGTTTTGGTAACTTCGTACCGAAACAGCGCGATCGGCTTCCTGTGTGATGACAGGAAAAAAAGGTTTTACAGTTAATACTTACCTACTTTTAACCTCAGCATAATTTAACTTTTAATAGATATTATATTGTTTTAATTACAAATGAGTGAAATATTGTATAAAATTCTAATTACATAGCTAATTTACAAACTATCGCAATTATGAAATATGTCCAATTGTCCATGTAAGTTTGTAAGTTGCTGATTTACGTGGGTAGGCCCTTCATAGCTTGCACGTACAACGAAAGCTTTAGTTTCGTTTGACGCATTATGTTTAAAAAAGAGACACTTTAAAGAAAGAGTCTGCGCCAAACTAAAATTACTAAAACTTCATAAAACTGATTTCAGGAAATTTTGAATAGGTAAGCCTTACAAGTTCGTGAAAATGTGCTTATGTTAGTATTATATTTAAAATCTCTATATGTGTTAGGTTTATGGGTACATGTTTTGTTTATTTTTACAATTTTCAAAGGACCAAATTCAGGTAAAATTTTAACGTTTATAGTGCACAACGTAATATAGTGCATAAGATATTCAGGTATCATTTATCAAATTAAAGAAAAAATGATAAAACACTATAATTACCTACGAGGGTTTGTATGGAAAGTATGACCGGTTTACCGCTCTTAACGGTTATTTTCATGTTGAGGTATTTAATAACATTATTTTCAAATAATGTCTTAAATCTAAGACGCGACAAAGACGGATGTCTTAGATTTAAGAAAAGTTATTTTATCTTGAAAAAAATATAATGCAATTTCTTATATACTAAGCAGGATTTAGGAATTCTTTTGATCTATACGTCATATTTTTCATTTAAAGAAAACAAATGGAAATTTATTACCTAAATTCTTATTTACAATAAGAAGAAATATAAAAGTAAAAAAATGCTATTCACATTTTCATTTCAGTAATTTTAGTGTAAGACCACGACTTACTTTACTTATCTACTAAAAGATGCTGCCCCTACTTTAGATACAATATAACCATTTAAACTCTATCTATCACAAATAGAGCTGACGGCAGAGAGCGATTGTCAAACATTTAGATTGTCTTCACACTTCGTGATACGCAATAACGGAGTGGTGTTTGATTGCGACAGTCGATTTTACCTGTACACGATCAAGTGGTGGAGTGGCTAAGTGAATCTGTTGAAGATATCGGTTGTGATCTCTCGTAGGAAGTCCATCACTTCACCGGGGTCCGTTTCATCGCTTCCGTCGGGTTCCATATGCGCCTGTGATGCGCTGGCCTGCTGCAGGTTAAGAGTAGAATGTAGATAAATGGCACATAATTATTAAGCGTACAACAACAGCAAGTGAAGCAATTTCGAGTCAGCCTAAAAAGGCCGAGTACATCGTATGCATATATGCATTATTCATTATTGCATATATGCCTTATTAAACATCTTAAATAAGAAAATTAGATACTATTATAAATGCGGATATGAGTTTGTTATGTTTTCACGGCTCAACTACTCAACCGATAAAATCATGTTTTGCATACACGTTTTCAGAGAAGGGTACTTTTAATTCCGGAATTTCCGCGGGAACTTCAAAAGTAACGTGGATAAAATCACGGATAACAGCTAGTAATGGTTATAAATATACGACAGTGATTTTACTTTAGTCGGTGGTTAATGTGGTTTTGGATAATTATACCTAACGTAAAACGAAACTTCAAGTGTTTTAGTAAGTATACCTATCTTAAGCATTGGCTATAACTGATTTATATCTGCACCGTTTGTTTGTTTGTTATTAAGTAATTTGATATTACTAGTTTATTTTTGTATTTTTATTACTAGATCCCTCGTGGCACGGATGTGAGGCACGGCACAACAGTTAATATTCCAATAAATAAAAACAAGTATAGGTACGACTTAATTCATTAACCACTAATCACCGCAATTAGACGTGACATGCTTAAGGCGGATTAAACATCAAGTCAATGTGAACAATCGTGCCGCTGCTCCAATGATATCTACGTATATAATAAAACAAATCTTCCATCGCTATGATAAATTTATCAACAGATAGCGGATGAACCACATAGACTATAAGGAAATGAGAGATTTTAATAACGAAGTCTTATAAACTTTGTCTACATATTATGAATATACAGGATGAAACTGTCATGATTAGCATATTTTGTATGTACTAAAGACTACTTATTATAATGGAGCTAAGTTTCAAGAACAAAGTGATAAATCGCGATTAGTATAAGAGTCTGGTTAGAGATGCGTTTTCCCTACGGACCGTAGAGTTCCACAGGATTTCGTAGATTAGGTTTTGTTTTGTCTTTTTACAGGTAACTTCTCGCCGCTTGAGGCTGAATATTTCTTTATTCTTATTCTTTATAATTATCTTTATTTTAAGAATAAAACCAACTGCCGTAAGTATTTTTTTTTTAAATATTGAGACCATACATTATTATTTAGATTATTCCAGTAAATTATAAATAACCAAATGGCTTCGAAAAAAAAAACGTTCACACTACAAACATAGTAAGGAAAATCTTCATATTTTTGAAGAAGCCGGTTAACAAGAAATTGAATGAATGAAACGAAGCAAAATAATTTATTGGCTCCCTTATCAAGACAAAAAGGTTTAATAATTAACAATATCTTAATATATATAAATCACGTGTCACGTTGTTTGTCCGCGATGGACTCCGAAACTACTGAACGGATTTTGATAAAATTTTGTAACCATTTATAATATGGTCCAACTTAAAAGATAGGATAGTTTTTATCCGAAATTACCGCGGATGAAATCGCGCGGGACAGCTAGTATTACTGTAAAAAAAAAACACAAAAGACGGTAGCACTATGCATTGGACGCCTATTCGGGTTCAATATTCGATGGGTAATAATATATTATTATATTAATAGCTACTTAAATAACTTGAAATAATCAAGTTTTGATAGAGAAGTCGTAAACTCGAACATAAAACACGAAACATTTGTCCTAATCAGGGGTGGTTATAACTTGATGGGTAATATAATAACGTATCTCCTCACTATAAATATGAAATTAACAGTAAACTACCAGGCTAGAGCCACCGCTAGGTGTTTTATACGTATGATAACTACTATTCATATAATATGCACACCGGCAGAATTAGCGGAACATAAAAAGGCAGAGTATAGAAATAATTACGTATATATATTAAAAAAAACAAATAATAATTAGACGTGAAGTAATAAATTAACATACATCTTTTAACACTTTAAAAGTTTGTAATTAAATTATTAAATTTTATTTAAAATAATAATAAAAAAAACACTTTTTCTCTAATTTGTGGGCACACAAATAATGTTGCAAATTAAAGATTACTGTGATTTTAACACTAAATAAATGAACGATTAATAACGTGTGTTTCCCCTTCGTGATTCAACTTTTATTTGCAACATTGTCTGTGTTCTCACAAACTAGAGTTTTTTTTTTAATTGTTATTACTTTTAATAAAATTTAATTAAAAACTTCTTAAAGTCGATGTTAAAAGATGTATATTAGTTTATTACTTCACGTCTAATTATTATTTGTTTTAATATATATACGTAATTATTTCTATACTCTGCCTTTTTATGTTCCGCTAATTCTGCCGGTGTATATTTATAGGTTTAGGTACAACTGAAGAGACAGTTAATATATACACTTCTTCTTGCAAAATTTTCGCATAAAGAGAAGGTACCTAGGTATTATATTTTATGCTATTGAAACTCATGTTAAAACCTTACACTATGGGTACTGTGTAGTATCAATGCACCTCCAAATACAACGCGAGCGAAGCAACGAGAAACAGCTATGTATAATTCTTTGTATATTTAGAATCACGAATCACTATTTACCCTTATTATAAATACGAATGTGAGTTTATTTGTTTGTTTGTTACGCTTTCACTGCTCGACGGCTTGACCAACCATCATGAAAAGCATACGCGTTGTACAACGAAGGGTACTTTTTATATCGGAAATTAACGCAGATGAAACCGCAGGGAACAGCTAGACAAATTGTAAAATGTCACAGATAAATGGCGACTGTATACTAAGTTGTGAAGTAGATTATTATTATTGTTGAAAAATATGAATACTCAAGCGCCTACTCGGAAGTTTTACTTCCCGATATTTTATAGTGTTGATATACGTATTATGTTTACTGTAGACGATGCAAATATAGCTTGTACAATTAGGTATAATAGGTAAACATATTTGTCTCGCTGACTGTACCTTTACTCGTACAAAACATGCTCCAAGTACAATCGGAGCAAACTTATTATTGAATTTATAATACTCGTTAGGTTGATTTTCGATGTTATCAAGAGTCTAGACCTAGAGATTCAGATTATGCAATATAACATAATAAAATTAGTAAAGGAAGAAATTCATCAAGCCGTAAAATTAAATTAGATTTAGTATAACAATATAGATAATATCATTAACGTGTCGGTAACACAGAGCTGTAAATTGTTAAGAAACACAAGATAAAAAGATGAATACTTATAAATCAGTGAAACAGCGTCTATAGTAAACATTTTTTTTTATGTCTATGACTTAAGCACTTAGTTTACCTACCATCTGCAAGTAGATTTGTGTGTTGTGAAGTGGATTATTATTATTATTATTATCTATGATATTGCCAAGTGACATTTAAATATGCTTTATAATTATTAACTAGCTAATTCCCGCGGTTTGACTGATATTAGGATTATTGTAGACTCCAGGGAATAAATTCGACTCCACGATCTGTATAAACAAAAGAGAAAACACCATGCACAAAGCTTCATAATCAACTTTTCCGTAAAGTTTTTTTTTTCTTTACACACGACTAGCTGACAGCCGCCGCTTGTGAACGAGTTCGTGATGGTAAACGGTTTAATCGTAACAATATTACTAACTCGCTCTAGGGCAAATTGCATCGTTTATGTAGTAATGAGAAAAGAAATACATGATTTTGGGAAGTGGGAGCAGCAATCATCGTTTTTACTATGCGAATACACACACAATCAGCACTCGTAGTGGGTAATGCGGCCAAGAATAATCTCTGATATTTATAAGAGTATACACCTATTAGATACCTAGGTATATACTTATTAGTCTGGTTAGATGACCATTTGATGACGGGATTTGCGCAAGTGATCACCATGCCTCTGCGCAGGTCAAGGGTCCCGAGTTCGATTCCTGATGGGGACAGGCTTTCTGTAACTCCAGGGTTTCGTTTTCAAGTCTTTTTTTTTAATTTATTTACTCCAAAAAAACAAATACATTAACAACATATACAAGACACTTAAGCCCGAAAGATTATACGTGTGTATAATATACCTGTCTATAGTTAAATATATTATTATATGTAATGTCAATATAATTAAGTACCTAATGGCTTTTCATTCATGAGAGTTTAGTATGGAATCAAATTCAAATTAATCTGTGCGTCCTGTGAAATGTTATTAAAATATAATGTATGAATTGTATGTAATATTTATGATTCAAAGTCAACAAGGTCCAGTTTACTTAAAATTTAAAAACTGTAATACTTTTGTTACTGACCTGGTTTCAATTTTAATTTTTTTGCGATAAAATCGGGTCATCTTTTTATATACCTAGCCGACCGCCGGGCGCCCGCACCAGTGTATTGACCACAGAGAAAATAATATATATATATACTAGAGAGAATGGAGACGGAGCCGACAGAGTTATAAAGAAACTATGAGCAAATGCTCATACTTTCCCAAAACTTTCTTTATTGGCTTCCCAAACACATTTTCCACAATATTTCACACCCTGAATAGATGCGTAACTAAATGGCGTTTAGTACGTTACACGAAAATTAGCTGGTTTTCATCTATTTTCTTACTAGACTGAGTTGATGGTTTATCTGATCGGTGGTTTTGACTACACTACCTGTCTATAGCTGAGAACTGCAATGTGTTCAAAGTATACGTTCGCAATTTAGCAAAATTAAAACGGCATTATTTAAAATTATAGAGGTCCAGGCCGAAAATAATAATTGATCTTAAACTTTTTATACCGGCTCAACCTACTTCCGTTCATTTCGCATTGCATCGGTATCACTACCTGTACGGATCATGTATAATTACGTGATCTTAATTCAACAAAAACTGTTAATATAATTACAAATTTCACACTAACACCAGTGATTGAGATCTATGAACGTGCAATATAATGAAAGTGCCTTTAATTTATCTGAGACCTTAAAAAATGACATGGATTCTCAAACAACAGATAGCTGACATTGCAAAAAATTTAATGAATGGGGGGGATTAAGCAATGAGCGTATTCCGTGCACATTGTTGCTGATTTCGCGGAGCCGTACTAATGCCCGTTATTAGCCCGCCCACCACGTCAGTGTTGCGTGTTGACTACCGGCCTTACTTTTACACACACAAAAAAAAAATTGTATAATTATTCTTACAACGGTATAACACTATTGATCCTCCGCAGAGATCGTATAACGGAACGACGCGAGTGCCGATATTTGCCAGTCGGGACCATGTTTTGTTATGTAACTAAAGTTTCATGACAAATGAAAAAAGTATTAAGTATCTATACTTATAATAAAACTGTAGAAAGGTCAATTCTGTACATTGAATATATATTCAAAATTAATATTGTAGGATGAATGGTGATCGATACTGATGCCAAAAATGCAATCAGTAAATTTTTTGTCTGTCTGTCGGCCTGTATGTGCACGCATGGGTCCAAAACTACTGAAGAGATTTTAACCAAACTTGGTACGATTGTAGTTCATACTCCTGGGCAGGTTATACGCTATATAACATTACGCTAAGACACATAGGAGCTGAGCAGCAGTGACAATAAATTTGAAGCAAGTCGGATGAAAATGCACTTTCGAACTCTTATCCTCGCATACGTTTACTCAATCACGCAAAAACGGCTAAACGGATTTGGATGAAATTTGGCATGCACGTTGTCAGGGGTACAGAGAAGGACATAGGGTACTTTTTATCTCGGAACTCCCGCGGGAACTCCGAAATTACCGCGGGTGAAACCGCGGCGCACAGCTAGTCTCACATAAAAGGAGTGATTCAATTAGCAATTAAATTTGGTATACACGTTTTCAGGCATACAGAGAAGGACATAGGATACTTTTTATCCCGGAATATAGAATGCCTTAGGCATTAAGTCCGCCTTTTGTACGATAAAGTGCAATAAAGTTATTTAAATAAATAAATTTAGGAATAAAAGGGTAGGTACCCTATGTCCTTTTCTGTATCTCTGACAACAAGTATGTAAAAAGTAGGTACGTATACGTAATTCATTGAGATCCTTTTGAATATTACATACGTAGTTACCAGCTAAATTTCGTAAAGCTACGAAAACATAATTTAAGTACCACTTAATTTTACTAGATATCACCAATATTATCTGTCTATTTTTTATTTACACGCTGCAGTTTGGAACCTAGCTTCGTGAAAAATATCAATTTATAGATAAACCAAGTCTTTCCAACCAGTGAGGTAACAGCAGATTATCTTACTACTGCGATAATCACCGTATTGAATCTATAAACATAACCTTTTGTAGCAGTAGCGTTATAATTCAGTTCTGTTTGTATAATGATAATTTAATACTTATAATCATATAAATAAAATTTACTAATTCCCTATATGTTTAAAAAACTAAATGAGGTACATGCCACATTATCTTAATACATATTTACATCAAAGACTCTTGCCCGGTTGGTATTTCCGCAAAAACATTATCTAGTGCTGCTACAAGTTTTTTTGGTAAATTTACTCTACATTTGATGTTATCAAAAATAAAATTGTCACGTGCCCCGGGATACGTTACATTTTATTGCGAGCAACAGATTGGGCATGATGCAGGTTTAATTTTTAGTTAACGGTGTCATTCATATAAAGATAGCGAAGGGGTTTGTTTCAAACACTTTACTGTAAAAAATGACCAACTTAAAGCAGAAGAAAGTGTGCTGAGATATTCACACTAACAAATTTGCTCAGGTGGCGAATTAGTTTATTATTTACGATAACAAAGCATACAAATTGGCTTATTGATATATCACATTGAAATGTCGATAAAAAACACTCAGTAGCTATAAAGGCTTGTTTATAAAAAAATCGAGGTTAACTTATTTAGTGTAACCATATAATATTATTCGAATGATAAAAGAAACTAATACGATTGTTTGATAAATGTACATTCCCGATGGGAAATGAAAGTGGACCATCGGACCGATGCCCGTGCAATAAGAGTAGGTACGATACCGATCACGTACTGAGAACTGGACTATTGAATTTTCCGCTTAATACGACAACAAGTGAACGGTGGGTCGCGCGTGTAGCCAGCAATCCAATCGAGCGGATAGCGAGCCGGCAAGTGTCGCTGCGACCACGGGACGGTCACAATCAGCCGAATCTATTGGTGACCCGGATAACGTAAAAGCACACGCAATACACAACAATGCGAAAACTTTCGTCGCGATTGCTATCTTCGTCGCACCATTAGCACGTGCTAGCCCGGTGGAGCCGCGGTGCCAGACGGCATATCTGGGCGATTCGTTTAGAATAGACCGCTAAATTTATGTCGCGAGACAATATGGTCGGGCCGCGCGGCCCATACACATACACTTTACACAAAAACTTAATGAAAGTCGAAAGTGACGCTTTCACTTGTAGACGAATTTGTATTGTGTGAGAATTATACAATAACGCAAATGCCTTATCACAAAAGAAGCTGTTTAGTGGTTTAGTCATTGAAATTATTCTCGGTGAAGCAGTTAGAGAATCATTAACGATATTGCATGAATACTTTAAATAATATTGATATAGATTTAGGTGCTAAAATAATCAACTATTGATTAAAGATTGCTGTATGTTCTTTGACCGGAGAAACTGTCAAATCAGCGCTTAATCTTAAAGCTGAAGATGCAAGCTTTTTAGCTAACCGAAGTAGACAAAATACATAAAGTTATTTTTTTTAACAAGGAATATCCTTTATGGTTAACTAACGGCCATGATCAGCGGTGGTTATGCGGGAGTTTCTGTCCTGAAAAGGGCAGCAAACCCACTAAAAATCTTGGGGTGCTTAGCGTCAAGGCCACGGGGGTACTCCACGCATATCTAACACGTCCATCACAATGTTGATTTAGAGCTTATTTGTTGACGTTGTCCCACAGAACTGATGCTGAAGGTTTTCTACTTAGGTTACTTTTCGTGTGTAGGTGTTTGTTATAGCTATAGTTTTTTTTCTATCTACCTGTTCCGCAGGCGGCGGTTCAGGGCGAGGCAGGTCCCAGGCGTGTCACAAGTCCCCCCATACGATGGCGCGTTTGCCGCGGTCCACGGAAGCCAGGAGTCCAGACTGTGGATGCCAGGATACCGCCGTCACTGCCGATCTAAATTTTACAAACGAGAGAATTTCGGTTTATTGACTTACAATTATTTATTGGCTATTTAACATTAAGGTTGACCAATGATCAGACAGGGTGGAACGAAAAATTTGTTTAATAAAATTATAATAAGTTTTTCTTCCTAATATATATACAATTTATTCGTGGTAATATTATTTATATAAGTACTGGTAGATAATGCCTTAGGCATTAAGTTCGCGTTTTGTACAATAAAGTTCTTTAAATAAATAAATAAACTTAAGAGTTAAGCTTTTTAATAATTTCCAGCGTTTATTCTTCATTGAGCTAAGAGCTAAGTCACATCTCACACAAATAAAAATAAATGTAATATGCCAAGCACATACCAACTTAACCTTTATAGACATTCAGCAGAGGACTTGTAGGCAATACAGGGAACAATTATAAAAACAAGTCACACGAGATGATAAAACAGTTGTAGACACCATTACATTTTTATTACGATAACTGGGGCGTTTTGTGTTCATATCGTACGCAGACAGATGCACCGTTAGAATTCTTAGAATTAACAAGAGAGCACTAAGAACACTATGAATAGTTACGTCATTCTCGACGTAGACATGCATTATAAACGTCATAATATTTTCTTGTCAAAAGCGCAAGCGCTTAGAAATATTTACAACGATGCGAAATTAGGGAAGTCATTAAAATACAAAGATCGTCAGACATTCATACTGAGGTTGTGGTAAATGTTGCTTTTGCGTCTGTTTCATTACCTTACAATAATACGTATATAAGACATCAGTCCCTGATAATAAAAAAAAGGATTATTCCAAAGAGCCCGTAAAAGAAAGTTTGAATAAAATATAAATATTTTTTATTTCATTCAAATAAATAAGTAAAGATTTCGGTGATTGTTATAAATTGGTCTTTTCAAGTTTATGGTAGACAATAATCAGAGAAAAGCAACGGAATCGTAAGTCTGTAGGATTAGACTAGATTTTATATAGGACATTTCATCGAATATGGTGCGATTGTACCGCCTCATGCTACATCATGAATACACGACAGAGGAGGTTAGTTCTGATTGTCGGTGTTCGCTTAAAGGCTTCTAGATCGTGTCTATGCCGGGCGCGGTTCGTCGTAAGGAAGAATTAGCGTCGGGTATGCACAGCTCGTTTACACATACCGGTCCCGGGCCGTGGACTACGCGAGAGGAATAACCAATATGGAGACCAGGAACTAGGAAGGGTCGTAAAGATCCACGCGCCTGACACCTCCAGTAAGCGATTGTTTCCTTATTAAAATGTCTCCGAAGAAAATAACATTGCATGTGACGTTTCTCCATAAACGACTGGATATATTCAAATTCAAATTGCTAATTTGTGATTTACAACCATTTGATCTCCCTGAATAAAGTGAATAGTCTAACAAACTTTAAAAATATGTATGTTAATAGGAAAACGGTTTCTCCCATATTTGTCCGCTGTTTTTAGACCGATCCTACATCGATTTTAGAATGGTTCTTAAATATTTTGAATGATTTCAAGAGGGGGCAACTCCTTTTCGTTATACCTATTAATCATCGTATACGCACGCATAATCGTATACGCATAATGCATCGTAACGCTGAAAATTTACAGGTTTTTTCTGAAAGGTATATTTATTTATTATTTATACCTTAATTTTAGTAAGATTCTATACTTTAATGCACACAAAAGGACTATATTACAATATTACAGGAAGTACCAATCGTGGTAGATAATATCGCTCAATGGCGACAAGAGTTTACACCCTTTCTTTAGCCAATCTGGCATGCAAAAAAAACAAATAAGTTTAATAGGTTTAAAGTTTAATAAGTAACGGAACTGTGATCGTTGAAAGTTGAAGAAATAAGTACACACCTAATCCGGATTATGGATATGTCTCAAGCTCAACTAGGGGGTCCGTAATTAGCATCTATACTTGTATGGACTACGTTTATATTGGTACAACAAATCGTCGTGTCACTACGTGTATTAGTCGGGTAATGTCGTGTATTTTATTGTAGCGCATCGATTTATCACCGTATTACACGCTTATACGTTCGGAAACAGGTTACCCAATAAAGTAATTTCAAGAACACACCTAGTAAGTATATTGGCGACGATCACGGTCGTTCGCCTTTGCTACACAATAAAAGCATCCGCACAGATCAAACTATATACGCCGGCCAGACATTTCATTACGAAATAATTTGATGTACTTACAAGCAAATAAATTCTATTAAGCGAGGAAATTATTGGGTTGAGTACGCACACGCAACATCGCAGTTATCTAAAGTAATATGATAGAAAAAAAAAACTTAAGAGGTAGGTAGGTCCAACCTGCTGGACACATTCTACAGACATTCACATTCTTAATAACTGGCGTGTGGTGTAAAAAAAAAAAAAAAAACTATTAACAAAACCATATTTCTATCACTTATCTACTTTAACGCGCCAAATTGTTTTTTAATAATATGTATTTACTCAAATCATATTTAGGTAGGCAGGTATATTAAACGAGGCGTGAGTAACTGTTTATGAGTGATTAAAATTAGTATCACTTCAAGAAGACGATGGGCGGTCGATATAATAAATCATGGGGTCCTCAACAAAAGAACAGGTCACTCAATAAGTCTCAAGGTAAAACGACGGGCGTATGGAAGGGCCTCAGTATTAGATTCTTGTTGATATCTAATACAAGTAAAAAATATAAGGTTAACGTTAATTTTTGACGATTCTATACATAACATATGTATATAAAATTGAAGTGTCTGTTTGTACCTAATTGTCTGTCTGTCTGTATGTTTGTTCCGGCTAATCTCTGAAACGGCTGGGCTTATTTTAACGAGACTTTTACTGGCAGAAAGCTGAATTTATAAGGAGTAACTTTGGCTACTTTCATTTTAGAAAAAAAAATCCTGCGGGAATTCCGAAACTCGCGCGGGTGAAACCGCAGGGCACAGTTAGTCGAATATAAAGGTAATAGCTAAGGTCACCAAGGTTAAGGTGTTATCTGTGGTTTATTAGTGTTTTATCTTCTTTTATATTTTTGTTAGTCGTGTAAAGCACGAATTACTGAGGGCTTTCGTTTAAATGTAAATATCTAAAAGGAAAGGAAATTTTATATTTTATTAAAAACTTTTTTCATATCAATAATGTGAGTTTGACTAATCTGTGACCGCACTCAAGGACCGTAAGTTCAAAGACAAGCACACAGCTGATGACGGAGTTGAGGACGCGCAATTTTAAAACTTTTACACCTATCGAAAAACCCGTTAATTCAAGTAATTTATTTTACTATCATAAACACCTTTTATAATCTTTCAGGACCCTTATTCACTATGACCATATCACGGCGTGTTAAGATAACGCGCCACAAAAATTGTTTTTCCCTCGTTCTCAAAGAAGTTTCACTTCAAAAAACACATTTACAACGTTTTTAATGATCTAAAGAATACTATTTTCTAATATTTGGGCACCTGGAAAGTTTGAGGTTTCGTTTTTGGGAAGCGCGTTATGGGAAAGAAATGTTGTTGGACATAGTGAATCCCAACAAAAACATTTTCATGTAAAATGTTGCCAAGACGAGACCATATGCCAGCACTTTCAAAAAGTTATCAGATCTTATGTAGAGCCAAGCTTCTAACTCTACACGCCTTAACTCTACAAGGTCTAACTTCACAAACTCTACACCTTAGCCAAAATATGTGGCTTGACCATTTCGCTACATTCACATGGCCCTTAGGTGAAAAATTGGTCCATTTTTCATTACTTTTCTGTTATATAATAATAGTTCTTTGTAGTAACGAAACGGCCAAGCCACATATTTTGGCTAAGGTGTAGAGTTTGTGAAGTTAGACCTTGTAGAGTTAAGGCGTGTAGAGTTAGAAGCTTGGCTCTACATAAGATCTGATAACTTTTTGAAAGTGCTGGCATATGGTCTCGTCTTGGCAACATTTTACATGAAAATGTTTTTGTTGGGATTTCATTTCTTTTTGTAAGTCAAAATTGCAGAAGTCTCATACAAACTTCCATCCCCTAATTTAAGGGGTTGGGAGATAAAAGTTACAAGTTTTATAATTTTTTTGTTGTTTGTTTACTAATACTAGCTTACATACCAAATTTCAGCTTTCTAGGACATTAGGAAGTACCCTAAGAATTTTGATGATCATCAGTGAGTCAGTAACGAAATCGAGGTTTTTTAGATATCAATAAAATCTAAAGGATGGGAGCTATACAATTAAAACTTTATACATTTAATAAGTCTGCTATTGACAACATATTCCGAAAATTTTGTTTATCTGGTATAATCCAGACCCAAGTTACAAGGGTTCAAAAAAACGACGAAACGCTTCGAGAAAAGGTAGGTAGTGCCCTTGCGCTTTGCTGGCTCGTCTTGGCGGGGGCACTACCGTGCCCCCAGATAAAGGCCCTGCTTGGTAAGTACTCCTTCCTGGACTTACAATGTGGAGTTAGGTACAACAATAAGTACGTGTCGCAGATTTGCTTGTTAATTTTGTGCACATAAAGCACGCACGCTGTGCGACGACAGATTCTGACGGCGAGGCGACATGCCGCCGACGGGCTAAGCGCACTGCGGCGCAGATACCCACAGATAACATCCAATGCTCGAGCACACACTGACGAAAGTCACAGCGTCCGAATGCATTATCGTACTGCGTACGTACGTATCCGAAATCACACAGGATCTTACGGCGAGCGCAATAAACAATCTCCCAACAAAACGGATGTCATCGATCTCTATCTTCGTCCGTACTTGTAACTGGTTATAGATAGCGATTGAACATCAGACATTTTAATATTAAATAGATAATACTCGTATACTTTATTATTTTCCGGGCGAAGGAAATCAAACACGGTAGAATAACGCAAATAAGTTTTGAAAGACACTCGTTCACAGCAAGTGTTTGAATTCGGAACAGTTCACCGACCAAAACGGACTGTCAAAATCAATCACCGCACATTCCAGCCGTTCCGAAATATGAACGAACGTGCGTAGGTACACCTACTCGGCTCTATGTTTTCGAATACTTGTCATTAGCGAACTAATGCGTTCTATGCTAGACGATGGAAATGATTAAACAAGACCGCAGGCGAGGTCATGCAGGTCATTCAATTTTGGAAAAAGAGTTACAGTTAATGACAAACGAGACTATTTTGTGTTCGTTGCCTTCTAAAAACTAATACAAAGTTACATTATAACATATCTGATCTACCTACTCATAAATTATCATTTTATTATGATTGTATTGGTAGAGTGTTAAAACAAAATGTGTGTGTATAAGCAAAGGAATGTTCATTCGAAAGTCTTTATTACTAATCTAACTTCGCTACGATATTGTTGTTCAATTTAAATTGATTTTAACCGGAGAAGATAAGAGTTTATGTCGCAACGGTATATCGAGCCACAAACGCTAGAGAGCCTTGGCAAAGAGCAATCTTTGATTCAATATTGAATTAGAGACGGCGACGACACAGCCAAAGTAATAAAATGACTCAGCTTTACATGCTCCAATGGAGTTTCGAGGACGATTGTTGTTCGGTAAAAAATACACGATAGCGGCCAAGGAAATGTAATGTAACTGGTATTAGGGTACAATGTTTCCGGGTGGTTTTGTCCTAGCCGCACTGATATTATTTATTCCATTGTATGTGATGTTGCAGTGCGAATGAGGTTCTATTGCACTACAGCAGGCGCATGCGCTCGCCGCGGTCGTCACGAATGTTGCGAACCATATTATTGTACATTCTTAGCCTTAAAGCAATTCTTGCATATAGAAAATACATGAACGACGCAGTTGGTGTAAACATTAATATAACTTTTCAAAAACCATAACCATATATCCAAAAAGATATGTGGAGTTATTGCAATAGAAATTATGATATTAAATTATGACTTTTTATCCGATTAAACAAGTCGATTTCTCATCGTTAGGCAACGTTAATCGAACAAGACAGGTCAGAAGATAACTTAACGCCGGGTAAATATGCAGTGTACGGTATGGGAAAGAGAAATTTACGACGGTGAGACAGCCCGAGCCAATGTTGACCTCACGATTTCAATTGTCCATGCAAAATGTTGTGGGGAACGAAACGATGTCGCGATAAAGGCCATTCTAGTTTTGAATTCAAGGTCAAAAATGTTCCCTGAAACAGTATTGCAGTTAGATAAGATTATGAAAAGGCAGAGTTTAAAATATCGCAGTGATTAAAATTAACCACAGTAAATTGTATACATAGAAGCTCTAATACAGTTAACCACTCAACCCATTAGCTCAACTAATTAGTGACACGCGCAAACAAAATAATATTGGATTCCAGAGACACCGAGTTCCTAGTGTAAACAAATATGTACTTTAAGCATCCATCAAACCCAGAGCTTTATATCAGTATCGGCACTGATCGCACTGCGTGAAATTTACTACAGTAGAAATGTTTGAGTTTCGTAAACATGTAGTTTAACATCCCCACTATTAGATACCGTAATTGTTAACGCAGTTTGCACACATAACTAAAATAATCGTTCCCATACGTAACCACATCTTGATTTAATAGTTAATATTTAATTGATTGACGAGTACTGGCTATATGAAAGTTCTGAATCGCACTAACGAAGTTTTCACACTGCACTGCATAGATACGACCTCCGACGATCTACAGTCGGAGCCGCGGTTCCCCGGGCATACCACCTCGCCCGGCGGGAAGGCTTTGGTGGCGGTCGAGTCATACCTATCACTATTCCGCTCCCACTACAGTGCTTCGATGTAGTTCGTGATTTGTGGCGTAGGGGTCGCCACAATAACAATGTAATGGCTATCAAAACAAAGAATATGCTATGTTATTCAGCCAAAATTTCAACTTAAGCTTCGCGGTAAGGCTTCGTAATTTATAAGATTGGGCACACTAAAAAACGGACATAACTACATAAATGACAGGCAAAGTTATCGCCACAATTGGAGATAAAGATCCAAAAAAGGTCGAAATTTAATTTATTAAAAAAGAAAGTGAATGAAAGCAAATCGCGCGTGCTGTAATAAAATTTTTAATAATTCTAATTGGATTAGGTATATGGAATTGGATGGATACTAGTGAAGTGTAGACCTATCATAACGTTCTGGATCTGTGAGATAGTCCTCCACGCGGACTCAAAAAATTAAATTTTTGATGTCCGGGTGGATCGATTTTTCTAGGGCGGACAAACTTTTTTGTCTGCCCTATAGTAACTGAAGAATTACTTATTGTTAGTTAGGACTTACGTGTGATCTTTGAGTATCGCCTCGAGTCTGCCCGTGTGGGTGTTCCATATGTAGGCGGCCCCGTCGGCGGCGCCCACCGCCAGCAGCCGCCCGCCCGGCCCGAACGCCGCCCGGGACCAGTCGCAGCCAACTTTGAACGACTCGTGACTGGAAATATCATATTATCAGTTTATTTTTATTTTATTTATTTATGTTCTGGCAACACAAACAGTCATATATACCTACATCTATTGTTTTCAATATTTTCTATTACTGTGTTATACTACCTACTGAAAGTGCCGATAAATAATGTAGAGTATAAATTATTTATCACATGCTTTTAATATTCACGTGCCTATAAACTATTTGTAAGATGTGATTGATGATCATTCAAAATTTACAATCCAATTTACCTTCTTTAGTATGAGCAAATATTTTTTTTCGTTCGTTTCGTTTATGGCACATTTATTTCAATTGTATCCAACAATAAAAAAGTGGTAACTTATGATTAACAAATATAATATGTAATCATTGCCCATTTCATATATAGTGCACGTTGTTAGTTGATATAGGTATTCTAATCAGCATTGTGTGAAATATAATAGGTGAGAGAGTAATAAAATTATATAATCACACGGGAACCGTGTGTACGTGTGTTATTATTGTGATGTAAGTGCCGAGATATATCTTGCGAGTGTCTGGAATGGTTGCTAACTGCCTGTATATGAGACAGCACGCTATTTAAATCAAACCGTAATAGGAAGCAATAAAAAAATACAATATTTCGCTGCTTTGCATGAATAGTGATTATAATCACACGATCGAAAAAAAGCTAATTTTACAGTAGAGCCGTGTAGTAGTTTTACAGTATGTTTTATCTTAAATATATATTGAAGATTACAATTACAATAAAGAGTTTATTATTATTATTACTATTACAAACAAACAATGTATGCATCAAAATTCATTAACGTATTTCTGACATCGTCGCGTCGACAACGTCGCGCTTCTTTTAAAACAGTGATTTAAAAATTTTGGATTGCCAATATTCCATACATCTATACTTATAATAAAACTGTAGAGAGGTCAATTCTGTACATTGAATAAATATTCAAAATTAATATTGGAGGATGAATGGTGATCGATACTGATGCCAAAAATGCAATCAGTAAATTTTTTGTCTGTCTGTCTGTCTGTATGTGCACGCATGGATCAAAAACTACTGAAGGGGTTTTAACCAAACTTGGTACGATTGTAGTCAATTCTCCTGGGCAGATTATAACATAACGCTAAGACACATAGGAGCTGAGCAGTGACGATTAATTTGAAGCAAGTCGGATGAAAATGCGCTTTCGAGCTCTTATCCTCGCATACGTTTACTCAATTACGCAAAAACGGCTGAACGGATTTGGATGGAATTTGGCATGCACATTGTCAGGGGTACAGAGAAGGACACAGGGTACTTTTTATCCCGGAATTCCCGCGAGAACTCCGAAATTACCGCGGGTGAAACCGCGGGGCGCAGCTAGTTATGAATAAATTAAATATTTTTACTTTAGAAAAAACCAGCTGTTCCTCGCGGTTTCACTCAATTTAGGAGTTCTCGCGGGAATTCCGGGTTAAAAAGTACAATATGTCATTTTCTGTAGCTCTAAAAACGTGTATGTAAGTAAAATTTCATGATGATCGGTTGAGTGTTAAGGCGTACCTAAAAGATACCGATACCGATAGGCAGAGAGAGAGTTAGCATATTCCACGCGGTTTTATCCGCGTTAATTTCTGAGTTACCACGGTTAATATAACATTAGTGTTTGCTGGAAACCCATTCAAACAAACTTAAAAATATAAAAATTTCACAAAATGTCCTCATTGCGTGGCATTTGTTTTTGAACTCCTATTCTATGCTATTCATTATTTATTTGTTTTCTATGTGCAGACATGGAAAGATGTGCAATTTTATTCTTAAAGTTATAAATAAACCAGTACGTGGATCAGTGTGTATACGCACGTATACACACAAACGTTTACAACGTGTACAAACTTTTATGAAAAGCCCCACAAAAAGTCGTTAGAAAAACCATGACTCGATCTGGTACACAACGGTCACTATAGGACGCTACAAAAAAAAATCGTTTAACTTTACCAAAATCTTTTAACGTTAACGTATAAGGCTAAAGCAATAATATTTTTTCCTCGCAGTGCATGAAGTTTCCCTTAAAAAAAAAAATCTAACAACATACATACAGCCGAATGCAGAACCTCCTCCTTTTTGGAAGTCGGTTAAAAATAGATGATCGCATCGTACAAATAATTAAGCTATTAAATTAAAAGGCTAATCATAAATAATTATTCTACGAAAGTATTACCTGAATGAGCGAACAATTGTATTCATTCGCAGGTCTATCAGCTGTATCGTGTCGTCACGTACACATGCTAATAAATAGTTGCTATCTGTAACAATGGAAATGGGAAATTACACATACGGTATGTACAAAAAGTATTCACTACTTAAAAACCAAAAACACGACTTCTCATTTCTTAAGTATAAAAAAAATCTATACTAATAAAAGAGTAGAATCCGCGATTCTGTACATTGAATATTTTTACATAAAATTGAGAGGGGTGATAAAAGAAGAGTAACCAAGCCCAAAAAAAAGTTTTTAAAATTCTTTTCTGTCTGTCTGTCTGTCTGTTCACGATAATCTCCGCATCTACTGAACCGATTGGCATGCGGTTTTCACAGGTAGATTAAGCTTAGCCTGGAGCTACATATAGGCTTTGTTTCATTGAAATCGGATGTCGGGAAAAAAAGTTGTTGTATAAAAACCTTTCATTCGGGTGAAACCGCGGGGCACAGCTAGTATATAATATAACTAGCTGTCCCCCGCGATTTTGTCCGCGGTAATTTCGGAGTTCCCGCAGGAATTCCGGGAAAAGTACTCTATATCCTTCAGTAGTTTACGGTGATTTGCTGTTCCGCGCATTTATTCCGGAGTTCCCGCGGGAATTCCAGGATAAAAATTATCCTATCTTTTAAGTTGGGCCAAATTACAACATAGTGACCAAATTTCATCATAATCGATTCAGTAGTTTAGCTTAACGTGACGCTTAATTTATATAAATTAAGATAAGGTAAGATATATTACTAGATGTTCCCCGAGGTTTTACCCGCAATAAGTCGGGAGTTCCCGCGGGAATTCCGGGATAAAAGTACTCTATGTCCTTTTTTGTACCCTTGGCAACGTGTATGCAAAATTTCATGATGCTCGGTTGAGCCGTTAAGGCGTGAAAGCGTAACAGACAGACAGACATACTTTCACGTTTATAATATTAGTAGCGATGTAATAGCCAAGCCAAGTCAAAACAATAACCAGTCATTACAAAATCAAGCGGATAATGACAACACGATAAGATTTCATTATTTACAAAACAGTCAACCTAACCGATGTCACGAGGTCAATTCATAAATGCATTCGAGTTTACAAGCATCCGTGGCAGGGCTCAGCGTTCAGGGTTCTTGGGTTGCTTTGGCGTTTGCATTATTTTGTGGCACATTGGACTGATTAAAAAGGAACCAAGGGCTTTCGAGTAGTGCTATTGCTTTTTTCGCGGTCCAATCTGATTCGCTAAAAGGGGTCAATTTGGACACTGAACACGTGTCAGCGGCGCAATGCAACCAGACATGCCTCCGCGCAGATTGTCGATACCATTGATGGATCTGGTCCGACCGTGACCGGTAACTGTGAATCACCCTATTCATTTGTCCATCCATCGGCGACGAATTCGACGTGATTTAATCAGTTTCCGAACCAGCGATGTCCCGCCACATTGATTGATGGAAGGTATCAATCTCGCAGTTTCGTGCGCCGCGCCGTGCAGCGGATGGACCGTTACAGACAAAAAGGGATAGAGAAGCGCGTAACGGAAACGGGCATCGAGTGGACGTCACGTGCGTCGGGCCGACACGAATACCAACGCTTAATGTGCGATGCATTCAATTACCATCGAATATTAGATGCAACAAGATAAACATACGCTCTTGTCGGAGAACACATAACTATGTATGTTTCTCCATTTGGTTTGTGTGCTACTTATTGTTAGTGGATGAGTTACGTGGATGTACCTACAAACTATGACTACGTGCGCGACTCTCCCATTAAACACACACAATTTTATTTAATCAGTATCTCCCTATCTTTGACGACCCGATTGGCGCAGAGATCACCATGCCTACCCTCTAATCAAGGGGTTTCGGGTTCGATTCCCGGTGGGGGTGGATTTTGTGTGATGAACACAGGGTTCCATTTTCCAGTCTGGGTGTGTTTATATATCTATTATAAGTAATTCTATGTAGTATATACCACGTTTGCTTGGTTTCCACGACACAAGTTAGTAATAGCTTACTGTGGGATCAAGTAGATCTGTGTGTTGTGATGTGGATAAGTCAATATTCCTATTTTAGTTAATGCCAAATTAAAAATTACTGCAGCGAATCTTAATATTATTCAATGAATTTTCGTTTCTGTAGCCAAATAATATATTAAGACTCTTGGAATATTTATACACAATAGATGTGTTCTTACCTCTACTAAGATCAAGGGAGGTGACTTTCCCCTGAAGCATAATGTGATTCGCAGACAGTTCGGTGCGTATATCCCAGAAGCGTATCCTCTTGTCGAAGTGGCCCGAGATTATCGTTGAGCCAGCACCGTCTGACGTCACCAGGTCATTGCAAGAGGACCCGGCGAACTTTGTTTCTGTACCTGCGAACAGTTGTTTAGTTGATCATTCAATTAAGACTAGCCCATTGGTTATACATATAAGAAAATGACATAAAATATATTTTTAACGTATCTACTTACACATCCTGCTTCTAAGATCCCATATTTTGAGTGTTCTATCGTGACTTCCAGTGATCACTTTAGTAGGTTCTCCGAGAAATTTGGCCGCCATAACTTTACCACTGTGACCCGTTAACGAGTGCTAGAACAGAAAAAAACAACACATTTATTTCCAAAAATACAAGTAAAGTGTGAAGAATCGTTAATCAAGCAGTTCCCTTTGAGGAAATAAAATTGTCCCTTTATTTATTTTAGGAGCTTCCAAGTGAAAGCAGTAAGCAATCAGTAGATAATTGTTGAGGTTTTGAAAATGAGCTTTATCAACAAACTAACGTTTGGTTTTTGATAGCGTTCCGAGCGCGTTGACTAAAGCGGACTCTCATTAAAACCCAGTTCATAATGCAATGTTATGAAGGGAACAAAACCACATTAACGTTATAACTTCATTATTTTCTTTGAATGGTATAGCTTGAGAGTTGAGACCCATAAGGGGTTTATTTTTGGCCTCTTGCAACCGTATATCCTCAATAGGTAGAGCTTATCTAAGCTAAAATGACGCGCCCCTCCATCACACACACAACACACACAACACACACACACACACACACACACACACACACACACACACACACACACAACCGTATGCACACGCACAACCGTTTAAATATCGATACGACACATAAATCTGGTCTTGCCATTCGTCCTCAGTTGCCTCATAGTGTCGCCGCACTCAAACTATTAAAGAGATATTATCAATACATGATATCGAACATCTAAAACTGATTATTGAGTAGTGGGGCGTGTCATTTTAGTTTAGATAAGCTCTACTTTATTAACTTTATGTTGATATAAATTTTAGGTTTGTATTATTTTTATGATATTATCCTACTAATATTATAAACGCGAAAGTTTGTAAGTATGTATGAATGGATTGGAGGGATGTTTGTTACTTTTTCACGCAAAAACTACTGGATGGATTTAAATTAAACTTTACAATAATATAGCTTATACATTAGATTAACACATAGGGTACTTTTTATCCCGGAATTCCCGCGGGAACTTTGAAATCAACGCGGGTGAAACCGCGGGTCACAACTAGTAGTAAAATATTAAGTGGTTGAGTATATTGGTGGTTTTTTTTTAGTTTTACACGTAACGCGATCGGAATAAGCCGCCAGGCATTTGACGTTCGACATGCATTAACACGCGGCTCCCGTCGTGCCGCGACTCAATGAACGATTATTGTCCACAGTTTACAGTGTCGTGATCTCTCTTCGAGCATAGCTTCAGACAAGTACACCCTTAAATACTCTTAAAACTAATGGCGCACGAAGGTAAACCAAATGTACCGCTTATTTGCATCTTAAGTGCACACAATTAGAAGTCAAACTGTGAGAACCCATTGCTCAGCTTTCAGATTTATACAACTCTTATACAAGATAAATATTTTCATATAGAGTTTTATAGTCACGGTTAAATTCAAACAGTTCGCTTTGACTATTAATTATCATAATTAAAAAACCTTCACAACGAAATCATGAAGCCACGTCGCGGCAGATTTATTGGAGGGGCCGTTTATACCAAACATGACAGGTTTGCAGTTAAACATTCCCGACATGTTCAAAATGTCTCCATAACTCTGTGGTAATGCGCGAGCGCTCGGCTGACCTGCTATTGCCGCTCTTAATTACAGACAAAACACTCCGTTATCGGGCGGCGCAGTCGGCGAGTTTCATTCCATTTATGTTGAGTAAACAGTAACATAAACAAAAGTTGCCGTCGCAAACTGCGGCGGACACATCTATGCGCTCGTCTTCCAAGGCGGCTCGGAATAAATTGCATGGGCGGTGTGCACGCGTCGGCCCGCCCGCCTAACGATTATGACGCAAACTCGTCGCACAGTTGAAACTATTCGCAGAAGTCTTTAGTAATCGTTATTAACTTAAGCGCAAGCAGAGCCAGTAACAATTTACTTACGAAACAATTTTTCAATTAACGCTTTTCAAGTAAGTATGTTATATTTTCGTAGTTGAGAACGGTATACGCGAGTTAAAACTCCGAGAGACAATTTGACAGTTACAAATGATAAGACTTAAAAAGGCATGACAAGTAACTAAGACGCCACTTGCTTTGAACGATATTATAATCTGTATCTCAAATACCATTTTTTATCACGTTCGGATCAATGAAATTGCAGCTTTGCTTCTACTCGTACCTATATATGAACGCAGATAAGCAATAACATGTTAACCCACAAAATTAAGTTGTTGAAACAGAACGATTTATTGCGAGCTAGAAAACGTTTTTTAATTATGTGTTTACTTTATTACATTGTTTAAATATGTAACAATATGTTGAACATAAAAAAATTTTGACACAAATGGCGCTATAATTTTAAAACACGATTTACTCAAAATTTCTCCCGTGTGGGTTAACACACTATTGCTTATCTATGTCCATATATATGAGCAACGAGATTTAACGATATTTCCTTTTGCCTTTTGCGTCAGCGCATTCTTTTTGCGGCTGTTCCAATTCTCTTTTTGAGTAAATTAGCTCCTGTAATGTTCGGCGAGGAAGAATGAATTAAACTTAATTCTCGAAGCACCATTAGTGAGCGAACAGTGCTCTCGGTGAGCGCACAACGGGACCTTATCACCGTATTTAAAATTTATAGTAACAGCTAATTAAGAGTACACTCAATTGGCTCGTCCGTCGCGTCACGAATGCGGGACTCTTACCCGTTTATGCAACAGTTTCGGGTTATTGGAGAGCGATAGTCAGACCGCACTAATTGAGGGGGGTTAAGAGATACCATCCGGACAAGGAACGCTGGTTCTAACGAGCAAATATTAGTTGAAGATTGCTACTACGAGTACGTACGGCCCTGATTCACTATGATCAACAGCACTCCTCTAACGCAATCCCTAACGCTCTGGATGAAAAATAATCATTATTCAATACAATACAATATACTTTATTGCACCAAAGATTTTTTATTATATTTCATGGCAAAAAAGCGGCCTTATTGGTAGAAGCATTTTTTTCAAGGCAACCTTGATAATTTAGTATTATGTATGCCATTATATTATGCCATATTTTTATTTATTTTATCATATTTATTTAACACAATCCACAGCACTTAAAAACTACTTATGTATACATGTATGTATGACAAGCTGTCCATGTATTATTTGAAGAATAACTTCTTTGGGAATGGAGGGAAAACGGTTTTAATAACGTGTATTGAGAACCTCCTCTTTTTTGGAAGTCGGGTAAAAAGATTCCGCGATCACCTCAATATTTACGCAACTAAAACTGGGCAAAAGCTAGATTCATTAAAAATATATTTATAAACATTTTTATTTATAGGTACCTAATTTAATATTTCTTAATCCACTATCACTAATTGCATAACTGCATATACAGTACCTACTATAAATATGCAAATAGCGCCGTATAGTTGACCACATGAAGTCATCGCAGTTTTTAAACTACGTATCTAAATAAACAAAAAATTTGGCACACTTAAGAACAAACTTGTGCAATTTTAAGGTTACGGTGAAGAGGTCGATCGGCTATTAATAAACCATAGAGCCAGAAGGTGAGTATCAGAGATTCGTTACACTTATCTCAACTGAATGAATGCAGGAGCAGTGCGGCGGCGCTCTGAATAAATAAATATACCATGTGCCGCCGTCGCTAAATAACTCACTCCTTATAAATCACTTGATTTGAATTGCGCGCCTTCATTAGAGATTCGAGTTGTGGCGCACTATGTACGGAAATACACAATTTATTACTTCGCTTGCACAATTAAACACTTATCGGTTATCTTTTGCAGATAAGATATTATTGATGGCCAGATACCTATTCTGAATTTACATTAAATACATTTTATGCATTACCTACTGCAATTCAGCATCAAGTAAGAAAGCAAACTTTCTTGTTATTACATGTAGGCATTAGGATTCTAATCCACATATTTCATTATCATGAAGCCGCTTATTTACTTAATAATTGACTAGCTGTTCGCCGCGGTTTCATCCGCCATAGTTTCGGAGATCCCGCGGGTATAGGTACCGAGATAAAAGTACGCTATATTTTTTATGTACCTATCTTTGACAACGTGTAGGTAATATGCAAAATTTAATGTAATTTCGTCCGCGTTAATTTTCTTCCGAGTTCCCGTGGGAATTCTGGGATAAAAAGTAGCCTATGTTTTTCTCTGTACCCCTGACAAAGTGTATACGAAATTTCGTGGTGATCGGTTGAGCCATTTAGCCGTGAAAGCATAACAAATAAACAAACAACCAAACTCATTTTCGCATTTATAATATTAGTAAGGATTAAAAACACATTTGATCGATATCCTCTGTTTTTGTGGTAGTTAAATAATCTAAATTAATTATTAATTATAATAACTTCAGCCACATTTATAACGTTAATGACTATATAACTATAATAGTCTATCTAGTTCACAGTCACATAATTTAATGTTTTCATTTGCTACCTACAGGTACGGTGTATAAAGAATATTTCCAAAACGATAAACGAAGAACAAGCAATAGCAGCTCCATCATAAGGTTTTATGGCTGCTATCTACCTATCTATCAAATAGAGTTGCATAGGTAGGTACGCCATAAGAATTTACAATTAAAGCCATTGTAAATAGCATATATTAATCAACGCGTCGCTGACGGAAGTATGTTTGTGGGTCGACGAAACAAATAAAGTGAACGAATTTAATAGGCAATATGTTTTACTAATATACAGTAATTACAATACGAAAACCGTTCGGTTGTGTGATTGAGTACAGATAAACCCAGCCTTTTTGTTACAACCCAAATCATTAATACAATTAAATGGGTGTTAAATAGTATATTTCATTATAAGTGCGGAAAGCCTGTCATTGCAAAGAGTTCCGACAAATGTCTACCCGAGCCGAGGCGCAGCCGAAGGTGAGGGTTGACAGTCGGAACTAGTTGCAATGACGGTTCCGCACGTGTACTGAACAACTATTTTTAATACAGTTATGAAAAAATTAAGCAATTTAATAAAATATCAAAACACAACAAACTTAACTAAGTTCCAACTGTGATCAAGAGATGGCGCTAGTCGTATTAGTAATGCGAAACCTACGTTTCGCAATGCAAAAAGTGTCAAAGTCGTGTCGCCATTTTTGACAGTTGGCAAAGAGAACGCACGAGTTCGGGAAAGGTAAACAAAAAGCTCGAGTATGTAATAGCCCACATCCCGAACGCTAAACGTCCCTGCAATACGCCACTTTTTGAGCAACTGTATTAAAAAATAGATTCCCGACATTGCTTTGCAATGTGAAGGCGTGTAATTAAAAAATGAATGTTAATTGGATTAAGATGAACGTATGTAAACGTTGTCGAGTTATTATAATAAATCATAGAGCAAAGTTTCGTTTAGGTCGTTGAGCTAACATATAACTTGTTGTTTTATTTTGCAAAGAGAGAAGAAAAAAAAAACTCCGTAATACTATACATATTTTTATAAATGCTACTTGTGATGTTAACTACACTTGTAAATGATTTCAAATTTAGTATTTTAATGTGTTTATGGCTTTAAAAGTTAATTAAATCTAATTGTGAGCCGCGCGAGCTCAGATCTCGTTTTCCGCTTTTATACTTAAAATTCTTATCTAACGTGAGTTTAATTAATTGATTTATTTGGATTAAATCGCATAAAATCATAATTATGGTACATTGTGAATACGTGTTAAAGAACGTCTTACACATTGTTACAGATATGACGATAAAAATAAAAATAAGTCATTGAACTGAGCGGAAATCGTTTGACATTCAATATTACTTACCAGCTAAACTTTTTTGTATACTTTCACTACATCTGACAAATTTATTCTCTAAACGGTTTTTAATTAACTTTGATTCTATAGAGATACATGACACGTGATTAAAATAAAAACAGAAAAAAGTGTGAAGAAAACTCCCCTCTTTGTCAGAACCCAGAAATATGCCCGACTTAGTTATAAGTAACGGAAAATATATCTAGATAACAATGAGTAGAGTCTAGTTAAAAACCTCACTGTCCTCGTTATTGAATACATTCTCATGCCATAGTTTGATTTTTAATTATGATTACTTATTTATATAATTCCCTGGGTACCAATAAAAGCTCGCGTGAATATTCACGATCGTCTAATATATATAAATCACGTGTCACGTTGTTTGTCCGCGATGGAATCCGAAACTACTGAACGGATTTTTATAAAATTTTGTGACCATTCATAAAATGGTCCAACTTAAAAGATAGGATAGTTTTTATCCTAGAATTCCCTTGGGAACTGACCCTCAGTACTTTTTTCCCGCAACCTCCGCGGGAACTCCGAAATTACCGCGGGTGAAACCGCGGGGGACAGCTAGTATTATATAAATTACTATTACTGTCACATTCGTTGTATTTATACATATAAATATAATATGTCCTTACCAATAATAAATTTAGATTATTTATATTTAACCATCGAAAGTTAAAAAAAGGGAAGTATTGACATTATATTCACGAAACACAATCTTAAAAATAAACATTTAAATAATTTATTTTATGTATGTTTTCAGTGAAACGGGATTACAACGTTTCTATCTTTCTCTATACAGCATGTAACGAAATGGTGAAATAAAGTTGAATGAAAAATTAATAAATTATATAATAAATATAATTAGAAAAAAGATTGCACTTGATATTTTCAATAATTTTGCTATAGATAGATACGTAATTAATTCAAATTTAACAGTTTTCAAAAGTTTGCGTTTACATTTTTTGTGCCATATTATTGTATCACAAAGTTTTAGAATATTTGACCGTCTGTATTTCAGATTTCTGTTTCTGTTTTCATTTATATGATGGAATAATGCTTACATAAAATAGAGCTGATTAAAGAAAATCATTTATTGTCACATCTATTCTAATATCGTAACGAAAATCTTATGACATTTCACGGGCAAACCAACTGAAATATATTTTTTCCACCAGGGATAACACTCTGTATAATCTAATATTCAGTTTCTGTTTTCGTTCACGGAGGACAATAACACGTTTATCTCTAAAGACACGCGCGGTATTAACATAATTTTGACAGACTTACACTCTATTTGTATCTTTCGTATAGTATATATAATATATTCTTTTAATTTTATGTTTCTTACAGTTAGGATATTGTCAATTTGATCTTGCGTTTATTGACCACTTAACGAATTCGTAGCGTTATCTCCTTAGGAGTCACTCATCATTAATCCATACACATTTCGATCAAAGCTTAATAATGCAATTATAAAGCCTTTTTTAATGTGAGGCGTGACTCGTTCTCTCGATAAAGATACATCAATAATTCGGCATTTCTTTCTAAAAAATAAATCTGCCACTTTCCTTTCATTTATTAGTAAATTAAATAACTTGCATATTTTGTAAATGCGAACCAAAATGAGAAAAAAAAAAAGACAGATAGACCTACCTATACAGTTGTCAAGTTTTTGTACAATATCTATAAATTAGCTGGCATAATAAGGGAGTGCGAACTGCGAAGAGAATGCTATATCCATTACATGTATAATTAATTTGCCAGCCGTTAGCGAAGTAACAGTGGGAATTTATTATATTGAGGCGATTAGTGTCACTTAAACTTACGCGCGTGTATAAGTTTCGAAGAAGATGATTAAATATAGATAAAATGAAGGATGATTAAATATAGATCCAATTTAAACGTGAAAATAAATAAAAAATGCAAAGTTAAAAGTTTACAGTTACAAAATCGTGTTGCTAAAATGTCACGGAACTGCTACCGGATAACCGAGGTAAGTACATTTCAAACCGTTCAATTTTATTGTAATCACATACAATACCATCAAAAGTATGGTATTAATATGAAAATTTAGGCATATAGGTCACGTATCTACACAGGATGTTGATTAAAGCCTCGTAATTATTGTCGCAGTAAAGAAACCGTTATCAGAAGTAATTTCGACTGCATTCGTGAATGTAAGTAGTAAAGCAGTATTAATAAAAATAAAGCAATAAAGGAGAAATAAAAATACCACCATGGAATTGCGAAACAATCTTGTAAGCTTGCTCACAAAGTACTAACTAATAATTTAACAAAGGCTTCTATTTAATTACAGTGCTAACACGATGCACCGTAGCACTGGTAGCGGGGTTGGGACTAGGGTTGCCAGATCTGCAGGCATTACTGCCAATCTATGATCTCTAACGTTATAAACTTGGAAAATTTTACTTTTGTTTGGACGATTTTACGTAACCAACTGTCACCTGAGCGGCTCAAGCGTCCGTTTCAAGATCCAAAACGAAAAGGTCCAAAAACTCGACCTAGGTTTTTTTAAAACCTAGAAGAGACACCATAGCAGATCCATCTTAAATCTTTACTTCACTTTGCCGTACGGCGGGAGACTACTAATTCATTCATTGACGACCCGATTGGCGCAGTAGGTCACCATGCATATTTACCCGCTAATTAAGAGGTTCCGGGTTCGATTCCTGGTGGCGGTGGACTTTGTGTGATGAGCAGAGGGTTCCACTTTCTAGTCTGGGCGTGTTTATAATATATATCTATAGTATAATTTGTATGTAATTCTATGTAGTATAAATCTTGCCTGGTTTTCATGACACAAGCTAATAACAGCTTACTGTGGAGGGATCAAGTAAGTAAATCTGTGCGTTGTGAAGTGGAATATTATTATTATTTTGAAAAATCAAAAAGCCATTGCGTGACCATCGTAGTGGGGTCCGACCATCTGGCAACCCTAGTCGGGACTGGAAGCTGCGCTGGCGCACAACTCGGGGACGCCGCGCCGAGTCGCGCTCACGACGCGACAACCACCAGCGATTTATGTGTGGGAGCGGCGGGTCATAACCCCCGGGTATACGAAAATTATTAATACCCCTTATAAATTAGCGGACATCCAGTAGAACAAACTGGGGCAAAGTGATCAAAAGTGATAGCCGTAATGGATTTGCAGTCATTTGTGTTAGTCGAGACTGCCGTTCGAAATCACGACACGGAATGCTAGAAAATAAAGTACAGCAAAGGTTTAAGTCTGCAAAAAAATAAAATTCATTTCCGCAGTCAGCATAATTTGTTCGGTCCATTTAGAGGGACTCAAAACGCTTCCGGTGCTCTTTGTTTTGATGGACATAAATATTAAACCAAGTTTAAAGAGACATCGATCTGAGAAATGTACGGCACAGCGTAGATAATATATTCATATTTAAACCGGTAAATTAAATTACATTACAGATCGTAAATTTTATATCTAAGAACGCAACATCACCGGTATTTTCGCACGCTCACGTAAAATTGCTCAGTCAAGTATAAGTGTGCTGTCGAAATGAAATTGGGCGATCAAAAAATTATGTGACCGTGTTACTAGGTGGTAATGTCTTTATGGCGTGACGACACCATATCTGATGCGCTTATAATAGCAGTATCGGGATCGCGAGTGTTAACTTATCGATACCGGTTACTCGCGAGTTTACGATATCGCTTAATAGAAGCGCTAGGTGTGAATGCAACTTGGTAGAAAATTTATGTTTATTATTTAACTAGCAGTGCCCCGCGGTTTTACCCGCGTGAGTTTCGGGATTCCCGCAGGAACTCCAAAGTAGCCTAATGTATTCCTTATAACATCAGTTAATTAGCAGTGAAAGTCCGGTCAGTATCGGTCCAACCATTTCGGAGATTCACCCGCGTGAGTTTCGGAATTCCCGCAGGAACTCCAAACTTCTTTTATAGGTACTTACATATAAACCTTGTCTTGACACTAAAGAACACAAAAAAAAACAATTATCCAATTTGGTGCTGTCGTTTGGAAGTTATGCGCTTAGCAACACATTTGGAAATTCATTTTTACTATATAGATTTATAGAACACAGGGGGGTGGCTAACCTTTTTAAGTTTGAGGTCTAGCATGATTTAATTATTATTAATAAACGTACCTATTAATAAACACTAGAGAGCGTATCGAGTTTGAGTATAGCATTTATAAATATGGGCCTTAGAGTTTAGACTCTCGCGGGCTAGCTAAATGACCAGTACGTATGTTGCGGTCGACATCTAAACTTAGATAAGTTAATAAACGACCCGCTTAATATGTTTTTGGTATGTAAACATTTCCTGAATAATTGATGATGCCGAAAGTAAGCAAAACTTCCTCCATGTGCGATCTGCGATTTTTTGTAATTAGCTAGAATAAAAAAAAAAGTTTCACTGTTCAAACGCAGTATTAAAAACAAAGTTGTCAAGTAACATTTAAGTATTTTCTCAAAAAGTTTGTTGCACAATCAAGACCAATTTAAACATAATATTGAGGCTTCATGTTGAGGTAATAAGGCATCGGAGATAAATTTGACAAATTGTATTTTTATTATGTTCAATTTACTTACTTTCCATCATAATGTGAGGAACACGCATAAATCTTGTTTTTTCGTCGAGTATTAAGTTTACACATTCGTGATTACTTAATAATGGGTAAGTATGCTTTCATTTACAAATACAATTGCCTTATGACCAAAAGGGCGAAGTTTTATGGTATTTACTTACCTACTTATAATTCAGTTTCTTCGCAGCTACCTATCTCAATTGCAATTTTTTTGTTCTTCCGTATATTCTATTAAATTTTGTTTAAAATACTATTTTCAATTTACGATTAGTCAAACTTGAAATATAGTAAAGTACATACTTTTATCTAATGTACAAACATAAAGTAACTTAGTAGCGCACATTACTGCTATTTATTAATATTATATAGGACTAGTTGTGCTCCGCGGTTTCATCCGCGTTAATTTCAGAGTTCCCGCGGGAATTCCGGGATAAAAAATACTCTGTGTTTTAATCTGATGTAGAAGCCATATTATTGTAAAGTTTCATTTAAATCCAACCAGTAGTTTTTGCGTGAAAGAGTAACAAACATCCATCCATCAATACGCATACTTACAAACTTTCGCGTTTATAATATTAGTAGGATATTTAAATGACATAGATTGTAGTCAATTTTGTTGTAATCTATTATATTTCATGGACGAATGATCGCGTCGTAGAGTGCTTTTTGAAAGAGCATTCAGAAATAAAATAAATATAAACAGGCATGACAAAAAGTAATTTAAATAACTATTATTGCCTAAAGAAGAACGTTACTGGAGGTCAACGTATGTATAATAACCCCATCAGCGTGAATTCGCCGCATAACATCCGAGTTGTAAATGTAACTCGGCTATATTCTACACTGGTGGGGACCGCGAAAACAACCAGGATCGTTCCTACTTGCAATGTCTGTCTGTACCAATTTCGATTGCCCATTGCAACAAGTCACCGACGACCGGGACGCGCACAGCTTACCTATTGTCGATAACATGTGTGGGTTTGAACTGCATCCAGAACATACAAACGATAATATATTTTGTACAGTCAACAGCAGATATATTTAGAGCACAGCGTGTATCCAAATAGTTATAGGTACACTCAAAAAAGGTCAAAAACATTCAAATGATTCTTAGCATTCTCGTCAATATTATCAAAAAGTTTGTCAAATAGGTATACGTTAACAAACAGATCTTCCCTAATGCCTTATCATCAACTGTTGAGGTTTCACAATGACCACTTTCAGTTTGCTACGAGATATGTGACAACGTGTGTGCTCAGTTATAATTTAAACACGGAGATCGGAGTACTTACAACAATCAGAAAACTTGGTGATTATATGGTCACTTTGAATGTGTAGCACTGAATTGTTTAGCTATTTTGGATGCTGACTTATAAAACACACATAGTCCTACGATAGAACACGCGCTATTTTCTTTTCTTTCCTACACCGGACGGGACGTAATATTACATTTCTTTGGCATTGCACACACATAAAGTTGAAATAATAGCTAACTAGAAAGTGACAACAATGCTTTCTATTCAAATCGTATGGCATGCGCAAGTAAAAGTAAGTTTTGTGCATTATCATCATTAGAATAATCGGTGGAGATCGATGAAGCGTGAGAGTGGTTAACAAAAGATAAGCGACAAACAGCCATTGCTACAGTACCTTACTATGTTCGTGATCATCCAATTTTTAATGAGCCATTCACTAAATTATACGTTCTTATCCACAGAGAGTAGGTACCCATAACAATCAGGATTTGAATGCACGCTTTGTTTATTTTTGAAAGTGAAAGTCGATTACTCATTTGGAAGATTTATTACTGGAATTACCAAAAAATTCTCAGGAAAACTAGTAAAATAGCCAAGTTACAATTTAGGATCGGTAATTAGCCTAGGTATGTGGTGTAGCTATCGGTTAATGTGGAATAGTTTCTACGCCGTACTTCAAAAGTCACGGGCATTACATTTCAGCTGTGAGCACGCTATTCCGCTAGTCGTTTGGCTTACAGACTACAGCATATTATAGCTACAGTGTAGGCAATGTGTAACGGACAAAGGGTCGTTCGCATTTTGTTCTGCGTGACAGACAATGCGCATTTCATGGCATTCACGTGACCACCGCGCCGGTAGGAGAGTGACCATGTCGCTTCAACTACTCGTGGGTGTTTGCATTTAATATGCATAAGAATCTCGGAGATCAATTATTATTTATTGCTTTTGCAAAATTGATGCAACGGTATTGATAAGAATTATACGTATCAGTTGTGTGTACAAAGTAGTTCCCTTTGTATGGTACGTCTCTCCCATTTTTACCGGAAACGGGGATAGTTGAGAATGACCCCAAACTCTCTTGACTCGATACTATATGTAGCTTGACTGACTATACTAGCTTTATGACAGTGTCTGTTTATTATGATTATCATTGGAGCGATGAGTCGTTCAGAAAATTTCAAATGGATTTTTTAAAAGATTTTAAACATTCTTACTGTCGCAAAGACTAGTAGTGCAATTTAGATTTTATTTTTCTTTTTACATTGCCAATCAAAATTATAGAACTCCAAATTAGAAGTGTGACTAATTTCACTATACAAACTATATGACGCGGCTATCTTTATGTCCATAAGGTCCTCACATTACATGTACAGGTCGCAGATACTTAACCAAAAAAATACCAATTGATACATTAAATCATTCATCATCGTTCAAATACTCGAACTGGTGGAAGGCGGAGAGTGTAGCTTCTTTATATAATCTTTATTCTTTGCCCTAAGCAACTAATCCGGTATGTGTAGCGAGACTATGTATATTCGTTGAAGGAGGAAGTCAAAATAATGCGCATGTAACGAATAAGCGAGACTAATACTGGTGTAACTATTATATCAATGGCCTGCCGTATCTAATGTGACTCGAGCAGTTCTTGCCAAGAGAATTCGCTTCAAAAATAAGCGACCAGATATAAAAGGTCTTTGACCACTAGGAACAACAAAATTATTCTATTACCTATAGTAATTATGATCCGCAAATAGAATAGTCGATCCATTAAACTAAAATAACAATAAACAATTTATTAGTGTACTTATCAGTTTTTTCATGATAGTAAGAGTACTTACCTACTTACTGTTACTAATCTGTTATTGTTATAAGATAAAACGTGTGAAACTCTCGCGATAGAATCTACAGTGAAGGCGATGAAATATAGCGAGTTTGAATTGTTTTACATAGATCTTTCTATCCATTTTAAGGTTAAGAGCGCTAAAGAGTAGTTCGTTGATGTACGATGCCGCGGATAATACGCTGCATGATGTTGATCTTGGAGATTTGGAGTTAGTGAGCTACGCATTATCTCTTAACCCGTTAGTGGATCGAGCACCAACATGCAAATGAACTGTCGGCTTCTTGGCCGTGTTATGCGACCCAATTTAAAACCAAACAGTTTTTGTGCAAGTTTTAATTACATTACTTAGAAGTACTAAGTGAGATAACAAACAAAAAAATAGGGGAAAAGAAGTAGAAACACAAAAATATATTATAGATTTCACGTATTATTTTTGTAAAAAATATATTTACATATATTTACATATATATTATGGAGAATCATCTCAGTAAAAGAAAGTATACATATTAATTGTTGATCACTCAAGTTTGATGAAACTATTAAAAAATAGCGTAAATGGTATAATTATAGTTCTACCTTTTAACCAGATACGCAATAAAATTAAAGCATCGAGCAAGCGCAAATTGGTATCGGCGGATGAGATCAACCTCCGTATATCAAATTTAACGGAGCGGAACCGGGAATTGCAACGAACACCTCGTAAGCCAAATTTCGCACCCACGTATATAAACACACGTAGGCATACACTCGTTTGCCGGTACATTCACACCACGCATACATCAGAAACCAGCGGACCACGGCGAAATGTCTCAGTTTGCTTAGAGCCAACAGGAAGTGTGCGCTCCATGTCATAGACAGGAATAGACGAACTCTAACCAAACGTAATTTGCTAAATATTGTGTAAGCTCGTTGTTCACTGACATTGAGAGAGCTGGGATGAACATTGCAGGAACAGTTGTATACCGAGATCAAATAAATAAATCATCGGAACCACGTATGTAATTCGCGCGAAAAAAAAATCGGAAGTGATATAATCATAGTTTAAAATTGATGTAGAAGAGTATTTGAAATAAATAGAGATTTACAAATAAAATAGAACAATGAAGCAAGTAACTATCGTAATGATTTATTTCAGTACAACACGGAGATGTGAATATTTGTTGTCTGGGATGTAATGTAAGGTACACAATACTGGGCGAGCGACAGCGACCTTCCACGGCACAGATAAGGGGAATCTGTGCGAACACAGTTCCCTTTGACGATACAATCGTGGGAACAGAGACGTTAAATCGCTGGGCCGAAGACTACATAATTGTTCCTATGAATAGGCAGTGAATGAATGGCGACATTTTGCCTACGTTCAAATATTCCTTAGTTTGTAATTATTATTTTAAAGCCACATGCAAAAACAAAAACTTTGCTGTATTGGCAATAATTATGACCATATGACCTTTCACGTAGGGGGAATCTGAAAAAGGTCGCAACTATGTGATAAGACCGCCGCTTATATATTCTTTTGTGTGTTGTAATATTGTTCTTTCGTGTTCAATAAAATTGAATAAATAAACAACCTTCAAATTTTAATGCCCAATCAACAAATATATGTTATCAACATTGTTTTGGAACCAATTTTATATGATATGAAGAAACAATTTATTAAGACATAGCGAGACATATAAAAAGAGATAGAGAAAGAGAGAGACATAGATACATTATTATTTAGGAAAAATCATTAACAATACAATGTTCTATATCAATTTAAAGACATCTAATTTATGGTTGTGGTTTAACATTAAAACAGAAGGAAAATCGATCATTTATTGTCCGGACACAAGAACCGTGCAACTGGACATAATTGTCTATTGTTTGTGCACGCCCACCCAATTGGTCACGGTGAACAGTTTAAGGCAAAAAAGCAAATGAAGAAGAGTGTAACGATAAAATAACGTATGACGATTTATTCTAGTGCCATTTGCTAAAATAGATAACAGATAATATTTATCGACGGGATTCGCCCACCACTGAGTTTGGCTGTCAAGACTACTCGGGATCATGTTGGTAATTTATCATCAGTTTTTGTCGCATGAAGTGAATGACCATGCCTGCTCCTTTAGCCGTCGCAAGTCGTAACTGTATATTAATGAGCTTTGTTTTTCGAACTATAAAATGTCATAGCGTTCTTGCAAGTGGCTCTAGATGTTATCATAAAATGATCGACCTATTTGGTTAACATGATACGTAAAAGACTGGGTTATGATATATATTTAGCAAAAATACGCAAGCTATGTTCAAAGTTTAATTATTAAAAACAATGGCAAGATGATAAAATATACCTATAAGAAAAAAAAAATCGCGGCAAAAGCAAAAGATGACCGCCACGAAGCATCCACTGGGTGGTCAGCAGTGGTAAAAACAACCTGTGTATACAATACAAGCTGTAACTCCGCGGTTTCACCTGCAATAATTTCAGAGTTCTCGCGGGAATTCCGGGGTAATAATATCCTATTACACTCAGGAACATTGTAGCATTCTATTGGTAAAAGAATTTTTAAAATCGGTTTAGTAGATCCAGAGATGACCACAACGTCACATACAATTCACGTTTTTTCAATGTTTTTAGTATATAATACTTTTACAGTTAAATAACATGTTAGAAATATTAGCAAAAATAAAAACATTGCCTAGAAAGTTCTTGCTGTAATATACCTACTATATACAAATATGAGGTATGTGGAACTGAGAATTAGTGGCAAAAAAAAAACAATTACATATTTAAAACTGAAAAGATTGAGACACATACGAAAATCAAAGGTGAACAAAAAGACCGTATAAATCTACTAGACGTGCTTAATGATAACGATACTAACAGATGGATTACAACGATAAAAAATAAATAAAAATATGTACCAGATAACTTTCATGAGAAATATTTGCTCTACATACTTGTTTTCTAAGGAGCATCTGCGAATCAGGAACATTAAATTTTACAATGTGATAGTGTTAGTAATTAGAGGACGGTGCACCGTGAGGAAGATGTTGCTATCGCGGTATCCGGCGCCGTGCGCTATCTTGTGAGAGATCAACCAAACAACAGCGCAGCAACACATATTATACCACTCCGACAATATATGCTTGTAAAACCATATAAGAAAAGGCTGTTACTTAATCTTTAGAATGATTTTGTAGAACACGAATCCTTATTTAAGTACAAAAATGTAACTATGTTGCATTAGAGTGTTCTTTGTAAAAATAAGCAATGTGGAAATGATAAAAAAAATAATATATGTTCTTGTCCTAGTTACTACCACTTATTTTACCAAATTACATTTTGGGCCGCAATCACTACGATAAACTAAACTTCGACTCTTTAGTATTCTGCGGGGGAAATAATTGTATGGGGTAAAGTATTTTTGTGATAAACATCCCGAATAAGGAATGAACGCCGAACAAAAATAGAGGTCTTTGTTTAATCAAGGATATAAAGCAGATAATAATAGTAATGGATGTGCAATAAATAAATAAATAATAATTTAATATATCTTTCATACGGAGACAATGTATTTTGGAATAAAAGATGTTGCATTAGTTTCTTTTGTAGACCTACCATGATAGGGAACGTTTTTATACAAATAAATACTGAAACTTGACTTCAGAAGAACAAAATACCTATTGCGACAGATGATCTTATGCCGTTCATGATGATATTATAAAAAGTTGAATACCATTTGTATTATAAATTCAAGCATCTCATACAAAAATGCGTATTTTACTCTGAACAAAAGAGTGAAGTGTCGTCTCAATCGATTTCAGACTCAGAATGGTTCTCTTAACACTGGGCTGACTTCAGGACTTAAACTCATTAATACTGGCGAAGTGTTCATTAGCATCTGAAGGGTGGTAAGACGTTGGAGTTGGAAGGAGGTGTTACACGACACGGATCACACTAGTTTGCGGTAACTGTTGATAATTAAGATTGGTCGCTTTAATAGTCGTCGATGGTAACGGCGCAGCGCGTGCGCCGGTGCGAGCCGCTTCCGCGCTACGCTCATTGAACTGGCCACTGCTGAGCGCTTCTTGCAATGATCTACACCGTTTCGTTAACAACACATACGGCATATCTATCAAAATCTATTTATAAACTGGGAAAATTATAAACCAACAATTTTTGTGCTCGCATCGATGGTTGGAAGATTGCCTGATGAATTATTTAAAATTTCAAGCACGTCTTGTAGCAAAATGGAGCAAAAGTTTACAATGATAATAATAAATATTTATTAGGCAGTTTCAAATATGCCAGGTATTCTAGAGACTTCTTTATTTGGGCTACGTCGAGATATAAATTAAATTACATGAAAATAGAACACGATTTTGAAATGTAACATAACATGAACTAGCTATGACATTGAAAAATAACTGACGAGCTATTGCAAACAAACAAACTAAATATTTATCAAGTGATTTTTTATCGTGCTACATAAGCAGATACAAACGATAATATGATGTAGATATTTCATAAAACGACGAAGTGAATTGATGGGTACTGCAGATATTTTTATGATGATTATTTTTGCATATTTTATAGATTGTTCGTGTGAGGTATGGTAATAGTACTTAATGTTATATGTATCTACGAATAATAATAGTTTGATTTGTTAATCGCTCAAAAGTATAATATCTCTCGAGGACACTGTCGAACTAAGTCGCATTAACATAGAATGCAACATTCGATGCTAATTTTATACTCGTACTATAAATATGTAGTATAATTTCAAAAATATGAATTCTTAAAAAAAATATATATATTTAAAGAAAAAGCTCCGAACCACACCGACAGTCGGCACGAGCGTAATGTGTAACGCTTTAAGATGGGCAAAGGAGCGGCGGCGTATCCATTGCGGTGCGGTCTCCAAACGATTGTATTTGAAGTATGCAGAGTTGTTGAGTTATCGCTGCTCGTCTGTCGGGGCCTTTGGCTTCATGCGGCGCTTCCGCGACCGTCGCGTGTCCCCGCCGATATGAGCATGACGCCCGCGGCCCTTTTGATAATGCTAATGTTTCTAAGATAGCCCTATGAAACGCCGGCGCTGATACACGACCCGGAGTCACATACAATGACCGCACTTGCTAAATGTTAATCACGCTCACTGCTAAGATTTCAACACAAAGGAATATTTCCGATCAATAAGATATGGTATTAAATGATACGAACAACTAACATAATATTACATATATGGAATTCTGATTTTATTGCTTGAAAAGTCGTGAGGACGAGGGACTGTCTGGCGCAGTGGTTTTCAAAGTGGAGGACGGGCACCTATAGGAAGTCACGATGACATTCAAAAGGGGGTTCATACGAAGAGCTCTGTGAAAGTAGCTACGTATATTTATAGCTGGGCGAGAGTGAGCTGGGCTAAGAGTTAGAACACCGTAAAAATGCCAAATCGATCTAACGTCAATCTCGTAGGAAACTAGTCAAGTCTAGTTCTTAAAATTTTATTTAAGAACTAGACTACCCATTAAAATTGTCACACAGGGCATTGACATTTTCTGTTTGCACGAAAAGGTTTAATAAAAGTTTGGGAATCTCAGAAGTTTAGCACATACCAATCATAAGATGTCGGATACAAAATTTATTGACGCGCTAGGCGGCCACGTGAGACAATTGTTCGTAAAGGACAACATAACGCTCCTCAAAATACAAGAATAGTATAAATAATAAATATGAAATCAAACACTTCCGAAGAAACTGAATAGTACATAGGTATCTACCGTATCGCAGCTCAGCATTTATTTCTACAGTACGATTTTAATGCACTGGACCGAATTCGCGCGAAGACATGATTATTGTGTGCTATTGTTTTAGCTGTTTTTTATTAATATGGTATTTGTGGTGCGACTTGGATACAACGACTTTATTATTTTTTATTTTATTATTATCCGTAATTACGTATATATACGCAACTACATAGTTGCGCTGTTTCCATTGTTAACGTAGGTACTAATAGTAAGTACTATTATAAAATTAATGATTATTATCGTCTTATCAAATTAATATAATTCGAAACCCTTTTTTATTTTGGATTCTTCTTTATTAAATAAAACATTGTAAGTATATGAATTGTATAAAATGGTATGGTAAATGGTAAAAAAGCTCGACACTAACTTACAGTGTAGGAATTTAAAGGCGAACTCACCATTGCAACAGACAATATGCGTAAACGCTGGTGTCGACTTGTACAAGTTGTACGTGATTGAAGGCCAAACTGCTTATTTTAATGACATTAATTGATACAACCGTTACGACGCAATGATGACGTATTGTGGAAATAAATTGATTATATCTAGAGCGTAACGTCCGTCCAAAGTTCCAAACGCAGAAACAGCCGCCTCCGCGAGACAAACGCGCCTGGCAAGTGCGAATACTAAAACCTGTGAATAGGGATGTTGATCACTTATGAAAATCAATATTCTAATTAGTTCGTCAGTTAGAAAATAAAAAAAAAACAATAGACACATATTCTTTGGTTTTTCAAATTAATGAAAATATACAGAGATAAAGCGCATTAAAGTTTAGGGTTGGGGCTCGTAATGTCATTAACCGCTATAAGCCCCCCCCCCCCCCCCCATACAATCTACACAAGATAGTGACGTCACGTGAAATTTCAGCTCAATGTATCGCCGTTATTTTTTGATTACGTAAAAAATGAAAAAAATACATGTCCAATTTTTTTTATTAATCTACAAGATAAACTACAAAAACGAATTAGTCCACTAGCCCATTGCGGTATTCCCGCGGGAACTTTTTGTTTCAGAATAAAAAAATATCTGTCAATCTGGAATACTGTTGATTCAAAAAATCAGTGAAGAAATCTTTACATTTGATTCAGTAGTTCAGAGATTACCCCTACAAACTTACAAATTTTACCTCTTTTTATCTTCTTAATATATAAATCACGTGTCACGTTGTTTGTTCGCGATGGACTCCGAAACTACTGAACGGATTTTGATAAAATTTGGTAACCATTTATAATATGGTCCAACTTAAAAGATAGGATAGTTTTTATCCCGGAATTCCCGCCGGAACTCCGGAATTAATGCGGGGAACTGCTTATAACCGTAAACTACAGCACTTTTTTCCCGGAATTACCGCGGGAACTCCGAAATTACCGCGAATGAAATTGCGGGGGACAGCTAGTATTACCTACTATAGATAATTCGTTTGAACAATATTAATGTATTAGCACAGGCAAAAGTTATTTTCCTGACATGTAATTTTAAACGCATATAATAAAAAAAAAACTTTAGATTGAGTGGTTTTTATACGAATGTACGAATATTGCATGAGTATGTTGCAGGCACTTAATTTTTTGCTACCATTTCTAATGTTTGAGAATCATGTGAAATCTGAACCTAAATATGGAAGAAACGGACAGTAATTGTAAGGCAGTCTCTAAAATTTATATGCAGCAATGAGGAAATAATAGCAGAATTAAGTAGGTATAAGTGAACCATAGCGAAATAACTGGAGGTTGCAGCTATTTCTATTGTTAAAAAAATTACTGTGACTCTGAAATTTAAAATATCACAGATAGATCCTATAGGAAAAAAGATATTACTAACAATTATAACGGTAAAATGATAGTGTTTCCATTTTTAACCGACTTCCAAAAAGGAGGAGGTTCTATGTTCGATTGTATGTATGTTTTTTTTTTTCAAATTAAGATTTTTAAACAAAATAAAACTATGCATATACTAAATTAACAAAAAAAGTAATGAGAAAATAATTACTTTAGAGCAATCGCCCTTTATGATAGTGAAAAGTACGTATACATTTTTTTAATTAACATCGTAAAATTTCTTTCCAAATCTAATAGATAACGGTAGAGTAGAAATTAATCAATTTCCTGTGAGTATCGATCCAGAAGTTGAAAAGAGTAGTCTCGGTCACGTTTTTATGACGCGGTGAAAACATTAGACGTGTGAACCCATAATTTACAACAAAATTTTTAGTGCATTGAACTTGAGGCAATTTAGTAGCGAACAAGTGAACTTCTCGCATAATAGTAGGTACTTATACCATCATAATATAACAAATTCTCTCGCATTATCGGATGAGAAAACGCAGTCGCTTGTGGTTTACCGATGTCATGTTTTCTGGTTACATATCTAGCAGTGGGAAGGCCCATATTACCACGAAACGCGGTACGTACTGGCAACAATATTGAAGGCATGTCTACGGTAGCGTGAATTTTATATTTATGGGACATTGAACTTTGTCGTGATATTTTATAGGCACGTTATATTAGCTAAATGATCTACAAAAACAGATCTTTGTCCGCGCAGCCAATTGTCCAACGCTATAGTGATTCATGCACGTCTGACGTCTTTTATCAGGTCAGGGGTTTGCTACGCTACAAATTTTCCTATTCAACGGAAATAAGTTGCATAATTTTATATTTTTATATTGTTGGGAACTAATTCGTAAATACAGGTAGGTAGGTAAAAACAGCTGAATTCCGTTAGTTTCAGACGAATCAGTCTATAAAGTTTAGGTGAGTTTTACAGGAATAGAATTTAGCTGACGTTTTAAGGGAACCGCATGTATCTACTAATCTTGTAGGTATTCATATATCTGTTATATCGACGCCTAGGGAGCAGCGGGCGCGGCGGTTGTATAGCACTCTTGGGCGGGTAATGCGCAGCGAGAGCCGATGCGCCCCGATACGGGACACTTTGCTCACTTCCTACACCTGCCTAACATAAATTCGGTGTGCGGGAATCGAATATTATTATTATTCAATCGTACGATCGGGGTCCGCGCGGGGGCCATAAGTCACGGCGACGCGAGCGCCGGGGGCCGCCGTGAGCGGAGGCGCACGACCGCGATGCCATCGCTACGGTACTCGCCGCTAAGCACTCACCAAATCCGAACACCCCCGACCCACAGTCAGCAGGTCACTCTAGTTCTACGTACCTCTGCTCGAGTTACCAAAAACGTCAACGTATCTTATAAATAAACATCTCAATCTCCAATCTCGTGGCGTTACCTGAACTGCGCTAAGCTTAATTTATAGGTAAGCGAGTAATATTGTCATGTCCCATACCCCATACCCACCTCAGTCGATTTGCTCCATAACGGGTGAGATATATTAGGTCCTGGAATGTCTTTGAAAACAAGGTATATATTTTTTTATGTCATAGGGGAGGGGGCAAACGGGCAAGTGGTTTAACGATATGTTTTTCCTCGTCGAATTCTCATGACTGAATACCTAAATAGCGTCCGTTAGGCTGACCTGTCTTGCGAATCACGTGTGGAGTATGTATGTATAGTACGTACATATGTACGTATTGTAATAGAAAGAGTATGAGTAATGAGTGGTGGTAGAAACAAGTAAAATATCAGGGTAACAGATTTAAGTTTAACCCTGAGATGTTTAACGTGGCAGGTATTAAAATTGATATAGTCGAAGTCGTTATCCATTGTGTACCACCAAGTTCTATCGGACGACGACATTGGCTCCGAGCGAACACTTGTTTTATAATCGTGATAGGTACAACCTATTGAAATTTAAATCTTCGATAGTATACTGGAGCACCTTTCTCAGAAGTCATTAGAGATGTTCCGTTGAAAGCTGTACCATCCTCGAAGTTTTTTGTAATAATATTATGCAATGAACTTACTAAAGGAAACGGATGAATCATTAATCATCGGGTTGAGTTCGTTCTACGTTATAGTTTTATACGTAAGTAATTACTCAGGGAGATTATTTTTTGTAAAAAATTATGTTGGCTTTATACATAAAGCGAATTAAGTTGTAAATCAGTTTATAGGAGTTTTAGTAGTTAAGACGCTAACTAGCGATATTAGTTTTACACTTTTTAGATTGTAAAACTACACAAAATGGCGATGAAACATTGTAACGCAGCTTGATTTTAATTTTCAAATTAGTATAATTTTATAAATCTCTTGCTTGAAAGAAACACAGCACTTAAGAAGTCAGTTAAAAATATAGATAACCTACTTGAAAAAAGTTGCTTTGCTTGTAGTCCGACTTAAAATATAGGCTTTGTTTGATCGACATCACGGAATGGAATGAGGCAACCTCATTTTATTTTTGCCGCAGTAATAAATATGAGGATTGTTTGAAATTTAAAGCGTAAAAGCAATACTCGATACAACAAAAAATAAGGAGCCGCAGACGACAGTTTGTAAAATAATTTAAACGTAAAAAAAAAACACCCAATACAAAATCGAATTTCTACAAATCTCTTCGATATTCTTTTGTGGATTTTTTACAGTTGTGAAATTTTTCATGACTTTTCTGTAAAATCATTTTCTCCAAAGCAGATAGCACCTGAGAATAGATACAAAAAATATATCTCTTGAATCTAAACTTTGTTTTATTCAAAAGTTTAGATATGAAATGAAACGTTAAGGCTTGTTGCGTGTAGCTCTTCACTGCAGTTCGCACAGATGGCTGTAAAATGCGAGTGATGAGAAGGTTCACTCATGATTCATGAGACAATGCTTACGTTATGACTATTGAAATACAGCGTGTTAGAAAAAGGTGTGGTCATATCTGAAGACCGTGTGCTGGTAATGGTATATAATAATTTGACATGGTAGGTATATAGCCCACAAGATTTGCTTAAGATTTTCATAGTAATAAACTATTTTACAATGGATAAATAATAAACAAGTTATTTATATCAATTAGGTAAATCTGGTCGTCCGATGCAGAAAGGCAATCACAAAAACTAAATTTATTAAATTTGTAGGTGTTTTATTTCATCATTTGAGTGCCGTCACTATTTCATATTACCTATTGTACACTAACCATTACGAGTTCTTTAAAAATCATTGCACTTTCCCGTACTACACGTTGTATAAGGTCGCAACGTAGCATTTCAATTAAGCGCTTATACGATATTAATGATACAATTGTTGCCATTTCCCGTGACGTTCAAACATAGGAAATAGCAATATCTGTATAAACGTATTTAAAATCCCACGACAGTAAATATTATCAAATGAGTATCAATCTTGAGATTGAAAATAAGATGTGGCACCCCTTGAAAGCTTATATAAAAAAAAAATTAACTAGCGGTATAGCCCGACAAGCTCACTTGAACGCCAGTTCCTATTCCAGTCTAGGTTTAACAACCTTCGACCACAAGGTCACTTGACATCAGGTGAGTTAATGTGGTCAAACGTTTAGCCTTGTTATTAATAAAAAAATCAGAGGTCAAGAAGTTTATTTAGTGAATATCTTTATTACAGTTGCAATAAAAGCATAAACAATTATAAATAAAAGTTTACGTACTAAATAGTTACATAGGTTAGAATTCCACTGCACCAAATACAACGCCAGAATGGCTGTACATCCTAACCAGCTGGCAATGCAACTCATAAAGCCTGAGAATGGGCGGCGCCTGAAACGTCGAAAAATTCAAGATTATTAGAGCAGCTCTCACAGGAGAGTTGCTCTACAAGTCACTATTCTGTCAACAGATCTGCTTATAGTCACACTGACTGATTGCATGATACAAGGAGAGAAAAAAAAAAAAAAAAGGTTAGAATTCGGTTTTAATAAATTGCACAGTAAAGAACTTTTACCACGACATACATACATTTAAAAGTAAAATTTTTAACTCGACCGGATGTTTAACAAATCGCATAAACCTCCCGGTTTAATTATAGTTTAACCTCTACAACCTCTAACCTCGCTACCTGCTTATTGTGCCGTGTAGTAGGTACGTGTCCAATTACCGATGAATGAATCTTCTAGCGTCTTTAAATTAAAATACTAATCTGTGTCTGAATAAAATCTACAGTAGGTAATAAAACACTTTGAAATATTTGTCAGCAGGGCACACTCGTAGGGTAGATTGTTGCGGGCTATCTATATAATTTATGTACATTAAATAGATATTTTTATAAAATCTTATGTTCGTTTGTGAATACTTTGAAATTTTAACACATTTCATTGTTTATACGTAGGTACTTATAGAGATCCCGAGAGAATTCCGAGATTTGAGAGCCGAAAGCTAGTAGGTAGGTAATTCAATCCTAATGCTTACTAATATTATAAATGCAAATGTGAATTTGTTTGTTACCTTTCACGCCTTAACTAATAGGTATTCAACCGACCATCATGATATTTTGCAAATGCGTTGTCAGAGGTACAGAAAAGGACATAGAATACTTTGACCCTGGAATCTCACCGGGACTTTGAAATTAACTCAGTTGTAATCGCCGGCAACGGCTACGACCGTATTACGACACCTGCCGTCGTTAAACACTGTTGTCGAGCGAGATGTAAGTAGGCTCTAAATCTCCCGTTATCAATGCAACGCGCAATCATCATCCATCGCCCATCGCATACCCCGCAAACGTGTATTTTAATATTGAAAAATGACCGTCGACCCGCTTGCCGTTTACGAACTGAGGATTACAATTTGTATAATTATTAAGATACAGGTAGGTACATTCGAGGTCGAAAATTTGTGTGCATATAGAAGGCGTTCGATGAAAGATACAAATTGATCAGAACGAATCGAAATTGCGACGAAAACTGTTTGCCGTGCACGAATTCGTGGTGATATGCAATTAATGCTGAACATTTAAGTTCCATACCTTTAACAGACGTGAATAAAGATATCTTCATTCGATCACGACTGTACCCGCACGGTTTATTTATTTCGGTGTGTTATTACTGAAAGTGTGCCACCTAGATTTATGACGTATCACAAAACGGGCCTCTAAAAAGCTTTAATTATACTTCTTGCCACATTTATGTATTATTAACGACGAGAAAATTCGGAGTCAAAAACAGATAAATACCTACTTAAGAACCATTTGGAATCTATAAAAATACTTATATGGATTTTAAGTACTAGGTACCTCAGAGTTCCTCTTAAACATCATAAATATAAAACTGTAGGCAAATTATTCGCAGGTGAATTGATTTTTTTTTATCGAAGACAAAAATCACTGAGGCTAATGAGTGATCACAAAAAATTGGTTGACTTCCGATCAGAGGAATAAAGAAAGAAAATAATATGTATTCAGGCATATACATTAAAAATAAAACTAAACACAGTTTTATCTATACTTCTTTCAAAAATATAATATTAGTAGCTCTTGACTGCGGTTTAAATTATTTGACCTTTGATTGTATGAAATTAATTGTTTTTTTTTTTGAGAATGATCTTGAATTTGTTTCACCCGCTGAATTTTAGGATATCCTCGGAAGTTCTGTGTGAATAAAAAGTATGTGTCCTATATGAATAAAAAGTAGGTAGAGTTAATCCAGAACATATTTTATCTTTCATTCAAATATGTTCAGCCGTTTATGAGTGATTGAGTAACAAACATTGAAACATTTTTACAAACTAGTATAAGTGTACACGATATACCTATTAGGAAGTATTGTTGTCAATATGAGAACAAAACAAGGCATTATGTTGATTCAAGCCTTGTTCCATATTTTGATGGGCGATTTTAGGTATATCTGCCAAATAAATCAATCAATTGTGCAGACACATATTTGTACTTAAGAAGGGAGCGCTAAAGCATCAGTACTCAACAGGCACCGTGAGAAATCTCCCGCGAGACTTAACCAAAGCGTGCGCACCCAATTCCTTATGCAAATTCACAGACGCGTCTCCTACCAGGCGGTGCCTGGAACAAAAACGTAAGGTGCTATCACACTGCAGGGGTATAGGTACATTCACAATAGAGTTTTTTTTGGTTTAAGCGTAGTAGTTTAGTAACATGTTTTTGGTATTTGTTTTAACTTTAAAATGGCAACTATTATAATTTTGTGTGTTGTCAAAAAGTCACGTGCAGCCACGCGTGAAGCTATTGTGAGAATAATTACAATTTGCATCATATTTATAAAATTAGCCTTATTCGCTATCTAATTGATAACGGATGAACCGTTTAGTTATTTAATTATTTATTTATTTTTATGTCATAGGGGGCAAACGGGCAAGTGGTACCTATATTTATTTAATACAACCAATCACATTTCTAAAGCATAAAGTATAAACAAATTAGGTACCTATTGTAAATAGATCATAGAAAGTCTATTTACTATCGCATATAAAACATGACAAAACCAATTATTTATTTTATAGCGCGGAAGTTGGATGGTGTACCTACATGCATCTCATATATGCCATTTCCGTTAATTGCCCCTACAGTAGATTCAGCTACAATCCGTCAGGTGCATAAGTACGTACGTACCCTTAGGAGAGCTAAACGGCCAACAAATGCACTTTTTAATGCTTTATTAGAAAACAACAAGACAGAAAAGAAGATTTTACATAAAAACAATGGGGCCGATTCGCATCGACGGACAGTTTGTTACGAAGATCCCGTGTCGCAAGTAATAGCCACCCAATTACTGTTCGACGCGATCGATGCAAGCGCACAATAAAACTAATAATTTGCGAATACGATCCTATGGTCGCTCATCCATACTTATATGGGAAAAGCTTCGGGCATCAAGATGAAAAAAGCAACTTTTATTAAAAGAGTTAGTATACGTGAAGTATAAGTAGATCCCACCAAAAACATTTTCATGTAAAATTTTGCCAAGACGAGACCATGTGACTCGCGCTGTCAAAAAGTTATCAGATCTTATGTAGAGCCAAGCTTCTAACTCTACACGCCCTAACTCTACAAGGACTAACTTCACAAACACGACACCTGAGTCAAAATATGCAGCTTGGTGATTTCGCTACATTCAATTTTGTCCACTGTTCACTACTTTTCTGTTATACAATAAATAGTTCTTGTAGTAACGAAACGGTCAAACCTAGTAAAAAAGTCTGTATGTGGAAAGTTATGAACGCTTTTCTAATGTGATTAAATAAATAATTATGTGTACCTAATATATGATTATATATATAAAACTAAGCTAGCAATTTAAATGTAATATACCTATCACTATACCACTATACCTTTTATTGTGTTATTGAGGACTTTTACTTCAGTTTTTAATACTTAACACGCAGGCACCGGATGTTGTGTTAACTTCATGCACGCCACTTGCGTTGTTTGCTAAAATTTTAATGTTAAAGCGCTTAATAAATTACCACCTCGTAATTTAAAGTTTAAGTAACTAAGAACGTCGTTGTACTTCTAAGTACCTACCGGACAGTTATTATTTTAAGTTTTCCATAAGTTTTATTATATTAGAATAGATAATATATATAGAAATAGATATACTTACCTGATAATAAATTACAAAGTACCTACCTACTACATAACAGCGGCATTTTCTGTTCACGGCATTACACAGGAGAATTTTACACGTCTCTTCTAAGTTAATCAATTTTTTAATCTTTATTATAAATTTTAGTGTTCAATTTGTGACCTGCTCTTTGTAGATCTGCACAGTCGAAAGACGATATCTCGACCTGTGTGAGCTGATCCTGAAACGCTGACGGAGATTGTTTCAGATACCCGCGTTATTGGCATTGCTAGTGCTCAATCATCGGGCAACGCTGTCTAGCTGCACCGTCAACGAGAGCACAGATCACAGAGCATAGAGCAGCACAGAGGGGAGAGAGCTGTGCGGGGCGGCGAGGGGGTCGGCGTTGCGTCACGCGGAACACGCGCCAGACGCTGTGCCCCGGCGCCGGATCACGACCGCGACATCGGAAATCAATAAACGAATGATTTAGCCACCGCGCCGCGTGCGAGCCGGCGCTGCCCTATTCTGTAAGCGATTCGGACGAAGCGAAAAAAAAAATAATAATGTCTTTTTTGACCTACGTATTTACAAACCTGAACAATAATTCCAACGTAATTAAGAGTACTCAGTACAGTTTTATTGGTGGCGTAATTCCGCCAATTTAAAACCATAGGCAATGTGGTAGTTGTGGTACGGTTAGCTTCTCGAGCGAAACACGTAGTTTTTTCGCGAGGACCACTTGCAGGGTACACAAAATGGCGACTGATCTATATAGCTAATGCGGCCAACGCGTGCACTCGTTACGGCTTCCGTCCATCAAAACCTGATCAACATTTATGAAAAAGGTAATAAACTAAACTAAAGCAGCCAAATTTGTTTCGATGTGTAACCCGAATACCCTGTCTAATGAAAAGATCCAGAATAGTCTCTGATTGGACACGATAATGCCAGCAGTATCTACGCCGCACGCTCTGAGGTCGCGGGCCGATAGGTTATCATCATTTCGTACCTGATACAACTGTATCAACGATTTTCCTCAGTGTTCGGATGTCAGCTAACGGAATGGCGCATATTTTTTCATTGATATGTATCAATCTGAACGAAACCGCGCACGACACGGTATGATTTACAGTAACATATTATTAAAGCGATTGCCATAAATTCTCCTTTTATTATATCGTCATAAATTGGCTAATAAACAGAATCGTGTTGAATAAAAATAAACGAGACAGTGATAGAGTGTAATTTAAAGAATTCCAGTAGTCACCTATGCTTAATCCGACAGTATTATGCTTTCCTCTTTGTAGACAGTGAATGGTAGAAGATAATACTGATCGGTTGAAACACAAAATTACGGTATTTAATAGTTTCACTAGTCTCAGACAATTTAAGTAGTCCATACCGGAATGTCATTGATGCGAGAAATTTTGCAGCTAGGTAATCCGCTCGCAAACATTCTAAGTAAGCAAATTTACAACGGTTCGGGTTAGTCTAAGAAGCGATAAGTATCCTAGAACACGAAGGCAAACTATTCGTTTTACACAGCCGAGCTTTTCACGATGCTCCATACACCGCTATAAGTCATAACGGTCCTCTTAGGTTCTATGCATCTATATTTGTCAACATTTGTGCGCATGTACGGATATTTTAGGCATTCTAACGTCCCACTTGCTTTCTGTTAAGCTTAGTTAAGGGTCGAAACTAAGCAGATGATCGACGTTAGCAGGTGTGTGTATTATTGGCAGTAAGATAATTAAAATTTGAGGAATTTGTCTGGCGATTGAGAGTGCAAATTAATGTTTAAGCAAAGAGCAACACACATAAGTATTAAAACGTGCATTAATGCTAAGTATTTTTTTACTGCTATTTTGGTGGCTGTGTTATAAAGTCTAAGCACTTTTTTTTAATATTATAATCTTAACGGCGCCATTGGCGTAAGTGGTCACTAGGCCACTTCGAGAAGCAAGAGGTTTCGGTCAATTCCTGGTGGAACCGATTTTGCATTATAGACTCTCACACAACATTCTATAGAACAAATAGAAATTCCCATCTCAAATAGTAACATATTTAATAATAATATAAATGCAGATATGAGTTCGTTTTGTTTTTACCTAACGCTTTCACGCCTATCTACTTGACCGGACAAGGGAACCGAAGAACATTAACCCGCGTTAAAAAGACATCGACGCGGGTGGAACCGCGGGTATAATATTATGCGTAATAATATTAAAAAATATGTTAAACTATATTACTTAGGAGCACTGTAGCTTTATATAAGTGAAATAATTTATGAAATCGGTTAAGTAGTTTTTTAAATCCATTATTACAAACATATAAATATATTAAAAAAAACCTTTTTCTTTATAACATTATAGTATAATATAAACTGTTTTCTTGATTTTCGGGATGCATCCTTATAAGCACAGTTTACTTGATGGTTGCATAAAGCTTACAACTAGTGTGTTGTGAAATGATATTAATATTAGTATTATTATTATTATTGCGGAAGTGTCTGATGATATCTTCTTCTCAGCCTCCTAGTACCAATGTTATGTACGCACATTTTTAGGTGCAACTACTATATCTAGAGCCGAAGGTGTCCGTGACCCGCGTCTACAACTCATCATTTACTTAGATAATGCCACGATAAAATTGCAGAATAAGAGCGAATCTTCTCGCAGCGGTTAGCTGGAACAAAGCCTAATTACATTTCGTGTGGTATCAATGAGTGTACAGCAATTACTTGGGTAGAGCTGTACGTATGTAATCCTATGTTTCCCGGGTGTTTCGACGATGTATCGGGGGGATAATCTACCATTACAATGATTTATATCGAATACAATCACGGGATAGGAGGCTAATGACGGGCCGGGGCCTCCCAACGTTGCCCATATGGATTTGCGAACACTGTAATAAGTGAGACGGGAACCACCCCGGAGCTATCTATGTAAGAGCATGCGCCCAGTGGCATTGGGGTGCAAAGCATACTTATATTAGTGTTTAATCTACGCTGCAGACGCGCACAATTCGTTTCCCGCCAGCTAAGTACAGAATAATGCTCACATATGTATTTAAATAATTATACTTTTAGTTTATGTGTATTTTTTTTATTTTCATCACATCTTTATCAGATTTTTAGAAGGATTTATCAAAATTAATAAACTCATACTAGTCAAACAAGCACCACCAGGCATAAAAATAAATTTGAAATAAAAAAATCGGTAGGGAAATATGGAAAAATAATCTATAATAGGATAAATACTAATTTATATGATTATGCAAATACCGGTCACTTTTGGAAGTTTTTAATTTTTTAAATACTTATAGGTATACATAAAAGTTAGTAGGTAGGTAACCATCCCCGGTTTCTTCTAAAGAGATTTTATAATATTTATTTCAGACAATGTTTTGCTGTGAGAAGTACAATATAAGACAGGAAACATACTGTGCTACTCTATTATAAATATGTATGGATATTGCGTAATTAATATTCGCAAATCCGGATATTTAATTATATACGTGGGCCGAATGCCGCGTAACGGTGCTCAGATAAATGACATTGATAGACTAATTACGGCAATAAGTAACGGTGAAGTTCTATGAACATTGTTTTTCGATGAGACAATAATTATCCTTTATATGTATCTATACCATAATTAATTAAAGCTAAAAAAAAGAATATTTTAACATGTTTCACGTTATTTCAAATAAGCGGAAACTATTATATTCACTTCTATTAAAATAAAATAAAATTTATAAATAAATGGTTCTTTCTATTCTCAAAATATCCTCTGCACCGCCAACTCAATATAGATCACGCTTTTCTCATCAACCGATAGGCAATCCGAAGCAAATTCGAAAATAATTATAGAGACGGCTCACTCGCTTCGTCCTTTTCCTAAATTGCTACAGGATAGTTCCCTGAAATAGCTACAAGATTGTTGTACTCGTATACAACGTTTCACTGAGTAAAATTGAATTTCATATACCATATCTCAATGTATACAAAAACGAGGAGCAAAACTTGGCCCGCGTCCTTAATTACTGGACGTGGAGTGACGTCCCATTACGTACATAGCAATTATCCAATTCGATTGTAGTTGAATGTATGTAATTTATGAACAAACTGCTTGATAACTAGTCATATATTAAACGAAAATAATAAACAGGCTTTAGAGCAACACTTTAGTCGATGACTGGTGTGCAAGATAGCGTCGAGGATAGGTTTACCTACCCACAGTAAAGACAACCTATTAAATATTAAAGGTGGGTTTGTGGGAATGCAGTTCGTAATAAAAAGACTCATTCGATTTGTTGGTTTATTGGAGGAACGTCTGAATGTTAGAGCACGATCGAAAGCCCATGATTGTTTAAAGCATTTGCTAGATGTCCCACTGAATCAGCGCGGTTATTGCACAATTAGTTGGACTACTGTCACTTAGCCGAAGAGATATTAGTGAGCCGGTAGACGATTGGCGCAATTAAAACCAAACTCACTAACATTCCCCTTGCTTTATCGATATAATAAAATTATTTCAGTAAGTATATAACATTTTAAAATTGTATCCGGCAAAACGTTTCTTATACGTTTATGCGTTTCAATTATCACCGCAGGGTTATATAGTTTTATTCTTTTGTTATAGTATCTTGATAGACTATTTTTTTCTAGGTACCTATGAGGGCTAAAAGTAAAGAAAATAAAAATCATTCAATGATTCAGCGAAGCGCGTGTAATCGGGTCTCGCGGCGTAAGAATGTTGGTGGTCATAGTGAATAAGGGCCTGGCCCTTTTTCACTATGTCCACCTACATTCCTCGAGCATAAGGCGCGTCCCAAAAACACGATGCCAAACGCTCCAGATGCCAAAATATTATAAATTAGCTGTTCCCCGTGGTTTCACCCGCGTTAATTTCAGAGTTCCCGCGGCAATTCCGAAACATAAAGTACTCTATATGACCTCTGTACCCCTGACATCGCAATATATATATGAGCTTTATCCCAAAAGTTTATATGGATGATTTCTTTTCAGGTTATCATATAGGTAATTAGGTACCTTATAGCTATTCCCCGCAGTTTCACCCGCGGTCATTTCGGAGTTCCCGCGGGAATTCCGGATTACAATATAGCCTATGTTACTCAGGGATAATGTAGTATTCTAATAGTGAAAGAATTTTATAAATCGGGCCAGTAGTTTTTTTAGTTAAATCGCAACAAACAAACAAAAAATTATATCTTTCCTGTTTACATTATTAGTATAGATATTCTGTATGCCATAAGACACGCTGTAGGTAAATGTAATTTTCTGACGCGAAACTTCTTTGATCACGAGGGAAAAACAGTTCTTGTGGCGTGGCATCTAAGCGCGATGTGTTATGGTCATAGTGAATAAGGGCCTAGGAGGGCCGCCGCGCCGCCGCGCCGCGCCGTAAATAGAAGCATTAACGAGTCGGCTACTAAAAACGGCATCGTCAGCTAACCTACAGTAGCCTTCGGCTATCTGAATAGTGAACACTAATACTGCGTACAACATCCCATCGTAAAGTGGATCTATTTACTAAACGAACGCATCACCCAATATTGTTATAATATGCAGCGCGCAAAATGCGCAACTTTAAAAATAAAATTAGAATTTAGTTCACACTTATTTAAATTCCTCTAAGGCGTAAGGTACCTTTCCTGAGTAAAAACAGTGAACACGGTTCTTCTCTTTTAAATAAATAAATGCTCATCAATAGCTGTTTTTGTGTAAGGGTTTCAATTTCATTAGAGTCCAAATAGTATCGAATAGAGTAAGGATATTATGTTAATTTAACGAAACCGGCTCAAGAATCTCGTAAAATTATAATATTTTAAAATATCCTCAGGATATGTTTACAACTTTACACTCTGTGAGGTAGATAAAAGATGATATACGTCCAATGAAAATAAAATTTAATGGAGTATTGGCATCAATTTATAATTTTATAAATCATAAAATAAAATACATTATGATAGTTATTCAGCCTATGATAATATTACATTCTCGACATAATATAAAAAATATCAATACCTACCTACATTTGTAAAATCAATAACTCTACATAGGAGAGAGAAGTTATAAAAAGCGCGAAGTTAATTGGACAGAAGCCCGCGTTTCGAATATCAACGACATTGTTGCGAACAATTAGGGATTTTCTAACACGACGCGATCTTTATAAGGGTCGTCCTCATTAGGCGGTAACACGGTCCCGGGAGGCCGGCTCCTCGCCCGCGCTGCCCCTCGGTCTGCGCCGCCCTGCTAAATATTCATCAGATAACAAATTGTAAATAGGTACGTCGCGTATATGGCGCATGTAAATTTCAAACACTAATACAATTTATTGTGAACGCTACACAACATTGTAATTAAAACGAGACGGCTAGCCAACTTAACTGCGCTCGATGGAAAAAAAATCAAATGGAAAACGAGCCTAGCTATCGGTGGTACATAAATATCTGGATTAAAAAAAGAAGCAACGGTTATTAAAACACTTTACACGTCGACGATATAGTAGGCATTCCCATTCAGTTGTAAATAAAAATAGAGCAGTTAGCAAAACAGAAATGCTAGGCTGTCGTCTGAGCGATTTATCACTAGACCTATCCCGCAGGGCGGTTGTGGAGGGCGATAGACATATATTTGCGTGTGAGTGTGAAAGAGAGGGATAGAGCGAGGGTTCTTTGGTCGGACGGCAAGGACGCCGCGCAAGGTCGATGGCGAGTCGTTACCCCCGCGTCGCTGCCGCCCCTAAAGTTATAAAGACCTACTGTTATTTATCACCCATATCCACCAATAGGAACTTTTGATTTTATGCTTACAATATCGTCACTATTAAAATGCCACATTATTCCTAAGTAACATAGGCTATATTGTAACGTAGAATTCCCCTGGGAATCCGAAATTACCGCGGGTGAAACTACTAGTATTATGTATAATACTAGTCTCATCTGTTTAAAATTAACTACTCTAAATAAGTAAGTTTTTAAGTATTTTTTATAAGTAAGGTACTTATTATAGGTATTATAAGTAATAATTCGGAAGTTCAGTAGGTATGTTTGAAATTGCCTTTACGATAAATATTAGATATATTTTTATTCTTTGGTGTACTATTGTTAAAGCTGTGTAAGCTGTTGTACCTAAGCCTTAAAGCCTTAACTACTTACGATCTGGCGTCGCATAAGAACAATGGTCAGGTTATCATGCGCACTGCTGTCTAATATACCTATAAAACCTCCATTTATTATGAGCTCATATTATGAATAACTCAATAATTTTCAAAAAGCTCTTAACGCAGGTCATTGTATACAAAAAAGTTTAAAAGAAATAAATAAATTTAAAATGAACAGAAATTTTATTATTTACTAGCTGTGCCCCGCGGTTTCACCCGCGGTAATTTCGGAGTTCTCAAGGAAATTTTGGGATAAAAGTACCCTATGTCCTTCTCTGTACTCCTGAGTCCTGACAACGTGCATGCCAAATTTCATCCAAATCCGTTCGGCAGTTTTTGCGTGATTGAGTAACAAACATCCAAACATCCACACTTTCACATTAATAATATTAGTAGGATTGTACACAAACTAACTCAAACCTAGGTAAATTGCACAATGCAATGAGCCATCATCACGATCTCTTCCAGACTATGAGATAGGGAGTAAAAGTAAATAATTAAATATTAAGCAGCAGATAAAAGCAGAAAATAAATTTATTTATCAAATCTTATACATACCATTAAATAAACAATACTTACGTTATTTACGGAATAAGGAATTCAAGACGGTTATACGTGCAGGTATGTACCATGTCTATTAAAAACAGTTAACAGTGGATTTTATGAAACTCATGTGGAAGCGTTTCTTATCCAATTAAACATTTCGTTGCGTCGTCACGAAACCATAAGAATAAAATACGCAGAATGACATGCAAATAATTAAAGACAAAAGGCAGTTACGCTTTATTCCCATTCGGTCAAGTATTAAAAGTGCCGTTACCAATAAAGACACGAGGATGTGAGGGTTTAAAGCACAGCCTTACAGCACATCCAATGCGTAAACTGTAAGACAGTGAAGGATGGAGTTTTTAATCCCGAGTATAGCTAATTTCGTGGTCAACCCCACGCCGAATCCCAGATATTGAATAAAATCTACTAACATCTGATGGTATTTCTTACGCTATAGAGAGATTTACGAATGATAAAAACTTTTAAATACATATCTACTAGCTGTTTACCGCGATTTCACCCGCGTTAATTTCAGAGTTCCCGATGGAATTGTACCCTCTGTAGTCTGTACCCCTGACAAAGTGTGTGAAAGCGTAACAAACAAACAAATAAATAAACTCACAGTCTCATTTTTCGCACAAGTAAAATGATAAATGTATTTTACAAGAGAATTTTGTTGATTGGTATGAGACGACTAAATAATATGTCGTGTATTATTGGCGTCAAAGGTATGTTAGTATCTACATTTTTTATTTTTATTAGATAACATCACTACGGTATAAAATATCCATTTGTTATGAACATAATCTTTTATGTAAGTTTGATGTATATAATCAATAACAGTTGTTGCTAATTTACATTTTAACACTTCATATAATACGTCAATTAATTTTATAGCTCCATATATATTGTACATATCGTATAAATTGTTTCTTTTATTATACGTTAGCGACGCTTGCGGTTCAAGTTTACTCTGATCTAAAAGCTACTGGTCAAAAAGATGATTCGAAATGAACGCCGACAGCTAATTAAATGTAACAACTTTTAAGTGGTTTCTAAACAGATGTAAGTATAACGATAAAGATTAGACATATTTAAATAACTTGAAAACTATAACATGGTCGGTAACGTAATTAAAACCACCTGACATTCGTATTTTTTGCATATCTGAATTTTTCTAATGTATAGATGTAGATCGTTAGTGTATTTTAATTAGTGGTTGCTTACGGCTGTCTCTGTTCGCTTGATATTTCACAATGCGCTGGAACCAACTGTCCGTGTCAACCGATTGAGAGGAAATCAAGCCCGTGTTTTAAGTAAAAGTTTTAGTAAGCCCACTGTAGTTTTTCTGTATAGTTCATTAGACTGATACAAATACCTATAAATTACTGTTTAAATTCTGTTATGTAATACTAATTGTCCCCTGCGGATATTTCGGAGTTTCAGCGGGAATTATAGGATAAAATATACGTACAAAAATTTCTCTACAATCACTCTATCTGTTGGTGAAAACCGCATGAAAATCCGTTCAGTAGTTTTTTGAGTTTATCACGAACAGACAGAGAGACGCAGCGGAGGATTTTGTTTCATTATATGATTTCATTATACGATTCATAGTGATTTTGAACGCTCGATTTTTTTTTACATATATATTAACTTATAGAAATAATCAAGTGATAGAGAAGTCTTTGGTATAAAAATAAAACTTTGAACACTTAATAGTAGCGAACTGAGAAAAATGCGACGCATACGCGAATAAGATAATGATGGTTTAAAATACCCTATTAACCAATTAACAAGTCTATCAAGACCAGCGTAATGAAAATATTCAGTGCATTTTATAAGCAGGTCTTATAATAGCTGAGACTAATTTTTGTTTAAATATAGACAACCTGCTCGTTTATACAAGCTAATGACCTAGAGCCCTAGTGTATTCTAAATATAAACTCGGTGCATTACTCGTATAGCACTAAAATAATCAAGTGGCATTGAAACTTTTTTTTTTGTATTTTCTTCGTATTTTATCGTCACTATCAAAAAAAGATTTTTTCATTACTCATGCTCGGAAAGTAGGTCTGAAGTTGCCTGAGAAGCGGGTTGAAAGTAGCCCTTTTCAGCCCTAGGGAGAATCGCTTTCAACTGACAACTGTCAAATTATTAAAAAAAAACTAGGTCTATTTTCACATTTCTATTGAACTATGTTTCAACTTTCTATACAGCCAGCGCGATGTAAAATTGAAATAACGTAAAGTTTAAGTAGGTATTAATTAAAATAAAATTCACTCACTGTTTCTTAAGCTAATTCCTATTTATATTTTTTTATTTTCTTTAATTAATACTTAATAATTAAAGAAAATATTTTTTTTAGGTCGCCACAATGTAAATAAAAAATACTGGCTGAATAGCTAGCCGGCCAAAGAAAAAGAAATAGGTGGGAAAGTGTCAAGCGACTATCCGATCTTCACTCATTTTTTCTTTAGCTAATTCCTATTTTTATTATTACTTTCCTTGCATTCGTAATGAAAAGCACAGTGTTACCCTCGGGAGAAAGTAACTTATTTAGTGCCTCGAACTATTGGCGCCCTCGCTACGCTCGGGCGCCAAACCCCGTCTCGGCACTAAATGAGTTACTTTCACCCCTTGGATAACAATGTACTATTACAGCAGGTACGTAAATTATATTCCGTTGCGAAATTTTACAAGGATAATGATTACAATTTCTGTCAAAACACTCAACTTTGACTTGAATTTGGCATTTCATTGTTTTTAGTAACGAGCAGAGCCGCGGGTAACAATCTGTCCTTTTAATATAGATAGAATTCTGTCAGTTAAAAATTATCTAGAGCATAAAAATTTTATGGCCATAAAGAATTGCAAATGAATAGTATTTACAGTTTTAAGCCCACGGCCATTGTTTATGTTACACTTAACCGATACAAAAAAAAAATCAAGATTTAGATGTGGGTACATGAAAAGATATTGACCTCAGATGAGTTGGATGACAGATGATCGATGGTTGTACAAAGCGAGCTTAATTGATATGTTAGGTGGCGCTTGGGCAAGAGTCCGGCTGTATCGAGAGCGCGTGACTCGAATCTAGACCATCTGTAACGAATACCCTCTAATGGCTGTTAAAGTATTAATCTTTTTCTAAGTACGAATATAGATAGGTATTAAGTTTATGTATTTTTAAATATTAGCGGATATAAGTACGACTATTTCTGTTTGTAAATGGATGTAATTAATGAACGGCAGTTTATTTATGCGTGTTTCCCGCGTAATTTTTCTTTTAAATTCTCTATTCAATACAATTGAGGATGTTTTGCTTCTACAAAGATGTATGGTCTATTTAGATTTATTGGTATCCGACCAGCAGCAGTTTTATTCATAGAAGATGGGCAAAAAAGTGTGCTTTAATAAGAACGCTAGGGAAGAAATGTATCGTGAGTTCTACAAAGGGATAGACAGCAATGCTCATTCGTGCACGATATAAATCAGCATCGAGACAAGATAACACGATATAGGCGAGTAAAAGTGTGGCGCCCGATCGACAGCCTCTTAGCAGTTTTGTTTATTTTTATTTGTATGTGAGTGCCGATTGAAAAGACAGACCGGGAGCTTTTTCCATGCGCCTAAGTCAGCCATGCAAATGATGCCACAGAACCACAGAATATATATAGAAGGGGCATTAACTCAGTTTAGCACCAAAATAAATGAAAACTAGTGTCGCCGACTGATCTTCGCAAACAAAGCTATTCATCACGCATACGAGCTTATACTTTGTTACGTGTTACTTAGGCTGTTTTCGAAATTAACAGTGCATGGAATATGGTAGAAAATACATTTAGATTGATAGTAAAGACATGAGCATTTATTTAAAACCGTGGCGTGCCTACTTGGCTTACATTGCCTTTTTAGTTGATATAATAATATTCTTTTCTCTGTGCTTAAAAGGTATAACAGCATGAGGCCGCAGACGGCGTCAGCAGTGCGGATTAACAAGCTGCCACTGGCAAAAAGAAAAAAAAACGAAAATTATCTCTAAGTATATCGGATACAAAGTGTTCTCTTTTTTAACACAAGAAAAATAATAACTATTCTAAATCTTAACAAAAAAGTCCTTTTTGTTTCACCCCGTTTCATGCAAATACTAAATTTCTACAACCAAATAAATAATAATAAAAAAATATAATTGGACGGCAATAAGCAATAACACGTTAACCCACAAAATTAACCGCCGCACTCAGAGTCGACTTTAATGATTACTTAGTTAAGTATAGATTTTTAAAACAAAACTGCCGCAATCAGACAAGTTTAATAAATTAATGTTAATTGGCATTTAACTAATTAAGTTACATCTCATTAAATGCCAATTAACATTAATTTACCCAACGTCTCTGATTGCGGCAGTTTTGTTTTAAAAATCTATACTTAACTAAGTAATCATTAAATTCGACTCTGAGTGCGGCGGTAAGTTACGGATACAGAACGCTTTATTGAGAGTTGTAGATCGTTTTTTAATGATGATACTTTATTATATTGTTTAAATGTCAAAAAAATGTTAAATATAAAAAAATCTTGACACAAGATGGCGCAAGAATTTTGAAAAACGATTTACTCAAAATTTCTTCAGTGTGGATTAACCGACTATTGCTTATCTATGTCCAATGATCCCTGAAAATAAACGATTTTTTTTGAAGAAGTAAAAATGCATTGAATAAAATGACCTCTACATAGTCCAAAGAAATCGAACCAATTTTTTCTACATTTTATTGCTAATTAACATTGTTTGGCCATCCTGTATATGTTAGTCTACTACAATGTTTGTAGCCAGTGGTAAGGTGGTTGATTTTTTTGTTTATACGTCTGTGATGTTACCGATACCAGAGTTTAATGAAACTTGCACCTGATGAATGACAAGGATATTTTTATGAGCCACTCCACAACGGTAACGTCCGATAGACGCCGAAGTAACACGTTGCTCATTAAGTCGATCAACGCAAAAATCAATCGATGTACGAAATTCGATTGGCGAATTAATTCGGTGGACGCGAGATCGAATAACGGTGTCGGCGTGCCATTGACATCCGTCACCGATAACCACTTGGACTATCTCGCACCTTGCTTCGGATTCTGTTGCTGTGTAGTTACTGTCATGTGCCGTAAAGACTAGGTACAGACTAATATGTTATATGTTTTATTTTTCACGATATTATGCATCATATATAGCATTTCTTGTGCAAGGTTCTCCTTACAGTAAATATTTGAATACAAGTAGTGTTGTAGAAAAACTTACAATACGTGATTATGACGATCCTGTGCTGGTGCCGAATTCCATTCAGCAACATACCTAAGTGCACCTGACCTTCCATTATTGCCTAAGTAAGTCGACGGAACAGAAGTTCGATTAGCGGTTTTTGTCTGTTGCTCTCTTTATAAATTGATTTCTATTATTAGATGGCGTCGAAACGTGAACACTATTCCCATCGTGTAATTGACACCTGCAAACTGCACATTCGATTACAAATAATAAATGACGTGCCATGTCTGGCTATATTCAAGAGAATACAATTTGATGATGACCCACAAAAGGTGTAACCGCAAGACTTTCTGCAATTGATCACATTAACATGAATTTTCGTTCTACTGATACACTAGTTCTTATTACTTTTTTTTTTTACGATACAACTAAAATAAAAAAATCTTTTAATTTCAAGAAAAATATCTTATTATATCAAAGTATAGAATAAATGTAATAACATATAAAGGTCCATTTTAGCATTTTAATTACAAAATATTACGAATGTTAATAAATTGTTAGGTATAGAAATCAATAATTTTTTTTGTCAATTCTGCCGAGTAGAGAAATAAACCAGTTCTAAAAATAATGAACATGTCAAAATAATTAAAAATGGAATATTTTTTATGAACTACTGCGCTGTATTCGATCGATAGGCCGTTTATGGCGGTGGGTCAAGTTATTTTTATTAGTGTATGCACATGTCATGTGAGTACGTGATCTTTCAGTGGGAATAAGATCGGCTTCTTGTCCGACTTTAATATAAAAGAAGAGATAAGAATAATAACATAGTCTTTCATTGGTATAACGGATCGATTTGTTTTCTTTCACTCAGAATATACCTATACTGGATAGTTTACGTGCAGCATTGCCACATTTGGCATAATTAATTATTTTTACGACGCTGTTGGAGCAGTAAAAACGTGTGAATTACATATGCAAACGTCACAAAATATTATATTACAAATAAAAGTGTTTCGCTTAAATAAGCAGTTAAGCTTTCCACTCGCACTGTACGTATTAACTACCAGTTTGTCCAAAACATTATTATCAAAAAAGATATTTTTATTTCACGCAAACCATTACCCAATTTCCTTAGTAACAAGTGTTTCAGATGAGTCACGCATATAATTTTCCGCACGTAGCCAACACATTGTCCGGTTGTAGGTAGATATCTCACGCTTTCTTTTATTTCAGTGTCAACATAAGTAGGTACCTATTGTCACTATGCAAAATCCCATTTCAAACTATTCATGACCATAAAAGACATTGGGCCTTTAGAGTCAAACTATTCGAAAATGATGTGCGAATTATTGGAAGCATGAGTGACTTCGTTTAGATGCGATGAACAGTCTGGTTTAAGTTCAATTGAAAACTAAAAATACATCTTTCGGTCACAATAATAGCCATCATCGGGGCTAACTATAGCGCCTAAGATATAAAAAGCTTCGAAGAAATTTTATTTAAGAAGAAATGGATACAGAGAAATGTAAGATAGGGTAAATACTATTTCTTGACAAAAAGGAGATACCTACTTAGAAAATTAAAAGTAACCAATATACCTAATCTATGACGGTTTTCATTTCTGCTTTTCGCTGTTAAGTTTAAAGTATTTTTATTTTTTTATCCTTTTATAATTTCTAACGACTTCTTTAAAATGAAATATCGATAGAAATATTTTTCTTTACCGAGACCGGATAAAGCACTTATTGAGATGGGAAAGCGAAGTGAAATGAACCTTTCACAATGCAGTTCAGGTATAAAATAGATCGGTAGATTTGTTTGCAACAACAAAGATTGTTAAGGTAAAATATAAATATTGCGGGTCATAATTTATGCTGAGCTTTAAGTAGGCTATAAAGGCGGTCGCTTTGAAGGTTTACATTTCGTTCCGCAAAATCAGCCGCACTCACTGTCTATATCGGAGAAAAATTGCCTGTGAAAAATGGAAAGTGGAGTGAATTCGTCTGGCTTAGTGTGTTAGTGTCCGAGCCGGGCGATAACGGTGCGTGTTACACGAGTACAGAGTGCGTATGCGCAGGAAACGACACGAGACGTATAAAATAAAATATAATGTAATACGCCAGCCGTGAGAATAACAGAGATCGCAATACGGATAACTCCTTCCCTTGTTGCAGTCGTGACACACTATTTACCGCGCAGTTGAGCACCAACGATTACACACTGCACCATAATTAATCTGGAGACATAATATTATAATGAATTAACTAGACGCCATGATTTGCATTAAAAATTAACAGTTGCACACAAGTTTATTGACGATGCAGATAGAAATAAATGGAGAGATGTCAGCGACAGATATTATTATGTGGCACAGGCGCATTGTGTGTGGTGTTGCAAGTGTTTATACAAATATAAAATACTATCTGTTCCCCGCGGTTTCACCTGCGTGAGTTTCGGATTTCCCGCAGGAACAATTTTTTTTTAAACAAAAATAGCCTAAGTTACTCCTTATAACATCAGCTATCTGACAGTGAAAGTCCATTTAAAGAATTGATTTTTTAATGTAAGTACCGTAGATACATTCATATGCATTTAGTGAAAAGCTGTTAATTTGGAATTAAAAACAGACACTTCTATGTATGTATATGTAATTATATGTATAGATATAGATGTAGAGATTCATAAGAGAACTAGCATTCCGCCCCGGTTTGGCACAGGTGCAATATTTTTACTCCATTACGTTTGATTTAAGACAGCGTAAGACGTTACATCTTTTAAAAATAGTTTTTTGAAGACGACTTGATTACATATACCTACATAAAACATCAACTATAAAATCAATGATAAAATAATGTATCATATTATGTAGTCATATAAATCTTTCGAAATAAATTCTGTAAATATTAGTAAAAATCGCATTAAAATCCGTTGCTTAGTTTAGAAGAACTAAGCATTAAGCAGAAGTCAGCTCATGAACAGAGAGACGAAGATAGCGATTGGTACCTTTGTGTTATGATCTAATATTTAGAGATATTTTACTCTCATTAAAAATACTACATACCTACTCACAGCTGTGTAGTGGAACAGAAGCGTCTGCAGTAAAATTTAAGTTCTATGACCAAGCCTTACCTGAAAAAAGAAAAAAAGAGGCTTTAATGGTAGTGTACCGTTACAGATGCAACTATGTGCGACCATAAAAAGTTGACTTTATGAATGTTTATGAGGATTGAATAAAATTATATGAACACACCGGGTTTAATCTCACGACATTGGTAGAGGGCACGGTGACGATTTAGTTCGGTGTTAAATATTACAATATATCATAAGGTTCCCGGGTAGTATTCCGGAAATTCTGCAATGAAGTGTTGCTATTCCATTTTGCGTTAGGAGGGACGCGTGAAGAGCGAGAAAGAGCAGTTTTTGTAGTTTCTAGTAAAAGTGAATTTATTTCGTACTAGTTGTGCCCCGCAGTTTCACCCGCGGTAATTTCGGAGTTCCCGCGGGAATTCCGGGATAAAAAGTAACCTATGTCCTTCTCTGTACCCCTGACAACGTGCATGCCCAATTTCATCTAAATCTGTTCAGTCGTTATTGCGTGATTAAGGAACAAACATCCAAACATCCACACTTTCACATTTATAATATTTAGTAGGATGACCAGCATTTTTTTTAAATATCTCGAGTTCAAGATGGAATTTCGAAAAAATCGAAACACGAGTATCTAAATTAGACCCTTAGCAATACAACAAAAAAACCGCATTCAATTTGGTTTGGTTTGGCAGCAGTTTTTGCGTAGCACGAATACAAACATACAGATAGACAGACAGACACAAAAATTCTAAAAACGGTATTTTTGGCTTCTATATCACTCATAGAGTCGCCTAAATTTACTTCTTCTTCTTCTTCTTTTAAAATATGGCTTCCACTATGTTTACTCACAGTGACTCCGCCAATGTCACGTAGTTGAAAGTAAAAAATGTGGAACGCTTCACGATTTTGCGTGTCATCCTTGCGCAGGGGCCATGCTAATCTTCTCTGTATCGTTCCAATTTTAGTATATGTACTGCCGAAGCAAGTACCGCCTAAATTTATTTTTTTCTTATTTATCTCCCATGTACAGACATCGAGCTGTTACAATTTTATTATAATTATGTATAGTTATGTATATAGATGTAATTTAAATGATAAATAGTAATTTTTATTTGAATTTTATGATTCAGGTTTCGTTTTGCCAGGGTGCGTGGGTTCATACTTCATACTCGTAAATCATAATATACAGCAATATTTTTTATTCAGTGCGCAAACTTTTACAAATTAAACTCAAAGGAGTTTTAATAAACACCTTTTTTATTTTGATAAGTCTTAGTACAAAAAAGTAAAGTTATCGTGTACACTTTGCAATCGAAGTGATTTCCGGCTTTGTTTTTCTTTTTAGTTTATTTATTCTAGCACCATAAAAATATTTTTAATCGGACTTAGGTACTAAAATAAACAACTTCTTCGTTTATGAAAAAGTAGGAAGTATCGGGTGCTAAACTGTAGGTACGTGCAAAACATTAAGTAATTCAACCACTTGTTAGTTTTTGTTGACCTAACCGGATTTAAAAAATCTGTGTTTTCCCAGTATGTGTATTTGTATAGGTACATTTTACCTATTTGTAGGTTGTCGCTTCCGTTTCTTTCAATAGTTTATATTTATTACGACAAATTTAATTGTATACAAGTAATTATTTCCACCTGTGGAATTGAGATTGGTTGAGTTGACCAAACGTTTGGTTAAAGATTTTATACAGAGGAGAAGGAATTTTAATTAAGAACTTAGTCTAGCTAAAATAATAGTACTCTCTTGAAGACAATAGTATAATAAATAAAATGTTTACTTTTTGTTTAAATTTTAACGTGCCATAGGCGTAAGTACTTAGGTAGAAAAATTTACTTGCATTCTGTATTAGTAAATAAAGAATTCGACGTCCGCTTGCGAAAAATGGGAATGAAACGTAGCGATGCACACGGCTTTGATAAATTAACGAGAAACTATCCTACAACTAATTATAATTAGTCAGCAATGTAGTAAATTCTAATGCATTTCACAGTTAAAGTGCTTCCACTTCAATGGACACACGTAATATATCTTAAATCGTAAAATACTGTTCGTATCCTCACTGTTTATGGCGTAGGTAGTTCCTTGTCTCAGTAGTAACCAGTAGTAGCCGACAATAATTATTATTATTTATCTTTCTCATAACCGGGATTTTGTTTTATAAGTGTAAAGTTATTAGTTGGAAGCCTAACCGCAGCATAATCATATTTTAGTGCCTAATATGAATTTTATGTTATACCAAAGTTTACAATAAATATAAGCAAGTAACTGTTTTAGTATTAAAATTTATAGATATTTCAAGATTAGCCAAAAAAACTTAAAATACTTATCGTAAAGGGAAAAAAATGATTAATCGTAGAAACATGCAGCTCATTGTTTACTTAACTCTGGGTGATGTCCATATTTATATGGACATCACCCAGAGTTAAGTAAAGCAATAAGATGAGATATTAAGAAGCCGAGCATCTATCAGTGTGTACACGCTCTAGAAGTAAAACTATTAACAAACAAAAAACCTTAAAGGTATCCGTGAGGTTCAATCCGGGGTGCGGCGGTGCCCAAGGGGTCACTAACACACTAGTCTCATAACCAATTATTCGCCCACTACCGCTAATATGTCGTTATAAAAAACTAATATACATTTTATAGGTAAGAAATGCAACCGTAAGATTTTTCCTAATGAAATTTCACTTCAAAAATAAAAAAAAAGTAATAAATAATAATTTAGGTAAAGAAAACCTGCTTTAAATTTCATTATTGTGAAAACTTTGTTTATTTGATCACAGCATTTTATGTCGACGTACAGTAAGCAGCAGAAATATGGAAACACTTTTAACAGTCATCGAATCTTATTCCAACAGTAATAAAGTTCATAGACTGACTGTGACTGTGTCTAAATGCACGCGCGCCCCCGATCGTGATATGAATGTCTCACATAATATGAGAGAAAAGTGAAATTGATGTTATTCTGCGTGAATCCCTCAACTGCATCAAATAAACTGACTTTCATCAGGACATTGTCAGCAATTTCACCGAGTTTCGCGACAATGATTACAAAACAAGATTTAAAGAGACTAAAAAAAATAAATAATAGATACATAGGAAGGTACATAACTAGAGAGGTATACTTATATAACAAGACTAACGGCTAAAACAGTTACAATGTCTTGAAGTTTGAAATGATTAAATTATGGATGAAAACCGCCCAAATTCAGGAAATTCATATAAAGACAAATTTAGCAAATTGAGATAATTGACATAATATGTATAATTATGAATATAACCAATTTTGTTAAAACTTATGAGCACAAACTGTATTTCATCCACAAATTACTTCCTTCGTGTAATGATATTTTTAAACGAAGTAACTGTAACAGGCGGGATCTTGATTTCGAAGTTATAATTTAAAGTGACGTGAGATTTATGCAATAAACCAACAAGTGTACACGGTTTCATCCGTGTGACTTTTGGAACTCCCACGGGATCTCTTTGTTGTATAGAAATAAAAAGTATCTTGTCGGTTGATCCAGACTCCGTCCACTAGTTGCCACGGGTCATGCGCTTTGAATGTCGTCAACGGTACAAATTATTATGAAATTCTTATTAAATCTCCTATATATCACCGGTGACGGGGGCAACTTGGAATTATCCGTTTCTGCACGATGTTGTATATTATAGACAGAAATATTATAGTTTTATCAAACATTCATGTATAAAGATCGACTTAATCATATGATCTATCATAGAATAACTATGGATTTAAGTGTTTGTAAAAATAAATACATTCTGTGCGCACTCTCTCTATTTATATTCAGTGGTTGTGTCAAAAAAGACAAAAATGCCGTGAAAATTGACTCTAAAAAGCGTATTGTATGTGGGAAACGTATTAACATATAAACCAGGCACATATCTCTTTCACGATGCAACAGTTGGTGAACAGCCGATCGTAAAACGCGCATATAGGTATAGGTACAGTACTCGTAATGTTATTATAAGAACTGCAATCCTGGGCTTGAGGTAGCGTTTAGTACACTTATCATTTACTAACTTATGTGAAGCGCGTCCGTATAAATTGTAACTATTTAATACTGCAAAATAGAATGATAAAACACGGCCACCCGCCGGTGGCAGTGTTGCCCTATGTTGTAGTTTAACTAATGTGCATTTTATTATTAGAAATTCTCAAAACCCTGTTAATTTAGTTTTCATAAACTAAATAACTGGGTTTTGGGAAGTAAAACTTGTTTGGGCACACACGGTATACACGGTATTAAAATTGTTAGAATGACGCTCCGCTCAGAGACTTCATTATATAAATCTGTCACCACTTTGAAAAAATATTTTGCTTCAAATTTTACGTTAAACGCCTTTTTTATGGTTGCGTGGTCAAACAGCAAACATGTCTTTCCGCATGTCACATTCTTTGTCTTTGGAGACTATAAGCACTTAGATAAATTCTGTGATAGCTGTCGCTATACAACGGTGTAGTGATAATACAAATTACAAAAAATAGGAAAGGCACTAAGTCGGTACCTACATGTGACTGGGGAATAAAGTTCAGTAGGTAAACATAAATAAGCGTGTAGGAAGTTTGTAGTTAGATGGTTCTTGAAAAATCATAATGACGGCAGTCGACGACGAAGAGATTATGGCTTTATAATTTTAGTAAACTAGAGTTAGGTAGTAAGTCACTTCGTTAAATGCTAAAAACTCGTATAAGAAGTTACATTTCATTAAACAAGGGGATTTAGCGATTCCTCCTGGTAATAAGTAGCGGTATCTTAGCAAATGTTAGCCGCAGCACGCATTCTAATGTACAGCAAGTTTTGTCCATTTGCAACGAGACTCCCTAATTACGTACACTATAGGTGGTAATGGCAAAGATGCTCGTACCGTCTCGTTCTACGAGAGCGTTAAAGTGTTGGGACATTTTACTTGTCAGCTGGTTACTTGAATGTTTTTTTACAGCGTCTAGAGTTTTAGTAAGAGGTACGTTGTTTAAAGAAATGTTAACGCTTGTTTTAAAAGTACATTGTACCTTGGAAGTAAAGGTATAGAGGAAATGAGGATACTTATTTTAGCGGTAATATATGTGTATAAGATTATAAGATATGCTGGAAGTATTTGAGAGCTGCCACTGTGACTTCCTGATAACCTTCTTCCACGTGCTTGAATTCCGAAATTTATTCAGGAACTCTTGGTTTCGGGATAAAAGTATTTATCCTACGTTATTTAAGGTAACTTAAGCTTTTTATCACTGAAATAGTTTTAATAGTTTAAGAGATTACTCCTAACAAAGAACCTTTACTCTTTTTAAAGTATAGATTCTTGCATGATTAAATATCAAAACATTTCTTTTTATTACAGATTTCGTTTTATACGAGCGAACCTTTAAGTACAACACATAAAATAAATTTAATGTATCATATTTTATTATACCTTAAATAATACGAATGAATAAAATTAAATATGATTAGCAATGGATATCTGCAATAAAAAATTTCATAGAAGCGCATTGAATTCACTCGGGTTTTATAGAATTTAATACCCTACGAACTCCGTTAGTTGAATTTTGCCTCGAAGAACATAATTTAGTTTATTATGATTGAATTTGTGGCGACCCCTACGCCATAAGTTACGAACTACAAGGAAGCGACGAGTACTGGCTATATGGAAGCCCTGAATCGCGCTAACGAAGTTTTCACACTGCACTGCATATATACGACCTCCGACGAACTACACAGTCGGAGCCGCGGTTCCCCGGGCATACCATCTCGCCCAAAGCATCATTCAAGCCGTAATCGCACTTAAACCTAAAAGCAATGTAACACTGATTGTAATTCTAAATTAAAATAAATATATTTTAAAGACAATGCAGGAAATCAATAACAGCTATGTCTGAATAAGTACATAATATTATTGAGCTAGCCGAATTTACTGATTGGCGAACCTCACAATAATATATATAAATCACGTGTCACGTTGTTTGTCCGCGATGGACTCCGAAACTACTGAACGGATTTTGATAAAATTTTGAAACCATTCATAAAATGGTCCAACTTAAAAGATAGGATAGTTTTTATCCCGGAATTCCCGCGGGAACTCCAGAACTCAGGCGTACAAAGTAGGACGTAGAGTACTTTTTCCCCGAATCCCCGCGGGAACTCCGAAATTACCGCGGATGAAATCGCGGGGGACAGCTAGTCTAATATATATAAATCACGTGTCACGTTGTTTGTCCGCGATGGACTCCTAAACTACTGAACGGATTTTGATAAAATTTTGTAACCATTTATAATATGGTCCAACTTAAAAGATAGGATATTTTTTATCCCGGAATTCCCGCGGGAACTCCGTAATGACCGCGGATGAAATCGCGGGGGACAGCTAGTCATTTATATATAAATCACGTGTCATGTTGTTTGTCCGCGATGGACTCCGAAACTACCGAACGGAATTTGATTCAATTTTGTAACCGTTTATAATATGGTCCAACTTAAAAGATAGGATAGTTTTTATCCCGGAATTCCCTCGGGAACTGAAGGACATAGAGTACTTTTTTCCTGCAACCTCTGCGGGAACTCTGAAATTACCGCGGATGAAATCGCGGGGGACAGCTAGTATTATTATAAAATGGAACCCTGTGTTTATCACACAAAGTCCACCCCCACCGGGAATCGAACCCGGAATCTCTTGATGCGGGTAGGCATGGTGAACTACTGCGCCAATTGGGTTATATAAAATACTATATATACATATCTGCGCCAATTGGGTTATATAAAATACTATATATACATATAAAATGCTTCAGCCTAAACGGCTGATCGTAGAGACTTCAAACTTGGAGGGTGTGTTCTTTGAGTGACGTAGGCATCCAATAAGAAAGGATTTTTGAAAATTCAACCCCTATGGGGATGCAAAGGGGATGAAAAGTTTGTATGGAACAATTCCGCGTGAACTTTGAAATTATCGCGGGTAAAACCGCGTGGGACAGCTAGTCTATACAACGTGTTAATGAATTAATTGAAAACTAGAAAGTCAGCTCAGAATCAACTAGCGAATCGATCGAACTATGTTTTAATATAGGTTATATTTTTTCATTTTTACTAGCCCATGGCTAAACTATTTATAATACCTACAATATTTGGCGCGCACGCCGCTCGGAGCAAAAAAATTCGAATCGGAAGGCGCGGGCGTAGAGCTTGGAATTTCGTAGATAGCTCACCTCCATACTAATGTTGAATAACTTTTAAAGTATGTAATGTTTTTCGACATAAAATATATTTTAATCATATTATTGTTTACTTTTTTAAGTGGGGTGTATCAGGTTTTCAGGTAATTCATTAACACGTTGTACATAAAAATGAATCCCTATTTCCCTTCCCCAGCCCTTGGTCACGGCATCACGTCAATGGCTGGACCAATTTTGCTAATATTTTTTTTGTTGTGTTTATTATCGTAAGGAAAAGAAGAATAAAATAAGTTTGGTTTGATTTTAAATATACTCACTTGTCGATTCATTTTTAACTGAAATATCTTAGAAAATTTGATTTTTATAGAGAGTGATGCTAGTTTGAACCCGGAGAAAATTATCTAATCTAATCATTTACAACCAGCTCATTTGCCATGCTATCGTCTATAGCAGCGATTATTCAAAAATATGTCCTTATAGGATAATTAAAATATATTTTATTATCTAATCCACATAATATAATGTTAAACAAAAGCCATCATGTAGGAGTGTGGAGGCACAGCCACCGCATTCCGCCTTCAATAGCTGATAATTACATTGCAATTAGGTGCAATGGACGCGGCTACTCTTTGCGTAACATGCTCGTATAGGAGAAAATTATTATAAACTTAATTGCGCCTAACTGCAAGGCTTAAAAGAGTCCTATAGTAAATTTCAGGGTACTAAATTAAGCACATTAGTATGCGCATTCGCATTCAATTTACTTGATTATATCCAATTTGCGATTCGCTAGGCATTCACGTGACAAATTATATGGACTTTTTAAATAAATAAATCCACACGTACAATACTTAAAAAATACTGTATTTAGGAAAATAACAACTGCAAAAGAAAAGATAATTCCACAGATAATCATGGAGATCGGTGGAGCTTCGATATTAAAGATAAACGAAGGTGAGGTTTAGTTCAGTGTCATGATTAGATTAATGATCGTTGATCGAATGCCTGAAATATCTCAGGTTCAATTGGGAGAGCTGATTGACTTACTCTCGTTGTTATACCTTGACACCAAAAAAGCGTATGAAACAAAAGATGAATCCAATTAAAATTATTCAATATAAACGAAAGCAATAAAACCAAAAGGAAATTACTATATCATACGGATATCATAATAGCAAGGTTGTACTTTTACGGCAAAACAGCTAAACGCAGAGCGGTTTAGAATGTTATAAAACATTTTCGAACAGGATTAAGGGAAAGAGATTATAAAAACTTTAAATTAGTAACGAGAGCCTCAACTGCTTCTCGAATTATGTTCGAGATTAAATTATTAGCCTCGCCACAGATATAAGGGCAATAAAAGAGCAAGTGTTGCGCGTTACGACAAATTAGTAATTCCAAATACTGTCTGGGCCTATCGTAAAATAGAACGATGTGGTATAATTTCGCCCATAAAAGCGATCGATATTAATAATTTTATTGAGAACTACCATAATTATTAGACAACTGAACTAAAAACGGTACCTTTACACATTCACTTTGGGAAAGCTTTACATTTTATAATATAGATAATAATAATAAACGCTAGTTTTGATACACCATTATATCTATTTTTATCTTTGAATCGAAATTAAATTTTAAATAAGAGTAAAGTTTACGTCGATTTATCAAATAGAGACGTGTTTAGAAATGCTAACATTAGAAGCACCCAAAACCGATTGGCGTGTGAAGAATCGTTAGCGTGCAACGAGGGAAAAGATGATTAAGAATAACAGCGAGTGGCGGTCCATAGCATATTCTGCCTATTCACCCGGGGCGAAGGTAATTTAAAGTATTATCAGTTTTCTGCGGTTTTTTGGGATAAAAAGTACCCTATGTCCTGCCAACATATTATATACAAATTTCATAATGGTCGGTTGAGTGGTTAAGTCATGAAAACGTAACAGACAGAGTTGCTATCGTATTTATTATATTAATATGGATATGAATGAAAGAACTCAAATGTTGTTTTCTCCTTGCTCTTGCTCGGTAACGTCAACATTTTATTTTTAAAATAGGCCTATTTTTTTTTTTATGTCATAGGGGTCAAACGGGTAAGTGGTACACCAGATGATAAGTGATTACCGCCGCCAATGGAAATCTGCAACACTAGAAGGCATGCAGGTGCGTTGCCGACCTGGAATGGTGATGGGAACTGGCTTTCAAGTGGGGCTGCCGGAACACACCGTTAGGTGCTTGACGACAGATTTGCAACTTGAAGGTGGTAGCTAGCCAGCCGGGCACTAGAGAGCGCCCTACCACCATGCTACGGTTTCCTCACGATGTTTTCCTTCACCGACAGCTCAAGCTCATTGTTAGGGTTTGAACCTACGCCTTGCGGCGTTTGATCCGAACGTACCAACCACGGAGCTATCATCGCTGCAAAATATAGTAGGTAATTGGCACTTTGCCACATAAGATGCTACAAAACGGTAAAAAATAATAGCTTGTTAACAGAACTAAAATGATAATTCTACGTTTTCGTCCTTCTCTTTGATTGCTCGATTTAATAATAATTTATTATCTTGACAGTAATATAGGTATAGGTACCATAGTACATGTTCGCAAATAGAATACAGTATTATATGTATGTATTTTTATATTATGGACATACCTATATGATACAAAATCTTAGAAGCATATTGTGTGAATATAAAAGATAAATCTTCGTTTCACATTATTAGCGCTTTGTTGCAGTTTGTATCGCATTGTTACTAAATGTTGACTGATGATCTGGGAATCATTTCAATATTTTATTCTTATTCATTGAAGACACTTTTGCTCACAATTAATAAGATATCTTTTCTAGCAAGTCATAAGTAAAGTTATCTTTGCCAGATAACTTGAATAAATTATGCATATCCGGCTTGAGATGCATATAATTTCCTTTTCAAATATGTAACAAATACCGGAAATCAGACTTCTAACAACAAAAATATTCTTATGTTAGCAATATTAAAATCTATTAGAGTGCGGTCACACCTATCACTTATAACGGCATTTATGCTTATAAATCAACTAGGTCATACAAACAATTGCGATAATTACAATGTTTGATTTACAATTGACTATTGATCATGCACCAAACTTTCAGGACGCAAATATTTGTAAAAATCATTAATCATTCAAAGAAATAACTAAGAACAATGTTGACTTAGGGTAATGCGAATAACCAACATCTGAATTTTGATAATTTATTCTAACAAAGCTTATTTACTTCGTTTGAATAACAGAAATTGAATCTATTATTATCTTTATTATCTATTACTGTACTTCTATAATAATAAGTAACTTTTGCAAATTTAGTGGTGGAATTTCCAAAAAATCTTTACTATCTCCATTAGAATTCAGCCTGTATAGTTCCATATTTTTATGACCAACGGTCTGGTATTTGATGTTCAAGAATCAGTTAGGACATACGATTTTATAGTTATTTATGTACCTATAGTATAAAAGTAATTAATAGCAAACGAATGGGAATTTTCTAATAAGTAGTTACCTGGATAGCATGGAATCACGATGGGAATTACTAACTATCCCGTGTGACATGTGGAATGATGTCTAGAACATTGGTTGTGATGCAATCAATTAGAGGCGAAAGAGCGCGAAGGAAATGATGCGCAGATTACAATCACACTAATGAAGAGGCTTAGACTAAGCTTCTAAGCATGCACCATTTCCTTTTTAAAATTTGAAAAACCAAGTCATGATTGGTTCATTAAAATAGCATCACACAAATATGTACATAATCAGATTGAAAACTAAAGAGTATTTGTAAATTCGTTGAGTAGCAACCTTGACAAACTTAAAATATTTTTGCTGTGTCAAGAAAGCTAACGGTCATTGTGCACTTTTTTGGGAAACTTTTTATAATTTTTTATAAAATAATTAAAGTTATTATATTGTAGATGAATCAAGTTGTTCAATAAATAAAAATAAAAGTGAATTGAATATGCAATTCAAAGACGCGCACCTCATAAAACAGCGAAGACAAGCCTTAAGCCTGCTTCGTATGACGGCTATTCTTTTTACTCGTACCGCTTACAAATTGTGAAGCCGCTTATACCTGACACCTCTCAAACAACACCGTGCAATTGAATTAAGTAGATCCATGGATTTTAATAGATTTATTGTGGTTTTAATCGTCTTAACGGCAACAAATTTTTCGTAACAAACAATAAAACAATTTGAAAAGGAATCTACTTAAGTTTAGTATGATGCTTTGTAATCAATGTGATGAGATACTAATAGTATTAGGATATTGAAAGTAACTACGTATTAGAAAGCAGGTCATCTACTAACTAATAAAAAAAAAATATTAAGATAAAGCTACCTACTATGTCGTATAGTCATAATATGTCTTGCAACCATTGATGTTTTAAAAAAAACTTGCAATGTAAAAATAATTGCATTTGGAAAATCTTAATTAGTGGAACTGCTATAAATAAAAAGAGTGAGCAGAAACGAACATGTTCATACCAATGAAAGTTAATCGAGTATTTATAACAATTAACGAGTATTTATAAATGGGCAATCAACCGAGTTTAAACCCGGTGCTTGGGTACTAAGATCCGATGCACACCCATCGATAAGATGCGATGAAACACCCAGAATACTGGATGTTTTACCCAAACACCGAATTCAAGCCTGGTTGATTGCCCATCTATTATAACAACTATACTTCATATTAAGAGATGATATGGCTGTCGCTGCAACAATTGTGTTGGTGAGGATAAGAAGCAGTGCGCGCTGCGGCGGCTGTTTGCTGCGCTAGCGCCGGCCAGCGGTGGCGAGGGCGCGCGGCGTGCGGCGGCGCGACGGTGCGCGCGGCGCAGCGCGTTGTGTCCGGCTCGGTGCGGCCGAGCGCCACATCTCTCCCTTTCTCTCGGACTTATCGCGCTCTCTCTCCGTCCTTCGGTGGCTCGTTCCTCTTCTTCTTGCAAGGTTAAGGTTACGTCAGACGTGTTATGTTATAACCGTTGGGGCGCACTCCGGCAAGTTCAGTGTCTTGCCGAGAGTGGGCGCGACACGAGGCCGCGACCGACGCTCAGCTCGCGTTAACCCGAGGACTGTGCGACCCAGCTGTGATATATACGAACAGTGAAAAAGTTAATGAAGCGGGTGTTGAATTTGTTTGAACTCTCTCGCGAATTAAAAATTACACATCTTCACGCGTGAACTGCCAGCGAGGTATGTAAATGTGCATATTTACATTTTGAGTCCTTGATGCTGATTACGGGGAGGGACAATTTAATAACGTTCCCGAGGGTAAATGGAGGACATTCTAGTGCATCCTGTTCATTAAACAGGTCTATAAATGTTTTATAGACGTATACCGATGCGAGAAACGCATAAATGCTGTAGTAGACTGCCTGTGCAGCTAAGGAGGGACAAACATTATAATTAAAAACGTCATTAAATACATACTAACTTAAGCGGTACCTACCAAATAAACGAAAATTGTGAATTAACAAAACATATTAAAAATATAAGTAAGGGTGAAATTGGAATATAAAAAATTATTTGAAGTAAATGTTTATTTACCATTTTTATTACTAAATATATGTATCAATAAAAATTATAACATCTGTTCCAATAGTCCAGAAGATTTTTGTAATTAAAATAAATAAGTAATATTTAATCGTGGAAAAATATAAAAGTATAATTGCAAGTATTTACAAAGAGCTTTTTATCATACCTAGATTATCTACCATAATAATAAAATTATTATCAATATCAATCATTATTATAAAGAGATACGATTGCAGGGTACCGTTATGGTATGTGTACACCTGAGAGTTTTTGCGGCGAGCTTTTCTTCACTCTTATACTCGTATGTGAGCGATAAGCTCTGATGCGCATGCGTGTATCGTACTTTACAAAAAGTATTTAATAACAACGAGCTATATTTAGAAGTAGAGTCGTCGCGTTTCTTTCTTTGTAGATTTTATAATTCTCTTAAGTTAAATATATGGAGTGAATTAAGAAAAAATTGAAAGTACGTAGGTGATGCAAAAAATAGAAAAAATAAAACAAAACTTTAATTTAATTTTACTATACTTTAACATTTAAAAAAAAAATTGACCCGACAAATTATGAAAAATTTAGCAAAACTTATGAGCACTATAAAAAGATAATATTACAATTGAAAGTCTATAAACAAAAAAAATGTATAGTAACTACCCAAAGTTCGGTAAGCGTAGAGCCGAGCTTCGGTTCGAACAAAAGAGTTCAACGAGCGCGCCATAATAAGTACTCCGCGTTTAATATTATAGTCAAATCTACTTTTGTGGCACATAATCACGAAATCATCAACCGAAAGAATATAAAATTTGACAGCTAAAACGAACGAACTAAAGGTTGCATGTTTAACCGACGGCGGCGTGAGCATGAAAACGCAACAGAATCATAATTACATGACGATTATAAATTCCCATTGTTGCACAAGCAGACGTTTATTTTAAAATTAAATATAAAAAGCATTTTATTCCTTCTGAGAAACGGCGGCTCCTCCAATAAAACATTCTGTGAAATACTAGTATGCTTACTTAAATATGCTTGCATGTTAACACGGGAGTAAAGCATAAGAAAAAGCTTGCGTTTACTGTTCTTAATGACTTATGATATTCTTTAATTAACATTATCCGTATACATCGCGCGTCCAATTACAGTTTTATTATATAATTAAACTGTAACTGGATGTCGGTACTTTAAAAATAGGATAATAATAACCAAATTTATAGTTAGACATAATATCAGTTATTAGTTTCACTTTAAACACTATAGATATTAGTAACAATAGAAAACAAGACATATACGCGACCAAAAGTACATAAATAATGTTTTTTTGTTTCTGTCTGATGTCTGAAACTGTTAAACGACATTAAACTGCGTTTTTGTAGTTACTTTCCAATATTATAAGTTTACTAACGTACTAACGTACTAACGTATACTTTTCCATTGCATTTGACTAAAAAATAGTATATGATGACAATAGGGACATCACAATAGCGCCAGCACACTCTAAAAAGTCACCACAGCTGTGTCGCTGTCCACAGATTTACATATAGAGACGCAATAATTCTTAATATTATAAATGCGAATTTGTTTGTTCGTTTCTTACGTTTTATCGCCTTATTTACTCAACAAACCATCGTAAAATTTGTCAAAGGTATCGATAATATTATAAGGACATAGGAAAAAAAATATCCGGAATTTCCGAGATAACTCCGAAATTAACGCGGGCGGATCCGCGACAAACAGTTAGTAATTGTAATAAGACCCTAATTGAAAGACATACGTATATATAGTCTTTATGCAAATATATTTAAGGTTAAATTACAGAAAGTGTCTTAAACTTACTGGCATAATCAAAAATTACGGTTTTTTCATTTGCTTCTATATCTGTGCGTTTTACTCGCATCACGCCAAAACAAGAATATCAAATGCGTTTCAAACATAAGTAACTTTTTATTGCAATCATTGAATATACCTGGTTCCAAAATAAACAGAGCTTGTACTAATTTAACAAATTGTATGTATATATTCTTTTTTCATACACACTAAACGCCCCCTGATTCGAGATAAACGTAAGTTTTGCAGTAGGTACGCAAATATTGGACAGAATATTATGGTAATAAAAAGAATATAATAATATAAGTGATTTTCAACGCAAAATATTTTTACAGTCTACCTTTATTATCTGTTATAGCTATTCCCACGATAGCCGGTAGTCGATTAGGTTAGTTACTTAAAGCTAAGGTATATCTGGGCTACGATTACACATTTAGTACAAGTAGCGTTTGTGCAAAACTATAACGAACCATGTTTAGTGCACGACCATAGTCGAGGGTCAAAGGTACTTTGTTCGGACTTAGATAACGGCTGCTGACTATTTGTGTTTCCAACATTTAAGGTGAAAATATTATGCTCGCAGAAATGTTTACATAAAATTTTAAGCTATCCAAATTTGAAAAAGCTTAGAACATATTATTACGAAATTGTTTTAAAGGACGAGATATCAAAAATTAAATAACGCTTTATTAATTTATATAAAAGGCTTTGTTGCACTAAAGATTAAACAAAATAGAAAGTCTAATCTTATTTATAAAAATTAATAGTTGTTCGTTTGTCTCGCTAAAACCCGAGAATGACTGACTCGTTTTGAATAATTATGATCTTGAAATATTTGTGGAAGTTCAGGGAAGGTTTAAAAAGTAAATCCGAAGCTCACGAGGGTGAAACCGCGGGGAAAAGCTAGTTTAAAGTAAATCCTGAAAAAAATATTTTTGGAAAGAGATTATTTGAAAAGTTATTTTTTTATTAATTAATACTGAAGTACACTAAATGTCAGGTCTTTTAAAATACAAATTAGGATGTCTTTCAGTGGTATAAGGTGAAACTGACCGGCGTCATTAGCGCTTAATACCTTAAAGTATTTTGTATGTTGGTGCTACTTTCCTTTTTATGGGAGGCACAATAAATATGAACATGATAGTCCGATTTCATTCGTACCGTTAAGCCCAAATCATCGAGGTCAATCGTCTTATTTGGTAAGGAAGAACCAAAAAACTTAAAAGTAACAGTGACAGTAGGTACCTAACACGTATTAAAAATGTAGATTGGGTGGACTTCATCCACTAAAGTTTAAACTTTCTCGCATTAGGAATCAGTTCTACTCGCAATAAAAACGAATATAAATTCATGGACTATCGTATTAGAGATGAAAAACTATGAACATCGCAAAATGTATCTGTACAAAATACGACTGCTTTTCATCCAGAGGCAGAAAGACAGTCCAGACAACCATAGGGTGCATAGGAAGGTATTTACGAAGAAAGTAAAGAGAAACGCAAATTATAAAGGGCTTAGTTCAAACACTGGTTAAGGTTCCTTTTGACCCGGTTATATCGGCGCAACAAGATTATAATTAAGAGGATCACGTGAGAACTGCGAAGCTCGGCATTCGTGACCGCTGCACCCGCAGTGACACGCCACTCGGTGCCAATCGAGCACAAGGCGAGACCACGGCCCGATTTTCTCATTCCACACCAAACGGAAAAATTTCGATACTTAGGTAGGTATTTGCTTTCCGTGGGAGTTGTATCTACTGCAACTTTTTATAAAATATGGAACTGCTTCGCAATGCTTTTGTCACCTGTCATCGAATCGCTGTAACTGTAATCCACCGGTCGTTTCTTACGACTTTGGGATATCTTAAGGAGCTACAAGCGGTCACTTATGCCATGACACTCATTTAAAAATAAAACTTCATATCATTTAAAAATAAATGAAGTACTATTTTTTGATAAAACTTCTGAAAGAATTTAAACTTGACAACAAAAAGTAGACGCGAAAAGTGTGGAAATTAACCGTGTTTGGCTGGTTACCCTATTTCACATTTCTCTAGCCATCTCGTTTGAAGTCAAGTGATGCTAGTGTAACTGATAGATTTCTTAAAACAAGAGTTGGAACCTACTATCTAATCTGCCTGACAACCATATCTAGTTTATTGAAGAATGCAATTCATGGGATTTCTTTACTACACACATCAAAAGTGTCTAGGGATCAAGAACATTTTTTGCTATAAAACGAAACTCAATTAATTTAAATCTAATTTAATCTTCTGGACTGGCCGCCTACCTTATTTCCCATATCTAAAATAACAACTCATCCCCACAATTTAAATAAATTAAGAAAAATTTCATTTTTTGTAAGTTGTGAGAAATTGAACCAATTCCAAGTCGACAATAAAATAGCAAAAAAAGGCAAAAACAGGGGATTTTGAAACTTATATTGTAATGACTAAACAAATTAATACTCTGTGTTCCTTCCATTGATACGAATCACAGATTCGCAGCGATTTGGCATGCTTAAAATCAGTTCATCAAAATCACTTTGAGGAATGGCCACCCACGTTCTTTGTAACAAGTCAAAAAGTTGTTGTGCGGTATTTACGGCGTCAATACTCGGCAAAGCTCTTCTTTGGAGTATATCCCATGCGTGCTGAATAGGATTTAAGTCTGGTGATTGAGCAGACCACGGCAGGACGTTGATATCAGCATTGGCAAGAATGCGTGTTACGATTCCACCAGTGTATGGACGTGCATTGTCGTGCATAAGTTGAAACGAATCACCCAACTGGCTTCGCAAAGGGATGATTACGTCTGAAATAATCCTCATCGCATAAATGTGAGCATTAAGGTTGCCCCTGATCCAAATGAGATCGGTTCTTCCACCGATCCAAATACCGGCCCAAACCATAAAGGTTCTCCCTCCATATGGATGAACTTCCTGACAGAATTTCAATCGTTCTTGACGTCCAAAGCTTCTTCAAACCAATACACGTCTTGTATCCGACCTCATACCGAAACGAGATTCATCGGAAAAGCAAAAACCACGCCAGTCTTCTTCTTCCCAATTACTGTGTTCGCGAGCCCATTGTAAACGGGCTCTACGATTGCGAGGCGCTATTGGTGGAACTCTCAGAGGCCTTCGGGACCACAGACCCACTTCTCGTAAACGATTACGTATGGTTTGATCGCTTATCAGTAAGCCTGAAGCGCTGTGGAGCCTCGTAGTTATCACCATGGCGGCCATGGTACGATTTCTTCGCGCTGTATTCTGGATATACCGGTCCTGTATTCGAGTGGTGATGCGAGTTCGCCCTCCATGTCGCTCGGCCACACTGCCCGTGATGCGATAGCGTGTCCATAGGCGGCTTATGACGCTCTGCCTTGTCCCAACAGCAGTAGCCACAGTGCGTTGCCTGGTGCCAGCTTCCAACATTCCAACGGCTCTCAGCATCTCTTCTCTAGGCAATTGGTGTCATCGCTCCATACCGATGCAATTTTTTTCAGTTACGATGCAGAAATTGTAATGTTTTTGTAAAACCGCCATCACACCCTTTTATAGGGATTTTTAATGACAGTTATTTTTAAATGTTTAAACAAAATTTGAATAAAATTCTTTATTTAAATGGTGAAATTCAATAGAAAATTTCAATAAGGATCCAGAAAAGTTACAATAATAATCCCAATTTACGGCAATTCTCTAAAATGTACTTGATCCCTAGACACTTTTGATGTGTGTAGATCGAATTAAAGATAAGTAGATCCGTAGGAGGACCAGAATAACGAAAATTACCTACTCAAAAATTTTCAAAGGATTTGCAATTTGAGAGTGACGCGTTTAACATTTATTTATACACTAGCTGAGCCCCGCGGTTTCACCCGCGCGAAAGGTTTTTATACAACAACTTTTTTTCCCGACATCCGATTTCAATGAAACAAAGTCTATATGTAGCTCCACGCTAAGCTTAATCTACCCGTGGAACGGATTGTCATGCGGTATGACAATCCGTTCAGTAGATTCGGAGATTATCACGAACAGACAGATAGACAGACCGAAGTTATTTTTAACAACCCTTTTATTGTGGTTGGTTACTCTTCGTTTATCGTCCCCTGTCAGTTTTTGTTGAAAATATTCAATGTACATCAGAATCGCGGATCCTACTCTTTTATTATATGTAGTATAGATATAATACTGTTGACGGCTGTTGGGGTAGGAAAGCTTTTGCATTGTGTGAGTAGACCGGCACAAGATAAATCGTCGGTGGTCATTTGATTTGATGAGGTCGTCATTTGATTGATTTGAGAGCACTGACGCTTTTATTTTTCGAAAGATACTACACGTGTACTGTGTAGACTATAGTTAAAACTAAAGTGTAGCTTGCCTTGATTTGGAGGCAAAGTAGATTTGATCCCATTTATAAAGTTTTAAAAGGGCGGTATAGAACAGTCGTGCACACCCGGGTCGGGCAGGACGGATTCCATCAGGCGTGCTTTCCATGAAGGATTTTAATTACGTCGTGGCAAGTTCAATGACCGCCACGGTGCGCGATGTCGAGTGCAGTTGAGTCACAACCTTGTAAGAATTATTTAATAACATCTGTAATAATTAATTTTCTATATCACTCACAAAATGATCATATTAGCATAATTATATGTTTACATCTTAAGCTTCAATAAAATTGTTATGGACATTTTTTTGTTCGAATATATCATAACTTTAATAACACATGACTTATATTGGATTTATAAATAATTATACGCTCATTATGTATGTGAAACCATTAATATTAATGCCCATCGATGAATATATATTGCCGTCAACTAAAATGTTCGTCAGAAAAAATATTTCGAAACACTTTAGGTAGGTAGGTCAGCGACTATATTTAAAATTAAACGAAAGATACGGCTAGTTCGACTTTCCCGTTAGAATAATATATGTATGAACCTATAATGTTTTTATTACAAATCAATCACTATAGATGGGTTTAGCAAATAGCTTAAAACGTCCGACAAAATGTATCGTATAAATAATTACATTCCATTTATATAAATATTAAGAGCGCCATCATAAAGCTGTATATAGTCCTTAATACCGTTCTGTAAAAATTCTAACAACAAGGAAATAAAATTCTAAAGTTCACAATCAAGTTCGTTGTATTAAATTTAAAAACCTACATAGGCATATATTTTTGGTGGACTCACATTATATGCGTGGGCAAGATAGACTGGACACTAAAATGACTACTGAGTCATCTGTGTCAAATGAAGTCACACGTGGGAGATATTGACACCAAATAAAAACACATTTATAAAACTTTAACGAGAATCGCATCTATTCACTCATATTTAAAAGAAAATAATAATAATGATGGTCTCAATATCACCAACAGAGTCTAAAAACATACATATTCATAGTTTTCTTCTGTCTCTTGTCAAAATGTTTACCTTGCTTACCCATAATCTAAATAAAATATATATAGATTTTTTTTAGTTTTATGTTATTCAAATGAAGGCATGCCACTAAATAATTATGTTGCCGAATTTTTATAAACGATCCGAGAAAAACTACTATTCCTCGTACATTGAATACGGAGATTGTCCTCCTTTTTGTCGGAGCCAGCAAGCAACAGGTCCATTGTACAGGTAACCGACCATGCTTTGCGTGCTATAATTATTATTTATTGCCCGGAAGCTGTCAAAAACTATTCAAAATAAGAACAGTTAAAAGTCTAGAACGCGTTATATTAGGTACACAGAACAGAAAATAATAGATAGAAGAGACATCAACATCAACTTAGTTTAGTATGAAAACAGATGAAAACCAGTGTCGCTGGGTGATTTTCGCACACAAAACGTGTATGCATCACCAACAAGTTGCAAATCTGTCGCCAAGCACCTAACGGTGTGTTCCGGCAGCCCCACTTGAAAGCCAGTTCCCATCTCCATTCCAGGTCGGCAACGCACCTGCATGCCTTCTGGTGTTGCAGATGTCTATGGGCGGCGATAATCACTTACCATCAGGTGTACCACTTGCCCGTTTGCCCCCAATGAATTAAAAAAGAAAAAAAAAACAAAAACAAAAACATTCATTAACGTAAAGAAACGTATTAAACGCTTTATGGTTATGTTTTTACTTAGTCACTGGTTTTAAAAATACACAGTTTTGGAAATATGTATACTTGGGATGGCAGCAAAAGAAGTTTTGGGCAAGATAGAGCATTTGCTCTAACTTTCTTTGCAACGGTCGCGGTAGCGCGCCTGCCCCGCCTACATGTCCTGTCTAGTTAATTTATTTGCTCTGTGGTACCTACCGTTCGTAGTGTGGATGGCAGTATACGTGACTTACCTAATACGTTCGAAAAACCAAATAAATTTATTGATAAATTTTTCAAGAAAGCAGTTGTTATCACGTATTAATAAAATTTTAATTGAAATACATTAAACTTTTATTAAGTATAATTGTTTATCTAAATATTCTTACAGTAAAGATTACAAGCGACTAAACCTAAAAGACAGGTACATAGGTACATAATCGCAAAAATTAATGTCATGCAGTAATTAAGAGCAAGACAAGTAATTATTTTACTAAAGTAGACAAAAACAATGGCATTGACCGAAAAATTCTCCTATAAACCGGTTCGTTATTAGTTTAATAAACTAATTAGCAAACTTTTTAAATAGTTCGCTATAAAGATAGCGACACAACTGTATAATTATAGTCAAATTTTTCAATAGTTAAAAGATTGGGTGAATGTATGTGTAACTAATAAATTATGATCTTTATTACGTGTTAAATTAAATGAAAATGTTGAAATTTATTTTGCTATTTTTGGCCAAAAGCTTTCTGGTACTTTACCACTTAGATACCGGTAGACGTGGTAACTTATACCTATCTATAATTATTACGAGATATATTTTATTTCGGAATTCCCGAGGAAACCCAAAAGTTCATGTGCAAACACTATATAGGCTACAACATTCATTACAAAGCAGAAGATTCAAGTTTAGAGGAAAAAAAATTAAGAAAATTTTTTTAACTGTCTTCAAAACACAAAAATGCACTACACTAAAAATTCTAAAAGCCTAATAGGTAATCGGTAGACAGACTAAGTCCGCTCCCACCCCACCACATTGCGGACACGAGCGGTCTTGGCACCGACTTTGAAACGATCAGTAGGATATTTTAAAACATAGGTTAAACGTAGGTTTTATTTTTAAACGTAGGTTATTTTTAAATTTTTAGTGTAATGCATTTTTGTGTGTTTTGAAGTCGGTTTTAATTTTTTGTTTAAATTTTAGTTAGTGGATTGGTTTATAATTTTATTTATAAAGTGACAATTTATCTACCCAAACCACTATAGTCTGCCTGCAGTAATACTTGAAGAGTTTCCTCGATTTATCCATGAACCCATCATCAGATCCTTCTTTACAATGGGACCAACTTGAAAGTATACCCTATCAAACAAAAAAAAAATTCCAAATTGGTCCAGCCGTCGTCGGGTCATCGCGTAACAAAGACACAAAAAAAAACAAACCAAACAGACGAATTAAGAACCTCCTCCTTTTTTGGAAGTCGGTTAAAAATACTTCTTCCTAGACAACGCGAACAAAACGACATTATAAGCAGCGCGGTTTACTTAAGCCGCGAGACCACAATGAAAGAGCGTGTGAGTTTAATGAGGACGTGAATGTAAAGTGTGAACCCTGTAAAATGTTTTGTGCGCCATAACATATTATTACAAGTGGAGCGGGTTACAGCCGCTGGCAACATGCTCAAATTGATTAATTATGGGCGATGCACGCGAATCATCTAATAAAATCACTAATCCAACGGTACACCAGTGGCGTGCGTCGCGTATAGCGGCTTGACTGCGCGCGCGCTCCCACGGCTGACGCATTATGCAACGCGCAGTGGCGTGTGCGCAATGCGCGGGCGTCAGCGAGCACAATGCGGGCTATTGATTGCGGACGCGGTCGCGTTCCCGGCGAAAAACTAACAGCACCAACAGCGAAACTAGATTAATACGTCGCGTCGACTAGATGGCGTCGATGCACGCGAAAACGATCCGACTGCCGATAACGGCGATAGAATCCTTAATATTTTAAATGCAAATGTGAGTTTGTTTGTAATGCTTTCGCGACTTATTCTACTTCTATCGAACATCATGAAATTTTGCATACACCTTGTGAGGGGTACAGAAAAAGTTATTGGATAGTTTTTGTCTAGGAATTCCCACGGGAACATCGAAATTAACGCGTGCGAAACCGCGAGCAACAGCTACTAAAGCATAATTAGACTTTTTAGTGTTTCCGTTGCAGGGAACAGGCCTTCTCTAATGCTAAGGGTGTATGGTCGATGGGTTTTCACGAATGGTTTCAGATTTCTAGACATCCATGTGTTTTGTTTTCTGCTTCATCGCCACGTCTTGGCGCCTATAGTTGCTGTCACCGATATCTCTCAAGTCTCAAGTATAATAGTAGTAGTTACGAAGCCAATAAATTAACGTAGTTTGAGGAGTATGAAAATTTAAAAGGAACTGAATAGAAGAAGTATTATAGGCGATAGTCCACGACACTAACCCCGTGCAATTGGTGAATTTCACACATGCTTTCTTACTGATTACTGTGTAGATTTTCTCTCACTTTTTTCTTCACCGTAAACTCTGTGATAATCTATTTAATTCTTACCTAAATATACGTATATAGATCAGAAAATACCTATAGATACGAAACTAGGATCGAACTCTCGGCCTGTGAATGAGAGTCAAGAATTCTACTGTCGGGCTGCCACGTCTTACCAGCAACGGTATGCTACATAAAAACTGCGTTTATGAAAGAAAATAAACTTGACCGTGAGACTTTTTAAATCAGTCTGTTTCTTCAGTTCCAGTTGTATTGGATCGGTATGAAAGGCTTCCATTTAAAGGAACAACTGAACTATGTTATATATGAGTTACATAAAATACATAAAAAAGACTAGAGGAATTTATAGCATCGTTATATGACAATTTATTTAGCTTGAGATTTACGAGCAGAGCTAATTTTCTGCGCTGCGAAGAATATAGCTCAATGCAGCTTGTTATACTATCAGATTGTAAATACGTAAGGGAAATTCTTGGAAGTCAATTATAGAGCAATAGAGCAACGATAAAACTATAAACACAACACCACGATACACATACTTGTATCATTACGTAGAAAAGGAAATCAAATTCTTCGTCAAACAAAAATATTAATACAATCCTTGCAGACTCCGTTTGCTCAGCTTCTAATGAAAACGTAGCGTATTTCTAACCGCTAACTTTTTTTGCTTAGTGTAACGTCAGAGTAACGGTTTCAAGAGTTAGCTCCGATTTAGTTCGTGTCTGAATAACGCCCTTCACTAGCCGTCACCGTCACCAATGCACGCTCCAGTAGCGCGGGATTCGGATGCTACAGTGCGTAACCGCAACGCGAAGCTCACGACCCTCGAATTAGTCAGAAACTTATTACCAGTCAGTTAGATTACTTGCGGTGAGCCTCAGCGGCTCGAAACTCCAGTTTTACTACTAAGAATCGGTGTGTGACCCAAATACTGTGAACTTTCCATACTTATTTGGCGTGGCATGAATGAGGAATGTCATTTCATTTGCAGTGGTGCCGCTATTCATACCACAACGGATACGTGTCCGTATGTGGCCGTTTCAGATGCTCTTTAGTTTTATTTGCACACTTTAGGCCACCAACTGGCGTTCTGAATGATCTATGGGCGCGGAGACAATGGCTACGATTCTATCTCGCGCTCGTATTTCGCTAAAATTCTTAGGCACTAAGTTTACTGCGGACATGTTTGGTGCCACCGTACAGTCGTTCCTATCATTGCATTAAATTACGACCAGTCGACTCGGATTTGTATCTCAGTCATGGCAGTGCACTCCACTTTACACAAAATAAATATTGCATATTTTAAATATTCATTTATTTTATCACTAGCGGCGGCCGTAAATTCCATCGCGTGGTTTATTTACTTAGCTGTGCCCCGCGGTTTCACCCGCGTGAAACGTTTTATATAATAACTTCTTTTTCCAATATCTGATTTAAATGAAACAAAGCCTATATGTTGCTCCAGGCTATGGTTAATCTACCAGTGAAAACCACATTAAGATTCATTCAGTAGAGGCGGAGATTATAGCGAACACACAGACAGAAAATAATTTTTATAACTTTTTTTGGGCTCGGTTACTCTTCTTTTATCACCCTCTCAATTTTTGGTAAAAGTATTCAATGTAAAGAATCGCGGATTCTACTCTACAAACTACTACTATAACTACTACTACAAACAAACACTTAAATTTTATTTATTTTAAAAATACATCATGCATTGGTAGATGTAGATTATTTTGTTTAAAATATAACAATAGAAACGTTATTTTTCGGCATACGAACTGAAATGTACCGAAACTGACCAAAATATTAATGTAAAAAACAAATGTATTTGGTTGATCTAGTTACATTTTAATAAGACACAAAAAACTGGTCTGGTGTTGACAATGCAATTATTACAAAATATGCGGAACGAACTTGTTGTGCGTGTCTGTCACGTACTACATAATATTTATACCTGTACTAGCTGTGCCCCGCGGTTTCACACGCGGTAATTTCGGAGTTCCCGCGGGAATTCCGGGTTAAAAGTACCCTATGTCCTTCTCTGTACCCCTGACAATGGGCATGCCAAATTTCATCCAAATCCGTTCAGTCGTTTTTGCGTGATTGAGTAACAAACATCCAAACATCTAAACATCCACACTTTCACATTTATAATATTAGTAGGATAATGATAAACTACAGAAGTAGCGTGGCCTGTATGCATATAGGTTCGTGTCGTGACGACGCGACGTAACGCTCCCGCGATCGCGGTAACGAGAGCCCGAGTGGGCGCTGTACAGTCCACACTGATCCAATGCAAATTGAGTAGGTAGCGATTTGCCCCCGCATAAATCAGCCAACCTTCCAAGAGCTACGTGCGCACCGACATTCCGTATTTCGTCAATTAACGTCAGGCATATTGTGCGCGATGTGCGCGAGCGTCGTGCACGACTGTTTACAATATCAATTGACAATTACGCTTCGTCGTGTAAACCTACCTGCCGCGATAGCGAAAACCGATTCCTGTCACGGCGACGATTAGAGTTAACAGTTCTGTTACACTTACACCAGTTGAAAGCTTCATGAATAAATAGGTATAATCATCGCAAGTCCTCTTAGGAGTATTATATTTTCTGTGTCTCAGGTATAACCACATGGAATTTTGTGCGCTAACTAGAAAGTAATTACGAGGCTAGTATAATTTGTCTCGACTTGCGGTAGACGCAGGTAAGGAACTAGTCAATTATTATGGGTGGATTCCGAGAAACATCCACAATTCCACATACGTGATCCACGGCGACGGCAATAATGTGTAGTCATGATTAGTTAAAATTATTAAAATAATTTTAAAATAAATACAACAACCTATATAAAATGAATCCCTATTTCCCTTGGTCACGCCATAACTTGAGAACCACTTTCCAATAATATTGCATACACGTTGTCAGGGGTACAGAGAAAAACATAGGGTACTTTTATCTCAGACTTCCCGCAGGAACTCCAAAATTAACGCGGGTGAAACCGCGGGAAACAACTAGTTTTAAAATGAGTAGTTATAACACAACAAAAAAAAATAACAAACATTTTGTGTTACCTTAACCTATACTAAAATTGATTTAAATTTTCTCGACAACACAATTTTTGGATTTTATGGAGGCATGGGCGTGTCAGTGACTCTTAGTCATCGTAACGGTCCATACGATTATCTGTGTTTATCCTGGCGGCATAAAGCGTGCTCGCCCGTCATCGGTGTAGTCGATTAATTTTCGCATTATTATTATAGAGGTGGACGACCATATAGGGCGAAGGCCGATCGCTATGCAAGCGGAAACCGGTGCGTTCGTTCGTTCGTGAGATCGGTCCGACGACGTGCGCGACGTCTCGCGAGATGTGATCGCTGACCGCTGGAGCTGCTCGCATCTACAATACGCGATTAATGAACCATCTGTTGCGCTCGTCTTGCGTAACGAGCGGCCGGCAAGTGCCACTTGTTATCGCTAATGAGAGCTGAGAATGCGCCGCCTATTGTCGCGAGGGCGTGCTCGATCCGCGCGGGCCATCGAAGGCCATAGGTTTATCGGTTGATATCAAACCATACATAAATTCTATAATTCTCACAATAGTATATGAAATTGATAGCGGTATACCACAAGAGGAGAAAGCTCACTGTTTCTCATCATACCTAATAAAAAGTGGTTGTGGTTTTTTATTTAATTTATGCGTCGTCAACGATATCCAGTCTGATTCGGTGACTAAATCAATATGAATGTGTAACTTTCGTAAAAGAAACACTGTGTAATGATGTTCAATGCAGCTTCTTATCATTAAATGAAAAAAGTATGTATGCGTCATCAACGAAAGTCTGATTCGGCGATAGATTCATTACGAATGTATATTATAATTCAATTATCGCAAAAGATTCACTGTGTAATAGTGTCAGGAGATGTTCTGTGATAGCGTTAGTTAGTGCGTCGGGAGTCGGGAGGTGTCGCCCGGGTCGCGAGGTGAGCGGTCGGGGGCCGAGGGCTCGGTGGGCGCGCTATCTAATCGCGGGCGTCGCCGCGTCGCCGGTGGGCGTTTGTCGGGATAACGCGCCATCGCCACCGCGCCCACACGCCAATTATGTGGGAAGAGGTTACGATTGCTCCGAAGATATCGCAACTATGGTAAACGTGCTCGTGTATGCTTTCAGCGAACGCATTAATCAGTAAAACCAATAATGTCTTTGAATAGTAAAACAAATCAATGGCATTGACTTTTTAAGTGCTTAAAAAAATAATTAAGCGGTTTGTCAATGGGAAAAGCGTTTACGAAAAAATAATAATTAAATATCAACGTTAGGGTTCGGTAAAAAAAAATATTTAAATTGATCAGCGAAATATAATTTTAGTAATGATCGATCGATTTTATAACAGCGAGGGGGATTCTTACCGAACAAGCTTTTGCTTTATCGACAGAGGATACTTACAGCATGCCTTATGAAGTTGATGGGCGTAATTACGATAAATATGGTTCACATGCGGACAGGATATGCCTGACACGTTGGAGCACGCTACGTTATCGATACAAGGTTCAATAAACGAAGAAATTGGAAATGGCGTTAAATTTTAGTCGGCGATCATATTTGTCGTGTCAACAAGATTGCATTCAGTGAAATATTATTTACTAAGAATCATTTATCATACTCAAAGGGATAAATAAACGCGCCCATGATTGATATCGGACAGTTTGTAATAGATACTTGATGTAAATACATATTCAATGCAAAGTAGGCAATAGATATGCGGAAATATAACAAATGGATAAGCGAAATGAATAATAGAAAGCTTTAATAGTTTCAGTAACAATAATTTACAACAAACTAACCTGTCAAATTTGTAGTATCGTAGTTGCAGTAAACATACGATACGAGTATCTATCGATCTTTATTTCCCTCCACGATTCATTATTTTCGAGATTGAAATATATAATAATGTACAGATGATAAGTTAACACATGAAATAATTATATTAGTAGATGAACTTTTCCCTTACCAGTTTCATCCAATTGTAATTTTAAAACCAAACAGTGGATATTTTTAATTAAATTTTCAATAGATTTATGCAAGCTTTTTATGGATAAAAAATAAAGCACCAGCGCTTTTCTAGAATTCTAGATAGCTATAGCAAATTATTTCATTTCCGCTGCCATATTAACTTGAATGTTTGTAAACAAACATCGTATAAGTCTAGTAATCACTAGCAATAAAAATCCATGTTCTGAATAATAATAAAATAGAAAATAATATGTCCTTGGGCAACAAAAAGACTTTCTTAAGGAAAAGTGAACGGAATAATGACAGGAGGGCGGTTCGCAGTTATTACTGTAATGTCAGGGTAGCTCGTTGTACAGAATTTCTCTCGAGCTCAGTGCTATGAAAATATGAATACACCATAAAAAAAAATACAGAACCGCCTCGCCGCAAATCCTATTTCCTTTTATTATTTCATGCGCAGGTTGTCATTTTTTCTAACCCAATCTCGATGCGAACTTGATAAAATTGATATTTTAAATTCAAAATAGTGACGCAATTGTTGAGAATATATATAGTTTCGAATATCAGTAAACTAACGCAAAGGGTTAGGTTGCGTTAAAATAAGCAGCCAACAGAAGTACAGTAGTAGAAGATGTTAAAGTTGAGATGAAAGTGTCAGTAGATGAGCAATAATTAACACCTGCGCTACTAAGAATAAAACTTTGAAAGGAAGAGTGTATGTGCTAGACCGCAGAATCACGACAGGGAAAGCGTCATGCCGTATTCCGAAAGGGAACTTCGAACCCACAACCAGGCCTGATAGTCGCTCGAGAATTCACTTCGTTACATCTTAGATAGAATCTATTTAACCTGCACGAGCACTTTCTACCGGTATGGCGGGCGTTAATGAAGTGATATGTTCCGCCCAGTAAAGCAGGAAATTATCTTATGCAAACAGTTCAAGTTCGTCTCTACTGGGCTTAAAGATATAAAAGGATATTGATGGAAAAACGCTGTCACATATTAATCATTTTATGCTATGGTTGCAATTACCTACATGTTTTTGCTTAGTGCTTTTGAACGCGTAATGCTTGCGTAGTCCATTTGCTAAGTATATCATCTTTATTTATTGTTATTTACTTCGGAAAACTTATACATAACTTTACCTACAGTTGGATAGGTTTTAAAGAAATAACAGCCATTAAGTTTTTACATACAGAAAAATGCAACTGATGGTGTTTATGAAATGCTACAAAGAATATAAAAAGAGAAGCAATCATTCGTTGCACATACTTGTACCAATAAGTTCGGCTGCCATGCTTTCCTTAATTTGGGGACATTAGTGCATAGGTAAGTAAACAGGGCACCTTGGGCAACCATTCGCGTTGTGAACCCATTACGGCGACCGTGCGGATGGAAATTATTAAAATACACTTAAGATCGTAGCGTATTCGACATAGGCGATAAAGAGCTAGACACTGCGGAGTCGTGAGCTCGCTCGGAGCTTTATTGCGTTTGGGATTCGATCAGACCGCGCCCGAACCGCCGTGTGCGATGCCAACGTAAACAAAAGCAGATTGAGTAGTTCCATGAGCGCCGTCCGCTGACGGAATGCTGATAACTCGTTAGTGCCGCATTGTTGGGCCGCGGCAACTCCGATGCAACGTCGACAATCCAATACACTCGTAATTGACTAAATGCAATGACAGTTGGTGTAGTGATTAGCGAATCTGACAGCTACGCCACGTGCCACAAATTGAAAGTCTTCAGGGTAAACGTTTATGTTATGAACAATTTTGCAGTTTAAAATTATCTTGCTGCAACAAAATATTTACGACGATATAGACGACCCGGTTGGCGAAGTAGGTCACTATGCCTATCCGCTAATCAAAGGGTTCCGGGTTCGATTCCCGGTAGGGGTGGACTTTGTGTGATGAACACAGGGTTCCATTTTCCAGTCTGGGCGTCTATATGTGTATATCTATAGTATATATGTATAGTTATATGTAGTATAATACCACGTTTGCCTGGTTTCCACGACACAAGCTTATAGTTTAGTGTGGGATCAAGTAGGTAGATCTGTGTGTTGTGGATTATTATTTTTATTTTAATGTGATATAGGTACAACAATACCCATACCTCCATTTAGACAGAGTTATATAACCGAATAAAAAATATGGTTTAATCGGGTCTTTAAAATGGTCGCATGCTTAGAAAGTTGATCTACAAAACGGCGTCCGGTGTACGCGTAAAGAAACTCGGCAGTAAAATCGCGTGACAAGTTTCGCCGTGGACGTTATCATTCCACGTGTGATGTTAAACCACTTATTCGGTTGGCGGTGACCGTTATCCGAGGCACGCACGCCGCGCCGCTTGCATCAATGACATATTTTTCCCCGGCGAAACTCCGAGCGCATTAACATTCAAGGCTAACCCGGTCAACGTGGGGCTTTGTTTACACGAGTGTCGGCGTGTATACGAGTGCAAAATGTCTCGATATACAGTAGGTACCATACGTATGCTAGTTTTCTTGCTAGCCAGCACCAGCAGCCATTCAACCGTTTATAAGCAGATTTAAATTTAGAATAGCTAAGATAAGCTTTAAGCTATCGTTGCTAAAAGCTTAAGATAAAAACATGTCATGAAATCTTGGGTGTTATTCAGACATTACTGCCACGTCTGCGATGCATATAGTACTTATGCGTGATAAAATAGTCAGCCGATATGAAAGGTTTGAATCGATAAGCTGGCAATGCCTCTTATTCCATCATTAATAGTTTGTTAATGTTATCGAACTTAATTTCATTGTAATTATAATATTCATGTGATTTATTTTATTTTGTTACAGACGATTAATAACGGCGATCAACATTTATTCGAAAACGTTGTTTCAAAGGTAAAACTTTAGATATTCGTTAACTAAAGATGCACTTTTGTTTTTTTGTCGATGTAAGTAGGTATGTATCACTCGCTAAATGTAATAGATTATATAGAATAGAATACTCTTTATTGTATACCAAAATAATTTTACAGTGTGTTTACAAACATTTACAATTATTTTTATTTTTATGCTACTGCTCCACCTGCGTTAACGTTAACGTTGATCTTAATGTCTAACGTTAACGTTGATGACAATGTTAGTAAGTTAACCCGTTAAAATGTTGGGCACATCTACGTAATGCCCAAATTAGCGCACTAATTTACGCGTTAACACGCAGGTGGAGCAGTAGCATTACAAATATTTTCGAGTCTATATCAGTATAGTTTCATATACCTACATAATATAATGTACAGATATGGCCAATGATATATTACAGTACTTTATACATTAATACTTACCTAAAACATTAGGTATGCAGCCAGAAAATAGAGTACTTAGAAATTATTAATTTAAAAAATGTTTGATATATTACATTTTGATAAAAAATATCTTAAGTCCTATCATGGACCAATTAAACTAGTTTAATTACGATTCCTACGTTCCTAATTTAATTACGAGTCCTATTAACGATTCGATTTTCAAGAATTAATTCTGTATAACTTCTTTTAGCTTCTCTCTTATCTATTCTATATCTATAGATTTCATATAGGTATATTATGTGAAATCTTGTTATTAAATATGACAAAACTCACCCTGCCATACCCTGACTTTTCCGAATTTTACGACGATAGAAAAGAAGCATGAGGTGTGCGATCTTATTTAGGATAGCCAAAGTGGGATATGTGCTGATTACTATCACAAGTACATTCTACATCCGCGAGTATGTGTCATGTGTGAAGGGTTAAAAAACTCGTCCGCCTCCTAGATGTACCACTTCACCGCCAACAGGTTTGCTAGGCAGAACTAGTTTTTTAATAAGCCCCACTGCATTGCTAATCTCATCATTTTTCATACGACATTCTATCCATCCTACTCGTAAGACTAGTTGGTTACAAGAAGATACCAACTGCGTTACAACAGTATGCAGTTACATCGTTTTGAAATCAAGGATCTAATAAAATAATATTAAAGTTCTTTAACAATTATATTTTACCAAAGCAGTTAAAATGCACCACGCATCGGCAAACAGTAAACACATCTTAAAATATAAAGTGGAATATATCTTTGTACAATCTTCGAAGAAATGCCCATAAATTGTTTCACAGGTAACAAGTGAATTTTCCGGTATACCTGCTTAATCTTACATATATCTATCGGAGTATCACAGCAATAAAAGTTTTATAGCATTTACTAGTGTCATAACTCATATAACAGTTAAACGCGAGACATACAACGACAATACGTGCAGACATTAAAATGTTTACACGAGTTCGAAGACTGCAACGCAAAAACTCGCCGGTGGAAATCTCGACGCGATGAATACTCCGATGGCTACACCGACGATTGGTGCCGCGGCCCACGACGGTGTTGTTTCGAGTCGCGTGTGTCCGTTCGTCTGGCTTGCGCCCAATACGACCGGCCGTCATGCCATCCTTATATATTTTAACGAGAGCGCGATCCTCTGCCACGATAACGGCAGGCTAATGAAAACCCCTCTGAATAATGCATTAATACCAGCGTTAAATCGTGAGCACCTTCAATCGACACGGCGAATAGAATATACGAGATGCAAATTAAAGTCAACACCGACGCCGATAAGCTTCCGCTAGTAATGCCAGAAATGCAACCGTACGATACACACTCCGCGTCGAGTATGGATTTATCCAGCAGGTATATTTACACGATACGAGAACGTTACCGCTAAACATCAGCGGGAAATGTACGTATTTCACAGCCTTATCGGAGAGACGAAGCACTCGCTCCGTTTGGGTCATGCGGTACATTTTGTAGCCAGTTGTGATTTATGGTATGGCCGCATTGGGAGCGCGGGGCGGGGTGTATGTTTATAAATAATGGCAACAATGAAAAATAGGTGTGGTGTTGACAGAGAAGCCGACACGGCACGGCCGGTGTCAGCGATGGTCAATTCTACTACCCCAAAACACAAAGCTGCACCGCACCAGCGCCCTTAGCCAGGTTGACAATCTATGATCGTTAGCACGTTACAGAAAAATAAGGAACGTATCGTCATTTCACGTGGTCACGTAAAATTTAACTTTCGATGGGCCGTTTTACATGACCACGTGACATGAGGATCCGTTCCTTAGTTTTCTATGCATTAACGATTACAGATTATCAACTTGGCTGAGAAGTTATTACATCACCTCACCGCGCACCGCACACGGTGAAATAATCCTATTGAAATTTACATGAAATTTAAATGACAGGCATTTCCATGGTAAAATTCTAAATATATATAACTAACTAAACTATAAATATATAGACGGTCTCTAAAAATCGTGCATAGTAAATTTCAATAGGAAAATTATACCGTGCACCTGTATCGATGAGGGTATCCCCAGATAGACCGATATCCGCAAACTCGGGTTAAACCGATCGGCCGCCACGACGGGGGTATATGCGGGGAGACCTTTATCGATGCAGGTGCGGTGCGGTTTTGTTGTTGCGTGAGCGGAATCGCCCCAATGGGCGGTGTGTCGGTTGAGAGTGCGCACAGTACACAACCGCGCGGTCGCCGCATCGTGCCGCACCGCACGCCGCGACCCACGCTCACCTTCCCTATTGAAATGTCAGCGCGCGGACCGGTGACGAGACAATCGTAGAATGCAATGTTAAGGTCACATCATGACTTTAATAAAACAATTCTAAACATCGAAAACGTGACGTCGTCAGTGGTGTAAGCGGGACCTCCTGAAAGTGTGCCAACGACGCGACGACGTGCGACGTTACGAGCGAGGTAGGTCTAGGTACGGCTAACCTTATCATAAGGGCATTTCATCTGAATTCATAATGGGCTTACATATATACAAATTTCTACTTAGAATATTTATAAAATATATTATAAGATTTTTTCAAACGATAGAGCGTCTTATTTAGCTCATCAGTTTGTGACCTATCTGATGGACTTTGGCCTTATATAGGAAACTGATTGCAGTTACTTCGTCAACGTGAATTTCGCGATTCCTTCGGAATCTCCTATTATATATACATATTATTGTAATTTTATATGGATATAAAAGTATGTACGTATGTATGGATACCTCATTTCAAGCTGTAAAGCTTTTAGTAAACAATTACAATAGTCGCGTTAACTTGGATCAATCGGGACTCGGGAGATGTAGGTATGAGCGATAAAAATTGCGAAGGGCGGGAAGTTCCTTAACTAAAATTCCTTAGCTAAATTCAGAGGTAAATTAGCGTTCTCGCGTTCTAATTCACCCGCTGCAGGTGAATGTTTTATGATATGACCTATAATATAAATCGTTGCAAGTTATAACATAAACGTATATTCAAATAAGTACCTATAAATCTTGACCAGATCTGTATTTGGAACACTGTTTTACTATCGATAGTATTTTAGAATACCTACAGATGGAGGCGGTTCGCGGTAGGTAGACCAGGTATACTAGAGTGTAGGTCTACTCTGAATTAAATTTTTTTAAGTTTCAAACCGAATATAATTCGAATTTTGAAAATTTCAATTCAGAGATCAGGCCAAGAAACGCCATTATTGTATAATTTACTGTCGCGCAACATTAATAATAGTAATTTATCATTTCGCCTTAAATCGGATACTTTTCGCGTGATAAATCAAATGGATCGAACTTAAAACTGTAAATTGTAACCTTTGTTCGGGTGAACGGGACAAAATCAGTATTCCTGAATAATTTATCATCGCAATTTCTGTGTCAACAGGACACGGGGCACAGAGCGGTAACATAGCGGGTTTTACTTTCTTGTGGATGCCTCAAGAAACTAGTTAAGAGAAAGTAGGATTATGATAGTAACGATCTTTTATATATTTATCGTTATATAACCCTTGAGTACTGAAATATGATAATAAAATACCTAAATTATAACTGCCCTGCTACTTTTAATTGGGCGTACTATTTCGAATAAATTGAATTTAGTAGCAAGGACTGAGCAAAATTTAATTAAGAAATTTCCGTCAGTGGGAAATTCGCGCCTGCAGACGTCCAATTAGGCCTCCAGTAATACCGTGCGTATCTACCGACCGACATGTAAAGAAAATATGAGCATTCACTTATAAATATTTATTGCAAGTACAAAGCTGTCTTTGTACACTTCCACATTGGCTCAGAATTATAATGGCTGTCACAGTAGGATCCCAAACAAGAGCCGAGACGGTTCGCATTAAGAAGAATAAAAGATTCCAACAATGTTTTCACTTGGCAACAGACAGCAAATAAAGACGACATAGAAAGGAGTTCGCCATCGGAATCCTAAGTGGAAAAGTCAAAGCTTACGAACACACGACACACCATTAAACGTTTACTTTCATGTATTTAAGTGAATAGTGAGTGAATCTTAACGTGAAAGCCTCGCAACACAAAGCACAAATGTACTATCATTAATTATTACAATGTCTTTGTCGACGATGAAACCTGCAACTCTATAATGTTTGTTTTTGTTAGTTGTGGTTCCGTGCTTCAGCAACTCCCACAGGAAGTTATTACAACGTCACAAATAGAGACGTTGATGAGACCCGAGTGATATTCTGATATTCCCTTCGTGTTCACGGGACCTGATAGTTTGTGGTGCGTATCGCACCGTCGCGTCGCGTCGCGTCCCACGGCAACGGTACAGTTAGGAAGGCGGACTAAAGCGGTCACGGTGTCCGCTGCACTTGCTGTGATCAGTCAATTAGGGCCCTATATAACCTGGTTCACATCAACAGCACTCGCAGAGCCCCGACAACAATTCATTATTGTCATTTCATAACAATAAAAACGCACAAACGTATTTCAATTTACTCCCCCTGTCGATAGAGCGTGTAGTTTTTGTTACCATGTAAAATTACAAGGTCAGGTTTAAAAATAAAAGTGTTGAAGATTTTTTTAAAGCGTGGTCACTCGTCGGTTCCGGTGTTAATTCACTCGTATCCTAGAATCGGATTTCACGCTCTGCGGTTGGATAGTTATAGCAGTACTTGATATTTTTGTATCTTTTGTCACTATTTATTTCGTAGCGACGAGACGGTTCCACTGGCAAAGATCAGGTTTTTAACAGTAAAAACGAACGTATCTTCTTAATTGATAAATAAATTTTAATATTATATTTTTATGTTGTAGGTAGGTACAACTTACAAGTGCAACTGCCAACTATAGATATTTTTGGTTAATGAAAAAAAAAACAAAATTTCGCATCTACAGAACTAAAGTGACCTAATTCAAAAGTTGCAATTTGAAATGAGCATAAAGTTTCCTTCACAATAACATACTGTATACCTAAGTGAATAAATAGCACGATCAACAAATGTGATCGATAGGCTGTTCCTTTGTTACTGACAATAATTCGGGCATTTTTTTACTATAGGTTTTTTAAGATCAGTTTTAAGCAAAATTTAGAAGTTACAGGAATTTTAATTAGGTCGTTTTAATTCTGAAGGTGTGATTTCATAAAAGTAATTTTGTTGTACTACGTTGAAAAGTATTATATTTTCAATATTACAGATAAATATTGTAACATTGATGCAATGATATTGATTATCTAATATAACTATTAGATAATAATGTTACAGTGTTATCGAACTCCGCCGAAACGCCTTGACGCCTTTATGAAATTTTTTGTGTACCTATATTTGGTAGGTCTGAGAATACATCGTATGCTATTTTTTTTGGACAACACTTTACTTTGGAGTTCCTGCGAGAATTTCGAAAGTCACGCGGGTGAAACCGCGGGGCACAACTAGTAATAAAATAAAATAGGCTGACTTTCATGGGTCACAATTTTGCAATGTTCATTAGTCGTGGATCAAAAACTATGGATCAATCGGTTGGTTGTTGGTACTGATATGGTCATTAAGGCATAATAGTTTCACGAGTTATGAGTTTAGAGTGGCTCGCGACGAAATCACGTTTTTCATCACTGTGAAATTTCTCAATAGCAATACAGTAAAGCGGTAAAATGCGCGTGGCGTCACGTAGCCAAGTTTTAGTTTAAACTAGCACGATGCTTTTCACCGGAGCCTGTGCGGGTCGACGGCCAACTTGAGAATTTTAATCAAATTACTTACAATAAATTTTATAAAAGACCGTTTACGTTCAACGAATGATTTCCGTTTACGATTCACGGCTAGTTTATAATATTGTGCTAAGTAGAGGAATCGCGATATAACACATAATATATTGGATCCAATAAACAGAATAAGCGGTAAATAAATAAGCGGACTGTGTTTCAAAGTTGAGGAATATTTCACAGTCGCCCAGCGGAGGTAGTAAATGGAACGTAGTTTATTTCTTCATTGTTAGAAATGTGCTGTTTGTACAAATCTGAATAGAATGTGACAATATTTACGTTATTGGTGTTTATCTTACCTATGAAGCACATATTATATTATTAAATCGCTAGAAGCTTAGAAATCAGTGTTTGGATGCACTTGATAATAATATATTTTTTGACTGGTGTTTGATTGATGTGTAAAAAAAGCTTGCAATAAAGATTAATTTCAAAATTGAAAAAAATTCATAATTTAAAATATGTTTATGACTTAGGATCGGTACAATCACTTATAATCGTCAGCAAGCGGTTCTAAAATGAAGTTCATGAATTACTGTCAGTTCGGAACGCGCGCTCTACTGAGAAGAACTGACAAGAAACTCAGCAGCGTTGTTATTATTTCAATGTTAATCTGTGCCAAACTCTCCGCAGTGAGAATAATACTATAATTATGTATGTGATATTAATTGTGAATACTAAAAATATGTATCGGTTATAAGGTGCGTTTAAAACACGCATACACAAACAGAAAGTCCTTAAACACAACATGTGAATAGAATAGTGTGTGTTACATAATTTCTTAATGACAACTAAATAAACAAATCGAAAAGATTCTTCAACAAAAGCTACTAGGAGTATAATATACGTATGTGGCAAATGACAATAGGGCGGCATGTGTATTTAGGCGCATACCGCTCTAAGATGAGTCAATATTTACAGGTTGACGACCTAACTTTTGTAGAATGTCACCGAAGGATATCAGAGAAAATGTACACATGTAACCAATATACTCTTAACACGTTAAAATTAGCAAAATATCGTTTGTTTTTGTAGTTATTTTACTAATATAAAATTATAAAAAAAAACAGGAGAAAACTTTCAGGGTTTTTGATTGTAAGTTGTCGCGATACCATTTCTATGTATAAAACCAATATAATATGTTCACGTAAGTTTAAACCAGTGCCCCTGATTTCGCAAAGGATAATGTAAAATCACGATAGCTGTGCGAGCATCCGTGTTAGCAGTCGCAGTTATCTCATGAAAATTTACAGCACAAGATTAAACTAGTTTTAAAATAGTGCATGCATCGGAAGTGTTGGTGTTGAACTGAATAGTTATGGCTTCCTTAATGGCGATAAAAATACTTCCTAGCGTGGTGATCACGCCAGAAGTAGATACAGTCAGTGGCAGCCATATGTAAACACGTTGGTCAGTGTTTGAACTTTATTACTAATTTTTTTTTTTTTAAATCATTTATTTAGTGAGGCTTTTTACGCTCTTATACCCTTATTACTCATTGCAACAAGATTCAATGGCTGTCAAAAGTGTTTACATACTTCTGTCGCTGACTGTACTTATTGCTCGGCAGGCGTGACATTGACAGATGTGGTGCGGCGAGGGCGCGGGCGGCGCGCGGCGTGACTGACTCGTCGACGCATCCCTCCCATCCGACACCTGTTTTCGCGCAGCCCACAATTTACGCGTCAAACTAACCGAGATGAACTGTCCGCGGCGACCGGGTTTCGTGAACATAACACACCGAGCGGCCCCACCATAGAAGTTCACATCAATAACAATTTGTAACAACTCCAGGTCAATGCGAGAAGAAATTTCGAAAGCAAATTTCATATTTCACGGGAAAATTCCGTGTGTTTCTTTTAGTTCTAACACGCTCATCGCTTGCATTAATCTTGAAGCTTGTTACACCGATATCGTGCTCGGTTGCAATTAATAGTCTGCCATGGTGTACCACTACGTGAGAGCATTAACGATACGATAATAATAAAAATGACTGCATCTTAGAAGCTTAGTCACTAATAAATCTTTAAATAACGTAAAGTACAGCACGTTTACGAAGAAAACATTATTAGAGATACAGATTTCCAACATTAAATTTTGATACAGAAAGAAGATAAGAGCAGACTGAAGGATTGCTTCCTATACAAGTAAAAATCTCCAAAATTAAAACGCAGTTTTGTGAAAAAAGCGGGATAGATCGCGACGCGACGTTTCCGTTTTAGTAATCCCTTTGACTTATTATGATCTCTACAATCAGCGAAATCAATGATCTCAATGATCATCTTACCTATATAAGCACCTTACAGGTCTATACAATACTTTTTTGGATAGTTCGAGGAACTCAGGCGTGGAGAGTAGTGAATAGTGACCAGCAGAGTATGAAATAACGTAGGTGTTGTGATTTGATTAATGGAACTGATTGGTGAAATTGAACAGATACAAGATAAGCGGTATGTGGTATTGAAATGCTACTGGCGCGGGACACCACGTCACGTACCTACTAATCAGTTTGTTTTTTTAAGAGGTTACTGTACTTTGTTAGTTTTTAATTTCAGATAGAACGAAAGTTTGATTTGAAAAACTAATCTGATAATTTGATATTACATCATCATGTATCTACCTCTTTTATTTATAACGCAAAAAATATATAAAAAATATATTATTATTTATTTAAACTAAGTGTTAAAATAAAACGGCCTGAATTTAATTCCTGATAAATTTATTGATCGCATTCAAACTATGTATAACCAAATACCTAGTAGTACATAGTTTATTTATCATTTCTTAGGTACATCAAACCTTAATTTGTATTACATTCATGACATTTAATATAACTAAATTTTGATGTCATGTAATGGAGGCTGAATGTACCTGAAACAAATAAACATTTGACTTGTGACTTATCGATTCAACTTATATGTACGAGTATTTTCAATGGAATAAATTAAGGAATTATTCACGAGCCGCTTGTTTAAAAAATTTACTTATGTAAGTGGCTCAAATCAAACAGAACGTGATGTGATTAGGTAATGACGAAACGAACGACATACAAAAAAGAAAATTCCTACTTTAGCTAATAATATACTAGTTTGCTTTAAAAATAAAAGGTACATTTATTTATTACGTGTATATTTTGCCATTTATCATTGGTATGAGGCCTTAATGTGACTACAATTTACAGTTAAGTAGATACATACGATGTAAGAGGAAGTCGGAATTTATTACTAGCAAATTTCCAATTTTGTGTATTACAGTGGTATTTCTGAACATTCCCAAAAACTAAATAGTAAAAAGTATAAATTGCCAGACGATGCTATTGTACTTTATTTTCTCCTTTATCGTAACACCGATGAATAAAATAACCATATTTATGTCACATAACTTTGATATTATAAAAAGGTTAATAATACTAAAGTCGCTTTTATATTATACAACACACCTAAAATCAATGCATAGCCAAAGCCATAAATTTTATCATGAACGTTACATTATAGTCATTAGATGCACCTACATCAGTTAAATTCGTATAGTAACATGGTCACTTATTTGTTGAAACAAACATTCCATATAAAAATTGCTCGTTCGTAAACAATTACAAATGTTCCACGGTACATCGTTGGTAGTTAGATAATACACGGCGCTGCGCACAGTTACGCATCGTAATCACGGACACCTAAGATAATAATGCTCAAAACAAACGGATATATGAGTTTAAATTCTCAGCATTTCCTCTGCAATGGAAAACATGGGTGAGCCGTGTTCAATGAGAGAATCACAAGCTTAAGGCATGCAACAGCGTGGAATGGCTCGCTCCGAGTGTGTGATTACAAAGTAAACCACCTATAATTCACGTCATAATTGAGTTACACTCATTGTCTAAGCTGCATAATTAACGCTAGTTTTTCTTCGGTTGCAGGGCGAGCCTAGAGCAGCGGTAGTGGCAGCGTGCGGATCTCTTGAGGTTAGTGAACCCGTGCACCTTTCTTGCTATTGGAATTCGTGAATCTTCAGAAATAACACCCCATTATGTCTCATTAGCTGTGCAGGAAGCACTTAGCGCAAACGCGTGGAGCAAAACACGCTCGCGTCGAACTGTACAAGGATCCATTATTGCCACCTATTACAAAATTTGAGTTGGTACTCAAATTCAGCCGCGTCAAACGATATGAATAGACCGAAAGACAATTAAGAAAACTCACAACTTATAAACATCTTCATCAAATTACCTACCTCGAAAGAAAAATAAGCAAGTTTAACACTAAAACCAACCAAGTGCAAATATGAGAGGCAAATACAGTTAGTAATACATATACTACGTGTGCAGCAATCCGCCAAAGGCGAGCAAGTTAGCGTGTATAATTGTGTATCATTACAATGTAGCGCCCATTACCGAAACTGATGTGCGGATATTACGACACGTATCGTCAGGCATACCGTTGTTCGTAGATACGTAGAGTTAATGGAGATTGCCTAAAATATACTCATATACCTACATAAGTATCAATCTATCGTTGCCAGCGCATTTTATTATAATCAAATTTTTGAAACGGAAGAAATGCATTTTGTTCTACCATCATGAACAAGAGTTGACATATATACTTATATTACTACATTTTAACGGTAGCAAAAATATTTACTATTTAACAGTTTTATACATGACTGCACCGATTTTTAAAGTTGTGAATAAGTATTTAAAAGCTAAATAACCAGAATTGCAGTTAAGGTGGGCCAGTAGTAGGTATTCGTGAAATTCGACTTAGTGTTGGTAAAAAGTTGATATTATCTGCACCCAGCAAGGTGGGGCGAGCAAAGAGCAATAAAAAATTATTCATTTTGTAGAGGGGTCAAAACTATTTCTTTTACTCCCTTAATATCTGCTAATTTAAAATTTGATTATATGCATATTAGCCAGAATTACGGATTGCAACATTAATTTTCTTTCATTTTAACAGATTTCTTTTAAAACAGACATTGCAAAATACAATTTTTTTCATTTGTATAAGAAATTAAGAAGAATCGGTAACTACTAAGTTACACATAAAAAATCGAAGCAACGAGCTCAGCAGCCAGCAACCAGGAATTTGTCAGTACAAAATCACAAATTCCTTAGGGACGAGGTGATCGTCTTGGAAAGATACCAAAACGTTTTTTCGCTTCTCGATTTCATCAAACCAGTATGCTTACTTTATTTATTCTTTTCTTTGGAATATGAGCTGAAAATTTATTTTCCCCATTTATTAAGACGACACATGAAAATTCGGTGACTATTTCACATATTAATATCAAAATAAGTGTTCAGAAAGAATAAACACTTAGCAAGTCTTAAACGTTTTCTATACATGTCTTTTCTCAGATGTGTTGTATTAGCACATATTATTATATGGCCCAGTGAGCATGAAATTGTACTGTCTTCCGAAGTTTCGCGTCATGTCTTCACGCCGCGCGCCGCTCGGTCGAGGAGTCAAGCAAACAAATGAGCAAAGAATTTAAAACGACACGCCTTATATGGCTCCATATTAGATCAGCGAATATTGTTTCCTGTTGTGCTGCCATGATCAAGAATTGATTAGGATCTAAAATAGATTTTATGTTAATTTTGCGGACGCTTCGAATAAAGATTGGCGCTATCATACTAGTAGTGAGCAATACAGGAAATGTCCGAGCAACATCCACCCCGAGGCACAGGGAAGCGGTCGTTGTTGGCAGAGTTATAGAACAAGCAAAAGGCGGTCGCAGTATGTGCCAGGGGCTTTTAATTGACAATGGATAGCAACCGATCCGAGAGGAATCGCCGATCGATAACATCTTACCTTTACCCCCTTATTAAATAGTTCCTGAGTATCCCCTTATTAAATAGCTCGTGCACTTGTGATTCTTTCACATTTGCTAGCCAAAATTTCACTCTTAATGAATATAATATGTATTTGCAATGTTCATGTTGTCTTATGGATAAGAAAATTCATAATGTACCTATAGATTTAATAATAACTCAGGTGCAAGAACGTTGACGTGGAGTTTTATGATGGCTTATGTGATTGGTAGTTTGTGATTAGTAAAGTTGTTAAAGTAAAACTATTTTGGTCTAGGCGAAATTTGGTATAGCGAAACGACCATATTCTCCTGTTTAAACGTTACAAAAACTGTTAAAAGTTTGTTGAAATTTTCCAAAACTTTCACAATAAATCCATTAATTAAAGTTTCAATTTATTTACCGCAACAGCCAAAACATTTAATACTTTCCTGATTTATAAGCTCTGCATATATAGAATTATAGTTCGCTTTTATTAGGTATCTTGATTGATTAACGATTAGCAACAGTGTTCAGCTGACGTTCATATTATTTCCTATAATTTATGGTGATTGAGAGAAAGCAGGTGTTCCACTTCAATTTTAAAGTTAAAATATATTTAAAGGAGAACACCGCGGGGTCGTAATACTCGTATTTTAAAATTGAATTTGGACAATAAAATTACATTTTATTTCATTTTCACAGGAAACCGGAATCCGAACGTAAAAATTAAAAGTATTCGTATTTTTTACCGATCAAGATAGGTACCTAATATTAATCAACTATGAATAACTTCCCTCCGTGAGGATTTCTTGCATGTATTCTAAGTAGTTACGTACCTACATATCTAGTAAGCATCTTAAATATGTAGGATAAACGTAAAACACGCAGAGATAATTTGTATAAAACAAGATCTGTTACAAAGCACGTCACACGTGTAGGTATCTCAATTAGAAGGGGTTATTAACAAACACACGTGGGTATGTAATATGTGGTAATAAATCCAAACGTAGGCTGATTTTTTGTATGAAGTGAGTCAACAACTTAGTTGTGGATTGCCTGAGTTGCCAAGCTACATGATCAACTGACTTATCACGTATGACCTTTGTATTATCAAAGGAAAATGTTAACCTTAACGGTGGTTTTAATATAACATTAAAATTGACATTATGTAGATATACATTCTGGTTTACGATAGCGGCCGCTTTATAGACTTATGCACTGTTTACTTTGCGGAGTTAAAAATAGTTTTGACAACACCGACGTGATACCTGCTAGTAACAAGCTTGTTTGTGAAACGAGTTTTTTACAACGTTTGGCGTGTAAATGTTGCATAATTTAATGGTGGCTTTTGTTTCTAGGTTAAAAAAAGTAATAAATAATATTTAAAGATAAAAAAAAAACAAAAACACGTTAAAATCGTAAGTGAGGCGGTGTGTCTGTCCAATGTTTGTTATCATCTCGCGACATCTTTATGTCGGGGTCGGTTTTTGTGCGCGTGCGCGGTGGTGAGCGGTGGGCGGTAATGGTGGTCGGACCAACGGGATCCGAGCACCGACCGGCATCGTTTCGCGTCTCATCGTGCGGCCGCAATACATTGCTCCACATTTGACGTGCGAACTTGTTCCGGTAATGATCGCGAGATGCACCATAAAAACATTACCCTCATAAGCACTTGCACGATACGTGCGAGGAAAACGAAGAATATTATTACGTGTAAGATTTAAGAGCGCGGCCATTTTTACAAATTAAAGATGGATAATATTATAGTTGATTTGGAAAAACGGCATTCATTACCATTTGTAGTACCAAATGGTGTATGCCTTAAGCAAATAGAGCAAAGCGTAATACTTCATCATTTTAATTGTGATGATACGAAAGTGTACAAACAAGTAACAAAATTTTCATTGTTAACCGTAACTGTTCGATCAATCGCCGATAACGGTAGGCGAGAGACAACTGTTGCCGCGGCGCCCATACCTGTGCGAGTGGCGTTGACCCGTGGTCGATATTAAGGTATTAAACTTTTATCTGTGTCGGTAGAATAATAATATTTAAGTCACCAGAGTCTTTCCTTCCCAAAAGATGGATTTCCAATCAGATTGGTAATCCGATCGATTTTTGAACTTTGTTCAAAATTAAATGGACGTCCAGGACATTCCATCTAAATAATAAAAATGAATCGCCAAATGTGTTGCTAAGCGCATAACTTCCAAACAACTGCACCAAATTGGAATTATTTTTTTTGTGTTCGTTATTGTCAGGACAAGGTTTATATAAAAGAAGTTTAGAGTTCCTGCGGGAATTCGGAAACTCACGCGGGTGAATCTCTGAAACGGTTGGACCGATATTGATGGGACTTTCACTGCTAAATAACGAATACATTAGGCTACTTTGGAGTTTCTGCGGGAATTCCGCAACTCACGCGTGTGAAACCGCGGGGCACAGCTCGTTATATATAAAATGTTTCATTAATTTTGATTAAATATAGTAAATAAAATTTTATATACTTATTTACTCAATGCTTCAGGGCACAATATCCAAAATTATCTCAGTGAATCTGTATAACAATGGAACACCTCAATGGAAGCTTCGCACGAGCAACGGAACCTCTTCCGCCATTTAAATAATAGAGCAGCAAATAAAACGAGCACAAATAAGAATTAAGAGAAGATTAAGAACAAAACTTGTGATTTTTCCGTTACAACACATTTTGTTAATGCTATTTACGTTTTGAATAATAACGAATTCACTGTACGCCCTGATGAATAATAATCCATGTAAATTAAGATCATATTTCAAAATTTGAAAAAAAAAACAGAAGCATTTTGAAACTGGTTAAGATACTTAACTCGTGAGGCCGCTATACCTTTTGTAATTAAACATTCAAGCGCAATGACTGACACACTTTAACGTTGTATAACACTACGCAGAAATGGAGTATTTTGTAGGTTCAAATACATAATACACAATATTAATACCTACTTATAATTTTTAAATAATTTTTCAATCATTTCGAACGGAAGGATAGCAACGCCAGTCAAAAATGTTTTGACATGAGATCTAAGAAACCGAATTTACTATCTGAATAAAAACATGAAATCACAAACATAGCTATAATAACTATATATTTTAACTAGATTCGCCCTGTGCGCGAGCTGCGAGCAGCACGCGAGGCTTGGTCGCCCTGTGCCCGGTTGCCCCCCATCGACCTCTATTTGTTCGAGCACCCCCCACCTGACTCTTTTAGTTTCGGAGATAATCGAGTTTGAATTTTGTTCGGCGGCCATGATTTTTTCCGCCATTTTGAAAAAAAAGTTACACTATTGAAATTTGCCCAAGGTGTGGATGAAATTTAGTTAGAAACGTTTTCACTTTCGATGGATAGTTTTGGCGGGCAGTCGACTCACTACCTGATGAGGAGCAGGAATCGAAGATGTCAAGGTTTTCCCACAATCACAGAAACCTCCTTTCCACATCTTAAATACATTATATCGACCTAGAGATGCTCCTTCTGGGAGAACAATTATGCTTAACTTTTTTTCGCCAGCCATTTCGAATCCGTCCGCCATCTTGGAATTATTTATATCCCGATAGAAGAAGATAGTGCACCACCAACTGTACAAATTTTTTTTCAATACCCACGGCCGATAGTTTCCGAGCCAGGGCCGAAACAATTTCCCCATACAAACAACTAATGTTCGGCGGCCATCTTGAAAAATGACGCAATCGAAAAACTGATTCGATATTCGGCATCAGCGACCCCAAAAACCCCCGGACGCCGAACTTCACCCGGATCGGATCAACTTTTTTTTCGGCCGCCATTTTGAATCCGCCATTTTGGATTTTTACCACGCCAGGCGGTTGCCCCCCATCGACCTCTATGACATTTGTTTGAGCACCCCCCATCAGACTCCTATAGTTTCGGAGATAATCGAGTTTGAATTTTGTTCGGCGGCCATGTTTTTTTCCGCCATTTTGAAAAAAAAGTTACACTATTGAAATTTGCCCAAGGTGTGGATGAAATTTAGTTAGAAACGTTTTCACTTTCGATGGATAGTTTCGGCGGGCAGTCGACTCGCTACCTGATGAGAAGCAGGAATCGAAGATGTCGAGGTTTTCCCATAATCACCGAAACGTCCCCTCTACATGTTCCATACATTGTATCAACCTAGAGATGCTCCTTCTGGGAGAACAATTATGTCAATGAGTGAGTGGCAATCCAGCTTTATATATTATAACTAGATTCGCCCTGTGCGCGAGCTGCGAGCAGCACGCGAGGCTTGGTCGCCCTGTGCCCGGTTGCCCCCCATCGACCTCTATTTGTTAAAGCACCCCCCACCTGACTCTTTTAGTTTCGGCGATAATCGAGTTTGAATTTTGTTCGGCGGCCATGATTTTTTCCGCCATTTTGAAAAAAAAGTTACACTATTGAAATTTGCCCAAGGTGTGGATGAAATTTAGTTAGAAACGTTTTCACTTTCGATGGATAGTTTTGGCGGGCAGTCGACTCACTACCTGATGAGGAGCAGGAATCGAAGATGTCAAGGTTTTCCTACAATCACAGAAACCTCCTTTCCACATCTTAAATACATTATATCGACCTAGAGATGCTCCTTCTGGGAGAACAATTATGCTTAACTTTTTTTCGCCAGCCATTTCGAATCCGTCCGCCATCTTGGAATTATTTATATCCCGATAGAAGAAGATAGTGCACCACCAACTGTACAAATTTTTTTTCAATACCCACGGCCGATAGTTTCCGAGCCAGGGCCGAAACAATTTCCCCATACAAACAACTAATGTTCGGCGGCCATCTTGAAAAATGACGCAATCGAAAAACTGATTCGATATTCGGCATCAGCGACCCCAAAAACCCCCGGACGCCGAACCTCACCCGGATCGGATCAACTTTTTTTCGGCCGCCATTTTGAATCCGCCATTTTGGATTTTTACCACGCCAGGCGGTTGCCCCCCATCGACCTCTATGACATTTGTTTGAGCACCCCCCATCAGACTCCTATAGTTTCGGAGATAATCGAGTTTGAATTTTGTTCGGCGGCCATGTTTTTTTCCGCCATTTTGAAAAAAAAGTTACACTATTGAAATTTGCCCAAGGTGTGGATGAAATTTAGTTAGAAACGTTTTCACTTTCGATGGATAGTTTTGGCGGGCAGTCGACTCGCTACCTGATGAGAAGCAGGAATCGAAGATGTCGAGGTTTTCCCATAATCACCGAAACGTCCCCTCTACATGTTCCATACATTGTATCAACCTAGAGATGCTCCTTCTGGGAGAACAATTATGTCAATGAGTGAGTGGCAATCTAGCTTTATATATTATAATATGTACGAAGTCGAAGAAATAGGAAAGACACCAAAATTAAAGAAATTACTAATATAAAAACTAATGAAAAATAACTATAATAATGTTAGAAATTTAAAAATATTTTTTATAAGCTTTTAGGTAACTTTATGCCGATCTTATAATTATAGGTATACCACGAATAGTTATAGGAAAGCAGAAGCCTCGGTTTACTGTTGATACATTCAGTTTTTGCAATATGCCATCAGTGGGACAGGAGTGCGTTTCTACAACACTCCAGCACGGAAGTCAATCAATTACATATTAGCTTAATACAGTAGATGACACCTAGGTTGACACCGATGACAGTCTCTACAAAAATTCAATACAATATTATTGACAGCAACGCTCGATTGTAATTGTGCGACCAAAAAAGTTTTGATTGTAGAAAAGTTCCGATCGGTCATTGTAATGCTTGATTTTTATTTTTCAATCGTACGAGTTCATACCTACCTATAACATCACAATGATTATGTTTCTAGTTCTTATGAAGACACTAGCTGTTCCTTGCAGTTTCACCCTCGTTAATTTCGGAATCAAAAGTCCCTACCTTATGTCCTTATCTGTACCCTGGATAATGTGTAAGCAAACATTCATGAGGATTGTTTCAGTATTTAAAGCTTAACGCACAAACAAACATTGTCACTTTCGCATTTGTAATATTATTTAGGATTCAACAAAATAAAAATTAAACAAATTAAAAGGGTCAAATGTAAGTTTGTTCTCGCAGTGTTTGATTATAATTGTGAAACAGATTTTAATTGGTGGTGAATATTATTGTATGCGGGTGCTATTGAGCCGCGAGGGAGATGTTCAGAGTGCCACAATAGTGACGGACTTGGTAGGCGGTAGAAGCGCCTGAGTCGTGTGCGCCGTAGGCTGCACGGTGGATGCGCAGGCGCAGCGTGCCGGCCGGCCGAACTCAATCGCGCCTTGTAGTATAAAGTACGCCTACACTCCGCGGAACGTGCCGAAACCATCCTCTAATACATGAGTAAGGATCACTGTAGACCTGGCGGCGAGTTACTCAAATATGATTTCTGCTAATGTAAAAAAAAACTGCGCAGACATCGCGAAAGGTTGCGCCGGTTAGAAAAAGATTCAATATAAAAGATAATGAAAGATAACAAACAACGGAACACGAGCAAAATGTTATTAATAGTTCCACGAAACAAATACCCCGTGTTTAAAGTCGTAAATCAATTTTAAGAACGAAGAAAATTGTATGTAATTTAAAATGACGCACGTCCGGTGTCTTGAAAGACAAGAATGATTTGAATTTAAAAGAGCCACAGCTAATCAATTTAATTTCGTTACATTCTCAATCATATTCATTTTCCGTAATGTTAGATACGAAAATACCAGGTAAAAGTAGCAGGTAGGTATCGAACTCTAGATATTTAATATACCGCTATTCGTTTGCTAATAAATCGTCTAAAGGGAATAAGCAGGTACACCAGCGTATAAATTTTGAATTTATTAAGAGGAAAGAATAGAAGACAGAATCGACGTAGAGCACAACGAAAGCATAAAGTGCGCGGAGCGAAGCAATAAATATGCCACCGTAGACTCGAGTTCAATACTAACTCATACAGCTCATACGCGATATAAAAGATCACATTTGTCATCTTACTTGCTCCTAAACAGATTTTTTATGATGTGGGTAATATTATCAAAGATGATTTATTATGTGTTTGTTAAATTAATACACGAAAATGTTTGTAAGACATGTTACTAAACAAAAAAGAAACTATGTATAATTGAATTTATGATAATATCTAACCTGTTTTAGAGTAGGTACATATTATTTTTATGGATGAAAAAATAAATTACATCGTGTTAAATCTCACACAATTATATTATATTTACTTTCGATGATTAGAGGTACCAATAGAGTTTTACTTACGCCTTAGGTATTTTTTCTAGCGAGTTTAATATAGAGGTCCGTTATAGACAGACCGGTCGTACCGTACGCAGGTGGCATCCATTTGATGGTCGACCAATTAGTAATTACTAACATGTCTTATGTAATTTCATCATTGCTTAACGGGCGACGGACGCGGGAGGAGGGACAGAACTGATCTTGCACCTAAATCAATATTACGCACGAACATACCGCCAGCACTTTAATTCCATTTGTGAAAGTAACGGTTGTCTACATAGCGATTAAATCGTGTATGACAGTGAAACATTCGTAATAAATGCACTTCGAAATCGGAGCGACGCGACGCCGACGTTGCGATTTACTTTAATTATGAAATGTAGATTGAAATAGATTGTATAAGCTTTAATGAACACGTTCAAGTATCTGTCATTTTAATACCATAGTTATGCAATTGTACACATCTCTGTATAGGTTTCGGATATGTTGGTTTAGAAAAATCATGACTGTGTAGGTACTTGTACTTTGTCGACGTAAATAAATAAAAGTTGCTTTTCATCGCAAATTCCATGCGCATCACTTTCGTTGACTTCGTGTGCGTCACTTCCCTTTAGTTCATGTGCGTTACTTCTGCAACTTATCAAAATAAGTATGCATACATTCAAAAAAATTGTTTAAACTTAAATCAAATCTGTAAAAAAAATTTTTAAATCATATTTTAAAGGAAAATCTGACATTGGTAAGGTTAACGTAGCTCTACAGCATTGAAGCATAAATAAATTGCGATATAGTTATTCAGAAAGTAATTCAATGCGGTCGAGTATGATTGTTCACTGCCAATATCACGAATTCGGTATCAGCTGATAATATTTGTGAAGCCGCAATGCTATTTCTAGTGTGTAAGTATTGCAGCTGTGGAAAATTGACGCGAACCTGTAAATCGAAACTATCACGTACGGCCGGTGTCATTATGGTAGGCTGCGGATTCCTTGCGGTCGACGGTCCACGTTCCTCCATGCGAGGCGAGTTGGCGACCGACAATACCAATTTGCTTTCAAAACATTTCCCACACTAAATACACTTTTCCATGTATATGCACGGTCCATTGTCCTTCGTACAGTGTTTACTGATTCAACTTAATTGTGTACGATTATCCACAACACGTAGCGTCAGCTCTACACGTATTATCATAACCTATAAACTCTACACGGTGTCTAGTCTTATACTAATATTTCATTCCGTATCAAAATATATAACCAAAATGTGCAGATACTGTATTGTCCTATTTACGAGCTCACAGGCTGTGTCGGATGATATGCGAATAATGGATATTCGATCTTCGGTTTGTTAGTGTTGCCACTTGCCATATTAAAATATCCTACAAATGCAATCCGATAGAGTTATATCGGCTGACCTACGACAAGTGGATACTAGATAAGAATTTACTGTTGTTTATCGTCTCTGGCAATACTGACATTGGCAATTTAGCTAGTTAAGAGAAAAGGGGTAACTCTCTAATTGCACTTTAAAGAAATACCTTATATTATTTAAGTGTAAGTGCGTCAATAGTAAAATAGCTTTAACACAATAAAATTAAGATTTTATTTTACATTGTGTTAACATAAGTATTCCATTGTATTTGCTTTCTAACAACAAACTATTTGATGAATATTCTTTGGTGTGGCATGTAATATACAGTATTATTTTTAATGACAAGCAAAGACTTTATCGGGGTCACAATGCAGTTGTTAGAGCTAACAGTATTGCTCTATTGGGTGCAAATAACTCGCAAATACCCACAAATTAACAGATCCATGGTGGAAGAAACTAAATGAAAACATTTATTAGAAACTAAACACATAAAATCGGGTTCAAAGCGTTGATGGTTTTATTTAACAACACGATATAGGTATGCCGTTATCCAACAACAATTTTACTACAGCTATATCAATTGATGATTCTTGGATGATTATCGCGTTTTGAGCAATCAATTAACAAATTCAACATCGAAATTAGAATGACTCAACACAAAATATTTATAGAATGTTCAGTTATAAAACACTGCTAGAAACCTTCATTAATTGGATGAACTTACAATTTTATGATGGTAAATTAGTAAAGTAATCCAATAAATCTTTTTTGTTTACTTGTACAGTATCAAAGAAACTGTACATTTTGCTAGTAGAAGGTGTTATGTTCAATTTATACTTATCAATTCCAGTAGTTGCAATCTCTCCAATTTGAAGTGAGTAAAAAACGCACTACGCTCGTTGGTGGCGCTGCACCCGGTTGTCGGCATCTGTCACATACTCATGATGGATGGGAATGTATAGAAAGTGCGTATGTTACCACCAGGTCTACCTGTTTGACACACATCGCATAAATGAGATAGATGCGTCATGCAAATCTATAGAGTCAATGAAGATTACTATGACAAAAAGTTACTGCTTATAAAACTAGACAAATAAAATAATAATATCTATAAAAACTGATCAGGCAAGAGCGAGTGTACGGGAAGTCGCAATTCTAACTAATACTATAAATACGAATGTGAGTTTGTTTGTTCGTTGATTTCATGCTGGTTTACTACTCAACTGATGACTCATGTGCATACACATTGTCAGGGGTAAAAAGAAGTACATATGGTAGTTTTAATGCTGGAATTTCCGCGAGAACTCCAAAATTACTGCTAGTACCTAATAAAATCAACTTTTAAATAAGGATCACATTCCGATATACGCATATACTGTAATCTTGAAACCTAGAATTAATATAACATGTACGTATTGCTGTTATTGTCCTAAATAAACGAAAATAAAATTAATAAGTAGGCATTAGCAACAAAAAAAAAAACAGCGGCATACTTTTATCGGTCGTTTCTAAAACCATAAAGATTCTTGTCGGGAACAAAGCGCAGTTGCGAGAAATGCGTAAGCTCCGACGTGGCGTCGGTCGGCAGGCGGCGTCACCCGCGGCGACGCGACGGTCGGCGGTAGCGCTCGTGACAGACGCGCGTGCGCCGCTGTTGTCATGCGCCACTTGTGATTACCGTGGCGGCGCTCAACCCGCCGTCTATCACGACGTTCGACCGACAGTCGCGCTTGTTAACAATCAATTTAGTTACCGAGTGCTGACAGTAATCTTTTTAAGTTACGATTTTATTGAACGAAACATTACGGTATCAAAAATTGATTAAATTATTTGATCAAAAAAAAAATAGGCACTCACAAAATTTGTTACTGTATACTCCGTATATACGCAGAATTCCTATAGAGTCAGTCATCGATTTTAATCTAAACGGTATTTTACGTTCTTTTCAAGTTAATGTGATATACGACTGTGGAATGGTCGTGTGATCGTGTCCATAGAACTCGTGATAGGCAGTATCCCCGTGACATAGCATTCAGCACTGACAGCTATGCATCAACCTATTTTATTAACAAACGTTATCCATTTCGTCCGATAATACAGCATTATAAAAGTTATAGAGCTATTAAGGTTTCATTTAATGCAAAGCTGTATTCCGTCTCTTCGTTTGCATAATAGGAGTCAACACAGTCATCAATATTATTATTTGCATCCATTAGGGTAGCTAATCAACTGAAAGGTGAAACCAGGTACGGGGAAGTTAAAATGTACGGACGGCTCGACCTCCGCGAACGTAATAATTGAGCATAGAAATCAAATAACAGATGATTGATGATGCCGTTACAGCACAACCAAAGCCGCAATGACGCCAGCTAGCGGAGCGAGTCAAGCTGTTTGCGTAATAGGAATTCGACAAATATATCAGGAACACATAATGAACATGTAAATGCAAGGCCCATTACGGCTGCAATCAGCATAGGTAAGTCGTATAAGTTAGAAAGCACATAATCCATTCTGATGTGTAACTTACTAGATACCTATAGGAATGCTATCTACAAAAAAACTAACATGGAAAGCCGTGATTATAATACTCGATTAGCTAAATTTGACATTAGCTATAAGAATTCATATAAGCTATAACAATAACAATAAAAAATCTGCTAGCATCACACGCATTAATAATTCAATCTTGATTTAGTAATAAGTACCTACCTAGAGTGAAAACCAAGCCTAATCAAGCTTAAATTTTAAGTCTAATTAAGTTTTAATTTAATGCTTTAATAAATATATCAGACATTCATTGTTTCAATTAAGCTTTTATTTAGGGTAATTTTACTCTAGATTCGATTTTATACTCCACTTAATCAATATTAAATTGTTGTTGCAAATCACCCTGAGTGAAGAGAATCATTTATAAAGTAAGTAGAAATAGCGGTTGATCAGGCATGTATGTATACCTACTGCGAAATGGTTTCGCATTTACAAATATAAAAGGAGCGCCATTGGCATGCCAATCGAGACTCTTCCGCTCCACACAATTAAATTAGCAAACTGCAAAACATTCGATAGCAGTGCAACACATTTTTTCAATCGCAGGGTGATTTTTAACAAAAAAGTTACTAGATTGCCCAATTAAAATTTTACCAATAAAAAAAAAATCATTAAATGAATACAGGCTAAAGAAGAAGAAGCTCTGATGCGTCTCAGCTTTTTACTAAGACGCTCAGTCATCTGAATACTTACTACTCTAAACATCTGCTTTATTTAAAAAAATCCCGTTCAATAGTTAATTTGTAAAAGAAATATGAACAATTTTTTTTTATAATTCGCAACTACGATTTGCCATAACGGGTCTCAGAATGATTTGCAAAAATTGATCTCGGTACACTATTAGTTTCGGAAGGAAATTATACAGTAATAAGAAACGTATAGAACCGGTTGAGTGGGCGCCAATGGTAGCAGCTACCTTACATGGATGTGACAAGACGCAAACCAGTACGTATATTAGGCAAAATTTAAGAACGTAAGTTTTGACGGCAAGAATCGATGTTATCAAACATTTGAACCGAACGCAGCGATTTATTGACAATTTACGTTTCATACGCAGTTTGTTAACGAATACTTGTAGGTTTAGTTGGTTTATTAACCGACTTCCAAAAAGGAGAAGGTTCTATGTTCGATTGTATGTATGTTTTTGTTAAGTACATTTATATTTATTCAAAAAAGTACGATATTACAATTTTTTCCTCTTCTTTTGTTACCCCCGTCCGTGCGTGACAACGGGCTGCCAACTGAAAACCAGCGCTAGGTGTACCACCAGCAGCACCTAGCTAATACTGAGTTAGTGATCCTTTAGGCAGAGCAAGAGATCATATGTGTACAGATTAGGCATTGTTTGTTTGTTTTTTTTTCTTGTGTGTTGTGCTGAAATAAATGTATTTTCTTTCTTTCTTCTTTCTTTACCTAATATACGTATTACTAACGTTTTATAAGGTTTATTGAGCTCGTTAGTTACCTAAAGCGAAGAATTAGTTTCATCTCTAGTTGTATAGTTAAATAGAGATATTGACGACTTTTGAAAATCAAATTCTAATTAGTCCGGTTTGTAGATTAATAAAAAATATTGGATAAGTATTTAATTAACGATATAAATATTTACAATATTAGTTAGGTACCTATACAAAATTCTCTTTAAAAAAGCTTACAAGCTATATCTTAGCTAGAAGCACTAGAAACACCAGCGGATTAGTAATGGATCACAATCCACGTACAGCACCGTTTTTAAAAAACTGTAATCTCATGTCAATCACTATTTTTAATAAAATACCCAGTGAAATGAAAGATTTGTGTGATCATTGTTTCTACTCAAGGAATGTTTAAATAAGTAACGTCAATGACTAAAATGGGACCTACCTGACATATTTTTAATTTTGACATCCTTCTAATATTAAATATGTGGCTTGAATTCTAATGTAACATCCTAATGTACACCATATTCAGCAATAAATGAATTTGAATATAAAAACAAAGATTACTGAGAAAATATTTGTTATGTAAGTCAGGATTCTATTTGTTTTATTTTAATTTTTTGCAACTATATTAAAAACATCTTTCACATCGTTCATTATACAAGTGCGGAACTGTCATTCCAACTCGTCCCGATTGCTGACCTTCGCCTTCAGCCCGAGCCAACATAAGTCGGAACTCATAGTATTCACAGACGTCCCGCACCTTGCAATGAAACGTAGTAAGAAAAAGTGAGAGCAATAACTTTTTAAATTAACAAAAAGATAAATGATCCTCTTAATATATTTTTAAATGAACACTTAATGACTATATTACGAGATGTAAGTTTTAGTAGTTACTGTAACATTAAGTCGTAAACAACGATGGTGAATAAAATGAAAAAGCCATAAATCATGAACTGTAATCAAACTTGTGAGAAAAATGCATGAAATATAAAAATAACTGTAATTAACTATCTCACGGAGTAACGACACATCATCAGTAGACCGCAAAACACATTTCATCTGCTTTTTACTGAACATTACCAATACACGATTGAGATAAAACGTGCGATAGTTTACGACGGCATAACGTGTTACGAGTAAATTAGGCGGTAATTTGATCGGTGTTATTTCACAATTTTATGTGTGAGTATAATCGTGTAAGTGCAGGAAACGAAAGCGAGCAAGCCAGGGCCCTTTTTATTTAAGACGCCACAAAAATTGTCTTTCCCTCGTAATCAAAGAAGTTTTACCAAAAAAAAAAAATACATTTACATCGTTTCTTATGGCATACAGAATAATATTTTCTAATATTTTGATATCTAGAATGTTTATGATTAAGTTTTTGAGACGCGCGTTACGTGCGAGGAATGTTGTTGGTCATAGTGAATAAGGGCCCAGGTAGAGTGGGTAGGTACTCGTGTACACGGCTAGACGAACTGCACCGAAAACCTACTTCCGATCACATCTCGGAGGCCATGCTGGCGCGAACAATACAATAAAATTATAGGATTTAGTCTCTAGTCCCTCATTGAGATAGCATGATTAATCGTGGAGAAAACTAGTCGGGATTATAGGTCCGTAATGCGAAATCGCACGTTTTACGCAGTACCAATCTTACCTACTGGGAGTCATTTCGTACACGACTAACAACTTTTTTAAGCAACGCTATATTAGAGGGCTTACCCACGATGCATGATTATTGAAAGATTATAAAGATCTCAAGCGAATACTGCAAAATCCTAAAAATCTTACACGGCGTTCATCTTTTAGTTTATACGTATACCTTCCAAAAACGCGAATATAAAGATAATGTACAATATCAAAAATAAATACTTAAATAATGAATGTAATAGATTTATGCGTGTGAATCTAATAGGGATGTTGACGACTTTTGAAAATCAAAATTTTAATTAGTCCGTCAGTTAGAAAATCAAAAATCATTAGACACGTATTTTTTTAATTTTTCAAATAAATGGAAATACACAGAGATAAAGCGCATTAAAGTTTAGGGGCTCGTGACGTCACTTACCGCTACAAGCTGCCATACAAACTGCACTGGTTAGTGATGTCACGCGAAATTTCAACTCAATGTATCGCAGTAATTTTTTGATTACGTAAAAAAAGAAAAAATACGTGTCCAAAAATCTACCAGACGAACTAAAAAAAAAATTAGTCACATAACCTATTGTGCGATTATAACACAAGTAAACTAATAAATTACAGTATAGTAGGAAAACTAAACAAAACAAAGCGAACTCAATAATGAAGCGGTGCAATTACCACCTGCCCCACCAGAATGTAAAGCCTTAGGAGCTATGCTCATCATGAAAAGTGGTTCAATTTTTTAATTCGTTCCGGTGTATACGGTGCGGTCATGCCCAGACAGGGCGTTTATGCCGACAGCACTGCATGCAGCCTTGTAGGAATCCTATTAGACTAAGCTCCAACTATTCATCAAATGAATAGTGTATTCGCGATTCATCACGCTTAACTGCTGACTTCTAATCTTTAGCGTATTTATAACGTTTACACATGTGAAAATAAATGGAAATCGAGGAATACATCATGCGGACACTATAACAAGTCACAATCGAGGGTTGACGACAAATAAGCAAGCTTTCAAACATTTTAGCATAAAATTCAAGCTCTCTCGCGAATGCACGCTTTCGCCTGTTTGATAGATAGACGCAAATCACAGGCGAGAGTGTGTTGGTTTCTTGTATCTTAATTGAACAATTTAGAAATTAATCGTAAGACGTTTAGTCACGTCGACGGTAGCAGACTGGGATGTACCGAACGAGGCCAGAGAAACCGAGATCCCTAACCTCACGACCGAGGACATCTTAGACAAGTTTAACAGCAAATAAATCCATTACTTACTATCAATTCAATCGATCAAAAATCAATCGCATCAATCGAATTAATGTAATCCGAAATAGACCTATTTGCAAATTCAAGTTCATAACATGATACAATACAATATAATATTCTTATTGCACCGAATATTTTTTACAATATTTCCAACATTTGATTTCAATGTTACAAGTAATTTCTTAGATAATCTTATCATAATAATGAAGATCTTACGGCTACATTGTTAACATGTAACTTATAACGCAATTATACTTATATGTTCAGTGTCGCCAGCCATGCGAAACTATGGGACCCTTTGCATCAACATTACTATTTCAGCTTGGAATGTTTGCTCTTACCACTTTTTCACATAATGGTGCACATAAAAATGTTAACGAGCTGCGGTTCGCACATTGTTCAAGATACGAGACATATTAATTAATTATACAATACTACATCAACAATTTAATTTGGAAACAATGGACTATGAAGAATTTGCTGTTGTGCTCTTCCAAATGAGAATCATTCGTCGTTCCTTAGTTAATATTTTGCGATAATATCGACATTAATTTTATAGTTGTATTTATTCTTACTAGCTTGCTAGCTCTTCAAGTCATGGGGCATCTCTGGAGAAACTATAGGATTACTTTGGGAATTTATGAAGAAAAAGTTAATAGACGAAAACAGTTAATGTTGTTACCAAATTACGTTTCCCTGAGATTTTTTATTTTCAAATATCTTATATTAATAAATATATATACTTTCACGCCTGACTCCGGACGAGCTACCGGTCGACTCCAACTCAACTCAACTCCTTACTAAGGAAGAAGGGTTTACAGAGTTCAACTCAACGCATAAGGAAACCATTGCACCTATTAGATCACGACGCAGCAAATTACAATTTCATTCAATGTAAATTCTAGAAGCCTCCTCCGAGTCATCTCGTAGCTAATGGCTAATGTTAGACACGCCTAATACTTTACAGACGGGCAGATTAAGCTGTTGGGCTTCTCTATTGTGCTCTGACGGGTGGCGTCAATTTATGCTGTTAAAGGCGTTAAACGGCTTCTGTTACTTTAAAGTGTCATTATTTTCATTATAGACACAGCCCGATAGCATAATAAAGTCAAGGGAAAATACAGATGACGGTGTATTTAAAACGCACTCAGTAATTTACTCGAAATTAGCTAATTCAATTTAGTCAAAAATATATCTATAACTAGAAAATTTTGTGAATCAGGCAGGATGATCTAATGATGGTCTTTGGTTATGAGGTGCCCGATCTAAATTAAATAATTATGCTCAATACATCCCTATGGTAAACAGGGATTCAATAGATATATTTATAAATAGTTTTACATGAAATTAATGCCCCATAGTATTCATAACCACTTATGGGCACATGACTTGCACCATGAGAAATGGAGAGGATATCCATAGCGTGCCAACCAGTTTGGTATGGTGAAACGTAAATAGCAGGTTGTAGAGGCATCCGGCTCATTGAATGCGCTGACCCCATCTGATCGACGCTCGGGGCGAGTCGAGTCGCGCAACAGTGCCAATTGCCCGTGGTGCACAATAATAATAAGATATTGATATAATGTTTCAATACTTAGGTGCGCGTAAATCACATGAAGATAAGTCAATAAAAAAAAATTGACATGCAATAGTTATTTTATAACAATTATGAATTAACGTAAGTAAGACAGAGATAAACGCCGCCATTTTTACTGATTTTTCGAGTAGTAAAAAATTACCCATAATGTGATATTGTCAGCTGAAATGTGATATCGAGAAACTTGTTCAGTATCAGATTAAAACTATACAAAAGACATATACCGATATGTTATCAATGCATTTAATAGGAAAAGGTTCAGAGTAAACGCCGCACAATGACCTACTAAAGGCAGGCTATGCAAGTCGACTTCTGACCTCTGTTCTCAAGGGGTCAATGTGTCATATCCATGAGAGTTTACAGATGTCCTAATAGAAAGAAATTGCATTGTTTTTATTACCCACTGTTGCATTTAGGTACATTGTTTTCATACTTACCTTTGTGTATACTTATTGAGCGGCAAACAAAAGAAGCTGACTTGCAAACGCTTGAAAGGACTTTCCCACATACACATAATAAATAGTAAATAGCCTATTGGTTTAAGGAAAACAGTCAATGTTTTCAATAAAATACAAAGAAAGATAAAAAGATGCAAAAAAATGAAACCAGTCGATAAAGCTAACTATCAATGAGGCAAAACTAAAATTAAATGATGCCTTCATCGTATTGACCATTATATTTATTACTAGCTGTGCCCCGAGGTTTCACCCGCGTGAGTTTCGGAATTCCCGCAGGAACTATTTTCTTTCTAAAACAAAAGTGACCTAAGTGAAAACCACGTTAAATCAATCTAGCCAATTCAGAGATTAGCCGGAAAAAACAGATAGACAGACAGACAGAGAGACCAAAATGAAAAAAATAAATGTAAGTAGGTACCGTATACTTTCATAATGCATTAAGTGAAAAGCTGTTAATTTGGAATTACAAACAGACTCTTCAATTTTATTTATATGTATAGATGTATTATGTATTATGTTATTATGTCTTGATGGCATCACTATCAAATTCTTAAATGAATATTTTCAATTAACCTTATGAAATTTAACAAAAATGTGGATCAAACCCCTGAGTGTAGGATCATGACATTTTGTGGTCGCTTCGGAAACGTCTCTATTATTTGTTACAAGTTATAACATCATCAAAAACATAACTAAATGTAAATCGATTTGTTGCATTGTTTTTTCAGCAGTAGGTAAACGGGTATTCGCAAATAGCATGTTTAATTTTATGGGAAGATGTACATTTTGTTGAAAGTAACTATCTAAAATTTAAAACAGTGTTATGCGATTGGTTACAGCAATGTTACGGATAATATTAATATCTACGCGGTGTAATTTCAATGCGAGATTTGCTTTTATTGGTAAAAATAGATTTATTTTACGCGATTTTTTTTTAACACGATTAAACTAAAATAAAACAATTATTAGAAAAACTGGTGTAAGGATAACATGGCTTTTTGGATGTAAAAAGTTATCACGTTCTATTGTTTGGGACCAGATGGCGCTGTGTGGTGAAGTCCAATTATTATTATTATGTCTATTCATGTACAGGGTTGACACGTGTAATAATGTCATCGTAAGGAGCATAGCGGATAGACTCATGGCACTGTCGACGATGTACAGACGATGGGTGGATATTGCCACCTAAAAGTATTTTATTTTTATGCTATCTTATGCATACCGAAGGCAAATGATTCTGATATATGTAGTCAAATGATTGTAAAATAAGCGTGGATCTTTGAATCTGAAATAAAGAATTATTATTATTATTCAGTGAGAATAAAAGACGATATTGACTTCATAAAGTCAACCTCTAACATCACAGCATCGAGATTAGGTAGGTACAATATGAAACATATAATCAAAACCTTCATATTCGACCTGTCGCCTTGCATAGCAATCACTAATTCAACGGATGTGACTCTATAATGGCTATTGACACTGAAGATCACCACTGTATACAGTTATTAAGATTGGGATTAGAATTGCATTACAATCTAAAATTCAATTAAGTTCAACTATTTTGGGGTCAGAATTGGGAGCCGCAAGTCAACTTACGTACAATACCTATGGTATTTTATTTGAATAAAATAAATAAGTGAATTTGCGATAAAAAATAACGAGTTTTGGAGGAATGTTCGCTTGGTGATGTGATAACAACGAACGATTTGTTATTGAGACGAGACATTTCTATAGCAGAATAGGTATGTCTTGGAACGAGTGGCATCAGTGACCACAAATTGGACAGACACAACGAAACGCGGACCGTTAAAGACATTGTGCGTGAAACGTGAGTTTCGTAAATCAGTTCATGTTATTGTTACCGATAGTTATAAAAAGCTACTTAGGATCCAATAAATACTTTTTGTAACTTTTTTGCCACTTTTTTTAAATAATAACATGATTGAAATAGCGAACATAGCTCTTTAAATAGGGACACATAACGAACAATATAGCAAGCAATAGAAAACACTAGTCACGATCGAACTATGTAAAAATAAAAACTTATTAACAAAAAAAAGTTTTTTTCATTGTAAATTTGTAATTTAATTCAAATATGGGGTTTTTATGGGTTCTATGGGATTTTGTGGCCTGAAATAAACGTTATTATTATTAAATTATTTTAAAAATATCTACATATAAACTGTAGTGGGTGGGTTGACACTGTTGGACACGAGTTGACACTTCTCATCACTCGCTAAACACATCGTATCTTGCTTGTTATTTTGACAGTGGCATAACGAATACCATAACACGCTGATTTCGTGGCCTTATTGTGACGCGGCGTGTTAAGACACGTCAATGGTCATACTGAATCAGGGCCCTGCACATAATTCGTTACTGCATTTAAGTAGGTATCTAAAGTAATTAAAGCAATGTACTATTATAGAATGCTATATTTAAAATTCTATTTCTTTTTGTTACAGGACTATCGGTGCAACGGCCTATACCCAACAGCACAATGCGGCTACTTTTAAGTTTAGTATTAGTGGCATGCGCTGCAGAAGCTGCGAAGAAATTTGAAGGAACTTTAAGATCCGCAGCGGATGCTCCCGCTCCGGATAACATTGCTGTTGAGACGGTTTCATCAGAACCCACTATAGTCGCAGCCCCCCAAGAGTATAAAAATCCCGGAGCCCCGCCGCCTGTAGCCGCAACGTCTTCCGAAGCACCCACGGAACCTGCTTCTGCCCCAGAAACGGCGTCAGGAGGTGTCCCACCTTCAGCACCGAGTGGAGCGTCAGCACCATCCGCACCCGCGAATTCTCTTGAAGAATGCGACCCAGAAAAGATAGGATTCGAACTTGTCACCGGGTAAGTAACAACCATTTAACAGGTTGAGTAATAAAAAAACGATATGAATCTCTTGATGATACAATTTTTACAAATTTTATGACAACAGCAACGTGAAACGTTAAAAATATAAAAACACTCTCGTTCTGCATCCATAAGAGGTTTTAAAAAGGTAGATATAAACATAAAGATTAAGTGCTCGAGTCATTCGAGTGGATTTATCGTTAGCAGTTTATCGTAATTCTTCATTCATGCGTAGGTACGTGTTCTCGGCGCCATCGCACATACTAGACGACATCCCCGGCACTCTGATGTTGACCGACTGCCTGGAGCAGTGCCAGGCCAACGACACCTGTCGCGCCGTCAACTACGAGACCGGACTGTGTGTGCTCTTCGGCTCTGATGCGGACCAGCTACCAGGTAAGTCACGGTACACTTACTCATTTTAAGGGTTACAACAACTTCACAGTAGATATATAAGTTAGGTACGTAGCGTATATCTAGTCATTAATTAGTTATAGCAGAATAGGAAAACTAAAAAAAAATGGTGTCAAAAAATTGATGAAGTTTCTTCACAAAAGCGGGACAAGTATGTTCATTGCTCAATTATAATATATTAACTCGAATACTCTCATTTGTCTGTCCGTGTAAGTTTAAACGAATGATTTGAATTGGCGCTTCATCACATTTGAATGTCAATAACGGCATGACTATGCTCATCTTATGAAGACTTATTTGTAAAAAATATACTTTCACTGTGAAAAGGAAACTTACCGAGTATTTAAAGATCGCTTTATATGTACGTATTGACCTCGTGACATTATTTCATGTTTATTTTTAATTGTATTGTAATAAAATTTGCGAACAAATTAAAAACACTTTGCCAAATATATTGTACTTGCTTATTGAATGACATACAAAAAACGAGTCTGTTTTTATTATTTTAGCACTTTATCGTGCGGGTAAGTTCAAGTTGTGCGGTCAGTAATAATTTTATTATTTGCAAGAGACGTGATAAAGCATTAATATCGCTACGTTTATTGCTTTAAGCTATAAAAACTTATATTGTTACATATAATACAACTGTCTCGGTTTGTTATAATGACACATTCGGAAACCACAATATTAAATAATGTACAATGGCAAAAAATACTTAAAGACATAATAATGTTCTCTGCCATAAAGACCTGACTTATCTAGTGGAATCGCAAAGGAATCAAACCGTGAGAATGTAAATCTCTATGAAAAGCTAATCTTCCTGTAATGTACCATGCTAGATTGGAGTACCATGAACGGACACTGTACTGAAGTATTATTAAACCATATTAAATTTAACCGAAAACAGTGCTTTAAGTGTTCGAACTAAGCTGAATCTAAACGGGGAGAGTATAATTAGCATAATCGCTACAGTGGGCCAAGTTTGGATCGGTAACAATTCAAAAAGATTTAACTTTCAAAAGTAATTTTGTTTCACTTGCTCCTCGCGGTTCGTCTATACGAATTTCGGATTTTTTTTCAAGAAAATTTTTTTGACATATCCTATTCGAAGACTTAAAAGTAAGGAGGTATAAATTATAAAATCTGTTGAGTCGTTACAAAGTTTAGTGGTAAAAAACATACACACAAACTTTCACATTTGTAATAGGCACTAGTTAGGAATTAGCATCGCCAAACGGGTATGAATACAATAACATCGCCGAATAAGCAATTAGAATAGTCGACAGTCAAAGATGTATGTCATTTTGTTCGCAGGTGCATTAACGAAATCTCAATTCCCTGTGTTCACGATCTATGCCCAAAAATCGTGTTTGGGTGTTCGTCCGTGCGAGCGTGCATGGTGCTTCGACCGAGTGCGCGGATACCACCTCAAGGGCAGAGGCAAGAGGACACATACTGTGGGCTCCAGGCAGATGTGCTTAGATCTGTGCTTAGGGGAAAACGAATTTGTCTGCAGGTAACCTGTTCAATATCATAATAATAATAATTGTGCTTGATCACCCAGCATCATCTGGTCCTAAACTAATCAGAACTTGTACTATGGACATCACGCAACTGATATTTACATACTTTTTTTGTAAATATATGGGTACTCATAATACAAATTATACACCCAGTCTAAATACTACACACACACATTTATCACTTAAATGTTCACCTTGATATGAGGATTGGACCCTCGACACCTGGCGCAGCAGTTAATTCATTAACCAATATATGAATCTTTGTAAAAAATACAGTGACAGAAATAGGTACTATAATTTAATTTATGTATGAATCGAATACGATAACGAAGTCAATCAGCCTTCCACAGTTGCCATAGATGGCGAGTCCCTTGCCGCCGCGCATCTCTCCCTCCTCAGTGGATAAGTCACGGCTCCTTCCTGGTAGTCGTTCCGATTTCGAATCCTACAAACGAGCATTATATACAAAATAGGGGGAGCAATTGCACGGTCCGCATCTCAGGCGTCTAATGCAACAAGACACGACTGTCCTATTGTGTTTATTTCCTTGTACGGTTTTTGATATCATTAACATAAATAGTGTACCGGCTCTGACGCTCACATTCGCTACAATTACATACATTACGCATGTCACGTGACTAGACATGTAGTAATGAGATGACCGTATTGTCGTTGCTAATATCGTTATTGTACACAAGTAAGGATCAATTTATAGGTCTTGTGTTACCGTCAAGTTGACTTTAAGGAAGGTTAGCATAAAGCAATTTCCAACGGCGTGTTTTTAAGTAACGGTCTTCGACGCGATTGGGTTACGATTTTACACATTCGACACATGTACCGTTGGTCGTTGAATACAAATCGCACCTATATCTCCATTGCGGCAAGGTGGCTTGTGGTAGGCGCGCGCACCCCAGGCGGTGCACATCGCGATCCCCGACAGTCACGAGTAGTCACGACATTTGGCAAATATTTTCCGGACGTCGGCGGTTTACTGTGCTGTGTGGGAGCGGTTTGCCCTATTGCTTCCTGCTTTTGCGATACACAAAACTGATAAACATGTTTTTTTTTTCACAATGACTCGTTAATGTTACATTAGATTTTTGTCAACATCTATAATGTTTGTTCTTGGGAAATTATGAACGCCCGTCAATTTCTTCCTCGAAGTGCATGTAACAAAGAGAGATTAAAGATAAGCAATGATTCCGAACAAATCGTGTCTGTACTCTGTACGTATTTTAAGTGCACCTAGACCAATATCGGAAGATCTTGGCATCGAAATTACAAGTAATAGAAATGATGGTCAATAAATGGGCTTATTCTTTGCTGACTAAGCAAACCATTAAGGACCACCAGAGTTGTTTATATTGATTGTAAATTTGCTTGCATTATGCTGACATTATTACTAACTAATGTTTTGTGGAGCGGTGATATAGTAACGTTGACATTAATAGACTATTCACAGACTGTTTTAAATCTTTAAGCATTCGGCTAGATCTGAATAGTAATTTATAAAAGGAGTGTACGAGTAGCCTTATTTTAATTCGAATAAGTATCACATACCTAAGTTTAATTGGAATTTAAAAGAGACAAAACACGTAAATAAATTCAGCGTTACGTTTGTGATATCATTATACGACTCAGTTGACGTATTTACCAGCTTCAGTGTAAGTGGTACAATGTTAAACGAGCACAGCAGCGTCCAACAGCGGGACGCTCGCAGTCATAAAGTAAAAGCTTCTTGAAATTAATACCTTCATGTTATAAGCTCAGGAGCCGCCACTATGAAGAATTAAGATTTAAGTACGCATATTATTATAATTAACAGGAGACTTGCGTTAAAGATACTAGTTAAGTAGCACATAAATCTTATCTCACACAACTCAAGATTACTTTACAATTATTGGATCGAGGGATGAACGCTAATTAGTATTATATTGTCTGAAAACGAATTGTAGAGGCTAAGCTTAGGTCATCTGATAGAGAATGAATGTGTATCACGAGAAAATATTGAGCGAGATGAACGAAGATAGCACAAGCCTAGCGCGGCAGGTAACTTGTACCTATATATAGTAAGTACGAAATAAAATATGATAATAGAGCGAAACTTGTACAATTATTCCGAGACATAACTATTTTCATCGAATCCTTAAATTGTAAACCTAGTATGCATAGTAGAAAAAATTAAAATATTATATTGTAAACAAAAAATTTCGAATGCACTAAGTTCGAATTTGCTGCAATGGGCTTTTCAACCAAATTTTAGTTTTTAGTCCGTCTTGTAGATTAATAAAAATATTGGACACGTATTTTTTTTTACGTAATGAAAAATTAACGGATCTATACATTAAGTCGAAATGCCGCGTGACGTAACGCCGCGCTGCATTTTGTAGCACGTTATGACGTCAAGAGCGCCCACTCCTAAACTTTAATGCGTTTTATCTTGGTATTTTTTCAATAATTTAAATAAGCAAAAAATGCGGGTCTGTTATTTTTTTATTATCTAACTGACGGACTAAATAAAATTTTGATTTTCATACCCCGAAAACTATCCTACTTCAGCAAAATTAAATCAGTTAATAGATTTGTAACAATATTGTCTGAATATAGTCCTTAGCTCAGGCAGTATGCAAACAAAGGCATGAATAGAAGATATAGCTATTGAAACAGTTCACTAAGAGACAGAGCTAGAGCGATTGTACATAGAATTGGGTTTGAGTATTTACTATGTAACATTAATAGCGATGTTAAGAATTTTAAAACAGATGTATGATATTGTAATAAATAAGGTTCTTTTGAGTTGCGCTTTACGGATAATTAGTTTATCGAAGTTGAAATTGATTATTTTTGTAAAGTGCGCTGGGAATGTTCACACAGTATCATAAGACACGATAACAGCAAGAAGCAACTTTAAAGCTTATATGTACGTCTTACATTGTTACAGATCAGCGAACTACAATAATAAAACTGGAGAATGCGTTATGTCGGATATGGACCGTATTACATTAGCGGGAACCAACTCCTTCCAGGCAAACGAAGGTATAGATTATAATAATCATTCTTAGGATTGCAAGTTTTAATATCCACACATTGTTCTAAATAGCAAAGAAACTTAACTAATTGTACCGTTATACCGTTTCAGATACCGATTATTTAGAAAACAATTGCGTCGAAGAGCCAACTAAATTGTGTGAATTTAAGAAAATGGGTGGAAGAATTTTGAAGACTGTCGATTCTGTTTATCAAGATGTTCAAACTGTAGAAGAATGCAGAGAGCTCTGCTTGAATTCACCGTTCCGTTGCCATTCTTACGACCATGGCGATACTGGTGACCATGTATGCCGTCTCTCCCATCATTCCCGCGCTACCTTAGCTGACATTCAGGTAGGTCAAGCATCGATCAACTATCACTTACAATTAGATAAATTGACTATTGTATTGATTAATGTTATTTATTTTAGGATCCGTACTTGGAGGTACCCGAAGCTGCTACATACGAATTATCTTCGTGTTATAACGTTTCTATAGACTGTAGGGCTGGCGACATGGTCGCTCGCATTCAAACATCAAAGTTATTCGATGGCAAGATTTATGCAAAGGGCAGCCCTAACTCATGTGTCGTTGACGTTAAACAAAGTCTCCAATTCGAACTGCATATGGGATACAGCAATATTGAATGTAACGTGAAGCAGAATGGACTTGGCAGGTAATAATAAAAAAAAAAATTTAGTCGACGTTGATTTATACCTACAACACGAGCAAATAATTACTTTTTAAACTATTTTAGGTACCTAAATGATGTCGTTATTCAACACCATGATACTATTGTCACGTCTTCTGATCTTGGTCTATCAGTTACATGCCAGTACGATTTAACCAACAAGACTGTTGCAAATGAAGTCGATCTCGGAATCCACGGTGACATCCAAACAGGACTTTCTGAGGAAGTTATTGTCGACTCACCCAACGTAGCAATGAGGATAACAGACAGGAATGGAGATGACACAATTGCTTCAGCTGAAGTTGGAGACCCATTGGTAATAATAATTCAAGAGTTTAATGGTTTTTTTGTAATTTTTACATAAGACACTCGTAGGAAGTACATATAGGTAAGTCAGAAGTTATATTGTATAACTAAATAATAATTTTTATTTCAGGCTCTCAAATTCGAAATTTTGGACCCCAATTCACCATTCGAAATATTCGTACGGGAATTGGTTGCAATGGACGGTGTCGACTCAGGCGAAATTACTCTTATTGACAGCGACGGTTGTCCTACAGAACACTTTATTATGGGACCTCTATTTAAGTCTACGTCAAGCGGAAAGGTAAGAAATCAAACTAATGACGACATCAGTAATTAAGATCAAAAACTTCATAACTTATACTTCAATAATATATTATCTAGTATTCTTAATTACCTATTCATACCTGCACTAATACTAAATCAAGTCAAGAGCAAAATAACGATCGTGTTTTGTTGAAATAAGTCTTAGAAATTATTCTGCTTATAACGACCGCAGGCTTGTGATTAGCACTTACAGCGGAACTCAAGAGTAATAAACAAGATTTACGATAATTTATAAATATAATAATTTCGCTTTACAGATGCTGCTGTCAAACTTCGATGCATTTAAATTCCCGTCGTCTGAAGTTGTCCAGTTCAGAGCTTTAGTCACTCCTTGTATGCCAACGTGTGAGCCAGTGCAATGTGATGGTGGTCCTAATGAACTCCGATCCGTCATGTCATACGGACGCAGAAAGAGGCGTTCTACCCCCGCAGCGCCCACAGACGACATGCTTCTAGTGCAAACCATCCAGATAACAGACAAATTCAGTTTCGACAAGCAGCGAGCTAAGAACGTTACGGATGAGAGCACTGTGTTTGTAAAGGAGGCAGATGCGACTTGCGTCAACGCAGCGGGAGCCATGCTCGCAGCGGCTGCATTCTTAGCGGCGCAACTCGTGGTCCTCGCGGCGTGGACCTGCAGTTGGCAGCGTAGACGTGCAGCGGCGAAAGCTGCAGAACTACTCCCCGGACCCAGCGCCCCCTCTGCCCTTTGCAAAGTCTACGATGCCAACTTCTCCCGAGCTCATCAGAGGCACTTTTGAATGATCGGAAGCACTTCAACATGATCAACGTCAGCAATAGTAGTATAAGTTAGTTTAAAATTGTAACTAACCTCCGTCGCGTCCCGGCCACCGAGTTCTATTTGTTGCGGCGCGGGACTGCGATAGCGGTTATGTAATGGTATTATGCAAGTGCTCCCGTGCCATTCGCTATAGGGGTGCGGGGGTGCGCGACACAGAGACTGGGACGACCAGAGGAGCGTTAATGAATGTGGATGTATGCATGGGGCGGTGTGCATTGTTTCGCTACTGGGTGCATGATGTGTACGAGCACGCTCGCTTGTCCCCGCCTCTGGCGTCGTCAACGACGGGATCGCGGCCGTGAGTCGTTATCGATATCGCGTCGCCTATATTCGTTCACTTTACGCTCGGACTTCTATCAGAAGTTATGCGGTGTATTGTACCATATTCTCTTTAAAGTAGAATAAGCCTGACTTTAATGATAGTGATAAGTAAGAATTAACATTACAGTACCTTTAAGTAGATAACAGAAAGTTGCGACCTAAGTCAAGAACGATGGATTGACGGCCGTCCCGACATCGTAATTTATTTATTAGGCTAGTTCTTTTTAGACTATTTATATTTTTTTATAATAACGATGATACGCGTTCCAACAACAATTTTATGCATAATTTTAAATACATATCTTTTGAGATTAGGTGCAAGTACGTGAAAGTGTATTTAATGAATCTCTACAATAATAAGAGACAACAACTTAACGTTAGTTTACGACATTCTGTCACCTACTATATAGATAAAGCTAAAATACTTTTAATTATGAGTATAGTGCCTTTAATTTTTATACACCCACAACTCATTGACAATAATTATAAATAATCCCATTTCCTGTTTCCGTCCAAATTGTGAATTTATAAATGAAAATAAATTGACATACATTATAATTTCTGTATCTTTATTATTGTTTTCCATACCATACATTACCTAACAAGATCATAAAGCTAGGAAAGAAAAAACAACAAAACTAGTAGAAGGAAGAAGGAAAGGTTTTTGGAAGTTCATGTTTTGTAAACAGTCAGAACGTGAAATAAAAATAGAGTAAAGTACTAAATAATAAAACTTTATATGTAGAGAGAGAAATTTCAAATTTGTAAAACCAGAACAATTTAATTGTTATGTTGATTTTGAAAGTAAAACGAAAAAAGTATACTATGGTGACGAATTATTAATTAGGATGATGTACAATGTACATGGACATTAACACCTCTACCAGTATTATTGTGAAATGAAATAGCATGGGAGTGGTAGATATATGTATATAATATATTCGAGCCAAACAGCTCTTCTATAGCTATAAGTAGCTCTCCGCTCATGCCGTTGAATTATGATAATAAAACTGGTGCAAACATACATAGCAATTTATGCTCGTCACAATGCATGTGATGAAGTACCTACCAATGGAACTCCTCAAAAACATAAATCCCTCCATCGGGAAATGTAAGGTTTTGTAAAAGGTGAAGAGCAATAAATATTGTTTCCTAATAAATCTCAACCAAAACTTATTTTTCATGACTCTTGGTATAATTAGAAAAGCCATTAGGGTACTTTTAATCCCGAAATTTCCACATTTCCACGGGAACTCCGAAACTACCTCGGGAGACAGCTAAGCTATACTAATATTATAAAGAGTTAAAGTTGTGATTTGTTAGTCTGTGAGTGTGTGTCGTTGTAGAGGGTAATCTCTGGATCTACTGAACCAATTTTGAAAATTCTTTTACTTATACAAAGTCACGTTATTTGGGAGTGTCATAGGCTATATTGTAACCCGGAATTCTTGCGGTTACTCTGCAATTACCGCGGGTGATACCGCGGGGGAACAGCTATAATTTAATATAAAATAACTTTTTTGAAAAAAAAAACTAATTACTACAAAAGAAGCTCACTGATGGGAAAACGTTTAAAATAACCCCTTAATTCAATAAAGATGCGTTTGCGGCGTGCCGTGAGCGACAATCACGTGTGAAGGCGCACGCCTCACGTCGACATTCGTGGCTCGTGCCAGAGATAGAATCGACGACCACGCCAGTGTGCCGACAGCACGCGACACCACTAAACAATGCTAACAAACTAATGCTGCTGTACCACACGTCGTTATCTGATTACAAATATAATTTAAAAATATCTTGTTCTAAAGTGGGACTCGAATACGTCTGTCTTTATTTTTAATTAATGTAAAAGAAAAATTCAGACCACGTCACCAGGTATCAAACTAGGCAGAGCTTGTACTACATAATTGTATAGGTACCTACTACACAACTGATATGAGGCTAATATGCTTTTTTTGGAATACCTAACATACTAATGCCCTGATCCAGATTAAAAACACAAATATCTAACACATAATTATATGATACATATTCCCGAATCCTGACGCAGCTGCACACTCGTCGAGAGCCTCTCGTCGAGTCTCGACCAAAAAGGCCGAAAACGTACAGTACACTTGTGTCTCGTTATGTTGCACTGAAATCTCCCGCGATAATGGACGTAGATATTGCTGCTGCAGTTTGTCTTTGTGCTGTGAGCTATTATAGTTTTATTAATTAAAAAAACATCACGCGTTTATTCGTATAATAAATAGACTTGAGAGACTCTATCTTGAAGATTAGGTACTAAAAAATATTGGACATGTATTTCGCGTGACGTCAGTCGACTTTTTGATTTAATGTATCTCCGTTATTTTTTGATTACATAAAAAATGAAACAATACGTGTCCAATATTTTTATTTTATTTTTATTTTCGTTTATTTAGGACAACAACAGCTATAAGTAGGTTCATATATTAATTCTAGGTTTCAAGATTACAGTATTAGCTAATGATAGTGACCCTTACACAGAGAACAGAATGTAGCAGTAAGTACACAAAATTATACCAATTAAGATAATAATCAAAGTAACACAGAGCTTACGAATAGGAGTTTTATGATCGGAACTAGGAACGTACATGATTTTTTATTCATCTACAAAATGGACTAAAAACTATAATTTGGTTGACAAACTCATTATGTTTATTCGAAATAAAATTATATAGAATTATTTGACCGTAAAATTTCAATTTACTAAGGCCCGCCGCCCATTGTGACTTTTTGTCGACGTGACTTTCTGTCACTTATGAAAACTATACTGAGGTCACCGTATTGTCACGTCACCATAATGAGCGCACTCAGTATAGTTTTCATTGCACTTGACTAAGTGACAGAAAGTCACGTCGACAAAAAGTCACAATGGGCGGCGGGCCTAAATAAATAAAACCAACCAGCAGGAAACCAAATGAAACGAGTAACGCTCTCGTTTTCCTCGAAAGAGCCAACGAGACCCTTAGACTTGGGCGCAAAAACCGACAAGCGACTGAGACCGACCGAGGCAATGCGATGGGGGGCCAGACGAGACGAGAGCCCTGTGAACACGCCCTCGCCCTGTCTTGGGCTGTCGCGGCGAGTGTGTGCATGACGTAGGGAATCTATGGCTTAAATGGTTAGACCTCAAACTATACAAATTTTGTTTCGCAAAATAGGACTTTTTAAGACATAGGATTAGGATAGTTCCTAACTCTAATAATTATACCTACGCATAAGTTTGCGTGCATCTGCGCACACGCGTGTCTTGAGTGTGAATTCCCAAAACAATTCTAAAATTACGATTACATATAATAGGTACTAACTAGCTGTTCCCCGCGGTTTCACCCGAGGTAATTTCGGAGTTCCAGCGGGAATCGGATTAATTATACCTATAAACCTTCCTCTGGAATCAATCTATCTACTTGTGAAAACCGCAAGAAAATCCGTAGTTTTTGAGTTTATCGCGAACAGACAGAGACGCAACGGAGGACTTTGTTTTATAATATGTAAGTATATAGGTAATAGACGTTGCCTGCGACCCTGCTCGCGTATAGGTTAAAAGTCTAGGTATAATGTCTACTTTACGTCCTAAGTTTCAAATTTATTTCCGTGAACCGGTTGCGATGTAACGGAGTTTATGTTCACGACCGATTGTTACCATTATACATGTATATTGTATAGACGTTTTTAAATTATTTAATACTAGCTGTGCCCCGCGGTTTCACCCGCGGTAAAAAGTACCCTACGTCCTTCTCTGTACCCCTAAAAACGTGCATGCCAAATTTCATCCAAATCCGTTCAGCCATTTTTGCTTGATTGAGTAACAAACATCCAAACATTCTCACTTTCACATTTATAATATTAGTAGGATGGTATACGTTGCCGATTCTCACAAAAAATTTATAGCTAGGCATACAAACTACCTACTGTGCAAAAGAAAAAAGTTTTTGAATTGCCTATAAACATCTTTGAAAACGCAAATATGTTTAACTTCTCGAGGGTCTATAAAATTGTTTGCAACATTGTTGTAAAATATGAAGTTGTTTACAATAATATGAAATATTCATAAAATGGGACGTCGCTGCCAGCAACCATCAACAATTGTCCTAAGCCGCACACAAATCGAAGCGACGAATAAAATATTACTAACGTGAATAACTCAACCGAGTTGAATGCGGTGCGGTTGGTCACGAGAATTTTGAATTAAACATAATTTATTCAGATATTCCTATAGGAAACGTCCTTGAATAATACAAGCGAGTTCAGGGAATATCTTTGAATTGATAAGTATCGGTTCCTTTTATGATATCTTGTTCCGATCCAAGGTATTGTAAGAATAGTAAAGATTTTATCTCGCGCTCGGCCATCGCGACACAAATGAAATATTGCCTGCCTGGCCGGCTCGGTTCTCATGAAATATATTATAATCTGATTAACTATTAGGTACAATAAATGAGTCACGCTGTAAACTCATAGAGAGCAATGCAATAGCCACTAGATCAACATTAAATGCCGAGAAAAAAAAAAACAAAAACAATGTATAAATGGTCTGTTCCATACAAGTGCACCATTGTTGCAGTAGGTAAGCATTTACTAAGGCTTTTCAATAAGAACTGGCACAAACTTTCGCTGCAGAAAAGGAAAGCTGGTAAGCATAAAAGAAGCTTCGTCAGTCGGCACTATATAATAGAGCGCAAAAAGACTTCCGAGACGACATGAATGAGCTAGAATTTGGGTATTTGAAGAATACCTAGTTAGAAATTGGCATAATTTTTTTTTTTTTAGTGTCCCCGAATTATTCTATATCTCTTACCAGAGACGATTTCATGTTCTCTTAGTGTAATTCTGGTACATTTTTGCGATGATGCTGAAGAGGTAGAGCACGATCAAGGTAATTATAACGTTATGGGAGAAGGGAACTTTGCCTAGATAAATATTTGAAAGACTTTTGTCATTAAATAACTTAATTTAAAAATAAGTCACTTTTGTTTAGCTCAAGTTTCCACTAAAAATCGAGAAAGTTTTTTTCGATTCTTTTTCTACAAACCTCTGAAAACTGATTTCTACCAGTTAACTTCTATTGTAATTCATCCATCAGCCTATTGCAGTCCACGGCTGGACGTAGGCCTCCCCAAGGGCACGCCACAGTACACGATCTCCCGCTTTCCTCATCCAGCCACTACCAGCCACCTTCCTCAGTTCATCGGTCCATCTGGCAGGGGGGCGTCCAACATACACTTACCGAGACGTGGTCTCCATTCATTCCAGAACCCGGCTACTCCTATTGCAAACCTCGTCAAAAAACTTCATTCCAAAAATAGAAAAAAAATTCTATGGACTATCAGACTAATAAGCAATCTGGCTGTTTTTCCTTCTAACTTCACTCTACAAACGTACATCAGCCTCTACAGTACCTATGTATTTATTATATTATAATTACTGCAAAAATACTGTCTCTCTATCGATAAAGCAATAATAAACTCTGATTAATTGTCATGGTTCAAAAACACAAATAGGGCTGAGAGAGCATTGACACTGCACTAAGTCGAGCGATGACCTGATAAGAATCTGACACGGATGTGTCGTTAGCAAAAAATAAATAGTCGGACATGCTCCCACGGACGGCGGACAAAACAATAGCCATGCTAATAATTATTAGCCTTCAATGTCTGTCTAATGATCATAAATCATAAAGCTGGTTTTTATTATACACGATGAGCTTTTAAGAAAATTACAGTCCTCTGTAGTTGAGCTTTCTCTAATCTGAAATATTTATTTACATACATATACCTACTGCTATACTTGTATTCATGATATTTACTCTTTTTTATTGTAAGCGAACCTATCAATACATAATTTATAAAAAACGTCTTCCACCGCGTTTGTTTGTCTCTCTGTTCGCGATAAATTAAAAAAACTACTGTACGGATTTTCATGCGATTTTCACCAATAGATATAGTGATTCATGAGCTACAGCTAGTTACCTAATAAGTTTTTAAACTTCATTGGGTCGCTGCATAATCCGTAAATACAAATTACATTCCTAGAACCTTCATATATTTTTAAGTCTGTTAAAAACTAACATTAAACGGAGAAACGAAGTTAAAAAAAGGAAATTTCAAAGTTACAGCAAATATTATCCTTAAACAATTTGCTCACAAGATGCGAGTAGGATAGTCACTTTATTAAGTTTTCATCCACGAAGCGCGGTCGATTGTAACTCATTATTTTGCGATTGGCCGGCGCCGTTTATGTATATTGGCGGAGCAATTTGTGTACCTACTTACGTATTTACATTTTCACAACGTCCTGCTCGGACGTTCGCTATCACGCAGATGCTCTCGCGACGCGCAAATAAACTCAAGAGAGTTTGCTAACACGGACGCTAAAAACTAGAAATGCTGAATACCATAATCTGTTTTAAGTTTCATATAATAGTTACGCTACTGATGTAATATGATGAATGTAACGCTAAAAAGTCATAATTTTAATTATCATATTAAGTAGGTATATAATTTATTTTATGTTTGAAAATTAATCAATCGTTTGAATGTTGATATTTTCATTTTTCACTTAGCATTGCAACTTATTAAATAAAAAAAATAAAAAAGGCTGTCGTCTGTTTCCGTTTCCGTTTCGTCCACTAAACGGATGAATGATATAAAATTAATCATCCGCTAAACGCAAAATGTAACGTCTTCAACGTCTTTCCTAACGTTTTTTTGTTACGAGATTTGCACGCCGCGACGCCGCCGCCGCGCGGAAAATCCTTTTTTAATACAGTTGCTCAAAAAGTGGCGTATTGCAGGGACGTTTAGCGTTCGGGATGTGGGCTATTACATACTCGAGCTTTTTGTTTACCTTTCCCGAACTCGTGCGTTCTCTTTGCCAACTGTCAAATGGCGACACGACTTTGACACACTTTTTTGCATTGCGAAAAGTACGTTTCGCATTACTAATACGACTAGCGCCATCTCTTGATCACAGTTGGAACTTAGTTGAGTTTGTTGTGTTTTTGATATTTTATTAAATTTCTTCATTTTTTTCGCAACTGTATTAAAAATAGTTGTTCAGTACACGTGCGGAACCGTCATTGCAACTAGTTCCGACTGTCAACCCTCACCTTCGGCTGCGCCTCGGCTCGGGTAGACATATGTCGGAACTCTTTGCAATGACAGGCTTTCCGCACTTATAATGAAATATACTATTTTAATACAGTTGCTCAAAAAGTGGCGTATTGCAGGGACGTTTAGCGTTCGGGATGTGGGCTATTACATACTCGAGCTTTTTGTTTACCTTTCCCGAACTCGTGCGTTCTCTTTGCCAACTGTCAAAAATGGCGACACGACTTTGACACACTTTTTGCATTGCGAAACGTAGGTTTCGCATTACTAATACGACTAGCGCCATCTCTTGATCACAGTTGGAACTTAGTTGAGTTTGTTGTGTTTTTGATATTTTATTAAATTGCTTAATTTTTTCGTAACTGTATTAAAAATAGTTGTTCAGTACACGTGCGGAACCGTCATTGCAACTAGTTCCGACTGTCAACCCTCACCTTCGGCTGCGCCTCGGCTCGGGTAGACATTTGTCGGAACTCTTTGCAATGACAGGCTTTCCGCACTTATAATGAAATATACTATTTTCATACCACCTGTTCGATAATGTCCAATTACATATCACGCAAACTCAACGTAAAGCAAGGCATTACATCTCAACCCAAGAGAGGGAGGTAATGTTGTATGAAACTCCCAAGGGAGTAAAGTGATTTGAGTTTGGAACGTTATTTATAGGAAAACTCTTAACGTTTTGTTTTCTTTTCATGTGTTCTGCCTGTGGTGGTCAATTCTATTTTCGAATAAACCGTCTGCCTGTGTAAACAGGGTTTATGTCTCGCAGTAGGTATGAAAAGTAGAGTATGCACCTCGAGGATAAAGCCTGTCTTCGTCACGGGCAGCTTAAACCCCTCACTTCACTTAGGACTCTACATAACTCCCTCGCTTCGCTCAGGAGTTAAATTTTTAATTCCCCGAGCATAGCGAGGGGATTAACTCTAGATTCCCGATCCTTACGCTCAGGACTCAATATGCCGCCCGTGACGTAAGACACTGCTTTACTTCCTCGGTGCATAATCTACTATTATATGTTATACAACTTTTTTTTTATTTCACATCCATGTAAGTAACTTTGTATGAGACAAATCATACAAAACCCTTTTTTAAGAACCGATTTTTTCTATCAATCCCTCATACTCCTTTTCGTTTTACATTACATTTTAGGTATTGTGGCCCCCAAAGAACATCCAGTAAATTTCTTTGTGAGCAATATCTTTGACGGCAGAGATGAGTGGGCGTGCTCCACAATTTGTTGACGCAGCAGTCCTGATTGTATGATTGCATAAGTATATGCGCAGCGTTCGGGACATGCGATCGCGCATCGGGTGGGTGGCACCCGATACCTAAAGGACATGACGGTTATTCGTTATGTAGAGTTGGGCGAAAAGCGTTTAAAAGTATTCGTAGTATAGTAACAACTATATAAGTAAGTAATACAATATACTTTATTGCACCAAAGATTTTTTTGCAATATTTATTTTCTCAAGAAACGTAAATTTTAAGGGATTAATCTCTGGAGTACCTACGTTAGGAGACACATTACTTCCTGGTTCACATGTTGTATCTATGCACGAGAATGTATGAGTGTGAATTGTCTTATATGTACCTACATGTTTTTATAAAAGTTTATTTTTGTTAGTATAAATTCTTTACAATTAATTCTTCCACAAATCTACAAATCAGGATGGACAAAGCCGGCTACTGTGTTTTCTTGACATGGTCATTCTACAGAAGTTGCCAAAATAGTGGTCATTCAGCTCATTTCGAAAGCTTTAAGGTTTTCGGAAGCTTTAAGTTTTTGACAACACGGTCATTGTTATGGTAACTAAACCTGACTGTTACGCTAGGTGTCGCAGGTTGCCGTCGGGGCTGCGGAGCATGCGCGAGCGATTCCCGCGGCCTCGACGCTAGGCGCTGAGAAGGAACACTCCAGGGTTTTTAGTGGGTAGATTGCCCTTGTCAGGGCGGAGTCCCACATAACCACCGCCCTCTACCCCAGAGCGGTGGTATGCATAAAGTATTTTCCCTGGGTCAAAAAAAAAAGATGTCGCAGGTTCGATCGCCGCATTTGTGTTGAACGCGTATATTAAAAATAAGTACCTACTTATATGAGTTGTATGGTACCTAAAGTCTGGTCTACCTAGCGTACCTACTGTCTGCTGCGGTGTCCAGCCAAGTTGACAATCTTTGATCGTTAACGCACAGAAAACTATGGTACGGTAACACTGTGTCACGTGGTTACGTAAAACTGAACTTTTAACTGAACGATTAACGCGACCACGTGACATGATCGCATGACGATTTATTATGTAGTTTTCTATGCGTTAACGATAACAGAATGTCAACTTGGCTAAGAGGGCGGGCATCGTTCGTGGCACACCGGTCGGAAGTGATCAGCGAGCGATCACGATGCGCGGACGCGCGCTAACAATGCGCTAATAGTGGACCGCGCTCGTGACCCCCTGCGCCGTGCCGCGGCAAATATTGTCCGGACCACGGACTGACGGACCCTATTACAGCCCTTCCCATCGTTCGTATTTATAGTAATTATTCTTGAATTTGTGTAACATAAAATGGACTCCCGATAAGTATCTAAGCATTGCGGTTATTATTCGTTATTGCGAGACTTTTTTTTTGCTGGTCTACTTTAATATATCGTTGTTTACAAATTAAAAAGACGTTACTTATTGGAACGAAGTTCTTTATCGCTTTATCGATGGGGGCTACGTGAAATATTTTCGTCACTGCGTCATAGGTGCGCGCTTATTGGTCAATTAATGGTTTTTGGAACGCTATTATTGGTTGCTTATTGGTTCGTGCCGGCTCACGGCTGCTCTCATTATGAATGGCGTTCAGTTGTCAGTAGCTAAGGCTGAGAGGAGAGACTTTATCTAAATAACCTAAAGGATGTCGTTATTTCCACGCTTTTTTCTCTTATTTGCTGCTTTTACTAGCTGTGCTCCAAGGTTTCACCCGTGTGACTTTCGGAATTCCCGCAGGAACCAATTTTTATTTCTAAGATAAAAGTAGCCTAAGTTACTTCTTATAATATCAGCTATCTGCTAGTGAAAATCCCGTTAAAATCGGTCCATCTGTATCAGAGATTAGCCGGAACAAACAGACAAACAGACAGACAGACAGATAAAAAAAATAATATTTTTTTAAAACCGCACAGCATAACAACAAAATTATGAGTCAGAAATCTTAATTTTGTCAACACTTCACAAAAGATGAACTGCAGTCACTAATGATTATCACACAAACATTTCACTTTCTGTACCTATTTTATAATACATAGTACCTTTTCAGACGCTTTTGTTTGTTAAATCGTTTGGCGAAAGAATGATTTTTTTCGCTGCAGTTGAAATATTAAAGAAAAAATATGACGAAACCGGTAGAAGTAATTAAGTATAAAGGTATTGGAATACATACGTACCTGTAGGTATTGGAAAAAAGCTGAACGTGGTATGTAGTGTAAGTGGTATTTTCATTTAATTTTCAATTTTAATTTATAATTTAATATTTATTATTTTGTAACTAAATTCGAGTTTTTTTTTATGTCATAGGGGGCAAACGGGCAAGTGGTACACGTGATGGTAAGTGATTACCGCCGCCCATAGACATCTGCAACACCAGAAGACATGCAGGTGCGTTGCCGACCTGGAATGGGGATGGCAACTGGCTTTCAAGTGGGGCTGCCGGAACACACCGTTAGGTGCTTGGCGACAGATTTGCATCCTGAAGGTGGTACGAAGTGACCGACAAAAGAGGTGTAACAGTTCATTTGCAAAATAGAGCTGTAAAAAAAAAACTTCAAGTAACTCACCCTCAGCCGCTGATCGTTGACAGTCCACACCCGACTGGCGAAGTCATTGGAGGCACCCACTATGTACGCGCCCGTAGAATCGAAGTCCACCGACATTACGCCTGCGTTCGAGCCCACTAGAGTGCCTTTACATTCGACTGCGCCTGCAGGGTTTTAAAAACTTAATAAAAATTTATACGTAAGATCATTTCACAACAAACAGATCTGCTTGATCCCACACTAAGCTATAAGCCTGTGGGGTGGAAACTAAGCAAACCTGGTATATTATATTACATAAAATTATACAGTATGTTACAGAAAGGTGTAGTCATATTTCAAGATCTTGATCTGATCTGGTACTCTTATAGAATGTTTTGACCTTGATATTTAACCCAAAAACTTTATAATTTCACAACCGAGAGAAAAAAATATTTTTAACGACTACTTCCATGTCACTAGGTGGGTTATAAATCGGTTACAGCTGAGGGGGTTCAAGATGGTTTAATGCAATTCATCACTGATTAGATTTTTTAATAGACAAGTTAGTAAAGACAAATCTTACTTTTAGGGTAGTTTATTTCATCATACTGATTCCGTTACTTGTGTCAAATCATTGCAGATGACGCGACACAATCGTCAAATATTGATACACCTTTCTGTAACACCCTGTATAAACACGCACAGACTGAAAAGTGGAATCTTGTGTTCAACACACAAAGTCTACCTCCACCGGGAATCAAACCCGGAACCCCTTGAGCGAGTAGGCATTGTGACCAACTGCGCCAACCGCCATTTGTTGAATTTAAAATTTTGTAGGATATATTATTGAAACGTAATTCATTAATGCGGCTTGCGGTAGGAGTTAATTCGCAGAAATCGTCACGGCTCAAAAAAGCGTTATGCGCCATATGTTATGTTATGTTTAAATCATATTGTGTGAATGACAGACAATACCTACGTCAAAGTGATTTTATCCCGGAATTCCAGCGGCATCTCCAAAATTAACGCGGGTGAAACTGCGGGGAACAGCTAGTTGTTTTAATATTAATTTGTTATTCGAAGAAAACTCATGAGAAACTTTGTCCCCTGATCCCACACTTTAACTCTAATACCTATAGCGACTTACGGTTAACGGTCAGGAATGAACCGACATATTTCGGACTTTCCGGAAGATCTTCACCAGGGCCCTAATTCGTTAAGATCAACAACATGTCTTGCCCATAACGCGCGTCCAATAAACGCATTCCCAAACGTTCTAGATGCCAAAACATTAGAAATTATTATTCTGTATGCCCTAAGAAACTGTATGTAAAATGTATTTTTTTGGAGTTAAACTTCTTTGATTACGAAGGAAAGACAATTTTTGTGGCGTGTTATCTTAACGCGGCGTGTTATGGTTATAGTGAATAAGGGCCCAGGTTTGAGTGAGTTAACGAACGCGTACACGTTTTACAATTTACACTGCCCCTGATGAAAGACTCCCGAGGAAATTCCTCCGAAACATGTCAGCCCGTTCTTGACAACAAACCGTAAGGCGCTATAGATACATATGTGTTAATAATCACCATTGACAATAAACAATACAACGAATAAATGATACAAAAACGTGTAAATGTGCGTAGTCATTGCAAAATTAGGTAAGGTACGTGAAGCAAAATTCAACAACTAAGGGCGAACTTTGTTCCTTGCAGTTTAATACTATTAAACCTGAATTATAAAAAATCTACTATCATCATCATCATTTTCAGCCTGCAGCAGTCCACTGCTGGACATAGGCCTCTCCAAGGGCTCGCCACCTATCCCGATCTTCAGTCACTCGCATCCAGTTGCTACCAGCCACCCACCGCAGATCGTCGCTCCATCTGGCAGGGGGGCGCCCCACACTACGCTTGCCTACGCGTGGTCTCCATTCCAGGACTCGCTTGCTCCAGCGGTTGTCCGTTCTGCGACCGATGTGACCAGCCCATTGCCACTTCAGTTTGCTGATTTGAAGGGCTATGTCAGTGACTCTGGTTCTCCGACGAATTTCCTCGTTACGAATTCTATCAACCAGAGATACACCTTGCGTGCGTCCTACCCGTGATGACCTACGGAGCCGAAACGTGGACACCGACGGTGCGACTAGTCCATCGATTCAAGGTCGCTCAACGAGCTATGGAAAGGGCAATGCTCGGTGTATCTCTGGTTGATAGAATTCGTAAAAATCTACTAAATCTTCTAAAATATTTCATTTGAAGAGCGCGGTTGACGCTAGTTTAGCCCAGGCCCTGTAAGGGCCTTAAAGACTTGCTTTTGGAACTATGTTTCATAGAATCCACGATATATTTCAATTTACGACTACTTAAATATAAGGGCAAACAAATAATTAATTATTATGCTTACATTTAGAAATGTCCCATAATTTAACTTTTCTATCAGCACCGCCGGTGGCCACTATCTTATCTATTGGACTCCATTTCACAGCATTCACTTCACCATCGTGAGCGTCCTAAAAATATCACAAGTTTTAATAAACTAGGTATGACCCATTGCTACACTTGCTTCACGTTTAAAAATATTAACAGTTTGAATCTCTAAGGTGCCCACCGACGGACGGCACGATAAAGAATTTTATAGGATACAATACAATATTACCTACATAGATTCAGTATCTATACTTAATAGTATAAACGTGAAAGTTGAATGATGAATGGATGGAATGATGTCCGTTACTCAATCACGCCAGAACGGATGACCGGAATTGGACAGAATTTGGCACAGAGATAGATTGTAGTCTGGAATAAGACATATCTACGGTCCGGAAACCCACTGGAAATTTGAAAATAAAGTCGGAAATAGTCCGAAAATCTCTGGCAAATCTAGCGATTCACTCAACGTTAATTGACGGGAATGTAATATCATTTAAAGACATAGGTACATTTTTCTATTAAAAGTAATACATACGAATCTTAATGCAACTTTTGTAGGTAGTATTGACGAAAAATATGGCATGGAGTCTAATATATTTTTATCTTCATTAGAGCCCCAACTACTTCTGCTGCCACCTTCCCTGCAGGCTTCTTCTAACTCTTGACGTACTTTTTCATGTCTTTTTCTAAAAAAATTAAAAATATCAAAATTTTAAATTCAAGCAACCAACATCCAAGCCATCCTGCATTTTTATATTTTTTACATACACCACTCATAGTATTTATGCCGCCTCACCATGAAGCGATTTGCCGAAGCACCAAATGCAAAGCACTTAGATATCAAAGATCATTAGATAAAATAAGCATGGTTAAAATAGATGCGGCTGTTTGCGATTACCGGAACACATCACACAGAAAATCTTTAAAAGTTTGAAAGCAAAAAGTAATCACCCAATTCCCTGTAGACCACTTTTTTATTAGTTTCCTTCTTAATTTGATATTTTTATAATCGTTCAGATTTAAAGAGAATTAAACGATAACTAAAATTTGATTTGATAATTTTACCCAATTCTTGCTTACTCGCCACGAATCTTATACATGTTAAGCTTGTAGGTCCATAATCAATTAATTACCTATTACTGAAATTATTTAATTTATATTAAATATAGGGCAGGAATTTTATTTGATGCAAATGCAATTCATCACCTGATTTTCAGAAAATAAGTCATGCTTGCTTCGAAATCATGCAAGATCCCAATTTAAATTTGTTATTTGTTAAAATATTCGTTAATCCACAAGTGGTTTGACTAAAACTTAAGTCTTTGGTAGACAAATATATTTTTGAATTTTTTGGTAATATTATAGCTCAGAGTAATAATATATACAACGATTATAGGTACCGTAATTGAAATAAGTACCTACTCTGATTTTTAACATGCAAAATACTTATTATACACGAACATCAACGTAATATCAACCAATTTAATAACCCTCTTGAATATGAAGCCATCAAACTAATTAAAATAAAGTTTACACATCGATATAGCAGTACCACATAAAAGTTGTCATAAACTTAACAGGTAGCAATTCGAGAAACGTTGATCATCAGAGAAGTTTACATAAACTAAATATTTACAGGTTAAAAATAAAATGATGAATATTTACATTCATGAATTGAAGTACTCAAACTGATAATATGAAAGAAATGTAGCGTGATCGCCGGTCTAAATTGCGGATGTGGAGCTGATACCAATTACAGCGTTATTCGCTTAAAACACTCATTCTTTACATTATAAAAAATCTATGATTGAATATGAGGGGAAGGTGGAAGTTTTTAGTAATGAATGAATACTTGCCAATATAATTTGCCAACAAAAATTAATTGTTCGTAAATTCTCTTGCTTTTTCGCAGCTATTATTAAAAGGACAAAAAAAAACCGCCCATTGTCTTTTGACGTGGTTGATTAATTTAGTTTACAATAATTAAAATGCAACACGCAAGAGATGCCGATTGTTTCGTGAAATTTAAGTATCAATCAACATTGGATTAAGATTCTATAATTATACTAGCTGTCCCGCGCGGTTTCACCCGCGATAATTTCGAAGTTCGCGCGGAATTGTTCCATACAAACTTTTCATCCCTTTTTCATCCCCTTGGGGGTTGAATTTCGGAAAATCCTTTCTTATCGGATGTCTACGATATAGAAAGAATGCACCCTCCAAGTTTGAGATCTCTAAGATCAGCGGTTTAGGCTGTACGTTGATCCATCAGTCATTCAGGACAAAGCATTTTATATTATATAGATAATGCAAAAACTGAAACAAACGAGATACCTATAGGTATTCCCAATTCTCAGATCAGAAATGATAATTATGAACTCTGTACTTTTTTAATATTAAATAGGTAAGGAAACTATGGATATAAACTTAATACAGCAATCCAGGTTAGAATGAGTGCGCAAATACGAATTTCGAAAAACATAAATAAGAACTGATTACACCCAAAAAACAAGTTAATGAAAATATCGCAACAAAACTATTTTTCAAGTTGTTTATCATATTGAAAAACTGGTTTGTTGTTGACAAGTTAATTATGAGTCAGTTTCAGAGTGCAGTTAAGACATAAATGGTTCAAAATTTATGAAGAAGGTAAGGAAAATATTCAAATTTTGTGAACGCCACAATGCCTTCAAACTGCCACGCACTCATCCATTCACGTTATGTCAAACTCACCCGAAACTAACTCTAGCAAACGGGTTGATGAAAAACGGGTTGCTTGACCTGTTGAAAAAATTAACAGAAAAGAAGCAAAAAAAAAACAAAGTAAGTAATCATCGAACATGATGCAAGCTTGGTAAGCGGCGTCGCACACACTACCAACAGCTGATCACAACATACGTTATATTAAATAAGTAGATACGTAAGTACTTATATTATAAAACTGTGAACACAATTTTTAATGTGCAATGTGAAACTAAATACTTTATCATAATAGGTATATGATGTAGCCATAAAACAGAGAATGTAGCACAAATTTTCTATTTAGTACATTTTAAAAAGCAATTTTGTTAAGTGTTTGACGGATTAGCAAGTGAACATAAACAATAATATGGACATTTCAGAGGGCTTATATTCTACTCACATAACACACAAAACCGCACCACTCCCGCCTTGTTATTGTCTTCCCAGATATATTGATATAAGAGGCTGGAATAAATTTGAAGAATAGGTTTTAACAGATCTATTACTACCGCCTTCACTCGAATAGTAAGTCCGGCACAATAGTTAGTCCGAAGCAGTTGCGGTTGTCGCGACAGGGGTATATGTGGGGAGAACCTTATCGAGGCGGATGTAGTGCGGTTTAAATCGAATCGATTCAAATCGGGTCAGTCAAACAGTCGTCCCTAAAAAACGGTCAAATTTTGGAGCAAGCTCAAGGGATCAGGAGCTTCACATACTACACCAAACACCAATTACTAGATACTAACTAATTCAAGCCACGCTAAATAATACATGACACCCACTACTGTGCATTACTATAACTTATACACTACATTAAACACTAAAATACAAAACAATTCTTTACAACAAGGTCGTTGATATTTTTAGTAGAGTTCATAAATTAACAAAAAATATAATATCACGATTAAACATATTCACATCTATTCCATGAATTTTATATGACTGAAGAATACTTTAGCACACGCGGTGGGACAAAAAAAAATACAATGAACAACAGATGTTAACGTTTGCAAGTGCCAAAATTTAAATATTGAATATTTAGTTGTGTATCGGGCTAGGAAAAATTAGGTACTAAATAAATATTTATATAAAAAGTTAAAATATGTTTCTTACTTGACATTTTGTTCGTTTTCTTCGTTCATTTTGTCCGCATCCTTTGACTTGTACTTTATTAGTCTCTCAACAAGAGTTCGATTTTCATCCTGTAATCAGAAGAAGACTACACTTCTAGAACACTGCTTTATTCTGTGATGGTGACAGATCGTTAATTTATACCTTGTAAAAAAAACTCCTCTGCATTTTTCTCCGCTATGGTTTTGATAGGTACGTAAAAATAGGAAAATAAATTGTCCAAAAATAACAATAAGTACATGTAACGTGTGAAATCAGAGAATAATATAGCATACCGCCACCGACGCATCGGCACTAATATCTCAAACAGACTGAGTTTGCGATGTTATTCGTGAATCTTTTGAGATATATAAACATTTTCTGTATGAAACCATAATCACATGAGGACCGTTGAAACAGTAAATTATACAGTATGATGCATTTCTGCCACCTTGAGTTTTCAGACGTAAAATTCGTCATCGCCAACAATTATTTCTGTTAGGTATATAAATAGTGTTGTTGAACGAAATCTATACTAATATTATAAAGCTGAAGAGTTTGTTTGTTCGCTTGAACGCACTAATCTCAGAAACTACTTGTCCGATTTGAAAAATTCTTTCAATGTTATATATCATCACGCTACGACCAACGAGCGGAACAGCAATGAAAAATGTTGCAAAAACCGGAAAAAATATTCCTTATGAGAGCTTCCGTTGCGTACGCTGCGTAAACGGTTAGTTTCGAAAAAATCATGTATGACAGAATTGTTCCCCTTTAAAAGTTGTAAAAAAAAGTCCGCGACAGCATATTTGGTTAGCATAAAAAAGGTTATAGTGAGCCAATCCTAAAAGATAGACATATTTATTACATATTATTATTATTATTATTACCAAATTTGTTCTAAAATAATGCAATTTGCGAAGGTGTTTACCAACATTTCCGAATAAATACGTTATTCATCACAAGTATTTAACTAAAAATATTTAATAATATTAAATTAAATTTAATAATATTAAATTGAAAAAATAAAAATACAAAATTGCCCTATACTTCATTCGATTTCAATGAATGTCTTAGGGGATTTTGCAATTTTAAATAACATCGCAGCAAAATAATGATCAAGTGCTGCGCGCGCATTTATGATGTGCAAGGCCGACGGGCAGTCATGAGGAGGAAGGGCGGTGGTCAGTGGCCCCAGTTCCTGCAGGAATCCTGAAACTCACGCGTGTGAAACCGTGGGGCACAGCTAGTTTGTTATAAATAGAATTTATTTCGATAGCGTTGATGCGATTTCTAAGTTTATTCGAAATTATCTCGGTTAGCGTGAATATGAAACACGCTGAGTATAATGGACCAAACATCGAACTGTCTTGGAACTTTGCCACGATCGAAATGGCACTACTAAAAATTAAAATATCAGTCCTGCGGTTGCAGTTATTCTAAAAGGGATTTCCTACCTGCGCTATAAAAACAATATACCTAGGTACCTTGGAAGAATAATATGACATTGACACTGTTATCATCGAGAAATTATTAAATAATGAGAGATTACAGGTCATCACACCGTAGTTTGAGTGAATTGTAGGTATGTAGCTCTACTTTATGCAACATTTGAATTATACATAGTTTCATTTTAATATAATTACGTTTTATTGTGAGCTGAGCAACTTGCCTTGTTAGCAATTGCTGCCTATTTATAGTACGGGAGATACCGATGCTAAATGGGGATTCACTCGAGCGTCGTTGGGTTTTAAAGATTAGGAGATAGAAACAAAATTGGGTTTTGTGATGTTTTTTCATTCACTGGTGGGTTTAGATTTTACAAGCTTTCAAAAATGTGGAAATACTCGAGCGCGTCAGATATTGTAGTTTAATGTGTCTCTGATATCGGAACTTGAATGTATATTCATCTGCCGATTTGCGTGGTGGGTTGGCCATCCGGAAGGGGAGAAAATTAAATAAGATTAAATTTAAAAAAAGAATTTTAAATATTCAAAGGGGATGTTAAGTGAACTCTAAAAATGCTCCCCTTAAAAAATCTGACAATTTGGAGGTGACGCAAGGTAGAAGCGAATTTTTGAAATGCAAAAAAATCTCAATTTTGAAATACTCGAGCGTGTCAGATTATTTTACAGAAGGTTCAGCTTGCAGTCCAAGTTACGTTGGCTTAAAATCTGACAATAATTTTGAGGGATACTATTAATCTGACTGTTAGAAATAAAAAAATTATGATTTATTTTTAAGATTTTTTTTTATTTCTGACGTACGTACGTACTTTTTGAGATGTTTCTTGTTCACAAATAACACACTTCATATTTCTATGAAATATGTAAAATCTCACAAAATATTATTCACAAAACTAACTTTAAAGCACAAACAAGCCAGAGCGTCTTACATAATTATAATAACATGAACGCGTTGTTTTGTGATGAGCTGTAAAGTAAAATGGCGTCATGGCGACGGATAACAGCGTGGGAATTGTGCGAAAGAGTCAGAGATATACAAAAATTGAAAGGGAGAGAGAGGCGCGGAGCGGAGTAATACACCTACCTTTACCGCTACTTTTTTGAAGTCGGTTAAAAATTACATTTAAGTGAAAGTTTATAGGTTAACCTATAGCTCTATGTAACATTTACCTTTAATTATTTTAGTATGCATTTTAACCGACTTAAAAAAGTTATCAATTTGACACGTTTAGTGCCGTAATATGCTGTGATGACATCATGGCGGCGGAAAGTAGTGTGAGGACGGTGCGAGAGAGTGATAAATAGAGTAGAAGTAAAAGAGGAAAAAGGCAGTGAGGAATAAATAGGCACATGTTTCACTGCAGCTGCTCGTTATAAACTTTATAGACGATTTTTGTTTCTTCGGCTCATGGGAATCGGCAGATAATATTTTTCCTGCTATCCTTGAGTGATTTACTTCAAAATAAAAAATAAATCAACCGCTCTCGAGAATGTTAAGTTGGCGGTTTTTTTTTGCAAATTTGTGATTCTTTAACTCCCTTACGTAACGTTCAAATCGTCAGATTATTCATATACACACTTCTAAGCATGTAATTAACCCACCATATCTTAATCTGACGCGCTCGAATATTTCGAGTTATCGATTTTTTTTCACTAATCTGATCGGTTATCCTAGACGCACCCACCAGTGAAGAGGGCCTATATTTGGTGGAGGTACTCAACATGGTGCAAGGTACCCCCCCCCCCCCCCCATTTTTTGTTCATCTGACGTGCTTTAGCAAATCCACAAACCCTTGGGCTCCCGTACTATTAGTCGCAAACGTTAACGGTTAAAGGTGAATTAAGAATCCTAATCTATATCTTCTATACTAATATTATAAAGAGCAAACAAAAGTTTGTGGGTTTGTGAGTTTGTGACGTTGTTGGGGGTAATCTCTGGGTCTACTGAACCGATTTTGAAAATTGTTTCACTTATAGGAAGCTGCAGTGATCCTGAGTGTCATAGGGTACTTTTTATTCCGGAATTCCGGCGGAAACCCCGAATTTCCCGCGGGTAAAATCACGGGGAACAACGATGTTTAGATCTACTGAACCGATTTTGAAAATTCTTTCACTTATAGGGAGCTACAGTGATCCAGAGTGATACAGGGTACTTTATATCCTGGAATTCCCTCGGGAACTCCGGAGTTTGTGAGTTCGTGAGTTTGTGAGATTGTAGTGGGTAATCTCTGGATCTACTGAACCGATTTTAAAAATTATTTTACTTATAAGAAGCTACAGTGATCTTGAGTGACCTAGAGTACCTTTTATCCCGGAATTCCGGCGGAAACTCCGGAGATTGTGAGTTTGTGAGGTTGTAGGAGTAATCTCTGGATCTACTGAACCAATTTTGAAAATTCTTTCACTTTTAAGAAGCTCCAGTGATCCTGAGTGACATAGAGTACTTTTTATCCCGGGATTCCCGCGGGAACTCCGGAGTTTGTGAGGTTATAATCTCTGGATCTACTGAACCGATTTTGAAAATTCTTTCACTTTTAGGGAGCTGCAGTCATCTTAAGTGTTATAGGGTACTTTTTACTACGGAATTTCCGCGGGAGCTCCGGAGTTAGTGAGTTCGTGAGTTGGTGAGTTTGTAAGGGGTAATCTCTGGATCTACTGAACTGATTTAAAAAATTCTTTCACATTTTAAAAACTGCAGTGATCCTAAGTGACATAGGGTACTTTTCATCTCGGGATTCCCGCGGGAACTCCGGAGTTAGTGACGTTATAATCTCTAGATCTACTGAACCGATTTTGAAGGACTGACTTATAGGAAGCTAAAATGATCCTGAGTGACATAGAGTAGGTACTTTTTATCCCGGAATTCCCGCGAGTACTCCAAAATTACCGCGGGTGAAACTGCGGAGGTCCGCTAGTTGAAATAATAAAATATGCGTATGTCAGTTTATTCGTTTGTAACGCTTTCACGCCTTAACCACAAATCCCATCATCATGAAATGTCATGTCATGTCTGTTACGTTGTGATTTGTGTTTTTACCTCTAGAACTACAAAATGTGGCTTGGCCATTTTGCTATATTCACATGGGTGCTGTTCATTACTTAGTTCTTGCAGTAACGGAACGGCCAAGCCACATACATTTTACAGGATTTTTTTTTTGGTGGGATTCCGCATTCCCGAAGATTCTCGATAGAAAGATTTCCTGCGGAATTTCTGAAACTCGAATAGGTGAAACCAGCTTTTTATTGTATAAAAGTGCGAAGTCACCTGCTCACTAATTTTCGAAATCTCATAAACTACTTGATTTATAAAGCTGAAAGGCATGTTGATAGTTTATAGGCAGGAGACGTCAGCTACGAAAGGATTTCACGGAGTTCTCGTGAGAATTCCTTCGGGAAACAGCTAGTCATGCTATATTGTCATAGATTAGGTATGCAGTCAGTGCATACAGTCGGAGTGGTGGCGAAAAGCGATCGCACTTGTTGCCGGCGCTATTGACCGCTTTACAATGCGTTTATCGTTTTTAGTCTCCTAGTGATCTTTTTTTTACAATACAACTAATTAATGTTAACGAATCGTCGCTCCGCCGCCACTCCATCCTCCTGCGTCGACTTGAAGTACTATCTAAGAGCCTGATTTACTATAACCATAACACGTCACGTCACGTTAAGATGAAGCGTCACAAAACTTGCTTTTCCCTAGCACTCAAAGAAGTATCACCACAAAAAAGAAACCATTTACTACGTGCCTTATGGCATACAGAATACTAATCCTTACTAATATTATAAATACGAAAGTGAGTTAGTTTGTTTGTTACACTTTGACACCTTAACGGCTCAACCGATCATCATGAAATTTTGCATGCAGTATGCACGTTTTCAGGGATACAGAAAAAGACATAGCGTACTTTTTATCCCGAAATTCCCGCGGGAATTCTAAAATCATCGCGGGTGAAACCACAGGAGAACGGCTAGTTTCTAATATTTTCGCGTCTGGAGAGTTGGTGATTGTGTTTTTGGGACGTACCGCGTGCGTTATGGACAAGGAATGTTGATAGTCATGAATCCAGGATGTATATCGCGTTTTGCTAAAAATCTATTTTTCATCATCTATTTTGTCAGAGATTTATCTGTTTAAGAATACGACAACGGCACTATTGTCACAAATACCTGGGCTTTTCTTAATTTCTCTTCTATAGAAGTAAAAGCTAATTGCAAAGCTTGATACTCATCACGAAGGACCTGATTCATATCCTTCAATTCGTGCATATTTGTCTCATACAGTATGATTTCAGCTCTGAGAGACACTATCAATGCTGTATTCTCCGCAATACTGAAACAAATAAAAATAAATAATAGTTGTTATTTATTTACCATGCCATATTAGTTTTAGAAAAACGAATGTGCTATATTATAGGCCTTAATCAATACTAGCAATGCCATTTGTTTTTTTAACCAATACTAGCGAATAGCATTAATATACTAGCAATAGAAATATACCTGATGTCAATTTAATGAAAACCAAAGAATTTTCTTAAATTAATAATAGAAATGATGTCGTTATGTTAATGAAAAATAGTAAATTATTATTTTTTGTGTCTGATTAGAATTAAGGTTTTTGACCACTGGGGAAATTTTTTTATTTTATACTTTCGTACATTTATACGAATTAAAGAAAATGCACTTGAAATTTGAATTATACTCACACAGCATCTTTGTCCTGCAATTGTTTTTCTAAGTCATGAACTCTGGCATTTAGGTTAATTATTTGCTGTGCACTCTCTCCCCTTCTTCTGTGAAGTGAAGTCAACTCTTCTTGTTGAGCGAGAATCTTCTGTTCTAGAACTTGTAATTTCTCATTGCTAGTGCCTGAAAATATTGATTAAGTATAACCATAAGTTAAAGTTAAAAAGAAAACAATGAAGGCCTCTATTATCAAAATTATTATTAGATATTTATGAACCAAAAATAATGTTTCTATTATTACAATTTATTTATACAACTAGCTGTTCCCCGTTTCACCCTCGATAATTTCGGATATCACGTGGGAATTCCGGGATAAAAAGTACCCTATGTACCCCTGACAACATGTATGCAAAATTTCATGATGATAGGTTGAGCCGTTAAGGCGTGAAAGAGTATCACAGTTCTATACAATATTTTGAGGCTTCCAAATATTAATACAAATTTAATATGAAATATACAAATTCTTAGTTATACACTATTTATGAAATAGCAATCGCTTTATTTTTATAGGTAGGAGAAACTATATTGATCATGTTGTTTAATATCCCTAATTTTGAAAACTGCATGTAACTTGGTTTAATATAATAGTTATTTGAATATATTCATAAGCTCACACCTGTTTCCAAAGGAGTGGGCAGATATAGAAGGATAATCAGAAAAAGTGTTTCACACAACGCCTTAGTGGCTCATTTTTCATTCATCCTCTTTTAAATGACTGAACGATCTAAACATTATTTTATCTGCTTTAGTCACTACATGTTTCATGTCACAGAATTTTTTATTAAGTACACAATTTCTAATCTTATCTTTCTTTACAGTCACACACTTCAGAGGTTTGCTTATCCATTGTGTTAATCTTACTTTCATGCCTCCCTTGCCATAATATCCTGCATTAATTGCTGTAGATGCTTTGATTCTTAGTGTGATCATTCAAATTCAAATCAAATTGAGTAGTCAATTTTAAATATAGGTCGATAGACTAGAATTATCACTGAGTATATTGTATTTTTTTTAATTGATATTTTTTAAATATTATATCATTTAAAAAAACCCATAAAAATTAAGCAAATTTTCTTTACTTATTAGTGTTCAAAAACCTAATAAAGTTATCAAAATTGTATACCATAATTGGTCTCCTATCAATATTGTTAGATACTCCAAGGTTCTATAAGAATAATTAGGTTTATCTATACATAAAATAGTGTTGTTTTGTTTGTTCAGTTATCTCACCAGCATAAGACACAATATGACTAAATACATTGTTGGGTAAATACAATATAATTACAGCACAAAACCTTGACAAGAATTTACTCATTATATAATCCCAATATAATGACTAAACAATGTATAAAGTTCAATTTACTCATGGAAAGTTTCTCAAAATAAGTCTTTCTTTTTCTTTTTTTGAAAAATCAAGTCACTAAAATTTTTACATAAGCAGCTATTTTGTTGTGTAGTCTCTAAGGCAAATGTTTTTAAAAAAACATTTTTGTTCCAAAAGCAAAGCGTCAGTCTAGTATTTTATTATAAACAAGTAATTTTTTTTATAGATAAAATGCTTTGTCCTGAATGACTGATGGATCAACACATAGCCTAAACCGCTGATCGTAGAGAACTGAAACTTGGAGGGTGTGTTATTTATTTATTATGACGTAGGCATCTAATAAGAAAGGATTTTTAAAAATTCAATCCCCTAGGGGATGAAAAGGGGTTGCAAAGTTTGTATGGAACAATAGGGATATGGACTACTTTTTCAAATGAAAATTCTTATTAGTCCGTCAGTTAGAAAATAAAAAAACAATAGACACGTATTTTTTGCTTTTTCAAAACAAATTAAAATATACAGAGATAAAGCTCATTAAAGTTTAGGGTGAGGGGGTCGTGACGTCACTAAACCGTCACTAAAACCGCCATACAAACTATCAGAATAGTGACGTCACGCGCAACTTCAACTCAATATATCGCCGTTATACTTTGATTACGTAAAAAAAGAAAAAATATGTGTCCAATATTTTTTAATAATCTACAAGACGGACTAAAAAATAAAAATTAGTCAGCATGCCCATTCCACGGGAACTTAGAAATTATCGCGGGTGAAACTGCGTGGGACAGCTAGTCTAATATATAAAACTCACGTGTCACAGTGTGTTGAACTCCTCTGAAATGCCTTCACCAATATTTATAAATGTTTTTGTGTATATTTGGTAGTTCTGAGAATAGGTAGGCTGTTTTTTATACCCCTAGGTGCTAAGGGTAGCCCTTTCTGGAATTTTTTATTTTTATTTTTTGGATAAAACTTTACTTTGGAGTTCCTGCAGAAATACCGAAACTTGCGTGGGTAAAACCTTCCAGGGCATAGCTAGTAAAAATATAATAATACAAACCAGCTGTTGATAATGTAGTTTCAGTATATTTTATTCGTTCATTCATCAATGTCAGCTGCAGGTTTTCATTTTTAAGGGTATTCACAATGTCAAATATACGACTCTCTGAAAATTAAGGAGATTTATGACATATTATTAAACTATTAATAAATTAGTAAATAAATAAATAAAAAACTAATTGACTGTTTTCTAAACAATATTAGGATAATACCATTGGAACTTATTTAAGATGTCATACTTCAGAGGCAACCAGAGCAGTATCAGTTTTAAATAACTTTCTGGTATTTTGCAAAATATAGTTATCTATGTAACCATTGTAAATAATAAAATATACCTATATAGTTTGTTTAGTAAATGATTATTAAGATCTTCATCATGTACACCCTTTTTTCTACTAAGTTTGCTAGAACTCATTCATACTAATGCTTGCATTATTGCTGTTGATTTTGTTTTCAATTTTTTTTGTTTATTACAGAGGATAAATAGTTTTAAATCAATACTGAAAAGGAATAAATGCCAAATAACTACTTGCCAGACCTTCAGAAAGTAGGTACCTAAGTACCTATTTATGACTTTTTTCTTTTCATTGAAGTTTATTTAAACAAAAATATAGTTTAAAAAATAAATTACTGGATTTTAAATTCATACATGTCACTGCATGTGTTAGCTCTCGTTTTGGCTTTTGCTAAATAAATTTACCTATTGCAACCGAGTGGAGTAAAATTTAAACAAAAAATGCTTGAACGTAGGTTAACTTACGAAATGCAATTAGCTCCTGGAATGCTGCTGTTTCAGTTCTATAGCGCGTTTGAAGTTGATTAATTATTTTATTTCTCCATTCTCCACCTTCCATTTTGTATACTTTTTGTAATTAAACTTATACAAAGTAAATTATTGTCATACACTTTTTACAATTAAATCAAAACAAACAGTTGTCATGATTTAGCATTATATAAACATAAATTACGCGAAGTACTGGTAAAATATTAGTAATAAAACATAACAATTTCAAACCAATTTACACAACAATAATTTTCAAAGTTATAATCTTATGCCAAAAAATTAATAATTAGAAATTCTTTCGCACGACAAAATAGATTCAGACTTTGGTTCAGTTGCGAGTTGCGACTTGCGATTCAATTCAATTTCTTTGCGATTCTGAGTTCTGACTTTGAGTGACAATTGACAATGACAACTGAGATACTGTCATTGTCGATGACAGCTTTAGTGTCAATGAGTATGTTCCGTTATATGCTTATAGCACTATAGCTCAGTATAGCTAAATAGAAACCACAAACTACTTAGAGATATTACCGTATAGTAAACCTTAACACCGACCTTACGCCACGATAACACCAGACGTCCGATTGCGGGCACACTTGTGAACCTGCCGCGTGTGCACTACCCTTGAGGCACTACCGGTAGAACAATAACAGATCAAGTTAAAATAAGACAAAAAGACAGATATTGGTTGTTAAAATATTCCTATTTCAACATTTCAACTTGCGCGGTGTCACGGTGACACCACCTCGGCAATTAAAGGGTAATAATGGTTGTTGACGAGTGAAAGCCTAAAATAAAACTTTAACGTGGTTTTTCAGTGAGTTATTTTTGGCAAATAATAGATACCTACTTAATTCGATCCTGTAGTAAGTAGGTACACTCTTTAAATAATATTTTGGAAACTATTGAAAGTTGTTTAGTAAATCTTTCACGATAACGCTTTTCTAAGGCTCTATTTTTGAAATATTGACACAATTTCTTATTATAAATTTCATGCAAGTACCCTATTATTTAAAAGTTGCCATTTAATAAAAAAGAAGAAAAAGAGTAAAAGCCGTACCGAAAATACGCGTGTCACGTTTGTCTTTGTTAATTCATTCACTTTTCAGCATTTATTTTGGACCCTGAGCAGGAAACTGGCTTTCAAGAGAGCCATGTTTTAATTTGGGGAACAATCTAACGCTGTCATTAGCGTTTCACCATAAATGAAGAGATTTTTATTATTAAGAAATATTTTCATTGGCAAATTATAAATAGACGCATAATACTGGGTATGTTCCGAAATGCACTGCGATCACTGTAAGGTTTGACGTCAATTAAGTACTTATATTATTGCAAAGCAAAGCCGTTTCTATCATCTCTAAGTAGTTTGTGGTTTACTATTTGGTTGTTGACGAGTGAAAGCCGTACCGAAAACACGCGTGTCACGTTTGTCTTCGTTATTTCAGTCACTCTTTTTTTTACTACGTATTGCAACAAGATTCGACTAAGTACCTACTGTAAAAAATTATGCAGCTGCGCAGCGCGGTTTCATGCAATGGGCTAGTTGACAAATTTTTTTTTTAGTCGGGTTTGTAGATTTTATAAAATATTGCACACGTCCTTTTTTTACCTAATCAAAAAATACGGCAATACATTGAATTGAAATTTCGCGTGACGTCACTACCCGGTGCAGTTTGTATGGGGCAGCGGTTAACGACGTCACGAGCCCCCACCCTAAACTTTAATGCGCTACATTTATGTACATTTTCAATAATTTGAAAAAGCAAAAAATACGTATCTATTATGGTATTATTTTCTAACTGACGGACTGGTTAGTATTTTGATTTCCAAAAGTCGGCAACATCCCTATTCCCGCACGAACTCCAAAATAGTCTAATTTACTTCTTATAACTTCAGCTAATTAGCAAAGAAAGTCAAAATTGGTCCAACCGTTTCGGAGAATCACCCGCGTGAGTTTTAGAATTTCCGCAAGATCAATTTTTTTGTAAACTATTAAGTAGGTAGGGAGAGGCGGGGCACATAGATACACGGGGCACATTTATACAGTACCTATTTTTAAAAACCAAAAAACACTACGCAGTCTGGCACGTCACTAGAATGCTCAAGGACATGCGCAACTCAAAGAATGACAGTTGTGAGCCATAAGTCTAGTTAATTTGTGGTTGTGACTTGTGAGCAAAGATCATATAATCACTATCAGTCTAACGCAACTAGGAACAAATTAAATTTTGTTCGTGTTTAGCACTCATTTTTTTTTAAATTTTTTTTTTCCATGGCATCAAAGATGGCCTCACATGGTATTTCAGTCTTTTGTCTCTGAATCTTTCTTACAATCTGTCATCTGTTTGTCATGGCGACGCATGTTGTTATTTGGGAAAATAATTGTGTGATTTTTAAAAATTTTGTGTGATTTACGCTTTGAAAAGTGCAGTGTGACTATTAAAAACTATTTTCTTGTGATTGGGTAGTGAAATAGCACCGATTAGACGGTGTAGTACGTATGTAATTTGTAGAAAAAGATAGAGTCGACAAAATTTAAATAAAAGGAAATTTATCACGAAATTTCCTATAGATGAAGACCGGTAAATACAGCTTGAGTAAAGTAATAAAGTATTTTGTTCTCTTCAGCTATCAGCAAGACTAAAATAATACACTATCTTTTTGAAATGAGAAAAAATATTTGCATGTTTGTAAACCATAGTGATGTAAATCTTCACTATCGATAAAGTGAGTCGATAAACTTTAATGAATGATGCTGTTATAGTGAATATTTTTGTATAGCTGCTGCTGCGTATACTTTTTTCATTACTTACTGCAGTTTTCATTAAGTATTATGATCGTATTGTAATAAAGTGAACCTCGTCTTCTGTATAAAGAACTATATTATACTCTATCTTGTTTGATTGATAGATATTTTAATTTCAGATGTCGACAATGGGTAAAAAATATTGGAAATGATGACTTACCTTACATTCCAATCGAAAAACTTCACGATATAAAATATGTCTGTGGAGATGTAAGGAACGAATGTCGGATACTTCTACCGATAGATATTTCTACCGATAATTTAAACAAGGCTCAACAAGGAGGCACTGCGAAGTAAATCATTTACTTTCCCAAATAGGTTATTTAATTTTGACATAAAATGTAAATATAATTTTTAAAGAGAAAATAAATATCTATCTAATAACATCATCATCATGACAAACTAAAATATTGGAATAATAATAAATAAATAAAAATAATAATTTATTGTTTCAATTTTACGACAAATGTTTTCCCCCGTTGTAGATTTAATTCACCTGGTATGAAGCCCACGATGCTCTAATGATAATTTATCGATATCGATTTAATCAGGAACTACATGTGGCCATCCCTATTGTTCTCGTTAATGTTGGTACCCATGAGTTATGAAGTATTTTGACATTTAAATTTTCGCTGTGTTGGTACTGCTGGGTCTGCTAAATGGATTCCAAAACCAAGTAAGGAAGTCCCGTCTCTTAAAACGTAGTGATTACCTTCTCTCTGATCACTATGAGTTGTGACGCCGGTCGCCGCCAGTTCGCCGACGTTGGCCTTCAACATTTATTATTTCCTTTCTTACTGAGGTATTATTATTCTAATATATTATTTTTTATCTTAGATATGTATTTTTCGAAGTTAACTATATTTTAAATTTTATGTAGGTACCTACACTCGTAGACACATTTACAGTTTTAAAAGCTCAGACGAAATAAAAATTATTTCGTCTGAGTTTAAAAGCCATAATGTTTGTACAATTTTTTTAAAGTTTACCTGTTTTTTTGTCAAATTTAAATTTTTTATTAACAGCAATAAAAAAATTGTGATGATAATTTGTTGATTGTAAAACAAAAGTAAGTTGGTGACTTTGCTGTTTGTTCTTCAATGTTTTTTCTTTTGCAGTTAAATGTTCTACAATGTCAACATCAAAGAAAAGCAGCATGCCTGAAGTAAACTCAGTGATAAAAAATGTAATTGAAAATTGCAAAAAGGAAAAGAATTTCAATTGTTTATATGTGCCTATAGATGATTATAAAAAGAGAGTTGCATTCTATACTGGGTGTCCACAAGATTATCTAGACAAAATAATTAAAGAAGAAGAATGTAGTCATGAAATAGATTTGACAGTTTGTTTGTTAATTTTGAAAACAATAAGAAAATATTATGTTAAAGCCAGATCACCACAGTTACATGAAGTATTTGAGACACTAAAATCATATCAATCAGATAAAGATTTTATGTCACTTAAAATCAACAAGTTGATAAAAAAGATCAAAATACCCCAGTATGGACAATTTCTAAGGGCAATGCAAATAATGAGTTTTAATCCGAAGCATACATCGAGTCATGGCCCTATAATAATGGAAGATATGAAAAAATTCTTTGTCAGATACCTATATTTGACCAAAATGTTTAAATTCCGTAGTGTAAAACGCCCTATCTATTATATCGATTTACGTGTGATCGATACTAGTCTTAAATTTAAAAAACCCTATTCTATATCACCAATTTCAGATGGTTTCTATTTTCTGCATTTAGTAACATACAAGGGGATTGAAACTGGGCTCTTCTTATCTCAAATGACTCTTGAGAAATTTAGCAAGTGCATAAACGATATTATTATTCCAAAGCTACAAGATGGTAGTGTTGTAGTTTTAGACAACTCTCCCTTTCATGATAAATTAAGTATAAAACCCATATCTCGATATAATTCAAAACAAGATATGATGAACTGGTTAACTGAAAAACACATACCATACAATGCAAATATGCATAGAGCAGAATTATATGAATTGATAGATAAGTGTCCGAACAAAGATGATAATATTAAGTATAACACAGATCGTATTTTGAAAGCGTATGGTCACGAAGTTATACATTTACCATTGCATTATGAAGATCTATCCCCCACAGGCATCCTGTGGAGGCACCTTCAAGAAGAGTGTGAATCATTAACTTCTGAAGAAAAACAGACAGCTGGGATAGTAAAGGATAGAGTAAATAATTTTTTAGAAGATATGACTACAGGTATATGGGATGACTATGAAAAAGCTACGATTGAACTTGAACTAAGAATAGCATTAGAAGACACATTCATAGAAAGCTATCTCAGTTATTTCATTAACGGACAAAATGAAACACCACAACCATCAAAGTCTAATTTGAATGATGAAGACAGTTCAGATGTTGAAATACTGTAAAATATTAATATTTATTACTAAATAATAAGTATATTCATATATTGTAAGGATTCACTGTAACAATTTTTAAACAAAGCTCATTTTTTGTACAATCAATCTAAATATCTTTTTTTATAGACTATTGTCACGTATTAGATCCATGTTCCGTATCCAGTATATATACTTACCATTCTGATCTCTCAGGTTTTTGTGTCTGTTTCCCCGATCGGTACCTACTATTATCACCACGTTAGCACACTGTTAGCAAGAGAGTACATCAATTCGATAGAATAGAACCAAGTTTTGGGCGGTTTGCTAACTGTATCACAAAAACTTGACATTTGCGGCTGCACTGAATTTCATCATGTCTGTTCCTACCAGCTAATCAAGAGGTTCCGGGTTCAATTCCCGGTGGGGGTGGACTTTCTGTGATGAACACAGGGTTCCATTTTCCAGTCTGGGTGTGTACATATATACATATCTATAGTATAGTATATGTAATAATATTATGTAGTATAGGTAATAAAAATAATAATAATAAATTATTATTTCAGAAGTCAAATTCCATAGGCACAAACTGAAAATTACGATATGGTAGGAGAATCCTTACATAGGTAGTTGGTTTGGTTTGAACTAATTTATAACCGACTTCCCAAAAAGAAGGAGGTTCTCAATTCGACGCGTTTTTACGTTTGTTACCTCATAACTTTCGACTGTGATTGAACCGATTTTGATGATTCTTTTTTTATTCGAAAGCCTAAAAACTAACTTATCCTAGTTACCTTAGCCTAATGTCGACTGTTCTTCACCTTTTACAAAATATTGCTTCTCCCGATGCAGGGACGTTAACTGTTGAGGAGTTCTCTTGGTACATCACTATCAGTTCCACTTCGCCATATACATTGTGACGAGTAACAATTGTTTAGAAACCATTTTAAAGTTAACCCGGAACCCGTAAAATACGTAAAATACCTGTTCAGTAGTTCCGATGATCATCTGCGATCTTCATCATCAGTTCCACTTCTTAAAATTTTGCTTTCTGAAAGCAAATGAACGAATTACAATAAAAACTACCCAATTCGTTAAAGGTGTGCCTATAATTTTTGAAGAATTCCCTTGGTTTCACCAAGATTCCATCATGAGATCGCAATTTAGTGGCAATGGGACCAACTTGGGAGTAGGTATACCTAGGGTAGGTTAAACAAAAAAAGAATTTTCCAAATCGGTTCAACCGTCATCGAGTAATCGGTGAACATAGATAGATATTTAAAAAAAAAAACATACATACAGTCGAATGCAAAACCTTTTTGGAAGTCGGTTAAAAATATATAAATTTAAACTTTACTTTTAAAACAACGGCAGTTTCCACTCCTGAGCATTCCTCGTGAGCCCACATTTGGCAACTTAAACATTGAACCCATGACTCGTCTCTATATATTGTGCATAGAATAGGGATTCTCACAGAACAAACATTTTGCACTGAAACATTACTTCTATTAGGATTTTCATCAGAACTGTCGTCGTACAAAATTTCTTTTTCTCCCTCCTAGCTAGACATTTGCACCTCCTAGGTAGACTGGCCATCTATCTGGTGAGCCATAATGGCCTTAGGGACGAATTTAGACAAATTAAAATCTAACCTGAAATCTAGTGAATAATACCCAAAACTACTATATCTATTATAAAACAAATTCCTCCGCCGCGTCTTTCTGTCTGTCTGTTCGCCATAAACTCAATAACTATTAAACGGATTTTCATGCAGTTTTCACCAATAGCTGATGGAGTGGTTCATGAAGAATATTTTGATACAGTAGGTACCTAACAGTCAGGTTTTGTAAATTAGTTGAAATATAAGGGTACCTAATTCTTGAAAGTATGGAAAAAAGGACTTACGCTTTCACGCGTTAACGACTCAACCTATCACCACGAAATTTTGCATATTCGATGTCAGGGTCACAGAAAAGGATATAGGGTATTTTTTATCCCGGAATTCCTGCGGAAACTCCGAAATAACTGCTGGTGAAATCGCGGGGAATAGCTAGTAAAATATAATTATAGCCCAATCACGTTGATATTTTTCATAAGAGACCAGTGGCGAAGGGTGAAATATTGAGAGAGGGAAGCCGGAAATCTACTTTAATTTCAACTTATTAAACTATTAACTGTTCCCCGCGGTTTCACCTGCGATAAGTTCCGGAGTTCCCGCGGGAATTCCGGTTTTAAAAGTCCTTCCCTGTATCCCTGACAACGTTCTCAATTACGGAGAGGGATGTTGCGTCTGAAGGGAAGCCGGTGGGAATCGGCTTCTATGGTACCTTCGCCACTGTAAGAGACTAGTATAGTAGTATTATATTATCTGTTGTAAGAGATAGGTATACCTATCTGCAGCATGTAGTAAGTAGATAATTCAAAATTCACGACAAACAGATAATTTGATTTTGCCTTCAACATCCGCGCGGGAATTTATTATATTCATTTTTCTACGACACGCCAAATCCCTCTGCGCTTACTTGAACCTCGGAAGTCGTTTACTGCACTTTTAGAAGCTTGAGATCTAACAGGCTTTAAATCAACTTACTAACGTTTGAATCTATGCTAGCTTACAATGGTTTACATAGGTACCGAGGTAGATATTGAACCTTTTTCATTAAAAACAAAATGGATTTCCTTTAATCCCTAGAACTCTTCACGGGAACAGCAAGTATAAGATAGGTACTAACTGTTCCCCGCGGTTACACCCGACTTAATTTTGGAGTTCCTGTAAGTACCTAGCCATGTCCATCTCTGCACCCCTGCCGACATGCATCCTTCTACCCTTCTACCTACCTACTTAGTTTCATAATGATCGGTTGAGTAGTGAAAGCGTGAAAGTGTAACAAAACAACAAGTTTATAAACTCACATTCGCATTTATGATATTAATAGCTGAGCCCGCGGTTTCACCCGCGGTGATTTCGGAGTTCCCGCGGAAATTTCGGGATAAAAAGTACCTACCCTATTTACTTCTCTGTACCCCTGACAACGTGCATGCCAAATTTCATCTAATACCGTTCAGCCGTTTTTGCGTGATTGAGTAACAGACATCCACACTTTCACATTTATAATATTAGTAGGATTAGGTTGAGAAGGACCCATGTTGACATGGAAAGAAGTGAGTTACATAGCTGTAAAATAAATTAAGAATTCTTGCTTTATCAATCAACCAAAATACTCAGTTCTTATTATGCTTTCATTTCAAATTAAAATCAAAGCGTGTCAATATTCATTTACTTTATGCTCAGCGAATTTATTTGACTGCATCATGATTTTTCAATGTGATAACATTGTTCACGTTTGGTTTTTTACATCGGTAATTTTTTAAATGCAATTAGTTACCATCTAAACTATAATTAACACATTTGCTGAGGAAGTTTGAGTATATATATTTTAACGGCTTATCCAATTTTAGGTCTTCATAACATGCGTAATTGCATCAAGCGAGTCTTCTGAAGGAAAAACCAGTAAGTATTTGCCAGGTAAATGTAACTAGATAAATATAGGTACGTAAACTAGGTATTTTAGGGTTCTGCTGCAAATTGCAGTGCCTAACCTTTAATACTTTATTATAATACCGGATTCACAAGTTGGCAGAATTTTACTTAGGTAGTAGATATGCCTACCTAAATAAAAGCATTCCAGGAAGTCCTAGCTCCCGAGATTTACAGATATCAAACCATGAACAACGTTTCGAAATCTTTTTCATCCCGTCTTGCAAGTCTATAGATACCTACTCATAAAGAGGTATAGTTTATAAGTTTAATGGATGTAGGTAGCGGGTGATCTCTGGAACTACAGAACCGATTCGGAAAGTCTAGCTATCTTCAATATTTTTAAGTGACCTAGCCTGACTTTTTAGAGTTCCCGAGGGAGTTCCGAAATTCACGCAGGAGAAACTATAGGGAACAGCTAGTCTATAGGTACTAATATTAGTTTTTAATTTTGAGATTGTGAATTATGAGTTTGTGACGTGGTGGCAGCAGGTAATCTCTGGATCTACTGAACCGATTCTGAAAATTCTTTCAACTACGGAAGCTACGGTAGACCGGTAGGTAACTAATTTTTATCCCGAAACCACGGCAACGCCAAAACTACCGCGGGGGACAGCTAGTAGAATAGATCTCTAGATCTCTTCGATGAAGTCAAGATAAGATCGAACTTAAAGCGATGGCTTGAAGGCTTGATCTTTTAAAAAGTAGGTAAATATGATATGTAAGTAGATAAGCAACATGAGACTTTTTATTTCGCTATTTAAATTCACGCTTAACAGCTGGGGAAACAGTTATTGATTTTGATGAAAATTGTTTTTGCTATTTATAAAAATATTTTGATCCCTATAAGTATCACTGTACCTATCGACCTTTTCAGTAAAACTTAAGCTAGGATTTGACTTGACAGAAGGGAGCAACGGAGCTCCATCTCTGCGAATACGGAGCTACGAAGGTAAATTAGTAGGTACCTAAACGCTCTCTCTCTTTATCCTCGTAGTCCCAATAGCTATACACAATACACATATGGGGCCAGTTTTCTCAATCATTCAGCGCCATTTTACTGTTTTAGTGGACCTCCCCCTTCTTCAGACTCAGGTTCCTCATATCCCGCTGGACTCTCGACATCCAGGTGGTTTGTGGTTTTCCTCGTCCCCTGTTATTATTTACCTATGGACCTATGGAAAGGCACTTTTTGAAAAAGCATCAGAAAAGTAGTATAATATCTAGGTTGTACCTACGCTATGTAGAGATTATTTTACTATAGACCCGTGGCGTATAACCTACCTACTGGCTACGGCTACAGCCCTTGCAAAACGCCTCTTTCACGTTCAGAAGTCTTCTCATAAACACTCCTCGAGTGTTATAGGAAGACACTGCTTCCACCGGTAATTAATTGTTATCTTTTTGTATATAGGTACCTGCATGTACCTGGATAAATAAATACCTATACCTAAGTAGATATTAGAAGCTAGGTCGACGAACTGGTGAAGATCGTGAGATGGAACCTTTGGTAAAAAAGAAGTGCATGTTTTTCGGCTGATACGATGATGATGACTTAGGTGCAGCTATAAGTTATGGCAATTTTCTAGAGTCCGCCGAGCTCCGAGCCAAGGATTTAAGAGAAGAAAAGAAAAAGAGTCCAGCAATCAGAGCAGATTCTTTCAGTGATACTAAAGAAATTACAGGCAAGACCGCCTCAGCGGAATCAAGTAAAGAACGAATCACTCTAGATAAGAACAGTGACAGATCAGATGAAGATGGCGATGATGATGATGACGCAAGCGGTAAAAGATTTTTTTATAAATCCCTCGAAAAGTTAAATAAGTAATTAATTACTTACCTTGTAACTTGCAACGTTAAATGTATATTTGAAAAGACGTTATGTTATGAAAAGATGACTTAAACACTGTAAATTACCTGGGCACCACAGAGCAAATAAATTAAGAAAGTTAGAGAAAATGCTTTATAATCCCACTAATATTATAAATGTGAAAGTGTGGATGTTTGCATGTTTGTTACTCAATCACGCAAAAATGGCTGAACGGATTTGGATGAAATTTGGCATGCATGTTGTCAGGGGTACGGAGAAGGACAAAGGGTACTTTTTATCCCGGAATTCCCGCGGGGACTCCGAAATTACCACGGGTGAAACCGCGGGGCACAGCTAGTAATAATAATAATTTAACTTGCCTAAAAAATCTTATGCTGTCATACCAAGTAGGCAGGTATATAATTTACCACAATATTCTCAAAAACTGTAAATTTTGAAAACAGTGACAAAGTAAAAACGTAGGTAACCTACATTTCTTAACCATTCTTAACGCTATTTAATGTTTTAGTGCGTGATGAATAGTTTTATGTGCGAAAATCACCCGGCGACACTGATTTTCACCTGTTTTCATACTAAATTAAGTTGATGTCCCTCTATCTGTTATTTTTTGTTCTGTGGTAGGTACCTATGTTGATATAAGATATTTCATTTGATAACTTTACCTAATACAATAAAACGTTGCTTCTAAATTGTATTATGATGATAAAATTAACGGAAAATTAAATGTTTTTCATAGATTCAGGTGCAGACAAAGCACTTAGGAGTACAAAAGGGCTAAAACCTGCTGAGTACGAACCAGAAGGTAATATTATAATATAATGCAGTTTTAATAAAATATTTTGCGTTACCTTAGCAGCTACTAACTAGGTGCTTCCTTACCTAACATAAAAAAACCAAGTAACTAAGTAGTACCTAAGTACCTAGTAAGTAGGTAACATTTACCAAGATGTTTTACATTTCCAACAGAAAACCCGAAAATCCATGACAAATACGGAGGTCTTTATTCGGAAGGCAAGTTGTTTTAATCGTACCTAACAAAAACTTCCCAAGTTCCCACCGCTTCAGTGAAGTTGATGAAAATGATGATTATGATGAAATTTTAATAATGCAACACAGGAAAGCAGCTTGCTTACCTACGTTTTAAAAATTTTTTTGCACAGCACCTACCTACCAAGACGTATGTAGACTCTCTAACAGGTACTTTAGGTAGGTAATGAATACTGAATATAAGTATTTACGTCATACATGTTATGTTTTCAGGCAGACGCTATAAAAGAGAAGTGGTAAGAAGCGAAATTAGAGTACCTAAAGGAAAGTAAGTAGGTATAGTCTGAACTCTGAACTCTCCAGGCTAGTCGGGGACCTAGTAATAGTGGGTACAATAAGATATAAGTGAGTTCAATTGGTCATTAAACTTGAGGCTGGATTGGGGCCCGAGCCGGAGACGAGAGCGCGACTGTATCACGCGTTCAAAGCGAGGGAAAATCTAAACATCATCTAAACATGAACATTTCCTGAGATTTAAAAAAGGCTGTGGCTAGTCATCCACTAAAAGGATAACTTATTAGTCGTCCGCTTAACGCAAAACGTATTGATCTTTCCTAATGTTCTTTTTTTGTTACGAGATTTGCACGCCGAATGAAAAACCTTTTTAGTTGACATAGACCGTACAATTTTTGTTTAAAAATAAATTGTTTATGTCACTTTAAAATTGTAAATACCGTTAGATTATAATCTATCTCGCGAGATTGTAAATTGTTAAGAGATCGTGAACCGTAACACTGTTTTTGGCGCATCGCCGGCCGCTGCCGCGGCACGCTCGCTACGCTCGCTCGGCTCGACTTGCTGACTTGCTGATCGCTCAGCTGCTATAATTATAATCTACGCGTTAAATTGTAAGCAGTATACCTACCTATGTTACGGTTCACAATCTTTTGACAATTAACAATCTAGTATTTAATGACAACTTTTGTGAATTTATGTAGGTACATAAGTACTTATGTAGTTTAGTAGGCTGTGGACGACTAATAAATAATCCGTTTAGTGGACGACTCTAAACACTTTGTTTAAAAAAAAGAAACTTTAAAGCATAAGTAAATAAATACTACTAGTGCGATAAAATAAAGCACACGTTATTTACAATATTAACCTAAAAGCGGTACAGCAAGAGCTATAAGTAGGTACCTACCTACATACTTTTTGCGAGTAAGTGTGTAATATAATCCTTTTCTGTTACAGATTACAACCCAATCAGTGCTAGGAAACAGGGAGTTACCTACTCGCACAATAGTGCCTAGACTGCCTATAGATATCTAATTCATACACGTAACGTTACAGATTAAAACGTGAATAAAATAAATATGAAAAATTAAACTTGTAATTGTTCAAGCTTTTATTTTAGATTGGGTACTTAATAATATTTCTATAACTGACGTTAAAAAAGGAAGGATCTGTTTCTCCTCATAGTTAGCTACCTATAATCCTAATAAACTAAGTATTTTTGGTTCTTCTACTAGGGTAGGTAATCTAGTACCTAATCTAACTATATTATTTAATATTATGATATAGGTACTTACCTACATAATTTTTAAATATATTTTTAAAATTAGGAAATAGTGGGTCCTAACTTCCACATGGGTCTTTCTAAGCACGCAGTAAAATATCTACGACGGTAAAATTACTAGAGGTAGCTATAATGACATTTTATTAATCGTCTAAAATGTATCTACCTAGGCACTTAGTACTTAAAATAGTAATAGGTAGGTAGAGCAACCTGAGCAATCAACAGGAATGGGATGAAGCTGTTTGTCTATTTGTAGGTAAATATATCCTTTGTATATTATAAGTATCTCCTTTGAGAAATCTGTAGGTAAATAATAATTTATTATAATAAGGTGTGAGGACCGGCTAGCTCAGTCGGTAGAGCATGAGACTCTTAATCTCAGGATCGTGGGTTCGAGCCCCACGTTGGGCGCCAATTGTGGGGTTCGTGGTGGTAATAGCCTTCGGCTAGCTCAAATAAAAGATATTTAATAAAATAAAATAAAATGGTAAAATAAAATTTACTGAGACACAAATAATTTAGATGTTCCTTGTGTCGAATGGAGTCCTAAAAAAATGCTTAATAAAATATAACGTCAGAATATAAAAATTATTTGAAATTTATAAAAAGAATATCAATAGAATATAAAAAAGAACTTATCTTAAAAATAAAAAAGTAATACAAATGAGGCAGGATAGCGTAACGAGTGGCATACGGCCGCCTCGTTACAAAGGTATCTAAGTAGGTACCTATTTACCTACCTACTTAACAAAACTAGAGATTCTCGAGACTCAGGTAAAATCCCGAGGCACTAGACTAGTAGTGCACATAATATGGACGGCGACAACTACCTACTGGAAAGATGTAAATATATTATTTTCATGATTTATTTTTATCCTGGCAGAATAAAAACTCCTGTAGGAGTTCCGAAATTTCCGTGGGTAAAACTAAGTATCTACCTAAGTAGGTATCTGAAATGTTTTCTAAAGTTTTGTTTTCGTTTAAAGATGGGTGGGCACTCTTTCGCTCTTTCCCGGTATCGTCTCGCTGCATTTAAGGCAGAGATTTCTCTTCTACGTTCAACTTCTGCGAAATTTATTTGATCAAACTAATGAAGCTTCTTTTACGTGGGTGGTAATTTTCTATTGCTTTTAAGAAGGCGTTTTCGAAGTCACAGAAATAAATAATTGACGAATGCGTAGACTCGAAATAAGCAGCACTTTAATTTCGTATTTCTTACGTTTCGCGTGAATAAGTTTTATTTACCTATAGTGCTGGTGTTGCCTGCAGTTCCTCATGACAGTATAGGTAGGTTCCCATAGGTAACGCTTTAATTATGGAAATGGCCAATTTAGCTATTCTCTAGACTTTAAAAAAAAACGTAAACGGATTTGAATTAAACTTGGTGTATTTATGTAAAGAATAGAGATAATGACTATACCTACTTACGTAACCTGCATGTCTAAAATTTAGGATAGATGCTTTTTCCCACAAGAAAGAGTTCCTATAAATGCATGCAAAAATATGCATCAGCTAGTCTGTTAGTACCGGTCTACCTACCTGAGGTACCTATACCTACCTATATAAATTGACAAAGAACACTACTCAAATCACAAACTTTGGATCCGATTGGTCTCAATGGTCACAGATAATATAGGCTGTTTTAAGGCTGTTTGCTACTGTTATTGTTCTGAGGCTGTTTGTAAACCGAATGAGGTGAGAGTCATATCCATAAAAAATAAAAATATTTTGGGTCGAGACTATGGTTCAGTCAGTCAACAGCAGAAATCTAAATATATAGGTACCTACATTTATATCTATACATATAAATATCTATACTAATATTATAAAGAGCAAAAGTTTGTGAGTTTGTGTCGTTGTAGGGGGTAATCTCTGGATCTACTGAACCGATTTTGAAAATTCTTTCACTTATAGAAAGCTGCAGTGACCCTGAGTGTCATTGGGTCCTTTTATACCGGAATTCCCGCGGGAACTCCGAATTTCCCGCGGGTAAAACCACGGGGGAACAACTATCTCTAGATCTACTGAACCGATTTTGAACTTATAGGGAGCTACAGTAATCCAGAGTGATACAGGGTACTTTTTATCCCGGAATTCCCTCGAGAACTCCGGAGTTTGTGAGTTCGTGAGTTTGTGAGATTGGAGTGGGTTAATCTCTGGATCTACTGAAACGATTTAAAAAATCATATTCATATTTATAGACAATGTTTAAAGGTTAAGTAGCTAAACCATTTTTTTTTTAATGAAAATTGGTTCATTGTGAACACCCTATAATCAATAATGAACCATAGTTATGGTATACAACAAACCGGGCAAGGAACAATGAATCAGGCATATTCAAAATGAATAAAAAAAATACTTTCGTGTCAAGAAATTATATAATATTTGTGTTTCAATGTTTGTATTCCACCTTTTTTGGAAAACTGTTTTAAATTAATCCTGAGATCGTAATGATTAGTGGTAACCAATAATATTACGAGTATTTTTGCCTTTTGTCTATTAAATTGGTATATTATTTTGTTATTTTTAACTTTTTAGTACCTACCTATAGTGCTTTTTTGTGTTTTTTGGAGTCGATTTTAATTTAAAAAAAAAATCCTTCTTAATGAACATGTACGTCACTTATGGAATATTTGTTCATGTTATTTCATGGTTCTAGACCCAACGGTTTCAGAGTTCAGTTGTGCGTTGATCGATCAGTCAGACAGTTTCTGCTTATAAATAGGTATGTAGGTAGTTATGGCGACTTGCACCAATTGGCTTTTGTACCTAAGTATAGTACTGTGTAGGAAAGATGAGGCACATATTTTCAGTGAGGGAAGGCTGGCTTTGCTTGGTTCACCCCAAATTTAAATACATCACGTAGCCGCGCGTAGAACGTAAACAAAGCAGGGGTTGCCGCCTGACGCCCGGGGATGTTTATCGGGAAGGCTCGCGATGTGTGTGGTCGGGAACTCCACTTTAAATTTTTAAACATCTTGAACGTCCCGCCCGTAGGTTACAGTATACGAGCCGGTGGCGACGATGACTCATGACTCATGGGGCTCACGAGTATTATTCGTCGCGTAGAAAATCTTTGCACTCTGACACAAGATAAAAATGGCGTTACGTCTAAATTGTGAGCGTTGAAATCTTATTAGGTACCTACGCTTTCCGTGTTTTATAGTAGAGACAAAGACTTTTCTCCTTCATAAAAAGTTATAGGATGCTTTTTTATTTTTAACTATACGAAGAGTATTATAACCACTACCTACGTGGCCTGGATACCTAATACTTATAACCGATACTTTAATTGATACTTATAAGTCTTATAATCAACTAGCCAACGCAGCCCACCTTGCTTAAATGACGGAGCCTTGACGGCCCCTCGGATAGCGTCGGCTCAGACCCGACGATTCAAGCGGTCTGTGGACCCCCCCCCCCCCCCCCCCCAGTTCTTGTCCGTATTGGCGGACAGCGTAGGATTGCCTACTGCAGGCGGCTCTGCCCTGAAGCAGTTACTTCTGTTGCAAGCAGCAAGAGAAGGCTTCATGCACTCCAGTAACAATTCAAGGATATTTTATTTTTGTTATGTCAAATAAAGCCTTTTACAAATGCGGTGATGATTATCTAAACACATATTGTGTAGTAGGTATAGTGCTCACTTGTAGGTATACTTAGAGTGCGTTTATTCTTATAATCTATGTATCGTCATCATATCAGCTGAAAGATGTCCACTTCTGGACAAAGACCTCCCTCAAGGATCGTCACGGCGACCGGTCCTGCGCTTCCAGCGTCTAATAGCGTCCCGCGAACTTTACCAAGTCTTCGGTCATCTTGTATAGGGTCTACCCAAGCTGCATCGGTACACGTCACTACCACAACGGTTCACTTTGCCTCCACTGCCACTCGTGAAATAGAGAACCTATCTGTACTTAACTCTTTTAATAAATCATTGCTTGAATAACCAAAGTCTTTCGACTAAGATGATGATGACTCATCATTGTGTTTGATCGATAAAATGTTTTTGGTAAGTAATGGGCATGTGGTCTAATTTTTATTTTTTAGTCCGTCTTGTAGATTATTAAAAAATATTGGACACGTATTTTTTCTTTTTTTACGTAATCAAAAAATAACGGCGATATTGAGTTGAAATTTCGCGTGACGTCACTATTTTGACAGTTTGTATGGCGGTTTTAGCGGTTAGTGACGTCACGAGCCCCTTACCCTAAACTTTAAAGCGCTTTATCTCTGTATATTTTACTTTATTTAAAAAAGCAAAAAATACGTGTCTATTTTTTTTCTATTTTCTAACTGACGGACTAATTAGAATTTTGGTTTTCAAAAGTAGTCCACATCCCTATTTTGTCATGATAACGTGTGGATAGAGATGAAAAATAATTTTATATTTATTTTAGGTACTTAGGTTACTTACTGTTGCTAAAGTCGCCGACTCTAACCTTAAGGTTTCTTTAAAAACTTTTTGTCATCTACTCTTCACAAGTTTCACTACTTGCACGCAGGTACACAAACGCACCCGTTAGAAATTATCTATAGTACCTAAGTATTAGCTGTCCCCTGCGGATTCAGTGGCGGTAATTTCAGAGTTCCCGTGGGAATTTCGGAATAAAAAGAACGCTATGTCACTCAGGACTACCGTAGCTTCCAATTAAGTAAAATAATTTTCAATATCGGTAAGAGATTACAGATATTACCCTCTGCAACGTGACAAACTCACAATTCACAAACTTTACCTCTTTAGGTATAATATTAGCATAGATTAAGAGTTAATTTTAGCTCTTGCACTCTTGTACTTATGCCGAGTTCAAAGTAAATTATTACAAAGATCTAAAAATTGTAAGTTTGTATTTTGGGCATACCTAATCTCTGGAACTACTGAACCGATTCTAAAAAATATTTACGTATATGGGAAGCACCGTGTCCCTGAGTGATACTTACCTATAGGATACTTTTTTTAAGTTCTCGAGGGAGTTCCTAAATTTACACGGGTGTAGGTAAGTAGGAAGTAGGTATACCCAAAGACATTCTATATATTAAAGGATAGGTACCTATATCTATTGTCATCTAGTAAGTTTTTACAAGGGGCGTATTCAGTATAGTGAGGGTGTTCAGTATTCGATTCTCGTTTCAAATTGGTACGTACCGTAACTTATACCTATACCTATTATAGGTAAATTTGACTTAAAAAACCAAGCAACTCACACGCTTGTTCAACGCCCTTTTCCTTTTATTTGTACTGCAACAATGCGGTGACAAATTAGATGTAAGTATATAAATATCATTCACACGCGCAAAATCAAGTTTTTATTTATGTTCTTCTCTGTGCTTTCTCAGTGATTTTTATCAAGTAAATTATATTTTCATTAGTTACCTACATGTGAGCCAGTGAGCATAAATTATCAAGAGATTCAACACGTCGTCGTCCGTCGTCGTCGTTCAATTTTACAACTTGTACCAAAAAGTGTAATTTCCTAGTTTTGTCCGTTACAGTTGGCAAATGATTATCACTCGGTCACATATTGTTTGAGAATGTATTGTGTTTATTATGTGGACGTGAAGCGTTGCGGTGCAAGCATCGCGCCCCGACTCGTGCGGCTGAGCCCATTGTTCACACAGCCAAGCCAAGGTAATTGCCGTGAGTTGTGTTACTGCTCTTATGGCGAAATTGCTCAGTTCCACACTCGTTATTAACACTATTTATACTGCATTTTTTGTATTAAACACGTTGTCGTACTTTCAAAAGACTTTTTCATTTTTCCCACGTGTACTTTACCTAACTCTTGCAGCAATTTAACGTTGTTGGAAATAAAACGATAGAGAGGATACTACGGTCTGGGACGTCAGTGCTCGTTAAAAACACGAGACTATTGATGGAATGTCCGGCGTTGTAACGATTGCATTCACGGTGCAACCGCGTCCATCAATGACAGGAGCTGCAACGAGCCGACATCCAAATTCGAGTGTCTAACTCAATCGTGTGCAGCAGCTATAGTGAATAGAAATGCTTTTAAAGTAAATCTTCGAAGTTATGTAGATATACAGGTGTAAAGTTAAACGAGAGACTTATTAATTAACTAGCTGTGCCCCGCGGTTTCACCCTCATAATAGGTTTCTATACAACTATTTTCCCGATAGGTATACGATTTCAATGAAACATAGCCTAGCTCCAGGCTAAGCTTAATCTACCTGTGAAAACCGCATGACAATCGGTTCAGTATATGCGGAGATTATAGACAGACAGAAAATAATATTAAAAACTCTTTTGTTCTGGTTGGTTACTCTTCTTTTTAACCGACTTCCAAAAAGGAGGAGGTTCTATGTTCGATTGTATGTATGTTTTTTTTTTTTTTTTTTTTTTTTTATGTATGTTCACCGATTACTCGAAGACGGTTGGACCGATTTGAAAAATTCTTTTTTTGTTTGAAAGGGTTTACTCCCAATTAGGTCCCATTGCCACCAAATTGGGATCTGATGATGGGATCTTGGAGAAATCGAGGGAACTCTTCAAAAATTATAGGCACACCTATAGCGATTTGGGTATTTTTGATAGTAAATCGTTCATTTGCTTTCGGAAAGCAAAATTTGAAGAAGTGGAACTGATGATGAAGACCACAAATGGTCATCGGAACAACTCAAAAACAATACGTATTTCACGGGTTCCGATTGAAGCGATTTCGAAAATGGTTTTTTTGTTTGAAAGGGGATACTTCTAAATTGATTCCATTGTCACCAAGTCGAGATCTGATGATGGGATCTTGGAGTAATCGAGGGAACTCTTCAAAAATTATGGGTACACCTATAGCGATTTTTGTATTTTTTATAGTAAATCGTTTCTTTGCTTTTGGAAAGCAAAATTTGAAGAAGTGGAACTGATGATGAAGACCACAGATGGTCATTGGAACTACTCAATAATGGGTATTTCACGGGTTCCGAATCGTTTACTTTAATATGGTTTCTAAACAATTTATGCCCGTCACAATGTATATGGTGAAGTGGAACTGATGGTTATGTACTAGGAGAACTCCTCAACAATTAACGTCCCTGCGTCGGGAAAAGCAATATTTTGTAAAAGGTGATGAGCAGTTGACATTAGGCTATTATAACTTAGAGAAATTACGAACTAAGTCACTTAAAAGCGAGAAATAAACAAAATTTTAACAAAAAAATTAAAACCGACTTCCAAAAACACAAAACTAAAAAACTAAAAATAAAAAGCTAAAAATAACAAAATACCGATTTAATCCAAAAGACAAAAATACACGTAATATTATTATTGGTTTGTGCTACCACTGATCGGTATGAAGTCGGTGACAAGTCAAATATAAAGGGGGAAGATGGGATAAGTCGACTCCCGCCACCAGCTCTTCGTGAGCAGAACAACCCAAGTGGGCAGACACCAGCGGGCTTGTCACCGAATTCAAACCGATCAGTGGTAGCACAAACCAATAATAATATTACGTGTATTTTTGTCTTTTGGATTAAATCGGTATTTTGTTATTTTTAGCTTTTTATTTTTAGTTTTTTAGTTTTGTGTTTTTGGAAGTCGGTTTTAATTTTTTTGTTATATCACTCCTTGTCAAATTTTGTCAAAAATATTCAATATACAGAATCGCGGATTCTACTCTTTTATTATAGTATAGATAGAGGTTTTAAATCATCTAACTCTCGTTGCAAAAATGAAAAAATAAAAATTTGACGTAGAAAATAAAAAGTATACATTCATGGGTAAAGTAACCACCCTTCTTATAAGGAAATATTTTACAAAAACCCTAGATAAATAAATAATCATTTTATGAGCGATACAGTTATTAGTATTAGATAATAAATAATAATGCATGAACATTATCACTCAGCGCTATGTCCTAAACAGAGTATGTACCTACTGCCATCCGACTGATATAATATGTAAATTAATATAAATTTTATTTTTGCAATACTTAGGTAGGTAAATACGATAAGTACTAAACACCCAGATAAACACTAATATTAATGTTGACCATGGTGCAGGAGAGATCGTACTGCCTGGCGTAGCAGTCTAGTTCACTTATACCACTAGAACAACGGTATATTTAAAAATAGACTATTTAAGCTTACATGCTGTCAGTTACAGCGTAATATTGTGTAGACATACATTACCGTCAATTACGTAGGTACCTACGTCTCTTCGAGGCACTAATTCGTCATTGATGGATTCCAAAAGCTAAGCGACTAGTGCGCCCTCAATAACTAAATCACACGGTAACGATTTGCAGAGCTGATGTTGAAACCATGAAGCAATTTTCAAATGGAAAGTTTATTGATTAGTGACCGACTGCAGTAGTCGGTGAAACTTTACAGCTGCAACGAATGTCACGTTGGAAAATGTGTGATTTATTTATACTACTAGCTGTTTTCCGCGGTTTCGCCCGCGGTTCCCGCGGGAATTGGAATAAAAAGTACCTACCTACCCTGTTTCCTTTTCCACAAAAGTGATAATTGTCGATCGCATGAATAACAATTCTCCAGAAATTACTCAAATTGCTAACTCTGATGTGGTACAATCATACATTTATCTGGGGGCCTTTATTACGAACAACGGATGGATGTATCGACGAAGTGAAGAGGCGTATGGCAATTTCTAGGTCTTCAATGGACAAGTTGAAGAAAATATGGAGGAATCGCAACATATATAGGGCCAACAAAAATCCGGCTAGTTCGGGCACTTGTATTCCCCATTTTCTTGTACGCTGCAGAAACATGGACCCTGCGAGAAGTAGAGAAGAAGAAGTTAGACGCCCTAGAGATTTCGTGCTGAAGGAGAATGCTCGGAGTGTCATGGACTGAATTCCGTACCAACGAGTCTATACTTCGAGAACTCGGCATCAGGCAGCGTTTATCATCTTTGGTACAGTCTCGTATCCTCTCTTTTTTTGGCCACATTTGCCGCCGAGGAGAGGTGGCTATTAAGTGACTTGTGGTCCAGGGAAAGGTAAGGGTACCAGGCCACGAGGAAGATCGCCTATGAGGTGGACTGACCAAATAAACGTGGCAGTAAGCGGCTCATCATCAGTACACGAATGCACGAGGAAGGCGGCCATCACAGAGGAGTGGCGGTCTGTTGTGAAGCTTGCCACCAACACCCAAAGTGATAACCACGACCACTCTGTCAAGAGTGATGCCGACGAAGAAGAAGTGTCCTTTCCAGTCCTGTCCAGTGTTCTTTAAGTCCAGGGATAGATAATTTCTTTTTTTGTTTCAAAGATTATTTGCATAATTTCAATTGAATTGATTTACTTACATTTTATTTTTTACTTCTTGGACATGTTTATTTTTAGATTTTATTGACCTCTTTATTATTACATACTATTCTGTAAGTGACGATCATAATTATTATCCTAAGACATTTTTATTAGTAATGTAACTATGATTCATAATTTATAATAAATTATTATATTCTATTCTATTCATACTGAATACTTACATATAGATTCTGGGTAAACACAATTAATGTTCATCATACAAATATTATTTACCCTGATGCGGACATCAAACCAGCGAAACTTGGTGTAGTCAGGTTCCTTAACCGCCAGACCATACGTTTTTCAAAATTAAGAATAATTACCTAGCTACCTAACCAAAAAACACGTCTTTGTGTACACCGCAAGACTTATCTGCATTTTAGTAAAATCAATTATTGATAGAATGCAATAATAGGTACTATCTAGCGGCGAGGAGCAAAACGAAGCACAACCGTTAGGTTGTAGGTAATTATTCAAATTTATTTTTAGGTGTCACATTTTCAGAACACTTTTTATATAGGTAGGTATAGTAGGTACTACCAGAGCAATACCTTTCGGCAGAGCATGCAAGAGATATATATTGTGTACAAATTTAGATTAGGCATTGCTTGTGTTTGTATCTTTTTCTTGTGTGTTGTGCTGAAATAAATGTATTTTCTTCTTCTTCTTCTTCTTCTACTAGCTGTGCCCTGCGGTTTCACTCGCGTAAGTTTCGGGATTCCCGTAGGCACTCCAATGCAGTGTAATTTACTCTTTATAACAACAGCTAATTAGCAGTGAAAGTTCCGTCAATATCGGTCCAACCGTTTCGGAGATTTACCCGCGTGAGTTTCGGAATTCCCGCAGGAACTCCAAACTTCTTTTATATAAACCTTGTCCTGACAATAATGAACACAAAAAAACAACTATCTAATTTGGTGCAGACGTTTAGAAGTTATGCGCTTGGCAACACATTTGGCGATTCATTTTTATTAGTCTTTTTTTTCACTCATGTTACAAAATATGCCCTCGTGACGCAACCTTGAAATATCATCATAAAAAAGAAGAAATTGAAAGTCGAAAACGATTAAAGTTAAGGATATTGAACTATGCCACTTAATTATAAGATTTCACCTCGTCCTTGTATTTACTTTTTACAACGGTCATAACATTGTTAATGTTCTTGTGCCTCATAACAAATCAAATTATTCAGCGCATATTACAAATACCAATTTTATTTTACTTTGGACCAAAAGCAAGGGTCCTCAAAGAAACAAATATTTGAGGCTTTTTACTAACCGTGTAACCGAGCGCTCGCCTTTTCTATAAAACATTATAATATATGATAATAATAAGCATACCTACTTATTTCGGTAGGTACCTTCTCGTATCTATCTTCGTACGTAAATATTTTGTCTTTGATCTTTTAAAATCTTATTTAGTCAAACTTGTTTGTTATGTGCATGAAATGGTAAACATTTTAGGCAGAGTTCCAAAATCTAATAGATCGTACAGTTACTAGACTAACGGCGGCAGTCAGAGTCGACTTTAATGATTACTTAGTTAAGTATAGATTTTTAAAACAAAATTGCCCCAATCAGAGACGTGCAGTAAATTTATGTTAATTGGCATTTAATGAGATGTAACTTAATTAGTTAAATGCCAATTAACATTAATTTATTAAACTTGTCTGTTTGCGGCAGTTTTGTTTTAAAAATCTATACTTAACTAAGTAATCATTAAAGTCGACTCTGAGTGCGGCGGTAAGTTATTTCATAGCCTTAGATAGGTACATACCTGTAATAATATTATTAATAAAATAGAGAGTTAACACAATTTTTATAAGTGCGGGAAATCTGTGTTTATACGACGTTCCACCTGCTCTTTTTTTTTCTTTACTAGAAAGATCTAAATGCAGATACTTAAAAATGTTTCATTTCTTGAACGTGTAACTTACATATTCTACATCACAGATAATATAATACTATGCCTACATGCAACTTATAACCCGTGTTTTTAACATAGTCTGTGGCAGATTTACACATTTGCCGTCAATAGGTTATTCAATTTTGCCGCCCCTATCGACTTCTACGATTCGATACCCTATAGTTCAAAATATTTTTTCATTACTCATACTCGGAAAGTAGGTCTGAAGTTGCCTGAGAAGCGGGTTGATAGTAACACTTTTTAGCCCTAGGGAGAATCGCTTTCAACTGACTCGCTACGCTCGGGCGCCAAACCCCGTCTCAGGACCAAATAAGTTACTTTCACCCCTAGGATAACAATGTACTATTTTTTATCAATGAAATTGTATAATACTTACTTATCACTTAATGATTTGTCTACTAGTGGATCAATGTGTCAGTTACTTACTTTTTTGACGACCGAACAATAAGTTATGTTTGCATAAGAAATAGTTTTTTGGTTAAATTTTGGCCCCAAACTTATCGCGCCTATAATTAAATCTGCCAGCCTAGGCTCCAGCCTATTCAGCCTGTTGGTAAATTCGCCACTGCATATAGTACGAAAAGAAACACGTCGTTTACTCTTTAATCGACGAAAAAATGGAGGAGGTTCTCAAGTTGACACGTATATAGGTATCTATATTTTTTACGCGCATAACTTTTTCAGAATAGTCCGATTTTGATAATTCTTTTTTTATTGGACAGGAACCTATACGTAAAGTGTGATGCGCAACGCGGCGCGTTAGGTAGGTATTTCTTTTAATTTACTTAGGGTAATTTTGAGAACTTTGTTCTAGTATATCTAAGTTTGGCGCCGACTCAAAATTACTTAGGTGTATACCTAAGTTACATTAGTTTAAGAACTTAGTTATGAAGGTTAATGAAAAACCCAAAATAATTACAAAAATATACGTCATAAACGTAGGTATCTACGTACCTAAAGTATACCTACTAACCTACATTAGTAACGGCCGCACTCAGAGTCGACTTTAATGATTACTTAGTTAAGTATAGATTATTAAAACAAAACTGCAGCAATCAGAGACGTTCAGTAAATTAAAGTTAATTGGCATTTAATGAGATGTAACTTAATTAGTAAAATGCCAATTAACATTAATTTATTAAACTTGTCTGATTGCGGCAGTTTTGTTTTAAAAATCTATACTTAACTAAGTAATCATTAAAGTCGACTCTGAGTGCGGCGGTAAGAACTTAGTTATTAAGGTTAAACAAAAAAGGTTCATAATTTTTGCTTTTTAGTTTTTTGATGGTTTAAATTTTTTGTTATTATTAATATAAAAGCTGATAAAAATTTGACATTTTAAAATCGTTCCCATAGTGAAAAATAAATATTTTTTTTTAAACAAATGCGACATTTCCATTAATCTCGGATAAGTTTGAGCGGGGCTCATCACAATAAAGAAATGCCCGCTAATTAATTAAGGCACGTCTTGTTTCCCTTGTGTGGGTGTGGCGATTCTCCCCGCAGTCGTGGGTATCACAAGGAGGGAAAAAGAAAGTTAGATTAAACGCGTCTCATTGTTCCACCGTTGTAATACGTAGGTACAGTCGGCGATCTTGGAATAGGGAAATGGTATCTTAATTACCTTCTGTCTGAAAGTGCAGTATCTTTTTAATACTTCGGTAGTTTAATCTTATCTAGTCTATAATACAACGTGTTATAATGAATTGACTGAAAACTGGAAAGTAGTTTGTTCAGAATCGACCTCCGAACCGATCATACCATATTTTAATATAGATATATAGATTATATTTTTTCATTTTTACTAGCCCATGTCTCAATTATTTATAATACAATATTTGGCGCGTACGCCGCCCGTAGCATAAAAATCGAATCGGTGTGACACGTAGGCGCACGCGTAGTGCTTGAAATTTCGTAGATAGGTCACCTCCAAACTAATGTTGAATAACTTTTAGAATATTATTTTTTCGACATAATTTATATTTTTCATTAGTCATACTCGGAAAGTAGGTCTGAAGTTGCCTGAGAAGCGGGTTGAAAGTAACACTTTTCAGCCCTAGGGAGAATCGCTTTCAACTGACAGCTGGATACTGCAGAAACTCAAGTATTTTTTTATGTCATAGGGGGCATACTTACTGGCCAGTAGCACACCTAATGGTTGATTTATGTAAAATAAAATTCACTAATTTTTTTCTTTAGCTAATTCCTATTTTTATTTTGACTTTCCTTGCATTCGTAATGAAAAGCACAGTGTTATCCTCGGGAGAAAGACTTATTTAGTCCCTCGATCTATTCCGACCCCGTCTCGGGACTAAATAAGTTACTTTCACCCCTAGGATAACAATGTACTATTAAATATATTATTATTGTTTATTTTTTAAATGCGGTTTATCAGGTTTTTGGTCAATTTATTAACACGTATATAAAACGCTGGCTTCACCTTACTATAGGTATTGTTCCCCGCGGTTTCAACCACGTTAATTTCGTAGTTCCCTTGGGGATTTCGGGATAAAAAGTATCTACTATGTCCTTTCCTATGTAGGTACCTCTCACAACGTGTATGCAAAATTTTATGGTGATCGATTGAATACCTACCTACCTAAAGCGTTAATGAACAAACTTTAACGCGGGTGAAACCGTATTATAAACTAGTTAAGTTACTTGTAGATTATAATTGAATTTTATATGAATACGATAATGATGACATATTTTAATTGTCCAGCCGACTGTACCAGTCCTCAGGAACAGCAAAATATAGGCCTATAACACAATTATTTCATTTCTTATAATTACGCTGGTTTGTCTACGCGTCCATATAGTAATTGAATATCTTCGTCCAAAACGATAACTACGATACGTCATTCCATCTAGAAATTGTGTTAGTTACTACGAGTAAAATAATAATCAATTAATGTCTCTAGGTACCATTATTATAACATTAGCTGAAAGTAGGTACTTAGAAAATGTTTGTTTTATTCCCAATTACTTAGCCAACCTTTACCATTTCTTGAGGGATTAATTCTAGTCTTTATTTTTTCAGAAAATGACTCCTTTTAGTAGTGTGAATAAGCATTAAAAAAAGGTGGAGATAGACCTACTCAAGTTCCCGTTATTTCACGTAACTGATAAAAATATAGGAAAATACGGATAAATCACAGAAAAAAATAAAATAGATTGTAGCACAGCTGTTATGAAAAGTTTCTTATTTCGAAAAAAAGCCAAGAATGAGCTCGGCAACAAAAAATAGTTTAGTACCAGTCTCAAAATTTCGAATTATTGTTTTTCTTATAAAGAATTAAAAAAAAATTACGTATTAGGTAATTCGGAACCAGGTGGTGCTGTGTGATAATGTCCAAGTCCAAGTAATTATTTTTTAATGATCAATCAATAAAGCTTTAATGTACCTACATTAAAAGGGTTCATATCCACGGTTCTAAGTCTAATGCTGCACATAATTCGTGGCTTCAAATAGATATCTAAAACGACTAGCTATAAAGGAGGTATTCAAATTTTAAATTTCATTTCAGAAGACAAATTGCCTCTTCTCTTTCGTCAAGATAAGTAAATAAGTCTTCAGTAATCAAGAAAAGTGTAAGTAAATAGATTTTAAAGCAAGATCGTTTGTTTGTCGAAGTAAATATTGTTTGCTCTCTCTAATGTTCCATCAAGTTTGTCTCATATTCCTTGCTTGGACAGCATCGTAAAAGTTCTTTTTTTTACCTTTTTATTGACGAAATATGATTTTGAGGCATTGCTATAGGTAACAAAAAATAACTGCGATAACAATTTGGATTTTGGGACATGCCCGTTGAATAAATTATAAATACATTTAGCTGAGCACGTTTCGAGCCATTTCTCTTCTTACTCGGCTAGCCCATTTGCAGATCTCCAAACGGCACCATTACTCAGCAATAAATTGGCATTTGCGCCGTCATACATAAATTACTAGCGACTACACTGAAAACCAAGTTCCTTCCCGGTAATTTTTTGTGTAATATGACGCGTGTGTTTGTGTGTATACTCTATGATTAATAGCAAGTTGATATGATTTCTTAACTTACCGCAAAAACAAAACTTAGGTACTCTTGTCGTGCACGTTGGAAAGAAATATATTCGTGATGATACGATTGTGACTATTTTTGAGTCACCGTTTTATACTTTCGGATATATTGATAGATTGGGCGTAGACACCTTATTTCGGCGTTGTTGATCCGTCCTTCAAAATTTTTGTTAATGATTAAGTAATACATTAAATATCATTTCAAAACAGACATAATTATTATAAATAACTAATAGATGTACCTCGAAGTTTCTCCCGATTTAATTACAGAGTTGCCGCAGGATTTCCGGGATAAAAGTACGCTATGTCCTTCTCTATACCCCTGCCAACGTGTATGCAAAATTTCATGGCAATCGCAATCGGCTGAGTAGTCGAGGCTTGAAAGCGATACAAACAAATAAACAAACATTCTCATTTTTATAATAGTACTTGCATTTATGAAGAAATCACATAATTATCTCAACATTCAGATCTACCTATACTTACAAATAATTTATGAGAAATAATCTTTTAAATGAATTATTTAACTAACGGCACTTCATGAGATCACCCTGGTTGAATCCTGAATTTCAAGATGCCTTTGAGAACATCGTATTAGGTAGGTATATAAATAATAATTATAATAAAACACACTTAAACCGTATCGAAAACCGTTGCGTAGTTAAAAAGAACTATACGTGGATACATAACAGACAGACGCGAATTTTGACTTAGTTTTATATTATTAAGAATATTTGGTATTTGCTGTACCTATATAATATTTATTTATTTATTTTTATTTATTTATTTTTATTTATTTATTTATTTATTTCAAAAACCACATAATCCTTACAGGCTAACCTAATGCGATTATATGACTACCTACTTTGAGTATTTGGCTTACAAGTTAACACACACAAAGTTATTTTTGTGAATTCATTCAGAGAACAGGTAAGTATGTCTACTGTCTCTGCCACCTCATTGAGCGTGCGCAGGGCGCGCGTGAGCGGCGCTTTGCCGAGTAAATTGGTGCGCGCTGCGGGCACGGCCAGCAGCCGCGGCCGCCGCCTCCGCCCCACGTACCCGTCCGGCACGCACAGGCTCACACTCTGCAATAGTTCCGGGTTCGATACCTTGCCACGTAACAGCTTCATAACATACGTCGCAAGCGCCAGGTCCCTTCGCACCTCCAATTTGTTGTACCCCACCATGCCCAAAACGAACAGTGTGGGGTACATCATAGGATATAAGGGATACACCCCATAAAGTCGGTGATACAGGTATCTGGTGAATTTGTTCTGTATGCGCTCCAGCATGAGATTGTATTTAGTTTCATGTGGTGCCCATACCACCGCATTACACTCCAACTGACTTCGCACCAGGGCGTTATAAATTGTTTTGATTGCTGCAATGCTTGTAAATCCATGCGCTCGTCGAAGTATGAAGCCTAAACTTCGATAAGCATTTTTACAGACACTCGTGATGTGATTACGAAATGACAGGCTCGTGTTAATGTGCACTCCTAGATCGCGCACCGTCTCCACGCGGCTAATCGATGCTCCGTCCAACGTGTAGTTATATCGAATGGGTCTCTGAGCACGGCTGAAACTTATGGTCGAACATTTTCCGATGTTGAACTGAAGCTTATACTTCTTACTCCACTCGACAACCCTGTCAATGTCTCTCTGCAGGCGACCACAGTCATGTACATCGTTAACTGCCATTCTTGTATTCTTACGCTTATAATAATAATCCACTTCGCAACATACAGATCTATACTTGATTCCACACTAAGCTATACCCAATTAATATTACAAAATTATAACGAAATAACGGTAATCATCGACGCTGCGCTGTTAAGACAAAAAGAATATATATATTCGTGTAAATTGTTAGGTCAGCAGCCTAAATACATACAGCCCTTAGTAAGGTAATCCATCTATAAGTACTATAATAAAAGAGCAGAATCCGCGATTCTGTACATTGAATATTTTTACCAAAAATTGACAGGGGACGATAAACGAAGAGTGACCAACCACAAAAAAGGGTTTTTAAAAATCTTTGTCTGTTTATCTGTCTGTCTGTCTGTTCGCGATAATCTCTGAATCTACTAAACGGATTGTCATGCTGTTTTCACAGGTAGATTAAGCTTAGCCTGGAGCTACATATAGGCTTTGTTTCATTGAAATCGGATGTCAGGAAAAAAGTAATTGTATAAAAACCTTTCACGCGGCTGAAACCGCGGGGCACAGCTAGTTTAGAATATCTATGTACCTACACATAAACACCATTACTTATTCTGTAATGAAAATGTGGATAATGAGTCATGAAACATGGGACAAAATAAGTACGAGGAAAACCGAAAAGGTGTTAGAGGTACATCAATTAAAACATAAGCCTTGTCAATTTTATGGTGAAAAATAACTTCACCTAGAGGGAGAAACTGCCCACCTCACATTAAGCGAGTAATTTTCAAAACAATCACGTCGCTTATAATAAAGGCACGTCGCTACATGAATCGCTCGCGGCTTCAGTACTAATGAAACTCGTAAGCATGGCCCTAACGCCAGTTCATTAACACCTCTCCATTACTATTTGGAAAATACATGACTTAAAAGAAGTGTATTTTTTCATAGGTTTAATTAGGAACACGTTTAAAAAACCATTCGATGATACTGAGAACTCGCGAAGTTTTAACTGGACAATTTTTGTGATTCATCTCACCCGGAGGCTTAAAAAATATTTTTTAAGCGGAATAGTTTAAATCATTAATATTGAAAGTAAAAAAAAAAAAATGATAAGATATTTATAAATTTATAATAACCATTGTAATTTTCTAGTTCCAAATTACATATTCTTGTTTCGGTTTACTAATTGCAAATGTAACGGAACCGACAAACATTTCCAAACAATAATGACTGTATTTAGCATAAATTTAATAAGTTTAAAATTCCCGCGACGACCACAAGTTCGTGGAACCTGGGGAGTTAAAGGAATCCAAGTGAGAAGTCTTCGAAGTTTGCTTGATACTTTAAACTCTACTGGTACCTACCAAATGAAGGTATTAAAGCGCGCTGAATGCATAAACAATGAGGTGCACCACAGTCCCCTTGTTATTCACTAAATCATGTTCATGCCACATTGGCGTTAAATACATATTAACTTTCCTAACCACTAAACATTTTTTAAATCAATGGTGATAATTATGTTAATATACAGGTAAATTCATTAGACACGAGATACATTATTGTTTGGATCATTTAGCGGTTTAGTACTTATTATTTAGATATTTTTTTTTAATTTAGGTACCTAGTCTACTTTAAATTAATAGGTACTTAGTATATGTTTTTGTCTTCAATATAATAATATATTAGGTATTCAACTTATTAAACTATTATATCTTATTACGTATTATTGTTACTATTATTTTTATTAACTTTTATTATTTCATAGCCTGCACCCACTCCGAAATCTTCTGATGGTATTATATACTCTGTACTATCCCGTCAAGATTGCCTTCAAAAAATTGCTACAGCAATAAGACCTTTTTACCATAAAATTAATTTACCTAAATAATCTTAAATAATTCTCAAAAATCTTTGGTGCAATAAAGTCTTTATTTATCTATACATATAAAATGCTTTGTCTTGAATGACTGACTGACGAATCAACGAACAGCCTAAACCGCTGATCGTAGAGAACTGAAACTTGGAGGGTGTGATCTTACTTCTTATTTATTTGTAGGCATCCGATGAGAAGTGGTTTCCTAAAATTCTACCCTTCAGAGGGTGAAAAAGGGGGGCAAAGTTTGTATAGAACAATTACGAAGTTATCGTTGGTGAAACCGCGCGGGACAGCTAGTTCCTCTAAAGAAAATTATGTATTGTATATTAAACGTATAAAAATAATGTCTGTATTAAAAATATAATGTCTGTCTATAATATCGAGAAAAAAAATTAAACGAAGGCATCTTCCAGTTAAATTGAAAAACTACAACACTATAGTTTGTTATGTTATTATCAATTTTATAGTAAGATTTTCAGACGATCTAGCATTATGGTTAATGTACACAGACTGAATTGATATTTTGTAGAATAATAATAATAATCCACTTCACAACACACAGATCTGGAGAATGGCGAATTATTATGACACATTCAGAATCAAGAGCAATAGCTTATAAGTTTGATTAGTAACTTATCAATGCCCAGATGAAACTAATACCTACCTATAGATACCAACTAGCAAGAAACATGAAATTGGGCTTTTTTACCACTAAAACAGTTTTTAAATTGGGGGTAACAGTTTGTATGTATGCAGTTTTAGAAGTGATGTAAATTGGTGCTTAGGCTCTTCTTTTCAAAGAATGAAATACGTAAGTATATTTTGGGGTTTTGTTATTCAACTAAAGGGTGAAAACCGTGCGCTTAAAGACGAAGTGCATGGAAACAAGTGAAGGTCCAAAGCTCCATGGTTTAACACTAAAGCTTAAAGTCCCCGCATGGAGACGAACGTGAGCTGATGTAACAATAATAATATACCTGTACATACATATATCTATATGTCGGTACGTAGGAAGTGTGAATGTACCTATGTTTGTTTATTTGTTATACTTTCATGCTTTCGGTTAATAATCTTTAATGGTGCGTCTGTTTATAACCGTTTAACTTCTTTGTTAAAACTATGGTTCATACTTTCAAATTTCCGAGGAAATTCTAAAATTCACGCCCGTGAAATCGCGGGTCGCAGCTGGTACTTATTGTAGTAGCAAAGTAGATAGTCAATCTGTATTGATAATAACTTAAGTAGCTTTTTATTACCATTTATAAGTATACCTAACAACAATAACTTCTTATTCTACTACTTCAAGTTGGCACACTAGTTATTTAGAGTGGGTTGCAACTGCAACACTGTAGTAGGTAACACGCAACTTGCATTTAATACTTGCACATTACAATATATTTCGAAAGATTTTTTATTTTAAGATCGCTTTAGTTGCATAGTAAAGCCACAATGTAGAGCAGTTTTTTGATAACTGCTATTTATAGTTAGCTTTTGTAATATAGGTAATCTTTTTTTTTTTCAGGCTGAATTTAGTTGAGTAAGTTCAGTTCGACGAGACGCCCAAGCTTTTCCTCGAAACGGGTAGCTATGAAGTGCGCAGGTGCATGAAAAAACATGTTAATTTGGTGGGGTGTCGAAATTGTAAGATTTTTCATTGAACCTTCTAAACATATTTCTACACAGAATCGCGCGTCTAGGATAGCCATCAGAATAGTAAAAAAATCTATCGATCGATTTTTTTACTATTCTGATACAGTACTGCCCTACTGCTTATCTTGCGCACGTTGCTATGGCAACAAATTGTTATTGACAATTAGCAGATATAGAAAATAATAAGGAGTAAAATCTAGTCGTGCGTCGGAGCTGACACATAGATACACTTTTTAACCGACTTCCAAAAAGGGGGAAGGTTCTATGTTCGATTGTATGTTTTTTTTTATGTATGTTCACCGATTACTCGAAGACGGTTGGACCGATTTGGAAAAGTCTTTTTTTGTTTGAAAGGGTATACTCCCAATTAGGTCCCATTGCCACCAAGTCGGGATCTGATGATGAGATCTTGGAGAAATCGAGGGAACTCTTCAAAAACTATAGGCACACCTATAGCGATATGGGTATTTTTTATAATAAATCGTTCATATGCTTTTGGAATCCAAAATTCGAAGAAGTGGAACTGATGATGAAGACCACAGATGGTCATCGGAACTACTCAACAATAATACGTATTTCACGGGTTCCGATTGGAGCGATTTCGAAAATTGTTTTTTTGTTTGAAAGGGGATACTCTCAAATTGATTCCATTGTCACAAGCCGGAAGAGCGGGTAGATGGGCTAAGTCGACTCCCGCCACCAGCTCTTTGTGAGCAGAACAACCCAAGTGGGCAGACACCAACGGGCTTGTCACCGAATTCAAACCGATCAGTGGTAGCACAAACCAATTAAAAATATTACGTGTGTTTTTGTCTTTTGGATTAAATCGGTATTTTGTTATTTTTAGCTTTTTATTTTTGGCTTATTATTTTTGTGTTTTTAGAAGTCGGTTTTTTTTGTTTCATAAAAGTTTTCAATTTTACGCTCAAAGAAGTTAAAATATAAACTTGTTATTTGAATGTTATTAAAATGTTTAATCAATGATATTTTGAGTACTAATACATATAATTGATTTACAATGATGATTTACAACTTTACACGCAGACTGGGGTGGAAAATATTGAAGACGCTATAAGGGACCTTAATTATCAGCTGAACCTAGTCTGGGAATGGTCAAATCGATTTGGTGTCACAGTAAACCCTAACAAGTGTCAGGCCATAATGGTGGGTAGCTCCAGACAGTTGGCAAAGGTCGATCACCTAAATATATCCAACCTAAAGTATCGCGACTCAGTTATTCCGTTTGAACCCCATGTTAAAGATCTTGGATTGTATATTGACACCACCCTCAGCTGGGTTAAGCAGGTGAGTGAGATTTCAGCTAGAGTAACCGGAATACTACGGTCGCTTTACCGGTACAAAAACTTTTTTCCCACGTGTACTAAGAAGCTACTGGTACAGTCCTTAGTGATTCCTATAATTGATTACGCTGATGTATGTTATTGCGACCTAAATGAAGATCTTTTGAATAAGCTGGATCGTCTTCTGAATAATTGCATTCGATACATCTTCGGGCTACGTAAGTACGATCATGTGTCTTTCTATCGTTCTCAGCTAAAGTGGCTTTCCATCCGTAATCGCCGACAGTTAAGAATTGCCTGTACGCTCTTTTCCGTTCTAAACGACCCAGTATCTCCTTCTTATTTAAAGAGCCGTTTTCAATTCCTTTCTTCTTCACATGATAGACCTCTTCGCTCTACCCACAATCTTCTCTTAAAAATTCCTTCTCATCGGACGGGGTTTGTCTCTGATTCTTTCACTTTGCAGGCCATCCAGCTCTGGAACTCACTGCCCACTGACATTCGACAATCCTCGAACAAAAATATTTTCAAAAATAAGATGTATAAATATCTCCTTAACCGACAGTAAATTATAATTATGAATAGGTGCTTAGTTATAAATTATTTCTATAGGTAGTATGCTATGTGTAATATTTGTGCATTTATGTGTCTTAATTTTATTTTTGTTTTTATTGAATTACCTACGTATTATATGTAAGTATTTTGTATGGTTTGTTTATGTTTTAGTTTGTTTGTTGTGTGTCTATTATCTATTTATCAAGAACTCACAAGCACCACCAAACACACTTTCTGCAGATCTTGAAGGTTGACTGGCAGAGAATGCCACAATGGCATTAAGTCCGCCTTTTGTACCATAATGTGCAAAAAGTTTAAATAAATAAAATAAATAAATAAATAATGTCATTGTATGGTATAGTTCAATGTTTTATATCACTACTCTGACTATAGGTACCTAATCTCAAATGGTTGTGAATAAAATACTCCTAAACTACACTTACATATTATGTGTATTTTGATTAAAATAGATAATTTGTTAGGGTCCCTGTGTTACATTATAGCTGAACTTTATGATACACGATATAGCAATTTTATAGCCAGTAAATACTACTCATATAGGTACTAACTTCACATCTGATTCTCCTTCCCATAACACTGTTCCAATATTATATTGAAGCAGCTATGGATTTATCTTACAACTAATTTCATAAAGTCATCGCAGAGTTGGCTCGGTTTCGGTATCGTCTTGTTTAATCTCCATTCAATGCCTTCCTCTACTTGTTAAACTGCTATTTGGACGTGATAATGGCTAAAGTTTATTTACGCCTATCAAACAAGGTTGTAAAATTTAATTGGTTATCGGCGTTCTAATTGAGAAAAAAGATAACAAAAAATATTTAGGTACTTATACTACCTACTTAAGATTTATTACTTCTAAAGCGTAGTCAATTGAAAATAGGTTAACAAATACATATACATATTTTTCTTTTTTAAGTTTCGTTCGATCTTTCCTGTGACACCAACACAAATAATAACGTCTTGTTAATAATTATCTTTATCATTATTTCTTACTTTGTGGGAGACAGGAGCCTAACTGTTAATAGTTTCTACTATGAATTTTCAGACCATTAGAATAAATTCTCAAGCAAGTCTCAAGAGGATTTCTTTTAATGAATAGATACCTACCATCCCTACTCAGCCTGTAAAAAGTAAAAACTTATTGAGAGCCTCCTATCTCAATTCTCAAGTAGGTACCTACCTTTTTTTTTTTTTTTTTTTTTTTTTTTTTTTTTTTTTTTTTTTTTTTTTTTTTCGCGAGGAGGGGAAAATCCCTAACGGACCCCTGCCAGCCCGTACTGACAGGGAGTGTCCGATTTGCACGGACTAAAAACCCCTCCTCCAGGCTACTCGTAGCAGCTGAACGGAACTATGATTTAACTCATCGTTCAGCTGCAGAGTGTTTCTGGATGTTACCCTCCTCTATCTATTGCCTCAAGCTCTCTCTCAAAGGTCTGTTTTTGCTTCATGATTGAGGTGACGAAGTCGCTGATGCGATTCCAGCTCCCCTCGCAGCCTAGCATCACCTCGATCATGTTCTCTTTGCTGATGCTGTGTGTAAGATCCCTGATCAACAATTCGCGTTCCTTTTCGAAGTGGGGGCACACGAAAAGCGTGTGCTCCGCAGTGTCGACGTCCTCGCAGTACCAGCAAATATCCGTGTGTGCTTTCCCTATCCTCTTTCGGTAGCTGTTGAATATCCCATGACCAGAGAGACACTGAGACAAGAAGTAGTCAACGGACCCGAAGCGCCGTTTGTGCCATTTCTGAACATCCGGCAGGATGGTTTTTGTCCAGAGGCCTTTTTCTGCGTCAGTCCATAGGTCTTGCCATTTGCAGAGCGTGTCACGTCTTAGATCGGCTCTCATTTTTTCAGTCTTGTCAGTAAGCTGGTGTGCCTGACAGGATTCGTCAATGATTAAACGAATAGGAATTATGCCTGCGATAGCCATAGCCGCCTCATAAGATACCGTGCGGTAGAGACACGCAGCACGTATTGCTGCGAGTCTGTAGCAGCTGTCGATTTTGGTTTTAGCTATTCGATAGTTCAGCCCCCTACTCCACACCGGTGCCGCATAGCAGAGGATAGATCTAATCACTCCCGTAAGCAGTCTTCGTTTTAGCGTCTTCGGGCCATCGATGCGAGGCATTAGCCGACCAAGTGCCTGGCAGCGTACCGCTGCTCTAGCTGCAGTAGATTTGATGTGCGGCAGGAAAGTCATAGATTTATCGAGGAGTACTCCCAGGCACTTGACAGTGTTTTTGGGCTGGATTCTTAACCCTTGGATTGTGAAGTGGACGGGAATATGCTTTCTTCGACCGGATGCGAGCATGGCCTCGGTCTTCTCTGGTACCAGCTCAAGACCTCTTTCCATCATCCATCTCCCTACCATACTGACGGCAGTATTTCCTCTCGCCATTAGCATTTCTTCGTGTTTTGCCGAGATAATAAGCGTCAGGTCATCGGCGTAGCCGACGACGCTGGTACCAGGTGGGAACTGTATCTTTAGCACTCCGTCGTACATGATGTTCCACAAAATGGGTGCGAGAACGGAACCCTGGGGAACGCCTCTTTTAACTTCCACCTTCTCACTGCCCAGTTGATGGTCATACTCAATCAGCCTGTCCGAGAAGTAGGAGCCAATCAGCCGAATAAGGTATGGCTCTATGTTTCTCTTCAGGAGTTCAGCTAAGATGTTACTGTATTTCGCCGAGTTGAAAGCGTTACGGACGTCCAGCGTGATGACTGCGCAAAACTTGCGGGTGCGCCATGTACCCTGACGGGCACGTTCGATCGCTCCACAAATGGCTCTCAAGGCATCAACGGTAGACCTGGCTTTTCGGAACCCATATTGAGACTCCGCCAAGTCTCCCTTATTTTGAAGGTCTTTTGTCAGTCTGTCAGCTATGAGTCGTTCAAAGAGCTTCCCTAAGTGGCTCAGGAGGCAGATGGGCCGGAACGCGTTCGGAGTCGCAAGATGCTCTTTTGCTGGTTTTTTAAATAGAACCTACCTAACGTAATAGGTACCTACCTAACGTTGAGTTAGTGCACGAGTTGTTTATTTCGTAATATTCATTACATGAAATTATATCGTGCCTCACAAAACTTTCAGATCAACTTTTATACCTATACTAGCTTTTTCCCGCGGCTTCATCCGCGTGGTGGTTGAAATCAGAACAACGCCGTCTAGCTAAATTTTGAAGAAAATTCAAAAAATTAAATGGTTGGGTTTAGTTTCTTGCTCTGAAATTTCTTCCAAGAAAACACGTTGTTCCATACAAACTTTGCAACCCCTTTTCACCCGCTGCGAGAATTAATTTTCAAAAATCCTTTCTTAGTGCACACCTACGTCGCCTGAGGAATATTTGTGCCAACTTTCATGGTTCCAGACCCAGCGGTTTCAGTTGCCCCATACAAACTCTCCCCCTCTTAGGAGTAGAATTTCGAAAAATCTTTTCTTATCGGATGCCTACGTCATACGTGCATCGGTTTAGGCTGTGCGTTGATTGTCAGCCATTCAGGACAAAGCATTTTATATGTATAGATGATTAGGTAACTGATAGATCTAAATTCTAAAGTCACACCCTAAACAGCTACATAAATCTATGGAAACTTGTAACTAGGCATATGGGTTTCATTTTTGTGTCTTACGGCCGCACTCAGAGTCGTTTTAATGATTACTTAATTTTAAGTAGAGATTTTTAAATTAAAATTGCCGCAATCAGAGATGTTCATTAAATTAATGTTAATTAGCATTTGACCAATTAAGTTAAATTTAGTTAAAGGTCAATTAACATTAATGTAATGGACGTCTCTGAGTGCGGCAGTTTTGTTTTAAAAATCTTTACTTAAAATTAAGTAATCATAAAATCAACTCTGAGTGGGACTGTTAGGCTCATAAGCACTCACAAGCTACTACGGAAGGCTTTTTTACTCTTTAGAAGGTCGAATAAGGGATTCAAAGTTTGTATGGAGACATACTTTTTTACAACCCCATGAAGTCGAAATTTTGCAGATAGGCGTAGTTTATGGGAAGTAGACAACACAAGATGCTGACCATTTCCACTAACTTAACATCAAATCTTATGTGCTACGAAAGAAATAGCCATGTGTTGATGTCGGGAATATTTAGTAGTTTCATAAATTAATAAATTTTTTTTGATCATGATTATATTATACATTTAATTTTTATTTACATTCACTATCAGCATTTTAGTAACATCTGTTAATCGAAAATGCAAATTAACATCCAGTTTAATTATAATAATAATTCGAGCCTACCATACGGCTTGTTCATATGATGTACCGAATTAAAGGATATAAATACATAGATAGTTACGTATATACTAGCTGTTCTCCGCGGTTTCACACGCTTTTATTTCACAGTTTCCAGGGGAATCCTGGGGTCAAAGTCAATGTCCTTTTCTGTACCCCTGATAATGTGTAGAAAATTTTGTGATGTGATGTTAAATATAGTCAAAGTGTGAAAACGTAACAAAGCTACTTTCGCATCTATAATATTAGTTGAGACTACTATATTGATTATTATTAATTAATTGGACTAATCACGTTCTCGTTATTGAGTAGTAACTAGTTATTCATTATTGTCAGGCACTCTGTTGAAATTACATCCATGTATAATGTTCCAAGCTGAATAAAATGAGGATAACTGCGCAAAAAAATTCATAATTTCCAAAATATGTAAAGTCAAGTATGTACCTACCTATATTTTTATAACTATACTAGCTGTCCCGCGCGGTTTCACCCACGATAATATCGAAGTTCCCGCGGAATTGTTCCATACAAACTTTTCAACCCCTTTTCATCCCCTTAGCGGTTGAATTTTCAAAAATCCCTTCTTATCGGATGCCTATACGTCATACAAAGAACACACCCTCCAATGTTTCAGGTCTCTACGATCAGCTGTTTAGACTGGACGTTGATCCATCAGTCATTCAGGACAAAGGATCTATATATATATGTATATATATATCCTTTTTTTAAATATATATATATATATAGATAGATATCTAATATATATAAATCACGTGTCACGTTGTTTGTCCGCGATGGACTTCGAAACTATACTGAACGGATTTTGATAAAATTTTGCAACCATTTATAATATGGTCCAACTTAAAAAAAAGGATAGTTTTTATCCCGGAATTCCCTCGGGAACTGAAGGACATACGTTATACGTTGTACGTATAACGTATAATATATAATATACGACGTATAACGTATAATATACGTTGAGTACTTTTTTCCTGCAACCTCCGCGGAACTCCGAAATTACCGCGGGTGAAATCGCGAGGGACATACATAGATAGATAGATAAATAGATATTATAACCGTACAATGCCTAATCAAAGTAATAGGTAGTACTATATTATTGAAATATCTATATTTGTAAAGGTAAAGTTTGTAGGTTTGTTAGGATGTGAGGAGTACCTAATCTCTGGTCGATTCTAAAAATTATTTCACCGATAGAAAGCTGCATTTGTATCCTTGAGTGTCATATTTTAGGATACTTTTTTATTCATGTGAATGAAACAGCTGGGGAACAGCGAATAAAGTCCATCTATGCGTATGTTAAAAAGATAAATTGGTATACCGAAGAGGACTATTATACATTCCACTAATAATAAAAGTAATTAGTTAACCAAATTAGGTAAATCTTGATATTATGGTTCTAATTTTCGGGGGACATTAACATTTTATCCCATCTTTCTGTTCGTGTCGAGGTAACCGGCGCGGTACGACGTGTCCCTGTCGCAAGATCCCTCCTGTTAGCCGTGCGTTAATAGGATCAAATCGGGCTTTATTTGGGACGAGTCCACGTGATTTCACCTAACTTGGCGAATTTGCAAATCGGCTTACACTTCGTTAACCATCATTGTATGTTCTGAACACGAAATAGGACGCTTCTACATACGTGTATGTTAGCTTATGCAACTTATAACAGAATAAGATATTACACTGTTTACTGTTGCTAAGACGATATTATCTCTATCTTGTTCATCTATACACATAGGTACTATATTATATGTTGAATAATTATTTTCATATATCGAAATAATAAATAGCGCCAATAAACTTATTGTCATTTCCATTACTCAAGTTAATTTAATCGAAAGATATATACAGAAGATACTGAACTACTCACACCTCTTAGTCAGAGCGTGTTTACTTTGTATTCAGTTCATACATAATTCATGAGGACTGCAACACAGATGTAAACAAAACAATTTTAGTTTAAGTAGAGAAAATAGACGGAATGCTCCCCGCGCTTAGTCCCTTAAATTATTAACCTTAGTTAGGGTGATACGCAGAAAGGTTCTGTCTTGTTTACGCGTTGAGGGAGAGAGTAAGGGAACTTAATACCCTATATCACTGTCGGGGTAATACAAACTAGCGGGGTCGCAACCTTTTCCACTAAATTACGTATCGGCACACGGGATAATCCGCCCTGAGTTGAATAAAGTTGAAGTGACGAACTAAATCCGTAACAAGTGCACTGTATTAGAATAGGATCCTCACATACTTGTACCTTTCTTCATAATATCGTATTGTGTTAACTTTATTTTTATAATCTCAGTGAACTCAGTGTATTATAAAAGTACCTATAACTACATTATTTTATTTTACAGAAATTAAAATATAATGCAAAATGATCCAAGTGTTACGAACAACAAAAAGATAAAACGGTCATTATATTATTAGGTCACTTACCTCTAATGAAGGACTCCAGAAAGTTCAAAACCCGTAATATAGGAGTGCACAGGTTACAGATAAGTACATTAGAAGTAAAATAAATTAGTTGTTCTTAATACATAGTCTGAAGCTTTTTAGCTTTCTGCTTTGTCGTTATATTCGACTAATAAAAAATGATATCTATACCTAAAATCTTTCAATAATGGGATAAATTCATTACCAAAATGAGAAACTAATTTAAAATTCAAAGCAAACTCTTTAGATGAAAAGTAAATTGATATAAAATAAATTAAATTCTAGATTTAATAAACAGCCAGAGATTGACTGCGAATCAAGCAGTCAATTGAAACGGATAATCCGCCAATATGGAAAAAAACCTTTCAATCTGAAAGCTTTTCACCAAGTATCGCTCATATTATTAAATATTAATTTTAGGAAATAAAATTGTGATTTCTTCCCTGGAGTGGCGAACAGATTTCACCCCGACTCTCCAGGCGGCCATAACGGGCGAGTGCCACTTACCTGTTACAACTTACGGAATTATTTACGAAACTATCCCGCTTATTGGATTGAAATATCGCAGTCTAACGGCTTATTCAGCAAACGAGACGACTATAGGTACAATAGACATCAATAAACTCCGGATAAATCCAATTTACGACGGGAAAACATCATTACTTTTGTACCTACCTACCTAGCAACGGAATTGTGACATTATTATTGAACTTAATTGTTCTTCGCGTTAGCAAAATACCTTTGGAAATTACTATTGAAATTCAATAACCATTTCAAATCGATGTTATTACAGAACCGCTTATATAGGTAAGTAAGCTGGAAACATAATGACTAGAAGTTAATACGGGCTCAGTCAACTGCAGGAATAGGCGAAGAATAAAGTTTTATCGGCCAATGTGTAAGAATACTTATTCTCGTTTATTGCTCTTCGTCCAGTCAGTCCTTGAGCTATTAAATTGGAAGGAGACGTCATATAAAACGTTCAAATCGATTTCGCATAAACGATAGACGTGACCGGCTGGAAACGAATATGGAGCCTAATTTGACCTCGATGTCGAATCAATTTCGTATGTTATATGACACGAAATGACAACTTTAATAGTCTGTAGGATATATTGGGTGTTCCTTCAATACGAGATTTTATTTGACGCCTTTATAAATTCTTACTAAATTATATGGCAAATATCAATATATAGTTATTGTATAATATGTCCATATATAATACTTATATCGCTTTGAAAATTCATCATGTATCCGTCTGTTCGTCGCTCCGGTGACGAGGAATGCTGGAAATATAGACACTAGATAGGACGCTGAATATTCCTTAACTGAAATTCAATTACAAGTTTTGGGCGTGAGTGACCATCAGATTAAAGGCGGAAACCGTGATCGAAATTAATTGGCTTATCCGGACATTGTTGTAGGCTGTAGCCAAGAACCCTCATCTCTATAGATTTATGTCTGACTGAGGAGCATCGACATCTTATCCATGTTTAGTTAGTTCTAACGATCCTAACAGTTAAAAGTTACTCACAAGGTTTTATAATTTGAAGATACTATACTGTTGTTTATTACCTACCTACTATATTTCACGATTGTTTTATTTCAAGCGTTGTTATAGGCCTTAAATAGCAATCCATAGATGCCAATAATACTAGGAGGAATAGGATAAGGCTTTCCTTGGGTCAAACAAATTCACCATTTGTTTGACCCAAGGAAATGATCTTCTGTTTGAAAGAGATACATTCATAAGTTTTCCTATTTTTTTAATCCTGAATTTTGATAATGAAATGAATAAAGAAATACTTGTTCTTCAGCCGTGTATATCACCTTCAAGCTGTGTGTTTGAAATATTTAATCTACTTATTTTAAATTTTAATGATAATAAAATAAGGTATTGGATTCCGCTGATCAAATGTGAACAAAGGGATTAATTTAATGAAATTTTAAGTGAAGGTAGTCGCTTTGTTTCAGTAATCCTAGCCTTTCAGGAACCCCAAAATTCTATTCGTCTAATTAGCCCCGGCTTAGATAACTCTTCTGTTACGTAAAAAGGTGTCTTATCTTTGAACGGAAACGCTCGTATTCTAAATGGTATTTACCTTGTCTTTAATTACTTTTGAGAGCGTTCTTACAAAAAACCTGTTCAAAGCACTAATTTACTCTATAATTTTAGAGCTATTTACAAAGGTAATATGACTTTTGTGACTTAAGCCTAAAGATGCTTCAATCGCTCAAAAAATAAACGTGGTCTGAAATCTGAGGTAAAGATTTCAGTTCACAAATTAGGGTAATCACTTTCTTTTCTTCGTTAATTAAGACGAATATAATTTGATGATGCTAAGATTTCTTGGAAAGACTAACGTAGCAGATTCCCGAGTCAAATGGTAAAATGGCACATCTGCTACCGGTCTTGCTCGCTTCCCTGACTTGTAATAATGGAATTAACGAGCTGGTTATGAACAAACGGCGTCTTCATTTCCACCACTCCGTTTGCGAGTCCTTTGCCCTATTTCACTGCGACTCCACTTGACAAATGAAATAATGAACCCTGGAACGCCTCTAAGAAGGTCTCTGTAATGATATCGTGAGACATAAAGTAGGACAAAACCTAAAAAGTGTCCGAAATGTTTAAAACAGTTGTGAACTAAATACAAAAACGATTATGGGGTGATAACATTTCTTTCACGAGCATGCATTGCATCTTAAATTCTTAATTAAAAGGAAATATCCTTTTTATTAAACAGACCAAAGCAATATTCAATAAAACGTTCTTCAAAAATTACCTAAATTCTACGAAATTTGTCTAAAATAGTGTTGCAGCTGTTTTATACATTAACTCTATCTCACGTCTTTCGTGGGACAAATAATACAATCATACATGTAACATTAAATAGTTACAATTTGCCATATTATGTTTTTTTATTAATAGTTTCCTGATGGGATTTATTTTTTAATTCTTAGCATGAAGTGATGAAAAATGCGTGGAGAATCCAATTCCACGCACGTGAAACCGAGGTAAAAAGTTGTTGGTTAGGTAGTAAGTAAATTGATTTTTCATTAACAATACAATTAGATTTTTTGGGAAGTTTGACGGTTCCCGGGCCGGCTCGCGACTACTTGCTAATAATTTTAAATACCTTCTGATTCTAACAAATAAATCAGTAGGAGGTACCTAATCCTAGGAACACGGGAAGCGTTCGACAGACGGACGCAGCCCCGGTTGTTTGTCGTCCATGTCCTTCTATAAATCACCGACCCTCGTCCGCGAATACACAGTGGATTCAAATACCGAGTCGCGTTTCTGTGCTGTGCGCTCGCAAAATCTGCCAGCTTACCGATGGCTCGTGGTCAGTTAACCTCTGATAGATACATAACTATTGTTTTTCTTTTTTAAACAAAATATGTATTTTATCTATCTATATATATTTTTCTGTATGTATATTTTATATCTATGCGTGTATCTTTGTATATCTTTTTATGTATTTTTATTTTGTATTATTTTATGATTCCTGTTCTACCTATCAACATATAAATTTTCTGTATTTGTCCTGTCCACCCAAAGGTTGTCTGGAAGAGATCGCTAGTAAAGCGATAAGACCGCCTTTTGTATGCCATTAGTTATAAGTTTTTGTTAACACACTGTAACATAATTTTGGTGTACAATAAAGTGTATTCTATTCTATTCTATTCTATTCTATTCTATTCTATTCTATTCTATTCTATTCTATTCTATTCTATTCTATTCTATTCTATTCTATTCTATTCTATTCTATTCTATTCTATTCTATTCTATTCTATTCTATTCTATTCTATTCTATTCTATTCTATTCTATTCTATTCTATTCTATTCTATTCTATTCTATTCTATTCTATTCTATTCTATTCTATTCTATTCTATTCTATTCTATTCTATTCTATTCTATTCTATTCTATTCTATTCTATTCTATTCTATTCTATTCTATTCTATTCGATTCTATTCTATTCTATTCTATTCTATTCTATTCTATTCTATTCTATTCTATTCTATTCTATTCTATTCTATTCTATTCTATTCTATTCTATTCTATTCTATTCTATTCTATTCTATTCTATTCTATTCTATTCTATTCTATTCTATTCTATTCTATTCTATTCTATTCTATTCTATTCTATTCTATTCTATTCTATTCTATTCTATTCTATTCTATTCTATTCTATTCTATTCTATTCTATTCTATTCTATTCTATTCTATTCTATTCTATTCTATTCTATTCTATATGTGATGAGAAAGTTCCATTATAAGAATGTAATGAAATTTTTATCTATAAACTTAACTTGCCTGAGATCTTTTAGTTTTGGAGCGATCATTATAAAGTTAATTTAACATTATTAGTTACAATGTTCACATCTAGATATTTATTGTGAATAAGTGCTAATAATTTTACTACTTCGTTAAATGTGTAAAAAAAAAAATATTTCTGCAAAATTTTTTCAGACATTTTCATTTTCCAAGACGAGTCGCTGTTTGATGGATGATTTTTCCTAGAGCACAGTATTTAAGCGTCCGCAAAGTTTACTTAACGCTTGAAAAGTGGACGGCCAAAGTATAGGAACTTTCTTCAACAACTAAGTTATAGTTCTCGAGACAGTTGCCGCGTTGCGTTAATCGATCATCGCTGGCCAATGATCTGTGAACATAATATTACATTATGAGGAATAACTACTATGCGGTCACAGTAGATGCTTACAACCAAAATGAGATGACCTTAGATGATCAACATAAAAGTTTTAACGTAAAGATGTAGTAGGATTCTATTTTAATAGACTATGTATTAGAATACGTAGATATGTCATTTTATAATCGTAACTAAGTACGTACTGTGTAGAGAATCTTTTTAACTGAAAATTAAATCAGGCATTCTTACCTACTACTATAAATACGAAAGTGAGTTTGTTTATTTGTCATGAAATTTTGTATACATGCACGGGTAGGTACAGAAAAGGATATAGAGTACTTAAACCCGGAATTCCCACGGGACCTCTGAAATCCCCGCGAGTGAAACCAAGGGTAGCTCAGCTAGTCAGTCAGCTGATAGCTAGTATAATTATAACCACAAATAAACTAAAATTTGGCATCATCAATTTAATTTATTACATATACCTACCTAAAGAGGTAGGTACATCTACTAGATTACTTACCGCCGCACTCAGAGTCGACTTTAATGATAACTTAGTTAAGTACAGATTTTCAAAACAAAACTGCCGCAATCAGACAAGTTTAATAAATTAATGTTAATTGGCATTTAACTAATTAAGTTACATCTCATTAAATGCCAACTAACATTAATTTACTGAACGTCTCTAATTGCGGCAGTTTTGTTTTAAAAATCTATACTTAACTAAGTAATCATTAAAGTCGACTCTGAGTGCGGCGGTTAAACTATTGAAAGAAATTAATTCATGTACCTAGTTTTTATTCTAAGTCCATTATACAAAATGCTGACCGATTGGAAACGGACGAATTATAAGTAGATATTTGCCTATATACATGTAATACTGCGTCAAATGCAAAAAAGTTTCACATAGGTAGGTATATAAAGTTTACAATGGCAAATGAACGAAAATGTTTGATAATATCTAATAAGTTTTAAATATCTATATTTTAATATATTTTCTCGTAGACGGTTTGGTGATCGCTGTCGCTGTCTAGGTGGCTATATTGCAAGTTCTGATATTATAGCACTAAATTTATGAGAAGGAATTTTTGAAAAGAATTATTTTTTATTATGTAAGTACATTTACAACAGTCGCGTACAAATCTCGCAGTGACTACGTTTAAGGCTCTAACCATTCAGTAGGCATATGGGGAGAGGCATTTCGCAGCTTTTATAAGCGTCAGTAAGCTACGTTAAATCCGGGGCGTTACTCCGGCTTACTGGATTTATTTTATTACATTTACTTATTCAGCGTTTAGATCGGGCTATGATGACCGTCCGACCGCAGTTAGTACCTACTTAGCTAATTAAATTTAGCCTTAGTTATGTCTTTTGATTACGTTAACGCATCTATCATTTTTAGTATTTATGTCAAAATATTCATTGTAATATTATTGATTTCACCACTGAATCGACATAAGCTGAAAGAGAATTTTTTTGGGATATGTAGGTACTACTTACTATTACTTGATATTATATGGTAGAAGTCTTGACTATGTAGGGTAAAGCCACCTAAGAGTGCGCACTACCAAAGAGTACGCAATGCTCTTTATTGGTAGTAAATTTCATCGTATGATAACACTGCGACTGCTGTCAGTTTCAATTGACGTAAAGTGTCAGCAGACATATTTTCAAGTTGGTGAGGTAAGTATTTAAAACTTTATCGCACTTTTAACGTTTTGAATACATTTGGACATGTTATCTAATAATTTTAAAGACATATTATAAGATTTGTGTAAATGCACCACCTGAGTATGTTGGTTGTTCTTAAAATGTGATTTATATAAATTTATTTTGAGAGCAAGTAAGGTTATGTGTGATGTTCATTTAAATTGTTATAACTTTAATGGTTGAAAGTAGATCCGACGCGAATCGTAAGAGTGCGCACCCAAAGAGTGCGCATGCATACTCTAACTTGTATGAAGCAAATTATTAGTTTTTGTTTACAGATCGTAGATATGACTACCTATAAAAGGAAATCAGATAGAAAATTATTTTTACGGAATAAATTTTAAAAGATGCAAGGGAAAGAATACAACGTGGGGAAAGTTGAAGACTGGATCCAATGTAGCAAATAGTGCGAAGCTTGGTGGCACGATGAATGCACTGATTACCTAGGATTTGGAGTTAATAATTGGAATTAAAAATTCCAAATCCTAGGTATTGCAAAAGTAAATGTTTAGCTGTGTATAGAGGCTCGTCATAGAGCTCTTAATAGACTATTGTCTCATGCGTACTCTTACCTTGTACCATCGACCACACAGCCCATAGACGCCTAATAACAGGCGAATGGCTCCTGACAACACATCTGACTTATAGTTCCGATATAAATGTCCGCGCGGAAATACTCAATCAGTGTCGACCACTACTGTGACCTGTCAACACGATCGGAGTGCATAAAGGAAGTGCTAAAAAAAACTCAAAATGCCTCAGTGTAGCATTAAATGGTGCGGTAAAAAAAGCAACACATCTAATATGGAGAAAGATGGGATAACATTTCACTTGTAAGTAACTAAATTATCTTTATTTGTTTATGAGAAACAAGGAAATCAACAAATTTTTTCGCAAGTACGGAGTTCACGGTTCACTGGTCGTGGTTTTAAAACAAAGTACTCAACCTATCGTGCCGTCTCATTCTTTCCCGTTGCGTAAATTAATCTATTTCTTTCCAACGTTTCGTGGCGCGTGTAACTAGCGCGTGTGGCCTAGAATTAGCCAATCACGGCGTGTAACTAGCGCGTGTGGCCTTGAATTAGCCAATCACGGCGTTGCAACCCCGCTTCATCTTACCTCAGCTAGTTGCCAGAATGCATTCAATACGCAAAATCAAACATTAGGCGTCTATGGGCTGTGTGGTCGATGCCTTGTACGGAAAGCCATAGTTGCGCACTCTTTAAGTCACTATGCCCTAAGAGTGCGCATGAGACAAGTCTTTGATTTATTTGATTATTAAATATTATATGAAAGTTGATTACTGTCAAAAATTCAAAATATTTTCCTAATAACCAAAGCTTAATTATAAATAAAACTGAAGACTGTAACTCAATTGTTGATTTTTTAAATAAATAATCTTTACAAACTGCGCACTCTTAGGTTGCTTTACCGCAGATGGTAATTTTTGTCGTACAGGAACAGATATAACGAATTCCATGAAAATAAGATCCGTGGAGTGAAAATAAGGTTTTCATTTTTAACCGACTTCAAAAAAGGAAGAAGTTCTCAATTCGACGCGTACGTTTTTTTTTAAATAGTTGTAAGTAAATATTTAACATAAATAATAGTTATCTAATATTTATTTTATTTGATTAACACTAGTCAAGTATAGATAACTGGTTAAATACCGTTTTCTTTAATTGCAACGGTATAGGTACATCTTGATAGGTAAGTATATAGTTTCATAAAGTTGGTGCTAATGTGGCACCGATGGAAAATGTCGCACCAGGAAGAATTATTCAGATTACGGGCGTTCGCAAAAAGGTTAACTTCGAGAGCACCTATATTACCAAATCCACGATATTTGCAGACAACGACGAGAGAAAAAAGGACACAATGAGGTTTTGAAGTAAAAAGCTGCTTGCCCCTTCACAAGATAGTTTATATGTGCGTTTTGGAGATAGGTACTTGCTTTTTTTCTATATTTAGTGAAAGGTGAGTGGAGATAACAGTACCTACGTGAAATTATATCACATTCATAAGCAGTGATGGGGAGACACCACGACGGCCGTCGGCACGGTAAAAGTTTTCTACAGCGAGTGGTACCACCTCGTACGTAAAACTACCCTAATAGGTATTTGTAAACTACTATTGTAAGAAATATAGATACAGGATGTAAAGTTAACGAGGAACGTATCTAATACTGAAGGAGGGTATAAATTTGATTCACGTCCCGGGTAAAAAGTCTATGATTTATGCGTTATTCTTTATACCATGGCTACTTGACAAAAAAATTTTTTTTAGTCCGTGTTGTAGATTAGTAAAAAATATTGGACACGTATTTTTTCTTTTTTTACGTAATCAAAAAATAACAGAGATACATTGAGTTGAAATTTCGCGTGACGTCACAATTCACAACGGTTTGTATGGCGCTTATAATGAATATTGACGTCACGAGCCCCCCACCCTAAACTTTAATGCGCTTTATCTATGTTCATTTCCATTAAATTGAAAAAGCAAAAAATACGTGTCTATTATTTTTTTATTTTCTAACTGACGGACTAATTAGAATTTTGATTTTCATACCTTGGAGAATACCCATTGAATTACCGAGAACTTGAAGAAGGTTTTTTGTTTAAAACCACATAGTTTACAAAAATATAGGATGGTTTTTTTCTACCCTGTCCTACCCCTGACAAAGTGACAACAAGTGTGCAAATTTTCATTACGATCCGCGGTTGAGTAGGTGTTAAGGTGTGAAAGCATAACAAACAGCATTTATAATATTAGTTATGATTTTTATTGGTCTATGAAAAGGCTGGTAATCTGCAACTGTTAGACAAGTAAAATTTCATGTAAATATCTATTCCGCCGGTCCTCACTTACGGTGCCCCGGTTTTGCTTTTGACCGAAGGTCATCAGAAGTTCTATGGAGCGCACTACAAGGTATTTTAAAACTGATTCATATTTTATTCCGATACATAGATAGTTGAGTAGTAGTAAGTAGTAGTACCTAGTTCTGATAGGTACATAGTAGTTCCTAAGGAAAAACCAAAATGCACACGAGTAAAGCCGCGGACAAAATCATATGCTCACTTCACAAGTTCTCTTTTCATGTGTAAGATAGGCGTATGTTCGTGTTCCCCTTTTCGATAAATTACGCGCCCTGGAGGCTACATTATCAAGAACGGCTTTGTCTTGTTTATCGTTCAACTTTGTCGTGTACGGGATATATCTCTTTATGATCGAGCTGTCTGTTCATATTTTGAACTGTATCGTTTACAGAATATAGGTCACAGCGCAGGTAACTTAGGTACTATAAATTCATTGAACTCTAATAATGAGCTTGAGCTGTCGACGAAGGACCGTAAGGAAACCATGACATGCTGACAGGGCGCTCTCTAGTGCCCGACTGACTAGCTATTACCATCAAATTGAAAATCTGTCGACTAGCACCTAACGGTGTACTCCGGCAGCCTCACTTGATAGTCGGTTCACTTTCCATGCTACGAGTGTTTAAAATTTTCGACCACACTCAGTTAACATCAGGTGAGGTGTGGTGAAACGCTTAGCCTGTTCACAATAAATAAATAAAAAATTAAGTCATGGAGTATCGACTGAAAATACCTAATGTCCTTTTGCAAAACATGAGTATGAGGCTAAAGATATACCTATACTTACTTCAGCGATAGCATACTGCAGCTGAACACTTGTCACGATTTATATATGCTGCTGTACCCAAAGATGTTTAACGGTTACCTACTTAGTCAGTTTCATTTAAAAATATTCGTATGTAAAACTAGCTGTGTGTGCCCCACTATTTCATCTCCGTTCTTGTGAGTTTTAGAATTCCCGCACGATAAAAGTTACGCCTTATAAAATCAGCTATCTGCATGCCAGTAAAACTCCTATCAAAGTCGATCCAATTCCGTTGCGTAGATTAGCCGGAACAAACAAACAGTTGTTGTTAATACTGACTGTCATAATAATTATGCATTTAGTAAAAAGTTATTTTGCCATTTCAAACTGGCACTTTAATTATATTTATAGTATGTATAGTAGATATATAAATTAATGTATCTGTATATGGCGGTAAATGAAGATGTGGAACATAAACAAATTGTCCCAGTGGTAAAGGTAATATTATAGCATCTGTGTCCCGTGTAAAGGTATGACCGCACTAGGCGGAACTGCACTGCAGCGGAGCGACGCGACGCGATGCGGCCAAATATTCGTTGTATGAAATTGTATGAGGTATAATCGTATAGCTCTAGATAGAACTTACTGAATAATAAAATTTCATTCACGAGCGACGCGTCACCTCATATTTCATACAAATCTGAATATATCGGACCTTGTCGGACGTGCAATTTGTTTTGTAAAATAGATGAAGAAAAGTAAATTTTATTATTCAGTAAGTTCTATCTAGAGCTATACGATTTACAGAATGAAAACTGTATGAATACTATGAGAAAAAACATTTGGCTTGAGATTGCAAAGGAAAGAAAGGTCTTCGTTTTTTTCTTGATTACTTTAACCTTTATTCTTCTTTGCAAAGTAGTGACACTATGGCCACGGCCACATCAATTTCATCCATTGCGCTCAGTGGTTGCCGACCGACTACGGACAAAACTGTCGCGCCGCTGCAGTTTCAGTGCGAGACAGAGAACTTCAGCCAGAAGTCTCGCTTCGCTCCGCTGCAGTGCAGTTCCGCCTAGTGCGGTCATACCTTAAAGAAAAATTGAAAACAGATTGTATTTGTGAAAAAATTGTTAACTTACTTACTCTATTTTCGAAGTCGGTTAAAAATTCAGCGGTCAGAAAAAGATTTCAATTACAATGTTACAAATTTCATATTTGAGTAACAAAAAATATATCTTGCGAAAGAAGTTTGAAAGTAAGTTATAGGAAAGAGATCGATGCGTGTGTGCCGCCTGACCAAAAGTCAAGAGAAAAAAAGGCGAAACAACTGCACAAAACAAGGGACTTAATTGCGCTATTTCCACGCACTAACGGAGGTGTTCCCGACGCAATTACACGCACCCTGCTAACACTTCCTACTAACTCGCTCACCCGTAGCTGCGATTAAATGATTCAATATTGCCAATATTGCCAACAACATTAAATTTATTAACTTTACTTACTTACCAACTTTTTCAATTTATTTTTTGCTTTCGAATGTTTCGGCTAATTTCGATCAATAGCTCCGAACGTAGATAGGTATGCAAAAATTCTCAAGAATTTTGAAATGCCATACGTACCATAAAAATCAGAGAAAATTATATTGCACAGGTCACTAAAACTAAGATTAGAGGTAAAGTTTATATTTTATCTACTGAATGTTTTTAAATTAGTGCCTAAGTAGGATTTACGAAAAATCTCTGGAACAATTACTGAACCGATAAAAAAACACTGACAGAGCTATAATGCCGAGTGATATACGACACTTTGTCTCGGAGAAAAGTGTTCCGGTTTCCAAATAGGTACCTACTAGATCCTTTGACCTTTTTACTAAATATTTTCATCCTAATATAAAATGTTTCTGCGGGAATATACCTAAATAATAATAATATAATAATAATAATAATTCACATCACAACACACAGATCTACTTGATCCCACAGTAAGCTATTATTAGCTTGTGTCGTGGAAACCAAGCAAACGTGGTATATACTACATAGAATTACATATATATTATACTATAGATATATAAACACACCCAGACTGGAAAATGGAACCCTGTGTTCATCACACAAAGTCCACCCCCACCGGGAATCGAACCCGGAACCCCTTGATTAGCGGGTAGGCGTGGTGACCTCTGCGCCAATCGGGTCGCCAAATGGACGCAGATAAGCAATAACATGTTAACCCACAACATTAAGTTATTGATTCAGAACCATTTATTGAGAGTTTGGGAACGTTTTTTAATTATGTGTTTACCTTATTAAATTGCTTAAATGTGAAAATAAATATTGAACATAAAAAATGTTGACACAAAATGGTGCTCCTACTTTTAAAACACGATTTACTCAAAATTTCTCCAGTGTGGGTTGACACACTATTGCTTATCTATATCCAAATATAATGAAAGAGAAACCATGTTAAAATTAATATACCTACTTAGCATACTTTGGTATATAGAAAGTGGAAACGACAATACGACAATAAATGAAAACACCAGCAATCGTTACTAATAGGTATTATAAATGCGAAAGTGAGTTTATTAGTTTTTTGTTACGGCTCAACGGATCATCATGAAATTTTGCATACACGTTTTCAGGGATATGGAAAAGGAACTCCGAAATTTCCGCGGGTGAAACCGCGAGGAACAGCTAGTATTAATATACCTATTAGAAATAGAAAAATTTTTTTTTTTTTTTCGAACAAACTAAATATGATAAAAATTAAAAAAAAATAGAACACCATTTGTTAATATTGGTTCACTAACCCGTAAAAGCTTCAAATACTGCCACCACTATATTCTAATATAATGCAAATTAATTTCTTAGCATTATTTGCATCGTTAATTTTTAAACTAGATTTCCTTTTAATTTTAACCTTTTAAATTGACTTGCACCTTGGAACAGTATTTTAGCCCGTAGCTGTTTCATAAAACGCTGCCTGTGGCTTGTAATAGGTTTCTTAAAAGGATATCGCGTATATTACGCGATAGCGTGATGATTATGCTATTTTCAGAAAAGGTTAATTTTAAAAGACTAGGTAATCAATCTTTAAAACGTAATATAGGAATGAGTCCAGGTTATGAAAATCAAGATTCTATTTAGGTCGTCAGTAAGATAATAAAAATTAATCAGAAACATAAATTTTGGTTTTTGAAAATAATGAAATAATACTTAGATAAAGCACATTCAAGTTTAGGAGCAGGGGTCGTGACATTATTATGAAGTCGTACAAACTGAAGCAAAGCGTGACGTCACGTGAAATTCAGGTAATGTATCGCTAATATTTGTTGATTGTGTAAAAAAAGAATTGGTATTATACGTGTCCAATGTTTTTTATTAATCTACACGTATATTATTCCTTTCAGATCCCATGTCACGCCTTACTTGAGCGCTGCAAAGCTCCTGAATATGGAATCCCGTAGGCGCCTCCATCTGGCCTCGCTAATGTTTATACCTAGTACCTCAGATGAAATAAAAACTCAAGACGGAGCGCTGTCAACAAAAAAGTGAAGTCGGTTTTGAGTGTTGCCGTGCAGTGAAAACTTATTACCCAAAATTGTTAAGTTCTAGAAAGATGAATGGATAAGTAAATAGATAAGTTAGTATTTTTTTTAAGTTGTATACCTCGGTTTTATATTCGAGAACCTTAAAAATTATAGTTTTCGAAGTTATGATAAAACATGGAAAATAAAAATTAACGCCTATTTACACTAACATTAATTTTATGAATATTAAAAGTTAAAATCAAAATAGGTAAATAACGTGTTACATTACGTTCCACGTCACATTAACTTACCCAAAAGACGGGGACTATTGTGACACTCACTAGTAGCAACACTTATGATAGTTATGGAGGTTTTGTGTTCCAAGTTGTCATAAATTAATAAAATTGATATTTTATTAAAAATGTGGTTCTATCCTGCTTTTTATTTTTCGAAGATTGGTTTTTACACCCTCTCACTACAAAATTCGGCATTTTTTCTTTACAAAATAGGAATTATTACAGCGTAACGCTCCGCGCGTCGGAGGTCGGAATAGCTGAACTGACAAGGTAAGGCGTAGTTTCGTTATATGTGTGTGCGTGTAACTGTGCATGTACACGCCGAGGCGTAGTTTTATCGGCTTCACTTCTTTGTTCACAGCGCTCCGTCTTGACTTTTTATTTCGTCTGAGCCTAGTACCTATATAAAAAGCTAGAGTGGTCATCCCGGCAGATCCATACACAGAGTTAAAATTCTCACTCCGTCACATCGAACGGCAGCTTTTCGTGGTAGCTTCAAGTTTGCGGCGTCCAAGTGTTAGATGACATTCCACCTCCAGTCCGAGACGCATCTAGTAGATATGCCTTTGGGCGCAAGCTCAAGGCATACCTGCTGGAACAGCAGAATCTCTCCTTACCTGCCCAAACTTCTCGCCGTAACTGACTATGACCCTTTGACCCCGTGGTTGCATCGGGAATGTCCGTTTTCAACTATCTCGTGTTTGCGTCGTATGCATGTACATGTGTGTATGTGTGTGTGTGTGTATTTATGCATATTATGTATTGATATGATGTGTATGTGTATATTACTTATGTATGTATTGAGTTATTATAAAATGATTGTATATAATTTATGATATTGTGTATTTATCTAATTTCTATTCTATGGTATCTATTATTTAATTATACTGTGAACTAATTATCATGTATCTATGTATCTATTTTCCTACTTCGCTGCGCTGCACTCTGGGACACTCGTGGGACTGCTGGCGCTGACTTAAAACCAGCGCTGAGGGTTCCCATTCTCAGCATATGCTGAGTCAGCTGCCATTTGTAGCAGCAGAGACACACCCCGACCAAAACCAGCCAACCAATATATATATATATATTTTTTAAGTTTAGTTTGTATTGAATTTGTTTGTGATTTTGTCATTAAGTTTGTAAACCTTGTGTGTGTCTGTTGCGCAATAAAAAATTATTCTATTCTATTCTATATGACGGACAATAAACTAAGCCCATTCTACATCACTAAGGCAGTTTTTTTTAGAATCAGGGAACCAATTCTCGCCTCCTTCGAAAAAATCTCGAACTCGAGTTTGCTGTTCGATCCCTATGTCGACCACAAAATCTCGATACTCGAACCTGTTTCTTCGTATCTCCTATTCTCAACACAAATCGAACTAGACTTCGAATTTACGACCGCTTCCGACCAGTCGAAGCAGTTCGAACGGCTTTCATTCGAGAAATGTCGATGGCGACATGTCGAGAATTGCTCAAATTGACTTCATCTCGATTTTATGTACGAATTCGAACTTTATCTCGAGTTCGAGCCTACCTACTTCAAATGTGTGAGAATTGCCTCCCAGTTCAGTATTTTTAGAGATTCCCCCTACTTCCAAACTTTACCCCTTCATAATATTAGTGTAGATTTATATATATAAACAAACTTTTAGGTAGGTACCGAAATAAAAACTACTTGTTCCACTATATAATATATTTATCTAAACAAATATTATAAAGGGGAAAGATTTGATTTTTTGTTTGTTTGTTACGATGTAACTCAAAAACTATTGGACTAATTTCAAAAATTCTTTCTCCTTTAGAATGCATGCTTGCATGATCCCTGAGTAACATAGGCTATATTGTAACCCATAATTCCCGCGGGAAATCTGAAATTACAGCAGGTGAAACTGCGAGGATCAGCTAGCTAGAAACCAAGGCGTGTGCATTTTGCAATCGGAGAGATATTGAAAACATTGAAAGTTTATACTGTTTGAATTTTGTTTAAAACATACAGTATTTTTAAACGCTTATCGTTAGGATGAGACAAAGTTCCGATTGATGCCTACAGCAAAAAGCACTTTACAAAAATTAGGATGCAGTTCGATTGGATAGGTACTTACTTATAAATGAAACACCGACTCTCCCTGTGTACATTCAAATGTGAGATCAGCTGTTATAGTTATTGTATTGGTAATCCTTTTGTATTATAAATGTGAAAGTGTGGGTGTTTGGATGTTTGGATGTTTGTTACTCAATCACGCAAAAACGGCTGAACGCATTTGGATGAAATTTGGCACGCACGTTGTCAGGGGTACAGAGAAGGACATAGGATACTTTTTATCCCGGAATTCCCGCGGTAACTTCGAAATTACCGCGGGTGAAACCGCGGGTACAGTAGCTAGTAATTTAATAATTTTAAGTTGGTATAGTTTACTTTACATAATAATCCTTTATGTATATGATATCAATTAAAACTTTACAAATAACAAGCTGTTCTATATGTAGGTAGGCATATAATGTAAGATAGCTCGTTATTTTTTTAACACTATAGCGACTTAGAGTTCATCGATCGCTATAAAAACCATATTTGTGTCATTATAATAATAGGTATGTCTCACAAAACTTTAAATTCAACTATTGTAATATTATTATACTAGCCGTTACCCGTAGTTTCACCCGCGTTAAACTCGGAGTTCCCTATGTCCTTCTCTGTAGTAACCCTGAGAACGTATATGCAACTTAAGCGTGAACACTCGCATTTACCTATATTATACAGGAATATTTTTTAAGCAATGCGTAAAAAAAAATTGGTGATTCAGTATTAGTAATAGATCACATTTCTATTATTTGTTCAAAACTTTTTTATAATTTTTTATCCGGCTTTAAATTAGCAAAATATGGACACTATCTATTCGTAATAATATCAATGGGTGCGCGCGCTGTGCGGCGTACGCAGAGGTGTTGCAGCGGGGGTGAACGACCTCGATCAGCTGTCGATTTGTAACCCACGTAAATACCGAGCCGAACGAGCGCTTCACACGCAGCGGTGGCGGCGGCGCATAGAGTAGCCAATAAATCAATAGCAAAGTATACATCTTTCGTTCACGATAACTTTACTTTTTTGTACTAAGACTTGTCAAAATAAAAAAGGTGTTTATTAAAACTCCTTTAAGTTTAATTTGTAAAAGTTTGCGCACTGAATAAAAAATATTCCTGTATAGTAAGAAAGAAAGACAGAAGAAATAAAAGGGATAAGAGGACCTAAATGAAACATAAGTATTTAAAAAAAAAATTACAAACACAAAACATTGTGAAGGAGAAAGTTAAGCTGTGCTGTGTGGGGGTCAATCAGTAGCTGTCTCAACATAAATGCTTCATTGTCTGTGGGGCAGAACAAATTGAAACGCTGATCTTCCAACAGGGCCGCAATACAGTTGCGTCACAGATTATATATTATATACAATTAAATAACAATAAAAAAACAAAAAAAAACTTTTAGGCATTGTTTTATTTCAAATAAATAGTGTACCTACATTTATTTGGCAGTTTCATTATGTAGCAATGAAAATTGTAAAAAAACAATAATACTTAATTATTCGCTATGATAAGTAGGTACTACTCATTTGACTACCTAAAATCACTAACACATATTATATTTAATCGCAAATAGTAAGTATCTATCATATTCGTCGTAATTTCGTCGAGTATAGTATCAATTGATAGATTATTAACATAATCGTGTAAATAAAACCTTAATTTCTATAAATTTCGGTTAAAGACTAGATGCTAACTAAAAGCACATTTAAGTACGATAATATATTTACACATTCTGGCAAAATTTTATTGAAAAAAAATCCATGAAATAGCTACACTGTCCAACTTAAATTTTTCCTAGCCCATTATATTTTGTCTCAAGCTTAGGTTTATACAAAACTTATTTTATTTACCTACAGTTTTCATATTATATGCTCTACGCATAGGTACCTACTGTTTATTTTTTAATTACATAGCAGATATGGTACAGTTAATAATTATAATAAATATTATCAACTTATGCGTAAATAAAAAAATACATAACAGTCTGAGATTTACCCATATCTTACCATGGTTTAATGAGACGTAGAAATATTATTACTAGATTGTTTATATTCGATAAGGTAGCATAGGTATGTAAATATAAGTAGCTAAAAGAAAATTGGTTTATTGTCTGTACAGCCGCATTGATCAGAGACAAAAAACTTCAGTCTAAAAGATACCTAATTTTCCCATAAATAGAAAAATTAATTACGATACGAGTAAAATCATTTACTACTCTCAGGCATGTTGTAATAAATGTAGTACCTAAAGCAATGAAAACCGTTGTGAATTTTTTTATGTTAGACCAATTGACACATAACAAAATAATTGATCCACTGCTCATATAATTGTACTGATTATCAGGAATTTAAACATCTGCCTATTCGATAAAGTAAAATGTATATGAAAACGTTATTTAATTTATTGGAGCGAGCTGAATTATCGATGTCGTTAAAATCTGGAACAAAAATTATAATGTATTTATTTACAAACGCAATACTAGTTACAATAATTTTATTAAAGTTTCCTATATTTAGGTTTCTATGTTTGTTCTCAACAACAATGTAACAAGAGAGGCGATTTGGCGAACACTGTAAGCCTTTCTTGTTTTAAATAAATAAATAAATAAATAAATAAATAAATAAATTCTATACCTCGCTTTACTTAAAATAAGGAAGGTACGAGTACGTATTATAGATAATTAAATATTGAGGAAAAAACTTTGATCACTGTAGGTAATTTTTTTATTAACATTATGAAATCATGAGGTTTTCGTAAGTGGCGTGATACCGAAGACACCTGTAGGTACTTATTATAATTACAGCTGTAGGTAGGTATATAAAGTACCTATACAATGTATACGTAAATTATTACGTAACTGAATCAGTGTTAGATAAAATGCAAACAGTCCAAACTCTTGAGCCTGTATCTTTTAATTTGTTTATAAAACAAGGTAAATTTTCTTTTTATAATGTAGGCAAGCAAACGAAACAGTTTTTGGAAGAAAGTGGATGGAGTTCTTTCCCGAGATACCTATTTTGTACTTCGTATACCTCATACCTACTACCTATATATACCTAAGACAAAGTAAAGATAAATCACTGAGTTGTAACTATTACGTACCGTTTTTAATATGTTCTCCATAGACTTCCCCTTTAAGGTTTGAACTAATTGCGTCGCTCTCCGAGAAGTCTCGAAAAGGATCTGTTTCAAGAAAAATAAATTAATTTTGTGTGTCGGTATAATTTTCATAGAAACCATAAAAGTTAAAGGGAAATATTTAATAGGTACCTTTTTTCCTAATTGTTTCGTTGTCAAGTATAGTCTTCAGAGTTGTGAATGCTGATGGAGGGGCCGGTATCTCTGAAATATGCGTATAGGTATTTGAATTAAGAACCAAAGTGTTGATTTCTAATTACTCTATGAATTCAGAGTACCTACATATTATTTTTTGTCATTAATCTAGTCAAATGAATATTATTTATTTATTCTTTTTGCACAAAAGGTACAAATGACGAAGTTATTAGTTATATTAATAATACCTACAGTATTTATTGCCTTATTTAGTATGGTAAATGTGTAGTTGTTATTATTTTTCTACTTATTATACTATTAATTTAATCCTAAAAGGCAACAAAGTATCATGCGCTGTATTTTGTGAACATAAAATAGAAGCGACATATTATGAAATTGAGCTCACCGTCAAGTTTTATGATACCGTCTGTTTCCCCTAAAGAATTCTTAGCGATGCACTTGTAGAAGCCGAAGTCTTCTTTCGTGATATTACGTATCTTGAGCATCATAAATTTGTTGTAGCCACTGTCCATCGGGAACGCTTCGTACTTCCCACCTACAATTTCCAATTCTACTTAAATATAAAACCTGTATAAATTTCTTCGATTCAATATCTAATCGTGTTCATAAGAATAAACATAGACCATTTATATTTCAGTATTTGAAAAGTGAGGACATTACACAACCTTTCAAATCTCTCGTATTGTCATCTGGCGCGCTTGAATAATTCCGATATTTAGTTTGCTCTATACAAGAGAAACTATTTTCATTATGAAGTCGTAAATCAATGATACAATCGTACGGTACTGTATTACTTGACAGTAGCACATGTTATTTATAGGTATTCGATAAATGTGTCCGATATTATTAGTTTAGAAACTCAATTATCACAATAGCCAGTTGCTTATTGTTTGTAACTCTAATAATGTTAGCTTTAAACCTTGAGTCTCCACTTGAATAATGATTTATTGATTATAATGATCTGCGTTACTGAAGCCAAAACCAGTTTTCTTAGGTAGGCACATACTTAATTATATTATGTACAGCAGAATTGAGAGAATTCTTTTTTTGCTTGGAAACTTTACCTTATATCTAATACCTTATAAGTACTATTAGATAGCACCGTTAATGGTTCTAGTAACACTGCTTTGTACTGCTAGTACCGTACTTTTAGGTACCTATCAACAAGTATAAATAGAGTTAACTACTGTCTTTACACTTCGACAGCCTATACGTATAAGTTGTACGTAAGAGTGAATATGAGTAAAATTCGGAAGAGAGGAATACCTTGAAGACCTCATTGAAGATAAGCTCACTGGGTAAAGGTTTCATTGTGTCCATTCTGTATAAGCCGAGCTTCGATGAGGCGTTGAAAGTGTATCGATTTATCAAGAGAAACATGTTATTAAGGTGTTCCTCTCTGCCTGATGGGACCCAATAAAGCTGACGTGGTGTTCTAAATTGATATCGTATGGTGTTATAGGGGTGATATAGCTATTGACCAACAAAATTCTCTTGAAAGCTAAAGAACTATACGAACATTTTAGATAAAACTTTATCATATTATTATGATTATTTCTTGGATTATATCTGTCTCTGAAGTCGAACCAAGCTGAGTTATGGGTACTATGGGTACCAGATAACTAACGTACCTACTATTATGTATAATACTTCTTAACTTTGTTACAGTAATGACATAAATAATTGGTCATAAAATATCACGAAACCAAAATTTTCGACTGTGCTCAGGTCTTACGACTGAATAGGGATGAGTAAGTTTTAGTAGTATGTATTAGTGGAGATTTCATTACGATATTGTAAAAAAAACTATTGAATCTAGGAATAAGATTTTGAGTATAATATCTCTATTGTAAGTCTCACCGGAAATAATCATGTCTCCTCTATCTGTAGTCCAATAGTTAATGGAGGATGGATACGCTTCCGTGTGGCATTCCAGTGTGACGTCCTGGCCAATGTACGCGCCTTCCAGTTGATTAGGAATGGAGAGCATCGGCGGAACTGTTTGGTCAAATCACATAATTTATTTCGTTTGCCGAACAAACTCTCTATGCAAACGGTAAAACAAGTTTTTTTCCGGAAATTGAGGGCATCATTTTTTGTTTATGTATCGATTATCGATAGAAGATGACAAAAGTGGATTTGGTTGTATTTTACAAAGCTGTTAATGTGCACGATAAGGTTTTGCAGTGGCAGTTTTTTATGTGCGCATTGAATCATACCTCAGAGTTAATATCTATGGTTTAAGCGCATCCTTTCGGCGTTTGCCGAAAACTTCAAGAAATATTTTCCAGTCTTCTAATATTATATACTGCGGTTTAAAACCATACAACGCGGCTAGTAAAATATTCTCTATATGTGCACAATAGAACGGAAGGAGAAAAATATTTCAGTACTTACATTGCACCATAAGCATGATTCGTTTGCTGACTGAAGGAGGGACACCGTTAGATGCTATGCATAAATAAGCGCCCATGTGCAGTCGCGATACCTTGGTTATAGTCAGCGTCTCCCCGTCGACAACGCTAACTGTTGACAAAAATACGGGTGTTACTTAAACTTTACTAAAATAGTGACTCTGTCAGTCTGTACACGTGTTAGTAGTGAAACTTATGAAAGAACCACAAAAAGGTCTAAAGGAAGCAGTGAGGTTTGAGGCAACCCTCAAAGGGCCATTATAGCCGCATGACTGCAATCCATTTCTTTTCGAATGAAATAAGCATCTTTAAAAAAATATGACTTTTTTTTGAAGTAGCGTTAGCTTGATGGCTACAAGTGCTTTAATTTGTAAGCAAGATCCATAAATGTTTAATTGAAGTAACTTCTTTATAAGGATACAATATATTAGAGTGATTCGTTTTCATTACTGATACCAGGGCGATCTAATCCCAACCAAAGTATCAAAACATTAACTATATCGATTGCAAAGCGAAAAGAAATTCTTTCTTTTTGAGTAGGTACATATTTTACTAGAACTTTGTTATCGAGTCGAAGTACATAATTTTGATTTATTAAATATATTGTATTGCTATTGAAACTAATCGGGATCAATATCAGGGGATTCAATGGGCATAAATCATATATTTATTTTTAATTTACGTTCATGCTCTCGTTATTTTCGTTAATCGCCCCATCAAAGTTTTCATTAAACATTTTATGATTTCAAGTCAAAGCCATTACATGAGTAAGTGTTTAGCTAGCTGTTACCTGTGGTTCCATATAATATATACATACATATATGGTACACAAACAGAGTTAAAACCTACTCTATAATATAGTTATATAGTTTCAATCTAAATTCTATTTACAATAATGGGCATGTGGACTAATTTTTATTTTTTAGTCTGTCTTGTAGATTATTAAAAAATGTTGGACAAGTATTTTTTCTTTTTTTACGTAATCAAAAAATAACGGCCATAATATTGAGTTGGAATTTCGCGTGACGTCACTATTCTGACAGTTTGTATGGCGGGTTTAGCGGTTAGTGACGTCACGACTCCCTCACCCTAAACTTTAATGCGCTTTATCTCTGTATATTTAAATTTATATATAAAAAGCAAAAAATACGTGTCTATTGATTTTTTTTCTAACTGACGGACTAATTAGAATTTTGATTTTCAAAAGTAGTCCACATCCCCATTATAGCACTAAAAACCAAACGATGTTATCATGGAAGGTGGAATCACACGAAATTTTAGCTTCGGTATAACGTTACTCATGCGCACGCAAACAGGAACCTGATTATACATAAGTATATACTTAAACGAGGTATCTACTCAGCGTTTTTATCCTTATTCGTAATTGCTTCACTTTGCTTGCCACACAGTTGTTCTACGTTTAATCTATGTACTCACATAAGCCTGCTCACGCCTATCTCACGTAGAGGTTGACAGATACTATGGGGAAATAAAAAGTAGGTATCTTATGGCCTGGAATCCTTAAGATGTTTGGACATATCAAGAATGCTCCTTGGAACGATTAATGGTGCAAGGAAGAGTACAAGGTCAAAGTTCTCGCGGCCGATCACCCACACGATGGACGGACCTCATAAAATCATCGATAAACTGTTCCTTTACTGAATGCACAAGCAGCGCCGCGATTAGAGAAAAATGGAGAAGTCTTGAGAAGGCCGCTATCAACATAGACAATCCATGACCATGACCACTCCGCCAGGTGTAGGTATGACTGAGAAGCTCAGACGATAGCTGAGAAGAAGAATCTTATGGCAGTCCCTGGCTCCGGCAGCAACGAACAGCATTTGATTTTAAAAGCTTTTATTTAATTTGAAATGTAGGTATGTGTGTGAAATATTTTGTACGGGTGGAATCTTGCAACTCAATTTTGAAGTAAAAAAGTTTTTTTAAAAGTATTGTTATGTATTACAGTGAATGTACTAATGTGTAATTTAGTATTTGCAGTGAAATGTATATAAATAAAATTAGATAAATGCAAAATCAATGTCCTATAGTGGCGTGAAAAAAAAGTATAGTCGTACCTGATTCACCGTTGTAATTAAAGTCTTGCCCATCCTCCCTTCTCCACATGACATAGGGCTCCGGGTACCCGGTGGCGCGGCACACCAAGGTCACGTCCGAGCCTTCGCGTACCACCATGTCAGTAGACGTCATGTTGTCGATGATTGATGGTGGCACTGTACATACACATTATCGTCAAAACAAAGTCATACACTTACCTACTTGAGCGACTGTTGATTCCTTTTGACTTTTTTTTGGCGGGAATCGAACTAGTTTATGTCGGCAATAAATGGGTTAAATAGTTGTTTTACGGTGCTGTGTCGGACAAGCTTCGTAGCGGCAGTTTTTATGTGCTCATGAAATGATGACGTCACGAGCTGATAAAGAACCATGCACCTAATAGAAATACATTTATTTTATTTGAAACCATTGCCATTCAAAGCAGTGAACAAAACAAATGACAGTTTGAATATTCTTTTATGGATTTTCGCATGTACCTAAGTAATGTGAAAATCCATACGAAAAAACAAATCTAGTCTTCTTTTTTTTTCCGTACGGAATTTTTACATTACTTATGTACATGTAAAAATCCATATGAAAAAACAAAGAAGAAGAAGAAGATTCAAACTGTCATTTGTTTTGTTCACTACTTAAAATCGGTCAAAAATTTGATATTCAGGTGACACATTAATTTTATTTTTACATCCATGAGGTAAGTAAGGAGAAATTTTATCAGACAGTATGAACTGAGTCGTTGTCCAGGTTCACATTGCAGAAGTTACGACGCGAGTCATTATCTTCTATTTGTTCAAGTCCCTCATTTTATTTTAAACTAGCTGCGCCCCGCGCCCTGCGGTTTCGGGATTCGCAGGAACTCACAAAGTAACCTAATTAACTCTTTATAATATCAGATAATAGGGTACTTGCATGAATTTTTTTTCCAGTCTATTTAAAAGATATATGGCCTATTTAAACAAAGCAAGAGAAAAAAAATAATGTATGCATAAATTAATTAAAAAGAGCGTTTCAAAGTTCCTACTTTTGACTTTACCGCCGAAACGCGGAATGACGTCACTAGTTCAAAATTACGCCTTATTAATCCTGTGATAGTAATGTCACGGTCGTATTGACAGGGTCATGCGACACTGACAGACAGATAACTTCAATATCCAAAAGCGAAATTAAGGTTGAACTGTGTCGAGTTACTTCAAAAAGTTCCAGTAAAGAATCGAATCTTACCGATGCATTTAAGAGTAAAAAACTTAAGAAAATGGAAAATATGCGTTAACTGTATGCACTTAGTTTCTTTTGCCTTCTCTGAAAGAGGTAAATGTTTCTTAAAAAAATAAAAGTGACGTAATGTGTTAAGCTTGGCTGTGATCGGTGTTTTTTTCGCTTATTCTGTTTTTATAATGTATACTTTCAGCCCTGTTAATGTTTGCATCCAATTTGCCACATCTCATATACACTCGAGAGCAATGAATTAGGGTCAGGTAAAGATATCTGAATAACTCAAAAACTAAGAACGCTAGCTTAATGAAATAAATTGTGTTTGATAGACAATTTAATGTTCCGTAAATGAAAGTAATAAAATGTATAAGCCACTTTGTATTTTATTCATAAAAAATTAAAATAACATAAAAATACCCTTTCTCAACTTATATCAACAATATAAAAATAATTGTTTTGTTTTATTACTTTTAAATTTCTCGTGTTTTAGTACTTTGTATTACCTCCACGTGCTCTCATCACTGCGGTATTGCGGTTTGGCATGCTGTACACCAAGTTTCTTAAACGATGTTGGGGAATATTCTCGCATTCCTTTACGAGAGTGACTTTGAGCGTGATTGGGGGAAGGTTTCGACGCCTCACACATCTTCCGAGCTCGTCACAAGCATGCTCGATCGGATTGAGGTCTGGGCTGCGTGGTGGCCACTCCATACAGTTAATGTTAACTTCTTGAAGCTACTCAATCACAATTCTACCAGTATGAGGCCGGGCATTGTCATGCATGAAGATAACATCCTCTTCCAAATTGATCATAAATGGACCAACATATTCTAACTTATTCGTTTAGGATTTCTTCCACGTATCTTCCACTAGTTATAGAGCCGTTTTCTATAAGCACCAGCTCTCTGCGGCTCCCTGAAGAAATTCCGGCCCATACAATTAACGATCCACCACCATAGGCCAGTCTCTTCGATGCAGGCTTGCTTGAATCGCTCCCCTGGTCTTATATACACTCTCGTTCTTCCATCATGCTTATAGAGCATAAACCTTGATTCATCTGAGAACCAATTCTTGACCAATCTTCAACACTCCAATTTAAGTGATTTCGAGCATATCTAAAATATCGAAATACGATGTTCTCGCTCCAATTTATGGCCGTTTGCAGATCTTCATGGTTTTAAATTTGCGTCAGCAAGTCGTCGTCTTACAGACATGCACTTGGATTACTTCCTCCGCGGCGTTGGAACTGATGTGTAAGTTCAGTTCCTGTAAGAAAGCGGTTTCGATGCATTGTGTTGACCAAATACCGATCTTCTCGTGCTGTGGTACGTCTGGCTCTACCTTTTCCTGGAGTGCGTAGGTTTGAGCCGATTTCCTCGTAACGCCGGAGAACTTTTTGTGCAGTTGACAGCGACACACCAACTGTCCTTGCTGGATCACGCTGACTCCGGCCATTTTCCAGCATTGTGAGAATTCTGGTGCATTCTTCAGGTGTAAGCGACATTATTGCAGCTTTAATAATGAATATTCCACATCAGAAACGCTTTTTATACACCTTTTTATATGAGAGACTAGAAACAAAAGTAAAAACCGAAGAAGAAAATGTTTAGTTCGATTTACAAAAGTACCATTTTTTGTATTTTGTCATTTTTTATGGCATAGCTTTACAGTAACTGATAAATTTTATTACTTTTATTCAGGGAACATTTAACTGTCTATCAAACACAATTTATTTCATTAAGCTAGCATTTTTAGTTTTTGTGTTATTGAGATATCTTTACCTGACCCTAATTCATTGCTCTCGAGTGTAGATGATATTGTAATGCCAAATAAAAATATGTCTATGTTTATATTTTTATAATGGACTTTTCATAAATTACACTGAATATATGCGTAATTGGCAGACTGTACCTTTTCTATTTGTGATCACTAGTCGATTCTGTAATAAAAATACCATATACGAAAGGGGCAAATTTCTCACTGTGAGACAGAAGAGTAAGACTCACCTACAACTTGAAGGTATCCTTTCCTAGAGCGCATAGGGTCTGTATTCACTTGGCACATGTACCAGCCGCGGTCCACTTCCTGCACGTCCTTGATGTGCAGGTACCAGGAGCGGTGGTCGTTGTACGACAGGCTGATGCGAGGGTTCTGCGTTATTATGTTGTGGTGGATGCTTAGAATTGTCTGCGTGTCCATACGCACCCATGCCACCTGATCGAAAATCGTATTGGCTGTTAGGATGTTTTTAAAGTTAAAAACTTCCAATATGTATGTATTTTTTCCCTCAATCTATTCAGACATTAGGAATAAACAATTATTTTATGAATTAGTTGATCTTTAAAACCAGTTGGTTTAAAAAAATATTACTTAAAGATTTGCAAAGTAATGCAAGGAAATGCGCTTCTGTGAACTGAACATATCACATTGGTCGAAGCAAAACGTGATGTTACCAGCCGCACTCTCTGATTTATCAGCGTCGATATTTATACTGAAAACTTATAGTGAGCGTGATTAGGTATGTGACGTCATCCAAAACCCCCCAAACATGGCGGCGTTCAAACCGATTTTATTGATATTTTAAATGTTATTTTAAAAATACATTTTAACATTTCCTAGAGTATTAATATTTTTACCATGTTAGAATGATGTAACAAGTGAATAAAAACAATAAAAATATTCCCTGTTGTTGTTTTACTGTTATGCACCTTAAATCCTCTCAGATTATCAACGACACACGCCAACAAAGCATCTCGGCCGACGGTGACTGTAACGTTTGGTATTGGCTCCGCGAACCTTGGGTACATGGATTCTGAAAAGAGCATTACAATTGTTTATTGATCACAACGCGCGAGTCACCGAATTAGTCACAAAATGTGATGAGTCTGTTTGGTGCCAGTACGTCTGGTGGCAACCAGGCACCGTCGCGTCGCGTTCACCCGCACTTTGTAGAGACGGAACGCCGCGCGCCGCCGTACGAACAGGGGGTGAAAGATTTATGGCGGGCTATCCAACGACAAATAACGGTTTGTCCCGCTATCACTCTTTCACTGACGAAATATCCATTGTATGTAACACCTAAAGTAAAAAAAAAACTTGACGCAATCAGTGAACGAATGTTTATCAAATAAATTGCTTATCAAATAAACATAAATTACGTAGCATTGAAAAAACTCAATGCTAAACTTGCTTCTTCAAATTCTTTACGTTTTTAAACATCACTGTGATTATTTGGAATTCGGAGAAAATTAAAGGAAATTTTTAAAATAATTTACAAATCAGATATAATTACTGTCTCTATAAATTAGATATTCTATTGGTAAGCACATAATTAAAGCTGGCTTATATTAAAATTTTGTAAAGTACGTAATCTACCCATACTAATTTTGTGATCGATATCATTGAAAAAATAACATCTTGTTATACATATATTATGCAAATGTATGGGTAGTGTTGACGCCATGAGTATACCTTCATCGGTAGCAGTAATTAGGAAGCATAATACATAGCTCGGTATACTATAATTAGGTAGCTAGTCTGTCTTCTATTTGGTGTGTCTATTTTTGTTGTATATAGAAGTGTAAAATATTTTAGTAATACAATATAATAAACGAAAACGAGCCTTTCGATAAACTGTTTTGTTTATTATATTCAAAAAACAGAAAGGTTCATGTTTAATTTGACCAATTCTTTTTGTCCCAGGCAAATTTTATTATTTCTTACAGGAAAAGAAATGTATTAAGCCGTAGCCGTAGATATACTTAATAATCTTACCATCGGCCACATCTATAGGTGCGACTGACACTACATTTTGTCCAGGAGGTAATTCGCGACCTGTGAAAATAACATCATTATAATGAAAGTGTCTACGAACTAAAAAAATTACATGATAGGTGTCATATCCGGAAGTACGTTTATCTACTTATATAATACCTATATTCTTTCACATACAAAATGTAGGTAATTTAGGAATAATAAAAGCCTTATTGGACCATTATAGTATCGAAATATGCTTATTATCCACTTAAACAACAACTAATTTCACAATTAGTGTAAAAGTTGAACGTGGAAACTTTTCAATAATAACAGACCTATCTATAAAAGTAATTATGTTAGCTATACAAGTCATCCTTGTTACAAGGGCTCTAAATTTGTTGGTTTTTGATTGATATTAAAAATATAGGTTAATCAAACAATATCACAAACATTAACTCTCCATGTCCCACTTTATTCTTCGATTGATTTTAATAATTGATAAATTGATTTTAAAGTTTTTAAATACTGACGTACCTTTTTCATATGTTAGCACTCAGCATTTTTTAGTTTTTTTGTGATTTATCAGATTCTTCAATATTATAATATTTTTATACACATATGCGTTAGTTACCTAATTCGATAGGCATAATAATAATAATTAATTGTTATCTTAAAAATCTGGGTTAAATTGGTAAATTGGAAACACATATAGGTATAGAAGAAGTAAAATCTATTTGAATTTGTATGAAATTTCATAAATATAGAATCTTTATAATTGACAATGGAAGCCACGTAGTGATTATATTGTCTTTGATGGAAGCCTAGAAATTAATGGTTTCCATGTGAAATAAATATCTCTAACTATAATAACACAAAAGTCTTTTATCTACATATTTATATACTTAAATATAAAAACGAATGCCTATTTCCCTTGGCCACGGCATCACGCGTAAACGGCTGGACCAATGTGGTTGATAATTATTTCTTGTTGTGATTGTTATTGTAAAGAGAGGAGAAGAATAAAAGAAGTACGGAGTTCCTACGGGAATTCCAAAAATTACGCGGGTGAATCTCCAAAACGGTTGGACCGATTTGACGGGACTTTCACTGTTGATTAACTGCTGTTTTAAGAAGTAAATTAAGCTACTAACACTCTAGATACACAGTACCTACATACACTAGTAAAACTCACGCGGGTAAAACCGCGGGCACAGCTAGTATTTCAATAATATATGTAATTAATTGTTAACGTTCCCGCCCCCGGGGCGTTACAATACCTACTAACATATTACAGCTTCTTGCTCAATGATACATATTATTTAAAGTATTTTGCTATAATGAAATTAGACCTGTACCCAATGATTATAAGTATTATTGCATCTACCTATATTAATTAGTAGTTCTATAAATAACATAATTTATTCTCGCAATATCTCTCTCTCTGATATTTTTTGGGCTTAAAATGTCGAACTCTGAATGCAGTAGGTACCTAGGCACTTTCTGAAAATAGCATTTTAAGGAGAGAGAGTTAATATGTTACTCAATGTATTACGCTTTGCGGCAATGTATAGTTAATAGTTTTTGTTTCTATCGTCTCTCGCCGGTTATAACTACATATATGATAGATTTTTGCTAAGCAGGAGTGTTCTATTAGGCGACGCGCTGACAGGCCCACTCCGAAGCGTCGACAGGATTGTTCCATTATCAGCGTACGGATCAATAATTGACAACTCGAACTGTACTCCATGGATGCGGCAACGAGTAGAGTAATTAAATTTCAGCGCTAAAATTACTTGCTACAATTCACGAGTTTTATTATTTCGTGACGTGCTGAGTGGGAGTAGATAACGAATAAAAATCCATTATTCCCTATGCATCATTTAATACTTATCTTAAAAATTTAAAAGAACTTTACACCACTAAATTTATTATTCCGAAAATATAAGTACCTACTTTATCTTCAATTATATAATCGTTTATGCATCTTTTAGTAATTCTGTTAGGTAGTTTTGACCGACTTGACTATTCACAGAAAATTTATAGCTGTGTAACAAGTTCCCGAACGAATTCCTTAATTTGTGCGGTTTTTTTAATATTTATGATTACCGCCGCACATTGACATCCGCAACACTATATAGATCATGAAGGTGCGTTGCCGTTCTGGAATGGGAATGCAGGGAACTGGCTTTCAAGTGAGGCTGCCGGAACACACCGTTAGGTGCTTGGCGACAGATTTTCGTCTTGAAAGTGGTAGCTAGCCAGTCGAGCACTAGAAAGTGCCAGCTACCACAATGCAAATGAAATGTGTGAAATGGTGAAATCTCGAATGAAATGAGCTAATGGTAAAATCACTACATAGTATAAAACCTTGTCGCTTCCCGCTGTCTGTCTATCCCTATGTATGCCTTTATGCCGGTATGTATGTCTTTGAAACTAAGCAACGGATTTTAGTAGTAGCGCTAGTACCAATAAACTTTAATGACTATTTAAATTTATACCTAAACATCGATGAGCAACCAAATCGGTTTTGTTGGATAATACCTACTTTATTTAGTATTTTTATTTTTATTTAGGTATTTGATTTAGAGTTAGTTATAACTTATAACGATTAAACCGATTTCCATAAAAAGAGACTAGGTATAATAGAAGGCACTTGTAATACCTAATATAAGTTATACTCAATACAACTGTGTTATTGATTTAATGAAAATAAATTAGCTATTATGAATTATTATTATAAACATGTAATGTATAACTAGCAGAGGAAAATTTGTGTTTTGATAACAATATGAGGCAAAGTTTAAAAATCGACATCCGATATGCCGAGAAAATAGCTTCAATTAATTATTTTCCAACTTGCGAATGGTAAGCAAGATTGAACTATGCTACTAAAATTACATGCAAACTTCGACCGAAGGAGCTTGGGGTAGTAAAGTTATACCGATTTCAGAGTAACACTGAAAATCAATCAATGGTTTCGTAACTCCGTGTGGGTGACTTCTCAAGTTCCCTCGACACGGGGTCATTGCGAGAGTAAACATGCCGCTTTCAGCCCGATTGCCAAGTTGAAGCAATCATATTAATTATATTGGATTCTAATAAAATCCATAAATTAAATATGCACCTACGCGTATACTTAGGTATTTACTTAAGAAATGCACCCGTCAACGTCTGTTAGCATGCATAGGATACTAAGATACAAAGTCAGTGACCGAAACCGAACTAAAAAAAGATGCACAAAATGGAAATCAGCATGTAACGAAAAAGCAATTTTTTTATAAAGCGTTTACGTATTTTTTTTTTATTAATACTGTTATTTAAAACAGCTTTATGTTTTAAGTATTCGAATTTGTGTTAGTAAATGCAAATTTGTGACCAAGGTTTCGATTATGGAACCGTGTATATGATAAAAACATAAAAGTAAAAATGAAATTAAACCAACTAATTGAATCAACAATTTTTAATAAGGTTATTATTATTGTACTTACATCTTGTTTAGTATTGACTTTTCAAGAAGTCACCGACCTATGGATGACCTTAATTTACTAACGCAAAAATAGGCAACATAAACTTAATAGAAAAGCTCTATCTTCAGATGATAAATTAATGTTTGAACAACGTGAAAATATATCGATAGCGATAAATTACGTGTTACATAATCATGAACTGACGGATTAACGGATGCGGATATAGCTGGATGTGTACCTACACTTGCATATAAATAGAAAACTGAATCGAATTAAATTGAATTAAAATCTACTATACTTTATCTCGTTACAAGCAAAGGATTCTCGAGGGGAATCAAGTTAAAAATTACTACGTCAGCGAAAGCGTGATGAAAACGTTACGCGGAAAAAGGACAGTGTTTTATATGACATATTCCCAAATTGCGACGTATGATAATGCTTATAAATAATTCAGTAAAAGTGTATTCAGTGGCGTTTTTATTAAGATAGTAATTGTGATCGGAGACACCTCGGTACACGATATAAATTATTTATAAATAACAAAGGTATACATTTGTAATTTTGAATAGCTACATAAAAATAATGTTATTTGACAGAAGATAATTTTTAACAGTTTAAAGACATGCCCAGCTATTCTGAGAAAACTGATTTATGAAAAAAGTTTCACAATCTTAAAATCCAATTTAAAAGAACTTGACGTTGGGAAAACGAGCAATTACTTAGCTCTTCGTCTTGGAAAATCTAACACAAAGTACGATACAATACTGTGAACGGTAGGTATGGGTAGGTATAACTATTTAAATAATTTAGGAATTGTGGTCTATAGCCTCGGTTGCAATTTTATTTACTCTATGTCAAAATATTAGTAAATTACGTTTAAAAAAAACTATTTACATATAATTTTATAAGGTACATAATATATATAAAATTATAATTAAGTTAAGTAGGCACTAATAAAGATATTTGCTACATAATTGATTAGGCATATAGGTAAATAATATGTTGACAGTGGAGAAGTTTTTGATTTATAGTTCTATTGTTGGTGAAATCCCGCAGTTGGGTGTCGCTATTTTATAGTTTCTGGTAAAAATGAATTAATTAAATGACTTCCAAAAAGGAGGAGGTTATGCATTCGATTGTATGTATGTTTTTTGTATCACGAATCACGATCGTTTATAAAAAAGTACCAACCTTTTTGACTGATAGTACCTAAACAAGTTACAATGGTTTTAGTGATGCTACGTCTTTACTAGTAATACATACTCTTTGAGTTAATATAGCAACTCCTGCGGTTTCCCCCGCATGAGTTTTGAAAATCCCGCAGGAACTGCAAAGTAACCTAATTTACTTCTTATAACATCAGCAGTGAATGTTCGGTCAAAATCGGTCCGATCACCGATTCACCCACGTGAGTTTCGGAATCCAAACTTCTTTTAGAACCTTCTCCTTACAATAAAAAACATAACAAAAAAAAAGAATTAGCGAAATTCGTCCAGCCATTCACGCGTGATGCCGATACCGTGACCAAAGGAAATAGGGATTAATTTTTAACCAATTTCTAGAAAAGGAGGAGGTTGTCTATTCGTCTGTATGTTTTTTTTTTGTAAGTTGGTTACGTGATTACTTGAAGATGGCTGGACCGATCTCCCGAGTTATTCCCATTGTCATGAGTCAGGATCTGATAATGGGATTTTGGAGAAATCGAGGGAACTCTTCAAATATATAGTATTTCACGGTTTGCAGTTCGATTAGATAAATTGTTACTTTGGAAATTATAAATCGTTGCTCTTAAAAACGAAAAATTCACAAAAATTTGAACAAAAAAATTAAAACCGACTATACAAAACACACAAATATGCACTACGCTAAAAAGTTAAAAACAACAAAATAAGTACCGGTTGTAACCAAAAGACAAAAATGCACGTAATATTATTATTGGTATGTGCTACCTACTAATCGGTGCCAAGCCCGCTCGTGTCTGCCCACTTGGGTTGTTTTGTTCACGACGACACGCTCACATGCTTGCAATGTGGTGGGAGCGGACTTAGTCTATCTACCTATTACTTATTTGGCTTGGCACCGACTACAAATCGATCAGTAGGTAGCACCTATAAATAACAATATGACGGGCATTTTGTTTTTCGGATTAAATCGATATTTTTTTATTTTGAACTTTTTAACGTGTATTTTTGTGCGTTTAGATATCGGTTTAATTGTTTTTGTTAATTATATATGTATACTAGCTGTCCCCCGCGGTTTCACCCGCGGTAATTTCGGAGTTCCGCGGGAATTCCCGGATAAAAACTATCCTATCTTTTACGTTGGGCTAAATTACAACATAGTGACCAAATTTCATCATGATCGATTCAGTAGTTTAGGAGTCCATCGCGAACAAACAACGTGACGCGTAATTTATATATATTAAGATAAATAGCCTGTTGATATATAATCAATGCATTAACTAGTTACTTACTATTATATTCGTTATTTTTATTGTATGTCATTCTGATTATTACTTTTACTACCTGGGTTCTTATACAAATATACACTAAAGATTAATTTATTTATTTTATCCCTTTGCCTAGTTTAAAACAGGTACCTAAATTTTGTGCAAGGCATGATGCGTGTTCTTATATTCAATGCGTAGATACATCCATAACCGACATGTTTGGAGTCGCTTGCTCGGAAGTCCGTCGATTCGTCACGCGCGCCGCCGTCCCCCGTCCATCCGTTGTTTGTGAATCTTTCCCCTTGTTAACTGAGTTATCTTATAGATATACAACGCTCCTGCTGTAAGGAGTACGACCCTCTGAATAAATCTAGCGCACACTTGAAGAAATCCTCGACCGCGATTATTCATCAACGACACTTAAGTTGGTATCGATTTTGGTTTGTTATTAATTGATACAAATTATACCTACATGTATGTAAAATAGAAAGGGACATAGTAGCAGATAACAGCAGATAGTTATCTGAATTGTAATGATAGCTGAGTAACTTAGGTATTCCCGCAGGAACTTTTTTTTGTAAAATAAAATATCCTAAGTTACTCCTTATAACATCAGCTATCTGTCAGTGAAAGTCCTGTCAAAATTGGTCCAGCCGTGTCAGAGATTAGCCGGAACAAACAGACAGACAGACAAAAATTAAAAAATAGACAAGACAAAAAAAAAATGTGTAAGCAAGTACCGTATATACTTTCATAATTATGCATTTAGTGAAAAGCTGTTAATTTGAAGTTACAAACAGATACTTCAATTTTATTTATATGTACAGATATAAATAGACAGACAGTCAATTAAAAGTTAAGTAGTTAAGTACAGAGTTAAGGGATAACGAGTGTCAAACTGTTCATTACTACAATAAGAAATAATTTTGTTTTTAAATTTTTTCCCATAAGTAAAGGGTTTTAAAAAAAAACCGTTTAAAACATTTTTAAAAAGCTCTTTTTCAGTCATATCATCAGCTGTGTGCCAATGTTGAAGTTTGAAGTTATTCTTTGGGGTTGGGTGTTACGACTTTGCTATTCATCGCTATTCGGATATACTATTATCAAAAATTATGAATAACACCAAAATATGGATCCGTTCGGCCCCCTGCCGGCCTCCGACTAACCCTCTTTATAAAATACTAGCTGTTCCCCGCGATTACACCCGTGTTAATTTCGGAGATCCCGCGGGAATTCCAATATAAAAAGTATCCTATGTCCTTCTCTGTACCCCTGACAACGTATATGCAAAATTTCATGATGATTGGTTGAGCCGCCTAGGCGTGAAAGCATAACTAAATAAATTTGGAAGTGCATCACTGGAGGATTCTCTCAGAGGAGAAATTTCGCAAACACTATTTGTCATCCATCATATTATTTATTATTACTTATATACAAGCTGTGCCCCGCAGTTTAACCCGCGCTAATTTCAGATATCCCGCAAGAATTTTGAGATAAAAAGTTGTCTAAGTTACTCCTTATAATATCAGCTATCTGCCAGTTAAAGTCCCGTCCAAATCGGTCCAGTCGTTTCAGAGATCAGTCGAAAAAAACAGACAGACTGACCGACAGACAGAAAAAAAAAAATAACAATTGATTTTTGATGTAAGTGAAAAGCTATTAATTTGAAATTATAAACAGACACTTCAATTTTATTTATATGTATAGATGTAACTAAAAATCTATTGAAATTTTTGTAAAAATCTAATAAAAATGTAACCGGTATTAGTCCGCAAGTATAAACTTTAAATTGATTGGTAATAGATGAAAATGCATGGGAATTAATTAATTAATTAATTTGTAATAGATTAACTAAGTACTTACCTACTCCAGTTAATAAGTTAGAAGTATAAGTTATAACTTGTATCAAAGAAAAGATTTAAAGAGTTTTGTTACCTACTTTTAAAAATAAATAATAATGATAAAAGTTTATCATGGTCTACACTTTGTACGCTGTCCATATAATTGCAACTACAACAAAAATACTAAAATGCACAATTACGTAGCGAAGTGAATAAAAATGTTAATAAAATTGGTGCATTCTGTACTCACCTGACGTGGTGCAGCAAGCTGTCAGTACCGCTATCCATATCGCACAATATAAATGTATAAAAAAAGTCATTTTGTCCCGATCACATCAGAAGACGATCGAGTGTGATGGATGTTTCGACGGTATTCACCTTTGTCGTGGGCCACAGACGCGTGGTGTCGGGGGCGGCGGCGCGACGAGCGGCCGTCCCATCTCTGGGCGGGCAGCGGAGGCACTGCCGCGGGGCGCCGCTCCGTCGAACAACCACCCCGATAAACAACGCCGAGGGAACCGGGAGCAAACAGACAAGCCGTCTCGCTAGCCACCGCAACGGAAGCATAATAAAATAAGACAAAAGTCGAACACCCCCTGAAAACAATACAATAACTCGCATCAAGCAAATTGGGCTTTTGGCCCCTTTTTTTCTGGCACCGGTCGATCTTTCCAGAGATACGCATTTTTAGGATTATTGGGACTTGGGACAGAGGCGTTGTTTGAATTTATTTCCTTTAAAGAGTATGTATGATAAATAAAATTCAGATAAGCGACCTAAGGACGAAAGTTATACCATGCATAGTGCATACATAGGTATATAAGTATATTTTTTGAACTGAAATTTAGTAGAAGATTAACTTTCCAATGGTAAAATAGTAAACTCTTTATACCACACCAGAAAAAATAACATTATTTCTTAAAAATTTAACGGCACCTGTCGCTTTACGCAATATCTTTCAGGCAACTTTTATATCAGATAGACAGAATTGAAGAATATTTAAAAAATATAATAGACTAGCTGTCCCCCGCGATTTCATCCGCGGTAATTTCGGAGTTCCCGCGGGAATTCCGGTATAAAATCTATCCTATCTTTTAAGTTGGACCATATTATAAATGATTACAAAATTTTATCAAAATCCGTTCAGTAGTTTCGGAGTCCATCGCGGACAAACAACGTGACACGTGATTTATATATATTAAGATAAGATAAGATATAATATCTAGGTATCGAATAACTTGGATGAAAAAGACGGAATAATCCATATTCGATAATATAGTGGACTGCTTAACTACTTAATAATTGCTCATACCTATAAACGAAATACGAATGTTAAGTAGCACCAAGTTTGTGCCAAAAATCTTTTGCTATACTATTCTGCGCGTTAAACGGCTGACTGGTAACTTATATGCGATCGGAATGACGAGTTGAGAATCGGTGAAATGACACAATGTCGACATAACGTGGACATATATGTAAGTACATTCCCGAAAGTTATTACTTAAAAAATCGGCCAAGTGCGTGTCGGTCGTCGGACTTCGCACATGCTTCAGTAACAAATGTAGAATATAAGAGCCGTCTGTGAGTGCAGTAGCAGAGGCAGAAAATGAAGCGTCTCTTGAGCTAGATGTTACAGATTTCTTCGTAAATAATGCAATTAGAAGTTATTACGTGTTCAAACAAATTAAAAACCGCATACTACGCTCGCAACACCGCGTGCCCGATATTGCGTGCTATCGAGTATCGGCTCGCGTGATGCTTTATATGGGGCTAGGGGGAGGGGCTTATCGCTACGCTACGCTCCGCTCATAGTACTCGTGGCGCGCGTAGACCCAATGCAGCGGCTTGCCGCCGCGCGCCGCTACCGTGCCGCCCGCATCGCTTCGGTACTACGCGTTTAACTGCAAAATAAAGTTGGTTTTAACAAAAAAAGTTATAGAATATGAATGTTGGTATTTTTTGGTAAAATATACGTAATAATAATAGTAGATTTTACAACAAGTGCACAAAACGAACCACTTTTATCCGAGACTTTTAGCAGCCCTAGCAGATAGCAATGTCGAGGATAAAATGGTTTTGCGGACGAGTTATATACTCGGCTTTTCACTTTGATTACGAGGAAATAAAACAGTAGTAGGTCTAACATAACATTTCTTTAATTAAAATTCAAAGTAAAATTAGTACAGCTGGGAATACTGAAGGAAATTGTTTTTCCCGGCATATTAACGGTATTTATGTCTTAAAAAACACATAAGGCAAATAAATTAAAGTAAATATTATAAAACTAGATGTGCCCGCGGTTTCACCCGCGGTAATTTCGGAGTTCCCGCGGAATTCCGGGATAAAAAGTACTCTATGTCCTTCTCTGTACCCCTGACAACGTGCATGCAAAATTTCATCCAAATCCGTTCAGTCGTTTTTGCGTGATTGAGTAACAAACATCCAAACATCTATACATCCACACTTTCACATTTATAATATTAGTAGGATAACAAATTCTATCCATGAACGTCTTATTGTGTTTGGCTGTATGGCTCATTTTCTTTGCCTTAATATAGATACACTAGCTGTGCCCCGCGGTTTCACCCCCGGTAAAATCGGAGTTCCTGTGGGAATTCCGGGATAAAAAGTACCCTATGTGTTAATATGATGTATAAGCTATATTATTGTAAAGTTTCATTTAAATCCATTCAGTAGTTTTTGCGTGAAAGAGTAACAAACATCCATCCATGCATTCATCCATCCATCCATCCATCCATCCATACATACTTACAAACTTTCGCGTTTATAATATTAATAGGATTTATGAGTAGATACGTTAATGCACTTGTACACAAAATTCGATTATGCGTAGCCTATATCCTGCACAAACAAGCACTTTCAGAGCATGAGAAGTGAAAAAAAATATTTATTACCAAGTTTTAAGTTTAACGAAAAGTTGGAAAACACTTTGGTGCAAAATGTTGTAAAAAAAGCTGAATTTGGCGGTTTTTCATGCCTTTGTTTTTCAGATGTTTTTTTCTACTCAATGCTCTATATTCAACGATACCTTCGGTATAGATAAACAAAACATGTTTGCGCCTCCCTTTAAAATCATAAAATCATTTTTATTTATTCATTGGAGAAAAAACAGACACAACTTGGGATATAGTTATATTAAAAATATTTTTTGACAACTTGTATAGCTTTGGGTCATTATCATACGTATACTGTACAAATTTCAAGACTGTAGCTTCTACGGTTTGGCTGTAAAACCCGTGTGGCTGACGATAGAGTAGTAGTGACAGTAATAGAACCGTTTGGACTATTATACGTAAGTATAATACTTCTTCCATAATCAACTACCTAATAGGAGTTTGTGGATCATCGTGTTCCCCTGGTCATAGTAGTGGGAAGCTTTACAAAGTGACTGTGGATCACATTATAATTTTGTTAAAAAAGTCAAAGTCAACCTTGAACATATACCAACAGGCAACCTTTGACACACTAAAAAATAAACTTCTGTGGTGTAGATATTTTTTCAAAATGTATAGGAGATACCATTATTAACCTACTTCATGTATACTGACGAATATTTGTTTCGTGGCAACTTCATCATGTAGTAGTTATTCATTGGCCCTTGTAAAAATCCACTCTATATTATATTTTGTAAACGCGCCATATGAATTATACAACTTTAAAAAAAAAAAATAATAATAACAGATTAAAAAAGCAACTGCAAAAAGCATTTGAGGGAAATGTAGCATGAATAATCACATTTCCCGTCCACTATGCACAATAACGAGCGTCTGAGGGCAAGAATGTGTAGCGTTATTGCCGAATCATGCACCGCAGCGATACTGTTCCGACAACCCGACACTGAAGCTCTATAGCCAGTGCTCTATAGAATTCCTTATTTACACCGACAAAGTTTATAAAAAAATATATGGTAGAGAATTACACCCTATCATCCCTAGTGTCACTTCCACCCAGTTCTATTAATTTATTGTTATATGGTATAAGAGACAAAAAGGATAGACGTCACTGAATAGATCACTGTTTATTCAAAATTTCGGGATTCTGATGGATGTTATTTTGTCACGTCAATATTCATATACTCTGGAACAAATGAGTTTACACTAGTAATTGGTACAGTTTTACCTCAAAAGTGATTATACAGAAGACAGTCTATTTTTTTAAATGGAGAAAAAATAGATACAAATTTACACATAGCTAGAAAGAAAGAATAAAGAAAGAAAGAAAGATTTATTTAAGTACAAGTCGATTAATAATTGTTTTTAAGGAAACGAAACTTTAAAATAATACACAAATGACGCATCAAAACGTTAACAGTTTATTTATTTATTTATTCAATGCTTGCTAAGTGTACAGAGTAAGGTTTTAAATATTAATGCAGTGAGCTTATGAATTAGGTACATTTACAGGTGTTGCAACTATACCTATTTATAGCATTATCATTTCCTTGTCACATTCAATAAATAATAATTATAATAAACTCAAAATCAAAATATATAAATGTCAAGATCAAAGAAACTAAAGACAATATCATGAAATTCATCAATAATAATTAAATAATATCAATATTCAATGATGCAAAAGTCAATACTTATTAAAAATTACAAAAATTAAAAAAATAAAATAAAAAAGAAATCGTCAAACAATAACAATATCAAAAAATAAAAGAAAACCATTAAAAATCAACAACAGCAACATTGTAAACTTTCATGCAATAGAAATAAATAATAGTTATATAATATATACAATAAAATATCCATTCAAAAAAAAAGCGAAGAACCGTCTATCTAAAGCCGCTACTAAAGAAGTCTTTAATAGAATAATAATTGCATTCCACCAATTTCTCAAAAAGAGCACGCTTAAATTATGTTATTGTTAAAGATTTCATCTCATCAGATAAACTATTATACGTTTTGATTGCCATACAGTAAGAATTATTCTGAAATAAGGCTAGCCTTTGTCTTGGAATACACAATCTACTGTTGGGTAGTTCACCATTGGTTATAAAAAAGCTTGGATGTTTTTTAACAAATAAATATATTTCGTACAGGCAAGGCAGTGGCAATATTTTAAGTTCTTTAAAAAGTGGTTTGCAGCTCTCTCCATACTCGGCTGTGCAAATTGCCCTTATACACTTTTATTGGACTACAAAGATTCTCTGCATATCAATCGAATTGCCCCATAGAATAAGTCCATATCTAAAGCGTGACGATACGTAACCATGGTATGCTGTTAAAGCGACTTGTTTGCCAGCAGTTTGTCTTATTCGTCTAAAAGCATACACAAAACGATCGATTTTGTTTAGCAGCGTATTTATGTGTGGTTTCTAGGAGGAATATTTGTCAATACATATCCCTAGGAATGTATATTCCGGCAACTCCTCTACATTAACACTATTATAACTAATGTTAAGTTCTATCGGAATACTTCGATATGTTTGAAATTTAATCAACTTAGTTTTAGTTACATAAATATTTAAAGTTTTGTACAACACTAGTAATATTGAAACTTCCGGTGTAAATTAGGTCTGAGACCAGAGTACAGTAATAATGCTCTCCTTAAGCTTTACTGTCCCCTCGCAGCATCATACTCGAGATCTCTTGTCAGGGAATAAGATAACATCAGTGACACCAGCAATCACATAAAGCTGGAAAATATTTAACTTTGAAAATATCTCTCGGACTTTAAGTTTTATTACTTTTATATACTCAAAGTTAAATTTCAAACTATCGAATCAGTTGAGATTTTAATAAAATTTTCTTTTATGTCTCAAAATGAATGTTCCTTTTGCAATATCTAGTATGATATAGAGTTAGATTACCTACTTTGTTTTCTTTTCAAAGTAATCTATACTATAATAAAAGAGTAGAATCCGCGATTCTGTATATCGAATATTTTTACCTAAAATTAAGAGGGGTGATAAAAGAAGAGTAACCAAACACAAAAAAAAAAATATTAAAATTATTTTCTGTCTGTCTGTCTGTTCGAATAATCTCTGCATCTACTGAACGGATTGTCATGCGGATTTCATAGGTAGATTAAGCTTAGTCTGGAGCTACATATAGGCTTTGTTTCATTGAAATCAGATGTCGGGAAAAAAAGTTGTTGTATAAAAACCTTTCACGCGGGTGAAACCCCGTGGCACAGCTAGTAAGTAAATATATTAGGTATTGTAACGAGGCGGCCGTATGCCACTCGGTATGATATTCCGCCTCATTTCTAATACTTTTTTTAATCTGTTCCTTATACATATATTTAAAATTTGTTGTGACTTTTTAGACAGAACTACCAAGACCTTATCAAGAATACAACTCAAAATTACAAAAATTATATTTTATTTACTACTAATTTTGCCCCGCGGTTTCACCCGCGGTAATTTCGGAGTTCCCGTGAGAATTCCGGGATAAAAAATACCCTATGTCCTTCTCTGTAACCCTGACAACGTGCATGCCAAATATCATCCAAATCCGTTCGGCCGTTTTTGCGTGATTGACTAAACGTATATGCGAAGATAAGAGCTCAAAAGCGTATTTTCATCCGACTTACTTCAAATTTATCGTCACTGCTCAGCTCCTATGTGTCTTAGCGTTATGTTATATAGCTTATAAACTGCCCAGGAGTATGGACTACAATCGTAACAAGTTTGGTTAAAATCCCTTCAGTAGTTTTTGACCCATGCGTGCACATACACGCAGACAGTACAGACAGACAGGCAGGCAGACAGACAGACAGACAGACAAAAAATTTACTGATTGCATTTTTGGCATCAGTATCGATCACCATTCATCCTCCAATATTAATTTTGAATATATATTCAATGTACAGAATTTACCTCTCTACGGTGTTATTAAAAGAGATATTATTATCTATGTATCTTTAGATTAGGCACTGTTGATGTTTGTTTCTTTTTCTTATGTGTTATGTTTCAACACAACAGTGCTGAAATAAATGTATTTTCTTCTTCTTCTTCTTTCTTCATAAGTATATAGATAGATATAGATTTCTTGTGTTTCTTCTGGGGCAATACCTAAATTGAATTTGAATTACGTAGGTATATAAAAATTACTTATCTACTAATATCAAAACTTGTTTTCTACACAAGCATAAGCCGCCTCTGTGAATTTTAGCGTATTTCAAGAAAAAATATTATTATATTCAGGTTCTTTTTTAAAAAACTTATGTAGAGCTTATCTAAACTAAAATGACGCGCTCCACTACTTCAATAACAGTTTTAGATGTGCGGGATCATGTATCAGATAATATGTATTTAATAGTGTGAGTGCGGCGACAGTATTGCGCACTTGTGATGAATATACAGACCAGATTTATATGTGTCGTATCCATATTTTAACGGTTGGGCGTGTGCGTATACCCGATGGAGGGGCGCGTCATTTTAGCTTAGATGATATCTACCTACTATAATAATATTTCTAACTCAATACCACTATTTATTTTGCTAGCGCAACATTTGTTTATTCATAATCTACGCTAATCCATATCGCCTTTCCGTTTCCTTAGATTAGTATTGTTTGTTTAATGGCGTAAGATAGAAATATTTTGCAGTAGTGTCCAAAGCCTACACCTGTGTTCATGGGTCGAGCGTTAGCTGAAGCTCACTATACAAAAAACTAAATAAAATTTAGGGATAATAACTTAATTGAGTAACATAATATTAATTGTTGTAGAACCCGCGGTTATATATTGGGGCGTTGGTTGCATGTTGGTTAGTTGGGTTGGTTGGCCTCATCTTCCCAGAACGCGCCGCATCGCGCGGGTTGTTCACCCCTGCCGCACCATAACGACGTTTGTAACGACCACTCTTCGTAGCTCATAACTTTGTTTAAAGCCAATTGATGCGCTTTAAAAGATATTTTCTATTCTCACTTGACAATGTTACAGTTCGGGTATACCCGTATTGCTACAAGTTACGATACAGACGCAAGACGACGTCAAACTTTGCCAGACGCGACGGCGGCGGTGGAGTAATATAAATTGTACAATCTTTTGGTCATAGTCTCATAGTCTTTTGATAATTACTTAAGTGACCGATAGGTACGCTATCTACGCTCAAGATTTCTAAAATACTTTGGATATTTTCTGTTTGGATAGTGTCTGTCAGTTTCTGTTCTGTTATTAAAAACATTTTTTTTTAAGTCTCAAAAATTGTAAATATTTTTGATCAGGTGTTTTATTTTCGAATACACCTACAATCTACATAATATATAATAAATTTAATTTAAATTCTGATAAAGGCAAAACTCGATTACAGTAAATTTTCTCCATAGAAAAAACAAATCCAAAGTTTTTATCTGAGAATTCTTATCTTCTATACAGGGTTGAAACGAAGCGTGTTCAGAGATTATTTCATCAACTTTAATGATATTGTAAAACTTTAAAATTATATGGAATAGGCATTGCTTAATTCTTAATTATAGGAATAAAAAATGTTGTCAAAAATTTGTGGATCAGTAAATATCCTCCTAGGACAAATCTTATACTCGTCCTATGACACTCGACTGTTTCAGTACTAACGTTTTTTTAATTATTATTGGGACATTTTGGTCTTAGACTGCTTGTATTTGAAAGAGACTCTCGGGAATAAGATTTATTCATTTTTGTAGCTATTTATACCACATTACCTGTTGATTCATGAAAAAGTAACCGAAAATTGTACTTCAAAAGCACTAGGTACCTACTCCGCAAGCCTAAGAGAATTCTCATCACGTTTAATCCATTAACCGATTCATAAGAAATTGTGGTTGATGGAAATAAATGGTAGTTACTTTCTTCGCTACTCGTTTCTGTAATAATGCACACCTTTTGCCATACAAATTCCTTTTTTTATTATATTAAAACATACTCGTATTCTGAAGAAAATTCTAAGTATAATATATTCAACTAAATAGAATATTTAGGTATATGAAAAGTAAAAATATACCTACCTATTCAACATGTAGAATTTAATATAAACTCTCTCTTACCATAAAGATACTTTCCTAAAACCTTGTAAATAGTACATTGTTATCCTAGGGGTGAAAGTAAGAATCTTTCTCCCGAGGATAATACTGTGCTTTTCATTAGTCAAAATAAAAATAGGAATTAGCTAAAGAAAAAAATTAGTGAATTTTATTTTACATAAATCAACCATTAGGTGTGCTACTGGCCAGTAAGGATACCCCCTATGACATAAAAAAAAAACTTGAGTTTCTGCAGTATCCAGCTGTCAGTTGAAAGCGATTCTCCCTAGGGCTGAAAAGGGTTACTTTCAACCCGCTTCTCAGGCAACTTCAGACCTACTTTCCGAGTATGAGTAATGAAAATGAATTTATACCCACTTTAATATTGCTTCGACATATCGATGCTTATTATCACGTTAATAAGGTTAATCTTGGGAAACACTCGATATTATGTGGTATTGTTTTTTTTTTCCGCAAAATACCTGTTCGATTTTCTAATATATTTATGTAAGTTTATCCTGTGCAGATATATATATATATAAGCATATACATAAAACAAATACGACGTCTACTTACTGAATACATAACAAATTTTATTTGTTTCTGTCTCACTCGCAAATATAGAGAGATTTTGAAAAATATTCGTATCACGTATATCTGGGTCCGTTTGCTAGTTAATTTGGCACTGGCTCACTCCTGTATGTAATCGAGCCCGCTACTTTACGAGTGTACCTACTTACCAGCTACCATTCGGCCTCTATAATACAGCCTAGATAGGTTCGGTGTGTTACTGAAAACATTCTATGAGGTTATTTTATGAGAGTTTTATTTGTTTTCAAGTGGGGATATAAGATGTGGATATAAAAAAAAATATGATAACTTTTTATGTTAAAATAAATACGTAATTCAATAGATACTAATATTATTCATGTCATAGTTTTTCTGTGTGTCGATTACATTTAATGAAGTTTCGCATACACTTTTTCAAGTGTACAGAAAAGGATATCGGGTACTTTTTACACCGGAAATCCCGCGGAACCTCCAAAATTAACGCGGGTGAAGCACGGGGAGTTATTTATGGTATAGTTAAAACTTCTTCATTTACTCGTAACAACTTTGAGTTATAAACTCATCTATTGAAAAGCTTCTGTTTTTCACAAAAGAACAATAGATACCTATTTCATTTATAGAAAACTAGCTGTGCCCCGCGGTTTCACCCGCGGTAATTTCGGAGTTACCGTAGGAATTATGCATGGATAAAAAATAAAAAGTATATGTCTTTCTCTATAAACGTGCATGCCAAATTTCACCCAAATCCGTTCAGCCGTTTTTGCGTGATTGAGTAACAAACATCCACACTTTCACATTAATTATAATATTAAGTAGGATATAGGTTTTTCTTAATTATGCCTACCTATAGTTTATAGCAAAAAACTACATAATACTTATACCTAAGTACATACGTAATAATGATTAACTTTGAATGTTTCGAACGTCTGTAGTAATAGGTAAAATTCAGTTCAAAAGTTGTTATTTCGTATGAAAGTTGGTAAATCAGCAAGAAAATGCAGATTGAAAGAAAGCTATTTCCAACAAAACGCTTCGCATCGGCTCAGAGATTGGTTCTCGTCTCGCTCCGGTGCCCGAAGGAAGTTGCTGGCCACGCTGAACCTATTTTTATTATTTCCTAGTCGCATTTCTGTATTCTGATAGTTGTACAGTATTAATCTTAAATAAGCAGTAATGTCTACGGAAAATGGATAAGCGCTGGTGTTAAGTTATCACTGAATAAAGGATTTTATTGTATCAGCAAGAAAGCTGTTTCCCGCGGACACGCGGTTTTTTCGTAGTTCTCGTGGGAATTCCGTTATTAAAACTACCCTATGTCCTTTTGAATACCCCTGACAACGTGTAAACAAAATTTTATGATGGTCAGCTGAGTAATTAAGGCGTAAAAGCGTAACAAACAAGTAAATAAACTCACATTCACAATCGCATATCGCACATAGCCTCGCGCATCGCGCATAGTTTCAATTGAATTTATTGAATTAGATAAAAAAATTGATCGCTATCAAACATTAAAAATATTGACTGTTTTCTAAAAACTCTTGAAACTACTTGCTTACAAACTATAATATAAAAAAGAACGTACAATTTCTCTGCCTCCTTTGGAGAAAACGAAAGTCTTATCTCCTTGCTTTTATTATTTTTCTGAGTCGGACCGCAATATTATGCGAGACGGCATAGCAGATGGATCAGAAATCATAAATCTGACGTCTAAACATGTTTGCTTTGAAAACATTTGCTTCAAAAATTTCTTTTATTTCTTTTATTACAACATTACTCGTGACATGGGGATAACGGATTTTTTTTACAGACTGTAATTTAAAAAAAATATGTGTATCAACTTGAAAATCAACAGCAGATCAGCAGCAGTGTGCTCCTATAATATATACCTACCCCAACCACCCCAAATAAAACCACTAACATCTATACTTACAACAATAGTATTCAAATTATTGTGAGCATCGTATGCATCTTAAACAGACAGAATATGTTTAACAGGCTTGTTTGTTCCAATTAGTTTTTTTTGCTATGAAATATTTGACAACGTGTGTGCTGAGCACTGATTTTAGAAAATAGCCAAGCATTTCAGGTAAAGGTTATCACTTGAATTCTACAACATTCAAAGTGACCATAATTATCCATTCAACAAAAGTTAGGTTTCATGTTAGATTTATCCCCAAGTGTTTCTCTCAAAATCCAGTTTAGTTGGTATGGTAATTGTGAATATTTCTTATTTAATGATATATTATATTTGACGTTAAGATGATATCGATGCATAAGATGCTTAGAACTGTATACTATTGTTGTGGAGGTGTTGTTGAGTTTTTTGGAAGTGTGGAACTATGTAAGTATGCATATTCATGTACATATAATGTACATATTATATAGTAATATATGTTGTGCTGAACAGCAGATAATACGTATACGTGTATTTGCCGTATTATAGATAGTAAAGTGCTTGCATATCGACAAGAGACTGACCACATGTAGGTGCCTATAGAAAAGGAGTGAATGCTAGTGTTAGGTCCTAAGCTAATAGTAGGTAAGCGGCTTAGCTCACCTTTGTCCTTTTGCCCTGACAGGTAATTCTTAAGTAATTTAGTTCTTTGTTAAGCATTTTATAGTGTGTTATGGCACAGTTCTAGAAAATGTAGGTAGTACAATACAATACAAGCACAAAAGAGCACATCGAATTCCGAACTTTTAAACAAATAGCTTCCACTTTTCAGGTTTCGCGGGTTCGATCCCTGATTCAGAGTTAACATTGATGTATGGATAAACTCGAAATCCTCTTAATTCTTTTGGATTTAAAAAATCCAGCTACGTTGTTCCTAAGTGAAATAAGGCTTTAAATTCCGGAATTCCCACGGCAACTCCGAAAGCGAGTGAAAACGTGTAGCAGAAATAGTATACTGAATGCAAAGATTTTAAAGAAATAAATAAGCATAGCACTTCGTCACCCCCTCGCACGAGAATTTATTAGCTTTCACGCTTATCACGCCAAGTGTCTCACTCAGTGGGCTTCAGTGAAATTGTTCGCATTCCCTCCCTCGACCGAGCGGGCATAGTTGGGCTTGGGAGAACTTCCGCGGGCACACTTCGAACATCATCGACCACCCAACATAACCGTGTGAAATTCACCACACTGTTATCTATCGCACATCAATGTGAATATCTGACGAAATAAAAAAAATATACACACCGGCAGAATTAGCGGAACATAGAAAGGCAGAGTATAGAAATAATTACGTATATATATTAAAACAAATAATAATTAGACGTGAAGTAATAAATTAATATACATATTTTAACACTTTAAAAGTTTGTAATTAAATTATTAAATTTTATTTAAAATAATAATAAAAAAAACACTTTTTCTCTAATTTGTGGGCACACAAATAATGTTGCAAATTAAAGATTACTGTGATTTTAACACTAAATAAATGAACGATTAATAACGTGTGTTTCCCCTTCGTGATTCCACTTTTATTTGCAACATTGTCTGTGTTCTCACAAACTAGAGAATTTTTTGTTTTTTTTTTAATTTTGATTACTTTTAATAAAATTTTACTAAAAACTTCTTAAAGTCGATGTTAAAAGATGTATATTAGTTTATTACTTCATGCCTGATAATAATTTGTTTTAATATATATACGTAATTATTTCTATACTCTGCCTTTTTATGTTCCGCTAATTCTGCCGGTGTGTATATATAGAAAAGCGACATGTTGAATTTCAGTGACTATCCTTACAAATGAGAAAGTAAGTTTGTTTGTTACGCTTTCAAATGAAATTTTGCATAGTTACAGGAGGAAGCTCTGAAGATAAACAGGGAATTCATTCACGTAACGAAAAATAGTTAGAGAGACAACAGTTGCATAACGTAAATAATGCCTTCATCACGGTAATGTTATATTTTAATTTTTTACACAAAATTCTACGTATTTCATCAGTGGCACAGCTTCATTACAATTCATCTTAAGTAGGTTACCTACTTATAATATAATTTAAATAAGTAATAAGATTTAGATACTTACAACAAAAACTGCAGTAAGTACCTAACCGGGTGGTTTCGAATTAAAATCACTTTTTCTTTCATACCTATTTCCATTGCCCACCCTAAAGCGCACGACGCGCGACGCCGGGTGAGCGTCATTTTGAATTCATGAATGTTTTATTACAGAGTCGACGCGCGCCCGCCAGAGAAAAATGCGACACAATTCATCCACTCTCGTCATGGATACTAACCGCGTGTTCTTCGCTGGGCTCTTATTCACTACTAGCTGCGCCCCGCGGTTTCACCCGAGGTACTTTCGGAGTTCCCGCGGGAATTCCGGGATCAAAAGTACCCTATGTCCTTCTCTGTACCCATGACAACGTGCATGCCAAATTTTATCCAAATCCGTTTAGCCGTTTTTGCGTGATTGAGTAACAAACATCACATTTATAATATTAGTAGGATGACCAGCATTTTTTTTTATATCTCGAGTTCCAGATGGAATTTCGAAAAAATCGAAACATGAGTATCTAAGTTAGACCCTTAGCAATACAACAAAAACACCGCATTAAATTTGGTGCAGCAGTTTTTGCGTAGCACGAATACGAACATACAGACAGACAGACAGACAGACAAAAATTCTAAAAACGGTATTTTTTGTTTCTATATCACTCATAGAGTCGCATAAATTTATTTTTTCTTATTTATCTCCCATGTACGTCTGTACAGACATCGACCTGTAACAATTTTATTACATGTATAGATGACCATTATAAGTTCCGTTAACAAAACGCGCCACTTAAATTGATTTTTTACGTACTCAAATAAGTTTCACTACAAAAAATACATTTTCAACTAGTCTTATTACATTAAAGAATGTTATTTTCTAATATTTTAACATCTGAAGCATTTGGGATTGTGTTTTTGGTACGCACGTTATGATCGGGGAATGTTGTGGGTCATAGTGAATAAGGGCCCTGAAATCCGATTCCGCTCGCGGAATGCACGAAACCTCACCATGTAGGTAGGTACTTCTATAAAAGTCTCACCACGTTATCGATAGGTTACCTACTAGTGTACCCGTATTAAGCCGATCTGTTGTCACGACACGGCAGGAGTATATAAGAGAGAGGAAAGATTTTTATTGATAGGAGCCGGGCGATTTTTTGTTTTGCTTGAGCAGAATGGGTTTAGCACGAAAAATGTCGCCACTATTAGTGGGGAGTGGGTGTCCGTAAATGCAATCTCTTGAGCCATTGATTTATTTTGATAACAATGTTTTTATTCAGAGAGTTGTTAAGGTTTCGTAATGAGTGGGTAACATGAGACAGTGTACATCTGAAGTACGTCTTTGCCGCTTAATAGCATCCTCGACAACGAGAAGCACTTGAACGCCTCGTTGAGCGCCAAGCACTGGCTTAGATCTTGGAAACTTTGGAGATGATACAACTTTTGATAGGTACATATTAAAGAAAAAAAAATGTTAGGTATAAACTTAAAAAAATATTTAGATAATCACCGTCTTTGAATATTTGATTGTTGATAATTATCATAATATGTATAACGTAAGTTTTAATGATAGGTAGTATAAACTTGTTTTACCCAACAAGTAATCTTTATTTTATTTATTGAAATTCAAAGCCTAGATAATCTGCACGACGTTTTCACGAAGAAAACTCTACACTAGAAACATTTTAGGCGTGCTTCAGTTTTTATATAATTACTAGCTGTTCCTCGCGGTTTCACCCGCGGTAATATCGGAGGTCCCGCGGGTATTCCGGGATAAACAATACGTAACGTAAGTACCTTATGTCTTTCTCTGTACCCCTGACAACGTGCATGCAAAATTTCATAATTATTGGTGGCGCCGTTAAGGCGTGAAAGCGTAATAGACAGACAAACAGACGGAGTTACTTTCGCATTTATAATATTAGGAGGGATTAGTAAGGAGTTGAGGATGTATATTGTATATATTATGTATCTAGGCACTTCTGTTTCACCGGCAATCGGCATTAATTTCAAAGTTTCCGCGAAAATTCCGGGACGAAAATTAGGTAACACCCTTTACTCTACCCCTGGTAACGTGTATGCAAAATTTCATGATGATCTGTTGAGTAGTTAAGTCGTTAAAGCAAACAAACAAACTCACATTCGCATTTAAATAGTAAAGATAGTTAGGATTAGATATTTGATTTAATTATTTGTCTATCGTGTCCATCGTAGCTCTAGTGCCATCAGTTAATTTATTGATGTAACCATCAATAACGCTCATCATTCAGCATGAATAATCTTATATTCAAGCATTTCCGAAGCAGACTGTACATGTACAAATGCGTAAAAGACTCAGGCTAGACGCAGAGGCGCCAACCGATCACGCAATGAACAACTCCACTCAGCAAACGACGCTGTTTACTCCCGCATTCACATTGTCAATGTGGGTCAATGTACTGGGCGATAACTACATATCAATTTGGCTGCCAACTTTTACGTAACAACAGCCTAGGACATAGGATTCTTTGCTGAAACACTCGGCTTCGTAGATGTCTAGTTAAAAAGCCGAGTATATATCGTGTCAACTGTAATATCTATCTACCTACATATAAAAGAAGCTAAATTTTGTAAAAACATCAGCTGTTCCACGCGGTTTCGGTCGCGTGTATTTCGGGATTCCCTCGGGGACAAGATACGGGTGTCTCGCCGTTTCTAAGTGAAAGAGTACATAATTATATACATACACACTCACAAGTCACAAAGTTTCTCATTATTATTATTATTATGATTTTAAGAACACATATTTACACTAATACAGACACGTAATGGGTAATAAATAATTTTAACAAAGAAGTTTACTTTAAAAAAGGTGTCACAAAATGTTACCTAGGAGTATAGTATTTATTTTATAGGTATAACACTATCTAATACCAGCGGTTTTCCGCACTTTCACCCGCTTTTATTTCGGAGATCCCACGGGAATTCCGGGTTAAGAGTAAGTATTTAATTTGTAATTTAGTGGTGTCATTTGCGCTAATTTCGCAGTTACCGCAGGAATTCCGGGATAAAAAGTACCCTATGTCTTTTTCTGTACCCTTGAAAACATGTATGAAAAATTTTATGATGATCATTCGAGCCGTTAGGGCACGAGAGCGTAAGAAACTCTTTTTCGCATTTATAATAATAGTAAGGATTTATTCGCGATATTTTCAAGTCCAAAAATGCAGATAGGTTGGTTATACACTCCGTAGTCTATGTATGTGTCCTAGCCACATCAAATAATGGGCTAATTCATGTTGTGCCGGCCATATCATGAAATAGTGCCATTTCATGAAATGGTGACATTGCATATTATAATGGTCGGCCAAATCATGAACTATGAAAGCAAAATATGGCGGTAATAATTGACCATTTATTTGGTCTGCAGTACAAACCTAACTTAACCCGGAATTATGATCTAATGGTAATATATTATCAATTCATGATGTAGCCAATTCTTAGATAATATGGCCACGACATACCTAATTATGCACGAAGCTACAAGTTTCCTCTATCCATTCCTTTAAAGTTTCAAAATAAATATATGGTTCGTGAAAACATTTTAAAGTATTATAAAGGCAATTATTGTAACAAAAGCTACAACAAATATTTAATGAATGACTCGCCTCATTAAAATGTAGCGGAACGTCCTGCGGGGTCGAAGAAATAAATAGAAATTTTAATTTTAACTATGCATGTTTCAAGTAAAATTAAAATCATGATAGTTCGTGTCTAAAATATGTATTATTTATATTTTATTTATTTGTTAGCTTTTTCTGTTATTAAATCCATGGTTTGTCAAAATACGGAGGTTCAAATAACAAACAGTCAGATAAAGCTGTATTTTATAATACTTTAATGGTGTGTGCGTTAGGTATAATAGGTACTCTACATAGATTGATTCATTCGTTAGAAACTTTTAAACTTTTATTATAATACCTTTACGTATATTACTAGGGCTGTTCCCTGCGGTTTCGCTCGCATTAATTTCGGCTTTATACAGGTTCGGGTTCGGGTTCCTGGATAAAAAGTAAAACAAGTTTCAGAATTAATTCAGTAGTTCCAGAGATTACTCTCTACATCTAAATTTACAAACTTTTCATGTTAGGATCAAATTCAAATTAAAATTGTTTATTTCATAACCAGAAGTATTAAGTATTATTATAATATCTATAGATTTAATGATTGCATTTGAAAGAAATGCGGCATTCCATTCACAGAACAGGCTTGTTTGTTTCCTGAAAGCGAGTAACGTGAACTAGTGCACCAAACGAAACGTGGAGCGGAGCTTGCATGGCCACTTGGCTACTCTCCAGTGCTTTGATTTAAATGTACTATTTACCAAAACCACGTAAACACAATTTATTCCAAAGTCGTTAGTGACGGCCGCTCGAATATAACTCAAGTGCTTACCTTAAGGGAAGCAAGTTGTAAATAATAAACGACCTCTAAGGCTTTACCTCTATAGAGGCGGCTTGAAGGATCACTTGTGGAAGAAAGCCTTTTATGCATATTTACCCTTGTTATCAATGCCCCTTATCCCTATCTTTTCTTTCTTTAGTTTTCAACCGTTCGCGGTCAAGATACGCTTATCGACCTTCGATGGTCACGAACGCTTAGTATGACAACAATGGTAGATAAGTCGATTTTCACCCGATATTTATTGGCCTTTCATTGGTAAATATAATAGATAAAAGCTTTTTTTTTCTTTTTTAAGATAAATGCTTATTCGTCATTTTATTTTATACTAGATGTGCCCCGCGGTTTCACCCGCGTGAAACGTTTTCATATAACAACTTTTTTTCCCGACATCCGATTTAAATTAAATAAAGCCTATATGTAGCTCCAGGCTATGCTTAATCTATCTGTGAAAACCGCATGTCAATCCGTTCAGTAGATTCGGAGATAATCGTGAACAGACAGACAGACAGAAAATAATTTTAAAAACCGTTTTTTTGTGGTTGGTTACGCTTCTTTTATCGCCCCCTGTCAATTTTTCTTAAAAATATTTAATGTACAGAATCGCGGATTCTACTCTTTTATTATAGTACTATAAATAGATTAAGAATTGATAGCCAAAAATAAATAAGTAGGTAGATACGAAGAATAAAAAAATCTCTTTAATTAGATTTTGATGTTATTCAAATTGAAGTCTTAATTCCTTAATTAATTTTCACGATCCTACTAAACTTTGTAGACACAATATTAATTCAATATTCTTCGTATACAAGGGTGGCTATTTTATCTGTAGGAGGAGGACGAACTTTTCGCTCTCGTTTTTTTGTATGAAAAATGATCAACGCTGGATAGATGGCGTTGTTCATTTTCCATACAAAAATACACTTTGACATTACGAGGATATCGAAAGACGAGAGCGAAAAAGTTCGTGCTTCCCCTGATAAGTTGGTAGTGTTCCGACTCTCTCTAAAACAAATACCTACATTTAAAAACTTAGTACCTCCTGAAATCAAGCATTGATATATATAAAATGGTAATTCTATTTATGCTTTATAAATAAATGAAAGATCAATCCGCTTGTATAATTAATAGGCTAGTTTCCTAAATTTTCTTTTTTAGTCCGTTTTGTAGATTATTAAAAAATATTGGACACGTATTTTTTTTTTTTTTATGTAACCAAAAAATAACAGAGATATATCAAGTCGAAATTTCACATGACGTCACGCCTCGCTACAGTTTGTTCGCACGTTATAGCGAGCTGTGACATCACGAGTCCCCCACCCTAAACTTTAATGCGCTTTATCTATGCATATTTCCATTATTTTAAAAAAGCAAAAAATACGTGTCTTTTATTTTTTTATTATCTAACTGACGGACTAAATAGAATTTCGATTTTTTTACCCAGGAAACTAGCCTATTATTCAATAAAAACATACATACAGCCGAATGCAGAACCTCCTCCTTTTTATACAATAATTAAGATTTGAAAATAATTTCATTGAGTTTAAATTTGGTTCAGACAGTAGGTCCTAACATACAATCCAATGCGTATCTATATATATTTATATAGTATGAATATAGGTCGGTACCAACCGCGGATCGACTTAAACTTGTGCAGTAAAATAACTTTAGCAATCCATAAAACATTTTGTATTTGATTAAATTCATTCCTTTCATGTATGCGTATCAAGTAAAATGGTCTTAATGCCAAGTACACAGAGTCTATGAGATTATTAGGAGGCGAGGTTCGATCGACGCCCCGGGATCCGATTAACTCCGTAAAGCGTCAATAGATTCGGTTGTTAAACTTTATCGAGTCTTTAAATTATTTTAACGCTATTATTTCAACAACACTAACAAATTTTCTTTATGAAAAAAAAAAATCGCGGGACATGGGCCTTACGAAAAAGTGGATATTATATTACCAATAAAAAGTTTTCATCGTCGTGTATAAAAACTCTGTGAGTTAATGGTAATTGTTTTTAGAGGATCAGGGTGACAAAGTTTTAATTTAATATGTGTAAAATAAAAATGAGAAGAAAAATTTAATAATTTATTTGATTTGACATAAAATTTAAATGTAATTTTTAAAATGGATCTTTCAAGTACGTTTATAAAATGTACCTACCATGCCCACAATTCCATCAGTGTAAGTTTCGGTATTCTTGTAGGAACTCTTTATTCTTACTCGTATCAGAACCTTTTATTATATAAATAAATATAATATTTCTGTTCAAACTTTACAAGCACCACACCAAAAAGCATAGTTTTCGCAAATCTTTAAATATAAGTGGCCGAGAATGTCACAATGGCGTTAAGTCCGCCTTTTGCACCATATTGTGCATAAAGTTTAAATAAATGAAAATATGAGTTCCCGCGCGGAATCTCCCATCAAGTTAACCCGAGTGACATGCATAGGCGTATATAGGGAGCCGGGTGGGCCGTGCTGCCCACCCCAGGATGGTCTAGTGCCCACCCCAGGATGTTGGGCTACTGATTCGAAATTCTATAATACTGAATTACTGATAACTAACTTCAGAAGGCTCTTCCAAATAGACTTAATATTTAAAAGTTTGCACCCGCGACCCCCCGAGTATTATTATTTATTTTTCAACGAGAGCTTGTGTTGGTACCAGCTACAGAATTTCGCATCGGCCATAACATCAAGGTCCAGGCCCCCCCTGAAAAATAACCCTAGATACGCCAATGGTGACATGGCAGGGAACAGCTAGTTTCTAATAAATCCGTAAATGTCCGTAATTTGCACGGGACCCTGGAGGCCCATCGCGCTATTTTATAACGACATTACCAAAACAAAACCAAACCTCTCACGTTTAAGCGTAAAATTTTAAATTAATATTTTAACCACATTTCGTATCGCGCAGATTATTTTAAAGATGACGTTCAACTCTTATTTAGAAAATAATATATAATTATCTTTAAATGTAACCAACGCGATACAAAATATGCTTAAAATATTAATTTAAAATTTGACGTTAACACGTGTGACGTTTGGTTTTGTTTTGGTAATGTCGTTATAAAATAGCGCGATCGATCTCCTGTTCACTTTGCTATAAGGCAGTCATTACACGGTCAATCCAGATCGCGATCCTTGATCGTGATCAGTGATCTCGATGCAGATTGACTGTGTAACGTGTTAGATTGACAGATTGCGACATCGGATCACAAATTATCTATATTTTTGAAATCGATGATCAGATTGAACCTCTAATGTCAGTTATTGTCAGTTTACGTCAGTCAGCGGCCGCAACCAGATGGAGGTGGATGATATATGTGACGCGCCGGCGGAGTCAGCGCGGCTGCAACTGCCATCATCGTCTTAATTCGAGAGATACTTCTCCAGATGGAGATTTTATATTAACTCTGGAATCTATGCTAGAATTATGGGACAAGAAGTGCAGTGATTACATGAATAAGTACAAACGAAGAATTGCTTATGAGAAGCTCCTAAAAATCTTTGTGAAAGTCAAACCTCGTGCAACTGTTGACGACGTAAAGAAAAAAATTAATAGTCTGCGGTCTAATTACAAAAGAGAAGTAAAAAAAAAAATTCTTTCAAAAAGGTCGGGAGCTGGCACAAGTGAGGTTTATGAATCAAAATCTTGGACATTTAAGTTTCTTACAATCAAGTCAGTCAATTAAACAACCATCATCTCAAATAATAATTGAAATGCCCAGAGCTGAGGACTCGTGTTCTGATGGTTGCCAACAGTGGACTGAAATGATTTGGATTGACTGTCTAATGTTTCAACCAGCCAGGTCAATCTATTGCGATCCGAGACCTTAGTCGGATCACGATCTAGAATCTAGATTGAACGTAAACAAACGACTTATTGAATTAAAAAAAATCTATAGTACCTATTCTACGCAGCTGCCTGTATTTCCGCGCCAATTTCCAAAAAAAATCAATGCTAATATTATAAAGAGGTAAAGTTTGTGAATCTGTCAATTGTGAGCTTGTGATGATGTCCCTGGGTAATCTCTGGATTTAAAGAACCGATTTAAAAAATTCTTTCATTAATAGGAAGCTACGGTAGTCCTGAGTGACATAGGATACTTTTTATCCCGAAATTCGCATGGGAACTTCGATATTACCGCGGGTGAAACCGCGGGGACAGCTAGTATTATATTACTTTAAAATTTCACTGAAAATAAATAAAGATTTATAAATGGCATAAAAACCCATTGTGTGATTTCGTTTCAACGTTAATAAAATTTACAGAGCTTTTAACTGGCTCGCAATATGAGGAAAATATTTTCGAAACCAAAATAAAAATAATTACAGCCGCTAAGTGCTAGACATGGCGCGACATTCACTTCAAAGTTATGTTTTATTTGCACAATGCGCTTTTATGCAACGTTAGCTGGAAAGGACTCACCAGCGGTTTAGACTTCACTATCCATGGAAACGTTGTTATTTTTAACGACTTCCGAAAAAGAGGAGGAGTTCTTATGTATGTTCACCGATTACTCGAAGATGGCTGGACCGAGTTGGATATATTTTTTAATTTTATTTGAAAGGGTTCTCCAAGATTCCTATTAGATTGGGAGATCATCAGATTCTGATCTGAATGGGATTTTGGAAGTACTGTTGGGATCTTGGAGAAATCGAGGGAACTCTTCAAATATTATGCATTTACACCTATAGCAATTTGTATATTTTTTATAGTATAAAGGTATATTCTTCATTTCTTTCGGAGAGCATCATTTGATAAAGTGGAACTGATGATGATCATATTGGCCATTAGACCTACTCAGTAACATCTACTTATTTAACGGGTTGCGATTTGATTATAATATGGTTTGATAACATATCTATACTTATAATGAAACTGTAGAGAGTTCAATTCTGTACATTGAATATATATTCTAAATTAATATTGGAGGATGAATGGTGATCGATATTGATGCCAAAAATGCAATTAATAAATTTTTTGTCTGTCTGTCTGTATGTGCACGCATGGGTCAAAAACTACTGAAGGAATTTAACCAAACTTGGTACGATTGTAGTCCATACTCCTGCGCAGGTTATAGGCTATATAACATAACGCTAAGACACATAGGAGCTGAGCAGTGACGATAAATTTGAAGCAAGTCGGGTGAAAATTCGCTTTCGAGCTCTTGTCCTCGCATACGTTTACTCAATCACGCAAAAACGGCTGAACTGATTTGGATGAAATTTAGCATGCACGTTGTCAGGGGTATTGAGAAGGATATAGGGTACTTTTTATCCCGGAATTCCCGCGGGAACTCCGAAATTACCGCGGGTGAAACCGTGGGGCACAGCCAGTTTGTAATAAATGAGTTCTTATAAATATAATTATCGAAAGTATGAGCTAAAACTTGTATTTTATATTATGTAAAATATCGGAAACGATAATTTATATATAGCAATATTAATAAAAGTAAGATCAAAGTTACTCCAATAGAAGCCATTCCAATGACCCCCGGTGGGTGGCAACCACTAAAAAACTCTTTGAATTACCTACTAAAGCTGTTCTTCAATGGATGGTAGGGCATAAAAAAAGAACCATTTTTAATAATAGTGGCCACCGAGCTACCTTGAATATGGGGAGTCCGTCGCAATACTCGCCATCATCAAATTAAATAAGAGAGCGGTTTTGAATATCATCGTATTTTCAATAGATATCAACAAACGGAAAATTTCTGACCATTTCGAAAACTTTCAGTAATTAGCAGATCGTTTTTTTAATTAAATTGCCATAATACCTACCTGTGGTTGATTTTATTCAAACTACACGTAGCACAATTCTGATATGAATGAGAATTTTTAGTTAGATATTGTATGTATTAAATAGCCACAAATGTCCAATGGGATAATGTCCAAGTTGATACATAATATTTTTAATAATAATAATATTCTTTAAATGAAATTGTAACCAAAAGACGAAAATAATTACTCTACAAGATTGCGCGTCTGACACGGAACAAATTTTCGCTATTTTTTAATCTGGCAATGTACAAAGGAGCTCAATTTGCATAAACCTCGACTGTTTGTTTCATACGAGCGCTGCGCCCGCTTCCACTGACGACTATTTCCCACTCAATTTATCTGTTTGCGGGACGCAACGCTTTTGTTAACATTTTCGTTCAATTTTTTACTATCAACCCGCAAACCGAAAGGGCAACGACGACCCCTTGTATAAAAAAAATTCAGCTCAAAAGCGCACATTACTGCTTTTACTCTTTTCATGAAAATAAGTGCTAAATTATTATCTATATCTTTTTTATTTATTTAGAAAGCTGGGAATCTGTACCATTATTTTTATTACATCTTGCATTTTTCGCTATAGTGCAGAGGTGAAAAGTTGTATGTTATGTATCGTACCTACGGAACCAAGTAAGTATCCACTTTTGTTTCTTTTGCCTTTGAATCCCTCATACTACGGTTCGAATTCCATGGATTCTACTTTAGAATCAATGCTAGACTCGTGATTCAATTATAGAATTGCTCAGGATTCAAACTCAGTTCTCGCAACAAAAGCGAACTTTGTTCTCTTGTTTAACAAGTACCTGTATTATATTCTGCTCTTTCTTTTGTCATAACCATTCGTGCGTCACCTGAGAAAAGGTTCCGTTAAAAGTATGTAACGATAATCATATTAGAAATTTTGGGATAATCTAAAGTAAAGGCCCACATGATAATTAACTGTCTGTATCTTAATTAAAATCTCTACATTTTGGAAGGCTCCATGTGTCTGTTATTGGTGCCTATCTACATGATTATGATAAAATTTAAAATAGGTACCTAAAAATACAGAACCCTGGTAAAAATATTATTAAATGGTAATATGTACCAGGTACCTAGTCTAAAAAAGTATTCATACAATAGATGTATGTATAAAATATGTAACAAATCGCTAGAAAATCAAAGTTTATATATAAAGATAAAAGATTTCTAGTACGATTAATCAAAAAAATATTTAAATTAAAGGGTTTTTCCAATCCTAAAGAAGTGGTAGAGAGGTTAAATGTGAATACGAAATATGTATTTATTTAGCATTTCGGTAAAAGTCAGGAAACAGCAAATAATTAATTTTACGTAGACACCTACTAATTAAGCAACGTTCACTAATGCAGACATTATAAATTAATTTCCCACCAAGAGCTTTCAATTTACTTGCTTTGACTTAAACAAACTTTAAATGTTTCCATACACAGCTCACAGCAATCGTAGGTATACATAGATAATATCTATCTATATTTATAAAAAGTTTACACATGACGTTATGGCGAAAGTTGTTGACTTTCTAATAACTTATGATTAAAACACACGCACGTGTATGTTTTAGGAAGAAAGGTATATTTATAGATATCTCCTCGAATTGGAACTGGAACCTTCGAAATATCACGACATTCATGACATAAGAGATGCAATAGCGACGGAACAGGCATCGCGTACCGTCATACGAGTAATACAATAATTGGACATCGCATGCCGCGTTCGAGATACGAAAATCATTTTTCTATTTTCAAAGCGTTTTCTCGAATTTTATATTGAATAGTTTTACTTCTTACATATTATGTTCTTGTGCTGGACCAGTTGCCATTGAACGATTTTTACCATTGTCCATAGAGAATCAAAGAAAGAAATTGGTATTTTAGGTATGTACGTATATTTTTTTTGGAAATAAAAACAGTTGGCTCTTTTGCAAGTGATGGGTAATAGATGTTTTGTGTACCAGAAATTTTCAATTTTTCTTATATAGTAAAATTTATCTATTTAAGTAGATTAGACAGAAGTATGTCAAAGTTAATTTGACGAGTTGAAAATCATAAAGGTATGCAAATGACAAAACTGGAAATTAATGATTGACTTTCTTTTCCCATTTCTTTAATGAAAAAATAAATAAGGTGAGTGGGGGCAAGATGAAAAACGGGGTAACACAAAAAGTTGGCTATAATTCCAGATATAGAATTATTTTTGCAGTGCTGGCAAAATTGGTAAGATCTCTATTTTGTTACGTACCTCACCTCAGTCAGTACTTGCCGCTTTGAATGAGAGGTTTTGTGAAAAATACAAAAAACCTGCGCTGTCTCTTTTCGCAAATTAAATGAGTGTTTTAATGTTACCCCGTGTTCTGTAAAGAAGTAGGTACGAGGCTTTTATTGGAATATCTATTTATTATTTTTAATTCTTAGATGTGCTATTGAAACTAAATATGGCTATTTTACTTATTTTAGGATTTACATTATACGGCGCAACTAAATCCTAAATCCTTATGTCACATTGATTTGTGTTATGGTAGATTTATTTTCTGAGATGAAACAACGTTTCAAATTACTTTAGGATAAGCAAAAGGATTTATTTGATGGTGATGTTTTTTTCTAGTATAACTTTAAGGAAAAGTTTGAGAATTGAGAACCTCTGTTTCAGTCTTACCCCGGCGGGGTAAGATTGAAATATGCAAAAAAATAATTTATTTTATCTTCGTTATTTAATTATATCTTGACTTATATCTTTAGTTAACCGACTTCCAAAAAGGATGAGGTTCTATGTTCGATTGTATGTATGTTTTTATAATTTTGTACTCAAGATATAGTATAACTATATAGCCCGGCCTGCCTTGGACGATAAATACGTGACATAAGATCATCAAGGATCAAGAACTATGTGTCTACGTATAATTTTCATAGATCATCTTTTCGAAATGAGAAAAACCACATCACATAATATAACACGACTTTAAAATTAAATTACTATCTGTTTATTACTTACTACTCATACCTCATTTCTAGTGTGATCGAATGATGTGCATTATAACGGTTCCTAGCGTGAAGGAAATATAGTGACTATAAGACTTTTATAATAATAGAAAAAACATGAAAAAAAAAACTTTTAGTCTTTCTAACTCATTTAAACAAGCTTTTATTTAAATGAGTTACAAAGAATAAACCATGCATAATCTAAACTAAACTTGTATACAAAATTTCAGCTCAATCGATTGAAGATATCTGCTTCAAAATTCAGTGACAAGATTCTACCCGAACAAACATACATAATATATACATTGCAAGTTAAATAAAAGCTTTTAAATATGTATAATGTCTGGACATTGTCACACATTACCAGGTCTCCCAAAAACTTGCAATTCACTAAAATAATATTCCAGATACTCTTTTTAAAGGCATTCTAAGTATACTTATACACTACCGTTAGGGTTGCCAGGCGTCCTGTTTTAGCCGGACATGGCTTTTTAGAGTTGTGTCCGGCCAGATATTTACGTGTCCGACCATTTGTTAAGCTATTTGCCGGTGTAACTCGTCGCACACAGTACCCGCAAATGTTCGATTTAATATAGCGCCTAGTTCGGCTTTTGTATTTTAGGGTATGCAGCCAACCCTAGCTAAAGTAGACAGTGACGTTAACTATAAATAATACGAGCAGCTGTCTGCGGTTTCATTGGCGTGAATTTTGTAATTCCTTCGGGAATTGTGATATAAGTACCTACCTAAGCTACATAAATATATAGTTTCCAAAATTTTTAACCACACTTTGGTCAACACAGCTTTTTTGATCCTTAAAAAAATAATTAGATTTTTTTTAAATATTTAAAATTTAGACCCGCCCCCCTTACAGAGTGAAATTCAACAATAAAACGAGAGAGAACGAGTGGTAATGATCATTTCCAGATTTAAAAAGAACAGCATACAGTCCGTATCCGTTAAGTGCTATTTCAAAATGATCCCCGAAACCGGGAGGTAACCCGTAAATCGTAATAAATTGTCTAGATGTGGTAACGAGTTCCGAGCATTGCAGTCTCTGCGGCTACGTATTTTATTAGATTTACCGAAACGTTTCGCTGCTCCAAAGGATTATTTACGACCGTTTGCTTGTCTAGCGTGTGGCGCTACATGCGGATATTCTAAAGCGTATTATGAAACGGTCATAAATGCACTGCCTATTTAATTTTTGAATGATCCGCTAAGTGCACTCAGAGTTCGACCTAATTTTACTTGTTACAGATTTTTTTATGATTTTTTAACATTTAATGTTTTCGAAAGCACATAATCTTTCCTGCAGTGGTATGGATCCAACGGCATAAATAATTTGCAATTGATTCTTTGGGTACTTTCTGCTATCAGCTGTCCGAGCTGAAATTTTGCACACAGCTTTGGCTCTGGTAACCTTAATTATGGAGAGGGCTACATTTTGTTGCGAAATCGAATCAGCAATGAGGAAGTCCGCAGACGAACCAAGGTATTCGACGATAAATAAAAGTTTTCTATTCTATTATTTTTATTGTATGTCTCTAGCAATTTGACATTTATGTCATCACATAGTCTATTATTCGCATAGTAATATGCAAAATATGCTAAATATTCAAAACCCCATGTTTATTAATTATCAAAACAGTTTGAATTTATTCTATAAATTTGGTTTATTTAGGTGCACTAAATTTTCGTTGGCGTGTCTCTAATTTTATGGAAACTAAAGATTTCCTTCCCTTTAGTGAGGCTCTACATTAGTCAGTTGCCATCAAGTGATAGCCGTAATTACTCAGGCCTAGTGCAACTTCCCTCTACGACCAGTACACTATTATACGAATACATTTTACTCATCTGTTTAGGTCTATATTTAAATATAAATTAAGACTAACTCATTGTTTATTACATGATTAGATTTAATTATTTATTTTTAAGAATTATCTGTATCATTAAATTGTTTGTGGATTATAATTTTTTGCTTCAAGTAAGTAAGACAAGTAAGTAAGTTCAAACGGGGATTGTTATTTTGCATAGCTGTTACGTTTATTATAGAATATATTATTATCTACGATCGCGTCAGTCATTTCAAGATTTGCTAAGACAACATTAACTTAGAATTAAAGAAAATCGTGAATTTTGATAACAATACTAATAATAATAATACTGTAAAATTTAAAAATAAATTAAAATCTGCAAAAATATCATCCTTATACTTAATAAAACTTTTCACAATACAATAATTTTAGGGCAGGAATTTTTTCTATTGTATATGTTTTCAAAGAATTAATAGAGTCTTAGTAAAATAAGATTTAAGTCAGCATTCGAAATAAATTGGCAACAAGGATTTTCGGGACGAAACAAGAGGCGATGTATCTAATACTTGTGCCTAGGATAATTAGTATCGCTACCTAGCGGCATCTCATTTATCGCTTCCCGCTGGGAGGTGGGTCAGCTAGCAGTAAATCTTCCAACCTGAGCGCTCTTGTCTTTGTAAACTTGAAAATCTAATTACATTTACAGCTTCGCTTAAGTTTGCCGTTCCACTGAATTTGCATATTACCTTGATTTTTCGTCCTTGACGATAACACTTTTTCCTTTATCGCAACTTAGGGAGAAAGTTGGCATCATTTAATTCTTATTTTCAATGGTACCATTTGAAGTAACAAATTCGAAATATTGGAATGTATACCCCTGTAAGGGGCGTGTAAAAGTCGTGTGTGTGTCGTATAGCGGGTTTATCTGCTCGAACAGGCTCAATAAAGAGAGACTCGATGTTGTAAGGGCGGTTCGAATGCTAGCTATTTGCATTCAAGAAGACTCCCAGAACGGGCAAGCAAGTGTACGGCTCAGAGCGTTGGTGTTAGTAGTACCGATTCAAAATGCCCGATGGAGTGCTCCCTTGATAGTGATTAGACGATGCTAATACCATTTACTTTCCAACTTCCCTGACTCGCCGACCGTAACATGAACACTTCGCTATTTATTTTACCTACAGTATTTTAAAATCATCTTAAACGGTCGGTTTAACTCTTCCGTTTTAGAAAATTACATCGGGAAAAATCTGAACGCCTTTTTTAACTTTTATAAAATAAGCGAATCTAAATTGGTTCGCAATTTTCTGACGTTTAAAACCAAATAAGTTTAAACTATCAAAATAAATACCTATAGTTCTCGGTAATTTTATATCTACACTAGCTGTTCACGTTAATTTCGGAGTTCCCGCAGGAATACCGGGATAAAATGTACCCTATGTCCTTCTCTGTATCCTTGACAACGTGTATACAAAATTTCATGATGATCCGTTGAGCCGTTGAGGCGTAAAGCATAACAAACAAACACACAAACTCACTTTCGCATTTATAATGCGTAAGTTAGTTGTACTTAGTAAGGACTTCTACTTTGGTTATAGGTATACCTACTCGTATACATATAAGACCTAGGTATATTAAACTTATTTTAATATTGTTTATACGACACGAAATAAACCCTACTGGGTTTTTGTGTCTGACCTTGTAAAAAACTATGCACTTTTCTGTGAGCAAATAAATAAAAAAAAAATAATGAACTATTTACAATAATTAATCATAATAATATAGGTACATAATAGATATAATTATAATCAGTTTGGATTAAGTTGACTTAAAATTTTATCAATTAATAAGATACCTACCTATTTGATATCTGACAATAAGTTGAATTGTTTTACCAAAGATAAAAAAGTGCTAGTAATATTAAATACCTTGGGTAGGTGGCGACTGCTTGTTTTATGAGTAGAGTCGTTTGATGTTAAAGCAGCTAGTACATAAAACTTTGCGGGCGGGGATACTCTTAGTTTCCCCAGCGGTCGGCGCGGCCGACCGCGCAGCGAAACTTGGACTGCATTACGACAAGTAAACCTGCAGTTAAGTGTTTACTTCGCACATTCCGAAGCATTGTGCCGCTAACTTGGCACATAAAAACTAGCTGACTTCGACTGTAGAGATGTTAATTCACAAACTATAGGACAGAGCTTAACATTATTAGCTATAAGAGCTAACTTCGAGTAGGTAGCTATATAGAGACGACGTTGTCAGTTTTTCACGTCTTTATCTAATAATTAGGAAACTTTTGTAAGTACTTTTGGTTTGGATTTGATAATAATAATTTATTCTATGTTTTTATTAACCAGCATGTGCTCTTTCTTTCCCATACTGTTTGGCCGAACGCAATAAAACTAAAATGCAAAAAAATTAAAAAATATTGCATTGCAATGCATGCCAGGGCACAGCCCACAACAGCGCAAACTATGTTAATAAAAATAAAAAATGCCTTTGCAATGCTGACTTTGATGATAATTAATATACAGTTTGCCTATATTTATTGACGTACTTACCAATCGATCACGGATGTACCTACCTACCTACATAGTATACATAGTTACGTATGTTATTTAGTCTGATAAAAATCTTTCGAGAAGTCAGTAAAAAGGGTTAGCATTAATACTCATATTAGGTACTTGAAGCACGATATTGTGAAGTAGGTACCTACCTACTAAGTTTTAACAAAGCTTAATGAAGTTCACTGTTGAATCGACCTTACCTACCTATTATTTATTAAACTATGTTTTTAGAATCGGTTGAGTAGTTCTATAGAGATTCCCCTACAGTACAAACTAATAATTAATCAAACTTTTGCTCTTTATAATATTCGAACAGAATAGAATAATATTCGTAGGTAAGTATATCTACACATCTATGTATACATATAGATTAAATAAAAGTGTTTTTGTAATTCCAATTTAACAGCTTTTTACTAAATTCATATGAAAATATATACAACGGTAGATAGGTACATAAAAAAATCAATTTTTCAAATTTTTCTTTGTCTGTAGCTGTCAGTTTTTTCCGGTTAATCTATGAAAGGGCTGGACCGATTTTAACTTTTAACTTAACTTAACTTTTAATTTTGTGAAATGGAACGTTCCAACGAAATACCAATCACAGCCACTCTTAACATATTACGTCAATTTTATTTTTTTTAGGACAAAACCTCAGAGAATGCAAAAGAAAAGTCAAACAGTCAACACATCTTTTACTTTTTCTGAAGTTTTTTCTTCAAAATGCATTGGTAAGATGCATTTCGATTCTTTACTGGAACTTTTGAAAGTAATTCGAAGAGTTCAACCTTCTTCTTCTTCTTTAATAATGGCGTCTATAATTATAATTTGCCAATGACAATGTTTCTTAATAATAAAAATCTCTTCATCTACTTCTTCAATTATGGCGAAACGCCAATGACAATGTTAGATTGTTCCCCAAGTTAAAACATGGCTCTCTTGAAAGCCAGTTTCCTGCTCAGGGTCCAAAATAGATGCTGAAAAGTGACTGAAATAACGCGACACGCGTGTGGTTTTCACTCGTCAACAACCGAGTTTAACCTTAATTTCGCTTTTTGATATTGAAGTTACTTATCTGTCAGTGTCATATGACCCTGTCAAAACGACAGTGACATCTCTATCACAGATTAATAAGGCGTAATTTTTATCTAGTGACGTCATTCTGCGTTTTGGCGGTAAGGTCAAAAGTACGAACTTTGAAATGCTCTATTTAATTTATTTATGCACATATTTTTCTTTTTATATATTTCATTTATTTATATATTTTATTTTATTTACTTTTTCTTACTATAAATAAAAATAATAAAATAAAAATAAAAATTGTTTATTATCAGACAACTTAGTCCATAGATGTTAGTGAAACTATGAATCTTAAAAAACTATGTTAGTAGGTAGGTAATAGGTATAGTAGGCTATATATCTTTATAATGGACTGAAAAAAAAGTTCATGCAAGTACCCAATTCCACAAGTTACATGCCTCGCGGTCATTGCTTAGTTGGCGCGGCGGTGATTGCCGCAATTATTCACCTTGGCACCTCCCCTTTTGCCTGCGCCGTCCTCATCCGGTCGGCCTCTGTCACCTCCTAACAGCTACACTTTATCCCCACACCACCTTAAATACATCGTCTAGCTGATGCAATACACAACACTTCAATTTGGTTGAGGTAATAAATATTGAGGAGCTGTTTCACAAATGTCAAATAAATTTTACTAGTGAGTACCTATAGTTAGTTTTATAGGTACTTACTATTATTATGTCACTCAGAAAGGAAGTATTATGCCGCGTACAATTTAAAATTATTTACATTATAATTATACTATGTATCTACCCATAACTGTTTTCTTTTAGTAAAGAGTTTTTCTTTTTCTTTATTATTTTAATACTGTGCCATAAAATGTATTCATTTTTATTCTATGTAAAATTAAAACATTAGTCAAGACGCTCTATGTGTCTCATGGGTGTGTCGCTTTGTCATAACTAAAAGATTTTAAATATTGTAAACAATTAATGACAACAATAAACATTTATTGTATATTTAATTGCATTTACAAACTTTACTCAATACCTTAATCTATACTACATATAATTTACATTCTAAATCTATTATATGTTCTCGTAGCTGTTGTTGTCCTGAAAAACGAAAAATAAAAATAAAATAAAATAAATTTCACCCAAACTATGCACATCGTCTATAATTTATATTTCTACACAAAAACCAAAAATGCTTTTAATAAAGGCATAATGTAATAGACGAAAAAAGGCATAGCAAAATCAACATTATTTCAATGATCAAAGAAAAATAACCTTCATTTTCCAACAATATTTTTGTTCATTCACCTGTTCAATATAATTTATTTAGAAATTGCTTCCACAAATTTTATTACCATGCTATGCATGGGCAGTCAACAAAATAGTTTTGAGATGTGCTACAGTAGAAATGAATTTGTTAGGTAAGTATATTTATATAGTTACTTTGAAAGTAGAAATTCTTGATCGTTTTTTTCGATATTTTTTTATTTAATAATAATATTCTAAAATTATTATCGCCATTATTTCGTCACTCCCGCCAAATATCTAGTAACTAATATAATTGGTTTGTTTGAGTTTGAATGTACTTTACCAGACTTTGTACATAATTAATTCCAGCGTAGGTACCCGGCGTCATCAGACGATTAAGTTTAATCGACTACAAAAAAAAACTCAGTTCATCAAATTTTTTTTGTGCGTACTTAGAGTTTATTACGTTATTTCTTCGTTAGTTCTTATTGATAATAATAGTAGTATATGAATGATTTTAAACCATGTTTGATCGAGGTCTAAACTCATTTGTTGAAAACAGAAAAAAACATGGTGTTGCACTGTTTTTTGTCAGGTTTGGATATATTACGTAGAGTGACCGACATTTTATGCCTCTAGAATAAAATGTTCACATACGAGTTGGTAATTGTTTACAGGAGGAAAATGAGAAGCAATTTGCAAATTGTAATAAAGACTTCCAACATAACAACAAGAGCAACAAAGTTGGCAGAATCGGAAACAAAGCAGATCACCTTCCGGCAACGAACGTGCTCTCTGACATATTATAAAATCCACCGTTTTGAAATTGGTATACAGACGCGGTCTGATGGGTGGGGGGGAGTTTACAAGGGTCATGACCCCCCCAAAATGTATTTGTTTCATAACGTGTGCAATAGATTTGTGTATTGTGCAACAAAATCTAATTTACTCGACATATTTTATTATTAGCCTGAAATTTTGAAATTTCAGGCTGCGACCGTGCCTGTTGGTTTTTGTAACAATTAATTTAAAATTATTGGTTTGTCCATATACTTCTTTTATTGGTTTGTCCATATACTTCTTTCAATTATGTATAATATGTAATTCCTTGGATCTTTTTTATAAATGAACCCCTTGGGCTCGATAGGAATAAAAATAGTTTGTTTTACGAATCTATTAAATTACTAAATTAATTTATTTGGTGGTTAACAGGTGGCGCTTTAACACATTTAGATTTTTTAGTTTTCCATCCGTTTTTTTGTTATTTAATTAGATTCTTAACAAGTATGTAGCACGTTTTAAAACAAAAAGTTTCACATTTTTCGCGAATACACACTGACCAGCGTACTTCCTTTTTGAAAAAACTATGTAGAACAAATTTAAATATTTACAAGTTGCAACCTATTTCGAAATAGAAGTAAACTATACGGTAGAGCGAACTGTGGCCGGCCAGTATTGATTGTGCTCGGTCGCAATACGTAAGATTTGTTGAGAATAACGGTTGAGCAGATGGCTCGAGTGGCCATTACAGATATCATGAGCTCAAAGCCATCGGTGGTACACCCTTCATACGTACCCGTGCGTCTCTCTCGTGTTTCGCTTTACTGCGCTTACCAGTCCGAGCAGCCGGGTCGTGCATTACACCGAACTGTAACGGTAAAATATCCATTAATGCATTCGCGATCAAGACAGAAACGAGATTTCGTTTGTCAAATTATGAGATGGCTGCACGGAACGCGAATCAAGTAAGATTTCTTTATTCAATTAAAATTTTATATTAATGATTTAGGCAAATTATATCATCAAATCAAATCAAACTTTACACACAGTAAAAAAACACATTTACAAAACACAGAAAACATGTAAATATGTATCATTTTAGGTGTCATAATTTACCTGTTATATTTTAATTATCAAAGCCTTTAATTATTACGATATTAATAATTCGTTTAAATAACGTTGTGGTGCGTCGCTTTGTAAGTTAAATATTAAATTATATTGTACCTACTCGTGCTCAATATTTTATCCTATCGAGAAAATTTCACGTTAGGTATAGTGTTTTTTATTGCAATTGCTTGCAATTTAAGATTAGGTATCTACCTAGTCAAAATACATATTGCTAAGAATTTCGAGTACGTTCACGTATACATAGTTTTTTCTAGTAAGTTTTGGTATGACTCGGACATTTGACTCTTTGTAATAGAGAGTGGGTGGGTGGTGGGTGGGTTTGAAACTTTTCAATCCTACAGCAACCTCATTAGTGCAAAAGAACGCTTCGATCCTGTCACTCCCTGCACATAGTAGGTAATAACTTGATAGACAAACCAATAAACTAAAAAGTAAACTTTTCCATTTATATTTTTTAACTAGCAGGTGCCTATGGCTTTGCGCGCGTTAGAGTACCTAGATTTTATTAGTCATATTTCTATCCTTCGGGAACAACACTTTTTTCTGGATGAAAGGTCCTTTTAAAAACCTATTGAGAATATAAGACGTAAAAACGTAACACACATTCGCATTTATATTTATAGGGATAAGATAATTAAGATATAAGTAGGTACTTTCTTAAAGTTTTTAACTTTAATCTCTAAAGCGAATATAAATTACTAAAGCCTATAGGTATTAGGTCTGAACCTAATCTATATTAAGTGAACTTTGTTACTATACTATTATGTAATAAGCAGATTTTCAAGAAATATACAGACTCATTTTTAATTTTACTCAGAACATTATGTCAATAAATGTTCATAAATCGATATTCTATTGAAACGAGATCCCGTTGAATGACATAGTAGGTATAATATGTAACCTTCATTATATTATGTATTATTACATTATTATAAATGCGAAAGTTTGTTTGTTTGTTTCGCTTTCACGCCGTAACGGCTCAACCGATCATCATGACATTTTGCATTCATGTTTTCAAGGGTTCCGTACCATATTTAAAGGACATAGGGGACCTTTTTACTCTGGGATTCTCGCGGGAACTACGAAATTACCGCAGGTGAAACCGCGGACGACAGCTGCTAGCAGTGGTTGTAATAAAAATGTATGTAACAATAATATAAATTAACGCAATATTGTGGTGTACCCATTGATACTATCAATATCCTTTTAAGTTCTGTGCGAGTGAACCAAAATAGGCTATGTGAATTCCACTTGCTTGATGTGGTAAAATGACATGTTATTGAGAATGTATGTTTGAGCATAAGAAGCTAAAAGGGATATGGAAATAAAGTGACTAGAATAGGCTGAGCTTATTCATTAAATCATTATACAAAAATGAGTAAATATAAATGTTAGGCACCTAGCTATTATAATAAACTAGCTGACCCCCGCGGTTTTACCCGCGGTAATTTCGGAGTTCCCGTGGGAATTTCGAGATAAAAGATACCCGGTATATGTCACTCAAGACTACCATAGCCTCCTATTAGTAAAAGAATTTTCAAAATCCGTTTTGCAGATCCAGTGATTAGGTCCCCTAGAACGCGCAACGTCACAAAATCACAAACTTTACTTCTTTTAATATTAGTAGGTATAGATTTAAAATGTGCATAAACTATTGGGACTATCAGTAGTAAGTAATAATAATGTAAATCACATAGCATCTGCACCCGGACCCAATTATTAGTAGATGGACAACAACAAAATGTAATATTTACTTATACAATTGTCCTTTGTAAATACATACTTATGAATAATAATGATCCATAGGTATACGAGTATACATATAGTAATAGCTCTGCATGTATAATATGAAGCGGCTGACACAATCTGCCGAAAAAAAGAGACATAAATGTTGTCTCCTCGGATCAGTGTCTAGAGTTGCAATGGCTCGCGAACTCTTCCAGTCCCCTCTCCTCCGTGTAAACAGGTGAGCTCGCGGGAATCGCTATTTCGCTCACGTTCGACATCCGATAAAAGTTTCCGCCACAATCACCTAAGAGCTCAGCTGTCAGGGAATAACCGTATATCGGTTTTGTTTCTACCACGTCCCTTAGCGCTCGAATACGTACACTACAACAATAACACATATTTATTCTAATATTATTTGTAGGGGTCTCGGCCCTGAGTTCTTTGGAAACAAAACAAATCTAATTCGCGGCTCAGAAGATGTTATGATCGTATTACATCGGAGTAAGTATTAGGCCTGTATCTATAGGCATGATAATACAAAATGTGCAAAAATACACTGTTTTGCTCTCATTATTGTGGTGGTTTTTTCCTTCTAAACTACTTAGGCTTCAGAAGTTACATGTGTCGATAGACAGCCCACTAAATGACTAAATGACATCGCACGCATTGCTTTGAACAAAGAACAAGATATCGTGGGAAATAGAGATGAGATTAGATTGGAAGGCATTCATCCAGCAGTGAATGGATAAAGGTTAAAGAACAAGATGGTTTCAGAAATGCCTAGTTGCTATGCTTTATGATAGACGTGAAGATTGGTCAAGAACGTTTTTGAGTGATAGATTAATACAATATTAATGGAGGTTCAATCCCTGCGATTTATGTGCAGTGTGTGAAAGATAAGGGGAAACAGGGTGACAAGAGAACGCTATAGAATGAAATACCTATAATGTATTTACTTACCTAGTATAAAGAAAAGAATCATGTGTTTGTTCATGGGAAAGAATATCTATCAAAGTAGAGTAAATAAAAAAAAATATACAGCAAATGATAGAGAACGTGTCATATAGAGGTCATGAAGAGGAGAAATACCAGTCGGGTAGACGATGTTTTCTGAAAAGCAAACGTCAAGAACAACCAATGAACATGTCACGCATGGAAATGTTTATGAATATAGTGATTTTGCTAGAGTATGAATTGTAGTGATTAAAGATACACAAAGGTACCCTACGTTATATTGCAAAACTACGCTCGCAAACAGATCTTTGTCTATAAGGAGAAAATTCAACAAGGCTCAAATATCAAAACGCGAATCTGTGAAACGTAAATAGGTAGGAGAAGGTAACCGTAGTTCCTCTTTTGATTACGTCGAATACCTACCTACCTACTCTTTCAAGAAAGCACGGTCATTTAGCTAATGAGCGCGCTCTAAAGTAAATAAGTTGAACAAAGTCTATGTCAGTGATATTCCGGCAACAGTTTCCAGCTCTGGCCAACCGAAGGACCGCGGTAAGTTACCCAAACAAAATGTTAAAAAATATTGCTTCTCTTATTTTTAGCTTCGCTCCGTTTCTACTATTCTTGGACTTATTAAATATTTTACTGGCTTAATGAATTTATGTGCGAAAAATAATATAAGTATATTAAGGTGAACCTGCAGGTAGAATTTACTCATTAAATGGGCATGTTGACTAAATTTTTTTTTAGTCTTCTAGATTATTAAAAAATATTAGACATGTAATTTCTTTTTTTACTTAATCAAAAATAATGGCGATACATTCAGTTGAAATTTCGTGTAACGTCACTAACCGGTGTAGTTTGTATGGCAGCTTATAGCGGTTATTGACGACACGAGCCCCCACTCTAAACTTTAATGCGCTTTATCTCTATATATTTTCATTACTTTGCGAAAGCAAAAAATCCGTTTCTATTTTATTTTTTATTTTGTAACTGACGGACTAATTAGAATTTTGATTTTCAAAAGTCATCAACATCCCTAAATTGCGAAAGAAGAAACGCGTGGAGAGCGACAGAAAGAGAACGCTATTGTTTGTAATCTCTACCTAGTGAAAGTGAATGTACCATATCTATATGTTGATTGTTGGTATTACAAAGAGGTAAAGTTTGTGAGTTTGTGAGGTTATAGGGGTAATCTCTGGATCTACTGAACTTATTTTGAAAATTCTTCCACTTATAGGAAGCTACAGTGACCCTGAGTGACATAGGGTAGGTACTTTCATCCCGGAATCTCCGCGAGAATTCAAAAATTACTTCGGGCAAAATCGCGGGCGAGAGCTAGTATTTTATAAAGCTACTTTTTAAAAGCTTTTACTCGTTATTTTAATTTTATTAACCAGTTTTGTGGTAGATTGCGTTTTGATTGAACATGACTAAATTGTAGGAGCTGAGTGAGAGTGAATATTTAGTAATAATTATTTAGTAGGTACCATTAAAATATATAAAAATACGCAACTTGCGGAGTTTGTTGAATTTATTCGAAAGAGCTTCTTCTTCTATTTAATCACAATAATAATTAATTTGCCACATAATTATATTGTTATCCATTAATTGACGCGCTATATTAAGTAAGTGCGCGTCGTCCTATCATTATGTCGTATTTTAGGTTTCCACGTTCGGTAATAAATTTTCCACGAAAACCTTTGTGACAGACGGACAGTTGCGGGCGCGGGAGTGATCTTAAAATGTTTCTTTTAAGTTACAAATCCACAGTAATTTTCAAGAGGGAAACGTTAAGTGTGTTGTCCCTAATGTGTTTTATGTATAAGCTATGCAGATTGCGAGTCACTTTTAAGTTTTGCAATGTTATTTTTAAAATTGACGAAATTATTGTCTCGACACACTTACGTTTCCAACCTGTATAAACAAGAGGAAGTTACCTAATCAGTATACACATAAGTTTATGCTTGTGTTGCTAGTATTCAGAATTATTTGCCTCGTACGAGTAAACGTAGATGGGACCTGCTTATTTAGTTATGCGAAATAGTTTGCGACCGTATAGTAGCTAACCATTGAGGATAGCGTATATAATTTGCGCAAGACCTACAAACCGTTTTGGTATTCCGATCACGTTTACCGTCTGAGATAAGTTTCAGCCACAATTACCTGAGCGTTCAACCGTCAAGAAATATATTGGCACCTACTGCAAACTTGCCGCTACGCCACGCCGCGCTGCGATCTGCAAGCTGCGGCGTAACTCCATCTCGAGATGGTACACTTTGTATTGCTATCTGATTTTTATTAGTAAAACTACGTACGTCTGATGAATACTCAAGATATTCAATGAAATTGGAAACGAATTTGTAAAATATAACATAAAAATTTTCTCTCTATTTTGAGATGTAATAAAATACAAAAACTGATTCGTGATAGCTGTGTGCGCTCAAGTTTTATTATTCACAGTCAATTGTTCAGAGAACAAACACGGAAAATTTTGTTATTAATGGTGTTTATTTTTCATCTAGCGACGGCTCTTTAACGCAAACTTCGTGATTATTGCTCGCATAAAGAATAAAATCAAATGTCAACTTTTAAAAGGTCCGTAATGGCTAAGAAACCATCGATCAAACGGTTCAAAGGAACTTTTGTCAATACAAATACCTATTTAATCAATGACTTTTTTCAGTATTTTTAGTCCTATATAAAAAATGCTTTCTTCTTAATTGAATCTTTGGTAGCACTTATACGAATTGCTTTTATTTAAATTCATTGCTGCTGAAAGTAAAATTTCACGGAACATTATTATTAGTAAATACAATTTCAAATAGTTGTTAATAAAAATGAGAGCAAATTATTTATGTATAGGTATTTTTATTTAAAAAGATGAATAGATACAATTACGAATGTTTAAGTTCACTTTTAGCCTATTAATTAATGATATTTTATTAAATTTGTTTATGTTGTAATTACAAAATTTTGAAAAGAGCAACCTATGATATTTTTGCTCATAGCGTTCTGTAAAAACTGTCTTTCGAAATGTTAATATAGAAATATTATAATACACTTTCATATTTTATTTAATTCAAATGTACCTATTGATTGTAGTAGGTAACCTTACTTCACGTGTGTTCAATTTTTAATTTTGGTAATCATATAGGTACATATAATCGTACGTAATTTATGACATTCTAAGACATAAAGGAAATCAAGGGACGGCTTAGGACCACAGAGGAATGTTAGTAGAGTTAGAAAGGGCTGTTTAGGAATCTTAGTAGAATTAGAAAGGGCTGTTTGGGGTGGCCACAATATTCGGAGCCCCCCGATATCGGGATGGAATACTTCGGTCGGCTTTCATCCGATCGCAATCTCTATGCTAACAGCTTGCGATTCTGATCTTCGTTTAGCGGAATGACCGCAGTCACCCTAGCCTGAGTGACGCTTATTCCTTACACGTTTTCTCCTAAGGAGTTTTATGGACATAGACTACAGCCGGGCCTTGCCATCAAGTATTTCTTTTTTGTATGAAATATGTATAAATTGCTTTGGGGCATGATATCAAACGTAGATATTGTTCGATTGGTGTATCAATATTAAAAAGATCGTAGGGAAGTTACATTGCTATATATTAAAAAAATGTTATTAGTTTTTCGTATTTTTTTGGCCTTTTTGCTTTCTCTTTACCTTTTGCCGCTACATCTTAGGTTTACCTGTGAGTTCATATACCTACTACATACCTATTTTGGCTATTACAGGTATAATTTTTTTTATTACTGGGAACATTTCTTTTTAAGTTGATATTTTTAGTCGACAGATTTCATCACATAGTACATACCAAACAAAAATAAATTTCTATAAATAAATTTCTTCATATTTGTTTTCCTCTCTTGTTTTTTTAACATCTCTGTTCAACATAAAACTCTTTTTTCTCATAAAACTTCACATACTCAAATAATCTGAATCACTATAAAGCTTAGCCTGTTTATATGTTATAGTTTATTTTATTATTCATTCGCATTCACCATCGACCGAGCCTTTTTTGTTCGGAGTGAATAAATTTTAAGGACAATACATCGCCGCCACCGAGGCTTTAAAATTTAATTATAAAAAATACGCAATGCAAATGGTTAAAATCGCTTTAACATGCCATGGAAGCGATACGAAATACGGACGAAAATATGCGTAACAAATGGTTGGGTGTGCGACTACCTCAACAGCATTGACAAAACGAAAGCTGTACAAAGCAGATATGCAGATTTTAAAGCTGCAGTTCTCGTTGGAAGTGGTTAGACTAAGCAAACATAAATTTTGACCTGAAATATCCTATACCAAAAAAAAACTAGATTATTTAGTGGATAAATGTAAATTTTCAACCATATTTAAATATTATACTTAAATATAAAAACAGACAGATGAATGTTTCAAATAATAAAAAATATAGTACCCATAGATACTGCAGTTTTCAATAAGGAATATATAAAATCTACGTATCTATTCACTGTTATATCTACAGTTATATTTCGCAAACCTTGAGAAGATATTGTTTTTGTCGTTTGTAGTAAATGCTATTCTGTATTGTTTCTTCTGCGATACAAATTATTTTATGTGATAATCCAGAACATTATGTTAAGCTGTACCTAACTGTGCGAAACAAATATCCAAAGATCTTTACAAACCCTCACATTTACATTACTAGCTCTTCCCTGCGGCTTCACTCGCATTAATTCTAATTCCGCCGGAACATCGTGAAATCTTTTCATAGCTGACTTCTACTCTCCATAAATTATTTATTTATTTATTTATTTATTTAATCCTTTATTACACATAAAATAACAATGATACAGTACCTAAAGAAAAAGGAGAAAGCAAATGGCGGTCTTATCGCATAGTTGCGATCTCTTCCAGACAATTAATTATGCGAAAGGACAAACAAAAAACATAGACACGGGTGGTTGGGTAAAGCATTTCAAACATTATACTATACATACCATATACCATAATAAATATATACTATGTACTATACAAATACATCAACTACTCAATACATGACAATACTTAAACATATAAAATCATTACATACCAACTACCTATACTCATGCAGCACATACATTGACAAATACATAAATAAATACAAGCTGTTGTTTTGGTCAACAACGCCCGTCACAGAGGTGGTTGTACTAACGATACTGATGTCAAAAAAAATATAAAAAAAAATAATTATTTTTTCAAGGAAAATCCGAAAAAAATATTTATTTTGTTTATACAAGCGGGCGAGCCTACGCTACCGGTCGTTGACCGCGCGGCGCGGCGCGCATCATATGGCATGCAATAGTACCTACGTACATAGTACCTACATACACCCCACCTCGGTGGGAACGCGGGCGAATGCGGCGGGGCGGGCGGGCGGCGGGGGCCGGGGGGCGCGGCGATGTGCCACCCCCGCCCGCCGGCGCTAGCGCCAGCGGCCAGCGCCAGGCGCCAGCCAGTCTGCCTCCCACAGCCGCGGCTATTACGCGTGCGTTGTTTCTATGCTAAAATGGCTCGGTCGTTCGCAGGATTAACCAATAGTGAAATTTACGATTTATTGAGTATTTAGTAATAGCGAAGATGAAGCGAATAGTGTGGCCGAGTGGAGTGCGACGTTTTCAACTCGTCCAAGTGAAACTCGTTACACCATAAGGACTGTTGTTTTTAGTCTCAGGGAATGGGTAACATTCGCTACACCTCGTCACACAACAGGTAGAGGTCAATCTGGGCTCCCTGTTAATGTTCAAGATGCAGTCCTTGAATACCTACTTTCGTGCGCAGCCGCGCGCGAATACCTACCTGGGATGCTGGGCGAAGCTTTGGCATTGACCATTTAACATCGGAGTTTGGTGATCGTTGGATAGGAAGAGGTGGACCCATACCGTGGCCACCACGTTCACCCGATCTAACTCAATTGGACTTTTATTTGTGGGGTGACGTAAAATGGTACGCATGACGAATACGCCGACACATTAAAACAAGAGATACTGAACGCTTTAGAAGTGATTACGAAGAATGAAACTGTTTTATCGTGATTAAAAGACAATTTGCGATGTCGTGCTTCTGTGTGCATCGCGCAACGCGGTAGACACTGAACAGATAAACCGTTAACGTAAAATCAGTGTAAATAAAAAAAACTTTTAGAAGACTTCGTGTTATGTGTAATCAATAATTTGTAAATCACGTTTAATGATTGTAAATAAGTTCGTTCACCTTTTTAAATACGCCAAAGGTACTTAATAACAGCGCCATAGAACTTTAATGGATATTATTAATGGATAAAAATGTCATTTCTAATTTAATAATTTCTAAATTATTCAGTTCCTTTGCCGGTCCTAAGCCCAGTAAAGTATGGAGGGAAAGAGAGTCTAAAATGTGTTGTTTACTTACCGTGATCTAAATAGGTAAAACGTTTGTGCAAAAGTAGGTACCTACCTAAGTAGGTACCGGCGACGACGCGACGCGCGATGTAGCTGCTCGTAGCGCGTAGATGTCGTAGCTCTAGTCTACGCGCTAAGGCTTTACCAATTACCATTTAATGTAAACATTTTTAGATATCTTGTGCAGAGATTTTCTTTTAAATAATGTTCCGAATTATAAAAAATATTTTTTTTTTTATATTTTTTTTAGAACCCATATTAGTTATATTACTACCTCCGTTACGCGCGTTGCTGACCAAAACAACATTCTGTATTATAACATATTATTAATTATATATACTTAACCAATGTGTAAATATTAAGATAAGAAGGATTAAAAATATATAAAACCATAAAATACTATAATGTTACTAAGTAATAGGAGCATTGTAGGAAAGGTAATGAAGTCGTAGTACGGATTTGAAGGACGCGATGTTTTTCGCGCTTCGGATGTCGAGCGGCAGCGAATTCCACAACAACGTGGCCTTCCCCAGATACGATTTTTTTAAGGATGGTGAAAGAGATCTCTGTATATTTTATTTTTGAAATAAGCAAAAAATACGTGTCTATTGTTTTTTATTTTCTACCTGACGGATTAATTAGAATTTTGATTTTCAAAAGTAGCCAACATCCCTAATATGTAAAAAAAAAAATTGTTTAATAACTGATTAGGAAACAGTGACAAAAAATCTCTTTGTAAGTAATTACGAAACCCGATTACCAAAACGGACCAAACGATTTTATTTTCCACTACGCCGATATGTCATAATACTAAGTTAAATATTGGTCCAATATTTTACTTATATTGGAATAATTCGTAAAACAAAAAGAATGAGAGGTCAAAAGCAGATGGTCCGCATTTATAAAAATGTTGGAGGGTTGTGAAATATGACACACTGTTATTTCTTCGCACACCCGGTCAAGAGTTATTGCATTCCATTACTCGTTTTCTCTATCTAAGGAAGCCATTTTCACTAAAGAAGAACTAAACATTCCAAATTTTTAGTTTATTTGCCATTATTTTTATTTTTATTTTTATTTTTATTTTTGGGCAATTTTTTTTTCTGAATCTGAAGTAAATTTTGAGTAGTAATTTACAAATTATTACAAAAATTTTTAGCGCGGCTGTTGGTTGGTCCACCAAGTTTGTGGCGGGTTGTCCCCTCCCCGGTCTGCGCCCCCGTCGCACCCCCATTGCCAGTCCCATACTGCGATTAAATAGTTTTTGAGTTGTGAAGGGATCAAAAGTAACTCAAAATGGTTCATGTAAATAATTCACACGGCTGCTGCGTCACCAGTTCCATTGCCTTTGATCTTGGCTTTGACACGTTACCGCGTGTCTAGATGTGCACAGTAGAACCGATTAGAATATTTATTCCAAGTCGTTCTACTAGTAGAAATACCGGTGGAACTGGACCGACCATTGCGTTTTGAAGTCCAAGTATTCTCTTGTTAAATATTTTGCAGAGTATGTTGAGTTGAAGAAAAATAAGCCTGACAAACTTCGTACCTACTTGACGGAGGTCCCCCGAGGCATTGTTTTTAAACTAATTTCTTTTTACAGAAAATCTTCGAAAATTTACAGGGCAATGTAATGGATACTTTATCTTTTTCAACACAATACCGCTTTTGTTTTTGTATTATAACTTATGTAACTTGGATTTTAATTCAACCCAATTTAAATTAATATAAGACCTGTTAAATTCGTATGGGCCTTTGATCGTTCCTTTATTACAAGCGACACCCACAATAGGCTCAGTGACTCGGAATAGACCACCTTATCTTCACCACGTTGTGGATACAATGTGTGTGTCATGTCACATGAAACGCAAGTGCCCTCGGCTGTGAATGTACCTATTAGATAGAGTATTATTCATAATTAAACCGTAGAAGACAATCTAAACGTAGCTTTCCATCGCATGACATAAAGCAGGAGCTTAGTTTAGACTACGCAGTTTACTGAAATATACAGGATATTCTCCAAAAAATTGTTTGCTTGTAGTTTCGGCTGCAAATGAACTCGATTGAAAATACACTTTCGGATTTGGATGTAGTTGATGAACCAATGAGAATGACGCATGGTTGTGGACGCTCCTTGTCCAGAAAAACTGAAACAAATGGATTGACTCGAGTAAATATGTACCTATTCGACTAAACTGCTTCTGTTCTGATAATAATATCAAATACTTTGCATGGACAATGGAAATTAATTACTTGTTACTAAATTTCTCGCTTGATTTGAATTGGGCTTTACGCTAATACAAATATCCGTCATAAATAAGCTTCATAATAACGTTTATTCAAAGAGCCCGTATAAAAAAACGTTTTAGTTACACACTGCGCTCGCTCCAGTTCCAACCTAACTGAACTTGGGCGGTCGTTATACTGTCAAATTAGCCCAACTCGTCCTCGATGTCATTTTGAACAAGAAAAAAAGTGCAATTTTCTTTTATGCCGTGACCTGGAAGTTTTGATGTTATTGGTGACGTTATGCGCCCGTGTTTCATGGCAGCTTATATTTATACGGCCGAAATATTTGAAGTTATAATGATATTTTTATACCGACACAGTTATCGTTTCGAACGCTATCAGAGCGCATACGATATGTTAAATTACTTATACTTACTTCTACATCGGCAAGCGTAATTTATGGTATTGAGTATCGCATATAATAAAACACTGATAAAATAAATGAGCTTCAGTGATATTTATTTCCTTAATTTTTCGATCTTTACAGTTTCAACACCCTATGAATTTAATAGGTAACAAGTAAATAAAATGAAAGCATTTCTTACTCTAAGATTTGCAATAAAGAGTGATTTAACTTTGAAAAGACAAAAAAATAACAAAGCAAGATGATACATTGGTTGTATTTCATAAAAGGATTTTAAAAATGGTATACACCTAACTATAATATTTCAGTGTTCAAATCTCAATAAATCGTCTCGGCGTGGTAACGAGCTCGCTGCGGCGTAGTCTCTGCGGATACGTATTTTATTGGATTCACTGAAACGTTTTTCAGGTCTAAAGGATTATTTACGAGCATCTGCGTCAGTCCGTGCGAGATGCAGATGGACGCTCGATGTGAAAACGCTTAACGCCTTGCATAGCGTATTGATTACAATTCACAATGCTATACTCAGCTCCGAATTAAAACTATTTCTTTTCCTATATTTGAATAAATTTGACATGATTAGAAAATTAAATATAACTAGGTAATATGAATAGGTAAGTTTAAATCTAGTGTAATCTGCCTTCATTGTCTCAAGAAAACATCTTTTTCACAATAAAGACGCTAATAATACGGTTAATGTTGGTAATTACGTAATAATATATATAACGTCAAAACACAAAACAAGGAGGTTGTGTTCTGTGTACGTATTAAATATAGTTAAGATTACAATGATGTTGAGGTTTGAGTTACGAATACTCGTGAGCAGGCCCGAGGGATACAATCTTTGCACTATAGCCTCCTACCGTCCATGCAAAGTGGTATTTTAACTGCAGCTCGATTCTCAGCATTCGAGCAACTTAGATACGAAGTTGTTTATCGCTGTTTTTTTACTTACATTTTCAAATGAATAAATGTAATAGACTTTAACTGCACATTGCTTTATTACTAACTGTTGCATACGGTTTCAAGGAATTCAGACATTTCCTCCCAGGAAATTTTATATACTACCTACCGTGATAAAACCTATCATATCTATGAGGGGAACTATAAAATTTATAAGTATTTCTGTAAAAAATATATCACAAAGATTTATCTGATTATTCTCCATGATTTCAGTCGTTTTACACCTTTAAAAGATTGAATCAATAGGTAAGAACTCTGATATAAGTGTTTACTTAAAAAACGACCCCAAATACCATGATTGCAAATTTCAAAACTGCTGATGATGCAGTATTATAATATTTGTGGTTCTTGCATACAAAATTTCACACCCCTTTCACCTTCTTAGGGGTTGAATTTTCATAAACCCCTTTTTGAATGCTTGCTTGCGTTATAAAAAAAAGCTTTGCACAAAATTTCAAAGTTTCTTGACCCGGTGGTTTGGGCTGTGCGTTATCAGTCAGCGGTACCTACTGTTTAAACGGCTGTATAATAAATAAGTCCGGGAGATAATTCCAACATTCACTTGGGTGAAACCGCAGGTGACGGCTAATCTGTAGTACTTAATATTATAAACAGGTAAAGTTTGTGAGTTTGTGCAGAGTTTGTGACGTTTCTCTGGATCTACTAAACCGATTTTGAAAATTCTTTCACTTATAGGAAGCTACGGTAGTCCTGAATGACATAGGTTAGGTACTTCTTATCCCGAAATTCCCACGGGAACTCCGAAATTACCACGGGTGAACCCGCGGGAGACAGCTAGTAAGAGATAAAATTGTAACTAGCAAACTCATCGTTAGTTTTTCAGATGTTAGAACTACAGAAAAGACACTCGTGGTCCAAAAATTGATGATTGATTGCTACGAGAAACTATCAACTGTCCTATGTGTCCGCAGAACTATATTATGTCTGGACTCCGTAGCGGCGGCCTATTTATTTAGCCGCATATTTATGTACATTCACACAACTTCGCCCGCGAGCCATGACTTGGAAATTATAATGCCGCTGACTCGACCGGATTTTGATATTTCTCGTGCCGCTCGTTCGCGTTGCAGTTCGTAATTCTACGGTATTTGCGATGCGATTCCGAATACTTCGTTTGATTGTTTAGTTTTAAATATTTTAATTGCTTCCTCACCATCCAGAATTTAACCAAGTCACTCCAAGCTATTATACCAATTAATACATTTCCTTAATAGGTATACTAGAGGTACCTGTGTGTGTTAATAGCAGTATAATAGGTGTTTATCGTATTCATGCATTCACGTGGATGTGTCTAATATACCTAATCTAATCAATGAATTGCTCTTTGAAGGCGTTAACCATGTGGTGGCTTGTTTGTCTTTAAATTGATTAGCGCTATTATACCTACTTCAAAATTAGATCAAATTAGGTGTCTTGATCTTAACTTGGTCTATTTGAAATGACATTCTTTATAAAAATTTGCGTAATAATTGTTTTCAAGTACCTAAATGTAAAGTTAGTTAACTATTGACAGGGAGACGTGCACTCAATTAGAACCAATTGTCCCAAAGAGACATTAGCTAGACAGCAAGTTCTAGAGCTTGCAGGAGATGGCAAAGATTAAAAATAGTGGTAGGGGAGAAGTGGCATGAAAGAGCTAGTTTACCAAATGAAGAAAAAAACGAACTTTTGATGAAAGAAATGATAATTGTCTTTTCTTAAATTATTATTTATTTATTACAGTAAGTACCTATTTCGTACGAAAAACTCTTAAACCCGATAAAAAAACAATGAAATATTCATTGCTATAAATGATTTTTGTTTTTTTACTGTCGCGTCACGGTCGTACGGCATACGTACGGTAGGTATCTATTACACGGAAAGTACCTACCAATAATATCCATATAATTGAAAATAGAGAAAATTCAAGCGTATTTATGCACCTTTTTAAGTACCTTTTTAACCGGCCAAGTGGTACACCTGATGGTAAGTAATTACCGCCGCCCAAAGACATCTTCAACACCAGAAGGCATGCAGGTGCGTTGCGCGACCTGGAATGGGTCGTGTAGGTCGAAAGTCAAAAAACAAAAAGAGCTTATGTCAAATAATGAGCCATATTATCATAAAAAATGGAGAAAAAGATAAATGCTTAAATTCTTATTTATGCATTTATTTAAAAATTACATACTAACATTAAAACCTCGTGTAAGTCGAAAGGTGAAAAGCGAGAAGAGTTAATTAAAACAACAGCAGCGGTAGATATTTGTTGGACATGATGCCTTCGGTGGCGTTTCCTTGTCGCAGCACCCACCCAGGTGGGGGGCGATGGCCGCAGGTGGTGGTCGTGATTAATCGGAGTGGGAGTGGGTGCCCGCCGCCGTGCAACGCCACCGTCGCGTCGTATTTATAACGTGTCGGAACTCGGAAGCGGCCACTACCCGCAGCGCACGTCTCTCGGACCACTGTGGGGCTTACACCGATTTTCCTATTACAACTTTAATATCCCATACAACAAGTTTTGTGTTGCAATAATAATAATAATCGTTGAATATTAGCTAAACACCGACAAAATTATTAGCATTTTTTTCATAAAATAAAAAGTAAAAAACGGTAGGGTCAATAATTTGCATATTTTATTATTTAAACTGCAAAACAATTCCATAAAAAACAATAAGGTGGTCATTGACGACAAGTGGTAGGATATTGTAGAATCACACTTCAAGAAACACTACTCATTCTTTACATTTATGTTTATTAGAGACACTTATCTTTTCTTTTTTCAACTTTTAATATTTATAAAACTGTGCCCGTGGTTTCACCTGCATGAATTTCGGTATTCCCGCAGAAACATTATAGTTTCCATTATAAATTGATTCCCACTATGTAAAGTAGATATATACTTACAGCTCCAATTCTTTTTATTCAAAAAACAATAAATAGCAAGAAGGGGAAGACTTTAAATCACTTCTAACTTTCCATTCGTAAACAAACTTTGTTGCACAGATGTGAAAATCCAATAATAGGGGAACGGGAGAGGACTACTCAAAGGAACCCAAATTTAAAGTCACCCAATACAAAATTCATAGATATTGCTTTACAGAAACGTAAGATCAATACCTATGCTTGTATATTTTTGAAATTGCGTAATGCTCACGAATCTCCTTTTTTTTCTGCCGTTATAGTAGATAATCTTGTGCCACACCATACGGTTGCGGATTGTCTTTTCAGCTGTTTTTGTAAAGTTTTCTTAATTTAAATTAATTAACAATTCCAGACTCATGGTGGTAGGACCTACGATACCTAATTTAACCAGCTTTAAAAAACAGGTTCTGTGACCATTTCAAAAGCTTAAAAGTAGGTCCCAACCATGCTCCCAACAACTCCTTGTAACCCGTGCTTTTAACCTTAATAAACATTTTGATGTTGATTTGATTTTTTATAATTCTTTACTGGTGTAATCTAAACTTATGGGAAGGCTTTAACATAATTTTTACATTTACATTTAAATTTAATAAAACATTATTTGATTTATATTTGGAACTTGGGTGACCTTTAATAGCCATAAGTCATTATTGTTTCAGTCCCTCTAAAAAGAAATTATGATTAGCAACTTGGTTCTATTTTTTAAGATGATTGCTGAGTTTTTTGTAAATTCTTCTCAGTAGTGGACGCGTTCCGAGCTTACAGTCATTTCAACTTATATTCAAGAACCTGATAACGATTATTATAAGGTGATTGTAAAAACTGATTCTAACCAAATAAAGAATCTTTGAATTTGTATTTCATATCGTCTTCTATGTTCATCACCATTGTATTTCTTTCGAATTCACCAAAGCAGGCATTTGACTTTTTTTTATTTTAAACTACCAATGCTATTAGACTCTATGTTTCGTACCATATTATTAGTTTCATATACTTATAGTCTTTTTCTTTTAGGTACTTGGCAAGCGTATAGACATAAAGGGGCACTTACCATGTAATAAATGTTTCCTTTACTCCAACAAAATGGGCCATCGGCAGTGAACGCTGCCGTCATGGCTGTGGTCTCATTGCCTTCATTTGAAACAATCTCTATCTACTGAAAATATATATTTCCAACCAATTTTAAATGTTTGAGTCTAATTTTCTGATTATAAGGTTATTCGTACATACTATTATTTGTTTAACGTGTTCGATACCATCTTTTGTGTTTAAGTTGTTGACGAAGCAAATCAACTCTCTGTATACAACAAATATTTCTTTTGTTATAATTGATATTCGGAGAGTTCTGCTCCAAAATGCAATGAAAGGTGTTTATAATAAATTAATAAACAAAGGAGATTGTCTTTTTGTTGGGGTTGAGGTTCAAAATTTAAATAATCGCCTCATCAGTATTCAAATTGTGTGGAGTTCTCAAAGCAAGAAAATTGCTCCCGGGGAACCTACACATTCCGAGACCATTCGATACACAGTAGACAGCTCCCGTGTTGTCGATTAAGGCAATGCTAATATCATTTGTTTGTTGACTTCCCAGACACTTCGTCTCAAACGAAGACGGTCCTTCGCAACCTTCTCAAATACCAAAAATTGTGAGGATACAAAAAGAGATCTTTGATACTCGCGCGCGTCACAAAGACACGCCACCGCCCACGTGAATGGCTAATTCGTATTTCAAATTTAGCACAGGCTACCGGTAAAGTTACTTAAAAACTTTTACTGCTTTGCTTTTCGTATCTCTCGGACCGATCGAATGATTGCATCTACCCAACACGTTTTTATTTTATTAAGTTACATTAAGGAGACGATGGGATTAAAGCAGCTGGCGCGATAGCACTCATAAGCACTCTGCGTTACAATTTTTTCAACTTTGATCATAATCTTCGTTAAAACAAAAGTCTACGTTTCTTTGATAAACTTTAGCTGTATCTCGCGGTTTTACACGTGTTTCACATTTTTCTTTTTGGGTTTGATTTTTTTAAAAACCTTTATATAAAAATTCTTTATATTTTAAAAGAAAAATCTAAATACCAATTTCAATCACTCTTAGCTCCAAAAATAACCATACTTCCATGTAAACTTTCACCTCTAAGGGTTGAACTTTCATATACCTATCCCTTCACAAGGCTAGGCTTACCTTCCTACATTAAATTTTGAAAGAAAGCCTCTATGTAGGTGTCCGAAAATTCTGAGTACCTAAGTTTAAGTAAATATAAAAAAAAAATTGAATGTTTTTCGCATGCATATTAGTAATATTATTATTGTTATTAATTATTTTGATAAATTGAAAAAGTGTTATTTGTAACTAGATGTAGATTGCTTAAAATTTTATCGTAATGACGACCACGACGGCTAAAACGCAATGATCATAATATTGTCTTTGGTGGCTAGAATATCTTTTCTTTTTTTATGTACTAATATTGGCAAGATCTCAATACTTCTTGATGAAATAAATGGAATAAGTAATAATTAATTGGAGTTGCGCCCTATTTTCTTTTGGTGACAATTAATTTCCTGCTAGGACGAGGAAGGAAACCCTTATCAGAGGCGATTCTCACTATTTATTTGGAGGGAAGTGACAATAATTAGAACGTTACTGTCTCTCTGCAACAACAATAGTTTTTCGATTGGACACAGTTTTAACGCTATTTGGATAACAATTAAGTGAAATGCGCAGAGAGGATATTTTAATGGTCCTGATATAAGATAATTAAGAGATCTGAGCGGGGTAGCTGTACACTAATGAGAAAACTAAAGAGTCTACCAAAGAATTTGGGAATATCAAGCGCAGGATATCAGTAAAAATTAAATCAATGATAATAAACAAAATAGGAATTTAAAAAAATCTAACCAGTAACCACAAGATCTTTAAAACGACCTGTTAAATATCATAGGGATATGTAAAGCTGTTGTTATTAATCTGGGAAAAACATAAGTCTGATGTAATAACAACTTCATAGTGCGAGTCATTTGTGCTTAAACAAAGCGTCAACGGCAGAGTTGCTGCTAGCAATAACCGAGATCATTTTTCATGTGGTTCATTCTGGCGGTCGAGGAAAGCGATATAATAAATCATTGTTGCCAACATCACGATGTTATTATTTAGCCTGGTCGGTTTTATTCGTGCATAATATAAAGTGTGACGTCACATACTCATTTACTTCGAAGGAAACATTAACAAACAAACAAACACAGCTCGCTGTGTTTTAAAGCCTACCCAAAACAATAATTAAAACTGAATTCTTTTTTTTTATGTATACAGAATTGATACAAGTGGTCACATCAATGCTCTTCAATCAATGAAGGCGGTAAAACGCGAAATGTTTTAAGTTTTGACTATGCTTTGCCCTAAACATTATTCCTCAGGGCCCTTACCTTCCTCACTATGACCAACAACATGTCTTACCCATAACGCGCGTCTCAAAAACGCATTACCAAACGTTCTAAATGCCAAAATATTAGAAATCATTATTCTGTAGATTATCCGATCATTATGCCGAAACGTTCTAAATGTATTCTTTTGGAGTGAAACTTCTTTGATTACGAGGGAAAGCCAGTTTTTGTGGCGCGTTACGCGCCGTGTTATGGTCATAATAAGGGTCAGTGAATAAGGGCCCTGGTTGCACAATATAACCTTATAATGAAGTGTGCGATCAATTAGATTTGTGTGTTGAAAATATTATTGATATTAATGGTTTCATACCTTAAAAATCAATTAATAATAGCTACCGATATAAAATTTGAATATTTCGAAACCAAAAAACAACTCTACGCTTATAGAGCTTAACTCTATCATAGCTAAATAAGAGGCATCATCAAAATTTAAATAGAGTAAAACAATTCTATTTCTTATCTTTTTTAAATAAAGCACGTTAGCAAAATCCGACTCCAGATGTCACATTTTTTTAAATTCACTTTGTAAATGCTGATTTTTTTTTTTTTAATAAAAGCGTATTCGTGTCAATTAACTAATGGATGTTGTACTAAAAAACAGGTGTATAAATAAGTAAAACTCTCTTGGGTACTGAGTAGATAATAAAGAAATAATCATCAGAATTTGAAATATTTCAAAGAAAGTCGAGTTCAATCACAGATATTTTTTTTTTTGGATTAGGAGAAAGTCCAGAATGTAAGACGAGAGGCGTTCAAATGAATGAAGTTGCTTTATTTTGTGACATCGGTTATGTTCCGGGGGTAACCACATTATGAGCACGTGACAACATGAGGGTTCAGCGGCGAGCGGACCAAGCCCGCAACCTCAACCTTCGCAACGTTATTTTATTTTACAAACAGACTCGACCCCATTTGTCTTTGTTCTCCGTTTCCTATATTTTTGCACGCAAACTCCATTATCTAATTTAGCTTTGGATGAATGCCAGGTCGGCATTGTTGCTTTCTTTCCAGAATAGAGTTTTTATTTCTTTATATTAAACACCTACCGTACTTTATTTACATTAAGAGGGCCGAAATGAATATTGTTTTGTCCCGCAAATTTTATTCACACCTTTTTTTAGCAAACTGTTGCACTACTTTTGATGCCAATTTACCTACACACGTTAAACAGCACTTACCTACACAGCCATACTCTCGTGTCTGGAAGTCTCCCCTTTCAATATTCGCTTCCCACTTACTATCTCTTATGAATGAACAAGTTGAACATCCCACATACAAACTCATTAACTTGCTCAAGTACAACTCTTGTCTTTTGTATCAATCATAAATTTACAACGTGTGTTATACTCTCTCAAAAACTAAGTTTGACTTTTACCTTCATACCTAAATTTCTTGCTGCAACTTAATGGTTAAAGATAAAAAAAATAACTTGATCCATACCAGTTAATAAAGATTGAAGAGCCATGGCGACGCCACCAGGCAGCATTATTACCAATATAGAGATAGAGAATTCATGTTTTTGATAATTTTATGCCCTAATGACAGTTTTGAACAATAACTAAAATGAAGACTGAGTTAATTATTTTGTACTCAGCTCCGTTAATAGAGGTTTCTTGGACAATAGTACGTCGAAATATTTAGAGTACTTTAAAATATTCAACAGATTAATATTGCCAATTTCATCTGACGTAAAATTAAATTAATTAATTCCCGAGATGGCTCAACGAAACTTATTCTAATCCCAAAATGGTGGTCTTTAGAAACGGAGTTTTAATTCGAATCTACATTCCGAGCGCGGCCTGCACATTCAAAAGCCGCGAAGAGACTCCCCCGATAGTGATTAAAGAAATGCTAATGCCTCTTGCTTTTAACTTTTAATTTTCATTCAGCTTTCTTTATATTTTCTTTCTAAATCTTTTCTTAAATAAAAGGAAATACTCGTAATCACATTTCTTGAAAAGAAAGATTTTCTTACGTAATTTTTTCTTTACCTTTTCTAACATTATTAGTTTTAATACCTAATCAAGGCGACCGAACTTAAAAGCTTTTCTTAAGAAAAATGTTCCAAATCAAAAACTAGAGCCGTTTCCGAGATACACGCACCTATATCCAGGATACAAGTAGGTATACAAGTACACAGATAGAATTATACGGATATACAGTTGATTGATATACTTAAAGCTTCAGATTTATATTCGGGAAACCAAGCAAATTATGAGGTATCCTATGAATTTGTATTCGAAGCTAGGTCATGAAATATAATATTATAGCTGTCTCGCGGTTTCACCCGCAGTAATTCCGGAGTTCCCGCGGGAATTCCGGGATAAAAACTATCCTATCTTTAAGTTAAGTTAAGTTGGACCATATTATAAATGGTTACAAAATTTTATCAAAATCCGTTCAGTAGTTTCGGAGACACGTGATTTATTTATATTAAGATGTATGTTGAACTTGTGATAGAACTTAATTTCATACGAGAGACCTCGTTATGTAGTTAGGCTGGAGGTAGCACGATAGTGGTGGTAAGGTCGCTCAAAGTAAGATGTTTTAATTAAGTCTTAGACCTCGCGATAAATAACTGGCGTGGCGGGCAGCCGGGCCGGCACTAATTGGTAGTATATTTAATCCAGTAAAATACAGCGGACCCTGATTTCCATAAGCTTCAATTGTTTGTGCTTGTATACCTGGATCCGATTTAGTTGCGACCGTTTCCATTTGTGTTTATCTTTCAACGACGAACGTTGAATGACTAAGTTAGCGTTTGCCACAGCATCATTATTTACTATTGAATATGATAGAGTTCCAATGATGGGTATAATATGATTTATCATAAAACAACTCAACTCTCCCATAATGGACAACGACAAGATTGGCACGCACGGTGACCGCGCCCACCACCGGTACCCAATCAAGAAGTCCTGGGTTTGATTACTGACGGAAGCAGGATTTGTGAGACGAACACAAAAACCCATAGTCCATTAAGAGTTTATAAACATAATTATCTATGATTCACATAGTATTGCTACAAATAATGCATTATCTTAGTAATGACTCTTAGATATGTAGATAAACTTGAAAAGTCAAATATTGTGTAAATACATACAAAAATTCATAAAAATTGTTAAGGTCATTTCCAAGAAAACGATTTTTTATAAAATCTATGTAATGTGAAATGAATAACATATATATGAAAACTCTCGATATTTCCTATGATTTTGTGTAACAAAAAAAAAAACATAAAGACAAACAGTGATAAATCACCGAGAAAACAATAAAACGCGGGTTACCCGAGTGAATGACCTTTGCCTACCTACTGATTGTGCGTCGATAATAATTAATCGAACGAAGGAATGGGGTATAGAATTACCTTAGGAATGATCCATCACAGAGTTAGTTTTTACCATCCTCCAACTCTCTGATCCAGCCTTACATCCTGTAATACACAAGAATAGAATATAATTATTTTTATTGTACGCAAAATGTTACATGTTAACAAAAAAATACATCATTATTGTTATATCCCATTAATTAAGAGATTATTTCGTTGAAATAAAACACGACTTAGATATTGGCATAGCCGGCACTTCATCAATCCACAGATTAATGCGGAACAAACTGGCACAGAGTATACAGATACAACACTCTTCCCCACTTTATAACAGAAAAAAAAGGAATACTATGTCCCGTACCTACGCTACTTAAACTACACTTGGACATAGATAAGCAATAGTGTGTTAACCCACACTGGAGAAATTTTGAGTAAATCGTGTTTTAAAAGTAAGAGCGCCATTTTGTATCAACATTTTTTATGTTCAATATTTAGTTAGATATTTAAGCAATGTAATAAGGTAAACACATAATTAAAAAACGTTCCCTAACTCTCAATAAATCGTTCTGAATCAATAACTTAATTTTGTGGGTTAACATGTTATTGCTTATCTGCGTCCACTTAAGCTTCTATGACGTCATAACGTCCTTAAAATAAAGTACTCACTTAATCTAAAGTCTGTCCACACTTTAAGAGTTGATTGGCATGTCGCTTCCATTGCAGGCCATCTACTTCAACAGTATGTAACACCTGGCACTAGAATTTCAACAATCGTCCCTAGTGACCATTTACTTTTGTTTTTTCGTTGATCCTTTGCCATTACCTTTTCTCCTATTGGAAATGTTTTAAAGATATTTTTACTGTTAATTTTCTGTTTAATATGTTCCACATCAATTTCAAAATTTACTGGGTTTGGTCTGAGCAATGAGAAACGACATCTCAATTATAATTAGAGATGTTCTGACTAGTCGGCTACTATTCGGCAAACTTATTCCGGCTCGCTTATCTCCGTTATTTTTTGCTTCGTGAAAAAAGAAAGAATACATACCTATCTAATATTTTTTATGAAGCTACAGGACGGACTAAAAACAAAAATTTATTTAAATAGCCTATTACAGGAAGCATTGTTCAATTGATAAAAAAGCCATACACGAGAATTTCTTTTTGACATGACGTTTTAATTGAGCTCTTTCACTTAAATGAACAATCAGTAGATAACAATAATCTTTGCAGTAACAATAATCTTTACACAACAATGGTTTTTTACATAAAAACACCGCTCTGAACCGTACAAAAGCAAAAATAAAAAAACAATGCAAACAAATGAAACAGCCCCCCTAGCTAAATTGACATTCTACAATCGGTAACGCATAGAAAACTAAGTAACGAATCGTCATGTCACTTGGTCAGTCAATCAAAACTTTAGTTTTACGTGACCACGTGAAAGCTAAAGTTTTGATTGTCCTTTTGGCTAGGAAGGCTGGTTCCGACATGCTCGCAGGGCGGCGCGCGGCGGTTGCGGCTTGCGCGCAAATCGTTTAAACGAATTGCGTCACGGAAATCTCCGAAAACGTGATCGACTTGGCGGACTAGTCGGTCTCGTTAGAACCGTCTAATCGACTGGTCGGCTAGTCGGCCAAAGTCATAATCGGCACATCTCTTATTATAATAATTATAGATACACCTTTCAAAATTATTCTGGGTGCATGCATCATCATATGCTTATTTGCTTGGCTTCAGCAATACGAGCAAGTTTATGGTTTAGTGTTTGAACCAAGTACCTACCTAGGTTTGTATGTCTTACATAAAAAACGTAGTCTTCAAAATACACATTTTACCGTCAGTATGAAATTATGTCAAAAATAATGTAACGTTTAACAGACACAAAACAAGGGTAGGTACGGGTGGAATCGACCGCGGGATGGGAAACCTCTCCACTCGCTCTCAGCAACGAGGGGCGCTGCCTTTTAACTCTTTTTCCACTCAACATTGTTACCTTAACAAACTAGTCTGAGCCGTGAGTGGCGTACACAATCTGTTTTTCTTTCTTTTATACTAAATAACGAAACCTCCTTTGACCGTTCAATTACGGATGTATCGGTAATGTATAACAACATTAATAGAAGCGTATCTTCGTTGAGTTTATAAAGTTTTGATTGTTGTGCAACTTGTAAGTTATTGAAAATTTTATTTTTTACTAGCTTTCCCCCGCGGTTTCACCCGCGGTAATTTAGGAGTTCCCGAGGGAATTCCGGGATAGAAATTACCCTATGTCACTTAGGATAAGTGAAAGAATTGTCAAAATCGGTTCTGTAGATCCAGAGATTACCCCGTATAGGTACAACGTCACAAATTCACAATCTCACAAACTGACAAACTTTAGCTCTTTATAATATTAGTATAGATTATTTCTATTATTTTTAGGTATACAAAAAAAAATTAAGTCATGAATTATTTAATTTCAGAAATAGGTATTGTACATTAGGTAAGCATTTTTTTAATAACTAAATATAGACATTACCTACCTATGCTTAAGACAAGTTTATTTATTTATTTTCTTTATTTCAACATTAACAGGTATTTAACAAGTAAAAGAACAAATGACCAATTTAATTACCTTTAAACTTAATTATTTTGAATAAACTGGAGCCCGATCGCGTTATTTTGGAACAAATTCACCAAAACAAAACCGCACCTAACAATATTGCGTTTACAACACATTTCGTATAGCGCTGGTTAATTTAACGAAAAGGATTCAACATTTACCAATATGAAAGATAATATTGCTTAGTTACCGTATGTCCAATCTTGAATGAGCGTTGGTATACCAAAACTAAAATCAAATATGTAAGGATTTATTTTATTTGTTTTCTGAAATAGTTCGATTATCCCCAGTTTAGGACTTAGGCCTGAAAGAACAAATCGATGAAATTAACAAAAAGAGAAGATTATCGCAGTTCATTTCGATACTGACTAGAACTCTAAGTGAAGCTGGTTAGTAACATATTAGTGTGAAATCTGCATTTTATGTTCTCATTAGCTTGTTGCCACGGTTTTCACGAGTGTAAATTTCAGGATTATAATAATATACCTATACAGTACTGTACTTTACCTATCTATGAATCATTATCTGTGCTTCGTTCGCATTACCTTGTTTTGCCGCCGGATACATAACATATTATATGCGTACCTACTATCTGTACCTAACCAACATAATCTACAGGAGTTGCGGGAAAACTAATCGAATATTAATAATATTTAAATATAATGAAGTAGTAGTAGTGTTAAAGCATTATTAAAATCACCAATGAATAGGTACTAAAAAAACAGACTATAGAGAACCTTTCCTTTTATTGAAGACGGTTAAAAAACCTTGGTACGTCTCGTTCACATCAAAACCAGAGTTCTTAACAATCATAATCGGTGATTATTAATAATCCCCGCATTTTTCACATTGACCGTAATATAAGTACATACCATGAACAAATAATCACCCTCATAGCAAACCTCAATCCCTTATTACAAAACTCTCCCAGCTACGAGTATGAAGTCAACTTAAAGTTCAGCACAGATACTTATCTATTTAAGAGTATGTAAGAGTGAGGCAAGCCATGGTCATATCAAAGAAAAGATTTTCAAATTTGAACAACCAAAGATGTGAAAATTGAACTAGGTACATGCATGAGGAATAAGACAACGTATGTGCAACTGCTCGTGAAAGCTAGGCTTTATAAAGTTTTGAAGGACCAAGTTTTGTTATTAATATTCCACAAAGCAGAAAGAAGCCTTTAGCACAACAGTCTTGCCTCAGTTATTTTTGACGAACACTCACAAGCTGCAAAGCTTAGATTTCCGTGTTGTAGCGTATTTTTCACCAGTTCACCGATATAACTTGGAAAAATCAGCAGAGTTTATTTTCGTTTAGTGCATTTCTTATTTACTATCCATCATATTGTTGAGATCTCAACGTCGTATATTTCCGAGTTCAATTTTAGCTTCCATAAATAAACATAACACTCGGTGACCTTATGTGTAGGACGTTACAGTGGAAGTAGGTATGTTATCGGCCGTGTTATTAAGTACATATTTATATTGTTGACAGCGTAAAAAGATTTTTACATCAATGGTTGACAAGCTACTTACTAACTATTGACTATTTACTTAACTATAAAATTGAAGCATATTTTTTTGCATTCAGCATGAACCAAATCAAATTTAATCCTTATCATAAAACAGCTTGGCTGCATATTTTCTTATCTATCCACGAAACAGGGGACTAATAAAGATTAAAAATAGATACTTAAATGAAACCACTTTGGACTACCTTAGTTCAACGCACTGCTAGCCGCCAGTGTTCGAAATAGAAAATATATCATTTCATATTTCACGCTTCATATTCTTTCATAAAGACTTTGAAATTCGTCATGTGTAGAAAAATCTGACAATAATAGAGTAGAATAGTCTTTTCACTGGACATAGCTTCTGATACACTCTGCCCAGTGTCCAGCATAACGTGCGCCACAAAAAAAAATCCATTCACTCCATTGGGAACAACGATTCTTTTTTGAAACTACGTTCGATGTATCACAAATATACCTACCTACTATAATGTACCAGTACGTACCTACAATAACAACTTGAGTAGCATATTGTATGGCACACAATCCACGTATAGATATTGGCTTAAAAAGAACGTTTAGCGTATATAGGCCACAAACTTTCCATTTTGAGAATAAGTCAATTATAAAGACTTACTCGCCATTTTGAAAGTTTGGTATTCTGCTTCTTGATTTTCTCTGTGTTTTATTACCAATTCAGGCGGAGTGGTTATGAGCAAACACTCAGAACTGCCCAAAATTTTCTTTGCTGGTATCCCAAATATGTTTTCTACAATATTCACTACCCAGTCAATTTCGAAAACAGCCTAAGATTGTCAAATACGTAACCAAAATGGTGTTTAACATAACATTTCGTTATGTCAATATAGCTTTGTATGTGAAAATAAGCCTGCAACACTGGTGTCCATCTATTTTCATATTGAACTGAGTTGATGTCCTTTCTACCAGTTCTGTGTCTTAAACCACACCCTCTTATTTTTCATAGTCAAAAAATTTAATCAAAGATAATTATGTATTTCCTTTGTAATTTAGACACAGTTTTACTTCTTCCTTATAGTAGGTATATTTACCACCTTATAACTGGAATGACCTGCTTGATTTTGTTTCTTGAGCGCTATATTTTGGACCTTTTTAAGACTCTTTTAAATTGTTATTCAGCGCAGAGACTTCATAATGTCTATGGTCATTGGCAGAAACTAACTATTTAATATCCATTTAAATATAACTATGTAGGTATCAGACGAGCAGCAAAGTTGATTAGATACATTCGATTAACATAAATTATTGATAATGATTGTAAAAGCTTGGTGGTTGTTAAAGCTGCCACAAATAGGTATACGGTATACCTAATTAAAAATAATTTTCATTACTCATACTCGGAAAGTAGGTCTGAAGTTCCCTGAGAAGCGGGCTGAAAGTAACACTTTTCAGCCCTAGGGAGAATCGCTTTCAACTGACAGCTGGATACTGCAGAAACTCAAGTTTTTTTTTTATGTCATAGGGGGCATACTTACTGGCCAGTAGCACACCTAATGGTTGATTTATGTAAAATAAAATTCACTCATTTTTTTCTTTAGCTAATTCCTATTTTTATTTTGACTTTGCTTGCATTCGTAATGAAAAGCACAGTGTTATCCTCGGGAGAAAGACTTATTTAGTCCCTCGATCTATTGTTACTTAACATGTACATAACAATGTACTATTAAAACAGATTTTACCTTTGTTGAGAAAGATCCAAATTAAAAAGTAACGTATCATGCATAGCACTGAGACACAATGTCGATTAACGTCAAAATGTATCGTAACGCAATCATAACATTTCATTAGACCCGGAACAATATTAGAACCATCAAGAATGTAACTGAGCAGCTTCACCCGTATTATTATTTTATTTTTAGTAATTTAGCTACAACGCGACACTGAGCCAAATAACCTGACGCCTGCCGTTGGCACAAATAAGGCCGCTTTCTAATTTACATTATGTATACAAATTTAACAAATGTGGGCATGAAAATAAAATTCTCATCGTTTGTGTTTCTTTAAGGAATTGTGTTTTTCGTAGTAAGTATGCATTATGAAAATTTTTTTGCAAAGGACAATGGGCATTTTGGGCCGTTGACGGCCATGAATGAAAGTAGTATCAAATGAAAGTACTGTTACTTAGGAATAACTTTTGCTATAAACGTTTTACTGTATTCCATTGAGGGAAAAAAATAATAAATATATAAGTAATGTAATTGCATGGAGCGATATCATTTAATAGGAATATTATTATGGTGTATATTGCAATATTCTGACTCTAAAACGTCCTCGTTATTGATTACAATACTATCAATACAAACCTCCCTGCTCTCGCACAAAACTTTGTTTACTAAACCAACCTGATTTTTTTAACTTTGTTTTGATTTGTTGATTATGGCAGAACCTCCGATCGATCTCTTAGTGTTTTTTAATACAGTTGCTCTAAAAGTGGCGTATTGCAGGGACGTATAGCGTTCGGGATGTGGGCTATTACATACTCGAGCTTTTTCTTCACCTTTCCCGAACTCGTACGTTCTCTTTCCCAACTGTCAAAAATGGCGACACGACTTTGATACACTTTTTGCATTGCGAAACGTAGATTTCGCATTACTAATACGACTAGAGCCATCTCTTGATCACAGTTGGAACTTAGTTGAGTTAACTTTAATTTTCCATTTTGTATGTAACTTAAGCCAAAATATCCAGTAAAATACACAAAAACAAAAATATATTTTATTCGTTTTAGAAGTACATGGCGGTGATAAAACTTCTCCACAGTAATTGTGGGACTAAACCACATAAATAAATATAAAAATTTTATTCTTGGTCGCGGACGGTCCAGGTTCCATACAAAAATGCCCATTCTCCTTTTTCTAAAACCCATTTCAGTGCCGTCGATACGCCTAGCTTGTCCGTAATTTTTTTTAAGTAGGTAAAGTGATGACGTATTCATTAAAGTCATTCATCAATTTGTGGCATGTTTGAAATGTTTCTGACATTTCTGTAAGAATATACCTAACATAAAGCTGGTTTTCGGCCCGGCCATAGTACGGCTACTGCTCTAGTAAGGGTGACTGATGACATACGATTGGGTATAGAGGGTAAACAGCTTACAGTACTGACACTGTTGGACTTCAGCAACGCGTTTAACTCCGTTGATTTTGATATATTGTTGTGCTTGTTACGCTCTATTAACATATCTTCAGTAGCGATTGACTGGTTTCGTAGCTATCTGCACGGGCGACGGCAACGAATCCGTATTGACGGCTCGTCGTCAGAGTGGTGTACTGTCGCTGCTGGGGTGCCTCAGGGCGGCGTACTGTCTCCTCTTCTTTTCGCTACTTTCATTACTTCAGTCACTAAAAACTTAACTTGTTCATATCATCTCTATGCTGATGACCTTCAGATATATACGCAATCCGATCTGGTGAATCTTCATACCGCTGTTGACGCTACGAACAGAGATCTTACATCTATTATGGAATGGAGCAAATCTTATGGACTTAACTTAAATCCGAAGAAGACGCAGGTTATAATCGTTGGAAGTCAAAGACAGATTTCCAAGGTGGATTGGAGCTGCTTACCTGCGGTTCGCCTGGGACAGGATATTATACCCTATAAGAACTGCGTAAAAAATCTTGGGATTTACCTCGATAATACACTGTCTTGGACAACTCAAATCAAAGCGCTAAGTAGAAAGTTGTACGCTGCCGTAGGAGCTTTGAGACGTCTCCAGAACTTTCTTCCCACTGCTACCAAAGTGACTCTTGCTCAGTCGCTCCTGCTCCCTATCCTCGATTACGCTGATACTTGCTACCCGGATTTAACTGAAGAACAACTCAACAAACTTGAGCGCCTTCAAAACCTCTGTATTCGGTTCATATTTGGTTTGCGCAAATATGACCATGTTTCCAATTTTCGAGATCAGCTCAAGTGGCTTCCTATACGACTTCGCCGGAATATGCATATTTTATCCCTTCTTTATAATATTTTGTTCAATCCATCGACTCCCACTTATTTGAAAAAATGCTTTCAGTTTGTCGAAGGCAAAAATGAATCTCTTCGATCTTCCAGACGTTTCATACTTCAAATTCCCGTTTCTCTTTCACCATCCTTAAAAAAATCGTATCTGGGGAAGGCCACGTTGTTGTGGAATTCGCTGCCGCTCGACATCCGAAGCGCGAAAAACATCGCGTCCTTCAAATCCGTACTACGACGTCATTACCTTTCCTACAATGCTCCTATTACTTAGTAACATTATAGTATTTTATGGTTTTATATATTTTTAATTAATCCTTCTTATCTTAATATTTACACATTGGTTAAGTATATATAATTAGTAATATGTTATATTTATTTATGTATATGTCAATGTATGTGCTGCATGAGTATAGGTACTGGTATGTAATGATGTTATATGTTTAAGTATTGTCATGTATTGTGTAGTTGATGTATTTGTATAGTACATAGTATATATTTATTATGGTATATGATATGTATAGTATAATGTTTGAAATGCTTTACCCAACCACCCGTGTCTATGTATTTTTGTTTGTCCTTTCGCATAATTGGTTGTCTGGAAGAGATCGCAACTATGCGATAAGACCGCCATTTGCTTTCTCCTTTTTCTTTAGGTACTGTATCATTGTTATTTTATGTGCAATAAAGGATTAAATAAATAAATAAATAAATAAAGCCTTTTTCGTTTTAGGAAATCATAAAATTATTATTTTATACTATAAGATAGTATTATATTATTTATTTAAAAATCCATCCATCCATCTTTAAAAATAACTAGTTATTTGACTCATCGAAATCCCAAAAAGCAGAAATTCAATAATCTAAACCAAATTTTACTATTTAGGTGGATAGAAATGGCAGCTCTATGTGCAGTAAATATTTTGTATACCTACGTATGGTTAAATAATAACTCTTGTCAGAATTGGGTTATTTTTAGTCGTTTAACTTTCAATAAAACACACAGTAAGTTCATGCATTTTAAATTGAGTTATTCATGGCAACTCGCGAAATGAGTGTGGTTTCGCGGTCCACACCGAGCCACGACAAAGTACCGCAGTTAACTTCCACGACCAACTTTACACCTCACTTCGTTTTCTAAATCGACTCGATTTCAAGTTATATTGAGTGAATTATATCGATTATGTGATGCTTCTGAATGTAACATAAAAACTCTTTGTATTAACTTTATAATGTAATGGTTCGGTACCTAACTAGTTCACACTCTCTTTATTGGGTAGGTATATCTTAACTATGCAATAGATATGTATTGCTATTGAGCATTAACTGAGCTTTTAAATGAATATAATGTATTTTTATTTACTTTCTAACCTAGATAGTTCACCAAGCAAGAATTAAATATAATTTAGGGGAATAACAATAAAACATTAGCCTAGATATTACGCAAAAAGAGTACCTAAACAAAAGACTATTATTTTTGACCACCTCTCTAGTATAGGTAAGTATACTATAGTATCTAGATAAAGAAATTTCCTACTCAGTAAGGGGATATTTTAAACTATTGGTCATAGAGAAAATTCAAAACAGAACTATGTGCTCACTTTTATGAAAAAATATTATTATTCGAAATTGAAAATAATTATGGTTAGTATAGAATGGTAGATTTGTCTTTGATTGCCGTGAAAAAAAGGAAAAAGGTAATATTATTATAATAATAATAATAATAACAATAATCAGATTAGCCAATCTGTAGGAATATCTTTATGTATGTCTGTATGTCACAGCTGTTTTATTTAAAGACTATATAGATAAACATTTACGACAAAAAAAAGTCACTCAAAAATACCGCCCCGGGTCATACCAGCGGCAAAGGTGCCCATGACACTCGCATACTTTTATTATTTTTTAATATATAAACATTTCAGAAAAAATTCAGAAAAAAAAAATTACAAAAATTTCTAAAACTATACACATGATAGGTACATAATTATTTCATTTATAAGAGTGTTCTTTATACCTACTTATTATATTTGTATGAGTTATGTGGTTTGTTTTTTGAAATATAAAATATTTTAGAAAAAAAATACTTAATATTTTCTTTCCCACTAAAAAAACCGACTATGTAGAAACACGTACACGATTTTTCCAACATGCCAAAATAACAATAACTTTGAATATAAAAAAGGTAAAAAAAAATTAAATAAATCTACGACCATGCGAACGAAGTCGCGGGCACATCGAGTAAACGTTGTCATTTTTTAAACCGATAAGTACTCAATAAAGTCTTGATAACGGGCAACCATTACCATTTAACGGTTAATAAATGTGAGGACAAGAGTCTCAGGTAGAAGGTGCCGACGGAGGGGGATCAAAAATCGTTCCAATAATCGTAAAAAGTTCCAAAGTAACTTGTACGAGTTTCGAATCCTTAAAACGTTCGAAATGATCGCATCCTTACGTAGAGAAAACGAATGCTCCATACAGCTATCCTTGGGCGTGTACTAAATTAAAGGTCAATGCTTGCTGGTGTAGGCACCTTGCACATAAAAACTTTTGTTTTAAAGGGCATAGTCTAGTTAATTTTTTTTTTTCAACAAGAATTTGATGTTATGTAAGTTATTATTGAATTTATTTATTTAAGTGCTAGTCTTATTTTAATTTAGACACAAAGAAAAATAACTATCTATACTTATGTATATCTATACATGTAGATATTTTTAGGTTCTTCGTTGGTAACGGTAAAACGTCCTTCCGTATAGTAATGTGGCATATTAAAACATTATAATATCTGAATATATAGCTCACCATAATTATTTCATAGGTAGAACTTATATTTTAGCAGAGACTTACCTATTGTAAAAAAGTGTACTTACTATTTTTTTTTACAGTTCGTCAAAAAAATTGATCTTTGTGTAGATTAAGAAAGGAATGTAGAATATTATACGTATGTTGTAATGTTTTGACCGTAGAGTCAATAGGCATAGAACTGCATTCAATGCACGTAGTGATGGAATTTCAGGAGTGGTGGAATCGCCATCCGACATCTCTCGGTGGCAACGTAATTCAACCCTGTCCACGGACGACACATCAATTATGTTTTTGCCTTAATTTCAAACGGAATTTTAAATGAAAATACAGCTTTATCTGTTAATCTCTACGGTTTTAACATTTTTTTTTAACATCATACATATGAGTACCAACTTTTGAGTTTGAGTACCGACCTACTTACAAATGCGAACTGCTTGCACAATGCGAGCAGCTATAGTACGGTTTCTTTGTTGACCAAATCCTTACCTATTTTTATTTCAGCGTCACTCAAGTCTTTGAAAGTTCACTCATAAATATGCAAGCCCTGAGTTTCTGAAGCAACTCGTTGTATTTTACCACTCTTAGCTGGATATACACAATAGAAGGCGCAAACCACAGCATAAGGAGACCGCAGTGAAGTTTCACCGAGTTACAATAACCGAACGTCATAAATATTCACAACAGTTTATAGTCTACTTCCACTACCTTTATCAAGACTAGGGGATATTATCAAAGAATTCCTAGTGCACGGTCTATTATTATTTACAACTTTCTTCTCAGCATGAACAAAGTGATCGGCAAGTTGAACTGATCAGTATGTAACTAAATGAAACTTCATTGCAACTAGTAGAATGGTCGAAGTTGGTTTAATTAGTACCTACTTTCTCAAAGATTTCTAATCGCAGTTGATTTTTATTAAACACTAGCTGCGGTTTCAACCACGTTATTTTCGGAGTTCGCGCGGGAATTCCAGGTTAAAAAGTACTCTATGTCCTTCTATGTACCCCTGACAATGTGTATGCAAAATTTCATGATGATCGGTTGAGCCGTTAAGGCGTGAAAGCCTAACAGACAGACAGACAGACAGAGTTACTTTCGTATTTATAATATTAGTAGGGATTTATCGGGCAATGGAATGTTGAATTTTTTCTTGATAATATAATATTATAACCTAAGAATAATACGTACCTTATATTAATACTACTTAATTAGTATCAGACTTATATAATGTTAAAGTAATAGATATTGGCTGTACAGTGTACAAGGGTATTTTTTGCTGATCCCTGTATATACCGGGTCAGGACCGGATGGATGTGTTAATCCCGCCATGTCGAGTGTAGCACATGTTCCAAAGATATTATTCCTCCCGGCATAATATCGAATGATTAATAACACACTTGCTTCCCTTGCAATGTCGTATCATTCTCATTTTCTTTTTTTCTTATTTGGAATCTTAATTAATCAATAAGAGTTTGGTAAAATGAAACTGCTCAATCCTACAATGTGAAAGTGCGGATGTTTGGATGTTTGTTACTTAATCACGCAAGAATGTCTAAACGGATTTGGATGAAATTAAGCATGCACGTTGTCAGAGGTACAGAGAAGGACATGAGGTACTTTTTATGCTGGAATTCCCGCGGGAATTCCGAAATTACCGCTGGTGAAACCGCGGGGCACAGCTAGTAATATAATATTAGAATTGTTGTTTAAAAGTTACAAAATAATATTAACGATTTACATCAAGGAACATATAATATGTAGTCACCTATGTCCGTTTTTTAATAGGACTCATTAACTTCTGCAGAATGCTACAGTATCATACCATTAGTTAGGCTTGGAGTGACGGTCAGCGTTACACGTTGAACGTTGTAAAGTTACATAGTTTCAATCAAGTTTCACCTTTTTCACCGTCTAAGATGTTAAATTTCCAATAAGTCTTTCTATGTCTTCACTTATTAAGACTTCTTCCTTAGGTACTAACTTTTGCCTGAGTCTTCGTACCGGTTAATACATTTTATAAATCAATTTTCTATTTTTACAGTATTTTTTCTGGATGAAAGGTACCTAGGCCTTTTCTGTACCCCTTATAACGCCAAACATGATAATCTGTTGAGTATTTAAGGGGTGAAAGCTTAACAGACAAAAAAAAAACAAACTCATAATCGAATTTACAAAGTGAAATCGCCGGGGATAGCTAGTATAGCTATCCCCGGCGATTTCACCCGCGGTAATTTCGGGATAAAAAGTCCCCTACGTCACTCAGGATTACTGTAGCTTCCCATAAGGTAAAGACTTTTCAAAATCGGTTCAGTAAATCCAGATATCCTCTACAACGTCACAAATTCACAAACTCACAATTCACTCAACTCGCTTGGTACTTAGGCATATAGTCACGGTATTGTTTCATAGTTGTAGACGTCAACAATACTGGATTCATATGTGAGAATAACAAGAAAGCACTGCAAATAGGATATCGGGCTAGAGGTATTTGTAAAATATTATTTTATGAAAAAAAAAACCCGTCCAATAGTTCGCGACTTATCGAAATCATATTTCAGGGACGTGAGCAGGCCGGGCTGCGAGTAGCTTACCCTTTCCAAACGCATTGTCTACCAAGACCCCTTCACACGTTCAAGTTATAACGCTCCATTAGGTTGCCTATTCAAACATTTCATATTATGCATAACAGTTTGCGCGCTTCTTGCCAGGCGAAATAGTGGAGGGTGCTACTATTTAATCGTGAATAGTTTATTTGAACGAGGCATAATACCCTTTTCTAAGACATTGTCTACATAACATTGTCAGGAGCACGCGGCGACACGAGATATTCGTTGAGATATAACTTTTTTCGCGGAATATTTTTATAGATGACCTTTTAGTTCGAGTTGAAGATTTGCTTACCAAAATAACAATGTTTGCGATACCATTCAACATAAAAATAATGCAAATTTGGAATGAAAACCAATTTAATATTATTGGGATACTAAATGAGTTATGCTTGTAAGCATGAATTATCGAGGACATAAGTCATTCCCTTAAAATAACACCCTATTCAAGGATACAAAAAAAAATTGTAAGCATATGTAGAGAACTACCTATGCCCTGTGGTTTCACTCGCGTTAATTTTAGAGATCCCGCGGGAATTTTGGAATATAAGTAGTTTAAGTTACTCCCTATAACATCAACTATCTTCCAGTGAAAGTCCCGTTAAAATCGGTCCAGTCGCTTCAGAGATTAGCTGAAAAGAACAGACAGACAGAGAGAGAAAAGAAATTTAACAATAGATTTTTTTATGTAAGTAGGTACCGTATATACTTTCGCATGCATTTAGTGACAAGCTCTTAATTTGAAATTACAAACAGACACTTCAATTTTATATATATGCATAGATTACGAAAAACAGACATACAGATTTTGCGTTTGTACCTATATAATTATGAATATTATGTATTTCTTTTATGTAAGTACGTATTAGGTACCTACCTACGTAAAGAAGAGGACATGCCGGCGAAGCGTAGGCAGCCAAGGGTAGCCGCTCGGAGTCGCTCCAAGCAGTCCATACTACCATCTCACGATCTCTAATGAGAGTGCCTCAGTCGTTAAATAAATTGGATAAAGACGTTCGTGATCTCTCAAGAAAAACTTGAACCTCTTCAGTGTGACTAGCAATTAACTAAATTAAAAGATTGTTCGTGCACTCACCAAAACTTTCTGAATAGCTCACGTCTCTATGTGCTTTTTACCGTCAATTTATTGTTAAGTAACAAAATGTCCGTTCGAATCTTTTAAATATCTCCCCCTGAATAGGTGCTCTATTTAAAGTTAACATTGGATTTGCTACTTGAGTTACCTACGCTTGTATTGTATATAAGTTAAAGTGCATCAGAAGTAAACTAGTTTCCGTTCTACTGTATGAAGTTTAAAGATAAATCCATTGGTGTACCTACACAAAAATTGTATGAATTATATCTATAGTATATTATTAATTTATCACCTTTTTTCTCTTGACTTGCATGTATACAAGGAAAAAGGATTTTCGTAAAATAAAATTAGCTGATTACGACAAATCCTGAACAAGTTGAAAAAACTCGTTTCTAATAATTCCAACGGGCGATGAAATTGCAAATTCATAAAAAAAAATATGGAAATCATTGAAAAATTCAAAAGGAATAGCATATGTGACATGACGATTTAACGCAGAACGGAACAAAGGCGGCGCGCGGTGTTTCCGCGACGTCAGCTCAGCCGGGAGCCGCGACCCGGATCACCGAATTAACCGCCTGTAACTGTATGTCAGCCGGTCGCACCGCTAAGATTTACACTCGCATTTTCATTCTCTATTAAAAGGTTTTTCTTACATTGTGCTACACCAGATTATGTGGCTTGTCAATAAAATAAGCTTTGGGTGATCAGAGGGTACACAGTCGTTTTAGTTTATCTATGAAAACCATATTTCCAATAACACAATTTTGTTATCATTCCATTGACCATGTTATAATACCCAGGCACTTTCGTTGGGTTCGGAGGTTAGCAAGCGGCATTGGCTAACACCATTATCTTTCTTCGTTGTTTCTTTCTTTTTCCTTCATTGTTTTTGCATCAGACCAGCCCCTATAGCCAAGTTGACAATCTATGATCGTTAACGCTGTAGAAAACTATGAGGAACGTTCCGTAACGTCACGTAGTCACGTAAAACTGGGCTTTGATTGTACGTGACCACATGATATGATGATACGTTACTAAGTTTGTCAACTTGACTAAGGGGGCTGCCGTTCTCCGCTCGAGTTCTATTGTGCGCTCCGAGTCACTTTTTGACTTTGTGGCAAATTTACTTGTAGGTATTATTAGACATTAGTGCCAATGCCAATACAGTGACTATAAATATTAGATATGTATATTTAATTATTTATGAAAGAAAAAGAAACAAAATATATTTATTTCAGCACAACACATAAGAAAAAGAAACAAACATAAGCAATGATACCTACAGATAGGTAGGGTAAACTCTTCTCTCTTTCAAACAAATGGGACAATCTATATAAGTCGGAACATATTCAAATTGCATAATACAGATCTAACAGACTCGTACACAGACTTGATTAGAAACAAGAAAAAACATTCGGGTCTCTCGACAAAATTTCCTGTGCGATATTGACATGCGAGTGTGTTGGGTGCACGTCAACCGGCTCATATTGGATCTAGCCGGTTCTATGTGGGTATATCTACAGCCGCACCACTAGCCGGCGTAAAGCCTTTAATCTCTGCATTGCGTCACACCGAGCGGAATGAGGGTTATCGGTTTCTCTACTGATAAACACAAACGAATGAGCTCGGGTCGGCTGTCCAACACCATAATATTCATTCGCGGGATAAAAATTGATTGTTGTGCATAATCCAATAAGTACCGGCCTTTAACGAACCGTTATCTTTTTTTCGCTATCCGATATTTTTATTTATTAAAATTGACAATGTAATGTTATTTGATTAAATTAACTGCCGTCGGTTTCATGACTACCAAAATAATTATCCGTGTTTTGTAACGAAAAATATTTATAGCGAAATAGTTAAGCGAATTTCGATTAAAAGTTAGTAACGGCAACATTACTATTAATTGTGTATAATTACTTTGTTACCTAAACTTGCGATCATGATACCTACATAGCATTATTAAAATGTAAAACATCTACCTACCTACTACCTAGTGTTGCACGATAGAAGTATGAATTTAGATGAAAAAAGCGAAAAGGCAACCTTTATCACCTTGACAAATAAGTTTAACCTATACAGAGATAGGATTATCTAGGTACGCAAAAAAAAACGGCAGACTCACCTAACGCGGTCGGGACTAACGATGTATAAAATTTCCATTGTCATCAATCACTGACACCACGCTGAGAATTCACTGACTCTTCACCAATTGCAATTTGAACTTAAAATAACTAAAATGCTTAGGTAATCATGACGCAATGCATTTTGTTTGTTTCAGGAAAACTAAGCCGCGAGTTCAAATTTGGATCACACAGCAGATACTAATTTTTAAAGAAGAAAAATAAAAACAAAACATGAACGGAATAGCTAACTGCTGTTATAAATGTAAACTCAAATAAAGCAAAAGTTTATTTTCGGTCTGTGTAGGTATCTATCATGTTTTTACTGAGGTTTTTTCGTTTGCAAAGGCGGAAATCCTCTAGGTATACGGTACGAGATTATCTCTCGATCTATATATAAGGTTAAGGTCTGTCATTTTTATTCCTTAGTTACGGTAAAGTGATTCAAATCAAATCAAATATACTTTATTGCACACACAATATTGATGATTCATTGTAGTTTAAAATAAAATGGAGTACAAAATTAATACTGTGTTATCAAACGTCATGACCCAATTTTTCAGACACATTCCTACGTCATAAATGAATGGTAAATGTGAAAACATGCTAGATAACACTTTCAGTATATACTCGTACTCTGCGAGCATTTCTTAGAAAGTAATTCGAGCATAATATCTGTTCGTATAAATCATCATATTCCCCATGGAGAATATGCAAAGGTAAAGCACAACACGTCTGTCAACCTCAAAGTTTTACACGCAAGTGCCATTAGCTTAGCAGTCGCAATTTATCATGATTACAGATACGAATGTGATTCTAATCCTTGTGATAAAATGTTATCGAGTAATGTTTTTTCAATATATTATGTCAATAAAAATACGTCTTTTAATAAGGTATATGAACTCAAAAAAACGGTTTTATTAATAACAATTATTGTGTGCGGGCACGGTAGTGCCCCCGCCAAGACGAGCCAAGCGAATCGCAAGGTTTCGGTACTACAAGATCTATTGTACAACAGAAAAGTAGGTAATGAGCAGTGGGTAAATTTTTATCCATATCATTTTGACTAAGGTATAGAGTTTGTGAAGTTAGGCCTTGTAGAGTTAGGGCGTGTAGAATTAGAAGCTTGGCTCTACATGAGACAACTTTTTGACAGTACGAATCATAATATTATGGTCTTGTCTTGGCAATATTTTAAATGAAAATGTTTTTGGTGGGGTTAACTATCATTATAGAATTTATTGTCGAAGTTTTTTTATAATATACCTATAGATAGGGAAAGTTCCCGAAGGAATTCCAATATTCAAGCTGGTGAAACCACTGGGAATAGGTAGTTTAACGGTAAATACAATTATATGATTTTTTTTTGTTTTAATTAGGTATGTTTTATAAATACGGATTATACGGCAAAAAATAACCCAATTATGACTTTGCAGATTTAAAAAGTTGCCACCTGTTCGAGCAAACAAGGTCTCATCATGTAACACAAAGTCACGTAAATTAGGTGGGATGTATACTAATCCCGAGATAAAACGCTTAAGCTTCCGTCGTAGCGTCTCGTGTGTAAGCAGCTTTATTTGCTGTAAACATTTGCGTTCACGTTTGCCTATTTTAACTTATAAATGGAATTCTTTACTGAAAAATTTGAATGAATTGTAACTTATATTTATATTGCTATAATTGGCATGTGAAAATGTTGTTCAATGCAGGTTTTATGTATTATTTACTTAAAGAGATACGTCCAAAACTATTTTTCACACAATCTTTAAATACTTTGGTATTAAAAACTAAAACTTTTAGTAAAAGTATACCTATTATCCAATAAGTATCACCATAGTATTAATAATTACTCATATACATAGCTTCGTTCAAAATAACAAAGTAAAATGTGAAATAACAATCTTTTTCTTAGTTTTTCACCTACGTCCAAACTCGAAATATTCTTGAAATATAAATATTTTATGCTATGCTAAAAACGTTCCGATTCAAACTGAACAATGTAATAAATAAAATTACGAAATATTACCATTTTGGGATAAAATGCAATTTGTACCCTCGCCACTTGTATTTTGTAAGATCACGCGGAGTTTGCCGACCACTCGGCTATTACCTACAACAGGTTTTTGGTGCATGATTTGTGGCACCCTCGGGCTATGATGATCCAACACGTACCCGTCCTTGTCTACCTCGAACTACTTGTGGTCTACGGAAAATAAGTTGCTGCTATAATATGACACGAGTATAGACGTCTCGATGTTATGCGTTCATGTAGGGTTAATAAAGAGACATATTATGTGAAATATGTCCTGCTATCAATATCTAATAAGAATATTATTTCCTTAAGTATAAAAAAATCTGAAGCAGTAAAATATTGAATTTCAATTATTAAGTATAACATTTATAATCAATACGAAAGTTTTTATACAAATGAAATCGCTTTTGATCCTATTCTTTGATTTATTGAATTTTGAAACTACATTTTATTATAAATACCTAAGTATAATATTAAGCTCAAAATACCTATAAGTTTAAGTACCTACCTCATTTGAATTCTGAGCTTATATAATTAAATTTTAAAGCAATAAGTACCTACTTATTTCAACACGAGTACAGTTCAATATTAAATACAATCTACTAATTACAGTATAGAAACAAGAATTGTAAAGATTTCTATAGATAAGGTATGGTTTCGAACGGTGTCTCAATACAATGTTTTATTAACTCGCTGACAATGCGCGAATTCTATGGAAAATAATAATAATGGATGAAGTATCAATATTTGTTATTTTTTTACGAATTAATTTTTAATTATGGATAAGGTCCAATAAACGATATTTCGGTAACATTGCCTATTCCGTTGGTTCTATATAAACAGCGCTCATTCGGCGCCGCTTCGGCACCTATCGTCATATTCTGATAAGAAAAGGCGGGTCGTAAACTTGAGGAAGAACATTTTTATTTCTTTGATGATACAGTTAAAAAGGTCTTTTATTCTTTGATGTTACTGCACCTACCTAATACTGATATTGTTTCAACTATAAAAAATGTTATTAGGGCGTCTCGATATGGAAATGATACGGTATACCTACATACAATAAGTTTGCTACTCAAGTTCCAAGTTCCAAGTTCCAAGGAAGAAAATTAAGGATGTCTTTTTGTTCGGATGTACGACAATTACAATTTATATAGATACGTATACACATATAATTAACTGTTTCATGCACGAGAATTTCGGAAATTTCTGAAACTACAGGATGAAATTCCGTTTTTGGCTGGCAGGTAGAAACCTACTACCCATAGAGACCTGACAGAGCTTTGTAAGTATAATTTTGTGATTAGTCAGCGTAACAATGCGTGATATTTCGTTTTTATTGAATAGTGAATAGTTTCTCTATACCTACATAGGTAGGTATATAAAAAATAAGTGCTTAAATTATACAAATAATATTAAATTTTATTATAGCTCCACAATATTTTAATACCATACACACCTATTTATTTTCTTTGAATATATAAGTAAACCCTAATTTTGTTGAATATTTGTTTCATTTGAAAATTCACTTAAAATCTTAATCTTACCGCCGCACTCAGAGTCGACTTTAATGATTACTTAGTTAAGTATAGATTTTTAAAACAAAACTGCCGCATTCAGACTAGTTCAATAAATTAATGTTAATTGGCATTTAACTAATTAAGTTACATCTCATTAAATGCCAAATGACATTAATTTACTGAACGTCTCTGATTGCGGCAGTTTTGTTTTAAAAATCTATACTTAACTAAGTAATCATTAAAGTCGACTCTGAGTGCGGCGGTTAATCTCTTAATTCTTATTAAGGTGTATTTTATTACGAATTTTGATCTTTCATTTGTTTTAATGTTGTTTGCGTATTTTTACTTAGTTTCCACATTGTCATCATGTCTGTATGCAAATTAATGAATTCTATTTATATTTCAAACATTTACAAATACATTTTTGCTATTAGGTTTTGTAAAAAAGTTATATGATTTTAATTTTAAGCTAGACTTGAGGGCACTTACCGAGATTTAATAAAATTATAATAGTGTAAGGTTCCTTACATAAGATACTTATTTTTAATTTCTGATCGTTTACAATCCACTAATCCTACTAATATTATAAATGTGAAAGTGTGGATGTTTGGATGTTTTTTACTCAATCGCGCAAAAAATACTTAACGGACTCGGAGTTGGATGAAATTTGGCAAGCACGTTAACAGGGGTACAGAGAAGGACATAGGGTACTATTTATCCCGAAATTCCTGCGGGAACTCCGAAAAAACCGCGAGGCACAGCTAACATTTTTATAAAATGTAGGTGAAACATAAATTTCGCGGGAGCCGCCATTGCCAGTTCGGCTGACTGTGCAAAACCTTCAACACTGCTATTCGAATAATTTGCAATACGAAAATGGAATTGTATGCAGAATAATAAAAACCTGAAATTCGACCCTTCGAGCCGTTCTCATAATAAATTTCACCGTTGTGGTTTCCACGTAGCACACCACACCTTCCTCGTATGTTGTTTTGATCGCGATAAATTATACATATTTCCAACATGCGTTACGTAAAAATTTATATGAAACGTGACTTAGCAATGTTATTGGATACACACCTACAACGATAAGGTATTTTATTAGCAAAAATACACATTAAATAGCCTCCTAATGATTAACGAAGAAACACGGAATTCGCACGTGGCATCGGAAAATGACCCAACGTTAATTTTGGGTCACCTACTCTTTAAGTAGGTACCTATACTAGAATGATAAAGAAAAATATACATTTTATTTTTTTCCCTTAGATGACTTGTGGGTTTTTTTATAGGATTATGCAAAAGTTATTCGTTGCCATTGATACTTCGATATCCTTTTGCTTCGATATCGCTTATCTCTATAGTGACTAGAGATCTCTAGAGACTCTTCAGTGTAAACTAAGTCTATCTTACTCTAGACAAAAATCGTATCTCTACACAGAATAAAACAAAGTCGCTTCCCGCCGTCTGTACGCTTAGATCTTTTAAACTACCCAATGGATATATTAATGCGGTTTCCATCAATGGATGGGGATTCAAGAGGATTTTTATCCGTAGGTATACAGCTTACCCGAAATTCCCGTAGGAACTCCTAAATTACTGCGGGTGAAAGCTCGGGGGACGTTGAATATATAGGTATTAGGTATACAATAAAATTGAAAACAAATAAAGTTTTCGTCATGTTCTTTCCGAGACACGTACTTAGGCATACCTACTATACGTATATTTATAGGCATTTCTGTAAAAACTAAAAACTACTATAAAAGTTTCAGGTGCGATCAACAATCAGTAACAAAAGTAACGGTGGCTGAACGTGGCATTGCGTTGGCGTGCTTACATACTGCCTCCTCATTATTATTGAGCGCACGCCTCGTAACTTTCTGCCACAATTACCTGAGAACTCAAGTGTCGGAAAATATATTGGTTTTGTTCGTCTCCAATCCAACTATCAAGAGAATCGATTCGTTGACAAATTACGCGATGTGCGTAAAAAGGTTTTCTTTATTGTTTCTGGAACTACAAATATGTTATTGGTCCACAAAGGAACAAATTTTAAATTGTTATGATACGTGCTTTGTGTAGCAATTGCTGATAAACAACTGAATAAATTAACCAAAAAATATATTTTTGGGATTCCGTAGGTACCTACGTCCGTCGGTCTATCATACATACCTATATAGCAGTTTTTATTAAATAACTTAGTATGCAAGAACCTTAAATTTATAGTGAATGATAGATAAATAAATAATTAATCATCTTGATATACACATACCTAACACATTTTTCGTTAGTAACTGGATAGGTACAAATTTACTATTGAACAATTAAGGTTAAGGGTTAGTTTGGTACCAATAAAAACAAGTTTAAAATATCGTGAGAGAAAATAGACTTGAAAATTAAGTAGGTAACTGTGAAGATTGTGTGTAACTGTGAAATGAACAAAAATTGGCATTTCATTTCGTTTCCTGTTTCTAAAATTTTATTATTACCTATAGGGTTTTGCTTTTGTTGTTTTAATACGAAACTGCAATTTATGCGAGTCTGACTCGCTCTTGGCGGGATTTTGTTAGCTTTACGGTAGATTTATGTGTAGATTTTAGAACGTTTGTCCTTTTGTGCCTATCTATACCACATTATTCAACAATTCTTTAATTGGTCGTATTGATCGCCATTCACATTGGTTATAAAAGCAATTACTCACTATATGATGTAATTAATAACGGCAAAGAAAATGTCAAGATCAGTTAGTATTGGGTACACGAGACATTACCTACCTATATAGGTGAGTACTGTAGCTGGCTGTACGTGAAAAATATCGTTTCGCTGAGCGACGCGCCACGCCGTTGGTTAGTTGGCAGATTCGTGCGCTTGTGTGGCTCGAAATAATAAGCCAGAAGCCGTCTCCGGTGATTTATTGTTCTGGCTTCACTTGGAAACCTGATAAAAAATGACCGTACTTATTAACACCGTTGGTTAAACCCCGATTTCATTATTTTGATTTGTAAATTTCTAAAAAAAATAATCACCTTTCCAATGTCACTTTTAACAAGACCTTTTAACTCTAATGAGTTTGTTAAAATTCACGATTATCTAACAATGAGATAGGAAGATAAATATGAAATTAAAATAAGATTAATTTTTAATCGTATTTAGGTGTAGATAGATAGGTGATTAGTCACTTATTATTAGAATTAAAAACTAAGTGTAGTTTCAAATTGTACTTCATTGCAGTCTAACTAATCATAGTTATCACTAATGTACTCTAATCGACTATGTGTAATCACTGAGAATTCTTTACGGTAGCAGAATGGGTCTGCCTCAGGCAAACTTTCCAAATATTACCAAGCATTATTTCATGGAGATGACAGAGGTTGGGCACATATTAGTAAAGTTTCGGAGGCAAGTTGTTTCATGTCGTATGCATGATCCATTTTTTGATGGACTTACACAAAATGAACAGCTTAACGATTATATGTATAAAACATATTTATTTTCTTCTTTATATACCTACTTACCTAAGACTTCGGATAGGAAAAATAGAAGGTAGATAATAAGTTGATAATGGACATAGATGGACATAGATAAGCAATAGTGTGTTAACCCACACAGGAGAAATTTTGTAAAAATCGTGTTTTACAATTATTAGCGCCATTTTGTGTCAACATTTTTTATGTTCTACATTATAATGGTATTTTAACAATGTAATAAGATAAACACGTAATTGAAAAACGTTCTATAACTCTCAATATAGCGTTCTGTATCAATAACTTAATTTTGTGGCTAAACATGTTATTGCTTATCGGCGTTCAATTTTAAGTAGGTACTTTGTGTAACTTACTACTATACTGTAACTTAACGTAACACCGTCCACATAGTAGTTGGGAGTGCGCTCGAGTTTCAATAGCCATGACTTCTCCTTAATGACTATAAAGAAGGCAAGTGTAAAAAACCCCTATAAGTGAAAGAATTTTTGAAATCGGCTTAGTAGTTTTTGAGTTTATTCGTTACAAACTTACAAAAATACAAATCTTTCCTCTTTATAATATTAGTATAGATAGACAAAGTGATGAGTAACTATCCTCCTTTCTTCTCGGATGCCTACGTCATACAAAGAACACAACCTCCAAGTTTCAGGTCTCTATGATCGGCGGTTTAGTATGTGCGTTGACCCGTCAGTCAGTCATTCAGGACAAAGCATTTTATATACTAACATAATCTATATATATATATATATATATATATATATATATATATATATATATATACAATATATAACAAAGTCGTGTTAGTTACACTATTTATAACTCAAGAACGGCCGAACCGATTTGGCTGAAAATTGGTGGGGAGGTAGCTTAGAACCAGGAAACGGACATAGAATACTTTTATCCCGGAATTCCCGCAGGAACTCCGAAATTAACGTCGGTGAAATCTCATGAAATTTGGCATACTTAGGTACACATTGTCAGGGGTACAGAGGATCTCCGAAATTTCCGCGGTTGAAACCGCGGGGAACAGCTAGTATATGAATAGATTAAGAAAGCTCTATCATCTCACAATCAGTTTTAACATATTTCCCTAAACAGCGTCTAATTAACAAAAGTGACTACAGATTGTTATTTTCATCTTATTTTGAAAATATATTTTAGCAAAAAAATTATATGACTATCTGTGACGGTTTCATCCGCGTGATTTTTGGAATTCCTGCAGTAACTGCCATTAATTTACTATGCCTATAACCTTTGCACAAGTGCAAACAAACATGGCACGACAGCACATAAAATACTAAACAAACATTGATTTTTATGTTAGTTAATTACGTATTAGTATACGTATAGGGACATCAAAGATTCTTTTTAAACCGAAACGACGAAAAGACTTACCGCCTGTCATTTCTCCCCCGCATTATGGTTACAAAAAGTCGTATTTAAGCTTATTATGTGTAAGTGTTGAAATTTCACACAAAAGACCACCAAAAATTCTCGTTTCATAAACGACGAAATTAATTTACATTTCCACGTTTACATAAATAAGAGAGCGCCTTATTGCCGTCTCCCTCAGTCTTGTGTCGTTGGAAATGCTAATGTGCAAATACGACGCCACGCAAAAATTGCTCGACTATTCACCTCATTCGGGGCGCTAATAATTTAGCTCTGCATATCGCACCTTGCAAATTAACTCGGTTAGTTGGACCCATCGTATACGGTTCAATCCGGGGCTCCTGATAATGATTTTGTTTTAAACCTAATTAAAAAAAGGAGGTGATCAGTTTGACCTGTATATTATACAACGTGTTAATGAATTAACTGAAAACCTGATATACCTACCCCATTTAAAAAAATTTACAATAATATGATTAAAATATATTTTATGTCGAAAAAATGTATACTTTAAAAGTTATATAACATTATTTTGGAGGTGACCTATCTACGAAATTCCAAGCGCTACGCCCACGCCTATCGGTTCGAATTTTCTTGCTGCGGGCGGCGTACGCGCCAAATATTGTATCCTACTAATACTACAAAAGCGAAAGTTTGTGAGTATGGATGGATGTTTGTTACTCTTTCAGGCAAAAACGCAAAAACTATTGGAAGGCAACGTTTAGATACTTAACTTAGGTAGGAAAAAAAATTGCGCTCTACTTTTTTTTACTCTCTTGTTTTTAAGTATGTTTCATTACTTTTACGATACTCAGGCTAAAGTGAAATAAAAGCACCGCGAGAAAAAACATAGGTACCTATCGGAGGAGTTTTTAGAAGCATATTTTGTAAGCTAAGTATATCTACTTAATTCAAAAAGCGGTCAATTTCATTTTATTGTAAATAACCAATTTCTAATTTTTAACCACTTCAAAAAAGGAGGAGGTTCTCAATTCGATGCGTATGTTTATTTTGGGCTTCCCGTTTGGTCCAATATTACGTGTATAAAAATACCCTAATATAATTATTGGTTTGTCTTGATTTATCTTTTGGATTAAATCGGTAGGTAAGTATTTCGTTATTTTTTACTTTTTAGTGCAGGAGTGTAGAAAAGGACATAAGATATTTCTTATTCCGAAATTCCCTTTTGATTGCTTTTATGCCGGAACTTCCTCGGGAATTCCGTGATTATCGCGGGTGAAACCACGAGGAACATCTAGTAAGTAATAAAATTATGGATTTTTTTTTTACAAATAGGTAGGTACTTACTACCAAATGGCGACGTTCTCAAAATAAACTTTGTTTTAAATTTTCCCTCATTTTACGTTAATGACTATAATTTAAACCTAATAAAGATGGACAACTGGCTTTGTTTGTCCCTTAAAAGGTATATAGTTTCGTACTGAATAAGCGCTAATAATTAAGAAATGTGAGTCTAAGGATTTGACGCAAATTGAAGAGTCACGACATTTTAATCACTTTTAACTTCGTAATAGGTTAAATTAACGCTTTGTCTAAATATAAACCTTATTTGTATCTTTAAAAGTTAAGAACTTCAAGGCGAGCCTATCAAACAGGAAATCTCCGGTGTTTGGTAGAGTTCTACATATTTGCGTAATACGTATCTATATGTATTAAATACCTTTATCAAAAAAATATTGATATCAGTTGATGTCAGTTACCAGTTATTGTTATTTGCGAGTATGCTTATTCCTAAAGGTAATCGGAAAAGTTAGTAGAGAGCATCCCACGCTTTTTTAGATTTGTACCTACAACAGTTCCTTTTTTATTTCTTAAGTAGGTAATAGGTATTCAAAATATTCAGACGTGCGGAAATAGGAAAAGTTCAATTGAAAGATTTTAGTTCATACATATACTAGCTGTTTTCCGCGGTTTCACCCTCGTTAATTTTGAAGTCCCCGCGGGAATTCCGAGATAAAACGTACTTTTACTCTTAAGTCTTTTTCTGTACCCCCGAAAACGTGTACACTAAATTTCATAATCATCGGTACAGTAGGTTAAGGCGTGTAAGGAAACAGACAGATAGACAGAGCCACTTTCTCTATTATTATAGGTGCATATATAAAACAATATTTTTTATGGCTAGGCGTTTGATCACAGCCAATTTCATATCGATCGTCAAGTACCTAATGGATGTATCGCTTTGAAATGTTTTTGGTGACAGGAACCCACAACGGTTAGGGTTGTCATTTAAGTTGCAATTCATACATGAGTGCTTAAGAAATACAACAAGCCACGTCCACGTTTGCAATATGAGCGTAGAAATTTTATTCATACGTCATATAAGTACTTACTCGTAAAATCCAGATACATTACAAGGCACGCCTGCATCTTGCCTTCCGCACCGTCGAGACACTGTAATGAAATCCCGCCGTCAGTTTTCCCTACATCCGTAGGTACCTATAGGTATTAAAACGTTATTAGGTCTGCACGATATTATATTTCGCATTTTTCTTACAATTTCTATAGGTTCGAGTTGGGTAAGAGTGTCGATATTCACAATAAATATCCACGATCGCACTCTTTATACCTACAATCCAGGATTATGCACTATTTTTTTTTCTATTAGGTACCTAATAGCTGTCCGCTGCGGTGTCACCCGCGGTAATTTAGGAGTTCCCGCAGTAATTCAGGGATAAGAAGTAAGACGAACACTTTAACATTCCATTGGTTAAAGAATTTTCGAAATCGGTTCGGTAGATCCATAGTTTACCCCCTACAACTTCACAAATGCACAAACTCTTTATAATATTAGTACCTATAGAAGTAACCTACTTATCCACTTCACAAAGTTTTCGTTACGTTAGCGATTTCGCATTACTTTTACGAGTATAATGCGTACTTATGTTTTTCATAACGAAACCTAATGCAGTGTGAGGTCGAGTCGTTAGACAAGCGGCTAATGACGTTTGGGCTCTGCACATTTGGTAGTTATAAGGAGTAACTTAGGCTACTTTTATTTTAATAAAAAATTGTTCCAGCGGTAATTCCGAAACTCACGCGGGTGATACCGCGGGATACAGCTAGTACATAATATAATGATACATAAAAATTTAAACTCAGCGGAAACACAAACATAACAAACCGGATTGATACGCGGAACAAATCCGCTACAACTGATACCATTCCGGTGTACTTATCATAGGTACATATCAGCTGCCAGATTCACTAACCAACGGTGTTACAATTAAACATTGTAATTATCATTCCAATAAATTCTCGTAATAAACACTTAGTAAGTACATAATACACCATTAGCATCTAAATAGCGGTCTCGAGTCTTGACATAATTGTTTATGTACCTATATACGTGGGTATCTATTACGTGTGGGAAGTAGGTGAACAGGGGGGCTAAGATGCGCAAGACGACAAAATTTTATCGAGCCATTTTATCGATTCTCGTCGACAAAGCCATACAATATGTCGACGAGAATCGATAAAATGGCTCGATAAAATTTTGTCGTCTTGCGCATCTTAGCCCGGCATGTCTCTTTAATTACGATTGTATAACAATACACAGGTTCCGCTTTATGGACGTTGCAGCTATATATAATTAGTGACAGTTTGTCATAATGATGTGAAACGCATTCGCTTGAGAGCAATGCAGCATGCGTCCGGGCCAAGACACACAACATTCGGTCTAATCTATCGGGTAATCACCTCAGCATGTATGCTATTAGCTGGTATATGTGGCGATTCTTGTTAACTATCTACTAACATTCGATTCGTAATCAAACTCTGAAGCTTGTATAGGTAGCACACAGCAAAGATATCTAACTATACATATACTATTTTGGACAAATTCAAATGAAATCAAAATAATTATATACTTATTTTAATGCAATGCAGTATAGTAACACATTGACAGAACAAAATACATATAAGTACGTATAACTACAATTAGGCCTATACAGGATGTCAATTTGAACGAGGGACATATTCAAACCCTCGATAACCCATGCTTGGACTTAACTAGTAAAATTAGGTATTAATAAAAAAAAAATTAAAAAAAATCTTAAATAGTAAAGTTCGTTAAAAACGTGGATAAACGCGAGTAAATGACCTTACATTAGATTTGTCAGCACACCTGCGACGAATTGCCGACGATACAAAATAAGGGCGCGTTGAATGACCTTTAGGGTATGATCCGTCAGCGCGTCAGCAACCTGCACGCTTAATTTTCATGAACGATTATTCCTGCGTAATTTTTTTTTCTAGATATTTTAGACCCCATTTTCAATGGCTAATAAAGCGAAAGAAAAAAAATGTTAAATTATAGAATATAGGCATGTATTAAATTCAGAGAGTAATATTATGAACGAGAGTCTTATTCAAACCCTCAATAAATAATACAATATGCTTAAATGTAACAAATAAAAACATCAACCGACATTGGTTTGAAGTCGGTGCCACGTTGTCAATCTAAAATGCTGAAGAAGTATTGTCATAAAATATAATTTTAACTTTAACTATTTTACAAATTAATTCACCTTTTATTAACTAGAAGATAGCGCCTCGTTTACAGGCTACATTCCCCTTAATATGTATTCGAGTACTTGTTTAAGGTGACATTTCGTTATCTAAACTCTACTGCATAATTTAAATACATCATTAAAACTTTGCAACATCGAAAGCACGATACCTAGTCAAGTAGAGAGTCAAATATACACATTAACGCTTCTAGGCGAACTAGAAATCGTGTACCAACAAAGCGAAGTTATTATCAGTAATTTTATTAAAGTTTCGTGATAAATGATGCGAGTTTGCATTTTAGTATGCACAATGTAAGTAAAACAAAAACAGAAATTTCATTTTACATGTCCCAGTATATCTTTTTGATTGTATTCAGTATTGTATTTAGTACCTGTATGTTGTGCAAAGAAATTTTCACCAAATAAGTAAAATATTTTAAATCAAGATTGATGCTTGAAATAAAGTTATTTGACTAAATAATATTATTTTGTTCTCTCTTTAAAATTACTCATAAGTAATTACATTTAGCCTCTATTATAAAGTTATTTAATTTATATGAATGTATGTTATTATGTACCTACTGCATGCGAAACAACATCACAGAAATTAATATTCTGAAACACCGCTCGCAGTCGATTGGACCCGATATTGTTTATGAGTTGAGCGGCTTACGAAAACTTATCATATTAATTTAGCCAGATCGTACGTACAAATATTTGTTTATATACAAAATTAGGTACTTCATAATAATTATTGTCTGATAAATTTAATTAACTTTACTTAAACAAAACTAAATTGAAAATTTCCATTTGTTTTATTTGTGTTTAATCTTGTTTGCACTACAAACCATACTTTTTTACGTTAAAAATCTAAAATAGGCTTAAATTTTATCACGAATTTCTATTTTACGAGTGTTATAGGTACCTTTATTTTTTAATGTAATTCCTACTGACGTAATAGGGGACGTAGATTAATTTCTGAGTCATTATATTTTAAATTCGCATTCTAAAAAACTAAATTAGCCTGTTATTAAATTGATTTTTTATTTTTATTGACGTGTCTTAAAAATAAAATTTACCATCACTGTTATTGGCAAACTGACCTAGTAATACGCTCAAAACTGCATACATATTAGCTATCAGGACAATGACATTGCAAATTGTGATCCCAACAAAAACATAAATATGAGAGAAAGCCGAGTTCGCACTAAACCTTGCAAAATAACACCTTCGCAAATAAAAAAGTGAGATTTAACTTTTTCGACGTTTCATAATTCGTAGCTCCTGTCATGTACATATATCTAACATTTTTCAGTTGCTATTTGTTGTGTTCTTTACTACTCAATAGTCCGACTTGTCAAAATTATCTGATACACTGCCGCGTGTCTATCTAAATCAACTGTAACTCTTACATGAATAATAATTTCTTAAAATTAACAATCACGAAACGAAACATGAGACATTTTAGTACTTACCAACTTATTGTAATCAATTAAGGTTATAATTATCACTCATTTCACTTCACTCGTAGGTATTCTTGATGCAATTACCTACAGCTCCTACACTACCTCGAGTCAAACTGCTCGTATAATAATATCATGTGATAGGAAATATGTCAATACCGTATGTTAGCAGTGGAGCAGTGGAAACTGAGGCTGTAACTATCAGACAACACATGCCAATGGGTAGTATCCTAAGGGGTCAGACACACCCACTCATCGGCTACAACTTTGTATAGTTTAGATTCGGCGTAACACCCGCTACAAACTTTGCTTAAAGGATTGTCTCAAACTTCTGGGTTAGATACATTGAGTTGTAAAATTTTACGTGTTTTCATTTGTTTATCGTGTTACTTTATATACATTGCTTTGTGACAAATTACACGCAGTACTGTAAGACTAATTGGTCAAGTCAGTATGAACAGCTTCTTTTACCTCTGTCTGTAATCCTATTTTGGATAGATAAAAAAAAACAAGTTGTTAGTAGATATACCGTAGGTAATGTTAGGTATATTAACACCAGAGAAACTAGACAAAATAATATATGTTTAGTCAGAAAAAGGGGGGCCGAGCTGAAAAGATATCAATGTTCATAAAAGGTAGGTCATTAATTTTTGTTTAGTTTTTTTCCAAAAGTCGAGAGGTTTTGGAAAAAAAGTTTTCAAAAGTTTATAACTCATATACTCAACTATAACTTTTTTTATTTTTTTTTTATTTACCCCAATGGGGAAGGCAAAAGAAGCTAAGTCCATACAGCCAATTCAGTGGTATTTTTCTTCTTCTGAAGTTATTTACATCGAAATGCATTGGTGAGATGCATTTCGATGCTTTCCCGGAACCTTTGGCAGCAACTCTTTACAGTTGAACCTTAATAGGACACACTGTGGGAAGTTGTATAGTAAAACGACAACCTCCCGATGAACGCCCCATTTCATCTTATTTCACTGTTTCCACACACTGTTCATCACTAATGGATCACTATTCTGCAAAATAGTGACACTAATTTGCAAAACAAAAAAATAAAATTGACGTCCGTCACTGTTAAAATCCCGCCAAAAGCTCATCAACTATAACATTAGCTGTGTATTGCCATTTAACATATTGACATGTTTGTGGAATTAGAAATCCGAGTAGGTACAAGCCGATATTGTGGACAACATAAGCTCACAAGATCAGTAGATAAAAAAGAATATGAAAAAATAAACTATATATCTATTGTATATTTTTTTCTATTTACTATCGTGAATCCCTTTTCGAAAAGTTCTGTATTTTAAATATAAATGACTATTTTGAATTGGTTTCAAGACTTGGTTTCTGTTTAATATTATTCATAGAGTACATGACATAACGGGCTGTGGATACAATCTGAAGTAACGAAGTGACCTGAAGGACCCGGTGAGAGAAGTCGTCGAGAGGCCATTAAGGCACCCTCAGCCGCACCAATCTTCTTGAGTATATAGTATTCTACGCTTATAACATCCGTTGTCAAATTATTTTTATAAAAAAAAAAAATGTCTACGACAACTTCGACTTCGAATACCTCAAAAAATATCAAAGCCGGTAACAATTAAAGGAAAATAATTTTTCTTTACCAATAAATACATAGGTACACAGGTTGTTTACTTGGTGAAAAATATGTAGGTAGTTTATTTTCTGAAAATATCCTTATCATAAAAATATGATCTTATGTAAGAGTTTTGCATTATTTTTAATTTATATTTTTTGCCATTACACCATTTTTGTACTGGATGTTGCTTTCCGAACTCCGTCATAGTGTTAAACTATTAAAGAACAATTTTTTATACAATAAATAGTTTTCTCGGACGTATCAAACACTAAGCTGGTACTACATGTATAATTTTTAAGTGGTTACCTACAATCGCAAGGAATTAATTTATCAGATACCTATTCAGTTTAAATTCGTAAGAAAACTCTGCCATTGTACAATAATCGAACTTGCAATTTAAGATTACACACAGAATGTGCAGATGGAGGTTTTCTAGTAAGTAAAGAGCGAAGTGATAGGGTCCCGATATACGTGTCTCGGTTACCGATGACTACTTTTATATTTTTGATATTCAGATCGAGCCGCTATTGAGAACAAAACCGAGTTAACTCTGCGATATTGAAAGCTTATGGATTTTGGATGTTGTTCGTAAAAATTGTTTGGATATACAAAATTAAGTTCATCAGTTCAATCAATTAATCTGTGTTGGTAAATCTTCCAACCAAAAAAGTATTAACTGGACGCTATTATAATGATCTTACAAATGATTTGCCAAAAAAATGAGTTTTAATCATATAAATATAGTTTTATTTATATAAGTACAGTCAAATATATTTATTTTAAACTACAGAAAAAGTTTGTGAACGATTATTAAAAAAAAAACTTTTGTACGTACCTAACGAAAAATCTTTATATGCAATATTAAGTTTTCCGAATAAAATGTCACAGACTTTAACTTATCGAACATATATTAAATAGGTAAGGATGCATATGATTATGTGTGTATATATATATATAGTGTGTATGTATTTAGTATATTATGTATGTATCTGCTTTTATTTAATTTATATATATTTCGGTTCTGTGTAATGCCACTAAACTATCCCCTAGCCAAAAGGTTGACTGGTAGAGAATGCCTTAGGCATTAAGTCCGCCTTTTGTACATAAATGTGCAATAAAGTTCTTTAAATAAATAAATAAATAAATAAATAAATAAATAAATAAATAAGTTTATACTAGGGATATATTGCCAATGTAACTTTTACTGACTTCATCTCGAGCCATTGGCGTCGTCCGATGAAAAATTGCGTGCATGAACATCATCACAATTTGAGAGTAATTAACCTCGATCAAAGAATTCTAAACTGACTGACCTGAATCTGAACTTCATCATTCCTGCTGATCATATCGTTTATCCTGTCATTTGAAATCAATTTTAATTGAATTAAAAAGTTGTCGTCTATGCATTTTTTGTTTTGGATGATGGGCTAATGGAAATTGGCAGTGGTCTCGCTCGCTAAGCGTGCCAACTTTTGCGGAGCCAGCTATCGCTACGCTCCAGTTCGGTGCTATGAACGAGATATATCGTTTCGATTGAATAATGGTCTCAAAGCAATTGCCTTCCACTGGCTCTATGAATTGATTATGGGAAAATTGTTGATTTCAATTTTTTTATATAATTCTGTCTAAAAAACGTACCTTCTAAGCTAAGTTATTAAAAAAACGATTCAAGCGTTAAATATTTTTTAATAACTAAGATAGGTTAATTATTATTATTATTATTATTTTTATTTATATTAAACGAGGTATTTTTGCTGTTGGTAGGATGCATAAAAAGTTTTGTTGAAAACAAGCAAAAGTGCTGTTTTTGGTAGTTTTCTTTTAATTTTTTCTATCAAGATAAATAGTGCAGTATTATCAGAAACTAATGGCTACCTATTTCCTATTTTACAATAACCTACGATTTACTACTTTCATATGAATTATATCTATATTTAACAAGAAATTTAACGGCTTCATGTCATCTATGGTTTTCCTAGTTACGTTCGTCCGTACGTATAACTTATAGTTTCCATTACTGACTAATGTTTTATGAAATATGGCACATTGTATCATTACAATCTAACATTTGGGTGATTGCATTCATCTTTCAAATAGGGAAGCTGATCGTGTGTGCCTCAAATGGACGTATTGGCATGCAAAGCCTTATGCAGCTTCTATTGAATTGTAAATTTCAGTTCTGAGAATTGAGCACTGGTTCCCGATAAAAATAGGTAGCAACGAATAAAAATTTCTTTCATGACAGACAATCGTTCAACAATCTCGGTGCAGACTAGAAAATGGCAAAAGTTTTAGAGAAAGTTCTATATAATAAATACCCTCGGTTTTAACCAGCGTCAATTTCTGAATCCCCAGAGAATATCTGTAAGTATATCAAGATGAAAGTATCCTTATATCTCCTATTCCAAAACTGAAACCTCTCGTATAACCAACCATACAAAAAATAGCTGATCCTCACGGTTTTATTTGCATGAATTTCGGTATTTCTGCAGGAATTCTAAGATAAAAGTATCCTATTTCGCTCAGGCGCTTATTGTAACATTCTGTGAGTTAAAGAATAATTTTTAATATTTTTTATTTATTATTTATAAATAGGTATGCGAATATCCATAAATAATGAATATACCTATTATAAAAGAGAAAAACTAGAAAAAAACATGTGCCGTCAGATTTTACCCTCCATCAAATTCAAAGTTATTTGCAATATTTGTAATAAACCGAGCGCGTCATCGACCAACTCTCTCAATCATAATTAACAGTTTAACTTGTTGGGAATGTAAATAAAAATTAATTACCTATATTTTTATACCTATACTATAAATCCAAAATATTTGCTATATTTTATATATTACTTTAAGTATTTTTTCTGTTGTGTGAAGAGATTAACAAAGTTTACTTGGGATTGTTCTGCTTACACAACTTATAAGAAAAGGGAAACATTACGACTACTCACGTGTTGCCGTTGTAGTCATGCATGCTCCATTATTCTTCAGAATAACTCCCAGTTGTCAAACGCATTCGTATGTCCTATTTCAGAAGGCGTGTGCTCCTGATATCTACCTGTTATGCCGACTGTACACATTCGCCGAGATCCTCTCGTTGAGAGTCTCGGCCGAAGGGTCTTGTCGACGGTCTGTCATTGTATTGTGAGCTATTATAACTTAATTAAATAAAGCGTGACGCGTTTAATCGCTAAATTTTGTGTACTTAATCGCAATTAGAATTATAATATGGAATTATTTAATCGGAAAATTAAAATTACATTTAACAAACACAATCAGCGGGCAACTAAATGAAACCAGTGTATACATGCTCGCTCTCGTTTTCCTCTCGAGAGTCAACGAGACCCTTTGACTTGGGCGCAAAAACCGACAAACGATCGAAACCGACACAGGTGATTCGAGGAACAGTGAGACGAGACGAGAGCGCCATGTAGATATGTACATACCTACTCTCTCTCTCTCGCTTTGTCTCGGCGAGTGTGTACAGCCAGCATTATACTTTCTTCTTCTTTTTATCATTATAGATTTTCGCACATAATAGTGCATTTAGCCAGCGTTAAGATGCATTAAATGTATTTTTTATTACAACTAGCTGTTCCCCGTGGTTTCACCCGCGTTAATTTCGGAGATCCCGTGGGAATTCGGAGATAATACTATCCTATATCCTTTTCTGTTTTTGCTTTTAAGACACTTGACTGGAAGGACGGGACATAAACGTAAATGGCGAATACATTTCACACCTTAGGTTTGCTGGTGATATCGTTGTCATGGCAACAACGCCCCAGGAACTACAGCAAATGCTGACCGGGCTAAATGGGTCCTCTCAGCAAATTGGCCTACGGATGAACTTGAATAAGACCAAAGTCATGTTTAATGTTCATGTCAAACTGGAACCAATTGCTGTCGACGGCGTCCCTCTCGAGGAAGTTAATCACTATGTTTACCTTGGGCAGACTCTTCAGCTAGGCAGAGACAACTTCGATAGGAGGATTCATTTAGGATGGGCGGCATTTAGGAAGCTGCGTCAGGTCTTCTCGGCACCTATACCTCAAAATCTAAAGACAAAAGTCTATAACCAGTGCGTCCTACCCGTGATGACCTACGGAGCCGAAACGTGGACACTGACGGTGCGACTAGTCCATCGATTCAAGGTCGCTCAAAGAGCTATGGAAAGGGCAATGCTCGGTGTATCTCTGGTTGTTAGAATTCGTAATGAGGAAATTCGTCGGAGAACCAGAGTCACTGACATAGCCCTTCAAATTAGCAAACTGAAGTGGCAATGGGCTGGTCACATCGGTCGCAGAACTGACAACCGCTGGAGCAAGCGAGTCTTGGAATGGAGACCACGCGTAGGCAAGCGTAGTGTGGGGCGCCCCCTTGCCAGATGGAGCGACGATCTGCGGTGGGTGGCTGGTAGTAACTGGATGCGGGTGACTGAAGATCGGGATAGGTGGCGAACCCTTGGAGAGGCCTATGTCCAGCAGTGGACTGCTGCAGGCTGAAAATGATGATGATGATATCCTTTTCTGTACCCCTGGTTATGTAGATATATGAAAATTTTATGATGATCGGTTGAGTCATTAAGGTTTGAAATCATAACAAACAAACTAACTCACTTTCGCATTATATAATAGTAAGGATTAATGCAGACTCATACTATAGATACACATATGTAAAGATAATTATGTATAATATATACATGTTTCAGAAATAACTAAAACCGTTTTGAATGCTGATAAAATAGGTATATTTTATTAAACCAATCATTTTAATACGTAAAAACCCCTTTTTTCACACTGTTGCATTGTAAAAGAAAATTTGAAAACCGAATATATCGGCTTGAAAGGAATGTTACGAGTATTATAATTCGGTTCCATTTGCTCTCACGCAGCCTTCTTGAATTACGTTCTTGTATGGAAACTTTTTAGGAGACTATAAAGAAAATTCTTCCCCTTTGAATTTACGATTTCCCTATCGCGCTTAAGCGACGAATCATGGCGTTTTGGAGGAAATAAATGTAACTAAGGATCCGAGCGCATGTTTCTAGAGCTCAAAGGATATCGAAATGGTAGCAATAACATTGGTATTATCTACACCACAGATATTATAACTCTTTAAATTAAACAAACCAAAATAAATAAAAGATTACAATATTTTAAATTTATTATCTTTATATCTGAGCATTGCAGATACTGAACTTTTTAGTTTACCGATTATTACACATCACACACAGTATAAATGCGATAGTTACGTTTGTAGATAGTAGGTATATATAGAAACATTATCGGCTACTTTTTGACCGACTCCAACAAAGGTAGAAGTATTTTTTTTTATTTCAGTCCACAATAAAGCGTACTTCTTTGTTGAATCCACTAATCTGAAAGAATAATTTTTTATTCGATAGATGATCGATGATGATGATATATGTAATCTACCTATATTTACATATAGAAGATTTTTCAACGCCCAACCGAAATTTTGAAAGCAAAAAACATTAAATTTGCAAACAGTTTTTTTCTTTTACGATAGAACCCTCACTAACAGAGGATATTTCGAAGTTTGTATGGAAGTACCTAACAGTCAGTTACTCTTCTTACTTTTTTGTAAAGACACACCTTTTACAGTGGTTTTGTTACAGTGTTTTGTTACAGTGAAACCACAGGGATTAGTTAGTTTCATAAAAAATCAACGAAATGCCAAAATATGTTGAATTGTAATTTGTAAAATACACTTAGATAGGTACTCGTAAAATACAACTTTCGAAGCCGAATAAAATCATATTATTAAAATAATAATGAACTCTGCGAAAGTCTTGAACACTTGAAGGGATTTATAACAAGCGAAAGAGAAACTCGATATCACCCTTTGAATAATTACAACAATATTTGTTTAGCCATCAAATTATTCATCAATATCCGACGCCTCGGTTTAAACAAAGACTGGATCATGAAAATTCATCAAAACTTTATTGAAGCTGAAACAATACATCAAGGCGCTAAAACATCGTAATAGCTTTAAGATTGATCGTTCATCACGCATTATCGGTGGCCAAAGCCATTGTTGGAACTCCCCGCCGGACTCAGCCCGTCTTTTGCTTGTATTTAACAACCAAACAATAGCTTGCTAATGCTTCTGCTTATATAACCACCGTTTTGATAATGTCGAGAAAATAATACGAGATGATCGACGCGCTGGCTAAAATTGAAATTGTTCATAAATATTATAACGATAACACTTTTTTTTTTCAACATGATAAACTTTACCTAAATGTACCTACCTACTTAAAAAGATTTATATCGCATTTCAACTTTCTGCGCTTTTAAATATTGATTCTCAAAAAGTGATTTACTTTACTTCTTCCAAGTGAAAATGAACAAGTTTCTCTTTGTGATCACAAAATAAAAGTTTTCTTTGACTGCCTACTTTAATTCTTACCTAAAACAATAAATCTGAGTTAAATTCTCAAAGAGTAAAATAGCGAAATGAAACAAGAATGATGTATTTTTAATGATACAGAACGAGCTGAAATCTTATAAAGTTGAAGACATAAAGTACTTATAAGAACATTATTTGCCGCTTTTGAAATTTCAAAATTTATAGAAGGAACATGAAATATTTTTATTCAAATGCAGTTTGTTCTCCATCTTTACGTTGAAACTGTATAAAGAAATCGTGAACTTAACGTTCCATTCTGATATTCTAAAGTGAATATTATGAGGAGGGTAATCGAGGCAGTTGCGTGTCGCGGGTGCCGGGTGCGAGTCAGTAGGCGAGGCACGTTTCGCGTACCCTATCGCGAATTTCATACACTGCCCGGCGACATCTGCACATCTCTAACGTTATCGACTGGAGAACACATTTTTATAGGAACAAATTTAATCTAAGCAGGAGGGATCAGTCTCGGGAGTGCCCTTTGCGCACGTGTCCCTGCTGCGACGGGAACACAGGCTAACGATTTTTCACAGGACGTTATTAGATATGTGTCCGATAAACGACTTTATCCTAAAACTGTGCCATCGGCGCTGGTTCCTTATGATCTGTACCCTTAAAGACAAAGAATAAAGACCTTACGTTGCTGTGGTAGATATAACTACACATAGATTGAAATAAAATTAAAATGTCTGTTTGTAATGTCGTAATAATAGCTTTTTACGAAACGCGTGTGGTAAACAAAAAACCAGTTCTTAAATTTTTTGTCTGACGTTTCTTCTAATTAATCAAACGGTTAGACCGATTTTGAGGAGACTTTCACTAGCAGATAACTGATATTATAAGAACAAAATTAGACGTACTTACCTTACTTATGTACATATACGTGACTCTATTTATATTGTACGTTCACTATGTGACCTCGTTGTACGTATGTCATTAAGATTTCTTTAATATTCCCTGAGGGCTCAGGAGGATGTAGATAAGTATGTGCCTTCCATAACACGATGTACCTAAGAAAATTTCCTTAGAAAAACAATAAATTTTCTGTGAGCCACGCTCGAGTGAGTTTCAGTGTCGGCTGAGCGAGAGCACGCTCGCCATAATATATTGAATTTGAAACGAACAAACTTTTACGTCCTCCTTGCCGCGTGTAAAAAGATTTTCCCCAAATGTTTACAATGCAATCATTTTTATTCGAGTTCAAAAAGAATGACATTAAATAAATACCCAATGGTGTGTTACGTAAAAAATACATTACCTTAACAGCCCACTCATACACGTACCTACATATTTATCCTACCTTTTTAATTATTTTCGTTTTTGTATTTTTATGTTTTTTTTTTTCATTAAAGTGAACAATAAACTTTTAAATAGGTAATGATAAATATAAAATAAAGAGCTTCTATTTTCTACTATTTTATATATTATATGAGACATTATAATACAAGAAATACTAGTATTTAATGTGATTATGTACCTATAGGTATTTTAAAAGGAAATTCTTTTTTAGCTTAATTAAATTGAATCTGCAAGGTAGTGAATGTTAACTTTTTATTTCCCTCTCATTAAAATGTTGCGTATTAATATCATATACCTACCTAGTTAGGGCAATGCAAAACGAAAAAATAAAACAAATCTTTCAAAATATCTTAAACAGAAAATATGTAATTCACTTATTACAATAAAATTAATCCTCAAGTTTATTAACAACAATTTGTTCAAGTAAAATTTTTAGAGACGAAAACGTTTCTATTTATAAGACACAAATTCGGCGAACCTTAAAGGATTCATCCGGATATTATTCTTGAAGTTTATTACGTCTGCCGTTTATCATAAGATACCAATCAATAAGAGTTGTAAAAAGGCTGCCTGCAACATCCCAAACACTTATCGATCGCTGCCAAAACACTTTGTATCATTGCGGTGTACCCGCCGTTAATCCGCAAAAAAATATTGGTGAAAAGGTGCGAGCTCTTCTGGCTTAATCCTCGACGATTTGCGAAGAAGGAAAAAAGGGGTTTCTCAAAGCTTAAACGCCACGGATCCCCCTATATAACCGACCCGCCTTCTGTCCGCGCTTATCTTCGCTCATCCCTATTTATATCCTTACATAAATAGTACTAATACTCGCACTACATATTAAATACTTTCTTTTATTAATCCTATATATTATAAATGCGAATACGATTTTGTTACGCTTTTACGCTTTAATTAATTACTCAAATCATAATCATAAAATTTGTGTACACAAAAGGGGGACAGAAGGGTACTTGTTATTTTGGAATTTCCACGGGTAGGTACACCGAAATTAATGTGGTGAAACTACTTTAAATTTGCATATTACAAGTTGTCAAGAGCAGGTAAGTACAGAAAAAATATAGGTTAGTATTTTAATCTTGGAATACCCGCGGCATCTCTGAAATTTACGCGGGTGACATCGCGGGAAAAAGCTAGTCTTAGAATAAAAACGAAAGCACCTAACACGTACTATGTAGGTAAGTACAGTGAGAATCAAAAATATGTAAACACTAGCTGTTCCCCGCGTTATTTTTTAAGATCCCGCGGGAATTCCGGGATAAAAGTATACCTCTCCTTTTCTGTACCTCTGACAACATGTAGTATACAATAATTAATTTAATTTCAACCACGTTAATTTCAGAGTTCCCACCGGAATTCCGACTCATAATATTAGTAAGGATTTTATACGTCAGCCTTAAAATTTTAATACTGTTTCACTAAGATTCAATGACTACCAAAGGTAATTGATTACATATTTCTGATGCTCACTGTACCTACGTACCTAAAAATTATATAAATATGACAAATTAGTAAAAGGAACAACTATAAAATGTAAAAGTATATCTAAAATTTAAGAGTCAAATGCAAATAGATTGAATTTGTGAAAATTATTTATTTATACATCATTCGCCCAGGAAACTGTTAAAGCTAAATTGAGGTGGATAGGTAACTTGCAGCGGTCCAATTATCTCGCTTGATTGTCGTATTGATCATTTACTATCAGACAGGTCAGGTACAAGTCGTGGAGGTGGGTGCCGACCACAAAGGACTTCGGAATACCTTCTTGCTCAGCACATTTAAGTGAAGAATGTTTCACTTCGGTTTTGAACTATTCACGGTATTTTAATTAAACCCTTACCCAAACTCCTGTTTGTATCCTAATTTCTAACATAAGACGTGTTCAGAGAGATTGAGTGACCAATGTATTGGTTGAAACTATCCTTTAATATACAATTTGTATACATAATATACATCAAAATTTGGTAAACCCACTTGTAGTTATTTTTACATCAATGCTCATAATAGCTTACTTCACCAAAATTTCAATTTTAAAATCATCTATACTCATTACTAAGTTTAGTGATATAACTTTTTCTTTCGTATAATATAAAAGTTTTTAACAACTTTGTAAGAATGTCGGGAACTTCGGCGCAAGCTTAAAAAGTCATCATAATTAACTTTCATTTCAAATTGAGATTATTCTAGGCTAAGAGGCAAAGTTGCTTGGTGGTATTTAACTGTGCACCTGCCCGGGGCATCTAACCGTAACGTCGGAATTAATGCGACACAAAGTCGCAAAAGTCAATTACAGTTTATTAAAACCGTCGCCATTTATTTCAATTTGACGTAAACTGTTACAAATACTAGCAATGTTTAGACGTTTCGGGCAAGAGCGAGGCGGGGCTACGCAAGCGCCGCGCTACGTTCGTTCTCGTAGACAAAGCGATGCCGACGGTTCTACGAAAGCTGGCAGTACGTAGCGTGCCGGCTACGAGACCGCTGTGCCCCGCTACGCGTGTTTCACACGCCGCCGCCGCCCCGCAATCGCCGGCAATTATAAGCCGCGCTCAATTAATTTATAAATCAATGAATATTAATCACCCTACCTAATCCTACACGCTGGCGATTCAACGAGCGAATGTCATTAACGCCGCTGTCATGACAGAAGAGTTGTTGACACATTTGTAATTCACATCGGTTCCAACTTTACTTGTTTACGATGTCATTGGGTTGAAATAATACGATCAACATGAATGTTAGGGCAATAATGACGTGTCTTCTGCTGCTGCTCATATTTGCTGCTTCTGTAGCAGCATCTGACGGTGAGTTTTGAATATTAAAAAGCAACAACATAAAGAAAAACTGTTTATTTATTCCGATTCGATTTTATTGAAAATATAACCAGGTAATATATATATTGTACTTAGTTTTTTCTTTCGGTTTTATTATGTTACTCTAAATACGTTATTATAATGATATAATATAGACTGAATAGTTTATTCAGTAGGATTCATCTAGTTTTTTTTAATAGGTAGATATAAATACATTTTAAGAGTTAACTGACCGTCGAGCATATTTTATATTAGGTACCTATAGTATAGGTATACGCAGATTCAAAACATATGGTACAAATTAGGTACCTAATACCTATGTCTTATATATGTATAGTTTTGTTTTTTTTTTTTTAATCTAACTTTGACGTAATGATCTTTTCTGTGCCAGTGAACTTGAAGAAAATCGCTAGCTCATTTACGGAGGTGCATTGCATTATATTCTTATTTTGAAGAAAGAAAGAAAGAAACTACATTTACTTCAGCACAACACACAAAAAAAACAAACAAATAATAAACAAGTGCCTAATCTAAACCCAATCCTCTTGCATGCTCTGCCGAAGGGTCACCAACTCAGCATAAGCTAAGTGCGGGTAACACCTAGCACTGGCTTTCAGTTTCAGTGGCAGCCCGTTCAAAACACACGGTAACAAAAGAAGAGGAAAAATAAAAACCAAAAATATGACTTATTAAATTGTATAATTTTATGTTTCTTCATTCGCCAACATCCATATCAATACTGAACGTAAATAGTTGATCATTTGGTGGTAATCCTATAAACATGACCAATGTAACCTATACTCTACTAAAAATATCATATTGAAAAGCATACCTTCCATTGTTGCTTAAATATTTTAACGTATTTATCTTCTTTATAAATAAAAATTAATGTTTGTATGTTTGTCCTCTATGCGTTTCTAAACCGTTTGTCCAATTGTGATAAAACTTTGGCAGGTTGTTCTGCCTGCGTCCGCAAAGGTTCCTGATATAAAGAGATCCTGCAAGATCCTGCGGGTGAATCTCCGAAACGGTTGGACCAATTTTGACGGGACTTTCACTGCTGATTAATTATCTGATGTTATAAGGAGTACCTAAATTCAGCTACCTTGGAGTTTCTGGGAGCATTCCGAAACTCACGCGGATAAAACCGCGGGGCACAGCAAGTTTTATCAATATGATTAAATATTAATCAACATAATATTATGTGTATGTGTCGTGAAGCAGAACTCTATATAACGTGGTGGTTTCGCGGTCGCATAATGCGATCCCTAAGGACGCAACCAGGTTCCTTCGAATGTTAAACGTAGTATAATATAGAGCGTAGAGAATATTCATAACAACACACTCATATGTACATATATTCAACTATAAGCATAATAATATAAAAGATAAACCAAGATTTACGAACTTGTATCGAACCAAACTTGCATTCACGTATATTTCATTCATATGCACGTAGTAAATAATAACGTTCTAGAGGAGGGAAACCATAATTTTATTTGTTTTTATTTTAGCCACATTTAAAACTGAACTGCCAATGAAACAAATTTGTAAGATGCGTTGTTGGCACGCTTGAGGCGGCAACTTTATGTATTCTATATAATTATGTCTTTAATAAATAGTTCTAATCGCAACGCATCTAATACTAACCGTAAAAACTCAAACAAGGATGCCGATACTTTGATAATCAAATGAAGAACATTTGCACGTGGTAAGAGCGACAGTTAGATACTTCCTGTTTTCCCAAACAAAATAATTAAGTGGTTTATTTTGGAAACCCGGTCTAATTAAAAATAACTTTTGTTTCAGCAAATAAAAAGTATCTTTGTTTGAGTTAGGTTCATGTAAAAATAAATACAGACAGCAACCAATTTAAGCAAAAATAAACTGACTGCGTCATATGTATATTTTTTTTTTATAAGGCTGGATCTAAGGCAACAATAACTGCCTAACAGATCCATCAATGCTCGAACCAAACCTCTAGGTCCAGAAACTTAAAAATTATTACACTTTCTTTTACAATGTAGACAGGATATAAGAAAGGCTGTTATAGTACATTGTTATCCTAGGGGCAAAAGTCTGCTCGAACCTCATCACGGGACTAAGTAAGTCTTTAAACCCGAGGTAAACAGTAAATAAACACTGTGTTTTTCACTAGGAATACTTGGAAAGTAACAATAAAAACATGAATTGATAAAAGAAACATGAGTGAATTTCTTCAAAACTTTGGAGAAATATTTATTTAAAGTTAAAATTGTGCTTATATTTTGCCTAACTCTGTTATTTCAAAGAAATAGTTGAAAGTAAATTATAATAAATGAATACTTAGCTTTATATTATTTCAATTTTAGATCGCGGTGTAATTGAGTGGCTGTTTATCATGTACTAGTTGGAACTTGATTCAATAGAAATGTGAAAATGCGAAGATTTTCTTTTTAAAATTTGACAGCGGTCAGTTGAAAACATTGATATATTAAATCAACTTACAACCCGCTCCATAGGCAGGCAACTTCAGACTTACTTTTCGAGTATGAATGATGAAAAAAAATTAAAACCTATAGGGAAGAAAACGAGAGAAGAAAGTTTGAATTTAAGTCATCATTTAGACTCTTCCACTCTAATAACACTGTTTCAAGATTTTAAAGAAAAAAGGTGCATCAAGGATAATCGCCGAAATAACAATTATTTTTTTTATATTTTTATTGTAACGTATCAAAAAATTGAGAAAAAACAATTATGTAGCAGAAAATTCGTAGAATTCTTAGAAGTGTTGTTATAAAAATAAACGTACGTAATAAAGGACTATTTTATGGTAAGAAACGTAGCTATTTTTCCTTTTCTCTTTACACGTGCAATAATAACGTTGGCGTGACCTTTATATCCTACTAATATAAAATGTGAAAGTCTGGATGTTTGGATGTTCGTTACTCAATCACGCATAAACGGCTGAACGGATTTGGGTGAAATTTGGCATGGACGTTGTCAGGGGTACAGAGAAGGACATAAGGTACTTTTTATCCCGGAATTCCCGCGGGAACTCCGAAATTACCGCGGGTGAAACCGTGGGGCACAGCTAGTATTTCTATAAATTTAATAGAATTAATCGGCGGGAAATTTATATTCTGAAGTTTGAAATACAGAATTATATCTAATAAACAGTATAATAAAGAATAGCTGAAGTAAACCACGTTCGATGTTGCAACGGATTACATATTATTCATAACAGGTAACAGTCCTGTAATAGTATAAAAATGTACTTACATATAAATAAAAATATCCAAATTCCTTTCCTTGATTATGCTGATGTGTGCTGTACTAACCTGACGGAGGAGCAATGTGACAAGCTGGAGCGGCTGCAGAATGTGTGCGTGCGTTTCATCTATGGTCTGCGCAAGTTTGACCATGTCTCAGAGTTCCGAGCTAAGCTCAAGTGGTTGCCTATTCGCCTTAGACGTACTACACACATTCTTTGTACCATATTTAAAGTGCTACACGATCCCAGGTCACCAGCTTATCTCAAAGATAGTTTCAGGCCTCTTTATATCGGTCGTGAGGCTAGGTCGGGTAGTTGCAATCTTCTCTGTTTCCCTAAACATGAAACACGTTTTTACGACAAGTCTTTTGCAGTGGAAGGAGTGCGCCTCTGGAATTCCTTGCCTGGTTACATCAGACAAGTCGAATCACTGTATACTTTTAAACGTTACCTAAAGCGTTATTTCAATGAGAGATGTGGTTACCAGTGAAAACACTCCCTGTTATTCTTGTATAATATATTTTATATGCCTATCTATAATATTATACTCTGGTTTAAATTAATACTTGTATTCGTTTTTATGTCTAAACTATATATCTATTGTTATGTACCTAGTATCGTTATTTTTATCAGTATTTTAAAGATATTTATTATTTCATAATGTCTATGAGTATGTATATTTAACCCTGGAAAGATAATCTGCGTAAAATTGACGCATATGCGTTCGAAATATTGCTCTCTCGTTTTTAATTTTGCGAATCTGTTGCTGTGCTTTTAGGACATCTCTCACGTTGCTTAGACCTTCCGTGAGGCGCAAGTCTCACTGAGGTAAGTGTCATCAATTTGGAAATATAACTACCACGTGAGTCAAAATGACGCATGATTATCTTTTAAGTGATTTTTGAGATTTTGACCTAAATAGACATTCATGCTGTTTTTTTATCTGATGATACTTGTTCTTTATTTTATATATTATTTATATATTTTCGTACATATCCTGATAAAATAACGCGATAATGGACAGTAGAATTTTGGGAGAAGATCGAATCCTGAGCGTTTTTTTAGAGCGTGATGACGAAGCCGTCTGTGAGGACATGAGAGTGAAGACGACGTGCAGAGTGACTTCGAAAAAGGTTTTATGACTAAGGAGAGAGAAGACAAGGCGACGTCCAGCAGAAACGAACCCTTACACGAAGAAATGATTCAGCAACTTGCTTCTTTCTCGGCTTCTCATCGAATACTGAACTTGCCAAAACGGACTGTTAGAGGCAAGGATTGCTGGTCGACTTTGAAGGTCACAAAACGTAACAGAGTATCAGCACTGAATATTGTTAGATGTCAAAGGAGTCCGAACATGTATATGATCCTCTCAAGATTAATTTTTTTTTACTAATGAAATAATATCTATCGAATTGTAAGATGGAGAAATACCGACATATCGTTGGAACGGAAATCTATGATTGTTGCTACATTTCGTGACAAGAATGAATGAATCCGTGCTTTGATTGGAAAAAATACGACGAAAGGTAAATTCATCGTGAAAATGCAAAAAAATCTATTTGCCGACAACATAATATACCTGGATATGGAAGAAAGTTGTATCTGACTTATTGGAATATAACTGTATGTTCCTATCATGTGAAATATATAATGTCTTTATTACTGAGTTAATAACTTAAAATGGCTGATAATTAGAAAAAAAAAGTTATTTGTGATAAAAGAAAAAATATTCCAAATTTTTGTTGATTTTTGAAGACGTTTTATGGTTCGGTCTTGTTTTTATATAATAAATAAATATAAATATACTAATTATGGTATTTATCATTTTATCAGAGTGTAAAAAAATAATACTGGTAAAGTTTATTTAAATCAATAAATAAAAAATCACATTACTACTACTTAAAACTTATGCGTCAATTTTACGCATGATTATCTTCTACGTACATTAAAATATGATTATCTTTCTAGGGTTAATAATATTATAATCTCATAAGGTATCAGCCTGCACCCACCCACTGTTCTAATGAATTCTCTGTACTATCTTGTCAAGGTTGCCTTGAAAAAATTGCTTCTAGCAATAAGGCCGCCTATTTGCCTGAAATTAATTTATATTATATTTAATATTGTGAAATTCCTTTGGTGCAATAAAGTATATTGTATTGTATTGTATTGTCCAAAATATTGATTACTATAAATAACAAACTACTACTATAAAGATATACTGATATCATTCTTCACGTCATTAAGTCGAGCAACCCGTTGTGTTTTCACTAGATAGGTACAGACCTAGTATATGCAGCGGCTGTCATTGAAGCAATTCAAATAAAACAAAACCGTGATTTATTATTTGAATGCCATAAGCTTGCACTGTGCCCAAGTTGCCCAACAATGGCCATATTTTTTCGCTATGCCTGGTTCGACGTTGATATTTATAATCCCATTATTCAACGGATTAGCTTTTTGCTGGATGAGCCGTAGAATATTCAAAAGGGTATTATTGGATTTCGTTGAGTCTATATTATTATGAGTGTCGCGCTTATCCTATACCTCTCCAATTTTATGACAATTTCAATATAATGCAATTATTTGTTATACGGTGACAATACAACAAAAAGTAAAACTAAAGTGAAACACACAAGTAACTAGATATAAAGTTCGTCCAATAGTATGTACACAACTACTTGACCACAATTCCTCACAGTGAGTTGGATGAACTTTCAGCGTCGAGTTCTGAACTTACCTTATGTATGATTATTTGCGAGTTGGCGGCACCACGCTTCAATTTGTTACTCGACTCTGAAACGCCGCTGGTGGGAGCTTGTTTCGAGCTGGCACGGCGGTTCATCGCGTCGCCAATTGCCACATAAACAAACCTCCTCCCGACCCCAGCTATGCGGTCGCGATAGCGAAATTTCCTTGTTTCGGAGTCAACTGTTCTCTATGTATAGTGACAAATGGTAATATAATAAATTCAGTAGGTAATTACTATACGTGCTTTAGAGAAGAGAAACTAGTGCTACTACTAAAAAAATGTATAGTAACAAATCACTCCATTAAAATTCAATTTGCATTGAAAAAATTAAACATTGAAACGGGGCATCTAGCAGACGTGAACCATCGAAATTATTTTGTCTACTTAATAGAAATGATGAGCATTAAAAAAGATGATTGTTTATTTAAAATACATCTGTAATAATTTAGTACAAAATTTAAATGGATCAAACTTAATTCTCTTTAGTGACTTCAGTCACAGAGGATAGTAGATATCAAAAAGAAAGTTTCATATTATAATCAAACTTTCTTTTTGTATTTAAAAACTAAATATAACAAAATAAAAATTTGTTTAAAACTATATCGTAAGATTATATACACACATACCCTGTGTTTATTACACAAAATTTGTCTCCACTGGGATTTCAGCCGGTGCCATGGTGACCCCTGCACTATCTAATACCTAAAAAATTATATAAGTATAACAAAGCCGTTTTACAAAGGTAACTTTAGTGTGCTACCTGGAATAGATTTAGTTGCTTACACGTTTCTAGATTTAAAATATTGACTTCTTGTTAGTAAACATAAGATCATTAGGTGAGCACTCGGTGCACTACCAAAGCGTGTCTCGACTCGCCATCCGCGCCGCCTGTGTGTACGTCCTTTGCGATCTCTCCACCCCTCGGTCTAATGAAGCCAATTTTCCGCGTTCACTCCACCTTGCTTTCCTTTTGAATTTTCTCGCGTATTTTCCTTGTCATCCATCTCCTTCGTATTTCTTCCAAGACAGATTATTCCTGATTTAAAATTCCACCTCCATTGATTTAATAAACAGTTTTTGTTTATTCCGGTCCATCATCCTAAGCTTGCACGGATATTAATGAATTAGATATTATTTATTTGTTTTGCTTAATATACCAAATAAAAAACGCATGAAAAATGTTGCATGAAAAATGTTCAACTGATTACCTACTTCTAATAGGTGTTGTCCTTTATTTCTTCAAATTACTTTTATTCAGAAGAAAAAGTGTGAAATGGTCTTTAAATAATGTGATCCGTTAAAAGGCACTGGCATGTGTTGCGATTTTCAGAAAAATAAATCCTATTAGGTACGTCGCTGTTTATGACAGATAAAATCAAGCAGAGGTTAGGTACTTCTGGTTTGCTATATTTTATTAATTATCAAAGTACTGTAGCGGGAGTGAGGTGGTGATATGGCTGCTGCTTCTGAATTGCTGGATTGTTGCTGGAGAAGGTGGAGTAGGCTGCATGATGGTGGTGAGGAAGGTTGCTTCCAAATTCCAATCACGTTGGGGTCACTACTTTGGGAGCGGGATGATGATGTGGCTCGACCGCCACCGAAGGGAAAACTTCCCGCCGGGTGAGGTGTTATGCCGGACCGGAACCGCAGCTCCGACTATAGATTATCGGTGGTCGTTAATTATATGCAGCGCAAAGTGTGTAAACTTCGTTAGCGCGATTTAGGATTTTTGTTGTACTCGTTGCTTGACTTGAAGCGTAAAGGTCGCCACATTACTACATTAGACTGAATTTTAGCGCATGTGATATTAAATTAAATGATTGATAAAATCCAGAAGCACTTGGGATGAAATCAGAGATGATGGCCAATATTTCAACAATAGCTTTTGCTTAAATATATGTATACGACATCGTCTCCGATGGCGATTTCGTCTGATTTCATGGATTGTTTACAACAATCGAAAGTACATATTAATAATCTGACATTTCTCGGGAATATATGTATGTTTTATTTTTTATTGTCATAGGGGGCAAACGAGCAAGTGGACAAGCCAGTAGACAAAAACCTGACACAGTCCTTGGGCAATTCTTGTGCCTCGTCTACATAAATCTGAATCATCAGCTTTAACAAACTTAATCGAGAGTTTTATCAATTTGATGTGTAACGTGTAGTTTAATTAGAGGTCTTGTAACACTGTTTCCATAGTTCTTACATAAATATTATAAAACAAAATCCTCCGCCGCATCTGTCTGTTTGTCTGTCTGTTGGCGACGAACTTAAAAACTACTGAATGGATTTTCGGTTGCGGACATGCGGTTTTTACCAATAGATAGTGATTCGAGAGTAAAGAGAGAAGGTTTATTCGTATAGTTTATCTTGGAATTCCCGCGGGAACTCTGAAATTATAATTACCGCGGGTGAAATAAAAATAATATGTTCTATACTCACAACACTAATATAATTTACCTGTTACGGCAAACTTCACACGGCATAACAATTTACAATTTTCAAACACATAAATAGCAAAAGCGGACAGGCACAGGTCGACACGGGCTGCTGCTCTTTCGCCACGTGTTTATAACAACATTCGCTCATAATTCTCAAAGTCAATGCTATAGATTTAACATTTCACGCGAGGCACTCGGATTTTTGCGCCGCAACTATTTTATTTACGGACTGAACCGCGATTCTATTGAGCTTAGTCACGAATGTACTTTTGTACGTAAGTGAATCTCTTCTTGAGCACATCGAAATGTACCGGGTCACATAGGTCAGGCACGTCCGTGCACTCAGCGGTACCGATACGAAACGGAAATTGCTACAGACTCACGAAACATTAAAAAAAAATTGCTGTGTGCTTTCAATTTCACGATAGCAAATAAACGTTGAAAACATTAACTTGTCGAAAAAGGATTGAAACGAAATGTGACGAAACCGGAAATTCAATATTTCACTTAAAAATACGTAGTAGTTTTTCGAAATTGCGTAATATCAAGCAGTTGTGGTTGAATGGTTGGATATGTTGCTTGTTTGTGATCGCTTGGACACCGGTTCGAGTCACGATTTCTCAAAGCATTTGTTATTTATTTTTTTTAAGTTTCACTTCACACACGCACTGATACACGCTTTTAATTTCTTAATACGAGCTTTTAATTAACTTGCATGTTCTTCGTATGTAAGTGGTTCATTTTCATTTCATTTTTCATTGATGGAGCTGGAAGATTGTCGCTAGAAGTACCTACCTGATATCGAGTTCGGGATCCTTTGTTTTATTCTCATGAGTGTATTCCATTATATTGTACATGATAAAGGTAATTGTTTTTAAAATCGTTTTTCGCTTTTCATTTATTAAATTTGATTACTAATACTTTGCAACTAACTGTGAATCCATGTTGAGTAGGTATATACCATCAGTTATCAAAATATACAGTCTCTATAGTAAAGATCAAGCGAGTAGCACCCACTATGAATCTATAAATAAATGCATCTTTTTAAACAAAAGGAGAAAGCTTAAAAGACAATCCGTTGATAAAAGTCATCAACAAATCTGCTGAATCCCTGCGGCCTAGGTGAATAACCGGATTTCTTTTAACGATGTCAGTATAAAGATAAAACGAGGTTTAAAAAAATTCATTAGATCGGGATATAACAATTTTTATCTTACTAAGGATACTTACAAAAATAAGGGAGAAAAATACTGGCGACAGACTCCTAATGGCCCCTAATCTTTTGTGAGAAAAGATTGTCAAATGAATGCACACTATGTATACCTAATAGATATTGTATGTTATAACTATCAACTCCATGCATTCATCGTATCGGCTAGAAGTTAATCAGTATTGGAATAATTCGTTCTGAAAAGGTGAAAAAGGTTTGTTTTTTCATCGAATGCACTTAATTTCGATTTCGAAAAGTACAAGATAGTCGACCTCGCTGCAAATTTTGATTCTATAAGAAGCAAATAAAAAAGTCCAGATTTATTTAGTACTCCTAATTAAATGATTTATCGAATAAAATAATCTATTACAATAACGGTTCTCTGTTATTTCCATTCTGCAATTATACCCTTTTACTAATGTAAACAGTAGGTACTCGTATTGTTTTCATAATTCTAACCCCCATATAGTTTAGACTCTGCTTTGATATTCATGAATTCATACTCTTTTATTTTGTTTTTATTAATTTGAGGTACTTTAATAATGTTATCCATTTACAATAAAACATTATTGTATATTATTATGTTATACCAGCTGTTACCCGTGGATACAGTCACGTGTATTTCTAGATAGTTTCGGGAATTCTGGGATTAAAATTATTTTAACTGACGTATACTCCCCACTTTCCTATCAAATTTCAGCTTCACAGATCAAGTAGTATCCGCTTGATTAGCCAGTGAGTTTTTCTGTAAAAGTAATACACGAATTTTCAAATTTTCCTGTAGATTTTTAAAAACATACATTAAATCACAATCAAACACAAAGTTGAACACCAACTCAGTCAAACCGGTCGTCCCGTTCTTAAGTGATGGCAGTGATGTTCCATCACACATGTGGCAATTGATTTGAATTTATTGATTTCTCTTGAGTGATTTTTTATTTTTATTTTGTTATTAATATTATTTTTAGACTATTCCGCTTTGAAGACTTTTCGTATAGGTAAATTTCATCATGATGTGTTAAGGGAGTTGTGTTAAAATTGGTGTACCTATGTGATCTGCGCGTATCATAGCTGGTGTCCCCCGACACACGCAAGAACTATTCCAACTGAAGCGCAGTTGGTGGAGCTTGTGCCACGGAGTTAAATCAAATTAATGTATGGTTGGTGGTATTGGACTTTCAAATTGTTAGTTTTAGCAATCAATCAAAGGTCCACGTTGCGTTTGGCACTTAATTTTTTTATAAATATTATATAACTCACTCATATCATACGAAATTTAAACATCTGACAAATTTAAACATTTAAACATCTGAATAAACAGAATTATTTCAAAGAATGAACGTAGTGGGTTGCACTTAAGTGCGTTTGTATGGTTGGGAGTGCAGTTTCCACAAGGACCAGATGGCGGTATTTATACGGAATCCAATATTTTCCAGGTGGCCCCAAATTTAGAGGTTTCATGTGCTAAAAAGTCCAATCAATTTATGGTTTCTTAGTTACCAATATTACTATGGAAACATCTTGACGAAAGCAACCTCTAGATACCAAGTTTTGAAAACCTGATGTTATGGTTTCTTACTTTTCAATATCACTAATCACTATGGAAACATGGACCACGTTTAAACACAACAATAAGGCTTTCGAAGACAAGCCTCATTGTTGTGTTTACCTTCCTTACCAATATTACAATGGAAACTTGAACCACGTTGTGTGCGACTAGTTGCGATCACTATATGTTTTGAAAGCCTTCATATTCCATACAACGCAATGTATGATCCGTGTTAGTCGATACAGTCCTTCACGAGACGCCACGCGGTGGCACCGCCGCGCCGCGCCGCGCCGCGCCGCGCCGCACGCCACACGCCACGCGTGTCGCCCTCGTCGCCGTCCCCAGCAGCCACTGTCACCCACCACTGATTTATATCGGCAATATAACGCCAACTGTCATCATGATATTTTTATAACATCCTCGCCGTATTCCTCCAAACGATACCTTTATGCCTTTCCCCTTTATTCGAAATTGTTTCCGTTAGCATTTATAGTTTTAATATTGGCGGCCAGATTGGCCTAGTAGATCCATCCTGTCTACTAGGTTCCGGGTTCTGTTCCTAGTCGGGATGAACTTTGTGAATGTACACAGCAACATTCCAATCTGGACGTGTTTATATATTCATACTATGATATATACATATGTATTAATATGCAGTGCTTGGTTGCAACCACACAAGCTTATAGCTTAGGAATCAAAGTAGAACAGCTGTGTTGTGCCGTGTTTTTATTATTATTTTTATATTCCCAGAAAAAAAGCGCTACAAATTAGGGTTATTTTCTAAGAAAAGTTCTAGCCATAACTAATACAGTTAATTAATAATAAGGTTACCTTTACGTAGACCGTACTACGTGTAACCGTAGCGCTTGCGGCGAGCGCTAGCAAAGTTGGGACTAGCAAACCTACGTACAAGCGTAGCAAAGTTTCTCAGAATCTTATGAAACTTTTTGCGAAGATTCGTTTGTCATTTACTCGTATCTAGGTTTTTTCGTGTAACATAATTTCAAATTATTATTACAAAATTCACGTATTTATTGATAATGTACAATTACAGTTATCAGAGTAAGTTTTACAGTGCTTATTCGTTCATTCTCTTGTTAATCTCTTCCTTTTTTTTTTTCGAAAATAGTTCATGTTTCTTCAACTAGGTACCTAATACTATATCTTAATACAAACACATGTACTTATATCTTGAAAATGTTTAGTTCTTCCACATTATTTTTTTTTCCGTATTTTCCACTTTATATCTGAAAGTTAGAGGAAGGTGACATGCTTTCTACGATGTTAGACGTTATTTCACCAACTAGTACCTACTTGCATAAATAAAAAACACATTAAAAACGATAATTTAAAAACCCGGTGAAAAAAGTCATCTGTGTGTTTGTTTTTAGCAACCTTATTAATCCTTGCCCCAACACAAAGGCTTGGTGTTAGAATGGCACAAGGTGATAGAATTGAAAAATTATTAAAAAAAATATTTCTCGAAAATTTGTAGATTATACAAAAGTCATACAATGGTCTTAGACACTTTGATATACCAATTGGTTCAGCACCCGCTTTTCTACTAACCCTTTATATATCGGTATTTTAATGTACAACTGTTCCCAGCGGTTTCACCCGCGTTGGTTTTGGAGTCCCACGGGATTTTCGGAATAGGTAAATTGTCGACAACGTGTATGCAAAATTTCACGATGGTCTGCAGTTGCGTAGTTAAGGGTTAAAAACGTAACAAACTCAAATTCACAAATGAAATACACTAGCTATTCACCGTGGTTTCACCCGCGTTAATTTCAGAGTACGCGCACGAATTTCGGAATAAAATTTCCTTTTCTGTAATCTCGACAACGTGTATGCAAAATTTCATGAAGATCGATTGAGTAACAAACAAAGAAACTTACATTCGCTATATGCATTATACATTATACATTACATAATATATAAGTTATAATTTCCCATAATACATAAATACAGCTCTTTCATTTGACGCGTATAGAGCGGCCCTAAATAAACTGAAATTAGGTGACATTGACAGTAACACGGGTGTAGAAATCGGATCCCGGCCTAAATTGACTTTATCAACATCTTAGTGTAACGGGTCGGATCAGGGCGCGACTCGCAGTCGCACCACATCCGAGTCTTAACCGCTAATTGTGTTTCATGTTAATATACTGCGCCAGTCCCCTCTAATTTCACCAGACAGCGCCCCGCGCTATGCCGTTCGCAGCTATTTACATGCGTCGATGTAATTGCGTTATGTTGTTACGTGAATCGTACGATATAGGTACGTACGTATTCGAATTCGTCTCTTCCAAGTGAATCTTGTTGCATTTTGCATAAAATCGATAGTCATGAATAGGCCCACGCTTCGGCTGCGGTGAAACCACATGAGACGCGTCAGCTCGAATTCGGTAGAATCGTTTTGATACATTCGAATTTAGAACGCAATTCTCGTTTTCGTATTGGATAACACAATTTTTTTTTGTTATGTGCCTGTTATCTATGAAGGCAATTATAACAAATTGGGTGCAGTTTGTTAAAAAAGGCATAGGAATCCCATTAAATTGCTGTTCAAAATGTTTGTTAATAAGTCGATTGACATAAAATAGTACTAAACTAAACTAAATACTTGAAGAAATGTGTAGGTATAATATTTTTATCAAACTCAATACAAAAAATGTAATTGATAAATACATTTCGATAGGTTACAATCTCAACACATTGATATGGTTAGTGGTTACTATATATTTATAGTCATGTTTTGCTTCATTATGTGAACATTTCGTATAGAAATAACGTTTTATCGTAACGTTGTATCGTAAGAGATGACACGTTTTTAAATGAGATCAAAGTCAATTTATGATATTTATAATGGTAACCAAGTTCTGGTCTATTTACGTATATATAGTCTTGGTCCACAGAGTTAACAAACGACCGGTGAAGGGAATCTAATTTGTGTGGGCGGAAGCAGCGCGCGGCGCGCACTTTTGTCGCACTTTTGCAATTAGGCAAAATACGTGTGGGTAGTGGCGAAATGAACGAACTCGCAACCATAGAGTGTCGCGTGCACAGAACAGATAGAAGGGCCATCAACTCAGTTTAGTACAAAAACAAATGGAAACTAGTGTCACTGGGTGATTTTCGTATACAAAACTATTTATCGAGCACAAAAACAACTTGCCACTTGACAACCCTCCACAGAATTATCCACAACTCTCTCGACACATCGGTTCTCTCATCTGTTCTCATTAACGTTCCCACAAAAATTTACGGACAAAATAGGAAATATCTTACGTTCACATCCCAATTTGTAATAAATACCCTGAGGCAGCGCAACAGCGCAACTCGTCTGTGTCAATTATATAATGACATTAGTACCAAAACATCATCTATTTATTACATCTATCTATATAAATAAAAATGAATCGCCAAACGTGTTGCTAAGCGTATAACATACAAACGACTGCAACAAATTGGATAAATCTTTTTTTTTGTGTTCGTTATTGTCAGGACAAGATTTTTATTAAAGAAATTTGGAGTTCCTGCGGGAAATTCGAAACTCACGCGGGTGAATCTCCGAAACAGTTGAAGCGAAAAGTTTCATATTCATTCAATTCAGCTAATTAGCTGATGCCATTAAGAGTAAATGCTACTTTGGAGTTCCTGTGGGATTCCTACACTTAAACTCATGCGGGTGAAACCGCGGAGTACATCTAGTTAATTATAGATTTATTTCATACATTCATCCCTTTCAATATTGTAAACTATCTGTATATCTATGTCTATCTTTTCTTTATCTCTAAACGTCCTTAGTTTAAATTTTTATTTATATGTTAGTAAACATTGTTAAGGGTAATTAACTAGTCTAAATACATTTCATAATATAATGGGCATGTTGACTAATTTTTATTTTTTAGTCCGTCTTGTAGATTATTAAAAAATATTGGACACGTACTTTTTCTTTTTTTACGTAATCAAAAAATAACGGCGATATATTGAATTGAAATTTCGCGTGACGTCACTATTCTGACAGTTTGTATGGCGGTTTTGCGGTTAGTGACGTCACGACCTCCTCATCCTAAACTTTAATGCGCTTTATCTCTGTATATTTTAATTTATTTAAAAAAGCAGAAAATACGTGTCAGTTGTTTTTTTATTTTCTAACTGACGGACTAATTAGAATTTTGATTTTCAAAAGTAGTCAACATCCCTAATAATTGTGAATTGTCCTATTAATGTTAAATACATGTTAATTTTTAAATAAAAAAATAACATTCAATGTACCTAACGAATTTCATTACGGTTTTACTTAGTCACTGTTTTCAAAATTCACAGTTTTGGAAATACTGTTGAAAATATAGGACTTTAGATTAGGGTTACCAGGCTTTTTACGGATGTGTCTGGCCAAATATTTTCTCGTTCGACCTGTCCGGCTTTTGTTAAGCTTTTTGTCTGGCTGTCGCGCGAGTTTGAAGTCGAGTGCGAGTAAGAAAAAAAGGAAGTCAGCAAAGAAAGTTTTGGGAAGTGCAAATACACTTCTTTAGCAACCTTTGTGCACTTGCCCTGCTTACATGGCCTCTCTAGTTAATATATTATTTTCTCTGCAGTCGCGTGCATCGGCGGCGTAAACACTCACGCCTTGGTGGGCGCCCGCTCGTAATCGCACCGCGAGTGGCCGTGTAATGCGCTTAATTCATCAACTCGATATGCATAAATGCGCCACACGAATGCGCATAAAGTGAATCGTTGAAACGGAAAGATAAATTCATAACATCCAATAAAGCTTATGCGTAACTGTGATCATAATTAAGGTTGAATGTGTAATTGAAGAATACATTTTACTATGGAACTTTCCACACTTTGGGTAGCTGGGTGGTGAGACGTGGAACTCTGATATCATCCAAAGTCAAAAGTCATCTTACAACCTCCCAAGCGGAACCTGCGGAAACGATGTGTTGACTAACACGTGTTCATCCTTAAAGCCTTACCTTTAAATTCACCTTGCACTATACCTATAGATATTCGCGCAATCTATAAGTTGGGCCCTCGGAATTCACTGAGAACTAAATTCAGCGAGTTTAAAATAATGACTGTACATTCTCAGTTAATCATCTCAGTCAATTTATTATATGTTCACAAAAATTTAGGCAACTTTAAGAAAAACAGTGATTTACATAATCTAAACTTAAGAAATAAAGATAAACTCGCTGTGCCTAAGACTAGGCTCCATAAAATTTCTAAATCATTTAAAGGACAATTTACACTTCTACAACAAACTCCCAAACGATGTAAATAATTTGTCAATTAATAAATTCAAGACACTTATTAAACACAGATTATGCGATAAAGCATATTATAGTGTAGTAGACTATTTAAATGATACATATGTTTGGGAATGAATTGCTCTATCCAATTACTATTTTTTTGTTCTCCTAGTTTATAAGTAAGATCATTAAAAGACAGCGCTGCTGAGTTTCTTGTCAGTTCTTCTCATCAGAGGATGTATTCCGAACTAACGGTAATTTATACTTCTAAGAACCTGATGACGATTACAAGTGATTGTAACCAATCCTAAGTAATAAATAGCTTTTGAATTTTGAATTTTTTTTAATTTTGATTCCATTTTTGACACCAAAATGTTAGTCATCTCTAAATTACAGCAACGAATTAAAAAAAGGTGCAATCATTTGTTCGAAACCGCCAATCACGATGAAATAAACAGTAGGTATATAGCTGTTCCTGACATTTTCTACACGTAAAATTTGGAATTCTCTAGGAAACCTCCCAAAGAAAATATTTTCGTACCCGACGTTTAATTCTCAAAAACTACCTGCCCAACTGCAAAGATCAGTTTATGAGTAAGTATAGTATTTTGTCAGTAAGTATAGTATTTTGTGTGTACCTATATAAGTACTTAAATAGTTAATAATAGTAGGTAATAAAAGAGATATCCTTTTTGATATAAATGATAAAGGAATCGAGTAATAGTGAAATATCATCATCCATCTCGCGTTGGATATTAGAAACAACGTTTCCAATTGTTTATATGTGCTCGGTAAGCTCTTCTTTCATTAGACCGTCTCTTTCATTAGGCGCCTCCTCCACGGAGGGCTTGGTACAGCTCCACCGCCAAGATTGATGGACGCGGGATGGATTTGTTCTATTCGCGAGCACATTCATCAATCATTGGCGGATATTTTTCCGTGTCTCAGGTTGTTTAGCCTAAATAGATTGTTGCAGGGTTCCGGGCGTCGCCCCCATCGACATGTGTATCGCATTAGCAATGACGTTTAATGTAAGGAGTCGCCTATCTCAATAGAGGAACAATGTCGAATTTAAAGTTTCGTCAACCATAGATATCTACCTATAATTAACAATAATTTCTATAGCGGCCATGAACTCACTCCTAATGAAGGACTTTCGAAGATTTCGAAATATGTCAGGTCATGATTTACGATTTACCGTAAATAAATCCGCTATAGATGGGGCAACAATGCTTTCGTACCCACTTTCTTATATTGCCATTATGTAGTCCTGGTTCCCGCGGTTTCAATTGGGTGAAACGCTTTTAAATGATAACTTTTACGTACAACACAGGATTTCAATGAAAAAAGTTGCTCCAAAGTTAGCCTAATCTGCCTGTAAAAACCGCATGAAAATCATCTGGAAGTTAGGAATAATTAGTCCAATTCCAGCCTATGGATCAACTACACTCGAAAGGCTTACAGCACCCTACGAATCCAATAAAATAATGCATTTAGGGCGCTGCTGTGATTGCACCGTACCGTATCGAGATACTGTAGCCGCTACAGTATCTCGATCGGGCTACAGTCTAGCGCATCAGGGATGTTCGCAAAAGGGGCGTACCGACGGCTTCCAAGCTATAGTGCGGAATAGAATCGACTCAGTCATGACGTTGGGTATGGGGCATCCCCAGCAACTTTTTTTCATGGTTAACAGGATAAGCGTTTGACCACAGCTCACCTTAGCCAAGTTGACCATCTATAATCGTTAACGTATAGAATACTTAGAAACGAATCATCATGTCACGTCGTCACGCAAAATTGGACTTTTGATCAGACTATTTTACGTGCGCACGTGACATCATTCGTTTATTAGTTTTCTATGCTTTAACGACTATGGAATATCATCTTTGGATAAGGGGAATTACCTACCTATCAATACTGGCAAAGAGGGTCCATGGACACTAACTCAATATCTAAGTGCTACCTTTTTTATCTCGAACCGCAAATATTATTATTATTTATGAAATACAGCAACTAAGTATTATTGTTACAATATAAAGTCTCTAAGCCATACAGGATTATATCACCTCTTTATTATCTTTTTGCAGTACGACCCTAACTTACAGTATCAGCGTACAGTCAAAGTTAGTAACTTGAATAAATAACTGTGGGAAGTGGCGGAACTAAGAATCGAGTTAGCAATCGATAACGATTACTTATTACCTCGTATTTGTATAGATAGTATGCATGACAACCTTAACGAACGCTTTTGTTAGACGTTGAATTGATTATTATTCTATTACAGGTACAGAATAGAATTTAATACATAACTTACACGTTACACGTTATACGTACCTGTATTACAAGTTATTGTAAAGAAACCTTTGTATATCAAAACTAGCGTTATTAGTTTTCTCGACTAGTACTGGCACCTGTTTCAAAACCCTACCTTTGGTTGATAAAGTCATAGTTAGAAATATTAAAAGGTCGCTTCCGGTTATACCTATACAGCTGTTTAAAACACAAACGGTCGTAAAACGTATAATCGTAGTCAATCAAGTAAAATAGACGGTGACTTTTATCTTACTGCATACAGGTTACGTGTGGAAGAGAAAACCGGTAAAAAGCAAAATAGACATCTCCAATCGCAAGAAAACAAAAGCAAGCTCAACAGTTTTAATTACAGCTTTTAATCTATATAAATGAACGGACGTAGACGGAACGAGAACTTAAGACCATTTGGCAATTTTTGGTTTTAAAATTTTATTTACCGTCCAAATAAGATTGATAAGGAAAGAAAATTTTTCTTGGAAAATTCGCGGAAAACTGAAAATACTTTTCCTTAAAGGAGTTTTGTAAAATTTCAATTAGGACAGGAAAATGTCTGTCAGATCAGCTAGTCTAAAATAAAACATACTAGCTGTTCACACACAGTAATTTTGGAGTTCCCGCGGGAATTATAGGACGAACTATACGTATAAACCTTACTCTTTAATCACTCTACCTATTAAAAAAATCGCATCAAAATGCGCTGCGTAGTTTTAAAGATCTAAGCATACATAGGGACAGACAGACAGCGGAAAACGACTTTGTTTTACACCTGTAATAATAGGTAGGTAGTGATATTATAATAAATTAGTGATCAAATAATTATTATAAATCTATGTTAGTGTTAATCTTTTTAAACCTTATACTTTTGAGTTTAGCTTTCTATTTGACTAATATTATTGATTATTGACTAAGTATAATTTCAGAATGAATTAATTAATTTATCAATTTCAAATGTCGTTGAAATTTGTCAATCTATGTTATTGCTGATTATATTGTCTGATGTACTATTAGGTAGCAATGATACATAAAGTAAATATGGTTGTATAAATTAAATATTACATGATGACGCCTGTGTAGACACAGTGTAGACAAGTTAGTTCAGTTTGAGAGTTTTGATCTAATTAAAAACCTATCTATTTCACCTATTTTATGTAAATTAGCCAGCTGAATTGTACATGGATGATTATTATAATAAATGCTTATTGGTATCGCATCTGACATTTTTATTTTGTGAGGTTAAACACCTAAAATTTTCCACCTGGCAAAGTTCTGGATTAACACATAGAATACTTTGTATCCCAGAACCAATAGTTCCCAAGGGAACCTCGAAGCCGTGGGAAACAGTTTAGAACATATCTACAGAGTAATTATTTTAATATTCTTTTGTTGTTACAGAATCTTTGTTCCCCCGCTTTGTGGAACCTGTACCCAACGTTACGGTCACGGTGGGGCGTGACGCGCTGCTTGCATGTGTCGTCGAGGATTTACGAGGTTACAAGGTAACACCACAGACCGTTATAAGTACAATAAACATTTGACCGAAAACAAAAGAAAAGCTGCGCAATTCAGAGACACTGGCCAAAGGAAACGATCAATAGATACGAGTTCCTCGAAACATGTCTGGAAATATTAGCAACTGGAAAACAGAGATTCCATGAAAACATTTTCCAAAATAAGGATGTATTTGCGGATGCGTATTGTGTAGATATTGTCTTATAACGTCGCGGCGCGTCGTTGACCAAAAATATTAATTACTAGCTGTTATCCACAGTTTCACCTGCGTTAGTTTCGGAAATCCCGCGGATATTCCGAGATAAAAGTAGGTACTTACTACCCTATTTTTTTTCTGTAGATACCTACCTTGATAACGTGTAGGTAATTTGAAGAATTTCATGTAGTTTCTTCCGCGTTAATTTCGAATTCCCCGTTGGAATTCCGTGATAAAAATAGCCTGTGTCCTTGTCTGTATCCCTGACAACGTGTATGCAAAATTTCGTGATGATCGGTTTAGCCGTTTAGCTGTGAAAGCGTAACAAACAAACAAATACACTCACTTTCGCATTTATAATATTAGTGAGGATTTCCTGTTTGTTTATTTTCATAACACCTACCTACTACTATCACTAATCACATGTACCTACCTACTGTGACTTAAAAAAAAAACTGTAGGTATCAATGTGTTCACGCGCTAGAAGTGAAACACATAATATTATGACAACAAAAATGTTATCAAGAAATCGTGACTAAATCCTAGCCATTCGACATTCGACCATATAACTAGAATTAGAAAGTAACACAAGAACCTCAAATAAGGAGTTTCACTTCGATTCACTTAAAAACTTTAAAAAAACATAAATTTTTTCTAACACAATTCAGCCTTATACGTTCATGCACAAGAAAAACCCGTTTTTTTGGTGACCATTCCTCCTGCATCTTTGAAAATCGTCGCAAATTCCAACAAAAAATTCTGTAAGAAATCATGACTCGAACCGACTCATAATGACTTTTGTCCACACATACAAAAAGCTTGCACATTTTCCGACATCCACGCTTTATTTCGAAATTTGACTTTTCAAGTCGAAATCTCCTTTACACTGTCTAAAACTACATACTTAATGTAACGAAATACACGGCTCAATATGTTCCGTGGTCAGAAGAGGTTTAATTTGGAAAACTGGTCTAAACGTTAAGTACCTAACCTCTCTAACCTGAATAAATCTAGGAAGGCCCCAATAATCTTAGAAGTTTCAACAAGATGCTTCGATTTGAAAACATAAATTTCAAAGTTGTATTAATAGTTAAAAGTTTTAATTAAAACTCTTCCAACATTGATTGTTAATTTGACCAGTAAGTTGCTATCCATGGTAAAGAAATAGAAATACCACATAATGTATAATCCTTTACTTGATTTCATAAACGGATGCAGCAACTACACAAACTTCATTCGAGCGCTGCACGTATTAAAGTTTTAACAAGCCAACTTAATATCACTTTGTTCAGAATGCGCGATTCACCAGCATTAATCATGCGCGACTAGTTAGCGAAATAGAACCGTGCTGGCTGCGCCGTGCAGAGCACAGAGATTTATTAGAGATAAGGTAGCAAGTTCTCTGTAGGTATGTATGTATATTATGTAGGTATACACCTACAATGCTAAGAGGGACTTCCGTTACTTGAATAAAAAAATATTTGCTATCACACAATCTCTTTGAAGTTTAAACATCACACATTAGCTGATGAAAATTCACAATTTTCCGTCCAAATTCACGTAAAATATTTGTTGAAGCGCTTCTGTTCAAAACGGGTACCTATGTAGAGTTACGTTATATTATTAAATTATATTAGATTGTTAGGTTTCTTATAACAGTCTGCACGTGCATAGAATTAAAAGGTCATGACTCATGAGACATGGTAAAACTTTACGTTTTACCTACCTACTGGCAAATGTCACGATTTAACACCTTACCTATATAAATGTTTTTAACCGACTTCAAAAAGCAGGAGGTGCTCAATTTGACGCGTATGCTTTTTATTTTATTTTTTTTTTCGAAAAAATATTATACTATTATAGCTTTTCATATGTTGTTTTCAATCACGATAATTTAGATTTTCCTGCAGGAATTTCGAGATAAAAAGTGTATAGTGTAATCTGTAATAATGACAACGTGTATGCATTTCATAACGATCGTTTGAAAAGTAATGGCATGAAAGCGTACTAAAAATCGAATCAACTCATAAAATCTAATTTATAATATTACTGTTTGTTACCCGAGGATAAAAAGTTCCCGCTGTACTCTTCTGTACCCCTTACAATTTGTATTTATTTCGCTTAATGATAAAAGTGTGAATGTAATGATAACAGACAGACCGACAGTTACTTTCACATCTTATAGACTATAACAATATTTAGTTATTGCTATTTTAGCTATTTCGAACTACCAATAATAATAATTTATGAGAATAATATTATGTTATGTAACTTGCTGGAAAGAGGGTGGCAGAAATGTCAAAGAGATTCTATTGATAAACTAATTAATACGTACATTTATTTAAACATCCCACGTTGCCGCAACCATTCACTTTGTGATGCAGGTGGCATGGGTTCGAGTCGACACGCAGACTATTCTTAGTATCCACCACAACATAATAACGCAGAACCCTCGCATCAGCCTGTCGTACAACGACCACCGCTCCTGGTACCTGCACATCAAGAATGTCCAGGAGGTGGACCGCGGCTGGTACATGTGCCAAGTCAACACAGACCCCATGCGCTCCAGGAAAGGATACCTTCAGGTTGTAGGTGAGTTTTAAGCCGTTTTAACCGAGGTCAACTAAGAAATAATACCTACAGAAAATACGCCCTTAAAGTAATTTTGATCGAGCATCCTCATTTTGAAATATCTTGGTCATGCATGGTAATTTTTGAACATAATAAGTATTCAGTTCATTTGTAAAGAAAGTTAAAGTACCTAATAATTAAATATCGGCAAATTGGCTTCAATTTCCTTTGATCATTCGCCAAAAGTTTTAGAGATACTTATTAATACTCGATTGATTTATTGCCAATACATGTGTGAACAAAAATAAATTCGTTGCTTTGATCGTGCAGTTCAGTAATCTTTTGTAAGAATAAAAGTTTGCTTTAGATGCCTACGAATTCCCTTTACATACCTTACCTATTTTCGCATTGAGTTGAACGTCAAGAAAAATTACGGGCAGAATCCATAAAAACGATTGCAGCTTTGCAGAATCCACAAAAACGATTGCGATTGCAGCTAAAACGGCAGTTGTCTTTTGCATCCTAAGCAATCAACTTGTGAGAAAATTCAGTTTTTCAACATTGGTGAAATTATTGCGCAGTCACGAGATAGAAACGCCACTAATAAATAATATACTTTTTTGCTCCACAGTGCCTCCCATCATTATTGACAATATGACATCAACGGACATGGTTGTCCGAGAGGGCACTAACGTGACTATGGTATGTCGGGCCACCGGCTATCCAGAGCCATACGTGATGTGGCGGAGGGAAGACGGACAAGAGTTCAACTGTAACGGCGAGTCAGGTGAGATTTAACCTCACAATGACACATTACATTATCTGCCTACCTAATTTCAGCTTCATAGTAATTTATAGAGTGAATGATTGAATTGTATATTAAGTCTCTTTTAAAAAGTCTAACTTTTAACGATTGATGTATTGAAGGAGGGTTTCTTGTCTTAAATATCTAAAAAAAAGTTACTTTATAACATAGAAGAAGCTATCCACGAAAAATGTGCGCGTAAGTTGCAGACGCGCTGACAGATCATGACCAACTGACAAATCATTCTTCTCCTCTTTCTTTTTATTGCGGGGCGTGTCGACAAATCTAATGTACAGTTAATGTACTTGCGTAAGCCTATTTTCTTTCGTAAGGTTAAAATTACATCCTGTATAATTGGAACAGGAATCAATATTCTTAATAAAAAGTTTTTTGTTTTGTTTTCCTCCTGTTATTCAAACTTTAGGAGTCACCGAGATTAAATTCGACTTGTTTAAGTTCTTATAGAATTTTAGCTAATTCAAAAGGAATAATACTTTATTCCTTATTTTCTTGGAATACTTTAAAATTCCAGACAACGTTTTGTCAACATTGATATTTTGTTTTTATTGGAAATTCGGAGTTATCCAAGTTTGATTTCGAATCAGTTTAACGTTGTTTACAAATGAGAAAATTCCGAATATTCTACGGATGTCGAATATCTTTTCTCTAATAAAGATCCACTCGGAACATTTTGCCCCAGACGGTCATTATGTTAACTCTGTTGAAAAGGAAGAAAACAAATGGAATAAAAGAAAATCTCTAGAGCGCGAAAGTGCAAGCTCAGAGATCACGCGAATCGCCTCACGGCGCTCAAGTAGCTCGGAGGTCCTTAAAACACAAATAGTGACTACAAAGATTATTAAAATGCTTATTGTCTGTACATTGACTCCTAATGTAAATGATTATAAATAATTAGGTACATACGAGTATGATCTGGACGACTGGATCACTCGTTCAATGATATAAAAAGAACGTAGTAATCTAGATTTTTTTATTTTTTTATTTATTTGTACCGATAGTGAACGTAGTGGACGGCGAGAATTTGACAATATCGAAAGTATCCCGACTGCACATGGGAGCATATTTATGCATAGCGTCCAATGGCGTGCCGCCCTCGATCAGCAAGCGGGTCATGCTGATGGTGCAATGTGAGTAGAAATGTGTTTGCATGAAATATTGTTGGTCATTATAGTAATGATACATTGTATATAGGTATGTACCTTACGTTAAAATAAGTCTGAACTATATAATCGTCGGATGACATGCAAAATATCTTGTTAGGTTCTTTTCTAAGAATTTTATGAATATCCGGCTAGCTCCAATAAATAAAAATAGATAGAGTTCTGAAGCAGTAAAATAATTGATCTAGAGTCTAGTAATATTTTAGATGAAGCACGTTAAAAATTCAATCCAGGAGTGTGTCAAAAACAAAATAAGAATATAAAATACAATAATTTGATATTTAAAAAAAGGATGACAGATTAGAAGACCAAAACTGATTTTAAAAATAGATGAGGCATTATATCATAACGAGTGGCATACGGCCGCCTCGTTACAATCTAAACCATCAATATAATAGGTAAATATACCTAGACATCAATTTATACCAAAGTTAAACGCTCGAGAAAAAAAAATACTTAAATAAGTTAAATAACCTACACGTCCAACCCCTAAGTAAAAAATGGTTAGGTAGTCAAATTAAAATTAGATTAAGGCGCTATCAATATTTAAGTAGGTGTAGTATAGTATATATATAGTAGTATAAATAATAAATTAAGTAGGTATTATAAGGTAAAAAATAATACCTAATTGTGTTTACAACGGAACAATAATTTTCGCACAAACTTCAACGACCCCACCGGAAGCGCACATCTCAATTATTCACGATCATAAAATAGTCACGCAAATTGTACCAATATCACTTCCTCAATCCTCATCTGAAGAAAGTAATGTCCGCACATTCCACCCGCCCCATTAACTTGGCCTCAAATTCTTCCGGACGTAAAAGTACGTGAGTATTTTTACATCATTTTCTTTCGGTTGGAGTCAGCGTTCAGAAATATTATTTTTCTCAGAGTTGGTGGGGGGCGTCGTTAACGAGTATTTACGAGGACACGAGCGGCGTCTTCTACCTGACGGCGCCTTGCTCCGGATCGGTCGTAATTGCACCCAATTAGAGCATTATGCTGACTTGAATACGGCACGGACGCGATAATGGCGATACTATCTCGCCGGCACGCGGCACCCGCGCTCACCCAGTGCCCGAACCCAAAGAAACCGTGCTCTCGACGTTAATTCACTCCCGTGTTTCGGCACCTTCATAGCTCTCTTTATTTCTGTAGCTGATACGTGAACAGTTCACGTAACTCACACTCGATTAAACAACGGGACCTTTTTATGAATTCACTGTCAGTTTTCATTACATCTGTGTACCTTCTGAATACAAATTGTAACGGCACAGAACGTTATTAGGTTTCATTCTTGCCTATCTTTCCGCGTGCCTTATTTACGATTATATTGACAAAAAAAAACTTGAATTAAAAAAGAGTGGGCTTTTATTGAGTTGGATTTTTTCTTGCGATACATAAAATCAAGATGACTGATATTGTGTGACAAATCCTGACTTGATTTGGATCTGGAAATAACGTTTATATTCATAATTATAGGTAATAATTTTACTAAAATATAAAATTTATAATTTTTCCAAAATATAAAATTTATAAATTTTTTAAATCCTATACATTTTATGTTGTAATATTTATCTTATCTTATCTTAATATATATAAATCACGTGTCACGATGTTTGTCCGCGATGGACTCCGAAACTACTGAACTTAATATGGTCCAACTTAAAAGATAGGATAGTTTTTATTCCGGAATTCCCGCAGAAACTCCGGAATTAATGCGGGGAACAGCTAATCGCCGTAAACTACTGTCAGGGCCGTCAGGTGTACAAAGAAGGACGTAGAGTACTTTTTCCCGGAATTCCCGCGGGAACTCCGAAATTACATAAAAATCTACCGATAGAAAATAATTTCAATTGACAATTATTCATTAGAACTGCATCTAATATTAAATGAATATTATTAACATACACACTATACAGTATACACTCAACACTATTTGTATAAAGTGCTTATAACGAACGAACGTAAGCAGACAACGAATATAACGAAAAACGCCGATGACTAAGAGATTATGGCGCAAGTAGATTTATTCAAAAATATACGCATCTCTAACAAACCATTAAAAAGTTATTGTGAAGACGATAGCTCTCGAAAAAAAAGGTATACATAACACTGGAATTAGCGGACAAAGAGAACGTAATTACTCCTACATGATGCCGACAAGTAAATACCAAAAATATATCAGAATCGGTGGTTTTTTACAATTTCCAACTATTTGACCAAAGTAGATACCTATAATTCTCTAGTAATTAAAACTTTTCGAAGGGGATTAAAAAATCGTTATAATGATACTCACCGAGTTAATATAATATGCGCAGTCCCACCGATGTTGTCAATCCCGAACCAGCTGGAAGCGGCATACATTGGACAAGACGTCACTCTGGAGTGTCACACTGAAGCATATCCGTCCTCCATCAATTACTGGACGACTGATAGAGGTGACATGATCATATCGGGTACGTAAATGCACGAATCATACGTGACGTAACAGTTTTTCTAACTTTTATATTTAAATATTTGAAACCATACTATGACCAGTTTGATAGCCGCATAAAATTAACTATATCAGCGAAAGATTGAGCTCTATCGCATTTAAGTAGGAGAAGCATGGTTTTTTAACTAACTAGGCAAGGAAAAAAACTTTTAACATAAAGAGAGAAGAAAAAGGAAGTAAAGTGTTGTGGTTACGTAACAAGCAATGTTTTCTTACCGTGCGACTGTTTGTTTTATGTCAACAGGAAATAAATATATAACGGCACTGAGCGATGACGGATATAGTCGCAAGATGAAGTTAACGATACGAAGAGTATCGATTCGAGACTTTACTTCGTACCGCTGTGTCGCCAAAAACTCTCTCGGCGAGACAGACGGCTTCATTCGACTCGACGGTAAATAAAACTTAAATTATTTCCATTTTACTTATTCTAATCCAATGTCAAAGTTTCACGAGTTTGAAAATATCTCGACTTTAAAATCCAATAATTTAACTAATCCTTTAAGTACTTTTTAATGTTTTAATTAAAGCTTTACTAGTTACATTTTAGGAATTATTCGTAATTTTTTCGATTCGAAAAGAAAATTTAAGAATATATTCTTTCAGAAATACCAGCCCCTTCTACGATGAGCACAACAGCCAACTATATTCCTACGTTACCAACTAAGAAAAAAGGTATTTTTTTTTCCTTGGATTCTTTCAAATATCTCCCTTACTGCGTTTTATGTAGAGTCTGTTCCTTTAAATTATTTATTAAGGCATTGTTCTTCCAATTTAAACTTGTGAATCAATAATTCGATCGCTAAGCTCAAATCCGAAGTGATTTGGGTAGCGAAATAATTAATGTAGAAATGGGTTTAAGTTCGTAATGAAACCCTTCCAGCGATCGTTTTCTCAGATTCTGCTTTCAATTTTTTATGAGCAATGATGCCATACCCTTACAACAGCCTCTTCGCAAGTACTCTCGCCTGCCTATTGGAAAATTTTAGGATTCGATATTACCTTGAAAACTACGATTAGAAAAACAGCGGCGGTAAGAAAAAAACCTTCCTAGCTTCCTTTTGCACATCGATCGTGATCCAAAAAACTATTGGGAAATGTCGATGGTAGATTTCGTATTTATTGGTTTTGCCACCGCAGCCCAATGCTTTCATACAATAGGGTCGTTAGTAATATTATTGTGGGAAAAGCGATTTTGTTTGCGCTTTGACTTCCAATGTACCGTTTATTGTTATAGATTTGGGCTTTCCTTTATATTCTTTATAGCGTCATACGTTATGCTCCGATTTGAAAGCCTACTTTGTTCACGGTCCTTGAACAATATGAGAATGAAATTTGGTGACGCAATCATTTCACAAACAGTCGAGCTAAAACCTTGTCTTGAATTCCTATAACAGGTAAACATAAAAATCGATGGCGGGATAATTCCGCTGAGAATCGAGTAATTGGAGACTATGAAGTAGAGGAGTGGAAAGATGTTGGTAAGTGAACAATAAACACTGAATATTATCTGTTGCTACATTAATAAATCTAATAAGTAGACCAGGTATAAGGTGTTAGGGATGAGGCTAGTTCTTCAAGGCTCCTTCATTTTGCAATCTATGATCTTTTATTAAATTTGTGTATCAATTAGGAATTAGGTATACCTACCTCTATGATAGAGGAATAACATTATTTGTCTATGATCATTAAAGGATTTCTAAATAAAACACAACTTTGATAGGTATATCGTGTTTTTAGTCAAAGTCAATGCCATTTTTAGTCACAGTTTTATTTCCAAATACTTTTGTGCAAAAACAGTAATGCGTCTGTTCATTGTTTAAAAATATAAAGTAGGTATAGGTACATACATGTCTCCGTACAACACACACTAGTACATATCAATATATTTCGTAAGTAGAATTATTTTAGAAGATTTAAGTGATATTTTCGCTCCAAAAGCTTTGTGTGGTTCAAAACAAACAGAAGAAACATATGTAAACGTAGGTATATATACCTAAACACTATTGTAATAATCACGTCGGTTTGGTAGCAAAAAAGTTTTGATTACCATAGAAAAATATGGTTATTATTATTTTTATATACATTACATTACAACGTGTTAATGAATTAACTGAAAACCTGATGCACCCCATTTAAAAAAATAAACAATAATATGATAAAAATATATTTTATGTCGAAAAAATTTATACCTAATTTAAAAGTTATTCAACATTAGTTTGGAGGTGACCTATCTACGAAATTCCAAGCGCTACGCCCGCGCCTACCGGTTCGAATTTTTTTTCTGCGGGCGGCGTACGCTCCAAATATTGTACTATAAATAATTTAGACATGGACTAGTAAAAAAGAAAAAATATAACCTATATAAAAAACATTATGCGATCGATTCGCTAGTTGATTCTGAGCAAACTACTTTCTAGTTTTCAGTTAATTCATTAACACGTTGTATAATCGCTCGGAATATTTAATACTACATAGAATAACGTACTAAGAAATCTAAGCAAAGCAATATATTTATTTTATGGACCTTTATGATGAAAATTACTATTTATACATAAATATGTATATTATATCCAAATATATGTACAAACACTTTATTATAAAAAATAATTCAACTTTTAGTTATTGAAATTAGTTAAATTGCACTTTTATTCTGCTTTCATTTAGTGCTTTCTGTACAAGAATGGCTATTATTGACTTATTCTAGTTTATAACTAAATAGGTATTAAAAAATCTCTTCATAAAAGTTTCCGTACTTTAGACACCTCTATAACGTGTTTTACAGCACGCCATGACGTAGAGTTTCGAGTATAGAAGTATGGGTAGGTATTTAGCAGTTTTCTTTCATGGATTTTATTTTTTCTTGAACAGATTACGAATCAACCCAGTCATCCGGTGCCAGTGTGACTAGAAGCGTCCTAATCACCGTTTTGTGCTCTATAATGATCAGCTGACACTCATCACCTACGTAAATGTAGGTTTTTATATAATAATAATTAAGACAAAGATATTGATTCTTCTATAAAAATGGTTTATAGAATGTAGAAATGATGTATCTAGGTTAAATGATAGAAATAGTAGATGTAAACACAATGATAATGATGAAATATCATTATGATTTAAGACATAAAAATAGATTATACTTAGTGACTTTTTTTATGGCCACATAAATTTTATTAGGCACTAGCTATCCTCCGCAGTTTCACTCGCGGTAATTTCGGAGATACCGTGCGAATTTTGGGATTATAAGTACTTTATGTTTTTCAAGACTACCGTAAGTAAAAGAATTTTCAAAATCGGTTCAATAGATCCAGAGATTAATACCCCCTACAATGTCACAAACTAACAAACTTTACCTCTTCAAAATACAGATGTACTCCTAAAAAAAACCGTGATTTAACGAATCACGGTTGTTGAAACATGTCGACGAGTACGACACAAAGATTTGCTGAAAATTAACAACAATACCAAATTTTATTGTAACTATGTTAAATTCAGATTAATGTCGTACTAATTTCATTCAACATCATCGATTCAATGAGATTTAGCTAAAACGTTAGTTGTTCAGTTAAAAAGTCTAATAGAACTTATTTGATACTAACATAAAACAACTACATAGTAAGTATATAAAAGTCGGAATAATATTTTTTTTCAAACGAAGATTTCTTTACATCGATTATTGTTGAATGACGTATCCTAAATCCTAATTGACTGTACATACCTAATATAGATCTATATTTTGATAATAAAGAAGACTGATAGGTTTTATGATAAATGTGCCATACAGCAGATCGTAATTGTAGCTGGGGTAGATATTTACTGTATATATTGTATAACGCTACATGTAGGTAAATACGTGTAAGAAATACATGTAAATAGTCAATAAATATCTCACCTGTAGAAAATATTATAGAAAGTTATAGAACCTCTAGCATTGAAAGTACGTCATTATCTAGTAAACAAACATCTTTGAAATGTGAGCGTAAAACGCAAAATAGGTTTGCTTTTAATTATGTACGTCAAACATCTTTATTATTTCCAACATGAAGCCAACCAACGGTTATTATTTTATTATGTACTGTTCTTTAACGTTGTTTTACCAACGTACGTTAACTTGACGTCTAGCTTAAGGTCAAACACGTAAATCGTAGGTGTTTATCTTTAAATAGAAGCGTTCATAAGTGCTCAAAAGTTTAATGTACCTATAATTAATTTCGTATATGATCAGTCGTGTACATATATTATGCTTTTGTAAAAAAATGTAATAAGGCTTTATGTAAAAATTGTCTGAAAAATACCTAATAAAGTTTAGTCTCGTATGTCAGTTCGAAAATGTAAATATTGTCACATCTGCAATAAAGACAATACAGTGTGCTTTTTAAAATAATACAAACTATAAATCGCTACCTGTTATAGATTAAACCTACTTAAAACTAAGTGAGAGGAACTAAGTGTAGCATGGGATCAGGGATCTCACTGTAAATTTTTATTTCAACCGCCTTCGAGTTAACGTAGAGTTTATTGACCCATAAAATTTGACCGTTGCGCTGTAAACAATTTATCTGATATCGACCTATTTTCCTTTTGCTTCTTATCTGCGTAATTTGGAGGCTTAATCTTTTTAAACTTACCAGCGGATATTATTAAGTCTTCACATTGCCTCAAAAATTGTATGATATTATCAAAATTACTCCTTCACACATATCTTGGGAATGGTCAATTTCCGTGTTAAATACTTGTATAATGAATGTTGCAGTTAGCTGTTGATGTAAAGTTATGAAATAAATGAAACTTTTTGATTTAATCTGTTTTATTCATGTTCATTACTGAACCATTTATCGTAGAGTTGATTTCATGCTTTCTGGGCAGGTAGGTAGTTTGTCTAAATTATCTATGTAAATTAAAGATTAACTAAAACTTTTTTAGTTACAGGTCATTTTTATAGTCATTTATAATACTTCAAAATCACAAAAAAATATGTATAATAGTTGAATTTGCACATAAATAATGTTTACGTAACACGATTTACACAAATTGTAGTGGCCGCTCAACAACGCCTATAAATCATTTTCACATTATAAATACGCGCGCTAATGTTTTCATAACACGGTGTCTGTTCCTATTAAATGAGAGATGACTGCTGCGGGCAACAATGCTCTATTGTTACACGAAAATTACAGTAGTTGTTGGTGCTAAAGCTTATTTTACATAAAATAATGAACATGCATTAAGTTGTAAAGGTACATACATCTACTTTCAACTTTGTAACTTACCTGATGTACCTATAAGACACGGTCGCGCAGCCAGTTCGCGGTTCCGGTACCCCGTCAATGAATTTTGTCAGATAATATTTTTATTAGATAATAATTTTACTAGGTAGTAAGTAAGTATTTTAACAATAATTTCCATAAAAAAATCTTGTACTTCACAGGACCAAAACAATTTCGTAAAATTTTTCCTATTCGCCAACTGAAATAACCCATTATTTATGTTAAGTATGTTATTGTGAGAGACAAGTTAATAACAGCAAACCTAGCAAATTTTAGAAAAGTTTATATTATCTTACCGATTCAGTTAAAACTAGTGTCAAATCATTGCAGATGAAAACGTGAACACGCTTGTCAAATATGACTACACCTTTCTGTAACATTCTGTATATGGTACAAGTATAAACCACAGATGAGTGAACAAAGTTTGTGTCTCACGGCGACGGCCACATAAGTAGGTACTTGTTACTTCCACAACCCGTCCCGTCGACATCAACAGTGACCAAAGCCACAGGTCACAGACTCTATGCAGGAGCAAACAGTGCCTACATAATTTGGTTCTTCGAGCTGGATTTGTTGATTTTCTTTAACCATGGGGGTCCTTCCCACCACAGAGCGTGTAAGACTATCGAGATTCCCTCAGGAACTCTTTACTGTGCCGAAATAGTCTCCTAAACGTTAAATCAAGATATAAATTACCTGTAGGTTTCATATCAGGTAACTTACAAATTACCATTAAATACCATTCAAATCTATTCCGTGATGCGCGTTGAATAAACCGACAAATTCAGGGACAATCTATGGAGAAAATGGTCGAAATAAAGAGGTTATTATATTTCGATCCTTTGTCATTTTTGGTTGTTTTCTGAGCCCCGCTATTTTTTTATATTTTTTTTTGTTATATACAAACGCGTTAAATCTTCTTTATTATGATGTAAGTATGGAAAAATTCAACTGAACTTGTTTTTTATTGTACCTACCAGGTAAAATTCTCGAGTATTGAAATTCAAACACTTGTACGAGAACAAGTTAATTCAAAAATTCGTCTCATCGCATCCCTCGAGTCTCCAGAGCCGCGATGACAGTCACGTTTCACATGTGAAAGTCGCCGCTATACGAGTATCTCGTTTTTACCAGTGTTTTATTATAAAATAAGATTTCTACATTGATATTAGTAAATCAATGGATTTCTATCTCCATCTCTTAACTAAAAAAGGAAAAAGATGCATCTCTTGTATGATTTCTTCCAAGGTCGTGAGGTAAATAATGGAAAATCAAACGATAGAAAATGAAAATAAAAATTTCAACGATATCATAAGAAAAGAAACAAGAAAAGTTATGAAAATTAACCAATAATATTAAGAACTTGTGTACCAAAGGTATTTAAACTAAAAAAATACGGAAAAGATTATACCTACAAGGACTCTGCAACATAATTTCCAAGTAAACAGCCTGCTACAGAATAAAAACCTACCTATTTTATCAGAATGTATTTGTACAGAATTAGTTAATTCTAACTGTCGCTGTTTAGATATATTTCTTATAAGACACTTTATAATAGAAATAGGTAGCTATCACAGACAGCTCATGTATGTATGTAAATAATTACAAACATTGCTTTACAGGAAACTATACATTAGCATAATAAAACATCAATTTTATGCAAAATGCAACTAGCGTCGTTGCCGGGAGCACACTACGTAATATTGGCCATAAGATACGGTTCTTTTACTTGCCGACATCGCTAGCGCACCTGCTTTACTTGAATATCAAAAAATAAATAGCCATTTGGAGTAAAATTATTTAGAACTTTGCTATAAAAGTTCTCTGGCTTTCCTCCGGGTGAAAATCAAAAAGTTATGCCTTTTTTACTAGCTAAACATATAGGCACGTACTTTTTGATTGTGCTATTTATAACGCCACTTAAAATCACATGGAGTCATAATAAAAACGACACTATACGTACATACATCTTGTCGTAGTAGACACTATAAACGCGTGTATGCGCCGACATAATAAGGCAGAAAGATTGTATTTTTATGACTGATATCGTGTCCTATAAAGAAAAAACATAAAAATAATAAGGCTCCGCTAGGAAGAATAAAATACAATAAAAACACGAAATCATTGTCCGTATAGGCACAGTAAGTTGAACGGATCTGAGGAAAGCTTTAGGATCGTTATACATACAACAAAAATGTACCTACACGACTGGCCCTTGAAAAGGGTCCGCGGTCAATGCTGTAAGTATGTTTTGAATTTTATGACACCTCAAGCAGCGACACCTAAATCATAAAACATAATGTGGATGACACATACAATTTCGTTTACAAAGATTTATCCGGGAATCTAAGAAGCTGTTATCATTGACCTCTATATTCTTTTTATAACACAAAAACTTATGTACTGCATAAACCTATTTTGTTTTTCTGAACAGGCTACTAGTTCTCGTATAAAACCACGTATCGTAGAGAAATGCCAATACAACTCTAGTAGCCGCGATTAGCCGCGAAGCCATCCACTTTTACCTTTTCTTATCGCCACTTTTCAGTTTTAATTAATTATTATTTAACCTTTTAAGAATTTGAGTAAAGTTGCTTTGGTATCTTCAACGTAGGTATATTAGAAACTTCTATATTAGAACTTCAATGCTAAACGTGTTTAAATATTGCATATTTTTGCACACTTTATTTCTAACAATACTATTCCCACGTACAAAAATACTTTTGATTTTGTGCTCATCACTGTAATGGTGGTATCTACGAAAGCATTTTTACCATCCTCGGTTCACCATTAAAATAATCACAGCGTTGCACTTTTGTCTTAATGATTTCTACAATAAAATACCAGACACTTATTACTTTAGACATGAATGTAGGCAAATGAAAATGTTGATTTCATTAATAAATGTTGAGTAATACGTATTTACTTAATCTATTAACCGCATTTTATACCGATATTACAATTTCAGCTAGCTATTTCTATCGATCTTAGATCGAACAATTGTTGATGGTTTTATGTTTTTGCTATCATAAAAGTAAAAGTAGCATAACTCTAGCATATGAAATCCGAGAATTTAGGAATTTATTAATAAATTATTATTATTGTGATGGTAAATTTTAAATGTGGAAAATTGAGTGTGTCCTTGTATATAATCTTGGCTTGCGGCAAAGCTTTATTTCCGAAGCAAAGCGTCTGGTTTTATTTTTCATTTACAATACACAGCCAGCTTAGTTAACCGAGAACTGTGATTGGTAACGCAAAACGTGGATCGGATAGAGCTTCAGCATTTCGGTTTTCAAACAGAAGCATTAAGTAAGTCTGTCTAATGATAACTGCCTGCACTCAAACAAATTGATGTCGGAAAGGTTGCTTATAGTATTTTTTTTTATAATTCTCTTGAAATGTATCACTTCACACATACTCATACCAACATACATAATTATCCAGCATCTTAACTATTTTGATAAATGACATTTGATTTTTATTATGTCGCGTATACGAATAAAAATTGTATTGTTTCTCAGTATATTGTATAAAATATACTTTAACGTATATTTAAACAAGTAGGAAATAACTATACTAAACAACTCTATTCGCATAATATTATAGGTATCCTTGACATGCAGAATTTTTAGTTTCAGATTTTTTTAAATAAAAGCCTACCAATTTTCATGACTTTTACTTCAAACTGAAGGTACCTACTTACAAGCTTTCACCCCTTCTTCATCCTATTTAAGGTTGAATTTCTATATAAATGCGAGGATCCTTAATTTTCAGTGGGTCTTTACGTCGCAAAAGGAAACTTGTCGCAAATTCATGTTCCTATATCTTCAGTAGGTATAGTTTGACGTTGATGAGTCCAAGCTTTTATTCTGTACTTCAGTTATTTAAAGTTAAGCAATAAAACATCTTAAATTATAACATTACTGGCTTTTCCTTCGCGGTTCCACTTGCGTGAATTTCGGAGTTATCGCGGATATGCCGGGATTAAAAGTACCCTATGTCCTTTTATGTACCCCGGATGAGGTAGGCGGCTTGACTTTTTTGGACACTTCCAACAAATATTTTACAAAAAACCCTGACAAATTATATATTTAAACCATCCTCAAGAATCACTCTATCTATTGGTGAAAACCGCATGAAAATCTGTTTAGTAGTTTTTGAGTTTATCGCGAACAGACAGATAGTCGAAAATGTCGAAACATTAATGTTGTTATTGTTAATAAATAACATGTTTATTTATTTATTTAAAGCTTATTTCGGCATATGTTGTTATACGTTCTGAAACAGCAATTGAGGTTATCAAATTTTTCCCAGAAATAACAATTCGATTTTGCTTGAAGCATTTGCTACAAAGCTTCATTTGCTAGAAAGCTTATAGAAATCTCAAATTTATATCGTTGAAGTATTCAGAAAACACGTTTAATATTAAACCGCACATAATATTACCTGTGACAGAATAGAATCGACCCAGCCATTGGGATATATCTGCAAACAAGATTCTCACGTTTTTCGTACTACATATATAGATAACACAGTGTTTTAATAAAAGCGGATCATGGATTTCCTTCTGAATATTGTCGCAGATATTTCAATATTGGCGGGATTAGCGGCCTATTTAAACATCACTCAATGCTCCTACTACGCCATATTGAAATACAGATTCATTCAAAGCAACCCTAGATAATATTTGTGGAACGTTTTTAATTTCGTGTCAAGCTTTAATCAAAAAATTGGATAATTTTTTATCGAAATAAAAAAATATTCTTTTCTTTTTTTTTCATATAATATGTGTGAATAATGTTGTTTTATGAATTTTGTTTTGCATTTGGCAGTAAGTAATAAATTTTAGGTTCAGTTTCAAAGATAATTCCATCTGTTTTGATAAAAATCTGACGAATACGATACGAGTAATGCAAAACTGAATAATCATAGTAGATACAAGCGGAGAACCAGAATACGATGGCACCGTTGGTATATACTATACCTATACTCAATTTTTTATCTAGGGAATCTAACGTGTCTCGGGTTCGAATACCTACCACTCTACTGAAATTTATCTGAGTGTGAATCTGATTGTAAATACTCGTAATAAATATATTATATACTTAAGTAGGTAAGTTAGTTACTCAGTTTAAACAATTGCCTGGTACATAATTATGTACATCTACAATAATACAAGCTCCGCTTAGTTCGGAAACTGATGGGGCTGTGTCATAATGTCCTAACGTTATATTATATTTTAAACCAAATATACCCATAACACAATAATTCGTGCAATGACTTTGTCACTCGTAATCTGACAGTTGACAGCAATGCATAATTCCTCCACCCGCATCGAACGCCGTCAACCATTTATCAAGACGAGTTTGTTTCATGAACCGCCTTTTGCATTGTTATCATGTCGCAAGACATTTATTGTTACCGTTCTATCTCAGACCACTCTGATTAAATAATCAATGACTCGAGAGACCTCACACCGAGGATTTCTTGTACATAAATTATGTAAAGATCCTTAGACAGAACCCTCGTTCACTCGGCTATCACTATCACAACATTGTTTGCAATTTGGCATTTGCCTTCTCCGTGCAAATCATCTATATATAGATAACATAATTACAATAGGTTCCTACTTACTTATTAATTAGTCAAATAATTTATTACCCAGGTTCTTTGTAGGTCTTAACGTAAATTTTGAGAATGTAGATTACCACGAGGCGCAAACTCAAATTATTTTATAATATTAAAATTACTAATACCTAAACCGTTTTTCTCTTTAGCTGGTAGTTAATTTGTAGGTACAGCTTAAATAAAGCCACAAATGACTTCCTATTTTATTATTTTAAATCAAAGTTTTGTATTAAAAAGGGAAAGGCACACAGTAAAACATTTCGTCACTATTGCTAATCGCTATTGAGGTGCAAACACAAGTTAAGCAGGATAACTTAAGTTTTGCAGTGGTTTATTTCATCGGAACGATTTCGTTAATATTGTAAAATTTGGACGATAACCGAAAAACGAATTACACATTTCCGTAACACAGGTAAATTACAACTGCGTAGAACGCCCTGTATCTTTGGATTTAAGTTTACCTAAACATTGAAAATTATTGACTATGAAACTTCTCTGGTTGATACACATTTTCCTGTTTTGAACCTGGCACGTTCTTCTTGTATCTTATTTAAAGAAAAACCTCGTGTAAAGAGAAGACGAAACGTTCCAAGTTAAAATCAAGAAAATATTTGCCAGAGACGTGTTCATAACTTATACCTAGTATAGATATCACTACTTTTATAGGTCGAACATTTTGAGATTGGAACTTTTTTATAGAATGATGTTACAGGTAGCTACACAGTTTAGGTAATTTTTTCAAATTTGAAATCAAAGATAAGAAGGAAACATTTTTTATCGCGTAAATAGGTAGCCACACCAACAATCTGTAAATGTCCAATTCAACGAGGTTATTCAACGAGGGTCAAGTGGTCACTGGAGGCAAATTAAATTTACCGGTGGCGTCCCTCGATGGAGGCACTTTGAACCAGCGTCACTTAATTACTTTCATATATAATACATAAAATTATATGTTGTAACCTATTTTTGTTATGTCACCATTAAAACGATAAACAGTTGCGTAATTTATTCGAGCATGTAACGTACGTACCCTAACAATCAACGTAGATTAATGTTCGATATTAGTAGGATTAATTTCAATGTGAGTTTTTATTTTTATTTTTAACGCTTTTCACCAACTAACAACCGATGCTGGTGAAACTGTGGGGAACAGCTAGATATAGTACATTAATACATAAAACAAAACTGTCAATTTGGCATATATATTGAAAATATAAAAAGCAATAGTGGGGATCCAATAGAGTTCATTTCCATATTTTGTTGAAAAAATTACGTTTATCTATCAACATGGGTTTGTCAGTTTGTATATAAAGATGGGTTTGTTTGTTTGGATATAAACGCACATCACGTAAATAATATTGAATGGCAGAACAGTAATAATAGTACCTATAAGTAAGTGTACATTACTATAATATGTGAAATACAAGCATCCTGTGCTGCGACCGAGAAAAGCGAGCGTGCAAATTGTGTTTCTACGTTTCTTAAAGCTCCGTCCCGAATACCTACCTACGGCACGACAAAGTTTCCTAGATATTTATCAAATCGTCTTTTCTGCTTCGTTCAAACCGAATCAGGTTTTCGCCGTATGCTAACTATGTAGGTAACGTTTTCTTCAGTAATGTAAATAATATTAAATCTTAATAAGTGGTTATTTTCCTTAATTTCGTGACCGTAATTGCAATGCGTGGATCTACAATCCCTACTATATACATATATACCCCTACAATATCCTACTAATATTATAAATGTGAAAGTGTGGATGTTTGGATGTTTGTTACTCAATCACGCAAAAATAGCTGAACGGATTTGGATGAAATTTGGCATGCACGTTTTCAGGATACAGAGAAGGACATAGGGTACTTTCCTTTAGTTGTTATGTGTATTGTAGTCAAATCGAAATTCGATAATTCTTTATTAGGTAAGTACTTAAGATTAGTTGATACAATCAATTATAATCATCCGCAGGTTCTAAGAACCAGTTGAAATACCTAACTGTCAGTATATTTTTAACCGACTTCCAAAAAGGAGGAGGTTCTATGTTCGATTGTAAGTTCGTTCGTTTTTTTTTATGTATGTTCACCGATTACTCGAAGACGGTTGGACCGATTTGGAAATTTTTCTTTTGATGATAAAGACCACCGATGGTCATCGGAACTACTCAATAATAGGTATTTCAAGGGTTCTGAATCGTTAACTTTAATATGGTTTCTAAACAATTTATGCCCGTCACAATGTATATGGTGAAGTGGAACTGATGGTGATGCACTAGGTGAACTCCTCAACAATTAACATCCCTGCGTCGGGAAAAGTAATATTTTGTAAAAGGTGATGAGCAGTTAACATTAGGCTATTGTAACTTAGAGAAATTACGAACTAAGTCACTTAAAAGAGAAAAATAAACAAAATTTTAACAAAAAAATTAAAACCGACTTCCAAAAACACAAAACTGAAAAGCTAAAAATAAAAAGCTAAAAATAACAAAATACCGATTTAATCCAAAATACAAAAACACACGTAATATTATTATTGGTTTGTGCTACCACTGATCATACATACATAGCATAAGCTAAGATATAACAGCTTATCATGTAAACAATCAACGGTAATCAATATAGGTACTAAAAATAAAAACAGGTCTTTGTTTGTTTGTATGGGGTAACCCCTTGAACTACTTAACCGATTCTAAAACTGCTTTCACTGAAGAAACACTTAAGAGAAAACTCTGAAATTGACACTGATGAAATCCACTAGCTATAACAGCTTAAGGTAGGTAACAGCTATAAAGATATGTTATACAACTAATAATAATAATATAATATTATAGTCAAACTACCATTGATTGCATAGCATGGGCAATTCAACCACCGTTTTAATTTTCATTGTAATAACGTTTAGTAAAATAATGCCAATATTTAAGCAACCATCTAATGATACGATAACAACTAAAATTATATTAATTTCAAGAGTTTTATTGCAAGTTTTTAGGTGATTTTCAATCTTCGTCTATTCGCTTGTAGTAAGTATAGTATTATAATTATAAGGATCCATTGTAAGTATATATATATATACACATGAAATTTCAAATAGGAAAAAAGCTTAGTACACGTTAAAGCACTTTACAATTAAAACCCTTTGATACCTACACAAGCTGTAATTTTAAAAGGCTGAGGTATCCAGCTACATTATTTAAAATGAATGAATAAAGTTGTAACTCATGATATATTATGTTATACATATTATTAACATATTATAAATCAGAAGTACCATACTTATACTAGTGTTTCAAATAACTCATTATTTTTTTAAACAAAGGTAGATAGATATCTAGCTAGATAGTCAAAAAATATTGTCAAATATTTTCTCACAAATTACTTTTTATAATATATTCGAATCGTGTTGTTCCGTGTTTTAAAAGCATTTCATTGTTCGAAGCGCGCAACGTAGTTACGTCTAGAAAATGGAATGGTGCATTCCGCTTCCTGCGCCTTGGGCTGCAAAATGAAATGGTTACGGGAGGATTTTTATGTTCACGTTGTTTTTGAGTGGAAAAATGTTAGGCCTCTACCTAAATATTCTATTCTATGACTTATTGAATAGGTAGTTATTTCGTCTGATACATTTCTTTGCTTTGTCTATAGATAGTTACCTTTACGTGCTTATTTTTATATTTATGAGTAGGTATAGGCTATTAATGAGTATAGGTATTTGAATTTTTTTTTACTATAAAATAAATAAATAAATAAATTATTAAAACTATTTTTTTATGTCATAGGGGGCAAATGGGCAAGTGGTACACCTGATGGTAAGTGATTACCGCCGCCCATAAACATCTGCAACACCAGAAGGCTTGCAGGTGCGTTGCCGACCTGGAATGGGGATGGGAACTATTTTTGAGTGACTTGACATTGATTTTGTTTTTTATATTTTGACTCTTAACCGTTAACAGTTAAATGTATCTTCTCTATGTGGAATAAACTGAACTTATATGTATATACATATTTTGATTATGATTGGTTGAGTAGTTAAGGCATGAAAGCGTTGCAAACAAACAAACTCATATTCGCCTAAGTTATATTTTGTTTACAATATATGTACCTACATTCTTCATATTACAGCTATGACTTAAAAAAGGTGATCTTCAGATTATATTAATCAATATTATATTTTGTTTTATTATTAGCTGTGCCCCCGCTTTCACCCGCGTTGATGTCCTTCTCTGCACCCCTGACAACGTGTAGGTACATGCAAAATTTAATGATGATCGGTTGAGCCGTCTGGGCATGAAAGCGTAACAGACAGACAGAGTTACATTCGCATTTATAATATTAGTAGGGATTGATATAAATACTTGAAATTAAGAGAAGTCAAAATTATTAAAAAAAAAACACAAACCTCCTAAAAGAAACTGTGATTTGGACTAGTGCCCACGCGGCCGTCACTAGCCGCATGTCTAACTACCTATTCAACTACAACTGCTACTTATTTATATTACTTATATTACTTATATATGTATACTATTTACGTATATTTATATTATAACCCAAAGCACAGATAATGTAGATATAATACTATACTAGTCCCAAAGCTTATATTCCCATTATAACCTACGTATATATGTATAAAAAAACCTTTGTATCTATTAATAGTCGAACATTTCATAGTTGTGTTTTTATTTTGTATAGCTATGCCCCGCGGTTTCACCCGCGTGAGTTTCGGAATTTCCGCAGGAGCTATTTTTTTCTAAAATAAAAGTAGCTTAAGTTAATCCTTATAGCATCAGCTATCTGCCAGTAAAAGTTCCGTTAAAATCGGTCCAGCCGTTTCAGAGATTAGCCGGAACAGATAGACAAACAGACAAAAAAAAATTTGAAGTACCTACCGTATAAATGCATATATACCTACTTTCATATGCATTTAGTGAAAAGCTGTCAATTTGGAATAACAAACACACACATAAATTTTATTTATATGCAGTAGATGTAGATAATATAGACTAGCTGTCCGCCGCGGTTTCACACGCGGTAATTTCGGAATCCCTGTGGGAATTTCGGGATAAAAAATACCCTATGTCACCCAGGGCTACCGTAGCTTCGTATATAAGCGAAAAGAAATTCAAAATCGGTTCAGTATAGATCCAGAGATTGCCCCCTACAACTTCACAAACTCACTACCTCACAAACTTTACCCGTGTATAATGTCATTAAATTATAATAGTACCTATATACATATGGTATAAAATTATTCTTATGCGACCTTGCGTATAATTTAGTGTCAACAATTGTACCTACATCCCTCTTATAGCTACATATAGGTGATCACCGTGTCCACGACTTTTATAATATATTTTTTATTCTTTTAAATTTTTTAGAATTCTTTTTTTTTTCAATTGTTTTGAAGGTTTTTTTTGTTTAATATTCTATTTATTTTTTTTGTTATATATTTAGTGTAAATAAATATATTTCTATTCTATTCTATTCCAAAGAAATTTCATTTAAAAAATATTTATATCTTTTGTCGTAATTTGAATAACACAACAAAGATTTCGTGTACCCTTGTTTTGGATGTCCATCAATCACGCAGCACCTTCACATCGGCTACGTTTTGTAATGTATAATATTATACATACAACGCATTGAACGCTTCCGACGTCCCTTGTATTGATGTATTCACAACGCAAAACGTTTCCTACATAATATTGTAAGAAGCCCTTATATTTTCATAAATAATTATGGAAGAAAACCCCGCAGTGAAGTATGATTTAACTTTGTGGAGTTAGTTATATTATTATGTATTATTTTAGGTGATAGAAACGCTTAGGTAATTAATTGAACGTTAATATTTAAAAAAAAATCACGTAGGTATCTTAATGTAGGTAACCCAGGAAGGTATCAAAGGTAAGTGCAGGTTGTATTTTGCATAAAATTGCAGACAAATAGAAATAAAAGAGAATACCCGCAAAAAGCATTCAATATCTATATTTTTACGAATATTAAGCTAAAATGTAATTTTACGAGTTGATGTATTGCTTTTGACTTGTTAGTTTCAAATATTGAATAGCAAATTAAATTAAAGAGCAACGCATAATCTCATATTCTTGTTTATGCTTTTTATTTAAGCTCTTATTACAAATTCCATTAGATCATAATAACTCATAATCCAACTTATAATATTATCATTGATACAGACCATTACGCAACAATTAACACATACAAAGTCATACAAATTTAGAGTCTTTATGTGTAAAATTATTATTAGATAATATAACAAGTTCAAATAATAAATCGTTTTATTATATTGTATGTTAAATACTAGAGCTTTTTACTCAAATAGGTATATTATCAATTATCAACTTCGAGACCAATGTCCATTGCAAATGATACAAGTATAATTTTGGCTATTGTGATGAAAAGTTAATTAGTGATTTATTATTAAAACCATATCTACGGATTAGCTTAGGGTTATGAACATAAAATGAGAAAATACCAACTTTCGGGTTGCGTAACAATGAAAGTGTCACTTTATGAAATGGGCCGGCAGTTGATTAATGACGCTACACCAGCGTCCGTGTTCGGACCTTCTTGTTTATTCATGCTATCCCCACTCACTGCCGTGATATTGTCAAAATCAATAGCGATACAAAAAAAAAAACACAATAAAAAATAAATTCTAAATGGTGTAAACGTTTAAAAATGCATTAATGCCTACCTACCTACTGCATTAATATATCCAAGATACATAGAGACGCAAAAATTTTCAAATGTAAGTATACAAAATAACTTGTATGCAGGTATGGCAGCAAACAGTCTCTTACCAATAACAGCGTTATCTCGTATGGATAACTAACTTAATCAAAAATTTTTGACAATTGGTTTTGTTTTTCGTTATTTACGCAATGAATTTGATGCAACGTAAATTTTTTTTGGTCCGTGAATAAATGTTTTCGTTTTTATTACTTGAACAACATTCGTTGCAATTTGCACACAACGGGGTGATAAAGCTTTTCAGACGGTACTGCTTCCATAACTTGGTCACAATATTACATTATGTTAAAAACAATTTTGAGTCGGTCATATTTATGAAAAACTGTACCTATATGTTACGGTCAATGTGATAAATACGTGAATAATAAAGCCCGCTCCACGTTCACGCGGGAATCTTTGCGAGAACGGGAGAAAACCACCAGAACGTGAATGTGGAGCCGATGTTCTCCATCATTTCTCGTGGTATTCTCGCGTTCTCGAAAGAGTCTCGTGTGAATCTGGAGCGGGCTTAATAATTACCTACTGATCGCCGAGAATTATTAGATAATAATAATCAACGAAGTCGGTAAAAGTGATTAATTTTTCACATTAACTTTGTTATGACAAATGTTTGACTCCATAATTACCGGCCAGTATTAATAATTCACCGATTTATCAAACTGATCGCGACATATACATAATATAGAGACGCTTCCTCAATGACTCATCAACGTTCAACTAAACTACTAGTAATACATGGGATGAAAGTTTCCTTTTGCAACATAAATACGTATACTAGAAGAAAGGATTTTAATGAGGCAAAAAGAGGGACGGTCTGGAAGTAGCAAAAGTTAAAGTTAAGATATTTGGAGTCTACTTTTTAAGTTAACGATTTCGAACATATTTCTAGGTTTGTTTGCAACCACAAGAAGAGAGACACTTGAAACCTCGCGAGCCATCTAGTTGTTTAATATTTTACAAAACGAAACCTGTGACTATGGCATAATTTGTCGTCAACGTCACGTCGGTCGCTCGTACTTAGGTACCTACATTACTCGTACCTATAGTAGGTAAGACTGCATGAAATATTTTCAATCATAGCCACAGCCCACACTTCAAAAGTTTGTATATTAATCGTAAACTAGCTATCAACCTTCTGTAATTGGAACTCTTTCAGTATAATATGTAATTTTTGTAGGCAATACATAGGCCTACTCGTTTTTTTACTTAAAAAAAGAAACTTCAATCTTTCCATATTTGGAAAAAAAATTCATCTAATTATTTTATACATTGAACTCGTCACCTGTAACCCGTTCGTAACCTCGCTATGGTGACATGTGACATGACATGCTTGTTTTGTTGCAATAGTTATACCTACATTATTTTCTTTTGAATTTTTACCAATTGAAGTATAAGTAATTAAAAAAAAAAACAAATTATTGTATACGATTACCAGAATAATATGATCTTTACTCCCTGTATTTTAATAATAATTTCCTTCATTGGCTTCTACGTAGAACTTATCTCCATTTTTATCCGTGAGTGAGTTTCGCAAGTCACTGCTGCTTCCATGCCCGAAACTCTTTTCAAGTGTCCGGGGTTAATTGGTTCTTTTGAAAAAAACTTCGTTTAAATAATTTTTCATCTATCACTTTGCCGTATAATTTTCGCCTATTTGCTTAGCAAACAAGCCTTTGATGTCGTTGCGAACTCAACGCTAATGGTAATTACCAATATTTATACCTACCACAAACTTTGAATTTGTTTGCTACCGATTCTACACCTAATTACCTGACGTTTATTCAATTAACTGTGAGATGTAACAGAGGGCAAGAAAACAATTTCGCAAGGAAGTTTGGCAACTAAAGAAACCAGTAGGTAGTTAGGTAGGTATACCTGCTCACACATTATACAGTAGGTTTGTATTATGTATAAACTTCTTATACCATCTTGGCTGGATGGTGCTTATGTGTGCATTGTTCATATAAATGATATGATTTTTTTAAATGAAATTATAATAATATAATAATATAATTATATAATATAATTATAATAATAATATAATAAAAAAATATTATATTCGTAATTTCAATAAAATCGCATTACAAGAGTGCATCGCTCCTGTATTGCCTTGAATTCATGGGGGAGTTTTTTTTTCCCCAGTATGGGTCACATTTGGCCAGCGATAAAAAAGAAGGAATGTATATTTTTCTTGTGTATTACACATTAAAACTTTGAGGAAGATATAGGAAATATATCATTGAGGATAGAAATCGTCGCACAATTTTCGTATTAGCCCATAGCTGAACTCAATTCTGTGGTATGGACTCCGATACGTGAACACAGGGACCGAGGGTCAAGGCGGTTCATGAATATCGAAGTGTTTTCGTCAGCTATGCACCTAAATGGTACTTTCAATACCTTTTATATAAAACCTCTTAATACGATTTTTTTTTATGTCTTAAATATTAAATTATATACCTTACCTTTTTTCTTTTTTCTCTTTTTACAGTTCCGTACCTCTAAAGAAAAAAGGGACCTTCGTTGTTCGTTTGTCTGTCTTTCCGTCAAGACGCTTTGGAACGAGTGGGAGGTATTATGTTGAAATTGATATAAAATACTCAAGTTTGTGATCCCTAGGAGCTGAGAACAAATCAAACTGCTAAGTGCTAAGTCAATACAATTTAAAGATATGTGGCATAAACAACAGCACACATGTACTTTTGAAAATAAATATTTGGTGCAGAAACAAAATGAATATTTTTATTTACCTACTTTAAACATTATTTAAGATGCGATTTTTGTTACAACAAAAGCGTCAATTTATTTAACGCCACTGTCCTTAATTGAGTCCCATTCCGAACGTGATCGACATAAAACACAACAGGGACGTTAATGGTCTCATTATTTTAAAATAGTTTGAACGAAGACCGGACATTAAACGGTCCTATTCATGCAGAATTAAACAATGACCATTACATCAAAACCAACGTACCTATACTTTAATGTATCATGTATAATAGGTAAATGTTAGTACATTAATACATAGTTACTTTTTAAAACACGAAAGCCCCCTTGGGTTTGCAGTCCAAAGTCTCTGTCTACCAATGTATTTTAATGCAAACCTATTGGCATAAAAAGATAATCTGCCTTTTGAAAGTACAGAGAAATTACTTCCAAAACAAAACAAAACAAAACCAAAAAATTATAACAAACAAGAAAATTATACTTTTTTCTTTATAGGTATTCCGAAAGTAAAACTTTCAATAAAAAAGCAAAAAACAAAAAAAACAAAAAAAAAACTTTTAAATCGGTTCACAATCTGTTAAGATTGAGCATAAATTTCAACTCTCATCCTTTTTTGCATTCCATTAATAGTAGATTTTACAACAAGTGCACAAAACGAACCATTTTATCCGAGACTTTTAGCAGCCCGAGCCGAAGGCGAGGGCTGACAGTAATGCCGAGGATAAAATGGTTTTGTGGACGAATTATAAACGCTGCTTTTCACTTCGATTGCGAGGAAATAAAACAGTAGTACAAATTTGATTTTGTGCAGTTCATCCTACACAAACAAGCACTTTCAGAGCATGAGAAAAGAAAAATAATTAATTCCCCGTGAGCATTTCGATCACTTCACGGCGAGATACATAAGAAGCGAGCCGCTAACACGTCCTCAAAAGAGTTAGCCGTGTCAACCCCGATGCGTTTCGTAAATAATGTTTACACGTATAAATAAATGATGTGGGGCAAATCTGAAACTCACCTTATTCGGGTGAGGCCTCCTATAATCCATTTTGGCGAACAACTGGAGTCATGTCAACGTGATTGATGCACGAGTGAGCCACGCGGCGACTATATCGACGCCTATTTGATGCTCATACAATGTACCCTGAAGTGAATAGTTACTGCCGCTCTGACGTGAATAGCTTGAAACGGCCGCATAATGGAATACATAATACCCATACCCGTATATAATGATAATAACACCCATATAATGGTAATTTACGCATTCAGATCAACTTATACAAAATTTTAATTTTTTGTATTAACGACGATAACAAGAAAATATAGATACAGAAATGGTACAGAATAAAAAACAGAAACCGTCAACCTTGTTAAGATTGAGATTTTAATGAATTTCGACGGCACAAAATAATAACTACAATAAAAATCGAACGATTTATTCCGTTCAATTTGAATGCTTTACGAAGTCCAAATTAACGAACCATTACCGAAGCTATGAATGTCAATGACAGTGGAGACAGATATTTACAGTCGTGTACCGCAGGTTTATTACGCCGTCTGCAGGGATTTTTATGGGAATCTACATTTCAAGTGATCCAAATAAGGATACCTATTGTAGATAATAAAAAAAACTAGTTACGTAGCTAAAAATATAGGTATTAGAAGTTTAAAATCGCGACCTAACCGCCGCACTCAGAGTCGACTTTAATGATTACTTAGTTAAGTATAGATTTTTAAAACAAAACTGCCGCAATCAGACAAGTTTAATAAATTAATGTTAATTGGAATTTAACTAATTAAGTTACATCTCATTAAATACCAATTAACAGTAATTTACTGAACGTCTCTGATTGCGGCAGTTTTGTTTTAAAAATCTATACTTAACTAAGTAATCATTAAAGTCGACTCTGAGTGCGGCGGTAAGACTGTGGATTGAGTTAACTATCGTTAAAGGCGTTACCGGCTCATTGGAGCGGCAGTCGGAGTCGCACCCTCTACTCTGCACAGAGTCCAAATCTCAGCACTAAGTGTTATTTACTTTAATATTTCTCCCTCAGTGGCTTACTGATTTTATGCTCCGCTTTATGGCGCTACGGGCACAGGTCATAAAAGTAGTCTGCCAACTGATTGCCGTAGATTCAGTCAGGGTGAATAACCATTAAAATTGTTGATTTATGTAGAAACCCCACAATGTTATTAGGCTTTTTATTTTAGATTTTTATTTTGATCCTTATTTAATTAATTGTAAAAGCACTCCATCTTGTTTTCACTGCCTCTTTTTGCTTTTCTTTTGTACCGTTCTTTTAACGATTTTCAACTTGTTTATTACCTAGTTATTTAAGTTCTAATTTAACAATAGGTTAAGTAATGAGGTAATCATACTTTCATAATAAGGTAAGTTCCACTTCGCTTTCACAATGGCGAGAAGAAAATACTATGCAAACATCGTGAAACCGCTCCAGTTTCACTTATTCATTGGGCAAAGTGCACCATTGCCGTTTCATTGCATAGCCGATGCAAGTGAGGCAACTAATTACCAACTAGTTACCGTACACGGGTACCGTATCGGGTCGGTCTCGGATTATAAATTTAGCAACTTTACAAAGAGGCGCACCAAAATGATCGTTACGTAATGATTTGTAATATTCCACAATATTCCAGTTTCTTTTATTGCGTTTTAGCATAGACTACAATATTATGTATAGTCGATCCCCTATGTGCAACTCGCGTTAATTTTGGAATTCCCATAGGAATTCCGGGACAAAAAGTTTCTTGTTTTACTCTATTTTACTATAGTGAGATAATTATGTACCTAACTTAATTTATTTACTTTCACGAATAAACAACACATACAAAAGATTTACAAAAATAAGGTTTATCCATTACATACATGCACAAAAAAACTAAATCCTTTCTCTTTATATTATTATATTACTAGATACTAATTTCGGTTTATAGTTTCAAGCCTACAGTGTCCGTCAAAAAAGAATAGGAACCAAAAATGCACATCTACTTATAAAAGCATCAAAAAGAATAACCCCAAATAAAGGCTAATAAGAGTTTACTGACTCATGAATATGGACGGGTGCAGTAAAAATGGATACAGTACCTCTTAGTGCGTGCCTACTCTCTTCTCTCTTCTTATAATAAACTACCTAATCCCCTCGGTTTTACCCGTATGAACTTTAATATTTCCATGGGCACTTATTGTTCTAGAATAAAAGTACTACCTAATAAGGTAGAATAAAATTAGGAAGAAGTATAAAGTTGGATTAAATTATTTCGGGGCATATTTACCCTACAATCAGTTTTTATAGTTCTAGAGATTACCTCCTACTACCAGACTAAGAATATTCATAATATAAAAATATATAAACTTACAGACACTACCTTTTGATATCATATAATAAATTATACTCACTCAAAACATTACAATACACAAGCCGTCTGTACATTGCAAAAAATATATTTATTAACCGACTTCCAAAAAGGAGGAGGTTCTGTGTTCGATAGTATGTTTGGTTTTTTTTTAGACAAAGACATAGACAAATCTTTATTCGGCATCACAAAAAATAAAAAAAATATATGACAAAATGTGACATTCAAACAACATTCGGCTTAAAATTTTGCGGTTCATTTTTTCGGTTTTGATTTTCAGCGGTTTTTTTATGTATGTTCACCGATTACTCGAAGACGGTTGGACCGATTTGGGAATTTTTTTTTTTTTTTTAAATGGTATACTCCTAATTAGGTACCAATGCCACCTAGTCGGGATCTGGTGATGGGATCTTGGAGAAATCGAGGGAACTCTTCAAAAATTATAGGCACACCTATAGCGATTTGGGTATTTTTTATAGTAAATCGTTCATTTGCTTTTGGAAAGCAAAATTTAAGGAAGTAGAACTGATGATGAAGACCACAGATGGTCATCGGAACTACTCAACAATAATACCTATTTCACGAGTTCCGATTGGAGCGATTTCAAAAATTGTTTTTTTTGTTTGAAAGGGGATACTCCCAAATTGATTTCACTGTCACCAAGTCGAGATCTGATGATGGGATCTTGGAGTAATCGAGGGAACTCTTGAAAAATTATAGGTACACCTATAGCGATTTTTGTATTTTTTATAGTAAATCGTTTATTTGCTTTTTCGGAAAGCAAAATTTGAAGAAGTGGAACTGATGATAAAGACCACCGATGGTCATCGGAACTACTCAATAATAGGTATTTCACGGGTTCTGAATCGTTAACTTTAATATGGTTTCTAAACAATTTATGCCCGTCACAATGTATATGGTGAAGTGGAACTGATAGTGATGCACTAGGAGAACTCCTCAACAATTAACATCCCTTCGTCGGGAAAAGTAATATTTTGTAAAAGGTGATGAGCAGTTAACATTAGGCTATTGTAACTTAGAGAAATTACGAACTAAGTCACTTAAAAGAGAAAAATAAACAAAATTTTAACAAAAAAATTAAAACCGACTTCCAAAACACTGAAAAGCTAAAAATAAAAAGCTAAAAATAACAAAATAAAAGTCATTACTGATATTTTGAGATTTTTTTTTGGGTATGTTGGAACACGCACCGTGCAAACTGCTACAAATTTGAATTAAACTTGACATATAACGGGGTAGTTTATGTCGGGTTAACATACAGGATAAAAATTTAGGTACAAGTCCCCAAACAGTAGTATTGTGAACAGAACTTATTACGAAATATAAGTTTCATGCTATTAGCATTGCAGATTAAATTATTTAGTCAGTAATTATTACCTACTTTCTTCATTTTTCTCAGAAATTCTTCAATGAAAAGATCTGATTTTCTATGTTAATTTAATAAAAAATCATCTACAAAGACGGCAACAGGTTAATAAAATTGTGCTTCAATACTCACGCGCTTTAATATACAGGTTGTAACCATTAACGACGGATGTATTTAAGGGTGTTCTGTGTTCCGTATAGTAATACGATTCTCGTCCTTAATATCGAAAAAAGAATATAACCGTTCAACTGGCGCCTCCTGTACCAAATACCATTCACAAAGTAGAGCACAAGTCACGTGTCATTTTTTATCTGTAGATAATTTATCTTTTTTTAATATTAATTTATACTTTTATTGCTCGTATGTAAGCCTGTATTACCGTGAGTTTGATAAATCCCTCATTCAATCTCACAGCCTGTATACAGTCAACTGATTTTCAAACACGCGTAAAATTAATTTTGTTACCTACTACAGTTGTAAGACAAGATAATTGAATCTATTAACGTTTAATTTTAGATCCTTCATTATGCAATTATTACTTTACCAGCTGTGCCCCGCGGTTTCAGCCGTGTGAGTTTTGCAATTCCCACAGGAACTCCGAACTTCTCACCGCTTTAACCTTCCCTAAACCAACAAATCTTTCAAGATCAAAATTAGCCAAATCGGTCCAGCTATTCTCGAGTTTTAACGAGACAAACGAATAGCAATTCATTTTTATACATAAATATTACAGATCTAAACTCATATTATAAAGGGGAAAGAGTTTATTTTTTGTTTGTTTGTTACGATTTAACCTAAAACTACTGGACCGATTTCAAAAAAATCCTCCACCATTAGAATATATTGCTATATTGTTACCAGGGTGCGAGGAATGAGGCTATATATCAAATACTCTCTTTTGATATATTATATCACTACAAATATGGTTTAAGATTTTCACCAATTTTTAAAAATACATTCTCCCAAATAGTAAGTTTAATCCTTAAATTGCAACGCTGAAGATTGTATGTTTTTGAGTTGATTTGTCCTGATTTTTTAACCTCAATAAACAATAAATAAATAAATGAAATATTTTCGTTTTTTATATAAGCGGTGATCCTAATTTACTAATTTCATGATTTTTTGACGCCTCCCCCCTCCTTGTCGCAGTTAGTCGCATTTTAACACTTAAGATGTATATGTATAAGATTTTAAAATGTGACGTCAAGAAACTTAGGACCCCTCCCACCCCTTGTCACACTTCGTCGAATCCCCCCCCCCCCCCCCCCCCAAACGTGACGTACCTACTTTATTTATTTAATTCTTTATTACACATAAAATTACAAAATTACAATACCTAAAGAAAAGGAAAATGCCAATGGTGGTCTTATCGCATAGTTGCGATCTCTTCCAGAAAACGAATGATGCGAAAGGTGCTTTATGAATGATATCTACCTCATTTTTTAAGTTTTTAAAATACATAGGTACCTATGCAAACAGTATACATAAAAATACTAGGTATAAAATAATTAATGAGGCAATAAGCATATTATTATGTATCTACATGAATTTTATTTTATAAGGATTGTACTCATTGTTGGAGAACCTATAAATAAATAAATAAATAATAATATTATGACAAAAATTGGATTTATATACATCGGATATATATCAAAAATGCGAAAATATTCGATATTTATTAGAAATATCAAAAAATCAGATATTTTCGCACCCTGATTGTAACCCGGAATTCCCGCGGGAACACCGAAATTACCGCGTGCAGTGATCCTCGGAGAACAATAGCTGCTCTTTTTTTATTATTATTATTTTTATGTCATAGGGGGCAAACGGGCAAGTGGTACACCTGATGGTAAGTGATTACCGCCGCCCATGGACATCTGCAACACCAAAAGGCGTGCAGGTGCGTTGCCGACCTGGAATAGATAGGAACTGGCTTTCAAGTGGGGCTGCCGGAACACACCATTAGGTGCTTGGCGACAATGCAACTTGAAGGTGGTAGCTAGCCAGTCGGGCACTAGAGAACGCCCTACCACCATGCAAATGCATGTTTTTTTAGTAAAGGGATCAATGAACTAACTACCTATGAGATGGCAAAGTGCATAGATAGCAATGGTACTTACATACTTTGATTAAATAAATATATTGTACATATTAAAAAAAAATCTACTTTATGTTCCTCCCTTACAAAACGCCAATTTCATATGTAAGGACCTAATATTTGTGTAAAAGGGTTTCACCGTAACACTAATATGATACATTTACATGTTAAAAAAACCTAAAATGTAATAATAATACTTATGACAGAAAAAAGCAATAAAATACCTACTTTAGGATTCAATTACCAACACTCGTACATTAAATATTCTGCGTTCCAATATCACGAACATGTGTGGAGAAATATTTTTATTAGATAAATACTTCTGAGAATGAACGAAATATTTTGTTTTTTAGGTACTAGCTGTGCCCCGCGTGAATTTCGGAATTTCCGCAGGAACTATTCTTTTCTAAAATTAACGTAGCCTTAGTACTCCTTATAACATCAGCTATCTTCAATGAAAGTTCCGATAAAATCGGTTCAGCTGTTTCAGAGATTAGCCGGAATAAACAGGCAGAAAGACATACAGACGAATTTTTTTTTTATGTAAGTACCGTATATACTTTCTTATGTATTTAGTGAAAAGCTGTTAATTTGGAATTACAAACAGACACTTCAATTTTATTTAAGTATACATATGTCTACTAGCTGTTCTACGCGGTTTCACCTGTGATAATTTCGAAGTTCCCGCGGTATTGTTACATACAATCTTTGCAACCTTTTTTCATTCCTTTAGGGGTTTCATTTTCAAAAATTCATTCTTATCGGATAGGCTACGTCATTCAAACACACCCTACAAGTTTCATATCTCTACGATGAGCGGTTAAGGCTGTGCGTTGATCCGTTAGTCAGTCATTCAGGACAAAGCATTTTATATGTATAGATATTATGCATTTAGTGAAAAGCTGTTAATTTGGAATTACAAACAGACGCTTCAATTTTAGTTATCGCGAGTGCGAGCCTTTGCGCGCACCAATCCTCTCCTAACTTCTGTCGCGTTCGCTCATGTTTTGTAAACTAATATTAAGCCACACACGTCACACGTAAATGAATGTAAGCAATATAAACATCAAGTTTTACCTTATGAAAGTGACTTTCTTTTCACTTAACAATAACCTACGGCAATAAATAGCCGAGTATCGGCTAGTAGTAAATCAATGCCGAGTATAGCCAATTTTATAAATAGGCTAGCTTATAGTTAATTTAGAAGATGTCAAAAATATGTCACCGAGGGTTGCAGTACAGAAGGTTATACAGTTCCGAGAAAATACATGCATTTCATAAGCATTAAATACAATTCCTAAATGGTACCTATAGGTATAGTTAAAATGTTTTATTATAATGCGATAGAAATCAGTGAATTAATTTAATTTATTAATTAGTATAGGAAGGAATTAAAAGTTCTGAAGCATTCGTAGATATGATATTCCTACGTAGCAAGCGCTACGACACTGCTACGAATGTGCTACGGGCACAGGAAAGTTTTTACTTCGAACAAGCTGTGCCTGTAACTTTTTTCGCACGACCTTAGACCTTATAGTACTTATTTTTAATTAAAAAGCATAAACATAAAAGCTATGTTCGGCTTATATTTCTGATACTGATGGCACTGATAGCATACATGTTCGGTATCAACATCGTACAACAGATATCAACAAACTGACATAGCCCACGACATCGTTGTGAACTCGACAGGCAGTGGCTATCTTTGAACGAGCGACACTAAACCGCAACAGCTATGCTGCCAGCCTGCCACGTTTATTTTCAAGTCACTCTTTAGCTCTAGTTTTTAGCGGGAATCGAACGAAGATGGCAGTTCCGTCATTCATTTTCGTATCGACACAAAAGTGTCGAAAGTGAATTTGTTGTGTTTATGCTGCTATACGGATCAATAATTTGCGGAAACATTGGCGGATTTTTTGTACGCAAAATGACGCAAAAAGATACATGACGTTTCGAGATCATTTTTTCGATAGGTAACCTCCAAGAAATTCATCCATTTTGCAAATAATAGCTCAATGCTCAGCAATTTCAAACTGTACAACGATGCTAATAATTATAATATACATTTATTTTACTTGAAACTGGCTAAATACATCACAATTATGAGAAAGTCCATAAGAAGAAAATGGATATTTAAAAATTTTCCATTGCTCATTTGAAATTCGTTGACTTTATCGATCCCATAAATATCGATATCGATGCCTAACCAAACCTAATTCAACTTTCAACAACAACAACAATTCAATTAAACCTAATTCAAATTCCTTTAAAAAAAAAATGTTTTTTTGATTTCCTTGCAATATTTTTTTTTCTTTTGTCCTTTATATCTACGTAAATCTCGCATTCAATGCTATTCCAGAATAGAAGCTACGACCATGGACCCGCGGTAATCCGACAGAGCTTACACGGCTTAGTGGTTCGCTCGCACAATACTGTACGAGGTGCGTGGCACGGTCAGCGAAAAGGCTGAATGCCATGTGATCACTTAGAAATACAAACAAAATGATGCGCACAGTGTAGTGAAATGTGGTGTTTTGCGAAACTAGTAGGTATTATGCTTTATTGACGACCGGATTGGCGCAGTAGGTTATCATGCCTAACGGTTAATCAAGAGCTTCCTGGTTCGATTCGCGATGGGGGTGAACTTTGTGCGATGAACACAGGTCCACTTTGCGGTTTGGGCGTGTTTACATTAAGTATATCTATAGATAAATACTATAAGTATTATAATATATAATTATATTATATAATAATATACATATAGTACTTACCACATGTTGCTTGGTTTCCACGACACAAGCTTATAGCTTAGTGTAGGATCAAGTAGATCTGTCTGTTGTTCTTATTGTTGTAGTTATGCTCTCAATAGAACAAAGTTGCCTCACTCAAGCCCCGTTCCAAAACAAATGGTACGATATTAAATAATATGTTGCATAAATATATGTATATGCCAAATTCAAAGTAAACTCTACCTACCATTTTCTTTTTAATTTGTTTGTACTTATAAAATTAATTTCACGATCTTATCAAATGCGATCGAATAGTGACTCCAAGGTAAGTAATGTATATCCTCAGTAGGTATAAACTTGCTGACGCTCAATTAATTTCAGTACAGTTGGGTACACAACATCATGTTGGCCTGTCACCCTTTGTGCCGAGTGCAGTGAGAATCAACTGCATGACGTCGAACTTCATACCCGTCTTGATTGTCGTGTATTTAGTGTTCGTAACATAAAGATTTTTTAACATTTTAATGGTAATAGTACATTGTTATCCTAGGGGTGAAAGTAAGTCTTTCTCCCGAGGATAACACTGTGCTTTTCATTACGAATGCAAGGAAAGTCAAATAAAAATAGGAATTAGCTAAAGAAAAAATGAGTGAAGATCGGATAGTCGCTTGACGCTCCCACCTATTTCTTTTTCTTTGGCCGGCTAGCTATTCAGCCAGTATTTTTTATTTATATTGTGGCGACCTAAATTATAATATAAATATTTGAATGAAATATAAAAAAAAAGAGAATAAAGTGAAATTATAATAAAGGCATCTAAAAAAAATATTTTCTTTAATTATTAAGTATTAATTAAAGAAAAAAACAAAATATAAATAGGAATTAGCTTAAGAAAAAGTAAGTGAATTTTATTTTAATTAATACCTACTTAAACTTTACGTTATTTCAATTTTACATCGCGCTGGCTGTATAGAAAGTTGAAACATGGTTCAATAGAAATGTGAAAATAGACCTAGTTTTTTTTTAATAATTTGACAGTTGTCAGTTGAAAGCGATTCTACCTAGGGCTGAAAAGAGTTACTTTCAACCCGCTTCTCAGGCAACTTCAGACCTACTTTCCGAGTATGAGTAATGAAATAGTACATTGTTATCCTAGGGGTGAAAGTAACGATACGCTACGCTCGGGCGCCAAACCCCGTCTCGGGACTAAATAAGTCTTTCTCCCGAGGGTAACACTGTGCTTTTCATTACGAATGCAAGGAAAGTCAAAATAAAAATAGGAATTAGCTAAAGAAAAAATCAGTGAAGATCGGATAGTCGCTTGACACTTTCCCACCTATTTCTTTTTCTTTGGCCGGCTAGCTATTCAGCCAGTATTTTTTATTTACATTGTGGCGACTTAAAAAATATATTTTCTTTAATTATTAAGTATTAATTAAAGAAAATAAAAAAATATAAATAGGAATTAGCTTAAGAAAAAGTGAGTGAATTTTATTTTAATTAATACCTACTTAAACTTTACGTTATTTCAATTTTACATCGCGCTGGCTGTATAGAAAGTTGAAACATGGTTCAAGAGAAATGTGAAAATAGACCTAGTTTTTTTTTAATAATTTGACAGTTGTCAGTTGAAAGCGATTCTCCCTAGGGCTGAAAAGAGTTACTTTCAACCCGCTTCTCAGGCAACTTCAGACCTACTTTCCGAGTATGAGTAATGAAAAATATTTTTTGGTCCAAAATTCAAAACTTTAAAACAAATTTTATTTATTTATATTTTTTTGCACAAGAGGTACTTAATAATGGCGATCTTAATGCCTCGCGGCATTCTCTAACAGTTAACGATTGGGTTGACAGAGAGATATAGAGGAAGGGGTGTGCAGTTGTGCACTGTGCAACCAACGAAAAATCGAAAAATAATAATATTAAAATACTAATACCTAAACTAAAATATAAAGATATAATTCAAATATATTTTACTAGCTATATACTTACTAGCTATACACCAGAACACAAGCGCACTACACAACACAAAAATACATACTACATAAATAATTAAAATACATACAATATACATATATAGGTATACATATTATATAGATATATACATTTAAATGTAAAAATACACAACAACAGTACGTAGTACTAGTACGTAGTATAGTGGTACTAGTACGTAGTATAGTAGTACTAGTACGTAGTATATTTACTCTGAGTTCTCTATCAACAAATTTTATGTACTTAAAGGTTAAATATTTATATTTGGTAGAATTAGATAAAATTATAGACAATCCTACATTAATAACAAACTTAATTGATTATCTGCTCGTACATAAGGCAATCCAGAAGATCGTACTTTGTTTCCATTTGCATAAGTTACACATTTCATTTCCTTAATTACCATTTGGTACTCATTACTATTAATCTCCCAGCGAAATCCCAAAGAGGACGTCAATCGTTTGACTCTAATCTGGGGATTGCTTTAAATGCTCGCGTTCGTATGGACTAAGCGAGTCCCTTTGAGAAAAATTTGTTAAAAAAAGCGGGACAAAAACAAAAGGAAATAGTCGGGGCGTTCCCCAGGGCGTCGTTTCGAGTCTTGGGACGGTACTTAAATCAAATGTTCACCATTGAAGGAAATTATAAGAGCACAGTACGAATTTCCCGATGCAAAGAGAACTCTTAACGATAAAAGGTAAGCCACTTTTTTTAAATTACGTGCATTCACTATAAGGGGAATAAGTTGTTTTTTACAAAAAGTATTAGGCTATTTTTAATATACCTACCTTATAATATCACGTTAAGAAACTAGAATTTTCAAATGCACTTTTATTTTCATTACCACAATCACACATAGGTACAATCACTTATACCCAATCACTATCACCTATTACCACTTATCACTTATTACCTTTATATTATTACGGGTAAAGTAACCGGTGCTATAATAATTAAATCAATATATCAAGCGATCAAATAAAAAAAAAAATAACTATAAAAAACATCGTCTTTTCCGAAGCTGACTCGATCAAGCTAATGACACTTTAAGGTTTGTTGCAAATAACGGTAAGAATATTTTTTACATTCAGGATGAGTTTTTGTTATGTCTGAGAATATTTGTTTACTTCACAACAAATTTATGGAGCCTAATCCGCTCTTCAACTCGAGCCTTTACTTGCCTTATGACAGGAGTTTTCAGCTTAAGTTTAAAAGAAGGGGATGTCGCTAGATAAAAATATCGAACATCAAAACAACCTTTGAATGATATCTCATATATGTACCTATATATAGAATATCATTGACCTATACGGTGTAAAGTAAAACGAGGAACGTATACCTATTGATGGACGGACGGTGTCCAGAAAGGGATTCTCATCTCAAATATTAAAAAAATCGTAACGTTAATTTTCGACATCCATAAAAAAATATATTCAAAAATAGAGCGCTAAAGTTGTCGATGCGTTGACGAATCATTTCCCATAATCTCATACCCCATACATTTCAACGCTCCTTTTCTTTGTATTGTCGCTAGCGCGCCGCCAAAGGTCATTCGTACGCGTACACGATGCACGGTCTCTGTTATGATTTTTCTGGGAATTAACAGAATTATTATTTTTTGTACAATACGTACATTGGTATATTTATTAAGAACGAGTACATATGAGGATGATTTCTTGAGGGCTTGCATATTATGTCGCTTGTTTCCACACCGTGTATACCTACATACCTATATTTTAAATCAAAACAAGATTGTCGGTAACTAATTGCGAAGCACAAGATTAAAAGAAAATCAAAACCACGCGTACAGGAACATAAGAAAAACATAATATAAATGTGACTTATATAGGACTTGTGTGTACTTCCCAACGCATGTCCATATGACGAGATTCTCAGAAACCGTCCCCTCTTGTCAGATATGAATAAAATTTTGTTATATAAATTGAGACTTCGAGAAAACGTGTCGATTTCTTTATTTATTTAATACTTCTCTCCTTTGAAGTACCTCTCGTTGGATTCGTCCGCGCTTATCTTATATTTATGAATTCTTTTGGGTTATCGTAAAAACCATTTCCTTCCTTTAGCGACATCAATCGGATAGCTACAATGTTTCACTTTACCTACGTGCTCGGTACTCCCTATGAGCTCCTAATGCGACATCTGTAACAACAATTTTGTTGAACGTGTCTGTTCAGAGTTTTTTAAATATTCACCTATCGATTTCCTATATCATGTTTTACATAGATCCTATTCTCCTATCGATTTTTATAAAGTAAGTATATAATATCTTAGAAAATTATATATATATAGCTGGTGGCGCTAGTTTTACTTCTATATAGGAGCTATAACGGCTTTTCAGTCGTCCTCGTACCTACCTATATCCACATAATTTATTACACTTTACAAAAATATGCAAGAAATTAATTTTATCTTAGGTATTAGTATCTTATTAGATCAAACAGTTTGGTCGCAGCTTCTGTTACATTTCTAAAAGTAGTAAAACTGTAGAAACGCAGAAGTATACGTGTGCAATTTTAATATAAGTACTTTTTAGAAAGTGATGGCAATAAATTTTAATTTCTTTTACAATAAGAATTCTTTATAAAATGTCTCCTATTCGATAAACTATAACTCAGTTACTGACTAAAAATTTCCTTTTTACTCCAAAAAACAATCTCTAAACTCGTTCTCAAATACTCGAAGTGATAAAAAATTAGGGTTGCCTTCAATCGAATTTCCTCTCCGAAATTTGTGGCGTTATTAGTCAAAGTGACATCCGGGAGTTTGTAAAAAATGTTCTTCCGAGCTTCATCGACCGCTAATATCTCGTGAAACAGCTTAAAAATGTTTCGGTTTATAAGGTTTTAAAACGTCGTTTTTTTCTCTGCATAATGTAATTCTTACTCACCGTTGAAGTGCATGTTTTAAAATCAATCGTATCACCAAAACAAATTTTAATCTTCTATATCCATATAAGTATAATGTATCTGCTATTTAATTGATAATAATGATTTACGGAAACATGTACCTACCGTAAACTATTGCAAAAGACTTTCCCTATCTGTTAATAAAAATCGAACGAACAAAATCAACTTCTATAACAATACTAAGGTAAAGTAACATTTTCTTTTACAACAATGTGACGTTTTGGTATATTTGTGGTAATACCTATATAAAGGAGACGGGCGAAAGTTCATAGAAAATTGGGCCTGGTGTTACAATAACGATTACTGCATTATTTTATTTATATATTAATACCATTTAAATAAAAACGAATTCTTTACGATTTCTTAATGGGAGAAATAAAATATAGGATGTTAATGGTTTGTACAAAAACAACCTCTAAGGTATTCATACACCGACCTCTCACGTTAGATATACTTTAAAATAATCATTTGACTTTAAAGACTCAAAAAGTTTTAATCTTATTATATAAAAAAAGATTTTAATATCAAATTGTTACTGACACATTTGTGTTCATTATTTTTAATGTTTAAAAACAAAAGAATACCAAAGACGGCAAAGGTTGAGACAACTAATAGGTACGGTTAATATTTACATTATAAAGTCCGGCAGCCCACGCCTTGTTTTCTCAGAGACTATAACAGGCTGAAACTTCGTGCTGTTGTAGCGTGTAAGTACAATACAATTAACAATTTAAATAAATAATACATAGTTAAAGTCCTTATAGAGGTCAAACCAGCATCAGCCGCTATAAAAAAATATCTTCTAAGATATTTATTTTTAATTCTCAATCAGCTGCATCAAAAGATTGATGCAGCTGGCAAATCCCTGAAGATCTGAACCAGCATAAGCATAATATATTAGTATAAAAGCCCCCGTGGCTATTCCAATAGAATTTTAAAAAAAGGTCGTTTACTTTCTCCAGATCGTTCTCGTCTCAAATTGGCTCCAGATCCATTCCTGTTGACAACTTTATCGAGCGGTTTTCGATAAATTGCGGCGAGGGAAAACTAAATAAATCCGAGAGGGACTTTAGATAAGGTAATGGCTTCAGTAATGTCTAGCGGCTGCCGACGCCATAATACAATTGGAAAGCCGGCCAGCCAGGGCTACACACCAGAAGACACCAGCTTTTTCCGTGCTTCCTAAAAAAAAATGCCACAGTGAAGTTCCTTACTCAACCTACACCTACCTAAGATACGGAAATCCTACACCAAAAATTAAATTACTCATATTCCTTTAAGGAAAAATATTACATATACCATACCTATATAACGTTGGCAAGTTACTAAAAACTATGTGGTAGTTATTTTACTTCTAAGTCCCATCATGTTATATTATTAATTAATGTTATTTATTAATTATTTGCACAAATAAAATTTAAAATAGCGAAATTAATGTCTTGCGACGTATATTGTTGTTTATGCAGAAATATACATTCATAAATACCTTTATTCAATACTAGCTGACCCCCGCGGTTTCGCGGTTATTTCGGAGTTCCCGTGGGAATCCCGGAATAAAATGTACCCTATGACACTCAGGCACTTATGTGAAAGAATTTTCAAAATCGGTTCAGTATATCCAGAGATTACCCTTTACAACGTCACAAACTCACAAACTTTTGCTCTTTATAATATTATTAGTATAGATAGGCACAAAGAAAATTAAATCAGTTTCATCCTAAACTAAGTACCTAAATTGTGTGTCAGGTTGTTTTATCTCATTAAAACCATTCATTTCACAATCAACAAAAGTTAAAATACTTTTAACTCCGAGTTAAATGCATTTTGGAATCAAAAGACAAACTAAATGACTCCGGAGTGTCAATGCAACTTACCAATGGTGCCTTACAAAGATAAACTCTTTGATCACCTCACACTTAAAGTTCGCTTCTACTTAAAGGAATTACCTGAAACATAAGGACAGCTTAACAGAGAGAACTTTATAATCTTTCAAAGCAGTTTTTTGTGTTTTAAAGTTACTTGAGGCATAACCACAAAGTTACAAACGCAAACGCAAATACAGTCACAACTTACAGAGAGTGTGGAAAATAGGGTGCAAGGGTGCATGTATTATTATTATTATTTTATTTATTTGCTCAAAATAATATAAATATTAATTATCTTTCAATATTTTAATACTTTTAATACAAAAACGAACAATAATAATAAACGAAAAGACTTTTAACATGATTTTTTTTTAAATAAGTAGGTACTAAGTATTTTTACGAACATACTTTTGAGCAAAAGGGTGTCAGCTCAGCATATTGTCATCTTCAGAGTTCAGACACAGTCTGAAGGTGACGCTGATCTTCCACTGTGACCCACATTCACACAACCAGACACACAATACAAAACTAGTCGTAAGTAACTCTAAACAATCGCACAGCAATACTAGCGTTTACATATTTTGGTGCTGTCTGTACATCTGAATTATTTGATCCGATGCTCGTATAAAAACAAACGTAACAATAGATTTTTTATTAAATTAAGTATTACCTACTAACAATCCGAACTATACATATTATAAAATATGCGAATGTGAGTTTATTTGTTTGTTTGTTACACTTTCACGCTTTAATGGTCCAACCGATTATCATGAAATTTTGCATAAACGTTGTCAGGGGTACAGAGAAGGACATGGGGTTATTTTTATTTTGACCTGCGGCAATTATATAAGATAACCTAACCTATACTCATTTTTCAAAATTTCAATTAGACAATTCTATACGTCTTACATATTTTATTTTACAGGAATTTGTTATAACTACTTCACCTGTAAACTAGCTTTTAAAAGCAAGCTAATTCAACAGCAATGCAGCAGCCCGCCAGATAAAGGTATATGAAGTCTGTGGCGAGGCGGATTAAACTTGTTTTTAAGTTTATCGTGGTTTTAATATTGTTCGCGAGGACTTTAACGCGGAGTAGAATGGGGAACGCGAGAACAATATTACATTATGTTATGATGTAGCAAACATTACATTGAATGTACGTGTAATTTCGTTAAAACAAACATAGCAATTTTATTAAAATTGTATTTTTCGCATTTTAGGTGTGAATATTTACGGAATATTTTTAGGCAAGTACCTATTTAATAACAAGTTACTAAGCACATATCTAAGCGATCATTTGGTACAATAATGCACAGATGTGCATTCTATCAGCCATTCCCTGTTGTTTCACCCACGTTAATTCGGAAGTTCCCGGGGAATTCTGGAATAAACAGTACACGCCATGAAAAGGTACAGAGGTAATTTTGCATTTTTATCTATAGGTAGTAGGTACTTCTATACTAATATTAGAAAAAAGAGGAAAGATTTGATTTTTTGTTTGTTTGTTACGATTTCACTTAAAAACTACTAGACAGATTTCAAAAATTCTTTTATCATTAAAATGCTACCTACATTATCCTTGAACAACATAGGCTATATCGAAATCCGGAATTCCCGTGAGAGCTCCGAAATAATCTATATAAATAAAAATTAATCGCCCAATGTGTTGCTAAGCGCATAACTTCCAAACGACTGCACCAAATTGGATAATTCTTTTTTCTGTTAAACTAACTTTACTTGTCTTGACCCAGGATACTTTTTATTTCAGCGTCACAAAGAGTTCCCAGGGGAATAATGAGAGCATCCGTTAGATATTCACGATAACTTAATTACGTTGGTTTAGAGAAAAACCTGAAATAGTGTTTGTTCAAATCGTGTAACTTCTGAACGACCGCTTGTGGTCCCACAATATCTATACTGTTGCGACTACGGTTCACAGCTATGTTAGGAGTTCCCAGGGAGATTCCGAATTTCACAAGGGTAAAACCGCGGGGTTCAGCTAAAGAAATACGCACAGCTGCAGAGTGGCTTAGGTTCCGTTGACAGGATTTTGTAAATTACATTTTATATCCAATTTACACCTTTCCGCGCAAAAAGATATGAAGCATACCTACCTATCTGTGCGGTATGGTTTGTAATTTGCTAAGACGAATAACATTTGATTTAATTTGGCGCGCATATCGGCCGGGGCCGGGTCGGCTCGGGCCGCCGATTCACGTTTATTGCTATTTCGTTTTATTTTGCCGGCCCGCAACGTAGAGCCGATGGTGTCTGATGTTTGCCTGTTTTCGGCATCGTTAACAGCAAATGCGGTAATCTTTTTTACACGCCATGGGGCTGTAACAATAAGCAAGCAAGTTTGATGTTCTCGACCGATGGACGTCGTTACTCCGGCTAATGTACAGCAATTAGGGTTACATTATACAAATCGCGGACGGAAAATTAATTTGTATTTTTTTTTTTCGTTTCGTTTTTGAAATTACTTGGATTAGTGCTGACATAATATTATGATCAATAAGTCAACGTTGAAACAAAGTTTTTATTACTAATACCTACTACTTAACAGTAATTTAATCCTACTAATATTATAAATGCGAAAGTTTGTAAGAATGTATGGATGGATGGATTGATGGATGGATGGATGGATGGATGTTTGTTACTCTTTCACGCAAAAAATACTGAATGGATTTAAATGAAACTTTACAATAATATAGCTTATCCATCAGATTAACACATAGGGTACTTTTTATCCCAGAATTCCCGCGGTAACTCTGAAATTAACGCGGGTGAAACCGCGGGGCACAACTAGTATTCGATATTTTACTATTTTATACATTCGTCAATGGACCCGATTATGAGAACACTTATGATAGGTATTGAGTAAAATTTCAGGTACAAAAAAGATTAAATAAAACGAAATTTCTAGTTTTTAATGTGAACGTCTCTACAAAATAGTATATTTCATTACAAGTGCGGAAAGCCTGTCATTGCAAAGAGTTCCGACAAATGTCTATGTTGACAGTCGGAACTAGTTGCAATGACGGTTCCGCACGTGTACTGAACAACTATTTTTAATACAGTTACGAAAAAATTAAGCAATTTAATAAAATATCAAAAACACAACAAACTCAACTAAGTTCCAACTGTGATCAAGAGATGGCGCTATTCGTATTAGTAATGCGAAACCTACGTTTCGCAATGCAAAAAGTGTGTCAAAGTTGTGTCGCCATTTTTGACAGTTGGCAAAGAGAAGGCACGAGTTCGGAAAAGGTAAAGAAAAAGCTCGAGTATGTAATAGCCCACTTCCCGAACGCTATACGTCCCTGCAATATGCCACTTTTTGAGCAACTGTATTAAAAAGTATTTTTTAAATTCAACAACAACTGCTACAGCGTGCGAAATCTTGGAAAACTAGTAAGAATATTATAAAATAAGCATGAATCAACGCGAATACCTGGCTGTCTTTGCTAAGTTTTCCACAAGTTTTGTTCAGCCAACTGACAGTAAGTTTGCCTCTAAGGTCGGTTAATTAAAGTGGCTTTGAAATACGACACCTAACCGCGTCAGAGGCACTCGAAATGAGCCTATTACATAAACACTTAACTGCTGCATATTTAACAACTGGCGACATTTTACTGCTCTCGTAGTTTTGTGGTTTTAATTATTTAGAATGCACCTGTAGTTAGTTACTTTATTAAATTGAAAACGTTTTTATTATAATTCTATAATTTTTTAACGGAAAAAATTATAAATATTTCGCAAACAAATGCAAAATATAAAATTGAAGATTTCTTGTCTCTATACGAATTTAGTATCGGATAATAAATGACGACCTGTTAATAATTGACGACCCGATTGGCGCAAAAGGTCACCATGCCTACCCGCTAATCAAAGGGTTCCGGGTTCGATTCCCGGTGGGAGTGGACTATGTATGATGAACACAGGGTTCCATTTTCTAGTCTGGGTGTGTTTATATATCTATAGTATAATATATATGTAATCCTATGTAGTATATACTACGTTTGCTTGGTTTCCACGACAAAAGCTAATAAGAGCTTACTATGGGATCAAGTAGATCTGTGTGTTGTGAAGTGGATTATAAAAAAAAAAAATAATAATAATAATCGTAAGGAGCTGGTGTTTAAAAGCAAAATTTACCTGAATACGGATATCCAAAAGGTACGTTTTCAATATAAGTGTCGTTAAACGTAACCCCACGAATCGACAAAGCGGCTGTTTCATTTCGAAGGCAGAAACAATTTCGTTCTTTGTGACGACAGAATTTCCTTTAAGTAAGTAGGCGGAATTCCGAGGCAAAACACATACCTATACGGAAAGTGGTACCATTCGGTTCACGCAAAAGGGCGTGACTCTAAACTTTCACAGTTTATATTCTATTCATTTATATTTATTTCAATGATGACTTTATCTTCCTAATAGTTTGTTATTGAATACTTTACTTTTTCTACCATAAACTAACAAATTTTTGTGGTGTTAGATCGTTTCAAACGAATACAATATCTATACTTTGTATATTATGTAACGAAAGATTTCATTAAGTAGACGCAAAACGTGTTTTCTTCAATGTAGAAGTTGAATTAGTTTAGTTCTAGAATTGGTCAGGTTATGCAGCCATAATTATATGAATTATTTCCATGGTACTGGACTATAACGATCGTTAAAAGTGACAGAGTAGGTACCCGTGCGTATACTTAGCTGAGTGTATCTACAAACATGAAAACATATTTATACAAATAAGGATCAAACATAATTTTATTGGAAAAATAGAAGATAAAAATAGATGGAAATTATGTTTGTTGTTGCGCTTATCATTTCTATAGGCTCCTATTCAAAGATATCTATACGTCTGGACTCTGGTAATAAAAAACACTTTTGTAATCGAAAGGAAAACCAGACTCTTATCATATTTTAACTAAATTAATATGTATCTAATAACTAAGGAGGTAAACTCCTTTAAATATAAAAAAATTATAAATACTGAAAACTCCCAGTGCGTAACAAAAATATGATCGGTCGGAAAAAATCGACCGTGCAAATCGTTTCTACAAAAATCGCGCACCTAGTACAAACTTAGCCACAGAAACTGCATAGGTAGCTATATATCCTTTTTTCGAGTTGATTAAAATACTCTTATAAGCAAAAAATATAGTTTTTGTGAATAAATAGTTTCTCGTTTTGATTCCTATACCTACACACATTCAGTTAGTGCAATTCAGGCGCTACATTTTCACTACACATCCGCTTGATTACATACAATACAAACATTATAGGCATTGGATTGCAACTAGTTACATTCAAATTCAAATGAATGCGTAAACTAAAGAGAGATTTGGTGCGGATTCAATCACTTTCGCACAGCGCCCGTCACCAGCGTCCGTGCGGTGATACTACCATATAAAGTGAACACTATTTGTAGTTTATGCAATAGGAATTTATATTAATTTCCTGTGTCAGTCCGCTGGGGAGCCAGTTGGTGCATTGGATGCGGCTAGCGCAAACATTGCGGTCAGCCGACTGTACTGACCTGGGGTCTATTCTGAACGCATGTACCTACACACGCAGAAAATATATCTTTAATTCGGCGATTAGCTGAGTTTAAACTACAGTTTTCACATATTTTTATGGCTGTGGCTAGTCGTCCACTAAGCGGACGAATAATAATCGTCCGCTAGACGCAAAATATAGGCATTGATTGATGAATTATAATCTAACGGTATTGTACGGTGATATATTTACGAATATATTGACAACCTCTTTTGTGATTTTATGTAGTTTAGTGGACCGTGGACGACTAATAATAATCCGCTTAGTGGACGACTAGACACTATTTTTATAGGACAGGGAGCAAACGGCAGGAGGCACACCTGATGGTAATTACCATCGCTCATAGTCATCTGCAAAACCAAAAGGCAACCAGTTACATTGTCAACCACTTAGGCACATATAGGTAGGAACTTATATCATTTCAAAATGTCTATTTGAATTATAAAACCACTAGCTATTCGCCGCGGTTTCACCCGCAGTAATTTTGGAGATCCCGCATAAATTCAGGGATAAAAAGCACCCTATGTCCTTCTCTGTACTCTTGACAACGTGTATGCAAAATTTCATGATGATCGCTTAAGCCGTTGAGGCGTGAAAGCGTAACAGACAGACAGACAAAGTTACTTTTGCATTTATAATATTAAGTAAGGATTAGGTACTTGTTTCTTCTTCGTTTGCGTCCAGCTATAATAAGTATGTAACAGGCCTTCCACGTTGCCTATATTCCACAATTCTATATCAATTGGCTACTTGACAAAAAATTTTTTTTTAGTCCGTCGTGTAGATTAGTAAAAAATATTGGACACGTATTTTTTCTTTTTTTACGTAATCAAAAAATAACAGAGATACATTGAGTTGAAATTTCGCGTGACGTCACAACTCTGTGCGGTTTGTATGGCGCTTATAATGAATATTAACGTCACGAGCCCCCCACCCTAAACTTTAATGCGCTTTATCTATGTTCATTTTCATTAAATTGAAAAAGCAAAAATACGTGTCTATTATTTTTTTATTTTCTAACTGACGGACTAATTAGAATTTTGATTTTCATACCTTGGAGAATACCCAATTGTCATAGTTACAGTTTCATAGTATACCTACACGAGGCTTAGCCATCGAAGTTCATTCGTCTCAAGTGCCCAGTCCATCTCTTCTTCAGGAAAGCTCTATCATCTATATTTATTATTTACCTAGCATCACGCATTCGTTTCAGAATAATGCTTCTGTTCATTGTTCCCAGCACTGCAATAGACATGCCCGTATAAACTCGCACGCTAATTTTACCACAACTGTACAAATTTCTCAGTTTCAACTGGGTGAGAAACGTCGAATGAATACCGAAATAACATCGCCAGGTTGGTAGGTAGGTATTATTTTACAAATAGTTGGCTGGAAATTCGATAGTAGGTATTTATAACGAGAATTGTTTCGATTTGGTGACATCTGTAATATCAATTAATTAATGAAACACTTTTAGGCAGTAAAGCCATTAATCAATTTTATTACAGTCCTAGATATTCCTCTACGTGACAGTATCGTGATTCAATAGCAGATGTTTTTAAATTTATTGTGACTACGTGAGTACCTAATTTAAAAAATACGCACGTTATTTCTACTAAGATTTTATAGAGGTTTTTTTGTTGTTTATACGCGTAGTAATGTGTAGAACTATTGAACCGATTCTGGAAATTCTTTCACTCCTAGGAAGGAAGCTACAGCACAATATCTTTTAGTAACATAGGATACTTTTTTATCGAAACAGAGTTTTCGAGAAGTTCCCAAATTCATGTGTGCGTGCATAACGCATATTTCTACCTCTACGGCCTTACCTACTTTCTGTCATTTCTATTTAATATTGTGTCATCACAATCTAAAGTGTGAAGGTCTCAGAAGAATAACTGTGAAGGTCGTAGCGAGTGGACGCCTGTCGCGTTATTCGATACTAGCTGTGCCCCGCGGTTACTCCCGCGTGAAAGTTTTTATTTAGCAACTTTTTTTCCCGACATTTGATTTGAATGAAACAAAGCCTATATGTAGCTCCAGGCTAAGCTTAATCTACCTGTGAAAACCGCATGCCACTCCGTTTAGTAGATTCGGAGATTATCGCGAACAGACAGACAGAAAATAATTTTAAAAACTCTTTTTTTGTGGTTCGTTACTCTTCTTTTATCACCCCCTGTCAATTTTTCTTAAAAATACTCAATGTACAGAATCGCGGATTTTTCTCTTTTACTATAGTAAGTATAGATAGATTTTCACCACCGTTCAACAGCCATTTTGTTTTCCAAGAAAGAAGCTGGTTTTCGAGAGGAAATCGTGTTTTATCTTGGGGTACAATCTAATACTGTCGCGTTTCGCCATAATTACTTTAATTGCTAAAAATACGTACATTGGCAGAAATAAATACGATAAATTGCGATAGATTGCCATAATTTAAAAAGAAGAAGAAGAAGAAAATTATTATCTTTGGTCCTGGCGAAAAGGAGATACGACTAATTACAAATTTAAAGCCTAAAATACCCTATAAATAAAGAAGAATTTTAAAATACTTACTATACTACACTTTAGTATAGTAATAGTGATGCCAGACGCCAGTGTACCTGAAAATATCGCGAACAACGGATAGTGAACAGTATAATAACCAAACGTAGTTTAGCTTAAACAATCGGAACCCTTTTGCGAAAGTGCTCTACGCAAGAGAATCGCAATAAAATGTGGCTTACAGCTAAGTGGCCGTGTGCCCTTAATGTTTATAGTGACCTAAGTAATCCTGCTGTATCCTACTAAATGACCTTTCTTACCTATTTACATTAACATAATAAATAGAAATAATCTCTTCTAATGTTTCTTTGTTTAGCAAATATAATTGTATATTTTACAATAGAAGTGGCAAAGTGAGTTGCATAGTTTGGGTCGAGTTTAAATTGTACAAATGATTACTTTCACTTTGTAAGACATTTATTAGAACTCAAACCAAGTACTTATATCTAATTCTTATATAAGGTACAATGATATTCTATACTAATTAAAATATCACTGATAAAGTATGATATCAAACGATACTAAATCATAAATTAACATGCACTATAGCTTAATGTAACAGTAATCACCACACAAAAATTCGTGGTCTGTGTGTGTAACTTTAATCTTTATCAGATTTATGACAAAGTTACAGAAGCGGCTAAGTCCGTTTAATACTATCATAAACTAAAGAACAAGTTTTATCTCGGTGGAAGTTGACTGGGTGCTTCATCCTTCACGTGCTCATCTTACCCACAACAATAAAGCAACGGTAACTCTGCTACTCCAGGATTACGCTCTTCGAAAGTATTGGACACGATTAAAATATTAATAACTTTATGACCGAGGGCAAAACTCGAGTTTAACAACGAAAGGAAAACTGGAGGTGATTTAAAATACTCGGCAACAGCATTGTGATTAATTAAAGCATTATATATTTAAAAAATGCTAGAAAAATAATACGAAATGAACTAGCGGAAAGTAATAAAAAGCTTGTGATTAAATTCATCCATAGAGGGCACGTCACACGCTCCTGTGAAGTGACATAGAAAAGTTTGAATAAATAACTTACCATTATCTAAGGGAGCGTAATGTAAGGTATAATGTTTTGCCTACATAGGTAACGTCAGCGACATAATGTCTGACATAAATTTTAATAAAATATTTACGAATTTTCATCCGCATATAAAGTATGAAAAATAAATCTAGAGCACAGGGAGTGTAGTAATCCCTATTAGCCGACACTTTATAGTGCAATAGTACGGTCCGGTGTTGTTAGAACCATAGAGCTTTACGACCAATGAAAACGTAGCCTCTCGGAACCAAGGTAATTATAGAATTATATAAGTACTTATACGTTTAAGCCACGGCTCCCATATGCTGCAGTCAAAACGCTCACGTCTCGCATTCCGGAAATATTTTAGGTATTCTAACCGCCGCACTCAGAGTCGACTTTAATGATTACTTAGTTAAGTAAAGATTTTTAAAACAAAACTGCCGCAATCAGACAAGTTTAGTAAATTAATGTTAACTGGCATTTAATTAATTGAGTTACATCTCATTAAATGCCAATTAACATTAATTTACTGAACGACTCCGATGGCGGCAGTTTTGTTTTAAAAATCTATACTTAACTAAGTAATCATTAAATTCGACTCTGAGTGCGGCCGTAAGTCTATCGTTTTAATGATTACTTAATTTTAAGTAAATATTATAAAAACAAAACAGCCGCACTCAGAGACGTTCATTAAATAAATGTTAGTTGGCTTTTAACTATATTTAACTAACTTCATTAACATTAATTTAATGAACGTCTCTAAGTGCGGCAGTTTTGATAATTTAATAATCTTTTATACTTCAAATTAAGTAATCATGAAAATGACTCTGAGTATGGCTCAGCAAAATGTATTAATTTCTAAATACCTATTACTTTCACTATTAGATACACTGAAATCTACAGTGCAGGAATTTTAAATACGTTTCCTGCCGTATGCAAACAATACCGTAAAACGAATGTGAATAATAATGACTTCCTATTTAGCATCTTATTTAAATGAAATTAAATGCTAAAAAATTTTTTTATACCAGAAATTTTAGCATTTCTAGTAAAAGTTCGCCGCTTTATATAAGACTAATAAACTCTTCTAAAAAACGGAATAAACACAAAACATCGAGTTGTAAGAACGTAACGTGCCTAATAGGTATATTTTTAATACATCAATTTCAATATAGTTATACAATAGATATAAAGTTTTGGAATGAAGGTTTTTACAACGGTGTGGTGAAATTACGAACAAAAATAATGATGGAAAATTACAAACTATGTACCCATTAAACTTGAAACACTTTCAAAAAATAAAACTTCACAACGAACAGATCTACTTGATTCACACTAATCGTAAGCTATATAAGCTTGTTTTGGGGAAACCAAGGAAACGTGGTATGTAATTATAGGTACTACATTATATATATATTACTAGCTGTGCCCCGCGGTTTCACCCGCGGTAATTTCAGAGTTCCCGCAGGAATTCCGGGATAAAAAGTACCTTATGTCCTTCTCTGTACCCCTGACAACGTGCATGCCAAATTTCATCCAAATCCGTTCAGCCGTTTTTGCGTGATTGAGTAACAAACATCCAAACATCTAAACATCCAAACATCCACACTTTCACATTTATATACATATCGTCGCTGCGCGTGCGAATCCGCGTAAGAGCAATTTGTAAATACCGCGTAACATTAAAACGCGCAAAGTTCAAATAAGTGACTTTGTACAAAATCTAAGAAAACTACGGGTAAATTTACGTTATTTTCCAATAAAGAAAGTTGTAAAGCACAATCTGTGTAAGTTCAGTCGGCAATATGAATTGAAATCGCCGAGATATTAAGTTTTTTCCTCCTCCTGTCAAAAAGCAAATACGCGAACTTTACAAGTTGCTCTTACGCGGATTCGCACGCGCAGCGACGATATATATTATATTCTAATCTAATATATATAAATCGCGTGTCACGTTGTTTGTCCGCGATGAACTTCGAAACTACTGAACGGATTTTGATAAAATTTTGCAACCATTTATAATATGGTCCAACTTAAAAGATAGGATAGTTTTTATCCCGGAATTCCCTCGAGAACTGAAGGACATAGAGTACTTTTTTCCCGCAACCTCCGCGGGAACTCCGAAATTACCGCGGATGAAATCGCGGGGGACAGCTAGTCTTAATATATATAAATCACGTGTCACGTTGTTTGTCCGTGATGGACTCCGAAAGTACTGAACGGATTTTGATAAAATTTTGTAACCATTCATAAAATGGTCCAACTTAAAAGATAGGATAGTTTTTATCCCCTGAAAACTCCAGAACTCAGGGGTACAAAGAAGGACGTAGAGTACTTTTTCCCGGAATTCCCGCGGGAACTCCGAAATTACCGCGGATGAAATCGCGGGGGACAGCTAGTATAGATATATAAAAACGCTCAGACTGGAAAGTGAAACTATGATTTGATTACTACCTTCCGCACTGCACCGGTATTCGAACCCTTCGGAACCTTTTGATTAGCAGAGAGGCATGGTGATTGGTGACCACTGCACCATCTCGCTCATCGGTGAATCGGAAACGTGATTTGAATAATTTACTGCTGTCTGCTTACCGAGGAATTAAGACTTATTGTTATCGTGGTATTTTCAAAGAGGTAAAGCGTTGTTATAGTTTTAAAGTTTAAGATGATAACAATCACATATTATTGCGTATACGTTTGTTAGGACATACCGCAGGCACAGGTTTGTCCCCTGGCGATAGGTAGATATACCTATGAATTAGGTCAAAACACACCGAGGTTGTACCGGGCAGCTCCGAACGTCTTTCGCGGCACAATGTAACATAATACAGACTTGTTAATGAATTTTCCCGTAGGAAGGAACCAAATAATAATCTCGAGCTAGAAGGCAGTCAAATCGGATCTCCATCATGCAACTGCGATGTGGAAATAAAGGTTATATTCTTGAAACTCTATATTTTGCATCCGTAAATTGTAGAGTTTGCGTCATCATATTTTAAAGAACATAATATCAAATTTTCAAATTGTTATGTACCAGCCAGTTTTAACAATTCCTCTAGTATATATTTGTTTATTTTGTTACTTTACCTACCGTAGAAGTAAACACCTATTACCTCTATATTATAATTTCCTCTGTAATAGAAAATCCACAGGAAAAACCCTATACTTACTTATACCAACTATAAAATATTTGTCTGTACATGAAACCTGTGGTTCCATAACTGATAGCTTGGAATGGTTTTCAATTAATATGGAAAGAATTGATTAAAAAAATCCTTTTAAAAAACAAGCTTTTATTCAAATGCGCTAAAAAGTATAAACTATCCATTGTCATCCGAAGTAAACGTGTATACAATATTGCAGCTCAATCGATTAAAGATATCTACTTCAAAATGAAGTTGAAAGATTCCACCCGTACAAACATAGTTGGTTACATTCATACATTGCAAGTTGAATAAAAGCTTTTATAATAAACAAATAAAAACAATTTTCCGATTTTCCATCCGTATTTGATTAGTACTTGATTAGTACCGTTTTAACTTAAAACAGCATAAGTTAAGAGCGAAGCTATTGAGACTAAATGGTGATAATCAGATAAAGAAACTACTAATCCACCACCAAAAGATTTGGTATCGAACACATGCTGTGGTATTGTAGAGCAGCTTCAAGCGATCAATAAAGCATATCCCCGATGCACAAACTACGCGGGTAGCCATAAATCAGTTTCAGTTAGCATATGCCTCGGATATGAACTGCTCGATAAGCAATATGCGATCTTGACTGACGACACGAGTCGTCACCGATACTGACATATAATAGTCGAATCCTGTTGAACAAACCATAGCAATTCATCGCATTTAATCGGCATAGATAAAGTAAAGGAACTTTTATGCTGCTGCAAATGCAACCATAATACAATTTATGCACACATTGAACTTAAAGTCATAATTTCATACAATTTCTTGATGAGTCATTAAGAAGCGTAAAGCACATTGCTTATTCACATCCTAATCCTAATATATTACATAATATATTAATACGAATATGTAAGTTTGTTTGTTTAATTGTTTGTTCTGCTGTCCCCCCCTAAAACTTAATCCTTGATCCTTAAATCCTTAATCGGTTGAGTAACCGATCTTCGTAAAATTTTATATACAGATTTTTACAGATATATACAGAGAGGAGTCTGGGGCCTTCTTTCAATGCGGATGAAACCGCGGGTACCAGCTAGAAATAGATAAAAATTCACAATGCTATTCTCGCCACTGCAGATGACAATAACTAATTGTCCTATAAGTGAGAGCTGTTTCCATGGATTCGATTACTAATTTCAAAGTAGATATTATGTACTCGAAGATACTTGAGCGAGCTGTAGATGATATCGTATCATTGTGCTATAATGACATGCCTAGTCGAGTGGCGTCAACCGCAACCCAGGCGGCCGGCTCTGGTAGCGACGCCCGCTCGCTGCACCAAGCTCTGACGTTGACGAAGATTGCCTATAAATAATCGAGTAGATTAACAAGTAGCGAGTTAGCGACTCATAAGTGGTGACGCAACCGATGACTATACTTAGGAAACCTAAACGCTATACTATTTGCTATTAGTCACTATTCCGAATGCGTTTTTTGAATTGAGTGATAATTTTCAACTATTAATAGTAAAAAGTTATTAAGGTCGAATGAAGCAGTAGCAACCGTTCGGTTATATTTATTAGGTAGGTACCTCCTAACCTCAAATAACGCCGCCGCTTTGTGGTATGTATGTATATTGTATACCTATATCACATTGTGATTTACCTAGATACCTACATGAAATGTGACTAAACTGACTAATCTCTTAAACATAAAATTGTATCCATAATAAAACTATGAAAATATATAGAAATACTTCATCATTCATGAAAAAAAAATCAAAAAGAAATTAATTGACCGTTAGTGAAAATCTGAAATGCTGACGTAACGCATCAAAGGTCGCCTCTCAACGCGCAAACACTCGCATGAATGCCTCTGATTTATTTGTCCTGTAATGTCCGACACTGTTGTTTTATGACTCCGTGCAATCAATTTACTCTCTAGCTCAGTGGTGGGAAAAGTACGGCCCGCGAGCCAACTCCGGCCCGCGGAAGGATTTAATCTGGCCCGCGGCGGTCCTTCGAAATAATAATAATAATAATAATCCACTTCTCAACACACAGATCTACTCGATCCCACACTAAGCTATGAGCTTGTGTCGTAATGTTAGTACCTAATTAAATGTTGACGATCATGCATAAGTAAAAAAGCCAGGTACTAGGTAGACTAGTTCAGTTGCGTGTATTTTAAAACAAAATGCATTTTTTCTATGATTATTGCCCTCCTCCGAAATTTCATATACTTTCTGGCTCTTCATGAAAAAAGTTTGACCATCTAGCTAGTCTAGGCTATTGTCTTCACCGCGAGCTTAATATGTCATCGTACCTCTAACTAGATAATATTGTTATCTACTAGTTCCTAGAAGCAAATATTTGTATCCAAATGAAAATAAAATAAAAATAGGATATAGGAACTGCCCTTCTTAATCTTGTAGATGATATTTTGCTGTGTCTACATTCATGCTTTTTTTAGATTCTTCCAGCCCATGAGATGATAATGAGATGGGCTGGCGACATCGTGCGCACTGTCGGTCGGGAGGAGTTTGATGCGGGCTAGGTGACGGAGCGAATGGAAACGGAGTGACAAGGCCTATATCCATGTATATGCATGGATACCTACTACTACCTACTACCATCCTGGACGAATACAAATTGAAGAAGATGTTATTAAAAATATAGAGTTAATAATATTTTAATTTGTTGTTTGCTATGAGGAATACCTACGAAACTCCACACTTTAGTCAAAATATGTGGCTTGGCCGTTTCGTAACTACAAGAACTATTTTGTATAACAGAAAATTGATGAACAGTGGATACATTTTTCATCCATGTGAATTTAGCGAAATGGCCAAGCCACATATTTTGAATAAGGTGTAGAGTTTGTGAAGTCAGGCCTTGTAAAGTTAGGAAGCGTAGAGTTAGAAGCTTGGCTCTACATGAGATCTAATAACTTTTTGACAGTGCGAGTCATATGGTCTCGTCTTGGCAACATTTTACATGGAATTTTTTTTGGTGGGATTCATATTTTGTATATCTAATAAACAACGACCTCCAATGGATCAAGGTCACACCAACCACCCGAAGCCCAGAGCTAAAGAGAATTTTTCTTCATTATGTTTTAAACATGGCGTCTTAAGCATGCAGTACCTACAAGATGATTTGACTGTCGTGTTTTCTATTAATAATAAGTTAATGAGACAGTAATTGAGAAAGATAACTGGTGCAAATGGTTAGACTACACAAAACTAGCAAAACCTCAAGAATAGAAGCAGATACATATAGTAAGATGAATCATGAATCATGAATGCATGATCTGTAAATAAAAGTCAACACTTAATATTTTTTTCTTTTTCTTTTTAAAGTCCATATTAATATGATGTATAAATATGTATCTACTATGAAATACAAACAAGTTTCCCTATATTGTATTATACCAAATAGGTATTTTATATAAGTACATACACCAAGGTGAAAAATAAAAAAATTCGAACTATTCATTAGTTTTCAAAGTTTTAAACCCTGAATTTATCTTACCTTAAAAACCCTGAACTATGAACTCGTTCTAAAATATTAATATTGCCTTATTTCAATGTCATTTAAAAAGATAGTAAAATCCACTAACTTACGAACTTAATGGACGTTTGAGAAGTTCAAGAGAGAATAAAAATTTGTTGGTCCATAAATTAAGTAAACCCCTAAGGGTGAAGCTCGCAATCTGCATTAGGCGGGACCTGCACTTCTTTCCCGCGATTAAATGAAATTTCACGGACGGTTGCCTACAGCATCTCACTGGACAAAGGTCGGGTAGGTATTTAAATTGGATGCCTTTAATCGGTTTCTTTTACTCTTTTCTTTTCTTATAAGTTTGTAGATTGGTAGGTATTTTCAAAAAGAGTATTATTTTTACAAATGTTTGAATTAAATATAGTAATTTAGGATCAAGTATGAAGGCGTATACCTCAACATAAAAACACAAAAGAACGTCCAAATCCTGCACTAATTGCCCATTAGCTGTAGGTAAAATTAAAAATAATCCTTAAAGATACATACGTACATATGTACATAAGTAGGTAGATATTGGATCCATTATAAATCTGGACTTTGGATATTACGGGAAGAAATATAAATTTCACCATAATCTGACTATTCTTTTTAATGTTATAGCGGTTTTAATTTTTATTACGTACCTACATAACTCTTACGATTTCTTCAAAACCAGTTCCATACAAAAAAATCATGTAACAGTAACAAATCAAGACAAAATACAAGTATCAAGTTAGGACAAAATACTTCTTTCAAATACGAAAAGCCACAGAGTTTCCCACTTGATAAATTCACTTATTGAAACTACCAATCAAATACCACGCTAACCCTATTGAAATCGTTGGAACTTTAGAAAAAGTAAGTATAGCTGATGTTGTCTTGAAAGGGTCGCTTTTCTAAAGGCACCCTTAAAATATCGCCCCTGTAAAACGAAATTTTGGGCTTATGCAAAAGAGAGTAGAAATTAAATAAGCGATCTTTATTTATTTATTCATAATAGATACTAGCTGTGCCCAGCGGTTTCACCCGCGTGAGTTTCAGAATTCCCGCAGGAACTGTTGGCATTACTTTTTATTTATATGAACAGATTGATATGAAACCAACACTAGGTAAATTGTTAAGTGAAGCTTACCACAATATATTAATGAAAACTTCATTTAAATAGGATAAGCCATTTTTAGATTAGCGTGCATGAACGCACAGACAAACGGATAAAAAAATCTATTACCTAATCATTGTATGGGGTGCTATTGCGTTGATAAAGGTCCCAATAATATTTTTTTCTCATATGTCTTTCATGTACAGACAGAGATCCGTTTTATTTTTTTATACATATGTATAGATATAACGTATAACGTAAACCTAATCCTTACTAATATTATAAATGCGAAAGTGACTTTTTTCGTTTGTTTGTTTGTTACGCTTTCACATCTCAACGGCTCAACGGATCATCATGAACACGTTTTCAGGGATACAGAGAAGGACATAGGGTACTTTTTATTCCGGGATTCCTGTGGGATCTCCAAAATTAACGCGTGTGAAACCGCGAGGAACACCTAGAATCTAATAAAATTGATAAGATGATAATAAAAATAACTTATCTAACCAATTACAAATTGGACCAATTGCGAACTGGACCAACTGCGAACTGGCCCGATTGTGAACTAGACCAATTGCGAATTGGAGCAAATGCGAATTGGACGATTTGCGAATTGGACATTTTAAGCCCTCTGCATGGACATTTTGCGAATTGGACGTATTGGGCTTAAACGCTATTAAAATAGGTATGTGGAAAGCGCAAAAACACCTACTGCAATTCAGTGTGAATGCAATAAATAAGGTGGGTCGGTGATCTTGTATAGGATCACGAGGTCTAGCTGGATCTAGGTAAAGTAATGATAATGTTGTTAGTAAATAAAAATACTCAACAGTAAGATGAAGATATTAAATGATTGATTAATACTAATCATACCCATACCAAATCAAAGATGATACCTATTCGAAAGACAGAGACTAATAGAATGATCTATTTCCCAGTATATACTGATATATGTATAGAGAAATCAGATATAAATGTATAGAGAACGTAAAACATGAAGCTATTGACAAAAGCGACAGAAAAAATGAGAAACACGAACATATTATAGATTGAACTTCATGTTAGGTATATTATATGTATTACGACTAATAGGGACTGAAAAGAGACAATTCAAAAACAACTGAACGAAAATATCTCCGCTTCTCAATCAGAATTGGTATATGTATCCCTTTTTGCACTAATCGAGCAATTTTTTCCCTATGTTATTAAGGGTGAATGGGGATGTTCACAGGCCGTGGCGTTCTCAAAACGAGTTTCTTATAGACGGTATTGAATTTTTAAACAAATTTTTCGAGCCACCAACCTGAACCCACTCTGTTACAGGATTAGAACGTTATTACACCATTATACCTTTCGTGGAAAAATCTCGCTTACGTAATATCCGTTATTTTTTATTAAAATAATCTATATATTTACAGATAAGTTTGTAAATATTTTGTTTGTACATTTTCTCGTTATAGGTACCTATTAGTGAATTATTATTGTACCTAGTTTTACTTAGTTTATAATATTGTAGGTACCTATATTGTGCGTAGTTTATAATATTGTATGTATTATACTTACTACGAAATACATACAACACGATAATATAACACTATACTAGTACAGGTACTTTTAAAAATTATAACGAAGGAACAACACCTAACAATGGCTTAAGTGACAATTTACAAATAAAAAACCTACAATACAGTACAAAAGATATTTCCCTGGGGCTGCGTTAATGTTCCGGTAGCGGCATAGGCCATTCATCTTGACAATTTTATCGACCGAATCTCTGGAAATTAAGGCAAAAAAAGTCAATAAATCCAAGAAGCAAGCTGGAACAGATAAAGAATGTCTGCGGCACGACCCGGCGCGCCATCCGAGGCGAATCGCGTTTGTTTGCTTGTGTTAATGCGACACTAAGCCCTTACGTCTCGGAAGGGTATACGAAACACAAGCCGAGAACTTTACAATATTTATTCTCTTAAGTTTCAGCTTTCCACTTTTTTCGGAGATATGTAAATGTGAGCTCACAACTTTACTGTGAAAAGTTTTTATCGGATTCGTAATTGAAAATAATGGATTGTGAGAATGTATTGTTGGAAATAATTTGGGTTCTTTAATAAAAATAAATTCTCAAGGCAAATTCTTACTTATTTATTTACTTAGATACCTACCTACTTATTCTTTCTACTCTACTGGGTATTGGATAAAGTGCTCTTATACCTACGAGAAAACGAACTAAGTGGATTTTTTGTATGATTCTTAAAAATTGCAGTCGGAAATTGTGCAGTATACCTAGGTAATTGCTCGTGTTTATAGGAACTCGATTAGAAGTTTAGTATTTTAGATATACCTACCTGTTCCAAAATCGGCGAAAACATAAGTAGGTATTATAGACTGTACCTACTTACTGTAGAGGTGTCACTTGATGTAATTCGCTCTTGCGCACTATAAGCAGTGCTAAAAGTTAGTCAACTAATCCAAGTTTTCCTTTCCCGACTAATGAGACGAGTTTGATTCGAATTCTCTACGCGCCGGGGAAATAGCCACCGACCGGCTCGAGGGCAGGACTTCCCGCCGCACAGTTAGGTACTTAACGCCGGGAAATATGAAACTTTGACGTTTGATAATATTTTTTTAATTAATAGGTACCTACTTAGAGTATTAAAAAAATTACCATTTATTTTCCGCTAAATTATGTATGGCTCAGTCCTTTTATAACCCTGCAGACCTTTCCCGGAAGTTTTTCTTGTTTTCAATTTGACACGTTTTTTCATAATTATAATACAAAACCTTTTTTGAAAAGTAGAAAAAAGCTTGGCAAATTAAAACAAAAAATTTTTGTTGGAGAAGATTTGGCTACTTAAAGGCTGTAACCCTTTAATACTTATAATATCATTGGCTGAAACTTTTGAACTTTTGGATTGAAACTTGACTTAGTAGGTAAGTATTGCTTACGTACCTACCTAAAAACAGCAGATTTTTTTTTTGTTATCAAAATATAAACGACCTAATAAATTGCGTGTTTATTACTACTCAACTACCTACATGTAATACAATATACATAATTAAGGATTTTAATCCTTTATAGTATTTAATATTATTATTATTTAATAAGCTGTTCCCAGCTGTTTCACCCGCGGTAAACAGCTGTTTTGGAGTTCCTTCGGGCATTCCAGGATAAAATGTAGATATAAACCTTGCTCATGTATCACTCTATCTATTGGTAAAAACTGCGACTTCACTACATAACCGCACGGGTCAGCTAGTGTTTTATATAATGTAGTGAAGTTACTCAGGGATAATGTAGCATTATAATGGTGAAAGATTTTTTTAAATCGGTCTAGTAGTTTTTGAGTAAAATCGTAACAAACAAACAAAAATACAAATATTTCATCTTTATAATATTAGCACCTATAAATAACTTAGATAAAATATAGATTTAGATAAAATACACTTTTGAAGTTTTTACTTCTTTTTTCGATAAAAATCATCCCCGAAGGTATCCGGAATCCGAAATAATATTCGTGCCGCAGAAAACCTAGTCTTATATACAAGACTGTATTTTGCATGTGTTATTACATATTAAGTATTTGAAACATAAATATTCCAATCATACTTTTTTATAACCCACCAATAAATATTGTGGCAACACTTCGAAAACCAACCCATCTCGGGGGCTTATTCGACTACGCCACTACTACGCTTAGACAAATAAGACGTCTGCTGGCCCGCGTAATGGAAATTACATACCGGGTCGGAAATCAAATTTGCAGAAGAGGTTAAACAAACGCGGCAACCGGGCAGCCGAGATCGTAGCTTCTCGGGTATTAATCGGTTGGTAAACGCACTTTTGTTTGTATATGTATATCCGTGTAAACTTTCTACTGCATTCTGCAATGTATTATAATCAGTAAATCACAGAATTTATAGATGGGACATCAACAGATCACTTCAGTATGAAAACAAATGAAAACTAGTATCACCGCGCGGTTAATTTTCGTACACAAGACACACACAAAAACATTCATTAACGTAAAGAACCATTTGATTGTTGAAAGCCTGAAAATATCTTCCTTGAACTTTTCCGTACTTGGTAAGTTGTTATAACATTATCACCACAGAGCAAATTAACTAGAGAGGACATGTAGGTGGAGCAGGCGCGCCACATTTGCAAAGGAAGTTAGAGCAAATGCAGTCTAACTTGCCCAAAATTTCTTTTGCTGCCATCCCAAGTATATTTACCTCAATATACCCAAAACTGTGAATTTCGAAAACACTGAAAATAAGTAAAAACACAACCATAATGCGTTTAATACAATTCTTTAAGTTAATGTTTAGTGCGGGATGAATAGTTTTGTGTGCGAAAATCATTTTACTTATCTTACTAAAAGTAAATAACAGTTAGTTAAAAAATAATACGTTGGTATAATATTTATTAAAAATAAAATCTATTATTCTTTTACGTTATATAGGTAAGTAACAATAGTACTTTTTCAATTAAAAACATGTATTCGAATCAACGTAATTACGATGTATTTTTATGTATACATATTTCGAATTATTTTAATCTTCTTCAGGGACAAAGATTTGATGGATGACGTTATCTTGTAGAAACTTTTTGCTGTAGCGCACCAACTAAAGCACAAAAGATTTTTAACATTTCACAAAAAAATTAAGTAGGTAAGTAGGTACCTAACTATTTCTAGGTGAATCTTGAAATAACAGAGTCCGTACCTGGTCATGTTGATCTTTTACTGATTTATTAATCCTTTTAATTTCAGCTATAACATGGGTGTTATTTTCGAACCGTTTGTCAACGGTCCAAGACTCTCCATGAAGTACTAATGGTAGAACGTACGGATATCCTTAAGATAAATACGTACATAAATATAACTGATGCTTTATGATCAACGTCGAAAGCAGTACAAAAGTTATTAAACCTTATTATGCCATAGGTACTAGGTACCTACAGCTAGGTATACTAGCTGCACCCGCGTTTTCATCATGCGTTTCACTCTTTGAGACGGAATGAATTGCTATACAAGGTACTTATTCGTAATCATACCTACACCAAGTACTTATTAGGTAGCTGTTTCCTACGGTTTCATTCGAGTAAATATTGAAAATTCCTTCGGGAATAAAAAGTATTAGATATCTCCCAGAGCTACTTTAGATTTCTAGCAGTGAATGTATTTTGTTAAATCCGTTAATGAGTTTCAAAAATCACCCCCAAAACCAAAGAAACTTTTTTAAACTATGGCCAATTTTCAACACTGTAATAAAATAATAAAATATATACCTAAGAAATAACGAAATCTAATGTATCTTCTATAGAACCTTGTACCCACCTTTCAAAGTTCCTAAAGAGCCATCACTAATGACTCCTGTACTTTTAAATATTTTCTTTACACTGTTCGGAGAGCGGCTCATCCATATATACCGCAATGTTTTTGCAAATTCGTTAGCTCTATAAATGCATCTGTAAGGGTTTTTTGTTGCTACTGATGCCACCTATGGGTGGAAGAAAAGCAAATGAGGTAAAATGAGGCAATGGACCAACCTTACTTTTAAGCTAGGCTTTTATTCCCTTACATATACCTACCTACGATCAGATACCAATGACTATGTGTATCTTGAGTAGTACCTAAATATAAAATACTAAAAGTGTAGAGATTGATCTCGCGGTGGACCTCTACCGACTGCTTATTATTTATAGGTACCTTGGTAATAAATTCTTTCTTCATCCACGAAGGACTAAATTGCGTATGATCCAAATTAGTAGAGTCTAAAGTTTCGCTTCTTATCATGGACCAAGAGCAATGTGCTTCATTTGGTCGGTCACCGTCGCCAACTTTATCACGAATCAAGAACGGTTCTTGAAATTCGACGTGAAACGTCTCATCGTTCGCAGCCCACACGAAACTATCGTTTATTTTGTTACAATTGACCTTAAATTTTTTGTCTGATGTAAATTAAGGTAGGTACCTACTTTAAACTTATCTACTTATTGTACTTGGAAGTATGGAACGATTCGCGTTATATTATTTACTAGCTGTCCAGCGGGGCTAAGATGCGCAACACGATAAAATTTTATCGAGCCATTTTATCGATTCTCGTCGACAAAACGATAGAATATGTCGACGAGAATCGATAAAATGTCTCGATAAAATTTTATCGTGTTGCGCATCTTAGCCCGGCTGGGCGGTTTCATCCGCGATAATTTCGGAGTTCCATACAAACTTTGCCCCCCCCTTTTTCATCCCTTTAGGGGTAGAATTTTTAAAAATTCTGTCTTATCGGATGCGGATACGTGACGAGGGAAAAATCCCTCTGCTAGCCCGTATTGGCAGGGAGTGTCCGACTTCACGGACTAAAAACCCCTCCTCCAGGCCACCTGCGTGGCGACTGTCCGGGACCATGTTAATAATTCGTCAAACAGCCGCCGGTTATCGGATGCCTACCTACTACTTACGTCATACAAAGAACACACCCTCCAAGTTTCAGGTCTCTACAATCAACGGCTTAGGCTGTGCGTTGATCCGTCAGTCAGTCATTCAGGAGAAAGCATTTTATATGTATTGATAACAAATGAGGATAAAGCATATTATGACTATAGCTAGCTTAGCTACTCATACTTTATTACGATTATGGTGCCGTGGTGGTGACTACGACTCTAGTTTCATCGCAAAGTAATGAAAATAATACGGAATAAGACAATTTGAATGATCAAGTGTACTATAGATATACTATAGATATGCGCCAGCGCACTTATGAATACCACGCGACCAAAGCCGTAGGCCACAAAATGTAAAAAAAAATAAAAAAGGAAAATCTTACTTTTAAGTATTCCCCTAATACGATTTTTGCAATAGTTGGTAATGGAGAAGGGCAGAAAAACACATCATTGGGCATATCAATTGAGACAATTTTCAATACATCTATAGCCACCAAGCCATCAGCAATAAAGATTGGCTTCATTCTTTTTTTCTTTGGTTCACTCCTCTTTCTGTCTGTCTTATAATCATCGTCTACTGGTTTTTCTTCAGATATAGGACCTCTTAAGTTATTTGCTACTTTCAGCAAAAGATAAAGAGTATCAAACTGATCTTCGCCAGGTTTAACTTCAACCAATTCAATACTATTGGGATTTTTTAAATTCGTAATAAAACAAAACACGTCATAATCTGTAATACTGATAAATAATCGAGATTATATAAATTAAGTTTTATAAAGAAAATTTAGTTTAAATTTTGGAAATACCTAACTACCATACTTATAATATCATTGTAACTACCTACTACAGGCGCGAATCTACGATAAGATCAAAGTATACCTACTTTATTTAGACATTAGAAAAATCTTCGCAAGCTTGCGTCATTTCACCAAATGCGGGATGTATCATTTTCAAAAATTCATTTTGAAAACTATGAAATTCGCGTAAAATTTATTTCAATGTGAGCCCCTAAATTTTATTATTGAACGACAGTGCTATGATCTCCTTGTTAAAAAAAAGACATTCTATATATTAAAGAAGGAGGAGGTCTTTGATTTTGTGCATTAAAAAATGCGACAAATAGGTACATGAAATTAATAGCCATCAGTAGGTAGGTAGGTAGTTCTTAGTAGTTCTCACCAAGGTAAATCTGAAGTAACTTCAATAGAGTTGGTGCATGAAAAGGCACATTTAAGCAATTCTAATTTAAAGCTTTGAGCTAAAGGCTTTTCATTGCAATAAACTAGAAGAGTCAAATCCACTGTTTGATTGCAGCTAAATATATTCCCTGATAATATTTTAACAGCAATCAATTGACCTGCTGGAACGATTGGATTAATTAAAATAACTTTTATAGGGTCTGGTAAAGGATTTGTTTGCAAATTCATACTAATATTCTCTTGAAAGTCTTTTTGTTCATATCTTAAGACATAAGTCTAGTTAATTTGCAAAGTTTTTTTAAATTCATAATGAAAACAATAATATCATTGTCAAGTTATACGATCGCATTGAGGTTTTATTTGTGCATCCAAGGTAATACCTATATTATATGTATGGTATAGGTATGTATGTGTATACTCGTATATATTATAATATACTTTGTTATATTTTAGTCATCTATGTATTAGCATAGGCGTATACAGAGGGGGGCCCGGGTGGGCCGGGCCCACCCCAGAATGGTATAGTGCCCACCCCAGGATGTAGGGCTACCGGTTCGAAATTCTATAATACTGCAGATAACTAACTTCAGACGACTCCTTAAATTTGTAGATTTAATTTTTAAATGTTTGCACCCGCGACTCCCGCGACTCGCGAGTATTAATATGACATGTCAGGGGCATGGTCCCCCCTGAAAAATAACCCTAGATACGCCAATGTGTATTAGGTCCGTATTCCAGAAGGTGACTCAGATCACGTTTCACTTGAGATTAGTTTTACGCTCAGATCATAACTCAAGCGTATATCTTATTATAGAATGCGTTTTAGGTTCTAATCACTTGAAACTAGTCTTGAGTAGAGATTCTGAACTCTGATTGGTTCTTATTACTTGAAACTAATGTTGAGTAGAGATTTTGACCTCTGATTGGTTACACAATCACAGATAATATAATAATCCGTTCCACGCAGTTTTAGCCGCCGGTGTTTAGTCATTTTAACCAAGTTTACGTACTTACCTAAAACGGGATGGATGAATATAATTGTGGTTATAACGTAAGTAAGTAAATATAGTCAACCGAATTGGATCATTGAAGACGGTAATGATTATATTATCTTTGTTAGTTAATGTGACTTCTATGATTAAAACAAAATCAATTTTAATTTTATTTAAATATTTTTTATTGCATATTGCTCTCACTAAAAATGTATAATTAGATTATCGAAAAAGTGACAATTACAGCCTATTTCTGCTCAAATCAAATAAATTTTCATATCCTGGAAAATGTCCATGTTTCCAAAAATTGAAAACAATCTCGTTAGATCTATTTTCAAGAGTGGTCTCGACAGGACTTACGTAATCAAAGATCAAATCTTTGCTTGAGTGTAGTTTAATACTCAAGCATCGTTCTAGAATAAGGACATACTCAGCTGATTGTTGATTGATGAATCTCGTTTCAAGTAAGGTTCTAAAATTAAAGCTTTACTTGAAATTAGTTTTAAAACTAGATTCATGACTTGAGTAACCTTTTGGAATACGGGCCTTAGTGTTGACCCGCTTCTCGTTTCTGTCTACAGCTCTATAATCACCTAAAGGTTGCCTTGAAAAGATTGCCCTTTAGCAATAAGGCCGCCTTTTGCTCTATCCTTTCGTCCTATTTTTATTTATTACAGTCAAAAATGCATTTCGATGAAAAACTTCAGAAAAAAACATTGGAATTGGCGGTATGGACTTAGAGTCCTTTGCCTTCCCCAAAAAGGGTTAATTTTTTTAGTGACTGTCATTTAATGGAGGGTAGAAGTAAGGAGAACCATCTCCTCAGAACAATAACAGTATTGTTCTGAGACCATCTCGTATGGGGGATTAGTTGAAAAAGTGTTCAGCGGTAAACAGCAAAGCAGCAAATTATAGTTCGAACACTCACCGAAATGGCGCTAGTGTAGGATGTGGATATGGATATGATATGAACTTACCAGTTATAAACAGAGTGAAGTGTTCTGAGTGGAAAAATTTAGTAAAAAATGCGCTGTAACAAACCGGAAACTCTTCTTTCCTTTTTTAATTTTGTATCATACTCCAATAGTTTGTGGCGCTCTTTTTAAAATTCTTCCACATGCTACTATGGCGCCTCCTCAATTTGCTCCCTTTCAACGGACACTTTATAATACATTGAGATGGTCCTCCTTACTTCTACCCTCCATACTGTCATTGTCAACAAGGCTGTATGGTTTAGTTCCTTTGCCTGCTCTCCGGAGCGAAAAGGAAAAACAACAGCAACAACAAAAATGACAGTTTGTCAACTGCCAAACAACTGAGATATGCAAACAACACTGACACAGTGACAGGACACTTGACAGACAGTTGACAGTTGACACTTATGAGGGCAGGAGGCAAGCGGAATGCAGATTGTTGTTGTAATTATGATTTAAAAATCCGTGTTTATTAGTGAATCTTTAGATCATGGCATCTCCTAGAGAAAGAGACGTAGATGCATCCCCAACGACGTCAAATTCATCAATTATGTCCAGTTTATTAGAACGAACTCCGTCCGTTTCTTCATCAAAAGAAGATAAATGGCCAGAACTGCTGTTATCAAGACCCGATAAATCCTATTATTACAGTTCAAAATGTAAGTAACAACTATCTGCTAGTTTTCTGAAATAATTGGAAATTATATTTCAATACAAAATATAGATGCACTATTCGCTCCCGGGAAGTTACAGCAAACCGCTGCTACAAAACCCGGTTTAAGCAAAGCATTCACTCACTATGTGAGTAAGAGAGCATATTGGTCTCGTTCGCTCACAGTTTTACTCGTATTGTGTACCAATAAAATTGATAATATTATGTTAACTACATACTATTAGTGCAATACAACAAATTCATTTATCTGCCCATTATTTTTTTTATTGCTAATTGTGTGTGCTGGTACCTTACCTAGTGTTAGTTCCAATGAAATATCCTTTACTTTATAAATGTTAATGTGACATTTTTTGTCATGCTTTCATACCTATACATTGTCAGGGCCTCAGGGGTACAGAAAAGGGCATAAATTTCTTACCTTGGGATTCCCGTGGGAACTTTGAAAGTAAAAGAGGTAAAACTGTGTGGAACAGCTAATTTTTGAATAATTAAAAACTGTTTACTATTGTGTAGGTATAGGTCAGTAAGAGTAAGTATGTTATCTCAGAATACAGAAAGAACTTTCTGTCTATACTCTGTGTATGTTGCATGTTATACGAGCTATTATAGCAAGATCAGTAATTCTTAAAATATCTCTATATTCCAAAATATTAAAAAAATCTTAAAATATCTCTACATTCTGTTCCTTAAAAAGAAAAATTTTACTCATAAAAGACTCAACTCCTGTGTCCTTCTGATTGTCTGTGATAAATATTTAAGCATAAATGCTAACAGAGTGGTTGCACCTAGGAATGGGCTACCGGAAGAAGTAGTCTTGGCACCTCACATTAACATATTTAAAAACAGATTAGACAAATATTTTAAACAATTAAAAGATAAGAAATAGTAATGTATAACTAGTCAGTTATTTTAAGATTTTCATGGAGGGTCCCGGATAAAGGTACCATATGTGCTAGTTAAGGATATAAGCATTCATCCGTTCCAAATATATATCACCCGAATCCCTCAAGTCTTTTTGTGAGAAAGGCTAACAAATTCACATTTCCACAGCACAAACTTTTGCATTTTTATTATTATTATTTTTGGAGAAATGAGTTATGTCAGCCTTTACAAAGCATTACCACCTAGCAAAAGCATTGACCAACCATTCTGTCACAAAAGAGCTGAGCCTACTACCTAAAAAAACTTTTTGTGACTTCTCACAGATGGCAGCACAATTCCTTTTGTATTGATTTCCCACAGGTAGTACTTGCAACTACACTTGCTGGAAAATCAATATTCCCTATGAATTTGCTGGAAAGGCCACTTAGTCATAATATTCTCTGCTAATTTATACGCCACGCGATTTTTCGGGACTTTAACACTCGAAATATGCTTGTATTGTCGATTACAATGGAATAATGGAGGTTTAAACGTATCGGAAGTGTAGAGTTATCGTAATTTATCCATCGTCAATTTCGTTCGCTCATTCGAGGATATGAAAACATTACAGTGATCAAGATATACATAAAAGTGTGTGTTGTTTCGCTTGATAGTTTTTTTGCTACTTTATTATGCGTTCTCTCGCTGCTGTACACGGGGTAGATCCCTTGCCTGAGCTGGGCCTGCCGTCGGGCATCCAACACACTGATACTAATCCCGACGCTGAAATGGCCGGTGCACAGGATACCATTTACCTGTGCAACTTTAGGGTTTCCGTCGACGGCGAATGGCTCTGTCTGAAAGAACTTCACGATATGGAGATGCAGGATTCGTACATACGACCCTCCGGCACCGGCATTACGTCGCCGGATGATCCTATGCATTCCTTGATGGGTAATATAGATTATACTGTGTAATAATTATTGCGACATGACTCATAATAATTAAACAACAACATTCGATAGTAATCAAACAAGACGTAATAGGATCATTATTTAATATTTTCGTTTTTAGCTCGCGACCCGGTTGTTATCGAACGTAGTAATCTCGTGAATATATCGAAGCTTATTGTTAAGGAGTTAATTGAACAATCGCTCCGCTATGGCAGGATGCTCGACAGCGATCATCTGCCGTTACATCATTTCTTCATTGTCCTTGAGCACGTGATGCGTCATGGATTGAAACCGAAAAAGGTATAAACACATTTCAGTCATTGCATCCTTTATGTTCCTTCAAAAGCTCCTATTTTCAGACTTTATATAAAGTTTAAGCTCGTCTATTTCAGGGACTTCTTGGTCCTAAAAAGGAACTTTGGGACATTTTGCAAATGGTTGAGAAATATTCTCCCGAAGCTGCTGATATTACAGCCAGTGTCAGAGATTTGCCTACTGTCAAGTAAGTTTAATACATTTATTTATTTATTTATTGTAAAAAAATCAGGGAAATCTTTGTCATGGTAGCGTTAATTGTATTATGAAAACCGACAAATTACTCTACGACGAATATGATTGACGATAAAAGTAGTTATGTGCATGTCAGGCTCTCACTTGCTTGGTTTTAAGACCACGACGAGCCTAATAACATCGGCACTTTCCCTACCCTCCACACTTCGTGCAACATTCATTCAACATACATTGAACACCTAAAATGCACCACCATCTTTCTTCGCTTAGAACTGCCATGGGTCGTGCTCGAGCATGGCTAAGGCTGGCGTTGATGCAAAAGCGTCTAGCAGACTACCTACGGATCGTTCTAGAACATCGTGAGGAGACCCTGGACGAATATTACGAGCCTCACGCGTTGATGTTAAATGAGGAAGCTGTTATCATCACCGGCTTACTAGTCGGCCTGAACGTCGTCGACTGCAACTTATGTGTTAAGGTCAGTAAAGTAGACAAAATATCCCTAATTTGCGTTTATTTTAATTTACAGCTGTCAACACCGAAACCTTTTGTCTTGTTGGTTATATATACCTCGACCGATCGATTTTTTGTCTCTACTGTTAATCTATTTGAAAGACAAGACGGGATGTCAATAAAATCATTTGCATCCCGTTGGGTTAGCTATTTCGCAATGGTGTAAAAACCGTCATTAATGCATGGATATAAGGCATTGGTTAGATATACCTAATACATTCGTTTTAAATCACAAAGAATATAGCATATTTGAAAATTATCTTCCACCCGTGGATCCATAGGTATATCGAACAAGTTTTTCCATCTGAAGAATCACCAAAAAAATAAAACATTAGTTCCCTTTTAACATCTTGTTATAGGAGGAAGATTTGGACAGTCAACAAGGTGTTATAGATTTCTCACTATACTTGCGTGGCAGTAACTCGTCGAGTGATTTAGCCGGGAACGGCAATAATTCGAACAATGAACCTAAACAGCGCCACATCAACACAATGCTAGACCAGAAGAACTACATCGAAGAGCTCAATAGGCATCTCAAGTAAGCGTGAGAAACGTTTTATCCAACATTCGCAAATGACAATCTCTTTGTAGATTTCATTTTAGATGCAATAATGGGAATTTAATCGTCAGTAAAATATTGGAAACATTTGTCATTTAAAATTCGTAGGGTTGGATACTATATAGTACAATTAATATTAACTAGCTGTTCCCCGCGGTTTCACCCGCGTTAATTTCGAAGTTCCCGCCGGAATTCAGGGACAAAAAGTACCTTATCTCCTTCTTTGATCCCCTGACAACGTGTATGCAAATTTCATGACTTGTATGCAGACAGACAGAGTTACTTTCGCATTTTATAGTATTAGTAGGGATTATGACAACATTTTGTTTCAGCGCCACGGTAGCTAATTTACAAGCAAAAGTGGAAAGTTTGACAACAACCAATGCGCTAATGAAAGAGGACTTGGCTATTGCGAAAAATACGATGATACAGTTGGTAGAAGAGAATAATCAATTCAAACATGCCTTAGGTTAGTCGCATCAGATTATCACTTTATGTTTGAAAAATAGTTGTTGTTATTTTATTTCACGATCGCGATTGGTGTTACCCCAATTTTATCTGGACACGCGGCCGCGTGTCTAGTTCGGATATCAGATATGTAGATACAGTAAATTACCAGCAAGTTATAAAAAACTTTTAAATAACACGAATCTGACATTGGAACTGAAAGTGAAAGCGATGGATTCGCTACACAATCCTGTATTTTAGCATTGAACCAAATGCACTGAAGCGTCACTAGAGCTGAACTGTAAAACTAAAAGCATGTTTTAAATTAATATACCTACCTAATTTTATTTCTCGATACTTTGTTGAGTCGAACAAAAAAGTCATGTATTATTTAAGAAGAATTATGATGAATTATGATGATAGTACTTACAATCTTATCTTATGTTTCTACTATCTACGTAGTACGCTATCTCTTATACTAATTCAATCGAACAAATTTTCACTTTTGCAATGTTTTTTGCATAAGTAAATAAAATGTTCAATGTTAATTGTTAGCTCTACTTATGAAAGCATCTAAACTAGCATCTAACATTTAGCTTATAAACTGAAAAATTATTATTATTTTATGTAATTTTGCTACAATATTTTCTTGCAATTCACGTACTACGTCAACCAAATGAGTTACGACCATAACATACCACCATCGCCTTCTATTTTACTTTGAAGTAAGTTCACGTATTAATACAAATTTATACTTGCCTCCTCCTTGCGTCAGTTTCCTTGTTATGTAGGTACTTACTACGGTTCGAGATTCGAGATCTGCTTTTTACTTGACTGTGAATTTTGTTTAACCACAGCACTTGTATTGTCAATCTACACCGCTCGGCAGTTTATGAATCACGGTCCTCTAAGTTTGAAGCGCTTAGTAGACATTATAATGTCAGTGGTGTCGCGCGCGTCTCCATTTCGTCAGTCGATTTTTAACAACGACAGTGCACAGTTATGTTATAGCTCTGTCATCAATGGGAAATTCAACGTCGAAAAGTCACTCAGGACAAACGTTCTGGAGAAAAAACTGTAGGTTATAATATGTATGCATAGCCATTGTTTTAGGTAGATTGAGCGTGTTTATTTACGTGCTGTCTTAACACGTGTTCGTGTTTTATTTGTTCTCTTCAGGCCAAGACATAACCAAAGAAAGCCGGATGAAAGTTATAGAATTGCAGTCGGATGAAGAGGTGAGTTTATTTTCTTGGTGAATATCACAATTTACTATGTAGGAAAAAATAGTAATGTTACTACATAATATCAAAAGATCATGTTTTGAAGTGGTTATATGTGGGCGTCCAAGCAAAAAGGTCCAGTAGTGAGGTATTGAGTTAAGACTAGATTAGGTATCTAGAATAATCAATTGATAGTAAGGACTGAAAAAATGTTAAAAAACTGAAACATATTTTTTATCAGACATTTAAAGTTGCAACTCTGAAAAGGTTTTATTTGAGAAAAAGCATTTTCAAAAGTTAAAAAACAAAATAACACACTAACTTTTTACATAGATTTATCGTAAAGTTTCTGGTACTAAGAAACATCGTATAATATTTCTATATTTACTATATGAAATTTTAGATAATTGAGCATTTATTAATAATAATAATCAATTAAAATCGCGTGATGCAATTTTTTCAACCATCTTTACAAAACTTCTTATAGGTATCTCGGAAACTAAATACCTAGAATGGGACCTTTTTGCTTGGACGCCCACGTATGTAGGTAGACAGGCACCTTCCTACATGTTACATTCTAAACAATAGCGATTGCAGAAATGCAGGAAGTTAGCAGTACTTTACACTCATTGAATTTTATTAGGTAGGTATAGGTATGTTTTTGTTTCGTTTGCCAAGTGTTTTTACAATAATTTTTTACCTGTCATTTTTTTAGATTAACATGTAACATTTACTTATAAATGAAATAATATACCTAAATCACGAACTGGTCACATGGTCACTGGTCATACTATAGATGTTCGATTTTATTTCTTACGATCAGATATTGCATTCCTCTAACTGAAGGGGAATGATCGCGAAATGATAACAAATACAAGATAAAAGAAACGAAGATGTCGTTTCAAAGAGAACTTTGTCTCTTCAGAAATAAGGCATAATTTTAAAAGTAACATGGTTTATGCTGAACTGAAATAAATTATTTACAGGAAAAGCGTAGTGTAAAGAGCACAACTTCTGATAAAATTAAGAATGAAAGAGATAGTGAATTGGCAAAGATTTTGGAGGAAGAAAGAAAGAAGAGTTTGGAGGTGCAAAGAGAATTGGACTTGCAGGTGATTATTGTTTATTCTTTACATTAAAATAGTAATGCTATGATTCATCAATAACTATACAACAACTTACATCACTATCCTATCACCTCTATAATAATATGTACCCTCGTGTACATAAACTTGGCCTGTGGCTAATCTCGTCATTTAAATGATAACTTATGCGTCATTAGCGTATAAGTACATAGTTAGACATTTAGTAGGTACCTACAAACTGTACCATTCATTGTATGACACTAACTTGCTTCTAAGTGTGTCAATGTCAAAACTGAATACCATGGAAATTTAAAACCGTTAAATTGCAATGACGAAAACATTTTCCAGCTATCGCTCAAAGCTGAAATGGAAGTAGCGATGAAATTGTTAGAAAAAGATATACACGAAAAACAGGATACCATAATATCCTTAAGGAGACAACTTGATGACATAAAGCTCATCAATTTAGAGATGTACAAAAAGTTACAGGTAAGCTTCCAAAACTATGTAATGCATGTTTTTGTATTCTTTTGTCAGCATGATAACAGTTTCAAACCCTTAAAAATTTAACAAATTATAACTACCGTAGAATTCGATTGCGTCGCATGTATGTAGGTAGGTACTCGAAGTTGATTTTCAGTCGGTCACCTCCATTGTTTCTTCTTCGACTCCATAGTTTGGAAAGTCAACATAAAAGTCAAGTATCTACTAGGATTGATTAAGTGATCTTTTTTGTATAGAAGTTTCTTAGTTTTTGTAATTGACATTGAGTTTTGAGCTCTCCGATGGTTAGTTTTTTGTTGGATGTCGCAGTTTGTTCATGACAACAAACAAAGACGACGCCCTCCGGAGGCCGCTACTGAGTGCTGGCGTGGGTGTTTTGATTAATATTATACACCGAAACCTATACACCCAATATAGGTATCTTTGTACTTAGCGATTTTGTGATTACAAGCACAAAATGCTTGCGTACCTACTAGTTATACTTTCACTATTTATTAAACTTAATTCGTGTTCAATGGATTATTTTCATTAATGACCACCGTTCGTCTAGTGGTTAGCGAAAGTGACTGTACTACGCAAAGGTATCGTGAGTTCGATCCCCGCACCATGCTAAACATTACCTAATGTGTGGGGAACATTTGTGTTTAACTTAACCGGTATTTAGTATGTATGTTATGTATTTCCAAAAAAAAAAACAGATATAAATATTAATTTTATCAGTTTTCTGGTACTTAGGTAGCTCTGCTTAGGAGCTATTTGATAATGTCAAAGCGATCTTATTATTTATTCGTATATTTGGTTTTTAAGTAGACAGTCAATGTGGAATAATGTGATCTGAATTATCGTGAATGTTGAAAGTTTTTTTTTTATTAAGTTGTTAATAACTAATTGTAATGGTGTATTTGTCCCGCCGCATTTGACTGACGGAAGGAATGCGAGATGGAACTGACGCAGAAGGGCGAAATGGTGTCGCGGCTCCAAGCGAAGGCCGAGCAAATTGGCAAAATACTACACAACCTTGACAAATACAATCAGTTCTTAGGGCCCGACATCGATCTAGTTAGAGCTCTCAAATCGCCCACAGCTAACGAGCATAGTCTAGGTGAAAGCACCACGACGCTAAAGGGTACAAAACCTAAGGACGAGGGTCCACCTAGCAAAAAATTAAACCTCCAAGAGATACCTCCGTTTAGGAAATATACCATCAAAGACAAATCTTTAGCACCTGTCGGCGAATGAACGTATACGAGTACCTTTCAATTAATTACGTAAATCATAGAGTTTGGTTCGAAGTCTTATTATTTGGCGCAAATAAAGCACCAAATGGTATTTTCTCGATAGTGAAATTCATCAACAAAGTTCTATGATGTTATTATTAAAAAATTTTATTCGTAATCGTTATCGATAATAATATATGATTACTATGTATTCCTTAACCAATAATATTATAGATAATATAATATATTATATATATAAGTATCATTACTTACTATTATTATGATATTATTACTATTTTCTTGATATAGTATAACCAATAAACTTTCGTATAATTATGTAAACAATAATATTTATCTATCGATTTTGCATTATCAACTACTAACAACATGTCTCAATGTCATCAATTACTAATCGACAATTCCTAACAGCCATAATGTACTTTGTAAAATATTGTTTTAGGAATGCGAAAGTTCATTGAAACATAAAACTGAACTTATAACAAAATTGGAAGAAAAAACAGAATCAATGGGCAGCACGATACGTCAGCTCGATGAGAAGTAGGTTTTTTTAATTTATTTTTTATTTTTTGTTCGCAACGACTTCGTTTCTCATTATCAAGGGTCGACGCAGACTTGTCAGGAATCTGTTCGAGCAATTTGTAATGTTAATTTATTATAAGCCTTATCACGTTTATCAGGCGTACCAAAATAGTGTAAAGTGACTTACGTTACCTATACTAATTTGCATGATAAAACGTATCAAAATAATTATCACATTAACTGCATAGAAATTGGCTCCAATAGTTATTTGTGAAGTCCGCTCTGACCCTAATGGTTCTGAACGAGTGCCTATATATATATAAGCATGATGTAATAGCTGTAACCAATGTAACTTGCGCTTTACATATCATTACATTGAGCACTCGTGTGTGGGCTATCTGTACGCACACTGCTTACGCCAAAGTATTTTGGATAGATAGATATTACAAATTCAACATGGCGCAAATCCTGGCGATTTAAACTGCGAACGCAAGACTTCACTCTATTTAAAAACATTTAATGGTCACTGAACATGCTAAGGTTACAGTATTTGACCTTCATTATGACGCGGACGTTACAAATTTTTTTTTTTTAAATTGTTCATTAATCTGCCATAATATTTAGCCATCGCCAGGTCTTGCGTTCGACGTTATGTCGTATAATGTATACATCAATGTCGATAGATAAGTAGGTATTGGCAAACCTCCATAATTAATGATATTAGTAAGTATATTAAAACTAATGCCTTTTGGAATATTATATTTTCGTATTCATGTTCAATAAATAAAACGTGATTATAGGAAAGTTATTGTTATAAAAAAAATATCGCCATCATTGCTTCAGCTTTCCCGTTGCTGTGGTTTTAAATGACATTTTGTTTCATAAATGTATCGTATAATAAATGGCATACATATTATATTATGTTTGTATATCGCGTTACAAATAATTTTAGTTATTTAATTGTGAATTAGTCTGATAATCAAGTTATTGTGTTCTTGTTATTTAATTTATTTTACTTGTTTCACTTGTTGATATTAATTTATATTATACATACCTAACTGAATTGTATTCATAAAGCAGTGAAAGGTACCCTACTTGATGAATAATACTAAACCTGATCTCCTTGTAGTATAACCATTCATGAGTGAATAATATTGTGAAAAAGCATTATAAACCTTCAGCGAAAGGTTTTATTCGAGTATAATAATTACATAATTCATCCGAGCTTCGAAATTATTAAATGTGCGGCGGCTGATGGAACTAAAAAGCATTGTTTCGTAGAAGCTCCTATCACTCATATATTATTATATCAATATGTAATAAGTTATAAATTCATTCATATAATAATAAAGGTTTTATTGCTCTCAATCTTTTGAGAACAAGCCACTGCCGCTCGTTTAATAATTTAGCAGGAAATATAAGTTATTATTTACTTCCCTTAAGCATAGGTATATAAGCAGCTGTAACTAGTATAATAACTAGTAACTTTTTGTGATAACGTCGCGTAGTGCTTGTTACGAAATGATACTAAATGTTTTAGAATCGCAAAATATTGACAAATTTTCACTATGTAAAATTACATTATTTGTAATAAATGATATTTGATCGCATTATGTATTTTATTGAACCTAAAACCACAGGCACTGCTTGTTACTTTGTGTTGGTTACGTTAAGTGTAGGTTTGCCATTACCTATCTTGTTTACCTACTCAAAGCATGCTGTTTCATGAAATTATCATTAACATCGATCAATTCATATATAAGTATGTATTTACTTTTTATTTGCTTTATTATTCTTATTTAGTACTAAACGGAATGGAGATGTGAGATAAATAAAACCTCATCACCGCACTCAATTAAATAATAATAATAAAATTTCGTCACAATTTCGTGATGAAGAACCATCCACAAAGTACGACACACGGTAACGGGGGAAAGGGGGTAGACGAAGTGTGACATGTCCTATGTTTCATGACGTCGCATTTCAAAATCTTATACATTTGAGTGTTAAAATGCCGAACTTTACGAAAAACTCGAAAATATTTACAACTATCTGTATATATCTGTAGGTTTAAATTTTTTTGTCAGAACTAAGGTTTAAATTGTTTTGTCAGAACTGCTGTTTCATGTAAAGGTGCATAATATGTGACGTCCCACTAGTCGGAGGAGGGGTCTTACAAATGTGACCACCTGTGACAAGGAGGGAGTAGGGGTCAAAAAATTACGAAATTTAATTAGTGTGACGTACTTTATGGATGATTCCCTAAATAATAACATGATAACAACAATTGGTATCTATTTTATCATTTGGTATACTGGAGGAGGTTGAACTAAACTGTCCAGTGCTCCACAAAAATATGTCTGTAATATATTCGTAAGTGAAAACATCGTTGCAATCTTTAACGTCCAATTACTCTCCTAACTTACTTAAATAGCTTACCGCCGCACTCAGAGTCGACTTTAATGATTACTTAGTTAAGTATAGATTTTTAAAACAAAACTGCCGCAATCAGAGACGTTCAGTAAATTAATGTTAATTGGCATATAATGAGATGTAACTTAATTAGTTAAATGCTAATTAAAATTAATTTATTAAACTTGTCTGATTGCGGTAGTTTTGTTTTAAAAATCTATACTTAACTAAGTAATCATTAAAGTCGACTCTGAGTGCGGCCGTTAGGTTTTAATTCTCTAAAGTGTTAGATATTCTTACTCGAAATTTACAATTATTACAACTTTTACAAATACATTATCTGGGGGCACGGCAGTGCCCCCGCCAAGTCGAGCAACAAAAGCGGCACGGCCGTACTATCCTTTTCTCGAAGCAATTCAGGCCATTTTCGACCCCCTATAACTTCGTTGTGGATAAAACTAGAAGCCTGAATTTTTAGTAAACAAGCAGGTATTGTATAAAGACGGTATAATTTAAATTTCATTCGATTTGAACCAGTAGTTTAAGAATTATAACTGGTCAAAGTTTCTTAATTTTGTAGGTCACTCACTCACTCACTCACTCACTCACTCACTGACCGATCATCAAAACTCTGAGGCACTTCTAGCAGACATAGAAGTTTGAAATTTAGAATACAATTAGTGTTTATTGTATAAATCAAGGAAAAATTAAAATATTTTGCAATTTCGGTCCAGTTTTCTAGATACACCAACTGCATAAATAACTTTGTAATCCCATATAAATGTATGTAATTACAAAGTTATATGTGCAGTTATATGTACCAACTGCACAAATAACTTTGTAATCCCATATAAATATGTGAGACTAGCTGTTCCCCGCGGTTTCACCCGCGTTAATTTCGGAGATCCCGCGGGAATTCAGAGATGCAAAGTAGTTAGTACCCTATATCCCTAGGTTTTCTTTACCCCTGACAACGTGCATGCAAAATTTCATGAGATTTCACCAGCGTTAATTTCGGAGATCCTTCGGGAATTCCGAGATAAAATTACCCTAATCTGAATGCTCCAACGATTTTCATGAAATTTTGTATTTATTTCGGGGGCCATAAATCGATCTAGCTAGGATTCATTTCTGGAATTCCCGTGCGAACTCTGATATCAACGCGGGTGAATTAATTATTGCATACTACACGTTGTCAAGGGTACAGGAAAGGTCATAGGGTAGTAAGTACTTTTATCTCAGAATACCCGCGGGATCTCCGAAATTAACGTGGGTTAAACCGCAGGGAACAGCTATTTAAGCCGAGCGAAGCTCGGTTGCCCAGATATTAATAAATAATAATAATAAGTGTAGCTAGTTACCAAGGAAAGACCATTTACAAAAAGAAATGAGATCCCATCAAAAACAAACTTGTAAAAAAGTCCCAAGTCTCGCAACTCAGTTCTTCTACAGTAAAAAGTTGTGAGATCAATGTAACACCAAGTCGGTTAATTTATTCAGTGCCTACTTAAGGGTCCTTCTGTATAAAGTTATCATGTTATAAGCTAATCTAATAACATTTTATAGTGACCATATCAAATTTAAAAATCTTTTATGTTTTAAATAGATTGATTGGCTTGGCGATCACGTGAAAACACAATGTATCTCACAAGTAATACATATTATAATTAAATTAGATTGTTTAGAACCATAATTATGTATTACATGTGAGATATATTGTGTTTTCACGTGATCGCCAAGCCAATCAATCTATTTAAAACAAAAGATTTTTAAATTTGATATGGTCACTATAAAATGTTATTAGATTAGCTTATAACATGATAACTTTATACAGAAGGACCCTTAAGTAGGCACTGAATAAATTAACCGACTTGGTGTTACATTGATCTCACAACTTTTTACTGTAGAAGAACTGAGTTGCGAGACTTGGGACTTTTTTACAAGTTTGTTTTTGATGGGATTAGATATTCTTACTCAAAATTTACAATTGCATTAAAATAAATGTTATCCCTGTTCGGAGGCAACTCACTTTATTCATGTTATATTATGCGCAATTTCTTGGAAAGATAAGTCAAATTAATACTATGTATTATAAAAGTACCAAATCGTAATCATTTCGCACATTCATTCATAATTCACTCCATTTCTTATCAAATTATAACTATTACAAATTACAACGCACATCATTCATACGTAAAACTAATCGTTATCGTTTCATTGAAAACATCCGAATTAAAATGTCATCGACATAAATAAGGGAGTGTACACACTCCATAGGTGGCAGGACGAAAAAGCAATGAGGAAGAGTTCGGAAGAGAGCGCCCGCTCTCTAGGACAAATGGCGGCGACAGCTGAAACCAGGGCCGTGGCTGCCGAGGGGGACCTTCGAATCGAGCGAGAGTGGAGGATATCTTTACAGGTCAGTGAAGGAAAACTGTGGAAGAATTTGTTATTAAAAACGTAACAGCTGTTTCAATTGATATTGTATAATCAACATTGTGATAAAATGTAAGATTCTCCTGCATTTACTGTTAACTTGTTGTGATGCCAAAAAATTATGTCTAGTAAGTATCTCTAAAATATTATCTTGAGACTAAAATATTGTTCTTTGGTGTTTTTTAAGGATTCCATGGTTCGAGATCGTGACAAGATATCAATGCTGACGCAGGAAGTGGAATCATTGAAGACGGTTGGACAGGTAAATCTCTGAAAAAAAATTTCTAAACTACATAAGATAAAAAATTAGTATTTATTTAACCATTTCTTTCAAATGAAATATCTTAGAATTATTTTTATAGCGATTAGCGGTCAGACTGCTGAGTCTGACTACAGAAAAGCCATAATTTTAGTTAGTATGGAGCTTATTTTGTGTCCAAATGAAAAAAAAACCAAACATATTGTATATTAGGTATTATTTATAGGTTTTTAAGTTTTAAAGGCACTGCATTTCAGAAGTCCACACTCAAGTTAGTTACAAAGGATTCTTAAAATTCAGGCGGCGAACATGAAATAACTTTTCTGATTAATTTGTTTACATTTTATTTAGGACTAGCTGACCCCCGCGGTTTCACCCGCGGTAATTATGGAGTACCTACTAGTTTTCTTTAGGACTTTTATGAGTGGCACTATAATATGATTTACGCAATAATACAGGAAGTATTTCCTTTCAAAATCAATTAACGGTTTCGATTCCCGCACAAGTAAAAAGTTTTTTTTTTAATATAAAACAGTTAAGGTTTTGAAGAAAATTGGCTCCCAGAGTCTTAACCTTTAACTACTGACGTGGTTTTTTTTCACGTAACTTCTGACGTAGGGGCCTGGCCGGCCCGCGACTTAAAATGTTTATATTATCGATTTATTAAGGTTTTTAAATTAAAATATATTATTTACGTACTTGAATAAGTATCGTTAAATAAAACAAATATTTTTAAGACATGTTTTTGATTCTTATTTTCTCTTATTTGACTATTTAGAAATTAGGTTACATTTTTTTGGTGAAAAAATATGAGATCAGAAATCAGTACGTATTTCTTAAAAAAACTAAACAAAAACAATAAACTAACTTCCATTATTAAACTTCAATAGTGTGTTTAATAAACTACATACAATCAAATATTGTTGCCAAATAAAGAATATAAAATTGCAGTGCACCAAATCTCACTAATTAGACACTTTCTGGGAAAACTTTCGTTGCACATTGGAGGCAAATCTTGTTCAGTTACTTCATCAGATTCCGAGTCAGGAGAATCTTCGTTATGTCCGTGTTGTTCAGGAATAAATGTATCATCGAGGTTCTCTTCCTCTGAACCACTAGAATCCTCACAATTCACCCAATATGAAATAATTGATTGATCACGGATACCGGGCACAACAGATCTCTTAGTTTTGGAATGACGTAAGTTATCGTCGCTATTTATCTTCAGTTTTCTCCCGGATGATGTACTTGGTTCCATTTTAAATTAATTTACCCAAAAACTGTAAAAAAAGATAAAATTAATAACTACAATTATTTTCAAATTGTTACACAAGTACTGACGATGGGTCACAGAGGCCCGCAGAAATTTTTGAAATAAATTTACTCACTGAGATTTAGTTCACCGACACCAACTCCACGTCTCACGGCTTTGGCTTCACTAAATTCGAAGCTACTACAAGTGGCGTACGCGTCGCGAGCGAGGGAGGGGAGTAATTTGACAATATTACTGTCGTTCGGCCGGAGCGGCCCCCACGTCAGCAGTTAAAGGTTAAAGAGTTTTTTGTTGTTGCGGATTTGGCCTGCTACGCCCACTTGAAAAATGCTCGCTAGACTCAGTACGGTATGCGCTGCAGTCAACCTTCTTGACGCATTATTTACTCTTCTAGAAATACATAGCGTTACAAGAGGAGCAGCATTTACTGAGAACTCAGTACAGCGAGGCGCAGAAGACGCTGGAGGAAGTGGGAGCGACGTTGAGCGAGAACAAGTTGCAGCTCGCGGAGTTATTGGAAAAAGAAGCGCGCTCATCCACCACCGACGAGGCGCCTGCGTGGACCAGCGATAAAGACGCGACGGCGTGCACCGCCTGCGCTAAGGAGTTCACTATCGCGAGGCGAAAGGTGAAGAAAAAAGTACTGACATACATTTTTACATTTAGAATTTCACATTGCCCTTTATCCTTCAGTAGCCTCCCCCCCCCCCCCCATGCTGTTTTACTCGCGTCAATTTCGAAATACCCGCAAAAAAAATCATATCGGTTCAAAAGTACTCTATTGAATATTCGAAGACCTGAATTACAAGTAACTATGCCAGCGGTTTTATCCTCACTAATTTTAGCATTCTCGCTTGATAAAAAGTATCCTACGTGTCACTCTGAGATACTGTAGGTGTAGGTACTTACCTACTGTCAGTGCAAGAATTTTTAGTATCGGCTCAACAGTTATAGAGATTATCCCCGACATCCATTATTTATGAACTTTACCTCTTTAATATTATACTCGTATTAGTGTAGATATTATGAAAGCGTAATGTAAATTTTATTGTAATTTCCAGCACCATTGCAGACGATGTGGCCACATATTCTGTGGGGCGTGCAGCGAGAAAACCGTCGCGTTGCCTGGCAACACCAAGCCCGTGCGAGTGTGTGACGCGTGCTACGCTGAAGTGAGACTTTCCTAGTTGATCTATGTAGGTACTATTTACGCAAATGGGTTGGGGTGAAATTTGTGTGATGAACACAGGGTTTCACTTTCTAGTCTGGGAGTGTTTATATATCTATAAGTACTATAATATGTAATTATATGTAGTATATACCACGTTACCACGTTTGCTTGGTTTCCAAGACAGTGTTAGTGGTAGGGTTAGTGTGGGATCAAGTGAAGTGCTATCATTATTATTTGATTGACCAAATTAAACCGATACCTACATAGAAAAATCTGTCTGCTGTAAGACCGTAATTCTTTTGTCATACGTAATTTTTTTGAGTGTAATTTAAAAAGTGGTATAACGGTATTAATTAATAAGCACTAGTATCGATTTAATTTGATCATGTATTAAAGACGATTCCAGAAGTGTGATATTCAATTATCAAAATTTTCATTTTAATGCAATGCTTTAAAGATTTCAATTTAGTGACCCCATTATCTAGATCTGCTTTCATTATTACATATAATATTAATCTATAACGTAGTGCTATTTAAGACTCGATGGAAGTCACACGGTTGCAAAATGCCTGATCTACAGTGCGGAACTTAATTTTAGTTACATAATAATATTATGTACTATCCACCTAAGATTCGTTAGATATTTTTCAGTTTTTTTGCGGTTATTCTATCGTGTAATTACCACCGTGTTTAAAGTATCTAACTAGTGCGAATGTTCCAACTATTGAGTCGCGTTCCTTTTTTGTATAGAAAAAAAGGAAAATAAAAAAATGCGATCGAATAGTTAAAATATTCACACCAGACCTTAAAACAGACCAATCTGTTTCGCGTGCAAACGGCCAAGTTCAATATTTACAAAGAAAATCAAGTTTCAAAAGTATTATAACAAAATGGTAAGACGATACGTTGAACGGAAATTTATCTTCTTAAGTCTTCACTCTTCTTATTTATCTACTTATATATTTTTTATTTAAATATATTTTGAACCGCGTAGTTGTTGACTTTGCACAATCTATTTCATACTTTTAATCAGTTGTTTCTTTTTTATTTGAACAATCTTTTTCCTTTTCTGTTAGTTTTTCACTTCTGGTGAATATTTTACTAACGGTTATAATTAAAAAAAATAAGTAGGTAAGTAACTTTACTGTATATAATTTATAAATAATCCAATGATTTGTTATCAAACGATCAATTTTATACGATTTTTTTTTCAAATACGTTGAAATTTAGAGAAAATGAATGAATTATATAGGTAACAAAATGTTATAAATTGTTAATATTATTAATTATATTGCATAAAATATAAATAAATATGAGGAATAATCATGACTACGTCTTTTTATTTATCTTCATAGTTTATTTTCATGTATAAACTTCTCGTTTAATTAAAAGCTTATTAGTTATTACAAACTTAAATATTTTTAACCGTTAAGTTTTATACATATTTATTTTCAAAGTACAGTAGACTAGTAGTTAAGCATAGGTACCTACTACACGTCTACAGAAAAGGATTTAGTACGGTAGGTAATTTTATCCCGGCATTCCCACAGGATCTCCGGGATTAGCGCGGGTGAAACCGCGGGGAACAGTTAGTATTACTACACTACTTTTTGAAAGTGCTAGTATATAGTCTCGTCTTGGCAACATTTTATATGAAAATGTTTTGTTGGGATACTTATTACCCGCAATAGTCACATTAAAAGGAGTACTAATTCCAATTAATGTTTTCTTAAATGTCAATAAATTTATGTAATATATACAATAATAAATTCATGAAAAAAATGACTGGTGTTTCATCATACGCTATTTATATTTGTCAAACTTTTTTATATACCTACATAATATAACTATTCTATAATAACTAAATAACTAAAATTGATTCGCGAAACAAAATGATGTGATAATAGATATGAACAGATACTGGTGTTTATTCAGACATGAGGTCTTCTAATATCTGCTGCATGGCCTCAGGATTATCCTCTGGTACCTGAAATATTCACAAATTTTTTTATTATGGAGGATGAATCCTCTATGAAATTAAGTTTTATTATCTTAATCTCTAAACGGAACCTGTACAATATATCTACTAGTGCCGCCAAAAAAACACTCATACTCAACATTCATACATACAGTATGAGTTTTTTTGGCGGCACTTATTATCTTCCGAGAGGCAAGATATTATTATTATCTTCCGAGATATATTTTCATTTGAAAAATATTTCAAACAGATTTAATTTTGTTTTTGTTTTTTTTTAAATACTGATTTATTAATAATGATTATAGAATTTTTTCTTATGAAAACCGCCAAAGGTGGCAACTTATTTATAACTATCCTATTTCATATCGGAAGTAAGGATTCCCTTTGACTTATTCTTTTTATAGCGAGAGTCCTTCAAGGGCCGATTGTATCTAGACAAGCGGGAGCGTGTCTAGCCAAGTTCAATATTTATCTTATGTCATAACTTACCCAGTGTCCAGAACCAAACACCGACCAAAAACTTAATCGGTGTGCCTTCTTGTAAAATCCGTTTCGGGTCCCTTGTATTTTGACTCTCCTTGTATCCTTGAATTCGTGTGACCCAAACCATTTTAGTTTATGCACCCAGTTTGATGCACCTATAAAAACATAACAATAATCATAAATAGCACCTATGAAGAAAATAGCCAGTTGCAAACTTGCAAACAAAAGGGCGCCGAATGTACGAACTTGTGCAAAAAATTACTGGTTATATAGGTATCTCAGGAACAGTTTATTCATTTCCAATGTCGACTTTATTAGCTTTGACCTCTTTTAACTACATATGAACCTATGGCTAAGCATCGTTTTTTAACCGACCTCTTCAAAAAGGAGGTTATCAATTCTAATGTTTATATATTTTTTATGAATGTTCGGGCATAACTCCATCACATAAAGACGGATTTGCAAAATTCTTTATCTTTTACTTATTATTTCTTGTTTACTTTTTCGTTACAAGTTATATCAAAATAGAAAAGAACTTACCAGCTAAAGGGGTAACTATATCCAAGTTTCCGTTGTAAACTGTAACTTTTAAATCTGTTGTATTTAAAATCATTTCCACTGTAAAAATAAATTACATTTGAGTAATAAATAAAATAATTTAATAGGTAATTATAACTATGACATCTGACGCCAGCTATGATTGATATCTTGCAAATAGAGTTCCACTTCCACAAACTTTTTCACCCGCGGGCCGCGGGCAACGCTTTTATCTAAACTAGCACATATTTATACAAAACAAATCCTATATATTGTGTTGCTTAAAGCTAAGCTTAAAATACCTGTGGAATTACCGCATAGTAATCCGTTCAGTAGTTTTGGAAATTAACGTGAACAGACACGTGCACTCTACTGTTTTATTATATAGTCGGTATAGGTAGATAGATTGGATAGATAACTTACAGAACTTAGCCGAAGGCACAAGGAAACTCTCCGTTAGTTGATCATAACATTCCTCCGACCTATAATTCCATTCCAAGCTCTGCTTGACGACGTGAGAGAGCGTAGGTTTTACGTATCTGTTGACTTTCACCGCCAGCCTGTCGAGAGCCGGGTACGGCGTCACCTGATTCACGTTGTTAAAGTTTATTTCTCCCTCGGCCTCGTTGACTAGGATCTGGAGCATCAACGACTCCAGCTTCCTCGCCGTCGCGTAGTCTTGCCTGTCGATGTAGTTACACATGTCCCTTGTCATGTTCGTCACTGCTAGAAAAGCGTGCTGGTCAATTATGCCCTGAGGAGTTTGATATTGTTCGGTAAGAATTGATTCGTGTAGAATTAATAGACATAGAACCGCATTCAGCGCACGGCGAGTCATGTAATTTCGAAGGTGATGGAAACTACTAATTATGCCGCGATCGGCGCAAACGCATAATAACGCGCCACTCACACACACATTGATTAAATTTGTACTTCAATTTTGAATGAAACTAACGTTCTATACTGAGAACTGTAATTTTTAAAGATTTGTTTTCCGTGCAACCGTCGTCGTCACTTTTGCCGCCCCTCATTTTTGTAGTGCTGGGCATTTGCCTGGCATTTCCCCTTAGATCTGACCCTGATTTTAAGTAGGTATGTGTAATATATCTAAATATAAACTAAATTTTTGAAGTCTACACGGTAAAAATTTCGTATCGACATTTACTATTGACCCATTTTACAGCTCGTCTTTACTAACACTAAGAATTTTGCTTTAGCAATGCCTCTCATTTTCATAGTGAAATTCTCAATAGAGCATTAAAGTCGGGCTTTAAAATGCTTCCATAGAAAATTTTACCCAGTGGTGTACTTTTTGGTATCGTTTTTTGCATTATACAATATAGTACATGTCTCCATAAAATGTAGAGGGGTAATATTGGTACTTAATATGTAATTTGCGGCGATACTAACCATATTGTAAAGGAAATTTGGAAATACCAAGGAACTTTCTTTGGGATCCACCCATCCGCTGCCGATACCTATGCCTTTGAGATTCATCTTCAGACTCTTCTTTTTGATTGCCTGTAATCATGAATACATCGAGTATTATGATTATGTTCATAGAACCAGAAGGATTTTATCATTGTTGTGTATACTTTAAAATTACCTACTTGACTACGAGCTTTCGTATAACAATATTCCAGCCAGAATTATTTGACCGAAGGGGATACCAAGCGGCGAACATTTAAAACTGGTTATCATTGATAAATATTGTCTATGTAAACGTATAAGTTATTTTACACAACCTTACGTATAATAAAACACATAAGTCCGCCGCCGTGTCTGCCGCATGAAAATCCGTTCAGTAGTTTTTAGAACAGACAGACACGCAGCGGAGGACTTTGTTTTATAATATATCATTATATACCCTACTATATCCATAACAGGTAAACATGCTTACCGTGTGTAAGTAGTACGCCAACCTCGGACATAATTTCCCTCCATAACTCTGACCGAAAATATACGTTGGAGTCCTGCGAAATTCCTTGTGGTCTCTATAAAAGGCTTTGATCGCTTTTGATAAGTCCATCGCTGTGAGAAAGTGAACCAGTGGCATGTATAATAAATCTCTAGGGTAGGTACCTACTTATAGTATAATGACGTAGCAGTGTTGTTGTAAGCGATGGTTTGTACATCGTGCATCGTGGCGGTGTGGCGTGGGTTCGATTCGTATTTGGAATAGACTAACTCTATACTATATTCATTATATTCTCTGTGGTACTTACTTAAATAAAATTTTATGTTGCGCACAAATACACACTTTGAACTTTGATCTGAGCGATGTCGATTATAGCTCATTGTGTTAATAAATTTTTATACCAACGTCAATGCAAAGCAATTTGTTGAGTAGGTACCGTGACCCACTGAATAAATTAAAATTTCTTAACAAATAGCACAATTTCAGCTTCGTGGTTATGTCGCTGACTGTACCTTGTGTTACTCAAATAATAGGTATAGCTGTTCCCACGCGTTTTCACCCGCGCGGATTTTGTAATAGGCCTTATTCTATATCATTCAAGGGTATATCTTTTAATTAGTGAAATAATTTTTCTTAATGCTTCAGTCAAAGGCATTTATACCAACTACTCGACGTTGTTTGACTAGCGATAGAGTCCGCCGAATGCGGCTCTTGTACATATGGATATTGACTGACTTTAATACTTATAATAAATATCGTTGGCTTCAGTAGTTCCAGTGATTACTTCTTGTATTCAAACTTGAAAACTTGACCTCTTTTTAATATACGTTATTAGTATACAGTATATTTCATTAACCTCACCCATTTCTCGATCAGTTTTCACGTAAAGCGATTTGTCATCGGCATAACTGAAGCCTGTGCCCACAGGATGGTCTATTAATAACACATTTTTCCCATTCACCTGAAATTTCATATTCGTTGTTGTAATATTTACTGCTACTCTGCTTTTCCATTTCTCTTTAATTTAAAATCAAAATTCTGTTCTCATTTTACGAAAAGGTATATGATTGGATAAATGTAAGTAGGTATAAAAACAAATTAACTCACATTTGCATTTATAATAATACTAGCTGTCCCCGCCGGTTTCACCTGCGGTAATTTCGATGTTCCCGCGGGAATCCCAGAATATACTACCTAGATACGTATAAAACTATAAACCTTCCTCTTGAATCACTCTATCTATTAAAAAAACCGCATCAAAATCTGTTGCGTAGTTTTAAAGATCTATAAGCAAACATAGGAACAGACAGATAGCGGAAAGCGACTGTTTTATGCTATGTACCTATGTAGTGATACTAGCTGTTTCCCGCGGTTTCACCCGCGGTAATTTCGGACTTCCCGCGGGAATTCCAGGATAAACTATACGTATAAACCTTCCTCTTGAATCACTCTATCTATTAAAAAACCGCATCAAAATCTGTTGCGTATAGTTCTAAAGATCTAAGCATACAGACAGACAGCGGGAAGCTACTTTGTTTTATTGTTTTATACTATGTAGTGATAGTAGCTGTTTCTCGCGGTTTTACCCGCGTTAATTTCGGAGCTTCCGCGGGGATTTCGGGATAAAAGTACTTACCCTATGTCCTTTTTGTACCCCTGACAATGTATAGGTGGCTTAACTTTTTCCGACACTTCCAACAATTATCGTTATATTTCAACCAATTTACACAAAACCTTGACAAACTATGTATGTAGGTAACTACCTAAACCTTCCTCGTGTATTATTCTATCTATGGGTGAAAACCGCATGAAAATCCTTTCAGCCGTTTTATAGTTTATCGGGAACAGACAAACAGGCGTGGCGGAGGAATTTGTTTTATAATAAAATTATGTAGTGAATAGTGATGGACTAGCGCGGTTTAACCCGCGTTATTTTCGAATTTCTCGCGGGAATTTCGGGATAAGAATTACCCTATGGATAAAAAGTACCCCTGACAACATATGATATGCAAAATTTCATATTGATCAGTTGAGTAAGTATAGCTAAAGCATGAAAAGCGTAACAAATAAATAACCTGACACTCCTATTATCGTTTATATTGTAATATTAGTTTAATTTACTAAATTATGCAAACCCATGTGTGATTGCGTGGTTGAAAATCCATATTAAGTGGGCCAATTTCGGCGAAATTCGCCAAACCAGAGGCGGCGAGCCCTGGTCCTCCTTGTATCCATATCACGAGTGGCTTATGATCTGCTCTCAGATGGGTACCGTCGGCATAATAGAGCCAGTAAAACAGGTGTGCGCCAGGCCGTACCTCCACGTATTTTTGTACACTCTGCCATGGACGTTTGCTTAATGCTTCCAAGTAAGGATTTAATTCTAAAAACAAATGTCAAAATATTTATTTACGCTGTTTAAAGTTTTCCCCCGTGGTTTACAACTGCGAAAATTACCCTATAGCCTTTTCAGTTACTCCTGACAACATGTATACAAAATTACATTATGATCGATTGAGCCGCTAAAGCGTGAAATCGTTACAAACAAACCAATAAATAAACTCCTATTATTCGCATTTAATTAATAGTAATGATGCTTCTAAAGACTGCGTAAATCTGTTTTTATGATTTTACTTTTAATCATAAAAACGTTAAAAAAATACTAAATGTACCTATTGTACAAAAATTCACATTTCCTGTAGGAAGATTTCTTCCAACCAACTTTTGATTGATAGGATCTACTGCAGTAATATAAGGACCTCTTTCGTATGTCCGCCGGAAACGGAAATGTAAGGAATACACTTAAGTTTATAGTCTGGTTTATTAATAATAATATATTTATAACTTGATTGACAAACACTATCTACGTAAGAAACACTCTTTGTATGAACACGCCTCTATTTTGAAAATCTGACGGTACTATTTCTATAGATAAGAATACATTAATACATATACATTAAGAATACATACTTAGCCGTGATAGCAAATATCAGACCCATTTTATCTTTATAAGTTACTAGCTGTGCCCCGCGGTTTGACCCGCGGTACATTCGGAGTTCCCGCGAGAATTCCGGGATAAAAAGTACCCTATGTCCTTCTCTGTACCCCTGACAACGTGCATGCCAAATTTCATCCAAATCCGTTCAGCCGTTTTTGCGTGATTGAGTAACAAACATCCACACTTTCACATTTATAATGTTAGTACGATGACCAGCGTTTTTTTAAATATCTCGAGTTCCAGATGGAATTTCGTAAAAATCGAAACATGAGTATCTAAGTTAGACCCTTAGCAATACAATAAAAAAAACGCATTCAATTTGCTGCAGCAGTTTTTGCGTAGCATGAATACAAACATACAGACAGACAGACAAAAATTCTAAAAACGGTATTTTTGGCTTCTATATCACTCATAGAGTCGCCTAAATTTATATTTTCTTATTTATCTCCCATGTACAGACATCGACCTGTTACAATTTTATTATATGTATAGATTTGGACTAATTGTAATTTATTGTGCTAAAATTTAAGTAAGGATATCAGAAATATTCTAATGGGTAATTAGAAATATTGTAATCCGTGAAAGATTAAAAAAAAATTGGTCTTGACATCGATATTTAATATATTGCTAGACTTGCTCTACTATTCTATTCCAACACCTGTACATATTTAATTTTTACGTTATCTTACCTCCACACACTAAAGATGTCACGGCGCAGAGAAATATCCAAGTTACTGTTGCTGACATTTTTATTATCTACTTTCGTCAGGAACTCACTGAGACACTCGCTTGCTTTACACAATATGTGCTCTTTGAAATAGTACCAACACGTTTAACGACACATCAGGACATACGTGATATCATCCTATTTTTTTAAATTAATTAATCAAGTAAATGGTCAGATGTGAGCATAGGTAGTTTACACGCCACGCTCATTCCAACTCGTTAGTACCTATACTAGCAGTCACGAGTTCCCCTTTACAGAGGACATACGTTGTAAGTGGGAGTAGGACTTTTCGATCAATCTTTAGCGAAAATACCAGAGTCGCGACAATCCAATATCATACGAATTACCACCAGCACCGGCATGTCACCACTGCTCGATAGCTGACGATAATGTCACAATATTTGGTATTTTGAAAATATTTATGTATCGTGAGTGAACTACGAGGGCAAGGGCAATGAAATGTCAAACCATTGTCTTAATAATGTTTATTGAAATATATATATACGCCTCATGATTTAGTTTAACTTACGACTTAATAACTAAATATGAATTGTACCAACATTTTGTTATATTTCTCTAATTTCTAATAACAACCAAACAAAAGTATAGTAAATGTCATCATTGCAGTATGACTTGTTTATACATAACAAACCCTCTCAAACATTGTTAAATTTTACAGAAGTAAATCTATAAACGAACCAAAAACATTTCTATTGTTGGTTACTCTATAATATTTTGGACGCCTCCTGTTTGGAGGAGTGGTCTCCTGGTCCTTGTCCCCGCTGAACAATTCCATGGTTGATGAAACTTGTACTTTTTCTGTACTCGCTTCAATTTCGTCCGGTTTTGAAGGTTTCACCTGAGGCAGTCCCGCCACGTGTCCCGAGGAGCCGGGCTCGTATGCGTTCGGATAGCCGGCGTCCACTTCGACTTCATATACAGGCTTGAGACTATCTACAAAGGCAAATTGAGGAGTTTTTGGGGGATATCATAGATATAAGTTCCGTCAATGTCTTAAAATGTTTTTTTATAAACTACAATGCTGTTAAGGACACCAATTTAATGCAGTTCCAGTTTTCTAATGTCTGAATTATAATAAGTTAAGACTATAAGTATTTTCAGACTGATTTCTTCGCTTCAGTGTTCGCACTGATCCGGAAATCCGGAAAATAATTCTATAATTTATTAATAGCACCTAAAGTTTATTAACGCTGCATGCTGGTTAAATGTAAGAAAATGCATATTAAAGAAAAGATGATCAATTTCTTCATCGGCAGTAGATAAGTTCTATATCCTAGGTACCTAGGTATGCCAACTTATAGACAAACAATTCAAAATATAAATGCTTCGAATATTTTACTGTAAAAACAATTTCGAAATAGTCAAGTACATGCGTGTAAGTTTCAATATGGTACATTTTGCGTTAGTGGTACCTATAACATTACGCATTTAGTGTAGATAAAAACAATGGACTAACCGGAAGGATTGATATCCGTTGGAGGTCGATAGAGATTGTGGTCAAAATATCCGCCGGACCAATACGGCGGCCTTGTTGCGGGGTATGTTTTTGTAGAGGTAGCGGCTGTCATGGTCGTAGGCCTCGTTGTCGTCCGCTTTGTGAAATGACCTGAGAAAATTTGAAATAGAATCTGTTTTGAAGATAAGGTTGAATAAATTTGCTTGGCCGACTAATTGAACAAACCAATTGGTCGTAATTAGCATCTATGACTATGGTCTATAGAATATTTCTACTCCGACTCTTCTCAAGCAAGTTATGGGAAGAGTCCAGCCGAGACGACAGATGGGTTAAATATACCACGTATAAACGACGATATAAACTTTTATATCTATATTCCCCATTAAAAAAAAACCGAGTCGGACTTGCACACCAAGGGCTCCGTACGTATTTGTGGGTATGTAAATACATACTTTGATTGTCCATCACGAGAATCGTGTCCTAAAATTTAAATAATTGAATTTTTTTTACTTACTATTTTTTCGGATTTTCCTCATAATTTTAGGTCAACGAGAAGTACCCTATAGGTTATTACACCCTTGCGAGTTGCGCGTATAAAAATTTAAAAAAATGCGTTGACATTGGAATTTTTTTTTTTATAGCTCCAAAGGATTACTGATCTGAGTATTTAATATTAATTAACCGACTTCAAAAAAGGAGAAGGTTCTCAATTCGCCGCGTACCTATGTTTTTTTTTTCAATTTGATACCTCTACGCGTTCCGAAAAACACGTTCCGAAGAGAAAGGGACAGACAGACAGACAGACGAACGGCGAAGTGATCCTATAATGCTTCTTTTCCTTTTGAGGTTTGGAACCCTAATAATAAATGTCCTAAATAACTACTTGAGAGTTGAGACTCTGGTAAGTTTTAAAATTCCATACGCGTATTTAGGTATTATTTAATTATTATGTATTATTTATTGCCTTTAGTGAATAAATGTATACCAGGTCGTTTCGTGGGGCGATGCCCATGAGATTCCTGCGTCTCTTGGTCCGGCCCGTTGCTCCCGGGTTTGTACGTTTGATGTGTGGACACAGTTGTCGTTTTTGGAGGCAGCACTGTCGGCTCGTTTGTCACCTGACCTGTGCTGACAAATCATAGTTAAAAACCATCCAAAATCGTCAAATGCTTTATGCTGCTGTCTATGGCGTCGTAATTAGAACCTCTAATAAGTTTGGTATTTCTTAATAACTGCAAGGGACGACCGTCCTCAGAGCAAGTTTTTAGCGAGAACCAAAGGCATTTCTTCCATCAATTTAGTGTTGTATAAAAATTGTTAAAAGTGGATTTTTTGTGCCGTTTTGCACAGTAAAGTTTTGTATCTATATGTGTATTATAATGTGATATCTCGAAATTCTCCGGCATCCACAGCAGCTCCGAGAAAGATCTTGCAGTCTATGGCAATATATGAATTCTATTTTCACCCTCTGTTCCCTTGGATCCACAATCAGGCTCCACCAGAGAGCTTATACAGTAGATTATACGAATAAACCACAAAACATGTCATTTTATACGATATATTTATGTGAGAGCCTAAGATGAGGTAGATAAGTATCATATTAAGTCAGGGATAATGTTAGTTTTATGCTCGAGACTGCTACTATCTGCAAAAGTCTAAATTTAGTTTATAATGGTTTTACCTAGACAACACGAGAGCTTTTTCTGCTCCTGTATTTTATTTAAATTAATTAAATAGTTTCATATAATACCAGGATAATATGGTGGTTGCGAAGGGTTAAATGGATGGCCAAAGTTCCCTCCTCCCCAGTTGGGGCCCCACGGAGGATACGAGATGAACGTTGCTGAATACGAAGGCGCTGGCGTTGTTTGCGGTCGTCCAAATGGAGGCTGATTCAGCAGCCCGAAAAAGAACCGTTTATCGTTGTACTTCACCTGTGCATCTTGATTTTGTGGAGCTGGAAAAATGGTAAAGTTATATTTGAATTTGATTTTGCTAAATTGCAAAATCGTTTGTACCTAACCTGGAAAAATGTACATATAGTATAAATTTTTTTCTGGAATCTACACTAACCTACCATATGGCATAGCTACCAGAGAGCTAGATGGTGCCGTGCACCAGAGCCCCCTAGGTCAAGGGACGCTTGGACTCTGACCAGCAAACCTAAAATTTTTAGATTTTCGCGTTTTGAGCACATTATATTATGTAAAATTACGCGGGACTTAAACGCGATGTTGAACTTGAACTCAGCCGAAACGTCAGGCAAAAAAGGTAATAAAAAAACATCGCGTTCAAGTCCCGCGTAATTTTATATAATATAACCTAAAATTTAACTAGCAAAGCATTCTCCCACTTTCAGAATCTAAATAAAATAGGTTGTGACACGACTTTAATTATGGCAACTCATTTGAAAGAAAGTGTCCTGCAGTGTACGATAAAGAAATGATGATAAAGTAGTTTTAACCTGATCAAACTTAAATCCCAGTATTTCTTTGCATCAGGAACTTTCTTTCTTTGATTAACTAACTATTACGCTTCTAACATCTATAAAGAGGTAAAGTTTGTAAAAAATTAGAGGAAATGTATCTCTGGAACTGCCACTGAAATCATTCTAAACAATATTTCACTGATAGTGCCACTGGAGTAGGTATAGGTAGCTGTATAGTGTAAAGTTCGATGCAAGTAGGTAATTAAGGTCTTGAAATAGGAGATGGGATATAGAGGGATGGGATCCTGATTTATAGAGTTATCATGGGAATCCTGAAATTATAGTTTAGCTCCGAACTTCGAATTCTATACTTACGTCCATTTACATTTTCGTCATAGTCCTCGATTTTATCACACTCATCGTCAGGCTCGTCTTGTTGACTGTATGTTGGTCTATTTATTGGGGCACCATCTCCGAGTAATAAATCGTAAAATGCTGCGAATGTTCGCGATCTGACCTCATTATCCCTTCCAATTTTTCGATGCGGAGCAACTTTATTTGTTGGGCACTTATTAGGATTTACTGTTACGGCATTAGATGGTACCACTATGACAAAATATATAATCTAGAAATAAGAGACAAAAAAATTGTTGAAAAAGAGTTTAGCAGTAAAACTTTTTATAAATTCCACGCACGATGCGTAGGTAAGTTGCATGACCAGTTCCGATACCTGTCGAAGTTTAAAAGTCGTAACTATTTGGTCTAAGTCGTGTATCAGATACTTTCCATTATTTTAGTTGCATTTGCATTCCACAATCATTAACCTAGTGCAGGTTCATTAAGTCTCAAATGAGTAGATAAATAGATACAAGAGTTATTTAAATAAAGTAGGTATTGCTAGATTTTTCTTACACATCGATAAAAATAATGCCTGATACTCGTAATAATCGAAGAAACAAACAATTTAATATCTTTATTTTCGTTCAGTATTTTCATGTTTTCTCTAGATAAAATTTTACTAGATTTGTCAGGTTCGTAAGGGGTACAAACCTGGCAGAGGAGTAAGTAGGACGTTGGTAGATATTATAGGTATATAATAAAATATATACTACTTACCTACTCCTCTGCCAGATTTGGAACAATACACATCCAAATTATTATTATTATTTTCTCTGTGAATAGTACTGATTGTAAATCATTCAACTTCTAAAGGCCATGGCCTTATTTATTGAGGTTCAGCAACCTCTCCCACCTTACGAACCTGACAATTCTAATAAAATTATTATTTAAACAAAATAAAATAGAAAATACAAATTTTTTGTTAAAAAAAAATGTCAAAACAGAATACAAAATACCTACAGCAAGTTTTCAAAAAAGTTACAGCATACAGCTGCCTGGTTACAGATTCTTTCAATAGGTAGCAGGTTAGTAGGTACCTACAATAAACTCAATCACCATTACAATCTAATTGCCTACTTAGATAGCAAGAAACTTGTAAAGACATTGCAACTAGGTAACTACGAAAGAAATAAAGCGTGAAAACATAAAAAAGCGACTCACCAATAACAATCCGTATGAAGAGTATCTCGCCGACCAACCATCAACTTTCATTTTGGAGTTGATATATTTTTTATTTTTTAATAAAATTATACAACAATTCAGTCTTTGAAACTTTTCGCACGTAATGATTGACTAGTATTTATGTTAACTACACTTATGCCTCGCCACCACTCTGGTACACCCACGCACAGCGAAGCTTGAGAAACATTTGCAGAAGCGCCGAAGTCGGACTACTTAGGCAACGGCCGGATCCTTATAAGCGAGATTATATTTTGTTCGAGTATTTGTATTTAACGAAATCAACATGTGTACCGTTATGAGTTATGTTTACTACTAGCTCTCCCGCGTGGTTCCACCCGCCATAATTTCGGAGTTCCCGTGGGAATTCCGGATTACAATGTTCCTATGTTACACAGGGACAATGTAGCTTTCTAATGGTGAAAGAATTTTTGAAATCGGTCCAGTAGTTTTTGAGTAAAATCGTAACAAACAAACATAAAATCAAATCAAATCCTTCCTTTTAATTTTAGTAGATATAGATCAAATCTAGTTATCGTTAAAGTTAAAAACAAACGTTTAGAGGTCATTACTAATTATTTAAAAAAAAATTGTTTTTGTAAAATGCATTTAAAAAATAATTAAAGCATTTCAATACTTGGTAGCATCTGGTACTTGGTGAATCTATCTGATGATTTGTGCATTAATTTTGACAATGCTGCTACTATACATAGTTTTTTAATAAATAACTCTACCTAACTCTTCTACTATATTTTTTACAAATGGGTCAAAATACGATTTTGGGGCAGGATCAGCACTTTTAGATATTCGAACCGAGGAAAATATCAAACTACTAGCTGTTCCCCGCGATTTCACCCATGTTAAATTTGGAATTCCTTCGGGAACTCCAGGATTAAAAGTACCCTAGTCCTTCTCTGTACCTTTGGCAACGTGTAATGCAAAACTTCATGACAATCAGTTGAGTAGTTAAGCCGTGAAAGCGTAGATATAACAAACAAACTCACTTTCGTATTTATAATAAGGATGTATTAAATAATATCAATATTGCACAATATGCAACTTATTAGCAATCGCACGGGCAGTATAGCTTTTAAGTATAATTACATAAATAAATAAATAATTGGGTCCAGGGTGTGAAAATCAAAATTCTAATTAGTCCAATTCGGTGACAAGCCCGCTGGTGTCTGCCCACTTGGGTTGTTCTGCTCACGAAGAGCTGGTGGCGGGAGTCGACTTAGCCCATCTTCCCCCTTCATATTTGGCTTGTCACCGACTTCATACCGATCAGTGGTAGCACAAACCAATAATAATATTACGTGTGTTTTTGTCTTTTGGATTAAATCGGTATTTTGTTATTTTTAGCTTTTTATTTTTAGTTTTTTAGTTTTGTGTTTTTGGAAGTCGGTTTTAATTTTTTTGTTAAAATTTTGTTTATTTCTCGCTTTTAAGTGACTTAGTTCGTAATTTCTCTAAGTTACAATAGCCTAATGTCAACTGCTCATCACCTTTTACAAAATATTGCTTTTTCCGATGCAGGGACGTTAATTGTTGAGGAGTTCTCCTAGTACATCACCATCAGTTCTCATTCACTATATACATTGTGACGGGCATAAATTGTTTAGAAACCATATTAAATTTAATGATTCGGAACCCGTGAAATACCCATTATTGAGTAGTTCCGATGACCATCTGACCATCTGTGGTCTTCATCATCAATTCCTCTTCTTCATATTTTGCTTTCCGAAAGCAAAGAAACGTTTTACTATAAAAAATACAAAAATCGCTATAAGTGTTCTGATAATTTTTGAAGAGTTCCCTCGATTACTCCAAGATCCCATCATCAGATCTCGACTTGGTGACAATGGAATCAATTTGGGAGTATCCCCTTTCAAACAAAAAACAATTTTCGAAATCGCTTCAATCGGAACCCGTGAAATACGTATTATTTGTGAGTTGTTCCGATGACCACCTGTGGTCTTCATCATCAGTTCCACTTCTTCAAATTTTGCTTTCCGAAAGCAAATGAACGATTTACTATAAAAAATACCCAAATCGCCATAGGTGTGCCTATTATTTTTGAAGAGTTCCCTCGATTTCTCCAAGATCCCATCATCAGATCCCGACTTGGTGGCAATGGGACCTAATTGGGAGTATACCCTTTCAAACAAAAAAAGAATTTTTCAAATCGGTCCAACCGTCTTCGAGTAATCGGTGAACATACATAAAAAAAAAAAAAAAAAAAACATACATACAATCGAACATAGAACCTCCTCCTTTTTGGAAGTCGGTTAAAAAGTTACCAGTAATGGGGTATTGAGTTAATACTAACTTCGGTATCTAGAATAGTCAATTGATAGTGAGGGTTTAAAAAATATTCAAAAACTAGTACAGTTTTTTTACAGACATTTGAAGTTGAAACTCTGAAAAAGGTTGATTTGAGAAAAGGCATTTTAAAAGTTTGTGTTGAAATAAAAAACACACTTCTACCTGCTTGTTACATACATTTTTAAATATTATTGTAGATTAAGATATGTGAAATTGAAAAAAATTGTGGATTTATTAATAACAATTAAAATTCCGGACGCAATTTTTTCACCGAACTTTACAAAACTGTTTATATCTCGGAAATTAAATGCCGAGAAGGTATCTTTTAGCGTGGACACTGGATGCCCACAATTGGATGTTTTTAACGGAAAACAAATTAGGTAATGTGTATCTCGTCTTTAAAGACACTGATAAATAAGTGGGTAAGTATATGATAAAATTAGGCAGTTTGAATTTTTATAACGTTTTGACCATTTTGAATAAAACTAATGTAATCGTCCGAATATGGTCCGATTTGTAACAAACGAATAAAGTCCGATCCAGTGATTAAAATATTCTCTTTGGTCTGATCGTTAAAAATTTTGGCAACTATAAATATTTCACAAACATTTCGCAAATTAATGTTAAAATAAAGGGGCGGGGTTGTTATGCCTTTAACTAGGACTAAGTAGGTATACTTTTTTGCTTCATCCAAGAGGATAACAGGCCCTCATTACCTACTCCGCTCCGTTATCATAGTTTTCTTTTTAACCGACTTCCAAAAAGGAGGAGGTTCTGCATTCGGCTGTATGTATGTTCACCGATTACTCGAAGACGGTTGGACCGATTTGGAAAATTATTTTTTTGTTTAAAAGGGTAGGTAGGTATACCTACTCGCAAGTTGGTCCTATTGTCTTCAAGTCGAGATCTGATGATGAGTTCTTGGAGAAATCGAGGGAACTCTTCAAAAATTATGGGCACACCTACAGAGATTTTTATATTTTTTTATAGTAAATCGTGTATTTCGGAAAGCAAAATTTGAAGAAGTGGAACTGATTATGAAGACCACAGATGGTCATCGGAACTACTCAATAATAGATAGGTATTGCACGGGTTCCGATTCGTTAACTTTAATATTGTGGTTTCTAAACAATTTATGCTCGTCACAATGTAGGTATGGCGAAATGGAACTGATGGTGATGTACCGGCAGAACTCCTCAACAATTAACGTCTCTGCATCGGGAAAAGGAATATTTTGTAAGAGGTGATGAGCAGTTGATATTAGGCTCTTGTAACTTAGATAAATTACAAACCGACTCACTTAAAAGCGAAAAATAAACCAATTTTTAATAAATGTGTGATGCTACGGGCTGGCGGGTGCGCCTGGCCCGGGGGAATATAGTACGTTTCTTGAGGATGAGGGTCCTAGCGGTGAGGGGGTACGAGAGCGAATACACACTTTATTCGTGATACACAATCATACGTACCCTAAATACTTACCTACTTCTATCTTACATAATAGAATACAGTTCTTATTTACTACGCGACTTAACGAGCGATTGCGCGGTCCTAGCGGGGTTCGCTATCGTACCTATCCCACGGGCGCGTCGCGCGGTCGCGACAGGCCGAGCCTGGACCCTGAGCAGGAAACTTGTTTTCAAGAGAGCCATGTTTTAACTTGGGGAACAATCTAACATTGTCATTGGCGTTTTGCCATAATTGAATTAGATGAAGAGATTTTTATTAACAAGAAACATTGTCATTGACAAATTATTATTATAGACGCCATTATTAAAGAAGAAGAAGAGCAGAGAGAAGGTAATCACTACGGAAGTGAGTGAGGGTGAGATGGGTTAAGTCCACTCCCACTACGAGCTCGTCGCGCGTCGTGAGCAGAACAACCCAAGTGGGCAGACACAAGCGGGCTTGGCACCGAATTCAAACTGATCAGTGGTAGCACAAACCAACAATAATATTATGTGTATTTTTGTCTTTTGGATTAAATCGGTATTTTTTTATCTTTGTTTTGAAAATTAGTTTATCGTGAATAATATGGTGTGGATATGGTGGATTTTGCATAAATAGTGATCCATTAGTGATGAACAATGTGCGGAAACAGTGAAATAAGATGAAATAGGGCGTTCGTTGGGAGGTTTTAGTTTTGCTATACAACTTCCCACAGAGCGTCCTATTAAGGTTCAACTGTGAAGAGTTGCTGTCAAAAGTTCCGGTAAAGCATCGAAATGCATCTCACCAATGCATTTCGATGTAAATTAACTTCAGAAGAAGAAAAATACTACTGAATTGGCGGTATGGACTTAGCTTTTTTTGCCTTCTCCATTGGAGTAAATTTAAAAAAAAAGAAAATTACTTAGTTAAGGTAGTATCCGTAGTATCCCTAAGCGCGCTTGAGAAGAATAACTGTTATTGTTCTGAGGTAGTATCCAGAGAGAAGGTAATCACTACGTAGTATCATTCAGAGGCGCGTTCCGTGGATTCGCACGAATGCACTCGAGCGCGCTCCGTACCCGTTCTGTGGCTTGGTTAAATTTTACTCTGACATCTGTCAGAGTGTAGTTTCACCCGTTCCGTGGCTCAGAGTGCAACAACCAAACAACCATCTCCGAAGCAGGTTAATTTTCACTCTGACAGCTATGTATTGTTTATGAAGTGTCAAAGTTTGCGCCAAAAGCCGAATTCGTTGAAAAAGAAATCAATCGGAGTTCTTAAGAACAAATGGGAGGTGTCGTAGTCACAAAAAGTTTATAATTGGATGTAAAACAGTGTTATTCGCAATGTTAGTTGAGAGAAAACAAATGGCGCCTGAATTTCAAATATTTTGAGGTTATAAAAATAACTCGATCGTTCTGGGTTGCAACTCAAACGAGTGAAATAACCGAACAACGCGCCCAAACCCACGAAACGCACACCAGGTAGTATCTGACATCTGTGTGATCTGTATTGAGTATTCTGTAGTTTGTGGTAAATAGTTCAGGTGTGCGTTCTGTGGATTTGGGCGCAGTTGTTCGGTTAAAATTTCACTCGTTTGAGTTGCAGCCAAGCCACAGAACGATTGAGTTGTTTTTATAACCTCAAAATATTTGAAATTTCAGGCGCCATTTGTTTTCTTTCAACTCACATTGCGAATAAGACTGTTTTACATCCAATTATAAACTTTTTGTGACTACGACACCTCCCCTTTGTTCGTAAGAACTCCGATTGATTTCTTTTTCGACGAAACCGGTTTTTGGCGCAAACTTTGACACTTCTTAAACAATACATAGCTGTCAGAGTAAAAATTAACCTGCTTCGGAGATGGTTGTTTGGTTGCTGCACTCTGAGCCACGGAACGGGTGAAACTACGCTCTGACAGTTGTCAGAGTAAAATTTCACCAAGCCACAGAACGGGTTCAGAGCGCGCCTGAGCGCGTTCGAATAAGTCTAGTTAATTTGTGGTGCATTCGTGCGGAGCCACGGAACGCACACCAGAGAGTATTATTTAGTTTGGGACTTCATTCTCCGTCTACGGGACATTCAGTATCTTTGGTTTGTGGGACATTCGAAATTCGAATATTTCGGGAAATCTGTAATTTTACGCATACGTTCAAGAATGCCAAAAAATCAAAGTAATGTTTATTTGGGCTACGAAGATGAAATTGTAGGGGAAACTAATGAAAGTTTATTAAACTACACAGTGAATAAGATCGGTGGTTTTCCAGTTAGTAATTTAATTCTCAAAAAAAATTTTAATCATTCAATTTATCTTTACGTATACGGTAATTTATTAATTTCAATAAATTGGAAATAATTTGTGCTTGTACTAGGACTGGCCGCCGCTACAGAACCTACAGTTCACGTCGAAGTGTTCCCTGTGTGGTTTGCACAGGTTATTGATCGTGCAATGCTATGCACCACTTGAGAACTCGCCCTATCATCGCACTTTATATGTTTTCGCCTGCATCAGTCCAAATTGCTGGATTCAGTCAGACGGGTCAGTAAATTGATACTTTCGTTTCCAAATTATACCATAACAATAATTAATTGAACCAGTCATTTACACTTGTTTTTATTTATATCTGTTCCCAGCTTGTATTGCAATGCGATGTTTATTTAATTTTAATATCTCCCGACACACGCCCAATACCCACCAGCTTCATCACTGTTAAACAAAGCTTTTTTTTTTCTTAAGTTTAATTGCTGGTGCATCTGTTAGAGATGGTGTAATTCTAACAAACTTGACCGATTGATTCAAACATTATATTGATGTTTTTCAAAATGATGATTCATATTTGTGTTGAGAATACCAGAAGGAATTTAGTAGGTAATTTATGCAGGTGAAGTCGTGGGAAACAACTAGTATTTTTATATACTCGCCGTGTCTAGTTCCGCTCCCGAGGCAAACGGTCGAGCGTCGACACAATCGTACCTAATTGCTAACGTAACCTATAATTGTCTACTAATTTAACTGTCGTGTGTTCGGAGAGTAAACGGTCCTTATAGAAATTCGCCATAGTTTGATTTCAATGCCTATACACACAGCTATAACGTATTTATTAGTTTTATAAATATACAATATATGTATTAAGATGGAAATGAAATAAAAAAAATCAATTTTCTTATCTTAATTGGGGTAGGCCTATGTCCAGCAGTGGACGTCTTTTGACTGATATGAAGATGATGATGATAGATGTTCTTATTAGAATTGTACAAAATTTTTTTTCACTTCCTCAGTTGGATTTGTGTGCGAAGTCAATTTCTTGAAAAATCTAATGAGTCAGGCACTGTGGTAGCCCTGCCTAAAGTTGACACCAACGTAGCCTGGTGTGAAGGTGCTGATGAGTGGGATGACACTGAGGATACAGCCAATGGCAATGTTATGAATATTGACAATGCTCCCAGTCCTAACAATGGTATACAAAGGTAACAAACATAACTATCAAACTCATTTCCTGAAAGTAGATCCTATTTAACATGACAGACAGAAGAAATAAAGAATTTAAATTCTACTTGGAAAATGTAATTACTGTTGAAAATAAAAAGATCTTTATTTAGATTTGGTTTTTTATGATAAATAGCAGAATATGCAACTCTGATGTAATAGATATATGATATTTTTAATACATATATGTATCTTCTGGCATTAGTAATTGCTTACTACAATTATCTATGTATCATATTCTCTGAATAGTTAAGATAAATCACTGTCAATTAAGATAATATGATATTGTTAAATACTAGTTATGAATTATATGAACTTCATTGTTTTACCAGAGTTCATCTCTATTGCAGGAACTCTGATGAGGATGATGAAAGCAATTCATTTGAAGTAGATACTGTAGAGCAAGCTCTTGGAAACTTGCAAGTGTATGATGCACACAATGCCAATATGTCACCCGTCCAAGGTATACCTGCTGTGTGTGATACATTCAGCAGTTACATCTCATAAAAACTAAGCCAAACATTGGCTTGATTCTTTCTGATATCCCTCTCCCATCAGCCTTTCGTAATAAGCATGCAGAACTGTTATTTTAGAATGTACACTGATAAAAATGTGAAACTTTCGGTTGAAACTTGATCTGGCGCCGTTTCGAGCACCTGGATCCAGATGGAAAGAATAACAAAGTTGTGTAATAAATTATGTATTCCTAATATTTGGAACTTGAAACCTGAAAACATTTACTATAAGTTAATTCATATTATACTCCTCTACTCCTTTAATTTATTATTATATTGTTGGTTATATGTAGGAGCTGTAGGAGCGATCGGTGTGCCTGTAGCAGCAGCTGAATTAGAAAGAGGCGATGAGACCGATCTGGTCACTATAGACACTCCCACAACAGCTGTCAATGACATTCAGGCTTTGTTGTTACAGGTAAAACATATTTCTAACCACTTCATAACAATAAGTTATTTAATATTTACCAATCTCTCCTGTTAATGCCCAGAGAGAACCAAATTGAAGGCCATAGTTTTTATCACACGGTGACATGTTATGCCAGTCTTCCCGAAATTATTAAAAACATTTTTTTTTTTAAATTCTTAGGAATTGTATGTTCAAATCTTTCAAATTGAATAGTAAAAGATTTCAGCAGTGATGTAAAACTTGTATTTCTAAAATAGAAGTAATAATAATATTTTTTTATTTTCAGACCGCAGAACTGCCACATGACTTGCGAAGTCGTTTGATGTGTGGCCCATTGCAATTTGTGCCAAAATTTGTTTACGTTGAAAAGGAATGGAAAACATCAGCTATTGACAATGACAATGACCTCAATGAACAGTACAATATAAATTATAAAAATGAAAATGGTGTGTAAGCTACAAATCATACTTAGATATAAATTAGTGAACTTACATTACTCACCCACGCCCATAGCTTATGCACTTCCAAAATTGTACGCGAGTGAAACAGCGGGCAAGAGCTAGTGTTAATTAATAACAAACAGGCTGTAAGTTTAAACAAAGGATGTTAGAATTTGTATTCAGAATTCGATTCTCATCTCAAATATTATATACAAAAATGACGTAATTTAAATAAAAATTGAGCACGCCAGTACCTAGTCCATGACCATTGACCATACTGTAAAGGTTATACGCACCATACCTTTGTATTGTCGCTGTGGCGCCGACAAATCAAACGTCAAGGCCAGTCACCCGCGCAAACCTTCGTTGTTCATTAAGTTTTTCTCTGTGATTAATCAGTTGTTTTGAATATATCAAATTACAAATGTAACCCTCAATTAAAATGACAGTCTCTATTTTTAACAGGCTAGGCGTTTGACCATAGCTCACCTGGTGTTAACTGTTAGGTCGAAGATTGTAAACATGCCTAGCCTGGAATGGGGATTATGTGTATTTATGGGAATTATGTATAATGGGCTAGTTGAATAAATTTTTTTTTAGTCTGGTCCGGTCCGATTTGTAGATTGTTCTAATCAGTCCGGTTTGTAGATTCATAAAAAATATTGGACACGTATTTTTTATTCTTTTACGTAATCTATAATAACGACGATACATTGACTTGAAATTTCGCGTGACGTCACTAGCCAGTGCAGTTGGTATGGGGGCTTATAGCGGTTAATGACGTCACGAGACCCCACCCTAAACTTTAATGCGCTTTATCTATTTATTTTCATTAATTGGAAAAAGCAAAAAATAGGGGTCCAATATTTTTTATTAATCTACAAACCGGACTAATTATAGAATTTTGATCTTCAAAATTCGCCAACATCCCTATTAAGTGTATTTATTATTTGATCAAGAAATCGACGGGTGCGGTGGCGCGGAGGGCGCGGGCGGCGGCGTCGAGGACGAACCGTACGAGGAGGACACGCCCTCGCACGGGGACAAGCTGTTCCACGCCTTTCTCACACGCATCAAGAGAAACCCGGGGCAGATACTCCGGTGAGGATTGCAATCTATATGTCGCAGCCATAGATGCTTGGGTTCAAACCCGATACAAGACTGTAAATGGCTGGCTTTTATCGATTTTAAGCCCAAGCGCCAGGTTGATTTCAATTGAGATTGTAAAGGTCGTTAAATGCCAATTAACATTAATTTAATGAATTTCTCTGAGTGAGGCAGTTTTGTTTTTAAAATCTTAAAATTAAGTACCTATTCACTAAAACGACTTTGAGTGCGGCCGTAAGCTAGTTAGTTGAGTTATATACCTGCAACACTAATATACCTATCTATAGCAGTATGTTTTGAACTAGTTTTTGTATTATTTTTTTGTTTCCTTCGCCGCTATAGATAGATAGATAGACATTTTAGTGCTAATATATCTCACAAAACTTTAAATAAAGTTCTGTAATTACTTAACAGTTTTAAAAAATTGTCCACTTATAAGAAATCACAGTACCTAAGCCTGAGTGATTTTCTATTACGGAATAAAGTTTCCGGGTGATTTTTTCTAAATTCATGTAAAGTAAACAATATATGCGATACGACGACCGTGAAACAGTATTGCCTCGAATGCAAAACTGTAACGAAGGACCTGTCTCAAATGAAAGAGAAATAAGATTCAAGTCTTGTTGGCAATGTTTCGCCAGGTATTCGCGAGAAAGGCCCCCAATACTAGGCGCCCCGCTGCCCGGCGCGCCGGAGGCGGAGGCGCTGGCGGCGTGCGCGCGCTGCGGCGCCGCGCTCGCCTGCGAACTGCAGCTGGTGCCGCCGCTGGTGGGCGCTTTGCTGCTGCCCTCCTGTTCCCAACTGTCGCACCTTCACTTCCTGTCGGTACTAGTATTCACATGCTCCAAGAGCTGCTGGCAGTCTTGCGATACGCTCGTCAAGGAAATCGTGATTTTCCAACCAGAGGTCGTTTGAATTAATTCAAGTATTTGCTGATTATCCCTGCCATTCTATCTAATATATTATATATATTGTTATATAAGTATTCAATAAATTATTAGGTAGGTACCCTTAAGTTTGTAATCATCGTAAGTAGGTATATTATTGTGATTCATAGAAGTGTAATGATGACGAGAAGCAATTATAAATTTGTTGTTAAGAGGTAGCCGTCCGATATTGACAAGCGTGACCGACGACCGCGACTGAATTTATATGAAGCGCTCATCAGAAAATAACAAGCGAAGCAATATCGTCGGGCAGTCGGGTCGCCCGACGACAGTGCTGCACACACAGATGTCTAACTCTACGCCCATTGATATACCACACCATATACCGCCATAGCCACCATAGCGCTAGTAGTAAATCAATGTTTACTCCGCAAAAAATATTCTTCTAGTCATGCATAAACATTACGACAATTGTCTTTAGTACCAGAACACAACCGTTCGTTAAAACTGTGAGAAAAATGACTTAGCGACCGCGCGGATCGCTTGGAGCCGGAAACTACTATTCGCCGCGACCAAGGTCGTGGTCATCGGTCGCCGAGATCCGAATACTGCTTTTAGAATAAGTTTCTAATATTGTAATTTAAAAAGTAGCAATATTGGATTAATAAACGACTAACAGTTAATAGATGCCTTATATAAAGCATTTTTCGAAGCATTTTACTTCAAAAAAAGTTTAAGACCATTTAGAAATTTTGAAAAAGAATCTTATTTAATTTTATGTGTTTTGACTCTATTCTTCCGAGTGTAACTGTCCCAAGTTTAAGCTAAAAGTTAAATTACCTACTTTTTACTAGTCACAAAGATTTAAAATATGTAGAGTATTTTATGTAAATAATTTCAATAAAATAAAAATAAGTAGGTACCAATAAATATTGTTAAGAATCGAAATCTATTAGTCATCAATGCATCCAAATTGCATCGACGATTGGTTGAAGATCTCCTGACAACTCTCGCTTTAAATGCTCTCTCTGCTGACAGTTCTCATACGTTTCGGCTGAATACACGGCACAAAGTATATGGGCATGTGCGCCGGCGCACCTATAAAGGCTACCTACCATATACATGCAGCTGGCTTGTACCTGGGGGTCACGCTGGATCGTGGCTCACGATGCGCAAGCGCGTGACAAAGGGTCTCGCGAGTCGAGACAAGTTCGCCCAGCAAGTTACCTCTCGGATGTTCGAGCGGGTGGACGCGTCGGACCACGATCACATCCACACCTGCCTGTCCACCCGAGGGGAAGAAATACGCGCACGACCAGGAGATCGATTTTTGAATCGCTCGGATTACTTTTCACGTGTGAATGCTTAAAAAATGTATGAGCATTCGCACGTGAAATCGCGATTCCGTGTGTGAAAGTAATTCGAGCGATTCAAAAATAGGGCCCTTGATCGTTCGAGTATCTCTTCCCCTCGGGTGGACGGGCGTGGATGTGGACTAGCCAAGGCAACTCACCCAGCTTGACTGACGGAGCCTAGATAGTAAATGCCGCCCTAAGGGATGGCGTCCAGACGATCCAAGCGGTCTGTAGACCGTCCCCCAATTCCTGTCCGTATTAGCGGACAGCGTATAGGATTGCCCACTGCAGGGGGGCTCTGCCCCGCAGCAATTACTTACCTCTGCGACCTCTACAGCAAGAGAAGGCTTTATGCTGGCTTTTATACGTGCTTATTATACAGCTGGGACGTGTGTAGACACTTAAGGTTACAAAACTTACAATACTGAACGTGAATCTGATAGTGATATCAAATTCGGGTGGGTGTCGTAGGTATTTGGTTTACCCTGATCAAGGAACTATTTCTCGAGAGTGAACCATGAATAAGCTTGGAGCAAAGGTTTTACTTTGAATGCTTATAAAACTAAACTTATACATATTTAAAAATAATCGTCAATATTATAGCATACTTTCCCTCCAACCAAGGCCTTTTATTTTCACCTGCATATGTATAGAGACTATACCTACTACTTATGACAAAAGACGGCCCAATGAAATAATTATTATTTTTTGCATAACTTACTGGCCGCTCTATTCATGCCATGATGAATATTTGTTTTCTATTCGTACTGTCGTTAACTACAAATTTAGCCTCTGCCTTTTATAAATACCTACACTTAAACATAAATTAGGTCTTAAAGAATTGGCTGTATGACTCAATAGCTCTTGCTCGAAGGAACGAAATAAGTAAGAACAGTATTTTTTCTTTTTAATTTTATCCAAGAAGCTTATAGATTATATTTTTAAAAAAGCTGCCATTTCTGATGTTAATTTGGCATTAACAAAAATTTCAAAAATAGGGCCCGAGAAAATCATAGTCATGAAAGATTTATTAAAAAATTATCAATATTTTCCAAAATATTCAATTTTAGTTTAGCAAAACTGAACGTTACAACGAAACACCAATCACCGCCATGTGCAGAGTTACCTACTTTCTCTGCTTTCACATTCAAAATATTGGTAAGTACCTATGTGTTAAAACCGCATGTTTCTTTTAGTTACGATTACAAAATAAAGCTCTTTATACGCGGAAATATTGTCATTACTTTTAAATAAAGAACATGCGAAGTATCTTAATTACGTAGACTGAAAAACCAAAATCACTTCCCGGCGCGTTCTTTGAATTTGAAACGAAGAGCGCGCGGGCAATGTATTGCATTCTCGTGAGTCGTGACTATAGCCACAGATGCATTTTATTTCCTTACATTTTTTTAAGAAAAGCACTATATTATGCCTCGGCCGAAATGGCAATTGCCTATTTCGCTGCCTTTGCAATAATGTACTATTTCGTACTGTATTATATTTTTTGTGTTGGCAACCGATGCATCTCGTATCGCCTGGTGGAATAACATTTTTATTATTTTATCGAGTCCACTGAGGGTAAGCGAATAAAATGGGTGTTGACCGCTCGCTGTTGTGTGTGCGTCACGTCGTAAAAAAATATTCGCATGACTCATGAGACGCTCCTCGTGCGAATATTGTAACTTACACTATCATTACTGTATATCGAGATATTGCTGCGCCGCCGTGAACATCCTGGCGCGTCTCCGTGTTTGACATCAGTAGGGGGAGCACGAATTTTGTCGCTCTCGTCTAGTCGATATCGAGCATTTTTTTTGTATGGAAAATGAACAGCGCCATCTATCCAGTGTCGTTCATTTTCCATACAAAAAAACGCAAAAAATTCGTGCTCCCCCTACAGTGGTGAGTCGGCTACTACTTTTCTCAGTATTTCTGAACCTCCTTATCTTAATTATTTTTTCACTGTCGCGGTCGTCGTTAGAATTTAGTCTGCATTTTAGTATGTAGTAGTACACGTACAGTATGAATGACTGATGTTTTTGATTTTTTTTTTGTCATCAACGACAAAGCAATGCTTATAGAATTTTAGATAATACTTTTCGTCATTCCCCTCCAATAATTTGTTCTACAGGTTGATGAATAATAATAATCACATATAGATTAGGGTAAAACCCGGATAGTTGCCACACTTTTCGAAATCATTTTATATCTCCCAGTACATAAATCAAAATATTTTATTTTTTAAACTGGCAAGTACTTTGGTTCTTTATCTACAAATTTATTAAATGTAAAAAACAATATCTTTGAAATTTCCAGAGTATTAGCGATTTCTACGGACCTCTACTTTTTGTGACATCTATCCCATATATGGGATAGTTGCCTAGTCCATAAAAATTACATTTAGGATAGATGACCCGCCGGGAAACAAGGTATCTATCCCGAAAAATCTTTGATCGCACCTTGCGTTCCCGTGCAATCGCACAGAGACATGAGACGCGGTCCACTTAATAGTAGTTGGAAAGTCTTTTGATAGATAAATAAAATAGCACGCGATTCATCTGCGAAACTAGAGTAATTACGATCGGGGCAACTATCCTGGTTTTACCCTATAGTTACTACGTTTGCAGAACTGTAGGGGGAGCACCGTCGTAATGTCAAAGCGTTTTTTTTGTATGAAAAACGAAAGACGGGAGCGAAAAAGTTCGTGCTCGGGGTATTGCAGTATGGAGTCCTGTAGGACAGAGTTGGCAACACTGAGAAGCCCTTTTTGATCTGTATCCGGTCTAGTGATGAGACTCGAGTAATTTACTACGTCACTCGAGTTTTCGAGTAAACCATTCATATTCCTTACAACTCGAGTAAGATATTATCACTCGAGCTTGTTTTGATTAATTAAGATCAAGAATTTTTAAATGCCTACTTTTATCAAATTAGTAATATTTGGTAATATGAATTAAAAACAAAATATTATTTACCTTATGTCATTTCAACAAAGAAGAATAAAATGATTACGACTAATTAAGCTGCCATACATTCAAGTTTTTTTTAAATGTATTGATGAGATGCATTTCGATGCTTTACCGGAACTTTTGGCAGCAAATCTTCATAAACCGATAACCTCCCGACGATTGACGAACGCTCCATTTCATCTTATTTCACTGTTCCCGCACATTGTTCATCACAAATAGATTACTATTTATGCAAAATCCACCACATTCACACCATATTAATAATGATAAACTAATTTGTAAAACAAAGAAATAAAACTGACGTTCCTTTCCGCTAAAACCCCGCTAAAAGTTTGAGCATGTAAAGTCCCGACGTAAACTAGTGACATCTACTATCTAGCGTAGCGCTTACCGAATCCATTTTGCGCACTTGGTGCAAATGAACTCGAGTCAAAGTTTTCACTCGAATACTAGTTTAACACATACACTCGCTCGAGTCACTCGAGTAAAAAACGGCTCGAGTCGCATCACTAATCCGGTCTGTCTTTCTCGAATAAAATAAATGAATCGGCGAGGCGGTGATTATCGTGCTTCATTTCTTTAGATTGTGAACATACTTCTCTCAGATTGTGAATTTAAGGTAAAAATCGCTTGATCAATAATTCCAGTGGAAAAATTGAAATTAATCGTTTGCAACTGATTTGTCTCAGTTATTAGTGCGTATTTAACCATGTCTAACGAAATTGCAACTCCTCCACCCGTTTTATGGGCCCAGCGTAAGGAAGACGTTTTCCTTACATTTGACTTGGAAACCAAAGAACCTAATATCAAAATAGAAAAAGACTCGGTCTATTTCAAAGGCATCAGTGCGCAAGATAATAAAACTTACGAAGTAACCATAAATTTGTATGACTCGGTTAATCCTGAAACTAGCGCCTTCGTTAATAAAGGGAGATGCATAGAAATGGTACTCCGCAAAGAAAAGAAAGATGCGTCTTACTGGCCTAACCTCACAAAGGATAAAAAGAAGCCACACTACCTGAAGATAGATTTTAACAAATGGAGAGATGAAGATGATGATGAAGAAGAAGCAGCCGGTGGCAACAACTACGACATCGAGGAGATGCTGCGGTCGATGGGAGGCGGGGGCGCTGGTTTTGGTGCCGGAGACAAGCCAGACAAACCCTCCTTTGACGACCTGGAGAGTGACTCTGATGATGAAAATCTACCTGATCTTGAATGAGACATTTTATTGTAGTGCTAGTAACCTAATTATGTTTTACATTGACAGTACATTATATTATTAAGATTTTTACAATTCTAATAAAATCAATTAAAAATGATGATTATGTTGCCATCAATTGTAACCCTAATAGGTAAACACCTACTATGATATTAGCTAAGATTTTACTATAAACGATCAAACTAACTACTGTTTCATTTAATTTCATGAGCTTGCCTCTTCATTAACCTTTGTGCAATTAGTGTCATATCAACATTTATTAGTAGATGTTAATTAACATATTGTACCTTTAGAATAAAAGTGACCTAACTTAAAAATTGATTTGCAATTTGTAGGAAATCAGCAGAAATGTCTTCACATAACATGCAGTCGTGAATAATGTGATCGACAAAAGTGACTCCCTCCTTTTACTATAATACCATGCTGTCAGCACATACAGTTACAGTTTTTAAGAGAATATCAGCAGTTATAGGAAGTTTGAGTTAGGCCACTTTAAAAGGTGCAATATAGTTTTCACAAAATTGCAAAAATATGAAAATTGTAAAATAATTCAATTTATAACATTTTTCTAAATTCTAAATAATAAAAATCAGCTGAGCAGAAATGAACTCTCCAATACATAAAGTACATAAGCTGCCATTTTGTTGAATAAATGACATGATCCATGCAGCATGCTAAATTTTGTTCAAGCTTTGAACCAAACACTCAGTTGTTTTTTTGATAATCATTTTCCTTTTTATTATAGTGACTGCCAAATAAAAAAAATTTAAACATGGGACTGGGATAAAGATTGAAATAACCTATGTGTTTATTTGGAACATCCAACAACTCGATTGGTGCAGTAGGTCAACATAGGCTACCCGCTAATCAAGAGGTTCTGGGTTCGATTCCTGGTGGGGGTGGACTTTGTGTGATGAACACAGGGGTTAGCATTTTCTAGTCTGGGCGTGTATATATTTATATCTATAGCATAATATAAATGTAATAATATGTTGTATATACCTACCATGTTCGCTTGGTTTCCACAACACAAGCTCATAACTTAGTGTGGGATCAAGTAGACCTGTGTATTGTAAAGTGGATTATTATTATACTCTGCCAAATTTCATCCAAATCCGTTTAGCTGTTGTATGCTTGATGAGTGATGACTTTCATACAAACTTTTACACAGGTATAAAAGTTGATATGTACATATTAAATTATATCAAACTAAGGTTCCCAAACATAAAAAAATTCATAGGTTTGCGTGTGTATGTTTGTCCATGCATTTCGCCAAACCTATTAAATGGATGTAATCATTGTTTTTTATTGGCTTACATTAACTTCGACCGAGGAAACAGTTATAGTTTCATTAAAATCGGTTCAGCCTCCTCAACAAAGTTAACCATCCATAATAGCACAAAACTAAAGCGATTTTCACACAGAAGCCGGAGGCGAAGCGAAGGCGAAGGCTGCATTTTGTATCGTTTAAGTTTCTATGAAGCACTACTCACTCGACGCTCCGGATCGTGTTTGATTTCTTTCAACGTTTCTTTCGTAATTTTTTGTTGTTGTTGCCATATCCAGGTTTATATTATTTTTTTATATACAGCAACATACGCGCCGAACGCACCGCATTTCTTGATAACGACGCTCATTCACGTACGAATGCGCGTACGGTGCGGGTGAATGTGCGAGGTTTCACATCATTGCATAGGTACAACGAATTCTAAAATGCGGTGTGTTCGGCGCGTACGTTGCTGACTTTTCAATCAGTTATTCAATAAGAGTACCTACTCGTTTTATTTTAGCATGCCCAATTTTTTTATATGTATAATCAATTGCAAAAACAAGACGCCAGCTTTGGGATCCGCAACATGCTAGTGACCTTCGCTACGCCAATGCTTCGAAGTCTGTTGATTTTTTGATTGCTTGTTCTTGTTAACAAGATATGACTAAACGATGTTCGACCTTTATACTATGCTAAATTAACACGGTGTTTTGGTGTGGCGATACGATGTCCATTACCGATACGATAAGTAGTTTATCAAAGATTACTTACACATTTACAAGTCGCCAACTCAACAAAGGGCACTACGGTAGAAATAAGAGCTTCGAGACGTGCCGTAGCTCGTACCTTTTTGTGAACTGGCGGTTATTTTGATCTTTTGATCCTTTATTTCATTTATTTGTTATAAAGGTGACGATAAAAAAAGAAAAATTACTTACGTTCACAAAAATTGTTTATTTAGATTTTTCAGAGAGTGATACCGTCACGCTATACAAATGGAATTGTTGTCCGTGTCTCCTTATATTTAGAGTTAACGCCATGCAATAAATAAGTCTATTGAGGCTTTCACACTTTAACATGTACGAAGCTCCCTTACCGGGACAAAATATTGGTGCTCCATAACTTTGGCAATCATACATAAAGTACGACGCCACTACTTTACCGAAAGCCAAATTTTTCGTCGGACTCGTAAGTATACCGAGAGTGTTATTTTCAAAGAAATAGGATAAAGCTTTACTTAAATTGAACCTGTCTGGATAAATGTTGTAAACAAATCCGAATATTATCTTTTCGAATTTAACCGAAAATGAATACGGGAACATATCATCGAACCTCGTTTCTAGATCTTCAACTCCAACCTCAAAATTGGTCTTGGCACCGATTTTAGCGACGCATTTCGTGTGGTACCTGTCACCAGCGTGGACTACGCCGTCCAGAAAGCTGCCGGTCCACGCGCTGAGGTTGCACGCTTGGGACATCACCACCGCCACAACGCATGTGGCCAAGTATTGCTGTCCACGATTCTTTTCCTCAAACTTCTCATCTAACGGATGCACCGTACCCCAAAGGGAATAAAGGTCCCCAGGGAACTCGATGTCCCAATCTTTCCATAGGGTCCTCGGTGTTTTCCGTTCGAAACCTAAATCGTTTACAGGACTCATCCTGGACCACGGTATAGTGGGAATGCTTAGCCAATACATTTTTTCATCGACGATCGGCCGCAGTTTTCTTCGTTTTAGATAAGGCATGTTGGGATTCTCGTCCGGTCTGAAGAGGGGGCTGAGTCTATAGTTGAGCGCGGAGTGTCGCGGCGCGGTCTTTACGGAAGTCAACTCAAAAGTGTAAAACTCTGGAGTGTTTATCTCTTTTCCTGTAACTATTTTCTTTAATTTATGTATCAAAGACTCCATAGAACGATATAAGGTCCAAGAGGCGACTGGATTGGCTTTTTTCGTTTCATCACCTTTGTCAGTCTTTTTCTTTTCGTCTTTTTCTTCCTTCTTGTTTTCATCCGGCTTCTCTTCTTTTTTATTCGGTTTTCCTTTTACTTTCTCTTTAGATTCATCTTTTTTCGGTGGCAACTCCTCACCGCCGCTGGGCGGAGGGTACGGGTTGAAGAGATGGAAATAACCTTCGGTTTGACAAATCACCATACTGCATGTCGGAAATCTCACCATGACATAGCGCAGTCGTCTCAGAACCGCTTTCAAATACTGCTCCAATCTCTTCTCCGGGTTCTCATTAATGACGATGATCTTTTTAATGTTGATATTGATAAATTTCCCATCCAAAATAACGTTTTTGATCACTCTCTTCTCGCATACACTCAAATTGGTTGCCTTCTCGAATATTTCGAGGCCTTTTTCTATGCAAGTGTCTACCATGATGTGATCCCAAGTTCTGATGGGATGCATCGTGGCCATCAACATTGCCATCAAACTAACAAAATGGCAGCGTTTCACTTCGGAGCTGGATTTTTTATCTTTTATTGCCGTGGTCCCTTCAATCCTGTACATTCCCTCAATCTGTTGGTACCCGACTGTGGTTCCAATTTTTGGCTCGGCCGCATCGATGGAGCTGCGTTTTTCTGTTTTCTCCCCGGTGGAGACGATAGAAGGTCTCGACTTCTTGGATTTAGGTAATCCCGTTTCATAATCGTAATCTTCTGGCAATTTCGTGCGAGGCTCCGTGAGAAGTCTGCGAACTATAATCCTACTTAGGATGAATTGCTGATCTTCTGTCCTGCCGCGTTTGTTGTAAAGAATTCTGAGAAGAAAACGTACAATTGTATATAATAAGTATATTCGTAAGTAAAATTTGAAAACTGCAGAGGATAATAGATACTGACTTTTTAATAAATTTATGATTCTTAATTTCTAACCTGCTGACGAGATCGTGCAAAGAGCGGAATCTCAGGAAGCAAGCTTTGCCGTTGTTGGTGTCGTCTCTGATCCCCATCGGGTTGCACGAGCTGCCGTCGTACAGGTAGTAGAGGCCGTTCTTCTTGAAGAAGGCGCAGCTGTAGGTGGCGGTCGTGACCATGCCGCGGTCGTATTTGCACAAGTACTTCTTCGTCAGCACGTCCTCCAGCTGCCAGGTGGCGCCCTCTCCGACCACATCTATATTCGCGTGGTACGCCTGCGAGTAAAATTTGGTTCGGTCACAGCATCACGCGTGAACGGCTGAATCAATTTCGCTAATTCTTTCTTTGTTGTGTTTATTATTGTAAGGGCGAGTTTCTTATGAAATAAGTTATAAGTTTGGAGTTCCTGCGGGTTAATCTCCGAAACGGTTGGATCGATTTTGACGGGACTTTAACTGCTAATTAGTTAGTATTATAAGAAGTAAATTAGGTTACTTCGGAGATCCTACGGGAATTTTGAGAATCACGCGAGTTATACTCGGGGCACATTACAATAAAAGTTTAAACCAAATATTGCTTGTCTTATTCGGTAGTATTTGTATTCTTCTCTATAATAGACAAATTATATCTGCTCGAAGTTTCGGGTTTCGGAATGAAAGTCATGTCCTATTCGTAACTAGGTATATACAAATAGCTGTTCTCTGCGGTTCGACAGTTCTTCCGAATTAAAGAACATTTAGACATAGACATAATCATATTTCCTATCGGTGTGAAAAATTTTATCCAAATCAGTTCACCCATTTAAGTGTAATGATTGAGTAACAATTATTCAAATGGCTCCACAAACTATCACATCACTACATATTATAAAACAAGTCTCTGCCTGTCTGTCTGTTGTTCGCGATAAAAACAAATACTACTTTATAATAATTATGTAGAAAAGTTATTTTACTATACCTTTTCCTTATTGTTAGTAGGTATAGGGCGACTTTTTTTATGAGTGTAATAAAAACAAATACCAACATCAAGTTGATACGCAAAAATCGTACCTGATGGCCGATAGCGATCTTGGGTATGACGTGAACGGGCGCAAGTTGGAACTTCTCCAGCTTGTTGTGGTACAGTTTCCTCGCCGTGTCCACGACGAAGTTGACGAGGCCGCCGGTCCACGTGTTGACGGAGTACTTGTACGACGTCACTATCGCCATGATGGCGGCGAAGGGCAGTATCTCGACCGCGTTGTCGTCCGTTATCCCCGACGTGCCCCGCACGATCTGGGTCCGGTCGGGCAAATCTTTGAAGTTGCTCGGCTTGGCCAGCTCCTGAGAGTAGATAGTAGATATGTAATAGGGGATAATCCTGGGTACGAAATTCAAAATTCTATTTAGTCCGTAGTTAGATAATAAAAAAAATTAGATATGTATTTTTCTTTCCTTTTTCGAATTATTGAAAATTACTTAGATAAAACGCAAAGTTTAGGAGTGGGAGGTCACGACGTCATATGCAGGTATATAGACCACGTATAAACTGTACCCACTTATGACGTCACGCGATATTTTGACTCACCGTATCCGTTATTTTTGGATTATGATTATTGTGTTCGAAAAAAAATCTTTTTCTATTTTGATATTAGGACTTATTTGATAGTTTCATTATACCCCCATATAATATTAGTATTGCCGATCTTTTTTTCATTTACTGTCGTATCGTCGTCCCCACGTTGTTCAATAGATTTATTTGTAAACTAGCTGTGCCTCGCGGTTCCGCATGAAAGGTTTTTATACAACAACTTTTTTCCCGACATCCGATTTCAATGAAACAAAGCCTTTATGTAGCTCCAGGCTAAGCTTAATCTACCTGTGAAAACCGCATGACAATCGGTCCAGTAGATGCAGAGATTATCGCGAACAGACAGACAGACAGAAAAGAATTTCCAAAACTTTTTTTTTTGGGCTTATTATCACCCCTCTCAATTTTTGTTAAAAATATTCAATGTACAGAATCGCGGATTCTACTCTTTTATTATAGTATACTAGCTGTCCCCCGCGATTTTATCCGCGGTAATTTCGGAGTTCCCGCGGAGGTTGCGGGAAAAAAGTAGGTAGGTACTCTACGTCCTTCTTTGTACCCCTTACAGTAGTTTACGGTGATTAGCTGTTCCCCGCATTAATTCCGGAGTTCCCGCGGGAATTCCGGGATGAAAAATAGATAGTGGCCGATTCTCAGACCTACTGAATATGCATGTAAAATTTCATGAGAATCGGTCAAGCCGTTTCGGAGGAGTATGGGAACGAACATTGTGACACGAGAATTTTATATATTAGACTAGCTGTCCCCCGCGATTTCATCCGCGGTAATTTCGGAGTTCCCGCGGAGGTTGCGGGAAAAAAGTACACTATGTCCTTCAGTTCTCGAGTGAATTCCGGGATAAAAACTATCCTATCTTTTAAGTTGGACCATATCATAAATGGTTACAAAATTTTATCAAAATCCGTTCAGTAGTTTCGGAGTCCATCGCGGACAAACAACGTGACACGTGATTTATATATATTAGATATAGATGTTAACCTGCGACGGCGTGACCTCGAGGTCGGCCTCGGCGAGCGGGCTGGTCACCTTCCGGCGCAGCTGCCGCAGCCGGAACCGGTAGCGCGCGTCCTCGGCGAGCAGCACGCGCCGGTCCACGTGCGCCGGCGGCGCCGTCTGCACCTCGTCCTCCGCCACCTCCACGGGCCCGGGCGCCAGCTGCCGGGGGAGCGGTACCATCGAAGCAAACAAAGAAAGAAACATTTATCGAAGCTTAATGAGACACACGGACGGGAATAGAGAAAGATGGAGAAGTCTTGCAAAGGCCGCTATCAACCTGGACAATCCATGACCATGACCACGACCACTCCGCCAGGAGTGTACGACTAAAAAGAAGAAGAAGAATGAGACACACAACACAAATGAGCCCACAGAACACTGATGACTCACTTCCGGTTCCGGTTGTGGTGAGGGCGGCGGTGGCGGCAGCGGAGGCGGCAACTCCTCCGCCTTCCTGCGGGCTTCCTCTTCTTCCGCTTTCTTTCTCTCCTCTTCCTCTTTCTTCTTCTTCGCTGCTTCTTCGTCTTCTTCCTCTTCACCTTCTTCCTCTTCCTACAAAACAGTATTATAGTGATAATGAGGTGAAATTTGTTTGTATGCAAGACTAAACCCCTGAACTACTAAAGCGAATCTAAAAAAAAGTAATAACTGAAATTCCTGCATAATGTAGGACATAATTTCTATCTCGGTTTATAATAAACTATTTTCCATTCCGTTTCCGTCATTTCATTTTCCAAATCCGTCCAGCCGCTTCCAAGTAAAGTAACAACAAATATACTAACCACTCACGCACGCAGACACACACACCCGCTCATTTCAGTTTCCCCGAGAATTCCGGGATAAAAGTACCCTATGTCCTTTTCTAACCCCAGACAACGAGTATGCAAAATTTCATGTTAATCGATTCAGGAGTTAAGGCGTGAAAGCGTAAAAACCAAACATAGAAACACATTCGCATTTATAATATTAGTTAGGATGTTATAGAATAATTGTTGTACCTCTTCTTCGGCCCCACCTTCAGGAGGCTGAAATACAAAGAGTGGATCAATACTGGAATACAGTTTAATCTTTATAGGTTTACTGTGTGACGAGAAATAATTTCCAATTACCTACATCAAACAAGATTCATGTTGTCCAAGAACTATCCGGAGGTCACAAGAACGCTTCACCTTCATCAACTGCTCCACGTTGTACATTCTACATGGAATTCTTTTTTTTTTTTGCAGTTAACAGGCTATAGGCGTTTGATCAAACGATCATACTACACCTGATGTTACGTGGCGGTGTGGCGAAAGATTGTAAGCACACCTAGCCTGGAATGGAAGCTGGTTTTCTAGTGAGAATACCGAAACACACCTTTAGGTGCTTGGCGCCAGATTTTCAACTTGAAGGTTGGGAACCATACTATGGTTTCCTGAAGATATTTTTTCTTTACTCAAACTCACTATCGCAAGTCTGTCTCTTCTATATATTATACTGTATTCTCTGGTATAATAAAAGTAGAATCCGCGATTCCGTCTATTGAATATTTTTAACAAAAATTGACAGGGGGCGATAAAAGAAGAGTAACCAACCACAAAAAAAAGTTTTTAAAATTGTTTCTGTCTGTCTGTCTGTCTGTTCGCGATAATCTCCGTATCTACTGAACGGATTGTCATATGGTTTTCACAGGTAGATTAAGCTTAGCCTGGAGCTACATATAGGCTTTGTTTTATTTAAATCGGATGTCGGGAAAAAAGGTGATAAAAACGTTTCACTCGGGTGAAATCTCGGGGCACGGCTAGTGGTGAATAAGGGCCCTGTATGTGCCGCCACGTTGTGTGTAGTGTGTGGGGTGCAGGGTGCGGTGTGTAGGGTGCGGGGTGCGGGGTGCAGAGTGCGGGTCCGGGGTGCGGGGTGCGGGGTGCACCGACCGGCATGGGCGGGGGCGTGGGCGGCGGCGTGGGCTCCGGGTCGGGGTCGGGCTCCGGCGGCTCGTTGGTCTTGTCGCGCGGCCGCGGCCACGGCGGCACCACCTGCGTCACCGACACCGTCGGCGAGTCCAGGTTCACTGCCGACACAAACAATAGGCATGTTGCCGGCTTATGAAAATCTAAATTCTATTTAGTCCGTCAGATAATAAAAAAATAATGGACCCTTTTTTTACTTTTCAAAAATGGAAATAACCTAGATAAAGGGCGTTAAAGTTTAGGAGTGGGGGGCTCGTGACGTCATACACCGGTATACACACCGTGTAAACTATATACCGGATTGTGACGTCACGCGAAACTGAAAAAAAATGGGTACGTGTCCAATATTGTTTAATTTAATCTACTAGCCTACTCACTATTTACTTACTACGTGAATAAGCTATACTTTCCAAACCAGTGGGTAGGCCCGCTACAAGATGTACCGACGACCCGGTGAAGGTCGCGGGACGCCATGAGACGCGGGAAGCGCAGGAGCGGTCGTTGTGGTGATCCTTGGGGGAGACCTATGTCCAGCAGTGGACCTCTTTCGGCTGATATGATGGCGATGATGATACTAATGCTTGTTTGTTGGAGGCACTAATTCTAATATGCGTCATAAATAAATGTTTGTTTGTTCAGCCCGGTCAACTAAAAAGTACTTTCCCACAAGTAAAGACGGCCGGCTTGTACACATGTGTACACGTGTTGTGCGTGTGTGCGTATATCGTAAGGTCGACAGCGAGCTGACAGCAACTGTCAGCTGTCAATGAATAATTGTCACAAGTTGATTCTACACACTTTCCTCGGTCTTCACCAAGGTCATTTTCACGGGGTATGAGGAGGCATGAAGTTGGTGGGAGGCGGAGGGTGTCGCTTCTTTATATAATCTCTATTCTTTGGTTCGTTGGAGGCGCTCACCAACTTTAGGCTCGGCGGCCTCGGGCGGCAGGTTCTTGTACCGCAGCGGTATGGGCGGCAGATAGTCCTCCTGTATGCTGTCCACCAGCGACACTATGTCGCCCATCTGTTCCTCGTCGAGATTCGCCTGAACACCGCCAAAATAGTTTTGTGTAAAATATTACCTATATATTAAAAATAATATATTTATTAAAAAAAACAGCGTTATTAATAGATTATTATTATTAAATCTTATTATAATAGCAAAATGGTTTAACGATTGGACATTGGACATGTTAGCGTTGTACAAATATACATATTTATCTATTATTATTTTTATAATCCTTTCCTTTATTCTCTATTGCTTTTGCTGTAAGATCAATACTTAAACGCTTTGGAACAAATGGATATTTAAACTAGATCAAAATGCAAACCTTTCTATTTTTAAAGTCCGTTTAAAAAAGCAAAAAGATTCCATTATCAGGAACTGCGTTCAAAATAGGCATTGTAGGGCATTGTACCTTTAGACTTAAATAAGTCTCTATAGAAAAAAAAGTTTTAAAAATGCTTTTTTTTATAAAACAAGCTTTTATTCAAATGCGCTAAAAACTCTAAAAAGGATAAACCATATTGTATTGTCATCCAAACTAGACGTGTATACAAAATTTTAGCTTAATCGGTTAAAGATATCTGCTTCAAATTGATTTGTAAGATTCCACCCGTACAAACATAGTTACATACATACATTGCAAGTTAAATAATATTAGATTATGCACCGAGGGAGTATTAAAGCAGTTTCTTACGTCACGGGCGGCATATTGAATCCTGAGCGTAAGGAGGGACTCTAGAGTTAATCTCCGAACATAGCGAAGGGAATTAAAAATTTAACTCCTGAGCGAAGCGAGGGAGTTATGTAGTCCTGAGTAAAGTGAGGGGTTTAAGCTGCCCGTGACGAAGACAGGCTTTATCCTCGAGGTGCATACTCTACTTTTCATACCTGCTGCGAGACATAAACCCTGTTTACACGGGCAGACGGTTTATTCGAAAATAGAATTGGCCACCACAGGCAGAACACATAAAAAGAAAACAAAACACTAATAGTTTTCCTACAAATAACGTTCCAAACTCAAATCACTTAACTCCCTTGGGAGTTTCATAGAACATTACCTCCCTCTATTGGGTTGGGATGCCTTGCTTTACGTTGAGATTTCGTGATATGTAATTGGACATTATCGAGCAGGTGGTATGAAAAGCTTTTAAAGAGTCCTCTCTCAGCGTGTGCGCTGTGTAGGTACCTGTCCGCGTGTGGGCGGCTGCAGCGTGTCGGCCGGCAGCACGTCGTGGAGCGGCTCGGCCCCGTCGCCGCGCGCCCTGCTCGCCGCCAACACTCGCCGCTTGGCGCGCCCCCGGCCCGCTCCCGCACCCGCGCCCGGCAGCTGCTCGTCGCTCAGCGTGCACACTATCGCCATCTACATTGTAGATAGGTAGGGGTATTTTTAATTTATCGTTCACTAGCTGTCCCGCGCAGTTTCATCCGCGATAATTTCGAAGTTCCCGAGGAATTGTTCCATACAAACTTTGCAACCCCTTTTCATCCCCTTAGGGGTTGAATTAAAAAAAATCCTTTCTTATCGGATGCCTACGTCATACAAAGAACACACCCTCCAAGTTTCAGGCCTCTACGACCAGCGGTTTAGGCTGTGCGTTGATCCATCGGTCATTCAGGACAAAGGATTTTATATTTATATAGATTGAACCAGTATTAGCACAGTGACACTACAAAAAAAATTAACTGATTCAAGTACTTTCCTATAAGTGAAGACGGCCGGCTTGTACGTACCTACACGTGTGGTGCGTGTATGCGTAATGTAAGATTGACAGCGAACTGTCCGTGAATAATTTAATAAATAAATAAATAAATAAAAAATTGTCACATGTAGATTAATATGTCAAACTTTCCTCGGTCTTTACCAAGATCATTTTCGCGGGATATTATGAGGAGGCATGAAATTGGTGGAAGGCGGAGTGTCGCTTCTTTATATAATCTCTATTCTTTGATAATATTGACGTAATTGGGGATTTTAGCTAGAGGGCAGCGATTCAGTTAAATAGATATACATAGTTACCTAACGCACGGTATGTCAAATTTAGCATACCTACAAGTAAACTGTGAAAGAGACGTAATTAATAAGTACCTATAGTCTATCTATTAAAAATAAATAATCTTAACATACTCACGTTTTCATATTTATTACTAGCTGTCCCCCGCGATTTCATCCGCGGTAATTTCGGAGTTCCTGCGGAGGTTGCGGGAAAAAAGTACTCTATCCGCCGCACTCAGAGTCGACTTTAATGCTTACTTAGTTAAGTATAGATTTTTAAAACATAATTGCCGCAATCAGAATCTACACTTAACTAAGTAACCATTAAAGTCGACTCTGAGTGCGGCGGTATGTCCTTCAGTTCCCGTGGGAATTCCGGGATAAAAACTATCCTATCTTTTAAGTTGGACCATATTATAAATGGTTGCAAAATTTTATCAAAATCCGTTCAGTAGTTTCGGAGTCCATCGCGGACAAACAACGTGACACGTGATTTATATATATTAGATTATATATACATATTAGATATAATTATACTTATAGGTACTGTACATTTATTTGAAATGTAGAACTATTCGTTCTAATGTCAATCCTTTGCAAATATACTCATATTGGCTGTTGAATTGTTTCTTATTTTAAACTAGTTGTTCCCCGCGGTTTCACCCGCGGCACAGATAATATAATACTACCCGCGGTAATTTCGGAGAATGCATTTCGGTGCATGCAAAATTTCATGACGATCGGCTGTGCCGTTAAGGCGTGAAAGCGTAACAAACAAATAAGCAAACAAACAAACTTACTTCCGAATTTATAATATTAGTAAGGATAACAGCTAATTCCTTTGCAAAGGTCGGTGCACACCTAACGGGAAAAAATATTCTAATGCATGGACAGCGTCGTTACCTTGGGCTCCCGTTTCTTCAACTTGAGCACTTTGAACGCGTGTATATAGAACTGGGTCGTTATAGGCAGGTAGTCCCAATTTTTAGTGAACGCAGCCGCCATCGTGTCCGGATTGAGCAGCATCAGGCAGCACGCCTTGCCGACCTTCGCCGACCGCAGGCCGTCATTCGTCCGCGGGTACGGATCGAACAAATAATACATCTCCTTCTGCCTCCACACAGCCAACGTGTAGTTGTTGAACTCCAGTATGCCGCTGTTGTATTCGTGGCTGAAGAAATCTGTCAAACCACTCTTGATATTGAACAGGCATTCCTTCGTGGTGAACAGCTGACCCTTCACCCTCTCGCGGTATATGATGATATCGCACGCGAACGGCCCTATTGTTATCTCGTTGGGTATATTGTCTATGGACAGATCGATCATGACCTTCGGGTGCAGGCAATCCACGAACAGTTTGTTGCCCAAACGCAAAATCTTGTCCAACGTCTTCGTATGCCACGTGTTGGGTGGTGATATTTTGGCGTACGTCATGGCCACGACAGCTATAGTTAACGCCTGCCGATATTTCGCGTCCTCGAAACATCGGTCGCCCAAATGCATATTGGCGTTGACGATAGCACAATTCTCGTTGAGGATCCGGTAACCCATCATGGCTTTCTCCGCCTGGGTCAGCTCCTTATCCGACTCGAAGTCCTCGTCATCTTTCTCGTCGACCATTCGGAGCACTTTCAATGGCGCCAAAACGAATTTTTGGTCTTCTAGAACGGTGCGAGCGAGAAGCAGCTCCGCCACGGAATCCAAGTCTTTCACGTTGATTAGGGCAGCGGCACCTTTAGAGAAATTCGAGTACGCTCGTGAATCCCTCCCGGCCGGGTCGAATATGTAGTAGCATATTTTATCCTTCCATATCACTAGCTTAATGACTCTGCGAAGAGAATTTTACGCATCGTGATTTTTTTTTTAAACTGCTCGATCAGCCCTTTTTCGATGACACTGACTAAAGAACTAAATTAACCGTTGCAGCATTTAACAGCAATGTTTTCAGAACAAAAATTCAACATACATCAAGCTTTAGCGAGCAAACGCATGTCTGTGCTTAAAAATAATGCTCATATGGCTCTTTATTCAGTGACATCGAAAAAGCGTGGGGGTTCTTGGTAAATTGCTAATCTGTAGTAAAGCAGTAAAACTGTGTGAAATTCCGAAAAAGAACTGAAAAAGAAAACAGGTGAAAATAAATAAGTTATCGCTATAACCAAGCATACCTACTTTTTCTTTGCGTTAACACTTCGTTAAGTTTGTTAACAGAACCAGTATGTATAACAATACGTTGCCGCTGTCGTCAACTAGGTTTATTTAGTCATTTGAGAATAAACAAGTACTTTGTGAATAATAATAACTTAGGTCTTAGAACTTTAACATAAGGTACTTGCTTCTATGATAATAAAAAAGGTGTAATGCACGTTTTATCTCTTGGTTGTAAAGATTTTATTTAATTGAATTTTGCCAGCACTCATCTTTTTAACGGACTTCCCAAAAAGAATTCGACACGTTTTTTTTTTCAATGCACGTGTGTGTGTGTGTGTGTGTGTGTGTGTGTGTGTGTGTGTGTGTGTGTGTGTGTGTGTGTGTGTGTGTGTGTGTGTGTGTGTGTGTGTGTGTGTGTGTGTGTGTGTGTGTGTGTGTGTGTGTGTGTGTGTGTGTGTGTGTGTGTGTGTGTGTGTGTGTGTGTGTGTGTGTGTGTGTGTGTGTGTGTGTGTGTGTGTGTGTGTGTGCGTGCGTGCATGATGCGTGATCGATGTCACGTTTACCTCGTGAGTAAGATTCCGGCCCGATTCTCCTTGAAGAACGCCTTCAACCCTCTGCAAAGATTGTATACGGTGGGGTCGAGGGACATGGTGTAGCCCACTATGTCGGGCTCGCCGAGTAGCACCTGCATCCTCTTCGCATTCAGCACCATCGCCTGTTTCCTACCGAACGGCAACACTTCGCACATGCCCTGCACCGCCGAATGGTCGTGGACTTTGTCCAAGCACTGGATATACCTAAAACACAACCGTTAAATTCCTTACTTGTCTATACTACTAATATTATAAAAAGATTTGAATTTTTGTATATGTATTTGTAAAGGATAAAAAAAAAAAACTATTTAACCGATTTGAAAATTCTAACGGAACGGAATTCCTACGGTGATTTCGGAATAATGACAAGTTGGCCCCAGTCCCGATATTACAATACACATTTTCTGGTCATTATAGCATGGAGTATCCTTTCTAAAAGTCCTAGAAAAGTATAAATATGTCCTTTGAGGTGTTTCGTTACCGCCAGGCATTAAATACCGAACTATAATATATAGCCCTTAGCTTCACCCACCAGAAATCGAATCTGGGACTTCTTTTTGAGAGGTGTGCTAGCGCCTATATGTTCGTAAGACGTGACCTAACCTTTGAAACGAAAGTGTAATTCATCGGTTCACTAATGAAGAAATTAGTCTAAATCTAACCACTGGTCACCAGCGTCCAGCAGGTTGTCGACCAGCTTCATCGTCCACTGCTTGGGGTGGTAGTGGAAGGCTAAACAGTACGCCATCACGCTCATGGTCAGCGCCTGTCGACCTCTGGACCTTCCACCTACAATTATCAATGTTAGCTAGCCCATTCGATTCAACAATGATGACGATTCTTTGTTGAAGAAGAAGAAGAAGAAGAAAATGTTGGTCCTCTATGCGTTTATAAACCTGATGAAAGCGTGAAGAAACTTTGGCGGCTTGTTCTGCCTGCGTCCGCAAAGGTTCCTGATATAAATAGATCCTGATGAATCTCCGAAATGATTGGACCAATTTTGACGGGACTTTCGCTGTTAATTAGCTAGTGTTATACCTAAGGAGCAAATTAGCCTACTTTGGAGTTCCTGCGGGAATTCCGAAACTCACGCGGGTGAAACCGCGGGGCACAGCTAGAAATTAAATAAACTTTCATTTCCATTCTTTTTCATGTACTGTATATAACATCAAATTTTCGTTTTGGAAATGCTGTTCTCCATAGGTCTTAGGATTTCACCTAAATTCATTAATTTTATAAATTCAGAATCTTTTTTGGCACGCAAAGTATCCTAGTTTAGTAGGTAGTTGTAGTCCAAATCCACGGTTAACGGATTAAGCGTGATTAACCGCCAAAACTAACAAACATCGTCATATTTTCATATTCACATATTTATTGCTTATTAAGTCTATCTACACGAGGAATGCATTGAGAAATTGATTATCTTTTAAACCTGTTGAGTATTAGGAACGAAAATTAAGCTGTCCAAAAAAATAAATAATTTTGGGTTTGGTAGGTACTTCCATTCCTTTTAGACTAATAAAATAAAATTAACTTGTTATCCTGTCAATCGTTTCATCAATTATTGAAGTGTCTTACCGAATTTAGCATCATACATGTTGAAAGAGCCCGTCAGTATTCCGTAATGAATTTCTGGCTTCCTCTCTTTGGTGCAGGGCAGGACTGTTAGCGAGTGCGTCTGGATGGTTCCTCGCTTTAAATTGGGCGGTATGCGCACCTGAAATTAGTGAAATATTATTGAATAAAAGATTGGATATGTTTAGGCACATTTCGTTACATCAGAGAAGTTATAAAGAGAAGGAGAAAATTGCGGTTTGGACCTACTGCGAATTGGACATTTTAAACTCTGGAAATTAGACGTACTGCGCTTAAACGACTCTAAAATGCGCCAACTGAGAATTACGTTATGTCCTACTTATTCTACTTAATACCTACTTATTGCTATGGTAAGTAAGTACCTATTATACAATTACCTACATATATTACTATTCTATGGTTGTACTTTGTCTTGCTACTCGCTGCTAGGTGCTATTCAATTATCTACCAATTCTGTATTCTATCAAACGGTTTGAATGCGATTCGAATAGGTTTTTTAAGCTTTTTGGTCTTGCGCATGTTAATTTTTGAATTTTTCAAGTCTGTTAAAATGTGTCCCCGACTCACATGCTCCGGCCTCGGTATCTCGTCGAGGCCGCACGGGTCGTCGTCGTCCGTCAAATGTTTCTGCGTAGACTTCGCTCTCGGCTTCCCGTCCCTCACCCCCAGCGTCGTGAACGTCTCCTCCGAACGTGACCTATCGAAAACAGTCACATAATTAATCCTTAAATTTTTTCACTAATAGACATTTTATCTAGGCCATCAGTTAGATAGTAAAAACTTATTAGACACGTAAGTATATTTCGCTTTTTTTTTTAAATTATTTATTGAAAAAATACTTAGATAAAACGTATTAAAGTTTGGGAGTGCACAATTGCATACCTTTTGGACCGTTTCTTAGCCAGCCGTTTTTTCCTTATAGCTGCAGCCTTTCTGCAAATGTATACGATTAATTTTAATTATTCATCAAAATACTACAAAATCCTTATACTTAGGTAGATTTACAAATATTGAAGATGCCGCACGTGACTATTTGCAACATGGTTGATTTTTCACGAGAATATAAAATATAACGTAAGAACTCACTTTTTTTATTAAAATACCTTGCTACTTACCGACACTTCTTTCTTCTACATAATTTATTATTGCACACCCTGTAATTAAAAGAAATTAAAATTAAAGACTCTTATAATAAAATTAATTTGTTATCATATCATATCATACCTGAAGTAGAAAACTCACCCTCCTTTGTGGCAAGGTTTCCTGGGTTCCCTAAGAAAACAATTAATTATTAAAATGGATGATACACATAATTAAAAAAGGGGCTAATAAATATAACTGCTATCACCTAGGAATTTTCGATGGCCCCGGCACATGAACAACATCAGGAACAAACTCCTTGTCTCGATTTATGACGATGCCGCTGTGTGGTTTGTACAGTCTGAAACAAGAGTCTTCAAAATCAAACCACCCGCAATATTTTATATACAATTGATACCAATTACTAATTATTATTATTATTTTTTTATAGCATCGCTTTAGTGAATAGCTGTTATGGTGTTATAATTATGTCTAAATAAATAAATAAATAAAATTTTGTTAGCACGCTTATTCCAAATTAGCTGTATCCCGCGGTTTCACCCGCGGTATTTTCAGAGTATCCGTGGGAATTTCGGGATAAAAAGTAGGTACCCTATGTCACTAAGAACTACAGTAGCTAAAAGAGTAAAAGAATTTTCAAAATCGGTTCAGTTTAGTAGATCTAGAGATTACCCACTACAAAGTCACAAACTCATAATACACAAACTTTACCTACCTCTTTATACTATTTAGTAGATAATATAGTCTATATCACCCGACAGTTATCACTGCTGAATAAGGACTTTCCCCTCCATCTTCACCCTTAGAGCTGTTCCCTGCTGAGGCTGGGTGGTTTATTATCTTCAGTCGTTAGTTCAGCGAGCAATGTGCCCAAGTCCCACCCATCACTACTTAAGAAATGCACTTTGCTCGAGTGCTCAATTAAGCGAGCTCGGTACTAACCTCTGGTTAAATTTCATATTTCTGCCTTCAGTAGTTTCGGGTGGGCGTTGGCAAGGCAGTCAGGAAGTTTCTTTATTTATATATTATTGAATAGATTTAAAGGTCGTTAAAGAGACTTGTTTTAAATGAACGAATATCTATTGTTTAAAAGAAGAAAGAAAGAAAAGAAAAGTTTCCTTACGCATGTCCCGATTTCGCGGGTAACGGTGGTTTGGACTCGCCCGGTTTAACGGTAGCTCTTTGCGCTTGGATCACATCACCGCTTGTCCTTGGACTGCCGACCTTGGAGGAGTAATATTCAATGGGCATGTTGACTAATTTTTATTTTTTTAGTCTGTCTTGTAGATTATTAAAAAATATTGGACACGTATTTTTTTCTTTTTTTATGTTATCAAAAAATAACGGCGATATATTGAGTTGAAATTTCGCGTGACGTCACTATTCTGACAGTTTGTATGGCGGTTTTAGCGGTTAGTGACGTCACGACCCCCTCACCCTAAACTTTAATGCGCTTTATCTCTGTATATTTTAATTTATTTGAAAAAGCAAAAAAGACGTGTTTATTGTTTTTTTTGTTTTCTAACTGACGGACTAATTAGAATTTTGATTTTCAAAAGTAGTCCACATCCCTATTCTAATTTTAAGTCCCGCCTTTAACCTAACTTTGCATCCCGTACCTATATAAATTCTAAACAGGATGCCATAAGTTAAACGAGGGACTTACTGGAGGGCATTTGCCATTTAGCATTTCATTCACGATCATAAAAATATGTACCTAACGTCAATTAGGTATTATTACGGTTCCATAGCGAAATGAAGAACGGAACTCTTTTATTTCATCATGTAGGTACGACCGTCTGTCAAATCACTCGCATTCGATCGTGTCGATGTTACTACTCTCTCTTTCTAAAACTAAAAAGACAAATCGTATAATTTTACATTGAATATTGATTTATCAGAAGGAGAATGCTTGATGACGGGTGCGGGGGTAGGCAGCATTATATCGCCCGGCATGAGGTCGAAATATCTGACTCTCTTCTTGTACTGCTCTTTTCTCTTTCGCTTCCTTAGGATACCCGGGCCGTCCTCCTCCGATGAAGACTTAAAATCGAAGCCTTTAAATGTTTGCCTGACAGAATAATTATAGAATTAAACCTTTTTACAAGATAATTCACTAAAATACAAATTAAAAAAACCAAAACGTCGCAAATCAGAGACTCAGCAACTGAAAGCTGCAGCTCAAAGACTAGGTATACACCGCTAATTTGCAGCTGAAGAAACAATACAATTTCGTTTCGTTGCAGAACTCCATCAATTTAGATGTTAAAAAGTATGATGACACGCCTTTTGCACTAACGTACATACCTACTATAAATAATTCACTTTGAAAAAATAAAACAAAAACAAGACACTTATTGGTGTCGCATCTGACTTTTTTAGGTTCCGTACCCAATGGGTAAAACGAGACCCTATTAATAAGACTCCGCTGTCCGTCCGTCCGTCCGTCTGTCTGTGACCGGACTTTATCTCATGAACCGTGATAGATAGTTGAAATTATCACAGATGATGTATTTCTGTTGCCGCTATAACAAGAAATACCTACTAAAAACAGAATAAAATAAATATTTAAGGGGACTCCCGAACAACAAACGTGATTTTATTACCGTTTTTATAGATTGGGATATAAAGCACTTGGCCGGTTTTCATTTTGAGGTAGGTAGGTACTCCGTACTAGGTAGTTGTTATAATTTATTCTTAAATATCATATTACACAATACCTACCAAATACATTACAGGCCATCATGAAAGTAGGTAGGCAGCGTATCTGTTATTGTGATCGAGATAGATGTTTGGGTCATTGATGGACATGGACAATGGACAATTAGGTACAAGAGTAGGAGTAAAGACTTAAAGGTCTACATACTTTAATTTACTTGAAGATCTCGGAGGTTCTTTTGCGCAATGACTAATATACCGCAATCTGAAATATAAGTTAACTCTAATTGGTCAATCAAATGCCTTCCTAGGATTATACTTATCTTACTAACAATAAGTACAAAAAAAAAATAAAAGTACCTACCTATACGTATAAAAATAATGGTCGGATTTCAGAGCTAGATTTCGGTATTCCCGCGGGAATTCCGTTATAAACGTATTCAGTATTCTATGACACTCAGGACACACTGTAGCTTCCTATCATTGAACGAATTTTAAAAATGGTTACCTATCTATAGGTACCTAACTGCCACAGACACATTTTGCAACGTGTCATATGGCAAGTGGCAACAGAATAAGTTATGTTAATTTCTAATATTCAGGCATCTGGAGAGTGGAGCGTTTGTGATAGTGTTTTTGGGCACATGACCAACATTTCTTGCCCTTGGGGCCCAGCATGAATTTCGTTATTCACGGGGCAATTTCGAAATTAAATGTGTCTTATAACACTCAGGGATACCTACATACTTACTTATCTCAGATTTTTTTTTTTCAATCGGTCTAGTAGTTCCAAAGATTAGGTGGGTACATACAAACCCACAAACACAAACTTTACCGAATGTAGGTGTGTGATCATGAAGATAGCAACATGAACAATATAGTATTATATATTTTTTATGAACCTTTATAAAATACATTATAATTATGTATGTCGGTCCCATTATACCTACTAACACTTATTTTAAGATCTACACGACAACCTATTATACATAACAGTAAAAACAGCAACTAAAAATGATAAAACTGGGGATAAACGCTAACTCTATTTGTGTTGGATTACCTACAGCTCTAAACAGATTTAGGTAGCTATTTCAGAGATTGGGTCAGATCTTATTAAAAATATCCATGTCAAATCTGTTGAATCAGGCAGGCACTTGTGGCTGCCTGCCTTTCGGAGTTCCTTTGGAAATTTCGAGATAAAAGTACCCTATGTTACTCAGGAATACTGTAGCTTTCTATACCTAGAATTTTTAAAATCGGTTTAGTAGTTTTTGAGTTTATTCATTACAAACAAACATACAAAAATAAAATCTATTAAGTATCTCTATAATATTAGTACAGATAAATATTCCTTAATCAATATTAATAATTCTCACCGACTCTGAAAGGTTTCTAATTTGAAAGCAGATATAAAAAAACTTGTCAAAATAGGACTTTTGACCAAGAGGCTTCATTGACGCAACTACATAGGTATAAATAAGAAAAGTAGTACCTTGTGTGCATTGAAGGGGCCATGGGTACACAGGTATCTTTGAAGTGTTGTATGAATTGCTTGGTTTTAAATTTGGGTGGCTTTTTCTTCTTTGATTTACTACCTAAAGGAAGAATAACAAAAGGCGTAATTTCCAGTAATATATTCCGTAATATCCCCAGCAGTGACAAATGGGAATCTTTGTATGATAATCCTATATTATAAATGTGAGTTTATTACCTACGCTTTCACGCTTAACTACCGAACCAATCATCATGAAATTTCACATATCTAGATGCACGTTACCACGAGACACGCGTATATATAGGTAGGTAAAGAACATACTATTATCACGTTAGTTTTTTTCTGGATAAAGGTCATCTAGAGTTATCTACTTGAGCGAAACCGTGGGCAAAAGCTAGTAAAATTATAAAACTTTTCATTCGTCTCCGGTGGCTGGAACACAATATGGGAATTAACCGTTATTAGCGTTTGCATTGAATTGATGGACATTGAAGTCTGCGTAAATATCTCTAAGGAATATTTTATCTGTCCGTTTGAAATAGTCAGATGATTTATTACCTACCTACTATTTAGATACCTACCTATTACCGGTTCTACCGTAGGATGTAGGTATTCAAAGCCAAGCTATTTATGTGAATATTATATTATCTTACCCTCAGCCTCGAAAGCGAGAGCTTCAATAATTTCCGCAACATCTTTACAGTTGGTAACTTTGGCTTTGCAAATTTTTTGAAATTTAGGAGGACATTTACAAACTCTGAAATAGAAGTATGAAATTGTCTGACAAAAGGAAGCAATAGGTAGGTACCAGTATACTCACAACACAAAAGTAAACCAATATATTTTACAATTGAACTAAATAGATAGGTAGGTACATACGGTCGTTTATTCATCTCGAAAATTTATTATTTTAGACACTTTTACAATTTTTTATCATATTTTGTGTTACTTATATAGAAACGATTTTTACTAAATTTCTATTTACATATTTTCTTCACTTTACTTTTTGTATCACCTTGAAATGAAAGGTAGAAATAATCAGAAAGAATGACATTCAAATTCGAAATTCAAGTCACGATATATGAACGAAATCAAGGAGGTTGTGGATTCTCATAGGAAAATATCATAAACAAAACTGTTATACTTCTGAACTTTATTGCACCAATAACTTAATATTATAAGAATAAAATTGCTTCTATTGGGTAAGATGATTAATTTTAATATAAAAACTCAATAATAGTATTATAATATTATCTGTGCCTCAACCAACAAGCCTAAATACCACAATATCTACACCAAAGATACCAATTTAAAACCATTTATTAAACTCAATTTTAACTGAACTTGTATTGGCTCCCTTTTCTCTCTTTTCTTCATTACTGTAGATCCCAAATACACTGTGTGGAATGTACATTGCACAAATAATAACGTAACATAACTCATAAGAACTTACAACATAAACTTAACTGAACATGGAATTATGAAGATTTTCAATGTTTTCTTTTCTTTCTTCAGCGCGTTTTTTCTCTTTTTTGAAGGATTCATAGGCTTCATCATCTGTAGGTAGTTCATGACGACAGAATGGGCACGAATTTGTCTGGCAAAGAAAATTTTTATTTTTACCTAGTAATATATGAATTAAGTCAACTAGGTTAAGATTTTTTTTTTACAGCATTGATATATTAAACAGGTACAAAATACAAATAGAATCTTCAGATTTTCCATACCTTCTCAAGCCAAGTCAATATACAATTAACATGAAAGAAATGTTTGCATGGCATTTCCTTTGCCTTGTCTCCTTTTTTAAACATGAGCAGACAAATTGAACAATTTTTGCCTTCATCCTCTATTGCAATGTCTGGCAGACTAGACACAGCTTCTTTTGATGCTGGCGGAGGCAGTCTGAAATGATGATTATTATTAACTTTATGGCAGGGTGCGAAAATATCCAATATTTATTATAAATATCAAAATATCAGATATTTTTTATATATATCCGATATATAAAAAAATTTGATATATATCCATTTTGTATGACAATAATATTATTTTATACTATTTTTATGTATACTGTTGGCATATTATATTATTATAAACATGAAATATTGGAGAGCGTCTATTAATCATGTGAGGCTCGAAAAAGAGGCAGGACCCAGGGGTTCGGAAAAATCACGAAATAGTACAGGGGGGGAGGGGGTATAACGAGATATCACGTGCATTTATTTTTTGGTAATCTGTGGTCTAAGGACAATGTCCCTTAAAATATTAAAATATTCATGTCAAAATTTGTTTTTTTTTTACACCTTCCTTTATTTTTATGCCAGTTCAAAACAACCTGCAATCTTACCTAATGTCTGGCTTTAAATTTTTATCACAATGCTTAATTTTCCAAAATTTCATCAGATTATAACCTTTTAATATTCTGAAAATTTTAATATACTTTGTACTAAAAAATACGCGTGATTTTGGGTGGGGGGGGGGTAGTCTATAACCTCACCTCAACCTCATCAGGTTCCACCTCAGGGGAGGAGGGGGTTAAAAAATTGCTAAAAACATTGCATGATTAATGGACACTCCTATGGACACAAAAACTGAAATATTTTATTTGTTTATTATTTATTAAGGTTAAAAAATCAGGACACATCAACTCAAAAACATAAAATCTAATAAATGAGAATGAGAGAATGAGAAAATGGACTCAACAAAGGATTAAAACTTATTATTTGGGAGAATGTATTCAAAATTCTATTAAAACTATTAAGAAACTCAGATTGAAAACTCATAAATTTGACATGCCTCTTCATTATTTCCCTGGCCATCTTCATTCCTCATAAGATACTATAGTTTCATATTTTAAGAGGCAATCCATAGTCAGTAGAGCTTTTCCTATTATCTTTACGATACTATTTTATGATAATTATTTAGATTCCAACATATAATAATAATAATAATAATAATCCACTTCACAACACACAGATCTACTTGATCCCACACTAAGCTATAAGCTTGTGTCGTGGAAACCAAGCAAACGTGGTATATACTACACATATTATTACATATATATTATACTATAAATATATATATAAATACCCAGACTGGAAAATGGAACCCTGTGTTCATCACACAAAGTCCACCCCCACCGGGAATCGAACCCGGAACCTCTTGATTAGCGGGCAGGCATGGTGACCATTACGCCAATCGCTGATACTAAGTAATATTAATGTGAATTATGAAACAATTGTATAAAAGCTAAGAGGTATTTCTTAAAGGAGACCAATTGCATTCAAGATTTTTTTTTTCAAGTAAATCACCACTGGCAAAAACATTAGGTTTTCGGTACTTTACCCAGTATGTGAGTATCAAAATCTTATTGTTTTAAACAGGCATGGATTATCGTAATGATAGCAGCAACTAGAAGTTTAGTAGGGTTACTCACGCAGGCCATTCACCGGAATAAATCTCGTTTCGTAAGCCAGCAAGAACGAGATATCGAGCTAAGTCCACTAAGTGGTTTGGCCGTTCGCCGTCAGCCAATTCTGTCCATGCCATTTCTTCAAAGTACCCAGCCATTATATTGTTTAAAAAGATATTTTACGTTACAAGCTTTTTCTTATTATTTATTTGTCTTCTTTATACTTCATTTGATGTTTACTGGTATAAACAATGTTATTTGTATATAACTGAGTATTTTATAATATTATACATCCACAAATCGTCATGAATATAATCAGTAATAGAAATAAATTTCTTTAGAAGCCGAGCAAGGGGTGCATTGAAAACCAGCGCTGGGTGAACATCTGGATTAAGGATGTTCATCCAGCACACGCTGAATGCACTCCTATTGCCAACTGCCAATTTTTTGTTTTTTTTATTTGGATTGATTTAATTGGCTAAGTTTAATTTTTATTTTTTTGTACACCCTTTTGATGGCAATAAACAATTTTATTATTATTATTAGAAGTAAAAACAGTAGGCATTCAAGTCAAAAAATTCAATTCAATCACTACCACTAATTTAATCAAAATCAAGATAACGAGACATACAAAAAAGAATTTCACTGGTCTGCTGGGCAATCAAAAAATCTGTGAAGTGTGATGCACAAATTAACTAGACATATGTGTGAACTTTGAAAAGAAAGAATCGGAGAATCATGCGTGATCACGCATGTCAAATGTCAACAATTGTCAAATGTCAACGGTCAAATGTCAACTGTCGTCTGTCAAGCAAGTCAATTGTCAAAACAGAAATGACAAAAACAAGGAAGTTATAAGTACGTTGTACGTAGTACTTATAACTTCCTTGGACAAAAAACATTAATTTTCTGACGTTTTTTTTAAATGAAATTTTTCAGGACCCACCTAAGTACAAACTACTTAGAGATACTACGACCCACTTCAATACCCCTCAAAACGATTCGGTTAACTGTTAATTTTTTTTGTTTAATTTACTAAAGTAGTTGTTTATGGGGAACCAGCACAACACGATATTGTACGACACCAGAATGTACAGCACTGTTCCGCGCGACACCGGATTGTACGACACCGGAATGTATAGCACCGCCGCTCGTGTTGGTCGATGAAATCACGCATCCTTTCTTTGTGTTCGTTTACGTTACCTAAATACTGGGTCAAGTTACTGTCAAAGAGGGCAAAAATATTTTATGTTGGATCGGTTTGTTGAAGTAAAGGATAAGAGTAGGATAGCAAATTGAACAAGGAAAGAGAAACTTCCTCTTTCTTTTTTTTTCAATTTTCGATCACATGAGGCGCGTTCCGTGGATTCGCACGAATGCACTCGAGCGCGTTCGAGTGCGCTCTTTACCCGTTCTTTGGCTTGGTTAAATTTTACTCTGATAGCTGTCAGAGCGTAGTTTCACCCGTTCCGTGGCTCACAGTGCAGCAAACGTAGACGGATTCATTCTCCATCTACGGCAGCAACCAAACAACCATCTCCGAAGCAAGTTAATTTTCACTCTGACAGCTATGTATTGTTTAAGAAGTGTCAAAGTTTGTGCCAAAAACCGGATTCGTCGAAAAAGAAATCAATCAGAGTTCTTACGAACAAAGGGGAGGTGTCGTAGTCATACAAAAGTTTATACAGTCTTATTCGCAATGTGGGCTGACAGAAAATGGCTGACAGAAACTGACAAAAAAATGGCGCCTGAAATTTCAAATATTTTGAGTTTATAAAAACAACTCGATCGTTCTATGGCTTGGTTGCAACTCAAACGAGTGAAATTTTAACCGAACAACTGGGCCCAAACCCACGGAACGCACACATAGGCAACTTTTCACTTCACAAACATTTCCCATTATATATTTTTTCTAAAGTTTTACAACATTCAAGAATATAAAATAAAGAAAGTATAATAAAGTGTCTATAAACGCTGTTTTAATAAGTTATCGGACCAATAACGCTTGAATAGATAAACCACCGAAAAGTACCTCAGAAACGTAGATGGATTCTCCGTCTACGTTCAGAAATCAGCTCAGGCATAAGTACGTAGACTACGTAGTCTGTAGTCACCAATCAAATATTACCTTAGAACAATAACAGTATCTAACATCAAATACCTCATATTCTTCTGAGTCAAATTTAGTTATTCTTCTGAGTCAAATACCTTCACCACAGATAATATAATACTAGCCTTCACCAAATATCATATTCATTCTCTCTAGCTACACTAGCGCTATTGCGGTGAGTTATTGAGATGAGTTGTAATTTGCTGGCTGCAGCTGCATTAATCATCAAGTCAAAACACGAGTCATGCAGCATGCTATACTCATGCATGCAGAAACTTATTCATTATCATTCATCACGTATTGGTTAAATGCCTACAAGCACATAAGTCTAGTAAATTTGTGTTATAGACTCTTTGTCGTTCCTAGACGATCTTACGCTGGTGACTACCATGGGCGGTAGATTTTACCATCTAAAATATAATGATAGGGACTAATAATAATCTGTGTACCTACTGTGTGTGCAATAAATTATATTTGATTGATTGAATAATCTGCATCACAACACTGATCTACTTGATCAAACACTAATAATGTGGTACCTAGCTACCTAAGCTTTAAGCTCCATCCTTTCCATCGTGGAAACCAAATGTGTTATATACTACAAATTATTACATATTATATTATACTATAGATAAATAAACACGCCGACTGGAAAGTCCCCATCGGGAATCGAACCCGGAACCTCTTGATTAGCCGGTAGGCGAATAACAACTCTGCTAAATAACTCTGCATTTTCCTTGTTCTTATGTGTTTATGTTATGGACCAGGTGATTAATGCGGGCATTATTTATAACCGCGTCTACCGGTTCGATTTTTTTTGCTGCGGGCGGCGTATGCGCCAAATATTGTATTATAAATAATTTAGACCTGGGCTAGTAAAAAAAAAAAACATAACCTATATTAAAACATAGTGCGATCGATTCGCTAGTCGATTCTGAGCAAACTACTTTCTAGTTTCAGTTAATTCATTAACACGTTGTATATCAAGATTATCAGCGTTTGCGAAGATTTGACGTCATGGCTGTTGGAGAAAGTCAAAGACAATATGATTAGGTAGTTAGTTAAATGACAATAACAATAAAAAAAATTGTAATTAAATATGTTTGTATTACTCTGCCCAAAAGGTGATGGGCAATATGTATAATGCCCGGTCAATTTGATTATTTAAATAATTATTATCAAATTGCACTCTCATATTGGGCATTTTTCATAATGACCGGGCATTATGTATACTGCCCAATTTATCACTTGGTCCATAACATTTATACTAGACTCGCACGCTAGACAAATCCGATCGTGATGAAACAAACTTAATATAATAAAAAAGACAACTGCGCAAACCCGGTTGATGCCGTGTATTAAGATTTTGACAAACAATGTTCTTTATAACTGAACTAGCTGTTCCCTGCGGTTTGACCCGTTGTAATTTGAGGGTTCCCGCGGGAATTACGGGTTACAATATAGCATAAGTTATTCATGGATAATGTAGCATTCTAATGGTGAAAGAATTTTGGAAATCGGTCCAGTAGTTTTAGTAGGTAGGTAGTCGTAACAAACAAACAAACAAAAAATCTAATCTTTGTCCTTTATAATATTAGTATAGATAACTGCTATTAATAGGTAAATTCACACAAAGAGTAGGTACAATAACTAGGTATACGGGGGCCGTAAAGTAGGTAGAACAAATCAAACTAAAAATAACTGACAAACACATTCGGGCAAGTATTCAGAGGGGGGATAGTATATTCCCTCGAATACCTCTGGGTGCCAGCGGAAACAGGAAATACTAAAACAAAAAATAATAAACAAGTATCATAATCCAGAGGTTACAGCTTGAGCACCCCTAGAACTATAACTAGGACCTATAGTTTAACAGTTTCACTTTCAAGTTATGGTTAAAATTAAAGTGAAACTTCTTTAGGCGCAACGCAAGTAAAATTCCAAGGTCGGATATGACTAATTTGAGGAAAATATTTCTGAGGCAAAGTGGTGTAATTTTTATGACGTAGGTAAGTATACCCACAAATTAACTAGAGTTATGTCTGGTATACCTACCTACTTACTGAGACTGAGTTGCAAGCGTACTAATTTTTTTTTAATGGGAAACCTAAGTAGTTTGTGTGGGAAACCGCAAAGCTTAATGTCCTTAGTTTCATTCATGGATATTCCACACTAGAAAGTATGAGGAACATGAAGTACATACCTACCTATGCAACGTCAATTTACGTGCTGATGATGAGAGTTCAGTTATGATTGGTTATGAATGTTATGATGACAAAACAAAATATGACTATTGCGTAAAGGCAGGTTTTGACTGTGCCTACGTCCTACACTATACACAATATACACTATACAGTCGGTTATCAAACGTAGTGCCGTGTGGTCGACGAGTCTGTGCCTTGGCTCTCGTGACAACTCGTGACGGTATTCCGTATTAGTAGTTATACAAGGACAAAAAACAACGGAAATTGGTACGGCAACTTGTTTACTTTTTAACACCTCCTAGTTAGTAAAATAATACCTACCATGTGCTAACGCTATTGGTTTCGTTAGCGGACTCACATAGAACTTGATTTGCCGTTTTTAAATTGGCTGTCGCTAACAATATCTTTACAGTTTCAAGGTTTTGTATCGGAATGCATAAAGATTATAACTGATAACGTAGATATTTTAAGCTATTGGCTGCCTACCGGGCGTTTTAGGTAGGTACCTACAGCACAGGTTGCCTCTACCACGCGAGACCTATGATAATTCTAAAGACTTTTAATAAAATTTTATCCAATTAAGAATGTAGGAATGTTAAATATTTAGTTGACCTACTCTGTTAAATCTCACGATTAGTTTATATTTTAATTAAAGGCATGTAACGACCACCAAGAATGTTAAAAGATGGCCGTATAGGTACCTACATATTAATAGGTGCCTACCACAAAATAAATACTTAACTCCAAAACGTGTTTCCTAGGTTAGATGCAGCATCGTAGTAAAATACACCTTCGGACATCTGAATCGAACCATTTTGTAATTAGTTACTTAGTTAAAGTTTTTGAACAGTTTTATTGTTAGCACAATTTCAGTAATACATATTTCTTGTATTGTTTCAAATGGAATTTTAAGAATCAGCAAAACTTGAGTGCACTATACTATATACATTAATGATTAAAGCAGTTATGGTGTTGCACGAAACGTAAAAATAGCTCGATTAAAGACGGCCCGATTCCAGTGTTCGGGAGTATGTTATACCGTTTCTTTGATCATAATATTATTATTATGTATACCTACTAACCGAATAACTTTCACCGAGTAGAGTTAGAAACGCTCGACTTGCTAGTTGCTACCTATTTAAGCAATCTATACATATAAAATGTTTGTTCTAAATGAATGACTGACGGATCAACCGAATCGTAGAAACTTCGAGGTGTTTTTTGTATGACGTAGGCAATAGGCATCCGATAAGAAAGGATTTTTGAAAATTCTACCCCTGAAGGCGTGAAAAGGGGGGGGAAAAATTTGCATGGAACAATTCCGCGGGAACTCCGAAATTATAGCGGGTGAAAACGCGCGGAACGGCTATAGTCTATACTAACAGCTTTTTATTTTTATTCAATAATTGCGTTTACTATGCTGTGCCCACATGTCTGAGGTAACACTTTGTAGGTATTATAATTTTAGTCAATATTCCGATTGTTACCTGTTTCGTGAGCCCAATAAATAAATAAAATATAAATATTATAAAGCTGAAGAGTTTGTTTATGTAGCAAACATGCTTGAACGCGCTAACCCCAGGAACTGGTCCGATTTAAATTTTCAGTGTTAGATAGCTCATTTATCGAGGAATTACATAACTAAAAACTAGAAAGTAGTTAGATCCAAATCAACTAGCGAATCGATCGCACTATGTTTTAATATAGGTTAGGTAGAGTTCCTACAGGAATTTCGAAACACACACGGGAGAATCTCCGAAACGATTGGACCGATTTGGACGAGACTTTCACGACTAATTAGCTGATGTTATATTAAAGTAAATTAGGCTACTTTGAAATTCCTGCGGGAATTCCGAATCTCACGCAGGTGAATCTCCGACACGGTTGGACCAATTTCAACAGACCTTCCCTGCTATTTAACTGATGTTATAAGGAGTAAATTAGGCTACTTTGGAGTTCCTGCGGGAATTCTGAAACTCACGCGGGTGAAACTGCGGGACACATTTAATCGTTTATATAAAATCGTAACATACGCCCTAGGCATTACGTATGCGCACATATTGCGTATCGCCTACGCATGTTCATGATTTTGAATCATAAACAGTAAACATAGGTACCTAGGTACACAATATCACAGTCATTTTAGGTAGGTACCTACTTGAAGACTGTTGGCAATATAGGTAGGTAGATAAAATTTGGAAAAAATGCGCATTCTACAATGAACTGCCAGCTACAATGACAGTGGAAAACCGTTAGAATTAAAATTTTATTAGCTCAGAATAAGATATTAAGTTATCCAATACGTAGATACCAGTGGCGAAGGGTGAAATATTGAGAGAGGGAAGCCGGAAATCTACTTTAATTTCAAGTAATTTCAACTTATTAAACTATTAACTGTTCCCCGCGGTTTCACCTGCGATAAGTTCCGGAGTTCCCGCGGGAATTCCGGTACAAAAAGTCCTTCCCTGTATCCCTGACAACGTTCTCAATTACGGTAGAGAGAGATGTTGCGTCTGAAGGGAAGCCGGTGGGAATCGGCTTCTATGGTACCTTCGCCACTGGTAGATACATAGGTTTAACTAAATCGACGAAAATGTTAAACCTTATCATGCGATAACAAAAGTAGGTAAATTCTATGTGCGGCCATGGGACGACGCTTTGATTAGGCTGATTATTTTAACAATTCATAGTTAAGTAATTGTTAGTTGGGTATAGGTAATAAATTATATTATAATATGCTACTCCCAAAGAGACGCGTCATATGAAGAGTAGCTATAGGTATACGGTAATGTATCGTAGTGGCTGTTTACAAAACAAGTACCTACTTTTTTACCAAACCCGATACGAAGGTATCTCGGAATCCAGTTTTGGAAGTGTAAAGATTGTTAAAAAAATGTTTTGTAGATAAACATCAATTCAAAAAATAGGAACACAGTTGTCTATTAGGTAGGCACCTTCACTGTAACAAACTACCAGCACCTCTCATAATAACCAGTGTTTTACTTATGACTTAGGTAGGTACACTGGGAAAAATACACGGCTTTTGAACACGGCTACGTTTTGCGTAGCCGTGCAAACGGTTCTGACAACCGAGTTTGGCAGCCGTGTAAAGAACCGTGTACACGGCTACATGAAACGTAGCCGTGTAAGCGGTTAAGATAGCCGCTTTAGACGGTTACGTGTACCATGTTCGTAATTTTTTCAGCCGTGTTGAAATCCTAGCCGTGTAAAATTACACGGCTACCTTTTGACTCGGTTGTCGGAGCGGTGTGCACACAACAAACACGGCCTCGGTAACGTTGTTGACACGGTACGGTGCACCGCGTGCTTATCACGTTAGCCGTGTCATATATTAAACTTGCTAACATGACTGTCGGAGCCGTATAGACACGGTACAGCAGGTCGTGTGCTTATCAAAACTTGGCCACGTTAGCCGTGTCATATAATAAACTTTCTAACACGGCTGTCGGAGCCGTTCTATAAACGGTACAGCTGGCCGTGTGCATAACATAACTTGTTCCCGTTACCCGTGTCATATATTTAACTTGCAAACACGGCTGTCGAAGCCGTTTAGACACGATACAGCAGATCGTGTGCTCGTCAAATCTTGGCTATGTTAGCCGTGTCATACAATAAACTTGCTAACACGGCTGTCGGAGCCGTTCTATAAAGGGTACAGCTGGTTGTGTGCTTATCAAAACCTGGCCACGTTAGCCGTGTCATATATTAAACTTGCTAACACGGCTGTCGGAGCCGTTAAGACACGATACAGCAGGTCGTGTGCTTTTCAAACCTTGGCTACGTTAGCCGTGTCATACAATAAACTTGCTAACACGGCTGTCGGAGCCGTTCTATAAAGGGTACAGCTGGTTGTGTGCTTATCGAAACCTGGCCACGTTACCCATGTCATATATTAAACTTGCTAACACGGCTGTCGGAGCCGTTCTGTAAATGGTACAGCTGGCCGTGTGCAGAACATAACTTGTTTACGTTAGCCATGTCATATAATAAACTTGCAAACACGGCTGTCGAAGCCGTTAAGACACGATACAGCAGGTCGTGTGCTTTTCAAACTTTGGCTACGTTAGCCGTGTCATACAATAAACTTGCTAACACGGCTGTTGGAGCCGTTCTATAAAGGGTACAGCTGGTTGTGTGCTTATCAAAACCTGGCCACGTTAGCCGTGTCATATATTAAACTTGCTAACACGGCTGTCGGAGCCGTTCTATAAAGGGTACAGCTGGTTGTGTGCTTATCAAAACCTGGCCACGTTAGACGTGTCATATATTAAACTTGCTAACACAGCTGTCTGAACCGTTCTGTAAATGGTACAGCTGGCCGTGTGCAGAACATAACTTGTTTACGTTAGCCGTGTAATATATTAAATTTGCTAACACGGCCGTCGGAGCCGTTTGGACACGATACAGCAGGTCTTGTGCTTATCAAAACTTGGCTACGTTAGCCGTGTCAGAAATGAACCACGCAAACATGGCTGTCGTAGCCGTTATATACCTAAACGGTACAGCGGACCTTGTGCAAAACAAAACTTGTTTACGTTAGCCGTGTCATTAATTATCTTGCAAATACGACTGTCGGAGCCGTTTAGACACGATACAGCAGGTCGTGCGCTTATCAACACTTGACTACGTTAGCCGTGTCAGAAATGAACCACGCAAACATGGCTGTCGTAGCCGTTATATACCTAAACGGTACAGCGGACCGTGTGCAAAACAAAACTTGTTTACGTTAGCCGTGTCATTAATTATCTTGCAAACACGGCTGTCGGAGCCGTTTATACGCGATACAGCAGGTCGTGTGCTTATCAACACTTGACTACGTTAGCCGTGGCATAAATGAACCTCGCAAACATGACTGTCGTAGCCGTTATATAACTAAACGGTACAGTGGACCGTGTGCAAAACAAAACTTGTTTACGTTAGCCGTGTCATTAATTAACTTGCAAACACGGCTGTTGGAGCCGTTTAGATACGATACAGCAGGTCGTGTGCTTATCAACACTTGGCTACGTTAGCCTCTTATGGAATGGCTGTGTGTTAATAACAGCGCCATCTTTGATTCCAGACTGGAACCACTAGATGGTTTATCTAGGTAAGATCATCATCAGCTAATTTAGCAAGTAGTTTAGGATTAAGCCGACAGAGGGCGTTATAATCCGAACCGCTTAGTATGAGCTTTGCAAATAATTATACAAATTTTGCAAATAATTATTACACAAAAGAAGGAATAACACGCCGTTTTTACTGTCTGCAACCTAACCCTGAAGCCGTTCACATTCCTTCAGTGAACATAATCCTTTTTTGCCACATGAGTGTCTTATCTGATAAATGTGACTCACTGATATCTGATGCATGTTCAGCTTCAGACATGCAGTCTAAGGAGAAAATCCACCCTAGAAAAAAGCGGCCAAGTGCGGACTCGCCCATGAAGGGTTCCGTAGCAGCAAGTAACATTAATATAAAAGTTCTTGTAGTTCGTTGTAACTTTGATCGATGTTTTAATAATATTGTAATTTTTTATTGCGGTTTACAATCTATGACGTATTAAAAAAAACTACTTACTAGATCTCGTTCAAACCTAGACCCAATATGCATTACTCTGTATTGCGAATTTGCGATTATATTACGCGCTATACACAGCAGACGCCACAGATTCACTTTAAATAAAATTTAGTGCGTGGACATTTATACAGGGTGGAAAGTTAAAACGGGGCAGTAAGGGCAGCTACTAACACGAACGGAAACAAATTACGAAAATTAAAACCGACTTCCAAAAACACAAAGCCAAAAAGCTAAAAATAAAAAGCTATAAATTACAAAATACCGATTTAATCCAAAAGACAAAAACACACGTAATTATTATTGGTTTGTGCTACCACTGATCGGTTTGAATTCGGTGACAAGCCCGCTGGTGTCTGCCCACTTGGGTCGTTCTGCTTACGAAGAGCTGGTGGCGGGAGTCGACTGAGCCCATCTACCCCCTCCATATTCATACCTACCTATCAGTGGTAGCACAAACCAATAATAATATTACGTGTGTTTTTGTCTTTTGGATTAAATTGGTATTTTGTTATTTATAGCTTTTTATTTTTAGCTTTTTGACTTTGTGTTTTTGAAAGTCGGTTTTAATGTTTTGTTAAAATTTTGTTTATTTCTCGCTTTTAAGTGACATAGTTCGTAATTTCTCTAAGTTACAATAGCCTAATGTCAACTGCTCATCGCCTTTTACAAAATATTGCCTTTCCCGGCGCAGGGACGTTAATTATTGAGGAGTTCTCCTAGTACATCACTAACAGTTCCACTTCACCATATACATTGTGACGAGCATAAATTGTTTAGAACCCATATTAAAGGTAACGATTCGGAACCTGTGAAATACCTATTATTGAGTAGTTCCGATAACCATCTGTGGTCTTCATCATCAGTTCCACTTCTTCAAATTTTGCTTTCCGAAAGCAAATACACGATTTACTATAAAAATACAAAAATCGCTATAGGTGTACCTATAATTTTTGAAGAGTTCCCTCAATTACTCCAAGATTCCACCATCAGATCTTGACTATCCCCTTTTAAACAAAAAAACAATTTTCGAAATCGCTCCAATCAGAACCCGTGAAATACGTACTATTGTTGAATAGTTCCGATGACCATCTGTGGTCTTCATCATCAGTTCCACTTCTTCAAATTTGGCTTTCCAAAAGCAAATGAACGATTTACTATCAAAAATACCCAAATTGCTATAGGTGTGCCTATAATTTTTGAAGAGTTCCCTCGATTTCTCCAAGATTTCATCATCAGATCCCGACTTGGTGGCAATGGGACCTAATTGGGAGTATACCCTTTCAAACAAAAAAAGAATTTTCCAAATTGGACCAACCGCCTTCGAGTAATCAGTGAACATACATAAAAAAAAGACATACATACAATCGAACATAGAACCTCCTCCCTTTTGGAAGTCGGTTAAAAAGAAACGCATCGCATCGCGCCATGTCGCATCACGCATCCGCCACCACCGGGCGGATGCGTATTGCGTGGCGCGTGGCGCGGCTCGCGGCCCAGCCGCCCAGTCAATGGCAGTCGTTGAATGCTAGGTACCTACTCACTCTCTCGCAAAAACGACAATACAATCGACGTGGACAACAGAATAGATTATTCAATAATGAATTAACTATAGGTAATATGTACAGAGAAAAATTCTAATAATTAAAAATTTCATGCACCATGTTAGGTTAGCATCGTAAGTTAGTAACGTAAGTATCCATCAAAAAATTCAATGGCAATTGGCAATATTAAATTTGAAACAATGTATTCATAGACTATATTATAATATTTTTTTTTTAAACGGTCAAGTTGTCTCTCAGAGACTGTACACACGTAGGGACATGTTTATTTATTAAAAGTATTCCTCATAAATGTAATTTTTTTTAATTGAGATATTTTAAGCTATATCGTAATTCGTAGCCCGTAAAGAACATGTTCAAACTTGTTCCCAATGTTCCCGCATTTCTACTTGAATGGGTGTGTATATATATATCTATAGTATAATATATATGTAATAATATGTGTAGTATATACCACGTTTGTTTGGTTTCCACGACACAAGCTTATAACTTAGTGTGGGATCAAGTACATCTGTGTGTTGTGAAGTGGATTATTATTATAAAAAGAAAAAAAAAAATTAAGGTCACAAGTCGCAAAAGCACAACTGCTGACTGCAGACTAGTGCAGGCAGACTGTAGTGCAGACTCAAGATTCAAGACTACCGTCGAACGAGGTGACTATGTGCCTCGCAGGTGACAATATGCAATGAAGCAGTTAATTTGAATTTTGACAAATTCCCGTTTTATCTGTGGTTATCTTCACATTTTTATGGCCTAAATATGTTTTTTAATGTTTTAACGATATTTTGGGACATTTGTTATTAGTAACTGGTAACACCAAACATGAACTAGTTGAACAGAAGTTTTGAAGTGACAAGTCGAGTTTTGTTGTGTGGGGTAAACTTTTGCCTGTATAATAAAAACTATCGCAGATGGCGTTATCAAGGTATGTTTGAGTAATAGTACAGTTAATTGTTATCTAAATGCACTAAATATCAAAAGAAAAAGTCTAGGTATGGTGGCACAAATCGTAGGAAAAAAAAAGAGTAAAGTACGCAGGTGAAAATGTGCCATCTCCATACTGATAGTGTTGTCACATATTTTTTCTGTATTTCTACTATTGTTACTTACCTAATGTATTTTTATTTTATTTTAGCACTACCTAAAAAAATGCCGCGGGATTATATAAGAAAGCCAGGAACAAGAGCGTATAAAAATTATACAGACGAAACTCTTCAAGCTATATTAGCAGAAATTAAAGCGGGGCGTATTTCAGTCATAACAATATGTTATGGATAAATATATTTTTCTTTAATTCTTAAGTTCGTATTATTAATAAACCTAATTTTCTTTAATTTACTTAAATTTTCCTAGTCATAACAATATGTTATGGGTAAATTTGATTTTCTTTTATTTACTACACGTTTCATTTCACCTACATATTTATATTAGTTAGGTATTATAAGCAAGTTAACAAAATTACACCATAAATTAGGCATTTAATCTAATAAAAAGTAATGCGAAAAAGTACTAAAATTTCTACCACTGATATTTTAATTTTTTCCCTGGCAACTCTATTTTTTTTTCTTTCTCCCACGAACCGTACTGGACTAATTTTTAAATACAAATAGGTGACTTTGTGCTATATTTATTATTTTTAGAGATATTGAAGGAATTGTAAGCTGGCACATTTTCACCCCAACAAGGTAGGCGAGAATGTGCCATTAATATTATTTATTTTCGCCATAATTATAATAATTCAGTGATATTTAACAAAATAATCTTAAACCTAAATTGTTAGAGAGCTAGAACATTTTTTTTATTTTGGCGTAGGGTTCATATATTTTTATTTATGATAGAAAAACCTTGAAAAGTGGCACATAGTCACCACGTTCGACGGTACTCAACCAAAAATTTATAAAAAGTAGGTAGGTAGGTACCTACCTACCATCCATGTAGGTAGGTACTTTTAATCCCGGAACTACCTCGGGAACTCCGAAATTAAAGCGGATGAAGCCGCGGGGAACAGCTAGTATTCCTCATAAATACATCAATAGAAGTCTTCCGGAGGCCGAAACGTCCAGTAGGTAGGTACCTACCCAAACGGTGACTACCTAGTATACCTACCTACCTACGGAATTTTTTTACCGATAGCGTCCAGTAGACACACGTTGTCTACAGACGAAACGGATTGGTAATTTTTCTACGTCGACGTGACGTCGATGCCTACGAAGTAAAAAGGGTCGGCCTCTCAGACGAAAGAGGTCGGCCTTTTACCCACCTATTTTACTGGCTTTTTATACCCCAATGAGCCCCAGTGAATAAAGTCCGTAACTTTTGAATGACGCAATTTAATTTGAAATGACGACTGTTAAAAAAAACAAATGAAATAACTAATTTGTATACTTTTCAATTTCTTTTCTAATAGGTAGTAGGTATTCATTGAGGTCATTGATAGTAGTAAATCTAGTTTAGTAGTAAATCAATGATTGAGGTATTCATTTGTTCAAAACTTTACGAAAAATCAACAGTTTTGTAGCAAATTTATTTAAAATTTCATTTCACATCTATATTATAATATATAGATAGGTAAGTAGGTACCTACCTCCCTAGTACCTACTATAATAAAAGAGTAGAATCCACGATTAAGTACATGGCAGTTAATCATTCAGCAGCGTAGTAAGTAGGTACCATGTAGGTACCTACCTAAGTCGGTAGTTATTACACTTGGCTAGTTTTGTCTCCTAAGTCATTCAGAAGCAAATTTGAAGCTTCTGATCACACTATCCTAACTTGTAGTTACTAAATGGAGCGCGACGGAGTCGAAGGAATACGAGGATGGCTTCAGTATTGTATATTGTAGTATCCAAAAAATTGTCCTTTGCGGCCAAAAATTCTTTCACTAAAAAGAAGCTACAGTGGTCCTGAGTGACATAGGGTACTTTTATCCCATCCCCGAATTCCCGCGGAAACTCCGGAGTTTGTAATATCTGAATCTACTGCACCGATTTTGAAAATTCTTTCACTTATAAGAAGCTAAAGTAATCCTGAGTGACACAGTGACACACCCTTCATCCCGGAACTCCCACGAGAACTCCGAAACCACCGCGGGTGAAACCGCGGGGGTCAGCTAGTTTTTATATAAACTCACTAACACTTGAAAGCCCTCATTTTTCTTCAGGAAAATTTCGTCATTTTTGTCCCAAAGATAGGGCATAATATCTTTATAGTATAGTACTAGCTGTGCCCCGCGGCCTCACCCGCGTCAATTCCGGAGTTCCCGCGGGAATTCCGGGACAAAAAGTAAAGCACTAAGTTACTCTTTATAACATCAGCTATCTGCCAGTGATAGTCTAAGTTTATTACTAGGTAGGTATCCAATCTAAGATAACAAGATCAGAATTAAATGTTAGTGATACCTTACTAATTAATCGACTAGTGGACGATATTCATAGTTTATATAGAAAAATTAATTCCTTAGTAGGCTCAGACGAAATAAAGTCTTTTTATTAGACTTTTTATTTCGTCTGAGTTAGTAGGTACCTAGGTAGGTACATTGCAGTGAGTCGATAGAAAGTAAAATGGCTACCTACCGATAATTTTGATTTAAAAACGGCTCTTGTCTTATTGCCCATTAGGTATGACAGGAGTAGAGAATATTACAAAACAATTAATCAATGGGATCAAGTTATACGATTCTATGATTAATATTGCATCTAAGCCTGTATTAATTGAATTTGTTTTAAAAACGCGACTTTCAGCCAGTGCAAAACTTCGTTTAAAGTCCAAGTATTATTCAGTTTATTGCCTGGTTGGGGATATGAAAAAATATCTTATCCCGAGAAAATCAGATGTCGCAATCCAGGCACAGTTGCAACGAGCAACGCAGGGGCACAAAAGTGTGCAATCATTTGGTTTAGAATTAGAGGAACTCTTTGTTAATTATATATAGTCTATAGTCCAAAGTAACGATGATGAAAATAAGTACGAAATATTGCGTCCAATTAATGGTTCTTTGCCGCCGGCCGCGAATCAAAGCTCACGACATAGCAGACACGGACATGATTTACGCAGTAGTACCAACTATCACGGTGTAGTAGGTACGTAGGTATATAGGAACTTCCGGATCTGGCTCGCAAGAGCGGCGGTGATTTTGTCATGCCGCGCTGTGATTGGTGGACAACCGACGCGCGACGCCACGCGCTGACCGTTATTGCGCAAAATCAATGCGCAGAAGTCAAAAAATAGGATTCACAGGGGGGCTAGAGGGACGAAGAGGTTGGCTAGCTCGTCGTATTCCGTCCCCCGCCCCGATACGACGCTCCACGGACTTCTGACTGTACAGTCATGTTCTAAAGTGTATTGTTATGGCCGTTCATTATTATTGGTTTTATTAAGTTTGAGGTTCTTTGTTATTGTTGGGTTTTTTATTAGTGTATTTTTAGTAGATAGTGAATATGTCTAAAAAATAATATTTTGAAAAGACATGCACAAAAATGGTGTATGACGTGCATTGTTTGTGCGCGCGACAGTAGCTTATATCCTCCACATTACGCTCAGTGATAGACTTACTATTTATTCTTATTATATATACATATATATTGGTCCGCGCGCCGTGACCCTCGCAACTACCAAACAAATTTATACACCCACCCTCCAAACAAATTTATATTATGTTTTATATGTCTATGTGTAGGTAGTTTAATGACGATTAATAAAAAATAAAAACTTAAAGTAAGAAATAAAGTGTGATTTTGAATATATTTTATTTACCTACTTACCAAAGATGAGGTCCTTTTTTCATATCCGTCACTGGTTTACACTAAATTTATAGCCACATACACATTTCACATACACTAAGATGTAACTGGCCAGTATAGGCGTCGATTTTATGTAATTACACCATCACAAAACTAATAATAACTTCACAACAAACATTTATTGACAAAATACGTGCCGGCTAGCCGTGAAACAGCCATACCTAGCGTTACCGTGGTTGAACAAAAACAAAAATGTAGGTTATTTAGAAGATTTAACACCAATATAATTTATTTAAAATTATATCATGAGTAAATTTGCTACAAAACAATTGATTTTTCACATAGTTTTGAACAAATGAATATTAGAAAACAAATAAAGTATTTCATTTGTTTTTTGTTTGACAGCCGTAAACAAATTATTGCGGCATTAAAAGAAACTGACTTTTTTTACTGAAAATTTTGTCATGCGGCTAAATTAAATATTAAAACTAAAAACCTTATTTAATTTCCATTAATTTGATCATGGGCCAATAATTAGTCCATGATTTGATCTATAACACTTGATATAAACACTAACCGATTACTTATATTTCGACATATTTATGCGAGACGGCACGAGCCGCTCACTAACCGAACACAGACTACACAGACTGATTGTCAAAATGGCGGGTGAATTTCGCCCGCACTAACTTAACTTTTTTAATTCTGGCCAGTATGTGCGTTATGGAATATGATGGATTGGGAAAAAAATACATATTTTGTATTCTCTATTATTGTGACCAGCCAATAAAACTTTTACAGTACTGTCAAACAATATGGAACGCCGTAAAAAAAATAAGAAAACCGTCATTAGTTAGTGCCAACTGTGGGGACTAGGACATTTCAGAGTTAGTCCCTATTGTAGGGACTAGGACATTTCAGAGGTAAAGTTATAATTATTATATTAGGTGCGCGACTGTACCCATGCGCAGCTATCCCTTCCACATTTCGCTCACTAGTCACTTTCGTGCTAATACTTGTACATCACATTGCCTAACGTCGAGTGCGCTGCTTACGTCTTAAATTAAATGCTGTGATATTTTCCCGGTAAATAGAGTGTTGTGTCCTGAATGAAACCTATGACGGCATCATGAGGTGAGTAGGTACTTAATTTTAATTGTAATACTCATGTGTGCAGTAAAAGTGGAGCATTATCAAACTGCGAACCCGTTTGGAGGTTAGCGCATCCTCCTAAAGGAAAAAACGATATTTACTTGATATACCATTGTTTTGCAAACAAATATTGAATTGAAGCATAAACACGTGCCAAACTCGGTAGGTACCTACTACCTACATATTTAATAAAGTAGACAGTTTTAAAAAAAGATGGCGCCTCGCCTTTTTTACGTGTCCTAGTTAGTGCAAAAGTTCGCGCCACTTTGTAACGGCTCCATGGTACTGTAAAAAAATATGATAGATTTGTTTTGTTTCTAGTTTGTGTCACGAATTAAGCGAACTGTTGAATGCGTGGGGTTTCGAGAAATACGCCGAAGCATTTCTTGGTAAGTTGGAATATATCTTACACAAAATTATATTTACATTTTATGCCTATTTTGATGCGTTCTATGTTCTATATAATAAAAGTAAAATACATGATGAAACATTAAAAAAAAACTAAATCCATGCCATAGCTGTACTTTGACCAATAAAAAATAAATAATTTTTAAATCAATTGAAGTGTGATAAAAAAAAGTGTTACCTAAGACACATTATCTAGGGGTAATCTGTCAAACAAAATCTTATTTAGGTATATATAAAAATTTCGTGTCACGATGTATGTTCGCGATAAACTCCGAAACTACCTACTGAACGGATTTTGATAAAATTTTGTAACCATTTATAATATGGTCCAACTTAAAAGATGTAGTTTTTATCTCAATTATTGATCTCAAAGTTCTTATAAATTTGGAGTCAGCTGGCCATGTGCATAGCATATTAGCCGTGTCATAATGTTAAACTTGCATACACGGCCGTCGGAGCCGTTTAGACACGATACACCAGGTTGTGTGCTTATCAAAACTTGGCTACTGGTTTTTTGATAAATATTTTTGGTTTAAATAAATAAACAAAATAAATGTTGTCGGACACCAATTGATCCAGTCCCAAAGCAGAGCTTGTGTTATGGGTACTAGACAACGGTTAAACTGGACTGGAGAACAAACATTCATATTCATCTACCGGGATTAGAACCCCGGACCTCTAGTGTCATAGGTCACTCAGGGTCACTAACCACTAGGCTATCCGGGTTGTCTAAAGGTTGAAAACTAAATCTAACCTTAACTTGTAATTGTTTTGGTACCTGCTGTTAACATTTTAACTGGGAATTTGTTTGCTTATTTTATTTTCATATATTGGTTTAATAGAGATATTTTTCCATAGCTATAGCATTAATTTTTTTTTGTTTTTCTAGAAAACGAAGTGGACCTGTCTACGTTGCCCTTATTGGACAATGACCAGATAAAGCAACTCATTCCTCCTATTGGCCCTCAGGCCAGATTTAAAAAATGTCTTGCTGATTGGAAAAAACCATCAAATCCTTTAACTCCAATCCCTGCACCCGGCACACACAACCAATGTGCAAGGTATAATTTACTTTTTTACAATTTTAATATTGCAATTATATTCTTAATTTAATTTAAAGACATTAAGTTACCCTAACTGAGTTTGAATATATCACCAACACCACATTAACTTATTCATTTCAATTTGCAGTCCTCCTAACAATCGCACAGCTCATGCTGAAGCTCCAGCTCAAGAGTCAGCACTCCCAGTATCCGCACCAGGCAACTGCAATCCTCTTAGAAATTTGCTTGAGAAATCCAGTGCAACCAGGCAGTTGCTGAAGATTGGACTGCAAAGGGAATTCCGACGAAGCGAGCAAAGCGAGCTCTGTGACATCATTCTCGACTACCTCCTGAAAGATAGGAGCGATCAGAAACCAAAACTTGCATACGGTGTTTTCATACAATGGGCCAAGCACGTCCACGATTTGTTCACAAAGGAACCAGAGGCTATTTGGTTTAGCGTCACCCCTCCCTCGAAACAAGACTTGACCCAACTTTCTCCAGGAGCAAAAGCACCTCCATCCGCCTCTGCGCGGCCTCATGGGAAGTTATATGACAGGTAGGTATAACAAAATAATATAAATGTAAATAAAAAATATATGGACGCAGATAAGCAATAACATGTTAACCCACAAAATTAAGTTATTGATTCAGAACAATTTATTTAGAGTTAGGGAACGTTTTTTAATTATGTGTTTACCTTATTACATTGCTTAAATATGTAACTAAATATTGAACATAAAAAATATTGATACAAAATGGCGCTCCTACTTTTAAAACACGATTTACTCAAAATTTCTCCAGTGTGGGTTAACACACTATTGCTTATCTATGTCCATATAATAAATACCTAGGTTAAATGTGAGGGTGGCAACATGAAAAAGCTTCAAAAAATCTATCCAGTGCAATTATGAGTACGTACCTACCAATGTCTGTATAGAATGATTGAATCCAATTGCTTACTCTTATTTCATGTTCGGATGAAGATACGGCAAAAGGCAGGCTATTTGGCGAGAGACCAGAGGGTTAGTAAACAAGAAGACCTCATCCGTCACTACAGCAGAGACATCTGACGATTCAGAGGAAATTGGTACAGGGCGACGTGGCCTTAAAAGGAAACTATCACAGCGGCCATTACAGGACGAAGAACTTGATCAGGACCAAAACTTAGAAGGTAGGTATACAGTATAGTTCATATACAATTTTAAATGTGTACGTAGATCCAATAGGCGGATCCACACCGGACGAGCGGCTCGGCCGAACATGGCTCGTCCTAACATGCGCGCTGAACCGAGTGTAGATGTGGTGGTTATAGGTGTGGATCCGCGTGATGACAGGGCTATGAACTAAGAGGGGCTGATAGAGCACCTCATACGATATCCATATTAATTAAGGTGATGCTTACAGATGCTAAACATCGTAGCGAAGTGGTCGATAGCAGTCTTTTTTATTTACTTTATGTTTATTTAGTTCAATAGTGGTATACAAAAATATTGTTAATTTAATTACACTAATATTACATTTATTTATGTATTTCTTTTTATTAAATTGTATTTTTTGTTTATTATATTATAAGTAGTGTATTATAGAAGTACTTGATTAATAATTTATTTACTTGTATTTTTTACTGCAATTTAAGTTATTATATTTTATTTCTATGTTTAATTGGTTTATTTATATTTATCCAAATAAGTATGATATTATAATTTTTTCCTCTTCTTTTGTTACCCCCGTCCGTGCGTGACAGCGGGCTGCCAACTGAAAACCAGCGCTAGGTGTACCACCCGCAGCACCTAGCTAATGCTGAGTTGGTGACCCTTTCGGCAGAGCATGCAAGAGATACAATAATATATTGTGTACAAATTTAGATTAGGCATTGCTTGTGTTTTTATCTTTTTCTTGTGTGTTGTGCTGAAATAAATGTATTTTCTTTCTTTCTTTCTTTCTTTCAAACATCTGTGTTGTGTTTATATTATGAAATAAATATTTATAATTATAATTTATAATATATAATTTGTATATATATATATATATATATATAATTTATAATGAAATAAACTTCACTATTACTTATACTTGATCGTTTTCCACAGAGGAGCTGAAAATTAACGGCGACATTATCACAATAGCCAAGTACCAGGGATTAGAATCTTCATCCATACTAGAAACAGCTTGGAAAGCCACGTGGTCACTTCGCAAGCGGTACTTAATGACTGTTTCAACTTCACAGTACTTGAAAAAGTTTCCTTTGCTTCGTTTGGAGAGAGTTGGTCCACACCTGGTAAGTGATTGGCACATTTGTGGATCATATTATATCTATTTTTTACAACCTTTTATTTAACTTGCACTGTTCATATGTACCTGGCATACTTTTGTATTTTCATGTAATATTCTGAATATTTTTTCCGTGGCGTGTTACGTTTGGTTGTATTTATCAGTCAGAAGAAAATATATTATATTTAAATCTAAACAGATGTGCGCGAGAGAAAGAGAGAGTGACAATGCCCTATCCTATAGGAACAGGGTCTGTAAATCGTATAAGCGCCGCCCGTTGTTTCAAGTTTGAGTTCGTTCGGTCATTTCGTCCGTGACTCGAGAAGTGGCTGATATTTAGACGCCGAGCAACATCAGACTGCTGTATCCAGATTGCAGTAGTGCCACCACGTAAGCTGCGTCGTCTACCGTGTATACATTTTTCAGGGTTGCTCAGGAGTGACCCCACCTCAGTGACGTCTGGATAGCGAATAATCTTTAATTCTCTCTCTCTTTCGCTCGCTCACCCTCACTGGGAGTGTATGTGGGGGTGCCATTTCGGAACGAGGCCCTTATTGTTGCAGGCTAGGCTGTTGGGGGTTCTGTTTAGCCAATCAGTGGTAGTGATGACATTATTGGCCTTTCAGCGGCATGGCGGTCTCGGTGACGCTCTTGGCTTTTAGGGTTAGTGTCGGTCTTTCAGCGGCTTTTTGGTGTCCTGGGGTGGGACTGAGCAGAGGCAGCATCGGGTTGCATATGCTCTCTCGTGAGAGCTTTGGTTTAGCGGTCTGGAGTGGAGTGGCGCTATCCCCTGCAGCAGTTGTTGAACCACATGCAACAATAGGAACACATAGGTTCGCACATGGGTAGTGGAATAATAAACAAAAACATCAATTGCTCAATAGGCAGCAGCAACTTACACAGTGGGAACTAAGTCCGACCAGTGATGCACGTAACCCTTGCAACGCGAGTCCGACTCGCACTTGGCCGGTTTTTATATTTTAACAAAATTAACTTGTTTATTTTTGTTTCACAGATAAACATTGACTTCACAAATCTAAATTATAATATTAGCCCCTCAGCACTGTACACTGGGTTAAGACAAATCTCAGACCTGATAGAAAACAGAGCTTCCGCAAAGCTGCAAACACTATCGAAGCCCTTACGGGCTCAGCAACAAAGAATCCACGATCTTCCAAAAGGTAATGGATATTGTTTTGAACCGACTTCAAAAAAAGAAAGTTCTTAATTCGGTTATATATTTTTATCTATATGTTTGTTACCTCAGAACTGCGTCATTTATAAACTGTTATTAAAGTTTTTAGATTTTCGCGTTTTGAGCACATTATATTATGTAAATTACGCGGGACTTGAACGCGATGTTATTTATTACCTTTTTTGCCTGACGTTTCGGCTGAGTTGCATCACGCCGTGGTCACAGGCTGACTGAAGCATTGCGGCGTCGATAGCGAGCCGCGCGAGCGGATTCCTCATCTACCCTCACTGGATGTTCTTTTTTATTAGATGCACTTTTAAGGTCCCTGCACACTACACTCACTCGGTCCGCATTCACCGGTTCCGGACGGCCACAACGATTTTTTGTTTTTTGAATTATAGGATCCCATGTTGGCAACCTATATCCGTCATCTCGATTGAAAGTTTTGTGTTTCTTTATTTCAACCGCTTCACGCACTATCCTCGCGTAGTAGTGACGTTCAGTTGAGAGAACCTTCAAACGATGGAACTCAATCCAGTGGTTCAAATCCGGTTGCAAGATGTGTTCCGCATCGTTGCGGCCGTTCGGAACCGGTGAATGCGGACCGAGTGAGTGTAGTGTGCAGGGACCTTAAAAGTGCATCTAATAAAAAAGAACATCCAGTGAAGGTAGATGAGGAATCCGCTCGCGCGGCTCGCTATCGACGCCGCAATGCTTCAGTCAGCCTGTGACCACGGCGTGATGCAACTCAGCCGAAACGTCAGGCAAAAAAGGTAATAAAAAACATCGCGTTCAAGTCCCGCGTAATTTACATAATACTAGCTGTCCCCCGCGATTTCACCCGCGGTAATTTCGGAGTTCCCGCGGGAATTCCGGGATAAAAACTATCCTATCTTTTAAGTTGGACCATATTATAAAAAGTTGCAAAATTTTATCAAACTCCGTTCAGTAGTTTCGGAGTCCATCGCGGACAAACAACGTGACACGTGATTTATATATATAAGATTTATATTTACATAATATTTATAAACTGATTTAGAATTTTTTTTTTTTATTTGAAAGAATAATACTCCCGAGGTGATCCCACTGTCACTAAGTCAGGATCTGATGATGGGATCCTAGGGAAATTGGGGGCAACCCTCAAATTTTTTAGGCACTTTTCTAAAGTTATTTAAGTATTTGCGTCTGGTGTTTAGTGGACATTCGCTTGATTAATTAACATTTAATTCTATTTTTCAGATACTGAGTTACAAAGGCTAACTGCAGTACTTCTTTTACTGCCATTTGCAATCGTCGGGGGAAGAACCGGTGTTCGAACTAAAGCCTCGCGGATCGACGCAGCCATCCGCTTCATTTTCGTTGCCAAAACTCGCAGCGAGGGCGAGGCTCATTTACAGGAACTCAGAAAGGAAGCTTTAAACAAGTCAGCACCTGGTATTGGAGTGCAGCCTTTAGTTATTGCTATAGGTGAGAACTTGGCGAACATTAATAGCGCATTCGTCGTTGTAGATGACGTTTGGTTATGCTGTCTTAATATTCTGGAAGCTGTAGACCTATGTTTTAAAAGTTTCTATGTTTTTAACCTAAGATACCCAATACAGTGTGAGCACATTTGGCAGGTGCTCCAGTTCACTTGTTATGGCATAAGAGACGCAAAGCATGACAAATATATTATTGACGTCAATCGTTTCCTCAATGAAAGTAAATACCCTGGCTTACAAGTTACTGGAAACTCATCTTCACAAGAGACTGTAAACTCTACCTCTCAAGAGACTAGAGAGATTCCCTCTCTAGAGACTAGAGAGATTCCCTCTCTAGAGACTAGCGAGATTCCCTCTCTAGAGACTAGCGAGATTCCTTCCTCTCTAGAAACCATAGAATCTTGGTCTCAAATGACTGGAGACTCCTTCTGATTTTACTATCTGAAATTAAAATTATCATTAATAACTAATTCAAGATGCTCACTTGCTATTACTGTAAAAAATGTTTCCGTGATCTGTGTTTGCTGTTTTCCCATATAACAGTAGGTTGTCCGAAGTACAATGATGTCGAAGGGTGGGGAGGTTTTAGATGTGGAATGTGTTCACGCTGGTTTTCTGAGGTATATACATGGAGGCGTCATGTCCTGAACCACCACGCTCCACCCTCTACTCTTGTGTCTCCTTGTAAATCAATCCCTTCCCATGAGTCGACTCCTGTTAAGGTCTTAAATTTACCTTGTCCCAGCATCAGCAGTGGAGTAATGCCTACAAGTAACATATTTAGAACCCCTGAGAAAATGGCTACATCCGTTTTTAGTGATACCTCTTCTCAACAAGTTATGCAACCATCAACAGCATCACAAAATGCGTCAAATTTTTTGCAGCAGCAATTAGGATTATTGATCAGTTCTTTTCACACTAACACTGGTTTGTCCTTTAAAACTGTCCAGAGTTTTGTAGACGCTTTTCGCTGTTTCAACAGAGACCTTGTGGATGTAGCTTTAGAACTAATGAGCAAAGAGCTTTCCACATCAACGGGCGATGTGGTCTGTGAACATGTCTCGTCATATATAGATCAGCTACGTCAAACATTAAATGCAGTTATAGAGCCACTTCAGTCGATTTACAAGCGAGAGCAATACTTCACCAGCTTGGGTTCTTATATTCCTCCTCAAGATATTTTTCTAGGGTTTCGAAATGAAGTAGTGGGACGTCACCTCCCGCCTCGCAGTATTCCGGTTGTTGGTCAGTTCATCCCACTACGCAGAGTTCTTCAGCGGTTGCTCTCGATTCCAGGGTTGATGTCAGAAATGGATGTGTATGTTCAACGTTGCCATAAGTCACCCTGCATAAAGCACTTTACTCAGTCTCCTGTTTGGATAGAGACAGTGTCCCAACATTCCCTAGGCGTAGATAGTAAAGTGTACCCTTATCACATATATTTCGATGATTTCGAGACCGGAAATGCTTTAGGATCTCATGCTGGTCTTCATAAACTTGGCGGCATGTATATATCTCTTCCTTCACTCCCTCCTCGCTTGGCTTCTCAGTTGAAATATATACTGTTGTTTTACCTTTTTCATTCAGATGATCGCACAGAGTTTGGTAACTCAATATTTAAAACTGTTATTGATGAAATTAATTTTCTTGCCGAAGAAGGTGTCCACATCAAAGTTGAGGGCTTCGAGGGAAATGTGAGGTTTATACTTGGTCTCATCATAGGAGACAATCTAGGTCTGCACACTATTTTGGGTTTCACTCAGAGTTTCAGAGCTAACTACTCTTGCAGAATATGTAAAGCCTCAAAGGAAGTAACTATTTCACAATGCGTCGAGGACCCCAATTTGTTAAGAGACAAAGAGACATATTTGAAGGATGTCGATCGGGATAATGTCACAGCAACTGGTGTCCGGGAGTGTTCAGTTTGGTTGGATGTAAAATACTTCGATCTTTTCTCACATGTTGCTGTTGATTATATGCATGACTTGTTAGAGGGAGTTTGTAGGTATACTATGAAAGTCGTTATCGAAAATCTTATTGAAAAGAACCATCTCACATTAGATTATCTGAATTCACGAATAATAGAGTTTGATTATGGTCCTGATTCTAATAACAAACCACCCACACTAAAAAAGTTAGGTGCCAACTCTGTTCAAATCAAAATGTCGGCAAGTGAATGCCACAGACTTGTAAGATATTTCAGCTTGATGATTGGGCATCTGGTAGATGAAGTAGATAATAGACGGATAGGTGGCCATAAGAAAGTCCTGTCTTCAACAAAATACGAATACTATGACATGTATCTCTTACTACGCAAAATAATGGATATTATCCTCACTGAACAAGTTTATCCTCAGTTGGCTGATGTGCTTGCCATTTATATTAAAGATTTTAATGAACTTTTCATTAAATTATCCAAATCTACGCTAAAACCAAAATTTCATCATTTGATTCATTATCCACGTATGATGTTGAAGCTAGGACCTATTGGACACATTTCTAGCATGCGCTACGAGTCTAAACATAGAGCTGGCAAAGCTGCTGTCAATGCAGGAGCTGGTAGAGTGAATGTTTGCAAAAGTGCAGCAAAAAAACTTCAGCTTCAACTGAACTACTTGTTACTAACAAATCTGACTGCTGCTGTCAATTTACCTGGTTCCTTAACTACTCTCCCAATAGAAGAAAAGATAGCTGTTATAGATGTGTTCTCGTTACCTACAAATACATCTATTTATTCCACACCCCACGTTACTGTTGCTGATTATAACGTTACTTATCATATTAGTGATGTCCTTCTCCTTGAGTTGTTGTCTGAGGATATGTTTGCCCCCTTGTTAATGTCGGTTACTAACATTTATTACGAAAGTGGAGTGGGCAAGGCTTACGCAAAAGGCCACCTCTTCGAAACATTGTACTTCGACAGTCACTTTCATGCTTATAAAGTGATAAAAACCCATGAGGTGAAATATATTGCTTTAGACCAGTTGCTATTTCCCTTCCCCAATACATTAACGCCCTCTTTGATCGATGATGCTTTTTTCGTAACCATTCGTAATGCCATAGACTAACTAGTTAGGTGCTTATACTGTCTTGTCTCCCCCCACTAAATGCGTCGTGGCTCTCGATGGCTCCCGGTCTGAATCCACTCAAGACCACCTAAGGATCAACTGTGCCAAGTTTCAGCGCATAGTCAAAAACTGCAAGGTTCCAATAAGTACAACAGATAGCAATACTTAGCACACCAGCTAAAACCGGTGTTAGAACTAAAGCCTCGCGGATGGACGCAGCCATCCGCTTCATTTTCGTTGCCAAAACTCGCAGCGAGGGTGAGGCTCATTTACAGGAACTCTGAAAGGAAACTTTAAACAAGTCAGCACCTGCAGGTATTGGAATGCAGCCTCTAGTTATTACTATAGGTGAGAACTTTGTTCGCCAAGTTCTTAATAGCGCATTCGTCGTAGATGACGTTTATGCTGTCTTAATATTCTGGAAGCTGTAGACCTATGTTTTAAAAGTTTCTATGTTTGTATGTATGTTTTTAATGAACGAAACTGTTTACCTTACTAATCCGCAAACATAAAGCAATAATTCATGAAAGTATGTTACATAAGTTTCTTAAACTATCACGCCTTTAGCGACTAAAGAAACTGATTTAACACACAAACACAAAGCCAATTTATGAAAGTTTGTGTTTGCGGATTAGCAAGGTAAACAGGTCGGTTCAATGATATGAACTTCCGCAAAGTAAAGCCTTAGTCAACCAATTAGTGTACGGTCAGCGTCATAAATATATATATATATACGTTAACATGAGCTCAAAAATATCTACACACCACTATGTCACTGACAATAAGGTTGGTGTTTACACATTTTGACTCGATGGCTGTATATATATATTAATGATGCTGACTGTACATACTTACATAAAATAATGTATCATTATCAATGATTACCTACGACTTTCCTTTCTTTTGATGCCACCAAGCACACGATGCGTATACAAAACAAAACTTGTGTAAGTAAATGTAGATAAATTGTTGTCAAAACTTTCTGATCTCGTTTATTTACAAATTAATTGATATTACAAATGTGATTCATATACCGCTGACGGGTTGGATGCCAGCGCCCTTGGGTTGCCAGGTGCACGAGTTGCGGCAGACGAGGGGTGGCAACCTATACTTTTCCGGTTCTTCGGATCGGTCTCTTTTCGATGGCACTTATTTACTTCATAAGCAAAAGGCTGGTCGTGGTTACCCAATTATTTGAAATAAACGACTGTCATAGGTACCTACTTGCGACAAGATTTTGCGAGGCAACCCGACAGCGGTGTATGATACTGATACCCCATGTGTTTATCTTTCTTTTTATTAATCTCTTTTCCATAAAATAACAGATAGGTGCACAAACTTATACTATTAAAATTATGTTAAATATCCCGTTATTAGTGTTAATATTATTCACTACCAGGGGCCTTATTCTCAAGCAATCAGCATCCAATCGTTATCAATATCGGGTTCTATTTGACAAGTAAGCTGTCAAAATGCATACCTAGATTCTATAACTGAACTGCCAATTTCTTTGCGATTGTGTTAGACAAAAAGGCCCCAGGATAGTTTCAAATATCTATTAAGTATCTATTAAGTTACAGTTTGTAATAACAACCATTTCATACAGGCAAGGATCATATAGACTGGATTAGCAATCGCCATAGTAGAGCAACCGCGGAAAACTAGTTCATTTATTAAATCTAGAAGGCGCTGACATTATAGCCCGAGCCTTTGAAAGTAAAACAATAAGACTACAGACGTTTCTACTGCAAATTTATATTATTCAATATTTTTGAAAAATAAAAATTAGCTAATCCAGTCTATATGATCCTTGATATAGGTGATTCATCAAATCTGAATTGAGCGAAGCTGTGGATGATATAATATGTAATTATGAGAGGATAGATAATTGGGTACCTTAAGTTTTTTCTAAGTGGTCCATATTATATTGTTTGTAGTAATTAAATGGTTAATGGAGTTCACAGCTGTAGCTAGTTTTTTTTATTCGTTTCTGTTTTTTACAAATATTTTTTTGAAAGGCAAAGTTATGTGGGCCCACACGGCACACGCTTGTCAAGCTTTGGAAAACCGGCAGGACGTCTTTAAGTTAGTGTGACTTAGAAACGCATCAGCTAATAAAACTAACGTACCACAGCGTCCTGCAGGTTTGACAACGAGATCCTCTAGTACAGTTTCATTAAATTTGATCCATGTTTACTAAATCTTCTTGTGTACAGGAAATATAATTGGATTAGAATTGTCTATAAATTTAAAAATTGGATTAAAATTGTGTATTGAATAAATTATTTGAATTTGTATAAATTTGAAACCATTTAAGTAATTTTGGAAAATAAATGAACAGTATCTTAAAATGAATATGTTAATTATTTACTAATCATATCATTCTTCACCAAATAGGAAAATCAGTAATTTTAAGAGATTTCTTGTATTCTTTTAGTGTTTATCTTGTATAATTCAACTGCAGCTTTATTTCGCAGGTGTTCAAGTATATCTGACTCTTCTATCTTTATGCTATACAGCTGGTGAACTTGAGACATTCGTGTCAGTACGGCTACTTATTATTGCCATTTTCTTATGTTGTGCACATAGGAAAAGGGTCTAAGTAGCCATATTGATGCAGCTGAGATCACTGTTTTGCAACGGAGACCTCAACCGTGTTACGCGGCTCCTCCAGCGGCGTAGGGACGTACAGGGACGGCTGGGGTAGCCGTGCTCCTGCGTCCATGCGCAGATGGCGGAGCCGTGTGACGCGGTGTGCGCTAGCCGTACAAAACGGTTGTCTCAACCGCGTCACCGGCTCCACCAGCTGTATAGGGACTTAGAAAGACGGCTGGGATAGCCGTGCTGACGTGACTGAGGCAACCGTTTTACACGGCCACTTCAAACCGCGTCACATGGCTGCGCCAGCTGCGTAAATACGGCTGGGATAGCCATGTTGACGTGGCTGAGGCAACTGTTTTACACGGCCACTTCAGACCGCGTCACACGGCTACGCCAGCTGCGTAGGGACGTAGGGAGACGGCTGGGATAGCCATGTTGACGTGGCTGAGGCAACCGTTTTACACGGCCACTTCAGACCGCGTCACACGGCTACGCCAGCTGCGTAGGGACGTAGGGAGACGGCTGGGATAGCCATGTTGACGTGGCTGAGGCAACCGTTTTACACGGCCACTTCAGACCGCGTCACACGGCTACGCCAGCTGCGTAGGGACGTAGGGAGACGGCTGGGATAGCCATGTTGACGTGGCTGAGGCAACCGTTTTACACGACCACTTCAGACCGCGTCACACGGCTACGCCAGCTGCGTAGGGACGTAGGGAGACGGCTGGGATAGCCATGTTGACGTGGCTGAGGCAACCGTTTTACACTGTCACTCCAGACCGCGTCACACGGCTACGCCAGCTGCGTAACGACGTAGCGAGACGGCTGGGATAGCCATGTTGACGTGGTTGAGGCAACCGTTTTACACGGCCACTTCAGACCGCGTCACACGGCTACGCCAGCTGCGTAGGGACGTAGGGAGACGGCTGGGATAGCCATGTTGACGTGGCTGAGGCAACCGTTTTACACGACCACTTCAGACCGCGTCACACGGCCACGCCAGCTGCGTAGGGACGTTGCGAGACGGCTAGGATAGCCATGTTGACGTGGCTGAGGCAACCGTTTTACACGGCCACTCCAGACCGCGTCACACGGCTAAGCCAGCTGCGTAGGGACGTAGCGAGACGGCTGAGATAGCCATGTTGACGTGGCTGTGGCAATCGTTTTACACGGCCACTCCAGACCGCGTCACACGGTTAAGCCAGCTGCGTAGGGACGTTGCGAGACGGCTGGGATAGCCATGTTGACGTGGTTGAGGCAACCGTTTTACACGGTCACTCCAGACCGCGTCACACGGCTACGCCAGCTGCGTAAGGACGTAGCGAGACGGCTGGGATAGCCATGTTGACGTGGTTGAGGCAACCGTTTTACACGGCCACTTCAGACCGCGTCACACGGCTACGCCAGCTGCGCATGAACATAGGGAGACGGCTGGAACAGCCGCGTTGACATGGCTCAGACAGCCGTTCACACGGTCACATCAAACCGCGTCACACGGCTTAACCAACGGTGTCATTAGGTAGGAAAACGGCTGAACTAGCCGTGTCGATATGGATGAGGTAGCCCTTTCACACGGCTACTCCAGCCATGTTGGCTGTAACCGTGTGTCTGATCTAGCCGTGTCTGCTTATAGCCGTGTTGAAAAATTTACACGGCTGACAAATTGACACGGCTGCAACCGCAGTACCGTGTGCAAATCTAGCCGTGTATGATAATAGCCGTGTTGAAAAATTGAGACACGGCTGATAAATTGACACGGCTGACAAGATTGACACGGCTGCAACCGCAGTACCGTGTGCAAATCTAGCCGTGTATGATAATAGCCGTGTTGAAAAATTGAGACACGGCTGATAAATTGACACGGCTGACAAGATTGACACGGCTGCAACCGCAGTACCGTGTGCAAATTAGCCGTGTGTCCACCGTAGCCGTTTCAGCGTCACACGGCAAATGTTACCGTGTTGACGCGGCTGCAACCGTAGTACCGGGTTTACACGGCTGTGGATAGCCGATAAATCGACCCTTTTTTTTCCCAGTGTAGGTACATTGAAAGTTTGTCCATTACAATTTCGCCCTTACGAAAGGTGTTGTGTAAGTATTTAAGCTTCAAAACTCGACTTACGTACCTCTGTGGTAGTAATTCATCGGAACAGAGAACTTTCAGCCCCTAGTAGGTAGATAAAAAAGTTTATATTTATTTTCAGGACATGGGCAACGTGGTGTTCTCAATAATATGGTTCATCGTGCTGATATTCATCGGATTCTGGGTGGCTGGCATAGCGGCAGGCTTCTACATCCTGTTCATACCATTCACAGTCTGCATTACTGAGCTAAGTGTAAGTGTATATTTTATGTTTAGGTATTGATTTATTTCATTTAGACATATTATTCTAACCAAAGAACGAAACTACGTAAAGAAGCGATACATCCGCTCTTCCCAATTTCGTGCCTCTCCACGCTCTGCCCAACGAAGTGGTAGGTAGCCACGGTTTCCTAGGAGAGCGGTACCGTTATCTATTAGCGACGTCACTACTAGCTGACTCTATACCTAGGTACGAATCCTTCTATGGAGTCCTATAACACGGGCAAACACCCGGCAGTCTGTAGTAGGTACCATAGAGTAACTTATATAAATACGTAGGTACATAGTAGTGAGTTAAATTGGTTCGCTTGTGTGTAGTGTCATAGGTGATCCAAGCTCTCAAATTCAATTAGCTAAAATACAAAGGGTCGGTCTCTGTACTTCAAAAAAATCAATATTATGTAATTTAAATAATAATTATAAATATTTTATGGTTACAGGGTCTCACGGACTTCCTATTAATGGTCGTCCAGTTTCCGAGGTACTGCGCTCAAGCGATGATGGATGGAAAAGGGTTCTCATAGTCTAGAATTATCTAGTCATACCACCGATTAATTAATCTACAAATAATATTACTTCATTCAAAGATGTTACAAGTATTAATTGACTTCATTAACAAAAAGTAAATAAATTATGTGGGTACTAACGCGAATCTGTCATCGTGGTCAAACAAGATGGATAAACGCTCTCGCGGCTATACATGTACGTAGTACGTACGTATGATGAACGCCGCCAAAGTTAAAAAAAAAATTAATAAACCTGCTTTACTGAGCCATATTCGAGCATCAATGGCGTATCTACTTTCAGTACTTTCTACTGTAACATCATTGTATCATAATTTTAATTGTAAATTTCCCTCGAACGATTTGCTACTTACCTAGTACCTACTAATCAAAACACACATCAGTGCCATCTATGTAGTAGGTATATGATATAGCGTGTGAAGTAACAAATAAAATATGACTTATCTCTTTTAAAACTAAGTAAAATGCATACAATAAATTATGTACGTTCGGAAAAACTTAAATTCAGTGATTTAAGGTTTTCCGAACGAAATTTATAATAGTTACATTCAATGACGTACATATATTCTTTGTATACATTGTTAACTATTATTATCTCAATGACTTAAACCCGCAGCTACATTTAACCTACCTGAGTCTAATTAATTAATTATATCTACCTATCTTGTAAGGACTAAAGACGTATTTTATTGTGTTCATGTGTTGTCTTACGACTACGAGAGATTATATTTTGTAATAAAATCACTAATATAATAATATTGAAAACTTTACCTTCGTGTTTCTTATATCACAGATATTATAATACTGTAGGTACTCTTATATCAAATGCGCTCATAATAATAGTTTGGGTAGATACTAGATACTATTAAAAACCCGATACCCATAAATAGCCAGAATACCGGTTAATTGCTCATTTATACCTACTCTTTTCTTCCTATCCTTATATTTTATTTATAATCTAATCTATCTAATATATATAAATCACGTGTCACGTTGTTTGTCCGCGATGGACTCCGAAACTACTGAACGGATTTTGATAAAATTTTGTAACCGTTTATAATATGGTCCAACTTAAAAGATAGGATAGTTTTTATCCCGGAATTTCCTCGGGAACTCTGGAATTAATGCGGGAATTAATACAGCTAATCACCATAAACTACTGTGAGGGCCGTCAAGGGTACAAAGAGAGTACTTTTTACATCCTTATACTAAAGTGCTTTTTTAAAAAGTTCCAAACCAGAAAATTAAATTTTTTGAAATGAAATGAAAATGAAATGAAATAAACTTTATTTGTTACGACAATCGTTAATATATGAAATAACATAAACAAGCACAACCAGCGTGTCGCAACAAAATAAAATAAAATAAAATTTTCAATAAAATTTTCACTGGTTTGGAATTTTGAGGCGTAAGTATTTACGTAAGTAAACAATAAACATCTATATTTTTTTAAATGTTTTCAAAATATTCGTTACTTCTCTCGTTCATCTTCTGTATTCTTCTCATACGCGATTATTCGCGTTATCTCATTCTTATAAAGAATGTAAGAGATAACGCCGAATATTCGTTTTATCTATAGTAATCTATACTAATATTATAAAGAGGAAAGATTTGTTTTTTTCTGTTTGTTAAGATTTAATTCAAAAACTAATGGACCGATTTTAAAAATTCTTTCACCATAAGAATGCTACATTATTCCTGAGTAACATAGGCTATATTGTAACCCGGAATTCCCGCGGGATCTCCGAAATAAACTATGTATATAAATGAAAATAAATCGCACAATGCTATTGACCGCATAACTTCCAAACGACTGCACCAAATTGGATAATTCTTTTTTATGTGTTCGCGCTCTTGTCAGGACCAGGTTTATATAAAAGAAGTTTGGAGTTCCTGCGGGAATTCCGTAACGCACGCGGGTGAATCTCCGTAACGGTTGAACCGATTTGGACGGGACTTTCACTGCTAATTAGCTGATGTTACCTATAAGGATTAAATTAGGCTACTTTGGAGTTCCCGCGGGAATTCCGAAACACACGCGGGTGAATCTCCTCCTAAGTGTCATAGGGTACTTCTTATCTCGGAATTAACGCGGGAACTCCGAAATTACCGCGGTCGAAACCGCGGGGGAACAGCTAGTCGTGTAGTATAAAGGCATGGACCAATTAGTTTAATTGGTTCATGTATAAAAGTAACAGTAGATACTAGTGTGGCGACCCCTACGCCACAAGCCACGAACTACAACGAAGCGACGAGTACTGACTATATGGAAGTCCTGAATCGCGCTAACGAAGTTTTCACACTGCGCTGCATATATGTATACGACCTCCGACGATCTACAGTCGGAGCCGCGGTTCCCCGGGCATACCACCTCGCCCGGCGGGAAGATTCTCCCGCTACTTGCATAGTCGTATCAAAGCAATCGGCCGTCGCAATGGGCCAATATGGATAGACTTTTGCCGGGGCGGAATGGTGTGGTTTCGCGTGAGCAGCAGCAAAAGGGACATTATATAAACTAAACTTAAAATCAAAACGTTTACGTGTATTTAAAATACACTATATTCAATATAAAAAAAATAATCCGTTCTAGATCCAATCTATACGTTTTTTTGTAGAACAATGCCTTATTAAAATTAAAGCCTTATTTATCCGTTAATAAAATTACATACTTTGATATTTAATACAATTCGAGAATTTAAAATAAATTACTTACAGCAATAAAAATTCAACAAGAATTAAATGATTTTAACTGGTGTTGACTTTTTATTATTGTAATTATAATTCATAATTATATTTTTATATTTACACGTTTATGATTTATAAACGCGTAAAAAAAATACTACATGCAAAACAAATCACTTAAGGGATCTCTCTTCAGAGTAAAGACCTTATTTCCATCCAGTCATTTCTCACTGTTTTCAGTATTTCGTCGAGCCACCTCTCCGTTGGTCGACCTCTTTTTCTCCTTTCTGATGACCCTTTCCAATTGGTTACCTTTTGTGGCCATCTATCATACGTGCAACATGACCAGTCCATTTCCATTTTAGTTTTTTACAGTGTTGTGGAGCATCTATAATTTTAGTTTTATTTCTCACATATACATTTTTGTCATTTTATGTTTCATACAGAACAATGCATACAACAATAAAATTTCAATTACTCAACAAGCTTATGATATGAGTCACATTATTCATACTAATTAAATCTTTAACACTACTATATACACTTATAATAATATGATCAAGACAGAATCATTTATTATTTATCTTTTTACAATAAAATGAATAATTTTTATATAGTACCTATAACTTCTATTGTTTTACTGAGTATAAATGTTACTATTTCTAGTAAGAAAATAAATGCTCTTATGGAGTTAAGTACTGGTTTAATAAGGAAGTAGGTAGCTTGAACACAAATCTTGAGTCATAGATTTACTCAAAAAAGTTACCCACAGAAAAGTGCATTTGTAGGTAATTATGATAGTCAATCGTTGTCATTTATAACTATTAAAATAGAACCTGCAGAAAAACCAGAAGCATCCCTTCAGAGAACGAAGAGAATATAGGTAACAGCTATTCATACAATCCACTCGCGCCTTTGTAACACAATAACAAAACGATACAGCAGTGATCATCTACTATGTACGAACAATTAAAACTCGACCTTATTCTGTAAAACTTTAGAGTTCGATATACCTACTTTAATACCGTTTACATACAGGTGCAGGGTCACAAGGAACGTATTCAAACCCTCGATAGTTCATGCTTACAATGTGTAACCAATAAAAATATCAATAAATAAAGGAAAAATAGTATTCAATCTTACACGGTATTGTTAGAGCCTACCAAGTGCAAAATGCGACTTCCATGTTCTCTTCGTTTCCTGCGTTCCTTAGGCTGCGTAATTTTGGGCAACAATGAAAAACCAAAACAATTATTGAAAAATAATATTTAAGTAACTAAGTATCTTCAGTGTATAAAGTACAGACATACCTTTAGAATTTAGATGCTGTCCAACATTCATGTAGGTAAAATAAGATAAATGGACGCAAATAAGCAATAACATGCTAACCCACAAAACGAAGTTATTGATTCAGAACGATTTATTGAGAGTTAGAGAGCGTTTTTTAATTATGTGTTTAGCTTATTACATTGTTTAAATATGTAACTAAATATTGAACATAAAAATGTTGAAACAAAATGGCGCTATAGTTTAAAAATTTTAATTTACTCAAAATTTCTCCAGTGTGGGTTAACATACTATTGCTTATCTATGTCCAAATCTCAAAGATTATTTTAATTTATGGCATCTAAAATAAGACTTAACGATTCAAGTAGTAGATTCCCCTGATTTTCGAATTTAGTGACGATATCTCTGAAATATAAAAAAAACACTTTATTACACATTTTCTTTGATTAGCTTTAATTTGAATTTTTTTTGCACAGACTTTGAACTTCTATACAGCGCCTAAACTAAATTGCCGCCATGTCCTCAGAGTTTAAAGACCCTGATTTAATGTATCATCCTTATATCTTATGTATTAATATAAAAAAATTTCGTGACACGATGTTAATCTTCGAGATGTTGATTCTTGCTTGGTCCAACTTGAGTACCTACCTTTTCGAGTTCCCGTGGGAGTTCTGACACTCACGCGGGTGTAACCGCGGGAAAAAACTAGTAATTATTATTTACACCTGTAAATGTCTACTCAGACCAATTCTTTCGCAAACGAACAGCGTATTCATCGTATGTTTTAAGTCATCGTTTAAATAAGTAGTTAAAATTATAACGAAAATCCACTTACCTATATTCAATAAGCTCGGTGCTATGCTCCTCACCAATTTTGTTCAAAACGATCGCAGTGTTTCCAATATCACGATTCTGCCCACTTGTTTCTCGCTCATTTATGCTGTAAAAAGAAATTAAGTTTAAAAAATAAATATTTCGTTTTATCACAGACTAGCTGTCCCCCGCGGTTTCACCCGCGGTAACTTCCGAGTATGGCGGAACTTACCCTTTCAAAGAACTGCACAAATTGGTTATATTAATATATGCCGCGGTTGCTTTTTCTTGTATTTCTTTTTTCTTGTCGTCACTGACTACGGGACAATTTAACTCTTCGCAAGTTTTCTCACTGAAAAAATTACAAAAGGTATTGTGAAAACGCAAGTTAACAGAAATCTAGTTTACGCTTTGTTATAGCGCGTGTCGGCGGGAAGTAATTTTTTTTTTTAAATGTCCCATGTAACAACACTCAAATAAACACAACACGATAAATTCTTACCAAAACTCGTGCACACGAAGATATGCTTCTTTTATTCCATAAACAGTCTTTTTAATCACCCGTTCCAAATTGTTATTCTCATCAGACACATTTTCGTCCTCACAATTCACACCCTTCTCATTATTACCATTCTTTTCAACATTACAATTTCCGTATTTGCTGTGTTCATTGTCTGAATAACATTCATTGCAGTCTGACTCTTTATTACAAACGCCTTTTTCTTGGGCCAGTTTATTTTTCAATATATTGTCCTCAACACCAATTAGTGTTTTTACAGATTTTGGTTCTACTCTATTTTCTTTAGTAGAATTTAAGTAGGCTAGATGATCACTTTGCTTTTCCCCTATATTGACAATTGCTTCGTAATTGTCTAAAGAATTAGATGTGATCTTCCATTTGCTTACAATTTGATTACTCTTGGGCTTATCGGATTGCTTTTTCAATGATGTTCCTTTACTGGAAATTTTCTGCAGCCTAAGACTATTGAAAAATTGTGCTTCATCAATATGTGTAGTGAAATTCGCTTGATTATGGTCATTTTTATCATTATCCTGGAAAGACAAATTGTTTGTCATCAAGAAAAAAATACTTTGAAACACTATTAACTATCATACTTACACTGTTTTCAAATAGAGTTTTTTTTGCACATGAGTTAGGATTAACAGGGGACCAATCACATTTAGCAGGAAATATTTGCTGAACATCTACTAATCCGTTGTTTTTGCCATCTTTATTACATTGGATTACTTCTGTTTCAGCACCCTCTACAAAAAAAAATTCAGTAACTATTATAGTAGTTCATAGTCTATCTTTATATATATATAAATCACGTGTCACGTTGTTTGTCCGCGATGGACTCCGAAACTACTGAACGGATTTTGATAAAATTTTGTAACCATTTATAATATGGTCCAACTTAAAAGCCCCGGAATTCCCGAGGGAACTCCGGAATTAATGCGGGGAACTGCTTATCACCGTAAACTACAGCACTTTTTTCCCGGAATTCCCGAGGGAACTCCGAAATTACCGCGGATGAAATCGCGGGGGACAGCTAGTAGTATATATGGACGCAGATAAGCAATAACATGTTGACCCACAAAACAAAGTTATTGATTCAGAACGATTAATTGAGAGTTAGAGATCGTTTTTTAGTTACGTGTTTACCTTATGACATTGTTTAAATATGTAACTAAATATTGAACATAAAAAATGTTGGCACAAAATGGCGCTATAATTTTAAAACTTTAATTTACTCAAAATTTCTCCAGTGTGGGTTAACACACTATTGCTTATCTATGTCCATATATAGTAGTATAATCACGTTGTTTGTCCGCGATGGACTCCAAAACTACTGTACGGATTTTGATAAAATTTTGTAACCATTTATGATATGGTCCAACTTAAAAGATAGGATAGTTTTTATCCTGGAATTCCCGCAGGAACTCCGGAATTAACGCGGGGAACAGCTAATCACCGTAAGCTACTGTTCGTCAAGGGTACAAAGAAGGACGTAGAGTACTTTTTCCCGTAATTCCCGCGGGAACTCCAAAACTACCACGGATGAAATCGCGGGGGACAGCTATAGTACTATAATAAAAGAGTAGAATCCGCGATTCTGTACATTGAACATTTTTACCTAAAATTGAGAGGGGTGATTAAAGAAGAGTAACCAAGCCTAAAAAACAGTTTTTAAAATTCTTTTCTGTCTGTCTGTCTGTTCGCGATAATCTCCGCATCTACTGAACCGATTGTCATGCGGTTTTCACAGGGAGATTAAGCTTAGCCTGGAGCTACATATAGGCTTTGTTTCATTGAAATCGGATGTCGGGAAAAAAGTTGTTACATAAAAACTTTCACGCGGGTGAAACCGCGGGGCAAAGCTAGTTGAAAATAAATACATAAACATTACCATGAAGCAAGAATCTTACCTCGAATATTAGATTGTGAAATTTTATCTTGAAGAGCATTATTTGTGTCAGTGAATGAATAAATATGCGCAGGCTCAGATCTTGCATTTCGGATTTCATTCAACAAATTTAATAGCGATACTTTAGCGGCTTGCAGGTCAAAAAAGTCACGCAGAACATTCTAAAAGACAAAAAAGCTGCGTAAAAAATTATATCATAATTTTTTATTTTTTAAATTTTGTTAGTTTTTTTATTATGTCATAACTAGTTGTTCCTCACGGTTTTACCCGAGTTTATTTCGGTGCTCCTGTGGGAATTACGCGAAAAAAGTACGCTATGTTCTTTTTTGTACCCCATTGAAATGAAATTCTGCATGAAATTCTGGATAGACGTTGTCAACGTCTATGCAGAATTTCATGGTGATCGATAGAGCCGTTAAGGCGTGAAAGCGTAACAAACAAACTCACTTTAGACTATAAGAAGTCTACATCTACATTTGTCTTACTTGTAATGACTCAATTAGATACACCCCGTGACTATACATTTCCATATATTGCTCTGGTTTCATATTATGGTCGACATTTCCTGAAACAAAGCCACAATAATTTTTTAAATTAATTTATATGCATATTCAATAAATTAGTTTGTTTCATTCATTTAGCTTACCATTTTTACTAACTTTATTAAGGGTTTCTAACAATTTATTACCAGCATCTCTTATAAACTTATCTATGTATCTTACTATAATGCAATCTGTAGCTTCAATAAGCGTCCAAGGTGGTGGTCTCGGGTTTAAAATTTTCGGGTCTCGAAGTAAAACTAGAGTTAAAGCTTCTTCCATTATTTGAACAAATCTCGAAACCCATTCATCACTTCGCATTCGTAAAGATTTTCCCATTACAAAGTCGGTAACTACAAATATATATTTTTTATTTTCCCCAACATTCTCATAGTTGTTGACAAGTACACTGTCACAATCGGCGTTGCTTACAGAATTAGAAGTGAAACCAAATGTCGATTCTTCAGTAATATTTTTTTCGCCTAAATCTCTTTGTATTATAATGCAACTACTAGCATCGCTTTCTACATTTTCACCTAAATTGGTACTACTCTGTATATTATTATGTAAGATGTGTGCCTCATTAGATTGACTTAGACACGACACCTTATCAATATTGTTATTGTTGATACTGTCGTTTATTATATTGGTTCGTTCACATTCAGTTTGTTTGGTTGCACTTGTTTTGATGGCCATATTTTGTGAATCTGGTAAATTTCTTCTTCGGCGCCACTTAAAGGCCTTTCCATGACCTAAATATGTATTTGTTTTACTACTAGGAACATTAAATGGTAATTTTAATGTTCTTTTTGGTAAATTATTTAGTTTGGAACCATTATTAATGTTCCTCATATGTGTATCCTTTATTTCTTTGTTACAAAAATTAATTTGTTTATCATTAGCCCCAGCCTGATCATTGATAACATCTGTAACATCATGTTGATCACAAATAGAGAACTCTGTCTGAACTCCACTATCTAATGTTTCCTTACCAGTGGGTTGGTTGGTCGCCAGATCATCAGGAACTAACTTTTTCCTAAAACTTTTAACAACCTTTGAAACTTCTTTAGAAATTTTAATTGTTAACATTTCCTTTACTTCCTTAATTGTGAATGTTGATAAGCATGTAACATAATTGTATTTATATTTCTCCTTCTTACTGCATAATAAAATCTTGAATAATAAGAAAAAAATAAATATTAAACCATAATCCAAAAAAATATAATTTAACTTTGTGTTGTGACTGTATTTGGATAATCACAACCTAGTGTAGGAATAAAGGAATTCAACAGTTTAGTCTTTACTGACTCCGAAATCGGATATAATAAACGAAACGTACTTACAACATGGTATTTCTGATCTAGCAGGTTTAAACAACAGTTTAGTATGCAGGAGCTCAAATCTTCGAGTTTAATTAAACTATGTTCATCTGTAAATAATCAATCGATCGATACCAAAAAGTGGGATTCAAGGCTTGGCTATAGTCACTTGATGTCTATAGATGCAGAGACACAGGAACAACACAAGACACAAAAACAAGCTAACACAATAAATAAAAAAGGGGATGTTCCTTTAAGTTCCCTCTAAGACCGGTGGTGTATTTTTGCTTGTTTGTTTATTTGTTACAATTTAACTCAAAAGTTTTTCTACACCTCTCTCACCTAGAATGCTACATGATCCCTAAGTAACATATAGTCTATATTGTAACCCGGAATTCCGGCGGCAACTCCGAAGTTAACGCGGATGAAACCGCAGGGAAAAGCTATAGTACTTTATAAAACAAGAACTTATAGATTGGCGTAGGGCGCGTACGCGCTGAGGGCGGGGCCGGGGGTAATCTGTTTAATCGACTGACTAGAAATAGCTAACTCTCACCACTACGACGAATTGTCACTCTCCCACTGTTGAACCACTGATCAAGCTGTCTCATAGTGATTCTGGCCTGTTTTACATTGTCCGAGTTGACATCACGGCACGCCGCTTGAATTGTCGACCTCACTGCCTCAGGAACCATAAGTATACATTCATCATCTGAAATGAATGATCATTAAAGTAGTACTATATTACGGTAAGGACTATATTACGGTAATGCCCTGTAGGACCTGACAGCCGTTGGGACAGAAAAGCTCTTGAATAGTGGTGACATTACAATTTGGTGTAGACCGCTAGGCCCGGCTGGGTAAGGTTAGCGCAGCGATTGCCGCGGAGTTCCTTACGAGGATGCAGTAGACGACTAAGGTCAAAAAAACATACCTGAACTGATGAGCACATCTAAAATCTTCAATCTTTTCAATAAAACATCAAATCCAGCCACTATGTACCAGGGGTGTTTTATAGCATTTGAACTGGCAAGATTTCTAAAGTCAGCTAGGTCTGAATATAATCTGCCTTCTGGAGCGTTTACCTAGAGAGTGGAATTATAATTTAAATACCTACTATCAGGTTGCCCGGAGTCAGACAAAAAAATTGTTATAAGTCACAATAAAATAAATACCTATATTGTTAGGTTGTTTATGCGAGGTTTGTATTCATAACTTTAATCACGTGTCACGTTGTTTGTCCGCGATGGACTCCGAAACTACTGAACGGATTTTGATAAAATTTTGTAACCATTTATCCATCCAACTTAAAAGATAGGATAGTTTTTATACCGGAATTCCCGCGGGAACTTCGGAATCAATACGGGGAACTGCTTATCACCGTAAACTACAGCACTTTTTTCCCGGAATTTTCGCGGGAACTCCGAAATTACCGCGGATGAAATCGCGGGGGACAGCTAGTCTATCTTAATATGTATAAATCACGTGTCACGTTGTTTGTCCGCGAAGGACTCCGAAACTAATGAACGGATTTTGATAAAATTTTGTAACCATTTATGATATGGTCCAACTTAAAAGATAGGATAGTTTTAATTCCGGAATTCCCGCGGGAACTCCGGAATTAATGCGGGGAACAGCTAATCACCGTAAAGGGTACAAGGGTAAGGGTACAAGTTGTAAGGGGCCCTAGTGGTTAACAAATGTAAAAAAACAGAACATTGACAACACTGTTGGTCTAGTGACTAGACCAGAGAGAAGGTAATCACTACGGACTAGACCAACAGTGTTGTTGTTGTTGGAGGTCGTAGCGAGTGGACACCTATCGCGTTATTTTGCCCAAGACTTTGGTTTTATGGGTATGGAACTGTTGTTAAGTTAGAATCATGCAAACAGGTATTTAAATGCTTGTTTTCGAATAAAATAATTCATTATTTAGAAATTTTTGTTATTCAACCCGTAAGGGCAATACCACAACATAAAACGTGGATGAAACTTGGTGGCAGTTAGTCATAAATAATTACGAATATAATAGTAATAATATATTACACTCAACCACTCTTCATCAGAAGAATCTTCCTCATCATAATCTTTTGACATTAAAGTATCAGATGCACATTCACCTTGCAAAGGTTTTTGGCTTGCATTCCTCTGACACTCATGTTGATTGGAAGAAAATCTTTCGCTATATGCTGAAAATATTTTTAAAGAATAGTTACTGTATTTTAAGAAACCACCACATTACAGTATATAAACACGTCCCAACTTTATTTGTTTTGTCTTGTTTAATTTGAGCCACCTTTGATTGCCAAAATCAATGCTAATAAACTTTTAGGGCATGTTCTTACTAAGCTGATGGTCTTCCAACAGACTCTGAGCAGTGGCATTGATTGCATTGATTTTTTACAATTTTAATATAATTTCATTACATGGACAAAAGGTTAGAAGCAATTTTACTCTTTGTCAAAAAGAATTAATTAAGATTTAATAATAACAAATCTGACATAAACTTAACTCAAAACCATTCAGTCTGCTGTTAAAATTACGTACCAAGACCAATTTAAATTAAAAATTAAAGGTAAAGAACCTTTATTTTCATTTTCTCTCCACACACACTAGATTTAAATATTTTTTCGACTTCTATCATAATTATCTTTCACCAATTTATTAAAGTTTGTGCCAAAATGTTCGTGGTACTCTAAGGCAGATGGTTAAAATTGTATAAAAAATTTTATATTAATATATTAGATATATTTTGTAGCAGACAAAGACTTATACCTTTCAAGTTTTAAATACTGTTTATAAATAGGAGCACAATAACCACAGTACTTACCATCTATGTGATATTTTTTATATATTAACACCTCTCTCAGATCTCGTATTTTGCATGGTATGTTCATGTTATCTTCATTTCTAGCACTAAATTTAAAAGAATCATGTTTATAATCTGAGGGCACAGTAGTGCCTCTACCAAGACGAGCCTTAATGTTTTTCTGATAGTATTGGTTTCTATACTTTCTCATGAAATATGGTTCACTAACACTGTTATGTTTTGAAAGACTTGTTGAAATGTCATTTATCACAGGTACACTATAAGCGGCATTGTTACCGTAACTGTTGAAGTCAACATTCATTGATGTTCCTATATTATTACCTATAGAAGACACATTTTGGGCATTGAATATCTGACAAGGTGGTGGGATAGCCCATACTTCACGACTGAAAGCAGGTATTGGTATGTTTACTACAGGTTGAGGCACCGGGTTTAATGTTAGACAATTTGAGCACTGATGAGATGTTAATGTAGTGAATGTAGATGGTTGGCTTGAGAGCTGACTATTATATAACTCTTTGCTGTATATTTTTGAAGGTGAGGTATTTTCAGTAGTATTGCATTCTTTGTTAGGCAGTACAAAAGGTGGTTCTCTCGGTTCTGGACAGTTATCAGAAGAATTTTCTAAATTATTTGTTCTTTGTTTAGCTTTTCTTATCTGCAAATTTAAAACTGGGTTAAATTCTTAACATAAAAAAAAAGTTTCTAATCTACACTTCATGTACTTAACTAGATGGGTTAGTGATCACTGCATTCAGGACACTGTAATTCATATTAAAACAAAAACCGAAATTGCTAAACAAAACTCTTACCTCTGCTTCACTCAAATTCCAGGAAGATTTACCAGTTAAGGTATTAAAGTAGTAAATTCGATTTGAATAAGACTTGGATCTGCACACTATCCAAGAGTTACCTATCAACTCAACTGCTTTTGTTTCTTTAAAACGGTCAAAATCGCTAATACCAGGATCTTCTGCCATTATGCACAAATTGTAAAGATAAAGATTCAAAATGATAAACTGAACTGAATTCAAACTGGATTAAAGATCAAAAAGAACAGAGAAGTAATTTAACAAAAATTTTCTTGTTCTTCATTCACAATCACGACCACACAACAATCACAAATTACAAGAAAAATAAGTAGGTATCTCCAATGTTTACAAACATAAAACATACGGTAGTATCTCTAATACGAGATTTACACTCGCGTACGCGTGATACGGGATTTACACTCGCGCCTCGTACCTCGCCTCGTGCTTCGTCTTGTGGCCAGGTACGAGGCGCGAGTGCAAAGAAAATAATACTCTCTCGCCAGTGTAAACTAGGTGTAAACGCTATTTTATCGGCGTTTACATTCGCGCCTCGCACCTCGCCTCGTGCTTCGTCTTGTGGCCAGGTACGAGGCTCGAGTGTAAACGCTGCCTTGTCCCGTCGCTCGTGCGACCGCGCGATCGATGGAAAAGAGCTGCGGCTGGCGGCGTTCAGTTGTCTTGGAGCTAGCAACTGCTAGCGACAAGGGAGGACGTCGAAATGTTAGCGGCAACAAGACGTCTTTGCTTACTGGGCTTTTACTACTACTCGATTAGTTTTAATAAAAGAAATCCTTACTTATTATTCTAAAAATCATTATATTATAAAGTTTGTATGGATTGTATGGATGTTTGTTACGTTTTTACGCAAAAACTACTGAATGGACTTTAATGAAACTTTACAATAATACAGCTATAAAAACATCTAGTAAAAAATAATAGCTATAGATGCCTATTATCATATTATATATCTACTGTCTGCTATCTGCTCTATAGGATTTTTTACCAAGCTTGGCTAATCATTATTGTATTAATATTGCGCCATCTATGTATTGCTAACAAAAGTTTTTTTGAAATTTGAACTGTCCTGTGCCTGTATGTGCGTGATACAGGTTCTCGACGGTTAAAATTTCATTTATTTCTGAAATAATCAAGGGTGATGCATGTATTTAAGGTACAGATTAATGTAAATTGAAAACACATTTTAGTTGACACGAAATCTATAATAAATTGACAGAGAACAGAAAAGTAAACTATATCATTTTTCAAACATTAAGGAGGTTGACTACATAGCATTCCTCCCCATCTACCTAAGACAACTCTTCGATAAGACGACGAGGTGGTCTGATTGTCCTCGTGCTTCTGCGTAAAATATGTGGTAGATTTTGTTCAGGTGTAGGTAGTGGATTTTGTTCAGAGCATACCATCGTGGGTATATGAGAAGGTGTGCTCCGTGTGTCATTTTCTTCCACTTCTTCGCTCATGCGCGGCCTTATATGGTCGGCATGTCTTCGTCTCACTACACCCTCCGGTGTTTTGATCTCATACGAGTATTTGTTTGTTCTCCTCTCTATTGTTGCCGGTTTCCATGTAGATTCTTCTTTTGTCTTCACGTAAACGGGGCTATTATTCATGTGCTTGTGTACAGGTTGATTATCGATTAAAATATTCGCCTTCACTTGTTTGTGGTGCAGTGTTTTTCGGGTATTAGGGCGCGCATTGTCTAATATGCAATTAAGTTGTCTGCCAAACATCATAAACGCTGGGGATTTCGATGTAGTATTGTGTGGGGTGTTCCGGTACGTGAATAGGAAATCTTGAAGTTCTTCAGTTATGTTACTGTTATGCGTGTTTCCGCTGGACATCCGTGTTTTAAAAGTGCGTACTAAACGTTCTGCCAACCCATTCGTTCGTGGATGATATGGAGATGCTTTGATGTGTGTTATGCCTCTCCTCTTGCAGTATTTCATAAAGGTTTCTGATGTAAATTGTGGGCCGTTGTCGGATACTATAATTTCCGGTAAACCAAAAGTTGTAAAAATGTTACTGAGTTCTTCACATAGTTTGTCAGTGGTCGTTTTGTTCATTGGTTTTACTTCTATCCATTTCGACAGGGCATCACAGAGGACCAACCAATATTTTCCTAGAAATGGACCTGCGAAATCGACATGTATTCTCTCCCAAACCTTATTCGGTATAGACCATGAAAAAATTGGAAGTTCTGAATTATTTGGTCTGTTTTCTTGACAACCACTGCACATTTTGACATAATTGTTGATATCTTCTTCTAATGATGGCCACCAGACGTAAAAACGCGCAAGTTCTCTCATAGCTGATATACCTGGATGTCCCCTATGGAGGTATTTCAGTATGAGTTTCCTCATAGAGGCTGGTATAACAATTCGGCCTTGCCACATTAGGATATCATTTTCCATTGATAGTTCGTTACGCTTTTTAAAATATGCTTGTAAAGAATTGTCATCGTAACTATAAGAACTCCAATTCGTTCTAAGATGTTGTCCTACCTTCAAAAGTGTTACGTCCCTTTTAGTATGTTCTTTGATAGTTTCTACGTTTATCGCTATCTCATTAATCATTGACTCACTGATCTTTTGTACGATTTTGTTGACTGTACATTCTGCTGTAGATGGTTGTTCGTTAGGATTCGGTAGTCTTGATAGGGGGTCGGCGAGTATGTTGTTTTTACCTTTTGTATATTCAATATCATAATTATAGCTGCCGATCATTAAGGCCCATCGGATCAGTCTGTTGTTTACCAGTTTTGGTAAGTTACGATTTGTTCCCAGTAAATGAATAAGTGGTTTGTGATCTGTTACGAGTATAAATTTAGATCCGCGTAGATACTGGTCAAATTTTGTTACTCCGAAAAATATTGCAAGTGCTTCTCGGTCAATAACAGAATACTTACTCTCCGCTTGTTTTAACTTCCTGGATGCGAAAGCTATCGGTTTTTCGATATTATTAATTTTATGATATAGGACAGCACCAATTCCTTTTTCTGAAGCATCACACGCTAAAAATAATGGTAGTTTCTCATTAAATGCAATTAGAGGTTTAGATTTTGCTATACCTTTATTTGTTTTCTCGAATATTGAGTTTTCATAATCAGTCCATTTCCAGTTTTGTCTATGTCCTGTAAGTGTGTGCAAGTCTGCGCATATACTGTGTAGATTAGGTATGAATCGTTCGTAAAAATTTACTAAACCTAAGAAAGATCGTAGCTCTTTCATGTTTTCAGGAGGTTGTGCGTTTAGGATAGCTTCGATTTTTGATTTAGTGGGATGAACTCCATGTTTGCTGATAGTATGTCCAAGATATTCTATTTCAGGTTGAAGAAAGGTGCATTTTTTTAGGTTTACTTTCATTCCAGCTTTGTTGAGTCTGTTGAGCACTTCAGTCAGCGTTTTTAGGTGACTTTCGTTATTTTTTCCAGTGACAGCTATGTCATCAAAATAAATCGCTATGTGAGGAATATTATCTAGTAGGTTCTCGAGATAATGTTGAAAAATTGAAGGTGCCGTAGAAATTCCAAAAGGCATTCTGTTATATTGGAAATAACCTTTATGGGTCGATATTGTTAAATATTTCTTTGATTCAGGTGCTAATTTAAATTGTAAATAAGCATCTTTCAAATCAATTTTTGAATACTTATCTCCGTCAGCAAGACGTTGTCTCAAATGATCAAATTGTGGTATGGGGTGAGTATGGGTTACTAACACTGGATTGATAGTCGTGCGATAGTCTCCACAAATTCTTATTTTTCCATTTGGTTTCAAAACGTTTACAGTAGGTGTAGCCCATTCAATCGCTGTTTTGTTAGGATCTACTTTTTCAATAATCCCTTCTTGCATTAGCCGTTCAAGTTCAAATTCAACATTTTTTCGAATACTAAATTTGATTGGTCTGGCCGGTAGGTGTTTGGGTTCAGTTCCAGGTTTTATATGAACATTAACTTCATAATTTTTCACTGCTCCTAGTTTGTCATCAAAAAGTTCTTTGTGAGCGTCAATTATTTGTTTGAGTGACGTTGTTTGACTTTGTATCGAGTAAACTGAACTGGGAAAGTTCATGTTGAACATTTCGCTCCATTGAAGTCCGAAGAGCATAGGGTTAGCATGTTTCATTACAACTACTGGCACAATCTTTTGTACGCCCTGGACTTCTACTTTGACGTCTGTTAGACCTTTAGGCTTTAATTTGTGGTCGCCGTAGGCACGAAGTTTCGGCCCTACCGTCATTTCAGGTGATCCGATTTTTTTCCAAAATGACGTACTTATGATTGAGTAAATGGATCCTGGGTCCCAGTCCATAGTACATTTAAATTCGTTGATGGTGACGTCAATCTTTTTACACCTCATGTTATTAGTATTGAGCTTGTACACGTTTGAATCGGAGTCGTGGTTACTGTCGCTATCAGATGAAGTACTTGCAGAGTACCTATTTATTCTAGGAAGGTTTTTTCTTTTGTACAATACATTGTTTACGTTTCTTTTGTTGAATGTTCCACGTCGAGATGATAAATATGCTCTTCCTGTCTTTAGGCAGCAATTTTCAAAATGGCCTTCCGTATTGCACTCTTTGCAAATGTGCCTCCTAGCTTCACAACGATTAATGTCATGTTTCTCAGTTTTTCCGCACCTCTTGCATTGGTCTTTCGTAAGGGCTCGTTGCTTGTAATTGTTTGTGGGCTTGTCCACACTCTTTCGTTTTATTCTTTGAACTGTATTATTGTTGTTAGCATTATCGTTTTCTGCTAGTTCTCTAGATTGAGAAATAGCAAAAATTTGTTGAAATGTTACTTCTGTTATGTTTCCATCGTTATCACGGTCTTGCAGTTCTGGCCACTTCTGTTTCAAATCAATTTCTAACATTTCATGATTAAGACCGGTTGCAAAACGGTCTCGTAGTTGGCGTTCTAAAAGCTTACCTTCATAACCACAATCTTTACTAAGCTCTTTAATTTTGTTTGCATAAGTTTCCATTGATTCACCTTCTTTCCTCGTACAGCTCCAAAATTGTGTAAGAGCCTTGTAACGGGTCGTTCGCTTTGCATAGAAACTGTATAATTTATCTTTTAGTTCTTCGTAAGAACGTTCCTCAAATGTACCTAAGAATGATGTTTTTATTTTGTAGAAGACATCTGCTGGTAGACAAGTTATGAACAAATCTTTTTGTATATCTGTGTACTCTTTTCCGTAAATTCTGCATTTTGCTTCGAAAAGTTCGATGAAATTATCCACCGATGTGGTTTCTGGATTAAATTTATCCTTAGAAAAATTATGAATTTTGTTGCTTACTGTATCCGATGTCTTTGATGTTGATGGAATTGCTTGTGTTGTTAAGGCTTGCAACAATTCTGTTAATTGTTGTTGAGACTGTTGTTGAAATCTCATAAACTCGATAAATTGTTTTGAGTCCATTTTTGTAGTTAAATCCCGTTATTCGTCGCCAATAATGTAAATTGAAAACACATTTTAGTTGACACGAAATCTATAATAAATTGACAGAGAACAGAAAAGTAAACTATATCATTTTTCAAACATTAAGGAGGTTGACTACATAGCACAGATAATATATTTAAGGCTAATATTTTGATCTTGCTTCAAGTAGAAGCAATTCAAAATTAAACATAGGGTACTTTATATCCCAGAATTCCCACAGGATCTTTGAAATTAACGCGGATAACATCGCGGGGAAACGCTAGAATATAATAGCTAGTAAAATAAATAAATTAAATAGATAATTTAAATTTAAATAAATAATTTAAAAAATAAAATAAATAAAATTGTTAATATCATCTTCTCCTGCGCCGGGTGTCATCGACTGTTTTTTGCGCAAGAGATGCTGTCGAAAGGTTTATTGTTTAGTGCGGTTGGAGGTCTACATATCTATCTACCTATCTATACTAAAATAAAAGAGTAGAATCCGCGATTCTGTACATTGAATATTTTTAACAAAAATTTACAGGGGATGATAAACGAAGAGTAACCAAGCACAAAAAAAGGGTTTTTAAAAATCTTTTCTGTTTGTCTGTCTGTCTGTTCACGATAATCTCCGAATCTACTGAACGGATTGTCATGCGGTTTTTACAGGAAGATTAAGCTTAGCCTGGATCTACATATAGGTTTTATTTCATTCAAATCGGATGTCAGGAAAAAAAGTTATTACATAAAAACTTTTTGGTTATTTTTATGGAATCTATGTTTGGGATCCCAAATTATCGGTTTCTTTTAAAATAATTGACGACCCGATTGGCGCAGTGGTCACCATGCCTGCCCGCTAATCAAGAGGTTCCGGCTTCGATTCCCGGTTGGGGTGGACTTTGTGTGAAAAACAACCATCGCGGCCCAAAGTTGAAACCCGAATGAAGCAAGAACGCAAGTGTAAACACCACGCTCGCGTTTGACGCGAGGTCCTTTGACTCGTGACCAAAAAACCGCTCCGGAAGCGAGCAGTGCCAGTGACGAGGCGAGGCACGCAGCGAGCCCCTAGCGTTTGTTCACACTCGCGCTTCGTCCCCCGCCCCGCGCCTCTTGCTCCTTTTTCGTCTCTTTGACTCGTGACAAAAAAGCCGCTCCGGGGGACACGAGCGACGAGGCGAGCCACGCGGCGAGCGACGAAGTGCGAATGTAAACAGTCGCTCGGGGCTCGCCGCGTGGCTCGCCTCGTCGTGCGTACGCGAGTGTAAATCCCGTATCACGTTTGTCTTCGTTATTTCAGTCACTTTTCAGCATCTATTTTAGACCCTGAGCAGGAAACTGGCTTTCAAGAGAGCCATGTTTTAACTTGGAGAACAATCTAAGGTCCGTATTAATAGTCAGTTCTCAAGTACAAGCTCAATAACATGACTACTTGATACCGTCTTAAGTCGTGAGAACATGTGCTAATTAATAAAGCTATCTTGGGGCGGTTTCATTTGAGATTGTCATTTACCATCTCATTTGAGACCGACTCAACAAACGTCAAAATAGATTGAATTCGTTCCGTTACAGCTACTGCACAAAATGCATTTTTTTAATTGAAATTGCACTTTTACCAATGATTATGTCATAAAAAATTTTTAAAACATAAAATATTTAAATTCTGCATTAAATTCTGTATAAAAAATTTAATTTTTCTTCAAATATGGTAAAAAGGAAATGCTTTGCAATAGACACGGCTGTATACGGCTTAGTCCCTTTGCCTGCCCGCTCTTGCGAGCTAAAAAATAATAGCTATTGGCGCGCGAAATTCTAAAGTTATTTACTTTTCGTTTTGTCCGAATTAATTTTTTCCGAATATAACGTATATGATGGCGAAAAAAACATATATTTTCTTGCTTAGAAAAAAAGATATTCTTGGATATTTTGAAAAAATATTCTAATATAATTGAAAATAAGGATCCCTAATGTACGTTTTTGGTAAACGATACGTCCGGAATAAATCTTCGTACTGATCAATAACATCGTAGTGCTCAATATTATTCAAAATAATTTCATAATCCATTTTGATTCAACAACGTTAATAGTAGCACAAACTCAAGATGATCTCAAGTCCGTGTTTTACTTGACTCAGTTGAACCAGACTTATCAAACGTCAAATGATGATCTTGAGTTTGGAGTTTCGTCTATTAATACGTGCGGTACTCACTTGAGACCGTCTACTCAAGATGATGACCAGTTTTATACTTAAGTAACGTTTATTAATTAGAACACCATCTCACCGATGTTCTCAAGTGAGTACGTCAACTTGAGAACTGACTATTAATACGGACCTAACAGTCATTGGCGAAGAAGTAGATGAAGAGAATTTTTTTTTCTTTTCTTTTTGGACTTAACACTGAATCACCACTGAGTGTTATTTGCCACGAGATTTTTATGAGAAACATTGCCATTGGCAAATTTTAATTATAGACGCCTCTCAGATTCAGAAGATTATTCTTCTGAGAGACGCCTTTATTAAGGAAGAAGAAAAAGAAGACCCTATGACTTTTTTTTCTTGAAGTTAACCCCTTTCGGGGAAAGCAAAGGAATCTTGTCCCATACAGCCAATTCAGTTCTTTCTTCTGAAGTTATTTACATCAAAATGCATTGGTGAGATGCATTTCGATGCTTTACCGGGACTTCTGGAAGCAAAGCTTAATGGGATACTCTGTAACGATAACCTCCCAGCGAACACCCCATTTCATTTTATTCCAGTTTCCACACACTGTTAAGCCCCTTTTGGGGAAGGCAAAGGAATCTTAGACCATTATAGTCAATCTAGATTAGGGTTTTCACCTTTTTTTGGAAAAAAATATAGTATTTTTTTGAAAAAAGGTGCAAAAATATAGTACTTTTGGGAAATGCAGAGAAAAAATAGTACCTATTTTTTAATTATGTATCGGGCAGCATTTTTGACAGTTTTTTTTTTGCCGCATACCCATAATATGCATTTCGTTCTAAAATTCCCCGTGTTGGGCTGCAGGTGCGTTCCAGACCAGCCACAGTTAATAAAATAAAAAAGCGCGTCAGCTGAATTAGGGATAAAAATATAGTATTTTTCGTACTATATCATTTTTCTATAATATATTATTACAATTGACTGAAATATAGTACGATACTAATAAAGTACGGGTGGCAACCCTAATCCAGATGTTCTTTTTTTTCTGAAGTTATTTACATCAAAATTATGGAGGGTAGAGATAAGGAGCACCACCATGAACAGGGAATAGGTAAGCTAAAAAGGGTCCAGCTGTAGTCAGCAAGCAGTCCCCCCCCCTGTAGATCCCCAACTGAACTGAGGAAAACATAAATACAATTTTATTGAGCATCAATTTATTTTCATTATGATAATGAAACAGCAACTACATCCATACAAAGGTATTTCTTAATTTAAATCCATTAGGACTAGACAAGTAGATATTATAGATATCACTTGTAGGTAGATACCTGCATAATATTTATTTATTTATTTATTCTTCTTGCACAAAAAAGTACAAATGGCGAACTTAATGCCTTGCAGCATTCTCTGACAGTTAACCATTGGGTTGATAATATGTAGATTAAATGCAGTTAATATTCTTTTCATTTACACAATGGTGGTGAAAAATGTTCTTATTTAAAGAACTAGTTATCACTTCTTTCTACCCTCTAGAAATCTAGACATATTCAAGCAAAAAGCTTTTCAATTGTCTATAATTTTGTATGCAAGAGCTACCTACCTATTTTGGGCTTACATAACAGCCTTAACTATGTTATTGATCAATAAAGTAAGCAACACTGACATAAGTAGGTCCTTTGAAACTATAAAATATTGTAGTAATATCACTTTTTCTTTACCTTTAACAATATTATATCTGGGCTTGAATAACTTGAATGCTGTTGATCCTCAGGAATTTTTTCAACATAGAATATGTCATTTAATTTTTCATAAAAATATTTCCACAGCTTCTTCTGTTTATCTGCATCCCGCATTTCTTGAGTTAAATAAATGACAGGATTTTTTGTTAAAGAATTGTTCAGATATTGTAGAGTTTTAATAAGTGGATCAACAGTCTGAAAAAGTTATGAAGCTGTCCTGTTAGAATTAAACAATTGTGGATCTTGAATATTTGCAATGAAAAAATAGAAAAAATATTCACCTCCTCATGATAAACACAGTCAGCTAACAAAACCATATCAAATTCTTCATTCAAAATATCAGAATTTTTGTCACCCCATACTAAGGCTTCTGCTATGACATATCCACCCATACTGGCAATCTTAGATTTATTTTCATTTATGTTTAGCCTCAGCAAATGCAGAGCTTCTGGTAAATCTGTTAAAGTAACTTGAGCACTGAAAATCATAATAAACTCATATTTTTCCTAAGTTTATAATCAATTTTATTACCAAAGTGGTTGTAGTTTTTCTTAATAATTACCCAAGGGTGGCAGCAGTCAGTCCTACTACACCTAATCCTGAACCCAGCTCTAATACCTTCAAACCACTTAGAAAGTCTGGTTTAAATGTGCAAATAGTCTCCAGATATTTAGCTAAAACCAAAGAAGCATCCCATACAACACTGTTTACGTCTCCTTCAGCCTTCTGAAATAGTTTTAGAGTCTTCAAACATACTTCGATATCAATCTCTCTAGGAAATAAATCGCCTGACTGATAATTCAACCTATGAGCCATTATTTACCAGCAGCACAACTGATTGAAATTTTAGTACACAATTTTAATCTATAAAACAATCAAATACATCACTTTCGACTCCTAAATTCGAATTAAAATAGGTAGGTAACGATAAAACTCATGAAAGTTAAATTGGTTATAACAAAAAAGAAGTAAGTACCTACTGCCTACCCATCTATGTTACCCATGCCACAATTTGTGCAAAAATAGTTTTGTCTTTTGTGTTTACTATACGGTAGTATCTCTAATGCGCTTATTACACTTTGCATTTTCAGAGCACTGGTTTAGGGCTCTAAATAGGATACAATTTGGGGTCGGTGAGTGAGTGAGAGAGAGAGCGAGTAATCACACTATACTAAATTGTACCCTAAATCGACTACTCTAGGTTACCTTTTAATATAGTGTGATCACTAGCTCTCTCTCTCACTCACCGATTTAGGGTTGGTGAGTGAGAGAGAGAGCGAGTGATCACACTACATTAAAATGTACCGTATATCAGTCGATTTAGGGTACAATTTAGTGTAGTGTGATTACTCGCTCTCTCTCTCACTCACCGACCCTAAATTGTATCCGATTTAGAGCACTAAATTGGTGTTCTGAAAATGCAAGGTGAAATAAGCGCTTAAGTTTGTGGTTTACTTTTTTATTTTTAATATTTTTAATTCCAACCATTTCAGTAAAAGCAAAGGAAGTTAATTCCATATAACCATGCTAGATAATTATATTTTCTGACGTTATTTATATTGAAATGTATTTATGCGAAGCTTTTCGATACCCTGCCAGAACTTTTGGAACCTTAGGATGATCTTGGAAGGTTGATAATACAACAAAAACGTCCCAGGAACATTTGATCTTAATTCAATGTTCATCCACACTGTTCATTGCTAATTTGTCACTTTTATTCTTTCACCACATTACCACATAAAATAATTTGCAAAACAAGGAATTAAAATTGATAATGTTCATCATCCATTTCTGAAAGAGTAGGTACGTAAAGTTCTATGATTTCCCATGCATTTTGCAATAGCAATAGACAGCGGCAACACTGACATCATATGACTTTTTGGTAAAAAGTGCCTATTGTGGTCATCGCTGAAGGGATCATCGATTGTGGCGCTATGGTGGCGCTAGTTTCACTGTTCTTTTTCAATGACAGGCCATATTACGTTTTACGGATAATAGATATTAGATTGAAAATCAAACAACTGTATGTTATTTGACAGTTCTCTCGTGACTGCTGTATTCTGTGGGCACAAGACAAGCCCAATTGATTTTCGAGCAAAATGGCAGGGAAGGCGATCTTTTTTTGGATATCCCTGGTATTAACTGTAATTGGTGAGTATGAAAACCCATTCGCCCTTGTACTCGATTATATTTCAATGTAATAACACCATTTGATTTTTTAGGGACCCATGGCGCTGGTGAGTTTAGTGTGCTTTACAGTCCAGAATCGTTACATTTTTCTGGGTCGAGTAAGGTTCTTGAAAGTCTTCTAAAAGAGATCTATTCAGCATCCCTTGGACTGTCTGTTGAAGAGGTAAAACGTCTAAATTACGTAAATTTATCTATATAACTAGCTTGGCACATTATCAAGAAAATGCACTAGACTGGAGGAAAAGCGAATCATCCTTATCGTTCGATGATTGACTCGTATATTGCATTGCAGAACTCGGAATGGAATGGATTGTCTATCGTCGACCCCTTCAACACGCCAGAGGCTGTAGTTGAGGTTTACATAGATGGAATTTCAAACCTTGGAAATGCTGTGAGTGTCTAACATTTTTATTACTTGTATCAGCAAAATTCTACTCATGTAAAATGTTACCCCACTCCACTCACATTTCAGTAAGGTACAGTAATCTGATTGGTAATTGCAATGTAGGTATAACAGATGGGACAAAAGCAGGGCTGCATTCCACATTAGTAGAATTGACAGTCAGTTTTATCTTGTACATCTTACTTTAGGCAATGTGTTACTAAAATTTAAAGTTAAAAATGGGTTAAAAGATCTTTTTTGTAAAGAGTCCATTCTATAACTTTAAAGAAAAAAATTATCAACCCTATTTTAGGAAAACTAAGAAATAAATAAGTCAGATAGTATATGACATTGTATATGTATTAGTTAAATTTCCCTTTATAGCAAAGAGTAATGTGTTATTATGTTTTCTAAAAACTGAACTGAACTGGTTGCTTTGCAACCATTATTATTAGCCATTAACCAAAAATATTCAAATATTGTTTAATTTCAGGCTAACCAGAAGTCAAAAGTCTTTGATTTGACAGTTGATGAGTATGAACCTGATATGTACAATGCCTTGAAGCACCGAATTGAGCAGAGATTCACAAATGGTGGCAATAAACTAGTCAACATTAACTTATCTGATCCTGACCAAGTAATTACTATTTATTTGAATTTATTGCATATATTGAATATATTTTTAATTAATGTGTAAATATGTGTTGGCTCCCTGTGATTTTTTATGAGAAATATATTGAATTTGTTTTGTGTTACGAAGTGTGACATACTTCAGTTTGTATACTTTGTAGTGGGCCATAGCTACTCAATACATCTTCTGATCTGAGTACTTACCTTGTGACTGCCCAAGCCAAATGTGTTATGAACACAATTTTTATTTGCTTTCATATTGAAATATGTGTTGGGTATTTATAGATAATTTTCTGTTATAGCTCACATCATACACTGATGTTTTTGGAATAATTGTCAACCCAAAATCTTCAAAGTTGACGTTGCAACACCTAAAATATGCTATCGAGGAAGACTTTCAGTTTTTGATGGAACTAGAGGCATTGAAAGCTATTACTGCTAAGGTAATATAAACTAATAAATTTAAATACAAACAAATAATATTTAAGTTATTATATGTGGTTCTATAATTTTAATATGTGATGCCGTAACCAAGGAAAACCAATTCATTTTTAGATAGATAGATATTTGGAATTTTGTCACTAAACTTAATTCGTTAGTCAAGGTCAAATAATTTTTTTTCAAATTGGCCCATAATGTGGCACTTTTTGGTGTTAATAAAATAACAATTATTATGACAATATTATTGTAGGTAGGTATAGTAACTGGTCCCTGCAGTTTCACCCACAGGAGTTCAGGGATAAAAAGTACCCTACGTTATTCCAGTGTATTATAAGCTATATATATTATTGTAAAGATTCGTTAAAATCCATTCAGTAGTTTATGCGTGAAAAAGTAATGAACATCCATACAAACTTTTGCGTTTATAATATTAGTAAGGATGAATGAGCTTATTTTTATTATAATACTAGCTGACCCCTGCGGTTTCACCCGCGATAATTTCGGGGCTTCCGCGGGAATTCCCGGATAAAAGTACTCTATATCACTCAGGATCACTGTAGTTTTTTATAAGTGAAAGAATTTTTAACATCGGTTCAGTAGATCCAGAGATCACCCCCTATAATCTCACAAACACACGAACGCACAAACTCCGGAGTTCCTGCGGGAATTCTGGGATAAAAAGTACCATATGTCACTCAGAATTACTGCAGCTTCCTATAAGTGAAAGAATTTTCAAAATCGGTTCAGTAGATCCAGAGACAGCTGTTCCCTCGTGGTTTTACCGGCGGGAAATTTGGAGTTCCCGCGGGAATTTCGAAATAAAAACGCGACGACCCTATGACATTCAGGATCACTGTAGCTTCCTATAAGTGAAAGAAATCGAAATTTCAAAATCGATTCAGTAGATCCAGAGATTACTCCCTACAACGTCACATACTCACAAACTTTTGCTTTTTATGATATTAGTATAGATGTTTTTTATTAATATGTTGCAGGTGAAATCTGGTGTCATCAGTGCAGACAATGTTGTTGACTTTTACAACTTCCGTTTCCGCTCTCTACACGCCCTGTCTGACTTCCATGGTCCCAACTCTCTGGCAACCAAAGAAGCTAAGAAACTACTGGGTTAGTTAATTTAGCCATTATTTGCTTACCTATATTATTTTATTAAATTTTATTATACCCACGACAGGCAACCTACTCGGAAAGTAGGTCTGAAGTTGCATGAGAAGCGGATTGAAAGTAACACTTTTCAGCCCTAGGGAGAATCGCTTTCAACTGACAGCTGGATACTGCAGAAACTCTTTTTTTTATGTCATAGGGGGCATACTTACTGGCCAGTAGCAAGCCTAATGGTTGATTTATGTAAAATGAAATTCACTCATTTTTTTCTTTAGCTAAATAAATAAAGGTTGAGTGGCAGCGAATTTCACTGTGGTATTAGGTGCGCCATTTTTACCGTGATGTGCATAAAGTTTAAGTAAATAAATAAATAAATTTGTTTTTCGTTTCGAAAAATAATACTTCAAATCGTTCTCCAGCAACCTTAATATATTTTTGCCGCTTAGATCAAATATGTAAACCTTGCAACCGTCGAATTGTTATTTGTATCAGGTGAGGCGTTGTCGGAGCTGAGCGAGGCGTTCGTGCGCGCGTACGACGGCTCGGTGCTGGTGGCGGCGGTGAGCACGGACGTGGCGCACACCCGCCGCGCCGTGCGCGCCGCGCCCAGCCCGCCCGCCGCCGGCGCCAAGCCCAGACAGGTACATACGTACATACATACATACATAAATACATACATACATACATACATACCAATATCACAGATAATAGGATAAAGTTTGGTAGTTTGTGACTTGTGAGGTTGTAGGGGGTAACTCTGGATATACTGTACCGATTTTGTAAATTGTTTTGCCAATAGAAAGCCACGTTATTTGTGAGTGTCATGTATTGTAATGCGGAATTCCCGCGGGAACTCCGACGTTACCGCAAAAACCGCGGCGAACAGCTAGTTATGAATATAGATGGGCGATCAACCCGGTTTAAACCCGGTGCTTGGGTTTCTAACAGTTAACGGGCTTTTATTGGGCTTAAACCTAAGTAACGGGTTTAAACCGGGTTGATTGCCCATCTATATCTATTATAATTAATATAAGAGTAGAATCCGCGATTCTGTACATTGAGTATATTTTTACCCAAAATGGAGAGGGGTGGTAAAAGAAGAGTAACCAAGCCCAAAAAAAAAAGTTTTTAAAATTCTTTTCTGTCTGTCTGTTCGCGATAATCTCCGCATCTACTGAACCGATTGTCATGCGGTTTTCACAGGTAGATTAAGCTTAGCCTGTAACTACATATAGGCTTTGTTTCATTGTATAAAAACCTTTCATGGGGGTGAAACCGCGGGGCACAGCTAGTCTATAATAATTAATTAAAAACAAAATCCTCCGTCGCGGCTGTCTGTCTGTCTGTTCGTAATAAACTCAAAGACTACTGAACGGATTTTCATGCGGTTTTCACCAATAGATAAAGGGATTTAAGAGGATGGTTTACACGTATAGTTTATCCTGGAATTCCCGGTGAAACCGCGGGGGACAGCTAGTACTCTAAGAAATAACACTGGCTAGTGTTATTTCGAACTACCGTCGACATTTTAATACACTTGCAATGTGATTTGTTAAAGGGGAGTAGAGTTGTACTAAATATGACAAAAATGACACTTGGCGAGCAGAGCGGCTATTGGGATTGAGAAGCGAATGGGTTTGTTTATCTCTTAGCACAAATTATCATTTGTGATAATAATAATTTTTCTATCTCTTACAATACATTTTTTTTTTTATTAATATAAGGTACTGTGGTGTAGCATAAAAAAAGGCTACATTATCTACACTCACATCGTAAGTTCCAGAATATAAAAATTAAAGTATTTCGATGAGAAACCATGGAGACAGTTATTGTGCGTTGGATTTTGTTATTAAAAACACCGCAAATATAGTTATTTACTTGGTGCCCACCTAAAACACCTCAAGCACTCTTCCGCTCGATTCGCGCTGACTGTTAATAAATCAAATAAAAAGGAAGACGAGGCTCCGCCTGCCGACGCGGGTGAGGGCGACGGTGGCGCCGACAGCGGCGGCGGTAGCTCTGGTGTAAGCGTCACGTTGCCTCAGTTCGTGTAGTGAATGGGCTTGTCTACCAAATTTTAGTTTTTGGCCCGTCTTGTAGATTAATATAAAATATTGGACACGTATTTTTTTCATTTTTTACTTAAGTACCTAATCAAAAAATAACATAAAATTAATGTATCTCCATCAAGTCGAAATGTCACGTGACGTCACGCCGTGATACAGTTTAAAGCATGTTGTGACGTCACGCGATATTTCGAATTAATGTATCTGATAATTCGTATATGTGTATTACGGAAAAAAATAAAAAAATACGTGTCCAATATTTTTTATTTATGTACAAAACAAAATAGAATTTTGATTTACTTACCCCGGAAACAAGCTTATTAAATTCTGAGTACGGTTTTGGACCCTCGTCACGATCGGCTTTGATATAATATGTTGACGTGTTTTCAAATACACCGGTGTTTTCACAGAACGTGGTTGAGCATAGGCTAAAACGGGCCAATTTTGCTCATGTAAAATATAAAACAGCATGCATCGAAATGTAAGGGTAAGGGTCTTCCCTCATGTATACCCGTCGCAACGGGCCCGATCTTGTAATGCACGCTAGGGTCGATATATTACATTTTGGTGTTAGGAGGACCATATTTAGGCGGGACTGTAGCACTGATGCGGCCGGTCGTGAATGGAGCCTAAACGTAGGACTCGGTCGCGTTGATTAGCATTCGCCACTTGATTTGGATAGAAACAGTATTATTGTCGTCGTCGTTAGTGTAGTGTATACGTGTAATATATTATACAATATACATTAAAACTGTGCTTTGTTTGTAGTTATAAGAATATAATAATCATAATAGTATTGGTTTATATAAAATATAGTACATATTCTTGTAAATTGTATCAGTTTCGTATATTGTATCTGGTTAGTTAGTATGGTATAGTATTGTATAGTATTATATTATCTGTGGTATGGTAAACATTTTTAGAGTCATCAGTGTTATACCCGTTAGGTTTGTTACTTGTGTTATGAGTATTGAATTGTATTTATCAATTAACTTAGAACCTAACATTTATTATTACTTGAAGTCTACTATTGCTATGTATATTAAGTCTTGTCTTAGGCTGTGTGATCTCTATCATTACCAGCTTTGTAAACTTTTAACGTTGGATAAATATTAATTTTTCTTATGTTTGGAATATTTTATGCAATCTGGAATAATCGACGTTGCATCATTTTCTTATATTCTTTGTAAGAAAGAGAGATAACGCCAATGACTAAGCGTGATCAACTCCCATAAAAAAGTCCCGTAGCAATATTTGACTGTTCGTTTTTTTGCCACAGAGTTCGGACGATTCTTCGTACTCCCCCGACTACGCAGCGATCTTCAACATCATCCTGTGGTTCGGCGTTGTGTTCGCTTTCTCTCTCATCGCCATCGTGTATGCCATAATGGATATGGACCCCGGCAGGGACTCCATTATCTACCGCATGACCAGCACCAGGATGAAGAAAGATAACTAAACAATTAATCCTAGTGTTATGTGGTATGCTGTTTTATTTTCTGTTTTTATACAAAAAACTCAAGATGCATTTCGAAATTAGCATATTATAAAAAATGGCGTTCCACGTTAGAAAAAATAAATAAAGCCGAACTAAGGCTGATTAGGAAAGCACGTGTTCGATCTTGCATACGCGATATAAAGCTGCTCACGATACCCGGAACTGCCTAATTAGTGCTTAATTTTAAGAGTTTTATATCTTGAGTTTTTAGTATACCAAGGTAGTCCAAATCCAAATTTGAAAAAATGTCTAAAATGCTTTTACAGCATATACTTTTGGAAATTTGTTGAGAACACTCTGTACAATTTGACTCTGTATATGAAACAGTTTGATTGTTGTATTCGTCTTTACGCCTTTGTGTCATTGCGCTTGCGTAAACGCGAAATCTTGATGATTTAATGAGATATTCGTTTTTGTATAAATAAGTGTAAAATAGTGTTACTGTAGTTAAATAATATAATATTAAATATCACCTCGTATTTATTTAAAATTGTAAATAGGTTTATCATTTTCTTGGTGAATATCAACAACAGACAACAAGAAATAAATATAGTGTGTCAACTGTAAATTTGATGAGGCAGTGAGGCACAATTAGGTGTTGATCCAAGCGGTCGAGTAGGATTGACAGTTCTGTGTGCGTATCAAAAGGCAATTTAAGTACATTTGAAAGATGTTATGAAACAATAGAACGTAAAAATTACTACTTTCCGCACGCATGAAAGCTGCGGAAACTTCACCTTTTGAACATATTACTTATTCAAATAATAAACCTCTAAATAATGTACCATTCGTATTATTTTACTTGTGTTGATACTGATATAGTACGTAAACTGTACTTTATTATGTGGCTATTTAAATAAATACATTCCCTCTAATTTGCTTTTTTTATTTGTATGAGAATTGGCTACTAGACTAAATTTTCTTTTTAGTTCGTCGTGTAGATTAGTAAAAATATTGGACACGTATTTTTTCCTTTTTTACATAATCAAAAAATAGCGGCGATACATTGAGTTGAAATTTTGCGTGAAGTCACAACCCGGTGAAGTTAGTGCGGGGCTTATACTGAATAATGACGTCACGAGTCCCTCACCCTAAACTTTAATGCGCTTTATCCATGTTTATTTTCATTTATTTGAAAAAGCAAAAAATACGCGTCTATTATTTTTTTTATTTTCTAACTGACGCGGACGGGACTAATTATAATTTTGATTTTCATACCCTGGAGTATACCCAACTTTCAACAGTCTGCGTTTCCCTATATTCATAGACCTAATTTGGCTCAACCATAACAAGGATATAAATAAAAGAAATTGGTATGTTAGAATATATTTTATTTTTAGTGTTTTTATATCTAATTTTTATAATATGAAAATATAGACATTTCAAAAGTTAGGTTAAATATAAGGCACAATATATTATATATATTAAACTTATTTTCATTGACTATATAAGTAAATAAAAAGAACATGTTTAGATTTCATAAAAAGTGAGTATAAACATTGTTAAAATCCCTTACATTTTTTAAATTATAACAAATGAGGAAATTTTTATTAAAAGCCAGTTTTATTGATTAATCAGATGTAAAATCATTGCATAGTCGATCACCAAAAAAACGGTAAATTCGTTCGACTCTAAAACTTAATCTATTTGTAAAATTAAAGTTAAATAAAATCAAATAGATTCATAATATTCATTTTTGTACTTTATTGTTATTTTTTAAGATGCTTACTTGGTGTTAGATCCCAAAAGTATTATTGTAACTCTTCCTCAAACAATAGTACCAACTTCACACTTGAAACATACTTTTTAGATTTAGTAATTAGTGAGATTATTTCTGCTTCATAATGAATTGCGGTACTTCCTTTTTCTGTTTTTATTTTATCAAGTTTCAAAACTGCATTAATTCTGATGTTAGATGTTTCAATGGGTAAAAAAAAATGCGAGCAGAAAACGCGCATTCGACATACAAACCAATCGACGAGTCGTTCTTAATAAGATGACAAAAGTGTGCCATTTCTCAACGACGCGACGCGACGTATAAATACTTGATTCAAGGCTACAGGGCTACAGCATTGGGTAATCCACGGAAACATACCTACTTGTGTCGTGATGTGTCGGCGACAGAAGCATACTTCCGGTTTCATACATTTATTGTGGTTAGAGACATTTATTTGTATGTTGTGTCGTGTTATGCCGCCGAATGCTGGCGCCCGATTGGCCCGACTGCGACAGAGCGGCGCGCGGCGGTGGTGGGGGATATGTCGCGGCCGCGACACAACACGACAGGCAAATGTGTTTCCGCCTTTAGTTGCGCCTGACGGTGTAGTCGTGCGCGCGGCGTAGGCGCCGGCGTAGCTCGGCGGGGAACTTCTCGTAGCAGCGGCGGCACGCGGGCCGCTCGTCGTACTCGTAGAACTTGCTACGCGTGCTCAGCGCCGCGTCGCACACCGAGCACGCGAAGTGGTGCACGCACCACGCCTTGTTCAGTGCCGTGAATACTGCCGGAAGGAAACGGCGCAGGATGATTATTATATTAACGAGGTTTGCGGCGGCCATCGTCCTCGATATCGGTTATCGGTCGGATATCGGTTCTGTAATTTTGTGTTTTGCGACGGATCTTCGATGCGCGTTTGGGAGGTGTGCGTATTGAGCTAATACACGCGTCGTTCGCAATATTACCGTAATATCGTATCCTCACATATTATTATAAAACAAAGTCCTCCGCCGCGTCTGTCTGTCTGTCTGTTCGCGATAAATTTAAAAACTACTAAACGGATTTTCATGCGGTTTTCACCAAAGGAACTCCGAAATTAAGGCGGGTGAAACCGCGAGGGACAGCTAGCATATTAAATTTTGGAATAAAATTTTTATATATTTTTTTTTATAAATTGATGACTATCATGAGAACAATAAAGTGTTGAGGGGCTCGTTCACTAATTATTACTATTAAGGCCGCTCCACATCCCATGATACCACACTTATAGTTCGCGGGTGTTTCGCGGCTTCGCGCACGAATGTGGAGAGCGCTTTACTAGTCATCTTGTACATATATGAGGTATCGAGCCGATTCTTGCGGTGTCCGCCAAGAACCCTGAGAAAGATTGTGCAATCTATGCCACCATAAATTGCAAATTCACACACGAACGAGGCCAATAAAAATACATATAGATTGATAGCACTACCTAAAGATAAACAAACTGAATGTAATAACATCTCATGAGTGTGAGATTGATGCTATTTTTCTGCACAAGAGATTTCCGTACGAGAGACAGATATAACTTGTAATGAGCAGTGTCTCACCGTCGCCGGCGATCACTTGGTTGCACACGTAGCAGAGGTTGCCGAACAGCTGGTGGTAGTGCTGCTCGCAGTAGGCGAGCCCCTTCTTCTCGTAGTGACGGTGGCCGTGGAATGGTTTCTCGCATTTGGCGCATACGAAATGCTACAATGGAATACACGTTAAATGTTTAAAGGAACAATCTCGCCCAGTATTATCTAAATTAATATTATATAGGGGAAAGATTTGATTTTTTGTTTGTTACGATTTAACTCAAAAACTACTGGACCGATTTCAAAAATTCTTTCACCATTAGAATGCTACATTTATCCCTGAGTAACATAGGCTATATTGTACCACGGAATTACCGTCAGCGAAACCGCGGGGAACAGCCATAAATCAATCTTTTCACCTTATCTCTTGGTATGGGCATTAAATTCGTTACTAAAATTATAATTTATTTTTATTATCATAAATTATAAAAATAAAATTATAATGAAATTAAAATTATAATTAGCCTTTTTAGATTTAGGAAACAGCTGCTTGTTATTTTAAGACACAGCAACTCGTTCTCTTAACTCCTAAAATGCATATATGCGTAAATGCGAAAATGAAATATCCGCTCTCACAATCATAAGTGAAATTTATGATTTCCATCAGATTTAGTTAAATATCATGTCACAAATTTATTTTTAAATGTTGTTTCTAATGTTTTATAGAAAAAAAAAAACTTTTATTGCAGGATAAAGAGTTTTCTAAAGGATGACATTTTCACATAGTACGATAAATCATTAGAAAAAATCGTGGACATGGAGATAAGATTCTAAAAATTTATAATCTGAAACAGAATATTTTTATTTGAAATATATTTACAACAGAACTGTTAAATAAAATAAAAAGTAGAGTGATCACCTCAACGTGCCAGTGCTTGCCGAGCGCCGTTACGATCCGCTCCTCGATGGGGCGGCGGCACGCGCCGCAGATGGGGATGCCCATCTTGTCGTGGCAGCGCAGGCAGAATAGATTGTTCTGTGAAATAAAAAGTTACTATCATTTTAAACTCGCGACTCGCGAGCATATACACATACTGGGCTCGCTACCTTGCACGTCGTAATATGACGAAGTAAGTGCAGAGTAATGGAGAAGCGGTATGGCTTTCGTTATGATGTGCCTTCCTTTTATTGAGTTTTATTTTTTAATTTCTGTTTTAGTTTTTTGCCTATTCTATGTATAGGTATTTTGTGTTCGTTATTTTAAATTTAACTGAGAATATATTATTATTCAGTTGCTTACGAGTATCTCCCCCTTACCAGGGGTAAACATTAGGAATGTTACAGGAGTTAGTTTTATCGGAACAGAAGTCAGAGTAGGAGTTTTTTAATTTGGTTTGTCGAGTTGAAGTCGGACTCGGATTACGAGGCGATAGCAGAATAGAGATGTTTAAAATCATCATCCGTAAATTATCCGTACTATATTGAAATACTAATCGACGCTAGAAAGCACTTGGAGGGAAGGGGCTTTCTGCCGCGGGAGATGCATAAATATCCGATTAAAACCTCCGTTTAAAAGTGTCAGGAACGGGCGTGTTGACTAATTTTTTTTAGCCCGTCTTGTAGATTAATAAAAAATATTGGACACGTATTTTTTCTTTTTTTACGTAATCAAAAAATAACGGAGATACATTGAGTTCAAATTTCGCGTGACGTCACTATCCGGACAGTTTGTATGGCCTGTGGTATGGCGGTTTTAGCGGTTAGTGACGTCACGACCCCTTCACCCTAAACTAATCCAACATCCCCATTCCGGCCTATCGGAGTCGGGAATGGAAGCTCCCTAACATAGTTAGTTATGTATACGTAAGTAGACAGTGTGCGGTACTCACGACGTCGTTGGCGGCGTACCCGGGGCGGTGCTTGACCTCGCGCGCGGTGTGGTCGAGCTCGACGCCGCACGTGGCGCACGTGAAGTGGTACCCGTGGTACACCTCGCCGCGGTAGCGCAGCGGCTCGCCGTCGATAACACCGCTGGGCAGACAAATTATGCATGCTTCAAAGTGATGACATCCTTTACACATTATAAAAAAAAATCCTCCACAAAAAAAGTCTGTCTATTCGCGATAAACTCAAAAACTACTAAACGGGTTTTCATACGGTTTTCAGTACTTTTCACCAATAGATAGAGTGATTCATGAGAAACGTTTAGGTATATAATTTGTCAAGGTTTTGTTTAAATTGGTTGATATCCTTACTGATATTATAAACGCGAGTGAGTTTGTTACGCTTTCACGGCTAAACGGCTATCCGATCACCACGAAATTTTGCATACACGTTGTCAGAGATACAGAGAAGGATATAGGCTACTTTTTATCCCGAAATTCCCATGGGAATTCCGAAATTAACGCGGAAGAAAAAACTACATTAAATTTTGCATACTATCTAAGTACCTACACGTTGTCCAGGGTAGGTACAGAAAAAAGTATAGGGTAGAGTTATCTCGGAATACCCGCGGAATCTCCGAAACTAACTCGGGTGAAACCGCGGCAAACAGCTTGTGTATCAATAAAGTACACTATATTGTACATATTGCATTGTACTTTCACATACATTTAGTAAAAAGCTGTTATTTCTAAATTACAAACAGATACTTCTATTTATAGTAGTAGTATGAAATAGCAGGAAAATTTAATACATAAAAATAATGATTGTGGTAAACGAACGAGGGAATTCGCGGTGAGGGCGGTTGTGACTTGTGACGTACTAAGTGGCGTCCAGCAGTACTCACTGGCACTTATGGCACATGTAGTTCTGCAGGCCGTCGGCCTTGATTCGCGCGTTGCAGCCGTGGCAGAGCGCGCGCCCACCGTGCTTGATGAAACCGGCGTCCGCCAGCTCGACGCTGCACTCCTCGCAGCGGAAGCACGACGGGTGCCAGTTGGCATTCATCGCTTTTATAACGCGACCGATCACGAACTCGCCTACAAAATGAATATGTAATCATTGATAAAATCTGATATTTCTATAATTTAAAAAATGGCGCCAGATATGTATGTGGTGATGTGCTGGATCGTTGAAAATGTATATCCGCGAATACAGATCCGAATACCGATATTTGGTGTCAAGATCCGCGGATACGGACCTTTTTTTACTCAATCGGTGTCGAGCTCGAGTGTCGACGCGCGTGACCTTAAAACGATAGTTGACGTCACTTGACGCCTTGCGTCACAGGACATGTTTCGACTTGTACTGCGCGGGTCTTTCTTTTGCTAAACGACTTCCCAAAAAGCCTCCTCCTTTTTTTGTTCTTAATTCGTTTTTATATGTAATTTTTTTTTGTATGTTTATTACGCAATTACTCGAAGGCGGTAGGACCGATTTGGAAAATTCTTCAAAAATTATAGGCACATCTATAGCAATTTGGGTATTTTTTATTTTTTAAAGTACATCGTTCATTTGCTTTCGAAAAGCAAAATTTTAAGAAGTGGAACTGATGATGAAGACCACAGATGGTCATCGGAACTACTCAATAATAGGTATTTCACAGGTTCCGATTCGTTAACTTTAATGTGTTTTCTAAACAATTTATGCTCGTCACAATGTATATGGTGAAGTAGAACTGATGGTGAAGTACCAGGAGAACTCCTCAAAAATTAACGTCTCTGCATCGGGAAAAGCAATATATTGTAAAAGGTGATGAGCAGTTGACATTAGGCTATTGTAACTTAGATAAATTACAAACCAACCCACTGAAAAGCGAGAAATAAAAAAAATTTTAACAAAAAAATAAAAACCGACTTCCAAAAACAAAACTAAAAAGCTAAAAATAACAAAATACCGATTTAATCCAAAAGACAAAAATACACGTAATATTATTAATTGGTTTGTGCTACTACTGATCGGTTTGAAGTCGGTGACAAGCCAATTATGGAGTAGATGTGTAGATGGGCTAAGTCCACTCCCGCCACGAGTGGTTGTGAGATGCATCAGTTGGTCAGCTCGATCGAGGTTATTGACCTTAAGATAGCGGCGCGCAGCGATGTGTGTGTAAAATGATTGAGCGGCGAGCGCCTTCACCGGTTGTGTTTTTTTTATTGATTTATTTTGTTTGAAAAAAAAAATCATTTTATGAACATGTTTGTAACAGTGTATACTTTCAAGCCTGTAAATATATGTAGCTAATTTTACCACATCTTATACAAAGTGGAGACGACAATACGACAATAATAAATGAAAACACCGGCAATTATATTAAAGTATAATAGTACGGACCGCCAAGAGGGGATTTGTGGATTAGCTAAAGCGCGTCAGATGAACATAAGGGGGGTACCTTGCACCATGTTGAGTACCTCCACCAAATATAGGCCCTCTACACTGGTGGGTGCGTCTAGAATAACCGATCAGATTAGTAAAAAAAAATCGATAACTCGAAATACTCGAGCGCGTCAGATTAAGATATGGTGGGTTAATTACATAGTGAGAAGTATGTATATGAATAATCTGACCATTTGAACGTGACGTAAAGGAGTTAGAGGATCACAAACTTGCAAAAAAAAAACGCAACTTCGACATTCTCGAGCGCAGTTGATTTGTTTTTTATTTTAAAGTAAATAACTCAAGGATAGCGGGAAAAATATAATCTGCCGATTTTCATAAGCCGAAGAAACAAAAATCGTCTTCGAATCGAACGAGCAGCTGCAGTGAAACATGTACCTATTCATATCTCTGTCTTTCTTTCCCTTTTACTTTTTCTCTATCTCTCACTCTCTCGCACCGTCCTCACACTACTTTCCGTCGCCATAACGTCATCACAGTATACCACGGCGCTAAACGTGTCGAATTATAACTTTTTTTGGTCGGTTAAAATACATATTAAAATAAGTTAAGGTAAGTATTACATCAAACTATAGGTTCACCTTTCACTTTAATGTAATTATATATATATATATTATATAATAAAGCTCATCACAAAACAACGCGTTCATGTTATTATATGTAAAACGAAATGGCTTGTTTGTGCTTTAAAGTTAGTTTTGTGAATAATATTTTGTGAGCTTTTACATATTTCATAGAAATATAAAGTGTGTTTTTTGTGAACAAGAAATAGCTCATAAAGTTATTAAACTTACATCAGAAATAAAAAAAAATTAAAAATAAATCATAATTTTTGTTTCTAGCAGTCAGATTAATAATATCCCTCAAAATTATTGTCAGATTTTAAGCCAACATAACTTGGACTGCAAGCTGAACCTTCTGTAAAATAATCTGACACGCTCGAGTATTTCAAAATTGAGATTATTTTTTGCATTTTCAAAAATTCGCTACTACCTTGCGTCACCTCCAAATCGGCAGATTTTCGAAGGGGTGCATTTTTAAGGCTCACTTAACATCCCCTTTGAATATCTGACGCGCTCGAGTAAATGTTTTTTTTTTTCATTTTCTCCCCTTCCGGATGGCCACCCCCACCACTCAAATGGGCAGATGAATATATTTTCGATATCAGAGACACCTTGGAGTATCTAAACTACAATATCTGACGCGCTCGAGTATTTCCATTTTACTATTTTTTTTTACATTTTTGAAAGCCTGTAGAAGCTAAACCCACCGGTGAATGAAAAAATATCATATAACCTTATTTTGTTTATATCTCCTAATCTTCAAAACCCAATAGGTCCCAACGACGCTCGAGTGTCTCCCGAATTAGCATCGGTATCTCCCGTACTATAATGAAATTGTCAAATAAGTCCTAATATCGAAACAGACAAATATTTTTTTTTTCGAACTAAATAGAACAAAACTTAAAAAATAAATTAGAACACCCATTTGTTGGTTCAAGTCATGTTCAAGTACTCGTGATCTCACTGAGATCATCTCAGACGTCTGAGCCCGTGATAAGAGCGGCAACAGCGCACGCGCGCTGTGTCCCATGCGTGGTGAAAGTCGCTGCGAGTTAGCAACGTGGCGTATTTGTACCGATACAGAGGTTGTTCAGTCAACCCATCCGGAGGTCGTTTGACCTATCCGTGATAACTTAGTCACCTAGGAAAAACAATACAGGCTAAAGAAAATTTTTACAAATGATAATTTACGATGTCGCGCGCGTTGTCGATATTAGGACTTATTTGATAAATTCATTATACTCATATATCTAAGTATTGCTGGTGTTTCCATTTATTGTCGTACTTATAGTTGTGCCCCGTGGTTTCACCCGCGGTAATTTCGGAGTTCCCGCGGGAATTCCGGGATAAAAAGTACCCTATGCCCTTCTCTGTACCTCTGACAACGTGCATGCCAAATTTGCACCAAATCCGTTCAGCCTTTTTTGGCGTGATTGAGTAACAAGCAGTCCCAGATCTTCATAGAGGTATTTAATCATACTTACCACATTTACCACAGCAAGGAGCGAATAAAACCTGGAAGTCCCTTTCACAGTATTTTCTACCCTCAAACTCATAAAATACTCCTTCAGGGAATGGACGGAAACATTGGGCGCACCTGAAAATTTGATTGACCACTTAATATTTATTTTTATAAATTCGAAATAAATACTCTTTAACTGGGCTGACAGGAATAAATTATAAAATAAGAATAGCTATCCCATTATTTTCTCAACTTACACAAAGCAGTCAGTATGCCACAGTTCCCCATTGGAGTTAACAATATTTTGGTTTGGCTCAAATCCATCACTGCAGCGGGTGCAGAACATGTTATCAAGAGACATATTTGCTATTCTGGAATAAGGAATTGAATTGAAATTATGATAATATATGCAGGAACATAATATATCTAATATGAAGGAGATTAACATGAAATCTTTTTAGTTTTTATTCATTTATTAGTTTAAATTTTATTATGAACAAGCTAGTTTAGTTACACCAGTGTTAATTTCAGAGTTCCCGCAGGAATTCAGTGATAAAATAAGGTATTGTATATCCTGTTCAACCGGTTGATATGGACAAAATAAACTGTGGGTGAGGAAGTAACATTATTTCAACAATGCAAAACAACTAAACTTCATTTAAACCATTCTAGCCTTCTATATAGCAAGCTTAAAATGTTTTGTGTACATCAAGCACTCTGCATGAAATTACAATATTGATGTAGTTGAAATTACAGGCAATAAATTGTTTATTAATACTTCATTTATTTAAAAATTCTATTGATAATGTTAATAATGAACAAAAACTATCTACAATAAACTATTGAAGCAATTTTGTCGAATAACAGGAAAAATATAAAATTTGTAATATTGCAATTCTTTATAAAGGAAAAACCACAAGGTATCTGTTATTTTGCATATTTGGAAGGATGGCACATCAAGTCAGGTGCAATAACATTGACATATTAATTATTAATTACATGATATAGAAATGGTGAGACTAGTTGAAAAAAAAAACATGATGAGAACTTCAGTTCTCAACAGATGTTAACGGTTTTGCTTTGGTCCTGGAAATTAATGATTAAAGAAATTAGAGAATTTTAAATAAATTAGTTACCTTGATAAACAATGAATATTAATAAATATTGATATTAAAAATTTAACTGTGACTGCTAATTAAGCGAATGATGTGGGTGCTAATGAACATTCCAGTTAGGTATGTAAGTGAACTGACCACTCCCACAACACATGTCGCTTACCCTGGCATTTTCACTACCACTCACAACCACAATCAAAATATTTTACTCAAATATTTTCCAGCACAGCAAGAATATTTACCAACAGCTACCTGTATGCCCCAAAAATATTCTGTCAAAGTAAACTTTTTAAATGATGTAATACTATATAAATAGAACACTCAACACTCATCTTTAGAAAACTTACAAATCAATATTTCAAACTTCTAATAAAATTTCATTAGGATTATCATATTTTGTTTAGCTGTAACTCAGGATTAAAAGATATTATAATAAATGAATAATAGATCAAAGCATACCTTAACTGGAAGATAAATCACATACACTTTTTATAATGCAAACTGCAAAGAACCTGTTTTTTTTTTATTGGCTCACAAACTAAAAAATAAAAATCCACTAGACAGTAGACACTAAAAGCAATAATTCACTACAAAAGGGGAGTTGAAACCACTTTTAGGGTAACATTCACTAAGTTGGCAACACTGAACCTCTGAATCTGTCGATCAAATCAAGTTTTTTACCGGTGTCAGTCATCAGTTAGCATTTTTTTTTAATAACAATCATTTTAATTTTATTAGTTAGCCCGAAAGCACACGAACGGTTTTAGCTGCTAGCATCGTTCTCCGATAGATTGTATTGCTATATCAATATCAATCTCTCTTATGAAAAAAAAAATCTATTTTGTCGATTTTTTTTTCCAAAAAGGGAGACTTTTTTTTGGCAAAATTTCGCCTTTCGGAGAAGGTAAAAGAAACTTAGTCCATATAGCCTATTCAGATATTTATTTTCTTCTTCTGAAGTTATTTACATGAAAATTTATCGGTGAGATGCATTTTGTTGATTTGCCGGAATTTTTGGCAGCAACTCTTGACAGTTAAATCTTAATAGGACGCTGTGGGAAGGTGAATAGTAAAAAATCAACCTCCCGACGAACATGGGGCGGGGCGTTCATCTAATTCCACTGGTTCCCTGGTTCACTAATAGGCAAAATTCACCACGTTCATACAATATGAATCACAATAAACTAATAACCACACTAAATAAACAATAAACTAATTTGTAAAATAAAGAATTAAAACTGACGTCCATTTTGCCACTGCCAAAAGACCCAAAAAGGGACAATTTTATTTAAAAATCCATAAATTCTCTAGCTGTACGTTTTTGATCTATCTCATCTTTCCATCAAAAAAAGTAAAAACTTGTATCGTAAACCACAAATCACAACTTAGGGGTTTTCTTCCCAAATTTTAAAGTTTTTAGTTATTAATTTATTATTAGGGTCAGGATTTTTGCCTCAATTTCAAAATAATAGTTATTAATACTGTCGAATTTTTGATATTAGGCAAAAATATTGGTAGTAAAAATAATATTTGCATAGGGTACTTGCATGATTTTTTTTTCCAGTCTATTTTAAAGATACATGGCCTACTTAAAGCAAGAAAAAGAAAAAAAAATATACATAAATTAATTAAATAGAGTGTTTCAAAGTTTCTACTTTTGACTTTACTACCGAAACGCGAAATGACGTTACTATTGAAAAATTACGCCATATTAATCTGTGATAGAAATTTTACTATCGTATTGACAGGGTCATGTGACACTGACAGACTGATAACTTCAGTATAAAATTAAGGTGGAACTCTCGTGGAACTATATCGAGTTACTTCCAAAATTTCCTTTAAAGAATCGAAATACATCTTACCGATCCATTTTAAAGTAAAAAACTTCAGAAAAAGGAAAATTTGTTTTGACTGTATGCACTTAGTTTCTTTTGCCTTCCCTGAATGAGGTAAAGATTTCCTAAAAATACGTAACGTAATATGTTATGGGTGGCTGTGATAGGTGTTTCGTTGCAAAGTTCCGTTTCATAAAATTAAAAGTTGAATATTTTGGAAAATATTGATAATTTTTTAGTAAATCTTTTACGATATTGCTTTTCTAAGGCTCTATTTTTGAAATATTGACACAATTTCTTATTATAAATATCATGTTTTATAAAAAAAGGCTCTTGTAATTTTGTATTAGGATAATATCAATATTTTTGCCCTAATAATTTCGAAATTAAGTCAAAAATCTTAGCGCTATTTATTTATAAACTTTTTAGTAATATTATTTTATTTAGGGGATTTAAGGGTTTTTGACATTAAGCTTTAAGGGTATATATTTTCGAGAGTTAGTAACACTGTCGTAAACTGAAAACTCTGAAAAGTGCTATAGGCACCTACCTACTTTGATTTGTTTTGAGGTTTTTGTTGAAAATTGAAAAGCGGCAAGAGTAGAAGGAAATATTTTTCTGAAAATCATTAAAAAGTTAATTAAACCATAAAGAAAAACCTGACAACCTGTTCCTAGTAAGTTTTAACACGTCATGAGCTTCAACGCCTTCAGCATCACCTGAAGTTACGTTATTTTATTATTTGCAATTTGGAAAAGATGGAAGAATACAAACAATCTAATTTTATCACACTCAAAGAAATGATTCTTGATGAACAAAAATTAGTGACATATACTTCTTTGAGCAGAGAATTATGTTTACATGTCAATGAGAGTAAATCTCTGCTAGAACAGGCAGTGATTGATATTAGAAGCAAAAATTCCCTGCTTGAGCTGAATGTCAACTATATTATATCTGGTTTAACTGGAGATGGTAAGGCTCTTACTACTGTGTGCAATGAACAGGATTTAAAAGACCTTAATGATAAGTTCAAAGTTGTTTTCTTTCATCACATATATAGTGTGAGCAAGGGAAAACCATCAGTAGACAGTGTTTCTTTAATGGCAGTAAATAAATTTGATGATTTCCCACTATGTACAGGTTCAGTTAAAAGTTCCTCATGTGTTAAATATATGTCTGATGAAATAAGTAATCTCAAATCATGTAGTGTAGATTCAATTGATATACAAGAATCAAACAATAAAACAGAAAAGAAAATAAAAATAGAACCCACCACATCCAAAAATGCTTATGGTGTAGAGAAAAGTGAATCCGTTACTAAAGTTCATGAAACAAAATCTGAACCTAACATTAATTCTGAAGTTGCATCTAAGATTACAAATTTAGGCACTAATGCTAAATCAAAAGGTGATAAGAAGAATTCTATCAAGTCACAGAAAGGTATTACAGGATTTTTCTCTAAATCTAATAGTCTTCCTTCTATAAAACCTGCAGATAAAATTAAACTCTCAACTGTCAAAGATGTTATAGAAATAAAACCAGTAGATGTGGGAAAATCTAACAATATTACTTCTGAGATAGTTGTAGAAAACAACAAAATGATTGTTGAAGATTTAAAAGAAAACAAGAAGAAAACAAGTATAGAAAAAATGGACATGGATGAAATATTGGAAGAGATAGATCTAATAGAAAAAGTGGATAAAAAAGACAAAACACATAAAATAAAAAATACTCTTACTAGTCCAATCAATAAAATTAAGAAAAAGACTAAAGTGGATTCAAAAAGAAAAAGAGTATTACTCATGTCAGACAGTGATAATGAGGAAGATGATCCATTTCAATCAGAAGCACCTGTTAATCATGAGTCTGAAGATGAAATTCCTGCAACACCTACTGTGAATACAATTCAAATAAAATCTAACTTTGTGAATCCCAAGAAACGGCGAAGGATTGTTGATAAAACTTATACTGATGAAGATGGCTACATTCTTACTAAGAAAGAGGAAGTATATGAGAGCTGTTCAGAAAACGAGAATGACACAGTTGACAATGGTTCAAAAGAAAATGTCAAACAGAATGCTCAAGTGAAAACTGAAGTTTCTCCACCCGTCCAAGAAACAAAGAAGAATGTGACAAGAAAAAGTAAGAAAAACACAACTCAACCACAAAAAGGAAAACAGGCTACTCTCATGAACTTTTTTAAGAAAATCTAGAGTATTTATCATTAGATGCCTAAATTTTAACTAATCATAAGTACCTACTACAGATACTGTTTAATAAATTACAGTTACATTTTTTTTGTGTGTACTCATTTTTTGGGATCAAGTAGATCTGTGTGCTATGAAGTGGATTAATTATTTTATTATTTGTTGTTATGTGATTTTACTGACTTGCAGTGATTATGAATACTTATACTATTAAATTATCTAAAATAAAATTTAAAAACTTCATTAAGTTTTATTTACATGAAATCTAACACTTTAATTTCAACTCAAAAGACTATAAAATTAAAAAAAAATATAAGTAAATAAGAAAATTCACCCCATGTAGCCTCATATTTTCTTAAGTTTTTATAGTAGGTAACTGTATGTTTGTGGGTATACTCTACAATAAAGTTATTTGATTTCAATGTTTTTCTGTTTTATTTTCACTAAGGGTGAGTTTTAAAATACCCAGTCAGTAGTTAGCTTTATTGTAACAAATTCATTGGTTATAAAGTATACAATACCCATACATTTATCATTACATTTAATAATCCTTTAGTTAGTTACATCGCCGGTTAAACCTAATTGTTTTATAATGAGTTTTATCTATTTGTTCCAATTGCCACCACCCACTCTGGATGCACTTGCACATCAACAAGATAGGAACATTTGGTGTTGTAGGTAGAAGTCTGAATCTCTTGATTAGATGATTGTCTGTAAAAAAAAAACAATTATTTACAAATTCCGAATGAAAGACCGTAGTGATTCAACTTGCTTAGTGTGAGAGACTTATAGTCCAAGATTCCACAAACAATTTTTGAAAATTATTACTATCAGGGTTACCACCCTGATAGTAATAATTTTATCTATCAGGGTGGTAGCTTCGTTTTGACGAAACACCCAACTATGTATCTATGTAAATTCTGTATAGTAGTAGCTAGTTTCATAGATGCGCAACTTGCCATTTTACGCTTGGCGTACGCCTGCTTTTGCAGCTAACATAATCTATACATATAATGAAATTGTAACAGGTCGATGTCTGTACATGGGAGATAAATAAGAAAAAATAAATTGAGGCGACTCTATGAGTGATATAGAAACCAAAAATACCGTTTTTAGAATTTTTGTCTGTGTCTGTATGTTTGTATTCGTACTACGCAAAAACTGCTGCACCAAATTGAATGCGGTTTTTTGTTGTATTGCTAAGGGTCTAACTTAGATACCCATGTTTCTATTTTTACGAAACCCCATCTGGAACTCGAGATATTAAAAAAAATGCTGGTCATCTATACATACCTACCTACCTTTACCTATACCTAAATGTGAAAGTGTGGATGTTTGTTACTCAATCACGCAAAAACGACGGAACGGATTTGGATGAAATTTGGCATGTATGTAGCATTTAACATGGAAAAGAAGGCATAGGCTACCTTTTATCCCGGAATTCCCGCGGGATCTCTGAAATTAACGCGGGTGAAATATAATTAATTATTGCATACTACACGTTGTCAGAGGTACAGAAAAGAACATAGGGTACTTCTTATCCCGGAATTCCCGCGGGATCTCCGACATTAACGCGGGTTAAACCGCAGGGCACAGCTAGTAAACTATAAAACTCTGTCGACGGATAATTTCTTGGAAGTTTTGGGTTATAATAATTTTTGGCACTTACATTATTTGCGAGTCCCACAGTTTGACGATACCATCCATACCAGCAGAGCAAAGCAGTGAGTTTTCTAATGATGGCTCATTGGGGCCTAACGGAACTTTGTTCATCAGGCTCGGCTTGGCGACTGCAGACCAGTCCAATGCCGTCACCTTTCCATGGTGGCCTTTGTATTCGTGGATGCATGTGCAAGCTGCTAGGTCCCACACTCTTATTCTTTTATCATCACCTGCGAAAACAAAAGATTATTAAGTATATTATTTTATCAAGATATTTCTTGATATGATATAGTGGGTATGAGGAAGTCCGTAAATAAAAGGTTACATCTGTAAGTTCTGTGAATTCATAGCTCTTGTATTTAAATTAAACTCGGCTTGTCGTACTGTGAGCATCAGTAAGAGTCCAATCCTTAAGCATCAGTAAGAGTTCAATCCTTAATATTATAAATGCGAATGTGAGTATAATATTTGTTACCTGTCACGGCTTAACTACTCAACCGATCATTATGAAACTTCGCATACTACATGCGCCCGATTTGTCTGCACAGGTTTCTGTGTGCGCGTTTTTCGCAGGGCTCGCGCTCGGCGCAAATTTCAAGTTTGAAATTCATGTTGATATCGTCCCACACACACACAGCAGTAACGCTACGTTCACACGGAGTCGTGTCTTACTCTGTCGGATCTGAATTTTTGCAGGATCCGGGCCAGAGACAATTGTATTTCTATGGAAGAGTTCACACGAGCATTCGGTTTTAAGATCCGACAGAAAAACCTAATCTTACTCAAGTTGACATCCGATTTGGCGGCTTGAACCGGACCGACAATGTAAGATCCGGTTTAAGCGACATAGTATTTCCAATACATGTGTTCACACGGTGTAAGTTCAGTCGATTCGGAAGAGGAAGAAAGACCGAAGACGCCCAGATCCGGAGCTGTCAGACATGACAGCGCCATGGAAACACAACGTTCAGTTTTTTCAGATCAGACTTCTGTCGCTCAGGCGCCGTACCTGAGCCGTGCCGCACCGTGTGGGTTGGCTCTTATAATAGTAGTACTGGCAGTTGGCACTTGATCTTGTTTTTTTTATTGTTTTTTTTTTGCTAGTTGACTAAATTTTTACGTAATCAGAAAATAACGGTAATAGATACATGGAGTTGAAATGTTGCGTGACGTCACGATCCGGTACAGTTTATACGGGGTTCATACTGATTAATGACGTCACAAGGCCCCACTCCTAAACTTTAATCTAAATATATATTATTCATTAATTTCAAAAAGAATAGGCTATTTGACTAATTTTTTAACCGACTTCCAAAAAGGAGGAGGTTCTAATAATAATAATAGTAGTTTGAGCCCTGCTCCGCTGCCGGCAGCACACTAGGTTTAGGTTTTTTATAATATTTATTATTTTGTAAATTTATATCTACTGTAAATAACCTAAATTTAAGAACAATAAATGAATAATAATAATAATTCGATTTTATTTTAATGTTCGATTGAACGTATTTTTTTTTTTACCAAATTCTATTTCGTCCGTCAGTTGCTAATAAAAAAATTATAGACACGCATATTTTGCTTTTTCAAATTAATATTTTGATTTTGACAAGCCGGCATCACGCCCCCTCCGCGGACGTCGGACACCACTCACCGGCGGTGGCGAGGTAGGTCCCCTGCGGCGAGAAGGCGAGCGCGCGCACGACGCCGCGGTGGCCGGCCAGCACGCGCACGGGCCGCGCGTCGCACACGCTGAACATGCGCACCGTGCGGTCCGCGCCGCCCGTCGCCACGTACGCGTCGTTCGGGTGGAAGCGCACGCACTGCACACACACCACACCACACCGCACCACACAGCACCGCACACATTTTTGAGGAATTGAAAAAAAAAAAAACTTTAAAAATCTTGAGAACCATTATAGTAATAAAATTAAAAGTTTTGATTATTTAAAAAAAAAAAACAAGTTGTTAACTATCTTCATTATTTGTACTATCCCTTCAATTTTCGTCTTTAACTTGCAACCTGTTTCAGCGACTTTAAAAAAGGATGATTTACAGTTTTTATAGAAAAAATTTCTTTTACTTTTACCTTAGTTAAATAATAAAGTATAGAAGGCGATTTATTTATTTTTAAATAAACTTACACAGAATTTATTTATACTATTAACTTACGGTTACATCTGACATGTGTCCAATAAACACTCTCACAGGAAAAGTTCTGTCCAAAGACCATAACTTTGCAGTTTTGTCATGGGAACCTGTCACAATAAATATACCATTCTTGGAGACATCCATACACCATATAGGATAGTTATGACCTCTGAAACAGAAAATAACATTTTGTAACACGGTCGTAAGCATTATTGCACCCTAATCAATATAGCAAGATTTTTATAAACACAATTTTTAGAGAGACATTGAATTATTATCTCATAGACATACGTACAATAGAGAACAGACAAATTAAAACAAGTTGTCCTTCTAAGTGTATAAGCTCAATTGCGCTAATTACAAAATTTTTCGTATTCGATTCGCATAGACATATTATGTATAACTGCTGAAGCAAATTGTGGGTAGAAAGTCGAAATTATCTGTAACGTGGTGTCGTACAAGCTGGCAAAATCAATATGATATTTTCTAACCTATAGATAGCTGCACATGAATAGTCCGACAGCCTCCAACTTCGCATGGAGCCGTCGTGGGAAGCCGACAGAATGAGCTCTTCCCTCGCTAGCACACTGACAGCTTGCACTGGCCCCGAGTGGCCACGCAACGGGAATCCAGTGTCCACTTCCCTAAAAGAACTATAATTTTACTTCTAATAAACTCGGAAGTTAGAGGAGTTCCGCAAAGAACACCTTAGATTTTGCAGTCTATAGCACTATAAACTGCAATTTCAAACCGTAAAACGCGAACCATTTTTTATCATAATTTGACCGAGGGTTAAATGCGCTATGCGCCGAAAAGCATAATAAAAAGCAAAATTTTAATAAAAAAAAGTCGACTACCGAAACTCATCTTCAGATCTATATGAAATTTAAATAGAACCATTTTGGAATAAACCCCTCTCGAACAAAAAATAATTTTGCAAATCCGTCTAAAAATGACGGAGTTATGCCCGAACAAATAAAAATAATAATAATAAAGATCCGAATTGATAACCTCCTCCTGTTACATGGTAGTCTATCACAAGTCACAACAAAGCAAACATAATTTGCCTTACAGAGTTTGGTCTGGCGTTGTTTCTGGCTCCACGGGGATGTTGCACGCGAGCTCGAACTCTGATATGTTTCTGTTGTACCTCCGTTTTATATTGTTCTGACCGAGTTCCCACACCCTAATCTCGGAGTCACTGAAGCCACCACACAACACGTTGCAACAAGCGTCCGTTTTAGCACACACCAAACTGAAAAAAAAAGAAACATTTTTATATAACATTCAAAGTGATGCAGGCACGTTCATAATATTTTGTTTGTTTCCCATGTTTGAATGCACATTAGTAAAACTTACTATGAATCAGGTGCTGTTACTTTGTACAATTTAAGTGGCGCCATACATAGCCGCACACTTTGGATGGCATTCCTAAGTTCTTCCAGCTCCCTGTTGAGCTCATCATCCACAACCTGTACGTCATCTTCAGTTTTTATCTCGTTTTTAACTTCATTGTGATTAACAGCTGCATTTTCAGCGTGCCCATTACAATTAGAGAAAACAACTAGAACAATGTACAGTAAATAATAATGATTGTGCTCAATTGCACTAACATTTATATGTACCTACTAGCTGACCCCCGCGGTTTCACCCGCGGTAATTTCGGAATTCCCGCGGAAAGTAGGTACCCTATGTACTCAAAATCACTTTAGCCTCTATAAGTGCAAGAATTTTCAAAGTTGGTTCAATAGATCTAGATATATATATATATATATACATACATATATAATATATCACGTGTCACGTTGTTTATTCGCGATGGACTCCAAAACTTCTAACGGATTTTGATAAAATTTTGTAACCATTCATAAAATGGTCCAACTTAAAAGATAGGATAGTTTTTATCCCGGAATTCCCGCGGGAACTCCAGAACTCAGGGTTACAAAGGACGTAGAGTACTTTTTCCCGGAATTTCTGCGGGAACTCCGAAATTACCGCGGATGAAATCGCGGGGGACAGCTAGTATATATCTATAGTATAATATATATGTAATAATATGTGTAGTATATGTATACCACGTTTGCTTGGTATCCACGACACAAGCTTATAGCTTAGTGTGGGATCAAGTAGATCTGTGTGTTCTGTTGTGATTGGCACAAGTGATGTTTAAGCTTAATAATTTACCAACATGCATTAAACGGCTGAACAGATTTGGATGATATTTGAAAAACCTGATGATCAATAAAATTAAATAAAGTTGAATATTCTCGTTATCGCGACGAGGCATATTAATAGTGTGTGTGTGTGTGTGTGTGTGTGAGTGTGTGAGTGTGTGAGTGTGTGCGCGTGCGTGCGTGCGTGCGTGCGTACATGTGTGTGTGTGTGTGTGTGTGTGTGGGGACGTGCTAGGTATTATCTATTACATTTACCATTGACTTCCTGTTTTACAGGCTTTATTTCTGAACTTAATCTGGATATGGTAAACTCTTCACTAATTTCTTCATCTTCATCATCCTGTAACAGTGGGATGGCAAAATTTGTACTCATAATATACTATCTTCAACTCTCAGGCGCGATTCCACCCCCAAAAAAAGGGTTGTGATCAGGGTCCGCCGAAAATCAGTCAATTAATGCGAGTTGGCCTACATACTCACTTACAAAAACTTCCTGAAACTGAAATAAGTCAAGTAGCTCCGAAAACAGTCTCAGGATAGGCTAGACTAATGCCTATTGATATCAGTTAAAGTTGTGGGCATTCCCACGGTGCCCAACACGGTGGATCCACGCACATCAACTCTGATGAGCTGTACTGTAGAAATCTCTAGATAATTCAGATAGTGAAGGTTTGAACCCAAGCTCGTACTTTTTGGGGTTCCGTTATCCGTACTCAAAGGGTAAAACGGGAACCTATTACTAAGACTCCACTGGCTGTCTATCCGTCTATCTGTTTGTCTGTCTTCAGGCTGTATTTCATGAAACGTGATGGACAGTTGAAATTTTCACAGATGGTGTATTTCTGTTGCCGCTATAACAACAAATGTTAAAACAGAATAAAATAAATATTAAAGGGGGCTCCCATACAACAAACGTGATTTTTTTACCGTTTTTATAGATAACGGTACGGATGATACAGAACTCTTCGTGCGCGAGTTCGACTCGCACTTGACCGGCTTTTTCTGATCTATGTAGCGGTAAACCATTACCGCATACATACTTTAATGTGAAGAAAAATCCGCACAGCTCTTCAGTTTAAACCCATTAACAAAAAAAAAACCTAAAGGCCCATGTGTTTATGGGCTTTTATTGGGTTTAAACTAAAGCACTGGCTTAGAACCGGGTTGAGTATTTATTTACTCAAGATATTTTTCTTCACACTTCTGTACGTGTATTAGAAGCTTTCGAAAGTGTGTGTGAGGTCCACCAATTCGGACTAGTTTGAGTAGCATAGTGGATCATCACTAACAATCGTTGACATCACTTACATCACTCTTTTTCTTACTACCATCACTGATGTCAATATGGAACCAGGTCTGCAATACTTGAATCAATAGCACATGCCCATGTTTAGCTAAGTATGCCTTCAACAAATTCAGGGCATCTTTTGATAAATAGACGTCAAATTTACATGATCTGTAAAGAAGAAAATTTATAAAATATAGAGGTGTCGATTATGACTTTGGCTGACTAGCCCATTAGTCGGTTGTAAAGAGACCGACTAATCAGCTGAGTAGTAGTTTACTGTCAACTAACCTAAATGCAGCAATAGAAGGTTTTGTCTCAACATCTGATAATGTGTAAATGGACCCAATATCATCCAGTATCTGATTCATATAATCCTTCTCGGGCATTTCATTATCAATTGTGCCATTTTGCAGAGAATTAAACAATTGCTCCAGACTATTAGGCCTGTACAGTGCTGATGGCAGGTTTCCATCTATCGCCTGATGATAAGACAGGTCCTTCTGCGGCAAAGTCGCTGAATGCCTTTTGAGAAACATTTGTGCTGTGGCACCATGCCCTCCACGCAACATTTCCAAATATAAATGACAAAGTAAAGGGCTTAACAAGCCAAGTAATTCATTTTTAACATTCTCAATTTTGATATCTTTTATAAAGTTTACCAGCCTGAAAAGATCAAAGATTTTAGTAGTAATATTGTGATAAAAAAATTCACCATCATGTGTAATTATGCATATTATGTTACAGTCAATGGGAAAATTGCACGGATTATTAATAATAATTGTTGGTCATTATTAATAATCACCAATGAAGAATGCAGAAGTAGGAGCACTGCTGAGCAAGCTATGTCGACTTTGTCATAAAAGTCATTATTTATTATTAACTTAACCTCACTTAACCTGTTGGGGTGCTCTGCATCTTCGTTATAAAGTCAATCAGTATCATGGAAAATTAATGCCAAACATTAATGACTTTAACTGGCTTTTTTGGTGATTATCTATATCTATACTATAATAAAAGAGTAGAATCTGCGATTCTGTACATTGAATATTTTTACCTAAAATTGAGAGGGGTGATAAAAGAAGTGTAACCAAGCCCAAAAAAATGTTTTTAAAATTCTTTTCTGTCTGTCTGTTCGCAATAATCTCCATATCGACTGAACGGATTGTTATGTAGTTTTCACAGGTAGATTAAGCTTAGCCTGGAGCTACATATAGGCTTTGTTTTATTGAAATCGTATGTCGGGAAAAAAAGTTGTTGTATAAAAACTTTTCACGCGTGTGAAACCGCCGGGCACAACTAGTTAATAATAATGGATGATTATTAATAATCCTGGCAACTATCACATGGCATTACACATGGCAAACTCTTCACAAATGTATTGTGCATCTATGCAATTTTTTGGTGCTACAATTCATGTAAGGCTTGCATAGTGTGAAATACTCAGACACAAATGCAGTGTGCAGTACAAGCCTCGCATGCAAAGGGTTGGAGTAAATGTGTGCTCGCCAGTTGAGGATTTGACAAACATAAGGCTTACATAGTATCTATAGTCATTAGTCATGCATACTACTATTTGCATACATCACAGTCATACATACTACCATTGGTTTTGTAGTAGAGGTGTAAAAGGAACAAAAAATATCATATCCATATGCATTCATTATTTTAACAATCAGTACTTGTTACTATTGGATCATTATGTTACTATTTACTTTCGATACTCGATAACAGAGTATAGCATCAGGTCATGTTGCATATTGCTTACGGTATAATGTTGATGTCACCTTTTCAATAATTTTACTTTTTTAAAATTTTAATAATTAATAAAAAGTACCTACGTAATGATGTAGGTAACTTTGTCTATCATAATATTGTGAGTAACGAAATGCATTAGTTTGTAACGTTTCGGAACTTGGATGACGTTTCGGTACGTTACGGTAAATAGAAGACAAAGTAAAAGATAAATTTAGTTACCTACATATTTATTTATTTAATCCTTTATTGCACATAAAATAACAATGATACAGTACCTAAAGAAAAAGGAGAAAGCAAATGGTGGTCTTATCGCATAGTTGCGATCTCTTCCAGACAACCAATTATGTGAAAGGACAAACATACATATTATTTAGTTTTAAAGTTTTACCTGGTATATTGTACCTCATATTGACCGGGATCATTGTTAATGCAAGAAAATAAAATGGAATTAGCACGACTGGCTTCACATTGAACTATAGTAGCAACTGCCATTTCCTCAGCACTGTGACTAAGCTTGATATTGCCGTTGAAAATGTCCATATCCTATAATAATCAGTGATAGTAATTTTATTGCTTAGGTATATAATTTTATCATTGTCTAATAATTCTCGCTTACTTCAAGTTCAGACTATAATTCCTATGCAACTTACGGGGTAATTTCGACGTTCTAAATAAGAGTTGACGGCAGATTTAACTGCATCATTTCTGGTTTTTCTAACTAACGACATTGTTGTTTTAAGATTCAACTTTTCTCGGTTCGAAGGTAGATAATATATAAAATGGAAAGAAATTTTAACGTATTAGAGGAGGTCAATATCCGAATTCGGTAAACACTAAACATACAAAACAGTCTACAAACACCTTTTCACGAGCTTTTCACAAATTAACTAGACATATGAGCTTTTCACAACATCAAACAACTTTTTTTTTCTCTTCTTTTTGGATTGGACTCAACACTGTTATTTGCCACTTTCATCTTTTCAGTTTTGTGTTTTGACTGTTTGACATCTTTGGTTTGACAAGTTTGACAATTAATTTTTTTGGTTTTTACCCCAATGGGAAAGGCTAGGGAAGCTAAGTCCATACAGCAAATTTCTAGTATTTTTCTTCCGAAGTTATTTACTTCGAAATGCATTAGTGAGATGCATTTCAATGCCTTAGCCCTTACCGGAACTTTTGGCAGCAACTCTTCACAGTTGAACCTTAATAGGATGCGCTGTGGGAAGTTGTATAGTAAAACGACAACCTCAAAACGCCCCATTTCATCTTATTTCACTGTTTCCACACACTACTCACTCATTAATGGATCACTATCATGCAAAATCCACCACATTCATACAATATTAATCACGAAAAACTAATTTGCAAAACAAAGAAATAAAACTGACGGCCGTCACTGCTAAAATCCCGCCAAAAGCTCCCGTTCTTTTTCTTTTGAAGTTTACCCCCAGAACAATTTATTGTTCAGAGTTTACCCCTTTCGGGGAAAGCGAAGAAAGTCCATACAGTCAATTCAGTAGTATATTCTTTCTACTTCTGAAGTTATATCGAAATGCATTGGTGAGATGCATTTCGATGCTTTACCGGAACTTTTGGCAGCAAATCCTCATAGTTGAACTTTAATAGGACGCTTTGTGGGAAGTTGTAAAGTAAATCGAAAACCTCCCGACGAACGCCCTATTTCATCTTATTTCACTGTTTCCACACGCTGTTCATCACTAATGGATTACTATTATGCAAAATCTACCAAATTCACATAATATTAATCACGATAAACTAATTTTCAAAACAAAAAAATAAAACTGACGTTTTTTCTGCTAAAAATCCCGCAAAAAAACCAGTTCTCTTCAGAGAGAAGGTAATCACTACGTGTTCTCTTCCTGACCATTCATAGTCTACTGTCTACCTATCTACCAATAGCTTCAACTGTGTTGCAACTTGCAGGGTACAAGTTGTCTGCAAGTGTGCGTTCCATGGGTTTGGGCTCAGTTGTTCGGAGAAAATTTAACTCGTTTGAGTTGCAACCAAGCCACAGAACGATTGAGTTGTTTTTATAACCTCAAAATATTAGAAATATCAGGCGCTATTTGTTTTCTCTCAACTCACATTGCGAATAAGATTGTTTTACATCCAAATATCAACTTTTTGTGACTACGACACCTCCCCTTTGTTCGTAAGAACTTCGATTGATATCTTTTTCGATGAATCCGGTTTTTGGCGCAAACTTTGATACTTCTTAAAAAATACAGATAAATGTGAGAGTGAAAATTAACCTGCTTTGGAGATGGTTGTTTGGTTGCTGCACTCTGAGCCACGGAAAGGGTGAAACTACGCTCTGAAAGCTATCAGAGTAAAATTTCACCAAGCCACAGAACGGATACAGAGCTCGAGCGCGTTCGAGTGCACTCGTGCGAATCCACGGAACGCGCCTCATGACTTAACGAGGGAGAGTAGAGGTAAGGACTAAGGAGAATCATCCCGTAGGAAAAAAGTTGAAAAAGTATCCAGCTATAAACAGTAATTAGGTATAATTACTAATAGTTAACAGCTAAAAAACGTTTTTTTTTGTTGAAGTTTACTCCTTCCGGGGAAGGCAAAGGAAACTTTGTCCATACAGTCAATTCAGTTGTTTCTTTCTTCTTCTGGAGTTATTTACATTAGTGAGATGCATTTCGATGCTTACCTGGGACTTCTGGAAGCAACTCTTCATAATTTTACCTCAATGGGATGGTCTGTAGAAAGTTATATAGTAATAAGATAATCTCCCAGCGAACTGGAACACTGCATTTCATCTGTTTCACTGTTTTCACACACTGTTCTGACCATCACTAATGGATCACTATTATGCAAATTTCACCACGTTTACACAATATTAACCAGGATAAACTAATTTGTTAAACAAAGAAATAAAACTGACTTTTTTGCTTAACATGCCGCCAAAAGACCAGTTGAACTGGTCCAGTTCAATAACCTTTTTCTTTTTGATAAATTGGATCCTTTTGGACTTCACAAAAGGCACAAAAGGCGTTTTCCGTACAAAAGGCGGACTTAATGTCAATAATATCTGCACATCAATAGTACCTACCTACTTACCTATTCAAATTATTCTTAGCATCTGGGTCAATATCATCTAGACATTTATTTTGTCAATTATATTACTAGCTGTGCCCCGCGGTTTCATCCACTGAGCAAATAATCACTACGAGTTTCACCCGCGTGAATTACGGAATCCCCGGAGGAACTTCTTTTATTCACTCGATATGAAGTCGATCGATTTGAAGTCGGTGATAAGTCAAATATGGAATGGCCTAATGCATTTTTGTCTCAAAGGACGCCGCTTGGAACAGTTGATCCTTGGGTCAAACTAAGCTGATTTAGACCGGGGGACACGAGGAGGAGCCGGTGCATTTTCCACCCCCTCCCCTGCCCACCCGCTGGGGGGGTTCCGCATGTCACCCTGTCTTAATTAACTTATTGGATTAATTAGATGCAAATGCTAAGTACAGCGTACACATAGATGTAACTGCGTTATACTTGTACAGATCTTTGCAGATGTAGTCGAAATTGTCAATAATGATGCAATTTTTATTTAAATACGAATAAATAATAAATTAATATTATGTTTGTGTTCATATTTAAGTCACATACATATATTATGTTGTTCAAAAACAATGCCAGTCTAGCAGTCTAGGCAAAATGTTAATGTTGAAGCCTCCTTTCACAAGTCATGTAAAGGAAGAGTGCTTTGACATGACATTTTTAGAACAATTGAATAAACATTTCTCTCTACATATTTTTCCAACAAATTATTTCCTATTAATTATTTTACCTGAATAATTCCCCAACATGGTCCTTCGAGCCGGATTATTTGAAGGAACCAGCTATTATATAATATGGATTTTGAGTGAAGGAGTGAAAATCAGATAGTTGACGGAATTTAATCACCAGCCGCCTGCAGTTCTCCCGGGAAGTCATTGGGAAGTGGTCTGGATTAAATTTACGATTCTGTTTCGTTGGACTATCATCACGAAGGATAACTTTGATTTCAACCCAACACTCTTATTCAGGTATTAGTATTAGTAATAGGTATAGGTATCGAAATAGCAGCTTATTTTAATAAGGTTAGTTACATTTTAGCTATTTCAATGTATAAATTTATGTTTTCATTAAATAATATTTTATTCAGCTGCTCATTGTTATAATCTTAGTATTTTAACTCGACAAAGTGTTGTTAAATTTTATTAAAATTGCAGCCTTATTATATTAATTCGTCGATTATATACTAGGACCAATGTTAATTTAAGAGCACTGATTTGGATGAGATAATTCCAAGTTTATTTTTACCCACAAATTGTAGCTCTCTCTGTATTTCTCTTTAGTTACGCAGGATTGTGAATATAGTAGTTTTACCGCGGGTTTACTTTGAACATTTATATTTTATTCAAAGATTAATTTTATTCCCAAGGTTAAATACCTACTACTGTTCGGTTGGTTAGTTATAAGCATATAAGATTAGCAATTCTCAAATTAATTAATTAATACTAGTTATTAATATTAAGTCAAACTAATAATTAATTTGTATAAATTCAGATCGACTATACCAGCCTCCACAATGCCTGACGAGAAATCAGTAAGAAAAAGGTCCAGTTACAAAGGACAATTAACAATGTTTTCAAACTACATAAAGTCTATTGAGGATCTCACCTTAGACCCCTCTGCAGTCAATGAGCTACAACTACGAATAAGTAGGATAGAGACTTTGTATGATAAATATGACGAGGTACAGTTGTCGTTAGAATGTCATGAAGATGACGTCGAGATTCAAATGAAAGAACGTCACGAATTCGAGGCTAAGTATTTTAAGGTAATTTCTCTCGCAAAGATGTTGCTAAATAATTATTCTAAAAAAGTGGATAACTGCGATAGTGAATTAAGTAGTCGTCATTCTAGTACTCACAAGGGTCGTAACTACGTTAAGTTGCCTACCATTAAACTACCAAAATTTAGTGGTTCCTATGATAATTGGTTAGAGTTTCACGATACATTCTCTAGTTTGATTCATTCCAACGAAGATATGGAGGACATTAATAAGTTCCATTATTTAAGAGCCTCACTCGAGGGATCTGCCGCAGTGGTGATCCAGTCGATCGAGTTCTCTGCAGCTAACTATTCTATGGCTTGGGAACTTCTATGCGAACGATTTGAAAACAAAAGGCTTTTAATACAAAATCACGTTTCCGCCTTGTTTGATTTGGGTATCATAAATAAAGAATCGTCCGCCAGTCTGAAACATCTTATGGATCGCGTTAACAAAAACTTGCGAGCGTTGGAATCTCTCGGAGAACCGACCAAACAGTGGGATACGCTCATCATATACATTATTACTAGAAAGTTAGACTCTAAGACTTATCGTGAATGGGAAGAACACAAGGGACGTTTAGGCAAAAATAACAAAATAACGTTAGACATATTTTTCACTTTTATTCAAAACCAGGCTGATCTACTTGAAACCATTGAACTGTCATATTCTACCGGTCACAAAACGTCCAGTTCTCATGACAAAAATCTAAAGGTGAGGACAATGGTATCGGTTCAAAGTGGTAATAAAAATAGTTCAGATCCCAAGCGTTGCCCTAAATGTAAAGGTGTACACAAACTGTCTGTTTGCCCTGAGTTTCTTGCTCTCTCTAACGAGACACGATTAAAGTTATTACCCGAGTATAAAATCTGTTATAATTGTTTCACTCGTGGACACTACGCAAACCACTGCAAACGGCCAGGGTGTCAGATATGTCGTCGAAAACATAATACGCTTGTACATTTAACAGATTACAAGTCTAGGATGAGCTTAGATTCTTCGCAAAGCGTCGATAGCAACATCTCGCAGTCAGAGTCTTCGCAGCCGGCGCAGGCATCTACGCAGATCGCAAGCTTATCATTATCTGCTAGGGTTGCTGCTGACGCCACTCTGACCGATGGTAGGCATGGAGATGTGTTGCTCTCTACTGCGTTAATTAAAGTTTATGATAGAAACAATCAGCAACACATCGTGCGTGCTCTTCTTGATAGCGGCAGCACTTCATGTCTCATGAGTGAGGCTCTGTATAGGAGACTAGGTTTATCAGCTACCGAAGTCAATAATTATGTAGTAGGCATTAATAATGTTACGTCACAAATTAACAAATTGTGTCAAATGTCTATTAAGTCTTTAAATGATGAGTATTCGACAAATATTCAATGTTTTGTTTTGCAATCACTCACTAACTATAGACGGATTGCCGATACTCTGTGATACGAGACTGGGATGGCTCGTATCAGGCCCACTTAGATGCGGTCATGGATCGACTTCGTCATCATTAAAATGTAATTTCATAAATATTGCCTCCGATGAAAAGGTCGATGTGTACGAAAGTATTAAAATTCAATCGGCTAGGCAGCTCAGAAATGTAAAATTTAGTTCTCAAGACTCTTCAGGAAGGCTTAGAAATAATATAAAGTCTTCTTCTGGACTTATTCCACAGTCATTTTAGGGTGGTTAGGAATGTTGCCAAGTAAACTGCAATCATTTATTTGCAATGAAGTTATTGAAATTTTAGATAAAAGGCATGTTCCTACAGATGAAATCCCTGATGATCATGTTTCTCGTGGATTTAATATTGTTTCAATGTCCAATCTCAATAGTTACGTGATAGTCAGACCCTTCGTTTTTATTCGAAGTCATGTTACACTGACTACCTACTCAATCCGTACAAATTACCTAAAATAAAACTATTAACGTTACTTTGCACGAAATGGTGTCTAGGGATAAATTAGAGCATAGGTTGATTAATTTTGAAAGGATCTCAAACTTTCAGAGACTCAATCGTATTGTAAGTTGTAACCTACATATTGCCCTTTATAGATTTTCGTCGGAACGATCCTAGGTTCGGTCCCCTTCGCAATGACGAGCTACAAAATGCACTTAATCTATTAATTACATAATCTCAAAGAGTATCCTTTCCTGAGTACACACTGTACACAGCTCATCGTTTCACACAACTATTATTTCAATATGGGCATAAGAGATTATTGTACGTGGGACTCGTGCTCATAGGTCGAAATTTGGCAAGACTTTGCTGCCGACAATGTGTATTATGTTGTCGGCTGAAAGATTAAACTATTGCTCCTATAATGGGTAATCTATTAGCGCAGCGTATTCGAGTAGGTTTCCCTTTTGAGAATATAGGTTTAGATTACGCAGACCCAATACAATCCATTTCACGCCAGGGTCGCGGCTGTAAGACAGTGAAGGTTTAGGTGTATAATAATTATTCGTATGCTTCACAACAAAATCGATTCATCTTGAACTGGTGGGCAACCTAACTAGTACTAGTTGTTTGATGGCACTGTGTAGATTTTGTTCGCGTAGAGGTAAGCCTCTATTTATTGCAACAACGATAGGTACCTCATTCGTCGGTACGTACAATGAGATCTCGAAGTTCATCAAGGCTAGTTATGGTTCGTTGACTGAGGAGACGGCTAAGAAAGGAATTAACTTCCATTTTATACCCGCGTACTCCCCTCATTTCGCTGGTCTTGCAGAGGCTGGTGTAAAGTCGACAAAATATCATTTAATCAGAGTGTTGGGCAATTGTCATTTAACTTATGAAGAACTAAACACTACTGTTGTCCAAAATGAAGCAGTCCGAAACTTGAGACCACTGACCCCACTGTCACCGAACCCGGAGGACCTGATGCCGTTGACCCCAGGTCATTTCTTACTTGGACGTCCGCTGACATCGATGCCAATACCGGACTATCAAAATCATTCCGTTCACTCATTAACCCGCTTCCAAAATATTGAACAGCTCCGACAGCGTTTCTGGTTGAGATGGAGCTAATAATATGTGTCGGATAGATATCAAGACTTCTACTGGGCTGTTAAGTTACGGAGATCGTTCAGCGAGATTTGCCCACTGGAAGTTGACGAGGACTGTTGAAAGGCATTGCTTTCAACGCCGGGGGGCATGTTGAAGCCTCCTTTCACAAGTCATGTAAAGGAAGAGTGCTTTGACATGACATTTTTAGAACAATTGAATAAACATTTCTCTCTACATATTTTTCCAACAAATTATTTCCTATTAATTATTTTACCTGAATAATTCCCCAACAGTTAAAATTTGAGTTTTTTTACATTTCGTTTAAGAAATTCGGTCCCGCCGTGCAAAATATTTTTTTTAACACACTTATACTTAAAAGGTGTTTTTCAAATTATTTTTTTTATATTTAAGAATAAAGGGGCTATAACACTATATTTTTATATGGTGAAATTACTCGTAGTATAATTCTTAGCGACGATGTTCCGAATTTTATTTTTTTATTTTTTTTTGTTTTTGCCAGTTGCTCGGTTTTTTTCTATGGACGGGCAAAAAGTTTATTCCAGAAATGAAACCCTCGTCCTCGATTTATATGAAAACGATACCAAACTCGACCTAGTAGCTATATGTGGGCAGAAATCGAGCGCAGACTGCAACGCGGGCGAAGTACTCTTCACCCCCCTCCCCTGGGCAAGGGAGGGACTGTTCCAAGCGGCGTCCTTTGATACAAAAGTGTCAAGGTTGCGACCAATAAAACCCCCACTAAGACAGCCAGACACAAGCAAGCGGGCTTGGCAGTTGGCACCAAAGGGCAAAGATCTTAATATAATCTGGTTGGCAATCGAATTCATTATTCAAATCGATCAGTGGTAGGCGTAGCACAAACCAATAATTTTAGTGTATTATTTTTCTTTTGGATTAAATCGGTAGTTTGTTAGTTTTATCTTTTTGATTTTTAGGATAGGATAGGATGCCATTTCATGAAATGGTCGGCCACATCTATACTTGTACCTAAACTTGTGATTATCAATTTTATTCTTCACGTATTAAAACATAGTAGGTAGCTGGTAGATAGGTACCTGAGTACCTACGTTTTAGTAACTATGTACTCACCTATACGAGATAAATAGAACAAAACAAGGAAAACATTCCCAACAAGCGGCATCGCATTTATTTTGTCGCAAACACGTTTTATACTATTTCAGTGAAACATTGTTTTTGTTATATTACCTACGGTTTTTTGAGAATGAGTTTCAATAAATTAGTTATATTGATTGTATTTATAGAAGTAAAATATCCTGAGTGCGTTGGCTCTCAAAATGTTTTTGAGAATATAAACAGTTTTCTTTTTGATAATGCAAAGGAAAATTTTGAGTTTATCGATTTAACGCAGTACCCCCAAGAGGAACAATTTTGTAATATTGGACAGCCTTCGTGGTAAGTAGTTACCTGCAACCGTGGTATGATGTAGGTACCTATACCTATATAGCTATACATTTTTCTCTTGATGATTATGTACTATCCAGCCTTATGGGCACGGTGGGCATGCCCACAACTCCAATTGAGGTCGATATTATATGCTTTCACACTGTAGGTAAAAATATCATCTTATACTGAGATCTTATACGGTTTAGTAGTTTAGATATGCAAACAAAACAAATCAGATGACCGTGCCCACCTTTTTTAGAGGCTGGACCCGCGCCTGAAATTTGTGTATTTTATTCAATAATATTTAAGTACTTATACATAAGTACATATACATTTATTATGATTGATTTTTTGTAATTGTTATCTAAGTAGTTAGGTACATAATATCTTCCACAAATTTTTCGAAAAAACATTAAAATGGGAAATATTATTGATAATTTGAATTGAATAGTCAAAGTCCATCGTCAAAGTCGGACATTTAGTTCGGGACAAAACTATTAGGTTTATTGCTCAGACGAAATAAAGTTTATTGTTTACTAGCTGTCCCCCGCGATTTCATCCGCGGTAATTTCGGAGTTCCCGCGGAGGTTGCGGGAAAAAAGTACTCTAAATCCTTCAGTTCCCGAGGGAATCCCGGGATTAAAACTATCCTATCTTTTAAGTTGGACCATATTATAAATGGTAGCAAAATTTTATCAAAATCCGTTTAGTAGTTTCGGAGTCCATCGCGGACAAACAATGTGGCACGTGATTTATATATATTAGACTAGCTGTCCCTTTCTGTAGTTAAGACACGAAAGCGAACCAAATAAACTCCCATTCGCATTTTATATAATTTAGGATTAGTTTAGATTTTCTTTGTTGTACCCACTTAAGTATAAAAACCATAATGTACCTACTTTTTTATTAGGTTTGTGTCCAATGAACAACTCCTCAATAGAGGAAAATGCGGAACCTACATGGATTCGAAATATTATATTCACTCAAGAGGAGATTATGTGGATGAAATACCACTTACCAAACTTATTGTTCCGAGTAAGTTTTTAAATCATGGACTATGAATTATTATTTACTATAGCTAACCCCCGCGATTTCATCCGCGGTAATTTCGGAGTTCCCGCGGAGGTTGCGGAAAAAAGTACACTATGTCCTTCAGTTCCCGATGGAATTCCGGGATAAAAACTATCCTATCTTTTAAGTATGACCATATTATAAATGGTTGCAAAATTTTATCAAAATCCGTTCAGTAGTTTCGGAGTCCATCGCGGACAAACAACGTGACACGTGATTTATATATATTAGATAGATAGATTAGAATCGAGAAGAATACTCGTAGTTACATTACACGATTACAAACAGCGCCACCTGACAGGTCCCAAGTCCCGACTTGTTTGTTTGTATGCTTATAATCTATCTATACTAATATTATAAAGAGGAAAGATTGAATGTTTTGCTTGTTTGTTTGTTTGTTACGATGTAACTCAAAAACTACTGGACCGATTTCGAAAATTCTTTGACCATTAGAAAGCCACAAGTAGTAAGCCCTGAGTAAGATAGGCTATATTGTAATCCGGAATTCCCGCGGAAACTCCGAAATTACCGCACGGGACAACAGCTAGTCTATACTTAATGATACTTAGGTATAATAAAACTGTAGAGAAGTCAATTCTGTACATTGAACATAATATACCTATTCAAAATTAATACTGGAGGATGAATGGTGATCGATACTGATGCCAAAAATGCAATCAGTAAATTTTTTGTCTATCTGTCTGTCTGTCTGTATGTGCACACATGGGTCAAAAACTACTGAAGGGATTTTAACCAAACTACTACTACGATTACTACGATTGTAGTCCATCCAGACTACGATTGTAGTCCATACTCATGTGGGGCTAAGATAAAATTTTATCGAGCCATTTTATCGATTCTCGTCGACATATTGTATGGCTTTGTGTTGCGCATCTTAGCCCGGCTGGGCAGGTTATAGGCTATTATAACATAACGCTAAGACACATAGGAGGATGAAAATGCGCTTTCGAGCTCTTATCTACGCATACGTTTATCTAGGTAGGTACTCAATCCCGCAAAAACGGCTGAACGGCTTTGAATGAAAGGCGTGCACGTTGTCAGGGGTATAGAGAAGGACATAGGGTACTTTTTATCCCGGAATTCCCGCGGGAACTCCGAAATTACCGCGGGTGAAACCGCGGGGCACAGCTAATACTACAATAAAAGAGTAGAATACGCGATTCTGTACATTGAATATTTTTACCAAAAATTGACAGGGGGAGATGAAGAGTAACCAACCACAAAAAAAATATTAAATTCTCTTCTGTCCGTCTGTCTGTCTGTTCGCGATAATCTCCGAATCTACTGAACGGATTGCTATGCAGTTTTCACAGGTAGATTAAGCTTAACCTGGAGCTACATAATAGTATATAGGTTTTGTTTCCTTTAAATCGAATTTCGGGGAAAAAAAAGTTGAACATAAAAAATACAAATTGCTAAAATTAAATTATGTTAAGCCGCCCAAAGGCGGACTAATCTACTCATTAATATATTATACCTAGCTTTTGTCCACGTTTTGCAGTGATTATAGCAGATGTAAGCAGTCAAGTGCACGATGATTCCAATTTCGTTTTGTACAAGCATAATTTGGATTATTTTATAAATAATTATTTTGGTTTAAATCAGCCATGTGTGGTTATTTTTAAATTTGGTTGGTCCAAATATTACCGCGATCCGAAGACCTATTTTGGTATAAGTGATAAAGATGAAAGCCATCGCAAGTATCCTGGTATGTTTCCTCTGATTAAATCCAGTTGTACTTCTTGTTTCTTGTCCTTCTTCTGCCTAGAATGTAAAGAAGAACTCGGAAAGGCAGGCTGTGAAAACTTATTGCTCTCTTATAGAGTAATTTTGTTGCCATACAATCCAAAATCGAAATGTACCACTTTCATACTCCTATGTTTTTGAAATGGTACATATCAATATTAATAAGAATTCCTTCCTTGTAAAGATAAAAAAATCCTTCTAAAATTACAAAAATTGCCCAGTTAGACCGCTGCGCCGTTAGCAGGCACCCAGGAAACAAATATGATGGTATGTAACAAATAAAACATACAGTCCTCATTTTTTTATAGAAAATATTCAAGTTGTTCAAGTTTTGGATGCGAAAACAGGGGAATACAAGATAGTGGTTTTGTATGTACCTATCTAGGTACCGAGGGATACCTACTTGTGCTTAATCAGTTCGAGATCTCTCTCGCACTCTACTCGGAGATTTCACGGAACGCGATAGCAATTTGCTTTCTATTCAAAAAGCCATTCTTCAATCCTCCAGCCTGCCTTCCTCTTATTGGCCTAGGTAGTTACGAGCAGGCAACGAAAACTTTGGAATTTACTCCTTTATATACATTTGGTGTTAATTTACCTACGTAGGTATGATATAAATTACAATTATTATTTTACCTCCATATGTAAATAAGAAATGCCTACTAAAATAAGAATAACTCACGCGTTCATTTCGTAAATCAGTTATTTAGTAGCTGGTACCTATGTACTTATAGTCTTATAGGATAGGTTGTACTCACCAATCACTACATCATTAGATACCTACCTACCTACTAATATTTTCAGGCATAAGCGAAGAAGTGGCAAAATGGATAGTGTCAGCGTACAAAAACGTAGTCGGTGTGGGAGTGGATTCGCCGTCTGTTGATGCTGGTTCGTCAAATTCTTCAATTGTCCACGAGACTTTAGTCAAAGCTGGCTTATATGTCATAGAAAACATTAAGCTGGACCAGTATTTACCAGGCAAGTTATATTCTCTAGGTATTCCATAATGCTTATGTTGTCTTAAAAGTCTTATCATATTATTTATTTATTTCAGACGCGTGGTGTACAGCAGCTGTACTGCCTACGAAAGTAAAAAAAACTGTCACAGCGCCAATTCGTCTCATCGCGATATGTCCCAAATCGCGCATGCATCTGTTGATGCTCTCTACATAATATTGAGAAAAAAATACCTACTATTGTTCAGATACTACCGTACTACCTATATCCATGTATTGATAGAATGTTTCTTGCACATAAGTTGTAAAATAAATGACCATTATCTCAACTGTCATCTTTGGTTCATAAAGCATAAGTTACTTTGTGTACTACAACCTCAGAAACCTAACCTAAGGGTATAAAAACTACCATGTCCTTTTCTGACGCGTATGCAAGATTTCATGATAATCAGTTCCGTAGGTAGGTACCTAAACCTATGTTAAGGCATAGAACAGACAGACAAAGAGTTATGTAAGTACTTTCGCATTTATATTGTATTTAGTATGGATATAATATAGGTATACCTAATACCTTATTTTATATACATACTAACGATTATTATATAAATAATAGCTGTACCCCGCGATTTCATCCGCGTCAATTTCGGAGTTCCCGCGGGAATTCCGGGAAAAAAGTAGGTAGGTACTCTATATCCTTCTTTGTACCCCTGGCCCTGACAGTAGTTTGCGACTAGTATGTATTATATTATCTGTGTTTACGGTGATTAGCTGTTCCCTGCATTAATTTCATAGTTCCCGCGGGAACTCCGGGATAAAAACTATCCCATCTTTTAAGTTGGGCCAAATTACCTACAACATAGTAACTAAATTTCATCATGATCGATTTAGTAGTTTTAGAGTTCATCGCCGACAAACAACGTGACGCGTGATTTATATATATTACTAGCTGTCCCCCGCGATTTCATCCGCGGTAATTTCGGAGTTCCTGCGGGAATTCAGGGAAAATAGTAGTTACTCTACGGCCTTCTTTGTACCCCTGCACTGACAGTAGTTTACGGTGATTAGCTGTTCCCCGCATTAATTCCGGAGTTCCCGCCGGAATTCCGGGATAAAAACTATCCTATCTTTTAAGTTGGACCATTTTATGAATGGTTACCAAATTTTATCATAATCCGTTCAGTAGTTTCGGAGTCCATCGCGGACAAACAACGTGACACGTGATTTATATATATTAAGATTAAGATAAGAAGATAAAAGAATATAAGATTAATTCATACTATAGGTAGGTACTAGTATTGGGCATATTCCTGAATTCTATGGTAGTAGAATCCATTTAATAAAGCTACTAGGTACCTAAAAGAAAAATGTACCTAGGCACTCATTGTGGGTCAAACTGTTCATTCAACATTGTGATTTCCTGATTTATTATAGTCAACCGTTAAAATTACATGAAATCTTATAAACAGTTAAGAAATACCTAATCTCGTCAACCACAGGCAACCCACTCAAACATCTCTACGATTAGGTACAACTATCAAACACTCAAGGATGGTAGGTACCTACGACTTCACTCCACTTTCCAGTGCACGCAATAATGGCAGCGCTGACGGTTGTTTTTGTCAGTGGCATCGCAAGTGTGTTAGCTTCACAAAATAGTGTGACTTTAAACAGCATATTGTTCGACGGAGACTACGAATTTTTCGATTTGACCCATCCTTTTGATGAAAACACAATATATTGGCCTGGTACACAAAAATTCATTTTTACAAATGAAATTGCAGACGAGAGCAATGGATATTGGTAAGTTTCCACAGTGGTGTTTGATGTAGCTAAGCGATAAATCACTCAGCAAAGGACTCTTCATGAACAAATTATCTAATACTAGCTGTTCCCCGCGGTTTCACCTACGTTAATTTCGGAGTTCCCGCTGGAATTCCGGGATAAAAAGTACACTATGTCTCTGTAAGTACCCCTGATAACGTGTATGCAAAATTTCATGATCGGTTGAGCAGTTAAGGCGTGAAAGCGTAACAGACAGACAGACAGAGTTACTTTAGCATTTAACATATTTATTCTAATTTATAATACGAAGTCAAATGCCTTACTCATGTCAAGGAATATGGCCATCACAAATTTTTTATCATTTAGAGATTCTGTTATTTGCTTAACTAAAGAAAAACATGAACTATACATGAATTGTTGAGAACAAAACATCCATAAGCTATTACATATACAATCATTATTCTATTTTATAAAGGTTGTTCATTGGCGGGCAGGCGTGCGGGTCCAGGATTTCGTCGAACAGACATTTACATTTACATTACATTGACATTTATTAAAATTAATGACGTTAGCATTAAAGTACCGGCCGCACTCAGTCATTTTGATGACTAATTAATTTTAAGTAAAGATTTTTAAAACAAAATTACCGCAATCAGAGACGTTCATTAAATTAATGTTATTTGACATTTAACTAAATTAAACTTAATTAGACAAATGCCAATAATCTTCGCAGGTATGCTACGAATGAATTTGCAGCGGGTGAACACGGCGGCACACATATCGATGCGCCTGTCCACTTCTTTAAAACAGGCAAACATGTAGGGGATTTGCCTCTGGACAAACTCATTGTGCCTAGTAAGTTGCTTCTAATTTGAAAATGCATTAATAAATATTTTTATTATTATTAAAAAAAAAACCTTGTTAAGTCCTTTATCATAGTTAAATTCTCATAAAAAACTAAAGTAGAAACACGCACCTACGACCAAAATAGTTTAGTGAATCAAAGATAATAATAATAATATGATCCCTATCTATAGTGAATCATGAACTATAACAGTCTGACTTTATATTATTTTTTTCAGTGATAATTGCGGACGTCAGCTCTCAAGTTAGCGGGAATCCTAATTTTGTCTTAACTAAACAAGACTTAAATTTCATGTTGAACGATAATATGGGCAAACCATGTGTGATTATATTTAAGTTCGGCTGGAGCAAATATTTTAACAATAAAACAGAGTATCTAGGTCTAAATGAGAAGGATAATACTCTTAGTTTTCCGGGTGAGTCAACATTTTGTTAAAAAATAAGTCTTCTGCTTTTTCCACACACCTAACGATTTCATTATGCATGTGGAGTATTGTATTGTTCCTGTTGTGTGTGTCCTATTGTTGTGGCGGTGAATTTTTTATTTAAAGGCGATGGAGACCGATATAGTCACACCGGCGGTGTAGCAATTTGGTGTGACTACGGATCGGTTGGGAAATGATCGCTATTGCAGGTCTGAGCGCGGAAGTGGCAGAGTGGATAACAACCGCTTATAAGAACGTGGTCGGGATTGGCGTTGACGTTGCCTCTTTAGATCCAGGGTCAAGTACAGATTTCCCTGTCCACCAGATAAATTCCAAGGCTGGAATTTACAACATAGAGAACATCAATTTTAACGACAAAAACAAAAACATACCTGGTAAGTTTTAGTCGAAAATTAATTATTTCACAACTTCTTGCCTATCAAATGGATATAGATTTATTTAAAAGGTGTGCCACGATTGTGAATACACCACATAAAGATAATGGGTTTGACAGAAGGCCGTTTTTAATTTATAACCTTTAAGGGCAATTAATTTTTTAATTTTATTTTGAAATTAACTTATATACATATATTAGTGCGCAACATAGTATATGTTTTTGCGTCATTAAAGTCAACGACAAAACCTAACGTCCACGTTTTATGCGGTAGTTTTATATAGAAAAAAAAAATAAAGGAAAAGAAAAGAAGCGTTTTCGAGATTTTTTTTCTTTAAAATTTTTATTTATACTTTTTCTATAATTATGGTGACCCATTTGAGGGCTTATAGTAACGTATTGTAATTATTTTATTTAGAATACGGATGCACAGCGCTAATTATGCCGATGAAAATAGCCGTCGGCACCGGAGCACCGCTGCGTCTCGTGGCGATATGTCCTAAGAAGAACTAAGTTAAACAAAAGCTCACCTGGTTCATAAAAGTGTATTGTTTGTAATAATAATGTAAGTTCATAATGAAAAAAGCTATATAATTTATTTTTACTTTTTACGTCTCAATAATAATCAAGAAGAAAAATAAAAGCCATTGATTTGAAAATATCAAAGGAATGTTTAATGATCAACCAGCTTAAAAACTAGACTTGCGAGCTTTGAAATTTATTTTTTCTCAATAATGAAGGGTGGGGAACTTCATTGCTCGCAAGTGTATAATCAACGTAACATGGCTTTCTCCTTACATATAATACTAATAACTAATAAGACCGATTACTATAATACTAATTAGAGTTAATTGAGACTGGAAAAAACTAAATTAATCAACAAGTGCTTTAGATTTGACAAAAATGCCTTTCTCGATTAGGTTTTTATAGATTAAATCTCCTTCGTCGTTCTTTAGTTCCACAAACGGTATGGAGTTTAGGTACTCAATAACCGTCGCATGGAACGGTCCTTTATCCAGAAAAGTATTTTTAAATTCATCGGCGATGGTTTCTAATTCTATATCGGGATTTATTTCGAACGAGTAAAGTTTAGCTGAGACACACTCCGGCGGCAATTTCGCCCACTTTTCACAAATTTCTTTGACATTATCTGAAGAAACGACTTCGATGTTTCCGAAATCTACAAAACGCACTTTGATTAGGTTTTTGGCTTCGCTATACTCCAAGATCGTGGCTCTGTACCACTCATTGTCTTCGTGGAAAAGAGCGATGCACGCCCTATTCACAAATATGCCATTTAACGGAGGCATATCTTTACCATTCAGTTTTATTTCCTCCAACAGTTGTTCATACACCAGACTCGTTTCAGCGTCGTGAATAATATTCAACTCGAGCATTTTGACATTGTTGATTAACATTATATTGCAAAGAAACTCTTTTTCATCGTTCTTTGGGAAAGCAAGATAATTTGCGGTCGATTTTTCGTCATCCTCAATCAAATCGTTCCAATTTTTGCCCTTCAAATCGGCGACGAGATCCGTGTCGGTCGACGTCGTAGCGTTCCCCGGGGAATCCAGATCAGTTTCGAGAATGTAGTCGGGACCGGAATCCGTGTCCACGACAACTTCCTTGGTGTGCTGCTGCGGTGCGAATTTCCTCGTGACGGGCTTGTGCCCGTCCACGTAGACCGCCATTTCAAACTCGACTAGATGATCGTTAATCAACAGTTTATTGTAAGAGAGATCTATGGGTATAACGTTGTCGATGGGCTGTCCTGTTATTTTCACAGTGCATTGTTTCTCTACAACGGACTTGTGGATGTAGTCAAGCGTGAGTCGGTCCCACTGCTCGCCGACGGGCCGGATGCGGTCGAGCAGGCACCTGTGCGCTTGAACCGGTATCTGGTACAGTGCAATACTTTTCCTCATGTCTTCAAACGAGCACTTCTCCTCATTCCCGTAATCCACGTACTGAATCAGGCACGACGACGTCTCTTGGTGAACTTCCAACACTCTCCCTCTGTAGAAGAGATTGTCGAGGAAGAAGAGGGCAATGCACGGTTCGCCCACTGTCCATTTCGCAAATTTGGCTTTGGGGTCGGGTTTTTTGAAGCGTACGTCGAGAGCTTTTCTGATTAAATCTAGAGTATCTTGTTGGTTAATGTCATGGAGATAGATGATGCCGTTGTTGTCAATGTAGCTAAAAAGAAAGTAAGGATTTACAATTAATATCACAACAACACACAAAGTGTAACAAAAAGATGAAACTGTATAAATTTTTTCAGGGTGGGTCCGTGTTATACGGCAGCCGTAACATAGAGGTAAACTTTCACTGATTTCGAAAGTTTTTATTTGGATTTATTTAATTTAAAAACTATCATAAACATGTCAAACAACCACGCCATCAAGTTTTAATGCTTTTATTAACCGTTATATTACGACCGACGAACAGCGGCACCGTATCCGTATCTGAAAGTCGAGGCGCACCGCGCAGTCGAATCGCGATCGCGGGCGACTATTGCTTTCTAATTAAACGTGTCGTCGCATCGCCAAAAGATCAAGAAATACTGAATGAAAACGCACGTAGGAGAAGTTTTGAGCTGACCGAGATTGATTTTTGATTTGTGGCCATATTTAACGAACGTCAAACGAAATATACTTTTTAAAACATTTTAGCTGTGTTTAGTCTTGCTATTTACTGCTAGTATTTTATTCCATTTGTATTTCATCAAATAGTTTGATTGCAACGCAGAATGCAAAGCAAAAACACACGTCATGTTATTCGTTTGCAAGTCGAAAAAATTAGGTTGGAAATCGAATATGTTAAATTTCGTTCAGTTTCAAAGTCAAATAGTTTTATTCAAAGTTGGCCCATAATGTTGCTCTTCAATAAAATTACACTTATTATGACAGCACCCCTTAAATGTCCACCCTTCACAGCTTCCTAGGTGCTCATGGGCTGAAGAGAAGAAGCTGTGCAGCAAAATCCTCATTATCACTCATAGTTATTGCAATAAATTATGTGAGAACAAAGCGCTTAAAAGAGAACTAAAAACAAAGAAATTGTTTGAAACTATACGGTGAGTATTCGGTTTTATGTACAAAGCTTATCCGGGAAGATTTAAAACAAAAAATACAATGGCGTGTGAACCAAACCTAAACGTCGCGCCACCGCATCTCTTTTTAGGTGAGCAAATACGGCTATGAAAATCTTGATGATTACCAATACTTAACATAATACTTACGTGGGCAAAGCGGTGAACTTGTTATCCCTCAACGGTTCGGCCGGCAGCCAGTCGGATATGAATATCGTGTCGTCGGCCGCGCCCCTGTCGCCGGGCGGCGTGGAGCCGCGCGTGTCGCTGCCCGACTCGGATTTGGTCACCAACGGCTTTATCGGCATCAGTTCCAATTGCAGCCAGTCGTCGACGGAACCGGTCATGGTTAGAAAGAAATTGTCGTCGGACTCCTTCGGATCGCATTCTGTGCCCTGAAACGAATTTAAACAACAATTTGGGTTTACTCGGGACAAGTGGACGCAGATAAGCAATAACATGTTAACCCACAAAATTAAGTTACCTATTCAGAACGATTTATTGAGAGTTAGGGAACGTTTTTTAATTATGTGTTTACCTTATTACATTGTTAAAGTATGTAACAAAATATTGAACATAAAAAATGTTGACACAAAATGGCGCTATAATTTTAAAACACGATTTACTCAAAATTTCTCCAGTGTGGGTTAACACACTATTGCTTATCGATGTCCAAGTGGGAGTATGCTACATTGGCAACGCCGTGAAGCAAGTGTTCAACTTTTGATCTCACCACATCGTATCGTTATATAAGACAAAAAGTTTCTGTATTCAAAATTTTAGTGAGTAATGAAGCGTGAAGCGAAAATTCTTTCACTGACAGTAAAGTTATAGTATTCCTGAGTGATATAGAATACTTTCATCCCAATACAAAGACATCCCGAGAGCATTCCAAAATAGGGCGGATGAAATCGCACTGATAATATTAGCTAGTTAATTTTAAGGCAACAACGTCAAAAACTCACAATTCACAAACTTTAGCGCTTTAAAAAAATATATATAATATGAGGATAGATTAATGCACATAAGGATAACACAAAAGAAAGGAATTGGTATAAAAGTAATCGTGTACAAGGGTCACGCTTATTCCATATGTGTGGAGTTTTTCTAGAAGACCCGCAACAGGAGAACAGATAAGAATTGGCTGATTTGGTGTGCTGTATATTTATTCGATATTATACCTATTAATATTATAAATGCGAGAGTAACTCTGTCTGTTACGCTTTCACGCCATAACGGCTTAACCGATCATCATGAAATTATACATAAACATTTTCAGGGGTACAGGAAAGTACATAGGTTACTTTTATTCCGGAATTTCCGCGGAATCTCCGCGGAAACCGCGGGGAACAGCTACTACATCTGTACTAATATTATTAAGAGCAAAAGTTAGTGAGTTTGTGACGTTGTGTAGGGGGTAATCTCTGGGTCTACTTAACCGATTTTGAAAATTCTTTCACTAATAGGAAACTACAGTGATCCTGAGTGTCATAGGGTACTTTTTATTCCGGAATTCCCGCGGGAACTCCGAATTTATCGCGAGTAAAAACACCGGGGAACAGCTATCTCTGGATCTACTGAACAGATTTTAAAAATTCTTTCACTATAGGAAGCTACAATGATCCTGAACTTTTTATCTCGGGATTCCCGCGGGAACTGCGGAGATGGTGAGTTTTTGAGGTGTTAGGCGGTGATCGCTGGATCTACTGAACCGATTTTGAAAATTGTTTCACTTATAAGAAGCTACAGTGATCCTGAGGGACACAGGGTATGTTTTATCCCGGAATTCCCGCGGGAACTCCAGAGCTTGTGAAATTGTAATCTCTGGATGTATTGAACCAATTTTAAAAATTCTTTCACTTAAAGGAAGCTAAAGTGATTTTGAGTAATATAGTGACATAGGGAATTCTTTATTCTGGAATTCCCGCGGGAACTCCGAAATTACCGCGGGTGAAACCGCAGGGGTCAGCTAGTAAATAATAAAACGGAAAATAACGTTAATATTATGTTTTTTTTTTAAATGTGAGTACCGTATATACTTTCATATTATGCATTTAGTAAAAAGCTGTTTATTTGGAATTACAAACAGACATTTAAATTTTATTTATACAGGAATATTTTTTATTTAGTGCGCAAACTTTTACGAATTAAACTCAAAGGAGTTTTAATAAACACCTTTTTTATATTTTGATAAGTCTTAGAACAAAAAAGTAAAGTTATCGTGAACGAAAGATGTATTCCTGTATATATCGGATATATATCTAACGCTTTTTCTTGATATAAAGGGTCTTTCAATAAGGACGGGTCGATTTTGACATGAAATAAAAAAGGCCGTGTGTGAGATTTTAACGATTTTTTTTTTTATTTGAAAGAGCTATATATGCCATTATGTGTGGAAAATCACATCGTTTAAATGTCCGCCGCGGCTTCTCACGGTGGCACGAATTCGAGTTGTCCAATTTTCAACAACTCTGCCGCATAGTTCGGGTTGAATTTCAGCGATAGCCTGAGCTATGTTGACTTTAAGGGCATCGGTCGATTGTGGCTTATTGGTATAGACCTGCGACTTAAGAAAACCCCACAAAAAAAAGTCTAAAGGTGATAAGTCGCAGGATCTCGGTGGCCAATTCACGTCACCTCTGCGAGAGATAACCATGCCCTCAAAGCGTTCATGCAGAAGATCCATGGTGGCATCCGCTGTATGACTCGTAGCGTCATCCTGCTGGAACCACATGTCGTCTAAGTGTAGATCGTCCAATTTGGGCCAAAAGAAATCGGTGATCATCCTTCTGTACCGTTCGCCTGTGACGGTAATGGCCTCACCAACATCGTTTTCAAAAAAGTACGGACCAATAACACCGCCGGCCCAAAATCCGCACCATACGGTCACTTTTTGTGGATGCATGGCTACTTGGTGAACTTCGTGTGGATTGTTGTCATCCCATATACGGCAATTCTGCTTGTTCACATAGCCATTCATCCAGAAATGCGCTTCGTCGGAAAAAATGATTTTTCTGCCAAAGTTGGCAAAAACGTTTGCACTAACGAACACTCATTTTGGTAATACATTTTTAACATTTGGACGTGTTGCTCAACCGTGTAACTTGCCATGGTGATTTGGCATTACTAACTGAATAAAAAAATATAGGTTAGAAAGACGACGTTAAAACAACATGGCCGCCACAGGCTGCCAACATCGACCCGTCCCTATTGAAAGACCCTTTATATCACTACAAATAATATTCACCAAATTTTTAAAATACATTATCTCCAAAAATTTAGTTTTAATCCTTTGTTGAGTTCATTGTATGTTTTCAGTTGATTTTTTTTTATTTATAAGATTTTATATTTTATAGTTGATTTGTCCTGATTTTGTAACCATAATATACAAATAAAATATTTTAGTTTTGGTGTCCATGGGGATGTCCATTAATCACGTAATGTTATTAGCAACTAATATTATAATATTTTTAGTACAAAATATATTAAAATTTTTAGAATAGATATTATCTTTAAATAAAGGTATAATCTGATTAAATTCTGGAAAATTAAGCAATGTGATAAAAATGTCCAGACAAATCACAGACATTAAGTAAGATTGCAGGTTTTTTTTGACTAATATAAAAATAATAAAGGAAGGTGTAAAAAAAAAACAAATTTTTTCATGAATATATTTAAGAGACATTTTCCTTGGACCACGGATTAGCGAAAAATAAATGCACGTGATATCTCATTAATTCCCCCCCCCCCTCTCTTCGTAATATTTCGTGATTTTTTCTGAACCCCTGGGCTCTGCCCCCTCTTTCGAACCTCACGTGATTAATGCTCTCCAACGCTCCCCAATTGGTTATGTTTATTAAATACATAATTATGCAAATATTATTCATAAAAATACTATAAAATAATATTATTGTCATACAAAATGGATATATATCACATTTTTGATATATATCGGATATATATCAAAAATATCCGATATTTTGTTATTTATAATAAATATCGGACATTTTCGCACCCTGATTTTTTTATCCGGCTTTAAATTAGCAAAATATGGACACTTTATATTCGTAATAATATCAATGGGCACGCGCGCCGTGCGGCATACGCGGGGATGTTGCAGCGGGGGTGAATGACCTCGATCAGCTGTCGGACGTCGATACATTGTAACCCACGTAACTAGCCGAACGAGAGCTTCTCGTGCAGCGGTGGCGGCGGCGAATAGAGTAGCCAATAAATCAACAGGGTACTTCAATGAATTTTTTTCCAGTTTATTATAAAGATATATGGCCTACTTAAACAAAGCAAGAAAAACAAAAAAAATATATGCAAAAATTAATTAAATAGAGCGTTTCAAATTTACTTTTGAATTTACCGCCGAAACGCGGAATGACGTCACTATTACGCCTAAAATTACGCCTTATTAATCTGTGATAGAGATGTCACTGTCGTATTGACAGGGTCATGTGACACTGACGGACAGATAACTACAATATCCAAAAGCGAAATTAAGGTTGAAAGTTATTCATTATAATTTGTTCAAAAGTTCCAGTAGAATCTAAATGCATCTTACTGATACATTTTAAAGTAAAAAACTTCAGAAAAAGGAAAATATGTGTTGACTGTATGCACTTCGTTTCTTTTGCCTTCACTGAAAGAGGTAAATGTTTCCTAAAAAATAAGTGACGTTATATTATAAGGGTGGCTGTGATTGGTGTTTCGTTGGAACGTTCCGTTTCACAAAATTAAAAGTTGAATATTTTGGAAACTATTGATAATTTTTTGGTAAATCTTTCACGATGCTTTTCTAAGGCTCTATTTTTGAAATATTCACACAATTTCTTATTATAAATTTCATGCAAGTACCTTATTGCAAAGTATACAATTATACATGTAATTATATATATGTAATAATATGTGTAGTATATACCACGTTTGCTTGGTTTCCACGACACAAGCTTATAGCTTAGTGTGGGATCAAGTAGATCTGTGTGTTGTGAAGTTATTATTATTATTATTATACATCTTTCGTTCACGATAACTTTACTTTTTTGTACTAAGACTTATATTCCTGTATGTATCTAGATATAGACACATAAATATAGATAACTACCTACATGCATAAAATCGAATGACACGATGTACAACAAATAACTGAAATGAAAGAAAGAACCTCACCGGCTCCTGTTTGTCGCGCACGCCCAGCCCCTGCTCGATGATCTTCTCGTTGAGGCAGCGCCACTCGGACGTGTCAGCCTCGAGCGCGCCGCCCTGGATCACGTGGAACGCCCACAGCTCCACCGACATGCTGTTACGGGTGATGTTGCCGCGTTTCGTCACGTATATCCGCTTGTACGCGTCCAGCAGCTCCTTGAGGAACTCCTTGGTGAGCGAGGGCCACTCCTCGCCCACGGCCGGCACCACGCCCGACAGGTGGCACTTGATAGCGGCGTCGCCGGCGCTCGCGAACTGTCTCGCCAGCTCCTTCAGATCGCCCACCGGCACCGTTTCCACGACGGCGAAGTCCGAATAGAAAACCTTGGCGGTGTCCCCTTTCAGCTCCAAGATGACGGCGCGCCGCCAAGTCTGCGACTGCTTGCTGCACACGCAGCACCGCTCGCCCTCGCTCCACGCGTCTTTCGTTGGCAAATTACTATTCATCGAATAGTACTTCTGTATTCCGTCGAACAGTTCGCCGAACTGTTTCTGCAAGTGTAATAGGGACACGTAGAATAGTGAAGGCGATTGATAGTTCAGTATTTTAGCTTCCAATCTGAGAGGGCCCTTGTCTTTGGCTTTCAAGTCGACGTCGTCAGGTATTTTGGTTTTCTTTAATATTTTTATAGGCTTGGACGGCTGCTCCTGGGGAGCTGATCTCGAATTCATCTGTGGTTTCTTCGCGTGTTCTTCGATGCCATAGTTTTTGTTAAACATAGGTATCCTAAAAAAAAATTACAACAATATGGTTGAGAAGTTATGCTTCAACGAAAAGAAAAAAGATTGGCTATAACGATGTTTTTTTTTATTTACCCAAATGCAATCGCCAACTTGAGATTGATCATTTCCTTGTTGATACAAATTATGTTATTTTCGTCAGACTTGTCGTACAAGATCACTCCGAGGGGGCTATTGTTGCGTACATCCTGGACGTGCATTTCCAGCAGAGACTTGTCGTAACTTCTCAGCAAGGCGACAGAGTCCGGGGACCACTTGTGGCCGTGCGGAGGCGTCACGTTCGCGAGTTGGCATTCCGTCGTCTGAAATGATTGGAACATATTATTGAAAGTTTTAGCGAATAAGAATAGAATATTCTTATAGTCAGTATTCAGTATTAGAGAATAAAATAGAAAAAAAGTTTATTTTATGCAAAAAAAAAAACAAATACAGAGGTATAACTTATTACAAAATTACTTACAAACTTACAAAATTATCATAAAAGTTTAAAGGTTGAAAATTCAAGTCTAACTCGCCCGAACGTATAATTTACACAAATGTTACGAAGCTAATTATTTATTAATATGTGAAAGTATAATTCGTAAACAATGATTTACAAAATAATGCCAAAAAAAACAATTATGATTTATGGTCGGTTTTAAAGAGTACGGTTTGCTCTAAACGCCATGATAATTAGGAGTCCCTAAAACAGTCCATATGATTGGCAGTGAAGAGTTTTCCCATGGAAAGAGTGCGTGCTTCTGCTGATAACTGGCCTCAACGTTTAAAGGACTGTCTGTATTGCAGCCAATGGAGACCTCTTAGAAGCTTTTTATATATTTTATATTGTTTTACATTTATGTATTAAACTAACACACTGCGAAAGTAATAAATGTTATTTTTCAATAGAAAAATGTTTTTTTTCTTTGTCACAGTATTTATGGTAAGAAGGCTATGTATATAGATGGAGTTATACCAGCGCTCGCAGCCTCGCGAACTTGTGGTCGAGGTGCCTGAGCGCGGTCCACGGCACCACCAGCAGCGCGCCCGTGTCGGGCAGCAGCACGCGCGCGCGCCCGCGGCCCGGCAGCTCGTGCACCACGCCGCGCGCCCACGCCGGCTCGCCGCGGCCGCCGCCGCGCGCCGCACTCGGGCTCACCGCGCACACGCCGCCTGCCGCGCACAATCACACTCACATCACCATGCGCTAGAATCTATGTAGATGGTTAAATTTTAGTTTTTAATCCGTCGTGTATCTAAAGTGTTCAGGAAAAATAGGTACCGTGTAGGTACTTATATTTCTTTTTTTTGGCGTGAATTAAAAAATAACAGAGATACATTGAGTTGCCAACTAAAAATCTGTAGTTTCCTACCAATCCTACTTTAAGAAGCTAAAAATCTACAACCTTTTTTTTTTAAGTTTTCTAGGGACTAATCATTTGGTGAAATCACGGACATATTATTCGGTCAGCTGTTTTTTGTTATAATAAAATATTTATCAATAAATGTAATCAAACTTATATAGTAAATAAAAATATCAATTAATCGGTCCTCGATGTCTTATTTAAATTTTTTTTAATAGACAAAAAGTAAAATTAAATGTCAGAGTATACAGTAACGCTATACAGTAACGACTAATGACCTCTTTTTATTCTTTTTTATATTCAATGAAGCCGTTAAGAGATTATGTAAATAGAAAGATAGATTGATTAAAGAAAATTATAATCTTGGCGGATATGAAACAAAACAAAATTTACAATAGTAAGAAGGTAGGTATGGCTCTATACAAGCAAGGGCAAGGCAAGGGCCCATAACGCGCTCCCCAAAAACACAATCCAAACAACAAATAAGTCACATATTGTGACTAAGTTAGGCCTTGTAGAGTTAGGGTGTGTAGAGTTATAAGCTTGGCTCTACATGAGATCTGATAACTTTTTGACAGTGCCCGTCATGTGGACTCGTCTTGGCATCATTTTACATGAAATGTTTTTGGCGGGATTTATTGTTCTGAATGCCATAAGACACGATGTTACCATAAAAGTATGTTTTTTCAGTGAAACTGAACCCAGGAGTACAGAGGCACATGTAAAAGAGTCCTTTTATGCTCAAAAACATAAACGTTATTGAGTCCACGCCTGAATTATTAGGCCCGTTGCTTCTAGGTAACGTTGAATCTCAGTGTTACTCAATGATATTATAAGTATCATTTGTGTTACTGTAGTTTATCAATTGATCGTAGTAAAATATTACTTTCTGTCGTAAAAATAATTTAATATATGGGATAATACGGAATAGGGATGATTAAAAATCTAAAAATCATGCTTGTTCTGTTTTGTGGATGAAACTAAAAAAAAGAATGAATTTCGATAACTGTTAGCCGAAAACATAAGTTTACTCACCAACTTCTGGCAAAAAATAATTTGCAGCACTATTATTATATTCTTTTTCTAAATCTTCACATAGTGTATCGTATGTAGCTTGCAGATGTTGCTAAAAAGTAAAGTAAAATTAATTCAACCACAGAGCAAATAAATTAACTAGAGAGGACATGTAGGCGGGGCAGGCGCACTATAGCGTTGCGTTGCAAAGAAACTTAGGGTGAATGCTCTAATTTGCCCAAAACTACTTTTGCTGCCATCTCAAGACGTATATTTACCACAATATTCCCAAAACTGTGAATTTTTAAACAGTGACTAAGTAAAAACATAACCATAAAGCGTTTAATACATGACTTTACGTTAATTAATGATTTTAGTGCATGATGAATAGTTTTGTGTGCGAAAATCACACGGCGACACAGTCATTTTTTTCATCTGTTTTCATCATTTTCATACTTAAGCTAAGTTGATATCACTTATATCTATTATTTTCTGTTCTGCGAATTCAACTCATCAAAGCAACTGATGAGCTAGGCGGCTATTCTCGTTTAAAGATTTGTTCCTGTTTCGTCTCAAGTTTTCGTCCCACATTCCTAAAAATTCTTGTTTCGCCCCGTGTTATTTTTTATTCTTGTTTCGGGTCACTTTAAAAAATGTTACTTTAGTAGTGTCAGAAAAAAAAGTGAATATTTTATATACATAACGATAGCTTACAGTGGCGAAGGGTGAAATATTGAGAGAGGTAACCCAGAACAAAAAAATCAGGAACAAATCCGTTTAAATAACATTTTTCTTTTGTACCTACTACCAAATAAAGATTTTTTCTTTCATTCATAACACATCCAACATTATAAATAATGATAATAATTAAAAATACAATATGAGTTTACGCACCTTTCTGACAAAGAATTTATCCGGACTCACAACACTCGTTATAAACACGTCTTCAACATCATGTGGCTTATAATCAGAGTTGTTTATATAAATTCGTGATTTTTCTTTGAGAATTTTTATTTTTGGATACTGAAAATAATTGGTCAAAATTTAATAGGTTGATCTGGTAACTGTTTTTACAGTTTACAATCAAATGTAAGTATAAATAAATTAATCGCAGCCCAATTATGATTCGCTATGAATACAAAAAGCCGGCAATTTTATGAAACTACGAAAAGAAATTAACGTAACCAAGCAATCAAGGTGGTCACAAACAGAACAGTCACGTTTCGGTTCTACAAAATGCTGACCGTTTGTAAACGGGCACATTATACAATTTAACTGCGACATATAGATTTAAACTAAATTTCTGTGTGATGAGTGATGACCTCAAGTTTTTTTTATCTACAAACTTCCTAGCTGTCGTGACAAACTATTGAAATCCTAATAGGAAATTTTGAGCTAGGTGATTATTATTTATCAATCTCGACCTGTTGGCTAAGATTCAAAGTGTAGTATAGTAGTAAACAATGGATGTAATTTTTTTTTTCTCTTCTTTTTGGACTCAAAACTGAGTGTTGTTTGCCACTTTCATACGTATGGCGAATGAAAATGTCATTGAAAACAAGACAAAACCGATTCCACAAAATAAAATATGTATTGTCAAATAAGACATCATTCAAAATAAATAAATTGGTGTGAATGAGTGTACGATAACAAAAAAATTAAAACCGACTTCCAAAAACACCAAACTAAAAAACTAAAAATAAAAAGCTAAAAATAACAAAATACCGATTTAATCCAAAAGACAAAAACACACGTAATATTATTGTTGGTTTGTGCTACCACTGATCGGTTTGAATTCGGTGACAAGCCCGCTGGATAGTAGGTATTATATTATCTGTGCCGCTGGTGTTTGCTTGGGTTGTTCTGCTCACGAAGAGCTGGTGGCGGGAGTCGACTTAGCCCATCTACCCCCTTCATATTTGGCTTGTCACCGACTTCATACCGATCAGTGGTAGCACAAACCAATAATAATTTATTACGTGTGTTTTTGTCTTTTGGATTAAATCGGTATTTTGTTATTTTTAGCTTTTTATTTTTAGTTTTTTAGTTTGGTGTTTTTGGAAGTCGGTTTTAATTTTTTTGTTAAAAATTTGTTTATTTCTCGCTTTTAAGTGACTTACCGCCGCACTCAGAGTCGACTTTAATGATTACTTAGTTAAATATAGATTTTTAAAACAAAACTGCCGCAATCAGAGACGTTCAGTAAATTAATGTTAATTGGCATTTAATGAGATGCAACTTAATTAGTTGAATGCCAATTAACATTAATTTATTAAACTTGTCTCGTTGCGGCAGTTTTATTTAAAAAATCTATACTTAACAAAGTAATCATTAAAGTCGACTCTGAGTGCGGCGCTTAGTTCGTAATTTCTCTAAGTTACAATAGCCTAATGTCAACTGCTCATCACCTTTTACAATATATTGCTTTTCCCGACGCAGGGACGTTAATTGTTGAGGAGTTCTCCTAGTACATCACCATCAGTTCAACTTCACCATATACATTGTGACGGGCATAAATTGTTTAGAAACCATATTAAAGTTAACGATTCGGAACCCGTGAAATACCTATTATTGAGTAGTTCCGATAACCATCTGTGGTCTTTCTCATCAGTTCCACTTCTTCAAATTTTGCTTTCCAAAAGCAAATAAACGATTTACTATAAAAAATACAAAAATCGCTATAGTTGTGCCTATAATTTTTGAAGAGTTCCCTCGATTTCTCCAAGATCCCATGATCAGATCCCGACTTGGTGGCAATGGGACCTAATTGGGAGTATACCCTTTCAAACAAAAAAAGAATTTTCCAAATCGGTCCAACCGTCTTCGAGTAATCGGTGAACATACATAAAAAAAAAATAAAAAAAACAAAAAAAAAACATACATACAATCGAACATAGAACCTCCTCCTTTTTGGAAGTCAGTTAAAAATGACATTTCGTTTCTACAATTAGCGGTTTTGTAGGTGGATATACGTATTTAAACGTTTACGTGGCTAGGTAAATTCATTGCACTATTTTATACATTTCGGTAAATTTATAAAAAAAAAACTAAAACTATTCAACAAAATATAATAATTTAGCTATTTTCATGTACAATTATACATACCTACGCGGCATTTATTAACGGGGCAATTTACGAGAGTATATAATATTATAATAGTATGTAATATGTGAATAATTTTATAATTCCTTCAGGTTTAGCGAAATGGACATTCAGGGAATAGACGTTCAGGCAAATAGACCTAATGATCGGACCGGAAATTTTCATTTTACACTATTCAATTTAATTATGAAAACATACTATAAATAAAAAAACGCATTTAAATACAATTAATATTATATCTAATTTGTACCTACAAGTATACCTTAATCAATCCTTTTTTCAGAACGGCGGCATAGCTGCACATAATTTATTTAATATAAAAAAATATATTATAAAAACGAATTACCGTCAACTTTGCTCTGACGAGGTTCGCACGGTCGTGGAATATGAGCGCCTGCGCCAGATTGACCCCGTCGTCGAGCGTGAACAAGTCGCACTCCAACTTCAAGCCGTGCGTGAGAGTGTGAAGGCGACGGATATGTATCACGGCTTGCTTACTAAAACAATTCGGGCTTACTTATAAAATAAAATGTAAGACATACCTACCTCCGTACCTGAGCACGGTCTGCCCAATCAAGTAACTTTCATTTCTATCCTTTTTCGATTGCAATTGGAAACATGGCGATTTTGCGATTAGTTAGGTATGCATGTTTAGATACATAGCTACAAATTTTTAAGTAGGTATGTTGATTTCGATTTATTGGAGTTCTTTCGAAAGATTAATTAATTCACATTATGAATACATACATGTATGTACACGAATGTACCTCTAAACTTTTGTCATTGTTATAGAATAGTAGTAAATAAATAATAATTGATCAACACTTAAAAATTCGAAGTTTTATTTATTTCCTCTCACAAATTGCGAACCATTTGATATTTCAAACACTCGATAATGGGCATGTGGACTAATTTTTATTTTTGAGTCCGTCTTGTAGATTACTAAAATATATTGGACACGTATTTTTTCTCTTTTTACGTAATCAAAAAATAAAGGCGATATATTGAGTTGAAATTTCGCGTGACGTCACTATTCTGAAAGTTTGTATGGCGGTTTTAGCGGTTAGTGACGTCACGAGCCCCTCACCCTAAACTTTAATGCGCTTTATCTTTGTATATTTTAATTTATTAAAAAAAAAAGCAAAAAATACGTGTCTATTGTTTTTTTAATTTTTAAGTAGGTATGTTGATTTCGATTTATTGGCAAAAATTTTAGATGTCCAAAAGCGTCAAACATATTGTCAAGACCCATCAAACGAGTCCCAACTCGATGGAATTGCGCGGTTTAATTACAGTGTTCCTATGGCTATCTTCATGTCACCATGTCATAATACTGCATTGTCATCCTTACTCCATAATATACATTACATTATTATACCTACATAACATACAGTTTCATTTCGATACGATACGAAGTGGATTAAATGTGACTTTTAAGATTTTATTACATAGGTTAGAAGTGAATCTAATAACCTATTAAATTGATAGCATAACCTATTTAAGTTGATAGCATATAACAAGTACCTATATAGTATTGCGATCCGAATAATTGAATATGCATTTTGAAATTTGGGAAGAAGCAAAGTCTTTACTAGAATAAGTAAAGGAACAAATCAGAAAACCTTAATGGAGAAACCCGTTAGTAAAAATATCTGGAATCTTATTGATTTTTTTTAAACATTATAAAAAAATCATTAAAATAAATTTATACTATAATAAAAGAGTGGAATCCGGGATTCTGTACATTGAATATTTTTACCTAAAATTGAGAAGGGTGATAAAAGAAGAGTAACCAAGCCCAAAAAAAAGTTTTTAAAATTCTTTTTTGGTCTGTTCGCGATAATCTCCGCATCTACTGAACGGGTTGTCATGCAGTTTTCAGTAATAGATTAAGCTAAGTCTGGAGCAACATAATATAGGCTTTGTTTTATCGAAATAGGACATAGAGGAAAAAGTTATCATCAGTTAAAGACTTCAGCGCAAGGCAATAGTCGAAAGCTTATGTTACCGATAACGATGTGATATAACGAACATGATAAAACCTTTTTAGAGATATGCATTTTTTTTCTTTTGAATTGATTTTTCGCGAAGTGACAGTTTAAGGCTTGGAGAGACAGATTTTTTTTTTTTTAATCATTTATTTAGTGAGGCTTTTTACGCTCATGCGCCAAGCCAGCCTCGTAATGTGTAACATATTGCAATATAAAACTACTAATAGAAATAAACAAAAATAAACTAAAAATAAACCTTCCTAACACTTCGGCGGAATGCAGCGCCCCCAACAACTCAACGCCACCGCTATAAGAAGCAGTCCGCAATAACATACAGAATGGCAGAATCAACGCACCACTCGGGCAGCACCCTCCCGGAGAAAAGCATCAAAATCCCCAACTTCGTCAAAGAAAGAATAATAATTGCTGATCTGGGTGTCAATTAAAAATTACTTCTTCTCAAAAACACTTCCCTAACAAATTTATAAATTTCAACACTTTGCTCCGAAAGAGGCCTCCCGAGCAATATATTAACTCCACCACCAGAGACAGATGATGTGATTATATTTTCTTTGAGACCAAAGAGTATAATATAACCACTAAGTTTTAAAAGAGTGAGAAAATCTTAACGTCATTACTGTCATTGCAAGGGTCGAAACTTCACGCGTTTGAAAGCGCGGGCACCAGCTAGTTACTTAATAAAATTTAATTTTTAGATTATTGTTGTTTTCTTTTTGTTTGTTACCACTGAAGTGATAAGTTTTAGTTAAGATTATTAATTTAAGTAATTCTGGTATCCGCGGAAGACCAGCGTTGTGGTTTGCGCCACAACAATGCTGAGCGGAGACCTTTTTTGGTATAAATTAATGTATAAAAAAAATGTTAACTAGTACTAAGATTTTTACCAAAATAAACTCTTTTATTATTATTATTATTATAAAACATCGATTACACCACGGTTTGCACTGGTAAACAGAAAATCTCTATTCTCTATATCAACGTCTATCAATTATTGTCAGGATTGTAATGTCATGTCATATTAATGTCATAAGTCATTCACTTTTTGTATTCTTGCGCAAGTGAATGTGTTTTTCCGTATTTCTGGGGATTTATTATTGTTGTTTAGATGGCACATACGTTTATGTGCAAAAAAGCTCAAATTATAACTACCAAAAAAAGACACAGTTTGCATAAATATAAAGATGTCATAAAACAATTTTTGATTGTACACACGGATCAAAGACATTCTATATAAGAACCTACATAATTAGATTAATGTATTCTGATCTGCATCAAATCCCCAAGTAGAAAAAAATTAAAAAATGCAATTTTTAACATAGTTTTCAGTAAGATCCATCAGGTAAATCTGAAATCCCTTAAGGCGCTTTTTATGTAGGTATTAGGTACCTTAAAACCTCATCGTGATAGGCTGCAGGCGCTGCAGCACATCGCACGTGCGTTTCAGATTTACGTAGGATAAAAAAGTCTTAAAAATATCTTTTATTTATAACTCAAATAATAAAACCTAACCTAACCTAAAATATAAACATTGTCCGATTTTATCAATTTGGCCATTGCGTGAGACGTGAAAATTGGGCTCGTGAAACCTTCCTAAATGCTCCAACTTAGGGCCAATTCCAGCCCTGTAACGTCAGGCCCAAGTTTCTATGGAGTTTGGGTGTGTCCTTTGTAGCAACATTACAAAAAATAAGTAAAAAACCAACCCACTAATTTGTACGGTGCGCTACGTGAGTCCTAAACTCCTTCTCTTACTTGGCCGATTTTTTTTATAGAGTAGTGTAGTGCATTTTAGAGTTGTTCCTTTTTTACTATATTTTTTATTTATTTTATTATATAACTAGTGATATTTTGACAGCATGTACGTTCTCCCTAATCCCAAGTGAACGGCGTATAGATACAAGTATGTTGCATAACTCAAAGCATACTCACTTGTTGATAATTTTCTGCATCAGGATAGAATCTTCAGTGGTCCAGGTGCCATTGCGAGGGACGCAATTGGCAAGTGTACATTGAATGGCAATTGGCGGCATAGTTTGTCTTGGCGGCGACAATAAACGCAAACTGAAAAATGTATACTTAATAAACATAAATACATTATAGAGGTATCATCTTATAGCAGAAAATTTAATTAATTTAAAGTGATATCAGGAACATGTTGCTTATTAGTATATGTTTAACTAGCTGTCCCCCGCGGTTTCACCCACGGTAATGTCGGGATTCCCGCGGGAATTCCAGGATAAAATATAGTTATAAACCTTCCTCATGAATCACTCTATCTATTGGTGAAAACCGCATCAAAATCCGTTGCGTAGTTTTAAAGATTGAAGCATACATAAGGATATAAGGGACAGAGAAAGCGACTGTTTTATACTATGTACTTAGTGATTTAACACCAAAGACGTGTGGAACCGATCGCGACATGTTATAGTTCTTAAGGACTAAGGTTAATTTTAAAAAGATCAATAATATCTCGCTAAAATTTTAACCACGGTCACGGTCTCAAGTTTGCTACTCTCACTAATTTTATTGAGGAGGCTTCCCCGTCAATCCCCGCGTTAATTTCGTAGCTCCCGTGGGAATGTCACTCAGGAATTCCAGAGTTCAAATCACAGTTTTCACATAAAACTTTGTTTCCCGGACGAACGGATTAAGGTTTTACACGTTCTTTTCATTTAAGAGGATAAACTATTAAAAAATTGTTCAAAAACTCAATTAAATAAAAGACATGTGGGATCCAGTAGAGAAAGATAAAGTATACGTGGCATAATATCCGTTGTGGAAAAGCATATAGCATACTTGTGAAGTCGCACAGAGCCGCAGCTGCCGAAATCGATGTAAGTAACGTTGCATATGAGGTTGTTGGCGTCTTTTGTATCGACACCAATGACACGGGCTCGCTGCCACATGTTGTCCACTTTGTTGTACGCTACATACAAATTTCCTGTTTGAAAAAAAAAAAAAAAACAATTTAATTGAAACATGCCAATTAGAATGGATTGATTGCAATCGCTCCGTTTAAAGTTTAAACATCACCAAGTCGATATTGTTATTATTATTGTCTTTATCAATATAAGGATCTAGATAAAAATCTGGTGGTTCTTAAGTTTGGGTAGCACATGTTAATCATAATGACGCAAGTGCAGTGTATGCATGTAGGCTAGCGGATATGTGACCTCACTCGATTATACTAAAGGAATATGCTAATCTTAATTGCATCCTGTTTACAAAGGTGTTTTAATAAATATTGAGTTACAATAACAACCTTGTGATTTCGTCTTTATTTATTTTTGGTTGTATTTGCAATTTGCAATGATTTGCATTGACGTTTTGTTAACCGATTCGTTGGGGATGGCACGATAGGTGTATCATCATTATTTTTTAACAACTGAACTTATTTAAGCCTACAACAGCTTGGCCCGACAGTCATATTATTAACATGTAATGCGGTGTGGTGACGCGTCGCCATTCGCAAGTGATTCTGCGACTGAAGTCACTAATGAAGAGAATTAAGTTGTCTCTATCTAATTTTTGTATTCAATCAGTATTATACATATTATCTGTAAAGCCTCGAATTCACTAGGGCACAAGTACTGAGACTGTTACAGAACATCTACGGTGCGTGTTCTCAGAACATTTTGGTAACATGTCGTGATACATTTTGTTTGTCCACACCAGCAGTCTCCGCCGAGATGTCGCCCGAGGAAGTCGTGGCAGTTAGTGCTGCGTACATATATATTTTATCGAGTAGTTTACCGAAACGTTATAAAAAGAAAAGGTGGTGGGTGCGAAACTACTTATCACAAAGAGAAAGCAGAGATATATGTTACGTGATCTTCGAATGTTTGATCGATCATTTGTTAATTTCACTCGAATGACATAGACTGATTTTGAAGTTTTACTAAAAATGATGGTGATGGTGGTATTTGAAGGTCATTGGCTAACCCCTCCCAAGCATCATTTTTCTTAATTTTATTTTTGTATTCACAGTTATTCGTGTCCCACAAACATCCTTTGCTTTCGTAAAGCTCGATAAGTTTTAGAACTAATTGATTTCCCCACTCGAAGGGCATGTTGATGCTAGAAGTCGCGCACGCGTCCACACAAGGCGACAGCGGTCGCAGGACTGCCGACTGATGTCGCAGGAAGTTCTGTCTGGCGAGCCAAAACACGGAACCTGTTCTGCGACTCGTAGTCTGATGTCGCTGCAAAGTCGCGTGTGACGTCGCAGAACAGAGCGCGACGTCGCGGCGACACGTAGATACATGTGCCTAGACAGGTTCTGCGACACTTTGTCGCCTAGTGAATACGAGGCTTGATTCAATCAATAATGTATTATTTATTTAATCCTTTATTGCACATAAAATAATAATGATACAGTACCTAAAGAAAAAGGAGAAAGCAAATGGTAGTCTTATCGCATAGTTGAGATCTCTTCCAGACAACTAATTATGCGAAAGGACAAACAAAATACATAGACACGGGTGGTTGGGCAAAGCATATATATGTATATTAAACTAGCTGTTCCCCGCGGTTTCACCCACGGAAATTTCGGAGATCCCGCAGGAATTCCGGAATGCAAAGTACCTACCCTATGTCCTTCTCTGTACCCCTGACAATGTGTACCTAAGTATGCAAAATTTCATGAGATTTCACCGCCGTTAATTTCGGAGTTCCTGCGGGAATTCCGGGATAAAAGTATCCTATGTCCGTTTCCTGGTTTTAAGCTACCTCCCCACCAATTTTCAGCTAAATCGGTTCAGCCGTTCTTGAGTTATAAATAGTGTAACTAACACGACTTTCTTTTAGCACAAGGCAGGAAAAATAATCGTTCAGGCGCATTTCGTCCAATTCGCAAATGGTCCAATCCTCCAATTCGCAAATCGTCCAATTCGCAAATGGTCCAATTAGCAAATGGTCCAATTCGCAAATGGTCCAATTCTCAAATGGTCCAATTCGCAAATGGTCCAATTCGCAATTGGTCCAGTTCGAAATTGGACTTGGTCCAATTTGTAGTTGGTCAGATAAGTTTCGTTATTTTTATTATTAAGAAGATTACTTATAATTGTTTGGTGACCCAAATAAATAAAAAAAAATAAATAAATAAATAAATAAAGATAAATAAAAGATTTTATTTCAGACTAGCTGTTCCCCGTGGTTTCAGCGGCGTTAATTTCGGAGATTCCGTGTGAATTATGGGATAAAAGTACCCTATATCCTTTTCTGTACCCCTGAAAAAGTGTACTATTTCAAATTTAATGTAGTTTCACACGCGTTAATTTCAGAGTTTCCGCGGAAATTTTGGAATCAACAAAATTTAAAAAAATTTATTAAAACCGACTTCCAAAAACACAAAAATAAAAAGCTAATAATGACAAAATACCGCTTTACTTAAATTACTTAATCCAAAACACAAAAACACACGTAATATTATTATTGGTTTGTGCTACAACAGATCGATTTGAATTCGGTGACAAGCCAAATATGGAGGGGGTAGATGGGCTAAGTCGGCTCTTGCCACCAGCTCTTCGTGAGCAGAACAACCCAAGTAGGCAGACACTAGCGGGTTTTTGCAAAATTTCGTGATGATCGGTTGAGCCGTTAAGACGTGAAAGCGTAACAGACAGACAAACAGAGTTACTTTCGCATTTATAATATTAGTAGGGATATTTTTCAAAATATTATGTAATATTATGGACTCGTAGTCTGAAATAAGTACCTAACCTGATATAATATAATTTTTTGTAGTACTAAAAAAGGTCATTTTTAATAAATACCTAATAAGTAAGTTAAGTATTATTACCTTTAGTATTATAATTAAATATTGTATTAAATACATATAAACATAAGTATATTACTTTATTATTTACTTAATAATATTTTTATACGCAGTTTTAATTAAAATTAATAATTAACCAAATAATAAAATTGATAAAAAAAATTCCTGATAATAAAAATAACTAAACTTATTTAACCAATTACAAGTTGGACCAACTGCGAATTGGACCATTTGCGAATTGGACCATTTGCGAATTGGACCATTTGAGAATTGGACCATTTGCGAATTGGACCATTTGCTAATTGGACGATTTGCGAATTGGACATTTTAAACCCTCTGGACCATTTGCGAATTGGACCATTTGCGCCTAAACGAAAATAATATCAACCCAATATTTTATCAATAAACGATTTAAACTTTATTTTTAACCGACTTCCAAAAAAGGAGTAGGTTCTCGATTCGACTGTATGTTGTTTTTTGTATTTTTTGTTGATTTTGTATGTTTGCTACGCGATTACTCGAAGACGGCTGGAACGATTTGAAAAATTCTTTTTTTTGTTTGAAAGGACCGTATACTCTCGAGCCTAACCTTGACTTCATGATGAAATGAATGGGACCGCCCATTTTCATGAAGTCAGGGTCTGATGATGGAATATTGGGGAAATCGAGGGAACTCTTCAAATGTATAGTATTTCACGGTTTGCGATTCGTTAACATAAATTGTCACTTTATAAATTATTTATAAACCAAGCCCCTTAAAAGCGAAAAATTAATAAAATACATATTAACAAAAAAATTAAAATCGACTTCAGAACACACAAAAATGCACTTGCACTAAAAAGTTAAAAATAACAAAATACCGATTGGTTTGAAGTCGGTGCCAAACCCGCTCGTGTCTGCCTGGGACCTTATTTTATTGATAGAATAGCTGTTCCTGGCGGATTTCACTCAGTAATTCCGAAATAAAGAGTATTCTATGTAATTTTAGAGTACCTATCACAATTCTTTCATCCAAATCCCTCCAGTCGTCAGACGTCAAGGCGTAAAGGAGTAGCAAACATACTAATAGGGATGTTGACTACTTTTGAAAATCAAAATTCTAATTAATCCGTCAGTTAGAAAATAAAAAACAATAGACACGTATTTTTTGCTTTTTTAAATAAATTAAAATATACAGAGATAAAGCGCATTAAAGTTTAGGATGAGGAGGTCGTGACGTCACTAACCGCAAAACCGCCATCCAAACTGTCAGAATAGTGACGTCACGCGAAATTTCAACTCAATATATCGCTGTTATTTTTTGATTAGGTAAAAAAAGAAAAAATACGTGTCAAATATTTTTTAATAATTTACAAGACGGACTAAAAAATAAAAATTAGTCAACATTTCCATTCGCACAGATGCACAAACGCGCAGGTTTGTCGCATTTACTAGCAGTCTGGTGACACTCCATGCAAATGAACTGATTCAAGTACTTTCCCACAAGTAAAGACGGCCGGCTTGTACACGTGTATCGTAAGGTTGACAGCGAGCTGACAGTAACTGTCACCGGTCAGTGAATAGGCGCGTCCACACCGAGCGAGCAGCCTCGGCCGAGGCACGCCTCGCGCGGCAACGTCCCGATGCGCGGTCGGTGTGGACGTGCGGCGCGCCTAATACTTGTCACATGTAGATTCTAAATGTGTCGCGGGGTATGAGGAGGCATGAAGATACGATTTTTTCGAGAGTAGCGAATTTTTTGGTGCTATATTTGTTATATTTATTTATTTATTTAATCCTTTATTGCACATAAAATAACAATGATACAGTACCTAATTTATTCAAAATTCAAATAGGACGGATGACTTTTACCTTTGACCACTTGTTTCGCGTTCGGTTTGGGCAGGCTAGATGCGGTGCGGAACTCTTTCACCATTTCTCTAATCAGCACTTGTTGGCTCGCTCTCTGCACGTAGAAGTCGTGCGGGTCCACGATGTGAGATACGTACACTAATTCTTGGGCACCTTCCAACAGGAATTAAATATTATAAATATAGGAATTAAATATGAAGTTGATCTATATAAGTGTTTACTGTTGTTCCGCAATCTCATTCGCTTGAATTTCGGGATTCCTCTAGAGTCTAGGATGTGTTTTTACAGGATAATAAGTGACAACGTGAAACGTTAAAAGTAAAAATCACTTAAAAATTACATTAAGAAAACACTATTTATCTCTATGTCCATGAAAGGAATGTAAGTAGGTATGAAGCTTCTAAATTCATTAAGTATTATTGAGCTGGCTGTGCCCTGCGGTTTCACCCGCATGGAGGGTTTTTTGTACGACAGCTTTTTTTTCCCGACATCCAATTTCAATGAAACAAAGCTCCAAGCTAAGCATAATCTACCTGTGAATATTGCATGAAAATCGGTTCAGTAAATGCGGAGATTATCGTGAACAGACAGACGGACAGACAAAAAGGAATTAAAAAAAAAAAAAAAAAAAAAACTTTAATTTTTTGGGCTTGGTTACTCTTCTTTTATCACCCCTCTCAATTTTAGGTTAAAAAAAAAAAAAAATATTCATTTTATTATATTATAGTATAGACAGATGTATGAAGGAAAATGCTTAATGAAAGTAGCCTATAATTTTATTTATATGTAATACAGTGGTCATAATAATATGTAACGTTCCACGAGAACTACTGCCGACAAACTGCTATGCAGTTTGGCAGACTCTTGTAACATGCCATGTATTTATATTTTTGGTAAATAAATAAAAAAAAAAAAAAAAAAAAAAAAACATAGATAGAGGATACTGTAGCTCTCTATCAGTGGAATGTTTAGTTTAGTAATTTCAGAGACACACAAAAACCAAAAATACACATTCCCTCTTTTTAAAGCAAGTATATATTTGTATTTTTTTTAAATATTAAAGTCTAGTTGTATTTTTTTAAATCTCCAAACATAAACTTCACGCGCGTGGGAAATTAAAACTTATTTTTAGTTAAAGTTATATTAGTAATTACCTTCAACAAACGGTTTCACATCCAGCGCGTTAGCAGATTGCTGTGACACAGGCTTTGAGAGTCCTGAAAATAGTATGATGATGTAGTTCCCTATTTAACTATGTAGTATGCAACTCATTGATGTTTTAATATATCAATGATGCAACTGTATTTGATATTAGTCTAGTTGTTCCCGCGTTCAACCGCGCGAAAATTTTTTACACAACTTTTGTCCCGGCATCCGATTTAAATGAAACAAAGCCTATATGTTGCTCCAGGCTAAACTTCATCCACCCGAGACAACCGCATGACAATCGGTTCAGAGATTATCGTGAACAGACAGAAAATCAATTTTAACAACTTTTTTGTGGTTGATTACTCTTCTTTTATTGCCCCCTCTCAATTTTTGGGAAATTTATTCAATGTAAAGGACCGCGAAATATACTTTTTTATTATAGTACTAGCTATCCCGCGCGGTTTCACTCGCGATAATTTAAAAGTTCCCGCAGAATTGTTCATACAAACTTTGCCCCCCTTTTTCACCCCCTTAGGGGTAGAATAGAATTTTGATAATTCTTTCTCGTTGGCCTTCGTCATACAAAGAATACACCCTCCAAGTTTCAGGGCTCTACGATCAGCGGTTTAGGCTGTGCGTTTATCCGTCAGTCATTCAGGACAAAGTATTTTATATGTATAGAGTTATAGACTATTGTCCGTACCCGTACCGTACGACGTGTAGTATATTTTATTAGAGGAATCACTGCCCATGGAGTTGATCGAGGATGTCGATTCGCTCTTGTTGTGGTACTTCGGCACCTCTTTGTGTAAGGCGCGGTGCTCAAAAGGCTCCATCAATTTGATACTTGACGACTGCCTTACATCTGTGTGAAGAAAGTCACTTTTTGGCTCTAGCGTTGTTTGTAAATCTGCCCCTTTAGCCAAGTTGACAATTTACTATCGTTAACGCTATAAAAAATTAAGGAACGCATTGTAGATTAACAAAATAGAGAATGTGTAGATTGTCAACTCGGCTATAAGGTGGCAGCATACGTATGAATCTACGCAATAATTAGGCAATATCAATAAATAATAATTATATGGAAAGTGATGCTTATTGCGTGCGAATTAAAATTCTCTTTTACTTTGTTTTTAATTGCGGCCCGCCTCGTATGTTGCGTTTTTTACCTTCCACAGATGCACGCCAGCTCCTATCATGTGGCAGCTGCCTGTAGCTGGCAAGCAACTAGATTGCACAATATTTGATTTTATGGCAGCAATGTGCAATGTGAACGATGGGAGCTGATAACTGCACACTAAGGGAGTGTGTAAACGCACACGACAGGCACGGCATGCCATTTTTGTGTATGCAAGTTACTTTTACAATTTAATGGTACGTGTAGGTTCGATTCTGCGGCGTGCCTTGAGGCGGTCACTCTCACCGACTTCCAGCAGTCTATATTGCCTTCTGGAGAGAAAGTATACTTACCTTTTGGCATTACCGGAGGGTGGACAATTGTCTTGGGCGGTGGTGGTATTTCTTCGTCTTTCCCGAATTCAGACATAGAGCGAAGCTTATACCCAGAGCTAGCGGTACCTTCCAAATGTATATAATCACTTATCGAGGTGCTGAGATCTTCGTTCACTTTTACTCTAAAACATTAAAGATCAAATTACAGTGATGTTTAATTGCAATATGAAAATTATCCATGTCGAACAAGTTAATAAGGAATTATTATCCTTACTAATATTATAAATGCAAAAGTGAATTTGTTTGTTTGTTACGTTTTCACGGCTACGGCTCAACCGATCAACACAAAATTTTGCATACACGTTATCATTACAGAGAAGGACATAGGCTACTCTTTATCCCGGAATTCCCACGGGAACTCCGAAATTAACGCGGAAGAAACTACATTAAATTTTGCATACTACCTACACGTTGTGAAGGGTAGGTACAGAAAAAAATATAGGGAAGTAAGTAGGTACCTGCTTTTATCTCGGAATACCCGCGGGATCTCCGAAACGAACGCGGGTGAAACCGCGGGGAACAGCTAGTTATACTATAAAAACTATTCATTCAACTTCGATTAACAGCTATTCAAAAGTGTATCCTTAAGTTATCCTATTGGGCAAATTCTCGACGAATCGTGAAGCCTCGACACCATCGCGTGCTAACGTAACGCTACAGCTAAGCGCCAATCCTGTCCTCGCAAAATACAATACCATTGTTCTGAGACAATACCTCACCACTCTCGCTTCGAAAAGTGTCTCCCCACATTATATCGCTACTAGGATATTCGTATTAAGGCCCTTAACTAAACTGAAACGCCATCCGCTGTGAAAAATCATATTATCCTCCACTGTATTTAATTTAAAAAGAAATCTGCCAAAAGTGGCCGTTTTTGGAAATTTTTATCTCAAGTTTGAACAATTAAAATTAAAAACAATAAACCTAATTTTATTTTGTTTAAGCATTTTCATTACACAACTTCAAAGAGGTTCATGGAATGCTCATAATGTCTCTGAGTAAAATGACTGTTGCATACGGACAGAAATAAAGAATATGTAAAGGCTCTGTCTTATGCCATTTAGTTATGGAACCCCAAAAATGTAACCCAACCTAGCAAAAATAGGATGTATATCGTAAATCAAAATACAAACATACTTGATTGACTCATTATTTGATTCTTCTTTGGTCAAGGACCATGGCGTGTCCAAAATAGCTTTAGCTTCATCCAAAAGTGAGGCCAGATCCATCTGAATAAAAAAGACAGTAATAAATTTAAACACAAATATGATTTTTATGCGTGGCTCGAACCCGCGCCACCTGAGGACGCAGTTCAGGTTCACCACTGCACTAACGGTGTAAACATTAATTAAATATAAGAGTTATCATGTTAACGAATTGGCCAAAAACCCGATAGGTACATCCCATTAAAAAAAATAAACAATAATATGATTAAAATATAAATTATGTCGAAAGAATTAAATCTAAAAGTTACTCAACATTAGTTTGGACTTTGGAGGTGACCTATATACGAAATTTCAAGCGCTACGCCCGCGCCTACGTGTCAATGATCCATTGATTTGTTTTTGCTATGGGCGGCCAAATATTGTATTATAAATAATGTAGACATGGGCTGGTAAACATAAAAAAATATAACCTATATTAAAACATGGTGCGATCGGTTCGGAAGTCGATTCTGAACAAACTACTTTTTAGTTTTCAGTCAATTTATTAACATGTTGTGTGTAAGTCCCATATTAGACAAAAACTAAAATTTATATACAATCTGATTTACTTACTTGTTTCGGATTTGATAACTTAATATTGTCGAGTATAGTTTTAGTATTTTTAATGGAGTTTTCTATGTCATTCTTGGCTTTAATCAATGATAGCTTTTCAGTGTTTTTCACTTGCATAATGGTATCTATGACCTCCTTTCTATGCTTCTGTACCTCAAGGCAGAGCTTAGAAAAGTGTTGTTCCACTGCCGACAACAACGACGTCAGTTCGCTTGAACTGTCCGCGTTCATATTGAGAAGTATGTTGCCGATATCCTATAGCAAATATACTATTAGAAATATTGAATAATATTTATATTTTTTCCTAGCTATAAATAATAAAAAACAGTTAAAAGCTAATTAATAATATTAACGTTTCTACAATTACTTACAACAGCAGTTTTCGTAAGCCTTCTATAAATATTAACCACCTCAGGTTCAATTTTATGTATTTCGACCAAAAAGTTTTCATTCTGTAACAAAAATTGTATTAAATTTACATTTCATACTTACGTTTATTAAAAATATAAAATTCATTGTTTGTTTCCCAAATTTTCACGACAAAAGCGCTTAACTTATTTTGAATAATTTAGTTAAAAAAATAAAACGCCTAACGCATAATAATACTATTTTTTTATAACGACACTAGCTCTTCCCTGCGGTTTTTCTTAGTTCCCGCGGGAATTCCAGGATATAAAGTACCCTGTGTCCTTCTCTGTACCCCTGACAACGTGCATGCCAAATTTCATCCAAATCCGTTCAGCCGTTTTTGCGTGATTGAGTAACAAACATCCAAACATCCACACTTTCACATCTATCTTCTATACTATAATAAAAGAGTAGAATCCGCGATTCTGTACATTGAATATTTTTACCTAAAATTGAGAGGGGTGATAAAAGAAGAGTACCTAACCAAACCCAAAAAAAATGTTTTTAAAATTCTTTTCTGTCTGTCTGTTCGCAATAATCTCCGCATCTACTGAACGGATTGTTGTGGTTTTCACAGGTAGATTAAGCTTAGCCTGGAGCTACATATAGGCTTTGTTTCATTGTGTTATTATTATTAAGTGCAGGGCCCTTATTCTCTATGACAAACAACATTCCTTGCCGATAACGCGCGTCCAGAAAGCACAGTTTCGACCGCTCCAGATGGCAAAATATCAGAAATTAATCTTCTGTATACTATAACACACGTTGTAAATGTATTTTTTTAAAGTGAAACTTCTTTGATCGCGAAGGAAGAACAATTTTCGTGGTATCTTATCTTAACGTGGCGTGTTTTGGTCATTGTGAATAAGGGCCCTGGGGGTCGATTTTTGAATCGCTCGAATTACTATTCGCACACGGAATTGCAAGATTCACGCGTGAATGCTTAAAAAATGTATGAAGATTCACACGTGAATTCGCGATTCCGTGCGTGAAAGTAATTCGAGCGATTCAAAAATCGACCTCCTTTAGCTCGGAGGTGTCAAAAGCCGCGTCTGTAATTCGCATCAATGTAAAATGTATTATCTATACTTAAAATAAAACTGTGGAGAGGTCAATTCTGTACATTGAATATAATATATTCAAAATTAATATTGGAGGATGAATGGTGATCGATACTGATAACAAAAATAAAATCAGTAATTTTTTGTCTGTCTGTATGTGCACGCATGGGTCAAAACTACTGAAGGGATTTTAACCAAACTTGGTACGATTGTAGTCCATACTCCTGGGCAGGTTATAGGATATATAACATAACGCTAAGACACATAGGAGCTGAGCAGTGACGATAAATTTGAAGCGAGTCGGATGAAAATGCGCTTTTGAGCTCTTATCCTCGCATACATTTAGTCAATCACGCAGAAACGGCTGAACGGATTTGGATGAAATTTGGCATACACGTTGTCAGGGGTACAAAGAAGGACATAGGGTACTTTTTATCCCGGAATTCCCGCGGGAACTCCGAAATTACCGCGGGTGAAACCGCGGGGCACAGCTAGTTGATAAATAAAGAACTATTCTATTACCACATCTGTGATAGACACCACATTATGATCCTTGCACGATTTATCGCCACCAACTATCAGACAGTCCATGCAAGAACACTTCAAACATTCTTTGCAATAATATTCCAACAGCTTCGTCTTGTGCAACTTGCAGTAATTGGTATCAGGAATAGTATCTAAAATAATTTAAACAAAATAATCTTTAAAAATAGTAGTTAATCGAAACGTAGATGACTTCCAAAAAAGGAGGTTCTCAATTCGACTGTATTTTTTATTGTATCTTTGTTACGTGATTATAGATCGTTTCATTCACGAAGACGCGCCCCACCATTTTCCGATTGAGGGAAGCGCGGGGTGCGGGGAGTTTCTCCTGTGTAAAGTTTTCTCCTGATTGGTTCATTTATTTTAATGCGAGTGCTCTCATAGGTAAAGCGCTTATTACACCTTGCAATTTCAGGCCACCAATTTAGGGCTCTAAATCGGATACAATTTAGGGTCGGTGAGTGAGAGAGAGAGAGCGAGTAATCACACTACACTAAATTGAACCCTAAATCGACTACTCTATGTTACATTTTAATGTAGTGTGATCACTCGCTCTCTCTTTCACTCACCGACCCTAAATTGGAACCAATTTAGGATCCAATTGTGTGTACCGATAACATTCACAGACTAGCGGAAGCATGATTGATGATTAGCATGAAAGGTGGGGCGTGTCTTCGTGAGTGAAACCATCTATTTGAGAAATTTTTTGTCATGGCGTCATCGCGCTTATTGGTTTATGGTTATTGAGAAGATTATTATTGGTTATTAGTTGGCTGAACTCAGTGGCGCTCAGTTATCATACAAGGAAAATAAACTTTAGGTTTTAATACAAACTATTGAATGACTACCAATTTATCGGATAGTATCTATCAATTTATAGGATTGATGAATAGGTATAATTAAAGCTAAGATCTCGTTGCAGTAAACCTTAATTTTTTGGTGATATATAGTGATATATTGTTTGTCCCACTGGGGACCCTGAGTACTTGCTTCATGGCTAACATTTTGTTGATTAATAATAATAACTCTTGTTATATACATTAAGCGAAAAGAACTTTGTTCCAACCGAGTGTTCCGCCGACACGCATTTTTTTATACAGATTGAAGGATTGAAATTATGTACATAAAATTAAATTGGTCTGCTTACATCCAAAATGATGAAAATACAAAAAATTACAAACCTTGAATATCTTGAAGGGCATGATTTTGAAAAACTACAAAGTTCTTGTGTGTTTTGTTGAAGCAGGTGTGACACAGCACTGTTGCACATTGTTTGCACATCTTATTTGCAGGGCCCTTGCACTCAACACATATGCCTGGAAACAAATTAAAATAGAAATATCTCAATATGGAATTTAAATTGTTGCCTGTCCCAATCCCATTGCACTATTTCCTAATCTATACCTACGTACTAATAAGAATATTATAAAGAGGTAAAGTTTGTGAGTTTGTGAGGTGTAAAGTTTGTGAATTTTGAAAATTCTTTTACCAATAGAATGCTACGGTGTTCCTAAGTGTCATAGGGTACTTCTTATTCCGAAATTATTTATTTATTTATTTATTTAAAGAACTTTATTGCACATTTATGTACAAAAGGCTTATTGTACAATTACCGCTTGTGAAACCGCAGTTGTACAGCTATAAGTTAAATTTGTCAACGTGAGATTTTGAACATCGCCAGTTCAATAATAGATTGTGTGATATTATAACTAACAATAAATTGTGTTATTTTTTGATAGTTTATAAAGTATCAATGTCAAATTGTGAAATTGTGAAAGAGAATGTACATTACATAGAGCTACAACACTATCACAGTGGGCACAGTGCAAATAGTAAAAAGAAGCACGAATGAGTGAAAAAATACGTCACTAGGCAGTTCACAATTTATCACCAGTTTATGATATCACACAATTTATTATGAACTTGTGGTGTTCATAATGTCATGCTAAATATTTATACAGTAAGAGCAATTAATATAAAATGTGTTTCTAGTTTTACAAGTTTTGGCTATGTTAATGTCTGTCAATCAATTCTACTTTTCATATAATATATAAACTATCTTTATAAGTTTAGTTTTGTTTATTTATTTTGTACTATCAGTGATTACAAAATTAAATGTTACAGAGGATAGCACAATTGTCAACTTTTGTGATAAAAATATAGTCATATTAGGCACACAAAAGTAACAAAATAAAATATCAAAGAAATTAACATAAATATTAAAAAATTACAACAAATTACCCATTTTATGTAATTTTTATATACACGAGTATGTATAACAAGTATGGAGAAATACATTTTGTGCAATAAATAGCTTTCAATAAAAGACTTACCCATAGATTTATCAGGACTCTTAGTGATTGCATCAATATCAACAAAAAAATCTTCTTCTTTAACATTAGTCCCTTTATTTAGGGTTTTCTGCAAAATAAACAATTGTTGTATTGACATAAACATACTAAAGCCTTTACCCATTTATTTTATTTATGCAAATTATATGCAAATTAAAACACTAATTAGCACAGAGAAAAATGTTAAAATGATGACAACAATAAAGATAATGTCTGTCTATGTCTATGATGAATGACGAAATGATTGATGTTAGAATAAAGACATGAGTAAATTTCAACTGTCTATAAGCAATAAATCAGTCAGATCTTATGAGAATGTAGAAACATTTTTCTGCATTCTAATTTATTAATAATCTTACTTGCAGTACAAGCTCTCCAAGCAAAAAAGTGTTCACAGGAAAAGTGTTATACAGTTTCATCTTGTCTTGTAATAATGTGGATGAAATTTCAGTCAATATCTCCATTTCTTGGTCACAGATTTTGCATTGAACAGGTTCAGCAAATTTAATAAGAGTTGTGATACAATTTTCACAAACAGAATGACCACAGGATAAGAATAAAGGAATGTTTCCTTTGATAGGACACAAGGCTGGAATATTAATAATGCATCTTTAAAAATTACATCCACTACTGGAATTATCACATAACTAGCTGTTCCCTGCGGTTTCACCCATTCCCACAGGAATTCCTGGATAAAAGTAGCCTATGTCCTTCTCTATATCCCTGACAGCATGTATTCAAAATTTCATGATGATTCATTGAGCCATTGAGGCGTGAAAGCATAACAAAGAAACAAACACACTTTCAGACTTTTTTATAACGGTAAGGACTAATCTCTTCTTCGTCTTTTTAAAATTATATCCTACTAGCTATGCCCTGCAGTTTCACCCGCGGTAGTTTCGGAGTTCCTGTGGGAATTACGAGATAAAAAGTACCCTATGTCCTTCTCTGTACACAAGTTGTTTAAAATCTTACTTTTATATTACATTGGGGTTATTAAAGTGAAAGAAACACTCAAAAGTTAAGTTAGGTAGCTAGATGGCACATTATTACAAATAAGTCATTATTATAAAAAATTTGCTTATTTAGAAAGAAAACAGAATGAGAAAGTAATAGGTTTTATCAAACAAATAACTGTCTTTATTAAGTTCTATCCTAACCCCATATTGTTCTCTTACTAAGAGCACATTTGACGACTGCATAATGTTTTTATTGGTCATATCTATCTCATTTCATGTGTGTTATTTTCAGACCAACTGGTCCAAGACCAATGATATTTCTATCATTGTCCGAGACAATGTTAGTGAAAATGAGAGTAACTGTAACCATCTAGACATCCATCAAGAAAAGTCATGTGTAATTTGGAGGGTACCTAGATAGTATTTTTTTTTTGAATTTTCTTCTATAATCCTACTAATATTATAAACGTGAAAGTATGGATGTTTAGATGTTTGGATGTTTGTTACTTAATCACGCAAAACCGCAGGCACGGCTGAACGGATTTGGATGAAATTTGGCATGCACGTTTTCAGGGGTACAGAGAAGGACATAGGGTACTTTTTATCCCGGAATTCCCGCGGGAACTCCGAAATTACCGCGGGTGAAACGGCGGGGCACAGCTAGTATTTTATAAATACAATCCAAATAATCCAAACTAGATAGATATACTTACATTTAAGATTAAAAAGTTGACTGCAGTTGGGACATTTTTTTTTTGCATCGTCCATTTTGCAGTTCTATATTTTAGAGAATTATCTTAAAAATAACTTCCTATTTATATAAGGATTCAAGGAGTTCAACATTAATCAAGTCTTTTTGGTCATTAAAAACAAATTAGGTAAATATTTAAGATACCGATTAATATTTGTTTACGGTGTCTACGGTTTCACAAAATTGAAGAAAAACTCTAATTCACAAACTAGTTAGAGATTATTTGACAAGCCGGCAAAGGTTTTTTTTTAGTCTAGGCGCACATGGACATGGACAAAGAGTATGGACGTATGGACAATTGCGCAATGGACAATTCTCGTCTTTCTCGACAAAATCTCGAAATCGAGTTTGCTGTTCGATCTATCTAGGAGTGGGCGATAGCATAAATCGTTTTCACAACGTTATCGCTGAGCCACAACGCAAATGTTATGGGTGAAGTGGGGGCTAAGATGCGCAACACGATAAAATTTTATCGAGTGATTTTATCGATTCTCGTCAGCATATTATATGGTTTTGTCGACGAGAATCGATAAAATGGCTCGATATAATTTTATCGTGTTGCGCATCTTAGCCCCGATTGACAACGATCTATTTCCCACAACGATCTATTTCTCACAGCGCCATCTCTTGCGTTAACACTCGTAATCGATAAAAAGATTTTATTATGCAGCCAGTCCTTTAGCCTCGGTAAAGTATGGAGGGAAGTTCATTTTATTGTGGTGGTGGGATCAAATCACAGAGTACTTTTTTAATATCTGAAAAACAACGTCAAATTTATTCAATCAAAAACGAAGCTTTGAAAAATAAACTGTTTTAAAACATATTGACTGCGTAGTGGTTGTGAAAGTTCTGAAATAGATCGTTGTAAAATAGATGTTTTCGACAACGTTGTGAGAACGCCGGTAACGTTTCGTTATGTTATTTAGAAAACGAGTAACGACACATATCTAGTTCGATCCCTACAAATTAACTAGACTTATGTCTAACCAGGTTATGACCTCATGCATCCGGTCGACGCTCATTTGCAGCCACCAATCTGCGGGGCTAAGATGCGCAACACGATAAAATTATATCGAGCCATTTTATCAATTCTCGTCGACAAAACCATACAATATGTCGACGAGAATCGATAAAATGGCTATGGCTATGGCTATAATTAGCCCTCCTGGTCACGTGACTCTATTTTGAATTTCCCGCGTCTCAAAAGGTCGTCACGTGATATGTGGCGTCAAAGCTGAAAATGTTCAGTTTTGTCGCTGTCCGCTCACCGCTGGGAATTTGGGAAAGGATCCGATGACGTCTTATTTAATTTTTTTATTTTCTGTAGGTAAACAATGGATACAGGCGAGGTAAAATATACTTAATATAGCCTCTCACAGAGCCTTGCGGAAGTTCCCTCCATAAGTTCCGTGAATCTTTCAAATGCATTTAATTTAATAGGTATTATTAATTTAGTAGGTAACCTTTTAATTCTACCAACTAAAGACTGACGACCAGATTGGCGCAGACCGCAGTACCTAAGTCATCATGCCTACCTTATAATCCCGTGTTTGATTCCCGGTGTTAGCGTACTTTGTGTGATGAATACCAGCGAGCAATAGGTACCTACTTACCCACTTGTTTTAGCGTAGAAACAATAAGTAGGTAGGTATTAATAATTAACAATGGCTAACCTCATCATAGGTACCTAATATTTACTGTTAAACAAGAGCTAAAACTTTAACAAAAAATTAAAACCGACTTCGAAACACACTAAACTAAAATTAAAAATAACCTACGTACCTATGTGCTACCTACTGATCGTTTTGAAGTCGGTGCCAAGCCCGCTCGTGTCTGCAATACGGTAGTTTATCTACCCATTTGGCTTGGCACCGACTGCGAAACGATCTGTAGGTAGGTGCATTTTTGTGCGTTTTGAAGTCGGTTTTAAAATTTTATTTATTTTTCGCTTTTAAATGGGTTGGTTTAAAAGTGACAATTTATCTACCCAAATCGCTATGCTGTGCCTTTAATATTTGTAGAGTCCCTCGATTTCTCTAAGATCCCATTATCAGATTTTGACTTCATGACAGTGGGACTGCCTCGGGAGTATACCCTTTCAAATAAAAAATATTTTTTTAAATCTATCCAGCCGTCTTCGAGTAACAAGTGAAAGTGGCTAGTTAGCCGGGCACTAGAAACTGCACTACCATGTTTTTAATCGACTTCAAAAAATAACAGGTCCGGCTGTAGGTATATTTTTTTTATGTAGATATGTTCACCGATTACTCCAAGACGCGAAGGCGGTTGCACCGATTTGGATTTATTTTTTTATTTTAAAGGGTACACCTACTTCCAAGTTGTTACCATTATCGGAAAATCATCATCCCATCAAAAACAAACTTGTAAAAAAGTCCAAGTCTCGCAACTCAGTTCTTCTACAGTAAAAAGTTGTGAGATCAATGTAATACCAAGTCGGTTAATTTATTCAGTGCCTACTTAAGGGTCCTTCTGTCTAAAGTTATCATGTTATAAGCTAATCTAATAACATTTTATAGTGACCATATCCAATTTAAAAATCTTTTATGTTTTAAATAGATTGATTGGCTTGGCGATCACATGAAAACACAATGTATCTCACAAGTAATACATAATTATTGTTCTAAACAATCTAATTATAATATGTATTACTTGTGAGATACATTGTGTTTTCACGTGATCGCCAAGCCAATCAATCTATTTAAAACATAAAAGATTTTTAAATTTGATATGGTCACTATAAAATGTTATTAGATTAGCTTATAACATGATAACTTTAGACAGAAGGACCCTTAAGTAGGCACTGAATAAATTAACCGACTTGGTATTACATTGATCTCACAACTTTTTACTGTAGAAGAACTGAGTTGCGAGACTTGGACTTTTTTACAAGTTTGTTTTTGATGGGATCTCATTTCTTTTTGTAAATGGTCTTTCTCCTTTGAGCAATTTAGTCTACTTTAATAACTTGAAAGATTTTGGTACAACTTTATAATATAAACACATGCCCCATTCTTGCTTTTTCATTCCGTTGACAATTGTACCTTTGAACATAATGTCGCCAAGTACCTTAATGCTAGGTACCTAACGAATATATGTACTGGTTTACGTCACTGAGTACAATGCACAAAATAAATGCTGTGAAAATAACATTAGGTAACTGAGAATACCATGGTCTGTGTACCCAATACGACTGATCATCTGAAACTGAGACTGATCACTGAGCTGGTTGATTGTGGGGGTTGCCCCCCAAGTGGCCTCCAAACCTCCCCATATAGCCACCCCATGCCTCGCATAACTGAGCTGATCTGAGTGTCACCCTGGTAAAACTGATCTGGTAATCTGAGCCCTGGTCGCAACCAGTCCGAACGCATCGGTTTCTGAGTAGGTACACAAGACAGTGTCACCCTGGTAAAACTGATTCTGGTAATCTGAGCCCTGGTCGCAACCAGTCCGAACGCATCGGTTTCTGAGTAGGTACACAAGACACATGGTTAAATCTGAGAACTGCACGCATGCACTGAGAAAGGATAAAATCACTTACTGATGTTGCCTCTGCGCCGTCCGGTCGATCAATGCTCAGCCAGCTCGCTCGGCCCGCCGGTCGCCGCTCCGGCCGTGACGTCAACAACAAGCCACCTACCTACCTATGTAACTATGTTTATAGCTTCGCGTTCGCGACATTCCCCCCCCGAAGGAAGAAAGAAAGCCAAGATCTGATTCTGATTTTACTTTTAATCTGATGAACTTATTAGGTTATATTATTACAACAATGAGCTACTGGTGAAACAATCTGGTCATTAACTGAGACGTCCACTCCTTAACCTTCTCTCTGGCCTTGATTGCTGATACCCTGGTTGGACGTTTTGCGATATGACTTGATGCTTGTGCTGGGATTTCAGGTTCGGCACTGACGTCTGGTACGTTAGACTGGTACTCCGCAGAAGCCTGAGTTATATCGACTGGTTGTTCTTTCTGGACTGGTACTGATTCGTCAATCTGATTGCTCTGAGAATCCGCGTTGATAACGGAATCATTTGGGACTGAGGGAGGTACTGTACTAAGGTCATCATCAATTTCTAAAGGATAAAGGTGACCTACTGAGCGGTTGTACGTCTCACCTGTAGGTAGTTTAACTTTAGCTACCCTAATCTGTCCATCCGAACCCTTTATAAGCTCAACTATCTTCCCAACCTTCCAGTGTGCTCTACTACCATCTGATTTAATCTGAACTGTCTCTGATAATATTGGTGCTCTGTTAACTACTACTCTCGGCTGTCTATGTTTATCACTGCGCTCACGAAGACTAGTTAAGTATTGGAGTGTAAACATCTTTGCGAATTCAAGTAAGATAATCTGACCACGTTTCCAGCCATCAATCAGATTCGTTTTGGTTACTGTAGCTGATTCTAAGAAATCCTGATCTGAAATATGTGTTGTCACTGGACCCCCAATACGTAGAAAGTCGTTAGGCGTCAATACCTGCTCTAATTCAGCACCTACTGCTGTCAGTGGTCTAGTATTGATGACGGCCTCGAGTTCCTTTAATATGGTACACAAAGCTTAACCCTTTCTCCCGGTAAATCAGGCATCGCAGGTAATTTGAATGGACCTCCACCGTATTTTACGCATGGTTCACATTTTCTGATAACCTTCTGAACTGTTGCTCTGCCATGTGGGACCCAAAACTTCTGTCTCAGTAAAGCTAGTGTATGCGAGACGCCTACGTGGTAGTTTTTCTGGTGTAGTTCCATGATGATTTTGTGGGTAAACTCAGAGTTTTTAGGAAGTAATATAGGTTCCTTCTGATTGTGTGTCAAATCCGTGTATCTAAATCTACCTTTGCATCTAATAATGCCATTCTGATCTTTATATAAATGTAGTGATCTTGATAAATCAGTTTTTATGCCTTCGACCTCTTTAGGGAAGTTTTCACTCTGAATTTCTAAAATCCGTTTTATATCGTCACGGTCCGTCTGTTCAAAATTGTCCTCAATTATCGTTGTTTCAGTTCTGTCTAAATTTGACCCATCTGCTATATCCTCCGACACCACATTCGGGAGACCTTCCCCGGCCGAAGAAATTTGAGTCTGTACTTGGCCTGAGAGACTCTGAATTGCTGGCCACTGTTTGAATCTCGCAACAGAAAATCTGGGCCCTTGAGCCATTTATCGTACGAATCTACTCGTTCTGATCTAGTACCTACGTCCGCTGGATTGAGTTTTGTTGGTACATATCTAATCTGCAAAGTTTTGTTCTGTTTTATCTCATTGATTCTACGTGCAACAAACGGAGGAAGTAACTTTTCTGATTTGTACCAACTTAAAACTATTTGGCTATCAGTCCATAAGAATTGTGCTTTAACTGGTAGTCGTAAGAATTTCATTACGTAACTTAAAAGCCTGCATCCGATTAATACTCCCAGCAATTCTAATCTCGGAATCTGTAAGTTATTTTGGTCCTTTAACGGCACTAATCTGGACTTGCCAATAACAAAACTGACAATATTATTAGCGTCTAAAGAACTACGCAAGTAAATGACTGCTGCGTACGCGTCCATAGATGAATCAGTAAAGCAATGCAATTCGTACTGAATATCATCACCGATTTGCCCTCTACTCACATTTTTTGCGTAATATCGATCAACAAACAAATCCTCTAAACATGAAAACTTTGATTCTATCTGATTCCATTCGTCAAGTAGATTGTCATTTAACTTAATATCCCACTTAACCTTTTCTCTCCATAGTTTCTGAAAAAATAGCTTTGCTGGGAGTACCACCGGAACTGCAAGACCACAGGGATCGTAAACTGACGCAATAGTTTTTAACACATCACGCTTTGTCTGAACTGAGTTTTTCCTGTGCTCTAAATTAGTTTTTAGCTTCAAAATGTCACCATCTATGTCCCATAACAAACCTAATACTTTTACATGTTTACTACGATCTTGAAATTTTTCTGGTATTTGAGACATAAGTTCTTCCGAGTTTGAGTTCCATTCACGTAAGTTCATCGACAAACTATCAAACGACCGTTTGGATATTGTGTATAATTTAAAAGCGTCTGTTGTTGTCTGTGCTCCTGTCACTATATTATCGACGTATATATCTTCTGCTATTTGCTTCATAAGAGCGCTATTTGATCGCGCTAAGTGATATTTGATCGCGGCATTAAGCAGAAATGGACTAGATATAACGCCAAAGGGAACACGACAAAACCGGAAATACAAAACATTATCCTGGCTAGGTCCACGTGTTTTGTCTTTGAGGAAAAGAAATCGCGTTACGTCTTTATCTAAATCCTGGAGACCTAATTGCAGGAACGCTTTCTCAACATCGGCAACAATACCGATAGGATGTTCTCTGAATTTAATAAGCAATCCAGTAAGGTCTTCTAACATTAGTGGCCCACGATATAAACATTCGTTGAGACTCCGATTGTCTCCTGTTTTAGATGAAGCGTCATATACAATGCGGAGCTTGTTTGGTTTGTCTCGACTACGAACACAATGGTGAGGGAGGTAATGAACCGGGTGAGTCTGTGGTCCAGTGGGATTCGGTACTATCTCAATGATCCCATTCTGTAACTGATCCTGTATAACTTTATCGTACGCCTCAATTTCAGAGCTATCTAAACGTTTTATCAAACTATTAAGACGACCCCATGCTAGTCCTAAATTGTTTGGAAGATTTGGCGGAAACTCAGTCCAAGGCCATTGTACGTGGTACCTATTTTCTTTATACTGTATGGTCTCATTGAACTGCCATATCGCTTCCTCATCGCGAGTAGTTTTTGGAGACTCCGCAATGCCTATAGACTCGAGGTCCCACAGTCTCTTTACATCGTCAAACCTGAGCGGAAGATCTGGTTCATTTAATTTGTTATCAAAATCAGCGTTCGACTGAAAGTAAGTTAACACGGCTAATTGGTCTGTACTATCCATCATTTCGTCGATCTTTCCTGACCACACCCAGCCAAAATCGGAATTGACTAAGAAAAGATCATCAGTTACCGCTATCTTTTCATTTGAAATTAACGAGTTATAATAATCGTTCCCGATCAAAATATCAACCTTGTCACCACATGAACCATCATCTGCGAATGTAAGATCCTTCAGCCTGATATCGTTCCATATTTTAGCTGGGTCAGGGAAGACCGGCGTTCGTACGCCATTCGTTATATGCGGAACTACGTTAGCGTGTATAAGTCGCCAGACACCAGTTCGAGTCGCGAGTCTAAAGCTTACTATCGGACTTTCTATCTGATGTGGTGACTTTGCGCCGAATGTAAATATCGACAAATTTACCTTTTCCGTAACTGGTAAGTTTAATGAACTGGCTACAGACTGAGTTATATATGAGCGTTGGCTACCACAGTCTAGCAAAACTCTGCATTGAATTTGTCTGGATTTGGGTTCTGAATGATTACTAACTTTGACAAGACACGTCTGTAGTAATGTGGTATTAACTGCGGTTTTGACATGTAAACTATCCGTTTGTATCGGTTTTGTTACTTCCACCAACTTTGTGGGACATAGCGCTCGATTGTGGTCACCGAATTTGTTACAGTGCCTACATTTTCGTTTAGACCAGCAATTATTAGCCCTATGACCATCTGACAAACAGTTATAACAACGGTTTCCTAGTCGTGATTTTCTTTCTCGCATTGTTTTATAAGTCGTACATTCATCATTAAAATGATCCTGTCTACAAAATATACCTCTACTCATTTTCTTTTTAGGTGGCTCAGTGTTCTTATCTGAGGATTCTTGCGGCCTTTTACGAGATGGGACCTGGGGTTTATTATTAACTTGTCTATTGTCAAACTTAGGTTTATCTCTCCTGGTGTTCGTGTAACGACGTTGGTGACTGTTATTTTTAACTTCTTCAGTTCGTACGTGTAAGGAACCCAAAGTAATATAATCTGATCCGTTTTTACGATCACCGGTACCCGCGTCTACATCTCTCGTATTTACAACGTCCCTCTTCAATCTATTCGATGTTTCTCTAGCCGATATAATGTACTCTAAATACTTCCTTATGCTATCAATCGATTCGTCTTCACCGGACATTTTCATTCTTAATTCATAAATTAAATCTTCAGGAAATTTCTCCATAATCATAACTCGGAGGTGATTATGGTTAACGTCTTCACCTAAGGAACTCAACACCCTTAAGTGTCTTTCGATTTCATTAAGAACGTGCCTACAGTCCTTAACTTGATTAGTCGGTGCGGCTTTGATTCTATACAACGCTACATAATGCGCATCAATAATCGCGGCAGGTTTGCCATATCTCTCTTTTAACGTATTGACAGCTATACGGTAATTCTTGTGTGTCGTATCTAAACCTTCAATTGCCTGTTTCGCATCACCTTCAAGGACCGACTGAAGGTACAATAATTTATCCACATCACTAATATTCCTGTTATCTACATTTGATGAAAACTGATCCCAAAACTGGTACCACTTGAGAACGTCACCGTTAAATTTTGTTAGTTCCATTCTAGGTAATTTGCTACTGATATTGTGGTTTTCACTAGTCGCAGAAACGGTACCTTGATTCCGACCATTCCGTTTAACGTGAACCTCTATTTCTGATACTAAATCTTCAGCTTGGATTTGGGTAGACGTATACTGGCTAACCTCATCTACGTCAGGTGCTGTTGTTATTTTACAGTAATTGTGAATCTCCGAAACAAACCGCTGATTGGCACCTTTCAATTTCGATCCGATAAACTCTAAATCGTTAAAGTTGGCATCACCATCTGCTAATTTTGTAAGGGCACACTGAGCTGAGCTTATATGCGACTGAACTGAGTCGTAGATTATCTTTAAGCGAGTTCGGATGGCGTCCTCCATTCTGAGTAAGTACAGTACCTACAAGCGCAAGGAGCAAGATTGCTAACTGTTATCTTCGTAAATGTAACGTCCGATATCCTAAAACAAAGTTTTAATTTCATGTTAACAACTCTAAATTGTAGCTTCTCGATGATATTAGCTTCACAAAAAGGATTATTCAAGCTAGTAAATAATGTATTCAGATCTTATTTAATAAAATAGAACTGAGTAGATAGCTAAATAAAACATGTGTCTGATATCCGTCCGAAATCGGTACGATGTCGGCCCGTTACCCTATCAATACACTGATCACAATGTTACTGTCTGTATATGCAGCTATGGAGTATGATACTATCGTATGCTTATAATTACTGTTGAACAAAAACAAAGTACCTACCTAGTGACTTTTCATAATTGACCATGAGCGCATTTTAAACAAAGGACACGTATTCTGAACTTAATTCGATGTAAAAACACAATCTCTAAGCTCCTCGCAACGCACAATACTTATAGGTATTCACTTTCGAAAATAACTAATAAAATTTAAATGCACATGCACACTCAAAGCAAGTCTGTAATATCTATGAAGAATTAAAGTTCGCGCTAAAATAGCTCATAAGTACGTAATTATTCTTTTATCGGATGATCGGGTGACTTCTACTAGCTAACCATCTACCCGCTTGGTTATACATGACCATTGTGGTCGACATTACAGGTACCCCCCATGCTGTACATGTCGATTCAGATCGGCGGCGGGCTTTGTCGCGCGTATGGCGTGACCGCCTTGGGGCATTTAAAGAAAAAGTCATTTATTTCGCTCAAAAATCGATCTGTTATCGATTATCTCGAATCTCCGCAAAATTTCCTACACCATTAACCACTATTAACCAACGGTCAACACTAGTCGAGCCCTGTACCTAACAAAAGGATAAAAAAATTCGACAGTTCGCCTTTTGTTTATTTCGTAGTACCTACTTTTGTTTAATCTTTGTACGTCACCGGAATATTTGCATCCAACCTATGTGTTTACACGACCGTCAATCATAATAACAAATGTGAGAAGTTGTTTATCTTAACTCGTAGTTCACAGTAGACAAGGTCTAGACCCTGCGGTCCTAATAATAATGATCCCAGCATCTCCACCATGTCGCCAAGTACCTTAATGCTAGGTACCTAACGAATATATGTACTGGTTTACGTCACTGAGTACAATGCACAAAATAAATGCTGTGAAAATAACATTAGGTAACTGAGAATACCATGGTCTGTGTACCCAATACGACTGATCATCTGAAACTGAGACTGATCACTGAGCTGGTTGATTGTGGGGGTTGCCCCCCAAGTGGCCTCCAAACCTCCCCATATAGCCACCCCATGCCTCGCATAACTGAGCTGATCTGAGTGTCACCCTGGTAAAACTGATCTGGTAATCTGAGCCCTGGTCGCAACCAGTCCGAACGCATCGGTTTCTGAGTAGGTACACAAGACAGTGTCACCCTGGTAAAACTGATTCTGGTAATCTGAGCCCTGGTCGCAACCAGTCCGAACGCATCGGTTTCTGAGTAGGTACACAAGACACATGGTTAAATCTGAGAACTGCACGCATGCACTGAGAAAGGATAAAATCACTTACTGATGTTGCCTCTGCGCCGTCCGGTCGATCAATGCTCAGCCAGCTCGCTCGGCCCGCCGGTCGCCGCTCCGGCCGTGACGTCAACAACAAGCCACCTACCTACCTATGTAACTATGTTTATAGCTTCGCGTTCGCGACACATAATTATGTCTAGGTAACTATGTATCTACACTTTATATCTAGGTAGGTAACTAGCTACACTTATTATTATTATTTATTAATATCTGGGCAACCGAGCTTCGCTCGGCTTAAATAGCTGTTCCCCGCGGTTTAACCCACGTTAATTTCGGAGATCCCGCGGGTATTCTGAGATAAAAGTACTACCCTATGACCTTTCCTGTACCCTTGACAACGTGTAGTATGCAATAATTAATTCACCCGCGTTGATATCAGAGTTCGCGCGGGAATTCCAGAAATGAATCCTAGCTAGATCGATTTATGGCCTCCGAAATCTCCTGTATACAAAATTTCATGAAAATCGTTGGAGCATTCAGATTAGGGTAATTTTATCTCGGAATTCCCGAAGGATCTCCGAAATTAACGCTGGTGAAATCTCATGAAATTTTGCATGCACGTTGTCAGGGGTAAAGAAAACCTAGGGATATAGGGTACTAACTACTTTGCATCTCTGAATTCCCGCGGGATCTCCAAAATTAACGCGGGTGAAACCGCGGGGAACAGCTAGTCTCATATATTTATATGGGATTACAAAGTTATTTGTGCAGTTGGTACATATAACTGCATATATAACTTTGTAATTCCATACATTTATATGGGATTACAAAGTTATTTATGCAGTTGGTGTATCTAGAAAACTGGACCGAAATTGCAAAATATTTTAATTTTTCCTTGATTTATACAATAAACACTAATTGTATTCTAAATTTCAAACTTCTATGTCTGCTAGAAGTGCCTTAGAGTTTTGATGATCGGTCAGTGAGTGAGTGAGTGAGTGACCTACAAAATTAAGAAACTTTGACTAGTTATAATTCTTAAACTACTGGTTCAAATCGAATGAAATTTAAACTATACCGTCTTTATACAATACCTGCTTGTTTACTAAAAATTCAGGCTTCTAGTTTTATCCACAACGAAGTTATAGGGGGTCGAAAATGGCCTGAATTGCTTCGAGAAAAGGATAGTACGGCCGTGCCGCTTTTGTTGCTCGACTTGGCGGGGGCACTGCCGTGCCCCCAGATTATGATCATGATGGGATCACTGGACACTGAGCAAATAATGACTGCGTTTTAAGAGTCGGCACTTTCATACTAATCGCTGAAATCTATAATAGTACATTGTTATCCTAGGGGTGAAAGTAAGTCTTTCTTCCGAGGATAACGCTGTGCTTTTCATTACGAATGCAAGGAAAGTCAAAATAAAAATAGGAATTAGCTAAAGAGAAAAATGAGTGAATTTTATTTTACCTAGATCAACCATTAAGTGTGCTACTGGCCAGTATGCCCCCTATGACATAAAAAAAAAAAACTTGAGTTTCTGCAGTATCCAGCTGTCAGTTGAAAGCGATTCTCCCTAGGGCTGAAAAGTGTTACTTTCAACCCGCTTCTCAGGCAACTTCAGATCTACTTTCCGAGTATGAGTAATGAAAAAGCATTTTGTGCTAACTTTAACTTTACCAATGTGACGCGGTCAGGGGGTTTTGGTTAGGTATTCCAAAGTTGGTAAGGAAGTTATTGCATAGATCCATAGTAATTATTACTTCAAGGCAGTGTCAATGGGCTAGATGGGATCTTGGAGAAATCGAGAGAACTCTTTAAATATGCCTAGGCACAACGATAGCGATTTGGGTATTTTTTATAGTAAATCGTTCACATGCTGATGAAGATTGAAGACCATAGATGGCCCAGTGGCTAGTGGTAGGTACTACTCAATAATAAGTATTTCACGGGTTGCGATTCGATCGCTTTAAAATTATTTGCGGAGTTTTATCCGAAGTCGAACACACACCACTGAGCTATCATCGCTATTTTATAGTATTGTTAGTTTTCATTAAATCTATTATTATTATTTATCTAGTCAAGTAGGTTGAATACATAGCATAGGGGACTCTTGTACCTATGTTGTATGGATTGTGTCATACAAGATACAAGCGTTGCGTGTCGAACATTGTGCTCTCAGCGGTGTTTGCAGGCGCACGTGGCGACCGCGCCATTGCACAATATTCATAACGCGCGTTCTAAGATTCTAGCCCGCTGCTCTCGCCGCAACCTATCAACCACAAGCCATAAGTCACATTACGAAATCTGTTAAACCTTCAGGCGATCTCAATGCTGACTGAAACATTTATAACTTAATAGTGAAGTTGTGTTAAAAATGTTCTTATGTTTATTATATTAAGTGATCATTTTTGAATGGGAAGTTTCGTAAAATAGCTAAAAATGACGAGAAGGGTCAGTCTTGGTATTTTGTTTGCAACGCTGTTGTGTTCTCTGACCTCATCAGGTGAGACTGGTAATCAATTAATTGTATCTTATTATAAAAAAATGTTGTCCTTTGTTTTTTTAGGTATAGGTAATAAATAGTCTATAGCTGTGCTCGCGACTTTGTTCGTATTGTTGAAGATTTTACTGAAGTCTGAACTCTACCTTTTTTGGCGGTTAAAAATTATTCTTTGCTGAGTTTACAGAACGTCTGTTTTGAATCTATAAATGGAACATTTTTAAACACGAACGCATGCATCGGATTCACCATCTGTGAGTGCAGCGGGAATTTCATTTGAAGCTTTATTTATAAATGCGAAAGTAACTCTGTCTGTCTGTCTGTTACGCTTTCACGCTTTAACGACGCAACCGATCATCATGAAATTTCACATACACGTTGTCAGGGGACAGAAAAGGACATAGGGTACCTTTTATCCAGGAATTCCCGCGGGAACTCCGAAATTAACGTGAGGAACAGCGAATCACTAAAACGGTTGAAACCATTTTGACGGGACTTTCACTGCTAATTTGCTGATGTTATTAGGCGTAAATTAGGTTACTTTGGAGTTCCTGCGGGAATTCCGAAACTCACAGGGTGAAACCGAGGGACACATCTCGTAGATAATATAAATTAGTTTATTAGAGGCATCATAATATTTTCGTTGCTCAATAATTTCAGATGATCTTGTCGACAAATCGCTTTAAAATCAAAATTTGATTAAGTCTGTCAGGTAATCACTACATAGTATAAAAGAAAGTCATGGAAAGTCGCTTCCCGCAAGTCTGTCGTCCCTATGTATGCTTAGATCTTCAAAACTACGCAATGGATTTTCATGCGGTTTTCACCAATAGATATAGAGTGATTCATGAGGAAGGCTTATATCTATATTTTATCCTGGAATTACCGCAGGAAGGTTTATATCTATATTTCATCCTGGAATTCGCTCGGGAACTCCGAAATTACCGCGGGAGAATCCGCGGAGGACAGCTAGTAAAAAAATAATAGGCACGTCCTAATTTATGAAAATATACCTACTTACAATTAGATTAAGCCCATTAAAGTTTAGGAGTGGAAGCTCAACCGGATCGTGGCGTGTACGCGAAATTTTTACTCAATGTATCGCCGTGATTTTAAGAATAGGTACGTAAAAAAAATGTGTCTAAAATTTTGCTGTAAATAACTAATTTTCTGGAAGAAAGAGCACAAAAATAAAAAATAAAATATATTGAATAATCTGTCCTATATATCCGCGCCTGCAAGTGTGAGATATACGTAAATATACACAGGTCCCTAATTTCTAAGACACCACGTCTATGACTGCAGCAGTAGAGCCGGGAGGAAGCAGTCGCGTCAAGCGAGTGCGTCCCAGCGGTGTGCCAGTGGCTCGCGAGCCTGCGCAGGCGTTAGATGCTCCAGATCCGGAGCCGGCCCCCGTCCCAGTGCCGGCCTCTTTCCTCAGCCCATCCGTCAAAGAGTACTTGGAATTGGGAATGGCGATACCTGGTGAGTTTTAACTAAGGAAACTATTTAGAGACATGTTTAGAAAATTGCTGAAATAAAAAAATCTGTTCAATTACCTATGAATAAAATACAAAATCATAAAAATCAAGGGAGTAGAGCTGCCCCCACTCTCGTACCTACTGTAAATTCTGGAGTTAGAGTGAAAAGCGCATGCTGCTTTGATTTATACCAAGTAGGTATACCTATTAACAGTGTTGGAGTAAGTATAATCAGAATCTAGTCAGCGTACAATCTAAATACAGAGAGAGCAAAGTTGATCTGCAGAGGTCCTTATGTTTCTACTGCCCATATCCCTAGCCTGTGATTTATCCGGCCGGATCTATCCGAATGCCATAAGTTGGTCACGGTCTAAGAGGTCCAAGTCGTTAATAACACCATAGATTGCAAGAAAATTTAAATTATTTTCCATTAATCATTATGTCTTGCCACGATTTATAAATTTTAATGTTGTTCTAATTTCTCATAATCAAAATTACTGGAGACGTATTTTTGAATCGTTCAAATTACTTTCGCACACGGAGTCGCAAGATTCGGATGCGAAACCTTGAAATTATTAAGGATTCGCATGTGAATCTTGCGATTCAGTTCGCGAAAGTAATTTGAACGATCGGTCCCTGGTCTTCATCGTGAGGATCCTCCAGCTGTGACAACTGGGATATTTGTCTACGATAATTTCTAATTATAAAACGCTGGAGACGTATAACTACTGGGAATAAAGTCATGACAACCGCAGGGAAATATTTGTGATGAAAATACGTATGTTTAAACCAATGGAGACGTAGGAGCGTTGACTACTGCGAATAAATTCTCTATTACTACCTTAATTCATCAATTCCTGTACTACTAGTAATAAAAACTAGGAAGTACCGAAAAGCTTGGTTCTTAAAAATTGGACCGGTCCCGTAAACCCTCCTCTAATCGAGATTCGAGAGGTTCAGTGTTCGTTTCCCGGTGGGGGTGGACTACGTGCAACGAACACAGCTAGGGTTCCAATTCCCAGTCTTGGCGTGTTTACATATCTATAGTATAATCTATAATAGGTATATGTATATTATTATACCATGTTGGTTTGCTTTCCTCGACACAAACTTGTAGATTATCGTTAGTGTGGGAACCTAGTGGTCTGTGTATTGTGAAATGTTATTAATATGTACATTGTACAATATTATTATTAAATAGTTAAGTGTCGATTTTGTTGGTTTTGTTTAATGACTTGTTACAAAATAAGTAATAATATTTTTCCCAATCGAGTATTATAGATGTCAATTCAATCCATGTGCTTAGTTAACATTTGCTCAAGAAGCCTTGACCTTCTAAGGAGGCAGTCGTCTCCAACAGTAAACAAAACTACTGAATTTACTTATATTTTGTGCTTATACTTACCTAAACTCTATAATTCTGCTTTGCCTAATTTACGTCTTTGTATATTTTTCTTATACTTTTATTATTGGAGTAGGTACGATTATGTAGGTAGTATATGATATTTTTTCTTAATTATTTAGTTAATCCGTTATTAGCAGTGGGTTTAATCATTTTATTATTATAAGTTTACATCAAGATTCAATACTTGTGATTTTAATTTTCAACTTTCAACTTTAAATTTCACTAACATCTACGGACACAACTTGTCTCAAAGTAAACAATTTTTATTTTTATTATTAAACAAGCTGTGCCCCGCGGTTACACCCGCGTTAATTTCGGAGATCCTGCGGGAATTCCGGGATTAAAGGTAGCCTATGTTCTTTTCCATGTCAAAGGCTACATGCATGCCAAATTTCATCAAAATCCGTTCAGCCGTGTTTGCGTGATTGAGTAACAAACATCCACACTTTCATATTTATAATATTAGTAGGATGACCAGCATTTTTTTATATCTCGAGTTCCAGATGGAATTTCGAAAAATCGAAACATGAGTATCTAAGTTAGACCCTTAGCAATACAACAAAAAAAAAACGCATTCAATTTGGTGCAGCTGTTTTTGCGTAGCACGAATACAAACATATAAACAGATAGACAGACAGACAGACAAAAATTCTAAAAACAGTATTTTTGGCTTAGAAGCCAAAATTTAAATATCGATTAAAACCACAGAAACAAACTTAATACCATAGATAGGTGGGTACCAACACATTCATATAATAAGGAATTATCTATATTTAAAAAGATAAAAGAAATTTTACAAAAAAATTTGAAACGGTTTCAAGATTTAAAGAATGTTTGTCAATCAAGTACACATTGAAACGGCTGAACATATTTGAGTGAAATTTGACACACTGATAGAATACTTAACCTATGTTCTGTATTAATAAATCAGATAATTTTGTTTTAGAACTCTTGAGGATTTCTTTAAACGATTGTAAATGCGAAAGTTTTGGAGTGCGTGCATGTTTGTGGGTTAGTACCTATGTGTGTTACTCGTTCACAGTAAAATGCACTGGATCGATTTGAGTGGGCTTAGAGTCACTCATTGAGTCGACTATTTTTTTCTTATTTATCTCCCATAGATATCTATAAATAGTTTTAAGTGCTGTGGATTAATAAATAAAATAAAATAAAAATTATATATATAGTTTGACGTTTTTTTTTATGATTTCTAACATGAGAAAAATCAAATCAGTCACCAAGTGTATTTAAGTAAGAAGGTTCCTATACTTATACCAATGGTTGCCTATGAAATCTTATTCCTCTCGCATTAGGAGACTTCCGAAATTTCGTCTTGTATTAAACTCCTATGTATATATTATGTTTAAGTTATTCAAATATTTTCTTAAAGATAAAAATGTTTACGAGAAACTACTTTCTATTGAGTAACACTGATTAGAACATGTTAAAATATCAATAATAATATTATGTACAATTTTTCAACCCTATCATCAGCAAATATGCCTGTGTTTACGTTTGAGGTGAGAGTGTGGACTAGTTAAGCACTGGATGAAAGCTTTAAAACTATGTATGCGACTTTTTCCATCGAGATTTGCTAATAAAATGAATATAATAATAGATTAAGTAGGTATAGATAGTATTTCGAGACTGTCTCGGGTTTCCGGGTAAAATATATTATACCTATCTTACGATTTGCGTGTTAATTCAGGGTAGGTATAGGTATAAGCTAATTTCCAATCTTTCCAGTCGAATCAGCGTGAAGGAGTGACAATCATACGTATACATAAACTTTCGCATATCTATATACTAGGTGCCTATAGTAGGTAGGTAGTTTGGTGAATATTAAGAATAAGACTGACGCGTTAGTTAATTTAACTAGCTATAAGTATATCGGCTAGAAGTCGGGAGCACGGGCAGTGGAGGTGAGCGTTCATGCATTGTAAAGGGGCCCCATTAAACCTACACCTGGGTCGCAAGTCCCAGGCACTGCTCCGTGTTCCCTACGGATATGTGGTATGCTGTACAACTTCTATTTTGGTGCAATTAATTGTAAAAGTTTCTAGTTCGTTCTCAATGTGTCGCTCAGCTAATAGTCTCGGTCATGCCTGCCTTCAGTTACATTGTGTTATGTTATCATCATCAGTTAGTGAGCTATCATATTATAACAATTCAGATAACTATCTGCTATCTGGTACTATGTTACTTTCTATTCTACAAGTAAATAAATTGGTTACATTTCAGTATAGTAGGCTGTCTTACGTACCTATATTAATCATTACAATGGTTTAATTGACATATTGAATTGCATATTGTTCGATTGTTGGAGCTCTTTCGCTTTTAGCCACCATGCTGTACTTATCTACTTGACCTTGCTCTCGCTTGTCTTTGTTTCAGTTCTTAATTGTACTAACATTGCTAACAATCAGGCATTAAGAGCGAGGTCGTAATCATGGCGCGGTTTTTGGGAAATATCTCAGATATACCTACTTTTATAAAGTGAGAAATAAAGTTTTATGGATAGACCTTTATAATAATTGGAATTGATAGAGTTCTAGTTATTTTATTTTTAAGTCCATATATTTATCAATAAGGCCCTTATGCTTTCGTTTGTATTTCTTCTGGGTAAATTTTAAACGAAAATAAACTTTTAATAAGAAAATATAATTTATTTTAATTGATGTGCAAACACTATGGCAGTCCACTGCATCCGTGTGCATCGCCTGTGATTATGAAATCTCCGGTAATCTGAGTCTGAGTGTAACCTACCTAAAACCTACTGATCTTTTAGCACATAATACGTACGCATGCTTGGACTATCGCGAATTCCTATTAAGAGTAGGTTTATATTAAATTAACATCTTCTACTTCAATTTTGTATTTTTGATATTATGTATTTAAATTAATATATTACGATAGTTGTTGTACCTACAGTCTACACGGCTCCGGACCGCTCTCTTAATATTTGAAAAAACGCTGGCTCCACTGTCGCTCTCCCTTTGTAGTGCTTTCTACGCTTATTCTTTACGCTTTTGCTCTCACTACCCTTTACGTGAGCCGATTGCGATGACACAAAGCCACTTAAGTTAGACATTGCAATGCAACTGTAAAAACTATCCGTTCATCCTTTATTTTGCAAAGCAAGGAAATTCCGTACAGACAGAAGAATTCTAAAAATTGTTGTATTGATTCTCGCTAGTGATATCGGACTTTATTTAATTTTAAATCACTTTAGCTTTAAATTAGTTTAACGTATGGAGTTATAAAAAATAGAGTTAAGTTTAGCGACTTAGACAAAAGTGCATTCATTCGTATCAATTGCCCTGACATTATGTTTAGCGCAGTTTTGAGGTCAACATGAAGGCAGTCATGTGTGAGCACAAGAGTAATCATTAAAATTATGCGGACCCACTGAGACTTCTTAATAATTATTGGGTATCAACTTTGACACGCAATTGAATATTACCTATTTATATTATAATAGATGTTCGTTGGGCTTTATACAATGTTTAAACATACCTATACGTATACAATGTCAGCAATTTTGAAATGTTTCTTTACAAAAGAAGTACAAATCTACTGGGTGAGTTGGATCAGAGGTCTGTACTCGAAGTGGAACTAAAGATAAAACAATAATATAAAATTTAAGAGCATCTGCAATATCCAAGAACCTGCTTAAGATATTTCTTCAAGAATTGTTACATCTTAACCGTACTTAGGTATTTAAGTACAGTTTAAAGAATTTAAAGTGCGAGTAGGTACGTTGTACTTCGGTTACAGTAGCTATAAATAGAGTTGCCCTAGTGGTCTTACTTACATATAGAGGCAATCTTCATATAATACAGTACCTACATAATATATTCATGTGTTTACGAGTAGTAGATGAGCTGAGAGAGAAACAAAATGAAAATCTAGATTGTTAAGCTGCAGTCAGATTAATTCCATGCAAAAGTGCAAATTTAATGCATATCTAGGTACTTAGGTTTCTACTCCACCTGAAATTGCTATTGCATTGAGGCTACTTGGCTGATAATATAAAATAATGAGTGCATATGCTTTAGCAGAAATATTTAAAACACTTTTGTCTATGTATGTGGACTTTATAGTAATAGCGATTGCAATAAGATTCAATGATTGTGAAAAGTGATACCACATTTCTGCTGCAGACTGTACTTGCAAATACTCGCACGTAGGGAAATTCGCAAATTCCAACAAAACGCCCTCTTTTCAAAGTAAAGGTGACTCGCATCGATGTTTGTAAAGGTAACCATAGCCACACGACTTAACCATTGAAGTGAAAAGCAATACATATTCCGATGTTACCTCTAACCTCTAACCTTCCTACCTAATGAATATTCATTAATTATTATCATGCCCATAAAAGTTTCATTCCAAAAATCTTACTGGAGTTATCGCTCACAGCGATCTGCCTTTAAGTTAAAAATCAATCTACAAAATATGTTTATTAAACGTTTTAATGTTCATTATTCCTAATCTTGCTGCTGGAGCTCCAATTTTGAACATCATTGGTTTTAATAGGTACTATACCAGACATAATGATAAATCAGGCGAATATTTGGTTTTATTTGGTTTCGCCACTTGAAGCGTTTTAATAAAAATTCTCTGAACCGGTTTCTTAGCGGCTAGAACTCACTAAACTTGTTGAGAAGAATTCTCTTGACCGCAAAAGTCACGTAAAGGATGAGCATGTTCTTATCAGTTTCTATTTAAACTATATTGCCATTAATCCTTTTTAACTGACTTCAAAAAGGAAGAGGTTCTCAATTCGACTGTAATTTTTTTATTTACAAATAACAGAAAAATATTGTATTTTTTTACCATATTAAGCGAACTGAAATTTTTGAGATTATTAGATACCTACCTACTTTATACCTACTTATCTCCTACGTAGGTACCTAGGTATATTTGTGTGTGAAAATATGTGGTTTATTACAATGTATTTTGCACTGCGAAAGGTAAAAATATGTTTTGAAATTGCGAAGGTTTTTTGTTAAATATACTATAATAATAATGACAAGGTCGTATTTTAGATGTTAACAATAAAGTTGTCAACTTACCACGAATTCAATATACTTAGCATTTTGAGTCACACGTAAAATTCGATACAATAGGTTAAAAGCAAAAATTACGACGCTAACGGCCGCACTTAGAGTCGTTTTAATGATTGTATTATATAATTTTTAGTAAAGATTTTAAAACGAAATTGCCGCATCCAAAGACGTTCATTAAATTAATGTTAATTGGCATTTGACAAATTAAGTTAACGACTAAAAAGTTACTTAGGTAATTAGGTATGCCAATTAACATTTCAAATTTCAAAATATCTTTATTACTTCGGATCGGTACAATCACTTATAATCGTCAGCAAGCGGTTCTTAAAATTAAGTTGATGAATTACTGTCAGTTCGGAACGCGCGCTCTACTGAGAAGAACTGACAAGAAACTCAGCAGCGTTGTCTTTTTTATTATTGGTACAATCAGGTAGCTTGGTACTACTTATAAAATAGGATTACAAAATAAATATTATTATTTATTTTTTTTAGTAGTTTGATGAACGTCTCCGAATGTGGCAATTTTGTTTTAAAAATCTTTACCTAAAAATGAAATAATCATTAAAACGACTCTGAGCGCGGGCGTAAGTTTTCACTTAATAACCTGACGTTAATGAGTTAAAAACTTACCGCCGCACTCAGAGTCGACTTTAATGATTACTTAGTTAAGTATAGATTTTTAAAACAAAATTTCCGCAACCAGAGACTTTCAGTAAATTAATGTTAATTGGCATTTAATGAGATGTAACTTAATTAGTTAAATGCCAATTAACATTAATTTATTAAACTTGTCTGATTGCGGCAGTTTTGTTTCAAAAATCCATACTTAACTAAGTAATCATTAAAGTCGACTCTGAGTGCGGCGGTGAGGCAGTTTTAAAAATGAAGTGTTAATAACGGTGCTCATTAATGCTTACTGACAGTGTGTATGAGTAGGTAAAGAAGACGTTTTACATCAGACATCAAATGCGTCATTAAACTTAACCGAGACCGTAGTTTTATTTAGTTACGCAACAAACTTAATTGTAATTGTAAAATATGCAATTAATGAAATGAAAGAACGGTGGATAAAATATGTGTAGGTATCTTTCTTGACAAGTTGACCCGCGTGAGTTTCTGAATTCCCGCAGATACTTTTTTTTTATAAAATGAAAGTAGCCTACGTCACTCCTTAAATAAAATCAGCTATCTGCCAGTGAGAGTCCCGTTAAAATCAGTTCAGCCGTTTCAGACATGTAGTTGTAGTTTCAGAGAGAGAGAGTATTAGATGTTACCGCTTTGAGGCTTAAAACTTATTTTTACCCTTAATATCTCTCTGTCAACCTAATGGTTTACTGTTACAGAATGCCGCAAGGCATTAAGTTCGCCATTTGTACCTTTATGTTCATGAAAGAATAAATAAATAAATACCAATTTTATTTATTACTTATTACATTATCTATATGAGCTTGTGAGTATTGTGAACGGCTCAACCTCAAAACAGAGCCGTGACTGTGTTTGCTATAATGTTGTAGTTGTTGAGTTACGCCATGTTCAGTGTGGCGAAATCTATTTCATTCGTCCGGTGTTCATTATCATAATTAATTAATTATAATGTGATAATTTCTGGTGGTCAGATATTTTTCTACTTTCATAGTTTGACTGTACATACTACCTACATATTTAGACCGAAAAATACCTTTAAATATAATTTAATTAGCTGTTGCTTGCAGTTTCACCCGCGCCAATAGGGATGTTGACTACTATTGAAAAACAAAATTCTAATTAGTCCGTCAGTTAGAAAATAAAAATACAATAAACACGTATTTTTTGCTTTTTTAAATAAATTAAAATATACAGAGATAAAGCGCATTAAAGTTTAGGATGAGGAGGTCGTGACGTCACTAACCGCAAAACCGCCATACAAACTGTCAGAATAGTGACGTCACGCGAAATTTCAACTCAATATATCGCCGTTATTTTTTGATTACGTAAAAAAAGAAAAAATACGTGTCCAATATTTTTTAATAATCTACAAGACGGACTAAAAAATAAAAATTAGTCAACATGCCCATTTCGGAGACGAAGGCGTGAAAGCGTAACAAACAAACAAATAAACTAACATGCGCATTTATAATAGCAAGGATTTCCATCGTTGTTTAGAATTTTCGACGCCTTTGTGCAACCAAATAAAAAAAAACTTGACATAGCAGACATTCTTTATTATTTACGTTATACTATGTTGACAAACTGAACTACGCATTTCATTATGTTTATCAGCAATTAATATTCTTTAGGTAAGTATATAGTCATTTAACATATTATAATTTGTCTGAAGCTGATTAAAAGGCTACTTCAGAGATTTATTTACTAACTTAATGTTATAGTATATTTTATAAATATAAAAAGACGATTTATGGACAGATAGTAAAATCTAAAAAAATAAATTTGTCTACAAAGTAAAATTTTACTATTATAGGTTTAGTAAAACTTTCCAAATTTTTAATACATTTAACTTTATTCTCAAAAACAAGTGTAACAGCATTCAAAGTTATCTAACCTTACTGAAATTTCTTTTGATTTCGAATGACTTAGTTGGCATAAACAAATATTAATTTATTATTTTTTTATTGTTGACAAAGTTTTCTCGTCATAATCATTACAAACATTTATACCTTAAAGTAGTAGGTATATTTTATAAGATTTGACCAAACTAGTTTTACTAGTTTTGCTTTGAAGATATAAAACCGACATCGTCTTCTATTTTTCGTATTCAATAGGAGGCCAATTAGTTTAAGAAGACCTTTAAAGTATAAAAATTTTGCTGATGGATCATTTAATCGATCTTATAAAAGGTTAATTGTTTTGATATCGTTATTGATATCGGCGAAACAATAATATTGCTTTAATTAATTTTCATTGATCGTGTTTCCGACAACCTTGGTTTTATATTTTTATTGCTCACAAAAAACAAATTACTTTGGAAGGAAATTTAATGATTTTATAAGTCCGAGGAAAATTCTATCTTCATAATCTATATGTAGATAGATAGCCTAGGTATTATTTAAAACCTTTTTACTTTTTGTACCTACTTACTTTTATTTCGAGTTTATATAGTTTCTTTCTATAACTTATTGGACATAAGGTACTTTTTATCCCGGAATACCCGCAGGAACTTCGAAATTACCGTGGGTGAAACCACGGGCCACAGGTAGTATATATATTATATATGTAAAAAAAGTGTGGGTGTCAGCTCCGACACACGGCTGGAGTTTACTCCTCATTTTTATTATCTCTGCTTACTGTAAACTAGCTGTGCCTCGCGGTTTCACCCGCCGTAATTTCGGAGTTCCCGCGGGAATTCCGGCATAAAAAGTACCATATCTCCTTTTCTGTACCCCTGACAACGTGCATGACAAATTTCATCCAAATCCGTTCAGCTGTTCTTGCGTGATTGAGTAACAAACATCCAAACATCCACTTTCACATTTATAATATTAGTAGGATAGATGTGAAAGTGTGGATGTTTGGATGTTTGTTACTCAATCACGCAAAAACGGCTGAACGGATCAAGAACAAAAAACAAAAACGGATGTCGGGAATAAAAGTAGTTGTATAAAAACCTTTCACACAGGCGAAACCGCCGGGCACAGCTAGTTTATAATATTAGTAGGATAACAACGTCTTGTTGCCATAGAAATAACTACGTCTACCTCTCATGACCTATTCACGAAGATTCAGTTTGTTATTAGTCACTAAAAAAACAAAGCGTGGGCTGCCGGATCATAACCCATAACGTTTGGTTTTACTCCCCATAAATTTTTATACCCCGGGCTTATATATGAAAATCGATTCTTAAGGAGTAAACTCCAAAAATATTGCAACTATTTTCATTGTCAAGTGTGTCAGATAAAAGGTTATGACATATTGAGGTGTCATCTCAGTATAAGTGCCTACATCCATGCGTTGGCTTGGTATTATGTAATATGTAATCGTATATCCGTATAAGGTTTGCTTACATGTAACCGTGAAACATAATATAAAGATGACCTTGTTTTCGATGGCCTTAAGAGGATTTTACTCTATTATATGGAAATAAAAAATATAAAATATAAGCTAGCTTTAAAAGATGAATTCCCTACACATCACATTTACAATGTTTTTTTATTTTACTTTTACAGTCTATACCTACTCTACACTGATCAGATATAGGTATATTATGTGTTGTCATAATGAATGCATAAAGTCGGATGAGATTACAGATGGACAATCGAGCCAGTTTAAACTCGGTGCTTGGGTTTAAGCCCATATCATGAGATGTATTGTGTGTGAAACATAAAAGATAATAATGATAAGTACGTATCATAAACGTAAAGAATTCCAATATAGAAGCAGTTATTAGATATAGAGAACTCAAGTGAATAAAGTGTTATAAAATATAATATGCTAACAGATATTACCTGCATGCGATAGAGTTTCAATAATCGTATCATCTTCAAGGTTAGTTGATCTATTCGAGTATTCTACAATGTTATAATGATGGATCGAAATAAAGTTTTTACTACTTGTTCGATTTATAGATGGGCAATCAATTTGATAGGCAAACAACAAAAGCACCCGGGTCGATTGCCCATATATATGAGACCAAAAACGTAGAAAGTATAATAATTATATAGATAAGATGCTCTGTTGCAGATTGTAGATAAAGGCCTACAAACTCTGTCTACCAGTAAGATCGGCGATATTTATTAGTCAAATAAAACGAAAAAATTGGCGGCAATGGTCTTAAAGTCGAAGGATATGTGATTGTAAATTGTTTTTTTAAATCCGTCTATGTAAATTTACATATTAATATTATAATAATAATATTATAATAATATTCTTAAAGAACGCTTTAATTTCATTGCTTCGGGTTCCTCCAGACTGCCGCGTTCCTGTAATAATTATCTTCTCTCCACTCCTATCCATTCTACCGTCTTCTACAAAAAATCCTACACTGTCCAAGCCATCTCTTTATGGAATTCTCTGCCTTCAACTATAAGAGATTCTAAGTCTATATCCATCTTTAAGTCACGTCTTCACGCATATTTCATGTCGCTTGTTCCTTAGTTATTGCAGTTTCTGTATACATCATCATGTATTTAGTATATTTCTATAGTTTTTATTTATTTATTTCATTATCTTCACTTTACCTATCTATGTATTGCATTTAATATTTCTTATAATACAATTTTTTTGATTTAATTTGCTGTGTTGCTGCACCACCTACCTATCTTTTCTGTAACAAACATCTCCATACTCCGCCCGGTAGCCTGGAAGAGATCGCTTTATAGTGATAAGGCCGCCTTTTGGAGCCACTTAATACTTTCTGTTTCTAAATATTTTTTTATTGTACTGTTTGTGGTGTTCAATAAAGTGTTTTTCATTCATTCATTCATTCAATAGTTTTTTTTAAAGATATTGTGACGATAAGAACATTTCATTGTATAGGTACTTATAATGATTTGGCTTAAAATAGTTAACTATGCAAATATAAAATAGTTGAAATCGTGGGAAATGCGAGTATGCAAGTGTTTAATGTAAGAAAGTCATCTGCTCCAACATTTTTATAATTTTTAAAATTCATTTCGGCGTAGAGTATTTAAACAAATACTTTGTGACATCCTTCACAAACGAAGGGATTTCTTTCAAATTTTAAATTTGTACCACCGCGGTTGCTTTTACAGGAGGAGCAAAAAACCGGAAATCGTTTTGTTAAAAACAAATCTTCCATAGCTTAACGATTTTGGTAATTTTAATTTCTCTAAGACTATAGATCCTTTTTGATAGTTGTGAGTATGTAGCAGCGTTCGTTATACGCGAAAAGTGGCAAAAATACAAAAAAAAAAATTCGAAAAAAAAAAAATTACACTTGCTTTGTTTTTCCATAGAGCAGCTGATCGGCACAAACTTGCTTCTGGTATAGTAGGTTTTTTAAAATTAGTAATTACTTAAATAAAGGTCTATAGTTGCTTCCCACCTCTTTGAGAGAAGAGTGCATCAATGTACGTATAAAGTAGTAGTAGTAAAGAAAATAACATAAGGAAATCTATTTTACTGATCTGGCAAAACTTCCTGGTCTATACCTACGTCTGTAAGGGTCAAAGGTACAATGAGCGCCGATCTCTGGCGACTACTTAGGTTGTGGCGTTACTAAAGACTCTCATTTAATTTGATTAGTCGATTGTAAAACCATCCACATTTAAAGCTGTTAGTTGTATTCGTAATAATTTTATAAATAAGTCATATTATTAATATTAAATGTGTAATAATTCCGGCGCAATTTAAATATAAGTACACCGTGTTTTTGAGCGTAAGCGTAAGGTTGGATATTGTGCTAAATGCATCTAGTACGGAAGTTACCGCCAAGTTGATATGTAGAGGCACTCAGCAGTTTAATTTAGTATGGTGTCGTAAATTACAAGTAAGGGTGAAACATCATTATGTAAGAAACTAAATGCCGGGTGAAACAATTACATAGAGACGTAATTGAGGTTCGAGTAAAAGGTTAGCGGTTTTATATGAAATGTACGATTTTTGCAAATTTTATTTAGCATGATGCGCCCATAGTATCAAATTAATACAAAGAAATCATTATAAACTTCTAAGACAGTAGACAGAGCTTCATAATTTTTTTCTAATCTCATACAAAAGACATCAACGAGCTTTACAAGTTTGAAGAACAAGATAATGTTGTTAACAAAATCTTTTGAATTATAGCCTACCCAATACCCATATCTTATTTAGTATATTATTGAAATATTTTACATTTAAATATATTTTTGTTTATTATGATTTTCTAGGAAAACCAGGAACTGATTACCCCATCCTTGGTGCAGTGCCGTACACAAACTTCTATTGCGACGAGCAATCATACCCGGGATTTTTCGCTGACATGGAGACGCGATGCCAAGGTAAACGTTGATATATTTATTAGTAACGCCTGCAAATCTACACTAATATTATAAAGAGGAAAGATTTAAAAAATATAAAAAATTCTTTTACCGTTAAAATGCTCCATTATTTTTGAGTAACTTCGGCTATTTTTTTTTTTTTTTTTTTTTTTTCATTTATTTATGACAACAAACGGTTATGTACATTGTAATGGAACATCAAAAACAGAAATTTACAATTAACCAAACAGTGTCACTAAAATATGTAAATCTAGAAATCGCATAACTTTGACTTTAACTATATTTAACTTTGGGCTATATTTACTACTTGAAAAATCCCTACTAAAACTTCAGTAATGCAACTAACCCTAGGTAAAAAAATTAACCTTAAAATGTCTTTCATCGCATGCGCTGCGGAAACTTTTGATGATAGAACAAAAAAGGTTCTAAAATATTGAAGAACAAAAATCAATATTTATAAAACACTTCGTAATATTATAATTATTATGTCTAACTAGTGTAGTTATGCCACTATAACTACTTTTTTACATTTTAAAGTTGATAGAAAGCCGACCAAAATCAGACCATGTTATCGATATTTTTATATTAATCCTTATCCAAATAAATTATTTCATACTAGCTGTTCCTCTCGGTTTCAGCCGCGTTAATTTTGAAGTTCCCGCGGGAATTCCAGAATTAAAAGTACCTTATGCCTGTACTGAGAAGGACATAAATGGTACTTTTGCATAAGCAAAATTTCACTATTCAAAAGTCAATCTTAAAATATAAATTATAAATTGTTATTAATTATAATTGTATATAAATTGTTTAAAAATTCTATTTTAAGTAATTTTTTTTAGCTAATTTTATCAAAATAGCATACCAAAGGTTTTCTTGGCAAAAAAAATATTATATTCTCAACTTTTATGATTCCATCTTAATTGACTAGGAAGACCTTGCCTTACTAAATCAAGCCTTATATCGCAGTGACCTCATAGGTTAGGTAGTGGGTATAGATACTGCAAAAAAATGACCCGGAAAATAAGCTAAATATATGTATACACAAAGGTTGAATTTAAGACGTGAGATCCGCTTTGTGATAATTAAATTACATAGTTTTGATAACGATTAAAAATATTGTTGTGACATTCTTATAAGAATAATTTCGTAATTAATTAAATGAAGCAACTTAGTAAATGGTCAGCCTTCAACTCTTCCATATATTCGGTGTTTAACATCATATTTGTAATATTTCTGTTTATATGTAAATGGATAGTGGCCTAATGCACATTGTGTATTACTAACGCAGACAGTGCAACGAGCGCAAGGGGACTAAAAACGCACACACAATTGCACTAGTTATTCAAACAATCCAGGTTTAGGTGCTATTACAAGCCAATTTTTAACGTGTCTATTTAAAAGTGTTTTGTAAGTTTAAACTGCAATGTAAATATTATATTTAACATCCAAATCGATGTCTTCTCTCTTCGAAAGGTTCTCGTATATACGTACCTAATATATGTGCTCACTTCTTAACAAGTGCTAGTTTAATTTGATAAACCACTTTCGAAAAACTTATTAATAAATAATTGTGCATGATAAATGCATTTTGTACAATATAGGTCTAGCCTTGTTCCAGATTCAAAAGTTATTTAATACCAATCAAATTGGACCATGACATGTGACTGAATTGCGTGAAAATAAATGACTGAGATTACAATTAAAATTGCTCTATAGACCTTTGTAACTTTTATAGTCGAATCATCCAAAAAAATTGGAATGATAATAAATAATAATTATTTTTATAAACTCCGTAAACATTGTGATGTGGTTGAAAAGACATCAAAAAGCTTCTCATGCGCCACTGGTTTAGTCATCCGTGGGTACAGCGCATCTCTAGAACAAGGCCAAACGGGTGATAATATAAGCTACATCGTCGTACCTAATGGTTGTTATGGAATAGTCACGATTCTCGCAATTGTCATGAATAGAATTAGGATTAGTTGTTATTTTGTGTTGTACGTTATTAATGTGCAATGTGGGCGTGTGTAACAGGCTCAAGTTACAATTGTAATTCAGATATATAACGGTTGAACGGCGTTATATTATTAACTATGTTTATTTGGTGTGGTTGTTATACATTTTCGAGCAAAAGTTAAAATTTTAATGTAGGTACATCCAGGTGAAACTTTAACTGAACTTATGGTACGATATACGTGTGATAATTATGTATCCACTATGAGTACCTGTAGTTTGTATTTGTTTTGTTTTCGTATCGTATCTATCTTCACATTGCAACGGTTTTAACTGATCTGGGGGTCGTATTCCTAGAACTCATGAGAATGTATGTGTCGTTTCAGCGTGGCACTACTGCGACATCGACGGGCGGCAGGCCTCGTTCCTGTGCCCCAACGGCACGGTGTTCTCGCAGGGCGTCGCCTCCTGCGACTGGTGGTTCAACGTGCGCTGCTCCCTGTCCCCCGCCCTGTACCCGCTCAACGCGAGGCTCTACCGCCGCAGGAAGGACGCAAAGCCGAAAGCGCATCGAGTCATCGATAAACAACTCGTCGATGAAATATTCCTGTAGATTACGTTTAATTTTATATACCTACTAAAAATCTTTAGCTAAGCGCTAACCTGAGATTCAGTTACAAAAAGGAATAAGTCCTATACATAGTATACACCCTGTATATGGTAATACGGTACAGGCCCTTAATATTGAAAAATGCACGATATAACTTTAGGGTTTTTAAATCATATGTTAGGTATATGTTACCCAATTATTGGGGAAATTGATTTTGGGCCAAATTTTTTGGAGGGTTGGTTGAAACCACGATGCATGCATACTGTGATTTATAACAGTTGAAAAACAAAATTGCGCACAAAATAATATTAAAATTGGTAAAATGTTACTGATAAAGCGTGGGATGCTTATCAGTAGAATTTGTTCTTGAATTCGATAAGTAACAAGAAAACAAACATTTAAAGAGCACACCACGGTATTTTTACACGAAAGTTTTTTTTATAATTTAATTCGTGGATATTAAAATAAATATTTTTAATTTTTAATTATAGTATGTACCTACTGTTAACCGGCGCCAGAATTTGTTAATACCTACGGTGCTGCTGGAGTTGCGTATACCTACGAATGTGCCAATTGAAAAATGTCAAAAAAATTAAAAAACAATGTTTATAAAGAAAGGATTGAGGAATTGTTAATTTAGTTAATAATGCAAAATTATTTATTAAGTATATGATAATATCTAATATTATTTACAAAATAATATCATTTTGTTTTTTAAGTATTATACAACCGAGTTGGCGAGACTTTTATCTTTTTTTATTAAAGTTATGAGTTTCATAAATAAAGTGGGTATGCCAAGATATAGGTAGGTAAATATTTTACCCATTATTGACAGAAGGTTTAATCATTAAATGTGTATACTATAGTTGTTAAGTGTTGTGGATTATGTTAAATAAATAAAATAAAATGAAAATTAAATTATATGCGTTCTCAAGATTATAAGACAGTAATGCGTACAGAGATATCGTATTTCGAAGAAATTAGAAATAAAAACGTTTTTGAAGTAAAACGTAAAGCACGTTGGGAGTAAAAAATCGAGCTACTTGTAAATGGGGACATCCCTATTTACCACAATATTCCCAAAACTGTGAAAAGTTCTTATATAAATGTACATTTTTCTTTTTATTTCTGTTACCTATACTTTATGTTAGATACTTTTAGATAGGTAAAGTATAAGAAGTTATTTTACTTAACTACATTGAATGATTTATAATAATTGGTTTAAACGATACAGTGCATGGGCAAAACTTACACGGTGAAACTTTCGTATTGAAACTATGGACGCATTTTAGAGCCAGTCTTTACTAACACAACTGAGAATTTTGCTACGGCAGTGCCTATCATTTCCATAGTAAAATTCTCAATAGTGCATTAAAGACGGGCTCTAAAATGCTTACATTCAATACGAAAATTTCACCTTGTAGTTTTTTGTTACACTGGAAATATTTGAACCCTGTATTACATCTTTTGTTTTAATAAATAATAATAACGAACGAATTTCAGTTTTTCAAATATTGTAAAGACTGTCGTCAAAATATTTGAAAAATCGAAAGTAAGTATGAGTGTAACAGAGGTTGATGAACTCACGAATTACGAGAGACTACTGATCCCACGAGTTCATGAACTGTATTTTAACCCTTGATACTCCGTACTGTTTTCAAGTTACGGGACAGCAAATTATTTGGTAAACATCCTACTTACAGGTATATGTTTTGCTGCTAAAGTCCGACCTGACACTGAAGATCCCAAAAATACTAATTTTACCCGTTGACTAGTTATTGTGATGTTCGTAGGGAACTTTAATTTAGCAAGCGTATATATATCGTATTTTTTTAATTAAAATTTTGTTTTGTAAATCAATTAATATTTATTCAATGAGATGAAAGAAAAGTACCTATCGGAAGAGATATTTAAAAAAAAACTTTATCTAAATCAAACGCAAATGACGGTAGCTATCTAATCGATATGACTGTGTAGCTTACTTTGCTTACATACTCTATGGATTTCCTTTGCTCATTACATTACAGGCTTTAAATTGATTCTCATTTTGTGCAATAAACGACTTACTTAAGTATCTGTGTAGTTATATTTACCTTCTAGTTATTATATATACATATTTGCTAATGATATATGTGTTTGTAATAGACAAGATTATGAACTTGTATGGCATACTATGTCAGTTATTTAAAATCTGCGTTGGAAAAATAAAATTAGCACATTAACTGTAAATCCCTAATCATAAGTAAACCTGTATTATTTTTTGCTACTTCTAAAGCAGTAAAGATACATTATAAACTGAATGAACACATAATATACTACCTTTTATACCTACCGTAGTTTCCAAGTGAATATTGAAATCCACGCGAGTGAAATCGCGAAGAACAGCTAGTTTTTAATATTAGTAGGATATTGGTAAAATTAGTTACAATTTTGTTAAATGTAGACCTAAACCACCATTTATGTACATAAGATAATAATTAATTTCGTAAATATTGACTTTTATTGTATATATTTTGTATGAAATGTAAAACTTACTTCAGAAATTAAATTAAGTAAAGTGAAGTTTATTTATTTATTTATTAGCTGTTTATTTACAAGCTGTTATGAAAGTTCTCGAGAATACAAACCAGGTTTAAGAGGATACAAATTTTCATACAATTGGGTAGGTTAAGGTTAAGTCCCACAATAGTGGATTTTATTGTTTCATCAGGTTACGTTATCGCTATTTTATAGAAAAAAAGTTTATCGATAGAAGTTTCAAATGTCTAAAGCTGTTTCTGTTTCAACCACCGTTATTCAGAGATTTTACTCGTAGCTGTCAAAACGTGTTACGTAATCGTAAAACCGTCATGTTTCCTATTTCTTACGAAAATTGATAGAAACCAAAGTTACATAATCGCCCTACTGCTCCTACTTAGGTACCTATAGTTGTTGTAAATTGACCAAAAGTAGTGAGGGGGTGTAAAAGAGGACGGAAATTGTTTTGAATATCTTTGTCTGTCCACGCAAATCTCCAAAACTGCTAAAAGGATTTTTATACCGTTTTCACAAGTAGGTAAAATTAAGCATAACTTGGAGCAATAAGTAAACTTACTTTCAATGAAACCGGACGTTGTAAGAATAAATTTTATCATGTTATAATAAATTTTATCATGTTTACCATACATTTCAAGTGTTTGACATGTATAGGACTGCTATAGGACCAAAGTGAACGCGGGTGAAACAACGGCCATCAGCTTGTCTTTGTCTCTTTACCTTACTTTACGTACCTACAGACGCGTCCTTTCATGACGTAATTTTTTTATTACAATTATACTTATGAATAAATACTTATGTTTAATAATATTATCTAAAAATGTGTAGAGTTGAGTAGATAAACAAGTTAGTACATGGCGAAAATGACAATTATTTGATTATTGTTTTACGCTGAAAATTATTCTATCGAACATGACATTCATAATTTTAACAAAGACTTTATACATATCTATCATTAAACAGTACCTACCTAACTTACCAATTGTCCATCGCGTTAATTGCAATGGGTGTGGGAAATCTTTGGCAGCAGGGCCGTTGAGGTTTTTTCGCTTGACTACTAAACAGCCTTATTGTACGCAAACCAGGTAGATAGATAGGTACGCACTTAGCATATGTACCCATGTTTTACATAGAAAACTTGAGAGTTGTGAATGTGTTAATACCAATGAAATTACCTAATTCCTATTTTTTCCATGAACTATAGTAATCTACTTAATTTGAATTATTTGCTCTTAAGTTATATAGGCCATTCCTCGTGTTCCTGGGGAAATTTCGGAACAAAGGTACCCTATGCCCTTCTCTACAACGTGTATGCAAAATTTTACGAGGATCTGTTGAGCCGTTAGAGCGTGAAACGAACGACCCACCCCAGAATCTTCTTAAGTAAAAATACTTTTCACTTATCACCCGAAGGTTGTCTTAAAAAGTTTACCCAAAGCAATAAGGCCGCCTTTCGCTTTGTACCGATTTAAAAAATATATAATTGTACGTACCTACCTACTGTTCTTTCTGGTGATTAATAAAAATAAAAACATTTTACCTAGTTTCTTTGGAGAATACAAAGCTACGGATTTCACCTATAGACTGATAGAGTGAGTTCGCTTGGCGTTGCAGCACATTGCACACAGCTCTTTGGTGCCAAACACGCGCGCGAATTCGATCGTAGCGCATGCGTCTGGTCGTTGTGATTACGCGGGAAAATTGGATTTTAACAAAGTGTTTGTGACAACTACTCGTTTATTTGTGCGTCGACGAAGTTATTGCAAAACTAATTGTATAAACAATAAATTAAGTTACACAAATAGCAGAATGAAGTTTTTGGTGGTAATTGTATGCGGTGAGTTGAAGTTTTTTTAAATAATATTAAAATTATTGAGCCTAATCCATACTTTAAATAAAGTGGGTATTAACAAATAATATTCGTAATTAACAAGGCGATAAGAAATTATTAAGTTTTACAACATCAACATCGAGCAAATAATGGTAGGTAATTAAAGGTAATGAAAAGGAGATAAATATTTACTGATAAATAGGTAACTAATTTAAGGACAAATACGAATTTTAAAAGCGAGGCACTTTCAGTTATAAATAATCATTATAATAATTTTTTTTGGTAGCGGTACTCTATGTCTAGGTGATTATAATGTATCTAGGGACTGTTCCCCTCAAAAAGGGGAACAAATTAACTAATTATAATTCTAATAAAAATTTTTAAAAACTAATGTTTCGTAGAACACAATCATAATATAGAGGTATAATGTATATTCAACAACAATGTTAAAAAACACAATAACTTCTCTAATAATCCGTTGGATCGATATTGTAGGTTCCAAAATACACAAAGTGCTAACAATCTATACATATAATAAAATTGTAACAGGTCGATGTCTGTACAAGGGAGATAAATAAGAAAATATAAATTTAGGCGGTATTTTTGTCTGTCTGTCTGTCTGTATGTTTGTATTCGTGCTACGCAAAAACTGCTGCAGCAAATTGAATGCGGTTTTTTTGTTGTATTGCTAAGGGTCTAACTTAGATACTCATGTTTCGATTTTTTCGAAGTTCCATCTTGAACTCGAGATATTAAAAAAGAATTCTGGTCATCCTACTAATATTATAAATGCGAAAGTTTGTAAGAATGGATGGATACTGGATGGATGTTTGTTACTCTATCACGCAAAAACTACTGGATGGATTTAAATGAAATTTTACAATAATATAGTTTATACATCAGATTAACACATAGGGTACTTTTTATCCCGGAATTCCCGCGGGAACTCTGAAAATAAAAGGGTGAAACCGCGGGGCACAACTAGTTTAACATATAAATCTGAAAGTGTGGATGTTTGTTACTCAATCACGCAAAAACGGCTGAACGGATTTGGATGAAATTTGGCATGCATGTAGCCCTTGGACATGGAACAGAACATAGGCTACTTTTTATCCCGGAATTCCCGCGGGATCTCCGACATTAACCCGGGTGAAACCGGGGGGTACAGCTAGTTATTAATATAATTATACATATAGGTACACATGTTCAAAGTATATGTCAGTAGAGGCTTTGTTTGCGGTCTCGAAAATAATTGAATCCTTGAAAATAATGACAGTGTCGGTCGATGTCCATTTTATTTCAATATGCAATTAGAAAAATTACAGTCTCCATTGGCCAGCTTGTAAAAGAGTTAGTTGTTTATATTCTTCGAGGTTGTGGTGTATATGGGTTGTAAGGTTAAAGTTAAACTGGGGACGTATTAAAAGCCGCAAAAATTCTTGCGTACATGTGACGTAAAAAAAAGATCATAAACATCAGAAAAAACCTTTAATAAAAAAGGGGATATACGCGAGTGCATTCACTCGCGTATATCCCACATTTGATTTATCAGCACATCAGGATAATAGAAAGGAAAATAACATTGAATGTCTCCATAGGTTATGAGTTATGACTTATGATCATTCGTTGAGTCGGTAACTGAATCTTCTCATAATCATGGAAATTAGCCAATTTCCATGAATATCAATAATATAATACCTTTTTTCGATATGTACCTTGTTGAACCTTACACAACAACCTTAGTGTACAAGTACACTTTGGTGCAGAAAGGACTCTTAAGAATAAAAAATTATATCCTGAAAAAGTTACTACTGTACACATAAGAAGAATTTATCACATACCTAATTCGATTCTTATAGTTCGATCAAAAAGGCGTTACTATTATTTATAAAATTAAAGTATTAAACAGGCTCCAAAAAATTTAAATCATGTATTTATTATTTATCTAAAAATAAATGTTCACGCTACTTTGATGATTATACAGGGTGTCCTGTAAATCTACGTCAAGCCAGAACCGGGTGATAGGCTAAGTCAAAACTTAATAAAAAAACGTAAAAAAAAAGTCATGGACCCTTTCTGGTGACATATTAACGGCCACACTGAATTAGTTAAATGCCAACTAACATTGATTTAATGAACGGGTCTGAGTGAGCAGTTTTGTTTATAAAATCTTTAAAAAAATAAGTAGGTAATAATCATTATGAGGGCAGCCGTAAGATTCACAGATTCATTTAATTCAGTTAATCATATCAATTTTTATCTCGTAAGATGGAATGTATGTATTTATCATTTATATAAGTAAACACGCCAGGGTACTAAACCGCTTACCATGTAATGACAGTGAGATCGCTTAATGGACATTTCTAAGACAAGGAAATCGTTTTTTGCGTCGTCCGATCATTCTTACTTTAAATGCTGCTTTCTCTGCTGGTCGTGATGTTTCCGCAATTATCAATTGAAGATCTAAGGAATTAAAGTTACCTATATAATATTAAAGAGCTATCCTATATGTTTCCAACTTAGTACATATAATAATTAACAATAATTTTAAACATGCATTAATTTTTTGAACCATCTATCATCCTATCCTCTCACGCCCTATATCCTCACATAAAGGGTAGGCAAGGACCATCGAAAAGTAGCCACTATTATACATAACTGATAAGTAAAAAGTTTGAGAACCCCATTGAACTGAGCTTAAATAATTGAAATATACGGTTGAATCTTTTTTTAACGGGTTAGGATCAATCAATCTGTTGCTTCAGGTCAGCTGCAGTAGTCACATCTTTTGAGCGTTTCAAAACATTTATTTTTGTAGTGATTATACTGTGGACTGGATCGGCTATACTATAAAGACAGTATAATATTATGCTTTTGTGCTAGTATTTTGTGTCACCCAATTGTTATCTAAATGTACCCATATGTTTAAACATACTCAAGCAATAATAATACCAACAACTTGGTAATGGTTTATCATTGTCCATTTTGTAATCTGGTTTAAATAACGATGTAACACCTTCGCTATTATATCACACCTTAACATAACTAATTTAGTGATCCGGCAACCATTAAAACATTCAAGTTTTCGCCGATCATCACTCATACGTATTGACCATGCGATGCGATTGCGTGTACCTACTCCTGATGGTAATCAAACTCATCTAATTAGTGTCTATCTATACATTGACCAACCTGTTTATTTACTTGGTTACATATGAGTAGTTTTTTATAGTAGTTTTAAATAGGTGTATTATGCTTATGGCGCCGGATCATCGTAAAAACAACGCAGCATTTTGTAAAATGCTATAAGGACAAAAAAGGCACTATGTTAATAATTTGCGAGCAACCTGACATGCTATATAGGTTACGTTAAGTATCAACGGTGATCACAACCGACTTAAGTTGTACCTACCAATTTTCGTCGAGCATTCATTATTATTATCAACTTTTTCTGACCGCCTCGCCTGGCTTGACGCATGACGTTTTCTGCGAGTTAATTTCTACCGCAAGGAATTTCGTTCCAAAAAGTAGGGGTGGGGTACCTTATAATATTATTTTAATACAATACAAAATAATAACGTTTCTTAGAATTTTTGCACGTCTGTTTGTATATTTGTAAGCGCATCATGCAAAAACTAAAAGATGTAAATAAATTATGTCTTCACTGCAGTGTTGCATGTACCTAACTTATAAGCTTAGTTTCATTGTAGTTAGTTTACGGAAAGAAGATATAATAATATCACATTTAATTTCCGGGTTTGATTCCCGGTGGGGGTGGGCTTTGTGTGATGAATACAGGGTTCTATTTTCCCGTCTGGGCGTATATATGTAGTATGATCATGGTAAGTACCACGTTTGGTTGGTTTCCACGACACAAGCTTATAGCTCAGTGTGGGATCAAGTAGATCTGTGTGTTGTAAAGAGGATTATTCTTATCATTATTAATAATAATTTTATAATATAATAAGACAAAATTTAAAGCATGGTGAAATAAAAAATTATTGAGTAGGTAAATGAAAGCATTGTGAGTATTAATTCAATTGTTCTTCTTTCGCTTACTTTAAAAAATCTTACTAATTTGGTGTAATTTTATCATAAAAAAAGTAAAAATTATACCTAATAACAAGGTGGGTAGGTAACTAGCGCTAAAAGTATTGTTATATAGTTCACGTTTAAAATCAATTGATTTGATTGATTTTGATTTTAATTGATTTAATTTTGACTGTAAAAATCAATTGTAACTGTTGCCAAATTATTTTATTTACATACTTAATATTTTTTTTTTGTCAAAAAATAATAATTTGACGCAATGAAATACCTGCTTCGCCAAACTAATTACTTTTTATCATCGGATACTATTCAATTTTAGGAAGAGATAAAGTTAATATAATTAGATATTTTAATGGGTAAAGTTATTATAAAACAATCCTAGAATAAATCGAAATCGATATCGTTACTACGATCAAATTTGGTTTTACTATTTATACATACTAACTAACTAAGTATACCGTCAAGCAATTGAAACAATTACTTTTCCGAAGGTTAAATTAAAAGGCATGTGTTAGTTAAGTATTAATTTTATGAAAGTAGTTAATAACGAGACGGATGCTCGACTTTCCACGTTGATTTAACAATTGGAAACTTTGCACATGATTTGTTATATTAACAGATGGTTAATATACACTTATGTATGCACATGTTAAGTAGAACCTGTTGCCCCTGCCGTACTTTCACTGGCTGACGTGGCAGGGCGACCCTGACGACCTCGTGCTTTGACCAAATCGCTTTACCTCACGTCAAGAGAAATTTGATGACGTCTTAACCTTTTGATTTCATTAGGTACTGCAGTCTCTGTTGGTATGTGCGTTGTCTTTAATTTACCAAAATAAAACGTAGGTATCTCATCTATGGATCAATCACATTTTTATCTACCTATTTTCACATTGAGTAAAACTAGGTAGGTACCTACTGCTATAGGTACACATGAGTGGTTTTAACCTCTCTAGAAGTGTTCTGTGCTGATATTTTTATTGACTAAGATTTTGCGTAAAACAAATAGGTAATAACACTTCTTAATTCATCTAACCTATAATAATTAACTATTTCCTAATCACATCTCGTTTGAGTTGTGTTGGAATTTGTAGTTATGTCAAACGGACTTTATGTTTATCAATTCTAGTTATACCTAACTTTGCATGTTAGATAATAACAAAATTGCTTCCGCATCCTATCTATTCATATTATGTAACAGTTTTGTTGCACTGTTCCAAACGAAAATTAGAATGCAGCTGAGTATTTAACAAAGGTTTGGTTGAGTCAAGAATAATGTAGATGTATGCTAGTTAAATAGGTGCCCATAGCGAAGATATTTAACAAATCAAGCAGTCAAAATGTTTTTAGCGTGGTAGATATTTGATCACAAATTCTTTTTAAGCTAATTGTAAAACAGACATATAAGTACGTCGTATATCTTCTTGGATCACTAAATTTTGTTATAGTTAGGATAGTGAGCCGCAAAAGCCCAAGTCGCTGCATGTATCTATGTATATATATGTAATTATATGCTTTTGCATGGCACCCACCATAAAAACTTCGTTTCCGTTATAACGTTTACAAATTTAATATAATCGAATCCTTTTATCAAGGCTCTTTCCTGTAGGTAAATGCACATTTTTGCAACTTTACCATATTGTAATGTTTCATTCACCTACATTATCTTTTCAAAAAAGCCTCAATCAGAAAGCTGGTTAAGTTTGTTTGCCATTCAATGAATTCAACATCTATAATCATAGGTTCTTATTAAATGTAGCAATTTTAAACGTAATGTATCTTGTTGTTGTAACACTATATGACAACAACTGAAAATTCAATAATCTTATTTTTAGCGGTTCCTTGATTAACCTTGCAGCCTGTATAGGTATTCTTAGGTAGAAAACGGTTTTAAAATATGAGAATCATTCGTCGTGTGAATGTGATTGTGAACAAGTGAATTTTTGTGTTTGTGTGTTTCCGCGTGTGCTTTTCAGAATTCAATTTCAAATCATCCATAACTTATACGCCGACCTTGTTTATAAAAGTTGTTCAATAGATATACCTACCTACCACTTACCAATGACTAATTACTTAAATTGTATTAATTTTTTTTTTAATTTAGTATACAGATTATATTTATTGATCTGATCACTGCTCGCTCCATCATCATTTAATGATTTCCTATTTTTGATTTCAGAAATTAAATTTAAATTAATTATTATCTTATGATAATGAGTATACTCTTAGCTATAAGAATTTAAAATCTATAGGTATTTGCTTTTAAAAAGATTTTTTAAATTACTTACTACTTAAATATGTTTTAGACCTTTCCCTCTCGCTCAATTTTACCAAACCATTGGTCAAAGACATTCATTCATTCGTATTCGACATATTTACCCAAGCCACCGTTTACCAGATTTTCTGTGTACAATTCAAGTACATATTTGCCTTGAACTACTGCAGTGGCTGCTGCATCTTAATTAACTTCACACAGCTGAGCTAATGCACTAATTATATGTATATATATACTTTATACTAAATATATATATACTAGCTGTGCCCCGCGGTTTCACCCGCGGTAAATTTGGAGTTCCCGCGGGAATTCCGGGATAAAAAGTACCCTATGTCCTTCTATGTACCCCTGACAACGTTCATGCCAAATTTCATCCAAATCCGTTTAGCCGTTTGCGTGATTGAGTAACAAACATCCAAACATCCACACTTTCACATTTATAATATTAGTAGGATAGACTCAAAAATATTGCTTGTAAATCTGTTAAGGCCACTAAACTAATACATGCCATGGGTCCAGCGGTCGATAACAGGATTCCTGAAAGTGTTCGAAGTGCTAGCAGTTTGTGTGGCTATAAAGCAAAATTAAAAAAGTGGCTCATTTAAGTCGTTTTACAGCTACGAAGAATTTATAGAATTAAGATTGATGTAGTATTTATTTAAACCTACTATTTACTTGATAGTATGTATTATGTTTTTGTTATGTTCATTGACATACCTACTTATTTCATATTTTTGACATATATTTTAATTTTATTATTCAATTTGCATGTGCAATTATTTAATATTAATATATTATGCACCTTATAATATGACATGTAATGAATATTACGAATAAATATATCAATATCAATATATATATATCAACAAAAACGATAAATACTTAATTGGTGCCCGAAAACATATTGTTTATGTACCTACATACGTATGTACTTGCCTCTTCTATTAACAAAGCGGCGGCGCACGACGCGACGCACGCGTTGTTTGTGTCAGTCTGCGTCATTTTCGTTTGAAAAGTTCTATGCTTCGCAAATTGCGAAGACAAAAGTAGGTATCTAATTAACGACATCTTTTTGATATAATTATCATTGGTGTTGTTTTGTTTTGTGAATTTTAATAATTTAGCCTGCAACGTAGCTTTGTTGTTATTCTTGCTATTCTTGGCCAACCTAGCACATTACAGTGTTTAATTGTATCTGCTTATAAGTTAAACCAGTAATTCATATGCAGGAAGTTAAAAACTAGGGTTAAACAAAATATCAACGCCGCAGGAAGCGACTGGGTCGGTTTGAATATTTAACAAGAATTTTATATAAGTATTATGGTTATGTAAAAAAAAAAATAACTTGAACTGGATGTGATGTAAGTAGGTGGTGCGACTATACATATTCGCAATAGGTATGTTGACGCTACTAAAGAAATAAAGTTTAATGATGATTAGCGGATGATGAATGAAAGCGACCACTCTGTAAAGTGATGCTGGTAATACGTAGGTATATTAACCGTTGACAATCTGTAAAACGACAGTTTTTATGAGCCATTTTGAAATTATCTAATATTACGCAAATACGCTTTCTTAAAACATGTTAGTTGTCGTGCAGCCTCGTGATTAGAAAGTTAAACAAAGTTAAAAATTATAATTTGTAATATTTTTTTCGATTAGCGTTTTTTATAGATTTTGCTGCTTTTTACGGTTTTTATCAGTGTTAAATTATAAATTCCGTCGGGAACTCTTTGTTTCACGGGGGTAAACCTATGAGAAAAGATGTCACTTCAGATATCGGTAGCTAGGCCCTGCAGAATCGCAATAAATTTTCCTACTCGTCTTAACTTGTATTAAGAAATATTATGATTTATAAGTCGATTTACCTCATGTCAATATAAACTGTTTTTGGTAAATCAATGTTTAATGTCATCTCAATTATTCTCAATGGTACATATATTAAATACCATTGTGTCATCTAAGCAACAAGATATGGTGTACTTCTAATTAATTAGGTTAGGTAGATACCACCTACACATTGATTAAACAAAAATGATTTTTTTTATGAATATGTGTGTCAATGTATATTTACACCTTTCTAATAGTTTAGATTGATACTATATCTTTGAGAGATAAAATCATACATACCTACCTCAATTTTTATCAACTAGCCAGCTTCTTCTTAGATAAGAAAGTTATAATGCATAGCCTCATAGCATACGCAATGATATAAGAAGTACCTACCTACTATAGTTACTAGCTAGTCATAACTTAAATATCATTGAGTAGATATACGTTTAATTAAAATGATGATAAAATGACGTATCTACCTACTATCTTCGTTTATCGCTTCTCGGCCTTTTGGATAAGATCAAAGTGTATAGTACGTAGTAGTACTATCTTCGTATGCAGGTACGTATCTTAAATACGTAGATATATAACTTTTAATAAATATTTTACTAGTCACTTTTTATCATTATACCTATTTAGCTGTCTATCGCTATGTGTGGTTTGATTTTTCCGATTGTTCCTCACCACACTGGAAGTGCCATGTGCCATTTATTTATTTTATGATGCCAATTATGGTGGTTGGTTGGTCACAGTGGCTGGGGAATGCTTCTTCGTCCGGTCTATGGTTGCGTTTCCGACAGCCTTCACCTCTATGTACTATCCTCTCCACGACACACATATTCGCCACTAGCCGAACCATTTAGTTTAGTGAAGCGACACTTCAAATGATATCTATAGCGGCTAATCATCGGGAACGGCGCGACATGCTGCGGAGTCTATACGGAAGTCCATCATCAGGGGTGAGGGAGTTTACGGCTGCGGCGCATCCAGGTTATTCGATATTTTAGTTTAAATTCGTAAATTCCTCGTCACACACTTTTGAGTGTTTTACTAGAGTAACCAAAAACTAAGGAAAATTCTTCTCCTTTAGGTACTACTGAAAACGTCATACCTAATCATAATAAAAAAGTCTCTATAAAATGCACATTTTTATGTAAAAAGACACCAAGGTTTGAGACACATTGCTACCAGTAATGTAAGTATAATGGTGATTTGCAAACCACTCACGATCGGTGACATTTTGGTGCACAAAACACACACCAACGTTGTGTAAGTGTCCGGTCTGCAACGAGTATTTTTTTTAAATAAAACACTTATACAGTTTTGGATTGAATCATTCTTGCAACCCTGAAACAGTTTTGGGTAAGACATTATTTGCGTTAACATGAAATCATAAATCATTAGTAAGATAGATTGATTGTTAAATCTGCAAGTATGAAAAGAAGTATGGAAGCTGAGTTTAATTTGTGTTGCACCACAAACCAACGCAACAATGAACAATATAAATCTTATATGGAATAATATTAGTGAATACTGATCCACCTATCAATTACGCACTATAAACAAACACTACACAACCTCTCAGTTTTATAAAAAATTGCACCTTAAGAATTGACAATCGTAATCTGATAAGCTAACAAACAGCATTGTTGCAGGAGAATCGGTTATGTGGTTGCAAAATGGTTTACTGTTTAGAGAAATGAGAATTTATAATTGAGGACCTTGATCCAGTTAATTGTTTCGATACAGTGGTTGAGAATTTAGAAGAACGCTCTATCGGTGATTGCATAATTTTACAGTTAAAGTACTCATTTATGGGCTTAAGCGTACAATGTTAACTGTTGTTACATATGTAACTATAATATTAAAGTTTTGCACAGTGGCCACACAATATTTGGTAATAGAATTCAACGCGATTTACGGAATTCACAGACCCATGTAGATCCAAGTACCTACTTATCACTGCACAATATCACCTAAAACCTAAAGCGTAAACATGCGACGTTTGCGTAATTTTTGACGTCGTTCGCGATTTCTGTGATTCGCTTTCACTGTTACACATAATAACTTACTTTCACGATTTTAGTAGTTTTTGTGAATCCAAAGTGGACAGGTTGTGTGACATTTATGACATGTCGCACTCCGGTGAAGACCAAAGTTGTGGTATCAATTTTTCAGAATGAACGACGTACCTACTTACTCAGAGTGATTTAGGTTCGAAGGTAAGAAAACAAACAAAAACTTGCAAGCGTGTCAAAGTACTAGCGTTTAAAATACTGTCGTTACCATGGAATTGGTCCATGGTCGTTACTCATTACATTAAGGGTTCCATTTCCAAACTTTTTTCGATATGTAAAAGTAGATAGTGATTAATGTTTTTAGGGTTCCGTAGCCAAATGGCAAAAAACGGAATCCTTATGGATTCGTCATGTCTGTCTGTCTGTCTGTCTGTCCGTCCGTCCTTATGTCACAGCCACTTTTTTCCGAAACTATAAGACCTATATTATTATTATTATACCTATATTATTATTTATTGCCTGAAATAAAACTATTATTATTATTATAATTATACTGCAGTTGAAACTTGGCAAGTAGATGTATTCTGTGAACCGCATATAAGATTTTCACACAAAAATAGAAAAAAGAAAACAATAAATTTTGGGGGTCACCATACTTAGAACTGAACTAAAAAAAAAAAAAAATTATCAAACCATGGACCAATTTAATTGGTCCATGATCAAACTCATATGTGTGTGGATCGATATCATCTATGAATAGGTCTTCAAAAATGATATTGAGGTTTCTAATATGATTTTTTTCTAAACTAAATAGTTTGCGCGAGAGACACTTCCAAAGTGGTAAAATGTGTATTTCCCCCCCTGTAACTTCTAAAATAAGAGAATGATAAAACTAAAAAAATATATGATGTACCTACATTACCATGCAAACTTCCGCCAAAAATTGGTTTGAACGAGATCTAGTAAGTAGTTTTTTTTAATACGTCATAAATCGTAAACCGCAAAAAAATACACTATTATTAAAACATCGATCAAAGTTACAACGAACTACATGAACTTTTATACTATCATGTTACTTGCTGCTACGGAACTCTTCATGGGCGAGTCGGACTCGCACTTGGCAGCTTTTTTTCAAGTGCGACGATTAACGACGACCTGTGCAGGTGGCAATCCAACGAAATATCACACATTAATGGTAGGTAACTGGTAATTTGTTATTTTCTTTCTATTCTGAATCCTTACATATCCTACGAATCCTACTACTATTATAAATGTGAAAGTGTGGATGTTTGTTACTCAATCGTGCAAAAACGACTGAACGGATTTGGATGAAATTTGGCGTGCACGTTCTCAGGGGTACAGAGAAGGACATAGGGTACCTGCTTTTAATCCTGAAATTCCCACGGGAACCCCGAAATTACTGCGGAAGAAACCGCGGGAAACAGCTAGTGATTGAACAAAACTGTTTAATTCAATAAAGACGTGTAGAGAATGTAGATTGTAGAGACTATACTTATACTGTATATTAAAAGAAAGTTTCTTTGTTTTTAATACTGTAAGTAGTAAGGTTACTTAGGAATAGCTGAGTGCCACACCTTATCCGGAATGGAGATGCAATTTAAATTAATTAATTTTTATTGTAATATACCCGTTGTAGTTATCTACCTATGGAAGCGATTGAATAATCATTCAGAACGGCGAATAATAGTCAACATCCGTTACTTGAGTTCATTATTTGCTAATCACGGAACCTACTGGTAGATATTTGATCCATGTTTCATGTTATGTAGTAGGTAGGTGGGTATAGTGTACACTTACCAACCTATAATAGTGTCATAATAATTGACCACGTATTTTACAATGCAATTACAGCAATTTCGTATTCATTTATGAATTGCGTGAAAGTTATTATTAGGGTATACTGAATAGGTATATATCTACCATTACCCATTATATTTTAATTTTGATACAATATATACCTAGGTGTTATTTATTATTCAGACTCCATAATCTTCTTCTTCTTTAATAATGGCGTCTATAAATATAATTTGCCAATGACAATGTTTCTTAATAATAACAATCTCTTCATCTACTTCTTCAATTATGGCGAATCGCCAATGACAATGTTAGATTGTTCCCCAAGTTAAAACATGGCTCTTTTGAAAGTCAGTTTCCTGCTCAGGGTCCAAAATAGATGCTGAAAAGTGACTGAAATAACGAAAAACGTGACACGCGTGTTTTCGATACGGCTTTCACTCGTCAACAACCGACTCCATAATCAAAAGGTGCTTTAGACTATCAATAAATAAAAGACAGCAACTCTACTTGTTAGTTACTATACCACAGATAAAATATATCATTCTAAATTGCCTTTGGTCACCTAAGCTTTCACTTTAAACTAGATTCCTTTCTTGTCTGTTATTTGTGTATAGTTAGGTATTATTATGCACGTTGCGCGAATATCGAGTTATCAAAGTACCTACACGATCTTTCCGTACAACGAAAGGATTGGCCACTCAATAGCTATAGGACTTCAGACTTCAGAGGTTTCGGTTAACACGAAACAAACATGTTACAAGTACTTTTGGGAATTTTAATCATAGAGACAGAGTACATTTATGGTACATATTATTTAATAATGTTAGAAAAACGTTAAATTTTCCGCCACACAAACAGGTATGTAGGTAGGTAGGTACATAAAAAGTAAGTGAAACTGTTGAAATCATTTAACACCTACCGATCGGGTCAGCGCTGGCATAATATTATGTTGAGACTGACTCAGTCGCCAGTTACTTGCCCAATGTAAATCAGTCTTTGTACTCGTTTATGTTTATATGGTCGCGTCGGCAGTAGACAGCGCGTGCGCATTGTGCACGACCCGCGATGCGTGCGCTCGCGCACCGTGACACGGCCAAGAGATTCCTTATGCTCTATGACGTCCATCCGAGCTCCATGTGTAAGAACAATGACAGTGAAGTAGGTAGGTAATAGAAGAATGCAAGATAGAAAAATGTTATTTTTTGGCGAGGACGGCAGGGGCAGCGGTACGTGACACGACGATCCTTAGTTTTCCATAGCGATATCGATTATAGATTGTCAACTTGGTTAAGGGGACAGGATTCTAGAGTGCCGGCGAATGATACTTAATTACTTACCTATACTTAGGCAAAATTTATTTTCTTTCATCTCTCTGAGCCACTTTTAGATACAACTGACAAATTGAACTAAATATTTATATAAAAATATGTAGATATAATTAGGTAGTAGGTATTTTATTATCTATACTTATTAATATTATATAACTGAAGAGTTTATTTGTTTGGTTGAACGCGCTAATCTCAGGAACTACTGGTTGGAATTATAAATAAATATTTTGTCTTGGATAGGCCATTTATTGAGAAAGGCTATAGTCTGTAGGTATAACATCACGCTACGACCAATAGCAATGGAGTATCAATGAAAAATGTTGCAAAAACGGGAAAGATTATTTCCTTTGAGTTTCCGTTGTGTAAGTATCTATATGTTGCGTAAATGGTTAGCTGTGAAATATATTTTAGTAGGTTTTTTCTTCAAATTAACGAGGGTGAAACCTCGGTGCAAAACTAGTATTAAATAAAGTATTTAGGTAAGTGTAGAGTAACAACTATTGTATTTATTTTTTGTAACATTTGTGCAACACTGAAATGTTTATGCCTTAATTTTGTTAAGGATAGAGATTGTTGTAGGTAGGTACAATCTGTTTACTTATTCCTTGTGTAATCTCACAATCAGAAATCAGGGGTGAGTAGAAATATGTTCATTTAGAAAGGTGATGTTTCACGTTATTTGTATTTAAAATTGCACTGGGTTAATTCGTCGACGGAGTTCGAAGACATTAGTGGACACAATATTATTATTTATATTATAATTTATTTATATTATTATTATATTATTATTAATTTAAAGTCATCGCATATAAGTTTGTGAATGGGCTATATGACTGGTCTCCTTAAATGAAATATCTATTATATCATCTATCCTATACCATGTACTTAGGTACTTTCGGTCCTGACTCCTGATTATTTATTTCATATCTACTAACAAGTGGATATACATATACCAATGTCATTATTCGTGACTAACAATCATGTTTCTTTTGAATGCATATAGATGGAAATCTGTATATCTACCTAAGTAGATATTTCTCATAGCGCTTAGCGAAGGCGAGGTGACTTTTTGCTAGCAAAAAAACATACAACTGACTCTTATTATATCAAAACTAGCTGTGCCCCGCGGTTTCACCTGCGTCATGCGTGAGTTTCGGAATTCCCGCATGAACTCCAAATTTAATTTCTTCTTCTCCTTACGATAACAAACAACGGAAAAAGAATTAGTGAAATTGGTCCAGCCATTACCACTTACTCCACTAATTAATACGAATTACAGTAAAGTAATGGTTGAATTTTATAAATAAACTAGCTGTCCCCCGCGATTTTATCCGCGGTAATTTCGGAGTTCCTGTGTCCTTCTTTGTACCCCTGACAGTAGTTTGCCGTGATAAGCAGTTCCCCGCATTAATTCCGGAGTTCCCGCGGGAATTCCGGGATAAAAACTCTCCTATCTTTTAAGTTGGACCATATTATAAATGGTTACAAAATTTTGTCAAAATCCGTTCAGTAGTTTCGGAGTTCATCGCGGACAAACAACGTGACACGTGATTTATATATATTAAGATAAGATATAGTATAAATTAATATAATAGGTACAATAAATATTTACGGTGTTTTGACAGTACTTAATGATGACACAGATTTGCTTAATGATAATTAAGTAGAGTAGGTATATACGTAGGTAGATATCCACTATGCAGTCTATGTTTTTAATCGGCATCGTACCTAAGTATGCACTATATCTACGGAATATTCATCATTTTACCGCCGCACTCAGAGTCGACTTTAATGATTACTTAGTTAAGTATAGATTTTTAAAACAAAACTGCCGCAATCAGACAAGTTTAATAAATTAATGTTAATTGGCATTTAACTAATTAAGTTACATCTCATTACTGAACTCTTACTGAACGTCTCTGATTGCGGCAATTTTGTTTTAAAAATCTATACTTAACTAAGTAATCATTAAAGTCGACTCTGAGTGCGGTCGTTAGACTCCTTTTTCACGAACAAACCACTATGGTTAGAGTTAATATTATGATAGTCATTTCAGCATTTATGCAATTTTCGATGGTGCTCCATCTAGTAGCCTTATAACATACCTACCTATATCTAAGCCTAAGATAAACGTATAAAGCCCGCATAATTGGTAGATTTTGGAATATTTTAGCATTTCCAAATTAACTGTAGATACTATTGTACCAAAATATGTGACAATAGATAGGAAAAAAAACACAGGAGTGATTTGACAAAAAACAATCTGAGGTAGGTAGGTAGGTACTTATACAAGAAATAAACCTGGTTTTTGCTAAGTACCTAGTTGAGACGTGACTGATTTTGTAGCGACCTACGGCACCGTAAACTATTGAATAAATCAATTGTGGATCACGAGTCACGACTCCGCCTTTGTCCAAAGTTTAATAATCAGAATGGAGGAAACTGGGTGCGTTAAGTATATTGCACATCACTGATTTAAAGCGTATCAAACCTGTAATTGTCTTAGCATTTTTATTTGAAAATTACCTGCAAAACGTAAAACCTTGTCGGCCAGAAACAAAATATGAGTGTCTTAATTCCGCCATTCACAATAACTCAACCGCACTCACTAGTGCGGGTGTCGTATCCGATTTTTGATACCCATTGTGATTGAAGTGGCCGATCTCACGTTCACAAGGTCAGCGATATTGGCATTGAGGTAAATTAATAATATTGTCTCCATGGTCTGTGAAATGATTTAAGCAAAATAGATTTTCTATAATTCCTTAAACTGCATAGGTACAGATTGAATCAAAATTACCTATATGGATAATAAGTACCAACAGCTAACTGCTAAACACAAATTTGGATATTTATTATTACGTATTTGCAACTGATTCGTTATTAATCAACAAAATTACAAGCTGTAGTCTATCAGTTATCCGGTTGACGTTTATTGCCGTGGAAGTTATTTATTTATTTTCAACATAATTACAACACCATGACAGCCATTTGCTGAACCGATACTATAAATAAATAATATAAAATTACTTATCTACTACCTACAGTACCTACTTAATTATTAGGTATTATGTATGAAATACATTGAGAGAGCTATAAATTATTTATCTACTACTAGCTGTCCCCCGCGGATAAAAATTTCCCTATGTCACTCAGGACTGCCGTAGCTTCCTATGAGTGAAAGAATTTTCAAAATCGGTTCAGTAGATCCAGATATTACCATCTACAATGTCACAAACTCACAATTCACAAACTTTACCTCTTTATAATAATAGTAACTATAGACATTTAATTAATAAATAATCTCTTTGCTATTTAAGACCTAACGTGAAATACTTTGTATTTACCTATGTGTTTTTGTCTATTTAGAAATAATAATAATAATAATAAATTTCTCTTTTGTCCGGTTGACCGGACAACCGAACCGCACTACGAGTAAAAAGCGGTCCACTTATAGGTTTTCTATGTCTGAAATAGTTACATGCTCTAGCTGCCTTCACTTACATCAAATCAGCCAGGATACGGATCTGGCGAGCCAGTCACTTCTTCAAGGCTCTACCTGTATTCGACGGGCGAACGAAAGATCCTGCCTTTCTAAAATAACTCGTATATACCTAGGTATTTCGTTGACGATTACAACATAGTAGGTACATTTGCAAGTGATTTGCATAAAATTTTGTTAAATTAGGAAACTATTTCAAGAAATCGAAGCATTTAGAATTACAATTAATGAGTATATATTTACGTAGTTACTGAGGTGAGGAATAAAATTAGTCGTTGTTATTTTAAAGCTTCAAATAATAGAGTGAACAGAAAATTAAAATTTAATATCAGTGAGTAACTAGACATAAAGTTCTCTGACATTACTTGTAGCTGGTATAGGTACTCTAACACAACCATTGCATTACATTGGTCACAGTCAGCCCTTACCTCATCGGGACCAATCTGTGGGAACAAACCACTATATCATCAGCAGACATAATAAATCTTACACATTGATTTGCGTGATTCATAGCAAACGGCTTATAGCTAAAACCAACTAAAACCCTTGAGAAATGTAGAGCTATGTGGCTAAAAGGATTCAATACCTACTTATTCGCGGAGTTACTACACAGTCGAAAAGGAAGTTTGCGTAAATTATCTACAGTGCAAATTATAATTGACTAGGTAGGTACCTAAATCTTTTAAACAATAATTGTTTAGGTTCTCGGTGTCTTACCTAACCGTATCATTGGTTGAATCCCCGCGTTAAGGTAAACATTTGTGTGATAACATTTACCTATTACCCTGATTCTTGTGATTAGGTCACTATTTATCATAGGATTCATAAGTTTAAAAATAAGTATTTATGAATATTATACCTAGATAGATAGGTATATCAGTTACCTATGTATAGGTACTCATAGTACAAGCTCTGTTTAGTTTGTGATCCGGTGACGCAGTGTGATAAGGTTCAAGTACCTAAATCAAGTATTATTATAGTTATTTAGTTTAATTAAATATCTCATTAGAGAATATAGATGTGTGTGTAGGTTTAAGACACTAGAATATAAGTAGGTAGATATTGTTACGTCTAGTACTCGTAAAATTAACTACATTTATGATCCCGTAAATACATCATCATATTTGTACCGTCTATGAAATCATGTAATATTTATTTAAGAAATTGTTGTCATTTGGTCTATGGTAAAAAAAAAGATACGTTATTCAATATCCTAGTTATTTACTCACTATCACTTACATAAGAACTAAAGGTCTGTTTCAAAGTCAAATTGTCGAACGAGTAACTAGGCATTAGGTAGGTATAATAAGAAGAAAAAATCATTGACAACAAACAAGCAAGTAGGTAAGTGTGTATCTAGTGTCAACACTATTTACACGCACAAAAATATACTGTAAAATTTTAAAAATAATATTAAGTTATTAAATTAGGTACCTACCTACAGTCTTATAGTAATAAAATTAAAAGGCCATACAGTACAGAATACAATAGGTATGTAAGTGAATTAGGTACCTACTTAAAAGATTTCAAATTGGTTTCCCACGCTCTAACTTCCACCATAAAAGTAGCAGTAGGTACCTATCTACCTAATGACTTTAGTGGTGAACTGTAATAGAAAACCATTATGTAGCTCGTGTTAACTATCTATCAATCGTAGGTATTGTGATGTTCAAGGTAAATTTATTGAGTGCATATAGGTAATATGCCATCAATATAAAATGTAATTCAGTCGAACTGTAGGTATCGGTTCCTTTCCCTACAGTCAAGATACCTTTGATAATTAATATACATAATAGGTATTAATGTTTTATAATGTGGGCATATTATGATCATTGATCAAAGTCATACCTAATTAATTTTTCAACTCACTGAAATAATATTCTTAATAAATTAATAGTGAATTTTTTTTATGTTACAGTATTACCCGCGATGGTCGCACCGATAAAGGTGTCATCTAATGGAAACAGTCCCGAAATCAAAATGCTCCATGGGATGATGGTTGATGTTCAAAAAGGATTTGTTCCAATCTCTCCTAACCCTGATGCTGTACAAACCACCACTGAAAGCAATTACGATAAAAGTAGAATCTTAAAAGACAACACGACAAAGTTGACCATAAATGAAAGGTATAGACGATTGATCCCGTATATGACATTTTATTACGCCAATGATTTAGAGTCTCCAACCACGAAAGGAACTAACGGCACCAGAGAAGTTGAAATAGAAAAAGCGGAAATTGTCGAAGCAAACATTATGGAAAACACAAATCAACGACAGCCGAAGAAAATTGTTTACTCCAGATATCAAAACATCCCGAGGTTTCAAGGGAATCGATTGACACAATTCAATATAGCTTCAGCTAATCCTGCGAAACTTTATATGGATGCTTATCCTACAAAACCAATTATCGACCAAATAAGGAATCACAATCCCTTGCTAACAGACAATGGTTACTCTAATTACAATAATGAAAGATTGGTTCATAAACAAGCGGTAAAATCTCCCAACGTTGGTTACGCTTTACAAACCGAAAAGCCCTACTTGAATTTCTTCAATGATCAAGACATCCCAAATATACGGTATTATTCATCTGAGAAGGAAGTCGCGCAAAAATATAAATTAATTCCTTATGAGCAAACGCCTCCTTTTACAGTGTCACCTAGACTTCAATATGAAAATTTGTACGAAAAACAGAAGAAACCGGTGCCGATACCGGTACCTGTGATGATTCCCAAGAATCAATATTACACGAGCTCGAGACCAGCTCGGCCTCAATACCATTATGAGACCAAGTCACCGAAACCAACAAGAAAACCTACACAGTTTATATCAGAGATTTATTATGATAATAATCAACGTCCTTACAACAACCCGCAATCATACGCTGAGAGTGGATTCCAACCCATAGCCAACCCTACTTATTCAATTACAGAGAACCGTTATCACAAGCCAACCATTCCAGAGAATCTACCACGTTACAAAAATGAAAGACCCGAAGTACAATTACTAGAAACGGATGTCCCGTCAGAACCAGAATACTTTCAGTACTTTGTAGAGCAATCTACAACAAAACCACCGCAGTTAATAAAATCAAATCAAATCAACTTGAAAAATCTACTCGATACTTTGCAACTCAATAAGTCTGTTCCGAAACCGATAACACGAGAAAATGTTGGAGCGTCAATAAGAACGTTACTGCAAGTGCTGAATACTTTGAAAGCGGCTCCTCATTTGGATCACGTAGAATCTTTAACACTAAGCACACCCGAGCCTTTCAGAGGTTCGGAAGGTATTATTAAGTTATCGCCTGAACCAACCGCTACGAGCACGGTAGAGCCGCCACCAGTAGCTGTTACCGAACAAGTTGACTTTCATCTGGAACCGAATCTAGCGACGGTAGAGCCACCGTCTCAGCATTTAGATGGTAAATAAAATGTATTTAATTTTTCCCTATGCATTTCGTCCACACTAGTTCTAAAATTAGGATAAAAAAGTATGATACATTTACATTGGCTCCTCAGTCATTGCAATCAATATATAAAAAAATTAACCCCTATTCCCTTGGTCACGGCTACTTTGGAATTCCTGGGGAAATTCTAAAACTCACCGGGTAAAACCACGAGGCACAGCTAGTAATAAAATAGAATATAACAAGATATATTTCATTAATTACGGTTAGGGTTTCACCAGCGTGAGTTTTGAAATTCCCGCATATTAACTGTATATATCAGGAACCTTCACGAGCGTACGCAGGATAACCCACCAAAGTTTCATCACAATCAAACCTGCAATGGTTCCTATGAACACATATATAGAGGAATTGTATAAATATAGGTACAATTCTTTTCCGACGTTTCTCGTGAATGTTCCAAAAAAATATAATAACCAGAAGAATTTCTAGATAATTAAGAAAAATAAAAAAGAAATCAGTCAAATCGGTCGAGTCGCTCTCAAGTGATGATCCACGAACGTAACACGTTAATGTCAATTGCCAAATTGATTGTTATAAAATAGATTCAAATCTTTCAGACTCCAGTAGTTGCCGCGTATTAAAATTAATTTTACCTATTCTTTTTTACCAGATTCCCCAAGTGGCGGTGGCGGCAGTCACCAGTTCCCAGGCAGCGGTGGTAGCAGTCACCGGTTCCCGAATAGCGGTGGTAGCAGTCACCGGTTCCCAGGTAGCGGTGGTACCAGCCAGAGGTTCCCACTTATAACCCATTCCGACGACGAGGGCGGTACGCCGGGTCAGCCGGGGGTCGACTATCCTACTCTCGCAGTCATCCCTCACACTAAGTTCGACTGCAAAACGCAGCGTTACAAAGGATTCTTCGCTGATCCCGAGACGAGGTGTCAAGTGAGTCAAAAGAACATCTTACAATAATAAATAATTATTATATCTATAACCAATCTAGATTTAAAAATCTTTGATTCCTCAAGGTCCCGCGTAGCTCTTTTGCTTATTTCGCTGTAGGTACCTAATTCCATATACATATACTTACCTAAGTATATGAGCACTTCGGATCGACATTACACCGATTTGACGATAAACTACGCTAGACGGAACCGAACGTCTTGATTTGCATGGAGGGGGCTTAAAGCTTTTCCTGACTGGAAACTGACGCATGACGATTTCTGCCCATTAACTCTTACCCCAATGCGCCTAAGTAACGTCGTTAAAAAAACATACACTAACTCATGGCTATTATAATTGAATCGTGAGCCTAACAATGTTGTTGCCAGGTGTGGCACTACTGCGACCTGAACGGCGGGCAGGCGTCGTTCCTGTGCCCCAACGGCACCATCTTCTCGCAGGCGGCGCTGACGTGCGACTGGTGGCACAACGTGCGCTGCGCGAGCGCCGCTCAGCTCTACGTGCTCAACGAGAGTCTCTACAAGTTCATCTTGCCGCACTCGCCTACCTTCCCTGAAGACTACAGCGGACCATTAGTCGATAAGTGAGTAATCGAGCTGTTTCGTCTTTTATAATAGTCTACTGCATAATTTCAAAGGGATCCTGCAATGTCAGATGGAAATAATGTCACATTGCAGGATCCCTGTCATATACTTATAATTTGTGTAAAAAAGGAAGCTGACGACCAGATTGTCAAAGTGCCTACCAATCAAATGATTTCGGATTCATTTTCGAATTTCCTTATGTTAAATAGGCACAGAGGAAAGTATTCTTCATCATTTCGTCACTCATCCATGAAAGGGAAATTTAATGTGCAGGTAATGACAAAAATATATTGTAAAAGACCATCTTCGTGATCGAGTGGTTGTAATAAGCAAAGCTTTACGTCGGAGTTCGTGGGTTCAATTCTCGTTCAGAAATAGAATCTTGACGTAGGTACCTCTACGTTAGTGTTAGGATAAAAAATTATCCTCACATATTAAACAAAGTCCTCCGCCGCGTCTGTCTGTTCACGATAAACTCAAAACTACTGAATGGTTTTCATGCGATTTTCACCAATAGATAGAATGATTCGAGGGGAATATTTATACCTACATGTTATGGTTTATTCTGGAATACCCGCAGGAACTCCGAAATGTGCTTGGGTGAAACCGCGGGGGACAGGTAACTAAATGGTATCTTCCTAAGGGAAACAGATGCAATTAAAAAGAGATAAACCGCAATTACCTACCCAGTTTGACAGTGATAATTGTTTTGTATAATTTTAGATATCTGACCTTAAAATTCAAAGAGATGGAGGAACAGTTCAAAAAGAATAAGAAGAGTAAAACCGCATCAGACAAGATGGATTCCGATGTCAATGAGGATTCTAGTGAACCAGATGGGGACAGTTCGAGCGATGCGAAGAGTAGTGATGGTACGGACGGGGAGAGCGTCAGCAAAGTTAGTGAGGCGAGTGTGATGGTAGAGTCACCAGGCACCAGTGGCAATGTAGAGCGGCTACGTGACGAATAAGTGATAAGATTTTGTGCATTTCCGAGGTTTTAAGTAGCCTTGAGTCTTATTTACTCCGTCTGTATCGATAAACGCCACTCAAGACATGGATCGCGATTGGCGTCTTCAAATTGTATAACTAAAAACTGCGGCATTGTACTGCGGCAACCTACTCACGTTTTATTTGAAACGAATATTGCGTCACTCAAGGGTCAAGGCGCTTGCATCAATGATTAGATCCCGATAGCGAAGTGTAAATTCCAACCTAAGTAAAGTTTTCTTGAAGTTTATTCAGTGAAATCAATATTGAAGTTGCTCTATATTAGGTATTATGCTAAGTTAAGCTTGATAAGTGCATGTTGGTAGCAGTGTTCAAAAGCAATGATTGCAAGTGAAATTAATGCTTGAGAGAATCTCAGTTACCAACACGTAAATCTTAGTACAAATACGTGCCAATCGCGATCTTTTAGTTATATGTATTACCTAGGTAGGTAACATGTAAAAAAGAAAATTGTGAAATATAGGGCAACCTAAAAATTTAAAACACGCCGCTGGTGCAATGCATGATCGCTACAATTAACTTATCAAAATTCGGACTTACTTTTCAAAATGACATCAAAATTATATATTTATTCATGCTAAAGTCGCCACCATGGTCTGAGAAATAAAAAAGACGTTTAATCAATACATGCTTAAACTAGCTGGTAGCTGGCACCAATGATATTGATCTAGATTTAAAGAAGTTACAATATAGTTTAAGCTTCAAATAAACCTCATTAAGTAGGTAAATACATGATTGACGCACAAATCTTGAAAATAAATGTAAGATTACTACACACGGAAACGGCTAGATATACCTACATACGTACAAAAATGAAATTTGGAATGGAGATAGCTTATAACTTAAATCAACAAATAGACTACCTACCTTTGTTCCGGAGTTCCGAGGGAATCTCGAATTTCACGCGGGTGAAGTTGTGGGAACAGTTATACAGTTACCTACATACCTATATATAATCTTTGCTTAAATAAAACAAACTAGCGATTTAAATTAATTGTGAAAGTAATATTTGTTTACTATCAAAATAAACTGTGATAATGTAATTTCAGTTTAATATACCTATCACTTGTTTACAAATCTAGATAACTGTTTTGGTACTCGCATCTAGGGTTAACAAATCAGTATTCGTTTCATAGTTAACTTGGGCCGACTTAGGTATAATTAATTTATAGGTAGGTAATTAAACTTGCCATAATTTGCTGTTTAATTTCCTTTATTCGTAAGTAGGTAGGTACTAAGTACGTAAGTATAATATGATTTTGTGCTAATAAAATAAAAAAATGAGATTTTATTTGTAGAGATATGTGTAGTTTAATATGCTTTAGTTAGCTCTATTTAGGTAGGTACTTGTAAATTAAAATTGTTCTGTAAATCTTATTATTTATTAGTAGTAATATTGTAGAACAGATCATAAGTGATTTTTATGCAATTTGTAAGTTTGTTGTACCTGTCTGCTACTTGCCTTTTATTTATGGATGTGCAATAAAATATACACATTTTTTACACTCAGCACACTTTGTTTTTGTTAAATATCAGGTTCTAAATGAGAGCTAAAGTAGGTACCTATCATACCTACGTGTCCAGTAATCTCAGTACAAGCTCTGCTTAATTTGGAACCAGGTGGCGTTTGTGTGATAATGTTCATCACAAAAAAAAAAATGGCAAAATTAAAACCTGAAAACAAAAGTGACGTTCACGACTTTGGGAACCAAAAAACATATCATTTACAGGTGTTACAAACAGGTGGTCATATTTGGAGATCGTGTTTGACAATCACGTAACGAATTTCATATATGACTAGGTATACACCTTTTTGTAGCATCCCCCGTACAGGGGCGGATCCAGGATTTGGTTGAGGGGGAGGCAATTTGGTTGCACCATGAAATTTTTTGAATTAACAGGATAGACAAAAAAGTCCATTAATAAAATTTAAGTGCTTCATATTGAGAGCATCTGAATTGAGCTTATGTATGTATTATATTATCTGTGTGTATGTTTCGCGATTTTTTAATCGACTTCCAAAAAGGAGGAGGTTACGCATTCGGCTGTATGTTTTTTTTTTTATATTACTCGAAGCTAGGGTTGGAACGATTTCGAAAATTCATTTTTTGTTTGAAAGCGTATACTCCCAATTAGGTCCTATTGCCACCAAGTGGGATCTGATGATGGGATCTTATGGTTTAAGAATCTTTATTATCCTCAAAAGATCTTGGGGAAATCGTGGGAACTCTTCAAAAATAATAGGCACACCTATAGTGATTTGGGTATATTTTATAGTAAATCGTTCATTTGCTTTCGGAAAGCAAAATTTGAAGAAGTGGAACTGATCATGAAGACCACAAGTGTTCATCGGAACTACTCAACAATAATGTATTTCACGGGTTTCGATTGGACCGATTTAGAAAATTGATTTTGTTGTTTGAAAGGGTATACTCCCAAGTTGATCCCATTGTCACCAAATCGAGAACCTGATGATGGAATCATGGAGAAATCAAGAGAACTCTTCAAAAATTACAGACACACCTATAGCGATTTTTGTATTTTTTATAGTAAATCGTTTATTTGCTTTTGGAAAGCAAAATTTGAAGAAGTGAAACTGATGATGAAGACCACAGATGGTCATCGGAACTACTCAATAAAAGGTATTTCACGAGTTCCGATTCGTTAACTTTAATATGGTTCCTAAATAATTTATGCTCGTCACAATGTATATGGTAAAGTGGAACTGATGATGACGTACCAGGAGAACTCCTCAACAATCAACGTCCCTGTCGTCCCGTCGGTAAAAGCAGTATTTTGTAAAAGGCGATGAGCAATTGACATTAGGCTATTGTAACTTAGATAAATTTACAAACGGACTCACTTGAAAGCAAGAAATAAACAAAATTTTAACAAAAAAATTAAAACCGACTTCCAACAACACAAAACTAAAAAGCTAAAAATAACAAAATATCGATTTTATCCAACAGACAAAAATACACGTAAGTTTATTTTTGGTAGTTATTACCAGTAGTTATTATACCAGTACCAGTAGTTATTATTGGTTTATTCTACCACTTGACTACTATTATTATTTGAAGTCGGTGACAAGCCAAATATGGCGTAGGTACATGGGCTAAGTCCAGTCCCGCCACGAGTTCGTTGTGAGCTGAACAACCCAAGTGGGTAGACGTAAGCGGGCTTGGCACCGAATTTAAATCAAAAAGTGGTAGCACAAACCAACAATAGTATTACATGTATTTTTGTCTGATAGATTGTCGGTATTTTGTTATTTTTAGCTTTTTAGTTTTATGTTTTTCATATTTAAAAAAAATGTGGTGTCGAAAACGATAGAGCTTAGGTAGGTATAGCGGTTTTTGAGTACGATTCTCTGTAAAATCAAAGTTTTTTTAGTATTTCATTATTTTCAACTTGTACTTTCATGCATAAAATAATCTACATGGAAGCTACAACAGATAAAAGTAAAAAATGAAAAATTTACGTTCCAGCGAATCTGACCTGAATTAACAACTTTAAATTAAAATTTTGTAGGTTTGTATCTATAAAGTGATAGGAAAATAATGGGAAGTATTATGGTTAATAGCGATTTTTTTACTAAACTGAGAAAAAATACCATCAGAGGTGCACATGTGATGTGATAAAAACGTGTTTCGTGATCAAAAGAACTACCTAACTACCTGACGTAGCTTCACGACCGACATAAAGCAATCTGAAACTTTCTTTGAAGTAAGTCGGTGATTTGGGATCCCTCAGCACTTTAAAGATGGTACAAATAATATGTGTAGTGCGCCTGGCGAATATGTAAAGCACACACATTTTGCAGCCGCTCCAACTTATCGCGTTACTATGTCTAGTTGTTGTGTACGTATGCTGTAAATCTTTGTGTTGTGTCAAATAAAGTTTTTTCAATTTCAATTTTCAATTTCAATTACTCTTCTGTCAGATTCATACAGCACACATCGGCGTAAACAAAAAGGAGAAGGTTACTCCTTGGATTAGTAAAATGAGGAGAAAATTTGGGAAATAACGCAGAAAACTCGGAGAAGTGAATAATTTTCGTCCATATGACGAGATACGGAAAAATAGGTACTATTGAAACAAAAAGATGTTTTTGACCATCGAATATTTTAAAATTTACAGTCAACAGAAGAAAAATTTGATAAATTTTGGAAATTTGCCCAAAATTTTTTCCAAATCCGAATTCATCGCGCACCGCACGTGATAAAAGTCGCCGACTATTTTTTGAGCACAGAGGTACAATATGACGGGGAATAAAAATCGAAATTCTATTAATTCCATTTAGTTCGTCAGTTACATATAACATAATATAAATAAATATAATATGGATAGATTTGCTTTGAACGTGGAAAAAGTAGAAGAGTTAGGTACCAACTAGTTTTGGGAAGTGAAATCACAATAGCTTACTTCCAAGTCTCAAGGATGTTGGATGAAGTTAAAGAAAAGGGATAGAGAAACTACATATATAAGGATAATTGTAATAAAAACATATATACAGCCAAACACAGAAACTTCTCCTTTTAAATGAGAAATATACCATACGGCACGTAGTTTCAAAACAGAAAATTTGTTTTAACGAGAAAGAATTGACAGATTTTGTGTTTGTTTTACAATAATAGATACAAACTTCCATAGGGGTTCGTTACGAACTAATAATTTATAGAGTTTCAAAAATGAATATTTGTTCGTTCATTCAGGTTCATTCGTATATTTCTATTCAAATTACGATGAAACTTTTGTGAAAAGCCACAACCTTGCGAAGATTTTTCTAAGGTCTAATTAAAGTAGGTACCTATTTAGGTCTTCAGGGGGGGCAATTGCCCCCAGTGCCCCCCCCTGGATCCGCCCCTGCCCCCGTATAACAAAAGGCGTGAGGTTTTACTAAGAATGGGCTAGTTGAATAATTTTGTTTAGTTCCATCTTATAGATTAATAAAAAAAATATTGGACACGATTTTTTTGCTGACGGACCAATTAAAATTTTGATTTTCAAAAGTCGTCAAAATCCCCTAAAATACTTCCAGCGTCTTCAAATAACTAAGCCCCTTCCAGCGCGGCGTGCAGTCTAGATTTGACTTCGTGAGTCTGCGAAGCATACGTATATAGTAAGACAGTCTTATAAGAAGTAACTATCTAGTATCTACACTATAGGTAAACTGAAAGAAACACGTCTTTAAGTGATGAATTTATTACAGTTTAAAGATTGTTTATTTTTTAAATCGTTATCTATATATGATCAATTTGCATTGCATAAAGCTGAAGTTAAGTTTTAGCTGAATGCTAAAATTCAATATTCTATTACGAATGTACTTGCTTGACTAACAATAAGATACTTTGAGCTCGGCGACAGAGGGAACTAGGTACGGTTATACTGGCTTCTGGACAATGTGTTCCTGATCTACGTTCAGTAGGTACCTGATGAGCTCCAAAACTTCTGTCGACGTGCCTTTTATGCACTATAAATATTTGAACAAGAAATCAATAGAAAATATCACAAGTGTCGGTGATTACATATGATAGATCATTTACACCGGTTCCGTCTCTACTTCACAACATTCTGAGATTGGGACTGTTAACACTTATTAAGGTACTTACATTATTATGGTATTATGTAGTATCTAACTCCAATTTGACGATTATTAGATATTTATGAATGATTTGAACGTACATACCTAATGCTATTTACTACACAGCAGCTATATGATGACGTTATGTATATATGACATTTAATATTAGGTACCTACCTATTAAATAAATACTTAAATATTAGGTGTTTTAACGAATTTTAGGTACATTATTCGAACGACATTGGACCATTAAAAGCTAAATATAACCTAAATTAAAAATAGCTTTTAAATAGATAATACTTTTACAAAAATATTATTCCGGAATGAAATATCATAACGTTTAAAATTTTTTCTCCCTTTATTTTTCAAGTTTCTAGCTAAGTCCCAATAACCCACTTAATTTGACAGATAATTTAATTGATCCTAATATTAAAACGTGTACCTATAATGTATATTCACAAATTATTTACATTTGCCACATCTCTAATTAACATCGATCACAAGTTGTTGCCTTTTCAGTCTTACGATTCACTTGCCATTGAAATAAAACTAACTGCTATAAAATATCCTATCGTATCCAGCTTCCGACTAGACGACCAATCACATTAATCATGATAAATTTTGCAATTCATTACAATTGTAACTAATGTGTGGTTTTAAAAACTGAAGTGTGTGAAAGAACTCTTATATTATGGCGGTACTATTATTTATTTTGTGATATCTCGTGAGAAATTTGACTTTTAACTGATTTTCTTATAAGATTTGATAATAATTATTGACATCCAAGATTTCGTTTTGCTAACAACACTTCGCGTTCGGTTTTGATTAATACATATATTTTACCCTGTCAGAGAAAATATTAAACTTTAATCACTTTACTTATTTACATATACATAATAATAAGTATTGCACAAAAAGTGCCATAGAACAAATCAACTGGGCACAATGAATAAATTCGCAAAATGCACGTCAATATAAACGTTGAAACTACAATATTACCTACATATAATGAGAAACAAGAGTATAATAAATATTTGTACCGAATTGGCACAGAGCAACACTATATTATTTAAGTTCGAATTTATCGTTATTCAAAAATTCAAAAGAGCCCGATCGAGAGTGGGCGTTCACAGAGCAAGGTAGGGATCGGGGGGCGTTCCTATAGTTTCGGTGGCGTTTTTAATGTTTGAGCAGCAGAGTGGAGTGTTTGAGGCGCATATGCGAGCGCAGCGTGTCGATGCGGCTGTAGTTGGCCGGGCAGAACGGGCACACGGACCGCTGGGCGGTGTGTGAGTGGAAGTGGTGCCAGCGGTTCGAGACCTCTTTACCGCAGGACTTGCAGCGCCATAGCGCGGCGCTCTCGGCCGCCGCTACGAACATGCTGTGGTACGAGTACTGCGGCGCGTGCGCGTGCACGTGCGCGGGCGCGCCGGAGCCGTGCGCGAGGATGCGCTCTGCAACAACCACGCCGATCGGATGCATGACGCGCCGTGCCGTTCCGTTACCATTGCTATCCATCATTTTTCAATCGAGCAACACACGTTGCTCGAAATAACGCTCACATAGGAAGCTGGAAGACCACACGCCACGGGATTCGAACCCGATAGAGACGCGTTTATTGGCACATAACAAATCATAATGAGCGATAAACATCATCATACCTAATAATGAAGATAAATCAAAATAATAAATGTAAATGGGTGGGGAGTGTTATGCGTACAACTGAAACTACACAAATTGTAACATACCACAATTTAATGTAAAAATTAGTAATAAATACAACAGATAAATGCAGGATTTTGCAACATGTTAAAATTGCATTGTATATAACATCAAACAATGTGAAAAATAATTGCATTAACTGCTTGCATAAAACAAAGAAAAATATAAAATTAAACTTCAAAATGGAGGCATCAAATCAAATACATCAAACAAAATAAGTAATCATAAATAAAAAATTATATAAGTTTATAAAATTTCACATAAAAACATAACAAGAGCATGTCAGTTGTTAGGTACACGATTTGACACCCCCGCCCTATTAGTATTACACTATTGTGATATACGACACTATGTATAACAAATTAGCTAATGTTATAAAGAGGAAACAAAATAAACGTAACTAGACCATTGCTATCCTGACAATAACCATAAAGCTCGTCCTGCACTCCATTGATTTGATTCGTATATATGACGACATATTATTATCATCGTGATACTCACTCGTGTAAAATTTACTTTCATTAATGTATATATATATTACAATAAAATTGGAATATTCAATTAGATTGGCCGAATAGACAAGTGACTAGGTCTACAAGACCTTACTCTCTCATAAGACTAAATTTAGTAATTCGTTAATCTTATATATAAAATTCCATATGGCATAAAATTTAGCTTTCATTAAGTCCATATACGTGGTCGTCCTATAATAATTATTAAGTTGCAACACTTTCTGAAAGCTGAAAAGAGATCAAAAGGAGATATTTTCTGAGCCAAACGATGATATACTCCAAAATGTTCTGGCCAGACACTATCAAGTATCCTAACCTAAAATATCTAACATAATCTACGTTACCAATATATGTAATTTGCTATAGCAAATCCAATATAATAAAAATTGGTCTCGCCCGAGTGATGATGTAAAACGTGTGTATGCTCAATATTCAACGTGTTGCAGAGTACGCTAGAGGATTATGTAAAATTTAGATTTTGACTATGACAGATTTCGGTTTGTATCACCCGTGGTGCCCCCTGGGCGTTTACACTCGAAACGTAACGGATAGCTATGATCTATTATCAACAATAGACATCTAACTTGCGCGACAATAAATTAAACAGCACATAACTATTACGACTGACAGAGGTATGTAATGTAAACAAGCTAAATAACAATCAAATATTACCAGCTATAAAAAACTTATACATCACCGTAGCCCAAACTATGCGTGTCGTCACTGGTGAGTGGTGACTAACGGAAAACGAGAATAAGTTCACTTATGTTAATACAAATAGGTAGTTATTCTCTTTCATTGACATTAAATATTTATATACTTCTTTAAAATATCCTTTAGTTTGGTTACGTAATTAAACTAGTAATATTGCACTGAGTATGAAATTCTATCAAATAAAGCGCCCACGCTATAATGAACAGCATAAAAATCTTTAATATTCTTAAAATAAATATAAATCTTTGTGGAAGAAATATGTTTTGGTGACTTTACAATAATTACGCTATGATTAAAGTGACGCAGGAGTCAGTGGCTTGGTTACACATCAAATGGGCCCCTATATTCAATAGACAATTGTATATAATCTAGTTATCAGTTATGACTATTTTCAAAAATTGCACAAGTGAAATTGCATGTTCACAGCTATCATAATAACAAACAGGACTTAAAAATCGTAACATCGTACTGCAGAAACATTCACGGAATTACTTTTTGGATGCGGTCGTCTTCTAAACAATACTCTTAGATATATTTTTTATGCTTTCTATTTGGTTGAAGTGGAGTCTGATCTGCTGTCATATTTCCCTTTTTAAGGGTTTATCCAATATCGAATTTCCGATTAATGTGTGTGACATCGAAATAGTCGCCCTAAAATAGATTAGGGAACTGCGATGAATTCATAAAAAAATTAAGCGATCTTGTATTAATTGCAGCATTAATTTAGTAAATTTACGAACCGATATCGCAGAGTTAATGTCAACTCAACAGATATAAATTTAATGACGTGAATACCTCTGAATTATTTATAATATTATAAAAACATTTAAAATCTCGAGTGATACTGTAATCTCTATAGCGGCACGGAGCCGTGAGCGTCCGCCGACCGGACAGATGCGACCTCGACCGGATGCTAGATGCCTTATATAATGCAAAGTAACTAATTAAATAGAACATTTTAATATTACAAATAGGAGTCGAATCGTAGCGTGTTAACACTCTTGGTTCTAGCACCATACCATTTTATCACATTTCAGTTACCGTACCACTCTAAGTGTTTAGCTAAAAATGTAACAATCTTAATATCTTAATCGAAGAATACATACACACTAGGTTAGTCCCAATCGTAGAATGCCAATATTAGTTACATACTAAATGCGCGCAACCTTGAAACGTTCCTATCTTAAAATGTAATTGAAAGAGGTCGTCGACCCCAAGCACCGATCACGCGGGGCGGAGCGGGGCGGGGCGGGGCGGGCGCGTCCCGCCCGGCCCGGCCGCCATTATACACCTACCAACGATCAAATAATAAAATATGTTAACGTCTCAAACTCATTTATACTACACCTAATCGTCAACTGAATATAAATCAAATCTGTGTTACTTGATGGATCAGATAAAAACAAACAACTCTAATATAAAATCATATAAATATAGTTCATATACTAAATATACATAATAATAAAATATGAAAAATCATACGATATATCTAAGTATAAAAAAACAATCTCCGTAAATAGATCAACTATAATCTAGTATAAAAATCTTTTCGTATGTTTTTAGGCGCTATCCGATAATACATCACAATTCCTTAATAATAACCATCTTGCAAAGGCCTCATAGAGTTAAAAATGCATCTACACTGAGATTCAGTCAATTTTTTTGTCGTTGACCAACGACAGATCACAATCTCTTTCCAGTCCTCGCATCCCGTTCAGTTGTCGTTCCGCACCATTCATAGGATGTAAATAACATAAATACAATTAGCTAGGAGGAAATTCATAATTTCCTATCTAAACAATAAATATAACAAGATACTCGTAATAATAGTGTTATCGGGGCCCGCGCGGGGTGCGCCGACAGCCAGCGTCGCTCCGCTACTCAATATAATAATTGTGTATAATATTCTTAAATAGCTTAATGTTTCCTATCGATATAATATAAAAAAATAATATGGTAATAAAATTAACATCATATTATTGCTTTTGCCCGTTCCCGTATAGCGATTGGTATAGAAAAAATTTGCTTACCTACTTTACATACGTTTCGAGTCATCACTTCAATAACATCAACATAACAATAGGTACATTTCTCAATGCGGAATCTTATACATAGTCACGCTGGGGCAAGTCGAGTGCACAACCGAGACAATACTAAAAACAACCGAATCCCCCGCCGCGGCCGCGTCGGGAGCTCGACGACGTTAAGGCCCGCTTAAGTAATAGCACTTCAGCTTAATCCTAAATAGGAAGTGGTGTCGACGCGAGAAATAGTCCGTTACAAGTTTTGACACATCAACAAGTCCGCGCTGGCGGCGGCCGGGCGCGCTCACGGAGCGTCCAGGCCGAGCCAGTACATGGACAATCAGTCGAAGCCCGCGTCCAGGTGGTTCGCGAAGAGCGTCGCGTGCGGGGGCGCGGCCGCGGGCGGCGGGGCGGCCGGCTCGAACTTGCGCGTGTCCGGGTTGTAGGCGGGGTGCTTGAACTTGCAGTGCGTGCGCAGGTTGTCGGAGCGCGTGTACGTGGCGCGGCACAGCGGGCACTCGAACCGGCCCGGGAAGTGCACGTGGTAGTGGTTGCGGATGTGCGTCACCACTTTGCCGCACAGCTTGCAACGGTGCAGGTTCAGCGCGCCCGCCACGCGCTCGAACGTCAGCCGCATGTGCCACCCTTTGGAGCCTGCAACCAGCGAGCCCGTCACTGCACACGCACACACGCCATCGCACACACACACACCCACACAGCCAGACATACAGCCTCGCTCGATGACGCGCCGACGCCGCTCGATGCCAATAGCCACAGTGTCAACCGTGCACGCGAACGAATCAAAATCGGGACGTGACAATAAACTATATAATATTATACAACGTGTTAATGAATGATTGACTGAAAACTAGAAAGTAGTTTGATCGACAATCGATTTTCGAATCGATCGCACCATGTTTTAATATAGATTATATTTTTTCATTTTTACTAGCCCATGTCTAAATTATTTATAATACCTACAATATTTAGCGCGTACGCCGCCCGAAGCAAAAAATTCGGTTAGAGACACGTAGGTGCGAGCGTAGCGCTTGAAATTTCGTAGATAGGTCACCTTCAAACTAATTTTGAATAACTTTATTAATTTTTTCGACATAATTTATATTTTAATATTGTTTATTTTTTTAAATTGGGTGTATCAGGTTTTTGGTCAATTCATTAACACGTTGTATATAAAACTTCAGTTGATCCTGTAGCATTTAACCGGCGGCGCGCGGCGATAGGTACCTACCTATAGTTATAATGTTTTTATTGGTTTACATAATAATTCTATTCAGCAGCATTTTTTGGCAAATGAATTGAAACAATAATCCAAGACAGCTTACCATCAAGCAAAGCTGAGAATTGACCCATTAACTAACTGTTGAACTGCCCATGATTTACTTCCCCTAATTCTGTTATTACTTACTAAGTGTAGATTGATATTACAGGACATTTCTAAAAAGGGAGTAGGCACCTTATTTTTTATTTAAAGGCAGTATAAATAACCAATCAGAAAACAAAATTTAAAATAAAAGATATAATATAAAAACATACATACAATCGAACATAGAACCTCCTCCTTTTTGGAAGTCGGTTAAAAATAAGATCCATGCATTAATGAATCGATGTTATTATTGAAGGAATGGTTTATTGTTATTGCCATTGTTGCATGAATTTGTTAATCACTGTCACCAAGCGTAGATAGAGAGATTCCTATAGCAAAGAAATCAGCTGTACAGAAAGAGATGATAGAAGGATGAAAATAAAAAGAAAAGAATAATAATAAAGAATTATATTTGCAACCAACATACATAATAACTGGAGAATTACATACAAATTAATAAAAATGAGATTCAGGAAAAAATATTAAAACTAAAAGGAATGCCTTGTTCAGTCTTGAAAACCATTTTAACTAAGTGTACAAGTCTACCTAAAGAAACTTACTTTATAGAGATCATAATACATAATAATATATTATACATGAAGATTTGGTTTAGTTCACAGCAGTAAACGCGTAATTGTAGTACAAAATAAATAATTAAAATAACTAAACCTAACTTACATTTCGTTTTCAACTACAATTCTTCTCCAAGTATACGTCAAAATGTATTATTATGTATCAATATTTTTGAGACTGGTAACTTTTTTCTCAATCATCATAGCTAAGCATAACACAATTATTTGAATGTTAAGATTTTGAAATGTTCAATATAAATCATAAAAAGTCACTTCTTACATGCTTCATCATAACGACTATGGTCAATTTTGGTTATTAAATAATATTTATCACCATAAAAGGTAAATAATCTAAGATTTTTCCACAATTTTATAGTTTTCAAGTTTACCATTACATACTGTTTAGCTCCAATTTTTCCTATCTTATAGGAGAGACGCAACTTATAATTGGACAGTGACTAGGACATTTCGAATATGGTTTTGATTCGATATTACCCGTGAAATATGAAATGTGTATTTTAATGACTATTCAAAACAAACACACCACACTTTAAGACGATAACATCACACAAAGTGCCGCCACTCGCTAAAACTACCCATGTTCCATATTTATTTAAATAGATTTCTATATAAATGAAATATTGATACTATAGACCATAGTGTATTTCAAGCAAGTGGAGCCACTTTGGGCAATGTAAGTACCTTAAACTTAAAATTACAAAACAACAAATGTTAAAACCATTTTTAAGCGCACTTTCTTTTTAGTTGATTAGAAAAGATCTCAAAAAGTTTATCAAAAATTTCACAAAACTCATGTTCACAAATCGAGAGTCGTTCGATTCAACAATATATAGGTACTAATCGCTAATGTTGGTAGTCAAATTCAATATTATTGTCAGATTGATTTGATTGCATTATTTTGTATTTATATATAATCAAAGAAAAAAAAAAAAAATTTAGCACACAGAATCGACGCTCTACAGGTTACTGATGAATTATTATGAGACTTTAGCAGTGTTTAAGCCAGACGTACAGCAATAATCCTCGAAGGTTCGTACACGATTTTGATAACAGCTGATATTATTGTTATGATTTAAATACACACTAAATCCTAAATAGTATAAAAATTAGACTAGCATTTTGTTTGTATATTAGCCAAATTACTGGGCCCCAATACATTGCTGTGTATCATGCGTACGTGCCGTTTTAGATTATCGGCGCGCGTCAGTACCATGTGGCAATAGGGACATTGATGCTGCTCAGGATTGTGAGACTTCATGTGTTTTTTTATATTGCTCACTTGTTTCCCGCATATTTGACAAGACACTAGCGAGGTATTTTTATTTGACCTGACACTGAGTGCCTTGTAATTATTAACAAAATTCTCAATTTTTCTCAACATTTCGTGTGGTCTAATATTTTCCTGATCGCCAATTTTTTCACCTGTAAGACATTTTGTATCTTCATTATTATAGGTATGTTAGGTTACTTTAGTTAACATCATAACCACAATTCACACTATCGCAAACTTTCGTAAATACTGCATTCATTGTATCCAAACCCATCGACATGCTTTTTTGTAGAAAAATCTCATACTTTCAAATGGAAATAGATCGTTTTAGCGTAAAATTTTCATATTGAGTCAATCAAATCGGTGCTTTGATCGTTTAAATTAAAGCATACAGCACGGTCAAATATATTAAAGTCTACGCGAATTTTAAAATCTGCAATCTTTACATAGTTTAAGAAGTCGGTTAATGTAGTCGCTTCTGATGTCTGTTCGCGATAAACTCCAAAACTACTGAACGAATTTTCATGCTGTTTTTACCAATAGATGAGTGATTCATGGGGAAGGTTTAAAAGTATACTTCAACCTGGAATTCCCGCGGGAACTCCGAAATTACCGCGGGTGACAGCTAGTCGATTTATTGTGATTAGTTTTTTTTTAAGACGATTTTCTAGAGGTTATCTCAAAACTAGGAAACCGAAAACAAAAATTCCTTAGGACATGTGGCGCTCATTTGGGATGTTAATTTTACCTATTTACAATATAGTAGGGCGCAGACGATTTCGTAGTCGACTGCTAATATGTAATTTTAAATTTGTTCTAAATCTAGGATATTTTTATCAAATGTTGTATGAATTTCGTCCCGCTGGGGGCGCCAAATCACCATTATCACAAAAACAAATGATTACACCAGTTTCTTTAAGTACATAGAAATATTAGTAAGCGTATAAAGAACAGAAAAAGCATATTACCGAATAGCATGTGCAAATCAAGATGGAGTGATAAGCGAAAACATGCGTTTTATGATTAGGTCATGCACCTAATATTGTGAAAGTTTAATGACATAAAGGAGGCTGAACTTTATGTAACAAACATTATTTATAAAAATCTTTGCCGCTTTCAAGAAATCATTGTACGATCTTAAAAATATTGCAATGAAATTAAAAATAATAACAATAAATTTTAAATTCGTAACTTTAGTAATGATTTAAACAAAAAAAATACAATAAAGACAAAAGGCAAAGATCTTAAGGCAGATTCTAAAATAAAACAACCACAAACATTTCATTCGTTGCCTGTATTATTTTCCTCAGATTGTCACTTGAGTCTATGAGTTTAAGGAGTTTAGTTGGTGATTGTTATGAAAATATGAAAAACACTCACCATCAATTGGGTCTGATTGGTCTGGGTGATGCTGTAGCATGGGCTCGCTGTCGTTCGACTCGTTGCTGTGGGTCTGCTGTGTCAACATGGATGCTATTTCGGTCACCCCCAAGCCCTGGAATATTGGATACATTTATGCCAAATGCGTACATAGTCGCAGTATTGGACCACAGAAGTAAATTGTTTCCTGAGATTCCAAACTCTCTCTGTGTATAGCAATCTGTTATAGAATAAGTTCATTATTTATTTAACAATTACCTAATTCACATAAGAACAACATAAAAAGAGATATCACGCTTATCCTACAACTCTGGAACCCAGTTTGTTCCTTATTAGCCAGTTGAGGGCAGTCCCTTTGTGACATAATATGATAATCAAATGACCACTATACAAAAAAATACTTTTTGTTGTGATGATTTGAATAAGAGTAGATAAAAATTAAAGTTCCCATCAAAAACACTAACGCATATATAACTAGGCAATTAAATTGATAATCTAGATCGCACAGGTGCTCAGCAATTCGAGTCCATAGAGGTATTATGTTTACCATTTGCCTCCGTGCGCGATGCGAGCGCGGCGGCTGCAATAGTTACAGTTACGGTAACGGGATAACAGTTATAAATATGCATGATATTACTTCGAATCGGAACATTTTCTCGACACTGGATCTAGATAAATATCTTGCGACAGTTTGGCAGAATCGTACGTTAAAGTACGTTCACTTACGGCCGCACTCAGAGTCGACTTTAATGATTACTTAGTTAAGTATAGATTTTTAAAACAAAACTGCCTCAATCAGAAACTTGCAGTAAATTAATGTTAATTGGCATTTAATGAGATATAACTTAATTAGTTAAATGCCAATCAACATTAATTTATTAAACTTGTCTGATTGCGGCAGTTTTGTTTTAAAAATCTATACTTAACTAAGTAATCATTAACGTCGACTCTGAGTGCGGCGGTTAGATTTTATATGGATAACGAGTAATAGGGCCCCCTCAGGTAGAATCAATTTAGATTAATGGTCACAGAATTGAAATTTTGGTTTGTTATCAACTAAAGTTAATGACTAAAATTGGGGTTTTAGCGAGGTGCTCTTGCACTTGCAGTAGTGAATTGTAACAACTCATAGCTTAAACATAGAAAATAAATTCTAATGAAACCTTAATTTAGGCTTGATTTCAACTTTCACAAAATAATAAATATTGATTTAAAATTGGGCACAAATCGCCCCGTGGGTATCTAATACCTAGTTTTATATGGAATTTCGCTCATGATTAAAACTATTTCTGTTTTTAATGATGGTTTTTTAAAAGCTGGAAGGTTACGCTTACTTTAAAACAAACAGAGAACATACTAAAACTATGCTTATTTATATACCTCTTTTTAAAGTAACAAATGCTAGCTTTATCATATACAGAAAGGTGTAATCATAATATATTAGTAACTGCCACAGATACGATATTATATTAAGCGACCTCAAAAGATAGACTTAAATATAATAATATGAGCAAACTCTTTTAAACATACCGTAACGTAAGTTTGTTTACCCTTATTGTGGCTGTAGAATATATCAAGCGAGAACCACAGAACAGTAAGAAGAGGAAGTCAATATAGCATGAAGACAGATGAAAACCAGTGTCGCCGACTGATTCTCGCGCACAAAGCTATTCGTCACGCACACGAACACCGTATGAAACGCTCTTTGGTTACGTATCACGTTGTCTGAATTGGCAGTACGTGGAACATACCTAGTGGAAAACATATTTCGGATGCCAGCAAAAAAAAAAATGTTTAGTCAAACTTTCTTTGCAACCGTGGTGCGCCTGCTCCGCGTACATGTTCTGTTTAGTTGGTGCTTTTTTCCTGTGCGGGTAGAACTCACCGGCGGTAAATGCGTCTGGTCGTAGTGCGTGGGCGCGGGGTGAGGGTGGGGCGGCGGCGCGTACATCGCGTCCGGCTCCTGCTTGACGAGCGGCGCGAGCGCGTGCTGCGCGTGGGGCGCGGGCGCCGGCGTCGGCGCGTGCTGCGCGAGCGGCGTCAGGCGCTGCGGCGTGTGCGCCGGCGGCGGCGACGACGGCTCCGACCCGGACTCCGTCGACCCACCCTTACACGACTTGTGGTGGCTCTGCACAAACAACAATACCGTTGACGACGTAGCTCAGCTGTGACGGACGGGGACGTTTTATGGGTTCTTACTGTTGTTTACTGTTATTTTATTTATGTCAAAATTAGTCTACTCAGTTTTGGATCCGATAAAACATACATACACCTACCCTTTATAATGTGGGAAAGCAGTAACAATTCTGTGCAAATAGCATCAAACACACATGAGCAAGTGACATCGGTCGTTAGATGGTATAAAATAACGGCAAGTGATCACTGAAGCTTATTAAAAAACGAGACGACAGAAATCGTTTGTAAAAAAGCGTAGAATTTAAATTTTAAGGCTCTATCAGTGGGGAAGTTTTTGTATAGCGTAGACAATTGTGTACCTTCGGTGTTCATATTTTACTTGTAAATTGAAAAAATTAGGCCTTTGATGTTGGATCAATTTCAAACAATCTCGAGCTTGATAGTGAATGAATGAATGAATGCTGAGAATGGTTAAATCGGTTCTACGTAAATTTAATATCATCCTAAATGTGAGTGGGTTTGATTTATTTTTACACTTTCACGCCGGACATGGGTTACTGTTATCTCGAAATGCCCCCGGGAACAACGCATGTAATACATTTAAATATCTAACCTCATAGTGCCTGTAGGACAGGTCGTTGTCGTCGCGCGGTATGGAGGAGTTTTTCCTGCGTCGCTTCTCGGGCGGCGCGTGAGCCGCGGGCGCGGGCGCGGGCGGCAGCGCGGGCGCGGCCGCTGCGCCGCCGCCGTGCGCCGCGGGCGGGGTCGCGAACGCCTCGGTGCGCGACAGGTTCTCCGCGCCCACCGACGGCGTCGACCTGTCGTCGCACTGGACAATACCGAGGGTTCGGGTTAACGAGGAAGTTTCGGCATTCCATCGACGTTCTTACGCAGATGAAAATATAAGCTATAATAGTACATTGTTATCCTAGGGGTGAAAGTAAGTAGTCTTTCTCCCGAGGATAACACTGTGCTTTTCATTACGAATGCAAGGAAAGTCAAAATAAAAATAGGAATTAGCTAAAGAAAAAATGAGTGAATTTTATTTTAATTAATACCTACTTAAACTTTACGTTATTTCAATTTTACATCGCGCTGGCTGTATAGAAAGTTGGAACATGGTTCAATAGAAATGTGAAAATAGACCTAGTTTTTTTTTTAATAATTTGACAGTTGTCAGTTGAAAGTGATTCTCCCTAGGGCTGAAAAGGGTTACTTTCAACCCGCTTCTCAGGCAACTTCAGACCTATTTTCCGAGTATGAGTAATGAAAAAAAATTGTAGCCGTGGGAAGGCCCACAGCTTTAAATATTTTCGTATAAATACTAATATATGATAAAGAATAATTAATTTTGTAACATCCCATATAGAAATTCAATTGAAAACCTCAGTTTTAATTTTTGATGTCAACTTTAAATGTTGCAGAAATATCATATATTTAAATATCAAAGATAGTAATTACTATTTTTAATTAAAAACTTAGCAGCCTGTGGAAATATTAAAATATATATCTAACCGGTATTTGTATCAACGTAAGTACACGTTTTTTTATGCAAATCAATGTTCAAAATTGACTGAGAACAAATTTAAACGTCGGCGCATGATAGGTACCTATATGAAATAGGACGTTTTCCTTCTGTTAAGCTTTAAATGAATTTTCATTAACAAACAACCATTGAGTTTGTTACTCCAAAACAGTTTAAAATATCGAGGTTTACAAATTATATTATACAAATACTTCTTTATAACATTTTGTTCTGTAAGAAAATTGATCAAACCAAGGCCCACGAGTTACAAGGAATTTAAATATATAAAAAATCAAGTACATATTAATATATATAATTTGTGCCTACAAAACCTCGAAGGTCGCCAACATTAGTACTATTAGGTATTCATTGTTACCTAAATAATTTTGAAAAATAAAATTAGGTAGCAATAATTTATAAAAAAAATAAGTTTGCACCACACGTATACATATGTTACGTGATCTATTCTATACGTTGGTGATATTGTATGCACATTTCCTGCACCGTCCGGGGTAGGTCACGTCTCGTCTATTAGTCGCGACATAGTACATAGCAACTACAGCTTTGTATGTAAAGATGTTAGAAAATTACCCTTTTACCTCTGATGTGAGCCATTTTATTGCTAAAACTTATCTGATAAAATATAATACACATACTTACAAACTATTGTGACTTGAAAAAACTTACCTTCGAATTCCACGTATTGCTTTCTGTCAAACCCCTGACTTTTAAACTTTCTGCTGTTTTTAGGAACATGGGAAGCATATTTTGGCCAACATTCACCTCACCCTGAAAACAGCAGTGTGACCATTTATATAACATGCTATCGATAGGTTCGATTAAGCAATGAATATATACAAATAACAGATTTCTTACCTTGTACATGAAGTCTAGTAATGACCTCATCTCTGATATTCTTACACCTTTGAGATATATAATTGGATGTGGATGATTATTTTGTAAAAATAAGGACTCAAAATATGGTGAGCAAGCGGAGAGTATTGTCTGGTGTGCCTAGAACAACAAAAAATTAAGGTATTGTTATGAGGAAAGACGGGTTCCGTTTATTGCATTCAAAATCATACGTTTCTTCCTGGATAAGAACACTTTTTTGCCTTACAATCTATATCTTTATCTATCCATACTAATATTATAAATCTGTAAGTAACTCAGTCTGTCTGTTACCTTTTCACGCCTTAACTACATTACTATATACTAAACCGATTATAATCGGTTTTGCATGTTGCATGTTTACCTATGGTAAAACTAGTTCGGGGTATTATTTTATTATATAGTTATTATCTCTTGCACTCTATTCAGGGAGGTAAAAATGGCGACAGCAATATTATAGATCTGTAAAAAAGCCCATCAAATTTCTTCCAGCCCCCCTTTTTAGTTAAGGTATGTAGGATGAAATTAAGTATCGTAAATCTTAAGGTAATAATAACTTTTACTGAAAGGAAAAGTAAAACATTTATTATACAGGGTGTAAGGTTGAACAAGGGACTTAATAAAAACCCTCAACAACTTACAGTTTACTATAAAATATAAATAAAAAAAAAAGAGGATGACAGAGAAAATCTTAAATAAAACCTTGGATTTATATGGGGGTGAATTATTACTACATTTATATATAGATTTATCGGCGCGCCAGCGGCAATACAAAGGAAAGAACTATGATTCGCCAGGGCCTCGGCTATTTTTGCACTCAATTTTTATGATATTTTTTCTATCTGTATGATTTTTTAAATATTTGAGATGAAAGATGTTACCAGTTCTTTCAATAAGTTCTTGGTTCCTGTATAGAAAGCGCGTCTAAGGAACGTGTTATTTTCAAATTGAAGTTGAATTTTCAAATATTCTTTTAAATATGATGCAATATTATTTTAGCTTTTTAAATAAATCTAGTCTTGTGAATTGTGATTGACCTTTTTGAACGGTATCATAAAAATACAGGATTTTTTGCTTGTCGAGCGGAGACGCTCAAGTGATACGATTTATAAAAACATCTTTGGATGTAGTTTTGCCTTTTAAAATATAGAAATTGAATGAAATTTACGATTTTAAATATTTAGGGAACTTTTTCTTCAATTCCTGCTTTCCAGTCTGTATACGTAGTACGTACATAATATTATATTAACAAAATATAATATGGTTACGAAGGTCTTCCGACAATTCTATGACGAGGCTAGGCTAAGAAGTGCATACCTAACGCGTATTTTGGCCGACCTATTATCATTTAAATTAGCTAGGTAGTATTTGTCTTAACAAAAGATAGACTTTAGTTATAGTCTAGTGCAAAACTATGATTCATTTTACGTTTTTTTTTGTACAGCGTTCAAAAATTGTCCATTATACCTTCTATTATTATATTACTTTCTTAAACCTAAATACCACCTTGTGTTTTTAGGATGTTAGCCTGAATCGGATAAAAATTGCGCGCGAACATTTAATTTGGTCTAAATGAATTTCATCACATGTTTTTATCTACCATCTTCACTGCACCACTAACAAAATTTAATTTGGCTCAATTCCTGTAACCGGGTGGGTAGTTTTCTTCAATACTGTGTAATCTGCTCCAATACATTTTCAGGCATTAAATTTTAAATAAAATGTCTATTTTCCATCAGTTGTGATTTGTGACCTGTCCCGCCCGGTTTCACCCGCGATAATTTCGAAGTTCCCGCGGAATTGTTCCATACATACTTTGCAACCCCTTTTCATCCCCTTAGGGGTTGAATTTTAAAAAATCCTTTCTTATCGAATGTCTACGTCATGCAAAGAACACACCCACCAATTTACAGGTCTCTACCTCAGTCATTCAGGACAAAGCATTTTATATGTATAGAAGATTAGGTATTATAACAAATATAATATTCTAGTTAGTCTTTTAGTCTTGTTTAGACCCTAAAACCTGCCAAACTTGTGTTTAAAGATTAGAAAGTTAAAAATCAAGAAGCACTTTATCTCGCCTAAACTGTTCACTTTTGACCTACAAAATATACTGCATTTTATTAGCATAAAACTTTCTTAATTGTTGATTTAAATGACAATTTACTGGCTTAAAGCGTAATGCAAAGTGTTAATGACCTATTACTAGTTTTAAAGGAATCACACCATTATTCACCAATAAGCAAAAAGCTTTCGAATAATTTTTATTCCATCTCTTAACTAAACAAAAAATAGTAATGTCATTGCACTTAGAAGGTTTTTTGTTGACCACTAAAGTACCTAACTGGGTAGAAATTTTATTTTATCTCAAGATAGCTGGAATTAGGTTTTGTTACCAATAGTCATTCTAGCTGAAAACTAACAATGGACAATTTTACACTGGACGGCAGTGGCTCGGCGACGCAACGGGGCCGGCATAGCTTATAGGTAATATGCTGGCATCAGTCAAGTTTTTAACCAATTTCCAAAAAGTAGGAGGTTCTACATTCGGCTGTATGTACCTACGTTTTTATTTAGAACAGAATCTGCCATAAAACGAAAATAATGGTTAAATTAAAGAAAAAAAAATTTGGCTATCCTTCGGTATATTATATATAAATCACGTGTCACGTTGTTTGTCCGGGATGGACTCCGAAACTACTGAATGGATTTTGATAAAATTTTGTGACCATTTATAGTATGGTCCAACTTAAAAGATAGGATAGTTTTTATCCCGGAATTCCTGCGGGAACTCCAGTTTGTGAGTTCGTGTGTTTGTGAGATTGGAGGGGGGGATCTCTGGGGATACAGTGATCCTGAGTGACTTAAGGTGTTTTTTATCCCAAAATTCCCGCGGGAACTCCGGAGTTTGTGAGGTTGTTATCTATGAATTTACTTATTATAGATAGGAAGCTAAAGTGATCCTGAGTGACATTGGGGTTTTTTATCCCGGAATGCCCGCGGGAACTCCGAAATTACCGCGGGTGAAACCGCAGGGGTCAGCTAGTGCTAAATAAAGAGGAAAAGCTTTTTTGTAGGAAGTTGTCTGGAACTACTGAACTGATTCTAAATTGTCTAACATTGTTATATAGGAAGCTACCACTTTTTATTCCGGAAGAAAAGTTCCCGTGGAAGACCCAAAATTCACGAGACCAGGGTGTAACAGTTACTTGGTACTAAATGTAGAAAGTAAATTAGGTTTTTAAATAGTGTAATTTTTATAAGGGTACAAAAACTTCCTGAGGGAATTCTGAAACTCGGGGTTTGGGGTCTTGACTCGGGTTTCGATACGATAGTCTAAACGTCAAATCTTGACTATAGAATATCAGAAGTAGCATTTAAATACGATGAAGATCCCGAAATATCCGTTGCGCGAACTTGAAATCCGTGTGCCTATAGACCCATATTTGGCTTGTGGGAGATTTGTGGATAAAGTGAGTGCCGATATTTTTCACGCAGTGCAAGCTCAGTGCTATGCTTTCGAATATACCTAAAGTAAAAATTGTAGACGTGGAACAACGTTCTAAATGGAATCCTTAATTCTTAATCCGAGGGATATTAACGAACATTTTCATAGTTCTGCTTCTTTTAGGACTTTTAATTTTATTGGTTTTCATATTCTTCGGGGTCTCTAGAGTTTGCTAACAAAAACACATTCAGAAAAAAATTACAGAAATGCTGACAAAGTGACCGTTTTGGTCATGGGGATGCACCACACAAACACTTCTTTCATCTATTCTCATAATTTTGTCTTATAATAATTATTGTGTTATCTCTGTTTCCAAATCAATGCCTTTTCTTTCTTCATATTCAAATATAATTTATTGCACACAGAACTGTAGAAAACAAATTTACAAAAACATATTACGGATAGATACGTAGGCACAATGAGGTGACCCATATTTCTAAAAACAATTTTTCATAGGCAATTCTTCTTTCTTTCTTTCAAAATAATCAAAATAGTAGACAGGTCACAAGATTAATTTTTTTGCGACAATGTCGTGTGAGCAACGGATTTATTAAAGTAGATCATATTATTTAATGAACCAAACCCTTTCCAATATAGATAAGGAAAATTTGAACATTTCATACAAGTCATGCTAATAGCATTAAAGGTATAGCTACAACTCATTCAAATCTATTTGTTTCAGTAATTGATAAAATTGGCTAATTTAATATTTATTTTGGTTTTATTTTAAATATGCCTAATATGCACCAAACTTATCAAATCTTGTAAACAATAATAAACTACTTATCAATAAACTTGTTTACCAAATTATGAAATCAACATTGCAATGTTACTACAGTGACATAATAATTGTAGCATGTGCATTAATCAAGCTTTGTTTACTATTTCATTGTACACATTTTTATAAAACAATAAACAGATATACCTATTATTATGTGATTAGCATGTCAATATTTACATAAAATTTCTGTTATGGATGATTGATTCAATGGCTCCTATACATAATGATAAAACTGAAAACACAGTACATTGAAAAGAAAATAATTTATATTTATAAAAAATATGTAGGAGGCATAAAATTAGTACCTGAATCCATCATGACCCTTTTTCGAAATCTCTCTTACTGTATATTCATATCACATTAAAACTATTAGATGCATGAATTTGAATGCAACTTGGGATGTTAGGTTAATTATATTCTAGGTCAACATCTAAATGTTCACTTTATTTAAGTAAATGATATGTTTGTAAGACAATTACAAGATTTACAGAGGTAATCACCTCTGTAAATCTGACATTAGACAATAGACATAGTGAAAATTTAATAATTTTTTCAGAAAAATAAACAAAATAAGTACACTTCTTAGAACACCTTTTGAATTAGTTATCTAAAAAAAACTTGGTACTATATACCTACATAATAAACATTATGTAAATAATTAGGTCTTATTTTCTTATCTTCACGTTATTTTTATGCTCACAAGCTGAAAGCAAGTACACTAAATTCAGTTTTCTTTTCCTATAATTTTAATGCATTTGAATATTTCATCTCACATTAAATTAAGGGAATAATATAAATTAAGGATTATAGTCAAATCAACTTTTACCTGGGAATGGGATTAACATTAAGGTGATTTAATAAAAAGTAGGTATTCATTGAAATAGTTCAAAAGTATGGGAACCTTTGCTTCATAGAAATATACATATAAGAAGATAAATATATATAGGTACATATCATTTTAAAATATATAGTGAAGGTCATCAAACACATACTTAAAAATGTTATCCGGCACAGATGTGCTTAGAGACCAGTGATGATAAAGCAAACTATAGCATTACCTTGACTGATTCTCCATCGCAGGCAAGTGTGACATCACAAAGGGCCTCTCTCTGCAGTAAGCTCGCTAAAACATCCGTCAGGTTGGTTGGGTGGTTGTTCCAGCGTAAACAAAATTGCTGGTCCATTGTTGGTGCTAGTGTCAGTGAACGAGCTGGAAATATCAATTAAAATACTTACTCACAAAATCAAGGCATACAATCTACGCTTCACATGATAAGAAATATAACAAATCCAACACTATGTAATTATTATTTTATTGTTTAAATTTTGAAATATTTAAATTTATAAACATTTGCCAAGAAACCGGTAATTGGATACACACACCAGTAATCCAACTTACAAAGATAGGTACTAAGTGTGTATGCAAAAAATTGGCGGCCATAGGGCTAGATAGGAGAGCGAGAGATAAGTGACATCAGCGGCTCGAATTAATGGGGGCCGCGGCCCGCCAGCTTACTGTACATGTACCACATTGACAGTTAGTCTGGCTGCCGTGCCGACACATGTCTACTTGTTGCGTGCTTCAAACACGCCATACATTATGTAATTTAGATCCAGAAGAGAGACAGCGGGGCCAGCGACCCTACGGGACGCGGAAGCCTCTAGCCGGCACTACAAACGAGTTTATAAAAGTAGTACCGCTGGCCAAAAAAATCGCAACATGCTGACACCGTTATAATCGCCAAGCTGGATGTCCCAGTTGTTAAATCCACACGCACAATTTCAGGATTTGGGGATGCACCACTATTTGTTGTTATCACAGAACATGCCGCGTGCCTAGAAATAGGCGGCCGATGATGTACGAGATTTCTAAACGCGTAGTTGTGTCAACTTTGTCTATTCGTAGCGCCATTTGCCGATATCGTATCTTTATAATCTGGACATTTTGCAGTTTCAGCCAATATCAAAATTTTAGGTAACACATACTAAATTCACAAACACGAAGCGAAACTCATCTTGAAGCACGCCATAATTCACAATATTTCCTAACTCACCATTTGCAAAATTTTTGCCATCACAAACGCCACCCGACCCCTACCTTGCACTGTCTTTTTGACCACACACACATCTCGATTTCCGCAATGTTCACTTCACGGCCTTCGGAATATCTTTCACACCATTCGACCAAATTCGGAACGCAAACTTCATTCGATTCTCCCTGCTTACGCGCGAAATTCAAATTTCGCAATAGTCTTCGTCTAAAGCCGATTAGCTTTAATTATATTATTTTAAGATGATGTAGGTATTCTATAAAATGTTTTATGAGTGCATGGAAATATTTAAAAACTTAAAGATAAAACTAGAAAATGGACATGAAAAAAATTTCAAAACTAAATGCAATTTAGCGTAGGTGTACGTCAACATTGTAAATAAGGTTATGATGCGTGAAACTTGTTTTTTTGTAATATTTCTGAGATATTACATATGTAACTAAAGCAGAATTATGCTTAATTTGTTTTAAAATCACAGGAAATTTGTATTATATGTATTGAAATAACATATTTTATTAAAAAAATAAATAATGGAATGTAACATTGGCCTTGACAGTTAACATGCTCAATTGCGATTTGCGAATATTACAGCGCCACCTATATTACTGACAACGGAGTGATTTACGAATAGTACTTATGATAAAATATAGGTGGCACTTGGCGTCGACAAAATTTACGAGGACAATGACCCAATAAAAAAACAAGGCCAACGAACTGTAGCAAAATTATTTTTAACTTTTTGGGAGTTTTGGATTTCCTTAGATTCCCAAGTAATGCAAGCCGTGTTTTAATTTTAATGATTAATAAACTAAAAGATTTTTACCGTGTCTGAATAATTTAACTAAAAATAAGCGAGCAATCTGATTAAATTATTTTATATCTACAACACGGTAGGTTACTAAGAATAACTTTCCTACCTACAGTTCATTCGCAAATAATTATATTAAGAATATTGCTGGTTTTTTGACACTGCACATAGACCGTTACTTAGTTATATTTTTAATGAAGTGCTTTAATAAAGTAGTTTATTTCAATTTCCTATTGTCTCTCAGCAACTTAACGACCCACTGTTGCTGGGCACAATTTCGTTTTAACTTAAATTTTAAATTTATCAGTTTTAAGTATATTTTTATATCGTAAAGAGGTTAAGTATTATAAATGGTAAAAATACATTATATATTATTGCTAACCAAGACTTTCAAGTTCAATGTTGACGTAATTTCGAAATAACGTTCCCCAAATATGTCTAATCTAATCCAATGTAATATATTACATAAATTTTTATGTTATTTCTCTGTGATAGTATTATCACCTAATACCTAAATGACCTATACTTTTTACTTTTTCAATTGACTAAATAAGGATGGTTCTGTTTTCCTAACATGTTTGTATATAATGTATTATGTAAGACGTGGGTATTTGTTTGTAATATATTTATTTGCGATTTTTTACATATTTTATCTACATATATTAGAGATTTAATAATTAAGATTTTTTGCTTATAGATCATATTATTATTACAGTTTCATCGACTTTAAGCCTTAATAGATCTAGTACAATTCATCACTTCCCCCGGTTCGCCACAATCCCCCAGAGGGATTCGCTAACGTCATGGGCCAAGGGTCAGTCAGAACCACCTTTTAAATTTTAAATTACGAATGCCCATAGGCTAGGCATACAATAACTTGGTGGTACCTAAGTATTACGTCACTAAATCCGTATCGCTTACGTTATTTTCCTTTGGCTGGTAATTTCTAAAAATCATGGGTATGAATTTTTGTAAGCAAATAAAACCCTATAAGTAGGTACGTACGTGTCATACTCAAAATCTGGGTCCATTTTTGTTAAAAGCTAAGTAGTGCTGCCAATTATGTATAACTTTCTTATAAATATTTTTTAGGTCTCTCAGGACCGCTGCGTTGCAAAGCAATTCGAACTCGTTTAAGCACTTAGTAGGTACCTATCTAGTTCTGAGACCAAAGATAGAGCAATGGACGTTTTTTTTTCGTTGAACGGTCGATGAACTTAGACGAAGCTGGTATCCACTTCGATATTATAGTCTATTTTTTAGGTACAAATAAGAACTTAATAGTATTATTAGTTGTTGATCTATTTCAATAGCGGCTACTTACTTACACAGTAATAATCTCCAAGAATCTCAGTATTATTTTGCAAATAACCAAATTAAGCGTTAAGAATCTAGAGCTTTTTTATTACTAGGCGTCGAGTTTGATGAACCTACCTATACCTACCTAACTACTGACAGAGATTTTTTTTATAGATAATCTTTTTTCTTTATAGTTACCTATTATTATATGTATGTTTAAGTTCTCTAAGGGTTTATCTATTTAGTTCCTGCATCGTTCTACATTATTCTATAGGTAATCTATGTAGCTCCTGCATCGTTCTACATTACTCTATAGGTAAGTATAGCAGACAAACTAGTGTTGAAATGCAATGTTTTTTACGTCATGGCTACTGATGGTCAGCTGTGTTCTTTAGAAGACGAGCGGCGAGAGTAATCTTAGCGCGAGTCTCTATTCTCTCGTTAATGTAATGCAGTGCAAATGAGTCAATCTCCACGGAGCTGGGAATGGTGACACACTGCCATTAGCAAATCGATTGGCTCTCTTCGCAGTCTGAACTCTATATCTCTACAACTCTACATCTTCCCTGTATGTCACGATATGTGTTAATACTTAGGAGCAAAATGTTTTTACTTAGCAATGCCAGTTACATAAGTACTACTGCAGGCTGCTAACGTAAAGGCGGAAACACACTTGTGTGTCGTGTTGTGTGGCAACAGAAGTATATCGGTTTCATACAGTTAGTATGGTCAGAGAAGCACCACAACAGAAAGCGCCACAACACGACACAACCTACAAACATGTCTCTAAGCATACAAAATGTATGAAACCGATATGCTTCTCTCGCGACACAACACGATACGACACACAAGTGTGTTTCTGCTTTAAATCATAATCATAATATTATCACGCTTACATTTTGTACTATCATCAGTAGGTACACCATTATGGCAATAAAAAGAAGAACCATGACACTGGGCTAACAAGCTCCGCTTTTCGAAAAGTTCGAGTTCACTGCGCTATCTTAGTTCTGAGAATGTGTAGGTATGAGTATTTTTTCTCTTCGTTTCGCTTAAGGACAGTTTTTCACTTCGCTCAAGTAGGTAGATGAAAGAACCTGGAGGAACCTCTTTGTTTCATGTCCGTTATATTTTGAATTTTGCCGAAATATTTGCCTTTTTTCCTACTTCAGAAAATATTGTGTTTATATTAATTTATTCTAGACCTCACTCGTTAAGATTTTTTTTTCAGCACAAGTAGATAACAGGAGTTGAATCTTTAAAGATACATAGGTAGGTAGGTAGGTATAAAAGAGCAGTGCGTGGAATGTGAAAGAATGAACGTTGCCCATACATAGTTATCGTTAGATATACCCACTTTCTAATAGGTTCTTAACTTCTCAAACGGAAAAAATTTGTTTGCTATTATTATGCTTATTAAAACATCTATTAAAGTAATCTGTCTATATTTATGTTAGATCCTGTATTACCGCTTATAGGACGGTGTGCTTCGGAGACGTATTTATCTTGACGCAACACCTGCAATCTAATAAATGAAATGACACCAGGTACCCGAAGTCTAGTATTGCGGTGCTGTACTTAGTTTTCCAATCTAAACAATAGAAATTCAACGAGTGCGCGTCCCGAGGGTCGTGATCTATCTCTATGTAAATTATGTCGCGAATAATACCTACTTGCGTTTGTTGAGCACGTGCTGATCACTCCCACCGACCGCCGCGAGGTCAGCACTTGATATGACATATTTTTTGCATTCGTCGCCAATATTAATTGTGATAGATGTAAGTACACATCTATCAACAGACAATGTAGTGTCAAGGGAACGTACCTAATAAGTACGAGTACTTAAGTAATAATCAGCAGCAAATATATACAAGGTTGATATCATTCGAACTGTTCCATTTTGAAATGAGAATTTAATAATCAATGTTGGGGGCTATGAAACCGCTTTTTGTATGTAGGTTAGTGTTTCCTTGGATTATAAAACAAAATGTTTAAATTGTTGTAGGTACCTACTCAACAAGGAAATGAATCTAATTCATAACGATTAGAGTAAACTAATTAAAACAATATAAAGTAGGTACATATAAATGTTTGAAAATTGTAAGATTTGTGTAAAACGAACAGATCAAATACTTACCATATTGGAAAGTGAATTCGCTGTTGCAGGGTGCGCATAGCAAGTAGTAAGTTATCTCTTGAGAAACGAGGTTATAGATTCCATCCATCTTCTCAATGTCCATGTGTGTCATAACATCAGTAAACAAATTAAGTTCGCTTTGCGTTTTCACTATAGGTAATATAGCCATTATAACTAAGGGAGGTCAGGATATAAGATTTTAAGTTCAATTGTGTAAATGAAAGTGAAATTCGCATTGCGTTCTCGATTTTTCACCTGCATTCCTGTAAAAAATAAAGTTTATTAATAATGAATAATATACAACTGCTTGTTTTATCGACATACGTTTTTACGTATAGATTCAATTTACGTCATGTCCTACTTAGTTTCCTATTTATTGAGATTGAATGATACCCAGTGACGATAAATAATATGCTATATAAAATTAATGTTTGTATGTAGGCTACCTATAAGTTGAGCCATTTTACACGGTTGAATGGTATTTGTGAATTCTAAAACATCTAAGCGCTTAACATGAATTTCCTTTGACACATCCTAGCATTTAGCATAGTACTTTAATTAATTTACAGTGAAAAAAATTTAATGAGCAGCGAGATTTCATTGCCGTACTACCATAGTACCTAACCTTCAATCTATGACTTGTATAGTAAACATGAGTGATATTTGATGTTCACTCTTGCGAAAACAAATGAACTTCTGTGGAACCAGTTTGCACAGTTGTTTGTTCGAATCGAGTTATTTTTGGCTTTTTGCAATACATAACTTATAACCGTTTTAGGTAAGCATTACTTAGTGATAGTTCCTCTTGATTTAAGATTTAAATAAATCTCATAAATTAATTTATAGCATTTGATATAGCCGAAAAAATATGTTTCATTTTGTAATTTGTAGGTATATGCATGTGCAACATTAAAATTTAGACTTCAGTGTCTTCGTTTAGGTCACGAAACCGAAAATATTGAAGAACGAACTTGTATAAGGGTGCAGAGGTTGAAGATAACGTGGTATTTGTGTGAGATTCCTATGCTTTGTAGAGTTATCACGATTGTAACGGTCGACCCTCGCGCTGGGGATCTGCTCTACATTGCGAGGGTTGTTCAAATTGATATTATCATACTATTATATTGAGGTTATAAAGTAATATAAAAAAATAATAATAAACTAATTAAATACCTATATGGCAGGTGTACAAAAATTTCCAAATTTTTCTTACCTTGAAAATCTTATTCTCATTATTAGACGCTCTCTATTAGTATTGCTTTCTCTGTTTCTCCAATTTCTTTTACAATGATTACTTTTTTTAATCTAAACTTTAAAAATCACAGAGACAACTTTTAAAGAAAAATGCGAGTTGGAGTAATAGGCCATTGAATGATCCGTCAGGCCGTCGTCAATAGGCTAGTTTCCTGGGTAAAAAAATCAAAATTCTATTTAGTCCGTCAGTTAGATAATAAAAAAATAAAAGACACGTATTTTTTGCTTTTTTAAAATAATGGAAATATGCATAGATAAAGCGCATTAAAGTTTAGGGTGGGGGACTCGTGATGTCACAGCTCGCTATAACGTGCGAACAAACTGTAGCGAGGCGTGACGTCATGTGAAATTTCGACTTGATATATCTCCGTTATTTTTTGGTTACATAAAAAATTAAAAAATACGTGTCCAATATTTTTTAATAACCTACAAAACGGACTAAAAAACAAAATTTAGGAAACTAGCCTATTTACGCTCTCAATTTTATTAAATTATGCAATATTTTTTAAATATAATATGTATTTGAGCATAAAATCGAATACTGAACACCATTAGTCCTCTTTGCCCTACATATTATAAAACGAAGTCTTCCGCCGCGTCTGTCTGTCTGTTTGTTCGTGATAAACTCAAAAACTACTGAACGGATTTTCTTGCGATTTTCACAAGTAGGTACATAGAGTGATTCATGAGGAAGGCTAAGGTACTAGTATAGTATTATATTATCTGTGGTTAAGGTATACAACGTGTTAATGAATAAACCAAAAACCTGATACACTCCATTTTAAAAAATAAACAATAATATGATTAAAATATAAATTATGTCGAAAAAATTAAAACTTTAAAAGTTATTCAACAATAGTTTGGAGGTGACCTACCTACGACATATTAAGCGCAACGCTCGCACCTACGTCTCAATGACCGTTTCGAATTTTTTGCTACGGGATTTTTGCAATATTGAATTATAAATAATTTAGAAATGAGCTAGTAGAAATTAAAAAAAAAAGAACAACATTCAGACGAATTGAGAACCTCCTCCTTTTTGGGAAGTCAGTTAAAAATACAACCTATGTTAAAACATGGTGCGATCGATTCGGAAGTCGATTCTGAGCAAACTACTTTCTAGTTTTCAGTTAATTCCTTAATACGTTTTATAATTTGTCCAGGTTTTTTTTAAATTGGTTAATATCTATCTAAGGATTTATAATTATTGTAGGTATATAGTGTCGGAAAAACTGCATTAAATTTTGCATGATACAGGTTGTCGGGGAACAGAGAAGAACATAGGGACTTTCTGTCTCGGGATTCCCGCGATGATTCCGAAATTAACGCAGGTGAAACCGCGGGGAAGTATAAAGCTGTTCAATGCTATCAGTTAGATTTTATTGTTTATGCGGGTATTTATACCTACAACGAAAATCGAATTTATTTGTTAGGTACTTCATGAATTATGCATTATTGTATTTATTGTACGTCAATGATAGATGAAAATCCGAAATAAGTGGCAAGTGGCAACTTGTGACAAGTTATTGTAAAATGTAAATTTACTCCACACGTATATACCGTAGGTACATATATGAGCCTTGATTAGGTTTTGTACAAAGAGTTATTTCCAACCGACTTCCAAAAAGGAGGAGGTTCTCAAATCGTCTGAATGTTTTTTTTTTTCAGTTTGACTTGATGATAATACCTTATATTATTTATTTCTTTAACAATTAATAGACACAAGGACAACATGAAAAAGAAATAAAGCATAAAGAGTCATGCTTACCTTCATGATAACTAACTAACTCTTACCAACGAAACAAACGTCAATATTTTTGAATTTAATACATGCCATTCTATTATTTAGATGTTAATTTATTTAAACGTTTTGCACAACAACTTTTTGTACAAAAGATGGACTTAATTCCATTGTGGCATTCTCTGCTAGTCAACCTTCAAGATTTACAGAAAGTTCGCTTGGTTTATATTACGAACTCTATGAGGTCGATAGGCTAGTGTTACCTTTGTAAAAACTATCAATGAAATAAGGACTAAGATTTTATTTTTTACGGACTACCTCTTTCGGTTCTTCTTTCGGTTCTTGAGGTGACCTCGTGTTCTAAAGATTTCTGGATCCTAGACTAATTTTGATTTAAATTGGCTTTTTGTAGAGCTTGTATTTGTAGAGCAACTGTATTTTTTTGGTTATCAAAGCACACACAAGTTATGATAACTCAAGAATTATTGACTACTAGCTATTCCTTGCGATTTCACCCGCATTAATTTCTGAGTTCCCGCAGGAATTTCGGGATAAAAAGTAAGAATAATTATTATTAAAACAATAATATAATTGTTTATTGATATCAAAGCTATGATTCTACAAAAAAAAAAAACATGAAACTTAACAAATTATAGCCAGAAGGAATTGATTCAGCGTATAAGTTGCTTGTGACCTAGGCCCCGAGCAGCGCTGGTTTTCAATCACTCCCCTCTGGAGTAGATAGGGCTCATGCTATTCACAATAATATTACTATTAACATAAGGATTAATAACGCCATCTATCTAGCGTAATTCATTTTCCATACAAAATAACGCTTTGATATTACGACGATATCGAAAGTGAAAAAGTGCTCCCCCTACTAAAATGTGCCAAAAGCGCGAGATTATAGAGTAACTTTATCGTTTCGCATGCGTGTGTCCTTTTAGCAGTTGCAGTGATAATCTATACTATAATAAAAGAGTAGAATCCGCGATTCTGTACATTGATTTATATTTTTACCTAAAATTGAGAGGGGTGATAAAAGAAGAGTAACCAAGCCCAAAAAAAAAAGTTTTTAAAATTCTGTTCTGTCTGTCTGTCTGTCTGTTTGCGATAATCTCCGCACCTACTGAACCGATTGTCATGCGGTTTTCACAGGTAGATTAAGTTTAGCCTGGAGCTTTGTTTCATTGAAATCGGATGTCGGGAAAAAAAGTTGTTGTATAAAAACCTTTCGTGCGCGTGAAACCGCGGGGCACAGTTAGTAATATAATATTATTCTGAAATGGTAATACAGGATTATCGGGAAGACAACGAGTAAAACATTTACACCCGTCTTTTTTCACTTTCGGAGCAAATGTTTCTCAGAAATAAGTATTAATTGATCCTCATCATATCGTCTGTGGGCTAAGTATTTAGCATTTTTGTACGTTTGTGTTCCCTCGTTGAAACAAATGAGTTTCAAAATTGAAAACAGTAAGTTACAATTAAGTTTTTTTATAAAAAAAAATTGCATCCACGCCTTTTTTCCGAGCTGTATTGTGTGTTTACGAGTGTCCACTGTATGAATTAGGTATAAACGGGTTGAATGCGAGCACGATTGATGGATCTTTTAGTCGAGTGGACAATATTCGGATGTCCCGCGGCATCGGTACAATTATTCAAATCAGAGCGCAGTAATACGAAAGCTTTTATAAGTAAAAAATATCCTAATCTGGTTTCTGGTATACTCTGATATTTAAAGTTCTTTAACACATCAGGTTAGATACCTATTCTAAGTGTCAAGGTAAGGTAAGCTGTAAAAGATTTTGTATAAAATTGATTTAAGTAGATGAAACCTGTATTTATAGTTCCAGACCTTTTTTACGACTACAAAATACATAAGCAATTAACGTATTAAAAAATCTATCTTGCATTTTGTATGACTTAATTTATAAGTTTTTTTTTAACACACTGTTGACTGTATATAGTTTGGTGTACGATAAAGAGTATTCTATTACTTAGGTATATCTAAATGTGTTTATCAAGCTAATGTAGTGATACTATTTATTTTTCATACACGAATGAGCTATATACCCCTATACCTACTGGCGTAATGTTTGCCTAGTTATGCTCCATGTAACGCAGTTGTGTTCCTGTAACTTTTTCGCTCTCGATTGTCACTGTTAAACTCCGACATATAGCAATAACTTTGTTGCTCTATTGTCCATCCAGTTTCAGAACGACATGTTTACAGCTCGTAACTTTAAACAGTGTTTCAAAAAAAAAAAGGAATCAAAATAATTTATGTTGTAAAAATTCCTTTACTTACACGTTTATTTTATATGGTTACATTGAATTTGTTAATTGAATCTATAAACTTTTGTACACGAAAAGGTTATACTATTGATGATAACCATAATAATTTAACAGGTCACTAAGTAAGTCGTCAGGCTAACTACAGAAACAGTGTCATAATTCATGTGGGTTTTAATAAAACCATAAAGTGGTTTTCATAAACCACTAAACTTACATACAAGTTATTATTAATTAATGTATTCTCGTGAAATTATGACAAATACAATACGATAAGTACTAGCATTAAGTAGTTACTTTAAAAAACCATTGTAAATAAAATAACAAAAATGTTACAGAAGTAATATTAATTTTAGCCTCGGGATATTTTACACACATTTATATTGAATATTGATTTATATTTTGTAAGAAAAAAATGCTGTTTGTCCTAAACTAAAATATTACAATTTAGTTTTGCCTTCGATTGATTGATAGTAATTGTATTCAGTGGTTTCAATGTTGTTAGCTTAGCCACCCAAGCTGCCTTTATTTGAGCCTAACAAATAGCTAGGTAGTAGTCTAAGTAGGTAGTAGTAGTCTAATTGAATTTCAAATGTGAAAGGTGCCGCAATAGTAGGTAAGATCGTTGTCAATCTATCTAATTTTATTTTTCTCTTGAATATGAAACTTACCTTTGTAAGTATTCTCACTAAACTATTGTACCTACTTTCTCCATTCGCATATTGCCATCTAACTTATATTAATCTAATAGTTAGGTACGATGTTATGTGCTTACCTTTAGTAGTTAAATTCATTCGGTCCTCTTCAACTTGCACAACCAATCAGTTCTGATTTACGTTGGTCGTAGGCTTATTAATTTCGGTATGCCGGTTAATTACCCTGTGAATTTGCCAAGTGCTCAGTCAAGTGTCATGTATTAGGTTGCATGTATGAGTGTGTACATTGTGTATACGCAGACTAGTGAGATCGTGTTTAAACGCAACTGACACAAGTGGGTAGAGACGATTGCGCCACCTCTTCGTTACATCGAATACCAGGCGAGCATAACAGCTAAACAGTGGATATCATATCGTCCACTTGACAGAAAAGTAGTGGGCGATATTGTCGACGTTGCACGTTGTTATATGATAGCTTGTTTGTAAAATTAGTACTTAGATTGCTCGTGTGTATGTGTATAATATGTAGGCATGTATCCCTTCTGTAACGTAACAAACCGAGTTGTTAAGGAAAGTTAGCTTTTAACTTGTAGGTATATTTAAAAAAACTACCAAAAAAAATTTACAATCACTACATACCTAATATAAAACAAAGTCCTCCGCCGCGTCTGCCTGTCTGTTTGTCTGATCACGATCACGATAAATTCAAAAACTACTGATCTGATTTTCATGCAGTTTTCACTAATAGATAGAGTGATTCAAGAGGAAGGTTTATACTTATATGTTATCCTGGAATATCTGCGGGAACTCCGAAATTACGTGAGTGAAACCGCGGGGATCAGCTAGTTAAAGAACATAAATAACATAGCACTTACTCGTATCTATGGCACAATACCACTAAGCTTTAAAGTATGGGAAAGATGCTACTTAAAGAAGTAGGTATAATTCTAGTTTATTAAACAATATAATGTGTGGGAGTTAGAACTCATAATCTTTATAATTATCTCATATTATCTCTTTATATTAGGTATTCTAGACGTAGGCTTTAATTTATCTTTTGTATTTTTGAACTACACCTCTATTCTAAACTAAATCAAAGTACCAATTCATGAATACCCTACCCTATCCCTAAATCTGTTTTATATGTACCTAGATATCACGAGTTTATTCGTTACCTATGTATATTTGCTTGAAAGTACGCCTGCACTGTCACGCGTCGCTATATCTGAAACGAAAAACAAAAACTTTGCTGTAGAAATTATTCGAATAGGTAGGTTTGCTTTCGTGTAACATAAAATAATAAACACTTGTTACGTCAGATGTACAGGTATTATGGCAATTGGAAATTTTAAGTAAAAACATAATCAAACACAACATTGTCAATTTTATGCTAGTAAGTGAAGTGAAGTAGTGGCTTATCTGAAAGGAAATTTCATTTTCCAACAAAAGAGAAGAAGAAGATTCAAGTTCAAGATAACCTTTTAGTAAGCTTGACGCTTGGAACAAAAGGAACTAAAAGCTGACTTGTTACAACGGACTGTTTTTCTGAGTAATTTTCTAGTAATTAAAATTCCACCATGATTTCAGAGTTCCTGCGAAATTCCGAGATAAAAGTGCCTAATTAGGTTAGGTTACATTAAAAAAAAAGGAACAAATTAGTAAAATGTTGTTTCCAGCTGTTTGTTTTTCATACGTTTTTCTTTCTGTTAAAATGAGTGAATTTAACTAAGAAATTCAATACATTTTAAAAATTTTTACAAAAAAGGAAAGAATCAAGAATGCAACGCCGCGACAAAAATTATTGACGTTTGTGGGCCTAATGCTGTGTCAGTAAGAGTACATATCACAAAGTTGGTCTATGCGTTTTCAATCCGGGAATTTTGATGTCAAAGATGCATATTGCTCCGGTCGACTTACGGATAAATTGTCTTGGGTTCACAGGTTTTCATATAAGTTATAGTAGGTTTTTTTCTTCGAAATAAATAATTTCTTAGTCTTATTTTGTTATGAAACTTATGAACAGTTAAATATGGATAAATGTGATAAAATGTGACAGGTACTTTCAGTTAAAAGTTCCGTGAGTGAGTATAAATATTTACTAAATACTATTACAAAACATACTTTTTAACTGACTTTAAAATAGGAGGAGGTTCTCAAATCGACTGTATCTTTATTTCGTACCTATGTCAATGTTTATAATAAAACTAGTGGCCCGCTTCGGTTTTACCTCCGGATTTTTTTAATATATGTATCCCTAGGGCCAATTACGTTTAATTAAGATTATATCATTATTATTAGATTTTATTTACCTGTTAAGATTCATGTGAATTCAGTGAAGAAAATCAAGCCTCATCTAGCGTTGTGTACTTTGGTGTTTTTTGTTCCGCGTACCTACCATAAATTAAATAAATAGTTTTTTTTTTAAACCTATACTATACTTACCTATTTAGATTTCGTTTTCTGTTTATTAATCAAACGACTGTTATTTTTTAATATATTGGTAACTAGCCGTGCTCCGCGGTTTCACCCGCGGTAATTTCGGAGTTCCTGCGGGAATTCCGGGATAAAAAGTACCCTATGTCCTTCTCTGTAGTCCTGACAACGTGCATGTCAAATTTCATCCAAATCCGTTCAGTCGTTTTTGCGTGATTGAGTAACAAACATCCAAACATCTAAACATCCAAACATCCACACTTTCACATTTATAATATTAGTAGGATAACTAAGCCATGGTGTGTAATTTTTTTCCCAAATAATAATTTTTCTTCACGTGTGTAGTACTTATATTTCAACACAATTAATTTTTTTTAAGTTTGATGAGTTGAAATAATAAAAATAATTATTTAGTAAACTCATCCCACGGGATAAGGATTTGGAGCGGGATGAGTTGACTAAGGAGCCCGATATTGTGTGGTTGTGGTCAAATAGTTAGACATTACTTTCTCTAAGTTGGTTTTCCTCATAAGGTTTAATTTCTTGTGCTTGAATACACGCACCCGTTTTCTTTTATTAACAATAGTTCCGGAATTTCCGCACGAACTCCAAAATTGTCTAATTTACTTCTTATAACATCAGCTAATTAGCACATTTTTTTTATAAAACAAAAGTAGCTTAAGTTACTCCTCATAACATTAGCTATCTGCCAGTGAAAATCTTGTTAAAATCATTCTAGCGGTTTCAGAGATTAGCCGTAACAGACACAGACAGACAGGCAAAAATTTTAAAAATTAATTTTGTATGTGAGTACCGTATATAAGGTCTGGCAAAATAAGCTGCAAAAAATTACATGTTGAAAGTATACACTGTTATAAACTTTAATAAAATTAAAAAGGTAAAAAAAAAAAATATATATTTCGAACATAATAAATCATCAAATAGAAAACAACCTGTGACTGCTCGCGCTCGCCACTCAATCGCTTTACACACACACACATTGCCTCGCGCCGGTATCTTAAGATCAATGATTTTGAGCGAGCTTGATGCATCGCTCGCTATGTGCGTGGCGCGTACCGTGTATTACGTATTAGAGAGCTACATGTATTGTGTACCTTGTAAATGTATGTATGTTGTAATGGTTTTTCAATGAAATTATTTTCCTCATATTCTGTAAAACTCTCAAACTCATAATATTATTTTTTCGCTTATCCTGTTTCTTATAACATATACTTTCAGCCCTATAAATATTTTCAGCAAATTTTTCCAGACCTTATATACTTTCATATGTATTTAGTAAAAAGCGGTTAATTTGGAATTATAAAGAGACACTTCAATTTTATTTATCAGTAGGTACAGACAGTACAGATACTCGAACATTCAGATTAACGTACTATTGGGTTTAAGCTAGTGTTTTAAAAAGGAAATCATAAAAAATAATAGAATAAATTCAATTTAATTCTCAAACGCAATCGAAGGAACGGTCACAAAGGTGTGTAATAGAATAAATTACCAAACCGGAATGACCAAACACGGTACAACGGCGCTTCAAGCGCTCTGCCCGCGTGCAACGCTAGTTACATCAATTTAACCATAGCACTTCCCTCTATCGGATTTAATATCATCACCACGATTTGCATGTCATAGGATATGCGGAGCCCGAGGCGGTGTATTGTTGTGCAACGCAGGGGTCTTGAGGGCTGAACAGATTGTATTGTACCTGTGTCCAACTGTACCGGGACGAATTCATTATGGTCAGCTCGCGGGCGACTGCTAACTGCTGCATAATTGATAAATAATGCTATATATCTCTTGTTGGGGATAACCTATAGTTTCAGGACAAACTGGGATAAAACAATAATAAAAAAAACTTTTACCCCCTTTGTAGAACTGTAAAATATAGGTAGGCATCTACCTACTTTTTTTCTCATGCCATTATACCTAATCAATGACCAACCATTTGTATAAAATACAATTGTTAACTTTTTTCACGTGTAATTTTTGTATCACCTTCCCAATATAGTTGAGAAAGGGTCAGTTTTTTTCTACACCTGCCTAGCCCCACTAATAGGTTGCAGGTTGTTATAGGCTACTATATGCTCAAGTAGGTCCTTTCCAGTCTCTGGCAAAAAAATATGATTTATTTTTTATAAAATATGAGTTACATTATGGTGTATTCGAAAACTATCGATTCAGTTCCAGAACTCAGGCAAAAGCGATTAAACTAAGATAGGATTTTGGAAAAGTTCCAGTTTAAACATCATAAAACTTTTACGCGCTTACAGCAATAATCCCAAAAGTTGCTTTCTGTGAAACCTACACTAGAAATTTCTTGGGGGATTTTTTGTGTTCGTGTAAGTAAAATGCGTAGTTTAAGTTTTTTATAGAGAACTAGGTAGCTGTTCCCCGCGGTTTCACCCGCATTAATTTCGGAGTTCCATGGAATGCCAGGATAAAAAATGCCCTATGTATGTCTTTGTACCCTTGAAAACGTGCATGCAAAATTTCATAATGATCGGTTGAGCAGTTAAGGCGTGAAAAGTTAAGAAACAAACGAAACGAAAATAAGTTTTTATTTAGATTTAGTCTTTTAGATTATACAGTGCCTCTAAATACTCTACGTTCGACTAATTAGTACAGAATTGACGGTTTGACTAACAGAGGGAGTTACAGGTTAAGTAGACATTGCCTCAAGCGGTATCACAATATACGTATACAAATTACGGCTCAACAATGAAGACAATTTTATCCATTCACGTATGTTTGCGTAATAAATATATTGCTTTTGTTATCTATTTTATGCGTGTAGGTGGCTATTATTAACACGACTATAGTTACTTGTTTACTGTCCGTGGTTGAAACCTATATTTATAGGCCTATATTCATTGATGTTAATTTTTTTTTTAAAGTATAGGTAAATTATGGATAATAACAATAAACAAATTTATTTCAGACATTCAATATCCATATAGATTATTATTAGTAAGTATCACATTAGTACCAATTCTTTTGAATTAGCGAGTATACCTAATATTAGTATTGTTAGTTTTTAATGATTTTAAAAAATTTTCCTAATTTTCTAGGCTGCGCCCCTTACTAGTCGCACCCAGTGGTTCAAGGGGACTTTCATATCTCGCTGCCACCGCTTTCAGGATGCTGTTATTGCTACTCCCCAGGCGCTGCATTAAAGAAGCGGTTTTTTGCCCATAATTGCTGGAAAGCCATCCGTACGTGCTTTAGCCAATATGCCCGAGGCTCTACAGCTCCGGAGCAGCCCCATCAGCATCCTGAAAGCGTTATTATACTGTACGCGCAGGGCGCTAAAGGCTTGACTCGTATATTTCACGGTTTGAGTGTGGCTCAAACCGCCTGCTCGTGTAAAAGGACTGGCAGTATTGAAAAGCGTTACCTTTACTTCTTTGGTGCATCGGGCGAACCTGCGAGCGAGTATATACCTACCTATTGCTTCTCACTGCCAACGCCCTGTACTCCATGTCAATGTCTTTCTCATCCCTGAGGTCACTTGTAAGTTGTAACAATGTGTTCAAACTATTTGAATGTTTCCACTATCCTCAGAACTACACCGTTAAGAAGTACAGGAGGCACATGTGTGGGCTGACGTTTGCCTGCTTTAAATATGAGATTTTCATTTTTCTTAGAGTTGTGTAGGTTGTATCCGTGCTCCGGCACATACTGTTCACAAATAAATAAGAGTTTTCTCAACCCGCTGATCGAAGGACTGAGCAGCATCCATGTCGTCAGCATTACTTATTACGCATGACGCATTGAAGCATGTTCTATCTAACTATATAGCAGCCGACATGAGTGCTTCTGAACCGCTTTACAAGTTGATCCACGTACAAATCAAACAAAAGGGCCGGGGAGCTCAACCCAGTAGTATTATACACAACGCGATCAAAAGCTTTTGCTAGGTCGAGAAAGCACGCGTATATCGGCGTTCTTCTTTCCATATAGTAGGTACCTAACAGTATGCTTCAAATTAAGAATGACGGTCTCAGTGGTCAATCCTGCCTTAAACCTGAACTGGCCGTCTTGTAATTCCACATATTGACCAGAGTGCCATTCAACACACTTTCAAGCATCTTAGCTGTTGTATAATATTAATCCCAAAAAATTTACAAATAATATGATTTTTTTGGTAGACGTTTTTTTAAAGCGCCAACCTTCTAACAAATGCAGTACAGTTAACATCAGCCTCAGTTAATGTTATTTGTTATTCTGAACATTTCCATGATTCTGTAAAATTAAGGAGGTAGTATAAGATAAATAGCAAGCAAGGAGGAATAGTAAAATAATATTTGGCATTTATAGTATATTTCGGTATGTATTTGGCATATTCGAGAAGCCTGTCTGACCTGAGGTCAGTGGTGAGGTGCCAAAAGCTCGCGAAACGCGTCACGTACGATGTAAGTGTAACTTATATTGAAAACGTTCTATGTATTTGACATTAAATTTTTATAAATATACAATCTGACTTTAGGATTTTACAGATGAAGTGTTTTACAGATAATGTATTTTTAATACAATTTTATTTTCGATTCATCGATAAAAAATGTTGTTACAATCTAGAAAAATTTACATTTATTAATTTTTAATTTTTTCAGTACCCATATCAACATTTTTAAAGGACTTTGGGAAGGTACCTAGTTTGTAACTGAGAACAGTAGGTCTAACGGCAATGATGATTTAAAGAACAATTTTTATCAACTTCTAGTTGTATAAACAAACACCGACCAATAAAAACTAATTGTAACTCATCGCAGAAGCAAGAGTGAACAGAGACAGTCGTTAGGCGAAAGCGCGAAGCATTGGACTGCGAGTCTGCGACAGATCCACATCGCCACAATAAACTTAAATATTCTTGTAAATTACACGAAGACAATGACTAGGAAAAAGATTTAAAAACTAGTATGGCGGCCAGGCTTGACGACAATATCGGTCGGCCGGACATAACGTCTCGATTTGTATGAATGCTTTTTCCTGGCGTGAAGCAATGACGGTTTCTGCGAATTGACTCCTACTGTAAGTCGCTTTGAAAAACTATGTAACAGAAAACATTAGCTAGAAAAACGAGGGCTCACCTATAACCAAAATCGGAATATTAAAAACTTGTAGTTACAAGTCAGTTTGCAGTTACAAACTAAAATAATTTTGCTTGTAGAAATCGAAAGGGAATAAAAGTTAATCGGTCAGTAAAGCTTTGCATACGAGTGCAGTTTTTCAAAGAGCGGTTTTTTATGTTACCGTTTTCTGGTGATTATTATTTGTGTTTCTCATTATCTATATAATTATATAAAAGCGAAATTCTTTTTTGGATACAATTATATTATGCCAAATAAAATTTATTTTCTCTCTTTTTTTTCAAATACCATTTATTAAAATATTGACTAAAACACACATGGAAATCAAGATTAAAAAAATGAAACTTCTCGAGAGAATTCAGAAATACACAAGGGTGAAACTGTGATAATTAATGAATTTAAAAACGATTTATCATAGCAACGCTATATTAAATAAGAAACATGTTTATATTTTATCTTAAAAGAAAAAGTTATTGGTGACTAAGTAATGAATTATTCCCGATTTCATTGGGTACAATGTGCCTACATGATTGTAGAATATATATTTCCTGAATCTCGCTAAATAAATGAAGCAAATGGCCAGAAATAAATGAAGTAGTGTCAATTACAACAAACAAGGTGTATTTTTATTTTTGACTACTGTGAGAAGTGTGCACAGCGCAATAGTCGTGTTCAATTATAAATTAACGCCGCAATTCAGTTCATATTTATTATTTATGTAACAAAATATTTGTTTCATTTCGCTCACGTAAGTATGGAGCTGCAATAACGTGTGCGCTACGGGGTTGAAACAAAAATTTGCAACTTTAAGATTCAGGTATATTAAGTTAATGAAATACTTTATCAGTTTATTATTTTACCAGTTATTAGACAATCTAGTTACTTGAATTATCTACTAAGAACAGCATACTTAATAGTTAACCTAGCAAATTACAAATTATAGTTCTAAATGAATTTTATAGGTTCAAATCGTTAAATGATTACCATTCAGCTTTGTGATATTTAAATCAATTATATCTATCAGCCCTAGGTATACTGTATCGATTAGCATTTAGCAACTGTAGGAGTGTACGTCAAGTTGACGTAGGTACCTACTTGTAGAAGCAATGCAGTAAAAGTTACACAGTTCCAGAAAATTACGAAAATTGTATCAGGTTTTCCTCAAGCAAGCTTAAGTGATTAGTGTTTACAAATCATGGATATCCTGCTTTGTATACCTTCCAATCCATAGCAACTATCTACATTAATTTATTCTCGATCAAATTACAATAGCGACGTGTATTTTGTAACAATAGAGCAAATTTACTGGATGCTCCATCGAGTGACAAACAGATTTTATGATTGTGCCTATTGTTTTGTCATTTGACGCTGGTGACAATAATTCCATTAAACAAATCGAAGATAGAAGTTTCAATGCTGCTAATGTTTTCTGGTATATTATACTAAAACCTTATTGAACTGACTAAAGGACTACTTCGTAGGTATCCAGGTGTTCTTCGCGATGTATCATTATTTTTATGCGGCTTATATAAACATATACAAGGATTAAGGGGGTGAAGAGGGTGAATTGCGCGTGAAACTGCTGGGAGCAGCTATAGTCTATCTATATTTATTCGACATACGTGTTGTAAAGACTCTGGTCTTGGCACGAGGACAATTGGCGACGACTCAGGAAATCAGTTAGCCAACCTAACTAGGGTTTATCACTATATATTTTTCATATAAGGCACTGTAAAAAATTAACAGTCAAACGTCCGAAATACTAGAGCTACATCTCTGTCATCACACATGACTAATGAGACTCCACTGTGTTTTTGAAACATTATTTATATAAGTTATCAGGCGTATAACTGTAAAGTATCTTCTAAAGCTCACTAAGTATAAACTTTATATTTTACTTCAGTGAACAATTGCTTATTCATAGTAGAGCTGTTAACCCTTTACACGTTTTTCCTAGGAAACATCAAATACATCAATTTAAATAGCTACGTAAGGTATGTAAAGCACCACACCACAACAACTAGTAAATTATAGTTGATAAACATTGTTTTAAAATTATGAAGTCGGATAAAATACTCATTGTTCAACTTTGAAATGCTTATAGAAAAACAAATTTTTCATAAACAATACGGAAACAACTTTGTTGATAGACGGTCTTACACTTGGCCCATAACCTATTGATATGAATATCCCATGGTTAAATATAGGTATTTTAGGTAATTAAAGATATTTTGTCTATCAATCGGATATTCTTTTTTATATATTGTCAAATTTAAATTAACAGTAAAAAGTAACATAGCAAAAATCTCCCAGTGTACAGTATATTAGAAACTTACAAAAAAGGTTTTAACACCAAATCATTTAGTTTTCTGCGTGACTGCATCTATAGAATAAATCTGAATCTATAGTAGGTATAAATCTTCGGCAGAGCATGCAAGATACCTAATCCCGGTTTAGATTAGGCACTTGTTCAATGTTTGTTTGTTTTTCTTGTGTGTTGTGCTGGATGGAATAAATGTAGTTTTAATTTTTTCTGTCATTAGGTACAAACAAGACAAAAAGAAGTGAAGTAATTTTATTAGATAGATAAATAATTTAAAAAACTAGTAAAAATGTTATCCATATATATGCGATATATAGCGATAAATGTCCACGTAAATAACTTTGTTAAAGTTTTGTTTTGTTATCGATTAGGTACTATCGATTAATATAACTTCCTGCGGAGTTATTTAAATTATTTACAAAAGAAACTAAAAATCATACGTATATTGTTAGTTCCTTTAGTAACCGCCAGTTAGGTACTAATCATATTATATTATGGTACTTACACTACTATTAAAGAACATTATCTACAGACTTACAACCCTAGTTAATTATAACCACGCTGGAACGTACAATCGTAATACAGGTAGTAAAGAAATGCAATAATAGTGAAATAAAATATGTGTTATTTTTTATTTTCTAAATGACTGGACCAATTTTGATACATAATTGGCATTGAACAGCTGGCACCATATTTTTGCGTATGGTTTCCTTTTATAATGTAACAAAGCACTCAGAAAGGGTTTTTTAAATTCAAGCCTAATGAAGAGAGGGAAACTCCTCGTTTTCTCCCTCTCTTCATTAGGGTTGAACGACTTGAACATACCTACGAGTTTGTATTTACCTACGTACTACGTATGTACCGAGAGTTTGGGTTCTTTTCAAATAAAAAAACCCGTACATATATGAAAACATATACATTTTTTTAAATATAATATGTATCGACCAAAGTCAAAAGGGTGTAATGCGGGTGAAACTGCGGGAAGAGGCCACAGTGGCACAGCCTACGAACTACGAAGCTCAACATACGAACACGCATAGGTACGTATTCTTACGTAGCGAGCGTAGCGGTTGCGATAGCTTGGTGCTACTTACGGCGTAGCGTCTGTAGCCATGTCGCTATTCGAAACTAGTTTCGTTCACTGCATGTAACAATATTATCTCATGCCTGAATCTCAATTAGTTGCAAAAATAAAAAATAGTGTTTGGATTGTCTAAACCCTTTTGGAGTGCACATAAGAGTAAACCACCGCTTTGGGGTCTATTTTGTAAACTGTCTAATAATATTCACCAAGGTATTAGAAACGCTTCGTTCGGTGCGTGATAATACGAGCTATACGGTAGAGTTAGTGTATTCTTGTGTGATTGTCCATATATTTTGGTAGTAGTTGCTATTTATGAGTAAAATTAGTAAAAGTTCAGTGGATATTATTTAAAAAATTATATTTTCATTGTTTATACCTACGTAACTTTTCGGGATTCCTAACATGTCAGGTCATCAAAACGGATCAGCGGTTTGGTAACATCTGTATTTATGGCCAAAATGCAAATTTAAATGTTGCACAAATGGCTTTTTGAATCTCAACCGCGTATTCGTCTGATATATGTAAGAGCGTAAAACGATTGAAGAAGAATGGCGTATTTTTGGGTTTGATCACTTAAATTTTGTATGGGGAACAGTTACTACTAACGAAACTTATTTTACGCCGATAAAACTAGCGTAAAATAAGCTTCGTTCAAGATACTTCAGGAATAAGGACTCAGCTATAACCGCAGGTTCACGACGGCCAGAGAAGTGCCTTGATTGCAGCTTGCAGGGCTACCATCCACTTACACTCCCACGCACACAAGTCACACGTTGGGAACACACATTCGCTCATTACGTCTCTCTGGCATTATGCAAAACTTATGCCAATGCACAAGTGCCGGGTTCGCGGCTTTCACAATAATGTTCTTAACACAACATTTTATCGCGAGGCGTTACATGCGAAAACTTATTGGTAGGTATGAGCTTATGTCAGTAAGGCGAACTTAAGGGATGTTGACATGTTGACATGTTGTTTGAAAATCAAAATTCTAATTAGTCCGTCATTTAGAAAATTTAAAATCATTAGACATGTATTTTTTTATTTTTCAAATAAATGAAAATACGCAGAGATAAAGCGCATCAAAGTTTAGGGTGGGGGCTCGTGACGTCATTTACCGCTACAAGCCACCATGCGTACTGCACTAGTTAGTGACATCAAGCGAAATTTCAACTCAATGTATCGCCGTTATTTTTTGATTACGTAAAAAAAGAAAAAATACGTGTCCGATATTTTTTTATTAATCTACAAGACGGACTAAAAAAAATTAGTCAAATAGCCTATTATGTATATTATCAGTTGAAAGAAAGAAAGAAATATAGAAAATACATTTATTTCAGCAGAACACAGAAGAAAAATAAACAAACATAAACAGTGCCTAAATTGTACACATAATATCTCTTGCATGCTCTGTCGAAAGGGTCACCAACACAGCATTAATAACTAGATGCAGGTATACATCTAGTGCTGGTTTTCAGTTGCCAGTCCGTTGTCACGCACGGACGGGGGTAACAAAATGATACTCGTACCTATTCAAAAATATACGTATACATGTAAATAAACAAATTAAACAAAAAAAAATATAATAGATAAATTGCATTTATTCCTATCTATTGAAAATATACTTCGAGAAGTTCGTATGGCGGCTGATCGCGCTATTTTTAACCGACTTCCAAAAAGGAGGACGTTATGCATTCGATTGTATGCTTTTTTATGTATGTTTGAATGATATTACTAAAACAAAACGGTGAAATGTCCCATATTTCTTTTTAGATTTCTTTTGGAAGACATGCATCGTCATCTTTAAAATAATATTCAATGCCATACGAAATATCGTTTAACTAGTTTAGGTAATCGGGTTGCGGTAAAGATTGTAAAATGAATTGGGAACTGATAAGGAAAATTATAAAATTTAATTATTGGGGCCCTTAGTATGATTTTGATAAATTTCCTTTCCTGGGTGGTATTTTAATTAATATTTAGTAATAAACAAAAACCAGCTGTATAGGTTTTCCAACATAAAACAAAAATAACTAAAATGATTAATTGAACAACGTCTAGTTTGACCCAACATCTCATAAATCCGGAGGTTATAATAATAATATGTTGTTCAACTCATCACTCAACAAATGATGGTTTCGTAAGTTTAATGAAGTTAAACTTACGAAACCATCTTCAAAGCCAAACAAGATCGTTTACAGCGTGCACAGCACAGTACTAGGCGCACAGGGGTGTGCAGAAGACCCTCTTACATGTGCTATACACACACCAGCACCAGTACCATATTAGGCTTGTGTAGGCGAACAGCTCTTGATGTAAATTACAGAAGTGGCAGACTGGAAAATTCATTTAACCGGAATAGATGCATTAAAAGTATAATACCTACCTACCTACGAGTATGTTTGTATCATAAAAAATTTCATAAAACCTATTCGTATATCAGGTAGGATATATTTATTTAAACTAACTGTAAAATTAATTAATAAGATAATTACTTAGTTGAATTCAAATTAGATAAAAAAAAAGTTAAATCCAATATTTCACTGTTTTTCAACTTGGAGTTTTCAATATCTTACTTGTTTTTGATGTAACTTGATGTCGCTTTATTTCTAGTTTGTAAAACATGCGTTCATACTTTATGGTAAATGTATAAAAGGACAGGCAACATTGACAACAGTGTCACAATTAAAATGTTAGTTCGTAAATACCCCACTTTGTCACATCAGTCAGGTAAAGCCGAACACTAAGGGTTTTTTTTTTACAATAATGTTAAGTACCTTTTATAAAAAAAAATATAAATTTTGATTAGTTAATTAGGTAGATGAATAATTTAACTTAATTATAAAGCAATAAAAAAACTTTTTGCTTTAATTCAGCTGTTTTATTTTTATGCTTTCCCTTAGGTGTTCATGGTTACCCCACTTTCCCCTATAGTTGAATGTTTCAATTAATTAAGGAATGAGGTTATAGATCTCATTGTAAAATAGTACTAACCGTAACATTGTAAATGGTAGGCATTGCCTATTTGCGTGCACCTCGACACGCTAGGTTAGGTTATGTTTGAACTGTGACCAAAACAGAGTCAAATAGTACCGATGCAATGGTAACAATTGCTCATGTGCGAACACCCACCACAACGCATTTTCTGTCCTCAGAATTTTAAATTAAGTTTAATTTTTACAATTTTACGTTGAACTAGAGAACAGAGATGATAAATCCTACTAATATTATAAACTATCTATGCCCCGCGGTTTCACCCGCGTCAAAAGTTTTTAGTAGCAACTTTTTTTCCCGACATCCGATTTGAATGAAACAAAGCCTATATGTAGCTCCAGGCTAAGCTTAATCTACTTGTGAAAACCACATGACACTCCGTTCAGTAGATGAAATTTATCGCGAACAGACAGACAGACAGACAGACAGACAGAGAGAAAAGAATTTTAAAAACTCTTTTTTGTGGTAGGTTACTCTTCTTTCATCGTCCGTTGTCAATTTTTCTTAAAAATATTCAATGTGTAGAAACACGGATGCTACTCTTTTATTATAGTTAGATTTGAAAGTGTGGGTTTGGATGTTTGTTACCTACTCAATCACGAAAATGACGGATTTGGATGAAATTTGGCATGCATGTTGTCAGAGGTACAGAGAAGGATATAGGGTACCTACTTTTTATCCCGGAATTCCCGCGGGAACTCCGAAATTACCGCGAGTGAAACCGCGGGGCACAGGTAGTTCTACTAATATTATAAATGTGAAAGTGTGGATGTTTAGATGTTTAGATGTTTGGATGTTTGTTACTCAATCACGCTAAAACGGCTGAACGGATTTGGATAAATTTGGCATGCACGTTGTCAGGAGTACAGAAAAGGACATAGGGTACTTTTTATTCTGGAATTCCTGCGGGAACTCCGAAATCACCGCGGAAGAAACCGCGGGGCACAGCTAGTAATAATATATAATAAATAGAGATTTGGCGCCGAGGTGGCTATCGTTATAAACTTCACACAATTTTTTTAGAAACATGCAACTTTTTATGCCAGAGCTTTTAGTCCTTTGTTCTATAACACCAAACACCAAATCTCTGTCATACAGAGACAGATTCTTGAGTATATATCTATTATTCTCATGACTTATGTTACACAAGCAAAAACATCAAGTGTTGTTCAATTTCGAAGTTCGATGTTCAATTAGAAGAAGTAAGAGAATTTCTTTTTTTCCAAAAAAATAGCCAATTGTTTTTCCTGTTGGTAATTTCAATAATTAACGCTCAGAGCACTAATTTTTTTTTGTATAGGAATATAAAACAATGCAATTAGTTCTCTACCGAGCTCTGCGTTTTTTATTACTTGGTTACAAATTTTTTGAACAACTACCAAAGTAAGTTATTGGGATTTAAAATTGATGTTCTTATGATTATCTACTTCTTACTTACGTTACTCTACGTTCTCTTAGTAGTTTGCATGTATAACCTTCATCGCTCCCCGGGAGAAAATTTTCTATTCCACATGTTATACACTTCGGAAAGATGGCGTTGGCCTCGATTATATCCAAGAGGGGCCGTAGGTTTTGTTACATAAACGTTACATATTACATAGACACTTGCTACGGAACGGTAGGTAACGTAGAAGTAACGTAGGTATAATAATCTTTGTAAGGCTGATTTCATAACGCGTTATTTTTGCCGTGAAAGTTTAAATTTTAGGTAGGACGCTGTGCTTGATGCTGCTTATATAAGCGTCATTCTAATGCTTTAACTATGAGAAGTTCAGTTAAAGACGATAAAATATAGCGCCATTATTTAATGTTTAGCATAGATTGGATGTTGCCATTTGCCAGCTATATACTAACAGAAATTGTTCTAAATTTATAATAGTTGTGTTTTGCCCCCTTTTTCATTAATGTTAAAATAAATACTTGTGACATATAAAATACAATAAAATAAATTAAAATACCAGAAAAGGTAAACTTTGTTAACAATAATACAGTAAGTAAACCAATAGATAAAAAGCATAGTTTTTCAAAAGCACTACGATGTATTGGCATATTTTGTGGACATTTAATTTATATAAATCGTCGCAAAGTAGACATTGAAAATATTCATAAATAGAGAGAGAATGCTATTATTGGAAATACGAGAGAGAAGACGAGTTCTCGCGTCAAGTTATAACCAATATAGGTCAAAGTGGTACATAGGTAGGTACGTTAATGTAAATAATGTCAACATTTTCACATGTTAATTACTTGGCAGCCGTCGTGGTGTAACCAAATGCATTCGTAACAGGCTTTGCAATGGTTTGCATAATCTTTTGGTAAGATTCAAAGTGGAAAAGGTTTTAAAACATTTTCGCCACATAAAGATTAGAGTAATTAATTCAGTAAAAGATGTTATGACAATAAAAGTGTTATAAAACCAAAAAATGGCCTAGTTTTTTTAAATAAAATGTCCTTATTCCATATACTACTTTTTACTAAAAATATCGTTAATCTAGAGGTTAAGTTGACCTCGACTAAGTTCTACTCGGTTGTCAGATAGGCAATGGACAGACACCGCTGGAGGCAGATCGTGAGACGCATCGCGGCACCAGCATCGTCAATCGACGATGACCACGACCCTCAGTCATGAGGGAGCGACCAGAGAGAGAGAGAGAGAGGTTAAGTTGTAAGTTTTTTAGTCTGAGAGCTAAAAGTTAGTATGGGTTCGATCTTTGCGTCAGTTTTGTATTGACCCAGAGTCGATCCTGTTTAATAAAGTACCTATTATCCTATTTTTTGCCTATCCAAGTCATTACAAGAAAAATATTATTTACTAGCTGCGCCCCGCGGTTTCACTCGCGTGAGTTTCGGAATTCCCGCGGGAACTTATTTTTTCTAAAATAAAAGTAGCCTAAGTTACTCCTTGTAATATCAGCTATCTGCCAGTGAAAGTACCGTTTAAATCAGTCCAGCCGTTTTAGAGATTAGCCGGAACAAACAGACACACAGACAGACAGAGAAAAAATTTATAAAATTGATATCTTATGTAAGTACCGTATATACTTTCATATGCATTTAGTGAAAAGATGTTAATTTAGAATTACAAACAGACACTTCAATTTTATTATAGACTAGCTGACTCCCGCGGTTTCACTCGCGGTAATTTCGGAGTTTCCGTGAGAATTCCGAGATAAAAAGTAGCCTTTGTCCCTCAGAATCACTGTAACTTTCTATAACTGAAATAATTTTCAAAATCGGTTCAGTAGACCCAGCGATCACTCCTTAAAACCTCACAAACAATCTCTGGAGTTCCCGCGGGAATTCCGGGATAAAAAGTACCATACATCACTCAAAATCATTGTAGCTTCCTATAAGTGAAAGAATTTTTAAAATCGGTTCAGTAGATCCAGAGATAGCTGTTAGCCCATGGTTTTCCCTGAGGGAAATTCGGAGTTCCCGCAGGAATTCCGGAATAAAAGTACCCCATGATACTCTAGACCACTGTAGCTTCCTATAAGTGAAAGAATTTTCAAAATCAGTTCAGTAGATACAGAGATAGCTATTCCCCCGTGGTTTTACCCGCGGGAAACTCTGAGTTCCCGCGGGAATTCCAGAATAAAAAGTACCCTATCACACTCAGGATCACTGTAGCGTCCTATAAGTGAAAGAATTTTCAAAATTGGTTCAGTAGATCCAGAGTTTACCCCCTACAACGTCACAAACTCACAAACCCACAAACTTTTGCTCTTTATAATATTAGTATAGATGATACCTATATCAGTAAATGGTTACCATAGCTAGCATGTACACTTAGGTTAGGATCAAAGGCGTGGTAATAGGATTTATTATACCTATTAAAATGATTTATTTGTTGAGATATTTTTCTGTTTTTTTTTTACATCACAAATATTTAATTCTATTATTACGAGATATTATTAGCCTTCGTCAATTCTGTAACCGGCGAAAATCATCTTCATCAAGAGAATTAACATTTTAATAATTGTATCAAATTACAAGAAACTGAACTTGAAGCGCCCCCAACTCTTTTTAAAAATGTAATGGACAATTGTTCACCTAGTCAGAGATTACTAATTGCTTTCCTCGGCGAAGTCTATTTAATTACGCTACCGTCCTGGAACTTTCGTTTTTATCGTTCGCACTTCCCAACCTCCCCCGTCCCGTATTCTCCTCCCCTCCCATTCCATAACCACACTCCCCTTACCCATTACAAGAATACTGCAGCCTGGGTGAACATGAGATGCTCACTTGATAACTTTTCACAGCCTTTCATACTATTCGTTTCCAATAATTAAAATAGATTCAAGAATCTCAAACTAATTATTTCAAAATTATAAAAAAAGTATTTATTTATTTTCCTGATAACTCTCAATAACGTAACGTCCATGGTTGTTCTTTTAAGGCTTCTAAAGTATATTTGTGATACGTATACGTACCTATATTGTACGTAGCTATCTGCAATATGTTGTGGAACAAGTAATAAATAAGTCATTTGTCATATCGCGTCACGGAACTCCTTCCAGTTATACGTATCGAGAAAGTTCATTGAACAAAGAAAATGTTGATTGGGAATAAGACATTTTAACGAATGACTTGGACTGACGAATGTTAGTAACGAAACCGGTAAACGTGTAAAAGTGAATTACTCTTTCACATAAATTAGCTATGTCACTGGTCAACTCCACAAATGAGATGCGTATATAGCGCCCTGCCTTGCTAAGCTATAGGTTACGTTTGTTCAAGACCGATTATTATCTTACAACAATGTAGAACCTCGCGAAGCAGTGCTTCTATTTCTGTGTGCACCATTTTTTTTCTTTGGTGTTAGCCTACGCTCGCTCAACTCGCACGTCGTCGTGATCAGCAGTATGTAAAAACCTTGCCTGGTTATCTGAATCACATTTACGAAGTCGACCAAATAACAATAATATACCTAAATAAGACCAGTATAAGACCAGTACCATAGCAAAGTTTGTGTGAAACGTTAAACACTTTTACCGGATTGGTTGGTAATTATTAATAACTAGCTATTCTTCGCTATTTCACCCGCGTTAGTTTTGGAGATCCCGCGGATATTCCGAGATAAAAGTACTTACTACTCTATATTTTTTTATACCTATTTTTTTGTCCTTCTCTTACCTCCTAACAACGTGTATGCAAAATTTCGTGGTGATCGGTTGAGCCATTTAGGCGTGAAAGCGTAACAATATTAGTAAGGATACACGTATTTATCTCATTGACCGTTACATAATATATACTTGTATACGTAATAAATTTATGATAATATATTATATAAATTTGCATGCGCAGGGCAGAAATCACCGTAACTAAAGTTACGTCGTAGACCAACAGTGAACGTAGGAGCATCGAAACAAAATTAACAAGTAGAGTTACAGTTAACAAGCCACCGTTTGTGTAAACTACACTAACTAGCGTGTTTTTACGGAGCTAGGTTTACAATCACCGTACCGCAGCTGTATTGCACATTAATGCTCGCAACGAAATAATCTCCCAAAAAACATAAATGTGAAAATAAGGCCAAGTTCCGACTCAAAAAGTTTCGACCCATAAAACAGTGAGTGTGAAGTCAATTTTGCTCTTATTAAACCACTGTATCCGCATGCGTCACTTGAGTTTTCTAAACAAACGAGAGCGAAGTTATGAAGGTGATAAAAACTGCTCGAATGAGGTCTTGTACTTATGATGTACTTGCTACTGTAATTGCATTGGCTGGAACTTGGCCTGGCGATTATACATATTATATTTAATTTCAAGAATTTATATAATTATGTAATAAAGCGAGCACTTCGACACGCTATGGTTGAACTAAGACAAAAGTATCGATTTCCGATGTGCTCGGGATTCTGTCCTCGGGGTTATACAAAATAACGATCGTAACGGACGAATTATACAATTTTCCTTTGACCGAATATGACATGACATGATGATATTATGACATTGAATAATGAAAATGATGAATGAAAAGACTAACTTGTTAATAGTTGAAATATTGAGCGCTCATTCCTATTTTATGTATCCAATCAAGTCAATGCTTACAGGTACTTTGTGATTGTAAGTCAACTGTAATCCATATAATCATTTTTGGCTTTGAGCCAACGAACTGGTTAGGTACCTAAACGCCTAGGACGCCTGAGAGAGTTTAGTCAGGCGTTTTTTATCCGACGCGTATTGGGAAGTAGCTTTTTATTTAAAAAAAAAAGCGATTCCATTTTATAGAAATGAATCATGATGGTAAGTAATTTTTTTGTGACGGAAACTTACTTTAGCCTTCGTGCTTTAAAAAAAAAAACCGAGTGACTTCTGAGGTTGAATATCTGGAAACTCAATCATTTATTTACTTGCTGTTCATTTGATCGCCTCTGTGACTAAGGTAATCAGTGCCGGAGATTGTATATTCGATTCCCACCACTAGATACATACATTTTATTTTATTTTTATGTACCTACATGGTTTTAATCCCAGCCCAAAAAATGATTCCCAAAGGGGAATTCCGAAACGAAACCACACTAAGACGTATAACACAAAATACATATTAATAACTTTCAAGTAAGTTAGCCTACGGTGTGGGCTATCATAGTATACGTAGAATATAAGTATTTACTTAAGATTATATTTACTTGACACGTCATTATCGCTATACTTACAATACTAAACCCCTGCAGACATTTTCTTGGGCACGCTTATAACGAGTTTTATTAATATCAATTTCATTTACTTATATAAACGTCTGTGTTATATCAACGGCTTTATGAACCTTTGAAGCTTGAAAGTCAACATACCTACTAGGTTACTCTAGCAGGCACTCGCTAAAAATGCGTGATTGTCGTGGAACACTCGGTTAGAACAGTTTCTGGGCCTCATAGTTTCCGAGAAATAAGCTTTCGAAAATTTGTCTTATATCAGATTTTGCGCTCTGTTGTTTTCTACTAGCACATTCTTTATTTTTTAGCGAACCTCAAGAAAAATTTGAAAAAAAAAACAAATAAAATAATTAATCCAAAGTCAAGCGAGACCTAGGTCAGTAAATTTTAATTTACGAACTTGCATCATCTCTGTTTTTGGTAACCATGGTAACACGTTGCTTTTGTACTTACTTAAATTTCGAACAATATTTTGAATGAAACTCGATACTACTCGATAGTAGGTAATATCTCTGTTCCGTTATATTATATCTTAATTGATAGAATTACGACTTATATTGCATGGCGTAAAATATCGTGTAACTACCACCGAATCAAGTAACTAAACTAAAAAGCAACTAAAAAGTCCAAGTGGTGAATCGGTTAAGGCGTCAGTAAGCATCCCGTAATACGCTACCAGTAAAACGTTCGGACCCCGGTTCATCTGACTTTTTCCACTCGATTTGTATATTTCATACATGGAGTACGTTGACAAACTATATTGGTCCGAGCCACTGTCAACTGAACGTCACTCATAATGAGAGCAGCCGACGCGAACCAATAAGCAACCAATAATAAATAATCCGTATGACTCCGTGACGGAAACTGATATTTTTTCCCATTCGGAAGTAGCCCATCTAAAGAACTACGTTGAAAAAAAAAAGTCTTCTAAATATCTTATATATCAAAACGCATACGTGAACTTTACGTCCCTCATTTAACATAACATAAGGCAAGGATATAAGTAGTAAGTAATTAAATAATGTTATAGGAGCGAAAACAACAAAAAACGTAAAAAAATCTTACTAGAAAACTAGTAGATACATAGATTTGTTATGAGGTGATAACATCGTGTGGTACTCGTATTAATCTTACTAATACGTATTCATATACAAATATTCTGGATATTTCTTGTGAAGTTTCTGACTCAGCGGCAAGTATGCATTGCGAAAATGGAAACAATCGAGCGCAGCTTGACGCCTTAAGTTCGTAGCACAACTGCCGTTCGCGGGCAGGTATCACGGGTAACAACCCACACGCCGCCGCATAGTAAGACGTGATCCGACTAGTCCGGCAGTTTCACAAGAATGCCACACGGTTACTTACGCATAGGTTGCATTCGTAACATTTCCAGAACATCGCTGAAACTACTCAGGATTCCCTGTAAGGTATAGAGTGTGAGAACAATATTTCGTAACATCACATACTGATATTGTAGGCAGAGAAAAAGTAATTTGTAGGTATTTTGTGTTAGTAAAATCAAAGCAAAGCGTCCATTTAGTAACTGAACCCTATAACGTAGATGCAATATTTTACGTGCTTGTGTTTATATAAAAACGGATTATGTAAAAAAAAAACTTAAAAGTTTCTACAACGATATGTTGTAAATGTGTAAATGACAAGATTATAATGATGGTTTACATATCCATAGGTCGTGAAGTCTTTGTTATAAAAACACTCAGTAAACTCTATCATATAGTCTTTAATTAAAGATGATTGTGTATTCAGCAATTGCTCGAAAGTAATGTTTTAACAGGCTTTATGAGTTCTGTCATTGTCCATGTTGAATATTTAATCGTATCTGTTTGATATATATTACCGTTTTCAGGTTAATTCAGTACTGTGACCGGAACAAAACAATCATTGGATTTTTACCCCTTATTAAATCATAGCTCCCTTGTCAACTTGGCTGTCAATATATTATTTGCCTACATTAGCTTGACATGTGAAAGCGATTACTGCTTTCCGATTATAATTTGGTTATTTTCAAATAATGAATATTTCATTAAAGTTGCAGACCAATTCGTTAATATTAAATACTTACTTTAATTCCATACCTATTTAATCGTAAGATAAATGTAGAACTCATTAAAATGCATACTTACTATAAAATAGAAAATAATATTATTCGATTATTCTGTAATATTACGAGTATAAATTGCTATTTGTTTTGAATCATAAAATTTTCTAATAAAAAGTGAGCACAAAGAAATAATTGTTTAAAAATATAAGAAATATAATAAACAACGCATTAAAATAGGTATTGTAAATTTTTCAAATTTTTACTGATACTAATGACCCATGTACATTTTTTTAATAGTTTCTTTAAGTGATATTTTTATTCATTAAAAGTTGAGTGAAGAAAAAGGTTTGATGTTTCAAAGGCATTGATCAAATATCGACCCCTTCTGAAGACACTCGCGGCACACCTATGAAACAAAGTTTACACTAACTTCGTAAACTTGGTTGAACTTCTCTCTCCTCTCTACAACCACCGTTTATATCAATTTGTTTCAGAAATATTGGATAAACGTTCGAACATCTCTGTTTCACAAAATTTCTGAATTAAGTTTCCTATATAGCTATTAGGTAGTTTAAGGAACTGTTTGTTATTGTTGATTTAAACATTAATAACATGGATTATTCTCCTTACCTACATATCTGGTTATATTTTTACAGACTGAGTGAGATTTACCTCCGGTATTGTGACAAATAGCTTAAATCAAAATATTGTGTCTTCGCCATTCCTGTGGATAGATAATATGGTAAAGGAGACCATGAAAATAATGTTCCAGGCGGTGAAATGAGTTAGCCGGAAAACTCTAGTGAAACGAGTTTACCAGAGCGACCCTATGCCATAAGGAAACGAGATTAGAACGTCATTAGCCATTCTTTTGTTGAATATCGTAATGCAATTCCGATTTGTAGTTTAATAACCCCGCGGTTTCGACGAAGATTTTATAAATGACTGCACGGTTTATAAAGTCACGGCAGAGAGTTGACTAGCCCCAGTGCTTCCAAGGTCGATTAAGTGAAGTTTAGCTGAACACGATTTAAGCAATTAGTTAGTTAGAAGATTTGTGATAGTAAAAGTATAATACATAGGTATAGTTATTTGTAGTTATGGCTTAGAAAATTCACTGCGGGTATATGACAGAGTCAGGGTAGGTATAAAATAGGTCAGTATTGTCAATAGGGATGTTGACTACTATTGAAAATCAAAATTCTAATTAGTCCGTCAGTTAGAAAATAAAAAAAACAATAGACACGTATTTTTTGCTTTTTTAAATAAATTAAAATATACAGAGATAAAGCGCATTAAAGTTTAGGATGAGGAGGTCGTGACGTCACTAACCGCAAAACAGCCATACAAACTGTCAGAATAGTGACGTCACGCGAAATTTCAACTCAATATATCGCCGTTATTTTTTGATTACGTAAAAAAAGAAAAATACGTGTCCAATATTTTTTAATAATCTATAAGACGGACTAAAAAATAAAAATTAGTCAACATGCCCAATATCTACAAAATCTGCTTTTGCAAAGCAGACACATTTACCATAATAAAAATAAAAAAACTATTAAAAATCGTACAAGACCGCTAGGCGTTAAGAGCCGCTAAATGTGTTTAAAGCGCGTCATTTTATATCCAATTCACCCGCAAATTACGTAAAGCCTCAAAGCTTCTGACTTTAACCGCCTCCTATCTACGACTACATACAAGTAGTGTGTAAGTGAGCTCAGCCTTCGCTAGTGCAATGTAAAGTCTATGCAGCTGTGTAGGTACTTGCTGAGCGGCACGTGTAAAATCAGGGCCAGCGCCTCTCGGTTGTCTATGCTCTCCTGGTATTGCGGTTCTACGAGTTCTATTTCGTGTTTCACACGATGGAAAAAGTAAGGTTATGTTTTGGGAAAATCGGAAGCCTTGCATGGCCTACCGCCGCACTCAGAGTCGACTTTAATGATTACTTAGTTAAGTATAGATTTTTAAAACAAAGCTGCCGCAATCAGACAAGTTTAATAAATTAATGTTAATTGGCATTTAACTAATCAAGTTACATCTCATTAAATGCCAATTAATATTAATTTACTGAACGTCTATGATCGTGGCAGTTTTGTTTTAAAAATCTATACTTAACTAAGTAATCATTAAAGTTGACTCTGAGTGCGGCGGCTAGTCTTGTAAGTTAAGTTTGGCAGCAAACCAATGGTAGATAATTGTGTTAAACCAAATTAAAATGGTGGTTTAATAACACTTAACTAAATTATTAAAGGTAATTAAACTAACAATCATAATGAAAACTAACAATGAAAACCTCTAATCAAACTACTACATTAGGATAATCTGATTTTTTTTCTAATGTTATATAGAGTCAGTCTGCACAAATTGGCGTTTTTAGCCCAAAAAGATAAATTATGGTAAATTTTTATTGCATGACGAGTAGCAGTATTATTAAGTAACTAGTTGTGCCCCGCGGTTTCACCCGGGTTAATTCCAGAGTTCCTGCGGGAATTCCGGGATAAAAAGTACCTTATGTGTTAATCTGATGTATAAGTTATATTATTGTAAAGTTTCATTTAAATCCATCGAGTAGTTTTTGCGTGAAAGAGTAACAAAAATCCGTCCATCCATCCGTCCATCCATTCATACATACTTACAAACTTTCGCGTTTATAATATTAGTAGGATATTAGTAGGATAATAGTTACTCCAGATAATATAAGCAAAACTAGCTTTATATTATTTTCGCTCTTTCTGCAAACACTTTTTGCACGCAAACACTTTTTAATTTGTAAGGAATTTAAACTAATTAGTTAGACCAACGTTTTAAACTCTTTCCTACCATATTGTAAAGGTAGTCATTGTTATCAACCGAAGGTTTGAAAAACTACAACTGGATCGGATGAAATTGAAATTGAATACAAAAATTAAAGAAAAATCGATTACCTACAAATGTTCAAGTAAGAAATATGGGTGCGTAATTACGAACTATACGAAGGAATAATGTAATTTGATATGTAATAATTTAAGTTAGTTAAGTCGTTAGTTAAGTTAGTTAGTTAAATACATATTTAGAATATTCGTTGAAATGTATAAAATAATACGAACGTGAAAAACTTGTGAAATTTATGATCACATATCTATGTAGAGATACCTACCCAACTTAATAAATGACAAAGATCGATCAGGTTTTGACTTACTTTTCAAGTTGATTTTGAGAAAATGACATTCGTCTTCCTTCAAATACACCTTCATCTATTTCCATCTATATATTTCGGGATGATTACTACTTAATCAGATAACAATATAATAATATGAGGTAGAATAGACTGGTAATAAATATCTGATTGTAATAAAGATGTTGGAAGAAACTTATAAAATAAACCTTTGCGCTTGGATATACACCTAGTTTCTCTTAATTATTATTCTACTGGTGTCTAAAATTGTAACGTAGGTTTCCTCTCCGCGGTTTAACTCGAATAAGTTTCGAGATTACTTCAGGAACTCTTGTTACAGGATAAAAATATCAAAGATGTTATTCTAAAACATTCAGTAGCCCGAGGTTTTAATCCCTCAAATTTCAGAATTCCGTCTCGGAACGATTCGTGTATTGTTAACTCGAGAACACTGTAGCTTTACTAGCTTTATATGAGTGAAATAAGTACATTTAAAATCAGTTTAGTTCACCTATCACAACCGAACAAACGAACTTTTTCTTCTCATAATATTAGATGTATGCATTTAACAGTAAAAAAAATAAGGACTTTTCACCGCAATGAGGCACGTTCTGTTATTTTTGAAATAGCCTTGAGAGGGGCGGCCCCCGTCACCTCAGGAGCGAGAGGCGAGCAAAGCCGATTACACAAGGCTACTATTTTCACCTAGACAGTGTTTCTCTTCATGCATTGTCAGAATAACATATAAGTACCGTAAAATGTTTTGTTCATAGCCTGTATGGGAGGCAGTTGTATTAAAATTTACCATTCCCAAGTCCGTTCTAGTGAACTTTTAGAATAAGGATTGAGATGGTCTTTCTAGCCGTAGAGACAGTATAACATTGCAAATGTAAATTTCTATTTTGATATAGAAAATAATTATTAATACCTACTCGAAAAAGTTGATACCTTTTTTCTTTAAGTTAATTAAACTGTAACCGCCGGTTTTAATAGACAAATGTATTATTATATATATATATATATTAGTAAACCAATATATCCATATAGAAATTATAATTCAAATTGCTTTAATAGTTCCTAAGGTAAGAGGTATAGGTATACAGGACAAGTGCATACAGATGAAACAAAGATACCACTTTAATATATTTGTTTTCGATAACATTTACTTAGGTGGGAACAAAAAATCGCCATCAGTTACATTAATAATTGTCATCCAATCTCAATTTTAGCACAGCTACTCTACCAGTCTTGTTAAATTAACCGTTTTTTCTCACTAATTCTACAGAGAAATTCAAAATAAAAAAATATATTTATATTATTTACCCATATTAAATTTTTTTTCATCGTCATGCTTTCAAGGTTTTTTTTTATTGAATTACCAATACAATATTACGAGTATTTCGTTTTTTTTTCTCAAATAATCCGATTCGTGTGAACGATATTTAATACTATAATAGCTATCGTAGACCTCCGGTGTTACTCGGGAATTCCGGGATAATAATATATCTTATTATATGTGTAAATTCAGACCTACCTATTCCATCTTTGTGCCTGTATCCTAATCCGTTTAGCCATTTCAGCGTAAAGAAGTAAAACATACAAACACACACACACTCTCACAACCTTTTGTATCATAATAATTAAATGTTAATTTTAGAAATAGAGACTGCCGAGACTGGATGGCGTCGCGACGGCTCAACATCACCGGACGTGCAGGAGTTTTCAGGAGGCCTACGACCGCTCTTGGACAACATAATAAAGACACACAATGATAATTACGATGATTACAAATAGAATTGTACAAAAATATCATTCTGAATGTTAATTATCAATAACTTATTATAATAATAATAATAATAACAGGCTTTGCTTATTTTATTTTCGGGATTCCTTCAAGGACTCCGGTATAAAAAGTATGTTATGTGTTTATCCGAAACATATTTTTTGTGTATTTAGTGAATTTCATCCAAATATTTGCATGATTAAGACGTACGAGACCTTTAAAACATAATACTGCTATTAGTGCCTAACATTTTATTTTAAGAAGGAACAAGATATTTTTATTTTTCCAGATTTTGATTAAAATAACCTTTTCATTAATATTATACTCAGGTATTATTCAGAGTTACTAAATTCTAGATTCAGATTAATAATTTCATTAAAACAGAGAAAAAAGTTTACATTTTTAATCTGCATATTGAATGTGTCCTACACATACATAATATACGTACGTATTATGTTGACAGGTAAAGGTGTTAATTTCATTATGATCGGTTTGAGATAGGGGATATTAATTTCATTAAGAGCCCTGACTTTATCAGACGACAATCGCATCAGTGATATTTTAATGAATTAAATTGCGAATTAATAACATGATGCATTGCACAAATTAAGTGTTAACCGCAGCCAGAATGACATTTAATTTTAAACTATCGACGGGCGCGGGAAAACTGATTTTGATTGGAGGCCTGGATTCGCGGTTAGAAGTGTGGGTGCGTAGGAAGGGTGAGGTGCCAGGCGAGTGCGACTTGCTCACAGCGACCGACGCGGGACGCGCGCGGCTACAGGGAGGCGCACTGGGACTCGGGAGGCTTGTAACGGAAACCTTCGCGCTATTTGTGCATGCCTGGTACTATTTGGCATTGACTTAGGGGACAATTCAGTGGATTTCAGTTACACAATTTTTAACACTGCAAAGGTAAAAAGAGTTTTTAGGTAATATTTTAAAGAACTCTAAAAGTATTTCTGCGAGTTTTAAAAGTTTATAATCCTCGAATTAGTTCTGTCCAAAATATATTCCAAACTGACCATGAACGTAAACTTATATCCAATCTCTTTGATATTATACACTGTATACACATTGTAGTAAACATGATGGAATTTATACACAAATATTTCATACATGCTGTAATCAGCTTAAATAGATTCTTCTGTTGAAAAATTCGCCATTAACAACTCTCTAAAATATTCTTCTCCTTGCTTTGTGCTTGCTTGTTTATAAGGAAAAACCTTAGCTTTTATACTTACTGTTATCGTTTTTAGGGTTCCGTACCTAAGGGTAAAACGGGACCCTATTACTAAGACTTCGTTGTCCGTCCGTCCGTCCGTCTGTATGTCTGTCACTAGGCTGTATCTCATGAACCGTGATAGTTAGATAGTTGAAATTTTCACAGATGATGTATATATTTCTGTTGCCGCTATAACAACAAATACTAAAAAACAGAATAAAATAGGGGAATATTTAAGGGGGCTCCCATAAAACAAACGTGATTTTTTTTGCTCGTTTTTGCTCAATATTGATGATAGCAGCAGGTAGACCCTTAAAATACTCATAGAATATTTAGTTATATAGGTATTCACTTTAAAATAAATAATTAAATTAAAATAAAACAAATATTTAAGGAGGGCTCCCATACAACAGACCTGATTTTGTTTAATTTTGAATATCTAGTCTATTTAAACTGTACATAGTTCATCGAAACGTTATTAAATTTTCTCGATAGAAAAAAGAAACAATTATGTTCAGCTTTTATCGTAGAATGCTCGTCATTACAGGTACGTTGCGGGTCTACTGGAAGAAATTCAACTTGTATGGCATAAGCATGACCCTTGTACATGTTTACTTATATACAATTTTTTTTCTTTTGTGTTGTCATTATTTGAAATGATTGTTAAATAAATAAATTAAAAAAAAAAATTGTATAAAACAATGTCGAATGATTAGCGAATCTTTTAAACTATGCAACGGATTTTAATGCGGTTTTCGTCAATAGATTGATTTAAGAGAAAGGTTTATATCTACATACAATTTATTCCGGAATTCCCGCAGGAATTCTGAAATTACCGCTGTTGAAACTACGGGGACAGCTAGTAGGCTTAAAACGTGATTTACAGAAATTCGAGAATTCATTTAATAGAAAGGGATAAATATTTACTAAATATTGACTAAGCTTCAATTTCACGCAGAGTTTTTTTTTTTCTAGTTATAATTTGAAGCGTGTGCACTGTGCAAGCCGCCATCACTTTTTTTTGCAAGTAGTCAACGTTACTACAGCTTTTTCACCATTTAAATCATTTTACGATATTATGCAGGTAAATATATTTCAAGTGTTACAAAATATAATTACAAATACAATATACGTATACGTATACAATATTATGTAATAGTTCCATAATCGCTCAAATTATATATGTAGGCACGTGTAACCATGCAATTATTATGCGCGGGTGTTTGGATGCCATCGCTTCTTCGTAACATTTTCTTAAGTTTCACCACATTACGTAAATTTCGCCCACTCTCCGTTTGGCGAAATGTTACTGTTTCGTATCATTTTCAAATATGTACAATGATCACAACGTCATGATCTTTTGTCGTTGACAAGACTGCCTTTGCCTATCCTCAGTGCACATTTTAGAAAAATTAATACCCATTGGAAGCATAAACCATAAAACTTTTTCTAGAAAATACGTGTTTTTGAAAAAACTTACTAGTCAGTGATTTTTTTATTCATTTATAAGCTCCATTATACATGTTCGAGGTTTCTACAAAAAAATTTATTTTATTTTAGGTACTCTTACTATTTATGAGTATCTTATGGACGGTCAAATTTAAGGTGTTTCTGCAAAAAGCTAATATTATGAAGCTGATTGCGATTTGTGGTTAGTTAGACAATATTTATTTGTACAAATATAAACATGTGAAGAAATTTAATAAATTATACAAACCACAAGATAGATAAAATGAAATCGTTAAAAAAAAATTTAATGCAAATCATAATCAATCAAATCATAAGTAATGTAATCAAGTAGTAACATTTACATGAAAAGTATAACGGGTTTGCCGCTCTTAACTTTGAGAGATACGTACATCAAAATAATTGAGTAAAAAGTATTTCACCCGTGCGAAGTCTAGGATCCACAGTTATGCTCGTAAAACAAGATATATTATAATAATTTGCTTATATATACATACCTACTAACCCGTGATTGAATTTGGTTCGTTTTTGTTCAGCCTACTTGTAAACATGTAATAATAAAATTACTTTGAAATAAAGCCGTTCTTTGTTTAACATGCATAAATACCTAAGCACTTGTTTTACCTATTAGAAAAATTAACCGCTGATTTCGTCACCTAAGTATCAAATATTCTTCATGGTTATCATAATAATAATAGAATTACATAGATGATGATGCTCCTAAAGAATACTTGTAGCTTTCTAAAAGTGAAAGAATTTTTTCGGTTAAATCGGTTCAGTAGTTCCTTCCCTTTACAAACAAACAAACATTTCCTTTTTTTGTTAACGTTGTTTTAAATATAGATGTTTTATTTTGCAATCGTATTCATGATTATTACATCATCGAAGGTCAAGTGGAGCGTTTATCTGTACATAATCAAGACGCAGACAATGATGCGCTTTGGATTCTTAACAGTAAAGTACCTAAATGATAAAGAACGCAAAAGAAGGATAGGCTCTAGGGACACGAACTTTTTAGTTATTGGTTTTAACAAATTGACATAGATAAGTAATAGTGTGTTAACCCACACTGGAGAATTTTTCAGTAAATCGTGTGTTAAAATTATAGCGTCATTTTGTGTCCGCACTTTTTTATGTTCAACATTTTTTTACATATTTACACAAATAGTAAGGTAAACACATCACGAAAAAACGTTCTTTAACTCTCAATAAAGCGTTCTGTATCAAGAACTTAATTTTGTGGGTTAACATGTTATTGCTTATCGGCGTCCAAATTAGATCTAAGAATCCGTACTATTATAAATACGAAAGTAAGTTTGTTTGTTTCTTCGTCTGTTACGCTTTCGAGCCTTAACGGCTCAACTGATCATCGTAAAATTTTGCATACACATTTTCAGGGGTATAGAAAAGGACGTACTTTCTGTCCCGGATTGCCGCGGGATCTCCGAAATTAACGCGAGGAATAGCTCGTTTAGATTATAACTTTTCGATTAAAATTGCTAATTAAATTTTTAACATAATATTAAAATGTTAGCATCAATTTCAAAATCAGCAATTTCTTCAAGGCAACTGTTACTTATTAAAAATTTCATAACCAATCACGGGGAAACTAACAATTTAGTTAATGTCGCGGTGATTTGAATTTTCTATGCTATTTTGCTCTTGCTCCATATCTACACCTCATATAAATCTTTATTTTTGTAAAAATTTAGGTACTTTTTTTGTCAAGAACCAAGTAAAACTGTTTCATTTCTTATTTAAGATACTGCTATCGTTATAGGCATATTACTTACATAAAATACCGGTAAAAGTATAAAAGTGATTTTTTTTTATTTTGCGCGCTGTCTTTATTCTTATTAAACACTAGCTGTTCCCTATTTTCAGAGTTCCCGTGGCAGTTTCGGGATAAAAAGTACCTTATGTCACTCAGGACTACCGTAACTTCCTCTAAGTGAAAGAATTTTCAAAATCGGTTCGGTAGATCCAGAGATTAGCCCCTACAATATCATAAACTCACCAACCCACAAATTCACAATTCACAAACTTTACATAGGTAATTTGACTTATGTCACGGAGATGGTGGAAGAGTCTCCCTAACTGCCTATTGACTGAAGTTTCACTGACCTACCGTGCAGAATACCGTTTTTATTTTATTTAAGTAAATTGATATTTCTTGTGGTTACGTGGAGGCTTGTTTCCGGTGTGTGAAAATCAAAATTCTATTAAGTCCGTCTTGTAGATTAAGTAATATGCTGTAAAATGTAGCGCGGCGTGACGTCACGCGACATTTCGACTTAATGTATCTCCGTTATTTTTGATTACATAAAAAATAGAAAAATACGTGTCCAATACTTTTTTATTAATCTACAAGCCGGACTTAAACCTAAAATTTGGTGGACGAGCCCGTTATCATACCACTAAATATTATTTAACTGATGGAGGCGCTTCTGTCGATTTATAAACAAATTCAATTTCTTTAGAGACCATACTCGAATTAGATGTGATGTTGCATTATGCTGTAAGTTAGAAATAATATCTTTTTCTAGATCATATAAGTATTCACATCTGCTATTTGGTAAACTAGTCATAATAGAGCATGGTAATACAAGAATAATACTCAGATGTCAGATGATATTGTTTAATTTTGATGACTGTATTATATTGTCTGCTATAAGCATAAAAATACGTAATGCATACTATTTATTAACTGTAATCTGTGTAAATAAACAAGGAGATAGTATAGATTTTATTAGATTTTTCTATTTATATTTTTTATAAGTTTTCAGTTATTATTTTCTCTTGTGATTAGAACCTTTGCAACCCCAAAAAAAACTAAATATAGTTTGAGTATAGGTAAACAAAATTATTTTACTAAATTCCGGCTTCAGTACTTAATTGTACGTTGAATTTGCTCAAGTTTTAATAATCCCAGAGCACTTATGAATTGAAAGGGAGAGTACGGACACCAAAACCTGGTTTCCCACATTCCATAAGTAAAAGAGAAAATCATTTTACGCGCGCTTCGAAAGGGATGCAAATAGGGAAGCGATCGTAGCGTAAGCGAAAGGCGGATAGAAATGTAACTATGCTTACCTCTTCCATGCGTATGTCAGCCTGGTATTTCGTTACAGGTCGCGTAACCTCGCGGTATGGGGTACAGCACGCGCGTGCTGAACGAGCGGCTGCGTCGACTCGGCACCGCTGACTGCAAACGCATCGTTTTCCAACGGGGGTGGTGCACTTATGTGCAAGCGAGACTGCAGCAACGCCCGCCCATTCAAAGCTTTCCCGCCCTACACTACGAACTATCTTAGTCAACTTGCTGAACTTACATTAAAACCGGTTTTGAGGTCAGCTTGTTAGTGCTGTGCTAACGGTTAAAGGACCCTAAAAACTATTTTGTTGCACTCAAAAAAAGGGTTTAGCGTAAGGGAAGAGCGCGAGTTTTATGGTAAAGATTTTTATGGTGCTGGTTAATTTAAAATGTGTGGTTACTTGAAGCGATGGCGAGAGTGCCTAGACAACTAACATTAACCAGCAAAATGAAATTATAAGTTGTTTTATGAGTTACATGGCGGTGGAGCCGGGGCGCGGGTGGCTGGGTCGCGGCGGCCCGCCTACGCACGGCGCGCCGCTGCGGTCGTCACGGCGACCGCCCGCCGTAGATACCCCAGCTTCCAGACGAAGCGCCGTCCTACAACACCGCCGCCGCCGCTACACGTGTACTGCTGTAATCTTATGTCATTTCAATGAGAAATCTATTTTAATTCCAATTTAGGCCGTAACGAATCACTTTAATTTGTTCCATCTGAATAATTTGATCCAAGTATATTTTTGTTTGTGCAATGATTTATAGGTATGTACTGATTGTTCCTCGCGGTTGTACCCGCGTTAATTTTGGAGTTCCCGCGGGAATTCCAGAATAAAAATACCCTGAAGTGTCATTTTCTGTACTCCTGACAACGTGTACCTATGCAAAATTTCTTGATGATCGGTTAAGCCGTTAAGGCTTGAAATACATATATAAGAAGTATAGTACTATATTAGGTATATATAGTAAGGATATGTTACTATTTTCTTCATATAAGTATGAATAGAGCTCAATCTGAAGACTTGTATGGATAAGCTTATACATAAATGAACATACTAAAGTTGACAATATAATCTTTATCTTTATCTATACCTATTATAAAAATGAATCCCTATTTGTCTTGGTCACGGCATCACGCGTGAACGGCTGGACCAATTTCACAATTTTTTTTTATTATGTTTGTTATTATAAGGAGAAGAGGAATTTATCAAGTTTGGAGTTCCTGTGGGAAACCCGAAAATCATGCGGTTATTAGCTGATGTTATGAGGAGTAAATTAGACTAATTTGGAGTTCCTGCGAGAATTTCGAAACTCACACGGGTGAAACCGCGGGGCACAGCTAGCTTACGACTTTATTTTCACTGCATGTGCACTGGGTTAGCTTGTGGCCGCTGCACTTTTTTTAATTTATCTATTATATCCTCTTTTTTATCTTACTGAAAAAGAATGGTTGGTCACATTATTTATAATATCGACATCGTCGTAGGGAGATACTCCTTTCGCAACTATCGATATGGAGTTACAGAGAATATTACGTACTAAAAATAAGAAGAACAAAACAAACTGCTACTTTTTAATAAACTTAACATTTAATTCGACATTACACTTTTATTCTATTAAGGTAAGTGTATCTACACCTATTTGAATCCGAGTGCAAAATTCAATAATATGTAAGTTTACGACAGTTCGTGGTAGTTATGGTGAAGTCGATATTTTTTGCCCGTTGCTACGATGCGAACACCTAACAGCCAAGTTCGCGGGCTTCGAAGTAGCGTACAGGTATCATCGTAACTACTATCTCGACTTCTCTCTATTATGAAATCACTTATACAATATACATATTATGTAGGTATATTCATTAAAAAAGTAAGTCATTAAAAAAATCTTTACACATTTTGATGACCCGGTTGGCGCAGTAGGTCACCATGCCTGCCCGCTAATCAAAAGGTTCCGGGTTCGATTCCTGGCGGGGGTGCACTTTGTGTGATGAACACAGGGTGCCACTTTCCAGTCTGGGTGTGTATATATATCTATAGTATAATATATATGTAATTCTATGTAGTATATACCACGTTTGCTTGTTTCCACGACACAAGCTAATAATAGCTTACTGTGGGATCAAGTAGATCTGTGTGTTGTGAAGTGTATTATTATTATTATTATTATTATTTATTGGTTTTTTAGCTCGGCTTAAGGCCGGATTATTCTGGTATCCTCCGCCCCGAGACCCTCAGGGAAAGGAAGACCCAGTCTCAGTGTTAACAAACACTGAATCTCCCAAGACTTTCGCGATTATTGTGCATGAGTGGATTGCCGCTTGCTTTTGCATTATATGGATGTTGATGTCTGCGTTAAGTTATTTATTATTATTATTATTATTATTATTATTATTATTATTATTATTATTATTATTATTATTATTATTATTATTATTATTATTATTATTATTATTATTATTATTATTATTATTATTATTATTATTATTATTATTATTATTATTATTATTATTATTATTATTATTTTCTATGCTCAATACTGTCCGTCTTTTCTCGAAGGAAAAGATGGTGTAGGATGACTCCTCAACGCGGCCAAAACAAACGCTAAGGGCTGTTAAGTCGGTAGGTTGAGAAACCGACGGACAATTCGGGCATTGTCAAGCAAGACCGCCTTCTGAATTGCCGCCGTAACTGGTCCAGCACGGACATCCAACCGCCTTAGGTGACGTTGCAGGCTGGTTGGAACTAACCCGTTCGTCGATACGACAATCGGGATGATTTCAGTGGATTTCACCCGCCACATTTCGGTAACCTTATCTGCCAGTTCGAGATATTTGACAAATTTATCTCGTTCGGCTTTGACGAGGTTCCCGTCATGCGGAATGTTGACATCCACCAAAAACACCTTTGATTGCTCCCGATCCGTCAATACTATGTCAGGTTTATTAGAAGGTAGAGTCCTGTCAGTGATATTGGACCGGTCCCAGTAGAGCCGGATGCGGTCGTTTTCGAGAACTGGCTCCGACACATACTTGTAATACGGAACCCTAGGAGTCACGAGACCGTACTTTAGAGCGAGCTCTTGGTGGAGTATTTTGGCTGCTTGGTTATGTCTGTACAGGTACTCAGTGTTAGCAAGAGTCGAACAACCAGAGGTAATATGGCGGATAGTCTCGCCTGGAAGACGGCACGATATCCACTGTGCCGTCCTTCAGAATAAACCTACGATGGTTGTTCGTCCTGATAATCTGGTCCTGTATAGCACAGACAAACCTCTCAGTTTCCCCAAAGAGGTCACCAAAGCGCAGCCAATGCACGAAAGCATTAAAGTCCACATGGGTCTCTCCGAGAGCTGTATAAAACCTCCCGTGCAGCTCTTTCTCTTTCCATACCACCTCGCGGTCCTGGGTGCTCAGTATTTGCGGAGCTTGCCAGTCCTCGGTTGCCAGAGATAAGATTATTATTATTATTTTAGATAAGATTATTATTATTATTTTAGATAAGATTATTATTATTATTATTATTATTATTAGGTATGTTTATTGGAATTTCTGAAATATAATATTTCCATGTATTTATTTTAGTAAAAAGTTAACGCACAATACGCGTCGATGTGTATAAAGGCGTGCTAAGTGATTATGAAAGCAAGTCCTTGAGTGGTGTGGAGACAGGTACATTATCTCCATAATGGGAAGCGGCGGCGTGTAAAATGTATAACGCTGATATCCATGGGGTGAATTAGTGCAACATATTGTTGCGTATCGTCCGACGGTCCGGACTTACTTAGTTAACCCCTCGTACACTATTAAGGGTTAACTTAACGGTAGGGGAGACCGGGGTTCAAAGATGCCGATTTTTCTAAAATGCAAGATATCACCCACACTATGAAAGTTATGTTAATGGTTTGTGCCGTATGTGATGTGAAATTCAATGTAGTTTTTATAACCATTCGCAATTTTTATAAATATTCAATATACATTAATTTATAGGCTATTTTATATACAAAGTCGAAGGGGCACCCCCCCCCCCCCCCCCCACACACAATTCGATGGCGATGGCGGGATAAGTTGTTCCGTTGATATTTAACTTATGTTATTATGTTAAAGCCAAATAAAGAGGTTTTAAAACAATAATTTTTTAACTTACAAATAGGTAGGTAAAGTGTATTTATAAAAAAAAAAACAATTTGTAATAAACGATTTCAAATTTTTCTATTTGAAACAAAGTTTTAAAAAATTAGAACAAAACTCAACATTATCAACTATTTTTTTTCTTTTCCTTACTTTTCTTTCATGTTTATGACTTTTGTAGGAGTATTTTATTAGTTGAATTCAAAAGCATTCGCTTTTTACCTGTTTATGATGTTTCTATTAGAGTCCAAAGGATTGCAGAACTGCTCAACTTACGGATACATTTATCCAAAAGAAGGTTTATGTTTACTAATATATTTTTTTATGTGATTTTATAAAAATGTAATATATTTAAATATTTATTTCCATCTCACGAGATAATATTTTTTGTTTTCAATATATTTAGTTTTCCGCCGTCTTATATTGCAGCTTTGGCGGCTTTCTAGAGTAGTTCCTAGGAAGAGGTACCCCTTTCTATCTTCTTGTCACTCACTTGTTCACTTTCATCTTGACAAATAAATAAAAAATAATCAGAATTATGTGGGACCGCGGCACAAGGCATTTTGAACCCCGTTAGTAACATAGTAACTTAGAGTTTAATTTTTAAAAACATGTTGAACACAGCATTATTATACGTTGTCCTCACGAATCTTTGGTAAATAGTCAAGACTTTATTGAAACACTTAGAACAAAAACATATAATATGTAAGAAATCGACCAAAAAGTATAAACGTGAAAATATTTTCTTACGAGGCACCGGCAGGGCCCATAGCTGCCAGGTACTCAGACCACGGCACTGACGCAACTTGAATGGCCGCCAAATGTACGCATAGATAAAGCATTTCTGGGCGCAAAAACAAAATGTTTGTATGTCTTTTCCTGTTTGAGATATTCTCATCGGAAAAACCTACCCCCGGCACTTTGAACCCCGCTCTCCCCTACGCATATCGATGCGTCAACTATTTACTATTTATATAATTATATAAATGAGTAGCTAAGTTGACAATCTATAATCGTTAACGCTATATTGAAAACTAAGGAACGGAACCCTCATGTCACGTGGTCGGGTAAAAATTTTCTTACATAGGTAGTATAAAACAAAGTCGCTTCCCGCTGTCTGTCTGTTTCTATGTATATGCTTGATCTTTAAACCACGCAACGGATTTTCATGCGGTTTTCATCAAGAGGTGATTCACGAGGAAGGTTTTTATCTATATTCTATCCATTCAGTGGTTTTTGCGTGAAAGAGTGACAAACATCCATAAGTCCATACATACAAACTTTTACGTTTATAATATTAGTATAAGTATAAGATTATATAATTTAATACTAATTAACATTTTAACAGTTACCTACTATGTATGTTAAGTTCTCTAATTAAGGTAACAGCGTTCAAGTTAAATAATTGGACTTGGTACATTCTTCAAGTTAGCAAATTATTTTCATAATGACTATTATAATAAATCGTATTACCTACGGTTAGATGACTGAAGTAGGTACAAGAATTAGTTAACTTTTAATCACAACGGGCGGCGCGGCGCGTCGAACTACGAATATTTCGAAGCAATTCAATATCCACTTAAACTACTTTATAATCTACTTGATATTGCAATATATCGCTTTCAACAAATTAACAAAGGTTCAGTTGATAATCAAATAATTAAATTCACAAATCTTTTTGAAGTATTTACATCATAAAATCAGTATTTACCTACCTAATCAGAAACAATCGAAAACATTATTTTAATTCAACCCTTCATCATCCATTGCTGAGATGAAGGGGGTTTTGTAAAAGGGAGATAAAGGGAGAGAAAGAGAGAAGAAGGGGAAAAGGGAGACAACGTGACTTCCAAAGCATCGTTATTTGTTACGAATATTTTTATGATTAGATTGACTGATTACAATTTACAAGCATAAGAGTTATTTACCACTATACCTACTTTTAATTTCTTTGTATCTTTGAATCTCGCAATGGTTTGCAAAAATAAGATTGAAGTTTTCACTCTTAGGAATAGGTTAATACATTTATGGACCTATAAGAAACATATTATGGTCGGATCTCAACATCCGAGCAAAATTACTTTTTGTACACTAAAATAGGTAGGTACTAAATACTTTAGTAAACTAGTATTTTAGAAAACGACTTTTTTACACTAAAATGATAAATGGACATAGATAAGCAATAGTGTGTTAACCCATATTGGAGAAATTTTGAGTAAATCGTGTTTTTAACCGACTTCCAAAAAGGAGGAGGTTCTATGTTCGATTGTATGTATGTTTTTTTTTTTTTTTTTTTTTTTTTTTTTTTTTTTGTATGTTCACCGATTACTCGAAGACGGCTGGACCGATTTGAAAAATTCTTTTTTTGTTTGAAAGGGTATACTCCCAATTAGGTCCCATTGCCACCAAGTCCAGATCTGATGATGAGATCTTGGAGAAATCGAGGGAACTCTTCAAAAATTATAGGCACACCTATAGTGATTTGGGTATTTTTTATAGTAAATCGTTCATTTTCTTTTGAAAAGTAAAATTTGAAGAAGTGGAACTGATGATGAAGACCACAGATGGTCATCGGAACTACTCAACAATAATACGTATTTCACGGATTCCGATTGGAGCGATTTCAAAAATTGTTTTTTTGTTTGAAAGGGGATACTCCCAAATTGATTCCATTATCACCAAGTCTAGATCTGATGATGGGATCTTGGAGTAATCGAGGGAACTCTTCAAAAATTATAGGTACACCTATAGCGATTTTTGGATTTTTTATAGTAAATCGTTTATTTGCTTTTGGAAAGTAAAATTTGAAGAAGTGGAACTGATGATGAAGACCACAGATGGTCATCAGAACTACTAAATAATAGGTATTTCACAGATTCCGATTCGTTAACTTTAATATGATTTCTAAACAATTTATGCTCGTCACAATGTATATGGTGAAGTGGAACTGATGATGATGTACCAGGAGAACTCCTCAATAATTAACGTCCCTTCGTCAGGAAAAGCAATATTTTGTAAAAGGTGAAGAGCAGTTGACATAAGGCTATTGCAACTTAGAGAAATTACAAACTAAGTCACTTAAAAGCGAGAAATAAACAAAATTTTAACAAAAAAATTAAAACCGACTTCCAAAAACACAAAACTAAAAATCTTAAAAATAAAACGCTAAAAATAACAACATACCAACATTTAATCCAAAAGACAAAAACACACGCAATATTATTATTGGTTTGTGCTACCACTAATCGGTATGAAGTCGGTGACAAGCCAAATATGGAGGAGGTAGATGGGCTAAGTCGACTCCCGCCACCAGCTCTCCGTGAGCAGGACAACCCAAGTGGGCAGACACCAGCGGGCTTGTCACCGAATTCAAACCGATTAGTGGTAGCACAAACCAATAATAATATTGCGTGTGTTTTTGTCTTTTGGATTAATAAAATAATAGCGTCAATTTGTTTCAGCATTTTTTTATGTTTAACATTTTTTTTGGTATTTAAACAATGTAATAAGGTAAACACATAATTAAAAACGTTCTATAACTCTTAATAAAGCGTTTTGAATCAATAACTTAATATTGTGGGTTAACATGTTATTGCTTATCTGCATCCAAATGTTTTGGTATTTTAGTATTAAAAAAGCTTTTTAACAAACGACGTTCATTAAATATTTTAGTATTTTAGTGTTAAAAAGGACCTACCTAGTTTGGTCGGATGTTGAGATCCGCCCATAGATATTATGCTTTTCATGTCCAGATTTATGGCATGATATCTAATTTTCGCTTTATTTCTTTTGTTCTATGCATAAAAACGAAACTGTTTAAACTCACTTCTGGTAGATGAATATAGGCACATATAATATTAATACATTCTAGTATTACTATATCTATGTATAGGTAATGGTCCCCTAAAGCACTTCACCGTCAAATACTCGTCAGCGTTGATGCGATGTCATTGTCATTTGATTTTCGCACTACAATAACAAACATCCTTTCAATTTGAAGCCAGAGGGTTGGCAGGTTTACTAATTTAACTTTATTTAGATACAAAGAGTTCTTGAGCGGATGCCGAAATTAATAAAATAAATATTATAAATAAAAATTGTGCAACGTTTCTTGTCAAAAAAATAATACTAAGACCAAACAGCTTGAGCTGTTTCCCGCGGTTCCACTAGCATAATTTTCGGTGCTTCCTCGAGAATTATTTGTTCAGAGATATTAATAAGTATATCCTAAGTCAATAACTGGACGCAGATAAGCAATAACATGTTAACCCACAAAATTAGGTTATTGATTCAGAACGATTTATTGAGAGTTAGGGAACGTTTTTTAATTATGTGTTTACCTTATTACATTTTTTAAATATGTAACTAAATATTGAACATAAAAAACGTTGACACAAAATGGCGCTCCTACTTTTAAAACACGATTTACTCAAAATTTCTCCAGTGTGGGTTAACACACTATTGCTTATCTATGTCCAACTGATATTGTAGCGACCTCAGTAAAAATTTTTTTTTGAATCAGTTCCTTAGTTCCAGAGATTTACAATCAATTAAACAAACTTGTCCTCATTATTACAAGATTTAATTTATTTTGCTATAAATCATGTTTTACGATGAATGTGATACAATTTTGTACCTATATGTTAGTTCGGTGACAATGCATGTATTATTATTATTGTGGTAGAAATGAGCTGATCTGATGATGTAGCCGGCAAATAGGGACTTCAATGCCCTGATAGAAACTGGTACTTAGCTGGGGGTAGGACAGACGAATTTGGCTATAGTTCGTTTTCTTGCCATGAGTACTTTCCATTCCAGGGTCTGATGATGGAGCTCATATTTTGTTTTGTTTTCATGGGTGTCTTCCATTACAATTGCAGGCTAAATAAAATCTATGTTAATTTGGCTTTTACAAATATAAAGCTCATGAAATATAGTGGTTCTGCTTGATGTTTTTTTTTAAATATATTTTATAGTAGGCTTGGGACTCCTTGCATATTATTTTCAAAATAAACAGTTGGTTCTTACACGTATGAAGATTTAAAAAATGTTTTAGTAAATACGAGAAATCAGCAATCAATAGACACCATATCAAGAGGCTTTGCCACAAAGTAGTAAAAGGCTCACGATGTTGTCAATATTGAATTTAGATTCCGATTGCATGTTGGTGTCAGCCCTGGCGTGCTTGATGATGGAGGCTGCTTTTGGAGAGTTCCCACAAAGATCGCTTGGTCGATGTTTGTTGCAAGCGCGGTTATTACCGACCGAAATTAGGCGGCTGATCGAAGCCTGCGGCGATGGCCGCTCAGGGGACCTTCATACTTGATAATTACTCATACTGTACATGCTATAAACTATTATTTGAATAACTATTGTTGTTTCAATTCATAAATGTCACTCTTTTTGTATCCTTTGTTGTGAAAAATTCACCTAGATAGTCACTTGAAACACAACTTTTCCTCAAGGTGTGCAGCAATTTAGCACGGGTCACTCTGGTTAAATAAGTTTGACGGAACATTTACTTAACAAGGATTTTGGAATAAGCATATTATTATACACTAGTTGTTTCCTGCGGTTTCACCCGTGGTAATTTCAGAGTTCCTGCGGGAATTCTGGGTAATAATATAGCCTATGACAATCTCTTCGTCAAATAACGTGGCTTTCTATTAGTAAAAGAATTTTCAAAATCGGTTTAGTAGATCCAGAAATTAGCCACTACAACCTCACAAACTCATAAACTTTAGCTCTTTATTATATTCGTATGGGGTATGGGAAAATTTTTGACCAATATATTACAAAAAATAATAGAAGGAAAAAAGGAATTTTAGTGACATTTATGTAACTAATAACATTTTATTTAAAAAAAATCTGTTTCATGAAAGATAGATAAAAAAATACGCATTTTCCTGGCACAATGTCGAGAATTCATGTACTTTCCATTCATGATTTTTGTTAAATCGTACTTACATAAGTAATTACTTACATATTAAACTAATTTATTTTAGAAAAGGACACCTCACTTGTCACTCTATTTGACTATAGGTCAGAGGAAATCTTCCATTCCTCTTACAAAGCGCTGTGACATCATTATCGCTAAGGGCATATCCAAAATAGGGCAGCTAGTTATGATGTGAAGAGGGACAGCATATCTCGGGGTACTTACATTAACCTAAATCTAAAACCGACGTGTCTGCAGTAACAACAATGTTTTAACATAGGTACAACTGGACGGCCATAATCTCAGTGATTGTAAACAAAAAAAGAAAAGAAAAAGGCCTACGTAGTTGAATGTTATTACCAGTTTCAGGTCTGATGCTATAAATAAAGGTATTGTATTTAGGAGGGGTCGGATGAGACAATGAACCGTATTATCTCGACTTTTTAACACTTAACACTTAAAATTGATTTGGTTGAATCTTACTTATACTTACTCAGTAAGTGTTTTTTTTTCGATAATAATTACCTATATTAATATTTGCTGAAATTAACCACCTGTAGGCAGAGAGACATTGAAACAGATAATAAATCCACGTACATTTTAAATAAACTGTGACACCGCGGTTTATTTATTCTTTAAAACTGGCCAAGTGCGTGTCGGCCCAAGTATGGTGAAAGGTCTGCCACCCTGATTTTTTTCAGAATTTTCCATCCCGTAGTTGAAAAGCCCTCGGTGATTATAAAAAGAATCCTATGTCATGCAGGGATATTGTAGCTTCCTATCAATGAAAGAATTTTTTAAATCAGTCCAGTGCTTGGAAGTACTGGACCGATTTATAATACCGGAATACAAATTTTACCTCTTTATAATATTATAGTTCATAGTTCATAGTTTATTTATTGGTAATATTAATATTATTATAAGTCATACGTAAGTTTTATAATATTATAGGTAGATAGTATAATAGTTTTATAGTAGTATTAGTGGAGATGTTATGACTTCGGAGCAAATGAAAATAAACTTTGTTTATACCATATTTACAAGTATGTAGAATTCCACTCGCGCCCTTATTGCTTGTGAACTAGACTTTGTTTTAGCTCGTTGTACGGTATGAGGGAAATAGTGGTCGCACTGGTTCATTATACTGTGTCCATGCCATGACAAAGCTGCTTAAAGATAACGCGTTTGTTGATTACTACGTGATTCTAGTTTGAATTTGACTGGGATTTAGCACTAGGTATACCTAGACAGAAATACATTCTGTCATTGAATAGCAGCTGTTAGATCTTACACTTACTTAAGTACATAAATTTTTTTTTTGTATTTTTGTCTGTCTGTCTGTTTGTTCCGGCTAATCTCTGAAACGGCTGGACCGATTTCAACGGGACTTTCACTGGCAGATAGCTGATGTTATAAGGAGTAACTTAGGCAACTTTTCTTTTAGAAAAAAAAAATAGAGAATTCCGAAACTCACGCAGGTGAAACCGCGGGGCACAGCTAGTTTAATATAAAATATTAACGATTCGCTAAAATTATTGAATATAATGTTACAAGTATAGTATTAAATGGACGCAGATAAGCAATAACATGTTAACCCACAAAATTAAGTTATTGATTCAGAACCATTTATTGAGAGTTAGGGAACGTTTTTTAATTATGTGTTTACCTTATTACATTGCTTAAATAAGTAACTAAATATTGAACATTAAAAATGTTTACAAAAAATGGCTCTCCTACTTTTAAAACACGATTTACTCATAATTTCTTCAGTGTGGGTTAACACACTATTGCTTATCTATGTCCATATTACACGGTTTTTGCAAAACTTTGGATGTACCTACGTAATAACAGAAACGTCTGGAAAGGGGTGTATAATATTATATTAATAAATAATTATTTTCAGTTACATAATTTGCTATGTGAAACTCTTATATCTTTAATAATCTAATAAAACTTAAACAAATATAGGTAATTAAATAATACTAAAAATAAGAGAATATTTTAATTAATAACGTGGAATGCATGCGGGTGAATGACCTTTAGATACGTCACCATGTCAAAACTCAATTTTTTTTCCTTCACTGTGAAAAATTAATTTAAGTTTTTTTCTTTTTAAATATTTGAGACGATATTCTTCTATAAGTCTCTCGTTTCACCTTACATAGTCTATATATGAGGGAGAAGAGCATAAAAGTTCTTTACACCGCGTGAACATGCTGTTAGGAAGGATTTCCCAAAAAAATTACCCCTTAGAGGGTGAAATAGAGGTTCTAAGTTTGTATGGGAGATACACTATAACATAATTATTCTTCTTACAACGCTGGGATCCGGCAGGCAAGTAAAGAGTTGAAAACTAAGAAAATATTTCAGTCCTGGATTTCCCGATGCCACCCTAACATTCACGCGGGTGAAACCGTGAAACCGCTAAGTAAATCATTATTACGTGTTTTTTTTCATTATAAATCATGGCAATATATCAATAAAAATAATGTGTGTATTGTAAGGTTTCTAAGGCGGATGTGATCGATCATAGCGCGCTATAGTGCACTTGGTTCGGCTCCGCACACGACACGCCACTAATTGGAAAGCGACAATCCCATGTCAGTCTATCGACACCACCTTTGAATACGCTACTGTTTCGATAACTGCGTACATCATGGCACTGGCATCGCATGTAACGATGTAGTTACAGTATACTGTAACTACATCGTTCTTTATGTCACAGTCAATGTGATAAATGCGTGCATTATTAATAAATACCACAAATGTGAAAATGAAGAGTACATAAATAACTACATATTTACCTTTAATGCTTACTCCTTACCAATATTATAAATGCGAAAGTGAGTTTGTTTGTTTGTTTGTTACGCTTTCACGGCTAAACGGCTCAACCGGTCACCACGAAATTTTGCATATACACGTTGTCAGGGGTACAGAGAACTACGAATTACTGTTTTTTTCTGAAACTTGATGCTAACCCTAATGCAATTTTAATTAATCTGTGATAACTTTTTCTTTGAATTAGAAAAACATATAACAGAAAGATAATTTATTGTTCCAAAATACGAACAAGCCGTGTTCTGTGACTTATTGTTACTTGATAATAATAACAAAAGTGATTCTTAGGTCCGTATTCCAAAAGGTTACTCAAGTCATGAATCTAGTTTTAAAACTAATTTCAAGTAAAACTTTAATTTTAGAACCTTACTTGAGACGCGATTCATCAATCAACAATCAGTTGAGTTATTTCCTTATTCTAGAACGACGCTTGAGTACTAATCTATACTCAAGCAAAGATTTGATCTTTGTTTACGTCTGTCATGTCAAGACCACTCAACCAATCAGAATTCAAAATATCTACTCAAGACTAGTTTCAAGTGATTAGATCCAATCAGAGTTCAGAATCTCTACTAAAGACTAGTTTCAAGTGATTAGAACTTAAAACGCATTCTATAATAAGATAAACGCTTGAGTTATGATTTGAGCTTAAAACTAATCTCAAGAGAAATGTGATCTGAGTCACCTTCTGGAATACGGACCTTAGACATTATCACACAATGTCATCTGATCACAAACTTAGTAGAGCTTGCTACGAGTACAGTAAATATGTAATTACTTTTGACATCAGTTGAATCTTTTTGCAATAGTAAGAAAGTTCAACTGAGAAAATTGTTTCCATAGTTTTAGTACTGACTAAAAACATATCAACAGTTTCAACAGTCTTAAGATTATAATATATACTTAATTATACACTTGTTTTATGGCAAAAATATACATACGCGCTGTTTCCCGCGGTTTCACCCGCGGTAATGGTATTCCCGCGGGAACACCAGGATAAAAGTATCTTATGTCCTTCTGTGTAGGTACCTCTGACAACGTGTTTGCAAAATTTCATGAAATTTTACCAGCATTAATTTCGGAGTTTCCGCGGGATTTCCGGGACCAAAAGTACCCTATGTCCTTTTCTGTACCTCCGCTAACGTGTGTGCAAAATGTGCTTGAGTCGTTAAGGCGTAAAAGCGTAACAAACAAACAAGCTCACTTTCGCATTTATATATAGTAAGGATACTATACCTACCCAGTACCCACTAAACAAAGATGGTCATCATATAAATGTTTTCCTTGAGGTGGGCACGGAACCCACGACACCCGATATGCTAACCACTAGACAAACGGTGCTGTCAACCGATATTGTTTTGTATTTTCATCGATTTTAATTATTTTGTTGATAAAATTTGTGTATGGTTCCTAGATCAAAGGTGCCGACCTTTGGTTTGCGATTTGTGATGATTGTGATCGTAGCATGGGATTTTCATTTTCCAATTAGCCGATGCGGTGCCCTCCGAGTGTTGTATGCGCCGGGAAACGCTGCCGTCGGAAATATGAGTCGACAGGCTTATTAACTATAAAGAAGTTATTTATTTTGTATAGTAAAGGTACCTACGTTTTAAACAATGATTCGAAAATATTATAAAGAAAAAATAAAGAAACAAAAAACGTACCTACACATAATTATAATTTTGTAAAAAAATAAGTGTGCGTTTGTATTCAGACCTTTATTTTACAACTCTAGAATGAGTTTGTGTTTTAAACCATTTTCTACTCATAGGTTCGCTTTCGTAGAATTTGGAAATTAGAATCTTGGATAAAATCACCATTGCACTAATACTGTGTGCTAATATTTATATGCTCACATCTTCCTTTTGTGCTATAAATGATTTATTTAGAATTATTATTTTCCAGGAAAGTTTATGTTAAAATCCTAACTCTAAGCAAGGTAAAATTATTATAAAATCTCATTTATGTTATATGACATCATGCAAGCATGCAACAGGTCGAACATCTAAAAATCACTCCTATGGTAACGATTTTGTTAGTAACGTGGTTAGTAAGATCTCTTGATTTCTTAAATATTTCAATGTCCAAACAAACCTTAAAAAGCCGTTTTATTTTCACTAATAAAAGATCAGCCGAGTTTACCGATCCAAAAATATTAGGGCATTCAATTACTAAATTGATAATGAGGTTGAAAGTTTTCTCTGATCCCGACACATTATACATGTGCCAAGCTAATTCTGTTGGAGCGGGAGTCTGGTTGGAACAAAGGCTGGCGCTACATTGGATTCTAATTTGACTTTATTAGGTTTGACCGACATTTAAAATACCGGTAAAACATGAACCAGAAAATTAGATTGCTCACCAGTTACCATTTCTGAAAAGACTCGCAATAACTCTCCAAACTAATCACAGTGAAACTTAACGTCATTAGTTAGTTTGTTGAGTTACACCTACTTTTACGTACTTATATGACAAAGATTGCATTATATGTATAATGAATATATGACTACATATTTTGTACTTCTATATTATTTCTTTCAGAAAGTTTTTCAAATGTGAAAAATTCTGGCTAAATAAAAATCAAAATCTCACGAAAGTTTTAATTCCATTAAAATAAAGTTATTTATGGTATTTACATATTTCCCAAAATAATTTTACATACAAGTAATTATGTAATTACATAAGATATATTGCGTCCAGACAAAGTGTCTGCTGCTTCCGAATGCGGCGTAGCAGTTTCGTAGACCGGGCTCTACGTAGGCGTAGCGCGCGTAAAGTCGCGTTAGAGAAGTGACGACGCAACGTAATTAAGAATTTACACTAGAAATCATCAACGTATACTCGTAAACGGCGATGAATGTAAATGTTCACGTCCCAATTAAATTATATGTTTAGTTAAAAAGTTTCATTAAATGTTAAAATGAGAAAATTTAATTTTAAAAGTCGACCTCTTACTCGATAGTCAACATTTGACATAATTTCAGATTCGAAAGTACTTGCCTAAAAGTCAGCAGATTTTATGTAAATTTTTTTTGTGTGTTTTTTCTTTTTACGATTAGTCGTTTGGAGGCACTAGAATCTTTACTCGTATTAGATTTATATAACAAACGTAATCTCAATTTTTTTTATAAAACTGGTGACATCAGCTGTATAATATTACTAAATTTTTACATAGCTACAGCTATGATTCATTTATCTATTTTTGTTCATATGGGATGAAGTTTTCATACGTACCATATAGCATAAATCCTTAACAAGTGTTTAAATGTGTGCTTAAAAGAGAGAAATAGAGCCATCCTCTATAAAAAATAAATCATATCTTCTAAGAAGTTTAATTTAAAAGGAAGCGGTAATAGGACATGTAAAATAGGGCAAATACCTACTTATTTTTTATTATGATTCTTCACTATTTAAACTTGATATCATATCATTCACACAATATGCCAAATTGTCAATTTTGCGGTTTTAAATTAAACTTTTTAATATCATGCAATACCGAAGAATTATCTTCAAAAAATTATTAATATTCATCAAATTGTGCATAATACATTCTATTTATTATCAATTTACGAATGAAATATTGTTCAAATACAAGAAATGATTTTTATAGCGGGATGGTGCGGGTTTTCTGTATACCTCTTAAGGATATGGTAGGTACTTATGAAAGCGTTGTTCAATATAAACAACAATAGGCAAACGAGTCATCTGTAGCTATGCAAAAATAGTACTTTGTTATCCTAGGGGTGAAAGTAACTGATTTAGTCCCGAGACGGGGTTTGGCCAATAGATCGAGGGACTAAATAAGTCTTTCTCCCGAGGGTAACACTGTGCTTTTCATTACGAATGCAAGGAAAGTCAAAATAAAAATAGGAATTAGCTAAAGAAAAAATGAGTGAAGATCGGATAGTCGCTTGACACTTTCCCACCTATTTCTTTTTCTTTGGCCGGCTAGGTATTCAGCCAGTATTTTTTATTTACATTGTGGCGACCTAAAAAAATATTATCTTTAATTATTAATTATTAACTAAAGAAAATAAAAAAATATAAATAGGATTAAGCTTAAGAAAAAGTGAGTGAATTTTATTTTAATTAATACCTACTTAAACTTTACGTTATTTCAATTTTACATCGCGCTGGCTGTATAGAAAGTTGAAATATGGTTCAATAGAAATGTGAAAATAGACCTAGTTTTTTTTTAATAATTTGACAGTTGTCAGTTGAAAGCGATTCTCCCTAGGGCTGAAAAGGGTTACTTTCAACCCGCTTCTCAGGCAACTTCAGAACTACTTTCCGAGTATGAGTAATGAAAAATAATTAAATACACTATTTTCCATTTCAGTGGACATTTTAAGAAATTATTTTTACTCTAAAATTAAAAAATCTTCTAAGTTTAGTCCTTCAATTAAACAACTCTTAACTTTATTTGGTGAAAATATCATTTGAAAATGTAGCAGACAGAAAATAATTAAAAATAAATATTTTTATTATTTCACATTTACTAAAATGCTTTTGGAGATTTCTGACTGCCCTAGTTTTAGAGAGCTGAGTTAACTCAGCCCTTTACCTTTGTTTCGATGGTAATATTTTCATGCAAACAAGTAAAAGATTTATATTTAAATCCGTATAAATGCGAATGTAAGTTTATTTGTTTATTTGTTATGTCTTTACGGCTTAACTGATCATGCTGAAATTTTGAATACACGTTGTAAGGCGTACAGACAAGTTTGCGTCCTGAAATTCCCGCAAAGTTACTGCGGATGAAACCGCGGGGAATAGCTAGTATTTAAAATTGTAATTTTTTTAAGACTCTTTTTTATACAGAGCATAATGGCATATTTTGCATAGTTTATAAAACTGCAGCTTTCATGAAATTTGATTGCATGAAACTACAACATTCATTGACGACTAGAACTTAAAAAAATATTTACCAACAAAGATTTTCTCGTCAGTAATGTTTTTCATTGTTTGTAGTATTTTTTTTTATATTATTTATAATAATTTATTATTATCAATCATTCTTCTCATATTCGTTAAATCTGACTAATTTACAGTTAAACCGTGTGTTCCAGTGACTTATATAATTAAGATACATTCTCATTCCGATCTCATTTTTGTAAACATAATACATATAATATATCAGACTGTACAGTAACTTTAAACAAAGAACATAAATTTGGAATGGTCTCTTTAAAGCATCTATAGTGCAAAGAATGCATAAGGTTTATGTGTGCTCGGGACTCGGGTCAAATTTTGCCTCGTCAGAAATAATTAAAAGTCTTTACGATGGACGAAAACGACGCTGTAAAGCGGCACGGAAAATTATAGGAAGGCGCACAGAGTCGGGACCTCGCACTTAATGTCGTAAAGTGTGTGGGACGTATATCAGTTATAACCATGCTATAACGACCGGTGCGACGAATATCACCCATCCTGATGTGCATCTTTACTTGCTTAGTATAATGCCCGGTTTACATTATTCCAGTCAAGTGATCCAGCGAGAATCCAGTTCAGTGCTGGACTGGATCTGTAACGTCTAAATTATTCCAGTTATTTAGACTTTGCCGCAGTAATCCGCAAAAAAAAACCAAAACGTGTTTAATTGTGTCAGCACTGGAATGGCACTGGATTGGCCATCTACATTATTCCAGTTGCACTGGATTGGTCTCGCTGGATTCAAAAGTAGACCGCCAATCCAGTTACCGGACTAGAATGCTTACTGGATTCAGTGCATTCCAGTACCGGTTTACATTATTCCAGTAAGCAATCCAGCGCTGGATTCGATCGCTGGACTGGAATAATGTAAACCGTGCGTAATATTCGGTTAACGTCATCCACCTAGAAGAAGATGAAACATCTTCATTTTTGTTTTATAATTACCTGTTTATAAATTTTCAGCATTCTTTACAGACGCACTTGGGTAATGTAGAGTCAAGAAGTAAGTCATTAAAACGCACATGACCCGCCTACGTGACATAATGTGTGACGCAAGTGTATGAATAGTATATGTAGGTAGGTATGTCATGTACGTAGAGTGCTATAGATATGAAATATCAGGCTATTAACGTTGTATGAATGTTTAATTCCGGGTCTTTGGTAAAAACCGACGACTGAAATTGCCATCACATAGGATTATCAAAATTATCTTGTCTATGCATATTTTATCGGGAAGTTACTTAAACGTTTTTTATTGATTTAGCATACAAAATGGGGACGATATTTGACGTTTTCATTTTAAACTTTGTCTATGTAGGTAGTTATTATGAAGGGTAAAAAGAAATGGGGCGAGAGTATTATAAACACAGTCCATCAAAATTCTTTGAGATTTTTTTTCTTTTGTTTCATTTCGGTGTTCCCGTGGGAATACTGGGATAAAAATTTTTCATTGTCCTTCCCCGTACCCCTTAAAAAATGTGCGCAAAATTTGATGATGATCGGTTGAGCCATGAAAACGAAAAAACAAACAAACTTACTTTTGCATTTATAATAATAGGAATTGCATAATTTGTAGGTACTTAATACTTATTCAATTTAATGAAATACAATAAAGATTTTTATAAACAAATCTGTTTTGCATACAAACGCTTAAATTTAAGACATGCATCCTTAAACTTGCGAATATATAGTGCTTGCTATATCTAGGTGCTTTATTCTTACACGTCGTCGGATTCTTACGGGATACTTTAAGGGGAGACCGTAAAAACTTTTAATTATTTCGGTAGAAACCCGCAAACCGCAAACATAAACCTCTATGTTTTTCTTTTCTGGACTACGCTGCCTCTTCGGGACATACCTACCTAAGTGCCTTGTTTTAAAGTGTTGTAAAGCAAAAGTAACTGGCTCACCCCTTCACCTATACGAAACATATATTATGCGGTTAAAAATACCTACAACTTTGTGGATTAAGTACCTTGACTTTCTCTAAAATCTGTATAATTTCAGATATTCTTGAAATCAATGTGTAAGGTTAAATATTATGGTAGTTTTAAAAATTTTAGAAGATATGATTAGAGACTGGTAGATTATTCTGACTTGTATTCATGAAAATTTGAAAGTTGTAGAATTGTAAAGAACTTCATTTTAAGGTAAAGCACTATAAATTCACTTTGTTAGAAAACAATAATTAGTGACTGGCTTTATGAAAGTCGATAAGGGGAGAAATCGACTGGAATTATCGTATTATACGACTTGCGTTTTTTTTAACATTTGACATCATTAACTCTTCAATTACTGTACAAATCTACGTCGATTATGTTGTTACCAATTATGAAGTAATTGGGGTCTTGGTAAGTAGGTACATACAACTTCTCGTATATCACTTGCGTACTTCCTCGTCATTAATGAAGTGATGATAAGCTGTAATCATTGGCGATAGATGGCCCATAATTGCCAATGTTGACATATTAGTGCTTGTGATGGCACCACAATCATGCCATATTACGTATAAATGGCAGTCGTTGAGACATATGCCAATGTTTTAATGTCTTATTTTTCACAGTACTTATAGAGATAATGTTTATGCTTTATTTGAAAAATTTAACAGATATACGAGTTATATTTTACAATTAGGTAAGTGATTTACATAATATGAAATTAAGCTTAAAACGTTAATTAAAATAAAAAACACATATTTTTTCTAATCTAAAACGAGAACGCTAGACCACAGGCAATTGATAAATAATAATAAAAAAACGCCCATACAATGTCAATCTGCTGGATACTGCTGACAATCAATTATAAATTCATCATAGAGGACCGATTAAAGCGAGCTTTAGGCAAAAATTGTGGACGACTGTTGACTAATTTAAAATAGAAATTTCGATTTAGGAAATGCAGGGTAGCTATATAACTTGACAGCACCGTTGGTGTATTGGTAAGGTAGTTACCTACTGCTACGCCAGGTTACTAGTATAGTATTATATTATCTGTGGCCAGGTGTTGCGGGTTTCATCCTCAAATCGGTGACTGCTTTTAAAAAGAAAAGTATAAATCTTTGTTATTTCTGTTGCCTCATAATACAACCTCTGCTCAGTTTTATAACAGGTAGCGCTGTGTGATAATATCCAAGCATTACTTATTTATTTACTTGGTAAATGAAGTGCAAGTAAAATAAATATGTACATAGGAAAAATTTAGTATATTGTTGTCAGTACTAAATTCAAACTGTGGTACCAAGTATGAAAGTAAGTGGATTTTATTAAACCGTTGCGAGATAGCAAGCGTATACGGAACTTCAAAACAGCTTTTCAGATAAGTAACTAGCTCGTGTTAATACGTTGCTCTTTATAATACATATCTCTCACTGCAAAACTGTGCATATTAGGACGTTTGTCGATCTACTTTTCTAACTTAATTCCTGTCTCATACACAATAAAATGGTGAGTGTACCCAACGTACTATAAAAAATCTGTTTAATAAACTCTGCAATTTGTATAACAACATCATAAAGACTTTACCTACATTGTTAGTAAAGGTTTAAAGGTATATAATATCTAACATTGAAAACGCAATCGAGCATTTTGATTATCTCGTGCAGAATTTTTAACCCCCTAAAAAGAATATCGATATATGATTAGCAATTTTATTTGAACTTTAATTAGGTATTTTAACATGTACGAGTATATTGTATAATTACTTATTCTGTATGTCCAATACGTTTAGTGATTAATGCGTGATTAAGTAAACTTTCGTGTTGAAGTATTATTATTTATTACTAGCTGTGCCCCGCGGTTTCACCCACGGTAATTTCAGAGTTTTCGCAAAAATTCCGGGATAACAAGTACCCTATGTCCTTTTCTTTACCCTTTACATGCCAAATTTCATCCAAATCCGTTCAGCCGTTTTTGCGTGATTGAGTAACAAACATCCAAACATTCAAACATCCACACTTTCACATTTATAATATTAGTAGGATTACTATGATAAAGCAAGGTCTCAGGGTTAATCCTGTAGATAAAGCAGATGTTGGATACATATAGGATGTAAGGTGAGAAGAGGGACGTTTTGAGGCAGGGTATTCGGTATTTCATTCTCGTCTCAAACTAATAAATAAAAATAGGTTATAACATTAAATTTTAGACGTCAAAACATGAAATTTAAGCGCACAAGTTGCCGACGGACCATACCGTAAGGTTTATTAAAGTCCTCATTTTCTTATTATTGCCATTGACGAGCCGACAAATAAAATTTAAAGATAATTCACGTCACGCCACTCACGCTTTCAAAATGTAAAAATGATGGTCATATTTCATGATCAGCGATTTGTCGTCGTTTTATATTAATTAATTATATTTTTATTATCACATGTATTAACTTATCGTGATTTTCAATACGTCCTTCGTTTAATAATACTTAGTTAAAAAGGGTTTACCTCGTACGCAGGGCAATAGATATGGGGGATGAAGGGTGAATTTTTCTAGTAGATGATCAAATCCGAAACTACGAGGAAAAACGCTAAAAGAAGTCTCGAGGCCGATTTGAATACGAATTGATACACCATAAATAACTAAAATAACTAACTGTACAGCCTAATAATTGAGACCTGACTTATAATATAGGTAGGTATATAATAATACCATCCAATTGTTAAAATAGATAAGTATATCTACTATTGATTAATATATTCAAGATTTGCTTTTATTAGCAGTTATTTATTTTGATTGATAAATGATTGGCATTTGACAAGTTGTGTATTTTTAATCAAATCTAAACACCTTATAGACCGTATCTATATTCTTTAATCACTGCGCAATACCTAAATTAATTTATGTTAGATTCATTGTTCAGTTAATATGGAGACTAATAATTATGTAGGAAAGTAGGTATTATGGTGTTTTACCTGAATTCCTAGAAAAATAAAAGTATCACAGTAACACAAAACAACCTAATTATTATTGCAGAGATTGCTCGATATCTTTGATCGGTAAACAACAAATATTATTGTTTGGATATGTATTAGAAAATAGAGAAGCCTTTTTGTCTTAGAGATACGATACAGGGTACGGAATGATAGCGACTCGTTCAAGCCATCGGGTATCCATGCCTAGATTAAGTTGAGCATCTCTGTAACCTGTTTTGTAGTTTGAATTCTTATTAACCTCTCGAACTCTATGCTTTTCATGTACCTATAAAAGATAAGAGCAGACTACTCACTTTAAATAAATATGTTCAAACTTTATAGATGTAGTAATTTCAGGTTCTAGTCTAGGTCGTTTTTCAAAACATCGCATGTATCCACATCCTAATATTATAAATACAAATGTGAGTTTGTTGGTTTGTTACTCTTTCACACCTTCTGGAATTCAGGAAAGGACAGAGGATACTTTTTGTCCCAGAATTCCAGCGAAATTAATGCGGGTGGAACCGTGGGAAACAACTACTAATATCATAATACTGACAGAAATATTATATCGATACCTAAGTAAGTTATAATTGAAGTTTTGTAGAGTTCTGAGAATAAAAATGTGTTAGAACTAAGAAGTATCAAAATGTGATACGGTTTTGCATAAATAGATAAATGCGATCAAAGGATTGCTGTGAGAGTGGTTTACCTCACAAGCATATTTAAGTTTTCATGAAGTGAGGAAATGGAAAATAAATTAGATTTGTATGAGTTTCTTAAAGTGGGCAATATAAGGAAACATTTACTTTGTTTTCTACAAATGTTATTACTAACTCATTTATTTTGTGTTTCTTTGTGTTTCTTATGTTCATAGAAATTAGAAAAATATGATCAAGTTATAAATAAAAAAACATAGAATTCTGGTCAAACTTTTTATTGAGGAATAATATTTCGTAAGTCTGAAGTTAATTTCACATGGGTATACGCGGTTTTAGATAAAATAAATAAATATTATAATATTAGGTATGTTAATTTAATTAATTATTAAGTTAAATAAGTTAATTTTTATATTAAATAAAATACCAATTTCTGCCATATTTTACTGCTATGCTCAGAGTTATTGGCTGTTTGAATTGTAACATGACGCGGTGATTCATGCAAATATTAAATAGCCAGGAGTTCTAAAAACACTAAATAATATTTGATTATATAGCTATATTAAATTTTATATGTACAGAAAATAAGATAAATATACATAAGCCCCTTATCTAGTATGTGTTTAACATGCAGACAGTCCCGATACAAAGAGCAAATACATTAACATAGCAACTTCAACTAACGCGCATTCGCTTAGGAGTTTCAAACATTTTCGCCGTAACTTTTCTATATATGAAACGCTATTGAAAGCCTCTCGCGGAGATTAACAGCGTACCGTGAAAATGAGCGCTCAAGGATTACCTTGATGCGAATATGAAGTTGTCTTGTTATTATATTCCCTGCTAACGGGCAGAAGGTGTAGTTATTGGAAAAAAAAACTGAGTAGACTAAATAGTATTCTATTGACATATTTTATCTGAAACTTTTAAATCAAGCTTTTACCTATATTTATTTTTGTATAAATATCATATACAAAGTTATACATATACTTAATAGCTACTGGATGAAATAATTTCGTAATATTGTATCTAGGTATATTAGCATAATGGGTTTTGTAGCTGTTAAAAAATCGTAAATACTAGTTACTCACTTATAATTTATTTGTGTTGTTTAGTACCTCATTGACCGACTTTTAATATCGCTCAGCGAATATTATTAAAGACTGAGGAAAATATTCAGTTTACAGACTTTTTTAAGAAACTTTAAAAACGGTAAAAATTCACCATTCACAAACTTTATTATAAAATTTGAGCAACAGAAATATTCAGCGAACAAAACAATGTGCCGGCAGATTTAAGTCGGAGAAAATAAAACGAGAAGCATTGAAGCAGTTGGTGAGTAGTGTAAGTCAAGATTTTACCTAATATAGTACGTATTGGGTAGACGAGTGACGTGACTTCTTGCGCGCGGCACCATAACTCGACATCTGTTTGTGTTCTACACAAGATGCAGTCTCACCCATACTGCTTCCTTGCTTCCTTCCTTGGTAGACGGATTTTCAAGAGTTTAACTTTAATTAATTTATCCGCAACGTTTCTATTATTTCATAAAAGAGTTACACCTTCTTAATTGGTTGAAGTTGTTTCTTCTCAGTCGATACATTGGCAGCACACGACCGCTCCTAATCAAGTCGGTAAACAGCAGACATGGCAATGAACAGTAGAGTCATTCCCGCAGCTAACTAAATCTTTGAACATAGTTTGGATGTCGGTTTGATAGTGTTTGCGCGTTGCTCTCTAGTTAGCCTGCAAATTGCGGATAGCTTCTTTGTGTTCCGGATTCGCAAGTTCGCTAACTAGCTGCTGGTGACTGGGGCTGTTTTTATCGAACTCATGATATTGTTAATATGATAGTTAAATACAATCAAGGGCATTATACTGTACGTAAATACCCCGATGACTAATGAACTAAATTATTGTACAGCGGCCTATAAACAAATCTAGACATCATCTTATTTATCAGTTGAATTACAAAATTTGTATGTTTTAACTTTTGTAAGCTAGTTGGCGAATTATGAGTTTTTTGATGATTGGGAGACCAGGTATGTATTCGCCTTATTAAATATGGCAAGCTTCGTATTGCGATGTTTGGACGATGCACTTCAGGATTTCTCTGCTTTTGATAATACCAATGCCAGCTATTACCTAAATCATTAAGTACATTATTTTGATAAAAATTCTGCAACAAAACCATTAATGGCGCTAGTTGAATAGGTAGTTTTGAAATTCTAGAAACAATATCGCGTGTATTCAATGGATTCATTTTAAGAACGTCTGTAATAATATTTTGAAATTTATCCTTTGGAGGATTGTTATTCCACGGTAAATGCTCTTCATCTGAGATATTTCCTATTTCACTGTGTCTAATTGTATTGGTAATTAGTTTGGATTCCTCAAAATTATCTTGTTTTTCACTGTTAACTTTTTGGTTCACTTTAGTTGGGTCCAGTTGCTTTATTAATAGATTTGGCTCAAAAATATTTAGTGGTGTTTTTTCATATTTCGCTTTGTTTAGATCATTTAATTTTGATACAGGGCGTTGGCTCAATATCTCAGCGTCAGTCGAGGTAGCACTAGTGTCGTCTTTAAGCGGATTTCTGCCCGATCTTGATAACAAATCCTCGACTGACCCATAATGTTGCATAAATACTCCCAAGTCACCTTCTTCTGTATTATTACCGCCATCTTGTAATTCAAAGATTATTTCTTCCGAAATACTTATATCGGCATCTTTTGTGTCGTAGTGAGAATGAATATCTGGAAGTTTAACGGGTTCTTCTAACGTTTGCTCAGATTTTGAAGCATTATTCTTGGATATATAATTTGGATCTAGGTATGATGAGTTTGCTGTTGCAATATTTGTATTATGTTTTATATAATATACACTCGATTCACTTTTGTTTGTTCCATCATAGATTCTATCAGCTTGAGCTATTAGTTCGTCTAAGATATCGTTCAATTTTGCTTCAGAATTATTTTGTACAGTTGTGTTTGCACAATTTAATGTAATTATTACAAAAAAAAGCTTTAATTCTAGTCTAGGTGACATTATTATGGCTAGTTACAAACTGTTACACTAATCAGGCGGTTGCACTTTATATTGCTCTAAATTATGTTCGGTAACTTGCTGCCAGGTAATCAACTGTTATCGCGTTAATTTATAAGTAGCTACTTAATCACTTATTGCTTAGTTTAGGCATTAAGAAGATAGGTATGTGAATTTGCGCAGTCACCTAATCTTGATAGTGTGAGAATTTGAACTAACAAAATAATTTTAATTTAAACTAACAATATTATGTTATGAAAGAGTGTGTTCGTGTGTACGTTTGTAACTCCTTCACGCTAAAATGACTGGACGGATTTCGATGAATCTTCAACTACTTACCTATAGTATATGTACTATATACAAACATTGTACCCTGAATTAGCACATAGGTATATTAGGCGACTTTTTATCCCGAAGTTTCAAAGGGAATCTTGAAATTCAAGACAAAACCATAGTTTAAAATAGTCATCTACTAGTAACACTATTACGGGTAGTGCGCTATAAGTACGTACTGCTTACAGTAGGTAATGAATTTTTTAATTTACGCAATAGCGATAGTATTGGAAACTGAAAAAAGCAATCTTAGGTATCGTTGTCTTGGCCGGCCCGGAGCGGCGTCAAGTAAACAGCCTGCGTCGTCCTGCATTTCAATCGGATCTATTTGTTTTTTATCGAAGACGACTCGACGAGGCCAAGTACTTACCAGCTCGGACTAAAGCATCAACTTTTATTGAGATTTTTTTAAGTGCTTTGACATCTTCTAATTCGCATAGTAGTTGTAAAAATAATTAACTATAGAATTGAAATTATAGTAATATTAACGGATTAAAAGATTAGAAGACGTAAGAAAGAAAACATATATTTGGAAATATAAAAAAAAAGTTAACTTATAATTTAAAACACAATGTAACGAAAATATTGACGGATAACAATTTTAGAATAAATCAATTATAAATAGTTAGACAAATAAAAGTCAGTCCCCAACAGTTTCATTTGCGGTAATTTCGGAGTTCCAGTTGTCTTGAATTCTGTAGCTTTCTATAAGTAGTTAAAAACTTAAAAATAAATTTTAAAATCGGTTAAGTAGTTTTTGAGCTTATCCATTCCACAAACATAATAGAAAAAATCAAAATTTTTTTTCTATATAATATTTTTATTAGTATAGACAATTTTGCTATTTTATTAGCGAATAGCGATCTCCACAAAGTTTACAATTATTCACAAGATAATTCTCTCGTCCTGAACCCCGAAAAATCTCAGTTATTAGTATTAGGAACCAAACATCAAATACAAAGGGTACGGGACTGTCCGGAGAAAGTAAAAATTAATGGTGTCGTAGTTGATCAGGTAAAAACTGCACGTAACTTGGGACTGATTTTAGATGGAGAGCAAAAATATATAGACCATGTAAATGAAAAAAATCAGAAATGCTTTCTTCAGACTGAAAACGTTATACAAAATAAGACCCTGCTTAAACGAGGAGTTGCGACTTCTTTTGACAGAGACACTCGTGCTCTCTCCATTCAACTACTGCAGCTCCGTCTTTGGCCCCAGGATAAACAGCAATACTGAGCGAGCTATTCAAAGGGTACAAAATGCCTGCATTCGATTCAGTTTTAATATAAAGAGAGGGGAACATATAACCCCTTATTTGAACAAAAAGGGTATTCTGAATATGAATGCTAGAAGGGATCTCCATTATGCCTGCACTGTCCAAAGGGTGATCTGGAATGGAAAACCTGAATACCTATTTGAGAAACTTACGTGGGTGAAAGATGTAACTCATAGAACCCTGCGTTCCGCCACACAAAATTTTATCAGGACTCAAGACCACAAATCTGCGCGCTACAGGGGATGCTTCAAATTTAATGCTGCAAAAATTTGGAACGATCTACCCCCGCCTATGAAAAAAAAAACAGGTACAGGCACCTTTAAATTGAAGTACAAGTCAGCACTATTAAAACGACAGACTGCTGCAGAAGACCTGAAGCTACCTTACTGGAATACTTTAAGCGTTAAAGACTTTTTTACAAGTAAATAATAAACCCTACATATAATCGTATCTGGCTAATTTTTAAACACACGCACAAACACACACACGCACACACACACACACACACACACACACACACGCACGCACCTTTGCAAACACGCACGCGCACATAGTCTCTTCTTTTTAAATTTCAAAATTATATTTGTTTATTTCTTTGTTGCTGTAATTTATTTTAATTTATAATCTATATCTAATAATAATTTTAATTCTCATAGTTAATGTTGGCATTTCAACAAATGAGTTCTGAATTGCATGAGCCCTCTGTACTCCAGAGGGGAGTGATTGAAAACCAGCGCTGCTCGGGACCTAGGTCACGAGTAGCTCACGCTGAATCACTTCCTTTTGCCTAGAATAATTGACTAAGTTTAATTTTTATTTTTTTTGTACACCTTCTTGACGGCAATAAACAATTTTATTATTATTATTATTATTATTATTAGCAGCTAAAGCTGTCACAGTGTTGTCGCGTGTTAAGCTCCTGTAGCTATGAATAAATAATAAATCATAAAAAGGGTTAAATTTACACGATTTGGAAGAACCGTTTTCAGTTACTATCAATACATCGTTATTATACCAACTAAGTTAGCTTTGCACCCTTGCGATATTACTACCAGCCTTGTTGTCACATGGCTGTTTGTCCACACACCACCGCGCCGTCCGAATAATTGAGGTGTACATTTTCACTTTGTTCCATTTCCATTCGATTAAAATTGTTGTACCTCCCTTGTACACAACCTATTCGGTGTTTACTAAACGATTTGAACGGTCCGATGGTTTGTTTAACCAAGTGAACAATTTTTTCCCCAACTGAGCTTTATAAATCCATGAAGTAAGTGGAATTAAAGTGGCCAAGTGGGTACTAAATGCACATGCACCCAATTCTTACAATTTATATTTTAAATGCACAACTCATTTGGCGAACTGCTAAGTTTTATAAAGGTTGGTTACAGCGCTGTTTGAAATATATTGGCTACTGGGTTTCGCGACTCGTCCGAGTACATTTTACGGGCATCTAATAAAATTTTATCGTGTAACAGTAAAGAAGCAATCAGTCTGCTGGATATTGGCCTGTGGGGTCCGTAAACACGTGCATTTTTATGTTTCTTCGCAGTAACCGCGACTCATAGATTCGCATTCCAAATCTATTTTCTAAATAAATTTAACTATTAATCTAGAATATAAATAACATGTGTATTTAAAGTTCATGTAATAATATCTTTGAAATTAAGATCAAAAAAAATTAAACTTCAATAATCATAAAATGATAAGAATCCGTTCTAAGTCACCAGCTTTGAAGAAAAAGAGAAATTTTGCTTTATGGTTTCATCACTGCACATTGACTGAAGATATCTGCATATTCTTTAACCTAAACCTAAACCTAATCGAGTTGCAGGTATCTAGGTACATAAGCAGTGTTACTAGTTGCCATCGATTGGTTACAATATCTGTTAGTTCGACTCCCGACTCTTTTATAATTTGGGGGTACGGTAGTGCCCCCGCCAAGACTAGCCAAGCGCGCAAGGGCACTACGTATCTTTTCTTGAAGCGCTTCGTCGTTTTTTGAACCCTTATAACTTGGGTTTGAATTATACCAGATTAAAAGAATTCTCGGGATATGTTTTCAATAGCAGACTATTAAATATATAAAATTTTAATCGCATAGGTCTCATACTTCAGATTTTATTGATAGGTATCTAAAAAACTCCGATTTCATCACTGACTCACTGATGATCATCAATTTTCTCAGGGTATTTATTTCCTATGCCCTAGAAAGTTGAAATTTGGTATATAAGCTACTTTTAGTACACAAACAACAAAAAAATTATAAAACATGTATCTTTTATCCCTAAACCCCATAAACTAGGGGATTGAAGTTTGCATGAGACTTCTGCAATTTTGACTTACAAAAAGAAATGAAATATCAACAAAAACATTTTTACACACACATGACTAGCACTTTCAAAAAGCTATCAGATCTCATGTAGAGCCAAGCTTTTAACTCTATATGCCCTAAATCTGCAAGGTCTAACTTCACAAACTCTACACCTTAGTCAAAATATGTGGCTTGGCCGTTTCTTTACTACAAGAACTATTGTATAACAGCAAAGTAATGAACAATGGATAAGTTTTTCATCTTAAGCCCATGTGAATATACTGAAAAGGTTAAGCCACATAATATTTTGAATAAGGTGTACCTGCCTAGAGTTTGTGAAGTAAGACCTTGTAGAGTTAGGGAGTGTAAAGTTAGAAGCTTGGCTCTACATGAGATCTGATAACTTTTTGAAAGTGCTAGTCCTATGATCTGGTCTTGGCAACATTTTACATGAAAATGTTTTTGTTGGGATCATTCTTTCCGAACTATATATAACTATGATTTATGATACATGAGCATACTCATACATTACCATACTCACTAGCGTTTCACGCAAATACCACGTTCTTCAGCCGCACGTATGATTAATACCGATGGCGCAGTACGTTCGGTGTACTGCGTACCTATACTGAGCGCGGGATATCCCTGCGACGGCGCCGCGATCACGCACTCAGTTGGCAGTTGTATGACGAGGAATTACTGACCTATACTAATATATTTGTGGATCTCAGCCGTCTATATCAACAAACGAAGGTCCTGTGAAACTAGGACGCACAATGTGCACCTAGATAAATATATTTGCCTTTTGGATATGTTTATGTCTTTAGGTATAGCATAGGTTAATATACGTATATTATAGATAAGTATTTAATTTCAAGCTAGTATTCCTATAACTTTTTCAATAGTCTAGTTGGCTAAATTTTAGTTTTTAGTCTGTCGCGTAGATTAATAAAAACTATTGGACACGTGACTTTTTTTTCTTGTTCTAGATATAGGCATTTACTTATCTACCTAAGCATGTTGATTGAAGTGAAGTTTTAAAATTAATTGTGAGAATAAAGGATCTTAAAACTGAAACCTGAATATCCTATATCACTATTTATTATAGACTAGCTGGGCCAGTTTCAGCAGTCGTGTGTCACCTTTAAGTGTTGAGTTACCCATAAACCTCAGATACGTGATTTTTTCATTTGAAAAGAGCCTTATATTCAATAAATTATTAATTTATCACTCTATATTGAGAACTGACGGCACTTTCAAACTAGCTTTTTCTGTTCTTTTCACCGTTTTAAAGGTTGAATTTTCAAAAATCCTTTCTTATTGCTAACCCACATTATAAAGGACTGACTTAAATTTTATGTTATATCTAACTTTCATCAGATTTGGCTATAGGCATAGAGGAATGTTCTGATATTGTTTGTAGTTCTTTATAAATAAGTATATTAAACTACGGACTAGTTCAATGTTTAAAACAAAGCTGTATAATGAAAAGTTATTCGAATTCTAAAAACAGTGAGTAGAAGCCGGGTCACAATGACCCAACTTATAATAGTGTGTTCAATGCGAATGGCAGCTAATTTCTTGCTTCAAAACAATGTGTACAAAATTTTAATCGGTTCTTTTCCTGAGCACCTATAAACATGCTGAGCACATATAAACATATACCTATGCATGCCTTCCTAACTCCCACAGCATATAGGTAAATAAGTAGGTATTGAGACTTTAATTTGATATATTATGTAGTTATCTACTTCGGTACTAACACGTCGATTTTTCAGGTAAGTACCTACTTATCATTGGGTAGGTACTAAAGTATCAATATGGAGCAAGGTCTATATAGTTTGTATACTCATAATAAAAAAAGATAATGTTTTGTCGTCATGCATTAATATTAAAAACTTACTAATTTCTAACCTGTGCATGGAGGCTTATGTGCACAATAAACTGAATGGTGTTGAAATGTGAAGGATAATAACAATATTTCTAGCAGTTCCGTATGAAATGTGCAGGTTTCCCAATACTTGGGCACGTCGGTCCGTGTAGCAATAAAACCCGTCTAGTTATCTCATAATATGCATATGTGATGAACTCGTGCCGCCGACTGCGATGCGACTGCTCCAAAGTTAGCTGGATCGGTCCGGCTCGAATAAAACTTCATTTAATGCGGCACGTATCTAAATACGAAGGATCTCTACTTAACGTATCTTTACTATACTTTATTATCAACGTATCAAAACATCTTGGATAAACAATCGGGAATCTTACCTAATATTAGGGTCTTACACGTACACTTGCTATTTAGGTATTATTTAATGTTTCAGTTACAAAGCTGTTACGCTGAATTTCAAACTATCAATTTAAAACCTGAACCAATATACGTAAGTTCTAATTGTGTTTATTAGATAATTTCGCACTGTCTATATAATTTTTCACCGTCAAAATATTTCGATAACAGATGAAATACGTTTTCCTGCATGTAATACTGAATATAGATTATGTATTTATGCCAGAAATAAAAGTCATAAAGCTATATCTTCAGACTTATACAAGGCTAGTAAAGCTTGGAAACAACTATTTAAGTAGATAGGTATAATTTTTCAACAGCAAAAAGTCTATCGATCGTTGTATATTACTGATGATTAGAGTGAGGATTACCTACCTACGTAGATATTTTTTCGCAGACGCGAAGTTCAAAAAAGCAAATAATTAACCGTTAATCTGATAAAGGTCGCGCACTTTGACTACTTGATGCAAATGTTTTTGCTGTTGATTTTAATCTAGTAAATAATAAATGTAGAATATTTGATATCGCTGTGAGTGAAGGCAGATGGAAATGCATTCGGCAAATTGACTGCAAACCGCAGTTGGGGAAAGGCTAAATACCATGTTTATGATACTGCGATTGATGCTTTCAACTTTATCGAAGGTTCGTAACTGGCGACACGGAAGTAGGGTTGTACTAAAATCTAATTATTATTAGTGTTGTGCACATGTAACACATACAAGAGTAGGCGTATCTATATAGTATAAAATCAGAAGCTGACTGACTGATCGATCAACGCACAGCTGAGTTTAGAACCATAAAATTTTTCACAAATATTCCTTAAGTGACTTAGGTGCGCACTAACACAGGATTTTTGAAAATTCAACCCCTAAGTGAGTGAAAAAGGGTTGCAAAGTGTGTATGGAACAATTTCGCGGGAACTCTGAGATTAACGCGAGTGAAATCGCGCGGGACAGCTAGTCTATAATGTACATAATATATACCAATATAAAAATGAATCTCTATTTCCCTTGTTCACGGCATCACGCGTGAACGACTGGACCAACTTCACAAATACTTTTTGTGTTGTGTGCTGTAGAGAAGAAGAAGATTAAAAGAAATTCCGAATTCCTGCGGCAACCGATTTTAATGGGACTTTCACTGCTAATTAGCTGAGTAAAAGGTTACTTTGGAGTTCCTGCAGAAATTCCAAAACTCATGCGAGTGAAACAGCAGGTAGTTTATATATTACATAATATCTTTCTGTTGTTGTAATTGTTAGGTTTGCAATGAGTATTATTAGCTGAATCAGTTTTCATAGTCATTCTGGATCCACATATAAGTTTTAATACATTGTGATAAAAATTATTGTTGTTCTGTGAAAGTTTCATCGCATGTACCTACGTACACAATAAGTAAATCACAAAAGTTTCATCATCAAACTTTGGTATCATTGAGGTGAGCGCATCGGCTTACATGATAGATACAGACGTTTGGGAATGAATTGCTCTATCCAATTACTATTTTTCGTTCTCCTAGTTTATAAGTATGATCATTAAAAGACAGCGCTGCTGAGTTTCTTGTCAGTTCTTCTCAGCAGAGGACGTATTCCGAACTGACGGTAATTTATTGTTCTAATAACCTGCTGACGATTACAAGTGATTGTAACCAATCCTAAGTAATAAATGGCTTTTGAACTTTGTATTTTTTTGAATTAGGTTTCCGAAAAAGGCAAAAGAGACAATGCATTGGCAAGTAAACTATAAAATCTAACTCGGAAACAGCAAGTTAGTCATATATCTTACAGCTGCGACATAATCATCGTTAGCTAGTTTAAATATAAAGTTACCTTATTAATAAATTCTTAATAAGTACTTAATACGTGGGCGTCCATACAAATAGGCTCCAGTAGTAGAAAAAATATTCAAAAACTGGCTCATATTTTTTATCAGACAATTGAAATTTTTAAGTTAAAATTCAGAAGAAGCCAGATTTGAGAGGAAGCATTTTCAAAGTTTGAGTGAAAAAAAAAAACTACTTGCTTGGGATTCCCCGCTATTAAGGACCTTTTACACGTAATTTAACTATTTAAATATTATTAATATAGAAACGTACTTTATTGCAAATTACCTTTTTACAAAAATTTTCTCTTAAAGTTAGTCTCTGGTAAGTACTTAGAAACATCGTTTATAGTCATTTACTACCTATACATATAATATTTTGGATAATTGAGCATGTATTATTAATAATAGCGAAATGCAATTTTTCACCCAACTTTACAAAACGTCTTCTGTTGCGTTCCTTTTCTGTTGGCTGTACTCACTGGCTACGTGACTGATCTACGCGCTGTAGAGCCGCCACGCTAATGAACAGCACTACGCGTATCGACGCTTCATCATATTACAAATTATTCCTATTTCAGTTCACAAAATCGCTTTTCCTGACGTCCGATCAAACATTAGCATCACGATAATCCACGGTATTATAATAGGTATATCTAACGTGCCAGAATCATCTCCAGCTCCTCTCGATTGATTTTGCACCATGTTGACTTTACATTTGCTTGCGTTGTCACACACGTTTGTTAAGCGCAACACAATAATAGGCATAACTCTAAATTTAAATCGAATCCATTTTGTGGGCATGGCAAAATAATATAGGTACAAACAAATTAACACGATGTACGATTGGAAAATCTAAACATACTCGTAGGTACGTATACAAACGATTCGATAAATTATTACTGTGCCTAATTTTCATGGAATTAATAGGTAGGTACTCAATTAAAATCAATTAGTTACATCTGTACCTAGTTACAAGCAATTTCGTTGATTAGTGGAAATAAATTATATAAAACATACACACATCAAAAATGTCTAGGGATCAAGTGCATTTTAGAGAATTGCCGCCAATTGGGATTATTATTATAACTTTTCTGGATCCTTTTTGAAATTTTTTATTGAATTTCACCATTTCAATAAAGAATTTTATTCAAATTTTGTTTAAACTTTTAAAAATAACTGTCATTAAAAATCCCTATAAAAGCGTGTGACGGCGGTTTTACAAAAACATTACAATTTCTGCATCGTAACTGAAAAAAATTGCATCGGTATGGAGCGATGACACCACTTGCCTAGACAAGAGATGCTGAGAGCCGTTGGAATGTTGGAAGCTGGCACCAGGCAACGCCCTATGGCTACTGCTGTTGGGACAAGGCAGAGCATCATAAGCCGCCTATGGACACGCTATCGCATCACGGGCAGTGTGACCGAGCGACATGGAGGGCGAACTCGTATCACCACTCGAAGACACGACCGGTATATCCAGAATACAGCGCGAAGAAATCGTACTATCACCGCCATGATGATAACTACGAGGCTCCACAGCGCTTCAGGCTTACTGATAAGCGATCAAACCATACGTAATCGTTTAAGAGAAGTGGGTCTGCGATCCTGAAGGCCTCTGAGAGTTCCACCAATAGCGCCCCGCAATCGTACAGCCCGTTTACAATGGGCTCGCGAAGACAGTAATTAGGAGGAAGAAGACTAGCGTGGTGTTTGCTTTTCCGAGGAATCTCGTTTCGGTATGAGGCCGGATACAAGACGTACATTAGTTTGGAGAAGCCCTGGACGTCAAGAACGATTGAAATTCTGTTAGGAAGTTCATCCATATGGAGGGGGAACAATGATGGTTTTAGCGGGTATTAAGATCGGTGGAAGAACCGATCTCATTTGGATCAGGGGCAACCTTAATGCTCGGATTTATGCGACAAGTATTGTATCAGATGTAATCATCCCTTTGCGAAGCCAGTTGGGTGATTCGTTTCAACTTATGCACGACAATGCACGTCCACACACTGCTGGAGTCGTAACACGCACTCTTGCCAATGCTGATATCAACGTCCTGCCGTGGCCTGCTCAATCACCAGACTTAAATCCTACTGAACACGCATAGGTTATACTCCAAAGAAGAGTTCTGCCGAGTATGGACGCCTCAATACCCCACAACAACTTTTTGACTTCTTACAAAGAACGTGGGTGGCCATTCCTCAAAGTGATTTTGATGAACTGATTTTAAGCATACCAAATCGCTGCGAATGTGTGATTCGTGTCAATGGAAGGAACACAGATTATTTTAATTTGTTTATTCATTACAATAAAAGTTTAAAAAACCCCAGTTTTTGCCTTTTTTGCAATTTTATTGTCGACTTGGAATTGGTTCAATTTCTCACATCTTACAAAAAATGAATATTTTCTTAATTTATTCAAAATGTGGGGATTAGTTGTTAATTTAGATTTGGGAAATAAGGTAGGCAACAAGCCCAGAAGATTAGATTAGATTTAAATTAATTGGGTTTCTTTTTATAGCAAAAAATGCACTTGATCCCTAGACACTTTTGATGTGTGTATTTATCGAAAACCTGTAAAATTCTAAAAAATATCGACTCATGAGCATTTTGATCTAAGTGGGTATTACCACAGATAATATAATAGGTAGGTACTATACTACCGACGTTACCTTGACCTTTATATTTATTTCTAAAATTAACAATTGATGAAGTACTGGTAAGGCAAAAACCTTAGTCCTACATTGCTTTTGCAATTAAAAAAAAGTTGTTTAAAAGCGGATCGCTATTTCAACAAAAATTAAAAAAAAAAACTGTGAATGAAACTTTACCTTTCTGCGACGAAACGAGAGAGTTGGGGAACAAAAACTATTACTGTAGAGGCTCTCACGGGCCGTTGAGTTGTCGGTGCGTTTCGTTTGATAATTTCCGTGTTGGCTTTAATCGAATAAACCTGGAGCCTGGGTTCCCCGCCCCACCGCACCCTCGGCACCGCCACACCCGCGGGCGTAATAAAATTGTTCACCTCGATTATCGCAAACAACGAGAAGACTGCACGCGTTTGGAAAACGACACGTGTAAACAATTGCCGATTCACAACCAATTTTTTTTGGTATGCAATGAAGCTGGAAAAAATAATAATTGAATGTATATTTTATTTAGTCGTTCAATATTTACAGTCATAAGGATGAAATAAAACAATTAAAACGAGACATATATAGCCTTCGAAATTAAGCCCTCCGGCGAGTCCGTATCCGTCGTAATAAAACGCATGCAAAGTTTTTCTTTGCTAAGCGCAGAGCGGCCGCAGCCCGCAGCAAACGGAAGTGAAGCAACAGGCTTGATTAAAACACGTGTTTACAGAACGCACCCGTCCTCTATATGGATAAATGAAACATAACCACACCGCGTAGAAACAGAGGTGACAACTGGGGATGCTTGGGTGTGTTTAGATATAGACTGGCAACAGCAGCACACTTGAACTATTGCAATAACTGCAATACTACCTAATGTTCGATAAGTAAGTAATTCTAATAACTTTTCATTCTAATAAAGTTTTTATAACTTGAAATTACCTTATTTTTCGGAAATCTAGATACAGGTACAATAGCATTACGTATCAACAGGGAATTCTATGTTTTATCATTTTTGGTTCTGAACAATGCAGCTATATCGCTCTGAGCCTGCATTGCACAAGCCGAAGGAGTCACAAGACTCGCAAGACTTCAGTAACACATAACTCAGCGCATTTTTACGTCTGTAAATTATACTTTTACGATCGAAAATCATTTTTATGTTTTCGGAAGAATTTAATATCACGCCAGCTATGCTCGGCACATTCGTTCTTTTATTGCGCTGTAATTTTATTGTTTTCTCAATTTTTATTAACTATCAACTACCTACTTTGGTTCCGGATATAGTGGATCGAATGTTTGCCGTTGGATGTGTAAAGTTAAATAAGTTAAAATAAGTAGGTACAGTGAAATTCTTGAGCGAGGATATAAATTATGTTAAGTTTCTACAAACTTGTAAGGTAGGTAGATGCATGGGTATTAACATGAAAATACAAAGAAACCGGATAATTGCTTAGCGTTTTCCGGCAGGTTATAAAAGTGGTCAAAGAACAACATATTATCTAATAATAAAGTCTGTTAGAAAATTTTCTCGCTATAAATTTTTCTGATACTGAAGTGTAGGTATTAAGATTCCAGCAAAGGGAAGATTAGTTACAGCTTCAGAAAACAAAAGAAAAATCATACTTTATCATGTTTTAAGCTCTAAAGTCTAGCGGAAAGCTCCATTAAAAGTTATTGACGCATGTTTAATATTTTGTGGTTCTCTACAAAAAATTTGATGTTAGGAAAATAGTATTAGATTTAGGCTTAGTAGTGTGTATCAATATGTTGCACCTAGGTGTGAACTTTGTTTGATTTTGTAAATAGAGCATGTTGCAGAGCAAATTGAACGAAGAGAAATCCAATAATTTGAAATTAGACTACTTAGTACTTACTTATTAATCTTACCACCTAACGAACACTGATTTACTTTCCTCCCCCAAAACTGTGTCCCGTTCAAAAACAAAAAAAACAAGGTCGATGGGACTCGAACCAGAGCCAGACTGGAGCATGCCGCTGGGTGACGCACAAACTTTCCACCGACATAAGCGGCCTCCCAACTTTGACTGGCGATTTCTCGAAAACTAAGCTGAGTTTGCATATACAATAGGTTATTTGACTAATTTTTTTTAAGTCCGCCTTGTAGATTAATAAAAAATATTGGACACGTATTTTTTTCTTCTTTTTCGTAATCAACAAATAACAGCGATAGGTACGTTGAGTTGAAATTTCGCGTGACGTCACTAACTAGTGCAGTTTGTATGGCGGCTTGTAGCGGTAAGTGACGGACGTCACGAGCTCCCACCCTAAACTTTAATGCACTTTATCTCTGTGTATTTTAATTTATTTGAAAAATAAAAAAAATACGTGTCTAATGATTTTTAATTTTCTAAATTACGGATTAATTAGAATTTTGATTTTCAAATGTTGTCAACATCATTATTTTGGGGTTTGGTTTATACCTCCACTATAAGCAAGCGAAGTACCCGGGAACCCGTAACTCGATGCACTTCTCGGCCCGTACCCTCGTAAGAGTAAATGCGTATACTACATTTCAAGTTTTTGTTGCTAACCATTGAGGAGTTCCCTATAGTCAGGACTCAACCGACTATCATAATCTATTATAATCATATTTACCTACCATAGAAATTGTCATCTGAATTAAACCAACAAAAATACCTAAAATTTCAACTCCATAGGATAACAGGAAAATTCTAATTCAGCTTGCAAGATTTAACCTACCTACACAAATCACAGTTGATATAATAAGTTAGTTGGCATCTATTATCGATGTTCTGCTTTATCATCTCCATGACAACCATTGCTTAGCATAAAAACCAAAAAGTTATTCCTTATTAGACACACTATCACGTCATTATAATTTTTGTTTGTTTCTTATTGAAATAGTGATTTTAATTGTGTTTTATTTGCTAATAGTTATAAACTGTCTAAATTGAAATGGATATGAAATGGACCGTCGGTATTGCTCCGAACCCAGACTGTGTGAAACGAGTGGCAGCATGTCAGTGTGAATTAGGTCGAGAGAAATTGCTTACTGCCCCTCCCTACAAAACAGCTCCTTTGCTTACTGACGATGATGCAAAGTCAAGACACCAGACAGCTCCATGTGCCAGAGAGCTAGAGCTCTACAAATGCCCACTGAGTCACATTCTCATCACCTTCAAGTCTCCTCTCCATCCCAACGATGTGTTCAACAAAGTCTTCCCATCTAGCACGCCAATTAAATTCGTCAAACGTAAAGTGGCTAAATTACTCTCCGTGTCAAATACAAACCTTATATTAACTAAGAATCGGAGTGTTTTAAAAGAAACGATTCTATTATCCGAATTAAAGACTGACGCCATCGGTAATATAGTGATCGATGTATTTACCAAGGATTCGGAAGAATTTTCTTTGTCATCTATTCCGAAGGAAACATACGTGCACGAACTATTGCAATCAACTGTACCCAAGAAAAAAGCGATAGCCTTTATTGCTGTAAAATTCAAAGTTCATAATCAGAACGGAGTGTTCACGCGCTCGTACCACTCAATTATGAAAGTTCACGAAGTCAAGAAGAACCTCGCTGGGTTATTTGGTGTGGATCCAGATAATTTAGTGATGTTGAGGAACAAGAATCCGTTGAAAGATCGCATGGCTTTGTTTGATCTCGACTACGACAAGTACGGAATCGTTGAAGTTGAATTATTGACTAAAAATAACGAGAAATTGAATTTGGACAAATTATACAAAGAGATCCCCGTTAACGATGTCCTAACGGTAACAATGCCGTATGGGAATACGTTAAAACAAATTAACGTAGAAATTTTCTCAGAGCCGATACAGAAGCCTTACTTGGGTGGATATAGAAATGTGCACACAGGTAGGTAAACACCTACATAACAGGTAGCAGAGCTGAATCCTAAGGGATGGTAGCGCAACTAGTCATACCTACCAGGTTATTACTTTTGCCGAGATTGCTCAGTCTTGGCATCTCCGTCTATTTTAATGTTGATTTCTAATTATCGGAGGACGTCCTACGTGCAATGAAACTAAGGTTCTGATTTATAGTGCTATCGATTAAGTAAATACCTAAATTATTAGGTACCTATACCAAATCTTATTAATTCTTGTAACTACTTCATATCGTAGGTATTATAGTTTTCTCTACATAGAGGTATCCTATAATTTATACATAACAAGCTGTCCCCAGCAATAATTTGGGAGTTCCCGCCGAAATTCCGGGATAAACTATACGTGTGAACCTTTCTCTTGAATCACTCTATCTATTGGTGAAAACCGCATGAAAATCAGTTCAGTAGTTTCTAAATTTATCGCGAATAGACAGACAGACAGACAGACGCGGTGGACTTTGTTTTATAATATTAGGTATGTGAGGATGTAATAAAATAAAACTGGTAGGTAGTTAATAAAACATTTTACTAATTTTACTGCTGCAGGTGCTGTGTACCATCATGCATATACACAAACGCCTCAAAAGCCAGAGAAATTACCTCCAGAAAAGAAAACCTGCAGGGATACGCAAACAGCGGAAGAGCGAGAAAAAATATACGTTAGTATTTACATATGTACACATATGCAATATATAGTAATAACAGTTTCTCATAACCGTATCTAATTAGTTTTTTTTTTATTTGTGGTTTTCGATGTTTTCCACATTTACAGATTTTTTTGTAGGTATATAAACTAGATACCCATAATATATAGGCAGGAAACATCCATAGTCGGGGTAAACACATGAATGTTTATTCTCACATAAATATTTACCCGTATGAGGGGATCGAACCCGCGGCTTCTGACGCAGTAGTCAGGTTCGCTAACTACTAGACTATACAGGAATATTTTTAAGCAATGCGCAAAGAAATTTTGGTGGTTCAGTATCAGTAATAGAACACTACTTGTACTTAGACTTCTCAAAATAAAAAAAGGTGTTTATTAAAACTCCTTTAAGTTTAATTTGAAAAAGTTTGCGCACTGAATAAAAAATATTCCTGTATACGTCTAGACTATATAGGTAGAAAACATAACATAGCTGCAAACAAAAAATTAAACCCGCCAAAGTTATTGTTAACATGACAAATAGGAGAAAGGTAGTTATCAAATTTATCTGAACTTAATAAAATCTTGCTCCCTTCAACCGCCAAAGTAATCCTAGATCCGAGCGTGATTAAGTCCCAAACCCATAAAAGGGGAAAAAAATCAGACATAATATCCCATAAAAATTACCGAAATTAACTCTTCTCGTTTAATTTATTCAGGATACCAGCTACAATCGAGCAACTCAAATGAACAGCGTACAGGCTTACATCCCCAATGTAACGGATAAAATTCTTGTACCAAAACCATATGAGACTTACGAACAAATGGTAATACGATTGAATCATAACCATTTTGCATCGATCATACAAAGGGCGTTCAGACATCATCAGTTTAGACAAAAAGTTGAGAGGTGGCTCAAAGTTTGCTTGTGAGTATTTTGTAATAATATGGTAACTTGTTATTGAAAGATTTAAAAGAAATCAACATTGAATACATTTGAAAAAAAAAACTGCTATTATTATTTATCTACGATATATACCTATCTGTGTTTTTCTTAGCGCATCCTAGAAAAACTACTAATAAGTTTACGCAGTTTCTTTATATATTAGATACCTATACTTATATTAGGTATAGTATAATTTAAAACATGTGCTCACGTATTTTTGAAAGACCACACGATTAGTAACAGCTATGTAGTGTAATTCGCTCATAATGACTTGTTTCTAGGGAAAGGATAGCAAGAATGAAGGAAGAAGACAGGTTAGAGCAAGAAGCAATGGAAAGACGTTTACGAAAAGATTTGATAACGAAAACTTTTCCGAAAACTCGTGAAGACTTTGATCAGTTATACGCTATGGTAAAAATAATCTAATAATGTATAAAAATCTCGTTTTACAGTGTTTGTTATCGAACTGCTCAGAAACGCCTTGAACGATTTTTATGAAATTTTTTGTCTATATTTGATAGGGGTGAGAATAGATCTTAGGCTATTTTTATACCCCTAGCCTAGATGATAAGGGTAGTCCTTTTCAGACTTTTATTTTTATTTTTTGGATATTATATATTTTTGGATATTTTGCTTTGAAGTTCCTGCGGAAATTCCGAAACCCACGCGGGTGATAGTGCGGGGCACAGCTAGTAATGAAATAAAACTATAAATTGTTATAAGTCTCGGTTGTAATACACTGGAAAATTGAAATGAAATTATTTATTTTACTTCAGGTGGATCGATGGAAACATGCAGAAATAAACAGAATTTCACAATTACACTCGAAAGGTCCCAAAATTGCTGAATTCACATTGCTTCTCGACAAAGAAGTCGAATTACTGAGAAGTATCGAAGCATATAGAATTAAAATAAAAGAAGACAGTAGGAAAATTAAAGAGAAACGCTTTCTGGAAGAAATTTCAAAGCCAGTTGCCTGGTTTGGCCGAAGCGGCAAACTGATCACAATGGAAACAGTAGACATACAAAAAGCTAGAAAGTTGAAAGAGTTGTACAATGCGTTTCTTCGAGTAGATATGGATACCACGGAGCGTATGGAACTCTTGGTCGATATGAAGTTTGCTTTACAGGAGTTTCGTCATCCATTAGCCGAAGATATCATTACATTATTGGATAGAGAATGTGACCTACTCGTCAGAAGATGCAACGACCGCCAACTGGACTTTTTGAGACGTAGAATAGCGGCCTCTATTTTTCAACTGATCAAAACATCAGAACTAAACTCTGGAGTCACAAAGTGTAAAGATAGAAGGGATTACAGAAAAATGGAACATAGCAGACTTTACTTTTGTGAAATGTGTCACCAGGTGAAATGTTACAACGATTTCCCGTTGAATTCAAAGATGAGCGGGTTTTTGATTTGCACATCGTGCTCTTGGAAGGATGTGTCGGAGCGGTACTGGATTGATATGGCGCCCTACAAGTTCATACTGCGCGCGGTGCAGCGGGATGAACGTCGTCGTAAGTGTTGGAGCTCTCTGGCGTTCGTGCTTCAGGAGAAAGACGTGTTTTTCATCGTCGAGAAGCTGTGGCATTCCCATTCAGCTATAAGTGAGTGTAACGACTTGGCCGAGCTGAGATTGTGCCGGTGGCACGTTAACGAAGATTGGTCACCGTGGAATTGTTTCCTCGTCACCGTAGCTGAGATGAAGGCGCATCTTAAGCTAGAAGTGCCAGAAGAAGTGTACGACGAGGAGTTAGTGCAGAAGATTCGCAACAAGCACAAGCTGGCTAAAGCTAACTTTGAACAGTTGATGAGCGTAAACAAACGTTTCACGGAGACAGGCGACTGGCAAGGTATTAGGGCGTCCGCAATCGCACACGTTGATGCGGTGGACAAAATATGAAATAGAGAAAAAAAAAACCGCTTTTAGATGTCATTTTTAGATTATTATTTTTTACTTATTAGGTAATTATGATCTTTTATATTGAATCTAACAGTCATTCTAATATACCTATAGGTACCTTATTTATTCTAAAATTTGTTTAAATGGATTTATTATGTGACAGCTAGCTGAAAATAAAATGATTTTCTTATGACCTAACAAAAACAAATAATATTATGCAATCATATAGTGAAAAGAATAGAATGGGCAGTGCTCACGTTATTATTTGGACGCAGATAAGCAATAACGTGTTAACCCACAAAATTAAGTGTTTGCTACAGAACGATTTATTGAGAGTTATAGAACGTTTTTTAATTATGTATTTACCTTATTACATTGTTTAAATATGTAACAATATGTTGAACATAAAAAAATGTTGACACAAAATGGCGCTATAATTATAAAACACGATTTACTCAAAATTTCTCCAATGTGGGTTAACACACTATTGCTTATCTATGTCCATTTGTACAAAGTACTCTTTATTTTGTGTACCTATAGTATATTATAATTATGCTAACAAGATCAATGCAAATAGAGGTAGTAAGTTATAACACACACTATATGTTCATTGCAATTATTTTATTGCTTATTTATTGTTGTGTTTGTCACTTGTTCTCGGCACATTGCTGTTGTTTAATCATCCTTGTTACTTTTTAAATTGTATCCTAAAATATATTATTGCTGCAAATTGCAATTAACGATGTTTTATTTTCATTTTAATTACTCGTAGGTATCTCATATTTATAACATTATTAAACAGGATCTTAAGTTAAAATTACACAAAATACCTAATGATAATAATTTCTCATGATAAACTCTCGTTATACTTCTAAAACAAAAACAATATTATGTTACCTAAAATTAAAATCAAATAAGTGCTAGATACTTTATCAAAATGAATTTCAGATAATCCTACATAAAGTTGAAATAGAAATTAAGTAAATACACTCATAATATACCTAGTTAAGAAATAAGACCCAAGTAGAAAATACTGGGTTTTGATCGAGGTCCATCAGCGGGATAAAAAAAATTACTGATCGCTGTAATAAATCATACGCCATAAACACAAAATGACATACACAACATAAACCGACATGATTTCAAACAGTCAAAAATATTTAAAAGGCTTGTAAAAAATATAATTTATAAGACTAACCATTTACGTACCAAGATGCTAACAAGGTGTTTTCGGTAATAAAATAAATAACAAACACAAATAATTAAAGCAAAGCGCGCATTTATGTACGAGCAATAATATAATAATTACGAAACTAAGGCAAATAATATGCGGGAAGTGCGACAGCTTCGTTCAAATAAAATGCAAACGTAAGAATGCTATAATCGATCAGCAGTGGGTTGAGTGGTTCACATTATTTATTTATTAATTACTCTCTCCGTTCGCATTGGCTGAACAACCCGATTCGGTGTCATCTATAGATGTACATATACATATAAATAAAATTGAAGTATCTTTAATTCCAAATTAACAGCTTTTCACTAAATTCATATGAAAGTATAACCCACGGTACTTACAAAAAAAATCAATTTATCAAATTTTTATCTGTCTGTTTGTTTCGATTAATCCATAAAACGGCTGGACCGATTTTAACGGGACTCTCACTGATGTTACAAGAAGTGACTTAGGCTTTTATTTTAGAAAAAAAAATGTTCCTGTGTGAATTTCAAAATTCATAGGGGTGAAACCGCGGGGCACAGCTAGTTTTTCAATAACTAAGCAGTGTAGCAGACTTAGGGAAGTCTACTCCACTGCATCGTCGATCAGTCGACAGTGTTATTGTGATAATTTTTACTTGGTGATTTTAACAGTGATTGCCCAATCACTTCCGTATCGGAATGACGTTTCAAATGGGCACATGTCTTGTCGGCACTGTAAAATTAGTGAAGTGAAGAGTGCACTTTTCACATTTTGAGAAGTGCAAATCTGTTTCTTTAAATATATTATGCTGAGTGTTAATGTTCTACAAAAACATTTTGTCTGCAATCTGCAACGTTGGAAAGATTGCAGACGTACCTACTCGTCGAAAATTGTCTTTACATTAAGAAACGGTCATTGTGTTCGATGCTCAATTAGCTAAGGATTGCAGATTACTTTAAAAAAACAAAAATTAACCATTTCTATTTCAAGACAGCAAATAATTTGTACATGTATTGAAGAGTTTGGAACGCGCTCGGAATTGAGAAAATCTGACTTGAGGCGAAGAAGAAATCATACTGTGTAAATTATTAATTAATTAGTAGAATTATAATTGATAGTTGGATAAAATAGAGTAGGTAACTACATTTTTTGTTATACATAGACCGCACTCATCAATTATTATTTATTTCTTGAAAAGAAAGTAAGACAAGAGAAATAATACCGGATTTGCGTTATCGTGGTGAGTGTGGCCCTGCCCCCTTAGCCAAGATGACAATCTATAAAATCATTAACGCTATAGAAAACTAAGAAACGTATCTTTATGTCACGTGGTCAAGTAAAACCGTTCAATCAAGTCATATTTTCGTGACCACGTGACATGACGATACGTTCCTCAGTTTTCTATAGCGCTAACGATTGTAAATTATTTATTAACTTGGCTAAGGGGCAGACGTTAATACTTCTGCAGCATTGAAACGTAATACATAATTACGTCCATAATAATTTATTGAAAACAGCTAAAAGTAGTAATTTCTGGCAGGTGTACGTTAAAGTTTTGGCTGTTAAATTTAAATGCTGTAGCCACTTACAGCAAATAGTATTTATGTATTCTGTTTTACTTATGCAAAAATTGCTTATAGCAAATGATATCTTTCAAAATAAACACGACAGCAGATTCTGATATGGTTGTTTCTTGTACTTTAATCGTCTTAAGTCTACATGGAACAGACAAAAAAACATAAGAAACGCGTTTGGCAAATTTAAATAGTATATTGTAATAAAGTATTTGTAATTTTACATAATAAAGAGTAATACATTTTTTTTTAATAGTTTATAAATCACATCGTAAAGTAATTAAATAAGTATCATACTTAGAAATATACATACAAACCGAAGAGTGACAAAAATAGTATTATAAATAGGCACTAAAAACAATTTTTAACAAATGTTTGTACAGAATAGACGCACAATCAGTGAACGAAGAGAACATGAAACTCGCAGTTCGCACTACTTGTTACTGTAAGTACCGAATGTCATAATTTTGAAGTACCATTACCATAAGGTCGAGTTTTAATTGTAGGTATATCGTACGTATTGTACGTATTATCAGCCCCCCTAGGCAAATTCACATTCTTCAATCGTTAACGCAGAGTAGGTAAACTAAGCAACGAAATCGTTAGTTTTCTATGCGTTAACGATTATAGAATGTCAATTTGGCTAGGGGGGCAGATCACGACGCATCTATTTCGTTTTGGAGTCAAAATGACCCGCGGGTTATTTGTACCGAGAGCGGTATTTCGAGAGTTAAAAACTCCGCTGATATGAAATGCTCCATTAAAACTGTATCTAGGGCAATTATAGTACTTTTGTTGCTATCATTTTTCGATTTCAATTCGAAACATAGCGGTTTTGTAATAAATCAATCATGTTTAGACAGCTACCATTTATGTAATATGTTTATTGTTGGTAGATTGCTAGAAATTGTAGGTGTCAAAAGGAGTATAATTGCTAAACCGATTGAAACCGAAAAATAATAGCGAATTTGCTAACCTAGATAATGTTAATTACTATTCATAATTTGTGTTTTTTTTTGGGAATTCATATTTTTTTTATTATTATTTCCATGTCCCTTTCGTTCACTGGCCCACAACACATTACAGATATAAAAACGTTTGGTGACGTATTACACAGTACCGGCATCACAAGTCCGTCCGAGATTCACTCCGACGTGCTCGGGCGCGGAGAGACAAATCAATTCGCTATGGTAATAATATCATTTGCCTTACCACTATCAACTATTGGTAAAATTTCAAACATTTTAATGTCCTATAGTTCTACAGATATAACTTTCTCTCGTATTGCAAGCAACTAACCGTGTTAAGGCTGATTTACGAGTATTAAGCTGTCAAATAGTTCATTAAATTTAAACTAATTTTTTTAAGATTTAACTATGAATTTAGTCATAACCGGCAAGTTGAAATTTAAGGTGCCACAAGTAGTCAGTTTAGTTAGTCATTACTGATAGGGGACAATCACGATTTTTCAATAGAAATAGCTTATTCATCTGATTAAAAAATGAATCCTTTGCTCAATAATAGTCAAATAAATAAGTACGGTAGTCAAGTTACATCGGGAGATCTGGAAATCTTCCTCGCTTTCCTGAATAAATTGAGTCGATTAAAATTAAGTTTAAATGTAATAAACTATTCGGAACTTTAATTGGTGTGCATCGACCTCCAGCGTTTGTACATTATTATCAGAAAGTTTCGCCGCGCGCAGGTATTTAACGGTTCAATCTTATTTTTAACTGTTTATTATTTAGTCGACTCGCTCGTCGCTACTAATTGCGCTATCCTAAACGATTCGAAAAAAATTATTAACCACTCGCTATTTAAAAATCCACTAATTCACTAAACAAAACCCAACTATGTATTCGAACTATCTAACTTGTATTTACAATAAAGAATTGTGCCTCATCAGTACAATAACTCTAGTCGAATTTGTGAACCTGTCGGTACGATTATTTATATTACAATAGAGTGCGGACACAATATTCACATAGAAAGGATACATAAATATATTTATACACTTACCCAACTATTTTTGCACTTTTTTTAATTGCCATTTCAGTGGCTTAAACTCGGAACATCTCAATTTGATCAAGACCTCATAACCTACACCCATTTTTAACGTGACTAATAATTATTATTATTTATAACAGTCGTGCGATTAATATTTACAGTAATATTATATTTAGGGGGAGGAAGTGTTTCATACAAAAATGCCGAGGCACAACAACCGTACCCTATCCGCGAGTATGTAGCCGATACAACTACGCACTATTACAGATGGCATTCATTTATAATATACTCTATTATTACTAAAAGTTTCACGTATATTACAAGATAATAATTGTTTGTTAATATTGTTATAGGTATATTTACAACAAATAATTTTTCGCTGTTTGGTAATAAAATCTGAACGCTCAGTCAATTTGAATAAAAACGTATATATTAAAATAAAAAAAATATTTTTCGGCCGAACCCTCGTTGGTTCTCCCATCTGACGATGTCGCCGTACGTCAAATCTCTACATCTACCAAATGTTCAAATATAATAATCAAATACACAAAAATGTTGGCTATTTACTGCATATGTACGCTCCAAGTATATAAATGACATAATTACAATATATACTTTCTAATAACGTACATATTTTTGTGTGTTGTACCATCTAATTGATTTTCAATATTTACCTAAATCCAGACGAAGCATTTATGGTAAAAGCTCGACTTTAAATTTTCATAAGATTCATTCAGATTGTTGCACGAAAAAAGTTGAATTATTATTAGATAAAATAATAAAATCCAATGATTCTGATATCAAAAATGTCACATCGGTCGCAGCAACTACAAGCCTCTACCGATGATGTTGAAAACAGCCATAACAGTATATATAAATAATAAAATGTTACCATCCACATAAGAGCGTCCCGGCAAATACTAACTAAACGTACTTCTAACAAGTAAATAAGCGACGCTCCCCGCATCCCACCCCCGACACAACGCAGCGGTAATAGAGGTATAGACTGTGGGTATGTTCCGTTATCACTGATAGCACTGTAAGGTATGACGTCAATTTAGTATACTGCAAAGCCGTTCCTTTATGGATAGCTAGTTTAAAACGGAACGGAGTCAGTATACTCCATGTTATTGTCATGTCACGCTGTCGACCACTCATTGAAGACTGACCTGACGCGATTGACCAATCATTGGTCCGAGGTTGATCGCGTGATAAAATCACTGAGAGCACCTTACCTGAAAAACGCTAGTGCTCACAGTACAAAAATGGCCACGATTATGACGTCATACTGCCTACCCCAGGATACTGCGGCAGTATACTGTCCGCTATAACGGAACGAATTTCTCATCACTGCGAGCACTGGGTCAGTGCTATTCGTAATAACAGAATATACCCTGTAACTGCTGCGTGTGTATCGGATAATTTCAACTTGAGTTCCGAACTCGAACTCCGTCGCTCGCCGCGCCCCGGCGCGAGCTCTACGACAAAGGTGGTGCACGTGGTTTGTGGACAAGTCGGACGCGCGTAATAGGAGGAAGTTCAACCGGTCCGCTCGTACGGAGTGTCGACGCCGTGGCGCCGGCATCAGTGGTAGCCGTCCACCTCCATGGAGGAGGACATGCGGTCCGAGCTGGACGAGCTGTTCATGCTGTAGTTGAGGTTGCTGAGCGACATGTCCTGGGGCACGTCGGAGGGCGGCGTGCGGTAGTACTGGCCGGGGTACGCGCTGGGCGCCGCCTCCGTGTAGGGCGCCGACGGCTGCGGCGGCTCCTCCGGAGCCTGGCCTTCTTTGTCGCTCTCCTCCATGAACTGGATGATCCGCTGCGTCGCTTTCACGTGCGCCACTATCGCCGCCTCCGCCTGAATAGTATTGATGATGACGAATTATATAATATCAAAGTGCACACCCGCCAGCAAATTGCGGAATAATCAGTTTCTAATAATAATAAGTTTTATCACTTTTTATGCTCGTTAAGTTTGTTAAGTTCATATTTTAGAGTAAATAGATACAAATGTGAGTTTTTTAATTAAGCTTTTACGTGGTAACTACTCAATCAATGATCATGAAATATCACGTACATGAAGTCAGGGGGTAAAGCACAAAGGATACCTTTCATATAGAAAAATTAAATACTGTTTCCGAGAGATAGAAATACGATTTATCAAACCTAAACATAAACGCAAGCGAAACTCCAGGTCTATTTTAAAGAGAAAAAGAAATCGATTTTTTGTTTATTTATTTGTAATGGATCCTTTTACTTATAAGAAGCTACAGTGTTCCTAAATGACATAATGGTACGCACGTTACTTTAATTGCTGAGTTTCCTCGAGAACTCCGAAAACAACGCGAGTGAAACCGCGGGGTATCGACTAGTATGCACATCTCATCCCCCTTAGCCAAGTTGATAATGCATAATCATTATAGCATAGAAAACTAAGAAACGAATGGTCATGTGATGTGGTCACGTAAAATCGTCCAATGGAAAGGGACGTTTTGCGATAAATAGCTATAGTTACTTAGGTACTCTTGCTGACGAGGAGGGGGAGGGGACGGGGTTACTGATTACAAAATATGGTGGAATGAATGAAATCAGCTTTATTCGTTACAACGGCAATACAGAAAAAGGTAAATAAAACAGTGTCGCAACAAAGTGGCAACCAGCTCAGCATAGGCCGGGAACCGTTAGGGCCCCGACGCGGGGCTTCCGCTGGTGCCCCATGTGGGGTCACCGATGAGAGCGCAGAGTGCATAATATTTAACTAGTAGGTATACATTACTCACACTGGCGGTGAGCGCCAGGAAGTTGTAGTACTTCCTGAGCGTGGGCAGCAGCGGCGCGTAGCTGGGCACGCGCGCGCGCAGCCGGCCGGCCAGCGGCGGCGACAGCACGGCCATGTGCCCCAGCAGCAGCGCCGTGTACGCGCACACCATCGTGTGCTCCATGTGCGCGCCCGCGCGCGCCAGCACTGCGCACACCGCACACCACACGCACCAGTTATTATGGGTATGTTCCGTTATCACTGAGAGCACTGACCCAGTGCTTTTTATGAGAATAAATTCGCTCCGTTATAATTGACAGTACACTGCCGCAGTATATTAGGGTAGGCATAATCGTCGCCATTTTTGTACTGTGAGCAAGTTGGCGTTTAAGAGGTGAGGCTCTCCCAGTGATTTGATCACGTGATCAACATTGGACTAATGATTGGTCAACCGCATCAATGAGTAGTCGACAACGTGAGATGGCAATTATAATTGGACGCAGATAAGCAATAACACGTTAACCCACAAACTTAAGTTATTGATTTACCGCCGCACTCAGAGTCGACTTTAATGATTACTTAGTTAAGTATAGATTTTTATAACAAAATTACCGCAGTCAGACAAGTTTAATAAATTAATGTTAATTGGCATTTAACTAATTAAGTTACATCTCATTAAATGCCAACTAACATTAATTTATTAAACTTGTCTGACTGCGGCAATTCTGTTTTAAAAATCTATACTTAACTAAGTAATCATTAAAGTCGACTCTGAGTTCGGCCGTTAGAACGATTTATTGAGAGTTAGGGAGCGTTTTTTAATTATGTGTTTACCTTATTACATTGCCTAAATATGTAACTAAATATTTAACATAAAAAATGTTGACACAAAATGGAGCTATACTTTTAAAACACGATTTACTCAAAATTTCTCCAGTATGGGTTAACATACTATTGCTTATCTATGTGCAATTATGGATGACAGTATACTGGACTGCGTTCCGATTTAAACAGTAACCAAAAGATCAACTTCGCCGTATACTAAATTGACGTCATACCTTACCTAAGTATGACGTTAATTTAGTATAATGCGAATTTTTATTTCTTTTTTTATTTTACCGCATTGTTTTTATTGTTTCAGTAGCTTCTTCAAAAAATCTATGTCTTAGTAAAATGTAAACTAGCAGGTGTGACTTACACTTAGCGACAGTTTCATCGATATCGTCTTGGGAGTTCTTCTTCTGTTCCTTATCTTCACCGGCCTCTTTTTTGCCGTCTAACAAGGCATCAGTGTTTTCTTCCGCTCGCCTAAAATAAGCCACGCAATTAATAATAAATTTTGATGACTGGTGTTGTACCTAACAACAATGTGATAATACGAATTTTGCCGGGATATGAAAATCCAAATTCTATTTAGTTCCTCAGTTTGATAATAAAAAAATAATGGACACGTATATTTTGCTTTTGCAAATTAATGAAAAAATACTTATTGTTAGGTACAGCGCATTGAAGTTTAGAGGTGAGGGCTCGTAATGTTGTAACCCCATATAAACTGTACCAATTCGTGACGTCACGCGATATTCCGACTCAATGTATCGCTGTACTTTTTGGTTACGTAAAAAAAGAAAAAATACGTGTCCAAATTTTTTATTATTGTACGTGACGGATTTAAAACTACAATAAATAAAGATTAATGTTTGTTTATTTGGTCGTTTTTAACGCACTGCCGTAGGTATCCTTTAATCCGAAACTATGCGGATAAACCCGCGAGCGCAGCTAGTAAATAAAATAATAATTTTTATTTTCGTTTAGGCTTACAATGTCACTTAAATATTATATCCTATTTTTATTCTAATTTTTACTTGAATTTTATAGCTGGTACTAGGAATACCCGTGCCATAAGTACCAGCAACCTTCCATTAGCACTGGTTAGGCAAAGCAGGTGTATATTTGCAAATAGGTAGGTACATTAGAAAAAAGATATTACAACTAGTGATTATTATAGACAACTATTGAGATAACATATCAATAGGTATAAATTACACTACATTTTAATATTGTTAAATGTAAAAACATTGGTCAAATACCTGGCGAGTTCCTCCCGCTTGTAGAAGAGGTCGACGATGAGGTCGAGGGCGGCGACGCTGCGCGAGATGACGTCACCGTCGGCGCCGGCGTCCACGCGCACGCGCACGCCCAGCAGCCGCAGCGTGTTGGCCTCGTTGTTTTGCACCAAGTTTATAAGTAGCAGCAGCACCTACAACCACACAATACTATTGCTAGAAATAAATATATCCACACAAAACTATTACTAGAAAGAAAGAAAAAAAAAAACAAGTCATTTATTAGGAAATGCTTTGCTTAATTGTTGAAACTATCTACATGTTATTACAACTAACTAACTATATGACAAATTTTTAGTGTTATAGTTCAAGCGCTCGATATAGGTACTACAACGAATATTCATGGAAAATAAACTATGAGAATTTAATATCATGCCCGCGATGAGTTGACGCGCGCACAAGTGACAACTCACGCAGACACTGAATTCGAAGTTCCTGTCGTCGGGTATGAAGGTGCCCTGGTTGTTGAGTATGACGAGGCAGATGTCCATCACCGCCGGCTGCTCGCCCACCACTTGCGCCCCGAGCGAAGCTGGAAGTGAAACAGCTGTATTATGACTGCGTTCCATTTTAAACAGTTACATTACAGCAGTATACTAAATTGATGTCATACCTTACACTGCTATGCGTAATAACGGAACATACCCCTGCGGTAGCATCCGCGTAGCTTACGGGGATTCCCTCTCTTTGAATCAGTGAGTGAATATTTATTAAGATTAGATACTTGACGGATATTATGGTATTGATATTAAATCAATGTCAACACTGACATACTAAGACTTCGTAATTGAATTTCTTTTTATTCATTACTAGCCGTTCCCCACAGTTCCCCCCCCCACGTTAATTTCAGAGTTCCCGCGGGAATTTTGGATTAAAAAGTAGCCTATGTCCATTTCTGTACCCCTGCTGACGTATATGCAAAATTTCATGATGGTCGGTTGAGCCGTTAAGGCGTGAAAGCGTAACAAACAAACTCACTTTCACATTTATAATAGTAAGGATTACCGATTAGGTCAACCTGCAAATGAAAACGAAATTTTCTAATGAAAATACGAATAATTTCGCAATGCGGATGATGGCAGTAAAAGCAAAGTAATATTCCAACTAAAGGTCTGTAGCAGTGTACTAAGTTAATGTTGTAACTTTTTTATTACTTTCAGTCTCTAAGTGTAATTATTTTCCGTTTATGAAACTACAGGTTTATTTTAAGGCTGCATGTATATTCTGTAACAATACAAAAAAAAAACACAAGGTATGGCTGTATAGTATAATGCAGCGTGTACGCACCCGTGTTCCCGAAGCAGTGCGTCAGGTTGACGAGCACCTTGACGGCGGGCAGCGCGGCGTCGAGCAGCGCGGCGCGCAGCGCGCGCTCGGCGGGCGGCACGACGCGCGCCTCGCCCGCGCAGCGCCGGAACAGCGCCGCGAGCGTGCGCGCCGCGCCCAGCGCCTCGCTCACCAGGTACACCTGGTTGTCTTCGTTCTGCTGCGTCACCTGATGCACACCACCAAACAATGCTTACGTGAAAGTCTACGCGAGCAGTTCACTGTGCACGTTGTTAGGGTTCCGTACCCAAAGGGTAAAACGGGATCCTATTCTAAGACTTCGCTGTCCGTCCGTCTGTACGTCTGTCACCAGGCTGTATCTCTAGAGGTCTAGACAGTGAAATTTTCACAGATGATGTATTTCTGTTGCCGCTTTAACAACAAATACTAAACAACATACGTGATGTTTTTTGCTCGATATTGACAATGGCAATAGGTAGACGCTTGAAATATTCACAAAATATTTAGTTATATATTTACTTTAACAATTAGGTAGTAATTCAATTAAAACAAATATTTAAGGGGCTCCCATACAACAGACATGATTTTTTTTTGGCGTTTTTATAGATAATGGAACGGAACCATTCGTGCGCGAGGCCGACTCGCACTTGGCCGGTTTTTTTCTGTCATCTATACTAATATCAGCCCGGTGACTTTCCATATAAATAAACTGATTCAAGTATTTTCCCACAAGTAAAGACGGCCGACTTGTACGTGCACGTGTTGTGTATGTGTGTGTGTGCATCGTAAAGTTGACAGCGAGCTGACAGTAACTATCAGGTGTCAGCTATCAGTGATTAATTGTCACTTGTATAAACTCTAGGCGACATTTTGATTTATCGTAATGGCAATTAATATACTTTTCTGTCTGAAAAAGAAACCAACGAAAGAGACACTGGAGCCTGGCGAAATGTCAAATACACATCGCCATAAATTGATTTATGTATCGCCGTTATTTTTGATTACGTAAAGACTAAAAAGTTAAAAAAATACGTATCCAGTACTTTTTATTCATCTACATAACGGATAAAAACAAAAATTCAGTGGACTAGCCTACTCTGGGAACCGGGAATGAGTACAGTAAGCGGAAACGTAATCACTTGTCACTTCACTTGTATTACTATCCTATCTGTATTAATATAATAAAGAGCAAAAGTTTGTGAGTTTGTGACATTGTAGGGGGTAATCTCGCGGGAACAGCTATCTCTGGATGTGGCTGCTGCTGACTGTGCTCATGACCTCGGGGTCTGGACTCACGTTCTCCAGCACCCGCATGCACCGGTCGGCCTTCCTCAGCACGTCGACGTCGGCCGGCGTCCAGGCGGCGGCGGGCGCCTCCAGCCGCGCCGCGCAGTCCTGGATGGTGCGCACGATGTGGTCCACGCCGCCCAGCACGCGGAGCTCCTCCTTGAACCACTCCCCGGCGCGCTTCGACGTCAACGACAGCAGCGTCTCCATCGCGAGGTGGCCCACCTGTGTGCATTTTTTTCATTTTAACATTCATGATGAGTTTTGTAAATTGTAGATGAATCCACACAATGAATAGTGGGCCGTCGTAGTGCCCACTTTGGCCAAAGCCATAAACTAAAGAAGAAAAATAGTGCACCTACTTATATGCAAAGCATCTGTTGCCACATTGAAATAAGAAGCAACACAATATTGAGTATGCAATCTAATTTATTTATTTTTGAAATTCGCATGCCATGTAGATGAAAAAGGACTTCTGTGAAATTGTTGAAGTGATCATGTATTGTATGTACCTGCATTCTTTGCAATTAAATAATTATAATAAGTACTATGGCGATGTAAATTGACAACTTGGATGTAGTTGGACATGATTGTGTTATAATTTGATTATAATATTTGAATGTGTAATTCCACAAGGATGTTATGTACTTTTAATGAAATTATATTTATATGTTGCAGTGATGACAATAATAAGGAAATGAATGAAAATTAGTAGATAAAAAAAATATTATGTGCCATAACAAGGCAGCCAGCCAGCATGACTTACCGTTATATTGTCTAGATCCAAGTGAGTGGCCTTTCCTTGACTTTTAATTTCTGCACACAACTCTCGCACCCTCTCTTGGGTTTTGGCTAACTGAGCAGAAGTCAACCCACAATCCTCCAGAGCATTTCTTCAAAAGAAAATACACAACATCTTTGAACAATTTTTTAAGGAGACATAAATTAATATTAAAATAAAATTGTCAAAACACGAGAAGACAAATGGCTCACTCAAAAAGATAAATAAATCTATGTTTTAGATTGTATCAGTGAATACATCTAATAAATTTGTAGGTTCAGTTAACCTGACCGTTCTAATAATACGAATAAAAATATGAATTCAGCGACTTACTTGTGTGAAACATCTGATTCTAATAAATTCAACATCAGCTCAAGTGATTCACGGTCTAAATCCATATTGAGTCGATCTTGAGACAGGACAAACATTACTGTCGCCGTGCATAGGCCCAGACTCTGAAACGAATGAAGATAAATCCGATTACATCTTCAAGAAACGAACACCTTCATAAATTCACAAAATTTACCTCTTTTTAATATTAGCATAGATAAACTGTGAGTACTCACGCAAATATTTACGCACATTTCAGAAAGACCATTATTATTGACAATTTGGAATTCTTCTCGGTAATATACATATTAATTATTATATTAATAATTTGGTTGCGAGTGACGACCTGATATATTATTACTATATTGTTTTTACCTGGTCGTTGGTCGCGTCGTGTAGGGCGCTGAAGAACTTCTGCACGGTGCCGTGCGCCCGCAGGTGCATGCGGAACGCGGGCGCGGTGCATTTGCTCGCCAGAGTGATAGCCGACAGGCACCGCGTCGACATCGGATTATTGTCCTGATCAATTATATTAGATACAATTACTACACATATACCTGTGTCAACGACAACTTGGAAAGTGTTGAAGTACATAGCTCCTGAGTTCCCGAGGGAATCTTGCGGATCGTAACTGCGGTAACAGCTTACAAGCCTTACCCTGTGTTGATTGTCAGTCAGTTACTTTCTACTAACACCAAAGTTCCCTCTAACTCTACAACTATTATAAAACTGAAATATGAGTTTCCGTTTTATAATGGTGGTGTTATAATAATATGAAAATAATGAAAAGTATAGTCCAAACTCTATAACTATATCAACTACGATGTCAAACATTACATCAAAGAAGATTAAGATTTAATAATGACTATCACATTTTTGTTGTGAAATATCAATGCAATGTCTCTGGTAATATTAATGGTTAATATAATATAGTGACTTAGGTCAATCCATTATTACCTGTAATGCATCCAGCAAGTACTCAACATCATCATTAAATTCCTGAAATTCACCTATCTCTTGTATTTGGTGTGCTTTTTTCACGTTTCTTACTACTGTGTAGTACTGAAAAAAAAAGTGATATTAAATCAAAATTAGAGTAAAACATTAATGCTGAGGCTTTGTTACTACATTGTACTTGTGAAATCATGCAACAGAGTGTTGCATTATAGAAACGTAGGTAACGTCATAGAATCTATAGGTATACCTAAAGAAAAATAAAATTTTGCAATTTTTTCTTAAATGTTTATAGCACATTACGTTTAGTACGAATAAGATAGGATGATGAAAAAGATGCTGAAAAAAATGGAAAATTCAGGAAAAAAAGTGCTTTTTTCTACATGATTTCAATAACGAGCTTAAAATATAATAAATAACATGGAACCCTAAAAAAAGCTGTACAGTTGTATTGAGAACCTCCTCCTTTTTCGAAATAGGTTAAAAATATAATAAGTTGGTAGTGAAATTAAGTATGGTAACTATAAAGAGCACTTTGACAAAAAAATACCTCTTTAGCTTGTTTAGCACATTTCACACTAGTATAAGGCATTGCTGCTTCTGCTGTGTCGGGGTCGTCCACAATTGGGTCTGGGGCTTTGTATCGAGTCACTCGTGTCAACTCTTCTGCCACTTGGGTGGTGGGATTGCGGACCTCTGCATTTTCGGGTTGTTCAGGTCTAGGTGTCTCATTACCTTTCTGAAATTTTATAATGATCACACAAATATTGTATATAAATGCGAAAGTGTGTGTGTGTTACTATATTTGTTATTCCTTTATTCTATTACATACTAGCTGTGCCCTGCGGTTTTACCTGCATTAATTTGAGGAATAAACCTACTCAAATCTATTTCATAGCTAACCGTTTACACAGCGTACACAACAAAAGCTCTTAAAAGGAATAAATTTTCCCATTTTTTTTTTTTCCCAAAATTTTTCATTGCTGCTGATGTTATATAGCCTAAAGCCTTCCTCAATGAATGAAATATCCAACACAAAAAGAATTTTTCAACTAGAACCAGTAGTCTTTGAGATAATTAGTACTATACACCCAGTCACAGAGTTAACAACAATGTGTGAGATCAAGTAGATCTGTGTGTTGTGAAGTGTTATTATTATTATGTTCATCACAAATATTTATACTTATGCAGGGATGGAACCCAGGCACAAATGTTCAGCTAGTGTAAAAAAAAATGTACCTACTACAAGTATGAAATGCTGTGCGAAATGAAGATACCTACATATGTATATGTGTAATTATTATTTATACTGTATTTGTCTAAATTATCATAATGCTATGAATGCAACAATAAAATAATTATTTAACTAGGTATCTGAATGATGTAATATTTATAAGTTATACAATATTATAATTCTATCTATACCTAAAAAGTAATACTTACATCATTTGCCCATTCATGTCTGTATAGATGTCGTCTTTTTCCTGCTGGTAGTGGTGAAGGGTTATCATTTACAAGAGACTTGCTTTTGAAAATTGAGCCCTTCTTTTTCGTTATCACTAATTTGACACTTGGTTTATCTTCTATATTATCAGAGTCAACACCTCGAGGTGATTTAAAAATATCCTCTTGATTCTTCTGTGAATCATCCTCCATATTATATTCATTAGGACAGCTGTTATAGGCTGAATCTAGTGAATTTATTGTAGCTTGTGATTGACCTTGGCTATTCATAACATTTTCAACTAGTACATTATCCTCAGTTTCATTATCTTGTTCATAATCTTCATGTGTATCAATCTGATCTAGCTCATCACTATCTTCAGGAATATCTGGAATATCTTTAGGACTTGATTGCTTACTGTGTAGTTTTTTATGTTTATTTTTCTTACTAACTTTGCTTTTATGTGTGTCATTATCATTTTTGCTACTGTCAGTGGTAGCAGATAAAATGTCAATTAAATCATTTTTCTCAGGATCTGGTTGTCTTTCTGTTTCAACAGGAAGGGACACTAATACTGGTGCAGGCTCATTTACAACTGGTTCTAATTTTTTCTTACCCTTTCTAGTACTTTCTTTTTTCAAGTCACTTACTGTTTTAATTGCATGCTTAGTAGAATAACCAGATGAAAAAGCATCCAAATAATCATCATTTTCACTGTAATTTATGTTTGGTCTATTTCGCCTTGATCTTCCAATACCTGTTTCAGGTGGTTTGGGTTCTGGCAAAGGCTCTGTGGGATGCACTTGAGGACTGGAGTCTGTTTCAGGACAAGCAGAGTCCAACTTTGCTAACTGTGACTCTATTTCATCCACAGCTGGTTGTTTTTTAACCTCATCTTGGGTGGGTGATGTAAGTGTTTTATAAAGATCATATGCATTTGATGCCGGCAATGGTGAACTCATTCTTTTTTCAGACTTAGGTTCTTCATCAACATGTTTGTGATGACGTTTATGAGATTTATGACTATCTTTTTTATCTTTTTTCTTCTCTTTTTTAGGCTCTTGATTGAGACCGGCACACTTTATTGTGATCTTTAGACCTTCATGTTTTGGGGAACAAATTGTATCCATTGAAGGGCTTTTTTTGTAGTCAGAACCAAAATCTGAATGCATATCCATTGAAGAATGCCTGTCTGAATTAGGAGATGTAAAACCCTCATTTGAATCAGTGCTAACAATTCTTGATGTCCCTTTAGAAATTCTTAACACAATAGGAGGGGGCTTGCGCTCATCATTTGAATCTTTACTTGTTGATGGGCTAGCCACATCAGATTTAATAGGAGCAGGACTTGATATTAGAGGACTTGTTTTTGGTGTTGGTATTTTAGGAGGTGGTTCATAGCGGGTAGTGAAATCTGGAATAGGACTGTTGCTGCCATCTTCAGCATAATTTATGACTTTGTTACGGTTCCTAACTAAGTACCGTTTGTTTGGTGGTGGTTGAGAGCTAACAACTGGTGTCTCCTCTTTTTTAGCAGCCTTAGTAGCAACAACATTCTTTCTAGCTTTAGTTTTCTCAGAGTTACGTCGAGGGAGCTCTGGTGAAGAGGAATCTCCTCTGTTATATGCTTTAGTCTTTTTGTTTGTTCTCTTTTCTTTTGAGTTGCTGGGATGTTCAGGTGAGAGTGGAGCAGCAGGTACTGGTGGTGCATATGTGATTTGTGGAACTGGTGGGTATGGTTCAGCATTGCGAGATTTGAAGAATTTCTTAGGCTTTGGTGGTGGCTGTTCACTTTCAACTGCTGGCACTGTCAATGGACTGTTCTGATCCTGAACTGGTTTTTTGATAACATTATTCCCAAAGGCTGAAAACAAGTAAAATAATATATCTTAGTCAGCCTTAGCACAATCAACATAATAGGAGTAAGGTTTTGCATTAACACATTGTTGATTTTAAATTTCAAACTTAGGTAACTGCCTTTTCTGCATTTGTATTTATATCAAGTAGGTACCTAAATATATTAATGAAATTGATCAAACTTGTTACTTTAAATAGGTAGTAGCATCTAATTTAATCACTTAACTATATTTTGTAATGTATGTACCACTGACTTACTTTCACTTCTTGTAGCATGCTCTGAAATGTGAAACTTGCCGCAGCTTGTTTATGTTTCATTAACCTCAATCTAGAAAGTCTTATTGGAGGTGATAAATATAAAAATGTACAAAGCAACTCACCGTAAGGAGCACTTCTAATGGATGTGAAGCTTGTGATACCCCATTTTCCAACTGTGCCCGCTGAACGCGCAGCCGAGGGGCAATTGCTATTTTCTCTAAACAGAGCACTATCCAGTGGCACAGCCACGCTGCCACTTCTGCCTCTGCCCCAGCGTGACATACCGATAATCTCATGAAAAACGAACTCTTGGGCTGTGTTTCTAAATCAATCGCTTATCAAAATGTCTCCGTATGAGTCGTTGCCGATTAAAACATGTCGCCTCAACGATGTAAGTTCATTAGCAATACACAATTGTATGACTTAATTGTTTTCACTTTCAGATCAACATTGCTCAACAATTTTTACGTAGAAAAGAAAACAAGTCCCGCGAAGATAACACACCCGCCATTTTTTTAGGGAGCCAAGTAACTACTTTAACCAATCGAGCATTGAAATGTTTGTTAGACGAAAAATACGTTTGTTACGTCAGTTCGATTACCAACGCATCTATTGATTTTATTTGAACTTGTGAGGTAGATAATTGATGTCGATTTTAAAACGGATAAATGACAAATGTACGACACAAACTGCGATGTTGTCATCTCATAACACTGACGCCGCCATATTGGCTAAACAAGGAAAGCATGAATGAATGATGAAAGCAAAGAAACGTTATTAGACCAATGGGAGCGCAGCTTGATTGTTGCTAGGAATTAAAAATCACTATTTTAAAAACACATAATTACTTATTATTAAGTAATAATATTCATAGTAATTGAATTAGGCAATTTGTTTGCATGTAAAATTTAATTATTAACGAGAAGTTATAAAAATTTATACCCATTTTCATACATCGTTCTGCCGTGAAACTACTTTCTCAAAAGATGGCGTTACTGGATTTGTTTTGGTTTCAGAATGTCGATGGAGATTATAATTAATTTATTTATTATTGTGTACTACGTACATTCTATGTTATTAAAGGGATTAAAATGTACCAAAATGTACCATAGTACACGGAACGGGACTTCGTCTTTGCACTAAGCAGATGACGCGTTTTACGCGCGAGTCGAGAACGCGCGAGTCGAGAGTCAGACGCGTTGCAAGCGTTAGGTATACCTACGCGCGAGAGCATCTGGACGGGATATAATAGTACGGGAGATACCGATGCTAATTCGGGAGTGACTCGAGCGTCGTTGGGACCTATTGGGTTTTGAAGATTAGCCGCCGCACTCAGAGTCGACTTTAATGATTACTTAGTTAAGTATAGATTTTTAAAACAAAACTGCCGCAATCACAGACGTTCAGTGAATTAATGTTAATTGGCATCTAATGAGATGTAACTTAATTAGTAAAATTCCAATTAACATTAATCTATTAAAACTTGTCTAATTGCGGCAGTTTTGTTTTAAAAATCTATACTTAACTAAGTAATCATTAAAGTCGACTCTGAGTGCGGCGGTAGGAGATATAAACAAAATAAGGTCATATGATATTTTTTCATTCACCGGTGGGTTTAGCTTCTACAGGCTTTCAAAAATGTAAAAAAAAATATTAAAATGGAAATACTCGAGCGCGTCAGATATTGTAGTTTAGATACTCCAAGGTGTCTCTGATATCGAAAATATATTCATCTGCCGATTTGCGTGGTGGGGGTAGCCATCCGGAAGTGGAGAAAATGAAAAAAAAAAACATTTACTCCAGCGCGTCAGATATTCAAAGGGGATGTTAAGTGAGCCCTAAAAATGCTCCCCTTCGAAAATCTGCCAATTTGGAGGTGACGCAAGGTAGTAGCGAATTTTTGAAAATGCAAAAAAAAATCTCAATTTTGAAATACTCGAGCGTGTCAGATTATTTTACAGAAGGTTCAGCTTGCACTCCAAGTTATGTTGGCTTAAAATCTGACAATAATTTTGAGGGGTATTATTAATCTGACTGCTAGAAACAAAAATTATGATTTATTTTTAAGATTTTTTTTCTTTCTGACGTAAGTTTAATAACTTTATGAGCTATTTCTTGTTCACAAAAAACACACTTTATATTTCTATGAAATATGTAAAAGCTCACAAAATATTATTCACAAAACTAACTTTAAAGCACAAACAAGCCAGAGCGTTTTACATATAACAACATGAACGCGTTGTTTTGTGATGAGCTTTATTATATTATATCAATTAAAGTGAAAGGTTATAGGTGAACCTATAGTTTGATGTAATACTTATCTTAACTTATTTTAATACGTATTTTAACCGACCAAAAAAAGTTATAATTCGACACGTTTAGCGCCGTGATATACTGTGATGACGTTATGGCGACGGAAAGTAGTGTGAGGACGGTGCGAGAGAGTGAGAGATAGAGAAAAAGTAAAAGGGAAAGAAAGACAGAGATATGAATAGGTACATGTTTCACTGCAGCTGCTCGTTCGATTCGAAGACGATTTTTGTTTCTTCGGCTTATGAAAATCGGCAGATTATATTTTTCCCGCTATCCTTGAGTTATTTACTTTAAAATAAAAAATAAATCAACTGCGCTCGAGAATGTCGAAGTTGCGTTTTTTTTTTGCAAGTTTGTGATCCTCTAACTCCCTTACCGTCACGTTCAAATGGTCAGATTATTCATATACATACTTCTCACTATGTAATTAACCCACCATATCTTAATCTGACGCGCTCGAGTATTTCGAGTTATCGATTTTTTTTTACTAATCTGATCGGTTATTCTAGACGCACCCACCAGTGTAGAGGCCCTATATTTGGTGGAGGTACTCAACATGGTGCAAGGTACCCCCCTTATGTTCATCTGACGCGCTTTAGCTAATCCACAAATCCCCTCTTGGCGGTCCGTACTATAAGTGGCTCTAGTAACTAATATCTCGGGAACACGCACGTCGCGCGTTTTCGATTGTTCAATACTAGCTGCTGGTGCCCGTGGTTTTACCCACGTGAATTTTCGACCCTTGCAATGACATTGACGTTATAATGGAACGACGGAATGACGTATTTTCTCACTCTTTTAAAACGTAGTGGTTAAATACTCTTTGGTCTCAAAGAAAATATAATCACATCATCTGTCTTTCCAAGCCTTAAAACTGTCACTTCGCGAAAAATCAATTCAAAAGAAAAAAAACCATATCTCTAAAAAGGTTGTTGCGTGGTTGCATCTTCGTTATGCAACATTATATCGAAGGTTTCGATCGTTGCATTGCGCTGAAGTCTTTAACTGATGATAATTTTTTTCCCCTATGTCCTATTTCGATGAAACAAAGTCTTTACGTAGCTCCAGGCTAAGTTTACTCTACCTGCGAAAACCGCATGACAATCTTATCGCGAACACATACCTATATACAGAAAAGAATTTTAAAAACTTTTTTTGGGCTTGGTTACCTACTCTTCTTTTATCACCCCTCTCAATTTTAGGTAAAAATATTCATTGTACTTACAGAATCGCGGATTTTACTCTTTTATTAAAGTGCTAGCTGTGCCCCGCGATTTCACCCGCGTGAAAGGTTTCTATACAACAACTTTTTTCCCGACACCCGATTTCAATGAAACAAAGCCTATACCTATATGTAGCTCCAGGCTAAGCGAAAACCGCATGACACTCCGTTCAGTACATTCAGAGATTATCGCGAACAGACAGACAGACAGACAGACAGAAAAGAATTTTAAAAACTTTTTGGGCTTGGTTACTCTTCTTTTATCACCCCTCTCAGTTTTAGGTAAAAATATTCAATGTACAGAATCACGGATTCTACTCTTTTATTTATAGTATAGATAAATAGACAATAAATTTCAAAGAGTATATAACCACTAATAAATTCTACATAATGTAGGTAGCTGTGTACCTAGTTCTTTTGCTGGAAACTGGAAAGACCACGGACCACGATAGATAAGGTGTATCTTATTAGAGAATGCGTTTTAAGTTCTATTCACTTTTAAACGTAACGAACGTAAAAGGTACCTTATACCTATCCTTCTCTGTTGGTGGGTAGGTACCTACCTACCTCTGACAACGTGTATGCAAAATTTCATAATGATTGGTTGAGTCAATATGGCGTGAAAATGTAACAGACAGACAGAGTTACTTTCGCATTTATAATGCGAATGTGTACGAAAATCACCCGCGACAATGGTTTTCATCTGTTTCCATAGTAAAATATAATAATATATTACTAGCCGTTCCCCGCGGTTTCAGTCGCGGTAATTTCGAAGTTTCTATGGGAATTCCGAGATACCTATTACCTTCTCTGTACCCCTGACAACGTGTATGCAAAATTTCGTGGTGATCGGTTGAGCCGTTGAGCTGCGAAAGCGTAGATATCAAACAAAAAACTCACTTTCGCATTTATAATATTAGTTACGATAGTAAAGATAACCTAACCAGATATATATATAATTATCTCGTAAATTATACCTACTGATTTATAAATAAGTACTTAGGTACATCACCTACACACCAACTGCACCGTTTCTACCTCTATGTTTATTGCAATGCGTAAACGTGGGTCGCCATGTTAAAGCACGGCTCGTAAAATTGGCATGGTTGTAAAAATAGCGCTGTGCCATTCGTGGGCCCACAATAAAGCTGAAAGGCCCCAACGGCCCTCGGTTTATCCCCACACGACGACTTTAATAGTTTTTCATTATTCAAGTAGATGGTCATAAAAAAGGAATTAAGTTTGGGAAGAAAATTGCATGCCTTGCATAATACTCGATGTCTACGGTGTTTCATGGTATCATAAATTTTATGTGAAGCAAACTAGAATTTCGGTATTGTTGCTATGGAATTATTTATAACACGGGAATTAATAATGCCACCGACAGTAAGTTTTTGTCAAAGACGATTATTATCTAGGTAGGTTTGCCTATTACCTAAGCGCAGTTTTGTCTGTATAATAGGTAGATATATTTAAAGATTTTGGAATCTTTGGAGAAGTCTTTGATAAAATCTGAATGTCCATACTTACCTATAATGTTACAAGGGGCGTTACGTCTTTTTCATACATTATATTCGTTGTAAGAAAGGAATTTAACGAGAATATTCGCGTGCAGCCTAGGCATAACGTCAAAATTAGAGTTATGTTTTGAACCAATGGACAATGTAGGTAGGTACGCACTTATACTACCTAATTTGTACAAATTGCGTTTGGGACGAAATGAGATCCGGTTGTTTTTTTACAGTTGGACATAGGTACATAATGCGACTTAGGTTTAGACATTGTGCTGTGAATCTATAATTTTTTTATATTGATGGAAGGACTGAATTATTTATTGACGTATCTATGAAAAGTCTTGCTTTCTAGGAGTTTCAGTAGGTACCGGCGGCACTCGAAACATTAGGTAAAGACGTACGAGAAGTTGCTGTATTTGATATGATTGAAACAAAATTGTGTTCTGGGGTCGTATTTTTTAATCACTCGAATTTATTTTCGCAAACGGAATGGCAAGATTCACGTGTGAATGCTTAAAAGATGTATGAGCATTCGCGTGTGAATTTGCGATTCCGAAACACTAGGAGACAACCAACAGACTGCATCTTGGTTATGTTGTCAATGATATAGGAAAACGATCCATGTTGTTTTCCGCAGCTTGGGCCTTGGTAGGTATGTAACGTACAATTGCGAGAAAATGCCTTATTGATTACCTTCTTAATGTTAAGTAAACATTTTTAAAACAAAATTGCCGCAATGAGAGCCATTCATTAAATTAATGTTAATTGGTATTTGACTAATTAAGTCAAATTTTGTTAAAAGCCAATTAACAATAATGAGAATTGACAATTAAAATTAAGTAATCATTAAAACGTCTCTGAGTGCGGCCGATAGCATTCCAAATGGTAGGTACCTATTCACAACGGAAAAGGACACAATGTGGTACTTACGAGTAGGTATATTTATTTTATTTATTTATTCTTTATTGCACAGTGTGTACAAATGGCGAACTTAATGCCTTGCGGCATTCTCTACCAGTTAACCATTGGGTAGACAGAGAGATATAGAAGATGGGATATGTGCCCTTTCGACAAAGAAGGTAGGTAGGTACTTATATTCAGTTCTGATAGTTTATAAAAACGGATGAAATATAACCATACACCATTGCATATTCCATTATTTTGTCTAAAATATTAATTCCACAACACAAGTACCTAATCTATAGCTTTAGCGCAGCTAACGCTTTGTTTTCGTTCATTGGTATACCACATCTAGTAGTAAATCAATGTTTTCGTTGTACAAACTTTTTTTTTGGGGGATTCCGTTATTGATAGGTACTACCGGCCTCGGGGCGGTTATTTGGGCCAGTCCACTCAGAAAATGATGGTATATCCACTAAAACCCTGGCTCCGATAGGTAGGTACTTAATAGCTTTCAAAATTTATAGTTTTGGTAATATTGTGGAGAATATACCTATATATACTTAGGTACTGGGCAAAGCAAAACCGCAAAAAAACGTCTTGGGCAAGTGAAAGGATAAAATAATGCTCTAACTTCGCAAATGGAAATTCTGTACTATTAGGGGGCTTTACTTTTTCCGACACTTATCGTTATATTTCAACCAATTCGGTTCAGTAGTTTTTGAGTTCATCGCGAACAGACAGACAGGCAGACGTGGCGGAGGACTCTGTTTTATCATGTTAAATATGTATACCTAGTGATGTGTAGTGATCTACGTAGGTATACCTACCTATACCTAGGTATTGTGGTGCAAATACAATTTAATATTAACAACACAAACTTTTTTTAAACTCCATGCATTCTTACAATATCCGTGCACATAACGCGGATAATAATGCGATGTTTGATTTATCGTCTTCTTACGCTTTATGATCATAACATGACCAAACATTCTTGATTTACGGTACATCATAAATCGAAAATTAGCGGATGACGCGCATTTTACGACGGACCACATAAACCGGAACTAATCAGTTGCTAGGATCAATAGTTTCCTATCTCGATTTCAGGTCCCCTCTTGGAGAATTTATGTGTAATACCTACCTCTATAATATGTAAGTACGTAAGGTTTATGTAATTTTGGGGAAGTAACTCGAGGGTGAAATAATGGGAAAAGTTGTCGTAAAAGAAACATCATTTTGATACGTCTGCGGTAGGTACATAGGTACTTACCTACCTAAACTCGTCTTATTATAGCGCAAATAAGGTAAACTATACTATAGGCATCTATAGAACTCTCTAATTCTCTCTAATTGTAAGTAAAATAGCAAGCAATACATTTGAAGTAGGTATTTTTTAAGTAATTTTTCATGAATTATAATGCTAGTATTATAATACCTATAGTTGATACTATATTCTGTGGTTATGGTGGTTGTTATGGTACCTTTTATATTCTGTTCTGTGGTACCTATCGGTAAACGAAGTAGTTTTTTTTTCACTTTGGGATACGCAGATTCTTTATGGCCAGACCTACTAAAAGGGTAATCTATACTATAATAAAAGAGTAGGATCCGCGATTCTGTACATTGATATTTTTAAGAAAAATTTAAAAATTTACAAAAGAAGAGTAACCAACCACAAAAAAAGAGTTTATAATTCCTTTCTGTCTGTCTGTCTATAATCTCCATGAACAGATTGTCATGCGCTTTTCACAGGTAGATTAAACTTAGCCTGGAGCTACATATAGACTTTGTTTAATTGAAACCAGATGTCGGGAAAAAAAGTTGTTGTATAAAAAACCTTTCGCGCGGGTGAAACCGCGGGGAACAGCTAGTATAAAATAAACCGGTTCATAAAAGCTTCAGGAAGTACCTATTAGGTGACCTATAAACTGCTAAATTTTAGCAACATAGGTCAAGAAGTTTACAAAATGTCGTGTTTAGTCAGTGAGTCAGTGATTTTTCGCTTTCATTACAGAAGATTTAATCAGAAGGGATTGGTATAATTATTGTAAAAAACTAGGTATGATAAATAACCAGAAGAGATTGGTATAATTATTGTAAAAAACTAAGTAAGATAAAACTCTATAGAAAAAATATATTATCTTATAACCGAGTTCAATTGTTAGAGGCAATATCTTACTTCTTATTAGTCACTGCGCACACTATGGGACTCGTCGTTGCGTCTTGTTGCAACGACTTGAGGTTGACGCAAGCGACAGCTCTGCGTCTCAAGTAACGAACGCGCTCCAACTCCTCTAGCTTATCGTTGCGACTCTGCGACTATGCGACTCTGATGCCAAGTGTGCGGAGCTTTGAACAAAAAATATATGAAAATTGTAGATAGCAGCCTATAGATAGTCGCTTCTAGTCATCGAGTAAACGCTGTTGCGTGTCGCGTTGTGTATGCTGGCTCAAGGCACCGAGGCAAAAATAAATAGTAATGGGCATGTGGACTGATTTTTATTTTTTAGTCCGCCTTGTAGATTATTAAAAAATATTGGACACGTATTTTTTCTTTTTTTACGTAATCAAAAAATAACGGCGATATATTGAGTTGAAATTCCGCGTGACGTCACTATTCTGACAGTTTGTATGGCGGTTTTAGCGGTTAGTGACGTCACGACCCCTTCACCCTAAACTTTAATGCGCTTTCTCTCTGTATATTTTAATTTATTTGAAAAAGCAAAAAATACGTGTCTATTGTTTTTTATTTTCTAACTGACGGACTAATTATGATTTTGATTTTCAAAAGTAGTCCACATCCCTATTCAAGTTTATTTGCGTTTGAATGGAATTCTAAGTCAAATAAAGCTTTCATAGGTTACCTACTCGTAAGTAAAGCTTACTGTTTTTTTCTTCTTATTGGTCAGAAATGAGATAATATAGGTGCAAACCGCCGAGTTGTAACTTAGTGTCACTAAAAACTTTACTTATCTATAATACAATTTTCTTTATCTTCCTTATTGAAACAGTATAAAGAATTAGAGACTAATAGTGAATAGTGATCTCATGTCAATTAATTATTATTATTAGGTATTCTAAACTACGCAATAGATTTTAATGTGCAATATTATGTCTATTCACTATAATTTAGCAGAATTTCTTCCGGAAGGTTTATATAATTATGTGATTGAGTTGACTGAGGTAAAACCGAGACACAGAGCTATCTTCATACATATTTATTATATACTCAGTAATCTACATTAATTGTATTTTTGGATGTACCTAATGAGAATGAGGAGCTTCGGAACAAGAACCGATAAATCGCTGCATTTGTGTTTTTTTGTGGAAAAATGTAAAAATATGGCCAAGTTCATGGTTTTCCAATTTAGAGTTAACTAAATCTATTAATTTATTGGTGTTAGCATCACTGTTTGGAAACTTAAATTCTGCATTCGTGACTGTGAGTTGAGTTATAAAAAAAAGAAAATGGATAAGTATATCGTTTATTGACCGAACCAACTGGATACACCTATATCGGTTTTTGATAAAACACTGTAGGATATATCGACATTTGATAAAACGCTGGTAGGAATATGTTATGGATTTATCGGTATCTGTTCCGATCGCCATCGTTGTTTAGTACGATTGATGTACTTAATTATCGGTTTATGTTCAGATCCGGGTATTTCGCGGGCGGATTTAGAGCTGATTTATCAGCTTTGGACCAGGTTGCATTAACCGTAGAGCACGATATGTACGAGAACAACCAATTAGCAACATAAAAAATGTCAAAATGTGATTTTGGTTAGTGGATTGGTTTTGTTCTGAAGCTCCTCGAGTAACCTCTGGAACTACAGAATGAAACAAAGAGTTCCAGTAAAAACTACTATTTTGTGCAAGCTACGTGTATTTCAGGTCTCAGAGTCAGATATAGGTTAGGTAGATAGATTTAACCTGATTAAATACTAATAGGTAATAATCCGTATTTCAGGCTGAGTCCGGGGCGTGGTGGCTCCAACGCCTTGCTATCGCCACAGTTCGGAAATCTCCTTGACGACTTCGACGGTTGCTTTTCGCCTGGGCTGCGATGTGTAGTGATTCACACATACATAGGTACCTATGCATATGCGGCGACATGGCATTGAGCTGCCGTCGTATAAGTGCGAGGAGATTTCCCATAGGCACCATGCTCTTAATGACAATGTCCGCAGAGTCTTGGTATCGGCAAATAGGTACGTATGTATCGTGTGTGCCCAAATCGCCGGGCCTGTGTTGATCTGACCGGAATAAGACGCCCGAAACCTTTAGTTCCGTGGGGAAGAGGTAGGTGTCTGCTGTGGTAGTATATGGTATGCTTTTCACCTTGGAAGCACCGTCACTTCGGCCGGAGTTGCCGCTGAGTTTGCCGCACATGCAGAAGAAACGCGAGAAATACCTATGCACAGCTTTAGAGCGATGTGTTGTTTTGTTTGTCTTTCTTGCGGTGGAAACGTCAGCATGTTAGGGTAAAGAAGCCAAACAATTTATTGCCAACACTGGACGTCGAATTATAGTAGTGACCTCCAGTCTGGGTCGTTTTTGGTGCAGAGGTTGTCTGTGGCCGTTCAACGCGGCAATACGGCAAGTGTATCATGTGCACTTCTTCCACCGGGAGCGACCCAGAGCAACCAATTCTGATATAGGTATAGCTATTTAATACTGGTTGACTATGAAGAATAAATATCTACCTTAATATTACTTATAGTAATAAATAGTATTATGATTGTCATTTATGCAAGTAAATTTTATTTATAATCCTGAAGTAATACTAAAGATCGCGGGTGAAACAGCGAACACCAGCTAGTCTTATGCATATAAAATGATTTGTCCTGAATGAGTGACCGACGGATCACCGCACAGCTTAAACCGCTGATCGTATAGAGATCTGAAATTTGGAGGGTGTGTTCTTTGTATGACGTAGGCATCCGTTAATAAAGGATTTTTGTAACTTCAATCCCTAACGGGGTGAAAAGAGGTTGCAAGGTTTGTATAGAACAATTCCGTAGGAACTCCGAAATTATCGCGGGTGAAACCGCGCGGGGCAGCTAGTTACTTATAAAATTGTCTCTTGCATGCCTCAAGATCTTCGTTGAACATAAAATTGTAATAACTCGAGCGTACTTTTTATCGCGGTCCGTCCGTATAGCTTTTTTATATTTATTGCGGACGTGTTCGTCTGCCTCCGTCTACCTACTTCAATTATTTATTTATATATTCGCTATAAAACTGACGTAGTTGACTACTAACCTTATATACCTTTATACATCGTGTAAGGGTAAACAAGGGGCCTTTTCAGTTTTAGATATCTCTCGTCTCAAATATCCCAAAACATAAGGTTATTTTTTTTATAAATTATTATCTAATAATAAAATATCTATAATCATGAACGTTAAGCGCGTATTTAAGAAAATATAATGCAAAATAGTGCAAATATTCATAATCAAGGGAAACATCATATTTTCAAGATATACTAGCTATCCCTCGTGGTTTTACCCGCGGTAATTTCGCAGTTTCTGTGGAGATTCGATTCGAGATTCTAGAATCACTATCTATTGGTGAAAACTGCATGAAAATCCGTTCAGGACTTAGAATTTGAGTTTATCGCGAACAGACAGACAGACGCGGCGGAAGACTTTGTTTTATAATATACAGTAAGGATCATATTTATAATTGGTGCATTATCGCAACTGATTAGTTATTACCTATACTAACGTTTACGTTACGAAACGTTTTATCGCCGATTAAAAAATCTTTTGTTGGATAATGAATTTTATTCGGTCAATGAATTAATTAATTTTAAGATAACGTGACTGCGTTATGTAGCTTTATTTTTTGATAACCATTTTATTTGACATTTTTTTTTCATTTCAGTTTTTAGTTTTTGTTTATTTGACATGCTTTTTGTTTGACATGTTAATTAACGTCTATATTTTGTTTAAATAATCATACCTATTTATTCGGACATATTATATTAACATTTAATTTTATGTACATGTTCTTGACGATCACGTTATCCATTGACATATTATGCAATGCAATTTTGAATTTGATAGGTATAATGTGAAATAAATGAATCTAATCTAATCTAATAAGTAATTTAAAAAATCTGTTGAAACTACCAACGAAGAAATAAGATTAAATCACCACTACTGAAAAATCATCAATCAGCTCCAGACTTATAGAATTTAGCTCTAGAAAATAGAATAGTTTCATCTGAAATTGTTCTGTAGAAACTATTGTTTGTTTGTTTTAAAAGGTTCTTTATTGACATAAGATAATAGTACATCTTTCACCAAGAGTTAACTAGTGAAAGCAACATTAACTAAATATTACGGTTTAACAGGCTGACATCACCTTTGCAAACTACGGCATTATTATATACACTGTTTCAACATTTCATTTAAACACGACTACGTGGAGTGATCTGCTAATCCGTTTTTCATTACACAAATTTTGACTAATACGTGTTTGTGGCATATAATCACATGAACTAAAACATTAAAACTTAAAAATGAATTAGTGATTCGTAACTACACAAGTAATATTAATTTGTTCATACCTACTTACCTACGATAAAAAATGCACGAGATCGAACGAACAGGTCACCCGCGTTAATTTCGGAGATCCCACAGGAATTCCGGGATAAAAGGTAGCCTATGTTCTTTTCCATGTCAAAGGCTACATGCATGCCAAATTTCATCTAAATCCGTTCAGCCGTAAGCCGTTTTTGCGTGATTGAGTAACAAACCATCCAAACATCCACACTTTCACGTTTATAATATTAGTAGAATTTATCGTCTACTAGTTGTGCTCCGCGGTTTCACCCGCGGTAATTTCGGAGTTCCCGCGAGAATTCCGGGATAAAAGTACCCTATGCCCTTCTCTGTACCCTTGAAAATGTGCATCCCTGACGTTTCATCCAAATCCGTTCAGCCGTTTATGCGTGATTGAGTCTCAAACATCCAAACATCCACACTTTCACATTTATAATATTAGTAGGATTTATCGTCTACTAGCTGTGTCCCGCGGTTTCACCCACGGTAATTTCGGAGTTCCCACGGGAATTCCGGGATAAAAGTACCTTATGCCCTTCTCTGTAACCCTGACAATGTGCAACCCTGACGTTTCATCCAAATCCGTTCAGCCGTTTTTGCGTGATTGAGTCTCAAACATCCAAACATCCACACTTTCACATTTATAATAATAGTAGGATTATAGTAGATAAATACCTACGGAACAAGCGTAGCATACGCCTTCGGTTCCCGCTAAAAAAATTTAAGCCGCATTGGTATCGATTCTACATATTTTTAAATTAAATTAAACATTAAAAAAAAAGAATACACACTCGAACATAGAAATCGAAACGATCGAACGTCTCGCGACAGTGGAGGGCCATTCTTCTGAGGGAGGGCCCCTTAAATGTCATTTGTCCGTTCACAAATACAAACAGTTTCCGAAGTAGACTACGTCTTTGTCTCAATAAGTAATCATTGCAATTGTATCTGTGATGTCATCAGGGGCGATTATCGAAGCGTTCGCAAGTTTACCGACCCCAACGTTCCTTCCTATTAGGTATACGGAGCGAAGTGCACGTATCTTTTTTGTTTATTTTATTTACGGGGATGGCTTTGACTCTTCAGAAAAATTACTTGAAAGAACATTTTTTTTTAATATGTATCATCTATACTTTGATTGATACAACTTTTTTCACCTACCTACGCTACGTTACAGTGAATTTCAAAATTTCCAATGGATCGCAATTCGCAATGTGCCACGATCATTTCTATTTGGTTTTATTTTTATTATTGTCTTACTCATATCATAGTTGAACAAATAGCATTTATAGCTTAAATTCTTATTAACACAAAAAAAATATCTAAAAATAGCGAAAAAAAAAAATGGTTTTTTCCCCTCAAAAATTACGAAAAAATGTTTAAAAATAGATCTAGTAAATACCATCAAATATATTTTTTTGACAAGATGTGGATCAATAGGTTATTTTCTAAAAATATTCAAAATATCAATTTCTCGCCAAAAATAAAAAAGACTTTGCGCGCATTGAAGATTTTCAGTTTAGCGCAAAAAAACTGAAAAATCTTTTAAAGCAGCTAAGATATGTAAAAAAAAACGAAAAATCTTCGTGATCCGATAAAACGGTTTCTGAAGCATCTAAGTAAATAAAATATAGGAAAGAGCACGTCCTTTTATTCGCGATAAACCTGGGTGAGATTTAAAAAGTGAAAAGGCCGATTGGGCCCTTCTCATGCGCCAAAGTCCTTTGGACAGTAAGTACCTGCAGTTTGTTTTTCAAACTTAGTCTCAGTATTAAGAAATATTTTTTTGTAATTCAAGACGACACAGAGAAATTCCACAATGAGAGCAGATAAACGAAGACGACGATATTTTTCCCGCCCCGTGAGTGCCTGCACGTTCCCGTCCCGTCCGTCTCCGTGACATATTATGCTCTTTCATATATATATTTCGTATGAAACGATATTTCCGAAACTTCCCGTCCCATCCTGTCCGAGGTTCCCTACGTATGTAGCGACCTTCGGAGTGAAATCGGTATTCATCTTATTACTCATTCATCATTATCATATGAATGAACCTACCTATTATGGTTTAGTGACAAAAATGGTGGCGATGTAAGCAGGCGAGTTTTGTAAGTGCGTCTGTTTATAATCATGTAACCTTTGACGCCATATTCATCTACAATGTAATAGATTCGTCCAATATTTTTTGTTTAGACAATGGCTAACAGCTTCCCGAGTCCACGAAGGAATCTCGCAATTAATGTAGGTAAAACTTCCCTGCCCTTAAATATGGTTGCACGCTGTATTTCTGTGATTGAACGTCATGTGATGCTGTCATTATCATACCTCACGTGCAGTGATGTTCATATGTGCCCGCCCTTACAGCAATGGCGGATCGAATAGCCATCTACGATTGGCGGAGAGTCGCGCGCTTTCTCCCCTTACGCGCTACGTGATCGCGCATGAGCTTTCAAAATGTTCTCTACAAAATGGCCACTTTTGCATTGAGAAAAGTGACGTGAAAAGCACGCTGAGTTTACATACAGCGTGATTTTTTTACATCAATAGATAATAGTAACAAAATAATGTTTAATCGATTCAAATAAATTATGTATACCTAATATTAAATCAAAGTTTATGGGATCGCTTTTACGCTTTAACTACTCAAATAATCTTGATGGAAATTTGCCCTACACATTGTCAGGGGTATAGAAAGTAACATACTTTTAGCTTCGGAATTCTGGTGGGAACTTCAAGATGATCGCGAACAGTTAGTAAAAATTAAATACTAAATTAGGTGATTAATTAAAAATTAGGTACTAAAATTAATCAAGACATTTCTACCTACTAGCTTATTCCTCGCGGTTTTACCCGCTTAAATTCTTCAGGATTCCTTCGTGAACTCTTATCATGGCTATATGAACCATAGTTTCGAAAATACAATTCGGCACAATTCAGTATAGGCACTATTATTGTGTGAATATTATAAGATCGAAATTGGTAAAATATATTGATTCTGAACAGTAGTGTGGCAACATTTAAATTGAATGAAGGCAAAATATATTATTTACATTTTGCGAGGCTCTTCGGTGCGGCAAAAAGATGAAGTTGCTAAGTAGACAAGGACAACTTTTCAAGTCTGAGCGTCAACTAATTAAGAAGTACTAACTCTACAGCCTAGCTATATATTAATCGACATCGTTTCACGAGTGCTGTGTGTTTGTTTCTTTGCTTGTCACAGCTTCGCACCTTACCTTGTCCATACAGATGTCAATAAAAATTAATCAGTACCTACTACCTATGGTACCTACCTACATTGACTGAAAAAAATACTTATAATATTATCAGCGATGCATATGAAGGTGTCGAGGAAGGTTCGATAGCTATAAAATGTATGGTATGCCGTTTGGTTGGAGGACCTATTAACATAATATCATAAAAGAAACGGTTGAACTTATTGTTAGTTTTTCTATACCTATTAAATTTAATTATTTATTTAAGCTTATTGCACAACAGGGTACAAAAGGCGGTCTTAATGCCATAGTGGCATTCTCTACCAGTCAACCTTCACAATGTTCAGAAAGTGTACTACGTGGTGCCTGAGAAGATTTACCAGTTAAATATAATATCTTAATATATCTTAATACAAAATACATATAAATTATACCAACATAAACCAGAACTGAGACACAAATGCACAAAGTATACTTACTTACACACAGCATGCTGCACATTAAGAGTACCTATCTACTGCCTGCCAAGAAGATGCTGATATACCCTATAGATGCTGATATAATTATCATAGGAATTAAATTATAATTTTTTAACTGTTTGAAATTTTTTTTTTTTTTAATAGGTATTAGTAGATACCTATTCTATACTTCAAATCAGATCGAAGCTTTATTGAAAACAACTATAAAGTAGGAATTTATCATGTAAAAAAATATTATCATGTAAAAAAATTAGGTAACTACCTTGATTAAAAAACCATGTATTGTGTAAATATAGTCGGGTACTAGCCTCGAGGTCAAGAAGTTTTCAAGATTTCGCGTTTAGTCAGTGACCTTTCGTTTTCATAGGTTTAGTACGGAGCGGATGTCGTATATTTATTACTCTGAGGTAGGTACGGAGTACGGTATTTAAAAAAATAAGATTTTCCAAATATTCCTTATTAAACTTATCTAAATAAAATCTAAGTTAGGTAGTTAATTTTATTCATCTTACCGTTTGCGTTGGTTCGTGGTCTGAAATAACAAGATAGGTCATTGATATAACTTTTTGCTGACATTTCCATCAACACTACTAAAACTAACACTTATTAACAGTTTCACTAATAATAATTGTAGGTATCTACCTACGTAGTGCCAATTTTTTGTCTCTATGCTTTTAAATTCTCTTATTTAAAAAAAAATATATATATATTTCAAAACTTACTAACACAATGGCACCTATCTAATAAACGTCACCATGTCACCGATATCAGAAACTATAATGAGCATTTTGAAAGTGACAACTATCTATCCAAGTATATTATACTAGCCGAACCTAAATACTAGTTTCAATCACCGTGACTAACAAACAACTGCTGAGATTCCCTTGTAAGTCACAGAAATTTAAAGCAGGTAAATAAAATCCTTTATTTAGGTTAACGATATCTATTAAAATGGGTGTTGCTGATTCAACCCGTTAACGTTATTGAATTTATATTTTGTTCACACAGGGTCGCATTTACGTGTATCTAAGCTTTTATGCCTCGCCCGTCTTATTTTGATATACCTAAAGTGAGACAGTATTTCTAAATCTATCTAATAATCGTTCATATATGAGTTTATCTAAATACCGTTTTTTCTTATGCCTAACTATTTAGTATTACGATTTTATTAGTACATCGATAATAATAATTTATCTACCGGTTACGTTTATCCTAGTCATAACATACACATATTAACTATTCAGAATTATATTTGGATATACTTACTTAAATAATTTTTTGAATTGTCAATAAAATATGCTTAAATTAATAAAACAAAATCATATCTGGAAACTAAATTTATGTTAATACGTACCTACCTTCTTAATAATATTTAGATTAGAGAAGATACTATAGATGACCTTTAATCGATAGTGATTCCTAATTGCCTAAAACGTAATCTAAAACGTATCTACGTATTAAAACATACCTAACTACATATTATATTATATAATAACTATACTATATAATATTATAATATGTATACTGGTGAAGTTTGTGTGTGAGTTTGTGAAGTTGTAGGGGGTAATCTTTGGATCTACTGAACCGATTTTGATAATTCTTTTACCAATAGAATGCTACAGTGTTCTTGAGTGTCATAGAAATTTCTTATCCCGGAATCCCCGTGGCAACTCTGAAATTACCGCTGGTGAGACCGCGGGGGAACAGTTAATACACAATAGGTATAATAGTGGTTAAAATTTTCTTTCTGGCTCCATCTCTGTGTTTTATGATCTTATTGTCTGGCCAAGTCAGCTCATTCAATATCAACATCAATGCACGTATCTGGTATTTATTAACAATGCCCATGATAATTGCCATTGGCATCATACACAGTTTATAAGGTCAATAAAACAATATTCAACTTTTACAAAGGTGTTCAGTGATATCTGTCTACAGAGTACCTATAGAATTGAAAAAAATTACAAAAAAGTTTGAGTTACAACTCGCGATTGGTTCAGATACTTATTCTTTTTTTTTCAAATTCATCTACAGTTCCATTTTTTAATTTTTTTCTTTGTATGGCTTTGTCTTAGGTGTCTCGCTAAAAACATTTTACTTTCAAGCAGTAGGTAGGTATAATCCATTATTATCTATGGATATAATGGATTATTATTGTTTATCACTCCCCGCGGTAATTTCGGAGATCCCGCGGGAATTCTTGGATAGAAAGTACCCTAAATCCTTTTTTGTTCCTCTAACAACGTGTAGTATGCAAAATTTAATGACACTTCACCCGCGTTGCTTTCGGAGTTCCCTCCGGAATTCCGTGATAAAAAGTACCTGAGGTAGGTATGTAATTTTTTGTCACCTTGACAACGTGTATGAAAAAATTTCATGATGATCGGTTGAGTCTTTAAGACGTGAAAGGCGTAACAAACAAGCAAACTCACTTTCGTATTTATAATATTAGTAATTCGAAACTTTTGAATATGCTATAGGTAGGTAGGTATATACCTACGCAGTAACGGTTGAAACATTTTTAATTAATCGATATTAAGAAACAAAACTAAATACCTATCATTTTCACAATTTATAAAAAATGTTTCAACCGTCGTGCGTCGATATCGTATTAACAGCAAGTGTAAAAGCTCACTCTGCAGTCACAGCACTTTTGCATTTCGTTGTGGCAGTCATAATATTTTGCGTTACCAAAAAAAGTACAAGGTTTCGCACCTAGATGTCATTGGAGTAATAATTTTTATATCATGGCAAGCTTTGACCTTTGCTTTGACGAAGAGCTTTCGTGACGAAGTATCGTGTCAAAAATACAGATGGCGCTAAATATACATATTATATCTTGAAAGCTTAGTAGAGAGCTTTTTGATCGGGTAAGTTGTTTAAGGGTAAGTGGAAAGAAATAAACGAATTGGTAATAATATACAATAAGACTTTATTGTTGTTAATTCATAGGTACCATCATGCATTAAATAATTATACACGTAGGTAATGCAACTTTTTATAGAATAGAATAGAACACCAAAATAACGTTACAGTGTGTTTAAGTACAAAAAATAGTGAAAATTGTGTTTTCAATTGTACCTAATGGGAAAAATGTTTCACATATTTTGTAGGTTTTTATTGATTTTAAGTCTGTATCGATATTAGAAAAAAACACTAATAGAATACCTACTACAATTTCAGCTCTAGGTATGTACATACATCTACATATGATTTTACCTACTAAAATACCCTGGCTACTTTGTATCCTTTTCTGTATCCTACACGGTAATTAGGTATGTAACTCTTGTTGCTATCATATTTCAGTTTCAATCAGGGAGTTGTCGAGTTTGTAATAAATTAATCATGTTTAGACAGCTTCAAATTTTGAAGTACCTAGGTATGTTTATTTTCGTTGATTTCTAGATATTGTAGGTGTCAAAACGTACTTTCATAATTAGTATAATCGCAAAACCGCCATGTTTTTGATTGAAACCGAAAAATGGAAATAAAAGATACATTTTTATATATAAAAATAAATTGCTGTTCGTTAGTCTCGCTACAGCTCGAGAATGACTGAACCGATTTGGCTAATTTTGATCTTGAAAGATTTGTGGGAGTACAGGAAAGGTTTAAACGGTGGAAGATTGGGAGTTCCTGAGGGATTTTCGAAACTTACGCGGGTGTAACCGCGGGGTACAGCTAGTGATTCATAGATATCAATATGATAACAAATTATTGAATGTAATGATACCTGCACCTATGAATAATAAACGACAGTTTCAATACTAGATGCAATTTAATTTCAGAACTACATAAATCAATAAAAAATATTATTCCTATACATTCAGTCGTGGAACAAGCAACATTCAATTTTTTACAGAATTAAACAAGAATAATGTTTATTTAAGAGCGTTAACACGTAGGTAGTTAATATAGGTAGGTACACATAGGTAATATCTATACATATTATAGTAAAACAGTAGATTTAGGCGTGTCTGTGCATTGAAAATATGGTTCAAAACCAGGATAACAAAGAGAATCCATTACAAACATTTTTGGAAAATTTATCCGTCTATTTGTCGGTTTGTTTGAATACGCATCACATAAAGACTAATGGATAGATTTAAAAAAATTGGCTTGAAGTGAAAATTATATTAAGTCCCAATATAATTTAGCGTTCCTGAGGGATAATCAGGGAGGGATTTCAGGCGGATCAAAGAGCTGGGAATGCAATTTATCCACACACGTGTAGGTACGTATATATTTATTACCTTTAAGTTTACTTTACGAAATTAAATATGGTGTAGAGAATTTGAGGGTCACTGATTACACGCAAGGGTGTAAAACTACCATTATTATTTGAACTCTCATTACATATTCTTAATACGAATGATAGAGTTCAAGTACTCAGTTTGTTGGACGACCGTTCTAGCGAGGGTGAGTGGTGACGGACGAATTTGTTGATCTTATTTAAATATGAGATTAGTTTAACTATGTTTGCTACATATATGTTGCAAGATGTTCACAGAGAGGGTACTGTATTCTCCATGTAGTGGTAAAGTTACATAACAACGTTATGTACCTAATACCTACTATGGGATCAGAACAAGAATTTGGTAGGTAATATAAGTTTGAATGAAAAACTGAATAAAAGGGATCATAAACACTTATGGTGGACATGTGTGGCAGATAAATTCATTAAGAATTTGTAAATAACTCTACATATAGATATGCTCGTGACTTCGTACGATCTTAGTTAGTTTTTGAAATCAGTTAAAACTATGTTGCAGAACTTTTGGCGTGCTATTGCTGGTGCTACGTTTTATAATATATATATTCTAAGCATTCTCAGGAAAAACGAACTGTTATAGTAAAATTCAAAGACAATTAGTAGATAAGGCTTGAACGATGAGTATATAGATCCTTACGAAGAGGCCGGTGAGTAATTATCAACCTAACAAAATGAGAGGGGAATAAATAAGCAGTGGCAATAAACAAAAACAACCTCATATCCATTAGCTAGGCGCGTATTTTAGCCATAACTATCACGGCATGGCGGTAGCGTGGTGTGGAGAGCAGTATAATTACATAGCTGAAAGTGTTCATTAATCCCCTCTAGTGCTCGCTAATCAACGGCATTTAATGGCCGAGGAAATGCGGGCCTGCCTCGTGCGAGGATTACTTGCGACGATAAAATTAAAGTAACGATCTTAGCTCGATACCTACAGGTAGGTATAATTAATCAGTAAGTACCTACCTTATCAGAGAAATAAGGTGCAGATATGCATTCGTTATTGACCCCAATGTTTTTTTCTTCCATGCCATTTGAAGGTTTTCTTATTTTAGGGAGTTTGGTACATTGAATTAATATAATTAATAGATAACATTTATCATATATAAGGTTAACAATATTCATTCTAGGTATTTTTAATATAGGTACCTACTAGCTGTTTCGGAATTTCTGCAGGAACACAAAAGTAGCCTAATTTACTTCTTATAACATCAGCTAATTGGAAGTAAAAGTTTCGTAAAATCGGTCCTTAAATAAATAAATAAGAACCTTCTCCTTAAAATAACCAACGCAACAAAAAAGAATTAGCGAAACTGGTCCTAGCCGTTCACGCTCATGATAGATCTATTTTTTACATAGATATAGTATACAAACAGTATTATAGTATTAAATTGATTGCATAGTCCCCATATTACAAGTTTGTCTTATTTGGGATAGGTATAGTAGACCGAGGCGAATCGGATCACAGGGCGAATCGGATCAAAATAAGAAATCTGTTGATAATTCAAATATCGCATCGACATAGAACGCACTCAATCGGCATTTTACGTCTATCCTCTCACCCTGCATCTCCCGACATAGGCAGTATTTCGATCGCGCTTGTGAATCAGTGTTGACGCCGCTCGTCAGCGACTCAGTCGTTTGTGTTTGTCGCAATTTTGACGTTCATCTAAGGTACGTACTTACGATTTCTTTGTGTCATATTACAGATTTGTGTTTAAACTCAACTAACATTGGTTTATATTGTTAAGCAAGGTGTCTATATTAGAGAACCAATTCGTTTTCAAGATTGATCATTTATGATCTTAGAGGTTAACGTCTAAAATATTCATTTCAAAAGTCTTGATTATGGGGCTAATCGGATCATATCGTCAGGGGCGAATTGGATCACACTTTTAAACTAATTTATTACATGTTTTAGGTTATTGATTCATATTTATTTAATTGTAGATGGTTCTCACGTACAAAAGAAAGACTGATCTCAAGAAACAATCAAAGAGGCTATAAACAAAGTCCAGAACAAAGATTTGACCTTATGTAAGGCTGCTGAGATTTTTTCAGTACCGTTCACAAGCTTACAGAGATGAATTGCTTTATTGAGGGGTATTATTAAGCGTCGTGGTGGACAGCCAGCTTTAGATTAGAATGCAAAAAAAGAAGTTAGCTGACTGGCTATTGCACTTGGCAAGTCGTGTCCTCGGAATTACACCCAAAGCGATACGTAAGTACGCCTTTGAATTTGCAGAACGTCAAAACTTAAAACACAAATATGACAGAAGTGCTGGAATGGCTGGCCAGGACTGGTTTCATCGCTTCATGCAAAGAAATAAAAAATTCGGAAGCCGGAGGGTCTGTCAAGAGCAAGGATTGGTGGTACGAAAAAGGAAAAGTGGCAGAATTACGAAATACGAAAAACGTGCTGATATGTGGGAAAAAAAGGACCATATATACATGTGAATTATATGCTGATGATTAAAATTGATCTCATTATTAATTTTCTACTGATTCCAAAACTATAGTGTTAAGAAACTCAAAATTTTGTTCTATGTTGTGTACGATCCGATTCACCCCGAAAATTGGGGCGATTCGGATATTTTTCTTTTTTTAGTTTTTAATTGCTAATTAAGAGAATATATGTGTGATTTAAGTTTTCAAATGTTTATTTCATAGCTGATTGTTACTTCTTACGTTTTTATCAATAAAAATAACATTATATAACACTTTAGTATGATTTGCTCAACTGCAAAGAAAAAGTGATCCGATTCGCCTCGGTCTACCCTATGTGTGATAAAGTCTAAGCATTATTATTAGGTATACTACCAATAGTATCTATAGGTACTTAGTTAAAGTCTTAAGGTCCGTTTATTCCTACAGACATTGAGGGTGCCAGACACGTTCTGTGCCAGACACATGCCAGGGCAGAAATGTGGGCAGAAACCAAAAGATACCGTTTATTTAGGTACAAAAGACGTCTGTACGGTTTCGATGCTCTATTCACCCTGCTCGGCATGTAATAATAATATAATATAATAATAATATAATATCTAGCCATATAGACACGTAGAGAAAATATGATCCGCGAGAAAAAAATATTTTTTACGCGAATATGTCTGTCAGTGTCGGCATTTTGCGCGGCCGTGTTACGATAGATAAAAAGTAGGTACGTTAATTCGCACTGAATGGGAGAATTTTTTTTTCGTGTGTGACGGAACGTATCTGGCACTCTCAATGTCTGTAGATATAAACAGACCTTTATAGGTACAGAGCACAAAGTTAAAAGTTTATTATTGTGTGACATAAATTATTATTATTATTCGACTGCACAGTAAACTTAAAATATAGGTAATTTAACTTAAATTTTTCTTAGACTGTGCCTTAATTTTTGTTCATAAAGTTAAACATCTTCGAAATCAATTTAATAAAAATCAAGACAAGTTTCTGTCAACCGATAGGGGATATTAAACCCGTCAGCCTTGCAATCAATTGCAACAATATACAGATTTATATAAATCAAACAAAAATTAAGCGTTTAATTAGTATGTTTTATGTTTTTTCCACTTCTTCCATATCTGTGGTAGGTAGGTAGGTATCACAGAGAAAATAAAAGAATACATTAATTAGGGAGGACACTAGGTACCTACCTAGCGGGGCAGGCGCACCACGGTTTCAAATGGTTTCAAATGAAGTTGGAGAGTTTGCGTGTGAGCGTTTCTAATAACTTCTTTTTTTGGAAACTCAAGTAGGTATATTTTTCCCACAATATTTCCAAAACTGAGTTTTGAAAACAAAAAGTAAAAACGATTACGTTTTTACTACGATGGCGTAGGTATATAACAATATTTCGTTAAGTTATTAATGTTTCGGTTTGTGTAAGAATCATTTGTTTCAACTCTAAAATGTTATAATATATAGATTATAGATATATTACTAGCTGTTCCCCGTGGTTTCATCCGCGGTAATTTCAGAGTTCTCGCGGGAATTCCGGGATAAAAAGTACCCTATGACCTCTGTACCCCTGACAACGTGCATGCAAAATTTCATGATGATCGGTTGAGTCGTTATGGCGTGAAAGCGTAACAAACAATCAAACTCACTTTCGTAAGGAGTAAAGATATACCCACCTAGGTAGGTAGGTTGTTTGGTAAATAGAGTAAGTAGGTTCCTCCCTTACAATAATCTACAAAATGCCAATTTCATATTTATAAGGACCTAATAAATTGATATCCCTTTTATCTGTTCTGTGGTACCTAGGTATACCTACCTATACCTGGCTGTGTTCCTGATATCACTAGTGAGAAGTGAATATATAGGTATACCAACTACCTGCTACATGTAAATATATGAACCATAAATATGAATGAACTTTGATTACATGTTAATTGCAGATCTTTCTATTTGTACAAATGGAGTTATTTTCTACGTTAAAACAAGAATAATTTTTTAAGGCTTATAGATATATTTATTACCTATATATTTTATTTCTTAATAAATAGTTAAGTACCTATCAAATGCTAGAATACCTACCTTTATTTTAAGGATTACACGACATTGTGATGATGACCTATTAGAGAATTCCATAAAAAATTACTTAAAATCATGTATAGGTACAATTATATTATATAAGATACTATTATTATTCATTGTATATTACTAAAAAAGAGATTTCTTCAAATTACTTTAGGAAATTAACTCCTAAATATTCACTTCATTTCACTAAATTCGGCTGGCACCCCAATCCACCCTCCGGAAGATCTTCGCCCTTGCCCCTGGTCCCCCACATCCGCCATTATACGGAAATGCAAGAATGCGATGCATGTACCATATAACAGTAAGCGCGAGAGAGAGAGATGATTACAGATTTAGGGTGAGAAAGAGAGAAAAAAGCTCTGTGCCGAGTTTAATGAAATACAGAAACAAAAATAGGGTGCGCCGTTCGATCTTGGTTGGTGAAGTCTTCGAATATCCCGCTGAGTCAACTTAGGCGTGTGGTCGAAAATCTGAAAAAATAAAATAAAAGACAAGTAAGCAAATTGAAAGGTCAAGTTCTACTGTGGTTACTGGTTATGTATAGTCGTGGCCAGATCATAGAATTGATATATTTTTCCTACCTTTGGCCTACTATATGCAACCATTTCATGATATGGCCAACTAAAACTGATCATATCGATTACACGTCAAAGTTTGATCAATTCTACGTAGAGATAAAACCACGATATAATATTATGTTTGAAAACAACGATTAACCTTGATACCGTTACGATAACTAATGAAATACAGTTATAAGTCAATGTCTCAAACTATAATAGTACCTCCCTAGTACCTAACAGTTCCTAGAGGTATGTCTAATAAATATGGCAAAGGTCTTTGAATAAAATGCAAGCCATGTTGTGAAGAATAATATAATTTAATTCTTACTTAAGGATTCTATTGCCACCTCATTGATAAAAAACTTTCGGGACTTAAAGGTGAAATTTTAATGTTCAATTGTTTATTTTCAAACGAAGAATATATTCAAGCTCTAGATAATTTACAAAAGGTCTGTAGAAAATTATTTTCATTCAGATTTAAATGTTACTAAAACAGCTTCAAAGTACGGTTTATTTTCGTACACGCGTTACTAAAAAAGCGATCACTATCGTACCTCGTATAGCGACCCCTCAGAAAAGCACTCAAGTGAAATTTCCGGCAAGTCAAATTGACACAAAAGTTTATTGCCCTCGTTATCGAGACCGTTACTTTATGTTATTTGATCGCATTAGAGGGTAGGTATGCTATCAGATATTGTATTTACCAATCTAATAGGTATAGCATATACCTATCTCCGCCTATACCTACCACTAAATCGGGATAGATTTTCAGTGTAAAATCGTTATCATCCATTCGGGAAAGCTTTATACGTGCTCACGCATGTAAAGTTGTAGGGGTTTTCTTGCCTTTTAGAGATGTGTTTAAAGGGTTTGCAGATCCCCTCTTAACCAGCCCCTTGATTATAAATAATTTAAATGCTTAGTCACGTTTCTACTTTTTATAGATATACTGTACCAAGTGGTTCGATCATTAAAATTTGCGTCGATAAATTTTGGCCGGTATTTACTGAATTTCATGTACTTATCTATTTTATTTACTCTGATATCGCTTCGGCCGTCATCGAAACGAAATATTTTTTTTACTTGTATGTTTTTGATAGAAGAATTATCTACCCTTACTTCCATGACACGTAACCATATTATAACCATATCACATGATTCAACATTCAATAATAACTATTATGGTGGATGCATGATTATTATGGTAGGGCAGACTCTAGTGCCCAGCTGGCTAGCTACCACTTTCAAGTTGAAAATCTGTCACCAAGCACCTAACGGCGTGTTCCGGCAGTCTCACTTAAGAGCTAGTTCCAATTCCCATTCCAGGTCGGCAACGTACCTCCAATGCCTTATGGTGTTGCAGATGTCCATGGGCAGTGGTAATCACTTACCACCAGGTGTAACATTTGCCCTTTTGCCTCCTACAACATTTGGGAAGTAACTTTTCAGCATAATTGATAATTTACCTACAATCCTACTAATATTATAAATGTGAAAGTGTGGATGTTTGGATGTTTGTTACTCAATCACGTAAAAACGGCTGAACAGATTTGGATAGAATTTGGCATGCACGTTGTCTGGGGTTCAGAGAAGGACATAGGGTAATTTTTATCTCGAAATTCCCGCGGGAACTCCGAAATTACCGTGGGTGATACCGCGGGGCACAGCTAGTCCTACTAATATTATAAATGTGAAAGTGTGGATGTTTGGATGTTTGGATGTTTGTTACTCAATCACGCAAAAACAGTTGAAAGGATTTGGATGAAATTTGGTACGCACGTTGTCAGGGGTACACATAGGGTACTTTTCTACGGGAATTCCCGCGGGAACTCAGAAATTACCGCGGGTGAAACCGCGAGGCACAGCTAGTTATTAATAAATTAATATTTTTTTTAAATAATTATTAATATAATTATTAAATTAATATTTCTACAGCTAATACGGCTAATATAGGTACTACTAACTATTCCCCGTGGTTTCACCCGCGGTAATTTCGTAGTTCCCGCGAAAATTCCGATATAAAAAGTAACCTTTGTTTTCTGTAACCCCTGACAACATGTGTGAAAAATTTCATGATGATCGGTTGAGCCCTTAAGGCGTGAAAGCGTTACAAACAAACTCACATTTGCATTTATAATATTAGTACAATACACCTAAAAAATGAGATTGACAATATAGGTATTACCATTCATTTACTATTCGTAGGTACCTATAGTGGCTATATCTAGTACAATATGTTCATCAAAGTTATGGATAAATTGGGCACTAACACAGTTGGTAATTTAGAAGTGGCACGTGTCTTTAATTACCGAGTGAAATTAAATTCGTTTGGGTGTAACTATAGGTATATAGGTACTAAGTACCTAGGGTAATTATTATATAACTTCTCATGATACATTTTTACAATTATATCAATGCGGGCGTTTTGACTTTGATAACTATACAATTGTTGATGATCCACCTAAATTGGATTGTTTTTTGTACGACATAAGACTCTACATAAACATTTTTAAAACCATTAATTTTCATTATAACTACGTGTATAATTCGATAATACTACTGTATTTTTATTTTATTATCAATACTTTAGAAAATCATGAACCTCTGTGTTAGCATTTTGATTTTATAGGTATATTATATGATTAAATTTAGCCCTTCTCCTTTTCACGCTTTTTTGTTTGTTTTTATTGTAACTTTTTACGGGTTCACTAAATTATTCTTTTTATTACTTATATCTTTTTACATAAATTGCATCCTACTAATATTATAAATGTGAAAGTGTGGATGTTTGGATGTTTGTTACTCAATCATGCAAAAACTGGATCTGGATGAAATTTGGCATGCACGTTGTTAGGGGTACAGAAAAGGACATAGGGTACTTTTTATCCCGGAATTCCTGCGGAAACTCCGAAATTACCGCGGGTGAAACTGCGGGGCACAGCTTATTATATATGAAATTCGTTAAGTACCTACCCAAAATATAGGTTATGAAGTTTTTACCTTCTTTACATACCTACTACTGTTGTTGTTTTTTAAAGGTGTAGGTATATCCTATTGTAAGAAGTAAGAACAAATAAGGACGAAGAAAGTTCCGAATATAGGTTTAATACAACTTGGTCTGCTACAATTATATTACACAGACATCCTGTAAACATAGAAAAGCGAAAGTTCGTTCGTTTCTTACAATTTCAAATCTTACTATATTATTTTACCTACAGCTACATGCTATACCTACTTACTATACGATGCATGCGATTACCTACCTACTTAAGCTATCATGAAATTTTGCATACACGTTGACATGGGTACCTATAATAGAAAATGTACTTTTATCCTGGAATTCTTTTACCCGAAAAACATAAAATGCTATGTACCTAGGAACGTAATGTACATATTACATTTATGCGTCACCTATCTTTGTAACTTTATAACCATCCAGTCGCTGGCCACAAAACCCTTCGTGAAAAAGAAAACGCAAGTGTTGTAGCTGCAAGAAAATGCTTTTTTCTTTTTCGCATATATACGAGCAATGCATTCACTTGGTTTACGAGCCCGCCGGTTGCTAGCGCAAGGACTAAAGTCGGTGCAACAGTATATTGTGTATGGTAAAGAGGTACCTTCCAACTGAGGTAATGTAATGACTGCGCAGTCCCAGGCAGCGGCCCCTTTAACAGCGTCGTAATTGCAAGCTGAAATTAAGTGTTATTTTTATAGTGATTTCTCTACTACCTACTACTTAGTTGCTTTTTAAGTAGGCGTAAAGCGTTTTATTAATTGAAATAGGATGGTGTTCTTTTTATTTGTTGCGCATTCGTGTTCTCATTTTTATACACATACGATTACTGCTCATGCATTATATACTCACTAAATGATAAATTATCCACATATTAAAAATAGTTGATCTTACAAATAGAGCCTATGTACTTAAGTATGTACCTACCTATTCTAACTATTAGTCAAAACCGTAACATAAATTCCAATAAGGTGATTATTTATTTATATATTTCAAGCATACCTACTAGTAAAAATCTACACAAAAAGTGGTTTTACAGAAAAACATTCTTCAGCAAATGTTGTACGAAGTTATTTCTTGATATACTTTTTTTATTACCTACATAGTTAACATAAATTTAGTTTCGAAAAACCAAGAGATAGATAACAAATAATATTTGACAAGGATCTCCTTTTAAAAAGTTCTCGTTTCACGCAAAAACGAATAAATAGTTTGAGTTGAGGGAAGATTAAAATTTATGCCGATACATACCTGACCCTCTGGAAGGGGTTAGCGAATATTTACGACCGAGATACAAGCCGGTGCCGACGCCGAGCGACGCATGTGCGAACTTGGTCCATACCATAACCCATAAAACGTGGCGTCATAAATTACGCGCAACTTTGTATGAACGTCGTACCTACGCAAGAACACCATCGCCGACGGCGGCTCGGCGCGGGCGGGCGAAGCACAACGACTCTTATGTACACAACCCACTGGATATTATAAATTAAATAGTATTTATTATCACTCTTAACTTTTGTTAAAATCCTAACTGAAATTATAAATATGATTGTGAAGATAGGTATTTGGATGTTTGTTGCTCAATCAAACTTAAACAGCTGAACGATTTGCATGTTTAGATACTATTTAGCTCCAATTTTTTGGGTTAACACAAATGGTACTTTTTATTTTGGAACAAAGAGTTCTTGAGTGAATGAAAGTCAGCTAGTTTATTAGGTATATTTTGATATATTTTATTATTTTAAAAAAGTTTTTTGTATAGGTAGGTATCTACCTACTCTATGTGTGCTCCTATACTGGTTGGTCCTATATAACGTGTTAATGAATTAACTGAAAACTAGAAAGTAGTTTGCTAACAATCAACTAGCGAATCGATGGCACTATGTTTTAATATAGGCTATATTTTTTCATTTTTACTAGCCCATGTCTAAATTATTTATAATACAATATTTGGCGCGTACGCCGCGCCGCCCGCAGCAAAAAAAAATCGAACCGGTATCGGTAGGCGCAGGCCTGTGCTTGGAATTTCGTAGATAGGTCGCCTCCAAACTAATGTTGACTAACTTTTGAAGTATAAATTTTTTCGACATAAAATATATTTTAATCATATTATTGTTTATTTTTTTAATGGGGTGTATCAGGTTTTTAGTTATTTCATTAACACGTTGTATATTACGATTAAACTTTATTGCATTGTTGCTTGCATTCTGGGGAAGGTTTAAAAAAAAAATGTATTACAACTATAGTTGGACAATCAACCCGGTGCTTGGGCTTAAACCCGATAAAACGCAGCCTTTAACGGTCTTTTATCGGGTTTAAATCTGCAAACGGAAGGCGTTTATCGGGTGTAAACACAAGCACCGGGTAGATTGCCCATCTACAATAATTGCAACGCATGGTAAGCTTTATTAATGTTGTTCGAAAATAAATTGTTTATTGGTAAGTTGGCGGCTTAAACTAGTAAGTATACGAAACAAAATTAATGGTTTTTGAGTTTTAACAGAGATTTATTTAAATCTATACAGTACACAGCAAATTAAACTGCAAAAGTAGAACCGTTTGACTAAATAGGTAGTATAGTTACATGACGTAAATAGGGGAATAAAACTCCCTAACCTTATCTATCGCTGCAGTGCGACCGTAACGCGTCCAACAATTCCATTCATACATCAAAAGAGAACATTATCCTTTTTTCCAGTCACCCATAAAACCTTATCTGAGGGAAAGCAAGGCGGGTAAGAGCGCGCAATCTACATAGAGCTGATAATAGCAAGACCAGTGCTACGTGGCATATCAAACTTCCTCAACGATGCCGAAATTGGGCGGGATAATGGAAACTGGTGGGTCAATCCGCGCTGGTCCGTGTTGGAAGTAATCTTGAAGGAGCACAGTGGGTGGTTTACGATCGCGGGCGAAGAAGGCTTTTATATTTATGAAGTAAGTTGGGCTTTCGGTGATATTAATCCACCTTTATAGAGGGAGTCCAGTCGCTAGCTGCTGATAGAAAGCACGACTCATAGTTAAGACAGTAAGTTAGTTAGGTATATTTACCTACTGAGCTGAAGCAAATGTTATTTTCAATTACAAGAAATTTAATAAGTTAAAGCCTTAGAAAGATAAATTTCGAGGTTACCTTATAAAAACATTTGATTTATTGGATTAATTCTTATATTAGATTATAAGCTACGTACCTAACTACTATCCGCCTGGTTACCTATATTCAAAACCAGTTGTTTTTGTACGATCAAAATTTTTTATTTTATTCCATTTAAAATTTGATCTGTTCTATTGGAAATTTTGATAATACCTACTTACTGCTGCAGTTTTTAAACCGGACGACAAAAAGAAGAGGAATATCTTCTATGATAATTAATATGTTTTTTATAGGGAGTGGTGCTAGTGGATGGAGCCTTATAATGCATTTAATCACTACCTAGGTAATCTAGGTATTCATTACGACTGAAATCAAATATAATATATATCTATACATCACAAAGCTTAAAAGTCATAATATAGCTATATATAATTTATATGTACCTGTATTTAAGTATAATTAATTCACAGAATACCTAAACAGAGGGGTCGAGAGGGCGAAATCTTCGGAGTGTGCCGACCGACAGTATAATTCGCAATTCCATTAGTTATCTGGAGAGACTTCGTGTTTATTGCGTGCCCTGCGCTACGCCTATACAATTTCACCATACTTAGGTGCATTATGTACTTAATATGTGTACCTAGTAACCTATCTATACATATAACTACCTGTACCTACGTGTTTCATAGCTGCAGGAAACAAAATTGAATGGAGACACGCAAAAGTTTACTAAATGCACGCGACTTTACGGATCTAATGTGATTAAAAATATTAACAATACTTTTAGGTACTTACATGTATTTTATGGAAATTTTTACCTAAACAAGTTGTTTAGGTAGATACAAATATTAACAAATTAGTATTACCAATCCAGGTAGATAATGTTATTATGAACTTAAAAGGAATGGTGGATTTATTTTCTAATTCTTTAAAGTGACATATTATTGAGATGTGACAGAATTTGGAGATAAGCTTTTCTGAAACCCTACAAAGTAAATATCTATCAGTTTTTATATCAGTTAGATGCAAAAATAAATAGGTATAGATTTTATTCTAAAGCTGAAGAGTAAGTACATTTGTTTGTGTGGTTGAACGCGCTAATCTCGGGAACTTCTTCATCTCTATTTTTATGTTGAATAGTCCATATATAGAAGAAGGCTATATGCCATATACCAAAAACGTCACGTTACGGAGCAACAATGAAAAATGTTGCAAAAGAAAAAAAAATGTTGTTTCCATTTGAAACTTCCGTTGCGTATGTTTTTCCTCAAATTAACGCGGGTGAAACCGCGTGGTGCAACTAGTATTACATAATTAAGAAGTAGGCGTAGACGACCATATAAAAAAAACTAACCAGTAGGTAAAGTATATAGTTAATTATAAGCACCAACCTTAACTAATTGGTGTCATGTATATTTCTGAATCACTGGTCTACGTCAAGTGTCAAGTAATAAAGCTCATAATAACAATTAGTAATTAATTACTGTAATCAACCCACAAACACATATCCCAGTTGCAATGGCTAGCACCTCACTTCACAGTTCATACAAGAGAGAGTTTAAAAATGATTATAGGTACGAGTACGTAGATACGTCATGCGGGGGTATTACTACAGGTAGGAACGTGAACGTTATCATATTTTTACGGGCTACGTGAAAACACACGCTTTTATTAGGGGGAAGTTTTATTAGGTTTTCTAGATTAGAAACGAGCTCAAACGGAGCGGGAAATGGGACGCATGATATCAACGCTTGCTTATAGGTATTCGGCAGAAAAAAGTAATATAAAGTGTGTATTTTGAAATTATAGAAATTCAATTTATATACCCAAAAATAAGAAAGGTACATACGAGACGTGTTATATTTCAGATCCGATTACTCGCTGCTTTAGCTTGCCAAACAACCAAAGGAACAATAAATGGAATTACAAAAAAAAAATAACACAGAAACTCCCCGTATGCCATCCGAAGTTAAGTCATGGTATTGGTATCAAGTCAACTTAATAATATTTGATTATATACCTAATCAATTTTTAACAATGAAAAAAGATTTTTCACTCCAACAAAGTTTTACTCGAAATATCCTAAAAGGCCATCTAGTAGGTATCTACATAATAGAATTATCTTCCTATTAAATATTCACTTGAATATTTCTGCATTAGGTGCGTATGATTTTTCAATACTGAAAAGCTTAATAACTTATAGATTAAGAGTCTAATCAATTGCCAAGCGTTCGAACTGTTTTTAAACTTATTTTGCTATAGGTATGTGTTAGAACTTAAAAGCTTTTTTAAGTCCAATACTGAACTTATGGCAAAAGATGATTAGAATTGGGCTAGTCTGAGAAAAAATACCTGGGTTATGACGCGTGAAAGAATCGGCCCGTATATTTATGGGCAGAGTTATTGTTTGAAACGTCTAAGTCGTAATTCCGCGACATAAACCAGGCAGGCTTCACTTTGCCCCCCTGCTGGCGCCGCACCGCCCCTACCAGCCCCGGGGATGCTGTTTTCCCCGCGCGAAATGGCCCGTTTGAAATTGTTGTTTTATGGAAGTTTTTAGTAGTTGACTTTGCTCGGGAGAAAATATAGAACAGCAATCTTTATTTAGATAAGAACCTATCTCCATAATACGTGTACGTATAGGTACCTAGGTACAACAGTCTTTTGAAGTCGGAAAATTAGAGTGAAAATACGATTCCAAGGAGAATTTTTGTGGAGTAAGTACGGTTGGTATCGAAAATATGAATATGAATGAATTCTTATGACAGTTGTGGGACTTTAATTATTATATACATTTTATTCTAAACATTTCTATTTTTAAAACTTATAAATAAATTCAACAACTGTCATAAAATATATTTTTGTGTGAGCTATTTTTGTGACTGACTAAACTTATAGGTAGGTAGATTAAGTATTTGGTTCAAATATGATAAGTATAGAAAACGTATTTGATAAAAGTAACTTTTCTAAGAAAACTTAAAAATATCAAATCCAAGAAACGAATGTAAGTAAAAAAAATATTGAAAGCCTATAAAAACTCGAAATAACGACCTGTCACAAAATAATATACAATTAAATTATCTTCACCATTTTTAAACTCGGAATGCGCGGTTGGTTCTCGTCTGCTATTGGTCGACGGTTGACAGCTGGATAAAATATGTTACTCTGAATGCCCCGGCGCGGCCCGAGGCAACGCAGCGGGTGACAGCATGGTGTCACTAAAATCCCCTAATGAAATTAAATTCCGTACGTTTTGGATTTGCCCGTAAATAACAGGAGAATCTAATCCACTGATTAATGAACACTGTGGAATTTCACTTATTTTTAATGTTTTAAAGAGCAAGGCGGCTAGATATACGCATTTCCGTTTTTTTGTTTCGAAGGATGAGAATAACTACTTTTCTTGTAATTATTTCTGTAAGTGTCGTTGAGGTCTTTTACTTCTGATACATTTTCTGTCAAATGTAGGTATATGGTAAAAAGCACATAAAAACTTTATAAATTATGTCTTCCACAACCTCGTTTTTATCTATACCTATTACCTACCTATTAACAATATTATAAAGAGGTAAAGTTTTTAAGTTTGAATATAGGTAGGTAGGTGGTAGTCCCTGGAACTATCTCTACGTATGAACCGATTCTAAAAATTATTTAATTGATAGGAAGCTACAGTATCCATGACATATAGGATACATTTATGTCGGTATAAAGAGTTTCTGCGGGAATAAAATGCTGTTGAAACCGCGGGGAATAGCACATCAGTTCTATGGTGTAGGTATTTGTATTATTTTCTGTCTTCAAATTCGGAATCTACGCAGGAACTCTCTATATAGAGTTTATAAAGCGTTTTTGGCTCTAAATTATCTTTCTTCATGTATAGTGTAAACAAAGCGCTTTTTGTCCAATTTGGCAACTTGACTAAATTTCCTTTTTAGTCCGTCGTGTAGATTAATAAAAAATATTGGACACGTATTTTTTCTTTTTTTTACTTAATCGAAAAATAACGGCGATACATTAAGTAGAAATTTCGCGTGATATCACAACCTGGTGCAGATTGTGATGTCACGCGAAATTGCTCCAAGGTTGGTCACAATATGATCAAACCACTGAGAGCACCTTACCTCGAAAGCGCCAGTACTCACAGTACAAAAATGGCGACGATTATGACGTCATACCACCTACTGCGGATACTGCAGCAGCATACTGAAAGTTATTCGGAACGAATATCAGGGCATTGGGAGCACTAGGCCAGTGCTATCAGCACATTTCGGTACATATCCAGTGTCATTTTAGTCATCTCTCTTCTTACGGTCGCCATTGAAAATCAGCGTCGTGGGACTTACTTCCACGGCATATGTTGAGTGACAGCCATTTTTGTATCAGATATTCTTCGTTAGTTTAAGACACACATTTGTATTTATATTATTTATGTTTTGGCATCAAATAATTTTTTCCTATTTATTCTATTCCATTCTATTCAAAATCAAACTGTAAGTAATAACATAACATAATATAACACTTTATTCATAAAATCAATTTACATGTCAAATTATATAATAAGGGCATAATATCTTTAGGTTGGCATTTTTATGGTACAGTCATATTCAAAAGTCCATTTATTGCTTAGGTAAGTGGATGCTACAATAGTCCTATCTATAGAAAATGTTCTCTCATCTCATACATGGCAATAATATTAACCTTAACACAGGTTACATGAAACTAAAGTAATAGTTTTCAAGCAGTTTATGATGAAACTCTTTTTTAGTAGAGCCCCCAAAACAACTGATATTTGTTTCAACGAAATCGTAAAAACCTATTGACCTTTATATCTGCATTATCATTAGGCAAGTATATATTTTTGCTCTAATGATAGTACACACGTCATAATTTAGGTTCGGGGAAATCCTCAAACATCAGGAGACATTTTAAAAACGTCTCAAATAAATGTGCTCGTTTGATAGAAGACATTCACAACAAAATTACATTTACGACGAACAATATCGTCGTATAGCGGCTCGGGCCACTCATGCGGAGCACTAAAGACTGGTTTACAACTCGTCTGATGATTTACTGGGTGCATTCCTTAGGTGCGCGCCCGCAGCTCGCCGCCGCTCTATTGACGGTGTAAATGTTTGTGATTAACCGTTAAGGACAAAACGTTTCAACTTTTGCTACTTAGTCGTTATAATCGACTGTCTCTAAAATAATTTGCGTAATCTATACTAATCCTTGCTATTATAAATGCGAATGTGAGTTTGTTTGTTAAGCTTTCACACTTATACTACTCAATCGATCATCGAGAAATTTTACATACATTATTGTTAGGGGTAGGTACATAAAAGCCTTCAGGTAAGGAAATTGAACACTTTTATCCCAGAACTACGGCGAGGATTCCGTAATTAATGCTGGTGACACCGTGAGAAACAGCTACTATTATGTATTTTCTAAGTAATACTATCTTGTATGGTTATGTACTTTATGTTTATAGAAATTCCGTAAATGATAGTTAAAACCGCATTAAAATCGTTCATTTGTAGTTTCAAGTCCTAGTGGACACAAAGATAGATGATATCGACTATACTTTGTTTCATATAATAAAGTAGGTACACATTTATTTATTTAGTTATTTATTCATTAAGTTTCACCCTCGCCAGTTTTGGAGTTCCCACGAGAATTCTAAGATAAAAAAGGAAGGTGCCTACCCTATATTCTTTTTGGTCCTACCTCTGACAACATGTAATGGAAAATTTCTTGATGATTCGTTGATTAGTTAAGACCATAAAAAGGTAACAGACAGACAGACACACACAGTAACTGGTGTGGATTTAAGATTTAAAAAGTGATAGGAAAAATATATGTAAATATTTAAGTATTTATTCTCACAAGGTATTCCTTGAGCGATAATATAATACTTAATATTATTATCTCTTTGAAAGCAACAAGTAACTTCTTATTCTTGATAAGAAGGTTGGTAATTGAATTGAAAAAAAAAATAGAAAGAATAAAAAGAAGATCTGTTAACGATTAAGATTATGTTATTTTAACGGATGACCCAACCGTTAACCTTAATTTGGCATCACACAATTACTAAACAAGTGAACATGAAGAAGTTTAATTATTAAAAAGAACGAATCTCAATCATCGTACCTTATTGCTGCGATGCTAAACTGGACACCGACTCAGCATAATATAATACAACGCGGCAGTGCTCGTTTTCTGCCAGCGGGCCTGATAAGGGAATGCATCCGCGCAACACCCTGTCATATGGTTCCCAATACATAATCTGTTCTTCTTTCTGAACAATAATCCCACCCATGTTTAAAAATAATAAAACGTAACTCATTTTACTTGTAGCGTAAGTCATAAATTAATGGAGAAAACCGACGCGCTGAGCGCTATCATAAATTAAAATACTTATTTTAATAAAAAAAAGTTAAAACAAAATATATTATACGAGTAGTTCAAACTGTTAAATATACTAGTGCAGACCTCTGTTAAATCCTGATGCTACAGATTAAGGCACTGATCTTTATGAGAATAGGTTATTTATTAAGCCGATATAATTTACGTGAAGCTCGAACGGGCTTGAGGGGTAAAGATTCACTTCCTTCCAAGCTGGCTTGATAAATCCATATAGGTAGGTGCCTACTGATATATGTGAACAAGAGTGTAGACTGCTGTTTTACGTACAATATACGTATAATATAGGTTTTATCTAATAAATAAATTAATTTGTGTGTTATATAGGTACATTACTTCCCTTTTTATCGATCAACGGCCAATTTTTTTAAATATTCTGTAAATTAAAAATTATTACGAAAATTTTATGTAAGTATATAACATTTTGGCTCCACACAGGTGCCCCATGTAGGAACGGCTTCTGGGATTAGATATAAATACACACATCATAAACCATTCATATCTCAATCTTCACATCACATAATATTTTGTGTTCATAAATCCATCTTTCAGCGTGATTTCAATATTTTTCCAGAGTGTCACATGCGTCCCGATTCCGAGGAATGGGATAGAATTTACGATCCAATATTTTTATGCAAAGTACGTCGCCAAATGTGCCGCGTCGGTGCCGGAAAAATACACAGCCACGTCCTTTCGCACGTAAAAAAAGGATGCGACAAAATAAATATACACGGAGCCACCCTTTTTGTCCATTAAACGAGTGTAGCTTTTTTCTGTTGCCTCCATAAAATGTGTCCCAATAAATATGTAAATCTGCCAAGAAAAAAACGCTGCCGCGACCGTTTCGAGAGTTTCACTTTCGATTGTTGCTTGTTAGACTTAATTGGCAACACTGAACGCTCCAGAGACAAAAGTATCACCACTGTGGAATTTTGTTTTATGTTTGTTACTCCTAAGCTACAAAAATGGCTATTTATTTTTATATTACTTTAATCATTGGGACAATTTCTTACAAGATTGTAGAACGGTAAACAGACTATCAAATAAAATCAATTAACTGGGAGATACGTATTTTTAGATGCACATGCTGTGGCAATCTACAATTATCCGGTTGCATAACAGTTCGAGTTGTAGAATTGAAATTGATGTAGGTGTAACGTTTTTGTTGTATATACTAGCTGTGCCCCGCGGTTTCACCCGTGTGAGATTAGGAATTCCCGCAGGAACTCCAAAGTAGCCTAAATTACTCCTTATAACATCAGCTAATTAGCAGTGAAAATTGTCTCGTCAAAATTGGTCCAACCGTTTTGGATATTCACTCGCGTGAATTTCGGGATTCCCATAGAATCTCTTTATATCAGGATTAGGAACCTTTGCGGACGCAGGCGAAACAACCCGCCAAAGTTTACTTACGCCAAAGTACTTAGTTTTTAATTGTAATAGTTAATTCATGTAAGCGAATATATATATTCTTACGAGAATAAATGCTCTTTAACCCGAAAGTTTCATCACAATCGGACCAAATGGTTTAGAAACGCATAGAGGACAAATATAAAAACATCGATTTTTATTTATAAAGATTTCAAATTATTAACTAGTTTTACTTATAATAAGAATCACGATATGAAAGCTACATAAATCCCTTGCTCCGTAGATACTTAGTTTACGGGGCTGAATTAGCTGAATCGATCCGCCCGGGATAGCAACCATTCTCTTCAGCAAAATCGGGCCACGTTCCACCCGCTTTCCTGTTGGTATATTAATTCAAACAATTTTTTTTCGGGAATTTCACCAACTTGTAATTTGATGAATATACCTACCTACTGATAAACAAAATCTACCCTAGTCGTGAATTTCTTTCGTTATTTAGTTCAGTACCTATACGTGTCGTTAAAACAAATTACGCAGTATATATAGGTACTATAATATGTAAAATTCGAAGTTGAGCACGAGTTAAAATCGAATACATTTTTCCTTAATGAATGGTATTGATCGCTGTGTGCGCTATAAGCAAATAATTTACGACTCGCTTCGCGTGTTGCTCTGAAGTGTGTTATTTATACCCCCTTTTTTATTTATGCCCCCTTTTTTCGCAGCTCGTAACGGCTAGCAATAAAGGGGACTTAATTTTAATTTCATGATTGGAAAGCTCGATTGGCGTGTTATGTGGCTTAATGAGTTTATGAAGGCATTGAGTGGACTATAACGGTCATGGGATTGAACGATTAGTAAGTTCAAGGGCGATGCTGAGATTTGGTTTTGATTGAAAATCAAATAAATATCTACCTAGTGAAAACGAAAAATTTCGCGTTATAAATTAATGTATACAGTATAGACTCTACATAAAGTCAATGAAATTGAGAAATAGGTAAGCTGAAAAATTGTAATACCTACTAAATTTTATTATGAATTCATTAAAATTTTCCTTAGATTACAAAATTGCCACAATATTTTAGATAGGTATAGATGCAGGACACTAAAAACGCTTGGTAGGTATCGAATTTCGTTTCAAGTTTTTTGCTTATTCTTTGGGTCGATACACCTAAAAAATACTTGAGAATACTAAAATAACTTAAATTAAAGCGTATCTTCATAAATAAAAGCCACTTGAACGTTGGGTTTTCTCGAAACGTAGGTAGGTATAACGAGCTCGGGCCGTGGCCCTTGTTCGTTCCCACCATATTGAAAAAGATAAATCTTAGCCTCACCCCGCCCTCCGGCTTCGCTTCGATCCATTAACTGTGCCGCTTTTTGTATGCGTAGGTATATACCTTTACTTAAGTAAAAACTCTTTAGGTAGATACCTACCTACCTAAACTCACAGGCAGAATCTCATCTCAAACTTTATTTTATAAGAACAAATTTAATGCCCCGCTTTTCGTACATAACCAACAACTTATGAATAACTCATAACATTGTATAATAACTCATCCGTGTTTTATTCATTACTGCAAATAAAAGAGAACAATGGGTTATCTTTTGAAACAAGTTAAAAAGGCAGAAACATACTTGATTTATAAGTCTCGTCATTCCTGCACGAGTTGTAAGCATGATTTTTATTCTCTTCAATATTAGCAACTTTGTTACATACATAACTGTGGAGTCACTTAGCGAAAATATAATGGCGTATAAAATCGCATAAAGAAAACAGTGTTTTCAGAAAATAGTTGAGTATAAAAGGAAAGTTGTAAGAATGTCGTAACTTTAGGACATTAACTTTGTGAATGGTTTGAAAAGAAGCCATGGCTATAGAGAATTGTTAATAAAGATATAGAGCAAGCAATGTATTACGGAACATTAGCGGAGTTTTACGACGGTCATGATGGCCGATTTGATGAATGCACCCGAAATAACATCAGCGATGATTATTGTGTCTCCGCGATTTAGAAAACTATAAATTATTGTATTTTTATACAGGTTTTTTTTAACTAGGTACCTACCACTCGAACAAAAATCGGAAAAAGATAGAGCTCAAGTATGATTAAGTATAGGCGATAGGTAAAACTTCTTCCACTCATCAGGTACTGAAATTACTCTCCTGTCTATTTTAATAACATATTATCACAGTACTTTTTAACTTATTTTATAAAACATGAGTAACACCTAAATATTAAAAAGCTTAGGTATATACCTATCTGTGTCATACATGAGTTTTCTAGGTTACTGAATACGTCATGACTAAATAATCATTTATGAAATTTTCTGAGTTTTTAAAATAAAAGTTAATTTTGGCTTATATGATGAAAATAATTAATCTATAGGTACCTACTTAGATTAATAGGTGAAAATAAAATATACATGGGTAGGTATTTAGCTAACTCAAATCAATTTAGTAAAAGTAATACGAATAAAATCTAAAAGCACTAAATTATAAAAGAAAACGTATAATACCTACCTACCTAATCTACCTATCTAAATAAAAACCCCGATCGTTAAAGAATAAAAGGTTAATCATGATCTCTATAGGTACCTACATGCGCATCTATTGTTCATATAGTACATATTCGTAATGCTTTAGAACCTATAATTAGAAGATTTTTGTAAAAGATGCGTAATATATTATGTAATAACTACTATATCCAAGTTCATATAGGTATAGGTATCTACTCCTACCCATTTCAAAACCGGTAATAAATGTCAAGCTCAGGATAATATTTTACGACGGCTTAGGCAGCGATCCGAGAGGCGGGGTGGGTAGCTCCTTCCCTTATCTCGCCTCGGCTCGCTCTCACAGAACCTACCAACACATGTGCATTGACAGTCAAATTTATCGACTTAAAAATATCCAACCAGATTAAGAAAGATACCGAACATCCGACGTGACCGTTTGTACCTAAGTATAGAATGAAATATTATTTTAAGATAAGAATATAAACTTTTCTGAAGAATATACATAATATATGGATGAGTAATTAAATGAAATGTAGGAAACATTTAAAAATAATAAAAAAAACCTGTAAAATCAGTAGAAATTCTGAATTTTACTGATCGTTTTTTTTGCATATCTTTTCTACTGTGCCTATAGGTTTTTTAGAATACCTATACATCGTGTTAATGAATTAACTGAAAACTAAAAAGTAGTTTGCTCAGAATCAACTAGCGAATCGATCGCACTATTTTTGAATATAGGTTAAGTTTTTGCATTTTTGCTATCGCATGTCTAAATTATTTTTAATACAATATTAGGCGCATAAAAAAAATTCGAACTGGTAGGCGCGGGCGTAGCGCTTGGAATTTCGTAGATAGGTCACGTCCAAACTAATGTTGAATAACTTTGAAAGTAAGAATTTTTTCGAAATAAAGTATATTTTAATCATATTATTGTTTATTTTTTTAAATGGGGTGTATCAGGTTTTTAGTTAATTCATTAACACGTTGTATAATAAATGAATATCTATCGCTGGTTTAGAAACAAATTGGTTTTCGTAATTCGGAAAATACCTATGAATTCAATATTTTACGAACCCCTAAATCCCCAAGCTTTTAAAGTCACTATCAGTGAAATTGAATTTGAAGTATCTTCAGGCATTTTGTAATAATATTATGTAGTATTAGATAAATATATAGATACCACGTTTGCTTGATTTTCAAGACACAAGCTTACAATTAGTGTGGGATCAAGTACCGGTATAGGTATCTGTGTGTTGTGAAGTGGATTATTAGGTATTTATTATTATTCTTATATATATATATATATATATATACTTATTATATACCTCCTATATAGGTATAATATTTATTCCAAATTCAAAATTTCTTTATATTGATTGGTCGTCACAGTCGTATAATACCTAATTAGGTATGGATTATAATCCATGCTCAATTTTATGGAAGTAATAGGTATGAAGTTATACATTATTTCCATGCAATTTGGTTGGGAAGCAGAGATTTCTTAATGTCTCAAGCACTGTGAAAAATGACACTGGCCACAAAACACGAATTCACGGGTAAACGTCGGGCAACTATAAAAACAATGCGGCGAGTCAACAACTTGTGATTGGAATAGTTAAAATATTGAAATAGTTACGAAATAAGAAGCTAAAATATTACCTACCTATTTGTTTGGAATAAATAGTAAATGATACACCTAATGAGCGCAATAACGGGGATCCGTTTTATCTATACCTACCTACCTAGGTTTCGGTTTAAAGATCTTTATTATACTCATTAAGACACATGCCACTTACATGAGTACATTAATAAAATTTAAAATCAGTCACACAGAACAAAATTGATAGCTAAAAAAATCAACATAGTGTAGGGTAGGTAAGTTGCAAGTTAGCTGCGAGGAGACGATATTTCAAGTGCTGACAATATAAGGCGGTGGTCCAAGTTATAAAAGGTCTTGTTTTTTAATGTGGTCTAACAATTTTTTTTGAAGATATTAAGCGAACTTGCATCTTTTATAATTGTGGAAAATTCATTATATAACTTTGCTCCCGCAAACGTAACGGCATTTCGTCCATAATTAGTACGAACACTGGGTAATACAAGGTGGTTTGCGCGACGTGATGAGTATTTTTGTATATTTCCTTTTGTGGTAAAATTTATATTTGTGTGGATCATGTAGTGTATTTTCTCGTGGTATAACCACCTAAAATTTAGGGATTCTCTCGGGAATCCCGAAATCCTTACTTCAAGTTTGAAAAAGTTACTCAGGGATATTTTAGCGTTCTATCAATGAAATATTTTTTAAGAATAGGCTATTAAATTTTTAGTCCCTCACGTAAATTAATAAAAAGTCGGTTAAAACAAATATTAGACGAGTATTTTTTTCTTTTTTTACATAATCGAAAAATAACGGCCATACATTGAGTCGAAATATGGCGTGACGTCACGAAATGGTACGGTTTATATGGGGTTATGACGTCACGAGCCCATTCCTAAATTTAATGCGCTTTATAAATTGAGTATTTTTTTTAATAAATTGAAAAAGCAAAAAAATACGTGTCTATCTATTTATTTATTATACCTATGTATGAAAATGAAAATGAAAAAGCGTTTATTAGACACAAGCAATGTATATGTAACTGACGGAACCATGCCTATTGGATCAATTGTTTTAGATATTCATTATAAAAAAATAGTCAACATTTCCTTATTTTAATACTAGTACTTGTAAATAAGAACTTTTTGAAATCAATATAGAAGGTGTAAGTAAAATTTTGGGATCTAACTTGGAGAATTGTATAATTCCTAAAAGTATTTTTTTTTGATATTTTTGGAGCCGCTCGTGAAAAACAATCCATTGAAATATAATACACTAGTTTCTGTTCATTTTATAACTACTTTTAGGTACTTAATGATTAAACAGGTAAATAAAGACAAAAAAATAAATAAAAAATTGTAATCCTAAGTTAAAAGTATGTACAAGTCATTGCACTCAAGGATCTCTTGAGTGGTTTGAAGTGTTCGGTCGCCATTACAGATAAGTTTAAATTGAAACCTCTCATACCATCACACATTGCCTACACATAATGGACGAAGTTAATAAAATGTCAAAAAAGCCATTCCCTTCTCCGATATCCATAGGTTTTACGAATGTAACAAGCCATGGAAATTATTTTTTTACTATTGAGTTTGGGACGACATTTTATGTTATTCATGGTCGCACCAAACTAGATAGGTACTAGTCAGTAGGTACATAATAATTTACTGTTTTTTTCCATTCTGATCAACGTATTTACTGCTGAATATGTTACATATTATTTACTTTCATTTAAATATGTTGGTCTAGCTAGGACTTTGCTATTAGGCATACAGAAAATAAAAAATGGAGCATGGAACTTGTTACCGTAATCCAAATAGTTTTAAGCAATTATGTTTTTCTGAATACAGGAGTTCCATTGTTGTCTATGTTCGAAAATAGGTATAATCTAATTTAAAACATATAGGTACCTACGCTTTGTTTCATTATCGGTAGATGAAATGAGGAGTTACAGTAATTTGAGAATATATGCGTATTTCAAGGGTACAACAGAGGTGCCAAGGCAACTTAAAATACCACGCGAGCAGAAATACGGCGAAGAATTTAGTTTACAGAGCTGCCTGCAGAACTCTGATGAAGCATGCTATGTCTATTTCTCAAGCAGTAGACCCTCAATCACGATTGCGACATTTCGTAGAGAGTAAAGACGATACTAAATAAGTGGTTTTATTTGCATTTCACCCTTTTTACTTTTGGGAATGGATTACCAAAAGTTCCGAAATACAAAATCATTTTTTTATTTGAAAAAAGAGCCCAAATATGAAATATCTATGGACCATTGTCTTTTAAATAGTGGTATTGATATAATTTTTATAGGTACAAACTTTACCCTCCTATATACCTATGTATGAACCGTTTTAGAGGTTTATTTGCAAAAAAACACTTTGCAAATACGCTTGCTTTCTTTATAATATACTAGCTATCCCCCGCGGTTTCGCGATTTCATTTTATACTATGTAAAGGAAACCTTATGCAGAATTTTAAGTTTCTAGATCGAGCGGTTGGATCTGGGAGTTGATAAATTAGTCAGTCAGAACATATAATTTTATACTAGCTGTGCCCCGCGGTTTCACCCGCGGTAATCACGGAGTTCCCGCGGGAATTCCGGGATAAAAAGTACCCAATTTCCTTCGCTGTACAACATGCATGCCAAATTTCATCCAAATCCGTTCAGCCATTTTTGCGTGATTGAGATAATAGCTCAAACGCGCATTTTCATCCAACTTGCTTCAAATTTATAGTCACTGCTCAGCTCCTACGTGTCTTAGCGTTATGTTATATAGCCTCTAACCTGCCCAAGAGTATGGACTACAATCGTACCAAGTTTGGTTAAAATCCCTTCAGTAGTTTTTGACCTATGCGTGCACATACAAACAGACAGACAGACAGACAGTCAAACAGACAAAAAAATTTACTGATTGCATTTTTGGCAATCAGTATCGATCACCATTCAACCTCCAAATTAATTAATATTTTGAATATATATTCAATGTACAGAATTGACCTCTCTACAGTTTTATTATAAGTAGATATAGAAGAAGAATAGCATGTTTAGAGCGTAAAGCAGCAAACTCATTAGATTGAATACGGGTATCGTCATGATTATTATGAAATGTAATTGGAATATTACCAGTTTATTATGCTTTTTATTATCGTAATGTTGATACATTTTGTACCGCTTGAGTACAAGATTAGTTGAAAAGCAAGCCAAAAGATGCGAGAAGATACGGAACGAAAATTTACATTTCTTTTAAATTTTTTTCTCAAAAAAGGAGAGACACAAATAAGAACAAACAATCGCTTTTTTACTGTAGAGAGTGTCCTTGCGCTCATTTGGGGTTGATATCATATCATTAAAAACTTGGTCGATTTTATCAATGGTACCTACCTAATACCTAGGTAATTTGTGGATTTAGAAAATAATACAATAAACAAATTACACTTGCGTTTAAGTGGTTTTGTACCAACTCACTTTATGACTAACCTTAAATATAGGTAACGAGTTATATCATCTGCATCTGTAGAATTTTCTTCATAGCCATAGACCAGAGACCACCACACAGAAAGACTTTTGACTGCTGAGATGTCTAAAACAATCACGTTTCACACGAAAACTGTATTTTATTTATATTTTAAAATGACTACACTCGGTTGTGTTTCAATATGAACTAACAGTGTGTTGTTGTGAGCTCCACGGCAGAGTTATATGAGCCGTCAATAAACCAAACCGCATCTATTATTCCGTTTCGGACATGGCCTGCCTTCGCCAGCTGACGGGGAAAATACAGTTTATGGCCCAAGTTGTATAAGTTTCGGTGACCTAAAATTTTTTAATTATTCTTTTGTACGTTCTTAATTGGGTATCACAAACGTGTAGGTACATTTCAAATCGTACCTATCTTCACAATTATATTCTATAGTGAATTAGATATTTTCGTTATTTCGTCAAGTTCAGATCATCATCTGAGCAGCAACGCGTAGTTATTTTGTTACATTTAGTATAAAAACAAAGTTTTACGAGTAGGTAAGTACAGTGCAAACAATTGCTTACTGTCTATTCACAATTTGACAACTTCACGTAACTGCGAAGTATCTCGGAAACAACGTGCCGCTCGAAAATGTGAACCACGTACCAATATTTAATAGCAAATATCGGTCCTTAGATCCCATACACACTTAAATATTAGAACATGAGTTCGTTAATCCGGCTCAAACTGATGTAACGAAGCGGGTAAACACACTGTGTGTATTCGACTTATTAACAGATCCTCACCATGTGTGTTTATTGGAATCGAAATGACGTAAGGCTTCTATGACGCAGGGACGCATATTCAACTGTAATTTTAAAGCGTTTAAATGGATTTTTAATCAACAATCTCTAAATTGCATTTTCTTGGATCGGGTCAGCGTTTATTGCACCCACTGGCAATTCATCCTGAGTTAACGTTTGACTAATTTGTGAAGTATTATGAACGGATCATAAAATAAAACCGCTCTAATACACGGTCTTATCAGCTGTTGGATATTGATTGTCATAATTATCTATGCAAGTACTAAGTAATCAGGCATGGCATATCTTACCAAACCTGCCATATTCAGGTACCTATCTACTTTAAAGTTTTAAAACTAAAATTATCTAATAGAGATTATGTACCTATAATAAAATATGCGATACCTATATGTATATATTTTATAAAAGTCTTAAAGATCCGTATTAGCTATAAAAGGTGTTACTTATAAATAAACCACACTTAATTATTGAATAAATAAATACCTACACTTCAAAAAATATGTCAGAGCCGCTGAGAACACCAACGGCGATAATTGGCGATTTAATTAGCTTTCTCTTGTTTCAAAGCCCCGAGTAAACTATCACTTCAACAACAACTAGATATGGACGTGTTACTTCACAGAAACTTAAACATCAACTGATCACCACTGGCATGTTCACCTTGAACTCTGTTTTCACTTTTCGCATTGAAATAAACCCGTGCTTTATTGTTTCGTTCAGTGTTATGCAAATGAGAATAGCCAACAGTAGCTTGTTTATGGAAAGGTTTCCTAAAAATGCTAAAAAAAAATAACGAAAGTGAAAGACAACTGGGTTCCATATTGTGCGTGTCGTCACGCATCCTTCTTACTATTGTCAGTATAAATATTTACGTTGCGACATGCAAAAGAAGTTTTTACTCAACGGCTACCGAAAGGTCTTTGTTATTTAAAACAACCCTTTTGGCAACTTCGAGCCGACTGTTTGTTTGCAGTGATAAGAAACAAAAGGAAATGGAGTGTGATGTGTCAAATTAGTCGGCAAACAATCTGTTATGTTTGCTAAATGCTTTTTATTTAAGTATATCACTTTCGTTGTTTTTATACCTTTATAAACTTGTTTACTATCTACTTATTAAATTAAATTTAATTTTTGGAGAATAAATATAGGTATTTACGAGTTTAGGATATTGGCAGAGATCTAGCTATCAGATTCTAAAAAGAGTTAGGACCTATTGTTTTTTTCTTTTTTTTTTTCTTGTATTTTCTTTCATTTGAATAATTCAAGCTATGTCAAATGCATGTCTATCTGGATAAGAATAAATTATATAGAGCACAGCGGTAGCCGGTCGGTATTAAAGTTTACGACAGGGATGCGAGACGTCATAAAACACGAGATAAATTCAATCCGAGACCCAAGAAAAACAATCCACTTCTTTTAGAAACTACATGTTATCGAAATCAACTATCTATAGATACCTAATTTAACTTTACATATTGCTAAATAGATTAGCTTTATTGTCATATAGGTAGGTTAGCAACTACAAGTTATAAATCAGTGGTCATAATTATAAGGTCAAACAATTTTTTTATTTTTTTATTAAAAGCGTTTACGAAATATATAGGTAGGGATTAACAAAAAAGCAAACCAAAAATCAAAAATAATAAAACTTACATAGCATTTATTAAACCAATAAGGTTTATGTGTGAGATGAATTGCATTTTCAGTGTAATAAATCATCTAATTATATTATTGTTTTTTAATTTGTAGGTAATATCTACCTATTACTAACCCTTTAATTTATAAACCTAAAAATAATATTTAATAATATACCTACCTAAACTCGAAATACTTACTTAGCACCTATTCCGATAAATTTTTAATGTAGAGTTTTTACTTAATTTACTGAATAATCATCGGTAACTAGATTGATTTCATACTAAATCTACTATTGGGCGTTTGAACAATATTGGAAAATTTACAATTTTATTAACAGTTCCATGGTAATGTTGTTGTACTTCCTAGTCATTCTAGGCTTCCTGGTGAGTAAAGTCTGTCGGGATGCGCTTGCGCCACGCGTATTCTTGGCTACAATTAGCGGCACACTCTGCAAACAGACTCGCCACTCGCCGCGCATACAGCGACGAGATTATCATAAAAGCAACAAAAGTACAGTTGGCATAACTGTTAAAAACAACACCTCACTCTCCTCATACTATGTTATAGAGATGAGAGCTAAAGCTCTGTTTATGACTGATTTATTTTATTTTGATGTATGGGACATATACCTACCTACTTTTATCTTGAAACTCTTGTTTCCCCGGCAATAGATATAGATAGATAGATATTTTATTCTCTCTTTAAAAATTACATTTAAATTTTATGTAAAAATTGAATAAATTCAATAAAGAAATTGTTAATGTGTTTTAAAAATTAAATAATAATATAACAGAAAAAGTCAAGTAGAGACACCTTAGGTAGTAGAAATATCTGAAATTCATGCAGAGAAACAGCGGAGAAACACCAATTTTGTGTATACTTACGAATAACTAGGTCTTGGAATAGCATATAGGGTAGGTACCTACTTTAATTTTGATACCTACTTCATATAAAGATTTTCTGCAGGACGCGAGTGAAATCGCGAGGAAAGTAGCTAGTAACATAGGAAGTCCTGTATAAGTGCACAGCGAGGAAATTGTAAATCAAAATTACTCACCTAATTACCAGTTTATTTATGAGTGAATCAAAAAGTTGTAAACCCATCAAAATGACCCATGTATATTGACTCCAATTAAATGATACGCTGAATTTGATTCACCAATAAAATTGGATTCATTATGTACCTACGAGTAGTTGGTTGTGGGCAATATTTACATTTGATGTTGTAAAAAAGACGATATAAAAGCGTTTCATTCACGTACTTGCAGTGTTTCTGTACAAAGTATTTATACCTATTAGATATGTAGATATTTTGGTATCTAACGTTTGATCTGCTCACTAATACCTACGTATATAATAAAACTATTAGGTACTAGATAATAAATGAAAATACCCTAGATAGATCATTTTTTTATTTTTGTTCTGAGTTTTAATATTTTTAAGAATGTTGAGACACTAATGTGTTTATAAGACAAACAGCTGTCAAAACTATTCATATAATAAATTGTAGGAAATGGTACCAAAAGAAAATATTTTTAAGAAAATATAGAATCTGATCAATACATAGCTACTTACGTATCTCTCTGAGCGACGCTTAATTTAAGGTTTTATAAAAAAGTTGTGTGAAACGAACGGTAGAGCTATTTTCTAAAGTGACCGACTGCGAAGGGGATTATAAAACAATCAACTGAATGTCGGTGACTCCATCATTAAAGTCATTATAACAAAAGCGCATAATTTAACACAGAATAAACAGCACATAACATTGCTTTTAATTCGTGAGATAACCAAAAGTCGTAGTTTTTATTGTAATTAATTAATTTAGGTGGCCACTATATCCGGTCAGTAAAGTTTGATGAATTCTTTGGTAAGTAAACCTTCCGTGACTGATTAAAGAAAAGAAGAACTTTTTGATTTATTATCTAATATGTATTTAGGTATTTTAACACACATACGTACCAACCAATAAAATGTGTCGCTACTACTAAGGCTCTAAGAACGCGGGTTTTTGATACGGATATTTACAAAGATGTAAGTGATTCAAGAATTAAAAGCCTAATTTCACCGTTAAAAGTAAATTTATGAATGATGAAATTAAAACATGCATTGTGCAGTTAAAGCTCAGAGATGTTATATGTATGTATATGTAACTAGGTACCTAGTATCTGAGACAGATTACGAAAGTAAAGAAATGTGCGGTTAGTATATAATGCATAAACTAAATAAATATTAAATATCACTATGGTTCTATTACTTTCATTTACTAATACAAATATTTTTTGTGTTTAGATTATATTAATAAATTTCTGATAAGTCACCCCAAGAAAATCATGCAATATTCTGTGTACGTGTACGTACATATAACACAGAACGATATAAGACTTGATTCAATTTACTGAATCATTTAATAAACTTTACTAACTCACTATGATACACTAAAGTTTTAACCGTGCGACAGATTCGCTCTACCTGTTGGTTTCAGTGCATTAAAGAAAACAAATATCTAAAGATTCCATTTCACGCTGCCACATAATCACGTTATGCTTTGGGGATCACTTCTTTCTTATTATTAGTAGTAGGTATAGATAGATAGACAGGTCGTGGAAGAAAAAGGGAAGAAGGGATCGGCGCGCGCTTCAAGCGTTCAGCGGCGTACAGACGCGCGCCGCCCGCCCAGCCAGCGCCCAGCGCTGAGCGCGTACCACGCACACAACGTCAGTCGCTGTCGCCGCGAACGGCCGCACTCGTACGCGTCGCGTTTAAATCCACATCCAACAAGTACCAATAACATAAAACAGTGAACCATAATTAATTTACAACATAGTAAAAGTGATGATACAAGTTTATCGACTATAAATCTGTGCAGTGTTGTGATCGCGTGTCGCAGGTAAGTGATAATTGCTTAGACGTATGCCGCATTGTTTGTTGAGCAAACACTGTCGTTCGTGTGAATCTTGTACAGATAAAGAAATGTGTCGGGACTCGGGAACCATTTTAGTGACAGGCTCGTGTTGACCGTTCGCATTTCGAAGCGTTTGGCCGGGTTTTTAACTGAAGTTTGTTGGTTAGGTCTAAAAATAAATTAACTGCAACTGTTTTGATGTTTATATGTACCTAGTAAAAACTAGGTAGTCCTATTGATATTACTATTGAGAGATTTAAACAACCTTTCGATGAATTGAAAGTATATATTGAGTGTATTGACATAAATAACACTTAAAATGAAAAAAAAGCAACTCTATCAAACGAGCTGCTTGGCAAAAGTTTAATTTTTAACATGCTGCTATTTAAATTTTAGCTGCTAAATTTTTCTGTTTCATGTATATTTTTTGGATAAACCTGGAAAGCTTATCTGTACATAGTGATTTATCATAAGATAATAAGCTTAGCTACTAAATAAAAAAGCAACTTACTGTTATATACGAATATGTTACGAGCTTTAAAACCGACGGAATGCGGATTCATTACAATTCTTATACAAATAAATTTGAAATGTTTACCACTGCTACTCTGTTTGGTAGGTACTATTAGACAATTGCTAACTACGTACAAATATTATTTCATATAGCTTGCTGATATAGGTAGGTAGTTACTAGTTAGGTACCCACATATATATATATAAGTTTTATCATTTGTACTCATAATTTTATCCTCCGGGGTTCACTCGTGGCGATATCGCAGATATTTGGCGTTACTTAAAAATTTTCGTATCTGAGTGAAAACACGAATATTTTACATGGTACTTAATATGGTACAATAAAAAATTGTTTATATTCACCCATACCGTTGCTTTGGTATACAGTACATATTTCTCCAGAATTTTGCCTCGAACGTAATTACGCCCTTAAACAGCTTACAGATTGGTGTATGCTAAGGTTACTCCAAGGTCAATATTATTCAAAGGATATCGTAAGAGATTAATTAGGGCACCTACCAATAATATCTAATATCACAAACTGTTGTTCACGTTTCATTGCTATCGGAAATTGTATGTAACGGGACAAAAAGCATCATCCTTTCTAGAACTTTAGCTGCCTCTATACATTTATCTAGTAGTTTTTGCATGATGCTTAGGCACATAGGCAAATAGAAAGACAAAAGCAACAACACAAACTCTAGTTATTTTGGTAAAGATTTCTCCTGCCGGTATAGAGCCGGTAGATAGCCTATTCACGCGGCCCCGTTACAGTTTTTATCTTTATAAATAAAAATGAATGCTTGTATGTTTATTCTCTACGCGTTTCTAAACCATTGGTCCGATCGTAATGAAACTTGGGCGGGTTGTTCTGCTTGCGTCCGTAAAATTTCCTGATGTAAAGACATACTGCTGGAATTCCGAAACTTCGAAGGTGAATCTCCGAAATGATTGGATCAATTTTGACGGGACTTTCACTGCTAATTAACTGATGTTATATGGAGTAAATTAGGCTACTTTGAAGTTCTGAAACTCGCGCGGGCCAAAGCACACTAGTATATTTATAATGTTACATGAAATTTTGATAATAATATTAAAATTGGGAAAAATTTCCAATAAGCTGCTTGACTTTAAAATTTTGAATAGGTAGTGGATTTGTTGTTACAGTTTCAAACATATAGTCTTCTCTTAACTTAGGTAGGTATGGCAATTTTTTTAGGGACATGAAGTGACATGATTTGAAAAAAAATTCTGATGCAAATGTAGAGTCGAAACAGTATTTCTACGTTGCCATGGATTGATAGTAGGTATGAGGTTTCTTAAAATAATGATTTGGAGCAATCATTCTAGACACCTGTCATAGTATTTTGTACTTATTGGTTTTTAATAATAAAAAAAAAGTAATTCAACTCAGTAGAATGTTATGAATATACAGCCGTGCCAAAATTTCGTTCTTAAGGTTTTCAAACCTTTTGATCTAGGGATACTATTTAAACACAAGTATTAATGATTCGTACCCACGCATATATGTACCTAGTAGATTCTATATAATTTAAATATTTGTGGCCTTCTTCGATTTGAATGGAAAATGATTACAGAACTTGATTACGGAATAAATAAACTTACATAATTAGTATTGAGGTACCTATCTAATATATCTCTCATTTAAAGTAGGTATATCAATTATTTATGCTTGGGTATTTCTATGTACTTCTATTATGATTATAATATTCATAGGAAATAAAAGCATATGAAGCCTTAAGGTTCAATACTTTATTTAAAGCAGCCATCATAAGATATTAAACTGTCATAAGAATAGGCCATACAAATGAAGAATGATAACAACAAATCGTAAATGCCCCTCAGTGGAAGCTTAAAAATTGACCTCCCGGGTCCTAAAGATTGTTTTATAGCATCAATGTTGCGCAACGAGTGCCGAGATTGCTTCGTTCCTAATCCACCACTTGGGTGTCTAGTTTTATATCATACGGCATAAGGAGTGTCATAAACTACGTGTCATGAAACTATACTATGTTTACCGTTTCGGAAACCCGTTTCACACCAACATGAGTCGTATATCGTTATGAATAAAGATGTTTATCGCAGTAAACTTGTTAGTTTAGCTAATACTAGATGGGCCGTGCACGTGGGTGAATCGACCTGAGACCATTATAACTTTACGGCTAGCGTCATTCATTTAGCGAATAGTGGAACAGATGGATCTAAATAATTTGCATACGTCAAATGCATAGATATCTATAGAAGAATAAAATGTTTTGTAGTTTAAGGTTTGATTTTCTTACTTTTATGATTTAGATTTGCTGTTAAGATTTGTATATTAAAAGCTCTTAGACTGCGTGTAATGACCTGGTGAATGAAAACCTGTGCAATTTTTACGTAGAGATCATCTAAGCTAAAATGATGCGCTTCTCCATCGGGTATACACACACGCACTACCGTTAAAATATGGATACGACACATATAAATCTGGTCTATCTATTCATCACAAGTGCGCAATACTGTCGCCGCACTCTCAATATTAAATATTATTATCTGATACATAATTTCGCACATCTAAAACCGCTATTGGAGTAGTGGAGCGCGTCATTTTAGTTTAGATAAGCTCTACCTATATATAGGTATCTAATCTTGGTGGAGCAATCATGACTATTGACTGGACCACCTTCCTCTAGATATGAAAAAATCTATAATAGTGTTAGGCAAGACAAAAGCTACTTTTGTACTTAACTGATTAAATTAAAATTAGGTGCTGATGGACATACTTAATGCTATTTCATCTTAAAACTGAATTTTATGGAATGTTTTATTTAATCAAGAGTGGCAATAAACCGCACATAGGTAATTACAATCGTGTAGTGAGTGTAAATTTGTGGTGGCACGATGTTATTTCAGAAAAGAATCGGCATTTAAACCGGTGAAACGGTGGATTCTAATCAATATCCAATCACTGGTGGGTAATAAAGTTAACTAAGCGGGAAATTAACTGAGTCGGCGCTGGGGAACTGTCTACACGGCTCTACCTAACTAGTATTTACGTTATATGTACCTATGCCTCTGTATTTATATGTGTAGATGCGTATGTGGCAAGCTGGTATACTTGGGTGGGATTGCACATTTATAATTTTTATATTTATTACTATGAAACGCATCGATAATAAATATCTGATAGATCAGTTCCATCAAAAGCACAAAATGGTTCTAAATTGTTTGTTTAAAACTTAAAATCTATTGTTTTATCTATGTGTAATGTGTATGTAATAAAATAAAAATCAAACTTAATAAAATCAAAATTGTTTTTGATTTTATTAAGTTCTGTAGCCGCATCTAATATTTTCAAATGGCTCAAATTTTTCACGACTTTCAGTTCGATTTGTTCTATATAAGTTAATAAGACGATACAAAAAGCATTCTTTTCATAGTTTCGATGTTCATAGACAGTGAAAGATCCCAATTTTTCCATCTACCATCTTTCAACGAGCAATTCTTATGTATACATATATAGATATATTAGATTAGGTATAGGTATCTAACGATTTTCATGAAATTATGTATGCAGAGGATTTCGGGAGCGATTAATCGATCTAGCTAGGTTTCATTTTTAGGAAATGTCGTTTTATCCGTATTTTCAAGCGATGAAAAATGCTTGTTTGGTACTGTTTTTTTACTTAACAACTGATGGCGCTACGAGCAAAGCTTGGTTGCTCAGATTTTGTCAGTAAATCAACAACAAATAGGCAGCTAAGTTGTAAAAGAAACAAGCTCTATTTTTCCAAGCATTCAATGCACAGTTCAGCGCAGTGTGTAAAACAGTAAATACTTACGAGTATGCAGGGGCACATTTATCGTTTCAAAGAGCAATATTAGAACACAAATCACCTCAGCACAGTAACATTCACTGGCGGCAAATAGCCAATGATTTTTCAACTTTATGAACATTTGAGTCTATAAATCGAGTGAACTTAGGTTTTGTATTCCCCTATAAACGCTTACAAATGGACAGTAAAACAGTGTTTAAATCAGTATGAACACACTCACCAACCTATAGGTACCACTAGTAGATAATTTGTGATAGCACCTGTCACCTCGCTATTCAATGGAACTATGAAAAGAATTGTAGAATTATGTAGAGCAGGGAGTTTCCCAGGAGTCGACATAAAAACTGATTTTGAGGGACAACGAGGTCAAAAAATTACTATGTACCAATTAATTAACACTAGTTTTTATTTGAAACTTTCAAGATACTTTAGGTACCTATACAAGTTGTGTTACTTGTACCAACTTGTATACTTAAGTATTTTTACGTAATTTGTATGAACAATTATATTAATTACATTTAATATTTACTGAAGAAAACAATTGTGGAATCATATAGAGCAGGGAGTTTCCCAAGGGTCGACTTAAACAAAAACTGATTTTGAGGGACAACGAGGTCTAAAAATACCTACCTACTACCTAATAATTAACTCTAAGTAGTTTTATTTGAAACTTTCAAGATTCTGTAGATATACGAGTTGTGTTACGTGTACCAACTTTTATATTTAAGTATTTTTACGTAATTTGTATAAATAATTATATTAATTACTTACACTTAATATTAACTGAATTCTATTTCTACTTATTTTGTTAAATTTTTAAGAGAAAATGATATCAAGTTTACTCACTTAACCAACCGCAAAGTTTTTAAATTGGTGAGTATTTTTTATGAATAGGAAAAGAACTATCAGAATCTACAGATAGAATTCTTAAAGCAATTTGGCTACGGGGGTTTAAGGTATCAGTTAATTGTGGAAAAGGGATATCATACCCAAAATAGTTTGGAAATACCTGATGTAGTGTTAACCTCTTCCACCGCCTTGTATTGATCGCTTTAACTTACCTTCAGTGTCACACGCTATAGCCGTGATTTCTCCTAGTATGCGAATACATACTTAAAATAGATCATTTAAAATCAATCAATTAAATCTAACAAATATAAAGCTATAAGGACTGTACCTATGTATGTACCAACCTATAATGTTATTGTAAAATCCCGTATATTCGTTAATCTTAGGTTTTTTAAGAGTATCCTAAAATTTACCATTTTAGACGGTAAATGTAGGTACTTAAGGATTTATAAAAAAGAGACAACTTTTTCGGGTTTTTATACCTATAGGTTAGGTTATAGGTTTGTATACTGGTGACCTAACGCGCGTAGCCGGATGGGCGTAGCGTGCGCGCGACGGCGTAGCACCACATAAAATGAATAGGTAGGTGAGTAACAGGTATCTACAAAGTGATGTAATTAGTAGGTACTATGTGAATGGTATAGAGAACATTCAAAATGAATAATGATCACAGATCTTGACGATAAAGAGTTGAGATATCTTAGGTTTTACTGGAAAAGCTTATCTATAGGATTAACCGTAACAAACTTTTATAGTATTATATTATCTGTGCCCTTTGAGAAAAATAGGGCTGTTCGGTAAAGTTCGCGATCGAATAGTTCTCCACCGAAGATTGGTCAACAATATTTCTGCTACCAGTGTTCGGTTGGGCACCATTATTTGGTCAGTTTGGTCTCCCGCAGTTTGCCATTGACACCGTGCGGGGTCGGTCACTGTGCCTGCTGGTCGCTGATATTGTGTCGCTAACATACTTATCCTCGGGCAACGAAGAGCGACCGAAACCTCTTCGGTCTGATTGATTTCGCTCCGTCATAAGTAAATATAGGTATTAATAGGTAATATAGGTAGGATTAGTGTTTAGGGTAGGTACCTACATATTAGAATATACTAAGAAAGAAATAATAATATGCAAAAATTTAGAACTTTTGGATATACTTAGGGGTTATACGTAGGTAGGTAGGTATACGTATATACCTAATATACTGATTGAATTTCTTGATATAATTTGTACTTACCTATGTAGAGTTTCCAATTTAGAAAACCTACAATACCTATACTTGTCTTGTACCTATCCCTTTTTGTCATTTTTTACTTTTTATTAAAAGTTATAGGTATTAAGTAGGTAGGTTTGTATTTATTGTAGGTATCTACTTATATTGGGTATAATATAACAAAAGTTAGGTAACATGTTACATAGTTTGTATGCACCGTATCAGTTTTATTTGTATAGCTTAAAAGTTAAGTTATGAATAGCTACCTAGCATAGACCTAAAAGTACCGATTTACCTTCTTGTCGACAGCGAACTTCACATGATTTGATCAAACTTAAAACTGACTCCACCTTCATAAATGGACGCAGATAAGCAATAACATCTTAACCCACAAAATTAAGTTATTGATTCAGAACGATTTATTGAGAGTTAGGGAACGTTTTTTAAATATGTGTTTACCTTATTACATTGCTTAAATATGTAACTCAATATTCAACATAAAAAAGGTTGACACAAAATGGCGCTATACTTTTAAAATACGATTTACTCAAAATTTCTCCAGTGTGGGTTAACACACTATTGCCTATCTATGTCCAAATAAAGATGGGACCGTAGCTCGTAGCAAAGATGGAAGCGCATGTAGGCGGTAACTTTTGGGCGGTGGTTGTGGGCGTGGCGTATACTTGTCCGACCCTTTACAAATGGCGTCGAACTCTACCAATGAGAAGTAGGCTTGATTTAAAAAATGATTGGAATCTCAAGAAACCATTTTGTAATTTTGTATCACACTGGTTGCTAGGCAACTGTGATTGGGAAGCTTTCTGAAACGATTTTTTATCCATTATTAAACATCAACAAAATGAGAACAAGCTTTCGTAGTAGGAACTTAGGTAATATCTATGTACTTAGGTATTATTTTTATGGAAACACTTTATTAGGGAAAATACCTATTACTTAGATGAGATGAGATTCGCTTTCACTTTGATTTGGTTTAAATTATTTTAAAATTATTATTATTTTGATAAAACTGAGATTTTATTTAAATTGTCTTTCTAAAATTTTAAGTACCTACCTAGGTATTATAGCCTGATAAGATAAGATAAATTTAATTAATAAATAAAAATCATATTATTGTACACTTTGAAGGACATCTATAGTTATCTTCATCAACTACAGCAACTAGGTATCTAAGGAAACTTAAAGTCATCCAAAGAATACGTTAAACGAGATACATAAGAAAGCTTAAAAGCTTATTGGTTCTAAAGCTTTATCATAGATGTCGCATTTGCCGCACCGTTTAAATAAACCAACTTACTTTTAGTTTGTTAGTAACGATATAGATGGCGCTGTAACACAAAACGTTGGAAATAATTATATTGATGTACACAATATTGTCAAGATATTATTAATATGTTACCAACATAATTTAAGTATCAACGCAATGTTTTATTTGCGAAGTAACAAATAACTAAAAAAATAATACCTATCACATTGTGGCTACTAAGTTGAAAACCTTTCACTGGTTTGTTTAGTTTACGCTGTCTAAGTTTATAAAATCTCCAACAGATGGCAATGCGATGGCACCAAAAAACTTTTCTTTGGGTACCTACCTAGTGAAAGATTATTTTTTATCTATACAGCATAGTAGGTAAGGTGGTACCTATTAATATTATTATTATCTGTGATACAAGAATATGAAATTGTTAGTGATAAATAACTTTTGCTAAGCATTTTTCTCAAAAACCCACACCTAAACCTACAGGTTTTTGGGAAATACTTAATAATCTACTTAAAAAAAAAAAATTGGTTGTTGGGCAACTCTGAGCATTGGTATGAAGACCTATAAAATTTAAAGCATTTTTCAACAGTATGATACTATCTCAAATGCATCACCGACTTTTATCAGCCACTTTCAGAACTGTTTCAGAGAATTAGAGTTGAAGAAAAAGCAGGTCTTGTGGTAGCTGTACATGCGTGCCATACCTACTATAAAATCTCAGACTAATAAATATACTACGTGTAAAGGGAACGAAAGATAGGAAGAGATTGGTGCCTGGGTTATAAACTGAGCGAATTTTTATTAGGTATATCAGGTACCTATATTGATAGGTAAGTATTTACCTAGATAGGTAAGTAGGTATAAGGTATACCTAATTTGTTGCTATTTTTTTTAATCTTAGCAAACTGAGATAATAGTTATTCTAATTTAATGAGTTGATAAAACTACCGACCAACCGGTAACGGAGTCAAGTTGATGCACTGTAGGAGAACCAGAATGGTTGGGCAGCAAATTATTATTCTACCCTATTGTAGAGCCCCAAACCGATCGAATCAACCGAACTTTGATCTCGACAAACAGATCAGCCGACAGAGGTAAAATCACTATCCGGAGACACGTTAGTGTCTCGCGCCAAGTAAACGTCCAACATATGGCGTGAGACAACGTGTCTCTATAGGTATTTATTCACTTACTTCACCAATCAAGTTGCAACCACTGTTACATAATTTTCGTAGAACTAGGTATGTCTCTAATAGGTAGCTAAGTAGACATACAGGGAGATCTAAAGAGCGATTTGTTTCATACCTACATTATCTACAGGTATTTAAGATATTTTGATACATAAATGTTAAACAGAGTTTGGGTTAGGTAACATTGGATACTTAGTTTATACAATCATTTAATTTTGATCTTGTATGAGTACGGTTAATTTTAAACTTAATTAAGGTACCTAAGTACACTCAAGTATCTATATTTTGTATTTTCATACAGCTACTATTGAGACATGCTTTTTCGCTTTTTCACACAGCATTATGAAATAAATATCACTACCTACTTAAGTATATCTAGGTATAGGTAGGTAAAGCGGACGATAGATAAGAATGAAGATTTATCTGTGGTGTTTTCCATTGCGCCTTTATCACGAACCCGTAAGAGCTGTTTTTGCTTGATATCACAAAGATTGCCCAAAAGGCATGTGTAGGCTAATATTTTAAGGGGTGGAAGCAGGGTGGCTTCCTTGTATTGATCGACGGCCATATTTGAATGGCGCATGCTCGATGCTGGCGCAACTGTTTGACTCACAATAAGACGAGATGGCGCACCAAAGAGGAAATAATATTTCTATATATTAGATAATGGACATACTTAATCTTTTTATCACTTAGAATTAGTTTAATAATTTAAATGTTAAAACAGTAGGTAGGTACCTAATAGATTTCACATTATATGGGTCGAACATTATTTTCGATGATGATTTGATTTTTAAAAGGCTTCCATAAATACTACATCTATATAAATATACCTACTACTGCCGCAGGTAAATATATTTTTATTATTCCATCAAATTTAACTAACAAAAATTTATATAGTTTAGTTCAAACGTAGGTAGGTACCTATATAGTTACTTTGCCTAACCTAAAAATATAGTACCTTTAACAGCCGTCGGCATTAATCGACGGCGATGGGATAGTAGGTATCTACCTACGTAGGTACTATTAGCTATACCTATTATTCATAAACGATAAGTACCTTATTATATAATATTTGTATAATTTTTTTTTTTTTTTTTTAAGATAAATACATAGCCTTACCTATATTCGTTATCAGCGCTGCACTTAGGGGGGTTAGGATTTAAGCTGAGCTGCTACTGTTTTTAGTTTATTTTTTCTAGCTTTTCCCCGCGGTTTTACCCGCTTTAGTTTCGAAGTTCCCGCGGGAATTCCGGAATAAAAGTATTTTTATGTGTGACCTTTTCTATGCAAAATTCCATGATGATCGGTTGAGACCTATAAGGCGAGAAAATAACAGACAAACTTACTTTCGCGCTTATGATCTGCCCCCCGCGGTTTCATCAGCGGTAATTTTAGAGTTCCCGTGGGAATTTCAGGACAAAAGTACCGTATGTCGCTCAGGACTACCGTAGCTTCCTACGTAGGTATACCTATATGTGAAAGAACTTTCATAATCAATTCAGTAGATCCAGATTACCGCCCTACAACGTCACAAACTCACAATTCACAGCTCATAATCTCACAAACTTTAGCTCTTTATAATATTAGTATGGATTTGAATGGATATACATTATTTTTTTACCTGGTTGCCTGATGACCGAGTCACTAGGTGATATTAGTCATTTTAAGATGTTAATAATTCTTACACTAATAAATTTATGGAGGAAACCAATCATAGACATAAAATAAAACATTTTCTCTAGGTAGAGTCACTATCTAGAGTAAAAATGTATGTGTACAGATGACGAAACATGGAACACACTCTGCATTTCTTCTTCACAATTACCAATAAGTAGGTGAACCATTCCAGTTGGTATGGTAATTTTTTCTTTCTTCCATGGTATTTTCTGTGGTTGTTTACGCAAATGACTTTACATACAATCTACTGTCAGATGTAGGTATAGTGGGTATCTATAGACAGTTTCATAGGTGTTAACCGAATTACCTTCGAGTATAACGTGTGTCTGCTATAAACTTTTAATCGGTAGCAATAAAGATAAGTTTTCAGGGGTATTATAATAAAATACCTATTAGATACTTTACCAAGCGTCAACTGTTAATAAGAAATTTTATCATAATAATATAGATATTTACTATCTGTAAACATCGTAATTTTATCCTAACTACGTAACTACTAGTTAAATAAATAACTAAACAAAAAAAAATTACACGTAAAAATGTTAAACACTCCTATTATTATGTAGGTAGAGTAAGGCAGTCGAAGTTACAAGTAGGTAGGTGCTACAGCTACAGTATAAGTAAAATATTCTCTAAGATGACAAAAGAGGGTCTTGTTTTATGGGAGTTATGAATAAAGCCTTAGGGACGGGATGGATGTTACAGTTCACAGCCGGCGCCCTTTTACTTAAACATAAAATTATGCGGAACACACATACCTAACTACTTGCCAATTCTGCAAATACCTATATACATATAATAATACGTATACACTCATGGAATAACCTTCTGTGATAGGTAATTCTATGAAACATCACAGAAGGCCTCTGCGGTATGACTGTGTAAAGAATGTAGAGCAAGATATTTAAAATAAAAAAAAAACAAAAAAAAAACTAATTTTCCGATTCTTCGAATACATACTGATCAACTTTTTTGAACTGAAAAGTGGTAAGCGCTAATTTTGTTAAAAATAAATTGTTAAACATTTACATTAATTTAAAATGAAAATGAACATTTGGTCTTCAGCCTGTTTTACCTCAAATAGCAAGCCAAGTAAACAAGCAGCTGAAACTGAGGGTTAATGCTGTATTAAAGGCAAAGAATAGAGATTATATAAAGAAGCGACACTCTCCATTTCCCACCAATTTCATGCCTCCTCATACCCCGCGAAAGTTTCTTGGAATTTCCGAGGAAAATTGTCACATGTAGAATTTACATATTGTGACAGTAAGTTATTCATTGAGAGCTGACAGTTACTGTCAGTTCGCTATCAACTTTTTTTTTAAATATTTACTGTCTACCAATCTCGTAGGTAGGTACGTAACTTTAGTACTAGGTATCTTGCTCATTTTGTACAAGTTATACACACCTACTATATGTATTAGTTGTATTTTGGTAACAAAACAAACTTGTTTTCTATTCTATTCTAACTTCACGAAAAGGGTGTGCGGTATTTAATAGTTCGTTGCCCCTTGCTATATAAATTTAAATACCTATAGCTCGTACGTACAACGAACGAGCAGACGTCTCCCGTCTGCGGTGCAGCACTCCGTTTGTATATAAAAAATCCATTTCACGAAATGATCGAACCTACTTTTCCAAAATTAATTTACTATGAGTATAATATATACATGATTAGATAATATCTATTTGCAGTTTTTTCCAAAATAATTCACTATGTGTAGATAAACTCTTTCAAGATTTAGTGTAATAAGTTATTGCCTATGATTTTAATATGCCATGATATTAATTATTCAAGCGTAGTTATGTGTTTTGCTGTTTTAATGGTAAATTTATTTAAAAAACGAAATACCTAAATTGTTGACACCCAGTTAGTTAACATTCCCTTATCTAATTAAATAATACTGAAAAAAAATCCAGATTTTTGGAATTTATTTCCTGTGTTATTCTAAACATTATTTTATTTTCATTATTGCTCTTTTCTGAAATCAATGACATTTGAAATTGTCCAAAATCGATCTTCTAATTAATTTAATGATATAGGTAAACACAGACCTACTGGTAACAACAATCACTACAGTTATACCTTTAATTCAATAATAATAATTAAAATACATGAAATATTTTATTTAAATAAAATATTACTAACAGTGACTGGTAATAATAAATTTTATATTTTACTAGTGATGTCATTTGATACCATTGTGAAAATATAATTGTGTTCGAATAGGTAAACAATGTGTTGAAAATCTTTAACAAACCTCTTCAAAGTATCAACTATAATCATACCGGTGCAGGTATAAATATATACAGCCGTCCCCTTCCTGCGAGAATTCCAAGACGGGATCGTCGCTCGTGTCACGTGCTAGCCAAAGCTATAAAACCCAAGTTCCAAGGTTCGTGTGACTCCAGCTCTCCGGTGGAAGTGTCTTTTTTCATTTTACATTTACCTATCTATCTATATGAACTGCTATACTTTTTACGTTTCTGCCGGAACAAAGACGTTTGTAACCTGATAGGTACCTATTCCTTGATATAAGTATATTATCTATCACAAGCAAAAAGAAAATGTATAGTGTCTATACATTTTTACCTGTACCTTGGAAATATTTAGTGTTAATCCTATTGGTAATTTTAATTATAAGTAATTTGTTATTTTTACAACTCTACATTTATTGAAATCTGCTACTTTTGCTTAAACCTACCTATGCAGTAGTATGATATTTTTTTTTGCAATTACGATAGACAGTTTTATTGATAGAAGTTTTATTATAAATATAGATATGGAAACAAAAATAGTGCACAATTATTTACTTAAACAACATTTGTGTATTTGTCTGAGCATTCATCATAATACGAAAGTTACTGCATTTAACGAAGACATGTTAAGAATCGATGACAGTATAAGTGTAACTAATATTTTGAATGCGTATATGAGTTAGTTTATTATAAGCTGTTAAAAATACTGTTCTCATGTAAAAATTCTACAAATACTTTTAGTGCTTACGTATAATAAGATACTCCTTTGAATGGTATATAATGTAACATATGCCCAAAATTAATTTAATTCACGCTGCTTTTACGATGAGATCAAGACGGCTGGGACCGACGGCGGTGGGTCTTGTACCGGAATGGCATTTGATAATTAAAATCTCCAGAGCGAGTGACATTTATACTGATGCAAGGTATCTGGCTTAATGAGCAAAGGGCGGAATCCTTTTGAACTCTACATACAACGTTCTTATTAACTCTTCTATAGTAGATACTTATATAATGTAGTAAATATAGCTTATACCTATTTCATCCTTCCTATAATTATGTTTTCTGCTAATCCAGATTTTTTTGTTACGATGAGATCGCTATTACCTACGGCAAAAAAAAAACGCCCGACTGTATGATGTATGACTAGACTGTATGACTAGTCGATAAGAGCTGTTATAATAAACCAAATATATATCATGAGATATTATAAAGTAAAAAAAATATCTGTGTACTATCTATCTATAAATAAACTAGGTATAGGTTCCTAAAATGTTGAAAGCAGAGCTATACTTAATTGATCTATTAGAATCAAAGTTCATCGTAATAAATAAGTAGGTAAATAAATCATTCAAATTAAATATTCTTTTAATTCGTGTGATTTTTTGGTAAAGCATGATCAAATTAGAATTTGGTTTATCGGACCATTTAGTGGTATTACCTCTTCGAAAAATGCCATTTCTGGTTCATAACTTCTCACTATCGTTATAAAATAAATCCATACTAAAACAAAAAATCCATTGGGTAATACGTTTAAAGTTCATTGACTTAAATTGAATACGTAAAATTTTTGATTAATAGAGATTTCTAATAATAACCACAATTTTACTAGCCGTTCCCCGCGGTTTCACCAGCGTTAATTTAGGTGTTCACGCGGGATTTGGGATAAAAAGTACCTGCCGCATGTCCTTTTCCGTACCTCTGACAATAACTATGTAAAATTTTATGATGATCAGTTGAGTAGTTAAGACGTGAAAAGGTAACAGACAGAAAGAGTTATTAAGTTTTTATAATGTTAATTACTTTCTTAGTATTCGGATTCAAAATAGTTCAAATGAGTGATTTCAATAAAGATCTATATACCTATGTAGTCACGATCTAGTACTTGATTTGAAACTTGAAAAGTGGCCATAACATTACTTACAACATCAAGGAAAGGGAAAATAAAAATTAGAGGCCAGAACCAATGGCCATGAACTTCTAGTGTTCCTTTTTACTGTGGCGGCAACTTACCATTAATTCGCAAGTAAATCATATTACCTACTATACTTACTCAAAAAAATACCAAGTGAAGAAAAAATGTCCACAAAAATAAATTTACAGTTCAAATCTATTATTGCAGCGGTGGTAGCTAGAACACTCCATAGTAAATTCATAATTGCTGAAAATGCCGCTGCCCACATGAACCAAACTCCTGTTATTGCTTTATTCTGGAAATCAATTTTAATACCTATATCCATAATCCATATAATTTACAATTATAACAATAATCACCAGTTCAAAGGCGGTTTTTGTATAGTTGTTTAAATTAGCTGTTTTTTTACTTTACTTACTATTTATTACTAGGTACTATTTATATTAATTTCAAAGATCCCGCAGGAATTTTGGGATAAGAGTACCCTATTTTTCTTTCCGTACTCCTGACAAAATATACCTAAAATTTCTTTCAATTCACAAACTTTGCAACCCCATTTCTCTTTAGGGGTTGAATTTTCTAAATTTTTTTCTTAACGCAAACCTACGTTACTTAATAAATATTTGTGCAAAATTTCATGGTTCTAGACCCAGTGGTTTCAGCTGTGCGTTGATCGATCAGTCAGTCAGTTTCTGCTTGAATATAATATGTAGATGAGAACCGTAGAGAGTTGATAGCGGCAACATGTCTTATATTTTGTTTGGAAAACAAATATTTTTTTTAATAAAGTGTAGAAGAATGAGAAATTAAAAATACAATTTAGACACAGGTTGGTGATGCCTTTTTAATTCAATAGATTTGCCTAATACTGTTGATTTTATTATAAACTAGCTGTCCCCCGCGGTTTCACCTACGATAAGTTATGGGTTCCCGCGGGAATTCTGGGATAAAAGTACCCTATGTCGGTATGTAAAATTTCGTGAAGATCGGTTGAACTGTTATGGCTTGAAAGCGTAACAGATAGACAGACAGACAAAGTTACTTTCGCATTTATAATATTAGTAGGGATTGTATTAAGTAGTTTAAAGCGACATTACACTATAGTAATAAACTGTGGGATTTTATGTATTTGAATTTTATCTACTCACTTACAGCGCATATACCAAACAGGAATATCAAACTTGCAACACTTAGTGGCACATCCATCACGAAAACAGCGTTGGTAAAGGAAGTGACTATTTTATACATTGCGCCATCTTTACAAAAAGGACGACGAGATAAATAGGCAGGGTGAGCTATGTTAAACTAGAAAAATTTAAATAGAGAAATTAAAATAAAAGAAGGGGCTATAGATTAATAATCCACAAATATTGCGGGCTATTTAGAAAATAATTGAAAGGTGAAAATACCGTGATAGCGATAGATCGAGTAGAGAGTAGGTGGTCAAAAACTTTTTATGTATAATTATACTTATACATTATACATACATATTTGTCATTTCAAAGTAGTATTTAAAAAAAGCTTTTCTACTATCGTTTGAGCTTTTGATTATACATAAAAAATTGTTTTTGATCACTTACTTGATCTATGTAGCAATCTTACGGCCAGATCTCGGGCTATGAATAAAATAAGCATTGTACATATTCTAAGTGAATTCTAGCTACCTACATTTCAACAAGTGTTTATAATCTAATAATAGCTATTGTATCAAAAACGAAGATTAAAACCGTTCAAATCATACCATTCCAAATAGAGCGATGAAGAAACAAGCACACTTTAGATTTATACAAAAGCAACATTTCTCAACTGTAGGGAAACAACTAAATATGTTGTTGCAACACATATTGTATTTGCTCTGCTAGATCATGACTGGATCTTTAAAGACTTTAATTTTATAATAATCATTCATTGTAACATTAATTATAATAATCATTTATTAATTCAATTATTACCGTTTTGTTTAATGGCAATTTATTTGGAAAATAAAAATAATTTTCTCAAAATTCAATATTTCATTAATATAATATATAATACCCATACATAAGAAAATGTACCTATAGTCACTGAAAAATATAAATAGGTAATATAATTATTAAAAGAACTTCTGTAGATCCAATTTGTAATTAAGAGCAAAGTAATATTAAATTACTGCAGTTTTTAGCTCGACGTTTTGGCCAGTTTTGACGATGAGTCTGCCAGTGTCATATTTTGAGAAATCACGAAAAACAAAATATCGAGATCATGATTCATAATAATCAAAATTGAAACCTTACTAGTCACTATTTAGTGCAATTGCACATCAATCTATACTCCATGCATATACCGACTATACATAATATAAATTAATCTTAAAAATGTGAAAGCTATTAGCAATAGGTAGGTAGGTAGTAGCTATTCTCTGCAGTTTCAGACGCGTTATTTTGAGAGTTCCCGTGGGGACTCCGTGAAATCTTCTTTGGCTTCTACCTTCTATATACTAACTAACTGCCAAGTTGTCAGTAAGTGAAATTTCGCTTTTATATATGTATATAGATTTGTAAGCTGCAAGTTTCTGTTTCTTTATTTGTAAAAAAATAGGTATCTACCACTTATTTTCATTACTCAAGCTGCAAAAATGTACTGACTGCAATCTATACAAAATTTCACCGTCTTTTTATGAAACCATAAACAAGTTTGCTGACGCAGAGGTTTTAACTTCACGTTAGTCAGTCAGTACTATAATAGTTATATAAACATACCTAATTATTATAGATCGATGATTTATATTGAAAGTATCATAATAAATATCACATAAACTATAGCATATTTTACCTTCCAATTAGGCAAAGTTAGTCGCCTTCCATCCTGTACGAATTAACAACTATAATTCCATATATCCAAGCTGTAATAAACAAAATAACTCTACTGAATAAACTAAAGAGATTATTTAAAAACTTGAAACATCACTTATATATTTTTAACTGACTTCAAAAAAAAAATGTTTTCTTTTAAAATACTGCACAATGCATTTAAATTTTAAAAGATAAAAAATAACGCAAAGGATCATAATGTCGACACTTTAAACAAATATAATTCTTTGAGATTGATTATTTTGAGTTTACTTAGACGCTTTATAGAAGTTTTTCTCTCATTGCAATTGGTTTACGGAAAAATGAGAAATGAAAATTTTAAGTAAAAAGCTTAAAATATTGCTACAGATGCGCCAGTGTAGATCCAAAACCACGGCAGTAAAGGCGCAGGCTAAATCTGATAACAATATTGGTAGGCAAGAATTTTCTTCTATAAGATGCAATACAGGGTGTTCCGTAAATCGACGTGAGGCTACGTCATAACAGCTGGTAATAAAAAAATATAAAAATTTTGGTAATGCTTATTAAAAAAAAAACAGTCATTAAAAACTGACGAAAGCAATAATTTTGATACTTCATTGGCAAAAACTTGAATTTGAAGCAGTAGTCTTCAGAAACATTATTCAGGATTATACAATAAGAAGAAAATTGAAAAAAGGTTTGTAGCAACAGGAGTTAAAGAACCATCGCAGGGTGTAAATTTTTATAAATTTTAAAGATTATTTTTTTACTTTTTTCTATTAAGTTATGACTTAGACTATCACCCGGTTCTGGCTTGACTTCGATTTACGGGACATCCTGTATATTAAAAAATATTAGGAAAGAAAATTTATAAGGCGGTTAGTAAAACCGTTTGTAAAAGGCATAAAGAGTATTTACCCATATAAGTCACGGGGACCAAGAAATAAATCCAATAATTTACACCCTCTTTACAATAATCATCTGTTTGTCCAGTTATCTGAGCAGTCATCGATAGTAGAAAATCAGACGTAACCACACCGAAACACACAACTATGAATATAATAATAAGAATATTCATGTTCTGAAAATGACGTTAAACTATTGTTATCATTTTTTTTGCAAATCTATGTCATGATCATCCTATCAGAAGACGGATACCCACTGTCGGAGTAAGATCTCCCCCAAGGATTTCCACAATGCCCGGTACTGAGCTAATATGCTGTTGCCAATCGAAAGCTGTTTAATTTCAACGGCTCAGATTTGAAAGCTGCAGATTTGCCTGCCTTTTGTTACTTAGATTTTGATATTCTTTAAGTTATCCCTCTATTTAGGTATCTATGTTATTAATGAAGTGAGACACCATTTCAATCTTAAAACAATAGCTTAGACACCACTCTACACAAAGATTCCGACTACTATAAGTTAGTGACAAAACTGCTGCACCCGCGTAAATCTCCCCATATATCGAACTTTTGTAGTTGCAAATAGGAAATTATATATAATACATACCATAAATATTCCGACTAGAAATGCGATTGCAGATATAAATAGAATTACATCCAGTCCAAAAATGGCATATGAGATTTTATCATAAATGTCCATGTCCGATTCACTTTCGTCGGCGTTTTCACATTTTGGAAATATGTAAGAGTAGCCGTTTAAAAACATGTTGCACTATTGAAAAAAAAAAAGATTTTAATTTATTATCATAATTACCACTGGCTAACGAGTATTCTTTGTGCAATCTTAAAAAAAGAAACTAAATTCCCAGAAAAATACTACGAGATCCTTAGTAAGGTGCAACGTGCAATTCTCACAAAAATGGCTTCACATTTGTAGAGTGACCAATTAAATGATATAGTTAGAACAACGTAGTGATTCACTTTGTTTGGTGCGAATATAGTAAACTTAGTATAAAATTCCTAAATATTCACTAGACCTTTTTGGTTGTAAACAATAAAAATAATAACTTACCATTGCTATTGCTGCAATAATTATACATCCTTTTTTCAAATCTAAATAGTGGCAACATTTCCCTACTGTTAGTGCCGGTGGTATATTCATATCTAATTATAGCATAATTTTATTTTGAGGATTTTGAAATTTGCATTTTAGATCGTGGACTTAACGATTTGACATAATATTGAGTAGGTAATGAATGACGTCTCAATAGGAGCCATAAAGAATGAATGCCAGAATTCAAGAAGTGAAGGGAAAAATACATAACTTCACTTTGATTTGCCATAGATCTTTGTGACAAAGAACTTTTTCAAAACGATGCAACATTGTGATAAATTTCTTTCACAATGTAGCATTTTAATTATTAATAATTGATAAATAATAATCTAAGTAATAAAATGAACAATGGAAATCCTCCGTCTGTGTGTGACAGCGGGCTGCCAACTGAAAATCAGCGCTAGGTGTTCCCGCACCTAGCTAATGCTGAGTGAGCCATGTTTTAACTTGGGGAACAATCTAACATTTTCATTGGCGTTTCGCCATAATTGAAGAAGTAGATGAAGAGATTGTTATAATAAGAAACATTGTCATTGGCAAATTATAATTATAGATGCCATTATTAAAGAAGAAGAAGACCCTGTGAGAGAGAGAGTGAGAGGTGACCCTGAGGGTGACCCTTTCGGCAGAGCATGCAAGAGATATTATCTATATCTCTTTAGATTAGGCACTGTTGATGTTTGTTTTTTTTTGCTTGTGTGTTGTACTTAAATAAATGTATTTTCTTCTTCTTCTTTTTCTTAAATACAAATTGCACCTATGTAGGTACCTATACGTTTTTTTAATGTTTGTGATTTCCACGCTTGCTGGGCTTAATCTGCGTGTTAAATAAGTTAAACAAATATTCTGGTAGGTACCTACTTTGATTACATAAATTGTCGTTAGATGAAACAAACGTAGTGTTTATAATATAATACTCTTTGGATCAGCGAGTGTGGTCGCTGTTTTGGATTAAACCATATTATATAGACATTTTTTTTTTAATTTTAGTTTGGGAAGGTTACCATTTCTCTGCTATATTAATGTCGGAAACTTATGAAATTTTATTGAAAAAAAGTATCATTTTAAAACAACAGCCATAAGAAATCACTAAAAAATAACACACAGGCTGTAAATTTTTCGTTAAACCATTTAATCAAAAAATGTATTATAAAATATGTTTTTAAATCGGCGTATAGCAAAACATTGCGTTAAAGACATCGAATTTTAATATCATATTATCCTGATATTGAATGCACGAGACTGCTTGTTTGATTAGTAAATGTGTTTGGATCATAATCTGTGAAAACCTTTGATATCTTCTCATCATGCCATTTTATTCACTTCTAAGTGAATAAAAACATGACAAGAAAGCGTATATATTTCTTTACTCCTCATCGTACTCTTCCTTTCTGTACGACCGCACAACAAGTGGAGCACAGATAAAAACTGAAATATAATTTAACAATTAAGGAAACTGGACGAAATAAAAGCGAAGTTGTATTTTACAAGTAGGTAATAAATAAATATCAGAAACACAACCCAGTATGTAGGTAATTCTAAAAAGACCTACCACTTCGGCCGAAAAATGTTAGTTTAGGTGAAAAGGGCATCTAAACACTGACAGAAGGGCGGTATCTAAAGACGTAAAACTACATCCACTGTAAGATTTATTTAATAAATTGTTCTATTTAAAACTTTTTTTTTATATAGATATATTAAATAAATTGGCATTAAGTCGACACAATTTTCGATAAATAAAGATTGAACCTTCTATGAAATTTGAAACATTCGCAGAAAAGCTTTTTTGGATTAAAAATTAAGTAGGTCAAAGTTTGTACCTATCAGTGGCGAAGGTACCATATAAGCCGATTCCCACCGGCTTCCCTTCAGAAGTTGGGAACACAACCACTCTCTCTACCGTAATTTAGAAATGGCACAATCAGTAATTTTTGTAGTCAGTATTTCAGTAGAATCTACTGAAATACTACAAAAATTATCTCTACTGAGTAGAAAACATTACAAAACGCCTAAACTATCAACAAAATTTGCTCTTCACCAACAAATTGTTATAAAATAAGCCGCTGGCGCGATCGGCTTTTTGTCAGTTAAACTTCCGTACAAAATAATGTCGTGACGTCACATCAAGGTCGCAGGCAGCCGGCTAAAGTAGCTACTTTGGTAAGCCGCTGCAAATCGAGTTACTCCCTCGATCTCGCTCGCACGCACGCATTTTTTATTACTATTTCAACAAATATCCTTATTGTCCTAGAAATTAGAAACGAAGCGACATTCTGTGTTGACTTTTGACAGACTACTTGAATTTATGACGAAAAAATTTAAAATTTATAGGTATTTGAATTTATTAGTTAGTTTCATGTATTAGAATTTATTTCTTGGTATTAAATAGTAATTAGTATTATAGTTGATTTTTTGTTGTTGTGTGTAGTGATAGTGAAAGCAATTACGCAGATGTACGTTGAAATTAGGTATTGCGGTAAGTAGATAGTTTAATAAGTGGAAATTACGTATTTATAGTAGGTACCAAATAGATTTCCGGCTTGCCTCTCTCAGTATTTCACCCTTCGCCACTGGTACCTATCTTTACTAATATTATAAATGTGAAAATGAGTTTGTATGTTACGCTTTCATGCTATAAAGGCTCAATCGATCATCATGAAATTTTGTATACACGTTGTCTTTTTATCCCGGAATTTGCGCGGGAACTCCGAAATTACTGCGATTGAAACAGCGGGGAACAGCTATTTCTGTAATATAAATTAAATTTAAATCGATAATCTTGAATACAACTTAATACTATAAAAATGCGGGGTATTTGAAAAAAAACAAATATTTATTCGTTTGTCTATCTATCTATACTAAAAACAGGAATTTAAACTTTATACTTACTTATGGCCCAAAGAGTAACCACGACAATGTAATATGCTTTGACTCCACAGCCAGCCTTAGCACCTTCCCTAAATATAGCACCGAAGGCGACATTGGTCGTAACAACTGCCATCGTTAATCCGTATATATATACTTGAAGGAAAGATGATTTCTTCTAAAAAAAAAAGGAAAAAGAAACAGCATATTCAGAAACGACTCAGAAATTTGTGACTTAGTCACAAATTTCTGAGTCCTACGTCACATGGTGATTAATTATTCTAATTTTTTTTTATTTTATAATTTTTTCATTTTTATCGTTATTTGTTAACAAGTGCCGAGGCAGACATAAGTATTATAAGTACGCCTGCAAAAGTATTTTATGAAGATAACACATAACATAATCTTTGCTAGTTTATAATTACTTTCGTAGGTATGGTAAACATTTTCGCTATTCCTTCAGCCCCAATTTGCAGAAGCAAAAGTAGTACTTTTGCTTCTGCAAATTGTGGTATACAGCACTATCTTTTTACATAAATGGTTAATTTTTTCTTGACGTGAAATAGGTACACAATTTATGATTTAAATAGTATTAATGCCCAATTTTTTAATAGTCCAGTTAAGTGACGAGTCGATGGAAAAAATGGGTAAAGGTATTTATGGACTACAAGCTATTTCCCGCGGTTTCGCATTTTGATCATCATTAAATTTTGAAAGGAAGTTTGAATTGAGAGGTCATGAAATGGTGACCCACACAGACAGAGTTACTTTCGCATTTAATTTTTGTGTCTTGAACTGTTGATGAATAAATTAGCCCTAAATAATTTTTTAATGGCTTACCATACATAATCCAATTAAAAGTGTAATACTACAAATTACTGTAATCGCATCAGCAACGAATATTGCGATTATCCATTTTTTGGTTTTTTTTTTATATGTTTCATCATTACAATATGGATCCAATTCGTAAAACATACTCCATATAGAGAACTGAAATACAAAGAATAGCAAACTAGTGACTATTGTCCCCCAAAAAAGATATTGCTAGTGGTTGACAAACGGACGAATAATATAAGATTAATCATCCGTTAAACGTAAAATGTATTGATCTTTCCTAACGTTTTTTTTTTGTTACGAGAATTGCACGCCGATTGAAAAACCTTTTTAAATGATATACAATTTTGTCTAAAAACAAACTGTAAAATTGTTAATACCGGAAGATATGTTTCTTAGTAAGAAAAATATCTTCTCCCACTTATTTAGTTACCCAGGGACAAAGTTAGATTGATCCCCTAGTTAAAACATCGTTCTCTCGAAAACCACTTTCTTGCTCAGAGTTATTTATTTATTTATTTTATTTCATAGTTATTATAAGATTACTGACCAATCCCAGTACACCGTAGATTATTGTGCCGGCTTTTAAACTAAGACAAAAACAACAAGTCGAAAAAACTGGAATCTCATTTGCTTTTTGTAGGCAACCGCCCATTTTGTTACTGTAAACTGAAATTTCTTAAATAGATTAAAGATAGTTATATTTATTATTAATGACCAAACATTTGCTACAATTTATTCTTCTTTGATGATAATGATCTTGATCTTCTTAATGACGGAATGTCAAACAAAATACTTAAAAAAATCATTGACATATGCACCAACGACCTAGGATACTTTGCCAGTAAATAATTTAAAATTGGCATACTTTTTTTCAATTTTAAACAAGCCAGACTTACCTCAGAGCCCTTATTTTCCATTTCTTGCGATTTCAGCAATGTAAATTTCGAGATTCCCTATGGAACTTAGCAAAGAGTATATAGTATTACAGGACAAACATGTATGGGTACAGACAATTTTTTTATTGGTATAATAAGCAATCAGTAGTTAATTTTAGTAGCGTGCAAATTCTCTATCTATTGATACTTAAGACTGTCATAATAATATTATGTATACATTTCAAGTAAAAAATTGTTGAATACTTGGATACTATACTATTATACATAGATTTAAAACGTGTAAGTCGTACGCATTACATGGTACAAACGGTGGACTTAATACTGTTGTGGCATTTTCAGACAGTCAACCTTCAAGATTTGCAAAAAATGTCCTTGGTGGTGCTTGTAAAGTTAATCCCACCAAAAACATAAATGTAAAAAGGAGAGCCAAGTTCAATACAAAAATTATGCTTGGCTGTGGGCTTCGCCGCAAAAAGAATGGAAATCTAAATGAGTGCCAAGTTCTATGCAATTGCTGTTATTTGAAAATGTGAGATCATAAAGTAGGTTAGATTTGACTTGGCTAGTTTTCATTACATCAGTCATTTTATAAAGTTATCTGCTATCTTTAAACGAGCAATCTCGGAAACGTCTTCAACGATTTTCATTAAATTTAGTATGCAGGGGGTTTTGGGGGCGATTAATCAATCTGATGATGAAATTTGGGCTTCTACATGTCCTTATATTATTAAACTCACTTAGTTTTATGTGTTTACGTTACAGTGGTTTTGAGTTATAGAAGGGTCAAAAGTAGCACCAAGTGGTTCGTGTAATATTACACTCGGCGCTGGCTAGCCAGTTCCTTTGCTTGAACTTGGCTTGACGCTCTGCCGCGTGTCCAGATAATCGGCAAATATTTCAATATACCTACCTACTTAATGCATGATAAACAAGGCCGATTAAGCTTTTTATACCTAACCAACTGATGCAGTGCGGTTTCACAAGCATGCATTTTGGGATTACCTTAGGGACATTCAAACTCTTGAACATATTTTCTATTTCTGTATTAAGATTATTTATCACAGTCTGTCATAATATTTTATTTTGATGGAGTTATAATGTTTCCATGTGGTTGATTAGTAGTTCTCGTGATCAGGTCCATCTGTTGTTTATACGAATTTACCACGATTACAAAGTAAGCCGTAACTGAAACGTTTTAAATAAAATAAAACCCTGAAGACTTTCATGTAAGCATACAGGGCACATAACAATAACTTCTAAACACTTTGATACAATGTGGTTTAAAGAACTGTAACAATTATTGATATATATTTTTATGCAAACTGTACAAATAAGAAACCATGTGTAGATTTTTTGATATTTATACTAGTTTTAGTAGTCCGAATTCGCATAATTATACTATGGGAACGCTTATTTGGACATAGATAAGCAATAGTGTGTTAACCCACACTGGAGAAATTTTGAGTAAATCGTGTTTTAAAAGTATAGCGCCATTTTGTGTCAACATTTTTTATGTTTAATATTTAGTTACATATTTAAGCAATGTAATAAGGTAAACACATAATTAAAAAACGTTCCCTCAATAAATGGTTCCGAATCAATAACTTAATTTTGTGGGTTAACATGTTATTGCTTATCTGCGTCCATTTATTATATTTAAAGAGACTTTAAAATATGTCTTTAGTCATGACTTACCTGCAAATGCAAAAGGTAAGCTGACAATAGTTGCAAGATTCAGGTTACAGTCGTGTTTAGCTCCAACGTAGATTATAGTTATTTGCAATAGTAAAGTCAGTACCATTGTTATTGAGGCAGCGAAAATATAAATTGTAGTGACTACAATTTTTTTCTAGAAATAAACGATTTTTTTTTTAAGATTTTCATATAAGTAGATAAATTATGTAGTATGTAAATAATAGCCGTTCCTCACGCGTGGTTTCACCCGCGTTAATTTTGGAGTTCTTGCAGGAACTATCTACTCTATTTCATGATGATCGGTTGAATAGTTAAGGCGTGAAAGCGTAACATACCAACTCACATTCACATTTATAATATTAGTTAGGATTTCCTTCAACAATTAAATGTACAAAATATAAACTAATATGTTTTTTTGGAAATCATAACAGCATGGTGTGTGGATCAGAAGTGGAGGTCCAACTATCCTTGCCTGCCCACGAAGATAGGCAAGTGCCTGATAAAAAGCAAATTCTTGGATAACACACATTGCCGGTTGATCTTAAACTAAACAGTGCTTGTACCTACTATGGCTTCTAGGCAGCTAATATGACGCAGATAAGCAATAACATGTTAAGCCATAATATTAAGTTATTGATACAAAATGCTTTTTAATTATGTGTTTACCTTACATACCAACAAAATGTTAAACATAAAAAAATTTTGAAACAAAATGACGCTATGATTTTAAAACACGATTTACTCAAATTTTCTCCAGTGTGGGTTAACACACTATTGCTTATCTATGTCCAATACTTAATTTTGTAAATAAGTACCTATGTAGGTACTATACATATGAGGTCACATAAATTAAAATCACGAATACTTATCTTACCAAGCAAGTTCCAACTACAAGTAAAACCGAAGCGGTAAACATGCACATGTCACATAGGATTTGTGCGTAAACAAATATAAAAGCGGTCTTTTTAAAAGAAATTTTCGTGCAATATGGATCCACTAGACTTAATAATCCTCCCAAGTTGAACTGGAATAAAAAGACCAATCTGATTTCAGAATGTGTGTGCATGTGTTTATGCTGAACTTTTTAAATACTAGCGTAAGTCTTTCTTTAATAATTATATTATAATATCAATGAATAAATATGTATTGTATAGTATCTTTTATAATTAGATTTTTATTTCTTTTACCACCTACCAATCCAGCCAAGCCTATGAGTATTGAACCAGTTCTCAAACTGAAACAAAAGCAGCACTTTTCTACAGTTGGTAAGCATTTTATTACCATTTCGACCCAATTCATTAAAAACAATTATCTGTGAACGTTGAGATGTTCGAGAGAATTGATTAAATATCACACCGTGTTTATGTTATGGTATATGGTATTTACAATTGGTAAAAACCTTAATAAATTCTAAGAGAATGTAATATTATAAGAAAGATTGCGTCCGTTTGTTATGTTTACTTACTGACTAGGCATACATAATTTTGGATACATGTCTGAACTTAATTACTAATATGTATTTGTAATATTATAGTAACATGTAATCTGTATTGTGTGCTTCAATAAATAAATAAATAAATAAATAAAGTTAATACAATATAATCAATACGTTCGAAGTCAAAATAAATCGTAGTAGGTAATTGTATCTATTATATTTGGACAAAATATAGCTGAGAGCTTTCAGAGATTCACTTTACTTTTTTAAGCAATGATATTTTGTAGGTACTTATGTCCAAAGATATGTCTTCTTCTTCTTCTTCTTTAATAATGGCGTCTATAATTATAATTTGCCAATGACAATGTTTCTTAATATAAAATTCTCTTCATCCACTTCTTCAATTATGGCGAAACGCCAATGACAATGTTAGATTTTTCCCCAAGTTAAAACATGGCTCTCTTGAAAGCCAGTTTCCTGCTCAGGCAAATTGGTCAATTCATCCTTTTCATTGATAAAAGTAGGTACTTCCAAAGATAATATACTTTGTTGGGCGGTATCAAAGACAATATAATAGCTGCGTTATAAGCTTATTGTTCTGAGGTTATAAGCAATATTTCAAGTACATAGAATGTCCTTAGTTATTACAATAATATCTATACTACATATAATAAAAGAGTAGAATCCGTGATTCTGTACGTTGAATATTTTTACCTAAAATTGAGAGGGGTGATAAAAGAACAGTAACCAAGCCCAAAAAAAGTTTCGTCTGTTCGCGATAATCTCCGCATCTACTAAACCGATTGTCAGTTGTGTTGTTGTGCAGTTTTCACAGGTAGATTAAGCTTGAGCTACATATAGGCTTTGTTTCATTGAAATCGGATGTCGGGAGTTACCTATTGTTCTGAGACCTACATGGAATAAGTTGAAAAAAAGAAAAAAAAAACAGCTGATCACTCCGATTTAGTGTTACCACTTACCACAGTTGAAATTTTAATTATAAAAACTGTTAACTACTTACACTGGTCCTTCAATAAGATGATATCGGGTTGTTGAAGGGTGAAAACCGTACCGAACATAGGGTAAAACCAGGATAGTTGCCCTGGGGGTATAGTTGCCCCGAGCGTTTCTAGTTTCGCAGATGAATCGCGTGCTATTTTATTTATCTATCAAAAGACTTTCCAGCTACTATTAAGTGGACCGCGTCTCATGTCTCTGTGCGATTGCACGGGAACGCAAGGTGCGTTCAAAGATTTTTAGGGATAGATGCCTTGTTTCCCGGCGGGTCGTCTATCCTAATTTATATGGACTAGGCAACTATCCCATATATGGGATAGATGTCACAAAAAGTAGAGGTCCTTAGAAATCGCTAATACTCTGGAAATTTCAAAGAATGTCTTTTACATTTAATAAATTTGTAGATAAAGAACCAAAGTACTTGCCAGTTTAAAAAATAAAATATTTTGATTTATGTACTGGGAGATATAAAATGATTTCGAAAAGTGTGGCAACTATCCGGGTTTTACCCTACACGCGTGTCTCGTGAAGTCTTCGTTATTTCAGTCACTTTTCAGCATCTATTTTGGACCCCGAGCAGGAAACTGGCTTTAAAGAGAGCCATGTTTTAACTTGGGGAACAATCTAACATTGTCATTGGCGTTTCGCCATAATTGAAGAAGTAAGTAGATGAAGAAATTTTTATCACTAAGAAACGTTGTCATTGGCAAATTATAATTTTCGACGCCATTATTAAAGAAGAAGAAGAAGAAGATGATATTGTCTCAATAAACCATGAAAAATGGTGCCTATTTTACATACCTACATCTTATTTTACTATCACTACTGCACTACCTATGTAATCGCGGTCAAAGAGAATATAAGCACTAAAATAAACACTGTACCACTTCTTTCTTAAATTTAATCTTCACTTGCGACCTCAGAAGAATAACTCTTGCGACTAGCACAACAATTCCGCCAATTTGAAGTTGTGGTTCTTATCGGTTATTTCTAGTTCGGTCACTTATCTCGTTTCTGACTCAATAATTTTGGAAACCTCACAAGCATTGCTCTCTCCATGGTCTTTTGATAAGCTTTCTTATGAAGCTTATAGTGAATAACTAGGTAAATTAATTTTTAGTATTGTATATCGAATGTCGTTACTCACTTATCTAGGCAGCACTACAAGTTAAAGACTTTTGTTTTGAAACATTTTCTTCGATTTATATAGGTGCTGTATAGGTATTAATTACAATTCTGGCTCTATATAGATAAGTGCAGAAATAAAGGGAATAGCTAAGATAACAATCATATCAAATAGTATAAATTTTATACAATATACACATATAAAATACATAATGCAACTATCAAATTATTATAACTACTTATAAAACCAATTAGATGTTTGTGGGATCCCATTTATGTAAGCATCCATGTGACGACGCACGACTCTTCAAAATTAATAATATAATTTATTTAACTCATTTCTTCTAACCTATACGAGTTTACTACGATGTAACAATACAGGTCAACTGAAATAAAACATAACGTAGGTAATAATTATAAATCCGGCAAAAACAAAATTCTGTTTTTTATATAACTAACAATTAATTGTAATACTTTGTTGTGATGAAACGTTAATTAGTGAAAAGATTTTTAAACACTTAGCCTTTTTTGAGATTATAGGCTCGATAATGATCTTAAAAATAATATCAAGATCAACAATTAATTGAGGAAAAAAATATAGCCTTCTTAGGTTTTTCACCTAAAAAAGCTATATTTAGGTACAGAGACGGAAAATGATATATTTTTAACCTTTTTTGTAATCAAACCATGAAAACTACGGGTTCAACATACTAGAAGAAGTGACAAAAAAGTCAAATCAAATGAAGGAATCAAAGGAAGTAATCGTAAAAGTAACCAGGTAGGTAATGCAAATCTATATACTTATAATAAAACTGTAGGGAGGTCAATTCTGTACATTGAATATATATTCAAAAGTAATATTGGAGGATGAATGGTGATCGATACTGATGTCGAAAATGCAATCAGTAAATTTTTTGTCTGTCTGTCTGTATATGCACGCATGGGTCAAAAACTACTGAAGGGATTTTAACCAAACTTGGTACGATTCTAGTCCATACTCTTGGGCAGGTTATAGGCTATATAATATAATGCTAAGACACATAGGAGCTGAGCAGTGATGATAAATTTGAAGCAAGTCGGATGAAAATGCGCTTTCGAGTTCTTATCCTCGCATACGTATGCATATCATCATCATATACCTACCAAAAGTATGTATTACAAAGATGATGGAATGATGAATGATGGATATCCCGGAATTCCTGAGGGATCTCCGAAATTAACGCGGGTGAAATAGAATTAATTATTGCATACTACACATTGTCAGAGGACAAAAGGACATAGGATACTTTTTATCCCGGAATTCCCGCGGCATCTCCGACATTAACGCGGGTGAAACCGCGGGTCACAGCTAGTAAACAAATAAACTAATATCAACGGCCATTGGAATTGACTGTACTTACATACTTAAAAATCTCATGTTTGTTAATACAAGAATGTATGTTTGTTTATTTGTCCTCCATATACTCCTAAAACGTTAATTCGAATGCCATGAAATTTTGAAGGATGATTGTTCGCATGCCAAAGAATAAAAAAAAAATAAAAAAAAAGATACTCCACCGCAACGTATGCTACGCGCAACAGGGTAGACATGGTAGATTAACAAGATATACTTACGGAAAAAGATAATGAAATATCCAATAACTTCACCCTTAAATGCACAGCCCGCACCAGCTCCAATAACACACATGACGATCAATACTATCATAGTACATGTTATTGCAGTAAAAGAGCCATATATAAAAATTACGGCCAAAATACCTTTACCCTGAAATTATTTCAATTATTGTTATGTCGCAAAACAACATCGAAGACAGCTATCCCAACTAAGCTCCACCCGGGATATCAAGTAAAAACACTGTTCTGACCACATGGTGTTAGTTCTATTCCCTTTTATCTGGTGTTCTGTATATATAAAAGACTAACTGTTCCTCGCAGTTCCACCCGCGTTAGCGATTCCGCGTGAATTCCGAGATAAAATTACCCTATGCCCTTTTCTGTACCCATCACCAAGTGAGTGCAAAATTTCATGATGATCGGTTGAGCCGATAAGGGTACTTACCTATAGATGATTTGAAAAGATATTATTAGATGAACCTTGTACCTACTCCGAATTTTGTACTTGAGGTCTAACACCGAAAGTATTTTCAGAATCCATATTTAAATTAGAATAAGGTACATTAAAAAAATTTGCATCTGTTTGTCTACATGTTCATCAGCGCATCATCCATAGGTGAACTGAATCGTATCGGAATCGCTAGTGACGAAGGCACTATCAGCAATTTGTGAAAACAGATGTTATTAAAATGCAATGCTGATAACAATTAATGATGATTTCTGGATAAAATTAAACTGTCGTGGATTTCTGCAGTCACCGCCAGTTGGTATGGATTAATATTCTCAACTGATTGGCAGGTTAGGTACGTACTGTGCAGACTCCAACCAAAAGAAGTATGGCACACACAACAAAAACTGCATCCAGTAATCCTTGAACAGCAATAAGTGGTTTTATGCTTTGTTTGAAAGTTCCGTCATCACAATATGGGTTTGCAATTAATGCTGGTGTGAGGCAGCGCTGAAATTACAACAAATATTATAGTTATAATAATACGTGTGAGTACAACAAAAAAGTATCTCATCCTACTGAAGGGTAGGGATACGATCTCACAAAATTAGAAATCTGAACTTTATACGATTTTAAAATACTGCACGTTTGAGTAGGTACATCCTATCCTACCTATTTTTACCTATGGTGTAAAAATATATTTTATTTTATCCTTACAAGTCCGACAATACCTATTAATATCGTACCAATTTTTAAATTGATACAAAAACAGCACTTCTCTACCCTCGGTAGTGAATCGAGCATAGTTTTATGAAATGTTAATCGTTACATAAAATTGAATAAACAATAGCAAAAATGTTTGTCACATATACAAAGATCATATAATCACTAGGTACGTTTTTCAATATTTGAATAAAGAACAGGAAAGAGGTAGATATAAGCGTAGTGATTACCTTCTCTCTGGATATAAGCAAAAGTTATTCTGTAATACCTATTTCTAATAGGTATACTAGAGAAATAAACCATGGAGTTTAAATGTATGTGGGCGTCCACGTAAGAAGGTACCAGTAGTGGGGTATTGAGTTAAGACTAGATTCGGTATATAGAATAGATAGTCAATTGATAGTAAGGATTGAAAAAATATTCAAAAACTAGCACAGTTTTTTTACAGACATTCGAAGTTGAAACTCTGAAAAAGCTTGATTTGAGAAAAAGCATTTTAAAACTATATGTGTGAACTAAAAAACACGCTTCTACTTGCTTGTTACATAGATTTTTATACATTGTTGTAGATTAAGATAAGTATATGAAATTGAAGAAAATTGAGTATTTATTAATAATAATCAAATAAAATCGCGGACGCAATTTTTTCACCGAACTGATTTTTTATCGATATTGATATATCGATAATTCGCTATGAGCAAAACAACACAATTTTTTTTTCAAAACACGGGGATCGGCCATGCTTTGATGGGCAAACTTTGACAATTCGTCATTCCATCCTCAGTACTCAGACCAAATAAAAACTAAAGACGGAACGCGTAGAACAAACAAGTGAAGCCAGGAAAAAGACACCACGCCGTGTACGTACACGTACACGCACACACTTACAAGAAAAAGACACCATACTAGGGAATCGTTGTGGCACTTTACTAAGCACCACATGCATACGCAACCGGCTTCACTTGTTCGAGACGTTCCGTCTTTAGTTTTTATTTGGTCTAAGCCTCAGTAGGGAACTTTCACATCTAAAATGTGTCATTATAATATTATCTTTGGCTACGTAATAACGGTTCTACATAGGTAACTATGATTCACACTTATTAGTTATTAATCTAAAAGTGTAAAAACTAGAAATCTTAAAATTTAAAAAAGATTACTTTATTTGATTTCAATATTGGTTTCCTAACTCTATGGATGGAAATTCCTAGGTCACAGTTTTACACTTGACGAAATCGAAAAGATTGTGAATCCTGCAGATATAAACCAAAATAATGTTTAAAATTTATCATTTATTTATTCAATATGAAAAAAGAATTTAAATATTTACAAAATAAACTTTACATTTGATCTCTGTATGTGTTGACAACTGCGATAAAGTACATCGATACTGGAAAAACCAAAAGAAAAAATTTAAGTTTGTAACTAAATCAGGCCTTTTCAAATGAAATGTTGTATGAAAGACTGCTCGGTCATAGATGTACAATAGAAGACTGCTCGGATGCTGATTTAGGCATAGGTTAAAAATCAGCAGTTGCATGGAACCAGTCACAAATCGATTAGAACTTTTAAACTAAGAGGTTATAATACACAAGATGTTCAACTGGAATAAGGGCCAGGTAAAAGTTTATTTACCTATCAAAAATACAAATGAATTTATTACGTCCGTTGGATTCTTACACGGAGAGAAAACATACTCTATAGTGACCATGAAACCGAAGGCAACCGTAGCACCCGCCAGTAACAGCATACCAAATATATATATGTCGGCTGTAATTTTATAGTTCTGAAAATTCGAAGAAACACGTTAGAAACTAGTTACATGACTAATGTTTTCTAGATACACAGTCAATACAGACCTTTGTTTATTTATTTACAATATTAAAAAGAGGTTTTTCCAGAATATTAGCTTACAGTAAACCAAACATACATTTCTAGGTACGTCCTTTCAATTCATTAACGAAAACTTTCAAATTGTGACTGTCCTATCCAAAATCAAAGCAGTTGATAATAGCGGATAAGTAGCGTCTTTCGTCTGAGATTTCAATAAGTAACTTTACACATTTACAAATATCAAGGTATTCATATATTCCATATAATCTATTCAATTACTGCTGTATATTTTTTGTAAATTTTTCGGGAACGTTTCACTACGATCGTAATTATTACCAGAAATATACCGAGGAGGAAAGCAAAACTGGCAAACAGCAGGAAAACATCAGCCGAACACATCATCCATCTGCATATGTTCAATGGAACATCCACAGCTATGGGTCCATCTTCGTACATCGCATCACAAGCGGGTATAAAAGTCACTTTTAATCCAATCGCACAAACTATCTGAAACAATTATTGTAAAACTAAAGATTATAAACAGTAGTTAGTAGTATATTAATTTGTATTCAAATTATGAAAAATGCAACTTGCCATCGTCCAAAAAACGATCAAAACACAAGCAAATCTTAAATCGTTAGTACAGAAACAACATCTTTTGATTTTGGGTATTGGAAGTGCCCAATGAAGTTCCATGATTTTAAAGTGCAACTTAATACAGCGTTAAACTTCCCATTACGTTAATTTTATTTTGAAATTAATTATATCGATCATCTAATATTGTAGGTCATCATTAAGGTCCAATAAACATTAAAATATTAAGGTATATTTATGTAAATTATATGTAACAAATTATGAGAGCACATGGAATTACCTATTGTTATTTTTATCAAAAGTAAAAATTTCTTCTTCTTCTTCTTCTTCTTTAATAATGGCCTCTATAATTATAATTTGCCAATGACAATAAAAATCTCTTCATCTACTTCTTCAATTATTCATTCTTTTTGATATTACGAATTTATGACTATACTACTATTTTAACCTTTGCAGGCAACAAGGCAAGGTAAAACGTAGTTATAGTGATTTTAATATGGACGTAGAATTTCTGTTCTTTTTAAATTAATTGTGATCAAAGGCTGTTCTTCAGAATATATTATGTACTCTGTGCTCAGCTCCTATGTGTTTTAGCCTAATGTTATATAGCCTATTACCAGCCCAGGAGTATGGATTACAATGGTAGCAAGATTGGTTAAAATCACTTCAGTAGTTTTTGACCCATGGGTGCACATACAGACAGACAAGCAGACAGACAGACAAAATATTTAGTGATTGCATTTTTGGCATCAGTATCGATCACCATTCATCCTTCAATATTAGTTTTGAATATATATTCAATGTACAGAATTGACCTCTCTACAGTTTTATTATAAGTATAGATTTATGCCAACAAAAACTTAAATATGAAAGAAAAGTAAGTGTGTCTACCTTAGAACCCTAGGAAGATAACGGCTTCGCTGATACAAGAAGTGAGATGAGAGATGTAACTGGATATTGAGTTCTTCGGAAGTTCCATAATTATTGCTCCTGTCACGTAGGTATAACTTTCTTCAGGTACTTTAAAAAAAACTGATTACCTAAGTTCTTTACTACTCAATTGTGCGAGTTTTCTATTAGTTAATTTAACTATAAGTTTTTCAAAATAAATAAAATAAAATAAAAACTTGCCAAAAAAAGCAAAAAATAGTGCAGATATTACAAAACTTGCGGATATTACTAAAATAGAATAGAGGTTAAAATAATAGAATAATGACAAAAAGCATTCTTTTATTTATAGGTACTATTTATTTTACCAACCACGTGGACATCACTAGCATATGCTCATCCTTGGGCCCATCCCTTCACTCACCGATTGATGAACCTTTTATACATTATAACAGTGATTATGTTCTCATTACCTTACAATCCTTTTTATTTTGTTATACTAAGAGTTAACTATGCAAGAAAAGCCACGGAAACAGCTTGTCGAAATATAATATTGGTCTATATAAGAAATAATAATATATTACAACATAAACTTTTTGCACTTCTTTGTTTTGTATGTCCACTTCACTTATAAAATACATCTACCAGCCATTTGCACAATATATTTTACGATGGTGAATTTCTCTCTGACCGTTGCATTCGTCTGTAGGAATATAGTACTATTAAAAAGTAGATCCACACTGAAAATAAAAATAAATATAAGCCAAAGAATATACCGATATATTATTGAAAAGCAGCTGTAGAAATAGTCGTATATGTTGTTGTACAATTCTCTGATTCTATCGGTTATACGATAGGAATGAAAAAAGTAATATTTCCGTAACATTACGCTATCACGTTTACATTGTTGCAAATAATACGAATAAATCACAATTACAAAGTAGCTCCACATTATCCAAACTGAAAATTAAAGATATTATGTCATTACCTATAAATTGCAAAAAATTGCAATATATTATGACCCTAATTAAAATACTCACTTATTAAATCGATAAACGCAAATACAAATTCGAAAAACGGGAACGATCCTCCAATTGAAATACACGCCGCCACGTACAGCATGCCGTATACGAATGATAATAAAATTGTTATCAACCCAGTGATTATGAATATTTTTGACGCCGATTTATCGTTACCCTGAAATCACAATAGAAATGAATTAGTATAAGGATAGGTACATATAAAGTCCGTCTATTTGTTCTGACTGACCTCCGAAACGGTTGGACGGATTTCAACGAGACTTTCACTGATCCTACTAATATTATAAACGCGAAAGTTTGTAAGAATGCATGGATGGATAGATGGATGGATGTTTGTTACTCTTTTACGCAAAAACTACTGGATGGATCTTATACATCAGATTGACACATAGGGTACTTTTTATCCCGGAATTCCCGCGGGAACTCTGAAATTAACGCGGGTGAAACCGCGAAGCACAACTAGTAGGTACGTTAATATTGCTCATATTGAAAGGAGTAACTTAGGCTACTTTTATCAGAGTTTCCAGAGGAATTCCGAACTCATGTGGGTGAAACCGTGGGGCAAAGCTAATAAAATTTATATGAATACTAGCTGTCCACCGCGATTTCATCCGTGGTAATTTCGGAGTTCCCGCGGTAATTCCGAGAAAAAAGTGCTGTAGCTTATAAATTCCGGGATAAAAACTATCCTATCTTTTAAGTTGGACCATATTATAAACGGTTACAAAATTTTATCAAAATCCGTTCAGTAGTTTCGGAGTCCATCGCGGACAAACAACGTGACACGTGATTTATATATATTAGATAGATAAATACCTATAAATTAACTGACTAAAAGTTTAGTTCTTATTCACGCGGAGGATACCAAAACACCTAGGGTAAGACAATATGGACTGTACTACTGTACTAATAAAAGATATAAGTAGAGTTTCTATACAGTAGCCATTGAAGAAAAAAACAAAGGAATGACGTGGCCTCATCAAATGTCACCTATTTTGATAGGTAATGATGTTTCCGCTTGTGTGTACTAACCTTAAATAATTTGCGTAGAAAATATATACTGGCAATGAGAAACGCAAAGTCAGCAGCCAGGACGAGCCATCCTACATATTTAACGATTGTGACCAGTTTTGATGTCGATGGGTCAGCTTTGGCTCGCAGTGTTGGTTTCTCTACAGTGTTGTTAGAAGCTAAGCAAGACGGGCCGAGACCTGCGTTGGCACCGAAACCAAAACTTAACTGCAAATGAAGTTAATGTTTTACTTCGCCTTTTCATTAAACCAATGATATTATCTAATACCTAAATAAAAATCTCGTGTCATAGTGTTTGTTATCGCACTCCTCTGAAACGCTTTGACTCATGACCGATTTTTATGAATTATTTGGGCATATTTGGTAGGTCTGAGGTCTTTTTTTATCCTCTAGGTGTTAAGAATGGCTACCCAGAATTTTTAACGCGATAAAAAGTGAAGTCAACGGTTTAAAATATGTTAAGATAGGCACTTCTAGTGTCTCAAATATCTAAAAGTACTCTGTGTTCTAGTGCTGACTGTACATGTACATTACACTAAAAGCTCACTCAAGCTCAAGCTGGTTCCTAAAAGCTCATCGCTTCCTCTTTACTTGTTGGATCAATATTACACCTAAGTATAGAGAATTTGTGTTACTCACGATATTGTTGAGGTTGACGTCGACGACATCTGTTTGTTTGGTACTGAGTGTAATGTAACAAGACACGCGAATCACGTACGCGTGTCGTACCACGGACCATGATACTATTGGACTAGTCACCTGAAATTATAACGAGTTTGATATCTTGAATTCAACTAAGATCTATTAAAAAGTTAGCGATGTAGACGGAGTTTTAATGCCTTTAAGAATAGTAGTTTTGTAATGATAACGATTGTGTCAAATTCTTGGCTATTAAACCAGGCGCGTGCCCAGCCCTGAATTTTGGGGGTCACCAAGTAAATTATTGCTGAACCTTTGCAAAATAAAAAACTATTAAGTAATACATTAGTTTATATATTCTTTCATGAAACTTTTTACAAACAAAACTCTTGAATGAAAAGTGTTCTTTTACTACTTTTCTTCCAAGATTCTTTGTTCAGAGTGCTTACTCGGGCCGTCTTGGAGGGGGGGCATGTCCTTCATGACACCCCCCCTATGCACGCGCACGCAATTAACCCTGTTATACTTATATGTACCACGGCAGGCGCATTGTCTGTTATAATTATACCTAATAACTATAATTAAAGTCATCGATGTGTTAGAACTTTGATGCTTATAAAGTGTTCTATTATTAAGTACCTATTAAGTTATTATTTATCGAACAAAATTTGTTTTTTTATAAAAATAAATCGATTCAGTGGATATGGGTCGTTGTTAAAAATAAGTATCTGTTTACAGTTGAGGTACACATACAATACCCAAAACACAAATAATAGCAGCAGCCGTTTTCAAATCGGTGACGCACAAGCAACATTTTTTAATTTTTGGTATTCTTTTGCTTAAATTTAATTTGCACGGCATGTTATAAATAGGAGAAAATAAATAATACAATAATCATCAAAATAATAGTAAAAGTCTGTCAAAATCAGTCTGTCATCTGACATCATTATCTTTGCTCTTTGCTCATTATAAGTAGGTATCATATCATTGCTCTTTGCCAAAATTGTTAGAACATTCTAGCCAGGGCCTAGCACTTATGTAGTTTTCGGACACAGATTACCTCAGCCAGTCTAACAATTTGGAAAAAAAAATGTCCAAACAGTTCGATCATCGGACTACTGGTCTAACTAGTTGGAATAAGCCCATACTTTTATGGATATGGATGCAATGATATTTTAATCTTATAATATTACTAGCTGTCCCCCGCGATTTCATCCGCGGTAATTTCGGAGTTCCCGCGGTAATTCCGGGAAAAAAGTGCTGTAGTTTACGGTGATAAGCAGTTCCCCGCATCGATTCCGGAGTTCCCGCGGGAATTCCGGGATAAAAACTATCCTATTTTTTAAGTTGGACCATATTATAAATGGTTACAAAATTTTATCAAAATCCGTTCAGCAGTTTCGGAGTCCATCTCGGACAAACAACGTGACACGTGATTTATATGTATTAAGATTGGATGGATGTATATAAATTACGGATTTAAGACTTCGCTTTGAACTACAATCTCAGAAGAATAGTTATACAGTCAAACAAAGCTACCATATTAAAAGAAGAAGAAGAAAACCCCATGATTTTATTTTATTTGAGTACAATTTAACTCATTTCATTCAGAAAATACCACCACTACCACCTACTTCAAAAATCTGGCGATCCGATTAGCGCAATGGTCACCATGCCTGCCCGCTAATCAAGAGGTTCCGGGTTCGATTCCTGGTGGGGGTGGACTTTGTGTGATGAACACAGGGTTCCATTTTCCAGTCTGGGTGTGTATATATATATATCTATATTCTATAGTATAATATATATGTAATAATATGTGTAGTATATACCACGTTTGCTTGGTTTCCACGACACAAGCTTAAAAGCTTAGTGTGGGATCAAGTAGATCTGTGTGTTGTGAAGTGGATTATTATTATTATTATTGCTTAAACCGGTTTTAAAAATATTTTTTTAAAAATTTTTACAGTAGCACAAAAGTACCTAATAGGTACTTTGAATTACTTATCACAAAGTATTTTGTTCGAAAACGTTGAAACGAACTAAATTTAGAATGAAAGTCCAAATTTAACTAAGAATTCCAATGTAACCCGTGGCTTAGTTTAAGCGCCGAAAACCGGGGATTTCAGCATTATTACTTGGGTGCGGGGGAGTGCGGGCGCGAGTGGGGTGCGGGCCTCTTAACAAGATTACATTGAAGATAAAACGGGCCAGATAATAGCACCCGAGTAAGCCGGGCCCGATCCCGGCTCTAAAACGAAATTAAAATCGGACGAGAGGCAACCAATTTTCCTGAAATATAATAATAAAATAATACATTGGAACTCACACAGCGTTAGGTTTATATACTACCTAGTTAATGTTGAATTGTAAATTCAGGAATTTCAGCAGAATATGCAAGAAACAGCTCCCTCTGTGTTTACATTTGCTGTAGGTATGTTTATATCTACATTATTTTCATGGGTGTTGTGCCGAAACAAAATTTTCTTTTTTCTTTTGGTTCTTCATATTGTAACGTGATACATTATGGTATTACATATTGGCCTCCCTGAATGTAATTTATCATACTACTATTATAAATGCAAAAGTTTGTGTGTGTATGTGTGGGATAGTATTTATGTTCGTTACTTCCTTGCGCCGCTTCCTTATACCTACCCTGAATTAAGATTGACTAATTTCATCCCAGAGAAACCGAGGGAATTCCAATATTTACTTGAATGAAGCTGCGAGGAACAGCTATAAACTATGCTCGATGGTTTCTGATTTCTGAATCGATTGTAAAACCAACATCCTTGAATGGCTCCTAGCATTTAATAGTTTTTCTTAGACTGCAATCGAAACCATTTTCCATATACGACTAAGAGAACTCTGCGTGTTAAGAATAAGGTTGAAAATAGGATAAAAATATAACAATATGTACAAGCATAATATACCTAGTGTTCGTGTGTCTACCGTCTAGTATTGATCAAAACATAGCCAACGCTCGCTTGTTTGGAATTCAATTCGCAAAGTGGGAATAACAATAAAACTTGGCTCGCTCCGTGTATCTGCGCTCGGCATCACCTGCGCCCCCCTACGTGAGTAGAATATGTATCTACCCGAGTTGAAACTTACCTACGGAAAGCTGTCCTCTTAGCCAAGTTGACAATCTACAATCACCAACTCATAGAAAACTAAGGAACGATTCGATATGTCAACCTGGGCTGGAAGTCTCGACAACGTTTTGACAACTTTATCGTATCGATCGTTGACTAGGGACCCAAAAATCATATCGATAAATACAGTACAGTAAGTAACTAAGTAATGATGTTTATCGATATGTAACAATACGTGAACGTATGTAACATAACGTGAACTGCAAGTTTCGAGTCTAGGCTTGCATTTAATGTTATGTTGGTTACTGTAATGATGTTGATTGTTATAATTTTTAGGTCCCTAGTTAACGACCGATATGATAACGTTATTAAAACGTTGTCGAAACTGCCGGCCCTGCAGTCCTAAGATGCGTAAAACGATAAAATTTTATCGAGCCGTTTTATCGATTCTCGTCGACATATTGTATCGTTTTGTCGACGAGAATCGATAAAATGGCTCGATAAAATTTTATCGTGTTGCGCATCTTAGCCCCGCTGGTCACGTAAGTATAAGTATGTCTATGTCTATGTCTATGTCTATGTCAATCAAAAGTTCAGTTTTGCGTGACCATGGACATAATTTTCTTAGTTCCATAAGTTCCTTAGTTTTCTATGCGCTGATGATTACCTACAGATTATCAACTTGGCTATGAGGGCTGGGTTCCTACCTATCATGGTTATTGGTTACAAAGATCTAAATATAAATTATTATCTATAGTATAGGTACAAGCATTTCTTTACTGTTTTGTATTTATCTATCTATACATATAATAAAATTGTAACAGGTCGATGTCTGTACATGGGAGATAAATAAGAAAAAAATAAATTTAGGTGACTCTATGAGTGATATAGAAGCCAAAAATACCGTTTTTAGAATTTTGTCTGTCTGTCTGTCCGTATGTTTGTATTCGTGCTACGCAAAAACTGCTGCGACAAATTGAACGCGTTTTTTTTTGTTATTTGTTATTGTATTGTATTGCATTGCTACTCATGTTTCGATTTTTTCGAAATTCCATCCGGAAATCGAGATATTAAAAAAAATGCTGGTCACCTGTGAATGTAAAAGTGTGGATGTTTGTTACTCAATCACGCAAAAACGGCTAAACGGATTTGGATGAAATTTGGCATGCATGTAGCCTTTGATATGGAAAAGAACATAGGGTACCTTTTATCCCGGAATTTCCGCGGAATCTCTGAAATTAACGCGGGTGAAATAGAATTAATTATTGCATGCTATACTCGTTGTCAGAGGTACAGAAAAGGACATTGGGTACTTTTTATCCCGGAATTTTCGCGGAATCTCCGACATTAACGTGGGTGAAACCGCGGGGCACAACTAGTAACTAATAGATCACCATTCTCACATCAATCAGTTGGTGACATAATGACAATAAAAAAATATTTCCAAACTGAAAGACCACCGAAATTACACCGGTAGGTACCACCGAAATTGACATTCTGATAAGAGGATGGGTCAACCATGCCTCACTTTAAAACCAAAGTTAAACGGCACTGATCCGATTATATGTTGTGAGGAGATAAAGAAAAATATTTTAAGGCGCATCATATTTTTGAGGTTATTGGTCTTTACTTACATTAACCTAAAAGTATTTATGTATTTTTTATTTATAAATACTATATAAGTATATTTATATATACTTTATTTATAATTATTTAGAAATAATAAATACCAACAAACATTTTTGTTTCGAAATGTGGTTTCTAATATGTATTAATTAAAACTTAACTTTCTGTCAGTTTTAAATTTATGATCGTGGTAGTCATGTGGGTATTATTTTTAACCAAAAACAAATATTCTAAGAAATCTTCTCGTATGTCTTCATAAGAATAGGCGACGTATACTAAGAAATGTCAAAATATTTCATGCAATGCTTTTTTCGTATGTGGGCGCGGAGAGATGATCCTATGATATAATATATCTAGTTTTTACTGGCTCGCTTCCTTCACATGCAACGAAACCCGCCTCGGGTCCGAGTCACGAAAGGCAATAAGGGCGTCGCGATAAATCTTGAGAATTTTTTATTATTAAGTTGTAGCTAGGTGTTTTAGAAGTCGACGCTGCGGGGCGCTTAATTATGAGTTGTAACGTAGAAGAGCCCCAGTCAACGAGATGAAAAAACTTTTCCTATAACGATCTCTCCCTGCTACGTTAATTACAAAACTCCGTCGTTTCGCCGGCACCGATGATCACTTGTTTTCTTCGTCCACTTTCTCTATAGAAACTGTTATGTACATATATAATATGACACATTTATCATTGTACCTACTTAGTATATAAGCAAAAGAACTTTTTACGATCTGTTTTTTCTTTTTTCAAAATATAAAAGGGACCGTACTCGTTCTCTCATAGCGTACAACTGATAAGAAAATATCAAGTAATATAAGCAGTAAAAAAAGAAGACATCACGTAGCAAAACAGGTTCGTAGTGAGTTTTATGTCGGCAATTCGGGGCGTGCACAAAAGAAATGCCAACGTTGCTGTGGACGTGACGGAGCCCCAAAGCTTTGAAAGACTGCTTTATATACTTACACAATATCTTTGTATAGTTCGTTATAGAGCCACATATTTCGTTAAAAAATCTTTAAAATTATATTTCTCCTTTTAAAAACATTAGACACTAGATACAATCAGAAGAACCAGTCAACAGCAAGTCACTGTACCATAAGAAGCACTAACAAGCCTTTATCCTAACAATTTTAGGTCTTTCAAATGATACCCACAATTTATTGATTTCAAACCCACACCTCAATTAAGTTTTTTAATTTTGTTATTGATGAGCGATGAGTGATGTGCGTGTTATCAAGATATATTAATTATACCAAATATCAAGCTTTGACGTTACTTAGTTTTCAAGAAAATTACCGGACGAATGAAAACTGGAGTGATCTTGTATACGGTTTTAATTTTTCCTTTTAAGGTAGGTATGGAAACAAAATACAATTAAATTCAAAATAAATAATGCAATGCGAAAATTATCAATCGTAAGTTCTATCAAATCAAACATTGTCTTAGACGTTAACGTTAACATAATAATATAAAAGGGATAATGGACAATTCTGCGGAGGGGCAACACCGCCAACGTGTTCTATGGGCCAATAACTGTGGAGGGCGTATCTGGTGCAGTTAATTTATGCCACTATAACTCAGCTGGACGGCTGTTCAATAGGTAATTTAGACGTTCGAAGCAACATTGTCGTAATGAGAACGAACCGTTTCATGGTAGAGTTTATTGGTGTGCTGACTGGAGTGAAGTTCGCGCTCCAAATGGCCACGGGTGGCACTGATGAGGTTGCACTGCGGGACCAAAATGGGAGTTTAATTACCTATCTCCCTTCATTGTTCCGTCTTAAATTAAGTACCCACTTTCATAGGCACTGCAAATGCTAAAGTTTCCAAAGTGATGTACGACAGAATAGATAGATGGATAGATAACTCTTTATTGCACACCAAACTGAAAAAAAAGTGTTTACAAATTTTCTTACATTTAGCTAAAGGTATACAAAAGGCGGCCTTACCGCTTAAAGCGATCTCTCCCAGGCAATATACAGATACAAACATTTATGATGTTAAGAAATGGGTACCTATACTAATTAATTTTTTCATATTATTTATGAATACAAATTTCATTTAGAACTCTTTATGATATTACTATAGTTCCTCGCGGTTTTACCCGCGTTAATTTTGAAGTTCAAGCTAGAGTTTCGGGAAAAGTATCCTATGTCCTTTTTTGACAACGTGTAAGCAAAAGTTTATAGTGATCGGTTGAGTAGTTAAGGGATGAAAACGTGCCAAATAAACAAACTGTCATCGCGATTATAATGTTGGGATTAATTAAATATAATTAAGTAATAAAAGACCATTTTTTATTTTCGATCATTATGAACGTTTTGCTTTGAACATTAAAGAATAAAAGTTATATTAAGTCTGTCTTAAAAAGGTGTTAGTTATCTTACCAAAGTTGGCATAACTTTGGTAAGATAACTAAAATAAAATTAAACGAAAAAGCTCATAAGAAAGACAAGATATGGCTCCATGTGGCAGTTTGTTACGAAGTTTATAGTATAGCCGCCGCGACTCTACATAATATAAGAATACTAAAAAAAAACTTACCTGTAGGTAAAGCAACGATATTGGATTATTTATTATTTAACTCGACGTATAATAATAATTTTAAAGATTGAATCACCTCTCGGAAAAATATTATTAAAATTATGTATCGAACGCGTATAATAACTCTAATATCATAAAATATTATTGTGTAGAGTAATTGGAGTAAACATATATCAATTTTATGCTACGTAGGTAGAGAAACAGTTATGATAATCGGTAGTAGTGATGTGGAACACGGCGTCGGTATGTTATTAAAGTATTTTATTAAAGCTTTCAGTCGTAAACTAGATCATACGGAACGGTTTTGAGTTTCATATTTTAATAATGATTCACATTTTAATTCGTTATGCGGTGGAAGTGTTACACTTACGGATATTAGTTACCTATTTACCATTCAATCTTTACTAAAATGATTTGAATATGAATGACACTCTGTCTAGAGCTAAAGAAACTATGAAGATACTTTCTTATTATCTTAGTTTATTGCCTTGAAATACACGAAAAAAGGTCAGCACTGTATGTATAGGTGATGAATTCCAAGATGCAAACTATAGGTGTATAGATAGTTTATTTCATGGTAAGGAGCCACTATTTTACAACTTTCTATGGAGTCTCTTCGCTCATTTGGCGTCAAATTTTCTAGTAAGTAAATCCATTATATTGTTTATTCTGCAGAACAAAAGATATAAAAAAAAAATATAAAGCAAAAATTAATTTAAAATAGTACAAACATTAATAATTTAAAATTAAATAAAAGCTAAATTGGAAAAGAAAAAATACCTACTACCATCCTATATAACTTCAATTTATATTATCTTAAAAGACGTTAACTCCATGTGTTTTCCATTGGTTTTTTTATAGTGGTAACTAGGTATAATATTTTGTAAAAGTTGGTTGGCAGAGTTAAAGCTTCCAACCGATGAGGTCGGGATCAATGCGCAAGGGTACAGGTGTGTCGTAAAATGTACGTTTTATGGAAATATAAGATCCTTGTCGGCTGTCGCTTGGAGACACCTAAGTGTACGTTGTACGTAAGTTGAATGTAACTTAGTATAGGTAGGTACGCAAGTATTTATATGGTAGTTATAGTTACGCTCTTAGCATCATGCTAGTCACCTGATACGAATTTTGCTCGCAGTGTCATCTGAATTTGATTATGACTATTATTTTGTAGAAAGCAGAAAAATAATATATATTTTTATCTTTATGTCATATTAAGATAAAAATAAGTTATAAAGACTAACAAAAACTTTTGTCACCGAACAAAAAGAGATGAATAAACGAAGACCGTACAAATAAAATTTATATTTAGTGTAATCAAATTTGAATGCAATCAAATGAGCACGACTCTAGTGAAATAGCCGGCTTTACCTCCAAATTCGCGACTGAGAACCAAACGAATCGAATCGATACCCGATACCAATAAAACGACGTCGATTCGCGAATACATAAAACGTCGGATTCAAGTCTTGTGCTCTTTATATAAAGCTAGGAGAGAAGGGTTCCCACTTTTATTGCAAGGAATTTGCATATAAAGTAACCATTGAAGAAAAGCGATCTGCGTTGGGCTCCATGTTTTTTTTCGTATTCATTGTTGTGAAGGCCGCGGACTCGCGCACATTTCGTTTTATGGATCGTGATGCTTTCTAAGCGCTTAAATAAATAATGTATCAACAGTTTTTTTTCTTGCGTAATTTATTGTTTAGACACTAAACCGTAGGCACCTCTTTACAGGTATTTTTTTATTTCTATATTTATTATTCCTAACTGTGAGACCTTTATTTTTAAGCTGGGCCTTAAAATAAAAGTCCTTGCTCAAGTAAAAATTTAGCAGTGTCTTTTACTCCGCGGATTTACTGACGCGATTTGTAATTATCCCTCGGGAACTTTAGAATAAAAAAGAGCTCTATGACCTAATAGTCAAGATTTAAATTCAAAGCAGAGATCAACAGACGGAAGTTTAAAAATGGTTATTCATGTTATATTAGCATACAAATATTCCTTTGAATTTTAAGAACATGATTTTTAGGTTAATCGAATTTGTTATGTAGGTAGAGTCAAAATGATGTAATTTAAAGGCAGTAGAGAAATTTGAAATCCAAAGTTTAATATGCGTGTTTAAAAAAATGAAAATAGGTTGGATAATATAAAATACAAGTCAGATTTTGGTATTATTGGATACTTAGGTAATGATATACAAATAAAAATAAAAACTTTTAAAAACGTTGAACTGTGGGGCGTTCCCAGCGATTCCTAATAAAAATGGTATTTAATTGAATTCGATAACGCCTCTTGGCGAGAGGCCTAATAAACTGTCTTTATTATGATTGTGTTAAGTTGCTTCACCACACGATAAACATTATCGTGGCCGCCGTTCTTGACCACTTCGTTGTAGCTCTGACCGAACATACATATTTTAGTAATTTACCTGCCTACGCATATTTTTATTTGTTTTTATGCGCCGCTTTCCGTTTTTAATGTATCCAGCACCGAGTCAAGAAAGTTTAGTGATTATATGTTATCCAGAATATACAATACAATACCATATACATTATTGCACCAAATTATTTTCACAATATTAAATATAATATAAATTAATTTCATGGCAAATAGGCGGCCTTACTGCTAGCAGCAATTTTTTCAAGGCAACCTTGGCGAGATAGTACAGACTACAGAATATGCATAAATACAGTGGGTGGGTGCAGGCTGATACCTTGTAAAATTATAATATTATTAAATATACATACACATAGACATTATGAAATAATAAATATTTATAAAAATAATGATGAAAATAACAATACAGGTACATAATAATAGATATATAGTTTATCAATATGAATACCTAATATATTATTATATTGAAGACACAAAAACGTATACAAGTATTAATTTAAACTAGAGTATAATATTACAGATAGGCATATAAAATATAACATATACAAGAATAACAGGATGTGTTTTCACATATATATAAGTACTAATATACATAAGTACTAAGTTTTTTTGTTTCCTTATGAGATAGTTTAGTTTAATTATTTATTAGTTGGTTTAAGATACACGTTTGTATTTATTTTATTTACTTGTTGGTATCAAATAAACTTTTTTCTATTGTATTCTATTTTATTAATGTGTTGATAAAAGATAATATTAATACCTACCTAATATATATTGATAATAATAACCTACTGAATAATAAAATAAATAATTATATAAATTTAAATATTTCGTTAGGTATTATACAAACTCGTTTGTCTACATAATTATCTACAACGATTAATTCAACGGTACATTCATTCACACTAGCAAATTTTTTTTTCTATATTGCTTTCGGGCTTGTGTCTATAGTTGCAAGGACTTTCTGACTTTAGGCAGGGCCTAGAGCACCCCGACATTCTTGGTTAGGTTAGGTTTGTACTGGTAAACAAGACGCGAGCTGAGCAAACGCAGCGAGCGTGCTGCAGCAGCGGCCGGCGATGTGCCAAAGAAAAATATAGTCACATCTATACAATATAATGACCACTAGACAAACCTAGGAGCGCCGGAGCTTCGAGGTTTGACTATAACATATAGAAAAACAGAAACTAGAAGAAACGTTCGTATCATCGAACCTTTTTTTATATAAGTACGTATAATAATAAATTAATCATTCTTATATACCTAGTAACTAGTATAGGTTTAGGATTCCAAGCAACTAGTACCGACTACACAATCTACCTATATATTCACAACTATACATGGTATAAAAATATGTGAACCAAGGCCAAAAGTAATAAGATAGTAGATGTATATTAATATACGAGTATAATATACATACAATTTATTCTATTATCTACTCCCTTAACTTTAATTACATAATCCCATCAATACTTGACTATTAAAAATAGGTAGAGTTTGGATGTAAGGCAATCTCTGCAACTACTGAACCGATTGCAAAAATTCTTTCACTGATAGTAAGCTGCAGCATCATTGAGGTACCTAATAGGATACTTTTTACAATCCAAAATTCATGCAGGTGAACAGCTACAGTTATAGAAAATCGTAATAAAATCAGGTATACTTTTACATATTTTTTTTTTTATTTGACGACAATTGGATTTATTTGACGACCCGATCGGTCACATGCCTGATCGCTAATCAAGAAGTTCCGGGTTCGATTCCCGGTGGGAGTGCACTTTGTGTGACGAACACAGGGTTCCACTTTCCAGTCTGGGTGTGTTTATATATCTATAGTATATTATATGTAATTCTATGTAGTATATATACCACGTTTGCTTGGTTTCCACGACACAAGCTAATAATAGCTTACTGTGGAATCAAGTAGATCTGTGTGTTGTGAAGTGGATTATTATTATTATTACATAAGTATTATGTATTATCTATACCGACCGTAACTGACTTGAATTTTCTTAGCAGCAATTTGTGTTTGAATCTTTTATACTTTAAATGAAATCTAGACCAGATCGTGATCAGCAAAACTAAAAAGATATAATACAAATTTGCATCTTGAGGTCGTTGCAAAGCTATCCTCACATTGTTGCTAACCAGTCAGTAGTGAAGAGATATAAAAGAGCTTCCCAAGCACAATGGCGCTTAAGTGATAGTTATGGCAGTTTTTATAGGCAGTTAGATTTATTTTCAATGCAATGTTTGTTTTAATGCGTTTTTCGTGAGTTGAGAGTTCGCGACAATCGCTCTCACGCAGCAGTGTAGATCGAACTATGAAATATAAATACATAGGTAAAATTTCGTTTTGTTAAAGACTTTTAATTGAACAAGAAGTAGGTGCGAGTAAAAAAAGGATAGTGCTTTTTGACATGTGTTTTATAGAAATGTTGGGTCAAATATTAAAGGTAAAAATCAGAGGCATTTTTTTTAAATGTACCTATTACTGCATAATATATAATAGCTGATTACACAGTTTTGAGTAGGTGTAATAATACGATAAAATATACTATACGATACGTAACATACTCTTATACGTTTTGCTATTCCATTTATTTAATTTCGTCAAACTCCAGTGTGTTAAGAGAAAAAAGTTTCAAAAGTAATTCTGAAATTCACTAAAGTGTTATCAGTTCAACTGGTTTTCAAAATTTGAGTTTGATATTAATATACTAATTGGCCGTCCGTTGCATGCATAGTCATGCTCCACTGGTAGATCCATGGATAGCTTTTTTTCTTTTATCCACAGGTGGATTCAACGTATTTTGTTTTGAGGATGATAGACAATATCGTCCGTTTAATTACCCACAGGCATTAAGATACTGCAGTACGTAGGTAGATACTATAAAAAGGAATAGGCCTGGGATTTGTGCCAACAATCGCGAAACCCGATCGCCGTTTATTAGATCAAGAGGAGAAAAGGTATAGACCGTGTGGGCCTAATCAGGAAATATAGGGCAATAAAGTAGCCCAGTGGCGAGCAGACTTAATCAAATTGTCCAAATGCCCGACGGCCGGCAGCGCCTTATGTACAAATTATGATAAATAATTATGGCCTTTGCAGGTACCTTTAATCTTTTGCTATAAGTTCTATATTTGATGATATATTATTAGGTACCTACATACAAAACTTGAAAAAAACTCGGTATCACATATAGACAATAATTTCTACATAAATCGAATGACAATCCGATCATTTGTAATAAAAATTATACAGAGTTTATTGTAACACTGCTTTTGTTGTAGTCAGCCTTGGAACTTATTGAGTGGTGTGTTTTTAGCCAGACAGTCTCGGCACGTTTCCATTTAATCCCGATATTTTTTAAACAAAGATCTCATCAAAAATTCAGCATGTGACTCTCGGGATGTATCCAATAAATCAGTTTTACAGCATTCCCGTGTCATTTCAGTCGTCGAACGGCATAAAATGATAATTTTACTGCGCTCCCCTTCCGTCTCCATCGGTTTACGACAATTGTGAAATGTATCGACAGTTCTGGTGTCACCTCTAAGGTGAGCCGAGCGCTCGACAGAAGGAGCCGTTCCTAAAATAGATTTATTTTCCGATTATAAGGCTAAGAATGGCTTGCTACACAATTTGATGTAAGCCTGTAGATTACTTATTGCAATTCATGGATAGCATATGCCACAAAATCTTTGGTTTGGCATCAAAAATTTCCACTTCAAAGACTTATTTTATGAAGACTGAAATATTTCATCCCTTTATTGTGTGTTAAGTCTTGAGTCTTTCAAGTGTCTTAAATTTTGGTACCTACAAGGGGAGAATTTAAAATGTCAGAAGAAATACCATATATATTTGACAGTACGATACGTTACATAAGCCGGTTATTAAATATAACTATATATATATCATCGTTTATTAACAAGCCACACATCTGGATTTGAAAACTCGTAAATATTTTTTTATATCACTATAATATAACCAATTATTGAGTCTATAATTATATGGTCATAAACCAATTTTTTAGACTTACAAAAAAAATATTGTTAATTTATGAAACTGATAGGTAAATCTAATATTTTGATATTACTAGGTATATTTTACAATTTATGAATGCACGGAAAAAACTCCTAAGTATTTAATTTGGAGTATTTAACACGTTTTTATTGTATTACAAAAATAGCGTCATAAATTATTCAAATGTAATAAACTGTTTCATTAGCTAATTTGTCTGTAAAAAAGCAACAAGGTGTTATAAAACTGTTCTATTGTCATGCAAATGTGTTTATAAAAGTTAATTCGAACCCGTTAATTTTACCATAAAGATTGCTATCGATATTACTTTTACGACATGAATAGGTACGCACTTGGTGGGTATAGACTATAGACCATCAACAGTTCTTTGGTTGAATTGAATACTCAAAGAGATTATAATTTAGTCGAAATATTTCACGTAGGTACCTAAATTTAAAAAATTCTAAACTTGATAGAGGTAAAGAATTACAGAAGATGAAATAACCGCAAAATTAAGTATTTTTATTTAAACTGACTTTAAATTATTTTCATAAAACTTTAAAATTTTTGATTGAAACACAAGCATAAGATTTATGAATATATACGTAGGTACCTAACATAATATGTAAGAGACTATACTACGACGAAGGTTATTAAAACGAATATCCTTTACCTAGAGGTTATAAATTATACCATTGCAAGAAAATGACCTTAAGGTGTACAAACGTCAACGTTTATTTATTGATGTACTTAGGTACGTCTATTATAATAAGACGAGCCTTTTGTTTAAATTTATGCCTTATTATTTTATCTATTAAGAAATCTGGCCTTCGTTTGGAAAGTATAAGTTTGTATTAATTATTTCTTCGTAAAATAATAAATGGCTTTCTAATCACGGCATATTTTTAAACATCATTTAATATTTTAAATACCTACACTGTTTACCATAAGAATGCTCCAATTATTTAACATAATTACGGTCAATATGGATGGTAAACATTATGCAAACGAGACAAGTTACCTTTACACCTATAAAATGCAAATTCTTTTTGTTTATACATCTAAATTGTTTGTTATTAGGGTAAAACCAGGATAGTTGCCCTGGGGGTATAGTTGCCCCGATCGTAATTGGGTATTCTCCAAGGTATGAATATCAAAATTCTAATTAGTCCGTCAGTTAGAAAACAAAAAAATAATAGACACGTATTTTTTGCTTTTTCAATTTAATGAAAATGAACAGAGATAAAGCGCATTAAAGTTTAGGGTGGGGGGCTCGTGACGTCAATATTCATTATAAGCGCCATACAAACCGCACAGAATTGTGACGTCACGCGAAATTTCAACTCAATGTATCTCTGTTATTTTTTAAGTACGTAAAAAAAGAAAAAATACGTGTCCAATATTTTTTACTAATCTACACGACGGACTAAAAAAAATTTTTTTGTCAAGTAGCCAATTACTCTAGTTTCGCAGATGAATCGCGTGATATTTTATTTATCTATCAAAAGACTTTCCAACTACTATTAAGTGGACCGCGTCTCATGTCTCTGTGCGATTGTACGGGAACGCAAGGTGCGATCAAAGATTTTTCGGGATAGATGCCTTGTTTCCCGGCGGGTCGTCTATCCTAAATGTAATTTATATGGACTAGAAAACTATCCCATATATGGGATAGATGTCACAAAAAGTAGAGGTCCGTAGAAATCGCTAATACTCTGGAAATTTCAAAGATAATGTCTTTTACATTTAATAAATTTGTAGATAAAGAACCAAAGTACTTGCCAGTTTAAAAAATAAAATATTTTGATTTATGTACTGGGAGATATAAAATGATTTCGAAAAGTGTGGTAACTATCCGGGTTTTACCCTACTCATATTACACGCTCTATATAAGTAATTTTTTTTAAACCCAAATAGTTCAACCATATTTAAAACATGGTTCACCTTAGGAATAAATAGGACGGGTCTGTTATTACCTATTGATATAGGTGCATTTAGTAATAAATAATAATTCGTTTTTCTTCCGTTTTCGGTTTGGTATTTAAAATCTGTAAGTAACTAAATTTTTTTTAATAATCTCTGGCCAATATTTCAGTTTATCAGACGCCATAACAAAAGCTGATATACATATTATACTATAGGCCATATAAACAATTAAAGAGATTTTTATAGACATAGACGTTACATAATTTATATATATAAAAATGAATCCCTATTTTTCTTGGTCACGGCATCACGCGTGAACGGCTGGACCGATCACCATTAAATTTTGCATACACGCGTTGTCAGAGGTACAGAAAAGGACACAGGGTACTTTTTATGCGGGAACTCCAAAATTAGCCGGGTGGAACCGCGGGGGACAGCTAGTCTATTATAAAAAGATAAAGTTAGTACATTGTTTGTGAGTTTGTGACGCTGTAAGGGTAATTCTCTGGATTATTTTTATTATTATTTACGGAACCGATTTTGAAAATTCTTTCATTTATAGGAAGCTACGGTAGTCGAGTGACATAAAGTAATTTTATCCCGAAATTTCCACAGGAACTCTGAAATTACCGGCGGTATTTGTACCTATATAGAGTTAAATTTCATTCAACAAATATACGTAAAAGTTAGGCGCATATACTCGTATTACCATCAATATGAATAAATTTTAGAATATTGCACAAAAAGACTTTTTCATGTTGAAATAGAATCCTACCTATTTATAAAATGTGCGAGTAATAGTTGCGTGCTAGGGGCCGTTGGTAATGGAAAATCTAGCAGTAGGTAAGTTTACCGAACAATCCTTAATGAGCTGTTCTCCGGCCATAGTTAAAATTATTATTACAATAATATTATATTTTTATGTCTATAGTCTATTCTCTAGGAACATAGGTTTATAAGTCGTCTAACCTTTACATGTAGCAAGTGTGGAATACATGTACACTTCAAAGTTTTGCTTAAGAAGCTTAAAGGTAAACTTTTGAGTAAGGTGCTCAGTACATAAAAAATATACATTATATTTATTTATGACTCCATTATTAAAATGCTTGGTTATTGCACTGTATAGGTATCTACAGTGCCGTGGTCCAAATTAATTAGCGCTTGTGCTATAAATATTAGACAACAGATACAATACACATACCTACCTATTTTGTGTAAATATAGGTATACCTGTTTTTAATATACTTAGGATAAACACATTTGGTGAAATGATTTGTCTCGACGCGGACAGCGTACCCGCAACACATGGCGTAGCAGTTAGCATAAGTTCGCTAGACTAATTACAGTGTTGTCTGTGGTGCTAACTTATACCTATATCTTAGTAACTATTCCCAACGGTTTAACCCACGGTAATTTCAGAGTTTCCGCGGAAATTCCGGAATGAATGAATGACCTTATGTCCTATTCTAGACTATAATCTACCTCTGGGCAAATTCAATATTTTTCGCCGTTCTGGCGTGATTGAGCAATGAACATCCATTCATCCATCCATCCATCCATCCAAACTTCCACATTTATAATATTAGTCTGCATTTGTTCCTCTAACTCCACTATTTCTTTCATCACTTGTTACATGTGTACCTACCTATAGGTATTTTAGAAATACTTATGCACTATATTTAGAGAAGATATCTACCTACCAAAGCAACTATTAAATCATCACAAAACCCAAATGAAAACGTAAATCATGGCTCCGAAGATATAATTGGAACCCTTTTCAAAAATACTATTCGGCACATTTTGCAATTTAATCCCGGCTTCTTGGAGTGAAAGAGGATTTCTCGACTCATCTGACCCTAATTTAAAATGGTTGGTGCACAAAAGGGACGGAAATAGTTTGGGATGTTAAACTGAAAATGTGGTTGCTATTTAGTGAGCGGAGACGAAGTATAATGATGGGGATTAAGACATCGAGATAGTGGAAGTAAAGACGCTGCCATTAAAGACCCTTGCTCATGCATCTATGGATCGAGCGGACTTTCATTAGACGAAATAGGGGCTGAGGTACCTACTGCGTTAATGACAGCTGTAATGGCGGGCACTTAAACGAATCCGAAATTCGTATCTGCTTAGCTTTTCAATAATAAATCATTACTTAATTATTGTACAACTCATCAACTCACTGACAAATACACACAATAATAGTAACTGACAAATAAAGACAATAATAGTAATTTGCTGGCCAAAGGGCTTAGTTTTTTTAAGTTCACAGATATTTATGTTGATCTTTTTAAACAGCTTTTTTTTACATTTACGATTGATAGGTGTATTTTTCGCATTTAAATCACCTAAAACGGATTAATAGAAATTAATATACATTGCTACCACTTACTTTTTAATAACAACTAGCCAGACATTTATCTTTATCCTAGACGACAAGCCAATAATTATAATTATTATATCTACTAAGGTTGGTGTTGTAAGCCAGCAAATTAAATACATATTCATAATAGTTGAAACCTCGTATGCGGTTAGTAAGTAGAATCGTAGGGAAACAATTATTTTGGTACCAAATCAATGAAATAATGATACAATTGTCAGAATTGTCAGTAGATTTACTTTTAAAAAAATTAACCGATTTTAAAATTCTTGTAGGTACCTCATCTCAAAAGTAGGGAAATTTCTTGAGAGTACTGTTATATAGGCGACTCTACAATTTTCTTAAAACTCATGTCATAATTTCGGATGAAACTGAAACTGAACTCGATGAACGGATCAACGTAGAAAAGTCTTCTAGCAACTAGCAAATGAAACTGAAAATTATTTTAATTTCAGCTACTAAGATACGAAGATGGAGCTCTTCCCACTTTACGCACAATGGACTAACGTATGAGTTCCCCTATACAAACGAGCAATGCTGCCAAACATGACGTCATAAGACAAGTATGAAACCAACACAGTCATACGTTGTGTGGATCCGGTCGGGTAACATTCACACACACCAGTACGCTCCCATTGGTACTAGCGCCGGTATGGATTAGCTTGGGCTGCCGCGCGAGCGAACGTCACAAAATGGCGGCCATAAAAACAAGTGAAGAGTGAGTTACGGTCGGACGCGCTAGGAGGTGGGGGCAGGCAGCGGGGGGCCAACGTGCGACCAATGGCGTCGCGCTGAGCGAGCAGGCCACATTTTGCCCGCCAACTCTGCTCTTTCTTTTATGGTCGCCGTTGTTTTTCTCTGGCGGTCTTTTTCCTGAATTTTTTTGCGGGGAAATTGTTTTTGTTTGCTTTGTAAGAAGAGGATCTGGACTACAATGTGACTTTAAGTGTTTTTTTTTTGCGTCTGAGCAATTCTACTTAAGTACCTACCTTTTTAGGCTACGTATAAGGATCTCTCCTTCGTTTACGGAATTGTAGAGTTTACTCTTTACTAACATTATGTACATACTTAGTCTTTGATTTTTCTTGTTCATATACGTAGGTAGGTATTGTACCCATTCTTTTACCCCATTCGTAACCTTTTGATGCATGTTTGCTTTATCTAAATTGAAATTCTCGTTTTTAAGTGGATGTTGGCACGAATATTGATAACACTCGGCCTCAGTGCTATAATATGGAACTATACCAGCTATAGGTAACTTCAGTGGTATAGCTCGGTACAGTTAGCATCAAATGCAGCCCAAAGTATGGATATTATTATATCTATATATCTACCTACCTACCTATTTATTGATCAAATCATTTTATAACTAGTACCTATTAAATTTTTGCAATATAGGTATTCAAAGCATTATTATGTAAATCAAAATCATATAGTTGTATAAATAGATTGAAACAATTTTAAAATGAAATATATATAGGTAGGTACTCACCTCCTGATTAAATAAATAACTGTAATAAATAACCTACTAACAAGTAGGTAGGTAAGTAGAAATCCAAACGCTCTACATTTTCTATTACGTTTTTAATGCGGACTCTACCTAACGTTATTACGCTCTGTCGCTGCGGCTATGAAATGTAAAATATGCAATAAATTTGGTATTATTTTGATATTATAATTTAGGGCGATATGATTTTTTGTACTAAGCTCTTTACTTGGTTTCAGATATTTTTTAATTTTATGACACCCCATGACACACTGAAAATAAACTAGGTGTATCAAAAGTAAACTCAAATCAAATTAGTAAACTTTTTAAAAATAATAATATCTTTCTCTTCTTTAGGCAACTATTAACGTACCTACTCGTCTCGTCCTCTCAGAATTTATAAGAATTTCTTAATTACCTTCTACCCACTTCCATGTTAAAACAAAACGAAACAACTTTGCTTAATCCTGAACAGTAATAAAAAGTAAAAACTTATTCCATCGCCGAGCACGAAACTCATCAAGAAAAGTTGTACAGTAATAATTTACTGACGGGACCCACGTCTTAGCGTCGTGTAATATCTCCCACTGACATATTTATCGTTTTCGAGGGATGGGGATGTTACTTCCTTGTAAGGGGAGCGGTCTTGGAGCCAAGTAGACCGTAACATTTAAGAAATGCTATGTTTATTCATAGATACAAGATGTAAAAAAGAAAACGACCTGTGCAAAACGTAGAGTCATTTTGGAAAAGCTTCTGAGAAGATTTTTTATAGCCTGCATGGCCAAACCAATAGTTGGTTTTATCTATTGAAGAATGTTATCAAAATTTTTAATCTAAAGCTGCAATTGAGTTGTTTTGAAGAATTTATATTTATTATATTATAACAAGGTTATTCCGGAAAGTGGCCACATTTGAATTTTAGTCCCAGTCCCAGTTTTACGAGCGTAGATTGTGATCAGAGGGATAGAAGTGTCGTTGCTATGTGAATATGTATTCATCTATGGTAATCAGTTTGATCACAACGTCAAAACACAGTAACGTTATTGTCGGAGATATATATGTTATCGGACTTTTCAGAGAGCGTCTATATTTATGTATCTACTTAAATAATATAATTAAACGATAGGTCTTGTACCTACCGTGCTTTGCTCCTAACTATAAATACCTACGTTAAAAATTAAAAGTGTTAAGGGTGTGTTTATACAGGCCTCTGTCAGCTGCAGAGTAAAATTAAAAAGCGGACGCAACGGTCCTTGCGGTAGGGTTGCCATTATATTACAAGTCGAACTCATTGAAGAAGAAAATTTATTAATGCTCACCAAAAACTAAGTACACTACAAGTAAAGTAAACTACTAGTGTTCTACTACTCTTGCTAACTAAATTTTGTTAAATAAAGATATTTAATGTAACCCGTTGTCTCTGGTTTTACTTGTATAGATTTCATAATAAACAAAAATAGCACAGACTCTACATTATATTGACTTCAAAACTATTCTTTATGTTGTTAAATGCATATAAAATTTTACTTAGCAGAGTTACCTACATACATTACCTAGGTAATGTGTATTTAATAAAACTTATAGGAATAAATTAAAGAAAGACGTTTTTAAAGATACCGCTAAGATTGTTTTCTTATTTTGAAGTCAAATTAACCATGCGAAACTTTGACAGCAGCCAGCCCTAAGGGGAAGCCGTGGAAGTGGCGTGGGGCGGTGGGGTCTTTGACCGACCGCCCGCGCTGTACTCTGAAATATCGCCTCGCAATACATATCTTGCTTGCCTTAATAACGCTTATACTGCACGTATATGCTTAACCTTACCTATAACTTCTTATATCGGAATAATATCACAAAATGGCAAGTGTAGGTAAAATTTAGGAAAAATCACTATGAGTGTAGATGTTTAGAAACATCTACGTATACGCTACTTAATAAATTGTAGAGAGATCTACTTAAACAATGTATAAGTTAGAAATTCTGTTACACATACAATTTAGTAGTTTCGCAGTACTATATACTTTTTATTTAATATTTAGGTAAGTTTAATTAGTATCTACAATATTTTATGTCTTTTTTATTAAAACTACTGAGAGACATTAAGATAAATCCCCTTTAATTAGGTCGAAAACGTTTTCATTAAGGCAGTAGCGACGCTTACGGCTCACCGCACATAGAGCTGTTGGGTGTTGGCTAAGAAGATGTGAAGGGCAATCGAAATTAAGACATTTCACAAACCACAAGGAACGCTCAAGCTAACTTGGTCATTCTTTATATTAACATAGCTACTAGCCTATAAATAAATACTGGCCCTCTCTCACACACGTGCACAAAATGACGTTGTTTTAACTTTATTTTATTTTTACACTGGCTAGCGGCCGAGCGCGCGCGCCTGTAATTTCGCGGTGCTCGCGGCGCGCAGGCGCGTACGCACGCCCATCAAGATGGCGTCGGATTTTCAAGTTTGAAATTATTATTTTTTTATAAACGTGCATCTACGAGTACTACGATAAACATAAATGCTAATAATATATTTCATGAAAAATCGCTCAACGTCAAGTATAGACGCACGCCTCGTCGCAAGTTTTTCTCTTAACGGTCGTGTTACCTGAGACATTGATTTTCACGGAGTGCTATACCTACACATGTTTATAACATTACATTATTCAGCATTTATGACTCAGATTATGTGTCACGAAAATTAGGAGATTTATGGATTTATTTGTGAGTAATAAAATAATAATTTATACCTACATTGATTTATTGTTGTTTAAGTTTTATATTTTTTTTGTAATTTTTGCAAAAATCATGCAAATATATTTCTATGAAAAGAAAACATTACCAGTTTCAAAGACTACGTAGGTACCTACCTATACATTCGAGAAAAGTGAAATCGTTTATAAATCAAAGCTCTTTGTATTTTACAGCAAATTTGAGTTATACCTACCTAGTACCATATCAAATGGGAAATACCTATATATTTTACCTAACGTTAGCGCTAAAAATATGTGCAAAGCAGTTTAGGTATATCTATATCGAATAATTGATATTATCATATTTCTTGCCTTAGTTATTTAAGACTATCGACAAATTTCAGAATATGATTTTTTTATGTGTTACCTATTTTCTACGATATCTTTAAGGCAATTAGTTGGATCATATAGTAGTGGTAAGGTATCCTATTGGTTGGTTTATGTCGATTTTAGCAGATATTCGGCTTAGGATACACTGTGAGAACAATTTGTAGAGACTAGGTAGTAGGCTGATAGGACGATAGTTTCCTATATCTTTTGGATCCCCTTTCTTATAAAGTAATATAATATTTGATTTAGTCCACTGTTCGGGAACTTTCTGCTCTTTGTTTATAATATTGAATAAAAAGGTTATTGCAGGTGTTAGCAGTGTTCTTCCCAATTTTAATGCCTCATTTGGAATACCATCTGGTCCTGGGCTCTTATCTGATTTTAGCCTTTTTATTTCACGATCTATTTCTGATTCGTTCCAATATATGTTAGTTATATTTTCGTTATTTACATTTTGAGAGAGAAAAGTTACGGTTTCGGAATTCCCAAGGGCCTTTTGATCATAGAGATTTGCGTAGAAACTAGTTGCTATTTTGAGGATGTTTTCTCTGTTTGTCGATGAAGTGGAGTTTTCTGATAAGCTAGGTATCCAGTTTTTATGCGTGCGAAGTTCTTTAAATGCGCGTTTGCAACTTCCACTAGTCATTAAATGTTTCTCTATTGTTTTTGATCTGTGGTTCCTGTAGTCTCTTCTAATGCTTTTATTAGTTAATTTATAGATATTTCTGAGTTTCAACTTATCTTCAGGACTTTTAGATTTGAGATTTTGTAGTAGATGGCGTTGCTTAATCAGGCTTAACGTTTCTTCAATAGAACAAGCAGGCTTTCGAAAAGGATATTCGACTGTCGACCATATTCAAACCTTGGAGAGCATTATAGAAAAGTATAAAGAATTTCAAAGGCCTCTCTACCTAGCGTTCGTAGATTATCAAAAAGCCTTCGACTGCATCTCACACATCTCGATATGGGAAGCACTGAAAGAGAACAATATAGATGACATTTATTGCAATATAATAAAAGACATCTATGACAGAAGTACAAGTAGAATTAGTCTGGAAACAAAAGGCCCAGAAATAAAAATTAAAAGAGGCGTAAAGCAAGGCGACCCCTTATCTCCCAAACTTTTTATCGCTGTACTGGAAAACATATTCAAAAAACTAGACTGGAAGAATATTGGTATTAAAATAGATAAGAAGTTCCTCAGCCACTTGCGATTTGCTGATGATATAGTATTGTTCTCAGAATATAGTTCACAACTAGAAAAAATGATACACGATCTTTACACTGAGAGTGTACGTGTGGGATTAGAAATGAACCTGCAAAAAACAAAACTGATGACTAATTCGACAAAACATTCAATAAAAATAGGTAACAAAAATCTAGATTATGTAGAGACTTATATATACCTCGGAAAACAAGTATCTTTTCACCAGAACAACAACTTAGAAGAAATAAATAGAAGAATAAATATATCATGGCAAAAATACTGGGCTCACAAAGAAGTAATGAAGGGCGATATGCCACTTTCTGCGAAAAAGAAAGTAATGGATAGTGGTATTCTCCCCTGCCTAACGTATGGCTCACAAACCTGGACATACACAAAACAGGTGAAAGAAAAAATCCGAATATGTCAGGCAGCCATGGAACGATCCATTATGGGACTTCGAAAGAGCGATAAGGTACGGCACACCAAGATCAGAGAGAAGACAAAACAAATAGATTTCTTACTCCATTCTATGAGATTGAAATGGAAATGGGCAGGACATCTAGCTAGAACGGAGGACGCCCGGTGGACAAAAAGTGTCGTGGCATGGAAAGGACCAAAGGGAAAAAGGAAACGAGGGAGACCTTCTAGAAGATGGGTCGATGACATCAAGGATATAGCGGGAGACGAATGGCAATCTAAGGCGAGAAATAAAAAAGAATGGATAAAAATGGAGGAGGCCTTTACCCTACAGAGGGATTCTCATTTAAATAATTGAAATTTATCTAATTTTGCTAATTAAATAGACAGGAATATAAAAATTATGCAACTCAATAGTAAAATCAATTTTTTATCAAATTTAAATAATTAAATAAAAATATAAATTTAAATAATGAAATAGCTATACATATTATATTGGATAATTATGAATTGGATGCTGAATGATTATTATTAAATAAAATTAAATTAACGCAATATTAAATCAAAAATAAAAATTAATTAATTAAATAATAATTGGAAACACAGACTTTGACTGTTATTTGATTAACAATCAATTGGATTGTTGTGAATTATTGTTATAATAACAAAAATAATAATTCATTTATTTCAGGTAAAATAACCCATATAAATAAATCATCAAATAAAATAAAATTAAAATGGAATTTAAATTAAAATAAAATAAATTTAAAATGAAATTAAAATAAAATAAAATTAAAATGAAATTAAATATGCACGTTATAATATGCACCTACTTATATTTTATATCTAATTACTTTCTTTGGTTGCATGTAACTATTATTTGTTATTGTAAATTTGCATGGAAAACGAGAAACAATAAAGGGCTTTATTATTATTATTATTATTATTATAAGGTATCCTATAGTAAAAATTATAGTAGGTAGGTACCTAATTATTCGTGACTAAAGCAATTTATTTTAAAAGCCAAGTAACACGTTTTCACTGTTTTCCACAATCTTTTTCGTGAGCAGGAAACCAAATGTCGTGTTAACACATTTTCATAAAAAATACAAATACAGATTGGTAAGTAGGTGAGATCTTAGTACTTAGCCATTGATATTTTCTATCTCTTCGTTCGAAAGGTACCTACACAGTACATAAACACTACGTGCTCCATGGAATGGCAAAATTTTTATCGCAAGCCCGTTATCGTGGCCGATCATAAATCTGTTTTCAAATCGTGAGTCGCCATTGCCGGAGTAGCGTTGCTGCAAACTCATGTTGAAGACCATTTTCAAACGAATCCGCACGCTCTTCAGAAGCTAATAAAGTATTATTTACGATGGCAACTGCTCTTTATATAGAACATTTATAATTCCGTAGGGTTTATTGTCGCATTGTACCTAAGTATTTGCCAATGCACGTAAAATACTAGTCGAGGTTCTCTAAATGCCAGACTTATTTACGGTCTAAGAACGAACGACATTCGACCCGTGCCTTTGAAAGATAAAATAGCTGTAGAAATTTAAACCATTTAGAAATATGCTCATTGCTGAGATATCTTGCGCAAGACATACAATAGAGGATAAGTTTTTATTTTACACCTAAGAACTTATTGTATGGACCGAAATGACCAATCTTTCACAGGATATTGATATCTTGTATATTTTATTGACATATTGTTTACCTACACTTGTCAGAAGTTATTTTACTACTTTTAGTAGGTATCTTTTTGTATAGAATAATAATTATGATAATAATAATATGATAATAATGCTATATATCATTATAACTATATATTTGTATTTAATATCGTCACATCACATACCTACCTATAGAAGAATTTTTGACATATTTCATAAAGCTTACCTATATGCTATGAAAGTTGACTGGCAGAGAATGTCATTTCACATTAGCAATATATAAGTCCTTGTTATGTAAAAAGTTTAGCCACTGGTTTCAGGGAATACCTATAAAACCTTTGTCGTTGAACTTATTACTGAAAACTAAAATGGTGGTCGATATTAATTGGGTTGAACGAGTTCATGGGCATTCACTTAGCCTACTTGACTTTATGAATAATACTTTTATTAGTTAATATAATATAGAAATTATAGAGTGTATAATGTATATGGTAGTTAGGTTTATTCTTGTGCCATATTTCTGCCAATAGTACCTACCTATTTATTGTTACTCGATTTTTTTTCCTATCCTAACTATAAAGTTAGGATAGTTATACAATAAGTATTTAGTATTAAGTATTTAGTACAATTTAGTACTATTTACTAAATCACTTAATATTATAAATAAAAGTTCTCTGCTGCATCTGTCTGTTTGCGATAAACTCAAAAACTAGTGAACGGATTTTCATGCGGTTTTCACCAATAGATAGAGTGATTAATAAGAAATGTTTAGCCATAGGTACCTATGTAGTAATTGGTCTAGGTTTTCTGTAAATTGATTGAAATATAACGATAATTGTTGGAAATGTCGGAAAAAAAAGCATTAAATTTCGCATACTGCAAGTTTTCAGAGGTACCGAATAGGACATAAGTTACTTTTTGTCCTGCAATTCCTGCGGGAACTCCGAAATTAACGCAGGTAAAACCACTAGGAACAGCAAGTTTATACTATAAATATTGTATTAGGAAATAAGACAAATATGGAATAGTGTCTGCCTACTCGATGAAGAAATTAATTGTGATAGTTTATTGGTCGAGTCAATATTATATTTATTGCTTTCTCAGCGAGAGTCAATTAGATAAGATTAACTCTCCCGACGAGTGTGTAAGAACGGGTCTTTGAAACCATTCTCCACATTTATAACATATTAATTGTTTCCTGCGTTTTCACCCGCGTTAACTTCGGAATTTCCATGGAAATTTCAGGATAAAAAGGACCGTACAGGGGTACGTACCCCTGACAAACGTGTATGCAAAATTTCACGGCGAACAGTTGAGTAATTAAACCGTGAAAACGTAACAAACAAAGAAATACACTCGTCTTTATATTATTAGTTATAGGATAGCTTATAGAAATACACAGGCGTAGGTATATAAACTGTTATCTATATATTATATATTATAATACTATATAATTATGTTTTAAATACATTGCTGTGACTGACTATGACTCACTGGTTCACTGGAACATCCAGACCAAATTTTTTGAACTCGAGAACTACGATCATTGCTTACCACTAGATCCTGACATTCATATTTCGATATTCGAACTCTATCATCAAATTATAATTTTAAGTAACGCGGTGCGGATATGCTTACTATTTAACTATGTGAGCAGAAAAATAAAAAGACTAAAACAAAACTGAAAGAAACAACATTTTTCTCGCAAAACGCACCGCACCATTAATCCCGCTGAGTTTCAGTCGTAGTTTACGACCTCTGGGGGTGACCTACAAAAAATACGTACCCGCACAAACCCGAAATATTTGATTTATTGCACAGCGGCTAGAGAGATCTAGTATAATTAGAGTAAGGCTGCGGGCCACTGCGGGTTTGATTTATGATGATTCATAGTAATCATGGTGAGACAGCCTGTGATCCGTCCCAGTAATTCTATTTTATGACAGCTCGTCTGATGAATGTCTTTGTGCGGTTTTCGCCGCCATTTTGAATTGAGTTAGCTAGATGCGTTATATCGGATTGCGGTCGCTCGCTTGACAAACCTGCGAGTCGGTAGTTAAGTAGTTATTTTCATACAAACTGTAGCTTTGCATGAAAACAGCTTTTGCGTGACTACGATAACAGGCGTTGCTGTTGGTAATGAGGAAAGAAATATTTTTGAAACGCTTCTTATTCTACTGTTATTTCTACGCAATTTATGTAGATACAATAGTTATTTATAGCAATAGTTATTTGTAACAATTATGTATAGTTTTAACTTTAATGAACTGCATATACCACCTCTCGTGGAATTTTGAGTGCGTTAATATTTTTTTTTTTTTTATATATCTTTTTCCTATGTGTGGAAACTTTAAGGTGTAAGATTTTTTTATATTTTGTTATATTTTTACTTATGTTGTACCGTTTGTTTCCCAAATAAATAAATAAATAGTTAATCTAAATAAAAATCATGTGCTGTTTACGTAAGTATAATATATACTTCCTTGAGGCGACTAAATAAATGTTGTACTCGTTGCTATAACTTCATGTGCATCTGTTAAGTACCTATCACTGCAAACTTCTACAAAGTTTATATCCTTAAATTATAAAAAGAAAATGCTTTAGTTAATATTACCGAAATTCTGTAGTGGTCGAGCCGTCAGATTCCTGAATATCACTGGTTTCTAATGACCACCAAAAAGCCATAAATGTGAACTTTAACGTAGGTAACACACCACATAAAGAGATCCATGTGAGTCGGTGCTGATACCATGTCGATGCTTGTCATCGCCTCTACACCATAAACGATAAACAAATCGTCGAATGCACTCACACGTCCCCTTATATCGTGATCATAAAACTTAACTATCCCATGACATATTTAGACACCTTGATAAAATCACTCATACCTACTCGATTTTATTTCAAAGAACATAAACGAAAACCCGATTTTGATACACAATTCATATTGTCACTGCAGGTTCTAACAACTATATGAGGCCAATATAGTGATGACTTTTTTGTATTGTAAGAATATATCTTGATTAAATAAACTGCAAAAATTGACACCACACAGTTCTACTCAGTTCGAAAGTCAAGTCGTTACTATCACAAAGTAAAATTAAATGTAAATGTAGAGATTTTTTTTGAAATTGAAAGTCGTTTACCACAAACACGAAAATATTTGTCCAAAAGATTTCAATGTCAATGTTATGTTAATTATGTTAATATACGAAAGAAAAGAAAACAATAAAAACAATTAAGCATTTACCTCTTTGTGTTTTTCGGAATGGTTACGTTGCGTTTTTTTTTTAGTGACATCAAACGTTGCCATACAAAAGGCATAATAATTTTACCTAATGCGTATCGACAATTTATGCAAATTTTGGAGTTACGCAAGTTGCTGTATTGTAACGACGGATACACTTTCGGTTTCAGCGAACTAATTTACATACAAGGGTGCGCTCACAATGCCTGGACACCCTTTCGTGAACAATCCTTTTCGTTTCACTTTAAAAAAGTACATTGTTGACATTTTGTGCCAGTAATAAATAAATCAAGCGCAAATTGTACGGTCCGGTCACTTCATATGTGGTAGGTATATAATATGAAATACAATGTTGCTTTATATGATCAGGTTTTTAAATACACCCTTGTGCGCATAAAATATATAGATAGATTACTAAGAAAAACTTGTACTTGATCACGATTTCGTGTTTAAACCGTGAGAAAAATGCAATTTATAAAGGTATATATTCATTGTTGTTCGTGCTTACTAATAAAGCACCGTGAACAATCAGAGCTTAATCGATAGTATTTGTTTATTTGGTGTAACTAATATGTTTTTAATTAAACAATAATCATAAATGTTGAATCAGTGGTCATTGATGGTGAAATGGATGAAATAAATGCCAATAACACACGTCATTATGGCGTATAATATCGTTTTACAACTTTAAAGCAATAAATAGATTGACTGCCGTTTGTAAATTTTATTACGATTTAAAAGTCAATGAAAGTTTGAGACGAATAATTGATTTACGTCGGTTATTAATGTTAATTTGATTTGTTAAGCAAAGCAAACTTTTTAGGCTATTTAAGAGTGTACTCATTGGGTGTTAACAAATTCACTCAACACTCGTGAAATTAAGTCATGTTATGTTGGAAGTGTTGATAATTACCTACTATTAGTAAGAAATTACACAAATTAATCACACATTCCTGCTTAGGAAGTGGAAAAATCAAACAAAGGAATTAAATACGCTATAATGTTTATTCCAACGCGAAACTAGAAAGAGACATCATGTATGTAGGTATAATATAGTATATATATAGTATATAGTATATATAGTATATAATATAGTAAAAGCCTGTGAAAATTGTTTTTTTTTTACATTAACAATAATTTGTTTTCTATATTATTAATAATGTTTACAAAACCTACCTATAATTAATCATTCGTAATTTAGAATTTATACTGATTTAAATAAAGGGCATTAATTATTTTTATTGCACATTACGAGTACAATCACTTGAGATGCAACTGTTTATTGTTTTTGTTAAGGATGTTTTTTAACCTTTCGTTAATTAGGGCCATAATCGGGAGCAGCTCCTGCAGTAACCTATCACAATTCACACTCATATGTAAATGATTGGACTTTTCTACAAATGTTTTACTATTTTACCACGTGTTAATAACTAATAAAACGCTTTTTAATGGTACATAAAAAAGTTGTGATTTATAACGAATATAAGAGTTTATATGCATTATGATCGTTTGACGCGTGCTTACTTTACAATGTGATGTGATTAAATCAACTCTCATGTTTCATTGACTTTCACTGTTGTTCCGTACTCTAAGACTATGCAGATTGTTCAATTCGTCCCCTTTTTGTTTTAAACATAATAATCTATACTTATTACAATACATTGACTTGAAGTCGTGAATGACAAAATTAAGTTGTGTTAAAGTCAACTTTGTCCTCTCAAAATTTGTTGTCCATAATGAAATTTTAATGAATGTCTCTTGAATTTTATATTTCAAAAAACTTTAGTGACTATGTTAAGTAACCTAGTAACTTAAAGATAAAAAAAATTTTAATGCAATATGTCGATATTTTTATACTGACTTTTAATATCCATACGTATTAAGTTACCTATAATTTGAAAAAGCGAAACAACAAAAAGTTATTCATCGCAATCAAGAAAAACCCACAATCGTTGTTATGTTTATCTTAAGAATTCGTTTTATTTTTATTATTCTCTTTCACAGCCCACTCTAGAATCCAATCCAATCAGATGAGAATACCGAAACGGTTCATTATGCGAGTTCTACCGATAAATTATTCATCCCGATATTGTTCGGCGATACTCCAAACACCATGTGAAAGGCGAACAGATAAGTATCCCTTTCACACAAGTATGGCTGCGGCACGGTAATGGCCGCGTACTAAATAGACATATGAGTCTCTAAGTATTTTAATAGTCTGATTATACCTATTATACCTACCTTTTAACAGAGAAATCATATGATGGATAAGTAGAATTAAAAAAAAGCTTGATAAGTCTTAATCAGTGTGGTTTGGTAAGACTTTATACGAGAAAAATAAAACTTTTTGATGTCAAACCAAAAATAAATATCGAATCGCAGCCGAACCATAGCCTCATGATAGTGTAAAGGGACTTTAATGTTGTGGCGTGGGAGCGCGTCTCGGTATCTGGAACGGGCTGATCTGGCGGACAGAGAGTCGTAAACATACGGAATTAGTTCCCCACCGACCAACCGGCTCAAGAAAAAGGTGGTTTAAATTTAGAATAAGCATCCATAGATTTTATCTACCCATCTCTATAGGTTGGGTGCTTTATATAGAGGTAAAGGATTAAAAAATTTCGAATATTGAGTGCACTTTTATTTTATTCTTTCACTTTCATACCTATACATAACCTGTACCTACTAATCATGGCGTAAAAGTTTCTTATAGCATTCTTTGCCCTCAGACAAACATACTTTCGTATTTATCTACATCAATCAATCAGCCTATTGCAGTTCACTGCTGGGCGTAGGCCTCCCCAAGGATACGCCACAGTACACGATCTCCCGCTTTCCTCATCCAGCCACTACCAGCGACCTTCCTCAGGTCATCGGTCCATCTGGCAGGGGGGCGTCCAACACTACGCATTTATCTACATAGGTGTTTTTTAACCGATTGGTTCTGACCAATTTGTCAAATTAAACATTTACAATCAAATCACAATGCCTTAATGTAACTGCAACACTGTGAAATTTTCGTATAATAAATAAATAAATCAATCAACCAATCATATGGCTAAAGAGCCAAATAATATTCTACAGCACACCAATACCTAACGTAGTAGTACCTAACGTACCAACTTGATCCCTTGATCCCACGATAAAGCTTGTGTTGTGATATTTTATACAACGCGTCGATCCTGGGTAAACTGAATATCAAGTCGAGACTCTCTACGGCGTGTATGAAGCGACTCCTACAGTACTTCGGTCACGGGACCAGACGAAAACCTGACATCCTGGAGAGAATGATTGTTGTCGGGCGCGTTGAGGGCAAGAGGGGCTGCGGAAGATCGCCATCGCGATGGACTGACATGGTGAAGGAGGTCACGAAGTGCAACATCCAGGCAACCAAGCGCCAGGCGGAGAACAGGGCTGCCTGGAGAGCCCTGGTGAAACGTGTCGTCCAGAATAGTCACAACCCTCAGCCATGAGGAAACGAATGAGAAGAAGAAGATATATTTTATATGTTTGTTACCTAATATTATATTATGTTACTTACCTACACGACAGATTTCTCTTCACATATATTTTAATCATATTATTATTTATTTTTTAAATGTGGTGTATTAGGTTTTTAGTTAATTCATTAATACGTTGTACATATCATATTTATAAAGATATATTAAAATATATTATACGAATAGGTATAATAATAGATAAAGTATAGTATAATACTTATGATATTTCGAGTACCTACATATCTATGTAAATAACGTGGTCTATCAAAATATAATTATCACGTGATATCGCACTGAGTCATTACTTCTACTTGGCTTCCACCCTTCTATCGCGCTTGATACGCGGGTCTCTCGCGACCTATTAGCCAGCTCACAATTAGGCACACACCCAAAGCTATTTTAACTTTTCCCATAAAACCATAAAAGTCCCAAATTAAAAATACGGGACTCTCTTATCTGTTAGAGTTAGGGTTTGGTTTTTTATTGTCTCCCATAGTGGGGTTAAATTCATAAATCGATGGTGCGAATTGTAGGAGTGGGAACTAGTTAAATTGGGTCGTGCGGGTTATTAGATATATGTGTTTTTGTTAGTATTATATGTATTGAAATGTTATGGTTCTATAATGTATAATAAATTGTTTCTGAATGTCATAAAATAGAAGTGCAATTTAACGTCAATTATATTCAATACTAGCTGTGCCCCGCGGTATCACCCACGTGAGTTTCGTAATTCCCGCAGGAACTCCAAAGTAGCCTGATTTCCTCCTTATAACATCAGCTAATTAGCAGTGAAAGTCCCGTCAATATCGGTCCAACCGTTTCGGAGATTCACCCGCGTGAGTTTCAGAATTCCCGCATGAACTCCAAACTTCTTTTATATAAACCTTGTCTTGACAATAACGAACACAAAATAAAACAATTATCAAATTTGGTGCAGTCGTTTGGAAGTTATGCGCTTAGCAACACATTTTTATTATAGTACCTACCTACAATGTTTCCAATTTTTTTCGTTTTTCAATAAGAAAGGGATTGAATTTACCTATATCTATTAGGTAATTGTAAGTAAAATGAGGCTAAAAGTTAAATTTGCTTTGGTTGGTAGGTATACCAAATTCCAACTTATGAGCACCTCAACCTGCTAAATTAGGCCAGATTATACCTAACAGTAATCCGTATGAGCATATAAAAATATACAGTGCAAAAAGAATGCCTCAGCAGAAGTGAATATACCTACTACACACATTATACATGCTTTGAAGTTATTCTGCTAAAATTTCTATTTACCGCTGGTTTCCAGCGGCGTTATTTTTGGGTGCCGGTTTTGGTACCAACAGCCATTGTTTAAAATCTCAGCTTCCGGCAGTATTTTTAACTGTCAAATCCTCAAGGTGTTATAGTTTTGGCTGCCAGTGCCAAGGACTCCTTACTTTTATCATTTTATTAGGTAAATTTTAGTCTATTAATTCAGGTCTCAACCATTAGTTGACAAAATGTAGAAAGTGTGTAGTGAAAGTCCCGTGAAAATCGGTCCAGCCGTGTCAGAGATTAGCCGGAACAAACAAGCAAACAAAGACAAAAATTTAAAAAATGACTTTTTTATGAGAAATTTAGTGAAAAGCTATTAATTTTGAATAACAAATAGACACTTCAATTTTATTTTTCTGTGTATATTATACATATTTCATTTATGAATAATGTATAATGAAATGTTTAAAATATAAAAATACTTTCCAGACCATTTCCCCGGAACTATGCTTTAGCCAAAATGATATCTGTAGCAAAAGTAGTTTGTAACATCTAGGGGAGAGATGTTGCCTTTTTATTATTTATGTAATATTTTGCAATTTTTTAAATCAGAAGGGTGGGACCCTCCCTAAAGGGTGGGCCTGCTCTGAATGAATTTATAGTTCTTTGTAGATAAACATATCAATTTGTTAGTGTTTTGTTAGCGGCATAAATATATGATACAATTGTTGGCCGCTCTGGTACCGTCTCAGTTGTCTTGATGACTCTTCAGGGGTCACACTCTATTGCCGGTTGGATTGACAGTGGCTTCACTCATTTCGCTAGGACTGTGGTAAATTAAAGCAGTGGTAATTGTTGGAATAGGCCAAACATGGAATAAATATTGAGTATTGGTAAGTGGACATTATAAATACCTATATTTGATAGGATCATTAAGTTTTTTCGTACCTTGAGATAAGGTGTGAAATAATTCTAAGCTGCCTTTTGTATCTTTTTATAAAACATCAAACTAAATTAGTGCTCATTGAAAGGCTTGAAGTAAGCCTAGTTTATCGCATGTCAGTTGTTTACGCCGACGTCACGCCATGCACTGTTGCTCGGTCAACCTCCACGACCACTTCCTCTATGCAACAAAAAAGAAATTAGAACACTCATCCACGCACGCACTCCCATGAAAATATCCGAGCGACTTTGCCTGTAAACCGATGAAAAGGCAAGCGAATAAAATCGATTTTCCCCTGAATTCAATAGTCATAAAATAGGTAGCAGCAGTTTTAATGTCTGGATTGTTTACACGGCGGCGTCACGAGTGTAAACGCCCGTCGATAATTGATGATTTGATTTACAACATCACTAAACAACCGGTGTTTGGGCTATTGCAAGACACGCGTGCATCTTTGACTGGTATATGATTCCTTGGCTATTATTACGGTCTATCAATTTGTAGATCTGTTTAATAGGATAGCTGTTATAGTGGATCCTTATCTATTTCTTATAGCCGTTTTTATCGGAAATATTAATATTGTTAGAAAATTTAAAATTTAAAATATTGAATTTCCTTTTTCTACCAAACAACGTTAAACTATTGGAATAATAAATAGTCGGTATTTTTACCTATAATTCTATGATTTTTTTGGCGTCATTGCCACAAGTGGTATATATATATACCTACGTATGGTGAAGTTATGATGAATGGTCATAAATAATAACTATCAATATAATTTATAGTTGTAATTATTAATATAATTCGAGTAGTGTTTTTAATCATGTCGAAGTAATTGATGCAAAAAATACATCGTAATTACCAATAACTACAGGTATTATATAATTAATTGATTACTGACTCAGCCTCCACCTTGCTATTCTTACCTAGTAGGTAACAGACGTGTTTCCAACGGATTGTTTTATGACTAACTAGCTGTTCCCCGCAGTTTCTCCCGCGTTTATTTCGGAGTTCCTGCGGGAATTCCATGATAAACTATACCTACGTATAACCTTCCTCCTGAATCACTATCTATTAAAAAAAAACCGCATGAAAATCCGTTGCGTACATTTAAAGATCTAAGCATACATAGGGGACAGACAGACAGTGGGAAGCGACTTTGTTCTATACCTAATATGTGGTGATGTTAATACAAACGGACGAGAAGAAAGAGTGAGGTAACTACTCGTATAAGTACATAATATATCTTTACGTTGTGCAAAGGACTGTATAAGTTCAGTCTTCTTGAGTTATGGGTACATTCATGTTATAAAATATCAACCTATACTTAACGTATTTTTAACCGAATTCAAAAAGGAGCAGGTTATCAATTCGGATGTTTCTATATTTTTTTTAATGTACGTTTGGGCATATCTTCATCTTATGACGACCCGATTGGCGCAATGGTCACCATGCCTGCCCGCTAATCAAGAGGTTCCGGGTTCGATTCCGGGGGGGGGGGGGACTTCATGTGATGAACACAAGGTTCTATTTTCCAGTCTGGGTGTGTATATATATCTATACTCGTAGTATAATATATATGTAATAATATGTGTAGTATATACCACGTTTGCTTGGTTTCCACGATACAAGCTTATAGCTTAGTGTGGGATCAATTAGATCTGTGTGTTGTGAAGTGGATTATTATTATTATTATTATATATCTATAGACGGATTTACGATTTTTTTTTTGTTCGAAAATTTCGCAATGGTCGCATTTAAATTTCCTATAAATCTGATGATGAGTTTCGGAAACAAACAGCGGAACTCTTGAAGTCGGTTTAATTTTTTTTGTTCATTTTTTTATTATATCTAAGTAATTTAAGGTTGTGTATGTTTCGGGGATTTTAATTGTAGATACCTACCGCAGCAGAGCTGATATTGTTTAGGTATTTGAGACTTCATAGTAAAATTCTGAGTAAAAATTAGGTAACTAGGTATTACTAATAATAATAGCGAAAAATATATATTTGACCTCATCCAAAGCTGCAGTGATATAATTAATATTACATTAAAGGATATACCTGCCTATATATCCAGGCTGCAAAACGAACTTGATGTTCAACTTCCGCTAGGAACAGAATGTTATTTCTCACTTATACAATTGCACAAAAACAATGAAATACTTTATTACCAAAATATACATTCTGTACGTCCATTAACAAACCATAATCATCTGATTTAAAGTTCAACGCCCATATAACTGCCGAGTGCCTCATAAACGGAAGGCGGCGCCTATAAATTTTATTCTATAAACAAAGAAACAATTGTACTTACAGTGTAATGTCAAACTTTTGCGGTAGGTTATGGAGCATTGTGACTCCTTCCGTATACTTTTTAATGTAATTTTTAGTGTCGGTTTGAAGCTTAAACTTAAGGAAAATTAGTGCCTTATATAGTTTAATTTAGTTTACATAGGTACCTATTTAATTGTATACCTACTCACTATCAAACCTATAGCTTATAAATACCGCGTGTTTTTTTTTCAAGTATATAATTGAATATTGTTGATACGTTAAATTGCAATTAATAGATGATACTTGATTATTATTCATTCGGGCGTAGGTATACGTTTATAGCGGTCTTATAATCAATTCTGTTTATTGGATATTAATCACACTGAATCAAAAAGATGCGAGTCACGCTTCAGCCTTGAGTTTCATATAGGTAATAATAATATACAAAATATACAGTAATAATAATCAAAACTAATAAAAATGCGAATGCGAGTTTGTTTGTTACGCTTTCATGTATTAATTACTCAATCGATCATCATGAAATTTTGCAAACATGTTATCAGGGATAACAGAAAAGGACATCTTACTTTTATCCCGAAATTCCTGCAAGAACATAGACACGAATAAAACTGGGCGGGAAAGCGATACCTATACAGGTATGTAAATAAATGTGACCTTAACTAAGGCTGGAATTGAGATAAATTTTAATTTAATGTTTTAAAAAAAATATATATTTAAATGGTACCTATTCTTCTAATATTAGGTACCTATATTGTATACGTTATGTGAGATCATAAATTTCTAATAATAATTAGTTGTTTTTGTTAAGATTGTTGTTTTTTATTTTATTCATATCTATCTTTATTTAGGTATTTAAAACCTATATATACCTACCCAATGGTTAAATGGTAGAGAATGCCGCAAGGCATTAAGTCCGCCATTTGTACATGCTGTGCAATAAAGAATAAATAAGTAAATAAATAAATATAAGTATAAATCAATGACAAGTTCCGTCGTTATTTAAAAGCAGTCATAAATTTACCATCATTAATATTTGCTTAACTTACCATAAAGTGAAGTGGCAAGTGGAGTCTGGAGTTTTTAACCGATAACGTGCACTTAGTAAAGATTATCTGGTACCTACTTAGTGCATGGGTGTGTGCCGTGTGGGCTGTAAATAATCCGCGTTACCGCGCGCTGCATTGAAGACCAAGTATAAAGCATAGGTATAAGCTAATTTACGATATGCCAAGAGTATATTATACCTATAGATATTCACTAAGTAACTCGTCCCACTACGTGAACCTAAATATTTATATAATACCTACTTAGTTACTCTATGGATACCTACCTAAAGACATAATATACATTGGTCCTATGCCGAATGTGTTAACATTCAATAAATAAATAAATATAATAATTCATAGGTAAAGTGGTTTTTGGGATTCGTGTAGTCAGTGAGTCAGTGATCTTTCACTATTATACAGATGATATCTATACATATAATAAAATTGTAACAGGTTGATGTCTGTAGGTACATGGGAGATAAATAAGAAAAAGTAAATTTAGGCGACTCTATGAGTGATATAGAAGCCAAAAATACCGTTTTTAGAATTTTTGTCGTTCTGTCTGTCTGTATGTTTGTATTCGTGCTACGCAAAAACTGCTGCACCAAATTGAATGCGTTTTTTTGCTGCTGTCAATGCTAGTCATCCTACTAATATTATAAATGTGAAAGTGTGGATGTTAGTTACTCAATCACACAAGAACGGCTGAACGGATTTGGATGAAATTTGGCATGCACGTGGTCAGGGATACAGAAAAGGACATAGGGTACTTTTTATCCCGAAATTCCTGCGGGAACTCCGAAATTACCGCGGCCAAAACCGCGGGGTACAGCTAGTAATAAAATAAGATTATTATTGTACCTACTACCCTACTTGAAATATAATATTAGATACTTAACACATTATTCTTAATCTTGTGATTTACTCAAAATAAAAATCTTTGAGAATAACCTACTATATCCAAAACATTATACCTACCTACCTATTTATACTATTAATTTACTTATACCTAGGTACCTACATATATAAAATTTACCTACTTAAATTTATAAGAATCTTAGTAATTATGATATGTGATGATTTAGGATTATTTTTTTATTTATCAAAATTTGCGTATTTACCAATCTACCCCTAGATATGTTTTACAAAAACATTAAGAATTAAATTATTAATCTAATTGAATTGAATTTTAACTATTTCCTCTGTAGGTACCTATATATTATTGAGAAATGTGTGGTTTGTATTAAAAATTAAGAATTCAGTTAGGTAAAAGTAAAATTCCTTCTCTTGTTTACAGATCTTATCAAGATGGTATGAAACGTCGATGTGCGTTTAAATTGGTGCGAGACGTTGTCTAAAGGTGAGTTTAACCATTATCTCTCGTTTAAATATATTTTAAGCGTCCTTTCATCCATTACCGAATTTTTTTAACTCCCCGCTCACTCACTCACAAAGATCCTCATCGCATCGAAAGATCTCGCCATGTTTTTTTCCTTTAAAATTGTAAAATGTACATTCCCCTTCTTAAATCGAAAGCTCAAGGGCCGCTTATGCGTCCGTGAACCACTCCATCGGCGATGGTCGACGATGGAGTCTGTATGAGAGAGATAGCACTAAAACTTTATGGTTCCCTCGCACTTGAAAGCTCTGTGTATAGAAATGACAGAGATGGAAAATAAACTAAAATGGCGTCAAAGGCAAGCAACTGTTTGAAAATCTTTAGAGCACACGCACACAGAATATTTTTGAATGTGTGGCTTAGGAAAATTCAATGTCCTATACTGTCTAAAAATAATAATTAAAATTTAAATTAACTTAGTTAGGTAAGTTTTATATATTGTAGCAATTGCCAATTTTTTCAAAACTATTTAAAAAAATATCTATAAAGTCTAAATAGATTATAATGATGCATAATAATACCATTAAGCTCAATGTACCCATCTATTTAGGTACATTCAAAGAGAAAAACTTGGAGATGTGAAATAACACTACTCCACAATCAATAACCTAGGGATTGCTGCAAATAGTCCTAAACTAAAAATACTTTTAGAGTTAAATTTTTAAACTAAAAAATCTACACATAATGGACAAAAATTGGATTAGTTTTTATTACTAGGCACCTATTTTTTAATGGCGTCTTCTTTATAATAAATTTTGGTATTCTTTTAGGAACTAATAAGTACCGTACAATAAGTAAGATAGTAGTATTAAGAAGAATGAAAAGTATAATTTATATAATATCAGTAAATATAATAAATTTTGCCTCTGGTTATGCTTGCGTGAACTTTTGAATCCCCCAGAGAACTCTGATTGAGACAAAATAAAGTATATTTTAGAACTTCTCGTCTCTCATTATCTGTTTGTAAAAAAATCCGATGATCAGTTTCCGTCCCTCCACATAGCGACATGAAAACGGAAGAAACAATAAAAGTAGTAGTAATAAAAGAATGTAAAAGTATACATTAAATGTAATTCGATAACGAAGTATCACAATAATGTCTGTGAAAAAGTTGGCTATCCCTGATTTGGAACGTCTTATAAAGTGACTCTGACCAAAACGCACAGATGGCGTTTTCTTTATATGTCGAAAGCTCTCACTCTTTCTATAAACATTCGTAGAGCTGGTATGTGTTAAAAGAAAATGAAGCTGATATTATTTGTAAAACTTGATTTTTCGTCAAAAATTCAGTAAGAAAACGTAAACAAAAAGCTTTCTTTCAATAGGTGCCGATGGTAAATTTTTTAAGAACAGCTTTTTTTGCTTATTCGTTGAACTTCAAAAAAAATTGCGAAAATCTAATAATTTTTAATAATAACATACCTATTATACCTATCTGTTTGAACTGAATTATAATTTAAAAACCATATTTTGTAACAATAATTATACTGATGCCTATCTTGCCAACACAGTTGCTTTCATACTCTAGTCAATGTAGAGTCGGTCAGTTATAATTCAAAGCATGAAAAAGTTTACGCACTTTTCAACAGATGGCGCATGTTTATATAAGTTCAAAAATGTCTAAAATGTAGATATTAGTTGATAAATCCCAGCACTGACAAAATAAAACGTATAAAAATCTCTTATAAAATGACCTTTTTAGGAAATACCTACTTTCAAATAAAACAATAGCTGTTTGTCGTTTCATGATGTTATCATAGCCGACCATTACCTTACTCATAGTTTGTAAGTTACTTACAGTTTTATTACCTAGAGACAATAAATAATTTTGAAGTAGGTACCTAGATACTTTTCTCTTATCTATTTAGTCAACAGTTTTTCATTTCCTTTAGATAGTTTGCAAAGAAGTAACAGAACCTCCATCGGGTTGGATTGATTTTGGCATGAAATAAGTTCGCCCAAAACTTTTCTAGTATAGACATTTCAAAATATTTGTGTATGGAGATAGGTAGGTACTACCTTTTAGCTGAGCTAGGCTATTTCTAATTAAAATTCAATATTGACTTTAGAGAAATCATTCTACAATAGAGTACAACAGAGGTAAAGATGCAAATCTATCTGACAATAGCAAAGTTATGCAAACACTTCCCAGAAACGCATTGACCCAATTTTTCTATGAAAATTCAAATTAGTTTTTTGCGCGCAAAGAGAAAGCTGTTTATGGCATAAGACCAGTGTTGCAGCAGATTTTGTGCGTGAAAGTAGTCTTGTGCAGTGTCTCTATGATGTTTAGAAAAATAAATTTTATTATTTATTTAGTAATTTTTTTCGATATAAACAAAATAGGTTATCTTCATATTTTGAACCAAGAAAAGCTCTACTTTACTAGCTTCAAAACCAGATGGCGTAGAAAGCGATTGGTAACGTAAGTGTGAGCGTTTAACTATTATACATATTATAAAAAAAGAATTGACGAAATGTATGTGATCGCATAACTTCCAAAAGACTGCACCAAATTGTTTTTTTTTGTTTTATTAATTGTCAGGATAAAGTTTGTATAAAACAAGTTTGAATTTCCTGAGGGAATGCCGAAACTCACGTATGTGAATCTTCAAATTTACTTCTTATAACTGATATTATAAGATGTTATATATTTACTCCTTTATTATAAGGAGTAAATTAGGGTACTGTGGAGTTCCTTCGGGAATTCCAAAACTCAGATAGGTGAAATCGCGGGGAACAGCTACTTTTTGATAATAATGAACTTACTATTCCGGTAAGCACTGGAGTAACGATTTGTGGTTTCTTGACGTTTTTTATTTCCATCTCTGTAAACTAAAATGTTTTAGGAATTGTATGGATTTTTCTGATCAGAGATTAAATCTTATTAGGATGATAGGTACCCTCTAAAAATGAAAATATTTTAATAATGAAATGATGATTAGATTGGCAGACAAGACAAATACCTACTCACTTTGACTCATCGCAGTGTGTGGTCTTCGTTTGTGGTAGATAGAGACCGACTTTTTTAAAGAACTTAATGCGGAGCGGGTTCCTTAATTATGTCCACTGAAATTTATCGCAAATAAAATATAAACCAAACAATTTAAATGAATAAACCGCTTTCCAGTTTAACTTTTTCAGTTCGTTTAAGACTTTATTTAAAACGTAGGAAGGTAGCTCAAGAAGCTAAAAGTATGACTCTTATTTAATTATGCGCTCGCCTGTCTGCCTACTTTCCAGCTAATTATAATAAAATGTTAACTAATTCTATTAAAATGTAGAGATAATATATTTTAACAATACTAATTAATTATTTATGGCGAATATATATGTACATAGGTGATTATCAGCTTAATGAAAACATTAATTGTATCTGAAAGAGATTTTGTGCATACCAACATTTAAATTACATACTAACTTGCCCAGGTACTTATCTACATCTATAGACACACGGCAGAGTTTTAGCCAAGTTCGCACAGAAATATTACACGTTTCATTCAAAATTACATCCAAAACTTAAACAAAAGAGCAATTGATTTGTGGAACGAGACAAAATTACGTATACGTGCTGAGAGACGTAATAAGCTGATGCCACCATCACCGTCTTTTAGTTCTATAGGTAAACTTACAGCATTAATCAATATTTTTTATTTACAATAAATAAAAACAATACATGATAATATTATAAAGTATCACCTACCTATTTGTTTTTTTTTTGCACATATCGTTTAGGTCAAGATGTTAATAATATTCGTTTTAAAGACTGTTACTATCAGAACATAAATAAAAGTGAATACACACGTAGGGTAGTATATAAATAATAAAAGTTTACCTATACATAATATGTAATGTTCCATATATAAAATGCATAAAATATTATTGTAAATAAATATAATAACGAATTATTAACGATCGAATAATGTTCGTTTCGATTAACATTGTATGGAATTCGTTCAACAGCATATTCGCAGAGAAATTGGTAAAACCTTTGTACCTAACCGCTAAATACCGATGTTACCGCTTGATAGGAAGGTATATTTACTTTGTCTACTAACTCTACGAAATTTCAGCTCAAAAATTGATTTTGAGATGTAATTGGCGAAAAAGTAAGTACCTACCTAATTGAATTTGAAAGAAAATTTATAAGGTAGGTACTAGGTACTGTTATTATATTTGGATTGGACTGGATACTTACTCCTTGAATCTTGCAGATCCGATCGACTCAAAACGAACATCTCTACTGAGCGTTCATGCATTTTTAATATTCGCATCTTGTCGAGCAAAAGTAGCCCTCTTGATCGTTTCTACATCACTTATTAAGTACATTGTGTTCAACGCGGGTGTTCCAGCGTGTCTGTAAATTATTCGTCCACCGGCCCCGGTTGCCTAACGAACGCAAAGGTTTAGTGCCTCGTTACCGCTAATAAGCTCAGCCATCGCTCAACTCACTTACGAGGGGCATTCCATTTAAAAACACTGTTGTTGAGATAAACATAGTAGATATAACTACCTATATGATATAGGTATGCATTGAAACCGATGCATGCATTTTCGAAAGCAAATTTTATCGAGGACACTGTGAATTTTGTATCGACAACCGGTTTAGTAATTTTGTTCCTTAAAAAAAAACTACTTACCTACCTATTTTGTTCTATTTATTTTAAATCAATAGATATTTACAATGTACCTATAAATTTATCATACCAATATTCAGTTTAAAAAGCTGCCTATACCGCACAATGTAATAAAGTGATATGTAACAAACGATATCCTATGTGATACAATTTTATTGGAACGTCTCAATCACTCAACGTAAATCCACTTGCTAAAGAACGCTGAAAGTGTATACCCACATTTGTGGGGAAATGTTTTGAAAACACAATCAATTTAATAATAAGATATTCCGGCCAGATTTTTACGATGTTCCTTACAACAGGGGTGTAAGTGAAAACATGTTCGGAAGCGGGGAAATCCGCGCCATAACCATAACTCATAGAGTTGCGCGCACCCCCTGCTAGATGGCACGCCGCGGACACAAGTAATCCATTTATTCTCGGGGCGCGCTTTATGTAGCGCACTCATAAGCGCTCTTGTTATTGTTTTAGGTATGTTATTATTTATAAATATTGGTTGTGCGTGATATGAGCCACGACTTAAGGATTTAAGAGATGAAGTACTCTCCCCTTTTCTCATTTATATGTTTCGTTTACCAAAATCATCGTGATTTCATCCGTCCGGTACCTTTGGGAAGTAGTGTACCTATAGCTTTACGTTGACGTAGGCTTATTACGTATTTTAATACTATGATGACATCTTACTTTTTTAACGATTATCGTTTCACCGATAATTTCACCAACTGATCGATTAAATTAGAAAAGTAGATATAGTAGTATTAATACAAAATATACTTATTCATTTTATTCATTTCATTGAATTCATCTCATACTTAGTTCATTCATTCAATATTGAAACATTCACTATAAAATAATTTAGATTTTAATGAATAAGAAACATTTGCCGGCACAATATATTTAAGGAATGTCTCATTATTCTCTCTGGTAAGGAAGAGAGGGGTAGCTGGAGAGTTTCCGACCTGTGGAATTTTGCGGATGAGCGTTTTAATTGGAATTTTGTGAGAATAATTTGTAATTTCAGCGTTTTGTAGAGTTTTGTTAAGAAAATGAAGGAATATTGTGAGAGCTCTACATTTTATAGATGAATCTTTTTGGATGATGAACGTCTTTTACTTTGTGAATGATTTTTTTATATCTTTCCAATTCAAATATTATATATTTTATTGCAATATATATCTACACTTGTATCACGTGGAAACTACCGACTCAATAAATTCCGGTGAAATTTGATATGTAGGTAGCTTATATCCTTGGTCGAGATATGTGTTCTCTCTCTATTCTTATTAAATTCAATCCTATATTAAAGGTATATAAGGTATTATGCTATTCGTTGTTTTGTTGTTCTAAATAAAGAATGAAGCGCCTAGAAGTTTTTGTGGATATCTTTTATAATGAAAAGTGTAAGGTCATAATGTACTAAGCAAAATACCTACCGTATTCAATATTTGTAACTATTGATACTGAGTTAGAAGAAACCTATAGAAGTTATTCCGCCCGAGGACCTTGTCATTCCATCTGAACGTATAATTTTCTTGACGAGCGAAAGAGTTCCACTGATAGCGTCGAGTAACAAAAAAGTTTTTACTGTTTAAGTTATCTTCCGAAAGTACAGTCGAGATCGAGTTGCCTTTTATAAATTAAGAACAACGTAAATAACATGAAAGAGAATGTGAGTGCGGAAAAATATTTAAAAATATATATATAAATTCATACAATAACGTGTATTTCATATATAACATTTTACAAGATTTGAAATTCAAATAAAATGCCATTGCAATAATGTACTACAGTATTAATATCACGTCAAAATATAATTTAAAACTTTCAAATGCACTAGTATGAAGTACCTATCTTTGCTTATAGGTTACAGCTTAAGGTAGGTATTATACGTTTGAAATATTATAATCCAAAAGTTCCACCTACAACAATGTACCTAATTCATTCAGCGGCCCGTAGCGGACACAATACGGCAGCTGAGTTTATGTTTGAATTTAAATTGGTACATTTTATAATAATGTCTTTGAGTCGCGCCGCACTCGCCTCAGCCCTTCGGCTTCTTTTCCTGCTCTTTTTATTATGTCATTTTCTTAAATCACCTCCACCCCGACTCTATCCTCCTGGAAGGTATTAATCATAAAATTATATCTGGAATTTGAGAAAAAGAAAATGTCTGTTAATTTCTTATCTTTTGTTTTTTTATTAAAGTCCTACTTTTTATATTTATAATTACATATGTATTGTTATGAGTATAATAAACAAAATTATCTAGATACTATTTACCAGGAAAATAACAAAAATAAAACTATATAAAACAAATGTCAATAATTAAAGTAGATATCAAATATTTTGTACAGACCAATATATTGTAGAGACATGTACTGTTAGGTATATGTGCCCCTATGACATCTTCATTACCATAATATTGCATAAACTTTAAAAAATTATATACATAACACATCATTATTTCAAATAAAAACATAAAAAATATATTAGAATTAGAAGCGTTCAAAACGAGATTTGTTTTAGTTTTTGTGAATTTACCTTTGTAATAATATTGAGACGAACACTGAACAGTGGTTTATCTGTTGTATGTGTGTGTGTGTGTGTGTGTGTTTGTGTGTGACAGTGTGAGTTTTAGACTTCCCGCAGGAACTCCCAGTTTTCTTTAATGCAAATTTTTTCCTGATTATTACGAACCCAAAAAAAAGGATTATTCACATAGATCGAGCCGAGAACGAACGGCCGGTCGAGAATAAACAATAATTAATAAAATTAATTATTTGTATATAATATATTATATAGGTAAAGATATCTAAAAATATATCTGAATTACTTAACTTTTGTTTTAAAATATTGTATTCAAGAGTTAAACATTACATACCTACGCAAATAATTATAGATTAGATTAGATTATTTAGATTTTAGATTATTAGATTATATGTACCTATAGATATCTTATGTTGATGTATCATAATACGATTTTTATAGATCTATATTACGTTTAAAAATAAAATAAATAAGTAACGTTGTTGAATAAAATAGTACCTACTAATTATTAATATTTAGGTATTAAATAACTGCTTCAGTGCAGGCGTGTGGACAAATAAAAATAAATAAATCGAACGCTGTGAGGAGCAGGAACGTCAACCGCACGAGTCGTTCACCCCAAACATCTGTTCACATATTTCAGTCACACTTTATCTTATGCTCTTGTGTAAAGATACTTTATAGGTTCTGAACTTGTTATCAATTTTAACTTAATCAACGACCACTGCTCTGACATTCGTCGAGTTGACCGGACCTCACTATCATCTGATTAAGTAGGTATCCACCTATTTCGGTTATATTTGTGCAACAGAATCATACTGTTAACAAGAAACTTATCTTTAATGTCGCTGAAGGAATAGCTCACGGAGTGTAAAAATACTAAAAAATGTTTTTAGACTCTACCTACTTTTTAGAAGGCATAAACCTACATTAAAAAAACTGTTTAAAATATAATCACATAAATAAGACAAAATTTTGTTAATTATTATAATGCAATAAAAGAGATAAAATCTAAAAACATCTACCTAATACATTAAATACTGGAATACTGGAATAAAACGTTGGATCGTTGCGTTGCGTTGGTCACGATTGCTCTCTCTAATGCTTTAACACCTAATGACGGTACGGTCAGCTGCTATCCGCCATGTTTTCTCTCACGCGAGAACGCTTGCTGATTGGCTGACATAGCAACATGGTTGCCACGTGTTTTATAAAAATGGATTAATTCGATTTCTGAAATTCTGACAAAGGTTAATCGTTACCTAATACTTAGGTATTATTATCACACATGAAAGTTAACTTTGATTTCAATATTGTCAATATGCAAAAAGGCATGGCATGTGTACTGAAAAACTTTTTATTGGATAAATCATTGTACTCTGTAAAAGAGTATTTATGACATTATTTATTATTAAGGTAACACTTTATTGAAGAATAAATTGTTTACCTATTTACTTATTTATTTTGATATAAGTTGACAATTTTTCGTTAATAGTGTTATCAAATAGTATTATTTCAAACTTTTAATTATATTGACAATCACTTTAGTGAATTTATTTAATTTTGACATAGAATGTAAATGTAATTTTTAAAGAGAAAATAAATATCTATCTATCTATCTACCTTTTTTAAGGAAATATTAATAATTTCGTAATAAATAATTAGAATTTTTTGTGTTTTGCGAAAATTGAGGGCGTCGGTTCCATAATTTATTTTTTCTTATTAATAGTCAATATATTCTTTTGCTATTATGGACATTATACGCTGGTGCATTGAGAATTTATTTTATATATGTTGTAAAGTTATGAAATAAACACGCTTTGAGTTTAAACTTTAGTTATTTAATTTAGCAAAGTGAGTACGACCGGTACGTTCGTAATGTCAACGGAGTAGAAGTGACAAGAAGAAAAAGTTGCATAGACACATAACAGAGCGTGTCATAGACATTATAGAAGGCGCTAAGTTTATTTTTTTTTTTTATTTACTATCAGATTACAACACTCCCGCCAAATTAGAGCCTTCTATGTTATTAACTGAACAATAGAGACAATAAAATATAAAACAGAACTGTTGGAAAAACATTAAACAGATTGAACTAACTGTTGTAAAGATAACATTCCAATTTTGTCTCTTAAAAATTTAAACTTATCTCTAGACATAGCTTTAGTAAATATATCAGCATACTGATTATCGGTACTAACATAGTTTAAATCTATAATTTTTAAAGAATATTTTTCTTTCACAAAATGATACTTAATGTCAATATGTTTACACCTTTTGTGAAAATTAAAGTTTTTGATTACACTTATGGCACTTTGATTATCTAGATTAAGACACACTGATTGGTTGTCGAATTCACCAATATCGCTTAACAACTGCCTAAGCCACATGACTTCTTTGGTAGCAGCGCAGGCTGCCATGAACTCTGCCTCTGTGGTCGACAAGGCCACAGTTTGTTGCCTCTGGCTGGACCATGTGACTGCTGCCTTATTTTTCATGAATACATAGCCGGTCACTGACCTTCTAGTCTCTGGGTCATTGGCATAGTCGGCATCGCTATATCCAGTGAGTTTCTCTGATGTTGGCATGTAGCATAAACCATAATCTGTGGTTTCTTTGAGGTATTTAAAAATCTTCTTCACAGCATTCCAGTGAGTGTTGTTATAACAATTGAGAAATCGGCTTACCAGACTTACAGCGTAGGCAATGTCGGGTCTGCTTACAATGGCAAGATGCATCAGCGAGCCCACTGCTTCACGGTATGGTATGTTTTTCTCAGGCTGGCCATCACACTTCTCCAATTTCATGTGTGGATCTGCTGGTACACTGTTTGAATTAGCATTAATCATATCAAATTTGTATAACAACTGTTCAACATACTTAGTTTGGTGAACAAAAATATATTTTTCACATTTTTCTATCTGCATGCCAACAAAGTTACAAGGTGAGCATGTTTTAACATCAAAAATGCTTTGTAAATCGTTAATAACTTCTTTCAAAGTAGACATGTCTTTTGATAGTAGTAATCCGTCATCAACATACAGACAGAGATAGCACTTGTTACTATTCACTTGGCACACATACACACATTGATCAGCTTTGCTATTAACAAACCCAAACTTTTTCAATACAGAATCAAATTTGGAATTCCAGCACCTGGGGGCTTGCTTAAGGCCATAGAGAGATTTATTTAACTTACAAACTGTGCCTGGTTTACAGGTTAAGCCCTCTGGTGGAGACATGTAGATGCTCTCTTCCAATTCACCATACAAAAATGCAGTTTTGACATCTAGTTGAATAATATGCAGGTTATGTTGGATAGCTACAGATAATAATAAACGGATCGAGTCATACCTTACTGTTGGTGCAAATGTTTCCTTATAGTCAATACCTTTAGTTTGTGCATACCCTTTTGCACACAGCCTTGACTTGAAACGAGGGCCCGTTGGTTCATCTTTGATCCTGAATACCCATTTACAACCAATGGTCTTGACATCGATAGGCTTTTTGATCAGTGTCCATGTGTTATTCTTGTGATGAGCATCCAGCTCTTCATCAATGGATTTTCGCCACTTGTCAGCGTCATCACATTTCAGTGCTTCTTCATATGTTTCTGGAACTACACAGAGTGATTCTTCATTACAACACAGGTAAGTATTTTCTTCGGAACTTTGTTGTTTCTTTCTAGGTCTCAGAGTAACATGTGATAGAGGAGGCGACTCAATACTCTCTTCAGGTAAGTATTCGCTATCAGAGCTTTTATTTTCAGTGAGTGTGTCATATGAGCTGTCGGTGTTATTACAGTCTTCATTTTCACCGGATTCAGACTGTCGGTAACATTTACTTGCTTCATCTGTTGACTTGTCCAACTCTATAGGTACAAATTCTCTTTTCACACTAGATTCAAAGAAGACGGCATCTCTGCTTTGGATTACTTTGTTTGTGTTAGGTATAATAAATCTGTAACCTTTGGTATTTTCACAGTATCCTATGAAAATCATTTTATGGGCTTTTGGATCCCATTTCTTGCGTTTTTCTTTAGGTAGGTGAACCATGGCTTCACAACCAAATGTTTTTATGTGACTGACATTCGGCTTCCGACCAGACCACATCTCTTCTGGAGTTTTATAAGAAAGAGATCTTGTTGGACAGCGGTTGGTGATATAAGCAGCTGTATGTATGGCTTCAGCCCAATAACGTTTTTGAAGTTTAGCGTTTAACAGCATACACTTTGCTTTCTCGACCAAAGTCCTGTTCATTCGTTCCGCAGTACCGTTCTGTTGTGGTGTATACGGTGTGGTCGTTTGGTGTATGATTCCTGCACCTTTTAAAAAATCAGAAAAGTTTTTGTTCACATATTCAAGGCCATTGTCAGTTCGGAGCACTTTTATTCTGGTACTTAACTGATTTTCAACTAGATTTTTGAATTCTTTGAACTTCTCTAATGCTTCATTTTTATGTTTTAATGAGTATACAAAAACTTTCTTGGAATAATTATCAATAAATGTTAAGAAGTATCTAGCTCTTCCTAGAGATTCAGTTTCCATTGGCCCGCAAAGATCGGAGTGTATCAATTCAAGAACTTTATTTGATTTAAAAACTTGACTTCTGAATGGTAATCGTGATTGCTTACCTTCTTGGCACGTTACACATTTAATGTTACACTTATCTTTGTTTAAACTTACACCATCAGTGTTTTCAGTCATCTTTTGCAGACTTTGAAAGTTAAGATGACCCATTCTCTGATGCCACAGGTAAGTATCTTGTTCATCAACATCAGACATGCATGCATAACCACCAGGTGTGTTTAGCCGGTATATGTTGTTAATTAAGCTTGCTGTTGCTATTATCATTTTACTTTTGTTCATGATTACACAGCCATTGCTATCAAATTTAACTTGACCACCATTGTTAATAATTTGACTCACCGACAGCAAGTTAGTTGCGAGTTCTGGTACATACAAAACATTTGTAAACAGAATTTTGTTATGTTTTCCATTCGGATCGCAGACATCTAAACTTATTTTTCCAGAGCTTTTCACATTTAAAGCTTTATTATTTGCAACTTTAATATTTTTGATTACAGGAGCTGATTCTTCTTGAAGCAGGTGTCCTTGTTTGGTCATATGCATTGAAGCGCCAGAATCAATATACCAGGCCTCATCTGCGTACCGGTCGTACTGGCTTTGATTGGCCACTCCGTACCGGTCGCACTCACTTTGTGAAGCCAAAAATACAGCAGCGTAACTGTTATTTACCTTTTTGTTTGGTTTTGATTTGCACTCCGGGCTTTTGTGACCATACTTGTTACATGTATAACATCTAGGACCTTTAAATGGCTTCTTATAATGTGACTTCTGAAATTTATTATTTGTTGCAAATGCTGTTGAGTCTTGGTCATTTTCTCTTACTTCTTGCAGTAATTTTGATTTAACGGAGTCAGCCGATATCTTCATACCAGAACTTTCTATTGCAATAATCATGGGCTTGTACGATTCTGGTAGACCAGAGAGTAGCAGTGTACCGAGCCACTCATCATCTACTTTGAACCCAATGTTGCGAAGTTTGTGTGCGGTGGAGATAATTTTACTGACATATTCTTCTACATTATGACATCCAGCGAGAGTAGTCGTACACAGGTCACGCAATAGACCAACTCGGCGTGTCAGCCCTGAGTCGTCGAAGGCGCTGGACAGGTTGTCCCATACTTCTTTTGCAGTACTTACTTCTTGGATATGCACATAATTGATTGGATCCACGAGCAATATAATTTTAGTTTTCGCTTTTATATCTCTTTTTATGTCTTTCGTGTCGGAGTCCTCAATACAATCCCACAGATCCTCATGTTGTAGGTATGTCTGAACGGCAAATCGCCATGTGGCGTAATTTTCACGGCCGGATAATTTTTCAATTGCCATGAGCTGATTATTTGATGCCATTTTTCACGAGGGCTTACACGGATTAAGCAGATAAAATAAGATTAAGCGATAACCGCGTGTACACTTGAGAGGTTATTTTGGCAAAGTTCTGTTTAACTTGTTTTTGCACTGTTTTATATTTTAGGGCTTACTGGGCCCATAACCTTTGTTGTAAAGTTATGAAATAAACACGCTTTGAGTTTAAACTTTAGTTATTTAATTTAGCAAAGTGAGTACGACCGGTACGTTCGTAATGTCAACGGAGTAGAAGTGACAAGAAGAAAAAGTTGCATAGACACATAACAGAGCGTGTCATAGACATTATAGAAGGCGCTAAGTTTATTTTTTTTTTTTATTTACTATCAGATTACAACAATATAAATAATAAAAGATATCCCAACCTGATTTTTTTAGCGTCTACATAAAACTCTGAATAATTAAAAATTTTGGTAGTCTATTGCTGAAACTTTAAACCGCAATAATTTCATGAAGCTAATAAAACTAAATATCATAAATAATTATAAATAAAGAACAATCCAACCTACTTACTTACCATCGAGTTTTACATGAAATCAACCACACATCATTACCATAGAGCTAAATACATATTTTTAATGTGTCTGAAGGTATACAACCAATGTTAGCTGTCCGAGATTTATGATTTTATGTCGGCCACTGTACTCTACCCATTTGGTCGGTGAGTTGCTTAGTCAGGAGTTGAGTTTGGTTCAGAACACATCCGGAGCGTCACAAGCTGGGTGTTATGGCTACGCTACGGGCCTCACTGTGACTGCGACTTCAAAGTTATACGCCTGTTATTTTTGCTCATTCACATAAACAAAATTGTCGGTATTCTATTTATAAAAAGATGAATTTAAAAGATGTGTTGCGTCGTATAGTTTTTCTATCTTTAAATTTAAGAATGCAACTACATACCTACCTACCTAAGTTTTAAGTGAGCGGTGTAGGTATATTATGAATATTAAGTAATACTAATAATAATTAAACGTGTTGGTACAAACCGGTATCAAACAACGGATTAATCAATTTTGTTCTTATAAATTAATAACTAGGTACATGTTTTCCATCAGTATCTTGGTAAGAATTTAAAAATTAGCCCAAGAAACATACAAAATTCGAATAATTATTGTAAAAATTGTAACAAAATGGATTTGTGTCAAAAATTGCTATGTAATGTTTTAATATTGGTTGGATACCTATCTACTAGTTAATTTTGACACATTTAAATTGTCCATCAAGAGATACTATACCATGAAGTTGGACCACTTATTTTTAATTTTGAAGGTGAAAGTCTAACAATGGTAGCTCTGTGACTTTTGTTTTCATAAAACAAATAAAAAAGAAAATAATAACACGTAAAAGTATTTCTTTCAGCAACATTTTGCCCAGCATAATTTGAATGAAAAAGAGCCTATTTCATATTCATACTGCCTTTCACCCTTTGTTAAGTATTAGGCATCTGACTCTTTGTTTCCTGTTTACCCCTTTTTTCCTTTGTTAATTAAAACCTCAGGTATTGTTCTCAGTATTTACATATTTGGCGCATAGTTGTATCAGAGAATATCTACATACGCTTTACAGTAAAAAAATTGCCTTTTACACAGTATTTTTTTAATTATCTACCTGACAAAATTGTTTACAAATATGCCTATATATTGTGCTTATGACTGAAATTCTGACCTAAAATCGAAATCTGATTACAATTTATTTTCTGGATAGAAAAAAAGACTTGATCTATTAAAAAGTAATTGAAATTTACTAAATACGTACTGATTATTTTATTTTAATTCAATTTCTCTCATATCGTGCAGTCATACTCGTACTGGCAATACGCAATCACTGTCTTTCTACTATTTAATTATTTTTCATCATAGCCCCTCAAGCTGCTTAAAGTTTAGATACACTTAATGATCTGAATTATTGAGAATTTAGTCGACTCTACCACAGTTTTCCCGAGTAAGTCCCACTCGTCAGTTTCTTTAGTTTTTCAAAAATATTCAAGAACATCCTGTGTATTCGACTACTAGTGGGTGTGGTCAGGAAGATTCTAATTTATTCATCCATGATTACGTATTTTAAATTTAAAATATTAACAATCATATCGGATTAAACCAATCCCCAAGAACGAAGAGTTCCCGTGGCTCACATGATTTGAATACAAATGTTTATTATTTTGGTCGTAAAGCGGACGTATCGATATGATATAGAGTCAACACGGTACTTGTACCTACCAAAGTATTGTTAAGAAAAAAAGCCACCTCTATTATATATAGATATTTTACTATAGAAACTAGGGAGATTATGTATGCACTCACAAACTTATTTTAGCATACTATCTCACTAGCATGAGTATGAATATGAGTATGAGTTTAAGTTCCAAAATCCAGAAACGTAATTTTAATTTCATAACATCACATCGCTTGAGTGCCTATCTGTACCGAAGTACCTACTATCCATCAAAATTTCCCTTCAAAAATATAAAAGCACCGTCCTACATTTTAACAATGTTTTAGTGTCAGAAAGCATACTCTGGCATATTTATGTCAAAATTTACATTTCGTTGCATCGTAATTACTAGGGAAATGAAGTCAATGAGGGCTTTTTGAAACACCCCGCTGAGGGTAATGCATTGAAATGTATATTAGGTAAGTAGAAGTACTTGAAATCAATGTAATATTTTATACAAATTAACAAATAAATTTAAAAAAAGCTAAATTATTGGAAAACATGACTAAAGAAGAAAACAAAAAAAAATCTTAATAATAAAGCTAGGCACTCATCACACAGTGCGTTCATGGTTCCAAATTAAGCTGAAGTTGTACTATGATTACTAGATAAAATTGTAGAAATCTGATATACCTAATAAGTATTTTACTTAATTACTTTCTGTTGTTATTATATCATCACAAATGTTGATCACACATGTGTTTATTTTAGAATCGAAACAGTGCCTTCTGACGTAGCAGTTAGGTTCGACAACTACTAGGTCAAACGTTTAATCGCTACATTATTCTAATAATACCTATTCGAATAATATCCGAAATTTAAAAAGCTACTACTTGTAAGAAGCAATGCGATCAACGAGCACAGAGTGTTGTACTCGCAGTGAATTTGTTTTGGGCTGCCTACCCTTTTTTGTTTCTTTTTTGGTGCAATGTTGTGTTCTTTTATAATTAATGAGGCAATAAGCATATTATTTACTATGTACACGAATTTATTTTATAACACTGTACTCATTATTGGAGAACCTAATAAATAAATAAAAATAAAGAATATTTCATAAGAAATAATTATGCCTTGAAAAGATATTAGGAGGTAGATAGATCATTAAAGATTTTAGGAATTATTATAATTGTTTGTGTAATTTTACTTAACATCTGGCGTATCTATTTTTGTAGAGATTGCTACTTGTATGTTATTAAAAAAAAGAAATATCTTGCACTCGTAGCTTCAGGGCTCACAAACTTCATGAATGCCAATGTTCCGGAAAATATAACAGGGCGATTTATATTCTAGGTTGGTTTGGGTGGCGCGCATTTTTCTATCACAAAAATCTGGATATTTACATCTGGCGACTGTAAAAATACAGAAATCACAAACCAATACCATATTAAAATCGAAAATAACTTATTTTTTGAGACAATGCAGGTTATTAATCATTCGGTGATCAGGAATACTTAAGTGAAATACTTGATTTACGTATGTTAAGTGTAATAAAGTCTCGTGTTCATTGTAGGTACTTAGATGTAGAGTCGAGGAATACGATGACTATTTCAGTTTTTATTCATGTTGAGAAGTTTGTTCTCTGATTTCTGATACACAGTATACTTAAGAGTTTTGTCACGGAGCATGCATCCTGCATGCGTGCGTTGCAAGCCGCAGAATATCAAGAGGGTGGTAACGAAATAATTTAATTTTCTACAAATGTAGCTAAAGCGACACCTACATGAGGTAGGGTTAGGTGGGGAAGCGGGGGCCGTACCGCCCCGAGACAAAAGGTTTATGTTAAGGGACGCATTATTTTTATACGAAACGGTCCCTGAATAACAAAGCGACAGCCTTTTCTTCGTAAATAACTTAATAAAAGTGGGAATTATGCGATTACATTCTGATCATGCGCATTCGGCATCCTCTCTCGCCTAAATATGTGCGTTGAAATGATTTATGATTATTAGTTATGTTAAATTAAATGATTTATAATATATCAAAAGGATATCAGCTTTTACTCAAAAGTTAGTTCAGCTGGCTTATTTTAAAATAGAGTTCACTGACTTCACATACGAGTATTTGTATTAAACAATACTAATATACCAACAGCAAGCTATACTAAAAAATAAATGTCTTCTTAATTCAGGTGCTTCTTATTTTAAAGCTGGCAAATAAATTCAACATTTTAGGGATCCTTTTATATTTCTTTACATTTGTGTGTTCACTTCAAACTTAATTAGACTTTATAGAGCGTTCCTTCCCAATTTCGTTTTACTCTCGTCTGACGCACACTGAGACTTATTCATTGGCATGAGCGCGGCAGGGGCGCTGGCGGGGGGAGCGCGGGAGGGCTGCTCCGGGTTGGCTCGAAATAGCAAATAAATGAGACGAAAATGTAAATGTTTCGCTTCAGAGATGAAAAGCGCGCCGCGCACGGTTCTTGTTAAGCTCATCGCAAATGTACCAGAATTAGGACCTCGGCTAAAATTATATTCTACACAAAATATATAGTGGGATATTATGTAGGTCTTATACAGTGGTACCTAATTTATTTTTCTATATGATGATGATGATAAGACTGTGAAAACTAATTTTACTTTTGTTTAGGTAGTTATTGTAACTATGTTCATAGCTTGGTTGCTATGACCTCTATAAATCCAGTATTCAAATTTGAATAATTATATATAGGTAGCTTAGGTGGTCTTATTAATTTGGCGATCCATGGTAGGTGTAGGTAGGTATTAAGTACGTAGTTGTATAGCTATGTTTGGATTCCGGCTCCCTTCTCAGAATCGATCACGTATAAGATGTGATTGCTATTTGGAACACGTCGCCACAGCCGAAACAATGGCTGAATTTATACCTTTCCTCGACTAGTTGGGCCTCGGTTATCGAAACTGAGAAGGCTAAATTGATACCATATCGTTATTTAGATACGTTATTATATTTAAAAAAAATCTTGTAGGTAGTAGGTATTTAACTACTTAGATATTATGTAAACAAGTAAGAAGTTATATTTCCTTGACGTGAATAAATAAATATTATGGCGTTCGTTGCCAACTACATAAATGTTACTTTCATTGTATGCTAAAATACTAATTCAAAAAAGTACGTATAAAAAAAAAATATATAGGTTATTTATTTAATTTATATGCAGCATTTTGAACCTACTATAATTTTTTTGTAAGTTTATCTGTGAACACAACTATTATATAACTTCTTTTTCTTTGTTTTCCTAAATATTATCGATGGAGTGCGATAAAACTTTGGTAGGTTATTAGTGTGCGCAACTGCGCATCAGTAAAGGTTCTATTTACAGTTGGTTTTATTTTATTTATTTATTTATTTATTTCAAAAACTACATAATCCTTACAGGCTAACCTAATGCGATTATATGACTTCTTTAAGTATTTGGCTTACAAGTTAACACAAACAAAGTTATTTTTGAGAATTCATTCAGAGAACAGGTAAGTATCTCTACTGTCTCTGCCACCTCATTGAGCGTGCGCAGGGCGCGCGTGAGTTTTAATGTATTAACTCAAGTTTTTTAACACAGAATTATGTATATCACCACTACATTACATATGCGGATCATATTTGTGGCGGAATTAAGATACCAAGGTTTATTATTTCACGTCTTTTCTTCCAGCGGTTGTTATTGTTTCTCCAAATAAGTCCGTTTAATATAAGTCGGTGATATCGGGCGGTCGCCATATGTTGGTGCGGATTATATTGAATCATTGCGGTGCGGTCGTGCGTGGCCCCCACAGCGTGCGTGCTACTTTATCTAGTATTACTATTACTATGATATTTTTTTATTAAGACTATAAGTCTATATAAAAGTTTCAGTTTTAGGTAAACCATCAATCATACATAATATATAAATAAGGCAAAATACAACTTATCAGTGTAAGTTTGAGGTGAATGTAACCTATGTATTCCGGTTAGATTATTACAAATTTACCTACTCCTTTAAATTTTAGATAGGCATTTTCGGTTTCAGTAAATATTACCTTGTTATCCTAAGCAATAAATTTTAGCAATAAATATACGTAGTATTATTTACCTATACTGTGCCGTAACTATCAGGGTGTACCTAATAAATGATATATTCTTAGATTTTCAATTTTAAAAGTTCGAATAACATTTCGGAATAATGAAAATGAAAGTGTAAAGACCACGTAGAATAGCAACTCTGCATGAGTAAAACAAATCTCAATATCTTAACGGTGAAATTGAAATTATTAGTAGGTACCTTAGACGGTAGCTTAGACTCAGTACCTATTTGTGATTGAGTTTACAGTAGCAGGGACAAAAAATGTTAATCAAAATTATACCGACTAAATAAAATAACAAAAAATTAACAACAAGACATTAGATTTTTTTTTAATAGTTTAAAGATTTATTTTACATTACATTTTTTATTATATTTTTTGTACTTACATAATTTGTATTTGCACTGTTTAAATACCAATTTAAGTTCTCAGTTCACTAAGTATATTAGTATATAGCACTATAGTTTTAAGTTAAAAAGGTTATTGATTTAAGTTTCATCCTGTACCTATAGCTGTTCGCGGACTCGCAATAAAAGCTAACGTATACCAAGGGAAACAAAGAGATGCGTTCGTCTCCGCCTCCTAAATATGATATCCAACTACATAAAACCTGTCACGATGCACTCAGACGTCAGGATACCTACAGACACCACTACAAGGCAATTGCTTACTTATAACAAAGAATACTTGGTACGTAAAGAAGCGACACTATACACCCGTTCCCAAATAAATACCTCTAGACGTATGTATTTTAAAAAATATTTTAATTTTTATCATAGCCATATTGCTCGTATTTACAAATACATAATATTTCTATTTAGAATAACTTCCTCGTTATATTACAATAGTTGCTGTACCTCGTGGTTTTAACCGCGTAAGTTTTGAAATTCTTATATAGGAAAGTAAAATTTTGTCCCTTATAAGTATCACCTAAGGGTATAAAAAATAGCTAAAATTTTTAAACAGAATTGGTTATTTTATCTACTTATATGATATATTTTTACGCAAGAAATAGTTTTTATCTCAAAAATAATGCTTACAAAACCTGTCTTATTACAAGTTTACTTTATAAGCCTGAGACAGCCGGGTAGTGGGTTCGAAATGAGTGGCTATCTCGGAGCACATCGTTGCATCCGCCATATAACGACTGCAGTGAAACGCGGGATCAGATATGACGTTTCTTAGAATCCTTCAAGTGCAGTACACTGCCCTTTTTTGCATAATTGCCGGAGCTATGTGCGTAACTGGGTAAAAGTATAGTATTGTAAAGTTTTTCAATAAGTATATTATACCCTTAGCTATTAATGCGACATAATATAATCAGCCATAGTATGCGTGTATTATGGTAATTATCAGCTTATGTAAAAAAATCTTATAAAATAATTCGTAAATCAACATATTACTTATACACCCTCGATATAATGTCAAACTTTTAACGCCCAAAATTACAATAAGCAATGTGTATTGTATACCTATGTATTTTAATAAAATGGAAACTATTAGATGATAATATTGTTAGATAAAATTTTTTAACAGTAAATATAAAGTAAGTTACAAAAAATATGTTTTAATGATTACTAGATATAAATGTCTAAATAATTATCATAATTTTATTAAAAACACAAGACGTTTATTTTGTTTATGACTTCTTAAATTATAAAAAAAGTGTTTAATATTTTTATTAAATGAGATGGGTGCCGTCTTCGGAAATCCACCATTTAAATTATGCCAGTAAAATATTTTATTGCCCCTAAAAAAAACTCTAGGGACAAATTGGCGAGAAATATCGTTACATTTTTCAATCTTATAGGTAGTCCTAAAGTGGAACACACAATAAAAATAAATTTAGCTCTTGTGGGCATTTATTGTTGAGATTTCTAGAGCTTTCTTCGGAGTGGTATGTTCCCGTTTTATTTAGGTACTCACTTATTTAGTTTTGAGTAAGTTATAGGTACCTAGTTAATATTTTTTAACTACTATAAATATATAAATGTTTAATTAAAAGTGTTTAATTAGCGAAGATGCTAATTAAACACTTTCTAGGACATAGTGAGATCAATTTCAAAATATCAAAGTAATATAGGTAATTCAGCCTTCATGTAACATGAAATATTGAAAAGCTGCTAGTGATTACCTGAGGTTTCACCTGCGTGAATTACGGGATTCCCACAGAAAGTAGGTATAGGTATGTAGGTATACAATAACATAATTTATAACTTCCTTATAAATAATTTACTTTATTTTTACTTGTATTTACGTATATAAATACTTTTTTTTAGAGTGTACACATCAGCTCTACCTATCTGCTCTAACTTCCGATACTGCATGTAAGGGTTTGGTTTATAAAGGACTTCCCTAGAGTTTTATGAACTTTTTAAGTAAGATTTGATGTTAGAAACATGAAAAAAAGACCAGCTCCATAGGTATATGAATGCCACCAGGTTTTTTTCTAGCTAACTAGTTTTATGATTTTCATATAACCTGAGTGGGATTCACAAAAACACTTCTATAGGTAATATAACATTTTATTTATTAGTATCGCCATCTAATATCACAATTAAAATCAAATTATTGGTTCAATTTGATCCTTGTGTCGGTGAAAACAATAAAAAACATGTCGTCATATAAACACAACTATGAAAAAAAAAACGTGCGTCTTTACAAATTAACACAATTTATAGCACCTTTGGAGTAGCGCGAAGAAAGAATGAAAGCTTTGGAACCATTAAATTGATGCATAAATATAAAATAATAATTAGGATACGAATAGGTAGGCACCTACTATACATTTTTCGGCAATCCACTTTTTCTTAAAGTACCGTAGGTACCTATACACTTATCTGACATCGAATAAACGACGACTGATAATCTCAGTCAAAGCTTTAGTACTTACCTAATTTCAATTTTGGTACATTTATGTGATTTAATTTTTCTTTAAGTTTCCTTTTTTTTACATATTCTTTTTTAGTCACAGATTGTGTAGTGCATGCTGAGCTTACCTATAAGTAACTGTTAGACTTTATTCTTTTAATTAATATTAAAAATATAATAACATTGTAATTTGTAATGGTATGAGCAGTTGTTGGTGAGCCTAAATAAATAAATAAATAAATATCTTTCTGATGACGATGCATCGAATAATATATCGGTAGATAATATTTTTTAAGTAGGTATACGCACAAAAGATTGTTAAACTACATTAACTATAATATATATGTATACATATCGATCGATGTCAAGAATTACATACTATGTGTTAAGGTTTTTCCTGATATACAATGTATTTAAAGAATAAAAAAGTGGGTGCGTAGAATATAATATATAAATACTGGCCATAGGTACAAATGTTATGTAAAATTTTCACGGTATTTATGGATGGTTAAATTTAAATAAAGGGCATGATTGTTTTGAAAATGTATCTACTAATATACATTGTAGCATAACAAAGAGTCAGGCTATTCTTGTCCCTGGTGTATTTTATAAAGTAAATAAATCACTCGCCTACCTAGTAAGGAGTGAAAGACAAGACTGTTTGTCCGCTTTAAAGCGTATAAAGTAGTTTTATTGTGTGTGTGTTTTTATGACAAGGGGTATGTATGGTATACTGTAAAAGAAAACGTAGGTAGAATATTTGTAATACGTATTGCGTTTTTAAATTGTGGTACAGATAGGTTAGGTTAGCGCGGGGCATAGCAAGTAAACAATATAGGTTATAACGTCTGTATGGTTTCTTTATTGTTTCAGGCGTGTTGCCAGTAAGGATCGAACGCGGATTTCCACGCGGTCGACCTTACTAACAGGTGAGGCGGCGACGCCACACAGAACATGATAATAAGGTTTGAATTTTTTTCTTTACTTTTATTTCAGTAAAGCACATTTTTATTTATAATGCTTTTACTGTTGATTGCACGAAGTTTAGCCAAGTCGAACCTAATAGACTAAACGATGATATCGCTTATCAGAAAAATCATCAGTAAATACTAATTAGTATAGTTAAGGTACCGGTTTGATTGAAAACGTAGATTTAAGCTCATGCGTGGATAATAGATCTTATCTTAATTCATAAAAATCTATGACTGTTAAAAAAAAAACATTAGGTAAATTAAAAATAGCTGATAAATTATTGAATTTATCTGTTCAGAGTGTCAATTTATTTTGAAGCTTCTTTTAGGGCTTAATCTAATGCGTGTGCATTTAAGTTACGTGTATGCATTGTAAGTACTTAAACAGCCTCCACGTCCGAATTAACATTTTTATTGCATGACAGCGTCACACAAAAACGTGCTTGCGACTGTTGCATATTTGATTGAGAGATAAAATTTACTTGCATTGATGTGCGAATAGTCAACTTCTTGTTTTATCGTTTATTTTTTATGTACAGTTTAAAAATGATGTACCTCTCATATTATTTAAATAGGTAGTTAGGTAGAAGCAAAAAAAAAAAAATTAAGTGGCTCTTTTCATCTGAAGCATTGTTTAGGTATGTTTCGATCTTCCAACATCAAAATGAGTTTATTTAAAGCGAATATTTTCTATATTAATATCACGCTACAAAATTGTTCAGTTCACAATCTATATATAAAAATAAATCCCTATTTCCCTTGGTGACGAAACATCCGTTCTGAGTGACGGCATCACGCTTGAACGGCTGGACCAATTGTGGTAATTCTTGTTTGTTGTTTGTCATTGTAAGGGCAAGAAGAATAAAATAAGTTTGGAGTTCCTGCGGGAATTCCAAAACTCACGCGGGTGAATATCCGAAACGGTTGGACCGATTTTGACTGGAACTTCATTGCTAATTAGCTATAAGGAGTAAATTAGGCTACTTTGGAGTTACTGCGGGAATTCCGAAACTTACACAGTTGAAACCGCGGGGCACAGCTAGTACAAATTAAATCTGCTATTTAATAATAGAGATAATATGTACATATAGATTTGAATAAGTTGGCATTTCTTACACCTATAGTTGATGATTTTTTACGTAACTAACGGATTTTTATACTTTGTCTAAGTGCTTTCAGGCCTATAAGTATAAACAGATAGGTAGATGGTCCCTTTGAGGCTGTGAAACTTTAGTCTGTTGTGTAGTCTGCATAAAATTATTGGCTAAGTATAAAATCAATATACCTACCTACATAAACTCTTTCATACAAGACATAGGTTGCTTATCTGGCTAAGTTAACATTAAACCAGTTTTATGAAATAAACCGCGTAAGTAGACCCAGCACGGAAATCCATTCCAATGTATGGTAGATAGATACATATATATTCTGAACACCAATCGAAACTCGTTATCTACGCAGAAATCTATTTAGGGCCAAGCCACGAACCACAACCTGTCCTTGCAGATAACATCAGATAATCAGACGGAATACCAAACTGTAGTGAGACCACTTGATCGCTGATCGATGCCCTGATGATTTTGAGGTACGAAGTGAGCTCGTTCTCATACCTAGTTATGGTATAAAGTATTTGTGAGAAATTAGTAATTAAGTATGTTACGTTATGGTAATCAGATTGTAATCATAGGTTGTTGGAGGTGTTGTGAAAATGTGATTCAAATTTAATATAGGTATTACGAAAGTACATTCAGGAAAATATGCAATAGAAAAAATGAAAAAATGAAAAGATCTATTTTTACGAACGCTGATGTTTTTTTTTTTACGAAATCTTTTACCTAACTCCATTTTACCTTTAGTTCCTATCAATTTAAGAGATCTATTATGAACTTATGATGAAAATACATATTATAGGAAATATTTAATTATAATTATGTATTTATTCATGTGCTAAGATGTAAAATAACGTCATGTCGTCGCCGTGTCGCACGCGGTCCACTGCTAAAGTCGCAGTTAGAATTGCAAATGAATCGGCCGTTTATCCCGGATCGTAAACTCTGGGATATGATCCAGTCAGTTTTCGCGCCATTAACCTCTCGGACCTCGTCCTACTCCCTTGGGATTCTATTTATTTATTGTAAACAGTATATATTCACAAAAAGTATATATATACGTATATAAACTAACTATCTATATTTTATGTGACCTTGGTAGTTTCAAAAACCAATGGGTATTTACGAAATTATTTTAAATAAAAGATGTTGTTTGCATTTATGTACCTACCTAAGTATCTACTTTTGTATGTTTTTTTTTAATCTTACCTATAATATATAGGATAGGATTGATTTTTAATTGAATATAATTATAACGCTTTAAACCGGTAAAAAGTTTTTATCATTATTTTTAATCGATTACTTCAAGGTAGTATTAAATACCAAACACTACTTAATGGTTTTAAATTCCGTTGCTTGTATAATCCAGATAGATACCATGTGAGACACATTCTCCCGTATCGCCGCATACTTACAAACGACATTACTCGACAGGCTTATGACGTGCCTCCAAACTTGTCCTGGCGCACCGAGCGTTCAAAACGCTCCACCCACCACTATAAAGCGAACTCTTCATTCGGGCTATCGATCTATAAAACTTAACGAAGGGTAAGAGTTCTGTATAAATTGGTATTAATACAGACCCGCTTTGGATGGTCGGTTAGTTCTCCCCGGATTGAGTCGTAAATGTCGTTTCGAGTGTCCTCATCTATCGGTCTGTGCTCTATTTACTTTACAGTGCTTGACTAACGAAAAAAAAACAAGAAAACATTCGTCTGGATTAGTTTTACCGATAAGAATGTTGTGTTAATTTGAAATGTACACATATAAAGTACAGATAAAAACTCTATTACCGAATTTATTTAAGTCTGACTTGTTTGGTTTTGTTTCATTTAATATAATAATGTGAATAAGTAATGGTAAATTGTGGATTTTCAAGACATTTTCTTAATTTTCCATAATGCATGTACCTACTTACTACGTACGAGGAAAAGTTCAGAACTATTAGGGAAGTCTCACTTTAATTTGCACAGCAATCTGTTACTAAGTTTGACCTCGTCCCTCGATTACGGCGTCGTGTTCCTTCCTACGGGTTAAATGTCCGACCCGAGCCTAACTTTGTTTATTACTTACTTACTGAGAATATGTTTCGTGATACAAGATCTGTCGTTGTACATGTGTATAGAGATACGTATAGAACTAAACTAATAAATAGTTATGTATCTACTACTGTATAATAATTCAGAATGCAGAATAATAATTTCAAAATGAAATGAAAATATAATAAAGGAGATACTGTATCCCCTTTATTATATTTTAAATTATTATTCTGTATGCCCTAAGAAACGTAAATATTTTTTTTTGAAGTGAAACTTCTTTGATTACGAAGGAAAGTCAATTTTTGTGGCGCTTTATCTTAACGCGCCGTATTATAATCATAGTGAATAAGGGCCCTGAATTATATAAAAGTATTTTTCTAATTTGGGCATATTATGTAGAGATCCTGCTAAAAATCAATCATTATTTCCCAGACATTGACAATAACTGTTAAGCAACACGAAACAGAATTTACGATCCCAAGCACGCCTTCAAAAGTCGGTAATCGTTAACAACAAAAAAGCCTGTAAACATGTTTTTTTCGTCTCTCAAAGTAGGCAGGTCCCACACCCTCGATGAAATTCAGCAAGAGAAAAAAACCATGGCATTCGGCGCAAATCACCTATTTTATGTAAACTTCGTGACTTTGCGCCGTATCGAATGTATTAGAAGGGATTTATTTATATTCGTATCGAGTCGAGTGGAGCTAGAAAATGGAATTGTAGGTAACCGATACGAATTTGTCAATGGGCCACAGTGGAGGCGCGGTCTGTTTCGGCTTAGAAGTAAACTGAAGTAATAATTCTCTGAGCGGACGTTTAATACCTACTTGCCAATGATTTAAGCGGAGTTCCAGTGGCTTGTTAGTCACGACATGATTTTGAAACATCGCTCCATATTGCAGTGTTTGTTTGTATAAGAATGTACATACTGAAAATGACACGTCCTTCTTGCAGATGCACAATTATCAAACAGTTTTCTACCAGATACATACTATAGGCTAGTTTCCTGGGTAAAAAAATCAAAATTCTATTTAGTCCGTCAGTTAGATAATAAAAAAATAAAAGACACGTATTTTTTGCTTTTTTAAAATAATGGAAATATGCATAGATAAAGCGCATTAAAGTTTAGGGTGGGGGACTCGTGATGTCACAGCTCGCTATAACGTGCGAACAAACTGTTGCGAGGCGTGACGTCATGTGAAATTTCGACTTGATATATCTCCGTTATTTTTTGGTTACATAAAAAAAAAAAAATACGTGTCCAATATTTTTTAATAATCTACAAAACGGACTAAAAAAGAAAATTTAGGAAACTAGCCTATTGTGTATATACGAGTTAGCCAGTTGCAAAAGAATAGAAAATTTGGGAAAAATAGGGAATTTATGTTGTTCTAGCTAGTATCCTTGCGGTTTCACATGCTTAAATTTGCGATATAACGGCGGAATGTTTTTGCTACGACATAAAAGTATACTTACTATGTCTCTCAAGGTTACCTACTGTAGCTTTTTATCAGTGAAAGAATTGTTAGAATCGTTTCAGTAGATTACCTCTACGTCAAAACTTACAAACCTCTTTATATTTTATACTCTTTGCCTCCCAATTTTGTAAAAAATATTTATAGTTACTTACCGTTATATTTTTATTGGTTGAGCACACCTGACCCGGTTTCCAGTTGCCCATCAGGTTTTTACATTATATTTTAAAGATATTTTATGATAATTACTAAAAATTGTTTACAGGTTACCGTGCCCTTTTACGCAGACGTCGCTAGCGAGTTTACGACAAGGTGATTATTGATTTTAATATTTATATTGTTCTTTGAAATAAACGAACAGATATCGACGAAAAATAACATACATACAAATTGTTGAATAAGACGCAAAGCTCAAGGAAACTAGTTCGATCACCGAAAAGTCACAGATATGTACGTGTATAAATAAACTCTTGCAATTACTCTATATTAATGGTAGGTAATCTTTTGACACAGTAATATTTACTTTCCACAATACATCCAATTAACATGTCTTAGAAAAATATCCTGAACCATATGAACCAGTTCTATCAATAATAATTAATTAACTGTTTTTGCGTACTTTCACTCACCCAGACAAATCTTAACCCCCCCTTTTACCATACCAGGAGTTAACTTAAAAAAAGCTTTCACTTTAATAAAGTCGCAACAAAAAATTATTGTTTGAATTTCGTATTTCCCGCTTCAATAGTTTTGGCTGGGCGTCGATGAGTCAGTCAAAAGTTTTCTTATATACCTATTATATACATTAAATATTGAATACTAATGGATAAATCCCATAATTCATGGGAAAATGTTTTTGTACTATTTTGAACTACAGAACTAAGTACATTGAATATCGTGTCGAGATTGTGGCTCTATAACTAGCTAGTTGCTTCGTCGAAAACGTTTTAAGATTTATCTAAATTATAAAACGCATGTCTTGCTATGATAGCATCTAGTAGGTATTTGACGAGTTCGAAGCGTACATACCTATCGGTTGCTCTAATGAAAAAATACGTTTGCGTAACTCCCACACACATGTTTGAGATAAGAAAGCGTACTTTTATTTACGTGAGCGATGTATGGCCGACCAATGGGCCCGTATAGTTGCCTAACGTAAATATTTATAGACGGGCCAAGCTCAGGCGCACACTTGTTCCTATGTTTGTTTCTGTCATTCAACACGCATGAATCTCATCTGCTTATTTCGGCCGCTCCGGCATTACTAAGTATAGATTGTTACATTCTTTTTGTAGAAAGAAAACTTGGAAAAATTTCATCTTCGTTTCCTTGATTTGAATACCTGTTTCAACTCAAGCCTTAATGACTAATAAAGGGTGCAAATTGGTAGTAAGATAGGTAGGTATATCCTGTTTTAGCATATAATATAATGCTTTCTATCGCAGTAGATCGAGGAGTTTTTCAAATTCACTCATGTATAACTGCAGACTATAGCTTTTTTCTAAGAGTCTTTATTAGATATTCTACCTGCAAAATGGGTGGATTCATTCCACAAATCAACACACTCGTATAGTTCAGATTCCATAGCTAAAATACAGGCTAACAAAACGTACGAGTTACCCCCATTAATCCATATTATTAACAGTGTTGACACGTTCACAACTGTTGCGAATTTATTGCTTACATATACTATTCTTTTGTCGGCATTCATCTTTTGTCATATACGCAGTAATTACACGTATGTGTGACAGAATAGAGTACGGACAAGTGTGGGAAATTACATTTATTTTATTGAACCGGTGACATCGAATCGTGCATTTTATTTTGACAATTCGGTTTCTATTACCATAATAAGTGTATAAATTTGTTCACGTTTTTAAAAAGAATGGTAACTTTTCTCACCCCATTGTATCGTGTATGTTTTTCTTTTGTCCTGCTGATAATATATTTTATAGCCGTGTCTTGTGTAAACAGAACATGTCTTTAGCAAGGTGTGAAATATCGTTAGTAATGTTCTTTAGTGGTTGTATTACATGATTGTATTTCTTTCAGAATCTTAACTACATAGGGGAGTCTTTCGATTCTATTCGTTGATTACTTCATTAAGTTAACCGATGTGACTTTTCTCAACTAATCTTTCAGTCATAATAATATGCCAGGTTTATATACATAATTAGTATCCAATTTCCTTACTATTGTGTAATGTTTTGATAGAAATTAACACGTCCTAGGTATATGAGAAAAACAAAATATGGACAGCCAAAGCGAATTTCTGCGTGAAGTTTGCATATAAAAAAAAGACAAACCGCATTTGCTAAAAAAAATGTTTTGAACTCCATCCATCATAATAATGTTCACTATGATTATAATAAATAAACATTAAAACAACCATACGTAGGTGACGTACTGCAGTTGGTAATGGTAATCATAGGTTTACATATGCATTTCATATTCAAATGCATTTGCAAATAAAAGTAAGTAAACAAACATTGAAATCTACATAAAAATCTGTGGCATTAGAACAAACGGTGTCATTGACATTGGTAGTAAAAATGAAATTATATAATTTAATCTAGAACCTAGTATCATTATTTGTGGTGAAATTAACAGACGATAAAATTAAGTTTATGCTCACAATAAAATGTGAGTGAGTTGCCGTCATAAAGTCTCGCGTTTTTTATTGGTGGCAACTCGGCGATGGTCTAGTGACGCTCGCTTGCAGTTTGGTTAAACGACAGTTTATGGCTATTTAGCCACCATTAATCGCTTTACTACGCACCCGCGCCTCCGTTTTCGACAACCCTTTTCGGCAGACATGCGCTACGCGTAGAGAGGTCATAGAACCAACAGCTAGGTATCTAACACTCCTCAGTTTTATGACATGTTATTAGTTATAAAATCATATACTTAATTTAAGTAATATTATTCTGACTTTTTTGTTTTTTATATTTAGCTAATTTACACAAAAAAAATTAAGATTCTTTAACTTTTTTTTTTCCGTGACTGTATCCATTATAAACACTAGTCGATCCCTTCCAATTTCACACACATTAATTTTGGAATTTATGAGGGAATCCCGGGATAAAAATACTCTATGGCACTCAAGCACACTGTATAGCTTCATATAAGGAATTTTTAAAATCATTTTAATAGTTTTGAGTTTATCCATTACAAAAAAACAAACATACTAAAAATTTAATCTTTTCTCTTAAAACTATTACTAGTATGGATTTTGAGATGCTACTCCAAAGGAATGTAGAGTTTTTAGTGGATCGCCGCCCGCCCGGTAGATTGCTAGGTTTGTACTATGAAGCGACACGTCGCTGGTTCCGCCACCCGCCGCTAGATGTCTGCGCGGGTGTGCGCGCGTGTGTGCCGAGTGCTGCGCCGCCACACTGCCACGCGCCGCCATCACTCCGCGCTCGACCGCGCCGCCGACAGCGCGCTTCGCGTGTTCCATATCAGACGACACTCGCATTACGATCGCGTCAACATCGTAACGTTGCAACAATATTTTCATTTCCAAAATAAATTTCAAAAAAGAACACTCGCGTTCCATTGAAATCAAAACTTTAACAATTTTAGTCGACGGTGCGGAAAATAATAAAGCTAGAAAAAGACAAAAACGTCGACAATTTTATAAAACAAACGTAGACACATAGTTTCTTAATGAAATTTGATTATTAAATGCTAATTACCAATTTAAAATCAGTGACTGTTCGGTGCGGAAACTCGACGAGTTGAGCAGCACAAAAAGAAAAGAACTATTCGTATTGGCAGTAATATTTGTGTCTGTTATATTTCAGTGGTGGATAGGCTAGCTAAATCGGGATTCGCGTTTTAATTTTCATGTGCCGCCTCGTGTTGTGGGACGCGTGTGTGCGCGGTGCGATGTGCCCGCGGCGCGCGTGAACCGGCCGGTGACATTTACGATCCCCGTGGCTTGCCCGGCCGCCACCCTGTACCCTGACAACCATGTCGGGGGCCTCGGCGCGCCCTGCGACGCGGCCGCCGCGTCGCCAGCGCCCGCGTCCGGCCACTCCGCGGGGCCGGCCTGGTGGACCATGATGAACGGGGTCGGCGGCGCGCTATACGAGGAGGCGCACGCGTCGCCGCCCGGAGGCTCCCCACCGGCTGCTCCCGCCGCGGCGCCCCCTTCAGCCTCCAGCGCCTCGCCGGCCTCCGTTGGCTCCAACCCCCCGCAGCCACCGCTCCACATCCCCGCCAAGCGGTACGAGCCGGAGGCTGGAGTTATCAGGCATCCGCAGCAACCTTGGGGTTATCCCCCCGATGCGTCTGCGTCCTTCGAGCATCAGTACCCAACAGGGCCCACGTACTACAACCTACCGGTGGACAGAGAACGCAAATCGTCGTTGCCCTTCTGGCCAACGAGCAGCGGAGAATACAAGCCCTATGCGGATGGCGGATGTCATCAAGGATTTTCTCAGCCGTGTTGGAACTACCCATATGGGGCACCGCGTGGCGACCAGCCCCTGCCGTACGTCGGTGGTGAAGAACGACGGACGGCAATCTCAGAAGCGTCAGGCTTCTCACATGATGCGTATGGCCTACGAAACTATCCACCCGAGTCAGGATCGAGTGCACCCTATCCACCCCCAGGAACATTACCCGGTCAGTATATAAGATTTGATAAAAATATAAATTTGCAATTTTCACAAATCTCGCATTCACGTTCGTTGCTACGATTGCCACACTATTTGTAATCTAAACTGAACTTATCGGTACTATGTAGAGAACCTCAGGAGAAAAACAGGTATTGTAGAGCAAAACAATTCCTAAATTTACAAACAACTTTGGTAACGAATGCTAGATTTGGAATTGAATATTTTAAACTTCTTTATTTTTCCTCGATTGACAGTGCAAATTTTAGAATATTGTTTATATAGATAGATTTGTAAGTATTGTAAAAATTATGAGTTCATTAACCTTGACCCTATGTTCTGAGCGCTGGTCGCTACTAGATGGCGTTACCAGCGGCACGCACACAAGGCAGTTTACTTGCGTTTAGGTATGTGTGTGTGTACGCACACCGCTGCGGTAATCGGTAGAGTGGAGCAAGTATACACACAGATGCACTTTTTGCACGATATTCGCTGAGGTGTAACATCATTTCATGTTAATTTTTTTATTTCAATAGCCAGCTTGATGATAATACTCTTGTACCTTTAATAAAGATATTATTTTTGTCAGAAATTAAAATTCATGCAAATGTAAGTAGATCCGGTACAAAAATTAATTTTTTGTTAATGATGATTTAAAATCGTCTGTAAGCAGTAAATTAATTAAGGTACCCTTTTAATCAATTTGGTCCTAATTGTGAATTTAGGTAGGTATAGCGCTTAGACTTGTCGAAAGCCCAAATCGAAACAGTTTCCCACAGACCTCCATAAATTTGATGAATGAACCAAACACGTGCTACAAATGTTTAAAAACGAACCGTAAGCACCGTTTTATAGGCAATGTAAAACGGTGGCGCTACACAACCGACAATAAATTAAAGTTTAACGTAAAATAAAGCGCCAATAAAAATGTATAACTAATAAATAAACACGACACCTGAGCGTTAAGACAATAAACTTAGGATCTTTGAGTAGTAGCAATAAACCAAATACTGCCTACAATAAACACATTCTAGGATGATGAGGCGATAAAACTACGGCCGAAGGAGTAAGAGAGTACGAGACGGCGAGTGGCCGACTGTTTTGCATAAGAGCTGATACATTCGTCGCCTCTCGGAGATATGTAACACTTTTATGATATCATAAACCCGCAACGACGTCATAGACATGCAATAATACTGGTTTCTTTCCTAAATCGCGTTACTACGTTCGTATATAGTAATTACGAAACCGCGGTACAACCGGCATGTCAATATGAAAGCAATAAAAAGGCTCCATTCATAAACGTGCGCCACTAGTTCACTTTCGATCGCCGCCTAACCATAAAGATGGGTTTATCGCGCCTCTGTTACGGCAGAGGTGTAACTTGACATAATTTTGCGTAAAATGTGCATACTTATGGGCCATTAAAAGGAAACAATTGTTGAAAAAGTTATACGAGTGTTCACGTCACTTTATGATTGTGTGTTTATGACCCACCTGAAGTTGACATTGACTTTGTGGAGTTACTGCTTAGTAAACGGTTAAGAAATGACTTTGTTAAACGAGCTCGTGTGTTAAACACGACTAGAGAAAAGTTTTTCGTAACCAGACCACATTAGCGTTTTTCCATTTTGCAAAAAAAACATTGACAAAACTCACTTTCGTCGCCATTGAGATGAAGATGCAAAAAATTGTTATCATGCATCGTAAATTGCAAAACAGGTTATATTATTATAGTAGGTATTCACGTAGAGACAAAAGCACGTTTCAATTATACCTTTGAGTCTCAGCGGATGGCAAAAACATAATCTTTTTCGGTTACATACCAAACTGTCATTGGAATTTGATCCTTATGTTCTAATGCAATACACTTACGACCTTATTTTACAAACGCTTAAGTAATTTTGTACGCGAAATACGTAGACAAAGCTCGCGGTTGGGTATAGTAGAAAACTTTTATGGCCGAAGAGAACCCACACTTTTATTGCCGCTGATCGCTACCTATCCCCTCATAATTGACAAGTCGAATTGTCATTGTGTCGTCTTTATATTTATACAATCGGTAATTTACCACTGCTAAAGAAAATTTTAGTCTTTTAGACGTACATTTTTAAAATTTTTGAACATTTGTGAAGATGTAAATATGACTCATGACAAAATGAAACATTTTATTTTTGTTTGTACATATCACTCTTTGAAGCCGTATTCACTATTCACTAGCTATCTCCTAGAGTGGTGATAGTTTATGACTAAATTTTATTTCTTTCAAGAAGCAATAAGTTTTGTAAATTTCATTATTTATATAAATTACGTGAGCTTCTTTTATATCAAAAGCACAACAAATAAAAAACAAAATCATTTTGAATTAAAATTTCAACGATAACATATTAGTTAGGTTAACAATTTTGCAATATTTCAAACCGCAAGATATACAAGTTCGAATATTGCAAATAAAAGTATGTAATAAAAGAACTCGAAGATTTTGTTCATTGGAGTAAATAGCAGGTATAACATTTCACTTTAGTGTGAATATTATTCGTTCGAAAGTGAATATAGTGAAATGCCAACACAATAAACAAAATAAACAGTTCCTATGCTAGAAGTATCCAAGTCTCTTTATATTAGTATTCGTAGGTATGTTTTTGTAGCTATAACCTCGAAGTCTTTACATTGTTGATCTTACATGATTCATTCCAAGAAAGTCAATTTATGGTCGTTTACTTTTATACTTACTATCTGTAATAGGTATATATAATTCATGAGTGACATGTAAGTAATATTTAACCAAGTATCGCGAAAGATATTCACACAGAACGTATTATAGATAATATTTTACGACATTTATAACAAATGCTTGTGTAATAGAAGGAAAAAAAAACTTACATAACACATTGTAATATGTCAATTTTGCATTAATTTGTTTAGTTACAACAACAATGAACATTTTGAAATACATAGGTATCTACACATCAGTGTAATATCGAAGACTGACATTAGTTGTCACGCATGCTATTTAGTCACATATTCATTTTGAAGCTTGAGATGTAAGTGTCCGTTTACGACGTATGCTTGTGAGCATTCATCCGCTAGACAATGAGGCATCTATTTCGCAACGTCCATATACCCTGTACCGTTCTGTATAATAGGAAATGGTGCAGTATGTAGCACGCGGTGACTATCGAGAAGGTCGTGTGCAGCATACAAAGTTACGTTGGTGATCTCATCAAAAGGACCGCTTATATAATAAAACTGCACTGTGCAACTTCTGACACGCCGAGTGCAAGCCCACAATTGATTCTATGAATACTGCATATAAATAGCTAGTTAGGCTAGTTAAAAGTAAAATGGTCAGTGTATTAGGTACTTGCGTATACGATTTCAACTAAATAGGTACCTAGACCAAATGTAACAGAATTTAGCTTGTTAAGTTTATGTTTCCATTGGTCTACTTAACTATTGTATACGTATTGTATTCAACCAAGGAATTCGTCCTTTAACAAGATTGGCAAGCGTATCAGAAACAAAACAGTTGACGTTTGTTTTAACAATAGATTGGTACATTCGTGTCTGCAAATATTTATTCGATTGAATCAGATCTCACTGCTTTATTGACGTGTAGCTCTACAAACAATGAAAATAGTGCGATCTATCTTCAGGTTCAATCTATTATAATCTATCTAAACTACTGTTTCTTTTTTGTGCAGGTTCCTTATCAATGTCAGTCGGTGTGGGAGTAGGATGTGGCTCGTCGAATCCTTTGGAATGGACCGGACAAGTGACTGTGCGGAAGAAACGCAAACCATACTCTAAGTATCAAACTCTCGAGTTAGAGAAAGAGTTCCTCTTTAACGCGTACGTGTCAAAACAAAAGAGGTGGGAGCTCGCGCGGAATCTCAACCTGACCGAGAGACAGGTGAAAATATGGTTCCAGAACAGACGAATGAAGAATAAGAAAAACTCGCAGAGGCAGGCTGCGCAAGCGGCGCAAAACAATAATAATAATTCGAATGCGAACAACCACAACCACCACGCTGGTCACCACCACGCGCCGCACCACGTGGCGTTGCACCACGCACCGCCAGTCAAGCACCATCAGTGACCCGCGCCCTTCTCTGGGACTTATCCTGTTCACCACGGTATAGCTAGCTAAATCCATTGGAAAGGACAAGTTCCATAGGACTCAAGTGTGTGTTGTACTTAAAGGTTCTGAAAGGATTATTAAACGTCCAATACTATGTTACCTGTCGCGATAGAGGAACGTTATTAGCCGTGCCGTTTCGTACGTAATGGTCCCTGGCTGCAACTCGGTCGGGTGCGCCGTGGTCCCAGAGAATCTCATAAATAAGATAGTGTGTTGTCGATTTGTGTATAGTATTAATTAATTACGAAAAACTATGTTCTGTATTTGTAATGAGACTAAGTTTGTGAGTAGATAACGATTCCTGATATTATTATGTCTAGAATTTAGATCTAATTATTACCTATGTATTTGAGTCTTCTTTAAACTACATAATATGTGCGAATTGAGAATCAATGCAGACGTCACCGATGGGAGAGAAAATTTTTAGATGGTTGCAATAATGTATTAAATATTACTATTTTGTAATTATGTTTTTTGACTCTACTTAACTATTGTTAAATCGTACCTCTGTTATCTAATCAGTTTAATTTCGTTACCAAATTGTTGATTGCCTCACTGTGGCTTAGTTTGCAAGCTATAGAAAGAGTAACAAGCAACTCTACAATTCGTTTTTGAACCATCGATGCGTCACAATTCTCTTTATAGACATAAACCGTATAATGATCAAATATTTATTACTGTTTAATTTCTTCTTATTATTATCATGATTCGCATTTTTTTGTTATTTAAATTAATATGGATTTTTGATAAAGCTTTAACTCGGTTCCAGTAGAATTATACATTAAGTTATACTGTTATGACTTTATTGAATATTGAAGTTGATGTTATAATCAATTTAATTAGGTAAAATAAATATGGGCGAGTGCAGTAATATTGTCCCTATTGATTCATTTTGTTGTTCGCCTGGCCTGTCTTATAATTTTTATTTGTTTTAGTTAGATATTTTATTATTTATTTTATACAATACATAATGAATGCAATATGTAATATAGTATAATTGCTTTTAAATCTCAATAAATAGTTACATTGAATGAAATTTATTACAACATAAGATACAAAAATATGAAATGTTATTCAATGATTGTATAGTTGAAAATAACATACCAGTGTTAGAAATATACTTGTACGATATAGCTTTCGACATATTTCCTACTTTATAATATATCTACCTATGCTATGTAACTGATGTTTCAATGTGAACCAAGTAATTTACTTGAAACATTATTATTAACACTGTATTGTCCCGTAACGATAGTAGTGAAAATAAAATTTGATGTTTTTTGTATAAAAAAATATGATGACCTCGTCTAGGTGCCCGAATTTCTATATAATTGCAATTTATAGTGATTCGTAAATTACTAGTTACCTACAGAATATTAATTACAGAATAAAATTGTCTTTTTGTCCATCAGTATATTATGTATAACCATTTGACAGTGTTAGAATCTTTGAATGCATTTACTCTCAGCTGGGAAAATTTAAAACATCAACGATAAAGGCAGGAATCATAACTATTTTGTAAAAACTACTATCATATTTTCCGATTGGGGTCAAATTATTTTGTTGTAACAAAATAATTTCAGCTTACATTAATAACGGTCCTTATTATATGAAAATTACGATTAGAATAGTCATTATGACAATGAAATAGCAGTTTTACTATTAAAAACTTTTGCTTTTCCCATATAACCTCTCTCCCCATTACCCATTTAGGGAAAATTTTGAAAAATCTTTTATAACAAACATCAGGGAATCAAAAGAAACGTACGTGCCAAATTTCAATTTCTGGAAGGGCTTTCTAGTGCTAGAAGTTCTATGATGAGTACGTAATTAATATTTTGTTTCATTGGACAAATTTCATCTTAAATAAAATTAAACGTTATTTTTTATTTAGTAGGTGTCTCTGTCTTTAGCCCTTACCATTTATGGAAGAAAGACCTAAAGATAAATGAAATCATAAACTAAATTTCACCAACGTTTATAAATGACTGGATTTGGAGCCCATTGTGTGATTAAACTTTAGTTTACCTACATATAAAATAAACATCGAAATCATAGTCTACTATTATCGATTCACAACGATATTGAAGTAATTAAATTTGTAGGTACGTCTACTTATTTGTTTAGAAATTTTCAGAAGTTTCAAATTTTACTTCAATTTTAGAATGAAAAAAGATGACAAAAGCTGCCCCATAAAATTAATTTTCATTACTTTGTCGAAAAGTGTCAAAAGTACCCAGTTTATACATTTGAACTAATGATAGAGTTTCTGATAGCTTCTCAGAGAAATATAATTGATATGTATCTATATCAGCTTCCGTATACAAGATGTATATTCAATAGTTTCACTACTATGGTCATATTTCATAATACCTATTATTATATCGAAATAATTTAAAGGTCTCGTAATAATTATTGTACAGTTAAATTAATGTAGTTAATCACGCTGAAAATCATGTGACGTTTTGTTAAGTAATACCTAAATAATGTAATAATTAAAGAAAATAAATGAATGTGCTCTTGAAAACATAATGACGAATTTAGAAAAGAATGTACCTGCTCGAAAAGGAAAATAATTAAATACTTCGTCGTGTCTTGAATTTTTTTCTAATTACCTACTAATAATACCTTTTTAATAGGGATCATTATCATTATAGAAAGAAGAAAACAAAGAAACTGAAATTTAGTTAAGAAGAAAACAGACATGAAATCGTCCCAGAAAAAGAAATCAGTGTACCCTTATAAACTGGAAGATCTAGGTATAAAGAAGCATAATAGTATCTAGTTATTCTACAAACTACAATAATGTTATAAAGAAGGATATAATGTTGTAAGTAAGAAGGGATGGGAGGGATAATCTCTGGATCTACTAATTAGTTTAAAAATTAGTTAATTGAAAGATAGCTACAGTATCCCGACCCTGAGTGACAGGTTACTTTTACATCTCGATGGAAAGACTCCCTAAAATAACTTCGAAACCAACGGATGTAAATAAACCGGAAGGGGCACGGGAAAAGCTAGGCAACAAGAATTTTTCAGATATTTTTTTTTAGTTTTTACACCTATAATAGATACTTGGTTCACGAAGCAGATGATGCGGCATGGATAGGCCGATGACTTGTTGAAGGTCGAGGGACGCCATTGAATGTGAAAAACACAGGATCAGTCGTTGTGGCGATCCTTGGGGGAGGGCCTATGTCTAGCAGTGGACGTCCTTCAGCTGATATGATGATGGTGATGACAACAGGTACCTTTAAAATGATCTAGTATCAAACTTGAGAAATATTTTTGAGTTTGACTTTGCCTGTAACAACTGTTTTCAGCGCGACCCGTAACGTACCGACCGTACCGTACCTCCTTCGTGGTTGAGGAGGTCTATATATGTATCTATTAGTGTAGCTTAAATTCTAGATAGATGTTAGCCCCCTTATTTAAAACATATTGATCGGATGTTATAACTAAATGTTCACCGATGATGGACAAAGGTAACAAGATTCAAGTGAGTACCTAACTATACGACTAATGCGCTGAAAGGGCTGTTCAGGTATTCAGATAGGTGTGTTAAACTATCACTAGTAAACCGATTTGAATGTCCAACTGACATTTTTTCGACAGGAATGGAACCCGTAGACAGTTTTAAACAATGTACCTATAAATTGGTTTCTCAACACTACTTGCACCGGTGGTGGAAACGGAAATATTTTGTGAGCCCACAAAATATTCCCGTTTCGTACTAAAAAAAACCCAAATACAAAATAAAAATTCTTTAAAATAGCTTACTAAATTGCAATTGTCATAAATACCAATAGGATAGAGTCAAATTGTGATTGAGTGTACTTTCAAACTCTACATTTCAATTTTAATTACAGCGCCATCTTTTGGCATCAAATCTAGTATGGAATGCTCTATAGAATGACTCCAAAATTATTCTTATACGTAATATGATATCAGATGTTCCCTGCGGTCGCCTGCGTTAATTTCGGAGTTCCTGCGAGAATTCCGGGTTAACAGCACCTTATGTCCTTTTCTGTAACCCTGAAAAAGTGTAGGTATGCAAAATTCATGATGATCGGCTAATTGATTTAGACGTGTTAATTAATAGACAGATAGACAGTTACTTTCACATTAATATTATTGATATGGATTACCTCCGTATTAAAATGTCATAAAGAAGACTCATGTCAAGTTAAGCCTTACAACTCAGTAATATTAGGGCCAGCAATATTAAGGTTCATGGTTAATGTGTTTAAAATATGTTAAGACATTTTATATAATTTTTAGCAGAGTTTTGTTTTATCCAATAAAACTTAATATCTAGTAGGTATCTATCCAATTGGTTGATGTTTGCCTTCCTTATAGTCAAAATAAAAATATACTTGTGCTTTTCTTCATTGAAATCGGTAAAAGAAGAGGAGGTATGACCATATCAAATTCAAAAAGTCGATGCTATAGCAAGTGCACTTCATAACACCATGCAGATGGAGCCACGGGTGTAAAGTTAATCTTACCTCACTTGTGACTTAAAAATAATCCTATAATGCACGACGAGTACAAGTAACAAAATTCATGCTTCGAATTCAACAATCTCTACCAATCTCTATTTTTAACTTGCAGCTTACAGGCGTTTGGAGCAAAGCAGTGCTGCTTAAGTTGGGATGAGCACGGATGATATGTATCTACCTACTTATGAGCTAAGGCGGCTTTCGTGCAAATAATGAAGCTGTTACGACTGCTTGAATTCTGTTTACCTACCTACATAATGTACATAAATGAAGAATAGGGAATAAATGAAGATTTTTCAATATTTAAAAAGTATCGTGGTTAGTGTGTGATATCGTAAAAAGTGCTATTCCAACTTTCATGGAAAATAGGCGATAGGTACAATATGTACATATATACCTAAGCTAATTGTAGTTGTTGCAGTAATCGATTATTTATTTAACATAAAACGCACCTGTACCTTCATACTTGCACCTGTTTGTCGCGATTCTCTAAACCCACCATTCTGCAAGTACTTCGTTTGCAATAAGGAGAGCAGTAGATACTACTGTCTCTTCTCATATTATACGTATGTAAATGAAAATGTGAGTTCATTTGTTTGTTACGCATTCAAGCCTCAAAACCTACTCAAACGATGATCATGAAATTTTGCATATACGTAGTCAGGGGTACTGAAAAGGGCATAGAGTCCATTCATCTAGAAAAAGCAATGTTTCTGAGGGATAGAAAATTTATTATCAATAATGACACTAACGTGAGCGCAGCCGCGGGCACAAGCTAGTAGATACATATAAAAGTGTGGTAGGTACGATAGTGTTGAGGGTAGACATTAAAAAATTACTGCATTGATTCCATGTTTACGGATAAGACTTGTTCTTTGAGCAAAATTAAAAACACCGAAGGATGTCACCAAAATTAATCTATAGTTACCTAAACCTCTTTCGAAAATATAGAAAGGAATAAACCAACGTTCCCGATTTCATTAGATGAGCTGTCACTATTAGCTGGATACCAATCTTATTCTTATCTTCTTATATCTCATTTTATATAGGTATAAAATTGAATTGCTGTTTGTTTGTCTTGCTAAAACTAAAGAATGGCTGGACCGATTTGAATGATTTTGATTTTGAAATATTTGTCGAAGTTTAGGGAAGGTTTAACAAAGCTACTTTGGAGTTCCTGTGAGAATTCCAAAACTCACGCGGGTGAAACCGCGGGCCATAGCTAGTGCGAAACAGAGTTACCTTTTCACAAGTAAACCACTGAACGAATTTCGATAAAATTTAGCAAGGATATATTCGTATAAAACAAAAAAAAATAGGTATTCCCGAAGGAACACCGAAGTTCATGCGGGTAAAGCCGCGCGGAACGGCTAGTCACATACGTAATTGCCTTATTCAGTGCGTGAAGTGATGACCGTAATATGCTATGATAATAATAATAATTGGAATGGACTGCGTCACACTGTCTAAAAAATTTAAATAGTTTAAATAAAATAGGTAATTAAAATTTTTGGGTTTTAATTTTTATCTATTTATTTTATACTAGCTGTGCCCCGCGGTTTCATCGGTGTGAAAGGTTTTTATACAACAACTTTTTTTCCGACATCCGATTACAATGAAACAAAGCCTATATGTAGCTCCAGGCTAAGCTTAATCTACCTGTGAAAACAGCATGAGAATCCGTTCAGTAGATTCAGAGATTATCGCGAACAGACAGACAGAAAAGATTTTTAAAAACCCTTTTTTGTGGTTGGTTACTCTTCGTTTATCGTCCCCTGTTAATTTTTGAATATAATTTTCAATGTACAGAATCGCGGATTCTACTCTTTTATTATAGTATAGATATCTTTTTGCACAAGAGGTACAATTATCAGCAGTTTATGAACAGTCGTGATTGAGACGAGAATTGTAATTCATATAGAGTATAGAAATAAATACCTATCCTAAATATATTATAAAAAAATAATTAGTAATTATAATTGGATTATTGTTGAACATAATGGGATTGGTGTCCGAGCATGTCCTATTCCTGCAGCTTTACCGGTTTTCTCCACGAGCCGCCTTCACGCTGATTAGCATATAAATGAGCCCGTGAGACAACTTCATATTACACAACTGTTATATTTTGACCTTCCCTGCGTCCTTATTAAATCATTCACAAGGCGACAAAAGGGAGACCAACCAAAATAGCGAGGTTCATTTCTCAATGGACACATTAGAGTTTAAATATGGAACGCGCTGCCATTGGTCGAATGTGACCCTACGGAATCATTGTGCCGCTAAATCCGCGCGAGCGCACCGCTCAGGCGATAATTACTATAAAATATTGACGATATTTTACGCATATAAATGTTTATTTTATTATTTTTTTACCCGTAGGTATGTCTGATATCTTAAGCAATGACATAAAAGCAACATTGTAGCAGTCGGCGAGCATATAAAGCAAGTAAATACGCAGCTATAATGAAATCAGTTGTTTAGTGTTATTGGGGATCACGTTATATGGGTATGTTAGCCTCAATAATCTACATTTTAATATTATGGTCTTTTCTTGCTACGAATAATATTGAAAACGAAAGAACATCGATTACGATTGTATTTAAGTGCGTTTATTAAAACAATAAATTAAAGTGTAATTTAAATAGATGTTTTTGTTTAACTATAATGTGATTACATCTTGTGTAGATATGAGATTTATAAATATATGATTATTTGAAAATTATTGTGATATATTTTCCTACAAGGAAGTCAAATAAATCGAAGTGGTAGGTAGATACTTCAAATAGTCCCCGTGTGGTAAAGAAGAATATACCAAAGAAATTATTTATCAGTAGTTTTTACAATTTACTACTGTCAGTATAGAATTTCACGCAAAATCTTATTAGAAGCTATTGCGTGGGTCGTTAGATGGCTCAAACTCTGTACATTAATATTAAATTAAACACAAAAAGAACCGTTACGTAGGTGCGTATCTAATAGGTATTTAAAAATAAATCATCAGAAAGAATCTCAAAAAATGAGAACGTTTTTACTAACGCAAGAGCAACAAAAGGAAAATTCATAGCGTATTCCAACCGTTTATCAGATAATGTAATTATGTTCGGAGTGGTTCAGGACACGTCGACTCACTCACGTAATTGAGTGTACCCCTCCCCCACCCAGCTCGGTATTAGGCAAATCGAATCTTGTCTCCCCTGCCTCCCCACACCGGAGCGATATGTGGACGAGCTTCCAGTTGGCGCTGAACCAGGGATTCAATTTGCGCGAATGTAAATAAAATGCCCCGCCTGAATTCCGTATGCGAGATAAATATTTGGCTGATTCAATTTATATCGGTGCCGGTGGTGAAACGTATGAGTATTTGTGGAATGAAAGGATAAATATTATAACAATAATAATCTTTATTGCTTTCTTTATTCTTACAATAATTAGACTTACACATAATGTATCCTACTTATATTCTAATTTTTTACTTTGTTGTTTAAAGTTACGACGCTTGTACCTTTTGTTATTCAAATGTTTAGTTTTTATGAATACTCATTATCGAAATAGTGGTAATTAACATGACTTATATTTAATAGAAATGAAATGAAATGAAATGAAATGAAATGAAATGAAATGAAATGAAATGAAATGAAATGAAATGAAATGAAATGAAATGAAATGAAATGAAATGAAATGAAATGAAATGAAATGAAATGAAATGAAATGAAATGAAATGAAATGAAATGAAATGAAATGAAATGAAATGAAATGAAATGAAATGAAATGAAATGAAATGAAATGAAATGAAATGAAATGAAATGAAATGAAATGAAATGAAATGAAATGAAATGAAATGAAATGAAATGAAATGAAATGAAATGAAATGAAATGAAATGAAATGAAATGAAATGAAATGAAATGAAATGAAATGAAATGAAATGAAATGAAATGAAATGAAATGAAATGAAATGAAATGAAATGAAATGAAATGAAATAAAATAAAATATAGTTATTGATTCTCCTCTGAAAAACATCATTCTTCTGTGAACGACTAGATCAACCTCCATCAATATGCATCTAGAACAATCATCTTAACAACTGTTACTGATTTGAGTACTTTAAATACGACCTACATATTTTGGTGGTTATTTTATAGTATCGAAATTAAACAAAAAAAAAACTGGCACTAGGGAATTTCCGGAATTTTCTGTGGCTTGATATACGTACGTATATACCTAAGTAATTCTTCATATCAAAATCAGATGGTAATATTTTGCATATTAGTTTATATGGCGACTAGAATTGTTGACAAATTGTAATAACATTGCATGTTAAGTTCACGTTATCGAGAGCGGTTAGAGCATCTCTTAAAACGCATATAAGAATGTTAAATATTGTTTTTTTTTTTAATTTATACCTTGAGGCATGTTTAGTTGTTTACTGCCTATTTAAAAACCATTAAAAATCATTTTAAAAATATACCTCTGTGTAATTAATAGACACAATAAACAGTATTTCTATTAAGTACTTTGTATGTCATGTTTATTTCAGTAAAAATTATTTACTTTTATTTTTCTGAAAACCAGCGCTAGGTGTTCCCGCACCTAGCTAATGCTGAGTTGGTGACCCTTTCGGCAGAGCATGCAAGAGATATTATCTATGTCTCTTTAGATTAGGCACTGTTGATGTTTGTTTTTTTTTCTTGTGTGTTGTGCTGAAATAAATGTATTTTCTTCTTCTTTTAATTTTTTCTTAAAAACTTATTTGCTTCAATTTATTCTAATCGCTCCGCACCACAGCTCAAAATTACAATAAAACAACATAGTTTTAATTTATACGGTAACAGGAGTTAAGTATCAATTTGATTGTCTATGCCTATCTAGTTTCGACTCTACCTTAAAAGGTAGCAAGTCAGTTTTTATTTATAATAGTCACAGTATCAAGATTGACTATCAAGATTTATAATTTATAAATTTCCGTCATTTTACGACGTAATTAGTTTATAAATATTGCGATGATTTTTAATAACGCATTTTAATTAATAAGAACTGGTGTTTAATCTACTATAAAAATACATTCATTTACGTATTACATCACTTTGCTGAGCTTCACTGGGCTTAAATATCACGAATGAACGTGGAGGTACTCGTCTTAAATATCACTATCGCTCTATGCTCGTTCTACGAATGACCAAGTATCAACGACTGGAAACACACCCGTGCCACGAATCGAGTACTATCAAATTCAAAAGTGATATTTCAATAACAATTAAGGCTATATGATAATCACAATAAATTGTTGGTTCTCATGGTCTCAACTATGTAAAACTTTAAAAAACTTGTTCTATATTTCAAAATAACTTAGGTAATATACACTTTTACCTTTTTACCTAAGGAGTTTAAACCGTAAATTTAATTAAAATAATCCTTCAATATTATTAGACAGCGCCACCAGATTAATGATATAATACTTATTTACTTTTTATTGTAAGTATATTTTTATAATAAATAAATAAATACTAACTAAACACCCAGATTTTTTTTTCTTAATTTAAACTCTGTATGCTACCACAGTAGGTATAATACCATCAGTAACTTTTGAAGATGACTGTTCACTATGAGAGGGCTAAGTAGGTACGTGTATGTCGTTACGGGCGGTAACATTAAAGTAATGTCGTTGGCCCGCCTTCAATATCGCTACGTCGCGCGTCGTGGACCAGACATTGGATAAAAGCATACTTTATACTTAAGCAAGACATGTGCAAGTGAAAACTTTACTAAGTACTCAGTATTAATTATGGAACAAGTGGGTGAACGGTAAGCAGCTGAAGTTTTTAAAAGCAAGTGTGATACCAACGTGCCAAGTAAAATATCTATAATAATATGATACTTCGTCTAGTTTACGTTACATTCGAACTTCGATCCAAAGGTTTGTGTAGTAAAATAATAACAGTATTTGACGTGCAAAAATAGTTGTCTATCTCGTTTTTACTTATGATTCTGTCTCTTTTGTGTCTGCAGAGCCGCTGGCACGTCCGGGGGTCATAACGCTTTGATGTTCTGCTCTCCAATGCCGCCAGTTCTCCGCTCGAGACGATATAAAGCAAGATGTACGACTGCGCTCTGGGCGACGCCTATATTTTCTAAACATCTTTCTGACTTATAATTCTTCACGATATAGCTTTGTTGCGACGTTTTCTTATAGTATTTATTTTAAATTAAAGTGTTTGCGACTTAGTCTACGACCTTCGTAGACCCTCTACGCGGTCATCCTACGAGTAAGATAATGAGTGCCGAATACATAAATTAAGAAATAATAATCAAAAAAATTTGAAAAATGTATTTTTATCATTTTATTAATATGTATGACTAACATTTCCTAGATAAATTTGAAGTTATTAAAATATTAATTTAGATATCTATATGCTTTTACTAGAAAAGAACTCACTTAAAGTTTTATAGTTCAAGTATGTAAAATTGAAATACAATAAAATTCTTGGTATACCTACCTACCTAATTATATGATCTGTGGAACTAACTGCTTATTTTGCACACTTTTTAGAATTACCTACTAGATAATAAGCTTTAATCCTCACAATATTATTTATTTATGTGGATATGTAATAAAATTAACAAAGTGAGATTCCAAAACATTTTTTTTTCGAAACCAGCCTTCTTATTAAGTCTTCAATTGACCCAAAAATATAGAGTCTAGTGACTCAGTATAGCAATAAGTAGGTGTCAAAATAGGTAAATTTGTAAAATGGTGAGGCTTAAGTCAGACAGCATGAAAGTGTAATAACAAAGATGTGGAAATTTTATCTAGAAACATGATACCTATCACAATCATATACATTCAAGTAGATAATTTAAGAAAAACAACATCAGTAATTATTTAAAAAAACTCCAGTTATAATTTATATATGTATATATATTTTTTATAACGAGTCGGACGCATCGCCAAGGCCACATCGTATAAAAATATGCAACACGGCTTCGGTAGGTAACGGAACGGATACCAATTCTATCAACAACCCATAAACCACAGCCTTTCTTTGTCTTGCCTCCCGGCGTTATCGTGGCACCGAGCGAGATAGAAATCTACAAGTTTAATGGGCCGTAATGCGAGAAAAAAATCAGTCCGCATTCGCGAGCGTAGATACGCGAGTGATAGCAACAAGACGGATGGATATTTGTGGACTGGTGCATAGTGCAGTATATGTGACGTAGCCGGTGGGGCTTCGACGTCGGCGGACGGGTGGCGTCGAGGCTTGTTGCTAGGCGACGGATCTACTAACAACCACGTGAGTACTTAAGCCTACGTAATATAATTTTGTTAAACACTTGACGCGTCATCACCCCGTGCCAGACATGCTCGCACTGAGAATGCCTGTCGGCCTACAGGAGTAAAGTATAGAAACTCGCATTATGGGAACCGGTTCTCCAGTAAGATAACCTAACAGCTAACAGTTTACTACCATGTGAAGTGGTTTGGTATTTTGTCAGTCATATTGTTATATTTATAAACTGTTCTGAAAAATGAACCCATTTTGAAGCCCCGATTGCTATCAGTTTACAAAACAGACCTAGTTCTAGAAAATTATAATCAAATTTACTGCGTGACAAGAGAAAATTTGAAGCTGTTGAGGATTTTTAGCCACTAATTTTTTGACTAATTTAAATTTTTTGATATTTAGTATTTATGGTTAATTATGTTTTTGTGAGAGGAAGTCAGGTTATTAATTTTCAAGAATAAAAAAAAAATAAACAATTATACCAACAAGTATTTTAAATGTGTGAACAAAGGCTAGTTACCAAGGGCAAAGTTACCAAATGCAATAGGTTATTCAAAAGCATAAATGTCATGAGGTCTTACAGGAACTATAAGATCAGAGATATCAAGAATCTAAGACTATTGTGTAACTTTTTAAAGTATACCTTCATACGAGTAAGTAGGTACATAGATCAGCCTGAAGTAGATAGCTAAAATACTCCTCCACATGCTAGAATTATCAACCTTCCTTTTCGTCTTCTTCATCCATATTTTTTTTCAATGGATTAAAAAAAAGTACTTGTATATTTGACGTTTGATTCCTTTCAATTCATATCTCAAACAGCTCTGCGTTGGTGGAACTTTCACCGATATTACCATAACAAGAGAATACACAGAGGAAAGTTTTGAAACAATCCATTGAACGATTTGAGAGGCTTATTATTGTGAACATGACTTTTGTAGCTTCTCATTTGCATGAAAATAACGTTTCATACAACACTGTTTCTTTGTATGCTTCAAAGGATGGACAACAACTGATGTTGGAACCTGAATTTATTCAATTTGCAGATCTGAATTTTTACTGCATGTAAATTAAATAATAGAATATAAAGCATTATGCTTTTCATTACCTATCTACAAGTTTATCTACGAGACCAAGTTTAAAAATTAAGAAAAAAAAGTACCCAATTAATTCACAATAATGTATTTTAATGAAAGCGTAGTTACTTATAAAGTACTATAAATAGAAAGTACTTTAAACCTATTACATATCTATGAAGTACCACATATATTTCCATCTTATAAATTAAGTTACATTTAGTTACATAGAAAAATTTCTAATCTTGGCTTCGGTCATCATTATAAAAAAAGAATATTGTTACAATTATTTATGTAATAATATGCTTATAGGTTTAATTGTTAAGCATAAGTGTACACTGTAAGCATAAGTGTACACTGTACAAGTATATGCGATAGTATATACCTAATAGTATTATTAAATAGACTCTTAAAAAGACTTACATCTACTAAGCCATTCCTTTTACGATTTCACACACGTCAATTACGGTAATCTCTGGGAAACTCTTTTTATCAGGATCAAAGTACTTACTCTACATGCAATTTTAAGGCGTTTTCTGGAATTATACAGTAATTAAACATGTGCAAAAGCAGCTGACTACAGTCTTAATTCCGCAAATTTTGATTATTCCTCGGGAACATTTTGCCCCAGATTAAAATTATCCTATTTTGCTTAAGAATTTTTTTACTTCTTATCAGTGAAATAATTTCGCAGCATTGGATGGATAGTTCCAGAAATTATATGAAACAAACAAACAAAAAAATCTTAAATAGTACCTACACATATAGATATGCTTCCGTCATATCTGACGCAAATTCTAAGTCAAAGAGGCAATAATCAGAATGCTTCGCCAGACGAGTGGTTTCACTTCATTATCATAACTACAAAAGCCTTCCCAATAAGTGCCGCTCGCATCCCTGGAGCCTCATCTGTTTATACAGTGATGTTGCTGTTCATAACAGTGGTATATGGGATTTATTCAACATGTCCGGCTGGTATTTATTTACATATACCATATTTATCAGTATTATAAGTAAATAATGCACTCACAAACAACGTAATCAAATATTTTTTATCTAGCGCAAATGACCCCGCGTCATTTGCGGAATTCTCGCAGGAATTCCGGTATACAAAGGAATAAATGTTCTTTTCTGTACCCCGACAATATCATGCATTTCATGATGTTCGATTAATTTGCATGGATATATTAGGAAGATAGATTTATTAAGCGATTCCTACATAATTAAAGTATTTTTTTATTATTTAAGCATAAGCTTTGCTTGTAATATGTTTAACATGTTCCAGTTAGTAGTTTTCTAGTTAAATTAAAATCTATAATTAATTTTAGCACACTTAATTGGCAATCAAATTTATTTTTGACTAGCTGTTTCACCCAAGGTAATTTTGGAGTTCATGTATAAATTTCGGGATAAAAAGTAAGGTTCTGTAGGTCCAGAGATTATCACAAATTCACAATTTACTAACTCACAATTCATAAAATCACAAACTTTACCTCTTTATAGGTAATATTAGTTTAGATATAGGAAAACATGCAATAGCTATATACGTTAAATAACTGCCTATGTGAAAACAATTACTGTACCTACTCTTAATATAGGTGTAGGTGAAAACAATGTAGAGAGTCGATATTTTTGTAGAGATGAAAATGATGAACCTAAAAATAATAACCTAATAATCATTCAAATGTCATATTTGAATACTTTGAAAGGGTGTTTTAAAAAAAAAACCATCTTTAGCACCATCCACGACATGCAATGGGGAGAATAATTTAGAAAGTAGGTCGCATACGCCTGTTATTGTTTTGTGAGCCCGGTGGGGGCGGCTATTCTCATGTAAATCAACTTGTAGCCAAACTTTGCTTATATTGCCTTCATTTAGTACAGAAGTTCGTGATTACAAAGAACCAAAATATAAGGCTTTCGTGTCGATTTTCACAATATTATTTATACTCGAACGTTTGAAATATTTAAGTCTATATATACCTGTTTGTTACATATTTATGTAGCACTAAAAAGAAATTGTACCTTGAAAGTGGGTTTCACTTCACGAGCTTTTAGTGTGGTTATATTATTTTGAAAAAAGGTTATTTAAGTAAGAAAAAAGTGAGTTTAAAAATGGTGGACAAAACAAAAAAAGACATGTGGTGTGTTAGCCAAATTAATTTTGTATTTACTTCTTTTAATACCGATTTGTGTACTAATACGTTGGCGTGAATTTACTTCGTAAAAAATAAAATACCTACCTACTTTTATTTTGGTAATGTACCTATCTAGCATTTCTAAATTTCTGTCATCCTATTCAATCTCTAACAAATTTTAAACATCGTTATTATCTTACGCTTATGATTAGACTAATATTCTTGTAACTTGACTTGTAACTATATCCTTGTTTATAGGCCTCTATGGTGTTATTAAGAATTTATGTTTTCCTTTAATACTATGTTTTAAAGAAATTTCATCTTATTTTTTTTGTTATCATATCAATTTATTTTCCTAAGCAAACCATCAATGAAGTTAAACCGAACGCACTTGTATTACTTATTGTACTTGTAATGGTATATTGATCAACACAAATACAATGGATAATATTTAAAAGGTTCTCTACATTTAAAGATATCGCACGAGAAAACCCTATAATAAAAGTCTAAAATATATTTATAAGCTGGAATTATTATTCCATTTCCAAGTAAATACAAGAATGTATGTAAAAAATTTAATATCAAAGCATAAAAGTATGCGACCAAACACCAATGTAACAACATCGCAATGCAATTTGCAACTTTGTTGCCACTGCGCATATCGTTGGTTGACAATGTCAGTGGTTGTCTCTTAAATTGTCGGATAAAACCCGTTGTTGAATCGTATGTAATATGAATACCTACTTTGTTTTTAAATAAAAAACCTGAATTATAAAAGTCCGGTAATACCATACTTAGGCATATACCTACCACGTGTGTACTAGGTATAGGTAGGTAGGTTAATATGAGAAATATATGTAGGTATAGGAAAACGAATATGCTGTAAGCCTCAAAAAAAAATTTTTTTGCATCATTTTAATCCGAAAAGTACTGTCGATTGGTCTGGATCCCATATTTTTAGGACGAAGGAAAATCACTTAGGTACGTCGTAAGTTTTTTAAACAATACTAGAGAGACGCCTTTTTTGCTGGTAAGTCTACCAAAAACAAGTATTTATTACTTACGCTTACGGGATATTGCTATCGGGATCGGGATTTATTTATTTTAGTTATTTAACACTCTCAACGCGTTACGGGAAGTATTTTGTCGTATTTGAGTTTCGGCCTGTGCGGCAGTGCACTGTCCTTGTTTTACTCTAGGCGCGGGAGTAGTTTTGCTAACTACCCGTTATCGGAAAAAAGAGATACCTACATTTCCGACATCCTTACTTCAAATGGATTAATTATTACAAATAAAAATGTACGGGAAGTATTTTTGCGTAACGCACTGAATTTAAATTGTTTTCGTCTGGTGCGGCACGGGAACTATATAGCCGTACACTGCCACCCCGTACCGCGCTGGCGTGCGCGCACGCGACGCTTTAGTTTGCCTTAGTGATGTGCGCAGTGCAATCGTGTTTTCACCGCGCTACTCGTCACTTTTCAAAATGAAAAAGTCACGTAACTTTGTTAATATTCTTGGAGTCTATAATTCAATCTGTAACGCAGAAATCTTTTGCCGACGCAAATAATAATCAACAAAAAAAGCGAATAACTCACACTTTAAGGAAAGCAGAAAGCTTAAAAAGTGTCATTCGTGCTATCAAGATTTAAGAAAATAATTTAGCAGTCGTCAGACTGACAATAAAGTTAGCACTAAGCAGATTACATTGTGTTGATTATGCATGACAATAAATATTATTTGAAATTTAAAAAGATATTTCCTATTTTATGAGCACATCCCATCACTAGCGTTGTATCTTTTCTATGCGGCTCGGGAAGCAATTTCCCGTAAAATTATCAGTTTTGAAAAATGTCTATAACTATTAAAATATCGCATGGAACCCCGGGCGACTGGAGCTGTATATACACAAGGATATAATCTATTGATTAGATTAAAAATTTTAGACAACCGAAGGGTTTCCATGTCTTGAAAGACCTTTGAAGTCAGGTCCTGATACGGGAAAATAGAAGCCGTAACGCATAGCGGGTATTATTGATACGGGAAATATTTGACTCGTACAGCACTGGAAGTAAGTTTTGTTTTATCGCTACCGCGTTGAGAGTGTTAATGTAAAAGAAGGAAAAATAAAATACGTTTTTAAAATCATGTTCCCACGATGTATACCTAAGTCCATGAGTACCTAATGATATCTTTCCGAATTTAGAAAAGTTTTTTTTGGCTCTGGTGAATATTTCGTAGCTTACAGAAAGTAGAAAGAAAGAAATAAAGAAGAAGATACATTACATACATTTATTTCAGCACAACAGACAAGAAAAAGAAACAAACATAAACAGTGCCTAATCTGAATTTGTAGACATAATATCTCGTGCATACCTACTCAGCCGAACTTTTATACAACTTTTATTCCGGAATTTCCGCGTGAATTCTGAAATTAATGCGAGTGAACCTGCGAGGTAGAACAAGTATATAAATACATATACTTACATATACATATACCCGTATGTGTAATAAAAAATCATTACCACTTAATATTTAACTGGTTTTATCGATACTATTTAATCTTATGGACAAGTGTCGAGGGCTTTCGTTGCACATAAGCTACCACTTCACGCATTTAATAGGGCGTCTAATCACTACAATGTCATATGAACTCCAAAAAAGTTTCACCTAAAAATTTGGTCGTCCTTCTTTTTAAATGTGCTGAAATAAAGCCGCATTACTTACAATTTTTTTCCGTAAATATTGCAAGAAAACAAATTTACACAGGGTAGGTATATAAAAAAACTACTTTTATTTTTATTAGAAAGTTAAGTGTAGGTATACTTGATAAAAATACTTATAAGGTTTTAATAAAGCAATGAGGTGGTACAAAAATACAGTATACCTATTTAGTTCACAGAAGCGCATTAGAGGATAGGCCTTTGAAAGAAAATTAAATTTATTGCTTTCATATTACCTTCAATATATGTATTTGAAAATTTTTGTTTTTCTTTGTTCTTTTCTTTTTATTAATATTATGATTAATGGTAAAGATTCAATGAGTTCACGTATCAAAGCATCAAAACATCAATAAGAAACCAGCGAGCTTTCTATTAAATTACAAACGATTGACTATAGTGTCTCTCTATTCTATTTTATAACAGATTAAATCAATGATGTATGGACGATAGAGAAAAACAACTAAGTAATGAGAATAAATAAAAAAGTTAGTAAATATAATATGCAGAAAAAAGATTGTAAAAATATTATAATAAAATATTAACATTATTATTTTTCTGAAATATAAAAGTACTATTTCATATTAAGTAAATAAAAATATTTACCATAATTATTCGAGAGTAAAAATTATTTCATTTAGTACAGTAAAAATTATTAAAAAATAATATAGCTAGCTTGAAATTACCTACATTCTACATAAAATGTTATTTACTTGAGATTTCAAATCGGCAATCCCGTAATTTCATCAATTTCATCACTAAAATACCTAATAAAAAAAACATGGCAACCGACTTATTTGAGTATAGAAATTCAGAATTAAAAAGCAATAAACTTACTAATAATACTTACTCATTAAAAAAAAACCTTAAAAAAAGAACATTAATGATATCTAGGCTATTGTGGTGAGTGCTGACCAAGAGATTCAGTACGATTTTCCTCATACATTATATAGGTAGTCAATAATCCGATGCAAATTCCAGACTAGGTAGCGCTGCTGCAACGCGCATGTGCAGTCCCTGTCCTGGACCATAAAACTGTAACAGCCGTACACCTACCCACCCCCATCCCCCCACGGCGTGAGAGAGCTCATTGTTTTGGCAATACCTCCGAGGGAACTAAAACAGGACTGAGTCTTAAGACCCCTTTAATAGCTTCTCTGTGGTATCAAGGAAATTCCCATCTTCTCCGTTAGAAATTTGAGAAAGAAAATTTAAAATACCTAATAGCAGGTTGAATTTACATATCGTACGTAGGTTTATATTGTTTATGGTATTAATTTCAACATTATATAAATTTAAAATAATATATTCTATAATTTCAGGGTTCAGATTGAGACTGTTTTAGTCTATAGGTACCTATATATAATTTCATGGATTTTATCTATGATATGTAGATATGTAGATCATGTACTTATATTTTGTCTATCTCTGTAGTATTAAAATAGGTATTTGCTTAAAAATTAGTTTTAAAAAATTCAACCGTAATTATAGGTACATGGGTCATGTTCAAATATAAACATATCTCACAAACGCAATATACAATCAAGTCAAGGATATTTTCTGTATTATAGAAACAAAACAAAATTATGCCATACCAGCAGACAAAACTAGCAGGTAGAGACCCGAACTGAATTGTTCAAACCTTTGTAGATACATAATATATTGTGAATATATAAGTTCAATATACAAAAGGATTATTATAATCCTTAATACCTACATATAAATCACGTGTCACGTTGTTTGTCCGCGATGGAATCCAAAACTACCGAACGGATTTTGATAAAATTTTGTAACCATTTATAATATAGTCCAACTTAAAAGATAGGATAGTTTTTATCCCGGAATTCCCGCGGGAACTCCGGCACTAATGCGGGGAATAGCTAATCACCGTAAACTACTGTCGGGGTAGGTACAAAGAAGGACATAGAGTACTTTTTTCCCGCGACCGCCGCGGGAACTCTGAAATTACCGCAGATAAAATCGCGGAGGACAGCTAGTATATTATGGATTATAGTGTTAGCATTTAGGGTGGATTTTTCAATCTACAGATAAACAGATTGCTTATTTGTCTGATAGTCTTTCCAAGACTGCATGCTCCATTGTTGAATTTATCCTCAAGTTAGCGCTTAACTGAGAATGAAAAAATTGACCCTGAGTGTGTATTATTATATATAATATTATAAATACAGTTAATAAATAACTACTGCAGTCTACATCTACCAATTCTATCAACGTATAAATGTAAAAATAATAAAATAATTTTTTTTTTGAGTATATTAGCAAACCTTAATTACCTACCAGAATTTAAGTTTATAAATATTATTTATAGTACGCATTGACGCATATAATATACGATAGTTAAAATGCTTTTCTATTATCTGCACACAGCACTACCTGGCCCCAGTCTTAAAAGTTATAAAATCAGGCTTATAAACCATGGGTACCAGAAAATTTTACTGATATAATACATAATATAGGTAAGTACATATAATTTTTTTTTGTATGTAAATACAATACTAATAAGATTTTTTCTCTAAACTAGAACCAAACCAGCCTGGTTAATACATATTAATATGTACGTACGGTATATACTAATTTTCCATTCGTTTGAATCGTACAATTCTTTAGCATTCGTTGTAAAAGTTTCTATTGGTATCGATATGTGCTTGACATACAAATGGTCCCGGTCAATCGTGTCCGAGATCAACATGCGATACCGACCCAATCGCATAGAGTCACGTGTTGATTTATACAGGGTGTAAGATTAAACGAGGAACTTATTTAAGGAGCCTGTTCAGTATCATATTATCATCTCAAATATCTAAAAAAATTATTATAAAAATAGTTTTGTGACGCAAAAAAATTAATCACGGAAATTAAGCGTGGATGTTGCCGATGTATTGACGGATCATACCTACCTAGCACTCCATAACGATTCAAAGGTCATTTACCCGTGTAAACTATCGTTTTTATTTAAAGTTTTCTTTATTGTTTATCAGAGTTATTTTTTTATTAGATGTGGACATGGGTTATTGAGTATTGGGATAAATCCCTCGTACAACCTTACATCCTGTATGTTAGCAAACTACGCAAAATGTTGAGAAATTCTGACACAATATACGTATACGTATTATAAAACTTAGTCCCCTTTTATCATTTTACTATATAACTGTTATCCGTGGTTAGAACTTCGGAGTTCTCTCTAAATTTATTTATTTGTTTTATTTATATAAGGAACTTTATTGCACAAATGTACAAAATCTTGATTTAAGGCATAAGGTATTTTATTTTATCTTTATGTATAAAAATTAATTGCTGTTTGTGTGTCTCGCTAAAACTCGAGAATGGCTGGACCGATTTGGGTAATTTTGATCTTGAAATATTTGTGGAAGTTCAGGGAAGGTTTAAAAGTACCTAAATTGGGCTACTTTGAAGTGGGCATTCCGAAAGTCTCGCGACTGAAACCGCGGGGCACAGCTAGTCAACATATAAAGACAAAACTACCTAGCACCTGCATGTAGCATAACTTTATTGAACTTCATCAAGTAGTTTTTGTTTGATGCGCGTAACTAAAAAGTATTCCAACAATGATTGTATTTCATCACACAATTATTATATATTCCTTAGTTCGTTATTCTTAACTTATTACAACTAGCTGTTTTTCGCGACCCCACTCTCATGGATTTCAAGATTCCCTCTTGAACTCTTTGTTTCGGAATAAAAAACAGCCCATCGTCTCCAGGATGTACTTTATTCCCTTGACAAATTTTCAACACAGAATTTCTTTTGATTGTTTAAAATTACTAACTCCACTTATGTCAATTTTAGCATTGCTTAGGGAACTCTTATTTGCACTGGGATAAAAGTATCCTAAAGTCCTAAATCAAAAATAAATTTAATTTATTTGAACCCTTGGGAACTATAATTATGCTTCTACTAAATTAAATCTAGAAACTGCTAACACCACGTCACATAAGTTTAGTTCGAATGTAATATTATATACCACGTTGTGTATAAATTCAGTCGGAAAGGGGGTTCTTAACCGTTAGCACTAAAAAAAATGTGTGAACAATAAAAAAATCACGATATTGTTCTTTTCTAATTTTTTTCTGTAATTTATAAAGATAAAGATAAGAAAACCCTTTTCTTCGTTTTCAGATAGGTATGTCTATTACTGCAACACAATAATTTTACTTCAATTAGCACGGGCACTCAACTAATGATGAAGAATAAAAACTTAGGCTAAACTACCTACTTAGGCTAAATTAGGCTTAGTTCGAGTTTCTTTTTGCAAACATTTTTTCGGTTTTAATTTATTCATGCAACTCTTATTGCTACCTAATATCTTAAAAGAGTGTTATTTCGTAATTAAATGAAGTAATTATCAGTTCAAGGTATAACAATAAATTATAATAGGTATTTTAACCCGACGTTATGCGTTGAACTTTAACTTGAAATCTGACGGATATAGGAAATGGTTAATTACAAAAAATCAGTTTAGGTATACTCTAAAATTCTTTGCATAGGTACCTAAATTAAACTGGATTTTTTTAAAATATCATTTTCAGAGAAGTGATTCTCTGAAAATCCAATTAAACTTTGTGGCAAAACTTAAAAATAAGAAGGAACTTAAATAATTTTGCGGTTCAACATTGAAATAAATAACTTAGAATAATTATAATATATTAAGTCGATCGTAATAAGTTACGTTTTTTTTTAGAAATACGTAGGTAAATACTAGGTATACTGCCTTACAATAAACGCATATTACCTACATATATATGTATAGGTATTCTATGAATTAAAAATGCGAATGTGAGTCTGTATTTGTTTGTTACGCTTTTCCGCCTTAGATAAATACTCAACCGATCATCATGAAATTTTTCATACACATTGTCAAGAATACAAAAATGACGTAGGGTACATTTTGTTCCGGAATTCTGGTGAAAAATCTGAAATTAATGTGGGTGAAACTGTGGAAACATCTAGCTGAAATAAGTTGGGCCTTTATGTCTTTATTAATTGTTATTACGATCTTTTTTTAGAAATCCGTAGCTACCACAACTGTCTTAGAATATGTAAGAATAGATATATATACCTATGTCACCAATATATGTATAGTAGGTATAGGTGTATAAAGAAAAATCCCCTCTCGCTTTGGGTTAGGGTTCTCAATATGGTGTCAATTAACGCGCCGAGCGCTCAATTGTTGATCATTAGTGACTAATCCGTCTCATATTCAATCAATACCCAAAACTTTACCCACACACCTCCACCCGCCGCACCCCTCGCCGCGCGACATTTAATGACACCCGTGCAAGCGCAGCCGCAAGCCAATATGGCCTCTCCAAACTGAACGTAAGGGCTAGTGTTCCCTGAACCCACCCATCGCGTTATATAGCACCGAGGATCTATAAAAGTTACGTCTGTAATCTAACATAAAACTCGGGCCGTTTAGATGCGAACGCGGCCACGGACGACACATCTCTGTTCGCTCCGCACTTTTGCCGAAATATGAGGGGCTTTTTTGTGTTGAAACTTGTGTTTTTTCGTGTGTAAAACGTCCGTTGTCGTACCGATCGCGTGCAGGTCGCCGCGTGGCGTCGCGACGCGCACAACCAGTGTGTTTTCCAACTACAATCGCTAACACAGACCAGCGCGGTGAGTTTTTTTTAGAATTTTAAATAAAACGAATCAAAAGTTCAACAAAGTGAAAGCGAATTTTTAAAAAGAAGAGATTTTTTTTTATTAATATGAAATCCTATAAACCTGATTTTGACAGGCGTTTCTTATCTTAGGTACATTTACGTGTAACCTTTATGACATTCGATAGTTTTGCATGTGTTGATTACGTGGTAAACTTTACTATCTTGATGAACTATTTGAGTAATGTAGAGCTCGAAATTTGTTGTTTATTAATGTTAGGGTGTCACAATCCGAATAAAAATAGTTAAAATAGTTATGTCTATAGACTATTTAATAGTTTAAAAATCAAAGTAGGTATAGGTATATTTAACAGCGTAAGTATATCAAATGGGAAAAAAGAGCAGTCAAGTTGGTAGGTACCTACTATTGTTGCGTAAATAAAGCAGCTGTTTTTAATTTTGTATAAAAATAATAACAAAAATAATAATTTTATCTATCAGAGTTTTCAATAATATTTTCATAAATGTGTAGCTACTAATCATTTAAATCTTGGTACCTATTCAATTTTATGATACCCCATCCTTGAACTCAATTAATTTTGAAAACGCTGACTTGTCAAAAACCATCTAGCGCCCTCTCTTGAAAAAACATTGACCTGTATTACATAAATTTTGGATGAAACTATAAAAATAACAATAGGAGAATGTTGTATATTCTCCCTCCTTTACCAACATGCACGTGTATAACATCTTACCTTTTTCTGTCGCTTACCATTACTCAAACAACCAACGTAAGTTTTTGTTGTATTTCTAACCCTTTGTGCTGCACTATAAGGTTGCATTTTGAATGCAAATGAATGCTATTTAGTGTTACCGGAGATATAACCACACCACATCGGATTACACTGAGAAATATATTTATCTCACTCGCACATTAGTTGGCATCTCTTTTTGCCAGGTAGTGTGATATATTTAGATATCTCATTCGACTAGAGATAAGCAGATGTTTGGTAGTAGTAGTGACGGATTGCTTGACATGTCATGGAGGCAGATGCACCACCATCATGAAAAAGGCGGAGCCATGCGGTTTTGTTCCTGGTTTGGTAGAGTTGTAACTGTGTACGGATTATCTATAGAATTTGATTTCATTTCATCAGTATCTATTCATTCTATAGTAATATATATAAATATACCTATCTATGCTGTTATGCCACTTGAATTTGTCCCAAACACAATACATAAGTATTTATTATAACAATTTAGGTTTACCTATTAAACTATTTCAATTCCCATATTGTACAAAAAAAATAATAGAGATTCTTAAAAAATTTTTTCTTCAATGACTTCTTGCCAATTTTAGTAGGTATTACTAAATTATATTCTCATAAAACTGATACAAACTGATTACCTATATGAAATGTAGAGCTTCATTTGGTCGGTGTTACTAGCGCCATCTATCAAAACAGGTGGGATCTAATAAAGGCCATTGAAACCACAATTTCAGTTTCTAGGTAATCATGAACTTTAGATGTGACTTAAAATTATACGACAGTCTGGCTGTTATAATAAATGAATTGCTTCATTATCACGTTTAATTATAATGATTAGAATTTTTATTTATTTCTCACACCAGAGGTTTCAACTTAGGAAACAAAAAAATTAAATACACTGCTATCTACTTAGGTACTTAGGAACAGGGCTTATAATAATGAAAAATACTGTTATACAAATACTGTTTATGTAATAGTGTTTTTCATTAGGTACTCTATTCATACTATTACTACCTAATACCTGCTATTACTAATTCGTAATTAAAAGTACCTTTAAAAATATATTGCAAATTTTCAAAATATCTTCTCGTTTCTTGTGGTTTCCGTATTTTTTTTTGTTGTTGCCTAATTTATTTTCTTCAGAAGTCTTATGAAAAAAAAAATACTTTACAATATTTTTATAAATATCTTAGAATATAAATATGTTCGTTTTTAGCCAGTGCGCTATGCTGTGACTGAATTGTCAAAATTTCCGCAAATTCAAATAGGTTTTAGTAAACTGAGAAAACTTACCTCAATAAAAATTTATATTTATAAATTATATATTTTTACTCTCAGGTAAAGAATTGCTTCAGTAACTAGCTTTCAGAATAAATCAAAATTTTGTGAGAGATATAATTCTAAACTAGGTAATGTGATACTGTGCAGTAAATTTAGAGCTAGAGACCATGCTACAATCGCACTACGATACCTACTGTTTATCTATTGTTACTACAAAACGTAAAATAGTAATTTTCAAGGTTAAGAAAAGCTATAAAACCACTATCTGATCAGCTACTTTTTATTGCAAGTTTTTATTTGAAGATGGTGTGAACTGTCATAAAACAATAATTATGAATGCAATCTAAACACATTAAATAGTTTAATAAACAAAAAATGTCTTAAGTTAAAATTATTGCCAGCCTAAAATAGTCTTTATGCTGTCTGTGGCAGATCACAATATTGGGTAATGTAAGAGACTCTACATAAAGCTCTACTAAAAGAAAGAAATAATCAGTAGTTTCTTAAACTTCCATGTTTATAGATGGCAGCACTATTATGTAGGTAAATCGTTTTATGAAATATTGCCTGATAAAATAAAATAACTGATTGTCTTGGAAAATGAAAATAATTAATCAATAGCTGGTACTATAAATTGAATAAATTTGTAACGATGGAGTTTCATATTTTATTTTGATCAACGCCATCTAGTGTGGAATGGCAGTACTTGTTACAAACATACACATTACACATACATGGCTGTGATGTTTGTCTTTCAATGTTGTAAAATACATCCTGAGATTTACTCACACAAGTACCTTCTCAGTATAATATGATCTCCTCTTTACCTTTATATCAAATCACTGTTTCAGTATAAATACCTTCATCTAGATTATTGGATTTAGAGTCTAGAGTCTACTAACAAATATTGAACCAACTGATTATAAGTACCTACAAACCTAATTATTTTTTCACTGGACGTGGAATTTACTTTCCTGACTAGCTCTAGAAAAGGGAAAACTTTAATAATAAATAATTAATAAAATCAGACTTTATTTAGAATGTTAAGTCTGTAATTTGGTACCTACTCTATATCTTTTCTAACATCTAATAAAATAATTACAGTATAAATTACTGATTCAGTAGCTTAAAAATAACATTACTATGAGAGAAGATAATTTTAAATTACAAAACGAGTTCTATCTATAAAAATACCTATTGGTCACAACTTATAGCTGGCTTCGCGTTTCAACATATTTTTTTCTGCAAACATCAGACGGACACTTTTTTAGATTTCAAATAATAGCAAAAAACTTTACCCTATTGTTAATTTTTTACCAATCACTAGTTGAACTAATCATGTCTGGTAAGTTGTTTTCTAACAGTGGTGAAGCAAAAAGTAGAGCAAAAGATGCAAAAAATGTATCCACCTTTTTACAAGCAAAGGGTTTATTCAATGCTCGAACCCGTTATTGGGTAATATTATTATAATTTTATTATGTTTACAATGAATGTCGTTACAACCTTCGTGATCTATGCATTCAAATATCACTGGTTTCTTTTCAGTTACAATTTAAAAGTGCTAACGACCAGTCATGTTTTTGTAGATAAAATTAATTTTATCTAAAGATTAATTTACGTACCTAGCCGATTAATTAATTGCGTGTTAAAGTGATGTCGTCATATGTTATTAAAAACGATGTACCTACGTTAGTTATTATACTGTTAATGAATATATTTAATTCATATAAGAGTGACGCGTTATGTAGGTACCTATGTATAATGTATATCTACGAACTTTGATAAAGTGGTGTCAAGGATTTTAACATTTTAACAAAATAAACGTGACATTTATTTAAAAAAATAACCGTCAATCAATAAATTCAAACTGATAATTAATTATTATAAAACTCAATTCGTTGATAATGAGCTGAACTGCTGCGCGAAAAAGGTATGTTATTTTTGTAATGACATGTATACATCGCATGATTCAAATGTTATTTAATCTGCTTGGGAATAAAATATAAAACAACTATAAAAATATATTCATTATCCAGAGATAGCTAAAAAAACATTTATCAATGAGATTAAACCTTTGGTTTAGGTACCTATACCTATATGTGTAGCACACACGAATATCTATATTTCAATAATAAATTGAAATAAGTGAATAGTTTTATTTAATTTTATTTAGTGGGTAGGTAGGTACAGTAAATTTGTTGTTTTATAGGAAGCATAATACTGTGTTTTTTATTTATTTATTAATTTCATCTTCACTTAGCAATAAAATTTTAATATTATGTCTGGAAATAATAACATGTATTTGGAATTGAGGAGAGTACCTAGGTATTGAAAAATTTTATACATTAGACTCACTCATAGGTATAGAAGTGAGTAACCTTTACATTTCAAACTGTATTAAGTCGGTATTGAACCTATCTACTTAAATGAAAGTCCTAAAACAAACATAATCATCGTCAAGTTCATTAAAATCGTATAATGGGGGTTCAAACAGATATTAAATTATTTTTTTGTTCGTCTGTCTAATATATAATATAGGTAGATGATATGCATCACACGGAAGCTTCTAGGTGGATTTAAATAAAAGGTAGGCACAGGTTTTATATTACCCAAATTATTTGCACATCTCTTTTATATGTACTTATATTAGATCGTCAAGTATCTTATTGCTACAGCTTTATAAAACACATAGATTCCTAATACAGTTTCCATCAACAACCCTATCGTATGAATGCGTATTGGTTATACGAGATGACAGTGTAGGATGATGGCACTTTGGATACCTATATTTAACCCATGAAGATAGTTTTAAGACATGTGAAAGAGATTCTCAATTAGCACGTTCAAACGCTTTGCATTCTCTTTCTATATCTATTTTAACTTTATTTTTATTTGGATTCATTTTTCGTTAGGTATGTCTTCTTGCCTTAACCTTTGGAATTTTACGCTTATTTTGTAAGAGATAAAGACTGTTCCGTGTAATGTATAGGTCAATCTATTGAAAAACATCTTGATAAGTGACAATTGGTTACGATCTCTCATAAAGAAATATAATACCATCGAAGGAAGTTTAGTTAATAAATATTATATAATATAATTATTGTAATGTTAAAGAATACATGCTTAAAAGTACCTACGTAAAATATATCTTAAAAATGAACAATAGGTAGGCATATAGCACGTGTAGGTAGGTAGGTACGTGCTTCCTAATTCAGTTGTCGAAACATGCATCCGCGCTCACAACTTAGATTGAATACTGATCACTTAATTGTTGTTCACCATAAATTTAAATTGAACATCTTGTGCGGTTGAATTTTTAAGTGCTAGTTATTGACTGATAAGAATATATGATAGTAGGTATATAACATGCTAAAGGCGGCTTGTATATTTATAGCAAGTCTGTGGTATTGCCACCCTTTTAGATTTATTTGACGCTCATGTCTAAATTTAAATCATGATTTTTAACAGATATAGTAAGTTTAACTCAACTCTCATTATAATAGTAAGAATAATGTTAGAATAAGAAGTGATTCGTTTTTGCCAGAATATCAATGATTGCAGTCAGATATCTGCAAAATTATTCGGGTACCAATATACTCAATAGTTTTGTAATGTATTTTAACATATGTTTGCTCAATACTTATTTCTGTACGGTGAGATGATAATTTTAATTTAATCACATCAATTAGTTAAAAGCAAAACAAGAAACTTACACGACGCCAGAGTAAATCGATACGTGAGATGTGCTTGTTCCTGAATTTTATATTTGTATTTAATTTTATCGCCTCTAGGAATAATCTGTTTTAATGTAAAAAAAGACACAGTATTTTCTGCTTATATGAATCTGTAGCAACATTATATCTGTTTGAGTGCGGGAAACATAGAAACATAAGTAGAATTTGTTACAACAACTGGGGCTGGCCCGACGCTCACGCGAAGTGGCGTGCCGACGGCTAGTTAAGCTGAAACGAAACTATACTAACCCTCGTGTTTATAAGAATAGTATAAGTATTTATAAAAAAGGAAAAAAAAACTTTCACCCGAGAAAATCCAATTAGTTAACTTATTGCATAATATAATAAGTTGAATGATAAAGACTGATAAACGATTTCTTCAGGGAAAAATAGGTACGGCCATATAGTAGTAACATAACGAAAACCATTACAGTATCACGCTAACGTTATAAATGCGGAAGTATATAGTAAGAATATTAGTCACTTCTACACGCTAAAACCGCTGGTCGGATTTGACTGAATTTGGGAATGAAGTTACCTTATAGCCTGAATTAATAGACATAATACCTTAAAAATACATTTATCATGGAGTTTTTAAGACAGCTGCAAAATTCATAAGAGGTATCTCTTATAAAAATAGTGTTGCAAATTAAAAAGACAAATTAAATAGAAATTAAATTTTTCATGACTTATTTTATAATTATATTAATTTTTATCGAACGTTTGCCACGAAATAATGAATACGTACTTAGGTATATATAATACCTTCCTAGTATCAATACAAAAACACCTAGGTACTTAGACCGATTGTAATTTTGAAAAACAAATTCGTACCTACTACATGTAATAAATGTAGGACTTATTGAAATAATACACATATTGTGTGATCAATTTTGTCTAGTAGTTTTTTTAATATCAAATCAACTTCTTATCACATCAATATTCTTTGTTTATCTTTGGGATTACAAGTAGAAAGTTTAATTTGAAATTGGATAAACAATATTTGTTACAACCTACCTGCTTGAAAGCAAGAAATTTCAACACTCAGAAATGTTGAGTACCGTTTAAGCGGGTTTTACATATTTTATCTGGAGTGGGTTTAATCATCTCTACCCATGGCGTCCCTTTTCGAGTGGCCACAAACTCAACCAGTTTACCTTGAACCATTTTATATCTGTAAATGAGGTAGAAATTGTTTTGAACGTAGAAATCAGAGAGGTCTCAGTTAACTAGATGTTATGCTGCGAGTTGTACCTACATATGTTTTAAAGTATTTTTGTTGAGAATGCGACGACATTATCATTATTTTCTTAGAAAGTTCATAACTTATAGGTATAAATAAAGTTAATAACTTATTTTTGTCTGTAAAAAAAACAGTTATTAGAAATTTTAAGAAAAGTTGAATAAGTTTAGCAAAAATGTGATGACAATGAGGATTTACCTACAAAATAGATTTATAAAATTATAATACTAATCTTTGCCTTTAAATATATAATTATTCTATTATAATTCTCTTTCAATAAACGATATTCCCAAGGACAAGCAATATTTAGATATATATGCACTATGCAGTAACTAATTTAGTTTCAATTATTTATTTTTACCATATTTTTACCTAAGAAAACTATATATATAACAAAAATATTAAGAAGCTCACTAACCTAAACAAAAGTAGAGTAAAAGTAGAGTTTAGTTTATATACGTTCCTGAAGCATAAAATATTCTTACCCAATATCCAAAGTAGTAGGTATAAGAAAAATTTCTAAGTAAAGAAGGTATATAGTATTTTGCGTAAATATGATTTAGCCGCAATGTTTGAACTAAACTCATAGAAAAGGTTGCATAGAGTTAAATAAATAGTCGTGTCGGCAAGATATATCCTGCGTAACTCACTTCTATCGGATAAACATTCTCATTTGCATTGACCCGGAAAGCCTTTTCCCGGTTGATTTCCCAAAAAAAAAATCTTACATTCGCAAAAGTATTTGTAAACTTTTCCTCTGACCTACTTGAATATCTGCAAAACCAAATTGTGTTGAACTACCGTGACACCCCCTGATTTGAGTTTTGATGATCAAATTGGTGTGCGTTTGAGGTACTTTTGGAGGTCTCATTTAACTGGTGAGGTATTACTGCTGGCGGATCGATAGTACTCTGGCAGGTCGCCCAGAGCTTCGTTCCCGCATTATTGTTATTGCAAATCGTCTCAGTATATCTATCCTTTGAAATTGGTAGGTATATATTGTACAGAGGCGGGCCAAAGCTAAGCATACTACGAACGTCTTTGGGAAATAGAATTTTTGCAAGAAATATGTGACTAGGTAGTAAAAATATAGAGTCAACAGTTATATTTATGTGCTCCATCTCAGTCACATAAAATTATATTATGTATAAGATAGTGATTACCAACTGTTGTTACGATAATGTTTGGCAGACTCTGAAATATGTCTCAATTGAAGACACTTGTTAAAAATATCCTTATAATTCTATACTCAATATTATTAAATCTGCAAGTCCGAAGGTCCGTCCGTCGTTTTTACCACTATATGATGAATGAATTCTGATAAAAAAAATTTTATTGCAATTGATGGAATTCCAAAATCCACGTGACAAAAATGCTTAAAACAAGCATTTACTTTATTAAACGGGAAATTGATAACATTTAGGTATAGTTTTTCTGTCGGTACAGAATCTAGTAATTAATATAGGTAACTACGTAAAGATAATATAAACACATATTTTCACATTGGCCGGTATATTTTTTATGGCCATATTCTCTTAGATGCAAACCGATATTTAATTAAAAAGGTTTACCTTCAGGGTGGTCTCATACTTTGTTTGAAATCTGTAAAAAAATTTAAGTCGGTTTTGTTTTTATTGGTACCAATGGAAAAAATAATAATAATAATAGAAAATACACAGTATTTAATATTTAATGCAAGAAATAATATGTAATTTGGACAAGAATGTAGAGTCGCCCCACAATAAATGCCATATACCTACTCTACCCACTTAATAATTTTACTACCAACTAAAATCGCATTAAAGTCTATTTAGATAGTCTACTTGATTAAAGCGAATTATAAAAACATCAAAGCGAGTACATTTACAGTTACATCAATTCATGTAAGATACGAGTGTGTCCTGAAGTGACATTTCAGCAACAATGTTGCAGCGTTAATCCTTACCAGAATACACCAATGGTTTTATTTTGTCGAAACATTATTGCACGTAGGTATCTTAGCATCTAATCCTTGCGAATCACTTATTCGCATATTTTCTTTCACATGCATCTAATCTATTCTGTAAATATAAATAAAATTGAAGTGTCTTTCCGCCGCACTCAGAATCGACTTTAATGATTACTTAGTTAAGTATAAATTTTTAGAACAAAACTGCCGCAATCAGACAAGTTTAATAAATTATTGTTAATTGCTATTTAACTTATTAAGTTACATCTCATTAAATGCCAACTAACATTAATTTACTGAACGTCTCTGATTGCGGCAGTTTTGTTTTAAAAATCTATACTTAACTAAGTAATCATTAAAGTCGACTCTGAGTGCGGCCGTTTGTAATTCAAAATTAACAGCGTTTCACTAAATGCAGATGAAAGTATATGTATACGGTACTTACATAAAAAAAATGTTTTTTTTTTTTAATTTTTGTCTGCCTGTCTGTCTGTTCCGGATAATCTTTGAAACGGCTGGACCGATTTTAACAAGAATTTCCCTAGCAAATAGCTGATATTATAAGGAGTAACTTAGGCTACTTTTATTTCAGAAAAAAATAGTTCTTGCGAGAATTCCGAAACTCACGCAGGAAACCGCAGGACACAGCTTTTTATTTGACAATAATTATATTTGACAATTTCAATGTATACTATACCTACAGTAAATTATATAGTCCATAAGATTTATTATACCTTCCCCTGTGCCTCGCGGTTTCACATGAGTGAAGTTCGGGATTCCCGCAGGAACTCCAAAGTAGCCTCACTTATTTTTTATATCAACAGATAATTAGCAGTGAAAGTTCTGTAAAAATTGGTCCAACCGTTTCAGAGATTCACCCGCGTGAGTTTCGGAACTCCCGCAGGAACTCTAAAAATTCTTTTATGCAAACCTTGCCCTGATAATAACGAACACAAAAAAATGATTATCCAATTTGATCCAGCCGTTCTCGAGTTTTGCACGTATCCACACATTTAGCCATTCATTTTTGTTTATATAGATTACATACAAAGAATAGACAATGCGTGTTTGCGATGTCGTATAATTTATTTTATATTTTTTTTTCAACCTAAATAAATGTAGGTATTTTAAGAGAAGGCAATGATTTCCTTAGTCTTGATACTTTGAACAATAAATTGTATTGGTAGTGGTATAATTATTTTATTTTATTAAGGACAACAACATCCATCATTTATAAATGTACCTAGATCTACAATAAAACATTTTATTTTTGTCTTTTAAAAACGATTTTGTATAATAAATGATAGTAAAAATGACTAGGCAGGTACGCAAGATTGGGGTATAACCATCGCCCTCTTATTGACAACATGCGTAGTCTATTCTTTAAATACCTATGTGTTACGCATGTAGAGCTTCGACCTTATTTGATTTTGCCTATGTTCTTATTTGAATAACGAACAAAAACTAGCTGATGTAAGATTCTTAAGATAATACTAATATTATTCTGTCTGGGATCAAAAGTTTGAAAATAGCATGTTGATGGCGGCAGGCTACGTCACCCGCAGGGCGGGCCAATCAATACTTTGTTGCAGCAAACGTGGCGGAGCGAGCCTGCATATTTTTTTGTCTTTCAATTATTGGTATTTATAATGATTTTAATAAGTTAATTACCAAGTACCTATACAATCTACGACTACTTTATAACATGGCAGCTGCATTTGCTAAAAGTACATAATATGTGGATGCTTTATTTCTTTTTATATAGGTATACGATGTATATAAATTTCATATTATATTACATATAAAGTATCTCCGAAAATATTCCAGTAAGGAGTTAAGGACTAATTTTTTCATTGATATATCTATACAATAGAACATCGTGATAGTCTATAGAAAAAAAGGTTAAATTTTTAACATAGTCTCAATTTAAAGGTTATCTATGGAAATCGGCTTTTAGTTAATGTTTTTTTTAAATGTTTCGAGCATAAAACTAATAGGTATTAATTTACGAAGTGTGAACTATAGGCAAAAAATATACTGTCTTAATTCTGTGTAAATATCGTTGATGTAATGTAATTGTTTTTGTTGTTGTTAATAAAATAAAATGTTATTTTTGTTTTATTGAATAAAATTGTAGATGAGCAACTTAATAAGTAGGTATGAATTTACTTTTACTGTTCACGCAGAAAAAATCCAATAAATTTTTAATAGAAAAACAATAATTTCAGGAGCGAGACATGAGCAGCGGTTTCAATTTACCCAAATGCCATAAAATGTGTGTACGTGTAGGTATACATCTGGCGCCTGATACAATTGTAATTTTATTGCAATGACAATTTCATGCAGTTCAATTAGTATTTGTATCATCAACTGAGTTGCATAGTCGATCGATCGGTTAGTTTGATAGATTAAATTTTTATCGGTTGGGTACTTATGGATATCTTTTATTAGATATACTTAGTAAACTAATATACCTACTAGTGGTGTAACTTTGTGTGATTGAATCTAAACATTTCTTTTTTGGTGAATCTTACTAATATGATAAACGCGAAAGTTTGTAAGATTGTATGGATGGATGGATGGATGGATGGATGGATGGATGTTTGTTACTCTTTCACGCAAAAACCACTGGATGGATTTAAATGAAACTTTACAATAATATAGCTTATACATCTGCAGATTAACATATAGGGTACTTTTTATCCCGATTCCCGCGGGAACTCTGAAATTAACGCGGGTGAAACCGCGGGGCACAACTACTTTTGTATAAATATTTATCGTTGAATAAGATGTTATTGAGTTAGTATCTATGTGGTTGGTCGGACTGTTATATACCTAATAACCTAACAAATGAAAAACATATTGCAATAATCCTAGGGACGTGATTTAGGTATAGATGGGTACAACCCTTTATCAACTGGTGCGGTCATTGTCTCCATGAGTAATGTATCCGCTAAGTTGATTGAATAAAACATGCCTTCGTATTCGATTACAGCGGTTCTTATACGGGCCCGATTTTATTTTCACAAAGTAATTTATATGTCACATTCACTTTTATGCGATGACAGTGATCATAATAGCATCTTACCAATACTCGGTCACTGACCCAGAGACAACGATGTCGATCTTGTCACAGCATCGCAATTCACAACCGTGTTTTCCATTTCCAGTATATTACAAGACTAATGCGATCCGTATTCTGATACACAAGCATGTGTTTTTATATGACCTAAAATGTGGTGAAAAAATTATTTTAATAGCTGACTTTGGAGTAAAATATCCAAGTGCATTTATTTATTTGTAAATAAAGGTAACCTTATTTTGTTTCAGGTGCGATTAGTGATGCAACAAACGTCGTTAAGTCAATTAGTCGCGCAGGTTGGTTTTGCATTAGGTATACTTTTAAATTTAATCTTTACAAGAACAAAACGAAAATAAAAGTAAACGAGTGGGTTCCAGCTTAAATTATGCGTCAAACAACTCAATAATCCCGGGTAAAGGTAGGAGGTTAACAAAAATCGTCGGAGACACCTAGCGTTTTCATTACGCACAATCTTCGCTGCTCATCAAGTCGACGGTGTTGCATAAAAATCGACCTAATAACAAGTTAATTCGGCGTCACACCTGCCGCAGTCGTAACTTTTCCCAGGATAACTCAACAATGAAGTCTGACCCCATCTGCGCCCGACACTATAATATCCCACCCTCACCACACCCAGGCGGCGGCATCAAAAGGCGCGACACACAAAAATATTATGAAGTCCTCATCGACGTTTTTGACTTTTATCACTACAAAATGATCCTAGAGTTTAGTGAGTTTATCATCTTAATTTTTTTAAATATTTTATGGTTACATAATTATGCATTTAACGTTACCATGGCGTGCGTGGAGAAGATAATGAATCCCATAAAAAATAAATAATATTATTCCTATCATACAATAATAAAAAAAAACTATCATTTCCGATACCTATTTAATTTTATTTTAGGTACATTAAAAATAAAGGTAGGTAAATAAAGTTTATATAAATTATAAACAGATGTTTATATTACATTTAAGCAGTAGGTAGCCTGTAAGGTACTCGTACGTATGTATTTAAATTTTAAGCATTATTCATGGGGAAAAAAAGGAAATGTTATGAAAAATATATTCGGTTTTTGGTATTCTCTTAAATTGTCTACGTAAATGTGGTAAAAGTATGATGGCTCACCCTTAGTGGTGTAAAGTGAAGCCAAGAAAAATGCAAGGCGAACATTCGCCGAAGAAATGCTACGCGAAATGTTCCAATTCCATTTCGGTAAGAGACTAATAATACACTTTTTCTCTTTTTACTTCTTACTTCCACCCTTTACTGTTATACACAAAAACAAAATTCGGTAGAGACGAAACATATTGTCCAGAAAATTTGCAATTAGTGCAAAATTAAGAAAAAAATAAAATTGGAAAATTTTTAGTCAATAAGTACCTACCTAAATACCAAGTTAAAATAATTGTGTAGGTTCTATTTCCACAAACCTAACTACAAACAATTTGATTACACTCTTTCCCGAAGTTGAGGATAATGACCAATGCTAAAACATAATATGTAATATATATTAAATTACTTACTTCGCAAGTTTAAAAAAATATATGTATGTTCATTTAACATTTGTGTAGGTTCCTACTAACTTTCCTTTTGTGGTAACATTTAGGTACAATATCTCACATAAACTATGTAGTTAAGAGACACAGTATGGTCATAGAAGGATACCAATTAAATTACTAGAATATTCTCCATTCGTTCTCTGTTCTAAACTAAAGTTGCAGAGTCGGATGGACGGCGACGGGTCAATTATTTAGATTGGCAATGGCGACGCTACGCCCGGCCCCCGGCACCTCTACCCAACCTACCCGAATACGTGATAGCAACCTTACAAAAACGTATGCCTCACTCTCACAACCATTCGCCTAATAACTATTCTTAAATGAAGCCATTGGGTACACTTTAATTATTCTTTATTCTCAAGAACGAAATCATGATTGGAGTTCGGAATTGAATTGTTGCCATTAAACAAATTTATTACCTACAAACGAATTTTCTTATTTAATATCGCTTGACGCTTTGAATGTATGATTACCAATATTACAATAATATTATATGAAGACTTCTTTCATTTATTCAAATTATGAATTTCTTTGAATGGATATTTGGATAAATTGGAATTCAGTTTTTAGTAAAGATTTGTGTACATTAATAAATAAGTATTCGATTCGTTTGTTTTAACAATAGGAACAAAACTACTTTAGTAACAGCTTCTGCATTGTAATTGTTCTATTTCTGCATATTTGAATTATATATTTAAAACGAATTTCCCCTTTCTTTTGTCTTAGATTTTTGTATTTACATAATTACATTCACAATAAACTCACATCAACCCTTTTCGGTGTTGTGTACTGAAAGTAAATCTCTTGTAATCGCGAGACCGACGAATTTTGTAAAAAATTTCACGTAGTATCCTATGGGAAACAAAAAAGCCGAAGACTCCAAGTGATAAGTTAAAGGAACGAAAACATATTTTCCGTTATGATTATTTTTATCATCCCTTTACTCTTGTTTTTGTTTGTACATATACCTATTATTAAGTTTTAAGATTTATTTATTGTACTTACAAACAAAAATATTTTATTATCAGTTATTTGATACGCATAGTAGGCATACAAGCTTTGTTTATTTTGGACAATGGTAGGTATAGCGCTGTGTGATATTGCATTAGTAATATTAAAACTATTTGTGTAAAATCAAATAAAAGTTATGATATTTTATGTTAAATGATAATTAATTTAAAGTAGGTAAGTACCTACATAACTTTAATTTGTCATTCATCGTCCGATGTATTCGGTATTTTATCGGTCGCCGCTAATAAATTGAACGGATATTTTTAAAGCTTTATTTTTCCTGTGAAATCGAATTTGGATGAAGTAGATCCCTTGGAAAAGCTTACGAACGTATCGTAAAGAACTGAAAAGCTTAAATAGCGTAGTATTGGCCGTTGAAGAAATTGATCTGTCAAAATGGTGAGACGTCTTCCGATATTTTGTACCATACGTTCGCTTGCCATAACGAATAGTTGTGAGTCAGCACGCGTTTGCTCATCGTATATCAATCGTTGTCGGCGCTTCCAGATAAATTTTTCTATGTGTATCCAAAGCTATATTCTGTCTTATCGTTCACCCACACAGTATCATATAACGCGACCTATATGCTACGGCATTGGATCAATAAACTATGAGGAAATATGTTTCTCTGTTGATACAGCTCGAGTAAATATTGATATTCACACATTGGCTGGTTATACTGAAGTTTTCAAGGATTTTTTTTATTTAAAAAATATCTAAAATTTTTACTATTCTAAAAATATTACGTACCCAGCAGGCGCGGTGTAGGCAAAAGTTGCGTAAACTAGATAGCGGGCAGGTAAAAATACCTAGTGGATAGGTACAAGTTGAAAATATTGATTACCTAATCACGGAAATCATTGAGGGATGCTCTTGTCTACGAGTACCTACCTACATAAATGAATGTTATTTTATTTTACATATTTAAATCCAAATAAACCCATATAACAGGAAACCATAATATAATACATATACCTAGCCAGTGCAGTATCAGTCCCCAACTCCCCACAGGGGTCTGAAAATTTAAAATTCATCTGTACTTAAAGGAAGCGGTCTCCATTTGCATACAAACCGCTGATCAACTCAATTATGCTAAAATAACGCGACAATATAATATGCGGAGAATGTGCCAATTTACTGTATACTTTACTGTAATCGTCACGTGTATAATGGAAAGTGGCTAAAGTCTAAAGGCCAAAGTCACAATCTATCATGTATTTATGTATATTAATAAAAATAATGTTTTTCGTTTTCTTATTATTTTTTACACATAATCTATTTTTTTATAAATTTAAAAAAATATAAATACTTTTAAATTGTAGGCACGGTATACCTACTTAGATGTACATAAAAGATTGTTATGAAAAAAAAAATAAATAAATAAATAAACTTAGTTCTTAAAACTTGAGATGGTTAAAACATATAGCAAGTTAAAAAATTAAACTCATTATTCTTTTCAAGAATTAAAACCTACCAATTATATTTTGAATTGCTTAATTTTTCGGTGGGTAAACACGTCAGACGAGATGATAAATAGCCGAACTTTGTTAATTAAGATTATAAGTAGATAGGTAAGTTTTGTCCGTCCGTTATCGTTATCGTATCATTATGTTATATCATCTGACGAAAAATTTTTACTGCCGCTTAATTTGTGCTTAAAAAAAATTGTCGTTTTCCTACGCAAGAAAATTTATGGGCGAGTATCTAGTTAAGTACCTACACAGTATCCAAAATCAACGATGAGATTATGCAAATTGATTAAGGTATGTATAGGTCCGTAGCCACCGATCCGCTCTCCCGGAATAAAGCGGTAAAGTATAAAGTTAGATAGGTACCTATATTATAACTACGTTACGGGACATTTACTTTTTTCAATACATTCTTCCCCGCTACACAATTAGTAGACTTACTGGCTCTACCTTCCAATTAAAATTTAATAAAATAAAGTAATATTAGCGATTCATTATTCTCAAGACTTATTTCATCGGAATGGTAAAATAAAAAAGAATTCATATTATAAAATCATAATTACCTATTGCAAGGAAACGTTGAATTTCCATAGTCAATTTTTTTTAGGAATTTTATGCTAAACTATTGTTTTAGCATATAATTATTTAAATGACGTAAACTGCATTAGAGTAGACTTAAATAATGTTATTTGTCGCCGTCCAAGCTAAAAGGTACCAGTTCTCAGCAGTTTCCGTGATATAGGAGGTTTTGTACAGTTGGTTGAAATAATTGCGTCTATGTGATTTAAATTAATTATTAATAAATGGTCAATTTTCTACTATTTCATATATATTAATTTACAATAATATATAAAAATCTATGTACAAGCAAGTAAAAGTTTTTTTTTTTTACTCAAACTTTTATAATGCTTTTTCTCAAAACAAGCTTTTTTAGGATTTTAACTTCAAATGTCTGAAAAAAAAACCTGTGCTAGATTTGGAATATTTTTTTTAATCCTTACTGTCCTTAATTGACTATTCTAGATACCGAATCTAGTCTTAACTCAATACCCCACTACTGCATGGTACCTTTTTACATGGACGCCCAAATTTTAATGTTTAGGATTGTAACACTTGTAATGTCGTCGTTTGAGGGCCTTGAAAAAATTGAACATGTTCAATATTTTCACTTTTGCCAATCAACTTCAATGCGACTAAACTAGAAATGAACGTGTTAATACTAGAATTGAACAATTCATTCGACGTTCATTGGTGTGCGCCATGGTTAAATAAAAATTTAACTTCACTCTTATAGAAAGTTATATAAATTTTATGCCTGTGAAGCTCTAGTGAAACTATGAATAAAATTTTTTTCCTATAACTAGGTTTTCAGAATTGTTTAGAAGTTCATTCTCTACATCAGAATATACATTTTTGTACAAAAAATTGGCTGCCTTTTTGAGTAATTCAGCAGTGCGTTGCTCATTCACGTTTGAGGTCACACATCAAACGAGGTGTTTATTTCGTGTGGAAATCGACGAATGGTGTTTTCTGGAACCACCTCCTTTACGAGTCCGTTTCCTGGCCTTAGAGAATATCTGTCCGACCAACCTGCACGGCCGTAGTAAAACCAAAAGTGCAGTGCATTTTTAAAAGGGAACGCCCCGGGCTGTTCTGTCGGAACTTCTCATTATTTTAAATATTCAGTGTTGTGCAGTGTGTTCGTGGTTTAACTCATTGTGGCTGTGAATTGGGCTTCCGTATTGGTGAGTAATAATTTTTCTAACTAGATTTTTCAAACTTTTCTATGAAACTAAAATATTTGCTTTTCAACTATCTCTTTCTACATGAATTTCGGAATTCTCTCGGGGATCCCGGCATAAACAGTAAACTATGTTTTAACCCAAAATATTCTACCATTATGCTGAGTTCCATCTTATTCCGTTCAGTCGTTTGTGAGTGACTATTTAGCTATCCAACACTTCATAAAAACTTTCATTTGGATATTTTATTTATTTTATTAAGTAGTTTTTATTTGTTGTTAAGTATAAACTAGGAAAGTATTAATTCTGTTTTTATTACACGTTACCACCACGGTTCAGTCTGGTTTTAAGTTCTGTATCCCTTCACAGTTACTCTGCGGCAGTTGAGTAGGTACCTATATAGTCCTATACCTATCAACGTGATCATAAAAATACCAAGAGATGAATTGAATTCCATTCGTATTCTAATCGCCTTAGATTGTGTTGATACGCTATAGAAACAATTGAATTTATAAAGAACTCAGTTACACACTAGATGGAATGTGCATGTATATAAATAAAAAAAATATATTTGTTGTAGGTTGTAGCTTTTGTAGGTAAGTAAATAGAGAGTATCCAAATAACCATTACTTGATGATGTACCTATACTTGCTCGCATCTCATTATTTTCAATTGTTTACACAATACTCCCTTCGTTGGTAATTGGCTTCGTATATACCTACCTACCTGCAGCGTTTCATAACATTTGGGTTTTGTGAAGCCACATTACATTTAACTCTCCCGGAGGCTTTTCTGTTCGTACCTTCAATTCCTTAACTGTAAGGAGAAAAAGACTCGCGGAATATATAATTTTTTTTTCTAAACTTACGAATTTTTCACTTTACTTCTTTAATTCTTGCTATTGAATTTTGCATCAACAACTTTTCTCTACTCCCACATAAATATTTTTCTAAATATATTTGCATGATATTAGTAGATATTAATCTTGGATAAGGATAATATGATTTTCATAAGTACCTACTTATTTCAATACGAGCTTTCTATAATGCTATTTAATCTTAATTATCTCTTTGATGTAAACGAAATAATTATAATTTTAGAAAACCCACCATGAAAACGACTCCAGTGAAAAATAGGTAGGTTTTTGGAGATAAGTCATTTATTCTTTGCGGTCGTCAAATTATTCCCTGACGTGAACCCTTTTTGGCTGGTACTCTACAATTACCTATCTGCCATTTAGCTACAAGCGTTCCTCCCTCAGAAAATAAAACAGAGAGCAAATGTAGAGAGAATCTGTTTCATCAATCAATAATAACTGCCTCTATGAAAAATATTCTATAAGTTCTTATCTTAGAAAATTGAACCTATTTTGCGTTCAGTTTACCTACCACACAGGTATTATTATAACCGTGTTGCTTGAAAAGGTAGAGAGACATAACTACATGAGTATTGGTGTAATGTAGGTACAAATTATTCTGTAGCTACCGTAAAATTTGCAACGCAATAATTATCCGCAATTATACGCAATTGCTCTTGGCTCGGGGCGTCATTAATATTTTTCGGTAAAAACAGAATGCACTGCATAAAATAACAATTTAGTGTACTTACCTACCGTTGCGATTCATATTTTATATACAAGATAAGATAGTATTTTTAATCTCTGACAATTAATTCATTACAATATGTATTCTCAATTTAAAAAGCGGAATAATCACAAGGATAAATTTTAGTTTTCTTTTTTCAATTACTATCTTTATCTTGTGTACGCAAGTTTTATTTGTAAGCTTCACAAAACGTTAAAATTTATTTTGGCCCGGGAGCGCTGAATTAAGAGCTGCCTTAATCCTTTCGGAGCGAAGTTAACCCAATATCGTAAAGATAAAACAAGGCAACTTGTAGGAGTAAAGTCAAATATTATCCTTGGCAAAGATTAAGTGGTTATTAAAATCACGTGGGTGTATTTTGGAGATTCTTACTCATGGCGGTACCTAAGCGGAAGAGTATGTAACTTTATTCTCCTCGAAATAACGTTTTATGTGGACATCCGGATTACAGTATCCTATACAAGATTACATATGCATGCTGCTTGTTATTGTAGACTGATAACTGACTGACTGTAAACTGATATTAAAATTAAAAGATTGAGGTAGGTACTTAGACATCTAGGTAGTAGGTACTTTAAATTTTTTATTGACCTAAGTGAAGACGATAAATCACTTTAAAACCCACATCTTTTTTTACAATCAATTCTAACTGCAACTTTGTAAATGTAATTTGAACCAATTCCAAGAAAGCTGCAAATCTAAATGTAACCACATAAGTAACTTTTGATTCATATGGTGTTTACAAAACAGGAGACAAATTTATTATTTTGTGTACCTACCTATATACAAAAGAATCTCTGCCAGTGTAAAAATTACAGTAAACACCATTAATATATCAAGTTCAGTAAAAAAACCAAATTTCCAACAGTTGGAATCAAAATGGTTGGAATAAAAATAGCGGGAAGTCATCTGAGTGTCGGCCATCTTGGGGAGCGATGCGAGGGCGGCGCGATCCCGGTGCCATTTGATTTATTACGTAACACAACTCGCGCGTGACGGACAATGGGATTCTGTGAATATTGACACTGAATTCACCTACCTGGATTAATGACGATAAAATTATTATTCATTTAAATTTTTAATAAAGATATTTCACTGATTTGTTAAATGTTTTATCTTTTTAAAAAACTAACAGTAGCAGGTACCTACCTATTATCTTAAGAATGTTTGTAGATATCGAAGCTGTAAATTAGACTGGCTTGGACAGACCTTTTAGGATCTGACTATAAAGGCTGATCATGTGAATTTCGCCTTGTATATAGAGGTGCAGTTTTGAGTTGTATAATAGGTACGTGTTTATGGAAGAATCACTTTAGAATTAGGTCATAATATTTTTTATAATCTCACGAGTTAATATTATTACTATTAGGTATAATCATTCCGATTAGAAGTTCGGTATGTCTGCCTGTCGTCTGCACTGCGGTAGGTAGATTAGGTACTCGAGCATAACTTTAACGGTAAGTACTAATATATTTATCGAGTATGTCTTTAGTAATGAATCAATAAAAATTAATGGCGAATTTGTGAATTTCATTGGTGTAAACTTATCCAGCTGAATACTGCCAGTTACAATGTAGAATGCAGTCCATATGATATAAATACGTAGTCTTTTTACGTAATAAAAAATAAAACGCTATTAACAAATGTATTCACGTCAATGTAAAACAAACCTTGTGCGTGTTAAGTTACGAATGAAACTGTTTTGAGGAATTTCTTGTTATATTGGTTTTTACTGTGGGGACATTTGGATTGAGATGCAACATTGTTTCTTAAAATTAATCCAAAATAGTAGGTAGGTAAGTTTAAAAATGCGTTTGTTGCACACAAAATGAAAATATGGAATATATTATAGATAGGTACAAATGTTGGTTTTATTTTACGATATTATTATGATTACTTGCACCTGGACATGACGACGCATTTTTGCTTATAAAAAAATCTAATAAGTACCTACTAAGGTAGTTGATTAATAAATGGGTTATTTTACCTAGGTAGGTATAGGTATCTATGAAAAAAAAAATACTTAACGACCTATGTCTTTTCTTAAAAGGTTTCCTCAAAACAAAGAGTAATGATATAATCTCGTAGCTTTTCCGGCATAAGACATTGCCTTTTATCTAAAGCCAAAAAATTCTCTGAACATTTAAAGCAGAGCTCTCTCCGGACCTCCCTGAAAGCATTATCTCAGAATTTCAGTGAACGATGTTAGGAAAGCGTATTTGCAACCACTATATTTTTTTTCTGATATGTAGTAGAGTTTTTACTGAAGGTTGCATACTTATCTTGTTAGAATTCATACTTATATTAAATCACTGTTCCTTTAATGAAAATAGCTAATAGAGATGCCTACATATATTCAGAAAGTAATATGTCTTGTCTTAATATATTTAAACATCAAATAAAAACCTACTGAAAACATGATCGAAATCGGTAATAAATATAAATATAAAAAGAAATTTCTGTTCGTTTGTTTCGCTAAAACTCGAGAATGGCTGGACTGATTTGACTGATTTTGATCTCGAAAGATTTTTGGAAGTTCAGGAAAGATTTCGGGTTAGGGTTAAAGACCATTTATTCTCATAAGAATACTTACCTATATATTCGCTTACATGAGAAATTAAAAATTAAATAAAAACACCATGTCGTCGATGAGCGCAAGTAGGTATACATAATTGCATAACTTTAATAAATACAAAAAATTACAACAAATAAGGTTTAAGAAGTACCACAATCCGAAACTCACGCGGGTGAAACCGCGGGGCACAGCTAGTAATGTGACTAGTAGGTAGGTGTACATAAAGAATTTTATTCTACTAGAAAAATAATAGGAAATGTATATTGTATACTCATGTAGATTTTGTCTTTAGGCGTCTCAGTAATTTCACAATTTCACGCCAAGGCGGAGATCTCGTTACTACTCCGGGATTCGGTCCGGGCTCCCCGGGCATCGCTAATGTACCGTAACAAATCCCTCGGCCACATGTGGAAAATAATTATGAAGTCCTGTCGAATGTGGCAGGTTTTCGTGAGAACTTATCGTTAATACGACGGATATTTCTTATTTATCGACGGACTAAAAACTAACATCTCCATTTCCCCATATAATATCGATTTGAACTGGTAGATTATCTTTAAATTAATTAACCTATCTAGGTGATATTTAAAGAATATACGAATTATAGTGATATAAAAAGTCAAGGCGATAATCACAAAAAAAGATTTTCGATCGATAAAGAACTTTGGTTATTGAGGCTAAAAAAATATGACAGTGAGTTGTTCCTAAATATGTAGATAAAGTACTTTTTCATTACTCATGCTCGGAAAGTAGGTCTGAAGTTGCCTGAGAAGCGGGTTGAAAGTAGCCCTTTTCAGCCCTAAGGAGAATCGCTTTCAACTGACAACTGTCAAATTATTAAAAAAAAACTAGGTCTATTTTCACATTTCTATTGAACCATGTTTCAACTTTCTATACAGCCAGCGCGATGTAAAATTGAAATAACGTAAAGTTTAAGTAGGTATTAATTAAAATAAAATTCATTCACTTTTTCTTAAGCTAATTCCTATTTATATTTTTTTATTTTCTTTAATTAATACTTAATAATTAAAGAAAATATTTTTTTTTAGGTCGCCACAATGTAAATAAAAAATACTGGCTGAATAGCTAGCCGGCTAAAGAAAAAGAAATAGGTGGGAAAGTGTCAAGCGACTATCCGATCTTCACTCATTTTTTTCTTTAGCTAATTCCTATTTTTATTTTGACTTTCCTTGCATTCGTAATGAAAAGCACAGTGTTACCCTCGGGAGAAAGTAACTTATTTAGTGCCTCGAACTATTGGCGCCCTCGCTACGCTCGGGCGCCAAACCCCGTCTCGGCACTAAATGAGTTACTTTCACCCCTTGGATAACAATGTACTATTCCTTCTATGTTTCGACCTTGATGTACGCACATAAGAAAACTTTTGATATAAGAATCAGTATTCGACATTTTTTTACGTGAAAACTTTTCCTTAAGAATAACACCCTTATTTTTTCGGCAGCCGGCCCCTCTTTATTCATAAGCCGGTGACGTAACTTGAAGAACCCTAAATGAATGGTTGTTCGTTGTTTTACGCGTCTATTTAAAAAGCTTTTGGGTGAGAGGAGCCGTGATTTAACCATACTTAACTAAAAAGATAGATCTCTATACTAAAAAGATTTAAACGATTATGTAGAGGTCTAAAAATTAATGCATAGGTATAGTATAACAACATAATATTTTATGTAGTGTAATTTTAAGTAGGCAAATATTAAAGTAGCTTTATTGATATTGAAATAAGTCGTAAAAGTTATTAAAATTGATTTCATCTCCATTTATCTACAATAGTTTAGTATGTTAATGTATTAATTAGAGGTAGCTTACAGAATCTAGACTACTATACAATGACACATTATGTATAAGGTCAACAAAATTTACATTATTATCAGCTTTTAAACCAAATTGGTTTCTGTTTAGACTGAATGAAAAATTCAAAGCACGCAAAAACGTTTTGAGTGGTATCGGGTTTAAAATGGCTTATAAAAATAGTGTGAAAACGTAAGTTATAAAATGAAATTCATCTCGTTGATCTCGTTCCATGCAGATAGGAGGTCGTAAGGCCACGCTTTTGTGAGAGTGTCGGAGGAAAAATTTGAATTTAGATGTCGCGCGGAGTCGCGTGGTAACGGGTTTTGGGATCCTACGCTTTACGACGCTGCTGTTCTCAAAACTCCAGCAACTGTGCGCGGTTTATACCAAGTGGCAGCGGAGCGAGCGGTATCAGAGAACTCAAGCCAAATGGCCACTCTGACTGAGCCAATTCCACGTTTTTAAGTCCCGTGGAGGAATTTGGTTTTTCTTTTTTTTTATGAACTAAGTATAAGTTTTATTTTGCTTTTTAACTGATTAGGTCTTCATAGAAATTTTCGACTAAATTAGGTTAGATAAGCAATTACACAATGAGAAGTAACGATATCCTCTACATCCATATTACATAGAGACAGAAACATACGTTTCTGTAAACAGCTAAATATCCAAAAACTCAATTATTCGGAAAGCGACTCATAAAAATTATAAAATTACATAAAATAGGTAAAGCAAAATATTTTATACCTATTATTTCACAAAACACAAGTAGTGTTTTTATTCAACAATACCTACTCACAAAGTAGTTGGTATTTTTGTCAAGGATAGCGGTAATATTTCTTCAGTGACTATAAAACATGGAATAGATCCCTGTATTGGATGCCTTAAGAAGTTTTCCGTCTTCCGTTACATACAAATGCCTCTCATTAAGTCTTCGGTGCTTCGCCCGGGTCTGAAATGACGGACTATACCGGACGGTGGTACTGTGTTTTAAAGTATTATGCTTGCGCAGTGCGGAAATAAACGTACTTCGATACTATTACCTATACAACGTGTTAATGGATTTACTGAAAACCTGATACACCCCATTTAAAAAAATAAACAATAATATGATTAAAATATATTTTATGTCGAAAAAATTTATACTTTAAAAGTTATTCAAGATTAGTTTGGAGATGAACTATCTACGAAATTCCAAGCGCTACGCACTCGCCTACCAGTTCGATTTTTTTTGCTGCGGGCGGCGTACGCGCCAAATATTGCATTAAAAATAATTTAGACATGGGCTAATAAAAATGAAAAAATACAACCTATATTAAACATAGTGCGATCGATTCGCTAGTTGATTCTGAGAAAACTACTTTCTAGTTCTTAGACGCCTGCAAAACGCATTACAAAAAAAATTATACAAAGTTATTATCACAAATTACCTACAGACTGAAAGCTCTTTAAAACAAATATTTATTAAGGTTGCTTTTGTTGCCAATTTTTCCATTCAAAACTTAGATTTTTCTGAATTATCTACCTATATACTTATAAAATACGCTTTTTTGCTATTTACAACTAGCTATACATATTATATTATACTTATAGGTGCCTATTTATCATCAAAAAGTCAGAAAACAATTTTCGTTTAATCTTTAGTTATTTAAACAATTTAATTTGACATGTAAATTATGAGTTTATTAAATAATAAAATTGTATCTGTAGTATTTACATATTCCAATCGAATACTAACTGATATCTCTCAATCACATAGCATAAAAAATTAATTATGTAAGCTAAAGATCTTCATTAACATATGATGGTACCTATATACCTACCTATAGATATTTATACATTTATAATGTTTTTTGTATTAGCAAATAAAAATCTGCAAAGAGGCAATTTAAGTAATTATAACAGATAAGTTTCATAATTTTTATTGAAAATTCATAACATTTGCTATCAACCTATATTATTAGAGAAATAACTCATCAATATTCAGGGGGTTCGTTATATATTCCATCACTCCCTTGACACAGAACAAAGGAGAAACAAAAGAGATGGTTATTTAACTCGTTTCCGATACGGCAGTATCGACAAAACAAAATTTCTTTTGTGTAGGCAAATTTGTGCGATCTTATTTATCTTGAAGGAGTAGACGGGCCAGGAATGACAATAGGTAAATTTATGTAAATGAACAACATCTGCGAGCATAACGGAAAGGAGAATAATTTTCTGTAAGTAGGTATAAGTAGGTTGATTATATATAGGTATAGGTATAAGTACAGTACCTACTCATTTTGATTGCTAAACGGTAAATGACTAAGTATCTTAAAATATGCTGCCAAAATAATTTGTTACCTTATACACAATGAAAATTTATAGTTGACAAGGAGGTATCAAGCCGCGAGCTCTATATAAAGTCTCATCATCACAAGTTAATATTATCATATTTAGTAAAATAATCAAAATTTTAACAAAAAATGCCGTATACTAAAAAGTTAAAAATAACAAAATACCGGTTTAATCCGAAAGACAAAAATGCACGTAATATTATTATTATTATTGGGTATGTGCTTTTATTATTGATCGTTTCGAAGTCGGTGCCAAGCCCGCATACAATATTGCACCTAGTTTGTTACTTATCTATAATTATATTGATGTTTCTTGACTTTGTAAGGTTATAAATTATAATATTAGACCTTAACTTAATTTTATAGTTGAGTTAAGTAACAAAAATATATATTAGATATTTATATAAGACTTGCTTTACTATTCAGATGTAAAACAAGTTGTGTAACTTGCTCACGCCTGCTTACTTAAATATTTAGAGTAAAAAAAATCAATTAATATATTTATGTATTTATGTATAAGAAGTATTTAATTGTTTATTTTAAAAAAATATATCAATAAGAAAAAAAATAACCTGTAAAACAGCAGTAGACCACGGGGTATACGTATTAAGGACTTATACGAATTAATATCTAGCTCGTGTGCGTTATTTATGTATCTTACCGATTAATTATAAGTTGGTAGAGAAAAAGTGTAGGTACTACTCTTCTATTCTACAAGTCTTAAGACAAATATCTACTTTCATCCTTCTTCCTTTTGTTGTTCAAAAACAATGCTATTAAACGAGCACAACATTCAACTCCTGATATAAAAACTATGTTGCTGCGAGATGTATTATTATGATTGCCAAGGTAGACAGATAAAAATAAAGCGGATTAGTTTTTCGTTGATTAAAATTACCTATATGTAGGTATATTAACGAATAATCCAGGGACACTTCAATCATTTTAAATGCGCTCATGTGATTTATTTAAAATAACTAAAATTAAATTTTGTGTACGTTGGTGCTTGACTATAAAGTAAGTACTCACCTATAAACATTATTAGTAGGTAAGTGACAGTGCAATAATACGTTGGAGATGTTAATTAATATAAGTAGGTTTAGTACTTACAGCCAGTATGTTTATACTAAGTAATCATCCTTATTCCTTACTAGTTGTGCCCCGCGGTTTCACCCGCATTAATTTCAGAGTTCCCGCGGGAATTCCGGGATAAAAAGTACCCTATGTGTTAATCTGATGTATAAGCTATATTATTGTAAAGTTTTATTTTACATCCATCCAGTAGTTTTTGCGTGAAAGAGTAACAAATATACATCCATCCAACTATCCATCCATACATACTTACAAACTTTCGCGTTTATAATATTAGTAGGATTCTACTTAAAATTGGGTACAATTGTTTAAATACAAGAACAAGTTGGATGGACCCTGTAGAATTCTACATTAAAAAGACGCATTAATATTTTAACTGAAAATGTTTTCAGTTATTTCTTATTTCAGTAAATGTCATTTTTTTCTGAATTTTCTCCTACAACTGCATCGTGTACCTATGTCACAAAAAAAATACAATATGAAATATTTATGCGGCACAAACTTATATCTACACGCGTGCAGGTATGTCGCGTCGCCGAAATATATACCAATTTCATTTCTCGCTTGTCTCCCAGGAGTGTTGTAAACACCCCCCTCTAGGTTCACCTTCCCACCCCCCGATGTTTGTTCAACAGATATTCTTGAAGATGAACAACTAATAAAAGTAGATCTCCCCGCCCACTTGCTCACTCTAAAACAAAGCTTGATAAAGACGTTCCCTGTTATATTTTAGAGATCTTCGAAAAATGGTTAAGTAAATTTCCAGTTACTTTGTGCACTCATCCTTGCACAAACATCAAGATTGTCTAGAAAGTTCTAGGGATTGCGTTGAATTAGTTTGATGAAATAAATGGGTAGGTAGGTACATAACGACTTTTCTTAATCAAGGTGAGTTTTAATATCACTTGCATGGATCCCAAAAACTGAAATTGGGTAAAACCTTGTTGACAGTTATTTGTTTTTTTTGGATCATCCAATATTCGTAGCAACTTACGTTGATGACATAATTATAGTATTGGAACTCGTATCAGTCCTATCCCACTAAACCAACCACTCAGCGCTCGAGCACAGATCAAGTGCGTACTAAATAAATACATGCAATATCGCACCATAGACAAACAATCGGAACACGCGTATGTACGTGCCCTTATTGGATACAAAGGCTCTTCACGTAATGTTGTGTTTGCGATGTCTCATCAACTCAGTTTGTGTGAACACTAATTTACGACATGTTTGCTTTGTAAGGCCAGCCTAATTGACCATCTATGAGACTTGTATTACTCGGATTTGACAGTATACGTGTGAGCGTTTGTCCTAACTAATATTATAAATGCTAAAATGAGTTGGTTACGCTTTTACGTTGTAACGGCTCAAGCGATCATAACGAAATTTTGCATACACGTTTTCAAGGGTACAGAAAAGGATATTGAGTACTTATAAACAAGGAATTCCTACGAGAACTTCGGAATTTACGCGATTGAAATTGCGTCAAATTTTGCACACTACATCGTTGTCAGGGGTAGTACTGAGAAGGACATAGGGCACTTTTGTCCAGGGATTCCCGCAGGAACTCGGAAAATACCACAGGTGAAACCTAAATTAGGTTAATTTGGACTTCTTCCGAGAATTCCGAAACTCACGCGTGTGAAACCTCGGGGCACAGCTAGTTTATATTAATTGTGCAAAAATATACTATAGGTACCTTATTTGTCACAATTAAGTGAGAGGTTGATTTTATATAGAATGAATCAACGGATTAAAACGTCTTAACTTTCTGATAATAAATAGATAGGTAGGTAGGTACCTCCTTACTTATTAGTTATAGAATTTTTTCGTTTTATATTTGCAGTAAAAACGTGAAATAAAAATTTCTGATTGCTATTAGGTAAAAATGTGAACGAAATCATATTAAAGTATAGGTATATAGATATATACCTACTCGAGAAATAAGTGCCTGTCTAAAAGCTTATATCTATAAAAGAAATATTCAACCGTGGGTGGATATGTTAGACAATTCATGAATAATTTAAACTGGTTTTTGCAATGATAAGCTTGTCCCCAGTACAATCAGCAGCAAAAATATGTACCTAATCACTTTTGAATTTTAAAGACTGACGAAAGTGTTTACATAATTATATTAGATTTTGACTGTAGGTACATATTAAAGCAGGAAAGAAATAATTATGCAAGAGACAAAGAGTGCCTCGTTTATTTAAAAAAAAACACGCACAATTATTTTATCATTGGTTATCCTGTACGGCATTGGCAGGTAAATTTCTGGATTCCCTCGGCACATAGTCTATCTATCATGCTCAAAAATCTTTACATTTTTAATATTAGAAGGATATTTGATAATTTTGATAACTTTAATAAAACTTAAATTTCATTGAGAAGTTTGTTTGTTTATTTGTAGAAAATAATCAATAGAACTTATGAATTTATTCCAAAAATGCTTTCACTAATCAGAAACCATAGTTACCTATATCTGAGCAACATACCGGATACTTTTAACCGTGAAAAACATTGAACAAGTGAAAAACATCTTAGCTGTTGATCCAACTACCATTCATTTTGAGCCCTAATAAAAAATATTAACGTAAGATATTTACTTCACATAACAAAAAAAAAACAGACGTCAGTGTCTACTATAGCAGTACCATATGTAGTTATATATTATTATTGAAGGTATAAACCCAACCCTTTTACCGTTTAGTTTCGTTTTATGTTTATTTATCTACCGATAACACGATTATATTATTGTATTCTAATATAAGTATAATAATAATAATATTATATCTAAGTGTAGTTTATTTTTTAACTCTACACTACGTTGGTAACCACATTTCAAACAATTTTAACGTTTTTAGAAGCTTTCTCATCGATAAAATTCTACTGGTTAGGTATTTTTGGTTGTGTTATTTGACCATGACTTAGACTAGGTACATAATATATTGTCATCGTTTACCGATCGGAAACAATTAAATTGGATCAAGATAATATTGCATACTGCTGACAAAATATAAAATAAATCAGTTTCCCCAAAAATTAGGTACTTAATTAAAAAGTTTAAGCGATGGCGAAAATTATATTTCTAATGTTAAAAACTTAAATTGGGCGATTTTAATTTTTTTATAAACACGAATGTAGGTATGTGTGCGTGAGAGTAAATGTTTGTTACTTTTCATGATTTCTACAGCTGGACGGATTTAGGTTAAATTGAGAATTAAGATACTCTCAGAGAACTTATACTCTGAATTAATATTAAATTAAAACTTTAAAAATTAACACTTTTGATCTCGAGATTTCTGATTTAATCCCAAATTCATGCGATTAAAAACCGTTTAAATTTAAAACCGAACTGTGCATTCTTAAATATTTGCAAACTCTACATTGTTGCAATTATTTCGTAACTGTAAGAGAACGCATTTAGGCAAACTTAAATATTTATGCACATTAATTTAACATTTCTTTTTATAATGCGACTAGGAATTATTTTATAACATTCCTAAACTCTGCCCCTTTGAGAAAAAATACTTACTTAAATGGGTATGAGAAAATGTAATTAAACCTTCAACCAATATACATAGGTAAAATTTTAAACCTTGTACCAAGACCATAATGAGAATCCTGCTGGAATTCTTAGACCGTCATTAGTCTGTTAGGTACATGAACGACGGTTCGGGCCGGCCCGGCTTAGCTCGAGATAGAGTAATGGACGGTATAAACTGTTCGGTCGACGCCCGGTCCCGTAATGTTAGTCCAGCCAATATAATATGTACATATCATATGTTTCATATAAGTAGATACGTATTTTGCTATCCCATATGCTTTCTAGCTCGGTGGTTATATTGTATTAAATAAGAGACCAGTCGTCTTTAAAAAAAAAATTTGGTCGGTTTTAAGATAAGGTTTAAACTTTACCCAACCAACAATATTCCCGTAATTAGTAGTTAAAGATGCTATTCAAAAAATGTGTATATATAAACAGATTTTTTTCTAATGATCGCATCAATTTATCCTCGCTTAAAATATTTCACATTTTGTTTATTATTTATTACATAAATTAATTTATAAAGCAATTTATTACGATTCTCTCACATATTTTCACGAGTATGTAGGTAATGGATATACATTCCCTTTAACACCTCACACGACAAAATGACCCTATTGATTCATCCTCAAAACTTCACCGCACTTCAAAAAAACACCTTATCGATCTTGGAATTAAAGTGCTAATTTCTTAAAGCCATCCCTGCTAATGAACAAACTCGAGTGGGTTAGCTAAAACACACATAGGAATCAGATAAGCTTAGCTATGGGAGGTAGATAAAAGGCTAAAGTGGATTTGTATTTTTATGTGAATTAGTGATGTAAAAAACGTTTTCAAGTACCTACCCATACATAATAATTTAGTTCAGTTACGACACTTGGCGATTAGTGGTTGTTTTTTACATACATAGCTAGTACTTTCAATTTTAAGATTCATTTGGAATTGGATTTTTTGGATTGGAATATTTGTCATTGCCAAGTGAATAAGTGCAGAAACTAAAAAGAATCTAAGCTCATAAAAATATCTGTACCTATCATTTTATATTTCTCAAAAGATTCCCTTACGTTTCTAACCATCTAAAATATTAGAATGTGATAGGTACCTATCTACCAATTATTCAAGAACTTCACTTAACCGAATAGTAGTTGATATTACTGTAGAGCAAGTTAATAGAACTGTAGACAGATGGTACAAGCGCTTTGCGGTGACGGTATGTACGTAAATATAAGAGAAGGCATCCAATCACGATGTTATCCTTCAACCGGCGTACACGACGGGTCATGGCCGCTTGAAGCCCTTGAAAGCAATTTGATTATGGTTTTATTTATGTGAATTTAGCGGTTTTGCTAGTTTAAACTACCTTCATTAAGTTGACAACCTGAAACACGGTTTTAAATTATCAAACGCTATTTACCAACATGTGGCCTAACAAATTTAAACTTTAGGCAAAAAAGATACAATGCTTGGATAGATAAATAATAGAATACAATGTTCTCACTTGTTGGCTGTAAACCATAAAATAATAAAACTGGCTTTTGCCTTAAAGAACTCTATCCCTATACTAATATGTATTTCAAATTTCAAATTTCAAAAGCTCTTTATTACTTAGGATCTGTTACAATCACTATTTATTATAAGTGCAAAAGTAACTTTGTCTGTATGTCTCTTTGTTACGCTTTGACGCCTGAGCGACTCAAACGATCATCATGAAAATTCGTATATAAACGTTGTCTGGGGTACAGAAAAGGATATAGGGTACTCCTTCTTCCGGAATTCCCCCGGAAAATCCGAGATTACCGCGGGTGAAACCGCGGGGAACACCTAGTAATGAATATTTTTGAAAATTCAGTGTCTGTGTTAATAAATGGTGCTCTTAATTTTCGTTTCTTCCTCATGAAAAAGCATTTATTTACGCTGTCGCTTGTCGTTTAGTACAAACTAAAAACTAAAGCCCTGATCACTGGGCTCGCTACGTTCGACCGAGATCGTAAATCGTAACGAGTGCATGATTTATGAGTTACTTTGTCTACGTATCTATCTATATTTAAATTATTATATAAGACCAAATCTTGAACACAGATAAAGGGGCATAATCTTGCTCTAAGGGAATAATATTCGTAACTATTTCAAATGCAAAAATGTAGGTTATTGACATTGGCAACCATCCTTATATAATAACAGATACAAGTTTTTACTAATTAGTTGTCATAAAATTTTGACACAATGTTGCATTTGAATACGTCACTTGTTTTTATGTAAGTCACGTAGTAATTATATGATCTTTGATTTAATTGTAATAGGAATTTCCGAGGAAATCCTGAAATTCACGCCGGCAAAGTCACAGGGACCATATAAGTAAAATAATTCTGTTTGCAATGAATTTGTAGAAAGGCATTTTAAAGAAATTAGATATGCTCTATTTATTTACTATATTTCGTGATTCTAGATAAAAGAGAAAAATCTTTGATGTTAAAAATGTCTCAAAAAATGCTTCAAAGTTTTCATTGTTTCTCCCTACAAAAGATAAATTCAGTCCATTCCAAGACTTTATGGCCAATTATTCGAAAATAGTGTCTCACGACGTTGTATAGATGCATTTTCTTTCCCATTATTCAGACGTAAGTGTCCGTTATAATTGAGTCTCTTGTGCTTCAGATTGGACCTCGTTAGGTACCTATTTATAGCTTAATATTATAGGTACATACCTACCTATTTCTTTTAAAGAAATAAATGGAAAAAGTTGGGTAGTTTTATTGAGTTTTTTAAAAATAAAGACTTCTAATAAAATGATGTCAGTTTTACCCACTTTGGCCTGTATTTATCAACGCTATTGTAATTGAATATGCCCCAAGATATTCTGTATCTCGCTCGTTGAGCTGAAAAATAAAGAAGACAAACAAAAGTTTGCGTTTTCGCGAGTGTTGGTATTAATTTTGAGTAGAGCTTAATATTTCAAGGTTATGCAGGCACGAGTTGAAGTTTTAATAATTTATGAATTCTTTTATATCATACGCAATCATACGGCCTAAGCTTTACTATGGTCACGTTACGCAAACAATAGACCTCTATAGAAACATCGTCACAAGATGTCGGCATTGAACAAAACCTTTTATGGTCCGACTTTAAAATAACTCCAACCCTTTTTTGCATATAATTGCATAACAAGCTTTAACGACTTCCTAGAGACAAATTTTTAAATGACAATAAACAAACTGGAGCAAAAACGGTTTAGATAAAAAAAGAAAATTTCAATAACGGACTCTACCTAGAATGGGTTTAAGGCTTGCGGTTAACAGTTTTAAACAATCGGTATATGTACAGTTATTGTGGAGGTTTTTATGGGCTGTAAATCACATGGGGGAAAAGACGCCATCTTGTGACGTCTTGAAATTGTGTAATGTGTAGATGTTGGAACGATCAGCTGTTTTGAAAGGTCACTGGACTGTTCAGCGAACTCTAGTTCGCTAAAGCTTAATTTTTTTTATTCAAAATACACCCAGTTATGTATAATGATTATTATGGAAATTTTAGCTTACTAAACAGAAATTTTTATTTATTGAATTGATTAAAGTCTATAATAAATTTTATTAATATAATTATTATACCGAGGATACTAACGATTAGTAAGTAATGTGTACCTACTCCTTACTCGATAGTTATGTTCCTAAATAATAAAAATGAAATTAGGTATACTTGGAGGTTAAAACATGCGTTTTGATAAAGTTTCCGAATTTCACAGGGGTTTTTCTGCAAAAAAAATAAGCTGAATAGAAAAAAATACGTATATACTACTTCAAAAAAGTTGAAGTTTATGTATTTTTTCTGCGGACTAGAGTAGGTAAGTACGTGAAATACCTAGTATGAAAATATATGTGGCACAACGTTGTTCGTAAAAGGTAGGTAATGTTGTTTTGTAATAAGGGAAAAATTGCGTAGTTTATTCTTTTTTATATATCAGTGGGTAGATATATCCTATTTTCAGCACGTCTGAGGGGCTATTATGTAACTTATGTTTCTATAATTTTTCGGTTGCAATTAAAAACATTTCGGTTTTGCAATTACAATATGCACGTTTTGACACCTACAATATCTAGCAATCAACCAAAATAAACATACTTCAAAAGTTGAAACTGCCTATACATGATTAATTAATCACAAAAACAGCAACAAAAGTTACATAATTGCCCTGCTGAACAAATTCTGATGTTTTATTTGAAAGAGCGCATCTCAATGGTGCTATAATAAATTTAATGATGATAATAATTTGATGACAACTTCAATTTGATTTTTATTTTTTATATTTTGGTCCAAAAATAATAATGTGTTAAAATAAATGTTTTACAAGAAATAGTATTTTAAAACCGAACGTGATTTATAATAGTATTTTTAATAAAATCCAACTTCTTATTTTCACAGACCATATACCGAACACAATAACAATTACCAAGCTAAAGTAAGTTAACGATAACAAAATGGAGCAGTCCTTGGTACTTATGTGTGCTTATTCTTACACTGCACTGATAACGAACACGGCTTTGCACGCGTATTAAACTTGATAACTCTGAACCAATTCCTATTGTTGTACAAAATTGCTAATCAAAAGATCTTGATTGAGAATGATTCGATATTATGTATCGAGATAGGAAGCCGAGTTTGATTCGATTATTTTTATAAACTGTACTGTTATGAAATATTTCAAAGGATTGTTTGGTGGTATTTTTTACAGTAGGTACAGATGACTAGAAAAGGATTTTTCTGGTGAGAAGAGTTTTAATTTTTGTTTTTTTTTTTTTTTATTTTTAAGTAATTTTGAATTGTGGTTAAATTATTGAAACTAAAGTTTTGTTTTTTTTCTTGAATCAATTTTAAGATTTTTATAAATATACAATAGATGATTAAGAAGGGTTGGAACGGGAACCTATAAGAAGTTCAAATGGACTCTACAAAAATAATTACCTATTGAAAATATAAAGTTTTTGCTTTGATAAGGATATTTTGGTTATGGTTTGTTGATTAAATTTTAAATAACTTTACTCCAAAAGGTTCTTAAACTAATTTTATATAGGAAAATACCTCGTTTATTAGTTTTCAATGTGTCTTGTATAGTCAAAACGTTGGACTCTAACACAACTTATTATGATTTGTGAATCCATAATATTTATTAACAACTTTCTTACTCATTTTAGTAAGCGAAGTGCAAATCTGCATTCAATATATCGCCATTAAAACCTACCTATAAAACCCATTATGACTCTTTTTTATCGGTAATGCTTCAATAAAATGCACAACCGTAACCGACCCGTATAAATTGGCAAACTAAACAATGACCGGTGCAGTTTTGCTCTACATTTATACGCGGGAAGTTTTTGCTTTGTGAAACTAAATTCACATGCTCTTTATCACAGTTATGAGAAAACCACGCGCTAGCCAACACGTCTTCACGGATTTAATTAAATTCCAACTGTGCCCCTCATGTGCCTAAATTCGTCCCTGCGTCACGTGACTCGACCCGAATTATGTCCAGACGCGTGTATCTAGAAACATGTGGGAGATGCGATGCGATGTCTACAAACTGTCTGCATACATTCGGTGAGTGTTATAAGCGCAAACACTTCAGTAACTTTAGTGACTAGTACAAATTCATCAAATCTAACACACAATGCCATCTAACCAATAGATAAGGTTACTCGGAAATACAATTGTAGGTACAGCCTGATTCTTTGTATATGAAACGTGTCACACATAAAAATTTACAACTACGCGCACAACGTTTAACGTTTTGTGTGTGCAAGTGTGCGTAAAGGCTTTCAACTCACACAAATGCGCTCGAGAGTCATAAAAAGGGCAATTGAAAAGCTTCAGCCGTTCGCCGCGCGGTGGCACTGATCCTATGGCTCGTGTCTGGAACTATTTAATGGTTCGTAGCTGCGCTCGTGGCGCTGGTGTGCTCCGGCCAACTTCCAAATTGCTTTTCTTATACGATCCTATGGTTGAGTGATCTTATTGGAAGTGGATAGTTTAGATTGGATAAAAAGACATTCCAATTTGCTTTCAGAACGATGAGAGTCTTGCCATGTAGCTACTAACAACCTATCGTAGAGACATTAAATAAGTTTTGATTTTTTTTAATTCACCTGCCTACTAGTTAAGTTGTTTAAATATTTTGATGAATGAATGTTTTACGGTTTCTTGAACACATGAGGTTTTTATGTAATAATTTGGAATTTTAAGTAGCTTAATCAACTTTATTTGTAATTAGGCAAACCATTTGCGTTACGTAGGACCAAAATATTTTTTTAGACGTAGATTTAAATCTTTATCATGTGATATTTTTTTTATTTATGATACTTGTAGTAGGTACCACCTATTTATAAATTCTTAATATAAATATATTTTTTAATATTTCTTCTATAAAAAGTTTAGTGATCTAAAACTAAATACACTTTTATGATTAAAATTTAAGTGTGTTAGATAGGTATAACTTTTTTTCGGCCTCGTGCCTTTGACTACTTTTATCAGAGATTAAAACATTTGACCCAAAATGAAACATTTTAATTTCGTAATGAGGTTATTTTAATAACCTCAAATTAGGCGTTTTCTTAGACGTCAATTCCAAATAACTTTTAACATATTAATACACGTCTAGATATTGAGGTTTATACTCTTTTTTATAACTTGGATTTAAACGGTGTGAATCAGAAATCATGTATAGGAATGACTAGGAAACTTTGTTGTTAGGTAGGTATCAATGTACCTATATAGACTCATGAGCACTTTTTAAAATTCAAATTTTGTACTTCAAATTTTGTACCGCATTTGGCGAGTTTATTCAAAAGTTGTCATTCACGACCAAAGTTCTGAACTCCGTAGTAAAGTGAGTAGCAATAGAGATGGAGTGAAGTAACCTCGCGTCCCGCCGCGTCCTCCGTCCCTCTTTCATCTAACTTCAGCCATTACTGGGGGCTCCCATTCGTTCCAATTTCAAATTTGAACCTGATGGCGCAATCTATGGCACCGCAGTTCTTAGCTGAGGATGTTTGACTGAGATTGAATTATGTACTTATAAACTTATCATGCAAGTATAATAAATACCCACATATAAAATCGTTTTAATCTTATAGATATTAATGTACTAAAAAAACTACAATTTATTCAACATATTTTTATTTATTCATTAACTCTATTCTCTATCGTGTTTACAAAATTTGCATGCTTTTTATTTTAGCAAACTATTTTTGGTATTTGGTTTGGTATTATAAAATTACGTTAATATAGAGTAAGTAAAACAGGAAAAATAATTATGTTGTTTCACTATTATTTTGTTTTTGTGTTAATTAATAATCAGCATATTTTTATCGACACGTTATTTATACTTCGATACTAACATACCTACATGTTTGTTTGTTGGTATTGTAGGTAGTATACTCAGGGATAATGTAGCTTTCTAATGGTGAAAGAATTTTTATAATCGGTCCGCGGTCCCGTGGTTTTATCCGCGATAAATTCGGAGTTTCCACGGGAATTCTGGAATAAAAAGTACCTATATGACATTCAGAATCACTGTAGTTTCCTATAAGTGAAAGAATTTTCAAAATCGGTCCAGTAGATCCTAAGATTACCCCCTATAACATCACAAACTCACAAACTATTGCTCTTTATAATATTAGTATAGAAGTATAGATAATTAGATGTCTTTCGCTCTCTGATCTGTATTTACTAATGATAACATAGGTCCTATTATCAAAAACGACTTGATTTTATAGAGAAACTGCTATGGGTCGCTAGCATTGGTTACCAGCAGTTTTATTCCTGTATCCACTTGTGTGAGCCAACTTAAAAATAATTCCTTACAGTTGCGGAGCACGTCCGTTCGTTATTTTAGACGTAGCGATTCCATTCGTCTCGATCGACGATGCTGAAATCTCGAATCATTCTAGTTCTCCACGTTAACATAAATAAAACTGCATATTGAACGGAATATACGGTACGGCACCTTAGAAAGAACAAAAATTCCAATGTATTATGTTGCCGCTTACCCATTTTCAGACTTGTGGTACCTACTTTCTGTTTTAGTAGGTACCAACCTCTAAATCCAGCTCCGAAAGGAAAGGATTATTATAGGTATATAGTAAAATATGATAAAATGACCACCGGTCACATGTTTTGCAATAGGGTAAATAAAACTACGGCAAGAGCGTCGTTTTTATTTGTATACCTAATAATGGTCCATAAATTAGGTATCTCAAATATAATTTTATTGGTTTTGACTTTACTTGGTGTTGATTGACAACTGTTTTCATTTGTGTATAACATTTAAATGTTAATTTTATTGGGACTGTTAATTTATAAATAACTACCTATAAGTTATTAAATTTGGCATAAAATAAAACTTAACACAAAGATAACTATACAATGTAATATACCTACATGATATATAGGGTTAAATTAGAGGCGCATTGAAGGAGGATATTCGGAATTCGATTTTCGTCTCAAATATAACAAAAAATGTCATCAATTATTAATTAGCCATTAATAAAAAATGATCTTGAAAATTAAGCGTGTAAGTTGCTGACGTATTGAATTTCCTATTGTAGGTTTTAGCGCTGACTCAAAGTCAAATGTAAATGTCATTTTTAACCGACTTCCCAAAAAGGAGGAGGTTCTCAATTCGACGCCTATGTTTTTTTTTCATGTAAACTCACATTTTTGGTTACTACTAAGGTTTTCTCCGAGATTATATATATAATCAATGCTTTTTAAGGTTAACTTTTATTTGTAACTAGCTGACCTCCGTGGTTTCACCCGCGGTAATTTTGGAGTAGGTACTCGCGGGGATTCCGGGATAAAAAGTACCTACCCTATGTCACTCAGGATCGCTGTAGTTTCCTATAAGTGAAAGAATTTTCAAAATCGGTTCAGTAGATCCAGAGACTATAACCTCACAAACTTTTGGGTTCCCGTGGGAATCCCGGAATAATAAGTACGTATAGTATGTCACTTGGGATCACTGTAGCTTTTTAAATGTGAAAAAAAAAAATTAACACAGCTTAGTAGATTCAGACCTTACAAACTTACCCCCTACAAACTTACGAACCCACTAACTTCGGAGTTCCCGCGGGAATCCCGGGACAAAAGTACCCTGTGTCACTCAGGATCACTGCAGCTGTTCAAAAGCGAAAGAATTTTAAAAATCAGTTCAGTAGATCCAGAGTTTACCCCCTACAACCTCTCAAACTCACAATCTCCAGAGTTCCCGAGGGAATTTCGGGATGAAAAGTACTCAATGTCACTCAAAATCACTGTAGCTTCTTATAAGTGAAAGAACTTTGAAAATTGGTTCAATAGATTAGAGATTACCAACTACAATCTCACAAACTCACGAACTCACAAACTCCGGAGTTTCCGAGGGAATTCCGGAATAAAAAGTATCCTGTATCACTCTGGAGCACTGTAGCTCCCAATAAGTGAAATAATTTTCTAAATCGGTTCAGTAGATCTAGAGATAGTGGTTCCCCATGGTTTTACCCGCGAGAAATTCGGAGTTTCCGCGGGAACTCTGGAATAAAAAGTACCCTATGACACTCAGGGTCACTGCAGCTTCCTATACGTGAAAGGGTTTTCAAAATCTGTTCAGTAGATCCAGAGATTACCCCCCTACAACGTCACAAACTCACAATGTCACAAACTTTTGCTCTTTATAATATTAGTATAGATAACTATAATAAATTATTACATAGTATTACAATAGGTATATGGTAGTATTACAATTCTTGAATATATAAATAGATACGAATGTTCTCATTACGTGCGTAGAATAAGTTACACGGATAAATAAAACAGAATCGTCCACTACTTACGCGGTTCATTTAACTCCCCTCTTCAATATTATTTTTCCACACCAATATATTGGCGCCTGTCTTGTTTATGTAGACTTGTATTTTATTAATTAATCATACCAAATATTATTAAAAAAAGAATTACCTAACCAAAATATTTATTAAAGCGAATTAATGTAAGTAAATCGTTAGAGAAAACGTGTAATTAATATAACATGAACTCACTCTTTAATTTAAACAAAAAGGAAATTTTCAATCTCATCACCTATTTATTGTTATGCTACATAATCATACAAATTGTAACGATACTGTTAATAAAAACAAAAACTTGCTTCGCAAGAACGTTGCCAAATGAGTGCGACCGAAAATTTTCTTACTTACGTCGAAGAGTTGCTAAGTGATAGAGTCAATAAATTTCTTAATTTAACTAAACCGTTTGGCTTCATGTGACAATAAACAAGATTTCATCGAGACCAATGCAACAATGTTGTTGAACAATGTAAGTGGGAAAAATACTCAACCCGAGCTGGAGCAAACTGAGCTTTTATATCATACCTATTAATAAAGACAATATTCAAGCAATTGAGTTATTATGCAAATCTTAATTACGATATAAACAAATGTCAGTTAATAGAATAAACTATCTTTTTATAATACTAGCTAATTCCCTCTTGTGCGATCCGAGTGAATTTTAGAACTCCCTCGGAAACTCTTTGTTTCCTTTTTAAAAATAAATTTCTTACATTTCGCAGGGATATTCGTAATTCAAGTGTTGATCTCCCCCTCACATCCCTCCTACCAACGAACAATTAACTGGACGCAGAAAAGCAATAACATGTTAACCCACAAAATGAAGTTATTGATTCAGAACGATTTATTGAGAGTTAGAGAACGTTTTTTTAACTATGTGTTTACCTTATTACATTGATAAAATATGCAACTAAGTAAATATTGAGCATAAAAAATGTTGACACAAAATGGCGCTATAATTTTAAAACTTTTATTTACTCAAAACTTCTCCAATGTGGGTTAACACACTATTGCTTATCTATGTCCAACTATTATTTTTACAATGATGTTAGTACACAAACACTAATAGATCATGCATACGTTTCTTATTCTCCAAACAGCCTCGTTTGTTATAGGCTTAACAAAAATTGGTATAAAGAAGCTACCTATAAGAGACCAATGCAGAGGCATATTTATTTATCATCAATTATTTATTTATTTATTTACCGTCATATAAGCTATGGGTATTTTTTGTGATTGATATAAGTTTAGTAATACTTGAATTTAACAAAAATATATGTATCTACTTAGTTATTAAAAAACCTAATACCTAACTAATCATACATTATTAGTTTGTTAAACATCTAATTTATTGTTTAAATTGTTGCAAGGATTGAAAAATAAAATAAATTTTTAAATAAAAGGAAGGTTACTAAAATTCTTTCAATATCTCCTGTTTGATATTAAGCAATGTGCTTAATAGGAAATAATCTATATTTTATGCTTATAGGTGTTTTCCGTTTGCTTGAAGTAGACAGCGAAGGCTTTTTTAAAAATAAAAACACGAGAATCTAGAAAAATTAGGGAAAAGCAAAAACTATTCACCCAAGGTAAAACCAACGTCTAGGGAGTGATATCATGTCCAAAAGTTTTTCCAACTACTCGGCAAGGCTTCATGCAAAATGCAAGGTTTGCGAGTCGCCTTCTTCATGAAATTTGTATCACCTCGACGTATGTAGTCCCAGTATGCGCCTTATTTGATATTTTCTCTCTGATATTGCTTTCCCTACCTTCTGCATTGTATGGATCTTGCAATTTGTTTCTTGGAAATTTTGTCGCTGCCAAATTTTCTTATTACCGTAGAACTATAAATTGGCATTTGTATAGTAAAAAAAAACACGGATGAAATTGAGGTGTTCTAAAAGACATTTTGCTGGCAAAATACGTGTAGTATATTATGTCATTAAAATTAGAGCTTGTATACATAGATTGTATTCAGCTGGTGTATTATATGTATATTCATATTGCAGTTCTATGTGATTGGTTTGTTTGAAGAGCTCGTTATCAGCCATAAAAAGATTCAAAAAAAAAAAAGTTTCATAATATTTTATTATTAAATGCATCTAAATGCAATGGATCATGCAAGTACATTATAATATAGTTTTTAAAATATTTTTTGCACTGTCTAAACCATTGACTAATAGTTGAAAGATAAACTGAGCTGATGACTAGGTACTATAGGTAGGTAAGTAACTAAAAGCTCCTGGTTTATGGACATCAATACTAGTCCACACCGTGGCTAGCTGCGTCAGCTGCTACTAGCTAGCCGCAACTAGCCACGGTTATGATAACGAGCGGAGCGATAATGATTTTTTTTTGTTTAGCAAAATATGTAGTTAAATTTACAATAAATATAAATCTGACATTGTCTCCTTAAAGTTTCCAATATATTTTACTGGTTTCCTGCAGTTTCCATTCTCGAATTCCTTGGAAAATTTCTAGTTTCCTCATCAGTCCACAGCTATCCTGCACAAATATCATTTTAGAATCATTAGGCGGTCCAGCTGTCGAACTGCCTTATCGAAAAGCCTATAAACTGCGTTTATAACATATACGCGAAGAATGTAACTGAGAGTAAACAATATTCGATGTTTACTTGTTCCTTTGTTATTGTACCAGTTACCGGTAAAAAATCTGACCCAATTTTTTATAGGATTTATTGTCACATACCTGCTCTCAATTGATTGAAGGTGGCTTCCTTTTTTAAAATTCTTAATAGGCAAAGTGAAATCTCCCAATACGTTTACCACCTTATTTTTTATCGAAAGTGAAACTTTACCTTTGCTTTGTATAGAAAATGTATCTTTCAATACCCAAAGATGTTTATTATGTATTTCTATGTGTTCGAGAGAAATCTGCTATATGACGTATACAAAAGTTGCGTTGGATCATGAATATAGCTTGGTTTTTATCGCTGTCTCTTTATTTATGGAATAATATCCGTTTGTAAAAACTCGATACTAACAAGCTCTGAGTAAAGTAGTTAGTACACTGGCTCGGGCGTGCATGTACACAACCACAATCATTGCCTACTCTACACTTAAGATAAAATTGTAGCCCCAGTCTCGGTAGCTTCCAGGTGAATTTCAAATAACTTGAGCTCAAGCGAGTTGTTTAGATAAAAGGCACATTTATTTTGTCCGCTTTATTTTCTTGTAGCCAAGAAATTTTAGGTATAGTCAAGTAAAATAAGATAAAATAAATCCATTTCGTGCTATAGGTACGTAGATACCTACAAGATATTAGAAGTGAAACTTTTCTGCAAACAGGGAGATTTTTGTGTTCGGTGATGATTGTAAAAACATTTTTTGATAATGTAGGTACTTGACTCATAAAATACGTATGTAATTTTTTTTTTCGTAAAATGTCCGGCCAGTGATTACTTGATGGAAGCCAGTTCAAACCTTACGGTTTCCTTCAGAACTTTCTGTTCGTCTTTTAGAAGTTTTATCTCTTGCGCGTTCACACACTGATACGTGCATCTGTTTTTTTTTTTTTTTATTTAATTTCATAAGTCTTAATTATCTTTTTTATCCAAGCCCCAAAATAAAAACATTGTTTTAGAAGTTTACGAAATTCCAAATGGTTTGCTTATTTCAACTAATTGGCTCATTATTATTCAACGCGAGTCTCGGATATAGATTCCAGTATAGGGATGTAGATTATGAAAAAGAGAAAGAGGGGCGCCATAGTGGAGTTAATCTTTATTATGACTGCGCCATATCCTCGATGTTGTCTTCTGAAACAAACAAATCACTATTAGCTTCATACATAGTTCTTGGCTTCGCAATGTTATTATTAGATATGGTAACTTATCGCGCAGATATCATAAAACGAAGTTTGCTATAGTCAAATCATAAACCAACTGGATATATATTACCATTATGTTATAAGTAAAGGCCAAAACATGATAACGATGAATACTAGTTCCTACGCGATCTTCGAATATCTACAGGTAGGTGCTTATAATAAAACTGTAGAGAGTTCAATTCTGTACATTAAATATATATTCAAAATTAATATCTACTGATGCCAAAAATGCAATCAGTAAATTTTTTGTCTGTCTGTCTGTCTGTCTGTATGTGCACGCATGGGTCAAAAACTACTAAAGGGATTTTAACTAAACTTGATACGATTGTAGTCCATACTCCTGGGCAGGTTATAGGTTATAACGCTAAGACACATAGGAGCTGAGCAGTGACGATAAATTTGAAGCAAGTCGGATGAAAACGCGCTTTTGAGCTCTTATCCTTGCATACTTTTACTCAATCACGCAAAAACGGCTGAACGGTTTTGGATGAATCTGCATGCCAGAGCCAGAGGGTTGCCAGTTGTCAGGGGTACAGAGAAGGACATAGGGTACTTTTTATCCCGGAGTTCCCGCGGGAACTGAGAAATTACCGCAGGTGAAACCGCGGGGAAGGGCTAGTACCTATATAAATTGTGACTAAGTATTTTACTTTACCCGTGGGCTACACTCATCGCAATTACATATTATTTGTTACTGTATATTTATAAGGCGTGTACTTTCTTACAACTATTTTAAGAAAGAGATAGGTAGGTATAACATCGTATAGAGATATTCGCCGGGAATATTCGCGTTATCGTGATAAATCCGGTCAAGGCATTACATCGCTGTACGCACCCAGTTAAGTAACAATCTATATGGGAGAGAGAATATCAAATTTAGCGCCAGATATTTGATTTGAACTCTAGGGCGTTTATGTCATGACGTCTTATTAGGTGCTAACACAAGGAAAAATCAAATAAAGTACCTAATTGATAGGGTTCAAAAGTCTGAAATGTATTTTTTCAGACATTTTACCTATCCTAATAAATATATTAACTCTTTTTGCAATTCATTCGCAGTAGGTAGGTAGGTATAGACAATAACTTATTTAAGAGCAAAATAATTTTAATATTATGCAAGGTGTTTATTGCTTCTGAAAACTTTTGTGAGATATTCACAATAAAATTGCTGTAATAATAATAATAAAACATTATGCAAATGATGGCAATAATGTTTGTTTGCGAAGAATACAGGAATAATTTTCTGTACCGTGAGGGTTGAAATAAGTTTTAAAAATAAAATGAGAATATATTTTCTTTCATTATTTAAATACCTAGTACATATTGTATTAAAACTTTTAAGGATTGATATTTGGCAAGTTATGTATAGGTATAGCTTAATTTTGTGAACTAGTTACTTATTATGGAATTTATAACAGTACATTTATCTACAGTATTATTATCAAAAGTAGGTATATTATTTTTTACAAAATGCTAAACCTACCTATTGCTAAACTTGAAATATTTATTTTCTTAAAACTTTAAACATAATGCTTGCCACTAAAGTTCTTAAAAGAAGAATATAGAAACTTAAACGTCAGCAAGATAGAAACGCACTCTGATTTGTCCATAGTTGGACAAAAAAATGTTACCAGGTAGGTAGGTACTAGTAGTTAAAACACCAGTACAGGATATAGTAATTGTACCTTGCAACGGGATTTATTATATTATTCAAAACGAAATGTTTATTTGATGAGATTGAATCTTCGTTTTCCAATCACGCAAACGGTTGGGACATCGATTATGTTCTAGATAGTGAGGAGTTCCCGAAGAACTCCTGGAATTCATAGAGAGGAGTCCGCGGGGAACCGCTACTTATATAATAAATTAGAACTTAGTTTCTCAAGTTTAGCTTATTCCGTACCCACTCAAACGTCGTGCGTGATAACGCATTGTCTTTATTGGTTATACATTATACAAGGTGTACGCATTGAAGTTTTGATACTTACAGTTAGGTAGGTACGTTACGTTACAGTTTATGCTGGAATTTATTTAATGAAATATAAATAAAATCAAAAAAAACACTGACAAATTACAGACAAAACCCTACTTAAAAACGTGTATTTCTTTATGCGGATAGTTGACTTTATATTAGACTAGCTGTTCCACGCGGTTTCACTCGCATTAATTTCGGAGTTCCCGCGGGAATTCTGGATTACAATAATTTATTTAATAGTTATTCAGGGGTAATGTAGCTTTCTAATGATAAAAGAACTTTTGAAATCGGTCCGGTAGTTTTGAGTAAAATCATAACAAACAAACAAAAAATCAAATCTTTCCTCTTTATAATACCTATTTTTTATTTATTTATTCACAGAAAAGTACATACATAGTTTACCTATTAGTATAGATTTGTCGGCGCACCAGTGGTGATGCGAAGGAAATGAGCGATGACCTTCAAAGTATTAGCCTTCAATAGGTCGGCAAATGGCGCCCTTGATTTTTATATTTTTTTGAAGTTAAACTTCTTTAGTAGCGTTATGAAAAAAATAGCAGTGGCAGAGGGTGACATGAAAGCTACATATTGAAGTTAGCTGCGATGCGCACGCACAAGAACCGTGATGAGGATAGTTAATAACTGTCTCTCAAGATAGGTACCTATGCGCAGTCCAAACGTTGCTATGGCAATTTTATTTACAACTAGTTGTGCCCCGCGGTTTCACACGCGTTAATTTCAGAGTTCCCGCGGGAATTTCGGGATAAAAGTACCCTACGTGTTAATCTGATGTATAAGCTATATTATTGTAAAGTTTTATTTAAATCTGTCCACTAGTTTTTGCGTGAAAGAGTAACGAACATCCATCCATCTATCCATCCATCCATCCATCCATCCATCCATACATAGGTACTTACAAACTTTCGCGTTTATAATATTAGTAGGGAGGATCAATACTCGTTATTAGGTATATTATCAATATATACTTTTTTCGTCTAAAACTATTTTAATGTATTTTTTTAATCTATTTGAGAAGAAAATCGAATACTGATATCGTTCACATTCTATCTTTAACCTTACACCCTGTATATAACCCAATATAACCAATTGAAGCTTGCCAAGAGAAAGTAGGCCGAGATAATTGCACTCCTTAATACTCTCAACCCCGGAACTCTTGTTACAAAACACGATTTAATCCGTTCGTGAACTTTTGCTCATTGCGGTTTAAATTGGATAATCAAATTAAACTTTAAAGATAAGTAGGTAGTAGGTACATAGCACAAAATGATTTGAAGATAATATTTTGTACGTATAAATTTAATCATAATTATAATTAAAAAAAAATGTATTGATAAAATTATAATACAACTAGCTGTGCCCCGCGGTTTCACCCGCGGTAATTTCGGAGTTCCTGTGAGAGTTTCGGGATAAAAATAACCCTATGCCCTTCTCTGTATGCCTGACAACGTGCATGCCAAATTGCATCTAAATCCACTCAGCCGTTTTTGCGTGATTGAGTAACAAACATCCAAACATCCACACTTTCACATTTATAATATTAGTAGGATAAGATAGTTGAGTAATTGAAGTACCTATAATTAATACTTAGTAAAATCAATCAGCAGTAATAGCTATAAAACTTACTATATATATAGTATATCTAAGTATAAAATTTTACTAATACCTACCTAAGAAGCACTAGCAATATTGGTTATCTTTTACATATAAATAAAATTGAAGTGTCAATTAACAGCTTTTCACTAAATGCATATAGGTACTCGTATATTAAATTGTATACTCGTATATTAATTTTACCTATTGTATAGTATTGTACCTGTTGGCAAACCTAATAAATAAAATAAAATAAATAAATAAAATAAAATAAAATACGATTACGACATTTTTTTTCATTTTTGTCTGTCTGTCTGTCTGTTATTCCAGCTAATCTCTGGAACGGTGACCGATTTTAACGGGACTTTAACTGGCAGATAGCTGATGTTATAAGGATTATCTTAGGCTATAATTGTTATTTTAGAAAAAAATTGTTTCTGCGGGAATTCAGAAACTCACGCGGGTGAAACCACGGGACAGAGCTAGTAAAAACTAAAATTATACAATATGTAGGTATTATAAAATCTATTTGGCTATATAAAATGTTTAGAGAGGTAGGTACCTATGCTATCTACACTCGAAAATGTATACCTACGTCACCCATTACTAAAATGCATACAGTTGCAATAACTCACCGGCCATGTTACCGACCTTTCTATAGGTATAGCTGTACGGGTCATTTGAGCTATGTAGTGATCTCTTTTCCTCAAGCGAGAAGAGCTATCTTGCTATCTCCCCAAAAACTGGTCCCCTGCATCAAATTAGGACAGCACGCAGGCGCGGTGTATCAATGTCAAATCAATTCTTGTAGGCTGGTGCAACCTGCCATAGAACACTATTTTTAGATAAAAACATGATGTCAACATTTTTAAATTTACGCTCCTATACAATTAAAATCTTACGACGAAGATATGGGCTTTGGTCTAAGGAGAGACCAATCAAATGGTCGTATCAAATATTTTGTAATTTCATAAGGAAATTATTTTTGTTACAGAATAAAATGAAGCTGGCTTGCAGAAAAATTTGGGGTAAGTGTTATAGTTGAAAAGTTATTCATGAATAAGAATGTTAATAACACTTAAGTCTATGTTCGTTTTTGAACTATTCAATGTTTCATTAAAAAATGCTTTCATTAAAAGGATTAATGAAAACTATTTTTTTGATTTTTTGTATCTCATCCAAATAATCAAAAAAATAGTTTTCATACTATGGACATATTAATTGGGTACCTATGTTTCTACCTAGTTGCCAATTGTTAATGAGCAGCGGTAATAAAACCCTAAATTTTTTAAAGGTTAGTCAACTAGTATAATAATTAGGATTATAATTATAATCCACTTCACAACGCACAGATCTACTTGATCCCACACTAAGCTATGAGCTTGGGTCGTGGAAACCAAGCAAACGTGGTATATACCACATATTATTACATATATATTATACTGGAAAATGGAACCCTGTGTTCATCACACAATATACTTCCACCGGGAATCGAACCCGGAACCTCTTAATTAGTGGGTAGGCATGGTGACCTATATACGGCGCCACGGACCACGGAATAAATAAATTGGCAATAGTATAATCAGTAGTAGGTACCGAGTAAGATCAGAGACAACAAACCATAATAATTAGATATTATATCAATGTATGCAATCATAGACCAGAAGCCGACACCGTATTCTTTACGAGTGGCTTGATAGACTCATTACAGTCTCACTACGAAGAGCCACAACGAGCCGAAACACATCCAATTTCCCAACCTTCCATTTATTGATATTGACTCAGTGAGGACGCCTCGTGAATGTCTTTATCCTGGAATAAAAAAAAAATTACTGGAATTGGCAATTATAAAAAAAAAATATTAACAAATTCCGGAGCCAGTCACGAAACTTGTAGATAACTTACGCAGCTAAAAGTGTAAGAGCAGTATTTTATTGGAAGAGCTTTGTAGTAGAGCTCTTTAGATAAAGTAACGCATGTAAATATTATTATATACATCGTGTTAATGAATTAACTGAAAACTAGAAAGTAGTTTGCTCAGAATCAACTAGCGAATCGATCGCTCTATGTTTTAATATAGGTTATATTTTTTCACTTTTATTAGTCCATGTCTAAATTATTTATAATACAATATTTGGCGCGTACGCCGCCGCCCGTAGCAAAAAATCTAACCGGCTGGCAGGTGCTGTGCGGGTGTAGCGCTTGGAATTGTGGAGATAGTTCACCTCCAAATTAATGTTGAATAACTTTTAAAGTATAAATTTTTTCGACATATTTTAATAGTTTGTTATTGTTTATTTTTTTAAATGGGTTGTTTCGGGTTTTCAGTTAATTCATTATCACGTTGTAATCATTTTATATATAATAATTTTACGAAATGTCTAGTCGTCCACTAAGCGGATTTTTAATTAGTCGTCCACGAAACTACATAAGAAAATGCACAAAAGAGGTTGTCAATATATTGTAAATATATCACCGTAAAATTGTAAATACCGTTAGATTATAATATATCTCGCGAGATTGTAAACTCTCAAAAGATTGTGAACCGTAACATACTGCTTACAATTTAATACATTAAAATTATGGCTAGGTTATGTTTGTACTGCTGACCAAGTCTCGCGAGCTGAGTGAGCGTAGCGAGCGTGCCGCGGCAGCGATCACGATCACGATATTCACGATCTTTTGAAAATTTATAATCTCGCGAGATAGATTATAATCTAACGGTATTTAAAATTTAACAGTGACATATACAATTTATTTTTGAGCAAATATTGTACCCATATCATATTAAAAGGTTTTTAAATCGGCATGCAAATCTCATGACAAAAAAGAACGTTAGAAAAGATCAATACATTTTGCGTTTAGCGGACGATTATTCGTCCGCTTAGTGGACGACTATCAACAGCCATAATTTTATTGTTGCATTGAAAGGTTTTTTTTTTTAGATAGGTCCTTTTTTTAAATTATTATTTACTGTAGATAACATTTTAATGTAATTACTACTATTTTTAATTTATTCTGTATATTTTCTCGGTTTACTTACTTAGGTACTAATAGCTCTTCTAGCACGTAAATATTATATCAAAGTTTTCTATATTTTGCGGTATCACTTATTATCATCAAACCTAACGCCAGATAAGCTCAAAGTGATACGTGACTTGCGAAAAATAGTAAGTTGGATATTTCATCTTGAACATATCGGATTTATACTCTACAGGCATATAGAGCTCCAATGGATAAAGTTGTATCCATCTGCTTATTAGGCACTCGTATCTAAATTGAGTTTATTTTATCGGATGAAGACTTTTTTTTCATAATACATCACATCAATATGTAAAAAGAAAAATTAAATAATTTGCAGGCATAATTAGGTTTAACTTGAAACAAAAAGTTAAAGGAACAAAAAATAGGTACTTCAGAGTTTATCGACTGTAAAGTCTTCAAGGTCAATATCAACAGAACAGGTCAATGAACTGTCGCTCGTGTCATTTGTTTTTGCTATATATAGCGTTAAATAATATTTTTTGAAATTTTTGATGAAAATAAATTCCCGTTTTTTTTATCCGGCGGCGTGACTACCAAGTTAACATTTTATTTTTATCAATATTTAATTATCTTTTTTATAGGTATTATTTCACATACCTTTGTAGAAGTGGGTGTAGGTATATTTTATGTATGCAATTAGTCTGAACCTTGTCGTTATTTAATCTATATCTACTAGAGTTTGTTTTTGTACATTGTAACTTGAAATGATGTGCATACCACTGATTAGCATGCTTGTAGGTATGTGCGTATGTCACCAATTTGATTAGGTACTGCCTAAGCTATGCTGTTGGTGTGCCCAGAGAGAAGTTGGTGTGCCAATAAATAAATAAATATCTAAAAATGCTATCCAGCAGGGCTATGCCGGCAGCCTTTTGGGCACGCTACCAGCTGTGGAGGATCTCGGTCAGATTTTTTATTGTGTAAATATAGTAAGTTGTTATTTTTCTCATAAAACTATGTGACCTATTATCGTCGAAAAATATCATCGAAGATGTATAAAACTATATGACTGTATTATACCGGTTGAAAATCTTGCATGAATTCAAAAACGGAATTCCAAAAGCCAGTATCGACTCGCACATTTGTATTTACATAATTACACGAACGGTTACCGTTCGAAAATGGAACCTGTCTGTCAAAGTGGAATAAACGAAGCCAATCAGAGATAAATAACCGGCGCGCGGCGGTCCGCGAGCGCGCCCGTTTCATTTGCATGTCAATGACGCGGGGTCGTGGGGGTGGGGGGAGAAGCTGGGTGGACGCGCGGGTGCGCTTGGTGGGGGGACGTGTAGGCACAACAATGCGCCTTACCTGAGTCCTTATTCACTATGACCATAACATGGCGCGTTGAGATAATGCAACAAAAATTGTTTTTCCCTGGTGCGCAAAGAAGTTTCAATAAAAAAAAAATACATTTACAACATGTTTTAGGGCAATACAGAATCTTAATATCTATTATTTTGGCACCCGAAAAGTTTAGGGTTGTGTTTTTGGGACGCGCATTAAATAATGTTGTTGGTCATAGTGAATAGGCGTCCTGACGGCGCGCGTACCTATGCCAAATACGATAAGACATCGTGTTTTCGTATGGATATATTATGCACTAATTTTGCACGTCTATACCTACATGGTACGTTTAATTTCGATCTAAAGCCTTAGTTCTTTTCCTAGCCTTGTTCTTATAATTTTTATATTCATCTAATTATTGTGAGAAACCTCTAAAAAACCTAAATTAATTTATTTTTAATGCAAATATAACAATATTATACCGTAAATGACTCTGCCTAAAGGATTTTTTTGTAATTTAAACTTCCGGATCTAGAAACTTGAATTTTGCACAAGGTTTTATGATTTCGACATAGCATAAGAAAAGGTTTTATCAACCCCAAGAAAAGGAAAATATTTTAGTTTTAGTCCTGTAGGTAATAATATGTATAGCATATAATATGCAAGTTTTCATTAAAAAAGTATGCGGATGTTTTTTATTGTTATACTAGCTGTTGCTTGTGGTTTTCGGGATAAAAAGTAGGTACCCTATGTCTCTCTCTGTACCTCTGACAACGTGTAGGTATGCAAAATTTACTGGTAATCGGTCCAACCGTTAACGTGACCAAGGGAAATATGGATACAATTCTATTTATATAGATTTTGTTTAAGTAGATTGAATTTGTAATGAATTATTTTATCAAAAATGTCTTTGACGAGTAGAAATGTTAGAGGAAATGATATTCGGCCTCGGTATAATATTCCAATCGGCTGATGCTTCGATACCATCCCACTGCTGTAGGTACGTGTTCTTAGTAAGGTCAAAGAAGATGGAATTTATTAGTACTAATATAATAAGACTTGCTTGTTAGCCTATTATACGTGGTAACAAGCACACTGCATTATTGATTTCATTTGACTTCTTATATTTTATTCAGTAGGTAGTAAGTTAACAAAGATATGTTTGGACTACTTATATTTTTAAAGAGTTGACCAAAGTTTTATTAAAATGTGAAATTTTTAAAATTCACTCTATAAGTAGGTAGGTAGTAGATAAACTAATGGAATATTATTTTATAAAATTAACAATATAAAGTTGTTTTTCATACAAATTAGGGTTTTTTCTTGAAGTTACCATTTTAAGATTAGACAACGTTAATAAGAAAAAGGATTCAAACCAAAAAGTAAGAAGTCTCCTTATAGAAGAAAATGTGTTTCATTGTACTCTTCGCAAGCTCATGCAATTTTAACGTTCTAGCTGGACATTTGTAAAAGAGTTTAATTTTTCGTTAACACTGGTTGATACATAGCGACTAGCAACTGAAAGGTGTCACACATCTGTATTATAATCTATGACAGAGGTCGGTTACATTCCAGCTATCGGCGGGCGACGCGTCGTTCCGCCTCTGGAATCCATTGGTCGGGTACGTGACCTTCGCTTTCCTCATAATGCCACTACGTTTCGCAAAGGTATGACGTTTTCAACCATAATATATTCGGCATCTACCTCGGTTCTAACGTAGCCATAGGTGTTTTCTACAGTCTTACCTAATGCATTTTCGCTTGACTATACGGCAAAATAGGATGTTGTTTGCAAACTTAGGTACAATCCCCGACTTGTGGAGAACAACTCGTTGTTTTGTTCTTATAAAATAGTTATATTTAAATTTCGTTGAATCATAAAAAACGTTAAGGAACGGTTTATACAAAGTTAATACCTACGGTTTACCTATTATTTTTTTTATTTAAGTATTTATTTTATAGAAAAAAGTACAAAATTTTTACAGAGTCAGACACAAAAACCTGCTATTGTTATTATACCTACCTTAGAAGGTATCAGTAAGCTTTATTAAACTCATACGTACAAGAGCTCTTTTCGTACTCTCCTGGGTATTAACTTCGATTTTTTTATCAATCAGCTGTTTCTTAGCTCGTATAATGGCTTAACGAATGAAGCTTTCCCAACCCCGAACCCTTTCAACGTCGTGTTGTAGATAATCCACTAATACATATCTATAGGTAGTATAGTATACTTAGTATAGTATCTGTTTAGATCTACATATCGTATTGATTAGGCAAAATAATTGGAACCTCGAAAAATAAACTTCGGTAAAGAAATACCTGGTATAAAAAATTTAATCAAATTACGTTATTAGTAAACTTTCTAAGATTTAATTTAACACTAATAATAATAATTTATTAATATTCGTACAATCGTATTCAACTTGTTACTAGATACTAGTATCTATAGGTATACATCTACATACATAAAGGAAATAATTATAATATATAATTTATTTAAATACAAGTACCTAAATAATCGCTTCTGGAATTAAAGGAACTTTATGTGATTATAACTATTTAGGTAATTATTAAATACCTATTAGTCAGTTAGTAACTTTTTGTTTCTATTCTACCCGCTACCTATAGGTATAGGTATAGATATATAATTTTAGTACATATATTAAAGGATTAGATATTCACATGTAAGTTTATAGGAATGTAAATAAATTAAAGTATTGGTAGCAGAACGGCTTACATAATCATCACGTGTTGCAAATATGGAAATAGGTGAGTTTATACGATAGGTAAAGTAAAGTAGACTAGCCTAGGTGTATAGGTAGGGTAGCCGGTTGATGTAACAAATATGGACCGTGGCGATATGGGTGCAGGTTTTATATTATTGAGGCTCAACGACACGGTCGCACCGCACCGGTGCCATTTGCCCTGTTTACTCGGTAAAACCAGAAAAATATTGTCATCTGACATCCGATGTGAAGCGAACCGAAACGTTACGTAGTAAAAATATGTATTTGTGATGCTATTTTTTTTGTTTATGATTGCGTACTTTAAAATGTTCGACGGATGAGTGGATTGGACCTTTAAATTTATTTTTTGTTGATAAATTTCCAAAAATCTTAATAAGCTACTGAAATTGAAAAATCCTAAAACTTTACTAGATGGCCCGCAGAATTACACCCGCGTGTAAACTTCTTAACCACCGCCCTATTATAAAAAATGCTGTAATTGTTTCTATAATGGTTAAAATGAAATCCCAAATACTGAATCGAATGACATCAAAAGTTTTGAATGAGCTCCGATGAGTCAGTGAGGAAGCCTCTTTATTATAATGATGAAAAATGTTAAAGAAAATTAGATTAGGTAAGCTTTAATATACTTAATATGTGACACACCTGACCTACAACTACTTAATACTAGCTGTTCCTCGTGGTTTCACCTTCAAAAATTTTGGAGATTCTGCGGGAATTCCGGGATAAAAAGTACCCTAAGTATGTCTTTCTCTGTACCCTGAAAACGAGTATGCAAAACTTCATGATGATTAGTTCAGCCGTTAAGGCGTGAAAGCGTAACAAACAAATAAATAATCAAACTCACTTGCATTTATAGTAAGGATTAGGTATTTAGTTCTATACAATAATACCTACCAACTTTAAGAAACGAGCCCACTCATTCTTTAAAGGTCGGCAACACACCTGCATGCCTTCTGGTGTTGCAGATGTCTATGGTCGGCGGTTTGCCCCCTAATCTGTAAAAAAAACATATTTTCATATTTTCTGCTAACAATATACCTACCTATATAGTGTTGATTTATCTTTCGACCGACCGAATGGCAAGCCTTCCCACTCATCCAATATGAAAATCAAAACATTTGTGTTTCTTCAGACTAAGCGCTCCGTTGTAGGTATGACACACTCGAATTGTGTGTGTGTGTGTAGGATTCATCTCACATTGGATAAAAACAAGGGGATTTGTTTGGACAAAACACGCATGCTTGATTATATTTGAACATACATATTCCTATGTCTCGTGTACACAGTATAATAAGTCTCTCGGGACAACAAATGGAGCCGAAAGGAAAACCATCGAGTGCCGTACCAAAGACATTCTAACGTTTTACGTGAGCCGGGTATGAGATGTATGGAATAGAATGGCCGGAGGAAAATCTCTTGAGCAGTATTAAGGCAGGTAAGGTACCGATTCCCAAATGGTTGGATTTTCTCTTATTGCACAGTGGTGTCTAGGTAGATAGGTATGTATTTTTCTATGCGACTGAGAAATTGAAAGTCGATAGCCGGATAGAAACATAAACGGAATATGTTGTCGAAATGAAAAGAAAAATATTTGCCACGGCGAATATATTTGGTATTCTATCATACCTACTACTTTGTGGGTGTTATATTCTGAGAAGTTTATTTATAGTTTCTATAGGTAGTGTGCTGTTTACTCAATTTTTGTGCAAAGACCACCACAGATTATACTTATAGGTAGATCGGTTTCGCGTAACTTGTGCAATAAACTTAAGTCTGAAAACGCAATAGAAATCTTTCAATATTTTTACATAACTTTGTTAGAATGAGTTAATAAAGGTGGTGAATTAGATCTCAGTTTAATTAAAAATCGTATCCTTATAATTTATTTACAAGAAAATAAAATTACAAATTCACCAAATCGTCAATGTAACTTAAAACAAACAGTTAGATAGGTATCTACCTATTCGTTTCTTAATGCAAGTCGTGCCAAAAACTGATCCTTTACATTACCGTGTGGCAGCTGAATTTTGTTTCAAGTGTCTTTCGTCTGACGATGTAACAAAGTATACAGTTTCACGAAATTATGCCTTGTTAGTTAAGTCAGAGAGTCTACTATATTTTATAGACATGTTAAAATAAACTCAGTCAGAATTCAAAGAAAATTGAATCTTGTTTACATAAATTTAAAGGTCATTATTGTTTGTACAAGAGGTTCAAAGACGCTTGCGGAGACGGGCTTGCCAAATATTGCGTCCCTTATTTATGTCCACTCGAAAGTTGGTGTAACTACGTCCACGTCGATTTTCATAAACAACTTTTTTGTAGGTACTGGTAAAAATATTGATTAAAATAAAGGGAATTTTAATCATGTCTTTGTTCTAAATTTTTAAATAATGATATTTAAAAATTTACAACAAAGAATAGAGGTATCATAGATGTTTAGAGCTTTGATGCAAGAACGAGTAAAGATTAAAGTACGTAAAATGATTTGCTTGTAGGACTTTTATTAATATTATCGAAAGTACCTATCATCGAGTATTGGGAGCTAAGGGGTTACGTGCCCAAAAAAAAAACTACCATGAGTAGGTACACGCCTATATCTTGCACGTTTACTGTCGGAATGAAATTCTGTTGAAATGTAGCGGAATGGAAATTACCCTACAATATCCCGCAGCGATGGGACGTCTTTTGTGAAAACATAATACCTACGGTACTTGGAGCTTTGCTTCGTCCTACGTTGTTCTTAACTGTCGCGGGAGGATGATGATACGCCGTTACCAACATTCATAGAGTACAAGGTTAGACGAGCGAACGATATATTTACAAAAGACAATACATTGCTATTTCGTGTTCGATAAGAATAAACTTTCGTACCATTCTTTTGTATGAGTAATGCCTCTCTACCACGATTGTACTTATATAGATAAGCTTTGATCACGAGTTACACTAAGGTAAGCTGTCACAATTCGTAATGGATGACCTACTTTTAATTTCATTTATTTTTTCTCTATTTGCAATAACACTCAGTAATTTCATTTTTAAAGTGTGTTTAACTTTTTTGTACACGATAGGAAAAATTAATTCGATAGGTACGTTACGTAGGTACTTACATCTTCTTTGTAAATAAACATGAATGTTTGTATGTTTGTCATCTATGTGTTTCTAAACCGTTAGTCCGATGGTAACTTTTGCGGGTTGTTTTGCCTGCGTCCGCAAAAGTTCCAGTTTAAAGAGATCCTGCGGGAATTCCGAAACTCACGCGGGTTGAATCTCTGAAACGGTTGGACCAATTTTGACAGGACTTTCACTGCTATATCCTAGTCCTAGTAATATTATAAATGTGAAAGTGTGAATGTTTGGATGTTTGTTACTCAATCACGCAAAAACGGCGGAACGGATTTGGATGAAATTTAGCATGCACGTTGTCAGGGGTACAGAGAAGGACATAGGGTACTTTTTATCCCGGAATTCCCGCAGGAACTCCGAAATTACCACGGGTGAAACCGTGGGGCATAGTTAGTATATTATAAGAAATACCTAAATTTGCCTACCTTGGAGTTCCTGCGAGAATTTCAAAACTCATGCGGGTGAAACCGCGAAGCACAGCTAGTTTGATATAAAAATTTTCAAGTGTTTTCCATTAAATTAATTTGTTTCGTTATTAACACAAGCAAGTTTGTTTTTATGCTTATATACTTACGGTCAATAACTTTATGGGCAAATAAATTTATATTCTTAAAGACTTATCATTGCTTAAGCTAATGAAAAAGGTGATTTTTCGCCACCAGTACACCAAATATATAGTTTTTTCACTTTCATGCTCTGAAAGTGCTTTTTTGTGCAGGATATAGGCTGCACAAAATCGAATTTTGTGCACCAGTGTATTAACGTGTCTACTCATAAATGTATCTATAGATTAACAAAAAAATTAAAACCGACTTCCAAAAAAGCTAAAAATAACAAAATACCGATTTAATCAAAAAGACAAAAACACACGTAATATTATTATTGGTTTGGGCTACCACTGATCGGTTTGAATTCGGTGACAAGCCCGCAGGAGTTGTTCTGCTCACGAAGAGCTGGTGGCAGGAGTCGACTTAGCCCAACTACCCCCTCCATATTTGGCTTGTCACCGACTTCATACCGATCAGTGGTAGCACAAACCAATAATAATATTACGTGTGTTTTTGTCTTTTTGATTAAATCGGTATTTTGTTATTTTTAGCTTTTTTGGAAGTCGGTTTTAATTTTTTTGTTAAAAATTTGTTTATTTCTTGCTTTTTAGTGAGTCGGTTTGTAATTTATCTAAGTTACAATAGCCTACTGTCAACTGCTCATAACCTTTTACAAAATATTGCTTTTCCCGATGCAGGGGCGTTAATTTTTGAGGAGTTCTGCTGGTGCACCATCATCAGTTCCACTTCACCATATACATTATGACGAACATAAATTGTTTAGAAACCACATTAAAGTTAATGAATCGGAATCTGTGAAATACCTATTATTTAGTAGTTTCGATGACCATCTGCGGTCTTCATCATCAGTTCCACTTCTTCAAATTTTACTTTCCAAAAGCAAATAAACGATTTACTATCAAAAATACCCAAATCGCCATGGGTGTGCCTATAAATTTTGAAGAGTTCCCTCGATTTCTCCAAGATCCCACCATCAGATCCTGACTTGGTGACAATGTGACCAATTCGGAAGTATCTCCTTTCAAACAAAAAAACAATTTTCCAAATCGCTCTAACTAGGACCCCTGAAAGACGTATTATTGTTGAGTAGTTCCGATGACCATCTGTGGTCTTCATCATCAGTTCCACTTCTTCAAATTTAGCTTTTCGAAAGCAAATGAACGATTTACTATAAAAAATACCCAAATCGCTATAGGTGTGCCTATAATTTTTAAAGAGTTCCCTCGATTTCTCCAAGATCCCATCATCAGATCCCGACTTGGTGGCAATGGGACCTAATTGGGAGTATACCCTTTCAAACAAAAAAAGAATTTTTCAAATCGGTCCAACCGTCTTCGAGTAATCGGTGAACATACATAAAAAAAAAAAAAAAAAAAAAAAAAAAAAAAAAAAAAAAAACATACATACAATCGAACATAGAACCTCCTCCTTTTTGGAAGTCGGTTAAAAATGAGCCATACAGCCAAATACAATAAGAAGTTCATAGATAGAATTTGTTATTTTATAATATTTACTTTAATTTTTTTGCCTTATGTGTTTTTAAGACATAAATACTGTTAATATGCCGGGAAAAACAATTTTCTTCCATATTGAAAATTGTACTAATTTTACTTTGAATTTTAATTAAAGAAATGTTATGTTATACTACTATTCTATTTCCTCCCAATCGAAGTGAAAAGCAGAGTTTATAACTCGTCCACAAAACCATTTTATCCTAGACATTGCTAAAAGTCTCGGATAAAAATGGTTCGTTTTGTGCACTTGTTGTAAAATCTACTATTATGCATTCGAAGAAAAATAAGTACACAAAAAGAAACTTCAGAAATACATATATTATAGAATATAGGTATGTACCATTATACCTATAGCTCTCGTACAAAACATCTGCCTTATATCGAGCCGAATAGTAAACAAGACTAAAGGCCTTATTTTAAGGCCGGCAGGGTAGGGATTGTGGCGAATCCGATGTGTGAACCCCAACTCGTGAGCTTAGATTCATTACCTACTGCTATAATACCGATGGCTTTCTGTGGATAACCCTTGCGCAGCCTTGTATTTTGCACATGTTCAAGAACTTTTCTAAAATAAAGAAGTTATTGATTGATTTTATATCGAACACAATTAACTTGATACCTTTATTACACTAATATTATCTAGGTATTGTATATCTATAAATAAAATAATTATGATCAAATATAGGTACCTTAACTCTACCATTATAGTCTTTAGGTAATCTTGATGAAATAAAGCTTTGTCTCAAGTTTCTGCTGTAGATTAATTTAATTAGATTTTACTATTTCAATCTGCAGATATTCTAATTACATTTTTAGATGTGTTTTCTTTCCTATTTGTGAGAAATCATGAAAAGAAAAGAAAGAGATCGTTTTCTTTGATGTAGGTACCTACTTATATCAATTTTAGCTAAAGAACTAGCTAACTAGAAGCGTAACAAAAAAATATTTAGTATTTATAATATTAAGGATGGTTAAATAAAATAACATTTGAAAAAGGTATTTTTCATCTTAATTATTATTTATTATGCACAAAACCGCTGGATATACCTATCGGTACCCAACGAGTAAAATAGATACCTATATCCCACGAATACTTTATACTGTAGATATCTTCAAATATGACTATGTCTAGATAACGGTCGACGGGTAAAGTGCACTCTGAGTCGACTGATCTGAAATGTCAACGGTGTAGGTATAATGCACACCACTATTGGGCTGCGTCATACGCCTCTCTATTATAACCTACGTGTCTACCTATATCATTACATCTGGTTTCCATTAGGCAACACATTGTGCCCGCTGTTTTATTAAAACATTATGACAAATGAAATCATATTTTGTGCGACGATTATAATAGTGCCTAAATAAAAGTACCTAAAGGCAGGTTTTGTTAAAACATAATACTCATATTTTTTAGTTTCTTTACTTTTAATAACTAACGAATTCACAATAAACTTCGAACACTAACTACTACTACTACTACTTTTTACTACATACATTATATTATTCTCCAAAATAATGCCACTCTATTATGTTATGGACTCTATTTATTATTATTTTTTCTTTATTATTTATTATCTTTAACTAGAAAATAGTTATTTTTGTAGATATTTTATTTATTTATGTGGAGAGAAAAACACTAATTATTAAATATAAGAAATCTTTTTGCTATAAATATCAATTTGAACCCTTACCTAAGATTCTCACTGAATACCTAATCGAGCGAAGAAGACTCTGTTACTATGTGCTAACCGCAAAAATTTTAAATGTCTATCCGCCGCACTCAGAGTCGACTTTAATGATTAATTAGTTAAGTATAGATTTTTAAAACAAAACTGCCGTATACTTAACTAAGTAATCATTAAAGTCGACTCTGAGTGCGGCGGTTAGACATTTAATTTTGTTTTTTCTCAAGTCCGTAGATTACAAAAAAAATATTTTAAAGATTTAATAAAATAGCATTTTCAATCCTCCAAGTCAGTTCATAGTGCAGGTTCAGTAATTGTTAACTTCGTCTCTATATAATTATTAACCTAGAATCTACTTAAAACTTTGTTAATAAATAAATTTATAAAATTAATTGAGAATTAGGAACTGAGCAAATTTTAGTGTTGAATGGATAATAGCCACAAATCTAATGGAATAATCAAAGAAGTTCTATATTTTACTCCAAAATCAAACGGGTCACGGTGCGGCGAAAAAAATTAGAAACTCCGGCTCCTATTGTGTCAACTGTCAACCCTTGTAAAGAAACTGGGCCAATAGTGTCGAGCTATTTTTGACAATGAACTTTTTCCACCAATCGATATGGAATGACAAAATGGCCGCTTTGATACAAAAAGAGTAATTAGAAAGCGGTTAGTTCTTAGAATCTTTTGTTAGTCTACTGCACTTAATGCAAATAGTCTCACAATAGACTGCTTTTGTTTTATGATCTTTATTATCTTTATGATTTTGATTGGTATTATTTCTAGTAATAATACGGAAAATAGATTTATAAGAAGTATTTTAATTTTCTCAAAAATATGTAAGAGGGTATCAAAACGTAGGTACCTACTTAGTTATTAGTTATTTAACTAGGTATAGGTACCTACCTGAATATTTGAATCGGAAAAAAATATATAAAAATATTAAACAAAATTTACTTCGAATAGTAAATGGCTTGTAAATTAATAAAAGATATTCTGAGCATTAGTAGAAACTGCCCATCGAATAAGTACCTACCTAGGTAGATATTATCGTATCTGATAGAGTCACGAATCAAAACTAATCGATTTTTGCAATTTCAGGCACGCGTAAATAAGTTTTCATTTATCTCAATTCGTAAACAAAACGATACGCTTATACAAATATGAACATCTATGTGAATCTGTACATAACAGTAGGTACTCACGAGTATACACGCAATACAAATTATGTAATAATATTTGGAGATAAGTCAACAAATGAGACTACTTACGCCATCTTTTGTTTATAGTAACAAAATCATTTTACGTAAAAATGTTGTAGTGTGCATTTAGAATTAAACACGTGCACTCACACAAACGCTGTGCTACGCTTGCGCTACACACGCTGCGAATGTTTATTTACAAAATACAATAGAAGATGTGTGCGTTTCGTTCATGGACTGTGTATCGGTACACTATGTTTATTTGTGTGCGGAGCAAGTGTTTATCGGTTTATATTTACGCGTAAGGATAGGAGCACACAAGCGAAAGCTTTATTCTAAGGGGACTACCCGTAGCGTCATCTAGCAGAACTTTGGAGAACGATGACGTAAGTACGCTGCTGTTGTAAAGAGGCGTACCCGAATTTGGTCGAATAAGGTGTTTTAAATTTAATAAATACCTACCCATTTACAATATATTCTTATGAGCTTGCTTATAGGTAATTCAATACTTAATAAGATTAAACTAATAGGGATGAAGAGTTTTATAAATTTAAGATATAGTTTTGATAGGTACTTATCTATAGTTTTATATTAGATTTGATTTGGTTTGATAACAATGAAGAAATGAAGAATCTATTTTATTATACCTACGCATAAATATATGTAAAAGCAAAAACTAACTGATCGAGAAACCGCTGGGTCTAGGATCATGAAATTTCAAACAAATATTCCTTGAAAAACATTAACATGTTTTTCGGGAGACGTTTCTGGTCAAGAAATTTCTAGATCCAACCATTTCATTTTTTGAAGTTTAATCAATACCCGTGGAAAATCCGAAATCACCGTTAGCTAGTGTAATTAAATATCTATTAAAAATATTTAAAATATGTTCGACAGTTCATTAAATTTTTTTACATCCTATTTATCAAGGAAAAGTCTGATAAGATGTTTGGATGTCTGTTACGGTATCATATAGATCCCGGTAAACTGATTAGAATGAAATTTAGCTCATCAATAGAATGTGTTCTAGATTAACACATAAAATTGTTCAACTTAAGTTAAATATTCCTAAGAAAACCTTTGAATTCATACGGGTAAAACCGCAGGGAACAGGTGGTATTTTATTGACAGTAAATAAATAAATAAATACTTATTTCCCAAACTCTGAAATAAAATAACGATAGAACTCAATCATAAATAATGATGTGCAACCGGATATACGAAATTTTAGTTTGAAGACCACATACCTGCCTATTATTTTTCAGCAATAAATTAATTTCTGATTAAAAAATAAATTGTTGCTTTTTGGTGTTTTGTTTGTTAAAATTTTGATATTTTCATGATGAAACCAATAATATTCCAACTTAAAACTATGTTATTGATTTTGTTTATTTTAATATATAAATAAATAGTGCAAGAAATTTTCAGTTACCTCCTTATTAACTGAGAGCGTGCGTAACTTAAAATAGAATAAAAAAGACGTCCTCCACTTAGGCGGATTGTGCTCGTTCGGAGTGTTACCATGCGTATTATATGTGCCAAGGTTGAGATTTTGCCTTCAAACTTATCAATTTAAACGAAGTAGGTATAACGACATTGATGAATTAATTAGCGCATGTCACAAATAAAAAGGTACCGAGTTCGTTTTCCGGTAAGAGCGGACTTGTTGTGGATTAGTATGTTATGATATATGATTATTATTTATACTTTTTATTAATTCTTATAATGTACTTAGTTAAATGTAATTTTATAATATACCTAAGTATAGGTATGTTAAAATTACAAAGAAAATTACCTTTTACTAGTGTAATCTTACATAATAAATAATTTACTATAGTACCTAGATACGTTTGGATTCAAATATTATTTCTCTTTTTGAATTGTTCAGTGTCGGTGTGTAGTTGACTGAAAAACTAAATAACTAATTTGCAAATAAATGACATCATTCAAACTAGGTATGTGCGGCCTTCTTAATATAAGTACAGTTTAAGATATCAAAGCGAACATCAGTACTATCTGTCTTTTTTTTTTTTATAATCATAACGACATTCATCATCATTTTTAAAAATAACATACCTACTAATGATTAATAACAAAACATGTCTTTACTAATAATTTATTTGTCTATTTTATGTATACAATAACGATAAATAAATAAAATTTACATCAATTACAATTGATTAAAAATTACCTCATCATTTTATATAATAGGCACCTACTAATGCTTATAAAGGCATCGAAATACGAAACATTAAGATCACCATCCATTATTGTAATTTTTAAAACCTATTATCGTCCATAAGTAAGTAATGAGAAAGAAGTTTTTATATTACACAAACCGAGCATATATTTTCTCTTTCTACTATATTAATTTTTGCCGCGTATTTCATGATTTTTTTGACAAAGCGGATTTAGTACCAGGCAGATCTGTATTTTGACGTCCAATTGCACGAAATTGGTGCAACTAAATGTATTTTTAGTATAACCTATTTATACTCAGTAGGTAGGTATTACAATTTTCAATATCATATTCGAGGACAAGACTGAACGCAACTATATTTTCTTGTTGCAGCGTGATTAGAGTTCATTGACATTTCTCTCAGCAGACGACATGTCGAGGGGTCCATGGCCTTCCCTCTCTTTCGTTCTTGTGAAACTGAGCGAGACAACTTTAATGTTGAATATAATGAGATTGTCGCCAACATTTCTTGGTAACAGGTGTCAAATACTGGCATTTGGCATTCAGCCGATCAGCATATTTGAAGGTCAAGAAAGAAGAAGATAGGACCTATATTATATTGAAAGGCAATCCTTACTGAACGAGAGTACCTACTTAAGTAAATTTTCTAAACAATGATTTCATGTTCAAATATAAAAAAAGTTTCACATGATTTTTGGTACTAAAATTATTTTAACAATCATGGTAACAATGTTAATTCAAAATTAAGCTAACATTTATGATGTGTTGTATATCTATATTTGTCCTTAAAATTATTATCTACTAATAAATTGTTCTCTAAATTATTCATTTTTTCAACGAAAAAATATTTTTTTTCTTTTCCTATTATGTATCTATTATTCGTTAAAAGTATAAAATTAAAAAAGGTGTTTTTTAATAAGGTATTATAATTTCGATGAAAAAAATTATATTTTTCCAAAAAAAATCTAAAAAAAAGTCGTCAACGGCAGGTCTTATCAGCTATCACTATACAACACAATACGTAGAGAACAACAATATTATATTTCTATCCCATTCTCTTTTATGGTCTTGGTTTAGGGAGAAAGGGAGACAAAAAGCATAATTACGCTCGTCGATAAGAAGAATTTACCCGTATACGGGCTCCATCAGATGCTTTGGGACGAATCAGATCAGATAGACGGGCTTAAGAATAAATTTTAATTATTGTTCTGGTGTTTTGAGAGAAATATATGAAATATCTTGCAAGACTAATTTGATGAATTCTGCAGCTAAAAAGCTATCGCAAAAATAAAAATCTGCAGATCAAAACCTATCTAATGCTACCTCCAGTAGGTTAAGGAATCATTGTAGTTTTTGTGTTATAATTATTAATTCACAAATAAATTGTTAGTTAGAAATTACGTTTCATATAATTACCTACCTAATAGATTATTATTAAAATAAAAAATATGCGTACCTACCTATTTGTATATAACATTACACAAACACCTTTTTCAAAATTGAAAGGGTGGTTATTCCAGCCAACGAGATTTCAAAATTTTATTAGTACATAATATTTTCTTTTTAGTACTTAATTATTGCCACTTCTTCGTCCCGTAGCCTTCGGTACAATTCCAAAAGTCTCCAAGGATTTCGAATAGATGGCGTTAGACACACAACCCTTATTTGAATTCTTTCATCACTTTGAAAGAGCGAAAAATTTTGCACAGTACCTACCTATCTGTGCATCATTTTCATATTTTTCTCTTAATGTTTTCATATTTTTTCTAGTAAATATAAACTAAATTTTTTACCTTTTGACATTGCTATCAGCGTTTTATCTACCTATGTACCTGCGTACATTTCAAACAAAATTTCCGATAGCAAGTTTCTAATAAGAATATTTAACTAGAATAAATTTGAATATGATTTTCGTTCTGGATATTTATTGGAATTGTTTGTGTCAGATTCTGAATGAACGGCAAGTAGAATGGAACCTAATTTGAATAATTTCAAGACAGTAATAGTCAAACGGTTTTTTGTAGATTCGGTAATAAATACAATGGTACCTAGGCCTATTTAGACAGATATTGCTGCTACAAGTGAACCTACGTACTTAAAATCTACCTATTAAATATCTAAGCTAGTATTGAAATGCAAGCGATTGCAATAAAAGAATATATTTGTCATCTAAATCAATTAATTTCAATATTTGACTAGATGTCTCTAATGAAAATCGCATATAAGTTTGGGAGTGAGGAACAAAAACGCACATCTTTTAACCGTTAAAGCTTTTGAGCAGTCAAAACTCAAAACTCAAAATAATAATACCTTCATAGCCTTAGAAACCAATATTTCAAATTTCACCATGGACTTTAGTTTTGGAAAATTTATCAGTCAGTCAGTTAGTAGGTACTGATTCTCTGTACAAGATATATTTTACTGCACTAACTATGAAGACCCAAGACTGAAATTTATAATTCGATTTTTAATCCCTTGATAAAGTCTCTACATTTTAAATCGGTTTCTCATAAACGATTTTTTTATACCCAGCTGTTGATTTTTTGCACACGTATTCTCCGTACAGAAACCAACAAGGGACAAAGGGGAAGCAAAGTTCTATTATATAAAATACCCAAACACACACACTGATAGCTACGACGCATGCGTAGAAAAATCAAAGTGTTTATTCATTCGTGGCAGAGTCGCGAAAAGAGTCGATTCGATGTGCCTTTGGATGGATTCCAAAAGGCTGATGCCTTTACTTTCATATTTGAACTGATATAATGTAACAGCCTGATATACCTACTATTACCTGATACTAGTAAAAAAAAACAGCAAAGTTATCTTTGCGTCCACCAAACTAATTTCCTTAAGTGTTATGTATGTGTTATGTAGAGATCTTAAAACTGTCTAATGTCTTAAAGGTTTTTCTATGACAAAATAATAAATATTTAACAGTTAGGTACGTTACAATCCTGTCCTAAGATGACAGCCACACTGATAGAGAATCGCCACAAAAATAAATAAGTAGGTAATTATACGTTGTTAAAAATATAAATATTAGGTATCGTAGTTCTTGTTAATAAATCAATAATGTTATGAAGGTGCCGATTGAGGTGTGAGGCGTATAATAAATTGTCTTCATGTCTGTATATCTAGCTGTAATCGCAATCGCATTAGGATATATACCTGTAATGATTGTAGTTTGTGGTTGAATAAATAAATAAATAAATAAATTATTTTTATTAGTATTTTCAATACTTACATGGAATCTGCCTGTCTATATTAAGTATAATTCGAACAGTTTTTTTCGTACAGCTTCATTGATTGAAGACAGAAGAAGATACATTGGTTTAAATAGACTCAGTATCTTTTCCCTTATAAAATTTTCTATTATTCATGGCCTATAACATTTGATGGAAAATAAATAGGTAATAGGTACATAGTACATGCAATAAATATATTAGATTTATAACCTTAGCATTCCGACAGACCAGTATGCTATATAATAGTGCTGTATCTATCTACCTACGTATGTAGTTACATCAATCATTTCTTAACTCGCCTTCAAAAAGAGTTTCTCTACTCGTACAACGCCTACACTCAAACAAAGCTGTGAGTGACGCTGTCAGTGTTCCATATAACTGTACAAAATTTCTTTCAACACATATAAATTGCATTTTACTCTTAACACAATGGAAGAAGGTTTATTACTGAACAGTTTTTTTTTCAGACATGTGCGCTTTAAATTTGCTGGTATGGTTGTAGGCAGATAGGTTAATTTCAATCAATATTACGTAGGTACGTATACAAGTGCGGGTTTGTTCTCGAAACATATGGGCTTGCATTTCAATTCAAATATTTACTGAGATATTTATCGATATATCGCAATATAATAATACATTTAGCAGTTAGCATTTAATTAAATTGTATACAGGTATATTAATTATAGTGCTCTACTAGTAAAAAAAATGCTAATTATAGAGGAAATTATATTTTTTTTTTTAATTTATTTTAGTGAAATATTATAATATTTATAATATTTCTATAGAAACGCTCAGCCGAAATGATACTCCAGAACTTAAAACGTGAAATTTTAAATGAAGCTTCTTATATTATACCTAATCATTTAGGCAGCAACTACATATTTTCAATACTCAAACGCGGAGAAAAGGAGATTATTTAAAGTTTAAAAAAATTTGAATTCCGCGATGGTGCAAGTAGTCAAATTATAAGATTTGTATGAACGTGAACAATAAAGATTTTAATGGTTACCCACTCGTATTCTTAATGAAATACCTAGGTATGTATCATTTTAGTTATTATAGCGTCAGTGCCGAGATACAATAGGTATTTGGTATATTGCCAAGTTCAATGCACCCTTGTACAAAACGTATTTTAAAATATTAATGGTACCCTAACAAACCGTAGGTAATATACTAATAAGCTTTTTTAGTGAAATTTGGATAACAAGAACTAATAGAAGAATCTTTACAAAAATGGTAAGTAGGTATAACTATAATGGCTTTACCAATATGATAAAACTGTAGCAGAACCATATTTATAAGATGTCAATGTCTCCTACTAGACTCATATTCATATCGTGTGACTGTTCACTATCGCTGTGATTTAAACACATGCAGATAAACGGTCGTGAGTACACAATGATATACGCTAATGGACTGACAACACGCATAACCTACCTTCTAAACGGATGCCATTGTACCCAAGAGCGTAAGCGTAGCTTACCACCTATTACTATTCCTTCACAGAGGCTTAGATAAATATAGAGTTGCACCCCCATATTATATTCAACGGTTAAAGCTCTCTTGTTAAAAATTAAAGGAGTTAAAAGGATTCCACCATTATAATATGGTACTTATGTTACTATAGAAATGAGTGAAGTTAAGCATCAGATTTTGAGAACACTGACCCTAGTAATATAATAAATACAAGCATTAAGAATAATATCAATAAAGATTTTTCTTAAATATTATTTAAGGTCAAAACTTTAATAATAATCTAGATATTAAGCACTAGAATACACTAAAAAGTACGAAAAAAACATTCTTGTGTGCTAGTTGTACGATTAACGACCACAACAGTTGCCAAATTAACATTTCACCGACGCAAGCGTCTAACACAAACATTTCCAAATAAACAAACGTGGCATCGGCAACCCTAATCCCCAAGGGGTGGGGGTGGGTGGGGTGGGGTTAGGGTGTGGCACCCTGTGCTGTCCGCCGACTCAACCCTCCCAAATGCGAATAGCGACCAACATGGATGGCTCCATGTTGCATCGCACACAACGCATAGATCTACGGCTTTAGCATGAATGCTGAATATTAGTCATACCATAATTATCTGCTTTAATTTCAATGAAAAAGTTTGAACTTTTTATTTCCAACTACACTTCTTTACATCTTAATTTAGGGGTTAAGTTCTTAACTAACTCCAATAAAGTGTGTATGTTAACAAGGTTTGATTAAAATATTCTCCAAAAGTACGTTTTCTCTAAACTCAAATTACTTTGACTCGCGTAATTCACAAGTTTTATATATGAGTAAGAAAATAAATTGTTGCTTTTGTATGTACCTAGTATTAACGCTACTTTAAAGTATGAGAGCTTAAAATTTTTTCTTCGCTGGCTCAAGTTATGACACACGACACAAGCTTATAGCTTAGTGTGGGATCAAGTAGATCTGCGTGTTGTAAAATGGATTATTATTATTGTAAACTTTAACAAACTGCGTAATAACTATAGTAGATATTTTGTAGCAAGTTACTCGTGCTAAGGTCACTACAAGCAAGTGCTGATATTTGTAAAAAAAATCACGTCTTTATACTTAGAAGTAGATAAGAGACTGACACTACTTGATGAAAAATTCATCAAAATGTTTTATTAGAATAGACAAATTGTGTTGAATACCTAAGTATAGGTATATGAGATATTGTGATGTGAGTTTTTAAAATAAAGATTTTGTTATTGGAATTCGTGTTCTCTTGAAATTGCGCTTAATTATTATTATTGCTTGAGTGCATAGAAAATAGATAGCAGAATAACAAAAAATAATTGCAATAGTTAAAACATAATTATTTTGATCATAGCTAAGATTAAAAGTAATATAAAAACAATGCATGAAGAATCAAACCAGCCACAAATATCCAATGTAGAGCCAAGAGAACCCAGTTCATTATCTCTACAATTCCGGAACTAAGGTACCTAGGTATATCTAGATATATATATCTATATGTAGAGTAATACTTGAAACGCTTTATGTCTGAGTGCCCGCGCTCCTTTAAGAAGCTTCACTTACGAGTTAAAGGCCACAATATTCCCTAACATTTTTAGTAGGGAATTACTTAATACATAATTTTTGCAACCACAATTTTTATTTCTGTTTTGCAATGAACTCAACTGTAATACCTAAACCTATAGTAAAATCAATAAAAACCAAAAAATAAAATTGAAATGTCTTTTTGTGATTTTAGAAGACTGTTTTGATGATCGTTTAGTAAAAAAACATTTTGGACAATAATCACATCTCATTCGATACGAGCGAAGATTTATTATAAAAAAAAAACATACATACAGTCGAATACATAACCTCCTCCTTTTTGGGAATCGGTTAAAGATCAGGGTTGATCCCATGTTGATCCCGAGAAAATAATTTGGTCTTTCGAACAAACACTATTTGAAACTTGAATATATCTACCTACCTACATTGTTACCGTACGAAGCATTGCTGTATTCTGAGGTTGCACTTGTAAGCTAGGTACCTACATATTGTACGTGCTGGAGCTCAAGATAATTAAGGGCATCTGTTAATAGCCCATCACTTAAACTCCCCAAAATTAGAAGGCTTATACAGTTAAATATATATTACGTTCCAAATCCCAGTTATTTAATCTTTATACTGCTGCTTATAGAGCTTAAAGTGGCTTGGAAAAGAGATTTCAAACAATGTATAGGTATTCGATTGGTGGAATGCTGTTCTTTAAATTAATTTTGCCTCTTCAGAGTCCAAATGGCTATTGGTCGAGATTAAAACAATTTTAAGTTAATGAAACCAATATTATTGCTTTGAAACACGAATACCGAGATGTAGGAATTTTCGAGTAAATTACGAAAATTATTATCATACTAATAAATTAGCTGGTACTTATATTGGATAAGATAGATATTAAATTACTAGCTGTTCCCCACGGTTTCACCGGCGATAATTTCCGAAATCCGAGATAAAAGTACCACCCTATATTTTTTCTGCACCTACCCTTGACAACGTGTAATATGCAAAATTTAGTGTAGTTTCTACCGCGCTAATTACGTAGTTCCCATGGTAATGGGGATAAAAAGTACCCAATGCCCTTCTCTCACTTCTCTGTAACCTTGAAAACGTGTATGCATAATTTCATGATGATCGGTTGAGCCGTTAAGGCGTGAAAGTGTTACAAACAAAAATAAACAAACAAACTCACTTTCACATTTATAATAAGATAAGATTTTAGTTACAAATGTAACATACCGTAAAATTACATGTAATTGTTAGATCCAAAAGTATAGTATGTTTATAACATAAGGAAACACTAAAAAATATATTTAAAAAACTAGCTATTCCCTGCGGTTTCACCCACGTAACGTTGGAGTTCCCGCGAGAATCCCGGGACAAAAAGTAACCTATGTCCTTCTCTGCACCCCTGACAACGTATATGCAAAATTTCATGCTGAGGTGTGAAAGCGTAACGAACAAACAAACAAACTCACTTTCGTATTTATAATAAAATAATCATACTTGCATATTGTAAGAACAAAATTAAAAACAAAATTCCATAACTTCCCGCGGGCCTACCACTATATTTACCTATAATAGCAGTGTTATTTTTAACATTAAACATATCGAAATTTCAACCTTACATACTTTTGTAGGTACCAACTTCAACTGTTAAAATTCCTGATACGACATTTCTAGTTGTCAGTATGCACTGCTAAAAAAGATGGTAAGCCCTCTTTTATATTCTTATTCCGACAAAACAGATGGTTTATTATTTTAATTCAATAAATATTAAACATTTACGCTCCTTGGCACGCCAGTCGCATTTAAATGAGTGGAATTTTTATCCAGCATAATTATTATGCTAATAATTATTATGTGTTGTTTGCACACATCCTCACTAACTCTTGTACAAGTAGAAACGTTTTATAGAAGTTTCTTACACCACTTTAGCCAACATTTGCATTTGTAGCTATCTGATATTTTGTATTGAAGGTACTTTGGGCATCGTTTTTGCGATAATTCTTTCGTGTTCAATGAATGCAATTGCAAAGGCTCACGCAATAACAAATTACGTGAATTATTTTTCTTGAAGAAAACATGAAGGTTTCTGATAACATTTAGGTAGGATTAGGTTGGCTTGCGATTAAAATAAAATAATAAATTAGTAAGTATAGGTGAATAGATAATCATGCCAAATTGTCTAACCATAGTTATACCTAATCTTGGCTCGACTTTTATACAAGATGTAATTTTAAATGAAGGCCATATTCAAGTCCTCGATAATGAATGCTCACATGTAACTAATAAAAATATAGGTACTTAGATTAGGTTTTTGCCTTTAATAAAAAAAAATATTATTATTATTATAAAAAAACTGATAAATCACAGAGAAAACCCTAACAAAAAACGTACGGAATGTAAACGGATATAGATATAAATCAATTCATCATAAGAATCACAAAATAGGTCATTGAGGAATATAGGTATGCCAAATACATTACGCATTCATAATTTTCTTAAATCTATTTTATGTCAAAGCTTATTACTAGCTGACGGACTTTGGCAAATGTTAAAGTTAACTATAAATAAATAAATAAATAACTGGTATTATATATAAAACATGTGAGAGATGTTACATTGTCGCGTTTTTACCGAGCTGTTGGTAGGTTTAGATAGCTGAATTTGTAAAGGCCTTAAAAGTGAATTACTTTCAAATCCTCTACGATAGTTAGCATTAAATAATAATATATGCCCAGGTTATTTTAAAGACAATACCGTTAAATCAAACTTGCAAGAGCATCGTCATACTTTACATAAACAATCCCTCGAAAAAGTCTTGATTTCTAAAAAAGAATCCTTCTTTCTTAAACGTAAGGTACAAATTGCAATACAGTTTTATATAAAGTTAATATTACTTGGCTCTAGGTTTGCATGATCACGGACCTTATGGGAAAGTTTTAAGCCCCGTTCAATTTTGAGAGAGTCGATTTGCATCATTTCCCATATTATATAAGTTACAAAAGTTTTGGTGGCTTTTGAACTTCCTTCATCAGATGAGATACGTTAGTCCTTTCACGGACCGCTAACACCGTTGTTGAAAACTACGAAGACGAACAATACATAATAAAGGATATAAAAGTATTAAGTTCGAGTAAGCCAAAGAACTTGTTACCAAACTAGCTTGTGTATTCATATACCTACTTTTAATATGAGTTTGTATCATATACTAGGTAAGTTACAGCACACAGTACCTAAGCTTCGCATATCATAATACTATGATGTGTAACACAAAACAAGTTGTAATCTTAGATTAAAACAAAATTTTTGTTTTAATCTAAGGTTGTAATCAACGCTTTACTACCAAAGAAAAGAAACAAGATAATAACAGTGGAACACATGTAATAACTGAAAATTGTCCTCGGCGGCAACGTGCCACGCGTAGATATGTGACGTTTGACACAACAGTCGACACGTTCTACAAATATTGTGCTACAGACTCGGCAAATACAAGCTGAATGAGTATACCTTAGCGGTATATAGAGCAAACAGTGGGGTATAACGAGAGAGCAAATTGTAGGTGCACGTCTATATAAAATCAGTGTCGTATTCAACGATTTTGTTGTGTTGCACTGAAACACGTACAAAACTTATTGTCATTTATTCGTTTAGTTGAACAAATCTTGCAACACAAGATTTTTAGTATAACACGTTCACTGTAATATGTCACCCTATATTTAGACTGAAATGCTGCGTTGTTGTTTTAGTCTTTAAATATGTGTGTGTTATGGTGAGGTGTAATAAGATCGGTTTATATCTTCGACAGCGATATGACATTTTATTTTATATTCATATTTATAGGTTACATCTCAGGTTACATATTTTGCATGACTGTCATAAGGTTTTTAATCCTTATCTTCTTTATTTAAACATTCACATTCACAAACACAAAACCTTTTTCTTATTTATAATTTACTCTACCCACAAGTATTGTGTCTTCATTTCCTCTAAATTTTACTTTTAGATCTTAGTATTTATAGTGTATTAGCCTACAACTTTTTAGTTACTATGAAATAGTTTTTATATATTTCTTAGATACATTATATTTATAATATTTTATCGTAATAGTTGATTATGAGGACCAAAGTGAAATAAATGACATCGAATTGGTTTAGCTACTATACGCGAACCAAGAAATTTATATGTAAAAAAAAAATGTTTTAAGATCTGAGCCTTACCTTGCATTGTCCCATGACCACACTCCACGACAAAAGTAATAAATCAATGATCACCATAAAAGAAAACGATTAAAACCTCTGCTTAAACAATAAATAAACATTATCACAATAAGAAGGAATCACCTTCACTATTTCACCTGTAATTTTACACTGGTGCCGTACTTTGAATGTGATGTTACAATTGCACCAAGGCGGAAGGGTTGCTCGTGGGTTTTTTGTTTGTGCTCCAATTTTTATGGCACCAATTGTAAACACACGTTGAAAGTAAAAACTTGGAACAATCAGAGATCCACTTTCAATTTCTTTATAAAAAAATAACAAAAGAGTAACTTGTCATGGGACAAGCTAAGGTGTTTTTTGATGTCCCCGAAAACAATAGGTGCTGCATGAGTTTTTTCTAGCATAAATCTGACAGTTTTTTCGGATTGCAATACATACCTAGCAATAAATCTACATACTACTATGTCTAAAAAAAAAATTGACATTCTGTGCCTTCGTTTTTGCTTTTAAACAGAACGCATACCGTTTGCGACGTAAAAAAAAGTTTAAACAAATTCAACAAGGAAAAATTAAGAACTATTTTTGTCATTTTTATTTTTATGCTTTAGATAAAATATTTTTCCATACCTAGGTATATTGACTTATACGTTACCTTCACAATTTCTTATTATCACAACTTGATTGTCATTCTCGATAAGTGTAAGTAATCACGTCGAATACGTGTAAACGAACACCTACCTATACATACAGAATTCAGCGTTTACGTGATACGAATAAAAATAATACAGAGAACGAGCTCTGGTATAGTAGGTTCCAAATTAGAATTACATTATTAAGTTCATGGCTATGAGAACTCGTGATTATCGTGTTTTCGACGAGAATACTTCGAAGTTTTAACTGAATGACATAACTGTACCTAATCGTGAGTTGACTGTATCGTTTAGGTAAATACGGGATAGTTTATAATTTTTCTTTTAGTTTGTCATTGTTATTTTTTTTGACTAAAACGGCGAAGCATCTGGGTATAGATGGATTGACAATCCTACTAAGCCAAATGTGTAAAAAACGTAACTAATACCTTTATGGTTGGTATTTAAAAACTGAGCAGTTGACACAGTAGACCTATTGACATCGAGATGAAAATTGAAATAATAAACAGAAAAAAAATTTACAGACGTATGCATTTACAAAATGTTATATCCGAGTATAGTAAAAAAAATTCAGTTGGCTTAGTTGTTGAGTAAACTGGAAATAAGCCAATATAAATTTCGCATCATATTGTCTTTTAGAAGAGAAAATTTCCGAAACCTTACAAACAAAACCAATTGAGTGGCAGTAAATGATGAGCGAAACAAAATTTAAAGCTTTTTTTATCACCTGCAGGGTAAGAATGTCGGATACCTAAATCTTATTATGAATGAAATCTTTTCACACGTCAAACTTGTACCTAGTTATGTTATATTTCTAAAATCCGTTACCACAAATCCTTAGAAAAGTTCCTACATCATTATATATTTATGCAGCCTATTTAAATGTGTATCGATCTATATTTTTATTGTTTAACGTATTTAATAAAAATAAAAAAAGTAATTTTCTATAAGTATTAGCTGGTGTCATTGTTATTCACAATCAACTTGATTATACGGTACGCATATTTACCAGTGACTAAACAATTATAAAAACTATTCAATTAATGTATATTGACGCGGTAAGTACAAGGTGAGTTCCTCATGTTGATAGCAAAAACTTGTTGTAACTACCAAACTGGTACTAAAACTTTTTGCGGGTAGGTATAATATATCCATCATTAAAAGTTACAAATGTAAAATTTATTTATATTTATGCTTTGTTTGTTGTTAGTTTGTTGCAAAAATTGCATAAACTACTTGCACATATTTTAACTCATCAATAGACCTTAACTGATTAATTTGATTAGTAATAGTTACGCTTCAGTGCTCAACAATATTGTGCCAAATTTGGTTTTGCTATGCATATTATGTAGATATAATGGGTATTTCGAGTCATCTTGCTAACACTGTGTTCCTGAAATAGTCTGCCGTATTACCTATTACAAATCTCCACTAATCTACGCTATGGATATTATCCAAACGTGATTATAATAAATACGAACTTCGCCGAAAATTGTTGTAATTCATAGGAGTTATAGCTTCTTCGGAGCCATGCGGGAAATAGGTACCTATTGTAAATCGATATAAGGAATATCGTATCAACATCGAATTACTAAATAAAAATCCATTCCATCAGACGCTGGTATTCACTCACCTACTTATCTAGCAGTCACAACAACATTTTGTTACTGTCTTATTGAACCGCTTTTTATAAACAATCAAATCATATAGAATTACTAGCTATGCTCCGCGGTATCACCCGCGTGAGTTTCGGAGTTCCCGTGGGGATTCCGGGATGAAAAATTTATAGTAACCGATTCTCAGACCTACTGAATATGCATATAAAATTTCATAAAAATCGGTCAAGCCGTTTCGGAGGAGTATGGTAACTAACACTGTGACACGAGAATTTTATATATTAGATAATCGCGGGGCACAGCTATTGTAGACTAGCTGTGCCTCGCGGTTTCATCCGCGTGAGCTTAGGAACTCCCGAAGGAACTCCAAACTCCTTTTATAAGAACTTTCTCCTTACAATAAAAACACAACCAAAAAAGAATTAGCCAAATTGGTCTAGCCATTAATAGGGATTCATTTTCATATACATAAATATAAGACATTCAACTATAAGTAATTGACGTATCTACTAATTTTATTAAACCATGTTTTATATACGTTTTTAATGCTCATTAGTTACGTCAATAAACTGTCTTCTATACTACTGTATAATGATGTAAAGAACATATTATTAGGATATTTCTCATTCGTCAAAATTACGTGGACTTTGTATTTTTTCGCATTTTCAATCATAGTATCATCTTCAAACAGTACCTTTGGTCGAGTGGTTAGTGAACCTGACTGCTACGCTAGGTGTCACGGTTCCGATTCCGTGTCAGCTTGAACATTTACATATTATGTGACAAATATTTGTAAGTCAGGGTAAATGGTAAGCATCTCTTCACAAACATAGTGTATAAGTATATATGTATACCCATGGTACAAGCTCTGCTCTGTTCTTGTCAAAGAATCTCTCTCTTTTGGATCTAAATGACGTGAGGTATAGGTAGATATCAATCAGAATCACCAACAGAAACTTAAAAAGCTTCGAGGGTCTCTTTTATGACAAACTTGTTTGGAAGCACCTTACGTAACGTGTTTACTGAAAAATTACTCTACTGTAGCTGAATCGAATAAAGCTTTAACAGTCTTAACTCTTTAGTTACAGTGGTCGAACTTGTATCACGACCAGCTGGCTCCAAGCCAACAACTCTGTGGTTTTCCTATGTATTAATACAGAAAGCGAACGGCGGCGCGGTATTAACAAAGTTCCTTGTTTCTTCCGTCTGCTCTATTTAGAATGAAGGCTCCCTTGTATTTAACAAGTGAAGCTTTGAAACATTAGAGCTAGAGTTAGAGGCGTCCTTTTTGTATATTTTTTTTGTTATTTAATAATTTTGTTAGAAACTTTTGTAGGTAGTTGTTTTTGTAACGTAAAATTAGATTTGGGTTACAGTGAATATTTTCGTGTTTGAGAATTTTTGTAGTTCTGAGGTAGCGTGAAAGTAACTTGTCTCACGGTTTCACTCGCTTGAGTATTTGGATTTCCTCGGGAACTCTTTGTACCTGGATACAAAGTATCCTGTATTAGTTTATAACTTACTTACTATCTACGTGTCAAATTTCAAATAAATATGTTTAGCCGTTTGCGTAATTGAGTCAAGGAAATTGCAAATTTTACATTTCTATAATAATTGCAGATATGTAAGTATAATATATTACGATATCATCAAAGAGAAAAAATAAACTAAATCTTCATCGAATTAATTAGGTTCGTATCATACTAAAGTTTTTTACTCTGTCTGAGTGCTTGGATAATGAAGTTGAATGCAGCAGGTATATGTATCTTTTAAAGAAATGTAATTTAACACTCCCTTATAGCGAAATGCTTTCAATCCCGAACATAGCAAACCACCTCTCACGATTCTCCACGGGGTATATACGAGTGTAGCTAAGTCCTTACTGCATACGAATGACGTACTCATTTCCCGATGTCGAGACGAGGTGCATTTCCTGCAACCTTCCTTTTCTTCCTTTCCTTTCCTTTTAAATTGGGAACGTCAACAGAACAATTTACAAAAAAGTGACGGTGTTTCTCGAAAATTCTCAGTCTTGACAAATTATTAATGCGAATTGTTAACGCAAGCAATAACAATAATATGTGAATTGCAAACTTGGATCGTAAAACATTGAGCAGGACGCCTACCACCATCTCTTTAACTATTATCATTCCGACCATAAGTTTAAATTTTATTAAATGTTTTCGAGAATTTGCTAGCAATCAATGATATTTTAAGAGAATGTCTGTGCTAGCAATGCTTATGATTAAAATTTCAATGGATGAAATGATCAGGCCCCGGCATACTTCTTAAAACCACTCAGCCAGAGCCACGGGCAACAGCTAGTGCATTATTTATACAATAAAAACCTAACGCAATTGAAACTTCGACCGTTTACAAAACAGGACGTTTAATAGTAATTTTAGTATAAAAAAAATGGTGAAACTTGGAAACGATCAAACAAATAGCTGTTAATGAATTGATTACTTTGCTAATATTAATTGATGGTTAACGAAGGTAATTCGTGTGAGTATGGCAAGGTGAGCTACATTAGGTATAAGCGTAAATAAAAATATCTAAAGAATTTAAATATTTAAAAATGAAGCTGTGAACGCAATAAGTAATTTAATGTATACTTACTAATATAATAAAGAGGTAGGTATATAAAGTTTATGAGTTTGTTACATTATCTGGGGTAATCTATGGATCTACTGAACCGATTTTGAAAATTTATTCACTTATAGAAAGCTACGGTAGCTCTAAGTGACATAGGGTCCTACCTACTTTTTATCCTGAAATTCCCACGGGAACTCCAAAATTACCGTGGGTGAAACCACGGGGACAGCTAGTTATATGCTATAAAAATACTGTATATATCATTTGCTTTCATCCAGGTCTTATGTGATACCTAAACCTATAGCGTTAACGTTCTCACGATATTCTTTTATGTACACTTCTTGTACCAACCTTGAAAAATCTCTATATCTTAAATCTCTTCTAGGATTCGAATTTTATAAAAACATTGTTGGATTCGCCTAAAAGAAAAGAAACGTATAAATATATAATTTCATTTTTGGATGAAAGCGTCGGTAATTAGAAGAGTATCTACTACTTTATAGTCATATTTTATAGGCATATTTTACCTATAGGTACTTCGAACTCTTAGGATCTTTTTCACCAATGATTTGGACATGTAAAGCACAGTATTTGCTACCGTTTAGTGTACCTACCTATAAAATTTGCATGAGTACCTACCTAGGTATATAGATCGTAACAGGAAATTGTTGGCCAATGTTCACGTTTTTACGTAGGTATAACTACAATAACTCAGATATTAAATCTGTATGTTTTTTTTTTTACAAATACAATATTATTTATTTTTTGAAAATTTCGTTCAATTCACCAAAAGCCACAGAAAAAATTACAAATAAAAATAAATTAAATTACAAATTAAATTTTGGCTGTTGACGGGAGGAGATCGTACTGAAAGCACATGATGTGTAGCTTATTCTTCCTGCTATTCAAAAGCCATTTGGATAACTCTGAGGAAGAAACTATAGTTTTCTATAGATAACCTTCACCCGGGTGGGTGAAGGTTGACTGACTATTTGCGTTTCGCTTTAATAAAGAAGTAGAAGATTAAGAAATAATATTTATCGCGTAGTGTTATTTTTCAATTACACTTAGGTACTATTCAATTGCTAATAGTAATATTTTCATTAGGGAACTTTTTTCTTGAACTCAAAATACAATACATGTGTAAAAATTTTTTTTTGCTACCAATTTTTTTTGCTGTTGCTACCCATGTCTGGAGTTGCAATCTCAGCGTCCCCTGTAATACACAACACAGTTTTTGAGTCAGCATTGGTGGCAAATGAGAATAAAAGTAATGAATGTAAAATTTTAAAGAAACTTCATCCAAGTCGGTACAAGTCCCACTTTTTTTAAAGACGTATTTCTATTTAACATTTTTTTCTGCTCCCTTTGAGGTTTGAATATTACCTAAATTTATTATATTTATCATAGTGATAGAGTTAGTATGTTAAATCGTAAAATAAGTAGGTACCTACTGACGTTGAATTTTTTATTTTAAAAAGAATATCTTCATGTTTTTATTATTATAGGTATGACTATGTTTATAATTTAATTGTAATTTGCAATAATTTTTGCCGAATTGGTTCGACTTTTAAAATTTTCGTTCAGCAAATTATGGCCATTCTGATGTTTTTAATCACCATAAGTTACATTCATTATTGTGCAATTAAACGACTAACGTTGTTTTTGCTTTCCTCATCTTATAAAAGATTAAAAAAATTAAAGCTTATGAAAAAAGAGGCAATTGGTCTTTATAATAATTTTCAAGATGTAGTTATTTACGATGCTATATTAAGTAACACACTCGTTGGTAAGTTACTCCTTGTAGAGACGTTTCAACAAAGTAGGACTCTACATTTTTTTCAAGAAAAATCTATAATGACTAGCTGAGGGAAGCTTTGGGACTGAATCTAAAGGGGTTATTTAGAGTAGATATTATCAAGAATAATTACGAATGAAAATAAAATGGGTTGACTTTTGTACAGATCCCGTTGTCTCAAAAGACTCAAATATTTTGTTGTAAAAAAAAACGCACCCAATGTGGCACCATAAAAATTACCCCCAAATAAACCTAAGAAAATCCGCTGTAATTGTTCTAAAAATTAATTCTCCATAAGCTACAGTTTTTACAGCTATTTTAAGGTTGTTGTTTGAATCAAATGAATTATAAACATTTATTTTATTATTATTAATAACATTTTTTTTCAAGTTAGGTATAATTTTATGCTATTATTTCGTTATTTTGAATAACATTTTCATATAAATAATGAAAAAATTAAAAAAGTATATTTTCAAACCTACCTATAAAATCACCTCCGTTTGCCGTAATATTTTGCAAGAAAATATCAATAATAATATTTTGTTTTTACATATTCAATTTCCTAAATAAGAAAAACCTTCTAGCCCTTCGAAAAAACATTCGTCCCCTTCAGACATTTATAAGGCATAAGATAATAACAAAAATATTTACCTACCAAACCTCAAGGCGAATAAAATGTCCCATAATGCGGTATCCCAGATGCACTCTACCTATCATTTGTTCCTCGAACGGTAACCTTTCCTTGCCACAAATATGTATAGATTGGGTAGATAAACAAAAATGATGCAAATTCTTTTTCCGTGACGGCAGAAAACTTTCGTCGGTTAGCGTATCTTCGTTGGTACTAACCCACCCAAGGGAGCAATATTATTAAAGAAAAAGTACTTTTGTGGAAAGAAGGAGCGATCCTTCAACCTATTTTCTATTTATAGATACCAACAAGCAAACGTTTTATTTACCTGTATTATTATTTCATGAAAGTATAGATTGTTTTGTGTACCTACTCGTATACATCCGTGTTTGTTGTTAAAGTTTTTTTAAGACGAAAAAGATGATGTTCCATCACACAAAATTAGTTATTTGGGCACGTGTTCTAAATAAATAAATAAAATTAAATGAAATTAAGTTCTGATTGCCTCCTTGACTTTTCAAGTTTATATTTCTGAGCTTACCTATTTATAGCCACATCTAAAAACGCAGCCTGCAGATATAGAGAATTCCGATTATTAAAAAAAATAAAGAAATCTATCCAAAATCCACAAATGTAATGTAATGTAATGAAATGGAAAAATGGAAAGTTATGGCAGATAGACTCATAGACATCAGAGAAATGGAAAGTTATGGCAGATAGACTCGAAGCTATGCATGACTCAAATTGTTATTCTTTCCGCGTGAAAATCCTACTGTCTTGGTTTATATTAAAACCGCATGGCAGATTAAGTAAGGTATATACCTACGACACGATCGTAAAATTCGTCCATTCATTCAGCGGGTACAATAAAACGTCATCAAACGGTGTCACTAGACCACCAAGTTCAAGTGTGCTATTATGTTGCACAATCGGGCAATAAACATGAAATAAAAACGTGTAATGTTCGTAGGTATATAGTAAATCTTCATTCAACTCATCGTAAAGGCGCTATCGTTTTATAATGGCGGCTGGTGGTGTGCGCAGTTTTATTATTTGACGGTTATATTTATCATGCATCGGTCGGATCGTAAATGTCGTAGACCAGTGGCAGACGGATTTTATGGTGCGACGCGGTGGTGACGGCAGAGAACCTACCTATACACTATACTATACATACCTACCCCGTTCAGGTGAGGTGTTGCGGGTTGTAAGTTACGAGCTCGCTCCTCCAAATTCCAATACATTGTTCAACTTGCTAAAAGTAGCTACATGTTTCCTACTGACTGTTACCCCGCGGTTTCGGGATTCTCTCGGGAACTTTTTGGTACAGCTTCTGAATGTAGCTTATTCAAGGACGGCAGCGACAGCTTTTTGTTTCAGATTAAAAATTGTCTATGTCACCAAATTTGTTTTTTTTTTTTATTTGTTAAGTAGGTAGTTACAGAGATTATCCCCTACATCTAAATTTACAAACTTAAACCCTTTATAGGTAATATAAGACGTGTAAGTAGATAGGCTCTAGGTATTTTTAATATCTACCGTTAGGTGTAGGTACATACCTTTAGCGTAAAGTCATTGCGTAAAACTTGTTACCTACCTGGAATTACTATTTATAGAATAACTATTACTGTAAAAACATATAAAACTTAATAACTACTACGAAAACATTTTCATATACCTATCTACTTAAGTTTTTTAGCGAAAATTGCGGTATCTTGAAACGAAGTGCCTACTTATTTAAATTATTTAATTGTATATATGAATAGGTATACCATCATCAACAACAGCCTGCAGCCGTCTAGTGACATTCCTTAATATAATGAAAACAATATTTACATATACTTAATATCTAAAGGTCATCAAGATAGAAGGAGTTATTTATACGTATATTAAAATTTTACCCAATTTGCATCTTGGTAGAGTCACCAAAAAATATAAGTGTGTATGTATTTTTTTTCGTACAGGATGGATAGGTTCAAAATTGTTTAAAATTAGGAAACAAATGAAATAGTTTTATACTAGCTGTGCCCCGCGGTTTCACCCGCGGTAATTTCGGAGTTCCCGTGGGGATTTCGGGATAAACAGTACCCTATGTGTTAATCTGATGTATAAGCTATATTTTCGTAAAGTTTCATTTAAATGTGTCTAGTAGTTTTTGCGTGAAAGAGTAACAAACAGCCATCCATACTTACAAACTTTCGCGTTTATATTATTAGTAGGATAATATTTTAATTTATTGAACCTGGGTATTATGTGGTGAGGCCCTAAAACTAGTAAATAGGGTCGTATTGACAGAAAATTACACTTTCAGTCATGATTTCTGCACATAACGATTTCTATCTACTACTCTCATTCTAGAGTAGGTGTGTTTAAAACCTTCTACCACACTTACTTAACATCAGGCGAGCTGTGGTCAAAACTGGACATTATTATATACTAGCTGTACCCCGCGGTTTCACCCGCAGTAATTTTGGAGTTCCCGTGGGAGTTCCGAGATAAAAAGAACCCTATATCCTTCTCTGTATCTCTGTATGACTGACAACGTGCATACCAAATTGCATCCAAATCCGCTCAGCCGTTTTTGCGTGATTGAGTAACAAACATCCAAACATCCAAACATCCACACTTTCACATTTATAATATGTATTAGTAGGTAGCCTGAAGCGTAATAATTTTTTATTGTAGATTGTCAATATCCCACCAAGATATTGGAGTGGATTTTTTGTGAGTTGAGAATAAATTAATAGTCATGATGTGTGAACCCACGGCAAGCAGGACATTAGTTATTGGCAGTAGATATTATTATCGACATTAAGTTTCATTGAAATTTACTTAGTAGTTTTCATGAGGTGTAATGCATGTGGATAACGATACATTACGATTATAATGCGATGTCCATGGGCGTACCCAGGTGGAGGCAGGGGGACCCCTGGATTTTATTCAATCCCTTTTATCTACGTGTGTTACTTATAAAATAGCTATTATATAATTAAAGAATTTATTTAAAAAATTACCTATTTAAATTTATGTTTATTTATCTAACTAGGTGTTTATAAAAAAACTGATTTGCCGCCCTGGATACGGATAAAAGTAATATCTACTAGGTAGTAGTCATGCTTAGGTATAGTAAAATAAACAAGATTTCATAGTATTGGGAAACGTATTTTAAGTCTGATTTGTAATTAACATTAATCGGCACGAAACTCACCTACAAACTGTACTGATTTGCAATAATGTTTATGAAATTTCATCAGATAGGTAACTTCTTATCTAAATAACTTTCTGTCATCACCATTAGTAGGCGGGTAACCCATTATTACGGTAGATTTAAAAGTATTTTATTTGTTTTTTTGTAGCTATATTCTAAAAGCAAAAAAACTTCCTAAATTTAGAGAATTATCTACCAGTTTCCATTAATTATGGCAACAAATATCCACGACTACCGTTGTCATTTGACCATTGATTTTTTTATATAATATATTTCAGGTGTTTTATAGTAGGTACGTACATCGAAGCTCACATTAAAAATAAGCACAGTATTAGATTGCTTTATGTCATATTTATCATAGTTAGGTATTGGGTATTCACAATAGAATAAATGCAGGAAAAATATTACATGGCAATACCTACATGAAGTGTTAACATGAATATCATTCTTGAGGAAAAAAATAGACTCTATATTACTTTACTAATGTAAAGTTGTATTGTCTAGCTATAGTTTTAATCTTAAATATTTCAGAATCGCTACCACAGTCGCCATCTCTGCATCGTAGCTTAAACTTACTGAAAAATGCGTGCTGACTGCTGGCGGATGACTGTGTACAGTCAGCATCATAGGTTAGCTAAACAATTCAGGTGTCCACATAGTGCTACACATTCAAAGTCTCCATAAGTCATCTGTCAATAAACCAAAGTTTTGTGATCGCTGTAAACAGCCAGTGTTTCAATTGTAACTGAGCACACACATTGTCGAATATATAGAATAGAATAGAATAGAATATTTTTTTTATTGCGCAACAGGCACATAATATCGATAATAAAATATCGTAGCACATTGAAAGTTGTTGTTATACAAAGAAGCTGATTGTCCATATTGTCTATGCTGAAGGAGGGTTTATGATATTTAAAATCACGTAATGAAACACCTACTCCTTATTTGATTACTTTTAATTAGTGTTTATTTTGTATGTTCTTTTATTTTTAATTTTGTGTGTTATTTTTCAATATAAAACAATCCTACTGCAAACTATACTTAGATATATTATTTAGTATCTAAAGATGTTCACTGTTAACTAAAGTATTTATTAATATTGTTGACAAATTTTTCAGATTTTGGGTGCTTACTTACGTACCTATTTAGATTAACTCACACATATATATATACCTACCACTTTTTCAAAATTCAAAATTTGTTTATTACTTATTTATTACGTACTTATTCAAAGACAAATCCATTTCCAATTAGTATCACCTCCAATGAAGCCACTGAGTTAAATGTGTTTAACATTCTGAGTTAACACCATTCCCATGGGACTTATTTATAGAGAATAGGGAACTATAGGTAGTTAACACACCTTCAAAAATACAAATGAAGCGATATGTCCATGTTATACAAGGGTAAAAGAGGTGTAGACTAATTGAGTAGGTAGCTATAAAAATTTGTGATGAATAAACCGATTAAGTGCCATAAAATTTTGTGATGAATAAACCGATTAATTGTGCCATGATGGGATGCTATCATATTGTATGTAAATAGTAAAATTTTATTATCTATACGCAGCGTAATAAGTGCTATTTGGAGTTTTACGATTTTGACGTAGTTTTATGGCGTGACGTAATCGGCTGAGGAGCCACGCGCCTCGTAATAGGTATGGTCAATGCTAACCTGTTGTATACCTACGGTAACGTAACAATATGTCAATAAAAGTTTTATCAATGACCACTGTTTTAATGCTTCAATTATGACTCAGTATTTTCATTCAAGAAACAAGGATTTTATGGCTCTTTAAACGTGACGGGTTATTGACCGCCGGTCGGTTCAGGGTCTTTTACTGTGACTCTACATCCGATTTTATATGTTAGTGTTTAATCGAGTTTTTTTTTTAAGAAAAGAGTTGTAGTTTTTTGTACCTTGGTTGTAGGTGATTGGGTTTGCTTTTAGATTATTTACTAAGAGTTTTTTCGTTTGACAAAATTAATTACATCGGATATTTTTTATGTTTTGACAGACTTTCAATTCAAAAACTTCCAAAACATCAACCATTTTCCATAATTAATCATTATTGGTCGATGGAAAAATCAGCCCGTAATATTATTATGCAAAAAGGATAAAAATAAGCAAACTACCTACACTTAAATTTTTTTTTTTAAATAAATATCTTAGACATCCAATAGTCTAGTGGTAAACAATATTATAGTAGGTATTATGAATATGCAAAAACAAAAAAATAAAACACATGTACCTATTATTTTCTGAGCTGAAAATATTAAATTATCTAAACCTCAGCAATTTCTCTCGGAAAAACACGTAGCTCTACGCCATGAACCATAACTCAAATGACTGCTACGTCAGGAATATTAAGGAGGTTCTTTCACTAAGCTCCGCCTGAAATAGAATGGCTGCTCATTTTGCACACGCCCGCGCTCCTCTATTGGTGCGTTTTGGTAAAACTTTTTAAGCTCTCTCAATATTGACCAATCAAAAAAGAGAATATCCATATTGGAAGTTAATGCCATCTTTAGAGTTGCATTTATTCTCTCTATTTAAGTTTATACGAGTAAAAGAGACAGATAGATAGACAAAATGTTTGCATGTAGTGTGTGAATTCATTTAGTTCTCATGAAAAGGTAGAGATGTCGTTACTTTACGACGTAGTTGATAACCTCTACGATAGATGGTGTTAGCGTTCGTACCAGGATTCCTATTAGGCATCAGCTGTTAGTAATGAGTTTCGTGGCTACCTACCTAATAAGCCGGGCTGAACCAGATTAGAATTTCAAATCGTGCCAACTTTTGCCGACACGAGTGGTTTCTATGCGTGATTTCAGCTATTTTTGTTGATGATGCCTGTACCTAACATGGGGACGGAATATTTCGTGTGAAAGGGAATATTTGCGTAGGGTTGCCTTTTGTCTGGGGGTAGGAAAGAAATGATAATGAATTGATCTGGTTATATTTTTACCCACAACATTTCTTCTGGGCGTTGATCAGAAAATCCCTGACTATAGATTTATTCAAATATTTTTCTATTATTTCTACACTCTACATTTATTTCTATTATTTCTACTAGCTATAAGTATGATAATATGCTAAGCATTATTTATATCATACATCTGCATATTCTAGCAACTCGGTAGTATAATTACTAAACGTTTATCTACTGAATAAAAAGTGTATAAAACTAACCAGGCGTAGCTTAACTCTGTTGATCTCAGGCACAACGCATGACTTGAATATTGGCGTGCTAATTGGTTAAACACCACCCATTAGATACGAGAAAAAGTGTGTAAAAAATTGCTGATCATGCTTTAATTTTTTTTTTCTTGTAGGTACTCGTGGTAATCAACATCAGCAGCTGTTTTATGCCTTAGGTTATCCTTATTTTTACAAATACCTACAGGCCATATTAAAAAATACTAGGTAGATAGGTTCATAGTATTTTTTGTAAGGGCAACAATTCCAAATTTATATAAAAATTTTCGAAGAATTATTAATTTTAGTAGATATGTAAGTCAAAGTCAAATAATAATTTATTCAAATTTGGCCCATAATGTGGCTCTTTTTGACGTCAAAAAAGTTACATTTATTATGACAGCACCCATAAAATATTCACCCTTCACATCTTCCTAGTGTTATGGCTGAAGAGAAGAAGCTGCACAACAAACTCTCCAGTAGCACGCTGTCAGTTTATAGTTATAATATAACATTAGTGATCTCAATTTGCATAATGATCTAATCTAATCTATACTTACATTAAAAACTTACTCTAATTGTAACAGTTTCAGTGAAACAGTTAGCTCTGCATGCTCCAACCTTATGCTCTACAACTTTACGATGTTGAAATAATGAAATAGATTTGTTTTACGATTTATTTATAATAAGTTGTAAATATGTTGTAATACTATTTTGTTACACCAAAATTGATTCCAACTGTTCTATGTTTTGTAAGAAAGCATTGAGTTTATTTAAGTAGGACATATTTTTTAAACTAAAATAAAGATTTTAAATCATGTAAAAGTTATTTTCAAGTTAATTTCATGTAAAAATTAATTATTTCATTCTCTTTACCTATCAGAGGCATCAACACAGTGAAATAGGTAGGTACATAGGTATGTAAATAACAAAACAAATAGGTATTTATTTATTTTTTATTTATTTAGTTATTAGTTATTTATTTAATTGTCACATGCAAAGATAGCTATAAAGAGATATTAATTACATGTACCCTGGCAGGCACAATATTAGGTATAACGATAGTAGGTATGTATAATGTTGGCTAATTTTTATTTTTTAGTCCGTCTTGTAGATTATTAAAAAATATTGCACACGTATTTTTTCTTTTTTTACATAATCAAAAAATAACGGCGATATTTTAAGTTGAAATTTCGCGTGACGTCACTATTCTGACAGTTTGTATGGCGGTTTTAGCGGTTAGTAACGTCACGACCACCTCACCCTAAACTTTAATGCGGTTTATCTCTGTATATTTTAATTTATTTAAAAAAGCAAAAAATACGTGTCTTTTTTTATTTTCTACCTGGCGGACTAATTAGAACTTTGATTTTCAAAAGTACATTTTGACCGTTCAGGCTCATTTCGTCCAATTCGCAAATGGTCCAATCCTCCAATTCGCAAATGGTCCAATTCGCAAATGGTCCAGTTCGCAAATGGTCCAATTCGCAAATGGTCCAGTTCGCAAATGGTCCAATTCGCAAATAGTCCACATCCCTATTATACCATACTACAAAAAGTAAAATTTATTGAGTAAATGTCACAATTGTGTACTTTGAAATTAGTATTTAAACTTAATATTAGGCAAACGACTACACAAACAAATATGTCCTATATCTAATATCGATTCGATTCCGTTAAAGCAGAATGAATAGATTTTTTTATCACTTGAATGACTAAACCAAACTCATATCATAATATTTGACGTTATAGCACTAATATTTTAGATACCTACACGTGGTGGTGGTGTATTAAAATTATTATTATTTATATTTATTATTTATAGTCACATAAATCTATCTATTTCTAAGATTGAAATGGCTTTTAGTTGTTTTTGAAGAAACTTTTAGGTAGGGGAGACCGGGTACAAAAGTAACGGCGGGTCGAAAGTAACAAATGCCCTGTAAGTTTATCCAGTAGCCAAATACCATTTTGCTGCCATCAAGGTGATAGCCTGTGGCCCTCCCCTCACTTGAATTCAGTCGTAACGCGCGTCACGTGCTGTTAAATTGTGTGAGAGGACGATATGTGGTTTCACAAATCAAAAGTAAGTTTTTTGGCAATTTTTTATTTTTGTTTTACGCAGTCTTAAAAACATGACACTAATCTGAATATTTGCATATTTAATTCTTGATTAGAGTGATTATACAGTGTTTTAATTCGTTTTCGTCTAGCACGTTTCATTTTTAGGTAATTTTTCATGTTTTAACAAAAAATTGGTCGGGTACAAAAGTAACCTAGCCCTATGGGTACACAAGTAACATGTTACTTTTGTCCCCGTATTAATTTACTTATGTGATAATTTAATGTTTGTTTTTATTTTCACAGCATGCATGCCGCGACAACGTAAAATAGCTAACACAGGAGGAACTACCGACATGGAAGTGTACTGAAAAGCGGCTGAAAATCATTTCAATGATGGTATAAAAATTAGAGCCCTGGCAAAAAATATGATGTTTGCCATGTAGCATTATACAGATAAATAATAAAATTAAAAGCAGGAAATACTAGCGCAGTTGTGGGCTACCTTTGCGTCAACCGTGTTTTTACTATTGATGAGGAAAAAAATCTCCAGGACTATTTTAATCGAATGCTTTGGAGTTTATTTGGGTTATCTCCATCTGAAGTATGTAAACTAGCATACGAGTTGGCAAAAAATGGAAAAAAAATCCTGAAATGTGGCCAAATATTGAATACCTAGTCTAACTAGAGAAAAATTATTATCATATACCTAATAATAACTGATCTCGTCATAACGTAATCTAAGAATAATTTGTATTGTTTTTTATTTTCTTAAAATGTCTTTTTTTAGCACTCAAAATGCAAATCTTTATTTTTTATTATCAATACTAAGTGTTTAATAAATAGTTTGTTGATTTAATATCTGATACTATATTCATTACAAACCTAATCCATAACGAAATCCTGTACTGTTACTTTCGACCCACAACGTGTTACTTTCGGCCTCGCTACGTGGTCGAAAGTAACAAACGACGAATTTTTTTTAAGTCTCTGTAATTCACACAAAATACACAATAACAACATAAATCATGATACTAATGTAATTATCATGAATGGAATTTATTTAAGGCCATATTAATTTCAGTAAAATACCAACACCTAACCAGGAATCAAAGCAAAAGTACAAAATGTTACTTTTGTACCCGGTCTCCCCTACTCCAAGTTATTTGACATATTGCAATGGGAGCAATATTTTATTTAAATGTCAAATATTATCCCAACTAACGACATTTACAGTAGTTACCTATTTGTCGAATTTATTGTAATTTTTGGTACCACCACATTAGCTGTAATAGTTTAAAAATAAATTCTAAGTATAGTAAATAAGCTTTAAAAATAGCCGTTTCACAAAATTACCTGGAATAGAAAAAAAAATTATTTAACTATAGAACAAAATAGGATTAATAAAATTTGGTAAATTTTCTAGTCTAAAAAATACAATCTGAACTGTTTTTCAGCAACTTTAGTACCTTTTATATTTCCGTTATCAACATTAGGTGTACGTACGTATGAAAATATGATATAGTTACTTATATTATGTTGATGTTGTTAAACCGTATCTAATAATAATATTGAGTGGTGTTATAAGAACCCAACGGGGAATAAAACTATTAACAGTAGGTATTTGGTATAAGTCGCTTACATAATATACTATCTCCTTTGCTTTTCTCGCTATTCATAAATTCTTTGATTTCTCAACTCGGTTACTCTTATCATCTCTCGACACATGTCGAGACAGATGGCATTGAAGGGGGCATAAACCACCTTAATGCCCAACTGTGTTGTGTGCATGAATGGTCGTCTCGATTTGGAGTCTCTGTCAATCCTAACAAATGCCAGGCTATCATAGTGGGCAGCTCCCGACAGCTGGCGAAGCTAAACTATTCTAATATGGTCAAATTAATATATCACGATACTGTCATTCCGTTCGAGCAACATGTTAAGGATCTCGGTTTGCATATTGATCATACTCTCAGCTGGAATAAGCAAGTAAGCGAGGTCTCTGCCAAAGTAACAGGTACGCTACGTTCTCTGTACACATACAAAAATTTTTTTCCAACCTGTACCAAAAAATTGCTGGTCCAGGCGCTGGTGATTCCCATAATTGACTATGTGGATGTGTGTTATTGTGATCTGAATGAGGATCTCCTAAACAAACTGGATCGTCTTCTCAATAATTGTATCCGCTATATCTTCGGTCTTCGTAAGTATGACCACGTGTAGTTCTACCTACAGCTTAAGTGGCTCACCATACGTAATCGTCGACAGTTAAGGTTGGCTTGCAGCCTGTATTCGATCCTGAACGATCCAGCATCTCCATTATATTTGAAAAACCGATTGCAACTTCTATCTTCCTTGCATGAAAGACCACTTCGCTCAGCCGCCAACCTACTCTTGAGCCTCACCTTACTAGTTTCGTCTCCAATTCGTTCACTCTTCAGGCTATTCAGCTGGCAGGAACTCGCTACCCACTGACATTCGTCTGGCTCAAACTAAATTTAGTTATAAATTTAGAGTGTATCGGCATCTCCTCAGCAAGCAATAGTTTATATTCTATTTTACTATTTAAATTTTTTATTTATGTTATATTATATTATATGTTTATTTGTGCTCGATGTGTTTCTACTATTGTGTATGCTGCGTATGTATGTAGATATGAGTGTAATTATATGTATGTGTGTGTTTATGTACATATTTATGTGTGTATATATGTATGTATATGCATATGTATGTATATGTGTATGTATGTAGGTATGTATGTATGTATGTATGTATGTATGTATGTATGTATGTGTTTGTGTTTATGTATGTATGTATGTATGTATGTATGTGGGTATCTATATCTATGTGAGTTTTTATCTAAATATATATCGTAAATGCACCGCCAAGTAAGCTCTCTACTACCTGAAGGTTGACTGGCAGAGAATGCTACTGTGGCATTGAGTCCGCCTTTTGGACCATGATGTGCATAAAGTTTAAATAAATAAAATAAATAAATAAATATTTACTTATAATTCTTTAGAAACATCATAGTACCTAATAGGTAGGTATAAGAACATAATGTAGGTATATTTACTCATTTACAATAATTTTATATGATAATAATTACGCCACATCTTGCGCATGTTCACAACTCTACTAAAAGTCAAGCAAATTAAATACGAAAATGATTACAATTTCCATACGAGTAGGTATAAGCCACTTTTAACTACATACTTAAGTTCTAATAAAATTGATCATTAATCTGACGATGACATTAAAATTTTACTATTATTTTAAATATATGTAGGTAACTTTCACTCAAACCATAATACATGAGAAATGAAAATGAAAAATACACTGCAAGTACCTACTTATAACATTTCTGATATTTCTGACACTTCGAGACTGTATTGTGTATAGGTATAATGAATCAAAACATTGCTCAAGTTTAGATCAATGAAGTTCACTGACCTTTCAAATAATTTTCGTACTCATAATAATATAATTTTAACACTCTTATGCATATATATGTATGCATGTTTATAAGCATAAACACAAACTCTTGTCGGACAGACTACCTATACATTTTATAGGTAGAGAATACTTAACATGGATTTGAGGCTCTTTAGGAAAGGCGAACTTATAAGTATCTACAGTAAACACTATGAGATGATTTTTGAAGAAGAAGAGGAAAAAAAGATATTTCGTCTAAAAATGAAGTTTTTCACAGGACAAGAAAACCAGTCAAAAACCTTAATTTCTTTTAAATTATTTTCTAGATTTTCTTTATAACGCAACATAACAAGTGTGTACCTATTCTTATAAATACGTCAAAAATAATCCAGACTACCATAATATAATTTAAAAAAAAACATTCATTTCAACCTACAAACTAATTTCTAAGTTATGATATCGTTTATAAGTGCCATTACTATATAGCACTGTCTAACAGGGTTGTAGCTTGCGTGCAACTGCTTGTACTCAAAATATTTGTTGTTATTCATCGAAGAATACCTATAATCGTAAAATGAAAGATGTAGACTCATATTTTACCAGTTACGAAAAATAACGCTCGATTTAAATCGACGTATTTAGTACGTATGTATATATTAAACAGTCTAAACTTTATAAACCTACCTATACTTAATTATTATAAAACCTTTGGTTTATCATTTTCAAACCTAGTTTAAACTCTACATTATTCTCTAAGTATTTGTACAGCAATAAAGTATCAAAGTTCCTATTAAAAGTTTCTGTTTATATTACAAGACTTTTTTCAGTTGGTAAATGGGTGTAAATAATAATTTATTTGTCATTATGGAATAATTTATTAGCCATCTCAGTCGGCATCATTGTGTTTTATAAAACGAATGTCATGAAATTATAGGAGAATATCAATTTGACGCCCAAAAAGTGTATCCCATTTAAATTTCAAATCGATTTCTTATCGACTCACACAACATTCCGCTTTAGATTAGCCGTGGATTAAAATAATAATAATTGTAATATAAGTAGTAGGTATGTAAAGTTACATTTTTTATTTATATTTATGTTTTAAATGCCTGTAATCGTTAAATTTTATTATACTATGTACTCACACTTAATATAATTGAATATATTGCGACGGATACTTTAGTCAATTTAGGCTTTCTTTGGTTTTCTTAATATCTAATTAATTAGGTATGGGAAAACTACTTAATTGGTAACTTTTGTAGAGGCACAATATTATGAATAAAATTACACAAAATAAATTCAAATATTAAAATCTAGCTTATGTAGATAGATATATGTGGACGTCTAAGATAAAGGATACTAGTTCTCGGCATTTAGTTCCGAGATATAAGCTGTTTTGTAAAGTTCGGTGAAGAAATTGCGTCCGCGATTTTAATTAATTATCAATAAATGCTCATTTTTTTTTATTTCATATACTTTAATCTACAATAATACATAAAAATCTATGTAACAAGCAAGTAGAAGTGTTTTTTTATTACACACAAACTTTTAAAATGCTTTTTCTCAAATCAAGCTTTTTCAGAGTTTCAACTTCAAATGTCTGTAAAAAAAACTGTGCTAGCAGTTTAGCTAGTTTTTGGATATTTTTTAATCGTTACTATCAATAGACTATTCTAGATATCGAATCTAGTCTTAACTCAATAAGCCACTACCTACTGGTACCTTTTTACGTGGACGACCACATATATTAAAATATGATAGAAATATAGTATATAACATGGAGAAATGGGTGTGTTAGTAATTATGGAATCAACCAATTTTTTATAATTTAGAAAAAAAAAGGGAAGGAAAACGTAGCTAGCTTATAATGCTATAGTACCTACTACTTTTAATAAAAGAAGTTTTAATAAAAGACGTTCCAATCACTGTTTTTATCGTACTACTTGAGTATACCTACAGAACAGTAAATTCTAGTTTCATCTTGCCATTAAACCTCAGGTGAAATCTGTAAGAATAAAAAATTTAAAGTCAGATTACACCAATAATGAAAAAAAGCAGAAATAAAAACTCGACATGGTAGGTACCTAATATTTAAAGAAAACAGAAAAATATACAACACAAAAAGGAACGTTCTCTAAACAATTTATGATTAAAGTGTATTTATTCGATTTGAAAATAATACAAAAAAGTGGACTTTTACAGCGCTCATTTTGAACAGTTGAAACTTAAAATTAATACTTAGTAATTTAAACGTTTGTCAAAATTTTGTACCTATAGTTATTAGCACAAATACTTATGTTCATTACGTAACCTTATTAAAGGCAAGGTTAACGTCTAGATCTAGATCCACATATAAATACGCAAGCAAATATAGGCTATGGGTGTCTGACACTCGTGTAAAACATACGTTACGTGTTTCATATATAATATATTATACGAGTTATATAGATGTGTATATTGTATTGCTGGCCGGGATCTCTGAAGTGCAGTTTGGGAATACCGCACCGACTGATACGCCATAAAGTACAAAGGTTGATTGCACACGGTAAACTCACGACAGGATACCTGCATGTAGAATCGTAAGATTGTATTTTAGTACCCACTGCTACCTACCTCACTTCTCATTCTTTTAATTCCATACCTCAATAAAAAAGGATTGTAGCCACTTAGGTAATTGTTGTCGGGTCGTAAAAAAGAAAGTTATGAGTATTTGTCAAACACGTAAAACATCCCTTTCTCTGTACGATCAACAAAAATAGAACAGTTTTTTTAACCCTTTTCACGGTGACTGTAACAATAACCAAATCACTTCCTTAGTTTTTTAAGAGTTGTTTTGTAATAAAATTGCAGTAAAGTTTTGTATAACAAAAATTAAAATCGTTAAGAATAATAAAATTAGTTTACGAATGTTTGTGTAGTGCACCGCTTACAAATTAGTATGATGTATAGATATAAATTTGTATAATTAACTAATTAACGTCAAATTCAGGAATTATGAATAAGCTATTTGGTTTTTATAACGTTATTATATTAGGGAAAACAAACCTTAGTTGAGTACTTTAGTCGTTTTGTTGTTATTAATAAAAAAGATCTAAATGTAGCGATTATGTATTTTCGCATGTAAATTAAGAATTAAATTTTCTTAAATTACACTATAATGCATTAATGCAAACTACAACATTTTTCAGACCTTATAGGTAAGTTGGCATTAAGTGTTATTATTATTCTATTTTATTTCCCACTAATATTATAAACATGGATGATGTTTGGATTTTTCGATATTTCAAAGTTGGTAATTTTTTATATCTCATTGATTTGGTTGAATATTGACCCACAGAATAATATATCCTGGTGTAATATAGAATACTTTTCATCCCAATTCATTCAATCCCAATTCTAAAAACTATTCAGTTAATTGTTGATATTAAACCAAACATCATATAAGATATTTTAAATACCATAATTATAGGTACCTAAATAGCAAAAAACTTAATTACAACGATACCTTGTGTAAAAAACGTAACGATATCTTGAGTTATATCTGGCTGTGTGTCGTGTCATGTGCATCGTTTCGGGTCAATAAAATATGTAGCGCGCCGTGTGAGACCCCTCTCATGCTCTCAAGCCTCCTTCCGCCTTTCCTATAACGAAAAAGAAATTTTTCTATACATTTTACATTTTTCCTTACCCATACCCCTGCGTTGTGCGCAAAATAAATAATTTCAAATACCTCACTATTTATTCGTCAGAAAGTCTATAATACTATTGTACATAAATACTAATTATATTTCATCTAGTCGAACCCCCATGGTTTCCCCATGTTAATTTCGGAGTTTTCGTGGGAATTCCGAAAAAGTTTACCTTCCTTAAAATGGAATAATTTTTAATGTCAGTTCAGAAGTTTTTGAGTTCATTCATTAGATTAGACCAAACAAATCAAATCTTTTCTCGTTTTATGACAAGTATGGATTATAAATTATAATATTATTTTAAAGTAACTGCAAGTATAAGGCATAGTATACATGTTACCATAACTTGCTAAATGCCCTTAAAACATTTTCAAGTCAGGCCAATAAACACTTACTGCTTCGTAAATGATATAGTGTAATATAACAATATCCCCCAATATCATCAAGCCAATAAAATCGTCATTAAATGAGATCACGCAATGATAAACCTATTATCATAAGTTTCAATTGATTTAGTATTGTATATAGACATAATGTGACGCAGTATCATAATATGATATACTTACACAAAAATTACTTTTTTTTCTATGGCGAATATGAAGACTTAAATTAATTTATTTTAAGTTATGCTTAAGGCTGTCCGATGCTTCAAAAATAGTAAGAAAGAAAGAAAAGGCATTTTTTAAGTTATTCGTAGTTTAAAATTTTTTTTAATTTGATATTTAGAGGACCATAAAACTAAAGATAGAGCCAGTTATAATTAAATATTTTCGTTTTAATCTTAAAAAGTTACAGGATATTTTATTTAAAACGCAACAATTAGGTAGATGTTTTTTGCAATAATTTGTTTGAATACGCTTTCAGTAATAACTATAAATCAGTGGGCATTGTTTTCGTCTCAGCACGTAAATCAGAGAGATCTAAATGATATCATAAAATTCACTGGAGTTAAATCGTGGGTAAAATATAGAGTTATAACCTCAAACCGTCGCAGTGCACAGACAAACCAAATTTGGTTTTTGTTACACTGGAAATATGTGAATTTTGTTTTTGTATTTATTGGTTTTAAAAAAAAAAGTAAATTCATAAAGGTTAGGTTAGGTTAGGTTTTTCGATGATTTGACGATTACATACCTACACATCACTCTCGTGTCGCATAACATTTGACACTAAAACGATGTTGTCTCATTACTGGGGTGCCGAGCCTCATTGTTGTTAAGTTACAATCGGCCCGCGCTAGTAATATGCCACTACATTGGTCAGCAAACATTGCTCGCGGTGCCGTAACTTACCTACTGTGACGCATGGTGGGTTCCGAAACAACCTGTATAATCTCCATATTAACGTGGATTGTCAGGGAAAGTTTTCATACGAACTTTATTAGATGGTTCTTACACTGTAACTGTATCTTATTTGTAACCACTAGCTGTAACCCGCGGTTGCACTTGCATTAATTTCGAAGTTCCCTCGAGAATTTCTAGATAAAAATATAATAGGTATACCTAACTTATGTCCTTTTCTATACCCTTCATCTTATGCAATATTTCATGATAATCGGTTGAGTAGTTGAATCGTGAAAGCTTAACAAACAGACGAAAATAATCTCATATTCGCATATAAAATACTAGCTGTACCCCGCGGTTTCATCCGTGATAATTTTAAAGTTCCCGCGGAAACTTGGGATATAAAGTACCCTATGTCCTTCTCTGTAAGTACCCCTGACAGCGTGTATGCCAAATTTGATCCAAATCCGTTCAGCCGTTTTTGCGTGATTGAGTAACAAACATCCAAACATCCACACTTTCACATTTATAATATTAGTAGGATTTGTAAGGAAATATAATTATTTTATATCACTAATAGGTACCTACCTAAATCGAAATCGATAAAATTTTGGAATTAGCGGGATAAGAAAAAGTATTTGTATTTTATATTTAAGGTACAATAATGTAAAATGCAGCTATAGTGCGAGAAAATATCTATTGAAAGTGTGAAAGCCATGCCCTGACAATCCACCTTAAGTCGATATCTTATATGTAGCATACGCACATTCATACAACTATCAATATCACTGATAGTGCCAGAGTCAATGGGTTATTTTGTACTTCAAACTTAAACCAATCGAGATCTAACCAGCAATATAATGGTGACTATGAATGGCTTAATTTGAACTCCAAACGTTTTTATATACCCATAAAGTCTGTTTAATTCAAGTGTTTAATTTAAATTTTAATTGCCTATGCACTCTAGCGCTGTGTTGTACCTAATTACATTTTATATTCCAATTTAAATAATTTTGTTGTTATTCATAAATTTTCTTCAGAAATGACCTAAACATTTTAATTTTACGATATGAGCAGTACCCACCTACATGCTGTACTTTCTTTACTTAAAGAAGATCCTACTTATATACCCACTAGTTGCTTTTTGCAAAAAGGCATCTTTCAATTATGTACATTATACACACATACACATTGTTACCTTTGCAAAGAATATAAGTTATCAAAATAATACCCAAGATATTCAACCGCGAAGCAAGTACTAAGCGAGATTGCTTATATAGTTAAGGGTACAAATTGGTCTGTACACCCAAATTGGACACTACATACTTTTTTATTCTTAATGCGTAAAAATGGGAACTAAACTTTTTTTAATAAACCGATCGGTTTATTAAAAAAAGTGAAATTTACTAAGCGAAATTTTACAGGAATAGTCTGAATCGTTTCTGATGATTGCTTTCAACAAAGATATCGAAAGAGAATAGATTGACAATACGCTCAGCCGCTAAGCTTTCCCCTTGTACCACGCAGAGGTCAAATGATCTTATGCAAACAAAATGCCGTTGGCTAGCAGAGACTATTATCTATAGATACCACTTGACGGAAAGCGATGTGATTGGCTATTTTAAATGTGCTTTGTGGTGACTGGTATTTGATTGCATCGCAACGATGTGATTGGTTTTTATTTTGATCATTCCCCCCGTAAAAATTGGTTGACGTGGATTGCATAGTAAAAGTTTGTATTGTTAGCCTATTTTCTTATACTACGTCTTGACTTTAATTTAAAATACCAAATTAAGCCTTAATCGAGTAGCCTAATAAATAAGGTACCTAAGTGTAAAAATATTGAATAGGAATTAACACAGTCAATACAGATTTAGTTTTTAATATGCATGTCTTCAACCTTTCATTACAAGTGTAGGTCTTTTTATCTACATTCAATTTTTTTTTTTGTTTTTTTGTAAGACTCGTTTACCTTTTTCAGTAACCTTGCCGATTATAAATTAATTCCTTATTAAAATTATATTAAAGCCTTACTTTTTAATAAGTACCTACCTATCTGTACACATTGCTTGTATCAGATATTTTGTTACTTATGCTGAGGTGTCAGTGTATCGTTATGTGAAGGTTTTAAAAAGACCAATAATCTTACACTGTTTATTTCCAAACTGGTCTGATAATATGCAACAGATAATTATGTACTAATTTTATGAGACCTCCAAGAGAAGGTAATTGACTTAGCCTTGCATTCGAAGGGGTACCTAAGCAATGTAGCTATATAATATACAGTTAAATATTAAAACCGCGAATACAAGTTTCTTCTCATAAAGATAGGCTTTTAGATTAAAAAATTATATGTAAATTAAAGGAAATACAATTGACACTAACGAGAAATAATTACTCTAACTAATATCTAAAAAACGACCATAATAAAGTTATAATGTGCTATTTTTGTTTATTTTTTATCATTATTATCTATTGCTGTAAGATATTATTCAAAATCAACCGTGACATTTGTCGTCACATGATAATAAAAAAATAGAATGATAAAATTTTACGTAAATTCACGTATAGTTACCATTACCAAAAAGTTTCTTCAACTGCCCAAAAGCGTCTATGTATTTATTTGAAAAAGTTCCTATTACAATGAGTTCTTGTAATAAAAAAACTAAAACAAACCTTAACAAATGTGACAAAGATTTAATGAAAAATGAAATGAGAGAAAATTAATACACATACAAGTAGGTAGGTATATATACCTGTTAGTTCTTTCTTTGGAAAATATTAACACATAATAATGCAATTTTATGGTTACTTTTAATGGAACGTTCGAGCTATCAGAGAATTGAAAGAACGACTCGGGGTCCAAGAGGTGGATCCAATAACATTTGATGTTAATGGCCCTGCCCAAAGGAGGGTATGCGTTAGGTATAGGTATTTATACAAATTTATTGTTAAATTTAAAAGACGTATATTAGTTCAAAATATTGTGTACCCACCTACTTGGAATAAACTTAATAGGTATAATATTTTTCTTTTTGCTAGGTAGCAGTCGCAGTCTTTTCATCTTGCAATTTTTTTAACTTTAGTAGCGGATGTTAAATTTTTTGATTTTTCATTAACGTAGTATTTCATTATCTTTAAAATTATAGTTTATTGTTATCCCCAGAAAAGTATTCAATACCTACTTGAGTGTGGTGGGAAGCTGTTATAAGTATTGTATTTAATTTGATTAAAATATAGCCGTGTTTTGTTGTTATTCCGCTGATAGATCCTATAATTCATTACTTGTTTAGATTGTATAGAGCTCCATACAAATGGATCTTGAAAAACAACCAGATATTTTGACAGCCAAAACACTTTTAACCGTCGTACATTCTGTGCCACGAGTACACACGATATCTATACTCAGTACGTCGTTTTAAAGTATATTTTTGTTTGTAAGTAATTCATGTGGAAAAATATAAGATTTTTTATTTCTTTTAGTTACGCTAGACCTTATATTAATTCGGTACGAGCTTTTGTGGGGGAATTCTCGGAGGAGAAACGATTTTTCATAAATGATGAGGCGGCACCGATTGTATATTTATTGGACAAAATATTTTTGTGAAAAACTTCCGTGTCGGAAAAATGTGGAGTGTTATAAATATTACACGAAGTCATGTCGACACGTGTGTCCAATCGCCTGATTATACGCGGCCGTAATAAACGAGTCCCTTTGAGAGTTTAATTATAATGCGGCGACGCGACGTTGAGATTTTGGTTGAAATATGGACAAAAATCAAGGAAAAAAAACCTTATTATATTTTTAGATAAAAAAAAAACTTGTAACACTTATTTACTTACAGCCGCACTAATACCTTGCCAGAAGTAATATCGGGGTTAACATTGAAATAGGTACCTAATGAATATTTGTGTTTGAGTAGGTATGCAGGAAGTTTGCATCATGTAAGTATTAATATTTTTTTGTTTGTTTATTTGAATGTTTTAATGTTTAATAAATTTTATTACATAGGTACCTACTTTAATATAAATAAAATAAAACATAGCTAATTTATGCACAAAGGAGAACATATCTCGGGAGGTATCTTTAGTTACTCGTAGGTACCTACCTAACCATTTGAGTGATAGAAACTCCCTATTTGCCTTGGTCAATGGTCATGGCATCAAGCGTGAACGGCTGGACCAATTTCGCGAATTCTTTTTTATTTTGTTTGCTATTAAGAAAGAGAATATGAAATATGTTTGGAGGAGAAATATATAAATATAAATGAAATACGTCATATGTACAATATAAAATAATATATTATATCCATTCATATTACATATCATTTACTAATAAGACAACATAGTAGGTACTATAACAGTAGGTACCTTCCAAAAAAGCACTACAGTATTCAGCTCAACGCCTGGCTGAGGAGATGCCTCTTCAAGTTGATAGAAAAGGTGAGGAGGCCTAGGCTTCGTAAATAGGGATAGGGAGAGGGAGTTACAAAAGCATCGCAGTTAGAACGGTAAAAGACTAATTATTATAGGAGTGGGTATGGCGGTGAATAAAGCGAAACAAAATTATTATGTCGGAGATAGGAGAGGCATAAGAGAGCTGCGTAGAGAAGACAAAGAAGCTTGAGAATTTGAAATATATATCTATAAGTATACAAAAAAGTTTATAAACCTTAGGTAACCTATATCTGCAGTTGTTTGGAATTCATAATAATATGAGCTCCAATAATGTCCACTACAGGAACTAATAAGCGTTATGTACAGCTACTGGTGTAAACTGATGATGATTATTAATTATATTTTTTTTATAATTTTGTATATGTTAAAGTTTGCACTAAGTTGTGTAAGCTACACAAGCTTATAAAAAAATAAACTCTGATCAAATAAGAATTATTCTATGATACGAAAAAAAGTGATGACATATAATCATAGATAATTCGATTATTCTGAAATTAGGTGTTTTCCAACATATAAAAGTCAAAATTCATATTAGTCCGTCAGTTAGAAAACAAAAAAATAACACGTATTTTTTGCTTTTCAAATTAATGAAAATAAACATAGATAAAGCGCATTAAAGTTTAGGGTGGGGGACTTTATTTTTCGGTATAAGCTCCGTACAAACTGCACCAGGTACTTCAACTCAATGTACCTATCGCCGTTATTTTTTGATTACGTAAAAAAAGAAAAAAATAGGTGTCTAATATTTTTTATTAATCTACACGGTGGACTAAAAAAAATTAGTCAAGAAGCCAATTCATACTACACGCACTATAATTTTTTCAACGTGCCCAATTTTATGGTGTTCTAATATTTGGAAACAAAAATAATATTGATTGAACTATATCGGAAATATGTAACGTGAACACGTACAGGTACCTACTTAGTTCCACTCTTACGCCGTAAATCAAAGTACATGGGTCTAATGCCTACAGGCATTTCTTAATCAAAGGTATTCCATTACCCCGACGATACACAGGTGCCGGTAATGATTTCATTCCGAGCAAATTATTTATACCCAAGACCATAAGACTAACAGAATGTTCAAAACGTTCCTATTAAATTAACATTTTTTTAAAGTACTTAAATGACTGTATACCTACAATCTACATATACTCATGTAGATACTTTTAAGTTAAGAGGGCATTTAGATCATTATCTTTTTCAATTTATACTGATATTTTGTTTGTATGGGGCAACGTCTTAGTTTACTGAACGGATTATAAAAAGCAATTTCAATAGGTGACTAGTCTTTTGAAATTACCTTCAAATGCATGCAATGAACTCCCTGTAGGTCATTTACAAAGGTTGACTGGCAGAGAATACCACTGTGGCCGCAAAACCGCCTTTGCACCATGATGTACATAAATATTCGATATATCGGAAAAACAAAACGTAATAACTAATACTTATTGAACTTACATCAGTTATTATTATTATTGTTTGCAAAACTGGGTCATCTGGTTTTAGATAAGTAATAACAGATGTATGTATTTAATGTATTTGTATAAGCTTCTATCACGAACAATACTTTATAAAAGTAAAAGATAAAAGTTTTGAGGAATTTATTCAACACTCGTGCTCCCTATTCACCCAAAACTTTCCTCATAACGGTCCTCTTTGCCCGTGTCGCCTCACTAGGGGTTACCATTCGAGTAACAAACTAAAATAATTTATGAGAATTTCTATTTTACAAGAATAATTCGATTTCGTTGGAATGGGTTTTCTTTTCGATGTTTAATTTAGTAGGTACGCATCTAACGTAGCAGTCCAATCAATTTTAACTTTGATGATAAATTGTCATTGAGTTTTTATCTCTAACTATTAGATTAATAAAAAAAGAGAGTACGTATTACAAGTATCGACTATTCAATATTTGTAATAGCTAAAGTGGATAGTATTTATATTAGGTATAGGTACGTACGTAATAAATACCTAGTAGTCACTTTACCTATTATACAAATAAAAGCAAAAAAAAATAAAAACCTACAAAATCAAAAATAATGAGAAAATTGAACCAAAAACTATTTTCATAATCAGAAAATAACCCTTCTTTAAGACAAATGGAAAACAAATAATAATACTCGTCCAATAGGTATCCAGTTTACCATTTACCTACTTAGTTTAATAGTTCGTGCCAAAAAATGGAAATTTAATTATACCTATACCTGCCTACTAATAAAATAGAAAAATCTATTAAATCTATAAGCATTAGCTTATCGATAGTAAAATAGAAAACGAGTGCCAGGCAAATTAATTAGAATTTCAGAAGGGTCAATTAGATTAGGTAGATAATCTATAGGTATTTAAGTATCGGCAGATGGTGTCCAAGGTGACCATGGAATAAAAACAAAGTCATCCCTTGATTTTTTAGATTTCATCGCCAAAATCACAATTTTTAATACAATTTGCATATTGTATGTAGGTATATTATGTACATTGATTGTAGGTACCTATATTGCCGCTTGATCGTTTATAGGTTACGACTTACGATACATAAATAGACATCGAGTGTGCGACGATAATACGAAAACAATACACGATGTTTCCTTATTAGAATTCTCTTCACGAATAGCAAAAGAAATGATACCTAATAGACTTAGGTACCTATATTATAATACATCAAAGGCGCCAAATGAATTTTCGATATAGATTAGGTACTTTGGCACAGTGGTTGATGATGTTTGGGATTCTTGCCAAGTTCCACCAACTTTCAACTGTCTAAGTACCCCATAGCCATTAATTTCTCGTCTCGACCTTCATGAATCTAACAAAACTTAACTAATTGTAAGTAACACGTGTAAGTAAAGAAATTACCAGCGTTCAGACCCAAAACTTGGTTGTTTCCATTAGTTTGATTAAGGTACATACAACTACATGTTGTATTTAACTTTTAACTGCTCGTATACATCTCCACAATGCAGGTTAAATATAGTACGTAATAGCTATACTTATACGTGTATTCGTAAAGATACGAGAACTTCCGTCTGATTCTAACAAGAATGAAGAACAAAACTCTTACTTTAACTGCATTGAAATTTATTTCTTGTGTAGTAGAGGTTGGGGTTTAGTTTAAATTTTAGAAATTTTGTATTTATGACAAAATGGTTTCGAAATTTCCCGATATCGATTGGCTGCTCGATGCTGTTACAACTCTGTCTATTTGCGCTCTTTACCTATTTATAAAAGAACATATTTCAACTCTACCTGGCCTTTCTCGTTTTGAAATGTTTCCTTTATAAATATTTAACAACTTAGTCGAAAAATATCTTCAGACTCGATTGGAAACCGCGTAAATATGTTCTTTTTTCATTTTTATTATCCATACATATAATTTTATATCTACTTACTTATATCATGTTCGACCATCGATGTTTCGTTTTACGTAAATAAGTTTGTCCATCTGACGATTTATTGAGAAAGTACCTACCTGTATACAGAAGCGAAACAATTTAATCAACGGCATTCTCAATTCAAAAGTCGCCGTACCAATAATCGTTTCGGGGGTCAGTGTTTCAAACGGTCGTTAATCTGAGTGTATCAGCTGGCCGTGGCCACCCCGCACCGTCATCGCGCGACGCACGGCACGTGCCAACATCTTTACTATCCATAAAGAGAACCAGTGAGAGCACATCTTTTACTTTTAACGACCGCCGGGAATTGTTATAGTTTAAAAAGTAAACGCCGAGTCGTTTGCGCGTGTTTGTGAAATTAACGAGTTAGAATATTTATAGTTAGCGGAGCGCCAAGAAGTTAGTAGGTACCTACTGCCTCCAGATTGTATGACTGTTACAGGCTAAGAAATACGACTCTTTAGTTCCATAGATAGAGTATTAAACTTGATTCAAACTTTAACAAAAATATACCGGATCTTTAATGATATGTTATTACGTGCTTTGTAAAAAAAAAGTCGCTATCAACATGAAAAAGAGCTTTTTGACCAGTTTGAAATCAGATCTGCGAACACTCGTTCATCAGATTCAATAAAAAAAATCTGTTAAAAACATCGTCATCCACGAATTCGAAATTTAATTATTTTAATTGCCACGATATGTATCTAAAAAGGCAATAACGTAGTTGATTAATGATGTGGTCTCAAAACGATTTGTTTGCTTTTTTTAAATTTTAATCTTAAAAGCATACAAAATATATGTATGTAGATAAGAGGAGGTATGGGCAGGACTAAAACCAATGTTTACTCGCCGTATATTAATGTAAAGGCCTTAAGGCAAAGCAGAGGAGGATTACGCAATGCCCCATATATTATCAAAGACGGCAGTAAAATGTCTGAGTTACAGATTCCATCGACATTTAGTGTCGAACAATCGACCGTAGACGGTGAGTCAGTCTGCGCCCGAGGGCGGTTGTCGAACTACACCTACAAAATAGGAAAATATTAACCTAACCATGTGTTACTAAATAAACATACAATACAAAACCCACGTACACAGCGGTCGGAGGAATATTTTATATCACAGTCTATGTAAAGACATATAGAAGTTGACCCACCTAGAGCGCCGCTTCTCCCGCTCCATCCGTTGATAGACCGAGAAATAAATAAATAGTCCCATGTAGGAACAGTTATGAGAGGCGCAAAAGGTTAAACATACCTTCTTCCTTGTTGCTTTCTATGGCACCTATGAAATACATACCTATTGTATTATTATTACAACCACATTAAAGATAGATACTTATAGAATATTTATTTATATACCTATATAGTTATTATATTATAGGAATAACTGTGCGTATATCGTAGTGAGAAAGCATTCACGATATAGAATCTTGATTAGATGTGTTTTTATTCGAAGCACGCTTCATGCTATCGAAGCATATGCACTGTGGACTCGCTATGTTGAACGAGACAAATAAGACGAAGAAGTTTTGTGCGAACCCTAATCAAATAACTGTACGCACCTATTCCCTTCTTATGATCTACATAATATAAGATTTTAATAATACAGTTTATAAATTAAAAGTTATTTTAAAAAAACGAGAAATGTGTTTTCGTTCATCGTTAGGTGAACCTATATTTAATACGAATACGTCTACGTCTTTATATAAAAAAAAAAACATTATCTAACCAGCCAGATTATCAAGTTTCTATAAAAACTTTTTTGTAGATCATAAAAGGGCCCGTTAAAATCACAGCCACTACAAGCCTTGAGGCGTGTGAAAACACCTTAAAAACGTCTAAAACAATTATAATGTCATAAAATCAGTGGATTCCCACCATAATCGTTGTGTAAGTCAGGCTGTGTTGTGCTGCGGGATGATAAACATGGCTCTCGTGCGGAACGTAAAACAACTTTTGTTACCATTTTATGACAACAATTACGACCTATAAAACGTGTAGCGATTATTTGTCGTAGCATTCGTAGCGATTCTTGCGGTCTCGCTGTCATCAGCCCGTGCTGCGGTAGAGCTACTTGCCCGATGCCTATAAATCAGAGAACATCTTATCTTATAAATTTTACCAGTCTAATATGAACTCTATTAAGTTATTGTTAAGCTATAAGTTCAGAATTTGATTAGATAAACATCGGTATTTTACAAAAAAGACGCATAGCTTCCCGAGCCTTGACTTTGCCCGTTTAGTATTTATAATTCGTCTACGGTTGACATTTATTTTTATTATTCTTGAGTTTTATTATGTAACGGATTCATGTAGGTAAAGTTCAGAAATAGATGCTGTAAGTCAAATCAAATATACTTTATTGCACACACACACAGTAGAAAACACATTTCCAAATCACAAAAACATAATGCGGATACGTACAATGAGGTGGCCCATATACCTACCTACTTTCATTCCAATCAGTGTGGTTTCACTTACCTACAGCATCCTTGTATAGAAATCTATTTGGAGTAATAAAATAAAAAGGCGGGGTGATTCCGTTCGTGATTCTTCAAACTCAATCTAAATTTTTATATTTTTTATATGTAAATAATCAAAAAGTAAATAAATAAAAGTAAATAAACGTACGTACGTACGTATTAAATATACGTAGGTATAGTTCGGAATCAGTATACAAAAAACAAAACAAGGAACATAATAATAATTAACAAATAACAACAACAATTCGTTGTCGATGTAATAAGCCTCGAATGTATTTAAAACGATGTTGTTTACACCACAAGAGGGTCTGGGTGTTAAAATTTCTCGGTAGAAACACTTCCAATTTAAGGCACGGGAGACAGGATACATGCAATTTTGTTAAAATAGTTGTTATCACAGTAACCCATCTCGCGCTTTCTGTACACTTGTACTGAATACAAAAGAGTCAACTTTTTATTTCTATACTAATATAATAATTAAACAGAGGATAGATTTGACGCCTTAACTACTCTAGCAATCATCATGAAATTCATCTCACATTCGCATTTATAATAATAAAAGCCATATTTTAGAAGGTAGGTACTAGGTATACCTATACGTTAAGTACCAAATCATATTATTGTACCCTTATTCTTTGTCGACGTCTTGATTAGCGTTCATATCCATAATATTCAAATCACTTAGTCTACTTAAAAAAAAATTGTAGGTCTTTATTATAATTTATTTTCTGACTTTACTCGTATAATTTACCGACGTACACCCCACGGCCCACACTGTTTTGTATGCGAGCTGTTTCTGCCCGCTTATATTTGAATGAGACTCTCCTCAGACCATTATATAATTGAGATAGGTAGGTACTTACATTTATTTATAATTTAACAACAAAAATTTTTACACAGATGGTAAAATAATTGCGTAATTTTAGTAGGTATATAGATGAAAATAAATTTACCTACAATGACATGAAAATGAACATGCCCGAAATTACAATTATATAAATAAATATAAATATAAAATATAGGTATAATGATACGAAACGTTTAAATGCGTTTCGTTTAGGTGCACAGCAAGCATCTAACAATATGCTAAAATAGATAATAACATAATACATATAATACCTTATTAAATATTTTAAATCTATTTAAACAAGTTGGTAGGTAAGTACTTCAATACTTATGTATAAAACGGATGGAATTAGTCAAATCGGTTCAGTTATATTTGAGTCTTAGCGAGACAAATAAAGATTTACAATTCGATTATATTATATAGGTTAGTGGCGAAGGGTGAAATATTGAGAGAGGGAAGCCGGAAATCTGCTTTAATTTCAAGTTATTAAACTATTAACTGTTTCCCGCCGTTTCACCTGCGATAAGTTCCGGAGTTCCCGCGGGAATTCCGGTATAAAAAGTCCTTCCCTGTATCCCTGACAACGTTCTCAATTACGGAGAGAGATGTTGCGTCTGAAGCGAAGCCGGTGGGAATCGGCTTCTATGGTACCTTCGCCACTGATATAGGTACATATATAATAATAATAATAATAATAATAAACTCTTTATTGAACACCACTTAAAAATAAACAATTACAAAAACAATTTTACTACAAGGTGGAACAATCGGCAAATAGTTATAGATAGTTATAGTAGCAACAGAATGTTTGCAAAAATATGAATGAGTAACGAGTAATTATAACGATAAAAAAATAAATAAACTAGTTTAAATAAAAAAAAAAAATTAAACAGGTAGGTACCTAAGTATCCCATCTAATATCTATCACCTATCTATCTTTGTTAAAGCAAGAAACTTTATGTAGATTATAAGACATCGATCACTCATTTTTTGAAGGCATTATTATATAATCTCCATATTGCCAAGTGGGGTAAGTCTGCAGAACATAGTTTCATAAGTAGAGATACCTACCTAAATAGGGTTGTCCTAACAACACGTCCGGTCCCAAACATGAGGTCGCGTAAATTTATTGCGGGATTAACATAATTAGAGAGGCCATTCATCTGCCAACTTAGAGCAAATTATATACCACGTATACCTACTATACATTGGTAAGGTGCATTATTTTAATACGTATTATCATATTAAAACACTTATTAATTATTAAAAATTTACCTATATACCTATTCATGTTAGAACGGCTTTATTCAACACATTTCGCTCCAAAATAATCCCACGGGATGATTAATTTAATTATTTTTTGTTAAGTCAACTCATCCCACTACAAAACAAAATGTACTATGTTAGGTAGGTATTTGAAATATAAGTTGGTAACACACGTGAAAAAAAAATTATTGGGGCAAAAAATTACACACCATGGCTTGGTTATACATACTGATATGTAAAAAAATCACAGTCGTTTGATTAATAAACAGAAAACTAAATCTAAATAAGTAATATAATTTTAACCTATTTAATTTATGGTAGGTATGCGAAACAAAAAATACCAAAGTAGGTAGGTACATGACGCTAGATGAGGCTAAGTTTCCTTCACTGAATTCACACGAATCTTAATAAGTAGGTATATTTTGTTAAACTTAGTTGGCCCTATATTAAAAAATCCACAAGAAAACCGAAGCAGGCTACTAGTCTTAAGTCGAGCGCAATTCGTGCGTTTGCGGTTGCATCGTTATTTTCGTAAATCTAATGTTAAACATAAAGATATTGAAAGAGAATAGATTGACAATACGCTCGGCCGCTAAGCTTTCCCCTTGAACCAGGCAGCGGTCAAATGGTCTCAAGCTAACAAAATGCCGTTGGCTAGCAAAGACTATTATCTATAGATACCACTTGACGGTAAACGATGTGTTTGGCTATTAATTGAAATGTACTTTGTGGTGACTGGTATTTGATTGCGTCGCAACTATGTGAATGGTTTTTATTTTGATTTTTCCCCCGCAAAAATTGATTGACGTTGAGTTTGTGTTGTTCGTCTATTTTCTTATAACGTCTTTGGTTAAATACTTCTGTTCGTGTATACACATACAAATCATAAAATGTGACAGTGAGATGAATTGCCCAATTCAAAACATTCATTAGGTCAACTTATCCCGCGGGATGAGTTCGAGCGGCCTGAGTTAGCTAAAGTGTTCTCCTGCAGTTGTATTATATTTACGTTAACCTTTTTACCTTAGTGGTTGAATAAAAACTTCGAAATATCCTACTTGTTTCTTTATTTGAAAATAAAAATCCTTATACCGATCAATTTCCATGACTCAAGTTCAAAATTACGTAACAGTACTAGGATGGCGACTTTCAGGACTCTTCATAATATAGATTTGATTACATACATTCTGAATATTTCCATAGCCTAAAAATGTCAATCTGTCTAAAGATATTTACAATTTTTTTAAGGTAAGTATTTACAATTTATTTTAAGTCTGTGGAGTATGCAAAACAAATTTACTATAAGGAAAGAAATAACGCCTCCTGTGACCCTATTAATTTTGCTAATCCCTTTGGAATTAGAAAAATCTCGAATCCCTACTTTATTCACCCCAAAAATGACAATTTATTAGACATCAGGTGTTCGCTACTGATCCCTGCCATCGGTATTGGGTTGTCTCTAACATATTTCCCAAGTTGGGGATCGCTATCGCAGTCTCTCGAAAATCTTATCCCCACTCGGAATAAATTTATGAAGGTACAGCAGAGCACATTGATTTTGTTCCTCATTTGCAAAGATTTCATCTTGACTATGCATTTAGCTGCGATAAAGTGTTATACCTAAGCACTGAGTTACTATTACTACGTAAGTAATATTAGTTCAATGTACCTAAGTCTTTTTTTTATTATTTGAGAAATTTGAAGTTCTCAGTTACCGTTTAAAGATTTGATGCCAAAAAATACATAGGTAGTTTATCTACCACAAAATTGACATCTGTAAACACTCTGTAGTTAGTAAAGGAAATGTAGTGAAAGAATCTTTAATCTACTCTCATAAAAGTAAAAGTAAACAAGACTAAGTTCTGTTTCAAACTTTTTTAACGATGTATTAATTTAACGTTAGTTAACTAACGTTAAATTAAAAACATCGTAAGATAATATTGTTGACACTAATGAGTATGATTAATATTTACTAATGTTTAAAGTAAATTAAAAAAAAACAAGCTTTATCATCTGTAATGAAAGATACCTACTCATGAAAACAAAATAAATGAGCCCAAACACAATTAACTTTTCAGTTTCCATGAGGGGCTTCCAGCAGGGGCAATCTTCTGACTCTATCAGACTCTCGTCATCATGTTATGTAATGGAAAGTATTATTATTTGCCATCAGGAAGTATTTGTTCTTACATCATCAGATCAGCTCGATGGTAACATAATATTGCATTGTCACCGAACTTATATAAGTAATATGCCTTTCATCTCACTCGGATACCCGCAAAATTGCAAAATTTCATAAAAAATGCACACAACTTGCCTACGAATTTTGCAAGTTAATATTATAAGATTATAAAAACTATATACGCCTGTGTTATTGCACAATATTTGTTTTGTTAAATTTCTCCTCTGAGCTGTCACATTGCATAGTTATCGATATTTCTTCGATTCATGTGACAACCGATCGTGTCGACCTTTAAGAGCACCGAACGTCAAAACCTGTCTCCTATAATACTTATGCTATCATTGTGTCTAGACACTTCTTATCGTTACATTCGTTATTTCAAAAAGGCCTTTGAAAAAGACTTGGTAGATAGGTAGTTCTTTTGATAAAACTTCAACAGAAAAAAAATATTCCAAATTGTTTTTAAAATAAAGATCATGGAAATAAAATGGCAAAAAAATCTTCTTATGTGATGAATATTACACTCTTTAAAATCAATTACTATATTTCATTAGTGAACCTTGTTTGACTTCTTTAATTTATAGACAGCTACTTACAATAAAATTATATATCCATGACTGACAGCCGCACTCAGAGTCGACTTTAATGATTACTTAGTTAAGTATAGATTTTTAAAACAAAACTGCCGCAATCAGACAAGTTTAATAAGTTAATGTTAATTGGCATTTAACTAACTAACGGCCGCACTCAGAGTCGACTTTAATGATTACTTAGTTAAGTATAGATTTTTAAAACAAAACTACCGCAATCAGAGACGTTCAGTAAATTAATGTTATTTGGCATTTAATGAGATGAAACTAAATTAGTTAAATGCCAATTGTCTGATTGCGGCAGTTTTGTTTTAAAAATCTATACTTAACTAAGTAATCATTAAAGTCGACTCTGAGTGCGGCGGTAAGTTACATCTCATTAAATGCCAAATAACATTAATTTACTGAATGTCTCTGATTGCGGCAGTTTTGTTTTAAAAATCTATACTTAACTAAGTTATCATTAAAGTCGACTCTGAGTGCGGCGGTTAGTTACTTAGCCTTCACCAACTTCCAGATCCCACGTAGATTTCCACACAGGTTATCAATAAAATTCCTAAATTAAATCGATAACTAAACGTGACTAGTGAAATCAATATCCAGCTTGTAAGACTGCCTTATTGTCTATCATTTTGAAAAAAATACTATTAAAGTAAAGCGCTTTGGACGTAAATACTTTCAAGTATACGTTGACCTCTCAAATACACTACTTTTGTCTCCAAGGCGACTCCAATCTGAGCTTTTCCCTGCAGCACTTTAGTTGTTTTTACTTTACGACCACCGTATCTATATGAGATACGTCTAAGTAATTTTTTTAATTGATCTCTTTAAATGTAAAGTGTTGATAGAAGGTCAAAAGATAATAATTACTCTTATCTATACATCTATAAATACATAAAGTTCTCTGATTGAGACTTTAATACATCTTGAGTGTTATTTTTATGATGTGTCAACCATTATTATGGTTTTTTTTTGTTCTTTTGGAGTCTAATCTTCGGCATTGTTTTACATATTTTCAAGATAAATGATTTTATGAATGTTGTTTTGTTTCAGATAAAGCAAAGGTTGGATGTAACAAAGAGGTAGAGGTAAGTTATTTTTATTTTACTGTTAAGGATCATGAGTAGTATCTTATTCAGTAAATTAAAATTCATTACCTTTATTTGTATAAATATTCTTTTTCTATCAAAATTTAACAAATCAACATAATAACTTTCTGATTTCCGCCCTACAAATGTAACTACTGTTAGGTATGTAGAGAGTGTAAAAAAATATATTAAGATAAAAATTAACGCCAAATTTAAGCTAAAATTTTGGTGCATTGAGTTTCCTGCTTCGTGTAACAGGTTGTTTTGAAATTTTTCAAAGTTAAATTTCATTTAGGTAAATACTAATTTTTATTTTTATTAGAAACAAGTTGTTCACCATGATTATGAATTTTAAGATGCCCTGGAAACACAGTTACACAGTTACATAAATTCTGGAAGAAATTCTGTAAACGATGGTAACTATTGAGTAATAGAGAATTAACCGTAAAAAAACATGTAGGTATGCAAAATTTGAGCGGCTTAATAGTTAAGCTGTGAAAGCGTAACAAACACACAAATAAAAAAAAACACATTTTCATTGAATACCTAAAAGATTTGAAACCATAAACGTCTATCTTTACAGTTAGTTATAATTTACTTACTTACTTTATAATATTACGAGACATACTTTATAATACTCGGATTGTATTTAAAAAGAAGCTTATGAAAGCCTAAAGAATCTCACCTCAACATCTATGTCGAAGGTAGGTAGATAAAAATCGCTTAATCGGGTTGAAAGGTACGGTCGGAGGGTAGGCATTAATCGGAGGCTTTACGAGGGTATCTGACCCGCATGGCTGTCGGTGTCTTCCCCTTTCGTGTTATGACAGTACACCAAAACATTACAGATAAATCTCTTATAATTTACTTTATCTAGTAAACTCTACCGTGACTGACTGACTCACAATTTGTATAATGTATGCATTAATAAAATGTGTGCAAATTATATTTAAGAAAGGGTTTTTGGTAATTTTGCCCATAAGTGTATGAAAAGAGTGAAATTTACTCGAATAACACTATTAAGATATAATAATTAAGGCATTTCCAGTTTTGTATATGTATCATAAAATTATTATCACTTATTAATGCATATTTGTAAGTTTTTATTAAGAAGCAATACTTCATGTTTGTGGGTATATAATAAAGTTATTTAATTTTTAATTCATTTCATAAATAATTATATTACACTTAATAATAATTAAGTTTTATTTTAATTTTAATGATTTATATTGTTTAAAAGTTTCCATGTCTCAGTTTAATATATGTATTTACATATAAAAATGCAGTATAATTTTATTTTCCATATACTACGCAACGCAACCTCCTCCAAAGAGAAAGAGTGTAGAGCGGGAATCAAAGGAGTTTGCCCAAACTGGAAATATATTTTTAAAGATGGCTGCCACTCTCGATCTGTTCCCCCGCCGTCCCTACTCGCAACCCGCGTCGAGACGCAGCCTAAAATATGCACCCAAAATCCATTGTCTGTTGCCATGACAACAGTCCGCTCGATAACAGAGCTTCGCATCAGCACGATCGACATTGCATTTATCTCGCTTGCTCTCTAACTGGCCAGATACTGAATCCGGATTTGGAAGATCACCCGTTTCATTTGCACCGCGATGGCTGAGTGCCAGAGCTGTAGGGTTACCAAAATTTCTCAATGTCGTAGGATACGTAAGTTTGTGTCTTATTGGAATGCTTTTATCATCGAAGTATACGAAACTAATACTATTATGTGATCGAAATATAGATGCTTGGATCCAACGAAGGAGGATCTTTCTGAAAGAAAAGTATCTATATATAAATTTGCCTAAATATCGTTTTGTTATCCGTACAATTATTATTTATCGGATTTAGTAGTAGGTCTTATCTTTCTTTGTCTCTTCTTATTTTTTATAATAAAATTTATTAGGACGAAGGTTCATATTTTGATGTTAAAAAAACACTCACCTAATAAAAACGAAAATATCTGTTTGCAATAAACTGCACTTAATACACAATACAAACACTTCACTTATATCTTAAACTTTTTTTTACAAACATTAAATTTATGGTTTAACTGTTAGGTAATTCGCACCACATAAGTAGGTATTCATAAAAATCGTAATACGATGTCAAAACTACAAAAGCTACTGTACAAATGATCCATAAAAAGTAACGCAATGAAAATTTTTCTGCTCTAAATTAGAAAGTTTCTATAACTGCTCTCTCATTGGTCAGATGCATAAATCCTTATTTCTTTTTTCTGCCTACCTTTATTCAAACTTTCTCTTTTTTACATTTGTATTATTCCTGTAACCAGCTAGAACGCGGAAGGGGTTGTTGATCACTTTCACCAAAACAAAAATAACAAATTATATTGTGGACACCCCAGATGCTTCTTTACAAAAAGGTTTTTAAAAAAATGGAGCATATGGCTACGGTTGTAATCAAAAGTAACGAATATAAATTACTAACCTGATACAGATGAAAATAAAACTTTACACGGCAATAAATTATATTATTAATTTGTTAACTTTCTGCTATAAATGCAAAAGTTTGGATATACTGGGTCTGGACCTCCTCCTCCTTAAAAGGTTAAAGTGCCTAACTAGATAATAGACTAGATTAGATTAATTTATTTCAAATTATCAAATTCATAATTATATTTAATTATAATATGTCAGAGGTTAAAGTGATCGTAAAAAATTTAAATTCCAATAGGTATAGGTAAATGACACAATACAAAAGAATTACACAATATACATTATGTCATAAATGACAAACAATGTCAAACAACGTAAAAACAATAATTCTTATATCAATTATTCACAATATATACCTGCCTATATAGACCTATTACGTGAATAAAAATATTTCCAACATATCAAATTGTAGTGTATTAATTTTTATAATTGCAGTTGCAGTAAAAATTCGAAAAGAGGGCGCTTTATTTGATATATAATCTACAGTTCAGTTGCAGCTTTTATTACAAATGAAAGAAATTAATTTTATCAAATAATTTTTTTCATTACCTATTTCGAAATCTTATCATAGCTATATCCTTATTATATCATGTTCAGTACATCATTAATTTTGAAAATATAATCTTAATATTTTCAATTCTAGCTCTACCTACCTATAGAATCTAATATCATAAATAATACAATATATCTTTTTAATTAGATTTTTTTGTCTTACCTATTATTGCAGTGTTATTTTATTGGCCCTTTATAGCTTAGATTTTTTCCTTCAAATTTATATTTTACGACAGTGTCTTTACTGAACTTTGTAATAGTCAACACTCAAAACTTTGAATACCTCTACATTGTACATTATAGTTCAACCGCTACGACACAGATGGCAGTACCCTAGAAACTATTTTTTTGTAATATTATCCCTTCTACTTGATTCTCGTCGTAAATACTCGTAGTCATATACTTCGATACAAATCAGTTAGGGGTGTTTTTAAAAGACACTGTTAATGTCACTGCCTCGTTGTTAGAAGTTCGTTACTTAAGGCCTAAGATTACCAGGGTTCCAGCTCTATAGTTAAAAGGTACCTATCTAATGCTAAACTTTATTTAGAAGAGAAAGTTTCCTGTTGCACCCAAAATATTGTAAGATGATAAATACATAATCAATGTTAGATGAACCGTTCTGCCAACTTACCTATCATATGGTAAAGCAGAATTGCTGGTTTCTATTAGGTAAAATTTTAATGATCATTTCGGTCAATGTCTAGGGCTCTAAGAAGTGATAGACAAAGACAAGCTATATCAGTAATTCATCAGAATATAGATATATACAGCCAAAAACTATGTAAAGCAAAAGTCCATCCTGAATATTGAAAACATCTCATGTACTATAAAAATTCGTAAGAATAATAGTATTACCTTAGTATTACCATATTAATAGTAGACCTTGCCTATATAAAAATTTAAATTAAACGTCATATTTCAGTGTGTGAGAAAGAATGAAAATATGTACTTAGTGTGCATTGCGTCTAAGCCTACGTCTCTCACTGTAAACATAATTTCAGCACGCCGTTCCACGCACACATCGACTGTTTTTGTGACTCAATCTCGAACGAAGTTTGAATGAAACTACTGTAAGCTTTAGGTATATGTGTACCTAGTCTATGTGGTACTACCTTAAAGTGCTGTCATAATTATCTTAATGTTTGTATGCAAATAACTAGGTGTTCTCATTTGGAGTGATGATCATGTACAGTGGGCCACATAGATAATTATACCACTTTGTAAAATTTATAATGTTTGTAAAACGTCTTTATGACGTTATAGTTGCCGTTTTGGCAGCTTTAATATTCGTTTTTCGCTTGTATTATAATTTGGAGATGGAGCTGCCAAAACGGCTACTTACAACGTCATACAGACGTTTTACAAAAAGTATAAATTTCACAAGGTGGTATACTTGTCTATGTGGCCCACTGTACCTATTTGTCCGGCATAATTAAAACAAATATCAACTGCAATCTTCTATTTTGCAGATATTATATAGTCTATTTTTAAACGCGTAATAATGTTTGTGCTTGTTTTAATTAGAGAAAGGATGTAACACTTAACCTGAATTTCTCAGCAAATTAATGCTTAAATCAAAACTATAATTTAAAAATTAAGGTGTTGCTTTCTGAATATTCATGTAAGTACCTATACTGATAATTAAATGGCGCTCAAATGGTTGCAGAGACATATGTACGTTAAGAAAATAACATATTTAAATTTACAAAGTAATTATTTTTCAAGAATTTCAGGCTTAGAGGGTACAACCAGATTTAAAAGTCAACACTTTCACCTAATTTTACCTAAGTTTGGCCCAACGTATTTGTGGTTAAGATCTGGTCAGGTTTTATAAATAATAGAAATACCTACAAGTAATAGAACCTTTTACATACCAACATAATATTACTCTTCGCGGACCAAAATAGGTAAGTATAAGCTGCAGTGGCAAAGGATACTTACTCTCTATTCCCCGGACCCTGAAGGAATCCTGAAATGAACAGCGATGGTAGCTCAGTAATTATTGCATTCGGACCAATGCCGCTAGGCGCAGGTTCAAACTCTAACAATGAGCTTTAGCTGTCGGTGGACAATCTGTCACCAAACACCTAACGGTGTGTCTCGACCACAGCCTCACATGAAAGCTATTTCCCAATTCAGGTTAGGTGTGTTTAGAATCTTTGGCCAAACTCACTTCATATCAGGTGATAAAGCAGAAAAGAAAAACTAATGCGGTTGAAATCACAAGTAACAGCTAGTTAATCTAGGGAGATAAATTAAGCAAACTGTAAAATGTATCATCAAAATTGTCATTTTATCAACTTTCCCACTTCATTTATAGTTGGAATATTATGTGGCTAACATATTACAACTGAATATTACAATACTAGTTTGATTTTAAGAAGAGAGATAACTGACGATGAAGATTTTTTTTAAAGCGCTAGTCAACTTTACGACTTAGTCAAAGCATGTATTATGACTAGGCACTTATCAAATTGACACAATTAGAACATCTTAAGTACTCTACATAAGTTAAAAGCGGGTATGTACTATTTAGTACCACTGATAAAACTAAAACTACATGCCTATAGATGAGTAAATTTATAATGTGAGACTGAATCTTATTTTTTTAGTACCTACTAAATCTACTGAAATTTTATGGTACCTATTCTTTTATCTAGAGCAGAAATAAAACAATATTTTCCTCGTACTTTTGTTTATTTGCCAACATTTTTTTTTAATTGTTGTGACTGAACTAAAAATTTTCTGTGGATTAATTTTTAACTATCATATTTTAAAGATAAGAATTATAAGTATGCCACTATTTCATAACATTTAATATCTAATAAGTAAGTTCGATATTTTTTTATGTACAAAGAATTATGTTTTAGTATTTTAACTCTCTACTTATAAAATATAACTATATTATTTATTTTTAGATTAAAATAGTTTAAATTTTATTTAAAATAATTCACCCTTAGCCATAACATAACATAGGTACCTACTTAGATACGTAGGTACACATAAAATTTAAAATTTTATTTAATTTATTTCAGATCATGTAGATAATATGTAAGTAAGTAGGTACACATATATTTATTTTATTGAATATATTTTATAAATGAGTATTAATATAGTTTTTATGAATCATTAATTCAAAAGCCTAAAGAGTTTACAGAAATTGGCTCAGTGTATTTAACAAAATAAAATCTTGATACAAAGAAAAACATTTAATGTAAGACGCAAGATACGATAAAAACTACACAAATAATAGAGATAGAGTTGTAGAGCTTTTTTGTAGAGGATTTTCATATTATTAATTTGAATCTTAATTTTTGTCTTATATAATAAAAAATATTTTTAATAAGTGCATTAAAATAGGTACATCTGAAGAAGATTGAGATGAAGAAGAAGAATCATCGTTGAGTTTTTCTTCACCGGCCGAGTGTCATCTTCTGTTACGTATACTGAAGGTATACCGGAAAGAATGATGCACTCAGGATACATTCAGTATACGTACAGAAGGCGACGCGTAATCTTCTCTAGCGCTAAATCATTCTTCTGTACTTACTGCAAGTTACCTGAAACACTTAAAAATGGAATTTAAATACTTATTCTAAGTCACTTAATATTATGTAGAGTCGTTTTTGTGAAGAATTTCAAGAGTTGCTTATTTATAACAGTTTTCTATTTATTATTTTTTGACATTGAATCTCATGTGTGTTTGTTCATAAGCTATATGAAGGGATCTCCGCAATATCCTAAAAGCTCACCAATCGTTGTAACGCTCCGAATGCCAGCCGACCCACAGGGAACATCACCTATAAAATAAAACAACCGATTTATAACACGCTTGGGTTTTCAAAGCGAAAAAGGGTTCGCAACACTGATATCACGTAAGTTCGGACATCAGAATAACTTCTCCAATGAAACTGAGAAAATATAAATACCTAGGCGCATCAAATAGAAATTTATTAACTTACAGTAAAGACATTGTTTAAGGTACATTTAAATCTATTGTCGTAAAAGTAGATAGGCTTTTGTTAGTATATACGACCAATAAGCGAGCGTTGTAAGTTGCAAAACTTCACTATTGGTTTGCAAATATTATTTTTCGCAAGCCCAGCAACGATCAGTGGCAGGCGTTTGTCTTTCACCGTCCTTCGAGCAAGGTGGGAAGACGATCGCCCGCGGTGAGTGCCTTTTGTCCACCGTCCATTGTAGCACATAAAGGATAACTTACAAAAGACGTCCCCTTCCCGTCCACCACTCGTAAAGATAACTAAAGAATTCGTGTCTCACATCGCAGTGTGCGTACAAATTGAATAGGATGCCTACATGAAAGGACGCAAGGGTGTATTATATTCGTAATTTACGTGTGGAGCGAGTAGCATTACACCGGGCATGCAACAGAGCTTTATTGATTCTAATGCACAAACGAGAGTTACGTTTCGCGGGGTCCATAAAAATATTCAGATAAACAGCGAGCACTAAAACAATGTCGGTTGTGAATGTCGTAATCGTATGTTAATGGTGGAATCTAGCGTGGCGGCGGTTTGTGACAAAACACGTGACTTACCGGTCGGTCAGCTGTTCGCGGCGTGTCCGACGAGTAAACATTGGAGGATGGTGACGGATGGCGCGTGCGGCTGGCACAGGACGTGTGGCCGGGCGCGGCGTCGCTGGGCGTCTGCGAGTCTAGCGTCGGGGCGCGCGTCCCGGCCCTCGCATCGATTGCCGCCCTCGCCACCGCCGCCCGGCGCGCGCCGCACCACCCGACAACTAATCCCGATGCAAGATTTCATTACATACGCCATGATCGTTGTTATTTGCACCCACTAATGTTTTTTGATAGTTTACTTAGGCCACCCATTGATGATCCTCACAATTAACTCGGCTTAGTAAAGTATGATATAGAACACCTACTTGTACTGTGCGACGATTACACTTTTCGATGCGCCGAAAGAGCGGAGATAGCATCATCATGGATAGAAAGGTTGGTAGGTACGAGTGTATAGAATAGATACCAGACTTGAGCCACCTGTTCCTGTTCGCACAGAAAATGTTCTCAGTGAATTAACTTTTTATCTTATGCCTCCATTTATGCGATCCTTTCAGCTATCGAATGCTATATAAAGTTGTTTGAATAATGGTATAGATTATCGAGATTCTAGCTGAGAAAGCGATTACATGGTTAATAATTACATGTGTGGTAATTATTATGTAAAAATATTCCTAACTAAACATTAAAATATGATAAAAATATATATACCTACCTACCTACACACCATGGAATCTATCAAAATTAAAATATGCATAGACATCAAAGTAATTTTTGTTGTAAACTCTTAACTCATCATCTAGTGCCTAGGTAATATTTTGATACATTATAACCACAATACCTATACATAGTAACATTCAAAGCGTAATAATTATAATACAGTTCAAGTTGCTGAATTTTTTTCTTCCGTATTAGAAATTCGACTGTGCGGCTTTACAACTAAATCACTTTTGCCAATTGGTGGAGCAGTAATGGAAAAAATGGGGTGGCATAACACACAGTCACGACCCATTCTAGCAAAAAAAAAAAAAATTTTTGCAAATCTATTGTTGTCCAGCCCACCGGAATGGTTAGGTTAATGAACATTTGATACAAAAAGTGGTTTTAGTATGACGTCGATACCCAAAACCTGTTCTATGACGCAATCCTATCCAGCATAGTGAATACCTACCTAATAGTGTAGACATTCGTAATTATGTATCAAATGTGACATTTTATAGGTGTTATGGAGTGTACAGTGTGTACATATAGACAAACGTTATCAACCGCACATTTCAAACTATTTATGTACCCAAGTACTCCATTAATTTAAAATTAACAAGCGACTACCAATAATATTTTAATTTATTACATGGCCATGGAAGCAAGTCCTTCAGCCGCAAGCGACTACCACAGTTAAAAAAGTTGCTTTATTAAAAGGTAAAGAAGCGACTAACACAATGGTTTTAAATTTCAAAAATATTCGTTTATTACCTTCTTGATTGAATGTCATGATTATCTACAATCTAAGGTATCTTTTACAGTCTTTAATAACAACCAGGATCTTGTTTAATTTAAATATAAAAAAAATAATAATTTATCAAAGATATGGCGACACCCAATTTTATTGCTATAAAAGTACGAACTGCCACTTATTTTTAAGAGTATTGTCTTATAAAGATTTCAGTAATTACTACGAAGTAAATTTTATTAATCTACGTTATTGAGATTAAATATTAAAAATAATCATTGCAATTCTACCTATAGGTAATAATAAATGTGGGTTTAAAATATGCATAAGGTTGTTTCCCTGAGGGCTAAAATAATAATGACTGCTCTATCCCTATGTTTCTTGCATACCTACTTTTGCTTGCTTCATAAGCTTACGAGAAAATCGATTAAGAGTATTATATCTGATAGGAAAAATACATAAAACAACATTTATTGATATTACCTATGGTATTCAACTCTGGTTTCCCTTGAAAACTTATGGTAATGCAATATTTTTTTTATCATTTATGATAATAATAATAGCATAAACACAGAAGCGTTCGATTGTGCCAGCTTATTTAGAGGGTGTATTACGAGTACATTTGAACAGAACAGATCCTGATCTAAGCTTTTACATAATATAATTCGTGTATAGTATTAGAGTAATAAGAACATAATAATTACAAATCATAGCATATTAGTAATGTGGAGTTATTTGTATCCAACAATGAGAGTTTAATCTTTTTAGCCATCATCATAACGCTATTATTGCTTTTATTAGAGATTACATTTCAATTGAAAAGTGACGTATCAGCAAACATGACTTAACGTGTTTTTGATATACTTATTTGTGACCTGCTCATCTTTCTGCATTGTTTATTATATACTAGGTATATTTAGAGAAGTCCTACTCTACATTTTTTGGTTGATATTTACTTTATATATAGATTAAAGTAAAGCTTGTACTTTGAAATATAGTTATGTACGTAGTTTTGTAGTATTCTTGATCTCATAAGTGTTGTATGTACCAGTGGCGAAGGGTGAAATATTGAGAGAGGGAAGCCGGAAATCTACTTTAATTTCAACTTATTAAACTATTAACTGTTCCCCGCGGTTTCACCTGCGATAAGTTCCGGAGTTCCCGCGGGAATTCCGGTATAAAAAGTCCTTCCCTGTATCCCTGACAACGTTCTCAATTACGGAGAGAGATGTTGCGTCTGGAGGGAAGCCGGTGGGAATCGGATTCTATGGTACCTTCGCCACTGGTATGTACCTATAACTTTATGAGCACTATAACTTACCGTGTGTCATAATAATATCAGCTGTGCACCTCTACGTGTATTTATACTGATTAGAGGTCATAAAGTAACCAAAATTTTCCATTGTGACTTGTTGATTTTAAAAATATACATACAGCTGAATGCAGAACCTCCTCTTTTTTGGAGGTCGGTTAAAAATATATAGAAAATAGCTGTCCCCCGCGTGTTCACCCACGTTAATTTCGGAGATCCCGCGGGAATTCCAGAGTAAAAAGTATTTTATGTCCTTTTCTGTACCTCTGACAACGTGTAGTATGGAATAAAATATATTCAATATCACCCGCGTTAATTTCAGAGTTCCCGCGAGAATTTCGGGATAAAAAATACCTACTCTATGTACTATTCTGATGTATAGATAAGCTATATTATTGTACAGTTTCATTAAAATCTATTTAGTAAATTTTGGGTCAAAGAGTAACAAACATCCGTATATCCATATATATACAAAGTTTCGTATTAATAATAATAATTTAATACTATACAGTTTAGGTAATACCTACCTTCGGAGTGACCTCGGTACTTTCGCTAATCTGAGTGCCAATGTACGTATTAAACCTATTAAACCTATATTTTTTTAATGAGGCAATTTTTAGAGACTTTAAATCTAGCTCTGTAAGTATTCTTAAAACTATACGTATATTTATAATATATATAAAATCAAAGGGTAATATTGTCCAACATGCGTTTATGCTCGAACGATTGCGGCAAAAAAGCCGTTGCGTTTATTACTACCTTCAATATATTATATCTACGTACACATCTCCGCTCCATTTTTCTGCGTCGTGTAATATTCTAATAAGGTTTTCAAATTAATTTCATTACGTAAAGCATAAGCGCAAAATTGTATTTTTAAGACTACTTTATATACTGAGTAGCCTCGTAGCTTCGTAGACCTGCTACGAAAGTCTATGTATATCCATATTATAGAGAGAGACTTATTATAGAGAGAGACTATGGTAATTTTGTTACACAAATTCAAGGAAGACATATAATTTAATTTTATGAAAATCAATTCAGGCATTATGAAGAGATTTGAAGATTTTTGATTTGAAGATTTTAAAAATAGATTTTACCTACTTTGGTATAGGTATGTCACATTAAGTACAGAACTCTAAATCGAACAAAAGTAGTTTTCACAAAACAAGGCTTTCAAAATTTGCGGAAAAGAAAAGTTGAAGTTTATATCAGCACTACAAACCTAATCTCACCTGCAGCAGCATTAATTTCCAGTCAAAAATACTTTTGACCAATCTGTTCTTAGTCAAAACTACTGAAGACTGGTTTTTTTTTTTCAGTTAAAAGTACTTTTGACCGATTATGATAGAGTTCTGTTTTGTTGTGAAATATAACAATAATATTTGTTATTTGGCAAAGGTTAGTGACTGTATATTTATTAAAATAAACAGTAATATTATTCTTTTCGGGAAAGGTTCAAAATTAAAAATAGGATAACATCCAATTTTGATTATTCTTTATTTTGGAGCAAAGAAATTATATAAAAGTTAATTACACTGAAACATACAAAAAAAAATTAATAAGTAGATACTGGTCAATACGCTGCCCACATACGTAAGAACTTATACGTTAGTTGATATTAATTCATTTATGACTTTATCGTTATATTTTTACAACAAATAGCACTTTTCTGCAAATAAGTTAAAAAATACTGGCCCAATAAAAACACTTTTTAAATAATAAAATGTCACTTTAAGTTTCGAATGGACATTTTGATTTCAACTTTGTAATTTTATTGGTGCGCAGGCGGCAATAAATCGACGCAATTTTACTGTGGATCCGGTGATCAATATGTCTGACAGTGAATTATTGGAGGTCATCAATAATGACGATTTATGAGATCAAAATGTATAGGTACCTAATCGAACAATTTTTTATTTTGGTAAAAATAGGTTTAATTTATTTTATGCTTTACTAGCTGTGGCCCGCGGTTTCACCCGCGGTAATTTCGGAGTTCCCGTGGGAATTCCAGGATAACAAGTAACCTATGTCCATGCCAAATTTCATCCAAATCCGTTCAGCCGTTTTTGCGTGATTAAGTAAACGTATGAGAGGATAAGAGCTCGAAGCGCATTTTCATCCAACTTGCTTCAAATTTATCGTCACTGCTCAGCTCCTATGAGGCTTAGCGTTATTATAGCCTATAACCTGCCCAGGAGTATGGACTACAATCGTACCAAGTTTTGTTAAAATCCCTTCAGTAGTTTTTGACCCATGCGTGCACATACAGACAGACAGACAGACAGACAAAAAATTTACTGATTGAATTTTTGGCATTAGTATCGATCACTATTCATCTTCCAATATTAATTTTGAATATATATTCAATGTACCTACAGAATTGACCTCTCTACAGTTTTATTATAAGTATAGATATAGATAAGGAGAGTGCCATGCAAAAGTGACGCCAATTAAGAAAAAAAAAATTATGTTATTCAATATATATATAGGTATATATAATTCAAACTAGGTATATTATTCATACACCTAAAGAGCTAAGACTACTATTACATTTAAAAGTACTATGATAAAATTAAATGTTTTAAGTAAATTAATGTATCTATGTACATTTGCGAACAAGTATCCAAAGACTCCAAATATTTTCAAGTAACTTTTAATTATTTCCGCCAGTAAAAAAAGGGTCGTAAAGATAAAAATTGCATTTAATTGTATTTATGCAATTGCACAGTTCGTGCCTATACAGGTATAGGTACGTATGTACCTACCAATAATACAAATAACAAAAAATATTTGAAAGTAGGTACAAGTTTGTACTGGCGTAAATACCTACATCGCCCACGTATTTCAGTGCCAAGTATACAAATGTTTTTTTGGGTAATTAAGTACCTACCTAAGTTACGTAAGCACTGAAATAAAGCATAATTATGTTCTTTGTAAAAGGTATGTTCTCACGAAAAAAAAAAAGTTTATGAAAAATTTATCTGCTTGACCCAAGAGTAAAGTAGGTAGGTACCTACCTACACTTAGTCTCTATTTAAAAAAAAAATTAAAGTTTTTTTTTATTTAATCAATCGTTCAAAATAAGTATTTGTACTGTTTATTAAAAAATATAATTTTATATGGTATACCTACATACATTTTATTTGTATATTCAATGATATTAGGTTGTTTTTCTAGTTGCTACACTTACCTCACGTTGTTATCCCGGAATTATATGCACTTAGTCAACACCTTTTGATTTTTATTTTACTGTATATCATGAAAAGTTAATTACTAATACTTTTTTGTTATATTTTTAATAATTAATATGGAAAAAACTTGTTTACGTTTAGGCCTAAAATATTATTGAAGCGACGGCCGTCAAAATTAAGCGGCCATTTTGTAGCGCTGGCGTCGCCCTCTGCGCTCATTGGTCGAGTGACGTCACATACTTCATGACGGTCCACCATTGCTATATAATCCACCAATTTCACTTTATCTAATAACGCATAAAAATAAACTCTCTGCCGTTTTAATAAAGACTGTACAGCCAGTATTTTCAATGTTGTGGTTTAAGAAGGCGCCGGTGCCCGACAACGCGCATTCCAGGGCTCTCTTGTTTATCGGCTGGAAGCTTTTAGGATGCATCCTAATCGGACAAAAGGGAACGTTTAAGCTTCAAAGTGACTTGACGAAGATAAGTTTAGAGATTTTAATTGGCTGATGATTTCGATGCTACGAGCATGTATCTAAATTTAGTTGCACGAAATCTTGAATGTTCGTTAAATTATTATCCATTGTGCCGCAGGATTTGAGTTATGATTTGGAAATAATCATTCATATGAAGAGATAACATTTCATAGCATTCAAGTAGGTATACCTACTTGAGTCGATATGAATCTATTTTACAAACATATTTGTGTTCCTACAATGTTTAGGATTTGTTAATATAAATTTAGAAATAATATCTGTAAGGAGAGTATCCGTATGCATACCTACCTATACTTTATGGTCGCAAGTTATAGGAGAGTTATAGATTTTTCTAAACTAAGATATTTAACTACAATTTTTAAAATACTTAAAGAATGGTATTATTGGTAGCAGCAGTAATTAATTGATAATACTTTTCGTATCTTTTTTTATATAAAATACAAAAACAAATATTCTTTATTATCACTAAAAACAAAAAATATAAAATACATGGTGGGATGTAAAATGAAAATGATGACAAAACTTTTTATCGCCGATTGATAGCCTATTTATTGGATAAAGCATATTACTCCATAAATGAATTTTATGTAAAACCTATATAATAGCATTTATTCATATTTTTTTTATATTTAAATTACCTTGACATTTCTATTATAATACTATTTTGTAATATGATTATTTTTATATTGTATCATAATATTATATATCCTTTGACAATTGTACTATTCTCTGTGACATTTTGTCTTGACATTTTGTTAACATTGATAGGTAGTACGAAATAATATAAATTAAACTAAACTAAAATACCTACTTAGGTAAGCAATATTTTACATATAAAGAACAGCAACGTAATTTCATTAATTACCAATTTAAATTATCTCAGTTACTATTAAAAACTGCAAGCAAAACTTGAGTTATAAAAGTTAATTTAAATTAAGTTAATTAATAAGGCAGACAAACTCGAAAATAAGTGATGAGATGTCTATCTTAACTAGGTAGGTATAACGAATTACCACGATTGCTGTGCATAATTAAGAAATTTCATTCGTTAAAAATGCCTCTACATTTATCATAATTATCACGTGTGTGTGTGTGTATCGTTAGAGGTATATAAGAAATTTAAGTTACCTGCATCTATTCGTTCTGCTTTGATATGGTTGAAAATTTCCAAAATGTGTTGTAATAATAATTTGTTTTCTCACATTATGACACAAAAGCGTGGATAAAAATTATTTATTACAACACCGACTGGGGACTTGCTTTAATGAAGTTCTATCTTGTTTTTTCATCCATCTACAATGCTTTATTAATAATTACAGACCACCTTGTGGCTTTCCATCTGAATCCGCTTTGTGGAGCCGACGGTAATTTTCTTGTGTAGACCTTTACTTACCTACCTATAAGTATCAACTTTTTTTTTTCAACCAACACAATTTATTGTTGTAAAATGATAGAGCGGAATAAAACTGTTGGACACAGCGATACCTACGATGCGCCATCTGTCGCTGTTCCCTTATTATTTATGTGATTAGCTCGATACATAATTTTTATTTAAAATCGAAAATTTATGTCGATAATCACTTTGAGAATGCCTGTTGGAACCTTAAAAAAGTATCTCTACCTGATTTCTGTATTAAATAATATTTTAATTTAAAATGAAATATTAGATAATTTAGTTATTAGATCTAAAAAAACCACATTAATTTTCTCAATTGACTTAATAAGCCACATAATAAGTATATTAACTGGTTTTTTTTTTTAAATGAAATGTTTTAATAGACAAAGTAGTTTTATTTTCAAAATATCTGATTACACAGATAATTCCTGCCCGGGTATGTTTTTGGCGAACAATTTAGGTATAGCTTAATTGTCTTCAGAACCATTAAAGTATAACCAATCATTCATGAATAAAGTAATATGAAACATATAATACGAATATATTCTTTTATTAACAAAGATCATATTACATGATAATAATATATAAATATAGAAACAAAATGGAATGAAAATCATTTAAAAATGTTTTATATTAAACAAAGATTACTATTTATGTAATATTTAATACAGCTTCACTACCGCCTTCCGTATAAACTATAAAAAAACAATCTTGAAGCATTTAGCAATCAGACAAACAATCTTGGCGTGAAACGAGGTTAATGCACACATTTAGAATCTCAAACTCGTAGATCTTATTCCGAAGGCGCAGTGTTCAAATTTAGATGAAAAAATGTTGATGTACAATGCGGGGGTATCGGTGTAGACGATCGCAGATGCAGATCTGAGTGACGTAGTGTGACATGAGTCGACGTGACCTTGACCCATCGGATGACGAATTCCGTCCTTGTAGGTCGATGAACTCCTGCTATGTTAGCACGGTTTGTTATCTAGCGTAGACTGCTTTGGTTTATTATCTATATAGCGTATCGACCTGTCTCGGACTTTACGTTAACTGTAAGTATGACTGTATGTTTACAATAGGTCATTTGAAATTTTAACTGAGTGTGAGTAATCTTTACTATAGAATGAATAAATAATAACCTCCTCATGTTTTTTAAGTCGGTTTTTAAGGAGGAATCGTGGTCTGCTGCATATTTGTAACAGCACCCACCACTCGTCATCTTATATGTCTGCAACTAAATCATTTGCAAACGCAGTTATTAACGCGGCGCTTATTAACATGCTCCCTAGAGGTAGCAGCTGCAACGTCTGTCATGTCATCTGTCAGCCGCTAAAAAAGCGGAGGAGACAAGGACAAGAAATTATCCTGACCTTTGCTAAAAACAATTCCTTCACCACTTTTGCCTCTTGCAGAGATCTATATTTCCATAATACCAGAAGAAAACAATCTCACAAAATAATTGGAGCGCCACGACGCAAAAATGCACTCCACTTCCTGATGTATGTCCTCAAGGCCCTGGAAAAAAACTGCAACTCCACCTCAGGACTATACTTCAAAAGATGGGGGTGATAACAAACTCGTAGGTAAGTTAGTATAGAACTTATTGCTACTAAATTTCCGTATCGTATTTTATCCATGGTTACGAAAATTTCGACTGTACATTCTAACTTTCTGTGAAATTGATAATGATTGGTTAATATCAATAATATTATTGCTAAAATATTATTACACAGTGCCACATAGTTGGTCATTTTTGTTTAAAATATGCCTACGTGTCATAAATATCGAGGCGATGGTGTTGCGCAGTAAATAAATGATAATAAATTACTTATTATGTAAATATGACATTATAATCAGTTTGGAGATGGTTCAATGTTCCCGAGTTCACTAGAAACTAAGTTAAATAAATTGTTTCATTGCTCCTTGGTAGTAATTGAATGTGACTTTGGATAGAATTTTAAATTTTCGTCACCGTTTTGAACTGGTACATAAATATACAGGTACTTAGTTACATATTTCAAGCCTCACGCGGGGTTCTGAGTATATATTCAGAGGGGTATTTTTTATTAAAAATTCTCCTACATTTTCCTTTATCAAAGGTGAAAATGTTACAGCTAGCTACCCAAGTGAAGTAAGCGTCATTGTTTTACATAGATATTGCTTGAGATAAACATTTATGATTTATTGCTGAATATAAATTATAAGGACTGTGGCCTGTGTATTTTTCTTTAAAAATAAAGGCTACTCACTTGTTTTAAACTAATTTTAATTAATAAAATTAGTATCATAAATGTATTGCGATGTTCTTCAAATTGATTTGAATTGCATCTTATTCATTAGCACCGATGACAGTTGTAATAACAATTAGATATTTAACACAGGAATACACTTAAAACGAATTTAATGAGGATCAAGTATGTGCATAAATGCCGGGTTGTTATATGACAGTATGTTTGAATAATTTAGACTTTGGAGGTATTAAGAAATGAACGAACTGACTAATAAAAACGATTAACTTCGCAATTGAATTAACAAGTAGGTAAGTAGGATCTAACTATACCTGTTTCGGTTACTGCAAATCCGGGTATAAATTCGGTTGTGTATGCAGTATTTACATTGGCGATTAGATAAACACTAACAAAATTTAGACACACTAACATGGTAATGTGAACAATCTTCACGTTTTCCGTATATCTATTATGTCATATAAATTTTCTTTTTTTGCGCTATAGTAGATTAAATTGACTCATTACTCTATAATCATTAATTTAGTTCTATATAATTTGAATTGTTTTAATTGTGCGATTTTGAATTGTGTAAAACAAACCAACTGTCGTATTGTTTCGCTGTCGTCAAAGCCCATAGTAAACGTCCCAGAAGTTGTGCGCTTGCCAAATATCCCAGCTGTGGACAGCAACGTCGCACATTGAATACTGATTAAATCTACGTTATTGTTCTCGTTTTTTTCTGACTTTCATTCCAGCAACTTGGTCGTCGACCTATTGAATTTTTCATGGCGCTGTTTATACACGAATTTCTTAGGAGCACTGATAACTGACGCGCTTTACGCCTATCTATATGATCGAGTGATTCTGTAAGAGGAAGTTCTTTCAATTACACCAACTCGGAGGTAACATTAGCATACATTTCAAATTCGATTCAATGACTCTTTATGCGCGTTTGGATTGCTTTTATTCGACCAATAAAAACAAATGGTGGCATACTACTGAGGTAGTTGGGACATCAATGGCAAAAGTTAAGCCATAAAAAATATAATAAGCACCGAAAAATTATACCTACATAATATATATATTTAGCTTCTATTGTATAAAAATAAATATTTACTTGTAAATTTTTAGATACCTTTTAGGTATAATAAATTGAATTCGGATTTAACTTTTTTTGCATCTATATTCAGAGTATTTCATTTATTAAACTGTTATGTAGTTACCTATGACAAATTGTTGCTCTAAGCATATTGGCTATAACATGTGACAGCATTGCTATAAAAGGGCATAGTTTATGTAATATACGACTACACGATCGATCGAACAACAATTGTTTTTAATGCATTTGCTGTATTTTAGTTAAAGATAATGTACCTACACCGATAACTAACAAATCACCTAATTACTAGGATCGAGACAATACCACGTGCCTTAACAGGCTTATATTATAAAGTTACCTAGATTTTGTATGAGTAGGTACCTTGATTTTTTCTAAGATCTATGCTTTAATGAATTTTAGATTTTTAATAATATGGTACATATAATATCCACTTAGGTTCTTATAGTTTTTTACTAAACGTATATATAATAGCAAAAGTTTAAATTTAAATTTTAAATAATGTAATTTGTTTATTGACAAGTAGGTACCTATATGCAAAAAAATATTTTGAAATTAATCTTGTAATGCCCACAAATTTCAACTTAATTGCTAATTAAACTTAAAGTTAAGCGTGTCTTTGTTATTTAGTAGCTATTAACTAACAATCAGATCAGTATTAAAATCTCAAAGACGTCATTGTTTTTAATCATTGTATGAAAGTGATCAAATATTATTAAACCCATTTGAACAGCTAAGAGTATTATAATAATAAAAATTAAACTATAATGTCACCGATTTATTTAAATAAATAAATACTTTTAACACTCTTATCGTAAAGTGTTTGTTACGGAACGGTTTTTAGATTTATAATATTTTCGGCTTATTAAAAACACGAGCTTTCTTATTTATCTACAATTCGCTAGTAAATTTAAAATAAAATTACCCCACGACAGTACTACCTAAGTTTTATTTAATCTCGGCAAAAAGTTAGTAAGAGATCATAAATGATTACCTACGTTAGTTTTTTCCTAGAAAAATTTGTTGAATAACGTGGTAAGCTCATTAAACTCTCGGCTTCATTACGCCCACACCTTCAGCTCTAAGAAAAAAACCAACCTCAACTTTAATGACGAACTTAGCTCACTTGTATAGGTACGTATCATATATTATTGAACTAACTCAAAACAAAAGCTGACGAAAAAGAATATGTTACTTACTTATGTACCTATACATAATACATAATATATACACAGAAAAACTCTGTGACTATTTTTAGATACAAAACCCCTTAAATCTTTTTACATCAAAAAGATAATAATACAAACAATTACGTTCCTTTAGTTACCTAACTAACTGAAAGACGAACCAAAAGCGGCCGGATGCGGGTGCCGGTTTCAATTCCAAATAAACCCACTTAGTAAGTTATAGTATATGTTAAATTTTTTGATCTTTTAAAGTTTAATTAACGAACATCTACCACCTGCCTTCTCTTTTTACTGAGGAAAAGACACATAAATATTAACCCTAACACAACCGAGAAAAAGAATTTAGCAGTCTTTTTAAATCACGTTTTTAGGGGGAAAAATTGTTGGAGATATAGGGATACGAATTTACTGATACGGGCGGAATATAAGTTCAACTTCTTAAAGCGTTTATTGTAAACGCCTTACCCTGGTAAATGGATTCGTTCGATACCAAATCTTATTTCTTTGAGTTTTAGATCTATTTCAGATATTTCATTTTAGTTGCTCATAAGCCAGCTCAACATGGAAGGGGCGCTGATGTAGGACGTGCAAATAAACATAGTATTTTTATCGCCGCAAACCTTTATATAGTTGCGGTCGATTTCTCCTCTTTATCTTCTCAGAGCGGTGTTTGCTTTATCTTGAATAAAATGTAAGGTGGGTATGTACGTGTCGGGTGTCAAAACACTTTACAGGCAAATGATTGTGAAGTGAGAGATTTAAGGAAAACTCCTGGCTGTTATGAGGTGCGATAACAGGTTATTTGCTGTAACATTGCCGACCAATTTATATAAAATTTCAACATTCCAAAAATTTTACTAAGTATAGATAATTACCAAACAAATTCCGAGGCCAAATTATTTTATTCACTCTACATTAACAGAAGCAAGATATTATACGATTGGTTACGAAAATATAACTAGGTACTTTTTTTATTATTACAAAGGAGATCATCGATTCGATAAGCGATCGTAAAACACTGCTCCCGATGTAATAAAATCAGCCAATTGTTATGCAAATGTAGGCTTTAAAACTACGTGTAACGTAACAAAAGAAGTTTTTTGCACGATCACCAGTAGCTACCGAGTTTTATGGGAGTAAAAGGGTTAGCTTACGAAAAGCTATACAATAACCGTTTTTGAGGTACTAAATTTAAATAGAGCAGAAATTGATGATGAGACAAATCTTAGATATTATTATAACCTACAAAAAAACTGCTAGTGAACTAAATAAAAAAATGTTCTCATATTATATAAACAAATGTTAGCGCCAGGGAGAGGGAAGTTCGTAATGAACAATAAACTGTAATAAGTAGAAAATTACGTTATTCTTGCTATATTATTTATATGTTTCAATATGCCAATATTGAAATTGCAATACAGACCCACTTTCATTAGGGTTGGAAAATAAAAACAATACGAGTGAAAGGGTATCGAATGCCGCTCTCATATTCGCCCGGAAAATTTTCCTATTATGATTCCCTCCCTAAAGTCAACTGGATATATACCCACTGCTGTATCTCTATATGGAACTGTACCTAAAATACATAGCAAAGAAATTGTCTGGTGATCGCAAGCAGTGACGCGTTAGAAATTTATTAGTACCCATCAAAAATTGGTTTTAAAACTCGTATATTCGAGAATACTAGTTAATAACTAGGTTCCAGGATCACTAGTCATTTGGTATTTTACATTTTTCTTCATCATACGTATTCAAATATATTTGAATATTTATAACTTATATTGTATAGGAACTGTGTTTTGAGATTTATGCATAAGATTAAACTATTTCACGTAGGCATAATCTCTTTAAAATTCAAATATAATATAGTTATTTAAACTCCGCTTCTTATCGTTAGGTACTAACGAGTAATTTGATACGACCTATGATTTAACTGTCACTGAATTGACTACAATTCTGCAGGTAATATAGCATTTATAATAGTTATAAAATACATTCTTACTAGAAACATGCTATAGGAACACCTCTAACAATATTTTACAAACATAGTTTTATCCGCGAGCAGGAGTGGAAAATTTCAATAAAAATGCAAATTTTTCCCTGGCAATTTCCATCTTACTACCGCGTCCTCCGTTATTGGGTCCTGCTGCATTATGTTCGGGTATCTAGGTTGTAAGATACCTACCTATCCACCCCAAACAGGCTACATCAGCTAACCTTATAGTCTTAGTTATCTACACCGTAATTTACTCGATAATTTCGGGTATATAACATCGTTCGAACGTGATCTCACACACTCATACACGTACCTACTGTGCACTTAATCTCCAACAGATAATATTTTACGACGATCCGGATAAAAATATATCTCCTTCAATATCATCAATATCCGTGTACTTAGTTATTAACGATTTCATCAATGCAATTCATCGAAAATTAAGCAAACTTTATGACTCTCATTAGATATTCACTAAAAAAGATTTTCTATGAAAAAGCATTAGCTACGATTTCTGTCAATAGTCTAGACTTAGTCTAGATTTTTACGTAAGTATATGTCGAATATAATTTGTAAGTTATAATAAATATAATACGACACAGTCTATTTTACATCTTCTATCTTGTTGGAGGATTGGAGGACGGGATCAGTGGGGTGAAGCAAAACGAGTCGGATTAAGGACTACAGGAGCGAGGAAAGAATACACAATTAGCTTTTTGCTACCTGCTGCAGACAACACATCCAGTATGATTAGGTCTACTCCCTCACTTGCACTGTCCTTGTTTCGATTAAATTTTCAACGGAGGCCACTGTCGCGATGTTTCAATTTATTCTGGTCAATTTTAAGTGGGGATTTTAAAAACGGGCTCGGAGTTTTAGCTGTGACCGGAACCGAGGGGGCCCGGATCGATCAGCGGAACTCGGGTTCTTGTTTGCTATTGTTGAAAAATCTAAATTAGCCGTTTAATATTCACGTGAGTCTGTCAAGATAGAGAGGCATCGTAGTAGAAGTTTCAATTGCTCATTTATTCTTAAGTCAATTCCAGCTACGGATCTGCTACGAGCGAAAACTTTGTCCGCTATTATACCTATATGCAAAATATAAGAGATATGGTGGATAAATAGTAACTATGTAATACAGAGGTACCTACCTACCTCAGCTAAAAGAATCCAATGTTACCTCATAAAAAAGCGGGTTCATACACAACATTGCGCACTGTGCGAACCCTGTGTTTGCCTGTAATATTTAACAATATGCGTTTACATACTACAACCTAAAATTTACGGCTGTAAATATAACAGTAGTTCTTAAATATTTTCCATAACGTCGAAACTCGTTTGAAAAATTGATTTGCAAACAGCAAATTGTTTAGTTCTCTGTGTTTATTTGCTGCGTTGAAGCAACGAGATAAAATTTGTGGCCGTAAAATAATAATATGAACGCGAAAGGAAAAAGTTTATTATAAACGAACTATGTTAGTTTGTAGTTTGTGATTGTTAACTACATATTTAAATTTTCTTAGTCAATACTTGCGATTTTACATAACAACTTAAGCATGACTTAAATACTATGCAATATAGAAAATGTGACTTGGCGTGTTCATATACCTACATTGGAAATATAAAAAACTAGTTATCACCCCACGGTTTTACTCGAGTAATACCCGAGACTCCCTCAGGATTTCGAAAAGTATCCTATGAAACTTAGAAATACTGTATAAACTGTAAAAAGGAATATCAGTAAAATATTCAGTAGATAGTTCCTGACATCACAAATTTTACCTCTTCACAATATTAGTACTCTTAAGTAGGCACCTATAGATTGGTATAAAAATAGGTCACATAGAGAATAAGTAACTAATATATGTATAAAATCTGTTTCAATCATTTTGGAGCAGATTCAAATAAAAGTTGGCATATGCCTCTACCTATATGGCAATACCTATATAGGTATCCCATGACTTTAAATTTAAAATGCTTTTTATCACAGTACAAAAAAGATTTTGGGAGGGAAACCTGAAACTCAGGCGATTGAACCCCAAAGAAGAATTTGTATATTTGCTAATAAATTTTATTTCAACTATTTCGACATGTCCAGTACCTTTCGACATTAAAGGTACTGGACATTAAAAAGATAGTAGGTACATAGATAATTATATGACATTGCCATACTCTACTATTTTTATAATAAGTTTTTATTTCCACTCTTATCATAGGTAATTTTATTCTATAGTAACTGATAATAATATAAAGTGAAAGTTACCTATCAACAACAAATATACCTACGCGATGTCGTATTAGCTACCATTGTTATTGGTTTGGTATCGTAAATTCATTATTATAGACAAGTGCTACAATGTAGCTATGTTACGACTTTGTATGACGCGCCTGGAACCCAACAATACTTAACATTTGAAATTTTATGATTTTCTATAATGATGTTCGTACACGAGCAACTAAACTGTGTAATTTCAGGAAACTTAAGACGTTATTACGCCTATACTCCATACGAAGAGTTTTGTGCTGGGACAGAATGTGAACCGTTCAAATTCAAAATATACCTATCATAAATTAATATTGTCTTCGTAATTATTCCATAATATTATCTTAAAAATTCATGACGCATCTCATTCGAATCATAATTTTCTTTGAAAAAGTTTATCACTACTTTTACTTTTTATTTCCCACCTACTTTTGAAAAAGCTAAAGGATACAGTCTGAACAAGTAGGTATAATTGGGTATTTTCCGGGGTATGAAAATCAAAATTCTAGAGTATTCTAAAGTATTTTTTGCTTTTTCGAATAAATGAAGATAAACATAGATAAAGCGCATTAAAGTTTAGGGTGGGGAACTCGTGACGTCATTATTCGGTATATAAGCTCCGTACAAACGCACGCACCGGGTTGTGACGTCACGCGAAATTTTAACTCAACGTTATTTTTTGATTACGTGAAAACAGAAAAAATACGTGGTGAATATTTTGTATTAATCTACACGATGGACTTAAAAAAATTTGTCAATTAGTCAATTATGTCTCTCACTATTGACCTGAAAAGGGCAATAGAAATGTCATTTTGATTTTTAAGAATATAAGTACTAATAATGAGTGCTAAATTTGATTTTAATGTATGGAGTGGTACCCCTATTATGTTTTTTCATAACTCTATGATTTTTTTACTTCAAGATTCCTTCAAAGTTTCGTCTATATACCTACGTGGATGAAATTTTACTAAAATTGCTGTGAAATACGGACAGATGGACCGATATGAAGAAATTATAAAGGTTTAATTTCTGTCGCTTATTTTGTATACGGAGCCCTCAACAGCGGTTATGTGGGTCTCTTTGAGTGCGCCTTTATAAATAATAAGTAGAAAAACTGACATTAATACGTTTACGAATAATTTGACGCAGATAAGCAATAACATGTTAACTCACAAAATTAAGTTATTGATTCAGAACGATTTATTGTGAGTTAGAGAACGTGTTTTAATTATGTATTTACCTTATTACATTGTTTAAATATGTAACTAAATGTTAAACATAAAAAATGTTGACACCACAAAATGGCGCTATAATTTGAAAACTTTAATTTACTCTAAATTTCTCCAGGTTGGGTTAACACACTATTGCTTATCTATGTCTAATTAATACCTATACGTTAAAAAAAGTGTGTCGAGAAGATATTATGACAATTATTTTACTACTAGCTGTGCCCCGCGGTTTCACCCGCGCAAAAGGTTTTTATATGACAACTTTTTTCCCGAACTGCGATTTCAATGAAACAAAGCCTATATGTAGCGCCAGGCTAAGCTTGATCTACCTGTGAAAACCGCATGACAATCCGTTCAGTAGATTCGGAGACTATCGCGAAGAGACAGACAGACAGACAGAAATTTAAAAACTGTTTTTTTGTGCTTCGTTAGTCTTCTTTTATCACCCCTCTCAATTTTAGGTAAAAATATTCAATGTACCTACAGAATTGCGGATTCTACTCTTTTATTATAGTATAGAAGAGTGGCGCTTATCAACAACAGATATTATCTTTAGTCTGTACTAGGTACTATTATGCAGATACACATCTGTTGCTTGTTACCTTTAACATAAGGGTTATTTAAGATTGCTCATTTTGAAATTTTTCTAAGATGTTGTTAAATAGTCATATTTTTTTTAAAAACCTTTGTATCAGAAATACGAACAAGATTTAGCAAACTTTCACATCTGCTAACCTTAATTAATATAACCAGTATGTACATAGGTATACAAAGTTAAATAGGTACATGTACATATATAGGTATATAAAATTATGTTTAGGTAGCGGGAGCAGCGGCTAAAATTTCTTAATATCTCTGTGCCATCCCGAACCCTCCCGTAATAAGGCAAGTCAGGAGCTCTGGCAGGGAGATCCGCAAGTGATTTAAAGAGATTGTCAGTTAATGGGTCGGCGAGGCCACAAATTCAGCCCTTCCGACACTCTTTACTGGCCTAATATTCCCTCTTTTGGGCCATGTCTTAACTCATGGAATGCGCACTTCTTGGATCTTTACCTACCTACGCGGGATAATTACAAAAGAATGCAGCTGAAGCTACAGTTCTGGGCCAAGGCGGAAGGTCAAAATTTATAAATACAAATAACAACCTAAGTAACAGTAACTTTCTTTTGAGTTGTAATAAAATGAATATGGAAGCATTTCCCACGTCTTAAAATTTTTCGATATTCTTTACCGTGTGATGTGGTCGTAAAAATATTAATTTCAATACAAAAAATATTAACCTAATATGGTAGGCATGAATGCTGGGTAGGTATCATATTACGTTTTTATGAATGTGTATTCGATACCTTGCTTTATCAATGATGTATTCGATTCTACTAGATTATTAAAAAAAAATCATAAAGCAATCAAAAGAAATTAAATAATTTACTTTTATCAAACGATGATCGTTTTCGACACTTTAAAATATTATGTTTTTGGTGATTAATTTTTCTTGTTACCTATAAGTGCTAAACCAACTCAATGCCGTGTCGTTAGGTACGGTCATTTGGAAAAGTTCATACGCTGAGAATAATACAGAAATGGCATATGTTTATAGGTAGGTAGGTATTACGGTAAACCAACTAAAAAGTTCAAATTTACTGGTAGTACCTATGTAAGTTGTATAATATAAGGTTTATCATCATATCAGCTGAAAGGTTTATAACTTAATAATATTTTGATGATATACAGAAACAAATTTTTCAGTGTGCAAGTTATCGTAACCTTTAAAACATAAGAATAGGTACTTTTGAAAACGACTGTACATGTTTTTATTTAAATTAAAATACTCGTAGGTAACTACTTATTAAAAATACCATTCGATTATTCTTAGAACTCTTAAAAATAATATCGAATTATCAATATTATTGGTTGAAATTACCTACACTTTCAATAAGTATTATAAAGTAACCGTTTAAACTCTACATTAAACTGGAAATAATCGTTTAGGCTTTATTCTGGATAAGGCGACAGCAAAATGATACGACAAATATAATTACCTATCCAATACAGAATGTTCAGACCTTAAATGTTTAACTTACAACTTTAATATCCATAAAACTGGTAAGATAGGGAATTCTAGAAATGTAAATCACTATCTTCTAGGGCGCGTTTACATTAAGCTCAGTTTGCGCCTCACTGTGAGTCATCAGTTATAGACGTGTGTCAGTAATGTGAGTAATATCATAATGAGTGATGTGTAATTACACAAGAAAAATTAATATCACACTAACACCCAACACCTACTCGCACTCGGTTTCAATCAAAGATACAAGTAATGGGTACTACGAAAGTACTACGCTTAGATTAAAACAAAAACTATGTAATATCTCAGATTGATAATGATGACCTCTAGTTACACTAGGTTCATTTTTTTTATAATGCGACTAGTAATATTTGAGTGATATGCAATGTTTTCGAGTGACATCACCCGACAGGAAAAGTGATGTGATAATACATCACTCAGTTATAGAAAGTTAACATTATACGTGTTCATTTCATAGTTAAATAAGTACGCGTACAAATTCATGCAGCTGGCTGTGCAATAAGCACGCAAATGACAGTTTCTCTTCAGTCATATCACTCCAGGTAGATGCTGACAGACGCTGACTCTGTGAGTGACCCGCTTCTAGTCGGAGGGTAAATAAGACGTCGCTTGCGAGATTAGTGTGAACATGCCTTTAACAGTCTTATGAAACTGAGAATAAATATCTAGTAATAAAAATGCGTACATACTTCGCGCGTCAATTTCACGACAATATCACCAATGCTTCCTTTCTATATTGAGTGCCTTCAGCAATTTTATTGAAGTTCAATCGTTCAAAAAGTTGTAGGTCCTACTTTATTCTTCCGAGACTTTCACGATAAATGTATATTGATATATTATAAGAAAAAATAAAAAAGGTCATAGGTATCCACCGAAAACACTTTCGTTCACGCAGCATTTCGATCAAATTAAGCCATTCGATTCCAACATTCGATATGAAAAGTTTTATTGTAATAATTGTAGTCAGATATAGTAATAAAAAAATCTTTGAAGCATATTTTACATACCGCCCGTGGTTACGCCTCATCGTAATGGATGTTGGGTAGTACCTGCTCAGATACTAGGAATTCTTTAAATTTCGTAGTTTTTACACGTACTTTACGTCACAGTTTTCTATGAAAAATATTTGTTATGTAAGGTACCTATCTAAAGTTATCACATTGTCATATATTTTATATAAACTTCTGGATCATCAATGATTTTAAATCGATTTGTACAGAAATGATTGTACATACAAACAATATGAAATTTTTGCTTCCTATGTATAATTATGATTGATTTACTCACTTAGTGGTAACTTTCTCAGACATTGGCAATTATAATCTCTTGTAATATAATTGAATAGATGGCTCTCTCAAATATAATTACGCAGATAACTTTAACAATTGCCTAAACTAATTGAATTCAAACTCGAACATTACACGAAACTTGAACTGTCTCGGGAGAATATTCTATTTTAGTTTCTATCTAGTTATTTCTGTCTAACGTGAAATGTCCAATTAAACTTGATCCCTAAACCTTCTGTCCTTTCTCTTTGGACGCTAGGTTACCGGACATAATGGAGTAGAAGGGGATTGTAGGAAGACCAATTTAATTTGGTTGTATATATTACAGAAGGTATAGAGTGTAGAGACAAGGATGGTAGGTGTTGTATCGCATTTTGTGAAATTGCGAGGAAGCAATGAACACTTCTCCCTTTTGCCCAGGGGGGACTGTCTGGACTAAACATCTCATTTTAAACACATTTCTCTGGTATCTCTATTAAATACTCATGTAAAATTATGAAGTTTTAACAATATTTATTACTATAGGTGATTTCCGCAGCTATACGTTCACATAAAAATTGTAATTGTTTTAACAAAAAAGACACATAGGTATTTTTATGTATTTGCAATAATTGACATTGTGTTTCACCCGCATAAATTTCAGAGTTCCCGCAGAAATTCCAGAACAAAAGTACCTATTCTATGTCCTTCTCTGTATCCTTGACAATGCGTATGCAAAATTTCATCATTATGTTAGTTGTCTTATTCCCATAGGCAAGGTCTGCTTACTTTGAAAACAAGTGATGCTGCGTGACATACATATTATACAACCCTAATTTCGACTTTTTATACATACCTACATATACCACAACCATAGTAACAATACGCATAATCATTCGCCTTTGTAAAGTTGCAATAGGTAACCACAGACGCCCATTGTAACCAACCGCGGTCAATTCATTACTTGGACGGGATAAAAACTAGTTTTGGACAAAGCTTGTTTAATTCACGCTTTAACACAACCCTTTCAAGAGCAGTCCCTTTCAAATTTAGGTCCATTTTGCATAATCACGTACCTATATATACATAATTATATACATCTATATATTACTTATAATAAAACTGTAGAGAGGTCAATTCTGTACATTGAATATATATTCAAAATTAATGTCGGAGGATGAATAGTGATCGATACTGATTCCAAAAATGCAATCAGTAAATTATTTGTCTGTCTGTCTGTTTGCCTGTCTGTATGTGCACGCATGGGTCAAAAACTACTGAAGGGATTTTAACCAAACTTGGTATGATTGTAGTCCATACTTCTGGGCAGGTTATAAGCTATATAACATAACGCTAAGACACATAAAAGCTGAGCAGTGACGATGAATTTGAAGCAAGTCAGACGAAAATGCGCTTTCGAGCTCTTATCCTCGCATACCTACGTTTACTCAATCACGCAAAAACGGCTGAACGGATTTGGATGAAATTTGGCATGCACATTGGCAGGGGTACAGAAAAGGACCATAGGTCCTTTTCCCGGAATTCCCGCAGGAACTCCGAAATTACCGCGGGTAAAACCGCGGGGTACAGCTAGTATACGAATATAACTACAAAAATGTATTTTGACCGACATGTGATAGGTAGTCCGTAAGTTTAAAGTTATTAAAAATTATACCTCACTTGTATAGGTATAGGTGAGGTGAGGTATAATTTTGTAGTGAAAAGTACTGTGTACTGAGTATCATTAAAGTACATTTATTACTTAAATTATGTTAATTTTTTTTAAATAATTTAATATGTTTCCTATTTTTTTCATATTGATTTGGTGCCATAGTATTTACTATTGTACTTAAATGTTACATTTAATAAATAACTAAGGAAAAAGGTAAATTAGTCTCGATAGAAAAACTGTTTTAAAAAACTTTTTATAAAAAAGCTTTTATTTAAATGCGCTAAAAAGAATAAACCGTGAATGTCATCCAAACTAAACGTAACCTATATATATGTACTAAATTTCAACTCAATCGGTTGAAAATATATGCCTCAAAATTGAGTTGCAAGGTTCCACCCGTATACAAACATAGTTAGTTACTTACATACCTACATTGCAAGTTAAATAAAAGTATTCAAAAAAGGTAGGTACCTAGTTGCTATCAGCATTTGAAAATATTACTGATAATTATGTCAACGCATATACCTGCTGTATTATTTATCCATTAAATGTTATTTCTTTTAATTTTCCTAAAATCAAAGACAAAATCGGCTTATTTGTTAAGGTAAATTTAATATCTAAAATACTTCAATGTAGAAAGCACATTCATTTAATTTTTTTTAAATGTAAAAATACATTTCTCGAAAACCTTTAGACTTTGTAAAATAATTCAAACAAGTAATTTGATGTCATAGAAAATTTCGTACTTTTACATATCATTACAGCTATCTATATTTGATTTTGAAAACGATAAATATTAAATGAAATACAAAGTATTTTGTAATAACATTAAAATATAGGTAGGTACGTGACTAACCATCAACATCATGGTAAGTAGGTAGGTCCATTAACCAAATCGCAAGATATAATCCCAATGTCTAGTAATCATCCGCCATAACGCACCATACAGCCCTAAATTATTGTCCGCACGATTGCTATACGCCATTCCTCCACTCCATAGATAATACTTTATCACATTAGCAACTCTAATAACAATATACCATATGAAATATGCACGCAAGTGTCAGGGAATCTTTACACTATTTATACAAGCAATAAATAGTTCTAACGCTACACACTTAGGGGTCAAAGTTCCTTGTATGTATTGGAGGGGAGAAAACTACAATGGCCGGGTCGATTCTGTTTTAAAGGGAGGGCACTAATGTCTGGTCATCGGACGGGTCTAGCTTGACCGAAGGGTTAATTTGAAGGCAGACAACGGAGTACATTTGCATCACAATGAGAGTGGTGTGGGACGTGGTATGGCAGCGGTGGCCGGCGCTGCTTCCGTCGGGATAAGCCGCGTTTTGTATGTATAGGTACGAATGACTGTGTGCTCACTGAATTGTTGAATATTAATTTTTCGTTGTAAATGAAACTACGATTGGAATATCATTATTTAATATGTACCTATGTATCTACGAAAATAATGATTTCAATATGCATACTGATTCATAAGTAAAAATCTACATTTCTCTAAATTATGTATTTGTATACTTTATCATGTAGTTTTTTTCTTAAAAATCAAATTTAACAAAATATGTATTTTAGTTATAATTCTGCAGCATTTACACTTGATATTAAAAAGTTATAAAGTCTTAAAAACGGTTACTTTAGCCGGTTTTTAATTAAACTTTTTAATATTATATGGCAATAATACAGAATTATTGTAAAAAATCTTAGAAGATATGATGTTTTCTATACTTGCCGGTGGGCGATAGTTTCATCCCTGTAAAGGCCTCATAAATCAACTGTAATCGTCTTTCTCAATGATCGTATGAAAGAGTAGTAGGTAGTAGTTACTTAACTCATGTCTCACCTAAGATATTCCTAAATTCTTATTAAATTATGATATTCAACGTTACGATTGATAATCTTGTCTACTACACCTTGATAAGAAGAGTTTTAGTAGATGCTATAGCGGCACCACTAAGTTGTAACAGATTTAATATTATGCAGATTAAAACTGCATCGTATCATTTGTGGTCACATATTTTAATTACCTATACAACAACAATAATAATCACTATATAAATCAGCAAGATTTTCAATAAAATGTATAGGTACTTACTACTTATTCTATATTGAGAGATTGACTCTACCGGTTTTAATTAAATATCTCGCGTAACATCGATTAGGTATGAAGATACCTTTTATTTGCTTGAATAATTCATGAATGCGCGTGAACCTATATTGTATATATAATATAAAATGCAATTGTAAACGTGTTGAGAATTGCGACGTAGTCTCTTATATTAGTGAAAATGTCAGGTTGGGTACATAAAATTGGTTTAACTATAGGTGCTTATTTTATTATTTATCTATTTATTGCATATATATTAATAATAAGTAATAACTTATCTTTTTATTTAATTTTTAGAAAATATATTGAATAGATTCACTAGGTACGTATATTGACTAATTGTCGATACAAAATATGAGGTAGGTATTCATTGGTAGGTATGTAATGGAAAAGTAAAGTACAAACAAATTCTTGTTCAAATGTGTAAAATTTTTAATCGTGCAACCAAAATTCAAAATGCAAATTTTATACAATATGTATTGTATTGCATTTGATTTAATAATGAATAATAGCATATGGTTGTAAAGTTCAAAGCAATAATGTTTAAATTAATATCAATGTATGGTGTAGGTAGGCATTTGAAGTTTGCAATGAGCTTTGATGAGCTAATATATGACTGAATGAATGATGTATACTTAAAGTACCTACATGTGATTGTGATTTAGAATGCAATGAATGTAAGTAAGTAGGTACTATACGTACGTTCAATTGCAACACGCCTTTGCAAATTGTGATGCGGATGCAATTTTCGATACCCTTCCAAATGAACGTGGGCTCAACCTGACAATATTGCTATATGTTTTTGAGATACGTATTTCATATTAAATTTTGAGCTGTTGCTTGGAATTATTGCTTTTAAATTAGGTACTTGTTTCTATATAATGTGTCACATAGATACTTGTTCATACAGCGTATAAAACGAAGGAATTATTCAAACTCTGTAGCATGTCGGTAATTAATAAAAATATAATAAAAAAAATACTGAGAAATCATAAGGAAATTTCGTTAAAAAAATATAATACAAAAAGCAATACAAAGGATAGGAGCCTTGAATTACCCTCAAAGTGCGTTGTCAGCGCTTTGGCAACTTCCGCGCTTAATTTATGTGATTTTTTTTCACGTCAAAAATGACCAAATTTTATGGTTTTTTTTTCCGTACGAATTATATACATTGCAATACGTCAGTTCTTCAACCTTGAACCCTGTATATCCAATCGATATTGGAATGAATTTTTAAATGAAAGAGTTCGATAATTAAAAAAAAAAAACAAAAAGTTGGGATAGAACAGCTAAGTCCTCTTGCAGAAATCCCATATGAAAGACTTTGATGATCTGGTCAAGATTGCGGAATTCAACTAGAGCAATCACTATCCTTTGGGTTTCGTCTCTTAGTGGACTGCTCAGCTGATATGAACAAAATATAAAATTATAAAATATTTAGTGAGTACTGTTCAAGTTAAATTATGTCGATTATAATTAATGCATAGGCGTTCATCACTAAATTTCTATTTTACCTATAGGTATTCATAATTTTGTGAAACAATGTAAGTAAAAAAATCATCAAAATATTTTTTCTAAGCACATCACAGTAAACTTTGTAAAATAAAGAATGAGCACTCGAAAAATTATAAAAACAAATAATAAAATAAAAAATAGGCAGAAACAATAGAACCATACAACAATGACGTATACGCACGTTAAGACGAAGAAAACAGTTAAAAAAGCAACAAAGAACCTTACACAATAAACCATTCAACCCTATCCTTAAAATATGCGACGAATGGACACTTCCTTATTGCGTCGTAAATTAAAAAAAAAGGATTACAAAAAAAACATATAAATTCTTTCAGATCGACATAATTTCTGTTCGACTAACCTACATAATTGTCACATGACACATCAAAGAGATATTGTGAGGTTGTTGAAAAAAGAGTTAGTAACAAAACTGTTGAGCCAACTGATGTCACGTCAGACAGTTTTGCCAGATTTACAGTAGTAAGTAGCAGTGGCTCGCGTCACAAGTTGTTAATTAGTGAAGTGAATTACACGACAACTTTGTAGACAGCATTATGGTGAGATAAGTTTACAAACTTATACTTTATTCCATGAAAACCAGTCTGGAGTGATTAAGGTCAATGACTCAACTCTGCTTCTCGATTCTTTGAAATATGATAAAAGATATGTAGATTTTTTCCGTAAATTTATAAAAAAAAAAAAAAAAACAAATTAAATAAATACGGTTCTTAATTAAGCGTTATTTAAGTAAAAAAAACTAACAAAATGATTGGTTTAGATTAAGTTCCTATTTTACTGCTTATTTTTTACTTGTTGTTTGTTTCAGGCGTTTTTGTTTCTTTTAGTTATAAGTATACTGTTATTACCTACTAGATACTCATCTTTGTATCAAAGTTTTTAAATCACTATACATACAGTTATGACATCAGAATGTTCGTTTCTTCCTGTATTATGTATGTATCAAAAAAAGATTTCTAAAAATATCAGCGATATTCTGTGATGTCGGCGGCAGGGCACAAACAATAACAAATGGCCATGCGTATCGTGAGCATATTTTAAAAAGCTGTCAGACCAATATGGCGCTCCACACGATTCAGACCGATTCACAAATTCAAAGTTAGTTGAGACTCGAGAACCTAAATTGGGGGAACTTGCCCTAAGTGAGCATTTATTGACGGAAATTACTCCGAAACTATAACGAACATGCCATGTTCGAAATTTATGATGCTCCAAAACTATTAAGATTGTGAATAAGCAACTGTAATTTTATATAAAGGTGCAAGATTTATGACTTTATTAATTAGTATTCAGGCCAAAATACGTAGGTAGGTACAAGTTTTACATATTATAAACAAAAATTTTTATAAACAATTACGAGGGATTATTTATCCAAAAAAACATTCATATATTAAGATAACAATGTAATGTAACATCAAAAGGCACCACGCACCGACCATGTCTAACTCTATTTTGTGTAACATTAAACAAATTTATAAAATACACAAGTTGTAATTAAATGTCCAACATAAGAACGTAGTCTGTCAAAACTTTATTATTACGTCACAAACTTTTGTTTTAATTAAGCACCGCCTCCCAAGACGCCGCCGTTAAAAATGTACCGAACATTAAGTATTTTCGATAATGCTAGTTTCATATTTTTGTACAATTTTTTTTAAAACTGCAATAAAGTTATGCATCGATGGAAAGAAATATTGAGTTTTTTAGTGTAGGTAACTCTTCCCGCGAAGAACTGTACCTATACAGTAGGTGGATATTTATTTTATACAAGCTGCAGCTTGATTGATAACTATATGTATTTTAAATTTATTTCTAAGATCATTTATATTATGTGTGCCAAGTGTCATTAAAATCTGCGCAGTAGTTTTCTAGTCATACATTTAAACGAACTGATAACAAATTTTTCTAAAAGTTATTACGATATTGATGGTTTAAGTTATTTTTATAATATGAAATTATTTAGTATTATATATTCATTAACTAGTCTATTAAAACAAAGTACACATTATATTATGTACCAATGTATATTAAAACAACTTAGACAACTGTAAAATAAGTACTCATATAAAAAAAAATATTAAACTACATTTTATCTCACTTTTGTTAACTCTGTATAAAGATACGTATATTTGTGTACACAAAAATAAATTTATCTCAGTACATTTAAAATGTATTATTAGTAATAAAAATCTTAAAGTTGACTTCAAAACCACCTATTTAATTTATTCGGTGTTTGTGATGGTAAATGAATTTTGCTGTTCATAAAATTTTTATGCGACTCGCAATAAATTACTTTCGTGCTTCTATATTATGTTATTTTTTCATTTATCCGCAGTAAAATTAAATTGATTGATTTAGTACCACACGTAATTTTATCAAATTTCAGAATATATATAGGTAACTATTTTAAAAACCGTCAGTTTCCATCTTTATTAATTTCATGAAATTTAATTAATAAATTTAAATTGCTATCTCTCAACCAACTTAGACGTACCCACCTATTTGCAAAAATTATTTTATAAAAATTTAAACTTACCATGAGTGATAAAAATTACGAATGAAATTCAAATTAGGATTCCACAATTTCTCTAAATCTTTTGTTCCGTTGGCATCAGCAGCGAGCGTCTTAAAAAAAAATTCAATGCCATTCTCTATAAAATTAAAGCTAGGTCGTAGAAGTGGATTCCACAGACGATTATTGCCTACTGTCGTAACTTAATTACTTTTAATGTAATTGAAAATTAACTTTTATTAAATGTTTATCGTATTTGCATCTTGCTCAGTCGGTTTTTTTACTCTTGAGAACAATATATTTTTTTAATGTTGATATTAAGGTTAGTCACTGTATAATGAAAGATTTTATTTGATATTGTAGTCTAGAATAAAAATGAAATCGCAATAATAAAATGTGCAAATTTCAAGAAAGTGACTTTTTATACCTACTTCCACTTCACAACACACACACTACTATGGCTTTTATCATGGCTTTTTTTCAATTAAATAGAAATGTCAAATTATATAATAATAATTCATTTAGCTAATTCTAATAGGAAATTATCTTGTTATTGGCTCTACCTACTTATCTAATTCAACTAGGTAATTGTAGAGCGAATACGTGCTGAGGAAAAGTTAATTGTTGTTCTAAGGTACACATCTCGAATTTTTAAACATCTATTAACCTAAGTAACCGTTTAAAAACTACTATCACAATCGGCTCTACATTTTCACATTACTACCTAATTGTAGCCATTCAGCGATTTCACAGGATTTCTTAGAACTGTTTGACAAATCCGAAGACATTAATTTATAAATGTTATAAGGTTTTGCATCTAACAAGAATATCTTATATAAGTGTTTATTGTATACTTACATATACAATATAAAAGAAACGTAAATAATTGCGGTGTGTTCGAGACTCCGCTCGACCCGCCTCGCTCGTAAAAGGCCAAAGTAAAATAAGTAAAAATAAAGAGAGGGCGAGCCGCGCGGCGCAACGAGTAAACTTCAAAGAGAACATTTTCGCTTTTAACCGGCCAGTCACCAACTTTAAATTGGTTTCCCCTGTTTCCGACCCACGCTGCGTAGAGGTGGAATGAGGTCTGGAACTAGTTTCGTGGAGTTTCCTTGCTATTGCTATTCATTCAAAATTACATGAACCTATGCAGCATTAGCTCCGATGAAAAGAGATTTGATTAAATAAGTTTCCTAACTCATTTCTGTCTTTAGAATTACGCCTTGTAAAAGCATTGAGTTCTCATTTTTGATTAAGACAATATGCTCTAAAAATTCTATTTAACATTAATTGGATACTCGACGTTTATTCTAATGCATTTTTCTCTATCTGTAGCCCGTGATTTCAATCGCGTAAATTTCTCAATTTGTTTAGAAACTTTTGGATTTATCTAAAAAGAAAAAAAAAACAATCCCTCCCTGGAAGAGGTATGTACAATTGTACATAGAAGGAAAACATAAGCTGGCTGTATTAAATATTCACATAACTACTGAAGATTTATTAACATTATGGGCCGAATTTGAAAAATTATTTCACTTTGACTTTGATGTAGACATATTTGGAAATTTCATTCCAATGAGCTTTTCCAAAGTCTAAACGAGCGTTAAACAATAATATTATATAGGTATATAAAACACTAATAGACATAGACATGGATATAGATATAGACATAACTTTATTTGGCATCACAGAAATAATAGGTGTATAATTTATCGCTGTGCACCAAAATTCCTCCAAATTATTTTCAAAAAGCTTCGACCACATGTAATAGATACACGTCTAAACACACTTTGTGTCATATAGTGATTGTGCAAAATCTTATTAAAATTAAGTTCTCTTTAGATCTCGTAGGTTATGGTGACGCCACATGAATGGTAAACGCAAATTACTCGCTCGCGACCAGACGATTTATGGTATAGCTTGATAATAACAATGTTAAGAGCCGAGATCCATCACGTACACGTATACTGAAGCTCAATAGTAGAGGATATTTAAATCATATTCGTTATAAACATTCAGTGCGCCAATAAATTTCGCACGAGACAATTCAAGGTCATAATATGTCATAAAATTATTTACACAACCAAACCCTTGCCACGGCGTTTTGTTTTAAATGTGTAATAATGGTGATTTATATCCGTTAAGAACAACTTTAATGCGTGTACGTATGGACTATAAACAGTTTTATGAACCAATTTACGGCGGTGAAACCTCAGAAATGCTTTTACTGATATCTAAATGCTTTGCAACGTGACATAGGTACTATATGGAGCCGGTGGATTGCTTTTAAATTGATGATACCAAATAAAATTATGTCAAACGATTTGTAGTTTAAACCTACCTATATAGGTACATAAGATTAACGTTAATATAATTTATTACATAATTATATGCATACATCATTTATTATTCCCGAGGAATTCTTGAAATTTATATGAGTAAAAGTCTAGCAACTGCTATACGTATGGGTATTTAACCGATAAGAATAATTGTACCTTTTTTAAGCCTTTAAACCATTTAAAAGGGTAAAAGAACCAACTTAGGTAAATATTTATGTACCTAAGTAGTAGATAAAAAATTAAAATGGAATTAGGTAAGTAAGTACTAAATATTCTATCGATTTGTTTAAATTAAAGTTAAATTTATTTTTATTTTTAACACGTTTCTTCATCATATTTACCCACAAAGTGCACAGAAAAATTTCGTCTTATGACCATTAAATTCTACGAAAGAACCATCGTATGGATGTTTTCTTTATCCATTCCATTAAGAACGTAGTTATTTCATCAATTCTTATGACTACACGGTAACTATACTGATATAAGAAAAAAAAATTAACGTGAAAAACGTGACTTTTAACACATGCCTATCAGTAAACACATTTTGTCTGCAATCATACACATATTCCACACTTCAAAGAAAATTAACTAAGGAACTAAGGTTGTGTGAGCAAAGAATATTTATTTGATCGAAACACTTTTAGAATCCATCATTTTCATGTAAGATAACGTTTATGATGCTCATATCGTAGGTGTTTGATCACGCCATTACACCGAGTTGAAGGTGCTTACAAACGATCGACGGGTGGAAATATCTCTGAATTTCCGTAACGATTACTTGCTTATCTATAATTTCCAATGAGAAACTACGCTTCAACGTCTTATTGAATAAGTAAAAGCGCAGTAGAAGCACGTCTCACACATAATAACAATAGGTAATAATGTTTAAAGTTTTATGTAAATAATTCAAAGGTAAATTCAAATTATTACTTTTACTATGAGTTCAGTTTACACAATTTTCCATCCAATAATTTAGCTTTTAAAGTGATATTTTCATAGGTAACCATATAAACTAGTCAAATAATCCAACACGAAGTAAAGAGATATAGATAAGTAGGATAGGATGTTACTATGGTGTTCAAAATTTACCATTATCAAGCGTGTTTGCAAAAGTGTACGTATTAGTTGAGTATCGATTTGAAATTATCTTCCTCGTATTTTTATAGTAATGTTGTAAAAAACCTGCTGTTGTTTAAAAAAAAAAAACGTCTGCGTGTTGATTTATATGGAAACAAGACGTAATCAATTATGTTGATGACCTCGCGAGGTTCAATATTTTTGCAGTACTTTTTTTCGAGATAGCAAACCCTTGAGGAGCCTTACCCTGTTCTACCCACCATGTTCACAACTTTTCTCTTATCAGTTTTACCATGAAGGCGTGAAAGTACCTACTGTACCGACTAGATACTTCCATAATACCTTTGTTTCCTCAAAACGGACTGCTGACAGTGTTTGTTATAAAGATTCGATATTATTTTGATAAATAACTTCGTGAATTTAATATTTTTTAATAACACACTTTTGTTTTTAAGTACACTTTTTTAGACGTATAAGATATTAAGTGCACAGTAGAATTAGATAAAACCAAACACACACCCATAGAACCAACGGCAAACTGAGTGAAATTCGCGCTTTCAACCCCTAATACCTGTAATGATTACCTTCGCTAAGCCTTTGTCGTGTAATTATCTTCACAGTTACGTTCGTCGCAGGTATGGAACGTTCTTTTATTATAATATCTTCAAGTAAATCTGTACTTTAAATACATTGCGACAGAGTTTGAAATAAATTGGCATGGTCTAAAGATTTGTAAGGTTTGACAGGAAAATTTATTACACCTCAAAGGGTTGGGCAATAGTGTGATGGTTTTATGGTTTTTCGTTGTGCAATTTTCTTGCATTGTGCGAGATTGAGGTGCGTATTCATACCGCACTTTGATGATGTTGATACTCAAGGCCTTCCAACATTCATTTTATATTTTGCAAAGCATAAAATTGACTTGCTAACAAAGTAACAGGTACTTATTAGAACATAAATAATAATAATTACGTTTCGATAATTCTGTAGTTTAACAAGTATTATAATGAGTTTGAAACTAATAAAAGTCAACGTGTAATTTTCTATACGAGCGTTTCTATATTATATTTTGTGAATTAAATCTAAATGGTTCTAAGTCTTTGGAATCAATTTATCAAGTTAAGAAAAGTAAAGGTGAGTTTTTTTTATCAGTCCGTATCATAGAAATAAGTAATTTATAACTCTAGCTCTAGACAACTCTACAGTTTTTCCATTTTGCCGACTTTACAGAGTAAAGAAAGTAAGTAAGTACCAATATATAATATTTACAAAACACAACAACAAGTATAAAACAGAATATACGGAGTAAAGAAGCTCTTCTTTTCTGTTCTTTTATTCTGTTTCCCAAATATATAAAAATAAAATTTCGATTCAACAAATTTATTTTTGAGAAAACGGAAGAAAAGTTCGGTTTTGTACATAATATCTAAAGTTCAGTAAGTACATGTCATTCCTAACGCTATGTACCTACTTTCATACTATATAAGTGCAATTAATATCCTACTTAATAATATTATTATAAATCTATGTTATAGGTGAAGATGTTAGGACGGATTGTCACATAATCACGAATAAATAAATCCTATATGTTAGTTCAGATCAATGACTAACATTTAGGATGATTTTTATTCCGAAACATAATAAAGTTTTCGAGGCATTCGAAATTTTTCGTGGGTGAAGCCGCGGGGTAGGTACAGTAAATTTCACTATAATATTAAGTATTAACTTAGAAAATCAATAGTTCCCAAGAGAATTGGAAACGTAAAGCGATTGAAATCCGCGAGAAAACATTTACCTGGAAAAAAATTAAATAATAAAATACTTTGCTGAAATAGGTTATGTAAAGTTACTGCACTATTGTACCTACCTACTCCCTACTAAAATGCGTAGGTAATGTGTAATTTCAAGTATCAAGTATGCTGGGCCACGATATCACTTTGTTTTGGCCTGCAATTAACGGTTAGACCAAACAATAAGGCAAGCATCACAGACAATGTATCTATTCTATTGTCCCATCACTTCAGCGCTAACGCAACCCTTCCGCGCGTCAAACGGGACATGTCCAAACATCATAAGAGAAAGGTTATAAAATCAAAACAAGTTGGTAAAAGTTGAAAAGTTAGAAACGAGGATTGTTCAAGATTTTTATTACCTTTCGCTATAAATCTCGTTAAACTAAAGACTTATATAGTCTTTCAACTATTTGTCATTTTTTTTTAATCTTCATTAATGAGCTTAAACACAACACGATTATGCCGCATTTGTTTAATTGAAATTATTTTAGTTTTATGCAAGGCCAAACCGATCCTGTGTGCAAGGAGTAGGTACCTACATTGCATTTGCTCACAATCGTCAGGTAGTTAGAATCGCTGGGAGAGCAAATTCGTATTTATTATAAGATTACTTATAGATTCGATAACTTCGTCCCATGCGACAGCTGTTGGAAATAGGAGAGTACATTTAACTTTTGTCCCATTACCTATCTACTCTTTTTATAATTTCTACCCAATGGTATAGTTATCTAAAAAAAAGTTATGTTTACCAATTCTATTTGTAATGTCTAATGTCTCACCAAACCAGATACCGACAGTATTGGTACTTTGATTCACAAAAAAAAACAAAACGTAGACGACACAAGTCGCGAAAAAGAGATTACGTATACCTATAGATAAAACGCCTTAACTAGCGCTCTTACTTGCAATAAATATCTCTAAAAGCAGCTCCCTCTATATATCAAAACGAGAACTCATTGCTACAATGCAAAAATACGGTAGCACCATCTCCAAGCGTCAATAGTAGGTATTTGCACAAGGCACCTTTCCGGCAGGGTGACAACACGCGTCTATTACATAACAAGATGGCCAGTGCTACCACAACTTTTCCTATCACTTTGATCGAATCTCCATGAAAATCATTGCTATGATTATAAGATTCAACCAGTGTACTACTACGTTCATTGTCAATTTAGTAAGTAGTGTTGTAGCGCATTGGTAAATTAAATCAAAGACTAACTGAAATTGATTTTGGTGTAATTACAATCTTACCTATTTTATCGAAAAGTCAAATAAAGAATTTGTAATAATTCTTTGTAGCATGGTAGGACACAAATATTCCTTACTTTACCTTAAATGTTACCTATTATATTACTAATATAGAATTTTCATGAATTTGGTGGCTAGGTATACGTAAGTATGTTACATAAAACGTTTCACTTTTTACCGTTTATATTTTTCAATCCAGTATTATTACAACTACCTACTCCAATAATATATTTTTTTTGCATTAATATGAAAGTTTCCTTAACTACCTATCTACCTATGATTTGGATTTTAGTTTTATACTATCTATAACCAGCAAAATTATTGGTACCTAGTCGTTGTTGTTTCCTTTTAATTTCCGAAATCTTCACAAATTCTTGGATAGTAAAGTATTTATTTATTAGCATTGCTGGTGTAAATATTAATTAACTTGTTTACCAGTTCCTTTCTTTAGTCATCATCATTAATAGTGTAGTATGAGAGGGTCAGTATCGTCAAAAATAGGTACATTCAGCATTTGTACCTACTCATAGTAGGTAATAAAATTCAGCAATCACTGACAAATTGTTTACTTATGCCTATCATACTTAATTTTATGATATAGGTACACTTACGTATATAAACGAGTATTTCAATTTTGTGGTATTGATATATTTATCAACACCTATATGATCTAAAAAACTGATATAAATCAGATCTATTGTAGGTAATCTGGGGGCACGGCAGTGCCCCCGCCAAGACGAGTCCGCCAAGCGAAGCGCAAGGGCACTACCCTATCTTTTCTCAAAGTGCTTGATCGTTTTTTACCCTACCTCTACCCCCTTACCCAATATAACTTAGGTGTGGATTATACCAGATAAACAAAATTTTCAGGACATGTTGTCGATAGCAGATTTATTAAACATATAGGTAAAGTTTTAATTGCATAGCTCTTTTACTTTAAATTTTACTAGCTGTGCTCGCGGTTTCATCCGCGGGAATTCGGAGATAAAAAGTATTCTATGTCCTTGTCAACGTGCATGTCAAATTTCATCTAAATCCGCTCAGCCGTTTTTACGTGATTGAGTAACAAACATCCATACTTTCACAGGATGACCAGCATTTTTTTTTTAAATATCTCGAGCTCCAGATGGAATTTCGAAAAAATCTAAACATGAGTATCGAAGTTAGACCCTTAGCAATACAACACAAAAAACGGTATCCAATTTAGTACAGCAGTTTTTGCGTAGCACGAATACAAACATACAGACAGACAGACAGACAAAAATTCTAAAAACGATATTTTTGTCTTCTATATCACTCATATAGTTGCCTAAATTTATTTTTTCTTATTTATCTACCATTTACAGACGTCGATCTGTTACAATTTATATCTTAAAAACCCTGATTTCGTCACTGACTCACTAATGATGATCATCAAAATTCTTAGCGTATTCTCTAATGTCCTAGAAAGCTAAAATTTGGTATGTAAGTTAGTATTAGTAGGTACACATACAACCAAAAATTATTAAAGTTAGAACTTTTATCTCCCAATCCCTTAAACTACGGGATGGAAGTTTGTATGAGACTTCCAAAATTTCGACTTACAAAAAGAAATTAAATCTCACCAAAAATATTTTCATGTAAAATGTTGCCAAGACGAGACCATAATATGACTCGCACTGTCAAAAAGTTATCAGATCTCATGTAGAGCTAAGCATTTAATTCTACACGCCCTAACTTTACAAGGCCTAATTTCGCAAACTCTAACACATTAATCAAAAACTTGTGGCTTTGCCTTTTCGTTGCTAAAAGTACTATTGTTTATCAGAAAAGTAATGAACAGTGGATACATTTTTCACCCATGTGAATGTAGCGAAATGGCCAAACCACATATTTTGACAAGGTCCCTAAGTCAAGTCAAAATCTGATAACTTTTTGATAGTACGAGTCATATGGTCTCGTCTTGGCAACATTTTACATGAAAATGTTTTTGGTGGGATATTTTTACTGCAACATGTACCTTAGTTTAAAATCTCCTTAGCTGAATATTTTTCGAACTCTAAAAACAGATAAAAACTCCAAACTGAACCTCAACCTTAATGGATATGCATTTATTAAATTCGCAGTACGAATATTAAGAAGTCGTCAAAACCACTTAAAAATTTTAGGGAACGTTTCTCTTATCTTTCACTTTTTATTTATTTTATATTACTTTTAAAGTAAGTGAAATTTTTATTTACTCGTACTTAAAGCCTTATACTTGGTACTTAACTAAAAATTATAAAAATTAGTTTAAATTATTGACGCACCAAGATATTCATTTTTAACGTTATCATCTTATCAAATGTAGTAAAGCTATTTATTATCTTATAATTACGAGTGGAAAAATAGGGGTGGGATTTATGCTTTGCCGATTTAAGAATTTACTATTCTGAGTAAATAAATTATAAAATAAAAAAAAATAAAAAAAAAAAAAAAAAAAAAAGGTTAAATTGAAGTTGATATCGTGTACCTACCTATTAATACTTATAAAATCTTTCCTTAAAGGTATAGTTTAGGAAAGAGATTTTTGTATCGAAAAATGCCATGAATAAATTTGTGTACAATTTCATGTATGATATAATTTATCTTTATACTAGCTAATGCGACCACGAGCAAAATTTAAAAAGCCGTTCTCCAAAATATCTTTTCTTGTCATAAAGTGTAATGTTAAATTCTTTTAAGTCCTTCCATCTCTTCGTTCATCCGTTAGTTCTCATCAAGGCTGTTGAAAGAGAAGCAGAGAAATAAGTGAAATGGATTTTGTTGTTTTTAACATCGCTAATTTTATTTTCATTTATCGCATCTAATTATTATATACATACCTACTTACACTTAATTTTTACTTTGAGGTCACATTAAACACTGAACAATGGTGGGTATATGTCCTAGTAACATCTACCTAAGCTGGTAGGTACCTATACTAATTTAGGAGTAACGAGCGTCGATTCATGAGTCGATTCATCATAATCGATTAATTATAATAATCGATTCACCGCGATCAATTACCCAACACCATAACAAGCGTCGTAGGTATGTAAAACTGAATAGCAGCCCAAAACTGATTTTGCGTGACTGAAATAAATACTTTCCTTCATATACTTACCTTATATTTTTAAACACGTGTTCGTGAGGAAACGGCGCGATATGTTTCGAATAACAATAGAGGTTTCCCTTTCATGCGGAAAATTTACGTGATAAAAATTCTCAAAGGTTGCGTGTGAAAAAAATTTTTGTTCGTCCAAAAATAAAGCGTCTGCGGTAGGTGTCATTATGGAGTCTCATAGCGGTTTCGTGGACGGCTGTAAATCAGTGAGGAACGTGAGAATGGATTCATTATTTAGACAATACACAACGCTCCACTCGTTGTAGGCATAGCTCCATGGCAGTTTACACGACAGCTTGTGACTTACTTCCACGTTGCGAGCTATGTTTTATTTAAGGTATAGGCATTTGCAATGATTGATGGCGAGCAAATTCTCACGGATACACGAATTAAGTTGCTTAGGTACCAATTAGACAAGTGCTTTGAAAATGTATAGAACCGGCATTAAATTAACTGAAAGACCGTTCGTAAATTAAGCCACGCGTAATTTAGCCCCTCCTTCATATATTTTCAGGCTATATAATGTTGAGTTTCATGGTGTCTTCCTAGTCATTGTCCATTAAATCAATGAAGGAACATAATTTTTCTTCATAAAAATGATAGACTTGTAACTTTCTCTCAGAAATGTTAACAGTAATAATGTTTACTAAAAAATCTATTGTTTCAATTACATTTTCTTCGTTATGGACATTTAATTTCGATTTCGTTAAGACTTTGTACTACTGGTTTATGTTAATAAATAAAGCAATTAAAAGAACTTTAAGTGAAAAAAATGCAATACTAAAATGCTACCTACTTAGTTCAAGTAGGTAAGTAGGAATGGCAGTTATATTTGTTTTATAATATAATCAGAAGATTTAATATAGAAGGTAATGGTCGTAAACTAAATTCATCGCTTAGTTTTATAGTAAGTATAACTGTCTATTCGTGTGTTATTTAGTTTCATTATTTTATTTTTTGTATCTTATTTTTATTTAGTACCAGTAGGTACTTAAATTAAGTATAACTACCTATTTTATGTCATTAAACATAATTTTCTGTAATTATTTTACCAAGATGTAAGCATTTACGGAATGTGGAGCGACTCTTCTTTAGTTTGACGACCGAAGTATCGGTTCGATAATGACTTAAGTTTATGTACCTATCTACTTTAATGTTTAGTTCAAACTGTAGTGGATATAAGTACCTATGTAGCTGTTTAGCTTTAATGTATGTTTCTATTCTTTGCAAATTAGTAGTACCTCCACCACGCCACAACATTTCTTCTGCTCTATCAAAAATAGCGCCTAAACTCAACGTTATGAGTTCGTTAAATGCATACCGTACGGCAATGCAACCCTATGCAATTTCACAAAGCGCATTTTCTATTTGACACTTTAGTTTATTCACCCCCTGCAAGGTGGCGTTAAAACAGGTGACATCAAATGAAACGACTGATCAACCCAAGAACCTCGATCCGGATTCGAGATACGTGAATTTTTATCACACCTTAATGTATTAATTAAAATTTAATGACACTCGTTTGTTGTGATAAAAGTCTCATAAAACATCAAATTATTATTTATCAAGTTCAATGTTCGGTCGTCGACCTTGCGAAAAAGTTTCGACATGACACCACAGATGTCACTAGTAGGTGTCAACAGCTTAAGATGACCTACAGCTATAAAATAGAGTAGGTATATATTCAAAATACTAGAAAAGATGTCATAATGTGATAGCTATTGTGATTGTAGTGAGTTGTAAATTAAAAAAGAAACAATAACATGTGCTTAACTATGTATTAAATGATGATACATTTTTTTAATACAACTGTATTTACCTACCTATAGGTAATGTTGGTAGGTAGGTACCTACCTACTGCAGAATGTGTCACAAGTCATAAGTCACAAAACTCACAAATCACAATCTCAACATAAATTAGTTTGAAGCTAAGTACTTATTGTTTCATTTACCTACCTACGTACATGTAAATACCCTTAAGTGTATAACTTTATAGTCTCGAAATCCTATTACAAAGTAATACTATAATAGATTATACTATTAAAGATACATGACGCACTGAATTAAATTTTTAAAATGTTATTAAGTAAATATTTAAATTAAGTCTACCTATTTACCTATCTATACGTAAAGCAATTTTTTTAAGTTATTCAAAGGATTCTAAAACATTTCGAATAGCCACATTATTTTATCAAAATTCCGTATTTGGATTGAGAATAAGTCCATTGATAATAATCAATAAGCAAGTAGGTATTAGGTATTGTAACTTTATCGAACATAGAAGGTAGATACAAATTAACAATTCATTAAACAGAACATGAATATTGTATTTTTTCAATCGTAAAGCTATAATTCTAATATACGTAATATCAAAATATCTTAATACGAAATTCCGAAAACTTTGGTGTACAAAAAACTAGTAACATCATCGCAATAAATGTCCGAATAATCAAGCTCTGCACCACCGAAGGGCATATTTTGCTAAAAAAGAAATACCTATCACTATTGAACATGGCTATACAATCGCTCTATTGAACGACATTGACAAACCATAGGCCTCTCAAGCTATTCGAAACTTCTATAGATATCAATTTTTGTCCACAAAAGGGACAAGGGGAAAGAATGACACAGATACGGTGAACAAATTAAGCAAAAACGTCAATTTTTTTCTTCGAAAAATTATACAAGTTACATTTTCCGTAAAGTTATTAACAATAAATATAGATATAATGACGTAAAGTTAGCTACCAAAACATGTTAAAAAAAGATGCAAGTACCCATAGGTATTTCACTATAAACGTATAATCTACTTCACGATGCTTTGATTTATGATGATGTTTTAATGAAAATTCATTTAAAAAAAATAAGAATTATCGTATTTCACACTTATTCTACTAATGAGAAGTGGGAAAAGGTCCTCCGTACTTATAATATGAATTATTATAGGTTGAGGTAATTTTAACGTAACCCTATTAAGTTGATCAAAGAGACAAAATCTATTCGTCGCCTTTTACGACACACTTCGAAAAGTTGGAGTGGGGCTACTCTACCCTACAATATGTTACAATATCACAAAAATATTAAGTCTGTGTCGTTGACCAAATAAGCTTTACATGTATTATCCAAAAGGTAAATTTAACTTTATGACAGCTTTCTATTGAAATAGTACCTACTAATATTAATGTAGAAATCAGACCGTTAAATATAAAAATTTGAGAACATTTGAAGAAATTACAGATATTATTAATATTAAGATAATTTTATCTATGTTGGTATAACTATAAATATGTTTATTTCAGATATTAATCAAATTAAAAAATAGATACAATTTCGGAAAATCGGTCAAGTATTTTCATCTGCCAACCTTACTTTCATCATACATAGAGTCTTTCGCATGCATCCTAATGTCGCGTAAAGGTATTGAGAGCGAAAAGTCGCTAAATTTGCAGCGTTCATGGAGGCTTTTGAGGAAAGTCTGATGCTGGTATTATAGGCTGTAAGAGAGACGGGAGGGTAGGTGCTATCGGCACTTTACACGCTCTGACGCAGCTAACCTCCGCCCAAATGTACTTAATAACGTCGCCTGTTCTCCGTTTCAATTTGGGAACAAATTGAAATTGTTTTTATTTGAATAATATTACTGTGTACTCTCATTGTTCCGTGGGGCTGGGTCGTTTGTTTCTTCGTATAATTGTTTTCTTTAGCTTAAATGTTATTGTGTCTACTTTGTTATGTTAGATAAAAGTAAAACAGAGAGCTGCGTATTTCCGATTAAATTAACCTAATAATATTTTATAATTGAGATAATTACCGAAACTTTTTGACTATAATAAGCTAAGTAAGTAACATGTTATGTTGGTCTTACACAATTCTTTTTCCGATATTGTGATTGTCTACTTAGGATATTGCGTAAATAATTTAATTCATTAGTTAGGTTTAATTCCTAAATCTGTAGTACGTATATACCCAACTAATAAATATAAAAAAAAAAAATTATCTAATTTTTCATTATTTTAACTTATTTAACGAGTTAAAGTTTTAGGGCATAACTAACAAGATGAGTAAAGTTTTCATAATCGAGTAGGAACTTTTATGAAGAAGTAGGAAAAACTCGTTAAAGTTTTTAGTGAGCCCATAAATTATGAAACATCATTTATGAAAGCAACTCATTATTACGCAATTTCAGGGTACTTGAATGGGAAAATATCGGGTGCGGGTTGCATCCTTTATCAAGGGCTTGGCGGGTAGGAGACGACCGCGGGGTAAAGGAAGGGGGAGATGGAAAAATTGCACATAAATATTGAAGCTGCCACTTACACGTGGTGCGCCCACCGTCGCGAGAAAGAATTATATAGACATGATGGAAATATTATGTTTTACGTATAATTATTTTTATAATTTAATGTATAAAAATTTCTTGCTTTAACCTCTCCAAGAAACAGTGTTATTTTAAGGTTTGATTGAAATGAAATTAAAAAAACACTGAGCACCATAATCTATGACTAAAACTTATAAAACAGAAAGTATTAAGTGGCTCCAAAGTCCAAAGTGCGGCATTATCACTATAAAGCGATCTCTTCCGGGCTACCAAGTGGTGTATTGTGATATTTATAAGAGTAAAGCAGTAGTAGCAGCAGCAGGTAGGTCCTGCAGTAGCAAAGCAATTAAAATGCGAAAATTATATATAAACTTAAATACAGTTACCTATATGTAGTAATAAATGTTGTGTGTGTTTACTATTTACTTACAGAAATACTGCCTCGCGGTTTCATCTGCGTGACTCGTGAGTTTCGGAATTCTCGCAGAAACTACAAAGTAAAATTTTATGCAAAAAATAAAACTAAAAATAGCCTACGACCTTATTCTCGGACCGACCAAATATACCTACAAAAAAAATCATAAATATCAATCAAGACGTTTCGGAGGAGTTCGATAACAAACACTGTGACACGATATTTTATTAAGTTCAAGGATAAGATTACATGCAATTACTTACATAGGTAGGTAATGACCAGATAATAAATAAAAACTATAACAGAAACCGCAATAGCTAGGGAAAAAGCGACATAAAATATGTGTGAAGACGTGACTTAAGGATCGATATGGATTTGCAGGAATCTCTTATGGTAGAAGGCAGAGAATTCCATAGAGAAATAGCTTATACAGTAAAGGATTTCTTGTAGAAGATAGTAGAATGGACAGGAGTGGAGAGAATAGAATTATTACAGGAATGTGATTTATGGCTAAAAATATTGAGGGGCTTTATGATTAGCAGAGCAACCTAAGTCGAATGAAGAAACGAGTATATCCCATACCTAGTTACCTACCATACTGATAGTATTAACATTTTAACGGGTGCATGTCCATACTAAGATATTGCTAGGTCTCTGTGAGCCCTCTTTCTTTTTCTTGTAACAAATTTCGCAACAATCTCACTTATTATGCCACACAAATTCCGCGCCCCCGCACGCCCTCTGAACGCAAAATTAAAATTTCCTACTTACCCCTCGTCTTGTATACGGCCCGGATAGCTAAATAAATATTGCTACTTAGCTATGTTTAATAGATGCCTATAGTACTGCGTAAAATACTGGGAACTGGGTTTTTTTGACTAAAACATTAAGTAAAACTTACACGTTGCCCGCCGCTCCACTCACATTCTATTTAAAAATCTAGTTCGACCACACTATCGCCTCATAGCCCCTGTTTGACGCGTTCAATCACAAAATCTATAGGTACTTAGGTACTTAGGACTCTTTGGGGTCTCCTAACACAGGTATTGTTATACTTAAAAGGAGACCCCAGTCATGTTCTAGTTTACTTTAAAGTTACCTATTGAATAAACTTATTCTTTAAATTATGAAGCTGAAGAGTATGTCACTGTACTGGTTCGAATTGAAAAATTATCTTTATGTTGGATATCCATTTATCGAGGAAAGCTTCATAAAATTACGCTACTACGACAGAGCGGAGCATCAAAATATTAACGCGGGTAAAACCGCGGGGCACAGCTACGTCCACATTTTTTTCTTTCCACAAATCAACTGTGAAAGATCAGAGAAACAAGACAACTATGAACAATTTCTTAGTTTCTGTTCAGAATAGGTTTCTTCCGTTTTTACTTACCTGAAAAGTAAGAAACTTCTATTCCGACAGATATGTTTCAATTACTATTATTATTATTTCAGTTTCTTCGAGTATTTTCAATTGTTGTGTCTCTACATCGCTATAATTTTAACTTAATTTTAACTTAACACTAGATTTATCAAAAAACTATTTCATTACCGAATTTTTTGTGACTATAGCGATATAGAGTCTCAATATAATAGCTTATAGATAAGTTATAGTTTAACTACTTAGGTTAGGTTAGGTACGTATAGTCACATACTGAAATGGTTTTCATAAGATTTTGCTGATATCATTTACTTATAAATCAAAATTTGTGACAACTGTTTTCGGTACCACTATTTCAACTGACATTTGTGTCGAACTGTGAATGTAGGTAAAACGTATTATTTTTTTTTACGAAAGTAGAAAAGTGCCAGTGCCAATTTGAAATTTATTACTTGTATTGCCATGATGATTAATCATCAATTGTACTGAATTTCGTATGAACTTATTGATACACGATACACTCGTGTAAAGATACACGAGTGTATCGTGTATCAATAAGTTACCGTATATCCATTAGATACTTTATGGCGTAACAACCTGAGTATTAATTACTGTTGTTCTAACTAATATAAGTTATAATTAATTTTGATTATATTAGGCAAGCACAGATAGAACCTGTTTTGTTACTAAACCGGAAATTCTTAAAAGCCAGTCAATGAAAAACTATAAATAAAATTTGCCGCTACTATTTTATTTATATGTGCAGATTAGACACCACATACTAAATAATATAATAGCTTTATGTTTTAAGATAAAAAATAATAATTAATACTTTTAATGATATAACATTTTTTTAATATTTCCTTTTTCTTTTGATTTCAGGTGAACAATTTGTCTTCAAATTTGGTAAGTTCTTTTAGTAAAATCAACCTTTTTTACTATGGAATTCTGCACGGATCGCTGCTTACCCATGAAAATTATGTTATATACGTAGGTACCTACGTATTTTAAATATTTGAAAAATCCCATATTCTATACAATTTCCCATACTTACTTATATTTGTGTCTGTTGTATTACCTACTGTATAAACTATGTTTGCCTTGATACAGATATAACTACATACATATAAATTAAGGTTTACACGTAATCCCTTTATACTTAAGTTTTTAATATCTATGCTCTACCTACTCTACTAATAAAATAAATGAGAAAAGCTTTTGAATCGTATAGAGCAACGGATTCATTCCATTTTTTGCATAGGTAATACCTAATTTAGAGACTATATAAAGCCCCAGATAGTTTTTATCAAACAATTCCTGAAGTAAAAGTCATCCCAAAACTCAACCAAGTTTTAGGTATTTTACATAATTTATGTACAAATTATTATAACGTTACGGTAAAATGAAAACATAAACGTAGTTTAATGTAGACGCTGGGTGTTTTCATATCTTCGGCACCTAATAAAATTTTACTTCCTGTTTATAATTATTTAATACGTATAGTTTTTAATCAATAATGTGATCGTTAAATGTTACACGTTACTTGTAAGATATTAAATATTCTCAGGAGACTAAAACTTATAGGATGAATAGATAGGTAGGTACATGCGACCCCTATACTTGCGACTTTGTGGTATGCATTAAAGAAGTAAAGGCTAAACATATTATTGACCCCTCATAAACCAATATTAATAGGTTAATTTTATACTGTGCAAATAATTTATGCCGGTTTATTCTTCGTTCGTCCCGAAGTTTTGTCCCACATTCCAAAAAATTCTTAGTTCGTCCCATTTTACTATTGATGTCTCGCTTCGTCCCAAAATTACAAGTACTTTAAAGGTACAGTCAACAAAAAAGAGAAAATACTTATTCCCAATTTTTTAAAGATAAATTTAATAATAAATATTTCTAAGCATTTAGGTATTCAATTAGAGATGAAACGAATATCCTGTAACTATCCAGTATCCGGCCTATCCGGCCTTGTTTTCACTATTCGCACTATTCACACCTACAGTTTAAATATCAAAACAGTGAGATCTATAGGTACAATACACAATACAATTTAAAACTAAATCAAAAATAAGTACTAAAACAAGCATTTTAAAAATTAACATTCATAAACAGAAAATATTGGGTCAACAATAAACTAAGAGATATATTATGATACTAGCTGTGCCACGCGGTTTCACCCGCGGTAATTTCGGAGTTCCCGCGGGAATTCCGGGATAAAAAATATTCTATGTCCTTCTCTGTACCCCTGACAACGTGCATGTCAAATTTTATCCAAATCCGGTCACCTGTTTTTTGCGTGATTGAGTAACAAACATCCAAACATCCACACTTTCACATTAATTTATAATAATATTAGTAGGATTTCAAAAAACAAATAACTAGGTAAAACTCAACATCCAACTCAGTGCAATTAAAATACAAACGAGCATATTTTTGCCAAACAATGTCCTAAGGAAATAGTACCATTTAACATTGCTGCTATTGAATCATTAACGATTTTGTCATACATAACATCGTCTATACATCGCGCTCTACCTTGACTTAACACTCGAGATTGAGTGTCATTTTTAATTGTATACAAAAAACTGATTATGTTCAGTTTTCCAGAAAATGTTCTATTTAATCTGGCATTACCACCTTCTATTGGGTTATTCGTTCTATATGTGTCACCATAAAAATCCCATTTTCCTTTGAAATATTTATTATCAAGCCTTACTTACGTAACTAAAGACCGTTATTATAATAATAGGAGTAAATTTTCTCTCGCAGAGAAGACTGGGAGGAGCGGTTGTTTTAAATATGTACTTAGTTGATCGTGTTAGAATATTTAATGATACGTAACCCTCTATTGCTGATGGTACAAAAAAGTAAGTTTGGCACATACAAAAAAAATATGGGCCGTAGAAAGAATATAAAATAGGACGAAGCGAGAATAAAATAATTAAAAATATATTTTGGGACGAAGAAAGCACATTGTTTGGGACGAACCAGGAATTTTTTATGTGGGCCGAAACTCGGTGGGCCGAATGAAGAATAAACCTTAGCAGAATTTATGCCAATAGATGTTTATTTATTTATAGGTACATGTATATTCATCTTTACATAACTTCTTACACTAGATCAATTACCATAATAATCACCATATTAATTAATGCTTGGATATTATCGCACAGCGACATCTGCGGAGCAATTATGTAACTTTTGTTGCTATCATATTTCAGTTTCAACCAGAAAAATAGCAATTTCGTGATTAATTATTTATTTATGTTTAGGCAGCTTCAACTTTTGAAGTATGTTTATTTTGGTTGATTGCTAGATATTGTAGGTGTCAAAAAGTGCATATTGTAATCGTATAACAGCCATGTTTTTGATTGCGACCGAAAAATGATAGAAAAAAGGTTACATTTGGACGCAGATAAGCAATAAAATGTTAACCCACAAAATGAAGTTATTGATTCAGAACGATTTATTGAGAGTTGGGAAACGTTTTTTAATTACGTGTTTACCTTATTACATTGCTTAAATATGTAAGTAACTAAATATTGAATATACAAAATGCTGACACAAAATGGCGCTCCTGCTTTTAAAACACGATTTACTCAAAATTTCTCCAGTGTGGGTTAACACACTATTGCTTATCTATGTCCATTTAATAGCCCCTCTGGTCCCAAACCTTGTAGAGTAACCATCAGCGTTATGTTAGGTAACCTATGCATGCTCATAGTTCTACTAAACGCCCAGACTCTAGGCAAATACAAAGACTGATGTTTGAGACGACACAGCGATTGGACCCGCGATAGGTAGGTTACCTAGGTTACTTACCGAATGGCAGGTTCGCAAACCAGTAGCCTACTACCACTAACAATTATATACATATATAGTGTTGCTTCAAAGTATACTTAGTACCTACTTATACCTACTCAAAAACTATTAGAACAATATAAAAAAGTCTTTCACCATTAGAACACTACATTACCCTTGAGTAATATAGGCTAGGTAGGTAGGTATAGGCTATATTGCAACTCGGAATTCCCGCGGGTATCTACTCCGAAATTACCTCAGGTGAAACCGGAACATCAGCTATAATTGATGATACATAATAATTTTGTATTTCTTATTGATGTTACGTATAAAATAGGTAGGTATATCCAACAATTTATATAGGCAATATGTATAAGTTTCTTTTGAATATACCTACATAGAACATAAACTTGCAAATTGCTTTATCAGTTTCATATAAAATTTGAAAAAATTTAGCTTTTAAATTAAATTACAAGAATAAGTTAAGGTTAATACGGGTACTGTATCAGTTTTATTCATCATAAGTAAATCAAATTAGATTCTAATAAGATTTCGAAAAAACTTCCAATATGATTAATATAGCCTACCTAACTAGGTAGGTATAAAGTTCTAACAAAAAAAAAACATATCTTCCATCGAAGTTTTTCTCAAGAATTATGGTGAAAATTGTCATTGAAATTGATATATGGCCTCAATTTTTTTTATTATCTACCTAATTATAGGTAGGTTAAATAGATCAGTTTATAAAATTCAATAAATGACTGGTAGACTGACAAATTCAATAATGGATGACTTGACTGATGAACTCAAAACGTGAGATAGGAAGGTTACTTACCTACCGAGCTCGTTAAACTTTGGATAGGTATAACCAGTAACCACGTTAATACCATATATTATATTCGACCTAGAGCTAAAATGCGTAAGACATGATTGGCATTACGTAAGTAGGTAGGTAGTTACATGAATACGTACCTATATAGCAAGTACCTATAAGCTTTGGCGAACCTATATAGCCAATTGTATGTACCTACCTACCTACTAATATTTTATATTATATTATTACTATGCATAATATACCTATACTTCCTTAAAAATATATTACAATCATGTGTCAAACTGTAAGATAAGTGTAAATAATGCCTATTAATAACACCTTGATAAGTTCCGATTTAATGATTTACTAATGAGTTTTATTATCTAATAACATTCTCAATTCTTATTCAAATCATATTATCTTTCATAGGTGTCGACTGTCATGATACTAATAATAAGATGCAATCAAATTAGCCACCTGAGAAATTAGAACGAATTTTAATGCGGTTCTAATCATTTTAGCGTTGAAAAACAATTAGAAAACCATAAAAAAATGCCCCAATAGTAAAAATAAACGATCTTAACTGCCCGTATCATCCATTCCATACGTTTTACGACATAAACATCACAATAACAACATAAAACCTATACTTATGCAATGTTCCACTGGCACACCGTCGTAGCACCGACCTGATAAAGCTGAAAAGGCAACTTAATCCTATAAAAACCATGCTCTAAACACACGTAACAATCAAAAGTGTAACAAATAAATAAAATTCTCACTCAATAAAACATTTTATTTTGATAGTCGTAAAGTTTGTTATTGTACAAACAGTTGCTGCGGTTACGGCCTGAAAAGATGAATGAAATGTGGGACAAAGACAGTGATGTCTGACGGAAAAGGAAGAGCGCTACTCGTTCCACCACGTGGTCGGCGTAAAACAGTTCAATGCCAGTTTTGTATCAATTTTATAGGTTTCAATAAAAATGAAATTGGTGTATTGGTAACCAAGTGTTTAACATTATTCATCTTTGTATGAACGTTGAACCTAAAGACTTTAGGAATTTACTTAGCGATTTACCTACCGAGAATGCAAAAATTGACAAAAGTTTTAAAAGGATTACGTGATAAAGAAAATAAATTATTATAGGTGTTTGTATTACCTATTATTAATTTTACTTTATTTAGTGAGGTTAGAAATTAAACAAATATAAGTATATTCAATAATAATATATTATAACTTTCATATTAACATTAATAAGATTATGCACTTGACTATATTTTTTTTTTTTTTTTTTTTAAATCATTTATTTAGTGAGGCTTTTTACGCTCATGCGCCAAGCCAGCCTCGTAATGTGTTACATTTTTTATTTTATTTTATATATTATTTATATTACAATATAAAACTACTAATAGAAATAAACAAAAAATAAACAAAAAAAAACCTTCCTAACACTTCGGCGGAATGCAGCGCCCCCAACAACTCAAAGTCACCGCTATAAGAAGCAGTCCGCAATAACATACACAATGGCAGAATCAACGCACCACTCGGGCAGCACCCTCCCGGAAAAAAGCATCAAAATCCCCAACTTCGTCAAAGAACGAATAATAAAAGCTAATCTGGGTGTCAATTAAAAATTAGTTCTTCTTAAAAACACTTCCCTAACAAATTTATAAATTTCGACACTTTGCTCCGAAAGAGGCCTCCCGAGCAATATATTAACTCCACCACCATATACATCACCACCGACCGCCCCACACAACAAAGACCTTAAATCAACGAAAGCACTACACTCCAGCAAAATGTGGTACAAATCGTCCAATTTCTGTGCGCAAATGTTACAAAGAGGGGATGGTTTTATACCCATCAAATGTAAAAAATTATTGGTAGGTACATGACCAGACCTTACTCTAAACGCTAAAACTAAAAGTTCTCTTGAAAGATTACCTGCATCAAACCAAGGAATCCGAGGCAGCTCCTGTTGGATAGTTGTAAACCTTTTTACAAATAATATAATTTTTTATTAGTCTGCATTTTTAAAAGATTAACCTTCAATCACATTACGACACTAATCGTGTTTTTTGTAACACAAAGTTTATAATCAAACAAGCGTCAGAGGTCGTAATAGTGAATAAGACCTCTAAACAAAATGAAAATAAAAGATAAACCTTATTTTTTAATAATATTTAGAATACAATCATAAAATATTAGTTACCTAAATAATAGAGTTACATTAATACTTTCTTGTTATATTACATACATACATAAATTAATTTTTACTATCGCTTAAAAAGCTTTACGTTCGATTGTGTACGAAATTATTAAAATCATGTTGTGTAGAGTTCATAACCGATAATACTCACCTCGTTAACAACGAAAATAAAATTTTCATTATAATTTTATAGTAGAAAACAATTTATAGTTGGCGTGATTGTTCTCTTCTGGTTAAACTTGTTCATTTTGACAGCTAGAAGTGCCGGAATGGTTTGTGATTGGCGGTGAATGTTCTATACCGGATCACTATTGGCGTAGAAGAGCACGCCGCGGGGGTGCGCGGGGCCCGGCGCCATTACGAACAATGGCCGACGGAATGGTCGTTAGCGAATAGCTTTTATCTCTTTCTAATATAAGCTACGCAGGTAGGAATTAATGAGACGGAGACGGTTCAGCCGGGTGGCTCCGCCACTATGTTGCATCTCTATCGCACGCGCGTACGGTGTTTCGCCGTCTCGCGCACAACTCGCGGCAGCGGTAAAGCTCGCCACGACGGGGAATTCAGAGTCGTAGAGCCTCATACGCGGGTCATAAACGATCCGCGGCCATAGTAGAGGTGCACGCGCGAGAATCGATCCGAATCGCCGGCGATAAACGCATCTCCCGCGAGGCGATCGTCGCGCGCCGCGTCGCCGCCGAGCGATGAGTTCCAAGTTCATCATCGATAGCATGCTCCCGAAGTACCACCAGCAGTTCCACCACCAGAATTTATTCGCGGGTGCTGGTGCGTCGCCGATAGAGGCTTCGTTATCGTCTTCGCTGTCGTCGTCGCTGTCGACGTCGTTGTCCTCGTCGCTTTCCGGTGGGCTGGGAGCGGCGGCGCTGGGGGCAGGCTCGCCGGGCGCCGGGAGCCCGCAGCGGTCCTCCTCCTCTTCGTCTGCGTCACCAGGAGCACCGGCCAGGATGTATCCATACGTGTCGCACCACCAACAGTTCGGGGGATCAGTGCCGTTTCCGACTGGCGGGAGTCTGTCCGCAGCTGATGAGAAGAGTTGTCGCTACCCGACCGCGGTGGGCGGTGATCCGATGGTGAATTATGCCTTGGGACAACACAATGGAGGCGCGGCGGTGTCCGCAGCATCGGCGAGCATGGCGGCTGCGGCTCAGTTCTACCACCAGGCTGCAGCGTCAGCGGCCTCGGCTGCGTCAGCCGCTTCCGTGGACGCTATGGGGGCAGCATGTTCTCAGCCGTCAGCGCAGCCCCTTCCAGATATACCACGATATCCATGGATGTCCATCACTGGTAACAAATTTATCTAACTTTAATTTGCATGATTTAATTGTATAAATAAATGTCGTAGTTCTGTTCTGTAAGCAGACAATGATAGTTTGTGTTTGACGTGAGTCTCTATAAGGCCTTAATAAAAAAGTGTAGAGAAGTCATCATATTATTGTAGGAAATTATTTTACTTGGATATAGTATTTTGCTTTTTTGCTTTGTTGTATATTGGTAAATTTCTAGAGATTTATGCCTTTATTTCTATATATATTTAGAAGTGACTTAATCTCTATGCTTTACCTATTCTTGTTTCTATGCTTAGATCAAAGACCCACTTTAAAATTTTAATGCGCGAATACTATATTCGAGTCACGCTATTGATAAAAAACATTACCCTCAGCTGGTTTTCAAGTAACAGCTGATATTGAAAAAACTCTACCTACTATTATACCCAATAATGATCAAATAATAAAGGTTGGAAAAACTAAACATTTTTTAATACAGTTTATGCACTTAAGACACATTTTGTAAAATTTGGTGTTATTAAGTAATTTGTTAATAGGAAAAATTTATGTTTGTACCTAGGTAGGTATATACCTACGTATAGCTCTACATTTGATTTTACACTTCAAGTTGTAAGATTCTTTAGGTAGGTAGGTACTCTCAAAATAGCACTTTGCTCTTATTTATAGCTACAATTATTGTAATTTCTTTCAATAAACAAATAGGTATCTAGATAGTTGTGTACTTAATACGTTGCGGACCGATTATTTAGTGATTTTTAACCAAAAATTGTGCAGAGGGAAGTATAATGCAATTGGCTTAATCAGCTTTATTTTTATATTGAAAGCATTGAGTACTGACTCTGTGCGAACAAGAAGTAAAAAAAAGTATAAGTTTTATGAAACTAAACCTTATAGGCGGGAAACTATTACTGACTAAACTTGGCTTTGACATTAAACCAAAATAATAATTCAACTAGGTAGGTACCTACCTAATGCATTAAAATAATACAATTCAGCAAGGCACGTTTATTTCTACACTGAATTATTTTAATAGCAAACTTACTATAAGTGCTAAATTGAGTTTTTAGTAGGTATACCTACTTATATATAATTACAATTTAAAAAAATCTTAAGGAGATTTTATCTAAAAATACGATAAAAATCAAAACCCCAAAATTTCATTGTTATCATTAGTTTACTTTCTTCTTTATCAATATCATTGCCGCTAATGAATAACAGCAATTTTATTAATAAATCAATTTTTAGACACCTATAGGTAGGTAGGTACCTACCTGTATTTTATTAATTACTGTCTCCCGCGGTTTCACCCACGTTAATTTCCAAGTTCCCGCGGGAATTTCGGGATAAAAAGTAAGTATAGGTACCTACCCTATGTCCTTTTCTGTATACCCCTGATAACGTAGGCGGCTTGATTTTTTCCGACATCTCCTACAAAACCTTGACACAAAGACATTATAAGAGAATAGACTAACAACAAAAACTTTTTGTTATGCAATCCACGTCAACCAAATTTTTGCGGGGGGGAATGATCAAAATAAAAACCAATCACATCGTTGCGACGCAATCAAATACCAGTCACCACGAAGTACATTTCAAATAGCCAATCACATCGCTTTCCGTTAAGTGGTACTTATCTATAGATAACAGTCTCTGCTAGCCAACGGCATTTTTTAGCATGAGATCATTTGACCGCTGCGTGGTTCAAGGGGAATACTTAGCGGCCGAGCGTATTGTCAATCTATTCTCTTTCAATATCTTTGCCTTGACAAGTTATATACCTAAACCTTCCTCATTCATCACTCCATCTATTACTGAAAATTTCATTAAAATCCGTTCAGTAAGGTAGTTTTTAATTTTATCGTGAACAGATAGGATAGACAGACAGACGCAGCGGAGGACTTTGTTTTATAACTTTAATAAATTACTGTAATGGGATTTGTTTAAGATACAAATAAAAAAGTTTGGAAAATCAAAATGATTTGTAATAATTTCTAGATTACCAAAAATTTACCTACATAATTAAATAAAAAGGTAGTTTTTTTAAATTCAGAATACCTAATAAACGAAATTATGTTTTCGTATAGGTTATAAACAAGTAAATAAGTATTCCAATAATATTTTAAAAATTCAATTTCTTAAACCTTAATGTAAGTTGGTAACGACGTAAGTTTTATCTGCTATCATAACAGTTAGCCGTTAGTTAACTAACTATTGTATGCAAAACGCTACCGACACTTAAGAAGGTAATGGATTGCTGGAGTGGACCCCACAGGCGACTCGGTGAATTAATACTGTCATATTATATACCACCATACCTGTCATTGCGCGAGAAGATACTTATTAATATCATTTTTATCACCTATTAAACTCTTAGGTACAATACAATAGCAACTAGCTAATCTCGTACCTACACACAATTCATAATATCAACTCTACATTCGTAAAATATTGCGTTTTGCGTTTCGGCGGGTATTGATTATTTATTTATTATTTCTTATTGAGCTGAAAATAATAATCATTACTGACTTAAAATATTGTTTCTATGGTGAAATAAAGTACATACCTACCTAGTATTGTAAAAATATTAAAGTAGGTTACCAAAAAAAACGACAGTATAAAATAAAGTCAATATAGGTAGAATATATTTAAACTATACAAGATCATTCGTTATATTATAGCATTTAAACATCGGCTATTTTTTAGCTTTTAAATTTTATTTACAGAATTAATCCTTTTTCAAAACTAACTTGTTTATGTTTTCAACGATGTTTTTAATAATGTTTTCTTAACGAATGTCACATTGAAAAATATTTTTATTGTTTTTTTTGACATTAGGTACCTACCTACTTGTGCAAAAGTTCATTTGAGTTATGTTTATAGATATCCAATAAATTAAATTCATAAATAAATACACGGATATAAATAAAATTCAAACCGAAAAAAATATATACATACTTCATGTACCTACTACCTATTTCACATTAGAAGAGCTCTACCAACGCATTGTACTTTATCAAATGGCCTGTATTTTTTAGCAATAAATTTACAAAAATTTACCCAATCCATCAATTTTTTTCGTACAATACTTACAGGAGATACTTGAAAATTTACTTTAAGTAAATTTACTTGTGATTTTAGGTAACACTTAAAAGTACGTAGGTTTAATGTTAATACCATATCCATTCCGATAGTTTGGGTGTGGTCTAGCACCTAAACTTAGACTAATATCGGAACGTTTAGGAACATTTCGTGCTGTGAGCACCTTTTAAAAATTATTAAACTACCTATTAGGATTTTTATTTCAATTCACGTGCACAGCTTCTTCAAACAAGTTATGTATACAAAATACCTAGATGCTAGTGACACAGGTATTGTCTGTCTAATAACTGTTATAATACTATAATAGACCATTTATCTATCTATATCTGCCAAATAGTAATGCTAAGTTCCTTTTAGCTCCTGGTATAGATAATCTTGTCAAAACTAAATAAAACAAAAATTGCAGAAAAATTACATACGAACAATAAACTAGCTCATGTTGGCGATTACATAATTTTATCTAGTAGGTAAGTGAAAAAAAACTTTCTGATAGATATTCAAAAGAACGCGTATCTAAGTACGTAGATCTACAGGTACCTAACATCATAACAGTCTCGTAGCTCAGTGAAATTATCCGAAATTGCCTATTAATCGACTTGTTTGTGTTTAGAAAACGACCGTTAACCATGATTTGTTGGTAATGCTGGGTGATAAAAACGTCCAACGAGCTAGAAACAAAAATTCGTCTCGAGCGAGACGAAAATACCACGACAGGTGCTTTGACACACGCGCGCGCTCTCCAAATTAAAATGGCGGACATGTCAGTGCGCCGACTTCAATTCGTAAATCGTAACACAACTTCTACAGCAATTTGACAACGTAACAACGCTTTACATTCAAAACGTTAGGCACTTAAAAGTAGTTTGAATGAAATTTAGCATGAGTCAATGTTTATTTTTATTCTAGAGTGCACGTAGACGTACTGAGGAAAAGATGAACGCCACACATGACGTATGTACCTACGCATGCGCCAACAAACATGGCCGGCGCGTGTAGCCAATCGTATAGGACGGCAAACGCCACAACGGGCCCTTTAGGATTGATGTCGATACTGTTATAAATGCTATTTAAAATACTTTCTACTTTTCAAGGATTTCAATAAAATTGATTCGTATATATACCTACTATTTACCTCACGAAGAATATTTCTATAGAAGTCAATATCTACACATTAAGTAGGTAGGTACTTACTTAATCCACTTTACAACACACAGATTTATTTGATAAATGCATTAATTTAAAAGTAAAAATTGTCAATTTTTTTCTTTATAATAATAGTGTCTATAGTTAATGACTAAGTAGGTATTTTGTAACGTAAGACGGTTGATATTACCTTACAGCCTTGAAAATTCAAATTAAAAGTGAATTTATGTGGTGAGTAGGTAGGTAGGTGGGCACCTATAGTATTTTGAAAGTTACAAAAATGTTATCTCATAGAATGCAAGCCGAATTTCATCTTTATATTATATGCCACTTGCACGACTCTATCGGATTGTAGATAATGTATTATACCATACGCTCTACATTTGATAGTAAACATACAATATAAAACTTACTGTAAAACTAATCGATTTATTCCTATGTAGATACGTAGGAAGCTATAAAAATAAAAAAGGCAAGTCTACCCCATGGACAAGTCCAGCAGCCCTATTTAAAAATTATTTTACTATTTCTGAAGTATATGTAAATATTTGCATAAAGCTCTTATATAACTTCGGTGCGATATAGGAATCCAATAATAGAAATTTATAAAGTGAAAGTAGGAGAACCGACCCACTTGCAAGTATTTTGACCTGTTGTCTTGTCTGACCCTATCGGACACTTGTAGAGTACGTTTGACATCTTTAACTTCATACAATATCTGAGTAACGTGAACATGTAATTCACATATAAAATTACTATTATACTTAAGTTATAAACAATTAAGTCTTATTGTTCTTATGATATTATCGTGACTGATCTCAAATTTTTTTTGGCGTTAATTACATATTTAAGTCTAATAACAAACACCATTTTGCAGTTTTGCCGGTTATTTATGTAGAGTTATAGTAGAGTAAAAATATAATTTTTCATACCAAATTCTTAATTTTAATACATAATTAAATTTAAAAAAGTGATTATTTGTCAAATAATTATTTGTCACATTAGGTTGCAAATTGCAATAGGTACTGCAAAACTATCATAATACTTATCTTGGTCTTGATACACTAATTCTTAATAATTCTTATCCAAATTACTAATATCTAAATTTATACTATACCTACCTAGTACCAATCCAAATCTAATCTTATCTAAATTAGTCTTACAATGGTCTCCGCACTAGGTATAGTCCTGAATATATTAATATTTACCTATTTACATAATTATTGATCTATGTTATTTTTTTTCTTTAAAAAAATGTAGCGTAGTTAGACCTCTGTAAGGACAATAAAATCGCAGAATTTTACTAGGTATATACTTAATAGTACATTGTTATCCTAGGGGTGAAAGTAACTTATTTAGTACCGAGATGGGGTTTGGCGCCCGAGCGTAGCGAGAGCGCCAATAGATCGAGGGACTAAATAAGTTTTTCTCCCGAGGATAACACATCATTACGAATGCAAGGAAAGTCAAAATAAAAATAGGATAATTAGCTAAAGAAAAAAATGAGTGAATTTTATTTTACATAAATCAACCATTAGGTGTATACTGGCCAGTAAGTATGCCCCCTATGACACAAAAAAAAAACTTGAGTTTCTGCAGTATCCAGCTGTCAGTTGAAAGCGATTCTCCCTAGGGCTGAAAAGTGTTACTTTCAACCCGCTTCTCAGGCAACTTCAGACCTACTTTCCGAGTATGAGTAATGAAAAATATGTTAATATTTTAATTGCTAGATAGTTTTAGAAACTGGTCTTTTTGTATGTGCTAAATAAATGTATATGTATGTTAATTTGATTTTTTTATACTATGTTAAAACATTTTTGGTGTACTTCTTGTAGAAACTGTTGTGCATGCAAATTTGCCAAAACAATGAACTTTCAATACGATTGATAATAGATTTTCCATTTCCAGATTGGATGAGTCCCTTCGACCGCGTGGTCTGCGGTGAGTTCAATGGTATTTATCGTTTCAATTTTTTTAATTTTCCTTTTAAGTCTATTAAGTTTATTGTGAGACATCATACGCATACAACATGTATGCACCTAAACCTTTATTAAGATATACATAATAACAATACATATAATATACCTATTTGAATTTGTAAACTAAAAATCAGGCGCATGCGTTTGATGGCTCACTGTCAAATGTTTCATTCAATATATACATAATATGTTCCGTGACTTTTGGTTGCGAATATTCATTTGACATGGCTTCGTCGAATGTCGATTATTCGAGAAAAACTAAATTAACTCTAACTCTTGTCGATAGAGTTTGAATTTGAAAAGAGCTTTGTCAGCTTTGTCGATAAATTTTATTTACATCGGTTCCTAAATAATTTTTATGATAGATGACAATACTTATAGATCGGTATGCAGTTTTATACAAACTGCATTTTTTAAATGGTAAACCCTATGCAACAAGTAGAGTGGAATTCATCTTTTTTACTATCCTTGAGCACACCTTTTAAAAACCTGAACAAAGTTCAAAAAAAATCTAAATAGTATTGTTATTGACAACGCTTATACAATGTTGCAAAAAACAATTGTTAGATTTTACTATGCAAAAAAATTCGGAAAGAGTTAAAAAAGTTCGCAATAAATCCTTACTTTCACCAAAAATAATACAAATACTAGGTCAACTTGTAAAATCGAACCCATTAAGGTAAAAAAACCAATTCGTAAGAGACAAAAAGTCTGCGACTTTCACCGGCAACTGTAAAATTGTCCGAACAAAGAAAAATAAAAGGTGGACACAGCAGTATAGGGTTGCGCAAATTCCTTTTTTTTTTTCTTGCGAAAATAGCAATCCTTTGTGCTTACGGGATGTTTACAAATAAAGTATGTAGTCAAAGGGTTTTAAATCACGGTGTCGAAAGCTTTTAAAACAAGCTTAGAGCGAGTGCTATTGTTTTGTTGGCACGCTCGCAAATTGCTTTATTACGATCGCTTTGCGGGCCGTTCTGCGAAAGTCAATATCGCCAAAATCGCAGTCAAAACATCGTTTGTTGTCACACGGTGTTTTGAACATGAGAGAAGGGCCAAGCGTCTAGTATGGAGCTTCTATCATTTATAGGTGCAGTGTGCAGAACGAACAGTTATGTGCGCAATGACTGGAAAAATTGCCGACTAAACCGTGTCAATAAAGATGATTTTTTTATGCATTCGGTTAAACCTGTATATTATCGACTTTATAATTTTACTATGTCAATTATCTCATAAAAATTTATCAATCAGATAAAACATTATACAACACTGTCGGTGTGTTAAAAACCTTTGATATCACTATTTAACAATCAAAGTTTAATCGCTGTCAATCGTTACTCGCTATTATGAAGTGATTGGCGTTATAGTGTTCTATAGTAAAAAAAGTTTGCTCGCGAACAATAACTGTCGGGAATTGACCATAAAGTGGCGACCTTGTGGCAATAAAAAATTTAACGAGCCAAGCGAGTGGCGCTGTATATAGTACAAACAAACTGCCAGAATCGTGAACGTGACTGTCATAGAAACAGCTGGCCGAGCACATGTGCTCCCTTGGCGACAGGCCGACGAACTTTACAATCTTAAAATGTCGTAAAACATAAAGAGTTGAGCGAAAAAAAAAAAACGAAATATGAAATACCTACTCGTAAAAGCATTGTAATCATTCGCTGCTATTTTTAAAGTTATCTTGTGCATCGAGCTTTTACGAATTAAGTCAAGGCAGAATATATTAGTGACATTCGAAAAGCAAACTGTTTACTGAATTTCTCGAATGCACTTTTAAATTAAATTTTAATTTTAGTTTCAACAACGTTAACACGTTCCTTTTGAAGATAAATTGCGAACACCGCTGTTTTTTCTTACGAAATATCTACAGTGACTTTTATTATTATTGTTTATCTACATATTTATGTAAGGTTTCTGTAATGTAATGTTCCGTTCTCAAAAATGTTACATAAGAACAAAGTATTTTATGGCTACAGGCTACATTCAAATTCATCAAAAATCAAAAATTATGACAGGAACTTGCAAAAATATCTCTCTTGGAAATTAGTTTCTTGTCTTTTGTTTTATTAGTACATTTATTTGTCCTAACTAACTGTTTAGTTTTGAAATTTGGAGAGATTCTTCTTCAATTATTTATTTATTTAAAAATTACTTTACAACTATCTTTACAGTTAGGACTAATGCGATGGTGTAGCAAAATATGTTAAGTATATAATATTTTTATGTATTTTACTTCTAACTTAGGAACCATTATGGCAATCTATCGTGATTTATCGCGTTTAATTCTGCCAATATACGTATTTTTAACGATTAAAGTAATCATGGCGAAACGCCAATGACAAGTTATATTGCCCAAGATAAAACACGGTTCTCTCTCGAAACCAGCTTATTTCTTGGGAAACAAAAATTTTGTTTATTACACACCTTGTCCTGACAATCACGAAAACAAAACAAAAACTATTCAAATCGTTCCAGAACTTTAAAGTTTTTGCGATATTAACTTATATAAATATGATACCTATATGTATAGGTAAGGTACCTATTATTTACAAAAAGGAAATACCAGTAGCAACACGACATTGAGTTTCAATTCACCTGAATAAGAATAAATGCATTACTTTACGACGCACGCAAAGCACGTATAGATTTATCGACTATCGATAATAAATCGATTACTAATAATATTTACTGACTTATGACGCTTGGCACATAACAATGAATGTCGTGTATGTCCTGATGGAAATTCGAAGCGTCTGGGCATATCTAAGCGTGTCAAGACAAAAAATATTATGTGAGCTTCAACACGTCAGCCGTGCATTGCTGGGCGAAAGCTTCATCGACTACAAGTACCTACTATAACGCACAAATGTGTAAAATTGATAGGTCCATTAGTCTACAGATAATGAATTATAGATGTGAAATCCTAAGAAACTGTTAAGGATGGTTGGATAAACAATAGATAAGTCAACTAATGTGGAAAAAACGTGTCGATTTGCAATTTCAATTCATAGCCCGAGGTCGTAAATGCTAGGTTTTATTGCATCATGATCGACGTAAAGAATAGCATTGTTTGGAAAATATTAAATCCTCATTTAATTGGATATTTTATAACAAAAAGCTGGGACATGGGTAAAGAAAATTAATTGTTTTTTCTATGATCAACATAATATTATTTCTGTGGGACTTACAAATAATGGAAAAAGTTGAATTTTTCTCCAAAAAGTTTTCTACCTACTCAGGAAAATTTAATGTTGCTATACTGTAAAGGAATTTGTTTTAATATTATATAAAGGAAGTAGAGGTTGTTAATCCATTACAGTATAATAAAATTGAACAATTGGGCGTATTTATTTGTATAATTAAACCACACAAACGGCTAAACGGATAAAAGATAAACAATAGCAATTTTTTTATCCCGATAGAAAGATTTCTCAACTTAATTAGTGGGGAATAGCTTGTAATTAAAATAATGTAATTGTGTCTTTAACTAGAGTCATCAAATGGGTGTAAGTTTTACCTTAGCCATCTATCTTTGTTGAGAACTGTCTTTCTACCAAGATATATCTATAAATTCAGCGATGTGAATAAAGAAAAGGAAGCATAATGTAGGTAAAACATACGTGACATGATGCCTTGTTAGGTAAATACACGTTACAAAAGTTATGGGATTAAAGACTGCCCGTTGTAGTTTCGTATTCTATGTAGATTTACCTATTGAATAAGTATATGCGTCAACGTGTTCTTTGAATCTTAAATCCATTTGGATTAACGTGCTATTAAACACATAATATGAACTTTGCTGGTGTTTTAAAGATAGAATTTTTGATTTTTTTTTTATATTTCGGGAGTCAATAAAGATAATATCTTTACCATGTTCTTACTTAGTGCTCCTTAGGTCAATTTTTTATAAATATCCACATTTTTTCCTATTTTATGTATAAATCTCTATAACATATAACTATACTTAGTTATGTATGTAAATGAAATACGTGTAGATATATTGCCATGCGACTTCTAACTAAGGCTCTAAGAAATGTGACTCAATAGCTTTGTAAATGTGAGTAAGGGCATTGTTCAACAGAGCGACGAACTTTCAAGCTTTACTCCATTCTCTACAATCCATTGAATTTGTTCGTATTATCAACTAAGTGCTTGCGTTATGTTAATTTTTGATTCAATATTGTCGTCTGCCAATTGAATTTATTATCTTACGTCTCCGTTAACTTAATATATTTCTATACACAAACGGTAATCTGACTCTCTAGACAGCTTATTGTATTAAACGCTTGAAATAAGTTAAACTCAATGCTACTCGTAGTTTCAACAAATAAATTGTACGATTTACGTTTTAACTTCAAACGATTCTTGTTAGCTTTGGATGTTAAACCTTAGCAATTTCATCTGACATTTGTTTCTAATATCTATAACGTTAACTAACGTATGAGTTACAGTAATCCTGTGCGATAACGTGTTGTTACTTGTTTCATAGTGCATAAGCACTTACCAATAGGTGTCGAATGCTTTGAAATGGATTAAATGAAATGCTTACAATTTATATCTCTATTAACTTTTAGTATTGTTTACACACGTCAGGCCGCGGCCTCGAGGGCCAAACACAGGCGCTTGTGAAAACATTTGCTTCGAGATTAAAGGTAGACCTGGCTCCCGCAACCAGGATAACTAGGACCGCAGTACTCACACTCGAACACGAGTTTGCGTGTAATATACACTGTAAGCGTTATAGTCTCGTCGGCCACAAACCACTGGTCACGTTTAAGTTTGTTTACAGCGGTCTCAGCGTTTCCGACCATTTTGCATAACCCGGGGGTAGTCTCAATAAAAACAAATTGGCTCGAAGACCAGAGTTGCGCAGTTACACACGTACGAGGAAGCTGAGCGACAAACTTGATTGTGAGTTATTCATTTTAACACAACACACGTTGCGCGCAAGTTGCTGTAAATACCATAACTATTTAACATCTAACCTTACCTACCTAAACCTATTTCCATTCCCCAATCATCTTTTATACATATAAAATGCTTTGTCCTGAATGACTGATGGATCAACGCACAGCCTAAGCCGCTGATCGTAGAGACCTGAAACTTGCAGGGTGTGTTCTTTGTATGACGTAGGCATCCAATAAGAAAGTATTTTTGAAAAGGGGTTCAAACCCCTAAGGAGATGAAAAGGGGTTGAAAATTTTGTATGGAACAGTTCCGCGGGAACTTCGAAATAATCGCGGGTGAAACTGCCCGAGACAGCTAGTCACTCACTAACTAAATACGAAATTCCGAAAACCACTTGAACCTATGTAGTTTAAATTTGGCAGGTATGAACTGCTTGAAAGATGTGAATTTTTTCCACTTGGAATAAGTTAGAAGTACTTAAAAAATAAAATGAAATTCTCTTCATCATACCTACTAATAAAATAATGCGTTAGGTATGATTAGCGTTTAAAAACGAACTAATCGCCTTACCTTAATAATTAATATCTTAAAACCTTCGCATAAATTAACCCCGGCAGATGAATCTACACCTACAGGATGGAAACGTTAAGTGTGTTCAGACGATTATTTCATCTGTATTTAAAATCTTTAGAAAATGCAAAACTTTACATTGATTTGGAATCTGTATCACACACATGATTTTTCCATCCTGTATAGTAATTTCTAAATTACTGATCGTTAAAACAAACAATAATATAATTTAAGAGTAAAATTAATCAATGATGACCTGTTGACAAATTACTTTAAGTATTCGATTGTACACAAAACCTCGATTAGAATTATAAATATTTAAACAAATACCTACTTTAAAAGTAATTCAGAACGGTGGGTGATTAAATAACAAAGTAAGGGACCGGCATTATATTACCAAGAGTCGCTTGTAGGCGCGGTGTACAGCCTTCGAGCATTAATCTGAGAGATACAATCGTAGAGTGCGTCACATAACGTAAATCTCAGATACAGATCTTGATATACAACTGGAGGGAAGGACATTTCACCTCTGGAACCCATTGCCGAATAGAGTGACACCTCCTCGATGCTTGTTTCTTTTGTTTTTCAACTGAGAATTTATTTGTGGTAGTTTTGGTATGTGAGTTGTTTTTTTTTATTTTTTACTTGAGCGATACCGAATCAAGGTTTTGACTTGTATTTTGTAAAATAAAAATTACAAAAAAATATTGTGTACTACAACATTAGCTAATGAGCAGTGAAAGCCCCATCAAAATCGGTCCAACCGTTTCGGAGATTCACCCGCGTGAGTTTCGGGATTGAGCACACGACAAAAGCAGAATTAGTGAAATTGGTCCAGCTGTTCACGCGTGATGTCGTAATCAAAGAAAATAGGGATTCATTTGTATACTTCAGACTATCAGATCTCCGGTCTTGAGAGTACTGTGGCGACCCCTACGCCACAAGTCACGAACTACAACGAAGGGACAAGTACAGTACTGGCTATATGGAAGCCCTGAATCGCGCTAACGAAGTTTATATAGATGAAAAATTTTGGGTTACACAAACTAATTGTGAATAGAAATTTTAGAGACGTGCGTTGTTATAACTATGTAATAAGTTAAGATAACCAATAATTCCATAGTTTGCAAATGGTTTATAAGCTCAATTTATCTAACATTTATGTTCAAATCATTCCTCAAAACATAAGATTTGGCGAGGATTAACACATTTAAAAGCCGCTCTAGAAATATCAAATGTGACTTAATTAAAGAATTTTCTTTACCATAAATAACTAAATCTCGTATGATTTTATTAAATGGAACAGAGCCATCACATTCAATGTTTACTAATTTTTAAGTAATGATATTCTTTCACGAAGTAAAAGGAACAAAACTACCGGATCCAATTAAAACTGAGTTCAAATTACCTACTACTAGTACGAAATTAAAATCGCGTTTTATTGTTAATGAAATTCAAATCGTATGTATAGTATATGGATAATTTATTTCACGTGCTTCCCTTTAAAGTTTATCTGAACAGTTATCCAGTATAGGTTGAATATTACCTTAAACAGAGCAACCGACTTATTTTACCGCTTAATCTAAAAATGTGTAGGTATAACAACACTGGCTGTGTGATACTCATCGTATTCTCATTAAATACATGATTCACGGACTTTACCTAATACCTACCTCAGTTTTATTGAAATGAACTGTGGAAATATCTTTAGAATTTTTAATTACCAATAAAGAGAACCACCCACGACGTCCTAGTTAATTATTTCAATCATAATAATTCGTATTTAGTGCAAGACAATAATAGATATTATTTCATCGCATCGATAAAGGCACACTAAAATTAGATCTATGTAACTAAATAAATTTATTGATCAATAAATTAGCTGTCGCTTATATAACGGCGTTCCTATTGCCGTTGATCGAGACGAAAAAGTAATTATAATAGACCTATATAGTTTGCAATGGTTACATTATATCTATAAAGAGTGTCCCAAAACTTAGGGTCAAACCGGCCCTAGAGAATACGCTAATTTTAAATGATTCAGAAAAATTAATATTAAAAAATGAGATATAGAAGTAAAATTAAATAGATAAATTTAATTATGATAAATAATAGAAAATTACCTTGGCTTTTTAAAACGAAATTTTTATCAAAATTTTAGTCAAAAAGAAAATTCTGCACCAAAACTAGCATATCTCCTACCTAGTTTAAAGTGGCGTTTTGGGACATACTGTACTTATAATGTGTAGGTACTCCCACTTACAAAAATAAGCGATTCAATACCAACATAACATGGGCGTGTTATACCTCAATCACTCGATATAAGTAGTTGCTGCTACATCTGTAAACTCGAAATACTTCTATAATAATCGATAAAGTAAACAGTTTTATAATCAATGGATAGACATGCTTTGCCTACCTACGCGCTGGCGCGCTCGTCGGTATGCCCTTTCACGCAATTTTAATTATGTGTGACTATCGATTATTCTTTACGAATACATAATCGATACCGGTTATTAGCATGCATTTTATTAACCGTATTGATAGACTCGATAAAAAAATGTATTTACATAATTTATCGCTCGCGACTAAGCTTATTGGACACAAATTTTTGAGACCATTCATGGTTGAGTGATATCAATATAAGTTTATCCGTTAGAGGACAACTGGTTATAGTTTAAAATTAAGAGTTTTACACGTACACGAACCTAAACTTAAACCTGAGAATACCTGTTACCAATATTACCTAAGTAGGTAGGTACTATTAAATTTGATAATTTAAATTCTACACATATTATCTCGGTACTCACTGCTCATCTAAATATTTAATCATTCTAAGAATACCTTCGTAATCAAAGAATAAAGTACGCTGAAGCCTTTATTTACGAAATTTGAAACAGTCAAAGTTCTTAATAATGAAAAATTATAATTCAACAATAAGACGCAATTGCTATAATTTTGTATAACCATTTCACGTTGTAAGTGTTGGAGCGGTGTTGTGTAATGTATGTTATAGGGATACAAAGGGGCGTCCGTGGGGCTCAGGGATAAGGGTAGTCGCGCAGGGTGCGTTTGACATTGAAGAAGTGCCAATAACGGAGGTACAAGTAGCCAGGCTGGCAGGCGGAGGGCGTTACACCGCTACGAGATCGGAATATTTTGTTACTTCACCGAGTATACCGAGTCCTAAACAACGGATTACAATGCCACTAGGATTCTTGGCACACACACATCCCGGTAATATAGAAGTATCAACTGATAAATTGTAAATTTAATACAAATTTATAAGGTGTTCGTGACGCTCCTGGGATTTTGAAGATTCGTTGAACGGGCAAAACGGAACGCACCTATACTTTCGTTTGTTATGAAGGGCATGATAAAGTTTGTTAATACATTTTGAGATAACTCGTTTGCATGACTGACTGGCGAATTCTAAAGACTATACCAAAGGGCGTTGTCTTGAAAGAAGACATAATAAAACCCATAAATTCTCCCCTAAAAATTGGACACCCTTGGTAAAAATGACCAGAATAAATTGGGAATGGCAGTGACAGTCTATAAAACATTCAGTTTATGGGGTGTCATATTTACATTCGCTAACATATCGACATGGGAATTGTGATATGTGTGTGTGTGAAGATTTATTTTCCTATTACGTTCGTAGGTAATGTAAACAACACATATTGTTACTGTAGAGCAGAGAGTAGTGAACGACAAGGAATTTTATATTTTTTACTGTTACTTCATTTATTTTATAACAGTTTATTTATTTTTTCAAAATACTCGTACCATAATAATTACTATGACTGTTTCCCCACAGTTACCCGCATGAATTTCCCTTCGGAAACTCTTTGTTTCAGGACTAATATGCTGTGTTAAACTGGAATGCTGGAACTTGAAATATGTATGCGATAGTGCAGCTTGTGGATTTATTCGTCGTGAATTTTAGAATTCTTTCGGGAACTCTATGTTTTGGCACAAAAAATATCTATTGTTACTTGATCTTTCTATTCATTCCAAAAATTACCCCTATTAAAATATTGTCTCTTTTTAATATTACTTTTATATTAAATGCAACGGAATATTTTTTAATTCATAGAGTTCATAGTACCTAGTGAAAAATGAGATTTAGAAATCAAATACCGACTAGGTACACCTAAGAGATAATTTTAAAAAAAGCTCAGGCTGACAATTTTATGTCCAAATTCGGGAAAAATGTGTAAAATATTGCAGATTCTAGTTATAACTTCAGCTTGGAATCTATTCACTTTTACATTCATTACTTACTGAGCCTGGGTAACTTATGTTCTAATCCAATCAGGAGAGAGGTTCAATTAAATAAAGCGCCTCTCCGTATACGGGTGCCAATAATCGTTTGCAATAAATTCGGATTTCACCAATTGGCAGTTGCATATTGTAAGTATTCCCCCTTATGGGTTTGTAACTAAGAATTATCGTTTCCTACTTAACATTACCTACACGTTTGGAACAATTTTATTTATCCTTACAATACATTTTTCTTAATTTTTCTTATTTTTTTTAAATCTTAACGTATTGCTAAGCTTAATATCTACTAAACTCTACATTTGTAAATTGAAGTGACTTCGTAGTGACTTCTTTTTTTTTTCTTTATAAAAATAGGTACCGTATTACACAAATGTCTACTAAATTACCTATTTATAAATTATTCTGTCCCATTTATAAAACAAACAAAAGAATTAATGTTTGTAAACTCGGAAAAGTAGCAATTTTCCAGCCAACATCCTCATGTAAACGTGTCTTATCTCTAACTAGGAATTTATACGAAAGAGGCGTGAAAACATCCCTTAAACGGTGCCCCAAGATTAGTCGGCGCAATTCCACCACGTTACCGGAATAGCTGGCGATGCTACCAAATAAAATGTTTAGGGTCATTTTGGCCGACAACGAGCGTGGCTAGCTCTCCCAAATGCCAATCGGCCTATTTTGCCCCACGCCCCGAGGGGAGCTATATGGCTGCGCGGCCATCATAAATTGTCGGCCGCAAATTTGCAATCCTATCTTTTTTGGCCCGGTGAGGGAGGTTCAGCATTAACATAACTGTATGTGGGGCAATTCACCGTGTTGGTGTTTTATGAAAAATACTAGAGTTTCTCTTAGGGTGAGTAGTAAAATTTTCGCTTTTACGTTACCAATCTACTGTATCAATTTTTTATACGTGGTATAGAGCACGGCCGTTTGATTAAATACTTATGTAGGTTACATTATATAATTATATTTAAGTAGCTTTTCCCCATAGTTTCACTTGCATTAATTTTGGAGTGTCTGCTGGAATCTCGGGATTCCCTATGTCTTTTTCTGTACCCCTGAAAACGTGCATGCGAAATTTCACGATGATCAGTTGAAAAGTTAAAACGTGAAAAGGTAACAGACAGACTAATAGAGAGCGTTACTTTCTCATTTATAATATTAATATAGATTCTGAGCGTATCTAATAAAAATAAATACAATTTTAAGAATTTTATTATTTTATTAAATTATTTCAACTTATTCCATTAAGTAACCTATACAATATTAAGAATCCGAGATTTTCGCGAGATTCCCTCAAAATATTTTAGTTAAGCTATACTTGTACATCACCATAACAAGTTTTATAAAAATTAAGTGAAGAATTTTTAGTGACAAATGTTACAAGATTAGTAAATAATAACATTAAAGTAGAGAACAGATATTAATTGTAAGAACCACAAGTAAATATGGTGTACAGTATATTATTTTGAATGTAGGTACCTATAGTAACTTGCTGTCGATAATATCCGGCCACTATATAATAAAGGTGTAGATAAGAATAAGAATAACTCTATTTCTCACCAAGTACGTAGGTAGGTACTTACTTTAACACAACTACTACTCGAATTATATACAAACAGCAAATAGGTATCGCAAAAGTCTACCATTTATTACTTAGATATTACTACTACAACTCGTATCTAATCTTTTTTTTAAAACATAGCTTGGCATTAGCTTGAAATTATTTTTTAATTAATTATAATTGCTCTGTAGTTAATGTGCTCGGGGCTAGTCGCCGCCATGGGTTGAATTGAACGCGTGAGAGGCGCAATTTAATCGCTAGACTTATAACGAGGGGCTGGAGATTGCCAGGGTAGAATATTTAATGGCATCTTGAAATATAAGCACCCCTTAATTGAGCGCAGATATTTCTCCAAGTTATATTAATATAATTTGTAGGCATACCGTAAACTTAATTCACGGTGGCATAAACTCTTTGGAATGTATAGCCGTCCAGTAATTTTTTATCCGTCATTATGATCAAAGAATTTTCGCTGTTAAATGCATTTCTCGGAGTTGGACAATCTTGTTAAATATCAGAAAATCACATGATATTTTTTACTGAACATTTGAAAATGTGAGACAAATGAACAAATGAGTAGTATGTGTGAAAGGTATGGTTGTTTGCAGAGTTTAAATTAAATGCACAGTGGATATTAATTGACTTTAATTATCTTCTCTAATTAACAGATTCACCAGTAAGTACTTATACGAATTACAATCAGCACGCACAGGGCAGAGAGATCAGAGAGAAGAGAGAGCAAAGTCATAGACAAAGTGTTCTCTCCCTTCTTACTTTTAATAACTCGTATAACTTTATTGCCATTCTCACACGCCCCCTCAATGAAGTTATACGACACGAAAAAAAGAAACTTAATCTAAGTCACAACTCTATTAATTTCTAATCTCAAAATAATAATCGCCCCCTTAATAACTACTCTCTATAAATTTAGTTTAAATTACAGTTCTTAGAAAATTTACAAAAATAGGCTTCTTTTAAAATAGTTTTAACATAACTCTGAAATCCACAAAATAGTCTTATTTTAAATTCAACATAACTCTAAAATCAACAAACTTACTTGCTGGCAGGGGCTTGGTAAACAAATCTGCCAACTGATTTTCTGTTTTTACATATTTTAAGTATACAATATTGTTTTCAATCTTTTCTTTTATAAAATAAAATTTTATATCTACATGTTTGACTCTTTTATTATTTTCTGGATTATTTCCTATGCTTATAGCTGCTTGATTGTCTACATTTATTGTTACAGGACAAACTAAGTAATTAAAATCACTAATAATGCTTTTTAGCCAACAGGCCTCAATAACAGCGGAGTTTAGTGCTATGAGTTCGGCCTCTATGGAAGACAAACTCACAGTACTTTGCTTTCTAGACGACCATGCAATAGTACAATTAAACAACTGGAATACAAAGCCTGAAGTAGATTTTCTATCATTTACATCATTACCCCAATCAGAATCAGAATAACCACATAACTCTGTATTATCATTCCTTTTATAAACTAATTTTAACTCTAAAGTAGCATTTATATAACGCAATACTCTCTTCAAAGCCTTATACAGATCTACACTTGCAAAATTTTGATAACGGCTCAAATATGATACGCTAATACATAAATCAGGTCTAGTACACAATACAGCATACATTATACAGCCAATTATTTGTCTACACTTAGCTTCTAATAACTGATCATTTCTTTCAGGTCTTTTATATTGAAATTTATTTTCCATAGGGGTAGACATTGGTTTAGAACTAGACATGTCAAACTTCTCAACAGTTTTCTTTAGATAATTAGTTTGACAAAGTTCAGTTTGACCATTTTTTAAGTCTTGATTTACAGAAATACCCAAATAATTAGTTACAAGACCCAAATCCTTCATACTAAACATTTTGTTTAAATAGAGCTTTAAATCTGTTACTTCTGTCTCATTTGTACCCATGATTAACATATCGTTGACGAAAATGATTAAATAAGTCTTACTCTTGTGAGTACGTTTATAATACAAACAAGAATCGTTTTGTGAGCGATCAAAGCCTTTTGCAGTTATTACAGAATCAAACTTTAAGTTCCAATATTTTGGAGATTTTCTTAAACCGTAAATACTTTTGTTAAGTTTACACACAATATTATTTTTATTATTATTATGAAAACCTTGTGGTAACTTCATATAAACTTCCTCTTGTATGTCACCATACAAAAATGCACTACGAACATCTAAATGATATACAGGTAAACCTAACTTATTAGCAATCACTAATAAAATTCTAAAAGTTGTTATTTTAGCTACAGGAGAATACAGATCATACATTTCAAACTTATTATCTTGTTGAAAGCTTCGAGCAACGAGACGTGCTTTAAACTGATTAATATTACCTTGACAATCATATTTCACTCGGTACACCCATTTACTGTCTATGACCTTTTTGTCTTTTGGCACAGGCACTTCAGTCCATGTGTTGTTTTCATGTAACACTTTTAACTCACTCAACATGGCTTCTTTCCATTTGTCACCGTATTCACTATTAATTGCCTCTTCATAAGTTGTTGGTTCATTCATTATGCACATGAATGATGTTTCATAATCCTGCATCCATATGGGTTTCTTTGTTTTTCTTTTTGTACTATCTCTCCTGTATATGACGTCATCTCTCTCATCCTCATCTTGGTCTGATGCTTCTTTTATATCACTCTCCTTGTCACTCCCTATATTTATTTCGCTGTCTGTGCTGTCCTTTTCCTCTTCAATCTCTGATATTACATTACTGAATACTTCTGTGTTTAAATTTTTGTCAAAAACTACATCTCTTTTTATTTGAACAACACTTCTTTCACGGAAATAAATTCTATAGCCTTTTACATTTTCATCATATCCAACAAACTGACCCTTTTCACTCTTTGAGTCCCATTTTCTTCTCAAATGTTTAGGAATATGTGCATACACCGTTTGTCCAAAAATCTTTAAATGTTTTAAATCATTGTATGGTTTTCCAAACCATAATTCAAAAGGACTTTTTGTAGGTATAGGGCTTTGACCTGTTCTATTAAGGATATAAACTGCCATATTAACACCTTCAGCCCATAACTCCTTGGTAATGTTGTAATTTCTTAACATAGCTCTTGCAGCTTCAACAACTGTACGGTTATCTCTTTCAATCTTTCCATTTTGCTGTGGTGTATACACAACAGATGTCTGGTGTCTTATCCCTTTTTCCTCTAAAGTGTCCTTTAACTTTTTATTTAAAAACTCAGTACCATTATCGGTTCTTAAAACTTTAACTTTCTGTCCTGTATCCTGCTCCGATAAACTTAAGAATTTTTTAATATGTCCAGGAACCTCACTCTTTTGTTTTAAGAAATACACATATCTATATCCAGAATAATCATCTTTTAAAAGTAAAAAATACCGAGAACCTCCCAGTGAATCAACCTCCATTGGTCCACAAACATCGGCATGAATTAGTTCACATGGCCTTGTAGTAATGGTCTCACTTCTCTTAAATGGTTGTATATGTAACTTGCCTTCTAAACAACCATTACATGTTTTATCAGAAATGTCTTCATACTGAATATCATGTTTATCTAAGATTTTACGCACATACACTAAGTTCTGATGGCCAAGACGCTCATGCCATACATTTAAATTGTCCTTCGTTGCACTAAGAAAAGCAAAGTCACTTGAACGGAAAAACATAACATAAAGTTTATTTTTTCTATAACCTAAAGCTCGTACTTGTGCTTGACAGTCCATAATTTTGCATAAATCTTTGTCAAATTCCATTCTATAGTTTTTGTCCATTACACTTCTCACAGAGAATAAATTAACAGTCAACTTGGGTACACACAACACATTATTCAATGTAGTAACAATCCATTCTTTCCCATTATATGCTTTTAGGGTAATTTTTCCAGAACCTACTGCACTTAATTCTGTACCATCACCAATTACAACTTTTCTAAAGTCTGTGAAGGCTGTGTAATCACTAAACGAGTCCTTTGAGAAACACATATGTTCACTTGCACCGGTATCAACCAACCAATTTTGGTCATGCATTATTGTTTTTGTAGCTACAAATGCATTACTTTTATTTTCATTGTTGCTGTTTTGATTCTTGTTAACAGTCTTATTAAATTTGCTTAGTCTCTGTCGGCAGTACTTTATGGAGTGTCCTGTCTTTTTACAGTAAAAACATTGCATTTTCATCCTGCAGTTGCTCTTGTAATGCCCTGTTTTCCCACACGAGAAACATTTAACTTCAGTTGGCTGATTTGATGAGCTTGCCAGAGCAACTGATTGTGTAACATCTGCGGCTGACATTCTCTCTTCTTCCACTCTTAATCGAGCCAATAATTCATTCACTGTCTGATTTGTAGAGGGCACCGATTCCCATGCTGCTATGATGTGTTTATATTTCTCTGGTAGGGACATGAGAACCTTCGTCATCAACATCTTATCGGATATATTTTCACCCAACTGCCGTATGTTGGACCGGATTTCTTCCAGCTTCGAGAAAAAAGTTGCGATATCTCCTTCGCATTTACAATTAAAAAACTTTTCTTGCTCTAAGTGAAGTGATGTCAGTGATGTTTTTTCATACACGCTATTAAGCTTTGTCCACATCTGACATGCTGTTTCTGCGGTTAACAAATGTGTCATGACATTTTGAGTTAGGTGCCTAATAATTAGACTTTGGGCTTTAGAATCTTTTTCATCCCACTCTTTGTATAATTTTTTGCTTGCTTCATCTTTTCCAGTTGGCGGTACCTCGTTGCCAATTGCAACTTCGAGTAATCCTTTCGATTTGAGTAACACTCGCATTTGGAGTTTCCACACACCCCAATTGTTTCCATCCAACTTGATGCCCAATGTTGTTATTTGTTCCATTTTAAACCTTTAATCTCGACCTGGTGATTTGTAAATTTCTCGACTCCACCGTCACACAAAATGGCGTCTTCACATACATGAAATTTTCGCACAGTAATGTTTGTCTCTTGCGCACTCTGGGCCCATAACCTGTGAAAGGTATGGTTGTTTGCAGAGTTTAAATTAAATGCACAGTGGATATTAATTGACTTTAATTATCTTCTCTAATTAACAGATTCACCAGTAAGTACTTATACGAATTACAATCAGCACGCACAGGGCAGAGAGATCAGAGAGAAGAGAGAGCAAAGTCATAGACAAAGTGTTCTCTCCCTTCTTACTTTTAATAACTCGTATAACTTTATTGCCATTCTCACAGTATGTCATCTTTTTAATAGTTATTTTCTATTTTATGAGTTTTTGTTATTTCTCTGCGGATGATGCACAATATAAATAGAATAGAATACACTTTATTGTACACCAAAATAATTTTACAGATTTTAATTTTAATTTTATTTTTAATATACTTACGTGTTGTCAGATAGAACATTAGGAACTATGTATAAACTACTTTTTAACTGTATCTATGGTATATAACTATGTCACCGTAAAATTGTAAAAACTCTTAGTCGTTTGAAAACTCACGTCAATAATATAATGTATTGAGAACAGAAAACGTGTTGTGGTGGGTGCTCGTACATGAGAAATTGTTTCCATCACTACATAGTATAGGTATATAAAACAAAGTCGCTTTCCGCTGTCTGTCTGTCCCTGCTTAGATCTTCAAAACTACGCAACGGATTTGGATGCGGTTTTCACCAATAGACACAGTGATTCATGAGGAAGGGTTTTATTTATATTTTATCCTGGAATTCCCATGGAAACATCGAAATTACCGCGTGTGAAACCGCGAGGGACAGCTGATCGATACTAATTTCACTCTGTTGTGGTCACAGTTATTACATTATAAAAGATATACGTATAGACATAGATAAGCAATAGTGTGTTAACCCACACTGGAGAAATTTTGAGTAAATTAAAGTTTTATAATTATAGCGCCATTTTGTTTCAACATTTTTATATTCAATATTTAGTTACATATTTACAAAATGTAATAAGGTATAAACACATAGTTAAAAAACGTTCTCTAACTCTCAATAAATCGTTCTGAATCAATAACTTTGTTTTGTGGGTTAACATGTTATTGTTTATCTGCGTCCGTATATAAGTTATTACCTACATTATGAAACTAACTTATTACATTATAAAAGAAAGCTTTATGCAAAATTTCAGGTTTCTAGAACCAGCGGTTTGGGCTGTGTATTATCTGTCCATCTGTCAGTCAGTTATGGTGACTGAATTGTAAGATTATGACATATTACGTAGGTATAAGGTAATAAATGAACAGCCGTGATATTTAATATTTGCTCATTTTTGATGAATATTTTAACTAACAGCTTTGTTAACATAATAATGTTGACAGCACTAAAATTTAGACAGAATGTAACTTGGCCCTATCATAGTTTACAAGCACATAAGGGCACGCAGGCTTACTCGGTCTGACGTTTTAGGACACATTACGGGCGCATTACACCCTTGAAATAGGACCTCTGTAATTAAAACACTCTAAACTGACGATTATGAAGTCTCAACTGGTACGTGACGCCGAAACACGAAAGGTGTTTTCAACGGGATAATGAAATTTGGTTAATTATTTCCAAGTTAATATTTTATTAACTTTCAGGTGCGTCCATGGAGACATTTTTAAAAATGGAACCAATATGAAGCAGCATATATTTTATATCAATTCATGAGTATTTGAAGTACTCTATTGTTATATTTTAATTAAAATCTCAATGATACATTTATTTTATTCTGATAAGAAAATTAAAAACAAACACTATAAACTTACTAAGATCGATCGGACGATTTAGTCCTAAGTCTACATAAAGATTCAATTGAAACAATCTATGGCATCTAGAGATGTCCGGTGTATTTTGTAAGTACCTACATAAAAGTAATGATAAATTACAAGCATAGTTACATATTATTATTAATAAAAGTGCTATGAAACGGCTAACAAGCGCAATTGTTGGTGACCACCCGGGATGCATGAAAACAAATTAAATTTGCATGTTTGCAACCCATTGCACCCTTTTCGGCCCAACTCTGCAAAGCTCACCGCGGTTTGAAGTACAATGGCCGCCGATTGCAGCCATGTTTGATCGGCAAGGGATAGCTATTACAAATTTTATTTGTAAGTCAATTCATAAGTAAATGTGGTCAACTTTATGATTGAGACTAAATGTTTGATTTCATTATAAGTAAATAGGTATAATATGTAACTACATTTGATTCACATAAGGTATATATAGCGCCATCAGATAGAACGGAGCTATTTATGGCGATAAGAGCATCCTAAGCATCCATTTTTTTTCAGCTTTTTCTCACTAAAGCTCTACCTAGACGTTTTAATACATTAGGGAGTCTATTTTAAAAAACATTCACGTTCTTTCCGAGACGAGAGGGGTGGATTGAAATTACAAATTATAACTCATCTCTCTCCCTTTTGTTTTTCAAAAGAATCACCTTGATATACATTAGGGTGTGAGCTGTGTGCGGTATGTATACAAGTTAGAAACTCTGTGGGGGGGACTAATTCATTTTAAATTACTTTGCGATATTGCGTTCGACGCTAAAATATTACGGGTATAAAAAGGTGAGGGTAGGTTTATACATAAAGTATTAGGAGACACATTGTTTCACACCCTAAACGGATTAGGCATTAGATACAAAGAAATAATCCTATTTTAATGATTTTGTAGAAAAACTTAGGTAATATCTATACATAATTTTAAATTTTACAGCAGAGAAGCTTATATCAATGTTTAAAAATAAATGATAGATATACATAATTATATAGATTGAACTCTTTATTAACACTATAAGTATAAAGAAAGAGTAAAAATTTTCTTTCCTACGAAGCAATAGTAGTAGTAGTAGTAGTATTAATAGTTTTCTTGACGCACATTATATTTTTCAAATAAATAATTTCTTTTCGCTTAGTTAAAAAAAAACAATTATAGGCTCTTTTTATTAGACAGATGCATAGTTTATTGGTTTAAGAACATAAAACAACACATAAAAAAACTATCACATCGACGCGTTAACCAGGAAGCGAGTTGGAGCACAAATCTTATTCGCAATAAAATAGACGAAACGAAAAGGGAACGTTAATATAGATATAATAATAAATATTCCCGGGGAAAACCTTTCGGGATTCGAATTAAACTAAGGGTAGGAAAATTGCGAGATTCCCTAAGGAGGCAACCGAGCGACAGCTGTGAGGCGTTATGCGCTTTATATTTATCTGTGATCGGGAAATCGCTTCAGTGTTATGACATTATATTATTATATATTAAATTTAATTCTAACTTATGTATTGTATTCGTAGGTCATATTATCGTATCATTTTTATATAGGCTTAAAGATTTTTTATTTCTCATAAAAAACAATGTTCACTTAAAATGAGATACATACTTAGGTATCTATAATCTAATCTAATCTAATTTAGGTATATACTATAATATTGTAAAAAACGTTTATAAAGCCTCTGTGGTGCTAGAATATTAGATTGTTATCTATTTATAAATTATGCTCATATTTACCTAACTTTATAAACGATAGTAAAATCTAATGATGCGGTATCATTTTTCTTATTTAGTTTTCTCCTCTTTTATTACAATGCAAAACTAATACGAGATCAATCATCCTTTGTCAAAAACTATAGGGCTCTTTTACTGATAATAAGGAAAATTCTAATGTTATTTCTGTTTCTCTAAATCTGACCTGATTTACGAATATATTTTAGTAGAAAATTTAATCTTCAAAACTTATAGACCACGCCAGCAGACACTGTTTTTTGAACACAACAGTCGTTAAAATGTAGGTACTCAATTTCAACACACTTGTTTTGTGGTGGCAAATATTTCATCTGTCAATAAAAATATGACATTATCCTATGAAAACTTATCAATTTGTTAAAATTATTTAATATTTTTACGACTAGTTCACGTTCACAGAATTAGCTGTTGTTTCAACACCTACATATTGTATACGATATTGTAGTTGCGATAGGTACATAAGAGTTATTGTTATTAATATAATCAGTGACGACTGTAATATTATTTTATGACCCATTATGAAGAATGAATCGTGCCAAATGCAATGAAATTTTCATATTTTGATAAACTTTTATCCGACACATCCGGCAGGTTGTGGTAGGTACATGGTACGTGACGATTTATTAGCCAATAAAACTATTCAACATACAAACCGAATTAATATTGTATAGAGTCACTTATAGACTATAGATGCTGATATTGCGAGAGACGCGTCGACAATCTCTGTTTTATGGCGAAGGCCTCGTAAATGTCTATTAATATGAATGGGCTCCAATTACTTTTATGAACCGCTTTTTGTTGGGAGACACTCGGAAAAAATTTTATGATCTTTCGCGCCCCTGGTCTGTCTGGGTTTATTCGCTGGTACTGGGGTGCGAGGCTATTGATATGAGATTGAGCTGTGGACAATTGGACCCTATGGGCTTGATAGCAGATGGGACACGAATCCTCAACACCTGAACCGGCATGAAATTTTTTCTACCAATATGACTGTGTGTATAACTTATTTGAACTGAGTTTTTATTTTTATATGGACACTGTTCATTAGTTTTATTAAATTTATGTCAAATATTGATTTCAGTATTTTATATTAAGTACCTACTACGTACTAGCTATTCCTCGCAGTTTCATCCGCGTTAATTTCGGTAGATACCGCGGGTTTTCCGAGATAAAAGTAGGTACCTACTACCCTTTATTTTTTCTGTACCCTCCTATATACAACGTGTAGTATGGAAAATGTATTGTAGTTTCACTCGCGTGAATTTCGGAGTTCCCGTAAGAATTCCGGGATAATAATTTCCGGGAAAATAATATATAATCTATGTTCTTCTCTGCAACCCTAAAAATACGTGTTCAAATTTGATAACGATCGATTGAGCCATTAAGGCGTGAAAGCGTAACAAACAAACTCACTTTCCCATTTACATATAAAAACAAGGATTAGATTAAGATTTAACAGTTATTATGGAAATAAAAGTTTGAAAATTGTAGAAGTGATCAAGAATTAAGCTGCGGAATGTCCAATAGGTATACTAAGCGATCAGGTTTTATTGCAAAATCATTGAATGAATTTAAAAGATATTCGGAGTTGTATCAGTAGTTCGCAGTTGAGTGAAACGAATGACCGGACACGAATGATGATTAAACGATTATTGTAATGTTTTATTTACGTTACAGAAATTCACGTGGAATAAAGCAATTTGTATGCAAAACACATCTTGTGTCCCGTCGATTGGTTTTATTGCGGACCTAATAGTATTTAATATCAATAATTCATATTTTTTTCCATTTTAATTACCTAAACTGCTATCCGTCAGGTATACGCAAGTATGTAGGTATAACAAATTTTGATTGCCCAGTGTAGGTGTGTATAAGTGTAGATATTAATTAATCTTTGTAAACAGTATAGCTACATTCAGATTATTAATTGCCGTTTATAAACTCTTAAAGAAATAAGTAATTGAATTCTCTGCCATATTTATTTCCGGACAAACGAGAACTTGCTCATGGATGATAAATAATTAGGTATTTCTTTAGTTACATCAGCATTATATCAAAAAAGTGGCTTTGAAAAACAGAAGTCACATATTAATATAGAATTTAAAATGAAAATTGTTATTAAGAAACGCTAACGTAAAAAAAACCCTGGAAATGTCCAAGGACGAAAGAAAGGCATATTGTGGTATTTAGATTTTTTATTTATTTATTAGGTATCGTGTACTTCTACTTGATAGTTTAAAAAAACAATTTGAAGTAGGTACTTAGCAGTTAACTTTTTTTTTTTCGTTTACAATTTATCAAATTTTAATGGTGTCAAACTCGACATAGTTATCACTTCGGATTGAAGTTCCGTTTGTTTTACGGGTTGATTTCCTTCTTTTCTTCTCTATAAGTAGATATATTGTGTTGACTTGTAATAGAAGAGGTCCCTGTTTTTTTCAACCCTGTGCTTATGAACTAATAAAACATTGCTACTACAGCTGTTTAATTACTCACACAAGGTCTGTCCTTACGGTAATGTATAATTATTAGCATTTAATCATAGGCACCATTAAATTAAAATTTTAAATTTTTCAAGCTTTTTACAAAATGTGATCGATACATCGATTTCTCTTTCGCACCTATATGAAATGATACCTATATACATTATATTCATATAAAAATATAGATGCTTGAAGCTTGATAATTTACGCATTCTACACTAACGATAGATGTTTATCAATATAAATTATCAAAATGATCTAATATTTCACAATTCAAAATAACAATCGAAAACTTATACTGACTGATTCTGGATAATAATATTTGAAGAATAACTTTAGGAAATCAAAACCAAAATCGATAATAATATAATGTCCAATAATGACTCGTAATACACTCTAATATTAACCACACGAGTACATAAAGCAAGATGCCGATATCGTAACGTTTGTAATGCATAATATATCATTTCCCATTCAATGGATTCGAATGCGTTTATATGAATGACTATAGCCCATTAACTGTATGCCAACTTCCTCCAGTGTGTGCCAGCAGGTTGAACCGTCTAAAACATCACATGACCCACTGAATGTGTCTTATTACATATTTATCGGTCGTATCAGTCATAAAATGCTAATGAACGACCATTTCGGACCAAACATCCGAGCGTAAGATTCATGTGACGATATAAAAGGTAACCTGAAGTTGACACTTCACTGGAAACGTAACTCGTAATCGGTCTATACGGTCTATGCGCTTTCAAAACAAAGCGTAACACGACCGACCGTATGAATGGCCGCTAAGATAGCTTCGATGTTTTAAAAGCTCGTTTATAGTGAGTCCGATACAACGGCTCTCTATTCGCTGACTTGTGAATATGAACGTTGTTCCATTATAAACTTTAACGCGTGAGTATAGAATTGAAAGCTACATTAAACGGTTGTAAATAACTACATATTGTAACAGTGAAAATATTTTCGCTTCGAACCTAGATTTCGTTGCGTAGCTCTGCCGCGTCGCGTCGCTCGGTGTCGCGTCTCGTTAAATGTGATTCATTACTTTTATTTTCCTATGATTTTTATAACATTTATTGCGTCCAATGACAGTTATTAGATGATAATTTTAACCAATTGCCTTTGCAGCTACATTTTCCTTTATAATTAGACAAGCAGCTGGTCGATATATTTGGTGATAGATGAGAGATTTTTACTTTGTTCCGGCATTTTTTAAGCTTTATTTACAAACGTTCGATGCCTGCGTTAGATGTTGCGAGGAACTTGTTTTTTTTTGGAACAGATATTTTTTTTTAAATATCCTCTTTGAATTTTTAATTAAACATAAATTTATTGGGCACTTAATTTTTTTCTATAAAGAATTATCACCTAACCTAGTACGAATATCTAGACAAAATGGTTTTTAAATGAATTTTGTCTCATATTAATCAAAACAGCATAGTTGAGAGTATTTTGATAGTTTGATATATTTTAGTGTGAAAATTTTGTTAAAATTTATCAGAATTTCTAGTAAACTTTATGTCGTTTTATTAAGATTAGTCTGCAAATTAAATGTTTTCCAATATGGGACTCAAGTTTCAAGGAATAAATCTTCCACTAACTCGTATACTTATTAGAATCACAAAACTTAGACGTCGAAGCACTTCAAAATGGTTCACATACCACCTTATACATATAAAGCCCAACAGTTTTTTGTGACGCCGCCAGAACGTTATCTGTGAGTGATGGGGTCATTTACAAAAATAAAATGGCCTATCTTCTCTTACAACGAGAATATACGACCACTTCACATTATATTACTATCAAAACTACATTCTCTCAGACATTAGTGAGCTCTGGGCCCGCGCTGCCTGAAAGACTTATCTTAACACAAGACTTCACAAATAATAATAGGAAATGAAGTACCTACTTATCGGTTAATTTAAAGTTAAAAACATCCTGTTGTAATATTAACACGTGATACTTCATAGTATAAATAATGTCGACGAAAAATAATGCAACGTAAACAATAAGTAAGTAGCTACCTACCCTATCCCTAGTTCCTATAGAGGTAAGATAACATCAGTTCTATTCTTGGAATTATTTTGTCAAAGTTATATGTTGATATAGATAGGTAAGAGTAAAATAATTTCATGTCATCAATACTGTACGAAACATTCGACAATCCCTACTCCCTACTGCGAAAGTAGGTAACTCTGTCTTTCTGTCCGTCTGTCTGTTACGCTTTCACGCCTTAACGGCTCAATCGATCATCATAAAATTTTGCATACACGTAGTCAGGGGTACAGAGATGGACATAGGGTACTTTTTATCCCGAAATTCCCGCGGGAACTCCCAACTTATTGTGGGTGAAACCGCGAGGAACAGCTACTTAGATCTTAATATGCATTTTTTGCCTCTTCAATAAAAGACAGGCATCAAATGAAGACTCGATTTTTTTTTAATAGGTAATAAAATCAAGACTAATTTTGCATGGAATTTTTCTTTTAAAATAAAGTTAAAAACTTTTTAATTAAAACATCGAGAGGCGAAATGTATTAATCCGAGCCGAGTGCTGCAGTGGGCGGCAGACTGAGTGAGTGCACTTATTTATTTGCATTCCCTAACATACAGATAACTATAGGTATACATATTCAGAATATGTATATCCCTGAAGGGAGAATCGTCACCGAAAATCCACTCTCACAATTATGTCCGTAGAAAATTAGACTCTATGTCTTAACGTTAGAGTTTTGAATTTAGTAAACTAACGATGAAGCGGAATATCCTTTTCTATTGTACTTAATTGCATCCTGTGCAGACTTTGTATAATTACAGTCTCTGGGATTCGGTGGTTGGTCACAAACGCAATGTAATTATAACTTGCACACATGGTACCTACGGTGTCGTTGAGTTCTTTTCTTTCTAAATTCCTTCGTAGTCTTTTAGCTTTGTTGTTAGATAATGGTTTAATACTAATTTAGTCAAAATGTGTTTATTTATTTTGATGATTAGATACAAAAACTAAGGCATGTTTATAATGACAAAATTTAGTTGCAAAAATTTTTATATTACTGAATTATTATATTAAAAATTATGTTTAAAATTAATATTATTATCTAGAGCGGTTTCCTCAAAGTTAATCGTCAGGAACAGCCTGAATTCAACTACTTATTATATAAGTAAATGTTTTGTTTTTGTTAGGATTCTAAATTCTTGTGTTGATAAGTATTTTTTTTTTGACGAGGTACCCGGGTATATAACTTCATCACAAATTAATAAATATTAAAAAATGGAAAGAAAATATTCACACTTATATATTTTTATATCCACGTATGCAAACTCTATTGAAAATGAATATTCATAGTGACAATGCTTTATGGATGCTTTATTGCTATAATATTCTTACCGTAACTTTAAATTTATGAAATAATCCTACAAATAAATAATATGTGGTCACTGACAAGCTACCGTGTATTTTTTGACTAGAGTCATAGTAGAGTTTAAAATGGGGTTGAAAAATATTAAGAAAAAGATGTCCAGTATGTAGAGACTTACTATATCTGCACTTTAGTGAATTGAGATGTGATACATGTGACACCTTATAATATAGTTGAAAAAAGGAGTGAGTAGGTCGTATATGTTTTTATTAAATACATAGTATCTCCTTATTATTGCATCATATGCGAGTATATCGCTCCATTTTAACTATCCTGAATTTCCCTCTTAGAAGTACCTATGTTATGTATATTGTATGTACACTATGCTTAGATCAAGTAATCCGAACATCTCAGCAAACCGGCTCTTGGATTTTTTATAGCAATGCGCTGATTATTATTATTGAGACTCTACTATAAGTTTAATTTTATAATACCGGTCTTTTGATTTTCTAAACGAAACTACTTTGGGCACAACGAGATAATTTCAATGTTGAACTTTACCTAAACGTTTCTGATGCAAAGAGGTATTGCTCCTTTAACGTGTACCTACATTACTTAATAATGAGAAAAAGTAGCAAGCGCTTTTTTTATTAAGCTTGGTTACTATTGTCCAGGTTAAAAGTCACATACTAGAGTGTACTTGATGCATATCATAATCTGTTCTCATTGCACTCGGACGTATAAAACCAGTTTATCCGCTACCGAAAATGTAGGTAGTATGCGTAGCCCAGATAAGAGATCTACGCTTTATTGCGATGAGATTTTCAACGATTTGATTTGAGGGGATAATACAAATATCAATAATACAGTTGCTTAACTATATATATAACATGTATTAGAATTTCTATCATATAGTAAATGTATGTGCAGATAAGTAAGTACATAGATGATTTTCTCTTAGAGGGTCTTATTATATATTATGTATATACTTACATATACTTAACATCAAAAGAAAATGAGTAAGTTTTCCATTTCACTTACATAGACTGATGTAGGTACCAACTTATTACTGAAGATGCAAATAATATTAAGTGCATTTCAACTATAGGTATGTAGTTGGCAACACAATATTAGGTATTGGCTTCAACCCAAATGGAATCTGTAACACTTTTATCTTTATTCATAATGTCTAGATTTGACTTTTGGGTTTAACATAAACTCAAGTTATATACAGAACAAAAAAATGTCTACAAAACTAACCAAATGAAAATTTAACTTTTTATTTTTATTTTATAAATCTGCAACTTAGAAATCTGTCCTGAGACAATAATCTAATTGACTGGCTTAGTTATTGTGGGTTTGTGGTTGAAGAAGGCATTCAGTAATGCTTCAGTCGAATTCTGTCATCGATCTCTCCTCAAGATTTGGTATTCCTTGTCTCTTCAATCTCGTTTAAAGTTTTTTTATATACTATATACGTATTTCGATTCACACTATAGTCAACTATAAACATTGTTTGAAACAATAGTTTATTGTAAGTACAAAGTATAATCAAAAGTAAAAGATTTGTGTAAATCGATATATTAATCCTGTTGTGCAAATATAACACTGCAGAATATTACGTAAAACAATGCTAATTAGAAATACCTACACTAATTTTACTTGAAGCTTGTTAAATGCATTACAAGCGAAGGTTCATAAGAAGATAATGAAATGAACTAAAATTCAATTACATGGTAAATATAGAAGTACCTAGGTAATTGCAATAATTTATTTACGAGTACATAAGTAGAATAATACACACACTGGTCCCAAGTGGAAACATTCAGTCTAATTAAATCGAACGTTTTGTGTCGCACACAGGCGATATCATTTGACCCGTTTATCGTGGATAAAGTCATCAATTTCAATAATAGTAGCCATTATATTCGCAATATGTATTGGTCATGTAAAATAAACAGCGTTTTATAGTCACAATAAATGTGCACTGATCTGCAATTCACTGTTCGACTGTTCCTTCTGACTGAACTACTATTCATTATAATAGCTGTTATTTAATTGTATGACTTATGTCACTCGAGATAAGGTCTCTATTAATTTTTTGTTGTTTTTTTAATGAACGTCTATATTACCGCAAAGCAATTACATAGTGATTACATTATTAAAAAGAACAGTTTATCTGTTATGTTTTTATAATTTTATGACATAATCGATGTAAAAATTGAACAATAGCAGTCTGTTATTTGTAATTTTACTTGTTATACATAAATTGTATATACGATAAATAAGTCATGTTACTACTTTTTGCTTTGGTGATGGTAGGTGGGTATGTAGGTATAGGCAAAATCTTGTTGAAGGTTCAGTTTTTGGACGAATAGTCACTTCTATTTGAATTAAAATTATTTAACATTTAAATACAGTTTTAACATTTACATACTTATCTGTATCTATATATTCGTAGTTACATTGCGATGGGCCTTAATAGATCTTAATAGAAAACTTCAATCCGTTAAGATATAGGTAGGTACTTATTATTTATTAGTTTAATTCTTCAACGATATCATAAGCTCTATCATAATTCTAACGTTATTTAGTACTCGTTTTTGATGGTCTTACATCCCACTTATTCAATTGTTAGTGATAATTGCATGCATTTTAAAAATAGATAATAGCTAGAAGAATTTTTATTTTTCTTAAACTAATTCTAATTTAAGAGTTACCTGACCAAATGAAAAATATTTTTTTTTATTCTTCTGAGGTAGGTACATGACATAATATACCTATATAGTTACAGTTGGAGAAAATAGGAGATTCTAGGTCCCAAAACCGAAACAATATTAATAATAATAATAAGTATTAAATTAAAAAAGGAGGAGAATTACAGTCACATACCGACTGGCGGATCAATGCACAGCCTAAACCGCTGATCGTAGAGACCTGAAACTTTGAGGGTGTGTTCTTTGTATGACGTAGGTATCCGATAAGAGACGATTTTCCGAAATTCTATACCTAAGGGGATACCCCTAAAAAGGGGGCAAAGTTTGTAAGGTACAACGTGATTCCTTGGTACATTCAAACGTAAAAAACCAATTAAAAATCCTTTTAGACCAATTTTCGAATTTTACGCGGACGAAATCGCGGGTAGTCATTTTATTTGCTTTTTGACGATCTTATCTCATTGTCACCGAGACAGTATTATTGTGAATCTAGATTTGAATCACGAAATAAAAAGATGTCATCTATTATACACCAAAACCCATTTGGCTTGGGCAGTCATAGTAGGTACTGTAACGTGCAGGATTCGTCCAGCAAGTTGTGTAACCTAAGTGCACGATGATGCGCATAAGACAAACAAAATTAAACACAACATTTTCTCAATAATGACTTTCTCAGCTCAAAAGTTAGGTAGCGAGACGTCAGTTCCGAATCCATAAATCCCTCTAAGGATTAGGTACCTAGGTATATAAAAAAAAATCAAATCAATAACCAAGCGAATCGATTTAAAATAAGAATAGAATTCGATATAGATTTTTCAGTTTCAAAATTTAGGTGATTCGTTAAATAAAAATTACATAAAAATTACTGAAGAAATCATTCGAAGCTCATAGTTTTTATAAACCTAAAAATGATATAAAATGCACTTTACACCATTTTTTACCCAATTTTACCCAGAAATGCTAAGATCTGTTTACGCTTGTTATAGTGTGTAAGAAGAATTAGATTGGTGTTATGTATTCTAAAACGGCACCTGAATCTTGATGGAATGTTAATGTTGAAGTGTATAGTATACTTATTTTATTTTTAAATATTTTATAGCCACTAAAAAGCTCTTCATCATAACATCGTGTAAAATACTTAATATTGAAAGAAACCTTTGAAGTAGATTTACCCCAATCCAAAAACAAGAAAAATGTCTTCACTCTTGTTAGAACTACCGACATGTTAAAAGCCATATAATTTTATGTTAAAGTGAACGAACAAAACACGCTATATAGCCACCTAAGATCATTTCAAATTATTTACGCATAATAAAGCCAACAATACGATGATTCTGTATAGAGAATTGATTAAATTTATCGTCTATACAAATCGTTATAGAATCTTCAATATAGACTGTTACTGTGTTCGTATGTAGGTACTGGATTTGATGCCTGATCTTAACGATCGATGCACAAGTTGAAAAGAAAACTGAAGATGATATTTTCAATTACTTATTCAAAAAGGAAATGCGTAGGTATCAGTGAGTGCTATATCCGCCGTAGTACTTTTTAAGTTAAGTGAAATTTTAGTAAAACATCTTTGATAAAAGTGGAATATAATATAAGTAGTTATGGATTTCTCAAACGTATTATTAAACTCTCAACAAAAATAAATATTGCGGATATACAACGGAGCTATAAACGCAAAATATAATGTACCTATCTATCATTTAATTAATTTCAATTAAGAATTAACAGGATAGATCACTGTCTGTATCATTGACATTTCTCTTTTGTAATACAAGCTTTTTTTTTTTACTTTTTTTTTTACCTTTCGACCGCTTGCGAGTGGAAGTTCATCGTTAGACGTTGTCGTACTCGGGATGAATAAATTGTGACGTCATCGAGGCGCGCCATTCCAGATCAAAGATCGCTTTGCTCCGACTCGCCAATGCTCGCTTCGAAATGCGGGCATAGGGGTGCCACATACAATATTAACTCACAATCAGTTAATTGAACACCGTAAAACCATTAGATACCAACTTAAATTTCAATTTATACACCATTATATTATGTAGGCACAGCTAATACGCACTTTCTGGATCTGAGCTATTCATTTACCATCTGCTATTATAGAATAGAACGTATTATAATAATATCTACATACGTAGGTACATGATTTTTTTAGTAGGATTTTTTTTTTCTAGGTAACTCTACAATTTTCGATACCCACTGTTCATTTTGAGTGTTAACACCGCACCGCCTGAAGAAAATAATTTTTCAATCTCCTAATTCTATCACAAAAATGGATAGGTACCTTAAAATGTTCAATAGTGTTAATTTTAGCTTGGAGCATTGTCTACCCTATAAGAAATGGGGTTTTAAAATAAAATGTATATTTTATATATGTTATTACCTTACCTACTTCACTTTTGTAGTTATCACCGTGTGGTGATTCATATATACGAGCATTTTTGTTTACGTAATAGTTTATAGAAGATCAAGGGGCAGCCCTAAGCTCAAGCCAATGTCCTTTGGTGGTGCGGAGTACAACACAACTTTGTGATGATTTAACTGGCGTACACAACGAGCAGAAATAGTCTTTTCCGACTCAAATGAAATCTGAAATATTAGTTTCGGTGGTCGGTTGCGCACAATTTTGTTGTTACGACCCTTTTCCTATACAATATTTACTACTTTACCGTGTGAAGGATTGCAATAACAGCCATCCAATTAAATAATATTTAAGATCAATTGATTTCAGTAGATTAATGTAAATAATTTTGTTTAAATAATTTAACAGCCAGTAGCTTAGTTTCATTTCCGAGGGCACTGTGTTTGCCTACTATCTCGGTGACTCTTCAATGTCACGACAAACTTTTTTAAGTTTAGTGACATGAAGATTGCGATTTTTGCACCTTTTAATTATATAAATAATAAATTAAAAAAATATATTTTAATATTGAGAGTAGGTAAAGTTAGTTATAAATATTTTACTACACACAGATTTACTTCCAACAACAAGTTTTGTATGTACCTACACATAAGTAACCTATGCAAAGATACATAACACTTCATAATATTATACCTATATACCTAAATATATATGTATGTACCTCAATGGTTTTGCGATTGGAATATACCTATGCATGTTTTGACATTTACAATTTTTGGCCATCAACAAAAAACAAACATATTTAAAAAAATGATTGCAGTAAAAATTTGATTGCCCTGGAAGTGTATGTTTGACAACTTCCCACTTCCCACGTTCCTCTCTTAGCTTCAAATAGTGCGCTTGAGAAATTTAAAGTTGCTATGAAAAACCAATGTGTTGTTCTTGTCGAAAGGGATCATCAACATTTATAATTCTGAAACACTTTATATAACAAAATAAATAATACTATGCGTTTTTTTGTTAAATTAGTTATAGGTAATATGTTTTGAAAATCTTATTCAATTCAAATATACGGGTGGATAATTAAACTAAATGCTATTCTTTCTAGCGTGGTTGCTAACGAGCATTTAAATATAAATATAATTGGTAGTAAAAGCGACGGGGAGTCTCAGTGGTGTCGACAAGTACGTAGATAGCGTGCTACATAGCACAATTTAGGTACACGTAAGCAATTTTGATAATTATAACGCATAACGAGTAGCAATTTCATGTCCTTTATTATTGTGTGCTGTGTGCGTGCTTCTTAATTTTAACATTAAACCACTTCTACGCTATTTCACTTTGATATTTCAAACTAATTATGTATCTAAATTAATTTATTTAATCATTACAACCATTTTTTTCTTAGAAGCGTAGACTTCAAAGATTTCTTTAAATGTTGAAAATTATTATTAAAAATATGTATCGTTAATATTTTACTGCTATACCCAGGTCCGCACAAATGTTTGAAAAATTAAGAATAGATTCTTTTATTATTAAATATTATTTACGCAAGTAGATAGATAATATAATAAAAAAATAACTAAAGTCGTTTCTCATCGTCGCTCTATAATTATAGAGCATAAATTTTTAGCCACTGACCAAACTTTACCCTTACCAACCATAAATAATATTCACAGACATTTCAAGAATATAATTCATAATAAGACCTTAATATTCCGATACGACGGTTGAGCATTAATCAAAAACAACATGAAACAGGTTTACACAAAGGCAAAGAGGCGAGTTAAATAAAATAATAAATATAAGAAGAGGCATTCGGTGAGATTTATTTCGGGGAAAAAGTGAGGTAAGGTAAGAGCGAGGTCTTGTCGCGGCGCGTTTATAAGTCGGCCCGATGTCGGTTCGCCGTGTGTAGGTACCGCCTTAATTAATGTCTCTACATTACTCTCCGAGATATATTGTGTTTTGGCCGGGGACATTTTTAACATACTTTTCCATCCACTTTATATCAGTATATAAAAATATTCGAGCAGTTTTATCGATTAATACTTTATAAACATTAATTTATTTCAATGCGGTTTAAAACATTAAAACCATATTGATTACGAGTAGGTATGCTGCACTAAAAACGGACAGTTAAGTTTGTCAATCTGTCTGTATAAGTGCTTGAACATAATTTATTGATCCAAAACGAGATGCAGATGAGGTCAATGTATTACATGTCTGTGTAGACCGTCGTATATTTGGCCATGGGAAATAATATATAGGTAGGTATGCATTTTGTTCCTAAGTTCACAAGTTAAATAATGCCTTCTCCCAAAACCATTACATCGCTAATTGCTTAGTATATTTGATATAATATGTATAAACTTTACAAATACCTACACATTAAGCAAAATTTACATTTACGGTTGCAAAGCATAATACGTACCTAACAATATAGGGAGGTAGGTAGGAACCTAGTTTTAAAAGAAGTTTATTTCGAACATTAAGATTTTTACTAACGATTATTTATAATAATATTAGCCTAGTGCCGCCTTTTAGACTACTCTTGTATAACAGAAAATCCTGCAATACACGCTTCAGAGGTGAATAATGGAAGCCAGCTGACGGGAGGTGCCTACGCCCGTTGTCATGGCGACCGTGCGAAGGGTGGCTAACCTGCCTCTCCAACATATTATTACGAACCCCAACAAAAAATAGCGAAAGTCATTGCATTGTGAACCCAAATATAGACTCTACCCTGCATAAAAGAAAGGTCCTTTTTATGGATCAACGGACATCCTTCAACTACATATCTCTCCAGGGGTAATTTGGACGCGTGTATTGTATTTTGGGTTCCATCTTTGCTTTTTAAAATTAGAATGGCCCACCCTTCTCTTTCTAGCATGTTCTCGTTATCTATTTATGCTCTTCTAACCGCCCTTACATAATTATTCCATTCTCTGTTTATGACATTTTAAACAGTTTTGAATTTTTTTGTTGAAATAAGTATCGACCGTAAACGTTACCGTGGCAGTAAAAATGCAGTTTGGTTAATTTATAACTCATGAAAATGCAGTAGCAACCGAGTTTTTTTTTTAGCTTACTCACATGATTTAAAACATTATTGTTAATTATTTAAAAAAATAAAAAAACAAGTAATTTGTAGCTCGTAAGTCTTGCAAATGAGTAACCCGGTTAGGTCCGAAACATTTATCGAACAAAGTGTTGTGTTGCATAAAGAGAGAATACGTCTACATTATAATTAATTTAAATAATTGTTTAAAACACAAACCTTATAATATGCTGTAGATTAAGCATTTAGATAATCGACGGGCTTACTGTACGAGTTAAATTACAAAAGTAATAATAATGATTAATTTACTCTCATCGTATTATATTCATTAGATTTTAATATCATTTCATTTCAATATGATCTAACACATTAAATAGGTAACTTAATGATTTCATTAATGAAGAATGAAAGCTTACAAAAAGTTATCACAAGGTTATCACAAATTAAATAGTGTAAAATATTTAGGTAGATAGATAGATAGATAACTCTAACCAAACCAAAAAAAAAAAGTATTTACAAATTTTCTTAAATTTAACTTAAAGGTATACAAAAGGCAGCCTTATCGCTTAAAGCGATCTCTCCCAGGCAACCTTTAAGTGGACAGATTTATAAGAGAGAGGAAATTCGATAGAAATTAGATTTATAAGAATAATAAAAATTAGTTGGTATATATACCTACTTCGAAACCAATGACATTCTATGTATTAAAACATTTGAAATAGTCATTATCATGCAGTGCGACTGTTGTTTCGAACGTGAATATAATTTATAAAATTATTCTTAACTCTATCTTCATCCATTAAATCGTATCCGTACAATTTTAACGTTGGCACGTACCCTAAGTAAGGTACAAGTGGGTACTACCTACCTACCTATACATGGCACAGCATTCCGAGGCCCACCGAGCTCTCGCCGCGTTGGTTCGCTATCAGTTTTATGCCTACAACGACGGGTAGGCTATTTATCTTACCTTATTTATTGTCCGACACGAAAACCAGTTGGAGGCCAGCCGCTTTGATGGAACCCGTATTTACCTGCCTATGTAGACCGGACCTTACATTGTATCTACCAGCAACGTGAGAATTATTAACGAAATAGATATTAATATATGTATATTTAACTCTAAACTAATTTAATTTTAAACGAGGAACATATTTATGCTCTCGATGCACTAATTCATGCTTCATGTAAATATTATAATTAAAAGAAACATGAAGAAAACCTAAAAAGGATCACAAAAGCAACCCTAACCCTTTTACTGCCAAGTTTTGTGGCCTTAATAAGTTAAAGTTACAAAAACATGGTCATTACCTCCAGACCACACGCTTTAGGCATGATTTCTCAGTGTTGGGGGACTCATAGTAGGCCCAAGAGTACATGTTTTGTAGATCGTGATATTACGAAGATGGTGGTGAAAGGGATAAGAAAAACGCGAGTTTCCGCGGGTGACTGTGCTTTATATAATACTAGCTGTGCCCCGCGGTTTCACCCTCCTTTATTTCAGAGTTCCCGCGGGAATCCCGGGATAAAAAGTATCTATATCCTTCTCTGTACCCCTGACCACGCGCATGCTAAATTTCATCCAAATCCGTTCAGCCGTTTTGCGTGATTGAGTAACAAACATCCAAACATCCACACTTTCACATTTATAATATTATAGTAGGATTTGTCGGCCCATCGGCGACAATACCTTGGAAAGGAGCGTTTTTTTACCCTTAAGTATGTTCCGTCGGCGCGTCGGTAACTTGCTTTCACAGTTTATTGATTATTTTGGTGAAAAAACTCACGCAATGTGTTTTTGTGCGTATTTGAAACGATAATTGAATACATCATAGCATCTTCCAATACGTCACATGTTTAACCTTATATGTACATCTGGTATCCCTACCGAATATTTACAGCCTTATTATATTGTATTAATATATTATTTGTTTGAATTCAATGTACGTACATCTCACGAGATTTTATTTTTAACAGCCAAAGGGTTATAACTTTCACAAAATCTCTAAAACGAGCCGTTTTCTCTGCGACAAAAGACACCTTACAAAGAATTCGAAAGTTGCGCAATGCGCAACCCTTTTTACGCATCCCTGACTTTTTTTGTAGAAACTGTTTGACAGTAAAAGCTATTGTTGTTTCATGGTTCATTTGTTATTTTTAACCCTTTCCGTTGCTCTTTGTGTATCGCTAAGTCAGTTTCTCATACAAAATACAAACAAATACAATTTTTTGAGAACCAATTTCTCCTAACTTCCTCGAATCATATACCACCACGGATTTCATAGAGAGGTACTTATAAAACCATTGATGTTTGCGAAAATCTGTTCGTGACTATTTTATCAGTTACAGTAGCCAATGACCCTAAAATTAAGTTTAGTGCCGCAATAAAATTTTAATAACCCATTAAAATCTAAGATGGTATAAAAAGTGAAATTTAATGGTTTTGCTCAAAGCCTTTGCACGGTGAATCCCGACGCAAACTTGAAAATATATGATGCAATTAACTTATTTAAATACTGTTATATTATTTAAATACAATTATTGTAATTGATATTTGATTTATACGCATTTAATAGATATTTATTTTCACCGTGTATCTTACATAAATAGGTGACGATGACCATAAATAAAATCTGTACTTTTTCTTTTCAGGACCAAATGGCTGTCCACGGAGGCGGGGACGACAGACATACACAAGGTTCCAAACTCTAGAACTAGAAAAGGAATTCCATTTCAACCACTACCTGACGCGCCGGCGCAGGATAGAGATAGCGCATGCGCTCTGTCTGACAGAAAGGCAAATAAAGATATGGTTCCAGAATCGACGAATGAAGTTAAAGAAGGAGCTGCGTGCTGTAAAGGAGATAAACGAACAAGCACGCAGAGAGAGGGAGGAGCAGGACAGAATGAAGCAGCAACAACAGGAGAAACAAGCGAAGTTGGAGGGACAGCACCACGGCCACCACGTGACACACCATCACGACCCAATGAAAATGCCCCTCGATAAAGGCTCCAACGACCTCCTAAAAGTCAACAAGGTTCCGACGTAAGGTGTCAAAGCACTTGTTAGGTAATCTTGACTGATTTTTGTATCATATAGTGTGAATATATGAATGCAAGTGTTGCGTCCATACGGACTTAAGGACAGCAATTAATTTCGTATCCACTAGTTTTTATGTTTTGCGGCTGATATTATAGAGTGAGTCTCGTTTTTGAGACGTAATGTGACTTTATTTGTAATGATGTTCCTTTAGTGCGGCGGTTAAGCGTTGTGGTGTTCGCGAGTGGACATGCCGGCTGGTGATGTGCTTGAAGCATTTATTTTGTTGCCATAACCACACATTGTACTGCAATACTTAATATTTTAACAAAAACTTTATGAATAAATTTCATGGTTTACACAGGAACCAGAGTGGAGCTCGGTATTGTTAGTTAAGATTTTTAAAACTGCGAATCTCATAGTATTTATTGCTACCACTTACTCTAATCCTTTATGTTATTCTTTTATTGCGTAGATATTATTATAGTCTGTACATTTTGATGTATATTTTATTATTTGACCGCTTTAAGCGGAATGGTTATGTTTGTCCGTCACATTATTTTATTATTGTAAATTTGTTGTATGTATTTAACAATTTCAAAATGCGTAGTTGGTTTTTATTATTTGATGAACTAGTGGTTTTCTACAAAAGTTATATCCATTATATAAAAATACTGCATATTACTTTATTCTTATTCGACCGCCAATGTTTTTGTTACGTTTTACAACTTAACGATATATCCAACGCTTCGCAACACATTTTTCTTAATCTCAAATACTTACGTCTATTAATTAATAACTTATATCTACCGTAAGTACGTAAATGTATATTTATAACAAAATACGTATCGAAGTACAATTGCAAATAAGTAGATCTTCGTCATTAAACAATTACGTTGTATATTTTCCGTATTGCGAACTATTGATAAATGTTGAAAAAAACTTAGGCGGTATTTTTTATAGTTCTAGTAAATTATCCAATGTCCAGGTTACTTATATAAAATAGAACACAAAAAATAATATATTATTATATACCTAATACCTAATAATGAGCAATCACACAATAAGAAAAATATTAAAATCTCATAACCACAATGTCGAACTAAATAAAGCGTTTAGAACATACAATCCAAAATCATCTCATGTTCAAAATTATATACGTAACGATGATACATATAAAAATTACAGTAATGTGACTAAATATAAATTTTACACGTAATAATTAAAGTTGAGTAGTGTAAGTGTAATATATTATATTAGGTAAATAGATTTAATGTAGGTTGAACTTTTATGAAATCAGCCCCTAGGTTACAATCTAACAGTTAACGATACTGGACATTCGCACTTATTATTATTCCCTATCTATGTAGAGAACTAACGCAATAGTGACCGCAAACAGAATTTTTTGAATGTTCTATTGCTTTCAACAATTCTTCAATGTTTTGTTGAATCCGACTTGTGCCAAAATATATAAGCTACGTATTTAATTTTGACAAAATAAATTAAAATCGGTTCACCGCTGAAGTAAAACATACATAACGAGTAGTTCACAAAACCCAAAAAAATATATACATAATATAGGTACATATTTATGTTCTTTTAAACATGAAATAAAAAGATAGAATTGTAAAAAAATTAGTGTTGATAGTCACCATAATACGTAAATTAATGTCAGGGTAGAATTAATCGGAAATTAAAAAGTATTTGTAAAAAAATAAAATCTCCGCTTGCTATCGTTTCTAGATAGATAGATCAAGTCAAATCTTTCTGTCCACTTATATTCAAAATGTACCCAGTAGATTTAAAAAATTTACATACCTAGGTACCTACTTAACTAAAACGCGTGTCATGATAATAAGTCATTAGCACAAGAAATATGTTCACAGTTTAGTCATAGTAAATAAAGACGGATGGTGCAATTTTTTTTTAAATCATCTCAAAAGATTACTATTTCTTTTTAATGAAACAAAACTTACCGATTTAAAGTATAAAAATTTAAGAACTTCTTTTAGTCTTAGAAATTATTTTATAAAGAAAAATTGCATTGTTATACATCCAAGTTGGTTTTGTATCTTTACTGTGACCATTGCTCGAAATCGTTTAGAAATTCAAGTGCAATAATACAAATTGTTTAATATTTTATCTAATTAATGTACCTTTCCATAATAAAATCCAATAGTTTTCGTGTATAAGATTACCGTACAGATTAAGGTTGTCGTTAGTATTAAAGCTTTATCTCATACCTACTAATTAATTTTATAAAATTATTAATTATAAATATCCTTATTATAAATCGAGAATGGAAAGAAATCGAACAAAATGTACTTAAGTAACATTGGTATAAGTAGGCTTTATACTAAACTATATATGCATATACTTAGTTTAATGAGGTATTTATTGTGTATAGACACATCAATACCTAAAAGTTATTCGTAATTGACCTGAGTGATGATTAGTATTTTTGATCAAATTGAATGCTTGATAATTATTTAATTAACTACGTAATAATTTTATCGTATCTTATTTATCTGAAGTAAAAATCTATCCAGAACAAAGGTACATAATGAAAACAAAATAAAACTTTATTTATTACAATAGATACGTGTATACGAATTAAAATGTTCATTATTATGCATTTTATTTGCAAAAAAAGTTGAATTTATATACATTTTCGTTCCGTTTATGTGAATTATTTAATACTTTTTGATTACAAAAGTTTCATTTTATGTTCTATGGGGCAGTGCAAGTTAGTATCTAACAGTTTTCAAAATCGTAATTTATAATTAACTTTGCATTTTAATTATCAAGTTTAATTTACAACAATAGGTTAAACCTGTAAAACAGTTACGATATTTGCAAGTATGTATGTAGGTAGGAACATTGATTTATGACAGGTTTTCTGTATTGTGTCTGCGTCGTAAAGAGAAGTAATTCGAGTGAAACAATGAGCAATTTTCTAAATAGATTATTATATATAGATACGTCCTCCGTAATATAACACTGTCTTGCCATATTCCTAGTGTTTATTAGATTGTACTCGTATGTAGGTATTACACCTACAAATACCTACCTACATAGACTTCATGATATACCTAATACCTACTTTAAAAACCGTTAGCACAAATCGAAAACGCATATTAAGTTAATTTTTTAATCCCCAAATAGTGTATAATTTAAAATTAGTTACAAATACTCTCTTTAGATCTAGGTACTATTGCAGTTTACCTAAAGCATTGTATAATTTCAGACAATGCGATATAAAAGTTCCGTAAAAAGTTCAGCAAATTTATGTGCAAATTGCTTTAAAAGAAATTTTTTTAATGTCTGTTTTGATGTTTGATTACGATGTTTTTATTAAGTTTCATTCATTATTGTTTTGAGATAAACCGTTTTATTTGGAAAATGTAATAAAAAAATTAAGTTTAACAAGACTTCCTTTGCTTTAGTTATTATTTAATATAGCTACAGCTGTAGTCTATACACCTATATATTTTAAAAATGGTTTTTTGTCAAATTTTATCCTTAATACAATGTGTTCTATACCTATACTATGTATCTTAAAACATAGGTATTTATTCACATTGGACCTACTATGATATTATTATTATGTATTTTCTGAAAATAGTTAATAAAATATGTTTTATGTTTAAGTATACTTAAGAACTGTAAATAGTCGTGAAAAGTTTTATGTGGCGCATTATTATTTTTTTGTTTATATTCATTATACAATATATATTATTATTTTGTTTAATGTTATGTATGTACCTTATTGAGCTGATTTGTAGTGGTGATGCGAGAGCTATTTATGTGTTAAATCTGGCAAATTTAGGCAACTGAAAATGAATTTTAAATTCCCATCGCAAAGGTCAAAATTGGTGAAATGTGTCAGATTGCACATAAGTCGGTCTTCTACTGTACGAATACTTTCGTCCATATTATTTAGAATCCTCAGGAGAAATGCCATGGGATACTGAATTACATTGGCTTACTGGTGCAGAGGGTTCTAGATATTGTGGTCGATCGTAACGACGCCGGTACGATTCGTCGTGACTGTGTCGTGGTATATAAGTAAATAGTTGGGTGATTGTATATAAAGCCCACGTTCGATATTGTAACATTAATTTCAAAAATTCAAGAGAATAAAGAGTTAACTAAATTGTGACTATTTTTTTTATTGACTCATTCGTCAACTCGTACGTGTCAAACTCGTGAGTGCGCGCGAGTTGGCACCTTCCGTTTTTACCTAATTTTTTTGTCGTCAACTCGCTTGTACATGTAAAGTACAGTCAGATAAAGCTTGAAACTAAAAACTATAAATATATTGTCCACCTGGCCGCTGGCTGATTCGGATAAGTAGGTTCGGTAATAATTTAGATGATAATAAGCAAAATGCTGATATCACATATTGTGATATTATTGTTATGTGTAGTTATTTGCTTAGATTATATTATAGAGATTAGACAGTTTAAAATATTATGTGATAAACCCATCGATCTCATATAAAAAGTAGATACACAATCAGCGTCAAAAAATGTCCTCATGAAATAAGCGCCCTCTTGAACATTTGGGTGCGCTTTTAAATACCTTGTCCTAGACTGTCGAAATTCGGTCGTAAAATTTTATTGCTTTTTGTAGATTGATTTGTAAATATAACTTTAAGTCGAGTACTTAAGGTTAAATTTGCATTAATTTATGTTAATACCAACGATAACCACAGCTATAACTACGTAAACACGACTGTGGATAGTTTTTAAGTGAACTTTTGTATGGAACTATGCATCTACGCTGTAATCCATTGGGCACTTACCTGTATTTACAGTGAAATTTCTATAAATAAATAAATAAATAAATCTACTTTTTACACGCTTTTTTATTAGCTTCAGATGTATGTATGTTAGTATGTAACGAAATATTTGAACATGATTTTGACCCCCTTCAAAACGTCGGATTAACTCGAAATTTGGCATACTTATTAAGGACCGATGACAATTCCATATTTTAAACAGTTTGACTCGTTATCCGTACTAGGATAATCAGGATTAGCGATTTTTTTTTCTTGAGACGTGGAGTGTCTTCGTCAAGACCAACAAGGAAAACTACCAGGCACCATAGTTTAAAAAAAAAACAAAAAAATAAACCAAACTAAAAAGTAGAATAAATAATAGTTTGTAAAAAACACCAAACTAAAAGTAGAAAATAAATTGTAATAAATTTGAATTAAGAATAGTGGATAAAAATTCTAAAAATATAAACTATAGTGTAAATAAAAAAAATGTATTTTATTTAAAAAAAAGCGTGGGGTGCTTTTTAAGATATTATAGAAATGATGATCCTTCTACACATATCTGTCAATAAAATATTTATAACTATTGACACCATGCACCCCCCGCTTTTATTAAAATAAAATACATTTTTTTTTATTTGCAATATTATTATTGCTTTTTTTTTAATTTATGTATGTTGTAACTATCCATGTGTTGTGTCAAATAAAGTTCTTTCAATTCAATTCAATTCAATTATTAAATTAAAATTTTTTTAATTTTTTTTTTCTATTTTTTAGTTTGGTTTTCTATAAAAAGCGTGTTTTTTTGTTTTTTTAATTAACTATATGAGATCGATGGATAAACCAAATTCATGAGTCATTGTAATTTTGTTGATTATTGTTATGTTGATTTGTATTTATACATAAAATATCTATCTCGAAAACGATAAGTATTATGTTTTATTTTAAAGTCATATAAATTTTTTATATATTTAAAGTGGGTACCTGCCTTAACATGATATACCTTATGTATATTAATTTTTAAAAATGACTCTTAACTAACTAGCTGACTCTACACATTTTCACGGTTGAGCGAGTTAACGACAAAAAAAGTAGGTAAAAACGGAAGGTGCTTACTCGCGCGCACTCACGAGTTTGACACGTGCGAGTTGACGAATGAGTCTTTTTATTCTATCCCTATTGTATCCAAGAAACATAATAAAAAACGCACTTTCGCGTACCTCAGATATTATTAACTACTGGTGTGACTATAGCTATGACTAGCTATTTTTATTAAATAATTTATTGATTGCTTAATTATATCATTTGACAGAGCACTATAAAGAACGTAGTAAAATGTGCTAAAAATGAATATCGTTTATACAGTGTGTGTCATAATGAAACTTATATTTTAGCCCTGTTTCCCCCTTTTCATCCTTTGGCATTCAATCACCAAAAACAGTATACTACTACTATATACTATGTATAACTTTATATAATCTATATCTATACTTATAATAAAACTGTAGAGAGGTCATTTCTGTACATTGATATATATTCAAAATTAATATTGGAGGATGAATGGTGGTCGATGCTAATGCCAAAAATGCAATCAGTAAATTTTTTGTCTGTTTGTCTGTCTGTTTAGTCCGTCTGTATGTGCACGCATGGGTCAAAAACTACTGAAGGAATTGAACTACTGTAGGGATTGTAGTCCATAGTTCTGGGCAGGTTATAGGCTATATAACATAACGCTAAGACACATAGGAGCTGAGCAGTGACGATAAATTTGAAGCAAGTCTGATGAAAATGCGCTTTCGAGCTCATATCCTCGCATACGTTTACTCAATCACGCAAAAACGGCAGAACGGATTTAGATGAAATTTGGCATGCACATTGTCAGAGGTACAGAGAAGGACAAAGGGTACTTTTTATCCCAGAATTCCCACGGGAACTCTGAAATTAACACGGGTGAAACCGCGGGGCACAGCTAGTATATAATAAGTCTGAATACCTTCCATACAAAAGCTTTCATATTACTTTTTACCTTTATAAGAGTTGAATTTCCAGAAAAAATCCTTTCCTTGTGTTCTTTTAGTGAACTTTTAGACCAAGTAAAGTTAGGACAATTTTAATTTTATATGAATCAATAAATCAAATTTTAACCTAAAACGTCAGTGTTTTTCCTGTGCATGCATAAATTTATGATGTTTCATCGTATCAGGAGGACTCTACACTCTACAACTCAAGATATAAAGTTGAGAAAAAAAAAACCTTAACCTTTCTACCGATTATCCACGATCCACGATTCGACGATCCACGATCTGATGATCCATGATCCGACGATCTACGATCCGATGATCCACATGATTCACTAAGCTGATAACTGTTGAATCACGTAGAGTAGGTAACTATTATTGTACTACCCGGCTGGTTAGTTACTATCTTGAAATTGTAAATCTGTCGCCAAGCACCTAACGGTGTGTTCCGGCAGCCTCACTTGAAAGCCAGTTCCCATCCCCATTCCAGGTCGGCAACGCACCATGCATGCCTTCTGGTGTTGCAGATGTCCATGGACGGTGGTAATCACTTACTGTCCGGTGTCCCACCTGCCCGTTTGCCCCCTATAACATAAAAAAACAAGTATACTTTTTTGTCATCAGCCAAATTACAGAATATTTATGTACCTACTCTCCACTCGCTATTGGCAGATTTGATCTGACTGCCTAAAAGAGAGTGCAACTAAAGTGCAATATAAAGACTTTCCACTATATCTTGAACTGACACCGGGGAGAGTTGGCAGATTTCTTATTAACCTCTACTTGCTACGACCCTGGCAAACTTTATTCGCTTCTTTCAAATTCATAGGATTGCTTTTACGCTCGTTAGTTATGGGTCCCAAGGAAATACGTCCTCTTCGTAATCACCTTATAATCAATTTCATTTTTTTTACGTAAATAGGTTCTTAGTGTTTATCTTTCTTATGAATAAATCGTGTAAAATTTTAAGAATTAGTTAAATATAGTAGGAATTAGTAGAATTAGTTAGTAATTCGTACCTTCTTCCTGTAAGAGGTTCTTCTTCTACTTGAATTTATATTTTGGATTTTATCACAATTTTACCAAACAGTATACTTTACCTAATAAAAAAAAACTTTAAAAATTTTCTGCACCCACCACAAAGTATTTTGACATGTAAATAAATAAAGATGACTTGTGCCAAAATTCAGATTCAATCCTATCAAAAATGTAGGCTTATTTAATTACCTACTACTTTAACTTAACACTTAACTACACTTTATATTTCAATAGGTCAGCGAACCCATCGCAAATATCAGGTAGCCATATAGTAAATATTTACTATTATGTACTCAGAATACTGTTATACAGGTTTCTTATTAAAGCTATTTAAGCCACGTACCTACGTATTAATATAATAAAAACTACTCAAAGTCGGAAACTGGATTCGCTCGCAACTCGCTCTTCTTCGGAACAAGGAGCGGGACAGACAATATTCTGACAGGTGAAAGCCTTTTGAGTAACAAATCTATACTAACATTATAAAACTGAAGATTGTTTGTTTATTTGAACGCACTAATCTCAGAAACTCCTGGTTTGAATTGAAAAATTCTTTCTGTGTTGCAAAGTCAATTTATCGAGGAAGGCTATGGGCTATAATATAATATCATGCTACGACCAATAGGAGCAGAGCATCAAATTATAGCAGGTGAAACCTAGATTCATATAGATACATAAAGATAGAATTCGTGTTTTTTTCCTTTTTTACTTTTTTAGTTTTGAAGTAGGTATTGTTCTTTAATGTGCAATAAAGTATTAAATAAATAAATAAAAAGAAGTAGAAGTTATTTTAATTTGTTTTTTACACAAAAGCTAATAATTTATGTAAGCGATACTGTCTCCCAGCGCCGAGGACGTAGATAATTTATTAACCTAGGTACTTTATAAGACATTTAAAACGATAAGACAAAGTCGTATCAATGTAATCGGTACTACAGTGACAAAAAAAATCCCCGCGTGTTTTTTCTTATCGACTAAGTTAGTAACTTAGCTTGTATCGCACTAAATTTAATTTTATCAGATTCTAAATATTAAGGAAACTGAAATTAAAAGTTAGGTAGAATATTTTTCTTAAAAGCTTGCTAAATAATACCGAATCAAATATTATTATAATATAATCTAACAATATCGAATGAAAGGTAAAGGATATCCTACACAATTTATTTTCAATTAAAAAAAATGTTTTTCAAAACAAACCATACTTGGCTATCTGCCTTATTCATTATTAGGTAATGCCAAATATGTATTAAAGAATAAAGTAAATAATATGACTGCATGAAATAGATGTATCCATGGTATAAAATAAAATTAAACATATTTCCCTACTACAAAACAACGTTTCTATATTATAAAAAAAGTTAAAAAAAACTTGTTATACATAGGTAAGTAGACCTACCCACAAAAAAATATACTGTTCTGTGTTGTCTACTTAAGACAATATTAATTTCCCACCGAATCCAAAGACGTGGCTGTCGTCAAGTCATTCTTTAAGCATTCAATGTCATATATTTCACAAGCAAAAAATTACGCCATAGCATTCTAACAGCGTAATGTCCCTAAATACCAATAACGTTTGTCGGATCCCCGCCAAAAACAAACCATGAGTTATATCCATAATGTATTGTGTTCTCCCATTTTGCCATTCCCCATTCTCCGCAGACACTAGTGCTGTCAAATAAATTTCAGTCCTAAGGAATTCGCTATAGGAGGTGCTTTTACACGTTAAATTCAAAGTCGCCTGCTACTCCCGTCCCTTACTAAAGCAAAGTGTACGGGAAAAGTTTTCGATCCCAAGCAATTTTGAGCTTAAATCGATATTCGCTGCTCACCTTCATTTTGCTCTGATATTTTTTCCAGAGTTTTTGTTGATAGTTTTTTCGAGTGCCCCTATCTTTCTACATTAGCTTTACGACGTCTGATATCTCATGGAACGATCATAGCAAATTCTAATGGCTGTTAAAACTCGCTAAAGGTGCTTGTTACGACCAAAACAAATTCAGTTGCTATTCGATTAAGTTTTATTAATGTGATCTTTGAAGAGTCAGTTTTATATATTGGACATTACTTTTATGGAACAAATTTTTCGAATAAAGATTACTACATATTTGGAATAAAATGATGACTTTTGAAATATCAAATTTTAAATTTGGTAGGTATAGAAAATTATAACATACTAGGCTAAAATGTAGGCACTTACCTATAGGTAAAAAATAATTCTACGTTTACCTATGACTGGCATTGATTTAAGAGTCATAACGGTGATCGATGCAATGTTTATTCTCTCCTTCCAAATGGAAATGGACTGAAAATACCTGACTAATTCATTTAACTAAAATGCCAAATTTATTAGATATTAATAACTTAGATGTACCTAATCACTACATATTATAGAACAAAGTCCTCCACCGATCCTGTCGGTCTGTTCACGATAAACTCATAAACTAATGAACGGATTTTCATGCGGTTTTCACCAATAGATAGAGTGATTCAAAATGAAGGTTTATACTATAGTTTATCCTGGAATTCCCGCGGGAACTACGAAATAACCGCGGTTGAAACCACGGGCGATAGCTAATATACCAAATACCTATAATTCCAGAATTTAGTTAGGTTAAAAGTCCGCTTGTGTAAAAAAAAAAATTATTATTGGTTTAATATTAATAATAATTAATCTACTATTGAGTAATTTTGATCATTTTAAATCTCAATAACTAATTGAAATACTTAACAATATTTAAAATTTGAACTTTAGTTCCATTAAACTGAAACATATAGAAATGATTATAGTCAATTCGTTAAATATATTAGGTAACAAAAAAAAACAGCTTGTAGAAAACAACTCGACGTTGCTCTCTCTCTGTTCCTCTGCTGCTCTCGAGCGCTTGATGCGTTGGATTGGATCTAGTAAGGGATAATTTCATGGTCTACCGCAGGGGATGAGTTCAGTCTCTGTGGGTACCTGTCTACGTTCGTAATTACCTGCGTATAAACTTATAGAATGTGATACTATATAAATTATGTACCTAGGCAAGTTTTTATCAGCATGGCTTTTTGATATGCCTGACAAAGTGATGTGAACTCTCATTTCTACCAGTGCATGTAGTACCTAGTTATCCTAGGTAAACCACGGTGGACGATGGCTAAAAACGATATTTTAAATTTAGAATGCGATTTCGGTTAACTATTTAAAACGTGACATTCTATACTGGTTTTCGGCCAGCATGGTGTCTTCAGTTACCTATGTACCTCTGCTGTCGTTGTTATAAATTTAAAATGGTCATGATACAGAATATAGGTCTTGGTAAAGCAAGTCACCTAGCAAAGGATCTGTAAAAATCCTTTTAAATCTGTGCAACAAAGTTTATTTTAGATGGCACGTGAACAAACCTATAGACAGCCAGACCAACGGGGATTTAAATACAGAAAATCATTATTTTTTACTCTCAATTCTTCTGCAATTTTTAATTTTGAAATATTGAATTCTTTAACATTTACTGAAATACTTTATTTTCTACAAAAATATAGACAAAGTATTTAAAAAAAAAATCATAATACATACAAATAGCTGTTAACTTCTTCGTATGTTTCACTATATCTTATTGTACGTAGGTACATGTTGTATTGTTAAGGTATAAAATGGTGTGTCTTAAAGAGGCAGTATACAAAGTACAGAATAGGTTATCCCAACAAAAAAATTTTCATGTAAAATGTTGCCATGACGAGACCATATACTAGCACTTTCAAAAAGTTATCAGATCTTATGTAGAGCCAAGCTTCTAACTCTACATGCCCTAACTCTATAAGGCCTAACTCCAAAAACTCTACACCTTAGTCAAAATATGTGGCTTGGCCATTTCGCTACATTCACATGGGCCTAAGGTGAAAAATTGATCCATTGTTCATTACTTTTTAACCGACTTCCAAAAAGGAGGAGGTTCTATTTTCGATTGTATGTATGTTTTTTTTTTTATGTATGTTCACCGATTACTCGAAGACGGTTAGACGGTTAAACCGTTTGAAAGGGTATACTCCCAATTAGGTCCCATTGCCACCAAGTCGGGATCTGATGATGGGATCTTGGAGAAATCAAGGGAACTCTTCAAAAATAATTATAGGCACACCTATAGTGATTTGGGTATTTTTTATAGTAAATCGTTCATTTGCTTTTGGAAAACAAAATTTGAGGAAGTGGAACTGATGATAAAGACCACAGATGGTCATCGGAACTACTCAACAATAATACGTATTTCACGGGTTCTGAATCGTTAACTTTAATATGGTTCCTAAACAATTTATGCTCGTCATAATGTATATGGTGAAGTGGAACTGATGGTGATGTACTAGGAGAACTCCTCAACAATTAACGTCCCTGCGTCGGGAAAAGCAATATTTTGTAAAAGGTGATGAGCAGTTGACACTAGGGTATAATTACTTAGAGAAATTACGAACTAAGTCACTTAAAAGCGAAAAATAAAAAAAGATTAAAACCGACTTCCAAAAACACAAAATTAAAAAGCTAAAAATAAAAAGCTAAAAATAACAAAATACCGATTTAATCCAAAATACAAAAAATACACGTAATATTATTATTGGTTTGTGCTACCACTGATCGGTATGAAGTCGGTGACAAGCCAAATATCGAGGGGGTAGATGGGCTAAGTCGACTCCCGCCACCAGCTCTTCGTGAGCAGAACAACCCAAGTGGGCAGACACCAGCGGGCTTGTCACCGAATTCTAACCGATCAGTGGTACCACAAACCAATAATAATATTACGTGTGTTTTTGTATTTTGGATTATCATCAGTGAGTCAGTGACGAAATCGGGGTTTTTTTAGATATTAATAAAATTTAAAGTATGAGAGCTCTGCAATTGAAATTTTATATATTTAATAAGTCTGCTATTGACAACATAACCCGAAAATTTTGTTTATCTGGTATAATCCAGACCCAAGTTACAAGGGTTCCAAAAAACGACGAAGCGCTTCGAGAAGAGATAGGTAGTGCAATGGCGCTTCGCTGGCTCGTCTTGGCGGGAACACTACCGTGCCCCCAGATCGAAGATTCGTATATTGTCTCTTGTATTTACTATTTGCTAATCAAATAGGGATCATAAATATTTTTGGTTTTATTTTTTTAATAAAATGTACATTTATCCGTCATCCTCTGAATAACTATGTGCGTATATGCACATCATGTGGAGTGCTTAAAGTAAAATTTGCAGGATTAAATAGAAAATAATAATTTTATAGTCCGTAATAAGAAGGAAGTTTAAGTACCTACAAGTACCTAATGAAACGAAAAGGCCTTAGCAGAAAATAAAGTTATAAAGTACCTACATCTTCGTAACATTCGTTAGTCTCATTCATCACAAGAGACAAATAAGTTTTACTACCGATAAAGTAAAATTACTGTCTAATAAAGTCGACTTAGCAACAAAGGAAAAATATTACCCAATAGGTACATAGACAATCTTATAATTTACTTAATTTGGCAATGCCAAATATTCCAATCAAAACAGTAATTTTTTTTTTGACGTATCGATAAAATTTATTACTAGTTGTTGTCCCCCACGGTTTCACCCAGAAAAAATTTTGGCATTCTTTCAGGAACTCTTTCTCGGTCATGCATAATATGAAGTGCTAAAATAAATATCCAAATTAAAAAATCATTGATTTTCACATTTTAAAGGAGTTAATCTAGCTTATTACGTATATAAACCACATATCTTAGAAGATATGATTTTTATAACGGTGACGCTGGTTTAACTCTTTTATCGAACTTCGATCAATTGCTTATTTTCATGCTGTTTTTAATATTTTCCACTTCCGAGTGTTATATGGACATGTGAGGAAAGGTTCGTATAAAATTTACTGATAATTGAATAACACTAGTAAATAATTCTCATAACAATAACAGTATCGTTAACATAAAATCGAACGTCTTTCTTAGAGACGTATGTAACGCGTTTAGACGATAACACTTTGTGGAGTTTAGGAATAATCGTAACATCACGATAACACTTCATATCAAATAACAAACGCCAAATTTCATATGGTTAAGATATCATGTAACCCATTCATTATTATTGTTTTTTGTTAATTTCCCTATTTGGAGAGCGTTTCTAGATGAGCTTAATTATGCTTTAAAAGTTTTCGGAAACCTTAGTGTTTATTCGTATATTAGACATGAATGTGCAAAGAAATAGGTAGAAGAGTCGAAACATAAACGAGCAAACATATTTTAAAATAGTCATATGCATAGGAAACGCCGACCAAAACGCCAGTAAGTTCTGACCGGTAGCATTTCGTGAACGTTTTGCGACTGCGCGAAAACTTGCTAATGGCCACATTGATTTTGCAGATAGAAGCCAGGTCGGACTGAGCGTGCAAACCTACCTCTCTTCCTCTATCAATATACGAAACTTACCACCAAAAACTTCCAAAGATACGGGTTATTCGGTGTAGATTGAATATTCCCTATTGTTCAATTCCGATGAGCTTAGTACTACGCGAGCAATGTAGCTAAAACATATCAAATGAACGGTTGAAAACTTGTTTCATAACAAAGGTTAGGTTGTGACCAGATATAACAATAACTATAACGTTATTGGTTATATTCGTTTTAAGTAAAGCTGCCGTTTGTTCTTTACGCTCGATGATAAAGAATTGATATTGGATAGAAAAGTCTTTGGAAATACTATTCAAGTGTCCTTTTGGGAAATGGATGTCTATTATATAACATTGTTTTGTATTTACTGTAAGATGAAGAAGAAGAAGAAGAACGTTATGAATTCAGGAGTTGTTAAATCTTTACAAGATATGTACATACTTTGCAAACTTTTGACATTTTTGCGCAATGTATCCAAGCTTTTTCTAATGTTATTTCAAATAATATAAAAAATATCAAACTTAAGATATTAAACATTAAAAGTAACGCATTGTAATAATTATATCTATTTTTTATAATATAATTTGTATCTATAAGTAGTTAATTTGTTATTTAAAAAAAATAACATATTATGGTTGTTTGTTTTTTATGAGATTTGGTCATAGAAGCCACATTAAATTTTATTATAGTACGTACTTCTGTTATTTTCAGCCAGGTGCCCTTTAAATTTATTTTTAATATCACAAATTGCAATGACTTTGCAACTAAGTTTACAAAAAACTACAGTAAAAATTATTTTAAACACTGGTGGTATAAAAAAACGAATGATAAATAAAAAATTGATCATAAATTGTTAAAATAAAAAAGAAATATTGCAGCATTAAGACGACTGTAACAGTGTAACTAATAAATTCTTCTCTAATTGGTTGTTTCTACGTAAACGATGGTAGGTGGTAGATGGTGGATACGCGAGCGCAATATCAGGGGTATTATTCGTTCACTTAACTATCCCAACACAAATTACGACTAGCCAGCTCGTTTTGTACTATACCGGGCATCGTGTGAGTCGTGCCCCTCTTGTCACCATTTGCTAAGAACCGAGTACAGGCTCAAGTAACTGGAAGAAAGCAAAGTTCAAAACAAAGCGACTCAAAGCGGGGAAATCACTCACGGTGTGCCTAAATATACGGAAATAATATAAATTAGCATGTTCTTTGATATCTGGAGGCACGGCAGTGTGTAAAGCCAAGTTCTGACCGAAAGAATGCGGTATTTATAAAAGCTTATTTTCTTTGATTTAACTTAAAAACCAACGATCCCATCAAAAACATTTTTATGTAAAATGTTGCCATGACTCGCACTGTCAAAAAATCACTAGATCTCATGTAAAGCTAAGCTTCTAACTCTATATACATACACGCCCTAACTCTACTGCATGGGTTTACTTCATAAACTCTACAACTTAGTCAAAATATGTGGCTTGGCTATTTCGCTAAATCCACATGGGCTAAGGTGAAAAATTTATCCACTGTTCATTACTTTTCTGATAAACAATATTTCTTTTAGTAACTTACGTAACGGTCAAACCACGTATTTTGACTAAGGTGTAGAGTTTATGAAGTTAAGATCTTGTAGAGTTACTATTGGTGACATTTTACATGAGAATATTTTTGGTGGGATTTCATTTCTTTTTGTAAGTTGCTTGTGAAAAATTCTTTTTTAAGTGTATTACATTATTTTTTATTATTATTTATAATAACAAGGAGTTACTATATCAATTTTCAGACCTCTAGCGTCAAAATTGCGGAAGTCTTATATAAACTTCCATCCCCTAGTTTAAGGAGTTGGGGAGTAAAAGTTAAATTTTTTTTTTTGTTGTTTACTTTTGTTGTTTGGTGTTACTGGCTTATATACCAAATTTCAGTTTTCTGGAATATTAAGAAACACCCTAAGAATTTTGATGATCATTAATGAAGCAGTGACGTATTCGGAGTTTTTTAGATATTAATAAAATCTAAACTATAAGAGTTACACAATTAAAACTTAATTATTTTTTTAAAACCGCTATTGACCACACATCCCAAGAATTTTGTTTATCTGGTATAATCCAAACCCAAGTTATAAGGATTCAAAAAAACGACGAAGCGCTTCGAGAAAAGGTAGGTAAATGCCCTTCGGCTTCTGGTCGCTCTACAACCTCATAGAGTAAAATTTTGCTAGCTGTACGCATTACTTCCCGCGCGCTACTTGCTGCCGTTCTTCACAATGCGTCAGACGAATTAAAACTTCATAATTGAAATAATAATTGTTATTTATTGGAATAAATTTTAATTTGTATATTATAAAGTAAAAAAGAAAAGAAACTTTAAAGAAAACAACTGCTATCTAAACACGCCTTAAACTTTAGAGCGTCCAAATTATTAAGACCTCTCAAAATACGTCTCGGATTCCTTCTTTTTCATCTTCGCCACCAATATAGAAGATCACGGTATGTCTTATTTATTTGGGTATTCTAGCCTTGTATGTGTGCAAGGGATGTAGAGAGTGTAATAGGCCAGTTGCGAGTGTGTACGCGTTTGGTGCACCGTACCTACTACATCTACCTAAAACTGTATACGTAGCAAGATATGGATTGGACAGTGAGTAAGAAAATTAAAAGAAACGAATTGGACAGATTATATAATAATGTGCACATTTATACAATATTTTTATATAACTTGTTCTTCAATTTACATAAAAATTAACATGTTCAGACTGATCAACTTATTTATCGACGCAACAGCCAGGCTTGAAAATAGGTACGCACAAATCTTCCTTTTGTAATGTATATGCACACTAAGAAAGGACTTAAGGAAATTCAACCCTAAGGTGGCAAAGAGGGGGAGGTGGGAGGATTAGTTTTGTGCCAGTAGTTTTGAAGTTACAGCTGTTATAAAACTTATAATATATTTCAGCTCTTTTTTTTCGTTAAGACATAGATATTGCCAGATTTGCGAAAAAAGGCCTAAAATAGAGGTTGATAGTTTTTGATATTCTTTTCTAAATTAGGTATTGCGTGCACGCATTTGATCAAAGAAAAGTTTTTGGTAATTCAACCCTTAAAGTGGGTGGAATGTGGGTATAAATATTGGAAAAAATATGGTAAGTTTACATCACACTAGTTAAAAAAGCGTACACATAATCAATATTTCTTTTGTTCTCTGAGACCCTGAAATATTTTATAAAAATCAAAAACTTTGTATATTTGAACTGTATTTTTAACTGATGAATTTTGAAGAGGACTGTACCTAAAAGAGGGTTCACTCGCTATACAAGTTCGTAGTCCAACAACGAAACGTCGTACAATAATACAACAGAACGATACTAAGAACATTCTGCAATCCAAAACTCAACCGATTTTGCTGTATAACAAAACGTAGCAATTTATTTGCTCTTCCTTGCCACTTAGAACATTTCGTTTCTAATGTGCGTGAAAATTTCACAGTTCAAAATTGTAACGTCATAAGTCAACGAGATCTCAAAGTCCGATACGACCTTTCAACTCAACTGTTCTACTTACACATACAGCCTTATCTCGCCTGTAGCAAGGTGATTTACTATAATTACAAAGATAGCGGTAGATGCCTTTTGTTATAATTTTCCAGGCTGGCTGCCGGCCGTTTTCCCGTGAAAACTGAGGGAAACGGCCACCATTTTGTAATGTGCCTTGTTTTTTGATAAGGATATTAAAATAATGGCGAATTCTAAAAGGTTCTTTTGTATGTATAGGTAGGTAGGCACGTATATTCAGCCAGTAAGCGAAAATTTTGCATAATAATTGAATTTGTCGGCCAATGATTTTTAATTTTATATGGGAAATGAGTAAGGGATTTTGGCTTTAGAACAAAAAAAATATAAAATATAAGTATAGGTAAAATTATCTTAAGCGACTCCAAAACTTCTTTCTTAAAAGATTCTAAATAAATTGTAATAGAATAAATAATAACTTAAGAAAATGAACGATTAGAAAATATTCTTGTATTAATGATTCATTAATATGAATATATGTATGAAAAACGCCATAAAGTAAATTAATTTCATATTTACGACCTGCATAACCGTAAGAAATAAATCAAAGCGGACTGATAAGATTATCAAATTACGAAAACCTAGTGATTATGAATTTATTATATTTTATTAAAGTCATATGATCTGATTTAATGTTGATAGTTATATTATGAGCGTAACCAAATGCATTTTTGCACTTGGGTTAAAATAAATATGTGAATTTTATTAGATAAACCTTAAATTATAAACTAATGAATTAAAATCCCTTAAATTGAATACAGAAACTAATTCAACCGCACCAAAACTGTATATATCTACTACAAGAGCTGCGATAAAAATTCTGCATCGTTTTTGACGTCAACAGCCCGTAACGTCTTCCATTCAATTGCATGGAAAATCGTTGGGATTTCATCGGCCCATTCCACTGCTAGCTTTACTTGTCCTTTTTCTTCGTACCTACTTCCTAGTCAATAGATAAGAAAGAGATATTCGTTCATTTTAAGGTAATTGACAGTAATATAGAAATAGTTTAGTCTAGACAGTTGAGAGTTAGAGGCGTGATGCGCCATGTTTAATATAATTATATTAGCATTTGATATCAGGTAGGTTTATTTAAATTTGTTAAACTTAAATAACATTTGATAGCGCTGAAAATTGCTCTGTTGTTTACAAAAAAATATTTGTATTACGTATAATAAGAGCTATTTCTATTTATCATATTATTTTGCAATATAGGTAGTTATCTACTGAAAAAAAAATATTATTTTGGTCTTGTAGGTATTATTTTCATTTCAGTAGTCACATTTTTATGTTTAATTAGGTATTTAGTTTTTTTAATTATATTATTAATATTAATTTCAACATACCTACTCATATTGTATGAAGTTTTTGGATTGTCCATAGTCCATAGTCGATTATAAAATTATAAAACCTCCTCCTTTTTTGAAAACTGTTAATTAGTTACGTTTCTTACTAATCTTCTTCTATTATTTTAGTTAGGTACCTACTACTCTCAATTGCTTTTAAAAAGTCAATTAGTCGATAAAGAAGAAAACACCCACCTGCGGTCAACTTAAAACAAATACACAACTCTACATCCACCTGTCAGGACTTTATGCCCCTATAAAACGTCACAAGCACCCATAAAAAGTGTTATTACCTATTAATTTCACACCACATTAGCGAAACATACAATAAAACTTCAACATTTGGGCCGGTGACAGTGATTTCCAGTTTTGTGTTGAGGTTTAGCGCCATCTATTGGTGGCGAGCAGTGGCCTTTGGCAGAAAAAGATTATAGCTTTTATATGGACGAGTTTACGACATCGTAAAAGTATGTCGTAAAAGCTTAAGGGCACACACGCCCTCTGTTAATCGCTCAGAAACCTATATTGCGGTGAGGCCTCGAGATAGATTGCTTCTATGAACGATTGCTACGCCCTGACCGGGTTTTCTACCGTTTTTGTCTAAAAATTATATTTGGTGTAGCAGTATAATATTTTGGTTTACGTTCATATTTTCTCTTGATCGTTTCGCTAATAAATCAATATTTTATACCTACTGCTACTCTTTTTATGATTTACCTAATACAAAGTAGGTTTGCTTATTAATTATTAGATACTTTACCTCTTTTTCAAATTTCTCAAATTCCATTGATAGTAAAAATATTAGGAGACAATAAAAAAGTTCAGGAACAGGAAATTTACTAGTTTATGTAACCTTTTTTTAAATATTTCTTTTAAATTATTTTCTACAACAGAATATAGATGAATGAATATTAAAGTAGGTACTCATAACCACTAACAAGCTACGTGAACGTCAATACTACTCAAATATAAAAAGTTTATAACATTTCCCACTCAAGCTCAAGCCACCCCAAGATCGTTAAATTTTTATAGACTCGAAACAGTGTGACTTTAAAAATAGGTAGGTATACAAATTTATGGTCACTCAACTGGTAACGATTATTCAACACGTCGTAACTGTTTTATTGATACCATGTAAACAAAACATCAATTCAGATTTAAGTATACGTAAGAATGTATTATGATTCATATTGAATCCATTTTCTTTTATAATATTTATCATAAGTTGTGGATATAGTAATAGGTAATTAATTATTTTGTCAAATTAACGATTTGGATCATCGTTATTGAATAATATAATTTTCCCCAAATAAAAAACTAAACTGACGCTAAAACAACCGAAAATAAGTAAACAACAGCTCTACCATGGCTCTACAAATGCTCTACCAAAGCTTTGGGAGAGCTTTTGCCGCACTCGGTGCTTCCGTATCATACAAATATCAGCAACATCTTTTGTCAATAAGTGACAACGGTTGGACTGCATAATGCACTTACAACTACAGCCTTCTTAAAGTTGCACGCACAATCGCACAGATGGCAGAATAGAATGTTTATCCGATCTGCATGTTTTGTGATGAACAAAGTCAATTAGCTAGTAGTGTGCATTTTAAATAATTGTATGACTAATAGATGGCGCTATTTTTAAAATATTTATTATACTCTAAATTTTTCTAGTGCTGGCTATTTATTACTCTGAGGTGCTGGGTAAAGTAAGTACTAAAGATCGATCAGATCATAATATCGTAGGAGTTGATTATTTTTAATCGTAGAGATTTTTATAAAATTACTAGCTGTGCCCCGCGGTTTCATCCGCGTGAGTTTCGGAATTCCCGCAGGAACTCCCTTTAGGGTGATGAAAAATAGATAGTAGCCGATTCTCAGGCTTACTGAATATGCATAAAAATTTCATGAGAATCGGTCAAGCCGTTTCGGAGGAGTATGGGAACGAACATTGTGACACGAGAATTTTATATATATTAGACTATCATTTGCTTATTGAGTCTGCAATTTGGTCTAAGTACCTACATTTTCAGATTTTTATTTTGTATTTAGAAACTCACATCTTTATTCAATACTAGCTGCTGTGCCCCGCGGTTTCACCTGCGGTAATTTTGGAATTCCCCCAGGAATTCTGGGATAAAAAGTGCCCTATGTCTTTTTCTGTACCCCTGACAACGTGCATGCCAAATTTCATCCAAATCCGTTCAGCCGTTTTTGCGTGATTGAGTAAACGTATGCGAGGATAAGAGCTTGAAAGAGCATTTTCATCGGACTTTTTTCAAATTTATCGTCACTGCTCAGCTCCTATGTGTCTTAGCATTATGTTATATTGTCTATAACCTGCCCAAGAGTATGGACTACAATCGTACCAAGTTTGGTTAAAATCCCTTCTGTAGTTTTTGACTCATGCGTGCACATACAGACAGACAGACAGACAGACAGAAAAAAATTACTGATTGCATTTTTGCCATTAGTATCGATCACCATTCATCTTCCAATATTAATTTTGAATATATATTCAATGTACAGAATTGACCTCTCTACAGTTTTATTATAAGTATATAGACTAGCTGTTTTCCGCGGTTTCACTCACAGTAATTTCGAAGATCCTGCAAGAGTTCCGGGATCGAAAGTACCCTATGTCCTTCTCTGTACCCCTGACGATGTGTATGCAATATGACAGACAGACAGACAGAGTTACTTTCGCATTTATAATATTAGTAAGGATGATTATTTTTAATCGTAGAGATCTTTTTAAAATTACCTAATACTATCATTTGCTTATTGAGTCTCCAATTCGGTCTAAGTAGGTACCTATCTTTTTTCAGATTTTTATTTTGTATTTAGAGACTTACATCTTTATTCAATAGGACTAGCTGTGCCCCGCTGTTTCACCCGCAGCAATTTCGGAGTTCCTGCGGGAATTTCGGGATAGAAAGTAAGTACCCTATGTCCTTTTCTGTAATTCCAAATTTCTTTCAAATCAGTTTAGCCGTTTGTGCGTGATTGAGTAACAAACATCCAAACATCCACACTTTCACATTTATAATATTAGTAGGACTAGCTGTTCTCCGCGGTTTCACCCACAGTAATTTCGAAGATCCTGCAAGAATTCCGGGATCGAAAGTACCCTATGTCCTTCTATGTACCCTTGACAATGTTTATGATAGTATAGGATCCCGCTATACAACGACCTTCACCGAGATGCTTATTTAATGAGACGTATTTTTTATGTTATTAAATATGCCAATAAATATATCCTATATGGGTTGCCTAACAAATTTCAGTCCAGAGTATTTTTAATTAATAATTTTTTTTTTTTTTTTTTTTAAACATTGCACCGGTGTGATTATTAAATAAATTTGATACCAATCGAAAGTTTGAAGCCCTTAGAATATGCAAACGTTAGGTTGCCTATTTTTTTCCGGTCACAACCACGGGTTGCCAGGTGTAAACAGGTAAATCTATACCTACTAGCATTTTGCAACGGTCTGATTATTGAATCAAACTTAGATAAAATGAAAGATTATTTCATAAGGAACACGGTGGTATAGGGTTGCCTGCGAAAAATCAGTCCCGAATTACGGTTGTCGAATTTTAAATAATAAAATATCGCTGCGAGTGAATGCGCACTCTCCTTCTTTAAATGGGCGGACTTTAAACAGCTGCTACGCTGCGTCCTTTTCTACCGCATGGGATGGTTGGTCTGGGACCTCTCTCTCACACACATTCACTCGCAGCGATATTTTATTATTTAAAATTCGACAACCGTAATTCGGGACTGATTTTTCGCAGGCAACCCTATACCACCGTGTTCCTTATGAAATAATCTTTCATTTTATCTAAGTTTGATTCAATAATCAGACCGTTGCAAAATGCTAGTAGGTATAGATTTATTTGTTTACACCTGGCAACCCGTGGTTGTGACCGGAAAAAAATAGGCAACCTAACGTTTGCATATTCTAAGGGCTTCAAACTTTCGATTGGTATCAAATTTATTGAATAATCACACCGGTGCAATGTTTAAAAAAAAAAAAAATTAAATTATTAATTAAAAATACTCTGGACTGAAATTTGTTAGGCAACCCATATAGGATATATTTATTGGCATATTTAATAACATAAAAAATACGTCTCATTAAATAAGCATCTCGGTGAAGGTCGTTGTATAGCGGGATCTTAGACCATGAAAAATTTCATAATGATCGGTTAAGCCGTTGAGGCGTGAAAGCGTAACAGACAGACCGACAGAGTTACTTTCGCATTTATAATAATATTAGTAAGGATTCATGCGATGTTTGCGATTACGAGTTTGCGAGTTTGAGCAATGAGGAGCTACCTTCCTACCTACTTGATTTCTGGTGTGTGTGAGTTAGTTACTTGTCTACTTCAATAGTATAAGGGTTCGCGGATATTGATTTTTCTCCTAATTAAAACCGGGGAAGAAATAACAAAAACATAGAAAATACACGATTTAAATTTCGATAATGCCCAAGAATACATACAAAAAAACAGCAAGTTTTGAAAATAAAGGCACCACAAGGTACCAACGTAATGATGTTAAAAATGAGACAGGATAATGTATAAAAAACGTAATTAGTTAGGTATAACAGATTAGCATCGTAGGACACAGATAGGCATTGACAAGCTGTTCCCCGCTGTTTCACCCGCGGTTAATTCGGAGATCCCGCGGATATTCCGAGATAAAAGTACCTACTACCCTTTATTTTTCTTCTGTACCTATAGGTATAACCTTGACAACGTGCAGTAGTATGCAAAATTTAATATATTTTCACCACGGTAATTTCGAAGTTCCCGTAGGAATTTCGAGATAAAAATTACCCTATGTACTTCTTTGTACCTCTGAAAACATGTATGTATGCAAAATTAAGGTTAAGGCGTTAAGGCGTGAAAGCGTAACAAACAAACAAACTCATTTTCGCATTTATAATTTAGTAAGGATATTTTTTTTATAAGTTCATCATTAGTTCCAATAATATAATAGCACCAATAATATAATACTGATTATATTAAGGATAGGACTGTGAATCCTAAGTCTTCCTTAACAAACTATAAAACAAATAAATCTTACTATCTTGCCGCGATTAGTTCGTTCAATCTGAAAATATAATTAAACTTGTAGAATTCTCAATTCTTCTATTTATGACTTCAAATTGAAGAGTTACTTGTGAAAAATTATCTTACCTTGATAATATAATATTAGACATTTAAGGCAAAAAACTGGGCAAATATGTAATGTCAATATATTCGATCATCATCTTTAAAATCACGTCACTGTTTAAAACAATATTACTTAGTTATATTTTAAAAACAAAATATTGAAATCCAAATGCTTAGTCCATCATTACCACTTTACAAAACTCAACTAAAGAAATTTTACAAATAAACCTTTGGTGCTAAACAATAACGGTAAGCAACAATTTTATGGATTTTTCTTTATTACGTTATCTCCTCGCCTTTGAAAGTCGCCGCCGCTTCTAACGGTTCAATCATGGAAAAAAACGAGACATTTTGTGGCTGTTTTTACAAATTGTTATATTGTTTCAAATGACCGAATACTGTGGTTGTAGGTACGATATAAGTAATCCCAAAATAATAGTAGGTATAAATAAGTATTGTATTAGTAGACTTTAATTATATCTAAGCAGTAATACTAATGTACTATACTAGTGTAATATATTACACGCACAGCTGATAACATTTAAATTTCTTCTAAAACCTTGATATAACCTTTGCAATGAGCTAATTAATACCTAACTACCTACCGAAATTATTTGATGATGTATGATTTGCATGTGAGGATTATTTATCTGGTTTATACGATCTGGTTGTACAATTTTTATCAATATATTATAGATCATATATATAAAATATGTACTCATAATACCTTCTTGTCTCGAAACAAATTATTTAAGACAGTAATATTTTAATAAATAAATTAGTGACAACCCTAAAAAATCCATACCTATTCATATCGTCTTTTCTATTCAACTCATTCATGTCCCTTTTAGCCCTCTCTTTGTCCCTATTCATACATGACACGTCCCGATTCACCCCAAATAACTAAAAATTCTTAGTGTCTATCTAATTAATCAAAAAACATTAATATCAATTAAATATTTAGACTTATCTTTATTTTATTTGATAGTCTCAGCACTTTATAAGTTATCTTTAAAACACACACCTTCACAAGAGTCGATACAAAATTTATAACACCAGTTTCTGAACACGTATTTTGCAGGCATCACGAGGGGTTACCTTTAAGGAAGATTTTCGACAATTTGTAGCTAATTTCATTGTTATTCAGTGTTAGTAGGAAAAAATTTTAATAATCTACTTTAATTCTACACAAAATAGTATAAATTGTACCGAAGTGGTAACTAAAGAATTGGATTGATAAACTTTTCCTAGTTTTGTCCCTATTCACCCCCCTTGATCCCTATTCACCCCATGAGTAGCGAGGTAAGATGGGGAATCTTACCTCGCTACTCCGTCTTACCCCGCCTTCCCCTACCGTTAAATGGGGTGAATAGGGATCAAGGGGGTGAATAGGGACAAAAATAGGAAAAGTTTATCAATCCATCTACCAAAATAGATAATGCAGTGTCACTAGAAAATATATTGTTTTGCCATCTGACGGTATTTAGTAGTACTTATCAGTATCATAAAAAGTTTGGTCGTAGGAGTGCACTTTTCCATTTGGTAAGTATGTTTATTCAATTTTATGTGGTTTTATCTAACTTTTGATGTATATAAAGTGCGTGACTGTCCATAATATACGTTATACAAGATGCGTGTCATATTTTTTTTTATTAATGTTTGTTTATTTTACTATACTAAACTCAATAATTCGTTCCGATTTGCTTTGATTTATAACCACAAAAAATTTAATATAACTTATAAGTCCAGCTTGGGAAAGATTTATTTATTTATTTATTTATGGGGTAAGATGGGGTACTCACTTGCGGGCAAGACGGGGTTGGTACCCCATCTTACCCGCTGATTTTTTATTTTTTTGGATTTAGTTTTAAATCAAAATTATCGTTAGTAATTGGGTAGTAACATCGTCAGCTCCTGATACTCAAACGGCCACCTGCACTTCCTTAAATTCTTCAGCAAACAGTCTACCTCAACCAACAGCCTTAACCTCATATCTAGAACAGCAAGCAACAGTAAATGAACCTATGGATAATGCAGCATTCCATCTGGTTATCCCGAAACAGTTAATGCCTTATCCACGAATGGCCGAAAAAAGATGAAGAAAAGTTCGAAGAAGAGGAAAAGCAGCTATTATCACTGCTTCTCCATATAAAACCGAATTAAAGGAAAGACAAAACAGTAACAAACCGAAACCAAATGTAACAAACAAAAAGAAAATGAAAAAAAAAACAATTAAGAGAATTCAAAAGACTAAGAAAGCTGATGAACAAGTTCAGATATCAGAAGAAGAAGACACAGAATGTCTACTGCCATGGCTTGTATTCCGAGTCTACTGAAGGATGGATCACTTGCCAGACTTGCGGTAAATGGGCGCATTGTGACTGTGCAGGAGTGGAAGATAACGATGATGAAGCCGTCCATATCTGCCCGGTTTGTGAAGATGATAACGTTTAAATATCCTATACCCCATCTTACCCACGGGGGTACCCCATCTTGCCCTATAGGTGGGGTAAGATGGGGAGATTTCGTTATTTTTTTAAAGTTGGTATTTTTATAAGAAGAATTATATTTTTTTGTTTTAACTGATTATAATTAAAGGGAGAAAGACTGATTAATTTTTCAATAAAAGTTCCTACATTGTGCAATTAAAAACGGATGATTTATCCATGAATTACCTTAAGGTCCCCGTCTTACCCCATCTTCCCCTACCTACAGCAGGTATAAGCTCATTTAACTATTTATTAATAAGACCAATACCATTAATAAGACCGATCTCTCCACTATCTTTAAACGAGCAATTCTTGTATATATGGACATAGATAAGCAATAGTGTGTTAACCCACACTGGAGAAATATTGAGTAAATCGTGTTTTAAAAGTAGGAGCGCCATTTTGTATCAACATTTTTTATGTTCAATATTTAGTTACATATTTAAGCAATGTAATAAGGTAAACAAATAATTAAAAAACTTTCCCTAACTCTCAATAAATTGTTCTGAATCACTAACATAATTTTGTGGGTTAACATGTTATTGCTTATCAGCGTCCATATAATACTAGCTGTCTCCCTCGATTTCATCTGTGAGAATTTCGGAGTTCCCGCGGGAATTGAGGGGAAAAAGTTCTTTGTACCCCCGACAGTAGTTTACGGTAATTAGCTGTTCCCCGCATTAATTCCGGAGTTCCCGCGGGAATTCCGGGATAAAAACTATCCTATCTTTTAAGTTAGACCATATTATAAATGGTTACAAAATTTTATCAAAATCCGTTCCGTAGTTTCGGAGTCCATCGCGGACAAACAACGTGACACGTGATTTATATATATAAGATAAGATATATCTACTATCTTTAAATGTGCAATTCTTCTATATAATCTGAATCTCGGAAACGGCTCCAACGATTTTGATGAAATTTGGTATGCAGGGTGTTTCGGAAGCGATTAATCGATCTAGCTAGGTTTAATTTATAGAAAACGTCGTTTTATCCGTGTTTTCAGGCAATGAAAAATGAGTGTTTGTTTTTCTACGTAAGAACAGATGGCGCTATACACAACGAGTGATGCTCGGTGACCCAGATATTATTAACATATTAATAAAAGATGTTTCTCTCCGTTCACCACCATAATATAATATATTGTAGATATGTAATATCCAACCTATACCTAGATGAGGGAAGATGCTGACTTAACACATACGAGATACCCGACAAGCGCAGCAAGTCGGACTCAAGCACCGAGGGTTTCGTACAAATTTCGATTTATTTGAATAGTTCGTCCAACGCGGGATTCGAGTTCGAAAATTTGGAAAATTGAATTTTTTAATATTATTATTATTATTAATTTACAATTTTCAGATTTTTTCCCTTTAGAAGACACCGGGTCAACGGGAAGTATTCCTACCCTATAGTTGTAATATCTTTTGATTGTGTTTACTTAGAAGTACGATTTGGTCACAACTCCAAGAGATTGCAGACCTGATTATATTTTGATATTAATTTCAAATTGATTCCTTAACGCGTTTATGAGAAAAGGGCTCTCTCCGGGGAAAAATCTTTATTAAATATTTTATTGTTGAATTTCGAAAGATTCGTTTTTATTGAGTCTTTTCAACGCAAAAGGAAACTAAGCATTGTCCAGACTTCATGTTTCTAGCTTCAATAATATGGGCTGGCTGTTGATGAGTCAGTGAGAAAGCTCACCATATTAAATTTTATGGAGGTTAAAGGGCCTATATAAAACTAGCTGAGCCCCGCGGTTTCACCCGCGGAATTTTCGGAGATCGGGCAGGAATTCAAATTTTCAAAAATACTTTCTTAGCGGATGCTTAGTGCTTACGTCATTATAACCATCTGTACCTATGCCAAATTTCAGCAAAATTCGTTTAGTAGTTTCGGCTGTGCGTTGATAGATGAGTCAGTCAGGTTCGCCTTTTATACCTTTAATTAGATAACAATAATAATAATTTCTTTTATTCACAATATAACAAAGTACATTATATTGTAGGTAATTCGATTAGTACTTCTCATAGATATGATCACCGTCCTACACTAGGTATAATCCTGTACTGTAGGGTTACTGGAGCTTCCGCTGAGAAACACTGCTCAAATTGTACACATTATAATATAAGAGTAAACATAAAAAGGCAAAAACAATCTTTATGTATAAGTGTATTAGGTCTCGGATTTATCGTCTTTTAAGAATGTAAGTGTGTATTAGTGAAACTGTGTAGTGTTATGTCTATGTTTTGTGTGTATTATAGATATTTAACCTAAAAGTGTAGATTATAGATTATCGTCTTAACTTATTACCTACGTAACGAGACTGCAGAACTTTATACCTGTACCTACCTGCAGTTAAGACCACAGAGATATGTAGATGTAAACGTACCCATGTACCTTGATCAACGAGCTATCAAACTCTGATATTTATTTGACAATAGACCTCATTTCACAATGGACTCTCTCAAACGTCAATATAAGGTACAAAAGGTTTTCTAAGATTGTATTTTTATAATAACAAGATGGATTAATGATGTCACAAAGATGGTGAAGTACGTGGGGCCTGGCTGTAGATTAAAGTAATGCAGATCCATTCATCGTGGAGCTCTTTGCTGGAGGCCTGTGTCCAGCAGTGGACGTATAAGAGCTGGTATGAAGTGATGATGGCTACAACTTAATTTAGTGAAACGTTCCGATCGAAGAAAATGCCTAGTTCTACCTGCTATAAAAAATCATATTACTTATACATTTTTGATGATAGTTCTGCAGTATTGCAACATAACATATTAGTAGATAATGCACCGAGGGGATAAAGCAATATCTTACGTCATGGGCGTTATATTAAGTACTCATATTGGACCCTGAGCGTAACTAGGGACTCTATAGTTACTTAGTTATATAGAGTCCTGTGTGAAACCACTCGCTTCAAGCCGCCCAAGACGAAGACAGGCTTTATCCATGAGGTGAATACTTTAATTTTGATACCTACCTAATAGCTAGAGAGCTGGTGGCAATTTAGGTACTATATGATTTCATCGTCGTTGATACTAAGACGTAATGTAGTCTGGACTTATATTAACTAGAAAAAATAGGTGGCGAGCTTAGGTAGCTCTGATTTTTTTTTTATAAATAATTTTTGAAATACTAAAAAAAAAAAACTATCATAAATTATAGTATCGTTTCTGTCATCAATTATAGCTCATGTAATACGTTTCATAGATAGTGAAATTAAAACTGGCAGAAGTCAGGATGGTGCTGCTGACTGACTGGTGTCGCTGATGTTATAAGGAGTAACTTAGGCTACTTTTATTTTAGAAAAAAAATTGTTTCTGCGGGAATCCCGAAACTCACGCGGGTAAAACCGCGGGGTACAGCTAGTGTATTATAAACATTTTCTCGTTACATTAAGAAAGAATGGGATAAAAACATTGTACATAAGTACCTACCTAATAATTTAAGTTACAGAATTGTGCGTCGAATTTCACAGCATTTTTCTAGATAAGATAGTTAAAAGAACGTACCTACCTATTTGTATTCCATTCTACAAGGTATCCAATTATTTATCTCCGGCTGAGAAAGAGACCAAGCTTCTTATCAAACTCTGATATCTAGCGGAGTCTGCTGACAATTTTTATCGGTTGATTAAATCGTGCCAGCTACCCCTTTATTGCGACGATGCCGACGTGAATATTTCCTCTTGTTTGTTTTCAGAGGAGCTAGATAACATCTGCAGTTACTTGTTTCTATAATATTGTAAATGTGTATGTATTGTAATTATATCGGGGACTTGTGACTTTTCGTTTGACTGTTGATTTTTGTGAATCTGTTGGTAAACATGATCTTACATATCCGTATACCTAAATACATATAATTATCATACGCACGAAAAGTATTCTGAAATTTAATGTTGATGTTGGCGAAGAAGTGTTTACATGTTTGTTAGTTTTCTAATGGAGTATTTTATATTAAGGTACTTGAAACTGTAGAAGTGAATGCCCTGACATGAATTCTATGACATAAAAAGCCATGCATCAAGCTCAGTAGGATACCTAGGTCAATCAATTTACTCGACGATAAAATTCATTTTTGACACCCGCATCAACTCATCAACTTACCCTATTATAAATTATATCAAGTTTGCATGGCATAAAATTTTATATTATAATTATATCTATATACATTCGTCTTAGTTGCTAGTTTTTGTTTATAATTTTTTACTAACTTCATGTAGGTAGGTACCTACTCTTCTCGTAGTAATTCGAGTGCGTTAATTTTTATGTACCTATATTTTTTTTCTAAGTGGAAATTGCTTGGTCAAGGAAATTTTAATATAGATAGATAACGCTTTATTGTACACCAAATAAAAAAAAAGTGTTTACAAATTTTCTTAAATTTAACTTAAAGGTATACAAAAGGCGGCCTTATCGCTTAATCTCTCCCAGGCAACCGTTGAGTGGACAGATTTATAAATGTTATTTTTATTTTGTATTTTTTGTACCGTTTGTTTCCCGAACAAATAAATAAATAAATTAAACTATGTATAAAAAGGTAGGTACTTGCTAAAATCTTAATGACACAGTAGATTTTGCTTCATCCATGTTTGAATCTGCGCAAACACACTTTAACTTTGAGCTCTATCAGTGTAGCTCTCAGTGTAGTTACTTTTATTTAATGTAACGACTGTTATTTTCATTTAAATTGCCTTTTAAAAAATCTTACACCGGTATCTAAAGTGACAACTTAACTCACGGGACCTCGTACAAAGAAAATTCTTAATACCACGTACAAGATTTATGCGTCGAAAGGACATGGAGGCCATTACCAGACGTGCGTGGATTTACGACCAATTAGCTCCTATAATCGGGGAGCCAATTAAGCTGTATTTAGTTTATTAGTATTGATTGTTGACTTTATGGTATTCACTGCAGTTGAACTGGTCTTGATCCCCCTCTCACTTCAGCACCTCATGGCTCACCGTCTACCGTCACCGCATGCTACTATCCATTGGAACTGGAAAAAATAAAATAAAAAAGAATATTTGTAGCTCGAAGTGTGTAAACACACCAATAAATAGCAATTAAATAAATATATTTTTGACTATTATAAATTATTAATAAAACCCAAATAAAAGTTATTAAATCATTGACAACTCCAAAAGATCCTATAGTAAAATCAGTTTTTTGGTTAACATACAAAAATATTATAAGTTAAACTGAAAACGAACTGAGGCATTAGTGCCTATATTCATTTTCATAATTTTTCAGCCTATTAGATACTTATTCTATCTTATTTATTGTAATTGCATGTGCTTATTTGATAGGGTAAATAATTTCTTATAAGATTTGTGATTTATACATTTTAACTGATTCAACTTGATATATTTTATACCCATAGGTATATGGAGAACAATTCCCTATTTATAGGTTAAAATTTCTTACAAGTAGGTACATAAAAATAACCAATTTAACTTCGTGTAAAATTAAGTAAATGTTACTTTGCTTGTTTGAACAAGCGCAGCGCGAGAGATAACTCAACTTATACTCCCGGTCCTATCAGCCAGCGGCCCTTCCAAACATAATACAACAAATTTTCAATTACCCACTGCGATCGCAAATTCAGCTGAAATGTAAATTATTTTCATCGTGTACATTATAAACACAATTGTAGGTATTTGTGGGCGGAGTGTGGAGCGCCAATGGGAGCGGAGGTCAAAGCCTGGGCGGCGCTTTGCGGAAGACTAATGTTGTAGCTGCGAAGCCTTCAACGCGAGCACTACACTGTATTAAGATCTGGAAAAAAAATGCCTTTTTTCGTTTTCGTTACTTATATTTTATATCCGATTGTTTTTCAATAGATGGTGATAGATTTATTAGATTGAAAATTGAAATACCTTGCAAAAGAAGATAGGTACCTTTTAGTTTACCGATCAGTTAAAAAATTTATTGTTACAAAAAACATCTATTAAGTACTTACCCGATTTTAAAATTATTATGGTTTTTTATGAAAAATATAACTGTAAAGTATGAAAACTACATCATATAGATGCAGTTGTGTTCCACATTTTTTTTATATTCGAGTGCCTATCGTTACAAAAAACTTAATATACCTACATACATTGTTTTAAAAGTGCTGCAGCTGTTATTTTTTTAGTGTTCAAAGAACATTCCGTCAAAAAATAAATTAAACATGTGTAGGTACATAATGCCTGAAGATTTTATGCAAATTTGTTTTAATTGCCTATATCAGGTGGTAATGCCGATAGGTGTATAAATGTTTAGAGAATGGCGTTGACAAACAAGCATTTATTAGTAAGCATTTGTCTTATATCGTAGGTACCTACTTGTGTTTAAATTTAATTTATGACTTAATATAAAATTCGAAATTACGTATTTCTCATTAAATTCACACATCGCAGTTTAACGGTGTTCATTACACACCTCAACAATCCATATAGACATATTAGTGTCACCAAATGACTCATAAAATTACCCCAAATATCCCACAACATATAAATTCATCGTCCCACGTTGTCATTCAGGTTGTAAAAGCGTCGAGTTTCCCTCTAAAAGTGGAGAATGCTCTCATGTCAATCATTTACGTCAAACAAAATATAAAAATCAATTTACTGACGCATTCAAACCATTATGCGGTAGTGGAAACCGCTTCATTACGGCACCGTGTTGCTCATAAAATGCGCTCATATAGCGCAGTACAATGACCTCGCTGATTTAATGTTCAAATATAAGTCAGTATTGTAATAATAGTTTGCTCATTGTTAATTTCTACCACTCCAAGCCTCGCAACGATAAATTTACGATTAGACATAACGTAGAAATGCTTGTCCTCTTGAGATTTATTATAATTTGCGCAGGGGAAGCCATATTTACTTTCATCCCTTTTCGTATTTACCTGCAGAGTTGCATTGTATTGCGAATTTGTGCAGCGATATAAATTCGACCACAATGTAGAGCCAAAAAAAATTACCATACATTTTGTGTGTGTGAAATGTGATTTTGCACGATCATTATAAAAGCGTTTCTATTGTTCCCGTCAAAATGGAATGGAATGTTATTTTTTAGCTGTTTCTAAGTAGTTTGATATAAACTCTTTAGTTTATACAAAAAAATTACTCACATGAGAACTTATGATCATCAAAAGTTTTCAATATTATTATTGTAGGTACCTACCTAATACTTCATCAATAAATTATCGCATGCATCATTCAGATCAATAATAACTACGCACTATGGTTAAAATTACTATTTACCTGATTATAATCTTAATACGTAGTTACTTTTTATTACATAGGTATTATCATGTTCATTAAAATGCAGTATCAACGAAAACAAAAGAATTCCTGAGTTTTATAACAACTAAATAAACCAGTTTACACAAACCTCCCAACTTTACCTTACATTATAACTGGTCATTACTTATAATTTTTTTACTGAAACATATTTATGGGGATCGAAACAGCGGACCCGGGCAGGTGGTCCCTACTTAATCAAGATGTTACCGAAACTTAATAAAAAATATGTTATGTAGTTATATTTTCTTCTCGTTTTTTCCCCTTCTGAATTATAGTTTTGTCCGTTGTAAGTTATATGCGGAGTCTCTAGGACTTGCTTTTGTTCAGTTATTTATATAAGCAGGTATTTTAATATTATGAGAAAGATGTATGGCAATGAATAATTTAGCAATAAACAAGGTATGAACATTTGAAACCAGTGCTATTAACTGGATACAGATAGAGCTTTCAAATATCTGAAACATTCTGGTCATTCGTAAAAAGATTTAAATGAATTATTTGGAAAATAAATAAAAAATGTATAGGTAGGTACTTATTTAGTAACATGAATTTTTTAAAAAGCCTGTGTCCCACTTTGATCAAAAAATAATGGAAAAATAAGCAGTATGATAGGTAACTAAGTTAAAGTGTTTGTACTATAATTTAACAATTGAAGAAATATTAACTACCTACCTTCTGGTTCAGAAACAAAACCATAGTATTAAATATTGATTAAGCGTTGCGATTAACTAAAAATAATTAAATTCACCGTATTGAAAAAAGTTAGTCAGTAAGTCAGTAAGTAGCAACTGTTTAGTCAGTAAACTCACAAATATAGTATTTCTGCAATCAGTACCTATTATTGGATGATCAAACGAACTTACCTGAAGTGAAGTTCGATCCTAATTATCCCGTCTTCACCGAAGAGATTTAATCCTTGACCATGTAGTAGCCCTGCTACGCGCCAACCATATCGCACAAGTTTTAGAGTAGAAAGAGAAAGCATCACGCCGTCTCTTTCACTCCACGCCCTAGCATCCGCGCCAAATACCTTCATTCTTTTTAGAGCAGAAATCGCAACGTTGATAAAACAAGGGAAGAAAAAAGGAAAAAAGTTTTGGGAAGGGAGGGACCTTAAATCTCTTCGGTGAAGACGGGATAATTAGGATCGAACTTCACTTCAGGTAAGTTCGTTTGATCATCCAATTATCCCGTCTTCTACCTTCGAGATTTAATCCTTGACCATGTAGATGTTTAGAGACGATGATCAACGTTGCGAGAAGAACAGAAAAGTAAATATAATGTATGTTTAACATGTATAACCAAATAACGATTTTACAGGCTAAAATCATAAATACAATGTAAGTCTTATTAATTATATATTGGAAATAATTAATAACTAAATATAATCAATAACTGAATCAACCAGTAAGTTTGTATTCAAATCAACTACAGGTCAGTTATAAAAGTTAGCAAAGACCGCAGATCGTTTAGACTATCCAGCCGTTCTTCATAAAACATCAACGTTTATGCCAGAGGTGGCTGAAGTTCGAGGCGTGCCTAGTGCTGTGAGCACCAAAAAAGGAAGTATCGATACCACTTTTACATAAAGTTTGCTTTATCCAGCACCCAATATATTGCGCTGACGCTAGTCTATGTGGTTTTTTAAAAGTTAAAATAAGACCATCTTCTAAAGGCTATCTTAGCAAGGACAACGCTTCCGTGTATCTTTGTAATGCTGAAGCTGCACAAATACCGGTATACTGGCGAAAGAACGGTAAATTTAACGTAGGTTGCGCTTTGCCAACTGCAGAGGTTTTTATTAGATCCGTAATAATAATATTGTATTATAATGTTTATAATATGATCATCTAATAGAATTATATTTGAAATGTTTATCAGGGACAGCGTCAGCGTTCTTTGCCCAGTTGCCAGTGCTAACAGCGTGACCAACTTTTCACTTAGATCTTAAAAGTATAAGGCATTATTACCGAGTTTTTTTTTTTTTTTAAATCCAACACAATAGATGTGTTCCATGTAACGATATACCGCGGAAACGAGGGCCTCAAATTAAAGAACCCTTTGACAAAAGTTTCATTCGCGTGTCGTCACTAATATTACATATAATCTACAGTACAGTACAGTAATATTATTTACAGTACCATTTGAGGATCCTTTATGAAAACAATCAGAAAGAAATTCTAAAAAAGGCCTATACCCTAACCTCGTAACAATCTTTTTTCGACTGCAAAACTCTCATCATAACTAAATACTAGAAGAATACTGGGATTTCGTGCTTTGACATATGAAAGAGATCATTATGTCTAATGCCGTTTTCGGGATCGGTTGCCTTCAAAATCCTTTCCGGACAATACGCACGCAACCAGGAACATCTTTCCCTGAAGGGATAAGAAAGCTGATATTTATTAGGAGGGAGTATTAATTATTATATATTTTTGACCCATGCAAAATGACCTATAAAGAAAGTACCATGGTTAAGCCATTCCAGAATGGCTATACAATTTTTGATGTGATTTTTTTTTTTTTATCAGAGCAAAAAACGTGGAATGCCTGAAATTTAAATCATAATTTCATTTAATTTAAATCATAATATCATAATAATCATAATTTATATTTAATGTCTTACTCTATAGCTGTCCATTGAGTGATCCCCGATTTTTTCATTGCCACAAGCAGCGCCTCACCCGTTGACGAGGCATCGGTATAGATTTATGATACGACAGCAATAATCCAATTATTGCTGTTGTCAATTTTTTTTTTTTTTTTTTACACCATAGGAGGTTATCATGTAATCTGAGACTCCCATGCAGTAGGTAACGTAATTTTCATTATTAGTAAGTAACGCTTAATATTTAGCTCTTTCCAGAGATTATGTGTGCGGCCCATCCATACCTATGCTATTTTGTACCCGCCGCCGAAAGAGAGCCTAGTACCTAAACGAGCAAATTCTCGTATCCGAATGCTATTAGAATTTAAAAATGTTTAATATTGTGTTAATATTATTTTTGAAATATTTTGTCTTTTCGACTCTGGTAAATTAATTGACCTATTTTCAGAATTTAAAATTAAACTTAAAAATTTTCCGGGATGTCTCTGCATTTAAATGGCTTTCTTCGTAATCCTTACTATTATCTCAGCTATTATAAATGTGAAAGTGAGTTTGTTTGTTTGTTACGCTTTCACGCCTTAACGGCTCAACTGATCTTCATGAAGTTTTGCACACATTTGTGTGTATCTCTGACAATGTTGTCAGAGATACAGACAAAGAAATAGGCTACTTTCCGTCTTGGAATTCCCGCGGGAACTCCGGAATTTATGCGGGTGAAACTATGTTATATTTTGCATTCTACGTGTTGTTAGGAGTACTGAAGAAGGACATAGGGTACCTTTGTCCCGGAATTCCCGCGTTGAAACGCGGGCAACTGTTAATAATAGAGCCTAAACGCGTTAAACATTGAATAGTAGAATTAACGTTTTGTAGGCAATCCTTGGGAGAATTTGCTATAGACAAAATATCATCCTATAACTGAGAGAAGACTCTGAGATCTTAAGCGAGAAACAACCGCTTGTAATATTTTTGTGAAAATATAAGGCACCGAACATGTTTAAACGGAAGTACCTACCACAAATTCAAAGAGAGTATCTTCAAAACGAAAGCGTAAAAAATTTCGTAGGTATGCGAATCGTGGATGGACAATAAAAAATAAATCTCTATAAGGTCGATATTGACCTTATACCTTTCGTCATAAGTTTGGTTCTAACCGTTCTAACGTCCCCCATTTAATTTTTTTTTTTTTTTTTTAACTAAAAGAAAACGCATTAGTCCATCTTTTTTTGAAATTAAGAAAATATCTAATATAATCTGGCCGGCTGTTGATTTACATTTCATTAAGCTTTAACTTGCAATAAACGGTGTAACTCGTTTTTTAATGTGATGGAATCAATGCTAGAAAAAATGTGCATTGTTAGGTTTCGGATCCTGATGAGGCTCTTTAATGAAAAGGATTCTGTAAACTAAGACGGTATCTAATATAAATCTCTCATTGGCAATAGATTGCCGTTCGTGAATAAAGTATTTCAGACGGCCAGAATGTACCTGCATCCATTTATTTATTTCGCGCGAGTGGTCGGGTCTCGCCGCGTTGGCCGCGCCAGGCAGCGGGCGGCTAGGCGGGTGCGGCTGCTGGCGCCTGGCTGGCGGCGATGGCGGCAGCGGAGCTGACGCTCGTCGGAAGCTAGGGAATCGGTACGGCTTTGTCGGTTTCGGCTTGGTTTCGGCCCACCGGCTCGAAATGGGTAGGTTTTCCCGTTGTGCTGCTGCTTCGTGCGGGACGGTGGGCCCTTGGCGTTTGAATTAGAGGTATTTGAAGAGGTAGTTTCAATTAATAGACCAGATTTTTTACCAAATCTTCAAACAAATAGTTATTTCTTTTAGTCTCACAGTTCGCATTTATCTATCAACATTGCCCTGATTTCCAGGTTTAGAGTCGGGTCCTTGAAAAAAGGTAGGTACATTTTTAGGAAAGGAATACCTCTTTTAACAGCTCCTCTTTTGTTTCCTTTCTAAGATCACTTTGTAAGATTTTGAATTTTTCCGGCCAGGTCAGTCTGTATGTTATCACCATTATCAACTGGCCTTATTTCGATATCGCCCAGCTCGCGCAATAAATCAGCATCGAGATCGTTCGAAACATTCGGCACCTCCAGCTCAGCGACGCTGCCTGGGTCGGTGGCCTCATTAAATATAGCGGCAACACCTATCTACTACGGAATGGGTTTCTGTAGGTATTGTATCCTCTACGCATACATCCAGATTTGATTCGAGATGTGCTATATCGAATTACGTATTATATATATTTACTTCATATTAAGACCTTACAAGCACCACTAAACGCACTTTCTGCAGATCTTGAAGATTAACTGGCAAAGAATGCCACAGTGGCATTAAGTCCACCTTTTGTGCCATATTGTGTAAAAAGTTTAAATAAATAAATGTGCTGTAGCAACGAGATAAAAAAAATATTATCTATATGTAAGGTAGATTTATATTTTGTGAGAAGAAAAGAAAAATAAACGGACAGCGAATATATCTAAAACAGTCTTAAATCATTACTATATTTCCGTGAGAGTAATGTGCGAAGCACAATTAGGGTATAGCTAGGCTATAGCTGTCTATCCAAAAAAAAAACCAAAACCAAAAAACATATTAAGTAGGTACACGCTTTAGGTACATGTTTATTGTTTATGCACGTATAGCCCGTTTTTATGAGTGTTAAATCATAAACCAAAGTAAATAACTTAAATTGTCTACCCGATGAATGCAACGGGTATAAAATTATAATCCGAAGAATACAACGGATACAAAATACAGAAAAAAAAAAAAAAGTAATTCCCATTGAATGCAACAGGACATGGTAATGTTTTTGCACCCGATGAATGCAACGGGTGTTAAATTATATCCGAAGAATACAACGGATATAAAAAAACATGATTCTTAATAATGTGATATAAAATGAATCGCATAAAATAAAAACCTTGGGGTTGCACATCATTCGAAACCTCTAAATCGATGGTTCGTAGAATCCTCCGTCGTTGCTTTCTTTACAATTTCTGTTTATATTATACTTCTTCATTTTTCTTAGCCAGAGCTTCTTCCAGCTTTCTTTCGGGCGTTTTTCAAATAAATATATGTTTACTTTTTCCTTGTGCGAAAGCCGCGCGCGCACGGACAAGAAATGAAGGTATTTGGCGCGGATGCTAGGGCGTGGAGTGAAAGAGACGGCGTGATGCTTTCTCTTTCTACTCTAAAACTTGTGCGATATGGTTGGCGCGTAGCAGGGCTACTACATGGTCAAGGATTAAATCTCGAAGGTAGAAGACGGGATAATTAGATACTTACTGCCTTTTTTCCACTGAAGTATCTACACTCCAAAATAAAAAAAAAAAACGAATTGAATGAACATCGTTTCCTTTTTAGTTTGTCAAGAATGAGCTAACAATACAAATTAGTTTTGAGTCATTTAACATCATCATCATCATTGAAGATAATACATTACACAGGTCTGACGGAATATTCTATATGCATGTTCCATGCATGACTTAAGTACGTAATTAAATTACTTGTAGAAAAAAAAAATAGATACGTATATAATACTAGTTGTCCCCCGCAGATTCACCCGCGGTAATTTCGGAGTTTCCGCGGTAATCCTAGGATAAAATAAACCTTTCTCATGAGTCACTCTATCTATTGGTGAAAACCGCTTGAAAATCCGTTGCGTAGTTTTCAAAATCTAAGCATACATATAGGGACAGACAGACAGTGGAAAGCGACTTTGTTTTATACCATGTAGTGATGTTATAGGTAACACTACGACTTGCGAATATCGTTAATAAACCTCAATATATATAAAACACTGTGGTTCAATAATTCTTCTGCCTACGTAAGGGCCTTGCGATCACCAGCTAAGATAGCGGCTTGATTTAGTCATCATCCTCGCAAGATTTATACAGCCACCAGATATGTTTATGAAGGTATTCCGGATGACTTAGGCAGGTAACTTTTTGTCGAGATTAATGTTGGATATAAATATCGTTCAGTGGCACCATAATTCTAGTTTGTATTCATATTCGTAACTATAGTCTTTTTCTTCTTAGAATATAAGCAATAATCTACCTACTGGTAGGTAGTATAAATTTTAATGAGATTTATTCCTGAAAAATATTATTTGCACTTTTTTATATCACGTATAAGTGTAGATAAATCGTAAACTTACACTTTTTTAACCGATTTAAATGCGGTTTTCACATGAGTATTTCTTACATTCTGGAGGTTTCAATATAAAATTTTCATGAATCGGTTTAGTAGTTTTTTCAGAATTTCAAAAAAACTGAGTCACATACTGATTGACCGACTTCATTTTTTTGTCTTACCTATATATTATTAAGTATTTCTTATCTATTAAACCGTAGGTTAGAAAGTAATTAACCCAACACCTAAAATAAAATATGAAAAACCTATCACTTATAAAAGCATTAAATAAAAAAAAATTAAAAAGTATAAACATGTAATATTTTTTTAAACCCCTGTACCCCTGTTATGGATACCTATTTACTTAGTATTTGAAGTCGGTGCCAAACTAACCAAACAAAAATTATAAATTCAGAATGCTAAAAACTATTACGACGAATCTTCCAAGCTAATGCATTCTTTGATGTCCTAAATTTTTTGTTGTATGTATGTGAAATTAAGTAAATACCCAGATAATAGGGGTGGGGTTTATAGGAAGGTTTAGAGGAAGGTGGTTCTTTTTTTTAAAAAAAGAAAGAAGTTATGTAATCTTTTTTGTTGGGGTTTTTTGTTTTGTTTTTATAAATAAATATATTAAATATATACTCGTTTTATTTCAGCTTCTACAACACTCAGAACTGTAGTTACGGCGTAGAAATTCATTTTAATGTATAATAACATTAAAAATTAAACCTCAGTAAATCTTAAAACACATTCCGGCGGTTATGAAACTAAAAAAGTCCCCTCGTTTTCGTTGCTTTAATCCGGGACAGAGGGCAGGGAGGGCGAGGGCCGGCAAAAGATAAAAGAGATATATAAGTGGCCCTCGGCAGCGCCATCAAGTCGTTACAACTGTAGTAAAATATTTCAAATTGTGCCCAATGCCGCGGAAAACGGAAGTTACGTCCGACCAGGGCAGGCGAAGGCTCGCGCCTCGGTTAAGGACTATGACTCGCGAATGTCACTTCTGATTGTCGCTGCACGTGTTTATTACTTTAATGGATGATAAAATTCAATAAAAACGCATCTTTGAGCTGGTTGATTTTTATGGTAGCATAGCGATTTGCAACAATTACAGGTAAGCTGGTCACCATTTTGTTTCTGGAAGAATAAAGGATTCCATCCGATCACACTTTAATGCCACACGCAAAAAAATCGTAATTTCTCCTTACACAGGTAATCTTCTTATAAAAGGAAATCGTAGGAAAAAAATGTAAAATACGGTAAACATATAGTCTTACATTTTACGTAGGTACGTTGACAAAATCCATACAAAAATAAATATCTACATCAGAATTACCTACATAATATAATACGGCAAGTCTAACAAAAATTGAATACCCTGCTAATAAAACCATTTACCTACCAGTACACTCTACGGCTCTTGTCCATTCCCATGGCAATGCAATGTATTAAAATTACATGCAAATATCATTTGAATTGGATAACGCAAACGGTATGAAGGGACAGGGGTCAGCACTCAGCATCCATTGTGTTAATACAGAACAATGTACTCAAATTTCCCCTGTGACCACCCCATAGTATAAAGTCATAACTACAATTTTGTAAACTATTTTATTTACATAAATTGTTTGCTTTTAAAATAGCAATGTCGTACCTACTATGCTTTCTATTAAATATTTTTATCAATTAGATAAATCAATTTATGTATTAAATGTGTGCGTGTATCAGTGTGTATAACTGGTTGAAACTTAGAATATAATAGCAACATAAAATACTTAAGGAATAAGAATATAGTCACAAGCCCCATGCCTATAACCAAATAACCAGAGCTGTATTATATACGTAGGTATACATACATTTACACTCACATTTAAGAGTAACCAGCTGTCAAAAAAATAATTCCAACGTCTTTAAAATCTTTCATATATTTATTTTATCTTCTATATAAAATAGTAGAATCCGCGATTCTGTACATTGAATATTTTTAACAAAAATTGACAGCAGGCGATAAAAGAAGAATAACCAACCACAAAAAAAGATTTTTAAAATTCTTTTCTGTCTGTCTGTCTGTCTGTCTGTTCGCGATTATCTCCGAATCTACTAAACGGATTGACATGCGGTTTTTACAGGTAGATTAAGCTTAGCCTGGAGCTACATATAGGCTTTATTTCATTTAAATCGGATGTCGGGAAAAAAAGTGGTCATATGAAAACGTTTCACACGGGTGAAACCGCGGGGCACATCCAGTTTTCTAATTGGTCTTTGTTTATATTTATGTAAAAATGTAAAAAAAAAACAAGACACAAACACCATACAAAGAATATTATGTTTAATATTACAATAAACAGAGTCTTGTTCAATGATACGGTAGTAGTTTCACGCCTGACCACCGGCACCAGCCCTAGATGGTATACCTACAATAACAGACACTTTACTTGGTTGATATATATATATTGAAATCAATGGTATGTGTTTCAAATAAAAACAGAAAATAACTGATAGTTAGGGTGTTCAACCCAACTAAATGCAAAGTTTAGAGGTGTCTGGGCGGAATGCCTGCCCATATCATATTTATTTATTAAAATTATATATTTATTTATTAAATTCAAAGCTTTCCAATTACAAAAATGCACTGTAAATTTAATATCAATGGAAAAACAATGAACGTATTATGCTATAAAATTATTAAAAACCCCAAAAAATTTTATGTTTTCAATCATCACGAACACAAATCCATCGACTGACAAACAAAGGTAGGTACAAATAAACTTACCATCATTATATACCCTACATAATCCGGACTTAACAGTGTATCTAGACACACGATAGGGTAGTCAAGTCAAGTTCAAGCTAACAGAACTGGCGAGCAAAACCGTGTGTAATATTACACGAACCATTTAAAGTCACTTTTGACCTCCTCATAACTCAAAAACTATATTAAACTATACTACTATAACTAGAGAAATTAGCTGGAATGGAACCTGACTTCAAAAACCTATGTGTGGAGATGCTGGACTGGTTCAAGTGCCACAGCCACATTTGCATCGCGTTTGAAATGCTAGGATAAAGTGTATTCAACTTCTTTAAAGACAACAATTACCAGCCATATCAAACAGGTGAAGCACATCGCGTACCAGATGATATACAGCGTGCTGTTCCTGCACGACAACAAGCTCACGCACACTGACCTCAAGCCGGAGAACATCCTGTTCGTGGACAGCGACTACGAGGTGGTCAGTGTCTACACCAGCTTCAAGAACAAGCATGACCTGCGTTGCATGAAGCGCAGCGACGTGCACCTTATCGTCTTTAGCAACGCCACATTCGATCACCACAGCACCATCGTCTCCACCAGGCACTACCGGGAACCCGAGTGCATACTAGAACTGGGGTGATCTTAGCCGTACGATGTGTCGTCCATCGACTGCATCATGTTTGAGCTGCACTTGGGCATCACGCTGTTTCAGACGCATGACAACTAGGAACACCTCGCCATGATTGAGAGGATTCTTGGACCTATATTCTAAAGAAAAGCTTATCGAGTTAAGGAATAGTACAGACCACCACTACCAATTTTAATTAAGTATCAAGTAGATAGTTTTGGATCTGAAATCTTGGATTTGTTATATAATCAAAACTTTACGATTTACTTTACTCATTTTATTATTACCTAAAATTAGTAATGGTCTCCTTGTCATGGACTCCAGAATAAAGGATATATTCAAAGAAGAGAATCCTTTCATCCAGTCATGGATAATACTTGATTATCGACACGAAATAGTTCATCTCTTGATCGCACATCATCATGCTAGAGCTTGGCATGAGTTCAATTATTTTCGCCCTCTTTTTGGATCCTAAGAGGATGGAAAGCCGTTAAAGGTGTTGCTATGGAGTACAGAGATCATTCGCGGCAAAAGAAGCTTCAGTTAATCTCCTCTGCTGAAGACTTACCTATTGAGTGCTTGGGTCACCTGGTCATTCAGGAATCAATTCAGACCGGTAAATTTTGCAGTCGTGAGCAGCCCTTCAGCTACACTCACTGATTTTGTCTCGCACCACCTCGTGACTTAGCATCAGCTATGGCCGCTCTCGTAGTAAAATCATTTCTGAGCAGGTGGATGCAAGCATGTCTTCTCAACAAGGAGAAAATGGTCGACTAATTCTTAAGAAGCCAGTAACAAAGATAAGTTAACCTTACTGCAGTGAACTAGGCAGTTGTCACTCCGTTTCAGTGCTTCGTACTAGGAGTCAGGGATGTTGGCAACTGGCTGGTGATACACCTTTTTATATTACCTTTTTGATAAGGAACAATCTAAAAACTGAAAATTATTGATAAATATGATTTTTTTCAAGTTTTTTAAGTTTTTAGGTTTTTCTTTGATGAGAAATATCAAATTCCTTGGTCATCTAGAACTGGGTTAGAATTTTGGTCTATAGGTCAGTCAGAGATAAAAATGACGATTTTTGGTCCTTAATATTTAAATAATCATTTGAGCTGTGTTTATCAAATTTGGAGCACTTATGTATTTCGCAAGTTCCAAATTTGACATATTTATGTGAAATAGTTTTTGAGATATGAGGGGGTCAAAAGTGACTCCAAATTGTTCGTGTTCCATAGTGCTGCTCGCCAATTCTGTTGGCTTGAACTTAGCTTGACACGCCACCGCGTGTCTAGATATGAAACCTAAACACACCAACGCTTCGTATCCTCGTGGCCAACATTAACTCATAGCAAAAAAAGGAAATCTGAGAATTTATAAAGGAGACACGAAAAATAAAAGTTGATATAGAAAATAATATAGCAGGAGCGTATAAATAGTTAGCTATTTGCGAGTTTTCTTTTGTGAAAAAGGCTGTTATTGAAATAAGGTAGACTTGTACAACATCCGTTCTCGGTTATCAGTATAACTTTATCCATAAGACATTATATATCCGGCTTCCTTAGCCATTTACTTCTATTTGACGATATTCTTGTATATCAACCTACCTTTTACGATACTTTACTGTCCTATCCAAACTGATAGTTTTTTTTTTGTTACATAAACATTTTTGTTTCTCGAGCAAAACTTGTTTTTCTATTTCAAAGTCAATTATTTAATGCTATGGATAAATTGGTATTTAAAATAATTATTCGTGTCTCTATGATTACACAATCTACTTTTTAAGATAGAATTATAATAATAAAACGTTATACGTTAAATAAGTCCCTTAAAATAAAAGGCTTGGTAAAATTGTTAACTATTTATAATTAAATAATAAAAAAATTATAATCACTTAGCTAAATACATATAGTTACCTACTGAATTTTTCAATGCACCCAAAGGTAGTAAACCTTTCTCTGTAGTATTTATATGCACAAGTCACGCGAGTTTAATACAATCCACTAATGAACTGAAAGCTTTTAGCTTTGGTATTCGCTGCATTTTTGTTTTGTTTATTGTCTCGATCTCGAATGAAGTTGTTTCGAGCTTTGAGTACAGAAAGTAACTACAATTCCTTCTCATACAGTCATAGGAAAGTTACATCATTCCGTTTTTCTTAGGTGTGTTATTTTAATGAGAGAAGATAGTATTACTTTTATCTTCGTCTATCTTATAAACTGAGAGCTTTTCTAACTAAACGGTTTTTAGCCAGTGATTCAAACTAATTTCAATCTGCTTAGTTACCTGGTGTCACGTCGCATCGGATTTTTCATGTTTCGACACCGCCATAGCTGAAAATACACACATCAAAAGTGTCTAGGGATCAACATATATTTTTGCAATAACTTTTCCCTGATTGATATTAATTAAAATTTTCTTTAAGGATTCATCAAATAAAGTGTTTTCGTTTGTCACAGTAACGATAAACCAAGTCACCTTTGCATTAATAAAGAAATTTGCCATTTTCCTAATAAAGGGATTTTTGACATTTGAACCACTAACATTAAAGTTCGAAAAAAAGACTGAAATAACAGTTTTCTTTAAAATTTTATTGGGTAACTTAAACAATTAATAATCCGTGTTTCTACCGCGAACACTAACAACACAAGAATATCGGTTTGGCATACTCAAAATGAGTTCATCCAAATCACGCTGTGGAATGGCCGCCCATGTTCGTTGCAACAACAAAAAAAGGTCTTCTTGCGACTGAATACCCTCCATATTCGGCAGAGCTCTTCTCTGTAGCATATCCCATGCATGCTCAATCGGGTTCAAGTCTGGCGACTGAGCAGGCCAGGGCAGGACATTGATGTTAGCTGCGGCGAGAGTCTGTCTTACAACTCTTGCGGTGTGCGGTCGTGCATTATCATGCATTAACTGAAATAAGGGACCGATTTGCACTTGTAGAGGAACGATGACGTCTGATACAATCGTCTCAGCATAAATTTGAGCGTTGAGGTTGCCTCTGATCCAAATCAACTCAGTTCTTCCGCCGATCCAAATACCCGCCCATACCATGATGGTTCCACCACCATAAGGATGGACTTCCTGGCAGGATTTTAATCGCTGTTGGCGTCCAGGGGTTCTCCAGTGTCGTATACGTCTTGTATCCGGTCTCATACCAAAACGAGACTCATCAGAAAAGCACACGAAACGCCATTGTTCTTCTGCCCAATTTCTGTGTTCAAGAGCCCATTGATATCGAATCCTACGATTGTGCATTGCTATAGGTGGTACCCGTAGCGGTCTTCGGGAATGAAGGTTCACTTCATGCAAGCGGTTTCTGACTGTTTGGTCGCTAATTAAGTTCCCTGAAGAGTGATGAAGCCTCACGGCTAATATCATGGCGGTTATTGTTGGAGCTCTTCGAGTTAAGATTTGAATGTATCGGTCTTGTCTCCATGTGGTGCAGCGATACCGTCCTCCATGGCGCTCAGCCACGGTACCAGTGCTTCGGTAACGTGTCCAAAGTCGACTGATAACACTCTGACTTGTATTCAGAGCTAAAGCCACAGTACGTTGCCGGGAACCAGCTGCTATCATTCCCACGGCTCTGAGCATTTCTTCCCTGCTTAAATGACGTCGCCGCTCCATAATAACGTTGGTTTTAATCAGTAGTAGGGAAACAGTAGCACTAATAATGTCTTCAATGCGTTGTATGTTTTTATAGGGAAAATATTGACAGCTGATTTTCATCTTTTACTCGAATTTGATTGACAGTTCCTGATTCAAATTATGTAATGCACCAAAAAGGATCCATATAAATTAATAAAATCATAAATTTATTACAAAGCCACATCTCAATCTCAAGAAATCCGCATAAAAATGCTTGATCCCTAGACACTTTTGATGTGTGTATATGTATGTACCAGGTACCTACGTATGACAAATTAATATTTACTAAAATAATAGTAATACATCTATATATATAAAATGCGTTGTTCTGAATGAATGAAAACTGACTGACGGATTAATGCACAGCCTAAACCGCTGATCGTAGAGACCTGAAACTTGAAGAGTGTGTTCTTTGTATGACGTAGGCATCCGATAAGAAAGGATTTTCTGTAATCTACCCGTAAGGAGGTAAAAAAGAGGGCGAAGGGACAACGTGGTTCCTTGGTCTAATCAAACGTAAAAAACCAATTAAAAGTCCTTTTAGAACCACTTTGTTTATTTATTTGCAAGAATATGATAGTATTCATAAATGGTAGGTGGGGTAACAGGTGAGGTATTATGGGTGAAAAAGGGTTGCAAAGTTTGTATGGAACAACGTGTTTTTAACCTCTTCGATGTCAGATTTCGACTACCACACGGACGAAGTCGCGGGCAAAAGCTACTTTGAATATAATAGTAGATTGTATCACAAGGTATTAAAATTGTATTTTTAGGGCGAGGGCGTTATTTTGAATCCAGACCGGAGTGAAGGATTCTAGAGTAGAAACCCGAGCGCAGCGAGGGATTCTTATATAGAATCCTGAACGGAGAGAGGGATTCAAAGGAAATCGCCAGAGAAAAAAAAAAATTTTAATGCCGAGTGGTACACCTCAGAAGAATAACTAAAGTGGTACACTCTACTTTTCATCTCCCTCTATGAGGAAATGAAACAAGAAATCTCTGTGATATATTTATTTTTTTGTTTGAGCCGCGAATCTCACCGGCCAGTACTTTATTCATAAAATTTGTGCAGTATTTGACGTTCCACCTCCTTGGTCGTCTCTGGCGATAGACATTACAAGTTTCGTATTCCTAATTCACAACTCATTATTACCCGCTGTTAAGCGGGTTAAAATGGATTTCAGTACAACTTTTAGTCGCACTTATTGAAGGGAACCTAAACGTACTACTTTAGGTGCACACTGCACTTATATGCGAATAAACGTCAGTTTTTGAATAGATGGGATGAAAATAAAATTATAAATGCCTAGACAATATTTTGGCGTATAATTTATCTTTAAGTCTGGAAAATCATGATGTAGTAGTATCTATCTATGTATTATCTTTCATAACTGATTGCTTATTTGTGTTTGACAAATAGATAGGTATTTTTTATGGAGCTTACCTACCTATATAAGTACTTTCGCGATCCAATTACCTCAAACTATCACATAACTGACTGTGCAGTGATACTAAACGTCAAGACTCGTAATAAACCTACGTAACTTATACAAATGACACTACCTAGTACCAAATACGCTTTCAGCAATAACCGGAGAGCCATTCTAACAATTCAATGCGGCATAAACAATACAAATACTCAAACTGGTTGTACGCGCCTCGGGCATATGTAGCCGCGTATACGTCGTATTTATTGTCTATGGTATTGTGGTGCGATCGTTACCATATATCTGGGTGTGGGGGCGTGTGGGGGTGTCCTATCATGAATCCTGATACACACCGACCAGTGTAACCCGACCCTCGCGTCCTGATAACAGTGCCCCCGTTTTGATATATCACTGCAGCGTCGGGCGGTTCAGTTTATTTAGACGCTGGCATAAAAGGGTTTGTTGATTGGACAGGGACACTAGAGGGCCTCAGTGACCCGTGGGCCGTGTTAATGGCTTTAATCGCCCGTACAGTCCGTCTCGACAATTTATGTTTCATTTTCGATCCCGTTATGCACGCCGGATTATGCTTGCGAGGCGACCCTTAAATTCAAACGAGTAATACTGATGGTTTTAGATATGTAAATTTTTAATGTTGGGTATGTTGTCTACTAATTTAATAGGCACCCAGTTTCATTTGCTACCCGTTCAGAATGTACGTAGGTAAACTGGTAGAGTCAAAATGTATCTAATATTATACTAAAGTCACATTTTCTCATTTAACCAGATAAATCAAAAAGTAATTTTGTATATGTTTTAAAACATTATTGATATTTTTCTTCATTTTTTCATCGCAATCGGTCATCGAAAAGAGACCTGAATAACAGTTTCTGTCGCGTGTTTTTAAACACTACGCTGCATTAAAAGCCACTGGAAACAGCTGGGACCGTATTTTTTAATCGTTCGAATTACATTCGCACACAGATCGCAAGACTCACATGCGAATGCTCATACATTTTTTAAGCATTCGCATGCGAATCTTGCGAGTCCGCGTGCGAACAGTAATTCGATCGATTCGACAATACGGCCCCTGACTGAATTTTCATTCAAGTTAAACAAGTTTAAGTGAAAAATTTATTTAGTTGGCACATACTTATTAAAAGAAATAAATTGCGTAAAATCTTTTGTATAGATTACACTTTCAGTTCTCTCATGAAAATCATTAATTATTTCATGAAATCGTCAATTTGTCTCTCAGTTAGTGTTGGATACCTTGAATTTTCTAATTTTTTATTCTAATTGTTTGTCTAATCTATTCAGCATCTTGTAGGTATGAAGCCTTGAAACGACCTCGCCTTTATATAAGTTTAAGTTACTAATAGGTAAAATAGTGATATTATGAATAATGATAGAATTAGCTCAGGTGAGAGGTTTATCAGAATTTAAAGTAGAGATTAACACCGTGCAGCTAGGCCGGGAGCATATCGCACAGCGCACCCGACTCCACTCGGCTTTTGCCATACCTATTTACCCGGATTTATACGGATTAATCCGGCTCCGCGCCAGAGCCACCACTGCGCTGTGATGCCGTATTGTTTATTTTACGTTTTAAATTGCAAATGGATTTTGGTGCTTTAGGTTTTAGGTATGTTAATGGAATGAAGTTTAAATTTAAACAAAACAGTGATATATCTCTAACGAGATAAGAGTAATAAAAATATCAAATTTTTTTAAGTGTCGTTATTTTTATTGAATTCGACAGAAAAGATAAAAATTTCCTAAAAAAAAAATCCTAATTAAAAATTTGTCTGTCCCACTAGGTATGCAAACCACTTCTTTACACCTTCTTCATGAATACTCTGTCTTGTATATTACATGCTACACTTATTTATAAGTATCTGCTATTACACTGACCAATCCTTAAGCTGATTTTTTTATATGAGTTATTAGCAAAATATGTAGGTATAGTAGTCTATTATTTAATAGAGAAAAAGTTTATTTGTATCTCTATAATTACTGACACGATTCTAAAAACATTTTACCGTTAAAATCTACACTATCGATCCTTGAGTACAATTATTTTTTTCGCAATATAGAGTGAGAGAGAGGCCTAAAATTCACCCAAAAGAATAAAATTTACTCAGAGCTAAGGATTAATTTTATCTTGATACAAAGATACAAATCCTTTTTTTAACATAACATAGAGATTGAATTTATGAAATATTGTGTTGTTTTCAAAATATTTTTAACGATCGTAAAACATCAAACACACTATCTTCAGGAACCCGACCCCCTATTGCGCCGTAGACCCTCTACGGCGTAGCACTAACGTATAATCCTTTTCGCTACAATAGCAATTTCAAACTTCCTTAGGGGCTTTGGATAATCTTTCTTTATATCGAGAGCTACATGCCGTAACCACTCGATATTTCTATCCTTTTTCAACACTTGAAACACAATTCCATATAATCGCGACAGAAAGTGTATTCGTAGAAAGCGCTCGATTTCTCAATAAAGAGGGGTGCATTAAGAACTGTAATGTATATTTAAATTTTGCTTCAAGTGTAATAATTTTGTTTTTAATTTAATTTCTAATGGCATAGTGAATTTCGAGAGGGTGAGAGGTAAATAAATCTTTTGAAAGACGAAAGAAAAAAAATTAATGCAAAATGTTTTATTTAATTAAATTACTCAAATAGTTAAAATTCCCTATTTGATGCATTTGATGATCTCTTTATTTTATTTTTTAGTTCAGAATATTTTTCCATTTTTATTTTTAATGTTTATTTTTGTAACTACTTATAAGATACCCTCTATTAATTTTATAATAATAATGCCTATTTAGGAATCTTAATCAAATTATTGAAATTACCTTATTAAATATCAAAAAAATATAGGCACATACACTAATTTATAAGCGGATGAGATCAATATATTATAATAAAACGTAATTAACCACAACTTATAAAACATGACCGCTGAGAAACAAAATCTATTACAATTTTCTTATTAATTTCGCAAGTGGCAAAAGCGTTACTTTCATAGCCACTTTAATGGGTAATTTTCATAAATAAAGTTGAGAATCCCACGGGGGACGTCGTGGGGTGAGACGCGCGGGCGGAGGTGGTGGCGCGGGTTCCTTTCCGAGGTTCCCGAGATAGAAAACAGCTCCGGAGCTCGTATAATGGGTTTTTGGAATGGCGTCGTCCGTCTTACCCCCTGCCCCCCGCCGTACACCCCCACCGCCCCCCGGGGCGAGAAAGGATGAATTCTTATTTCCTCATCTCGGGGCGGCCGGTGCGAACCCTCCATGTAGATTGCCTTTTTCTCGTGAAACCTACCATATAACATAACAATGGGTTGTTTTCAATTTTGCTTGAGTTTTTTTGCTATTATTATATCATTATGTTGTACTTTAATTGGTTTTCTCTTGATTGTAAGTAGTAGAAGTTAATAAATTATTCATAACTAAATTTTACAGTTTACACTATCTGAAATCAAAACTTTTATCACGAAAACTATGCAACAGTAGGTATAGGGTACTGTACTGGGAGATATAAAATGATTTCGAAAGGTGTGGCAACTATCCGGGTTTTACCCTATCATAGTAGGTAAATCTTTCGACCTGAATTATATTATACGTATAATATCTAATAAATCTAATAATAATAATATAAAGATCTTCCTTATTATACGTACTATTAAGCTGCAATGTATCTTTTGTTTGTTATATCGTTGTCAGTTTGGTGAATCAATTAAATAAATAAATAAATAAATAATATCTATGTAATAAATCTAATAATAATAAAATAATCCTTCCTTCCAAAAATAGTCCTTCCAAAATTTAAATTAAGCTCTCGCTTGGCAAAAAACAAAAGTTTTATTCTATAGGGTTCAGTACAATAGAGAATTCCTATCAATATTTTTAAATAATTTTTATTTAAACATAGACATAGGCATATTTATTTTAACTAATTAGAAAACGATTTTTACACTTTCTTAAAAATATCCTGTGTATGATCTAATATAAAAGAATAATTAAAAAGAATATAACAGACTAGACATCATCAGGATCGAATTCAGGACCTCTGGATTGATTGACATTCCAAATACAATGTAGAAACAATTTAAATGTGTTAAATGTACTTAAAAAGAAGAACAAGAATTTTTTGGGTCTCTTAATGACATTTCCTGGCTGAAAAGGCGGAAAATGTCTCAATACCTAATGGAAAATATCCAACGATCATAACAGTAACGCAGCAAGTAAGTATGCAAAACTAACTGCATTCATGAAGAGGACAGCGCGCCAAAAATACTTTGAAACTGTGCCAAAACATACAAACATTGGCATAAAACACCTCACGAACGTACCTCCGACGTATTATTTCATTTATAAATGCAAAATAGTTAATTTGATTGAAACGAAATATTGTAAAACATAATGTTTTACGTTGTAAAGAAACATCAATAAGTTAAAAGCAATTAGGTACATTGTTAAAAAAACGGCCGTGGAAAATTACTGTTGAACTTAAGAAATATTGTATATTATTCATATTAGAACATGCTATAAAAATATCTTAATACATTTACAAAGTATCTCGGTAATACAAATGTTCAAGCAGGTTCACATCAGAGGTATGTAGATACCCATTGCACAATAAATACTTAACATAACGTAACTTAATAAACTAAAATTACTAATTGTACCACCTATACCATTAACCACAAGTTACTAAAAAATATAGTGTAGAGATTTAGTTGTGCATTTACAAAACTTATACATTTACATTTACATATTTACAATTATTATTATCTGTAATCGTTTCAATATGAACTTACAAGAACCAAACTGAAAAGTTATGAGTTGGTTACTAGAAGTAAACACAAACAAACATAATGTTAGCATTATCGTTAGACATTACCATTTAATGTTCCGATATAAACATACAATGAACGTTTAGCTCCGAGTTGATTAATAATCATATTAAGACCCGATATCAGTTGACGAAAATCTGCGTTCGTTCACAGAGTGATATTACAGAAACGCTTCCACACACAACCATTGTAATTTGACCTTTGACTTTCTTTGATTCACTCCGTTGTGCTGGTTTCGTTTGGAAACGAGAGGTACCTAGTAGAAACGGTAGTTACACAGCAATCATAGCAGTTGTCTGAAATGAGAAGTCTCCCTTAAAAGGATAAACAAGTAACGTGTGCGCGTAAGTGCTGAGACGCGCTCGAATTTATATTTTAGCCAGTTTCCCTTCGCGATACCGAAGTATTTGAGTAAGAATATTCTGCCTCAAAAGGAACTCTACTATAACAATCACTAGTAGAACCGCTTGATGGTTACATCCTACTAATATTAAAAACATGAGTTTTTGATGTTTAAGTGTTTGTTACTTAATCACGTATTTTGGCACACAAATAGAATATGCTCTATATTAAAACAATTAGTATATGCCTTGATTCTTGAAAAAACTGTAAAATTCACAGTTACTAAATCTTGATGGAAAAGTTACTATGTTTTTAAGTTGTCTCTGTATGTTTAAAAACTTTGGATAGGTTGTTAGGATACCTAATTATTATGTAAGTAATAGTATACTCTATAATAACTCCATGACATTGTTTCTGCCATGGACTTCCACGCATACTTTGTCAGGTATGTATGTCACTGCAGGCTTGCTTAGTCCTCTCGATCCAAAGTAACCTGTAAACAAATCAATACATTAGATGGACGTTTGTAACTGACATTGTCCTTTCAAAATCTCAACAGAAAGTGCTAATTTGTTAAAAGATTTTCCTTGACTTAAAGGGATGAAACATAATTTTAAATTGAACATAACATACATACAATAACCCATGAAAGTTTTATGTAACCAACATGAAGGTAGAGCAGCATTCAATACGTATACGCATGAAACGACTTCAGTCGTAGCATTCTACCATCAAAATTGCTTTCCTTATATCTCCAATAAATGTTTAAAACATACCGGCAAGCATGTGTTTTATAGGTTTTAGGGCTTGTTGTATTAATTTTACGTGTTTTTATTTATGTATCGGTAAGGGGAACTCATCAGACAGAAATTTTAAAAATAATTTGATATATGTATCTACCTACCTAGGTTTAAACTCGTGACACGCAACAAGAAATTAAAGGATAAAGTCAGTAAAAAAGATTATGTAAAACTAAGAATTTAGGATGGTTATTATGCCATCTATTTTAACCGCGAAATTAAAAAAAATATTCATCAAATTTGTTTTACTAAATAAGTAATCGAAGTTATGAGCTTAAGAACTATTAAAACTCTAAAAAATATTTAGGTTAAGATATCTTAACCTAAATAGGTAGGTAGGTAGGTAGGTAGGTATATACCTACATGATGAAAATAATTAGGAAAAATTTTGAGTTTTAGCATAATATAAATAGTGGATTTTTATTATACTTTTACGTAAACAGTAGAGTAGTAAATTTATATTATAATTGATATTTAGAGTAATTATTAAGCTCATAAGCAAAACTCATGGTAATTTTGATTAAGTTTATTTCCAAAATAATTGTAAAAGTTAAGTCCGTAACTGGATGTTGTGTGGCAACTATGTAATTGTAAAAATACTTAGGTATATAGATTTAGGCTTCATTTTTTACTCTTTGTATGTGGTTAGATATTTCATTCTTAGATTTCAAACGTTAAACACAAAAGAGTGAAATATCATAACATCCCCGTTTTATGTTCGCTGTGACAATTTCAACGGCTATAAATAAAATGCTAGTGAATAAGAATAGACTCCGTATAGTTACAGTCGGCTGCCGCAGCGCGTCGCTCACTTCGCTTGCTCCACTCAACTACGCTACTAGATTTACGCCTATAACGCACCTATAAAATAGCATCAACGCGTATAAATATATCAAGCGCCTGTAGGTTACGCATATTTGCATTGTAAAAAAAATTTAGTTGAGAAAACCCATGGTGTGATCCGCAGATTGGATATAATTTAATATTATGAAGAAATTCTTAAATGAAAGAATAACTGTTATAGACTGTTATGGTTTGCATACCCACTCGTAAGTAAACATCAAAAAATCTGTGCCTAATTTACGAAATCCTCACTATTATAAATGCAAAAATGAGTTCTTCAGGGGTATAGACAAGGACATAGACTACTTTTTGGACATAGCTAAGCAATAGTGTGTTACCCACACGGGAGAAATTTTGAGTAAATCGTGTTTTAAAAGTCTAGCGCCATTTTGTGTCAACATTTTTTATGTCAAATATTTATTTACATATTTAAGCAATGTAATAAGGTAAACACATAATAAAAAAATGTTCCCTAACTCTCAATAAATCGTTCTGAATCAATAACTTAAGTTTGTGGGTTAACATGTTATTGCTTATCTGCGTCCTTTTATGCTTAATAATTAACGTGGAAGAAAGCGCGGGCAACACCTAGTTACCTACTGAAAATTTCTATTTTATTTAAAAATTATCTTTTTTTTTCTAGTAAACAAACTTTTTGGCTAAGTATTATAAATTAATGATAATATATGTAGGTATATAATATGTTCACAATTTCCATAAATTTGCAGTTACCCTATAAACCGGATACTAAGTCTCCCTTTTGCCGGTTCGGAGGGAAAGTTTGCCAGATCCGTTTCCTGTGTTTGCCGTTTTCCCCCGAGCTACCCACTAATCCCGGATCCCTAGTGTACCTACTGCTTGCTTCACAAATAAATACGTACGACACCCCGAAGATATAAATTTAGTTGATTTCGAATTGAACACTTTCTTACTTACTGATCTAAATGTAAGCAAGAGTAACTTTACAAGAAAGCAAGTTACAATACAAAATAACTTTTGCATCAAAAACTAAAAACTATCTTTAAATACTTTCATGAATCCACCATGTAGGAATAATTCACTGGGCACTTTCCAGTGCTCTATCACCATGATATGTTTTTTACCCGGATGTTTTCCTTCACCAACAGCTCAAGCTCATTACTGGAATTTGAACCTATGCCTAGCGGTTTTAATTCAAACAGCCCAACCACTCAGCTATCGATGCTGTTTATCAATCCGCACTACCACTTATATAATTATATATCGTTTAGGTACAAGAATTGGTAATTACTAAGATATCTAAAATTAAGGATAAAATTGAAACGGGTTGTCACTGCACTACACTTCATTTTGGAATAGTTCATTCAATTGCTTAGTGAATGCAAAGAGAATAAATTGAATCTTATAAAAATATAACTTTAACAGAGTATACACACATTATATACCACCAATATGAACTTCAAGAGATCCGGTCGTGGATTTTTTTTTTTTTATGTCATAGGGGGCAAACGGGCAAGAAAATGAAAATTAACGACAACAAACACCATTTCAGTGAAGTACTCGACGAAAATCTTGAGCAATGAGGCTGCAAGACAAGGGTGCCGCACGTTAGGTAACTGGACGCTTCTCTGTATAATTTAAAAACAAAGGAATAAATTAGTCGTAAAATTAAATTTTGGTAGCTTGAGCGAATCGATTGACGAACTTGAATTCTAATAGTTTTATGGCAAAAAGTACCTATTGTGTAAGCCACGTGTCTAAAAAAAATACTTATATATAGTAATTTAGTTAAAGAAATTTAGACATATGTTTAAAATTTTTTTGTTGCTACGCGCTTTTTACACGCGCTATAAACTCATGAGCAATTTAATTATCTTTAATTATCCGAGTACGAAATCGCATAGTAAGGTCCTACATGTAGGTAAATACATACATAGTCTTATTTTTACTGGTTTAACATTGAAAAAGACAGTAAGATACCAAAAACCTTTCAAACCTCTCTGTGACAACGCATCAAAAGCAAACGTTGCAATCAACAATGGCGCTCGATAGTGGCACAATAAACCCGCCTCAAATGGCGCGGAACTTTTTCTCCTTTTAAATGGTTTGTTTAAAAATCTCACAATTTTCATTCCAAGTTTCCTTTTAGGGCAGTCATATAAATCTTCTTTATTGCCCGCTCGGGACATCTAGCTTTTGATCGAAATTGCTTTTATGCGATGTTTGCGCTCTATCGTCTGATTTAATATCGTGTTTTTGGATAACAATATAGCTTTTCTTATTCACACGAGTCGTATTTTAATGAGCTGTCAAGTAACCCGTAACAAAGAAGTGGATACGAATCCGATTGACTTTTAGCGGTAGAAAAAATAAATGCTTAGGTGATTAACTTATTTTAAAGACAGCATATAGAGCGTCCGTACCTATACAGGTAAAGCATCAATGTAATCATTTGTTTAGGACTTACAATTATTGTTATTACTTATTATTGATTATAAAATAACGTACCTACCTCCTCGCTAAGTACTGAAAAAATATTTAAAAAAATGAGGAAATCGTCAAAGCATGCGGTCTTTTATTCCCGAACTTCTTTTGTGTGGACATTCGAAGTGTTCCGCTAGCAACTGGCTCTCCCGGTATCGGAACCGTCAGGACCCACAGACAATCGCGTTTACGACGCATAAAAGTTAGTCTTTATAGGCACTTCGTATATAAAAGTGGCGTTTATGCCTTTTTAATTAATTGCCGTGCCGTTAAATGCCGTATCAGCTTAGTCGTTGATGCTTACGGCCGGAAAATTGTTAAACAAGTAGGCAGTGATTTGAGTAAAAAATATTTAATGGGTAAACAGTTCGTAAAAATGGCATAAATGTCAGTTGTAAATCTAGTGAGAAGATAGTTGATTCTTTTGTTGTATAGCAAGCACATAAATTTACGATGTTTTACTACAGTGTGTTTGTAGTAAGAATCTAGTTAGGTATAGGTATAATTAAAATTTCATTGAGCAAATGCAATATTTATTAAAACTATTAAAAAACTTATTTTCTAATCTCAATATTGAGTCATAAATTAGAATATATCATTTTTCTTATTTTAAATCTTTAATTAAAAATCACATTATGCAATCTAATAAAAAAAACAGCAAATTCTTTCAAAGTATATAGTATTATATTATCTGTGGCTAGACACACCTATGGCTATTAATTTTTTTAATATATTTGAACACAGTAAATAACTTAATCGGTAACTTTAAAGGTATATTTTAAAAACTAAAACTCTGTATTAACCGGCGCGGGCTTTGGGCGTGGTTTGAAATGTCTTCATCCCATTATAAATTGAACATCACATTATTTAAGTTGTCGTCTTAAAACATTGTGTGGGACCAGCGTACATTAGTCACAGCTGGAAGCTCCACTATTTTTATTAACCTTTTTTTTTAAATTCAATAATAAATAAAAAAGTAGAGATTTTTACTGGAATCTAATTTATAAAACAAAAAATATTCTTATTTCAATTCAAATAAACACATTTTTCTATTGGAACGTAACTAGGTACCTATACCTCCATAAATTATGTTGGTGTTGGAATTATAAAACGAAATAGTCTCTTTAGTTTGGGTATAGACCTAAGTCGTATGGTAGGTAATAACTAATAAGTATACCACGTATCTTATTTTTTTTTAATTATGAATAAAAGTAAGAAGGTTAATTAAAATAAACGATAACAGTATACCCCTCTAAAATTTTAAAGTCAATACATAATATTTTCATAGTAGTAACCTATATTAAACGAGCTGATACCTACAACCCTCCATCATTGCAATTATTATTTACGGCTTGTGTCAATTAATTTTTTTCCCTCGTTTTTTATTCTCACCAGTAAAGAGTACAAAGTGGCCATAGACACAAATACAAGTGGCTATAAAATGAATGTTGCTGAGTCAGTGTTCAGCGGGTGCCTCTTCTGCGCATGGGCAGTACATTCCGGTACTTTTATTGATTTCAGTAGCACTAACGGGCCATAAGGCCGACGTGCCGGACTGGAGCCTCCACTCCATACCCCTCATTATGTACTCACGATTTCCCACTGTATTCTACTTGTTAACTTTTTATGCAAATTGTGGATGCACTTTTTTTACTAGTTTTTCCTGCAGTTTTAAGTATAAGAAAAACAGTTCTATATGTAGTATGTACCTATATAACTAGTAGGTACATACGTTATATAATTACTATCAAGTTATAAACAAAATTTCTGCGTTGTGATATATATATACATAATATCCGCAACTCCAGTGATTAGCTCGTTACATATTAACACATTATAGGAAATAACTATACCTATCTATAATCTACATATTGAATTATACTATAACTACATAAAAAAAATTATATCTAGGGATCTAAATGAACTAAAATTCTAGAAATTTTATAATTGAACTGTGTTAAATTAAGTGGAGTTACGACAATTAAATACATATATACCTACTATATAATTATTATTGGTGAAAGGTAGTACTTATCTTTAAATAATAATAATCTTAATAGTAATTTAAGCGGTGGAAAATCGTGCAACACGTATTTTTTGTTTTTTTTAATACAGCAGTAGGTATCTACGTATATTATGGACTCGTTAGTTTTAACCCAAATGTAGGTATACCAAAATTCCCTAACCAAAACAAACCGACCCGCCGCTGCCGTCGGCAGTCAATAAACACCCGACGCACGTATTTTCGGATTAACTACACGGGTAGCCAATCTTAATTGCCAGCGTTCTAAGCGAGCACAACGTGCGATGGTCATTCTGGCCTACGGGTGCGGCATTGCAGTGTATTATTTCGTTTGCAAGCCTCATTTGAGGGTTGACTAAATGTTACGGTTTCTGTGGTCACAATTAACCGTTGTTGGTGTTTAAGCTTTTTCTAAGTAAGTTTTAAATAATAAAAATTTGAAACGTACCTTAAAATTTACCTGACTATTTTACCTCCCGAATTCCTCCAAGATCCTGTATTTTATTTTATTTTATTTATTTATTTATTGTTAACACATACGGTACAGGACCAATTACAATGGTTAACAAATAGTAGTAGGCCTTGCATACAACTCCTCGCACATCTTCAGACACACAGACAAGAGTTCCATCCACTCATCGGCAAGTATATCATCTGTATATTCGCATGAATTCTGGGGACTTCTTATTTCGGGGTGAAAAGTATCCAAAGGGATACCTTTTGTAACTTCCTACTATCAGTGAAAGTGTGTTCAGATTATTTCCAGAAGTCGCCTCCTAGAATCAAACAAATTGTTCATCTAAAAAATACTAAAATATAGACTAACCATCTTATTAAGATAGGAATGTATAGGGTAAAACAAACTCATCTACTCTATTATAGTACAGTAGATTACACAAATTAACTTGATATAAACGTCTTTTTACTAGAGATACATTGAAAAAATTTGACTCAAGTCTAAACCACCAGCAGAAATAGTCAACCCTAAGCACATAATAATGCTTGAGCGTAATATGAAAAGAGAACATTAGTGGGCGTTCGTTGTCAGTATAATGTAATATCAAATAACGCGGCTTGGAGAAGACGACGGCTGTGGGCACCGCAATACAGCCTTTATTAAAACAAAATTTCTTGCCGCAAAATGTTCTTCACCACCACTGTATTTTCAAAAGTCGTGGAAGACATTTAAAGTAAAACGAGCCTTGTTCGATATTTGAATTTTTATCCATAATTCCAATGCTTTTGCCATAGAGATAGGGATAGTGTTTCTAACGTCTTTGGCTATAAATAAATAATGATGCTTGGACATTATCACACAACGCCACCTGGTGCCAAACTAAGTAGAGCTTATAACGGTTCGGTGTCAGATCACTGATATAAATAATACTCATACCTACTTATATTTTTTGTTCTAAATATACGTACATAGTGGCGATATGATGAGTTTTCATCATAACAAAAAACAAAAGGTAGTGAATACATAGGTATTATACGTACTCTGATGCCGAAAGTTTGTCTGAAAACTTTTCTTATTAGTAAACTATTCTATACTATTCCCCAAATGAGCATCGCACAAAGTTCCTAAAGTGATTCTCATTCCCAAAACCAAAATTCCAAATTGAATCAAGCGTCTTATTTTACCGTTGGAAACGTACCTAACCGAATCGCCAGTAGATACAATATGTCGGTGCGCGCCGGGAGAGCTGCGTTCGGCAGTGAAGCGATGATTTCGGTACATTTGCAGAGACCGTAACGACTCTCGGAATAGTCTTGATGGACGTAGAGAATGAGCTCTCACAACATAAAGAAATCCCCTTAAAAAGGGTAGCGCTAGGGTAGAATAACAGAGGGCAGCGCTATCAAAACTTTGCGGTGAGAAATACTGTTCATAATATTGTAACATGTGCATGAGATTTTCGTTCGTATCATTTTAAAATTTACCGGATTTATTGAAAATGAAATTGTTTAACACACAGACAGAAAGACAGACTAACTGCGTAAATGTTAGATCATGTATCGACTCTACTAATGGAAAATACAATACAATATACTTTACTGCACCAAATTATTTTTACAATATTAAATATAATATAAATTAATTTCATGGTAAATAGGCGGAAAGGTACACCTATCAAAACCGAAAAATTCTAAAATCACAAACAGATTTTTTATTTACTTTAGGTAAGTACCTATTTGTCTTGATTTTCGATTTTTATTATTTCAGATAGCATTACGAAAAACCTGTAGTTTCAAAAAGGTGAGTATAATAACAATTAGTAAAAAGTCGTAGACTGTAAATTTTTAGCGTAGATACCTTTGAAGTATGTAATATATAATAGCGAATTATTTATTTTCATGATTCATAATAGGTATTATTATCTTGTAAGAAAATTATTAAAAAATAATTAACAAGGTTTATTAATAAACTATGGAATGCAATAAACAAGTTTAATTTTATGTTTTAACTCTAGTATTCTATCAGATCAAATAAGCTACCTATAAAGATCAAAGAACCCATGTCAAGGATAATAATTGACATACATTGGTTGTAATGACCTTCTCAGCTGTTATCTAGGGCTGAAATTATAATATTCTAGACCGGTACACCTTTTTATTCTATACGACATAGGTACAATGATCTTATCTTTTTTTGTCCCATTTTTCTATATTTTTTCATCTTAAAAAGTTTCCCAAAGTTTTTAAAGCAGTACGTCAGTATGCACGTTTGTAGGGGGCCTGACTTACTTATAGTAAAACGTTAAAAAAGGAAGTTGCATCGCTCCTCATTGACCGGGGAGCTGTATTGTTGTCCCCATAAATATGCTGTTCAGAGTATTTTAATCTATTCTCCGTGGTTTCTTTCACTCGCTTTAATTACTGGATTCCCGCAGGATCTCTTTGTATAGTTGTGGTATAAAATTATAATGCTTAGTTACCTGTACGCCATTTCAAGTTACAGTTTTTACGTGATGCGCGTTTAAAAAATCGATAAACAGATAAAACCAAAATCCACACAATGGGCTTGTCAACCAAATTTTAGTTTACAGTCCGTCTTGTAGATTATAAAAAATATGGAACCCGTATTTTATCATTTTGGACTTATCATTATAATCTTCGATATTTTTTGATCACGTAAAAAAGTAAAAATACGTGTCCAATAATTTTCATTAATTTACAAGATGGACTAAATAGAGTTAAGATTTCCATACCTCGGAAACAAGCCTATTAATTAAATAATATAACGTTTTACGTATTTATACAGGGTGTAATTTTAAACGAAGGACTTATTCCAACATACAATACTTACATTTAACTAATAACAGTAAAAATAAATAAAAAACACAGAAAACCATAGATAAAAACGGGGATTCACGCAGGTGTGACTTTTTTATTTAATCTGTCGCCACGTGCGTAGTAATCGATACCAAAAAAGGGGCATTGAATGACTCTTAAGGCCATAGTATCAGTCAGTGTGTCAGTAACTAGCGTGCTCAATTTTCGGATTCGAGAGTTAATTTTTTATGACAAAAATTAATTTTATATTTTTTAAGATAAATCTGAGACGAGAATTGAATACTGAACACCCTACTTTAATAGGCATGCCGCTTATTTTAACTAACACCGTGTATAATATTCACGTATGATAAATTATATTTTCTTAAATTTCTTCTAATGTATAAAAGACAGAGATTTTAAAAATAATAACTTCCCTGTTTACTTGTTAATTTTCATCCACATATACTTTGACTAACAGTGACTAGGCAAAAAATATTTCTGAAAAGGTAATAGATACTTTATCACTAATGCCGCATAATTTATAATTTTATTTTACTTAGAAAAATCTTAACTTAAAAAATCTTACTTTATAATATAAGGCGTGGAAAAAGTTTTCGAAAGAGCTCCGCGCAAGTTGATTTTTAATTAATATTTATTTTTAAAACCTTCATCTTATAAGTCATTTTAGCCTGGAGTTTTTGGTTCCAGAATTAAAAGATGAAGTTTAAAAATAATTATCATAACATATAGGACGTATATTTAATAATTAATAGGAAAAATTTCTGGTTAATTAATATATTACATAACTTAAAAACAAAATGTTTTTCCCGTATAGAAACAAAAGTCTGACTCTACTATTTACTTCCCGATATTTTATAGATAGGAACGATAGATTTTATCTTAGTTTATTACGTTTAGATCATATTTTAGATAGAAAAATAACATTGCTTACAAAAATAACATTATCTCTGGATTTACAGGACAAAAACAAGCAGCAAATACCTATCATTCGGGAAACAGTAAATTGAGAAAGTTGCCAACGCAAGCGTATTTCGGACCTCTCTCTTTGCCGAGGGGAGTAAGTAAACAAAACAACTTTTTTTTCTCGGATTCAGATGAATAAATAAGACAAGAAGGGTCGTACGACGTAGAAGGGACCATCCCTACTCGCGCTTGTTTGATTTGCATGTTTTAATCCTTTATGCCATTGGCCTCAGATGGCATTCAAAGTTTTGACTTCACTTTGGAATTTAAAAGATTTCGAGTTGTTACGAAAGTATCAAAAACATGAAGTATAATTTTATTGAACCGTCGTTATTTTATGATATTTTATTATTTTGTCACATATCGTTTCAAAGCATTTCATATGTGAACAGCAATAAAATCTCAGAAGATGACGGTCATAGTCATCGTATGCGTTTGACGATAGAGATAATGTCTCCCGTGATGAATTATCTTGAAAAATTTATATCGTACTTCGATTCAAAAGATGTTGCTCCGTAGCTATTTCAAGTTTTTAATTTGAAATAAATTTTCATCAAAGCAATTTGAAGTAGAAATCATAAAATTAATTTTCAAAATTTAAGTTCTACAAGACTGCAGACAAGATTTTACATAAATGTCCCAAGACCAATTAATAGGTACGAAAATCTTAAGCCCGACTGCAACTCAGTTTCGCTTCAGAACTTCGTACATCTAAAAATACCGACAACACTAGTATCCCGGGACGCAAAGATCCCGGCCGTGTGACCCCCGGCGATGAAACTAACGACCCGGGGAATCAACAAAAGAGCAATAAGATATGCTTGGAAAAACTAGTGTATTCGACCCAAGGGCGCCATTTTAGGCCCATCTTCTCCCCGTATCGCTATCCCGGAGACCGGGAGTTAAGAAATGTACTTATCCACGCGTTCCCGTCTCTAACAGTCTTGCTTGACACTGGACGTATTGCGCCCAAACGACTTCACTGCAGTGGAGTCACAAATAGATTTTTAAAATAACTATATATGCATATCTTATTAATTTCTCACTTTAAATGTTAAATTATCATGAATTATATTGAATAATGTTACAAAAAAAGAAATTCCAGCTACACTATATGCTGTAATCTTTGTCTAAAAGGATGCCTCCTAGTCGAATAGTGTCTGTATATTGTAATTTTGGTATTTAATCATGAAAATATTGGTCTGAGACTATTGAACTTGAATATAAAACAGCATAGTTTATAAGCTATTTGTTTTGACTTGGAACAGATATATGTATTCCAATTGGGAGAGGCAATTCTCGCAATATGTATAATTGCCATTAGGTCCCGGGACTAAGCAACACGTCACCGGGATTGCCACGTATATCCCCGTAATTGGTGCGCAACTCGGGTACCCACTTTCTTTATTGCGAATAAACTAGTCCCGCACTGGTGCTGTTTTTTGGTGGTGTCACAACATACGAGCGCGAGCGGTAGAGATTTTCTTGATGCAATTAATTTTCAGATAATTTTGATCTGAAACTTTGGGTTATGGATTACAATGCTTCGGAGTACGCAAGCCTGACTAAAACTTATTTAACTTCTGCTCTGATTAATCTGTCAAAACATCAAAGAAGTTTCACTTCAACCACGCGTAACGGTTACGCAAAAATTTTATTTTTTTTCATTTCATTATTAGATAAAAAATACTCACCAAATTAATATTTAGTTATATAAAATTTTTTTACGAACTTCTGGTATCTAAAGATCCTAAGATTCCCACCGGAAACCGGCTCTGTGACTTCAACAGTCGCTGTATAATTATGCTAGAGACTCTTTGTAGACCCAGAATTCCAGGAATTTTGTAATAGAAAAATTGGGTTAGGTGGTAACGCTAACTAAATGTTTTCATAATATGTTGTATTTTTTCTATAAATGAAGTTTATCTTATTCTATACTAGTTTCCCGCAGTTTTACCCGAGGTAATTTCGGAGTTCCCGTGCAAATTTCAGGATAAACTATACGTATAAACCTTCCTCTTGAATTATTTTATCTATTTGTAAAAACCCAAAATTCGTTTAATGGTTCTTGAGTTTTTCGCAAACAGACAGACGCCGCAGAGGACATTGTTATAAGTGATTTTTACTATGTATGGTGATTTTAAATGCCTAGAAATTTGTAATCATAGCTGATATTCTAGTATATACCTATTCTATTTTCCATATTTTGTTATTAACTTTCGACTCCTGTAAATAAATTTTGGGTAATCAGATCAACACATAATAATTGCTAGCACGAAACTTTTAGACCAAGACTCATCTGGAGATAGGCAAGATAGCATTTGCGAAATTTACCGATTGAACTTGCGATCGTTCTCATTACTGAAAGTGCTTTGGTTCTAAGCATTTCGCACAAAATGTAGACGAAAATAATATCCTTTATTCAATCAAGAACAAGATTTTTACTGAGGCCTAGATTTAAGGTAATCTGCAGGTAGGTATAGAGTTTAAAAAAACTATTATCATTTTTTTTATTCAATCTAGAGGTATATTTAATAATTATAAATACTTACTAAGAGTTAATGCTACCCCAAATTTAAGTAACGAATTGATAAGAACAATCGACCAATTTTTCATGGCTTATATACCTACCTACTTAGTTTAACAAAAACCCATTCAAAGAGACGTCAAAAATAAAACTAGAAATAATTCAACTTTTAACCTAAAAATTATAATACTTGTCTCTACTTAACCAGATTCAACTTTTAATTATTTTACGTCAATGTAATAATATATTTTGCAGTACATATTTCTATTTATTTAACTCTACTAATTATCTTTTACTACTTACTTATTTTCTTCTTCGTGAATTTAGAAATTTCTTCGAGAAGTTATTGACATAAATTGCTAGAAGAACTAAAATGCCAAGATTCATCCAAACCAATTAGCTGTTTATGAGTGATTGAGTTACAAACATCCAAATTTTCAAACATTTTACTACCTATATTAGTATACAATCGACAATGTGGATAAGATGGTAGAATGTATTTTAAGTTTTTCATAAACAAAAGTATTCCATTTCATATAGCACCGAAGACACGACAAACTCATGCAGTCTGCCGTCGGCATACAGACTGAATAATCGCAAAATGTACGTTTTCTGTCGTCTTACTTATCGGTTTTTTCTTTAAACTACATATTTCTGTTTCTTATTTTTTCTTTTTTTACTTGGTTATTGCAGAAAAAAATTTATTGATAAGTATTATTATTTTTTGTTTGACACCTATAGCAACAGCAACAGATTACTCTAAAATAGATGGGTTCATGAATGATTCATAATTGCTAAAATAATTTTCAACAACAGTGCTCTCGCAATTTTGTTACAAAATATAGATCGCGGTACGAGGGCTCAATGAGCGAGCAATGAATATTTATATGCGTTAAATGTGCCAAGCAATTAAACAGCGACTACCGAGCCTTTATGCCGCTCTAGTGGGTCTATAGAGATGTATAACCATATTTGTGAATAGTATATACCTTAGGTACTATTAATGTAAGTACGTACCGGTACAAAATTGGTATGTACATATTAAATAAAAGTAATTTGAACCAAAACCTAATTGTTTTCCTTCAACCATTCTCTTGGTAGTTCGCCAAAAACAAGAAAACTCTTTCAAATACAGGAAAAGTGTTAAAAATACGAAAAAATATCGAAACAAAGGTGGGGTTAAGTTTACTTTTAATGGCCGCCAAATATCTGAATGTACGTTACAAGAAAATACACTACTCGAACGAAAAGTTAGTGAGCGTTCGAACAATTTTTTAAAAATGTTAAAGAACTTTAAGCTCTATGGTGGCTTAAAAGTACCTGAACGGTAGCTTTGAGTCACAGTAAGGAGCCACGGTATAAGCAACTCACGGACCGCGGCGTTCTCATATAGAGTTGTCAAGGGCGGGGTCTCGTGATGAATTGGAAACATGGTAAGCGGGAGGGGTGGTGGGGGACTTTTTTAAAGGGAGCATGTTGAGAGAAGCGAGGGGTGTGCGGCGAGGATACAGGGGGGTGATTAATGGCACCCGCTAGAGGGAGCCATGTTCATTATACCGACAGAAAGACGTGTTACTTGCTTACTAATATATTTCGGTTTTGGTAACCTTTATCCAAACGCGCCGCGACTATAATAAAGTTCATTATTTTAGACATTTTTATCTCTTCCGGAGATAAAAAAAAATGACAAGACAATGATTTGGTGGTCGCTCAGATGGGATTCGTAAAAATTGGATTAAGCGCTTACTTATTTAGTTTTTTTCAAACATTTCACGAACGACAGCGTTTTTTTATTTGTAATTTTGTAACAGTAAAGAATATTTGATTAGATTTGATATTATGGAATAAAAGTTAATATACCTACTTATTACCAAAACCGTCGATGTGTTATTAACATCCTGATTCTTACATTAGCCTGTATCCACATGGAGTTACTGCGTTAATATCACCGTCGCATGTAGGTACGCAGCCCTTACGCAGCGCGCGTGGTGAAGCGAGATAGGCGACTGTTTAGCTTTATATTGTGTTTAGTACGCGCCGCGCTGTTTAATGACGATTTGTGTGCGGGATTTGGCCGTGTGAATTACGCCGTATGGGTTTATGATATCGTGCTGTATACCACCTTAGATTCGTTTGAAGTTGTGACAAATTACTTATTTAGGAACTGTGTTGGGGGCTGGCTTAGTTGTGTGGTTCTTTTAACGATCAGAAGGTTCAATTTAACTTATTTATAATGTTGTTTCATTTATAAAGTATTACGATATTGTTTGAAATTTTAACTTATTGATTGAATCATTTAGGTATACCTACCTAAGATACCTACATATCTACCTGAACCAAAATTGAAAAAATTTAGAACGATGTGAACTGATCGTGAGATTTTTCTTTCAAAATAGATAATATGGTATTTTACGAACAGATAGAGAATCATTAATATGGACGATAAAATGGTGAAAAAAAAAATTAACAGTGTCGGTCCGTACGTACAGGTACCGAAGTAGTCTCTAAATAGTTAGATACCTATAGGCCTTGTCGTAAAAATACCGGTTAGACTTTGGGTTTGGACATAAGAATTATATATAATAAATAATTATATAGATACAAACACAATACTGCATATTATAAAATATGCAGTATGCTGCATATTATAATTATGCAGTATACTTAATTTTTTTAATTTAAATAACTAAATTTTTAATTATTAAGGTATTTATAGTATTTACCAATTGATAGGTATCCACTTAGGTATAAACGTAATAATAACACCAAACGGTGTTATATATACAACCAACAAGACTCAGAAGTGGAAACTCAAAACTTGAGAATTCCATTCGCGCGCCGCGTTTAAAATAGAAACAATGGCGCCATTAAAAATCCGCTCTCGGATATTTTCCGAGCGTATCCCGTATCTCGCATAAATCGGCAGCTTTCCGCCGAAGCTATTTCCAAACGAGCGTTTTCTATTCCGAACCGTGCACTCGTTTTTCTTAGACTCCCATTATAAGACGGGGGGGTCGGAACCTCCCCAGGGGCGAGCACATACCTATATTGCCAAAAGTAGAGCTAAGTCGGTCGACGTATAGGCCGTTATGAAACTTTATAAGTTGAATAGATGATAATTATACACGCTTTATGTTGGGAGCGTGCTTTTAAACGATATCTCCTGCTTGTGAAAGAGTTTTGGCTAAGCGTCGGGATTCTGGTGGATACTTATTGCAAATTGGAAGATGCGAGGAGACGGAAGGAATTCTAATTACCTGAATATTTCTTATAGGCCATTTGGTACATAATTGAAAAAAAGCTGTTTTTAGAACAGTAGCTATATCATCTATCTGCAATATCTATTGCAAATGTAATGATTTGCATACATAAATGTTTCGTTTAGGAATAATGATTCTTGTTTCAAGCAAGAAATTAAATTTTGCTTAAAACATTTTAAAATAACACACCCCGCTTCCAGCCGCAACGCGTTGCTCCTGAATTCACAAGCACCTCGCCAACACACCATACAACACCGCAAAACTTCACAACACACACAAACTCTATTTACATGTAAATACTTTGAAAAAGTAATTTGCGCTAGGCGGCGTCTCTCGCGCCGCCCTCGAGATTGCGAAAACGTGCATTAAGCTTCCTCCAGGTGATGCATGATAACTGTTATAGCCGAATATAATTTTCTCAACCCCGCATCGCCTCCTTAATCCCCGCAAAAAGCCTTTGAAATAATTTCAACGCAGTATTTACGGTTTCGTGAATAAATAAAATTATGCAGAACGCCCTTACGGGGATCTAAGTTGACTCCACTTTGTTTATTATTATACCTATATTAAGTTGTTTATCTTTTTAATGGCCACCGAGAGTTATATGGGTCGAAACGATTTATAGCGTGTGGGATAAGAAACTTCGGAGGGTGAGTACAAAGAAAGAATGTTGCCTCTCCGTCTCCGATCCGCGCCAAGATTGGATTTTTAAATTTAGATGTGATTCCATTGCGTTCGTTTGTTTTTGTTACAAAATTAAAAATGAAAAATATATGCTCGTAAACCAACTCAAACCTATCCGCTCTTAATGTATTAGTTCATAACATTACCTAATTCTCAGGGTTAGGAATCCAAAAGGCAAAATTGGAACCCTTGCAATTTCATCGTTTTGTCTGTCTGTCCATATGCTCATATGTATTTTTCATACATTGAAACTATATTGGCAGTATTTAGATGAAGTTTGGAAGAAAGTAGGTAGTACGAACCGGTATGTATAGTGCTACCTTGTGTAAGTAATAGTAAAATTACGAAAAAGTGCACTGGTGATATTCCCACTCCACACAACAAAAAAACTTTGCATAGAGAGTGTGAATTTTTGTTATAGATACTAGTATAGTATTATATTATTTATCTTTGTTAGAGAGATCTAAAAAAATCATAACGATGTTTCAATACGTTTAGGTACCTAGGTACTGTTTTAAACTAAACTTCTCTTACTATGCAAAAATGTAATGATTTACAGAGCTGTATAGAGGTACATTCTGAGAAAAAAGGCAACAGGGTCAGTACAATATTTATAAAAAAAGATAAAACAGGTTCAACAAAAGCAAAAAACAAAAAAGCAGCTTTGTGCAATGTACTCTACAAAGAACAATTGACAAAGAAAGGGTAACAAAGAAGTAATCACATCTCAAACCCTTTTATAACTTGCGAAAGAAAAACAACCCTTCCATTCACAAAACAATACGGCAGTCGAAGACAAAAACCCCGTTATGTTGATGCAATATAATTTACGATTTCTTAGAAAGTTCAAAACAGAAAGAAATTGCGTAGGTGAATTGCTTTATTGAGGAGCATTGTTAAAGTAACGGTCAGGTAAAAATACCAGCTAATTTTAAATTTTCAACTAACATAGAATGCAGTCTTACTGTATCTCTGATACCTACTCTGATTGCACAAGGGTATAATAAACTGCAGTTATTAAATAACAATACGTTAAGTCATTTTACAAGGGCGATCTAGTTCGATAGAATTTCTAACAGCTATAACCAAGAGGAGGAAAATTTAATACACACCAAATAGACAAGAACGTACAAAAATGTATAACAATTACACAATAATATACAGATAAGACACGTACCAAACCATAACTAGGGTAAAACCAGGATAGTTGCCCTGGGGGTATAGTTGTCCCGATCGTAATTACTCTAGTTTCGCAGATGAATCGCATGCTAATTTATCTATCAAAAGACTTTTCAACAACTATTAAGTGGACCGCGTCTCATGTCTCCGTGCGATTGCACGGGAACGCAAGGTGCGATCAAAGATTTTTCGGGATAGATGCCTTGTTTCCCGGCGGGTCATCTATCCTAAACGTAATTTATATGGACTAGGCAACTATCCCATATATGGGATAGATGTCACAAAAAGTAGAGGTCCGTAGAAATCGCTAATACTCTGGAACTTTCAAAGAGAATGTATTTTACATTTAATAAATTTGTAGATAAAGAACCAAAGTACTTGCCAGTTTAAAAAATAAAATATTTTGATTTTTGTACTGGGAGATAAAAAATGATTTCAAAAAGTGTGGCAACTATCCGGGTTTTACCCTATAGGTAGGTATACATACATTATGTTGTCGAAATACTGATTTGGAATAATGCCGAAAACAAAATGTGTATCATTAGACAGTTCTGGTAACAGTTCAAATCTAAAATACACTATAGTGGACTTTCTTACTTATACCTCTGTTAACGGACGAGTTATACAATTTGCCTGCGATAAATACATTACACGAAAATAAAACCGCGTATTGTGACACACTGTAGTAAAATTGTTTAACCCGCGTGAGTTTCGGAATTCCCGCTGGAACTTCAAATTGCCTTATTTACTCCTTCAAAGATCAGTGAATTAGTAGTGAAAGTTCCGTCAAAATCGTTCTAACCGTTTCGGAGAGTCACCTGCGTGAATTTTGAAATTACTGCAGGAACTCCAAATTGCTTTATTCTTCTTCCCCCTTCAATAACAAATACAACAAAAAATAATTAGGGAAATTGATCAAACCGTTCACGCGTGATGCCGTTACGAAGGGAAATACGGATTCAATTTTATATAGGTATACGTGTTAATGAATTGACTGAACATTAGAAAGTAGTTTTCGAATCGATCGCACCATGTTTTAATATAGGTTATATTTTTTCTTTTTTACTATCCCAATGTCTGAATTATTTTTATTACAATATTTGGCGCGTAGTACGCCGCGCCGCCCGTAGCGAAAAAATTGAATCGGTTATTGCCACGTAGGTGCGGACGTAGCGCTTGAAATTTCGTAGAGATAGGTCACCTTCAAACTATAAAATAAGTTGAACATCATTAATTTTATTAATTTTTTTAATTTATATTTTAATCATATTATAGTTATTGTCAAGACCATATGAAAAGTATTATTGGACACATTCTTAGCATAGCCTTGTTTAGAAGTTACGGTCAAATTTAAAAAAAAACTTTTTAGTAATTACTCATTAGACTAGATTGTATTATAATGATTTACCTCCTTGGGAATATCATTTAGGAAAAAAAAATTAATAAAATATTATTGTTTATTTTTTTAAATGGGATGTATCAGGTTTTTGGTCAATTCATCAACACGTTTTATACATAAAACTAGGGCTACTAAAAGCATGTAGGTAAGTATTTTAAAAATCATAAACAATCACAGTTTTAAACCACCCTCTTATATTATCGTCGATCATCCCGAGACGACTGTGTTCCTTCCTCGCTTCAGCCAGATAAAATGCTCGTAAAGTCAAGTGCAACGACCTCGGTGCAGACCCTACCCAAGGTCGGGCTAGTAAAATGTTTATGGTCTATAAAAGTCCCGTCTGCACTGAGTTTGTGTGTCAAGGACACTAGACAAATTTTATTGACCAATTGTATGAAGACGAGACATGATTTACAATCAGATCGAAACAAACTTAATTTTGTGAACCCTTTCTTTGTTTACAGAAGTGGGACAAACAGATGTTTAGCACTTAATTTCTATATAAAATTGTATAAAACAAGTGTAGGTAGATTGCTACCTACTCTTTTCATTTTTGTATTTCATTTGAGTTACAGATGTTTTGAGTACATTATATTTCAAATGGTCCACATAAATGTAAGGTCATTTTACTTTTTAAGTTTATCATACAATTTATAGGTAATGTACCTATCTTTAGTACATAAAATGTGTTTTCACTAAATATTATAAAACAAAGTCCTCCGCCGCATCTGTTCGTGATTACCTCAAAAACTACTGAACGGATTTTCATGTGGTTTTCACTAATAGATAGAGTGATTCATGAGGAAGGTTTATCCTGGAATACCCGTGGTAACTCCGAAACCGCGGGTGAAACCGTGGGGGACAGCTACGTGTAGTTGTAAATATGATACTTGCACTATAAAGGTCGCATTTCAAAATGAAGGGCTCAAAATAAAATATTCCATAAAATCGCAGCAGTTCACAAAAGAAAAGCAATATTGAATACTTGCGCGACTGCCTAATGACAATTTGATGCGAGCCGAGTGGCGCACTCGTAAAAAAATCACAAGAAATGATCCCATTTTGATTAAAAAATCACGATTCCCTATCCTCAAGCGTACTGCACGAATAGAAGTCTGAATGATTTAAAACTTTTAATAACGGAATTCTAGTGAAATGACATTATACTTTCAAATTAGGAGTGAAAATTTAATTTAAAAGTGAGACAACTCGCCGTTGGAGGGTCGAATGAGATTCGCCATCGTAAAAATCTTGGAGCTCTTCTTTCACGGAGTTTCTTTTCAGCTTGCAAAATTTATGTCATTTAAATCTCTTGAAGGAAAATTAGAAGGGGCCCGTATTTATTAAAGTGGATGGTTCGCACTCGTTAGAGGAATTTTAATCGGCAAACTTTTCCTTATGAATACCGCTTTTGGCGCATTTCAGAGTTATCTTTTATTAGATTTCAGAACCCCTAATTAGGATTGTTAAAACGTGTCGGACCGCCTGTGCATTCTGCTGTGTTGCTACAAGCTATAGTTACTCATATTTCCTGTGATACTTGGAAATATGAAAAAGAAGCTAAATATTTTAATTTATCCATATAAAATGTTTTAAATTCATAAAATTTTGATGCCTACTTCAATTATTATTATAGTATTTTATCCTTAGTTAAAAATTAATATTAAGTGATATAATTAAAGTCCAGTGACTTTAGAAACCAGCTCAAATTAATTTTCAGTGGTTTTACAATTTATGTTGATGAACAATTATTTCATAAAAGATAAAATTAATTTACTATTTTATATTTAATTAATGATAACTGTTACTGGGCGTTAGCATTTATGCAAGTCATACTATAATAGGTATGACTCTCCTTTTCAAAGCCTTTCCATGTTAAAGCTAATTAAAATACCTACTTTGTGGCCTGTCGTCCACATAACAAACAAAGGAAAGCTGCACTGCAGTGGCACCTACTGAAAATTAAATTCGAAAAAACAATAGGGTTGCATTATTTTATTTAACATGAACAGTTTCATTCTTGAATAAGTATTAGGTACCTATTAAAGATAATGAAATTGAAAATAGGTCGCTATAATAAAATCAAAGCGATTTAAAAACAAACACTAATCAATTACCTACACGTTGATAAAACAATTAGAAAAAAAGAATCATCCAAATCGGCTCATAAACAAAGTTATATGCGTGTAAGAAACATTTAAAAAAATTATAGGTAACATGTACGGTCGAATTGAGAACCTCCTTTTTTTAAGTCGGTTAAAAGCCCAATAATATTTTATAATTACGTACTTTACGATCGTAGAAACATGTTTAATTTGTTTGTTTAATGACCTTTAAAAAAAAACGTCAACTGTTTCCTATACTACAGTGTTAAAAGTGGTAGACTTATGCCACCTATTAATATTATGACTGTTTTACCTACTCTAAGCCAGGAGATTCCCGTAAAGTTGACACAAGTCAGTCGTAAAGATCAGTGGTAAAGTGGAACTTTATGAGAATTTTATGACCTATTCTCTTTTATTGGAAACTAAACGGTTTGTCACTAGCTCGGTTTAAGTTTATATAAGTACCTACGTAAGTAGAAAGCACCATATGTGGTAAAGAAATCATGATATTTAAATAATATTTTAAAAAATACTTACTTAAACATGTTTTGCGCTAAATAGAATTAATTTGACAGCACGACTTCTTTTCGTTTGATCGGTTTTATCAATTTTACATTAAAATAAGTAAATAAATTAAAAAAAATATGCAAAGTACCTAGGTATACGAGTTTATACTCACACACTGGCATCATAAAATTCAGAGCAGCAAAGCGTTAAAATTTAAAATATAAATAAAATCATCATAAATGTCTCATTAGGACAGTTTAACTTGATAGTTTTGTAGTTAATCGCTAATTTAAAACACAACTGACAACAAATGATAAAATAACTTATGATGACTTGTAACGAAAACGTTTTAACGCTAGAATATTTGGTATGATTATTAAATATTGTAAAGAAAAAAATAGGTATATAGAAAAATTTGAGAAAGCGTCTGAAAAAAAGTACCTACAAGTAGAGATCTAAAGTAGGATAGTAACATATACCTACTAAAGTAATAAAATAAAGAAGTTGCAAAAAAATAAAAAATAACCAACTTTTAAATATTGCGTGACATGGGTAGATAGGTACATGTCAAAAATGCACTTTTATACATAATGTTGAATTGTTAAAAAAAGGGTTTTAGTAGGTAAAAGATTCTATGAACATTGTAAAACCTATGTATCTACAGTAAGACGCACGGCCGGTCGACCCCTCTATAACGAATGGGAATGATCCTATTTGGGGCACCTTTTAACGTATTAAATCGGAACTTATCGGGAACCTGTCGACGCTGTGACCCGAGGGTTAAGGCTTATCAGGGCAGCCACTCATTTACCTAGACGCTCGGAGTTGGGTTATGTGACCCTATGTTGGTGCTAGCTCTATATGGTTGGCGTTTTCTTTGGAATTTTCTGTGTACCTACAATACGTATATTACTGGCAATTAACATGTCAAAAATCACTTAAACGAGTAGGTAAAAGTCATAACTGTATGTATGTATGTGGTGGTGTGGAATACCTATACCTACTTTTCATGAACATGACACTTGACTCATCAAATAATTAAAATCACTAAAAGGCAAAATCCGAGCAAGTTTCACCTTGAACTTAACAGTTTTATTATGTTTTTATTTCGTCTGAGTACCTAATACCTATGTACCCTGACTTATAGGTAAATCTAATTAGTGCTTGAATTAAAATTCTATTGGCAAACTTCCTACTTACTGTGTTCTATCGAATGATAAAGCCATTAGCCACTATATCTTCATTTAGGAAGTAAATGTGTTTTAATTTTTTGTGCTCATTAAAAAAAATATTGTAGGTACCTATGTATATAATAACTTTTTTTTTAACTTACGTAATACGTTGTCTAAACTTTCCCGGCACACAAGACTCAAAAGGTTTGCAGTAGGTATATCTACCTACCTTTAATTTACCTACCTAAATACCAATTAAAAACACCTAGAACTACGCGATGGAACACTGTGCAATGTTGCAGAGGAAAACTTTTAGCAGCGTAGAAGCCTCCGCAGGTTCGTAGTTCGAGCGGTATCTAATAGAGGGAAACACTTGTATAAAACCTGATATACTTATGGAGATGTCTACTTTTAATTAGATCAAAACATTCCTGTAATCCTGTAGCGTATCACATACAATGTAAAAAAATATTTTTTCTTTATCTGTTCATTTGTTTGTCCTCTTTGAGCGTCTATACAGTTCGCCAGACTGCAATGAAACTTTGATGGGTCAAATTGCTGTAAAAAAAAACCATAGCTAGCGTCCATAGTGGTCAGGATCAGCTTATATACAACGTGTTAATGAATTAACTGGAAACCTGATACACCCCATTTAAAAAAAATAAACAATAATGTGATTAAAATATATTTTATGTAAAAAAAAAATCCTACTTTAAAAGTTATTCAACATTAGTTCGAAGGTGACCTATTTACGAAATTTCAAGCACTACGCCCGCACCTACCGGTTCGAATTTTTTTGTTGCGGGCGCCAAATATTTTATTATAAATAATTTAGACATGGGCACATAAAAGTGAAAAAATATAACCTATATTAAAAAATAGTGCGATCGATTCGCTAGTTGATTCTGATCAAACTACTTTCTAGCTTTCAGTTAATTCATTAACACGATGTATAAAGATTTTATTAACAACATTTCGTTCTAATAAATCAAATATCATTATATCTAATTTATTTATTTCTGCTAACCAATAGGATCATAATTCCAATATTTTAACTATCCACTTACAATGGTGACAACTATACCCAAAAAAACCAGCGTATAACTGCGACACTGTAATTAAACGGTTGTTTCTCCCACAGTGAACATCGCCCCATCAAAACATGATCATCGATTACAATAAAACTTTAGTAAACAACGTGAGTGTACACAACCCCTATACAGTCGCCATTTCACATCATTGCTAAATTGGGTAAGCACATAAATTGTGCTGTTTAATTTAATCAACACCCGCTTAACTCATATCGTGAGTAAACACTTGGCCAATCGAGATTGATCTCTCGAATCGTCATAAATGTTAAGGTTAAGCAGAACGACAAAATCCATTTTAAACTGGTCGGCAACTATGTACCGTTTATAAATTTAAAATAATGTGAGAGAAAACCCACGCACTCATTTTTAAATTACGACCATTCACTGGAAATTATTAACAATTGTGAAAAATTTAATTAAATTTAGATAAAAAGATTAAAATTGTTCTATTCATTTCACTCTAAATAAAATCTAATTGATGGAAACGTCGAAGGAGAGAATCAGACGAAAATAATTTATTTCCACAATAATAAATAAATAATTGCACACAAAAAATGAGCTGAATTTAGATTAGGTATAAGACCTATTAATGAAAAGTATGTCTAGGTATGTGTGAAGATAAGTAATCTTCTTCTTTATAAATAAAAATGAATGTTTGTATATCTGTCCTCTATACGTTTCGAAACCATTAGTCCGATTGTGATGAAACTTTGGCGGGTTTTTCTGCCTGCGTCCGCAAAGGTTCTTGATCCCAAAACTCACGCAGGTGAAACCACAGGGCAAGGTTAGTTATTTATACATATAACTCTCCACTAGTATCCACCTAGAATCTTAGATTATAGTCGAACAGTCATTTTTTTTGTATTCTGAAGCAAACGTATAATTCCCCCATTATAACAACAATATAACATCATAGAAAAATTTATAACTTCAAAATCGCGCTATACAGTCACTAGGGTGACTCCCCCTATCAGCCAACACCGGATCTTCCACGCTGGCCTATGTCGGAAGTGTATTATTTATTACACGATGACGTTTCACATTTATCTTCTTCTCATTTTAACATCTAATTATAACTTTCTATGTAATTATAGAAATGACTACTACCTCGTGCCATTACAAAATTTATGAGTTTTCATTCAAACTCGTCAAGCGTGTGAATAGTGAATTATGTGAATACATTCATTGCTGTTGTGTAGATATGTAGGTAATTGGTGATATATCTATCAAACATTTTCAAATTGCAATATTCAATCCAAGATCAGATAATATTTCTATTCTATTGTAATTTGATCATTTTAATCAAACCGACCCATGCATATATTATACATATAGGTAAGTACACACAGAGAAAATAATTTATATTGAACAATAATAATTATGATCTTTTATTATCTTTTATAGCAACATATACTTATACTAAAATCTTTACATAGTATAAACTGAAGTCACTTCCGCTGTCAGTTCGCGATAAACTCAAAAACTACTGAACGGATTTCATGCCGTTTTCACCAATAGATAGAGTGATTCATGAGGAAAGTTTATAGGTATCTATAGTTTATCCTGGAGTTTCCGCGAGAACTCCGAAATATCGCGCGTAAAACCGCGGGGGACAGCTATTAAATAATAAAAATGAAACGGGCCTAGTCTATTACTATTCGTTGTTTCTTAGTTTTCATTAGATTAGATGAAACTTGCATCTTACTGACCAAAAACGACTTACTAACCGATCCTCTAAACTGAATGTTGGAATAAAATCATACATCAATTTACAAATATCCTAGTACCTACCATTTTCGTTTATAAAAGTGTATTTTCCAAATACTCTAGAACACGAGCCCCATATATAAGTTAGAGTAAATAAAGCAACTAAGCCAACAAAGAAACGTTCCGAATGTTAGATAATGAGCGTGGCTAGCGAAAAGGAACGTAATGTCTGCCGGGGAGAGGTTGCGATACTTCCGCGCCATTTGCCGCTTTGTGGATACCCTACACGGTGTCACGGACACGCGGCGGGAGGGAGCTGCTACTTGACTTACAAGCAGTGCTTGCTAGCTGCTTTTTCGTTTTAAAATTTCTTTAGTGAGAGTTAAATTGATAGATAAATAGATAGATTTTTTCATACCTAGTCAATTTACTCTCATTTTAGTGAGCTGCGAACCCAGCACAGCTCAACCAAGAGTTTAAATTTAATTGTATCCAGCTCATTATAAGTTGTAGTTTTAAAATGCGATTAGTATCTATAAAGCAATTATTATATTTTCTACAGTATAGGTATACGTAGGTTTTTAGCTATAGGTGTATACAGTCCTAGCTACGTATAATATTAATATCAAAGCTAGCTAAAAATCGCAAATTACAAAATTTCAACAAACGCTAAAGCAAACTAGTGGCGAAAAAAAAACGGTTTGACAGATAATATTATGTACTTTATTCACAAAAGAATTCGATATCAAAGACGGTAAAAATGTCAACGCCGTCCCAATTTTCTTTGTCTATCACCGAAGTCGTTTATTCAAAGGCATTCCGACGAGACTCGAAATATATATAGCTGTCTAATAGAAATAATCTGCCTATTTAATTTGCTATTATCCGAGTCAATTTTGTTTTTGTGTTTACCTACTTATAATACTTAACTAAAATAGAGAAATAGGATATAATTAAATCGTATAGGTAGGTATGTACGTGTTTCAGAATGTAAATTTATCATTATAATCTCATATGTGAGAACTACACTTTATTTATTTATTTATTTGTTTATTTATTTATTTATTTATTTTATTTATTTACTAATTTACAAACATTGTAACAACTTGCTACAACTAGTGCTACATAAACCTTTTTAGGTTCCGTTCTGTGCACCGACACGCCCGTCGTTATAATAAATTAATAAACATAAATTGTAATAGAGTAGCTCTACCTACTCTCTATCGGCATATAGAGAAGGTAGAAGGTAGAGATTTTACATATCGGCATATTATGTAAAATAGGGTAAATACCTAGTATTTTTTGATAATTAATCTTCCAGTAGCATTTCAACATAATCGTTTTCTCTGTTTTGGTTATTCCTTTTGTGAGTTTAAATAAGTACAGCAAAAGTAGGTATTGTTAAAAATTCATCTTATTTTACGTACCTACCTACTCAATAATGCATTTCTTTATAAGCCTTGGATGATATAATTTTTTATGTCAGTGGCAGTAGTGGTACTATAAAGAACGCGCCTCAATCGAACTCATTCAGTCTGAACTAATTCAAACCCATAAAAATACCGTTTTTACTAAGTTATACTCTAATTTCAACATTAACATATGTGATTAAAATAAAAAAACCTGTTTGTTTTTTCACCTGTTTGGTGCTTAGATATTTAAAATAAAACCATATTTAAATAAATTAACCGCCAAAAGTATAGTTAGAATACAGTCATCTTCAGCACATTTTGTATTAACAAAAATGCACAAAACAACTCAATGATTCCTAAGCAGGAGTTACCACACTTAACCAAATTGTAATGATAAGCATAATGCGTCGGGCATATACATACATACGTAAATACATACATAACATGATATAAGCCCGTAAATCCGGTCCATGCTTTAGTATTACCTAAGTGTTGTTTATTTGGCTGTTGTTTTCTGTTCTTATATATATTAAAAGAAGAAAAGTACGTCAGTTTGTTTGTAAGGGCTGATGCCTTGATAGCATGCTACAGTATCCCTGAGGTATATAGGATAGTTTTCAATCCCGACACAATGAATTCTTCAAGTATCTTATGCTAAAACAGACGCGAGTAGGCAACACCACTGAGTATGTTCTTGATTAACACAAGACACTTTTATCCTGTAAAGAAAGGGTTCCCGATGGAATTCTGAAATTCATGCATGTTTCTCTGTTAGTTGTATAGATACCTACGTAGATAAAAAAAAGATTACCTATAGGTTAATCTTAAGCACATGAAGGTTGTAGCGGGTAATCTCTGGATCTAATGAGCCCATTTCGAAAATTCTTTTACCGATGGAAAGCCATGTTATTTGTGTCATAGGCTATATTGCAATGCGGAATTCCTATGGGAACTCCGAAATTAACGCGGGTTGCATTCTGCAAATATTTACAACCAATCGTGTGCCACGCCACAGCTGCGCTCTTATATCAATTAACGCCTTGCATCGTGAGTGTTTGAATTAAAATTCATGAAATTATTACAGTAGGGCGTTCGCGCAATGAAATAAACTAATTACAAGGGCACCATTGGGTGGCCAATTACTGTCGCTGATTTATCAGTGTGGCATGATCAAATAATATAATCTTGGTTCTTCATAATGACTAGGTACTTTTTGAATTTTTTTGGTAAAGTTAGTTATCGTATTCAATGCGTCCATAAAAGAGTACATAGAACAGTACCTAGTTTAGTGTAACCACTAAACTAACGTGCTACGTACTGTACCTACCTACATACCATCTTAAAGGTCGAAAGTTGGACAGTGTTTTTCTATAAATTCCATGGTCGATATACCTACCGTCGTTGGTCCGTTATTATAGAAAAAGCTTTTATACCCCAACGGCTGCCTATCAACACCTCGGTAAATGTCTCATAAAATATAAGTATGGAATAGTGTTTGAGACTTTCAAACACTATTTCATATATTTCAGAAAAACACATGCAAAAACCCTTAAATTCACGTTTCTTTAGAGCCAAAATACCGATTATTTGGCTCGACAGTGAGAACATTAATTTATCCAAATTTTCACTGCCTTAGGGTTAAGCCATCAAGCCATATTTCCAAAAATCCTTTCCAATTACCTACAAAAGACTTGATACCTACACTATAAAAGGCAACTGTCTGACAAAGTTCATATTTCTAACTACCTAAGTATCAAGGATAAATTAAGAAAATAGATACGAACATCAAAAACCCCAGCTACTTGCCGTCGGGTAGTGGCTGAAAACACTCATAAATATCCAGTAGATGGAGCACTGTTATTTATCATTTTACAAAATCTTGGATTTACATAATTCATCATTATGGTTATAGGTCAGTCTATATGCGCATTGTTAACGAAATTTATTGCCAGTGCTTTATACTTCGATTGTAAATATTTAACAACAAACTTAAGCTATTCTCATTACTTACATGGCTCTTTTAAAAAGTTTCGGTGGGATGCGATGATTATATCATAATATATATACCATACAATTGTTAATATTTTTAGTAGTTTTTCTGGGACAGTGTTTATTGGAAATTTCTATTTCATCTCTCTCTATAGCAAAGTTATTGCATAATAGATAGGTACCTACGTGATTAAGATACAAGATCATGGTAACAATAAAGAATATTTTTGAATGATCGATTGATTGATATTTTGCAGATTTATATAGGTAGGTACAACCAACTTTATAATATTCTATACCTACCTGTATAAGTGATGCAAAAGTCTATACAAGTCCGTTTTTCTTCCTTAAAAATGACATTTTATACATACAATATTTGTAACCCTATTTTGTACTCAATCTGCTAAACACACTTAAAGGCTAAGTTATAAAAAATTAAATGAAATTTGCTATGGTTTTAATTAATTTTTTTTACAGCTGTAGGTAGTCACCTAATCGACGAAAACCTCATACGATTATTAAATTCATGTCAATTTGACAGACCGTAACTGATTGCGCCAATAAATTAAAATTACCTAGTTACCTACTAACTACTTTGACTTCCGAATCAGACATAAACTGTGATGGTATGATTATATTTTGAATAGCATTATTTTCATTTATTTTATGTAAAGACAAACACATTTCTGCATTTTTAGTATGTTTAATTCATTATTTATGTATTTGATGTTTTATATCTTGCACTTAGATAAACATTATAGATACCTACCTAGATATTCTTTTTAGCATTTATAAAATTACTGAAATTCAATAGAAACTTTTAACTAAACAGGTTTTTTATTAATTTTCTTGTCTTTTAATGTTTGACGTTTATAATAGGACGAACAGTTTTAATAATTTATTCCTTTTTCTTAATGGATTTATTTTAACAGAATCTTACGTTAAGAGGGGTCGAGAGACTAAAATTATTCGTAAATAAAAAAAAAATAACAAGTCAGGTAATTTACTAAAATCGGATTCAAATTTTTAAAATTAAAAAAAGAGAGAAAAATACTGCATCCAATAAATATCTCTACAATATAGAACACGTTATAAATAAGTAGATTTCTACATAAAGCTCGCAGTTTGTTTACGAGTTTCATGCTAATTGCCGTCACAGCTAGGGCGATGTTGATGCATTTCACAGCAGAGCATACAGCGCTCATTTATTTACGACAGTTGAAGCCAATATTTTTACAACTGGCCATTTTAATGTTCGATGCACAAATTGAAATATTGCACTGAGTTTAACATATGGACTGTGGTGATGCTACTCGTATTCCAAATGAAGACAATGCTTCGTTCGAATCTCACTTACCTACAACTGGCAAAAAATATAACATATTATAGGTATTTTTTTATTAGTTCATCATTATTTGTTTTTCTTTAAAGAAATATTTTACAATTATCGACGGTTTTATTTCACAAAAACCAAATCAGTACGTACATTGATTTTATAATTATTTAAAACACACTAGCTGATAACCACGGTTTCATCCGCGGTAATTTCAGAGTTTCCGTGGGAGTTCTGGGTTATAATAGTACCTATAGCTTATGTTACTCTGGAACAATGTAGTAGCATTGGTGGAAGCATTTTTGAAATCACTCCAGTAGTTTTTGAGTTAAATCATAACAAACCAACAAAAAATCAAATCTTTCCTCTTTATAATATTAGTATAGGTACACGAAGTGAACAGGAGATCGATTACCACGTTATTTGGTTTATAAGTAACGTACAAGGTCTAATAAAACATACAAACGCAATGGTGCAAGTAGCTTGCCTTGAATCTGAAGGCAGCACAGCATCGATATCTCGAGTGTTATGGATCGAAGTGTCGGGCGTGCTAAAGTACTGCTTTTTGATCAGACTGCTCTCAGCCTGAGGGCTTTGAACCCTTTATTAATCATACACCAGCAGCTTTGTCAGTTAATGTACTCACAGTTATCAAGGCTCTCTGGTCACCCATAATAGGTACTGCATTTTGTTAGTAGGTACATAAGTAAAAAGGTATATTTACTTACCACAGTGAAGTGAACTTGCTTTTATTCCCACACAATACACATAATATAGGTATTCTTTTTTAGTTGCTTAAAAGATGTTTAAAGATAAAATCCCTACTAATGTAAATGAGAAAATAACTCTGTTAAGCATTCATGTCTTAACGGCTTAACTAATGATCATGAAATTTTGCGTATACGTTATTAGAGGTACAGAGAAGGACATTAACTACTTTTTATCCCAAACTTCCCGCAGGAACTCCGAAATTAACGTGGGGGACCGCTAATCACCAAAACGGTTGGAACCATTTTAATGGGACTTTCACTGGCAATTAGCTAATGTTATAAGGAGTAAAATAAGCTACTTAGTAGTTCCTGCGGGAATTCCAAAACTCATGCGAGTGAAACTGCGGGGCACTGCTAGTATGCAATAGCACAGCATTTAATAAATGGAAGAAGTGGAAAATTTCATTAAACCCTGCAATGGTTTGATTTGCAGACGTGGATAGCCATATATACAACGTGTTAATGAATTAACTGAAAACATGATATACCCCATTTAAAAAAATAAACAATAATATGATTAAAATATATTTTATGTTGAAAAAATTAATACTTTAAAAGTTATTCAACATTAGTTTGGAGGTGACCTATCTACGAAATTCCAAGCGCTACGCCCGCGCCTACCGGTTCGATTTTTTTTGCTGCGGGCGGCGTATGCGCCAAATATTGTATTATAAATAATTTGGACATGGGATGGTAAAAATGAAAAAATATAACCTATATTAAAACATAGTGCAATCGATTCGCTAGTTGATTCTGACCAAACTACAACAAATCGAGATTTGGACGATGAATTTATTTTACCAATCACTTTAAGCTCATAAATGAATACGATAGCTGTTTTGGTCTATTTTTCAGTTAATTCATTAACACATTGTATGTATGTTGTACCTACTTACAAATTAAATATTATTTTCGTGAACAAAAACTTTACTGCAGTCTCAAGTTTTTACGCATAAATCATATCGATCTGGATCTTATCATATACGGAGATTTGGCTCATTTTCGTTCGCACAACTATAAGATCTTTTCTATAGAATATTTACCTACTTTTAGTTCACTAAAGTACCTCCAGTTTCGTAAGTAGGTCTATATACTCCACATCTTGATACGAATTATTTTTAACATTTTCTAGTCACGTCACAATTTATTTCCTACATAGATTAGATGGCCGATTGAAACTTTGTAGAGTCAATAATTCGTATTAAATGATAGTTTCATTTATAAATATCGTTAAATATAACAACGGGTCGGTTTACTGATATTGCTGAAAGGTGAAACTCAATATAGAAAGTCAATTCCCACGGCACAAGGAATCTTAGTGTTAAAATTTTGGGTCAGTTATTATTATAGAGATACGTTTACAACAGTAACTATAACATAAATCTAAACTGTTCAAAATAATCATAACAATTTGCGAAACTAACTGACTGATCAAATAGCACCAACTAAAACGTCTAGGAAGTTTTGATATAGGTAATACCTTTACTGCAGCAGACAAAATTCCCTAAGTTGAACCACAACGTTGCGGTAAAACTTACGGTCCTTACACTCAACCGGTGAGTTTGGAAAGTGTCGAAATTTGTCGCGTTCTGAGCCCTTATTCACTATGACCATAACGGCGCATTAAGATAACGCGCCACCAAAATTGTCTTTTCTTCGTAATCAAAGAAGTTTCACTCCAAAAAAATACATTCACAACTTTTCTTATGGTAGGTATACAGAAAAATAATTTCTAATATTTTGCCATCTAGAAGAACGTTGGGGATTGTGTTTTTAGGCCGCGCGTTATGGGTGAGAAATGTTGTTGGTCATAGTGAATAAGGGCCCTGAGCACAAGGTTCCGTTATGACAGAGAGTCTTCTATTATACTGGTAAGGTACGATCACCATTGGAAATGATGCATAGTGCAACGTCGTGTTCATAATTAGCCAAACTTTGGTATTGGTTGGACGTAAATAAAAGCATGCGCTCCTGTAGGTAACTGATTTGCATTTGCACGGAGCGAGTAATTGCACTAAGATTCTGGTAAAAACTTTTAATAAAGTATTTTTTGTACTTTATTTAGTTACCATGCAACTAAACCAATTAAATATTATTAATAATTTTGGCTAACGATTTCAAATACCTAAGGATAAAATAAGTAATTACTTACTTTATCTACCTAATTAAAAATAAAATTCTTAAGACAGCCAACCTGATATTTATTCTACATAGTTTATTTGAACTGGCTATGAGAATTAAATAAAAAAATTGAGTTGAATGACTTACGCCGAAAAAATTTAAAATCAAGCTGTAAAGAATTAGATTTAGACAGAAATATTATAGAATTTTCTCGTATCTGTAGATACGTATTAGCAAACATAGCTTTCAAAATCAATCAATTGATTGGACACGCTAATATATTTTAATAGATCAGTAAAGCGCACTCCGGCCAGATTCTGTGCGGATACGATGTTTAAATTACAAATTGATTTGATACATGCAGTGTGCGTTCTAAATTGTTTTACGATGTGATTTTAAAAAATCTCTAAATTGATTAAGACACGTTCAACACAGCTATAGCAGCAAATATTAATATACAAATTTAATAAACGTAAAATACTTCACAATCTTATACTAAGTTTGGTGTCAAGTTATCACATAGATAGTTCATAATTATGTACTCTATATCAAACAAGATTATAGACAATCGTCAATAGTAAAGCAAAAAAACGTGCGTGTGCCTATCATCAAAAAAGGAAAAAGGTCATAAGAGAAATCATGAAGTTTTTTCTTCCTAAAACCTTATTTATTATTAGGAAAACCAAATTATTATTAGAATTAAATTACAATATGTAAATTTTGCAACATAAAATGCTTGAATCTGTAATTAAAAAGAACAAAGAAACCTGAGTAGAAGTAATAGGTAGGTACCAAAAATAGGGAACATACAGATCATCCTTCGTTTTAGCGCTGGGTTTAGCGTTTCAATACATTCCTTACTATTCCTTACTAATTATAAATGCGAAAATGAGTTGGTTTGTTTGTTATGCTTTCACGCTTTAACGACTCAACCGATCATCATAAAATTATGAATACACGTTTTCATGGGTACAGAAAAGGACATAAGATACTTTTTGGTCCGGAATTCCCGCGGGAACTCTGAAAAATCGCGGGAGAAACTGCATAAAATTTTGCATACTACCTCTTTATCAGTGGTGCACATAAAATAAATAATAATAATAATAAAATCATTTATTGAACTTATGAACCAAAAATACAAAAAAAACTGAATGAAAACTAAACATGAGGTTATGGGGTATTTTTATGCCGGAATTCCCGCAAGATCTCCGAAATTAACGCGGGTGAAACAGCCAGTAGGTACATATAATATATCTACCTATCTAATAAAATCAAGCGTCTATGAAACACATAATACCTATAATCGGTAGATATAATGAATGAGATGGTAGCGTATTTAAATTTAGCGCTCCAGATCTGATTCTCTGGTCCGGTGTGCGTAAATATAATACTCAAGTATATATTCATTTCTATATAGGCTTAGACACGGCCGTGGACACAAATTGAAAGTTATGAGTAGAATTGCGTCTGATGTTGCTTGCAGCGCTTTGCTCCGTAACGAGAATGTATTGCAGTTGTGGTTTCTGCACGTGCTCTACGCATAAAAGTAATACATATTTTGTATAAGAAGACTAGAAGCGATTAGTTTTCATTTATACCTACTAATTTTACCTGTAAATTTTATAAGTTAAACAGAAAATACAAAATACCTATAGATCGCTTGCGCTCTGAATCCTATTAAACATTCCTATTATGAGGTAACAGAATTCCCATAAAAACCATAGTCACTAAATATTAGACGTATAAATATTTTTGATGTGTTATGCATCTTTTGTACCTACTGCAGCTGTTGCTTTCATATTTACAACGCTAAATAAAAAATAAAAACTATGTTGTTTCCTAGCATAAATTTGTAATAGAACCATTTTTACTCTTTACAAGGTCGACCGATAAAATCAGTAGGTAACTCTATGTTACTTTCTTAGAGTCAAATAAAAAGAAATTATTATGAATTTCAATGTTAAAAAATTCAGAAAGTCATACCTATATTATACTAGCTGTGCCTCGCGGTTTCACCCGCGGTAATTTCGGAGTTCCCGTGGGAATTCCGGAATAAAAAGTACTCTATGTCCTTCTCTGTACCCCTGACAACATGTACTATGCAATTTACCGCGGGAATTCTGGGATAAAAAGTACGCTATGTGTTAATCATTCTGATGAATAAGCTATATTATTCTAAAGTTTCATTTAAATCCATTCCGTAGTTTTTGCGTGAAAGAGTAACAAACATCCATCCATCCATCCATCCATCCATCCATCCATATCTACATACTTACAAACTTTCGCGTTTATAATAAGTAGTAGTAGGATTCCTGTCCACTGTTTAATTTTCCATAAGTACCTAGTATACAGCCAGCTTTTTTTTTGTGTAGTTATTCAAAACTACGAAAACAATGTTTTGAATTCTCTCACGTTCCTGTATGCTACCATATTTCTTCAAGGATAGATCACTGGGATAAGCGGAAAGTATAACCGCGTGATACTTAAAGCGGTCATTCATCTCATCAGTTGACCAGTTAGGTCATGACTCTACTACGTGGTTTACATTGTAACTTGATAAGCACGCCGCGCGCTGGTACACTACACATCAGAAATAAACGGATCTCGGAACACAGTTATTCAATAAAAACGAATATCACAAGTAGGTAGGTACTTTTTTGACATTAAAGTCGCTCTTACAACTTTACACCTACATAATATTATCATGTTCTAGATAGTTGCTTGAATTTGCTCCTATAACTTTATTTATCTTTCGTTCGTTCGTAGTCAGTGTTCCATTAATTTAAAACTTAATACTTGTGCTAATTTAGTGCCCTTGCTTGCGCGCGGGCACTAACCTACACTCGTATATTAATGACTCACTTTGCACTCGGTGCAACAATCCACTATTTTACTATCTACCTGATGGACTAAATCGAACTTGATTTTTATACCCCATCATCATACCCAATAGATAGATATTTTATTATCTTACCTACCTACTTATATTATCAGCAAAATCCTGCAACCAAGTATACTTATATGTACCTACGCTTGGTACCTACATTATATTATTTTGTTTGTAACATTGTAAGAATGAATTTCCACAGATAAATTTGTATTTTATGCAAAATTAAAATAAGTAATATTTCGATATCTGATAGGTACCTACACACCGTTCTAGTTTATCATTAAATGTTAAATTTTTTTTAAACAAGTTACTGTTTTTGTTACGCATATTTTTTTGTACTACGAATTACAATATGATTTATTCAATTGCATCAGCTCAATATGATTTATTCAATATTTGTGATGGTTTAAGTATATTTAGGAGATATACCGGATTATTTATTTTTAATTCTCTCAGTTTTTGAAACCTCACATTGTTTAAATTCATATTTATTTTGAACGGGGTTTATAAACACAGTCTTATATTAAAATATCAATTATATCCATCCAAAAAGTGTATTGATGATAATAAATACCAGACACGTGGCTGCCCTGATAATAACCACTAGTTTTATTTAAATCACCAATTTGAGGCGCAATTCACTATCTACGAGCGGGAAAATGCTTTACCCTCACAAGAGATAAGTATAGGTATATATATAGGTATATTTAAATATGAAAATTATTTTTATAATAAGTACTATAACTATAAAATAAGCAGTTGCTTTAAAGTACCTACCTATTATTGAATGTAACTAAGGTAAAATAAAGGAAACTGTTGTTGTACAGTTTTTGTTTGAAACCTTTAATTAAATTTAGCTTTATAAACAAACTATTCCGCTTGAAACTTATTTCTTAATAACAATACTTACCTAATTATCACATTTAAACTCATGTTGAAGGACAAAGTACGTAAATAGGTAAGTAAGTATATACGGGCTCAAATGCGATTGGATCAAAGCAAACCACTGGCGTTCATTGCTGAATATCCACAGAGGTTCGTATTAAACGTTGTTAAATGTTGATTGAAATTTCTTTATTAGGTGCAAGATGTTCAAACTTAAAATTAACAATAATAAATGTTCTATTATATAGAGTCTAATCGTCTACATACACTTCTCTCTGCAATTCATCTGAAAGTAAGTATTTTAAGTGATTACTAAATGACAACAGTGTGAAACTGAAACCACGTTGCAATGTTCTTTCAAACCAAATAGAAAGATTTACAGTACAGACATAAGTATTATGGGGCTATTGCATGGAAAGAAACTATCTAAATATGGATTTCCAAAAAGCGTTCTTTTAGATTTTTTAGTATATCAATACGACCTAGATTATTATTAGTTAGATCCAGCCTTGTATCTACATGTATTTAAAAAAAAAGAAGGCCAAAAATGGGTAAATGACAACAACCTATAGATACCTGAATAAAAATCAATTGCTACATGTATTGAGATTAGCACGACCGATTTGGTCGAAATCTTTTTTGTTTTGTTTGTTATGGTCCTTGGACCATCTTCGGTTGCATATAGAATTTTTTTTTTGGAAAATCCACGAGAAAAGTTTGAAATACGAATGGCATTTTTATATGAAAACTTGCAACCTATTCATCAAATTTCTAAACTTACTTGACCTATGCATGAATCTGAATTTTGACAGGAATGTAGTGCCCAAGATACAATACTAAAATACACGCAGGTGAATCCGCGTATCAAGAGATCTAGTTTTCAGTTTAAAAAAGTTTTCAGGTAAATCAAAGTACATTTACTAGGTGTATTTCACTGCAGTCACATTCCAACTTTATGGGTGAAACTTAGATGGGTTTTACACAATGCACTCACACAACAATCTCAACCCAAAGTTCATATTAAGTTTAATTTTCAAAGATTAAGTTAGTCGATTATTTTCAACTTTAAAACCAAATTTTTTTTATTTTTTACAAATATTATAAGCAGGTAGGTACGTACTGAAAGTATATATAGATGAATAGATATTCCGAGCTATTCTCGGGCGTGGGTTGGTCAAACACGAAGGCAGTTCTTCATAGCTTCTACTAACAAACCCTTTTGTGAGCGCAGAGTAATGGCGCCACAACTTTATACCGTGTCCGTACGCACCTTATTTATAACAGACAACGAGTTATGTCCGTGAGTAATGGAACTTATGTACGAGTATCTGGCAACATTATACCATACTAAATCTCCAGCGATGCCACGTTTACTATTTAAATGTATTCATCCGTAAGTTTATCCAAGCGTCATGCGGCGCATACCTTTTGCGTGGCTAGATGTGTATGAATAATTTTCCTATGAGCAAATCTTATGTAGTGAGGTATCGGTCTTGAGCTAAGTAACAGTTGGTGCCTTAAGTATATAGCACATAAAATGTTATGTGACACTTCATGTTCAGATGCGCAAAAATATATTCGATATGTATAATTTTTGGAACGCAACAAAGTAGGTAGAAAAGTCTTCTAAAACGTACATGACTCCTTAAAACGAGTGAAACCGCGGGGAAGAGCCAGTAATTTATTACTTTTGGTCTTTCAAAGAGAACGACTTAGTTACGACCACATTACCATTGCATATTAATTAGCATGGTAGGAGAGCTAGCGAAACGGTTCGAATATTGCGATATTCTATACGATTTTTCGTAACTATTATTGATTTTTTTATATTTACATGTTTATATAAAGCAAAAATAGCCGGTTGTTAGGTGCCTGTAAAGTGTAAGTAGGTATTTCACCGTGACGAGATCACGATAAGGTTGTACCAAAATAAGTTTTACATACGTGTTTTACGTGACTAAAACTTTTAACTAATATGTAATATAATATGTGGAAAACTAGTTGATTCCAATGTTTCAAAATTGCTGAAGTGTAAAGTTAGTGCTAGCTCTCAGACTACAGTAAGTTCTTACCGTTTAATTTGCTTGTATCTACATTATGTATGAACATTCCCTTTCAACGATTACTTACCATTTATGTAATTAGTTCGTTTTATTGTTTGCCGAACAAGTAGAATGGAATAATTGTTTCTTATGTATTAATTAAGTGAAGTAATGAATAAATAAAAAAAAATTCTTTTTAAGTACTTAGGTACCTACTTAGTAATTAGGTATCTACTAATTTAATTTGTCGAGTTAGTTTACAAGGGTTATATTTAATTAAACCATATATCAGATAAATGATCTTTAATCCAAAATTAATAATTTAAATAGTTTTTTTCAAATATTGTACTTTTTAAAACTTATTAAAATAAATCCATGGAAAAGAAGAGTTTTGTGTTTATTAATAAATAAGTTTATAATTTTTTATTTAATTTGTTTCATTTACTGGGGTTTGACCTCCATCTGTATTGTTGCATATAAGCTTTCGAATAACTCTTTTAGGAGTAAAGTAAGTAAGACAAGTGTCCCGTTACGTGAGATAATGTTGAAACTCGATGCGGTTCGTTTCAAAGAACGTCGCGTCGATGCGTTCGGGTTGCGTCAATGGCGTGTTTCGAACCATTGACTCAATGATAAACCAAACTTGAGAATGGACATAGCACGTAATTTAGTGCGTTTTATTGAATATTTATTTTGTTTTAAATCTTTTTTCTTAGTGGGTTTGTTGGTTTAACTATGATAAAGGATGGAAGTGAAGTATTGCGTTATTAAACTTCGAAAGCACCTATATACCTAGACTATGATGGAACAAACAGATTCATAATGCCTGTATGAAAGTACCCAGGTAGCCAAAACATACATACCTACCTAATATTATGCAACCTCTAATGTTAAACGCATGTACCTTCTCCTTTTCGTCGTAGATAAAAATAGATCATAATCCTACCTAAGTAGGTACCCAACTACTTCATATTCTTTTTCAAATGTCGCTCAATTTAAGTGTTCTTCTTTTAGTGATCGTAGCTGCATAATTATTATTATTAACTACTCATATAGTGTTGAGCAGTGCGTATACTTACAAATAAATCATGTTTTTTAATTACATACGTACCTACTTGATGTTAATATAGAAATCACACTTTATGCAATCTTTATGAAAAATCTATACCATCAATTCTTTTCTAATTTAATATTAAACCTACACGTTACGAATTGTAACAGATATTTAAATTAGTCAATTTAGTCAAAAAAATACATAATTGTATAACTAAATAAACTTTGCTAGTCTCCGAAAAGAAATGGACTTCCGACTTATCCACCATAGCACTTGCGAGAGAAAGCAGCCAGTATGAACTCGTACAGACAACTGTAAGCAAAACCCCTAAATTAATGAAAGACTTATGAGGAAGAAAGTGTCAATGTTGTATTACACAATCGTTATTTACATGATCGGGACTGGTACTCGGCCCTTTTACGTAAACGCTCAAATGTTGCGTACACTATCATCACAGGAAATTAAAATTAATTCAAAAAATGTTAAGCGACCATTAAAATTACACGTTACGTTCTACCTCCGTTACGAGTTTCATATAAGGTAAAGGACCTTACCCACCGAACACGTATTCCGATGTTCGTTAATCTATAGGTATTCAATCACCTTACGTAAAAAGACAAGGCCTTAAGGACGTCCCCATATAAGGTAGGAGGCCTTGTTGGTATTTTGTTGATTTGTCCATAAATTCAACCATTGTCGGTCATATTTCGTGATTGCTTCAGTAGGTTGCGATTGATACACCATTCTGAGCAAACATAATTTGTTGACTAAGTAGGCAATTTAAATTGAACTTTTGTTTTATACCTATGTGTAGGTACTAGCTATACCTCGCGGTTTCACACGCGTTAGTGTCGGAGATCCCGCAGGTATCCCGAGATAAAAAACTAACTATTCTATATTTTTTTAAAGGTTTATTAAAGGTTGTCTGGAAGAGATCGCTAGTAAAGCGATAAGACCGCCTTTTGTATGCCTTTAGTTATAAGTTTTTGTTAACACACTGTAACATTATTTTGGTGTACAATAAAGTGTATTCTATTCTATTCTCTATTCTATTTTTTCTGTACCCCTTCCCTTGACAACGTATAGTAGGTACCTACCTGTGCAACATATTATGAAGTTTCTTCCACGTTAATTTCGGAGTTTCCGTGAGAATTCCGGGATAAAAAGTAGCCTATGTCCTTCTCTGTACCCCTGACAACGTGTATGCAAAATTTCGTGATGATCGGTTGAGCGTTTAGCCGCGAAAGCGTAACAAACAAATAAACAAGCAAACCCACTTTGCATTTGGACATAGATAAGCAATAGTGTGTTAACCCACACTGGAGAAATTTTGAATAAATCTTGTTTTAAAAGTAGAAGTGCCATTATGTGTCAACATTTCTTATGTTCAATATTTAGTTACATATTTAAGCAATGTAGTAAGGTAAACACATAATTAAAAAACGTGCCTTAACTCTCAATAAATCGTTCTGAATCAATAACTTAATTTTGTGGGTTAACATGTTATTGCTTATCTGCGTCCATTTATAATATTAATAAGGATTCACTAAATACCTATTTGTATTATTTTTTACTATTACTTCTAAATTTGTCACTTTGCAAGCTTTTAATATTATCTTCACAAATTCTTTATATGGAATTTATTTTTTTGTAGGTAAGTACACTCATAGGTAAATAATACGTCTATCTAATGTCAAATTAAAATACTTATACTTATTTTATTAACAGTAAAAATTTAGGTAGGTACTATAATTGTAGATATGATAACATTATTTTTTAGACAAAAGTAAAATTTACAAAAAGCAACTGTTTTTTTTTACCCATAAAAAAGTTAAACTATCATACATCAATATAGGTACATACCGCTTATAATGCGTATCGTTTTTTTTTCTGGTGTAGGTATCTAAAGTACAGTTTCACTCCAATTACAATAAAAGTACAGTAATTAAAATTATGGTTTTGTAACACTTATTTATAGGCCATATTTTGTCGCGGACTATTAAATGGCTCTAAGTTTACAGCAAGGAAACTCCCGGGTAACTTCTGAACGGTAGTAAATTGCACCGGGCGTCTGGTTTATTGCATAACAAAGTAACGAGCTTCGAAGTCACGCTAACTTCATTATTTTTAAAAACTTTTCTGAGCTACCATTCTTAGAAACGCTGAAAAATTATATGTTTACATCGTTTATCAGAAAAATAAAATACCTAATACCTACTTAAATAAAAAAACTATGCATCTATGAATGTTGAAGAAAACAAAGAAAATTTGCTATTTATAATTGTTTATTTAACAATAAGGACAACACAAAATTACCTACATAAGTAAACATGATATAAATACATACATAATTTTTGACGACCCGATTGGCGCAATGGTCATCATGCCTGCCCGTTAATCAAGAGGTTTCGGGTTCGATTCCCGGTGGGGGTGAACTAAAAAAATAAATGAATTACCAACCTGCTTAGTGTTTACCAACCTAATACTTGCATTTTTAACGGCACATTAATTACCTATTAATATATCTAGGTAAATAATTTGTATATAAGATATTATTTTATAATTAATACACATACCAAACTACAATATAAAATAAAATCTTTTTACTTTCAGTACCTATATTCGCTTAACTTTCATTTATAATAGGATCCTAGGTATATATAGTATATACCTACTAAGAACATAAATAATATTGATGTCGGCTACTTAACTGACATCACATACCAAACCTATACTGTTAAATAGTACCTATAATATAAATGTTACCAACCAACCACTTTTTGTCCTTTTGCAATGTTTTTGCAATTCGAAGAACACAATAAACTTAACCATCGACGCCTACCGTGCTGCAAAAAACCCGCCAGTTTTGGCCGATGAAAATCTGGTTTCTGTACACACAATCTGTCTTCTTTGCTCTCTCTTTCACATCTATTCAGTTACGTGTTAGTTAGAATAAGATGCAAATATCCGCGGCCCCGAAATTCTTGCCACACAACTTTTATATTTTATTTCTTAACTCAACGTGGCCACATAAAGCATTTTTCGATTTATAGCCACAGGTTAAAATATTTCGGTGATTGCATCGCTATATGAGTTGACTAATTTGAGTCGCACGAATATTTAAAGGTTTTTTTTTTTTGTTTTTAAGAGGCTTTCGTCTTTAATAGATGACGACAGCCCCAAAATTACAATATACAATTATTCAGTCTTACATGCTAATAAACACTCAGTGATCTTAATCAAAATTACATTTTTCTATTTCTGCCCCTCCAGGGAGGGAGAAAGAGAACCAGCAAACTAAAAGCCCGCTTTTAGTTTGCTGGTTCTCTTTCTCTATTTGTTACGTCGTTGTACCAATTCGTACCGACGTACCTACCTACGATAAAAATGAAAAGAAAATATTACTCGTCTTAAAAGGTAGGCGGCAACTCCAAGGTAGGTATATATCTACATATGTATAAACATTTTTATTATATAATCAAGCGAAATCGTTGGCACTGTGTCTTCCAACTTTGAACGACTAAAATGTATTATACAATAGATGAATACCTAATTTATCATCTGCATAATATATTTCAACCTTGACCATAAGATATGAACTACTAACAAAAATAAATACGAGTGCGGACGCTCGCCCGACCGATGTACCAACACAGTCAGCTTGACCATACATCGCAGATCGGATACTAAAGGCGTTTTAAATCATGGCAATGCCAGATACAGGCCGAGTTATCAATTAGTGATTTATACAAAAATAAATTTGCATTCAAATTTAGATGCATATGTAGTATTCTCAGACATTAAAGGTGAAATTTGTCTGTATATTTAGTTTGTTAGCAGCAAAAACATGTAAGAGCAAGAGATTACTTCCTAGGGGCACGTAGCGCGTAATAAATAAAGTCGGAGAGTTAGTGCAAGTTGTAACCGGGCCTTTCTTATCGAGGTTTGAGAGTGGAGGTATACCAGGGTTAAAGTAATCCTATACGCTAAGACATTTCTTAGATACCCTTGGCAACAAACAAAAGTCTAGACCGGACTTTTGCCTTGAACCTAGTTAAAAATATGTTGTTGACTATACTTAATACTGCGTAATAGGAGGTATATATTTTTGTTCCTAAACAATTAATGTATTTTGTAAATGGTCTTAGTTGGCGACAAAATAGATAGGTATACCTACAGATTTTACGTCATACTTATTGCTTTGCAGAAGAGCAGCCCGGTTGAAGTAAAACTTCTTTCACATGATTTTTTTATATTATGTATTTTTCAAGTTGAAAATAATTACTATTGTTACTTTCCCGCCACGCTTTCATAATATTATAAAGCAGTCTGTTAGGTACTCCTTAGTTGTCCCCAAAGAAGTGTTAGATATAGATACATCAAAAATATTGATGGTCTTAACTACCACCTACAACCTGTCACACGTTCATAATTGCTTTATTATTTTCGTACATAAACAGAATGGTAATAATTTAAAAAAATATCAATCTATTAAGCTGTCTTTCAATGAATACCTAAAATTTATAGAGTCGCGGCCATTGTTATTTTAGTTATAAATGTCAAAGTAAAATGATCCTTCATATTTTATTTTTAAAATTGAAAATCGTTTGTCGTTATCGTTAAATATGGCAGGCGAGAACGGGGTCCCGGCAGAGCAGCTGATTTACGAGAGAGCAATGCAGCGGTAGTGTGCAGTTAGTATTGATCTCCATTCCTAACGCCCCTTCTTATAGTGCCCTGCGTTACCTCTCGCATTGTATGGCGGATGTCCAAGTATCTGATCAACATACCTACGCATTTTAGTCGTGTTCTATGGTTAGCAACAGCTCAAGTTCAATAGAGATGATAGAGCGATTAAATTATACGTCAACTAGGATTGGAATCAGTTTACGTAGATAGGTATACGGTTTCGTCAGAATCCGTCACGTGTACCTGGGTACGATTAAATTATTGTTTTTAAAGTACCTAAAACTTGTCTATGCACGACTAGCTGGCAACTAGCAATAATGAAAGCATGACGGAAACGTTCCAGCTATATTAGTTTCCGCTCCAAGTAAAGGCGGCAACTCCAAGGCGCGTAAAAATTACCTACGTCGCATTCATTTTTTAAATGTGAATATTTAACGGGCAACAAATATGGCATTGCATAAACAATATATTGAAGAAATACGTTTAACTCAATTAATAGAAATAACGTCACCTACTATATACCTAATTCGAGCTAAATAAATTTCTGATTTAATAAACTCTTGAGTTTATTCACTCGTATTATAATACCTAATAAATATAACAAATTAAATAGTACCTATAATAATAAAAATTATTATATTCTTTGAGTAAATCAGTCGCGAACAATCGACACACCCCCATTTGTTCCCAGTTCAATGACCTATCTTTTGGTACTGGTTACGTAACTTTGGACATTAGTGAAGTATTGAGTTTCGGGTTATGTAATTATTAGAGACACCTAATACTCAGTATATTACGTATTTATTTTTTAAAATATAGGTACCTAAATTTAATGAAAAAAATGTAAAACTGCCAGTCTTTTGACTGATTTATTTATCAAAGTTCTCAAAAGTTGTAATACATAATATAATTTTTATTGACATAATATGATATTAAAGTTATTTAGCAACGTCACATTATTTTCATGTCTGTTGGGTACATCCTTACTAATATTAGCTATATTATTATTACTTACCTATATTATTAATGCGAAAGTGAGTTTGATTATTTCTTATTTGTTTGTTTGTTTGTTACGTTTTCATGCCTGAACGGCTCAATCGATCATCATAGAATCTTGCATGCACATTATGGGGTACATAGAAGGACATAGGGTACTTTTATCTCGGAATTCCTGCAGGAACTCCGAAATTACCGTGAGTGAAACCGCCGGGAGTAGCTAGTTTTTAAATAAAGGTATGCTTATACTATACTTATTTCACCGATAGGTGACCGAATGTGATTGAAGGTAAATATAAGGAATCATATATTTTATGTTTTCCGGTTCTGATTTGACAACGCGAGATGCCTGATATGTCTGATATTGTGTTTACCCATCTGTACCTGAACCATCAATATAATATTACGGAGAGATAATTTTTTTAATATGAAAGAATTAATATGAAACGGCCAGATCTTTGACACCCACTCTTCCGGCTTTTATACAACGCATTGGAGGTAATAAATACATAGGTACTACGTTGCGTGAGACATCGATTCTTATCGTGTATTCTTAAGATTTATTCGAGGCTTTCGACTGGGAATTTATCGTGTTATAAGGAACCCGTTCCGTGCCCACTTAGTTCAGTAAATAACGCCGCATCGAAATTAATGGGGTTCCCTTTTTCTTTAAATAGATGACTAAATACCCTGAATCACGATATGACAGCGACTTTGTAAGACTTTTACGTCATTTAAACTTCAAATAGAATTTATATGTAAGTATATACAGCTTTTGCTGTATATAAAATCTATTGCCGTTGTTTAGGAATTCTCAACGAAACTGAGCAAGCTTATATTAAGAATAAAGAAAAAAAAATCCGAGCCGTTTGAATGGGCATGATTGCAATGATATTAATGTATAAAATAACATTGCATGATTGTGTTATAATCATCCTAGCTAATTAAAAAATATTGTTCTCAATAGCACTTATAAGTGAACAAAGACAAGACTAGTTTTTTATTACACAATCATGGAATTCTTAACCTAAGAAAACCTACCCCTTAATACGATACGACTTAATAAGATACAGACCTAATATTAATATTCTTAGGTAATAGGTAACATAAATATATATTATAAGATACTGAAGTATACGTAGGTATATACATACATAAGTGGTGTTATTTATTAGTAGCGAGTTGAGTTGAAAATACGGAATCAAAACATTAAACATGCAATGGATCCCTGGTACTGACAAATTTATGTGAGTGAAAATAAAACAACCTTGAAAAGCACTTCGGCAACTGAGATATGTTTTCGACCAATCAACACCCAACAGCCTGTCTTATAATACGAGGTTAAAATTAAAGTATAGGTAAATAAATTAAAAACTGGCGACGAGTGAAAATCATTATTCTTGTAAGTATTTTAAAATCGAGACTCATGACTTCACCTTTACTTCGTTACTTATGTATTTGTTTCACCTTCATGAAAGTAAGATAGTTTTAATACTTGTATTGATTCGTGGCAAATATTTCCTATTTATCTTTAATCATAAATCACTAACAGCCGTACATTTTTGTGATTACAAATCTAAACACAAATTTCGGAAGTGCGTCGATAAAAAGTGCTTATCTAAGAAATATATTAGTTGAGTGCTAATGAGGCTTACATACATATAGACAAATTGTGCTATACAGTTAAAACATAACACCCAAATTTGGTATAGAAAATTTACACTTAAAATTTTACATAGGTATGCAAAGCATCCCTTGGTTCTCCTATATAGCTTTTATATGACAGTCACGCTCCTGTAAACCAAGCGTAAAGAAATACCCAAACATTGGCGGATTAACAAGTGACAGCGCCGTGGAGGCGGCCCCTAACACTTGTACTCATACAAGAGTAATGGCCGTGTATTTATGTATATAACAACAGATCCTGTTGAACACCGAAATCCACTTACCCCTTACAGTGGGCTACATAAGAGTGCTGCCTCACTGTTTACATGCAGGGCAAAATTTATTTATTCGTTCATTAAGCAACGAAGCGGGAGATCGCAGCAAGAGATGAATTTTAGGATAATGCTTGTACTGTGTTTGTGGCGCTAGGAGTACCTATCTAAAGATTTGCTTTATTATATCAATTTTGACGCCTCTATATTATTTGTATTCTATTAGCATAAAATATGTCGTTTCTTTAAAGTAAATATAGGTATTGAGTTTTATTTTATTTAATATATGAAAGAGATTTACGATAAGTGTCTTAATATTGAATTCAAAATTAACAAATGATTATTTATTATACATAGGTATATACTTATTAGGCATGTTAAAGTTAGAATTTTGAAATAGTAAAATTTTATTAATTTTCGCACTTCTATGTATTAATTAACCTACAAAATACAACAGTACTCTAAAACTAAATTAATATCTGCAAAAACAATTAATGCAAAAAAATATTCGAAAAACGTGAGAATTAAAAAGTTACGTTACAATTCGATTCGAAGTAATCCAACGTCTAGTTGAAAACGAATCGATTCTCACTTCAATAAAAACGGTACAAACGATTAGCAGCTATATGAGAAGTTCTCACCAGCCATAACAAACACCTCATAACCCACACACTATGATGTACAGTCTAAAATATTTCTCTTAAAAAAATCCAACCACCTGACTATTCCTCAGGTTGAAAGTATGATATTTTTCTTGTCTGTGGCTAATGATCAATTTGTATCGACTCTATAAAATGGTAAGCTTGGTTTAAAATGGTCGTATACAAAAGCAATAGTTTATATTCGGCGTATAATTCAATAACAACCTCGGAAGACCGGCGGCAACTAAAGACTAAATGCAACTATTATCTGTAATCAGCGATTGGTTACAGAGAGTTCGGACTGTTACTGAGAAATTGCTATACACAATCGCTTCGATGCGATATCAATTTGATTCCGATGGTTTTAATGTGCGGCGGATTTGTTGAACGTTAAATTCGTATATCACGTTTAACGTTATTTTAACATTTACAGTTATTGTTTTTGTTCTTAACGTACTTGTGGCGGTTTTCGTAGGGCGTGCAGTGTAGTAGAACCTATTATATTCACGTGCCCTTTATTTATGGGCATAGTGCATGGCCAGTGATGTTTTATTAGTTTAGAGACGCCGTAAAATTTTAAAGGCACACGGCAAAAGGCTTTCTGTGTGGCTTTTATACAAAAAGTATCCAACAATTTCACTGCACGGTAAGTATGACTATATTTAACATACACTTTAAGAAATTTCTTACAAGAGACATCCCTTTAACGATAATGTTCGATTTTCTATTAAACTTGAAAGCGTTTCACGTCCCACATTCTTATCTAGAATGTTCTACGACATATTTTTCCAAAGTTTCCCGGAGCGAGCTTTCAGGCTGCCGCGTATAAAGCTCTATTCACACATGGCGGGAGATAAGGCAGCTTTCACACCATTAAGTCGCGCGCTGGAGCCCGGGGCTTTTCCAGATTAGATTATACACTCGATTTATGACGTCATTAAAGCTTTGATAATTACTCGGGACAGCCTGCGTAGGCGAGACGCGGGACGCCGGGAGGTTAGGGGGGAGTTGGGGGAAGCAACGACGGGAGGGGGGGATGCTTGTACTGTTTGATTGGATTCCTGGTACTGCGAGGGTTAAGGGATTAAAGTTATGGAGATTAGTTCGCCGCCCGCGGCCGCACACTTCGTTTATGTTAAAGGTTCATGTACAGATGTATTCGGATAAGAGATTGCGAATTTTGATAAAGGCCGGTTTTTAATTTGGTTTCGCGCTTGCAATCGTATTCAGGTAACGCGATTCGCTGTTATCGAATTATAAGAGTATAATTGCTTCGAATCCATTGCAATCGACTGCCGTGTTAATAACAACTTTTTAGAATATTTATTTACCAATGTTGCTAATGATACAGCTTTGTTATAATGCATGAAAAAGGCACGAATTCAGCGACTCGAAAATTTTGCAAAAAAACAAAAATTTTGACTCGTGCTAACTAAAATTGGTCTATTGTAAAAAGAACTTTTTACTATAATTCGTGTTCCAGTTCAAATTTGCGTTTACATAGTAAAATCTTTTGATATTCGCTTCTTAGTGTTGTGGGTAAAACAAATAAATTATGTTCTTTGACGATTATCAAAGTTTTCCAATGCATAAGCCTGTATAGGTATAATGTGAAAAATGTTATAACTATTAGAAATAATAGGTTGTTATAATGAGTTATTTACGTACTTGCAAGCTTAACCGATAAAGGCTTTTATCGGTAAAACCTTTTTGTAGCTTATATAAGCTATGCAAAATAAACGAGAAATTATTTTCTAACTCTATTAGATAGGTAGGTATAGCATTTATAATGAAAACCTTGTGTGAAAAGGTTCTATGAATTAAAAAGTAACTTTTTTGTACCTATGACACAGTCAATATGATAAATCAATAAATGAAAATAATTTTATATATTATGTATAAGTAATTTACATGTATTTTGTATTCTATAAACTTATTATATTTAACCGGTAATTAATATTCTCAAGTACCACCATGCACAATTTCTGCACATTGTGAAGGTTGACTGGTAGAGGATGCCACTGTGGCATTATGTCCGCCTTTTGTACCCTGTTGTGCAATAAGCTTAAATAAATAAAATTATTAACTTGTAGATAATGATTGATAAATAATTTTTAAACTTAATTAAAATACCAGAAATAATTATCATCAATTAATATAGGTACTATTAAGCAATTCCAGGAGGAAGATAGATATATACCTATAGGTAGGTATATCTATTTAGTTCCGAATCACCCATCAGAAGCTCGCCGCTCGTCCGCGAATGGTCCTCCAATTAAGTGTAATGAGCTGAGTCAAGATTACGTCCAACCGCTATTTAAGTGCCAACTTAAGTATACATATTACATATGCGCATATTAAGTGCAGCTACACCTCATTTTATGCCATAATACAATATATAATATGAAAGACTAGGTAAGATAAGTAGGTATATTAGGTATAGAATCGAACGAAGCGAATGAAAAAGTTTTGTATTGTAAGCCTTGGTTTTTGCTTTTTGGTGTCTAAGCTGATGGCATCACGTTATTCCTACGTCAAGTAAGTTTATTTAAAATAATATTCAGTTAAAAGTAAAGAAGGTAAAGCTGTGGCGAAAACAGCTAGTAGGTATTACAATATTATACTATATGCATTATGCACCTATTACAACAATATCGCCACCAAGTCCTAGAAGAGTTAGGTAGACAGAGATGCAGGGACTTCTTACTATCCTTACCGATTTATTCTGTGAACGATTGAATAAATAAGGATTGATAATTTGTAATTATAATGTAAATTAGAATTGATCAGATGTAATCAATGTTAATTATCAAAAAAAAATTACTACATTTATAGTAGCAAATCTATACCAATAGAACGGACTCCAAAGGCATCTTTCTCAAACAAGCATTAAAGCCGATCGTCCACCGCCAACTAAACTAAGTTAGTTTAGCTAAGCTCACATAGTTGAGCCAGTTTTTCATACATGGGCGTCCACCGCAAAGGCAAACTATGAAAAACGGCTTAAAAGAATCGATCATTTAGCCATTGTTACTGTGAACTCGATTTACGTCAAACAAATGCATTTGATAATAAATGAATTATATCTGATCACAGATGTTATCAATGATATCAATCAAATTAATACTTTTGAGCTAATAAATATAAACAATTGGAATTTAAGGTTTTAATCAATAGAAGAATCAACACTTTAATTCTACAGCAGTGAAACTGAAAATATTTTTGCAGTTTATAATATAATATCCGCACAGCAACTAACTGACAGTGTACTGGTGATATTGTCCAGTGAAAATAGACGATAATTATGAAATGTAGCGACTATTGTCGTCCCATTAGACGGCTTTGTGGCTATAAACACGACGTGCTCGCTCCTAGATATGCAAAATAAGGATTATAGTTGACTCTGGGGTTGATTTGTTTAAGCTACCATATTATGGTGAAGAAATATCAAGAAACAGTATCAACGTAAAAAGATGAGATCGAATATTAAATTATTTATGTTTAATCTGCAAAGAAGATAGAGGTCAAGTACTAAGCATACTACGTTAGAACACATATTCGAAAGTCCATTTTAAAACTTTTAAGGCTATAATCGTGTAGATACATAATACATGTTATAGTAACAGGTCACTCAATAAGTCGGTTCGTAACTAAATCATATAAACTAATGATTTGATTACAATCTTATCATTTACTATCTTCCCTGGTTAAAATGTGGTTGAATTGTCATTCGATTTCGACACAAAGTATTTGACAAAGGCTGACAATTTGAAAAAATCATATGAATTTCCCTTAGATTAAAGAATTTCCCCTAGCAAAAATATGTCATGGCAATCCCTCTTACTTTGACATAATCCACCTTCTTAAGGTTTAAGTTCATAAATTTTACAATTAGTTCTACACAATTATATTATGAGTATTAAAGTATCACTGATTCTATGCAATTCTACAAATTACTTTTTGGTTACTTGAAAACGTTTCCTTAATTATATGAATTCAACACCCACTTAAAAGAATCATAGGTGCTTATAATTTATTATTTTAAACATGGCAGATATTAATTCTATTTGGATATAAAGTTAACATAAAACTCACCTTTGAAAGGAAATAAAGATACAATGTAGAGCAGCTAATAAAATTCAATTTTAGAAAATTGTTAGTTATTTTACCAGTTTCGAATATTCGACATACCTAGTATAATTTAGCAATAAAAAAAAACACTTTTACGATTAAATATAACAAAATCGAGAACTAACCTTCACCACAATAACTTTAGAACTGAACTAACGGTGCTGTATGAAATTTTTTAATTTTTTTTAATAAAAGCTTGACAAAACATTGGTATTATTTACCTTCCTTTACCACTTGCGAAATTATTTATGACAGGAACACTCATAACAATCATTAGATAAAATTTGCGCAAAGTAAACCAAACAAAAGGTGAAAGACTTTCTTTTCACGAATCGCCTCAGGTGTAATTATTTTCAATGCTTTGTGTCTCGATGTGTCTTAACACGCGTAATGGCCCGGAACGCGTTTTAACGTTATTACATTCTAAACAAGGCTCTTTTTAGTGGTTTACGGGGCAATAAAAACTATCGGACAAGACGAAAACATTGCGGGATCCCTATACGATTTATTTGCAGCGCTTAATAAAAAGGTGCTATTAAAGAATCTTTTTACAAAAATAAAAATCTTATTGTATAGGTAGATACTCTCTCCGTCAAGACTTTCTCAATTGCGCAGTTAACCCATTTAGGTACACATTTTTTAAATAGTCATCTCTTCTTTGTTCGTGGCCGTAAGGGTTGCAATCTTTCCGTTTTTTTTAACAAAGAACTTTTTATAAGCGCCTTTTTTACGGCACGTCGACAATGTTCCGCGAACGCGGCCTGATACAAAAGCCTTAAAACGTTTTGTTTTCAAACTTTTTGTTTTGTTTTTGTTTTATCCAAGTTAAATATACGCTTCGGGGTATTGTGTTCTAACACAAGTCCGGTCAGTTCGTTGTTTAGAATTTAGTCTTGAAAAAATCATTCTGGTGTACGCTTGGTTTTTGAAGTTATTGATTAGAAACTGTTTTAGTACTTAAGTAATTAATTTCTTATAGTGCACACGCGCAAATGGTGAAATTAACGTTGAAAAGAAAAACTAATTGAGGTAAGTACCTGTATGTACCTATTTTCACGCTTGTTCGAAAATTGTAAAACAGCAAACATTGTCTTGCTCTGATATGTACCTATGTAATTACCTACTCGTAGGTACAACCAAATAACACTATTTCGATATCTTCATTGAAGAAAGAAGAAATAGTGTAAAATATCTATATAAATTAGGTAGGTAGGTACATCCTTGCACAAATATATCTAATATAGAACTGGTACTGTAGCAAATAAAAATAAAAATATACAATCAATTATTTTAATTATATTCAAATTAACAAACAAACAGTTAACAAGTACAGTAAATAGATTTGTTGAATATTATTCCATAATTATTTTTGTACTTAATGGCGTTGATATGCCTATGAGAAATCAATCAATTCACTAAAGGGAACGTGACCCGTTCAAAGGAGGGGGGAGGGTTTTGAAAATATCACGCTTGGTCACAGCCCCCCCTCCCCCCCCCCCTCCCTGTTACCAAGCGTGATATTTTCCAGACCTTAGGTTCTTAGGTTTTCGTCAAGTAGTCAATATCCTCTAAGTAAATCTTGCACTTTTCAAAAAAAGAAAGACGTACAAAATTGTCACGAGCATTTAGAAGTTTACGTTAGTCAAACCGCGGGGAATCACTAGTAGGTAATTAATTAGTTTCTTATCCAAAACCTAACGAGACGTTATTATAAAGTTATAGACTCTACCATTAAAGTAAAATGTATGTACATAGGTACTAGTAAATTCTTTCATTAGGAAAATAATAATACCGTTTTATTTAAACCACAGTAGGTACATTATTTATCGAAAGAAACTTATTCGAAATCTTAGTCAATAGTTAACTTGGCTGCATTCCAAAGACAAAACTTTGAGAGGCCGCACGATATCTCAGCTTTCAAGCAATAACTCAGCCCTCGTGTCTACCGATAAGGCACAAGCAACTTTACCCTACCGCCCCTCCCCTTCACTACCCCTCTCACTGCTAGAACCGCCCACATAAACTTAATACAACAATAACTCACACTCGAATAACTTATTGCCAACTTATTCTTATTTGTTATTGTGAAATATACCTACCTACCTACTTAGGTATCTATTTCATTTTGTATTTCTTTGCTTTTGTTAGAATTTTGTGCCTAGCATATTAACTCAGTTACATTTTCAAGTATTTAAGTACATTTTAATAGTTCAAATGACTACCTATATCATTGCACCCACAGAACTTCATTAAATATGAAAGATCATGAAAATTTGTGGCCATTCATATAAAATTTACTTAGTCTTAATTAATCAAAGTAGGTAGATACGTATACTTATTTGCTAGTGCATCTTATTTAACATCAGGCATCAGTAAGTAACACGATTTTCCCGCTTATTAATAATCCTATGATTGACGTTATGTATATGAATTGAACTGATAACCTCCAAACAAGCAAAGACTCTTTAAACTATAAACAAAGCAAAGGGTTCATAACTACCTATTAATATCCCGCCATCCATTTAGGTACTATAATATTAAAAGCCATCAGACATTCAGTCACGTATAATCGCGCCAAGTGCTAAAGAGGCCCAATCGTTTTTTTTTTAACAATCGTGAGTGGGCTCGATCTGTGGAAGTACAAAACAAGCGAAGGGCATATCTCAACGTGATGCACACTCTGTCACGACTGTGGATGACGTGACTGAAATATTTCAAGAAGATATTTATATAACATGACTTAATAGGTACTGTGTGTCTGTCGTTTCTGTGTCTTGAATCTGTTTTTTAAATTTTTAAATCATATAAGTAGGTAATCCACTTCACTTCACAACACACAGATCTACTTGATCCCACACTAAGCTATAAGTTTGTGTTGTGGAAAAACATACATATACCTACGTACAACAAAATTCGCTTCGCTCGCTTTGCTTCGCTCGTGATTTAAGTTTTTAACGCCCGGGAGTAAACCTCGAGTCCTTCATTACGCTCGCGATTTAAATCTTCACCCACGAAAGAAGACACTGCTTTATCCCCTTGGTTAATAATAATCTACTATTTGTGATTGTTTACAGCTCATTCTTATAAAGTTTTCCAAAGGTTTCGTGGCAAAAAACACTAAGTACCTACTAAGCATTACCTTTCCCATGTACCTATTTTTTTATCCCAACAAAACTTCACAGCTCTATCGATACTAGGTACTCTACCGTTCCTGGCATGTTCCTTAACGTCGTATAAATCACCAAGTACATATCTGGAGGTAGTGTAGTGCCTCCTTGTACACTTGGAAATAGTTGTTAGTAAATTTACAGGCTGCATTAGAACGATGTTTCTGGCGAGAGGACCAATTCTGCACTCAAAGTCACAAAACTGCACTATTCCCGTCTCGATAAAGATATTCCCACTTATATTGATACTTGCATACTCCCGTTAAGCTCATAAGCCGTCGCAACTGGGGTATATAAGGGAAGACCCTTATAGACGCAGGGATGGTGTGGTTCTGTGTTTTACGTTTGCAGAATTGGTCCTCAAGCGACAACGCCTGATAAAACTACAAGGGCCGGGGTATTTTTAACACCAATGCAACATGGAAACTCAATGCAGAATACTTGGGTTGGTTGATTTTATACCGAGTAGGTAGGTATATAGTGATTTACCCAAATCCATACACAGCTTAAGACTATAGACCCTAACACAAATATTGAGTCTATCTAGCGAATTTAGTTATTTAAATAATTTTACTTACTTATACTAATTTTACTTATTTTACAACTTATTCTATTCCTAACTGATGCGGGTTCCTGGATGAAGAATATTGTTACTCATCGGGAATACTGTAGTTTTCTATAAGTAAAATAGTTTTTTGAATCAGTTAAGTATTTCCAGAACTAACCCTTCCAAACAAAAACAGACGAAACTTTTTGTATTATGTTTATAACTATGATAGTTATGCCCCACGGTTTCACCCCCATGAGTTATGGCATTCCCGCAGGGACTATGTTTTTCTAAAATAAAAGTAACCTAAGTTATTCCTTATAACATCACTTATCCGCCAGTGAAAGTCCCGTTAAAATCGGTCCAGCCGATTATCAATTTTCTAAATAGATTTTTTTTATGTAAATACCGTACCTGTTTACTTTTAAATGCATTTGGTGTAAAGCTGTTAATTTGGAATTACAAACAGACACTTCAATTTTATCTATATGCATAGATAATGTGCAACAATCGAAACGGATTCGAATGCTTTTAGGAAAAGATTCAAACGAGAAAATAAAACCGTAAAACCGGTCACACACATGTCGGAATTAAATGACGGACTATTAAAGTAATAAGCCAGTGCACACTCATAAACATCTCGTAAAACAAAGATTAATAAACGGTTGCGGGTGCGAATAGCCTATAACGTTGATTTTTACGACTAAATAATCGTAAAGGAACGCCGGTAATGCAGCCAAGTTATGTAGAGTCGCTACGGTTCGAGTGAATTTAGGGAGCGCTGTACGATTTCGTTTTGTAGGGTGTGAACCGCGAACAATGCAAACACACAGATCGCTTTTGATGCACTTTTATTTTATGATGCTCTCGTAACATAAAACTGCGCAAAGCTCTTCATCAGAGTGATAGAGTAAGAAATATTTACTAGAGTTTGTTGCAAGTCTTTCTCTACATTGAGATATACCTAAGTGAGGTTGATAAGCCTAAATGGAATTAATTTTTTATTGAAGTGAAGTTTCTTTTGACGCCCTACAAGTTTTTCGTATGTTTATATAAAATTATTTTTATTGAATGGTAGTGCAGCTATACGCGAATTTTGGTTGTGCTTATAGTTAATTTCGTTAGACAATTCGCACAATTTATTCATAGTACCTACCTAAATTTATAAAAAAATTTACTTCTTGCGCCGCCTGTAAGTATATAGAGTTATCTTCATCTTTATAAATAAAAATGAATGTTTGTATGTCTGTCCTCTATGCATTTCGAAACCATTGTTCCGACTGTGATGAAACTTTGGCGGGTTGTTCTACCTGCGTCCGCAAAGGTTCCTGATCAAAACTCACGCGGGTGAAACCGCGGGGCACAGCTAGGTTGTAAATAAAAATCTTTCCACCTAAAAATTAAATTAAATACACTTAAGTACGTCTACACCCTAGCCTACAACTACACCCTAGAACTACACAGAAAACAACCACCTTGTTTGCTTATACCAGTGCTCACACGATGCTCCATTACGTGGTTTTCGCCAGCCCAAATTTGGAGCAATTAAACAACCGAAATGGCGGTAGCAGGTACCTATCCAGTCGACATAAATTTAATAAGGATGGTCCATTAAATACAAAGTTTGTGTAGGTAGGTACATTATGCGAGCCGGTTTGACCAAAAACTAAAGCTACCTACCTATACCTACTTGTTCCCAATGGTTCTACACTATGTTAATATACATTAAGTAGGTATGAATAACTATTTTTATCGGAATGACAAATACCTCATTACCTATTAAGGTATTATACTTATATTCAATAAAAAACGCATTAGTAAGGTAAACTTAAACTAAACACTTAGGCACCTCGGTTTATTTGTATATTTTGATTAAAACTCAAACTTAATAAAATTACTTTATACTAAAAAAATTAAAAGTTGGTGAGTTACTTACAAAAGAAAATTATTTCAGCATACAGAAATTATATTTTGATCAATATTATATCACAGTACATACGAAGTTACTTTGTCTAAATCGAAAAATATATTAAAATAATAAAATATATATTTAATAATGGTAAACCATTTTATAAAATGGCGGTAGGTGGTTCCTACAAAGTTTTTGTTAGTTTTTAATCATAAATTTTTAAGTTTCTAAACTTGACGTGTGCTCAATGCTTCTCACCAGCACGTACAGTCTTAAATCTTTTGTTGAAAAAGTTCATTGTGATTGGTTTGTGAGTATTAAATCTCTCCCCACTCTTATGAATTCAAAATGGCCGGCTGTATGAGATAACTGACGGTCGAATCAGATGCGTGTTGCCGCGGTGAATGGACGCTTGGTGCGATGCGTAACTACATTTATCTTTTTTGATACAATATATTTTTGTTATAGGTACCTATGTTATATGTTTTTGGTTTAGTAAATTTAAATTTATTTATTAAATGAAAATAAATTATTACGTCATAATAATTTTTTGTAAGCAGATAGGTATTAGGTACTATTTTATTCAAATAAAAAAATAGTAACTTTCCTATTCTTAATTGCTAAATGTGTAAAATTTTAGAAATAAATAATAACGTTACAATCAGATATACTTACTATTTATTCAAAGCATATGTGTAAGAGGTTGATATGACGATTTTTTTACGTGGTGTTTTTTTTCACTCGTCGTTAGAAGTAGGTATATTTTACAAAGATATTACATATGAATTGAACAGCTGTAAGATTAATGAAATACCTAGTAGAAATATTTAAAAATTTGATATTAAGTTTGCAAAAACAAAATTCCGACTTTTAATTCTAATAAAGTAACTGCAACATCAAGCATTCAAAACGTCCGTGGTGCCACCCTGTATATAGGTACATTTTTCATACTTGATTATCTAATATAAATAAATCAAACAGTATAATAGTAGGAAATAGAATAATGTAATAAATAGAACAACAATGAATATTAATTTCTCATTCAATACAAATATACCAGCTGAATACTAAGTCAGGGACAATGGCGGTGGTCTGTACAAAAATATCACACATACGATCCCATTGTATCACTACGGCTAGAGACGCATATCTATTTTATTTCCACTACATTCGTGCTTACAGATAGCGTCCCTACAGTGTATGTAAAACATATTCAAATGACTTTAGGAAGATAGGATGTGTCGCTGAAAATCGATTTGCGATTACAACTAACAACCGTTGTAGTTTTTGGGATTCAAGGTTTTGTGAAACTATATTAGATACAGTTTGTACATACAGACTGTTTACTCTGAAAGTGTCTACTGCCAAACTAAATCAATGATACCTATACTTCAGCTCCACTTTTACACATACTTATAAATTATTATTGTTAGAAACAGATTTACTGAAAAATCTATTGCAAAATTTACAACACATATTATAGAGTTTTCATAATCTATCATTAATTTTACTATACTTATTAAAATTGCTTAAAAAATAAGAATAACTGAATGGTAGGAGCTTTGAAAATAGTCTAGCAATGTCCGTATTGTATATGTAAATCATATTATGTCCATCAAAGGAAAGAAACATTTATAAAACAATCACATATTGACTTTGTGTACGATTGAAATATTAATATACATTTATTTCATATTGTGGCGCCATTGTATAAACAATAAATAATACCTATATCATAAATAATAGTAGTTGTGTCTAGAAGTAACATAGTTGATTCTAGGTAATTTATTAATAAAATTTTGTTATAATTACAATCACTCGGCCGAACTAAACGAACTGATAGGTATACCTAAGAATGGGGTATTGAGTTAAGACTAGATTCAGTATCTAGAATAGTCAATCAATAACAATTGAAAAAATATTCAAAAACTAGCACAATTTTTTTTTATTTGAAGTTGAAATTTTGAAAAAGCTTGATTTGAGAAAAAGCATTATTCAAGTTAGAGTAAAAAAAAACACAATTTTACTTGCTTTTTACATATTTTTTTATATATTATTGTAGATTAAGATAATATATGACATTGTAGAAAATTGAGCATTTATTAATAATCAATTAAAATCGTGGATGCAATTTTTTCACCCAACTTAACCTCGTATATCTCGGAAACTAAATTTTGGCTTGGACGCCCACATATTATATTATACCTATAGGTATTGTAATCAGGAAAAAAGACAGCAAAAAAACTTGCTGGAGTAAATTATACAAATTAAATTTACCTATACATAATACCTACACTACCACCAGATGTAACATATTTAGAGATTTTTTTGTTATTCGCAAACCTCTTTGTCTACAAGTAAGTATTCCGATATTATGAGGCACGACCCGTGGTTCACCGGCTTTACCCATCCAATGATATTAAAAGTATTAAAACGCTGCTTAATCTGGATTGCACAAATAAACTTATTTTAGTCAAATTTAATTAGAACTACGCATTCAAATTGTTTGCACGCCATTATAATGGCTACGTAACTATTCAGCGCCTATACATCCGAAAAAAAGTTACACAGAACCTTTCAGATGCTGATGAAATATTAATAGGATCGTATATTTATTTCAACATCTACAAGTTGCCCATGTTGTCAGACCATTTTATATTAACCCTCGGGAATCCCTCAAGAAACGTTTCCTTGGTAGATTTATATACTTGATACGAGGGGCCTGTGGTAGGTCGTGTTGAATTGGTGCTTGGTATAGGTGTGCGCGGTAAAATTAGCGTCCGCCGCCGGTTGGGGTACGAGGCACGTGATTCCGAATTTAAATTGGCCGATCAATTTTTAATTTTGATGCTGTAGCTGTAATGCGTACTGCCCGGGGCTTAGTTGGCGATTCAATCGATTCAAATTCAATAAGTAGGTGGCTACTTTGCTACGACGTACTCATATGATGTAGATATAATGATCACCAATCTAAATATGGGACGTCGTTTGTAGTAGGTACATCGTCGTAGCATTAAAGGTACATATTTTATCACGTCAATGTACCTACCTACTAGGAATTATTGCTATACCCGAAAACGGTCACTATGTTGTAAGTGTTAAGCTGCTCTGTGGTTGTCAATTGTCATTAGAAATTTATCCACTGTGCTGTGTACCTACCAAAATTAATATTGGTGTGCAATAAATAATTATGTGAAAAAGTAAAACACTTCATCATTAAAGTATCTTCACCTCAAAATATAATAGTAAGCACAAGATCTATGTAACACCTGAAATGTAGTTATCTACACTTAGTCGCAATAAATATTTCATTTGATTTGATTATTTAACTAAGCAAACAATTGCATTTTAAAGATAGAGCATGGGTGGCTCTACCCTTTGCGCATTTTAAACATATAGAGTTTTCTATAGTGTATGTTTTTAAGTATTTATTATCAAATTTTTATTATAAAAAGCTAATATCTACCCGTGGGACTGAACAGGAAACTAAATTTTGTACAAATATTGATATAGGTTACATACCTGCCTACCTTCGATAAAATATTATATTAAATAGTAAAGAAAGTAAAATTTAATATTTATATGACTTTTTTAATAACTAGGTAGGTAACTACTTTAAATAAATTATGAATTTCTTAATTAAAAATTGAATCACTTCATGGAATCTTACATGGGTAGCTACATAAGAGAGTAATTATAGTAAAATAGAAGTAGATGTTTATTTAGATATTAATATCCCTTATTTTCTGATATTATGTTGTTATAAGGTAGTGAAACAAATTTCACTAGATAGAAAATCTTCGATGACAAATCTTAGATGGATATAGGTAGGTAGGTATCTACTCGGATACCTACTTACTTAGGTACTCAACTAATGATGTGTTAAAACATTATACTATTGTTGTAATGCCACAGATTATTGATCATTTTAGAGATATTTATTTCTTTGTTTCATCACAAATAAAATATCATCTCTTTACTTACTTTTGTGCTACAAGAGCGAAAGAGACATCATAAACATCTATCTCTTACTATTCCGAACGTATCTCTCGCGTCACCTGACGTAATGGCGGACATAACAAGCTCTTTGACGCTCTACATTCGAATTTGAATGGGATTTTTCAAATGAAACACTGATTGTTTAACACTTTTGTATTATGCACACAAAATTTTCACACTTTTCTCACAGATTTCAACTAAAACGGTGTAAAAGACATTTTTAAATAGACACAATCACATTGCTGCCTCGTCACAGTGCGCGTCGTTTGCCATAATCCGCATTCCAATAACCAGGGGTGGATTTAAAGCAAATCGTAAAAATTTTTTTTACTGCTTTCTGTAATATTTAGAGAAATCAAAACCAAACTTTTAATTTCTTAAAATATTATAATTGTAAACATATTAAATATGAATGAATGAAGTAAACATATGAATGCATAAAGTGAGCACTTGCTGTCGCTAATGTTGCGTAGTATTGCAAAGGCTCTGGCGTTCACACAAATTTCTATATTTCATAACTTCTCTTTTCGTAAAACAAATAACGACTAAATAATATTGCTTTAATGTAACTCAAATAAAATGAGTTTAATAATTCTATTGACTTAAATTATCGTTACTTAATCTAGAAACTATTTTCTGCGTAATCTACTAGAGCTTGAATGCGCCCGTTAGATTAAAAGGTTCAATAATATAGGTTTGGTTCAATAATAATTGTATTGTTTGAGGCACAGAGCAAATAAATTAACTGGAGAGGACATGACGTAGACGGAACAGGCGCGCTACGGTTGCAAAGGAAGTTAGAGCAAATGCTCTAACTTATTTGCAAAACTTATTTCACTAGTAGGTATCCCAAGTATATTTTCGACAATATTCTCAAAACTGTGAATTTTAAAACAGTGGCTAAGTAAAAACGTAGATAACCCAAAAGCGTTCAATACATTTCTTTGCGTTAATCAATGTTTTAGGGCGTGATGAATAGTTTTGTGTGCGAAAATCACCCGGTGACACTGGTTTTCACCTGGTTTCAAACTAAGTTATAAAATAGAAGGGAGATCCCTTTCTATTTTACACCTGTACATTTTTGTGTTAATAAATATAATATTGTGTTAAGGGTTTATAAAGACGTGATCAGTAAACGTGTTAAAATGATATCTAGGTATATGTTTGTACTTGATTGGATGTAAACAGTAGATCTACTGTTTAATTCAATTTTACAGTAAGGTACAATTTTAATTAAATTATTAAAAGATATTTTTCGATTACCTACCTAGGTACTGAGAAATATTTTTGTAGCTCAGTTGTGAGTAAAGTAAGGTGTGAGTGAGTAAGGTTGGTAGCGAGTGGAAGTCAACAGTTTCTTCCCACGCCTCCAGAGGACAGGCGTGAATTTAAATAATTTATTCTATTTTGTTTTAATTTCCATTTTTTGTTATTTAACAACTACCTACAACAACAACAACTAAATAATTTCTAACCTATCTTCGGTTAAAAAATATTATTTTCAAACAACTTATCTAAGAATTTAAAACATTTGAGCTCTTTATTCAGCTTCTAATTTTGCGATTTTTATGATAACTGAAATACTGAATAGCGAAAATAAATTTATTTAAAAATAAAATATCAGCGATGTGCCAATACGACTCTGTGCGTGCACGCTCCGCCCATTACCGACACAAAAGTAAGCGGCGTTCCTTCAAAACAACTCGTTTGGAGGCCATTTTGACGATCGTGTGCAAGTGAGATAGCACTATTGTACGACGTCGTTACGAGCACACGTGCGTGAATGAGACAATTATGAAAAGTTAGTTTAGTTTTAATGTAGCTGATAGGGAAAGTGCGTGTGGACAGTTAAGTAATCCTAATGCATATGTGTGCGTAGAATGGATGTTAGATAAAAATAAACGTACTTACTGGGTTTGCCGTCGGATATCAACTATTTTTATATTTAGATACAATACAACCTATAATAATAAAATAAACTAAGTTGTTTTTATTGCGAATTCAATAAAATTAGATAAATTTAGAAATTCATAGATTAACTAGTGACATGAATAATGAACCCACAATAAATAAATACTTACCTATAATTGAATTTTTGTAACATTTATTTGGTGCTCTCAGTTTTAATCATAATTCAAAATAACTATAGGCAACTAACTAATTAACCTTTTATATTAGACAAAGGTATTAAAATAAGCACCTTACAGGTCTAACTATACAAGTATAGATACCCTACTCGCTATTTAAATCGTATCTCCTAAGATACTCTATCAAATTTAAATAAATATTAAGGGAAGAATATAGATTTAATGATGCTATTTTGGTTTGGTTTTGTACCTACTGCAGCATTTTAAGTTAATATAATATAGTTTATTGGTAGTCTATTATCAGCAGTTTTAAACTATTTCTACCTATTATGTTGCAAAACTGCAAAATTATCACAGTAAAAATTATTTAGTTAGCCTATTTTTGCATATTTTTTTTTAAGAAAGTAGGTCTCTACGAAGATACGATTTTTTGTATTATAGGTAAGTATTTATTTGATATATATTTATAGATACAATTGTAGATATAATTGTAACATCAACATGCGCCTCAACTAAAACTTAGGTAGGTAGGTAGGTAGATAGGTGCTAGGTACATGCTACAAGTTGAAACATTCTCCAAAAACTAATGCGTTGTTAAAAATATCTGAAAGTGCTTGAAATAAGTACCTTTTAATATGGGTAGGTAGGTACTTTAGTCTTACCGATAGTAACTTTCAATAAAATGGATTTTTTTACAATTATTACATTTATTATCTACTCCAAATTAAGATAAGTAATAGAAATAGGTATCTACTAATAATATAGACCAGAGTTTGTAAGAAAAGTTGTAGATTAATTTTCCGGTTTATTCAAAAACTAAGAAATATTTAGATATAAATATCTGATATTCAACAAGTGTTCGTTCATCGCTCCAGATATGAAGTTGTCAAACTAAAATCGACATTTCTATGTACTTGTACCTACCTGTGCTTAAAGTATTTTCAAGTAAATTGCATTTAGTATTTACCAGTATCTACCTAGTAGTCGTTAAAGAAAGTATAGATTTAATAGGCAGAAATATAATTATGTAGTGTAGTGCCTAAATAATTTGGTACCTAGCATACCAAATGTAATTTGTAAAAGAGGATATTTCAGAAAAAACTGTGTGACTGTATATTTTACGTGTCTATTGGACTATAGTTTATAAGTATTTATGATCTCTGTATCTACCAAAAGAAATACCTAGTATTATAGTATTATATGTATTTTAACTTTTAAATTACTTATACGTAGGTGTACCTATCCAATATCAGCTAGTACCTACTTACCTATATACCTACCTATTGGTATCCACTTAGATATGCTTTCAAACCATGGTAGGTAGGCAAATACTCCACTTCTGCAATGTAGGTTCTAATTAAAAAATGTAGAGTCACTCTACTTTTCTTTTGCATTTCTACGTTTATTTTGTATTGTAACCTTTTATAATTTATCTGTTTGTGTTGTAGAATATAAATAAGATTGTTTTTTGTTATTTGGTTAAAATCGACGGTTTTACTTTGTGCTTAACAATTACTAAATTAAAATAGTGAAATACCTACCTGCCTGTTTAATAAAAAAATTATGTTTTCATTAAAATGACAAAGCCAAAAAGCTTCTTTTGTTTATTAATTAAGTAAATATTAAATCAAGCGTTCACGCTGAAACCTCGAAATCTACGTTTTATCACAATTTTACTCATTCATGAATCGTAAAAATCTCGGGCCATCCGCCATCAAAATGACGTCAACCCACTTGGCGACGTGATCTCACTCTTCCCCATTAGGTGGCGCTATCCCAGACCACGACACTACTCCACAGTCCACGGCGGCGCTCGTAAAAATAAATTTTATTGTTATGATGAAAATAAAACGCTTGTCGTCAATTTAAACATAATTTTACTGTTGTAATAAGATTTATTTTATGATTAACAAGTGTCTTGATGAATTTATTACGTCTGAATGATGAATCAAGCAATAAAATTTGGTTTTTATGGCTCTGTTATCGCATTTCTATTTGTAGGTGTGTTTGTTTTTGCTATAGAAAGATAGAGACATCATGTTTGGTAATAAAATGATTCATAATTATTATAATAGTGAGATTTTGTGATCTACCCACTTTAATAACTAGCACGACTTTGATAAGAAATGTATATTATTAGCATTTTATTTATTATACCTACCTAAATGTAGATAGGTTTTATTAACAATATTAATTTTATTTATGATTTGTTTTTTTTTTCTTATCAGTTGAATATCAATCGAAATTAATTTTATAATTCCTACTTATTGTAATAGTAAATAGTTTTATTATATAATAATGACCAAGTAATCAAATTTTCTACCGATGGCATTTTGCATATCAAGTTTTAACTTTCAAGGCTTTGAAGATCAAGACATTGTAGAGTCGGTAGCCGTCTTATTTTTCATAATTCTCGATAGATGGCAGTTATTCTACTTTTATTTACAGTTTTATCAGTTTCTTTTTTTTGTACATACCCTTTTCTTTTTTATTTTATATGCCATGTTTTCTTACATACGGTATATAATAATTATTTTATCAACTCTATAAAACAAGTTAGGTATTAATAAAAAAAAAAGAAAATTCTACTTCTGCGCGATAGATGGCGCGGTGCAAATGAGCGAGAAAGTTTTAGCAGTAATGGAGATGTTGACCACTCTTGAAAATCAAAATTCTAATTAGTCCGTCAGTATTTCAGTAGTCCCGTATTTTGTGCTTTTTCAAATAAATTAAAATATACAGAGATAAAGCGCAATAAAGTTTATGGTAAGGGGGTCGTGACTAACCGCTAAAACCGCCATGCAAACTGTCCGAATAGTGACGTCACGCAAAATTTCAACTCAATAAATTGTTACAGTTATTTTTTGATTAGGTAGAAAATGAAAAAATACATGTCCAATATTTTTTATTAATCTACAAGACGGACTAAAAAAAATTAGTCAACATGCATTAACAGATCATTCGGGCGCATTTCGTCCAATTCGCAAATGATGCCATCGATTTATTTAGGTAGGTACCTACTAATATTTACTAAAAAATATTTAAACAACAATGTAAGAAATAATATGTTCTTATTGTAAGTAATAAATTTCTTTTTGTTATTGTTTACAACAATGTCACTCTAATAAAAAAATGTACCTAATGGATACTCGCTGTTTACTTAGTTACAAAGTTGTGGTTTACTCACTTCTTTGTCGTCTTTACCAATTGATAAAATTGCAGTTCAACAGTCAACAAAATTAAATACTTAAGACATCAACAATAAAAACACAGGTCCAATAATTATGAAAATTGATAATAATACATAATTATTCTCGTAATTACGTTGTAGGTAGTAGGTACGCTCCACGGTAGGTAGGTATACATAACCATTTTGATAGATCAAGATATATAAAATTTAACGTACCTATTGCAATAATATATAAACAATATCTATACTAAATTAGATGATAGTTTTTAAGTATTTTTGTAGTGAAAATATAAAAAAAACATTTCATTTACCATTTAGTGTGAATTAGCTTGACTAACTATAAATATGTAATATAAATCTGCTTAACCATTCAAATTAAACTCCAACTTCCATAAACATCTTAATATCTAGATGATATTAGGTAGGTACCTTCGTATTTTTATCAGAAGATAAAGATGGTAACCCTACTAAGGAGCAAAGGAAATTAAAGCTGAAATGATAAATGGTATTCATAAAGCTCACCTAAATAGCTCATTACAATTTATTGAATACTATCAATCATATAGACCGTCAACAAACCCTTCATAGCCAATAAAAAGGTAAATTACAGTAATAAAACGGCATCGATCGCGTTGAGGCGCACAACATCTAGACAGCGAGCGTATAAGCCGACCTGCAATGTTAGGTATATCCTCATACGATGAAGCAATAAACTATCAACGACTCCTTTATCTACATTAAACGGGCGATACTTTAAACAAGTCAATAATTGTTCAATAAATGTCTAAAGAACGGCATAATAACGATCCACGTGCTTTACGTCCATAAAGTTTCGAATTTATATGGAGGTTTAGCCCCGGAGGCGTGTACGAAATAATCTGAGCGGTGTTTACTGTGAGTTCTACAAACGGCGCAATTCGTGTGACGTTTACGAGCCTTCGAGTGGTAGTAAAAATCGTGTTTACGACGCGCGCGGGCCGCGCGTGCGCTGCGCGAGCGCCGCCCGTAAACCATATCATCACATCTGTCGCTTGAATGTGAATGGGAAATTTGGAGTAGGTGCTTTAGCCTTTTTTTTCAATTTAGTTTTTTGATAATAAAGCTACTGATAAGTCGATTGCCAAAGATCTTTACTTCGCATCGGTGAAGACATAAGAGGTATCCTTAAACGTTCTTTTGTATTAAATTGAACCATACATTTATTTGGGATAGGGAAATAATTGGAATATTTTGTTTATTTTATTTGATTTTATTGTAGAATATGTACCTACCACTTCAATGAGTAGGTACAGCAAAAATTAAAAATCCAATATGAAATAATCTTTTCGTATGAATTCGACCACAAGCTAATATTATCTGTTACGTCAAACATCTGAGGTAGAGTTATCACTTAAAAATATGAGATAGTAAACTCTACCTGAATAAGTTAAGATTGTTGAAGCACAAATTTTCCAGTGAATTTCAATATCCTCTTCCTTTTCTTTTAACTTTGAATGGAACTATAATGCTTGAGATAATGGCAGTTACATCAGTGCAGAATAGCTGTTTTAGAACTCTTCTATTTTTTGATAATTTATTTAATCTTATTAGACTGCTGAATCAGAATATTCTAGTTTCAAGATCTAGTTGGACATACGGACTTTTATCAATTTTCATAGACATATACGTATTAATTCATCTCATGTGGTTGTAACAATCACTTAAAGTGATCAAATTGTTTAGCGTGTGAAAGTTTAGACTTCAAAAACTTATAATAAGTCCGATGCGATGTGCGATCATGTAATTTATGTCCCAAAAATGTTTACCTAGATCGTTACATGAAATTTTGTTGTTGAAAATAACGCCAGTTCCACTAACCATCAAATCAAAGCAATTTTTTTTTTAAAGCTGGAAAAAAATCTTTTATAGCTACCGTGCACAATATTATCCACTCATTAAAAATAAAAGAGATTAGAAATAGCTAGGTAACAAAACAAGAAAACTTCATAGTGCTCTACCTTCAAAAATAAAATAAATAAGTAAATACCTACCTCTGATAAAGTAATTATAATTAACTGCTGATAGAATCTCGAGAAAGAATTGTTCTGACTGTTCATTGCAATTTCATTTCCTGTATATAATTTTTGACTTCCTATATTAGTGAATCCTATATAGTCTGCATACGTTTATTGCATTGTTTATTGGCCCCTATTCTATATAAAAAAAAAGAAATTGAGACTGATTTTTAGAACAAGGATTTTTTTTATCAACGTATAATAGGCAAAAAGATGTTAAGATGTATTTTAGTTTCAGCATTTAGGTATTTTGTATGTTAAGTTGTCTATTGTTTGGTTATTTTATTATTGATAAATGACTTTTGTATTAGAAAGTGGTGTGGATTGAACTTTCGACAAAGTCGATCGACGATTTAGTGAAAAGCGGCATTTTTCGTAGCAATTCTAGCAGTTTGGTACATAAGTGGATCTGTCAGCTGATGTTGTGAAAAGATAAAAAATTAAAAGAAAAGATTATAAGTAGTACCTCTTGCAAGTTGTAATTTTTTTTTAGACCTATGTAGAATACACTAAGTATAGTTTTTTTCCTGAAAGCTCTACAACTTTTAAAAAAAAGTTTATTTTCATCTTATCTTTTCAAGTAAGTAAAAGCTCTACTTTTATTAAACAGCTCTTTTGCTTTAAGTAATTTTTAACAATGAAAACGAAACCTTTTCTCTCTTTTATTGAAAAAAAAAATCGGTGAAATTTCAATTACACTTTTATTTTTATATTTCAACAAAGGTATAATAATTATTATGATCAAGTAATAAATTAATATAACCGATAAGTATAAAACCTGAAATTAAAATAAGCAGCAGTTACTACCTAATACTTACTTCGATATAAATGTCGTATGTAAAGGTTTTTCATTAAAAATTATAAACCCTCAGGTCTGTGACCCTAATATAAGACTTTCTGTTTTTGTCAACGAAATATTTTCTTAACATGTGAATACAATAAAAATGTGAACGGGACTCTGAATTGGTGGCTCTACCGAAACCATTCATTCGTTTGATGACTTCATTTGGAAGCGCGAACTGAGTGGTCTTGCGATAATGCGCTATTGTTTACCCTTCGATAGTGTGCCCTCCACTGCACGCGTCGCACTGCGCTAGAAAGAGACGATTGAACAGCTCTATACTCCGTACGCAAATACGCGTTACACTGCCAGAAACCTCGTCTCGCTCACGCATTCCAACTGGTCATAAGCGTGAATGCAACAACGATACCACTCGTAAAAACAGGTAGTAGAAGAAATGATAATCATCTTTACGACTTCTCACTCTATTCAGCACCTTGTTACGATTGTGCTCTCATTGTGGCCCGACCGAAGTGGTTGTAAAATCTTTTCTTTACTAGCCCGTTTCACTAATTGTACTTTTATGAGTTTACGACTCCTGTGGTTCAACTTTTCAGTAGTAAAGTTATTATTGAGTGCTCCAAGTCATTTTTTTTTCTCTAAATACGAGCACGAGTCGAGTATTGTTTTTGAAAACTTTTGAGAACCCAATTTTTATGATTCGTTTTATTTTCATCTCATTTTTGATGAATTTGTGATTCAATGTTCATTTAAAGATTTTTTAAAATAAAATATTTCAATAAACAAGGTTCTCGTAGTTCGAGTGCAACTCCACGTGGTCTAGGGGAGTGATAAGAAAAGAAAAGAGAGCGTGACTGATAATATTTATGGTCATTAGCGAAAAGGGGACGGAGCAATCGGTGGCGTAGCGATCGCAGGCGGCGCGCGGGGCGGCGCGCGTATCGCGGGCACCGCAGCTCGTCGGTAGTAGACTGCGTGAGCCGGGCCGCGCTGGTCGCATACCGAACATAGTCGCGCGCTCCCGTCACACGCGACTCTACAAACTTCGCTCGCGACACCACTCTCACGCGTCGCGAATTCATATTAAAAAAAAAACAAAAACCTCCACAACCTCAACCGGCCCCACGTGGCCGTGCCGAGCGAGACGTCTCGGCGCCCCAGACGGAACCTCTCAAAAACTCGTAAAAGCCGCGGCACGCGTTACAAAGTCGTAAAATAATCGTAAAAAGTAAACACACATCCACCGGCCTTTATCACCAACCGAGCCCATTATGACGCTCGAGTGACGTTTAACAGGCAATAATACGGACGGAATTTAATTTTTCACGGTCTGCATTCGGTGTGACATTGGTGGAGGTCGTGTTATCGGGGCACGTGCGGCCGCGATGACATAAGTGTCTCTAACTGAGTGCGAGCTAGTGTCAGTGACTGTTGAAACGATGAACTCATATTTCGAGCAAGGTGGCTTCTACGGCGCCCACGGGGTGCACCAGGGCGGCGGCGGTGGTGACCAGTACCGCGGGTTCCCGCTCGGACTGACTTACGCCCAGCCCCACGCCCTGCACCAGCCAAGGCCGCAAGACTCGCCCTACGACGCGTCAGTAGCGGCCGCGTGCAAACTCTATGCGGGCGAACAGCAATACGCTAAGGCAGATTGTTCTAAGACAGGCAGTGACCAGCAGAATGGTTACGGTGGCAAAGAGGCGTGGGGATCTGGTTTAGGGGCACTGGTGAGGCCAGCGGCTTGCACACCCGAAGCCCGGTACAGCGAATCCTCGAGTCCAGGGAGGGCCCTGCCATGGGGGAACCAGTGCGCGCTGCCAGGCTCCGCTGCAGCCGCAGCACAGCCCGTCCAGCACCAACCCTCCAACCATACCTTCTACCCATGGATGGCCATTGCAGGTATATTCAAACATATTATTCTATGGTAATATTAAAAATAATTTCATCTGTAAAAAAAATCGCTATATAGACACTTATTTCACCTCTTCCAAATATCTAATCGGAAAGCAGATAAACTTGAAAATAATTTCACACAAAAAGGTACCTAATGTAGAGTATTAGATAAATAGCTTACTTTTGTATTATAATAGCTGTCAAACAAACTACCTACCTACTGCCTAAAACCTCATAATTAAAATATACCTTATTTTGAACTTATAAAATAATAGATTTACAAGTGCCTATATATATATATATAATATATTCAAAAATCATGTGAAAAACTCTACTCGCTCATCAACTCATTTTTATTATTTCACAAGGACAGCAAAAGTGTAGTACCTACCTACCTACTAATATAGGTTAATTCATTAAAACAAAATTCCATCCCGTTTTTTCACATACTACGTAGGTACGTAGGTATTTTGTGATATAGTAAAATATCGAATATTCTAATAGGAGGTAGAATTTGGTGTATGTTGCCCGTGGTCTTATTTTGAAGTCCTATTGGATACTAATAAGAATACCTAGGTATAGGCGAGTAAAAAAAATTTAACAAAAACACAAAAACAATTTTAACAAGAACTAAGTACAAAAAATCAACTAGAAATTTATTAAAAATAACCTAAATGTAAAAAAAAAACGTAAAGATTTACGATTTTTTATTTCAAACTACACACTAACAAACAAATTCAGTATTTCTGTTCATCAAAAACCAAGTCACAATAATTTACAACAATAATAATTAAAGAGAACAGATTGATAAAGCAATATTAATTGCGATTGCTTTATCTGAATTTTGTGTTGGGTTAATGTATTATAAATTAATTTTAATACCTAGTTCCTACTAAAATATATTTATGTATCATATTTATAAAATAATATGCGTTTTCATATAAAGTCTACTCTGTTCCTTATTAATTTTGAAATTCTAAGATTAATTTAATTTATTCTTCAAATGTTATTTTTTTGTATAATATTCGGTAACAAGGTTATTTTTTATCTGACATAATACCTAATACGTATTTTATTATAAACATCATAAATATACCTATGGATTCGATGAAACAGCCATACCAAGTAACCTTTTTACTTACTTACTTTTCGCGAACCGATTGCGATGAAACAAAGCCTATAATTAATTTACACACACAATTTACAGCGATGATAGCTCAGTGGTTAGTGCGTTCGGATTAAACGCCGCAAGGTGTAGGTTCAAATCCTAACAATGAGCTTGAGCTGTCGGTGAAGGAAAACATCGTGAGGAAACCATAGCATGGTGGTAGGACGCTCTCTAGTGCCCGGCTGGCTAGCTACCACCTTCAAGTTGCAAATCTGTCGCCAAGCACCTAACGGTGTGTTCCGGCAGCCCCACTTGAAAGCCAGTTCCCATCCCCATTCCAGGTCGGCAACGCACCTTCATGCCTTCTGGTGTTGCAGATGTCTATGGGCGGCGGTAATCACTTACCATCAGGTGTACCACTTGCCCGTTTGCCCCCTATGACATAAAAAAAAAAAAAAAAATTAAGTGGAGCCTCTGGACACGTCGATTGTAAATATGCGGTTAAAATATTTTGGGTAGGTTTGTCGCACCAAAAATCTCACATAAATAGATAAATATTCTGAAACTCATTGCCTTGGGTTTTGTTATTTCTATGAAATGATAATAATATTAGGATAATTAAATTTATTTATATCTGGCAAAAGGACTGTCTACTATACCTATTTGGTGTACTGTATACTTTACATATAAACACCTGTATAGATAGGTGTTTATAATACATCTTGGGTATGCTAATGATTTATTTGTATACGATATAATATAATATTGAAATTTTGGTCTACTGTCAAATCGTTGTATACTAAAAGTGGATAGGTGCGTTGGTATTTTGGCAACATTTTATTGGCCCACGTCGTGTGCGCGAGCGCCCCTTCGGGTCAATGGCCCGATCTAGTTTGGATGTTATTATTATTAACATAGACGGCGCTGATGTCGTGTTCAACTTCATCGATATCGAGATGAAAGTGGAATAGATAAGACATTTTCTATTGTTATAGGTATACGTACCGACCATAATAATCAAACCAGGTAGGTTTAGTTAGACATCGTTTGATTATAATATTTAAGTAAATAATAATAATATAAATACCGAAATAATTTAAATTAATGCACTTTGATTGGTCTTATTTATTCGTTTTTTGAACAAAACATAATTCTTCTTCTATCATAATTAAAATACATTTGATAAATACTTATGATGTAGATTAAGTATTCGCGGTTAAAATTTTAGTGTTCGTTCTGCAAAAGTGTTTTTTTTTACGATGAGAATTTAGTAGCTAGATATCAAATTAGCATAACAAGAAAATGTGTCCAATAAGATAAACAAAAAAACGAGTTGGAGTTAAATATTTTCCCTAATAGCTTTCCGATCTGGCTACCTATGGTTGGATTATGGGTCTATACTGTGTAATGCGTAAGTAATTAACGCGGCGCGCGTGTGGTCTCGCTTCTCATAACTCATGCGACTTGATAAAATTAAGTAACACGGCCTAACAAAAATAAAAACAAAAACAAGTAGGTAGTACAACTGTCGGTCGTATTTCATTCGGGGTGCACGCAACACGGACCGCGAAAACAATACAAGGACGCCCGGGCCGGCACCGAAGTGGCCTGGGCTGGGTCAACTTTTGGCTAGTCAGATTTTTTGGAGGCTTTCCTTCATTGAAGATGATATTAACAATTCGAAAATTTAAGTGCCAAAATTTAAATTTATACTACTAACTAGCTGTGTCCCGCGGTTTCACCCGCGGTAATTGCGTAGTTCCTGCAGGAATTCCGAGATAAAAAGTACCCTATGTCCTTCTCTGTACCTGACAACGTGCATGCCAAATTTCATCCAAATCCGTTTAGCCGTTTTTGCGTGATTGAGTAACAAACATCCAAATATCCAAACATCCAAACATCCACACATTCACATTTATAATATTAGTAGGATTAAATTTTAAATATTAGTAGGAAGAAATTAAATAGGAACCTACCTATACCTGCTTAGGTAGATAAAGTTTTAGGAAATTATTAGATTTCCTGTGTATTCTGATTTCTGATAAGAAATTCACGATTTCGACGGTCAAATTAGGTATCTATTGTATAAAAATTATTCTGCCAATTAGGCGCACCCGCACCTAAGTAGGTATCCTGTTTCCACCTAACCAGCGTAGAAATGAAAACCAATTTTTTTAAGTTTTTGTCATTGATTTTTGCTAGTAGATTATAACGACTCATAAATTACACATTATTGAACTGTACACTATTCCTTCATTTTCTATTAAAATAATTATCACACATGCCTATAAAAAATAATTACTATTTTCCCACAGTATAATTATCAAATTATACACTTACTTAGGCATTATAACACGCTATATCCATTTTATCAAATAAATTTATCAATTACCAGCAAGATTTTATCACGGCTCATCTACAGACTCTACAGTTACCCGCTATAATATCTACAACTCTATTATACTATACATAATATAGCTGTCTGGTACATAACATAACATGTATAACTTAATGTGCTCCGCGGCTTCACCCGCGTGACTTTTGAAATTCCCGCAAGAACTTTTTAAAATAACCTAAGTTATTCTTTAAAACATGACAGTGAAAGTAGCGTCAAAATTGTTTCAACCGTTTCGAAGATTAACCGGAACAAGAAGATAGACAGAGATAAAAAATGTAATATAATATATAGTTCTGCTTGGTGTGGGATCAGATGGCGCTGTGTAACTACATAAATTATAAAGGCTAGTTTCCTGGGTAAAAAAATCAAAATTCTATTTAGTCCGTCAGTTAGATAATAAAACAATAAAAGACACGTATTTTTTGCTTTTTTGAAATAGTGGAAATATGCATAGATAAAGCGCATTAAACTTTAGGGTGGGGGACTCGTGACATCACAGCTTGCTATAACGTGCGAACAAACTGTAGCGAGGAGTGACGTCATGTGAAATTTCGACTTGATATATCTCCGTTATTTTTTGGTTAGGTACATAAAAAATAAAAAAATACGTGTCCAATATTTTTTAATAATCTGCAAAACGGACTAAAAAAGAAAAATTTGGAAACTAGCCTGCCCACAGCATTTGTATTCTTTTACTGTTTTTTTTTTAGTTATGAGGTGTCTGTCAAGTCAGTGTCAACTCTTATAAATAAGGAATCGATGTAGAGCATTTTTTTACATTATGTAGGTACTTACCTATATACTATTAATTTGCTAAGTAATCTTACTAATATTATAAATGTGAGTGTCGATGTTTGGATGTTCGGATGTTTGTTACCTATTCAATCACGCAAAAACGGCTGAACAGATTTGGATGAAATTTGGCATACACGTTGTCAGGGGTACAGGTACTTTTTCTGCCGGAATTCCCGCGGGAACTCCGAAATTACCACGGGTGAAACCGCGGGGCACAGCTAGTACCTATATATAAATGCGAAAGTGAGTTTCTCTGTTACGCTTTCACGCCTTAACTACACATTGTCAGGGTACAGAAAAGGACACATCTATATGTATAGTACCTACTTTCATCCCGAAATTCCTGCGGTAACTCCAACATTTTCGTGGGTGAAACTATAAATTTGTAATAAATATGATATTTTAGTTAGAAATATCAGAAAATCAGTAAACTTTGGATATCATTTAGAAGCTTGAACGCACTTAACCTCAACGTAAGAGCTAACCCTATAATTTTCAACAGGTTTCTAAAATTGGCGACTAAACTTCGCTTCAGGGCGTACACGTCTTAAATGTTCTTTTGTTGAGAAAATTTCAAATGTGATGATAAGTTGTAGGTCAACATACATTTATTTTTAAATAGCCACATGCTTTTACCGTTTAAGTAGGTAGGTACCTACTGCTAGTCGTTGTAATCGCTTTTTTTTTAGTATTATATACTAAAGACATAATTTATGCTTATAGTTATACCTATATGCTATGAAATTTCCTTATCATATTTAATGAAGAAAATAAGTGACTACGGGCCGATTTTTCAATCGTCAGATAAACAGTTAGATAGTACTTATTCAACAGATAGCAAAATATTACATTTTTCAATCGTCAGATAGGCTCTATCTGAGCAATAAGGGCCCTAACTGAGGAATAAATCTATCTGCCGGTTTGACGGCCAGATAGGCGGCTATTCGATAGATAAAACAGATCCATTGACGTTGAGTTTGAGGTTATTTCTTCTTTTTCTAGAGTAATATGAAAATTATGAAAGTTTTCGATACTGTTGACGATCTCGCAATCGAAGAAGAGGCTATAATGTATGAACATTTAAAACTGAAAGGAAATAAAGAGTAGTCAGACCAAGGCCGGACCAGTTTGCTATGTTTGGATTCAAAAGAAATTCATAGCCGTTTCAGACTTAAAAGAATCTGTACCTACTATATTTGCTTCCCCTGATAAGGGATAAAATTATACACGAAACACAAGTAAAGTCCAGCAAATTTTTACAATAAATAATAGTAAGTTAGTAGCTAGGCAACGGGATGCACCACGAAAAAAAAGGTTGGATTTGCTATCCTCTTCTAACACACAGTACGACGTATGCGTCTTTCACGCTCCTACAGTATTACAGTGAAGTTGGCAACAAAAATCCTCGGTTAGCTATTCGCTTGCTATCTAGCCATTGAAAAATGCAACAGTTTTATTTGTCCTTTTATCAGTCAGATAAATTTATTCGCTAGTTAGTTATTAGTCGAGTTATCTGACGATTGAAAAATCGGCCCTAAGAAAATCTTAAACTTTTAAAAATATGTTTTAATAAAATTCATATACATATTATGGTACTTATTTCTTTAATGCAATTAAAAAAGAAACTATCATTGTATTAAATTATTACCGCATCGGAAAAAAAATACCTAACTTGAATTCATAAAACAACTTTTTAAAATAATAAATTAATTAAAAATAAAAAAATATTTTCTAATAGTGTTGATGCATCAAGTTTGTAAGATCAAACGGAATGTATGCGGGCTCACGCACACACACAAACCGACCGTGAGTCAGATAATATCGGTCGGTAAGTACGCACGGAAAGATGCTCTACTTGTTGGAAAGCGTATTTTTTACTTTTCGTATGTTAACTTGATCGCTTTTTTATCTATAGCTTGAATAGTTGAAACCTATTTTTTCACAAAAAATTCGAAATTTTTATAGAAGTCTTCTTCTTATATGGTACGAATACGATGTATACGATTTAAATTAAAAGCTTCTTGCTCGTTACTCAAATCGCCAACTATGTATATATAAAATTATGTATATACCTACTTCACGTTTCTAGGGTCAGTACTTCATCAGTATCAGTAGGTACTTATCTACCTATTGAACTGAATTGATAAGTCACTTGGTCTATCAGGAATTTAACATTTTTATATATATATACATTTATGTATTTAAAAAGATACCTACTAAATATTTAAAATATCAGACCTCAAAAAAACACTTATATGTACGTTAACAAAATATACATTCAAATCACCTACTATTTTTGCCATTTACCTATTAACTTCATAGGAAAATATCCCACAAAAAGGATATGTAGTTATAATAAATTTTATTAATATTTATTAGATATCGATTGTAAAACATACCTCATAACAATCTGGACATGTATGACTACGCATTGGAAAATACAAAATAAAACAAAAAAGCCTTGGGAACAATGCGTTTTATTGCTTCATTTACAACGGTGCACCAATTTGGTCTGTCCGTCCGCATCACACAAACAAAACAAACACAAATACACACAATAATAGCGGCATAATAGCCCCTAACAGTTGCAAGCCATAAACTAATAATGGGGGAGATATGTTTTATGAGTTTCAAGTTTTGAATACGTTTCAAAGAAGTATTTTTTAACATTTAGTGCAAACCTAACCACGTACGTGTCAGCACGTTTACCGAGTTAACAAATAAAAAATAAATATTGTAATATTTAAGTTATAACTTTTTACTAATTTCGGTTATTCGATATATGTATGTTTGGCGTAGAGGAGGTGCGCTTGCGCCTGTTTCCCGCCCGTGCGAGTCGTGCGCCGGCGGCCATCTTGGATAACGATCGATCATAGGTGTGCAGCTGTGAAGTGATAAATACGGAGTGCAACTACGTTGTAACTGTACTCAATGTGCGTGCAATATATTGATGAAAGTGTTTGTAAACAGTTATCAAAATATTTTTTAATTCATTTTTGTCAAAAAATACAACCGTTGTTATGTACTTATTTAAACATAATAGCAACAGTTATATCTATAGGTCATCATAAATCTAAATTTAAGTCAGACAACTATGACCCTCGGATAAGTTATTTTGCGATGAATTGAAAATTACCACTTGTAAAGTAAGCTGATGCTTATGGAACATTAAAATACCTATTGCTCTTGCTCTTTTGATTTGACGACTTTTCTAAATGGAAGAAAAAATCAGCAAATGTAAATTTAGAAAAAAAAAACTGTAGAAGCATGTCTAAAATTTTAATTATATTTGTACAATATGTTGGGTTAAACTTACCTATGTGGTATTTTGTATCATTTACATCAATTACATACGTGAGTTTTCTGTGAAGGGTACTAATATATCATCTTTGCTTGTAGATAGTATATAAAATGCATCATAAGAATCAAAACAAGTTGGTCGGTCGATTGCTGGGAACGCCGCATTAGGTTAGTTAACCACAGTAGGTAGATGTACCTACTAAATTGTAGCATAATTTAAAACATAGCTAAAGCAACTGTGTAATTTTTTATGGTCCCCATTAATTTTTTAAATCGTGCTTCTTAGTATAGCCGTATTTAGATTTCAGCGTTTATGGACAGTTCAATTCTGTAAGGTGTCTTATTTTGAACCTATGACCTACTGGTCCTGACCTATTGGTCAAGGGAGACATCTTTATAACACCCAGACTGAAATTATCTAAATAACAACCTTAGACAGCTATTTCTCGGATTAACTTTTTGAAAATACGGCTGCATAACTTATTATTCAAAGCATACCTACCTAAACACCACCAAAAAGCTATATACCTCCAGTAATACCACTGATGTTTTTTCTTAAGTCACAATTAAATTTCAAGTGGCAAAAAGGCAAATAATTATGTAACTAAATAAAAACTATGGTAAAAAACCAGCTTCGCTTGGTTTTGCATGGTAGTCAGCAAGCTTTACAGTCGGTCTGAAGTCTGCCCGGCAATTAATTGTTGCACGATACCCCACGCCCGACTAAGGTGCCTGACACACTGTACCTATTTGAATATTCAAAACGATGTGAATGTAGGTATATTAATCGTATTATTTTACTAGCAATTTACAGAGAAAAAAGTGAATTTTATAACCGTTAAAAACATTTTATGGACTCAGGTCAGATGAAAAAAGTATTATAACGAAACCAAAAGATAAAACGGACCAAATAAAAAATAAGTTTTTTTTATTCTGTCGGAGTCTTTTGGTTGAGGTTACTTAAAGTAATTTCAAAAAGTTCCTTGCAATTTGATTTTACACACAGCACATTAATTCAGATGTAATAACTCTGTAACAACTAGTTAAAACACTAATGAAGTGAGAAATATTTGCTAGTTTTGCTACCTGCAATCGAAGTGGTGACTTACTTTTCACGTGACTTCGGTTGGCTCATTGATGGATAAAAATAGTTGAGTAACTTATCCTACATTAATTTATTTTTAATGTTATTTAAGTATAAAATAAAAGAAAATAATGAAGATGAATGAAAATATTTTATTACTAACAAAACTGAGAGTCACGTAGTCAGTGCAACAATTTTAATATTATGCAAAAATTTTAAATCGCAGAAAATTATTAAGTAGAAGTGCCTAGAACGCCAAAAACTACTTAGGTATATTATAATACTTACCTACTAAATAAAACATTACCTAAGTTGGCATACGATCTCTTGGACTTAGTAACCTACCTGTAAGACAAATTAATTTTTGTCCAAACCTGCAGTTCATTCTATTATTACCTTAAAATTGCATCAACTTAGTAATTTTACTACCACTAACACGTATACACTATTAAACCATATTTAATTTCACATAAACTGCATGGTAACAAACATTACTATGCTATAATCGATTTAAAAACCTGTCTTTAACATGGTAAAATTAAATTTTAAGTATTCCAAGAGTAAAGCTCATTTTCGGCTGCCAAAGATACTCGTTTGCGTTAATACTTGTGAACCTTTTGCGGAGAATATAAAGGTCGTTATTGTGTAACGTTAAAATATTAAGGATTCTGGAAAGTGAACTTATTTCTTTGATGGAGAGGGCTTCGTGCCGAAACTAACATTTTACGTTTAACCACGCATCTTATCTTTTTAAAGTTGGTTACTCGTGTTTCTACAATAATTTTAAAGTGAGAAAATCTGTAGAGTATACTTTAAGGACTATTTTTTTCTTCCGTTTGTTATTTGCTTATTGATGTTCTTAACAAAAAACAATTTATTACTGAGAATAAAGACCCTAAAAACAATTAATTAAAAAATAAATAAATAATGACAGTACCTACTAAAAGTAAATCCTCATATTTCTCTTATTTTCTTAAATTTGTTACGAACACTTCAGTTTTTTATTAATTACAGGGACACACTTCATAAAATATTTTTTTAATTGATTAAAGAGCTACCTTCTTTTTAATTATTTGCCGTCAAATAACCCATAACAAATCTGTTCAATCTGTTACGGTCATCATAAATTTGTTACGGCACTCGTGTTTTAACGATCAATAAAGTTTACCACATCACTTCTGTGAAAATCTTTGAGAAATTAGGCAATAGGTATCTATAAAGTAGAAAAAAACAGTATTCTTCGAAAATACGTACACGAGTCGAGTTCTTGTCAATTTTTTTTTGTTATGAAGTAATTAAAAATAATAAGAGATTTATTTGACCCGTTAAAAAATTACTATAAATTTTTTGACTCTACCATCAGGCAGGAAACGGAATTCTCGCTCTGGCGCCGATCACAATGATGTATGGGGCCCCTCAAATACTTTAACTAATATGCTCTACTAGTCTTGAGACGTACTGTTTGACGTGTATTCGTCTCTTTCTATTATTTTAACAACTCTTCATAATTCATACCGAAACTAGTTCACAAAATATTTTTGTAGATCAGATCGTAAGTTTTAAGAATATTTATATATGTCTTCTAAAAAAATTAAAAAGTTCAATAATACCACTTGGTTCCCAGTAATCTGTACTAAATTGTTATTGTTAGTGCAAATACAGTAGTAACTTAATACCCAATTTTAAGATGAAGAACTCATGTTTCTTGTGTTCTAGTAGCTATTACTAAATAAGAACAAGATATTTTACTTATAAAAATATTTTACCACATCTTGACAAAAAAGTTAGATGTCGTTTATTCAAATAAATTAAATGCTAGAAATATGAAAGAGATGAATATACATGCTCAATAACTTTGAAATTTAAATAACCAGCAGCCAAGGCCTGATGAAACGGTCGAAAGCCTAACTCCGGTTGAAATACATGCGGGTAAAAAACGACGTGTCTATTATAGAGGTGGATTTTTTCAATGCAGACAACGTCCAGGAATACAACCGTAAATTATAATTTATCAACCCAGAAGGATACGAAATTGAGATATCCACTTTGTTGCATTTAATGGCGGCGGCCTTTTGAATTTAGATTTCTGATCGCCAGTGTTGACTCAGTTTCCAAACGATAATGACGTTCTACTTTACGGTTTATTTTGTAACAGTGATAATCTAGTCTTGTGATAGTACTCCAGTGTGCGGTATGTAGGCTAATTTAGAATTGTTGATACATCGTGACCTACCACAGTTCAATTTGTAAGCGGCGTTCAATAAAATCGTTCCAACGTGCAATGCAAAACACGTAACTACAATTTAGATACGCATTGAAATTACCAGCGTCATTTGGCAGCTGTTATAGTCGGCCAAAGATGGATCACAAGTGCAGGTCTGATCACTTGTTTGTCACACTCAATTGGGAAGGAATTATAAAGACGGGCTTACGCAGTCCCACGTCACGAAGAGACGATTAGGAAACTCTACATTATCACAACCAATCATCGATTGGTTTAGTGATCATAATGTCACCGGTATGAAAAGCCTTCACTTTTACTTTCTCACACGCGTCACGGGAGATGTGTTTGGTTATCAACGCACGAATGTTGGAATCATCGGCGCCCGCGCAGAATTTTAATGAGAATTTCCTTCAGAGTTGCACTCGTTATACATAAACATTAAGCCGCGCCGTCATGTTTACAACGGAAAATACATTTGCAGTCTGTAATGTTAAATGTTGTGCTATACCAAATGTATTTTAAATTATGAATAACATAAATGTGTGATCGTTTCCATAGAATCATGCTATTTTTATTTGAATTATGTTCTTTTTTTATATATCCATTCAATATAGAATGTCCAAAGCGTGCTAGTTATTTTTAGAGGTCAAAGTCCGCAGCTGTTAAGAATGCGAGAGCACGAAAGCTTCGCGTCGCGTCGTGGATATTTTGTCTCGGCAAACACGTTAATAGGTAATAGTAAACACTAAACAGTCTAAACACTTGTAATGGGGAAAACAAACCTCAACTAAACTAAAAAAAAAAAATTAAAAAATATCCGCGTAGATAAGTAAACAAACTCTACATTGTATCTGCAATAGTAATAGGTATATCAACAGCAAATATTTTAATACCTATTCGAGTTATGAGTACTTAATAAATTATAATATTTTTGCATTTTCGAGTAGGTAGTTAAAATACATATTTTGGACTAAATTTAAAAGATTTACATAATAAGTTTTAGAAGTAGATTCCAGTTCCTAGCGTGTCTTGGGGTGGCGTAATTTCAAAATGGTCAGTTTCAACCACGCTTTTTTGACCTGAAATAAAAAGAAATCTGAGTGAAAAAAATTGTACCTAAATTAATATCTACTTAAATTAAGTCAATATAACTAAATACAATTAGATAATTAAGTGATTTAAATCATCCAACGCTGAGCTTGTAGTCTAGAGACAAATACATAGGTATGGTATACCTACCATGTCAATTCCGGAACCTCAAAAGAAATGCTTCTAAAAACATAAATTTACTTATATTTTATGCGACTTAATTAAACGCAAATAGTAGTATTCGACTAATAAACAAATGAAATGCAATTTAAATAAATTAACTGTAAATCTGCATAAACAACCGGTTAATTGGAAATAATATTGATTCGATTTTAGCTTTATACAGCTGTGTTTAGATATTCGGTGCAGACTAAGTTTGATAGAATAGAACAAACTATTCAATAAAAATCATGGTGTAATAAACATTTTTAAAGTAACACATAATAGACAAGTATATCATATACTTACCTAAAACTACTTCACTCCAAAATATTCGCCTCTTCATTTTTATGTTGGCAACCGTTTAGTTATAGCTGATCTTATTTGATAGTATAGGTACATAATTTGATGATGATCTCATAACTACTGACTTACGATTTTTAGTTTCGGAAGTGTATGTATCTACCTATATTCGTTTATTTCAATTTAACAACAACCAAGCAAATGGAAAAAAATATTCATATAGGTACATAGCCATATTTTACTAACATTATCTTACGTTTTAATTGATAAAAACACCAACTGAATAAATATTCCGATCAAGCAGAATAAAGTAATTTTCAATTTGGAATCGCTTTTAAGCTCGACGCTCACCGCTCGATCGGTTCGGTAGCAGTTTGAATTAAGATAATGTTCACACCTGCTCGACTCTGAATAAACGTCACATTTTCAACTGAACGCAGTTACAATGCACGCTTTACGATTTAGTCTCAACGCACACTGCAAAACTTCTTGTTACCTGCACAGTGCCGACTATAAGGATGTTACGAAACCAAACTCCACTATATTGGTTTTAATACCACTTATACGTTTGCTTATCATAATATTATCCCATCACTTTGTTTAAGAGGTCCTTATACTTTTCTGGACTGAATTCAAAACCAGTCGTAGGAAGGAATTAGTCTAAAATTAAATATTAAATATAATTTCTTCTTGTTACAACTGAAAATAACGTCGCTGTAAAATAACACGCAAAATATGATATTTTTTTTATTTTATTGAATTACAATATGATCTACTTATTCGTATTTGAAATGAGAGAAACATTAAATCAACTTACTTAATTAATTATTTAATTACTTTTTAATTAATATTTTTTTTATATATTTATATAATGAAAATGCGTAAGGTAACACGTAAACTCTACATATAACCATTTATTCCGTAGCATTACTTACGTATTTTCACCCAAAATAACTAATGAGTTGACGTTGTAAGTGTGCGTCGAGCACTAATGTCGTCGCAAGGCGGGCTCGGTCCCTTCCTTTTTATTGCGGTTGTGTTTACAACGTACTTTATAGGATCAGCTGTTTGATTGCGTTACTATACTCGTTACTATACAACCGGTAGAATTCAAGAACTCCGGAAATTCTAAATCTTTTTAACAAAATAAGTACACATTATATAAGTAGAGATAGTAGGTACTTCTATTGAACACAAATCCAAGATAGATTTATTTTTAATAATTTTTTTATTCAAATATATTTTATTTCTCAATAAATTAGTATAATTAGTAAAATAAGAGATACTTATCTTAAGTAAGTATAGTACATACATCTAACGATTATTATGATTTTGTAGATTTACTGTGAGTAATAATATCTCATCATTTTTGTCAGAGATTAAATCGTTACATTTTATTGTGAATTATGGACTGTGTAAATTGGATGCACAGATCATTTTTTTTTTATTTGTAACGTGAAACCAATACGTAACTTATTTAAAGTTAAGTAAAATGTTCATATATAGTGGTATGTATGTACGTATGTACTTATATTCATAGTTAATTTGAATGAAGTTAAAAAATTGTGGATGGTCAGGTACAAAATTATTATTTTGTGGAAGTACCGTTACAACAAAAACTATTTTACTGCTCAAATAAAAGGTTGCACAATTCTTATGGTTACATGTAATTCTTTGGTTAAATTCAAAAGATTCTTTTAACAGTTCCTTTGAAAAGTGTTCCTGGAATAAACTTCGATTGCTAAAGCCATAAAAATAAGGTGTAACATTTTTTTATACACTTACTAATTTTTCTATTTAATGGTCTGAGCTTAATAATTAAATATTATGCCGTATGTAATCATCTATCACTTGCGAGTAAAGTGCCTTTAAATAACGCCAATTGAACAAAATAAATGCTTGTTTCAGTTAACTAATATGTATTGTAGAAAGTATTTTATACCTCATTTACATATTTATCTAAAAGTAAATTACAGACGGCTCGTAAGTACATTGTGTTTTAATGGCAGTTTTATTGAGGTATAGGGTCTTTTCAGGGACTATAATAATAATAATAAATAATTTATTTCAACAATTTATGTCATATTATTAACATTCATTCATTCAACATTATTAAAAATCAAACCATTAACATTAACATACTTACTAAAAACTGACAAGGGGCGACAAAAGAAGACCACCCAACCACAATTTCTGTCTGTCTGTTTGTCTGTTCGCGATAACCTCCGAACCTACCGACCGGAATGTCATGCGGTTTTCACTGGTAGATTAAGCTTAGCCTGGAGCCACATACAATAGGTACGGAAAGATTATGTGAAGTAAGATTTATAAAAAAATATACCCCATAGATAGACACAGCTCACGTCATTACGAAAGACCTCACGTGGCATCGAAATGCGTGCGACCACGCAAAACTGTAGGACTTCTATGAGTTGCCATTGGCAATAGACCATCGATTTCGGTCTCGTTTGATTCTGATGCGCAAGTGTGAGCACTAACACTTTTCTCTTGATCTCTTATTTTTAAAGAGTAGGTATAATTGTAGTTAATTAAACAGAAATTTCACAAAAACACTGACACTGACACTATAGGTATAATTTTGTATATACTTACCTATCTTTTTTGTTAGAATTGTTTAATGAATGTTAATATCACTTATTTAACTTGCCCCTGTCAATTTATCTTTGGTGAGGAAAAGTATAGATAATGTTTTTCCTCTTTGTAGATATGTTTTAACTGAATATGTATATTTAAATCAATCGTTGACTTAATTGAAAGAAACAAATATTATGTAACAACAAAACAATTATTTCAAAAAAGATCATACCTGTATCTACCTATATTTTTTTATTTTGAGTCGCTTGATTACAATGCAGAAGGTATGTTTAAATGCAAAAATAATATCAAAGTTTGAGAGTCTCGCAGGAAGGTTGTAATACTTATTATTTGACTTGGCGACTGTGTGCTCGTTCACTGTCCTCTCTCGTCGACACGTCATAAATCTCCAGGAGCGTCCCTCCATTGTTCCTCGTTGCTCATGATGTCAAAGATCAGCAATTCACCATAGACTGGAATAATATGAACACCAGTTTGTAAATTTTACCAAACCACTGAGCCAATTTTCGAACTGGAAACTTCTGTGGGCGCGACAGCGAGTACTTCATAGTATTCTAAAGTCGAATTTGAATGTTTGACGTTTTTAAACAAAACTATTGTAATTTTGACGCTAAGCGGTTTCACTGCTTACGTTTCTACCTATTGACTTGAAAGAGCTTTTTATTACATTAGTTATATAGTATACACTTTAAATTAATGACTTCTATACCTTGAATACATGACGTTTATGAATTTTTGATGTTTTTTTTTATGTAGTATCTCTACAATCTTTATAATTTATCTTTTTCTTATAAAAACCCCCGTATCCGTATTTTGTTTTGATTAATTTACCAAAGGTTAAGTACATACTATACTCAGTATACTCTGCTTACTTACCTACAGATGTAACAATAAGTACCTACCGAAGTACAAAGAACCGATCCATCTGTAGTAATACGTAACTATTCTGCTATTACGAATGATATCACTCTCAACAAACGCCACGGATCATTAGACTCATGAACACCGACACAATGAGACCGTGGCTGAATTATCGACCGACCAAATTGTTTCAAGTTCAAGGACCCAATAAAAATATCTTCTACCTACGTAGTAGGTGTGTACATAATCTAGCCGTATAAACCGCAGGACGTGACGAATTATTTTCAACAGTAAAATTTTGTTTTAGAAACGTTTTAAGACACTGCAACTTTTGCGCAACGCGTATATTAAATTCGGTTAGCATGTGGCAGAAAGAGGGAGGTTTCTATAGAATAACGACGTAAGTCGTAATGTGTAACATTTATTACAGCGCTGGTATAATAAAAACGAGCGGTTATTACTGTTTCCTGTTTTGTAGTTTAATAATTTTTAATCTATACATCTTTTTTTTAGAATTGAGTAGGTACCACTTGAAAGCGTTAAAATAAATAATTAATAGTAATAACAATTGATTGCCAAATTTTTACAACAGTTATACGATTATGTTTTCATTTAGTACATAGCAAGCTTGTATTTTGCAATTCTGAGACTCGATTTAGTCAGTAAAAAAATACAGGAAATCTTTATAAAAAAATCTTATGCCATTTCATTTCATTTCACTTTTGACACCACGTTGCGGTACCTAACTATTCAATTTAGTACCATTTATTTAATTCGTTGATATCTTGCAAAACTTAATATAAGAATATGTGAGCACATAATAACCAAACATGCGGCAGACTCTTCGATAGTAAGCAGTCTGTCTGTTTGTTTTTTGAGAATAAATTTTCACTTTATTATGATAGGTACAATTATATTTTAATTATATTTTATAGCCTAAATATCTAATAAATTGGACGTATTGTATATATAAGTACGTACTTTACATATATGGAAGAACAAATAAATTGGTGAGAGTTTATTTGAATTGGCGCGTGTGTGCACATTCTCGCTACTATTAAGGGCCTATGAACACCATGTTTTTTAAACGCCCCGTTGACACGCGTTTGTAGCGATACTTACGCGATACGAATGCGAGTTAGACGCAACCTATAGACTTTTGTAAGATAAAAGCGCGCCGTCGACGTGCGTCTCTAAAATGCGAATCGACGGCGCGTTTAAAAAACGTGGTGTGCATAGGCCCTAAAATAGACGCCGATAAGCAATAACATGTTAACACACAAAATTAAGGTATTGATACAGAACGCTTTTTTGAGAGCTATAGAACGTTTTTTAACTCTGTGTTTACCTTATTACATTGCTTAAATAACAACAAAATGTTGAACATAAAAAATTTTGCCACAAAATTGTGCTATAATTTTAAAACACGATTTACTCAAATTTCCCCAGTGTGGGTTAATACACTATTGATTATATCTATGTCCAAATGTGAATGTAAGTTTGTTTTTTTACTAGCTCTTCCCCGCGTTTTCAGCGCGTTAATACCTCGAGTACCTCGAGAATCAGCTAGTATTTTACCATATTTTTAGTTTGAATCCTCCCGAGAACACCGAGACTCAGGCGAACGAAGCTACGAAAAACAGCTTGTTTATTATTACCTACAGATAATTTATAAAAAAAAAAAAAATTCGAAAAATAAAAATACATATACCTACAGTAAGTATACCATATTAATTTAATTTATACTCAAAGCTTTATTAAAAATAATTATCCTTATAATCAGTCAACAGTCGAGTTACTGTGTACAAATAATAATGAAATAAAATTAAATTCTACGTTATACATAAGTGCAGGTGCGTACATTATCACCCTATTAATACATATTTGGATTGCGAATAAAAAAATAATAAAATTTCAATTAAATATAATCTCTCACAATAAATCCAGCTCGCCATCTCTAAAGCATTGTCATGTAAAATTGTGATTAAAGACTGTAAAGGAATTTAATGAAACCTAATGAACATAAAATTATCATAATTCGGCTAAAACTAACGTTTCCACTTAACGTGTCTTTTGCGCACAGTTCTTTTATTGCAATAATTATTTCATCCATTGTACACCTAACATTTTATTTCAGTATGTATTTTGAAATATCAGGAACGATAACAATCTTTATATGGACCTGATTAAAAATATAATTTAAGTAAGTGAAACGCGTTAATTAACTACAGCACGCTGACCAACAATAAAATGTACTTATTATAATCGTACCTAATTACGCATTTCTGCGTTATAGAGATGCGAACTTTTTGTTTGCACGAAAAATAAATAAAATAGAGATGTTTAAATATCACTCATGTTCTCACATTTCTGCTTTAACACTACCCATTGAAAAAACAATAAAAAAATTAAAAAAAAAAATTGTCTTGTTACACATTTTTAACCGACTCAAATAAGACAGTTCTTAATTGATTTTTTAATATCTCTGCTAGTTTTAGCCAATTTTGTTAATTTCTATTACCTATTACTTAAAGTATTACCGTACTTAGGTACCTACTACTTAGCTGTAACAAGTAACTGGATATCAATTTAGTTTATTTAATTTTATAATCTCTTTAGAGTACAGTTTTACCCAACACAATTTTGAGAGTTCTTCGGGAAATATTTATATCCATATAATATACAACGTGTTAATGAATTAACTGAAAACCTGATATAACCCATTTAACAAAATAAACAATAATAATATGATAAAAATATATTTTATGTCGAAAAAATTTATACTTTAAAAGTTATTCAACATTAGTTTGGAGGTGAACTATCTACGAAAATCCGCGTCTACCGGTTCAAAATTTTTTTAAATATTGTATTATAAATAATTTAGACATGGGCTAGTAAAAATTTTAAAATATAACCTATATTAAAACATAGTGCAATCGATTCGCTAGTTGATTCTGAGCAAACTACTTTCTAGTTTTCAGTTAATTCATTAACACGTATATTATTTTTTTTCAAAAACTACTCATCACCCTTAGGAACTCTTTGATCCGAGATGGTTTCGATTGGCTGCTTTTATAATGTTGGTTAACTAACAATGCTACAAGGTATTGAGCGAATCATATTTATCAAAATTTTATTAAAATGATTTAATGTTATATAATCTTTTATGAAGTTACATAATATAACAGATTTTTTTTATATATGGTATAATAAATATCTACTATATCATTAGAATTAAGCATGTTAGTCGAATTGTAAGCTTTAAAAGAAATAAAAGATTATTATTAAAATTATTGTTTCAAACTAATTTTTTTATATATAATCTTTAGAGATCGTAAAATATAAGCTTCGAAACGTCTAGACTTGAGAACGAAATATTATATCAACACAAAATGTGCTGGATTTTTATAAAGAAAGTGCAACACTTGGTACGGTTCCCACCAGCTTTCGAGACATGTATGTAGTTTATAGATAGAGTTCCTACTGATAACATAGAAAATAGGAATGTAAGTGAGAAGTAAATACTATTTTATCGCAGAATTCATTGTATTTCATTATTGACGAAGCATTTTTTTTTCTAGTTTTTATTAATATTTATTTGTAAGTTTTTTTTGAGTTTTTCTTTGTTTATTGTAGTAAATTTATGAGATAGGTTAGAATTACTTTTAGAATAGGCATAGAATGGCATTCAGCTCATGTAGAGTGGTAGAGATCACAGGACTAGGTATTTTGACGCGAATGTAAATTCGCGCCATTCAAAGCACGCTCAATAATTGTTTTAATGTTTTAATTTCGAATGGAATTTAGAATTAAATTATAGCTCTATGTGTTATAGTTAGTTATAGCTATATATGAAATTACAAAAGAAAAAAATTCGTTACTGTACAATAATGTAAAAAAATGACGTTATATCTACCTAGATTCACAGTTCCATACAAAATGTTCTTGCAAAAAGTATTGTCGATAGATAAAAAACAGAAAATAAAATCAATTGTCAAGTTTTTTTGATGGAATGAACAAAATTAGTACTTATGCATACGGCACAACACAGATATTTAAATATTCTAATTTCGCATGATAATTTTTATGGACACTTTTACATCTATCTGACTGTGCATCTTGGGTATTTAGTAGTTCATATCAGTATTATTGTATTAGTTACTAGGTTTATAATAATTTGAAAAGTTTTAAACTTTACAAGATTTATTATTTAATTAACCTATTTCAGATTAAAATTATGTTTCTTTTTGTGTTTTATTTACAACGTTGTTTACGGACGTAAAATTATTGTTATTGATAATTTATAGAAAAAAAAAACAATATATTACTTACATCCGCTAAGATAACGTCTATGTTTCTGTTATGAACGAAATATCTTGGTCAGTGGGTATAATATAAAGTTAAGCTTCTGAGCAATAAAGTTATAAAACAATTATATTACCAAATTTAATGTTCTTTTTGATGTAATATTCGTTGGCGGATATTTATGTCTTTATAACAAGTTCGCGTGTGTAATAGCCATGTGGATCAGTGAGTGATACGTTATCCGTATACATATTATATCTACTACATATCTGTATTAGGAAGATAAACGTAATATTATTACCTTTGTAATGGACACAAACGCCTCATATAGGCATTCTAAATCGACAGAACCAAGACATGAGTATTTTTTTTTTACCGGCAATGCGTTTGACCACAGCTTAAGGTATGTTGTGGTCAAAGATTGTAAACAAAGCTAGTCTAGAATATGAACTGGCTTTCAAGAGGGACCACCGGGACATACCTACCGTTAGGGGCTTATCAACTTGAAGGTGGTAGCTAGCCAGTAGGACACTAAAAAGCACCCTACCACCATGCTAGTTCCTCGAGATGTTTTCGTTCAGCTACATTTGAAGCTTTCTAACTCAATATTATGTAGTACTAGTTGTGCCCCGCGGTTTCACCCGCGTTAATTTTTGAGTTCTCTCGGGAATTCCGGGATAAAAAGTACCCTATGTGCTAATCTGATGTATCTGTAAGCTATATTATTGTAAAGTTTCATTTAAATCCATCCAGTAGTTTTTGCGTGAAAGAGTAACAAACATCCATCCATCCATCCATCCATTCATCCATACATCCTTACATACTTTCGCGTTTATAATATTAGTAGGAAGTAGGAAGTAGGATTGACAAAAGAGATAGTCTAAATTGAGTAGCGGTTTATAGAGTTTATCACTAAGACAGATATCAGTTGATTCTGTTAATTTATTTTTGTTCTTCAACATCCAACTTAAGGTATAATATAATTGTTTTGTAAATAATCATAGAAAAAAATTACATTGCGCAATAAACGACGGTCAATTCGTAATTTAATCACCTATTATTGTCAGGTATTTTAATAACATGATCGTATAATTAATGGCCATTAATTTATTTGAAAAAAATAAATCTAAAGAGGAAGTTTTACTTTTAATCTCAATCTGTATAATAATATTTTATTGTAGGCAAAGATCATATAATAATGATTGTAGGTACCGAAAATCTATTACAGAAATTATATACGTATAGGTATTTTGTAGCGTGTGAAACTACAATAAAAATCCATAGAGCCGATCTCTGGAGGCACAGTGCAATTTGCTAACCGGCTTGTAACGGACTCAACATGTAAAAGGGTTACCAGGTCTACTCTTTACGGCTAACCTAAGTGATTTTGTTTTATTTAATATTACTCCCATGATATACCGTACCGACTTATAATGTTATTGAAAATTTAAATTTTATATTTTTAAAAATTTCTGAATTTATACCTAGGCGCATGGTGAAGTGTGTACAACACAAAATTATCCTTAATTTGTGTATCGTTATGTATCATGCCAAGGACAGAAAATTTTCGCAAACGAAAATAATTTAATTTGACTCTATTTTCTGCCCTCATCATTATATAAAATACCGAATAGTTGTAAACTGTCGGTTTTCTTACTATTTCACTAACTGGGGACATATATATCTACCCACTGAGCAAATAATCACTACGTATCTACCTATCATAATTCGAACAGATGTTGATTTACTGATATGAAAAAAATTACCGGTTAGGTACACGTAAATAAATGTAGAGTCAGTTTAAACACCGAACGTTGTAAACAAATGAAGTTCGAAAAATACATGTAATTATAGGTAGGTATTCAGATGTAGGTGGTTTTCACTTAAAATACGGCACACAAAGCAACCAGCTATTGTTAACATTATGCAGTATGTGAGCTCTAAGGTCGGCCTTGGCATCGCAATAAATTTAACAGTTGTGACATGCAAATCTCAGCTAACTGCAAATGATTTATATCGTATACCAACGAATACGGACCGAACAATTTACTTCTAACCATGTCTGCCTGTTCCCAATCAGTCAATACTATGACGTTGTGTGATAGACTCGATGACGCAATCCTTCTATTGTTTGTAGAGCATTTGTGTTTTTTTTGTTTAGTGTTTACCAGCAAACAGAACTATTTGAACTTTTTAAATAAAGTATAACCAGCAAGTTTAACCACCTATTTCAAAGTGCATTCATCAGTTAAATTGGCGGCACTCGCTAAAAAACGAATAAGGGTTTAACTGTTTTACGTAAAATAAGGAAAATATACTATTGGATAAAACTTCTGTAGCATTACAGTATTATAAAATTGAAACAGAAGCTAAAATAGCATAAAGCATAAACATTGGTAAATTGAGTGTATCTAATAAGTTCAAAAATAATAATATTTGGTAGAGTCCTTTTACTCACTGGTAAACTTTGAATCATTTTCCTAAAGAAAATTTTAAAATAACTGTATTTTCCGTGAAAAAATTGTGCCGGAGATTTTTTGCATTAAATTTTTCTGACGTTTGTAAACTGCTCCCTTAGCCAAGTTGACAATCCATAATCTTTATTTAAGTTCTTTAGTTTTCTATAGCTATAACGATTATAGATCGTCAACTTGGCTAAGGAAACTGCTTAACTCAGCGGGCGAGCGTGCGCAGGCGCCATATTACATCGTCCCGATGGCCCGCGAGCGTTGGGCTGCCAACCACAGCCCTCGCAATATAAACGAGGGTCCACAAGGCGCTATTACCATTTAATTGTGGTCTTAAGTTAATTGCTGAATGATGGTTAAAAATATTTATATTGCATGTACGGATGCATCTAAGTATGAAGGTAGCAATTATAATGTTCCATCAACTACTCATAAACTACTCAACATTGAAACCTTATGAATTGTACACCAAACTAATAAATTATGTAGACATTTTTGACGCATAATTAAACCTATTTTTAAATATGTATATTCGCCATATAGAAATATGCTAGTACAGTACAGTAGTTCAGTACATGCAGTAGTATTAAACATCATAATATACTTACCACATACCTAACATAGAACTAGTAAGCTTCTCATAGCAGTTATAGAAGTTACATTTGCTTGTAGTTTTCTTCCCTGCTTTTCAATTACATGTACCTTTGTGTTTTTACTCAAAATGAAGCGGTAATCCGTAATAGCACGCATTTCGGGGAAGAAGCTGGACAAACAACAAATTTTCGTTTTTTAAATAGATACCTACCTATAGTATAGGATGTCCTAAAAAAAGTTTATATTTTAACGTTGGATGTTTAAATTGTGACTCTATTTTAGTATAGCTCATAATAAAGAAATAAGTATTTATTTTACGCGTAAATAAAATTACAACAAAATTTATGAGTTAAAGTAGCATAAATAGTGGAGAACCTAATAGATTTAGTGGATTCACTAAAAGCGGAGCATTCATCAATGCAACGAGCGCGAACCGAGTAAGTACCCATAGTACATTTTATTCGCATTAAATCATTCCACTCGTAAATCTCACCAACTCGTTCTGCAGCTTATCAAAACAATACGCAGACACACTTCGGGTACGGCAAAACGAAAAATGTCTACTTCGCACTCCTATTCAAGCCATAATTCAACGTGTTTCATAAAACACAAGGTCCCATATCCATTGGTAACAATAACTCATTTCTTACCTTATTGAAATAAACGCAGATCATTTCAAAATTAAGCTTGGAAGATGATAAATTTTCATAAATCGTGTCTTATTTATTGGAGTATAGACTTTAAGGTGTTACCAATCGGTTTATTTTAGTTTTAAATGTTTTCATGTTACGACTGCTTTAAATTTGTTAATAACGCAGCCTTCAAGTAATCATGAACCTCATCTTTCTTAGGGATACGATATTGGAAAATACTGTACAGTTGGTTAGATACAATTTCAAAACTTAGAACGCTGTTTTAGTGATTAACCAAGTTTGTAAAAAAATAAGGTAGGCAATATTAGAATATGATCGCTTTATTATCATAAGAATTTTTTAAAACACTTTAAGAGCAAACATTTACCGCAAGTTTAAAAAAGTAAAAGTCGAACTTATAACCTACAGCACTTTTAATTTCAACTATCATACAGATTAACCAAAATATTTTAATATATTTATTTAAAATATAATAATTAGGCATTGGCTCATTTAATTAAATACAAGTATCGGTTTTGCTATAGAGCTATCATTTAGATTGAGATCACGACAATACATTTGGTCTTTCCCATGACGTTTCTCATGCTACAAAGCTCCTATTTTTTATTCGTTATACCTACTTGCATTACTACAAATTATTACAAATATCACTTTTTACTAATCTAATCTAAAATAGGTAATTCCATTTTTTTTTAATGATGGACTAGCGTGTAGTTTTGATCGTAGAATATCCAAAATATTATGTCAGGACATAATTATGCTCCTACGCACGTATAGGTATTGAAAAATATACGTATTGAATAAAAAAAGCAAACAGACCAAATATCCAGAAATTACGATATATGATGTCTCTAGTTCCTTGTTTTTGTATAGTATTTTGCCGCACTGACTTTTATTTTTATTTTTTTATTATAGGTTCATTAAACCGTATATAACACATTAATCTCGTAGGTACATAGGTTGGTAAGAATAGTTTCAATTAGTTTTAATTTAATACAAATATCATGTTGTAGAAGTGAACACACTTCGAATGTAGAGTTAGCGCATATTTACTATTTTTAATAAAAATATTGTTATGGATATAGATTAGTTTATTTTCCAAATGAGTTAGTACACTTGTTATGCGAGTGATAACCGATGTATAGTTTTCACGCAATTAATTCGCAATAAATATTAATACGAAAAGATTCACGAAGTGCTAACGTTACGTGAGATGCTGTGACCACATAGGGTTGCCACCAATCTTATACCTACTATTCGGATGCAGCCTTTCCATTCTATTTCAACTCATCTGGTGGATTATGCTTGAAGCGTGTGTGGTTATAAACTTGAATTCGAATTAAGTTACCATGTATAAGTTAGCATGTATTTATTATTTTAGACGATTCGACCAATTCGCGTAGGTGCAAACTTGATACTTAAATGGAGCGAGGAAAATGGTCCAGTCTATTCTCATTTATACGTAAAATAAAATTGATACTAGAGGCATTGATATACCATCTAGTAGTAAATCAATGACTAGTGGTGATATATGCACTAGAAATGTTTTTTCTACTTCCTTATCGGATTAATTTAAATACTTTAACCTATGTTTGAAATGTATCAAAATGTATTTGCATTTTTTATCGTAATCGGTTTAAGTAGAGAATAGTTATGACCATGTTAAATTTTTATTTTAAATTTTCATGCAATATTTTGATTTCTATTTCTTATGAAACAGTTTTGCCAACCCTACATACCCACATCGTGTAAAGCGATCGGACCCACCACGTTGTTTGATACTTAACGTTCTCATGTATGCACAATTGTAAGATTTGTATTCATCATTAACTACTCTTAAAATAATTCTTATCAATACAGTTTTTGACAAAATTGATTTTTAAAATTCTTTCATTTTAAAATCGGTCAGACCGTTTTCGTAATATCGTTTACAAATGAACAAATGATGATAACAATTATTTTAAATAAGCCATTTCACCGTAACTATAAAAGAAAGGAAATGGTACTTATAGAGATAGGTATATGTTTTGATATTCTTTAGGTTAAATTATTGTAGTTCATATATGAACTAAATTTAAGAAAGCATAGATAATACTTTCCGATCCATAAACTATTTCGTTCAAAAACCGCAAATATATCGGTTCAAATGGTTTTAATGTTCAACCAATCTCTATCTATATTTTGTGGAGGCATAAAATCATAATACCGTTCAATAAACGTGTGAGAAATACAGAAGGATGCAGCGCAGCGCCGAAAACTTGTTTTAGTGTAGAGAAAATGATTTTAAGCTTATCATAATGTCAAGGTTAGTAGGTATAGCTCTCCGAACTTGATAGATACACTTACCTACAAAATTTCCTGTTTTTATGACGTTAAACTGAAACGCAGCAAAAATTTATAATTATTGAAATAAAGTATAGGTGACAGAGTGAACCAATTATAATGCAATGCATCCGCACACAGAAGAGATGATTATCTCTAATGCATAATCGTACAGAATATCTCATTATTATGGTCAGCATGGTGAAAAGATTAATCCTTTAGATAGGTACTATTTGAACTCTTTTACTATGGGAATAAGATCCAACAACTGTCATAAGTGTTAAGGAAATTTCGACCTAACATGTTGCTGTTCAGTTTGTTGCCTGCAGATTAGGAAAGATACCAGCTATTTATCGTGAACAATAAAATTCCGTGTTTTTTTTTTAATTTTCAATGTATTTGTAATAATTTGATTAATCGATAAGTTGTAAGTACCTAATTACAATAACTGTTGTAAAAAAATTTAACTATAGTTTTATAATAACTCTATACATTCTTTGATCGGTGAATTCTGCCGCTTATCTATACTGCGCTTGCAATTGGTACACTTACATTTTGATAGCAGCATATTAAGCTACACCTAGAATCCAAAGACTTGTTTTTAAGTGAACGACTATGTTGTCTGTGGTTTCCCTCTACAATCTGCTATATAAAAACTAAACTAAAACCCTTAAAAACTAAAATAACAACCTCACTAGGGATCATAATACTGATGTGAACCCTAGTAGCAACCGTCACCGATGAGATAATACAGAACAGAAATGCCCAAATCGAATCTATATTTAAATACATATTCTATTTCTTTCTCGCTCGATGAAGTACCTACCTACGAAAAGGAAGGAAACACTTTTGAGTTCATGCAGTAATCGGCACCATTTGAATGCGCGTAGGTACATAATAAATCATATGCATAATATTATTGTGCTTCTTTTGTACTCGCCGACTTTCACCTCAGACGTGAACAAAGCCAAATAGTTATTTAAAGATGGCGGATAATTGAACTCATTAAGTTATTTATAGCCACCGCACGCGGTTCGTGGGGCGATCAAATTGCCATAATTTTACGTATAATTATTTTAAAAGGTTAACACAAGTTACCTACTCTTTCTGTAACGTGAATTGCTACACTAGAATTTGGCGAAAAAGGACATAAAGAGGACAATGCGGTTCTAAAAGAATCAACATTTAATTTTTTAATGAAAAAACTGGTTTTTAGTATTAACAAATGCTTCCTTAATAATAATAATAAATCAACCTTGAATACTATCACAAAGTGCTATCTGGTTCCATAATAAACAACGCTTGTAATACGGGTAGATACCAGATAACTGATATAGACAATATTTATAAATTTTTGCGGATGATTCGATGCAAACAAAGAAAGGGTACAAATTAGACACTTATATTCATCATATAAATGTCTACCTTAAAGCGGGGATCGAACACGCGACAACAGCTTGTGTAACAGTCAGCTACACTTACCACTAGTAATTCATCTGCTTAAAAAAGGCATTCAGGGTAGGTACTATATTAGACTTGTTGTGGTAATAGTTAAAACTTATCCTAACCTAGCTGCATGTCTGCAAATACAAAGAAACGGCAAACAGCTGTCCTCAGAATTAAAAAACCCGGCTGTTGTAAACGGAAAAATTATAACACAGCTAGCTAGTCCCCGCGTATTCACCCGCGGCAATTGCGGAGTTCCCGTAGGAATTCCGGGATAAAAAATACTCTATGTCCTTTATCTTTAACTATATAAAATAAAAAAAATTCACGAAAATCGGTTGAGCCGATATGGCGTGAAAGCGTAACAAACAAACAAACTCACTTTCACATTTATAATATTAGTAAGAATTTTCCTGTGACATATGTTTGTTCTTTGTGAATATTTATATTTTAAGCCAATGGATACCTACCTACATCATAATAGGTAAATTTTTTCACAGTTATGAATAAAATATTAAAAAAAAAAAATTTATGAATTAACATTAGCACTCAATTGCCAAATAAAATTCCCTAATTTAGCGAGAACATCATTAAATATAAGTGTTGAGTTATTATTATAAACATTAGTATAAAATTTCAACAATAACATAAAAATTATACGACCTGTTCACGAATTGACAAAAAGTTTATACTTTTTGTCAATTCGTGAATTTTAAGAAGCGTTTACCGACATTTAATGAATTATAAATGCAAAACAATCTCAAATATTCTGACGAAAAGATAAAATAGTCAAGCTATAGCCAGGTACGCAAGGTAGATATTGAGGAAACCAGTTTTACTCTTCCTATAGGTATGTAGGTACGAATAGCAAAAGTGGCGATCAAAACTGTTTGGGCTTTTATTGGTTAACAAACCTACTGCTAAATTACAGGCAGTGCCAAGATTACTCGTATAAGTGTTCTTAAACTTTCATAATTATAATCAGCTGAGAAAATGTAAAATTATCACATTGCACATTTAGTTCGTGTATTTTAGTATAATCTTAGGAATTCTTTTACGTATATGTAAAATACGTTGACGTATACGTATGTATTTAAATGACAATGAGTTATATTTTTTTTCTTTTTAATCAAATTTATTTCAAAGGACCTTTATAAAATCAATTATATATCGGTCCCAAGTCAATGATATTTGTATACATGACTATGGAAATGTGAATGATGTGTGTATGTATCACTTTAAGTTACTTCCGATATTTAAATCTTTCGGTTCTCTAATAGGTCAGTTCAAATCGCATCCACACTTTATTATTATACCCAAAAGTTGACTTGGCGAGAATACTTCTTTGACATTAAGTTCGCCATTTGTACCCTTTTGTGTAATAATTTACCTAAAAGAATATATGAATTCTTACTCTAATGTAATCAGTCACTTATCACTACATAGTATAAAACATAGTCGCTTCCCTCTGTCTGTCTGTCCCTATGTATGCTTAGATCTTCAAAACTACTTAACGGATTTTAGTGTGTTTATTTTTAATAGATAAAGTGATTCAAGAGAAAGGTTTGTACGTATAATTTATCCTGGAATTCCCGCAAGAACTCCAAAATTACCGCGGGTGAAACCGCGGGGGACGGCTGATTTTCAACATTTTATTTTTAGTTTACTTACAGACACGGACATTTATATATTCAGTGTAGGTACTTACAGACACGGAGATTTCTGTTTTATATACGTATAATAATTTATATCAAGACCATAAAACAAAAGTAGGTAAGAATAAAATTAATAGTTTCATTTTTTTTTCATATATGTATGGGTACTAATGAGCTCAAAATTAATTCATCACCTTTTTACTTTATTGTATTTATGCTAACGCTACACGTTACGCGTCTACACGAACTCCTACCAAGATGATGTTATTTAAGATGTGATCAATTTTATTAAGATTTATATTGTGAACATGTTTTGTATCGATTATGTACGTTGTCTATAAATTATCCTTTTTAGATTTCGGCTGTTGATTAATGACAAAATTTTTATGATTCATGCGCTTACATCTATTATTTTACTGAGCATTTGCAGCGTACCTAGTTAAGAATTAAAAAAAAATTATATGGTATAGTGTGACTACCAACTATTCTTTTAAGTGCTTCATTAAAAATACAAGGCCATATTTTTTGTTGTTAATTTATGTGTGTTTAGATGAAAACAGGTTCAATTTAATTATATATAGTTTGTTAGTAGAATTCGATTAGTAGAGTGAAATAAAATGAAACAAAAGAATACTGTGCTTTTACTGCGGTGTCTATTATTCATGTATTATTACTTATTATTATAAAGTATGCATACTTGGTAATTTCCTACTACCAGGTACTATTAAATTACTATAGGTAGGTCTTGATAATTTCCAAACAATCGGAACAATTGCGTTTGACTGCACAAGGCCCTATATAAATCTTACGGTAGGAAGACTAGATGTGTCCTGGTTTTATCACATGTTTCCAATGGATATTGTACCTTATTTCTAACAGCTTAAGCACTTTTATGTAAGAACATGCCCAGTATTTGGTGCAAAACACCTTGCCTATATCATAAGTATTAAAAAGTTGTGCAGGGCGTTGCCTAATGAGACCACCATTGTGCTCGCTCGTGTAACGTGCGTGACTCCCTTTATCATACGAATGGCTAAGGTCAGCGCCCTTATTATAAAACAATTTTTTTAAACGAAAATAATGTATTTTTGTTATTGCTCGATAGAACTATAGTTTCAAACAGCTGTTATTATTTGTACAAGATGTCTTTCCTCTTCATAATATTAGTACCTATAGATGGACACCATATTTCTATAACTTCTGCTTTTATATTTTTTAATATTTACTAAGAAATTCTTTTAAAGTAATAATTTAGCATTTACAAAAGCAATAGTTACATAAAAAGAATAAAAGAAAATCCACACGAAAAAGTTTATATGTTTAATAACATAATTTTTTTACGCTTACCTAGAATACAATGACAGGTAAATTCGCATAGTACTCGTATAACATCTACTGGACTTCGGTTGGTTGGTTGATTCAAAAACTTTTTCAGATACTGACATCCCGGTAAGGTATATCTATGTTAGAGAAGCTCAAGTTGATAAAATAAAGTGAACAAATCCTCTTCAACAATGCTAGGCATTTGTTGTGTTCACCTGCTACGCCCAACAACTGTCACGCATGAAAATTCCACAAGTCATTGAAATTCCAAATAAAAAGTAAAAAAAACTGCTACTGTTACGAGGGTGAAAATAAAACACACTGTAATATTTAAAAGCGACGAGACATAGAATGTGCAGAAAAAATTTATTTATCATCTATTTTTCACTTTATTGTTTCTATAACAAGCTGCAATTTTCTAATTTATTCGAACCCTTCCGATGAGTATTTACATTTAATGAAATTTAATACAAACAAACACTATCGTTTGAACCTCATTATTAAGAATGCACTAAAATAAATTGTCCCATTTAGTTTTCATTTGCTCTTTGTCGGGTACGAGTAAAAGCTCACACTCAGTAGCGTAAAAGCGAGAGGTAACGATTCTATCACACATTTAATGAAATTTAAAACAAATACAAAAAAAAAGAAATTTCGTCCCATCTAGTTTTCATTTGCTCTTTGTCGGGTACGAGCTCACACAGCACTCAGTAGCGTAAAAAACGAGAGGCACCGATTCTCTCACCTCTCTGTCGCTTGCCATTCTTAAATGCTTAAAAAGCTCCATAGATGGCACTAAAATCTTGCCAACGACTCATCTGACCACTAGTGCCGCCATCTAGCGTCGAGTAACCGAACTTTTATGGCACGTTTATTGAAGAGGGCTCTTCGGCAGCTCGTAAACGATTTTATGGGCACTAACGAACTCTATGCTCGTCGTCGTGCCCGATATTACTCGACCGAGTAGAGTTGGGAATGCAATATTTGGATGCTACCGTCGAGTAGCGTTGTATTCAATTCAACCGGTGTTCATGAGCTTTTATGTGCGATTCAAGGTGCGATTGGATGGCGTGCTCAGCGTTTATTTGGCTTTATTGGTGGGGTTTGTTTATGCGATTGCTGTTTAACCAAGTACGGTGTTTTGTACATGCTTTTGTTATGATTATTATGTTGTTGCGAATAATGAACAGTGGGTCGTGGGAATTCTTTTATTTTCCAATTGAATTGATTATTTACTACCGTTTAGTACTTGCTTAACTTATATGACAAAGGTTATAAGTATATAACATAATAAATACTTATTAGATTGATTAATATATATAATATATAAATAAAATTTTAGGTACTTACCTATATATAAATAATAAAAAAGGCAATATAAACGGCCAAAAAACAATTTATCAATGATTTATGATTCGAGTTTTCCCTACAACGTAACCGTGAAAAAGGCAAATCATAAATAAGATCCGATTCAAATTTGTAGAAGATGCTATCGGCATGATTTATAGACTCGCACCCGAGCTGCCTGCCTATAGTGATGCGCTAATCGCTAGGTCACGTACTTATCGATAAACAGAACAATTTACTGTCTCTCTAAACTTTCTTCGATAATACTCGTATTCATCGAAAAGGTTCTCATATTTTGACCATCATAGTAAGTTGTAGAAATCCCAGTAGTAAGTACACCTATGTACCTAAATGTTTTAATATTTTCCCAAGTCCCTAAACTAGCAAGTCGAGTAAGTAAAGGTTTTATAAAAAATATTCTCATACTTACCACTTGGCAACTAATTTAAAGTCCGTATAAGAAACCAATTTATGCAAATCATATTATATACTTGGTTGATTTATAATAAGCATTTGTCACGCATAACAATTCACTAATATACGAACAGACCAAATAGATAACCCGGAAACGACCGAAAATGGCCCTCGAGCACGGTATTGTGTTGACGCAAGGCGCCACAACTGTCGATGTACAAATTATTGACCGCGAATACCTACTTAATAATTTATTTCAATAACTACTGTAGATATTGTGCCTGATGCCAATATATAATCAGGTATCGTAATCACACTCATCTATTACTACTTGATTTAGTTAGCAAATAAGAAAAAAAAAGTATTTTTATAAAAATGTAGGTATACAATACACATACCACCCGGAAAATGACAAATATCTATACCCTAAAAAAAATATTAAAAAAATAAAATATTTTATAACCATCTAACCCGAACAATGTGTTATCTGTCCTAATGTGATTTAACACAAAATAATTTTTAGAAAAAAATACCAGTAAACAGAGCAAGATTTATAATGTCCTAACACCAAGTTTGTAAATAGTAGGACAGAATGAGGAACTGCGTTTATTTTAATTTACCTCCCATTTATATCATGACTCCACGTGGAGATTACTTGATTTAACAAAAGGAACGTTGTAAATCTCTTAGTCCTGTCTTAGTAGGCTTTTGTGGGTATTTTTGATATGTGCCTTTAAAAGCTTTTTTCTGTATTTAGATGAGAATTCATTGTGTAATTCATTAGGGCGGGGATAGGTCGCCGCGCGGAGGGAACTGTGGCCCGCGGTCGATATCGAGAGATAACACGATATTTATTGCTTACCAATGACGTGTCCAACGTTGAACAAGGAGGCGATACTTTTTAACGGTCTCCGAATTAGTCGATACAAATAAGATCAAGAGTAATGTAAACGAAAATAAAATACTCGGAGTCCTCAGGTCGGAACGGCGCTGTACCTATTATGTTTTAAATTCCGATAAATTTTAGACATTTTGCTTTATTTTTGTTTATTTAGTATTATTTTTTTGCACTTTTGGTAAATAAGAAATTTACTCTAACGCTAGGCGTTTATATGTATCATGAGTAGGTATTTATTTACAAAAAAAGTTTGTAAGTATTAAGTAGGAATATCAGTTATCTGACACTCATTAGTACAAGCTCTGCTTAGTTTAGGTCTAGATGGCACTGTGTGATATTGTCCAAACTGTATCCAAGTGTAATAATACTTTTCAATTAATTATTTTTTTACGATATTATATGTAGGTACCTACTTATCATAAATTAACCAAAAATAATGTAACTATACCTACTCTCTAACTCTAACTATACATACAAGGTATTAGTTTAAAATCTAGGAACCGCAATTAACATAGACTTAAGTGTTATAGGACCATTTCCTATAACCTGAATCAATAAAAATAAAATATCATATTAATCCAATGTATTTTTATTTTATAAAACAAAACAAGTATAGTCTTTTCAGCGGACTTTTTAGAAATATTTTATATAAACCCTGTATTCGACAGAGATAATATATATGTATTAAAATAAATTGAAATGTGGCATGTAGTCGACTGTTTCCTTCATTAGCAGTCTAAACACTATTCGTTGTTTCACAAACAATTAAAACTTACTAACAGTAGGTATCTACTTAAGAGAGAGAGAGTGTTTATACGTAGATTGATTGTAAATTCACTTTTAACCAACTTCACTAGTAAAAAATCTGCTTTTGGTGGAATGGATGAGTGAGCTGATGATAGTTATAATTTTGTATTTGAGGGACATTTATTGTGTCCAAAAAAATGAAATTCATCTTTTATCAACTTTATTATTCATAAAGTTCCCACCAAAAACGATTAATAAAACATAGATATAAGTAGTCATAAAATTTAGGATAAATAACTAACTTATCTTTATTTGATGTCCATTACATTTTTTTTTATTTTTTGTGTAATATTTGTTTAATACCTAATAATTTTGCCCAACCAAAAGACATACTATATTATTGTAATAAAACGCAAACACGCGATGTGAAGATGTGTGGGTGGTCCAATAAACTTGAGCTTGCATTGTCTATTCTAGCACCGAACTTGTGATTTGCATTGAGAACCCACTCGGCATACATTACAGCGGTAGCGCATCGGTTAGTAATTTGCACATCGATATCGATAAAATCCATCACTTTGTGCAACACTACATAGTTACCAGTTCTACTGTGGAATTTATAATAATATTATAAATACTGATTAACAGTCAACCTGTACAGCCTATATATCTGATTAAAATTTTAATTCTAATTTAAGGATCTTGTTCTCTCTGCAAATTTTTTATAGAGTCAAAGCAAGTGCCCTTATTATAACAACAAAGTAAGCGTAGTAAGCGTACTGACCTCACCAAACTCCGACTGGGTAATACGTCACGACTAGACAGCTGACCCCTCCCCGGGCCCCTCGAAGCTCCAGCTTAGCGTTAGAAAGGGATACATGTATAGAAAATAGGTTTGAGTGAGAGTGGAAGGAGATGCTCGTGAAACATGGCGTATAACGCCCCTTGATTTATTGAGTGTATGCCAAAGATGTGTGTGTCACTCTCACACGCAATCTCCCAAAAACTATTTTTTTGTTATTAGCTACATATAAGTATTATTATTTATGTTTAAAAAGTAAGATTCAAAAAAATTACCTACCTACTTAATTTACTTTACGCGGAGAAATTAACCTGCAGTAAAAAAATATACTTAGGTAGGTATATCTCCAAAAATATTTAATTTAAAAAGTAGGTACTTAATCGATAGTCGGATAATAATAATAATAATCCACTTCACAACACACAGACATAATGATGACAATGACAATGATGGCATAATGAATTTTTGATCATTATTCTGCAGAATTAACAATATTTACCTACTATTAAAAAAGGGTTCAAACACGATTACACGACCATAAGTACCTAGGTAGGTATTTAGCAGTTTTCAGTTAAACTTTTTTAATTATGTCCTAGTGCCTATACCTACTACCGACTATACTACTTAGGTACAGAATTATCATAAGAAATTCAATTTAACCTGATTTATATTATTTTCTACTAGGTATTGATTTCTGTTTAAATTAAATACCTGAGAAAATCTTTTTTTATAGCGGGTTTGACTGCTGTAATGGCCGTTTCATAATTTTAATAATAATAATATTAATAATGGACAATACTACTCAGCGCCGTATATTAATATTTTGTCCGTTGAGTTAAAATATATAATATATTAAAAAACCATAACCAGCTTTAAAAGTTCTTGCGCAGCGATAGGTATAAGTAAAATGTTTGAAAAGAATACTGTGGTACCTACCTGTATACCTACCTACTATATAAGACAATTATAAACTTAATTTAATATCCATCAGTTCCTCACCGAACCTAAAATTTTAGTCTTAATACTGAAATCGACAGTCGATAGAATTTACAAAAATCTTCTTTGTATCTGTCTCTACATTTAAATTATGTGATGTTTTTTAATGTATGAAATAAAGAGATCAATATTTAAATTTTCAACATTAGAATTTAATAAAGATAAAAAAGATAGTTAAGACTGTTTTCGTTTAAATTTGCTTAAAAAAATATTGTATGATATAAAGATTTCAACATATTTTATTAACAATAAGTAACTAAGTAGATATGTAGGTAGCTAGGTATACCTTTTACACAATGTTAGAATGGTAAAAACTAATTTTCTTCAAATAATTGGGGACAATGTATCATTAGAATAAGATATTAATATTGAGATTGTATTCAAATGAGCGGTCAGCTCTAGAGTTTTGTGAATGAAGTGTCGGACTTGCGTGCTCATGCCTGAATACATTTGCGTTGGATTATTTAAATGTAATAATTAACCGCTGTTAGAGAATTAAAGGGGCAGTACATGCTTAATTAAATTTAATTTTTAATTGATAGTTTTGTATGAAAAGGTGATAGAGCGTGTAATCAAAAACATTAACTTTTAAATGGGTGATGAAAAACAAAGGGTTTTAATTATATTAATATCTTTATATTTATAGAAAGTTTAAAAAGTGTTTTTTTCTTTGTTTCAGGTAAGCTTTTTGGATAATTCATTTGGACTATTATCAACAACTTATGTCAATATACATTAGTACCTACTTAATTATTATATCGGTAAGTTCTTAAAGTAAATGCGTTAGTTTATTTTTGCAACTATAACCGACTTAAATTTTTTATCAGGTCTTCACCAATTAAAGGAGATTAAAATTTTAAAATTTAAAATTGTACCTATATAGTATGTAGGTACTACCATTCATACCTACAAAATATAAATATACTGAGTATTTCTATATGTATAGAAACTGAGATATTATACAACCGATTCGTATGAAATGATGAACAAAAAACATTATCACACCCATCTGTGCTATAGCCTATAAGCCATTAAAATTGTGACTTAGTAAGCAAAATTGGCTGATGAAATTTTAAAAAACACCTAAAAACAAATAAGATATAGATAGATAGGATTCAGTCTCTTATTCTTAAGCTAAACATTTATAAATGCGAATGGGAGTATAATTGTTTATTAATTACGATTTCTTAAAAAAACTCAGTAGAAGGTAAAAGTAGCTACTACTCAATTTATCATTTTGAAATTTTGTTTAAAAATTGTTAGGGATACAGAAAAAAACATACAATATAGGTACATTATCTCTCATCAAGAAAGATGTACTGCAGAATTCCTGCAGGAACTCCGAAATTAACGCTGATAAAACCGCAAGAAACAGCTAGTAGATAATATAGAGTCTGCATAGAGTCCATGTTATCTACTAGCTGTTCTATGTCTATAATATTATAGACTATTCCTCATTAATTAACATCACAATCCACCTTCATTAAAACGTTATTAGACACCGTGAATGGAGTCACTAATTTGCTGTGTGAAATATACAGTGTAGGTGTCCACAATATGGCTCCGGCAGACTCGTTAAACATAGCTCTGGGTTGGGACTCAGGCACCATGGTATTAACTCATGCTGAGATTGTTTATTGTGTGTCTCGCAACTGTTGGAGCGAGAAGACGTTAACTTAAATAAGTGAAATAACTTCAATTATGTGTAAGTAGTTTAAAAAACTAAACAAACAGGTTTTTTGCAGAGTAAACTAAACTATAACGACTCTAGACTAGAGTCCTTGTCAAGACCACCAAATCGAACCCCACCCAACTCGAGGAAATTTACAGACTCCTCATGCCTCCCTCCGGCTCCATTGTCCGATCAGCTCCATGTCATAATACTTAATATTGCATTCTCACCCGAACTACATATACACATGTTATATTACATTACAAGTAGAAGATTTTATTCCCTTGTTTGTTAGTAGTGAGGCTAATATAAAACGTGTGAATATAGTGTTTGGTAATCATAGGTACTACGGAAAAACCCACTCTCTCCATATGCCCAAAATGTATAAATTTTATGTAATTTGTCTAGAGTTCTCTTCTTTGGTAAGCACTGCAATCACATGGTTGACTTAAATAAAAAAAAACCGAATAGTGATTTTAGTGAAAGGAAAAGAAAATACCTAATTGTCATGTAAAAGTTATTCTGTTAGATGTAAAAAAAATATTATAATTTGGACAAAACAATGTCTGGCAGATTATCTGCATAGTTTATAATGTATTAAGTACCTAGCATTAGACTAATCTAATCAACCAGCCAACCATGTAATTGCAGCACTTACCAAAGAATAGAACTCAATTTTAGACAAATCACAAAATCTAAATAATAAAAAGTAGGCAATCTGTAAAGATTGCCTACTTTTAATAAAAAATTGAACTATATACCTATTGGTTTTGGCCTGGAAAACTATTTACTTAAATTAGGTACTTTCACGCACAAGTCATAATAACACTATTGTATCTGTTATTATTAACTAAAACTTGATAAAACATTATATTACATATACTATACAAGTGACTATCTGTGGCTTCATAACCTATAGGGTGCTCGCATTGTTCATTCAGTGACAAATAATGGCAGATAATACCACACTATCGGGTGTACGGAGGGAATTTAGTACAATGTATATCGAGTCAATATTAACTGTATGTAATAAACATGCGGAATACTAACGAAACATACATAATTTCCCGTAATTAAGTGGTTCGAAATACTACAGTAAGTAGGTATATTTTTATCATAGTGCAATATTGTTTTACTTTTTGAATTTGAGCTTTGATGACAGTACGATATTGACTGTGTATTTAATGCATATAGAAAATATTTTTCATATTTTCTTCAAAATTTGTGGAGATAAATAATAATAAGCTAGATTATTACCTAACTTACTGTAACTATTGTTTATTACAATTATTATTTTGAAATGAGGTTTCATCTAAAACATTCCACAAAAGCATTATTTGTAACAAAATAACGCTAACAAACATAGCTAAAATAACACGCATCCATCTCTTATATTAGCTCGAAGCGAGGCGCCGCGAAACATAATAAAAACTTCCCAAACTTTCCTATACGTTCGCTCATAAATCTCACGTTTTTTAATAGATAAATAGAGCTTTGCACAAACGAGCAATATCACATTATTTGGCCCTCCCTAAGGAAGGCCCTTCTGATAAAGCCTCCTTGCCTCACACTCTCTATGCTAATGTACTGCGCCAGACGGTGACAAGCATTTTTTGGCCCACTTGGCTACATTATAGCGGCTATAAAGAGTATTTCAAATTATATTTTCCGTGTTCATTAAAATGAGATGCAGTATTCTTGTAAAAGCCGTTATATCGGCACTTATACCTGAAATTTTAATTTCTATACATTTACCCGAATCATAATGATGCTGCAATTTGAAATTGGGTCATCGCAAATATTTTTTATACTATTTTATGTAACAATGATAAAATACAGGTAGCTCTACATTTCGAAGGCGACTATGTCTAATGCAGTTCAGAAAGGAAATATGTTTTGTTAAAAAAGAAGTTACAAAAGGTGCACCGTAATAAAACGTTAAAAACTTCGTAAAAATGTGCCGTATAATAAACAAAGCGGTTCGGATGCAAAGTTAGATAAAGAACATCTCTCACACCTGAGCTAGAAAATTGCTTTTTTTTTCTAAATGCTTCCACTTTTTACACAACTTTCTTTGAGAATAAAAGAAGTTTCATAGAAAACTTTCTAATTTTTTCAAGACATAAATCATGAATCAATAGCAGGATTTGACTGGTCACAAATACTTGGAGTAGCAAAACAATAAAAATATTGTGACGTGTCAAACGTATGAATTATTATTTGAATGGTAGTTATTCGGACGATTTTGGTGAAAGTTGTGATATTTGCTTTCTTTTAACATTGCAAATTTTTAAACTTATCTATCCAATTGTTCGAACATTCCCCGTGCAGATGTTGCAAATTTAACTCATCCCTATTCGGGGAGCGTTACTTTAACTTATTACTGAGTCCGCATAAAACACAGCGGACCCTTATCAGAACTAGTTAAAAACTAATTACCGGGGTGACACCACCTTGCTATAAATCGCGAGGCTCCTCCAAATTGCCCTGACAAAAGTTATTTTTAAGAAAAAGCCCTTGAGGCTGCTCTCGCCCCGCTTACCTCAGCCCCGCCACCCTGCTAGGAATTTATCACGATTTATATTCATGGCATAACAACACGAGTCCCTTTGAGGCGATCCTATTCAAATTGTTGTCTGCTCTAAATAAAACCAGTTTTTTGACGTCACATATAAACAATGTATTATGACGCGTGGGACTTACTTTTGAACACTGTTTTACTTAAACTTATAAACCATTATAAACTATGTGATAGTGATACCTATAACCTAATATAAAACTAATAAAAAACTAGTTTATTAATACAATAAAATTTAATGGACATAAATATTATTTGTAGTGTCAATGTCGGGTAACGGGTTCGTATCGAAATAGGTATATTGTTCTATATTTACATTGTAACTTAGGTGGCCGAGCCATATGGCGCGTCCGACCAAATGTTCGAAACACAGAGACAGTTACTCTTGAGTTAACGGCACAACAAATCTGTTGGCTGTTTTGAACAAAAAACTTTACAATCACCACAAATTACGTTTATGTGGGAAATTAATAAGGAGTTACATGAAATAATAGTAATTATCCAAAACTCTATATACCGAAGTAATCGTTAGGTAGGTACGTCGCACAACCTTGATCCATCTGAAACTGGTTTTGACATGTAGGTCCACACAGGTCCACACAGTGTAGGTACAACCTACAAGTTTCTATTTAGCGTAGATCGTTAGATAAGGCAAAAACGAAAAAGAACACTTTACCAATAAAAAGTATTATTAATTTTATCATAATAGGTACTGTTTAGTGTTTTTTTTATTATTATCTTAATATATATAAATCACGTGTCACGTTGTTTGTCCGCGATGGACTCCTAAACTACTGAACGGATTTTGATAAAATTTTGTATTCCGGAATTCCCACGGGAACTCCGAAATTACCGCGGATTAAATCGCGGGAGACATCTAGTATGTATATATTAAAGGGTTAATTGTTACCTATACCTAGATGTTGCAAGGGGGCGGTGCTTAAGCTCTGAGGTCTACAGTGTACCCTTAGTAGCTAGGGTAGCTCTACCCGTAATTGATGGTGTTCTTTGCACAGCAGGGAGGCTTGCGGCGAGAATTATCATCGCGCCACGACACTTGGGTTGGTACAAGCGCTTATTAATTCATGATTAGCACTCATTTTGGAACCACTTACAGGCCCACTTCTAATGAGACAATCGATGATACAGGATTTAGATTTACGTTTTTAAATAACTATAGGCCGGTATACAATATAAAACAATTTAAAAAGTGCAATTTTGAACAGACCGTAAATAATTCGGTTATTCGGTAGGTACATAGTTCAATTAAATGAAGTTTTTAGAATTGCATAAATTTTAAAACGAAACCTGATTATTCAAATGTTTCTTTGCGACTCAGTTTAATTTGTACTTTACTTCAAGATAGACACAAACATTTGCATAATTTAAAGCTGAATTCATCCCTCAATAAATATCTTAGGCATCGTTTGTTTAGAACGCAACAAAAACGCGAATCCTCCCTAATACGCTGTTTATTTTAAGGTGTAGTGTGGATTTATTCACGTACTTACGTACATGTTTAGGGGAGACATAAGGAGATACTAGGGCAAATACCAGGGTATGGAATTTAGGTAGGTAGGTATAAGGTATCTAGAAACAGAAAAAGTTGTTTCGGAAACAAACTTACCTTGTTCTTCTTAAGTCATTCGTCATTATTAATATGAGTAAATTTAAACCTTACAGGGGTGTAAAACTGGCTGACTAGTCACTTCGATGACCTTTTGGCACTGTATTCCCCCCCAGTCTACTCTTTTTTTTTTATGTCATAGGGGGCAAACGGGCAAGTGGTACACCTGATGGTAAGTGATTACCGCCGCCCATAGATATCTGCAACACCAGAAGGCATTACAGGTGCGTTGCCGACCTGGGATGGGGATGGGAACTGGCTTTCAAGTGTGGCTGCCGGAACACACCGTTAGGTGCTTGGCGACAGATTTGCAACTTTGCTCTTTCTTGTTTTATGTTACACAATCTTTTTTTTTTAATTATCTATTTTGTACATACGTCCAATATCTACTGTAAAATTATTATTAATTTCTTTTAATTATTAATTAGTCATTTTAAAACATCTCACTCAGTTCCCTGACCGTAATTTGGTCATATTATGTCTTAATTGAATTCTTATCAATAAGGTACATAATATGAAAACTCACGTAGGTTATAAGCTATTAAAATCTGAGATAATTATATTAATTATAATTATTATTACTTCCTTTGATAAAATGCCGTCTGTCTATAAGTAATTGGTGGTACCCTATACCTAGTGTGCATTAAAAACTGTAGATAAAGTAGGTACTTAAGTTTTGCATATTAGTATGATAAAGATATACAAAAAAATCAGTCACGAGACTTCTAGAAACAAATCATGTCAAAACTTAACGAGAAATATCAACGAATACAAGAAATATCTGGAACAAAATAGTCATTCCTGTAGATATTTTGTTCTTTCACCGAAAAGACAGCGTTAAGGATTCATTTGCGAAACTTCAATAAATAATGCAAATCGACGTTTGTATTAGCTTCTGTCTTGTGCACCCTCTATTGGGGTTCAATATTTCTCTGCCTAAGTGGTTTTAGCTAAGAAAACCTACGAATCAGATTAATTCGGTTAGGGGGTTTGGTCGGAGCCAATTTGTCTGATTGCTACCAATGTCAATCCATAAGTTACCTTTGTATCCGAATTACTTTCGTCCATAGTTTTCGATAAATCCTGACCCTATCCTATTTCGTCCCCGCTATACATATTTGTGCATGATCAATTCAATAAATTTACTGTGCACAGTTGAATTACTACGTACCTTTTAGTTAACCAAAAAACTTCGTACACAGACAAAAATTTTAAATGTTTTGTTTTTTTACAACGAATTTTTTTATCAAATTCAGGAAGGTACGTAGTTTTTTTACTTTTGTACAATATTCATCGGCACAATATTTTATATCGTAACAAAGAAAAACAAATAAATTTTCTCGATATAAAATACGCTCAAAAGGAAAGGGCCGGAGTAGCGGAACTCATAAAATAATCAAGTCGCACCTCATAGACCGTAGGGCGTATGGTTAATTAGAGAGGTTATGTAGCCTTAATACCTTACCGGCCATTACCTTCTACCGGAATACGCCTTTTCCCGGTAAACGTCCCAAATCTCGACATAGGCTAGGGGAAAAAATCAAACAGTAAATATCGGAAAGCAATCCCAGGTGATTCTATTAGACGGAGTCAACTGGTAAACTTAAGATCGCCGGGGTCTTTAGGGCTTAGGGAGCGACACGGAATTTCTCTTTCATTGAACGTTTAAAAACAATTTGTGGAGGATTTTATCATTTGCGAACTTGAATTTTGTGTTTATCTAACAGGATTATGAAGCAATTGCAAGATATGTTTGAATCACTACAGAATAATTCACTCAGAAGGTAACATTATTTATATAATCCGTCGAACGAATAAGCACCTTTTTATATAACATAGGTACTTATTTTACTTATTTACTCATTTAGTTATGAACAAATTTTTTTTCTATGGCACTTGTTAGAGATTATGCCTTTACCAAATGTTTTTTTTTTAGTTTAACTACCTATTACAGTATAATGTTACTCGTATATTATAATCTGTGGTAGGTATAACTTCTGCTAATATTTATTATTAGTGTCCCTACATAAATTATAAATGCGAAAGTAACTCTGTGTGTCTGTTACGCTTTCACGCCTTAACGGCTCAACCGATCGTCATAAAATTTTGTACACATGTTGTCAGAGGTACAGAGAAAGACATACAGTAATTTTTATCCCGGAATTCCCGCGGAGACCCTGAAGCTAACGCCGGTAAAATCTCATGTGCATACACATTGTCATTAGGGGTACAGAAAAGGACATAGAGGGTACTTTGTATCCCGGAATTCCTGCGTGATCTCCAAAATTCCTGCGGGTTAAACTGCGGGGACAGCTATTAATATTATAAGCGTGTGTTTATATTTATTTTGTTTTAAGTTAATGGCTATGTTGCATAATATGCTTTCAATAAAAAAAGATCTAGTACCGTAAACTACGAAAGAACTTCGTGTGCAAAGGGGTATAGAATTTAAATCCTGCAACGATCTAGATAAGCCGTCACATTCAAGATATTTAAATCGATTTTCCCCAATTTTCCGCGGGCGGGCTCGACTCAATTTATCCAGTGCCGCTGTAGGGCGCCGCGGGACCGGCCGCTCATTGTTCGCAAAATGAAGTACGCTGCAAGGTTTACAGGGTCATTACACTGCTTTCGACACTGGCGTCACTTGTCCAGTAGTTCGAAACTGATGACGTAATTAAAGGGTAAACAAAAAATTTCAATTTAAATAATGTGTGAGTAACCATTACGCGTTTTTAAAGTTCTTCGACGTTGTGACAAATATAATACTATGATATTAAAATTTTAAATAAACCAGTTCATTATATCAGAGCGGAAACTGATTAGGTACACGTTCCCGTCACGTTTAATTCGCCTAAGACCATTTAATAATACCGCACGCCCGTCAACCGAGCACCGTCATCCCGGGGCGGTGGACACGCGGCTATAGTAGTCTCGACATGTATCGCTACTTCGGCGCCGTCATCTCGTTCTCGTTGACGTGACGGTGACGGTGGCGGTGGACAAACGGCCTAAAGCAATTGTTACCCACATTTTATCCACAACTTTAAAGTTTTAACAAACTTTAAAAATTAAATGCTTAAAACACAAATCTTTACGATTATTATATATAGGTACAATCGACCGGGGCAATCTGTACCTACATTTTTGATTCTGTAAATTTTTTTTGCAGTTCAATTTTTCCACCGTCACACAAAACTCGTCTCTTTTTTAATAATTCTCATGGTTAACTTTGTAAAAATAAAAAAATTGGCACATAAGGAATAAGGTTGGGTTCCAGTCAAAATTACAAACTTTTACTTTCGATTATTAGATTTTATATTTGAAACAACCCTGTCAATAATAATCATGCTAGTATTTTTTTTCGGTTATTCCTATATACTCGTACACGTTTATATACAAAGTAGGTATATACGTATTACGTATACTTACTTGTATCTGAACACAAAACACTATAAATTAAATAACTGTTTGCAGTATACAGAACCCTTTTGCCCGAGAACCCTCGAGATATTCTTTCATTAAAGGAGTTTTGCTTATTTCGCTCAACCGGAACTTATTTGTTGGGCTGCTATTTAAAACATTCGCCCCGACTGTTTACATAGATCAGATACGTTTAACAAAGGCTTTTGTAATTAAGAAAGATATTTAAAGTTGGCGGCAGCTTGAGTCTAAACGCTGAATGGATTTACTGGATTATCTTGAGGCGTTTTCTTTGACGAAGTAAACAATATAGGCACAGTTTTATGTGATTCGAAAATTAATAATTACAAATAAAAGTTTATGAAGGTATATAAATACAGCCTAAACAAATATAAATAAATAGGTAGCGAAAAAGATATTAATGTTATATAGAATGTCTTTGAAAATAAAGGTACAGAATAGGTACCTAGGTACTATTAAAAAATAAAAATGACACACGCGTTCAGCTAATTAAAAGTGGGTATTTAATTAAGTTTTATCTGATTTTATTGGGCAAATTACAAAAACACGCAAAGCAATATTTTGTAGAACACGCAAAAATAAATTTCCGAATTCCAACCCCAATTTAGGAGTGCATTATTTTCTCTTTCACAGACATCCGATACAATTAAAATCTTCTTTAATTAAGGGACGGTCATGAATCATTCGCACGTGGCGCACTGAGTTTTCCACTTGTACACGCACCGCCTTAACATGAAAAGGTTTAAATATTGTATGACGTTTCGCAAAAATCAACCTTAACATTAAACAATTAGAGACTATTCCTTTTTAGCAAAATTTCTCTTTAAGGTGAAGTTCTGCGTACAGATCGGGTATCTCTTTTCACTTTATCGCAGTGTCTCCGTTATTTACTCGTACGTGAGGGATGCTCGCAATAAATAGGTGTGCACAAACATATTTGACGTTTACAAATACCTCCCGAATTGGTTTCCTTGGCGTGTGTGTCCGTTATTACTTGCTCTGCTCACTTATTGCTTCCGGTCTGTCGCAACTTGGAGACATTAACTTATTTACTCAGACAGTAGGTAGGTACTTGTGTTGAGATTTTTCGTAGACTCTTTAGGTACCTATGTACCTACAAGAAATAAATTATTAATTTAGGTACCATCATCAATATTAGAAATATTAAAGTAAATGTTAATATGTTTTATAGAACTATTTATAGATCAATGACAAATTCATACAGACCTATTTATTTTGCATACATACCTACATACCTACTCTAAAATTTTAAATGTACCTACTACTATATAGGTACGTATATCAAACTTATATTTTATGATGATGTAAATAAAAGATCAACGATTCATCTCAAAAAACAACCAAAGCTAAAACTTTATTTGGCAAAAAAGCTTATTGGGCAAAGTTGAACGAAAATAAATTTGTTAGGCTGCGCGGATAAAAAATTGGAAAGTCCGAAATTTTCGTGCGAAATATAGATCACTCGGCAAACGAGGTGTGAGTTGCAATATCGACGAATCCCGGTTTCCGTCGGGAGTAGTAACTCAAGTGACAAATATCGAGTGTTGTAATTCATTTTTGTGCTATCTGTGCTCGCTTGTGCCGCCATCTGTGCCGCGGGCTGCTTGCTATTGGTTCTCCATCAGGCGGTCGCGTGATCTATATTATTTTTGTTGGATATAAAACATTGTTTTTCTCCTTTGGGAAATGTATATTTTTTGGGGTTGCTACGTGACGCTCTTGTAGGATGGTGTAATTTTCTTTTTTGGGGTGTTTTCTTTTAATGGTCAGGTTGATAATAATCGTTGAAGAGATGTTCGTATAGGTACCCCATATGGAATTATTTTGTTTATTGTGATGGGTACAAATAAAAACTGTGTGGGGAGTATAGCTATAAAAATATCATGCGGAAACTTAGGTTTTGCTTTCTCGGTCGGAAACATTTTCCTAAAAAAGGAATCGGAATTTAAAGTAAAAAAAAAAATTGCATTATTCAGATACTATCGATATCGAAATTTCGCGTGCCCATGTAATTTTAAGCTCGTAAAGCCCGGTCAATAATTCACCGGAGGCATTTGCGGAAAATGCATTTTATTGTTAAAACATGAATTTTATTTATCGTTGACAGCCCGCGGTAGTGGGAGTGTGAGGGGTATAGTAGGGGAAGGGGAAAGGGGGTTGATTTGCAGTGCCGGCGCATCGCAAACCACCCTTTGACAAGGTTTATTTATACTATAGGTAATTTACATGGTTCATTATTGGGAAATGCTACGTTTTGAGCGAGTATGAGTATAGGTATGAGTATTTACAAACAATGTAGAGTGCGTTAATGTCGGATATTACAGTATATTTCACTAATATAGTCAATTACTATTCAATATTATCATTTGTACCTTAGTTTAACTATTTCCGTTAGGTATCTACTTAATTTGATTCATGAGGCTCATGCATTGGATTCCATTGAAGAAGAGAAGAATAAATTGTTATTTTTCTTCTTCAATTAAGGCATTTTTTATTCATAATTCTACCAATTAAAACGTTTTTAATTAGAAAATTCAACTTTCTAATTACCTACAATATTTGTTTAAGTTCTTGTCCTAATTTGGCGTTATATAGTAAACTTGTAGGTGGAGCTAAATTACTTTAAATATTACTATTGTGCCGTAGCCATTAATATACTGTTTCCTACTGTCGATTACTTTGTAGTAGGTACCCACTAAAAACGAGGTAGGTATATTTTAGGCTAGTAGGTATATAGGTACCAAGTTACCTACATTTCTTAAATTAAATATTTAAAAGGTAAATGGAATCTTCATTATTTCATTCAAATATTTCAAGGTGTGCTAGTAAAAAATCACTAATTAAACGGTTAATAATAATATAATTAAAATGAGTAACGTATAGGTTAAATTATTTCATATACTATATGTACACACCTATTTAAGTAGGTAACACTCAATAATTTTTACGGAGTTAATACGAAATATTGTATTTATTGCCGGTTGGTTGGTCTAGCACGCGTTAAGGCGGGCTCCCACGATAGTCATCGCTAGGCGGTGCCCACTTGCCACCGGTCGCTGGCTACGCCTCGAATACATTACACCAATTTAATTGCTCATGCGATTTATTCATCGCGCTTTGTAATGCCAGCTCTTTTCAATTTCATTCCATAATTCCTAACTTAAACGGTGTATTAAATTTTCTTTCTTTTTTTTTCGTTTTCTCAAGTTCGATAACTTGGATTAACGAAAGTGACAGTTAGCACTTATAGTGTGTTTCTATCAAGCCACGAGATTTAAAAACTTCTCAAAGATACCATACGTGTAACCTATACCTAATTAAAATGAAGAACATTAACATGTAAAGATGGATGGTTTTTTTGCTAACAATTTTAGAAAAATAGTCTTAACTATTAATCAGTATTTGCATGAAGGATTTTTGGCTAGGTAAAACTCATAACATAGCTTATATAAATATGAAAAAGCGAATTTTCTGGAATCTTATTGTTAGTAAATAATAATTGGTCAAACTAAAATTAAGCTAAACAAAACATAACCTACTATAGATATTAGATACTTTAGAATTCATGGAATAGCACAGTGCTTTAAAACAAGCTAACAAGCTATCATACAGTTGATAATAAAGTACCTATCTCACAAAATCGATAGTTTACTCTGCAGTTAGTCTGTGCGAAAAAGAAAACAGCTAAACCTATTTTAAAAAGCCATTCACTCCGCCTCGGCTAGATAGTGTCTACCGCAATTCCCGTCTCGGTACATTTTTTCCCGCTGAAAAGCCAATTTGGAATGAATCACAGTAACAGTGGCGAGCATCTGTGCTAATTTACCTACGAGCGGACAGTCTAATGCGGGGCCCGTGTGATCGTAAATATCGAATCGCGACCGAACGCCGAATATCGAAAGCTGGCATTAGCCGGATACAGCTAATACACACGGGGCGCAAATGTACGATAAATTGACGCGCGTTCATTTCAACCCCCATGTTTAATGAATGATCATCCAACGATGCAAGAATTGTTTTTATTCTTGTTAATTTTTAATATCCAATCACATTGTGTTGATTTTTTGTATCACTTTAACATAAAAAGCGCAGCTTTTTTGCTTATAATCCATTGAGCAAGTAAATTTTGCTTACTCCATGAAAACAAGTTTATTTTTTTTATTTTTTTATGTGCAAAATATTTATGGTAGGTATGTGTACCAAAAGTAGACATATTTTTGTTTATTGTGCTTTTAGATTTGTGATATTTTACTGAACTCAGAAATATATACCTTATTGTTAGAAAATTTTGCTTGCTAAGGAATCAAACTCAACACTAGCAAAAAAATAAACTCTCTCTTTTCGAACGAATTACAGCTCCCTGCTTAGTTGTTACCATTTAGTTTTATTTATATTTTGCGTTTTTATTTATTGGCTTTTTTCATTTGTTTCAGGTATGAGCCTAAGTACGATCACCAATTTTTATTTTATTTTTTATAATCATAGTCTACGTATAAGTACATGTCCTGGACGATCAACACAGCCTAAACAGCTGAGACTATAAATTGAAAATTTTATACAAGGCTCTCCTTGAATAATGTAGGTACCTTCATGAAGTAATAAGAAAGGGTTTTTAAGAAATTTCACTTGTGAGGGGATGAAGGAATAACGTTTTAAGGTTAAAATAATAAAAATTGGTATGAATGAGTTTCCTGCAAAAATAAATCAGAATAAATGGAGAAACAGACAAAATGATCATTGGCAGCGTTGAAAAACTTTATAGGAGCATATTAAAAATATACTATTTTTGTGGAAAGTCCTATAGATGTGCAATAACGGTTGGCAATGTATCAAACTATGTAAGTTAAACGCAATTTGAAGTATGGCGGTCCTCTCAAGGCGGCGAACACCCCTAAAAGTGTACGTAGGGAGGGAGCGTTATCGCGTAACTGCAGGCTCTACCACCGTTACCTTAAGATCTTTAATATTAAATAAACTACAGTAAAGCCACCTTAAATTTAGTGGCCGGTCGTGCTTTATTGCCCATTGTAGATTTAGAATAATTTTAATTAGACTATATGTATATTATGTATATGCGTTACAATTTTCTACTTTATATAATATATTCTATAGTGTGAAATTATGAAGTTACACAATCTATGTTAATTGATATTAAAGTTATAGATAATTGTATAGACTCAGTCTCTGCTTAAACTTATCCGAGAGTGACGTGATTTTATAGATGTACTTCCCTATTGCCTATCTAGTGAAAAAATGTCAGAAGCGATGTTCCACTTAAATTAAGAAATAAAGGTATTCCCAACTCAGGTGTTTGTACGTAAAATAACGAGTATATTCCTACGTTAGTTGAAATACATGCGAAGAGCATGTATCTTAGCATCCGCGTGCCTGCATGCAACCTGCTCGTACCACTGGGAATGAAGACGTTATATAAATTAATCGGACTCTACAATACTTTATGTGCAGGGGCACCAACCTCGGAATGTGGTGTGAACATTGCCAAGTTACTGCGTAACTCTTAGCGCTCCCGTTTTCAGTGAACCGTTGTAAATGTCAAGTGCCTAAGTAGTCTGCGTAAATATAAATATATTTATTCAGTAAAAAAAGGTTCCCAAATGATAGGAAAAAACAAAAATACCAATAAAATTATAAGGTCAAATTACCATAAATTGCTCAATGTTTTTTGAATAAACTCTAATCTACATTTCTTTTAAAAGTTTATAATCCCTACTAATATTTTATTATAAAAGTAACTCTGTCTGTTTTTCTGTTACAATTTCACGCTTTAACGGCTCAACCGATCATTTTCACTGATTCTGCACACACGTTTTTAGAAGTACACAGAAGGACATAAAGTACTTTTTGCCCTAGAATTCCTGCGGGATCTCCAAAATTATCGCGGGTGAAACCGAGGAGAACACCTAGTTTATAATATTAGTGTATTTTTTTATTTTGGATCGAATAACTATAAAAAGGTTTAAATTGTTATTACGGAGATATAGTACTATCCCATTGTTACTCTACGTAGAGTTCACTATCTGGGAGGTATTTCGTAAAGACATAGAGACGGCAGGGTCGCCATAAACAAGGCAGGGCTCGCGGTGAAGGCGCGTAGGCGAACTGATCTACGGCGCGCCCGCCATATTGTTTTCTAATGACTCAATACGAAACCGTTCTAAATTAGAAAATGAACAGAAATATTCACTCATCTAATTTTAAAGAAACATAAATTGACCTCAAAATACAATCCTTCTAGTGCATTAGGGCCTTAGAATGTCCAGTCTGGTCGTGAGTGTTAGTTCTGAATCATTAGGTAAAATACGATTTTTAATTACAAAGCAAGGTCATTTAGATCTTAATTTAGAAATAGATCTTGTAGGCTGTTATAGATACGTATTTGTTGTAGTCAGCACATTTTATCATACAGAAACGTTTGATGTATACTTAAGTAAGTAAACTAATATAATAAGTTGTCTTATTGATTACTTAAGCTTAGTATTCGTGATATTAAGTATACAATATATACAATACATAGTCAAATTGACTCTACAAATCAAAAACTTATAACAGTGGGTATAGTTAATACGTATATGAAATGAAAGCTTCATAATTTATGAGGAAAATTAAGATTTAAAGTTGCAGAAATTAAATGCGTATCACCACAACGAGGCACTATATCCATTGCCCACAGCAATAACGCCTCCCTTACGCGTCATAATGTTATTATGACAAATAACTTGGCATAGTAGGGCGAGAAATCTTGCTTAATTTAACTAATGGAGTAATATTAGCTATATAGGTAGTTGGGGGAGTTAAAAATTTACCTAAATACCTACCAAGTTAACGCAAAAATTATGATTTTGATATTTTAGTATCTATGTGGTATTAATTTGGAATTTTAATTACTAATTCTATTTTATCAATTTTAGGAAACGTTTAGGTACCTATTATTTCTTAAAAAAAACTCCAACCTCACACGACTGTAACTAAGTATAAAAATTAAGTAGGTACCTACTGCTGGATACTTATTTATTGCCTCATTAAAATTTCCTCGAAATTCGAACATAAAATCACATTATCTCACCCTATGTAATATTTTTCAATTACCTACTCTTTCTATATAACAGTAATTTTCCATCAAACTTATTTGAACTTGAACCTTAGACCTACCTTGGTACTTGGTAGGTAAATGTTGAATGCCACGTGTATAAAGGATGGATGACTCTCTCGAGAGTAACTAATATTAAGTAATAACATTATGTCTTCTTACTAGAAGTAGGCATTGAAATAGCAATTTTATACAACGTGTAAAATAAATTAGGTATTATTTTTTTAGTAGGTTTATATTTTTCGTACCTAAATAGCGTAAATAACGCTAAAAACGATTAGCTTCATTTAAATTAAAAAATCAGTTAAAATTTAATTATATTACTGAAATCTTCCCTTCTCTGACATATTTTCATACTTTAGTTTTCAATTTATCCTTTAAGCCCATGTGTGCGCATTTCAAGTCTCACCTCTCTGTTACAGGGTGTATAACTATAGGAATAATTACTGCTTCGCAGCGTACGGTCGCGGCGCGTGGGTAGGTAAATGCAGTGGCGTAGGTGCCTTATGGTTATTAGCTGTTGTGTTGTTAGCGACTAATTAAGTGATTTAGTACTATGCTTCTTAGAGACAGCCTTACACATAACCTATCTTACTAGAAAGCTTTACATTTGTGTAGGTACATATAAAACTTTAGACGTAACATTTTAATAAAGCTGTTGTCGTTGTCTTTGGTTGCGTTTTGTTTGGCATAAGTACCTAACACTATTTATGTTGAGGAAACAAGAATTTAAAAGGCAAATTATGTTAATTAAAATAATCATAAATAAAAAATTCTTGATTTTAAAAAATTTTGGGCATGGCTTGTATAGGTACCGCTCGTACCTACCTACGTAGGTAAGTAATTGTGATGATAAAAATAAAAAAATCTTACATGCGCACCTTATTATAGAGCAATAAACAAAACCTTCGTATTGTGCGGATCGGTCGCTTGCGGGCTGGGAAGGCGAGGGTGGTGCCACCCCCTACAAAATTATGTACGACGAACTGGGACCAATATATCAAGGGGAGGACGTGCCGGGCTAAGGAGTCTCGGTATTATGGGGTGGGCCGGTGGAATACTTAAGAACCCGGGTGACACCCTATTAAAACACACGTCCCAGCATTTTTGGCCAGACATTTTCATTTGCACACACCCTGCAAATTCGAAATGGATTTGTCATGGAATCCACCATTAATATTGTTTTAATTTATTTATTTCGAAAAAAGTGAACTTCGTTGATATAACATTATTTATAAAATTGCAAAGCGGATACCGCAAATTCTTGCAAATTATTAACGTCGACAGAGATACATACTTAAGTGTTTCTAACAAAGATCAAGGTTGTCAACGGACAGTCGATTATTTGTTCATCTCTATATCCAACTTTGATATTAACGTCCGCAGCAGTGAATATTTCAACGCGCTACCATTTCATACTGCGTTCCAATGCAAGCTAAACGGTTGCATCCAACCGATATTACACTGAAACGAGGCGCGAAACATGCGGCGCTCCCAGGACGCGTCCGGAATCATAATTCCAGAATAACTTCCATCCGCCCCCACCCCGCGCTTCACGCCGCCCAAGCCCCGCTTCCCGCACGTTTTTTGGATAAACTGGAATCCCCATTCCGCCGTTAATTCCCAAGATAGATATAATTTGGAATTGGATCCATCTATCCTGCGTATACCTACCTACGAACAAAAATAAGTTAGCGCGCCCGTGTACGCGGCCGATTTATGTGGGCCAAAACAAAGCGGCACTCCGTATTGGATACAAGTTTTGCGACGATGAATTTTGCACCTACTTTCTCATCAATATTTTATAAGAAACATCTATTCTTCAGAGGTAAATCACAAATAGTACAAAGAAATCGTAATTTTATTGCTCAATCATTAATATAATATTACTAGTTATGCCCTGCGGTTTCACCCGCGTTAATTTCAGAGTTCCCGCGGGAATTCCGGGATAAAAAGTACCCTATGTGTTAATCTGATGTATAAGCTATATTATTGAAAAGTTTCATTTAAATCCATTCAGTAGTTTTTGCGTGAAAGAGTAACAAACATCCATCCATCCATCCATCCATACATACTTACAAGCTTTCGCGTTTATAATATTATTATTATAGGATATATTATTATTATTATTATAGGATATTATAGGATGATTTGTAAATCATTGAGATTCCAATAAAATCTGATTCCGATTCGTAAGTCAATAAAACACCGCTCGTATCAACTCATCAAACAATTTGCTTTACGAGCGTCCTTACGCTTAACAGGTCATAAAACGAGACATAAAACACCGGCTCGTTCATTCACAAAATACTCTACTCTATGTTTACTTACCGTTTTAAATGCAAATGCGATTACAGAGCGGTCATATGACGTTTGCGATTACCGCAGACTTTTTTGTGCAAAATTCGACCTTATCGCTGCTTTGAATGTTTGCAAAAGAGATCGAATTTAAGTAAACCGACAAAGTTGAGTCCCATCTCCCGACTGATGTTTTGCAGACATTCCTCGGTAAGTATAATAAAGTGAAGTACTCGCGTTTTTTATTTCACCTTTGACAGTTTAATCCAATTTGTTTTCTTTCTATCTCACTCAAGGGATGGGGGAAAAATTTTGTCCTTTATAATTGTCAGTTTGAATTTAAAATTTTGTTTGTTATTTTTTTTCTGTCCCGTATAGGTAATACCGAGAAGTTAACGTATGTAGTTACAAATTAAAACCACAAATATCAGGTTTTCTTCATTAGTTAGTATTATTGGTATTAATCATAATATTTATTCCTATAATGTGTTGTATTTACTAAAGCTAGCTACAGCATGTATTCTTGTATACATACGTACAGTAACTTTTATTTAAAATTAAATGAGTATTTACCTGAGGTAAGACAATATACCGATCAGGTAGATAGGTTATTGTACTTTTATTCCCTTTAAAATACATAGGTCAATATCAAATAGGTAAACATTTACCCAAAATATATTTCTCTATCAAACCAAAGTTTGCTTTAATTTTTTAAAGATAATTTCCCTGACTGTTAAGATGGAAGAATGCATAAGATAGATATACATAGATGTATAGTCAAAGTTAACCCATAAGTGGCCGTGACAACCCTCGAGGTCGGTCTAGCGATTCTTTTTATAGCCAACTAAGAAAATTGGCTCATTAATCTTATGGATAAATGTCTAACCAGTATTCCGACCATCTTATCAGCGGATAAAACGAATGGATGGTACTCAGTGATTTGTGACTATTCACGCAATCCTATAAATATTAATATGATGGTAGGTACATACATACATAATATAAATAGTAAATTTTGAGTGAGACAGAATAAATAATAAATCATAGTAAATGCATGATATTATGTAAACAAATTAAGGTGCATGCAGTTAAATAATAGTAATGCTTGAATATTACCACACAGGCCACACAGCGCTATGTGGTTCCCAAAAATAAATAAACTAAGTAATTCTTGTGTATCTACTCCCTACGGGTAACACAACTCATTATATTAAATCAACACTTTTTCCAAAAGTACCAACTTAAGATACTTAACACCCAGACCGAAGGGCCAAACACTCATCACATTAATGTTTACCCCGGTACCATGGTACCTGATACCTGGTATGATGACATCGAGAGCTCCGTAGTGTATCCAATCGATATCGGTTCGATCTTCCTCAGGGTAAACATTTATAAGATGAATAGTTGTGTTTACCCTGAATCTGGATGTTTAGATATGATACGAACACTGCAAAAATTTACTGAAGTAGCAAGTATATTTTGATTGAAGTTATCCTAGACAGCGCTGCGTACCTATACCTACTGCACAAACAAGAATTTTACTTCAAAGTACATACTACAATCAATATGTTTTATAAATATCTTTGATTTTTATTTATTTATTTTGTCTATTAACGTATTTCACATTCTAACGCTAACACATACAGTTTTGATGTCATATGTGTTTTCTTTTATTGAAACCTAAGCTTTCGTTCATTTACTTTTTGTGTATATTATGGGTAAGCAAAATAAAAATTATACAACTACAGACATTAGACAACCTAGAGTCAATACTGTTGTGTCAAATCGTGCCTCACGATGTGCTTCAACAAGCTACATTAAGCATCTGTCAACATACGGTACTTACACTATTTATGTTAGTGTGGTTTTATGGAATATTTAAAGACCTACGGTAATATTTAAATAAACTTACAAAAACTTAAATACGCATTACTTTCAATTTATTAAAGAATTTCGAAACTGATAGGAAACTACTTTTAGGTAAGCATAATAGGCTAGTTTCCTGGGTAAAAAAATCAAAATTCTATTTAGTCCGTCAGTTAGATAATAAAAAAATAAAAGACACGTATTTTTTGCTTTTTTAAAATAATGGAAATATGCATAGATAAAGCGCATTAAAGTTTAGAGTGGGGGACTCGTGATGTCACAGCTCGCTATAATGTGCGAACAAACTGTAGCGAGGCGTGACGTCATGTGAAATTTCGACTTGATATATCTCCGTTATATACACATATATACATTGTTATCCTTGGGGAGAAAGTAGTCTTTCTCCCGAGGATCACACTGTGCTTTTCATTACGAATGCAAGGAAAGTCTAAATAAAAATAGAAATTAGTTAAAGAAAAAAATGAGTGAATTTTATTTTACATAAATCAACCATTAGGTGTGTACTGGCCAGTAAGTATGCCCCCTATGACATAAAAAAAAACTTGAGTTTCTGCAGTATCCAGCTGTCTGTTGAAAGCGATTCTCCCTAGGGCTGAAAAGTGTTACTTTCAACCCGCTTCTCAGGCAACTTCAGACCTACTTTCCGAGTATGAGTAGTGAAAAAATAATTAATTAAATAGATGTATCAAGTATTTCACATAAAGGCACTTTATATAAATTTAGGTATTGCACCGTTGATACTATATTTTAATTTTGACTTTTATTTTATTTTGCGGCGATAGGAGAATACCTCATGTTTACATTTCCGCGCTTGTTTCAAATACTTATTTATGGGTTTGATCAACCCAAAATATTCTGCTATTCATATTGAATGGATTTTATTAAGTTGCCTATACTTACTACGAAAAATATTCAATTCACTTCTTTGTGTATCAGTTAATTTAACTTGAATGAACTTGCTTAATTTAATTTAAAGATTTCGAACTAACTTTACAAATTCTTTTGTTTTATACAATATAAAAAGAAAAAACTGCACAGAGAAGAACAGAAAACAATCGCGTATCGCACAAAGGGGAAGTCGACAATATCACGGGAACAGTGTTATAGTGTACCAGAAAGTTAAAGGCATAAATCTGTGGGAACGAGTTAACTAAACTCTTGCTAGCTTAACTATGAAGAAACTACACTAAGAAATCTCAAGACGGAAGATTCATTGCAAAAAAAATTCTGTATTACTCGATACCATTCTATTCAAACAAAAAGTAGTACCAGCACTCTCAGCTGAAGTTACAATCAAACTTACAAGCGAAATAAATGTGTAGTTTTTGAGTTGTATAGGTTTTAATAGATGGGATTTCTAACTAAAGATAATAAATGTAAATAATACTATATATAACTCCAGTACACAATATTATATACCTACTATGTATAACAATGATACGCTCCAAAACTACTACGATTTATGACTACTCTTAATAATGTGTAATTATACCGTATATTGACCTCTTATCTGCATAATGTCTTATGTAAGGTATTCTGTACAATGTCTTGTTATTATTATTATTAGTGATCGTCAAATTAAATAGTATTATGTTTAGCTGATACACCAAATTGTTTACATTTCCTGCCATAAGAATCTGTTTAAAACAGTCGATACCGGAGTGAACTTCATTGTTTCCTCAAAAACTATGTTAGGTATTCTTTGAATATAGAGTCTCTTCTAAATATGTTGATTCAGGACCAACATACAAAATAGGTTTAATCATATTTTGTTTGTCAAGTTCAAATATGTCCAGTAGCGTCTGCTACAGACGCATTCAACGAAAATAGCAAACCGACAGACAACCTTGCATCCTCTAATTCTTTACTATAATTTTTAATATACCTACTGATCCGCCAAAGTTAATTAAGATAACATTTTTTTGGGTAGAACATAATATGGCGTATTTTTGTCATAGGTATTATTTTCAAATATTCCTCCAGTATATATTATATATATTTTTAGCCATTATATTGACTTCCACCAATACCTACGGCACATGAGATAACGCCGATTAGGTACTTTTTTAATAATGACTGGAAAAAATAGTTTCCCTTTATCGTAATATAAAAAAAAAAAAAATTTTTTAAGTATCTACCAAGAAATCTAAAATTGATTTTTTTTCTTACCTTCCCCTCTCTGTGGTTTCGTTTTAGTCATCGTGAATTTCAAGGTCCTCTATATTCAATGTAAATTAGTGAGTCAAGAATTATACCACCAGAAATTTTGTAAAGAAATATGTAGGTAGGTATATATATTTAATATAAATTTAATTTTTCTAAAGCTAGAATATTCAAAGCGCTAACTTTGCCTTTGATGTTACAAACACGTGGACAAGACGTCTCCATCTATAAGCAAACACGACATTTCCCGTCTCTATCACACATATAATCAGTGTATAAACGTAAACGAAGACAGCCGAAAGCAATTGTATTCGAAGTGATACGCGTGTATTGTCATTTGTGTATTTTATTCTTATCTCAAAACTTGCTCACAGAAAGTTTAATGTTGCGTTTTACGATCGGTCAATTGTAGAAACAAAATTCTCTCGTCAGCAATCGTATGTCGATTCCATATTTATACAATTTTACAGTTATTTCTTAAACTAATATACCTAATAGGTATTTATAAATTATATACATTGCGGATATAGGGCTTCTGTTACCCAAGGTATTAGGGCAAGAATTTACCGGCCTAAAATATTCGTATTCAGTCATTCCGAATGTTTATAGGTATACGGAATTTATTCCGTTGGGAAAATACAAAATGAGTAGTGGTCTAGTGAGGTGATAAATCTTGTCGATGTCGTGGCGTGTCGCTTGTCGGGTTAAAAGCTCGATAACCGAGACGGTCGCACACCTACCCGCGCCAACAATAACATCTCGCTTTGTTTTATTTCCCAACTCGGTCCGCATCGCGCTCCGGTCAGATATCCGCCGAGTATTTTATGCATAAAAATATCGATGTATAATTGCTTCATTACGTCGGTGTGTTGGTGAGTAAAATATGTGGGAGTTGCGTACAGCAGGCTCCTTTTTGTTACAGAGAGATAGCTCTACATCACTAACTAATTATCATCTTCCGTTTAGGTTTATTATCCCAGTTATTGAGTCTTTGATATGTAGTTTCCAATTGCAAATTATATTGAAATTGTATTTTAATACAATGAATAAAATAATACATAGATCCTACTAATATTATAAACGCGAAAGTTTGTAAGTATGTATGGATGGATGGATGGATGGATGGATGGATGGATGGATGTTTGTTACTCTTTCACGCAAAAACTACTGGATGGATTTAGATGAAACTTTACAATATAGCTTATACATCAGATTAACACATAGGGTACTTTTTATCCCGGAATTCCTGCGGGAACTCTGAAATTAACGCGGGTAAAACCACGGGGCACAACTAGTAACAAATAAATAAAAAAATGAGGTATAATGGATAAACATTTCATTCGGTATTTCATTGATAAACAGTTTTCCACTCTAGTTTCATTGTAGAAGCTTATCTCCTAATAAACACCTAGGACTGGCTTTCAAAGGTTCATTAAGCTCTATTGTTTGATTTCAAGTTCATTTTCTTACCTCCACATCATGAAGAGAGTAACAACTTGTAGCAAAATGAACACCCTGTGAGCGACATTCAGAAAGCAAGCGAGTTCTCTGGTGTCTGTCGGGTCTCGCAGTGTCGCTATCGTTGTATCGCCTGTGCCACGCCGTTTGCTTTATGGTGCCAGCTCCGGTGTAATATTTCATGTGGTACGCACGCCATGATTCATTCTATGGTACTTTTTTAAGTTTTCGAACGTAACCTGTAATGAATGTGGATAAAAGATAAATAAAAAGGTTTATACCTACATACGTAAGAAATAATTTATCATTCGTAACAAGTAGGTATAGAGCATGCTTAGATTAAGTGGATAAATATATAAAAAGGCTGTGGATGGGTAATTAAAATTTATTCTTCACAGTAACAGCGGCACGACTCACTTCGTTAGTGTATGAACTAATGACGAAAAATCATGAATTGTAGCGTAGATAATCTAAAGCTTTCGTGGCTTAAAATTGAGCAGGCGGCCGCGCCTGCGCTGGTTGTCAGTTATAATTGGCTGAACTCGTCGACCGTGGGTGTCTTTTTTTTTTACTTTTTCTCCCTTCGCCGACATTACTCTTCGTCTCCCGTGAGAGACGTAAATTGTGAGCACACAGCCACATGGAAACAAGCCCTGATGTGATGTATGAATACATGAACGTGTTATGTTTTATTAAAATTCATATTTCGATGTTGGCTAACGGTCGACGTGACGTGCGATTTTCAAAGGAGCGAAAAATTTGGCATTAAAATTGTCATACGCAATGTTTGCCCTATCTTTTATAGTCAAAATAGATCAAATAATATCAAACTTGATGGTCAGTGACAGTATAGACAGTATCTAAATAATGATGTGTATGAGAACTTATTATTTCCATCTGAAAAGAGCAGATAGTTCAATTTATCTAAATAGATAATAATAAAAGATACCTTAATAGATGAGTATGTACCTAAGTTTTTTCTTACTGCAAGCCGAACTCAATTTTAAAAAATGAAACAGCTTAACTTAAGCTGCAGTAAATATTAACCACAGTTTCTTTCTTCGCAAGCTTAGCCGGAAAAACCTGCAACTGCAGGCTCCTAATAAATTAAATATATCCTTATTTACTAGTCACTCATTAAGTTTGTTAAGATTTAGATCTCACCTCACTTTGATTTGTACTTATATATTTTCTATACATTTTTTAACCTTTTTATGCTACTGAAACTTTGTATATAACTAAGCTAGAGATATTTTTTTTTACTTATATGAATGTAAATGTATATGTAACTGTATAAATATAAACCATTATGATAGGGATTTTTAATGGATCAGAGAAGCTTAATTTAATCATAGTTTATTTAGTAACTGCATAATACTTAATAGCGATTTGTTACAAAATTATACAAATCTTTCAGTTTTGATGAAAAATACTAATTAAAAAACCAGACACATTCTACCGTAATCAATTATTTCCTTGGTATTGCTTATATTAAGATAATTGATATACCTAATATATTTTTTTGTAAACATATGGAAGACACTAACTCCCAAAATACAAGTTTTCCGAATTTTGGAAATTTTTATCTACTTTTGTTTTTATACTGTTGATCGCAATAGTGTTTTATTATTATTATTATTTAGGTACCTATTATTAAAATCAGTTGACAACGCATGTTGGTTTATCATCACATACCTACTTGACCCCACTTCACCCCCAATGACTGCACTTGATAGTATTACGGCTATTTTAAGTAGACCTTCCTCATCCCTTTAACCAAAAGGACCTTCTCTGTCCTCGGGGGAGAGTTTATCCAGTACTGCGAGTCAAAATATATTTGTGGTCTGAAAGTAGGTACTATTCTAGAGGAATTGTGACACATCACAACTGAACTAAAATTACAATTAGACGGTATGAAAGACATTTAACTCTTTATCGTTAATTGCTTTGACACAAGACAGTGTTATGTTTATATTTGCTTTGATTGAGACTTGTGTAGTCTAATTTGTATAGATTGCATATTGTGGAAGTAATGTTATTTTGTAATTCATACATTTAAAATTTAAGTAGACCGGTGATTATTTAAAAAGTTAGCTAGGTAAAAATAAAAATTAAATAAATCTCGAGTTAATGACATAAAGAGCATTTTTTCCTTACTATTACGATGAATAAATTAGACGATCTGATTGTAGGTAAGAGGCCGTAAAACAGCCAATTTAAATTCCATCTAGGACGTACCTATCTCGAACGAACTTGGTCGATCCGTCACGCTTCCCTCTAATAAATCCTTCCGGATCCTTCCCCGTAACAGCATAAATAAAGAGGATCTTGTTAAAAACTCGCGGGGAAAAAATGTCGGCGTTTTCCGCCATTTTTAAAACCGAGACGCTCCCCTTAAGGAGGTTTCCTGTTTCATAAATATGCAGATATGCGTTCACCTGGGCTAAAGCGACCAAATTTAGCGGCCCAATTTATCGTTACAAAAATATTGTAAATACCTCGCGGTACATCCCTACGTGAGCTCAAATTTATAGATTTGTAGGCTGGCGTGCTTTTGCATAAGTAGGTTTTAACGTTCGCTCATTTACGTTGTGTACGCACGGCCTTAGCGTAAACGATTTGTTATTATCTGATAATGACTAGTAGCTGTTGCAGTTGCTCCAAATAAAAATTTTACATGAGATTGTCGGTGAAATTAATTTGAGTACCTACCTACAGTGGGTAACTGGATAAATTTTAATTTCATATTCGAAAAATTGATCAATTTTAATAAGATAAGCACAAATATTCCTATGCTTTATAACAATCAAGTGAAAATTTGTTATAAAATGATAGAGTTTTGTAATAGTTTTTAAATTGGGTACCTACTTAACCTGCCTACTTGTAATTTACAAAGAATTGTAAATACATTTATTAATAGGTATTAATATTTGAGTAGGCATACGTTTGAAAAGTTTAGGTACCTATTAGGTATTACCTCCATATTATTATTTTTTTAATAGGTATGTAAAAAATGTCAGAATATCTGTATAACCCGTTGTTTTGTATAAGTATATAAGTATATTTTAGGAGTTCTAAAACGAATAAATTAATAAAGATTAGAGATTATTTATGATAGTTTAAAAAAAAACGTATGTATCATTCAGCCATAGATGAAGGTTGTTTTCTGATCCTACGCATCTGCTCGCTGTCGGTGAGTACACTTACCGACGCTTCACACTCGCCATACTTCGATCAACGCTCGTTGGATAAGTCAAAACATTACATATATCTAACTCAAACATTGCATAATTTTAAAATAGCAGGTGTTGAGAGCCGTTTTACGAGGCAAAATGTATATTAATATTATAAAGAGGAAAAAATTTGTAAGTTTGTGAATTGTGAGTGTAAGTTTGTGACGTTGTAGGGGGTAATCTCTTGATTTAGGTACTAAATTTAGTTTGAAAATTCTTTCACTTATAGGAAGCTAGGGTAGTCCTGAGTGACATAGGATATTTTTTATCCCAAAACGAAATTACCGCGGGTGAAACTACGGGGGACAGCTAGTATTATAGGTACCTATAAATAAGCTTCGTTATTTAACAGTGTCAAATGTGGAAAGATTTAACTAATGCCGGAACGACATAGTTATATACCCGCTAAATTATGCAGGTACCTACCTACATCAATGATTCGGTTAATATAAAAATAATAAAATTATATCTCCTTTATATATCTAATTATATCTATTATATCTTAATTAAAACTTATTTTTGATAACTAATAGTAGTATTTCTAGAGACTTAGCATAATCATTTTTTTTGGATTGAAATCACACCATGTTCTGATATTTTAAGAACACCTTACTACTTCATATACCACCTTACCACCTAAACCTGTAGTAATTATTATACTTAATTTGCCTACTTATTTTTCACAAAAATCCGACAGTAAATACTGCGCCAAAAAGTTATGTTACTCTCTATTTCATGATTTTAGATGACAAATATGGTAAAGCCATTAAATAAAATTTGCTCTAAGTATTTTAACGAAATTAATGTTGCTTCTTATATACAGTAGGTAAGTAGAATAATTATTTATTAAGGTAGGTGCTTAGTTAGGTTTTTCAGGTTTTTTTCAGAAGTTCACGTTAATGAGGTGAAATTTTAAAGGGGAACTAAAAAGCGAAAGAGTGTTAAAAACGACCGTGCACGCGAGCTATAAGTTAACTCTCTTTTCTGTATCAAAATTATATTATCCTTATTATTGTAAATGCATATAATAATTGTGTATTGTCCTATTAAATACCTGTTAATGTTGAAATTAAGAAAATAAAAATATAGTAAAAATATAAATGCAAATGTGATTTTGTTTGTTTGTTTGTTACGCTTTCCCGCTCTAACTCTTCAACCAATCATGAAATTTTACATACTTACTTGTTGTAAGTGGTATAGAAATTTTTTTACCTCAGAATTTTCCAGGAATTCTTACATTAACACAGGAAACAAGCCAAGGAGTAGCTTACAGTTCCATGAAAATGTAAAGTAGGTATTAAGTAAATTACATACATATTATTTGTTGTTCTTAATTTTTCAAGTTAAACCAAATATTAGGTAGGTACATAAAACTGGTGTAAGAGCACTTTGAGAGATTTCTATAAAATAAAGTAAAAATTTCAGCATATTTTAAGAGTTTGTATGTTTATAGGAAGGAAGGATGCACCAAAAATGAAACAGCGTTCTGGTGAAATTTAAATTTATAAATGAAGCTAAAGAAATAATTAAGAAATACAAATTATAAAGATTTTTTATAATTACTTTTATTATAAATTACTTTAATTATCAATATTGTTCTTTATAATTAAAATTTGTACTGTATTATACAATTATTACGTTAACTTCATTATCTATAATAAATTTAAAACTATTTTAAGTTTGATCCGGTCGCACGTGCCGGAACTTCCTAATTTTAAGTTTGTAGGATTATATACAATACTATTGAGTAGCTGAATACGGGAAAGATCATTGTGATATTGTTCCTGTTTATCCTTGGATATCGTTACTTTGCAGCCTTACACCTTGTGTAAGTTTGACAATAACCGTGATGTAGGTACCCATAGGCAACCAGGGCGGTTGTAAGTGTAGGCACCCGTTAATTCTGCGTTCGCTGGCCCGCTTTGAATTTGCATTTTGCACGCGTGATAAGTGGTCGGGATTACACGGGATACCCACCAACAGGCTCTGTTTGTCCTGAAATAAAGGGATATTAAACTTTTTTCATGGTAATTTGGGTCACCTTCAGGAGGAACGGTTGTTGTAAATTTGTTTAAGTAGGCTTAAGTCCGGTCCGTTTGTGTAAATTTTTGGATGCCCTTTAACATGTGTTTATTATATAATTTGTGTCAGACATAAAGGGCTGTGTATTAAAATTAAGGATGATAAACCTTTATCAAAAATGTGGAAAATAAAAAAAAACATATTAACCTATTTTATGTACCTACCTATAACTGAGCAGTTAATAATTTAGATACTAGAATGACATAAATAGGTCAATGTCTCTCAGTCAAACTGAATTCTGGGCACGTGAATTTTAAATATGAATTAAATGAAAGCATCTTTGATCAGCAAAAAAGTAATTGCCTTACCTTAAAGTCACATTCAAATAATATTATCTATTCAAAGTTGGCCCCTGAGTATGGCTCCTTTTGAGGTCAGCTATTATTCTATCGTTACCTACAAAGTAGAGGTATAAACTTTGTAGGAAGTAATCTCTGAAATTCCCGAAACAATTCATAAAAATTCTTTCATTAATAGGAATCTTGGAAAAAAGAGTTCTAAGGGGAGTCCAGAAATTCACACGGAAATAATGGTGGATGCAACTATAGGATCTAGATACCTACTTTTCATCCAGATACAGAGAGTTCTTTAAGAAATCCTGAAATTAACGCAGTTGAAACTGCGAGGAGAACATCGGGTAGTTTGACTGTTGACTTTGTAGGAAAGAACTATCAAATCTAAAAGATTGTACCTGTAGGTAGGTACATGGTTTGTTGCATCTAATAAATAAAAATCAATGTTTATTAATTTATATTTTATGCGCTGCTTCATCCGGTTGCAATAAAATTTTGCACTTTGGCATAGGTAGGTATTAGAACTTCCTGCGGAAATCCCGATTATAAGATCCAAAATAGATATTTAATCAGAGGCAAACAAAAGGATTTCTCCCAGACAACCTTACCTACATGTAACTTCTTTCAACTGAAAGAATCGTCGTCATAATAGAGTTAAATATACCTAATACCATGTGATTATAATATGTTACAAGCAGACACCACCAACGCAGTCGCGGCTTATATCCAAAATTTCTCTACTAAATCAAACCGTTTCGTTTCGCTTCTTTTGCCCGAGGAAGTCTTGGCACTGAAGGTATTTTATCTATGCAATGCAAAACTTGCAATGCTCTGTTGTTGAGTAAATAGACTACTTAATGTACTTTTTATAAGGTTATACATAAAAAAACCTATTAGTAGGCATTTTTATGTAGGTACAACGAATATACAATATAAATGTAATTATTCCAACATGTAAAAAGATATACTCTAAGTTATACTATACCTACATGGAAAGATTTAAATAAAAAAATAAATATAATATTATAATAAACTTACTTATACTTAACTGCCTACTGAAATCATTAACACATAATTATAGCCAAATTATAGTTTTCTGTGTAATTAACACAAAACATAAATAGGTCTCCAACTATTTAACACACTTGTCTTAAGTATACTAGGCATTTTATAGAAATAATAAAATTAATCCAAGAAACCTTTATAATCTATTTGAATAATACATTTTTGAAACAGTTAGGTAGGTACCTATTTATCTCTACATCTTCTAACTCATAATTAAAATGTAATTGTTAGTTATATTCTAATTTTATTACTTCATGTATCTAATATTTAAAATATAAAATACATTCTTACCTACTAATTCAATTTGAAATTTAGGTTTTGTTTCAATTAGAAAGAGGTAGGTAGGTACATGCACTTACACGTATTGCACAAAAAATAATTTATTGGTAAGTCTGCAATCAATAATATCAAATCATTTCACTGACACATCTATACCTAGGTAGATGATAAAAAATGTTACACATAAATTTCTTCATTTGATTTCTTGCTGAAAAAAGTGGCAGTTATCATTATTAATGATGGTATAAGAATATTAATAACTATTATTGCTTCATTGTAGGTTAACCAGTTGGATTACTCAACATCTTAATAATAAAATAAAAACCATTAAGTGAGTGGCCGATTTAATTAGTCACTGTATACTTATCTAACTAATTAAAATCTGTATCTGTTTTTATGTTTGCAGAATTTAATTTTTTTAAATGTTTTTCTACGCATGCGCAGTTCATTAATGCGACGCGACGGTGTCATTGGTCGAGTTCAGCTAAAAAGCCGACGGCGTTGTTTGTTTATTTCTCTATTAATTTGATGAAAAACATTTCTATAATACTAATTATGCCTCTAAAATATTTCCATTGTATTAATTTATATCATACCTAACACCCACAAGTCGTAGAGAATATTAAATTAATAGTAGATAGTTATGATAACGAAAATATGAGCATACCTACCTACTCTACTAGCTATTTTTAGAGAATTAATTATTTTATCCTCACTCAGTTAAGTAAATATAATTAAGCTACTACAATAATACCTACTTTTAGGCAGGTTAATAAGCATTTAATAACTGTCAGAATTTAATTTAAAAGAATGATGTGAGATTTTACACTTTTATATCCTCATTATTTACAAAAAATACTGTTTTTAAATCTATTATCTATTTAAGTCACAATTTAATTATTTCAAGGCTAAAGTGTAGTTATTTAACGTATACCTACTACAATAAATTGGATTGTTTATTGTTTATAGGAATCATATTAAAGCATCTCACCAAAATCTAGTAGGTAGGTAGGTACAATTGAGATTTTAGGTAGATAGGTATTTTTAGAATACAGCTGATTGAATGTAAAAAAAAATCAATTTATAGTATAAAATAATATAATTTAGACAGTTTATTATAAATTATATAATATCAAATAAAATATAACAGTATCAATATAAACTCAATGATATTATAAGCATTGTATAAACTACAATAAGTGAACTGAACTTAGCTTTATGTTGCGCCGAGTCCTACCTACTTGACGTCACTAAGCAAGCAATTGGCACTGGAGAAATTAGGTATTTGACGGAAATATTTTATTGTATACAGTAACGATAGGTACCTTTAACTTTTCACAATATTTATTTTTAAATAGTAACACAAAATCTATGAGAAATATCACAAAAACATGGGAAAAATAAAGACACGTCACGTCATTCCAATATGTTGACAAAGAGGGCGCTTTTGACGCGTCATACAATACAATATGGCGATGGCATCGCGCGTTTTGATTGGTTCCACCACGCATTGACATGAAGTTGCCTGCGACACGCGAGCGAGATGGATTTATGGGATAACGCGGCGCCAATGAAAGACGACGAATGTATACGAAGGGAAGTAGGAAAGTTCATTTGTATGCCGGCGTTGTTGTGGACCGGTTTTGTCAGAGGCGTTTACGAAGTGCGTGTATGTGCGCAGCAGCTATATATGCTGAGCGCAGGTAAAACTCATGCTGACCATATAAAATGATGCATTGGTGAATCTTGGCACGCGTTGTTGGATATTAAATACAAAATTGTAGTTTGTATGGTGTTCATTATTGCGATTTTGTTTTTGAAATTGTTTTTTATTTTATCCCTAAACAAATGGTTTTTTTACCTATTTACCGACATGTCGTGGCCACATATAATAATAATTGATCAATTAATGAATGATGTAGTCACATCATTATAGATGTCACCATATTGTGTGTTTCGTGCGTAGCCAGCCGCTATAGGTAGGTACTTCGCTGCCCTCGCTCGACTCGCGCGACTTGGTCTCTAGTACAAACCTAATCTAACCAAGAATATCGAGGTGCTCTACGCCCTGCCTAAAGCCAAAAAGTACCTACCTAGTTGTACGTGGACACTATACTTAAAATCAGTTTATGATATGATCGACCATTTCATGAAATGCAACTATTTCATGAAATGGTCGGCTACATAAGTCACTGTAAGATAGAAGTATAGGCTCTTAAAATATATTTTTATTTCACAGAAAGATAGTTAAATAATTAAGTACCTACCTGCAACAGCAATTTTTATATGAATTTTAATATTATTTTAATAACAAATATAAGTTTAATTTACGTATCATGAAAATATTCAATTCACCTATTTAGAAATCAATGCAATTAATTAAACGCCAGCCACACCCAAACTATACTTACGATGAAGCGGAAGTGACAATATGTGACGCAAAGAAAAAAGGCGACGGCAGCTCAAGCCCAATGGGCTAAGATAAATTTATTTTGTCGTGTAACTAGCAATAAATATGCTAATTCGGCACTATAACGTCCTTATGTCGCCTAGCTGCTCCGCCGTTGAAAGAGTGAAAAAGATATCACAAAATTGCACTGCGCAATGCTCTTTTCAGTCATACAACCTTCAGGCAGAATCACGCAAAAGCTTACTTTGTTTTATTCTATAGAGAGTCGTAACTTTTGCCCGTCGAATTTATGGAGTTACGTCTTTCTGATGTGGAGTGGCAGTTTTATCGACCTCGGCAACTACTAACCCAATAAATTTTGGTGTTTCGCTTAGTGAATCCATTCGCTGAACGAATGCATCGTCCCAGATACGAAAGTGAGAGATTTGATTGAAATGGTTCATTTTATATTGATTAAAAACTCCTATACAATCGTATTAGTGCCGCTTAACATCAAAAGTTGACGGAAATGCAGTTATTTTGAATACAAGTAAAAATAAAATATAGATTGACTACTAGGTATACCAATAAGTCAGAAAATTAAACATGAAAAACGAATTTAGAACCACCAGAATGACAAATCTATAATATTTCACACGTAGGTATACAATGTATGTAGGTACCTATCTACCTACTTAATTGAGATAATTTAATACAGTCGTAAGCTTAATTGAAACTGCGAAATGAATACAATCAAAACCAATATTTAATTAATGGGCAAACCTTAATTAACTTGTATGGTATCGGCGGCGACTCCAAAGCTCCTCCAGATAAAAGGAGCCATCTGCATTTCGATATTCAAATTATTTCCCAAACGTGTTCTCCGTATGCGTTGAAGGGTTATTTTAAAACTGTTTGCATCACACTCACTCCTGCGCATTTGAATTCAGTAAGAATAGCACACCCTGTTCCGTTTGGAATTCCTGAGCATCGAAAGGGGAATATAATAAGTATCAAACGAATTCATATGGACGGCCCAACAAAAAAAAATCACATCACAAAAGTTTGCCTAAACTAACCTTGTTAAGAGATTTCTGGATAAAAGGGTACCGTTTTTTAGTATCGTAACGATTGTCCGCCAGATCGGATAGCTCGAGCGACTGTGCTTAGCCTACTAGTGATTTTTTAAACATTTTTACTTAAAATATCACATTTTTTTGGCTTGGACAAGAGAAAGTTTGTTTTTGTAGCGCGCATACAAAGGTAAAAAGAAGTTGTTTTTTGATCTATTGTTATGGTGAAAGTTTTGACGACTATTGTTAAAACCTTTTTATTTTGAAGAGTAAAATTGTTCGACAGGTGACGATTATTTTAGTTGACTCTAAAGTTTTTGATAGAACGCATGTGTATTACCTACTTAAGTGAGTGATAAGTAACATATACCTAATAAGTAAATATGGTGAAGTGCATTCAATAAAAACTCACTATAGTGTATAGTGAACGTGATGTGAAACCGGTTTACTATCAGGTACGGTAGGTACCTACTTGCTTATCTACAAAATGATCCCTTCATTAGTAACTGAGCTCTAGTTGTGTTTGGTTTTTCTGGTACAGTCTGCAGAGAAAATATTTGGGCAATTATTACTGGTATATTATCCAGAGTCTAGAGAAACATCAGCTTATATTAAAATTCGTAAATATATAAAGCATCGTCATATAATTAATTTATGACATTTTATTCTTATTAAGTTGTATAGATAAATTGAACTAAAGAGAAATTAACTACGCAGCATTGTCCTTCGGGATTTCATCGGTAACTTCTACACATATGAACCGTCGTCGTCTATGAAAAATAATCGAAAAAGCTAATCGTTCAATTTATATAAACAACTTGACTACACTCTATAGCTGCCTATCGAGTAAGAGTTTTATGAATTTCAGTTAGGCATATGGCTGGTGCCTTTCGGAATTCTTTCGGATTCTCTCTGTAATCCAAAAAGTATCCTAAAGGTTATGTCAGGACGTAAATATACATATGCCAAGTTTATGTGCAAACCCGTCCAGTACGTAATTTTTTATGCGATGCACATTCAAACAAATCGATAAACAGACTTGTTCGAAAAATAATAGGTAGGTACTTACATAGAAAAAGTTTTTGTCGGTCATCCTTTATAACGCCTCCGCAATTATTTTTTTCATGTCTAATTTACAATTTAGTTTAGTGTTGTCATATTTGTAGGTACCTACCTACATGAGCCACCACGCTTCACTCGGGTCTTTTTAAAATTGGGGTTTTTTTATTATATTTTTATTATATCAATTCAATATTTTTCATAAGTACCAAATCTAATTTTTACCGTCATCTCGTAGAGTTTAGATGTTCTAGTATGATAAAATTAAAGCGTTTTTCATATAGAGTTGCGATTCCATCCCCAATTATGGTAAAGCACGGAACAGCGTCAAAAGCTAAATGGTTGGAAACACTTCTTCTGACTGTATCCTACACAGCTAATGAAAAATTGTAAACGTACCGGGTTTGATGCAAACAAAAATTTCGTCGGATAAAATTCATCAAGAGCGACAGCTGAGTATAAATTTTTTTAATCTCGTTCATGACCATGTTGTTTCCACGGTACAAATTAGTATCGTGTTAGCGATTTTTTTTTGTTACACTCACGTTCAAACATTGTTTAGTATTATTCGTTTCATTTGGACAACTTTTCTCGTGTAGTAAATAAAAATACCTACGAGACGCCAGATATGATGTTGTTGTATTTATTGGGTTTTTGCCAAGTTAACTAAGTCACCAGTTGTATAGCTATACCTACGCGTATCTCTACCGCTTCTCTTTAATATAAATGAGTCTCACAATTCATAATAAACTCACTGATATACCAAACCATCAGCTTATACGTGTATATGTATACCACCTGAGTATTATGAATTTATAATAAAAATGTTCAATATTGGAAAATTTAATGGTTTTTACTGACAAAATTTCATTTTTAATGTGCAAAATGCATTACGTGAAACGACTCTACCGGGATTTATAGATGTACCTACACTGTACAATTCAGAACGAATTACGGTTGCTTAGTCAAGTCTTCAATTTTGCTGTATAAATATAATTTTATGAAACCAGGGTGGTTACTTCTAATTATATATTTGACTCATGACGATGTATGCAGCCAAAAGCCTTGAAAAAATTGCAGAAGACTTCTCCCAAGCGTCATGAATAATTTTAAACTACACTCCAGCATCGGATGTAGAGTGATCTAAATCAAGTTAAATTGGTTTTTGTGCATGAGATTATAATATTTCAGTAATTTAACCTAAATTATCTACTTCAACGAATTTTTTTTTACTAAATGTGGGTAGTTCAATAACCGAGACGAATGCTAACCTACAATCCATTTTATTTTACCACTCTATGAATTAAACTTTAACTCATATTTTCATTTTCATATAATTTTCGACATCGGTATTATGTCTCAAGGTCAAGTACTTATGGCTTCTATTTGGTGACCAGTCATTCATGTGAATGTGTTGAACGCTATTACGCACATGTAGATAGATATACAATGGAGGATAGATGTGGAGGCGCTTAATTAAAGTTGCTGAGCAAAGCAAGCGAAACGTAAGCATTTAATTTATATCCCTGCAGTCAACTCGCGGGTTCTTCCTTTGTGGTACAAACACTATAAGCGTAGCAGGCTAGCGTCAATGTAGAGGCGTTTTATATTTGTTAATTTGCTCACTTAAAACGTATGTTTATTTAATATTGAGGCTCCTTTTTTTCAAATAATTAATTGTTTGAAGCATAGCTCGTATAATTTAAATTATATATACTTATTATAAATTTTAACTTCACTAATTAAAATACGAAAATATTACTATGCCGTATGTGATTCATAATGTACTTTCCGATGGAAGATTATTGCTTGTACCATATCGTAATGTATTGTTCTGGAAAAAACTTGCCTTACAAGAATAGAATAAAAATTTTAAATGACTAACTATAGTTACTACTAACTAATACTAACTTAGCAAACGCAATTATTTATGTGCTTAATTGATTGTATACAACATAAAAGGACGTGTGATTCGCCGCCGTTTCCACTTCATTTGTGCTGTTGAATTATTTATATACTTGCTGTACCTATATTCATTGTAAAAACTCTATTTTTCATTTAACAATGCCATAAATCAGTGATTAATTGAAAGTATACACAAGAAAATTAATCAGATCAGTTTTTATCAACCTTTTTAATTTAAACTGCTAACTGAATTATATTATATTTCTTATATTTTTGCAGTGATGTTTATATTTTTTTATTGTACAATTATTCATATATAAAGTTTAGATATCCATATAGTTATTCGTAAATAATAAAGGTAAATGGATGAATCTAATTTAAAAAAACAGTTACTTCCCAGTTAACCAATCTTAGAACAGTTTTACAAGATATATTATAAAGTTTAAAATCTGATGTTCAAAATAGGTACCTTTGTGCAAGTATTATTTTCTTAGAAACTGAATAAGTACTTGACGGTGATTAGTCGTCCGTGCTATTTTACACAACCTAGCAGAGCCATACCACGTAATGCAAACCAACATGTAATTAAGACTGGAGAATTTCTCAAACTTAGAATCTAAAGTTACCTATTATACCCAAAGGCAAAATAATTGACCACACGCATACAAGTTTCGCTACTTGATTTCCCAGTAGCCAAATTACAAAGCAGGCCACAACTGTACCGTGAAATGCCACTATTTAATTAAGGTTCATACCACAACAATATCTATGTAAGCTAGAATTTACACTAGAAATCTTTGTAATCAGAAACTCTTAAAGAAATAAAAATCAAACTGGTTTTTTAACTTTTAGAATTCAAGAATTATAAAACTGTCATATGTGTTATTACGGCCATAAACTATAGATTGATTTCTAGAATAATACACTAGCTAGACTCTTTTTACTACTGAAACGAAGTTCATGTAAGAACTTCGAAATTCAGGTGAGGGTAACCGCGGAAAAACAGCTAGATAAGAATTATAAAATATTCCACCACGTTAATTATACCTATAGGCATATAACACTTGAATTCCTATAAATTTCGCCGGGTTGGTCCTTCTCTAATTAAATCCATACCGGGCAGCACCAACAAGCACTATCGATGCGCTGCAAGATATTCAAATAGGTACATCTGAAGTCCTATTATTATTGGACCGTGCAGACTTTACGTAGTTATCTGTTATTGTAAATTGAGCTGTATTGCCTGTGAATTAAAATTTCTTAACATTTAAATAGGGATCGTAAGAAAATTTTAATTAACCATTGTTAAACTTTTCGTAGACCCCGCTAGCGGCCGACTACGAGTCCTACTACGTCGTAGACCTAACCTATGAAATCAATGTTTTTTTAATTCTAACTAAAATTGTACGAATATTATTGACTATTTTTGAACTCTAGCTGATTGTTATGTTCAATGTTCATATATCATGGTAAACGAGCTTTGTGTTAAAAAAAATATTAAAACAAGCCGCTGTTACCCTGTCGTCACTTCCCACAAGTGGTTCCCCGAATGGGACATCTATCGTGTCACACTCGACTCTTCACTGGCTTATGTCTGGCAATGGGCTATTTCCCTTCATATTTTTCTAAATTAAGCCTTCCGTTATACAATGTATTGTTTGAAATATAATATTAAACTTCGTTTGTAATGATAAATGTTCGCAATTTGTTCCTTCGTAATATTTACCTATTTAAATATTTTCAAAAATATTTAAGGGAGTTTCTATTTAATAAATGATGGCCTGCACTTATACGTATGTACCCGTTTGATTGTAGGCAGCATGCAGTACCAAAGTCATTTTTGCAATACCTACTTAATATAAATAGTAGCGTGTCATTTCACCCGCGTTTCCTTTTTTCCACCCCTAAGAGGATTACTTATTTATAGTAAATTTCTTAAGTTTTTAGACTTAACAGTATGAAATGTACCTACCTACCTTGATATTTTTAAGTCAATTCGTACCTACCTACCTCCGTGTATATAAATACAGCTATATAAATACTTATTTAGTTCAACTAATACGAAGATCTGTGCTTTAAATTCCTTGTAATATAAAATTGGTGTCATTCAACGTCATAAAACACGACCTGTGATAACGGTGACAGCATGGGTGCAAAAAAGTTTGGGCAGTAAAACTTAGCTTCATATTTTATCTTTCGTATGCAAAAGTAGAAATGCGTTTGGGAAAATAAAAGAAGTAAGTAGGTACGCAACGCGGCTGTTGATTAATACATTAAAGGAAACTTGGTCTTGCAACGAGCCAGCGAGAACCGGCAAAAGTTGTTTTAATCTTTCTATCTATTTATGGTTATCTATCCGCCTATCTACCTTTTGTTGTATAATCTATGCACATCTGCTGCAAGAATTACTAATTTAGCATGCTGTATTAATTATTCTAAGTTTTTATACCTATTTATATAAGTATTATGTATAACAATGTTAAATTAATTATCTCTTATAGCTTTCTTTATTGTTATAAATGAACATTCTAGACAAACCAACGGAGAGCTCAAATAAGCCATGCCACCACCATTAAAAAGTAAGTACTTACCTAACTAAAAATACGTAAATACTATATTTACTCAAATTTAATTATCACCCGTGCAATTTTTTCTGCAATACGTGATTTTTTTTGTTAATTTAGAAGAAAATAAACAATACCATTTATTATCTTGCGATTTGTATTGGCTAAAGAAAATCGTCAAGTTTTACATACGGCCGAGGTAAACGTACCACTCTTGGGAGTTAGCGCATAAATTGGCTCGTTCGTGATGCAGTGCCGTGTTGAATATGTATATAGGTGCGCTCCCTTCCGTACTTCTCATTTTACTAATAGATTTCCCTTTGATTAAATTTGTATACGTTTTATTCATACGACCGAGGCCACTATTGTTAGCCGCCCGCTTAAATCACCGGTTGTGGCTTTTAGTGTGTTTTATTCCACATACAAGTATATGTTATTGCATAAACAGCGTCGCTTACTGAATACGCTTTTGGAAACTGAACGTCTTTGAATTAAATCTTGTATTAAAGGAGAGAGGAACTGAAAGGAATAGTTGTATAAACGACGGCTGAAAAATCGTATTTATCTCCTACATTGCAGTAGGTAATATAGCCTTTAGTCATATTGACAATTAATACTTATCATTAACCACTATCAAATAAATCTTTTATATGAATCTGTGTAGCTTAAAATTATATTATTATAAATCAATAACCGGTATTCTCTTGGCATTCAGCGTTCGTTGAGCGAACTAACATCGAGGTATCAGATATTTTTAATGACTTTATTAATTTGAGCCTTAGCTCACACCCGCTTATTATTATAATTTAGACAACTCTGCATAAAGCTTGTTGGTTGAATAAAGACATCAACTTGCCAAATAACAAGTTTGCCATTCATAATATTTTAGTATAGGTACGTACCTACTCAATTTATGTGCGTTTACTTAAGCTAGTCTCGGTGTTTTTATGCTAAAAGTTTATTCGGAAACATAGAGTTTTATCAAGGAGGCATTTTCAAGTCGTTTACTGCATTATGTCATCTATAAATAAATTTCATTTGCAAGGCGATGTGATAAGGTATAGAGGTTACAAATCATAGCATTATTTGGTATGCAAAAATGCGAGTGACGATTTCGTGACGGCAGCCCATGGCCCGACTACCAGCCATGTTTATTACGTGTTTACTGTTCATATACTACTTTTGCTCGACAACCACAACTCAAATCGTATCTTAATTTTAATGAGGGATAAATTAGAAACTAAATATACGCTCGCATGACTCCATTTTTTCGCGTTTTGACAAACTTCAATTTAGGCATTATACCTAAGCTGTCTGGGTATAACTGACTAGGTATAATTAAGATTTCCGTTAATTTCATCTTCTCTAATAATTTTTTTCCGTCTGAAGTCCAATATATGCACACTTTTTACATTTTGAAAATGTTCATTTGTTTGTTGATTTAAAGGTGGAAGGACTAAGGTTGATGTGCTAAAAACAGTTACACAACCGCCGGAAAGAGCCATTTATCTTGGAAGCGGTTACATTAAATTTGAAGGTAGGTATCCTTGCCGCATTGGAGACATTAGGTAAAAGTTTTCAAACCATAACAGCGAACTCTTAGCACTCATTGCTCATTCAGAGAGCGTGTTTCGCTGGAGTTGAAAATTGTAGGCGGCGCTGAAAAAGTGTCAATTCATCATAACAAAGCCCGGGGCTCGAGACCAAAGTCCCCCGAATAAATCTCACTTCCATACTTTCGCGTGGAGAAAACGACTGCTTTATGTGATCCTTAAGGCTGTATGGATTTGGGAAAATATTTCCACTGCGTGCTAGCCCCCGACAAATGAAGGAGCATTACGCACATTAGAATGTGTGAAAGGGCCCATAGGCGTTTTTATTGTTATGCGAAGCAATTCGTTTAAAAGCGTATGCCGGTTGCTCTAGCACATACGAAGTACCTATTTGCTAATATACGTATTATACTCGTTTTATTAAGCTAAAGTACCTTTTCAAGTATTTATCCGAAAGGTTAAGTAATAGAAAACAAGTGAAGTTTTTAATTTACAAATACACGAATTTGTATTCTATCCAATTTCAGTCCAGTATCGTTTAAATTTAAAGGGATAATGGTGCGATATTTTTTGCTATGCTTCTAAAAAGTCAATAGGTATAACTAAATTTATTACATTTTTAGGTTTATTTATAAGTCTCGTTGTACCTACACACCTGCTTAAAGACTTTTTCTACTCCTATACGTAGGTACATATACTTTTTATTCTCAATTCCGATGGTTACGCGTATACCATACACGTGATAAAATAATAAATGAAACTGTATACGTTTATATATACAATATGTCTACTAGGTTAATGTGAGCGAACGTCCTTAAGGGCAGCGCCCGCGCAGCCGGCGCGCCTCATTAGGCAGTGAGTCCTTATCTCCCTCCACTGTCCCTCCAGCCTTTACAATGCCCGCTAAGCCTGCATGTCTCTCGCGTTCCTGATGCCCATTCCTGTGGATATTTCTATTGCATCTATCGAAAATACATATGAAAACCACTACGCAGATATTCTCGGTTTGGAAATAATGCATTGTGTGCTAATTTATATACGTTTTCGTACGATTTAAACCAACCTCAAAAAAATTTAATTTCTGAATTTATCAGTGTTTTTTTAATAAATATAAATAGAGACTGTTTCCGTTTTTTTTACATTTTTAAGAGTTTATCACTTCAGGATGTTCTCTTACAAAGGTTATCTTATCTAGTAGGTACCTATACATCTCGTCATAAGTTTGAAGTTTTACATTTTGTTATATAAATGTAGTGCTTGCATTTCACTATTCGGTTTTGAACGCAACTGGTATTCGGCTTTTGGGATTCATCCATAGTGTGAGATCATCTAAGAAAAGTCACAATAGTAAGCACAACGTATAAGGCCTTGCACAAGTTCTAGTTAAATTGGAAGCCTCGTGGGCGATGTCGTGATTTGAATTGAATTAATTATGAGCTGTGTCGCTCACGAACTCCTATAGGAAATGCAAACGAGATGGGAAAAATTAAATATATTTTCACCGCTATTTCTTGGATGCTGCGCCTTATCTCGAAACTGGGTTCAATAAACTAGCGAACGCGACTGTAGCGCCTTGCGACTGAATCGTGGCCCCACAATTTATGCGACACAATAACGCATACAGGTGTCGGGACTCCCGGCGCTCCTTCAAATAGCCGCCGATGGAAGCTAAGTAGGTAAGGGGCTCGTTATATTCGAACATTCAAGCATTAGATAAAAGCGTACTCTTCCGAGATAGCTCTACATATTCCAACCCCAATTACGATTTATTCAGTCTTTAAATGGGCATCAGTAATGATGTACAGTGCGGATGCCTTTTTCTCGCACAATCGAAATCCAATTATTTTTGAAAGTAACCGAAGTACCGGTTGCGGTGGAGAGCAAGAGAGGCAAGCCGTAAATCTGGGCTGGATATTTGCAGCGCGCTCGGAATATGAATTATTCTTGGTGATTGTTCTTGCTACCACTTCATGGTTCATACATGAAGCCAGAGCTGGTTTTTTCAAAATTCTAACAAGCTCTTAAGTCCTGAATGTACTTACCTTTTGTCTACTTACTTATAGCTAAAAGGTTTTTTCTGAGTTACCATTTTCAGCCAGTTCAATGCTATTTTTATTTTGCCAATCACTTATGGAGTGCTTTGGAAAAGTCCGATCGACACGTAGTATGCCCGCGGACCTTTATCAAGATAATAAAAATTTGTTTGGGAGAATTTTTCGGAACTTTTTTTATCAATCGCTTGGTAGGTAATTGGCAGAGCGAGCCCCAGGACTATATACCGACCATAATTATCGAAGGTGCTCTCTTGAACGGACATTCAGGAAAACTCTTAATTGGTTTACCTTTTGTGATGTTTAATAACGCCGCCTCGATAATAACGTATGTATGTATGTAACAATTATGAGTGGATTGTTATTGTTAATTAAGTGGCGTGCGAAGTACGCTTTTGCAGTTTTGCCACTTTATTAAAAAACTAGTTTGACGTTTAAATATTTATCCCTGATCTTTATATTAAACACCTTAAAAAAAGAAATAGTAGATAGGTATCTACTAATAACAATCGATCCTCTGATTTAAAATCAAAAGGTATAAAGGATGTTGCTTTTGAGTATTTAGCAACAAAAATAAACGAGATTCAATATACCTGCGTAGTATAAAAATGAGCCTTATATAAGGTTACTGACCGACCATAAACAATAGATATTTTTTAAACGAACCGCGAATATAAGGCCCATTAATTATGGCGAAATGTCGTATCGGCTGTCCCATGCTGCCAAAAATTGGTTTCTTATTAGTAAACAGGCCGTCTTCAAGGTGACCATGGAAAAAGTTCAGCATTCATTGGATACTATCGAAAGTATCCCGACTGAAATTTTGCTCAGTAAAAATCCCATACGATACTTATAAAGTGTTTGAAATGACACAACCGGATTCCGTCCCCTACGGTCGTGCACTTTTTTTTTCAATGAAACGAATAAAACTGACGAATTTCTCAATACAAGAGGGATATTGGACGCGTTATCACGTACTAGGAGCCCAGTAGGTATTTGGAGCGTTGCGGTAAAAACTATTCAGGGGCCCATTATACTGGCATTTTTGTCGTTTGACGGAGCAAGTGGTCGCGGTCGCGGCCATTATAGAGCGAGGTGTAGGGGGGCGGTATGTGATGCATGGCCTCCCTCCTGTTCCCGCACTACTTCACCTCTCCTTACCCTTCCAGTGTAGCCTCCGCGCTGCGTCGCACACTCGCGCCATCCATCTTCGATATGCACATAAAGCGAACCGGACCCTGAGCGGCAGATCCACATTCCCACTGCTTGGAAATTTATTTATCTCTTTATTAATTTTACTCTCATAGTACCATATTTGCTTTGCAGTTGGGCTCGTAGTTATATGCTTATGTTTTATAATTACCAGATAAGCTCTTAGAAGAATTAATATAAACTGAGCCTCAAAAGAGAAAAAAAACTAGGTGGATGCGAATATTTTTTTATTTAATTACTTCTTTTACATTTATTCATTTATAAAATTTTGTAAGTTCATCAGCCTTGAATTTTTTATGCTTACAGCTGAGTTTTCTCGGTATATTTCTTTTTTATTACCTTTCTGGGTTTACATAAAAATGAGAAGCATCGTTTAAGCCTTTAAATCGACAGTGTGACCCTTTAATTGGAATATAAAAAGGCATAGAGTAGGTAGCTGTAATTATTTTGCATGTAATTTTATGTTTTTACTCGACCACATATTTTATCCAGCTTATGAAGACAAGCTGACGATCTCAACGATAGTAAAAAACCACACCCACTCATAAACACCTGCCATTTATTATTTAGTTATTTTTTTAAAAAATATATCGTGTTTTATATTTTAGTTCACTTTTTGCAATTTAAATAAGAATTTTCATCGAATAATTAAAAAGTAATAGTGTAGTCATATATAGATCATGGAGATAATAGTAGGTAAAAGTAAAGTATGATAAACATTAAACAATTATTATCTGGGACCGGGCTAAGTTACAATACCATTTTTACTTGAAAAAATAAATGTGTTTTTACCCCACTTTTACCTTTTTCCTTTGATGTGATGTAGCCCAGCTATCTAAGTTAATCAATCATCAAGAAACATAATTAGGTATGTTTTAAATATTCATGCTACGAAACATTGTAATAATCTTTTTTGTTTATCAGATAAACTACTTGCTTATAATATAGGTAGTAGTTACATACAAACTTTGTACTTTGAATAAAAGCAACTTTGTGAATGAAATACAAGTTTATAGTCAAATCTATTGTAGTAGAATACTCTAAAGATTACCGCAAATTAGACGAAAAACCGCAGTTACATAATATCATACACATCACATCAAGTGTTGAATTCCAGGGAAGAGACTTGAAGTTTGCCTTAGATTGTGTATTTAATGGTATCTTAAAATGTTTGTTACAATTCTTTATTCAGTGACATCGAAAACGCATTGGAGCAGTTTTTCGTATAATTTGCGCTGACCCTAATAGGCCCCACATTGTTCAATGGATAGCTATAGATGGAAATGTGTCTAGATGTGCTGATAGTCTAATTTGCAATATGTCCATCGTGTTAACTGATCCCTAGGTACTTGGTAGAGTTAGTTACGATAATTGACAATAAATTGTTCCGTACATTAATCTCGACATCAAATTAGCACTTGTATACCAAGCAATCTGGGGCGTTCGAATGGATATATTATTGAACATACATGATAATATGCACCTATATTCTTCTAATTGAGCATACTATTACTATACTTTTAGACTATTGATGTTATGTCGAAACATCAATAGTCTAAAAGTCATTCAACATTAGTTTGGAGGTGATCTATATCTACGAAATTTAAGCGCTACGCCCGCGCCTACGTATCAATGAGCGATTCGATTTTTTTTTTGCTACAGGCGGCGTACGCGCCAAATATTGTATGTATTATAAATAATTTAGACATGAGCTAGTAAAAATGAACAAATATAACCTATATTAAAAAATGGTGCGATCGATTCGGAAGTCGATTCTGAACAAACTACTTTTTCAGTCAATTCATTATAACACGTTGTATAAATGCCCGTGAAGATGTTTGGATGTTTGTCACTCAATTCGCATAAATGGATCATTCTGTTTAATCCCCGAACAGAGTTCCAGAGGGACCCGATAATTCAAATAGTTTTTTTTTTTTTTTATTTAATTACTCACAGAAAATTGTACAAGTGTACAATTTGTACAAGTGTAAAATTGTAATTATATCTGTGGGAAATAATATTGGTAGGCCCTAAAATATTTCTTTTTTAATATCTCTGACCTCTGACGATCGTTTGGCAAAAAAAAATCGTGTTGCAGAATTAATTTCGAAGTAATCTGTCGACTAAATATTCGTTCAGGCGCATTTCGTCCAATTCGCAAATGGTCCAATCCTCCAATTCGCAAATCGTCCAATTCGCATGCCTTATACGTGGCATAGCTTTTCAAGCACACAGCGTAATTTCCCAATGAATTTTAACTTCGCTCGGCTACAGCACAGTAGGTAGACAACATGACAGCCTACATACACGGGTGTGTTTGCGAAAACATCCAACATACATGCTTGAGAACGTGAAGCACGCACTAATTAATGTTCCACCTGAAACTTCGTCGTATAACCTCACCAATCAAACTTGAACTGCGACAGTTAATAAACACACACCCTTGTACGCCCCTCGCGCTTACATAGAGAGGGATGCGGGGTTCTTAGATAAACTGGTCGTTTCTTAATTGCGTGTCTAACACTCCCTTCACGTAACACGGGCCTTTTATTAGGTGGAAATTCTGTATACGCCACTATGCCATCAGATGAAGACTTATGATATGAACTCTCTTTTGTTTATTATTGTGCGATTCTAGAGCTGGATTTGACCTTCAGGTTTTACTAGCAATAAAATAACGAACTCAGAATTGATTAAAATGTTTTTACTATCAAAATTACATTAAATAATTGTGATTTCAGATTTCAGTACCTATATAGTAGCTTGATATAATAAACTAGTTCATAAGATAATAAAATCAACATGAATGAATAAAAAATGTGTTCAATCTATCGAATGGAAGAATAAAGCGCATTCCATTATCGATTTTTTATTATTCGTTCCGATTGATTTCTTAATCTGAATCCATGATTCACGGAGCGTGTATTTAGCTTAATGATGCTTGATGTATTGATTTTATCGTTTAATGTCGTGTTAGAATCCATTTGTAAATATTAAATATAGACATTATGTTTAATAAAAGAAAGAATAATTTTAAAACTGCATGCGAACGTGATATAAGTTTTTAACAAAGCATTCGTTGACTCTGAAATTACAATTTTTATTATTTATCTAGACTAAGGCGACTACCTACGGACGGTTAAAAAGATCTATCTACCTATATGCATTTAGTGGATTTACAATACTCATTCGCTTTACAATGTTGCTTTTTGTACTCTACATTAAAATGTGTAGTAGCAAAATAAACTCTATCCCTATCAAATAAGGCTCGTAAGGATTACGCCATCATTTGGGACATAGCTTTGTCCCCAGCATTGTTCACCAACAAGCCAGTATAACCGCGCCCCAGCACGACACAGGGCAGTGTACTTGAGTAGGTTCTTAACTTAACCACTAACTAGATCTATACAATATCTTGGTAGGTACTATGAAATGACAATAAAATTGATTTAATACCCGTAATTTTTGTACAGGATTACTGACTCGTACGTATAGTTTTAATATTAGTTCTAATGATCCACGATAGAAAGATGTCCTTTGAATACACATCAAGGTTTTATTATGATAACTGTTTTTTTTTTTATGAATTACAATATTTTTTTTCTATTAGCTTAGGTATATATATTTAAGATTGATCGTTTTATCTTTCTGATTCATGTAATATTTTATTATCTTTTTTAAGACAAATTATAGAGAAAAGAGACAATTTGTTGAATCTTTTTAAATTTTTCTACGACGAAAGTTTAGGATTGAAACCGTTTAAAAACTTCCAATCATACCCCCAACGAAGTTATTTTTCAATAGAACAGCTAACTTTCAAGTAACCGTTGCATTTCGAACAAAAGATAAACAATAGATAGCGAATTTTAGAAAGCTGCTGACCGTTGGTTGCGCAACTTTCTCCCTTTATTTCGAGCACAAACGTTATACTGAGAAGTTTTTTATCTTTTGTTACAGAACGGTTTTTTCGATAGAGTAAAGGAACCTTTTCTCATTTATTGTTTGAAAGGTTTTTTTTTTTCGATTTTGCCAAGGATTGTTTTGCATCTGTAAATTGCCGGTTCTAATTTCCTAATGTCTATTGTAAATATATTAATTTTTCAATAACTTATTTTTAATTTTTTGCACTTCATATAATATACATTTGTGATCCCTCTATACTACTATAGGTACTATAGTGATATTCATTCTACTTAAGTAGGTACTTATCATTGGTTTTATCTTCATAAATAAATGAGGTTATTAATTTTTAGTGACACGAAAGTAGTTTTTCTTTATTAGTCTTAAATAAAGCAATCGTTATGAACACTTCTAAATTCGATTTTCCCGGAACACGACAAACAGTGAAATAACAATGCATAGAATGGGCGTCATATATCCAAACAGATACGCATCTAGACACGTAGTTAGGTATTAAATTGGGCCTGGGTAACATTTACGAGCATATTGGCGGCACAGGGTGCAACGTGCGAGCGCTATCAGTTACTCCGACGGTGGCTAATTCACTGTGACAAATTAACAACGGCCAAATGTAGACCCGGCGTAATTTATGTATTATCACGCACATGCCTAGTTAGCGATATAAATATGCAAAAAACTTAATTGATCTCCATTTGTGCTAAAATCTGTCTCTATTATAGATTCTCAATTAAGGAATAGGTACATACACAGGGGTCAAACTCCCACCATCCACTATAAGAAAATAAGGTACTTATTTTAAAATATTTCAATTTAAAAGTAATCGATAGCATAAGACCTATGTATTTTAGAACACATATTTTTTTATATTTAATTTAGATTAGTAATTTGGATAAAAAATACTAGTAATTTAGTAAATCGTCCACGGTTCGCTATAACGACGGCCCCTTCACTTTCCGCATCCAATGGTCGCCAAGTCATCGGTCCATTTTGTAGCGTACCTATAGCGTAACTTACCTACTTTTAATTGTAATAAAATAAATCATGCTTAATTTTATTTCTAAAAATATATTTAGTATAGGCATTTTGGCACTTGAAAAATTTCTGAATACCATGGTTAAAAAGTACAAATATAATTATGTATAAACATGGTTATAACGAATGAATATATTAAAAAATCATAGTTAATTAGCGCAAACCAACTTAGATAGTCGCTTTTATTTTTTGATGTAAGTGAGTATTATTTTCTGAGAAACGTTATGTAAAGTAGAATTGAGAGTATACCAATTTAATCTTCGTATAGTATACGTAAGTTATAAAATTTGTTGATGACTAATTTAAATTATTATTTAAAATTTTCCAAGCAGTTCCAAGCAATTCATATTAATTGTCAAGTAAGTAGGAATAAAATGGCGGCTTGCTTTACTACGCCCCCTATTGTGACTCTACTTTTGCAGTTTTGTCCTGACTCCAGAGTTATCCGCCAAATATACTTGGTTACTGGTCGTGAACTCGTAAATCATATCCGATGAATTAAAGTCACCCGCGGACTTATCTGCGTGACCTTTATTTTGTCGACTCTTTACAGCGGTTTTATTAGCTTTTTTGGGGATAAAGGGTCTCTACATTTTTATATCTTCGTTTGATACTAATTTAACACTTAATTTCGTAAGTTTATTTCAAACTTGTTTTTAACTGTAGTATCGTTTGCATGACTTTTATGTTTCCATATCGAGATCATTTTGATGTGAGTTTAATAAGAATTAAAATATTTATTCTTTAATGTTGAACCATAGTAATAGACTTATTTCTAAGGCAATCGTTTTGCCAACATGTTTTTTCAACCGATCTTTATTTTCTCTCACCTTGTCACGCCACGCTTGTGGAGATACATACTTTTCACATGGTCATATATTATAACTTGTTTATAAAAAGTATCTATTTGCTATTCTAACAGACCTATCCCCTCCAGATTCGTAGTTCATCGTTGGCGGGCGAACACGACTACACAAGCTATCGTTTGAATCTCCGTACGTCCAATAAACCGTTGACGTATATCTGCAGAGTTGCAGACGGACAGGACTCGTACCAAACGTCACCGGCCCGATGCGCTATTGTTTCAGAGCCGCTCATGTCTGTCATTCGTTTGCCAACTTTGGAGATAGTATTTGTTACACGGTTTTTCTGTCAGTGTAGAGTTTCATTGATAATGGGAATTAAACTACAAAGTGGTATGATATTTTTTTTTATCATTTAACGGCCGCACTCAGAGTCGACTTTAATGATTACTTAGTTAAGTATAGATTTTTAAAACAAAATTGCCGCAATCAGAGACGTTGAGTAAATTAATGTTAATTGGCATTTAATGAGATGTAACTTAATTAGTTAAATGCCAACTAACATTAATTTATTAAACTTGTCTGATTGCGGCAATTTTATTTTAAAAATATTCACTTAACTAAGTAACCATTAAAGTCGACTCTGAGTGCGGCGGTTAGCCTTATATTATTAAGGATATTTATAACTAAATATCTCGATATGTTGCTGATTTCTAGCATGGTTTATTTTAAGTTTTCTGAACTACTACTTTCTACTCTTTACTTTGAATAAATTTATTTCAGCTAAACCAGCACTAGCAATCACTATTATTATTTGTTTGTCAAAGAGACAACAAAACATGGATAAACGCATCAATCACCAATGCAATCCTCCTATTAGGCTTCTGACTGAAATAAACACACGCAATGTTAAAAAAAACTTTATGTAACGACAACAAATCTCGGTTGTTTGTACGCAGTCCACGGAGCGATGACACTGGCTTGGCATAAATCGAGCGAAAAATCCAAATTGCACTCATGCCTCATGACACTGAAAAAAAAGCCAAATATTGTATGAGCATTGTGCTGTGTCAACTTTTGATTGTTTTACAGGTTCATTACCTGGTCATATGACAAACTTTTGATGTAGTAGCCAATTGTAAAATTCACTGGTCTGTAGTTCCTTGTGCTAGGATTGCATTCTTGATAAATCATCATGACCATAAAAACGTTGAAGGCTTCGATAAATCTTCGGCTTTCTGTAAAACTTATAAAAATCCACTTAAGAAATTTGGAAGTTTAAAAAAAAGTAGTGTCAGTAGATGTGTATGTTGAATTTCCTGTTGCTATACGGTCTCTGTGTACCTATTGTATTATTTCAACTGTATCTACAATTTCGTTCTACACTGCACCATCAGTGTAATCCCTCAAAGCTTAACAACGTCGAGAGCGCGGTGATAAACGACAAAACTAACGCTACGCGATTGCATTACGATGCAAACTTTTCCAGAGTCCGTTGCGGTGCGAATAAATCGATGATGTTTTTCATGGACTGTTACTAATTTACATAATATAACTAAATGTTTTGACGTACGAAACTAGGCATTTATAATTTATAATATTTTTGGTTTATTTAATTTATTGTGATGATGTAGTGAAGGAAAGTTGTAACACTTTATCAATATTTACTTGGTCATTCCATAGTACCCAAAACTGTTATTTGTGCCTCTATGCCCACTCGCCTTTTTTACTACATATCACTCTAAAAACTTGCTTTATTAGTACAAAATCCCATTGAAATCATTGAAGATTATTATTCTCTGAATAAACCGACTCTTTCAACTAGCGGTCGTAAACACCCGAGCAATGTGATGTTGCCAAACCGAATCAGCAGAATATCTATAGGTAGACAACCAACCACCTACATGCACATGTAGAGCGGGCTCTCTTATGATGATTTAGTATTGAACGCGACGGCGCACGATGGATTTACCGCCGTATGAGCGGATTATGTAGGCGAGAGCAAACACGGGGCAGCGGACGCCATATTGTTATTTATCGACAACTTTTGATTCGCGGCTTTATTGCCGCTTAGACCCGATAGAGGGACGAATAAAGGTGCAATGCGGAACAGCATCCCTCTTTAGAGCGGTTATGATGACATTGCGCGAATTTAAACGACTGCGGGAATTTAAATGACATTTATTTCTTTTATTATATCGGATTTATTTACTCTACCTATAAATTTTCAGATGACCTTTCAACCCCTTTAGAGTTACAGACTTTCTTAATATTATGAATATAGCATATTATAAATATTTAAGATTGTACTATCATGCAATATTATTGTTGGAGAGGACCTAAAATGTTAATCAAATTACTTATTCTTGTATATTACCTACATTGAAGCCGTCATGAAGAATAATAAATTGAAATTACTGTACCGCAATCTCGGTAGCATATTCGTTAATAAACCTGAAAAGACTTCCAATGTTTCCCCTCTAACAATTTTTCACAACGTCCGAGATAAATAAGATAAACAATAAATCATATCCGCCCATTTCCTCGCCAGCAACAAAACAACGGGCCGAGCCGGGGAGGCTGGAAAAAATTATGACAAATCATGCATTAAACATAGGGAATAAATGTTTTCTTATCACGTACCTATTCGTGTTTTGATATTAGTTTTCCTTTATCTTTATTGACACAGGTTTTGGAAGGGAACAATTTTATGGGTGTGTATCGTGAAAATGTTGCTGTGAGACGCCGAATATTTTATTATTATTCGACATTCCTACGTCAATTCATGACTAAATTTTATGTTTGCACTATCTTTCGTGTTTACTTACTGTTATACAAATATATGTGCCTGCAGTTTAACATTATCCATTAACATCCTTGATTTTACTGAAGTAGGTACCTTCGCATACTTGTGTATACAAGCATTTACATATTACCTATATTTTTTTGGTTCATACAGTCCAAAATAAACAGACGAACTTCACATTACCATGCGTAAATCCAGCTTTAGCATCAGACGAGATTTAAGTTAGGTCGTCAGACGGCGCGGCGCTGCGGTTTCTTTGCTTAAGTGCAGCTTAACTTACACACGGCTACGCCCAACTTAAGTTACCGAATCCACGGAATACCAACCATCTCCTTCGCAGGTGACTTTCTACCCGTTGAGTTGTATCTTTGCGACATGTAAAATTTTCGGAATGGAATTTCTTGAATATACGGATTTAACTTTTGAAACGTGAGGATACGACTTGGGGTAAAATTTGGAGTTTACTGCATGAAACAAAAGTTCTTAATTGATAGAAATTTTTTTAATTTTTATTTGCTTTTAAATTACTTAACCTACAGGCTTACATACAGGAGTAGGTATACCAATAAAAGCGTAGCGTAAAAACATTTATAACCAATAAATAAGTTGTAGGTAATGTTGGTAAGTTACGAAAGTTGGGATTTAATTGGGTTTTGATCAATAAATAAAACGATAAATGCCCTATATAGGTACATCGATAAAATGTACCTATATTATTTGCGTCGACACTCACTCAATATTTATTTAGCACCTATTTTATGTTATGATGTGATCATAAAAGACTATCAATTTTACAAGCCTTCGAGATGTAAGCATTACCTACTATTCAATGATTTTATTTCAACTCCGATTTTATTGGTTATTTCAATAGGGCTGCCACCTACGTACTGAGCATAAAATAAAAAAAAAAAAACTACTATACTGATTTATAATCTTTTATTCCTATTTAACAAAATTCAAACAAAAGATTTTATTCATTTAAAGCTTAAAAGAGCTAGCACATTTGTATTAGATATTGGTAAATTGTTAAATCGAAGTTCATGTAATAATTCTCTACTAGCGCCATCCACTAGCGCCATCCCTACTCAATCGATCGGTAATAACATGAGATTGACTAAGATTACGATCGCTTTTGATTATGATTCGATTTTATATACCATCAAATCGCAAATTGTCGGTTCACTACACCAGACACTTTAGCCCACTGTACACTGTTTCACGCCGATTCAATTTCAAATGAGGTTAGACCTTATCATGTCGTATTAAAGTTCTGTATTGCGTAGACGGGTTTATTATGATTTGTATTGGATGTTGTGAATTGTAGATGGAACGTGCGCCCGCCTACAATGCGGTGTGCAATCAAAGTTGTTACCGCGCCGATAAAGTTAAGCGGCTAGCCGACTAAGTAAAGACATTGATTTTCTTTTATAGACATCATTTACTTAAGTTCTTAGGATTGTGCAAATTCCCGCTTATTGTCTTAAGTTTGTTTTGTTTTGTTTTGTTTAATCCAAAAAATTCTGTATAGGTGTGCACCTACCTACCTTTGTATATTTTTTCACTTTTTAACCTTGAAACAGCTGCGTGGATTTGGACAAAATTTTGAATGAACATAGAGCATAAACCCTGAACTGATATTTATATACGATACTTTTACTTACTCAAAGAAATCTCGAAACTAACTCTAGCGAATCGCGGAAAACAGCTATAGGTAGGTATAGGTACGTATCTTAATAACTGACATTTCATGTTAAATGTTAACTAAGCTATATATTATGTAGATAATATTATTATCTATGGTTCAAAAAGCACCCAAAACACCAGAGCCAAGTAGCCATCGAAAAAGGTATATTTAATGGCGTGGGATAAATTTATCTTGTCACATTTATTAGAATTATAAATTAAACAACAATAGATAACGAAATGTTTTGGCTTCAGCTGTCAAAATATAAATCAAGAGCTTTATTTCTTTATAATTTTATACCACCTTAACAATGAGTCATTCCTAATATTTAAGGTATATCCATGAAATCGATAAATGATATTTATTTCTATTATTAGGTTTATTCCACTGTTACAGGTAGGTGCTATCGTTTCATATAAATTGAAATAAGGCTTGTTATTTTTATTGTATTGTATTGTTTTAATTTGGTTGAGTAACTTTATGACAAAGCGTATAGTGACGCGAACTCAGAGAAAGCTAGCGGCCATATTTCAAAGTTTGACAGTTACAAGCACTGAGCAATATGGCGACCGCGCCACCCAATGAGGCGCTGCCCCGTCAGACGCCGCGCTCTGTTCCTAAGATACATTAATCACGCTTGATTTATCGGGCAAGGAGTGACACATTTTATATTCTATTTTCGAAAACTCTAACGACTTTTTCAAAATGGACGCTGTTTGAAAGATCAGAACAGCTGCATCTTGTTAGCGTTGATTTCATTTCAGCGGCTCACTTTGTGCTAAAATTATATTTACGTGAATGAATACTCTTGTTGGTAGGTAGGTGGTATATGGGTTTGAAACGTGCCCCTTGTTAAAAATGTTTGATGTCTTTATTATTTATTTGTATCTGGCATTGTGTGAATTACATGCTACATAAACTCGTATTAATATCTGTCCAATATATTGATATATCGCGTTATTTATATCCGTGTAACAGCTGATACACTTATTCATCATGTGTATGGCCTAAACACCATATTTGATATCACATTACATCGCACATCACTTGAGCGTGTTTGAAATTGATTTTTAAATGACGTCGGACTCTTCCCCTTATAAAAGGAACGGTGCTAGGCTTTCACGTGTCACATATGTCAGGGTTTGTCCTAATCCTGTCCTGTAGGGACGTCCGATTTTTATTGCATTTAACTTTGATCTATGAACTTAAATATTGAACCAATTTCATGTTTTATTAAAAAGTTATTCCATGAGCTTATAGTTTTATATACCTACCTGGTTTTAAACTAAAGAGATATTGGTATAAATGTAAAAACGGTAAACTTATGTAAAAAAATTGTAGGTTTTGTCTTATATTATCTGGTATTGTATATTGTCAACTTTAGGCACATTGTATCTTCTCGTGTAGATATTTCATTTGAAATACCTACCTACCTACTCAAGATTTTACTTGCCAAACCTGTCATTAAACAATTAACATTTCCAGGGCAACTAAATAAAGGATTCTGTGATACCTACTTACAAATATGTCAGCAAAAAATCTCATGTAGACAGATAGGTAGGTACACATACAAAATAAGAGGTTCTTCAACGAAATAGATTTAAACCACGCCTATTTTTTCATTAAACATGTCTTGCACTTTAATGAATGTCGACCCAAGAGTATTTAAACTTTAATTAATTATTACTCTGATATGTTTCTCTCATCTCACCTATTCATAAAAGAATAATTGAACCCAAAGATTTAACCTATATTATTTACCTTTAGGTCGAGAATGACCACTTTTTACAGTTCTAAACGTGTCTGTATGATACGAGACTAATTATAAAATACTTATAATATATAGACATTTATTTAAAGACATATTTGTACCAGCTTTTTTAAAAGAGATACCTACATTTTTTTAATTCTTATCACAGGAAATGAACAGAAGATATACGTAGGTAGTTGTTTAGAGGATAGGTAGATAGGTGTAAGGATAGGAGGATGGGATAGGATAGAGAAGATAAGATTTCAATTAATTAAGATAATTAGGGATGGAATTAATATACCTAATATAAATCCTCTTGGTTCCAGTGTTTACTAAAAATAAAAGATTTATAAGATATAGGTTTACAAGAGTAGGTACATTTACAATATATAACATTTACAATTTTTATGTGGTTTCTGTATAAAACAGTAGTCACTATCTGTGTCTATCTGTATCCGGTTAGTTCTTCTGAACTACGCAAAGCCGCATCTAAATAAGATGCGGTTTTCACTGTCATTTAATAATAAATAGGTACAGAGTCCCTGAGAGAATCCTGAAATTCACGCTTGTGAAATTTCATTAAACAGCTAGGCAGTTAATAATGAAATTACTTATATAATATATAAGTTTTGTTCTTTATAACTTAGATAAAGACAGTGCAAGACGTATCTAAAGGTTCCTCTACAGAATTAATCATAGGTACAGTGTGCATAAAAAGTTGTATTGCACAGGAGGTGGAGTGACGAGCCAGTACTGTTTGTATTTTCAAACATCAAGTCAATTAAGAGTTGCCAATTTAAGAGCGCACAAGTATGCTGCACCGGCCACTGATGTATTATTCATATTACGTTTTTGAGATAACAAGCAACCTTTCAAGTCGATACACATCTAGTCGACTGATTGGACGCAGCGCCGGCGACGAGGCGTCCTTAAACGATGCATCAAGAATTTTATTAAACGTTTATACGAATCCCTTCCGTGTGTTCTGAAATTCGAAAATTCAATTGTTCTGAAAAAAAAACGAATGCCGATGAATTTAATTTCATGATTTTTTTTTTGGCCGTACAAGATTTTAATTGCATTCGCGTATTGATATCATAATTCAAGAACTCTTTTATTTTGTTTGATAGAGTAACTTACATTATATTTGTGTGGGTGGGGATGTGAATTTGATGTGTGCGGCAGCCGCCAGTATACCTTATAGCTCGGCGCTTATGTGGTTTATAATCGTTTAGTTTGATACAGGGGACCACCCAAGCTGGTAGGTCCGTCCTCTCAGTGACTACCTATACTCATATAATTAAACACACATGAATATCAACACCGTTGCGTCTTGAGTATAGATAGCGATGAAGATATTGCAGTAGGTAGGTACGTTCATGTAGGTAGGTATGTCCTGCGATATGTTTCGAACAATTTCGCAATTTGCAACTCCAGTTACCAATTTGAGTTATTATCTGACATTGAAACAGGTTCGTCTCGAAGTAATTGTGCCTGAAAATAAGAGATCGCTGTGATTATATAATGTAAACGTTATTGCGAAGTATAAGTGGATAATTTTATATTATAAAAAGAGAGAAACCATGTTAAAATTACGTGAAAGCAAGTACCCACTTGGCATACTTTTATAGGTACATAGTTACAAAGCTTGGGAAACAAAGATTAAGCTACTTTTGTTTGGTTGAAAATGCAATATTTTTGGAAGTTTTATAAGAATATTTTTAATAAATATTTTTTTTTAAATCGATATAAACAAACTAAGATTTTGTGGTACTTAGATACCTACCAGTTCTTTATACTGTCATATTTTAAAAGAATTTCCAAAACCGATCATGTTTCCAACACCACTGTTTTAATTACATTACAATTATAGGTAAATATTATGATCCCTAAAAAAATGTTATGTGAACTAAGTTTTTGGGTTAAAGATGTCCCTAAGAAAGTAGATATGTTTATCTACTACTTCTGTTTTTGCTACTTCAAAGCAAATGTACAAAGTAGGTACCTACCTACATCAGCTGACTCAACATCCACAGTAAAAAACTTAAAAACCTATTAAATTGTCCTTAAAAAACTATTTACGATGCCACAAAACGTAAATAAGTACTTCCCGAGCCCACGGATGCCCCTCACCAACACCACATGTCTCGCGGTACGGGAAAAGGAAACATTGGTGAAAGGTTCTAAATTACTAAAACAACAGTTGTAAATCATGTGTAAAAGTTTTACGAATTAGAAACAATTAAAACATTGAAAGCAAACAACAGTTGTTGCGAATGTCCCCTGCAAGTGCGGGACCATTGAGAATTACGGGTGGTTTACAAGCTATAGATCTCAGTCCAAATTCTTTACGACTTAAATATAACTTGCGCAATCCTTTTGTCGCTCCATAGGCGGGGGGAGGCAGAGGGGGAATTGGACAAGTTTCTTTTGTTTGCGACACGTTTTCCGAAACGGGTTGGGCTTGACACTTGTACTTACAGGAATCTCGGGAACCATTCCGGGACCGATTTCCTTGAAAGAATTTTCGTTTCTTTTTTTTCGTTTATTTTAAAATCGAGACCCAAAAAAATGTTTATATATATATTCAACAGTTTATATTTATTTGTAAATTCAACAGATTATGATGCTGATAAGATTATTTAAAAGTGAAAATATCTTTACCATGTGATTATAATTTTTGGTTCCAAATTTATCAAACGTCCACAGTCACTTCTGCACCAATGACATTCCATGTTGTTCTGCACGGTATAAGATAATCGTCGATATAAACTAAGAAGCTACATTTTTGCCATTTCAATGACTAGGTATTTGACGCAGTTCTAAAGAGATTCCAATTATAGATCAAAAAATATAATAATTAATGTGAAAATGTCAAAAAATATAATAATTAATGTACCTACACAGTGGGCTTCGGCGAGAACATAACATTGGTATAAACTAAAATGATAGGTAGGTACCTACTATTACCAAAATTTTAGTCAACAGTAAACAAACCATCTAACAAGATATAAATCGCTGCCATTATCATCTGTAACAGGAACTCCAAAAAAGCATTAGGTACATCTTTGAGCCCCAACATCGCTACTCGTTATTGCTCCGAATCAGAAGTTATTTTTAAAGATTTGTGCGTTGCGGAAACATTCGGCGTCATTATATACGTATTAAGGACTGTTTGGGAATGACAGCACACGTCTTTTTTTTTGTTAGGTCACAAACTCCACCCATGGTCTTAATGAAGCCATTTACGTCGAGTTTGTTGCTTTTATGGTGTTCTGGAGATTTTAAAACGAATTTACAAGGCGAAAATTGACACTAAAGTCACGGTCCCCTTTAATTAGTTAAAGCATGTGGTGACAAATATTTTTTTGGTCACAGTAATTTCGTACCTACAGATGTTCCTACGGCTGGAGAGGAATTAAGCATGATTAATATTGCGGTTCAGAATTTTATCTCATGACTGATGATGACATTTCTATTTTATTATCTTCGTTGAGTTCAGAAATTTTCGGTTCATAATTATAATTATTTCTTTGATATAATCCTAAATTAAACTGCAGAAGTTTATTTTTGTGTAGGTCTATCTTAGTTAGATACCTACTGCCTACTCCTTTCCAAAGGTTTTGAGTAGATTTTCTTTAAAAATATTCATCTATATACCTACATGTAGGTATTTTACTCGTGGAACAGAACACAGGTTACTTTTCCACAAGGAAAAAGCTTCACAGATGGATGGAAAGATACACTTGGATGAAACTACGAGGAACAGTTCTTTGAGAGACTAAAAGACTAATGATGGATTTCTCATTTATGTATTATCTTTAGATTTAATTTTTATTATTTTTCATCCACAAATATTTAAATTCATGAAGAAAGTAAAAACTTATAGGGATAGGTATAGTTAGGTATGGATGTACTTTAACAATAAATATCTGAAAGAACAGGCCCTCTAATATTTACGTGGGTACTCTGAAAAGGCTTTTACGGCTTCACTTAGGTAATTAGCGTCACTCAATTAACCACCAGGTAGAGCAATGAATTCTTGTTAATAATTAAAAAGGTTGCACTTAACTCGGGTGGACCTACGGGATCTTTTGGATGTTAGATCTTTAGTTAATTAGAGATTAATACATTGACAGGCACACTGCCGAGAAAGTGCTATAGAAATAGGGAAATACCTTCGCGAAATTCTATCTGGTGGATTCTTGTGATTTGATACATTTTTTGGTATCCGAAATGCAAAGTACCTAACTATATTTTATCCGATGTTATTACATATTTTATTGTAGGCTACTTTGACTGTAGGCTACGTTTTCGTTAACTCCATATAGGAGAAATTTAACTATAAAATGGTTATAATATTTGTTAAATACCTAATATAATTTCACTGACTCCTGCTGTATAAAACATTACTTAAAAATTAACAACTAGCTGTTCCCCGCCATTCCACCCGCGTTAATTTCAGAGTTGCCGCGGGAATTCCGAGTTAATATAGCCTATGTTACTCAGGAATAATGTAGCTTTCTAATGATGAAAAAAATTTTGAAATCGGTCCAGTAATTTTTGTGTTAAATCGTAACAAACAAACAAACAAACAAGAAATCAAATCTTTCCTCTATATAATATTAGTATAGATGAATCAGTAATCAAGACTGAACAAAGAAACGTCAGTCTTTAATTGTACTTACTTTCTCTTAAATTATATTCTCACGACTTTTGAATGAGGTATGCTAACTTAAAACCACTGATAAGTATTCTGTCACATACGTAGATATAATACGGAAAGTCGTGTGGCCTTAATGCTGCTGGGATCTCCATACTTGAGATAATTAAGCCATTAAATTGGTTGGTAACCCTTTTACGCTGTGAGAAGTGCGGCCAGGGTTCGATATCAAATGGTATGGTATGTTATTTTTGTATCGCGTTTTTGTTTCAATTTGGGCAATGTGTTGTTTAAGTGGTCAATCTTTAGGAAGGTCAATTTGGATTTAACAAGCTTTATTTGGTAACATGATATATTTTATAGATACACTTTACATACAAAATCAATCTTACCCATAATATGTACTTTGAAACTACTTTTTTTACATACCTATAGGGAACGTGCACAACGACGGTGCTGCCAACTGGCGTCGCCAATCCGAATCTATTGATAGTTGCCATTCACATTTATGACAAGTAAACAGGATTAATTTTACTAGCGAAAATTATTATTCTAGCTAATCACAATTCATTGTTGTATTTCTGGATGTATCAACTATCAATACATCGACAAAAAATAACAAAAAATAAAACGGCACAACCGATCATCGTGAAATTTTGCATACAAGTTTTCAGGGGGTTTATTTTCCATTAGCTGTTTGAAGTTCCGGACAGTCCGGAGTTCAGGAATTCCGAAAAGCTAGTAGTAAATAAACCTCCTGAACACTTGTATGCAAAATTTCACGATGATCGGTTGTGCCGTTCAGGCGTAAAAGCGTAACAAACAAGTAAACAAACAAAAACTCACTTTCGCATTTATAATATTAGTAAGGATTATTTTCTTATCGTAAACATTGGATATTTTAGTTTGTGCGACAATGTTACCAGTTTTCACAGCCTCATGTTCTTCATTAGATCATCCTCCTCATCCTCATCTCTTCAAACTCCAATACATGGCCGGCCTCAAAAGCTTAAAAACCTTTTGACATATTTTGGCCACGCTGACGATCATTAATTATTATATTATTGATGATGACTAGCTGTGCCTCGGGGTTTCACCCGTGATAATTTCGGAGTTCCCGCATGAATCCCGGGATAAAAAGTACCCTATGTGCTTCTCTGTACCCCTGACAACGTGCACGTCAAATTTCATCCAAACCCGTTCAGTCGTTTTTGCGTAATTGAGTAAACGTATACGAGGATAAGAGCTCGAAAGCGCATTTTCATCCGACTTGCTTCAAATTTATCGTCACTGCTCAGCTCCTATGTGTCTTAGCGTTATATATTTATTATTATAAATGATATTATAATTATTATATAGCCTATAACCTGTCCAGGAGTATGGACTACAATCGAACCAAGTTTGCTTAAAATCCCTTCACTAGTATTTGACCCATGCGTGCACATACAGACAGACAGACAGACAGACAGACAAAAAATTTACTGATTGCTTTTTTGGCATCAGTATCGATCACCATTCATCCTCCAATATTAATTTTGAATATATTATATTCAATGTACAGAATTGACCTCTACAGTTTTATTATAAGTATATACCTAGATATAGTAGATAGACCGGAAGCCATATTTTATAACTTTTATCATACCTATTCAAAAATATAATATACCTAATTGAGAAGATAGTTTTATTTACATAATTATGAAAACAAAACTATCTCTTCAATTATTATCTTCCTTCCGAAAGCACGATGACAACTTTAATAAGTTTCCTCTACTGTCCGCATAGTGTCTCTTTTGTCGATTTAGTGCTGCCACCTATAGTTCGTGCACGTTCCCTATAGACGGATTGTTAGGAATGATAATAGAAATGGCAAAAAAGCATGTCTGTTGTATTAAATATTTTAGGGGAGGGAGGGAGAAGAATAAAATATTTATTTTATTCTTTTTCTAGTGTTTATTGTTATAGCGGCTACAGAAATAAATAGATCATCTGTGAAAATTTCACCTGTCTAACTATCACGGTTCAAGAGATAGCCTGGTGACAGACGTATACAGACGGACGGATGGACAGCGAAGTCTTAGTAATGGGGTCCCGTTTTTCTCTTTGGGTACGAAACCTTAAAAATTATGCAACTTTAAATGAGCAAACTTAAGATCCAGCCTTTAATTTAAAAGTCACTGTTATTGGCTGAAACGTGCTCATATTAATATATAACAAGTATTTAATTGAAAAGGTATAAAAATAACAAAACAACAACGGAATAGGGCTCAGCGTGCGTTCAGAAACTTATACGATACATTTGAGTGCACGCAACGTGGTTGCATGCAATGAAAGCCTTCGTAACTAAGTAATCGACAGTGTGCCAGGCTCCAAGCAATCAGGGGTGTCCACTTGCTTGTTATAATTTATCAATTTCTTTATTCATTTTATTAATTTAAATAGTACAAGTGACTCTATACAAAAAATATTATTTCATGTGTTTAAAAAGTTGTATAAACACGTTGCTTGTATCGAGTGTAATGAATTGTAAATATCGGTTCGAAGTACGTATTTTTTATGGATATCATGGAAGTAATAACCCTGAAGGAGACCACATTTTCGGCACTTACGTGCACTGAACTCGTATATACTTATCATAACAGTAAATCGAATTCTCGGTACCCAATTCAATGGACATTAATAAAGGTAGTGAGGCCGTGTACTTTGATTTATATTTTCTTGATTCTCGACACCCACCGTTACGAACTTATTTCATGCAAAATTAGCGGTCGAAATTGAAATATATATATTTTTTACTCTTATGGTCAAAAATTATTTACTCCAATGAACGACTCCTGTTACATGGATTATACGCACCTGTAACATAAAAAAACCTATTAGGTAAATAATCATAAATAATCTAAGAAATAATTTGTATTATTTGTATTAACGATTTGTATTATCTCCCCTCATGTACCTATAATCTATATGTTTATTAATCAAGCCTCTGGGGTTCAATCTCGTGGTTCGTTTAGCGGCAAGCAAAAGGCGGTATTCCGCGCCATTCATCAATATTGATAGCTGAACGAAATGAAGCCGTCCCCGCGGCCAATTGTAACGTCATTTGAACTTAGTAAAGTAGACAACCGACTCCATTCAGTATTCAAACACTGTATGTAGAAGATTCTCATACATTCGAAAATAAGTAGCCACTTGTTTTTATTTTTCTGGGCGATTTTTTTAAACGTGTGTTTTTATTTATTGTTCCAGGTGCGAACGGCCTCAGAAGGCGGGGGAGACAGACCTACACGAGATATCAGACGCTAGAGTTAGAGAAGGAGTTCCACACGAATCACTACCTCACACGAAGGAGACGTATAGAAATGGCTCACGCGCTGTGTCTCACGGAGCGACAGATCAAAATATGGTTTCAGAATCGAAGGATGAAGTTAAAGAAAGAAATCCAGGCTATAAAAGAGTTGAACGAGCAGGAGAAACAGGCGCAAGCGCAGAAAGCTGCCGCGGCAGCGGCGGCGGCGGCGGCTGCGCAAGGGCACCCGGAACATTAGGCCCTGCGCATGCGCAGCACCACCTAGTGATACGAATGTCATCCGCCGAACACTCCCTAGCTTTGTGTTTGTAAAATTGTTTGTAATTATTTCTCGTTATTTTAAGTGTTGTTCGGTTGTTGTGATTTTTTTTATTAATGAATTAATTATTATTGATTTACAAAATATAGACTCATATGTTTTACAATTGAATGAAGGAACAATAAATGTTAAATGCTAGAATAGAAACGGGTCGTATTATTTTTGTGTTTCGGGTTATGAATTTTTTGTTTTTTTTTTTGTTTGTTGATTTATTGAGATTTAAATTATTAGTTTGATTCGCGGTATCGTCAAAGATGTTCGCGTTCAAAAACCAGTGCAATTTGTAGAAATCTCTTTCGTGTATAATAGCGTTATGTCTACTATAGTAGTGCGTTATACATTATGTGCGAGTGTAGTGCCCCCATGCTCTGTCGGCGAGACGAACTATAATAATATAATTGTACAAATACGCCTACCAAAGAGACCCGGTCTCGTACCCTTAAAGCTAAGTTAGATGAGTCGTAAGTTAAATATCCGGTATAATTTTTACACTGGACTCGTGTGAGAAACAAAATATTCTGCCGCGCCATCCAAACCTACAATACTCTTGCATAAGTATATAACTAGTGTTAACGTGATCGTGTTCCTGCAGTTTAAACAGTCGGTAAAAATTAAACAAATTGCCATAAATATAAGTAGATATTTTAGCCATTAGCGGTGTAAATAGTTAGGGTTATGTCAAAATGATAATTGAAGTGAGCGGTTCGCGTATGCGCCGGCGCCGTGGAATGAACAGAAAAAGCTGCGGAGAGAGTGCAGGACGTGTGCGGCGTTGGGGGGAAAGGAGGGGGGCAGGGGGGAGCGCGCGCCGCCGTCCACCAAACAGGACTAGGTGAGTTTTTTGTCAAAGTCCACCACATTATTTATCGAGTGGAGACAGTTGCGAAAAACTGACTCGTCGCTCGTCACAAGTCGAACCAGCGACGCCATTTTTGAAATCGCCCGAGAGAGACTTCTTCAGTGTATCTGTTTTGCAATGTTTTAATTTACAAAGCCCTCCCTTTGATGTTTCCCGACTGTCTCCTACTTTTATTGTTGCGAAGCGTGGAATGTCATACAGTATCTACGCACTTGCCGTGTACATACATAGTTACACGTAATTATTTATAAAGCAACAAATTTTTATCAAAAAAAGAATAGGTAAACTGGAAACGTGTGACATGTAGCATTCCACGCTCTATCTACCTTAAAATAACTTACAGCATATTTCCCGTGACATTAACATAGACAATCGTTACCGAATATACCTACTAACATCAAATGGTCGTAGAATAATGATAGCTTTATCAGATGATAAAAAGAAAAATAAAGTTAGATTGTCGATTGTAATATTTCGTATGGACGCATAATGTCTTCATCGACTGTACCTTCCCATCGCGCTCGCTGACGATGGGAACATCTATTAATTAAACTGAATATATTCCATTTCGTCTCCGATACCGAATAAGGCAACGAAGGAGTCAATCGCTCGCTAAAAACTGAATTCCTCGAGCCGCCGTCGAGGTAGCGTTAGCAAAAGAAAAGCAATCGAATACTCTCTACTATATTTGGTTGGCATATATTTGTTTTGAAATGTTCAATTGTAGGTATAATGTGTACGTGTCAAGTTGTTAAAATAGGTTCGGAATCTAAATTCTTGATTGAGAAAAAAGTAGATCGCAGCGTATCGTTATAACACTTGAGAACACGTCGTCTGTTACATGAAAAACTAATTCAATGAGTCGTTATGCGAAGTAACTGCGAGATACAAATGGGTACAATTCTAGTTCCTTCTGTATATTATTAGCTGGACTAGTGAATTTTTAATAGTAGGTATAATATTAGAAAAGTTTTTGTAAATATGTATTAGGTATAAAAGAAACGTCTGACTCTGATAAAGGGAAATTGTGGATTAAGTATATAAAATTTTCTTAGTATAATAATATTATACCTACATATAACATTATTGAAGAATAATTCTCGTTCTTCAAACGGATAAATGAAGTTTTTTTTTTACCTATGTAAAGTAGTAAATTAAACTAATCTAAGTTTTTTAGAAGCTTCAATGCCAATTTAATTAGGTCGTCCTTATGGAAAAATAAAATTAAAGATATAGATAGGTACATAGCTACTACAACAGCAAATTTTGCTATCGGTACGTAAGTTTGGGGGCAGCCATCTTTGCGGTCTTCGAACTGCGTGTATGCCAACACGACGATCGCAGATAATTATTTATGCGATACGAAAAATTATTGGTTGCCCTCTGTAGGCCGAGCGGGCGTATCGCGAGAGGTAATTTTTAACGACTCAATTTTAGTGAGGTATTAGGCAGGTACTAATACCTACCGACAAAAAAACTTAGGTTTTCTTATTTTTGTTATTAAGATTTGTATAATTTATTTAACAAGATTTTTTCTTACATAAGTAAATATTAAAAAGCATTTTTGCTTTTGCTTTATGCTATGACTAATGGAAAAATAATGAATTTGATGGAAATTGTGTTAAAATAATGGATATAATATTAAAAAGTATAATATGTAGGTAAGTATTCAGAGCTAGTTTTGTACGTTTATGATAATGTATGTAATTAGACTTTTAAGAATATTTTCACCTACTAGATAAGATACGATTTTTCTAATATTGTTTTTAATGGATCAACTCAAAAACTACAGAACCGATTTGGAAATGTTTTCACTGATAAAAAGCTACAGTACTTATATCCGAGTGACAGTATACTTTCTATCTCGGAATTCCCGGGGGCACCAGCTAGTTAATACGTATATATTATGTATATCCAAAGGTACATAGATTCTTGTTATGAAAACTAAACACTTTGTATGGATGAATAAAAAATAATCAATTTATTTCTACTGTGGATCTTGTAATTTATAATAAAGTTGACTACATTTTACTTGAAAAGCCTTATTTGTCATTTTCAAGGCAATTTTTTTCGAATTGTGGGTTACAAGTATGGAATTGACTTCTTTATGTGGATACTTAACTACTTCAATTGTGCTTAAAAATAACTTCATTAAATTATTCCACTTATGTAGATAAGACTCAACATAAGACTCTAGGTAACCACTTATATTATTATTTATAGTTATTAAATAACGAATTAGGATTAGCCTAAAAGTTTTTACTAAAGAACAAAAGTTTTCATTCGAAATTTGGAACATTCATTATGATATTAAACCATAAAATGCAACAGCAAAATTTCGAATTACCTAGGTACCTAATTAGACGAAAGTTGAATTATTCATGAATTAAATTAATCAATGTACGAACACTGAGATTTTCATTTTTAAGAAAAATAAAATACAGGTAAGTAATATACAATTATTACTATACAAAAAATTCATTTATATTCAGAGTTGGTATCGTATTAAAATATTGCAATTTTATTAAGAGAGCTCCCGTTGAGAACCCGTTTTGTTAAAAAAAACTCCTGTGTGAGTACGTATATAGCTCGTGGATGGTGCACGGTGATCGGATCGTACTATATGCAAGTACATATATCTACACGAATGCATACTTGCGGTACATATACATATAGATATATAGGTACACAAAAACAGCCGGTCCTGGCAGCTGTGGAGATGAAAGATCTCTTGTGTAGAGTCGCAGTCGCTTTCACATCTCGACGCCAACTCAGTTGAGGCTTGCGTTTGTTTCTTTTAGTTTTGTTTTTATTTTAGAAATATCTTGAACTGTTTTACTAATTGGCACTTATTCGTAGACTTTAAACTTTTATTTTTAATTGACCTTATTGTATCCTAATATTATAAACGCGAAAGTTTGTAAGTATGTGTGGATGGATGGATGAATGGATGGATGAATGTTTGTTACTCTTTCACGCAAAAACTACTGGATGGATTTAAATCAAATTTTACAATAATATAGCTTATACATCAGATTAACACATAGGGTACTTTTTATCCCGGAATTCCCGCGGGAACTCTGAAATTAACGCGGGTGAAACCGCGGGGCACAACTAGTTGTAAATAAAACTGTGGCGAGCGCGTATGACATACCTATGACATACCTACACCAAATATTTTTTGGGTGTCGTAGGTATATTTTGGTGTGTGTGGCCAAAACAAAAAACAATTTTTTTTTGAATGTCCAAAGGGTTACAAAATTTATTTGACTGAAATGAGTGCTGTATTGAAAAAAACACTAATTTAGTTAAAATCCACCACTTTCGGATTTATTAGGATCTGAAACCAGCAGGTCTTTGTTTTGATACTTATTGTTAGTAGGTATTAGATTTTAAGATAGGTATTAGACTCAATATAAAAAAATAAAAATTCATTTTGTTATTTCAAACTGCATTCACTAGTAGAAATTATCTATAGCTATTATTCGTGCGTGTATGTTTGTTTGAATGTCCCCATGTCCCCGGGACCGAAGCCACGTTCGTGCTCCACGTCGATACTATCTCCTCACCCGACCTGCCCTGCCTTCCTGCACCCAACACACGACTCTTTTAACTGTACCTCGACTTTACTTTGTTCCTTTTAAAGTGGAATTGTTGTTTATATCCTTGGAATAACGAGACTTTTAACGACGGATAAGTTGTTTCTGTGAATATAGGCTTTAGCTTTTCGGAGCTTTACAGTGATAAATTCAGGGCGTTATTAAAAAAGTTGATGTAAAGCTTATGTTATTAAGAACATGATATTGCATAAAATATCTTTGTACCTACCTAATCACATTAGGTAGGTATGTATAAAAAAACTTTATAAAATTTTAAAATAAATTATTTTTCCAGTCGTTTTCAAAGTCACCGTGTTGCTCCGCATATTAAGAGTTTCAGGTTTCAATTCTAAATGCTGCGGACTGTTTGATGAACACTGCAGGGTTTCGCTTATCTTACAGTGGATTGGAGACATGAAAGTCTCTATATATATAATGTGATGTATATACTACGTTTTAATGTGTGAAGTATATACCACAATATTTTCCTCGTTTCCAATTCACAAACTGAAATGTGGGATCAAAGTAAGATATGTATTATGCGTGTTGGGGAATATTGTTACTATATTTACCAATACACGGACAATAAAGGGCTTCGATACGCATATGTCCCAAACAATTATAAATTGTCACAGATAGAGAAACTTGTTGGATACAGTTGGCATAATAATTCTTCACTATCTCTATCAGGACTGCCCACTTAATAGTCATTTAAGTGTAATTGCCGCAGTCAATACGGATACAAGTGTTACAGTGAACTGTGATCGGTTTCAACTTTCAAGTAACAACAACAGAGCTTCTTGGGTTATTATAAGCTTGTTGTTTATATTTGCCTTATCCTTAGTCCATCGATAAGTCTCTTATTGATTTATGGAATACCACAAAAATGAATAAATAATTTATGATGATAGGTTTTTACTGAACAGAAATAGTACGATGACAAATGTTTTAAAATATTTAGCAGCCTTATTTGAAGTTATATCTTACTTTTATCAAGGAGAAGTCTGATTTTTAACCCCCTGGTAGCATTAGAATGATTTTTAAGTACACAGAAACCGAATTAACACACAATCGAAGTATCCTCTTCAGACAATGACGGTAAAATGTCGCTACACTTTATGTCCTGGGCGTGGGATATTTGTACATTACTGCCATTCACGTCTCCTTTACGGGTGTCGGGAGAACGTTGTAAAACTGACCAATAAAAGTTCATTATCTATTGGTTTGTTCGCACCAGTATCTCCACTTTATTAGTTTACGACTTGACACCAACCGGCAATAAAACTCGCTCCAGTTATGTCTACATAATTGTGCGAAGTTGTAAAACGGTCGTAAACCAAATCCGCGGCCATACTTATATGGTTTATGTTGTGCTCAAATATCGATATTATTAACGACGTAATATTTTATGGAAATGTTTGCATTTTTGTGTTTGAACTATACCTAAGAACATCCAATATTTTATTTTTAATAATTTTATTCTCAAGTAATCAATAGGATTATGTTGAGCAAATAAATAATGCAGCAAAACTCAAACAAATTTTTTATTATTGAAATATATTAAAGAGATTTTCTATTATTAATAATACAGTTTATATGTTCAATTCAGCAGGACCAATAATCGTGAGACGCCCAAGCGGGTCAAACTGTATACATTTTATTTTTACGTTAGCATAATTGTACACAGGCATGCAATAAATATATATGAATTTGAATTAGGAAAGTCATAAATCGCGGGTAGGCGTTTTAATTGAAATCGCACTGGGCTAATTGAGTGCGCAGTGGGCACGTACAATTCGCGCATGCGCACAAAGTGATTTATGTCAATTCGCATCTATTTACTGAGTCAGCGCACGTTTGCTATTACCACCTGTGCTGATGTTGGTAAATAACTATATGAGTAGGTTTGAACTAACTCCTATAAAGTATATAGGTATACATTATTAGATTAAATTTTAATATTATTAATAATCAAGTTGTTTATAATTATAAAAAGAAACCCGAATGTTTCCCGCGATTTCATAAACATAAACATAATTTCCTTGGTGATTCCGATATTTACGTCATTCCAAACATGAACGTTTTAGATAATAAGAACTGAAATAGTTGTTCCTATCAGTTTAATTCATAATCAAATAAATCTAATTGCATTCGTACGTAAACGTTAAAGATGCAATATGTAGAGTCGATGTTTTCGATCATATAAATTTCGAGACTCAATCGGTTTCTCAGTCATACCTATAATACGTTATTATTTATCTATAGTCGATCTTTCTGGTAAAATATATTGCTGTACCGGTGAACAAATGTATGGAAGCAAGCAAATAAAACATAGGTTCGTATGTTCTTGCAATAATAACCTCAAAACAAGTAAGTGTATCGTCCACTTAACTCTCAATCAATAAGTATTCTACGCGTTTTTTGTAGGTAGTTTTGTTTGTAGTTTGCAACTACTCCCTAGCGCGCTTTTCCAAACCACCAACCAGTCAGTATCCGCAGCAGCACAATCGCGGGTGGTAGTACGAGGAAGCGCGGTGAGACGTAACTGCAAACCCGAAGTAAACGTGTTATTTACATAATACCTTTTACAATTTTTCTTCAAAGGTAAATATTATGACCGTTTGACTTAACTACTGACTCGATCTCAAAGAATATTTAGTTTGATAAAGCTGACCACTAATAAAGGGTTGAAGTTCCTAATGAAGGGTTCGAAATCAAACACTAAATATAACGGAGTTAAATGGATGAAACGCAGGTGAAATCGCGGAGTACAGCTAGTATTGCGTACAACACTATACTGTAGTATCCCTGACATTATTATAAGACCTGCAGAATCATAAGATATTGGCCTGAAGTATTTATGCGTGTATAAATAAATAAGAGACTCTATCAAACTCGGGCGACAGAGGCCTCTTCGAGTAAATAAACAGGGAAGGGTTGAACCCCTCAACTTTTTCCTTACTCGGGTCGAATCCAACCCCCATCCGTCTTCTCGAAGATACGCTAATTTATCTTTATTGGCCTTTCTTTATTGCCCTAGATCAGAGATTCTTTCTCGCTATATAAGGTTTATTAAAAAGGAGTGAACGATAAAGCAAATTAATCTTGTCAATATTTAACCTACTACTTACTTAATAGGTTAAAAAATTTTCTAAAAGTCTGTTGCTAGTCGTCCACTAAACGGACGAATAATAATCGTTCACTTAACGCAAAATGCATTGATCTTTCCTAACGTTCTTTTTTTACAAGACTTGCACGCCGATTGAAAAACTTTTTTTTTGTCTAAAAATATATTGTATATGTAACTGTAAAATTATAAAAACCGCTATAGTGTAATCCATCTCACGAGATTGTAAATTATCAATAGATCGTGAACATTAGCGCAACACCGGCCGCTGCCGCGGCTCGCTGGATACGCTCGCTCAGCTCGCGAGACTTGGCCAGCAATAGGTACAAACCTAACCAAACCATAATTATAATCTACCGAAAAATAATGCGTTAATTGCATTAAATTATACGCAGTATGTTACGGTTCACAATCTTTTGACAGTTTATACCTAGAATCTCGCGAGATAGATTAAAATCTAACGGTAAGTATATATAAATACAATTGTACGGTGATAATATGTATATTATTTGCAATATATTGACAACCTGTTTTGTGAATGTATGTAGTTTAGTGGACGACACTTCGTTTCTAAAACTCTAGTTAGGTATATTATCAAAAAATGTTAAAGAAAATTTAGTATAGTTTCCTGTAGAAACTTAGTAAATATCAGATGACAAACACTTAATGAGTATTTATTAAATTCGTATTATATATGTCTGATGATATACGAAATTTTGAATTAGATATCATTAGCGAGTAAACTGGTCGTTTCATAGATTTTATCTATGACAAAGGTGTTTCAACATTCTGGTTTTCACACTTGAGTTGTCGTAACTCGAAGTTTCCTACTGGGTGCGTTCCAATAGTTTCTTTGTGTTTTAACCCACTTGCTTCATCTGTTTTCGTGAACTAGGTAGGTACTCAGCATAGTGGTAGTTTAAGTTCTGAGTACTTACTTCTTTTTGTACTGATAAGTATAAATTAAAAAGTCTGTGACAATCTGGTCCCAATAGATACATATATCTATACAAACCGGGTAGATAGATATAGGTAGGTATACTTACCAAACTGAGTGAACTCAAACTTTCGTAACCTAAATGTTTACATGGACACGGGGATTGAACCGGCGACACTTGGCAAAAGAAGGTCAAACCCCGCTGAAAAGATAGTAAATATAGAAAATTGTGTGTAACATATTATACAATCTGTGACCGTAGATTATTAAGATTCCAAGTGCGTCATATAGGTGCCTTTACTAGAATATAACTAAAGGATTGGATAAATTTTCCAAATGTAGTCATTATATACGTAGAATAGTAAAAGATAGTTTTATTACCAAAGTCCCTTACGGACGGTTAAATACTTAACAAAATAATTTCACACAACTTCCTACATTACCGAAATGTTATCAAGGAACTTAATTAAGTATAGAAACATATTATCTACATTCTACAAGATACGGTTACAAACTATGCCGCGGTCCACACACGGTACCCAACAGAGGGCTTTAGAAATTTAAGACGTGACAACATTAATTAAACAACGTAACGGGACCTCTTTTCACATATCTCTGTTATATACCGACAAATAACAGTAGAACCATTGGCATTATCTCCGTCACCCCGTTTTCATCCAGTTGGAATATTAAGCTAGAACTGAACGGTAGTTCTAATAAGAGTGGTTGTCTAATTTGACACTACCACGCGGCCTACTGCCGCCGCCAAACTCGCTTCTGTATCGCTCAGCGATCTTATTAGATATGTTTTATCGGTCTATCACCTGCAGGTGATGAATATTATACGTATTGAATATTAAAATTTTTAACATTTTATTTAACCAATCAAGTAGATAGATATCTTTGACTTACTACGACTTTTTTAAATAAAAAACATCATTACTTATAAGAAAATTATTCGGTAGAGTCTGTAAGTACAGTCTAGATTTGACTTAACTTTTTTATGTAGGTAGGTACGCGTGTTTTTAACTACTTATCAGCCTAGCAGCTAAAAGTAAGCAAACATCGCTAAAGTAAAACTTCAGCTGCGACACAATATTATTGGATAACTAGCCGTGCCCCGCGGTTTCACCCACGGGAGTTTCGAAATTCCCGTAGGAGCTTCAACGTAGCCTAATTTACTCCTTACAACATCAGCTAATTAGCAGTGAAAGTCCCGACAAAATCGGTCCAACCGTTTCGGAGTTTCACTCACGTGAGTCTTGGAATTCCCGCAGGAATTCCAAACTTTTTTTATTCTTCTTCTTACAATAACACACACGACAAAAAAGAATTTGCGAAATTGGTCTAACCGGTCACGCGTGATGCCGTGACCAACGGAAATAGGGATTCATTATTATGTACCTATAAGTATAGATAAATAATTCATAATAGTATTAACATTCTAGCATCTATATTTATTTAAAAATCGGATTAGATTTCTTTACAATATCCAAAATGTAAATCATCGCCAATCATTATCATGTTAGAAAATCGGAAACTTTTAAAACATCAATTCTATCCATATTACCAATACGCGTAAATCTGATGTGAGAAGTGAAAACTAAGTGAGTTCGAGTTCAACTTGCGAGATGTTTTTGAAACGAAAGTAAGGTATCTACCAACTCAACCAAATAATTGCTATTCTATTCACACTGAGAGGGGCGATTTATGCTCTGAATTATTTCCTTGTTGTTTTATTTGGGGATTTGTCACACTCCCCGCTTTTATAATTACCCCAGATATCGGGTAACTTTTTAGATTGGATTTATGTTGGAAAACTTTTGGGATCGGTTTTTGGTGGATTAGTGTGGTTTTGTGAATCTAATTAGGTATGGAAATTACGGAAAATTGTTCCATACGTTTGGCGGATAAGCTTTGTTCATCTATTTGGCTTCAAGTTTGAAATTTTACTAACAATGTTTATTTGTACGTATGTTCATAACTAAGTATTTAGTGTTACCTACTATATATACATTAGAGGAGGCAGCATGCGTGGTAGAGTGCACATTAATAAAACATATTTAAGTATCTCACGCTTACAAAAAAAAATCCTACTTTACTTTTTATCTGTTGACTTAAATGAGATTTTGAGCATTACCTATACTGATACAGCTAAATTTATTTTCTGGCTTCCTGTTAGGAACTTTTTCGTACTTACCTACCCATCTAGTTATGAACTCGCCTAGAAATAATATAACTTTACTTTCCGTAAGATAAATAGATAATATACCCATACCTAATAGGTTGGTACACATTATAAAAGATAGTTTTGGCTAGATTAAAAAAAATAACAGTGATTATCTCACCTTATATCACCTTATATTGTACGTACGTAAATATTAAGTACTTATAAGTACTTAAATTATAGTAGCGATAAAATAGAAACCTAGGTAAAGTAACTCGGTTGTGGTATCGCGTATGCTCTTTCTATGTTAATTAAAATGAAATGATTTCTAGCTCTTAAATATTACCTATACCTACAGGTATAGTTAAATCATCAAATTAAGTGATTTTAACAATAGGTAACTTACCAATACATAATATAATATTTTGTCCTTTATTGTAGGAAATATTGGAAAGTAGAGCCATCTAGTATCAAGAACTCTTTAGTAATCCTACATGTAGTACCTATATTGTATTTTAATAATACTTTACCATATTGCTTACTATATTAATTACAGTATGCTGTTATAATATTATATATTCCAGTTTGGCTTAATTTATAAAAAAAATCAATTTTCTAAATAAATTTTAATTACAAACCTTTATGATAGTACGATGAACATGTTTCAAAAACTTTAGTAAATAGCCGCTAGGTGGCGCTAAATAAAATAGGTTGAAACCCCAGGCCACGGTACCACGCATCGTGCATCGTAGGGGAAAATCCGTCGACAAAGGAAAATGTTTATGATGCTATTTACACTTCGTATATTGCCAGGCACTTCATATAACACGATAATACACTCCTGAATTTCAGTTTACCTAACCAATTTTGGGTTTGTATTATGTATAGGTAGGTCCCTACTTACCTACTCATACTAAAAATATTACCTATACCTACCTATCGTATAAATCTAGGTATTTTAATGTTATTTTTTATTTAACATTTATTTTCTATTTTGTACCTACCGCATTAATAGGTACCTAATTATGTTCATAATTATTAGAACTTGCTGGTCTACCTACGCGGTTCCACGCACATTCACCCACTTTTTGCTTTTATTGGTTGAACTAGGTAGGTACCTAAAAGTCCTCAAACAGGTGTTTCTTTACTTGAAAAGGAGAGCCAGTTGTACCTGCAAACTAACGATATTTACATCGAAGCAGCTGTATAAAAGGAAACCTTGTGCCTAATCTTATTTCTAGTTGATGAGGCAATGAACCTTTTTTTCATAAATAAAACTGTTTACTCATTATTAGCTTAAAACAATAGTTTGCGATACTTGAATGATTCATATTATCATTCAAGCATCTCAAAGTTACAAAAGCGTAGGTACCTATAGTTTCCGGGGTATGAAAATAAAAATAAATAAGAGACGCTTTTTTTGGCTTTTTCAAATTATTGAAAAACACTAAGATAAAACGCACTAAAGTTTAGGAGTGGGAGGCTCTTGTAGTCATAACGTGCTGTAAATTAAAGTAGCATGGCGTGACGTTACGTGACATAATCGACAATGTATCTCCATTATTTTTTCATAACGTAAAATATTTAAAAATACGTTTCCAATATTTTTTAACGGACTAAAAACTAAAATTTGGTTTACAAGCCCTCAATACGCTGCATAGCTACACTAGCGGCATCAATCGCTCTCATAAAACATTTATTTTACGACGTCGTGATGACTTCACAGCCCATAAAAAGCTTCACTAACTTCCTCACAGGTGGCGCTGTAGTTTACTTTGAGCGACATCTATATGTGGTTAGCGAGAACTATTCAACAGTCCGGAGGGACTACAATTTTATTGGGAAATAAAAGTTACGACCGCTCGTCGAATATGGAGATATCGTAGGGTAAATGGGCGTGTAAGACAAGAGAACGACTTTTATTGTTTGTAAATTGGCTGTAAAATTATGAGTTCGCTCGTATTGTGAGAAATCACGGCGATCAGCTGTTATTTTATGAGATAAATCACTTTACTACCGCAAGTGGTGGTTTATAGCGTCGTAAAGCTTTGTATTAATGGATGTCGGGTGTCACTTCTTGAATTACGCACACGTTTACTTTTAATTTTCAGAACTTCGTTAGAATTTTACTGGGCTGCATAGTTATTAATATCATACTTCGAATTTTATGAATATGTACGATTCCTATTTACTATTTTAGAACAAATTTGGATAAAGATATTTTGAACCAAATTAGGTACTTTTCTGTATTGAAAAATTACTTTAGTTCTGCTATTCACTCAAAGGTGGCGTTACAACAGTTAAAAATCCATTGAGCTTTTAAAGCTTTCATCGGTTACTAAGTAGTCTTTACGATCTTTTATTATTATCTATTAATTTTATCTATTAGCTGTTATCATAATATCTTTTAATTGACATTATCAACAAAACTTTTTATAGTTTTGCAACTGAACGAAAGAAGCTCGGAAACTCTACATTTTTAGCACTAGGATAAAAGTTGTTTAATTTTGGACCCAGAAATAAACATATTAAGTAAGCCAAATTTTATTCTAACCGTTTGGTAGTTATGTTTTTATTTTTTATTTACAAGGTAGTTAAAAAAAAATGAAAATTTTGATAGAATTCTTTTATTTTTAAATACTTACATAATACTAGCTGCGCCGCGCGGTTTCACCCGCGTGAGTTTCGGAATTCCCGTAGGAACTCCCTTTAGGGGGATGAAAAATAGATAGTAGCCGATTCTCAGGCTTACTGAATATAAAATTTCATGAGAATCGGTCAAGCCGTTTCGGAGGAGTATGGGAACGAACATTGTGACACGAGAATTTTATATATTAGAATTAACGAACTTCCAATTTTTAAAGAGCAAAGCGAGCACATGGCCCGTAGATAAAGCAATATTTTAGCGTCTCGACTCACAAGTGTGCATGTACCTCCACAGACAGAAGTCAAGTGGCCGCTAATTATGATTTATTTTACGATATGTTTACGATAACCATCGTTGTTAAGATGACGTTAACGATCATTGAACGCCTCTTTATGCGCGCGCGCCTGAGATGCAATCCTGATTTTATTACCACACCTGACACCACTATAAAATCTTGTAAACAAGCATATTTACCTACATTTACAGTAAAACGTCATAATTTAGTGATTAGACCATAACATTTTTATGAGTTTAATGTAGAGTCCAATGATTTTTCCTATTAAAATATAGAGATTTTGCTTTTTCAAAATTATAAATAAGTTTAAAAAAGTTGCATTTAAAAACAAATTTAAATTACGTCGTATAGGTAGGTATTATTTATTCATGTGCTGTTATTTAAGTTGCTGATTCTGATATAAAAAATACCTACTTCGTGTAAATTAATATACCTACTGGAGATGTAGCCGGCTACAAAATTATACAACACTGACGATCAGGTATGATTGTATGTACCTAATACACAACTGCACTTAACAGTAAATATCAAATAATGTTGTTAGGTATAATATTATAGGAATTAGATAAATACATACCTACTTTGTTTTTTTTTAGTAATGTATAATTTTTTCTTAGATGCCTATAACAATATTTTATTTATCAATTTTACATGACATATTTTTAACCAAATATTTAAGTTACATAATTAATTTAAATCTATGTACAAAAATGACAAATTTATAATATAAAAATTAAAATTAAACAGAAATTATATTGAAAACATGCATGTTTTCCGCGACCGTACCCGCCTATCGGTATGAGTAAGTTATGGCCGCTGTAGGGTGAGTTACACCCTGCTTGGGTCACGTGGCCCGAAGGGGATGGCTACACACAAAACACTGAGTGAGCAAAAAGGACAGACGACGTTGGGGCGGCAAGTTATCTTCGTTTCATTCAACTCACACTCGCGCCGCCAGAACGTCGGTATAGATCAATAAAACTACTTTATCTCTTTTTGGCACATCCCCATCCCGTCGCCGACTTCCTAGAACGATACTTTGTTGTTCATTGTACCATGATTTCACCATAAAAAAACGAAATACCAACTTTTTTAATTTAAAAAACGGAAAAATAAAAATTGTTGCAATAAAAAAGAACGTTGATAGAACATAATACCTACTGTCAAAATTGTAAAAAAATCCTCTCTACTTACCTATGTTTTTTTGCACCGAAAACAAATATCTACTTAGATTTTTGTTGCGCAAATTGTATTGTCGTCCGTTTTTTATGTGACAAAGACCGTTTTATCTGTGTTTACAAAAAGGTAATGGCCGTAAAAATATTATTACTGGGCCATTTGTAGACGAAGCTACAGGTAGGTGCGGGTTTCTGTTGGTAGTTCATTGCAGTTGTAATTCCGATGCCGAGCTAGCAGTTTTGATGATAATTGACACTAATACTTACATTAATAGGACTTTCAGTTAAATCGTACTAAAATTATTGTGATTGAGTGAAGTGTTAACGTTTTAACTATAATTATGATTGTGATTTATTTTACCATAACTGCATACTTATATGTACTTTATGACAATGAATTGTAATGAAGGTGTTGCAGGTATAGGTATATCATATAATTCATAATTTCTCGAAAGGTATCAATTACTAAAAAATTGTCCTCTTTATTTCTGACTGGGTAAGTTTTATACACAATTTAGCTATAATAATTTATTTCCAATAATTCTAATTTAGCCTTGAAACCCGATACCTTTCATTTTTAGCGGTCGCTTTTTTCACCAACCTTAATCTTCTATAGGTCCTTTAAAAGTGTAGAGAGGTCAATTCTGTACATTGAACATATATTTAAAATTAATATTTGAGGATGAATGGTGATCGATACTGATGCCAAAAATGCAATCAGTAAATTTTTTGTCTGTCTGTCTGTCTGTCTGTCTGTCTGTATGTGCACGCATGGGTCTAAAAACTACTGAAGGGATTTTAACCAAACTTGGTACGATTGTAGTCCATACTCCTGGGCAGGTTATAGGCTATACAACATAGCGCTAAGACACATAGGAGCTGAGCAGTGACGATAAATTTGAAGCAAGTCGGATGAAAATGCGCTTTCGAGCTCTTATCCTCGCATACGTTTACTCAACCACGCAAAAACGGCTAAACGGATTTGGATGAAATTTAGCATGCATGTTGTCAGGGGTACAGAAAAGGACTAGGGTACTTTTTATCCCGGAATTCCCGCGGGAACTCCGAAATTACCGCGGGTGAAACTGCGGGACACTGCTATTTTATACAATATGAAACATATATTTTATACAATATTTTGTCCATCCAATTACATTACCTTTTGCCATTATAACATCTACTGTGTAAAATTCGTGCAAGACTAATTATGATCTATTCGCGGCTCCTTGGAGAGAGCCATCGTTTTTCACTAAGGGTTTGTGCCGAGCGCTATAGCATATTATGTGGCTGCCTTTTTTCCGGTATCACCTAATTACGTAATTACTCCACTACTCCGCCTATCCGCCCCAAAGCGATCTTGTAAAATTGTTTGGACAGTCAGACAGGTTCATACTTAAGATCGTATTTGCGTGCGTTTTTTTTTATTTGCGTAAGAGTGCCACGATTTGTTACTCGCTTAGTTTAATAGTTTTTCATGTGTGACAATATGAATTCAACAGAATTTTAAACTATTTAATATTTGTATTTATAAAATGCAAGTAAAATTTCCACTGCATGCGCTAAAAAAATATAAGAGACAAAAGAGCGTGCTTAAAATGGGAATGTGTAGATGTAATAAAATAAAGAGTAGATGTATTTATTTTGTAAATCATTTACACTAGTATCAAATAATTAAGACATCAAATTATACATACCTATTGGTACTTATCAGGTAAGGAAAGAAATGGTTTTTTGTTTTACCCTATGTCTAATTTTATTTACTTATATTTTGTTAAAAAAATGTCGTGTGTTAGGATGACTACAGCATTGCGCTTGTACTCTCATACTTACATCGGTCGTATCAAACAAAAGTTTGGTCACGCTTAATGCCTTTACGACTGCCGGGGGTGACATAAAGAAAATGAAAAACATTTTGTATTATTCTTGTTGCCTCTTACCCGTAACTTCGACTACCCTCGATAGGGCTATGACAGATCTGCGACTTTATATTCCCTGCAGCTCGATGCAATTTCTATATAAGTTTCTTCCGCTTTCATTTGATGAATCTCTACAGGTGATATTTAAGTGATCAGTTCTTTGTGAACAATAAAGTATAGATTTAGATAAAATTGTACTTTGTAACCCTGTGCCGGTTCATCTAGTGTTGGGCACTGCATTGATTCATATGCTGCTTGCTGTTTTGATTTTAATGAGTAAAAAAATTAATAGTAGGCATTTGTCTAAAAAGAAATAACACACAAATTTGTCAGCAGAATATTATGTGATTAACTATTTATTCCCCCCGGGTCGATTCGGAATTTCCTAGGGTAGGTATATTCTCTTTGTATAGAGACGAATTTTGTCCGATGTCACTCAGCAGCTCCAGATATTATAACCTACACCTAAACTTACAAACATAAATTCTTCATAATATACCTAATACTATGAAGGAAAAATTGACATTGGTCCAAAACTGCCACAGTTAGGTTTAATCTACTTTTGTCCATTTTTGTCTCTACAACTCATTGTAGAATTTACAATATGGGCTAACATAAATATAAATTGCGGCTTACTTCTATGTCGGATTGTTTCTGGTTATAAAACGTAGTAATGAACTATAGATATTACTGTGTGCAATATTAAATTTATTATTTTTTAATTTAAATAGTGCCACTTAGTCGTGAGTGCGTATCTAACCTAAAAGCAACATTCCCGCCTCTAGCACGGCGGCGTTTGCTCAGAAAAATATCTAAACAAACTAGTTACGTGTTCAGACTCGAATATACTACCTATAGAAAACTTTTAATAATTATGACCAACGGTGATCCATCTCTATCTGATGCAAATAATAGGTACGAATCTAAATAAAACTTATTTATTCCAACGTTAAGGCAAAGTGAATAACGGGATTTTTTTTCGACGGACAGAAATTTATGGGTTCTTGATAGAAACATTACGTGACTAAAAAGGAAATGAAGATTTTCACAATTTTTTGCCTTATAAAAACTAAGTTATTTGAACACCTGCTTAAATTAACATAGATATGAAATGGTAAAGTTAGCTATCCTAATTATAAATCCTTAGAAACTCTTTCAAAACGCTGCTCGTATAAAGGTATGTAACCAGATTGTAGGTAAGTATTTGAATTCGTGTTCTATTTTGTATTATTTTGTTAGATGCCAACACTCCGACAGTCGTCTGCGGAGGAAGAAAGCGCGGTACACTATAAACTTGTCAGCTGGAACTATTTCTGTGCTGTTTGTTTGGCTTTTGACAAATCGTGTCGCGCGCCGACGCCATCTCACACCGTACGGTCTACCAACCAGAGAAGAAAATTTGATGTCAACACAACAGATTCGAAAATAATGTACACAGAGTTATTCACAAATACCTACCCTAAGAAAAATTTTCTCGGTCTTTATTACGTAGGTATATAAAGTGCACGTCATGATTTACTTTTCTTTTCTAGAACTTCTTCATTTAATCTACTATCTTAAAACGTGGAGTTTCTTCACATTGAATAAAAAAATTGAACTGAAATTGAACTGTACCTACATTGAAGAGAAAATGCAGGGGCCTATCGCCATATTCTAAATAAAAACTGTCTGTCTGTCTGTTCATTTGTATGGGCATTACGCGAAAACTAAAGCAGATACTTATTTTACTGTAAGTGCTTGTTTAAAGTATATTTATATTTAGTTTTTCCTAAAGGGTTTTTGAATTTCATAGATACAATTTTTATTTTAAAACTAAATAAGGTATAGATAAAGGTATAAATAAAAATGTTTCGTAATTTTTTTTATATTGCGGCCACATAACTCAATTCTGCTTTTGCAGATTCGGTCGTAATTCGTCGTGTGTGGCTCGCGACTCTTCTCCAGAATCTTCCTTATAAATTCTATTCTTCAATCGTTTCTTGTCAAGCGAATACATCCTTTTTCACCTGTAAGAAAGAGTTGAGATTGCATTATAAACTAAACTCAATATACGATGCGTTGGTCAAAATAAATACCGAGAGCTTTGAACGAATGTGATCTATGATAAACGTGATTTCGGTAACGAGCTTTGTTGACATTGATCAATGAGAGCGATTGTTATTTTTCCAAGAAAAATGCGAGGGAAAAACATTTATACACATAAAAAGTGTGAACGCGTCCCTTAATAAACAATTGTGATGAAAAATAGTTTGGATACCCGCGTTAAATCGGGAGATCACGTGATTCGGTGTAATAAAGTGTTAGGTATACCAGCCTACTTACGGAGTGAGAAAATATTTTCCGTGGAAATTATTTATCAATTTATTATTATGGGTTAGGAGAGCGTGAGCTACGGTTGCATTTTTCGTTCCGTGAATGACCACTAAGTACAATATTTGGCAGAGGGCTATAAAAATAACAGTTGATATTAATTTCAATTATGTAAGTAAAATTACTAATATCCAAGAATAGCTATGTAGATATTTTCACACGTTAGGATCTATAAAATATCTCTATTTTTCTTTTTATAGTTCGAAAGTAGTTGCATGTCTTTCTGTCTCTTCGTTAATGCACCACTATGGATTTGAATGGAACTGGAACTTAGTAGTTAGGTAAAGCATAAAAAATCGCTAGTCAGGACTTTCTTATTATTTTTTGTAATGGCTTCTTAAATAATATTTGCTTTTTTGGACGCGATCTCAGAGCTACGATACTTTTTTTTATAAAGCGTGCTTTTGTTCGAGTCAGCTGGATGCTGGCACGGCATGGCGGGTTTTAATACAAATCATACTAAGATTTACGAGGTGTCTGCCGACGAGCGTTCAGAACTTGTATCTTGCTACTAAAATGTAAATTTAAAACCTAGTTTGTATCACAATTACGTATGTTGCTGTAAAATCTCAAACTATATGGTGAATCATAAGATTTTCTAGTAAAACTTTAGATTTACAAGAAAATCGGTAAAAGTTCTGACAGTTCTGACAATCTTTAATTTCAAACTTTTTTTCAGAATTTACTCACAATCAGTACCTAAATCTGAAATAGAAAACCCTCATAGCGAGGCTTTGCCATCTTGGTAAATAAAAAAAAAATCAGGCAGTTAATAATAAGAATTGTTGGTTAAAGCCGCAAAATAACATCGAGATACAGAAACTTTTTTCTTTTTTAGTTTGCGACTGAACAGTAACATAATGATGGTCTCTACTCTCTACTCTCTACGTACAATCCCATAGGTATCTGAAAAAAATCAAATCTGAAATTTTGAACTCTATTTCATTGTCAGAAAGCAAAAATTTTATGTTTTTTTTAGATAGGGGATCGTACCTACGTAGACGGTCCATCGATAATATACTACCTCATGTCATGATAGTACCTAATACCTACCTAGGTACTTTCATGACCAAGCATGTTAACCAGGAAACAGTTACTTCTCTTTAAAAATCTAATTAAGAGGTCACTGATGGATTTTATATTTGGCAACAGGTTGACATTATCTTGTTCGCCTCCGACACGTTGGATACTTAAAAAAGTATATCTACCATTTACAATACAAACTTAATCATGTTCATAACACAAAACTTTTATTCTCAAGCGGGGATCCAACTTACGACACCTAGATCCTTAGTCACTATGATCATATCGCATCGCGTAAAAATAACGCGCCATCAAAATGGCTTTTGCCTCGGTGCTCAAAGAAGTTTTAGTTAAAAAAAAAAAAATTACCTACAACATGTCTTATGACATACCTAGATAATTTTGATTTTCTAATATTTAGGTACTTGGAGCGGTTGTGGTGGTGTTTTTGGGACGAGCGTTTTGGGCAAGGAACATTGTTGGTCATAGAGAACAAGGGTCCTGTCCTCTTAGCCAAGTTGACATTATAAGTCAGGTGCACTTACAGCAACAGTGCTGTCGAAATCAAAGATTGTCAATATTTGTATGGAACTGAGATGTACCTAACTGTTATTACGCACCGTCATAAAGCAGTAATCCGGAAAAGCGTAAAGCCACCGTGACAGATTAAGCATATGCGTCCCCGGCTTCCGTGCCCTGGTGCGACGTTGCCAACTCGATCTCATCTTATTTCCTTGGCATCGAAGCCGACGATTCACTGATTTATTGTTGTGTACCAACCTACTAAAGTTTTCATATTAAGTAGTTTTTCTCGTTACATTATTGGACGGCGAAATTATTCCGATGTTGGTAGTTGAGTAGGTATGTACCTATTTATGAATATGCCATTTGAAGTGAAAAATTATATTTTATAAAAACTATTTAATTTAATTTAAAATAAAGAAAAGAGAATATAAAAAAGAGATGAACACAAATTTTTGATGATAATTCTGGTGTTACAAGGTGATACAATTTTTTTTAATGAAAACCGCTAAAAGTGACCCTTTGGTTTGGTTTAATCTTTGATTATGATATTATGATTTTTCACTTTTGTATAAAGTTTTATTGATAAAATATTGTAAATCAATCGTTTAATATTTTAATAATTCTCTCTATTAATTGAAATTCATGTATGTGTAATTGTGTATGTTTCACCAAGAAGTACCTAAATGGCTATTTAATGAGTACAAGCTTTATAAACACTTTTATAATTATTAAGACCCTTGTACAATGAAAGTTGGGTGATAATTGCCGAAAATAGCTCGCTCACCGGTCGACCCTCACATACCTTGACTAATGGTGGCACATAACAAAGTGTTACAAAAATAAACAGCATGACAAAAAAGGAAGAACTGCCTGAGCACGTAGCTGACATTAGCCGAAGCTGAAAATAAAATGAATTCGTCTAGTGTGAAAGTTCAGTATGACGACAAATGAACAACCAAAATAAATGACGAGGTAGGTAGTCTCATACACTTCCTGATAGAGGTTTGTGGGAAATTATGTTTTGTAAAATTTTCTTGTAGGATTTATACTAAGTAGGAATTTACCATCATCGAATAGGTACTTAGGTAGTTTATAAATTATGTGGTTTTGATTGTTTTTTTTTAGATTAGGTAAATCAATTTTTTTTTTACTTGATTCAAAACAACAGATTAGATTAATGTGACATTTATTTGCATTTCTAGATTATGTTATTTTTTTTTTATATTTTACAAAGCGTTAAAATATACACTAGCTAGGTTGTCATAAAATGTTAACCTATTTATTAAAAAGTCAGCAAAGTCTATGATAATATAAAAAATAAAAATTTCATTCTGTTCTACAAAAAAAAATATTTTTTGGATGGAAAAATTAAGATGTGGGATTTATGTTATACGTTAGCATCGGTACCTATTGCGTGACGTGATATAAAACTCATATCGTGCGCACTCACAAGTGTTTGAATTAACATTTTGGTTGCAATTATTTTTTTCTGTAGTGTCATGTTTTGGTAAATTTACGTTCGGCTTAAAGCGTCCCAAAAATTTTAGCTCCACCCGTCGCAAAATCCTGATAAATGTTCCAACCGGATCGTGTCGGAGAAAAAAAATAGGTATAACCTCTAATATTAATAACGCTCGCGAACGTAACTGTGTTAAAAATAGGTAATTATAACTTATGCTTTTTGTATATACATTTCAAAGCTTAGTCATAAAACTTTTTGGAAAAACATATAATAAATTAACTTAGTAGATACTTATATCATCGGAGATAAAGCTCATAAATCAAGTTTAAATAATTTAATTTGAATGTGCTCTATATTAGAATGCTGTTGATAAAACAACATTAAAGAAGCGTTAAAATAATTGTAGTACCTACAATAACGGAAAAAAAAAAACATTGTTTGAGTACCATGATGGCTGCGTTGAGTTGCCAGTATGTAGCGTGCACGGGCACACGTCAAGCAAGGGAGCGCGGCCGCATACGTCGGCCCGGGAGGGGATGTGAATGATGGCCACTCCATTCAGGTATGCGGGGTGGGACGAGCCCCCAGCCCCGTTGGAGAATTTTTAAAAATGGCACCACCATTCCAAATTCATAGTTCCACGTGGTTGGGAGACTGATTCTCGGTCGATATTTTTTACATTGTATTAAGGTAGGTGTATACCTACCATATTTAACATCCATATTAATCCTTACTGTTATGCGTGAGTTTTTTTGTTTTTTGTTTGTTTGTTACGCTTTCAAGCTTTAACGGCTCAATCACTCATCCTGAAATTTCACATACACGTTGTCAGGGGTGTACAGAGAAGGACATAGAGTACTTTTTATTCCGGAACTCCCGCGGGAACTCCTAAGTTAACGCGGATGAACTTACGGGAAACAGCTCTATATTATAAATTTGAAAGTAACGGACTGTTAGTCGATCTGCTACCTTTTCATGCCTAATCTACTCAACCGATCGTTATGAAATTTATCAGGGGTACAGAAAATGACAGGGTATCTACTTTTACCCCGGAATTCCTGCGGGAACTCTGAAGTTAACGCCGCTGGTGACACCGCGGGAAACAGTCAGTATGGTAATTAACATTGTACTAATTCATTGAATGTATTTATATTGTTTTTTTTAATTTAATTACCTATAGAATTTTATATTTTATTTAAGGTAAAGAATATTTTCTTAAAAAAAGCTTACCATAGATAACATTGTTACAGATTACAAATATAATATTTAGGTTTTAATCTAATATGCGTTAACGAATGTCATAAAATCTTTTCGGTACTCTTGCGAGGGGAAGGAATCTGAGACAATTTGCCCCACTCGCCCCTTGCTAAGCCCACCTATGTGTCTTTCTTATTGCCTAAATCTCGAATATACAACTAAGATTAATCCCGTTGAAAGAAAGGGTGATGCAACCCTTTTTGCGACAATGTTTCTGAAATACATATTTGTGACAAGAGAGAAGAAAAAGTTTGAATAGAAGTCTTTTAAGAACAATTTTTCTCGTTAAGCACGGAAATAATTAATACAGCTATGTACTTGTAACATACAAAAATACGTTAAAAAATTTCTACATAATCCAAGTAGCGACGACGGTTTTTCACTTGATTCATTTTGTGCATATTAATTAACTTTTAATTAACTATTTACTACCGTGAGAAACGGTAGGTCAACTCAAGAAAAAGAAATAACGGAAAAAAGCGATAATTGTCCGGTTACTGGATACAGACAAATGTAGAGACGATTCCAAACTCGTTTTTAATTAACTTAAGAGAATGAAAAGTAGTTCCGTTCACAGCTTTCTTTAAGATAACCAATATCTTTATATTTAATATGTATAGTCTTATAGAAACACAGATCTCACGCATATAGAATAGAATAGAATAGAATAGAATATCAGTTGCGTACTAAAATATTATGAGACGTAGGAAGCTGAACCCGACTTATTCTATGATATTGATGTAAAAAAAATGTCAGTGTAATTTCTATGATAGGTAGGTATTGTATAAAAAGTCAAAGCACACAAATGTAATTCCCTCTAAATAGCATTTTTCTCTATTAAAATAGAACGGTCGATATTCATTATATCCACGGTAGAATGCTCGCAACCCTTATCAACGGGAAGACGCCAGTTTTTTTTTTCTCTTGGTTTTTCCCAAATAATTTATTAAGCAGCCCGCCGTCAATTTATCTCGGTGGTAGCTAATTTCGCGTCGGCCCGGTGGCTGGTTGGCGCATGTTGTAATTCAACAAATTGCGCGTCCTACTGGATTTATGGACGCTCGCACTTGACGGAGCGCCTGCCGCCCTCGCTCCCCATTGTTCTTGTACTGCTGTATTTACACCGGTGACTGGTCAAATCGGAAATATAACATGGTCGTGTGTGGCCAGTGACTTTACCACTTTCAATCACCTCCATCGGTTCAGTCCAACTTTAACTACTATGTAGTAGCATAATTATCCCTTCACCTACATGCACAGTGCACACACCTTCACTTTTGTCAATTTAAAATAAAAATTAAAGGTCAAAGTACTAGAATACTGATATTCTTTCTCCACATTAATGTCATAATATAGTTTAATTCTACCAAACTAATGGGTTGATTTAAAAAAAAAATTATACAATAAAATTATTTAGAAGAAAAGCAATTTTTTTTTTGTCTTTAGTATGAGACCACCCTTAGCTCTTCTGTAGTGGTAACACATAATCGTATCAATTATTCGGTTGGCGTCCTTCTTCTTTATTACTTTCCTTAGCTAGGAAGGTAAGTCTTTTTGTGTATGTTGGACTCCGTAAAGTAACTGCTCTGCATCAGTTCTGTACCTAAGTGGATTTACTATACTGTCTTAATTTGTTCAATGCAGCATGTATAGATTCATTTTAATAGAATTTTGATTGGCTATCTCCATCGTTTGATCATGAAATAGATGTTCATTTATTGTTTTCCAAGCTAATTAACAACGTTCAAATGTTCTTTTAATTTTCAAGCTACTATGGCATATGCCACTACTCTTATAAGGCCACAACATAATATTATAATGCGGTCTTTTCTGAAAGAGAGTAGGCTTAAGTGTTTCGTATATTTTGTCATTGTATTTGGTTTCTGGAAGTAAATAAATCAAAAAAAGTATAAGAGCAAGCTGCAATCTCAGGTTCAGGTTTGCTATTAATGACACCAAACTAAAACAGTAATAGTAGAAACCACAAAAACAGTATTGAATTACTTCGTATAAAAGCAAAGCTACACTAACTCGGCTGTCCATCCAATTTAAGTGAAATCTTGTCGTAAAATTGATGCATTGAAGATAATATGGTGCTGGAAATATCTTTGAAGTCTTCATGGAAGCTGCTTTTCTCCTTACAAGATTGTGGAGGAACTTTAGATTTGATTGATTTTACTAAACTTCAACGGACCAGTCGTCTATATCGAAACAAACTTCGAAGACCTCAAAATCTCCAGGGGCATGACATCTAAAAACCACGACCTCTCGACCTGCCGAGAGTATCTGATGAAGAGAAGGAAAGACACAATACCGCATGTTTATTTTCTTTTGTGTTAAAAACTACCTAATTCAATAGGTAGATATAAAAGTCTCATATCGTATTTCACATACAATACCAGATAATCGATATTATTCTTTAAAGTAATTGTACTGCGGCTAAATACAATTTAAAAGCGAGCAATACTTGCTCGAACGACTGTTATGTGTTTCTTTCTGCTGACTACGGATCGCCAGACTGTCGTCTCTCTCGCGCCTGCTGCGACGCGAGCACTACGGATCAGCATTTCAGAATTTATATAGAGCTGAAAGAACTTATCGGAAAATCTTCAGAAAATTTACAATCTTCGACCCCACCATCATAATAACATCAAGTGACGTAGGTGACGCCATTTTCATAGACAAATGAGTTTTTTATTATACTAGCTGTCCCCCGTGGTTTCGCCCGCGGTAATTTCGTGATTTCCGTGCGAATGTCGGAATAAAAAGTACCCTATATCACTCAAGACTACCGTAGCTTCCTATGAGTGAAAGAATTTTCAAAATTGGTTCAGTGGATCTGGACTTTAGCTGTTTATAATATTAGTATAGCTAATTAAAAGGTTACCAAACATGACCATCGGCATTCATGTACACCCGATTTTCAAACGTCAAAATTTATTATCAGTTAATTTTTACAAGTTTTAAAGAAAGTTATGTCAGACTTAATCATCATCATATTTATTAATTTTCTACAGTTTTATCTTCGTCAGTACCTTAGTTCAAGATAGCTATAGTATTACTGTCATACTTAAAATATCTGTTTCACACTTGCGAACTGTTCTATATAATTTACCATCCTCTTTGTAAATCAGCATATGCAAAGTGGTATAGCAATAAATCCCGTGGCTCTTGCTCGTTCTCGCATCATGTTACATCTTAATTTCAGAGCCGGCTCGTCGGAGCCTGCCTGCCAGAGATACGGCCTTTTATCAAATACTCATTACTCTAGAAATTAACTTACACTGAAAAAATAACCGCCTTTCCGTGAGGGTGAGCGATAAATAATGGAAAGCTGTTAGAATGCTGAGTTTGTTTTAACATGCCCATGGGGATCGAGCGAAATTATTTACATTTTAAGTCTGCTCTTGTTTATGAGAATGTATTCCGATATAATAAAATTTAAACGGACGCGGACGCAGATAAATATAAATCCAAAGATATAAATAAAATTAAAGATAACATTTTCAAATCGGTAGATTGTGTTTTATACTGTAATTTTATTATACTTCTAATTGTAGTTATTGCCTGTCAAACTTACTAAAATAATTGTGCTACTCTTCAATACACTGCTTGGAAAGCAAATTCTATATGTATTTTATTATTTTATTGTTTTCTATTTTATATAATTGGCATTTTGATTAATTTCGCTTCTCCTTTGTTTCAGATGCTCACCGCGCGTAGCTTGTCCATGTTTGGTAGGTTATAGTAACCGCTTCTATATACTTTAGAATAGCGCGCTTAAAACATCATACGAATACGCCTATAACTCATTGGAGAACCCTAGATCACTTAAAATTGGAAAAACCAATGATATTTTCCAGCTCAATAAGTATTGACCGTACCTCCTATTGTATCAACAAACAATTTAAAATCAATAGCATTAATCTCTCGACTTACCTACGGCACGGCACACCTCCGCACTGTTTGACGTCACTGTATCAAGATATCAAATTCGAGTGTCGAATAAATTTTTGTGCCAGCCCACAACCAACGCTTAGGCAATCGACTGTTCGTGATTTATTATCAAAAATTCCCGTTAGTAACGCTTGCCGAGCACACTCCGCGTATCACTATTTCACAAATAAAAGAACCGTCGCGATATCATCGTCGACTATAAATTATTATGAAGCTTCGGTGAAAAATGCGCGGTTGTACGTGTCCGTTTATTTATTATTGACTTATTCTTGAATATTTAATGTAATTTCGAACGCTTTAATGAATTTTAAATATCCATATTAATTTCTGTCTATAGATTTATTTGTATTTGTATCTATAGTCGATAAGCGATCATGAAATTTGTTTTAACGGCTGAAGAACGGGATACTCGTATTTGCAGATAAGGGCTGAAACTACAGAACGGTTATCGACAGTGAAGTGGCATCAGTTTGCGAGGCTTTAGTTATCGGACGCGGTGATCGGAGCTAACTTGTATCATCGGCACGGTGGCTGTTTCGAGCTAGGAATAGGTCGGGTTCCCGCGTTGTTCCGTTCCGTGATATATTGTTCCGCATCTTGGTGCATAAATCTTGAGCGCCTGCTGAGGTACACGGGACACGGACCGAGCCGCACCGTCGCACTTCAAATGGAATCGTGTTTTTATTTATCACAAATCGGACAACACTATCGCTCACTCGAAGCCTCACTTATCTGCCAAAATGTTTTGATCTTAGTAACGCGTAGGTATATGAACTTAATAAATCCTATAGTTATCATACAGAACATTCGGTAGAGCTTATTTAAATACTGCGCTTAATATGATTCAAATTTGATATTTGCCAATTATTAGGCTACCGTAAAAGCATTTCTTAATTGAAAATCAACAATATGAAGGACGAATAATAAAACACATGTGAAATCGAACACACACACACACATGTGAACGCATCCTGTTAATGTAAATATTATGTTTAGTTTATATGTAATCATAGCCGAAATCTGATGTACAACAAGAGTATACGTTAATAAAGTGCACAAACTGCGCGATAGATATACCTATAACAGTGATATGTAACAGCCGCCTGCTACCGAAATTTACTTTATATTCTTATCTAGCATAATTAGGTCTTTTGTGTCCTCACTGCTAGGTCTAATCTAATGCTACGATAGTGTCCAGTGCTATTGGTGACTTTTACACACGCTTTTGAACTGTAGGTATCTAAAACGTGTGTTGATCTCCTTACGATGTTTTTTCTTCATCCTAAAGTCAAATCATTTATTCAAATAAGCCTATAATGTACGTCCTATAATCAATTTCATTTGCAAATGGATCAGAAAATACCCATAATTATGAACCAAGGATCGAACCCCCATCCTTTGAATAAAAGGCGAGAGTTCTATTGCTGGGCTACTACATTCTAAATTCATGAAACTATGTAATTTAATTTTAATATCAAATCATCAATTTTTTAAACACAAATTCACAAGATAAAGCATACAATTTTTATATGATTTATGAACAGACGCGTACTTATTTCATATTGGTTTTGTTTTATTACATCATTATCGGATATAATTCTAATATATACGTAAATACAAAAGCTTTATATTGAGAAAATTATTCCATTTATTAGTCGATAGCTTAACTTATTATTAGACGATATAGCTAACCTATAGTCAGATAAAAAATGACAAGAATCAGAACTAGTTGTGCCCCGTATACGAATAGCTAATTGAACTAGGTAGGTAAGGAAATAACGTAATTTATTTTAAGATACATTAGTGGTAATATTTTTGGATTCCTATAAATTTAAACATAATTTTTCTCCTGTATAAATGTATCTAGATAAACGTGTATAAGGTTTGCTTGAGATTCCTTCTTCTATTTCCTTTTCGTAAAATGGTATTATAGTGCCAAATGAATTTTTAGATACACTCATATTTGAAATTATTTCCTCATTTTATTACTTCCTAAAGTTACTTTGGATTATGATTTTTTTGACATTTAACTTGCCATTTTAAACACAAAATATGATCGTTAGTCTAAGCAACGAAAGAATCTCTGTCAAACATTATAAAGTTTTTTGTTAAATATTTTGTATATAGGTACAATGCAATTTATTATTTATAAATTATATTTGTTTCCTCGTATTATAGTATTTAAATATTGTACTAAACTGCTTTTTGAGGAGTTATTAGTGAAAGAAAATATCGGGTAAAACAATTACAAAACGATTTTTTTGTTTTTAGATGTTTGGATGAAAAGATTAAAATAAAAAATCTCTCATATTTGCCTGCTAAAAATTTAAAACTAACCTAAAAATTAATATAAAAAAACAGTTGTAAATAATGATAAAGATCTAAACATTCTTAACAGTTATAGCAGCATTACAAATTTTGTTATTTTTATTGTATTATATAGATTGGTGAGGTAGTGGGACCAGACAAAGCCAATATAGTGCATCGACATTTTAAAAATTCTTAACTAAAGAATAAAGTTTAGCCTGCCATGTGTGACACTGTAGTCTATAGGAGTGGCTGCTGCGTAGGTACCTATATCCGGTGTAATATATACTTTTCGCTATGCCAGTTTTCTCTTTGCATTTATAAACTCATAGATGTGAAATTATATTATTAATTAGGTACGCTACTTTTATCTTTAATACTTTGAATGACTATAAGACATCATGATTGGATGTCCAACACAGGACCTCACTTGTCGATAAATTATGCAGTGTAAACTTCTGTATACTGTCTAATAATGGTCTCATTACCTTACCTGTAAATTATTTATACCTAGTAAAAGCATATTTTATTTATTTACTTCGGTACATGCTCACGAATACGTAACTTTGTCCTTAAGGAAGCATTTTGTCATTATTATACGTAAATTTTAGGTAGGCCCAATTTATAATATTGTAATGTAATATAATTAATGAGATAATTATTATTAATTAGTGATTAACGAAGAGAAATACTTAAAAAATGTGAGGGATCTTAACGTAGAATAAAAATTATTTCGATGTTTGTGTTTCATGATTGTATTTGTGTGGAATAAAGATGTGTAAAAAATATAATATAACGAAACCGCAATATAAAATCTGTCATTACCAATAATTACGATGAGGCAGGAAATGATACTGTTAAATTCTTTTTGTACACTATCAGCAATAGTGCAAAACTGATCTGCATTGAATAAAAGTTCTGTTACTGTAATAATGGCTGTGTTATTTAAAACCAATCCACCTGAACAATATTTAAATGTGTTGCTTACCATCCATTAATTTCAGGATGCCTTCGGGGACACTTATTTAGACCGAGAAAAAAGATGCATTTAGGTAATGTGGCCTTCTTCTGCGCTGCACCTACAAAATTTTATTAAACTTAATTCACCGTTAAATTCATTTAAACATAGAAATCGAATTTTCATATTTAAAATTACAAATTTAAAAATATAGTATACATATGTACATTAGCAGCTTTTACCTATGTAAAATAAATTATTAAATTAACGTAATAGATACAATCTAAAACTGTTGTGTAAGGGATTGATAAATATCATTCGTCTCAGATATAGGTAACGCTGTTCTTTCTTTCTTTTTCTTTTTTTCACTTCCAAAAAAAGATGGTTCTCAATTCGACTGTATTTTTTTTGTATCTATGTTAGGCGATTACTCGAAGACGGCTGGACCGATTTGGAAAATTTTTTTTTGTTTGTTTGAGTATACTTTCAAGTTGGTCCCATTGTAAAGAAGTCAGGATCTGATGATGGGGTCATGGAGAAATCGGGGAAACTCTTCAAATATTACAGGCACACCTATAGCCATTTGGGTAGATAAATTATCACTTTAAAAATTATAAACCAACCCATTTAAAAGCGAAAAATAAATACAATTTTAACAAAAAATTAAAACCGACTTCTAAACACACAAAAATGCACTACACTAAAAAAAATGCTCGTGTCTGCAATGTGGTGGGAGCGGACTTTGTCTTTCTATTACCTGTTTGGCTTGGCACTGACTTCAAAACGATCAGTAGGTTGCACAAACGTAGGTTAACGTAAACTTTTTAGTGTAGTGCATTTTTGTGTGTGTTTGAAGTCGGTTTAATTTTTTTGTTAAAACTTTATTGAATGTATGTATGGAGTTTTGATAATGACTGTACAATACTTTAACATTATACAAAGTGTTAATGAATTAAATGAAAACCTGATATACCCCATTTAAAAAAACAAACAATAAAATGATTAAAATATATTTTATATCGAAAAAATGTATACTTTAAAAGTTATTCAACATTAGTTTGGAGGTGACCTATTTACGAAATTCCAAACGCTACGCCCGCGCCTACCAGTTCGAATTTTTTTGCTGCGGGCGGCGTACGCGCCAAATATTGTATTATAAATAATTTAGACATGGGCTGGTAAAAGAAAAAAAAAATAACCTATATTAAAACATAGTGCGACCGATTCGCTAGTTGATTCTGAGCAAACTACTTTATAGTTTTCAGTTAATTCATTAACACGTTGTATAAATAGCTTAAGTAGCTATAGGGAACTATAACTACGAATATCTACAACTAACAACTTTTGAGCATAATTATAGACGATAACTCCAAGTATTTCATAACCGTGTCAATAACTACACAAACTAAAATCAAAAACGGTACCTATAGTATATATTGGACCAATTCTTAAGTAGAAAGGAACATAATATACAATGATTACCCAAAATGAAAACGCAATGACAACTTAACTACAATCTCATTTACTTACCACAAAAACCTATATCCCTTGTAACTAAGACTGAAAGACACTAAACTTGAACGCAAGAGCAAATTTCTAAATAACAGTAGCGAGTCAGCAGGTGGACTGCAGTCATTACTCTTTCAGTAATCCTTGGAATACTACCAGATTTATGGGTACCCTACAGGAGACGGACCGCCAAATTTAGGTGCGATTCATGAAAAAGTATAGCTCAGTTTCCAAAGCTATAAATAATATTACAAATCCTTCTCAGCTCTACATATGTAGGTAAGGTTATTTAAAAAGTAGTAACTTTGTAAGATTATTTTCCTAAATATTTTATGACTTTATTTCTTACATAATGTATTATTTGTTATATCTACCTAAAATTTATCAGTAAATACATATATGGGTATATGTATATATTACGGTTAGATAGGAACTTTGTTTTCTATTACTAATTATAATAATTGTATGTTAATTAATATACACATCTGTACAGTAGACGTTACAGTCACCGTTAATAGGTGAAATGATAATAAGTTTTATTCGTTAAAATAACACGGAGCACACTTTTGGCTGGAAGTAGCTTTCTAATATTTGTGGACAAAAGCATCAAAAGCCCTCCAACTCTGCGACTCCAAACATAACCTACTATGCCGTTCGTTGAGGAACGTGCGTTGGTTTTGAAATAAGAACCTACTTCACTTTCATTCCTAATATCCAAAGTTATAAAAAAAAAATACTATTATAAGATCGAGTGTTAAAATAGTTTCTTTTAGCATAGCTCAAATAAATGCCTTAAACCAAGCACTGACTGCAAGTAGGTAGTATATTATTTCGGATACTACAAACGTGCTTAATAAATAAGGTCGAAATTTCTTTGCGGAGAATCGAACCACACATCCCGTGGCAGCCTCGCTCGCAAACTTCCTGTTTGGCACGACACCGTGACTACTTCAGTGTATCTATGTACCTACTGATGCTATAATATTTTGTTGCATACATAGGTGAACATATTACGTACCTTCTTAAAAAGGACACGGAAAACTTACAATATTTTTTCTAATTGTTACATAGCAATATACCTAGTTGAGATCTACTGTAAGGAATTTCACAAATGATAACGCAGAAATCTTTGTTAAACGTTCTTCTATGTCCACCAAATCAAATTATGACAACGGAACACCAAATTTTTCCCGACCATAAATAACATAAACCCATTAATTATCACCAGGATAATTGCTTAAGAGTAACAAAATACGGTCAAAAACTCGAGTGCAAACCAGAGACAGAGTTTACACAGAAATTAAGGCTCCCGTGAAAGGCTTATAATTAATGATCTAATTAGGAACGTGAGACTGTTCACTTTATTAGGTAGAGCCGGGTATCGTGACGCCGCACCGCGGATGATATCGGATTTTGGTACTAGTTTAATTAAGTGTTATCATTAAATTATGGAACTTAAGTAAAGTACTATCATACAACGCACAGCCTTTTTTTTTTAATAATATGTCGTTGACAAATTGTTTAATTCGTCCGTTTAAAAATAGCTATACCATTTTGTATATGGACGACAAAAAGTGGATGCATGCGAACCGAAAAATGCAATCATTTCACTCTATACCTATACGGCAAAGTTCAAACCTAACCTAACGCAGCTCGACGCGGTGTTCACAAATACCTACAAAACAATAGCATTTTCCTGACGAATTCGCGCGTGTACTGACCCATGGTGGGAGTACCCATGAAAGACCCAATTATCCATCTCACTCACAGCAACAGACTGCGCTACCTACCTCCGTGATGGCTTGTAATGTGGTTGGTGTTTACTATCTGGTATTTTATTGTATAATATGGTACCTGTATGATATTAGAAAATAAATTATAGTAACTACCTACCTACCTCACAATTTGAAAAAGTCAGATGCGACACCAATAAGCCCTTTCGGGCTTAAGTGTCTTGTATAATGTTGTTAATGTATTTGTTTTTTTTTCTGAAGTAAATAAATAAAAAAAAAAATCACGAATTTTCCACCAGATCAGAATAATAAGTATGTACATTATGTATAATGCAATCACAATTATAATTGACAATAATTAATAAAATTCGTACCTATTATGAAATGTAATAGTAAAAACAAATGAATAAACAAAACACATATCAATACAATTTGTAGAAAAACGTCAAAAAAACATATTATTTGTTCGTGTGTTGATGATTGCATATAGATGGATTAGATTAAATCTTACTATACAAATTTCTAGCAGGACTTCGTCAGCTAATATGCACCTATCCTAATGAAATTACAGCCGCTAAAGTCCAATCGCCGCACTAGGGGTCGTTCATTCGACACACAGTAATCTATGTTCGTGATATACTAATTAGTTGCAGTCAAGTGCTGTAGAACGCGAGTGCTGCTTGAAGCTATCTGTCTTGCGCTCGCGCACCCATATTTTGCAACCGCTGGACATATTGAGTTATCTTAATTAGTGGCAAGTTAGACTCACCACCCAGGTGACTCGATGGAATCAGAAACAGCCGTCAGATTTCCAATTCTCATACTTACCTACTATTAAGAAAGCAGTAACGTCTTTAAAATAATAAAATTAATACTAGTAGTAGGTAGGTATGTATTAAAATTATGAAAAATTTCAACGCATTCAGACTGGAAAGTGGAACCCTGTGTTTGACACTAATTCGAAAGCATTTTTTTCAAGGCAACGTTAACGTGATAGAACAGAGTACCTATCTATACCAGAAAATTTTTCAGGGTAGGTGCATTTTGCGTACACATTATCAGTTCAAAAAATGATATAGGCGGGTGAAACCGCGGGGAACAGCTAGTTTAAGATAAAATCTGTGTGTATTTTAATCTAAAGCGAAAACAATTTCCACAAATATGATTCACGATCATAAATCCCTGTGCTCACCGTATCAAGTAAGACAAGAGCGGTCGGCTGGCGGACATGCGCAAATCGTGCACCGCTCTGCAGATAAGATATAAACGTTGCAGCGCGCGCGTGCGCCGATCGCGGAGCCCCGCCGCGACCGCTAATTAAGTCTTTAAGGTTTTACTAGGCTTTTAGTTTGTGCAATAACCAGCTGTTGCGCACGCGGTTTCACTCCCGTATACTTTGTGATTCCATAGGGAAATCCTCTATATCTATTATTAACAATCTTCACATAAATTGTCTCCTTTGCCATTTTAGATAGAGCTGTAGAGAAAACTGATAAATTAAAACCAAAGAAGACGTAATAAAGATCTACTTTTTCTTAGGTACTTTATTTCGAGGAAAAACTACTTTTTAAAGATATATTTAATAACTAAATTGTTGTTGTGTATTTATATACACGCTGATTTCATATCATATCTCTTTGAAAAAAAGTCATTAACTTAGGTTAATAATGATACAGAATTAGCTGTAATGCGTATACCTACCTGATTTATAATCACGCTCATAGAAAAGGAATTACAGTCACAGATGCACTTCACCTCACCTTCTGCTGCGCCTCGGCTCGGGTAGACATTTGTCGGAACTCTTTGCAATGACAGGCTTTCCGCACTCGTAATGAAATATACTATTTTTACCCAATTTGTAATATTCCTTTCAAGTTACTTTTCGATTATACCTGTGTGTCTAAACAATACATACCTACTGAGTATGCCAATTGTTACTTATTTGAAACGTTTGACCGCATCGTTCCGTCTAGTGCCAGGTAGACAATAACACCGGTGCTCCAATGTCATAAATGCATGATTTACGCAATTACCTAACTTACAAAGACGACAATAAATTACGGATCAATTCATTATGCAAATTGACAACATTGCTTTATCTCCTGTAAAAACAGCGTTCCGTTTGATTATGTACCGTATTTCCAACCATTAAAGGTGTTTTAATGTTGAGATTTTTTTATTACCAATCCCGTTAAAGTATTAACATTTTATTGTATCAGTTCTTGCCACCCGCTAACCTGTGGTGACGCAAATCAAATCCTTCAGATTTCTGTCAGTATTCTATACTTAGTTGCACAATACTTGTATAGTTATGCAATAATTTATGACAAAATGCCGTACAGGTTGAAAAAGTTGAAATAGTATCGGCAAAGTAATAAAAGACAACAATAATACTGTATTTGTAATACTTAAAAATGTATTCTATACGATATAAAAAGGCCTTAAAAATTAAACCAGACTAAGCAGACATAATTATTGTTTTAGACTTTAAGGAGTTTGAGTTGGATGTACTGATTTAGGTGACCTTCTAGCTGAATTTGCCCCTGACATGTTTTCTCGTTTAACAGAACTCATTCAAATCGTCGCTGATGCAACACTTTTGTGTATTTTCAACGATGTAACGTGTCTTTATTTTATTTTTATCTATGTAAAAAGTTAGAGTTATCTACAATTTTGTTTTTTCTAACAAACCAATATTCAAACGCATACCCAACTATAGCGTAAAAGCAGTTCGCAAGAACAATTGTTTTGATAGTGTCTTGTCATTCCTAATGTTGTGGCAATCATCACTCATCCGTGCCCATTAATGTACGCGAATATCAACAAGTTTTTTTGTACACTCACCTTCCTGAATGACAATTCGATAGTGTGTCACGTACGGCGGGTTGCCTAAATTGTGCATGCTTATAACTATAGCAAGTATCTACTTATATCAATTTATTTTCTATGAGAGTTATTAGGAATCCTTCCTTACTATTATATTGTATGTTATTATATTATCCTTACTATACAAATTGAAATGTGAGTTTGTTACGCTTTCACGCCTCTAATATTCAACTGTTTAAACTGTTTAAATTTTGCATACACGTTGTCAGGGGTACAGAGAAGAACATAAAGTACTTTCGGTCTTGGAATTCTTGCAGAAACTCCGAAATTAACGCGGGTGAAACCACGAGGAATATTTAGTGATTAATGCAAAAGTACCTAACTCTGTCCGTCTGTCTGTTCTCTTCACGCTTTAACTACCAAACCGATCATCATGAACTTTTGTATAGAGGAACAAATAGTACGTAACAAATGTACTGACTAATTATTTCTCCAGAAGGTCTCAATGCCTATATAGTAATAATTGTAATATCTGCTATGATGTGCTATGCTATTATGGTATATTGATCTTAGTGAGTATAACGTTATATTTGATAACCCATCGCTCACGTTCCCCGCCAAGCTTGGTCTGACTATTAATTTATCGGTTTTCCAGACTGACGCCGAAAGGTGACGACATCGAACCTATTACAGAAGCTAGTCTGACCGAAATACCTCTTGGTTTTTTACAAAGCACTATGGTATCGATAACCGATACAGATATTCTAAACATCTATATTTATAATTTTGTATAGATATCGGTACATAATATTGGTGAGCACAAGGCATTAATGAACCAACTGGCGACATAAGGCTTAATTAAATAAAATTGAAATGAAAGTGCCAAATGGATTTGGCGTGCTTTACGTTTTCATTAATGGTTTTGTTTCAGAATGTTCATTATTGTGAGTACTTTGGCTATCGTTATTTATGTCCTGTTTCATTCAAAAAGTCCCATAAATGTATTATGTAACGAATAAAAAAATTAAAATACTGAAACAATGAAGTACCCAACAAATACTATCGCCACCATAGCATATCTAAAATTTTTGAGTTCTGATATAATATTCAACTATGGAAAATAAAGATGGGGTTTCTTTTATTTTATATTTTCATTATTATGTGATAAAATTTAAGTTTAAGGAAAAAATAAAATAAAAAAAACACTAATTCGATTGTAAGTACTTAGTAGGTACCTACCGTACGTATAGACTAAATTTACAAATAATACCTCACTAATGTAAAACAGTTTTTATTTAGGTAGGTACATTATTTATACTACATAGGAAGTTATTTTATGTTTCAGGGTTTGTTTTACTTCGGAAAAAAATAAATGGCTATATTTTCCTTAATCAAGCTTAAATACTTAGTACCTAGTAGATGAGGTAGAGCTATCCCAAGGCTATATCGATAACTATTAACTATAGCTATTAGCTGTTCCCGCGGTTTCACCTGCGGTAATATCGTAGTTCTGGCGGAAGTTTTGGGTTACAATTGGATGCAGATAAGCAATAACATGTTAAACCGCAAAACGAATTTATTGATTCAGAACGATTTATTGAGTGTTAGAAAACGTTTTTCAATTATGTGTTTACCTTATTACATTATTTAAATATGTAACTAAATATTAAACATAAAAAATGTTGACACAAAATGGCCTTATAATTTTAAAACTTTAATTTACTCTAAATTTCTCTAGTGTAGGTTAACACACTATTGCTTATCTATGTCCAATTTAGCATACGTTACTCAGGGATAATAAGTCAAGTCAAGTAGTTTTCGAGTAAAATTGTAACAAACAAACAAACAAATAAAACATTTCCTCTTTATAATTTAATACTAGCTGTTCTCCGCGGTTTCATCCGCAGTAATTTGGGAGTTCCCGCGGGAATTCCAGGATAAGAAGTGCCCTTTGTCTTTTTTTGTATTCCTGACAACGTGTATGCAATATTTCATGATGACGGTGTAGCTGTTAAGGCGTGAAAGTGTGACAATAAAACAAACAAACAAACTCACTTTCGCATTTATAATATATATTAGGTATAGTAAGGATAGATAATTTCAAATACTAAAACTAAATGATGTTAAGTAATTTAGATAACAATACTAATAAACATATTATTATAAGTGGGTAAAAAAGCTAAGCGCATGTCAAGGAAAATCTTGAAACGAACAGTGCAAAAATCACACTTTTTTTTTTTCAGAATTTAATTATTCTTTTCCTCTCTCCACACAAACACAACAGCCAGCTGCTCCGTTCATCGGATTACGTTTCATAATTTGACAGAGTCCCTGAAACATTCGTTAGAGAGGACCGCCGCGCAATATTTTAACGCGAAAAACACAGCATTGCGGTACGTTTCACAGAAAAAAAGGAGAGATGAGAATAAACAGACGACGGGACGGCAAAGGCGAGAGAGGAGCGCTCGAATTTTGAATACAAATGTAAATTAGTATCTCCACTAATTACCTCGGCAGACACGTTCGGGGCTATGCGTCTTGCCGGCTTACTGAGAACGTTCATTTTTTACATCCTAGCCAAATTGTTCGGCTATTTTTCTCATTAGACCATAGCAAGAGAAAAAAATCAAAATGTAATTAAGCACTTTAAGGTGCCTTTTGCATGAAATATCCATCGTAATACTAAGGAAGTTGCTGAAAGAATACTGTAGTAGAGTATGTATGTAAATACCGAAATATTTGCATAAAGTATAGTATAGTACCCACTAATAAACTTAATAATACTTAATACTTCGCTTTTTCGAGAAAATCAAATTGATGTGTAAGATTGTGTTCGCATTTTATTTATACAGCTCTATACTTCTTTACAATTAGAATACTATAGTAAATACTTTTAGGGGTACAGAACTATAGACTAGGTACAGTTTACGAACCTTCTCATATACAGAATATTTTCCTATTTCAAAGTAGATGTAGTAGGTAGTGAATTTAACTGCTTTACAAAGTGTCGCGAGTTCGATCCCTGCATCGAGGTAAATATTTATATGAAGAAAGTTTATTCTGGTTATACATTGTGTATTTTAGTAAGTATTATATTTATTTACAAAAAATGTAAATATCACAAAATAGCGCTATGTGACAATGTCCAAAAATAGTTTATAATTTTTTTACGTTGAAAAACGATTACTGATACAAATTAAAATCAAAAATCTTAACGACCACAACACCCTAAATCCTAGACGCTGTGGTGATTTGACCACTCGCTGTATGTATATCCTCATGATGAAACGATAAATTCACAAAATACCCTTTACAACATCCAATACGATAACTCTGAAACGATGTAAGTCTCTTTTACTGTATGAAAAGTGATTTATAAAATGCAAAATAAGATGTAAGTCGTTACAAACAATATTGCAAACTTCATCGGATTAAATACTGCATTATTAGGTACATTATTACATTATCACGTCATGTCAGGCTAATAAATCTTTTAATTACTGAAATTATTATTACTAATATTAAACAACGTCCCGTGGGAAGTTTTTTTTTTTTGTTATAAAAGTCCATACTGCTTATACGGATAGTATATAATTATGTACTTAAGTTCTTAGGTTATGTGGTTGCATTAAAAAAAATAATGAATGGATACTTATATTATGATTTAAAAATTGTGCTGTTTATTTCAATTTTAACCCAAAAGAGTTAAACGAGACCGAATGGTCGAAAAAGTTTAGTAGACATCAATGCTATGCGGAGTTTCCTCAAGAAACACGGAATAAAAGTACCCTATGTCCATTTCCGTACCCTTGACAACGTGTATGTAAAATTTCATGATGATCGGTTATGCCGTTAAGGGGTGAAAGCGCAACAAGAATAAACAAATAAACTTACACCCGAATTTATATTGTATGAATACTTCTTCGAATCAATTGCAGCTCAACTATACGTAAGTCTAATTCTGGAGATGGGTTTCTTACCTTTTCTTTCAATAGTCTTGACAGTCGTATAGTGAAAGACGCCTCGTTTGTGGGCGGCGCGGCGCGGCGTCCCTCGTCCGACGGAAGTGTATAAAAGCGTTATCATCTTTTATTTTTTCACGCTTACAATTTGCATGTCCCGTTCGTATGACGACGTGCTACGAAATTATGCTTTGAAAAACTTATTTATGTAGTCCGCGCATAAGTTAATTAATTTTAATTACCCGTTTTTATCATTTTTAATTTTCATGAATAGGTTGCTCCTGTTCCCGTATTAATTTTTTGTATGTTCTGTGAATGTTAATGCGGTTTTAAAATATAGATTTATACGCGCCTCGGCATAGATGGTTCTATTAGATTAACATGAGGAATCCACCTTATAGGTTTTAATGCGGCTAAAGATGGTTATTTATGACTTTTGAAAGAATTTTTATGTTAGGTGGAATTAACGAACTTTTATATTTACTCAGTATACCTAATTGTTTTTAATTATATTAAGGTAAAAAAAATATTAAGCTCACAAGTGACTAGATTATTACCGCGATATCTTCTGTCATCCTTTCAAGACGGTATTGTTGAGTAACAGGTACATTTCCAAATGTCGTTTCTTCAGTCAGTCCAGCAGTCTTTTTTATTAGTAGTTATTAGTAAATCAGAACATGTGTACAATGTGTACCTTCTTAGCAAACCTTGTGTATTATGGGCACTACATAATTTAATATGTATATTAATTAATGCCTTTTGTTAATACATAGATGTCATATTAAAAGGAAAGATAAGTATATCCTACTTCCTACTAATATTATAAATGTGAAAGTGTGGATGTTTGTATGTTTGTGCGTGATTGAGTAAATCACGCAAAAACGGCTGAACGGATTTGGATGAAATTTGGCATGCGCGTTGTCAGGGGTACAGAGAAGGACATAGGATACTTTTATCCCGGAATTCCCGCGGGAACTCCGAAATTACCGCGGGTGAAACTGCGGGGCGCTGCTAGTATAGATCTATAAATTCTTTATTCAACACCAGAAAATAAACAATACCTTTTTTTCTTTCTTATGTAACAAGTGCAACAACACTTAAATAAGTAAATTATTAATTAATTATTGTATTAACATGCAAATTGCTTTTTGTTGGCCACTTTTGTATTTTCTTAGCCATGGCACATTGTGAATCGCATTGTTTCATTTATCCCCGAAAATAATACATAAATAACTCGACTCTACCCGCCAACAGGAGAGGGTTGCAAACAATAAATCATTTAAGAAAATTTTAAATTTATTAAGACCCAAATGCTCAGTTAATTTTTTAGCGAGTCCACTGGTGTCTCATTTATAATTATGATTAAAAATGTTGCTTAAGTGTTAATGTATTTTTTGTATTATAATCACACGGAGATGGAACTGAGTCATTGTAATTTTTAGTTCACTGTTTTGGGTATATTTAATATGCCTAACTTTTTTCACAATAAGTACCTAAGCATTTATGAGATATTTGTTAAGATTTTTTGCATCGTCTTGTTTCTCTATCTAGTATAGGGATGTTATTAAAGAAAATATATTTTCAATTTACTTATATTATAAACGTTTTTAAGATCAATCTTGAAAAAAAAATTAAAATCCTATAATACAACATCATCACGTTCACATTTACTCGTCCATATTTGTAAACCGATCTTAAAGTAAGACAAATAACCAAGACCAACAAAACTACTTAAAATTCAGCATAAACCACAAGACAGCTGACTTGAAAACATTATTGTATTTGTAAGTAAACAACCATATACCAAATGCCATACAAAACCGGGACAATTATCTGTACTCTCACAATTTAATCTGAGTCGACTCGGTCCAAGTGCACTATAAATTATTGTGTGCAAAGAATGTTAATAAAGCGGCACTCTGGCTATTTATACATATTATAATAAATGACGAAACAAAAATAACAACTTAATGTTTGGTAAGATACAAGAATTGTGCTTTTGTGTAACATGTGTTTTGATAAAGTAATTTTGAAGGTTGAAACCTAAACATTAGAATTATTAAAAATAACATAATTCATGGAAATTAGAACACAGTGCCGTGTGTAATTGTGTACTTAGCAAACCTAGCGTAAGTACTATTATGGGAATTACACAATTTAATATGTACCTTAGTAGGTATGTTATTTTTTTTTATTATTAGTCAAAATTTAAATATTCGTTATTGCCCCAGAAGAAACACAACAAATAACATAGGAAGGAAAGATAGAGTAAAAGGCGGCCTTATTGCTAAAGAGAAATCTTTTCAAGGCAACCTTTACGTGACAGAGAGCTGTAGACAGAAATGAGAAGTGGGTGGTGGGTGCACAGCGTAATATACAATTAATGTTTTTTGTTAAAACATAGATGTAAGATCTAGACTCATGGTAAAAAGAAATGATCATCACATAATTGTTAAGCTTGATGCGAGGACCGGAGATCTAACTTCACCACGATACTGTCAGTTATATCCGTTACCTATTCCATGTTTCGTCCATCTTAAATGTAAGGTTGGCACGTGTCTGCAATCCTATAGTGTTGTATTTTCAATGAGAGAAACGAATCTAACGTTACACGATTTGTTATAAATTATTTTACAGTTACCAACTTAAAGAAACCGTTCACGTCACGAGTTGTGTTTTATTAGTGTCACAGTATAGAGAGAAAACACTTCTTTTTTTTGTTTTCGAGCAATAAAATAGTTAAATTCCTATCTACCTATACTCGCACTAAGTATTAGAGTCAGGTTTTTGGTCGATCTATAAAATATTGCAAAGATTTAATTCCGAATAGCTCAGTTCATGTACTATTTTTTAAACACTTATTTTTTATAACAAAGTAGGTACCTATTCGTTGATTTTGTACCTAATATGTATTTTTAATTTTGCCATCTTTAATCGTTTATAAAAAGACGGAGTCATCGGCAATAGTAAGCGTTTAATAATTATCTTCGTCGTTAGCTCTCGAGTCTTTGTAAACACTAGCTGGGCCACACTATAGACCGTCGAGAACATTAAAGTGTCGTAAAGAAACCGCTTGCCCTTATACTCCGAAGGAACATCTCATGAACTTGTTGGCTACTAGTAGGTATACAGAGATTTTGTGGTTGATTCATATTTAGTTTTCCTTTGAATCACTTTCCATAATAAAATGTGCATGGATGTCATGTTCAATGAACTGAATTTTATAAATATTAATTGTGACTGTACGAACTAGACAATTTAGTCATGAAGAAATATGTAATAGGTTTCTGTCGTCGTGGTGGTGAACTAAGAGCTACAGATAGCTATCGACACTTGCAGACAGGTTTTGTTACTGCGATATTGTTTGTTGTTGATATAAATAACCTAACCTAACATAATCGCAATACATATTATCACAATAAAACAATTGTTAAAAAAAGTCTTTGTTTTGAAACGATAAACTTCAGTTGGATATTAAAACTACATATTCAAAATACAACGTCGCAGCAGCAAAATAAAAACATCGGTCTACATTCAGACTGTTGAAAAGAGCCACCAGAAACGAATAAATTTCGAGAGAGAAACTACTGAAATACACGGTGAAGTTGACAAAGATCAATAATATTTTGTACTAGATAGGTATACATTTCTGCTATCCTTAACATATATTTATATTTTATAGCGCAATGCAAATATTTAATGTCTAGCAATTAAGATACCTATACTAAATAATAATTAGTCGCTTCTAAACACAACCTATCCATTATTTGTATATATTTTACTATGACACAACAGAAAGACAAGTGTTTTTTTGGTGTTCGTGATATTGTAAAGTAAATATTTGATATAGTACGTCAATTGTATGGCTATTTTTTTTTTACTTTTAATTTATTAGAGATAAACAACACTATTCTATTTTCCAGGTCTGTTTCAGTACTATAGACTCGACTCATCAATGTATTACTCTCTTGCCTTTAGGTATTTTTGACATGTGCAAAGATGCTTTCCTGTCTTCCATTGGCGATAACATCTCCTGTTCATAATAACTACGTAAGTTTAACTCAAATATAGGTGTGAGATAATGTTTTGACTCTACAGGTGAAGTTTAGTATCATTCTCAATTTAGATTTGAATTATAATATTTATTGTGCTAGGTACTGGTTTTCTGAATTTAAAAAAAAAATCAAAACTTTCAACTATATTTTAATTCTCATCCAGTTTACTTAATGCGTGTCTAGTTGAAGTTGCGTCGCAAGTCGCAACGTAATCAATGGAATACCTAAGTCGAAGAAAAATACTACTACTCTATAGATGCGGTAAACTCACACGTAGAGGTAAGTTGGTGTACATCACGATACAGAAAACGATGGGTAAGTAAACATGTTGACAAAGTAAAAGACATTAAGAGAGAGCTTGTGTGCGATAACACAAAATTTTATCTTAGAGTAAAATACAAATAAAATAATGTAACAACAAGGAAAAAAGAACTACAACTGAACAATTTTCTATAATTAATTAGTTAATAGATTGCGATACGGTACTGAATAAAATAAATAAAATTACCTATAACTATTCTTATTATTACTAGACTTATTCACTATTGATGAATAATACGAAAAGTTTGAATTTTATTAAATTAGGATAATGATAATAATCAATCTCTACTTCAGACCGCGGTTTCTAATAGTGCTAGAAAAATCCTCCTGGAGGCTATAGAATTAGTTAGAATAAAAATATTGAACCAATTGCAGTTCTGTAACTGCGTTGTGTATACAATTCATAATTTTATTTATTTTTTGTGACAAGTAGGTATATTTTACGAGAGAAGCCATGGTGACAGTTTAGTTTATACATGAGAAAGCAGTTTTAATCTGTCTTCACGCGATATACTATAAACAAGAACTTTGACTAACCGCCGCACTCAGAGTCGACTTTAATGATTACTTAGTTAAGTATAGATTTTTGAAACAAAACTGCCGAAATCAGAAAAGTTTAATAAATTAATGTTAGTTGGCATTTAACTGATTAAGTTACATCTCATTAAATGCCAGCTAACATTAAGTTACTGAACATCTCTGATTGCGGCAGTTTTGTTTTAAAAATCTATACTTAACTAAGTAATCATTAAAGTCGACTCTGAGTGCGGCCATTAGTGTCTCAAATAAGGGCCATGATAATATTATGTTGGGGTCACCAGGTATCTTGCTCAGTATGAAACTAAAGCCTAAGCCTAGCCTAAGAATATGACGTCCTTATCAAATAAAACGCTATCTATCGCCCTTTTCTTTTATTTATTCACCACATCCTTATAAATAAAGTTAGTATAAATCACAATTTGAATAGGGTTTTGGGCTCTACCTCTATAGTTATAATTCGTTAAATATATAGTCATTGTTCAGTATTCGCGAGAACATTATTTACTATGTAAAAATATGCGGCAGCGGCACTAAAATCGACAAATTGCAACTTTGCAATTGACAGTGTATTAAACAGTTGCCCACATGCCAGATACTAGAGCCGAGCGGTGGTGTTAAGTTGCGATATACATCGCGCAATGGACGGTTTTTAATACTTCGCTAGCAGTTTCACCCACGTTAATTTTGGATTTTCGGAGTTTTTGAATAAAAAGTACCCTATGTCCGTTTTGTACCCCGTACAAGTGTATGAAAAATTTGATGATTATCAGTCGAGTTGAAACTCTCTTTAACCGACTTCCAAAAAGAAGGAGGTTCTATGTTCGATTGTATGTATGTTTTAATTTTTTTTTTTTTTTTATGTATGTTCACCGATTACTCGAAGACGGTTGGACCAATTTGAAAAATTCTTTTTTTGTTTGAAAGGGTGTTATTCCAATTAGGTGCCATTGCCACCAAGTTGGGATCTGATGATGGGATCTTGGAGAAATCGAGGAAACTCTTCAAAAGTTATAAGCACACCTATAGCGATTTTGATAGTAAATCGTTAATTTGCTTTTGGAAAGCAAAATTTGAAGAAGTGGAACTGATGATCAAGACCACAGATGGACATCGGAACTACTCAACAATAATACGTATTTCATGGGTTCCGATTGGAGCGATTTCGAAAATTGTTTTTTTGTTTGAAAAGGGATACTCCCAAATTGATTCCATTGTCACCAAGTCGAGATCTGATGGTGGGATCTTGGAGTAATCGAGGGAACTCTTCAAAAATTATAGGTAGGTATGCCTATAGCGATTTTTGTATTTTTTATAGTAAATCATTTATTTTCTTTTGGAAAGCAAAATCTGATGAAGTGGAACTGATGATGAAGACCACAGATGGTCATCGAAACTACTCAATAATAGGTATTTCACGGGTTCCGATTCGTTAACTATAACATGGTTTCTAAACAATTTATGCTCGTCACAATGTTTATGGTGAAGTGGAACTGATGGTGATGTACTAGGAGAACTCCTCAACAATTAACGTCCCTGTATGGGGAAATGCAATATTTTGTAAAAGGTGATTAGCAGTTGACATTAGGCTATTGTAATTTAGAGAAATTACCAACTAAGTCACTTAAAAGCGAAAAATAAACAATATTTTAACAAAAAAATTAAAACCGAACTGTGATTCCAAAAACACAAATCTAAAAAAAAGCTAAAAATAAAAAGCTAATAATGACAAAATACCGATTTACTTAATCCAAAAAACAAAAACACACGTAATATTATTATTGGTTTGTGCTATAACTGATCGGTATAAAGTCGGTGACAAGCCAAATATGGAGGGGGTAGATGGGATAAGTTGACTCTAGCCACCAGCTCTTCGTAAGCAGAACAACCCAGGTGGGCAGACACCATTGGGCTTGTCACCGAATGGGCGGCATGTTGACTAATTTTTATTTTTTAGTCCATCTTGTAGATTATTAAAAAATATTGGACACGTATTTTTTCTTTTTTTACGTAATCAAAAAATAACGGCGATATATTGAGTTGAAATTTTGCGTGACGTCACTATTCTGACAGTTTGTATGGCAGTTTTAGCGGTTAGTGACGTCACGACCACCTCACCCTAAACTTTAATGCGCTTTTATATATTTTAATTTATTCGAAAAAGCAAAAAAATACGTGTCTATTATTTTTTTATTTTCTAACTGACGGACTAATTAGAATTTTGATTTTCAAATGTAGTCCACATCCCTATTCAAACCGATCAGTTGTAGCACAAACCAATAATAATATAACGTGTGTTTTTGTCTTTTGGATTAAGTGAATCGGTATTTTGTCATTATTAGCTTTTTATTTTTAGCTTTTTATTAGTTTTTTGCCTTATATCATCATAAAATTTTGCATACCTAAAAGTTTTCGGAGGTACAAAAAAGGGTATAAGGTACTTTTATTTCAGAATTCTTGCGGGATCTCCGAAATAAACGCTGGTAAAACTGCGGGGAACTGCTAATAATTATACTTCTTTACATAAAGATATAAAATCAGGGGTATAAAAATATACAATGTAGTTGGTAAATTCAATTTTTCTCCCAATGTGTCACACGGATTATTTTTCCGAGAAGAGTCACGGCACGGGTTGCCAGCTAACTACAAGTTTTTCTTTGATAGGGTTCGAATAAATCGGCGCCAAGATCGGCAATGCGGTGCAAAGTTGCAGACGCCGGTGGCGTGCGAGTGCGGGAGCAAACATTATCAATTCAAATTTATCGAATAAAATTGTTTTATTTTTTAAGAATTTAAACAAATAATTTCCACACAGGCGTAACACTTAAATATGGGAGGATCAAGAAGATAATGCCGCAAAAATAAGGATAAAATGACACTGTCTTGATTAATATGAAAATTATATGTGAAAAATAAAATAACAGCAGAAGATTGTTTAGTGGACTAAATCGGCGAGAGACAGCAAAAAATGTATGCAGTTTGGGTGTATCCCTAAAACTCCCCTTTGGCCCCTAAAATCCCGGTTATTCCTATGTAGGTATGTATCTTCATCTGTATTTGGGACACTCAATTCATATACTAACACAGGAAAACAATAACAGTTAGAACAATGTTTCCTATCTTGGTGTAGATAGAGCTATTAATCAAATACATGGATCGCGTCTAATACGAGTCCCCTAAATACAATATTTATGTATTTTCAGACAGTTTCATACTTTGCTCGCGATGTCCGCCCAATACTCGCGCCCAGCGAAACGAGAACCCGAACAATCTTTCGATCTCATATAATTTTGGATATTTTATTTTAACATATGGAGACTGAGAAAGTTCTCCTTGCTTTGGCAATGCCATACACGGAGTGGCAAATATGAATAATGCATTATTGTTTTGGATTTTTATGAGCAAAGTTTTGATTATTATTATCAGTGAGCTACTGAATATGACGATATGTAGGTATTACTATATCCATCTTTAACCAGTATACCTAATAATATTTTATAAAATGAAGAAAATCCAATTTTTAAACAAAGTGATATCTACCTAACGTTAACTTTGACGCAAAAAATTAAAATTACAGCATGAAGCTTGTATAGGTTTATTTTTAATTAAATAATTCTAGCGGTTTAATACTGACTTTAATTTATTTTGTTCTAATTTATAATGATATGATTAACTTTATTTTAAAATAACAGGCTCCATTTAACATTAAAGACATAATGGCGTAAATTTTAAAACTTTTAGTCATGTCTACTTGTAAATCTAAGAAGAAGAAAATTAAAAGGAAGTTTTCAGTTTGTTTAATTATTCCTTTTCATCCGTTAATCTCGTTGAATGTTTCCAACGTTTGTACAAATCTGATAAACCTTCTGAACTCTTGAACACACGCAATGCTTATTTAACTGTTTACGACGCGTAGGACATGGAAGTGGTAGTAAGTTGTCTGTCTGTACGTCATCACTCTTTGAGATAAACTTCTGTTTTACGACTGCAATTTTTATTGGTTTTTCTTTTTTTTAACTAAGTTGATATTCATGCAAGTAAATTATGGTCAAAAGAATACTTACCAATCGTACCTATATTTCAATTGATCGACGGCGGTTGTTGCCCATACCTGCATCGACTTTTATGTATTTTTATTTATTTATTTATTTATTCCTTTATTGAACATAAAATAACAATGTTACAGTACCTAAAGAAAAAGGAGAAAGCAAATGGCGGTATTATCGCATAGTTGCGATCTCTTCCAGACAACCAATTATGCGAAAGGACAAACAAAAATACATAGACACGGGTGGTTGGGTAAAGCATTCCAAACATTATACTATATAAATATATACTATATACCATATAAATACATAAACTACTCAATACATGACAATACTTAAACATATAAAATCATTACATACCAACTACCTATACTCATGCAGCACATACATTGACATGTACATAAACAAATATTATAACATATTACTAATTATATATACTTAAAATGTGTAAATATTAAGATAAGAAGGATTAAAAATATTTAAAACCATAAAATACTATAATGTTACTAAGTAATAGGAGGAGGAGTAATAGTATTTTTTATTCTATTTCTTATTCTATGTTCTTAATCTATTGCAGTATCTATATACCTATACAATTTATCGTATCTATACCTATATTTGACTGTAGTATCGTAACAATAAATAGGTTATACTTATATATGTTTATATAATAATAAGCTACAGCAAATTGCGTCAGTCAATTTATATCCGTAACGAGTAGGTAGGTAATTATTGCACTTATTAATTTAAACATTATGCAAAAAAAATCTATTATATTATTCAAATGCTGTAATATATTACAGGTATTTTTTAGAATTAAAAAATTAATTAATAAAAATCAATAAAAGCGATCATTCAAAAAAAGAATATTTATCTCGTAAATATTGCTAATAGTAATTACCTAGATAAAAGTTATAAAATTATACTATAAACAACTGATCACAGTTTCAAAGTACAGTCTACAATCAAATCCTTATGAAACCGATTGTTGATCGAAGTAAAACCGGCATAAAGAGATCGGCACAACACACGCAACCTGACATTAACCAGACCGAATTTCACATGCGTACACCCACCTTAATTCGCCAAGATTGAACGATTAAACAAGTAATTAAGTATCGACGCTCATTCTGTCGTAGGGACTCTCAAATTTGCATGTTAAACGAAGATTGATTTTGTTTTTTTGTTTTTGTTTTGAATCGCTTATTGAGTTACTTCGTAGCTCGCGTGCACTGCCCGAGGACGCGTTCAGACTCTCTTGTAGTAAGCTCTGTGACCTTTAAATCCAAACGAATAAGGTCGATATTGTTATTGGTTTCGAGCTACCGATGGTGTGCAACGACTTTTTAATTGTGTTGTTAATGTCAGCGTTAAGGCGTAGAGATTGCTTGCAGCGATTGCGAGCGTGGCGATCATTTGAATTGTTCAGTTTTCAATCGATATTGTTACTGTGGAAGGAAAACTTTTTAGCAGCCCATTTTGTAATTATACGTATGTATATATTAAAGAGGTAGGCTAACCTAACCCAAGTTTTATTTTCAGTGGTGAAGGAAATAAATTACGCACTTAGCTCGTAAGCCGTATAAAGCGACCCCAATTAGCTGAGATGAGATATATGGACATGAAATTAGATATTTTGTTTCGCAGGGGGCCAGGCTCACAGCGTATCGGTTGCACGTTAGCGGCCATTGGTCAGGCATTAAAATATTAAGGGAACTCTAATCTACCATGATTGAATTTGCGTTTCCGCTGCCCCAATGTGTGCCCACCTAACCCGCTGAGTTATGTATCTTTTACTCCTACTTCGATTTTTCGAACTCGCAGTCTTCTCGCTTGACAAACTAAACAAAAAATACAAACAGATTTATCTTCATAAGACATTTTATCTTTCCAAATTGTTAATTTCTTAATTTTTTTGTTCTTTTTTTTTTCAAATCGTTGAAATGTAGATTTGCACAAAATGATACGAATAAAACGATTATGTTATGTAACCACATACCTATAATAAAGACTTTTTATCAGAGCTTCACCAGGTGAGTCTAGCCTATTTTTTTAATGTTAGAAGTCATGTAAGATTACATAGTTTGAAAATAAAAGTTATAGAACTAATTCAGATTGCGTCAATTTTAGTAGGATGAAACAATGAAAGTCTAAAGTACCAAGAGAAAAACTCCCATATCTAATTTATTTATCAATAATTACAGCAGAATGCTGTAATCATGTTTTCATTTATGTAAAAAAAAGTTGTATCTACTCGAAGTAGTTGTTCAAATTCAAATTCAAAATCTTAACAACTACATAGTTCGAGATCGAGAAAAAATTGTACGTGCAAAAGGTATGGAATAAATCTACAGGCGTATACAAAGCGTGTGGAGAACAGATAGCGGAGTATCTAACCCGCGCCGCTGTGAGGAGGAGAGAGCACGAAAATTAGCATTTTAATAAATACACACCCTTTGAAACGTACCGTCCATAAATCCGCCGGATCTTTATAATCAAATTCAAACACATTACTTTTATTTTGCATACGGAAAGTTGTGCGCTAGCGGTTTCTCTTTGCGTTATTATATTTTATAACATGTAGAAAGAAATTACATACTTTAGCAATAATTCTTCAATTATTTTATTTTATGTTCTTCCGTATTTCGGTCGTTACACTTTTATTTACAGACTGTTATAACGGTATGAAATGGGAAATTTCACTTTACATGTACTATTTGCGCACAAGGTAGAATTCAATAACGAATAAAATCTCGAGACTTAATAATGAAGACCGGACTGAAAAATCGGTTTATAACTTTGAGATGTCCTTCTGGTATAGCGAAAACTCAAATTGGCTCTCTACACCATGTTTGTATAAAATACTTCAGTATTTTGCCCACATATTGGGCAAAAACTTTGATAAAGTATCTCCAGTTACTTAAAAAAGTGTGTGAATGATGCATAAATGCATAGATTAAGTAGATATTGCCCATCCAAAAGAATTTACTTCATATTTACACGACTTATAGTACCGTTTTGACTGTTTTATTGTAGATCCCAGCACCCAAAATCTTCCTTTAGTTGCACCTATACACAAGTAGTATATAAATTAAACAGATACAACTATTAACTAAGCAAGTGGATCGCGGTCATCGTAATCTTGGATAAGGGTAGGTGCATAAATCAGGGAGGGTGACACCGCGCCTCGAGCCTTTATCTACTGTGTGCGGGTGACGCCAGGGGGGCAATTCTCGCACATTCGAAGTAGACTCGGACTCGAGATAAAGTTCGAATTCGAACATTAAATCGAGATGAAGTCAAGTTGAGCAATTCTCGACATGTCGACTTCGACATTTCTCGAATGAAAGCCGTTCGAACTGCTTCGACTGGTCGGAAGCGGTCGAGACGTAAATTTCGAATTCGAATCTTCATAAATGTCCAATAGCGGTGTCGTGCGTGACAGTTTCAGAAGTTGTTGTTGTTTTTTATCTATCCCCATCTGGGACAGGCAAGGGACGTTGAGCCATACAGCCAAGTCATATGTTACAGTTTTAGAAGTTTATTATGTATTAGTAAATATACTCCGTATTAAGTATTATGGTGGTAATTAACTGCAACTTCATAGCTTAAAGTTCCGATTAAGCATCGAAATGCATATCAGCAACCCAATTGGATGTAAATATAACTTCAGAAAAAAAAACAAGGGAATCGTATTCTATACAGCCAATTCAGGCTGTATGAACTACGATCCCTTTGCCTTCCCCAAAAACGGGTAAAAACAAAAACTAATATTATGCATCACGATCCGTACTACGCAAACTAATTTAAACAAAATTAAAGTGATGTTGTAAAAGTGATAAAAGTAAGAACTTTTCTTTTTTTTGGTACAAATATATTGTAAAATATGTTAGTTCTTGATATAAAACGATGCACACTATTTAAAAACTTTAAAAAGCTGCTGCCTTTTTAGCTCCAGATGAATCATGTAGAATGGAATGGATACGGCTTTCGAATAAGCTTTTACTGGCAACATTTTACACTATAAACTCGAAGTCTAGTTCGATTTGTGTTGAGAATAGGAGATACGAAGAAACAGGTTCGAGTATCGAGATTTTGTGGTCGACATAGGGATCGAACAGCAATCTCGAGTTCGAGATTTTTTCGAAGGAGGCGAGAATTGGGTCCCAGCTCACCACCAACCAGCGGCTTCCTGGATATGTGCACATTTAAACACAAAAATGGCAGACACACAAAAAATTCGGTTTAACTAACTCTCTTATCCAAGTCAAAAGATTAATTTTATTGATTTGCAAAAAAACTTCAACATTTTAAATATGTAGTTTCTCTGTTACACTTTCACGTCTCCGATCATCATGAACTTTTGCCTACACGTTGTTAGAGGTAGGTACAAAAGGACATATCTACCGTACTTTTATCTTGAAAATTTAGCGGGAACTCCGAAACTTACGCGAGAAACCGCGGGAAACAGCTAGTACATACATGTACGTATAAAATATCTAACCACGAATATCTATGCAAAATTACATATATTGTTATATATCTATTACATATATTGTTGAATATTTTATACAACTTGAAGATCATTTACGACTAAATCCTACATTGGAAAAGATTTGTTTGGATACAAAGAAAAACAAAATACCTATATTGTTATTACGGGTGCAATACTTGCGTAGAAGTTTTTAACGTGCAGTCGAAAGATTAGACATACTACTAGTACCTAATAGTAGCTTGGGCGCGAATCGAACCACATGATTTTTTTAAGAACTTTTATGTTGTTTGAATAATTCGCACTTGCGCGTGTGATACGAAAAATTGTTTTTCATTTTTTTTTTATTATTTAATTAAAAAACATAGGTATCTAATCCAATCAAAAGGACAGCAGAGTTAATGATGCTACTTACATTTTTTATTTAATGGACTTTCAAAAAGGAAAATTTTTGCTATTTATAGGAAATTTTTTGCTTCTGACTGTTATTGTCCCGTATTGGCCGCTCTACATCCGTGTCTCCGATAATTGCCACCCGCCCCCGCCCCTGACTCTGTTCACCTCTGACCCCTCCTGGAACTTGCAGCCGATCACGACTTAAATTTATTAATGAACTAGAATCAACTCTCTTTCAGACTTTATGAAGAGAAATCTTTAAAATTTGCTTGCTATATCTAAATATATAAAAATGAATCCGTTTCCCTTGGTAGCGGCATCGCGCGTGATCGGCTGAACCATTTTCGCTAGTGCGTTTTTTGTTGTGTTTGTTATTGTAAGGAGAAGAGGAATAAAAGAAGTTTAGAGTTTCTGCGCGAATTCAGGCGAATGAATCTCCGAAATGGTTGGACCGATTTTGCCGGGACTTTCATCGCTAATCAGCTCATGTTATAAGGAGTAAAGGCTATTTTGGAGTTCCCGTGGGAATTCCAAAACTGAGGTGGGTGAAACTGTGGGACACAGCTAGTTTTAAATCAAAACGTCAATGGAATTCAATTGTATATTATTCCATTTCTCAGGACTTGAATTTGAAAGAAATTTTTAAGGTTAAACACGAACCTTCAGTACCTATATTTTTTAGGTTTTAGCTCTGTATTGATTAAGTCAGTCAGGTTGGTAGTGAGGCAGTTAATCCTTTTATACGAACTTATCAGTGTGGGACAGTTTTTTATGCTAATACACTAAGTCAGTGCTCATGTTTATTACGTACAACTGTGCGAATATTACCACTAATTCAGTGAGTATTGGCGTGTTCCCAAAATGAAGTGTAAGGCGAACAATGTTCGGTGCCCGGGCGGTAATTCAAGCGGCATTCAACTTGTCGTTTTGGAGTCTATGGACGTAGATATTAGATAATGATGAACAGCTGTTTCACATAAAAAAAATCTCACTAACTAGATTTTATCTGCCTAAATTTCAGTACTCCTTCGGGAACTCTTAAAAGTATCCTATACACTCAGGGATACTGCAGTAGTCTAATATATCTGAAAGAATTTTCAGAATAGTTTCTGTAGGTCCAGTGATTACCCTTTACATTCAAGCAAATTTGAAAATAACCAATAACCATCAAGTATTTTTTTCAGATGTGAAAGTACCTAGCGTTCAGTTCCAAAATAATTCCTCGATTTATATGAGGTCAACACTACAACACACTAGCAAAAGGCCGAAAAATTAAATATTATACCAATAAAAAGGATGATAATGGCTTCCCCTGCATCCGGGAGTCGATAATTCCTTTGCACTCCGTCCAATAAATATACCTTCGACGTTTTCAAGTCATACAGACTCAGTGGGTATATATCATAATAACCTGAGGCCAGACAGGAACCATGCGTCCGCCCTACGGCTCGATAGCAATAAAGGGAATCCCTTTAAACGTGCCAGCCCTGTCCCTAAAACTTATAAATATCAATTTATCCGCAACGTCAAATAGAAGTAAAGCCTAGCCCATTTTCGTGTTACGAATAGCATGCGATCTATCTTACGAATCTTATGTTTTTATGACACCTAGGTACTATCGATTTGGTAGCATACCAATTTGTTTTCTTTGAGTAAGTTGTTACACACTTGAATTATTGTGTAAATTTACCTAGGTAGGTACCTTTAAGGTCATAAGAATTCTTTGAAAAGAATCTATTTTAACCGGTCACATTAACTCTCGATGCTAAACTGCACTTAAGGCCCATGTTAAAACTAGCTTCACTTCCTAAAAATATAAACTCATAAGCTATTTAATTTAAAACAAATTGAACGTTCAATAATACCTAACATTTTTTTTTTTATTTACTGAAAACCATCATCACCCTCGGTTTCTATTTTACTGAAATAAATTCAGATTTTTTTAGCGAGTGGCGTTTGTTTCACGTTATCATGCCCTAATCTATGACATTTTCATGACATTTTAACACACATACATTATATTTGAAAGTTGGTATTTTCTAGAAATCCAGTTGGGTAATATTGATATGGAATGTCTCTATAATCTCTTACCACTGCTTTTCTTTTTAAATATATTGTTCTGTTATTCTGTAGGCAAAAAAAAAAAAAATTAACAAATATACAAATTATAGCAAAAGCAAGTTCACATTAACATTCATTAAATACGCGGTCCTCTTAAATTTAGAGAGCGGCACAACAAAAATAGAGCGATATATTACAAGGATTTACGGTACAAATATATGTAAAGTTTGCCAGATATATTATTTGGGGTTGTACCCGAGATGAGGCGGGGGTATATACGTGAAAACATTCGGCTACGTGCCTTAGCATAATGCCTTCCTCAGGGCGTAGGATGCTAAGCTTCCGTAATTCGTCTTGCCAGGAATCCCTAATTTGAAATGTGGATGAGTTTCGAAATATGTCGAGTGTTAAAATACTCGAGTGTCCCTCGAGCTCTTGAGACAATAGTTTCACAGATGAAGATATATACAAGACAACTACTCACACGAAAATGGAAGTACCTAGAGTCATTAAAATCTTTTCCTAAAAAAGTATATCCTGTATAAAAAGATGATCAAACTTCAAATCATTAAAGACGTAACAATTTGCTAATTTATAAAACATCAAGACTTTTTATACTATCGTATGTATGCGTAGCGAATTAACTGAAAATTAAATGTTTTTTTTTTTTTATATTATGTTCAATGTTACAGATAGGTGAAGACAATGTGACTTAAACCTTTTGGTGCCTCTTACGAAAGTGACAAGAGTAGTTATCTAGGTACATTCTAAGTTCACAACTTGCCAAAAGATTATATACACTATCTACTTTTCGTCTTTCTCAAAACTCATTGCATTTTTTACAAACACTGCATTTCATGGATTTAAATTTTTTCGGTCCATACTTGTTAGATTAGCAACAAAGCGACTGCGATATCTTAAATGTAGATCTGTTGTAAACAAATTCGCACGCTCGCGCCACCCAATTTATGAGTTTATTTATCATTAACAAATTATTAAACAACCGGGGAGTACGCAGCTTTTTTATTACTCTCCTCTGTTAGTGGATTATTTAAGGTTGTACTTTTACATCGTGCTGTATTTCGTTGATGTTTATCATAATTGTTATAACAAGATATTGTATGTGATTTTTCGCTTAATTGATTTTCATTATATATTATAACTGTTAACATTGCCAAAATTAAAAACAATTTAAACTTTCCAATACATCAAACGACTGGCGTTCAAGTTTTTTGTTACTTAAAAATTTCTAAGTTCATTTAGAACAAACCGTTTTGTTATGATTTACTGAACAAAGGGCTTGAAGAATAAAGCAATTGTTTTCTTTTGAGAGTTTTTTATTTTGAGAAAGCGTTAAAAAAGGCAAAGCCCTCGAGAGGAATACTGGCAGGCAATAGAGAGAGGCGCGGAGTTTAGGGGCGAACAATACGGCCCGTCCCATCTGTTTTTACTTCCCAGATTCAATTAATTTTTTTACTGAAGATTATCACGCAGATATAAAACGTGAGACGTAAAGTAAGTTGGATATGTGCTGCCACAGGCTTTCATGGAATATAATTATCATATTATACTATAAAATATTTTCTTATTTTAATTTAATTTTTAAGAACCAGGTACAACAGTGAAGTATGCTACTTCTAAAATGTTACATCTTATACCTATTGATGGTTAAAATAAAAATCTAGACTTGTATATACATAATTATTTTATTAATAAAAATTATTATTAATGTCTGTACATAATATCTACATAACGGTTTTCTAAAATTAAATACCTAGTTATTTTCAAGCTAATAAAACAAGAATAGCAATTTTAAAAATTTTGGTTGGTTTGTTTGTCCGGGCTATTAATAATATAATCGGAACGGCTGAACGATTTTTTATGAAATTTAGTAGGTATAGGTATAATCACTATAGGTCCAGAAAATTTCATTATTTATAAGGAAATACGCAAGTAAAATCGTGGAGATCAACTAAGAAAATAATTATCATAGATATTCCTACCGATTGTTGACGTTTTAACTCACAATAGATAAAGTGTTTTAATTAAATGAAAGCAATATTTATCTCTTTATCACAAAATATTATTTCATTGGTCTTGAAAATTTTAAATCCTTAATACCAAACACGGTTAAAACTCGTAGAGATTGTGTTTCTACGCTCACTTGTAATAACTCAAGCGGCCCTGTTTACCGGTAGCGTCGCCGGTAAATGAAAAATAAACATGAACCTGTAACAAATCTCTGGGAAGCGGACATTATGTGAGCCGAGATGTTACGTATATGTATGTATATATTAAAATTAACAATGTTACTTAGTTTGCAGTAATGTTTAAAAACATTAACACCAGTTTTTCATTATTAATTTGAGTTACGACGATGGAAACTGAGGTTGGCTGTTTTAATAGATCTTTGATATAAATTATTCAATAATAATATTGTTTTTATAAATAACTATAAAGCTAGCCTAGTCATGATTTTTGATAATTAAGGAATTATCGACATCTATATAAAATGCACAATATGTTCATAAATATCTAAACAAAAAATCAGAACACTTACAACAAAAACACTCACGTACCTATATTCCAATATTCATTTTCTGTTTCATTGACACTTGTATGTAACTCAAATCAAATTAGTGATTTTCTTTACGTTATAATCACTTTTTTGACAACAAGTTATGACAACATAATGTTATTTTCTTATATGGGCTACCTATCATAAATCAATTGTCTAACATTTGATCATGCGCATTGCATGTAGTCTTTATATAGATCGCATTCTATTTATTATACTAGTACATAAATAGTTAGAACGCATAAAAACAAATGTTTAATAATCTCCTCAGTATGTGACTGAGCATTTTAAATGAAGAAAAAGAAAAAAAAATTACAAAAAAACCCGTTTACAATAAATTTAGACATCACGACTATAATCTTGTTTAGGCTATATACCTACAGGTAAGTTAATTACTCCACCATTTTCTCCGTACGTGTTACATTTTCCAAGCTAATAAAAAAAATACAACAACTCACCAACCAACTAATATCTTTATAAAGACGGCATCGTGGGATACCCAAAACAAATTACCATAGAAAAGAGATTCGTAAAACTTTCCTATACTCGTAGCCATTATAAGTTTCCTCCAAGAAAAACACTTTCCGCGCACACGTCGCTCGTGGAGTTCTTTTTTTTTCACGGCGCACTTTTCTAAGTGCAATAAATCTTTCACGTAAATAATTGAAACGATATTTTATGCCAAAACATTCCGCGGGCGGGGGATGTCGCGAGTGCGCCACCTGCCGCCCCTCTCAAACTTATACCACTTCCCACTTTAATTTGGTTGCGTAATGTATTTTCAATTACTTCCGAAGGAGTAGGTTGGTGGGCGCAGTGATTGGTGGACGATATTAAAGAAGATTGAAGTATATTTCAAACCAAATTAGACGAAGTCGTCGCGATCACTTGTACCGACCTATCAGGAATTGCTCGAGATGATGATATATACTTACCCACTTACGAGAAAATCCAATGCAATATTATTGTTTTTTGGAAAATTATCACGCAGCCCTATTGGTCCTGAAAACTGTTGTGCCATTTATTTATTTTGTTTACTTGTTTGTCAATATATTATACTTAACATGCTACACAAAGAATTAGGGTAAACACAAAATCTTTACACGACACGGAAATTAAAAGCGCGTGGCAGGTAATTTTAATAAATTTAACGAAATCTGAGTCCATTAAACTGCCGAGTTCACACACCGACATCAAGTTGGGAATCGCGACTTATGTGATATCTTGCTGGAAGTGAAGAGAGAGTGAAGTGAGAATTACTGGGCAAGAGTCTTAAATCATATAGAGCTTATATCAACCATATGGTTAGACTTAGGCCCATGGGCGGTCCATGATTTATTCAAACGCGAAATGTTTTGTGAATAAGTAAACCTAATAATATAATTACTCACTTACTTTTAGATAATACTTACTTTTAATTGAGTAAAAAAAAAATCTTATAATCTCAATGGGATCTGATACACCGACCTTGCTGAAGGCAGAGCATCCTGGTATGACATAAATAAACGTTTCCTTTTTTGACTTGGAGTGAGAAATTTATCATTTGATTGGACATTTTTTTTCTCCTCTTTTTTTCTTAAATCACACTTTTGAACGCCATTTATTTCTCGATTCGACGTTACACGGGGTTTTGCGGTTCTGATGAAGGTGTCGTTGGTTCAGATATTAAATCCGTTGAGTGGTTTTCGAAAGTAAATATTATTGTGCTAAATATTCCAAAGTTTCAACTACTATCGAATATACAATAGTTGAGTGGTTTTAAATGTAATTACTAGAAATGCGCCGAGTACTCGGTTACTACTCGGTACTCGTTATATTCGGTGGTTTTTTTGATACTCGTACTCGGCCGAATAACTCGGTTCAACTGCCGAGTACTCGTTTTAAATAAAGTGTTAGGTTAATTTCATAGTGAAAACTACATTAAAAAGTAGTTAATCCCATTTATTATTTTAAAAACGTATCAATCTTAAGAAGAAGAAAAAAGTTTGAAATTTGCTAACGCGTCATCGAATTTAATTTTATAATCAGATCAAATGTTGAAACCCTGAAACAGTATTGCATTTATAAAATACCTGTCATATTTGTTACCTCTACAGAGGTAACAAATAACATATCAATTTTTTCTATATGTATGAGCACGTTTTGATCATAGGTATTTTTCACAGTTGATTTAACGATTTTAAAATTAAATTTTACACAGTAAATCACTTAGGAACATATAATACGTCACATTATTCTAAAACACAACACGCCTCGATAGCCGTGAAAAATCAAATTCCAATTGCCTATTAGCAAATCGTTTAAGTTTTTGTTGCACTCTAAACGTTCCACACTCACTTTCTACCGACGCGACTAATGAAGCGCTAACTGGCGGGTTGTTCCACTAAATTTGTTATTATCATATAAATCCTAAGCCTGTATCGATCGCAGGCGACTCCTCGCTTTTGTGTTCTCTATACTACTATAAGTGCATTATAAATTTCGTCCTCTCGCGGCAATAAGTCATATGTGTAATGAATAAGGGCGATTTGTTTTGAATCCGTCCAAATTTATGGAGGATATCGGGCCTTTTTACAGGCGTTTTTCTCCTCGTTCAACTATTGTTATCGCCTTTTTCTGCCTCTTTGTCCTCGCTTAAGTTTTTTTTTATAGTCCTTAACACTGACACTTTACGAGTTATTAATTGGCCGTCGGGATTTTATTTATTTCTCTATTTTGACATCGGAGCGTTTTTCGCTGTATACATTCGGGGCTGGATTGAAAATCCATCATATTCAGGCTTGTCGTAAATTTACCGTGATATAGTGCGTTACATGGTCATAATTTAACGGGACGCAACGCGTAGTGCGGACGGGTGTGACGTCAGTTAAAATAATGACGCGTTTTATTTGTTTTGTCGGTTATACTAAATTGCGTTGTTACAATAATAATTTGTTAAATGTTTGCATTACTCGTTGTAAATAGACTTTGTATATTATATGAGTAGGCAATTTAGTTTTTATTTATTTATTTAGTTTTTGTTTTAAATGCGTTATTAATAACTTGCAGTCTTCTTTGGCTTTTCTCCTAGGCGTTATCATTTTTACGACCTCTAAGGTCGAATCACGAGAAATCTTGAATACGTAGGTATATTTCTTTATTTGTAGAGAAGAGACTCTATTTCATAACTATAACTTCAAAACTTATGGTTCTCCCATTCAAACTTCTTCCCCTTTTCATCTCTTTGGGGGTTCATGTCCTAAAAAACCCTATCTTTGTACTTGTCTACATTATAAAGGAAGCGTAGTCCAAAATATCATTTCTAGATCTGCAGTCAGTCAGTGGATGTTATTTTATATGGAGGTATAGATTATAAAGTTCAACGGAAGCTGAGCTAGCTTGCAAAACATTTTAGGTATTCTGTATTATTATGTACACGAATATACACTCTATCGCTCGTTCGTTACGCAACTTTCAAACTTGAATCTTTCTCTTGCACAACACTAACATTCATAATGTATGTACGAAGGTTTGTATGCTATTTCCTCGTCTTATATGTAAGTTCTTTTTTTCCGCCATAAAGCATTGTTGGCTGCTTTATTCCTTGATTTATAAGAGACGTTCGAAAGACAAATAGCCGGATTGTGTTCCAAATTTTTAAAGCCACATTTCGTTTCGCGCGCGTATACCCACACCCCCGCGTAATACCTTACTATGCTTAGGGAGTCTTGATACGAGACGCCCTTCTATGACAATTTAGTAAATGTTTCACCATAACATCACACAATTATTGTAAGTACAAAAATTTTAAAATTCGAACGCGATAAATGTCGTTTTTACTGGTATATCTATCAACACAATTATTTTTTTTTCTTAAAGTACCCAAAAGTACCAAGTAAGTAAGTCAAAGTAAAGAGCATGTGATGGTTGTTTCACTACCCTTATTAAAATGTGTTTCCCAGCGTCTTCCTGCTGCTTAGCTGAAGCGCTACCTATCTGCCTGTTAGACAGATTTAATGGGGAATTTTCTCATTTCTATCGGGTCTTACCGCGGAATTTATTCGCGTTCCCTAGATACTTTTTCCATGCGATTGTACGTTACTCCAACTCAAGCAGATTTATTTTAGACGACTCGAAGGATACTTTGAGATTGCACTGCCTGCATTTTGTTTGTTAAAACAATACTTTCAGACTAGATATGTAATATCAAGAAACTGATATTATACAAACAGACACATAAAGTGTGCCAGGTCAAGTTCCAATCAACGCATATACGAATAGTGTGTATATCGTTGGCATATTTCATAATACGCTCATTTATGAACAGGCGGCGTTTCGTATAAAATCGAGGACAGAAAATACCTGGTGGGTGCTGGCGCATTGGAAATCGGTATAGGTACTATTTGACTTCGCTGTTTAGCTAATCTAACATCTGGATCCTTGCGAATACAAAGAGCATATTATGAAAGTTTTTTTTTTAATTAATTTACTTTCAGGAAAAAATAAAATAGGTAAGTATGTTAAACAAAATATACAACATAACTACTTAATACCGACTTATTGGTATCGCATTAGATTTTAATACATAATAGGTACCAAAAACATTACAATTTTCTGTTTTCGATCCGTTTTAAACGCCCAGCATAAATCCGTGAAATGCTAGGCGTTTCTATACGGGCCAATTACCTATTAGTTTTTGGCCAATTACCTATTAGTTTTGATAGTTTCCGATAATTTCGCATTTCCACTGAAAATGAAAATAAGCTACGGTCGCAGCACTCGCAGCATATTAAGTATACTGAGTGGATTCCCTTTCAGCAAGGTACTGCACCACATATTTTTATTTAGTTTGTAGCGTGATGTATTTATGTGTTTATTTTTCCTACTACATATTAAGATATTTTAGAACTCACAAACCTATGCTCACAATAAAACAATTTCAATTTCAATTTTAATAAAGTTTATCTTAATTTATAAAATTTAGCTACGTCATGTACTTATACGTAGACTAGCTGTGCCCCGCGGTTTTACCCATGGAAATTTCCCGCAGGAATTCCAATTTTCAAAAATCCTTTCTTAGCGGATGCCTCCGTCATTACAACTATTTGCATGCCAAATTCCAGCGAAATCCGTTCAGTAGTTTCGGTTGTGCGTTGATAGATGAGTCAGTCAGGTTTGCCTTTTGTATATTTAGATATATAACAAGACTCCATTCGATTTTATTACATAGACTAGCGTGCCCCGCGGTTTCACTCGCGTGAGTTTCGGGATTCCCGCAGGAACTCCAATGAATTCTAATTTACTCCTTATAACAACAGCTAGTCCCGTCAATATCGGTCCAACCGTTTCGGAGATTCACCCGCGTAAGTTTCGGAATTCCCGCAGGAATTCCAAACTTCTTTTATATAAACCTTGTTCTGACAATAACGAACACAAAAAATACAATTATCCAATTTGGTGCAGTCGTTTGGAAGTTATGCGCTTAGCAACGCATTTGGCGATTCCTTTTTAATATATAGATTGAGTGCATAGCTGTACTGTTTACTTTGACAGTTCTACATCTTGGTTTAGGTGAAACTCAACGTCGGTAGACTTAATTTTTACCCATTTTTACCTCATAAACGCGCCCCACGGCCCGCGACGCGGTATGGAGATCCGTCGTCGGCCGCACGTCGCCACCAATATTCGCCAATATTCCGTGGAACGTGCGCGCCGAACTAAATTGCCTATTTATTCTTAACTTCATATATTACTTTGCGCGTGTTGTCTGTGTAAGCGATATTTATTGTTTGACCGTTATTGCGTCAAATGACGTATTGGTTACGCGTAATAAGGGTCTATATCGTACTAGCGTCACTCGCTAAACATAGTGATTATAATCTTCTAAGAAAAATATCTAGCGCGGTTCCAGTAATTACGGAGTTCCTGCGGGAATTCCGATATACCCTGTCTCCATTCCAGACTGTAATCCATCTTTGTGGCAAATTCCATCCAAATCCGTTCAGCCTTACTGGCGAGATTGAGTAACTAATATCCATCAATCCATACTTTCACATTAATATACTAGCAATCTATTATAGATGAGCAAAATGTGGGAACCTTAGATACCATAAGAATTAATGTATTTTATGCTGTTGCTTTCCTAAATCAACTTAAATAAAATGAAATAAAAAAATAATTTTCTAATAACACTTCCGCCAAAAAGACCATTTTGCATGATATTGGTGGGTTCTTATTGCTTGTCAAGTTTCAAAGAAGAGAAGAATAATAATATTATAAAAAAATCATATCTATTTAAAATAGGGTCATATTAAATATGTTAATAATATGATTTTCTAGCGAATCACGTTTGTGTAGCTAGATGAAGTTTGAGTTAAATCTATGAGTACATTATGTTATACGGCTTAAATGCAGTTCTCATTAAAAAACAAAAGTGGAAAATCAAATTCAGTAATTTAGTATGCTTTAGTATTTATTACAGACACATTAATTTTTATGTTGCGTATAATAATTACAAAACGAATGCTAAATGATGCAAATTTATTGTTTTTTAGCGTTGATTCAATCCAATTATTATGGTATAGATACCCAAATTACTTTTTTCGTAGGCGTCAATATTTGAATAAGAGGAAACTAAAATCAGTAGTTGAATAGATATACAACAGAGTCCATCCAATCTAAGCTTTAATGTCTACCTACGCATAAATTTCTTATTCGAAATTAATGGTAATTCGTACTAACTTCTTTCCATTCAAGTCTCGACAGAAGATCCTATCGAATTAATATTTCTTTCTGTCTAATTTCTACCCAATGGGGGAGTAATGAATTCTTGTTATTTACGATGCGGTTATCTTGTCACAATGTCCTTTACTCCTATTTACAGGTTTTCGATTACTTATGCCAACACAATGTAATTATTATAGAGTACCTACATAATAGATCTACCGAATATTTGATTTGTTTTTTTAGATCTTCAATTAAATAAATGTCTTGTTCTCATATCTCTTTATGTTCATGTATGTTGTTTTTTTAGGGTCTACAAAATAATTTTTCGTTATTTTAAATGTGTTGAAAAATGTCATCATCATCATCATCATCATCATCATATGGAAGTTATTGTTTGTTTATTACTACTCAGTACTGTTATGATTGAAGAATTTTTAGTAAAAATATATTTAATAGCTTTTAAATTTTATATGTTAGATATTTAAATACCCATAGGTATTGAATTTTGTAATGTAAATGAAGGATATTTTCATCGATATTGTTATTAGTAAGATATTGTAAAACTCACTTTGGTGAAACCATATAAACATATAAAAAAGTGAAACATGCTGGTGCCTACCCTATTCGACTGTTAAAAGAAAGAATAGGTATAAGATGACGTAGACATCGTCCCAAAGAATTATGGTTCTCAAGATAAACGACTCGGGCGAAATGAAGTCGCCCCCTCTCCCCCCCTGCACCCCCCATCCCTCACTCTCTAGAAAAAAGCGCCCTCTAGTGGATACTGAGTCTATTGGACATTAAATTTCTAAAAGAAAAGAGATAGCCAAAAATGTATTCAGGACAAAGGACTCAAACCCCACAACAACAAAATGTGTAAGTAGGCACTAATGTAGATAAGCTTAGTAAAGTGAATATAATAATTATGTACTCGTGTATGAACGTCACCATCGGGACACTTAAATCAACAGCTAGCTATAGAGTGACAAAATGTAAACACAAAAATAGTAATCGTCTAGTTTTTGTTAATAATTACGTATAAATACGTATAATAATTTTGTTATTGGTAATACAGAAGACAAAGTAGGTACCCACTCTATTCTCATATACCTATGTACTTAATTAAAAACAATATTACAATATTATTTATATAGAGGCGTAAAAAGATGGTCATATACCTATTTATTGTGATCTTTTCTGGAAAACCTAATAATGTATACATAATAATGTATATGTAAGCAACCGATATGTACCTAGGTATAGTATTTTATTGTTACGTAATCCTGCTTTCGGCGAAATTCAGTTTATTATTTTTTCATTTGGAAAAACTTAAAATTGCATAATATCTTATTTCAGATCCTAATGTTAGCATATAAGGTAAGTTAAAGTAGTTTGTTCAAATAAATATGCAATAATTCAAGAAATCAAAGCAAGTAACTTCATATTTTTACTCAAAAATACCACCAGCTACTAATCTAAACAAAAAGTCTACTTCATTTATTTATAAACGTACCTAATACACTGTCAACAAGCAATAAATAGGCATTCCGAAAAACTTTGTCAATAGAAACCGTTATTTTTCTCATTACAACATCAATCGGTTTCCTTTTTTTTCTTGTGTTTTTCTTACATTAATATCGACTCTACTATCTAGCGGTATAAATCTATTGCTGACCTGTATTATTGTCATAGGGATATTTACAACGTTCATTTATTTGGCGATGTCCCCTCTTATTTTCCGTTTGGGGCCAATCCGATAGAGGCGACTTGAAAATTTTTCGTAAGCAGCAATACATCTTGTTGCGACTCCTATCTCTCGCCGAACATTCGTCGGTCACCCCTATATTCGAGTCAAAGATTATGCAATGCAAACTGTGATACGAATACACAAAAATGCCTGCGTAAGTATATAAATATATGGAAATATCTACCGTCAATTATGTAGCAAATTCTTTATTTGCATCTAATCGAAACTAACAGTAACCTGACCAAAAATGGGCGGGGTATAAAAAAAATTTACTACACGATATTAGTTGAAACCTCAATATACATATATCTTATTATGGTAAAATCGAATTATGTGAAGTGTTGAGTTAATATTTTACTTAGCAATTTAATAACACTCAACATCCACTAACGTTGGCTAAGAAATATCCGCATTCACATCTCAGGAAGATCAATTTTCTATAACAATCTCATCCATATAGATTTAATACAAAAAACAAAATATTCAAATTAATATAATCTTCTGAGAAAAATACCTTAGTTTTTGTACAAAATATTCTTAGCTAAATTATCCAACATCTTTTTAATGGCCTTACCATAGAAAGTTAATACCAACAGTTTGTCTCAGAAAGGCAAGTTCATACTTACCTTATAATGATCAAATTTGTCAGTTCTGTATTTGAAATACATACTCTTCCATCCGCCCCCGTACCGTGCGTCTCCCCGCTCTTGCCTGTCCCGGCTAAAACCACTTGTGCCAATTTTCTCGGAGTCTCCTTCCACTTTACTTGAGCTTTCACAGTCACCAAACTCTACGGCTTATATTAGCATTTCATCCAAATTGATGTACACCTTACGCTAATAGAAACACAGTAGAATTTCCACTGAAATTGTTTCTGTGAATACGATGTTTTGTTATATTAAACTCTCTGGTATTTGAGGGTATATTTGTAGGCTCATGCATTTCTTTTGGCGCCCTTTACTAATGTCCTGGTTGTAATGAGAAGATTTTAGTGGTGAGTCTCATTTTAATTTGATTCTCGTCACGAGGACATTTCAGTAAATGTTCTTTGTTATGTAGGTTAGTCCGTGTACTGATATTATTTGTGTGAAACTGGACGGAATAAAATTGTGATTAGTCTTCGTACGTAACTAGTTACGTAAAAAGAAAATTTAATCTTTTTACGAAACCGGTAACGTATAGAACTGTTTATGTAGGCCGGAGGGAACAAATTAAATATAAACGGAGTTAAGCCTATACTTACCCCTATGGTAGGTAGTTAGTTAAGCACGAGTCTGTACCTACTCAGTATGTACAAAAAGTCTATGTGTAGTATTTCATTACATCCTGTAGTTCCATAACTTTATTTCATTATATATCTACTAGCTGTGCCCCGTGGTTTCAACCACGGTAATTTCGGAGTTCCCGCGGGAATTTCGAGATAAAAAGTACCCTATGTCCTTCTCTGTACTCCTAACACCGTGCATGCCGAATTTCATCCAAATCCGTTCAGCCGTTTTTGCGAGATTGAGTAATAAACATCCACAATTTTACATTTATAATATTAGTAGGATGTGTAAGAAATAACTAGAATTTTATAAAGTGTAGAAACACTTTGTAATTATATAAACGTGATGTTAAAAATTACCAGCCAGCCAGCCAAACGATCATAATCATTACCGAGGACACTACATTTATTTGGTGTCATGTGAAGGTACCTGCGTAAATTATATCTGAGCGTCATAACTCTGGGGCTCGACCTAAGGCCGCGGCCACACCGTCGGTGATAAATCCCGACTGTCGGGATCAGGTGACACCACCTTCTTTATGTTTTTTCCCAAGCCATTTTACGGAAAAGATAAAAATCTTTACATATTTTGACGCTGCTTTACGGTGTCTTATTCTCAAATTACTCGCATCTATTGTGTTATACTCGGAATGAACCAGTTTTTTTTTTACGAGTGGATAGTCCGCGACAATTACCACGAAGTGGGAGTTCGTTTATGTCATGTGACTTTAGGTTTTTTTCAGTTTTATTCCATTTATAGACATAAAACTTGTATTTTTTAATATTTTAATATGATAAAAGTCTGGTACCTATAGTTTGGTGATATTTTACATACTTTGAAAATATTTGCGTGCAACCTTCACCTACATTAAAGTAGCTCGGTATGTTGAAGTGAAACTACCTCGACTTTGTACGAGAAATGACGGCTACTAATACAAAAATGAAAGTAATTCTTAATACACTGATCAAAAAGCGTTGCAAGTTTCCATCACGCTGACATCATCTTGAGCATTTTCCTATCCCTGGTCTAGCCTAACGAAGTTTTGGTTCAAAAAAATTTACATAAACTACAAAAAATCCACTTTGACGATGAAACAATAAAGTATTGTCTACTTTATGAATCTCATTCAACCTTTGCAAGGTTGTCAACGCAAGCGATTTGTTGATGATAAAAGAGCGTCACTATCAAATGAAATGAACTTTAAAATACAACTTTAGTGCTTTATGTTAAGTATGAAAGTCAAATGAAACTAAGTAACTGAATAGAACCTTACCTAAATAACTAGAACGGAGACGATTTTCACATCAACCGGGATGTTTTCGTGAAACAGTCGCAAACAAAACTGCACAGGTTTTACAAAATGCGATCTAAGCTGCGATAAATTTTGTGCGTTTTCCCATTGCTCCGAATCTGTTACAAGAGCGGAAAAGTTACAAGCAAAACTGGCAAATGTATAAAACATTAGTAGACACTAGACACAGCAAAGTAGTGGAGCAAACTGACTGGCATCCATGTAGGTACTATACACCGCACTGGGTAAAACGAAAATATATTACTTTTCCGAAGATTTAGGTGTGTTTGGACCGAACAATAATGTCCGGCTTTTGTGGAAAAAGATAAATGGCTATGCATAGGAACACGGAGCGGAGTTTTCCTTTTGTTAACGAATGAAACTTCAGTCTGGATAGCACTGTTATTAATAATATTTATGTTATACACGGGCCATTGTAAGCAAATTGAAAAGATTTTCCCTATTTTTGCTAAGCGATACCCTCTTAGAAAGGCTGTAACTATCTATACCTAAAACTATATCAACGATAGGGTAAAACCCGGATAGTTGCCACACTTTTCGAAATCATTTTATATCTCCCAGTACATAAATCAAAATATTTTATTTTTTAAACTAGCAAGTACGTTGGTTCTTTATCTACAAATTTATTAAATGTAAAAGACATTATCTTTGAAATTTCCAGAGTATTAGCGATTTCTACGGACCTCTACTTTTTGTGACATCTATCCCATATATGGGATAGTTGCCTAGTCCATATAAATTACATTTAGGATAGACGACCCGCCGGGAAACAAGGCATCTATCCCGAAAAATCTTTGATCGCACCTTGCGTTCCCGTGCAATCGCACAGAGACATGAGACGCGGTCCACTTAATAGTAGTAGGAAAGTCTTTTGATAGATAAATAAAATAGCACGCGATTCATCTGCGAAACTAGAGTAATTACGATCGGGGCAACTATACCCCTAGGGCAACTATCCTGGTTTTACCCTATATGAAAGATTAGTAGCAGCTTTCTTACTTAGCTAAGCCTAAACTTAGAAAATAAAGATATGATTAAAATAAAATTAAGTATGAGAGTTTACGTATATTATGGTGTAATAGCAAGAGATAAATTTTATCTTTTTTATTAGGTAACGCAAATAGAACAAGCGGATGCATTAAAATTTCTATGCAAAATTCTTATCGATAAAATATTCGGGATTAATCTACTACGGATATCCGATTACTATGAATCTAAATCTAATATTCAAACATAAAGTATTCCAGCAATTTTGAATTTATTTAAATGCATATTTATCATTCATACCTACTCATCGATTTCCTTCCTTCGAGAATCTTCTTTGTTAAACAATATTTCTATAAAACGTTAAAACCGTTGATAAACTGAAAAATTACTAGGTTAATATTATTACACAAAAAAAATTATTGTTGAAGTTTAACTTATACCTACTTACAGTACAAGACGTCTTCTTTTATGTGGACATTTCCTATCGTTTAGCCGTTGTCAAATTAACGTGTAGAGTTATGTTTTATTTTTTTTATTTAGCTGCACAGTTCAGTTTTGGTTTGAAATTTTTATTTATGGTCCTATAGGCTCCTAAACATTACTCAAAGCTCTATAAGAATAGCATCACTATATAAGTAGGTACGTAAAAAAAAACACTTCTATCAATTTCTCGCCAACAGAAAACCAATGATGGCACCAACGCCTCTTTTTTTCGAACCAATTAATAGGATAAAGATAAGACTTGTGTAAAAAAAGAAATAAAAAGAAAATCAATACTTAATTGTTTTGTAATAAATCTTGCCAAACGGCCAGTGCTAAATTATATCAAAGAAAATTGTTTTTCGTATTTCACAGACAGACGATCCTTTTTTAAATTTCAAATCATCCAAACTGACGCTCGCCAAGGTCCGGCTTCGATCAAGGAGTGAAACTGTACGTTGGGGCGCCGCGCCGTGACTTGAAGTGGAATCGCCGATTAGAATCCATGGCCTCAGTGTCAGCAGTACGTAGTTCACTTACTAATCTGCATATTAACTTTAGACTCACCGACACGTACCCATGAGTAGGTTTCTATATACTCGTATTACTGTATTTTCCGCTGTTTTGTTTAGATGCATACCTTCTCGTCAAGTCTATGCAAGGAAGCCTGATGACTTATGTATAAATATGCAGTATTACTAGTATAGTATAAGTATGTACAAGCTTGATGATCTATAAATATTACTAGTATTAACATCATATTGGCGTTTTATTCTAGAAGAAGAAACTGACTGACTTTCATATAAATGAACAGCCCAAACCTTTAAATAAACCTAGAAATTAGGCTCGAGGGTTCCATATATAGAATAGGCATGCACTTCGGAAGCGATTTTCCAAATTCAACCTCTAGAGAGTGACATGAGGATCAAAATTTTTATGAAGATGCACTATTACAAGGTCTTATATGAAGCTGCATGAGATTTAGTAGGTAGGACGTGTAGAGAAAGTAGAATTCAGCTAAGAAAGAACTTTAATATCGGTGTTTCCGAGGGAATCCCAAAATTCACGCGATTATTGGAAATACAGCTTGTTAACAATTAATTCAAATGATATAAATATATATATACTTTTTGGATTGTATATATAATTTTTGGTAAATTACATACATTTATTTCAAATGGTACAAATATACAAATATATTACATAAATGTTACTCTGACTGACTGTAATCGAACCCAATACATGTGAAGGTTTTCCAACAACTAGACCTATACGCATAGTAGATAGTATCGTAAATTAGTTACTTATTTTTACTGTACTAGTCCGAATAGGATGCCATTACTGGTACAGTAACTATGACGGCAAGTGCATGTTTTGTAGTCGGTTCTTTGAGAAGTAAGAAGCGGGTATGCGAGGTTTAATTTATAGGGCGTTAGGTGACTCTCATTAAAAGTAGGGTTACGCGCCACCTGTAGCACCACATCCGCTTCACGGACTGTGGGTGAAGGTACTTGAGTTGTATATATGTACCTACATATAGGCAGCCACTAGAGAATGCACTTAGAGAATATTAACCTTGGTAGAGTCGGCCGGCATAGAACTTCAGTTTACTTTTGACGTGGGGTGTTGAACTTTATTATTATTGCAATAAGGTATGATTCGATATTAATTGTCCAAATAGCAAGTTTTGAAGCTTACTATAGAAATTAAGAATGGTGTAGGGGGTACAAAATAAAAAATTGGGTTCACATTTTAGTGATGCAGGTAGATTTGATTTTTAAAACTCTACGTTTGTTTTTTTTGTTTTGGATAAAGTATCTGATTTTTTGGATTTAGATAAAATATCGAATGATTTAGTTCTTGACAATGTACGATTAAATCATACATGTACCTACCTATTGATGAAATAGTCAGTTGTCAAAATAATTATATTCTAGTAGCTTATTATTGGTAGGTTTTAGATAGGGTTTTTTTTTCTCATCTAAGTACACTACCCTGACAAAGTCAATAAAATTAATATTATTTATTCACTTAAGAACCTAATACCTATATACTACAAAAAACATAAATAATAAAACCAAGGTTTGAGGACCAAGAAAAAATGTAGAGTTTGCCAAAATGTATCTTATTAGCGCTGAAATTGAATTCAATATATTTTTTTTTTTATATTATTTTATTATGAAAAGAAAAACTCTCTGTATCTCTCTGATTAGGTAGGTACCTCATTTTATTTAAGTATCAGATTTAATGATATCGCTTCCGTTTATATTTGAGTAGGTAAGTGCAACTTAAACTAAAAAATATTCATAGATTTGTGAAGTTGTATTTTAATCCGAACCATAAACAAACCAATATTTTTTCAAAACTAGTTAAAATTTCAACTCTAACTCGTAAATAAGCTGTAAGATAAAAGTAGCTTCATTCATTTCAATATTAATTTGATTTTTCCGATAAATTCTTTCTTTGTGTAATTCATCTTATGGTAATAAAAATAAAATTTCTGCTAAATGTTTGATTTTATTTGTGTTTTTCTACCTTCTTGAAAGTATAGTATACGGTGAACCAGATCCCACACCGCCATGCTCGCGACTGCCGGGCCCCCTCTAAACTCAGCACGCGGGCACGCGCACTCCGCCCATAAACATGTCACTTCAGGACGCATGCCGCAATTTACGACTTCTCACTCTAACACAGCCATAACTTTGCCAAACAAAAGGGAAAGCTATAACGTTCATCGGTCCCATGCGGATAGATTAATTTACACACACAAATGTAATGAAATGAGCTAGTATGCGATTCGAGATGTAGTAAATTCAAAATTTTGAGATTACTTGCCTAGTGTTTTCTTATAAATATGTAGTTTATTATAAGAAATCAGTTTAGGGTGTTGAGATTATACTAGTTTACCTATTTATGCTACTATTTAAATATTTGAAGTCTCTAAGGGACAATGTGAAATATTGTTAATTTCAGCTTATACTGTGGCCTTGTCCTCGATGGTACATCAACGAGCCCGCGCTACTCTCAAGTTCGCTGTCGGCATGGAGTCGAATGTTCTTGTCCCTGTCTAACACATAATTCCCAGATCGTAAATCTCGAAATGGCCGCATGTAGGTTACGCACGCCGTCCGCGCAACTCCAGTGGGAGCGCATAAAGTATAGTTTTCTCTGTTTTATTACGTGTTTTACGGCGCGATAAAGGAGAGGAGAATACATCAGTGAAATCAGCTGTTTACGGCGTGCTTCAACCGTGCTGTGGAATGTGCCGGACGAAGTGTGCACTTGAACTGACACAAATGTTGCTCTACTTAGAATCTTAAAAAAAATACCAATTTTATTTCAAAGCGACACCATAACTTAGTTTATATAACGTTATATTTACATAAATCTTTTTAAATAGGATGAAACATATTGTCGGCAAAAATCTTACCTAACTGGTGCTATTATTACCTACGAGGGGGCGTTGTGTGATAATGTTGCGTTGTGTGTTGTGTGTAATGATTATTATTATTAATAAAAAAAAAATAGTTATTTCTTAAATATGCGCGGAAATATTGTCATTACTTTTAAATAAAGAACACACGAAGTATCATAAAATATTTACGTAGACTGAAAAACCAAAATCACTTCCCGGCAATGTTGTATGAAACGGTGTGCTGTTTGAATTTAGGACTCTTTCATTTATCGTACACATTGCGTTCTTGTGGCTGTATAGCCACAGATGCGTTTACCTTTCGGCACCAACTGTAAAAAAAAAATTGGTGGTAAAGCGGAGTTCGTTGTTATTTTGTTAATAAATTAAATTTATTATGTAAAAGGCCCATTTTTATTTCCTTGCATATTTTTAAGAAAAACACTTTAATATATACCTCGGCCGAAATGTCAATTGCCTATTTCGCTTCCTTTGCAATAATGTTTCGTAGAAAGAGCAAATTTCGTTTTCTTGTCAGTGTTTAGTTTGAATCTCGAAACAAGCGATGGATTCTACAAAAGCTCCATTATCAAAGTTACTTCTTTTAAGTTTTCTTGGATAGCAGACTTCTTGAGGGACAGGACTATTCGAGTTGTCATTGACGGTTGCTCGTCTAGTCTGCAAGCAATTAACGCTGGTGTACCTCAGGGATCAGTGCTTTCCGCAACCTTATTTCTGCTTCATATCAATGACTTGCTTCTTATGCCTGGTATCTTTGGGTACGCTGATGACAGCACGGTTACGGAAAGGTACTTGCTGTCCAGTGCTAAATCAAACGCTACAGAAGTCCTATCTCTCCGGCAAGCCATGATGGAACGTATGGATCGTGCTTTGGTGGCGGTATCCGATTGGGTGAAGCCAACCTGGTACGATTCAACGCATCTAAAACACAGGCATGTCTGTTTACCGCCAAGAGGAGCCCAATCACCATGGCTCCAACTCTTCGGGGTGCTGCCATACCAGTCGCAGATCATATTGACCTCCTCGGTCTGACTGTGAGCTCGGATCTCAACTTCGGCCGTTTTATTGAGTCAATTGCCAAAACCGCTGCTAAAAAACTCGGCATCCTATTTAAAGTCAGAAGGTACTTCACACCCAAACAGCTCCTGAGCTTGTATATTGCGCAAGTCCGCTCGTGCATAGAGTACTGTTGCCATCTGTGGGACGGATCTGCCAAATATCAGCTGGCTGCATTGGACTCAATAGAGCGTCGTGCCAGGCGGCTTATCGGCGATGACCAGGTCGACGCGAGGCTCCCTATAGCCTCGACCATCGACGGAAGGTGGCGAGCTTATCGGTATTTTATAGGCTGCACTTCGGAGAGTGCGCGCAAGAGCTCTTTTAGCTGGTCCCTCCATCTCCCTTCAAAATGCGAACTACCAGAGCAACGGCGGGCTTCCATCCCTATACGGTAGATATTCTACCTATCCGCACGAAACGATTTGCTTCGTCTTTCATTATGCGTACCGCTAGGGATTGGAACGACCTGCCGGAGTCTGTGTTTCCCCCAAACTACCATTTGGACCTCTTGAAGAGCAGAGTGAACAGGAACTTAATTAGCAGACGTGTAACACCTTAGTTCATATCTACGCTTTCAATCAGGCGAGATTATGGACAAATGTCTGACCAATCAGTTAATAAAAAATCAAAAAAATAAAGTTACCTAACAATCTGCAATCGTTACTGCTAGAAAATCGTCCAATCACAAGTAGGTACAATTTTCATCCTGAGATGCAATTAAGGAAAATGATGATAATATGTTAGATTATTAAGCGTAATAATCCCCCACTACGTTTAACGTCAGAAAAAATAAATTATTTCGCTCACATTTAAAATTTCTTCACACTGGTGGAAAAAATAAGATGTAAGAAAAACCGAACCTTTTGCTATATTTTCGCTTTTACTACACCAAAAATGTGATTTACACCAAAAAAATATTAATGGTCATTGCTCTGGAAAAGTATCGACAGACACAGTTCACGCAGACCCTAGACCGGAAGGATCAATGACCGCAATGACCGCAAAGGTCAATGGTGAGGATCGCTCATGAAAGTAGTGCTGATTGAAGTGCTCATCGTAGACATCCCTGGGGTAAAGCAGCATTAAATGACGAGTATGCCCAGAAGTTATTATTTAAAATTAAATAAAATTTTAAGAAAAAAAATTAAAACCGACATCAAAATACACAAAATGCACTACATTAAAAAGTTTTAAAGTCAGTGCCAAACCATACTCGTGATTTATTGCTGCTTTACGTCAGGAAGATCTACGATGAGCACTTCAGTGCTACTTTCATGAGCGATCCTCGCGTTTTATTATTTTTTTGTTTTCGCTTTCAAGTGAGTTGATTTGTAATTTATAAAGTGACAATTTATGTACCCAAATCACTTTTACTATGCCTGTAATATTTGAAAGATTTCTCGATTTCTCCAAGATCCCATTATCTGATCCTGACTTCATGGCAATGGGACCATTTGGTCCATGGGACCATACCCTTTCAAATAAAAGAATTTTTCATATCGGTCCAGCTGTCTTCAAGTAATCGTGTAATAAAGATACAAAAATATATATGTATACAATCGAAACAAATGTATACAAACAAATGCAATATTTTTAAAAAACCACTCAGCTTCTACCTGTTAAATTTAGTAAGATTTTCACCAGAAATAATAATATAATTAGTGAAGTAAGTGTTGGAGATTAGTAAAAGAACTTGAATCTGGGATAATTTTAGAATGTTAACAAAATATAAGCCCGATGTTTGCGACATTTCTAAGGTAATATTGAGTCAAATAGATTTGACTTTTAGAACAATTTCAGATTCTTTTACGACATGATCATAATTATAATATAGGTAAATGTTAAAATATTGTACTTACCTTTTCAGTCTTTAATCATGTGTGAAAATAAGTGGCAAACTCAACACGATTTCTTATGTAATCTACCTTTACCTATTTTATTTCTACATACAAACAAAGTCTTCATAGTTACCTTCATTATAATTACCTACTACTTACTAAATGAAAAATGGCCGTATACTTTTTAGTTACTTTACCTAGAAAGTATTTTTCCCAAATATCATTGTCAATTTCAAATTAACACTGTATGTAAGTACTGCGCATTACATTAATTACAGATGGTGTTAACGACTACTGAGCAGTGACTGGCAGCAGCAAACAGCGCGGCGCTTGCGTGCTGTCATTATTTGAATTTGGAAGGGGAAAAACAATATGGCGGTGAAATGTAAGCATACTATTGGCGCGCATTCTGGAAGTCTCAACCATTCATTTTTCAACAAAACTTCCAGATTAAAACAAAACCAAAAACCGTTTATTTAAAATATTTGACTATTCTAGCTCCAGAGAAACAACAACAATCGAACAATAATTAACACAACAGAAAACAATCTAAAAATTTTATTATTTTTGGGAAATTAATAATTTTGGTTATATCCAAAATTTTCTACGTAAATTAATATTAAACCATTATTAAACATTATTTTATTATTAGTTTTATTTATTTAAATTTGTTTTTCTAATGCCTTCAATATACTTGTTGTAATATAAGATTGTGTTTATAAAGAGGAAAAAATGTAATAAAAATGCTTGACTAAGTAATATATTGTTACTGAGGCCTACGATAGGTTTCCAAGATCTAATGAGCTTAATGGGTAATCTTTAAAGAAGAAAACGAAGAAAAAACTGTTAACAGTAATGCATACGTAACGCATCGTCGTCTGTATCCTAAATAAACTTTCGAAATGCTGGTAAGGGTATTTTCAGCGTTATTATCTTATTTACAACTGCAAAAATGCTTAACACAACGTAGAGCATCATTCCCGACACACGGATCGAAATCGACGACTGGTGCAACGATACAAGAAGAAACTTTACGGTGCCGCGCTCGCTCCGACCGTCTGTGGTACGGGCGGCCGCAGCTGATACAATTCTATCGCGCTTCGCGTTCGGCTGCGGACCGTTCAATTAATCGTTCCGATTAACGTTGTCCTTCGTACATCAATGGTGGCGGATTAACTGGAGGGTGGTGGTGTCCTTTTCTGTTCGTCGCAGATTTAGTGCGGCGCCGCGGCGTGTGGCGTCGCCTGCCGGCGGGGGGGACGGGGGAGGGGGGGGTGGCGGCGTCGCTCGTAAAGCATCGGTCGGCACACTCTGCTGACGCGCGCCCCGGCGACTACGCGTTGCGTAACATACCGCGCCATAAACAACGCACGACGTATTCGCCCTCGCACCTGACGCCACGACACGACGCTGACGGCCGCCTGCCCACGTGCGTCCGTCACATTAAGTATTACGCTCGTGTCGCATCTAAAACGCTGACACGTGACACGACGGAGTGAAACTCTCGGAACTTTATGACAGAACTGTGAGTTTTTGTGAAGAAGTTGTAAGCGAGCGCGGCATGGCGCGATACTGTTTGCCGTCGGCGAAACGTTGCCGCGCGGCTTAAGGTGAGTTTATTGCCGATTTATAGCTCCTAACTTCCAGACCGGGAGTGGGAGGGCCGCTGACACGAGTTTTCGTTTGCGAAACAAACTTTTAAATACTTTTTATAACTGTATACGATAAAGATAACGTCAATATTTGCGTTATTTGAGCTGTAAAACACTTTATTTTATGGCCTAACACTCAATAAATAATGTTTAATGAACATATACCTAAATCTCTATATCGGTTTCTCATAAAATAATACATATTACAATACAAAATCTGTTACAGTAGGCAGTATTATCTGATGAAATGAAGAAAAAAATATTGTAATGAAATAAATAGCCGTTGATCACTTATGAAAGTAATATACTACAGTCTCTACATAATGTCTCTACATTTGTTTTTTCTTGTGTGTTGTGCTGGAATAAATGTAGTTTTCTTTCTTCTTTCTTACATTTAGTCGCTCTGTCTCCACAAAAACTTTTCAGTAACTAAAACCAATATATAAGTAATATTAAAGTAAAACAAACTAGCTACCTACCTAACCTACCTACCTACTATTTATGTAGTAGGTACCCAAAGCAGGTGATCATCATTGATCAGGTGATGATCATTTCTAACTGATCTTCATAACTTCAATACTGAGTAGGCTCCGTTACATGAGGAACACCCTTCGATCAACATTAAATTTACCTAAGTATACATAGATAATATGTATCTATAGACAAATATATTTTTTACACAAAAAACAACATTTCACATAAAATTAAGTGCTAAGTTGTGCAGTTTTTAATATAAAGTAGTTAGGTAGAGAATGTCACTTGTACCATCTACCTATGCCTTATATAGATACCATGATGTAAATAAAGTTTATAAAATACTAGCTGCGCCCCACGATTTCACCCGCGGTAATTTTGAAGTTCCCGCGGGAATCCCGGGATAAAAAGTACCCTCTATCTATTGGATATAATTTGTCATAATATCATTATTATGAATATTGTCTTTGAGTTTAAGATTTTATCTGTTTCGATGTTTTCTTTTAAATTTTATTCATATCATAACATTTTAGTCTTTCTATCTGTATGTCTGTATGTAAATAATTTAACTCGAAAAATCTATATCTGTATAGGTATATTTTAAAATATCGTTGGTAAATAATTGCTTCATAATTAATACATAAAAGCTACTTTGCAACTGCCTTCAAAAAGGGGAGACTATGTTTATATTTTTCGCTGACTTTCACGTTTTGTAGTAAAAATTTAAGACCACGCAACCGAAGACACGAGCACAGCTATAGTTAAGTCAAAATTGCAAGGATATAAAACACCTTATTTATTAAATTATCGTGAAAATTTCAATTATGGATCTCCCTCGGGAACTATTTTCTATTATATCTGAATGAAAGTATTCTTGGAATAGAAGTATGAAAGTACTTCTATTCCAAGTCCCAAATTACTCGTAACCACCTATTCACCAAATACCTTTATCTCGTGGTTTCACTTACCTGCATTTTGAGAAGCCCTCAGGATCTTTATGTTCCGGGTTAAAAACTGTCGTACTTACCTATATTACTCAGGAGATACTTTTGCTTCTTATCATTGAAAGAGTCTTCAGAATCCATTGAATATGATAGTTCTGCAAATTACTACCTAATACTTATGGAAAAAGTCTAGACAGATCCAAAACGAAACAGGAAAACAGCGACAGGGCACAAGTATACGTAACCTTCAGTTCTGGAGACTAAAAGGACATGGATAATAACTAAACCTCGTGGAGGTATTTGTCGGTAGAGTTTCATTAAATCTTATTGTGTCTCCTTTAGATCCACAATTACAAAAACATCCAATTAAATTATGCTTTTTGCACAGCTAGATTTAAAGAAAAAGAAAGCAATTATTAATTTTTGAAATGTCAAAAACGAACCATTCATTTGTCACTATAATATGTTTCTCATTTCTCTGTCCTTAGAAGGATTCTAAAGAGTATCACTTCATATTGACAATTTTCCTATAAGTAGGTACTATTATATTATTTAAAATATTGTAGATATTAAATACTAGCTGTTCCCCGTGGTTTCACCCGCGATAAGTTGGGAGTTCCCGTGAGACTTCCGGGATAATAAGTACCCTATGTCCTTCTCTGAATCTCTGACAACGTGTATGCAAAATTCCATGATCATCGGTTGAGCCGTTAGGCGTAAAAACGTGACAGACAGACAGACAGAGTTACTTTCGCATTTATAATAGTAGTAGGAATTCACAAACATTGTCGACAGGCTTGAAGACAATAAGCTAAAGATAGTAAGTACCTACTTGCCAGCTGAATATAAATAAGTTTATATTTCACAAGCAATTTTTTTTTAAAGAAGCTGCTTCACATACAATGCGAATACCTACCTAATTAAGGATCTACCTATAAACTATACTATTAAAATCTAATAACAGGTCTTCGAACACAAAGGTAGATACTAAAAAAAACTACAGAGCTAACTAATCTACACTGCAATTAATCGCCTAATCAGAGTCACAGATTCACATAAAATGTATTTTTTCTGTGCTCTTTAGTGTAGTAAATTACCGCTAATAGAGATATGAACCAAATTTTGAATATCTTTGTAGCACTTGAATGTCAGTGTATCAGTGTATCAGCCAGTTCATATTACTCTACACAGTCTTACATATATTTAAAACATACCTACCTTTGTTTTATGTACCTATTGAAAAATACAAAATCCGCTAGTAAGAAAGGAAAATTTGAACAAAAACGAAAGAAGTTGGTACCAACATGGCTAACTTATAATTGTAATTTTCCCAACTATCCGGTTGATATGAGTATACCTAGTAGGTATAACTGGTTGACTTGAAAATCTTATCGACTCCCGATCTAACTTCCTATACAACGATTTCAGAAAAAAGTGGTGCGTTTAAAAAAGTAGTTCATGGAGTGTCTTACACGGTGCGCGGGCGCAGCGCAACAGTCCATTTGAAATTCTGCCCGTGCGCATCGCCATATTTGTCCGAATCCACATCACCCGGTTAGATCTCAATCTTTGTTTGTTATTCAGTGATGCTGCCCGCTTGTTTATTGTAGAATTTAACTTGTTGGCCTGGCTATGACTCAGTCATGAGACGAGGCTGCCGCAATCGTTTAAAAATACCAACATGAAGTTAAAACTTTTGATTTACAAAAAAACATACTTTCAATGTTGTGTCATAACCACTCCACGGACCACTTTCATATTTGGTCATATCACACCCCTAATAAAACTCCTCTAGTAAAAGTCTCAACTAGATTGTTGAAGGTTGTCTCAATTTATACCGTTTGGAAATGCTAAGGTAAATTGTATCTTCGTTGATTTGAAATCGCTTAAAAGCTTTATACATGGAGAGAAATCAATCAGACCAAACCATATCATTGGCCAAAGAATTTTTGGCGATACAATATCAGTGACCAGCAAGCACAGTGACCAAGCCCGGGCAGTGTCAATAATGTACAAATAACAGAAGAGTTTACTGACCAAATATGGTGCTAAACCAAACACTGGTAGCAGAAATGCTGACCGATTTTCGTTGGAGAACTTTCGGACGCAAACTTTACTGAAAAAGCCCTTATTATTCTCTCAGTGTATAGGCACCCCAATACGCTAGGTTAGGTTAAAACGGAGACCACAACTCTGATGCGATCCTACTGATCATTTCAAAGTCGGTGCCAAGCCGAATAGGTAATAGATAGACTAAGTCCGCCCCACCACAACGGAGGCACTTGGCACCGAATTCAAATCGATCGGTGCTTTGTTATTTTTAACTTTTTATTATAGTGCTTTTTTGTATGTTTTGGGGTCGGTTTTAATTTTTTCGTTAAAATTTTGTTTATTTTTTGCTTTAAGTGGCTTGATTTATAATTTATAAAGTGATAATTTATCTACCCAAACCGCTATAGCTGTGCCAGTAATATTTGAAGAGTTCTCTTGCTTTCTCCAAGATCCCATGATAAGATGTTTAACTGGTAGAGAATGCCGCAAGGCATTAAGTTCGCCATTTGTACACACTGTGCAATAAAGAATAAATAAATAAATAAATAAATCCCATCATCAGAACCTAACTTCATGACAATGGGACTACCTCAAAAGTATACCCTTTTAAACGAAAAAAGAATTTTTCAAATCGGGAAAGCCGTTTTTGACTAATCGCGTAACAAACATACAAAAAAAAATACTGTCGAATTGAGAACCTTCTCATTTTTTGGAAGCCTGTTAAAAGATCAAAAGTATTCCTATAAGCAAAGTTTCCATCCTCAAAACCTTCCGTCAAACGCTGTTTTCAAATTGATACAAGTCGAGTGTTACTGTTCAATAATAATACCACGGCAGATTTTGTAGAGTCATCCACATGATTCATATTGAACTGTACTCGCTGGTGCTCGAATACTGCCCGAGTAAGGCAACAAGCAATGCAAAGCAAGCCGAGTGGGTTTTCCACACGTTGGTATATGACTTCACTTGTGTACATTTGGTCAACATAATATTATTCTAGCAGTTTACTAAAGCTACTATTTTCAGAACTAGGTTTGACAACATAAAAACTTTATTCAATAAGAGAAAATGTTTGTGGAGTTTTTGGAAATTAAAAACCAATAAAATAAATTTTCTTTCAATTTCCCACGGATGGGGAAGTCGCGGCAATAGTAAATTATTTTCCACTTGCCAAACTAGTTTTCGAATGAGATATATTTTAAATCTGTTAGTGGGATCATAAATGCTCACTGACCGTTCAAAGCTACCTGTCATAACTTACCTACATCCTACATCTTTATTGAATGGTATGTACTTCTCAATAAGTTTTTCCTCAGATATTTGGTCTTTATATCAATATCCCAACTAATATTATAAATGTGAAAGAAAGTCTGTCTGTCTGTCTGTTACGCTTTCACGCCTTAACGGCTCAACTAATCATTATGAAATTTTGTACACACGTTGTCAGAGGTACAGAGAACATAAGGTACTTTATATCCCGGAATTCCCGCGGGAACTCCAAAAAAACGCGGGTGAAACCGCAGGGAACAACTAGTATTTTTATAAATTTTTGAAACATGTGGAGTATGTAATCAATTATATATACCTAATGGAGGATTTAAAAAATTAGTAAATTACCTATATTTGAATTTTTGGTCAGATCGTCTGTTCCTGTTCCTGAACAAAACTTATATAATACCATCAAGGATACTTTTTGTGAAAAAAGTCCCCGTGGAAACGCTAAAAAACATATCGATGTATCCGACGATCATGCTAATGAGTTAGTAATAAATTGAAACAATAATAGACGAAGATAATTATTAAGTCACATGAGAAAAAGTTATCGGAAACGATTCTTCACTAATAACAAATAGGTAATACTGTCTGGTGTCTGTTTGTCACGCGATTGTTTTGTGTCAATAACTATTAAAAATAGCGTAAACTCAACTGGATCTTCTTTAGCGGGCATGGAATTATCTTTTTCACATTCATAAATTATCATCTTAATAAGTTAATGAGTAATTCTTACAATACTTAGTTTTTTGTAATGCCAGTGGACGCGAGTGTCGAAGTTGCCGGCCGGCGAAGTCGTTATAGCCATAAAAGTAGAGTCGCCCGCGCATCTGCCTTTATCGAATTTGATTAAAGTTCATGTTTATTTATCGACTGTTTATTTAAAAAGGAGACCTTTTACCAAAGCCGTTTCGAAATTAGAATGAATTCAGACAGCGTTGAGACATAAAATGAAGTGTATTTATATATCTATTTAGTTCCTACAACATTTATTTAGGTTTAAGACATAAGTGATGCCTAGATAGCAAGTAAAAATATTAATTATTTATTACTATTATAAATTTTAATGGAAAATTAACTATATCTAGTTTATTATTACCATTTTCATGTACTTACAAATTGAAAGATTATTTTACCTAAATAAGATAAAAATGCGTCTTATAATTAATATATTATGACATGTATTAAGATAAACAATTGCAAAAACCTTTTATGATGAATGCCGTTCTTAATATAAACATAAACAAATTTCGACTCGTAAATATTGCTGTTCACTTACGGCTAAGCTAATTATCATTCGCGTCACGCACGATCGATCGAACGTTATCGAACTTTTAATTTCAGCAAAAAATCCCGTCTAAAGCGTCAAACATTACAAAGTAACAGGTGAATAGTTTACCTCCCGCGAGGCGCGAGTAAAAAATCAACATCTGTTCGTTGATTTATGCAAGCATTGCTCGTACATACGATCATATCTACTTGAAATACGTCGCTGAAGACAAATTGCACTCACTTCAAATGTGGCGGGCGTATGTCCTGCACGTCGGTGGAACGGAATAAACAAATAGGCAATTCTTCACTGCGAACCAATCTTTAACGTGGCCGTAACGAAACGTGAAATTTGCCTAATCACCGAATGTTTGCAGCATTAAAAAATCGTAATCCACCGCAAATGTACGAACCTAGTATCGACGTTTCAACTACCTACCTAAATATACATCAAATTATCATATTGACTATAAATCCAAGTCACAGACTTGTAGGTATATCATTTATTTTCTCACTTTGCACCTTACCACTTGTTATCGGGTACAGTTAATTCATGACAGTATAAGTGTGGTAGGTAGGTATGTCATGATACTTGTTGACAAAATGCATTACCAACTATGTGAAACACGTTAAAACACTGCCAACACTTACAAAGCATAACTTTGAGATTAATTCTTGATACTTTGCATCAAATTTATTTAAAATTATTATAAGTATAGATAATCAAGTGTGGCTATTGAACTTGTCTATATTATATTTAATTTTGATTGTCTAAAATGCTATTGAATTGATGTAACATTTATAAAAACATTCAACCTCAACTTTATCCACCTTTAAGTTTGAATGACCATAAATTATGGACTAATAATAGGTAGTTGTTCAAACAGTAGAGTCGGTAACGTTCCGGTACTAAGTAAGCAGTTCGGTAATGAATGAGGTGGCAGTAAACGCCGGAGTCAATAGAACATTAAAGTCAATAAAAAAGCCATAAACTCAATTAACTATCATAAACTTCACCACATCTGTTCAGTTAGGTTGTTTCGCTTACAAACAATATTGATTTTGTAATTGAAATTTTATTATTCAATCTTCTTTTACCAATAAATTTGATATTTAAATTTATTGGAAACTAAGTAGTATTTATTCATTACTAGCTGTGCCTAGCGGGTTCACCTGCTTGAATCGCGGAGTTCCCGCAGGAACTATTTTTTCTAAAATAAAAGTCGCGTAAGTTACTTCAAAAAACATCGGCCAGTAAAAGTTGTTTTATCAGTCCAGCCGTCTCAGAGATTAGCCGGAACAAACAGATAAACAGAGAGACAGACAAAAATGTTAAAACATGTAAGTACGGAGATACATACTTTCATATGCATTTAGAGAAAAACCGTTAATTACGAATTACAAACAGACACTTCAATTTTATTTATCTGATAGATGTACTGACATAATTATTTAGAGCTGACATAATCGTCAAACAATAAAAAAGAATAACTACAAAAAGAAAAGCCGACTTTTACTTGATTTGCAAAATATACTTAAAAAAATAACTTCATTTAAACTGAGTTTTTTTTTCACCCTCAAAGTCCGGCTGAGGCATTTTTCAAACTGACCTTTTAGAGATATTTTGTTGTTTTTCATACCTTAGAATTGATTTTTAGCGATAAATTTGAGTCTGTAAAAGTAGTAAATTCTCCTGTCGAACGATAAGCAATTGTCGATAAAGAACACGGAAACGAACTTTTGTTATGAACCACACAAATAGAACAATAAATTACGTCAAGGTGTTATATAATAAGTGAATTTTTTGGCCACAATTCTCTAAAACATTATGAGTATTTAGCATAATAATCGGTTACCTGCTAGCTTTGACAGGTGAATTTTCGTATCTCATTGTCTAAATGTCTTTTGTTAATTTGCGCAACGTACCTAGTTTTATTGCTCTGACACACTGTTTTTTTTTTCTTCTTTTTTTCATTCTCGATATGGGTATTTCTTATACTTTTTTAATACAGCTTAACGGGGGTTTGAAAGAATTTGGTAAACATAACGGATCTTATTATTCTCATTTGCATCTTCTCTCTGTTTTGCATCACAATAGTACAATAGACCTTGTTTCGTTTGTTGCTGCGACTGTTTTGGTAAGCAATGTTATTTTTATGCTTTTTTTAACTTATGCAATTTTTAGCTAAATTAATAAAATCTCAACACATGTTCCAGTAACTACTGTTATTCCCCGAAGACAAAAATGTCTTTTGTTTCTATTGTACGCTATGAACTAGCTTCTATTTGGCCACTGTTATGCTCTCATAATATTTATTGCTTTTGTAGCCCCTCTAATTTTCTAAGTCTCTCTCAAAAACTACGAAAAAAATGACAATAAAGTATCTATTTTAACGCAAAGTGATATTAATATGTAAACCTAATCGTAATTTGCGAATAATGGTTCCTCAGGACTCTCTCATAAAATATTGAATTTAATATATAATAGTACATTATATGATAAACAATGATATAACTTTTTATATTGAATGTTATACTGAACTTTGTCTAGAATTGTACATTATATCCTTATTAGTAGGTACGTATATTAAAAATAATTAAAAAACAAGGTGGCAACTTTAACTGTTCATCGAGAACACTGAAATTTTTCAAATATGCTAGCCATACTGACCTAAAGTGAAATTCGTCAATTACAACGTTCAAAGTCTTGTTAGGTACTACTTTGTAATATGAAAGAAACTTGGACGTCGACCGTCGAAGTGAAACGGCGCGGGTGCGGTGTGGCGCGGCTCGGCTCGAAAATTGTAATATTTCAAAATTACTCAAGAGTCGCGTTCGCTTGAATAATGCGATAAGTTTGAGGCAGGGTGGTTGCCTCACCCCTACCCGCGGCGTGCGTGCCGACTTACCCGGCCTTGTTTTTGAACTTCTGCTTTTGAGTTTGATCAAAATACACATTCATTCTCGTGAAAAAAGTTACTTTGAACATATTTATTTATTTACTTCGACTACCAGAGTTATGCCACACGATAAATAATAAGTAATAATAATTCTTATGCATTATGTGTTTTTTTGGTATCGTAGTCACTTTATCAATCGACTCTACTTATCACTGAAATGACGTATGTAGTTTCTCTCATAGGCATAGGAGTATATTTAAATTCTCCGCAACATTATTACATCGAAGAGTCAATAAAATCATAAAAACGCAAATTAAACCCATTTTTTAAATATATAGAAGGAGAGATCTAAAAACTAAATTTCACTTCAATCTAGTTTTGATTCAAGTTTTGATTCGCCCAGCTTCTAAACTCTAGGTGTTATAAGCGGGAAACACAATACTAGATTGAGGTCCAAGTTACGTCAAAGTGTTTAAGGTCAACTTAAAAACAGCTGGAAAGACCGACGAACTTAAGGTCGATAACCCGATGCAGATAAATTTTATCAACTGACCGTTACCTAGTCAGCCGAAGATTTATCGGTAAATAATATCGATGTAAAGATATTTGCTTAATTTTCTTTTAATTTTTTACGCGATGTCATATGGACTATGTTTTATATTATTATTAGTACACAATAAATATGTACATAACTCTGAGAGCACACATTATGTATTTTCTTCAAATAAAAAGTTTTCGTTAGCTTTTTATTTGTTTTCTTCTACTAGTCATCAATTTGTGTGTTTTCGTAAACTGAAAACGTTTTTACTTACCTACTGGTCACATACAACAGTTATCTTATTGAATATGTACCTATAGCTCTATAGGTAGTTTCTGGAGGCCGCACGTGGTCGGGGCCATGTGACAAACCGGTCTTGGGCAAGCCTAGTAACCTCTAAACGACTCTACGTGAGCTGGATTTAAGGATACGCTTTATAATAATGCGATTTCTCAAAACAGTATCATAATATTACGCGTGTTAAATATATTTTTGTGTACAACATATTAAAATTTAACTTAAAAAATTTCCTGCTCCATGTGAGTATTTTAATTTCATTTAATTTTTTTTTGCTCCGACTGTTGTGGAGATTCATCCACGTGAGTTTCGGGATTCCCGCAGGAAATCCAAAATTCTTTCATATTCTTCTCCACCACACAACAAAAAAAAGTAAAAAAAGAATTACCGAAATTGGTCAGCCGTTCACGCGTAATGCCATGACTAAGGCTGAGTGGGGATTAATATTTATATAGGTGTACTATATAAGAATTATGTGAAAATTAAAACCATCACGATCTAAAACTCAAATATACTTAATTGTTTAAATTGAAAAGCCACAGCTTTGCAAACTTGGCGAATGTAACCGCACCTGGGAACTTTCTTCTGCGCACACAACTTGAAGAATCCTCAACTTAGCCCGGCTAAGAACTTGGCTCCTCTCGTTAGTGTTACCGCAAAACCTCCATTTATTTACGTCTTCGCTTTACTCCATTGCGGTTGTCTTTTGATAATTACCTATCGTTTTTAGACTGAAGATAGTATAATCTCAAAATATGTAAATCTAATCTACACATTATTATCGTTACATAGGTATTATAATAAATACTTTCGCATCATTGCTTGTCTGGAAGAGATCGCAACTATGCGATAAGACATGCATTCTACTTTTCTTTAAATATTGTAATATTTTTTTATTTTATGTGCAATAAAGAATTTAATAATAATAAAACAGAATCCACATATCTGTATATACATTCAATACTCTCCTACCTAATGCCTATTGGTCAAAAATTGAGACTGGGCGATAAGAGTAGTAGAAAAAGAAACGTTTCTTTTTTTTCATATTTTGTTTTTCGATTTGCTCACGGAAATCTCATAAACTATACGACAAAAGAATTCCCTTTGTATTTTTAGTGATCAAATCAACCATAACTCTTTTATTTTTCTAAAATACCTACTGAGGTAGTAAATGTAAGCTATAGTTTTAAATTTTATCTTTGAGTTCCAATAAATTTCTTCTAAATATAAATTCTACTCAAACATTCTACTGGTGGGATTATTTTGTGGTTTTATAAACTAACCGTGTCAGTTAGGTATTAGTTTCATAACTAAGTAAAACAAAAAACTATATAACTTTCTAGAATTCGAGTTATGCAAGAGCGAGGTGACGGAAAAACGCGTGCAACTCCATGAAAATGCATTGGAGTTGAGAAACCCGCTTTGGAATGCCACATGCTCTTTTAATCAATACCGATAATATTTAACGTCAATGTAATACAAGCTTTACACGCATTGAAATAATACATAATTTTTGTTTACTTTCAATTGGTTGTTACTACGTTTTACTGAGCCGAAGCAATTGTCAGCGGCTTTTATTTTAGCAAGGTGCAAATATAAACGCTTACAAAAGTAAGCGCCTCGGCTCGGGTCGACATTTGTCGGAACTCTTTGCAATGACAGCCTTTCCGCACTTGTAATGAAATATACTATTTCAGATCGACGGAGCCGGAAAGCTACAACTTATTTTAGCACAGTGGGTCGAAAGTTGACGCTTTCCGGCCGGAGGATTGAAAAGGCTATTTATCGTACCTCGTAGTTTAACTAGACAATATTTATTTTCACTCCTCAGGCTCATAAAGTTCTTGTTTATGCTTTTTATATCTCGTGCACTATGCCCATTGTTGATATAATATCAACCTCTGGTTACTATCTTGTTTGGCAATATCCAATTGTTTGGCTATATAAAGTTGAATTTTATTCACAATACCACTATTTTATTTCCTCACACACGAAGTAAAACGCTAAGAGTACATAGGTATTATTACTATATTATCCTCATTTGCCTTTGACTCGGGCATCCACCGGTCTTAAATAAAATGGAATATTTTATGGCATCGATTTTCAACATTGTTTAAATTGGCTACTTGACAAAAAATTTTTTTTTAGTCCGTCTTGTAGATTAGTAAAAAATATTGGACACGTATTTTTTCTTTTTTTACGTAATCAAAAAATAACAGAGATACATTGAGTTGAAATTTCGCGTGACGTCACAACTCAGTGCGGTTTGTATGGCGCTTATAATGAATATTGACGTCACGAGCCCCCCACCCTAAACTTTAATGCGCTTTATCTATGTTCATTTTCATTAAATTGAAAAGGCAAAAAACACGTGTCTATTATTTTTTTATTTTCTAACTGACGGACTAATTAGAATTTTGATTTTCATACCTTGGAAAATACCCAATTCTTTTAGATAAGCCATCTGTTGTAAAAGAGTTCTTTAACATCGTGGATCATATCATTTAACAAACTGTTTGTGCCTTTACTTACATTTTTGTTAGGAAAAATAATTTTATTAAAGAGAAAACTGCATAGGATAACGTAACCGTAAATTAGCATCAATTATATAGGTCTCTACTAAATATTTTTGATAATAAATCTTACTGCAATTATGTTAAGTTCAACCGCCATCGAAAATGTTCAACATATACTTTCGTTGCCGACCATACCTAGGTACTTAGCTACTAGAAGAGTCGGCATTCAATTTTAAATTATTCTGCTTTGAAGTAGAAATGTTCTTAGTCGGACTTACACACTTGATTGATGGTTCGAAGGCAGACTCTGCACAAATTAAAAAAAACAATTCACGGCGAACATCGCCAGTGGAAAGCGAAATCTTCAATTAAACGTGTTTTTGTGTGCACCTATCTATTTGGCAAACAGGCATGATAACAAGGTATAAAAATCAAAATTCTACGGACGGACGGACGTCAGATAGATAATAAAAAAATAATAGACACGTGTTTTTTGCCTTTTCAATTTAATGAAAATGAACATAGATAAAACGCGTAAAAGTTTAGGAGGACGTCACATGAAATTTAATTTCAATGTAACAACTAACACAATTATTGAGTGTGGTAGTATGTATATTCTAGTTGTATATAATACCTTATATGTAGCTTGAAAACAAAAAATCAAGAAATAATACACGGGGGTCTAACCGATAGGTATGGTAGGTATCTGCACCTTTTACCGGATTAACAACTTATGCAGCATCCTGTATAAAATTAAATCACTTTCCTACTGATTCGTTCTGCACTGATTAATCCTGAAATCTCGAAAAGTAGAGGTACTTTTATAATGCCGAAAATAAAGCTCACAAATTAAGTTATTCTGTGATTTTTACTTATAGTATAGATAGCTATTCAGTTATTTTATTTTCGGGATGGCAAGCAATTCATTCTTCAGCATATACTCAATTTGGGGTTTTATTAACGAAACTAGTAGAATCCTATTAAAATATACTAACATATTTTCTAGTATAGACCCGTAGTGTTCCAGTTTTTGTTATATTGTATGTACTTAACCTTGTTTATTGAATTTGTAATTTAACTATTTAGTATTAATTAGCAAATGAGTAAATTGGATTCCATATAGTCAATATGCCAAACCTAAGATATTGAATGACAAGACAAGCGAGTAAGATTCGAATCTAATTAGGAGCTCGCAAATCTCATTCTATGTAAATCCGGCCTATTCAATAAAATATATCATTATTCCGATACAATTGGAACCCTAAGGTTTTATTGATAACACAATGTGTCATTGGAATTTACAATCACATGATGACTATCCTACCGAAATCGACATTGCTAGAGAATACATGTTATTCTACATTTTGTTTTACCAATAACTGTATCATAACCATTATCGCCAAACTTTCACCAGACCTATACACCAAAGTTTGAGACCTTGCTGAAGTTTTTATACCTTTTAAAAATAGATCCACAACATAATATGAAGAAATATAGCTCAACAATATAGAGGTACATTATTAAAATTAAACAAATTGATTTGTCTTCAATTTAAACTTTCAATTTTTTGAGATTTAACAACCAAATGTTGAAAGGGAGTGTGCTCTTGAAATACTTGTACCAAGAAATGTTTATATTTATGTAAAATTGCTCGATCTCTTTGACGGTTCAGTGGAGTTCTCAATTTTGCACGGAACCTTGTGGTCGCTTAGTACAGGGGAGGACGAGTAATGTTATGAGCAAGCCATTATTGTCTCGTCCCATACCGTAAAACATTACGCAGTCTCGGCTCGAGTCGGGCAAATGCATTTAGAGCTGCCTAAACCATCACAAACGATCTCTTTTAATATAGTGTAAAAAACAAAGACCAAATCATGAAACGCTATGAGTTGTTTGATCATGAAAATGTAAATAAGAATCCAAATAAAATCGAAATAAATCTTACAAATGATGGCTCTTCATTTGTTATTTTCAGTTTAAGTGTATCTGCGTCATAAATCCAAATTCATTAGCCATTTTTTTCCACGATGCAGTTCATTACAAAGTGAACTAGTAAATCAATTTACCGGCAGGAAGTGACAACAAAGTGTTTAATAAATAAACACCTACAAAAAAGATATTTGTTATTTGTCAAAAATATGAATTTTATCTTTATTATATTATTATATATTGTTTGTGCGCTTCTGTGCTATTCCTCCGATTGCGATGAAACTTCGTTTCTGTGAAAAACGCAATTTACTCATAAAGAGGAAATATTTTTTTTTGTTTGTTTGTTATGATTTAACTTTCACCATTAGGATGCTACATTATATCTAAGTAACATAGACTATATTTTAATTTGGAATTCCCGCAGAAATTTCAAAATTACGGCGGGCGAAACCGAGAGGAAGTAGTTAGTTTTCAATAAAATATTCTGGGTGTTATCAACTCTATATAGATCGTTCATGTTAAATCGTTTTGGTTTAGTCTGTGAACGGTTACAGCAAACAGTTAAAGATGTTACAGTTACATAGAAATAAAAGTGTTATCATCAATACTAAATCGAATAGCTTTGTAATATTATCATTAGGTAGGCCTACTTACTTGTTGTGAGCAAATAAAAGTATCTTTTTCTAAAACTTACTTACTTGATTATTTTCTAGAAAGTAAAATATAATAAGTATGTATTATGCTTTATACAAAAAGACGAAATTTTCGTAATCTATACTTATAATAAATCTGTAGAGAGGTCAATTCTGTACATTGAATATATATTCAAAACTAATATTGGAGGATGAATTTTTTTGTGTCTGTATGTTTGGATGTTTGTTACTCAATCACGCAAAAACGGCTGATCGGATTTGGATGAAATTTGGCATACACGTTGTTAGGTATACAGAGAAGGACATAGGACATTTTTTATCCCGGAATTCCCGCGGGGCTTCTGAAACTACCGTGGGTGAAACCGCGGGGCACAGCTAGTGTATAATAAAGTGGCTTTTTTGCATAGGTATATGTACATTTTCACCGAACAGTGTAATAGTCAAGTTGAGTAAACATAAAAGAAACATCCATCGCACACTGATGTATTGCAGCCGCAGAACTATGGAAACAAATCTTGCTGTGCAATAATTTACGGACACAATATGGCCCCGCAGTTTGAAAACAGGCGACAAAAACAGAAGCGTGATCCGCAATAAAATATGTTCCAATACTAACACCAGACTAGCTTCAAAGATAAACTAAGAGCAGACTAGTACTTAGATATCAGCAAATAAACAACCACATTCTTAAATAAAGGAATCGAAGCTTGCGCAAGCGACTGTGCGCCGACCAATCAGCGGTCGCATCGTAATTATAGGCTGTGTTCAAATTAGGAACGACGTTTGTGGCACGTGTTAATTGAAAATAGAATAATTATTTACTGATTTATCGCATGAATTGATTTATTATTTCTTACGCAACATGCTATCTGTTTATTATATACTCTACAAATTAGAACACGACGGTATAAGAGTAACATAAGGTATTTTCCAGAGAGTTATCACACTTTAGATTCAAATGTTTTTATGTAATTATGACTCACCAGGAAACAAATTAAATGGCCACTGTCCGTGCTAGGGTTGGCAGCTCCGATATAATGTTTCAAATTGCCGGGTGCCTATCTTCATTCTTGACTCAATTATATAAAAAACGAACGCCAGTTGGGTTCATACCGTCCTTGTCTCGCGTGATTTCTGTTGATATATCTATCTCTGTCTACGACTGCACCCGCGACGATGATAACTGCGGAATGCGCCGGCTGACTTCAGTCGGGCGGCACTCATAGAAAATTTAAATTGGAGAAATTGGTAACAAGTATAGCTAAAACGAAACGGGAAATAACGGTTAAAGTGGACTTGAAAAGTTAGATTGGATCTAAAACGTAAAAAATTCAAAACAAAATGCAGTAGGTATGGTTAACTGAGTTGTTTTAGAGTGAGTACGTCTATCATTAACATGCTAAAATAGTAATAAAAGTATCAATACTTTTTACTGATGTAGAGTTCTAAATCTCTGAAATTTTACTCGAGTCTCTAGAACTTATCTGTAATTTAGATTCTAACTGAATACTGACCTAACAGGAAATACTGATAGTGTAGTGTTGAAAAAGCAAACCTAGTGTGGTAAAAAAATCAGCAGTCCCTTGTGAGAGCGAACCGCGCCGCTGCCGTCGTTTCAACCTGTCTACACATTATAGCACCATGGCAAATTTGAACTTGTTCGTCTAACAACTTTACATTAGGTAAACACTATATAATATACCTATAAGTAAGTGGTAAAGATGACAAAAGTATATCATTTTGTCACGTTGTTTTGACAGAGTTGTAAATAATAAGTTAAAATTTTTATCACTAAATAGATAACTTATGTTTGCTTATAAAATATTGACTCCATCTATTATACTGTATAAATAAATAAATACCTGCATAATATATAGGTACATACTACATACCTTATACGATTAGCTTAGAAACTCATTTATAGTTAAGAAATTACTAAATGAACTACTAATTATTACGAACAAAATTTTAACAAATAGCTTTACAAAATACCAAACCTATAGGTACCTATATAAGCGAAAGTTTTTTTTTATAAAAGCCCAAACAATAAAAAAACTTTTCCTTCGAACAAAAACGGCTACTAACCGAGAAAATTTTCAAGTAGTCTTGAGCGGTGTATTAGGGGTGGCATAATAAGGCTTTCTGGATTAGGTGTAGCGCGCTCTTGAGTGAGAATAAACCCGAGGGAAATCCTGGCGTGCAGCTTTCCAGCTAATTTATCGCTTCTCTAGCGACCAGCGTCCTTCGTATCGGAACTGTTGCTACCGAGAAATATGTATCTAGATGGATTAAAACACTTATAGTTAACAGAGTTACTGCAGATGTCGCCTTATTATTTGGTTTCTACATCTCATGTTTGCTTAACGAAAATATATCGAGTAACTGGACAATAAAATAATATTATTAATATCATAATGCTTGGTTATTATTATATAGCACAAACTGGTTCCAAACTAAGCTGAGCTTGCACTATGGATACGCCACACGCACACCCATGATAGAAATAAATAGACTATCATATAATATTTTTTGTAGAGATAAAATATGATACAATACCAAATACCTACGCAGATTTAGAGTAAAAACAAAAATGTTGGTCAAATAGATATTTTATTTACTTTATATATTAGGGGGATCGAACCGAACACATTAAGTAGCGTAACAGTCAAGTTTGTTAAATAGTAAACCAACAGTAGGTACAGACAACATTTAGGTAGATATGTGATTGTGCATCCGACTGTCGAATTTCAGTATATTTTTCCATCTTTCAACTCGTAGAAGTAAACGTAACTGCCATTACGTTCATTTCATTTTCGTATTATAATACCAATGTATTAATAAGTACTTGGAATAAAGGTATATTTTTATTTTTCCACCGTTCCGAACATAAATGTTTAATGTTCGAAATAAATGTTGTTTACTTCAACACGTCACTGCATTTACTTAAAAGCGTAAACTTGACTCTTTTTATTCTCCACGAATCCACAGGGCTCACTGAAATAACAAATAGTTTGGATTGCAGCCATTGAAAACAAAGAGCTTGAAATCACTATATTTTACTGTCCGTTAAACGAATTGATTTAATGAGATCTTAAACTAATTGGATTTATACGGCACACATTTTGCCGGAGCGTCAACATTAACTCCCGTACAGTTAGCGATATATTTCTTTTCATAAAGAGATCTCTTAATTTATACGAAAAACTGTGAAGGACGGCGTCATAATTTTACCGTCGTGGTGTCGCTTACTGTACCCATCTTAAGTTATACAATGTTCGTTGAGTGGAGACAACCCTGTCGGAGTTTAAATTAGGCCTTAGGTATTTATAAGTATAAAAATGTTTTGGCTTCGAAGATAAAACGTTTCACTCAAGATTAAATATACTTATATTCGAAATGTACCTACATAGTCTAACAAAGTTACATAAGTATGTATAAAGAAAAATGTGATACACACACTTTTTGATTATATCCATTCCAACTTACATAGTATGTAACTGCTTAGTACTTGATAAAAATTATAATAATTTTTTTTCTGATGGCCTACGTTTATGCTACGCTACGCTACATAACGTTTATTATAAGTACAAAAAAGGTACAAAAAAGCTTGTGTTGTTGTTGCTTGACTTATAGGTACATATATCTATATTTTATAAAAATGAATCCCTATTTCCCTTGGTCACAAAATCAGGGTCGCACTGGTCACCATTAAATTTTGCATATACGTTGTCAGGGATATACCTAAATAAGGACATAGGATACTTGTTATTCTGGAATTCCCGCGGGAACTCTGAAATTACCGCAGGTAAAACCGCGGGGGACAGCTAGTTTTATTAATAAATAATAAGCAAAATTAAAAATGTAATCTCTACTATCTTTTGTGTCTGTTAATAAAAATCAGTTTTCTACTTATAAAAAAATCTTTAAATGTGACACCGAATGTTAAACCTAGTCATAACCACAGACAATATAATACTTTATAAGGTTTTATAACTTAAATGATTGAAAGTTTTTATTTGATTTTATTTTACTAAATATCTACCTAGTTATATTTATATAATACAGACAAATATCATTATTGAGCACGTAAAGATTTTATTAGTTAGGTATGTATATAATTGAGCGCATTTTCAACTGTAACATCTGAAAACAAAAAGAAAACAATTAGCAAGTAGGTGCAGTTTTACAAAACCCGCGTGGTATTTCAATATATCACACACATCACCATGGCTTCCTACTATTAATCGTTGTTAGTAAATTAGTGCGACGCACACACGTTTGTAGTGTGCAGACACTTCATTACGAGGGCGTAACATAAATCAGGACTTCTAATATTAAACGTGCCTTGGCGGGGCAAATTGCGGGCTCTGCCTCCAAGCGTGCGGTCGGTCGGTCGGCGGATGGCTGCACGGTCGCCCGAGCGGCGAGCGGTGCGCGGACGCGATTAGAAACGTGACATAAAACAAAAGAAATAAGCGAAGGATATAAAGGATATATGTCCATTTTTGTGTGCGAACGCGTTGGGGATACATTTTTGCAAGGAACGGAAGTGACGCGCGTAGCTAACAAATGAACAATATGCATTTAGCGCGTTCAAATTCCAGTCATGGAATACATAGGTACATACGTATACTTACATACATATAAATGCTTCTATAAAATTTTGTCAGTACTTTTGCTGATTTGCTGACATATTGGCATAACAGTGCATATTGGTTTTTAAACATTAAATTCTTATTATTAGTTATTTTTTTAACATATTTTCTTCTGCCATAATGTTATTTTGTAAGCACATCCTATATACCTAGACTACTTAAAGAAGAAATCTACTTGCATGATTAGTCTGTCTTCGTATATTTCCCATGCGAATTCGTGATCAAAAGCACCCTACCTTTTTGTAACGTTGACAATGTGCATACAAAATTTCATTTTTTTTTATATTGTTCGCTTGCGTAGTGAGGACGTGAAAACGTAACAATCAAACAAATAAATTAACACACATTCGCATCTATGATATTATACGATTGATTAGGAGCCTTATGATCACTAACAATAGGTTATGTAGTTAATAATGCCGGCATATTTCCTAACGCTCTAGATAATTAAATTCACAAATTAGTACCTATCTATTCTATATACCACACATTTTTATTAGTGTAACTTCTTTGGGTCCGAATGAATACCAAATCCTTTTGGTGCTTCATATTATAAGAAAAGTGTATTATGGTTAGGTACAGTGAATCAGAGCTGTGATTAAGAGATCCCTGCTGTGATATTCTAACTCATTACCATTAAACAGCAATATTGGAGTTATGTATGACTGTTCAAAAGAAATAATCTGTTATGCTATACTGAAAAAGTAAATCATCTCGCAAATCACCACACGAGCTATGTACACTTCTATTCTTACTAGTGATTGTTTTAGTACCTACATATGTATTACTGACTTGAAGACTTACCGAAGTGAAGTGAGTTTGAAAAGCGTTAAAATACTCATATACTACAATTCTTCTTATTACCAGTGATCACTTGGTGGCGCTTTGGTGACGCTAGTATCAGACTAAGTAAGTAGGTACCTATACCTATACGTTTCTTAATAATTTCGCCGCTAATTCAGGAGTGATTTCGAAAATGACTCTTATCAGAATAACACAGCTGATCGAAAATTGATTTTTAAGTGGGCCTTCTTTATGTAGGCGTCAATTTAGGTAGCACTTATCAATATTAATTATACCGTGTTGAGGCTTTTTTTGCTAGATGACTATGCAAATAAGGATAACCGTTTATAATCTTTGTCGTAATATTATGGTGTTCCTATGTCAGGGGTCAAAACACGTTTTTTATCTTCTCAGCAGTTTCAGCTGCGCAACTTTTGAAACTAGCTTGTAAACTCTTTGATTTACCAGGATAAATTATTGTTTCTTATACCTAATATAAATATATAATAATACCTAAAGCGACAGACTTACCATATTGTACATAAATATTTTGTAAGATAAACTGAAATTTGGCAGGGAGGGAATGCTAAAATCCAATCCGGTGAAGACGGGGGGAAAAGCTACTTAAATATATAAAATTATTATCAAATAAATAAAAAAAATAAAATCTCAGGTCAATTGATAATTTTCGAGATTTTGGGACTATTCAGTGAAAAATTGAGTGAAGTAGTATTTTACTTTTATATCTATAATAGAATGTAAATACATAATTAAATTCGCTACTCTAATTTGCTAACACTGACTTATAAAGTAGGTAGATATTTTTACATTGGATACTGGCAACTGCACATAATATTGTGTATTACCTAAGGCTTTTATAGTTGAATTAAAATTATTGTGAAAGAAGCTATCGTAATTACTTTCGTACGATTTAACATTTCTTCTCCTTGTTCTCTTATCACGTTAAGATATGAAATGTTAACTGTATTTTTTTATATTAATTCATATATTTTCCACTGCAAGAGAGATAATTTCGAGAGACCCTCCCCGAGATCTTGTGCTAATGTGATTTTAATGTACTGAAATGTCGCCTCTGCCTATATTTTGCGTAATCCGTTTTGTTTAAATGTGTACTTATTATGTTATAATTATTTTTTTTTGCGTAATCTTGTGTGCGTTTAAAAATAAATAAGAGATGGTGGTGACACTATAATTTAGACTGTCGATAATTTTAATCTTTATCGTCACGATTTTATAACCATTAAAATTTAAATTTCAAATAAGTTTAGTATTAATATGCATATTATGCTTACTTATGGAATATTATAAATATTTTAACAAGCATTATTTATTGCTATGACGTTTAAACGTAAATTAGGCATAGTAACCAATAAAATAATTCTGTTCTTTTTGAATATGCACAACTTTAATTTTGTCAGCATACATTTACGCACAAAAAATGGGAAGATTTACAAGCCACTTGCTTACAGTCATATCTGCGAAGGAAAAACACACCCAACAATAAACAAAAATAAGAAGACACCATGGGGAGACTTGGCGAAAATGAGCAATTTATATTATTTTTATCTTTTTTTGACACTATCGTACCCTCCCGCTTCGTGCTCCAGACAGGGGCGTTTCAAGAGTCATTTGGGTTTGGTTCCCTCTCTGACCTCGTAAGAAATATGGGAGTGACATTGGTGACAAAATCCTCGATATTAAATATTTTCAATACCAATACTCACGTCATTATAGATATATTTTATGTGCTTACCTATAACATATTTTTATCGACATGAGCTCAGATCAGCACTAGGTAGGTAGGTATTCGAATTTTAAAATCAAATAGACAAATATTTGTCTTTTTTTTTAACTTCAGCTACCTATTTCCTGTAATTAACTTGGTTTACACAAAAAAAACTTCGAGAGAACAGATTTTTTTTTTTTGTAACGTACTCGTTGTTTTTTCATTAATGTATTTCCACTAATTAAGTGGTGGAAGAACTCTGTGATTGATATTAATTAGATTCTTCTTTATAAGCAGTTCGTATTAATTATGTAGTCACCTACACGGTTGAGTTGTTACCAGATTTTCTTCCCACGTGCGTGCCAATGACCCTTTAGCGGTAAACTTTTGAAAGGTAAAGTCCAGGGTTGATGTGCACGTTACTACAGCACATATTAGTAGGTTCTACTTAACATAATATTAAAACTTTTCCATACAAAGTATGAAGTTTGTTTGTGACAAATTTTATACATAACATTTGCATTATCAAGAAAATATAGATTTATTATATTTAATTTTTGTTCTGCTCATTCTAAATTAAAACACTTTTATGCACTTTTATTTGTATTGGTTATTTAAGAATTTATTTTATGTATAAAGTATAACAAAAATTTATAGATATTTAAATTTAAAAATATTGGACTTGAATTATTTGGCTTTTAAAAAAAATCAGAAACTAACTTACTTACTTACCTTATTTTTATTTTATTTTTTATTTATTCATTCACAAGAAAAGTACATAGAAATAGTACCTACATTGAGTCAGTTAAACCTAGTCTAATCTTTTTTATTATCTAACAGACGAACTTAATAGAATTTAAATTTTCATACCCTGGCAACGTAGGGCCTATTGAATAGATAAGTCGCAAGGGACATAGAACGTAATTAATCGTCAGAAAGCATAATTCACAAGAACAACTTAAAATAGTGTCTAAAATAACACATGGTGCAGACACATAGGTAGCTGTAGAAGGCAATAACTTATCCCTTCTCATCCCGACCTATTCCCTCGGCTCAAACCTACAAACAAGGTATCTAACGTTTTGTTGCTATGTAAATTAATAGCTAGATGCGTCTTGTAAAGTTATTTTTTATATTATTGTTAAAATCCTCTTTATATATCTTGCCTTAAACTTCCATTGAAGAAGACGTACTAATTGCAGCAAACTCATTACCTTGACGGCACCGTCGATCTAGTGGTTCCAGTCAGGGCACATTAATGTGATGAACATCCGTGTTTTCCCTAATATCTGGCTGGCTGTTCTATATCATAAGTAAATATCTTACAAAAAAAATATGGGTATTATCTGTTGCATAGGTACATAATTCCTATAATACCTACAAGTTCTGCTATGGAATCAGATAGTTCATCTGCTAATTTGTTAAATAACCTATAGGTACTTACTTTTGATTCAAGTGTCCTCACCTCAACTTCTCTAGTAACTAGCGTATTACTGATTTCAGTAGCTGATTCATTCGAACTGTAGCCTCTGATGACAACCTTCATAAACGTTCTTCTTCATACTCGTCAGCATATTATCTTCGTCCACTGTAAGGCTCATATATCCTTCAGATCATAATATAATATTTTGTCAGTAGAGTGGCATTCTAAAAGGCACCGGCATAATGCTTGTAAAATTGAAAAGATTGTACGTAGGGCTCCGTAAATAAACACAAATTCATATGGCTGACGGCCATTGAGGTGAAAAAGTTCTCGAGTTGCGACCAAAAACTTAAATGCACACAAATAATTTAAAAAAAGTTACAGTCTTGGTGAAAAAGTTATTAAGTAGGTACCTAATTTGTTAAATAACAATATCAAATTTTCAAAAAATCTAATATACCTACACTGACAGTCGTTTCAGGAAAATACGCCTCATACCTATTATTTAGGAATCAGTGACAAAAACGCTGAAAAAACTGCTAATTAATAATTAATTTGAAGTTTAGCTACTAGCTAAGCTTTAGCTGCTTTATACTGAAAATTAGTAAAAACGAAAAAGGTTTTCAGTGATGTACCATCCAGTTGGATAATAGTTCCGCAACCCTTCCAAATACGAAAGTTGTTCGCGAACACAGCACGCGTTGTGTTATAATATATCAAGTTTTGATTCGGCCTCGCCATAAACAATACAATATATCAATATAAAGCAGACGGTGGCGAAATTTGAGCGTAGCGAGTGCGTAATATTTATGCGCGCGCTGGGGCCGGTGTGTGTAGGCTTTTATAAAGTTGTTGGTAGTTGTTTTTTTCACTACTAAATCTACTCACGACGAGTCGATAATGTTGTTATAAGAATAACATAATGCCCACTAGAGAGAGAAATATCTATATTAATGAACATAACTTTCTTTTTACAAACAAATACCTATTTACCTAGCTGATTTTATTCGATATATAGGCAACTTTGTTTTTTAATGTTCGAAACTAGCTATTGTCAAGAGTAAAATAGGTTGCAAGTAAAAACGTGCTTAGAAGTTAACCTTATTTGCTTTAGAAACGTTTTGTATATAATTACACTTCAAATTAGATCTTGAAATTGTAATGTCGTTGCGTTCAAATTTTTACGAAAAAATAAGTTATTTATAATAATTATAATCATTTATTCAAAGGCTTACAAAACCCAATATAAAAAAATAAAACATGTATACAAAATATATTAATAAACACTGATTTGAATAAAACATAAACCGGAAGTTACTTCCAATTCGAGTCGTGGTAGATTGAACGCCAGAACATAAAAATAGGACTCGAGATGGATTGGAGATTTATAGTAAAGCAAAATTTTCTATCTATTTCGATAAGATATCTGTAACCGCTCTATGCGTAGCTGCAAAAAGAGACGTATCTATTATATACCTATTGATTACTTGCTTCTTCGATCTGAAATGATAGTTTTATAATTTCAATAACCACAAAATTTTGTGATAATCAGTTGTGTAATTAAGGTGAGAAAGCATAACAAACAAACTCACGTTCGCATTTACAATATTAGGAATGTCGTCAACGGTAAATATCATCTGGGTATTAGCTTAGAGGCAAGGCTCATAACAATGCGGTGCGGACCTAAATATTCTAGGCGCGACTAGACACTGCCTCAACAACAGGCTACCTAATATTATCTAGTCTAGACACTGCGTACTAGCCCTGCGTTGATGAAGTTGTTCCACGGCAAGGTATACGCACACAGCCACCAGGTAATTTATTATCTGTTTCGCGCTTATACTGCACTGTTCGCGCTTTGCTTTTGTTTATTTTTATAAAAGGGACCGTTTCTCGATCGCTAAATAAACTTTACTTGATGAATTCATAAAGATGTTGTGAGATGTGACAGATTTTGTATTTAGGTAAAATTTAAATTATGTATGTAAAATGTAAAATTTATTTGACACAAAGTTTATGTGTGAATAGCTCATGTTCATTAATAAGTATCTTATTATTTAATTCAATAAGTATAATAGTCATATATCAAACACAATATTTAAATTTATATTTTTAAAACCTCTGTGAATAAGATTGGTTATTCTGTAATTATTATAGATAGATAAACGTAACGTAAAGCCATTGTTTTCATAAGTTACATGATGTTAGAAAAGAAAACCAAATAAACCTATGAGACTGTATCATAAGGTGAAATAATTTGTATCGCCTATCCCTGCGTAAGCTTTCGAAGCTCACGCACGAGTTGGTTCAGTTAGTAAACAACACACAAACATGTTTCACGCGAGACGTGTTCGGAGCTTTGCGGTACAATCCGCGCCCCCGCCGCACCGCACCTCCGCCCAACTCGCTTCGCTACATGGAATTGTTTTAAACTTTGATTAATTCCGCACTTACTCTTCGTCTAGTTTTCACATGAGCAGTTCGTGCTTCGTGATTTAGTAGAATGCTTTTCCCTATATTAGATTTTTATGAAACTTCGTTGTTGGCCACGCAAGAAAAGGAAGTCGCTACCTACGTTTCCAATTTCCGCATGTTTTCCATTAAATTAGTTCATTTAGATGCCAATAGGTGGCGTGGTAATAAAAATATCAGTTCTTGCGCCTGTGCCAAGGTTCACACACGGATACATTAGGTATAGTTCATTATATTGTGTATCCAAAGTATATTACATACCTACATCTCAAACTGGATTATTTCTCTTATAAAACCCAAATCCAAAAAGATCCCATCGAAACGCTGCGAATTTTAAATTTGCATAATTATTCAACACACACTCCAATTTCAATGTAATCTTAACGCAAAGTGATTTTCACGGTAAGCGATTCAATCGCAATCTCGTTATGTCAACGTTGATATGCCACCTCTACGTCACATAAAAATACGCTTAAAACCAGGGGCAAGTTATCGCGCAGATTAATTTAATTAAAAGTGTGGCCGTAATTAATATTAATTAAAATCACCTTTTAGCTTGCAACACTGAATGCGTATCGCAGTTAATAAATATCCACCGCGCCGCCGCATCGGCTGTCCAGTCATTGGCGAGTGCTGAGACGCGCTCTGGTAGTCATGCAAAAAAAAAACACACAAGAAAATGAGGGAAATGCAGTTCTATGTTGTGCTAATAGGGTTCTTGAAAGATTCAACTGCAATAGATTGACAAAACATAGGTGAATTGTGTATAAAAGTTTTCTTTTTCTGTAAAACTAAGGTGTACCTAAAGATAAAGCAAAGCAGACATAGCGTGCTCTTGCTGATTAGAATATATCATTAAACAAAATAATACTCGCAGCGAAAGATAATACACAAATGAAACAGACACCCTAATCGTTTTTTTAAGTTCAATTGTGAAAGTTTCGTTTCCTATTAACATGCTCTATTTTCGTAATTATTTAAATACGACAGGTTAAAACACTTTATGAAGTGTGGAGAATGATAAATTCGTATATAAATAAAGTCAATTAAACAAACAAAAATGTGTTATTATACACAGTTAAGATTTATTGTTAAATATTTTATAATTTATTAAAATGTAAGAACGTTGTTACGTTCCAAAAATTTTGCACCTGCAATTTAGTAAGAGATCTTTTTCAACTAAATCTCTTAGATTTTATTATGAATAAATTGTTTGTTGAGATAACGTTTCCGGTTTTAATAGAAAAAAAAAATTGTCTTAGATCTGACAAGCGTAGAGAGAAAAGTGTACAAAATAACCGCGACTATTTCCATACTCACGTTGTATGATAATTCAGCCCAAACTGGATCTATTGTAACAACGCAAAGCCCAAAGTTCGTTACATTGTATTCATTATAAACAAAATGCAAATGTTCTGTTGTATGTAGGTACCTACCTATGTGTATTGTATTAACTAGGATGGTATGACGCTGTAGGCAATGTACTAAATCATCACCGCAGCGCGGATACCCGCCAGTGGTAAATAATAATAACTATGTACCTATATGGATTTCACGATTAATCATTTATCATTGAGCATTTGTTTATTGACTTCCGGCGGCTGCCCTGTTCTTTATATTAAAAGAAACTAATTTAATTCAAACTATCCAAACTTACCTTAAAGTATATGGTCATCAGATAACCACGATAGATAACACACTATAAAATGGTTAAGAAAACAATGCATGTAAAACTTATTTATTGAATGAATTCTCTCTTCGTTTGTGCACTTAGAATTCTCATTAAATACAGCTTTTAAGTTGTATAAATCAAATACTCAAACTTCCCTGCTGTTTCCCGTGGCTTCGCCTGCGTGAATTTCGGTACCTATTCCCCCAGAAACTCTGGAATGACGGGTAACTATACATTTGTAACCTATAACATGCATTTAAAAAAAGGAGAAATTGTCTGATATTGATAATATTAATAAAGAAAAAAAATATATATTGGTTCGGTATAAAAGTAACGTATTTTTTTTTTTAAGGAAAGTAGCTAGTTTTAAGTGAATGCAACGGCGTGATACCTATGCCACGAGTAAAGTTAAAGAGGAATAGCAATTTTTAATTTAACACAGTTTTAATAATTTAGTACGTAGTAGTTTAGCAAATTGAATTTGATAATAATAATAATTTTTGCACCGGAATTGGCATCAGTACCACTCTCTCATAACATAACGTACACAGCTACTATAATTACGTATGTAAATCATGTTGGTATGCACATATCTAGGTATGTACGTAACTACTTGTTAGAAAGTCGCTTATAATAAATTCGGCATCGCAACCGCGGCCAATTCCCAAATATTAAAGGGTAACGTTTATTATTCGCTGCAGACGGATTAAAACCGGGCCTTGTTGTATGAAAATTAAATACGCTCACATTTTGAGAGCCCTTTGTCTACCGCCACATGTGCTTGGGATATGCAAATGATGTATCGAATGTCCAGATAGAACGTTATATTATTATAATATAGCTTTCCACTTGATTAAGTTATGTATACCTAAATATAGTACATAATATGTATTAGTCTGCTAGTTGTTCTCTCCCGCGGATTTACTCTGTGCACCCATACTTTGAGATATATTTCCATTTGCTTTCTCCTTTTTTTAGGGTACTGTAATATTGTTATTTTATGTACAATAAAGGATTAAATAAAATAAATATATTCTAGTCCTATCTTTTTATGAAATCTTGTTTATTGTTCCAATAATGTGTTCTATGGGCGGCGGTAATCACTTACCATCAGGTGCCCCCCTGTGACATAAAAAAATTAATTAATTAATTAATTAAAAATAAAGATGACTGTCGCAGTATCTTCTTACGAAAACTTTTTAGCCATCGGCAAAGTGCTCAGCTGTCTAAACCGTCAGGGCTGGATGCTTGTTTTAAGCGAAGTTATACCTAATTGTCATTGGTTAAGCGCGCGAAACGTATTTATGCGTCAGTTATTTATCATTCTGTCAAGTAATGCGCTGAGGGTTTAGCTGAAATTGCGCGATAATTTTGTATTTTAGAATCAGAAGCCACGAGTAGGTACAGCTCTACCATGATGACAGATGAGGATATTTACTGTGTAGGTGAAAACACTGGTATATCGTTATGTTTTAGGATTGTACACGCGCTATCTATTCCCTGGGGTTTCAGCCGCGTTAATTTGGGTGTTTTTATGGAAACTCCGATAAATGATTTCTTAACTGACATCAAGTCTACATATGCCTCTACATATAATTTTGGCTTCACAGGTCACGTAGTTTTCGAGATTTGGTGTTTAGTCAGCGAGTCAGTAAACTTTGACTTTTACCTATATACAGATCTGTATAATCCTAAACAGAACGATTTATTTATTTCCGATTGTAAATAACTTCAAGTGGGTACAATAAATAATAGAGTAGAACTCTTAAAAAAGTTTAATCAGATTTTCTCATTGTTCTCTGCCTATAATTTTTATAATGATATCAAATCTGAAACGGCGACAGTAAAATTCTTTTAAATTTTCAGTTCGGTTTGAAATATTTATGGAACAGCGTTTTTTTTAGAAATTTTGGAATATTTTATCATTAGTCTTACCTCAATCTTTAGTATCCCATATTCATTATTCAATACAAAAATAATGTAATTTTTTTAATACTTCAAAAAAATATTTTTAACTTTATGAATAGCAATTTTATTTTTGGGTTGACTGAACTGAAACTAGATAAATAGGTCAAGAGACGAGGTATGCCGTCATTTTCCAATGTCGAAGCTTAAATTGAGGAATCCACTTATGAAACAGCAAGCGACAGATGGAATTCAGAGATTACAGTGACGGAGACCCAGAATGTCATCTTTGATCAAAGTATGCAATGACATGATCCTTGTCCAGCGTACCTACTACCTACGTAATTTTAAGTAGGTGCACCTACCTAAACGGGTACAAAGTTTTGCTGTATATTATAAAACTTTATTAAGTTGAATAAAAGAAGTCACACTATACTACAGTGCACGACACGTTTCCTCTTATTTCACTTATATTTGTTAGATTGGGGTTGTTCAATGGCCGCTTCACCACATAAACAATAATAGATAACAATTTGGTATCATAAACAAAAAATATAAAAGTTCTATTCACTATCCCCGACTGTCTTAACCCTTAACCCTTTCTGTTCGCCTCATAAAGTTGGCGAAACGTACAAAAATACGGACATAATGTCATTTGCATAATGTTTCGAGCTTTGTTTTTTCATAGAGCGGTGGGTTTCAAATGTCACCGCAGACTGGGGGCGCGAAAACGCCCATTATAGGGTGCCAAGTGTATTAAAAATCGTTTCGCGTCCTTTGCATTCTTAAGGTTATGGGCTTAAGTGCGTTCAACCCTAGCTGAAATGGTTGTCGAACAAAAAAATTAAGATTAAGAACATAATAAATTGTTATTGAAATTTATCTTAAATACTTTTGTGCACTCGCTTTAAAAGTAGTCATCGTTCTAAGCTACTATCTGCAAACTTTATAATATGTTGTTCTATTTTTAAATAAGTTTAACATTTCGGTCAGTTTGGTTAGTTTTTTAATGTTGGTCATGGTTAAGACATCAAAACCAATGAGAAAAAAAAACCAAACCCGTAAATAATTGTTAACTTATAAACAGACACTTGACTCTGCCTTATATAGGTTCGTATATAATAATGATGTAATAACCAGTATATGTATTTTTTTTTTGTAAATATTTTCTCACAAAATGGATTTTAATGTTGTTTTAACTCGCTCTTGTATGCTGATTAAAATTGCTAACGGTTCCTTTCATAACTAGTTATAATTTTGGAAAGGTGTTTTTTAATTAATCAGGCAATTCAGCAATAATTAAATGTGATTCTTAGTGGATATCTATATTTCTGATTTTTAAAAAAATATTTACTATAACCTATCTATAGGGACGTTATTTACGTTTCAAGTATTTATTCTTTCAGTTACAATCATCGAAAGCTTAATATTTGCTAAATAATTTAGACTTAAAAAAAAAAACATTAAGTTTTCTATTGTATTAAGGTTTAGAATTCTAGATGTTACTGACATGAACAAAGATGTTAGCAGAGGTAGTCTTGAAGACAACACGAACGGACGTAGTAGTCGTTCCGGCAATAACACTTCCGGTGCCGACACTCAGCTCACTTCCGGTGTCTACGAGGGAGCTGTTTCCTGCCGATTGTTTACATAACCCTCGACATATACCAAAGACTATGTCATATTAAGTCGAATGGAAAATTCGAGCATGATCTTTTGTAAAATTACTCTGACCTCGTCTCTACTATTTATATCTATACCTAGTAGAGCCTAGAAATTACGATTTCATGATTTGTAAATATTGAAATGATAAAAAATCTATCAGTGATCAACAACACATAAACACGTAGTAAGGAGGGTCTTCAAAGAAAGTACATAACGTTCCCCTAAAAACCAATAAGAACAATAATAAATAACTCTTATCATATTTCGAGTATGCTCCTGGTCGCATCGCGAAAGATCCAAACCAATATATTACTAGGAATTTACGAGGCAAGATACGACAGGAAAATTGCAAGAATGGTGGCGCAATCTATCTTAGTTGGGTTGCTTGGGGAGGCTGGGGTAGCTGGGCCCTGCGGAGAGGCTGGGGTGGGGCGAAGGGGAAACTTCGAGAGGTTATTAGTCCAAGCATCTGTTGTTGAGCGAGGGCGTGATGAAACTCCTCGGGAACATGCTAACAAATCTAATTGCTCAGTAGGTGCCTCTGTATATCATAGGAGACAAATGGCCTCTAGTGTGGTAACGTTGTACTTATTTGTTAGGTGTCTATTCCGCATACAGGTGATCGGAAATTATTCTATTCGCTTGTTCACAGTTACTGTATTTTGCTTTTCATATATTATATTGGATCATTAGCACGTCATATCGCGAATTATACCTATGTCTTTGGCTATAGTGTTTATGTAAGTCTATCATGGTTAGTTTTTAAAGGTTATAATTTTTTGAGCGGTATTGAGTTTCTTTTCAAAAAGTTCAAATACCGATTTCCAGTACTCTAACTTCAAGTGACGGCACTTTTAAATATATTTTCACTCAGCCTGTCACTCCCTTTACAGTAAACATACTAAAAACCTTTTCTTGCTTGCCTATACATTATAAAAAGAAGTCTCTCGTGCAAATGCAAATATCATTTGTTATAATATTAAAGCACCCAACACTTTTATTGCATTTCTAATCCATTACAAATTCTTTAAAAGTACGTAACTTTCATATTATTTCAGTTATTACAAAAGATCTGGATATAGTAACATCACAATGTTCTCTATTTCCGAGAAGAATGTGGGCCGTTGTATACTTTTTTAAGGTCCCGCTTGACGTAAGATAACAGAATACGAAAAGTTTAGTTCTACCGTGTACCAACTTCATACAATCTTTTTATGCTTATCTTTACGTGATTTATGACTCGTTCGCCGTCCAACAACGGGGAAGAAATGAGGTAGACAAAAGTAATTTATTTATTATATTTTTTTTTATTCCGTTTGTTTTTCTCGTCTTACCGTCCACGCGTGCTGTACCGGCCATGGGCAAACATGTTTTTGAAGTAAGCATTTTTGTGATGTCGCAATATGATTTATCATTGGACCAGCGTGTGGGCGGTGCTTAGCCGCGATCGGCATTTCGGGCTTAAACACATAAATCTCAAAGTGTAGGTACGATATAAATCATAACTGCATTAGGTATATATCTTTTTTTTAATTTACTGATTTATCGATGAAGGTGGAATTCTCTATAAAACCAAACCAAAGTTGCTTGTAGATGTGAGTAATGGTTATGAAAGAATAAAAATCGATGTTTGCCTCACATAATAATTTGTCTATGATTGTAAGCTTTTACCTATAGCTCTGGATAAATAAGTTGTCGTAAATTATGATACGAAGTGTTAAATATCAAAGACAACATGTCATTAAAATTTTAATAACATGTAGTGGTTTTTTTTTTAATCACAAGGGTGATACTTACCACAAGAATAATAAGTGTCCAAAAACAACATGAGATAACATGATATTATTTGGACGCCTTATGCATCACTGCACTAAGTGAGTTAAGTAGGTACTTACCTATGAAAAAAATAACAAAGTTTTCCAACCTTATTAAAGATGACTTATTTTGTTCACAGGTATGTATGTACGTACGTGTACGGAATTCCTGCTTTTACCTCAGTCGACCAAAATAAACGTGAGTTTAGAAGTGGTTGGGTAATAATTATTTTGGACTTCCTTTTTATAAATTTTATTACCAAAAATAAAATTGGTGGTAAACTTTTAATTTGGGTTCATTAAAAAAAAATTATATCTATCTACGTGTAGGTATAATATTGCTGTATTATATTTTTTTATAATGGACAGAAAAAAATATTTACCTATATTTTTATAGGTATGCCGTACCGTCGTCGTTAGTTTAATTATTTAATACGAAAGAGTGTAAAACTAAATAAGGTATCATCAGCTACAAAAGTGTTTATTATAAAAGTATGTAGCTAGGTACATATATGCATGCGCATTATTAAGATTGCACATTGCACAGTCAACCCAGCCGAGACTAATACACAGTTGCCAAAAATCACACAGTAAATAATACAGGGCCAACTGCATGCATTATAGCCGTGCCTTATCTTGGTGAATTTGAAGCCAAGAGTTGCCCATTAAATATGCATTAAAATTACCTGCCCCGAATAAAAAATAAGCTATATTCGACCACGTATAAGCTTTATAATATTGGTTGATTGTACAAACTACTTATTGGCACTTTTGCATTAAGTTATTTTGTACACAATTTACGTAAAATAATGCAACGTATGAATTAACGGGTTTAAGATGACGATTGCTAATTAATGACAGGAGGGAAAATACGTTCATTTTATCTTACTTGATTTTGTCCCATTTTTCTCGTGAACGGGAGTCATCAGTGTATGCCACCGTGCATGCGTCAGAAGTTTTTATGTTGCAAGCCTACCTGAAACTCTTGTTTAACGAAAACCTCATGAGTATTCTGAATGTGTAAAGTAACGTAGAAATTATTGTACAAACGTTTTTTCATGACCTACTTGAAAAAATATCACTTTTTTAAGAAAAATACATGGTTTGACCACTGGGACATACTTTCAGTGCTTTGTATTGTTTAATGTCCAAAATATTTGGCATCGATCAGCAAAGTGAGCGGCGTTCATTAAAGATGCACTGACGTCCGCCAATAAATAATTTAGTATCATTTTCTCGTGTTCCCATGTCGCTGTTAACCGGACATGGTGGTTCGAATGCCAACGTATCACCGGTCAGTGTCAACATCACGATCGTCCAAGGTTATGCCTGATGATAGTACCCTTATACTATATTTTTACGAAAGGGAAGCTATTTTCAATGCATTAAATAAAGCTCTATCTATACAAATATCATACATAGGTAAAGTTTGTTAGTTTTTAAATATAGACGGAGGTAATATCTGAAACTTGTGAACCGACTCTTCGGTGGTAATAGCTTTGCTGAAAGCTGCAATATCCCTGGATGACATAGAATCCTTTTCGGAGTTCCCAAAGGAATCCCGAGATTGATGTAAATAAAACAAAGGTGGAACAGCTAGTAACGGCGGAACAGTAGCTATATTTAGACTAGCTAAAAAAATAACACTGTAAAAAGTGAAAATTATAGTAAAATAATGCATAAAAACATAATTATTTACTAAAATAATTATTGATTGTGATACACTGCAAAAATTGATTCCTAAAATTTTATTTTACCTTGTAGTTCATGCATAAAATTGTCTTTAGGCATTGACTCTAAATTTCTACTTTTACTTAGAAATAAGAATCACATTTTAAAATGCATATAAAGATACATAACGTTTAAAACACCAAAATATAATATCTTCTAATACGAGCGCTAGTTTCATCACTGTAGTCTTAAAAGTGTAAGATGGATGTTTTAAAAATAAATCGATGTCGGTTCAGGTGAAAAACAAGATTTATATAAAGCTTAAACTGATAAGGAATTGTTACACATGACGTTCGTTCGTTTGAATTTTGATTTTATTTATGAAATGAATGAATAGTTAGTAGAATTCTTAACTCGATAACAATTGCAACTAGTTTGATGACTTACCGTGACCGTGGTACAAGTGCGCGCCCATCGCGTCTCGTCTCGAGTCGGTCGGCGGCTCGATGCCAACGATTGTCGATTGTTATTAAGCACACAGCACACACACGCGGCGACATATCTCGCATACAGCGAATAGCCTATGTGAGGAATGCTCTGTGCTTCGAGAGCCTGTCGACGATATTTAGAAAATACCGGCTGTTGATTGATCCCTCCTTTGATCTATTGCATCACGTCACTCAATCTGTACCTACTTATTTTAAGAAAAATAAATAGCAAAGAGATGATTTATTTTACTTGTTTTTCAGATCAATAATCAAATCGTGAAACTAAACTTACCTATCTAAAGGATATTTTTTATCAACGACCGACGACTACGATCACACCGACTCTAGTTGATATCGGATATCGTTATTTTTTAGTGCTTGTACCTATACATATCTACCTATTTTATGGAATCTTTATGGAATCTACAAACTTGCAACTTTCCACCAGGAAACTGTATTTTAGTTATTTTTTATAATGAAACGGGTTAAATCAAAACTTGTTTTCTTGTGATTAGCAGCTTTTGGTGTTTCTCATTCTTATCGTTCTTGTACCTACTATATACGGGACACAATTTCACTTTGATATGTAGGTTGAAGTAAGTATAATTGAATATTTTTAAAATAAAAAAATTATCAATTAGTAAAATCTTTAAGATTGTGTTATGTGTAAATGAACCATATTATAAGTATTAAATAACCTGTATGGATACCTCAATCTACTTACATATACTTTTCAAATTATTTGGAAATTTTATCAGTTCCTTTTTTCTCATAAAAAAAAACATACATTACAATCGAACATAGAACCTCCTCCTTTTTGGAAGTCGGTTAATAAAATAAGATTATTATCGCATCAGAAGACTGAAGGCGAATAATTTATTTACAAGAGCTTAAATTTTTGGTGCAGAACTTTTTGCTTCTTAATTAAATTATTCTTTTTATTTCTATTTATCAGAAACCAGTCGTATTTTAAAAATACAATAACATTGAAAAGTTATATTTTTTCATTAAGTAGGTACCTAATAAGAAAAGTAAGAGAAAGACTAATTAAATACTAGAAGTAAAAATTATACTTTATTTTACCAAACATTAATAATCATATGTTAAATTAGATCAATTAATAACATCATATAAGAGAGGTAGGAGAGTTTCAGAGGTTATGAGTAAATTTCAAAATTGAAATAGCGTCAGGAAAAGCTGGCCTACTACGATTTTATATTTTTACGACTGAAAATACTCAGTAGTATCATGACCTTTAAAAAATATGTCGATTTAAACTATAATTATTAATTATATAACATTTTGGCATGAACTAAAAATTTATACAGATCTTTTTTCAATCCTGAAACTTAGCAATATCAAACAAAAATCTAATTGGTCGACTTTGTAATTGTGAGTAGGTACAGGTAGTAGGTACGTCAGGATCAAATAATTTTTTCCTGCAACGTAGGTATAGGTTGTTATATGAACTCAGGGATAAAGAAATAATATTTTCTATCTATGAACGTTTTGAAGATATTCTAATTGAAAATGAATAAGATGAGTGATGTAATTGAAAATGAATAAGATGAGTACCGAATTAAACTTGAATTTTGCACGGCACGGAATTTTGTTTATTGGCATGAATCTTATGCCTTTATCTAAATCTTATATACCAAGTTTAAATTACTTCTAAGTAAATTTATAAGTTTTGTATAGCGAAAAACTGTAGGGTGATACATTATATTTAATATGATAATAAAAGTAGAAATAAAAGTAGCCTAAGTTGTTCCTTTTAACATCAACTATCTGCCAGCGAAAGTCGAGTGAAAATCGGTCCAGCTCATTACAGATTATCCGAAACCAACAGACAGACATACCTACAGACAGACAGAGAGACAGACGGATAGAAAAAAATTTAAATAATTGATTTTTTTTATATGATAAGATCAGTGCCCATTAAACTTGAATTCATTTATATTATATTAAAATACTAGCTGTTCTCCCCGCTTTTACCCGCAGTAATTTCGGAGTTCCTGCAGGAATACCGGGATAAAAAGTACCCTATGTCCTTCTCTGTACCCCTGACAAAGTGTCTGCAAAATTTCGTGACGATCGGTTGAGCCGTTGAGGCGTGAAAGCGTAACAAACAAACAAACAAACTCACTTTCGCATGATAGTATTATTAATGATTTCAACTCTGTCCATGACATAGGTTGTCAAGTTTTGATTCAGAATTCATGCGGCTCAAGTTGTCTCGACCCGTTCAATTTCAACTGCACCGCATTGAATGAGAGCGTGGTATTGAAATCAGTGCCACATTGACAGATGTAGTCGTTACTTCCCAAGTAAGAGTACACCACTTGTAGGAGCCAGGCGCATGTCTCTCGAAATATATCTCTATACAACATAGGTGTATGCCACTACATAGCAGCCCCTTCAAATATTCAAATGCAATTAAAGTTTGTTAAATCCAATTAAAAAAATTCGAAAGTATACCCAAGTGTAGTAAGTTTCTTGGTGTTTTTATGAAACTACACGCCTGTTTTTTGTGTTTTAATGATTTAATTCTAGTTATCCTGTTCTAATATGAATATTATGTTATACCTAATGTGTATAAATATTCATAAACTAGCTGTCCCCCGCGGTTTCACCCGCGTTAATTTCAGAGATCCCGGCGGGAATTCCCGGATGAAAGTACCTTATATATCTTTTTATGTACCTCTGACAACGTGTGGTATGCAAAATTTCATACAGTTTCACCAGCTTAATTTCGGAGTTCCCGCAGGAATTCCGGGATAAAAGTACCCTATGTCCTTTTCTGTACCACTGACAACGTATATGCAAAATTTTATGATGATCGGTTGATCCGTTAAGGCGTATGCGAGGATAAGAGCTCGTAAGCGCATTTTCATCCGACTTGCTTCATATTTATCGTCACTGTTCAGCTCCTATGTGTCTTAGCGTTATGTTATATAGCCTATAACCTGCCCAGGAGTATGGACTACAATCGTACCAAGTTTGGTTAAAATCCCTTCAGTAGTTTTTGACCCATGCGTGCACATACAGACAGACAGACAGACAGACGGACAAAAAGTTTATTAATTGCATTTTTGGCATCAGTATCGATCACCATTCATCCTCCAATATTAATTTTGAATATATATTCAACGTACAGAATTGACCTCTCTACAGTTTTATTATAAGTATAGATATAATGAAAGTGTAAAGGAGCTATTCGCATTAATATCACGCAGGAACTTGACCGATTTGGAGTAAATATGCTTTTTTGACCATTTTTTTTAGTTCATCTTGTAGATTAATAAAAAATATCGGACACATATTTTTTCTTTTTTTACGTAATCAAAAAATAACGGTGCTGACATTGAGTTGAAATTTCGCGTGACGTCCCTAACCAGTGCAGTGTGTATGGCGGCTTGTAGCGGTAAGGGACGTCACGAGCCCTTTGTCTCTATGTATTTTCATTTATTTAAAAAATAAAAAAATATGTGTGTGATGATTTTTAGAATTTTGAACTGACGGACTAATTAGAATTTTGATTTTCAAAAGTCATCAACATCCCTTTTGTCAGGATTTTAAAAGTTCCCGAATATTTTTATCCCAGTACAACAAAGATGCATCCCAAAACATGCATGTGTGCGTGCATCGGCTAGTTTAATAATAAATTCAAACATCCCTATCGAGATGTTTTAAAATTACAATCGTGACTTTAATTCGTAGACGTTGAAAGCTCACGGCGAGTTTTATTTTAAGTACATACCTGTACCAGCGCGAGAGCATTAAATCATTCCATGTCTTTCAATACGACTGTTCGATTATAGTAGGTAGTACAGAAAATAAAATATAACTCAATACAAGCCTAATTGCAATGATCATTGCGTTATTATGACTTGACGGGAGAAAAAAAAAACCATATTGTACAGGTTATCAAATGAGTTCTGGGAATAAAAATTTCTCCAACTGTGCTTATGTCGGACCAAAGTTTTAATAAGTCTTATTTTTCAATCGAGGTAATTAACATCGGAATTAGGTATAACTGGTTCACTCCTGACTGACACTTCAAAAACACAGCAAATAAGATGTGGTTATTAAAAATCCTGTTCACTACTTCATTATGGATTCAACGAAGTGCAAAAGCTGACGCGAAAACAATCGCTTGTTAACGAAATGTGACACAAAAAAAACATATCGTTTCAAATTCAACTGCATGAGTTGGTAATTGCGCTCATAGTGCATTTGAGACACGTATGAAGTGAAGCCGTTGGGAATCACTACGCTCTTGCACACGTAGGGTTGACAAACTCGACTACTTTGGCAAAATTTGAAACAACACTTTAAATCAATTTGGTGGTTTTGTTCTTATTTTCTTAATAAAATATTTTAAACGGTAACTAAATGTTTGGGATAATAATAACGTGACGAAAACGTAACAGTCTGTTAGTTTCCGCTCAAAATCGGTGTAAAGGTGGCAACCTTAAATTTGTCGCAATAAGTTTAACTTCAACAGTGCGTAAAGTTTACACTTACAATATTTTTCTTTTTTTTAAATACAATATTATAAAACTTTGATTTTTATCTAACCTTTACTTTATCTTGAACAAATAAATTTTACTAAGAACCAAATTAGAAAACGCTCTACGAATCAATTACCAACTGAAAACGGTGGAAAATAAAATATAATGAAAAAATATTTTTCTACTTACTCAAATCGTAATAAGAGAAATAGAGATCGTAATAAAATAATTTAAAGAAGATCATAAACCAAAGAGTGTAGTGTATTGTAAAGTGATATTTAAAACATTTTGCAAAACTAGTAAGCCAGCCCTAATTTTCTTTAACAAAAAAAGCGTTATACTGAAGTTTGTTTTAATTGTTGTCCGCGCAAACGTAATGTCTTCATCAATAACAAATAATTTATGTGCCGCACGATCGGTACAAGACGAAACTGCGGCGCCGGCTCCCCTTTTAACAATCAGTATGGAATTATAAAGCGTTGCATTACCGCGGGGTGTGTTCCTCGGGTTATTACGAACTTTGCAACTCAATGAACGGTATTGTGCGATTACGATTCTTCGATCTTAGCGATAAAATTAATCTATAAGTTTTATTCGAATCAGACCTTGAAATATACTACTCTCATTGCGCCCAGAGAAGTTACTCTGAGTAGTTACTGCGAGAATTTTTCAAACAACTATAATCTGTATCTATTACGCTATTGATTCTTTAAAACTTATTTGTTCCATTTTTTCTTTTTGTTTCATCGATTCTATGAATAAAATCACCCATTTTTATTTAAACTCCTCTTGATGGATGCATGTCATTAAGCAACAACTCAGGCATGCTTCTTGTTTACCAAAGATAAATACAACGTTGGAACACTCGAGATTTCCAGTGGCTATTTTTAACGAGCTCTTTTATTAGTTTTAGAAAAGGTCGTTTAGATTACACTGGCGTGCGAGGGTTAGTGGATTATTGGCCTTTAAAATATTAGGTGTTAGGAAAGCCACTATTATAAGGCTTAAAAGTAGATTTTTTTATTGTTCCATAAATTCACAGATATAGCGCCGTTGGTGCAATGGTTAGTGAACCTGACTGCTGTCCTAGGTGTACAGCGAGTTCCATCTCTACATTATGGAATTTATGTGGTGAATATTTGTGTTTAATCTGAGTTTGTGTTTAATATATACCATAACTATGTATTTACAAAAAAAAAGTGTAAAAGTAACTATTGTATATGAGTTGTCTGGTAGTCTTGGTACAATCTCTGCTCAATTTGGGGTCCCGGTGCTCAGCATTAGCTGGGTGATAATGTTCAAACATAATAATTATTGTTATTAATTAAAACACTCTTTTGTTAAAGTGAATTGAAATACGCAACCGAGATTTTATTATTATATTATAACTACTATAACATTATGTAGTTACGAATATTACAAAACTGAATTTATTAATAATTGATTTTCAAGCGACTCTACCATGTTTGAATATAATTATGTAGGTAGCCAAGTCCAGAAATAAACATTGAAACAGGTTCGTCGTAATATCTTCATCAAGAGGTGTGTTCAATCGATTATTCTGCTTCAATATATTCATAATATCCAGACTGTATCCCGACTGCTATACCTATCTATAGGTACATCTATACATATAAATAAAATTTTTGAAGTGTCTGTTTGAAATTCAAAATTAACAGCTTTTCACTAAACGCATATGAAAGTATGTATATACGGTACTTACATAAAAATATAAATTTATTTAAACGTTTTGTCAGAAGAAAGGTGAATTCGTCAATCTCGACATGACTATGTCTTTTTAGCGTCTGGTAGACATAGCAAGCATTCTTGAAACTCAGAATGTCCATCACTGTTTTAAATATGCAGTTGATTCTTTTTTTTTTTCGTAATTTTAATTTGCGTTCATGCACGTTAAATATTCATCGCCAGTTTCAATGCGCAATCTCCTTACAGATGTACCGATAAACGGTAAGAATTACACCATTTTAAATCGTTCCTCTCTTGCAAGCAGTTTGTCATTTAACACACCCTTAATATCGATGCCGGTGCCAGATAGCTTCGTGTTTATGTCGCTTAAACGAAATAGCTTATGTTGATAAATAATTATGGCATTATTTTTTTCTGCTATTTATAATTATGTCTACATGGTTTCTTTTTAACACATATTTAACGAAATAATAATGAGAATGGGATAATACTTAACGATATATTTCAATAAGAATAGAGCATTCTTGGTCTATAGAGGTAAGCGAACTAGTCTGCTATGCTATAATCACAAGTTTGATCTCTGCGTCAGGGTAAATTCCTTTGTGTTTACCGTAAATCTGGGTTATTACTATAATATGTTACAATTATATATTTATATGCAAAAAAAATATAAGTAGGTAGGTACCATATCTGCAGATGTGTATTGTGTATACCATAGTAAAATCTTTAGTTACTTATTTCGAGATCAGGTGGCACTGTGTGATAATGTTCAATTGTAATTATAATATTAGTAGCTATTCCCCGCGGTTTTGCACGCAATAATTTTAGAGTTCCTGCGGGAAATCCGGGAAAAGTATTTATTTATTTATTTATTATTAACGCATACGGTAGGTATAGGACCAACTAAAATGGTTTACAATGGATGTCCTTCTGTGTACGAACTGAAAACGTGTATGCAAAATTTCATGGTAATCGGTTGAGCCATTAAATCGTGAAAGCGCAACAAACAAACAAACTCACTTTCGTAAGAATTATTTCAATTTCAGTTTTCACCCACTTTTTAATCGTTCAATGTTCTCTTGTTAACAGGTCGATGTTCGTTGTAAATCAAAAGTCAACGCTAAAATCGTACGACACCGAACAATGTAAGCCACGGACCATAAACAGCATTGAAACGCCCACAACGTTGAAAGGGCTGTAATAAAAATTATACTCTCATAAAAATCAATATAAACACCGTAACATTCTATAAAGGCCGCTACGATTTGGCTTAACGTCTTCATTAGGCTGCGCACGACCTCCCGATGGCTGGGTCTTAAACCGATGCAATTTTCGACTCGACTCGTACACCGTGGTCGAGGCCATAATTTGCGTTGTTCGGGCCCCGATTTGTTGATCGGGTCCACAATTCAGAAAGCGTTCTCCCGACAATTTTCCAACCGACTGGCAATTTTGAAATAAAATATAGCTACTCGTATGTATAGGTACTAGGCACCAACGCATGCATGCACCTCGCAAGTCTTGCCAGCTCGAAGTTCCATCCTATGCATTGCGGGTAATTGAAGGTTAAGGTAGGTCGCCATTTTAAAATTACTCACATTAAGTTTTCATCTTGCATCTTTACGCTTATTTAAACGAAAGCCTTATATTATCATCTTTAATTTATCACCGCTTTTAAAGCGATCATTTCATATTAATTTTATTGAATGTACCTACGTCAGTAGGTACATAAGTATAAAAGTCACATTATTCTAATGAGTTTTAATCAATGGGTGAAAATTGAATACAAAAATAAATAATTTCTATTATTATTTCAACGTCTGACATTTACGGTAAGAAATTGTTTGCCACGCCAATTTAATACAAATATAATACATATAATATGTTATAACCACATTTGTTCCAGGTCAGTGGTTAGTACCCTAATTATCTGTCCTATTCAGTTCTCTAAAATACCGCCACTATTCTCTATAGCCGTCATCATATATTTTTTATGATAGTAATAATATCATAGACACCTAATTGTGCAACCTGTGCTCAAGAATAGTACCATAAAATGATTTACGCCTCGGAGCTAAGTAGTTTAATTGTATTTTCCTCACAAAAAACGCCAAGCATTATCTTCGGACTCGGCGCGGTCGACAGGTAACAAATCTTTCTTTTTAAATATTATTACTCATCGTATTCGATTTGGGAGCGAGCGCACTACGAATGCTTTATCACCACCTACTCGGCGTCCCGCGGTTCGCGATGTTATGTGGTCCCCCAAACTTTATTCAAATGCGACACACATTTGTCTATCCGTCCCTGTCACACGCACGCGATCGTTCACCGGTCGACTGTTGCCGTCTCGCACCGCACTAAAATAGATTGTGTGCCCAAGCGCAAAAGTGTTCGTGTCAAAACTTTTGTATAGAGTCGGGAATGGTTTACGAAATTTTTCCCCTACCGCGTAACTTTTTTTATACAGTCGAGTTTGTGTGCCGGGGTCGTAAAGAAGTGTCGGTTAAAAAAATTTGGATACCATTTGATGTGGCGTTTATTGTAGCGTGAAGGTTTTTGTGCAATGGTGGGCAGATGCCTTCTCCGCGCTATAGGTAGTGGGCTCGCCACACGATTCTGTTATATGAACAACAGTGTCAGTTGTAAATAAGGATTTGTATAGACTAAACGTATCGGTCAAGTGGATACAAATAAGCTTTATCAACATTTGCTACATATTATTTATTAGTAATTTTACTACCTATTTCGAGTTAAACAACTGTTTCGTTCTTTCATAAATCCATTGTTATTGAATTTGATCAACAGTGTGCCAATAAGAAACCTAAAGAAATTTATTTATATTTTTCTACCAGTGTTGTCCAAGTGTCACTGAAGATTGTTTATTGGTGTATTAGTGTCATCATCAACTCAATGAGTGGCTCGTTGGAGAATAAAAGGATTTTTATTGATTGTAAGTGTCATCAATTAAGATTAAACTTGCACCTCACAGATTATGTTTTATACAAATCGATATATTATTTTTACAGTTAATTCTCATTTTTGTTCAATTTAATATAATTATATTGTATTTATTGCAGACATTATTCGGCTATTTAAATTTTATTTAAATCATTTCTATATTATGTAACTATTAAATTTTAAAAAGATAATACTTTGTGTTTTGAGCATCGTTACAATCACATCAAAGAATTATGATAATTTCCACATTGTTCTTTTTGTGAGATAGAACTCTATAAATTCAAATAATTTACTTCCCCAAAACAAGCAATAAAACAAACAATAAACAAAAAGGAAACACAGAGCAAAAGGCGGCCCTATTGTTAGAGGCAATCTTTTCAAGGCAACCCTAAGATGATAGAGAGCTGTAGATAGAAACTAAATCTATGAACTACTTATCTAATTAGGTATAATTTTAATTGTAATTTGTAGTTTATGTGGAAACTGGGTGAAAAGGCACAACGAAATCCTGAATTACTTGCAGTTATAATAACTAATATTCTTCTAGTGAGCCATAGATAGGTATTCACTCCACCTCTATTTTCATCTGCATTTTTAAATTCATGATTAGTTTTCGAAATTTTGTATAGCTTGCATAGGTATAAGAATTTTGGCGCTAAAAACAATATTAAATAATTATGACTTACTTAATTTGCTTAATATTTGTATCTATAGTCCATGTGGGTCATAGGTCATAGGCTCAAAGAATTGCAACGCTTAACTGGATATAGATAAGATAGTGTGTTAACCCACACTGAAGAAATTTTGAGTAAATCGCGTTTGAAGATTGTAGTGCCATTTTTGCCAACATTTTTTTATATTTAACATTTTGTACAATGTGATAAGATAAACAGTAGATAATTAAAAACGTTCTATAACTCTCAGAAATACTCCCGAGTGGTCACCACGACCGGCAGATAAGACCTCACGTAAGTTCAATCTGGTCATCGTGGAGATCGTTTGTCCAGTAATGGACGATTGTTGGGTGATACGATGATGATAACCATGATGAAAAAACTTAGGTGATTGTTGACTCCATTTCCTAAGTATTTTAGATTTATTATCAATAATATAACAAAGCGGCACATTTAAAACTCTAAAGACGGCGAAACACATCTCGATATAAGATATGTCATCCAGATCCGCAGACCCAACGCACCACAACATTATAACTATACCTACCTAATATTAAAAATATCTTATTAAACAAAAACCGTTCTTGTCAGAATTGTTGTAGAGTTCAATATAATCTTAGGACGTATCGATGATAACGTTTTTTTTTTCTTATACCGGTCCGAGGACCGAGGCAAAGGTTTTGACCTAGCTTTTAGAATTCATAAAATCAAAGCTATGCTTGATACTTTTGCTGTTCTTGGAAATGTACCTACACGTTGCTATGTGTAGCTTCTTTATTTTCGAATTTTTCAGATTTTTTAATGGTTCGTTCAGGTAATAAAGAACCATAATGATTTTAAAAAGTTACCTACACTTTCTGTGAAAACATGAATAAAGTAGCTCAAGATGTATTTTTGTAAAACTTACTTGTACGTATATAATATGTATTATGTACATCTCAGCCAGCAGGTGCTTGAAAAATCTCAACAATCCTCAAATAAGAACACTTCGAGTGCAATATTCGCGGCGTCTGAACCGAACTCACTGCTTTTATCACTCAGGTATTTTTGTCAGCGACTTCCTCAGATAGCGGAGGCTTTCTCAGCCGCAAGGAAATGAAATTCTTATCGTGCTCGCGTCGTGAAAGAAGCTTACTTCTTTCTGTTATCCGCAAAGGAAATATATCGAGGGGAGCAAACCCAGCCACTTGCAATAACCAACATCTGATTGTCGAAAGGAACCGCGGAAAAATCCCGAGCTCTGCTCTAAAAATGTATCATATTAAATAAGGTTGAGAAGATTAAGAGTTTTCCGAGTGATTTTTATATTTTTTTTAAATCGTAATTCCTACTAGATACGCCTGCAAATATCTACATTTCGTTAGAATGGGTTGTGAGTTATACTATTATACCTACTATCTTCGCGCTGTACACAAATTTACAAAGCATTTGAGCGTATGAAATCAAAGGACGCATTTAAAAATTTTCAACAATGATGTCCCCTTTTTCATTCTGACACTAAACAAAATTTACGATCGGTCCGCGCGAGCGTACATTGCGTGCCTGATGTTTCTAAAAATGTGTCAAACTTTTTACAAAGTTCTTTCATTTAACTGTGTCCGTCCTTTCGCTGTAGCCTTCCGAGATTTTTTAAAGCCCTTGTTTGTTTTTTAGCGTCTATTGAAATGTCGCCATGGGGAGAAATTTTGAAGGACGACGTAAAAAGTGAACGCGACGAGGGGTAATGAAATTTCTTCCTTTATTTTTCGGTTCCTTTGTATCGAAGTTCGGAGTGACAATCAACGATTAAAGGATGAATAAAAAAAAACTGCCTTGAACCAATAACGCAGGTTTCCTAGTTAATAAAGACTGAAAAACCGAAAATGAAATTATTGTATACGATATAAGATTAATTGAAGGAACTTTTGAAATTATTACCCAAATATATTGTACCTATAAAAAACGTATGTGAAGTTACATTATGTACTGACGTGCATTTGAAATTTAAACGCGCCCACTTAATATATATACCTATTGTTTTTTTTAACTGACGGCACTGCCAAAATTCTCATAATGCACTTAAATAAGATATGTAGTTACAGATATATATTTATACAACTTTAATAAACGATTGTTGATGAACTTTTGTGTGGGTTAGCAATAATTATATGTCGTGGCCATATCTAATAATTGGCCACATCATGAACTTTTTCGTGTCACCATATTTGCCTTCGAATTGCTCGCCTGTACAAACCTAACCTAACCGAGAACGGCGGAGTACTCTACGCCCTGCCTAAAATCAAACAGTACCTACTTGTAGCTAGACACTAATTGTAATCACTTGTACTTGACAAAATTTTTTTTTAGTCCGTCGTGTAGATTAGTAAAAAATATTGGACACGAAGTTTTTTTCTTTTTTACGTAATCAAAAAATAACAGCGATACATTGAGTTGAAATTTCGCGTGACATCACAACTCGGTGCAGTTTGTATGGGGCACTGAATATTGACGTCACGAGTCCCCCACCCTAAACTTAACTACAACTAATGCGCTTTATCTATGTTTATTTCCATTATTTTGAAAAAGCGAATACGTGTCTATTATTTTTTTAATTTCTAACTGATGGACTAATTAGAATTTTGATTTTCATACCCAATTGGCCAATTCTTAGATATGGCTACGACATATACATAATCATGGGTTAAGGTTATATCAGGTATATGTTCATCTATAGAGTCGCTGGGTGCGGCAAATGTGACACGCGAAAACTGGTTCAGGAATTAGGTTTTGTTCTATTGTCTCCACTTCAGTCTTGTTATAATCTTCTGTGATAAATTTGAAAATCTTGCAATGGTTTTTATTGAAGCCTCATAGCCAGTTTATCTATAGCTAATGACCAATAGTTTCCGATATGTTAGATATGATCACATAGATTGTCAAGCGTATTTAGTAAGTAACTATAATGACATTAAGTAAGTATTAATAGAGGACTGAATTACTTAAATTAAATGGATCACGTATCTAAGTAAAACAGTAAATAACTACCAGGTATTCATATAAATATATAAACGATTAAAAATAACATTCATAAGCATAACAGTAAACCATTAAAAACTATGAAGTATCATATCAAATCAACATCTTAAATTGTGCTGAAGGCTCTTATACACAAACATTAGTTTAGGTCTGAAAATTTTTCCCAAAAAAAAAATGCTCCCCTACTGTCTGCCTACATTGCTAATAACCCAGAACTAAGAGTATGTAATCTTGTTACAACAACGGGTAATTTTGGTGGTCATAGAGCGGAATAATTTCATAGAGATATTCCTAAAAGTTAAGTATCACTTCTTTTAATAGTCAAGTTTTACTACTCCGACATACTATTTAATTTTCTAATTACCTAAACCGACTGCACACTAGATTAATTTAAATAATACCACATTGATAATAATAATATGTTCGCAGTTAGAATTATTCTGGTCAAAGATTAAATATTATGTTTAATTGAATTAGTAGAAAGTATACTGTCTATATCCATATTCATTACCTAAATAATATGATATGATAGTTACATTTCGGCAATTATGATAATGATAATATTATGATGCTACTATAGATATTTGTTTGCATAACGGATACTTTATAGTAGCACTAAGATGTGATATTAACGCAAAGATAATAATCATCATAGGTTTATAATATCTATGCTTAAATTGAAACAGAAGTGGTAGAGTAAACCATATAAACAGAAATGGCAGTATAAATCTTTTGGTATTAATGCATATTCTGTACTATATCGTCAATGTTGCCTTGAAAAAATTGCTGCTAGCAATAAAGCCGCCTATTTGCCATGAAATTAATTTATATTATATTTAATATTGTAAAAATCATTTGGTGCAATAAAGTATATTGTATTGTATTGTATTGTAAACCATATTGGACGCATTGTAAATCATAAGCATTTTAAACTTTTGATTCCTGAAATAAAAAGTTTATTAAAAGTATAATATCAATATTAATATACGTAGAAATTTGTTTTTTGAACTTTTTTAAGTGTAACCTAATTGATTAAACATTTGAGATTATATCTGTTGGAAACCTACTCGTAGGTATCTTCAATTCCGGCATAAAATATTTTAAGAAATCGGACACCTTAAGCGATGTGCTACATTAGATAAGTTTATGTGTTTATAAAGCAATAAAATGCACTAACTTATACGAAACCAACGATCGCCAAAGATAACCGATAATCATATTATGTATCGTAAAAATACAATAGAATAGTCGTAATTAGTGTCACCACAAATGGAAAATACCAAGTCCATACCTGTATGCTAATTACGCCAACTGTACAAAGAAAAAATGTAGCCAGTCTTCATTTTTTAGTTTTTCTGTGTTATTCCGAATTTAAAGTTTATCTATTTACATATTATAGAGGTGCGTAGGTGTAGAACTTGGAATAGGTTTTGTTTAAAAAGATTTTAATCTGTGTGGGCCGTAAGTTATTTATATATTAAAAATAAATTATGTTTAAAAATCGAATTCAACAGATAATAATGTTTTCGTATTTCGGATGTTATTCTTTTAATATAACGGGAGAAACATATAGATAGAGTTAAAATATTATAATAAACAGTAAAGTCATGGTTTTACTCTGAATTAGTTCTTAATAAAATTAAAGCACAAAACCAAGGGCAACACGCGCACAAGGTCACGAACACATAAACGTATTACATAATATTATACGACGTACTCGGCTTTTTCAGCCTGACTTGAAAAGGCTTCACTACAATCGTGCTAGATCTGTAAGGTTAACGAATGTATAGGCATATAAAAAATAAAATATCGAAAGCACTATTTAATTTAACCTCTGTGGGCATATAATATTGATTATTTCAATAATTTGATTGCAAAACAAGGCGTGTACATGCCGTGACTCATAACGCTGTTTATATAATTATGAAACTTAATAAAGTATTATTTTGTAGAAACAATAAAAAACGTGTTAAATTGATAATAACTAAAAAGAATAGGTATTTACAAAACTTTTTACATAAGTATGAAGGTATAGACGGAGAGCTGTAGTAGAGTATAGTCAAAGTAAAAGCGGACACAGCTGCCAGGGCCTGTTAACTGACAGCTTTTAGATTAGGGAGCTGCCCCTTCCCCCGCTGTCAGCCCCTCCCAAATTGAGAGCTCCATGCTGCGCGCCTCTAAATTAGTAACGGTTACCAAATCGCTTTTTAATTTCGTGCCAGTTATTAAATAGATTATTTATTAAAGTATCGTTTTTCCATAGAATGTAAAACTTACTGTAGGAGTATTTTAATTGATTAAAAGAATAAATCGTTTTCCATCGTATTATGAAGCTATCCAAAGGTTCGTTACGAATGCTCCGGGCTTCGCCGCACCGGATCGCAAAACGATCAACAAAACATATAGGTGCCCTCGACTTCAATATTGAGTTACAAGTAACAAGAACATTCGGGCGGACATTGAGAAATCTTTCATCTCATCGGCATCGTTGCGGCTTATTCATTGTATATTTGGCTGTGTAGTTTATTGTTGCCTTTTTTTTCATGCTTGCCTTGAGGCGCGCCTGACTCGGCCCTGCCCTAGTCGCTGTTGTAGCCCAACCCTAATTTTAATGGCTGCTCACTTCGCCACATCCGGGTTCCCAATAGAATATACCTACCTACATCTTGTGAGGAATATTTTATTTCTATTTTGTACAGTTATATTTTCCTATTTTTGCCGTCAAAATGGATTCTATTAAACATTTATATTAAAATTACACTTATAATTAACAAAGATACTTCATTTTCAAAAGTCTCAAACACTTAGTGTATGTCAAAGTAAATTTTTAAATCGTTAGTTTGAAAACTAACTATAATATTGTTAAATGTTGAGGATAGAAAATGTTTTGTGGTGGGTACTCCAACAAGGCCATCGGTACCATTTAACTCTGTTGTGGAGTTCAACACTTAATCAGACCTAACCTGTCGGGGTGCACGCAATTACTTTGACAGTGCTATCTGTTTACAATCCAACGGATTTTTCAATTTCATGGTGACGTTTATATTTGTCTTTTTAATCTATACTAAAGTTAGGTATAAATAAATAGGTAAAGTTTGTGACTTTGTAAATTGTAAGTTTATGACGTTTTAGGGGGTAATCTCTGGATCTACTGAACTGATTTTGAAAATTCTTTCAGTTATAGGAAGCTACGGTAGTCCTGAGTAACATAAAGTACTTCTTATCCCGAAATTCCCACGGGAACTCCGAAATTACGGCGGGTGAAACCGCCACAGCTAGTCAGTTATTAAATATTACTCAACTCTCCAACTGGATATCCATCCACTATGAATCTAATTTGTTTGTGATAGTGGTGGCCACTATATTATCTTAATATATATAATCTTAATATATATAAATCACGTGTCACGTTGTTTGTCCTCGATGGACTCCGAAACTACTGAACGGATTTTGATAAAATTTTGTAACCATTTAATATAGTCCAACTTAAAAGATAGATTAGTTTTTATCCCGGAATTCCCCCGGGAACTCCGGAATTAATACAGGGAATTGCTTATCACCGTAAACTACAGCACTTTTTTCCCGGAATTACCGCGGGAACTCTGAAATTACCGCGGATGAAATCGCGGGGGACAGCTAGTTATCTATGTAAAAACAAATGGGTTTCATATCCTATGTAGGTATACGTTTAAATATATCTATGACTTTTTACCTCACACTAATTGTGGTTTTCTTCACAAACACGTTGATTAAAACAACGTAGCTCTACAATTATAAGGAGCGTGTCTAATTGCGTTCATTAAAGGGCTATAAATCAATCATATCTATGTACCTATGTGTTTGTAGAAATACTACAGCGATTATGATGGAAATATATAGCATCCATAGTATCCTATTCTCTGCTTAATCCAACTTTTTACTGTTACTGGAATGGAGTCAGTGGCTTCGCTCGAGTCGTTTCCAGAAAGGTGCTGGAGCAACGGTTGCACCTGTTACGATTTGAGTTTTCAATTGTCATACCTAAGTGGTAACTACTCTTCTAGCAAACCGACTGACCGAAGATTTGTAATGTTCTTTTGTCTTTGAATAACATACCGCCGCACTCAGAGTCGACTTTAATGATTACTTAGTTAAGTATAGATTTTTAAAACAAAACTGCCGCAATCAGAGACGTTTGTAAATTAATGTTATTTGGCATTTAATGAGATGTAACTTAGTAAGTTAAATGCCAATTAACATTAATTTATTAAACTAGTCTGATTGCGGCAGTTTTGTTTTAAAAATCTATACTTAACTAAGTAATCATTAAAGTCGACTCTGTGTGCGGCGGTTAGTGTCCTTGATTTCAGATTTATATTAGGGATTGTGTCCTATTAATAATATTGATAAGTCTATACACTCTAGTCAAACTAGGATCACTATAGGACGTATATTTTATTTCAGAGACTTAATGAGACGAATTATGTAGAGAAAATTGGAGACGCTCTGAAACGACTGTATAGTATAGATTTGTTGTACAAAAGTTACTAATCAAGCGATTAGACTAAAAAACACATAACTTTTGTTTAAAAACACTAACTAGCACGCTAAGATTGTGGAGTGAATTGAATTCATCGTTCATCTTAATTAATTAATTGAGCCGGGTCAGATTGATATCCAATGTTGAGAACGTATTAACACGAACTATAAGTCATCGGAGCTGCACTCGCCAGCAACCCTTCCCCGCAAGCTGATGCATGAATAATGTCGCAGCGCCCACCGCGTCCGATCCACGGCGGCTTTTTGTTATATTCAAACCGTAATTGCTGAAAAGTTTTCGCGCCCGAGCACCGGTCACGCGTGTTTTATTACTATGAAATTGAATTATTTATGACGCCATGTCCGATAGAGCGGCCATTGTGCGTCTGACACATCAACCGCTGGAATTTTAATAACAAAATTATGTTGTATTTACATCTGTATTTACCGCATCGAGCGCAATTATCACGGCGCTTCCTAACCCAACACTCGTCACACAGTGACATATCAGTGCGAGAGGCTTAATTGCCCCGGGCCCTAAAGCCTTGTCCAAGATTTATGTACATCCAATCCCGGTCGCCTAATCCTGCGCCTGCCCGGGTCAATCCGACCCCGGAAAAGGTTTTCCCGGTTATTTTCCGTAGAACTTTTAATCCAGCCGAATACCAACATATATCATAGAGGATTAAGAGGTTTAAATTGGAAGTTACCGACGTCCGAAATAAATTTAAATCGGCTGGCAGACGGTATTGTGATATCGACGCGGATGCTAAATGGGAGCCAATTTTATCCCACAACTAAATCTTTTAAAGAACATAAAATCCCAAATTTACACACACATATATACATAATACCTAGCTAATTAGGCGCTCAATGCAACGATGCGGCAGTTCTCACCAAACAACCTTACATACTATTAAAGAATTGATTTTATCTATAAGTGAAATCGGGTTAATACCCTAAAGTTGTTTCAGAGCGTTAATAAAACCACTCATAAACCAATTGCCGGGTTGCCATGACATTTTGACACCATATTGTATGAAGAATGGTACCTACAACCTTTCTAAATAATATGCAATATTATGTGTAAAAGAACATACATATTTATATAAACACTTGCGACTTATTGAATTGCGTGATTCCACTTTTTTTATTCAAGAGTCGTTTTGTTGCAATGAAATATCTTGGTTGGTATTGTTGTAAAAAGCACCACTTACCGAGTGTCGTAAACTAGTTTTTCTTATAAGTATTTTCACCTGAACGGTAAATCTTAAAGTGTACCTAACCAAAACTATTTACATACGTAACAAGAAAAGGTGTTCATACAACATGGCGGGTTTCCAATGGTACAAAATTAAAACGGGGTATCAATAGAGGCGCAATAAATCATACGAAAGTGTCGAGCTAGGCACCCAGTCCCGACCCTTTGGAGTGGTCACCCTACAGGCCACCTGACCCGCCGTCTGCCGGCGATGTTGCCACATGTGCGACCATCTTTGATTTATGTACACCTTGATTTATAATAAACTTAGATATAACTTAAATGATCTACCTAAAGTACAACCTACTAATAGGATCAATGAAAGAAAAAAAATGGAATTTTCTCTTATTAAACTTATGGAACTAGACTCCAAATATAATAATAAAAATTAACGATTACAAAGTACATGAGATAGAAATCTTTACATCAGACTAGTTGCTTTAAAAATCGTTAACACTTAAATTCTATCTAGAATTTTTTTATTGCGCTATAAGAAGTTTCGCTACAGAAAGGTCATCCTCCGTTGATTTCGGTATAAAAAGTATCCTATGTCATTTACCTCTTACAACGTGGGTATATAAAATTACACGATGTTCGATTGAGTAGTTAGGAATGAAAAGGGTACAGATAGACAGTTACTTTAGCATTAAATTTATAAAATAAATAAATAAACATATAGGTATCCACCCTTTTACTGTTCAGCTGGGTTTAATATCTCCTAGCCAAATACGTGTGTGTGCATCAATGTATACCTACATTGACTGTACACATACTGTACAGTAACTCTACGGAGGTGGTGTACACTCGCGTTCTACACGAAATTGGGTGCGTAAATCATTAATCAGGTGCGTCATTTGTTACCACCAAAATTATTAATGTCCGGCGCCGCGTGCACTTGCTTACGTGTCGGCTCTTTGAAACGCTGCGCTGTTGTGTGTGACTGTACACACTAACATACAGTTTAGATATTCGACCTTCGACCTCGCCTAATATACGGCACGTAAATTATCATTGTTTAACAGTTAGCGGTTATCCAAAAAACGGTATGGAATATTGAATATTATCTTCAGTAGGTATGTAGATATATTGTATAGGTATAAGATTTATATTCTTGCATAAAATCAATCGCCAAACATTATTATCTTATTTTTTATTTAAACTTTTTACACAACATGGTCAAAAGGACTTAATGCTATAGTGGCATTCTCTGCCAGTCAACCTTCAAGATTTGCAGAAAGTGCGTTTGGTGGTGCTTATAAATCTGGAAAATACCGTAAAGAAAGAAACGTGGTGGATTAAAAAGTATGTGTTAAAGATGGCTTATTTGTGTTATTTTAGACGTGCTGGAGTGGACAAGTCTCGTGATGTTAGACATGTCTTACAAATCCACGTGACAACGTTTTGTCACCCGACCTATTTGGCGACACGTGTCGTGGGACATTCGACAGTGAAAACTCTAATTTATATTGATCATTAGGCCACAGTCGAATTTGTAATATAGGTAGGTACACTTTTTCGGACTCGACCTTGCCCTCTGGTGACCACCTTGACCATGACCCCACAAACTCGAATAACCTCTTTATGTAGGTAGAAACTTATTAATTTATTTTTAGGAAAATTAATGACGACAATCTTTATTTCAATGAAAGCTTTATGAGAAAACAGAACATGACAATATGTAAATAAAATATCGACTATGACTTTTCGTGACCATGTGACATGAGGATTAGTTCCCTAATTTTCCGTAGCACCGATTAAGATTGTCAACTCGGCTAAGGGAACTGTTCTAAACATATCTCTTTTCATATTAACAGCACATTGTAATCGGCTATGTAACATACTATATAACTAAGTGGGGACAAAAGCTAATCAAGTGAAAAACTTGAAATTAATGCAGGGTGGAAAAGGGTTGTAGCCGCATGTAGCCGAGGCCTCCGCCCGAGTGCCACAGGCACAATATACTGCGGGAGGACTCGTCTGATTAATGACTGTGTAATTGTTCCCACATACCTATCTAATGTGTCTTACATGGTGCGCAGTGGAACACCGGTTTTTACGTTTTGGCAAAAGTAAAAGATGTAGCAATTGTTTATGCGTTTTACTGAAAATTAAAAGTTGGCAAATCTGATTGATTTTTAAATTTATACAGTGTCTCTTAAAAATTTTGACTTTAAGTGTAGAGCTTAAAATATATAACAAAATGCTTATCTTTATTTATTAATTTAGTTTACCAATAACCAATACACGATTACCCGCGTATTAAAATATAATCCCATATATAGGTAGGTACTTATACTACGAGAGTAAAGACACGTAATTACCATAAAAGAAAAACCATTTTTATCAAAATGTGTATAAATAATAGTATTGGTAAAACATTAACTACTTATAGGTACAAATTGCCGACATGCAATGAAATCGACAACATTACATTGATCGAAGTTTAATATTAATTGAAGCAATAGCTGTATACTGATTTAAAAGATTTCACCTCTCTTGATAGCCTTTAGACTTAACCTTTTAATTTATCAGGAAAACGTTGGATAAACACATCCAATCAATGTGACCGCTTCATTAGTCGATCGTCTAATATAGGTACCTACATATTTTGCGCGCTAGAAATCGTGGGTTTGGAAAGTACAGTTATAGGTAGGTTACTAAGGTTGCCCTTATGTTATAGGTAAGGTAGGATTCTGAATCTACCTAAAATAGTAGCTCATTAAGATCAATCTAATCAAAAAAGTTTGTTTCATTCAACGCCGATCGTTCCATTAGTGACAGAAAACTTCATGTGAAGTCATTGTCTGTGTTTGTATTTTTCAATATCGCACAAAATCAAGAAAGTTTACAAGTACCTACTGTGTGTCTTATAAGAAAATCTATTTAACCTTTTAATTGTCTCAACGTGGTGTAAGGCTGCGGCCACACTCCCATTGTTGTCGCTCTGTTAAACGTACTTTAGTAATTACAAGAGGGGTTCCAGCCATGTTACATCTACATTTTACCTTCGATAATGGCCGAAGAATGCTTTTATCTTATCTAAGTTAGATAAACTATCCAATTAGAACGTGTACCTACCTTAACTATTCAGTTAAGTAAATTATAAAAATTTAATGTAGAGTTGGCCATAAGATTAAAATAGGACGGCATTTAGGTATTTTCTTATAACTACTTATTATGACACGCTGTATCTTAAGTTTTAAAATCAAGTTCATTGTAGGTAACTAAAGTTAAACAGATAAAAAATTGGTAACATAATAGGATAATATTATGTAGTTAGTACCAAGTACATGTCAACTTAAATGTCGGAATAACAAAATATTATGTAGATACACACTGTAAAATAAAGTATATTTTTGTAAAAAATACTAACCTATTATTTATCCATTACCTACTTTAATCAGATTCTATATTATAAATCCTCGTCGCTTTTCCCTTATTTACAGATGAATTAAAACATATTATTTAATTAGTAATTACTGTTTAGTGTTTATCGCTCATTACAATACCGTCTGGGTGGTCAAATGATTGCAACAATTACGTCAATACCACTCATTCCTCTATCACTCGTGCTATAAACTATGAATTATTAATGTGCTGTAACATCGTAAATAATTATTATCGTATCGTTGGTTCATTTATTAGATGTCAGAGAGATGCGATTGGAATTAAAAAATTTGATTCTCAGATCTCATGCTTGCATTGCTAATTAGAATTTTATAGATGATTCATCTATCGGATACGAGATGTCTCTATATTTCCCCCAAAATTCGTTTCCAAAAACTGCCGTCTCGAGGCGCTACGTTTGTTAGTTATAAATGTCACGCATTCATTCATATTACGCCACTCACTTATCGATGTTTGTTTATTGACATTAAATAACATGGTCGTCAATAAACAAGCATGTGAATGCCATAAAAGTGGTCGTACATCATTCGAGCGAGATTGTGACGATAGGTCCACAACGGTGCTCACATCCCGCAGTTCAATGAAACTCCGATAGAGGGCGTGATTTACGCCAACATTGATGTTCAGCTAATGGTTCAATTTGTCGAACGGACGATTATGACCATTTACACTTGATTTTAATGGGCGGTTCTTCAAATGTTTATATTTGTTAAACGGTAGTCGGTGTCAATAAGTGAATTATAATGCGTTTAAGGCGAGTAGTTTTAGTACCTCGCTTAATGTACTGCCTACCTGCTGTATGTACTGTAATACCTGCTGTCTACCTACTTACTAAGGACAGTAATACACTGATGTAGCCCATTGAATAAGTAGATTGTTTATTTTTAAACCATACCTATTATTTTATTTTCCCTTTTGGTCATCTACCTAAGTCGTGCTCTCTTGTTAAGATGCAGGTCCTGAGCTCGGCTAGGCTACATACCTACCTAACGTTACTAGTTAAAGCCTAGGTCTTCGCACTTTTTTATACATAAATAAGTACGTATAAACCTATTAAACTATTACCTTCCACACTCAAATAATCATTGTTGTTGTGAATATCCGACGAAATTAAACGAATTTCCATCGTTCAGTTACCCTGAATTCTGTCGAAGAAAGTATCCTACACGTAGATACCGACCTCGCCTCGTGACCCTCAGTTAATAATAATACAATACACTCACATAAGGGTAACTTCCCCTAAAAATTAAAAATGGCCTCCGGCGAGAGCGCTCTCGATTGGTGGCAATAATTCATTCCGCCGCGCCGCCGCCAGGGGCGCTGGCTGTGCGTCATTTGTCTATGTCCAACCCCCGCCACCCTAGAAGAGAAATGCGAGCGTAAGATATAGTATGGGTACCTAGCTACTTGCGGGACAACTAAGTTAGGAAATTAAAATCGATACATTTTTTACGAAATAGTTTTCCTCCAGTTACATAAAAATTATTGAACCCAATCAAATTTTAAGCTAAAAAGAAATAGCGTCTATCTAATGAGTATAGTTTCTATTATAAGAGATAATGTAAGACCATCCTTAGTAATTATTGTCTAGAAGGTTAAAAATAATAAGCTGGCCTGTAACGTTTAGATCAATCGTGGGCAAATTATGGCTCGCGGGCTAACTCCGGCACTGAAAAAAAAAACTGTTTGTTTTAATAAACATCTTGTTTAATGTGATCACACATCATGACTCCATATGAGCCTAACAAGATCTTGACTTCTGAAGCTACGAGAACTTTGTTAAATTATCATAGTTCCATCTACTGAGTTATGAATTGGTTTGATCACGGGTATTTGTTTAATTTAACTCACATGTTGGCCAGTTTAACAATGAGACATTGTCACATTAACATACTTAACTTGTAGATTCAACTAAGATCTTGCAAGATACGTCTGTGAAACGTTATTAGATCAACGAAATTCTTATGTTGTTTCAACTAAGATCTTGCATCAAGTAACGTAGTAAACTAATTAATGCAACTAACCTCTTATTCAACCTGAACATGAACCTTGTCATATGAACTACCTGTATTCGTCAATCCAAGTAAGTAACTTTTTCATATCAACAAAGTACTTTGTTGATATGAAAAAGTTACTTACCTACTGTACTTACCTATACCTACATATATGGTAGGTATAGGTACCTATACTAAATGGTATATAATTAAACAGCAATATATGATTTATAATTATAACTTTATTCATGCAAAACACTTTACACAAAATACTTACATCTAAAATATGTAGCTATAAATTATCAATTTGGTGAGGTTACATAAAAGTTTTACCCCTTTTGAGTTCTTTGATCGGCTTCGGCACTAATCGTGAGCAAATTTTCTTCCAGAATTATAAAATTTGCGATATTACTTGTAGGCAAATTTACTTTCTCCTTCACAATAGATACGTTTGCTGGGTCCCTTCCGAATTCTAAGTCGATAAATCTAGATTCTGCAAGTAAAAACAAGATTAGTGAGTAACTAAAATAAATATTTTGCTGGAGTTTGGAGTAGGTATTTACTCATATAATTAGATTTTATTACATTATATTATTGTAACCTCTTATTGAGGTGCTAAGTTGTTAGTTTGTAAACATTTATGCCTATAAGTGAACAAAAAAATCCGAATTGAGAACTTCCTCCTTTTTTGAAGTTGGTTAAAAATAAGGTTTTACATTTAAACGAAGGCAAAGTAGTTTGATGGAGTTAATCACATAAATATCAATTTATAATAATGAGTACCTAAACTAGGTATTTAGTCATTTATAGGTAATACCAACCACAACAACTTACCGGTAAAGAAATATCCGCGATGCATACAAATTCTACCTTCTGCCTGCTCTCCAGCACCTCATGAATAGCACCCTTAGCTCTGTTTGAGGGATAATGTCCTCGACGTCGCCTGGGGTCAACGCTGATAAGGCTTGCATGTTGATCACCTGCACAGTGTAAATCTTTCGTGAACTGGTGCAATGATTACCTACATTTCAAAACAATTATGTACAAGTAGGTTCAAGGTATAAAGTTATTATTTTTATTTGTAGTAACTCAACTGTGACTAATGAGACACAATTACTTTTTCTATTGTTTTGAATTATACCTACCTACCTATTTTATTTTCAACAGTTTAGCGGACTACAGATTAAACTTTGGTAGTTGATAGGTAAAAGTACATATTAACGCAATATAGTGATCCAAGATGAAACTATACTTATTAGAGATATAATCGGTAGGTATCTACCATCAGTCAGCGTTTAAAATGAAATGATGTGTCTGCAAATCACATTTAATTACATTATTCAGTAAAGCATAGTACCTACTTACCTACCTACTGTATGATTTATCTTACCTGCAAATTTTGAGAAGAGAAGCTCCCATGTCTTTCGGCCACTTCGTCCATGTGTTCAATACCTACTGTATATAGCACGCACCAGTATTAACCAGTATAAATGTCTTTAATTTAGTCAATAATTTAATTCGAAAATTTTCACACACGTATTGACAAGTTCTCCCGGCGAGCGTTAGACGACAAATGGGGGCGGGAGAAGCGCGGGCGCGGAGCATCGCGATTTGTTTGTTGACGGCACAAAGCGTTAACAGATGCGATCACTACTCTTGGTTGATTTGACCATAGGGTCTACTTAATCAACCATGCTCGTTGTTAAAAACTATGGTATAAATTATTTAATGCTAACCAGTTGCTTGTTACCACGAACTTATATTATTTTTCGATATGATAAAGAGAAGAAGTAAAATCAATCAGAGTATGTATGATGTAACTATGACCGTTGACTATACTGTTCATGTACAGACTTGTCGATATAAATAAAATGAATTTGTTCCGGTAACTATGCTATCTTGTGTTTATTAAACAGATAAATAATAATTCCAAGCATTTTAATGCCAACAAAGAGAAAATGCATCTTAGTTAGTCTGCATTTTTTTCAGTGGGTGCGCGAAAGGATTTGATCCGTCCCGCGGCGGTCCTTTAAAATGTTTAGATGTTAATTAAATTTTAAAATGCATAGGTAAAAGAGTCAGCTAGATAAGGTAAGTCGTGGAGTCGCAGTGCATTTTTTCTTTAATAGCCATAGCCCTCCTTTGAAATTTCATAAACTTTCTGGCACTTCATGAAGAAAGTTTGCCCACCACCAGTGGTATTTAGATTATAAACATAGTTTTCGGGGAAGAGCAATTTTTGCATATTTAGTTCAATAATATTATATTTATTAGAGTAGTAGGTAGGTACGAGCTTCTAATTTATTAGTCACCATTCAATGTTGTAAAATTGAAAACTGTATCCCGATTAATTAAACCAATATTGAAATCTCAAATTTCTAGTCAAATCTACAGAAGTCTTTATACAGGTTGTAAAGTTAAACGAGGGACCTACTATAAAGGAACTTCTCTAGTGTCCGATACTTGTTGCCAACTTAAAAAAAAAATATTTATGTAAAAAAAAATACAAGAAATTAAAGTGCGCAAGTTACCGACATGCTCTCAGATCATACCCTTACATTTGTATTGTCGCTGTCGTGTGACGTGTGATAAAATTAGATGTAAAGGTTATTTACCGGCGTAAACCAACGTTTTTATTGAAGTTTTTATTTTCTTTATTAGATATCTATCCGTGACTTTTTTATTTACATATTGTATAAATGAGTGTTAAAAAGTCCCTCGTTCACCATTAGGTACATCCTGTATAAAAATCGACGCAACACAAGGTCCTTGTACTAAAATAAACTGTAGTTGTAGTAAATAGGAAATGGTTTCTATTGAGTATGTACGTCAATGTCCTAAACTGTTGTTTTGATTTCTTAATCACTAGAAGTATAAGTAAGTAATATTTTCGATTATCCAAAGACATAAGTCATCGGGACAGTTTCATGCACTGATTAGCTTTTGAAAGTAACGTGCGCGCTTACAATACTAAAGTAACTCTGCACCCTCAAAAAATATAAAGTTCAACCTTAGTTTGAAAGCAATAAGGTAGATGTTTTAGAAAATTCACCTTTTCACATGTAAATTAAAGTTGGTCACTTAGTTCTTTGCGTGATCAGAGGTCATTTTGGAACGCAGCTCACGCACTATAGAATTATTCTAATAAACTAGGTTAGGTGAACGTTTTGATTTTCTTTTTTCTCGGTATGTACCTATTTGTACTTTGAACTCAACGGCGAAGGAAACGTGTAAAGTTATTTAACTCACGCATTAGATTTTACGGTTCATAGTACTTTCTATGGGAATGTTTGATTAAAATTCCATTAGTATAACTTGGCGCCGGTTTTTCCTATGATCTTATTTTAACAAAGGAATGACGAGTCCTACTGCTTATTTGCGTTTTGTTTTTTCCGGCTGCATGAGCCAGTGATGCATATTGATTAGTTTATAATTTTGGTGAATCAAAGAATATGTGCCCAAAAACAACCATAATTTTTATCCAAATATATACCTATAATTACTCTAATATAATATCATAAATACCTACACAATAATTATGTACACATATCTTATCGTACTTATAGTAATATTGTAACATTTAGGTAAAGGTATCCCCACCCCGTATAAGCGACTGTAGCTAGTGATCGGAATCAGAACAGACGAAAATTTATAATGAAAAATACCGAAGCGACTTTAGGCGAAGTATAAATTTAGGATGTTTACAAAGGTCTGTCTATATTCTACTGTATTTTATGTCTCGTATAATGTCTTGCTAGAGAAAACTTAAAATAAATCAAAGATAACGACTCTATCTTGGAAGTAACAAAGCATTCTCGTTCGCAATGATTATTATTATCTCTAAAACTAACTTAATGCATTTAAAGCTGGTAGCGACACGGTCTCGAGACATTTTACGCTCTTGACCAGTCTTTATACCCGTTCTATTCACATAACCTTTATTTTGTAACGAATACAGTCCATTTTATACGGTAAAAATTGCACACGCGAAATTTATTTCCCACATAATTATTTTTGCCGTTTCAATCATCCTTGTGGATTGCAACACAAGGATTATTTTTGTTTGGTTTGAATGTGAAAATAGAGATTTATAAATACTAGAGGGCCAGTCGTGATCAAGGATCGTGATTGCGACACTGTGTTGCGTGCCCTTTGAACATGGGTTCCGTAGCCGTGAAAAATCACTGGAACGTATTATGCAAGTCGCCAGTGCCTTTTTAACGTTCTAATCCACAGTAACCAGATAAGTAAGTAACTTTCATACAGACTATTCATAGCTTAGAACCATGTTATAGGTATGGGCGTATTTTAAGTTGTGTGGTAAACAGAAGTTATAAGTTTTACATTTTTAATGTTTTGATGCATTAAGTGACATCACAAGTACATATACAAATAAAAAGATGCATTTGTATACAGTAAGACTATGAAAGTCTAACAGCAGTTAATCGGTGTATCTTAGATTAATATGTATGTACACCAACAACAATACCATCGCTTTAATTAGACCACTGACAGGGCTTGTATGGCAAGTATTTTCAGGTGAAAGTGTAACTTAACGAAGGAATAGTAGATATTATGGTACCATTGGTCACGAAGGGGTCTAGGTAGCCGACAGCAGACGGTGGGGTGAAAAAAGACCAGGTTATAAGTACCTACTTAGTACTTACTAACATCCAGTGTTATCTCTTCTACTATTTCAATGTTTTTTTAAAACATTTTCCTTGTTTATGATCTAAAATATTCTATAGGGAAATGAAAAGATCGGACAACGATGTTATTGGTAACTTCACACAATTCCACTCCGGCGCATCGGGCACCTTGCAAGTACACATTTGTTTTAAAATTCGAACACCGAAGCCTTCGACTAGTAAGGAGCACAAGGGATCGTAAAATATTATGTGTCTATTCTATTCGATACGTGATAAGTCTCGGATCAATTGCCCGGTGAATGTTAATTAATGTGGTGCCAACCAGCTCATTGGTGACGAACTGACGACGCGACACCGATACCCTTCCGGGAAGTTTCAAAACATTTCCAGATTGGTACCTACTACAGCAACTTCTCGCCAGAAAACTTGTTTAGAAAAATATATACCTATTTAGAACCACCGAGATACATATCACTGGTGTGGTGACTATATTATGGTATCATTATTTTTAATATATATTTATTTATACTTCATCATTACCTGCTTTATTTCGATCTCTTCTCTTACCAATACCTACCACAGATCCTTTGCAACATTCGAAGATTGACTGGAAAAAATCCCTTCGCGGAATAAGTCGACCTTTGGACATAAATTACCAGTATTTAATTTAATTTCAGCAATTTGTCACATACACCCAAATATTTTATATCTCCGATAAAGCATACAAACAAACAACAAACACATACCGCTAGAGCATTAGTTTCCTTTAAAAAACAATCGATGTGTACGTAACTACGTTCTAGTCGAGAGAAGTTGTACGGTGGTTCCACCACCTGTAAGATTGCATTAGTCTGCGTGCGCTGAAGGCCACTCTATACCTTAGAACAATAAAACTTTTGTCTCGGACTTATTAGTCAATATTATGTTGTAAATAAATTGAATGAAACTGTGGAGAAATATCTCGGACTCTATATATACGCAAATGGGTATTATTATAGCTACTCGTACATACCTATATAATGTTATGTAAAAAAACTGTGTAAAAAAATCACTGCATTAATTTTCGTTCGTTATAATCGTTCTTTAATAATGTAAGCTGCATATTTTTTAAGTATGTCGTAGGGATTTACGTGATATCATTACTAATATTAGACACGTGTCGGTAACTCGATACATTGTTTCAAGTTTTATAGCAATAAATTTATTGCTTGATCATAAAACTCCACGCTAGATATGTATCGATACTTAATATACAATCAAAGTATTCGTATATATGCATAACTATTGTGTATCGGCAGTATGTAGGTAGGTATAATACGTATATTTTATGCAAACCATGAATAAATTTACTTTTACACAATTTTCATTTTGGTTTAGTGGTAGAGTCACAAAAAAATAATCTTATACTTATGTCATGAAGCTGTTTTTTTATGCCTTAGGTACCTACTAATTGAAACGAACTGCAGTCGTACAGGGACTTCAGGTTTATTCTTCGTTCGTCCCGAAGTTTTGTCCCACATTCCAAAAAAATCTTGGTTCATCCCATATCACTATTGATGTATTCGTCCCAAACTTTAAAGGTACAGTCAAAAAAGAGAAAGAACTTATTCCCAATTTTTTAAAGATAAATATAATAATAAATTCCTAATTCTAAACATTTGGGAATAAATCATCTTTATTATCTATTATAACACCTTCTAGCAATGGTATCATCATAAACCCTATTTGTGCATACCCGCTGTCTCCCAATAGTAGTGGTTCTTCGCTTTGAAAAACGAGATTAATTTGAGGACATTTCAACGTCACGGTCATTTAGTGTATCAGTGATGAACAATACGTATATCTATTGTTCTAGATTTGTTAAGATCCGGAATTTGGTAGAAAAACGTAAAGAATAAACGATATATTGACAAACTCCGTAGTTGGCGCGTTACAAATCATCGGCATATTGCGCTCGGACAGGTTACGAAATGGCGTGGAAACTTTATTTAGTGGACAATGAACATATTGTCTTGTTTCGATGTTGTGTCTACTCTTTTAATATCTATTGAATTTATTTGAAAATAAAATTTAGTCATAAAATCTAGACAGATCGCCAAGTGTCCATTTGAGCAATACCTACTTACCTTCTGTTAATTAGGTACGCACACAATTTAAAAATACAAGAGCAGAAACTGACTGACTGATCGATCAACGCACATGCAGCTTATATCCGCTGGGTTTAGAACCATGAAATTTTCAAATTTTGCAATATTCATCAAGTGACGTACGTATAGGTGTGCACTAAAAAAGGATTTTTGATAATGCATCCCCTAAGGAGGTGAAAAGGGATTCCAAAGTGTGTATGAAATAACGTGTAAATAGGATTTTCATTTATTCGTTCTAACCTCTTTGATGTCTGATTTCGACTACCGCGCGGACGAAGTCGCGGGCAAAAGCTAGTAATCAAACAAACTTTATAGGTACTTACAACCCTTAAGCATAGACATCGTCTATTTCTGAAAGAACTCAAAGAGTTATTGTAGTTTTAAACTCAGTCATGGACTTTTGGAAATAACTGTACAAACCATAGCTACCGAGCTACGTAAATAGTTAATCATTCGTTACCGTACCAATCTGCATGCGTAACGCACACGCGCGCCAATGTCCGAATGCAATTAATAATTTCGCCACTTGGTAATTAACATTTAAATCACCACAGTACCACGAGTTCAGATTTGGGTTCGGTCAATTTTCAAAATTAGTTGGGACTTGGGATTGTTTGTTTTGTATTATAATTTAATTCATTCTTTCCTTGCATGTTATATGTACCTCTGCTTATCTATACTAATATTGTAATGAGGAAAGTTTTGATTTTTGTTTGTTTGTTACGATTTAACTCAAAAACTACCGATTTCAAAAGTTCACCATTACAAAGCTACATTATCCCTGAGTAACATAGGCTATATTGTAATCCGGAATTACCGCGGAAACTTTGAAATTATCGCGAGTGAAACCGCGTGGGACAGCTAGAGTAGGTAAATTTTAAAAGATTAATAATAATTTGAAAAAACTTTATAAGTACGTGCTTGCCTACTGTCTTGTCGGATATAGGTACGTATCTATATTTAATTCAATAGCAGTTTAGCCAACTCTAATAAATTTTCCTCGTATGAATCCTAATTTAACTATGGTCGGTAACGATCATGATATTTGCATTGGTATTTGTAAGCAACATTACGTCATTACTCATAAAGAATTCATGCAGTAGGTTACTCTAGTGTGCAGATTTGCCATTAATAATGTAGGTATATAATGATCTTGGGAAGACTCGATGAGTTGTAGAGCTTAGAGTGGCTAAAAGGATAACACTACCTCATTTGTATTGCCCTAAATCCAATCAGAACAATAATTATTGTTATCATTTCAGTCCCCTTAGCAATCGTTGATCGTTAATGCGTAGAAAACTAAGGCACGTATACTCATGTCACGGGGCCACGTAAAATAGTCCAATCAGAGATCCAATTTTTAATGACCACATGAAATGATGATATGTTCCTTGGTCTTTTTATAGCAATAACGATCGTGGATTATCATCTTGGCTTCTTGGTCCATCCAATATCGTATAATACAACAATAATTTATCTGCAATTACGCAGAGACGGAAAAAAAACCGTACCAAAACAATTATTACTCATAAATAAAAATAAGCTACCGTAATTATTCCACAGGCGAAAACCGCATACTCATATGACATAACCAGCGACACGCTGAGACCACAACCAACACGCGCTACCACCACATTTTTTTTATTCATCAATAAAATTTATCCGGCACAATTGATATGCGAAATGCGACCGCGGTTCGCACGTTGCATACATACGATTAAAAAATCGACGCGGTGGGTCACCACAGCGCACTCGGCTATAATTGAATAGATTTCGCGTCACACACAGACTCTTAACTGTCTAATTTGTAGCGAAAACACCGAGTCATACGTCGGCCCGAATATATTTGTCGTGGCTCGGTCAACTTTCTTTTGGTGCTAGAACAAACAACGGGCCGCCGAGAATAGCTAAGCAGCACCACGGTATTAGGTCTTACGGGACCGAATCGTCCGAAATTTTACTTGTGCTGGTTCCATTGTTTGCATATCCAAAAATAACTACGCCCTAAAAAAATAGATAAACTAAACAGACGACTCAAACACCTCGAGCTATGTTAGTGTCTATATAATATACTTACCTACATATTGCAAAAAGTCATGCCCATAAATGACTTGTTATATTTTTGTTTATAGCTAGATTCATGCGAGCGAATAAGAAAAAACTTGCTCCCACTAAAATATTGTTTAATTTTGCATTTTAGACAATTTAAATTATTTATGAAGCTCCAATTAAGGTGTGTTCGTTAAAAAACAGTACTACGACGCACAAAGATCTACTCGTTACTATGCAAGCAGAATATTAATAATAGAATTATATGATATTTCAAAAATATTGTAGGTACGTAACGGTCTTAGAATAATAAAATCAAATCTCGAACGGGAAAGGGCAAAAAGCAATAATCATCGACGTTATTGTCCTATTGACCTTGTCAGCTACGTTGATACATGCCACCGCCGTGCTATGTTAGTGATAGTATGTGGCCAGTGTCAACAAAGCTCTAAATGAAACTACAAAAAACAAGTAACTGAAAAACACCTACTAAAATTAAACCGCATAGATAAACTCCTTTAACCATGAATACGCCAGGTCTATACGGTGATTTTGTTGCTTAGTAGCTCTGAAATGTTTATTTTTTCAATATGCGAAAATCTTATGACAAAATGTGTAATTGGTTTATACAGACGTTTAGTAAGTTAACTGTTAACTCTTATTATCGTTATATAATCGTTTTCACGCAATAAAACATTAATTGCATAATAAACGTGCCCTTAAACTGCCTGAATAATAAATGTAGGTGGCTAATTAGTTTTATGACCGGTGTAAACACGTTTGAGATACGATCTTGACAGTAGTGATGAGTAACCGTCTTTTGTATTTACTTTTTATGATTTATCGTTTCAAATATTAGCATTTAATTTAAGCCATATTTTAAAAAGGTCTTGTAAAATTACAATAAATTTGTCATGATACGGATGGTATTATACAGGATATCTCGTGTAAAATTTAAATGAACGTGTTTACGCAGCAGTGAAATAAAGACAAAAGGCGACAGCCATAAATTGTTGTTGAAAAGTAACCAAAGCTTTATACAGTTGCATAACAGTACAGTAACAGTAAATAAAAGAACCAAAAGGAGCAAAACTGTGCACAAAACTGTGCGCTTTTAAATACGGACGACGCTGAACGCGGGTGAAGCAAAGACATTTATGTTCACTAAACAAGTAGTAAAAGTCACTACTTGAGCGTTTTTATGGCACTCATAAATGTCAGATTGCGCGCCGGGTTTTAGCAGGCCGGTCCCGGCCCGGCCCGGCCCGGCCCGTGAGCGGACTCGATCCGAACCGACTGAATGAGGTGGCCACGATTTATTTTTTACCCATTCACAAAACCTTTCTTTAATTGATTCATTCATTTATTCGATTTGCTCTCACTCTTTCAATTACTGCTCAATAAAATGCCGCCTTTTTTGTTTTGCAGGTAAAATACTTTGCTGTTTCATCATATTATCTATTTCATAAATTTATCTACACACAGTCAAAAAACGGAAACATTTTGAATGGTAAGCTAACAAATATAAATCTTTTATACCTTTTGAAAAAATTTTAATGCTTTCTAAATTAGAAATAAGGTTGCTATTTTCACCTTGAGTAAATAAAAGAGAAAAGAACTTCTTCACTACAGTTATTTAACACATAAGTTCGCATATCAAGAGCTGCAGGAAAAGCTGCTGCTTATAAGGAAAGTTTACACGTGTCCGGGAAGACAGACGTGAGAATAGCTCGGGCTTACAGTCCGTGGCAACGGGCTCTATGCAAATTATTGCATCATTAAACACCTCGTTGCCCGGTTTCGTGTTAGAGTGACGTTTGGAAGTTAGGACACTTGTCTCGCAATTGAGTGAAGCGTGTACAGGATTTATTCGACCGCACCGGATACATTTGATTGACGTAGCCTGTTCAATTATTGTTTAGGAAGATCATTGATTTAAAACCTCCTTATTACTATAACATAGAGTAAAGTGACAATTTATATACTACTCGCGATACCCGGTACTCATATCTCTGCCTCTGTATATTTATTTACCACGCCTTCTAGTGGCAAGTTACTGCAAAGAGGACAGCCTAAAACCCCCCGTAAAAACACTCAAATGTGCCGTCTTTTATGACGAACATTATCAGAGTTTATTAATCTCGCATTTATATCCTCTAATCCCAAAAATAAACATTTTAATTACTTTCGGAATGTCTTGTCGGTATTTAAAAAGTCAACAAATCAAGAAAAACCCTAAGAATTGAACATTCTCTTGTTTCACTCATCTTAAAGCTATTAATTAATACATATAAAATGCTTTGTCCTGAATGACTGATGGATCAACGCACAGCCTATAAACTGCTGATCGTAGAGACCTGAAACTTGGACGGTGTGTTCTTTGTTTGACATAGGTATCCGATAAGAAAGGATTTTTGAAAATTCAACCCCTAAGGGGATGAAAAGGGGATGATTTTGTATGGAAAAATTCCGCAGGGTCCCCGAAATTATCGCGGGTGAAACCGCGCGGGACAGCTAGTTAAATATAAGAATCAAGTTTTCTTCTACATCTCATCCCTGTCGATGTCAATGTAGGCTTGTAACAGAAACATTTAAAATGTAAAAAAATACGAATGAATAGAGAACCTCCCCTTTTTTTGATGTCTGTTAAAATCTCTCCGAAAATTTTCTGAGTACCTACCAAAGACTTTTCAATTATTATTTAGATAATTTCTAAATTTAGGGGAATGATCTTCGATGGTAAATAGTAAAATACTCAATACACTATTTTCAGTGATAAACAGCGTGAGACATTAGGGTTTACCCCGAGTTTGGGTAGATATACCTACATATTACATAATATATAATATTATTATGTATAAAAATGGGGACTGGGTATTCCCCGCGGTTTCACCCGCATTAATTTCGGAGATCCCGCGGGAATTCCGGGATAGAAAGCATAAATTATTTCGATGTATAAGCTTTAATGTATAGTTTGGTAGGTACTTGTACTTGTGCTGTGTAATAATATCCAAATAAACAAAAAAGAACTTAATTTGTAAACGTAAAAGAGTCGTTTACCAAGATGCGTGTTGAAATAGCTGACTTGTGGTATGAAAATGCTGACGTGATCCACCGTGAGGTAATATGAAGAAATTTACATCCACGCACATACCTATTAGGTACCTACACTAACAGTAAATCGTCATTATAGTAGGGTTATCACGATACCTAATTAGAACCATGAAATTTTGCATACACATTGTCCCGCGCGAACTCTTAAATTAACGCAGGTGAATCCCCGGGGAATGGCTATAGTATAATTGTACAAAAAATTACAAAAACAAATTAATAATGGTTAAATATCTTTCTTATTGTATCAAGACTGTAAAACTAAAGAATCACCTATCACAAGTTCGGCAACCCTAGTGATACGTCCCGCAGTGTACACCTGCTAGCCAGGGAGGGACATGTGTATAGTGGACCTGTGACTTTTATTGACACAGCCATGTTTATTATTGGTCGCTGCCTTCCCTGAGCTAGGGCAAGGGACAGTTTTGTTGAAACGCTCTCTCTAGTTGAGTATCAAGTAGCGGATTTTAATGTTTTTTTTTCTTTAATTTGTGGCAGGTATAAGGTAATGGCTGCAAGTTCAAACTATGCGTATAAAGTTGTTGTAAGATATGATTGTATCATTGTTTGCTTCTTTGAATTAAAGAGGTACAACAATATACATTGAACTTTAATGTGCTTTTACGATTAAAAATAAAAATAAGAGACCAGATGCTTATAAGACAAGACTGTAGCGAATACAAATAGGGCTTGTCCAACTTTTTTTTAGAAATAGGCGTGAAATTAAGTATTGATGACTTGATGTAATAGTTTCATAATTTATCTACTTATATTTTAGGAACTATATTAATACTTTCATCCATTACATATACAAATAGAGAAGTAAACGTATTTATGTAAATATGTATATCAAAATTTCTTACAATTTCTTTGCCATTTGTCTTAATTTCCGGTTAAGTTTGTTTGCACGTGTATATAAATAGGTATCTTCTTAAATGAACAATCACACCTGTGCATTTAAAAGATTGAATAAAATGCACCTAAGTAGATATATTATGTATTAATCTACATAAAATTTTAAATCATTAAAATAACAAGTGGCTGCCAATCTACATTCGATATCAATTAGTGCAATATCTCGTCTCTAACCGACTAATAATTTATGAGGAATAAAAATATAAATGTGTAAATAAAAGCTGATTGAAATTTGACAACGTTAATAAACGGAACAAAATAGATGGCGGTCGTAAACGGTGAAATAACCGCTTTTGCTTGTAACTTAAACAAATATTGAACAAAACGGTGAATGTCGTTTTATGGCTTTTGAATTACGAATACTAAGCGGTAACTGGTTGAAGAGGTATGGGAATAAGATTCTACGTAGTGGGTTAACACTTAGTAGTGCTCTAGCGCTGTTTGTGGTAGACCTTTTAGATGAGTTAAGTAAAAGTGCAAATGGTGACACCGCTGCCGTTAAAGACGATTCCCACATAACTCGTACGAAAGGCAACTTTCTCTCTTTAGTTGCCGGAAATTTGTTGATCTTAAAATTTAATTGCCAATAAATATGTACCTACCCAAGTATAGACTATAAACATTTTATACTTTTTATTTAAAGTTTAATCTTTTTACGCCATTGAAAACAGAATACTGTAAGTAGGTACCTCAATAGTTAATAGAAATAAAAAAAAAAACATAACAGGCAATATAATTTTTTGAGTTTAATTATTATATACATATCTATAGCGGCTTGCTCACCGTTAATCGTCAGGGAAGCCTGACATGTTTTGGATTCTTCAAAAACTCCCGAATAGTCCGAGTTAACTATCTACAATATTTGAAGACAGTCTAACCTTTTTTCAAATGCTGGTTTTCAAAGTCTCAGCAGCATATAAAAACTATGTCTACTCGGCTAATTATAATTTCATAATTCATCTATAACACATATTTTAATAATGTATTTAATTTCACATGACATAGTGAATTTATGAATAATTAATTCATTACAATTACCTTATTCAGAATTCGAATTCTTCTTTCGAAATTTTTCGAATGAATGAATGAATTTCGAATGAATTTCAAAGCCACTAATCAGCTAAAAAGAGTTTAGATACGTTGGAACTTGGAAGCGCCAATCGTAAAGGCGCATAGGTGCGGGAGTGCATGTCCGACGATTGCGGCGCATCGATAGCATTGTGCGGCGAGCGACGCCAGCGCCGATCGCGTGGTCGATACCGCTCGCCTGTCGCTTACGTGTCGCTTGCCGCCTCTATCTCGGGTCGCATCGCACGCAAATTATAATCGATACCATTATTGTAATATCCAAGTGTAACATTTCGCACCACTATTGTTTGTTTACATTTTTAAGCAGTTCATTTATTTCTTTGTTGGTAGCTTTTAAGATCGTCGATTAGGCTAAGACAATACGTTGATAACGTTACCTAACTAAATTCATGAGCGAAACGATACCTTAGTACTCAGTATTCTTTAATGAACAAAAATAAATTAAACAATATAGAGTAGGGAAAAACACAGAAGGCGAAATTAACTTTAAAAATTAAAACCGACTTCAAAACACACTAAAAAGTAAAAAAATCATAAAATACCGATACCGATCGGGTATTTTGTTATTTTAAACGTTTTAGTGTGTTTTGAAGTTGGTTTTAATTTTTTGTTAAAATTTTATTTATGTTTCGCTTTTAAGTGGGTTGTTTTATAGTTTACTAGCTTTCCCGCGCTGTTTCACCCGCAATAATTTCGGAGGTCCCGTGGGAATTAGTGAATTACGGATTATAATGCAGCCTAATATTTGTATATAAATAATAATTTTGTTTCAAGTCATAAAGATGTATTCAGTTCACGTCTTTATTTACAAGTTAAGAAACGAGAGTTTAAATCGACTTCTTGTAGGCTCGACTTTACAGGATTTAAATTCAATAATTCACTATTCTAAAAAGTATTCATACGGCCCCATAATGAATTCAAAGCTGATCCCCACGGTTTCACGGATAAAAAGGGAATTCCGGGATAAAAAGTATAATAATTTCGGAGTTCCCGCTGAAATTTCAGGTTAAAAAGTACCCTTTGTCCTTTTCTGTACACCTGACAACGTATGTGCAAAGTTTCATGATGATCGGTTGGGCCCTGGAGGCGTGAAAGCGTAACAGAAAGACAGAGTTACTGCCGCATTTATAATATTAGTAGGGATAAGAATAACGTAATGGGTTCCTACAAAATTTTATCCCTCAAGTACTTAAAATTGGTAGGTAAGAAATAAAAATTTGATGGCTCTTTTTATAGGTACCTACTTTTCACAAAATTTCAATTACGTATCTATTAAAAAAGGGTATTTGATGCCAATAAAACTGTCTCTGGGGTGAGGTTCACATGTAAGGTTAGCTAAGACGTCACAATTATACAACAGCTGTTACGTAAAACATCGTCGAACGGTATCCAGCTATAAATCGAAGCGATATAAGGTCAGGGTCCCCATATAAATGTTCAAAGCCCAATGCACTACTCCGCAAAGTGGTCATTCGTTTCAAATAAATTACCATGTAATGGCGCTTTAATTTGCATACTTTATCAGTCATGGATAAAGAAATCAAAACTCTTAGCTACTTGCCATAAGGTTGATTTTACTCATTGTATTCCATTTCATTCAAAAGCTCCACCGACTGTGCTGCTCTCGCGGCAGAACAGTGAACTTCTTGGTTTGGTAAAAGTTCAAGCTTTAACCTATAGATGGCGGTGAATATTTGAGAGAGAAATGGTTCGTTTCCAGACAAGGGATGAAAATATGGTTATTTCATTAGAACAAGGGTTGATGGTTTCGTTTGTAGTTGTTACAGGGGTCGGTAGCAAGATGTCGCTATAACCTCCATAAGGACATTCCCGAAGTTTGAAAGCTTCCCTTCTAGTACCTACTAGCAAGTTGCGACTTGCGAGGGGTAAACATTTTTTTTATGTTGATTGATAAATTTGATAGTACATAATAATATGTATTAGGACATTGAAAAATGGTGTTGTTGTTGTTGATGTTTATATCTAACTACGTATTTACTACAAGAGTCGGGTCTTTACATTAATCGGATTATATTTTAAAATAACATAAATAAATGCTAACGCTCTTAAATTGAAGAAAAAAAAAACATACAGACATAGCACAATCCATAAATAAAATTCCGTCTCATTTACAATAAAAAGTGAAAGTTTACTTTACGCAAATTTCAAATCTCACAACACGTAATTCTTAGACTTATTCTACTACTGTTCCATTGTTACTTGCAAATCCATTGCATACCTAACAATAAGTATAATATCCTTTGACAATGAAGGTTGTAAATTCTAACGTCATACCTGTGATTTTTACCCAATACTTATTGTTAAATTGTGTAACACTTTTAACACTAGCATAAGTGCATTTGATTTAGGTACCTGCAAGTATCAGCATAAAAAGCTTTGTGCTTCTGTTCAATTTTTACGACATGTATCGTAAGGTAAATATTCTTGACTTTGAGCAGGAAGCCTTTACATAGAGTCTTGACATGAGTAGGAAGTCCTTTTGTTGACAAAAATATTGTAGTTTCAGCACACTTTAAAAGTTAATTCGTACCTAATAATAGTTTTGATAAATGTAGAGTTCGATCTTTTCATAGGTATAATTTTAATATCATCTCTGATTTTATTCTAATAACGTACAATACCTACATATGACTTTCTTTTCTAATTTTATCATATGTTACGGACATTTTAAATAAAGGATATTTTGGTAAGGGAATGATGCCAACACAAATATAGGTAGGTGCGTAGTTATGTACAATATACTGACGGACAAACAACAAATGGAAATCTTAAAAATTAAGAGTACAGACGCGCCCTTAGTTATTTATTTATTTATTTATTTGGTTCTCCAACAATGAGTACAATCCTTATAAAATAAATTCAAGTACATAATTACATGCTTATTGCCTCATTAATTAGAACACAACATGCACCAAAAAAAAAATAACAAAATCAACAAAAGTACAGGCGGCTCAAACCAAATTCACTGCGATTACAACACTGTGTGCTCTCTGGTCGCATTACTCCTCGCAAGCATTAGCCTCTTTAATTTCGGAATAGACGTAGTAGCCAAGTCAACGTCACTTTGATGATCTTTATATATATTGTACATCCTAGAAAGAGAACAGTGAGACCTGAGGTTGGTGCGACACTTCGGTAAATAAAACAATTTTAAATTACAAGCTCTTGGGATTCTAGGCGGCACATAAAAAGCTATTTTTGATAACAATCTAGGACAGTCAAAAGTGCCGTTAACTAATTTCATAAGAAAAACTAAATCCAAAAATTTCCTACGATCTTCTAAAGAAGACATTCCGAAGTGTTGCAAACGTTCCGAGTAAGAATTTAGCTTTTTTTATTTTTTTATTTATTTATTAAAAAATATATCTACACGTAATATACCTATATGTTGGTGTCAACAAATTATGTCTTTACAACTAACGTAGCTACCTAGATTTATTTAGTCTTGCGTGTTCAACATAATATAACTGGCTTGGCGTGTGCGTCCGCGCGTGAAGCCGATAGTGGAATGCCCAGTGGGCTCGCTCCAACTTTATCTCTTCCCAAAACTACCTCTAGAACTGCCAGGCTGTTTCAATATTACACCTAGTAGGTACTAGGCTATGGTTCTGACGTTGATTTTAGATTATAGTATTATTATGAAAATGATTGTTGGCTTTTTGAAGTTATATTTCATGTATTTAAGCGCGTAAAGAGATTAGTATTTTTTTTCTTATATATAATGCTAAATATCTAAGTGTAACTTCTTGGATGCATGCTTCAGTACATAATTAAGTACATATACAATTTATGTTTGTTCTGTAGTGTCATATATATGTGTGGTTATTTTGAAAGTTTTATTTAAAAGAACTTTTTGGCACTCTAAGAGTTAAATAGCAGAACCCGGAAGAGAGCACATGGAGTTTAGCAACGAGTGCATTATTATTACCTACTTTGTTCAGTTTTTTTTTTATATTTTACACTTTTTTATTTCTTTTTTATAATGCACAGAAAATAATCATACCTACATCTAATTCAATCAAAGTTATTTTTATTAGCCACAGCCTGCATTCACATCGATGCACCTGGTCATAATGATATGCATGTAGTTTTTTTTTTCATTAATCATGTGGTGTGCCTCTTTAAAAGTGTAACGTGACTTCCCGTTTATAGCCCGAGCTTCGGAGAACTAATAAAACAGCCGAACGAGAAAACCTTGCTTGTAGATACGAGACACGTGTTGATTTGCATTGGTAAATTTAATATTCGAATGTGTAAGAGTATACAGTCGGTTTTAAAGAGATAAAAATTCCCATAGATTTGAACTATACCTACCGACTTCACTGGGAAAACTACTAATTAATATATGGGCATATCGTTTATAAGAGAAAGTTTTTGTGTTACGCCACTTGTTACCAACCAAACAAATTAATTTTATGGGAAAACTCACAGAAAATCTCAAACGTATAATGTAGCGCGTCCAAAGAAGATTAACTTCAATAAACATAGCAACGCCATAGTACGATGTAGATGTCTCCGGCAGCTAAACAAACATGGCCAAACGTACGCAAATGATTTATACCCAAACATGGGATCCGATGACGTTTCCACACCATAAATCGCGGCCCTCAAGGCGGCTCCGACGTATCTGCCGCGTTATGAAGAGCGCAGACTCGACGACAGGACGACAGTGCGGATGCTCAGTAACGGTACAGCCGGGTAGTACCGGGCGCATACCGGTCACACGCCGGTACACCCGGCTACGGCCCGCCCGCGCCCGGGTATAAATCTGTCGCATCCGGCCGGTTACCGCGCCGGTAGTGGCGACGATTATTCACCCAATATCGAGTTTTGGCTTCACTTGCTAGCTTCTAATCTTCGGTTTCGTCGCCAACTGGATTTATCGTCGATATTTGGAACATATTTTGTACAGCCACCGAGCAGTTATTATAATGTAGCCAGAACTTTTATTTTAAAAGCTTGTTTATTTCAGTACCGTTGGTTCAGTAGTTAGTGAACATGACTAGTGCCGCGGGTTCGATCCCCGCATATCCTGCATCTAATGAAAATTTGTCACTTATTTTAGTATGTGTTTTTAAAAAGTTTATAACTATATGAGCTGCCTGGAAATCATAGTAGGTATATAGGTACCTACAAGATTTGATTAGCTTTGGGCCAACCGGTGCTGTGTATGATAAAAGGATTATTATTATTTATTTATATTTGATTTAATCATCGTGCATCATTTAACCAAATTATATATATAAGTAATCATTACAGTCGACTCTGAGTGCGGCCGTTAGGAACGAATCGTCAGGTCACGTGATCACGTAAAATCATCCAATCACAAGTTCATGACTACGTGACTATGTATAATCCTGGGCCCATAACGCGCGTCCTAAAAACGCTTTCTCAAACGTTCTAGATGCCAAAATATTAGAAATTACTATTCTGTGTGCCTTAAGAAACGTTGTGAATGTATGTTTTTGGAATAAAACTTCTTTCAAAGGGAAAGACAATTTTTGTGGCGCGTTATCTTAACGCGTCGTGTTATGGTCTTAGTGAATAAGGGCAGGGCACTGCATTGACTGTTTTATGAACGCAAACTGATTTCGAAACTGCCGGGTCTCTAAACTTAAAATTTTATCCATCCATCTCCATTTATAATGTTAGCAAGAAGCAGGAAGTAATTTCTTGGAAATTCAACCTTTAAAGAGGTGAAAAAGGTGAAGGCGTGAATTCGGGAAAAGCTAATACAAATTTATAAGTCCAAGTAGCTAATTATAGACTTACTTGTATCTTTCGTTTTTTGCATAGTTATATTATATCATAAAGGCAGATGAAAAATCGGTGTCTACCCTCAGTTTTTCGAAACAAAAAAGTTTGCTTAATCTCTAGAAAGCCTCCAATCACACGCAGCTAATGCGCAAGTGTTCCAAATAAATCAGCTTGCCATTTTTGTTTTCAACGCACCGATAACTCTTTTGTCATAGGGTGATGTAGTAGGCAGTAGGTAGGGACCGATGGAGTTATTTATTTCATCGTGTTTTCCTTGCGCTGGAAGAAAATTTCTTTTCTGTTTGCTTCATGGGTCAGTGATCAGATTCGTTTGGCGGTGCCTGCCTTTGTTGCTCGCCGGCGGTCTACGATGAGATGGTGGTAACTGAAAATTACAAATTTAGCTATTGTCTATTTATTTATTTCTATAATCTACGATAATATTTTGCTTGAACTGAACTTATTATCTTTTGAAGAAAAATAATATTTAGATTCGATTGGAGTAATTGAAACTTTTTGTAAAACCATTGTTGTAGTTTATCTGTAGTACCTAAATACAGCAATAAACCCAAAAAAACGCCACACAAATTTTATAAAAAATAAATTGTACCAACACGTTTAAATTAGTTAAGTTTAGGCATCGATTCATTGTTATATAGCGCTAATATCACAGAACAGATATATAGGACCGATGAGATACTCAATGTAGTATGAAAACAAATGAAAACTAGTTTTGCCGGATAGTGTTTTCTTACAAAACTATTCATTATTTTCTCTGTCTCTAATAGGTAAGTACTCATAATTATTATGAGGAAGAATAATTTTCTCTCGATATGTCGAATTTAAATAATTTTACTTTACACCCTTATAGCAAAAGAGTAACAGCACCCCACTGTTTCTGGGCGTACATCGCAGCCTTGCTAGCGGTTTGCTCCGCGCTACGGCAAATAATTGTTTATTTTCGACAGCCATATATACCTAAGCAAGTACTTACGACCACTGGGTACTTAAACCACTAAAAGTATACACTTAAGAATACTTTTTATGTATGACGAATACTCGACAGGTTATTTTAGTATTAAAAATTCAAAGACAGAACAAGTGGGCAGTTAGGTACCTACTATGATTTATTTTTCATATAAAACAAATAAACTGCAATTTGGTCAGAAAATAAATTACAATTTTAGTAAAAAAAAGGGAGGCGTTTAACACCGTTATAAATAAAATAATTATATTTTAAAAATTATAATATGTAATAAAGCCTTTTATCAGTTATTATACATAGGTAGGTAATAGGTATTGACTATTGGCATCAAAAAATGCTTCCAGCGGGGCTAAGATGCGCAACACGATAAAATTTTATCGAGCAATTTTATCGATTCTCGTCGACAAAGCCATACAATATGTCGACGAGAATCGATAAAATGGCTCGATAAAATTTTATCGTGTTGCGCATCTTAGCCCGGCAGGTTCTATCTATGAACCTAATGGAATTTCGAATCTAAACACACATATACTTAAAAAATCTATGATGGACTTGACTTAGATAATATTATATTGAATTTTTTTAAAAATCGGTGGGTTGAAGTAAAAGTAACTAACTATACTTACCTACATGGCTTTTCGATCATGTAAAAAAAAACTGTACCTATATCGGATGGTTTGAATACGCATCATGTAAAAACAACTAGACGGATTTGAATATTATGGCGTAATATTATTAAATTATCAGGATGCAGTTTATCTCGGTAGGTATACTATAAGGAGATCTTGAAATTCACGCAAAAGATTATTGAAACTTCTTTTTATACCGGACCCAATATAATATTACAGCAAAAACTTCATCAATGAATAAACTATTTACCCCCTAGAATGTATGTAGATTGTTTTATATGTGGCATAAATAACAATAGGTACGAAGCTGAAAACGGGGCATAGACATTAGACAAGTCCACACAATAGCAAATGTCGGGGCCCACTCGCGACCGTTGTAGCGTGGCGCGGGAGGCGTTACGAATCAATGGAGGGAATTATCGGCACTCGGACCTCCGTGGAGCTGCTTGCAATTGAAAAAAATTAAATATACGTATTGCTAATTCAAGTATCGGTTCTGTTATTAATTACTAATTGCATTTATTCAATGACACGATTCAATAATTTTTCTCTAGTGTTTATTTATTTATAGAGATACAGAAAGGAAAAACTATAAAGATACACAAATAGAACTCAGCCAGGTTTACCTTGGTGCGAGGATCGAACTTACAACATCTAGCGCAGGTTCAGTAGCGACGGTACTGTCGGTAAAATAAAGTCAATTGTTAAGGTACCCTGCTCTTTGCAGTACGTTTATCAATTTTTAGTATTCTCCGAATACCTGATAAATGTAGATACGTATATGTATTTTAAATGTCCACATGGCCACTTCTAAGAATTGTTCAATTTATAATGTGATCGCCATTTCATTTCATGTCTCTACATTTCATAAAATTTTCGGCCACATCATGAATTGATTATTACAAGTAATTTCTAGTTACAAGTACTTTTTGACTTTAAGTAGGGCGTAGATCACCCCGACATTCTTGGTTAGGTTATAGGTTTGAACTAGTGACCAAGTCGCGCAAGCCGAACGAGCGTAGCGAGCTTGCCGCGGTAGTGGCCGGTGATGCCCAGAATATTCATTTCAATTTCATGGAATGCCACTATTTCATGAAATGGCCGACCATATCATGAATTGATTAATTATTAGATATGGCGACGACATAATTATACACACTTGTAGGTACCTAAATTAAAATATGATGTTAGAATTTTTCAATTTTAGTTTTATTTCCTGTAGCATCGACGACCCACTCCACATCATATGTTGTGCCAGATTAGTTTGTCCCACGCACCGTATCGGTTGAAGAGGTAAATGAAATGCTATCCGGAGGGGAAAAGTTAAATTACTAAATTTGAGGGTCAAAGATTTAAGTCTTTCGTAGACACACACGACACACCACGGGGAGCCAATTGATTTAAAGCATGCATTGTTTATATACCTACGAATAGGTATTTGTTAACGTAAACATAGGTAGTTAATTCGGTTTTTCGTTTTTCATTAAATTACCAACTTATACACTTACCTACCTATAATGTTACGATATTGATACCTATTTTACACTAAAATAGATGAAGATACGCACTTATATCTCATTTATTAGGTTCACTCTAATATTCTCATGTAAAAAGAAACAAAAGCATTTCACTGACATTTGAATAATCAAAATGTGTGCAATATTCGTAGTAGACTGGATTACATGTGGTGCTTCAAAAGCACAGTGTTGGAAACCTACTCATTCTGATTGAGTCCGTTACATTTATAAATTTCCCCTTGTTAAACCATATCTACCATCAACACATTTCTTTGACTATACAAAATTAATCTCTATATAAAGGAATTAAAATTCAAATTGATTTATCAAGACAGTATTTTTTTCTTTTTTCACGTTTAAGTGGTCGATTTTGAATTTATGGGAACGGAGCTTAGTGGAAACCCTTAGGGGTTTCCCGATCTATTTCTAAATTGCGTAGTATTGTTACCCTGGTCGAAGGGCGGAGTTCAATATATCTTTTTTTTGTTTTTATTTTGAAAATAGAACCAGATTATTATTCTTTTAAACCTATGACGACGCTACTAATGATGGCCAGTTACAATAAAATGTCTGTTAAAACCACTCGTATTCAACATTTGATAAATGCATCACATTACAAACGATATTGCTGGAAATTAGTAAGGGTCGTAATTATGACCCGTTTACCGTTATCTAAAATCGCTACCGCCAGCCCTTCCGAAAAAGCCGCTAAATTTAAAAAACTCAAACAACATAATCTAACTATTCGTGGACAACACTATTAGGTACCTTTTCATATGGTTTTATTGCACTCAAACTTACGCTCTATCTTATTATAGTCAAAGTACAAATTAAATTGTGGAAAATTTTGAGAATATAAACATCTGCCCGGCCAGCTCGCGCGTTTCGAAATTTAAAAAAGCACCGACGCCAGAATCGACCAGAGTAACAGATGCGACATGTCTGATTCTACCAAGCAGATGCTTATTAAACGCCCTCATAGATTAAACTTGTGAATGCTTTTGTTTTTGCCCGCTCCTTATAATGGACGAGTGCCTTAAATGATTTGACCCTTTGCTTTTAAGATATGCGGGTACGATAACATTTTTTGATATATTGTTGTCTTCGTGCAACTTATTTCTCAATTAGTAATCTTGGAATGTAATTTAAGCAATAATTTCAGATATGAAAAGGCGCCACAAACGAGTTATCAATCGAAGGTTAGGTAAAAAACTTCGCAAATTATTCTTGTCTAATTAATTCTTTGAATTCTAAATATCGAGTCAATCGAGTCTACCTTAGACCAATTATGTATGTTGAATTGGTACCTAAACTCCACATAGCTTAGTAATTGGAGAGTTCGGTCTTTTCTCTTTACAAAATAAAATCGTAAACTTTATACCACATACGTAAGTAATCGACCATTAATTAATAAAAAAAGAAACAAAATAACAAGAAAAAAACTTTAACGAACTCTTTGGAGTAATTTCCGAACGTTGTTCCCGTATCGAAGGTGAAATTTCACGGCCAATTTTTATTATAATTTCATAGGAGTTGGCACTGTTTTAATCTAAAACGCGTTTTAACTGCCGCCCGGCATGCAACGTGGCACTGTTGTAACGACAGAAATTAGATAAACGTTTCGTAAAACTATTTTATGTTTGGTTACGATTTACTGCAGTACAATATTATTCTGTATGTGCAAGTGTGTTTATAGTCGCGAACCAAATAAAAAAAAAAACAACCAAGTGCTAGTCACAGAGTGCACACCAAATATTTCCTTACAAACTTGTAGGCATGTAAATAGTTCGTTCATCACCGAAATCGTGTCTCGAAGATTTAGAAAGCTCAATTTTTTTTTCTACAAATTTACTCGTTATGATATTTGCCCGCTACTTGTACTATATTATGACATTGCTTGCCAAAATTCATGATCAACGAGACGTACTCTATCCTACTAATATTATAAACGCGAAAGTTTGTAAGAATGTACTTATGGATGGATGGATGGATGGATGGATGAATGGATGAATGGATAATTGTTACTCTTTCACGCAAAAACTACTGGATGGATTTAAATGAAACTTTACAATAATATAGTTTATACATCAGATTAACACATAAGGTACTTTTTATCCCGGAATTCCCGTGGGAACTCTAAAATTAACGCGGGTGAAACCGCGGGGCCCAGCTAGTAGATTATAATTTTCTTGCAAGTGTCAAAATATGTGTCATAAACGGCCGTATCTTTTGATTGCGTTGACTTAGGAGTTACTTTTGCACAGTTCCAAGAAATTTCAGGCCTGAGTATTTTATATGAATCAAATTTATACCTTTACGCATTCGTAAAAAAGGGTCTTGCCACACAGACAGAAGGACAACGAAGTGATCCTATAAAGGTTTCTTTATTCCTTTTGTGGTACGAAACCCTAAAAAGAAGAGATTATGGATTTTTTTGCATTTTTTTAAATATTAATGATTACATCCCCATTAATTGTGATCCAATTTTTGTAATTACATATTTTCTTATTCGAAAGTTTTGCCTCCCTTACAAATATTAAGAAGGAAAATACCATAATATTTGCAGTCTTTATTTTTTCATGCAAAGCGATTTAACGATTGTAGGAAATGCAATATTTTTCCGGAATTAAATATTTATTTCATTAACAAGGTAATTAATTTATTTTCCACTACTTTAGTCTTGGAATTTTTTTTAATAGTTTCAATGCTGAAAATTAACATTTAAATCCCAAACGAATATCAATTTTATAATCAACAGATTTGACAGTTATAAGTTTATAAAATAACATACAGTAGGTACTAAAAAATATTCTTAATGTCACATTAAGATACCTGAAGAAGGAAATAACAAATAGGTATATGTAGGTACAGATGATAAATAATCCTTACATATTATTATAAAAGAAAGTCTTCCGCCGTGTCTGTCTGCCTGTCTGTCTGTCTGTTCGCGATAAACTCAAAGACTACTGAACTGATTTTCATGCGGTTTTCACCAATAGATAGAGTGATTCAAGAGGAAGGTTCAATAGTTTAACCTGGAATTCCCGTGGAAGCTCCCAAATTAACGCGGGTGAAACCGCAGGCGACATTTAGTCAATTACTAAATTTTTAAATTTATAGAGCTTTAGTGCGTCACAACACTGTGACGTCACCTAATACAGCCACGGTGAGTGGTCGCACACAATAGCAGCCACGGGCGATTCCGGCCTAGCCCCTACCAAGGATACAATATTTATGAGGGTGTACGTTTTCACTCTATAATTACGTATCGATTCGTCCGTGGCCCCGCGTGACGACGCCCAAATATTATTCATACTGCGACCTCTTCAATTACACCGCTCGTAGGTGGGTGTTTCGAAACTATAGGCTGTTTTTCGAAGATTATGTTGATAAAAATGTAATTTCAACTAAATGTTATTTTGGCTCTACATATAAGCAAAGGCCATTCGAATCTCTTGGATAACTACATACCTACAAATGTAACGGCACCAAAACCTATGTGCTTTTTACTCTCTTTTTACGAATCACTTATTATAAGTAGGTACATTGCGTATGTCATTTATATTAAGCATTTACTAGCATCATACATCTACTATCTCAAAATCTGTTGTGTGAAGACAGAATAATAAAAACGGTTGATCAAGAGTACGTAAATCAATCTAAATACCCAATTACGTATATTTGTCGACCTACAACCTGCTAAAAAGTCACGTAAAGTACATTTATATTGCAAGAACAGATCGATACAAAAAGATAATAAGGGAAAAGTGAAAGCGTATGCGTGATTGTGGAGTCCCGTTGGCACAGTACCTGTTGCAGTCTTATTTACGACCCAAAACAAACGCTTTATCTCTCGCATCGTCCATAAAATGCGACCATAAAACTCAATTCTCAACACCCATTCAACATTTTATAGATTCTTGCATAACGTACTTTTGTTTATAAACAAAAAGTTTTCAAGGTCCTTGCTACCTTTACCCGCATTGAAGTTCCATAGATATGTTTATTGTTCGAATTTAGTTCTATTTTTTCCTCCGTCCGGCAAAGGTGTATACTTATTTTATTAAAACGCATGCGATTTATTTAAAAAGTAAAATTTTAATTAATCACCAGTTCGTTGATATCGGTGTTTTATTTTTGGAAAAGGATTTCTGTATTAAATCTAATAGAACGTTTATTGCTTTAAAACTAGTTTTATTGATGTCAATAAAGTGTTGCCATAAGAGCGTGTGGGTTGTATATTAAAAAACAAATTGTGCGTATTATGGTGTAATCGTAACGGGTCGGTTGCGGCATCTCTTACAATCCAACCGTTTGGTTAACAATGTGATTTACCTTCTGTGTTCATGAGTAAAGGAATGTTTCACTCGTGTTTCCAATTAACTTATGCATGGAACTGATAATTAATTACCTCTAAAGGAGTAACGGAGTAATTTTTAAGCAACTTAAAAAAACTGTGTTTAATAAACTTGCAGTAATTTGGTAAGTAGGTACTAGATTTATATTAATACTTGGATATTTCACTGATCCCAAACTATAAGCAGAGCTTTTAATACGGGTTTCAGGAAAATAATAAAATATTTATAAATAATATCGATCGATCGGACCGATCTACCGAAAGAAATTGTGATAATGTTGTTTTGGATGAACAAAAATAAGTGCCATTTTGTGTTTTCTAATGAACAGATACATTCTTTCCAGATAGCTACTTTTACAGTTCAATTATATGTAAAGATTATAGTTATTATGATTACCTATAGCGATTTGCGAGTAATAATATCGATCGCTCTAACCAAAATCAAATTTCACGATATCCTGCCAATCCCGATGCATCAAAAAAAGACACCGACATATCTCGTCTGAACACAAAAAAAGACTCACACAAAAAATGTTTCCGAGAGGAATGGCGGCCGCCGCGTCGAGGGGAGAGTGGGGAAGAGTGGGGACAAAAAACTAATAATAACAGTGTGTGTCACCCCATCAACGCACGGTCTGTCCTATACCGCCGCGCCGCACCTACCCGAACTTATGCCCAAAATGCGATGAGTTGGCAAAAAAATAATTAATTAATAATATTATTATACTTTTCGGAAATAAGTCACTTTGTATGAAATGTAAAGTATATTTTTTTAAATAATGTTCAACCTTCTAGTTTTAACTTGGTAACTTGACCATATACCATATAATCTGTCGTGTAATCTGAAGTTAATAATTATTATAAAAAGCTTGATTTTCTAAGTCACGATTTCCAATTAATAACTTGTAGGTATAGACTTAAAAACGAACTCTACATTATTTTATAGAAGTTAAAACTTCACACATAGCCAACGTTTAAATACCTTCAGTATATATATTTAGAGTATATAATTATTTACACCTAACATCGTTTCTGGAATCCGATTATATCATTGCCCGCCTATTGTTAAGTTGTGAGCACACTCGACTACAGTCGATACTAAGAAAGTAGTCTCAAAATTGAAAAAAATGTTTATTTTTACACTCCAATTTATAAAAAAAGACTATTAGGATAGCGTTGACTGAAATATTGTTTTCAAAATTAGGTAGTTTATTTAAAATTTAACGCTTTATAGTTATATAGTTTTGGGACCTACTGGGCTGGCACAAGTATATAAAATGCTTAACAGTAGGTCCCAACAGCTGTTTGTAATCTCTACCTATAAAATAATAAATATTTTGAATTTTGATACTTTGCCAAAAGTTTCATCCTAGCTGTAATGACTATTAATAAATAATATCTACCATTCAATGTGATTGTTTTCTTCCAATTATGACTCTCGGTGTACTCCAAGGTTTATATTAAGGCCGTCGTGAGCCCCACCGACTGATAATCCAGAATGTAAACACACGCGAAACACGATCGCCTCCTGGCGGCTAGCCGCTAACAGATAACCGTCCACATACTTACCTACATAACCTATCTACCAATTTACAGTAACCTAATCTTTGTCTCTACTTTGATCCACCGCCAATTAATCTAAGTAAGAATACGTGTCCTTTTCTTTTAATTATTCGACATCGTCGTTGTTATACGTCGTAAATTATATGTGGTCTAAAAAAATTAAAAGGCAGTCACTCAGTTCTGCAAACGTTATTACGTACTATCGATATTTAATATTTATTTAACGTTGCTAAAAACTAAAACTCGCTGTTTACTTCCCCTTTTTCACCGGCGTTTCATCTTTTCCACATCAAAATGTAGAGTTTGAATTACCAAAACTCTAAAATGAAAAATAAAAACCGATTACTGCCAAACTTTGTTGAGATGGTCTTTTAAATTATTATTCGTTTCGTTTTAATTAATGCTTGAGTTATATCTAAACTTATTGTTACGTCTAAGTTTCATAAAAGGTAATACATATATTATTTATATATATGTGTCTAGTCTAGTGTCATTTTTCGCAAGGAAAATACAGAGGAATGTTTATATTATCTGTAATCGATGGAATAAACGCAGTCCGTCCTTCCTCAAGGTGTCATTATTGGTATGAAGTTGTTGTCTTCGTTCAATAAAACAAATTTGTTATTTTGTTTCAGGTAATATTCTTGATAGTTGAAGATAACTTGGATGGAATATAAGGTATAAGCTTACATTTTATATACTTATAGATTCTGTAAATACACTTGCATTAAAATCATTTTTGTTATAATTATCTCTTTTATTTATGTGGATAAGTAGGTACTAAGGTAGTAGTGGTACAATTCGGAGTTAATGGATTTAACGTTTCAAAACAATAATAAGTCAAGAGGGTTAAAATACTACGTAAATATAGCGAAAATCGCTTCCTAACCAACAGCCCGTAAAAACTTTGTGATAGCCTCCCTGTGAGATTGCAGTATATGCAAAAAAGTCAGATTACTAAACCTGTGATGATAACCATGAAAACATATTATGTTCCGTTGTGTAATAGCTGTATTATTTTTACGCACTACCTACCTATCAATGACATCACTTTATAAATTTTCGAGATTTTGCTTGTACTACACGGTGTTGGTTGACAAACATTTATGAATAGAAAGCAATGAATGAATATCTGTCCCGTTCACACTTGGGAATAACCTTATCAATCTAACACGAATCGAACAATAGCATCGCATGTTTGATTTATACAGTCGCTTAGTAGAAACATTACGGATAATTATAGTTGGATCGTAACGTTTTAGTGCTTTTGCAAGTCGATTTAATTGTTAAAAAAAAATCGGCTTTCAAAGAAATTAAAATTTAAAATTTGTGATAACAAAGCATGCCCTGTTATTAAGATAAATTACAAGAAGAAACATATTAATCTTAAAATAATTACCTACACATACAATTTTATACAGTTACACAGTCGCTGAGATGCAGATTTAATTATTATGATATATATCATATCCGGTTAATTATCTTAAACATCTGTGTAATTATAAATAATTTACTACAAACTGGAGCAAAATAAAAAAACTGCAACTCTCTAGAATTTATGAAAGATTCTGATCATGCTCGTACATGTTAATAAAAAAGGTCACAATAAACCTATATCTACCTATATAACTTAATAAGCTTTTCCCTGTGACTTTACCAGCATTTATTTCGGAGTATCTGCTTTGATTCGGATAAATAATAGCTTATGTCCTTTTTTGTGCCTCTGACAACGTGTATGCAAAGTTTCTTGACGATCGGTTGAGTACCTAGTTAAAGCTAACTAACGAACAAAATATAGTAGACAAGGTCACATTCGGATTTATAATATTTGTTAGGATAGTTAGGATGAAAATAAGTCATGCCGAACCTTACATAGCATATCATAAATATCTAACCATATTTATAGGAGCCTTTATTATCTTAAAATTATTAATTTGATTTGTCCTATCAATTTTATACATATATTCCATGATAACGATTAAAAAATTTATAAGGGAAAACCAAAACATTATTAGTATTAAAAAAATACAGCGTTTGTTTTGCTAGCTTTTTAGTTGGACAAAATAAGATTTTCAAATTTCGTACTGTCAATTTAAAAGTAGTCGGACAAATCCCAAGACGTTTCACTCTGGCTACACGTCCACAAAAGCCGAACAGAAGTAGGAGCTCAGCTCACGAGCTTTTCAAGGGTGGTGGCTGCTTTCGGCGGGAAAGCAGCGGCTTGAGCAGGGCTGTGGGGTGTGAGGTAGGGCCGGGGAGGGGGCGTGATGGCTCGTATTGATTTAGTGCCGTCGTCGACGGAGCTATGTACTGTTAGGTAGGTGAGTATCGCGCGTTGTCGCTTGATGCGCTTTCCCTATGCCAAAACATTTGCAGCGGTAAACGCGCTTTTTGAAATTATAATATTTCAGTAAAACAACAGGTATACCTACATATCTACTTAACAGAATTAATAGCTGCATGGTGTAGAAAGTATTCAAGCATGAAAGAAAATTTCCGTCATTTTTCTTGTCAATTTAAGCCTTTCAAAGTAGCGTTATCCTTAATCTAGATAAACAAATATTTAAATATATAGGTTTATAAAATTCATTTAAATATTATACCTCTACGTAGATAAGATTTTTGTCACAAATAACTGACACGGAGCGCTTTAAGCGCTAAATTCCCGCGTGGTGTCGTCCCGACATCGAAGATTTAAATGGATATTTAACTTAAGTCTCAAGGAACCTGAAGTCTATTGCCTTTGCTTTCTTTCCGGTCTGAGCGTTTCTTTTTTTCAAAGAGAAAACTTGCGAAGCTTTTAGCAAATGCATTAAAATAGGTAGTTCGCATTAGAACAGTTTTACTTCTTTGCTTATTGTTAGTGTAGGTAGGTAAAGCGTAATCTTTTCTTAATACTCGTACATGACGTCAGTATGGTATACATCATGTAATATAAATTTAGTAAACCTAGCCAATATAATAAATGCGAATGTAAGTTTGTTTGTTACGCTTTCGGGTCTAACCACTGTAGCGACATTATGACATATTCCATACATGTTGTCAAGGGTACAGTAAAGTATTAGGGAAGTCTTATCGCGGAATCCTCACGAGAACTAAGAAATTAATTCGGGTGAAACCACGCGGAACAGCTAGTAACGAATAATTAAATTAGGTACCAATATAGGTACTTAATATTATCTTTCGTAGCGATACAAATCTCCACCTCCACTTACTAGATAGTTGTAGGTAAACCTGTTTTTTCTTATAGCTACTTCATTCGTGTACTTAATACTTATATCATTTCTCATAGTAACAATAGTATAAATAAGAATTCGTTCCATTATATACATAGGTTGCGAGTACTTCGACGCGATACCATCTTCCGCAATATTTCATAGATATATTTTTTACATGTAGGTTAAACATGTACTGTACTAATACTTAGTTTTATAAGGGTACTAGCGTTGAGGTGATTTTTCCATAAGATTATTTTCAGGTCGGTATTTCGTACTTATTTTTAATTAACATAATTTTAATCAAGCGATTGTAATCAAGTAGTTATTATTATAGCCAAAAGTCTGTCTACTGCACGTCTATTGTTATTTTGGTTACTTTTGTAATTGTATATTTCTAGGGTTCCGTACACCAAAAAAAAAAACGGAACCCTTATAGGAGCACTTTGTTGTCCGTCTGTCTGTCTGTCAAGACCCTTTCTCTCTGAAATGCATGAAGGTATCGAGTTAAAATTAGAATCATATACTTAGGTCTACAGTCACTTGAAGCTGTAAAAAATCAAACTTCTAAGTTAACGTAAAAAAAACACTCTAAACTCTCAAGATTATCAAAATTTATAGAGCACTTTCCGTTGACCTAGAACTATGAAATTTGGCAAGTACTATGGTCTTATACGATTATATTTTTTCAGATTTTTCTCTTTACCTATTTGTAGTATATTAGTCTATACTAATATCTGAAAAATATATAAGTAGGTAGTTACTAGTTAGGTACCTACTACATCTAAAAATATAAAAGTCTGAAAATTATTTAATTTAATTTGTAATTAATTTTTGATGAAATCATTAATTAGATCCTAATAGTATTATACATTGAAACCGCGGGGGTCAGCTAGTTACTAATAACATGAAACTTTCCTAATTAAGTTAAAATAACGCGATTAGTTACAATATATAGATTGACAGTCTCATCGTAAACCTCAAATAAACCACCCCTGACTGTTACCGGTGCAAAGATGGGCATGAAACTGGTTGCATTCCCGCGCTGGATAACAATAGCCAACCTCTGCATCAGGAACGTGCTGGAACGGGAGTCACCACATTAGTCCCTAATACGGTTCCCTAACTCACGCACCAATTTCCTTGCGTCCGCGCCCCAGCTGCTGAGTGTCTCTGCCGCGATCGGTAAGAATTTACATTGTGGCTCCAACGCCGCGTAATTAAGCCGCTTTCTGTTCGGAATATCTTCTGCGGCAGCTGCTGGAAAGAGGGTAGAACAATTCAAGTGGCTGGTGCCTACTGTGCTGACGCAAGTAGCATTCCAAACCAGGCACTTGCTGTTCCTTCATGGCACCAGAGTCTCTTCCCATCTGACCTCTTTAGATCCGGCGGCTCAAGCAAACAGGGGGGGACATTGGCTGACACAAATCCTCCGGCTTCCCTCCAATGGTGTCATCGTCCAGGTCCCACAGGTAGATATAGGGGTGACTTAAGATCTAAAATCGATTAAATCATAATAAAATAATAGGTTTTGGAAACTCAATTTCGAGACTCAATTTCTGAATTGCTTATACCTACAAATTTGTACAGAACCCCGGTGGGCGAAACCGACTCGCACTCTAGAGTCCGTTTTTTTTTTATTTCGCATAAATAATGGTGAAATTATAATGAAGGTTGAATGTGTTCGTAACTACATTTACGCCTTAATTTTTTTTAATATTTTTTAACTTTATTACATCTTTAAGTACACAAATTAAAATATCGAACATCCTGCGACTTTCCTAATTCGTTTTAAAAGTTATTTTACCGCTCAAAAAAGTTTTCAGTATGGTGTTCCTTTTCACTTAGGTAGGTACCTAACCACCTAAGAAAATGGATATGAACCAGCCTAAACTTTGATACTATTTTATATACCGTCACTTTGGATGGTATTTGCAATTCATAGACAAAAGTCTCTTCGCAGGTAGGACTTTTGAGGTTATCTTTTATTTATAACTCAAAGAGATTCCTCTTTGTATCACCTACTTTTGTTACTCGATGTAATTAAAGTGTTTTGAAATCAACAAACTCTGTCTCATGAATCTCTAAAATCTACCCAATTGAATAACTATCGTGGAAATATGGTGAAAATATTGTGAGAATGGTTATCGTAAAGATAATATTGAACGTACCAATTCTCACAACGTTTTCGATCTTTAGTTTCGACTAAAAACAAATATAAGTAGTAAGGTGTTCAAAAGTCCGGAAAACAGCGGGAGTTCTCTCTCATAATTATATTCACGGCTGATATTTTTGAACTTTCACGTGAGTTCTTTATTTCGGCGTATTTTTTTTTTCGAACTTTGTGATTTACGCCCGTTTAGGTCGAATCCTGTGAACGGCAGGCAGTGTCGAAAGCTTTATTATGAAACCCCAAATTTATTTTGTTTTAAAACAACTTCACACTGTCTCCGTTTTCTCACTTTTAAATGTTTTCGTGATATAGGTACCTAATACCAGATGCAATAAAAACTCAAGTAGGTATCTATTTAAGCTTATATTGCTACTGGTATTATGTGTATCTTGCAGCTATCTTATCCAACTTAAACTAATTTTCATACCAATTTTATCATATGGCTCTGATAGTTTTTTAATATTATACCTGTAACTAGCTGTGCTCGCGGTTTTTCGGAAATTTCGGAGTTCCCGCTGAAATTCCAGCATAAAAAGTACCCTATGTCCTTCTCTGTATCTCTAACAACGTATGTACAAAATTTCATGATGATCGATTGAGCCATTACGGCATGAAAGCGTAACATACAGAAAGAAAGACAGACAGACAGAGTTACTTTCACATTTATAATATTTAGTAGGGATAACACGGTAATTTTGGAGTTCCTGCGGGAATTCCGGGTTACAATATACTCAGGGTTACTCAGGGTTACTCAGGGATAATGTTCTAATGATCTAATTAGTAATGGTTCTAATGGTGAAAGAATATTTGAAATTGGTCCTGTAGTTTTTAAATCAAATCTTAAAAACAATCAAACAAAAATTAAAAATCTTTCCCCTTTATTAGATAGATTACCTTGAATCGGGCTAGCCAACTTTTTTTTGTATTTTCATACAAAAACGAAAAATGACTTAATTTATTTTATGTACTTACCGTTTACAAAAACTTACATCAAACTTACACCTTGCCTATACCATTTGAAATCGTCAACAGATATTAGTAATAAGAGACTTATTCATGGTATTTTGGTCTAAATAAACCCAAGCTTCTCTTCACAATAGAGCAGAATGAGTTAATATAATCCAATTAAAATTTTCTTAGACTTCTATGTCCTGGGCCGTGTTTCAAATTCAAATAAATCTCCACTCGAACTCATCCGACGGAAATAGCACTCCGACCGTCCATAAATCCCAGTCTATTTAAGCAATCTGAAACGAAAAATCAGAAATAAGCCGCGTACAAATGTCGCGTTGTGCGTCACTTTCTGGTGAAATAACTCTCTTTTTTTAATTAGATATCCTAAGCACCTAGAAAATAGTTAATAATAGTTAATAATAATTTATCCTTTCGTTAAATGAAACCCTTACAATCAACCAGTAATATTTATTGTAAACACGAAAAGTCGAGGGTCTTTGAAATGTCTAGGAACTGAGATTGTTATAAACGCAACCAATGCTAACGTTCTTTCTTAATACGCATCGTTCCTATCCGCACTATAATATCATATATAAATGCGGAAGAAACCCTGTCTGTTTGTCTGTTTATAAGTATACTTTTCACGCCTTAACTGTTAAACGGATCATCATGAAATTTTGTATACAAGTTGTCAGGGGTGCAGCAAATGTCATAGGGTACCTTTATCTCGGAATTCCCGCGGAAACTCTAAAATTGACGCCGGTGAAACCACGGGAATCAGCTATTTACTCGTGTAGGAAACGCACTGCCACCGCCGCAACGTCGCTTAGACTTGTTGCTGAAATTGAACGCTCTAGATTATTTTACGACACTAGTTTCTTGTTTGGTATTCAAATAAATCTCTGAGATTTTAGATTGTTTACACCATTTGCTTAGTGCGTGCATCGTGAGAACGACGGTAAAGACTTCCGTTTTTGGAAAAATCCTTGTGATTAAGAAAAAAATAACTTAATCTAGTTGACTTATCGTATTTCGAAACAAAAAATATTAATAGGTATTGTAATGGTATGTTTAATTAGCTCCGAACGCAAGATTAGACTTGGAACCGACAAAAAGTTGTTATGGACCGGTATATTGTTATTTATTAGACAACTGTTTTTATTTAACTAACAAAAAATAAGTTTAATTTACATTTATTACGAAACATTGCTACCGAATATAAGACTATATTATGCAAATATTATAATTTAGCGATTCCAAACTTTTTTTTAATAATTTCTGCTCAAGCACCTGCTGTTATGTTAAAATTGAAAAAAGCGGCAATTCGTCTGCCAGTTATCGCAAGCTAACAAATTATTTATTGACTGAATCATAAGTCGAACGACGTCTAACTACCGATATTAGATATAATGCCTTAGCAAAATTGCAAAAATAATAATCAAGGGCAACAGAATCTTTTGGTGGCAAAACATAGTAGATTGCTAATCCCTTTTCCATGAATGATAAGTGCCTGGTCATTGTTAAATACAGATATTTTTAAAAAAATTATAAATATTACGCCTCATAGCACTTTGAGCTACTAGGTTGTTGTTCTAAATAAATACGTATATTTATAAGAAGCACAGAGCAGAAGAAATATAAAGGAGTAGAAAAATAAACCAACTTCAAACCCATAAATTCTAATTACTTACCTTAAAATCAATTTGTATAGGTACTAAAGATAAGTGCTTTTAAATCATGGTAAAATTCTTAACTAATTAAAAAGATTAATTCTGTTGTTATTTTTCTCAAAGATATTATTAGTAGGTAAGCTTAGGTGGGCAGTAAACACAAAATAGCAGTGATCTATCTTAAAAACTGGTTATCATGAGATTAATTTGCTATAGCATTCCACCTAGCTTTAGATTCATTACATTCGTAATTTATTAATCTAACAAAAAATATACATAAGCGGACGCTTATGATGAAACTTTGGCTGATTGTTATGCGCGTCTGGAAACGTTAGCACCTTACAAAAAAAATTGCACCGCGTTCAGCATAGATTCTAAAAACTTTTTAATGCGATATCTAAACCTGATTTCAAACTGTTCACTTTACAGTATTTATCGCCTTCCTTCGACAACTGGGTCCGCTTTATTTAGCCACGTCTCGCTTTTTGATAGAAAATTTTCCGGAAATCCGTGCACTACGTTTGGCAACCCTAATTAAAAGATTAATGGCTCAAAAAGTTCTTTATTATGGTTTTAACCGTCTTAAGCTGCGTGTGAGTGCTCTTCATTAACATAATTTACCAACATAATAACATCCACTTGCTTATATTATCTGAATTAAAAACCTACAGCATCGACCACGTGTGGCGGGTGCCTATGGCCACGTACGCTGCGACCGAGACAATTGGTGTCGGTCACATCGGAAACGACTCTAACTGTTAAAACGGAACGAGTTTCTTTGGAACGTTCGTGGATTAATGCCACGATTAGTGAATACTTAGCTACTTATACTGACCTTATACTTTATTTTTAATGTTTTTTATCGGATCGGAAAACGACGTTGCCTACATCCGAGACGGAACATGTTGTCCATAGTACATACTTAATTACTTAATTAAAAATATAATCAACTAAAATGAACGGAAACTGAAGAAAGGATACGATCCGAGTTGATTTTGGTCATTGTGTCTGATAAAATTGTAAAAAAATTGCAATGATTTCTCATTTAATTAATTGATAGTTATTTTAAAGACCTAGGTATAATTTTTTCGTTATACATATAATTTACTGTGACAGAGTTGTGCGTCTTAAACTTTTTTTATTCGTCACGGTGCAGGGCATTATCATACCCTGAAGAAAGTCAAAACATATTTTTTCACAATTTTTGTTGAGTTTGATGGAACTCAATATTCATGTAGTTTATGTCTCTGAGAATCATTCGGACAAATTTTATTTCTTTGCAACCAATTTTTTTCGAGGGAATCTCGAAACTTCGTAGGTGAAACCGCAGGCATTAACATGTAATAACGTTTTAGCCTTTAAAAGGTAGTATTTTTCGTGTTATGACCGACTACTGTCTGAACTGAACTTCGATTTTGAGCGTAAAAAATACTATTTTATCTGCTTTCACGACTTTAGTTATAAAAACCATTTATTTTCTTGTTAATTACAATCAACGACCACTGAATAATGTTCAATTTTGGTAGTATCAATACTGACACCAAACACGTACACATCGATAAAATCATCGATGTCCGTTTGATACAACAATCGTCTGAGGCACCCAGTTAATCATATACGTTGGGCGCACCTGCTCGCATACATATTCAGCAACCCAACATTGGCTCCGACTCACTATCATTGACTATAAGTACCTACTTACAACGCGTAGGTCGACGATGCAACGGGTTACGGGCACAATCATGTCAGTAAAAACATAGACACAGTCAAACACAGAACCGCCTCCATCAGACACGTATTATTTATTCATCTACGTCAAATAAGTATCTACCTTTTCTAAAAATATTAACTATATTACTATGTATCTTTTCTTAAATTGCTTGATATATAAATACGCTCATAAGATCATAAGTAAATATATGCAAGTAAGTATTGATAAATTAGGTGTGTTTTAATACGCTTAGCTCTACTTAAGCGAAGTAATTTGCAAAAAGCTTTTTCGTGCCCTACCAAGACGATGATATCACGCAACCGTATCGATTATTTACACAGGTTCCGTATCATTATTTTTCTCTATGGCGTAACAAACTAACGGTCCTAATCAATCCGAACAATAGGGAATCGTATGCAAATAATGCCAATTAGAATCGTTACTTTAGGAATGCCGAGGAAAAATGCAAAGTGGAGACAGAATTCAATTTAAAATGAGATTCGTCTACGTTCCGCTCAGCCCCGCGTCGATCGCAGCGAAATTGAAAAAGAGAATGAAAAAAGTAATGGTAGAGTGAAATAAACAAAAATAGATATCCCGCTACAGTGCAAGTTGCCGTTGAAATGAAAATAAAGAAGCAAAAAAGCTTTATGTGCAGGACGAAATAAAAAGTGCGTCGCAATTTTGCCAGCGGCGTCCTACTTCTGTCGGTTTTGTCACTCTTGTACGTTGTCTATGACCATCATATTTGTTGTCGTTTAAGATTATTTCAATTTAGTTTTAAATAAATACTGTATATATCTGCACTATTTTTAGTAGGTGGTTATAAATATTTTTTTCCCAACTTACTTCCTGCCCATATTATATATTTATTATATATTATAAACGTGTGAAGTACCTACATGTTCAAAAATTTGAATGTTTATATCTCAAGCACGTGTCTCGATGGATTTTGATGGACAAAATGGGCTAGATAACTAAATTTTTCTAATTTTCTATTTAGTCCATTTTATAGATTAATAAAAAAATATTTAACACGTATTTTTTTCTTTTTTACGTACCTAATCAACCTAATCAAAAAATAATGGCGAAACATTGAGTTGAAATTCCGTGTGACGTCACGCCTAGGTACACTCCCACTCCTGAACTTAAACACGTTTTATCTAAATATTTTACAATAATTTGAAAAATGGAAAAGATACGTGTCTATTATTTTTTTACTAACTGATGGACTGAATAGAATTTCGGTTTACTAACGATTACTAACGATTACGAGTCATCTTGCCCATTATATCAAACAGAACCGCGAGGAACACCTAATAAACTTTTGGTACTTTTGTCAGGCCCTTCAGGTACGTTAGGTCCTATTCCCGGAGTGTCCACTCTGGTCGTTACGACCTTTTTCCTTAACATCCATTCCCTGAACGTACGCAAAAGTAACAAGTCAGTTTACCTGTGCGATGGCCCTTTTATCTATTAATGTGATGCAAAGTAATGCGCCTAAAACAGTAGGCTATTATCTACCCATCGCATCGGTAGAAAACTTTTACCTAAAATTATATTTGTGGGTCGTCACGCTTTTCCGAGGGTGCGGGTGTGGGGGGAGGCTAGGTGGGGGGAGGGCGATTAGAGGGGTCTTTGTAAGCTCGCTGTAGGTGGCGCCTAGGGGACTTATTCATAGTTGAGTTTACTGATGATCAAACAATAATAATAACATCCTTAAACCACACTAACATCAACAGATACACAATTTAAATGTCATTTTCTTAATTTCATAAAATTTATTATTTAATGCAAACCTGGGCTTTTTTAAATTATTTATTAGGTCAGAATTACTTGAATGACTATGAATAGCGGCCGCTTCTAATCCAAGCGGCACTTAAGTTGTGGAGGCAATCCGGCGTTCTACGCATTTACGGCCGCGCGTAGTTTTATATGAAACAAAAGTTTGTTGAGCAAGAAACTCTTTTTAGTATCAGATGATGGATTAACTTCCTGGTTAGTAAAGTTGTTTTCACCTATTTTAGTAGATAATATTGGTGAATTTCTAAAAAAACTGGGGTTAATTACTCCATGAGCACTTATCTTATCTTTGTAGATCTAAGTTTAACATGACGTATGTGATAAAGTTACACTAAAGAAAGGAAACTCGTTGATGTCTAATATATAACTAAACAATTCACTTGTATAAAACCTCAATATACTTACCCATCAGAAAACGAAAATTTCTTAATATACGGTCATACGTTTAATAAAATAGCAGTTTTATCGATGTTGCAATATTAACGAGCAGAAACGCAAGAGAAAGAGGCGCAAGTAAATCGTTTGAGGCACAACTTGAGGCTATCCTGACAGGAAAGTTTGTGAAGAATTTTTAATCGGGCGGCGTCTGGGCGGTCGCGGGGGTGTTTTGTGTTGCGTGCGGGCGGGCAGCGCGGGCGGGCGGGGCGGCGTCGCGACGGCGGCGCGGCAGTGCGCCGCGCGCGGCCGACGCGCCGCCCGCCCAGCCACAGTCGCCCGCCGGCCCGCCGCGATGCCGCGCGAACGCCGCTCCCTCGCCCGCGCACCGCCCGCACCCGCGCCCGCCCCGGCCACGCTCTGAACTCGCGCGCGCTCACACGCGAAACTGAATAAGTTCGACAAATCATCCTCCTACCTGGACCACTATATAGACGGACCGCGCACCGTCGTTGCTCACAGTGATAATTAATATACGAGACAATTTTTCATCACAATTCATTTGTTTTACTATCTTCAATACAGAATTGTAAAATATCTTCGGTAGAGAGAGTAAATTCTAGTATTTTTTATTATAAAAGTACAAATAATGTAATATAGTAGCACGGCACGTAGCGTCTATTTTTTAGCATTACGACTAAATACAGGGTCAGTTTTGTATGAATTAATGTGATTGTAGTTTAAGTCTCTTATCGAGGTCAGCATTGGTTAAGACCACTGCAGTAATTATAGGTGAGTAGCAACTCGAGGTAGATTAATGTAATTTAATTATAAGCTGGGTAGGCACTGACACAGGTCATAATAATTAAAAAGAAGGTACACATAAGGTCCAAATATCAAATAAATATTAGAAATAGAAATAGGCAGTAAGTATAACAATGCAAATAACTGATGTGACCGATGTCAATAAATAAACTTACCGAACATTTGCCAATACCTATTAATACCTCCTTGAGTGTATATAGGTACTCGTATAAAGTACATAAAGAAAGCACATCAAAACAAACCATATTTTAATCGTTGAATAATATCATACAAGCGATTCTATCACTATTGCAAGTGCAAGTGAGTGCGAAAACCACAACGGGTACGATCTGAGTGCGTATCAGAGGCGACACTTCTATGATTTAAGTGTCGGTGGAAACTCCTAAATCACGCTAGGTGGCAGAGGCGAGTGCCGCTGTCGGGCGACAAGACTTCGCCGCTCGCAATCCGCAAATTGTTTATACCGCGCCTAACGATTTAAATTTAGAACCAACGAATGCCGATCGTAAATCGAACGCTTCGCAATTGTTTTGAATTCAACAATGAAACTTAGCAGCTACAGAAGCTGCAGCACTATTCTAAATGAGTTACGAAATGAATGACCAATGAAATGAAAAGTATAAACGTTTAAACTGCGAGATGCAAAATTAGACGGATCAATTACAATGAAACATAATATATTATTTAAAAATAGATTAGATTTAAAACTTTTTAAATCACTTAAAACACAATCACGCTTTTACAAATCGTTGTAGATGTTTCGCGTTGTTCCGCCTGCAGCAGCAGTAGCATAAAACATGCAAATTAAGTTCGGATTTTAGTTGTGGTAGAATTAAATTGTTTGGTAGAGTTCTAAATATAGAATAGTTCATATATTGAGAAGATCAGCAATTTTTAATTTTGAATTTTTTTAAATTAAAGTCATTTTTTTTTTCTTTGTATACGAATAGGACCTTGGATGTAAGTAGCTACACAAACGAACAAGCGCCCAATGTTTGATTAATCGCTCGTAAGCTAACGCTAGTCGAATATCGAATATGGCGTATATGTATTTAAGCAATAAATCACACTTTCATTGGCTCCCACCTTTTTTAAAAGTGTTTCTAATGTAGTTATGCGTAATTAGCGTGCCAGTACTCAATATAACAAAAATGTCTACTCAATCATTGTTTTGTTTATTTCATAAGTAGGTAAGAAACGGATGTAATATTTTTTATGCATGGTGGTAATAAATTTTAAGCTTCATTTCGACAATAAAGCAGAGACAAAAGCACGCTCCAGAAGAATGTGTCTAAGTTCGGATTCTCACATATACAGTACCTTATTTGCAGGTTAATGTTAAATTAGCGGTACCGTTGGTACCCATGGGAATGTTTCACATTAGAAAAATATATATACACTTGGTAAAATGAAACTCTCATTAGGAATTTTATTAACTAAATAAACAATGGGTTTTGACACGATACCAGTTTAGATTAAAAGCCTGATAAACCATTATTTTGTCTGTATTTTTTGAAAAGCCATGTATCATAACTACTTAATTTTGTATTAACGTTTTGAAAGACTTTCGTGAAACCTCTAGCTTTCTCGATTTATATTAGTCACAATACGGCATGCAATCATTGGTTTGGGACTTTGATAGGGTAATAATAAATTGGTTTTATTTATCAACTAAATATACGTATACAAAAAATCTAACAGTTAAAGAGCAAAGCACGTGTAACTGAAAGCTTATTACTGAGTATTAAAAAATTATATTCAACAAAAGCCTGTGAACGTTCTTTCGTATGGTTTTTTGTGATTGAGTTTATTGGTCGTTTGTTTTTTGAATATTTTTTCTTGACCAAGCTTTATTTCCTTTATTTTCATCTTCGGACCTTTGTCACTCTCGACTTGCGTCAAAAAAAGGAAGCAAACTTTGCTATAGTTTCTATCTTTTTACGCTCGCCAGAGTAACGGCACAAAGTGTCATACAATAATATAATGAGGGTTCCGAAAATGGTGACAATTTACCGTGAATGGTCACCTATAGCGTAATACTTCGAGTTGTTCTTATTTTGTTTTTATGCATAACTCAAGTGAACACAGAACATTGGTGTTGGTACAAATTGTACAATCCTGCAACAATACGACTTCGGGTGGTCGGTGAAAGCGAGTCTTATTGAATTATGTAGAGCTTTGTCCTGAATTATTGTGAAATCTTTCCTGATAATTTACAATCAAATTTTTATCGATATTCCTATTATATCATTCTTTTTAACTGTCAAATCGATAAGATAGATCTATGGTATATAAAAAAAATAAATAAATAAAGCAAATACATAGATTTATTAGAAGCGATATCACTATTGAAACCATTTAACTAAATAGTAGTTTTGTCTTTACTGAAATAAAAATACATAATTCTATTTAAATATCTTGGTTATGCATATTGTAAAAATGAAAAAACTTATTCATTTTAGTTTTAAATAAAAAAGAATAAAATCTAACGGCGGTTAGAAGGATATGAGAAAAAGAAAAACAAGAACGCTTCTAATTAGATAAGTTTACATTTTTACGACACATAAAAATTACCTGTCGCATCGTAAAATCGTGAGGTTGTTGTTCTCATACTCACTATAATAAAACTTGGAATCCGCTCCAACTATTCAGCTCCAGCCAAACTAGCCTAGAGGTTGATCTAAAAATCGTCATCTCTTACGACAAGAGACAGTCTGAGAACGTTTGAGCCGTGACCCGGTTTCGGACCGTTGTTATTTTTATTTCCAACGCCAATTTCCTGTCCGACCATGTCTAAATTTCGTATTATAAATGTCTTAACAACTTCCATATTTTCGAAACACATTCGAAAAATTCGTGACGGTCGTGAAATTCACACGCTTTTATCTTAAACTCCTTATTAGAGCGGAATGTGTGAAGAATTGTTTTTAAAATTTTAATTACAATAATGTCCTCTGAAATTTCCTTTGATGACGTAACTCTTGTTATTTAGCTGCAATAAAATTCAACTTTTAAAAAATCCACTCGGTGATATAACTATTATAAAGAATGCGAAGGCTGCATGATACAGTTTAGGTATATTTTAAAACATATAGGAAATCATAGAGGCGCGTCCGCGAATTGAGTAGGATTCATGTATCGTTGGATAGTTAAATGAGTCGTTTTCAAAACGAATAATTAAAACAGTGAGCCTCAGGATCAACAATGCGATAGTGATACTTATTTTAGGTATTACCCACATACATTACATACGTATAAGCGTATTTTTGTGCATGAAGTTAAAAATCCTTGTTCACAACGAAATCTTATAGCTAATATTACAAATGGCGCTTAAGACAGTATAATCATGTACTTAACGTATTTGTTATAAAATTGCTATGACCATCTTTTCACCTATGTTTTTTTTTACTTTAAGGTCTGAATATTACGACTTTGTTTGGGTTGAATGTTTCGGCTACTAAAAAAATAGAAAGTAACGGATAAGTTAAAAAGTATTAAACAATCATTATAAAAAATACACATAATACTTATTCAGAAAGAACAACACAGCACATAGAACATTTTAGTACATCATTATTACTATATAAGGTCATGACATAAAACTATAAGAACAAAATAAAACTAGTTTTAAGATTTAATTAAAACGCTTATGAATAATGCAGATAAAATCTATGAGTCAGGTCTGTTGTTTAGATTGTGGTCTTCGTTTAAGAATATATTGGTTTAATTTGTTTTATCAAAACTGAATACTCCTGTATAGATGAAGCAGAGACTAAAATTTGATTCGCTTTCACCACTTAACTTTGTACGTTAAATATTTATTGTAATGATTCAAATAGATGATGGTATTAAATAAACACATACAGCATAATTCATTTAAATGAAATTGTTTTATAAAAATCTCAGCGTGAGAAACTAGAAAAAAAAATATGAAAGAGAGTTTTTCTTTATTTTTACATTTATGAAAAAAAAAATTCAAAGCGTAATTTGTCAGGAATTATGTATTTTCAACCAATTACGAATACTTACTTCATATTTTCATATTTATTGGTCTGAACTCTTCTTAAAATAGTATTATCTTCAGTCTCCGATCGACTTATAATCTGGTCACATGACCAAGCTACTGAATCATTTAACACTTCATAATTTTAGATATAAAAATTTAAGACATGTTATAAAGATATTACACCTTATTATGTCGAAATCAATTCCCCGTTGAAATTGACAGTTATCTTTTAAGGTGGCCATAAAACAACCATTACGTGGCCCATTATCTCAATATACCAATTAAGGTCAGTGTTACGATTTTGTAAACGGGTGTTGAACGTTGCTCGTAAGTACGACATAAAGTGGGATTTAATGGCCCAGCTGACTGTACGGCGGGGGATTCCCTACACTTTCTGGCTTAGGAGCCGCGAACTTTCGGGTCATAATAGGTACTGAGATCTTGACCTTTATGTCTGTTTCTCTAAACGTTTCTATAGGTAATCTTCTAGGTTGCTCGCTCAACATTCCAGATTTTTTATTTAAAATCTAATTCCGTTTATTTGAAATCTAACTTTTGATGTTTCTGCGAAATAAGAACTGCAAAAATTTCAAAAATCCTTTAACAAAAATAACACTATATAACAGTCTTGTCAGATCTGAACTTGAATATTGTAGTACAGTATGGTCTCCTCAGTACAATGTGCACGCTTGCAAGCTTGAGCGGGTTCAAAAACGTTTTGTTCATCATCTATCATATCACTGCAATAAGGCTAAGGATTTGTCTTCTTACTCTGCCCGTTTAAATTATTTTAAAATGTATAGTCTAAGTGAGCGGAGACTGCTACTAGACCTAACTTTTCTGTACAAATTAATGAATGGACTCTTGGATTGCCCTGATTTGCTCCAGCAGATTAATTTTAATATTCCACGAGGTTTACCTAGACCTTCTCGTTATTGTTTATTTGTTCCAAAATCTTCTAAGAGCAATCTTGGACAACATTCGCGTCTTAATCGTTTTCAAACCCAACACAATTCTTTTTCAAAAAAATGTGATCTTGACTTATTTGGACTTACTCTACAAAAATTCAAAATTACCGTGCTTAACACTATTAAATGATTATGTTCTTCTTACTTAACTGTTTCTTATGAAAATTTAAATAAGTTCCTAATAAAAAAGTTCAATGATGTGTTGAAATAGTTCCCTTACATTTGAGTTTGGAAAGAGTAAATTTGTAATTTTATTTTGTGTACATTTATTGCTTCTTTCTCTCGTGCATGCTGTGGTGACCTATAATTGAGGCAGCGCCATAATTTTTTCATTATGATATCCTATACTGTATCACTACCAATGTTACGGTGTATGCTTTGTTGGACGTTCTTTTGAATAAATAAATAAATAAATAAGATAATTTCATAAAGTATTTTATCATCATGTCTGTAGGAAGATAATTAAGTAGGAATAGGCTGAGTTGAAATTCGAACGATATTTGACTAATTAACTCATAGGCAAAAATAGGTTTATTTAAATTGCGATTTAAAAATATAGTAGAAATGAAATATGTAGTATTTTTATATAACTCCAATAATGTCAAACATATTGCGGCATTCTTTTTTAAATCAGACTTGTCATCGCAAAAATATACTGTGTAAGCTAAATAGACCATGACTATTTTAGCCTCATGGCTTCTTTATCTGTCTTAGACCAAGTTTAATAAAGTTATTTGTATGTAGACAGCAGTGTATCCGTCGCGTGACTGTCGCAGAAATTCCTGGCGTAGTTGTCTTGTGCTAAACTATACATCAGCTATTTTTAATAGCTTTCGTCAACGCTTCTAAATAACCTTAAGTATAAAAATGATGTACATATATATGCACATAAGAACTTAGATACTATATTATATTTCGTTGACGTAGATAAGTAAATAAAAATTGGGCTTTTTCAACATAATTATTCGCGCGTTATTTCAAATGATTTTATGTGCATCACTTCCGTTGCCTGCAAAAATTTTACTTTTAACGCAAAAGCAGTAGATATAACTTAATAATATTTTCTTCTGTTGTCCTTTGAAATTTAGTTCTGTATCATATAGCTAATTGCCCTGATAGATATACGTTTTCATATCCAAATTTATTTGTTTATATAAAAATCCCATAGTATAAATCAGTTTTAATTTTCTTGATTTTTTCAGTTTTCTGGACAACTTTCCAATTTTTTTTTTTACTTTGGTCACAATATAAAAAAATACGATCAAAAACGAATAATGTCATCGATCCAATCGCTTACATGTAACACGCTTACTAACGTATAGCATTTAACTTTTAGTTATGTAGATTCCGTCTCGATAAGTGAATTAATTTTTAATAACAGTTTACTTGATTTAAAAAAGCTGAATCTAAAAAAAAATCGCCCCTATACCAATGCGGTATATTATGGTTTTTAGATCAGGCACAGAAAATTTAATAATTCATTTGAATAACAAGTCTGGCAGCTTACACAGCTTACAGGCATTTAGGGCGTGTATTATCCTACTTCCTACTAATATTATAAATATGAAAGTGTGGATGTTTGGATGTTTGTTACTCAATCACGCAAAAACGGCTTAATGGATTTGGATGAAATTTGGCATGCACGTTGTCAGGGGTACTGAGAAGGACATAGGGTACTTTGGATTCCGAAATTCCCGCGGGAACACCGAAATTACCGCGGGTGAAACCGCGAGCACTGCTAGTGTATAATAATTTAAGAACTGCGCAAGCAAATCGGAGGTCGGATCGCGTAAATAGCGATCTCGCGTACAATCCTACGTACCTACCCCGAATCGCGAACTGCTTGCTATGCGGGGCACCGAAGCTCACCCGAGATTTTTCCCGCAGCGTTGACAGCCAACCGCCTCGTAACATATTGTTGGGTTTAACGAATACCAAATTATTGTAAGAACCTTGACGCTTGCACAGTCTTGCGCTGTGGCGTGAATTGCGTATTATAAAGCATACTATGGACATTCGGCGTAGGCGGGTGTGGGTATTTATTGCTTAGATACTTAGAACTTAAATAGGTAATTCAATGACGTTTTAGGAGATTTTTTACTCATTGATAATGTGAAAGTTTGTGACGATGGTTGGGTGTTTGTGATCAATAACGCCAAATGACTGAACGGATTTGAATATATGTTGGTACTTGGCATAGATATAGATATTTTTTTTATTAAAAAGAGTTCCACAGAAAATGCACAAATTAACTTTTGATACATAAATGTTCTGGAAAGGTCATGTAGCGTAACAACACTTGTCTTGTTGGTACCTAATAATCCTCTCTGAAACGGCTGGGTTGCAGATTTTAACAGGACTCTCACTTGGCAGATAGCTGATGTTATAAGGAGTAACTTAGGCTACTTTTATTTTAGAAAAAATAGTTCCTACCGGAATTCCGAAACTCACGTGGGTGAGACCGCAGGGCACAACTAGTCCTTATTAATATAATAAACGCGAATGTTTGTATGTATGGATGTACCTATGGATGTTTGCTACTCTTTTACGCATAAACTACGGAATGGATTTTAATGAAACTTTACAATAATATATTTTACCTATAAGTAGATCAGAATAATACAAAGGGTAGTTTTTATCCCAAAATTCCCGCGGGATCTCCGAAATTGACGCCGGTGAAACCACGGGGACCAGCTAGTATGAAATAAATTCAGTGATGGAACACATAATAATGTATATGGAACTTCTATTTTAATAATGCATGTATACCTAGGTAGGTACATAAAAATAACTGAATAAGCGAATATACCTGGATTCACATGTTGAAATATTTAATTATTATTTTGTTTCTGAGGAACCATAATATGAATAGGTTGGTAATCGCACAAAATATCACACACTTAATTAAAAAATGCGCCTACATTGTTTTTCAAGTAGGTAGTCAGCTACGCGTAATGAGCACATGAGTCTACACACACTTTTGTTCACGTCCACATCGTACCAAAACAATACTAGTAGTTTGTAACTGACTTTTTTAAATGAAAACCTGTTTGGATTGTACGTACTCGCTCAACTTACGAATTTATTTGATTAATGACATATTTGGATACAAGTATAGGTTGCAAGTGGGCGGGCCACTCGCTTATCGCCATGAGCAATCGTTGACAGCCACTGATATATCACGTAATAATGCTCAGGCACATAATAGAGATGATATTTTTTACATAATTTTCTCGTTACATCCACAATATTATTAATTACTGGTGACGAGTTAGGTATACAATTTTCCGACGACATCTAGTACTGCTGCCTACATATTATCTTTTGATTACAGCATAATATGAGTAGGTATAGTGAAGCATTTTACAGAAATAGTGGATACTTCCATTTTCATTGCGTTTTATATTTTTAAGGCTGTATAAATTAATAAGTTTTTCTTCTTTAAATTTAACAATTGTTTTTATTACCTTTAAATTTCTTTAGATTTCTTTAAATTTCTTTAAATTAAAAATAAATCTAAAATTCTAAAAATTCTAAAAGTTTCTTTAAATTTAACAATTGTTTTTATTACATAACATGTTGTTGTTCGGTGCGTAAAAAGCGACGACCAAGAAAAATTCTACTCTATATTTGATTTAACTAGTTCATTTATTTAAGTAAATATAGGTACAGTTTTTTTTCGTTTTAGAATTAAAAAAAAAAAAACCTTTTTACCTTATTCTGGTCGTCAACAACAATAATCTTTTGATATTAAAATGAAAGTTAATTTTTACTACCAGTTACTAATTTAATATCAAACTGACATAAAAAAGCCACTTATTTAAATAGTTGCGAACACAACACTCCTTTATGTTTAATGCTCCCAGAGATAGCTCACTTACAAGATTTCGTATAAAGAATTTAATTTTAATTAAAGATATTATTTGGATATGTTAATATTTAAGTCCCACGATGTATAGAATGATAGATACCAACGTAAAATGTATTAAACCACGGCTATATCTTAAGACTGTATTTTTTTTTCACAGTACTCAAATATTCTCAACGATAGTAGGTATAACTGTTTCGCTTTTGTTAATAAGTAAACGCATTAGTATTAACAGCTAGATTATGTCGTTTACTTTGTTATCTTACAGGCAAGTTTATTCCAAGCCACACATAGGTAGTGTCACCGTTGCTAAGTGGCCAGTTACATCACTGTACTATTTAATAAACCTTTGCATTAGTTACAGTTTGCTATCTATGGAGCCAATTTGAAAAAGAAGATCCCTTTTAAATTGCTTGCGATTTCTTACAGTTTCTTTCGAGTTCGCAATCATTATTTGATAGAGATTCGGTCTTATAATGTTGCCTTTGGGACACGAATGTATTGGTGCGTATTTTTTATAGTCTTTCACGATTCACACAGACCGTTTTACTGACAAAATTTGCTTGATTACTTAAAGACTTAGAAACATCCGCTTTTTTCCTTTTTTCTTAATTAACTAATTTAAAATATTTTATGGTTTTAACGTTATTAAAATTTTAAAAAACAAATATTCGTTTAAAAGAATCATTTTGAATGTAGACGTGGATAGACAAATATACCTACTCACTTTTTTTTTTCAAATATGACGAAAACCGGTAGCAACGGACGGATATATTAATATAGCTCTATCTATTCACAGTGCCCTAATGCGATGTTATCAGCGGTTAGACGAAGGGTCCGCTCAGACGAGCGTTGCGGCAAAGTGGAACTATTTATATCTTCAACGTAACGGTGGAGGGGTCCCTTAAAATGACAGATCGGATGGACAAAACGGATTCGTAGCATCTGTAACTTCGGAAACCTTTTATTTTAATTAGAAAAGTTTTTAAACTGCGTACCTATTTATTTCCTCCTTTTTTGTGTCTGAAAGCGACTTCTTTAGTCAAGGTACTTTGTTTAATCAGGGAACTACGACTTGCGTGTAAAACCTTTTATCTTGATCTATGTTAGAAGTATATATACATTATACATGATATAAAATAATACAAAACAAAACTTCCAAACCTCCCATTAACCTACATTTAGCGTCAATTCGATAGCAACACACTTTATTTATTGTGAGAAGTCGAAACATAATTTTAATGTCGCCGCGCACTATGTGACAAACAATTTTGTATTTCTATGACAGAAAACTATGCCAGCACATGAGGATATAGACACGCATTCATTGAAAACAGATGCCTTATATGCATTTAAGTAGTTGTAAATGCTCTTCTTTGATAGTTTATCTGTTACATTAGCTAGCTCTCAACAATAATGCACGTTGCATTAACTTCAGATTATACTACCTATATATAATATGTACTTATCTATTTACTTAAAAGATTATGTTAATGCAGCTCAAACTAATTTTAAAATATTTTTATTTGTTTCAGGTAAAGAACTTGGGATTCAGTTCTAATATCATCTTCCAATACCTAACCCAAACATTCCTTAACAAATGGTCAGTAGGTAGGTATTCAGATTGCAACTAGATAACTAATTAATTTGCATATATTTGTAGATATATTAAATTACATCTTCACATACTTATTATATGTACATTACATTTTTTGTACGAATAACCGTATATACTTTCATATACATTTAGTAAAAACCTGTATTTGTAACTACAAACAGACTCTTCAATTTTATTTATATGTATAGATAATAATATTTTGAAGGTGTAGACTGTAGAATGATATTAAAATGGCAGATAATATCAGTAATGAAGAACGAACGGACGGACAGACGGTGGCTTATCTTTGTACATTTATTACAAACACAAAGTCCCCAGTGCAATGTATGCAGCAGAAAATCTTTTACCAACTGCATCTAGAAAAAGGCAAAGCGTTGAACTTTTACCTACCTACACAAAAGCTCTCAGGTAAGTATGTCATGTACGTAGTCTCGTCTATAGAATAGAATAGTCTTATCCGTGCGAGACAGTCATAGGTGTTTGGAAGGAGTGCGAAAGGGACGGGCGTATGCAGCTCGCTTGCTCCTTGGAGCTCAGCTGTCTGGCCCAAGCGGTGATGTTTGAAACACGGGACAGGCGGAGCTTAGCTACAAATCACTCAATGTCACATTTTGACACTTGAGATATTAGGTCTTTTTTCTATAACGCCGCCACCTCTTATTTCTTGGTAAGCTTTTAGGTAGGTATCCGACAATCTCGTGTACATATCTACTGAAAATGTTTTCCCTTAATTAGATTTTTGCTGGATAACTAGATACCTATAGCTACAAAAAAAAAAGTTTTATCTAAATTACAGCTAAATTAGACGAATAAGAAAAATATAGCCCATAATTTGTTTATGACTGCACATAACACTACCTATAAGATGAGAACGCACTGTGCAAGAAACGGATAATTACCATCATAAAATTCAAAAAACATTCATATAAACAAAACTTATTTAGGTAGGTATGTAGGTAGTCAAATCATTGATGTGACAAGCTTAACTTCACAAAGTTGACATCTACTTATTTATGGTTAATCTAGCCAAGTCATGGTTCAGGAAATCCCTTATATTGCTCAAACAGGCTCGTAAAAGGTTTGGCCGAGTGACGCGGACGTCTCAATTCGGCTCGTGTTGTAGTAATCATATTTTTACAGTCGTATTATAGCCGTAATAAATAACCAGAAAACAAAAGGTGGTTGGGTGCAATAGGTTTAAATTGGACGACACGCCGGCTGACCACGGTTTTATTAGTTCACAATTTTTGTTTTCAAAAAAATACTACTAAAAACTGTTTTATGATAATATTGTTAAAATTGTTACTTACTGTAGGTACACACGGTTTAAAATAAATAAAAAAATGTGTTTGCGTAATAATTGCGCAACTTTTGCATTACAAAAGAAATTATCACAGTGATTGTTTGACTAAAAGGTTCTTCAAAAAAAAGATTTTTTCTTTCTTAATAACAGTTTCTTTGCTTGGCAGATGCAGCAGAACATGCCTTTTTAATAGCCACTTCTAAACAAGTCTTGAAAATAACGCAACATGTCCAAACAATTAGAAGTTGGCATTGTTATGAAAAACAATAGTCCCAATTTTTGTTTATACGGTTATTTCTTGTTCAAATCTTGTACAATTCGACCACAGGCCACATGGTCATATCCCGGTTACACTCATAAACGGAGCTTACCAGGGAAATATGGAGATATGATATATTCTAAAAAAAATATTTTGATATCTATTCAGCGGTTTTAAAGTTCACATTTTGATGAAGGCTTATTGGTATTTTTGTATGACAGATCTTACGTCAAGTATTGTAATTTGAAGCAAAGTTGTAAATATATAATATATTTATGACGGCTATTGTTTTTCTAAGTTATCGTTACTTTTTTTTCTAAAATTTATAAAAATTTACTTACATTGATAAAATAGTTTCATACAAGGCATTATTTAATTTTCGGAATTCGAGACATAGATTTATTTGCATTCTTTTAATTAATAAATTTATAAAATTATTTTTCAAACAAAAAATGTTCCATTGAATGTTTCAACGCAGATATTAACCGCAGTGTCCAAGAGATTAATTGGAGAATATACCAATTAAAATACTCAACAAAACCAGATTACTCATCTAGAGAACAATTTTTCATAAATAGATACAATGAAGGCGTAAGAATTCGTTACGTTACATTCCGTTTTCTAAATATTTTTTGAGTTTATACTTGAGTTATATATTATACGGCTGTTCAAAAATTGTCTTCTGTATAATCGTCAACACTGACCTGGTGGAGCTTGTATTTTTATATTATTTACCTACTTCTACTAGTAGACACCAATAAATTTAGGGAAGCTATCTTAAAAACTACTTAATTACATTTTACATTTCAATTTATAATATTTATGTGATTTGCTCAGTTGACATTTTTTATAAATATGTAACTACACGAAAACTAATAAAGATTTTTTTTCTTAATTATCATCATTCTGACCACAAAGAAAAATCCCTATATAATAACTAGACAGGCAACGTAGGTGGGGAGGGCGCGCCACGAAAAGAAACTATGAGAAAATACTCATCTATACTATAATAAAAGAGTAGAATCTGCGATTCTGTACATTGAATATTTTTATCTAAAATTGAGAGGGGTGATAAAAGAAGAGTAACCAAGCACAAAAAAAAGTTTTCAAAATTCTTTTCTGTCTGTCTGTCTGTTCGCGATAATCTCCGAATTTACTGAACGGATTGTCATGCGGTTTGCACAGGTAGATTAAACTTAGCCTGGAGCTACATATAGGCCTTGTGTCATTGAAATCGGATGTCGGGAAAAAAAAAAAATTGTAAAAAACCTTTCGCGCGGCACAGCTAGTCCTTTCATATAACTTTATTTGCTGACGTACCTATATCAAATCATTTTTGTACACTATACCATCCGCAGTCTATTTTCGATAACAATGTCAGTAAATACCACTGTTACGTATACGTAATCAAATGACGTTTAAATGGTCATGTGTTTGAAGCGGTGGCGACACTGGTTCTCATTTGTTTTATACTGAGATGATGCCCTTCTGTCTACTATGTGATTCTCCTCAAGTCTCCTAAATGTTAGACCTCCCGTATTGGGAATTAAATTCAGATAGAGAACAGGATAAAAGGGCTCGAACAGTTCTCGCCAGGTCTACGCTGACAGTCCAACTGAGGTTATCGGTACACGGTTGCAATATAGCTAGACATAGCCTGACGAAGGTTTTCTAATATAGTCGCCCCCTGCAGTGAGGAGCTAGCGTGATGGATGGCTACTATATTGAAAAGCAATAGGTAACAGTGTTTGTCTTTATACATTGTGTGCGGTCACGCGAGTATTAACCAGATTATCGTTATGTGTGGGATCTTATTTGATTAAATAAATGGAGTCATTGAAAAGGTAATCTACACTAACATCCGGTGAACAGATACTTAGCTAATGGGATAAGTTTAACACAAATTTTATTACCGAAATAAATTAGTTACCAGTATTTCTGGACTCTACAATAATAATTATGTAGAGTAAGGAATTATTAACGTTAGATACTGTTAATGTTTAGGTACAAAGTGAGAATTTATAAAATATTAATGGAAAACCAAATCCGAAACTACTTGGAAAAGCGAAAAATGCACAAAAGAGTCTCAGGACCGATTTTGATAAAAAACAAAACTCTACACTCAGACTTACAAATACAAGCCAGCAATTGAATCGGTTGATTGTGAAAAAAAAAACACTTAATATTAATTACCATCCCATAGTGATGACTGATGTCAAATGTCGAACTGAAAGAAAGGCTTCATTATTAAGAAAATAATGATAAAAAAAAATTTAATCGTAAAGTAAAACCCTGAGAAACGAAAAAAAACACACACACAACAGTGAATTATAGTGCAGAAGATAAACATAATATTACAGTTAGTATAAATTTGGATATTAATGCTAAACCGACTGTAAGTATATTTAAAATTTCTCCTTTCATATTAACGTTCGTTTTAATTGACAGTGTTACATTTACAATTAATTCAACTAAAATAGTATATTATTTGGTTGAGCTTTTATATTGTCTTACCTTGTATTTATAGCTATTTAGTCTCGCCAGTTTTGTTTTATGGTAGCTAAATGTATGATAATAATACAATAAGATTTATATATCGTAACTAAACATAATGAGCATAATATTAAGGTTTATGCAAAATAGTTGAGATCATTATAGAAATAATTATAAGTAAAAATATAAAATATAGTTGTATGCCTATTTATTTTATTAATAGGTACGTAGCTGTAAATTAATTAAGCAATGTTAGTGTACGTATCATTATTATTGTTTATTTATGCTTGCTGGCTTTGCGGTTTGTTTTTATCCATTTTTTATAATGTATTCACAGTACAATGTCATTGCCTCTCACATAGGCAAGATAAAAAAATACATATTTTTCAACGGAAAAATCCATTCACACTTTTAGCTTTCGTCTTTATATAAATATTTAGAATTATCTGTTCATTGCGGTGAATTCATTGCGATTATCTAAAATATAAAAATCTCGTGTCACTGCTGTGTTTGTTATCGAACTTCTCCGAAACGCCTTAACCGATTTTTATGAAATTTTCTCTGTATATTTTCCAGGTCTGAGAATAGGCTGTAGGCTATTTTTTATACCCCTAGGTGATAAGGGTGGCTACCCAGATTTCTTGTTGTTTTTGACAAAATTTTACTTTGGAGTTCCTGCTGGAATTCCGAAACTCACGTGAGTGAAACCGCGGGTCATAGCTAGTTATTTAGAAAAATTATTTTAAAATTGAAACTAAAAATAAAAAATATTTTTAGACAGGCATGTGACGAAAGAGATTATTCCTTCTTGAACCTTTATAGAACCGAATACCCACATTATTGTCGAACATATTTATATAGTATGAATGGGTCGCAAGTGACAGAAAATAGAATTCGATTTCAATCGTCTTGGAAGGGAGTAGACGATCTGAATATTTACACATACGAGTAACGAACCTTATTGGGGCACGTCTGTGTATTGAAGATAACTGTTTAAAAGGAGATAATGCGGTCCCAACAATCGTTAACAGGTATTTAATGTTGTTATTCAAAGTTATACTGAACCAACTACCGGGTTCTACTTGCATGAGGTAGTTGTGCTGTTTCTTGAAATTTTCGAATGTAACGGTCACTAACTCGATGTTGGTTATGTTAGTTTGAAAATTCAATGGTAACAACGAGCAACGCATCGATGTTAGTTTGAAAATTCAACGGTGACAGCGAGCAACGCATTAATGTTAGTTTGAAAATTCAACGGTGACAGCGAGCAACGCTGTAATCTTAGTTTGAAAATTCAATGGTGACAGCGGGCAACGCATCGATGTAAGTTTGAAACATAGAACAAATAAATTGATTAGAGAGTACAATATGTGAGCGGGGTAGGAGCGAGAGCAAATGCTCTTTCATACTAAACTAAGTTAATGTCCCTTCTATCTGTTATTTTCTGTTCTTTGGTTTGAAAATTCAATGGTGACAGCGAGCAACGTAGTGATGTTAGTTTGAAAATTCAACGGTGACAGCGAGCAACGCTGTAATCTTAGTTTGAAAATTCAATGGTGACAGCGGGCAATGCATCGATGTTAGTTTGAAACATAGAACAAATAAATTGATTAGAGAGTACAATATGTGAGCGGGGTAGGCGCGAGAGCAAATGCTCTTTCATACTAAACTAAGTTAATGTCCCTTCTATCTGTTATTTTCTGTTCTTTGGTTTGAAAATTCAATGGTGACAGCGAGCAACGTAGTGATGTTAGTTTGAAAATTTAATGGTGACAGCGAGCAACGCACTGATATAAATTAAAAAATTCAATGGTGACCGCGAGCAATACATTTATATTAGTTTAAAAATTCAATTGTGACAGCGAGAAACGCACTGATGTTAGTTTAAAATTCAATGGCAACAACAAGCAACGCATTGACGTCAGTTTCAATAAGCGATGATACTTAAGTAACAGCAACCGATTCTGATATCAAATTTGCTCATAAGGGATTTGATTTATGCACTACAGCAGCACAATGTGTAAACAAAGTGAGCATGAAACTATAAGTGATGTTTTATATACAAAGCTGATAATCGTATTTGGTCGCAGCCACTACAAAGTCCAGTGTTCAAAGAAAAACAAAGGGGATTACTCATCCCGCCGCGCGCTGCACGAACTCAGTCTGAGAACGCTCGTAGCGCCGCGTCGCACGTCACGCCTCGCCTCCGAGCCGGTAGCGTTAGCAGGCTTGTGTGAATACCACCTTATTCACTACAACATAAAATTTTAGAACAAGTTTTTTATTTTAATTTCTCAAAGTATAAATGGAAAGATTTAAGTGAAAGGACAGTTATTAGTCAATTTTATATATTTTCATATCCAAAATCAACAGTAAAGTATTTCTTATAAAAACATACTTGCAGGATTAAATATTAACATTTATATCTAACCGAATGTTATAACATAATTAAAAAAACATTGTATATTTTTAGTAAAAATTTAACACTTTAACCGCCACATGATACACAAAACGCAAACTAAGTAAGGATCCATCCTGGCTGTCCGTACCCACCCTAGTGTAAGACGGAGTACAGAGAAAGTTTGAGTGACGTGCCCCCACCACCGCGCTCTCCCCAAGCGAGGATTTATGGCGCCATATTGGATTGGGACAAGATGACACGAGGCCCGGATAATTTGGGCAACGGTATCACGTGACGGCCCCCGAACTGTGGAACGGCACTTTAATTATGATATTCGGTAGTCTATTTCGTTTCAAGTTCACAAATGTTCTGCCGTTAGCTAGAACTTTAGTGATTGTAGATCTAGTACAATGTAATATAATATGTTATAATATTATAATAATTTGCGTTACGTTGTTATGGCTAGTAGATTTACTTAGAAAATTATTTATTGAGTTAAATTTCTTGTTAGGTAAGATAGGTAATTAGGTATAGGTTTTTTTTTGACCCAGGGCAAATACATCATGCATACCACCGCTCTCGGGTCGGAGCGGTGGTTATGTGGGACTCCGCCCTAAAAAGGGCGACCTATCCACTAAAAACCCTGAGGTGTTCCTTCCTCCTCGGCGCCAAGCGTCGGAGCCACGGGAATCGCTTGCGCATGCACCTACCTTAACTTTTGAATTGAAACGCCTTTGAGAAAGAGCAATATATTTTTGGGATGGTGTCGTTCTCCTTACTATAATGTCGTTATTCTTCTAATATTATAAACGCGAAAGTTTGTAAGTATGTATGGATGGATGGATGGATGGATGTATGGATGGATGGATGGATGTTTGTTTGTTACTCTTTCACGCAAAAACTGCTGGATGGATTTAAATTAAACTTTACAATAATATACCATATACACATCAGATTAACACATAGGGTACTTTTTATCCCGGAATTCCCGCAGAAACTCTGAAATTAACGCTGATGAAACCGCGGGGCACAACTAGTGGTCGTATAAGTACCTACCTACCTATGAGTTATTCGTGAAGATAATTTTTAAGCAATCCAACCGAAGAGGGGTCAAAGAACTTTTTGTTGTATTTTTTTTGTTTTAATTTAGTCACGTGCCCGTTTCTTTTTTAAGCCACAGAGTTCGTTGCAGGAAAAGCTAGTAGCATAGCATGATTACTTACGTTTAAAAAGTTAATAATGAAATGAAATGTGCTATAAACAAAGTTGATTCGTTAGTTGAGTAATAAATATACAACGGTTGCACGCACTCGCGCGCCGCGTTTAATGTCTTGACACGCATGCACTGTTTGGCGTGCCAAAGCCCATGCGTCTACGCAGGCTCGTGCGAACTGATGCAAAACTATTTTTTTTTAGTCATAAAATACATCGTCCATTTTAACAAACCTACCTCCAGCTAGACGAAACACTAACACTAACTACTAACAATAACGAAATGGCACTAAAGTAATAACTCATATATGAAACAAGGTCGTCATCCAACTGTTACTAAACATTCGAGAGTGCGAATGCGGCAAAAACAGAAATCTCGTTAAGATGACAATTTATGGGTTGTTTTTGCTAAATGAAAACAGTCGCGGGCTGTGAACTAAGCAGACCTTTTTGATTTTCTTAATGGAATCTTTCCGTTTGGGATTTGTGTCGAGCGATGCGTTAACTTCTCCGGCTCCAACAATACTTAACTAGTCACTATAGGTACCTATACCTTAATACCTACTTATGCTGGGTGAGTACGTACTATTTTTGTATTTATAGGTTATTAATTGTTTATATTCCATAAATAAGTAAATAGATGTTTAGCAAAAAAAAAAACAAAATTAGAGCTCTGTTGATATTTTTTTTTTTTGCTTGGACAACGGCACCCTCAGCCCCGTAACGTTGATATAAAGTTTCTTTGTAATATGGAATCCACCCGGAAGCGTTTCATGATTTATGACAAAACAAATTTTTATTTTCATTCCTCTTCGTTCATTGTTTTTTTTTGTTCCGGTTTTTTTATCATTATTATTTTACCACAATTTCTCTCTTGCTCTCAGTAAAAAATTCGTTGTGGAAAGTAGCTTTCGCTTTAGTGAGAATGGAAAATGGACGGGAAAATAAAAGTGTATAGCAGTCACATATGTGCAGAGAGAAACTTTAGCTTTATGACCACTCGCCGTGCAGACTCCGCGAGTACTTACCTACCTATAGGGGTTAACTCAAAATGCAATTTCAAGTTATCAAAACTAAAACCTTTTATTCGTATAAAGTCAGATTTTTAAAGATATTTTTAAATATTCCAAAAATAAACCTGATTCACAACTTACTAAATGTATTAAAATAGAAAAATTACTGTTGTTTGTTTATCTCCTATGCGCTTCTATTTAATTTGTCTGATTGTGATGAAACTTTGGTGCGTGCGCTAGAAAAGATTTTGAAGTTAAAACGATAAATTTCGGCCACCACTGGTAAAACTATAAATACTTAATAATGAGACTATCTACTTACAGCCCCGAAGCAGTCACCTCTGCTGCCTCAGAAGGCTTACGAGGTATCTACTTACATAGGTATATTTTTTCCTATTATCACAAATTCGATACATTCGAATATCGAATAATTCATTTTCGGAACCACTTAGTGGGTGGTTACATGTAGAGAGCACTTAGTAAGTTATTTGTTTGTAATGTAGACGCGTCTTGAGTCCAGCCGACACCCACCCCCGTTGGGCCAGGGCTCGGATCCGGGAGACTCGAGCGGCGCAGGGGCGAGTAAGTACGCGCCACTTCGAGTTCTTTTTGTCCCGTTTTCCTGTCACGCTTTCCTTTTCGGATGTTTATATATATGTTTGTATATATGTATATATATATAGGTATACAGGTAAACAAGCATCACGATCTAGCATTCCCGTTACGTTTACTTTTTAATGAATTATTATAAATTAAAAAAATATTTATTCATTTACTTACCTTTTTATTTATTATCTGAATCTAATAAAAATATCACCAAAAATTCGGCGCCATTAGGTTTTTAACTAGTGCGCACCCTGATAGAAATATTGGGGCTTGTTCTGTAAATTTCGCGCTCGAAAGTTCCCCATCAGAGATCGGCCACCACTCACCAGCAATGGGAATGTGGACTAATTTTTATTTTTTAGTCCGTCTTGTAGATTATTAAAAAATATTGGACACGTATTTTTTCTTCTTTTACGTAATCAAAAAATAACGACGATATATTGAGTTGAAATTCCGCGTGACGTCACTATTCTGACAGTTTGTATGGCGGTTTTAGCGGTTAGTGACGTCACGACCCCCTCACCCTAAACTTTAATGCGCTTTCTCTCTGTATATTTTAATTTATTTGAAAAAGCAAAAAATACGTGACTATTGTTTTTTTATTTTCTAACTGACGGACTAATTAGAATTTTGATTTTCAAAAATAGTTGACATCCCTATTCTACTACCGGTATTCGGTAGACCACCATATTTGGTCAGTAAACTCTTCTGTTGGGACTTAATTGGCACCGCGGCGGGGTCGGTCACTGCGCCTGCTGGTCACTGATACCTATTGAGTTGACAACACATCTTTTGAGCACTGATCCTGCGAAATTGTCTTCGAAAATAACTTTAATCTAACACAATGAATTACACAAACTAGATATACCTACTAATAAGTACACCCGGCATATCTAAATAAACATTTGTATTTTGTTCCAAAGAAAGTTTGTTTATTTACATAATAAATAAATAAATAATAAAATTGTTTTTTAATACAGTTGCTCAAAAAGTGGCGTATTGCAGGGACGTTTAGCGTTCGGGATGTGGGCTATTACATACTCGAGCTTTTTGTTTACCTTTCCCGAACTCGTGCGTTCTCTTTGCCAACTGTCAAATGGCGACACGACTTTGACACACTTTTTTGCATTGCGAAACCTACGTTTCGCATTACTAATACGACTAGCGCCATCTCTTGATCACAGTTGGAACTTAGTTGAGTTTGTTGTGTTTTTGATATTTTATTAAATTTCTTCATTTTTTTCGCAACTGTATTAAAAATAGTTGTTCAGTACACGTGCGGAACCGTCATTGCAACTAGTTCCGACTGTCAACCCTCACCTTCGGCTGCGCCTCGGCTCGGGTAGACATTTGTCGGAACTCTTTGCAATGACAGGCTTTCCGCACTTATAATGAAATATACTATATTGCCATCAGAAAGGTGTACAAAAAAAAAACTTAGCCAATTATTATATAAGTATAATTATTATAGGCAAAAGCAAGTGATTCAGCTTAAGCAGCTCGTGACCTAGGTCCCGAAAAGCGCTGGTTTTCAATCACTCCCCTCTGGAGTACAGAGGGCTCATGCAATTCAGAACTAATCTGTGGAAATACCAACATTAACTATGAGGATTAAAATAAACTACAGTAACAATAATATTCTCAAATTTTCTACAGTTATATGTATTTATAATAATAATGGATTCAAAGAAACTGAATGTATAAAATATGGTGAGTACCTATCCTTGTGTATAAAATAATATGCGCATAAATTTTAAATAATTAGACTAAGCATAAGATTAGGTAATAGGTAGGTAAATATGACTTTTAAAATTAATATTATACGTTAAAATAATTTCACTTTACTACTTTCGTGGATCTATACAGCGTATCGTTTGCATAGGTAGATAAGTAAGTATACTGCGCAGTTTATAACCAATTAATACTTTTAGTTATCATTGTTTGTTTTTGAAAACTTTTGGAAGGAGTGAATGTATATACATACATGGAATGTATTCATATTATCGTAACTGACATAAGACTAAGTATAATTTATAAGTAGTATTAGATCAAGACTCAATTATAATAAAATCATATCATTAAAGTAAATCTACTTTCTGCGATTACGCCTACACGGAGAGAAATCAATCAGACCGAAGAGGTTTCGGTCGTCCTTCGTTGCCCGAAGGATATATTAGTGACACAATATCAGTGACCAGCAGGCACAGTGACCGACCCTGCACGGTGTCAATAATGTGTAAACTACGGGAGAGTAAGTATACTGACCAAATATGGTGCCCGACCGAACACCGGTAGCAGAAACACCTACTGTTGACCAATCTTCGATGAAGAACTTTTCGGTCGCGAACTTTACCGAACAAGCCCCTTTTGTACTTGAATTTAGCAGTTTGGGATTTTAAATTATATTAAAATTATAATATTACTAACTGACCTGGCAAATATTGTTCTGCCAAATAAATTAGGTATCAAAGAAATCAAGTGTATATTTCTTATAATAAATGAAAATAAATCATGACAAATTTTATACGCACTTGATACCAAATACAAAGAGCAGTAGACAAATGCAATAGCAGACAAATGCAGAATGAAATGTCAAAGTGACGCCGATGTAAATAACTTCACGTCAATGAACGACGGTTAAATTATTTGGATATTTGTTCATACAAAAAAACTAAAATAGCGATAAAAAGATGGGGGTGAAAAATATTTTACGACTTATTCTTAAACCTACAAAATAAACAAAAAAGAATTCATTAAAATTGCTCTACATGGGCGTACCGAGGGGGGGCCGGGAGGGGCACCTGCCCCCCTGGATTTAACGTTTAGGGATGTTTGGACTAACTAGGTATGTACTTTTGTCGATAAAAGTTAAGAAAAAGAACTTTCTGCCATTTGCAATAAGTACAATATATATATATATTATGTAGGTAGGGATAAGTTGAACTTTCAAAATAGCTATTGCACATAGGTAAAATTAAAGAATTTATGTTTATTTGACTAGGTGCTTCCCCTCCCTACCCCCCGTTTGTCCAGAACCTGAGTACGCCCATGTCGGTCTAGCCGTTCCGGAGAAGTTCAAACAAAGACATAACCACACGACGTGAGATTTTTATACACCTATACAGATAGATTACAATATTTTGTGTTAATATATAAATGTTCATACCCATACCTCTGATTAAAATGAATTAAGTATTAAGTTTTTAAAGAAATTTAATTATTTATATTGATAAAAATACCTACCTATGTTATCGATAATAATAAAATTGACTTATTTTAGACTTATCACAGTTAAAAAAATTATAAATAGGTAATGTCCTCTCAAATTCGTAAACACACGCGTTTGTTTGTAACGACCTAAATATACAATAGGGAACAAATTTCAATGAAGTTCTCTAATTACTTATTTAATTACTTACTAAGTATACTTTATGACTAGATAGGAAAAAGTGTTTTGTTGTGTGTTTTATATGTATCGTGTCATATAGATAGGTATACCTATACTAGGATAACAAAAACATTCTTTGTTTATTTTAATTAATTTGGTTATGTTTGTGCATTATTGAGCTATTAAAATTTTATACATTTAGCCATTTCTGTTCTCTTTATAACTCTATAGCAACTGTTTTGTTGGTTCCCGCTGTTTCCGCACCGCGTACACTTTTGGTTAGTTTGTTTCGTTTTCTGTGAACGTAATAAATAATAGAAGGACATTCCGCGACTGCTAACAATAAACATTCGCTTTTATATAAAATAGTTGTACTATAACTTTAAGTAACTTTGGAAATCGGAAATTAAGTTCCGAGAGAAAATAAAATTATTTTCTTATTAATTCTTTCGGTTACCTACCAGGACAAAATTTTATATGCATAAGTTAATTTCGTATAGAAAACATGTTTTTTATAAAGAACAGAAATAAAAAAAGTTTTCTTAGACTCACATGTACTAATCTGAATAGACTACAAAATAACGTATATAAATCCAAATCTGTGAGGCAATAAATTATAAATCTTAAAACGACCGTGAAACTGATAACCACAAAAATTAACGATTAAGTATTATGTATGCAGATATGAAGTAACCATTTGATATACAACATTTTGATATTCTATTAACCGATATTCAATCGTGTATTGAAAATATAAAGATGACGCGGCACGTTAAATGATCACTATGTGTTTGGATTCAATTCATCATTATCCATAATAAGGGAGATACTGTCAATGGTTGATACGTTTTTTCATTGATCAATTTCGCGTTTGGCACGCGTGTACGTATATTTATGTGTTCCTGATGAACAGGCTCCATTTAGTAGGGCGAAACTATTGATATCAATTGTAAACGGTTTGATTTATGCTTTCGCAACGTATGATTCGCAGTTTGATTTTTTTTTCAAACGACATGCTTTTTTAATTTCTGTTTTAATAGCAAAGATATACGTAGCATATGTGTAAAGTTATATATACCTACCTATGTCATGACTATATTTATGTACCTAATACTTTTGGTATAAGTGGTTTGAGTTTCAGTCCTCTCAATTGTCATCCTTGCTGGAAAACAGGTTATAATCGAAAAAAAAGTGATTATGAACAATAAAATCTAGAATACGATTCAAAATTCAAACATTATTGCACTACACGATTCGAAACCGTTTATTTTGCTCGCCTCTCGCGGAGGATTCAATTTTATTGGTGAAACAAACGGCGTCAGTGATTTATGTCGTACGAACGTGGCCGAACGATAGCGTGTCACCGGCCCGCCGCCGTGTTCGCGCCTCGCTCTAGAATTTGCTAGAATAATATGCAGCTAAATAGCTATAATGCATTGACGAAAAAATATAAAATTGGTCATGGAATGAAAATTTTGTTCTAAATACAGTTCAATAGATATTTTCTCTCATTGCAGCTGCTTTTTATTGTTGTAAAATATAAGTATTAGATACTGATACTTTTTTCTTATATCGCAAATAGGTGCTAAGGTTTAATATCTTTTCTAATTTCTGTGTAGATTTTGATGTTGGTGATATTGGAAAAGTGTAATTTAATTATTTGATATTAATTATCAAAGCAGCCTCATTATAAGAAAATATACATACGTACATGAAAACGCTGATGATCCACCTTTAATAATTACAAATCTTTAAAAAAGAGTAAAATATACTTTTATAAAATTAGTAACGTCATCCATGTCGATTATCCGACCAAAAAAATGTCTCTTTAAATAGGTACCTACTGTTATATCATCTGACATAATCACAGTTAAAAGATTTATTTAGCATCTAAATAACTCTTTCTTCAAACTTTACCGCTGTTGCATGAAATCAAATTAGGCATACGCAACGAATTTAGCTACCGTAGATAAAAAAAAACAAATAAGTACGTATATATACTTGCTTTTTATGAAAATACCTAAGCAGATGTTCCGATAAAATCTAAAGAAGAATGTGAAAGTGAAAGACCTCTCTACCTCTTTATAATAAACTATTTACTACTTTAATGTTTTCAGCATTAGTACGATAAGTCCGTACCCAACTAACACTGGCAGGTGGAACTTTATTGACTACTGCCCATAGCCACTGACGTTAATCTAAATGGCAAACACTCGTTCACAGATCATTTATCACATTGACGACTATTAATTTGCACGTTTGTATACAAATTCGCTTATTTTTTCGCATCATTTGTCATTGTTAACGAACCCCAACATTCCTTGTTTCACGTTAATCGCACATTGTTTAGGACTCAATGAAGAAATGAAAATAATTTAAAGTCCCATACATTTTTTTAGCAGCGAAGTTTTCAAATTGGTCAACTGTCGTTTACATACGAATAAGGAAATAGTTATACTTAAATTCTATAAATTCTAAAGTAAGGATGCACATTTATTTAAGTACATACCTACCTACTACATGTTGTTAGAAGTTGCCAAACGAAAGGATTAAGGTCACGTATGCTCAATAATCTATTGTGGACACAGCTATGCTTGTTTCGTGACCAGATAACAATAATATTTATCACCAAGCTTCTGAGTTGGTACATTGTTACATAACATAGGTACCTATCTAATTTTACAAAACTGAAAATCATTTTTTATGTTTTCTCCAGTTCATCTAAATTATATAAATCACGTGTCACGTTGTTTGTCCGCGATGGACTCCGAAACTACTGAACGGATTTTGATAAAATTTTGTAACCATTCATAAAATGGTCCAACTTAAAAGATAGGATAGTTTTTATCCCGGAATTCCCTCGGGAACTGAAGGACATAGAGTACTTTTTTCCCGCAACCTCCGCGGGAACTCCGAAATTACCGCGGATGAAATCGCGGGGGACAGCTAGTATTTTATAAAATAACGATCCAATGGTTAAGAAATTAGAAATTTTCGTTTAACTCCAATTTCAAATGGCTCCAAGGCGGGACTGTTTAAACTTTGTTTAAATCATGCGCGTGCGACTAAAATAAACCCTGTGCGATCACTCCTCTGCCACGCCGTAAATTCAACGCTAATTTACTGCCTCACAATGTTATAAATAAATAAATATGCCCCAGTACCCACTACATCCTCGGCTGACACGAAATGCCACCACTTGTAAGGCGCTGTCATAACAGATCCTTTCGTTATGCACTTTTAACGAATAGCTTTTTGCTCTACAATCGACTTATGACTTGATTGTATGTAAGTACTTTAAAATTTTGTCTGTATTTTTAAATAAGTTCCATCATACCATAATAATAATAAGTACTTACATTTGTAATTTCATTGCAAATTTTATTAAAAGACACGTTCATTTCAAACGTACCTAATGATCACTTGACAAAATTATCTCGAATGATAAATTATTTTGCCACTCGCTTGACTTGAGGTGAAAATTATTGAGTGTCAAATGGAATTGAGCAACGAATGCCAACTAAACTGACTGGCACGGAAAATTACATGGTGTATCTTTTTCTTAGATCCTTTTAGATGAGTGCTGTATCAGTGTACTCGCAAAATTTATAAAATAATGACACTGAAAGCAATATTATTTTCTATTGGCTACTTAATGACACTTTGTTCTTAGTACAAAAAATACTTTGATAAAGTTTCATAATTTTAATAATATCTCTTTTCCTGTTGCAGGTCTGCTGGAAGAAATTCCATATAGAATAAGCATGACCCTTGTACATGATTACTTTTATCCTTTCTTTCCTTTTTAAAGTTGTCCTGGTGTGCATCAATTATTAAATAAATAAATAGATATAGTAACGCAGCGTTTATTTTTGTCATATTTGTATCCAAAACAACTGTTTCTTAATTATTTTATTTCTATACATTCTGTGCACGTATGACGTATATACCTACAACTAGAAAGAATTGAAAGAAACTTTGTAAGTAATTAAAAATGTAGACAGCCCATGACCGGGGTCTTAAATAGGATCGCAGTTCAATAATAAGGTCCCGGATGAATTTCGAAATCCGCACTCATCTCGCTTGATTTATAAGGAAGCTTAATTTTACAGAAGTTCCTGGCTCTACTCTGTGGTTTTCGGGTATGCGTTGACGTCAGTCAGTCAGTCAGGACATATAATTTTATGTATAGATAAACGTTATGTACAAATCTGAATGAACACTCAGCAATAGGTATCCTTAATTTTTGTACCTTGCCTGACTGCCCTGAGAATGTTTACTAAAGAAGAAGAAGGGAAAGTTTACCTACTAAATTCTGTATTAAATATAGAGTCAGTTAGAGTTTAAGTTAATAATTACCTACTGGTGTATATGCATCATAGCGGGTTTCAGCAGTACAGCTGTCAAGAAACTGTACCTGTACCTAACCATAGAAGCAAATATAGATTTACCCCGCGGTCACTTTTACGTGGTTATTATGTGGTTACTTCTAACTATAGCTTATGATTAATCGTCAGGAGCTTTCCCTTCTTTTCAGATTATATTAGTCACTAAAGATATGTGAACCTAAATAAAAATATTATATTATACTTAAACTATATATTATGTACCTATTTTTCACAAAACTTTAAAATCATAGTAGTAAAAATACAGTAAAAAGTATAAATATAGTTTTTTGTTTGTACCTAACAACCTATAACTTTTCAACTCTGTTTAACTAGATTAATGATTAAATTGAAAATAAAAGTTTAGAGGCAAATTCTTAAGCAGCTTTTTAGTCGCTGTAACAATGTATCGATAAAAGACGTCGTTTGCCAACGGGCGGGGTTCGCTTTGTGCCAACTATGGCGGGCTCGTTAATGTAGCGTCGTTGCTTTACGTGTGTTTTGTTGTCGAAAAACCGTCGCCGGCGCAGCTCGACTACAGCTATTAGTGATAATATCACACGGCGCATTGCTAATAGTACCATAATGCTACTTAAATAGTGATACCTAGTACCTACGTATGTTTGAAATTTTTTGGTTATCTATGTATTACCAATGGTTCCTAATATTTTTTCGATCGTTTATTAAATATTAGTAGAAACCACTAGGTTTTAAATTCGTCCAGTCTACGGACCACAAGTTGAGATTTTGGGAGTCACAGATGTATACAAAATACCATTGGATTAATTAATAACTAATAATTTAGGTGAATCAATTTAAAGCCGATTATCTTACCATGGAATATTAAAAGAAAAACTTGTTACTTGGTGCGAAATAAAGAACAAAATTCAAATAGTACACGAAGGTGTCCGCTTCAAATCAGATACTCCGCATTACAACGGCCAAAGATGTGTTATCATCCGTACCTTAACATACACCGTGTGTTATACTTACAGCATCCATGTGTGCCTTCCTACGTGAGAAGGGCCCGTCATGTTTTATTTATTCGCGGCCGACTTGTAATAGAGTCGTGCCGTGAGAGCGGCTGCCACGTTTTTTGCCGACCATAAGGCCGTGTATTGAGATGTCTCTGGGCTCTGATGTCTTGTTGCCTGTCTAACTACACTTCGCAGTCACCACGAGTCTTCAACACGACCACCATTCATCTTCCCGGTATCTCGCTAAAAACAAACAAATTTTATAACAGCGCCGTTCAATGAAGCGACATTCATATTTTTGATAATGCATAGATAAATAGGTATATAGCTGCGGAAGAAATTGAAATGTTCTTAATTCGAAAATACTTTACGAGTGATACTGTTATTGTTCTGAGGACGCAACTGTCAATTTTCTTCCTTTATTTCCATTTAAAGAGATTGGGAGATATACAAAAAACCTTTAGAGAATATTTTCTAAGCAAATTTTTCATCAAAAGTCCTTCGATGCGGACAGCTGCAGGAGGATATTAAAAATCCATTCATCACACCGACAGCAAAAAATAAAAATTCAGATTCACACCCGAACACAGCGAGTGGGAAATCTGGAGAGACGAGGAGGTATTTCCATTCTCCAACCACCTTCCCCGATCCGTCAGGGGGCGTTAGGAGATGCCTCCCTTTTGACAGGAAATGATTGTCTAATATTAGCTTTGTTATACGGTTCCTCTTTTGGGATTTGAGCTCGTGTTCTCAGAAGAATATTTTGACTGAGTACATTAGAATACTTTGTATCGATTTTGGTGGGAGGTTTTATCGTTATTACATTTACCTACATTTGCCGTGAAGAATAAAGATAGTTCTAAATATCAGAGCAGTATAATCTTTTCTAAATATAAAACATGGAGTTCAGTAAATGAATAAGAATTTCAGATCAACGGCCTTTGTCATGTGGCGTCTGGCACGAAATTAAAAGAATATTTAAAAAAACTACATATTATGAGAATAAAACTCGCGGAGTGATCATCTGAACTAAATAGTAGCTTTGTTTTGAATTATTTATTAGTGTTATAATTCGTGTCGCTTTCAACATAAGCTTGGTATAAAGAAGTGAATAGTTTTAACCAGGATTAGACGTCGAGCTTTGTATTTTGCTTGTGTTTAATATGTACGTTGTATATCTCTAACCAAATATTAGCTTGACTGATGATTTATTACTAAGAAAATTGAGTATTTTTTTTTGTACACAAAAATTGGATAAATACTATAACGTGATCAATGGCTGAAAATTGAGCAAAAATCATACATCATTATTTTTATTTAGGTACATTACAAATTTAGGCAAAACAGAGATCGAAACGAAATTAAATTAACAATGTCCGCAGCACGGAGTCACCGCAAAATATGATACTTTTTGTCGATTCCACAATAATAATGTGAAACTGGCAATATTGCGCGATGTGCTTGTAGATAACAGAAATAATGGGGTTCAAAAATGAAATTAATTCCACGTTGATGATTTCAAATTGAAAAGTCACATCGGCTCGCGCCATAATTCATGATCCTGAAACGTGTCCGGGCGGTTGTGTTGGACGCCGAGACTGCTGTAGGGTTGCCAATGTGCGGCTATTTATAAAGTAAACTACGTAGGTAGGTATATGTTGTCTATAGGTAAGTATAATGCTAGTATATTTTGTAATTTAAGCAATATAGTAGCTCTACATTCATGCTTTTGATCCTCAATACTATTTTTATTCTTAAAATTGTAATTTATAACTACTAAAGTTGATAAAACTTGTCATTCATAATATTAAAATTTTGAGCCTCGTGCGTTACAATGCTTTTTTTTTATCGCAAACTGTTTTTACCCCTAACGCGCCCATCCGTCATTTTTTACTAAAAGAAATTAGACGCAAATATTTGCATTCGTATTAATGGATTGCGTTCAACCCTATGGGATGGTATGGGGTAAGGTAGTCATTGTCAAACGCAGTCCTTTGCCGGGAGTTCCCTTCCGCTCCACCACGCGCGGTATCTGTGCCTCTGTAGCGGAGACCATGACTCTCCTATCTACCGAATATTCATTAATACCTACACAGCTGATAATATTACCTTTAGATATGTTTTACAGGTGAATTACGTCATACTTATTCGGTAACTATAGGTGTAGAGTGAAATTTTACTTCGTAGCACCTACCTATACCTACTTTGAAGTAAAGTTTCAACCTGCCGCTCTCTGTAGGAAAAGGTTTTGCAATACACTTATACCTTAATACTAACTGTGACAAAAAATAATCTTGGCCTTTCGCAATTTTGCTGAAATTATATGATAATTTGAAGTCACTGTCAAAATAGCAAAGTAACATGAATATAATTATCATTTAAAAACTTGTGTCAACTGAAAAAAATGTACAATAGTTTTGTGATAAAAATAGTCCGTTAGGTCGGTTGGTTTCTATATTTGCTAGTGCAAAATGCAGAGTATAAAATGAAAGTTTTTGCAGTATGTAAAATACCGCTCAGTGGCAGGTCTCATGTATAATTCAACCGCACGTCATGAACATTTGTCGGTTGAACTATTTAAGTCCTTTGTACCTATATAGACATTATAATATTCGTTATCTGCAAATATTATTTTTATAACAGTGAAGTTTTTACCCGTCTTATTTTTCCTCTTAATTATTACGAAACTCATAGTTTACACAGGAAAAAAAATTACCTAAACTATTAAAAATAGGAATGAAAGTCAGTACCTACATACCTTCATACAGCCATAGTAAAACACCGTAAATAATCGTGTAAATACAGTGTAGCGGTATTACGACTTACAATATTACGTGGTGGCTTCACCAAAACATCGGTTTAGCTGTTTTTTCGCTCTTGTTCCACGGTGGAGCTTCCGGGGTAACGTTATTTTTAATTAATATTTGATTTTTAATAATCTTCGTGACGATGAAAAATAAAGGTACGGCCCGTTTTACATGTTAATCCACTTAATAATTGGATGATTTAAATTAAAAAAGCCTCGTAAATCATTCCATCCACAGTTCTAAGCTTGTAATGCCGCAAGGCTTCCAAAGGAGCACAATAGAAATATTTGCGTCCCTATCCATCGCTAAGAATGTAAGCGTGTAAGAGTGAGAAATTGAGCACATTCACGATAAACGAGGCCGTAATTTGCCTGCACGAAAATTTGATAATAAATCGTAATAGGTTCTAGACAGACAGCACGCATAAAAAATATATAAACCAATTTGGAAAGTGAATTGTAAGACACAGCGAACGCCGTCGTCTGGCGTATTATTAGAGCAATTATGTTATTATGTGAGCCGTATCTAATCCGAAAAAAGTAAATTGGAGTCGGCCGCTGCCGGCGAGTGCCCGATAGGTTCGGTCGTTTTCGGGTTGTGGGTCGCACGAAATTCGTTGCGGAAGCAATAAGAAATACAAAAACTTAGATCGAATAGTCCTAAAATTACCAATAATAACTAAACTATAACATAACAGCAAAAAATCGATGGGTTTACAAAAAAAATATGTAAGTATATAATATCGTAAGCTCAAAACATATTTTTGATACCCTATTTGCAACGCTTATAGTTCGGTACAAATTAAAAAAGGGTGCTTAGTTGCAGTACATATTTCAAAGTTCACATTTCACAAACAACCCAGCTCTGCCCTTTGATATTCCTCACTTAACTCATATTTCATTCAATATGACCGTAATTGAAGTGATGTGTTTTATGTAATTTTAATAAAACGCTCTATTCCTCAAGCCAAAGGGTCCACAATACATTGCAAATAGACGGACGATGAGAAATATTGCATCAACCATTGCCTCTTTCACAATTTGTATCCTCAAAATACTTAGCTGGTGAAACAGGTTTTTCTTGTGTAAGTTACGAACGTTTTGTGTTTTACGTTTCAAAGCGCGTCGTCCCTTTGTATTATCAAAATATCAAATATGAATACCAAATAAGGGTTGGCACAAAAGAAAAACTGACAACTTTTTTAATTTATGCGTAAAAGGAGTACATGAAAACGTAATAACGGGAGCACGTTTGGTAAATATAATAATGTAATAACTCTCTCAGGGCGTTCCGAAAGCCGGTGAGTTCTATTTTCTAAAATTTCACGGTGGATTCATCATTCTTTGCTTGTGGAAAATTGTTGACATCTTCATTACGATTACGCTGTGTGTACTTGAGAGTACATACTGTATTTGTTATGGTTTTTATTATTAATGGTCATGTTAATGGTCTGTTAGTATGGTTGTCTTGAAAGCTAATGAAGCCTTTTCCGTATTTTAAACAATGATTTTCCGGTTCATTCTTATGGTCAGTAACGCCCGCGGTTTCGCCTCTGAGATTTTCTTAGAAAACCACCTAGAAATGTGCTTTATATTAATCAGGGACCTAAACAACTTGTAATACATAATTTATCCAGTATTTTTGCATTCACTATAACTATAACTACAACTGCTACTGGCTGATGCAAAAAGTTCTCAACTTTTTATATCGCGATAGTTTATAGTAGGTAGGTATTAAATATAAAAATAATTATTAATCAAATGAATGTTCAGGCGACAATAGCTATAATAAAACAATATTTATCCATTCCATTCAACTCTTAGGTATTTATAAAATACTAGCTGTGCCCCGCGGTTTCACCCGCGGTAATTTCGGAGTTCCCGCGGGAATTCCGGGATAAAAGATCATATGTCCTTCTCTGTACCCCAGAAAACGTGCATGCCAAATTTCATCCAAATCCGCTCAGCAATTTTTGCGTGATTGAGTAACAAACATCCAAACATCTAAACATCCACACTTTCACATAATATTAGTATGATTATTATATGTTTACCTTTTACATTGCATCTTTTGTGTAAGTTAGATTAGTATAGGCAGGTACTTGCAGTATGTGTACTTTTTTTAGTGATAACACAAGCTAGCCATTTCTTTCAATATTAATCATACACACAACTATTTTTAGGGTTCTGTAGTCAAATCATCGTATCAGCAAGAACAGTAGGTACACTTGTTAAAAAATCTGTGGCGCACATACTCTGAAAACTTAGTAGGGAAACTATAAGAACCTGCCGTTATTGAAGACGTTTAATTAATCTGTTGACATTAATTATTAATATTTTATTTCGAGAATGATTTACTGCAGAATATTTAATTATCCAACAGCACAAGTAGACAAGGGCCACATTTTACGACGGTGCTGAACTTGACCATCAATAAATTATTTCAATAAAACGCATTCTGTTGTTGCACTGACCCACTTTATCAGTACATATCGTAGAACACTGCTCCTGACCTTCCACTCATATCACCACTAATATGCGCCTAGATATGCGAGTCAAATGTCATACTGATAGAATGCCAACGACTCTCTTGAAAATGTTATTTTTCCTGGGTTCACATATTGTGATAAAAGAAGAATGAATGACTGTTCCTACGTATTTTGTTTTCACCGACATTTTTACTATAGAGTGATTAGAAACTCATAAATAATAGTAGATATTCAATTATTTTATGGCTTTTTTATGTTAGCAATTATGACTTTTTAATTCAATTAACTGTAATTTTTATAATTGATATCAAACTAGTATGTTTATTAATTAAAAGTATATTCATAAAGCTTTAAGATCTAAACTCTGGTTTTCTTTTGTTACAGGTAAGAAAAGAAAAAAAAAAACATTATGGCATCTACGGAAACGTATTCGAATTTCAAATTGCGAATCGTCTTGGTGTGGGTGAAGTGATTGTTTGTTTTGTCACGTGCTCACTACGCGATTAACAGTTCAATCGTGATTTACATAAAGTCGTATTTCAATTTCGCGCGGCCCCCGCGACCCGACCGTTCGTTTGTCGTGCACGTGTGTGTGGGGGCGACAGCTGAAAATCGTAAGGATTCCTTCCGTCCCGTTTTTGCTTGCAAAATGGCTCGTTTTTTACGAGTCCGTATTATTTATTTGATGAAAACTTATAAAGTAGTGGTATTGGTACCTTTTCAATCACAAGAACAGATTTACCTTTAGGTAATATATTTTACATACATAAAATTACGCAAAATTACATACAAAGCAATTAAGAAAGTATGTACATAATATAAATTTGGAAAAGAGTGATAATAGAAGTATACAAAATAGGAATACCTATACTATATTTATATTATATATTTATACCAATATTATATTGCCATTTAATTTTATGTACATATTCTTGACGATCACGTTATCCTTTGACATATTATGCAATGTAATTTTGAATTTGATAATGTGAAATAAATGAATCTAATCTAATCTATAAGAATAGAAACGGAAAAAAGCTAGTGAATAAAAAACGTTCCTAAGTATCTATGGAAAACGAAAACTACGAAGTATAAATTAATGATATCTTTGCTCATTACAATAAAATTACGCTCCAATAAATTAAGTTAAATAAGAAATCATACGTTTGATTCCAATCTCAACAAACGGCTATGAATCTCTACGTAGAGTTTCCCGCCCATCCGTAGAGCTGTAGAACAGTGCTACATGCATTCACACGCATTTGGTTAATCTCTCAAGAGATCGGCGAGGCGCGTGTACATACTATTATACTATAACCGGCTATTTTGTAAAAACTCTTAGGTCCACGTTCACGTTTGCAGTTAGCCCCATCATTTCGTATGGCCGTATTAAAAGCACACTGCATGTTCGCACACCCACCCGCTCAAATACAAATGCATAATATCGTGTGAATACGTGAAGAGTGTATGCATGTGTGCGCGCCCGCACGTTCGCGCTCGGCTGGAGTCTGCCAGTGTGTTTGTGTCCGTGATCGCACGTGCACGCTTCCATGTGTGCGTGCCCAGTCATGGCAGCCGACTATGACGGCTCGTAGATTTGACAGCTAGCTCAATGCGGGTACAGACGTTCATTATACACAGACAAATGTGGTTTTCGTGAAATATCTAACAATATTGTTATTTCGATGTTGTAAATAAGAGACTTTGTACAGTGCAACTAATGAGAGTTTGTGACGTGATAATAAAGTATTACAATTGCCTTAAACTTTTTTCGCGCGCTCGTGCCTCCTTTGTAGATAATGTGTTAAATTAAGATGATCCCAATTCGTAGATTGATTTGTGACATGATCATCTTGAGTGAGGTGTTTTTATAATGTACACGATTAGACACGGTCCATTTAGAATTAACTTTTGGGGTTACCGTTGCAACAATATCGGTGCTTTTGCGGTTTTGTGGTCAATAAACGACTTTATGATCGGCGACGATAAAGTTGAAGTAAATAAATAATTATAAAGTAACAATTAACAAAACGGACATTCTTTCATTAATTTAAATAATTATGCTAGAAAAAAGGACGTGATATAACGTTTATTTACCTGATTATGGTTTATACCTATAGGTATAAATTTTATTTTATCTAGTTAATAATATCTATGATAATTATGCTGTTTTTTATGGATTTAAGCAGTGCTATCTCTACATAAATTTTTAATAGACTTTGTGATAACAAAAATTGTGTGCAATTTATTCAACTGGAAATACCATAACGGAACTTTTCCTCATTTGGAATCATATTGGACTATTTTACCGGTGAGTTCTACCTACATGATTAAAAGGACAAAATATGTTTACCAAATTTTTTATATTACGGATTTTAAACTTTTATCTCGGAAAAATTATCGCCTATTTTGGTACTGTAGTGTTAGACGATATGCAGTAGGCACTAAAAGTTTACGTAGGTAGGTACTAACTTACATGTAGTTTATAGTATCTATTCTGAAACTATTTTCAGTTAATTCAAATGTCATCCACCTATTTTTAATATTTTTCACTAAAATATATAAAACACCTACAAGTATTTATATAATACCTACCTACTTGTCGTTACATTATTATAATAATATGAGAGTAAAAGATACCTATAGTACCTATATTTAATTTTTTTTTTATTATTTAGTCAGAGGAATTATCTTTATTTTACTAGGTATCTACAATTTGTAGAAAAACAAATAGGTACCAACCTACCTAAACCATGTCAACTATTCGAACAGAGTCCATTTATATACTAGCCTTGAGAGAATCAACCGCGTAGATAAAAATAAATATCTATATAGGTATAATTTATAATACAATAAATAGATATTGTATCTACCTATAAAGACGTCCTATATTTTTAAATAAATTAAATATTCAAATCAACAATGAAAAAAACTATGGGGTCAACATGAAAAATAATCGAACAGAAATATAAAAATGCAAATGAAATAAAACAGCTGTGTCGGCGCGTCCTCGAACGGATAAATTTGAAATTTAAAATACTATATTCAAAAAGTGCACCATGTCACTAAGATTAATAGAGACATTTAACACAAATAAGCATAAGTAATATAAATTATAATGTTCTCTATACATAATATGACTTATACACCTTTTTGTAGGAGTTGCTGAAAAGCAGGTAGGTTGGTAGCTTGTGGGTCGCTTAGGGCATTAATCAACATCATTCTGCGTTCACTTTTTAAATGACCCGACGAAAAGAGATACAGATTGAGTTGTCGACCTGTTGGAGGCTGGATTTACCCTTGGGACGGCCATTAGTTTTTTTTTTCCTTATCTGATTAAGTACTTATGTCATAGATAACATACATGGGTACAAAGAGTCGCGAATAGTTACTATAGATGGGAATAATTTCAATAAGTAACGGCTTAATACAAATCTTGTCAAATTGAGATTATTGTGATATTAGTATTGTGTTTATAGTATTGTGATATTAGTTCCTAATGGGGTTCCCCCTTTTGCAGGCTTTCATGATCATTTAAGGTTATTATGTAATAATTGTTCCTATACAATTTTCTGCTGCCCAGACTATGATGCATACAGAAAAAAATTTACATCGTACACCATAAAATTTACACACACACACAGTTAATGCACTTTATGGAAAATTGACTGGTAGAAATACAGAAATGGCGAATGAAAAGACTGCAAGGGTTGTACTAAGCTTGCGCAAGCATCATAATAAAAAAAAAGTATACTAATTTATCTAAATGGAATCTACTGTCAATATTTAGCGAATATCGATCCCCTTTTTTATTATATGTAAATCAAGTTTATTTCCCTATTTTTTAAAATTATTTACTATATTAATAAGTTACAAGACCAAAAAGAGTACGTAGGTATTCGGCGATAAAAACAGACTTACTATGGTTTTTTTGTTTCCTATCGAGAAAATTGATTATATAATCGTGTTTTGGCTTTACTCAGAATTTCAATTTAACGCTCAATTAACATATCTCCTAAAGCATACTCTTAATATTTATACCTACACTTACTTTCTGAGAATTTAAAAAAATTTAACCTTTAAACATCAACCCGCCTTCGTTAGTTTAAAAAACTGTACAAGTTTATTCACGATTTTTTAAATGAGTATTATATATATCGACGCTCATTTGCTAGTTTTTTCCCATGCTATGTCTTAAATGTTATTGAGTTTCAAAATATATCATTATTTTATTTGTTATATCATTGTATATAAAACAAAGTCGCTTCCCGCTGTCTGTCTGTCCCTATATATCTTTAGATCTTTAAAACTACGCAACGGATTTTGATACAGTTTTTTAATGGAGAGAGTGATTCAAGAGGAAGGTTTATACGTATAGTTTATCCTGGAATTCCCGAGGGAGCTCCGAAATTAACCTAACCTGACCTATATAAAACTCTACCTACCATTTTTTGTATAGATGGTCGCCTCCTTATACGCTAACGTATTAGTTTAGTTTTAGTTTGTAGTTTTGGTATTTCGCACTTTTAAGAAAATTGTAGGTACAACTTTTTTTTATTAATAGGATCTCAAAATTTCTAAATTAATACATCTTAACATATATAAATCACGTGTCACGTTGTTTGTCCGCGATGGACTCCGAAACTACTGAACGGATTTTGATAAAATTTAGTAACCGTTTATAATATGGTCCAACTTAAAAGATAGCATAGTTTTTATCTCAGAATTCCCTCGGGAACTGAAGGACATAGAGTAATTTTTCCTGCAACCTCCGCGGGAACTCCGAAATTACCGCGGATGAAATCGCGGGGGACAGCTAGTAAGTTTATATATTATACCTATTACGCCATAGGCATGTTTTACTGAAATGTCTTATATAGCAATCAATAGCTGGATTAGATACATACCTACAGCTTACTCAATATTTGCTTTTTACTATCGCGTTTTATAATAAAACAAGCTTATACATTAAAAAGATATGTGACAAATATGGTAACCTTAATTAAATTTACGGCCATCCGTTCAAGCGTTTCCCACTGTTATAGAACATGTTTTACTACTTTTACAGAAATTCGTTAAAATATAAACAAAATGGCATTATCTATTGAAAGAAGAGGAAAAAGATCATTAAAAATTTCTCTTATTAATAGCGTATTTGAAGATATAATAATAATTAGAAGTAAATATTAAATAAAAACCTGAAACGAAGTGAAAGTTTATCGCGTTACGTTCAAGTTAGATTCAACTGTAGATACCTACGTAGTATTGACATTTGACTTTTAAATTTCAAAGCCTACTGGTATCTTTATGCTAATGTGAACATTTTAAAGGTAGAACTCTTTTCGTACTTATTAATAAAATTTATAATACTTAGTTAATTATTCAATATTACTTTAAATTGAAGCTGGTAGAGTCGGGTGTATTCACACGAGAATTATTTTCAAGTAATTAGATAACCGGAACATATTTATTTATTTATTTATTTATTTAAACTTTATGCACATCATGGTACAAAAGGCGGACTTAATGCCACAGTGGCATTCTCTGCCAGTCAACCTTCAGGTAGTACAGAGAGCTCACTTGGCGGTGCATTTACGATATATATTTAGATAAAAACTCACATAGATATAGATACTCACATACATACATACATACACAGACACATACATACATACATACATACATACATACATACATACATACATACATATATACATACACACATACATACATACATACATACATACATACATACATACATACATACATACATACATACATACATACATATATACATAAACACACACATGCAAAATTACACACATATCTACATAAATACGAGGCATACACAATAATAGAAACACATCGAGCACAAATAAACATATAATATAATACTTACACAATAACATAAATAGAAAAATTTAAATACATATAGTAAAATAGAATACTTACCAACTATTGCTTGCTAAGGAGATGCCGATACACTCTAAATTTAAAACTAAATTTAGATTAACATATGTTTTATCTATTGTCTCACATTGTTTTATAACTGAACATATTATATTAAACTATTCATATGTATAAATGCTTTGTCCTGAATGACTGATGGACCAATGCACAGCCTAAACCGCTGATCGTAGAGACCTGAAACTTGGAGGGTGTGTTCTTTGTATAGCGTAGGCATCCGAGAAAGTATTTTTGAAAATTCAACCCCTAAGGGGATGAAAAGGGGTTGCAAAACTTGTATGAAACAATTCCCCGGGAATTTCGAAATTATCGCGGGTGAAAGCGTGCGGTGCGCGGAACAGCTAGTAGTACTAAAATAAAAAATCACCTTAGTCCGTTACTCCGTTGTAACATGAATGCCAAACAGACACACAAACAAACACTTTCACAATTATATTAGTAACGTAAAGAGTAAATAAGCAAAGGTATTTTCTTCAATATGTTCGGACATAGTAAATTTATTTTAATTTTAATCCTCAGTAACTTACAACTTATAATTTTTATTATATTTTATTAACTACTAGCTGACCCTCGCGAATTCTGGGATAAAAAGTGCCCCATGTCACTTTAACTTCCTATAAATGAAAGAATTTTCAAAATCGGTTCAGTGGATCCAGAGATAGCTGTTCCCCGTGGTTTTAGGCACGGGAAATTCGGAGTTCCTGTAGGAATTCCGGAATAAAAAGTACCTTATAACACTCAAGATAGACTGTAGCTTCCTATAAGTGAAAGAATTTTTTAAATCGGTTCAGTAGATCCAGAGATTATCCCCTACAACGTCACAAACTCACAAACATTTAGAATTACAGTATACATAATTTAGCAGGTTATGTTATGTTAGATAGTAAAAATGCAGATATAGGTATTTTAAAGAGATTTCGATATTATGAATGATCCCACCAACAAGATTAGGTACTTTTACGGCGTACCTCTTAGTCAACAATAGATAAAAAAAAATTAAAGATTTTATAAATCTTAATCGACTTATAATTAAAAAAAAACTATACAGTAACTAATCACAATAGAACAGATCAGTGTCAAATTATGACCGCTAATTCTAAATTTAGTTACTTACGAAGTAGGTTATAAAGAAAAAAAATGTAAGATTCCCATTCGGTAGAAAAAACGTATTATACCTACATAATGCCGTGAGGCCTCACAGTATAGCCATGAACAAAACACTGGGCGTAACAATGTTATGATGTCACGAAGTCAGTTCATTATTATGTTACACATACTTAACTCCATTAATTTAAATTCTCTATATTAAAATCTTGTCATCAATCTAATGAATCTTTAGCACTTTAGAGCATTTACTCAGACCCACCCTTGTGAGTTTTAGAATTTCCTCGGTAACTCCAGCATAAAAGTTTTGTCCTACCTGAAGTCCTTTTTCTGTGAACTACCCGTCAGCCAATTTTCATCTTCATAGGTCACGTAGTTTTTAAAAATTTCTTGATTAATCAATGAGATTTCTTAATGAAATACCATACAAATTTTCGTCATTTTCCGACTTCCGTAGATTTTCAATAATTTTCTTTTATAAAATACAAAATATAAAACAGTCAAATTAAGGCATTCTAAAGTAATGCGTTCATCATACATGGAAAATCGATTTATAAATAGGTATCTTCTCTTATATAAGTATAAAAATTAATTGCTGTTCGTTTGCCTCTCTAAAACTGGACCGATTTAGCTAATTTTGATCTTGAAATATTTGTGGAAGTTCAGGGAAGGTTTGTATTAAAGAAAATTGGGAGTTCCTGCTCGAATTCCGAAACTCATGCGAGAGAAACCGCGCGGCACAGCTACGTAAATGTAGAGTTTACAAGTTTAATATGTGACGGTTTCATAAACGTATTTAATGCAAAAGTGTTTAAATAGTTCACATAAATGGTAATTTCATACCTATTAGGATTTGAAAAAAAAAATTAAAAAAATTATTAGTTGATTCGTAATTCGTTGAATCCATTACGTTTATATTACGTCTCTATAATAAATTCAACTTATTTACTAGTAGAGCAAGAGAGAGAAGAGAAATATGCATATTTCTCTTCTCTATTATTCTCTATATACAATATTATTATAGTATCTTTAAATTTAATAAATAAACAGTAGGTAGGTAGTAACTAGTCTATTATAATTAACTCATGTGGATATTGTTAAGAAACTGACATTTAAAAAAAACGACCTTAATGAGTTCCAAATAAGGTAACAAATGAATATAACCTTTCTAGCAACACTAAATTCCTAGGCGGCAATGCAATCAGCGCTGTATAAATCAAACGATTCAGCGTCTAAATATCAAGATGTCAAAACTGGAACGATAAATTGATCCAAATTCCCACCTATGGGCAGTGCTATGGTTGAAACTAGACGGAGATTTCGTCGTAGTTATTATTGTAACGGTTCCTTTCACCGCTATCTGACGCTGACCATCAGATGCTGCTTTTTTTTAAACTGCCTTAATAAAGCGACCAGCATACAAGATTTTAATGTGCAACAAACGTAGAGAGATTTGGTTGATGTGATAATTCGCCGTGACTGCGCTCGCACGACTTTCTAGGGGAGCACATGGAGATAGGCAGAGAAATCTTGGCGGCTTCTTTTTTATTTTCTTTTTGTTAAATTCCAAAATTGGAATGTTTTTGTTTTTTAACATTCCGATCGACATCGTTCGGATTTTTTTAAAGGTACAACCATACATACATAAACATAATTAAGTACCCATTTTACTAAGTAAAATATAGAGTGTAGATTTATGGATCAATTTGACTTTCCATTGTTGGATACGTTTATTATAACCCACCTTCAAATTCACCAGACACTCAGGTAGGTATAGGGGCTACTGAAATACAATGCCGCATAGTGTTAATTATAGGTATACTTATATCATATTATTATCAGTCTCATAGATAAATAAATCCTGTAATCATTGGTTACATCGATTTGTTTCTCTTAATAAATCAAATATAAAATTAGAGCTTAGGTACATTAAAAAAACTATTGCCTAACAAAAATTGTCGAAACGTTATTGTTGGTACCATTCGTGAATGACATATTGGATGTTGTGGCTTATCTCGGTTGCTTAATAAACGTGTTCTTAGTTTTCATCATTGCACTCCATTAGTGTCCAATTGATATATTATCCACCTTGTAATATTATAACCGATTTGGCTTTAATCCGAACACACAACAAATTGATCATGAGCTTTGGTGATGCTTATCCTAAATAATAGTTATGTATTTCCATACATAGTTAGAACCAAAATAAGTATCGTGTATTGATTCTTATCTTTTTATTTTAACAGTGCATAAGTAGTTTTAATCTTTTTATCTTTAAAATTAGGTTGTTCATTATTTATTTGAATACTGTTTTAAATTGTCCTCTTTTCAAAGTAATATTTTAACATGTTATGTTGTTATTAATAGGTATATTGTATGTTATTATTGATAACAATAAAACAATTAATTAATCATTTTAAATTAAAGCAAAGCAATATAAGCTAGTCCCAAAGTTAAATGATTTTATCTAAATCATATCCCACGCCTTCTAATCCCATGGGGAACAAGCGGAGTTATCCAAAATGTGGGCAACTCGTTTAGAAAAGAAGCATTGACCACCTCAGTGACACTTGTATTTTGTGCGTTTCTTTTAGATAAGTAGGTAGGTATCTACATTTTGTTTGTAACAACGGGAGGCAACCACCGACAAATTACAATATCGGCTAAGTACCTACCAAATGATTGTAATATTTTAACGAACTCACCACATTGTCAGCGCTCGTTAAAAGGTTATTATATATAATTAAAGTACAAGGTATATGGTGAATTATTATTATAGACAATGAATTCTCCCGCGCTTTGATTCGCTACAATTCCAGAAATCCCGTATCTTCTTGCGATTAAATGAATTAAATTATGAATTATGTCCTATTTCAAAACCTAAATAATTACCAGTAACTTTTATCCAAAAAGCTATTCCCCGCGGTGTTAACTGCATTACTAGTATAGTATTATATTATCTGTGCCTGCATGAGTCTTGCGAATCCTTAGGGAACTTTTTTCCGCAGTAAAAAGTAGGTACGTTATAGGTAACAACGGGAGGCAACCGCCGACAAATTACAATATCGGCTAAGTACCTACCTACCAAATGACTGTAATATTTTAACGACGATAGGTACTGTAGCTTTCAATTTTAACAGATGTTTTTGGAATTGGTTCGTTAGTTCCCGAGATTGTCCCTTATGCTACTGCTACACCTGCGTGTTAACGCGTAAATTAGTGCACTAATTAAGGCATTACGTAAATGTGGCCGAAATTTTAACGGGTTAACTTACTAACGGCATTACTAATAACGTTAAACGTTAAGCGATAGCTCGGGTGTCGGTTTTTTGGTTTTTCACATCAAAGGGTTTTAGCGCGTTATTTAGCGCACTAAGCGGTGTTGGCTACATTAATGCCTTCTCATTCTGCGTGGCGCACGCGCGGAGCAAGACCGTATTTAGTTTGTTTTGGCGGGAACAATAAAATTACAATGGAATGGTCTAAAATTACAGCTGCTTCTACCTCCATTGCAAAAAAACAGCTGTTTGAAGCTTTGACCTCCATTTTGTGTTAACGAATTATTTCACTTATTTTATAGAAATTAACGCTTAACGGCACGTTGCAAACTAAATGTAGCCAACACGTATTTTAATGCCTTAATTAACGCATAGTAGGACATTAACATCAACGTTAACGTTAACGCAGGTGGAGCAGTAGCATTACAAACAAACAATCTTCTCGTCTTTTCTCAGTTCAGATTTGCTTAATGGAAATACTATTTTATGTATTACTAAAACCGGAACGTAATATTATAATTTGTTCATTGACATTTTCAAAGGCAATGTGATTTTTTATATTTTAAATCTGTAGCAAATATAATATATTTATAGCTGTCTGTTTTCTGAATAAATAAATAAATAAATTAATTAATTGGGCGTTAAACCATGACAAACAAAGCTTAAATCTAATACGTACCTACCTAAATGTATTCATTCAATCCAATCATTAATAATTAAAGGTAAATACGATGCTAAAATAACTTTTAAAATCTGATTTATACGCAAAAATTTATGTAAACTAAATCAATTTATCACGCACACACACTAGTAGATAACACAGATGTGATTAATGTCACAAGTATCAAATTAGAGGAGGTCCGCGTATCAAAATGCAAAAAGAATCTTATGTTTTATGCAAAAAACCGAAGCATGCTGATAAATTAGCACTAAATAAAGATAATCGCGATTGGATTGCACGTTTGACATGTGAAGCCGGGATATTAATGTGTATTATAGGCCGGGCCAAGCAACGTAACAACCGCTCGCTTGCAGTACGTATTTGAGAAAATTATCGGGCTGGCTATTTTATTATTAGCCTTGCACCAGGGGGCTTATTCCGAATTCATTACGTTATTTTTAACGTACATTCACAACCTTTATCAATTATGTTCTCATAACTGTAATAGAATTGAGAACTACATCAGATATGAAAGATTTTAGGCAAAAAAAAAATCATGAAATCAACACCGCGTTTCGTGCGATCAAAACGCGTTTTGAATAAGGTTCCCACACCAGTTGTCTTTACAAGCTGCATTGATTGGACAAAAAGTAGGTATCATGTTGTTTTGTATAAGGTTGTTAGGTTGGGTTATTCCGTAAGTAAAAAAAGTTGTTTATGTGGCAAATCACTGACAACTTGTAGGTAGATTAGGTATGCTTGGTTTAGGTACATTCCTATTTTGTTCGTATTTATTTTGATTAAGCTAAACTTTTTTGTTTTTACCCAAAAATATTTTTCATCGACATTATGACAATGACGTAAACACAAATTATAATATTACTTATTCAAGAAGTTGTGCTCGCGACTTTGTTCACGTAGTTTTATCCCGCGGGTATGGAATTCACTAATACAACTGTTATATTATACTTTTTGAAGTTCTTTAAAAGTAGCGATGTTGATCTCAAGCCTCTATTTACCGCGAATAGTTTCAATTCTATACCTAAGTATAGGTACCTAATACCGTTCGTATTTTTTCATTTTGGACAGACAGACAGAAAAATAGACTGAAATATACTGGGTGTAAGGTTGGATAAGGAAACTATTTAAACCATTAATAATGCTTAATCTAACTTAAAATAATGCGTGAGTGTCGCGAAACACTCGGTTGGAACGAAGTTTCTGCACCTCGTAAATTTTGAGACATAAGCTTTCGACAATTTTACAACCTGATCACAAAGACAACACGAAAACAAGAAGTTTGAGTACTAACATGATGGGAGCACCTTTAGGTTGTGATCTGTCATTGCGTAGGCAACTTGCGCCTTCAATTTTATTTGGATACTAGCTGTACCGCGCGGTTTCACCCGCGACATTTTCGAAGTTTCCGCGGAATTGTTCCATACAAACTTTGCAACCCTTTTTAATCCCCGTAAGGGTAGAATTTTAAATAATCCTTTCTAATTGGATGCTTACGTCATACAAAGAACACACCCTCCATGTTTCAGGTTTCTACGATCAGCGGTTAAGGCTGTGCGTTAATCCATCAGTCATTCAGGACAAAGGATTTCATAAATATGGATAGATTTTTTTTTAGGATTAATGAACGGTCCAGCGGGGTTAGTCAAGTTGATATTCTACAATCGTTAACGCATAGAAAACTAGAATAGAAAACTTTGGTCATCCAATCAAAACTCTAGTTTCACGTGACCACTTAAAATCTAGAGTTTTCATTTGCTGACCAAGTGACATGACGATTCGTTACTTATGTTTTATTATGCGTCAACGATTGTAGAATGTCAACTTTGACTAACCCCGCAGTAATGAACACCCTCCTTTAATATTTCCCTCATTTAAGTTTGCATCCTGTATACCTACCTATGTATTAGTACCTTCTCTGTTATTTCTCTAACAGCTTACTATTATCTTTATTTAAATAATATAATTTTATTCCTTTAAAAGCAGGTTTCTGATATTTATTGGTTATGGCATATTTTTTTGGTAATTTATCTGTATGTCGATTTGTTTGAACACGCATTGTAAAAACAATTAAGTAGACGGAAGTAAAGTAGAATAAATCGCGGGAAATATCTAGTATAACAATATATTCCTTTGTTTCCCTTTTAATGTCACTTGATTCCTAACTAACCCTCTGCAACTGACGTGCCATTTCTGTCGACATTCTACTGACATGACGTGTAGTCTGTCAGAGTACCTTTTTCAGGACCTGCATGAAATTTAACAAAAAGGTTTATTTATATTCCTTCGTAGTCTATAACCAGTTTGTTGTGGTGTTGTAAGATTAAATAAAAGCGTGTTTGTTTCATACATCAGTCTTGTTTATTATCGTCAAAATTTAGGAACATTTGGTATAGCCACAGTAATGTAAAAAAATATATTCAAAAAACATAAAATTAACCACACAAACATAACTGTTGCCTTCTTCTAGCATAAACGTATAAGAAAATAAAAACTAAAAAATATCGTTAAGACACTTTTTCAAAATCAGTCTCAAATCTCTTCTACTGACCTTACGGACCTCCAGGACACCACCAGCTCTCTCCCTACACATACGCAAGCTAGATCAGCCGTCAGGCCACAGGCGGCGAGCTCGTGCTCGCCCACGAAGGTACAGGACGCGTTATGGCGACATGGCAGCGTCGGATAGTTTTTGAGGTGTCTGTCAGACGTCACCCTCAGTTGCAGAGGGCTAAGCAGAGCTACTTATATAGGTACCAGACAACTGATAATACTTAACTGTTGTAACACTTTTTTGTCAATGCACCATTATTATGATAGGTAGAGGTAGGTATACTAAACATTCAAAGTCGGAGTAAATACTTATGTTCATCACATAAATGTACACCCGGAGGTGATGATTGAATTTGGAGATATAGCTAGGTATATAGATAATAATTAATGTGTTGAGAGCTGTATATCTATATACACATAGGTTTCATTATTAGGTCTAATCCTTCAACCCGTCGTCAACCCGCGCGCCGCGCCGACCCGCCGTCGCCGCCGGCAGCGAACATTGCCCTCATCTATAATTTTCGACCTTGCTTTTTTTTTCCTTTATCCATTCGATCTTTAAATTATAACTCTTCGAAATTCACATCTAACCAGTGATGTGATGATTTATTGGTATCTTAAATTTGGATCATTTTCAATTCGCCCGAAAAAGTTAAAGCTAGACGCTTAAAATAATTAAATTGCGATTTTATTGTTTTTATTTGGTATTTTTATTGTAATTTTGTTCATATTTTTAACACATCAAAGCTTTGCGAATGTTAATCAAAAGTTTTAAATTGCCATATCTTATAATCAAGGATTCTTGTGATAAAATATCCAACTATAAACATCTTATTACATATCATTAAAGTTTATGATACCTATGTTTTTTAATTACTACTGACAGGTGTTGCGAAAAAATATTTCTCACAAAATATTTCGTGAAAATTTGTATTTTAGGATAAAACTACTCGTAATGACTGCAAATCGTATTAAAAATTTTGAATTAATACTAAATTTATAAAAAATTGGAATTATTTTTTAAATCAAATGAACAAACCTTGCAATAAAAACTCATTATACTATGTGTTCACTTACCTGGACCAAATTGTCAGCATACTAAGTATTTTATGAATGAAGTCATTGAATACTCGCTTAGAAGTAGTACATAATAGTAAGCAAATAAATAAATACAAGTATATAGGTTGCAGTTTGTTTTCAGCGATAGGACTTGCTGCATATAACTAGGTGTAACTCTATTTAATATGCATCTAGAGCAATATCTTACTCGTTAAACTTTTACTTTAAAACAGTGTGTTTATAATTATAGTAGGTTGTTCTGAGGTGGTTTAATTTGTGTGCCATTGCCACTCCACACCTGAACACACAGACTGCTCATTGTGTACCGTTTTGTACGTTTATAACCAATTAATATTACATATTACCTTATTTGTATTTTTTGTATGTTATAAGATGACAAAAAAAATTGTAAAAAAACAACTTGATCCAGTAGAATTTAGTTTTTTTTTTTAGATATTGGACGTAAACGATTTGTATTCAAAATAACGAAACTCGTATGTATCTCTTTATAGTTTTACATTTATTTTTATAAATCTAAAACTAGCCTCGAGGCTTCACCCACGGTAATTTCGGAGTTCTGGCGGGAATTCCGGGATAAGTTGTACGTATAAACTTTCCTCTTGAATCTATCTATCGATGAAAACCGCATTAAAATCCGTTGTGTAAGTAGTTTAAAAGATCTAATCGTACAGACAGACGGCGGGAAGCGACTTTGTTTTATACTATAGGTATGGAATTATTTAAATAATAAGGTGATATTATCCATATTCTTGAATACAGCGGTTGCAAGCGTTGGCTCGTATAGTGTACGATGCAGGTTATCGATTCTCACAAGGAAGCTCAACAATATTCATGTTTATAATAATATTAAATATTAGGTACCAAATAAATTGCGGTTTGTGGATGTTTGTGTGGTCAATCAGCATACCGAAGTTGTCTCACTTTGAGGCTAGACCAGATTAGGCTGTCTTCGTAATTTTGTTATCATATTATAACCATTATTAACATCGCTAGCGGTTCCACCCACGGAAATTACGGAATTTTGTTATTGTACCAGAACATAGAGCATCTTATATAAATGTCAAACTAGTAGGTAGGTACGTACATAAATTATCTGCCATGCTTAGTTTTATTAAAAATTGTGAAGAAGTATTTCATGAATTTTTCAAACAGACAAATACCTACCGACGTAGAATATAATTAAGAAAATTGTAGCTAAATAAAGTTAACGTTGCATTTTGTGCGTGGTATTTATGTTCTATACATATAAAATGCTTTGTACTGAATGATAGATCAACGCACAGCCTAAACCGCTGATCGTAGAGACCTGAAACTTGGAGGGTGTGTTCTTTGTATGACGTAGGCATCTGATAAGAAAGAATTTTTGAAAATTCAACCCCTTAGCGGATGAAAAGGGGTTAGGTACAAAGTTAGTATGGATCAATTCCGCGGGAACTCCGAAATTATCGCGGCTGAAACCGCGCAGGACAGCTAGTCTAAGTATATAAAACAATAGTTGATTATATTTCTTTTATCAATTGTTATTAAAAAATATGTTATATGTATCCCAACATAATGTCGTGGTCACTGTTCCTAAAAACAAAATGGAAGAGAATAATAAAAAAAAATTTCCATTATTTCAAATTTGGAAGCGAAGGTAACCGTCAACAGCAAGCAAGCAGCCAGCAATAGGCGTAGCTAGTGATGTACCTACCACGGCTAGCTGCGAGGTGTTCCCATGCTAACTGCACGTCGTCACGCGACCGCAACTCCGCCTTTCCTCACGCACATTGACTTGATGCAGTGCGATTTTTATATAGAGTTGGACCAAATTTGATTACATTTTAAATATTTTTTGGTAACATTACCAATACGTATAAGTATTTATTTCGTGCAAGTATCTTGTAATAACAGTGTTATTGAGTATGAATAGATAAAATACCTATGCTTTCCTTAAATTTAGTCTTACTCCTCATTTAGAAATTTTTGGACTTTTTATGCAACGCAATGCAAATTATATTACAGTAGATACCTACTCGCTCAGAGTTTTTATCCTACAGGTTTGCAAGTAATAAAAATTTTGATAGTAAATTGATATTAAAACGTAAAAATTGTTTTAAGAGCTAAAATTTATAGAGCTGTGAAGAAATTATAGAAATTAAATTTATAGAGTTGCTATAATCGCATTGTAAAAGCGTAGGTATATTGTGGTAATTCTTTCATGGAATCTTTGTAGCTTGTAGATTATCGGATAGATAAGGCTAGATAAACATACGGTAGAGTCACTGTAATTAGAACAGTTATTCATTAAAATGTTTTAATTAATAGGAGGAGGGTGATAGAGCGATTAAATAATGTTGTAATGAAATTTCCTTTCTAAAAACACCTTATATATTTTTCCGAGAACTATGCATACCTACAAATTCAACAAATATTTTCATAATTTTGTCGGTATTGACAAAAATCAGCACATTGCTGACATTAGGTGAAATTGATAAATTTTCAAACTTACAAAAATACTTCAGCATTGGTATAAAACAAATAATCACTTTCTTACCCATATCAAATTAAGTTAATGATATTAAATCTATAATTATCATCTTCGCTTCTCATTCAGTATTTATGGCACCATTTCAAATTCTAAAAGTAACATTATCTTATCTATGAAACAGTAGTCCGAGTGCACTAACAATCGTTCATACCTATTTATGATAAGCGGCGGCCATCACTGCACACGGCCTATTATAAGAGCGTGACGTCACCGCCCCGCCCCCCACGGCCCGCTTCAATCACTGGGGAACCCTCGTCATGTCCCCCACCCCACGTTCTGCTTTACTGACTCCGCATTTTTCTCATAATAATAACGTTCGAAAAAATCGTGCAAAAAAATCTCGACAGCCGCGACTTACTGTCCCATCCCTACTCCTGGCTTGCAATGAGACTTTTTTTGCAAATTCTTAGAAAACATTTTAAATTCAATGACGCGACGTTTAGAAAGTAAGGAAGTTTTAAAAAAAATGTTAGTCTGTTTTATACTGACTTTCAATGCAGGCTGTCTTCCAGCGCACCTTAGTCTTTGGCAACCTGATTACCTATAGGTAAAATGTTCTTTAAAAAAATACTCTTATACCTTTGCGAGCTAAAGCTTCGCACTCGCACCGCCTGTTAGATATGCCGTAAATTACTAGTTACCTACACATTGTTAAGGTATTCGCCCTTCCCAAAATGACCTGTAAGTAGGTACATTAATTAATTAATTAGATATGCCTGGTTCTGACCTAATAGAGTTTTAAAAAAGTATTTATATATTTTATGGTAGGTATTGTCGTTTCAATTCAATGAGGATGTTGACTATTTTTGAGAATCAAAAATCTAATTTGTCCCTCAATTAGAAGTTAAAAAAACAATAGACACGTATTTTTTGCTTTTTCAAATAAATTAAAATATACAGAGATAAAGCAAAGCACATTTAAGTTTAGGGTGAGGGGGTCGTGACGTCACTTACCGCTAAAACCGCCATACAAACTGTCCGGACAGTGACGTCACGCGAAATTTCAACTCAATGTATCGTCATTATTTTTTTATTTCGTAAAAAAAGAAAAAAATACGTGTCCAATATTTTTTATTAATCCACAAAACGGGTTAAAAAAAATTAGTCAACATGCCCATTGTTGGTGAATCTTTTAGAATGTCTGAGACCCCGAATTCATCTTTATTTCTGATCATGTTTTTTTAAGTATAGTGAGACGTATTGGAATTTTTCACAGATTTGATTTATTAAAGTTCCTATTAGTTCATTTCGACAGTGAATTTATTTTTAATTGGTTTAGGATAGGAAAATTACAAGTTAAATAAAAGCTAGCAAAAATGCAAAATGTAGAGTTTATCATATTTTGTAACAGCTTCTTTTACTGATAGCCAAATGATAAAAAAAAATGAAAAGTACAAATATATAGTAAATATAGACTAATAATAAACAAATTTATGAAAATTAAATATTAAAAGAGTAAAGAAAGGTTATAATAATTAATTTTAGCGGTCACAGGTGTGGCTCCGTTCAACTTACGAGAAAAGTAAATATCTACTCTTATTGGATTTACGCAATGTATTCGAACTAATTGGATCATTTACCCAATCGTCTAATAAGTAATTATATCTTATTTGACTGCATAAAATTATTATAATTTGTTAGTCAAAATAAACTTTGTGAAGCTCCAATTTTATTTATAGCTATATCCTATTTTCTCCAAATATTTAGATAACATTTTTACAACCGTAGGTCTGAGTAAAATTTTGGTGAAGACTTGGGGGATATTGTTTTAGGTCTGCCCATACTTTTGAAATATAATAACTCTTATAGTGACATCTGTAGTCGAGTAGCACATAAAACTAAGTTTAATGGAGGTCAACGTGACTCCTTCAAAAGGTTTGATTACTCAATAACTGAAGTAGTTCGTCAAAATTTGAATAGATGGTGCTGAAGTTAAAAGATAAAGTATATTTTTTTATTGTTAAGCTTTCATCCTACATAGAAGCGTGTGTTTAACCCACACTAGAGAAATTTTGAGTATCGTGTTATAAAATTATAGCGCCATTTTGTGTAATTTTTTTTTTTTTGTTCAACGGTTTATTATAGCTACCTACATTGAAACAAAGTTTAGTAGTAATGTGTTAATGTTAGAAGATGTACCTATAAGCGTTTAGTCCTACATAAAATTATGCAAAGCTTCAAAATTCCATAATCACATAGCTTAACCCTTATCAATTGTGACAGCGCCTTTAAATTAATAGTGCGTGATGATATTTACCTAAGTCAAGTTGCCCTTTACCTAGTAGGTAGTGGATAGAAACCTAAATAATGCCTTTGGCTTGGTTTAGTTGAAGAGGTATCTGGCAGGTTACTAAGACAGTAGTAGAATACATACCTACTCATATACGCCAAGTGTCCCGGATTAGATATTGAATTCGCATCAGAGTCAACTTATGTGATGAACATTGGTATAAGTTCTGACAATTTATCTGGAATTTTATATTTTCTGATGTATATTGTATTCAAGATATCATATAAAAGATATCATATAAAAGTTTACAGTATTCTACTTAAAACATTTGTCAGGTAGGTACCATAGTACAAGCTCTGCTTAGTTGCGCTGTAGAATAATGTCCAAGCATTATTAATGACTTATTAAAGAAGGAATGACACCAATAAAAGGCATGTTATTTCTACATACCTACCTACTATACATAGGTACCTACAAACGAATTGATAGTTCTGGAAATTACAACTGTAACCGGTTCAAAGGAGCGGGAGCGGTTATTGGAAGCAGCGTGTTGTGACCGAACGTTGATGCATGGCTTTCATCGCCACTTCCGGTAACAGAGCGGAAGTTCACAGATACCGACTGAATATCCCACCACTGTAAATTTTAACTCGCCCGCAATAGGTTTTGGCTTTTATCCGGTCATATTTTTGTCTAGTAAGTATTTATTTATCTTTAGATAGAAAAATATTTTTTTATTGATAAAAAATACTTTGGTTAGTAAATAATGACTGTCTGAACCAAATATATTTTTCAAAGCATACCATTAAATCAAAACAAGTCAATTTCGTTTTCATGTTATCTGTGCCAAATTATTTTTTTGGAAGTGATTAGTATTTTATTTATTTCGGACTATTTAAAACCAAAATAAAACTTAAAAAGATATTTAAAAAATCTTATTAGAACCGTAGACCTGGAAAATCTTATTAGAAACAAAGAAGTCTAGTATGAAACTACATATTACCTGCAGCCATCCTGCAGCTTACATAGGTGGGATAGAGATAATATTATAAATAGGTACTTACTTATTATAATTAAATGGTAGGTACCTACTTCGGAATTACCTGTATTTACTTGGTATCTAATTTTTTTTAATTACTTCGCGTTGTCAAATTTAAAACATAACCTACCTATGTGATAAAATAGCTCAAAATCAGTAAAAAATAGTATATTTCATTATAAGTGCGGAAAGGCTGTCATTGCAAAGAGTTCCGACAAATGTCTACCCGAGCCGAGGCGCAGCCGAAGGTGAGGGTTGACAGTCGGAACTAGTTGCAATGACGGTTCCGCACGTGTACTGAACAACTATTTTTAATACAGTTACGAAAAAATTAGGCAATTTAATAAAATATCAAAAACACAACAAACTCAACTAAGTTCCAACTGTGATCAAGAGATGGCGCTAGTCGTATTAGTAATGCGAAACCTACGTTTCGCAATGCAAAAAGTGTGTTAAAGTCGTGTCGCCATTTTTGACAGTTGGCAAAGAGAACGCACGAGTTCGGGAAAGGTAAACAAAAAGCTCGAGTATGTAATAGCCCACATCCCGAACGCTAAACGTCCCTGCAATACGCCACTTTTTGAGCAACTGTATTAAAAAATCCTTATTGAGTGAAGTGAGTATCGCTTCGTGTTTGAAATTTTAATCAAGTTTAGACGATTGGGATGCCGACTTTCAGATTTTAGTTAAACTACTAGTATAGTATTATTTATTATCTGTGGTTAAAGTTTTAGGAAAATAGTGATCGCACTCTGTTTGCTTTTTAAGGCAAACTACCTCTACCTGCCTACTACTAATTTGATCCTACTACACATTCCGTTTGGTAGCTTATCAAATTCCGTTTTAGTTCTTACGTCATGTGCATAGATGGCGCAAATAACACTAAAAAATTTCCCAACAGGTGGCGCCTAAATTTTTCATCACAGATGTTCAGCTGTCAACTAATCAATTTTATTGCATCAATTGATTTTATTATATTTCTTTGGAAACTATTTATAGATCAATATATTGGATCATCTGTTTATACGCGCCACACCCTCGGACTATTGTGCAGCCGTGTTTAGTATCAAGTATGCGTGCAATGTTTGAATCGCACCGAAGTAATTACATGGGTGTCGGCGCGGCGTTACTATCTCGCATAAATCAGATCTGCGTGATATAACAATTAGCTGGTATGATAGCTATGTTAATTAAAGTGCAATAATGCCACGACGCCAACGCTATATCAGTATCATCATATGATACTAAAAAGTAAAAGTCCTGCAACACAGATGAGCAAACAATCCGGTGCTTGGGATTAAACCTGATAAATCCTGCCATTTTCGGGTGTAAACTCGAGTTTAAGCCCGAAAAGGCCAGGCTTTTATTGGGTTTAATCCCAAGCACCGGGTTGAATCGTTATAAATAAAACCAAAAGTTACTTTCATAAATCTTACCTTATCGTTTATAGTAATTAATAATACAAAGAATATCCAATTAATAAATTAGTAATTCAATTAATTAATACACACGCAATTATATTAACACCTGTCGGTATAGATACTGACGAATGCTTCGATATCATGCAATTGCATTTTTGTACCTTATTTATCAATTACATATTTACAGCACGTTCCGTTTTATCGTGATGTCAATTTGCTCGTAAGTATTTACATGATATTAAAATTTAATCAATTATCAGCTCTGTGATATAAAATTGTAAGCGCTTACACTCTATGTAGAGTAAATTGGTATAGGAATACGTATGTACATATTATCTGAATCACTTTTATTTAATTTGATTTAATCAAAAAATAACCAGTTATTTTTATACACAGTGTAAGGTTAAACGAGAGACATATTATAATGTATTGCCTGATAATTCATGCTTACATGTAACTAAAAAAAATATTTAAAGAAATAAATATACATATTTTACTTCCTAAGACCAATCTCATCAAAATCAAGTCTTTTTTTGCAAATGTCAGTCAGTATGTGTGAAATATAATATAGTTGCACTTCACGCACTCACATACTGTGGTCCGTTACAATGGGCTCATGAAAAATTATTTACCCATTTACCCGCCGTGGAATTGCCCAAGTTGCGTGATTAAATTTAGAAGTTGCCAGCTATAATTAGCAGGTACATAGCATTTCACTCAGACCCGGCGAGAGTTAACTGGCCCTTGGGAGGGTTGTTTGAAGAGAGACAACTTTTTGGTGATACAAAAAATGTGACGGTTACCATTTTAATAAAGTCACTCGACCCAGAGTCCGGCGCGTGATTTATGAAAATATAATAAGGATGTAATTTTTTCATATTATGTTGTTAGAAATTTTTGTGTGTAGCTGTATCTACCTACGTAATTTTATTTTTATTTTCAATTGATTACATTTAAATTGTGTCGGTTTCTCACGTCATGCACAAAGTTGATCCGCAACAAAATAATATTTTTAAAATTTTGGGTTCTTTTCAACAATATTTTTTTTTATTAGTCCAGCCAAATTAGTCACATCAATTAATTACTTTCATCAATTTAACACGCCACGGCTCTGATTCAAGTAGCTTACATATTATAAGATCAGAAGAAAGCTCGTTCAACATGGATTAATGTTTCCTTGCTTAATAAATAATTACCGTTAGCACGTCCAATCCTTCATTTCATTGTGAAGTGTGAAAGATTACAAAGTAAAGTTTCGCTCGCGGAACTCGCTGTAAGTTTCTTGTTAGTTGTCACGAACCATAGTTGAGATTTAATTAGATGGCGCTCTGAAAGGATGAAAATTAAACTGCTTTAAGATTACATTCGTGAAAAATAATTTACCGTAGTCTGAGTTTTGATACTAATAAAATTAATATTAGTAATTTCTTGTACTCATCTTACAAATTAAGAATTTATAAAGGGTCATGGTAAGATAAACAAAAAAAATTTCGCTAGCTATAATAGCTTTTTTAGTACAAACATAATCAGTAAATTTGTATGATTACCAAAAAAACTTTATTGCAGTAGTTTACAGATCTCCACTTTCATCACATAAATCGGTCCTTGTATTTATTTAAAGGTAGATATCTTATTTACTTTTATGTATTTACCTACATACCCTATTATCGTGTCAACCTCAATATAAATGATAGCAAAGTAATATGTGAATATTGGAAGAGCGGCTTCTTTCATGTGTTGTTGCATCTTGTATTTGTCACATCTAAAATGATGCTCTACATTTAATATTTAACACTTACAGTTGTTGTTCCCCGACTCACTCCTGTGAATTTCAAAAAACTCCCAAATTTTGAAGTGGATAATTCTTAATTGGCATGTAGATAACAATATAACAACAGTCAGTAATAGTATTTTTTTTATATGCATTTAATTTTGGTACGTAGTCAAAGGTCAACGTCAAATATGCGTAGGTACAAAAAAAATAATAGGTAGAAGTGACAATATTATAATTTTTTTTTCTTTATTTCGAATAATGATGACAAAATATTATTGCTGCATACAAGTAGAGTATCTTTTAATACAATCCGATCGCTCCTGCACCAATATAGCGCGCATAAATCAAAACCACTTTGTGACCACAATAGCGCTCTAATTGACAAATAGTGGAAATGATAAATACAGTCGCTGGGAATTTTCCAAAAATACACCCTTTGATCGCAACTTGATTAACAGCCACCGACTGTCTTACATGAAATGTTATTAATTTTCTTTTTAATTTGGTTCCGAGTCTATTAGACGATGTATTTTTGGGTCTGATATATTTAAAAGTAGACTTGAAAACAGCGAATATGTTAGATGAGTCATGGCACATTATTCGCTGTTTTTACGTCTGTTAAAGTACCATTTGAAATGATAAACAGAGCAGTTATTCAATGAAGGTAATTTAAAAAATGGGTGATAGTATTATATATCATAACGTATCAACAGCGTTAAATTGGATGCATTAATCGAGTGCCAGTAGCTGGGTTTTATAATAATTCTTTTTTTAATTGCGTAATCTTGTTGGAATTTTAAAATAAAAGTTTTTATGGCCAGTATTAATAATGGTCTCAATTTTTTAAACGTTTGTAGTGGGAAACCACAACAGTTGGTCCAAGCAAAAGTCGTGAGAGAGGCGAGCCAAGTTCGAAGTGACTCAAAGAACCAGTTTCTTATAAGAAATAAATCAAAGAAGTGCACACTCTGTTATCAAATTATCAAAAGCACGTGAGACTTAATTTCCCGGTCGGTCAGTTAAAAGACATGTTCCATGAACCGCGTTTCGTTTCGAGATTTTTATCTTAATCTCATAATTGCGGGATAGTACCTTACTCTGTTATGCGGTTTTGTGATTATAATATTTAGTAAGTTAGTAGTAACTGTAAATTTTACTTTTGCTAATTGTAACGCAGTGTTATTCTTTGGTTATATCGGTGTATTGTATATACCTACTTATGTACAAAAATTCTCTTAGCTGAGCACTTTTATTTTATATTGGACAGTCCCGCTATGTGAAATGCAAATGGAAATTGAAAATAAAAAAATGCGAGGGTCGTCCCGCTTGGGGGGCGGTGAAATCGTAAATTTAAATTGTCCATCCCTCAACATGCAAATTTCCCAAGCAGGAATGCCTTCCAATTGTAGTGTCTGTCGTACTACTAACGAATGTACAATTTCAGCGAGAAATTCACGGAAGATTTCAAATATTGTACAAGATAAGAAGGTAGTAAGACACTATACAATCAGAATGAGCAAAGACTAAATATAAACAAGAGTATTTAAATTAAACTAATCTGGTTACGTAACAAAGCGGTAGCATCTGCAAGGATCGCGATGTCTGTTTCTCGCCGCCATCATTAAATGTTGCTAATGAAGCTTAAGCTTTTGGGTTTTAAATAACTTGCGCCAGCCGCAAGGGGCGGAACCATTGCAATCCAATGTGCTGTAGACCAATTTTTTACTTTGCACATGAAATTAACAAAGCCTATCGAAAATACGACGATGTGACTTTTGGAACGCGCTAAAAACAATTTTGTATCATACAGTTCCTATACGTATATAACTGGTTTGTGCTGCTTAAATATAGCAACAATTAACAACGTTATAAGCATCAACGTGATCTTAACGATTAAACGTCCTATTTATAACCGAATATATATTTTTCTGGGTTCCATTTGCCTCCAAATTTAGTAAACTCTGGTATAATTGTAGACGTTATAAATGATATAATTCAAAGCAAATGTAGCAAGATCACACGATCATGTTAAGATTTCTTGGCCATTTAAAAGTGGACATTTAAATTAACGTCATGCTAAAGTTATGTCGTCGGGTCGAGACGCGGTTGTCACTCATGCTCCATCAACTGCTGGGAAATGTCGAGGATATGACGGTGGGTCAGCCATATGTGGCCATATGTCGAGACGAGACGTGACACTATTTCATCTTACCGTCTCACTTGTAAGAACCGATTTCCTATCAGCAAGACAAAGACGGAATTCAAACTTGACTCGCGTTTCTAAGAATGCGTCGCGGTAGTTATCTCGGAGAACGGGGGCTCGAATCGCAGACAGGTTGTCGCTAATAGGCGTTTTACTTAGAACATAATATGAGGTTTTATGACTACGTGTGTGTCCCAACTATATGATACATGTCAGTCTGTACCAGCCGTCACCGCGGCAGCGACTTGTTGACTCAGGCGCAGTTATGTGTGAGCAAGCCAAAACAAACAACTGGCCCTTCGATGGTCATCTTTTAATATCTAGTTTTAATTAAAGACAAACGCTAAAGTGCATTAACCTTTTCGTTTCAGGTTTGCGGAGTAATTAATGCGCACACACCGTCCGTTGGCGAACAGTGAACTGGCGGCGTGATCATTATAAGTGGTGTAGTGAATGGAATCAGAAATATTAGCGTTGTGATTGAACCGTGTCAGTGTCGGCCCGAGTGGCCGAGGACCTGCGACGGAGAAACCGGACGCGAGCCGCGCGGGCTGCCGGCCCGCGATGAGCGCCAACAATTGCGACAGCATGACATATTTCTCAAACGCATACATGCCGGACATGAGGAACGGTGGTGGGCACGACCACCAACAAGCGCACGCGCACTACGGGGCGGTGCCGCAGCAGGGACACGAGATGGAGGGCTGCGACCAGCAACTCAGGCCGGCGCAGCATCACTACCCCGCGCAGCCGGCGCCCGGCATGCCCTACCCTAGGTTTCCCCCCTACGATCGGTTAGGGTACTACCAACAGATGGAACAGAACGGCTATCGGCCGGACAGTCCTACCCAAATGGGACACATGGGTCCGAAGTCAGACGGGTACGGTGCTAATGGCCACCAGCCCCCGGCGCCGGCGGTTTACACGTCGTGCAAGCTGCAGGCGGCGGCGGTGACGGCGGGGGGGGTGCCCGGCAGTCCCCCGCTCGAGCAGGCCCAGCAGATGCCTCACCATATGCACCCCCAGCAACACATGGTGCAGCACGCAGTTCCCCCTCACCAGCAACACCTCATGTACCCCGTGGACGACATGCAGCATCAGACGCAGATGCCGCCCATGCACCAACAGCCAATGCACGCACAGCAACCGCCACCGCAGCAGCCTCCGCCCAACACCAACGCGTCGCTGCCTAGTCCACTATATCCCTGGATGAGAAGTCAATTCGGTAAGCATAGCAATCATATTAAAAAAAACTACGCAGTACAAAAACTTTGCTCTTCGTATTATAATATTCAGAACGGTAGTAGTTACATAGCATTCAATGAGTAAAATTTTTGCACAATTTAAGTAGACTATGTACGTACAGGTGACAAAAACAGTATTTTGTTAAATGAGTATAAAAACACTTTCGCTGTGCGGTATGCGCACATTGATGAGAGACAATTGGTGCTAGAAACAATACCCTTCCTTCTATTCCGAGATTATTTATGGGTCGAAGTGGCATTCAAAAGGAATTTCACTTTTCATAAAATTTACAACTCCGCACACAAAAGCGGCTCACCTTCTGTTTTGCTGACGCCGATGGCGAACAAAGCTCCCTCAAGTTGCGCTACCGTCTCCTACTGTTTTTGAATTTGTCGGTGATCTAAATTTATGGTCGAACCTCTTGATTTAGGGATTCCATTGTAATTGGCGAAGGCTGTGTGACCGTGCCTGTGGAGTTTAGTTAGAAGGTTAACTTTGGACGAACTGTCGTACGATAGTTAGCGTTACTAGTGGAATGTATAAAATAAAAAGTGAAAAGTTAACTTTAATATTGCAACAAAATATGTCTGCCGCAAATAAGTGTTCATCGTTGTTTTAATTAATGACAGGCCGCGTATCTATCTACTCTGTGCTTGTCGTTGCATATAATTAAACCGAATTGGACATCCGAACGTTGCTATAGGAGCGGTGCCTTTATTCATTAACATTTGTGTGAACGGTGATCAGTAGGTAACATGTACTCTATATCTACTATATTTTTGCATAATCGCAGCAATCTTGTCCAATTTGTGACCTGGAAAATACAAATGTTATGGATTTATTGAAAAAAGAATATCACGTACTATAAATGACAACAACTAACATGATTAAAGGGAACGATCTAACCCTTACTATGTATTATAAATGCGAAAGTGAGTTTGTATGTTTATTTGTTACGCTTTCACGGAATGGAAAAATAGAGGTTATTTTAGCTTAAAAATAATGTTAAATAGACTAGCTCTTTCCCATGGCTTCAACTGTCTAGAATTAGATTTTTTTTTACGAATTATTATAACTTTCATTTCAAAATCTCACTAAGACAGTATCTCAATCGTAACACGAACATAATATGCGTTTGCAACTTTATTTGCATAGTTTATGTATGTATAAGTATAGTTATTTCAGCTCTCTTTATTTATTATTTTAGTTCGTCGATCAGTAAGTTTCTCATCTATTAATGACTTATCTCATTAATAGGAAGGTTGTTTATAATTAATCATCCTCCCAAACAATAAGTAAAGCTAAGTCTGGGATTTAGGGTGACTCGGTAGACCCGCGTCGTAACCCTTATATCGGCAAGTCTAGATGTCCGATAGTGAAAATGCTGTCTAAGTTTGTCTAACTTTAAATAATCCAATTAATTTAAAGAAACAGTACTTTTAATGTAATAGGTAGTAAGTAAAAAAAATTAACCACGCATCACTATACTAGAGTAGAGTCATTCTGCATTCTGCGGAAAAACGTGCTGGACGTCTCATGTCTTAAAAAAATATTTTTGTTAAAAAATACTTTTTCAACGGTAGGTACCTCATACCTATTTAGCATAGTAGGTACTTTAAAAGCTGAAGAGGCAATCCTTATCAACGCCTAAGTGAACTCTTGTTTTGTTATCTATAAGTCAGCCCCTTGAATGGCACGCTATCCTGATGTTCAAAATTTAGCTTCCAAATTAAAAAAAGCAATATACCTACCAAAAGAAAAACGTTTTGGGTTTGATTTAAAAATAGGATAATTCTTATAACTTTGGACGAAGATGATTTATAATAAATAAATAATTAGTTATATCACTGATGAACATAGATGCTTGTTGCGTACCATTATTATACATTTCTTGTAAATACAAATTATTGTTTGCGCATTAAATTTACTTAAAAACGTGTCGAACAAATCGTTGTTTTGGATATTACACGTGTGTGTGCCCATGGGCCGTATTTTGTACTCGCTCGAATTACTTTTACACACGGACTCGCGAATTCACAAATGCAAATACAAATGCTCATACATTTTTAAGCATTCACATGCGAATCTTGCAATTCCGTGTGCGAAAAGTAATTCAAAAATACGGTCCTAGGTTTCACTTTTTTCACCCTTTGAAGGTCGAGTTTGCGAAAACCTCATATAAATGCTAAATAAAGTGTTGTAAAATACTTTTTTTAAGTACTTACAACACTCTACTTATATTTATATCATATCTTTTATTTTTAATATTATTTACTTTGACGTATCGCTTCAATGTGTAACGGCATAGAAAGATACACTTACCTGGTCCGAGGCAAGGTAGGCCGCGATAAGTCGCCGAGAATCGAGGTGGAAATGGAAATATAATGGAAATCTCCCCCCATTTTCTCCCTGTTTCACCCCCCAGCCTCCCGTGGGCCTGTCCTCATACAATGCCGGATAGACGACTTGTTACATTTCATTGTTCAGTTATCAGACTCCAGGCCTTTGTGAACGCCTGATGATTGAATATGAGAATTTGTTTTGGTGGCTGTTTGTGATTTTCCACGTTTGCCGCTGAAGGCTCCCAATCGTTTTTGCCCTAAACAGAGGGAATTATAATATAAATGAGTCGGCCCCGAGTATTTGTTAGCGTCACGAATTTATGATGCTGATTCATAATTTAATACAGCACCTATATCATGTACTTACTGGCTACTCCATGGAAACACAGTGCTTTTAGGTTGTATGTAGGTACGACACGAACATTCTTTCATTTATTGACAGAGCTACGAATATATCCTGAATTTTTTTATCATATACTTCTTTTTCTATACTTACTACATACTAACATTTTAATAGAAAAGAAAGAAGAAAGGAAATACATTTATTTCAGCATAACACACAAGAAAAAGAAACAGAGAAACATAAACAGTGCCTAATCTAAAGAAGACATAATACAGTCTTTCATTTGATATTTAGATAACGCGGCATCTTAAAATTTTGTTTGAATTTTTAATAGATACCAATACAGAATTTATTTAGGTAAACGCAAAATAATAATGGCATTGGTCATAATTATTTTTTACTTAGACTGTGTAAAATATAAATCTACTAGTTGTGCCCCGCGGTTTCACCCGCGTTATTTTAAGTTCCCGCGGGAATTCCGGGATAAAAAGTATCCTATGTGTTAATCTGATGTGTAAGCTATATTATTGTAAAGTTTCATTTAAATCCATCCATCCATACATACTTACAAACTTCGCGTTTATAATATTAGTAGGATTTGAAGTGTATACCCTACTATTTGATTTTACTTCTTTGGCGCAATTTTTTCGCGTCAACCCTCATAAAACCTGACTATTACCGCTGATGTGCTATCGATTATTTCTATTGTCCAACTCGGTGCTTGCGTTCGCGTGGCACGAGTGATTGATTGCTCATACTTGCTGTAGATAGAGTTGCGTACCATACCTATATGTAATGGCCTATACAGCGGGCTCTGATTCATTATGACCATAACATCCTATAACACAACGTCAAATGTTTAAAATGGAAAGAAATCACGAATACCATATCCCTACTAATAATATAGTCTGTCTTTCTGTCGGTCTGTTACACTGTGATGACTTAACGGCGACCATCGTGAAATTTTGCATATACATTTTCAGGGGTACAGACTACAAAGAAGGACTCGGAACTGTGAAATGAACGCGGTTAAAACCGGGTGGTACAGCTAGCTAATAATAAGTAAAGTTTGATATGTCATACGATATTTCATTAGTATGATGCAAAAACTAACAATTGTAAATAAAAAAATCCTTCTTGAAAATGTAAAAATTCTCTATGCGCATTACTAATTGAAAGAATTTTACCAAAAATTGGCACTCTGGTAAAATGACGTATCTATGTTGTAGATTAACACAATACCTAAAGGAGACCATTTCTCCGGGTAGGTACAAAGAGTTCCCGAGGGTATTCCGATGTTTCGGCGGATGAAGTCATAGGGAAAAGCTAGTTTACAATTAATACTCAATATCAGTAGGTACCTATAAATAGTAAGTACTTACATATTAACTATGACTCTACTATTTACTATAATGTTTAACTAAACATAATATTATAATTATTATATTTGAAATATGAAAACAAAATTATCTTTTGAATTAGATTTTTAAACATAATTTACTTTTAATATACTATAAATAACTTACGGCCCACACATATACATATATTAAAATCTTTTTAAACAAAACCTATTTCAAGTTCACCTACGCAAGCTTTAAATTCAGAACAACAAATGGAAAACGGAAAAATAGAGACTGGCTAAATTTTTTCTTTAAGCAGTTTGAGTAGTAAGCATAATATAATTAGGTATGGACTTGGTATTTTCCATTCGTGGTGACACTAATACCACTATTCTATTTTTACGTTACATACTGTTGGTTATACGATATACATATTATCTACTATATATAATGTATATATACAACGTATTCTTAGTTTAACTACCACAATTGCATTAAATCAATTGGTAGCTGTGTTGTGAAAATGTTATAATTAATAAATTATTAAAAAAATAAGCTAGTTATTTTAAACGACACAAATAATTAACCCTACTGTTTCCTTACAGGAAATGGCATCAATTCGAATTAAACATTAATTTGTCGTTTGTATTTCTCCCTCATTAAATAACGAACAAAATCACCCTCATACACATTCAAGCGTAAAAAGAAAATCTGCTGTTACTTCGCTTTTGTGATCTTAACCGTTTTATATTTATTTTCTACTAAGAAAACGACTCACCGTTTTCTTTGGTACTCCCCTTGTTTACACGTGCTATTATTTGCATAAAGATTTTTTTTTTTACTGACAGAGGGGGATGATAAAAATATATTTCTAATTCAGTTCAGCGTACAGTTTCCTGTGTACCTAGCGGCACCGGTAGTCGGCGAATGACGTTGACGGATGTCGGTTTTTCGCTCCTTTGATATTATTTTTAAGTTTGTACACTCCGTAGTTTTTGTCGCTCCTTATTATAATCTATCCATGTCTGTAGGTATATACAAAAATAGGTACAATACTAGTGCGTATGCACATGCAAGAAGTTTAAAAAAAAAAAGTTTTCTTTTTCAGAAGTTATTTACATTGAAATACATTGGTGAGATGCATTTCGATGTTTTACCAGGACTTCTGGAAGCAATTCTTCACAATCGAACCTTAATGAGATGCTCTGTAGGAAGTTGTATAGTAAAACAATAAACCTCCCAGCGAACACCCTATTTCATCTTATTGGACTGTTTCCACACACTAGATCACTATTATGTAAATTTCACCACGTTTACACAATATTAACCACGATAAACTAATTTGTTAACAAAGCAATGAAACTGACGTCCTTTTTCTACCATAACTAGTAACGAAACTCACAATCAGTTTCGTAGGTACTTACCTCTAAACTGGTAACGAGGCGGCTATATGCCACTCGTTATGATATCCCGCCTCATTTCTAATACTTTTTATTTTATTTTTTGTAATCCATCTTTTCATACATATATAAAAAAGACTTTTTTGACAGAACTCGATACGAATTTCAACAATTTAACAGCTCTAAATTATAAAATTTATCTTTTATTCAGTATATTTGAGCTAGCCGAAGGCTACCACTACCACGAACCTCACAAACTACTTGATCAAAGGGATCTAAAATAATGCCATGTTAGCCAAAGAAATTTTTAATTCAGAAAAAAATGTTCTTTGTCTCTTTGCTTGAAAGCACATCACCAGCAGATAAAAGCTACATAGTCAATTAAACTACGCAACTGCGTAAATAGCTTTTTTAATTCGTGCGAGTATAACCATGGTCCGCAAACATCAATCTGAACAGCTTTTTTTATTTATAAGTATACCGTCAAGCGCAACTGAAGTAAGCTTTTTATTAAGCTTAAAAGTGTCGAGGTCTTTTAACAGGTGGCGTTGTTTTATATTTACTGGTTCTTTAGTGCATGTATCCAGTTTCAAGTACAATCAATGTATTTTATTGGTCTTGTTTAAAGATTTAAAACTGCAGTTCATAGTGCTCTTAAGATGAAAGGGACAAACTCGAAAATATGAAATATACTTTCATATACGAAAAAACTTTGAAACATATTGTGCACACTACAGGACCGGTAAATTCTTAGGTAGGTATAACAAAATCGGATTTTTAATATTTTATAACATCACAAAAATAAAGACGGAACCAACTCTTTGATTCCCACCCAAAACTCCAATTTGAGAATTATCGAATATTGATAAGTTAAATAGTACCTACCTAAGTACCTACCCTTTTTAGTTTTATTAAATTTTGCAATATTATTAATCTGATCAACTTCGCGATAATTGGTGAATTTTGATAATTACCTATTCTTACATATAATAAAGATAAAAGAAACCCTTATCTAACTCAAAATTAAAATTTATTTATGTAAGTAAATATACATGTGCCTGTTTGTTTTGATGCATATACCTAATTATGTATAGTGTAACTAATGTAAAAATTGGGGACAAAAAGTTTGGGCTTTATTAAAAAACCATTACAATCTCATAAATATCTACAGCCACATACAAGCCCGCCAATGTCATTAATATGTGTCTAAATCACACACCCACAAGCGCACACACTTAAAAAAGATACATAATCTTCTACTCACTTTGGGTGCTTACCCACACATGCTCGTAAGTAGTATTACCTAAGTTTGTTTTGTGTGTGTAATTGTAAGTGTTGCTAGCGGCCGAGAATTTACTAAATATATAGTAAAATCTTTTGTATTGAATCCGAAAAAGTAACTAGGATATTTTTTTATTTAAAACCAGCTGTGCCCAACGGTTTTACCAGCGTGAGTTTCAGAATTCTTGCAAGAACTCCAAAGTAGCCTAATTTACTCCTTGTAACATTAGCTAAAAACCAAACAAAATTGGTCCAACCGTTTCAGGAATTAATCCACGTAAGTTTCGGGATTCCCGCAGGAACTCCAAAGTACCCACCCGACTTTACTCCTTATAACATCAGCTAATTAGCAGTTAAAGTCCCGTCAAAATGTGTTCAGAGATTGACCCACGTGAGATTCGGAATTTCCGCAGGAACTCCAAACTTCTTTTATAAAAACCTTGTACAATGAAGAACACAAAAAAATATACCAAATTTGGTGCTGTCGTTTGGAAGTTATGCGATCACATACATTTCGGCAATTAATTTCTATTTATATACTATCTTTAAATGAGAAATTCTTGTACCTATATCTTGTATCTGAATTTCAGACAAAGCTCTAACAACTTTCATGAAATTTGGTATGCAGGGGGCTTCGGGGGCGATTAATCGATCTAGCTAGGTTTTATTTTTAGAAAACGTCGTTTTATCCGTGTTTTCAGGCAAAGAAAAATGTGTGTTCATTATTCTACGTAATAACAGATGGCGCTATACACAACGAGCGAAGCTCGGTGACCCAGATATTGTAGATTAAATAAGCAATTTACTAACCTAACTATATCAATGGATGGATGGATGGAAGTGATAATGAAATTATATAACGTGTTTTAAGATAAAAAAGACACATGTACTTGTCGATATATTTTTTATTTCTGGGCTCTTTTTGGATTCGTTAATAAGTGCAGAGGTAGCTTAGTTGTTATTGTCCTTGTTATCTTAATCTTAAGTTTGAGATATTTTGCAAAATACTACAGTACCTACTGATACTTTTTAGTAAAATATCAAAATTTTACCCACAAACTCGTAAAGGTTTCCACAGAAACATTAATTTTCTTAGTAAATTATAACAAAGTTTGGTTTATCCCCGTTCCTTAGAATTCACCTAAAGTTCATTCCAATGATTCCCCAGTCATACGTTCTTTTACTTCGATAGGCAGTTTTGTCTTATTAACTGGCAACATTTACTTGAAATTTTCTATCTCTCTCTAACAGGTAGCTCTATCCCTTTTGCACTCGGAGATAGGTTAGCTTGCCCCACATTAATTAAACGTCCGGATAGAACGCCAATCAAACTTTGACCGCCGCTAAGCCGATGAAGCCGAACTTATTATGTGGTATTAAAATTCCATTTTCAAACCGGACTTAATTGAAATGGGTGCATTTTAGAATGATATTATAATATGATAACCACAAAATATAACCTATGGTATGAAAGGGAAATACGCGTGTAACTACGGTGCCTATTATACGTCATAAACAAGAGTTATAAGTTTTCCCACCAGTAATTATCGTATAAAAAAGTATATTATTACAGCACTAATAGATATCGAATTTTAATTCTATCATCGCATGAAACTCATTAATGTAATATAAAGTTGGCTCGTATCATTATCTGAACACAAAAAACCGGCATCACATGATGCGTACACATGTGGGAGTAGACGGTAGCACATAAATCATAAACGTATCTTTGTGTCCGTACCTACTTATAAGTATAGAGAGTAACCACGTCGATAGAGGAGCGGAAAAAAGCCCCCCGTTTCCTGGCCGGGGATCACACATGACCGGCCTGTCTATCTGCCAGACCCGTGTCAAATATTCTCTGGAGCGGAGACCGCCCCCCTCCCAGCTTGGGGGCAGGGGCGCCCCCTGGGGCTCGCTGTCCCGCGGCGAAGCTCATCTCCCAGCCTTAATGCGTTCCGCGCTCAGCATTATGTTTAGATGAATTTTTAGGCGCCTCTTGATAGCTACTTGTTTTCGTTGGAAAACACAACATACCTGATCAAGGTCGTCTGTAAATAGAATACGAACAGAAAATTTAACACATCTGAATAAAACTTTATTTACTACTCTTTGTTTTGAAATGTGTGTACCAAAGTAAGTAAATGGCACACAAAGATTGAATGTTTTCTTCTATTTTTTCATTAAGATTTCGTATTTGTGGTGTTGGTAGGCGTTGAAAAATTACCATCGCCGGCACCTTTTATAACTTTTTACTTCGTGATCCGGGGCAATCATTCATTTTTCCATCGCCCTCTCAAATATTCATTCGTGCTTTTCCTGCAAATTATAGTAATGACTCGAACGAACTGGTAATTAGATATTTATATGTAGGGAGAAAGTAATTTGTATACAAGCCACCTTAGATTCTGATAGATAGGAGAGTGCTTTCAATCCAGAGATGTAAGAACGTTATGTTGAACGGGTGTTTATTATGTTATTTTAAAAAATAATAAAGCTTTTGCGATATCACATTTGCGAAGCACTGTAGCTCTCTACATTAATGTTTCATTAGTGATTGTTGCTTATATCTACGAATAGTTTCGCCTTTGTTTCCACAATGAACAAATGATCTAGGCAAAATAGATGTCTCGCGTAGGTGTTGTATAGTGAGTTGTGGGACGGTGCGGGGGTAGGATGTCGTGTCGACAGGCGGAGCCGGGCTACGAACAAAGCTACGCCGGCCTAACAAAGACGTCACCGTCCGTGGCTGCGACGCGGAATTATGGCACCCATTGTGAACAACAATACCCAACAAACGAGTTTGTATAAGCTATTAGGTACGCGCATTAATATATATTTTTTGTTCGCCCGAAAATTTTGCATTCCATTACGAGGGAGAGAAATGAAACGCCCGCCGCATGAATTATATTAAAATATATTTGAATATTTCATTTGACACCTTTTTTGCGGGTGGAATTTCGTTCAATCCCCGGGCTGGGATCTCGTAATTTTTGGCGTACACCAAAACGAAATTTTCGGTGAATAACATTCCATTTCGGATGCGGAACACGGCGCAAATCAGCGTCAACACAACGGAGAGTGATGGCTCGCTATTCACAGTGTACACTCATAATGTTTATATTATTTTTAACGTTTCCTATCGTTATTGTAAAAGTACCTTTGAGACTAGGAACAGGATATCATACTTACACGATAAGAGCAGAAACAAAAAAGACATTTTCATTACTCATATACTCGGAAAGTAGGTTTGAAGTTGCCTGAGAAGCGGGTTGAAAGTAACCCTTTTCAGCCCTAGGGAGAATCGCTTTCAACTGACAACTGTCAAATTATTAAAAAAAAACTAGGTCTATTTTCACATTTCTATTGAACCATGTTTCAACTTTCTATACAGCCAGCGCGATGTAAAATTGAAATAACGTAAAATTTAAGTAGGTATTAATTAAAATAAAATTCACTCACTTTTTCTTAAGCTAATTCCTATTTATATTTTTTTATTTTCTTTAATTAATACTTAATAATTAAAGAAAATATTTTTTTTAGGTCGCCACAATGTAAATAAAAAATACTGGCTGAATAGCTAGCCGGCCAAAGAAAAAGAAATAGGTGGGAAAGTGTCAAGCGACTATCCGATCTTCACTCATTTTTTCTTTAGCTAATTCCTATTTTTATTTTGACTTTCCTTGCATTCGTAATGAAAAGCACAGTGTTACCCTCGGGAGAAAGTAACTTATTTAGTGCCTCGAACTATTGGCGCCCTCGCTACGCTCGGGCGCCAAACCCCGTCTCGGCACTAAATGAGTTACTTTCACCCCTTGGATAACAATGTACTATTGTAACATTCATATAGATTCTAGCCTTAAAATAGGTATTGCGTTCTACTATGTATTTTGCAATGTTAAAAACCCACACACACGCACAAAATACGAGTATATCTACCTACTTAATCCATTATTATAATATAAACCTCTAAAAGTCATTAGGCCAGAATAACATACATACATCTACTACATAGTACAAAGTAAGCGCCACTAGTCAGCATAATGTATCTGCAGTCACCGCCCATCCCACGTCAATGATTAATGAACATCAGTGCTTGAAAGCAACCATACTTCTACTCCTTTTTTCCACTTTTTACCGCTGCGAGTTTTCTTTTCTCCTGAAAAATAAAAGTAGATGGGTACATAGTGTAATTATTATTAATCTGTCTAATCTGTTGAGTAAGAGTTGATTTTGAGCATTAGTATTTTATATAATTTTTTTTTGTTTAATTTATCGAAATACTAGCTGTGCCCCGCGGTTTCACCCGCGGTAATTTCGGAGTTCCCACAGGAATTCCGGGATAAAAAGTACCCTATGTCCTTCTCTGTACCCCTAACAACGTGTATGCCAAATTTCATCCAAATCCGTTCAGCCGTTTTTGCGTGATTGAGTAATAAACATCCAAACATCCAAACATCCACACTTTCACATGTATAATATTAGTAGGATATTAGTAGGATTATTCAAGACAAATTTAATTTGTAGTAAGTAGATATTCCTATGTTTTAACATAATATACTTACATGCAATTATATATTCATTTTGGTCAGAAGGCATTCAACATTAATCATATAGGTACGAGGCAACCATAATTATTTCATTGCGTGTTTTGTCATTTGTATTTTATCGCTTATACCTACACAAATTTTGTTTCGTGTTGTAGAAACAGTTTTGTTTAGTTTTCGAAAAAAACAAACTTTTGTGTTCGCAGTAATTTTGTTTTATTTTCGTCAGTAGGAAATAGGTACCAAAAATTCAAATTTTGAAGATGTTTTCGAGAGATATTTTGTATGTCTAAGATTAAAAAAGCAATGTCATACTCATTATTAACCTAACGATCATAATATAACGGAACAAAATTCGTTTATTCATATTGTTGGTATCATGTCAATACAATAGAAATCGTTCATCATGAAGGTGATTCAGGGAGACCGCGAGAGTTGATAAACTTGTGGAGATCAACTTAGGTACGATTAGGTAATAGTATCTAGCCCAAAATTGAAAGACGGAAAAAATTGATGACATGCGATATTTGTTATGTCGACATACCTACTAATTGCAAAAACAATTTTGTTTACCGAGCTTTGGCTTGTAGTAGACCGCACGAAATATTTTAATCATATGTCCTATGTAGGTAGGTATACTGTAGATTCACGCTTCTAAAGTTCAGTTATCCCTGCTTTAGAGTTTATATTTTGCTAAGTAAAGCTCAGCGAACTTGTTAACACCAAATCTGAAGAAGATAGGTACATGTCGTAGGCAGTGTACAAAAGTCGATATAAAGACCGTAGGTAGGTAACATTCTTGATTTTCTTACTTGGAGCATAGAACTATACATGTAGAATTGTAGACGATTCCGCTACAAGACTATTTTTGTATTATTTTCATTGATGTAAAAACAAATGCGTGATGTTTCTGCACCTATTGTAGTTTACGAGAAAGAAAAAAACCATTAAGCAACTAATAATAATAGTCTTTCCAAAAACCATTAACCAATAAGCGCGCACCTCCGGACGGAAAACGGCGTCGTGACGAAAAATTTCTTTTCGGCATGAAATACTAACAGTGCGCAGAACTTCGTTCTAAAAACTACGTAGTTTATTTTATATGTTTTGTTTTCATCTCACCAGCACGTTCTATAAATAGTTTTAGTTCTTGCTTTATATTATTTATAGCGATGCTATATTACAATGAACTAGTCTATGAGTAATTCTATCTTTATGTACATATACTCCTAGGTATATAATGTAATTAGTCTACTGTAATAATGATATTATTATAATGATCTTGTTCCTTCTTCAGTTCAATCGATCAACTGATTGAATTCACGAATTCATTCAGCAATTCACGAAGGTGGAACCACAAAAAAAGATTTTCTCTATATCTTAACTGATATTTTATGTAAATTTTACATAATTTGAATTATTAAATACACATTTTGACGTCTGAATTAAACTCATTAATCTGAGGTTGTACTCCAACTGCATCGTGCCTCAAGAACCGGCAATTTTATATACGACGTGTAAGCGTTTAAGAGAAATTGCATTAATCTTAATACCCGTTTGATATCATGTACGATGTTGCAATACACTGAGTGGTGTTTCCATTCGAAAAGATCGCCAACCAACAATACTATCAAGCCATATTCAACTGAAAATCATAAATGATAGCGTCTCGTTTTGTTTGGACTGTGACATGAAAAATATGATGACTTTGTCACGGCGTTATGTATGAAATTGTAGGACATGAATTATGGATTGTCGATATCGCTCCAAGCTGTTGCTGTATTTTTTTTTTCGTGCACCGCTCTGACGCGATACCGCAACGAATTAAATTAAAAGCTCTTTTCACTTGTCATCCCTTGATGAATTCGGTATTTAGGCTTGTACGGACGATGCTATTTATAATTCTTTTTTGTGTTTGACCGGTATTATTATTATTAGACATAACTTTCGGTAGCAATGCGTTTATTTATCCAGTTTCAACATCTACCATGTCCTGAAGTTAGTTAATATTAATCAATTGTTATTTTTTACTACAAAATACATAAAATACCATCATTCTTGTTTGTTTACATTTCTAGAGTTGCTTGCCGAAAATCATTTGTTCATTTTCCTCAACCGAACTCCTGTGTAGTTTTCCCTCCACCATTCGCGATCTGTGCGTATGGGGTTAAGTTGAAATTGTGTAATCAGTACAAATGCGATCCGAGATAGTAGAGCCGAGACCGGTCAATATTTTAGCACGCACTTTATCTAGATAAATGGCGGCTGACCTCAGGTCTACTAGAGATTAGTAATGCCGCAGTACCATGAACTGAATCCGATGCAATCGCTCCCGTTTGATAATCTGATTTGTTTGGTAGATTATTTTAGTTCAAATATGAGAAGAATATTATAAATTCAACCCGTAAAATATACACTTTTCTCCCGAGAGTATAGATGTTTAATTGATATTAATTTTTAGCGGTGCCATACCTAACTCACAAGCCTCAATCAAATCGGCTCGATTTTCAAAATAAAGTATTTGTTGCGACGGTGCATCCAAATATTTCCCTCGCTTGTGTTCAAACAAGAAAGTGCGATAAGCCCGAGCGTGGTGTCCACGCGGGCCGGGCTTGTCGTGAAAGTAAGCCGGGACCCCGATTTTGTAACTCAGCTCTCCCTCCGGCCTGCGATGATTTATGTGTGCCCGCCGACACATGCAGTGCTGCGCCCGACGCTCCTAAAGCTGCGATTTCGTTTGAACTACACAAACATGCGGGCAGGACGGGGCGGTTAAAAAAACGCTCAGCAATCGACGTTCCAAATAATGCTTCTTTGGGGAACATATTTTTTTAACATTCGCTTATATAAATACGAGTATATAAGAAATAATTTTTGGTGCCATCATAAGTTTCACTTCACATTAAATCTTTAATAGGTAATTAATAGGTATAACCAGGATGGATATTGATGAAGGAAGAAGAGTATTATAAGCTGAACAATCTGCAAGTATTATTGCAGAATTTGTGTAAATATTGAACTTCAAAATTTATTGAAATAATAAAATCCAACTCGTCGAAACATAAGTACGTAAATACGTACTTCATCTCGCTCTGATATACTTAATCGGCTAAAATTAAAAGTGTCATTTAAAGGTCGTCCTACCTTATAACTTTGCATGTCTCCTACATGTTCCTTACGCTCTTATTACAGACGGTTTAAATCTAACGGGGATCATGTTTTATGCATCTGAGTGTGCGACGGAAGCCGCTTGTATAATACGTAATATACGAAACCCGCTGGGAAGGGAATTTCATGGGCATTGAGCTATATTTAATAGTTGTGACTTGCGTTAGACTTTTTAGGCGTGGGCTTATACGTAAGTACGTAACGTAGGTAACGTAGGTATAATAAAATAATAATACTCCGTGTATTTAGATACCTACTATAGCCTAGAATACCTAATTGTAAAGAACAAACTATACCCATTTTGCTACAACAGTAATGGCGACGAATCAATGACAATTAAATTATGTATTATCTCAATGAATTCACAAAAATTACTTTGTGTTAACTTGTAAGCCAAATACTTAGAGTCGTCATATAATCGCATTAGGTTAGCCTGTGAGGATCTATGTGGTTTTTGAAATAAATAAATGTAGGTACATACTTTGAAACAGATAACATATAAACATATAGGTACCCGGTACGTATTATTTAATTAACGTGCCAACGAAACTGGTAGAAATTTATTTAAAGAGCAATAGTCGCGTCGATTGTATAACGAATATATCAAAACAAATCCATAACCAAAAATACATAATATGTATTTCGAATCTCGCTAGTTAATTATTTGAATGAAAACGAAACGTCTCTCAGGTAAGAATAGTAAGTATGTAAGAAAACGATGGATCAAACTATCTAAACCTTTCCTGAAAATATGGCTTCATGCTAACTTTGACAAAACTCGTTGTCTATATTTATTTTAGTCTATGATTTTAAACGTGTCAACTTTGGTAAATTGTATGGTACGAACTTTTACACTATCCAAACAAAAATGAAACCAAAACCAAATCTAAAATAAAACCAAAATTAACACGATCTCTCCCTGGTCTTGAATGCGCACCGTAAGTGCTGAGATTGGCCGGCGATGAAACTGTTATCAATTGTTGGAGCAACAAGTGGCCAATAATTTTGAATCCGTTGCAGCGAACATATTATCATCACTCGTAAAGATCGTGGCCCACTTACATCAACACGATGATAATAATGGCTACACTACTGTTGGTAACTTGGTAATTATAGGAAAATATGAAAATTTGGTAAATAGGAAAATATTGATCTATGCATTTTAATGTCTTACATTAAGTCATTAAGTTATACCTATTTAAGCATTAATATTGCTTTTTAAACATCTTTATGAATAAATTTTGTCCATAAGTCTTAATGATGACATGCTTAACTGCTAATTTGTCAAGTCAAATGCCACTTGTATATCGCTCCTATTTGTCATCGAACGTTTTATCATAATATATTATGTGATATTTCCATCTCTTTTTACTTATTTATTCTAAAATACAGCCTTTCTCAGAATCAGTAGGTAGGTATGCGGTTGTAAAAACAGAACTGGTGTCATTGCAATGTAATCCCCACGTTTCGTGTTTGCGAATTTCTTCGAAGTTCGCATGTTCAACTTGTATGGCAAGTCGTTTTGTATGTTGCTCTAACCACAAATAAACCGGCAAGTTTGGCTTTGTAACGAAGTTCGCCAAACTTCATTTTCAACCGTTTCGATTCTGTACCTATTTGAGTTTAGATTTATGTACTAACTTCTTGGAATGTGGGCTAATGAAATTTTGCATTCCCAATAATTAAATAACCTAAGTGAATTGTTTTCGGTTAAAAATTAGGATTATAATAAGCCACTATTCTTTTAGATTATCGTATTTTTATACATGACAATATGACATATAGGTACTTTAAAATATGTATTTCCTTAAATACAGCGAAAATATTATTTTTTATTTTTTCAATAATACTTTTTTCGCCTGTCTAAATGAATAGAAATAGGCATGTTTTTTTTCATAAATTATGAAGGTCATTTTACTCACAAAAAGTGTATAAGTAATAAGCTTTGCATCTTCCTCGAAGAATAACGATTACAAAATGAAAAAGCCCTGCGGCGTCTTGAATTATTTTAATTAGCCCCAGTAGCGCTTCGGACCGAGACTGATCCAGCAGCACATGCATAATGTAATTTAGTGTCATAGCTAAGAATAATTAAGCCTGAATGTTGCACATACAGACACAATCGGGGCAAATGGCAATAATTTAGTTAAAAATTGCTGAATCATTAGATGCAAGAAAAGCTTGTTTTGGTTGTAACCTTGTAATTTCCTAACCATTTAAAATAAGTACCAATACGTATAATGAATAATAAAATTTGATTTCTTTTATTTAAATAAAATAATCCAACTGGTTACTCCGAATAGGTACCTACATTTATTATTGATAGTTATTGCTTACCCCAGTGTCGGACCTCGCTGTGTTTTCCATAAAACTTGTTACAACCGACAGCGGAGACTAATATGCAACAAGCAAAAACAATTAACAAATTGATAAGCTCAAAACAATTTTCAATTAACTCCGCTCGGGAGCGTTCGCCGTTTACAAATAACCACCATTTATCAGAAATGCCTATGCAGTTTTTAACGTCGAGCACCAAACGAGCTTGCTTCGGGAACTTTTTAATTTGAAACCGTATATACTTAGGTACTTATAGTTCTGTTTTTGTCTGTAACTAACTAACATTGTGTTGTTGTTCGATTTCAGAACGGAAGCGTGGGCGGCAAACGTACACGCGATACCAGACCCTGGAGCTAGAGAAGGAGTTCCACTTCAACCGGTACCTGACGCGTAGGAGACGGATCGAGATCGCGCATGCGCTGTGCCTCACCGAGCGACAAATCAAAATCTGGTTCCAGAACCGCCGCATGAAGTGGAAGAAGGAGAACAAGACCAAAGGCGAGCCTGGCTCCGGTGATGAGCCGGATAACATGAGTCCGCCCACCTCGCCACAGTAAAGGCCTCCACTAGCGTATAAACCTCCACTCTGAGTTCAGGATCTCAAATTGTTTCAGATAAAGAAAGAAACATTTATTTCAAACAAACGCCCATCTGAAACAAAAGGTCCACAGGTCGAAGTTAACTAGAACAGTTTAATTTGTATAAATTGTATGTTGGACTTTTCATAATTAATTATAATTAAACATTATGATAAATGAATAAAACTAATACGTAACTTAGTGATTTCACATTAAAGATATTAGTGTGATGAAGAGATTTTTACAGTTGTTAAGTATAAATTAATTTATAGAACAATCTCAATACCAATAATTACCAAAAACGCAGTGTGTTATGATTATTGAAAACTGCATAAACATTTATGTGATTATAAATATATGTAGAATATGGGGATTAATGATTTATTTTTACCTGAATTAACTTTATTTCAATTGGTCACTAGTTACGTAAATATCTATGTTACGTGCTCCACAAAGTGGTTGTACTGAGATTTGACTCAATACATTTTCATTAGTTCCTAAATGTGACAGTTTTGATTCTTGCAGGGCTGCTGCCTTAAGAACTGATTGTGTTACATTGAAATAAATAGGTACATAATTGATATGCGAAGTACCTACCTTCTTTAATATTGTCTCTATTTCATTACCAATCACTTTGTGGATTTCAAAATTTGAAACCATTTTATATGGCTACAAGCATTGTTTATTATTTATATATCCTATTGAATACCTATGTTTTCGTATGAAAAAACCATAAGGACCTCTTATAATAACCATTGATAAGAAGGCAATTTATTAGTAGCGATATTGTTATTATTTAATATATTTGACGTTTTATTTCATAATTAAGCTAAATCTAAATGCTATTCTGTAAATACTTTATTATTTTTAAGTATTATAATTAATTATATTATTATTGATACACTGTACAATTGATTTAGTGTGAATAATATTTTAATTGAACTTAATTTAGGACGATAGTGTTAATTTTTTCCGCATTCAAATTGACAGTTATCGATTAATTAGACGAATCTTCTTTGATGATTTATTAGTTGTTGCAGTAAATAATATTTTGGAAGGCCAGTTATACAAGTGCAATGTATACGATTTTTCAATGACACATATACGTAATTAAATACTGATAATAATAAACTTCATAGTGAATCTATTTATTACTGTAAATTTTTATTGGAAAGAGAAATGACGTGTAATTTAGATGAAGTTAGTTATGGAGATTCTTAGATATTCTTTGATATAAAATTTCTACAACGACGTCAGAATTTTGTGTAATTCTACAAAACGATTGGAAATATCTTGGCATATTATTATATTGAGGAGAAACAAAATCATCAATTACTTATTTTATAATGAAACAAGAGTTACCTTCAGAATTTGTAGACGATGAAAAACTAGAGACTTACGTGATTTTTTAATTTTTTTTCTCGTAGATTCGATCTTTCATGGGATGTAAGTAACTTGTAATGTACACAGTATACCAAAGGTAGGAAGTAAAGTGCAAATTAAATTTCGGTGTTTCTTACAAACGGTAAAATTAACTACACAGTTAAACTAAGAGCGTTTTCACACTCAGTTCACAGTTAGCGGTTACTGGCTGACTATAAGTCGCTCACTGTCACAGTCAGCCAAGTCATAAATCGGTAACTAGGTACATAATGGGCGCCTGACTGAAGCTTAGCAAATTTTGCCAACGTTTCGCTGCAAATCAGCCGCGCACTCAAAGTGTCAGCTAGCGTTTAGCCTTACACTGCGTACTTTACATCACATAATATATAGGACGCTAACTGGTGACAATAAGCCGCGAACTGTAAGCCTAATGTGAACTCGTCTTAAGTGCACTATCATAATTAATTGATTTTTTATCTCATCATTGTCAGTTCCAGTACCTACTACAAGATATTTTTGATGTAGGTAATTAGTGGATGGTATTTTTGTATGCAAACACACACAAAGTGGCTAAATACGTAAAATGCTTACGTTGTAATTTTATAATAGTAGGTAATTACTGATTCGAGAATATATAATTTAAAAAAATAAAATTGAACGAATTGAAGTTCATTCACAAAAGGATTCATGTTATACGTATTATAATGTAAATTGTAAAATTATTTTCACTTACCTTGTAAATTTTATAAGAGGTTTTTTTACTTAAACCATTTTTTTATACAGTATCCTAAATACTTCTTTTTAATTTTTTTGTGCTGTGTTCGTTAAGTAAAAGATGTAAATTGTAATAACTGTACATTGTCGATATACAATATTTATTTATTTCTTTGCTATAATTATAAGTTCGCTTATTTTTTTTATTATTATATTTTTTAATAATTATCTTAAATTGGATTGAATTTATGTGTTTATTAATAATAGAGCTGTCTGGCTGGGATGCATTTTACTTTTGTTAATATTAATAATTTATTTAAAGTTTGCTCAAACACTACAGATTATTTGTTGTGAATTTATTTCTCATAGTATTAAGAGTTATTTTGTCCTCTGTATCTTTTTATAAGTATTTAGACATGATGGTTTTATGGATGGAATGTGATTTAGGACCGTTAAAGGTACATTTGCGAATTGGTCCAAGATTGTACCAACTACATAACTACTAAAGAAAACAAAATTCTAAAATGTCCCTCGCCAGATAGATATTTCAACATTGAATTTGGCATAAAATATTTGACTTAGATTTAATGGAATAAAACAATTAAAATTAAGGCTCAAAGATAGTCCTGCAGCCCTTTCTAAAATCAGGTCCGAGTGTAGATAGAAATATGGGAGAAATAATTTGAATGTGTTTATTTACCATTTATGTCTTATCGATTCAAAATTTATGAAATGTATAACTATAATTAGTAACTTAATAAGGTTAGGTGAGACGATATTGTCATAAATATATAAATACATGAAATTAATAAAGCATAATGATTGTATCAAAGAATTTTTATTGTTAGCACCTCATCTAATGAGCAAGATCCATAGGCTTCTAAATATTCCGCATATAGTTAGCAATTTTAAATTAATAATAACAGAATCTATCGGAAAATGGAAAGTACAGTGTTAATGTATAGTCAAAACTATTTAATTTCCTCAAAATGATATGGATACTATTAAACTCTAACAACCTACGTAGGTATAGACAATACGTTGCTTTAGTGTTTAGACAAATTAAGGAGTTGCGTATACAGAAAAAGTTAATGTACGCCCCACCATGTAAGGCTTCGTTTATAAACAGATTGTGACCCAAGATACTTTCATAATACGATTTCCTAACGACAAAATAATGATTTGCGTGATACGGGGCCGGTTCCTTCCGTGTCAGTCACGGGTGATTGGCCCCGCGCCCCCTCACGCCGCCCCTCCCACGGCACAAATCTGGAAATTGCTTTTTTTTTTCTGTTTCATCACGAACCCAGGTTATTTATAAGGCTAGGTGTGGTTGACTCTAATGTGTTTTTAATAATGGCTCGCATAGCATCCAATGAGCGCTAAAGGCGCACCATTATTCTCTTGCTCCGGTCCGAACTAATGCGATTTTGACAAGTTTGAAATTGAGGTCATTACGGTTTCGCGGTGTTTAAATGGCGTGCCAGTATGTTGATTGTTGATGCTTTCTTAATAACGCAACGGGCGTTGCGGAAGTGGTTTCTTTTAATTGCATCCTTATTTTTGGTATCGTCGGTATTAATAAATTAATGAATGTTTGCAGGTCTTGGGTTTTTATGTTTTGGAAAGGCGCTGGTTTTGTTTTGTTTATATAAATTTACATTCTTTCATATTTTACTGCATCATTGTATGATATGAGTCGCTCAATTTCTCTCAATTCAGTGCAAGGCGATATCCATTCTGGATTGACCTCCCTTATCTGCTTATTCTTTAAATATTTCGTCCATGTATCTGTCACAGTAGGGCTCATTATATCGTGGCCGGCAGTCCGTCTCAACTCACAATGATAAGTGTTATTTATGGGTCTGACTTCAATATGTCATTGCACTCGGTACAGATTGGGTTCACGGTCGTGGCCTGATAGCATTGTCATATGTCCACACTGATGACAAATGCAGAGTAATTCCTATAAACACACACTGTTAGGCGATAAGTTTACTCATATTTCAATGAATGTCTACAATGTAGGTATTTAAAAACTGCGTGAGTGTTATGGAACACTTGGTTAGAACGAAGTTTTTTCCATATAAAATTGAGTTCGTTATGTCCGTTATAAGTAGGTACATGAAGAGGCAAAAATACAAAAAAAAACTAATTTAAAAAAATTACTTACAGTTGCTTCGTTTTTCCGTAGAGCAGCCGTATAACGCCGTGACGGAAAAGGAATTTTTACTCCCACCCGTACCATGCGATAAGGAACTTCGATCTAAAAAACTGTTGTAGAAGAGAGAATTCTAAATATCTAGATATTACCTACTATGAGTATAGATAGATCATCATCGTAATGAAATATGTGAGAAACGCTGATCATCACAAGAAAGATTGCATCATATACCTAGATAAGTAGGTAGATAGGTACTATAAAATGAAATAAATAGATATGAAACGACACCTTAGCTAATTCATCCTAAAAAAATATTGAAAAATATTGATTAAATTCATAATTGATTTGTGTTATATTCTACATAAGTGATATCTGTTTTTCTTTTACTTCATCTAAACGAAAAAGTTTATGTTTAGTAGTTAGTGGAAATTCATACCTATAGGTATGTTGTCAGTTGTTACTTTAAAAAAAGTTGAGATGGGTAAACGCTATTAAAAGTCAAAGTTCCCAGATGAAGACATAAATCACATACAATTTTTCACGTACGACCTTGCCTCATAACGTTCAATTTTATTGACTGCAATAAACCAAAGCAATGGTTAAATCAACGCCGTTGTATCGATATAAACACCTCGTAAATATCACCTCTCCTATTCACGCTCGCACACATTCTGTTAAGTCGGAACAAGACAGCAACATCGTCGATTTCTTTGGCTGATACTGAAAATAGTTTATGAGAGCGAGACTTAGTGGCGTCACAAACTGATTTGTATGTTATTTTTAGCGACAATGAGTCGATTTTTGAATGAGTAATTTTATTTATAGGTTTTAAATGGGCTCTTAAATCGCAATAACGATTTGTTTGTAGACAGTAGACACTCGTGTGAAACCGGCCGAGCCTTTTGTTGTATATAATATATGTTATTAGTAGGTAATATGTTATTATTAGAGTTATTATTATGTTTATACCTACTCATTTACTGTCTTAAAGATTTTTTAGATAAATTATTTTAACGAAGATAGTAATTAATTATGTATTTCTATACATTTCTATTTAAACTCTACGGCTCTATATTTCACTGAAATAAAATTTAAATACTAGATAGATTAAATAATCAAGTAGGTAGGTACTTACCTACTTATCACTTAATTTACTTACCTGAACTTAAATTTTAAAAGGCAATCTGTAAATTAATTATTTACGTACAAACGGTATGATATTTAAAATGTACTTTTATGAATAGATTTTTTTTATTTATTTTATTAAATTAAATTTGGTTACTGATGGCATAATATCATGTTGGCAAGTCCAAATTCAAATTTTGGCGCGCTACGGGCTGCCATTTTGTTTTGGGCGTTGACCCCGTTTGCTCCACCCCCCTCACCGGCCACTCCCACGCGGCAGCGACGCGGACGCAGCCCAATCATTTGTTATAACGTACAGTCCTCCAAACAGGTTGCTGCCGGACAAAAATGGTGGCGTTAGCGTTAGTACTACTATAAAGCGCCGTGAATCTTTTTATAAAAAAAAATACTTTTTTTCGTGTTTTGAATAACAAAATTTACAGTAACCAACATACTATGGTATTATAGCTAAAAAGTATTAGGTAGATGAAGAGTCATGTTTCTTTGGATCAAAAAGTGCTCTACATTTTTTTCTTCTTCTTTTCAAATGTGATCTACAACTAAGAGCTTTTAGCGCGTACCTATCCTAAATCACATAGATACTCACGCCATACATACTTACTTGATGTAATCGTCACTTTTATGTCACGCCTAAAAAGTAAAAAGATAACTAACATTCAAAATTTTAAAATTGAAATTGTCGTTACTGCAGAAATAGCGTCAAATAGGTAGGTACATATATTATTAAAAAAATTGAGGTCAATCTATGAACCTACCTACTGTTTACTTTCTACGTGCAGTCAAATGTTTCCACAAATAAAAGCATATTATGTCCTACTTACCTATAGAGCTATTCGGATCTCAGTTGTCATGTTTAAACGATTTCCATTAACAAACATTATACCTACGTACCTACCTAAGCATTCTTACCAACTCGTTTGATTAAAAATAAACCTAAAACTAGTGTAAGTAGGTACCTACTTGATATAGGATTTAGGTAGGTACGTACTTACGTTATAAAAGAGTAGTTCTGTAAAAATATCTATACCGAAAAGAGGTCATGGAATTTAACCAAGCCATGAAATAAAAATTAGTTAAAAATGTAGTCGATACCTACCTACCTAATATCTATTAAAAATTGGATCAGATTTTTACAGAAGTAGTTAGGTAAATTGCTATTTACCTAACTACTTCTGCTGCTGGTCAATATACCTTAATTAAGTAGGTATTTAGTCATAAAATAATAATTATGTACTATTATTAACATGATTTAATGAAAATTACGAAAAATAATCCAACGAACATAACTTGTTGCCGCTGGATACACGTCAGCCGTTGCGCTTGAAGATGAAGCTGATTGAGATATAACCTTCTCCATTCCATGTATGGCATTTTGAATTTAACTGTCTTTGTCGATGATTTTTTTTCAGAGTTCAATTTCAAATTGAACGGTTTTTCGTAGAGGGAGATGTTACGTCACAACTTAACGACCGGCACGTACCTACCTACCTACTGCTTGGGATAAGTATAAATAAAATAAGTTAGTATGAATGTATAAGGAATAAGAGATTGTAATGCGAGGTATCTAACAGAGTACCTATAACTATAACATGAAACAGTAGGTACATGAAAACTTTCTCAATTAGATTGATTAAAGGTACCTACCTATCTGTATTAATTATTATATATTTCTTATCTGTGGCCAAACTTGTTTAACTTTTTGCCTATCTACTTTACTAACTCATATCAAGAATCTGACTATAAAATATTTTTTTCCGAAATTATCATTGTCATATACCTAATATAATATTAACATAAAAATTCAATTCAATCTTTTTCAATTGATCTTAGCAAAATAACTATAATCAGTTGAAACATATAGTAGGTACCTAGGACCAGTGTAATTTGGCAGATAAACTTATTGTAAGTATGTAGCTAGTAGTTACGTAAAAATGACTTCGGTTGTTGATGATTTACGACAGCACCCGCCGGATATTTTTAAACCAGATTCCGCCGACGGACTCTAAACCATTAACACGCTTATTCTAGTTATCAAAATATACAAAACTAGTCGATCCCCCACGGTTTGACTGGCGTTAATTTCGGAGATTTCGTGCTAGTAATTTCGGGATAAAAAGTACCTTAGGTGACTTAGAAACACTAATTGAAAGAATTTTTGAATTAGTTTAAGTATAAAAAATAGGTTTTGACATATAAAAAAATCAAATGGTTTAATTCTCTTTATAGGTATACCTAATATAAGATACGAGTAGTAGTAGGTACCTTTATAGTATATACCTACTGCTCATACGATTTGGAATTTATTTTGGTTCAGAACTATTATTAAAACATTCTATATTTGCCCTATTTTTCTCTATAAATTCCATTTTTAAAGATGTTATATTTTATAGTTTAACGTTATTTTCTTAGCGAGTGACACTAGTAGATATGACAAGATGTAGCCGTTATGGCTCAATATACTTACTAAAAATATATAAATTAAAATTATTTAATTCAAAATATTTCATTTTAACATGTGGTCTCACTCGCATTTTATGTTTCCCCTTTAGGGCTTAAATTAATAAATATCCTGAAATATGCGAAAAAGAACCCTTAATATAGCGATTTACATAAATTAAAAAAAAATTAAAGGTCATTCTATCCAAACTTTAACTCTTTAGGGTTTCATCCTTGTAGGTAATAGTTTTTCCTCGAACTCTTCCTTATTGCTTTTAGACCTTTAGTGTTAAATTACCTAATATGTTAGCTATGACATGTAATGTTGTATATTATATTGATAAAATTTATATGCCTAATATAGATATTCACCACACGCGCCTACTTTTTAACAGAAATTTCTAGGTAGCATTATCTATCTATCTTCGAGAAGCATAAAATTAATGGAGTGTATACATTTGAAAGTAAAACATGTTAACCGAATCGGATGGCATTAGAAAAAGTCGTGACCGCATACTTCGTAGTCCCAAAATGTCTTATGCAAATGGTGAGAACCGACCTTTGAGCCGATAAAGTATTGCTAATATCTCGTATTGTGCATACGTATTTATTCCAACAACAAACACAGAGAAACACTGTTCAAATTCTAGCAACTTACCATACCTACACACAACGCTGCCTGTGTCTTCAGTTTATGATTGATGTAAGGTACATTAGATATATTTTGATAACATTTACCTAAGTATATCATAACGGAGTTTAGTATAATATTTTCTATCTAAACAGAAAACTATTGATACCTACTTATCAACTTGTCAGCACACCTACGTGTTTTTTTTTATCTAGTTGCGTGTTTAAGTGTTATTAAAATAAATATTTGGTAAAAAAATGTAAAAATGTGTGTTAGAATGATTTAATTGAACAAAGCTGTGTTTCGTGAGGAAAATATTATTATTTAGGTATTAACTAGCTTTTGCTCACAGTTTCGCTCACGTGAATTTCAGGAAGTTTTTGTTATCTTTGACCTCTTTGGAAGGTAAACGATGACGGCGACATTTTAATGATCATCATCATGTTATATAACTACCTATGATGATAATTTTCCCAGGATTTTAATTTCGCGGAACTCACTTCTCAACACACAACACGTATGAATATCCATTTCGACCCTAAGGTTTTAAATTTTGAAACATTCTCTATAAGTGCCTAGATTATTGACTTTCATTAACTACCCTATATATAGCAAGAATATTTCAAAACGTGCAACTATACGTATAAATGAAAACAGATCAACCAATCCATAATTTGATCCTTGTCTTAGATAAAATTAAAATAATAAAACCTACTTGATACCGTTTACGTACATTGTAACCAAAAAAGTATAAGTATGTACCTCTTGTATATTGTAGCCGTTGAGTCGCGCAGTAGAAACTAAATATTTTCGAAGCTATGCGCTCGACCCCAGGGCAGTCTCGTGCTGCGACCAGCGTGTGGTAATTCAATAAAGATAATCCGAGAGATAACGTAGTATCTCGTGAGGTTTCCAGGAGATACAATTATCTTAGTGAAATTTCTCTTAAGAATAATTAATCAGATATATTTTTCGAGGCTACTTACTATCAAACTCAATTTTATACTTACCAAACATTCCATATCAATCTCAGATGCTGCCATCCTATAAAATTTGTCTTATAGGTACAGGAATAACTAATATAGGTAAGTACTTAATTTAGAAGAGCAACTCCTTATTTATAAATCATTATCATGTCGGCTGACAAATGTCCACTAGGTACTGGATAAAGGCTTCTCCTAAGGCTTTTTACGAGAGATCCTGCACTTCCCTTCTCTAGTATGTATACCTACTAGTTAAAACTACCTAGCAATCTTTACCTACTAGAGCATCGGACCATAACCACCACCATCGTGTGGAAGACTCAAATCACCTTAAAGCCCGCTCCACATTCACGCGAGAATCTTGAATGCGAGAAAGCCACGAGAACGTGAATGTGAAGCCGATGTTCTCCGCCGTTTCTCGTGGTTTTATACAATATGCCACTCGAGATTTACCTCAACGGCTGATGAGCGATGTGTTCCAAGTCCTGAAGCTGTGCCACTTGAGCATTATATGTAATTCTTCTTACTTCAATGATATCAAATAAAATTAAATCAAAATGTTTTAGCTGAAAATATGCTGAAACCGGAACGTTCAGTTGTAGGTAAGTACTTAATATAATAATTATGTCTAAAATATATTACTAAAGTTCAACATGGTACAAATAAAAAAATAATTGGAAAAAATAGTACAAACTGTTGTTGAGCTTGAGTTGGTTAGTATTAAGTTGTTTAGTTGACTTATATAGTGTGAAATTAAGTAGATCTGTGTGTTGTCATGTCTGTAGAGAACAATTTCAGATTTCGGCGACATATATCTACTCGTATGATATTCACCAATCAACTGTCGTTTTCCATCAAGCATTGTATTCACGAAGGCCTCCATTCGACCTAATACCTCGATGAACAATCTCTTTCAATGTGGGAGGCGTTATACAATGGGAGCTAAGGTTTTCATCTGTCACTTGTTTCCGACTTTCACTCTATGTTAGGGGCTGATGTGATTTACTAAAGTTTCTCGATATTGGTCGAAGATTCCAGTGCTTTCGACTTTTGTACATTTATTTTAACGTACCTAAATTTTCGGTTGGCAGTAATTGCACATTCATAAGAAACTTGTCACTTTTTTGAACTTATTTTCAGGGTGGGTACCAGGTTTTCATGCAGGAGTGAAGAATCGAGCCTTTAATTATAAAAATAGTGTTAAATTGAAATTGTTAAATCAAGAGAAAAATTTCAACTGGAACAATTAATTATTTTACTAACGGGTACGCAAAATTTCATGTTGAACGGTTTAGTAGTTAAACCTAAAAAGTATACCAAACAATCTCACATTCGCATTTAAGATATAGTCAGGATTTAATATTAGGTACTTACGAATTAAGTAAGTGTTTATTCATACTTAAACTAAATTATCTGTTACTTTACGTGTTTGATCACTTCTTTAGATACCTATGACATAAACAAACAAAATATTATAATTATAACTTAAAACCTAATCATTTTATCTGAAAATGAAAACGGGTCATAAAAAATTCTAGTTATTATATTGTCGTCGAGGTACCTGGTTCACAAAAAGATATAAAGCTTAATCTATTTAATTAGGTATTTTTCTAAATTTTATATATATTTTATTATATATAAATTATATATAAAATTTAGAAAATATATTAATTTTCTAAATTTAAATATATTAAAATTTAAATATATTAAAATTTAGAATATATATAATTTTATTATATATAAATAACCGGGTAGATATAGGTAGGTATGTAAAATCCAATGATTATATTTAGTCATACAAAAAAAGCTAAGCACATTTTAATAACGTTTCAATTTTCAAGTTATGTATTTAGTGTTATACTTTATTAGTATTTATTTAGTCAACCTAGATTAATTTAGTGTTATTTATTATAATGACGTGATAACAGTTATATTTTTTATCCTATGTACCTAAGTATTTATAACTTTATTTTTATATTTACTCAGTGCTTGTACAAATAGTTTTAATTATAGCGATAATACTACAATACTTAACATAATTTTTTTTACAGATCACGAATATGCAGTTAATAAAATAAAATATTTTTTATTATAATTTATATGTTATACCTACTATAATATCTTTATTTCTTCACTTTTGTGAAATATTACTTACTTACAGATACTTAAGCACCTACTTAAGTTTAAAAAAAGTAGACAACTAATCAATGTAGAGTCAACCACGTGGGTTTTGATTGTCACTTTGATATACCGTTATCTTACTCTGTGTAGTGTTATTTCACATTATGTAGATTGTATTCACTCAATGACACCTATACACATCGATGTATATAACTACTTACGCCAGTGTGTAAAGACCCGCTCTGTTTTAAGTTTCGCTTCGTGAGTATCAAAGGCAGAGGTAAATAATACGAGTCGCGAGGTCTAGTGAAACTGGTGGCTGTGAGTTTAGTTTGAGGTAAGCGGTTCCATTGTCACAGTCCATTGATTAATGTCGTAGTTTATTCACCGATATAATAACAATAGAATCTTAGCTGAATGCCATAACGCTTTCTGCCTATAGGTTTTATTTAGTTACCACCACGACTCAACCCTTGCAACACTTATATGGTGTTTGAGTAAGGTCATTAGAATAAAAACATTTTGTGTGCAATTTATCTTCTTTTTCTAGAACAAGAAAAGAAATTGCAAAGAATTCTATTGAATATTTTTGAATGGTAAAAAAATTACCTGTTAAAATCTACCTATCAATATAACATAGGTAACGGTTGAAAAAAATCTTGAAACTTAAAATTGTAAACTGCTAGTAAACAATAAATAGAAAAAAAATTAAAAATATCTTACTTTATAAATAAATCATACTGTACCAGTCATTCTACTGAGTACCAACTCATGAGATTTTGATGGATGACACTGTGCCTCATCCTATTATATGCAAATGTTCACCCTTGTGTCCACATTATAGATCCAACATGGTGTTTCAGATAAATCCTACGACGTATTGATTGATCTAGATCGCCGTGTACCAGCTATTCGTTTATTTATACGCTATGGAGCAACACAGCCACCGGTCTTCGTAATGATTCATAGCCAACAACGCTTGAAGATGAGAACTCTAGATGTTTACTAACCTAATGTACCTAATTTGAAATATTTGTGTCACGGTATTGAATTGTCTATTGTTGTTGTTTCGATTTTTGAACAAGATTAGCGTTTGGTGTTGCCATAATATTCAGAATTATACGTATGACCTATAAAGTTTAAATAAATAGTCTTTTCGGATTTTTAATCGCGACACTATAGAGTTTCTGAAAGAGTCCATGAGATAGTAGGTATAGGTAATATTGCAAATTAATGAGAATATCCTTTTTTAATTCAAACGTTCAAGTTACTGTTAATCTAGTGGTTAATAGTTAACCAAAATCCTATACACCAGGGTCGTGGGTTTGATCCTCAGATCAGGGTAAATATTTAAATGATAAACATTGATGTTTTCACTGAGTCTGGGTGTTGAGTATGTAGGTACTGTACGTTTAAATATCTATACATATAAAATGCTTTGTCCTGAATGACTGATCAACGGATCAACGCACAGCCTAAACCGCTGATGTAGAGACCTGAAACTTGGAGGATGTGTTCTTTGTGTGATGTAGGCACCCGATAAGAAGGGATTTTCCGAAATCTACCCCTAAGGGGGTGAAAATGGGTGACATAATTTGTATGAAACAATTCCGCGAGAACTCCGAAATTGTCACGGGTGAAACCGCGCGGGACAGCTAGTATTAAATAAAAAGTATATAAGTATTAGGTATAATCAAAAGTAGTCAAGTGTTTTGTTACACATTCAAAGTGACTATCGTCATAATATGCAAAATCAGATTTTTGTGATCACCTAGAATTTTAATTTTAATTGGAGCACGCATGTTGTCGAATGATTTGTACCAAACTGAAAGTCGTCATCATTATCAAACCCCAGTTGATATTTATGATAGATATCTGTGAAAATATATATTTGACAAAGCATACGATGCTAAGAATATTTGAATCCTACATTGTTGTGCAGATGTTATTGGGGTTTTGGGAGTAAGTATACAACTAGGCATTTAAAGACATAGACAATAGACATATATCTTTTGTTGACTACACAGGCTCTGCTTCATTTGGGATCAGGTGGCGTTGTCTGATGGTATCCATTGTTGTCTTTATTAATACCATTAAATCTTAAAAAAAAACAAATTCGTAATAAGTTAAGCTAAATTTTAGGCATAACTTTGTAGGTGCTAAGTAGTGTAGACAGTTGATGACAGGCGGGAAACAATTGACAGTGCACACGTTGTGTTGACGTCATGTCACGCCGCGTGTTCAGTATCATCAGACCAGGCGGGGCCCGCGGGCTGTCAGCGACTCTGTGAAAAGGGAGAGAAATAATTACATTTTGTATAATGTGGTATTATTTCTGAAGTACGATCTATCTATACTTTTACAGTCAGTTTGAAAAAGGCAAGCTTAGGACATTTTTTTTCCTTTCAAGCATCCTCATGAAAAATTTGTTAACACTTGTGTCAGTTAGTGAGCACTACTTATTACTGTTGCAATTAGATTAAAGTGATTACATATTTCTGGTGCTGATTGTACCCAGTAGTAATGACTCACTTACTTGATAGTATTTGAAACTTACAGACAAACAGCAGTTGAGTTTTGGAATCTTTTTTTTTATATTAAGATCCTCAATTTATATTAAAAAGTATTTATCTAATATCTCAAATCTATTGAGTTAAATTGAAAATACTTTACTCTAGTTACAATTTATTAGATTAACTATAGAATATATTTTTATTATTGTATTATTTATAATTTAATTCTATGTATTTATGTTTTATTTATTGAAAGGTGAATACAAAATATACCTACCTACTTTCTTTATGCATCTATCCTTATACATAAAATTTTCATGATATTGTAGAGTCACAGAGTTAAAACAAGTAAATAAAATTAAATTAAATTTAGTAAATTTATATAGGTAGATAAAAGTTGCAATATACGTGTATTCTGGTATACTAGTCTAGTTGATGTAAATTCTATCAACAATAATTACAATACGTCCCTACTAAATTAATAAATTACCTAATGTATGACGAGCCACGACGAAAGATAAGAAAATATCAAAAACTATAAATGAGTCGTTCCAACATGTTTCAATATTTTTAAATGTGTCTGGAGCCAATAACTTCGAAACATTTGATAACAATCACATATTAAGACGTCGAAGATATTCAAATCTCTATAGGTAAATATTCAATTAAACTTCACCGAATTCTTTTTTTCTTCTTTTATTTATCCTATCGATATTTCAACAGAGTATAGACTTGAAAAATTAATATATATTAATTCAGTAAGATATAGATAAAAACAATTTATAATGTTAATTGAGTTGTCTTAAACCTCTGTAGACACCTATGTTAGTAGGTAGGCATACTTACCTACACACAGCGCTATCAAATAAATGGTGAAACTAATGATTACGAGATAATGTGTAAGAAATGGACGATGGAAGAAACGCTTTTCTACGTCCATTCAGAAAAAGTGAAAAAAGGTTCCGTGATGGAGAGAGTGGAGAAAAAAAAATACCGAATTTCGTCTCAGGAGAGTAAGTCTGCAGACCCTGAGTAAACATAACAGTTTCGAAAGGTAATATGACATCGAGACGAATTAAGAGATATAAAAACTTACTGAAATTTACAATAGAGTATTCATTGAAACCACATTACAATTGTACATGTGAGATTTTTAGACAATGCAACAAAATCGAGATATCCATGCCTAGTGTGAATGGGAGGGCAATGCGAGCAGAGCGAGATAAAAATATGTCATTTTGATTAATACGCAACCATAGCTCAGAGCGGGCTGTGTACCGCTGCTAAGTAATGACCACTCCATAAAGACATGGTTAAGGTTAAAAGAAAATTACTTTATCAACGCCTTGTTTTAAATAAATATCCTGTTTCAGGAAATACCTATTTATTGTTAATATTGCCGAATAACAAGTTATTGAGATGTAAGCGTGGTGTTATTTACCATTTTATTGATAGTCTACACAAGTGATTTAATTTATAGTTATTAATAAAAAAATCGTTTATTTTACACCCTCGTATCAATATCCACTTTCACAACTATTTGAAACTTAAATTATTACCTATACGTTTTTAGGTAGGTACAGCCATGGTTTGATGATGAAAAAGAGTTCCATTAACCATTATTATTAATTAAAACACAATGAAAATTCTTATGATATATATACATACTTAATACGAAACAATATACCTTTATGGAAGGTCTGCAATTAAAAATAATTATAACTTGTCAAGATTTAAATTCCTACTGACTTAAACTATATTAGGTATAGTGAAGATTGTAATTAGTGTGTCAGGAATTAGGAAGTAGACCTTTATTTTAAACATAATTTCATTAGTTATATATTTTTTTAATTTTAACATCACATTAAGGATATAGAACTCAATATCTTAATTTATGTTGGTCCCTGCCTATCTACAAAATATCTCTTCAAAAACCATTCGATGGAAATCGTGCGTCTATGACATTGTCATTGGTTAAAAAGGGTTAAGACAGCTGTCAGATTGGTCCACCAGCACTGGTATAAATAATGAGCAGAGATAATCTGTGACAGATTCGTTTTAGTTAAAAAAAACCAACGCTTGACATAGATAAATAATATTATGCCGGCTAAATTTTTTATTGCAGCCTTGATTTTTTTTAATTTAGTTTCCTCTTTAATTACCTGAATTCTCACAATGTGTTTTGTATGAAGCGGCATTAGTTATTGTTCGTATTGAATAAGACGTTTGTTGCTTATATAGTGAATTAAATTAAGTAATAAAATTGTATTGTCCCTTTTTTATTGGATTTTTATGTGTAAGTTATGAAATTTAAATGAGTAGGTATGGCATAATATTGAGTCGATGTTTCCCGAGAACTATATTTATAGATTCTGAAGCTCTTCCAGCCTAGAATAATAACGCATTAATTTGAAGACACCTATTCCATAATATTAAATATTAATATTATCATCATCAATTATTCTAAGGTCAGGTATTGACAATCAATAAATTAGAAGACAATAAATATGAAGAAACGTATAGATATAGATATTCGATTTCTTCAAAACGGTCAGGTTCTAATTATTAAAGTAAAAGTTTTAAAAATATGCTACATTGAGGTTTGAAACTATGACCTTTGACCATGATGGCTCGGATGAAACCTACCGCAGGTTGGCGAATTTATAATTATAATATAAACTATATAGTATTTCGAACGGTGAAAAGTACGGAAACCCAAAAACCCAAATAACTTCTTAGTCAATTTTAATAATAATAATTAAACAGACTCAAATCTGGATCACCGGATCTTTCATAAAAATAAATGTCTGAATCAGTCGAGTTGTTCTGGGACTGGACAGACAGACATAAAAACCGTGTTTGAGAAACTCCTCTTTTTTGGTCGCTTATAAAAGATATCTATACATATAAAAATACGTATTTTAAAATGCTCAGTAAAATGCTTTCACCTCAGTACTTACCTACATATATAACCGAACTTGTATGTGAAATCGATTTTAATAACGCAAAGTAGTTTTTTTCCCGAAACTAAAAAGCGTGGTCTTAAATTATTGCACATGATATAGGTAGTGTAAAGGGGTTCAGTGAAGTAATCAATTATGTATGGATACAGGGTAGGTGAGGCCACCGAAGCAGTTAGGCGGAATGGTCTCGCCATTACCCACTAATTCTATGCCATTTGCCTGCGGCCGGTCGCTGTGACGGTCGACCGAATGTAAACTCTAGTCGACTGTACTGAGATTTGACTTATTATTTTTCAAGTATGTAAGTTACTACTCGAAGCCCAAAGGTTTGAATCGCGTTATTTCGGAGTTCCCGTGGGAATTCCGATCTAAAGCTACAGAACCAATTCTAAAAACTCTTTCACTGATATAGGAAGTCACAGTATCCCTCCAGTAATATAGGATACTTTTCATCCCAATAAGAAGAGTTCCTGGGGAAGTTCCAAAATTCAGGAGAATGAAACTTAGTCAGTCAGCCAGTTAAAATAGGTAATGAATATATTTAAGAATAGCTACCCTAATCGGTTCAAGATCCGATATATCCCTTTATACTATAATTATACATACAAATTCTAATGTGAGTTTATTTGGTTGTGTTTGTTTGTTACGCTTTAACTACTCAACAGATCATTATGAAATTGTGCATACACGTTGTCAGAGGTAGGATATACAGATAAGGACATACAGTAGGTATAACCAGAATTCTCGCGGGAACTCCAAAATTAACATAGGTGAAACTAAGGGAAACAGCTACCTACTAATATAAGAGCTAAAGCTGTTTATGAATTGTGAGTTTGTGAATTTATGACGTTGTAGGAGGTAATCTCTGGATTTAATGAACCAATTTTGAAAATTCTTTCACTTATAGGAAGCTACGGTAGTCTTGAGTGACATAGGGTAGATACTTTTTATTTCGAAATTCCCACGGGAACCCCGAAAATACCGCGGGCGAAACCGCGGAGAACAGCTAGTAAATAAATAAATCTTATATACACTATGTGTGAGTCGCATGTCGAAGGAAGTGAAACCCAAGAGCAAAACAATCGATTATGTACGGTACACCGCGCGGCTCTAGTGCAGTTAGTCTGAATGGTCGCACCATTAGTGGATAATCCAGGGTCATTTGACTGTGGCCACTGCTCCCGGTAGCGCTAGGAATTCGGTGCACACGACCATTTTGATATGGTTTCGTCTTGGTAGGTAAAGGCACCTAAATTGTTTAAACTGGAAATAGGGAACACTCCGCGGTTTCAGTTTCAGTTTCAGATTTAAATTTCGGAATTCCCTCGAGAACCCTTAATATATTTGTGAAAGATTTAATTTTCAGATCACACCTATCATGTTAAATTTCACAAAAATCCGTCCTGAAGCGCACGTGTGATTCTGTAAAGAAACATTTATATACCTTCAAGATAGATATCTTACTAGTTGAAGTGAAACTTCCTTAGTCATTTTCAATTTACAATAAGGGAGTCAACAGAAAAAACTCCCTTCATTTTCACAACGCACACACACGAAGAATAGCAACGTACACGGAAGAAAACATTTCCTTTTATTTTGGACTAGCTGTTCCCCGTGGTTTCACCTGCGGCAATTTCGGAGTTCCCGCGGGAACCTAGGATAAAAAGTAAGCTAGTTCTCTGTATACCCTGACAACGTGCATGCAAAATTTCATGATGATCGATTGAAAAATGTAAAAGTGTGACAAACAAAAAATTCTATTTAGGCTAATCTTCGGAACAACTGAAACATTTTTGTGAAATTTGGTTTATAGGTAGATAGTTATCTAATACTTAAGATAAAGACTAATGCCCGCTCCACATTCACGCGAGAACCTTGCGAGAACGCGAGAAAACCACGAGAACGTGAATGTGGAGCCGATGGTCTTCGCCTTTCTTCGATGGATTCTTGCGAGAGTGTGGAGCGGGCTGTTAAACCTAACAGGGAAGCCGCGGGGTAGGCTATAGGCATAGGTATTTTTACTTTTATATAATTTCATATTGTATTACAAAATGTGCTGAAACCAACAAAATTATAGAACAAAACAGGCAACACGTGTACCTAGTAGTGGCCCCCCAATCAATCACATCCAGTATTTGCTGTTGGCAATAATCTGTGTACCCAAACTTCACCCTCGAGCCTCCAGCCGCACTCTCTATACTACAAAAATTTACTCTCACGGAGAATTATATTGATATTCAATACACAATAAATGGTCCCTGTCAAAAACTTGCTGTTCGCTTCTACGGTCATCCCTAAGCTGTCTGTGTCATTTGCCATCAGGAACGCAGCATCAATGCGCTTCGCTTCTCATCCGCGCGCCTCGATACTGTACGGTAGAAAGAGATAACTATATGTATAGTGAGTTTATCGTGCCTTTGTCACGAGGACTGAACTAATTTTTCATCATACGGCCCGTGACAGTTACAAATGTGGCCCGAACTGTCTCCTTCTTTAATAATACTTTTTTTTTCAAGGGTAGTCTTCCCTCTCGACGAATAAAGATTTTCATCTAAAATCTAGGGGAAAATTGGTAGAAGCTTTAAATGCAATTTGTTTGCATAAAACTTTTAATACGTACCCAATTAGAAAGTGAAACACGTACAATACAAAAATTTAAATAAAATAGCAAAGACAAAAATTTAAAAAAATTCTGTGACAAAAAGAAACTGCAAATTCCAGATTAATGATTTGAAGTCACGCAATCTATGTAGGTATAGGTAATGAAAATATATTATAATTTGATATTCTCTTACAATCTATTAATAATATGTCATAAGAATTTAATTTTATTAAGATTTATCTTCATATAATTCGAAATAACGTTATGTTAATATAAACACATTAAAAATAATTTATAGGTAGGTAGGTATATGTATATGATATGTTATTGACGGTTCCATTGGAGTTATTTACTATGACAGATACGCCAAAAACCTCTTGTGTAAACACTGAGGTATGTACCTAAGTAGGTATGACCGTCTGTTGGTTGCGCGAACACCCTCTGTATTATAATTCGGTACCCCAACAGATCAGCTCAGCGGGCCCGATCAATCACTGTACGAATCTGTCATGTTAGGTTTATGAGAAAAATTGTTAGGACGAGGGCTCGAGGACGCTTCCCCTGTGCACCAACGCGACGGTAAGAAGTATTTGGCTTTTTATTTACCTATATATAATACATACACTTCTATTTTAATCTAGTAGATACATCCAAGCAATTGCATCACTATCAAAATATGATTTTTTTATTCAACAACATAGGTATTGAATTCTGTGTTTGATATATAGTCACTTTGTATCCGAAAAAGAAACATGGATTATATTATACTACACAGACGTGGGTAGGTATATGTAGTGTTTATTTAGACAATTTGTAAACAACTTATATCGTAATACTAAACATCACCTGAATTTTTTATGAAATCGTTAAAGAAAAACATTCATGAAGAAAATACCTTGTCTTAGGATTCATTTATTCTTTAGCAAGGGTCAATGCGATCCTCCATTTCCCACGCGAAATGTTCCCAAAAATATACGTCTACCGAAATCCTGACTAAAATCCATGATATAAAACAATTTAACTTCTATGCTCCTAGGCATAAGAACTATCCAAACGTTAGTTAAAATATTTCCGGGTGTACTGAAAGGTTGCATAGAAATTCAGAATAAGAAGAATTTCGCTAATAGCCAAGAAAAAATATCTAGGTAGTAGGTATTTGCAGAATCATCTCTAGGCTTTTTTGCTGCTGATAAAGTGCTCTGAATATCTCTAGCTATTCGAATTTTAGTTGAGTTTCTTTTATTCATTAATTATTATTATTGATTAGATAACTACTGCCAACACTATGTTTTTTTTTTCTAAAAATAATTGTCTAATTACAAAGATTTTTTTTTTATATTATGATTATTATTCAAAGTAAGCAAATTATTATTATTAAATTCAGAAATAAGTACAAAATTTACCCAAAAACTCGGTACAGTCAATTTAAAACGCATGTCATGGCATTCTTGGTGTGCGTAGGCACTTAACATTTATTTCATTTTCGTGTTAAAGCTAATGTTGGTTTACCTAAATATTTATGAAAAGAAAAATGTTTGTCGAAGTAATAAAGCGCAAGGCTACGGTGAATGGGAACAGCGGCAGCGGCTAGAGATTGAAATTCAAATGGCCGCCCGTGATTTAGTATTCATTTGACGTGATGGAGGCTTTACCCCGGTTTAGGTTTCGCCAGGCGTCGTCTTCTCGTACATCATAGCGGGCAACGCTTGAGACATAAGGCTGTTGGTTCACCCGGAGCAGTTAACGTAATCAGAAAATAACGGCGATATACATTGAGCGGAATTTACGCGTGACATTACGCCTTGGTGCAACTTCTAATAGGGTACTTGCATGAAATTTATAAAAAGAAAATGTGTCAATATTTCAAAAATAGAGCCATATTAAAGCATTATCGTGAAAGATTTACTAAAAAATTATCAATAGTTTCCAAAATATTCAACTTTTAATTTTGTGAAACGGAACATTGCAACGAAACACTAATCACAACCACGCTTAACATATAACGTCACTTTTGTTTTTTTAGGAAACATTTACCTCTTTCAGGGAAGGCAAAAGAAACTAAGTGCATAAAGCCAACACATATTTTCCTTTTTCTGAAGATTTTTTCTTTAAAATGCATCGGTAACATGCATTTCGATTCTTTACATGCATTAAGAACTGTGTCGATTTACTTCCAAAAGTTCCATAAGGCGTAATTTTTAACTAGTGACGTCATTCCGCGTTTCGGCGGTAAAGTCAAAAGTAGAAATTTTGAAGCGCTCTATTTAATTAATATATGTATTTTTTTAGGTTTCTTGCTTTGTTTAAGTAGGCCATATATCTTTAAAATAGACTGGAAAAAAAATCATGCAAGTACCCTATTTTTAATGCGCTTTATCTAAGCATTTTTTCATCAATTGGAAACCGCAAAATACATTTTAAGCATAACGTATCAATTATTTTTTTATTATCTAACTGACGGACAAAATATAATTTTGACCTTCATACCCTGAAAACATGCCTATTATACGCGCGTACGTAATAGGCTATTTCCACGGCACTTAAAATTTCATGACTGAGTGTACTGCGCTTCTATGCCTATTCGTTCTATGCCATTGAGGTAGAAAATAACTTGTCGGTGGCCAAGTGTGCCCCCAGCCGACACCAGTTGACGGCAACGTAATCCCAAAAGATTTCCACTCGGAGCGAGCATCAACTCGCGTCGCCCCATCGCTACACATTCTAAATAATAAACAGCACCGCCACTACCTAACCCCGACTACTGCGAATGTATGGACGTATTGTTTTATCAAAGATATTATTATTGGCAAAAGAAAGAAGGCTTATTAGAAAAAAAAGCCTGTGCATACTTTGTGCGCACGTATAAGAAGTTCTTTGACGTGAATAAAAAATAGACAATGACTTGACACGTATATCTAAACAACATTACAGCTATCAACTCCACGAGCGCCAAAGAAGCGTATAGTTTCAAAAACTATACTTATCTACAATAAGAAATAAAATTATTGAATATTACGCATTCTCTATTTAGTTATAAATAAATGTAATAAAAGTTATTTACGAAAAATAATGCTTTTCAAAACACAAGCGTACCTATTGTTTTGAACAGCATTTTTTTTCGGAAACTCTTTGAGAGATCGTATTTATTTTATTAATTATTATCATAATATCTAGTTGTTTTGGGTGACGCACTATATAAAACAAACAAACAAAAACAGTTTAATTATAGTCTGGTATTATTCCGACAATCTCCGAATCTACTGAACAGATTGTCATGCGGTTTTCACAGGCAGATTAAACTTAGCTTGGAGCAACATAATTGTGTAGACTTTGTTTCACTTAAATCGGATTTTGAGGAAAAAGTTATTATATAAAAACGTTTTACATGGGTAAAACCGAGGGGCACAGCTAGTACTAGTAATGAATATAAATACTTATTGAAAACTTTACAAGAGTTAGTCGTCCTGACAGCTTAAAATCGCAATGCTTCGTATATAGGCAATTTCTGTCTTTATTTACAAAGAATGTCGTAATAGTGTTTAGTATTTCGTTTTCAAATTAATAGACTCACTTATTCAATGCCAGATAAAAAAAATCAACGAATTTTTCCATGTTTAAAAACTTGTCTAACCAATGAAAAATGTATCTTTTCTCACACAGATGCCAATAAATCGTTGCTGGATGCTTAACAGTCGTAAAGTCGTCACTAATAAATGGTCAAGGAAGCTTTGAACATTACACTTCTTTCACTGACCTTAGAATACAAATACTCTCACAGTACTCACACCAGGTATCATAAAACTGAAGAATTATACGACTGCTAACTATATGAACATACATCGCCACCTTCCTTTAAAGCCACTGGAAGTGAAGTCTGCGCGAGAAAGTAATGTAATGCCTGCGTTTGAAAAAATGTTTCGAATTTTCCTTCTTTAGTAGGTATGCAAGAGCGCATTGATGCATTCGCCTTGTGCCACCGGGTATAGGATTGATGCGGCACCTACGATGGACGTATTGCAATCGTTATGTAACGAATGTCGCTTTTCGTTTGCACAAGAGCTTTACTTTAGTTGGGAGGATTTTGCTTACCTTTTGTGAGGTGACCGACGCAGCGCAATAAATTCCTTTGATCTGTAGGTTGCTCCATGATATTATGTGTTGTGTAAATTATTATTGACTCTGATTCCTGAGCCTTTTTTATTTTTTTTAATAATGTATAATAACTGCAACAATGCAGATTAAATATGTTTACAAAAGTATATAGTATAAACATAATTAATCTACTGAAATATTAAGTACCTACGTTACCTTAACAAATCTGTAGGACCACTCATTGCTAATTTATTTTTCACAAAAAATATTTAGTTGGAGTGGTTAATTATAATTATTGTGGAAACATAGGAGTTTATACAGAACTATAAACTACTTAAGAAATAAAATCTACTTTTTTAACGTGAATAAATTATTATTGTTGCATTTTTCACCAACTTCATGCGCGGTACTTCCGTTACCAAGGCTAATTTTAATGTATCAACGTGCTGATTTAAAATCTAAAAAATGATCAAGAATAAAAAATTAAGTAGCTACTTAGCTTTTTAATGACATAATTATGTATAGGGTTTAACCATATTTAATGTACACAATCTTATCAATAGCCTCCAGTTTTAGTATGCCATACTACCCTTCTCGTTAATAGATATCCGAACTATGTAGAAGTGGGAAACACTCACAAGACTGGTAGAAACATAAATCTGGCTCGGCGGCGGAGGCTCGGTCGCGTGGAAACTTTTTGAATTATTAGTTTTAATTTCCGCCTAAGATCCGCCGCCCGTCCCCGTATCTGTCACCGGACACATACCATCCGGCGACGCGTTTATATATCTACATATAGTTGAAAAACTAATATGAACCAATTAAATAACATTAGAAAGTTAGATACTTAACTACTTACTAGTTAGAGGTAGAATAACCACTTATTTAAATAATATTAGAGATGATGTTATATTATTACGACAACTAATCAAAACTTTGGTGTTAACATCTCATTAATTTTGATATAAAATCTGTTTGTGTCTCACTCTTTAAAAAAAAAGCACTGATGGGCTATCGTGACTCACTGTTTTATCGAAAAAAAAAAGTTTTTTTTAAATATTGTTTTTCTGATGCCGTTCCTTATCTATTATACCTACTTCTATACCATAACAAAAAGTAGAATCCGCGATTCCGTACGTTGAATATTTTTACCAAAATTGAGAGGGGACGAGAAAAACCAAAAAGTTTTTAAAATTCCTTTTTGTCTTTCTGTCTGTTCACCGTGAACACGATACGATAATCTCCGAATCTGGTAAACGGCATTGTCATGCGTTTTGAGCAACATAGGCTTTGTTTCATTTGAATCAGATGTCGGGAAAAAGTAGTTATATTACATAAAAACTTTTCACGCGGATGAACCTGCGGGAAACAGCTAGTTTAAAACAAACAGCTCCCACATCTTTGATGCCTGTACGTTGGTTGTATCGACGATCGCAAAGATTCTTAGCACTCTATTAAGATAGCCACGGTGTGTTATTGAATGGAAGCGTAATTACACATTGCAGACAATCGCCACCGGCCGAGGCGGAGTCGATTGTCTCGGACATTGCCGGAGTTTATTCTGGAGATTTGATCAGTTCACATCGCACCTATAGAGTTTCTTAACAATAATAAAATATACCTATTGTACAGTATTGTCAACAACTAAAGTGCCTAATTTTATTTTATTTTATACCTAACTTAAATTTATTACTAGCCGTTTCCCGCGGTTTCACCGTCATTTACCTACTTCGGAGTTCCCGTGGAAATTCCGGGATAAAAGTACTCTATGTCCTTCTCTGTATCGGTTGAGTAGTTAAGGCAAACCAACAAACAAATAAATAAATTCAGATTCGCATTTATAATATGTAGTATAAGGATGATGACATCTCTTTATGGCAAGGTCGTAAAAATACATGCACAAAAAAAATATTAAACGCATTTCACAAACAATTAGGGTGTCAAATAATTACAAAATCCAGATAGGTAACCACTCACATGAGATGAGTGTTAGAATAGTGTAACTGGGTGGGTTATTTGACACAAGCCCCACTGTGCAACGAGCGCAACCCACAGGCCGATAGGTTTAATAAATTTGTCTAGCGGAAACGCTTTCGCCGTTTTCCCTTTTTTATATGTGTTTCCACATTTTTCACGCCGTAAATCATATTTTTTCACCGGCAGCGCTTTTTGTGCCACCGGTTCTTTTGGTTCGGTCGGGCGTACTGTCATTTTTTCACTCGGACATTCGAGTTTGCACGCCGCTATTTTGCTCTTGTTTTGTACAACTACGCGAGCGAAATCATGATTAATATTCGCCGCTGGTGACGCAATCGGGTTCACTGACCCACGCGTGTTATTAAACACATATACTCTATAGCATCGCGAAGTTTTTGCCGTGCCGAAAACATGCTTAGCTTTTATTAATAGTTCGCAATTATAAAAACAAAAGATGTTGAATCAAAAGCAGGCTCCAACAGCCGCGAACATGACAAATGCAAGTACATCGGTAAGGGGCGATGGCGAAGTACTTAAATCTCTCATCGCGCCTGTACATTTTAATTTGGCCACCACAACGTTAACAATTTAATTTAATTGCCAAATCATTAAGTTAAGCACAAAATATTAGCCGGCAGTAGGTAGATACTAAGCGGGGCCTTATTAATGTGACGCGGCAAATCAAATAAAGAAATCAATGACGTACCTACCTAGTTGTGGGGAAATATGGCGGAAACCACATTAATATGTAGTCATAAATTAAGCTGCGGCTTAAAATTAAGACAACAAGCCTCTTTAATCTACAATAAATGGTGGTCGTCGCTCTGAGACCGGTTCGGGGCGAGATGGAAGTGCAAAATAAAAATAAAAAGAATAATCCGGTCCGAAGCGAGTCCAAAATATGATAGGCATCCATAATACAACATGGCCGCTAAGCTAGTGTATTGCTTTCTCTCTCTGACCCGCGGACCCCGTGTAATAGCATCGCACTTTATTAAGGTTGACCACATGTGGAGTGTGCCGCTAAGCCTAACCTTGATATCATACTCTACTAGTAAAGGATGTTCACAAATGTTTAAACAGGATGTTTAAACAGTATCAGGTATAATACTGTTTAAACAGTATTAGGTATAATACTGTTTAAACTATTAAATAGCTGAAAAAGATTTATTTTGTTTATCTGGAGAAATCTCAGAAAACAGTAAGCGAAGTTCACTTTGTTCTAACTACTGATAACTGAACCGGTAAGAAGTCACAATAGTTACTAAATTTAAAATAAAATTATTTTTACTTAATATAGGTAGGTACTTAATATTCGGAGTAGGTATATGATTTAAATTAATTTACCTAAATTTTACTTTGTGGGTTCTTTGACTGTACATAACAGTGTTTAGGTATAAGAATAACTACCTATTGGAATAAATATTGGCCAGCAAGGTTTTTAGGGAGTACGGGGTCGTACCTAAAAATTAATATTATGGTATAAAAAAATCTAAGAGCAAATGAAATCACAAGCTATAGCTTCAATTAAACATTCGTTGTAGTCAAAATGTGATATTCTACATGAAATAGCGAATATTGGTTCAAAAATTTGTGATAGAAGGTGTATTGAACTACTGTTCTGAAGACAACACGAACATCGAACACCCTCTACATAGCGACTGGCGAGCTGTCCCCCGCTCTCCTTCCGCCGTCCAACCGGAGCAGCTACAACATTCCAAGTTAATACTAACACCACCTTATAAATAAAAACCGCTTATGGACAACCCTACCTGTCGATTAATGGAACTAAGACCAACAAAAAAATGTGAGTATAAGTAATATATAATAGTAACATACCTTGTTGACATGTCTAAGAGAATATAAAGACTGTTAATAAATTTTATTAAACAATTTTAAAATTTCTCGTTCTCAGTTTCGGAAGAAGCATTCTTGAAGTTCTTCCTCCACGGGCACTTCGACTGTTTTAGACGTTGAACTTTGATTATACTGTAAGTTGACTTTTCTTTTTCCTTTTGTTATATTTGTCTAGTAATTTTGGTTTTTATTTATCACATTTACCGCCGCACTCGGAGTCAATCATTACTAAAACAGTTTTATTATAGAATTTTATTTACAAAAATTTGAAAATGCTACAGCTGAAGCAATTATTTTATTAAGTCACTGAGTGCGCCGGTTAGCTTTTTATCACTTTTACAAAACACACAACCAATTAATTCGACCTTAGCTTGCTTATATTATGTTTTGATTTATATGGTATGTAGGTATTTTATTTTTGCACTTGATTAGAGATTTAAACACTACAAATACCCGATGTAAGCATCAGAGACAAACTGCTGTTAAAGACTGAACACAAGTAGGCCAGGTGAAAATGCAAGTTTTTTTTTGTTCCATTGCAGGTTGCGAATAATATTTAAATGGCTTGTCCGATCTGCAGGTGGCCAATTGTCATGCACTCCTTTGTTTCTCAAGGTCATGGCTGAATTCTCACTCTCTTTGTTCGAAATACAAATAAATCTATTCAATTCTTTGTGAACCAAAGGTGACCACTTTCGCTTGCATTCCAGCGATTTTGCTAAATACGCCCGCACCTACACTCTCGATTGTTTTTTGTCTGTTAAATCCGAGCGAATTCTTTGTGAATTATATTGTTTTTGTTTGCCCTTTTCGCGGTCCTAATGCGGTTGTAAATCAGTAAACACTTTCTTTCAATTTTCACGTGAAAGAGACACGGGTTGAAAGAAAGTACCTACCTGTTACAATTTTGCACATCGCCCTTTTGTGTGATCGTGTTGTGACTTTGTGAGGTCTACCTTAATCATTATACTTTTTTAACTGGACCAGTTTAAATATAAAATTTCTGAAAACGAAAACACTTATGGATTTCTGTATAGGTACCCATTTTTTAATTTTTTTCGCTTTACACACGTAACCGTACATACCTACATAACCTGTAACCTTATTGCAAAATTAATAAATCATAATTTATCTGCTTTATGCTCCCTATAACAATACTTCTTTCATATTATGAGTAGGTGGTATGTGTTCATAAGGTCTATTTTATACCAGTTTGACGGAGCATAGAATGGTATATTTTTTTAAATAGAGCTTGTTTTTATTGGTTCTTAAAAAGAATGAAAAATAAAACTCGTCAAGTAAGCAATTTTCGTTATTTAAGCAAATTGTATAAATTACTAATACCGAAAGTAAGAAAATGTAGAGCCTGAGAAGTTCTAGAGACGCTGACAATTATTATTATTTTTTATCTAATTTATATGATTTAGATCCATTTGAAATGTGTCAGATAAGCGTATTATATTATGTGCTAGCTTTAAAAACAGCTTAGCATTCGCTTCTGCAGTGGAGCGTAAACTTTAAGCAACTCATTATAACACCATCCGTGCAATAACAGATGTTTCACTGTTATTAATACGCTATGAATTAACTATTTGTTAGAAAAGCGAGTTGTTCGAAATTTTAAATGCAATTTATTCCTTATTAATGTAGGTATTTTAAAAAAATTGCGCTCAATGCCGCCTGTACCTATAAGTAAGGTTCTTTAATTGTTGCTCCAAATCAGCTGTACAAAATACAATAATTTATTTAAAAAAATCAAATTTGAATCATTTACATAAGCTGTTAATGGCGCAGTTAAAAACCAACTGAATATGTATTTTTACTTATATGCTGTCATTCTGATAAGATTAGTTGGAATTACCACCTACTCAAACGACTATCACTAGGATCTTAGAAACTTAGTATTAGTTATTTGAAAAAGTTCATTGCAATTAAAACTGCAGGTACATGAGATTAAATCCAAAACAAAAACGATACGAATGATATCTATTCAAAGAGCACGAACTACGTTTGACCCAAGGTGTAAGGGCAAATAGAACAAAGCGGCTAATTCTATTGAAACACCATTATCATATAACTTGATACACTATCCATCATCATGGAGATACTATACGCGTCCCCTCTTCACTTCCATGTCATTAATCAGAATCTATAAATATTAAACCGACACTTGTGTATCGAATTTTGTTCCGTTTCATGCGTTTCTTTTTTTTCGAGTTCTATTTTCAAGTAATGAATGACGTTTTGATGATAACCTGAACGATTTTAACGTTTTTGAGAAAGTTATGACTAACTGTTCTTGGTTGTTACACCAGTGTTAGTTTCAGAATTCTCTGGCCTGAGATAAGTGAAAATAAAATAAAAATTGCATGTAAAGAATTTAATATATCAAATAAAGCTTGTGGATTCCCTCATTTAAAAATATTTAGCTTTCCCAGACGTTGAATATAGAGGACCTAGCTATAGGGGGGCCCCTAGTGTGTAAAATTAAAACCGCAAATGACATATTTTCATCTCAAAATCTTTTTGGAAAGTCGCTGAACCTTTTGAATGAAGTTTTATTTTTAGTAGTAGTTTGTTTATAGAAGGTCTCTTCCTCCGATACAAATATTAAACAGAGATGGAATATGATAGCATGTTATTATTGTTAAGATAAAATGATTGTCAATTTGCACGGGATATTGAAATGCAGGATATTTGGAACAAAAGAAAACCATGAGAAGTTCACTTGTACAGAAGATCAAAAGACGAAAGTCAGCTGATGTAAAATTGTGTTAGTGATCAAATAAGATTTGTTCAAACTATCCGTCGGGTCGCTTCGTCAAAACGACTTATACGAGTACGAACAACAAACTAATGTAGCACATTTCTTTAGACATTAGCGCTGAGTGCCTGAGCATAAAGCTGATAGGTATGCAATATGTCCGGCCAGATTATCGATCTAGCTGTGATTCAGATAACACAAGCATTTATACTTTAACGATAGAACGATAAAATCTATTAACTATAGCAATAGGCAAAAAAAGTGTTTTGTAGAAATCATCAAAATATTTATTCGAAAAACCCCTACCTAAATCTAATCTATCTATCTATCTAAATATCTATCTATTGATATTATTTTTTTTTACTGTATAACAGTATATTCGCATTAAAACCTGTTTTAAAAAATTTAGAAAGTTACTAACAAGTCTAAGCTCTCGGTAAACGTAATACCCATGAGAAGCAAAACATGCTTTTTGTATCTTCTTAGACTTATTTTTCTGTGACACCACGTCGTACCATAATTAGATGCGTCAGTAAAACCTGTAGATACTGTTTTACATGTTACACTATCACGCTTTGACGCCCTTCAAGTATCCGAACGTTTTAGTGTTTTTCTAAACAAAACACGCAATTAAAAACTTAATTGAAAATCCATTAAGGAATTTTTAATTGACTCTTAACAGGGCACTTTATCGTCTCATCTATATGTAGTACATAACTATATAGAAAATAACAATTGTTTTTCATTAAAACAACGAATCATTACAGGAAATATGAGTAAGATTATCATCGTCATGACTTTTTACGAATATGTTAAAAGAATATCGGCCAGTACCTATCTTATAGGGGAGCGTCGGCTAAACAGAACAATGCGGGCATTTCAATTATGTACTACGGCACGCAATCGTATCGTCGCGTTCTGTTGCAGCGCATACCGTTGCCGTGTACATTCTCTGTTGTGTGTCGACACCCATTTGTCAGCATCGATTGCATTCGCCATCATTCTGTCGAGCTGTCCAGACGTGCCGATCTGAATGTCTGCGCTATGTGTAATAGGTAATCGTTTTGTTTGTTGTATGAACAGAGGCGAAAGTTTGATAGATGAGCGTTAAGTCGTTTTAAATCATTCACGCATGTATAAATTTTCTTCGATAATTTGATGGCTAAATTAAAAATTGCTACTAAGTAAGACTTTATTATAGATATACAGAAATATTACAAAGGTTTCAGTCAAAAACACTTAGATTGATAGCGAATCTGTCAAGGTATGTTACAAATGAAACATTATATCACAATCTAAAGATAAAAACAGTAAGAGAAGAAATAAAGGAAAGTGTCTCAAAATACAAAAAGAGACTACTTAAATAAGTATGCATCCAAATTAAATGATGGTGGGCCTAATGGAAAATACATTTACTTTTGAAAGACTCAAAAAGAAAGTACCTAAAGAGCTGATAGAAAATTAGGGAAAAGATTAATTATTGGAATGATTGATCTTTGCACTGATCCTTACATACCTTTATAAGTTGCCACTGGAGAATATAAACCTATTGCTGAATTGTCAAAGACAAATGGCGATAAAAAAAGTAAGACTTAAAAAATACTTACTATGAAACAACAATAAAACTAATATTATAAAAACAAAAAATATTTTTTAGCAACTATATATAACAATGACTGATTAGATTAGATTAGATTAGATTCATTTATTTCACATTATCAAATTCATAATTACATTTAATTATAATATGTCAAAGGATAAAGTGATCGTCAAAAATTAAAATTCCAATACAAGAGAATTACACAATTACGTATACATAATGTCATAAGTGTCAAACAATGTCAATTAAAACAAAAAATAAAATAAAATTATGTCAAAATAAATGGAATATATAAAAAAAAAGAAAAGGAATAAAGCTACATAATGTAGGACTCACAATGTCAAAAAATTAATAAATTCGTTTACCGAATAAAATTCATTTTCTAACAAAAGATTCTTTAATCGGCGATAAAACGTTTCGTCATCAGTCACGTTCCTCAGATCTGCGGGTAGCCGCTCGTAATAACTCGGACCAATCACACGCGGGTTTTTTTCAGCAAGTTTGGTCCGGTGAGGAACACTGGCGAGCCGCCCCATGTTCCTAAACGATCGCTCCCCGCACATTCGACGACCAAACCTATCAATGTTGCGACGGACATACGATATCACCTCGAACAAATACAGACCGGTCATCGTCATCACGCCGTGTTGCACAAAGACTGACCTACAAGTTTGTCGTGGCTTTACACCGGCGAGAATCCGAATCGCGCGTTTTTGTAATACAAAGACACGGCCAGAATCAGTCGAGTTCCCCCACAGCATTATACCATACGACATCTGATTATGGGTAGAATGGAAACTAATAAACAAACTTATCACTTTATATAGAAAAAAGAATCTTAGTCTAAAGCCATAGCTAATTTAAAGTTAAACTCTGATTTTCCCTTGAGGGGAAAACGTAAAACCTTTTGTATCCGACGAGTCGTGAAATTAGCTGATATAAGTAGGTACATCTTAAAACATTAAGTATTTAAAGTAATTACGCTGTTTTTTTTTATTACTACCATCTCAATTCTTTCACGTGCTGCACTAATCATATAATTATTATAAACCGGTACCTCCATTGCAATCTATGACCAGCGTTTTGCCTTTTCATAATATTACTAATTGAGAGAGAAGTCAGAACATCTTTTTTTACAAGAAGTATGATTTGATTTAAGTAGTTGTGGATACTTTTTTTAACACAAAAAGAGTACTCAAAGAAATTCTGAAACGCTTTCAAGTGAAATTCGACGGTTTGGTGACCAAAATAAATTTACAAAATCTAGATCTGATAGAGATATAGTGTTTGTCATCCCTAGTGTGTCTGTTTGTGATCGAGTAACTTCTGAACAAATGGCTTACCAAGTTTAGGTCATATTCACAATTTTTTTCTTTTTTTTGTTAAGACTACGGTTACTACTATTTAAGATGATTTCTATGGAATTTGAAAATATTAAGTAAATATAAGTAAATTCACGATATTTGAATAATCAGTTAACATTTAAATTATAAGTTAGTAAATAAATATTATTAATGTCGTTTTTATGTTCATGCGTACACTTAAGTGGACACCGGATACCCAATTTTTTATTGAATTTGCAGAATAACTAAATTTAACTAAGTTCAAATAGTAATAAATTAATAGATAAATAAATATAGTAGGTACTACATATATTAAAAAACCGTAGGTAGGTATATCGTGGGAGGCAAAAATTCCCTTTTGTTGCCGCTCGAGCAAGTTGATTTCTTAAATAATGTCGGTTGGTTTATATAGGTAGAAAGGGCTTCGGCAGGCCACATAGCAGGCAGGCATAGGCGAGCTCAACTGCAATCAGTCTTATTCCGCGTGGACGCGCCGCGATTAGTCAACGCCTAGTGCAGAGACAACCATTCCCCTTCTACCCAACCTCCTCTCTGGGGAGCGTGTATCGATTGTTGGGTTCGTAATCGATTCCAGTTTGAACATTACAAAAATATTAGAGAAGAATCGAATTACATATTTTTATTTTTTATTCAACGATTATAATTATTTAGCTAATATTCGAGTACATCCTAATAAGATTGTCAGAAGAACATTAAATTGTTTACCTCGTATAAGGTAACCATTATCAAGCTTAAGCGGTTGTATGGTGACCCCAATCTACCACTATGAAAACCTCACAACAAATTACTGCTGTTTAGTTGAACAAAAGCTTTTATAATGTATAAAGATATCCTTTGGAAATGTATCGTTAAGGTACCGTTGAGAAAATATCTTATTCGTTATCAAAGAGCCGCATGGTTGTATTCTATGTTTCTGGTTAGTAGAAATTATATACCTACGTGGATTGAATTTATTTTGTTTTGTAAATATACTTCCTATCAATTTGTGCACACTTTTAGCAAATTGCGGACTGCGATGCTTTTAGTTACCCAACCACATCTATGTCGTTCTCCATGGTACACATCCTTAAATGCGAAAGTGAGTTTGTTTGTTTGTTTGTTAGGCTTTCTCGCCTCAACAACTGAACGGATTATCATGAAATTTTGCATACACATTGTCAGGGATACAGAGAAGGACATAGGGTACCTACCCGGAATTCCCAAGTAAGTAATAAAAAAATAAGGGGTTACAAAATAAATGTGTTTATTTACTAATGTGGTCATTTTGTGTGTAAAAAAGAACATTACGCATAAAACGACTGGATATATAAAAACGGTACGATACTTTTTATCTTAGCACATAAAATAGTTCTCGAGGGAATACAAAACTTCACGCAGATGAAAGGTTATAGATATCAGATTATATTATCAGGTACATAGATATTAGGAAGGTATATAGATAAAAACAGGCAAATAAAACAGCGCACCTCTATCAAAATTCATTACCTCAGTATATTTTATCCACGCGCCCAACTCTTATCGCGAGTTTTCTCACCGCGGCATTATAATGAAGAGTTTAAATTTAGGAGTAATGGTTGACCAATAAGATAAAAGCGAGAGGGCTGCGTATACAAATATAAACGTTCCGCCAAACCCAACTTTAGCTCTTTAGTTATAAAGGTGATATTTAAATGAATGGCAGTGAGAATAAGTTTGTAAGGTGATAATGACGGACGCATGGACCGCCGCATACAAAGCAGTCGGCTACCAGAATAAAGTTATCTGGCGATACATCCCTGAATTAATGGCCAACTCGTTACTCGGGTATTGAGATGTTTTGGGTACATATTATTGGGTGTTATTAATCGATTTTGTGTCAATGAACTTATAATATACAATTTAAAATACTCAATATTTATTATAACTAAATTTAATAAAATTCAATAAGTATCTAGATCCCTTCGGCCGCTATTGAAACCAGGTTTTCGTAACTAGTATCGAAAGCGGATTTTTTCTACTTATAAGAAACTGGTTTTGATATACATAGAAACATATTATTTTACTTCCACGTAACCAAGTTTTAATGGAAGAATAATCACATTATGCTTTTTAGATAGAAACCTCAAAGTTACCGACGAGTTATCGACGACCCGATTGGCGCAATGGTCACCATGCCTGCCCGCTAATCAAGGGGTTCCGGGTTCGATTCCCGGTGGGGGTGGACTTTGTGTGATGAACACAGGGTTCCATTTTCCAGTCTGGGTGTATTTATATATCTATAGTATAATATATAAGTAATTCTATGTAGTATATACCACGTTTGCTTGGTTTCCACGACACAAGCTAATAATAGCTTACTGTGGGATCAAGTAGATCTGTGTGTTGTGATGTGGATTATTATTATTATTATTATTATTATTATTATCCATTTACAAACGCCTAGCACGACATTTGTAATATAAAGGATATTTCTGTGATTTGTGTAACAATTTGTGGGTCAAAAATTGCCTCTGTTTTGTATTTGCGAGCACCCTATCTTTCTAAGTCATGTTTGGTTTATTCTGGCCTATTATAAACGGATAAATTAGGTAGGTATACAATATTAAATTATAAATTAAAGAGCAACAAACAAGTAATCGTTTTTGGTAGAGTTAATATACCTTTTGTTTATTTCTATGTCACTATTCTAAGGTCAGCCACACGTTGTCTAGAATTTCTGTTAAAAATTTATCTATTGGCAGCAATGTGCAGGATGTGTAAACCAAAATAAATCATCTTAATTATCATTCTCAGGTAGGTATCATGTTCGATTTGCAAAACTAATGTCAATTTTTGTAGTGGCCGACATAAAAACTTAAATAATTGCAGACATGAAAGACCACAAGATTTCCAAAGTACCTAGGTACAGTAAAACGTTTATAATATGACCAATAATTTAATAGATCCTTCTAGCAATAGTTGACCATCCGACCACATCAATGCCTATCGTTGAGTTTCAACCACAACTGATACCTGCGGTCCAAGACTATAATTTTGCCAATTTTCGCCGCCTAGCTGCCTGTAATTTTATAACAACGTACCCAGCGTGAAGACTTCATTTTGCTCTTTAAATTTTTTGTTCCTCGGTCCATAATAATGGTATTCGGTTATGTAAGATTGCTAAAGAAAGTTTGCCTCAATTTACTAACAAAACCACTACTTCACCATCGTAACCATAGGTTTTTGCGCGTTTTATTGAGATGTAAACGAAAGAATCGATTATGAAATATAATATAATGAGTCTTTGTCGCCATTGTTTACTCATAGTTTTGTTTCAAAGAAAACCTAATCTGGAAACCAAATGTTCATTCAAATGCTAAGGACCTGCGGACCACTATTGCGCATTCATAGGAAAAAATACGTATGAGACGAGCGTAAAAATGTGCAAAGCATAAGTTGATGTATTTAAATGAGGCGTGCGTCATAAAATGTCAAAGAAACGTCACATAAATCATAAAGACTTTTGAGACAATGGTCACTAGTGTCCGAGTTGTCTTTGATCTGATTCCCCAAAATCAGGTCAGGATCACATGTGCTACCAGTCTATTATTGTTTGGCAAGTGGCATTGTGCAATCTTCCGGGTCCGGGCGCCATTGTTTTCTGATTGGCATGCAAATTTTTTGCATATAAATATCCTTCGTGTCTTGCTTTTATACTATTTTTTTCGTGTAACTGTAGGTGTTCTTTCTACCTCTAGTTTAAGCTAATGCAGATACAACAGTATTAAAAAAATATTCTATAGTAGTATACGATAGCTAACCAAGAATTAAGTAAGTAAATATTATGTATAGGTATTTATTTATGTAAAAACAATTTTATGTTAATATTCTTATGATATCTTCCACCAAAAGCGCTCATGAGTTATGAAACATTTAAAATTATACATAGCTAAGAATACATATACTATTTGAAGATATTGTCACATTGGGTTCGTAAGAATCACATATCCAATTCATGGGAAGTTGAACACGTCTAACTAAACAAATCGCCGTGTCAATCTATCCATTTACTTGCAAATTTCGTGCAAAACTCGAGAAAAAAAGAGGCGAGATAAAGGTACAAAAGTGCTCTATTCTAGTCGCCAAATGAATAATTACCTTTCACGTTTCTCCTTTCAATCTGCGCTCGGCGATCGATCACAGTCCCGCGAACTCTTTCAGCCGCGTCACCCTTGCCGCCGCCATCTCAGGTAAAACGCAATTAATCTGGAACATCCCAACTTAGTATTAACATTAAAAACGAAATAAAAGCCCACCAGCCCGCCGTTTTTTCGCCGCTACGTTTTCTTTTCCATTCAGATTTTTTTGACAGCACGAAAAATGAGCCTCATTTATTTGACTCGTACACAATGTAGGACTGTTTGAGTATTTGCTATAAATACGCATTTTTCTCTACATCTCCTTCCTCTATGTGGGGTGAGCATTAGCCTCGGAGGCGAAGGGAGTCTTACGTGTTGCCATTGTTCGATTTCGAGATTTTAGGGGAGTTCTGACGCTTATGTTCTTGCGGAATCCATCAAAATAATCGCATACTCATGTATAATGGATTGTGGTGTCAACAAACTTGTGGATGATTAACTATTGTCAAAAAGAAATAAAATCTCATAAGATTTTATTTTAGTAGAAGTAGTAATCAAAATTATTTCTATTGCTTGTGATTTGATCTTACTAATAACATAATATAAGGTAGGTATTGATATGCTAAGTAAGTATAATTTCAGTGTTAGTATGGGTGTGTGACTTTTTCTGAAACATTTAAAAATTCTAGGTATGTAGCGAGTTTCAATACAGGTTATATTTTTTAAGTTTACACAGCACCTTTTATTTCAGTTACCTACTGAATATATATGTCAACATGTTTTCCTTACATAACTTTTTTTGAGTTTGGCAAAAATGAATCTCCACAATATGTTTTCTATTTCATTTAAAACCAAAATTGTCATAAGAGTAGGTAATTAAAAACTGCAGCGCTGACTATTTATTATTTATGCAAGACTCATTGTGATAAATTCGTTATGAATATTAACGCATGGACGTTAAAATGGTCTCATTAACACACTCATAAAAGGCAATTGTTTCTTTATATTTTTTAAGTGTAATCTTTTGTCTTATTGAGCAGCGTACACGAAGAGCTGTCGTAGTTTTGTCGCTTATTCATTAGTCAAACTTCATACTAATAGGTTTTCTAAGCTCAATTTTTAAGGTTGTTCGTTTCATTGTACGCTCTCTGTTCACTGAGCGTCCGAAACATCGTCTATTTGTTTGACAAATCGCTTAACATAAATACGGTATTGTCTTTGCCCGTTTACTTGTTATTAGGTAGCACAATTTGCCCAGCTGAATCGCTAATGAGATGGTTATGCAGCGAGGCTTTGAAACAATGACGCGGCAAATCAATTATACAGCACGTACTGTGTAAATGTAACGCTTTTGACAGCGCGTACAGACGATTCATGAATAATACTTATTACGAGGCTAACTACCCACCACAGTTTAATTGTGCTAGAGATACTATATAGGTAGATACTAGATACGTAGCTAAAGAGTGGGATGCAACGGGGGTAAATCATCAGTCTCTATACTGCTGTCGATTATTTTCAATTTGCTTAAAGCTTACGAAAAATTCAGTATCTATACATATACTAGCTGTCCCACGCGGTTTTTTTGAAATTCCAGTGTTCATAGTCTTTCTGACTAAAAGTAAAAGATAAAATTGTTTTTTATATTTTCAAAAAAAACGCGATATGGCTTATCATGTTCCTGCAACATATTTAAGGCTGGCTTCACACGGTTGCACTGGATCACAGCGTGCGCCAGATGTTAATCCCCATCGGCGTCCGAATCCCGAATGGAGTACGAAATATTCTTACCCGGAGCGGGAGGTATCAATCAAGTCCAAAAGACATTTGTAGCAAGCTCTCAGCGATTTGTACGAATGAAAAATTAATTTCGCCAATGATTAATATAATGACAAGCAATGAAACGTAATGGTTGTTTAGAAGTTTTTACATCTTCTTCTCGGCTAAGTTAATTAATTACGCGAACGCACTGTAATTTTCTCTTTCTGTTGAATATTTTGGTTAGTAAACGCATTAAATAGGTATATATTTATATTTATTTTAATGGTAGAATTATTGCAACAACATTTAAGAAAAAAAATATTCATTGAAATATTAGTTTAAAAAATTCAAACATGGTGCATACTCGTAAAACTGTTTGTTGGGAACAGTATTATTTCAACCGCATTTCATCCAGTCCGCTCACTATACAAATTGCAAGGCAACCGACATCGGATTCTGGAGCCGAAACAATCCTGAGATATGACATTTCTTAAAACAATGAGCAAAATCTCACAGTAATAATAGAATGAAATATCTACCGTGACAATTTATATTCTACCGCTGGATTCAAGTTGACAATTTATTAATCAAACCGATTACCTCCCTCGCTAACCCCGGGCCTATTGTGAAAATATTGTCGCGCGAAACGTAGTCCTATGAATAATTAAGGATTTAAATCCTCATACCTACAACAAAAGCGTAAAACAATATACACGCTCTGGAGTATTTGAAAAGTGGACAAAAGCATTTGTGTGGGGCACAGTGACCTGTGACTGATACGACTAGATATGTTGATTTATTTGTTTATTGTATATCAGGGTGATTGTCTATGATAGATGTTGTGGTCGGCACGGGACGCGGCTGGCGAGCCGATTCGTTTGTTATGGATTAATTGATAGTCTACCGACGCCCGTGACCGACATGAATCGACTGCCGCGACCGGGCCGTAGGAAAGCGGCTCGATCGCGTAAATCGCTGTCGAAAGCAGTGTTCGGTTTCACGCAGTGGACCGAACATGCTCCCGACCACGAGATGAGAGATGAAATAAGATTAAATGATTACAATTAAAATGATACTCAGAAATGATAATGATTATAGCAATTGACATAAAAGCACAAAAAAACATACAAAAATTCGTAATGATCACGTAAAGTCTCTATAGTTTTGATTCATCAAGGACCTTAAAATTACACCTTTTTGGTTTAGGCGAAGTTGCCCGATCGACTAACTCTACACTCGATTGACTTTTCCTGCCCGCACTGATCTCACTTTCGTTTCGCGCACTCACTACACTCACACGCATGTCACTGCTGGCTCTGTTCTCCGCCTGCGCGGGGGGAGGGATGCGTAACGCCCGCCTCCTCCTCCGCCACCAAATGCTCGCTCCCAGGACAGCTGCAGGCAGCTATGATCACGTAACTGACCACATATTGATGAATGTCATGTCCTGATATTGATATCTCTGAAGACTGAACCTTTTCCTTCATTGTCGCTATTTGATTATGCAGTTCAGCTAAGCTTTGGTTGATTTCCTTTTGCTCTGGCGCCTCGTTCTCAATAGTTGACTCATCTAAGCTGTTTAAATGTTTATTTATTGCTTTATGTTGCCTTGCTACCATTTCTTCCGTTCTTTTTAATAAATTATATTCCCCTTCGACTACTGATGTTTGATTTCTCCATAATGATTCTAGGTATCTCTGATTGTTCTTTAATAATTCTATATCCTTTTTATACTGTTCTGCGAAACGATCGTCTAATACGCCGAACAACGTATTCGCAATGTAACCTACTCCATTGATAATGCCCCGTCGCTGTCTCGAGATCCCGTTACCTTCCTGATTCAGCAAAAGTTGATTATAGTATTGTAGCTCAGTCTGTTCGTGACGTAATTGTAGTAAAATCATCTGGCATCGTGTTTGTTCCTGGAATTTATCACATGTTCTTTCTAAGTACTGCGTGAATTTGTTAACAGCTGTTGCACCTTCCCAGTATGGAGACATATTATAGTATACAATCATAGTCCAGTCGTCACGAATAAGTTGTAAGTTGGCTATAGAATCGAAGTATAAGAATTGGTCTTCATTAAATTTTGTTACGTTAAACAATGCACTCGCCGGTGATACAATCGTCAGGAATAAAATAAGTGATATAGCCATTGATATAAATTGATAACTTTTTGCTAACTTGCCATTATTATTCGCCTGGTTTCGAACTCTATCTTTACTTTCATCACTATTTTGTTCATCTGATACTGTTGAGGAGTTCGATTGAAGTGGCAATAACGATATTTTGGAGACCGGTCTTTTCATAATGCCATTTTTTGCTTTCAAGGTTACTACTCTCACAAGGCCATCGTTTCCTGGATGTACCTCCATCACTCTTCCCATCGCCCACTTTCCTGGCGGTAAATTGTCATCTTTTATTATAACAAGATCTCCTAATTTGATGTTTTCGTGTTTTTTCCACCACTTACTTCGAGCCGAAAGTTGACTTAAATATTCTTCGCTGATAATTCTGTTAGCTTTGATAAAATTTGTTCCATTATCGCTATAAATGTGATGAGGAGCACCTCTCCTGGCAGCCATCCTCCGAAGGGCTGCTAAAAATACTTCACTACTCAAATCGGACACCAGTTCCAGATGTACGGCCTTGGTGACCATACAGATAAAAACCGCTATATATCCTTTCGTGGTTTTTATTCCTCGTCCTTTATTTGCTTTGATATCTACAAATCCTGTGTAATCCACTCCGGTATGATAGAAAGGTGGAGCTGGATTAATTCGAGCTCCTGGTAGATCTCCCATGAGTTGATATTTAAGTTCTGGATTGTTTTTTCTGCAGATAATACACTCCCTTAATCGTTTTTTGGTTGCTCTATTCCCTCCAATAATCCAATATTTTTGCCTTAAGTTTGATAACGTGAGCCTGGGTCCGCCGTGATAAGTTAACTGATGTGCCTCGTCAATTAAAAGTTGCGTTAATTTATGATTATGTGGAATAATAATGGGGTGTTTCATTTCATACGGAATGTGTGCATTTCTTAATCTCCCTCCGACTCTTAATATTCCTTTTTCGTCGATAAACGGATATAAATTCAATAAATTACTTTTGTTATCCACTTTGTTATGTTTTCTTAATTGCTCAATGTCCGTTTCAAATACAACATATTGCACATACTTTATTATTTGTAACTTTGCATTCTTCAATTCCAGTAATGTGAGATAGGTATTTGCAGGTTTCTGTTTACATTTGAATGCTCGTCGTATCCATGCAAATACACGAACAATTTTTATGAACGAGTTATGTCTATCTAATAATGTTGCTATAATATTGGTATGACTGTCTGTTTGTACGACATTGCTTCTATGTACTTTTAATTCATGATTTGTCGAGTAATTAATTTTGTCTTCGGTAGAGTTCCATTGTAATCCTAAAGTTTTTCCTACACCTTCTGATTTAAATTGATAAAGTATGTTTTCGGTGCTTTGTTTATTCGCAATTGAGTCCAACATCTTTGGTTCAGTACATGCCCATTTTCGTAGAGTGAACCCTCTTGATTTTAACACATTACACAAATCTGATATTTGTTGTTTTCCTTTATAAATCGAGTGCGCTCCATATACAATGTTATCCATATAAAATGCTTGTTCAATGATATCTGCTGCTTCAGGATAGCTGCTCCTTTCGTCAGTTGCTAGTTTCTTCAACGTCATCATTGCCAAAAATGGTGCTGCCTTCGTACCATAAGTCACTGTCGTCAGTTGATAATCTTGAATAGGTTGCTGTTGATAGTCTCTCCACACGATTTTTTGATAATTTTGATGATGTTCACTGATATAGATCTGCCGGTACCTCTTCTCAACGTCCGCAGTGTATGCATATTTATACTGCCTCCATTTTAGAACTAGAGCCTGTAAGTCTTGCTGTAGGTTGGGCCCTTTATACATTACATCATTTAGACTCATCCCTGAGGACGTCGTTGCTGACGCGTTAAATACTACGCGTAATTTAGTTGTAGTCGACTCTGTGCGATGTACTCCATGATGCGGTAGGAAACATTCTGTCGTATAAGTATTTTTTGATGGGACCATGTGACCTAGTTCTTGATATTCCTTAATAAATGCTTTGTAATCAGTTGATAACGCTACGTCTCTGTCTAGTTTTCTTTCCAAATTTTTTAACTGAGCTATTGCTAGCTCCTTTGATGTCCCCAATTGATATTTCTCCTCTTCTTTGAAAGGTAATTCGACCTCATATCGCCCATCGTCACGTCGCTTCGTCGTTTTATTATAATGTTGTATAGAATGTTGATCTTCTTCTGATATGTTTGACGCTTCATTGATATCCTCTATCTCCCAAAATTTATGTATATTTTTCAAGTTTGATAACACCACGTTACAACGAAATGATTTCATATTTCCACATAAAACCCATCCCAGTTGAGTTTGCTGGGCAAGTGGTTGAGATAAATTTTCTCCCCTGATGATGCCTCCTAACATGATAAGTGCATAAATATCTGCTCCAAATAATAAATCTACCGGTCTGCTAATATGATATTCTGGATCAGCTAAATTAATATTCTTGATATACTCCCATGAGGGCTTTTCAAATGATACGTTGGGCAGATTTTTAATTAAGTTGTTCATGATATATACTTCGGCCTTAAATGAAAACTCATTGTAAATTGAGTTACATTTGATATTAAGCGTTCCTTTACAGTTACTTTCTCTCTCACCTACTCCAGAAACGATCGCTTTACTCTGTCGTCTTTTAATTCCTAATGTTTGTGCTCCATGCTCCGTGATAAGAGACAATTGCGACCCTTGGTCAATCAAGGCTCTCATCCTTATGATTGATCCATCTGCGGCCTCGACATTAACTAACGCCGTAGATAATAAAGTTTCCATTGTTTCGTATTGCGATACATGCGACATATTTGTACCATATTGATTTTGATTACTTCTATTAAATGTAACACGTTTTGCAACTTCGTGACCCAATTTTGTTGGTGGCTTCTTTTGCCTATAGGCGTCATGTATCACCGTATGATGATTCTCTGAACAAATGCGGCATCGTCTTTGTGAGGTACATATTTTATCATAATGTGGATATAAGCAATTCTGGCATATATTCCTTTGTTGTATCATATTTAATTTTGCGTCATTCGTCATACTTAAAAAGTTTTTACAATAAACTAATGCATGTTCATGATTGCATAACGGACACCTTTTGTTCCATGCCGATGACGGTGCCGTTGCATAAAAGGATCGCATAAATGGCTTCGGCGAGTTATTATTCCAACTGTAATTTGAATACTTGTTATAATACTGCATGTTCTTTCTAGGGCCGTGGTACATACTTTGATTAGTTTGATAGTTGTTACTCTTCTGATAAATATTGTTCTGCGTCCTGCGTCCTTGTTCTAAAGTTGTGAATTTGCTTTCCAAGTAGTCTAGAAATTCTTGTAACATTGGTATAGTTTTGATCTTAACTGAATTTTAATTAAATTAGGAGAAGTGAAAACATAACGAAGAATTTTGATTATATCTACCTGCCTGCTTAGGTAGGTACTTACATAGGATTTATAAAAAAATCTATGTATTCATCCATGTAGATAGCCGTTCATCCATAACCGATTTTTTTAATTGCTTAATTAAGAACTCTAAAAATGGAATATACTAAATGTAGTCGTTAAGAATATCAATTTTATGTATTTTAGGTCAAATTTCAAGTTCAATAGGTTTAATAATAATACACTATATTTAAAAGTGTAGGGTTATTGGTTTTCTACGGGTACCATCGTACTGTGATTATAAAAATTCCGAGTTTTAATTCTGCAGAAATCAATTACGGCAAGCATCGGTGGTCTACTCTCTGACACACGTCGGCCCCACTTCCCTCAGCTTTTTCCATAACGACCTGCAGCCCCTCCCTTCTTTAGAGAGAAAAGCATAATCCATCACTGTACGTCACCCCTATTTTGGCACCTTGCGTCTCATTCGTACATGTGTAGCACTACTATGGCTCTCCTTGTTTAGCCCGCTAGGGGTAGTTTCTCTCAGTCGCGGCTTGACGGGTGATCATTTTTCTTGTGGCACGTTCAATCATCGCGTCACTATCGCCCTCCCTTTCCAGCAAAGTCGGGTTTTGTTGACCTTTCACTCGCACAGGCCCTTCCTGTCTTGCTGTGAGTCCCTTATTTTCTGTTAGCGATGTGTGCACTACTACGTGCCCGCCGACCAAACATGGCGTCTCTGTGTTTGATTTTGACGTTTTAATTTTCGTTAATAAAGCGGTCGGCTTTTTAATTGCAAATCTTGAACAGTCTGGTTTTTATTGAGTCGCCAACAGGGCTTTTGTATTGATACAACAAATTAATTATTAGGTAATTAAGCTGTCTGGAATGTTTTTTACACATAATGAATTGATAGGTAAACTTTACATATTTTATCTACTGGTAATAAGTACATAACAGTTTTATAAAATTCAATACGCTCGAAATCTTTATGGAGTTACAAATTTAAAATATATTTGCAATTAATTAAGTATTCAGACTCAATTAAGAATTGGATTCCTATCATAGATGGTGTGTGTGGTGTACACAAAGTTACAGAAAATAAATTTCTTTTGAAAAGTAGGTACTCAACTTTTTCCTCTTTTAAAATTTTAAAGTTTATTTAGAAGTGAATTGTTCTCATTCGATAGGTAAATGCGTATATGCAAATGCAACGTAATGGATGTCTTTTTAGTATAGTACATTCAAAATAAGCAGATAATAAAAATAACGACAAACAACTTTTAATTTGGTGATATTATAATACCTCATCGCTAAATAATTGAAATTATCAGTCAGTATTATACTATATGATTTCTACTTCCTCATGTATTATAAGGTTCGATGATTTTTTTGAAGATTATTTAAATCAAAAAATATCTCTCTGGTTTCGATTAATTGTAATGTACAATTAGTATTATTATAAACCTGGAAATGCTCTTAAAATATTCTGTCTGGCTCATTGCAATAGAAAATAATTTTGTGTTATTAGAAAACCTGAACATACTCTTACTCTTAATTTATTCTCTCGCTCGTTACGATAGGAGTAACTTAGTATTATCAAAAAACCAGGGCCTGCCGTCTCGACATGCTTAACGAGTACTTATTTGTCGTTTTTGGCTGATAACTTATTAACGATAAAATATATACTTAGATTTTGATTTTTCGTAGTCTCTAGTATTTATCGATTTTTTCCGCTAGAGTATCGAACACAACTGTCCAATTAACGATTTGTATTGATAATAATTTGTCGAGCATTTGGGACTGCCCGATACGCAGAAAAACAGAGACTGTACCTACAGAATTGCATTTTACGATAATTTCGATGCGCCAAGCGTTTTTTTCGCTAAACTTAACGATCGATAGGATATCACACTGATCGTTGAATATGTATGTGGACACTGCCTAGACATGCTCTCAAAATATTCTGTCTCACTCGTTGCGTTGGAAAATAAAGAATACAAGCAAAGATTTGAGAGCGTATCAAGTTTTAGTCACATTTAGGTCCGTATTCCAGAAAGTGACTCAGATTACGTTTCTCTTGAGATTAGTTTTAAGCTCAAATCATAACTCAAGCGTTCATCTTATTGTAGAATACGTTTTAAGTTCTAACCACTTGAAACTAGTCTTTAGTAGAGATTCTGAATTCAGATTGGTTCTAATCACTTGAAACTAGTCTTGAGTAGAGATTTTGAACTCTGATTGGTTGAGTGATCTTGACATGACAGACGTAAACAAAGATCAAATCTTTGCTTGAGTATAGATTAGTACTCAGGCTTGGTTGTAGAATAAGGAAATAACTCAGCTGATTGTTGATTGATGAATCGCGTTTCAAGTAAGGTTCTAAAATTAAAGCTTTACTTGAAATTAGTTTTAAAACTAGATTTATGACTTGAGTAACATTTTGGAATACGGACCTTAGTGAAAGTGCATATTATTATTCCTATCACAAACGTTTCAAAGATTCAGCGTAGTTTTGAGTAAAATTTAGATACTTTGGATATTATTTACAAATAACAGTATAGTAACATATTTTGTAATGTACGTATATTTTATCTGTTCGTGTTTGCTTATACTGTACTCAGTGGCGTAGGATGACCGTGTGGTGTATTCTGTTGAGTAGAGTGGGGATCTAGAGGCCCGGCCAGAGATCGCACCGGGCTAGGCAGGATCCCGTCCGTAGATTGACTTGTCAGAATATTTGAATAATTTTAATCCTAAACATTATTTACCGCTTTGTTTCATATTTATTTATTCATAAACCTGCGCTTTGTTTAACAATAGCTTGGAGGATTGATTGTTCACATATTACTAGGTAGGTATATGCTGTGATAGAATTACATATTATATGTTTTGTTTCAGGTGTGTTTTATTTTATTAATAGTTAATGTGGTTTATAAAATATTTAGAAAACAAAAACAGATATTTTTATACCCATTATGTATAATTTATATTTTCTTGCAGGTTTTTCAAGGGGGCCATGTTTTGTTTGTAGCTAATGGTGACACATATAAAAATAAAATAAAAGTCAGGATTTCTGTAAGTATTATAATATATAATATTACCTTACTTAAATATAATATAATAAAGACAAGTTCATGCAGTAGCAGTATATTTCTGAATCTGAGAAGTTAAATATTTTAGCTGCTCTACATTGTCCTAATCAAAATAAACGTTTATTTTTAAATATGCTTATCAAAATTCGTTAGTATTAAGATTATAACTTAACTAGCTGACCCCCGTGGTTTCACCCGCGGTAATTTCGGAGTACTCCCGGAATCCCGAGATAAAAAGTACCCTATGTCACTCAGGATCACTGCAGCTTTTTAAAAGTGAAAGAATTTTCAACATCGGTTGAGTAGATCCAGAGATTACCCCCTGCAACCTCACAATGTCACAATCTCCGGAGTTCCCACGGGAATTACGGGATAAAAAGTACTCTATGTGATTCGAGATCACTGTAGCTTCTTATAAGTGAAACAATTTTTAAAATCGGTTCAGTAGATCCAGAGATTACCCACAACAATCTCACAAATTCCGGAGTTCCCGAAGGAATCCCAGGATAATAAGTACCCTGTATCACTCTGTATCACTGTAGCTCCCTATAAGTGAAAAAATTTCAAAATTGGTTCAGTAGATCTAGAGATAGTTGTTTTCCCGTGGTTTTACCCGCGGGAATTCCGGAATAAAAAGTGCCCTATGACACTCAGGATCACTGCAGCTTTCTATTAGTGAAAGAATTTTCAAAATCGGTTCAGTAGATCCATAGATTACCCCCTACAACGTCACAAACTCACAAACCCGCAAACTCACAAACTTTTGCTCTTTATAATATTAGTATAGACACAGATAATATAATACTATAAGATAAGATTTCTGTTGGCGTATATATCTCCTAATCTATAATAGTAATGCCGAGCATTTATACATATAATAATATACACATTAATAATGTGTATATAGCACTATTTACACTATGATTATCGAGTGCAAGCTAATGTTAGAGGAAAGAATGCCTGTTATAAGTTCCTGTGTAAATATGTAAATAATAATAAGTAAGTTTTTGTTAGTGTTATGTTTCTAATGTTTATTCAAATTTTAAAATTGTTTTTAGTTTAAATTCTAAAATTTGTTCCATTTCAAAATTTTGACATATGTTTGTTTTTAGTTTGTAAATTCATTATTTATTAAGCGCTATGGCTTATGCTGTCAAGCTTTATAAATTTAATTAAATAAATCTATAGGTACTTATAATAAAACTGTTGAGAGGTCAATTCTGTACATTGAATATATATTCAAAATTAATATTGGAGGATGAATGGTGATCGATACTGATGCCAAAAATTCAATCAGTAAATTTTTTGTCTGTCTGTCTGTATGTACACACATGGGTCAAAAACTACCAAAGGGATTTTAACCAAACTTGGTACGATTGTAGTCCATACTCCTGGGCAGGTTATATATACTATATAACATAACGGTAAGATACATAAGAGCTGAGCAGTGACTATGAATTTGAAGCAAGTCGGATGAAAATGCGCTTTAAAATCCTTGCATAGGTTTACTCAATCACGCAAAAACGGCCGAACGAATTTGGATGAAATTTGGCATGCACGTTATCAGGGGTACACAGAAGGACATAGGGTACTTTTTATCACGGAATTCCCGCGGGAACTCCGAAATTACCGCGGGTGAAACCACGGGGCACAGCTAGTAAATAATATTTTTTTTTATTAATACTGGTATACGTACATACGTATATGTATCTACATATTCTATAGGAAATCTTTCCTATAGATATATAAATTTTCTATTAGTAAATTTTGTTCAGGCGCATTTCGTCCAATTCGCAAATGGTCCAATTAACAAATTTATATTCGTAACTATTGTGTATAATTCGTCTTCTTTTGTATAATGCCAATAAAAATTTTAAAGATCCAAATAAAATATAAAAATGAGAGAACCTAACGAAAAGTTCTGCTAAATTCTATTCTGTACTTTATATAAGGGTAACTATGTATTATTGGCTCATAGTGTAATCTTGTAATCTAAATCTATTATATGTTTTTGTAGCTGTTGTTGTCCTGAATAAACGAAAAATTAAAATTAAATTAAAGTAGTACCTATAAGCAGAAGGAAATACTGAGAAAAATTGCGAGATATGGCATGAAACTGATCAGATGTTCGTTAGTTTATTTACAAGGCTCTATCTGGACCATAATCTTTGAACTTATATCAACTTATTTTTTAAACTCGATCCACTGTCAGCAATTAAGTATTTTGAGGATCTCTTAGGTATTGAAAAATACATATCGAAAGTCTAATCTGATTTCTTTTTGTTTCAACTTACCTATATGGAGTTGAGATAGAGAAGTCCATTAGTGATACAAGGTTGAGTTAAGAGCCATCGCCAGTTGTAGAGGGATATTCCTACATAATATAAATATTCAATAGGGGTTTAAATATGTTAATACACTGTCTCTTCGTTGGATTGTAGATTGCTCCGTCGTTTTTATCTTATACGACATTTAACTCCGGTAATTCAATTTACTTTATTTGCATAATGTACCCTGCTTTCTGAAGTAGGTGAGTATGGAAATTATTTCGTAACAGGGGACTCTATATGAATCTCATTTTTGTTCTTTGTTTTGTATATTAATGTTTATTTCATGGTAATTTTAAGTGATAACGTTACACTTTATATTTTTCATCGGTGTTATTATCTCATATTTGAACTAACAATAATTTATAGATATTAAATACATTGTACAGAGATAGAGATAATAAAAATTCTGGTAGATATAGGTTAAATGGTAAAATTTAACCTAATGATCAATCGCGTAGTTGGAGGTACCTAATTCTTCTATTGCGTGCCTCCACCCACACACGTTCGTTGTTAACATCACAAATCGTATCAAAAAAGGTTTCATCACACTATTTCGTATAGGTGAATGGAGATATCTAGAATTAATCGAGCTCTGAAGGTATACAAAGCCGTGAAATATTGCTCGCTCGTTGCTTACAATGGCTACGTCTTCATCACGAACCTATTGTTTTTTTTTCTTTGGTACCACACGCGGGATTGTTTTCTCTTACAGCTATAGAGTTGGGAAACGTGTTCTTCTGTCTCTATGGTCATTTGTCAGCCAGTACTTGTATCGACGGCTTAGCTGGTTAAGATAAAAATATACATGTTCAGTGTGGACAGTAATATTACTCGCCTTATTTATTACGAAGCAATGAATGTTTACTATCAACAGCCAATGATTATCTTAGCTTCACCTGCAGCTAACGTTTCACGGGGAATTGAAAATTTACAGTTCGATAAACAAACGTGTCTGGAGGAATACCTTTTTACACCGGCACATGTCTGCCTACGACACAAAGGGGCCTCACAATAGAATCGTTCGCTGTTCATTCCCCGTTATCAATCTACCATGATGCCATCTGTGACGCGGCCATTACTCAATTTCCTTTTGCGCTAAAAAAGGTACGCCTAAAAAGAATTCAAAGAAACATTTGAGAATTTTTCCTTATACGCAAGTACTTGTAAGATTTATTTTGCTTTTCAATTTTAATTTTTATGTCAACTTTGCAGATTTAAAAAATAATTATACAACTTTTTTTTACTTTCTTATTACTTTTAATCACAATCTCTAGTATAGATTTATTATAAAACTAATATTTCAAAATATACTTAGTATACTGTTTTTTTTTTAATTCAGATCTCAATTTTTAGGTTTCAATTTTTACTAAGATGCGGTCATTGTTTCTGATTTTAATATATATTTGATGATACTCAATTCTTATCGACACTGGGTGAACACCCACGTGACACTGTTTTTGGGCATAACCGTTGTATATGTTGGTACCACTGAATGATAATTTAAATTCATTCTCTCCGCCGCCCGCGCCATCATTTGGACAAATGCTACGTCATTTGTCTAAAGGAGTGAGGTGCGGTGTGAGGAGAACACTCTCAAAAGTTTTCTATTCAGAAGCACACCCTAAGTCTCTTCAAATAGAGTTTCAATTTGAGTAATACCACTGTTATTCGATTCCAAAAACTTTTTGCTATAAACATTTGTGTGATATCAGTCCTACAGCCTCAGCAAATAAAGTTGATTTCGCTTTACCTATTCAGAATCTCATTTAGTAAGCTTCCGAGAGCTGATTCTCGTTGAAAAATAATACTTAACTTCTGTAAGAAGTTGGTCCATTTTCGTATAAAAAACAATCTTTGAATGGCTATTGAATTAAAACTTACCGTATTTGTGCTATGTTACTAATTAATTTAATTATTTATATCATTGTGCGCGTGTTTATTCAGTTCACATAGTTTTAATTAATAACGATGGACGTGGAAGAGTTTGCTGAAATTTCTTGAAAAACCTCAATACAACTGTGTTGAGGTAGCTGCGTATGAAATGAAATGAAATGAAATTGATTTCTTTTTAGAAATTGAAAATTATTTCTCCTTTTATGTACGCGTATAAGGTGTATCTATAAGTTAAACCGTAAAATACTCGAAAAATTTATAAATATTTTATCAATGGCTATCCATTTGGTAAATTAAAATAAATTTGATGGACATAAAACGTAGAAGCAATATGAATGGTTATTATTATTGCTTTTATACGTAACAAAAGCCAATATTTTGTAATTTTTTATATGTTTATACGATTTGTATTAATATTCTGTCTGGATTTATTAAAGGATGACATATATATAGGTAAAGGTTAAGTTTCGGAGATAGGTACCTATGTGAAATTCACAATTAAATCTAAAAATCTATAAGTACGTTAGTAAATAAACTTCGATTACGATGATACACTAGTTTTTATAAGAAAAAAAGAAATAATATTTTTTCTCTATAGGTAGGTAATTCTTTACTTTAGATACGGTTAAATATGTAGATAGCTAATTAAATTTTAGAAGGACAGCTTTTGTTTTATTTTAATGACATAACAAAAGATAGGTACCTACATAATTGATAGGAAGAATGGAACTAATACATACCGAAAATATTAAGTACCTACTAATTTTATAATATTATTTCATGCCTCTTAAACACTTCTAAACTACTTGTCATCATCCTTACTTCTTATCTAGGCTACGTAACTACTTTCTTTTTTAATAACATTATCGTAGGAATATCTTATTATTATTGTTTCTTAACTCAAATCTCAATAGTAGGTAGATACATCCTATACTATGCATACTGTGAACTTTGTTATTTCATATTTTTAAAAGTGTGTATGATTTTTGATAGTATGTCCCAACGCCAGAAATTCAAATTCAAATGTGAAAGTTTTATGACAATGACAAATAAAAGTTACAGCAGCTTTATGACATTGGATACAATAATATGTATCCTTATACACATGTCAATTCAAATAAATATATTAATGCAACTAAGTAATAACTTACCTCAAAACATAATGAAAATATAAAAATTCATTTTATTATAATATTAGTATAGATTAAAATAATTGTTTAGGTATATAGTTCAATGAGTTCAATGATAATTAATCACATTTGGTTCAATCCCAAGCATTTATTATTATTTACTGAATAGTAGGTGCGTTTACATAATTCGGTTCTAATAATAACTCTGTATTTATTAAATGGCAAACTTCTAATGCTCATTCCTGTGATAGTGACTTCACTATACGACGTAAATAATTATAGGATTTTAGCACAATTTTGTAAGTTGCAACCTACGCCTCAATACTACAAGTTATAAGTAACAATTGATAATATATAATCTGATATTTTATCACATTATTTTAACTACTTATGTAAACATAATGTCGTAAACATCCTTCGAATGTAGAGTCGTGCAGCTCGCAAGGTAAGTATATAGGTAAATATATACTAATACCTACTCGAACATTCACGAGTATGTCCGTATCCTTTAATACCTCACGGTCTTACTGACATGTAAGCATAAACTATGTAGGTATTGTAGATACTACTAACTATGAATGAATTTGAGGTCTTTGTGAATACTAAACTGAATGAATGGAACTAAGTCCATCGTAGATTTAGGATCTACTTAGACATCCCTGACAGACGGCAGTGATGCAGTTAAAAATAACCAACGTTTGTGCTACCCTGCACTGATCGTTTAGAAGTCGGTGCCAAGCCAAATAGCCAAATTGTAACTTTTTAGTGTAGTGCATTTTTGTGTGCTTTGAAGTCGGTTTTTAATTTTTTGTTAAAATTTGATCTATTTTTCGCTTTTATGTGGGTTAGTTTATAAAGTGACAATTTATCTACTCAAATCGCTTTGCTTTGCCTATAATATTTGTAGAGTTCTCTCGATTTCTCCAAGATCCCATCATCAGATCCTGACTTCATGACAATGGGACCACTTCGGGCGTACTTATACTTACATTTTCGAACAAATCTTTCAAATCTATCCAGCCGTCTTCGAGTAATCGCGTAACAAACAAACAAAAAAAAACACCATACAGTCGAATTGAAAACCTCCTCCTTTTTTGGAAGTCGGTTAAAAATAATGCCATTTTTACAACTAAAGCTCCAACTAAAATGCTTGTAGATATACATAATATGTAGGTATGCCTATAAAAAGTTATAGGTACCTATATATTTGTCGTTATAATAAATCTTGCACTTCTTGCCAAATTAATGCACGTCATTTCCATTCATTATACGTACTAGTTGTTCCCTGCCGTTTGAACTGCGTTAATTTCGGAGTTCTCGCGGATTTTTTTTTTTACCACCTTTAACATCGTGTACCTACGCAAAGTTTCATGATGATCGGTTGAGTATGGTTAACAAACAACGTCCAATACGTTTTTTGTATAGTTAAGTAATTTATCGTTTTTAAAATGTATTGAAATAAAAAGTATTTTTTTACTACAGCCCCAGATCTCGCGGCCGAAGCAATCAAGTTAGGCGCGAGATTACTCGACACTCGTTCCTATTTTTTTTTACCTAATTGCGCCCGCGGTATGCCCCAGAGATGGGGCGATGTGTCGCGGAATATCTGCCCCGTACCTACTGTGTGAAAACCAATTTGAAAAGACCCAGAAAGTTACAGAGACGAATGGCTTAGCTTTTTTATTTTGATCCAACTGTTATAGGTATACCAATAAAATGTCGTTTTGATTTATGTATTATTTTAAATTATTATTTTCCGGTAATTTTGAGACGGCTTTAAATAAAATAGCCGAAATTTGTCTCAAAGGTTGTTGTTTACTGTCTCATAAAATTAATTAAAACTAGCAGTATCAAATGACTACAGATAAATACTTACGTGCTAATTATGAAATATACTTATAAATAACAAGTTTTGGAAAAATTATCAAAATTAAAATATTCGAACATGTTGTTAGACATACCATACCGACTTTCACAAAATCATTATAATAAACTGAAATATTTAGCTCCTGACCATTCACAAAAAATGACTAAAAAATTAGATTAATGATAATTACGATTGAAAATATTAACAAAATTAATATCGTTGACATTTTTATAACCCAAATAACACAAGTAGAGCTACCTACGTGTTGTGAATGAAACTCGCTATCACAACTGTCCCAAAATAATCTCCAACTCGATCTACATTCTCTAAGTCCTTAACCAAACATAATAGAATTTACATACAGATACATATCTATACAGAAATATCTGAGTGGGAAAATGTTATTTCGAAAGGATACGTTGTATTCCGTCCCTGGCCGAAAGAGGCGCCCCCTCAACCCGCGAGTGACACTGACGGATCGCGAGACATTAGTCATAGTCGAGACCTCCCGTCTACCCTGCTCCGCGCCGCACCCCACACACCCCTATATGTACCCTGTTTATTTACTTTTCGTAACGGTATTGATGTTTAATTATAGAGTGCTTCCCTAATGTAAGCCCACTAATTTTGGCGCATAATGTTTTGATTGTAATTTTTCATTGACTTTTTTTGTTACAGAGCAAAGAGTTTTATTTACTGTTATAGCTTTCAATGGTGCTAGAATTTTTTAAATTTAGAATAACTACGTACTACTACTAAAAAACGAATAGGTAATTTTTTTTTTACTATACTTTTCAAATAGCATCATCATCAATCTATACGCTCATCGTTTATAATTCTAACATCCATGGATGAATGAAATAAACATCAATATTAAGAGTTCATAATTTAAAATAAAAACGTAGTGTAAACATAATTTGCCGCACAGCTACCGAATAACGATTATTAATGATTCAAAATATCCATCGATCATTAACGAATGCTCTCATCATCGCATCGAGATATCGCTACCTGACGATGTCTCCACCCTCACCTTACTTATCACCTACCTACGAAGATAAATTACCTTTGCCTATCTGTTAATTAAGATTTTCGCGGGATCGCGCGCGTGCTAAGTAATGTAAGCAATTTTACTTAGATTATGTATTGTGACGATGAGTTTGGATATGACAGGTGTGATGTGTTATTGTAGTAAATTTAATAGATAATATTATATTATATCTACAGTTTATTACTTAGGGTATAATTTCTTCAAAAAATGTAAAATTATCTTTACATGTTTGTGTTTCGCAGAAATGTGAAGAAATATTGAAGATTTAGATTGCCTAATTTTGATTGAGTATCTAATATGTTTCTGTCAGTAAGTCACGATTAAAAGAAAAGTAGGTATTTATCGATTTCTTACATATTTATTTACCTACTATGATAATAAACAAATATAATTTAATAGCGAAAAAAAGAAAGGTTTGATGAAAAAAATAAAAGTTTCGTTTTGATGCTTAGCTAAATTCAACAAAATCAAGAAATAAACCAAAAAGAAACTCTACAGTGGTTTTAAAAATACATTTGCCGAAATTCCATGTCAATGGAAAGGTTGTAGATAGGTACGGAGTTAAGATAGTTCGCTGATCACTGATAGAGGGCGGGCCTTGAACTGCCATTTGTCAAGTAGAGACTCATTAGGGTCGAATCTGGCACGCTCTCCGGGGATTAAGGTCCTAAACACAGTTGTGGACCAAAGAAAGCTACTAAATTATTTAAGAAGCTATAGAAAATTACGATGGCAAAAGTGATTTGTTTTTTTATGATACTTCTGAAAAGTAGAGTTTACATTAAATCATGAGACAGCTTTATTATGTCTACCGATAAGACGTCATTACGTATAAAATATAATTTATAGCCATATAAACTAAGATTAAAACAAAAAGGGCCATAGAAATTTACTATTTATCGATAAACGAAAAACCAGAATGTAAATGATACCTACTTTAGGTAACTAAATAAGTATTGTTCTGTGGTATCTACGAAAGTAATTTACTAAGTAATGTCATGTAAAATGTATAGGTCACATAAAAAAATGCAATGAAAATCTGAACGCAGCTATTATAAAAACATTACCTGATAGATACAACTTATCGTGACCGCCAATCAGAAATGAGAACTCAAAATAAATCGATGTTGCGTCCAATCATTACTCCACGTCAGGATCGACTCAATTAAAATATCGTTAATGCTCTGTGACTGTATAAAAAACAACCTTAACACGGCATGTTTTAAGTTATATTTTCCGGAAAGGTACTTTTTACCTTGAAATGGTCATTATAGTAACTGTAGTTATAGTACAAAACCACGAAATCGGCGTGTCGGAATCTGAATAAAGGTAAAATAAACATGGAGTGTATGTTTTCGAGTAGAATATTAAAGTGAACATTATTATTGCTTGGACTAATTTAAAAAAGAAAAGCCTGTATCAAACTGCATGAAATTAACTTGCAAACTTATAAGAAAAAGGTAAGCAAGTAGATATACGTATATACACAATAATACTAACTTATTATATTCCATGTTATTTAAAAATGACCCCAACGAAAAGGCTTAACTCTAGCTTTGATACCTCTATCTATGGTTAAAAGGGACGCAAAATTATTATAAGCACAATTTTTAGGGGTAAATTAATTTATATTTTTGACAACAGGGGGAAAGAAAATTGTAGACATAGAAAAGGTAAAATTTAAAAAAATATCTATTTAAAAATTATGTAAAAAATCCTTAAATAAATTGCGGCCAGTTAGAGAAGAGGTTACATGGCCGTCAACGACGGTTGAACTCTACATCGTAAAAACATTTTTTTGCTCTCGATAAATTCAGAAACTGAAATTATGTGTATATTAATAGCTAAGCAAATATCGATAGAACTTTGTGAAGGAACCAGTGGCGAAGGGCGAAATATAGAGAGGGGGAAGCCGGAAATCTACTTTTATTTCAATTTATTGAACTATTAACTGTTGACGCGGTTTCACCTGCGACAAGTTTGGAGTTCCCGCGGGAATTCCGGTATAAAAAGTCCTTCCCCGTATCCCTGAAAACGTTCTCAATTACGGTAGAGAGAGATGTTACGTCTGAAGGGAAGCCGGTGGGAATCGGCTTCTATGGTACCTTCGGCACTGGAAGGAACTCATATTTACAATTACTTACTTACTAAATGTGCAAATAATATACAAAATAAACATTATGAAAATTTGTATAGAGTTTTCCATAAAAATATAATATTTACACTTACAACACCGTTTGTTATCGTCGTGTACGAGCGATAAATTACTTGTAATTTTGTACTCGGGTGATACCTGAGCCCAGTGAAAAAACCCGAGACATAGACGTCTTGGTGCGTCGCAAATTACGGTCATCATCTTCTCATCAGAGGCGTGGGTACGCGTTGATGTATAGGAGACGAACTCGAGGGTGGGTACTGGGTACCTCGGGGAACAGTGATAAATAAATATAGAGCGGATAGAGTTTTCAACGTTGTTATGGGATACAACTTTGCTGTCTCTGAGAGAAAGTATATTTTTACGAGTGTAATTTTGAAAAATTATTCGAATAGTCCTTGCCGGTCATAAAGGTAATATTTTCGGAATATGTAACTCTTACATAATATGTATTATGTCACAATTCACAACATTTCACGATACGTAGGTACCTAACTACGTATATACTTGTACTGGATCCCATTCTAAACTATAAGATTTTAACGTATCTAATGGTTATTTATCGTATTCAATTACTTTTCATATTGTACTATTTATACCGAAGTAATTTGTACACAAAATATTAAATATTATTATGAACCTTACTATGCCATTGAACCATCTGTAAAAACTAAAAAATCAGTTTTTTTATTTGTACCATGATTATTTAATCTTTGATATTATTATGAATATGAGCATCTCAACACCAAAGTGAGTTGGCTTAGAGTAAATGTGCGTTCAGTGTTAGGTTTTAAGCCGTGAAGTTTAGCTGCGCTAGAGATAAAATATATAAGGAAACAAAATCGTCATTACAATAGCAAGCTGCTTTATTATGTATTTTTTACATTACAACAAAATTTTAAACAAATTACTTTCAGCTTACTTATTAAAATAATAAGCTACGTTTATCTAAAATAACAAATCATATAGATGGTTCATAAAATAACAAAATAAATAGATACTAGGTCATCGTAGGTATACCTATGGACTTTTTTCCGTTCTTATTAAAGTTATTTATGACTAGCTGTCCCCCGCGATTTCATCCACGGTAATTTCGGAGTTCCCGCGGAGGTTGCGGGAAAAAAGTACTCTATGTCCTTCTTTGTACCCCGACAGTAGTCCGCGGTTTCACCCGCGTGAATTTTCGACCCTTGCAATCACAGTAACGACGTTAGATTTTCTCACTCTTTTAAATCGTATAGTGGTTATCTTCTTAATATATATAAATCACGTGTCACGTTGTTTGTCCGCGATGGACTCGGAAACTACTGAACGGATTTTGATAAAATTTTGTAACCATTTATAATATGGTCCAACTTAAAAGATAGGATAGTTTTTATCCCGGAATTCCCGCGGGAACTCCGGAATTAATGCGGGGAACAGCTTATAAGTGAATCCGCGGGTGAAACCGCGGTCACCAGCTAGTATACGAATATGACGCAACTTTGGTGACATAGTAGGTAATGCTTTCACATTGCATTCCATTTCCAATTTCAAATAAGTTTTATTTTTTAGAATGTTATTTTTTAATTTTGCTACTTTACATACCTAACATTTGAATCGTTGTTGTAATTGAATCTGGGTAATTTATCTACTATCATTTTTCAAATACGAAACATACACCAGAGATGAGTCTAGGTCAATTTTATGCACGAAATCTAGCTAATGAACACCCGAGGAGGTTAACCAGTCCTCTAAAAAAATTGAATCGGTCCATATGTGGAACACGGTGTTTAGTCTAAAAAAAAACTCATATTATGTAAAGCTGTGCCCCGCGGTTTCACTCGCGGTAATTTCGGAGAACCCCTGACAACATGTAAGTATGCAAAATTTCGCGATGATCGGTTGAGCCGGTAAGACGTGAAAGCGCAACAAACATACAAACAAACTCACTTTCGCATTTATAATATTAGTAAGGACGACCCGATTGGCGTAGTAGATCACCACGCCTGCCCGCTAATCGGGAGGTTTCGGGTTCGATTCCCGGTGGAGGTGCACTTTGTGTGATGAACACAGGGTTCCACTTTATCAATGTTTTTGTAATTAATCTAGAATAAAAACATTTTCTTTGGGATATGAAATCAAGGAGAATCAATTAATATAATAGTATTAATACGGATTCATACCTAAGGCTCGAGCTCAGCTCCATGGGCCCGAGCTAGACATCAAACCTGCAGGGCATTGATTCACTACGACCAACAGCTCCTTGTTCATTACACGCGCACCTAACTATAACACTTTCAAACGCTCTATATGGCAAACAAATCACAAATTGGTATTCTGTATGCTGGTTTTTTATATTTTTTTTCTAAGTGAAACGTGGGGTTAACCATTTTTGTGGTGCGTTATCGTGTTGCGGTCATTGTGGATCAGAGCTCTGTGTAGATATAACATTGAGAAAGGTGATTGCCACAGTACACATAAACGGGTGACGGTAACTAATCGTTGCGCACGCGTGTCCAATCGAAACGACTTCAGAACAGTTGCTCTTATTCACGGCATTAGGTGGTAGGCAGCCATAGGTGTTCAGTTCAATTGATTGCCTTAATTTTGTTCTACTCAGAGCTCAGAGATTGCTTATTATTGTTAAAATTTATGATATACAGTGTGTAAGGTTTTGCTATATGTAAAAGTTGTAATTTGTTTAAGGATAATGATTTCATTTTGATATTGGTAGGCATTAAACCTATAAAGCCATACCTATAAGCATTTTGTACCGAAAAACAAATTTTAAGTGCTTTTGGTCTAAATAAATATATTGTCTCAAAACAATAAATAATTAATCAAGTTTTTTATTTAATTAGAAGTTTGAATAAAAACATAAAACGTACCTATAGCATGATATTTATTTATTCAGTATTGTTTCCTCAATTTTTATGGAAGTTATCAAGTATAATTCAAAACAATATTCCCAAAATAAAACTACACCCGAATAATGCAGTCACACTGGTAGAGCGGTAGTTGTGAACCAAAGAAAATTACCAAAACGGCTTACCGATAAAAAATGTGGGCTTGGCCGCCACATCATTAGTACGGGCCAATGGTTGTTACGGCAAAGTCATTAAGCGGTGACTTCTATAGTATTCCAGTGCTATATATATAATATGTATATACCTATACTTACCCAACATGACCTCAAAGAATAACCGTCAACAATGCTTTTACAAATTTCATAATTTCACTTCTTAAACAAATACAATATTATCTATTAGCCGATTGCTATTAAAACAAATATCTACTATATTACTATGATAATATCTATAGCAACTTGCTGTTAATCATCGGGAACAGTCTGATGTTATTAGGATTCTCCGAGAGTCTCTCACTCAGTCTCTCAAACATAAAACACCCACCTACTGTAGATATACGTATAGCATCCTACTAATATTATAAACGCGAAAGTTTGTAAGAATGTATGGATGGATGGATGTTTGTTATTCTTTCACGCAAAAACTACTGGATGGATTAAATGAAACATTACAATAATATAGCTTATACATCAAACTAACACATAGGATACTTTTATCCCGGAATTCCCGCGGGAACTCTGAAATTAACGCGGGTGAAACCTCGGGGCACAACTAGTATAAAATGAATATCTAAGAAGCCGTTGCTCGTGCATGATCGCAACCACGTTTCACCCTTTTCACTTCAGGTTAAATTGCCAAGAAGCACAAAACACATGCTTCTATAAAATTATGCAGATCGATTTTCATTAAGTACTTTAACATTAATATATACGAGTAGGTACATACTTTTACCCCATTTTCACACCCTTACGGGTTATATTTTCTAAAGTTGCTTTTAAGAGACAAACTGATTTGTTGCGATTTCACCCATGTGAATTTTGCTGTTTCCTCGGGAACTCTTTGTTCCGAGGTATTAGGTATCTTATATGTTAATACAGAACACAATATATAGGTGATCCCATGGTGCACAATTTTGGGCTCCCTCAGGATCTATTTCTTTTAGATAATTACTTTTCTCAGAGATCCTTTACTTACTGTCACTGAAACATTTTAAGAATCAATTCGCTGAATTACTTCGTTTTGCCTATAATTAGCTTAGTTTCGTGTTTTTTTTTTGCACACTTTCTGATGGCAAAAACAATTTCATTATTATTATTATTATTCAACATTTCCAGAGATTACCTCCCTACAAACAAACTTATTCATAATATTGTTGAGTACCTACCTACTTACTAGAATAAAAGGAAGCTTTACGCAATTTTTCATACCACTGCAGTGGTTTGGATCGTGAGTTGTCTGTCAGTCGATCATAGTACTTATTGTTTATACTTAGTCTATAGATTGTATAATATGATAAGGATCGATTAAATTAGTTTTTTATGTTTTATAAGCGATTTTATCATAATTTATGTAAAAGAACCAATTTTGTAATATTACTTTTCGTTCATGGTCATGATCATGTAAATGCTTGGCTGCGAAATTGTATTGGAAGCATCATTTGAGGGGTTCTTTCGTGTTATTTTATTATTTTTAATACTTCAATAATTCTTTTAGCAGGTAGGTACCTACCTTCTTTTAATAATAAAAAAGGGATAATGTTCCTTCTCATAGGATGTGAAATACAGAGATGTAATTGGTACGATTAAAATATATTGCACGTATCGAGTAAGTACCTATACAAAGTAACTAGGTTTCACACACGTTAATTTGGAAGTTCCCGCAGGGGCTCTGAAAATTTTGTTCATAATTGATGTTTCTTACCTATAAACTATCTACCTGCCAAATTTTACCTTAATAAGTCAAGTAGTTTTAGAGATTTCGTGTTTAGTCAGTAGTATAAATAAGATATATAATAACATCTCTACATTCTTGTTCTTAAAATATTAAACTTACATAAGTAAACAAAATTTTTAATACATAAGTGTTCGTTAATTTTAATTATTATTATAGCTTTTAAATGGAAGTACATAATAACACAAACGTTTTGTTTACGTTAGTGAAAGCTAAAAGTTATTGATTTAAACAATTCCAATATTTTCAATCCACATTTATGTATTAAAGATCCAGTTATCTACTATTAAAAAAAAACATCGGATCTACTTAGGTACAGCAGGTAGTCAATTGTTACAATTACGCGGTTCCATACCATTAAAATAATAACTTATAATCATAGGCCATTTGTAATGGCCGTGTCGGTTCTCGATGAGGTGTGGAAACGCACTGTTTTGTGGTGGCCGCTTTTGCTGTAATAATTGTAGCGTACAAGTCATGAGCGGTAGCGTTAGCGCAACTGGACGCAGATAAGCAATAACATGTTAACCCACAAACTTAAGTTATTGATTCAGAACGATTTTATTGAGAGTTTTAATTTTTAATTATGTGTTTACCTTATTACATTGGTTAAATATGTAACTAAATATTTAACATAAAAAATGTTGACACAAAATGGCGCTTTTCTTTTGAAACACGATTTACTCAAAATTACTAATTCTACTTTTATTATTATTATTATAATTTCTCTAGTGTGGGTTAACACACTATTGCTTATCTATGTCCAACTATCTATTTGAAAACAGATTCCTAATACTTCCTGATAAAGTGGTTGGTAGCAGAAGATACCTGAACTTTATGCTTTGGATACCTTATGAAAGTCACTAAATAGAAACATTGTTTGTGTGTTAAAAATATCGAGATCTTTGTATAATATGTATCATGTATCTACCTACTTAATACGAGTATATTGAATCAAAGTCAATAGTACGTATACCTACGTAAGAGTTTTTTTAGTGGTGAGATTGTTAACTACGATTTATAATGATAATTATAATCTTTAATGATTACAATAATTATAATAATAAAACAATAATCTTCATTTTAGTTTACGCTTACAATGTGACTTATAGATACTGTATATATTCATTCAGATATAATTGTAATATTGTAGGGAATCCTGAATATGAAACTGGTGCAATACGATTGGTAAATTCTTATAAAAGACACCGTTACAGATCGTGAGAGGGTATAATTTCAGAAGGAAACTAAAAACACAGTTGAAGACATTTATTTTTTGTAACTTAACTTATATACTCATAAGTTAATACTTTTGTAGTGAATTTACTGTTGCATCAATCGTTCTAATCAATTTGATGACCATCGATCACTGGTAGCCGATGTGTGGTTTATAAATCGATTGTATTTAAATAGTCATTCGAGTTCGATTCGTTTAGCTTCCTGCTATAGAGCTCATTATTATAACTTAGTTTAGCAATGCCTTGTTAAAAGAATATACGGGCCATTTATGATAAACAAGCAATTAAATTTCATCTGCACATCACGCAAAAACTGACACATTTTATGTCACATCGTCATTAATTGTTAACAACCAAACATTTGTAACCATAAACCATATTTGTTTTATGCAAATTGGTTCAATAGGGAAGTTGAAAATTCTAATTAGTCCGTCAGTTAAAAAATAAAAAAACAGTAGACACGTATTTTTTGCTTTTTCTAATAAATTAAAATAAACAGAGATAAAGCGCATTAAAGTTAGGGTAGGGGCTCGTGATGTCATTTACCACTATGAGGCGCCATACAAACTGTCCGGTTAGTGACGTCACACGAAATTTCAACTCGATGTATCGTCGTAATTTTTTGATTTTTTTTTTTAAATAGGTACCTAACGTGTCCAATATTTTTTATTAATCTACAAGACCGACGAAAAAAAATTTAGTGTGGACATTGATCCCTATTGGAATTATGTAAATGTGTAATGTAACAAAATGATTTGTTCTATCATGTCCAAAAATTTACTATAAAAAGGAAATACAATTAATGTATAAAACTTGTCTGAACATTAATTTAGATTCAGACCTAATTTGTTTTTGTTAAATGTTATTCTATATTTATGAAATTTAATTTCAACGTGCCTGAAATATTTTTTCAGTCTATAGAAAACAGTATCTCTATAAAATCTTTATAAAATTTACAAATTAAAATAATTATGACAATTTGAGACAGCGTTAAGTACCTACTATAGTCTGAAAATAGAACGTTTGTTTCAAATACCTCATGAACGAAACCGCTGACAGAGCGAGTCTACTATAACCAGGAACTCTCCCAAATAATTTTACTTTTCGGGTGCGTACGAGTTCTTCATGTTCAACAATTGCATATAGTTAAATATTTAGCTGTCGACAACTATCATATCAGATAGTTGTCGACAGCTAAATGTTCTACTTACCGTCTGTAATTACGGTGCGTATGACAAACGGCTTGAAGAGTAGGTACAATTTGATAGGGCTGCAAAGAAAAAATATATAAATATTGAACATTTAAAATTCATCAGGCTTTGGTTACTTTCATCTATTACTAGTTGTGCCCCGCGGTTTCACCCATGTGAGTTTCAGAACTCAGCAGGAACTCCAAAGTAGCTTTAAACCTTCCTTGAACTTCCACAAATATTTCAAAATCAAAATTAGGCGAATCGGTCCAGTCATTCTCGAGATTTAGCGAGACAAACGAACAGCAATTCGTTTTTATGTTGGTACCTACTAGTTGGTGCCCGCGATTTCACCCGCGTGAGTTTTTTATATCAGGAACCTTTGCGGACGCAGGCAGAATAATCTGCCAAAGTTTCATCACAATCGGATCAATGGTTTAGGAACGAACGGACAAACATATATATGTTGAACGCATAGAGGATAAACATACAAGCACAACATTCATTTTTATTTATAAAGAAGATAAAAACTTAACTCCATTGCTAATGAATTTTTTTTTCTTTTACTCCATTTAATAATATTTACGGATATGTATTGCAATAATGATTCAAATCGGTTCAATAGTTTCTGGACTTATGAATGAATGAATGAAAAACACTTTATTGAACACCACAAACAGTACAATAAAAAAAAAATATTTAGAAACAGAAAGTATTAAGTCATTTATTATCAATATCGTTTGGATATACCAACATAAATTTTATACATAGGTGTAAAGATTTGTAATTTTGTAGGTAGATATTTGTATCTATTGATACAAATTGAAGTAAATAATTAGATATTTTAGTGATAGACATAAACTCACATCAAAATTAATTTTACCTGTGACACCGCATTACAATGCGGTATAAATTTAGCTTTTTATGCAAATCTCTAAAATAAAAGTAGGTTTACGAATTAAAAGTGAATTTTTAAAATGGCTACTGTTAATTATGTCAACCCTGAGTTGAGTAACGTTGTCACTAACGAGTCGACAGTGCAGAGCCGTTAGCCAAATGCGGAAAGACCAGAAAATCCACTTAGCCGGATCCCACGGCGCGGAAAACGCGAAAAAGGGGTACACAAACCAGTGACAGGTCGCAACGAAAGTGCTTAAAATGATACCTGCTTGATAGTGCGGTTATTGTTTGCCAATTGTAACCTAAACCTACCTATAGTTAATTTCTATAGCTAACCATATTCTTTTACTAGGTTGAATTGCTATGCGTTCAATATATACAAAGCTTAAATTAATTATTTATCTCACTAACTTGTGAGTTATCGCTATCCTAACTTAGGTATATATTATGAATTTGAATGTCAGTTTTTAGTTACGCTTTCATGCTATAACTACTCATCCAATTATTATTTATCAAAGACGTCGCATAAACGTGGTCTGGGCTACAAGAAAAGACATAGGATACTTACCTTTCGACCAGAAAAAAGTATTATTCTTGAGAGATTGAAAATGGTTTGACCAAATTTGTCTACCTAAATTACCGTGAGAGAAACCGCGAGAAAAAGGTAGTGGGAAATAATAAAAAATGCATAAGGCAAAGAATAAGATATACCTAATTGAAGTATGTATGTAGGTATAAATTGCAATAAGACTCGAAAAGAATTATTCATGTAATAACATGTTCTCAGGTTAGGTTTATCTAATTAGATTTAGCGAACATATTTCACCGGGAACATTTTGGGACACGTTCCAACTGAGAAAGATTGTTGTAGCAAACTGAAGCGATGGGGGCTCTTTAAAACTTTGTAATAATATTTCACTTCGTGCTTCCACACTTAAAGCTTTTACTACTACATAGTATTGCATAGTGTATGTTATGATATTTAACTCTACATGTATATAACGTTTCACGTGGTACCTATAGTTATTTCATATACTTAAATGAATAAATGAATACTTTATATGCTGCTGTAACTCAGTTTATACTCAAAATAAAAAATAGATAAAATAAAAAATTATCACAAATAGAACTATTATTTGTAGCTAAAAAATTCTAACAAATAAATATTATTCTATTACTTTGCAATTTTTGCATACCTGAAAACCTTAAGGGCTGTTTATATATTTATATATTTTTGTATATTTATATAAAATTATGTTAAAATGTATTTAAAGCAACATACATACATACATGCATTATGCATTACACCAACAGATACCGCTATCTGACGACGTCTAAACGCTAATCGTTCGACGGATGCCAAACTGCGAACTGCGTCTAAGCTGAAATAAACTACATTACAGCCCGGATCTCGACTGTTCAGTTTTACAGCACGGCTCTGGTAACAATCCTGGTCCCGGGAGCCGGGTAGAGCTAACTTTTAATTGGTGTGCCATTAGTACGGGCGGGAACACTAAGCGATTTGTGGTGTAGCGGCCTGCTCTCTCGAGGTTTTAATTCCTCTCTCAAGTCTCACCTCTCTTGATGGCGGTATTTTGATTACATTATTACGTATTCTGATTACACGAACGTCTTGTTTGTTAACTCTTGTGCTGTACCTACCTGGTTCTTGGTTGTTGAATATTAGGATGTTTTTTTCTCCTGCCGGATATAACTACACTGAAATAATAATTTAAAACTGTGTGCATATTTTGCACAGTTAGAATTTACACGCTTACAAGTACATATTTCTCAGTGATCGCAAATAAAATTATTTTTTACCGTTACAGTAATTGCAAAAATACAGTTTTAGGGCAAACAGTAATTTCAAATGTTTCAACACTTTTGTGAAGTGTTTGGTTAATTAAAACAATTTATCATTGTCAGTTATTTATTATAATAATTTTAGTGAGTTAAGTTACAGAAGTTGTAGATACTGTTTGAAATATTTATTTTTATTGAGTAAGTATATTATTACCTACAACTCAATGATCAGTAAAAATAACGTTTTTATACAGTAGAAACAGTAAATATTACAATTTAATTTTAGATATACCAACTCATTTACAAAGTTGTCTCAACATGCAGGATCAGTAATAAAGTAAATCGGTAGAATTCACTGTTTACTCTTAATTGTTTCTTTTTTTCAGTTAAGCTCACTTGTTTAATGTGTTGGCTCCATTTTAACCTTGTAAAACAGTAACTTTTAATGAAATTCCGGTGAATTTAACTGATTTTTTTTTCAGTTTAAGAAGATCGGTATTCTTATTCAAAATATTGTCATACAGATACGTATATCTCGTATAATCTAATGATTGTATAGTTGAGTTATTTCAAAACGATGTTTCATATCTATGTATTACCTAAGCATTTCCCGAAATTCATTCGGATAAAACCATAATGCAAGGTTAGTAAAATAAATACTCCAGATACCTTCCTATCAACCTCAGTGCTTACACTCATACCTACCCATAGCTAAAAATACCTACCTACATAAATGTACCTACTTGTCAGTTAAAATTTGATTCTGATGAAAATGAGATGAAAATTTCATCAAATATGAGATTTTCTAATAAAATGAATGATTCTAAACTGAAGATTGTTAAGAAATTGTTTGATAGAAGGATGTAAAAACACGTAAAAACTCAAGTTCTGTAATTAGGCGATTAATCGATTAATAGGAGAAGCGAACCCGCACTCATCGAAACCGGAGCATGTCTCTCGCTAACGAGCCGTCGTTACTGCCACAGATCTCCGATATTACAACGTATTAAAACTCTTTCGGTCTTATTAATAAAAATCGCTTACTCCAAAGTAAATCCACCGTTACGCTTGGATTTGTTACTCCGAGAGTAACAAAGTATTAACTTTGTAATTTGAACGTTATTAATAAACATCGAGTAACCTTCGCGTAACAATACATTCCTTACACCGGGATTAACACGAATATTATGGCAACCCACATAATTTAAAAGTAAAAAGAGTGAGCAATTGAATGAACTGAATGACAGATGACATTAAACGTCAACAGCAGACTGTCAAACTCGTTGAAAACTGACAGACAAATCGTTGGTGTGTTTCGTTTGTTGATTTGAAATATTTGAATTCTTCGTTGTGATTTTCGGCGAAAATATAAGTGTTAGTGTGAGAGAATTTATGTGGCCCATGTTCTTATTGCTGCCAAAACTTTCAGATAGGGTGGTATAAAGCCACCTCTTGCATCACCAGCTAGATAATTTTTCACCATATCTATTATAAAAACTGCAGTAGATCGAGAAAATCTGTATTTTGATTTAAACTCATTTTCTTGAAGTTCCTCCAGTGGATTCTTACGCGTTTTGTAAAACTTTACACGCCTCATTATTGGCATCAGGTTCTCCACCTCATTTATTTCATCTAAATCACTTAAATCATTAATAAAATAATCTCTTTCCATTTTCTTTGAACAATAACAAAAATATTCACATGCAGACGCACCCAGAGGTTATAATCACTCGAAACAAACATCAAAATAGACAGCTACTCCATGCTTACTCAGTCGTTAAACTATGTGGCACCTAGGATTAACTTTAATTCCAAGAGTAAAGTCGGATTAGTTTACTCCCTGCTTACTCCGCATTTATTAATGCTGAAGTGAATTACTTTCAACTTACAACTTGGAGTAAAGTTATTCTTGCTTTAATCTACGTTTATTAATAAGACTGTTTAACTTTAGCTTGGCTTACCATTTGGCTAGAACAAAAACTTTCGTATATCTATATAAGTACCTATCACAGAGATTTAAATTCTTGTTCATCTTGAAAATTAAGAAGATTTACGTAACTCTGTTGTTGAAAATTAAGAAAATTAGACCGTTGAATAAATTTCATTTGTGTATCTATTGAACATTTGAATTAGGTATTTTTAGAAATAGTTTAGCTGTTTTCAATGAAAACTTAATTTATCTACAAATTTGTCACAAAAGTTCTCGTATTTAATCAATTATGTTTTCATCCAAACGTAGAAACTAGGCAATTTCAATTCATTAAACTATCGGTACCTACTAAAATTTTGTATAGGTATTTTGCTTTCTGCCCCTTTTCCATCAGCGACAGGATATATTTTAGCAAGTGGCGCCATTTTGCAGCAAATTTTTTGCAACCCTCAGTTCGCAAGGGATGAATTTAGTCTCCTTCACATTTTACAGATGGCGCTGCATACTTAGCGAATTGTTTCGTCAAACTCGTATAGATGGCGATAGACGAAAACATTACATGTATTACATAATGCAATTAAAAACAAACACACGTACCTACCTATATTATGAGACAAAGATTTATGCAACCGTCTTTCTTTGTGTTTACCTTTCGTCTTGTCTCTATAGAATTTGTAAGTCTTCTTCATGCTTATCGTTCTCAAGTACACATAAATACATACCTATCTATTATTATTTATCTAAGTTCAATCATTGATACAACTTAAGTCTTAATATTAATAGGTATTTTAACCTGCTAACTATTTTTCGTGATTATTGGTTCTGAGATAATTATTGTTAGTATAGAATTACTTACTTTTTCCTTATTGTAGAGTCTTTCTAGTAAGATACCTACCTACTACTAATTTTCCCGGTGGATTAAAAATTAACGAATTACACTTTTATGAATGAATCACAAAGAACTTTTGGGAAAGGTTTTGTACCTATTAAACTCGGCTTTAAAATTTGATGAAGAATTTTTTTTTTTATGTCATAGGGGGCAAACGGGCAAGTGGTACAATGGTAAGTGGTAAGAGATGGTAAGTGATTACCGCCGCCCATGGACATCTGCAACACCAGAAGCCATGCAGGTGCGTTGCCGACCTGGAATGGGAATTAAACAATAAAAATTGTGTCACAGGCCACAGCTGAATGAGCACAAATTAATATCTATGTACCTTCGCATGTAAAACTATTAGATGTAGGTAGTAAAGGTAAGTTACATTGCACGTCTACATTTAAAATATTTAAATAATATAATAGATATCATATTATATTATACTAACAGAATCCTTTTATTATTGCATACTATTAGTAAGAATTTGTTCTAGATATTCCAAATTTATATAGGTAGGTACAAATAACACAACGAACCACTCAGGCTTAGGGTAAATGGTAGGTGGGAAGTTGGGAACCCTGAGTGCCTAAAGCACACAGAGTGAAGCGGGCACCCGCTGTCGCGAATTAGACACGCTAGCCGGAACAATTTTTTAATATCCCCAAACAAGGAAGGCGAGACATTCTGTTACTCGAAAGTAAAGTTATGGATAAGACAACTAAATAAGTTAACAATGTTTTTAAAACCAGCTGTTTCCTGCGCTAATTTTGGAGTTCCCGCGAGGATCGCAATATAAAAAGTAAGTACTCTATGTCTTTTTCTGTAACCCTGACAATGTGAATGCCAAGTTTTCATGATGTTCAATTAAGTTGGTAGTTAAAGCGTAAAAGGGTAACAAACAAACAAACTCACATTTGCATTTATAATCCTACTAATATTATAAATGTGAAAAAGTGGATGTGTGGATGTTTGTTACTTAATCACGCAGAAACGGCTGAACGGATTGAATGAAATTTGGTATGCACATTTTCAGGGGTACAGAGAAGGATATAGGGTACTTTTTATCCCGGAATTCCCGCGGGGACTCAAAAATTACCACGGGCGAAACCGCGGGGCACAGCTAGTATTAAATAAGGATAAATATACAGAGTGTAAGGTGAAACGAGAGACGTTTTGAAGAAACTATTCAGTATTCGATTCTCATCTTAAATACATATAAAAAAAAAAACAAATTTAATTATTTTTAAAAATATTCATTCAAATTGAGCGCGCAAGTCATTAAACGCTCTTATAATTAAGGTTTTCTCTATTATTTAAGAGTTTCTTCTTGTTCATATTTTTTTAGTTTACTTGTAAGCATGATAGCTATCGAGGGTTTGAATAAGACCCTCGTTTAACATTACAGCCCGTATGTTTAGAAAGTGCAAAGTGCCTTCTTTTGCGCAGTAAGGGAAAGCGTATCTTTTCGATACGTTTCGTTTATTGCTAACCATCTTATAGAGTCCACTAATACAGTGGTGAGAATATAGGCTGATGATAATTGTCTTGTCTCTTTTTCCAAATCCATGCTTTTTTCTTTCTTTCTTTATTTCTGTTTTTCTGTAAGGTCGTATCCATACTATTATGCTCTATGTAAAAACACAACACACGTCATTTGGGAGCGAGCAAGGCAGGCCACAACGACAGTGGCTTGGAGCTACGTGATGTTGAAGGAATTAGCATATTATATATACTTACGAGTATATTGGACAATCTTACTTTGGCATCTATTTGTTTACTTTATCAGAATGTGTCACTTGTTATGCTAATTTTCTATGTTTGAACTTACTATTAACTTATTATCTTGTTTTCGGCGTCATCATTTTGAAGAGAATTCTATTTGTAGAGTTACATTGTAGAGTTAAATTGCAATTCTGTAAGTGTTACCCAGTGGGTTAAGAAGTACTTTATTTATTTTGACATATGAGTAACGCATAGCTCGATTAGTTCTGAATATTATTCTAAGTCGGTAATTCCTTACCAATTGAACCGTAGTCCTTACAACCAGGAAATAGGCAACTAATAAAGTTGTATAAGCATGTAACATTTTGCATAACTTACGGTAGTTCACTACCTAAATTATAATACAAATTCTGTACAGTAAAATAAACGACACGTTATACGTGATGACAAAAATTTTGATATATAAGGTCTGGCAAAATTAGCTACGAATATTTACAGGGCTACAAGTAAAGGTAATAACAAACAGGATAATCGAAAAAATAATATTATAAGTTTGGTAGTTTTACAGAATATTAGGAAAATGATTTCATTGACAAAACATTACAACTACATTTACAAGAGACATAATACACGTAGCTAACGAATACGTATACCAGGCACACGCCACGCACACAGCGAGCGATGTGTGTGAAAAACGATTGAGTGGCGAGCGCCTTCACAGGTAGTTTTCTGTTTGATTTATTTATTTATTATGTTTGGAAAAAAAGAAAAATTTATAACGGTTATGTTTATAACGGTGTATACTTTCAACCCTGCAAATATTTGCAGCTAATTTTGATCAAAGATCAGATTAAAGATCTTATCTATATAAGATCTGTCAAAATTAGCTGTTTAGCAATTAATCATTCGACTATATAAAAGTGTAATATAACAGAGCTATATTTGTTTAAATATTCTACAAACCAAGTCGAAACGCTTGGGAAATATAATTTTTCCTACAAAAGCCTCACAAGACGGGGAATAGTTCCTTAAACACGGATTTCCAATTAAGTTAGGGTCTGATTGGCAGGTCGTTAGTCAGTGTTGTACGCTCTATGTAGGCGAACGAACGTCTCACAAGTTCGCTTGTTACCTCTTCGTTGGTGTTTGATGATTGTTAATATCCGACTCTTGGTACTATGGAACTTTGGCTGAGAAATCAGGTGGGTAGGTTTTGCAAATCCGTTTATGATTTCTTAATAAAATAAAATAAAAAATAAAAATAAAAATATATGATGGAGTTATGCTCGAACATGCTTAAAAAAAATATAAACATTTGAATAAATCCTCCTTTTCTAAGTGGGTTAAAAAAAAATAAACGGTTCGGGAAAAATTTATTGTCATATTGATACAATAGGCTATTTGACTAAATTTTTTTAGTCCCTCTTGTAGATTCATACAAAAAAATTAAACACGTATTTTTTCTTTTTCACGTACCTAAGCAAAAAATAACGGAGATACGTTGAGTCGAAATGTCACGTTACGTCACAAGCTGGCGCAGTTTTTACCTGCGTATGACGTTAAATACGAGCCCCCCCCACTCTTAAACTTTAATGCGTTTTATACAAGTATATTTTCATTCATTTCAAAAAGCAAAAAATACGCGTCCATTATTTTTTTAATATCTAACTGACGGACTAAATAGAATTTAGAAAAAAAAAAGTAGTCAAATAGCCTATTGATAATAATAATCTACCAGGTAAAACAAAAGTCGGATAGGGCGTGGGTTCAAACTCCAAGATTTCGGGAGGAAACCATAATAATATGTTGGTAGGGTACAGGTAGTTCCAGCAGGTTAGCCACCACCCACCACCTATCGCCAAGCTGTGTGTTCTGGCAGCCTCACTTTAAGTCAGTTACCATTCTAATCGTAAGTTAGATGTGTTTATAATCTTGGGCCAAACCATCATAATATAATATCTGGTGATCTGTGGTCAAAGGTCTTGCTTACTAAATTGTTGTTTGCGCCAAATATTATCTAGTTTACAATAAAATGAGTCGATCAATATATTTTATATAGATCAGTGTTTTAGAAAGAAAAATAAAGTTAAAAGACAACAAAATATTTTCTTTATGTTTTCGAGATATTATCATTAATTACTTATCATCATATTATATGGGTCGCACGTTAGGTAATTATTACGGGGCCAAAAAGGAAGAATATAGAATTGTCGCTGCGTAAAACATGATTGATTATCACAACATTCGACATTCACGTAGAAAGCAGAAAACTGAAGATATCATGGAATAGAGAGAACATTAAGTGTATTCCTATGTAGTCTGTGATATCATTTTCATAGACGTCAAGGTCTCTGAATCCCCTTCACTATTTGGAACAGGAGAATGAGAGGAGCCGAAATGTGTGAAAAAAGGTATTAATAATAATCGAAATACACTGCTGTGTTGTTATATCATTCTGTGAGATTTTAATTTTGAGGTTTTCATGTTTTTCCGCATATTTTGTATATTTATAGGACTAGCTATTCCCCGTAGTTTCACCCGCGGTGATTTCGAAGTTCCCGCGGGAATTCCGGGATAAAAAGTACCTTATGTCGTTTTCTGTATCCCTGACAACGTTTATGCAAAATTTTGTGTTGATCCATTTTGCCGCTAAGGCGTGAAATCATTCAAACAAACTCACTTTTGCATTAATAATATTAGTAAGAATTATATCCGTCCGTTTATACAAATTGATTCAGTTTACTCAACGACGCAAGTAAAGTCTTGGCATCAACCAATGATTTTTTAATTAACCAATAAATAATTACGGTGTCGATTGGTAAAAAATAATTGGTGGAGAACAATCACTTTAACAATTTAATTTTATTTAATCACTTAAATTAATTACTGTACGACTAATTAATCGCATTAACCATAACATTTTATTTATCATTGTAGACTCCTGGCTTCCGAAATTCTATACGTCGGAAAGTCGGTTTTGCGTGTGGATATAACCGCAACATATACTCGCTGTTATATACTTAAATACGTCGGAAAGTCGGTTTTGCGTGTGGATATAACCGCAACATATACTCGCTGTTATATACTTAAATACGTCGGAAAGTCGGTTTTGCGTGTGGATATAACCGCAACATATACTCGCTGTTATATACTTAAATACGTCGGAAAGTCGGTTTTGCGTGTGGATATAACCGCAACATATACTCGCTGTTATATACTTAAATACGTCGGAAAGTCGGTTTTGCGTGTGGATATAACCGCAACATATACTCGCTGTTATATACTTAAATACGTCGGAAAGTCGGTTTTGCGTGTGGATATAACCGCAACATATACTCGCTGTTATATACTTAAATACGTCGGAAAGTCGGTTTTGCGTGTGGATATAACCGCAACATATACTCGCTGTTATATACTTAAATACTGCTATATACATAAATTTCATTTAACCAATAACCAAAATTTAACAAATAATAATTTTAAAATTTTAAAAATAACCTTTATAATAAAAATAAACTGAAGAGCACAACCCTTCAACGGGTCACACTGACCGTGACAGTGAAATAAAGTGAAATAAAAGTGTACGAGAATCAAAGTTATGAAATTATCCTCTTAAATCTATTCTACGAATTTCTTGTTTTTGTGTAACGTCCGCGATACAAAATACATTGAAAAAAAAATAACGATTCACTTGGGTAGGACCGATCAGTCTTCTTCAGCGTTGAAGAATTAATTTGCCATCCCTTTGGTCGGTAGGTATAGTTTGACGAAATGTAGTGGAAATATTGATATTTTTGTATCTAAAAGTTTGGAGAAATTAGGTATCTAGAAACCTAGAAACGTAATCTTTTAAAAACAAATTTCCCCTCAATCTCTTGACAGCTTTTCCTATGTAAATCTATGTTAATGCGACATAGGTATTCATGTTTAATTTTGTTCCAGACCACATTTCTGGAATGATATTGTCTCGTAAATCAGTCGCCGATGTTTTTCTTGGAGCCGCGACACGGGCGTGTTTTGTTTAGAATCACGCACACCCTGTCCGATGGTTGCTTCAGAAATTGTGATTTAGTGCTCTAGAATTGTTTTATCACTCTTTCTAAGCTTATTTCTATTCTAAATATTCGCTCTGAGTATCAATTGTACATTTGCAAAAAATAATAAAAATCATTAAAATCTTAAAATTTTATCTACTTACTGTTTTCCGCGGTTTAACCCGTGTTAATTTTGGAGTTCCTGCGGATATTCCAGGATAATAAGCAAGATATTATGTCCTTTTCTGTACCCCTGTCAACCAGTATGCACAATTTTATGGTGATCGGTTGAGCCGTTAAGGCGTGAATGCTTAACAAACAAACTCACTTTCGCATTTAATAGTAAGGTTATGAATTGTTTAGTTAGAAGTTTTTATACTGAATATATACCTAATTCTGAATTTAAAAAAATTATAGTGACCAATGCTTAATCAAATTTCTAAAAAAGGTTCTTTAAGATTTTGTCGACAATTATTGTTATTCTAATGGAGGGATCGCACACAGCATTCTTTACATTTCCCCTTGAAAGAGGTCCAGCATCGAAGTTTTGATTAATGATTGTGCAGTTTGGGGTAGACTTACAAGGCGAAAGTGAAGTGATTTTTGCTTTGTAGGTACCTAAGTACTCGCTAATAATTATTAAGTACTGTATATTTTATTTAATTAGAAAAGTATATGCAATAATAGTACATTGTTATCCTAGGGGTGAAAGTAACTTAACTGGCGAGGGCGCCAATAGATCGAGGGACTAAATAAGTCTTTCTCCCGAGGGTAACACTGTGCTTTTCATTACGAATGCAAGGAAAGTCAAAATAAAAATAGGAATTAGCTAAAGAAAAAATGAGTGAAGATCGGATAGTCGCTTGACACTTTCCCACCTATTTCTTTTTCTTTGGCCGGCTAACTATTCAGCCAGTATTTTTTATTTACATTGTGGCGACCTAAAAAAAATATTTTCTTTAATTATTAAGTATTAATTAAAGAAAATAAAAAAATATAAATAGGAATTAGCTTAAGAAAAAGTGAGTGAATATTATTTTAATTAATAGCTACTTAAACTTTACGTTATTTCAATTTTACATCGCGCTGGCTGTATAGAAAGTTGAAACATGGTTCAATAGAAATGTGAAAATAGACCTAGTTTTTTTTTAATAATTTGACAGTTGTCAGTTGAAAGCGATTCTCCCTAGGGCTGAAAAGGGTTACTTTCAACCCGCTTCTCAAGCAACTTCAGACCTACTTTCCGAGTATGAGTAATGAAAAAGACATTTTGTGTCGTTTATAAAACAGATATAAGACAACAGAATACCACATTTTAAAATACTCCTTCCATGAACTATACCTACTAGTAACTCTACCTTTCAGCGCAAGCTCATGAGGTATTATGGAAATCCCCATTTCCTGTCTAATCTTAATTTTGTCCGTCAATTTTCTATACCTCGGGAACCTTTTTTTATGAAAGTTACCTACTATAAATATTTTATTGCACCCCTGACAGCGTGTATGCGTAATTTTACGATGATCGGTTGAGTAGTTAAAGTGTGAAAGCGTAACAAACAAACTCACATTTGCTTTTATATTATACTAGCTGTCACGCACGGTTTCACTCGCGATAATTTCGAAATTCCCGCTGGAATCCCGGATTACAATATAGGTAGTCTATGTTACTCAGGGATAATGTAGCTTTCTAATGGTGAAAGAATTTTTGAAATCAGTCCAGTAGTTTTTGAGTTAAATCGTAACAAATAAACAAACAAAAAATCAAATCTTTCCTCTTTATAATATTAGTATAGATTAATATTATCGTTTTTTCGTATCATAGCTAGGTTTACAGACTGGATCTTAATTAACATTCTCGCCAAAACTGAAATTACATCGTTTTTGATAAAACTATGCTTGCTCGGCTTAAAATTAATAAATATGGGAAATCAATTGCATCAAACTTCAATGGTTTCGTTTACCTATACTACACAGAATCTGAAACGACAGATGTCACGAACAATTTTCGTCTAAACCATAAATTAAATAAAAAAATCCAAAGCAAACACGAACGGAAAAGGCACACGGCACGTATACAATGCTCCGAATAAGCCACCGATTGATTTCGCATGATTAATGGCACGTGCATTGTTCACTGCACCGTAGGTGTTTGCGACAAAAATGTGTCAAGGGTCTAACAACCAAAAGTGTACCTTGTTACTAAGTTATAGGAGTTAGAAGGAGTTGTAGGAGTCAGAGAGTAAATGGATCGCGTATTCATCGAGGTTTAATAAAGATACGACTCAGATATTTACGTACTGTAGTATCAAAACCTTTGTGCTGACGTATAATACGAGTAGGTATAGAATAACTATCCTTATTTGGAAACAATTTTAAATAAATCGATGGATTGGACCTACTATCAAAAATTATGTATAAAAATTAATCTGTTCCAGCACATATTTATAGCGTAAACTTAAAAAATAATTAATGGTGATTGTGACGATGTAGGTAGGTATAGGTACAAAAAATCTCTTCACGAGCAAGTGAGTTGAAAAATATATGTAACTAGCTGTCCCCCGCGATTTCATTTGCGGTAATTTCGGAGTTCCCGCGGGAATTCCGGGATAAAAACTATCCTATCTTTTAAGTTGGACCATATTTTAAATGGTTACAAAATTTTATTAAAATCCGTTCAGTAATTTCAGAGTCCATCGCGGACAAACAACGTGACACGTGATTTATAATATGAATTTACAAATGTCGTTGATGAAGATGTTTCAAGATAAATGTTTAAACATAGTTGAGATTTCTTATTGGAATTCATTATCTGTTTATTGTTGTTTCTATTTATTTTCTTTTTTATGTAGGTATTGTTTTTTTAAGCCAAATAATATTTTTTTTTACTATTATTATTCATCATTTATTTGAACCTGCCATACCTATATCTAAAATTTAGGCTTTTTACAAGATTCATTTATAAAATAATAAATATGTATCATACAAAACCTAAACCTAGTGTGCTACCGACAGCGGAGCAGAGCTCAAGCTACCGGTGGTTAAGGTCACAGGTTATTAGATAATTAGATATTATTATAATTGTTTATTTCAAGATGTCTGGATTAAAGCATGCATGAATCGGATATGATTTCTTGCTCGCAATCAAATATTGTAAAGCCAGAATTAGCCGTGCCCGTTACATTGGATTGTGGGGGTGCTTTCGTTCAACACTCAACAGATGTGTGACTCCATTCGGCTGGGAGGTGCGTATTGCTACAGAGAATGCATATGTCGAAAATACGGGGTAAGTTGAGCTCTTCCATTGGACGTTCAATAACGCAAACGTAGCATGACTTACTAGTTTTAGATACACTAGCAATTGCAGTGGTTCGCTCACTGGTTAAAAGGTAAATAAGTAAATAAACCACATGTGAGAGTTTAAATGTAAAAAGATTTTTTTGGCATTTTCATTTCTTTCTGATTTACTATTGATTTAACTTTACTATCGAGTTGAATTTTTGATTTGCACGGGTCGCTTCATGAGGCATTCTAACCTACATAAGAAAAAGGCATAATTTATTGATAGCACTTATTTAGTAGGTACCTACTCGTTATACCACTGGGATAGCTTAAATTAATTAATTAGTGAATAATTAAAGTCCTATATTTCGATTGTAGTTAAGTATTTTATTTAATCGTTAGTCGTTAGTTTTAAGACATTTTTATTTTAAGGCTTTAGCATTGATAGCTCAGTAATGTAATTTTCACAGTATCGTAGTCGCATATATTTAACATTTGGAGCGCCGCACGCGCACGCGTCAGTCAGAACCATGGTGTTTGTTCCATTGTCGCGAACCCCGATTGAACTGTTACTTCGAATGAATTATGTATGTTCAAGCCGGGTACAGTTTACACTATACAGGATGGATAAATTTGTATAAAAGTTTTTTTTTATTTGTTTATGTAGGTGAGATACTTTCCAAAGACTGGGATGAACTGAAAAAAATAGTTCTTTAGCGCTATGATTGAAATGAAACTATGCTTCTAAAAATTCGTGTAGTTAAAAAACCCTGACGTATTATATCATCTGTGCCCTGACTAACCTGTTTCTATAAGTCTTACCATTAAACCAAAACATCGTAATTGAAAAACCTATAATACGTATGTATTATACATATATGACATCTGTATATAAAAATTTACAAAAAAAATCGAAAAGCGGCCCATAATATTCTAATTTATACCATATTTTCAATAGTTTTATTAGCCTTCTTTATAAATATGTATTTAAGTCGTAGGTATAGACCATAGGGTTTTTATTGGTTTCAAATAAACTTCTATTCTATTCAATAGTACCTAATAGTACTTACATTACGGTACAAGTGCGTAATATTGGTTATAATTCACGAGGCGGAATTTTAGTGCAGCCGAGTGTGTATAACCATATAGGTATGCACGTGTATCGTACGATGTTTTTCAACACACTCTTGTGAGGACGCTGAGGTAAGTAAGTACTAGAGATATAAAAAAAATGTACATCAATCGATTACTAATAATCCTTTTTTTTAACGAAAATAAATAAAAAAAAACGATTACCTATTTAATGTTTCCTTTAAATAAGTATTCGATTATATTTATATTGTCGTTTTATTTCATGTACTGAACTTATCGTTTCTTTTTATTTTGATTCTAATAAATTACTAGGTAGGTACTTATGTAGGTACTTTAACTTAAAGCAGGTGGCAGGCAGGTAAAAGTGTAGGTATTAAGTATAAATAATATTATCTAAAATAAGGATCCAAACTATTCCAAACCCACTAGTGGGTTATAGCGTATAACTCACGTGTGTTTTAACAGCTGCTTTCTGCAATCTAAAACGTATATCTAAATAATAATATAAAACTAAAATCTAAAAAGTTTAGATTTCTTTTATGAAAGAGTGTGTAGAAAAAGTTTTTTTTTGTGATATAGGCATTAGGTAGGTTCCTAATCAGTTAATCAATTCGATATCGATGAAACTTAAATCCACCATTTTTTCATATAAAATTTGGTTAACTATAAGTGGTCCCCTATAGCTTAAACCTAGTGACACACATACGTAGCCATACAATAAACCAATATTTCAATAAAATCAATCTATTCCACCCTCTCACACGCACACTGTCCAACGACAATTCTTATAATACTCTGCTTTACGCACGCACACTTGCAAACTTTTGTTGCAAATATATCTACCGTATCTATATCTGCCTCTCTTTGCCAGTGCAGAAAACGCACTGATGCAACATTAGAAAGAGATAGCAAGATCGAAAACCCAGCTTTACAACTTTGCAAAGGGACAATAGTGACCCTATTGTAGTGAGTACCCCACCTTTTTTTTAGGTCACACAAAAGCTGTCACTGGGGTTATTATTATATTGCTTTGCTGGCTAGTTTCACAGTCAGTCTGCCAAAAGATCTAGTCTACTACAGTATAGTTAATTGGGTACGTAGTTTTAATTGAAAATTTTTATTGTGAAACAGTGAAATTACAGTGCAAAGTGATAAAAATTTAGTTTGTAGTTGAAATGTGGAGAGATTACAGTAACGCAAACAGTGAGACAAGGTACAGCGTCCATGAACAGAACGCGGTATTGGCCTATCCGGGGAATTTTAATCAATATTATAACACCCATTATTCTAATAATTATTATAACTCTTATAATAACACTAATAACACACCGCATTTTCAACCTTCAGATATAGGTAGTAAAAGCTTTAGCCCAGTACAATATACTAATAATGATGCAACAAATATTAAATGCCACATAGACCGGAATAAGAATTTGCACGCTGACCGATTCGCTGTAAAAAGTTGTGATAATGATATTTTGAAAGTTACACTTGACGAAATATTTGAAAGTAATGAAACTAAATCAAGTGAGCCGCAACGTGTATGCGCGGGCGCGACTTCCGATAGTTCATCGAATTCATGGCGTGACGTAAAGCCGGCAGCGCCTGCTGTACCTAACACCAGCTGTACAGATATTAACAATGCAGCACAAACAAATACCTGCTACCCTTGGATGAAAACGAATGGTAAAAGTTGCTCACTAATTTCTATAGATATAAACATTGTCTGTAGAATCTTTATTTAGACTCAGTCTTTGTCTTCAATGTTCCTACTTCCTATAGACGTGGTCTCTTTCTAATAGATATGCAGAAAGTTAAATTGAATTTTGTGTAGCCACTTCAACGTTTAAACTTTTTTTCTTTTCTTTTAGATGACGTTAAGAAAGGTGGTTCTAAACGCACACGACAAACCTACACAAGACACCAAACCCTTGAATTAGAAAAAGAGTTTCATTTCAATAAGTACGTATTAAAAAGACGGAGAGCGGAGGTATCACAACATTTGGGTCTCACCGAAAGGCAGATAAAGATATGGTTTCAAAACAGAAGAATGAAGGCAAAGAAAGAAATGAAGATGCACGATCCAATGCCAGAGGTACCGGATACAACCCAAAACGGTTATAATTTCGCAGTGCCAGGTCCTCTTCAATCAGGCGATTATTTTGCCAATTATTGTAATCCAGGACCGTCTGTGGGGCTACCTGCAGGCTTTCATACGAATGGGTCTTAGCTTAGCAGTCTTTATAGTTTAATATACAATATTATACAATAGAACATTTCCCCGGTCTTGTATAAAAATGCTAGTCAAATTCTATTCGTTAGTTAGTACCTAGAGTGTAGTATATTCCACATACCTACTGGTGTAAGTATATATTGTACTACTGTTTGTTTAAGCATTATACATACAAACACTATATAGATAGGTAAAGACTCACTTTTACGATGTGTGAAAAAAGCTATCGGAGTAAGAAAGGTAGTGGTTTAATATTTATAATTGATATTAATAAAAGTAGTAAATATTATTGCTCAAAATAGAACATCGCTCTAACTGCCGCACTCAGAGTCGACTTTAATGATTACTTAGTTAAGTAAAGATTTTTAAAACAAAACTGCCGTAATCAGAGACGTTCAGTAAATTAATGTTAATTGGCATTTAATAAGATGTAAGTTAATTAGTTAAATGCCAATTAACATTAATTTATTAAACTTGTCTGATTGCGGCAGTTTTGTTTTTAAAATCTATACTTAACTAAGTAATCATTAAAGTCGACTCTGAGTGCGGCGGTTAGACCGTTCGTTCGTAAGAACTAAGTTATACTTCTTCAACATGAATAAGTAAATTAAGCGCTCGGTTAAAACTTCGTGCGCGTCACTTCCGTTGCCTGCTAAAATATTACACTCATATGCCAAAAGAGGTGTTATTAAAAAAATAAATTAAGTATCACTGGATTGATTAATAGTGTTAAAAAACATCTTAGTTTAATTTTAGACACACTTTTATAGATATTCAATGTTTCTCAAAGAAAAATCTAAGCTAAGATACTTCCTAAGGTACCTAACTCATTTAAAATATGAATTCTACTTAATTTTTATTAAGACGAATGTAATTATCTAAAAAAGATTAGGGGTATGAGTACCCATATTCGTTGGCAAATAATTAATTCGTTTTATATTATTTATTTTGCTTTATTCCAGTTCAAGTGATATCTAATAAATAGGATAAAGTGATAAAAAGGAGTAAGGATTATTTTCTCTGTGAATTCAAAAAATAACCTATTCAACAAGGGGGTCTACTTTTGTTCAACGACATGCGCTCATCGGGTCATAATCTCATAAGCACCTGTTTAAATCTTGATGTCGTCTCAGATTTTGTGCCTCAGAGGACTATTTTTGTTTTTAAAGGTAATTTTTCGTTAGCTAAGTTTGTATGTATGGATGTTTGTTACTCTTTCACGCAAAAACTACGGAATGGATTTTAATGAAACTTGATAATAATTTATAGCTTATACATCAGAATAACACATAGGGTAACTTTTTATCCTGGAATTCCCGCGGAATCTCCGAAATTAAAGCGAGTGAGACCGCGGGGAACAGCTAGTTGATCATAAAACAAAATTAAGCCTTCTGCACATGGCAAGAGTAACAATCAACCAATGAATATCGTTAGTAACGAATCTCTTTCGCATGATGATGCAGGTGTGCGCTAGCCTTAAGAATGAGTTGTAAATAAAGATTTATGTGTTTTATATGTAGAAGTAGATTAGTATTTATAAATTAATATTATGTATGTATTCATGTATGTTGTCCGTTTTCCAGATTTCTCCATGTAAGAGGAAAAGTTCTAAAAGAACACCAAGTTGTTATTAAAAAAACAGGCCATAACCTAAGACTATAACTATCATACCATTTCAAATCATTAGTTTGTGCGTAATGCGCTTAAACATACACACACTAAAAAAATATGCTTTTGGTTTTTTTGTTTGGAAATTCGGACCCCATGCATTACTAAGTTAGGTACTAACTTTCAAATAACAGATGCATTTAAATTTAGAGTTATATCATTATTTATTGAAAAGATGAGTGTATTTTTTATGGTAATTAATTGTGTATATTTATTGGTAAAATACGGTGAACGAACACATCGTTTGTGAAGTCTACAAATCTGCGCTGGCCGCTGAGCTTTAAATATCCTTATGGTAAAGACCTTTCAGAAAGGACTAATTTTATGTTTGAAAAAAAAAAGAAACTCGAAATGATAGTTCCTATAGTTTAATGGTGGTGCTAAATAAAACCAATATGACTGATCGAATTCTGTTTTATTCAATTTCATCCTTTACCTATTTAACAAAAAAAGTAACAACTAAAAATAAACTTCGAAAAAAGTAGCTATGCAATTTGTTGCTAATTTCATGGTGATTTTGAAGTTAATAAGAAAAATCAGATTGGGAACTGTTCAAATGAATGCTATGGGTGTGGCATTCGTGAGCGCAGACGCACTGTCATGTCAAGAATTGACAAGGGTTGAAGCAGGCGGGCACCAAACGGATTAGGTGAGTATACAGCGGTCACAAAATGGCTGCAAATTTAGTATTAGATAAGTATATCTAAAATTAATCCTGTATTAGATATAATTATCTAATATCAAGAGCTAAACTATATAGATACTATATCAAGCAATTTCTTCCTGGTGGACAGAAATAAAGCAAAGCTACTCTAGTATAATGTGATAATAAGTACAATACCAATAAAGATCAAATGACTAGTGGGGATAGTAGGTAATCGATGTTAACAGGATAATCTACTGGGATCGGTGTTAAAGAGGTGTTACTAAGTAACATTGGCATTGGTCTACTTACCTAAGTACCTATACCTAATAATATCTTAGACGTAATAATTAAAGAAGAAGAATCTATTGTCTATTACACTATTGTCTATCACACTATGTATTTGAAAGGGAGAACGAGGACTTTTTACCTGAAATTCTCGGTCACTCCAATTGGAATTTAAGAAATCACGCTCCAAATACTAACATTGTTCTCATTAGGTATTATCAAGTCAGATTATGACGAAAAAAACTATTCTCTTATCAGTCATGGTCGTAAACTGACTAAATAAGACGAGCTGTTAAAACAAATAGATAGATTTTTTCCGAGTTCCATATTTCCGGTTTTTTTTTTGTTACAACTGCTATAGATACAATTTACTTTGTAATCTAGGCCTTAGTCTAGACCATGCATTATAGGTATATTTTAAACAAGGTAGGTAGGTAGATAGGTAGGTACCTAACCAAATGAAACACAACAGACTAAAGAAAAAGTATTTTTATTACAAATTAGTTTTGTGTGGTTTTGAAAATTTTGTTACCATGGGAAAAAATATGTAGGTAACTTAAATTTTAAGCAGTAGTTTTCAGAAACACTATAAGAAAATTGAACAAAAGTTAAGGTTTGTAGCAACAGGAGTTAAAGAAAAGTCGTAGGGTGGAAATTTTTATGATTAGGTATAAAAATTATAAAAATTTATAACTATAAAAATTTTCCAAATTTTAAAAAACTACTGTTTAAGTTTTTTCCAATGAAGTTTTCAAAATTATTGCTTTCGTCAGTTTTTAATGACAGTTTTTTTTTTAAATAGGCATAGCAAAGATTTTTATATTTTTTAGTTAACAGCTGTTATGACTTAGCCTATGACCTGGTTCTGGCTTGACGTCGATTTACGGGACACGGGACTTTATACCATGTATATATAGGTACGTCATGACACCAGCAATTATTGGCAATCAACCAAAATCAGCATATTCCATAAATTGTAGTTGTAGTAGTCTAAAAATAATCAATCCATACTAATATTATAAATGCGAAAGTAATTCTGTCTGTCTGTCTGTCTGTCTGTTACGCTTTCATGCCTTAACGGTTCACCGATCATCATGAAATTTTGCATACCTACACGTTGCCCCTGACACAGAGAAGGAGATAGGGTACTTTTATCCCGGAATCCCCATGGGATCTTCGAAATTATTGCAGGTGAAACCGCGGGGCACAGCTAGCTAATAATAAAACCGCTATTTTCCGGATTGAATACGAAAAATGGCGGTAACAAAACTTACATAATTACTCTACATAGAAATTCATTCAACAAGCCGCTTTGAAATTGAAGAGAAAAATTTCACTACGTACATAATATCATAATAGGTACAAAAATTGCTATTACCTATAACGTGTTAGCTGTTATTGCCGGGTGTACCTGTGTAAATTTCGGCTTTCCCGCGGGCATTCCGTAATAAGTACCATAAGTCCTTTTCTACCGTACCGTACCCTTGACAACGTGTATGCCAAATTTAATGATGATCGGTTGAGTCGATCATCGATAATAATACCTACCTGTATCTAGATAATATGATCGCAGTATTTATTAGAAAATATTACTAACCCATGCCACGCGTAAAACCTAAATTCTGAGTAAATATTGTTCAAAAAGACCCGTGGCAAAACATAATAAGCGCAATATTCTGAATAAGCCATCGATTGATTTCGCAAGATTAATGATAGTACATTGTCAGCTGCACCGTATGACGAAACTGTTTGTGGTATGTGAACTACGAAAATATGCCCTATTTACCAGCACATAAGAACCACTAAAAGTTCTTTTTGGAATTCTTTGAAAGCTGTCGGCGCAATGAATGGTATTTAGTGTTTTTATTTCTTATTTAATGCATAATAGACTTTATGTATATTATATTAAGGATTAAACTATCTTAACTGAAATGTACACTGTAACAACATTACATCGGGAACAGTGTTTAAAACGTAGGGTTCAATAGAAATTGATTTAGAATTCGCTGTGAAATTGAAATTCAAACTTTGAATTTCAAAGATAGACAGTAAATTCTGTAACTATGGACTAACCTTTGTTTATTTAGTTTTATTCATTTACAATAATGGCAATGACAAATTAAGGAAATATTAAATTTTACTTTGCTTATTTATAATATTTGTTTAAAATTGTATAATATATAGGTTGATACATGTACATTATTAGTTTTGATATCGGAACTAAGTTCCTTAACGGCGGCTTGCGGTTAGTAGGAGTTATCTCGCAGAAATTCTCATGCGTTGCGCCAGGAAAAAGCGTTCATACAAATAAAGCCGTTCGCTTTCGTCCGCCGTAGTTTGGATAATAGCGTCATGCGCTAGCCGCCATACTTGTATTAGCTGTTAAACGCCGTATTAGTTAAATGTGACTTTTTGTTAGTGTTTCAATTCTTAAGTGAGTTATATGTAGTCTGATTATTGCAATTTTTAATTGGACATTCAAGAAATTTAAGCTGAAAAACCGACTTCCAAAAACACAAAACTAAAAATCTTAAAAATAAAACGCTAAAAATAACAACACCGATTTAATCCAAAAGACAAAAACACACGTAATATTATTATTGGTTTGTGCTACCACTAATCGGTTTGAATTCGGTGACAAGCCCGCTGGTGTCTGCCCACTTGGGTTGTCCTGCTCACGAAGAGCTGATGGTGGGAGTCGACTTAGCTCATCTACCTCCTCCATATTTGGCTTGTCACCGACTTCATACCGATCAGTGGTAGCACAAACCAATAATAATATTACGTGTGTTTTTGTCTTTTGGATTAAATCAGTGTTGTTATTTTTAGCGTTTTATTTTTAAGATTTTTAGTTTTGTCTTTTTGGAAGTCAGTTTTAATTTTTTTGTTAAAATTTTGTTTATTTCTCGCTTTTAAGTGACTTACGGCCGCACTCAGAGTCGACTTTAATGATAACTTAGTTAAGTATAGATTTTTAAAACAAAACTGCCGCAATCAGAGACGTTCAGTAAATTAATGTTAATTGGCATTTAATGAGACGCAACTTAATTAGTTAAATGCCAATTAACATTAATTTATTAATCTTGTCTGACTGCGGCAGTTTTGTTTTAAAAATCTATACTTAACTAAGTAATCATTAAAGTCGACTCTGAGTGCGGCGGTTAGTTTGTAATTTCTCTAAGTTGCAATAGCCTTATGTGAAATGCTCATCACCTTTTACAAAATATTGCTTTTCCCGACGCAGGGACGTTAATTATTGAGGAGTTCTCCTGGTGCATCATCATCAGTTCCACTTCACTTCCAATATACATTGTGACGAGCATAAATTGTTTAGAAACCATATTAAAGTTAACGAATCGGAATCTGTGAAATACCTATTATTTAGTAGTTCTGATGACCATCTGTGGTCTTCATCATCAGTTCCACTTCTTCAAATTTTACTTTCCGAAAGCAAATAAACGATTTACTATAAAAAATCAAAAAATCGCTACCTATAATTTTTGAAGAGTTCCCTCGATTACTCCAAGATTCCATCATCAGATCTCGACTTGGTGACAATGGAATCAATTTGGGAGTACCCCCTTTCAAACAAAAAAACAATTTTTGAAATCGCTCCAATTGGAATCCGTGAAATACGTATTATTGTTGAGTAGTTCCGATGATCATCTGTGGTCTTCATCATCAGTTCCACTTCTTCAAATTTAGCTTTTCAAAAGCAAATGAACGATTAACTATAAAAAATACCCAAATCGTTATAGGTGTGCCTATAATTTTTGAAGAGTTCCCTCGATTTCTCCAAGATCCCATCATCAGATCCCGACTTGGTGGCAATGGGACCTAATTGGGAGTATACCCTTTCAAACAAAAAAAGAATTTTCCAAATCGGTCCAACCGTCTTCGAGTAATCGGTGAACATACATAAAAAAAAAAAAAAAAAAACATACATACAATCGAACATAGAACCTCCTCCTTTTTAGAAGTCGGTTAAAAATTACAACTTAGGAAAGGTAATAAAATATTTTATTTTGGGAAAAAATATGATCATTTTTGCGTTGGTTTTACATACCTACCTACATAGAACAGCAGAAGGAGTAGGAGGTCCCCGAAAGGCACACGTTTTGTACAATCTTCACTAAAAATTCAAATTCATCTTTTAAAAATTACTAATATTTCGCTGTAAGGCAAAAAAAAATTATATAAATAAAAAACAAATTTTTAACAAAAAAATTAAAACCGACTTCCAAAAACACAAATCTAAAAAAGCTAAAAATAAAAAGCTAAAAATAACAAAATACCGATTTAATCCAAAAGACAAAAACACACGTAATATTATTATTGGTTTGTGCTACCACTGATCGGTTTGAATTCGGTGACAAGCCCGCTGGTGTCTGCCCACTTGAGTTGTTTTGCTCACGAAGAGCTGGTGGCAGGAGTCGACTTAGCCCATCTACCCCCTCCATATTTGGCTTGTCACCGACTTCATACCGATCAGTGGTAGCACAAACCAATAATAATATTACGTGTGTTTTTGTCTTTTGGATTAAATCGGTATTTTGTTATTTTTAGCTTTTTATTTTTAGCTTTTTTAGATTTGTGTTTTTGGAAGTCGGTTTTAATTTTTTTGTTAAAAATTTGTTTATTTCTTGCTTTTTAGTGAGTCGGTTTGTAATTTATCTAAGTTACAATAGCCTACTGTCAACTGCTCATAACCTTTTACAAAATATTGCTTTTCCCGATGCAGGGACGTTAATTTTTGAGGAGTTCTGCTGGTACACCACCATCAGTTCCACTTCACCATATACATTGTGACGAACAAAAATTGTTTAGAAACCACATTAAAGTTAACGAATCGGAATCTGTGAAATACCTGTTATTTAGTAGTTCCGATGACCATCTGCGGTCTTCATCATCAGTTCCACTTCTTCAAATTTTGCTTTCCGAAAGCAAATAAACGATTTACTATAAAAAATACAAAAATCGCTATAGGTGTACCTATAATTTTTGAAGAGTTCCCTCAATTACTCCAAGATCCCATCATCAGATCTCAATTTGGTGACAATGGAATCGATTTGGGAGTATCCCCTTTCAAACAAAAAAACAATTTTTGAAATCGCTCCAATCAGAACCCATGAAATAGGTATTATAGTGAAGTAGTTCTGATGACCATCCGTGGTCTTCATCATCAGTTCCACTTCTTAAAATTTTGCTTTTCATCAGCAAATGAACGATTTACTATAAAAAATACCCAAATCGCTATAGGTGTGCCTATAATTTTTGAAGAGTTCCCTCGATTTCTCCAAGATCCCATCATCAGATCCCGACTTGGTGGCAATGGGACCTAATTGGGAGTAAACCCTTTCAAACAAAAAAAGAATTTTTCAAATCGGTCCAACCGTCTTCGAGTAATCGGTGAACATACATAAAAAAAAAAAAAAAAAACATACATACAATCGAACATAGAACCTCCTCCTTTTTGGAAGTCGGTTAAAAAGCAGGTAAATTTGCGAATCGTTTGCAAGTTACGTTTCTAAACAACAAAAGTATCCCTAAAAACATGTATCCGTACACTTTAAGTTGTTACCTAATCCTATTAAAGAAACCGACTCCCGTTTTCCATGGCGTCTCTAAACAATATGAAGGTAACAATGATTTCAAAAAAAATATTACCATTTTAAGAACTCTTTTTATGTAAAGGGTTTCATCTTTAACAACTGTTTTTGCAAGTCAGTAATGGTTCATTGATCCCTGGGGACCGTCATATTCAATAAATGTTGACAGCAATTTTGACATATTTTGACAACGTTAAATATTTTGCTATGACTAACTGAAAAAAGAACTCACAATATAATCCATTCCCACTAATAATAATTATTCTAAAAATACCAAAAGTTAAGTAAAAATATAAATAAATCTCTGAAATTTGTCTTGACTTTTTTGTGTGATTGTGTGTGATATGTATTGTATACAATAACCTACAGATTTGGTTGCGCCATTTAAATAAAAGTTGAAATACCTACCATAAATTATTATAAGTTTAACATAAACTCTTACTTTAACTTGACAAATGAAATTTTATATTCCGTTATTTTGTTTGAATGCCCTCCAGATTTTGCAGTGTGTAATTACTAGTTCACTAGGTTCTTTTAGTTTCAACTAAATAATAGTTTGCCAAATAAATCTACCTACAACTAACTTCACTCATATCCTTTCCCCAGTTCGATAGTCAACCCTCATGCCAATTGAATAGTGGACAACAATAGATTTCGCAAAAGTGAGACAAATATGGCAAACAAAAGATGTCAGAAAGAGATAGTAAATCCTCCCTTGTTCAGGGGAAACTTCAAATTTTGACAGCAGATTCACACTTGCGCAGTGGCCAGTTAAATCAAGATGGCTGCTAGAGTTAGATTTGTACTTCAAATGTTTATATTTAAATCGTGAGTCTTTTACAATATTTTATATAAAAAATAACAATAATTTTTTTTAGAATAATTACAGTGCAATCATAGGCTAGGTAAAAAACTGTGAAAAATTTCACTGTCAATGTAGAGGTTATAATATTGTTGGGTATGTACCTACCTACTATCAGTTTATTTTAGTTTACAAATGATAATTCTTGATATAATAATTTCATCTTGAGTTCTTCACCTCATTACTGAGCGTTAAGATTTTCGAAGGATTTTTTCTCAACACTTTTTCTTTACTGCTGCGGCGATATAAATGGTGCAAATGTGACTAGCCCGAAGTGTCAAGCTCCTTCCCCCCGGTCCCGGCCGTTCCGTCTTAAGTTCGGCAGTAAATACAGGATTTTTCAGAATTTCTCTGACCTATTCTGCAATATGTTTAAAATACTCTAAAGTCTTAAAGTACCTACTAGTGTACCTACCCACTGCGATAAGTTAAATCATTATTATTTTGTGCTATCTACATATTTTCTTCATCGCAATCCTTTATTATATAGAATGTCTTTGATCGCAATCAATTTAATATAGATTAGCTTCACTGTAATTTTATATGGTATAATATATCTATCTATATTCTCGTATAGGTATATAAAAATAAATCCCTATTTCCCTTGGTCACGGCATCACGCGTGAACTGATGGACCAATTTCGCTACCTAAATTGTTTTTTGTTGTGTTTGGTATTGTAAGGAGAAGAAGAATAAATTAAGTTTGGAGTTCTTGCGGGAATTCCGAATCTCCGAAACGGTTGGGCTAATTTTGAGGGGTCTTTCAGCTGATGTTATATAGAGTAAGGAGCATTATTATATAGAATGTCTTTGGTAAAGAGGGAATTCCGAAACTCACGCGGGTGAAAGCGCGGGGCACAGCTAGTGTAATTATATTATGCGATATATAATCCAACCATCTACAAGTTACCGTAGTAGTTACTGTAGGTAAATGGTAGATACGTAATGTGTTAGACTCAGGACCGTGACGTGATAAATAGTTTTTTAAATATGTGCCTTTTTATATCTTAAAAATAGCTGTTCCCTGCGGTTTTACCTACGGCAATTTTAGGGTTTCCGCGGGAATACCAGGTTAAAAAGTACCCTATGTCCTTTTCTGTATCCCTGACAACGTGCATGCAAAATTTCACGATCGTCAAGACGTGAAAGCGTATCACAAACAAACAATCAAACTCACTTTCGCATTTATGATACATGACTTACTTATTTTATATTATGAACAAATCCATAAGTACAGCTCACCTGAATGTTACCCAAGAAATGGTTGCCCAAGTCACTCGTAGCCCAACCATGGGCACATTGTATAAGTCGACGCGATGAATGGCATGTGTAATTAATCCAAATGTCGATCGAGATGGAGCTCATAGAAATCGGGATCAAAAGAAACCTCTTAATGGATATTTGAATACCGCGATAGTATTTGTACGTGTCTACTTATAACATGCGATATACCTACAATATTGAATTTCAATAAGAGAATTAGTGATTCATCCTAGAAATAAGAGTGTCGATTTTTTTTTGTACAATGCGAGAGAATTTTTGGTTTTATTTAAATTACTTTTAAATGATTCGATATGGCTACCTATTTATAAATGTAGTATTGATATTATAAATCTATATTAATATACCTGATAAAGCGAAAGAATTTGTTTGCAGATTTATATATCTCCGGAACATACTGTACGGATTTTAAAAACCTTATTTTTGAGTGACAAATATAATACTTACTTTTTATTTTGCAACAAAGAATTCTCCTAAAAGTACCGAAATTCATATGATTAAAATATAAGAAAAACAAGTACATTGTAAGTAGGTATATAAAATTTGATATCCCAGACATAATTTTGAGATAAGATGTCCGATTTTTATTCATAAAGTGAACCTCAAAATGAGTTCTGGTGCTACCTACCACCATCTCATTAACAGTGTTATTTTAAGCTCACATTATTACATTGAAATTTCAACCTTGTACACGGTGTGTATTAAAGTCGAAATCATAATAGACTAATTTTGGATGTAAGGTTATTAAACTAATATAGAGATATTTCTAAGTCCTTGATTCACTATAACCAACAACATTTCTTGCCCTACAGAGCATACAAGTTGACACAATTCTAAACAATGACAAAAAAATAATATTATTCTATAGAATACTATTTTCATAAGCTTTGTATTAATTTGAAATATTCATACGTTAATTGTACGCGTTTTTCATCAAATTTTGCAAACCATTTTCAACCACTTGCTGGTATCTGATTGCGATGAAATTTGGCATCCTTTTTACTTATGTATGTTCAATGACAATGCAACGTAGTTACCATCGATCTCATCGGATGATGACAGCGAGATGTAGGGGCTGGAACTGTCTGATGGCAAATGATAGCACAGTCGAATTTGAGAAAGTTTTTTTTATATAGGTACTTTATATTACATAATTAAGATGATTTTGATCTAAAGATGGAGCCGGAATATTGCCACTGGAACTCTTTAGTAATGGCAACTGCAAAGATAGTCGTATTTAGGCTCGGTTTTTTGGTTTTCATGAGTACCTTTCATAACAAACGATAAATCTTGTTGTTGTTTTACAACCTCGTTTATTTAAAGTGAAACTTCTTTGAAAACGTCGGAAAAATAATTTCGTGATGCGACTTGTTATGGTCATAGTGAATCAAGGCCCTATTTAGTTCGTAAAAGAGGTAACTGGAAGTTATGACTGTACTAGGCTTGTGTGATTAGTGATGTGTGGGTATCGAAAACCCTTTATTAACTTAATTTTAGGTGATTTTAGGCGATGTCAAAAAACTGAGGTTCCTTGTTCCCTTATAGTATAGTTAACCTAGGTTTATCTGTGCGTACCTACCTAACTTTAGTTAGGCAAGTGATAATTTTACTTATATATAATCTATTTATGATAACAAAGACTTTGGTACATATATAAAATATCAATATTTAAAAGGTGTTGATCCATATAAAATCTGTTTATGATCTGATGAAAATTCAACTCTCACAAATTTTTTCCAACAAATCTCATAAAACCGTAGAAAGATCTAGATAGACAGGTGGGTCTTTCTACATTAATACATCAAATTGTTATCAAAATGACTAAAGAACATAATATACCTACCTATTACCATTTGCCACGCTCAAGGAATGTTACGATCACTTCAAAGTGGCGTTTATCTGTACTCATAAATTACATCATAATTTATTTAACAAGCCATTGATAATAATATGTAGAAGAGAAATTAAGAATGGTCTTTACATTCTGTTGATAACAAGTACTTAAAGTGAAATGTTTTCTAAATTGGTCTGCTACGTACGATCGCTTACGTTTGATGGCATGGAATCTACATTTTAACTGTTAAAAATTTTGAGGAAAGTATAGGAACTTATTTAAGTTACTTTTTGTTTTGATTATTGGTAATGCTTGTGAATTTTGAGGTAAAATAGACGGCCATTAGCCTTAGATTCTAAAAAAAATACTTATTCAAATCCTGGGCATAAATTAAAGTTTCTTTATATTAGAACCTTTAAGACAGAAAATTGAGAATATTTGACTTATATCTTCTTCTATATACCTTGGTAAATATTGTGTTTATATACCTAATAAAATCACCTTAGTTAAACTTAAAGTTAAATATTTTATTACAAGTTAAATTTGACCTTTATGTGTGGTTCTTTTTGATGTTAATAAAATTGCAGTAATCATGAAAGCACAAACAAAATTTCGCCTTTCGCAGCTTCTTAGTCTGGTATAGTACGCAGCAAACTCCTCAGTAGCATGCTGTCTGATTATGGAATAAAAATAAGATACTTGGTGTACACTGTACATATGTATAGTATGCAGCTCGAAACATACCTATATCAATAGAACGAATAAATAAATCGAACAATCGATCGAGCAAAAAAAAAGAACTCGGACAAACCGTCACGTTCTGTCCCATCTTCCGTGCGGCGGACACGTCGCGTTACAGAAACATCAGTGTCCATACAAAAACAGGGTACGGCTACAACAAAAGAATTCGCGGGGTGCATTGTGTCGGGCCGCTACCATCATTTGTCAACACGCTTCGCCGACGGTCCCGATCCTCTGATCAATTCTGCCGAACGCGGGGCGGATTTAACAGCATTTCGGATGGCGATCGATTAAAATTTTATGTAAGTATAGTTAGGTACTTAGGGCCACAGAGAAGATAATATAAACTAGAGAGCCAATGAAGGAGAAGCAGGTACGCCGCGCTCCGCAAAGGAAGCTAGAGCAAATGCTCTAACATTTTCAACAATAACTTTGCTGGCATCCCAATTATATTTTTTACAATAGTCCTAAATTGTGAATTTTGAAAACAGTAACAAAGCAATAACATGACTAAAGGCGTTTAATACATTTCGTTACGTTGATGAGTATTTTAATGAGTGAGGAATAGTTTTGTGTACTAAAATCAGTCGGCGACACTAGTTTTAATATTAAACTAAATTGATGTCCCTTCTATCTGTTTTGTGCTTAGGACAGTATCCCAGAGAAGTACAACTCGGTTTCCGATTAAGTTTGCTCAACTTTTATAGAGGTTGTAAGTATTGAATCCTTTCCATTCTACATATTAAGGGAAAGCGCCTTGAGTATAGATGGGAAATCAACCGGGTTAAACCCGGTGCTTAGCTATTAAAACCCGAAAAACATTCATAAATGCCCAAAATACTGGGTGTTTAACTGTTTACTGTTTACTTGGTGTTTAAACCAAGCATAGAATTCAAACTAGGTCAATTGCCATCCACAGTTCTGATTCGAACTAAGGGGCAAAGTAGTTTTAAATCTGTTTGTTACGCTTTCGCGCCTTGATAACTCAACCGATCATCATGAAATTTTTCATACAAGTGGTCAGGTGTACGGAAAAACACATAAGATTATTTTTATCCCGGAATTCTCGTGGGAACTTCAAAATATACCCGGGTGAAACTGGGGGGAATAGTTAGTTAAAAAATAAAGATAAAAAAATAAACATGTAGTAGGTACTAGTAAGTAGTTAGTAACTTCGGAAGAGAGAAATAACAAATGTGGGTGTCTACCTAAGTAGGTAGATACACCAACTATTTTTTTGATGTCGGCTATTTTCAAGGGCTGGCACTAACCTAAAAAAATTGGTGTGTCTTCCTTACTAATATAGGTTTTTCTTGTCATTGGTACTCATCACTTTCTACATTAAACTACTGAATCGATTCTGATAAAAAATATACAGTTCCCTAACTTGAAATATTAAGTATATTACATTTTTCTTAAAATTTTTGACATATTAACCAAATTCAAATTATTAGTTCAAACCATCTTCTAAGAAATATGACGGATCATGTGTTAAAGGTCATTCAACGCCTCTTACAGCCGCTGGCGCTTTATTCAACGCGAAAACTCATATTTTAAGTTTTTTCTGTATTTTATCGGAACATATTTTTTATTTATTTATATATTTATTTCTTAGATACATGTAAGCATGAATGATTGACGACTAAATAATCCGATTTAAGAAACATTCTGTATAAATTGCCGGGAAAGATTTTTACTCCATAGAATTTGCCCCAGATTGGAAACTTTACTTAAATAGCATTTTAGTAAATATTATCCCACCAAAAACATTTTCATGTAAAATGATGCCAAGACGAGTCCATATGACTGGCACTGTCAAAAAGTTATCAGATCTCATGTAGAGCCAAGTTTATAACTCTACACACCCTAACTCTACAAGGCCTAACTTCACAAAATCTACATCTTAGTCAGAATATGTGGCTTGGCCATTTTGAAGTTAGGCCTTGTAGAGTTAGGGTGTGTAAAGTTATAAGCTTGGCTCTACATGAGATCTAATAACTTTTGACAGTGCCCATCATATGAACTCGTCTTGGCATCATTTTATATGAAAATGTTTTTGGTGGGATTTCATTTCTTTTTGTAAGTCAAAATTACGAAATTCTCATACACACTTCCATCCCCTAGTTTAAGGGGTTGGGGGATAAAAGTTACAAGTTTTATAATTTGTTTGTTGTTTGTGTACCTACTAATACTAGCTTACATGCCAAATTTCAGCTTTATAGGACTTTAGGAAATACCCTAAGAATTTTGATGATCATCAGTGAGTCAGTGACGAAATCAGGGTTTTTTAGATATCAATAAAATCTAAAGTATAAGAGCTATGCAATTAAAATTTTATATGTTTGATAAATCCGCTATTGACAACATATCTCAATAAATTCGTTTATCTGATATAATCCGAACTCAAGTTATAATGGTTCAAAAAAACGACGAAGGGCTTCGAGAAAAGATAGATAGTGCTCCCGCTTCGCTTGGCTCGTCTTGGCGAGAGCACTACCGTGCCCCCAGATAATCTGCACATTAATCGAGTAAAATAGCTAGGAAACCGGAATTTCTTTTACTGTCAATGATTATTCTCCATGCTATAAGTAATAATTATCTATAAAATAATAATATAGAAAAATATAGCGTTAACGTTAACTAAGAATAAATTAATCTCGATATTTTTTGCAGTATGTATACAATTTCAGTTTACGTTAAAAATATTTTAAAGCAATTTGAGTAGATTGTTACTTTTATAACTCAAAAACACGATATTATAATATTATAGGTATTGATAGAATATAATATTCACTCGCAAACAAGTGCATCAGCTTATGTAACCAGATGTATTCAGTCATGAATAAACTTTTCATACCCCAGGATAAAGTTGAAAGTCAATTGCCTCACTTTTCAGTTACCTACTTATTGTTCGTTTTGTTTGTTGGTACGTATATATAATTTCAACAGCGTTTTCTTACAATAATTTAATAGGTGCTATTATAAAGCGGTTTGACGCCTCGGCAAAATACTTACCTACCAAGTTATAAATTTATAATGACTCAATTTATAAGCATTATGTTATTTTTTTATTTGTATCCTGGGTAATTGCGAAGGCTACTGTTTGAGAATTTATTAATGAAAAACAGTCAAAGTAAAGCGTTTATCCAGTTTGAAATGAATTTCGAAAAACGTTTTTATTGAACTATACAACGTGTTAATGAATTAACTAAAAACTAGAAAGTAGTTTGCTCAGAATCGACTAGCGAATCGATCGCACCATGTTTTAATATAGGTTATATTTTTTCATTTTTACTAGCCCATGTCTAAATTATTTATAATACAATATTTGAGACATACGCCGCCCGCAGAAAAAAAATTCGAACCGGTAGGCGCGGTCGTAGCGCTTGGAATTTCGTAGATAGGTCACCTCCAAACTAATCTTGAATAACTTTTAAAGTATAAATTTTTTCGACATAAAATATATTTTAATCATATTATTGTTTATTTTTTTAAATGGGGTGTATTAGGTTTTCAGTTAATTCATTAACACGTTGTATAATATGTTTATTTTTACTCAGTTAAATATTAGTTATTTTCCACATATTTGCCCGCGAGTATTTCGGAACTCCCTCAGAAACTTCTAACATATGTACATAGCTATTGTGTGGTGGAACAAATATACAGTTTGAATATGATCTTAATCGAACAAGTCGTTCATCACTTACAAAATAATTATTAACAGAAGCACCAACTGCTAATTATTAATTAAAGCCGGTCTAATGAATCCTGTCACTTAAAAAATGTGACAATTTTCAAAATCCTACAGTTGTAAACACTGATGTTACGCGGAAAATTGGACTTGATACTTCTACACTAATATTGAAAGGACTTATCTAATAGGTATACTACTATGTTTCTTTGTATGTGTAGGGGTTAATGAAATTACTGAACCGATTCTTATAATTAGCTCTTCAATACCAACATTCTAAAAATGACCGTTACCTACCTATTTATTATGAAAACTGAAAATATGATAAAATAACTATGACGAACCGATTGGCGTACTAGGTCACCTTGCTACTACTAATCAAAAGGTTCCGGGTTCGATTCCCGGTGGGGGTGCACTTTGCGTGATGAACACAGGGTTCCACTTTCCAATCTGGGTATGTTTATATATCTGTAGTAGGTTTAATATAGGTGTATACCTATATAATTTTATGTAGTAGGTACTAGCTGTACCGCGTGGTTTCACTCGCGATAATTTCGGAGTTCCCGCTAAGTTATTCATAACAAACAAACAAAAATCAAATCTTTCAAATCAAATCAAATCAAATATACTTTATTTATTATTATATTATATTATATTATAATATTAGTATAGATACAGATATAGGTACCACGTTTGCTTGGTTTCCATGACACAAGCTTATAATAGATTACTGTGGGATCAAGTACATCTGTGTGTTGTGATTATTAATATTAACCATCCTCCATCCCCATTCCTCATATACCTACTAAACTAAGCTAGAATTTTGCTTCTAGTACTTTAAACTTTCAAAATTACATTACCCGATCCACTAGACTGACTCTACATATTTATTTATTTAATTAAACTTTAGCACATCATGATACAAAAGGCGAACTTAACGCCACAGTGTGGGGATATTTTTATGTCTCTGACTATATATCTTGGTTATTTAGTATATCAATGTAGAGTAAATATAATTTTCTTATTGGACAGGTACGTCGCAAAAATAGACAACTTTTATCCAATCTAATTAGGCCTCTAGTTACCTATTGTTTAGACGAACGTCAATTTTACTTTCAATTGTGTATGATAGGTGTAGTTTGCGATCGGTTCGAGTGGAAATGGCGTTGGAATCGGCGTCAATGTCACTTATGTGTTTAACCCGGCGAGTGGATGGAGGAAATGATGGATGGCTCACCGACTGGGCCGTTTCTGTGCGGGAGAAACGCGGTATTTAATATAGAGCTGCGAGATACTTTATGAGTGTTTTTGTGATAAATTAAAAATAATTTTCTTGTCTTATTTAAATAATAGTTAAATTTAATATTATATTATTACATTAGCCACAGTAGTAGCTGGTTGCCCATAGTTTACCCACGTGAATTTTAAGATTACTTCGAGAACTCTGAGTTCGTGAATGAAGATATAGTTCGTGTATCTATATATTAGATAAGACTAGATAAGATTAAGATTAGACAATATATTTTAATTTATCTATAGAAATAACAGTAAATATAAAAAAGTGGGTGCTAGTTTTAGCAGCTCTATACGGATTCAATTTTCCTACCGTACCTATACTCAGCCGAGACTCGAGACCCTCAGTGCGAACCAAATTCCAAATTGTTTTTGACTGACAGCTAAATGTAAGTATTGTTCGAGTGACGCACCACAGCCCGGCCCCTTTCTATAATTACATCTCTACAAACAACATTGGAATAACCCTCTCGCTCACTTTTCGGGGCTTCGCAAAGATATTTCAGGTTTTGTTACAGCTTTTAGACTAAAATTGATTTTGAGAGTAGGTACATAAATGTAGGTTTTTATTTGGTTGTGGTTACGTTACAAGTTATAAATACCTAGTGCTTTTAATTTTTTGAAGTTGGTGTTTGAGGATAATATTAAAACTATAATAGCTGACCAACAAAAACTAGCGAGTGTACCTACAAAACTTTATATTTCTAACGATTTTTTTTTTGAGGATTTTTTATATATACAATCCTTATTTTTTATCTATGCTAGATACATAATTTAAAAAAGTCCTGTTTTCAGTATATCTTCTCAATTTTTCTTATTATTATTTTTTTTTATGTCATAGGGGGCAAACGGGCAAGTGGTACACCTGATGGTAAGTGATTATCGCCGCCCATTGACATCTGCAACACCATTTTTATGGTCATTAAATTTTATTTATTCAAAATTTGTCAGATTTTACCCAAAATCTCATAAACGCTTGAACGTTCAGACGTCAAGTCAAATAGGATCAAATAGTATTTTGTATGAAGAATGGTGATACCTATTATTAAACATATTGTGTGTCAATCAAATTTTCTATTTACTTTATCCTTACATAATAATCTCGAAATAATTTATGCATAAAAACTCCCTAAAAAAATTGTTTTTGTTTCAGAAAACGACAGATGCTGATTTGGTGCTAGTATAAACTAAGTTAAATGTAGTAGCGAGTCTACAAAGTATCTTTAATATTTTAAAAAACAATATTAATATCTTAAAAATAGTGCAATTAATGAGTTTTATTTATATGCATTACTATACCTACCTACTGAATAAGTAGGTACATCCTGTTCCTACATTCTTATATAAGTAGTTACTCTATATTTCTTTATTTAAATGCCTCCTAGCATAAGGTTAAAAACAGGACCCAAACGAGGGAAGTCGAACCAGCAGCCGAATGTGATCGTGACTGGGAAGCTGTAAAAGAGTAGGTATTTTGAGATTGCAAAATTATCGCTACAGTGAGAATTTCATGCAGTAAAGAAAAATATTTTCGCAAGCTGTCTGTATGTTTTTGGTATTCGGTAGGTAAGCAGTTTGGCGGTCGGTAAGGGCGAGTTCACAGCGTTTGACAAGGGGGTGACAGTTTGACTAATGACGTTAAACGTCATTCGCTTTCTAAAGTCGAGACTTTAAGTGAAGACGAATTAGTGATACTCAACGATTGGAATTCGTGTTAATAAATAGCTTAGATAATTAGAGTATAAAAGAATTTCGGCAAATGTTTTCTTTGACTTTATTCGATTTTGATGCCGATAAGACTTTATACAATATGATACTTCTGAGGTAGGTACCTTATCTATGTTTGAACCTTCGAATCTAAATGTACTATAGCAAAACTGTTGATTGACTGTTTGTTTGTAAGGCAACTCGCAAAATCTACTGGCCGAATTTGAATGCAACTTGAAAGAACATACATAGTTTACCGTTGACCTATACAGTTTTAATATTTATATTTAGCTAAATAGAATAAGTTCCTGAGGGAATCTTAAAAGAGTACTTACTCGGGAAATAACTCATTATAGGACTTTATACGTTTACTAGCTGTGCCCCGCGGTTTCACCCGCAGCGTGAGTTTCGGAATTCCCGCAGCAACTTTCAATTTTCTTCAAAACACACTTTCCATAGTTTAACGAACTTTTTAATTTCTCTAAGATACTCAAGCCTTTTTAATGGTTGTTGCAGCAGAATAAATTTAACAAAAAAAATGCTTTATGTAAAATTTTAATTTCTCTTAGACTACAGCCTTTTTGATGATTGTGAATATGTAGGAACGTCCGTTACGCGCAAAAAGTGCCAAAATTTATGATATATTTATTTTATTTATTTTTTATTATAAAATATTTCTTATTATATATTATTTTAATATATTTATTATTACCTATATATTTTATTATGATAATTAACAGTACAAGTACAACAATATGCACTGCCTTGTTTTCTTCGGTTGAGTACAGCGCCATCTATTGTAGGGTTAACAACTTGGAGTTTACCTGAACACAGTGGCGCCACTATGCTTTTCACGTTCTGGTAAGTAAGCAAAATATCGTAATCGAATATCGTTCACTAGAAGTCCTCGGTATTTATATACCAAACAACGTGCAGGATTTGTTCGTTTGCTTGGTATTTTCCCATGTGAGTAGGTAAATGCGTAGGTATAGTAATAAATCACCCATATATATTTTTCAGAAAAATAAAACAAAGTAATATTTATAGTAAAAGAAAGGCTAGAAAAGCGCCATCTTTATTTAATTAAGTCTGAATATTTTCACCTTAACTTACCAATAATTAACAAAAAAATTAAAAATTACTTCCAAAAACATAAAAAGCTAAAAATTACAAAATACTAATTTAATCCAAAAGACAAAAATATACGTACCTAATATTATTATTGGTTTGGCTACCACTGATCGGTTGGGTAGACTACTTGGGTTGTTCTGCTCACGACGAGCTCGTGGGCAGTGGACGGGAGTGGACTTAGCCCATCTAGGTGATCTAGGTACTCCATATTTGGCTTATCACCGACTTTAAATCGATCAGTGGTAGCACAAACCAATGATAATATAACATGTATTTTTTTCTTTTATATTAAATCGGTATTTTGTTATTTTTAGTTTTTAGTAGGTAAGTATAGTGCATTTTTGTGTTTTAGGAAGTCGTTTTTAATTTTTTTGTTAAAATTTTGTTTATTTTTCACTTTTAGGCCAGTCGGTTCGAAATTTTTCTGAGTAACATTAGCCTAATTTGGACTGATCATAACTTTTTACAAAATATTTCTTTAACTGGGATGTTTACTATTGAGGAGTTCTCCTGGTAAATCACCATCAGCTCCACTTCGACATATACATTTTCACGAGCATAAATTGTTTAAAAACCATATTAAAGTTAACCCGTGAAATACCTAAGTATATTGAGTAGTTCCGATGACAATCTGTGGTCTTTATCATCAGTTCCACTTCTCCAAATTTCGCTTTCCCAAAGCGATGACGTGCGATTGACGTAAAAATACTTAAACCGCTATAGGTATGTATATAATTTTTTAAGAGTTCCCTCGATTTCTCCAAGATCCCATCATCAGATCTCGACTTGGTAACAGTGGGATTAACTTGGGAGTAGGTATACCTACACTTAAAGACAAAAAAAAAATCCAAATCGTTCTTACCGTCTTGGAATTTTGTGAACATACATAAAAAAAAACATACAGCTGAAAACAGAACCTCCTCCTTTTTGTAAGTCGGTTAAAAAGAATATGACTGTTTGCATAGACTCTGAGAGTGATCTTTATGTTCCTTTAACTTAGGATTTTTTTTTAAACTTCTAGATAATTTAAGTACCTAATATCTACCTACTGAGTAGGTACACCAGAAACTTTATCTATATAGGTATCTTTTTTTACTAGAAAAATCAGGACCCAAGGACTCAGGTAGGTACATCTGCAGGGAAAATAAAGTAAAAATAATAAAATGTAAGTAGGTACCTAAGTAGGTAACCTATCTATTATTTGAGTAGGTACTTAGTAGTTATTTAGAATCTGGTGTTCTTTAACCCTTAACTGGTATCATAAATTTGACATAGATACGTAACTGGTATCGTGGGGGACGTGCGGCCCCCATAGTATATTTGCTTGTAGCAAGTGAGTTTTAACTATGTACTTGAATAAATGGTCAGTAATAATAAACAGTAGGCTCATTTTATGTAATGAAATAGTTTTTATTAATAAAAATCTTCTTACTTCAATACTAGAAGAGATTACAAAATAGGTTCAACACTTTGGTAATATTTTTGTCTACGTTACAAATATCAATGAAAATTATAGTCTCAAAAGCTAAAATCAAAAATAACATTATTGTACTTAATCGATAATACGTAAACTTAAAAAAAAATAACGTTTCATAATATCTAATCAAAATTTCACAAAAACCAAAATGAAATAAATCACTTCTAATCTAAGAGCTCAAAAACACTTATATGAAACTGTGTTCAGTCTAGACCATTATCACATAGTGTTTTTGTGCTACTATGAACTTTGCAAATGAATTCTGAACAATTATTGCACTTTGTAGCAAATTTCCCATCTTTTTTTTCTACCACATAAGTGACAGCGGCATACAAAAAAACTTACGTAACTGGTATCGTGGGGGCCGCGGGGACTCCAACACGTGCATACCTGGGTCCCAGTAAGTGCTACAGCGCCGAACGTCCGGCACCCGGTGCGAATAGCAACGTAATGAGAAAACTTAAAATGGCGACTGCTCACGATGCTTAGTTTATTATAAAAACCAAGAAAACGTCAACCAAGCCTTTGGTTTTTGCTATATGTACTAGGACTGATATCTGGATACATCGAACACGGACATTGAAATCTTTTCAACAGAAAGGCGAATGCCTTTCTGGCCTAGATATACTATAAGACTGGTTTTTGAATCCCATTCGAATGCATCTCGAACTTGCATGAATTTTTTTTTCAGTCTATTTTAAAGATATATGGCCTACTTAAACAAAGCAAGAAAAAGAAAAAAATATATGCATAAATTAATTAAATAGAGCGTTTCAAAGTTCCTAATTTAGACCTTACCGCCGAAACGCGGAATGACGTCACTAGTTCAAAATTACGCCTTATATTGACAGGGTCATGTGACACTGACAGACAGATAACTTCAATATCCAAAAACGAAATTAAAGTTTAACTGTGTCGATTTACTTTCAAAAGTTCCAATATAGAATCGAAATGCATCTAATCGATGCATTTTAAAGTAAAAAACTTCAGAAAATGGAAAATATGCGTTGACTGTATGCACTTAGTTTCTTTTGCCTTCTCTGAAAGAGGTAAATGGTTCCTAAAAAAAAAAGTGACGTCATGTGTCAAGCTTGGCTGTGATTGGTGTTTCGTTGCAACGTTCCATTTCACAAAATTAAAAGTTGAATATTTTGGAAACTATTGAATTTTTTTTAGTAAATCTTCACGATAACGCGTTTCTAAGGCTCTATTTTTGAAATATTGACACAATTTCTTACTATAAATTTCATGCAAGTACCCTATTACAGGCGTCGCTATGTAGAGTTGTCTGTTATTTAACCCTTTCTGACCTCATCCAAGCAGTCGCCGTGGAGAAATTTGTAAAAAATAATACAACTTGACTTTAAGTGAAAATAAAAAAATAATGAGAAAATAAAATATTATATAACTAAAAACGAGGGTGTAGGTACGTGCAAGAAGTTGGATTGACCTTGATCCTATGTAAATGTTGCACTCGTTGTTAACTCCGTGCGTCACTTCCGGCAATTGCGTGCTAGTCACTTCCGTTAACCGACTGCTAACTTTGAAAATCTCTCTTTCAACTGACTTTATTATAAGGTGTAGAGGTAAGTAGGTAGATACAATATAAAAATTTTACACCAAAAACAACTTGAAAATTATTCTGTTCACGTTTTAAGAAGAAGAGAAAAATAAAATTATAATAATTTTCCACCAACTTTCCATAAAGCTATAAACTTGTAAACTTGCTCGAACAATGTCACCCACCCTCCTTTACAAGTTGCGGGCACCAATCACAGGCTCGGATAACACGCAAAAGGCGCCGCCTACCGCCGCTGCACTACGCATGATTGTGCTGCAGCGCAATGGCCTCACCCTCTCTTGCTCACTTACACTCGTATTAAACGTCAACGTGCAACAAAGACAGCAAGCAAATATTAAGATTACAATGCAAATTTTTATTCATTCGCAAATTAAGCGTTGCATTACATTATAATAAAGTAATTATGTATTATTATGTGAAATCACGATTCGCTTCGACACGACCATGTAGTATGTTCGTAAGAAAGCAATTCATGACTGCGTTATTAGAGATGCGTTCGAAGGCTGAGCGATGTTTGCTTATTATAGGATATTAATGCGTTTTTATTAATCTTTTGTCCAATTTATCTTTATACAATTAATATTACATCATTTGTATTAAGAAATTTCCTCATACATTTATTATTATGCAAACACTTTCTGTAGACCCTTATAGACTCCCTCTATGTCGACAGTCTATATATTACACTGGTTGGTCATACAATTATAAAAATCAAACATCTAGCAGTTGACAAAATCGTCCTGGATAAACTAAAAACTAAACATTCATATATGATACTAATTTTATCTAGATAATAAACAAATAAACTTTTATTTATGTTGGTACCACCTGATTTAGATGAAGTAAGCAGTGAAATTTTATGATAAGTACGTAATTGTTTCCGAAACAAATTTTATTAATTCATTCTATTATTCTATTTGAAAAAATAACCAGATAAACTTAAAAAAAAGAAAAAAACCACCACTGCAAATGATTCTCGTACAAATTTTTATTGTAAGAATTCCGCACAAAATCGAATAAGATTAATGACTATTTTTCACTGTCTAATTAGACCATTTATGTCTTCGTGATGTCCAATAAAACTACTGAATGGATTACAATGAAACATGGCAATAAACAACTAAACATTGTTAACTTGTAGCCTGATACGACATACCTATATCTAATAGGTATACCTATCCCTTTATACGTTTAAGGGTTGAATTTAAAATAAAAATACAAATATACCTAGGTAGTTATTTATAAGAAAAGAAAAGCCCAAAAGCCCAATTTCCATGGCTCTAACCATAAAAATGACGGAACTTCTAAAGACAAAGTTACACCGCCCTCTTCGCGCTCTTAGGGGTGAATTAAAAAAATATCTAAATACCTAGTTACGTATACGCTATAAAAGAACACCTTGTGCCATCGATCTCATATAAAAAGTAGAAACACAGTCCCATACAAAAGTTCACTTAAAAACTGTCCACAATCGTGTTTACGGAGTTAGTTATAGTTGGTTGGTATTACAATAGTACTTACCGAAAATATGAAATTTCGTCCTTTTTAGGGTCCTTGATGTATAAATTTTACAATTTTTAAACGAGCACGAATGCGACATTAAGTGCACCCAAATGTTCAAGTGGGCGCTCATTTCATGAGGACATTTTCTGATGCTGATTGTAGATATATCTACTTTTTGTATGAGATCGATGCCCTGTGCCAATTTTTATGTTTGTAAGTTTAGTAGTTTCGACTGGGTGTTGGTATGTCGTTGGGACACTTCCAATAGGTATAGATATATCATAACGATCGATTTTATAGGCAATTTTACTAGAGGTGCCTTTTACATATTTCATTGACAACTGAGTGGAATTGGGCACTTTTAATTTAGTCAGAAGCCTTTTTAAATATTATAAGTATAAGAATGTTATATATCTTTATAATGTAAGTACCTAGGTACTTAGTTTAAATAGGCATCATAAAAATCTATTAAATGAATTTGACTGAGACTTGCAATGCTAATTTCGGTACCTACATTTAAAAAAATCGGAGGAATCACCAAATTCAAACTAGATTATAATAATAAAAATTCTTACTCTAAAAGTAAGAATAGAGCTATAGATATGCAAGCTTCTCCATATATTTACATATGTACCTACCATTTAATAAAGAACTAGAATTTCATAGTTGCCGACTTTGTAAGTGTATGATTTTTTTCCTAATAAGAGCTCTATTATAAGCTGTAACTTCTATTATCTTATACGATAAAGTCGAAGTCAAATACAATAATTTTATTCAAAGCTTGCTTAGAAGTTTAGCTCTTTTTGTTTTCAACAAAATCTCAATAATTATATAGGTACTACATACATATACCTACTATGAGAGAACCAACAAAACACTTCAGTCCTCCACAGTTTCCGAGTGCTATTACCGGAAAGAACCCGCCCAAAAAACTTCGTATCGTATTATTATTATTAGGTTCATTTTATACCGGAATTCTCGCAGGAGCTCCGAACTACGGGAAACAACCAGTATAATTATTTTATATTTTACTAATGATGCCAAAAAAAATCCACTTGAAGGTAAGATTCTGCAAATTTCAAAAAATATTTATTTCCAAAAATATGTTAGGTATCTAAACATCATAATATTAAAAACAAATAAATTACCTTTTCTAAACTTTAAGTCATAATATCTAATCGATTCTTACTGTAGAGATGGGTAGAGTCACCCTTGAGTCGTAAATTATTACGAACTCGAGTTGTGGTGGCCCATGGTCACATATACGTAGATTTGTATGTGTGCGTCTGTCGTCGCGTGACCTGTGAATAATTAAGTTGTAATAAATTTCATGGCCTTTGGGACCCGGCAAGGTGTCTTTTGGGATATGTTTTTATTAAAAAAACTTAGAATATTTTATGTAATATACGTATGATTAGCAAATAGTTATACCTACTAAAGTATGTACATATGTATATACAGCTAAGGTATTTTCGATCAACAAAAACCGGTCACATCAGCGCCTTTGTCTATACATTTTATAATTTACAAAATTATCAATAAATTGTTATAGTAAATTTATTTCAAGAAATTATCTTATCAATGTTCCATGGATACTTATGTATTTAGAATTGCAGATAAAGGTCTCATTTCGGTGTTTACGGACTGTAAAAATAGTCTGCCTACACCTATGAGAAACAAGCGTGAGTTAATATAGGTATTTATTTTTCATTAAGAATCTTATAGTTTAATAGGTACAAGGTTTTATTTGATTCTCAACTTTTTATGCGTAAGTATTCCTGACTCTATACCATTTCAGACACAAACGGTTATTGAGAGTATATCATAATCTTTTAGCATCAAGTGTATCTCGATATGACACTTTGATCGTTAACGTCAAAAAATAAAAAAAATAAATCAAAATATATTGGTATCATATAAATTCATTAAATCATTAAGTGCCAGAAATTAACTGCTTCGCAATCTGGAGGAAATTGAGACACGTATAGGATAAGTTGGCTAAGTTTTCATTAAATAATTTTAGACATTTGCAGACGTAGCACCTAATAAGATAAAGAAAATTGATAATGATGATTTTGAGATGTTGAACCGTTGTGAATCAATGTATAAACTCCGATCTAAATATTGTATCCACAGTCTATGAATATTTAGTAAAAACTCAATAACTTACCTATATTCATAAGTTGTTGATTTACCTTATTTACCTTACAGTGCCACTAGTTGCAAAAAATTTTTCTAAATTATCTGACAATTGTTGAATACTTAAAATACAAACTAATAACGTGAGCTCTATATTTAAATTGTAATCAGAGAAGGTAATTATGAGTCCGGTCAAGTGAAACTTAGCGGTTGTTACAAAATACGAAGATAAATGTACCTGTAATATATCAACTGAACAGGGTAACTAATTACTCCACAATTAACAGTAATTAGTAATCAGTCAGTCACATTTACTGGCATATTACGAGTAGAGGTCACTATTTTAATAAAAAGGAATAGTTGTGACAGCAAAAAAATTACAAATGACTAATAATTCGTAGGTATGTCATAAAAATAAGTTAAAAGGTGGTTTATTGAAGGTTCCAAAAAAAAAATTAGCTTTTGAGAAATGTAATTGTATCATAACATAACCTCATGTACGAACAATTGAAAAATAATGTTACTTTGGGAAGAAATATGTTTCGTACTACTTGTACGAAACATATTTATTACTTATAACTTATTACTTATAATAGCCAAATTTTGAATCTCTTTTTTAAGATTTATATTTCAAAAATAAATTCCATATTTTTTACACACCCGTTAACAGAAACATTTAATAATTATTTCAAATTTCGTTTTCTTCACCGCTGTAGTTATGGTACTAGGTTGGTCCATTAGGCTAGTTTCCTGGGTAAAAAAATCGAAATTCTATTTAGTCCGTCAGTTAGATAATAAAAAAATAAAAGACACGTATTTTTTGCTTCTTTAAAATAATGGAAATATGCATAGATAAAGCGCATTAAAGTTTAGGGTGGGGGACTCGTGATGTCACAGCTCGCTATAACGTGCGAACAAACTGTAGCGAGGCGTGACGTCATGTGAAATTTCGACTTGATATATCTCCGTTATTTTTGGTTACATAAAAAAAAATACGTGTCCAATATTTTTTAATAATCTACAAAACGGACTAAAAAAAAAATTTAGGAAACTAGCCATTTATGACAATTGACATTTACATTTATGTTACGATGTTTGTGACGAGTGTGCACATTGTTGTGATGACGTACCTATAATTATGTCTTATATTATAATCCTTAATATATTTTATGTCTTGATTATATTTAGTGTTTAGTCATTGTACTGATTGTAGAGCTCAATAAAGTATTTTTCGTTCATTCATTCATTATTATACTCTATCTATCTACATAATATGACTTCTGAAACCATCACATAAACGAACAAGAAATATCACATTTTTGTACGCACAAATATTTTATGACAACTTTTTGAGTTAATTTAGCTCTTATAGCATTCCCGACAAAGCTTTTTAAAAGTTATTTCCGTCCTCAAACCATATCATGTCAACTTTGAATAGATGCGAAAAAACCAGTCAGTATTTTTGTATAGGTATGTTAATATTTAAATAGGTATGTACTTGCTTTTATTTTAAATATAAATACTAGCGGTTTCTTTTTACATAAAAGGTATACATCGACGTAGGAAAATGAATTTGCTGTAAACCTCAAAAAATAAAAAAAAAGCGTTTAAATCAGAAAAAAATTCTAAGTTGATTGGTCTGGGTCCCATATTTTCAAGACGAAAAATAAAATCACTTACCTACGTCGTAAGTTTTGGCAACAAGTGTTTTCTTGCTGTACCTAAGTCTACCAAAATCGAGTGCCTGTATCTTTGACACATTTATTACTTATGCTTACGGGATATCTTTATAGTTATTTAATGTTTAAGAAGGAAATATAAAAATACGTTTTTAAAATCATGTTCCTACGATGTATAAGTTTGTCAGTAATTATTTTTTTTCTGATTTCAGAAAAACTTTTGGGCTCTGGTGAATATTTCATATTTTGAAGCTTATCTACCTACGACGACATAGGTAGTACTTGATATATTGATAGTATATTAGTTACTTAACTATTAATAACATGCACTCGTATACGAATTACATAGCCATATAGGTACATCTTATCGTAATTTAATTAGTCAGCCATTTTAACTCTTGATATCCCCGCTCATTACTTATAGGTACGTATACCTCAATGCATGTTCTTTTTATAAATTAATGGAAAAAAAAAATCAACAGACAGAAATTTTAAATTTAAAAACTTATATATCATGTGAATTGGTGGTAGGTAGGTACATACAATTTTTTAATCATGCCTCAAGCCGCGGTTGCATGTCATTTGCGAATCGTGATGCATACGTTGTGTCCGGTACCGGGGAACGATACTAAGTACACTGTAATATGATAGACTGTGACACTAACATAATGTATTGCAATGTTAATAATAATTGTATTTCCTGCAAAAAATCCTTGAGTAGTAGAGTACTCCTGTGCTATAAGCACAGTGTAGTAAGTTAAATTGTATGTATCTTTTAGTGTAAGTTTAAAAAATAAATACTCAGTTACTAACTTTAGCAAATTAGTAATACATAATATTCGAGTGTAAGGAATATTATAAAATTTAAATGATCAGAATCACCAATTTATCTACCTTTAGATACAACCTAAAATGTCAATTCGTTTTATTAGGTATTTAGCTATATATGTTTGTATATCGTATTTTAAAATCAAAATTATATGAGAATATATTACTAGATTTTATAATAAGTAGTTATATAACTAGTACCTACTTCAATTTCAAATGCGTCGTCAAATTGTATACCCACTCATGATATTATAAGAATTAAGCTCTACATTATTTTCATATGAACTCTACTATTACAAAAGTGCTACAAATAAGTAGTTACGTTACGAATTTATTTTAGTATCTATGTATTCCTAATTTCCTATGTAATATTAAATAAACTAAAATTTGTAACTTTTTTTAATAAATGAAACAACTAATCCACACGAAAAAAAAATTTATACATTGATTTGTTTAGTTTAAATCGAATCCTCAGCTACAAAACGCATCCTAATTACGCAAATCACGATAGTCAACCTGCATTCAAGCGGCAGCGGGCGCGAGAGCGGGCGCGGGCGCGCACACGTGGTGGCGCGGTGGCTCTAGCGCTCAGGTGCGCCCCGCCCCGCGCACGCCTCGCCCCGCCCCGCCGCCGTCAGGCCGACGTCGCGTCAACTCCACTCGGGCGAGTCGTCTCACCTCGCGACCAGACGTGCGCCGCACTCGACGCCCGAACGCCGGGAAAACACGAGCCGTTTTCCGCCTCGACGGACCGCGCCGAAGTTTTTAACGGGGAACGCGTACGTCGCGAACCTTTTAACGAAAGTTGATTTTGAGTTTCTATTTAAATTGTTCGAAGGAATTTGTTTTCTTGTTCTTTTTTTTTCTTAAATATTCGTAGTTTAAAAATCGAAAATTAAAAAGAATTAATATTTGTCCGATGATGAATCAATGAAAAATTGATATTTGTGAAAAGTGTCTGCGAAACATAAACTTGTGGGATGTTTGTGATTGGTATACGAATCTCTCGGTTGTGATTTATTGCAACATTTTCACCAGCATCGTTTGTTTGTTTTGCTTAGAAAAGATTTTTAAAGTGAGTATAATATTTAGTTATGACCTACTTTATAAATAGGAGTAAGTTCCAGTTCGTCTTTAAATTTCAAGCATTTGCCTATTGAAAATTATATCCCATTGATGCAAAACAAAGCTCTACAATAAAGCTCTGTGGCGTAAAATCAAAGCGTAGCGCACTAAATCTCCCAGAACGGTGAGGATTTCAACTGTCCACTTGTCACAGAACATTAAAAGTTATTGAATCCTATGATCACGGTGTCTTAAAGGCTGTAGAGTAATATCAGGGAGCGTTGAACTCTATAATCTACATTAAATAGGTAGTAGTTATTGCAAATTGCGTTAAGTAGTTTAAAAATGACACAAACCCTTTTGAAACCTTTGTAAAAAAGTTTTGAAGAGTTTTTTAAATGCCATAATTAACCTGATTTCGAACGCTTATGATCAATTTTATATGTAATCGATTGATAATAAACTTGGTCAGTATCGGAAGAGATAATATTCTTATGTGTTGTGGGTCCTATTTACCTAATTTAACCATTATTTTCCATTGAACGAAAAGTAATAAATTTAGGAATTAGAAGTAAGCTAAAGTGTTTATTTTATTTAAGTGATATCTTGCATTTCATTAAGCTAGAAGAGTGCTACCTATATCACTTTTGAGGTAAACGTGAGTTTATACTTATACGTATGTATACATAATCTATACTTTAACGTTATAAAGATGAAAAGTTTGTTTGTTTGATTGGTTGAACGCGCTAATCTCCGGAACTATTGGTTTTAATTGAAATATTCTTTGTGTTAGATAGTCCATTCATCGAGGAACGCTATAGGCTATATCACGCTACGACAAATACCAATAAACAGAACAGCAATTAAAAAATGTTGCAAAAAGCGGGAAAATTATGCCTTTTGAGAGCTTCTCAAATTAACGCGGATAAAACCGAGGGCACGGATATAAGATGTTGATGTTCATACAATATGATTTTTTTATTTATTTAAAGAACTTTATTGCACATTTATGTACAAAAGGCGGACTTAATTTCTAAGGCATTCTCTACCAGTCAACCTTTTGGCTAGGGGATAGTTTATGATTCCTCTTGATTAAGCTTTAGTAGGTATAGATAGTAGGTAACTTAAGTATATATTTATGACATTTATTATAGAGATCATATTGTGATTAGTTTATTGAATCTGATGTCACATATCATTGGTATGTACTCTAATGTATCTGACTCAATACTTCCAAAAGTTTTTACAGTTATCAGTAGATTTATACTATTAAATATGATTTTTAAATATTAATTAATACTGTTTTGCGGTATTGTAATCTCTTAATATCGCGGATTAAAATAATTAGGTGACCTGCAGTTTAATAGTTAAATGTCTTATTTAACTAAGTATGGGTATTTTAGAATAATAACCTAAACTTAGATAGGTACCTACCTCTAGATCAATTGACTGTCACTAACTAAATTAATGAGATTGTACCTACCTATCATTGATTTTTTTCTAAATTAGGTTAAATTGTAAATTCCTTATTGCCTGAACACTGATACAGTATACTAATATACATACTTATATTTCAGTACCTATTTACCAATAACAATATTAGTTTTAGTAAAACGAATGATTAAAAGAAAACTGGCCAATATCCCATTTCCATGTCATAAAAACTTAAACGATGCACGACACAATAAAAGCTATCAAACAACCGAATTAAAATTATAACAGACACGAGTATCACCCGGTCTTCAAAGAACGGCTGAGAATGAAATTTCTTTAGAGTACAAAAAAATAAAATAAAGAAACCAAAGAAAAAAGTAAACAAGAAGCGGCAATGAAGTCGTACGGCCCATTTAATGTCGACCGGACGGGAGTCACAAAAATTTACTGAAACTGAAATAAACTGAACACATCTGTGTATGTTTGTCATCCGATGGTGTAGCATTGCAACAATCACATCGGGTTTATTAGTTTTATAGCATTCTATAACAGACTTCCAATAACAATTTTATTGTTCCTTTCTCTTTTCATTGTCGATTATTTTATCAACTATTAGTATCTATCTATACTAATATTATAAAGAGTTAAAGTTTGTGAGTGAGTGAGTTTGTGACGTTGTAGGGGGTAATCTCTGGATCTACTCAACCGATTTTGAAAATTCTTTCACTTATAGGAAGCTACGGTAGTCCTGAGTGACATAGGATACTTTTTGTCCCGGAATCCCTACGGTAACTCCGAAATTACCGCGGGTGAAACCGCGGAGGAACAGCTAGTTAAAAATAAAGGCTGATTTTTAATCACCAACTGTTTCTGTTTAATAAGTTTGGGATATATACAGACTTCTAATAATTTGAATAAACGATTCTAGATTTACCTAGGTAATTATATATTTTCCAAATGGGTGACTCTTACGCGATATTTGCCACTGACTAAATAGATTTATGATGATACTTAAACAATTTTTTGGACATAGATGCAGGGTGATTGATATAACTATGATTTTCCTAAGTAGATTGTACAGTTACAGTGTTATTATCTGAGGTGCATAAAGGATTTACACTACGTTAAATAAAAATAACACATGCAATAAATAAACGTAACATTCATATTATTATACCTCCTCTCTTATATCACAGCTAAAGCTATTATATATCACTCAATAGGTATGTGTACCCATACGTTGTATAGTAGTAAATTCATTACCCACTTGAATAGTGTAATTGCTTAAAGTTTATTAAATAAATATGTATATTACCTTATCTTTCATACCTACTTTTTTTTAAATTATCATTACTTACTATAAAAAGTCAGTAAAGTTGACTATTAGGTAGTACTTAGTGTGAGCCTTATCTGTTATTACTTATTTCCTTATTCTAACAAACGTTGCTTTAATTGCTTTAATTAAGTCGTATGATACTAATTGGATACTTATCTATCTATATCCATTATAATATATAATAGCATAAAACGAAGTCGCTTTTCTTCAAAACTACGCTGCGGGTTTTGATGCGGTTTTTCGCTATAATTTAAAGAATTTCTTTCTTAAAGATTATTTTTGTATTAATAGTTTAATCATTAAAGCAAAAACCAATCATCAATCAATTCTCTTTCACGATATTTAAAAAGTAAGTTTGATTTTTATGTTAAATATGCTAACATAATTATATTAGTAAAGCTCCGGGTAATTCACCAAAATACTTATAACATTAATAAAAACAAAAATGTTCAAATTATATATGAAAAGATTAAAGTTACACTCAATTTTCATTTTACCGAAATTAACTATAAATTAAATATCTACCAAAAGATGGCCCGCAAAAATTCTCACATTTGTCATTTCATGCGTAAACGCGATAAATAAATCCGTGTACACAATGACTGCTAATTTGCTCGTAAAGACGTATGCACAGAGATCAGTCCATAAATCGGCTGAAGTCACATTCGGCCTACCGCTTACACCCATAAACCTCTGCGGACACTTTTATAGCCCTACCACGTGGCGGAGACGGGATTTTTTCGGCACTTGACTCGACATGTGTACTACGCTTTATAAGAACATGCCTGATAATAATTTATTGTTTTAGAATAGACCTCCAATGTTGCTTCCGCAAGCGTAGCGTATTCAAAATCCATTCATAAAAAGGATCGTGTCCAAAATTTACATCAACTTATTTTTTGTATTAATCTTTTTTAATTAGTTGAATCTTAAAGATTTCGATTAAGCAAACCTTTTGTAAATTTAAATTGCAATTTCCATGTTTAAATTATAAGCATAAGAAACTTGGTATGTTACGTGAGCTCGCATTCAACGTTTTCTATCACATTCATCATACATAACAAGACATCGCACTTGACCAACTAATGTGCCTCATTTTATCACAGGTCCATCAATCAAACTCCACTTCGCGAGCACAATTGAAACGGAACGTGAACATCAGTAGCACTTAACATGTCCGAGTAGACTGCCCACCTACTGGAAAGATGAAAAGCTGTTATTAAATTAGAGAAAAGAAGGAACGAGACCCGCTGTTATCGATGAACGACCTAAATTACAACGCAGGAATGAGTTCCTATCAATTCGTCAACTCCCTAGCGTCCTGCTATGGGAACCAAATGCCAGGGCGCACAGGAACTCCCGTCGAGCAATCCGGGCACCCCGGGCTACCAACGCCCGGTGCGGATTATTACAATCCCAATGCGGCTGCCTCGACTTACCCAAACACTTGTTATTCACCACCACAAGTTGGGCATCATTATCCGCAACACCCGTACGCAACGCCAGCATCAGGAGCACACATGCAACCGCAAACTATGATAGACTACACCCAGCTACATCCACAGAGGCTCGGTAATACAACGAGTCATATGCATCAACACTCGAACCCTAGCCCTGGTGCGTTATCACCTAACTTATTGCCGAACCCAACCAGTCAAGCTGCAGCAGCTAGTTGTAAATTTGCGGACTCGACCTCTACAACGGGTGTGGCGTCTCCACAAGACCTTTCGACTTCATCCGGCCCTGGTAGAACGTCGCCCGGATTCGGTAACATTGGCGGACAGAATTCAAGTGGAACAACGAGCACTAAATTAGGATTGACGACTCCAATTGCGTCTCCAGTAGAACACAAAGCGAATGTGAATCAAAATATCTCGAGCCCCGCATCGAGCACATCGAGCAACGAGAGCAATGAGGCTAATAACACTAGTTCAAATAACGCGAAGAACAATAAAACAACCGCCAACGCACAAGCGAACCCTCCGCAAATATATCCGTGGATGAAGCGAGTACACCTAGGACAAAGTGAGTATTCCTCTTTTGAAATAACTTTTTTATTATAAGCATTAAAAATGTATGTGCCCATTAAGTATATCATCTAAAACACTTTTCAAACGACCCGTGAAATCACAAATGACTTAGCTTCGTTTTTCTGAGTAAAATCATCAGCTGTTGCCACGCTTTTGGTAAAAAGGAAATATTTTAACATAACAAAAATAATGCAATCCATCAATCCGATGCCGAGGTGGAGACAAAACAAATTATGTAACTACATATTTATAAAGCGTCCATATTTAGTTAATGTTGGATCGATATAACTGCCTGATGGATGGTGTCTATAATAAGGCATAATGGTTTTGTTCGCGCGCGCTTACAACTGATCATCTGAAGCCGAAGGCTTTTTTCTTCTCTTCTTCCATAATGATGGGGAAAGTGCTTCGTCACAGTGACGTGTGATTTGACGCATCTATCCTACTGGTGTTAACCATGAATTACGCATTTAAATGTTAATCTCTTTTAAATTGAAATTATATTAGTTTTGTTCAGTTGTTAGTAGTTTTTTGGAAATTCAACTTCTCTAAATTATTACAATATTTTGTTAGTTAGAAAATAGTGATAAGTATTTTCAACAGCCAAGATATCACAATTAACGAGAATAGGTAACATTTAAAACAAAGAGTGTGGTTAAAAATATATAGACGCAAGCAATAATGTCATAAAAATTCCTAAAGCTATTTCCATCTCCCTAGAAATAGTTATACAAAAGAAATAAACATACAAACGTCTTAAATAATAATAACCAACATGCAGCTCGGCGAGGCAAAGGACAGGGCGGCCACGTAGACCTGTCACAGTGTGTTGTAGATGTCCACAGATAAAAAGATGTGCAGATGTTGCTACAATGTCACAAGGCACCATTCCGAGAAATTAAAACGAATTACGTATTGTTTCTTTCTACTGTGACCTCTTTGATTTTAATATCTATTGAGTTTCTAATTCCTTTTAAATGTAACTTGATTCAGTTGCAGAGCTGAAATAATTTTTTTTTACACTCGGCTAATAACAGGTGACTCAACAAGTCTTGAGTAACTGAACCGTAGGTACTTAATGGTCGGATCATTGTAATTCAGTTTTGACACATTTTATTTGAACAGTAACTCTTTCCCGCGGTTTCACCCACGTCAATTTAGAAGATTCTGTAGGAATTACAGCTAAAAAGTACCATATTATGTTCTTCTCTGTTGCCCTGACAGCGTGTTTGCAAAATTTCGTGATGATCAGTTGAGTAGCTAAGGCGTAAAGTATCACAAAGTACTTTTTCTGATACTTCCAACATTCATCGTTATATTTAAACTAGTTTACACAAAACCTTGTCAAATTATATATGTACCTACCTAAACCTTCCTCATGAATCACTGTATCTATTGGTGAAAATCGCATCGTGAATAGGACTTCGAACGATTATTATTAAAAATTATTACACTGGTATTTTGTTTGTTGAAAAAGCTTTTATATGGGAAGGAAAAACATATGTTGTGTTGTGAAACCTATGATCACATTGGTACTTAAAGCTGTTCATACTATTAAGACAGCACTGATTTGTGATTGATATTATGACTGAATAGACGTAAACCCACTGTAAATAAAACGACCATAATTCTTTATATTATCACGGACGACAAAGCAGAAACAAGAAAGAGTTTACCAGTAATATCAATGATATTGTAAACCTATCGTTTGCAGTAATATAGACTTAGCTATTATTATGCACAATATTTATCAAAATCTATTTAAAGTAAAAAAAAACTACTTCCTCACGGTTTTTAAAACATTCTGTTGAGACCAGAGTGTTCAGTTTTTAGGTAAGCAGACATGAAATGATGATTTACGTTAAATTTCGTAAGTCTTACAAAGGTCGGTAGGTAGATACGTTCTAAAATAAATTTAAAAACTTACACAATAGGTACGTCTACCCAAGGCGGGTGCTAGCTGCTGGGCCGAGTATGCAAATAAAGTTTAAAAGAGGCAAGAGGTCGCGACCCTTACGTGCTCCGTAGCAATATATCCGTAGCGAAGCGACAGCCCTGCATGCGTGCTGGCTGAGGCTGACGAATGCGGTGCCAATACTTACCACATTATTAAGCACTCCACGTGAGGAGTGTGCTTAAATAGGAGTCACTGGAAATGTTCTGACTTCTAAATAAGAGAGAATTCTGATATAAAGTACAGGACATGAGAGTTTTGTACGTAAGTAGGTATTATACACAAACTAATCGAATTTGTGCCTAAAGATGATATGACAGAATTAGGAATAACATACAAAATTTTGTTTCACCATAGTTAGGTACACAAGTTTCCAATAGGCAACTTCATTATTTTCTATATAATCTACGTAAAATGAAGATGTAAATTACAAATAACGACATGCAAACGAAAGCTAATGAGGTCAAGTAATTATAGTTTTTATTTGAAATAAATACGTTGATTCCAGATTTAGAAAATATTATGCACACAATTTTTTTTTATTAAGTTTATAGTCCTTAAAAAATTGATTAGAAGAGCTAGTTGTTTCATGAAGTTTCACCTACCTTGGGAACTATTTGTACCTAGGTAGAAAATAAAGGATGATGGATGAAGGAATAAAGGATGGAACATAATATCCTATCAGTTTTTCAATTTTTATCCAAATCGGTTCAGTCATCTTTATAAACTTTCATATAGGATAGAGATTAAGCATACCGCAAAGTCAAATCTATATATCGCTTCAATCATTCTCAAATGATAAATAAAATGTTTTAATGATAATGAGTGGTAAACAATACTGATGGTTCTCATGGTCGTGGTGGATTTTGCAAGACTTGACTTTATTTATTATATATATTATATATATAATGCTATTTGCTTGTACACTTTTTGTTTTAAATTTCACTCTATTTTACTAAGCTCAGATCAGTAAATTCTCCAATCTAGAGTTATTTTAGTTGAAAAAACGTTGACATTTAACTTTTTTAACTTTACTATACTTTTTTATAACACAATAAAATATAGTCTATAGAGTTAATATAGTTAATCTGAATATTCGAATGACTAACCTAACCCAACTTGCTCAGATATGTTTCCTTATTCAGATAAAGAAAAATTTACTTATAAATAGAGAGCATTTAGTAATCCCGAATTAAATTTTAATTATATCTAAGACACTAAAGACTCAGATCGAATCAAACGTGGCCCAACCTGTTGTACTAGCGGCTATTAGTAAATAAATAACAAAATTAAATTCCAGTAAAGATTAGTGGCCGCGTCAGTGTTCGCTCATAAATAAATCAAGCGGGTCGGACGCTGCGACCGAGGTAAATTATGACTCAAATATTATTATGCCAAAGGTATGCTCCGTATGTTCAGTTGCATCTAATGGGCCGGTGTTGTGTCCAACTTTTTTATTTGATTTGTAATTAGCTTTATTATTATTGCAGTCGTCAGCTTTATCTGATCTGGTCAGTTAAAGCATGACGCTAATGTTCATGTTTGAGTTTCTTACTAACGTAAGTTATTACTGTTTTTTAACATCTACTCTACAAAAGTAGAGATAGAAATTGTATGTCTTTATTAATGGTATAATTTTTATGTAGCGATGATAAAAAGGTTCTTAATTTCTTGTTCCTTTTTTATTTCTACTTGGCTATGGTTAATACACCACCTAGTTATGTATATGTATATAGTAACAGGTAATTTCGGTCATTCAACCGTATGCAAAATACTTCGGCTGCAGAGCAAAAGAATTCTTAAGCGCAGACCCCGCCTGATACCAAATCCAACCAGTCATGCCTTAAAGTCAAATATGCAAAAGGGTATAAAAATAAATAACAGTTCCAATGCTTTGAATGGCTAACAAAAACGAGTAAATGAATTATTGTAAAAGGATTAGTGAGCCGAGCCCAGTGGTTGGTGGGTTTTTAAATGGCGGCAATGATTTTGCACATTTTTTGCTTGGAATGCATGATGTAGGTTTGTCATATGAACCAAACTACATAGTAAAACTACCTACCTAAGTTAAAAATCTTTTTAGAGTTATCAAAATATTATCTATGAAAGTTATGAAGCAGTACACAAATGATTTTTTTTTACAATACCGTGTGTATAAAGCATAAAGTAACTGAGAATGGGCATGTGGACTAATTTTTATTTTTTAGTCCGTCTTGTAGATTATTAAAAAATATTGGACACGTATTTTTTCTTTTTTTTTACGTAATCAAAAAATAACGGCGATACATTGAGTTGAAATTTCGCGTGAAGTCACTATTCTGATAGTTTGTATGGCGGTTTTAGCGGTTAGTGACGTCACGACCCCCTCGCCCTAAATTTTAATGCGCTTTATCTCTGCATATTTTAATTTATTTAAAAAATCAAAAAATACGTGTTTATTGTTTTTTTTATTTTCTAACTGACGGTCTAATTAAAATTTTGATTCTCACAAGTTGTCAACATCCCTATTGTGAAAGGTTACCTCCTTCAAACTTTTGTTATCTACATATAATACTAGTATAATAATATAATAGTAAATAGAATTTGCTAACTCTACAATACCAATGTCACACAGGAGTTAGCAAGCTAAAAAGTGGTATTCCAAGTCAGGAATTCCAGTAAGCTATACTCCCAAGGGCCATGGCCGCTTCAATTATTGATAGCAACTTTTAGCCGCTGTAAAATATAGGGAGAGATACAAACCATTACTCATCCGGCTTAACCTCAAATAACTTTTAGTACTATCAGTAGTTTTATTTTGATATTAAGTTGCACGTTACACTTATTTAATAGTATTACAATATTTTCGTGTTTTAATTATTTAAAAAATATGATGTTTTTTTTTTAATATTCAGCTTGTTCAACAATTTGTTTGTTTTACATAATTAGGAGTCACTAGAATACAAATTTCTAAATATTAGATATAGGTACTTAATTAAAGGTCATTTTTTCTATCCAACTAAGCAATTAATATTAATCGTATATATAGGCAGATACAGATAGCTTAAATAAAATTTTGATGATAGGTATTATAAAAAAGGTTCACTAACAATTTCGTTTAAAAAAAAAATATGTAGGACCTGTTCTTATTTTAATGAATTGAAAAAGAAAAAAAATAATTTTGCTAAAAGTAAATATTAATTTTTGATATTATAAGTAGATATCTTATGATTTCTACTAATCAAAGTAAATTGAACTCTATATCTATTTCATTAATCAGAATATTGCAGGATAATAGAAGACGACTACTTTAATTTAGTTTCAATAACCCATGACGTTGTCGTCCCGACATTGATTAAATTTCGCATAAGGGCTCGTCCCTAGCGCTGCGCGTGCGCTGGTGGCGAGAGAAATTGCACACTCAGAATTTGCATAGAAATCCAGAGTCGTATCTCATTTAGACATACCGCCGGGACAGTGACAAGTTGTAGCTTTTTCAATTTTATTTTTACAGATTCAATCAAGTATAATTGGTTAATCGATTTTCTCCCATTTTTTGCAGACACATAGAAATTCACAATTATGGAATTATAAAGCATAAGGAGACAAACGTTTTATCATTTAATTATACCAACATGTAAACAATAAAAAAAACTTAACAAAAAGAGGGTTGGTACCATGTTAGATGAAAATATATTTTCATATAATTCCAATCATTTGATGATAAATCGTGACACCTTATAATCCCCAGAGTACTTAGAATATACTTCATAACCGAATTTAGCGAATGAAAAATAGATTTTGTTTTTAATGATTACTTATTGGATTAAATAAAAAATAGGAAAACAAGATGTAATAATATTAAAAAACTTCATATACTAATTACTTGAATTGATATTGATCAAGAAATTTCTGCATTTAAATTTCTATTTCAGAATGTTTCGTGCTAACTGCAGAACTATAACCTACCGTCATACCTACACAACTGTATAAAACTGACAGCATATGGCCAATACGACCCGGATCTTTAGCTATGGTATTAAAGTATTTGCTTGCAATAAAATCACGATAAGACACGAGTTATAAGGTGCATACCTACTTATTAAAGATACAGATAACGTGAGAATAGCTAGTAGCAAAAGTTCATCCAAGTATATAAAACTAGACGTACCAAGTGAAATAAATTATCCAAAGATCAACGGAGAGGGCTTCTTTCTTTCCTATACTGAATAGAAAATGAGAAATCTTTGGAGAAACTAAAGCGTCATAGCTTAATGATCAACAATATAGCTAATTGAGTTATAGTTGTGCAGGTGGGTAGAAATTAGACCGTTGACGAGACGGATCGATCGTCTCTGGTAAGGATCGCAGTTACCTATGTATATATAAAAAAAAATACATAAATACAGCCGAATGCAGAACCTCCTTCTTTTTGGAAGTCGGTTAAAAAGTAGTGCTCGTAACGCTGTCATAATGATTATAATCAAACATATCAAGCTTTCGTTCCAATGGTTACTTAAGAGGAACACTTTAGTGAAGAAATTCAATTCACTCTACTAATATGTTCCTAATGAATGACACTTAAACTAGCTAATTTAGGTATATTTAGATTTGCTAACGTCAATTTTCTAAAAACATATTTGAAAGAGAACTAACCTAAATAAATACGAGTATTTTTCACTTTGTGTGAGGCACTACATATTTAAAAAGCAGCTTGCGCCATCTTTTTCTACACCAGTCTTCATAAGCTTTGTAGAGTTTCTATAAGTTTAACTTACCTTAAACTACTTTTTTTTTTCAATGATTATGTGATATTTTTAAGATCCCTAATTTTAGTTTATGTAATAAAAGGGTTAAGGATATTCAATCCCACTTAAAGCTTTTTTTTTAATCCCAATATTAAACATTTCAATGCCTTCACGAATGCTTGGATTCGACAAAATATTATCAAATTAAGTCACCACTGCCACAATACGACCGACATCCATGAACTATTGTTATAAAATGCCAAATATAAAGTGAACGACTTCATCATATAATGAGGTAAACGGATATAATACAGTTATTGCTGTCAAATATGATATAATAGTTCAACTGCAATTGTTTTCACATCCATAAATAACGCTTAACAAAAGATTCGCGGTTTCCTTAAAAGCTAAACGGGCTGATAAACTTTTTTTTTCACTTCCATCTCGAAACCCGACTTTCCTGCGGCGGTACGATGCCTATAAATATTAATACAATCAAATGTTTTGACGTGGACCTTTTTTAAGCTTTTATCTTGTACCTTCGCTTATTTTTTTTTGTTGGCGATCGATTTCGGTTTTTATTTCGTGTTAATTTGGACAGCGAAGTCGGTATTTTAACAGATCGTAAAGTAGAAGTGTGGAGACGGTGTATTGGCGCCAGCTGCTTTTTGCATTTGGCATTATATTTGTTACTGGGATTTAACTTGGGGATATTACAATTATAAGTTACTTGAAATAGGTAATATGATGTAGAGTCAAATTTTATTGTTAGTTTTGCAATTGTGAGATACGTAATAGCAACTGTGAAATATTTTAAATCACGTTTCAAAACTAATGTGAACGAAACTAATACAATTAATCTAAACCTATTCCATTTTGTTCCAATAATAAATTGCGAAATATATATAGGTAGCGCAGTAAACAGATAAATAAAATTTAATTTAAAGTTGTTTAATTACCATAACGTCGATTACCCACACTGTGTCATTAAATTTATAAATAAAAACATAAATCTTAAAGGCGACTATAAAGACTAGAATAAATACCCACTAGTTTCAGTTTGACACACACGATTAGCGACCTTAATTGCAATGCAATAAAATAGAAATGTGTTCACAGTTTCCACAACGACTTCGGTTTCGACAAGATCTGATCAAAGTATCTAAAATGGTCACAGTTAGTGGGTTAACCACTTTAAATTGTCATCTGACTGATTTATTTATGTTAACTTTTGCCGTGAATACATTTTTGTGTGCCGCCTCACTTTTATTTCTCGCTTGATTTCGTTTATTTTTAGTTGTTTTCTATCGTTTGTTCCACAATGTTAGCTAGTTTTCTTTAATTATTAAAAAAATATCTGCAGCCAAGAATTGGGTGAGTACGCACAGCTCAGAGCACGACTCTAGTGACAAATAATTTTGCAGCCGATGAGATAAATTGAAAGTTTTTTTTAATTGCCATGGTTTCCGCAGAACTTCTGTTCTCGGCCTAGGGCGCCGTACAGCAAACGGTCGTAAACTATAATCATTTGTGGACCCCATAAATAATTGCGGAGTCAAGCGCTGGTTTTTGTCGGGTCCGATGCGCGGGCACAGGTAATATAGTCATAAATTTCCATAACCGCCACTCGATCTTATCAAACATGATTTTAATTTGATTTCGGAACCACACGTGTTGAGGTATCGTCAGCGAGTTATTGCTGTAGGTAGGTATAGTTCACACGCTGTGTATTTTTTGGTAATTTAATATCACAAATATCAAGCTGACTCTACATTGGCTAGATATTTAAAATTATTCTTTATACATATAAGTATTCGTGATAATAATAATATTATAGGTAGGTATGTTACCATAATAGTTTTTTGAGGAATGAGTCATTCCATCGTTTTTTTTTGGTATTTGTTTTATATATAATATATCTATTCAATTTATTTGTAAGCTCTACCACAATGTATTAGCCAGTTTTAAATTCTGAGGCCTCATTCCCACAAAACAAAGGCGCATCAACAAATTATTGTCAAGCATAATCAATAATAGTGTATAAACTCAAATCATATTCTAATGACAGCTTGTAACAATGTGGGTCACGCCTCAAACGTATAAAAGTATTTGACAGTCAATATGTCATTAATTCTTGCTGCTTTAAAGAGTGATATAAGAATTATTACCTATATAGCTTGTCCGGCCTCTATTACACCGTGCTGTAAAGAAGTGAATATTTACATTTCTCCAAAGGAATCCTGTGAAAGTAATTTTCTCCTGTAAATGTCTTAACCTTTATTGGCCTTCTAAATTTAAAGATAATAATATATCAGACGCGTAAGATGTTGCCTTAGAAAAGTACTATTACAACTCTAGGTAGGTAAGTACTCAAGAATATTAAGACGTGAAACTGGATCAAATCAGTTAAGTGCTGTAATTCAGAAATGGGTTCTTATGTAAGCTTACTTCTATATGCTATTGAGGCCTTTAGAATTTGAAAGGTGAATTCCTCTATTAATTGCAAGCTTTTAATTGCTATTATTACTAGCTCTTTCCCATGGTTTCACCCGCGTTAATTTTGGAGATCCCGTGGATATTCCGAGATAGAAGTAATACGCTATATTTTTTAACTTCCGCATTTATAATATTAGTAGATAAGGATTATTTATCTATTGCCTATTAAAAAGTATAAGACAAAGTCGCTTTTCGCATCATATTGTGTAACCGCTTATTTTTCTAATCTACGCAACGAATTTAGGTGTAGTATCAAATAGAAAAATTCCCATCAGAATTTCAAATTTCACGAGAATGAAACCACGGAGTTCAAATGACAAAAATATAACCCCCACACTATCAATTTAAAGAAGTTAAGTATCATTAAAAGACACTTTTGAAACATCAAAAATACTATTTACATAAACGTTACTTACATAAAACAATAAACAATGCAGATTTTTCACGCACACCGCATCATTGATAACAGCACCGACGGTCTAGTAATTAGCGAACTATTACGTCACGCGTCGCAGGTTTTATTGCCGCTTAGGGATAAATTTATGTTATAAACATTTGTGTTTACACCCTAAGTCAAAGGACATAATACAAGCTGAGTTTGTTTGTGACCAGGTGTTATTATTATTTTAAAGAATAAATGTACTTCTGTGTAATAGTCAGCCATTTTAAATGACCGAAAACTGACCAACGATTACGAAAGTACGATTTACAACACACAGACGGTATTATCTGATATCAGACTTTAATCCATTTATCACCGCTTTTGTTTACGATACTCCCGTATCATCGACTATTAATTACGATCCGATCCTCGCTTCAAACTTTGACGTTCTTGCCCTGTGACAGAACAAAGATAGGAATCCAAATGTTATTCGATTTTGACTGTACTACATTTTTAACGATTTTTATGAAACATGTCTTAAGTCCGTAACAATAAAGTCTGTTTTAACTTTGTTGAACTATGATATCCATTGTAAATTGAATTTAAACTCTATAATTAGGGCAAATAGATCCATTTTTCAATGTTCGATCGAAAGAATCCTAACACCTTCGATGCAAGAGCGAAGTTTAGAATTTTGATGGATGTGGTTATAATTGTTTCTGTATCGATTATGCCATTGATAAATATTTCGACTATTGCTCATTTTATTAATGATGTGGAAACGGAAGAGCATTCTGTGCGATGCCCTAACGACAGTGTAATGTCACAATTAATTTTGGAGCTGTCAAAACATCTGTCAACGCGTGCACAATGCAAATGATCTTCATTAGAAGTCGATAATTAAATTTAGTAGGTATTAACCTGCTGCTGACCCGGTTTCATTTGCAAATGTTGCACTCTCTCTTGAACTCTTTATGCATTAAAATAAAAAGTACCTATTTAGAATGGTAAATCGGGATCACATTATAAACTATAAAGTAAGTTTTACTAACATCCATCCTGTAAGTGATGGTGAACATGCAGAAATATAGATAGGTAACAGTTACACCATGCGTAAACATTATACTAAACCCCATCTTTTTCTATAAACAAATAAACTCAATTTTTCAAAATTTTATTAAATAAGTAATTAGATAACATTGAAAACCACTGAAAAACATTCGTCTTCAACTACAGTTTTTTTTTCCTACGTTAAACATCAGTACTGATTGATTTTGATAAATATATTATTATATTTATAGGATTAGGGTATAGGATTATATAAGATAGAAAATCAATACACATCTAGTAAGTCCTTATTCAATTTTGCTGAAATTAACGGCGTCGTATAAAGCAGCGAAGCAACGAACCGAAAAGGAATTTAAATAGTCTAGAGATTCTTAAAGCAATCTAGTTGCAAAAAGGTCGTATAGACACAAACTTATAGTTCATTGAAAAATAACTTTTAAGTTGTTAGTATTAAAGCGCAACTTTTCATACGAGATTTTTGTTAAGACTTTTGATGTAGAAAATCATTAAAAGTTTTTCTTTATATCTAAAGCGCTAGTAATATGTTTAAAACTAGATTTTTTTTTGATAAATATTCATAGATAAGTAAGAAGTAGGTATTTATACACTTATAATAAATTTTTGATAGCTGTTTAAATTTGTGTTTTGCTCCCACCAAAAATTAGGTAGGTTTCGAGCTCTACAATATTGCTTGAATCGTAATAAAGTTTTTTACCTTACTATTAACTAAATTTATTCTTAACTATAGTGATGTGACCTTTGCCAGTTGCTCAACCTATGTGAAGGTATCATTTTTTTTATTTCAAAATTGATTTACTAAAATGTCTATTCCCTGCTATAGTTAATTATTGGGTAACAATCATGTAGCAATAAATAAATCCGTGAGAAAACTGTATTTTACGTAATGTAAGTAGTTGAAGATCAATTTTGGCAATGGCAAAAAACGGAACCCTTATGGATTCGTCATGTCAGAGCCATTTTTTTCTGAAACCATATGACCTATACTGTTGAAACTTGGTAAGTAGATGTATTCTGTGAACCGCGTTAAGATTTTCACACAAAAATAGAAAATTTTTGGGGGTCCCCATAATTAGAACTGAAATTCAAAAATTTTTTTTTATCAAAGCCATACGTGTGGATACATCTATGGATAGGTCTTCAAAAATGATATTGAGGTTTCCAGTATAATTTTTTTCTAAACTGAATAGTTTGCGCGAGGGACACTTCCAAAGTGGTAAAATGTGTATCCTCCCCCCCTGTAACTTCTAAAATAAGAGAATGATAAAACTAAAAAAATAGGGTAAAACCCGGATAGTTGCCACACTTTTCGAAATCATTTCATATCTCCCAGTAAGTACATAAATCAAAATATTTTATTTTTTAAACTGGCAAGTACTTTGGTTCTTTATCTACAAATTTATTAAATGTAAAAGACATTATCTTTGAAATTTCCAGAGTATTAGCGATTTCTACGGACCTCTACTTTTTGTGACATCTATCCCATATATGGGATAGTTGTCTAGTCCATATAAATTACATTTAGGATAGACGACCCGCCGGTGAAACAAGGCATCTATCCCGAAAAATTTTTGATCGCACCTTGCGTTCCCGTGCAATCGCACAGAGACATGAGACGCGGTCTACTTAATAGTAGTTGTAAAGTCTTTTGATAGATAAATAAAATAGCACGCGATTCATCTGCGAAACTAGAGTAATTACGATCGGGGCAACTATCCTGGTTTTACCCTATATGATGTACATTACCATGCAAACTTCCACCGAAAATTGGTTTGAACGAGATCTAGTAAGTAAAAATCTAGTAATCTAGTAATCTAGTAAGTAGTTTTTTTTAATACGTCATAAATCGTAAACCGCAAAATAAATATACTATTATTAAAACGTCGATCAAAGTTACAACGAACTACAAGAACTTTTATATTATTATGTTACTTGCTGCTATGGAACCCTTCATGGGCGAGTCCAACTCGAACTTGGTCGCTTTTAGTAAAGTTTTGATGAAATTGTGTCCGTCCAGGTTTTGCATAGATCAGTAAGTAATTAATATTAATTGACAGCTTTTAGCATTGTACTTTATTCTACGCCTCCCAACCTCGGCGATAGCGAAAACTATTGTTACTTACAAGTGTTTAACAACACGTAAACGTTACTTAGTTTATTTTTAATGTGAGATTAACTTGTTATTTAGCGATACACTGTATGCTCCATTTGTTTTGGTCAAATAAATAAATATTAAAATAGCAAAAAATAGTACCTAATAGGAATTATTTTCGCTTTGCTTCGGGCTAGTTTATAGACAAATTTTTGAGAAATAATCTTTTCTTTCTTCTTCTTCCTTGTCCTGGTCACATATTAAAAAAAACATTGTTTCATAGGAGACTTTGCTTTATACTTACAAAAGTTGTATCGTATTAACGTTGCCTACTGCGAGGGTTGTTGTAACAAAGAAAATTTCGTCAAAAGTCAACACGTTTTCTAATAGACATTCCGACAGCGGGTCGAGTTCGCGGGGCATGTTTACATGGAGTCAGGAGTTTGGCAGGAGGACGCGTGACGTCAGCCGGTGACAGGGGTCGACGTGGCCACTTCATTAATTCTTCAACTACGCCTGATCAATACTTATTGGTTCACTTCTCAATATGTGACTGCCTATACACTACAGGCTGCATGTATTCACATTAGTGTATTTAATGGTAAGATAGTATAGATGGTACCTATCTATACTATCTTATTATACTATTTAACCGGTATGTATTAGTTGTATACTATATAAGTACCTACTGCATTGCTTGGTTACCGTTATGATTAGTAAATTTGACTGCTATGTCAGATGTCACAGGTTCGCTTGACGCTGAAAATTTATGTGATAAACATTTGGCTAGAACTAGATGTTTAGGTGAAGGTATAGAGATTTACAGTATAAAAAGTATAATAGAAGTAGGATACCTATAAAATCAATTGTCTAGTATATAACTTAATGTTACAAGTTTGTTTATATATTATATTCGTAATGATGTCTTTCGAATTTAAGTATTTGCAAAACAAAGATAGGTATTTTTAAACGAATGCTGTCTCTTGCAACATTTAAGACTGAGCTAGTTGGTAAGGTTAAAATGCATAAAATTTCCTTAAGTATAGGAGATTATTTTTAAAACAAAAACTAAATCGTAAGCAATAATTATTCTGCGTTTAATTCGATCAGTTTAGTAAGCGGCATAGTTGAGGCTTGGCACAGTGCTACTACCCCAAAGAACCGCACAATGGGGCGAACTGCGTCCGTCGAGGAAACAAACCGACAGTTATTAATGATTATATGGAAAAAAATATATCGTTGCGTTTTCGTTTCCCTAGCTTTTAAAGCGCAATAAACATTGTGCAATTAAAACGCCAATAACAGATTGATCGCTTGATTAATTGATACAGACACGTTGTTTCGTGTTTCATGAAAATAAATGTGAGAATTATTCCTAATGTTTACAAAATATTGATGCGTGAATTCATAAATATGCTAATCCAAAAGTATTGCGGTTCTTTTTACATAATTATAAATTTCGATAGTTCTTGATCAATGCAGCTGAAATTGGGTAGGTTTCTAGGCTATGTAGGATACCTAGTTTATAGGTAGGAGAAAAAGGTAAAAAAATAATCTTTAAAATTTAACTCCTGAAATTCTTTAACTCCTGTTGCTACAAACCTTAACTTTTTTAAAATTTTCTTCTTATTGTGTAACCTTGAATAGTGTTTCTGAAAACTACTGCTTAAAATTTAAGTTTTTGCCAATGAAGTTTTCAAAATTATTGCTTTTGTCAGTTTTTAATGGCTGTCCTTTTTTTTAAATAGGCATAGCAAAGATTTTTATATTTTTCTGTTAACAGCTGTTATGACTTAGTCTATCACCTGGTTCTGGCTTGACGTCGATTTACGGGACAGTCTGTATAAGAATTGATTTCACGCAATTCCATAGGAAACTCCCATATTAATTGAAGTGGTTGAAAACTTGGGCAATATGAAATATATAATATATATCTTGGAAGATAATATATTTTTTAAAGTGGGTGGCTGTAAGACCCGCAATAAGTAGGTTCATTTGCAAAACAAAGCAATCTAAATACTGCATAGATTTATTGATCAATGCATAACGATTGCGAGCCAATTAAAATGGCGGCGATGGGTTGTCATTCCATAATTGGTTAATTATTATCAGCAGGACTGGGCGTGGTCAGCGCACGTGCACTCTTGCGTACCCATTGGTACTGAGTTACCTGTTAATGTATATTCAGATACTCGTTTAAAGACTAGTATGTAACCAAATCGTCCTGATCATGGTTGTTACGCCATCTAGATTTATTTATTAAAAAGTAGATTTAATTTAAAGAAAGTAGATTGTAATTAAAAAAGGGTTAGATAGGAATGAGTTAGTGACGTGGATTCTACAAACTATGTGAACTTCTATCATGGAAGCAAACAACAAAACTACTAATATTGACACTTAGGTATTTAGAAGCAAAAATAAACACTAAAATTTTGGAAAGTTTATGGTATTTTAAAATTTTATTGTGTATTACATTTTATAATTTGTTAGTATACCTACCTAACTAAATAAGCAACTTAAATCTCCTTTAATGAAAAAACTGCTTCTGGATCATCAACGGAGATAGATTAAACAAAGATTATAACCTATAGGTACCTAGTATGATTATTAAGTAGTTGTCACGGCATATTTTTCCTTTGCTAAATGACTTACTCTGACGTTAGTTCTAAACACGTCGTTACATGAATGATTAATGCATCTAGCCGGTGCCCACAGCTCTGGGGAATACGTTAGGTGGTGATATTAATGTTCAATTCATAATTAACTTTTTTTTATTCCAACAACGCTATGAATACGCGCTTAATAAAATTACCACCCTTCCTTTGAGCTGTCCGTGCGTAAGGTGTGAATTAATCCAAAAGAGAACGGAAATATTTGATGTACCTAGGTATATCTATTATTCGTAAATGTATCTAGGTATTCGAAAAAAACACTAATATTTTTTTGGAAGTAGGTTAAATGCCTTTTTTAGAGTTTCATGTAGTAGGTACCTGCTAAAGACCTGTTTTTCTTGAACTATTGAAAATCAATCATCGTCATTCGAAAATTGGAAGAAAAGACACTGATATTTTAGTACTAAAACCTATTTTTCTCAAAAAACATAGGTACCTACCTACTTAGGTAAAACTAAAGTATAAATATTGATCAATGTCAGACTTTTTAGTAGCAAAAAGTCGCAGAAGAAAAAAATAGCAGAAGAAGGAGAATAGCATTTAATGACGATTAAAATGTGAATGAACTCTTATGGAAATTGAGAGTTGTGAATCATGCGTCTATATCTATGTACTTACCTACCAACAAATAAAATTTTCCTGCATCGAATACCGATATAGATCGATAAAGAATTAATAACGATTAACGTATAACTAATTTATATTAGCAACATCGTGTATCTTGAAACTATGTACAATCGAGTTGAACGCCGGTCAAAATACTTATAAACAAATGAGAGATCTCGCGAGCAACACACGCCTAAAGTGACGTAGGCGAAGTGGGAAAAGTTTGTTTTGAAATGTAACGAACAGGCGGTCTTGAGCCACTCGGTCCATGTCACGGTGAATATACTCGTCGGACGGTGTATATAAAATATATGGTAGGTATATCTTACGAAATTACTCGACGATTCGTACGTTGCACTCAATGAATATGCTTTTTACATGAATTTCATTCATTATGAAGTCTTCCAAGTGGTTACGTTTACTTTTGCTCGTAAAATGATGGATTCTGAAAAATGTTTGCGTGTATTGTTTGCATAGAATTAATAGGCATAGAACGGCATTCATCACCACATTACCAAGTAGTTTCTCTATTGGTCTCGACGCAAACGTACCTACTTACCTAATTTCGCACATTTATTTGTTTTTGTACTTCAATTACGAACGGAATTTTGAAAGAAGCTAATGTAATATCTCTATGAGTGTTTTTTGTTGTTTCTCTCTCTTGGATTTCTTGAATTCTTGAAATTCAACAAGAGTTGAAACGATTCCTTTTTGTTACCTATAATAATATACTTAAATTATTTTCTTGAAATAGGTTAATAATATAATAGGTTTCCTTCAATATTGTTCTTTTATTTAAAACAAACTGTTTGCTTCATAATACATAGCCCTGATGCATAACTATTTTATATCTTCAAAGTAGGTAGATACATGCTTAATTACCACTAAGTAGTTTTAATTACATTATTACGTGAAATAATAGGATCTTTGGGATAATCCTAGGAACATTAGGCATCTAACTTATACTCTACTGGTTCTTCACCTACATTACTTAGTTTTTGAGAGTAGGTATCCCAAAAAAGTGTTTTTGTAATCCCACTATCCTACGACACAATATGATTGAATTATAATATAATATGTACTTTCTTTCTGCATTACCTACTCCAAGCGAAAAGTTGATGATGAAAATTAAGTGATGCAAAATTTTGTAATTTCAAACTTTTCATCACACCCCTACTACCGTTGCTGAAATAATAATTCTTGGTAAATCATACTCGTTTACACAGACAACTTGGTTTTTGGTGTTGATGTAAAATACCATCGCGATATACCGCGCTGTCGGCCCGGTGGAGTGATACGTGGCGCGCGTGTGTTCCTGACGTGACGATGTCAGTCGCTGGGACGCGGCTGCTCCCGCGCAGGGCCGGCGTGTACGCAGAAATGCAGATTAAATTAATCCACACGCTAAGATTAAAATCCAGTATAAAGATCTTGTAATCTCCGTAATCCTCAGCTATTGATCTATTAGTCGTCGAAGTATCATATTTGCAATAGGTGTAGGTATTTGCTCTTCTATTGAACTGTAACGTTAATTAGGTAATAGATAAAATGAAACAATTGATCAAATTGAATTACCTACCTAATAAATAATTAAACTTTGCCAGTCGTCCCAAATCTAACAAAAAGTCCTAGGAACAACCGATGACTGGAACTGACACACGCAGGTATCGCTAGCCGCGCGGACACGTCGTGTTGGACATTTTAGGAAAGTGGTCATTCTCGACCTAAAGGTTTCTTCCGATCACAACATTACAAAAAAATACGTTACTCGTAACTCATAACGTTTCTCTTTTTTCGTCTACCGTATAGGTACAAAGAAGATTCACTTCATATTATTAAAATGTTCTAGGTAGATATAATTCAAATAAATTATGCAGTTTTTCTTATTTTAAATTACAAAGGATTTCGGAACTAGAATTTCTATTTGCAAATAAGTGTTTATACTTTAAAATTAACTACTTTAGTATGTCGCTGCCCTATTTCAACTGTCTGAAATACATTGTTACCTACGCGATGATGAATTGATTCAGTTGTTAATTTAAAAATCTTAAATTAATTTAGGTAGGCCCAATATTGGGCCCATCAGTCGACTGGCAAATTAGTCGATGTCACTACGATAATACCTACAATAAAAGTAGCGCGTTGTACTTCACGAGCCACGGTCCGTCGCATAAATCGCTCAGCACGCCCGAGTAATGTTTTGTATGGAGATTTCTTTCAACGGAGCCGCGCTTGCCGTGTAGTGGCCTGTGTTATCTAGCCTTAGATTAATCTTAACATGTTTTTAAAGTTCAGTTCATGCAACTGGATAACTATATCAATATACATTGCGTAGTGTAGTTATTTGAACATCGGGAGTTGGTTTCTAGTCCCACACTTGATAGCCAAATTGCGTAGCTTCTTTTATGATATCATGATCTATTTTTAGCCCATTGTAACCTCTATTTACATTCAAAAATCTTTTGTTTAGAATCTAGTACCTATCTGTTTATTTGGGATGTTTTCTATTAGATTTTTGTTCACTTATTGATTTTGGGAATGCTGGGGAAAAAAGAGACACGTTGGTGTTAGTGTTGTTGTTTTGTGCGTTGGTTAGCATGTTTTAAAGTCTGAAATTCTTTTTAAAACACGGTGCTACTCAACTTCAACATTTACAAAGCACATCGCTTAGGAAACTCATAAATCATGCTAGTTGTGCGAATTCGACCAAATGTAACAAAACGCTGTTGCAGAGTTTGCGTGCACGACTCAAGGTCAAACTGCATTCAAATATTTCTCCACCAATTTTTTTCTCCTGGCGTCGGACGCGTTGTCACCATTGTCTGCCCAAGGAAAGTTTCCAAAGGCATTTCTTCACAATGTCACAGTAATTAATGTACTAATGTGGCGTCAATTGAAACTCTTCTATTATACTTTTACTCTCTTTTAAACGAGTGATAATGACTGATTGTTTCATTGCAAAAAAAGTTGGAAATTTGCATGGAAGGGACCCACCACGGACAGGTAGTGTCTTGTGAATCGGTCGATTTGTCTTTTGTCGGAGATGTCGTTTGTTTGCGCGCACTGACCGCGACTGTGCTCGAGATAAAAGTAATAAATTACGTGAAACGGAAGATGTTTGTAATGATCTCAGTAAGCGGTAATGCCCATAATGTACCTACCTATATAATAATATATACTTGTATTGCTTAACTTAAAACATTTTGAATTTAAATCATTATTTTTGAAATTGCTTCTTTTTTAGATACTTTAGGTACCTACCTATATTTAGATTGTTTAATAAATATTTTTTTTCATAGCGTTCAAGTGTTTAATTCGTTAATAACATTTATCAGTTATCTAACATTTTATAACTAAGCAAACAAGCAAGTGTATTCGGACAAGATAAAAAGCTAAAAATATTTCATAATTTAATTTGAATAGAATTTATGTGTAAATAAGTCAGTTAATCAAGAGTTTCTGACAGACAAGCGAATTAGGTACACGCGAGCAAACACTTTTTGAATCTGTTAATAAAAGCATCTATTTAGCACCTTTACCTGTAGGTATGATCAGAAATCGAACTGTCCGAAACCAAGTTCTCTAGTTAAGTTATAAATAAAAGACGTCGAAAAGAGACTCGTTCAACCAGATTTATTAGGAAATTAATATTCAATTAGCTTTCCGCACATGATGCCGTTGTATGAGGCGTACGTATTATTAAATTTAATTTATAGCATCATTTATTGGGCGATATTTTTCAAATTATTACCGGCCTCACGTCATGCGTCCTCCAAGGTAATTCTACGGCTATTAATTTCGAAGAACGAATCCAAAGTATTATTGTCTTAGTTCTTTTTTTAGGTTTAGCTGACTGTTTAAGACTAGATTAAACTGTGGAATATGTTTTTAAAATAACACAATACTTTCACTACAACTACAAGTGACTTTATGATCTTAAGTTTCATAATTATATATGCTGATAAACTTAGTTTCAAATTTAATCACTCAAAAATATGTATATAATAACTACTTACTAAAAAAAAATCATCAAGATTAAAAGGGAAATAGATCGTTAGATAACTATAAAGGCAAGCATAGTCTCACGAACGACTTAAATCAATGAATTATTAAATTAAACTTCAATTAAGAACCGCAATTAATGTTTATGGTGGTAGAGAATTATAAATCAAACTTAATCACACAACATATTTTCTTATATCTTATGTTAAGGTTGTTGAATCTCACTTCCTACGAGAGGCTATGTTGTTACCGGTTCGCTTAGTAAACTACTTCGGGGCAGTAAATGTAAGATAACTTGCACCTAAGTATTTATAGTTCGCACGACAAAAGAACATGAAATTTTTAATATTATTTTATTTAACTTTTTTTTTTTACGTTTAATACTTATTTATAATCCTAAATTTCATACAGGCGTAGCCCGGGAAAGAGTTTCTATTCATAAAATCAGAGAGAAAACTAAAGTTTTAATTAAAGGTTCTGGGATGTGCAAAAACAGAACTTTGCTCGTAGAATACACTACACAGAGACTGATGACAGTCGTATAGAAATAGATCAACGAAAAAGCCAGCAATAAGAATTCATCAACGGCGCCGCGTCTGCAACGAGCGGCTGCGTACGCGCACATACGAGATTTATTACGTGTTATGTAAATGTGTACAAGACATTAGTGTCCTTAATATTTCTACGTCGTGATTAGTGCTCAGTGCTCATTGGGAACGTGAGAAATACACTTTTAATACAACCAGTTCGTGAGCTAGCCTGAACTACCAATCGGACGATCTTATAGGATGCTGTTTTCTAGAGAAATTGCGCGCTTGGAGCACTTAGTGGTAAAAGATTTCAAGGCTCTGAAATGAGACTAGACTTATAAATACCTAAATTAAAAATTAAAAAATTTTAAAAATTGTATTCGAGTTAAAAAAAGCGGGAAATACTGTTAAATCGGTTTCATGGAAAACTCACAAAAATTCTAGATGTGGGAAATGCAAAAGAGTTTTTTGTAAGTAAGATAAGACCGCCATTTGTATTTTCCTTTATTTAGGTATTGTAACATTGTTATTTTATGTGCAATAAAGAAATAGTTAACTAAAAAATAATAATTGATTTCAGATTAAAAAAAAAATAACTAACAGTTTTTTTAAGTTCTTGACGTATGCTTAAACTTTTAAGCGGAAGGCAACGAGCCAAATGGGCGATAGTTGAGTCTAGAGTCAGTGACATTTGGTATAACATAACACAATCCAGTTGGTCGGTTGATGACATAATTTGAAACATGCGCTTTGCAGACTTTGACAGAACCATAATATATCATCATTATAACTCTGGGAATTTTACTAGAAAATATGACAACATTTAAGAAATATAATACGATTAAATATTCAAATTATACTTAAAAGACACAAACACGATACAGATGAATTGACATCAAATAGCAGTTTTTAAATATTTTTGTTTATATTAATTTAATATTATAGCCACTGACGAACGGGAATTTGATATTAGCCATTACATAACTGGATTAATAGTAGGTAAAGTTCGAGGAAAACACACCTATTTCAAAGCCATGTTAAGACGTCATAATATATGTCAGGAATTTCTATTTCCTCGTATAGGTACATAACAAAGTCGGAATATGAATTAGTGAAATTTGAAAAGAGTTCCATTTCAAGACGCGTTATGTGCCGAGAATTGCTTAGTTACCTAAAATGAAAAAAAATATTATAAAATCTGCTGCCACATTAAAAGCCTTAGCTGGCCATTAAATCGTGTGTATTAGGAAATAAAAATCACTCAGATTAGTGGCATCCCATGAGGCGGACCTTTTCAATGGAAGCGAGATTGAATCTAAAATTAAAAGAGTAAACTTGGCAGCGGAGTAAATCAAAAGTTTCGTAAAGTGCCACCGCGGGACGGTCTTGACACATCGCGTTGATAGCTCCGGAGAGATATTGTGCCGGCAAACGGAAAAATGGTATTAAACCTTAAACTCTACAAACGAATGATTGCTGTGCAGTGTGGATTATTATTATTATTATACATAAACAGATATATAAATATTAAACATTCACCCATCGACTGCCTTACGGAAAAACAAAGTCATTGCAGTGGAATAAATTTTACAGGTGGAGCAAAAAACCGGAAATCGCTTTATTTAAAACACACCTTCCATAGTTTAATGATTTTGTTAATTTTAATTTCTGTAAGACTAGAGCCTTTTTAATGGTTGTTGCAGCAGAATAAATTTAACAGGAGGAGAAAAAAAACCAGAATTCGCTTTATTTAAAACAGATCTTCCATAGTCGTTAGACGACGTCGTTAGATTTTCTTAATTTTAATTTTTCCAAGACTAAAACCTTTTTTATGGTTGTGAGTAGGAATGTCCGTTATATGCATGAAAAGTGCCAAAAATAAAAATGTTAGTTGCTTTGTTTTTCCGAGGGGCAGCCGCCATAGAGATATTACATATCGTATAGCGTTGGTTTAATTTAAGATGCTTTCGAACTTGAAGCATGTAACAAATCAATATGTGTGTGACGAGCCGATAAATTTAGTAGGCTGTTTCCACCACGCTTAAAAATTATTGTCTGTCCTGAGAAAGGCACGAATAGCTAGGTTTTTCAATTCTTTGTAATAGGTATCTACTTTGAAAAATGATTAGGTAGGTACTTTGAAAATACGGAACATTTAACAGTTAAAATATTTTTCAAAACTTAAAATAAAATAGATAAATAAAATCCGGCGTTCACTGTACCTACATACAATTAGATAATAATGTCATAATTGTTGTTAATGCGATTGATAAATAATAATAATCAATCAATTTAAAAGAAAAAGGGTGAAATAGCTAGTTAACGAAGAAATCGAAATAGTGAAAATGTGCAAAAATTGTGAGACTGATCTATAGATATTTTACCTAAAATGTTTTTGACACGATTAGATATCAATAATTAGATATACAAAGATTTTAGAAAATTTATTCAAAAGAAAATTATTCCATTGATAGACGATTCCCTCTACCAATCGTTTTTTTATTGTGCTGGTGACCAATGATAATACTCATAATATCATTGCTTGTGACCTTTTGTGACTAATTTCGTGGCCCAATGTTAGGTTTTTTAATCCCTCCCTCTCCAACCCGCAAAGACTGCTTGCTACTTGTTGTAATTCTTCTGTCATTGACCACCTTGAGACCATGTGTCACCACAATTCAACTGTGACAACAGTTCCGGTTGTCATATACTAACCACTTCATCACGTGCTAACCACTTGTCATTGAGGCAGGTGAATTTTATATGCTAATTTTTATAATATACCTACCTATAGGTAATAATGTAATTTACTAGGTATACCTAGTAAATTTATTACATTATTATTGTATGTAGATATTCTTTTGAACTATACACAGCAACCACAGGTGTACGTACAGACAGGACCTAAGGGGCTATTATGTAACTTTTGTTTCTATCATTATTCGGTTTCAAACATGGAGGTTTTGCGATTACCATATGCACGTTTTGACACCTACAATACCTAGCAATCAACCAAAATAAACATACTTCAGAAGTTGAAGCTGTCTAAACATGATTAATAAAGTTTTCTGATTGAAACTGAAATGTGATAGCAACAAAAGTTACACAATAGGCTAGCAGGGGTAAATTAAAAGTGCATTCCATATCTAGAGAAAATTAATTTATATTAATATATATTATTTATATAAAATGACTATGTGGACACAGAAAAAGGAAAAAAAAATTATAAGTCGCCAGTTATAAAATAGAAACAAAATATCAGTGACCGTGTTAAAACAAAACGCATTTTAAATATATATAGGTTTAAGAAAAAGCAATAGGTAAATATTCTTTATATTTAATATCTACAATTAATAAAAAGTAACTTCTAAATGACATGACATACCTATTTAAAAAAAAACATAATGTTTATACGGAGATAACTTATCATAAGTCGTGATCGCTTTTGATGTTTTATAGCTAAACATTTTTATGCTGGCATATCATTGCTAGTAGCTCGTTATTTATATAGCAATGTTGATGGAAGGATATCTACAGCTGCATGGCATGAAACATATTATTCTAAATTGTTTCAATTTTTCATGTCCACAATTCAATATAATATATAAATTATTCGTTACTGGTCGATTTAGATTTTTGGATGAAAGGCGTTTCTTTAATATAGATACAACAAAAAATTATTAATCTTTATTGCTTATTTTTTTTTACAATTAAACTTAATAACAATTATTCAATCACAAATCTTTTTTAGAAACAGACCTACTGCCTGCTTCCTCTGAGTTTGTTGTCATGCAATTCACAGTAGTATAGCGGCTCGCGGCGCTGACCAGAAATATTGGCGGCCATTCTCATAACCCCTGTAAAATATTTAGTAGATACCTACCTAATAATCCTCATATTTCTCAAAGTTGAACGGAAAATTGCAACTTTAAAAAGATATTGTAAGAACAATATAATATTATTAGGTAATATTATAGATATCAAAGATGGTACATTGTATCATGAATATCGTGTCTAGACACTGACTATTTTAGATTTTAAATTTTTGAGGCTCATCCATAAATAATATGATAGTGTCATTCACTTAAAATTCGACCATGCAATATCTATGTCTAGACTTAGGCAAACAGAATATCAATTGCCTGTGACCTAGAATAACTTAAGATACAAAAAATAATACATACCATTTCCCGTCCAGATTATTTTTTTGTTACTAACTAGAAAATGGTGTCACTTTTTTATTATAGCATAGGTTTAATACAAAAAAAAATATAATTTCTCATCTTCCCCCCGCGTTACTTAAAATATGTACTAAGTAAATAATTTCAAAAAACATACCTATACTTGACCTAAAATAAACACATACTAACTTATTACTTAACTCAAATTATTAGTACCTATACTACTATCAAAATCATGACTTTTAAGACAATTTTTATTCTATAAATTAAGTAAATATAATCATTAATAAAATGAAGTATAGGTAGCTATAGAACAACAATTTAACTAAAAATTTTTCTGATTAATCTTTGTTAAACACGGCCTGCAAATATCCTTGTTCTGATATAAATCAATCGATATTGTCGTTGATATTCTAGGTATCTACATATAAGCATACCAACATACTAACAACATTCCTTTCGATTTTTCAAAGGTTGACTGGAAGAAATCCCCTCGCGGGATAAGTCCGCCTTTGAGCATAAATTACCTACTTGTTTTGATATTATCAACTTGTAAAAACTTTGTTTATGCTCAATAAAGTATACAAACAAACAAACAAACAACTAAATACAGATTTGCAGATAGTAGGTACCTCACCAAATTTATGTTAACAGATATGCACCTATCTTATTTCTAACTCCACTTGAACTAAAGCATTCGTATTAGACTCATAATGTGACGTTTAAATAATATCACCATATTCGTATATTCCCATTGAAATTCAAATGACCGTATTGCGTCCATGCATTTTGTTTCTGTACAAGGATTATGTTAAATAAATGCTGTCACTCAGTTGTTTTGTGCATCAAGCTGTCACTAACATTTCAATCAAGTAAGGTTTTTGCCGCCGCTTCACTTGTAGTGTAGTGGACGCCATCGGTCGCATCGAATATTTATACCGTCTTAAACATCTTTATTGACGCGGCAGTGACATGTCAGACGCTATAAGGGAAAGTATACTGAATTTATTATACGATCTCAACTGTTATACTCTGCAAATGTTTTGAATCATCCAATGTTTTTTTTAATACCTATACCTACTCGACACTCGGTTTCTATAATGAAATCAATTTCATTTGCAACTCAATTTACATCTTGGTAAATCATTAGGTGGAGGTACTCATTAGTGAGCGAAGCTCTTTAAAGAAATATAACAAATGGTGCAGTTTAATTTGGTAGACACATCCGAGACGGGGAGCGTATCGATCACCGCATCACTGGCGCTAGTCCAAGCCGGCCCAAGTGGTGGGCTGCACCGACGACATGACACGACAGGTGTGGCGTGCGAGACTCGACCCGGGACTTGGCTTTCGCCATACCTCCGGGCATTATCATCACACGCCTCCCTTTGATATACCTACAAATATTATATTACGCGCATTCCAAAATTTCAATGCTAGAAGTCACACGAATAGATTTAGCACACAAAACACTTTGTTTATCTTGGCCTTACCTTAGCTACCGCACAAACAGCAACGCGGAGGTATGTGCCAAAATTATCGTTATGGAGGGTGTAATAATGTGTCGAGAAGCACCACATAAATTAAGAAAAACAGGACAGCTCGGGGAAATAAATTAGAATTAATTATGCAATATTGTTTTAGTTTCTGTGTTTGAATTGAGCTATGCTGTCTCGAGCCGTACATCACAATCGAGCAAGCGTAGCAAGACACGGAGTCGGTCGAGCCAACTATTCATTGGCGCTCAAACTAAAGTTTAGTCACAACTATAGCACTAGAATAGTACGTAAGATTAGATTGGGATGATTTTTGATGTTTATAGATTTTATTTTAATAATTCCAGGTACAGTAAATGCTAATGGAGAGACGAAACGGCAAAGGACGTCGTACACGCGATACCAGACCTTGGAGCTGGAGAAGGAGTTCCACTTCAACCGGTACCTGACGCGTAGGAGACGGATCGAGATCGCGCATGCGCTGTGCCTCACCGAGCGACAAATCAAAATCTGGTTCCAGAACCGCCGCATGAAGTGGAAGAAGGAACATAAGATGGCGTCAATGAACATCGTTCCCTACCATATGAATCCGTACGGCCACCCGTACCAATTCGACCTTCACCCAAGCCAGTTCGCTCATCTCTCTGCATAGGATCAGTGGAATTTTTCGAACAGTGGATAACTGATTTATTAAACTAACTAAACAGTCGACCGTCCGCGGGGTTGTGTGTAACATCAATTTTGGACATTGTTGAAATGTAGGTAGATGCTACAGCAACCAGACTGGATCAGTTATTCGCTGTTCGAAAAATTTACATTCTAGATTAGTCGAATTTTGTTAATAGTGTTAAATTGTGACGATATAACTACAACTGTGAAGCTATTGAAAATTGTGAGGACAAGTGTTGTGACATTGGTAAAGAACAAAGAACAGTGCTTTAGAAGTATCAGAATAGGATAATTAATACTTAAATATAATGTAATCTTAATATTTTAAAGTTACTTATTACTATCACGTAAAAGGACAATTATTTCAAAACTGTGAGGGGGAAGATACAAAAATTTGTTAATTTGTAAAAGGAATTAAACATTAAATTAGATAAAACTATGCTTAGTAAGTAACGATTCGATTTGCATGTTATCACTTAAAAATTGGGAAATGTTTATAATTTATACACAGGAAAACTTAAAATCTGACAACTATTGGCTGGATCTAAAACAAATTAGTTTCATAATTATATTTACTTGAAAATAAAATCAAGTTATTTCTGATAACTTTATGCATTCAAGTTTCTAATTATGATCTAAAGAAGTGAGCTAAGATCAAGCCATCGTCTTTCAACAAATTCGGAACTGTACAGGGATAGAGTAAAATTTCAGCACAGCTTAAATGTTGAAAACAAATTTTATCAAAAATTTAATTGTGATCGCTTATTAGATCTTCTAAATTACTCTAAAACTAAAGCTAGCTTTTAAAATCCGTTAGAAATGAGGTATTGCGAATCAAAGGCTCAGTCACAAAGTATAAATTTCTGTGAATAGAAGTTGTCTTATTAAAATAATATGATATTGTATATAGAAATAATTTTTGTCATTTTATAAGTAGAAACTACGAGAAAAAAAATATCTTAATATATTTCAAATAATAACTCCCCCATGAACTGTTTTATGTTCCTGTCCTAGTTGTAAATAACAAATATAGGTACTTAGGTTTATTGAACTACACATAATGTACGAGGTGACACATCTGTAACTAATTTAGTGTTTGAAAATCGTATCTGATAAATTTAAAGTTTCCACGCAACGGTAGATACCAATTGAAACTAAACTCATTTAAGGCTCTAATTGCATCATGTATCTACTTTTAAGGAGATTTAATGTCGTATTTGTAAAATTGTACTTAACAAAATGATATGCTATTAAGTGATTACAATTATTTTTCTCCAAATATTCGTCTATAATTTTTCATAGCATCAGCATTCATAGTAATTATTTTCAAAGATTACGCACATTAGTACTTCATTAGCACATATTGTGTTTAAAAAAATGTCGTGGTCAACTGTGATATTTCGTTAAATTTTTATTCTTAAGTGAAACAGTGCGATTCGATTATTATTATTTGGTTTATTTTGTGACGTATGATGTTTGTTTGTTTAAATCTGAAGTTGGATTTCCTCGACTTGTTTTTAATTTTTTTTTTATTTTTTATTTATTGTTTGTAAATATTAGATATCTACGCCACTTAGCGTAACAGAGTGGAATAATGTTCAAATTATTGTATCTATATACATTGTAAGATCATGCCTGTTGTCGATTGGCTTTGCTTGTTTTGTGTTAAAATTTTCTGTGCAATAGGATGTTGCCTATACCTAATCTACACAATTTTTATTTGTACAATATGTAATTTTTCTTCTGTAAATTATTATTATATTAGTACTTTATCCCTAACTTAGTTGTGTTAATTCATTATAAATAAAAGTTATCTATTATTGTCATTCATTCCAATTTAAATGAGAACTCCACGAGAGCTATGCTACATGATCATTTAAAAAATATTGTACTGTATCAATAAAATGTATTGAATTAAGAAAAATTGGTGAAGATGATAAAATAAATTACGAAAAAAAAGGACTTGATTTTCATTATGATTTATAGTTCGAAACTGAAATTAATTAACCGTTATATTAACTAGTCAGAAAACAATATAGGTACATATTTATGGATCGACATCTAATTAGGGTAAAAATATTATATTTATTACACCACAATCACTGAAGTTAAACTACTTTTGGAACCGTTCACAAAGTAAAAATCTTACTCATCCTAGTACTTACAGTAAAGTGAGTTTTCTATAGACCTCACAAAAGTTAAACAAACGCCATCTGGTCATCCGCTATGGTAAAATCTTTTATAATAAACAAAACGTGATAGTACTAGTAAGCTGTTAGACCCTAAGGGCCTTAGATTAATTCATTGGTTGTTAACACATGGTGTCATGATACAAAACAATGTCAACTTCTGACGCGTGTACCGCCTTTTCAATATCTACTAAAATAATAATTTATCGTAATTCATGGAAAAGTCGTTTTCTTTTTTTATATCACGATGACATACCTAGTTGGTTCCATTGAAAATAATTACACTATGGTGTAATTAGCAGTAATTAGCAGAAAAATGGAGATATAATCATGAATACTGACGAATTATGAAATTTCAGGTAGGCAAATACAGTATTGACTGTCACTCGATGGTAGATTTGCACACCTAAAATAGTCTTGACTTCGTATCTTCGAGTAATTTATGGGAATTATTATTTTTTTGCTATTAGGCTTTAAGGACTTGTACTTATCCGTGGTCGGTAAATAAATTAAAAAATAAGTCCAAGCGAAAGTTGCCAGCTATATTCTTTCAAAAATAGCGTGCCCGTATAGCCGGGAACCGCCAGCTCGACGCCGCGGCTCGGTGATGCCGGGGTATTGAGAGATGATAAATGACGTGCCCACCGATGACATGACAGCCGAACCTGGGGGTGCCATGGTAACCGTTCACCACGTGCCCCGTGCACAATGGAGTGTTGGAACACCGGCTAAGTGCGAAGCATAATTATTTTTCGCAGGGTTCCGTTTCACCAAATGGTAATAACAAGATAAGAGGAGAGAAAACCAAATTCTATTATAAATGCGAAAGTGAGTTTGTTTATTTGTTACGAAATTGAAATTTTTGTGATTTTTTTTTGTTTATTGTTTTATAATTACAGTGTGACTCTATCTGAGAATTAAGATTGAAAGTTTACAGTTGTTTTTAACCGACTTCCCAAAAAGGAGGAGGTTCTCAATTCGACGCGTATGTTTTTTTGTGTGAGTAGGTAGGTACAATTGAAGTTCTGTATGTCCAAAAGATTTTCCGGTTACGGATCCCCAAAACTGGTGAAGGTTGTTTTAGTTTGTAGGTCGCGGGTGTTGAAAAAAATAAATCATTCTGTCTGAATATTTCGCTTCATGTGCCTGTTTTGATACAGATTCATCAGCTGGTAAAAGTTTGTTTTCATTTTTCCGAATAAGTGCATATTTCATTATCACATAGTAATAACTATGTACAGTTGGCCACATAGACCACCACCTTTTAAAATTTATAATATTTGTAAAAAATCTGTCTGACGTTATAATAAGTTGCCGTTTTACCGCTTACCCTGACAACGTGCATGCAAAAATTCATGATGGTCTGTTGAACCGCTAACCCGTGAAAGCGTAAAAAACAAACAAACTCGCTTTTGCATTCACAAAATTATATATACTTATAAGGATTATGTTTACCAGCAGTTTAGTTATTAGTTACTATAAATAAATAGCAATGCCACTTTAAGTCTTAAGCTACGTGTGTACAACTAATTACCTATAGCACAGATAGTATAATACTACAAGCCTATAGGTAATCACAACATGCGCTGAATTAAATTTAGAGGTTTTACGAATTACCTTATCTTTTTCTATTTATAAAACTATGTAAATACAAAAATATTTGGGTATGTGTACGCACAAGAAAAAAATAAATGAAAATTTTATTGTAGGTTTACCACAAATGACAGTTTATGTAGAGTCAAATTTAATTTTAGGCATAGTATGTATGTGGCACTAATAGGCGATGAGAAACGATTTCTCCCTATTATTAAACCACTATAAAAATATTAAAAGCCATTAATTAAGTAACTAATTACAATGTTATACATCTATTGGTTTTTCTGATTTCAATGTACGAGTAACAAGGTCTTGTCAGTAATTTCGACTGAGTTCGTCAGTTACTCAGATATGTAGGTACACAGAATTATTGATAGGTATACGTACTCCCCTAGCTACGTAAATAAGCGACATTCTCCACCTCCCGCCAATTTCATTCACATCCCGTCATAATGTAGCGGTAAGCGTAGAGACGACAGCAGTGTATTTTATCACTGCTGTGTATGATAGACGCTATAAAATGTCTTTGGTTAGACCACATCAACTTCAATTTCGAACTCAAATTTTCGTAACGACAAACGCACTCACACAAAACAAGTCGTACGCCTGGAGTAGTAGAGGGTAGATGAATAGGTTGGTTCATATGAAGTGTCGCGGGTGTGCCTAAACCGAAGAAAAAGCAGTGCATTCTTATGTTTTGCGTGAGCGGAAAAGACTATAATTGACTAAATTTTTGTTTTTAATTCGTCATCTAGAGTAATAAAAAATAACACGTATTTTCTCTATTTTATACGTACCTAATAAAATAACGGTAAAACATTGGCGTGAAATGTCGCGTTACAATACGTCTTGTTACGTTTTTATACGCAGGTACGTACAAAGGTACGATGTCACGAACCTCCGCTCCTAAACTTTAATGCATTTTATCTAAGTACGTATTTTTTTCATTAATTTAAAAAAGCAAAATATTAGATAGTAGCTGTGCCCCGCAGTTTCACCCGCGGGAATTCCGGGATAAAAAGTACCCTATGTCCATCTCTGTAACCGTGACAACGAGCATGCCAAATTTCATTCAAATCTCCTCAGCGGTTTTTGCGTGATTGAGTAACAAACATCCAAACATCCAAACATCTAAACGTCCAAACATCCACACTTTCACATTTATAATATTAGTAGGATGTATAAGTTTTTACTATCCAACTGATGGGCTAAAGATTTTTTTTTTATTTTCATACCTTGGACACATGCCTATTGTCCCCTGTCCTACAATGCTTTCTTCTAAGCGATGTATATCGAGAGTTCGGTGTCGCAATACAATGACTAATATAATTAATGTACCGCTGTCCGTCCGTCTTGAGGAGACGCCGGACGATGCGAGATACCTTGCATTAAGGTGTGTTCGATGTCGCAAATCATTTTTCACCCACTCGCTGTGACACAGGGCCCGCACTATGAACTTTGACGGCGTTGCAGCTTCTCACCTCGAAGATATAATATCATCTTGAGTAAGTATAAAATACTCACAAAAATTTTATACATGTAGAGCTTTAGATAACTACTCAACCGATCACAATGAAATTCGCATACACGCTTTACTACCAGAAAAAAGAAGACACTACTTTTACTGTAAAATTGATTGATAAAATCTAGATAAACGCGACGGAAACTGTGTGCGCCTAGTATAAAACAAAGTCGCTTAACAGAGAAAAATATTCATATCCGTGAATGGTCAAACTCGTTTGAATTTGGATATTTTAAGCACTCATGGTGAGGTCTCAAGATATCTGTGCACGGCCACTGAGGTTGTGTATGACAGAATGTTTTGACAACCACGATAAGATTTCTCTACAAGCATTTGAGTTATTGTGTTAGGATTACGCATCGACCGATCTTTGGTCACTAAAGTCACGATATATTAGGTACAAATAATTAAAACTGCAAATTTTAATTTTGAACGATTACCTACTCTACTATAGAATTCACTCTAAACTATTGAAGCGAAAAACATCCGAGCATCGCAATTCGCACCTATATCATCCAAACTTCTTTCTGATGGATGAAGAAAAGATCATGAAAGGCGAGGGAATAGAGACGGAGGTGGTTAGGCTTCATCAATCATACCATCATTACTATTGAACTATACACCTACCTATAGGTATACCTACTATCATAATCAAATGCTTTATTTTTCACTAGTAAGAAATGAATGAATAATATCAATTCATGTGTCACGACCAAGTCACGACTCACGAGTAATAAGTCAAAATAAAATATGAAGTTTAAATTCTCTATTCTCCACGGGCCAAAAATAAGGAAACTACCCGTTTTTATTTTTCATAACCCTGTTACAAATTTTTACGTTTAATATTTAGCATTTCCACACGGTTTTATTCGTGTTAATTTCGGAATCCCCACAGTAATTCCGGGATAAAACTTCCCTATGACCTTTTCTGTAGGTACTCCATGATCGGTTAAGCTAAGCAGCAGTTTAAGGTGTAACAAACAAACTCACAGTCGCATATCTATAAAGATTTTCTTTTTTTTTTGTGTACCTATCTACCTATTAGTATTTTATAACATCATAAAAATTAAATATAGGTACTATAGATAAGTACCTACCTACTTACGTAAACTAGTAAAATAAAATATAACCTTAGGTACCCACCCAATGCTAAAATTTTGAATTTGTATTGTACCTATTCATCGTGAAAAAAACAAATAGCTATTGAAAATACTATAATATAATATAAACAAATTTTTAACAAAAAAATTAAAACTGACTTCCAAAAACACAAAACTAAAAAGCTAAAAATAATAAAATACCGATTTAATCCAACAGACAAAAATACACGTAATACTATTATTGGTTTGTGCTACCACTTTTCGATTTGAATTTGGTGAAAATGGAGGAGCTCGCGAAAGAGACAGGGTGGATACGTCAGCAAAGCAGGAAGAAAAGGAAGTTTAATGCGATACTCTCACCACCCCAACAAGGAACATCCGATATTGAAAAAGTGAAGACTAAGAGAAATCCCCTTCCACCACCTATTGTGGTTGAGGACATTAAAGATTACCAAAAGTTTTACGATCTTCTCCTAACGAATTTACCTCAAGATTCTTTTAGCACAAAAGTGATGAAGGGTGATAGAGTTAAGATAAACTCTTTAAATGAAGATGCCTACAGAAGTGTATCAAAGATACTTCTGCAAAACAAGTGCAGTTCCCATACTTATGAGGATAAACAGAACCGACCCATTAGAGTAATGGTAAAAAAATTACACTTCTCTTGCGAACCTCCCAGGATTGTAGATGAACTGAAATCAAAAGGATATAAAATTCTAGAGGCCGTTAACAAACTGAGTTGGAGAACAAAGAAGCCTATGAACATGTTCATGCTCTCATTTCAAAAAGATGAAGACGTGAAAAATATTTACAGCATCAAATCCATATTAGGGTGCAAAGTTGACATTGAGCCAGTTAAAACATCCAAATTAATTCCTCAGTGCAAACGTTGCCAAGCTTATGGTCACACACAGAGATACTGTTCTAAAGAACCAAGATGCGTAAAATGCACAGGCAAGCATCTAACTATAGATTGCGAAAAGCCAACCGAAGTAAAACCGAAATGTCTTCATTGCGGCGAACCACATCCTGCAAGCTACAGAGGTTGCATAGTAGCCAAGGAACTACAAGCAGTCAAGAATCGAAAAACCAAAGAAAATAAGTCAGTGACTACAAATAATTTTAATAAAATATCCGTCACTGAACACGTATCTGGCATCACTAAAAATGTTTCGTATGCTCAAGCAACTAAAGGAGCTCAACGTCAAGCTGAACCCAAGCCTTCTTCTTCAAACAACAGTTTGGATGATAAGTTAAATAAAATTCTTACTTTTATGTCATCCTTTGACGACAGATTAAAGAAATTGGAGTATATCTCCAAAACATCCACTACAAATCTCTCTTAATGATGAAGTCCCTCAAAATTATGGCATGGAATGCTAACTCAAGGCAGTCCTATCTATGGAAAAAATAGACGTGTGCCTTATATCTGAGTCACATTTTACTAAGGAATCGTCCATCCAAATTAAAGGATATAAAGTTTATCACGCGTTACATCCAAACAATACAGCTAAGGGAGGTAGTGCAGTCATAATAAAGGACAACATTTCCCATTATGAAGAAATAAAAATTGAAGAACAAGACAAACAAATTGTAGCTGTAAGTGTCAAAACAGAAAGGTTTCGACTTCGTCACCATGTGAACGTCGAGGCCGTTTCGCTCCTCTCAAACACCAGCTCCTCGACAAACACAAATATAAAACAAAGACTAAAAAGGACCAAACCTTTTGAGTTAGTGTAGTGTATAGTGATAGTGTATTTAGTGCTGTGAGTACTGTATCCAAAGAACACAAGAACAAAGTGTCTTCCCCTTAATAGAGACAATAAGAAAAGTGTTATTGGACACATTCTTAGTATAGTCTTGTTTAGAAGTTTAGGTCAAATTTAAAATACTTATTAGTCATAATTAGATTGGCTAGATTGTATTTTAATGATTTACCCACTTGGGTATATCATTTAGGAAAAAAAAAAAATTTTGTCTGTTGGATTAAATCGGTATTTTTAGTTATAGTAGTTATTAGTAGTATAGTTTTATGTTTTTGGAAGTCAGTTTTAATTTGTTTGTTAAAAATTTGTTTATTTCTTGCTTTTTAGTGAGTCAGTTTGTTAATTTATCTAAGTTACAATAGCCTAATGTCAATTGCTCATAACCTTTTACAAAATATCGCCTTTTCCGATGCAGGGACGTTAATTTTTGAGGAGTTCTCCTGGTGCATCACCATCAGTTCCACTTCACCATATACATTGTGACGAACATAAATTGTTTAGAAACCATATTAAAGTTAACGAAATAATAATAATAATAATCTGTGAAATACCTATTATTTACTAGTTCCGATGACCATCTGTAGTCTTCATCATCAGCTCCACGATTTACTATAAAAAATACCCAAATCGCCATAGGTGTGCCTATAATTTTTGAAGAGTTCCCTCGATTTCACCAAGATCCCATCATCAGATCCCGACTTGGTGGCAATGGGACCTAACTGGGAGTGTACTCTTTGAAACAAAAAAAATAATTTTTGAAATCGGTCCAACCGTCTTCGAGTAATCGGTGAACATACATAAAAAAAACATACATACAACCGAATACATAACCTCCTCCTTTTTGGAAGTCGGTTAAGGGCGAGCGCCCACGAGCAACTTTTGTCTTCGCAACTAATTTGTCTTTCACATCAAGTCTACGGGTTAGTATGAAAGTGCGTCAAAAGTCTCCTGACTGTCGCGTCGCTACATGTGCGCACTTTCATACTAACCCGTAGACTTGATGTGAAAGACAAATTAGTTGCGAAGACAAAAGTTGCTCGTGGGCGCCCGCCCTAAAAAGGCAAAAAAATTTTTACTTACCTATAAAAAAATTGGTCGACATCTGGAACACTACGAATGAACTAAGATGACTGGGAGAGCTTTTATAAGTCATGTATAAAATTAAAGTCATCTAGTGGCTAGCAGATGCAACATAACAGTATGGCAATGTATCTTAAAAACAGTGCCACAGTTTTTATTATTCACAATTTTGCTAGATGTCGCCCTAGAGACTGTTCCAATTAGATATGTTTAAAAATGATAATATTTTTACATTTTCACAATAGTTATAATTTTAATAATAGAGTTTAGAAATATAGTCAATTTATTTATTAAACCCTTGAACAATCATTTCATAATTTTTTAGGGGATTTCAAATTGCCTGAACAGAAATCAAATTTTTATTTCTATTCGACAACAGATGGCACTGTAGCTCACTGTCTCAATTGGTAAAACAGTATGGAACAGACGCATAGCATCAACTCTACATCCAATTTCTACGTCAAGCTTTTAAAGCTCAAGAGCTTCTGTGCTAGAGACGCGTGCGGAAACGTATTTCTATACAAATAATATTATGATAATTAGCTTTTCTAACATATTTTGAAGTGAAATTTATGCAAAATTCTATGGTAAGTTTTGTTTTTACTTATAACCAATCTCTTATAAAAAATATTAGATTACACAATATTTTATTGTACATTTTAGTAGATAAATACTACAATCCCGACAAGTGAAAATAAGCTGGTTGAAGATATTTTCATAAAATTTCTAATTCTTATTTTTCAATTTCATCATAAAAATTATTGTGTGCAATTTATCAACTCTGACCTGATAATTTTATTTTTACATTTACTATTTTCTCACAAATATTTTTAATATAGTTCAATTCGTAATCCCTGTAAATTGTATTAAGAAAAATAATTCTATGAGAAACAATAACAAAATTGTTACGAAAAAATTGTTATTATTATTATTAATGTTGGGTAAATCAAGCAATATTAAGCTTATATTAGGTATGAAAGATTATTCCAAATTATTTACCTACTAACTACATACTAATAAGGCAGAGTTTATATAATATAACAAAACCAGAGGCTTTATAGGCATGTCTCTATCTTGCGGAAATTAGGTAGGGCATAGTCCCACTGAAACTTATGTGAAAATTTTAACATCGAGCATTATTATCATAATTTTAATTATGAAAATACAATAAGGTAGGTATTATTTTTATTATTTATGATAAAATTTTGTTTCCTTAACTAGTTGTTCATCGTGGTTTTATCTCTTTCCGCGGGAATTCCGAGAAAAATACTTTCTTCTCTATATCTTTTTTCATATCCGTGACATCATGTAAGTACCTATACAAAGTTTCATGATGATCGGTTAAGTAATTAAGACGTGCAAGCGTAACAAACAAACATACATTTGCATTTATAATATTAGTTAGGATGAATTAGCTTTACACACGGCATCTATAGCTGTATCAGTCACAAACTCAGACAATATAGTTTTTTTCAAATTTAGGGGATATTATTATGCTTGAAGCTACAGGAAAAAAAGGTTAAAAAGCTTAAATTATAATCCTGTTACTAAGTAGGTAGGCACTGGACCATTGCACAAAAACGGTTGGGAAACTGTTAGCTTGAAATTTGTACCTACCTGACTCCTATGAATGGCCGACATATTTTTGTTCTAAAGGTTGGCCAAAAAAAAGCAATAAAATATGGCCGCCACAAAGGCACCTCGGTCGCTGAGCGCTTGTGTCGATAAAGGACATGCGCGTTAAAAATTTGGTTAGCGTCCTTACTAGTTAGATATATATTATATTATATTCTTGTTGATTTAGATTTTAGGGAGACATAAATTCGACTTCCTTAAATCTCGATTTGTAGTAAAATTTCATTTCTTATCAAATTTAGGTAACTAAGCCTAATCCTGAAGGTTAAAAATTTAAACAAAAAAAATTAAAATGACTTCCAAAAACACAAAACTAAAAAGCTAAAAATAACAAAATACCGATTTAATCCAAACGACAAAAATACACGTAATATTATTACGCTTGCTTGTGCTACCACTGATCGGTTTAAATGATGATCAGTGTAACAAAAATTGGTAACATTTTAAACAACAACACTAGAGGTCGTCACGTCAACTCACGTCAACTGTATTCAAAGGGGAGCGGATTAAATTGAAATTCCTTTGAAACACACCAATAGGGGGAAGGGTGGCGCTGGATTGGTCCCGCGCGTCCGAGCGAAATAATCCGGCAAGTGATTGACGTGGGGCAATGCACTGCACTTACATATTTGTTCGGGTGCCATAGTTATATGAGGTTTTTATGAACACGGTATGTTTGAGGCTTTTGAGGCTACCCACCAAGTAACGTTCCGAGGGTAGGAACGTTGTACTACGTATAGTCTACAATTGATATTGAAAATTCTACGAGTTTTTGTTTTTAGATATTTCTTTTATTTCTAAACGTTCTGTATATTCAATCTCAGTGACTATATTCGATTCGATCATACTTTTTTTTTATTTAGTTCTTTTGATACGCTGTGGGTAAAATTAAATAACATCGATACACTGTAGGAACACATTTATTTTCTGATGAGCCAATTCAATATTTGAAATTTTTTTACCTTTATATCTACCGTGAATACCTACCTAGTACCTATTTATTCTGACGCACGAGCATGACCCTGTACACAGTTTCTTCCTGAAAGTAGTTAGGTACATTAAAATGTATCAGACATAACATCATAGTCCTTCGATAGGTAGTAAAAATGTTACAATATGATTGTAGGCGTACCTACCTACCTATAAAAATTTTATAGTTACAACTGTTACAAGTACGGCATAATGTAGGTAACAGTTTGGAACTGGCTAGTGTTTTGTAACATAAAGACATTGGATTGGTATATCGTAGAGTTTGGAAACTTATCCCGATCTAAATAGCTGGTGTATGACGACTGATGGTCAAACTCCTGTAGATATTGGCAAAGGTTTTTCACGATTAAACAACGTTGATTGGATATTCTGTCCGAAAATAAAAAAAAAATACAAACGCAGTTTCATCGAAAAAAAAAACCACCAAAGTGCCTCTTGTACCACACACAGTGGAGGGTTCTGTAGAGAGAAATTAGAAATAATATGTCACAGTTAAAATTCCATAATAGACAGTAGTTTTTTTATACACATTCCACATTTCAATAACTACATAGTAGGTATAATATTATCTCATTTAAGTAAACTGGTTTTTTAGTTCTACCACCTGATTTTGTTCCTTATTTTCAGAATTTCTCGCCCCGTAGTTGAGAAAATAGAGGAAAGGGACACTTTTTAGTGAGTACTAGAAGCGCATTACTTGCCAAGGTACCTAAGGGTTTTAGAATATATTTGTGCGGAATCCTAAATATGCCGGCTTACAACAGCGACACCATATGGCATTTCCTTAGGCAAACGGATGGATGACGACCAAATACATACATAGACATAACTTAGGGCGAGGTCTCACTAGGCGTATAGGAAATTTAAGGTGAATTAATCGTCAGGGCTACTTTTCATACGAATTTCAATACACATTGTTCTCGCATTATACGACTGCTTTTTTCTTATCTCGCGAATACTAAAATTTAATAGAATCATTTAAAACATCACATCGTACATTTTGATATTGGCGATATCGAAAAAGATGTACTTATAGTATTTAATATTTAAATTTAAAAACAGTCAACAGCAGCAGAAATATGGAAAACTTTTGCCAATCTTTGAACTGGGTATTACTATTGCAATAAGAGTCATTTAGTCTTAGTCCACGGCTGATTTGGTACTCAAAGGCTAACACAACGGGGAATATCGGGGTATCCTATACCACCATCTCTTTAACTATAACCTTACATCGAAAATTTGTTAGTTGAAATTGCGACCTCACGCACTGTCCATAAAGTCAAAATTACAATGGATGAATTTTTTATAAGCTTATAATAAGACTAAGCGATAGCGGTAGCGGAGCGGAAGGCAGACAGCGTTCACCATACAACGTGTAAATGTGAAATTATGTATGTGACTAAAACTTTGGTACTTTGATGTAAATAAATAAATGTACTCGTTGCATTCGCAATATTTTATTGACTTTATTCAAAAAAGTATAGTTTTTACAAGCTTTTTTTATTTACTTGCAATGTTCATATGTAAGCTGTCCGCATGCACTCAGTAGGAAAATTTGTAAATTAATTTCGGCCGCTTCTTGCACCAGCAATTGCGATCAAGATTTTTCGCATACTTAATTTCGATGACAATACAATATTATCCATACCATCGACTTGATCTGATGATGGAACAGGGATGTAGAGACTAAAACTTCCCGATGACAAATTTTAGGACAGACAAATCTGGCCTAGATTGATTAATTATTAACAAAACATTAATATGATGAATCATAGGAAATATGTAATGTTTATGCAATGTTAACTAGGCCTTACTGTCAATACAGTGCCAAACTGGTTAGTTATGTATTACGTCATCATTCGTCTAACTAACGGTTCCACTGACAACAATATTGACAATACTTGACACGCATGTGTTTAGTTTTTTTTTACGATCATACTTTAAAATTAACTACCTAACTAAAGATTTAAAATAAACTACTTGTTAATCAAATATGTATTATATACGTATATATCTAGTCACTGTAATTTCTCATAGTTAGCAAATATGAATGAAACTAAAAAGATATGGAGAGTTTATTAACAAAAAAACGTAATAATATTTTTAGATTACTAGTTGTTAGAGTAGGTATGTTATTCCGATGAGAAGGGCGCGGAGCGCGTGTTAGGCCAATCTGGTGAGGAGCCAAGGGGTGGGGCGGTAGTGTGGGAAGCGCGGGGGTTTGTCGTAGTAAGTAGGCCTGTCGCCGATCACACTTCGCAAAGCGCAGCTGCCTCCTACACTATGAAGTTTCCGGTAAGCAATATTTGGTTTTAATAAAAAGAAAAAAAAAACTGCCAGTATATTTAGTACTCGATGATTTGAATTGAAAAGTTTAATTAACGCAGTGAACTTTTATACTGGTGCGAAATTGTTGTGATACTACGCAGGTATTAATAGTAAATTTTTACTTAACTATAGATAGAATTTATAACCGATTTTTTCTTCTGTACAGTACTTTTGCAGAGTACATTTAGTCAGTGTTAAGTTAAACGTTTAATTTCTATATGTATTTTTATTTACCTTGTTGTGGAATAGGCAGGTATAATATTTGAAGTTTCAAAATGTGGTGCCTAAGCAATCCTAACCTAACCTAAGGAATTAAAGATAACATACGTATGGTTTATAACGAATAAGTATTGGGGAATATTATAAACTGAACAAAAACAAATTGTCACTTTTGAGTTTTGGGACCGTAGCATCCCAGGGATTAGATACGCCACCAAATTTTTTAACAACACTGCAGAAAATTACGGGGCCGATGACTTCATTTCAACAAAAACTCATTTCAATTTTAAAGTAAAATAGATATCGTAAATACCTAGTTTTATTTAAGAGTTACGTAAATATTAAAAACACTTTATTTCAGACCGAGAAATTACAACTGCATCTTCATTGTATGACAAGCGCTGTATCTGGTAAGTTTTGAGTATAAGTAGATCAAATTAACCTATAAGTATAGGTACCTACTATTTATTTAGGCATTTTAATAATTAATGCACATTTTGGATTTACTTATTGTCTCCAGTCATTTGTGGTAGATATGTAGGCACAATAAGATATTACTGACCAAAGAAAAGTAAAAAAAACCTGTGCCTATTTTCTCGTACTCACCTACCTACCTACGAGTACTGTACAAACAAGATTACCGCCGCACTCAGAGTCGAGTTTAATGATTACTTAGTTAAGTATAGATTTTTAAAACAAAACTGCCGCAATCAGAGACGTTCAGTGAATTAATGTTAATTGGCATTTAATGAGATGTAACTTAATTAGTTAAATGCCAACTAATATTAATTTATTAAACTTGCCTGATTGCAGCAGTTTTGTTTTAAAAATCTATACTTAACTAAGTAATCATTAAAGTCAACTCTTGAGTGCGGCGGTAAGTAGTTTTATCTCCTACTGTGAAATGTTTCTTTATGATTTTAAGCAATTTTCTAATAGGTAGTAGATATTTTATAGGCAGAATTCATACCTAAACATCACCACATAGTAAAACAAAGTCGCTTTCCGCCGTTTTTTTGATCTTCAAAACTACGCAACGAATTTTATTACGGTTTTTTAATAGATAGCGTAATTCAAGAGGAAGGTTTACACGTAGGTATAGTTTATCCTGGAATTTCCGCGGGGGACAGCTAATAATGTAATTTTTTTTTTTGCTTACAGTTTTGAAATAGGTAGGTGAGTTGATAATCATTATTTTTAGCTTTAATGTAATTTTGATTTTGATATCGTACGTCAATCGATCAACTCACAAAAATCGTATGAAGTAGGTACCTACTCAAATTTCATCCACGTGAAAGAGTTCTTCATACGATTTTTGAAATCTCGTTTTATCTCGATTTGACGGTCATCTCATATATCTACTAAATTTAATCCCTATTTCCCTTGGTCACGCCATAACTTTAGAACGACTTGATCGATCACCATTAAATTTTGCATACACGTTGACAGGGGTACAAAAAGTACATAGGGTACTTTTTATACCACGTAAAACCACGGGGAACAATTAGTTAATAATATTTCCGGATCATTAAGGATGGTAAAAGTATTATGTATCGGTACAGCAGAGTAATATTTCAGAAGACATGAATGAAATTGATGAACCTATACCTACTTACCGACGTCTATCCAAAATTTACACCCAAATCTCAGGTGGGTAAATCTGAATTTCAATACAAACCTAGATATTTTAGCATTTCACATTGCTCTCGCCTCCACAATTCACCAAAGAGCTCCGATAGATATAGATATAATATAAACGGAGATCGTAAAAGAATCGTATAGACGGAACGAAATCGCTTTGTATCAAGGGACCGGCCGTAACAGTTCATCAGATCGGCTCGTGTGCCCTGCCACGGGTAGAAAAGCATTCAAATCAAGTGAGATTGTATTATTTTTATGTATTATTTACATTATCGGTGTGTTTCGGAGTTTGCGCGCTGGCGTCTTCCTCTAACCGTCTGTCGATATTGGGCCCATTTGTACGCATGTGCGGAAAACATTGTTCTAAACCGTTGATAATAATTTTGATTTCTCCTTTTATGCATGTTAATGCACGATATGAAGAAAGGTTTGACCTTTTGTTCGCCTCTTCCATCATTAACGACTGGATTTTTATAGCTTGCTGACTCAATAGCTATTTATAATCCGAAAAGCAATTTAATAGTATTTAATACTTACTCCTGGAAAATTATAGGTTAAATTACATATCTTATCGTTTAAATACCTCTAGTACCTACATTTCTATAGTAATGATGGCTTTTATGAATACTTTACGTTTTGTTTACTAAACTCAGGCTTTAGTACAATATCATAAGAGGAAGTTGTGGTTTAAGAATACTGACGAATAGAGTAGATGACTTATTAAAACTTTTCCACCTCAGCTTTTAGAAACCGCGCACCAATATTAACACGAAAAAATTACAAAAATATTGATTCAAGTAATTAACGTAACTCTATGAAATAGCGCATTTCGTTAGAACCTATTTCCTACGTGGGATGGATATACAACGTAACTATACGAGCATTTTTAACATTTGATATTTCATTAACCTCTTGTATAAGAATTCCGTATTAATTACGTACGTACGTATCTACCTACTATAGATAATCCCGGGGACCCTCCATTCTTAGCTGACATCTACACTTCATTAATTACAGCTGCGAAATATTATTTTCTATAACGAATATTTTTAGGTCTTTTAACATCAAATAAAACGATATGGCATTTTAGAAAAAGAAGTTTGGGACTCTGATTGCCTAATGAAATATGAGATATACTTTTAGTATAACGACGCAATCACAATGGTATCAAGCCAAGGCCAGACATGAAACCCACAGGAATATATTATTTATTAGTTTACAAGACACTACGGCTCTAGAAAGTTTAAATGGTATTAAGTTTTCCAGGGCATTAAAACGCATTTCGCTTCTGATTCTGACTTGTCACGCGAAGCTTCCCAAATACCCAAGCATAGAGATTTAAATAAAAGTAAAGCTATGGTTATTTATATAGATCTAGCTATCCTCCTACAATTTCACCTCCAATGATTTCGGAATTTTCTCAGGAACTATTTGTATTGCTACGAAAAAATACGTAGGTATTACCATGGACCAATTAAATCTAGTTTTTAATCTAGTTTTATTGGTCCATGGTATTACTTATTCCACGACCTAAATTGCTATAGTAGGTAATAGCTGTAGTACTACTGTCTCTAGCATTAGGCGTGAAACTCACCCGACTTTGTTATAAAATAAGTAGATATAACTTATTTATGATATGGTATACACAGATAAGTTCCTTAGTTAAATGGATTTACAAAAAAGTCCTTGATGTAAACTATTATAAGTTTAAAATGTAGGTAAATCTGAGATAAGGTATGAGTAGATTAGGACGTATTTTCATGACGTACTCTTCAAAACTGAAAAGCCGTGGCTATTTTGAAAGGCTTTGCTGCAACTGTTAACACATTTTACGCTATTCTCTGGTTTTCACAGGGCAAATCCATGAAAGCTTTAACTTAGTCAGACCAACTAGGTGAGCGACCATAATTCTGGTCTATTTTCTACAACTTTTCTATTGAATGAGCAATACCAACACCTCCAATTTCTAGAACTCTCATCAAAGAAAAATTAATTATTAGATTTTTTATGAAAACGTAGCACCGGCTGATTGTTTGCTGGAAACAACATACACAATGAAGTCTTTAGTTATGATGAGTAATTAAAATTTCTTATTAAAATCACATGTCGGCTAATCGGCGTCTAGAAAGATCTATAATACTATACCTAGCTACATCGTGAATGAGATTAATAATGTTTTAAATAGCCACCTCATAAAATGGTATCATTTTGTTTCGACGAAACACCATTAAAATAATAAAGCTCACCTCTTTTTTTTTCTTTTCTGTTTCTGATGTAATTTGTAGCTCTTCTAGGATAAATGAGGTTTGCTTGATAATTTTCAGTAAGACATAAAATTTTTTTTTAGTTCAACTCGTGTGTTCTTCTAGTAAAATTAATTTACAACGTTATATTTAACCATCTTATCTATAATATGGATTAGAGCGTTTTATCAGCTACCTGTTGTCAGCATAGCATACTTTAATCTAGTTTGATACGAGATTACCGTGTGAGAGCAAACATCTAAAATGGCAGCTTCCGTTGCCTTGATCTTATCTGGGAGTTAATTTAAATTACGTAAAAGACGTTATAATATTAATAAGGTTATCTTATATATTTTAGACCAAGAGCCATTATTAAGTCAACTAAGGAAGGATGATCTAAATATTATGAGTTAAGGTAGGTATCACTATTCTATTTTTTATCTTTCAAAGGATTCAATTTCCTTATGAATTCATATAAAATATTGTTCTATTTTATTACTAACTAATCAAACACCATTTTATAACATAGGTACATTTCTTGATAAGATTATTAATACCTTATATAACTACTTAACTTACCTACGTAAAAAAAAGTTGCGACCCCATAAATGTCATTTCTTAGGTACCTACTATTCATATTTTCCATTAGGTAACATTCTCATGACGAAAATTTTAGAAAATTCTCTTTAAAATGTTCTTTAAAATTTTTTTTTTTTCACATTTTTAAATAATATTAGTGAAATTAGTTATTTCATAACAAACTTTAAACTCTGGCTTTAATTTTATATTTATACTCGTATTACAAACAAAAAAATTTTTTTTCCACTCAAACGTAAAAAATTCTTACTAAAATTATGAATATGAAAGTGAGTTTGTTTGTTACGCTTTCATGGCTTGACGGCTTAACCGATCACAATGAAATTTTGCATACACGTTGTCTGGGGTGCAGAGAAGGACATAGGGTACTTTTTATCCCGGATTTCTCTCGGGAACTCCGAAACTACAGCGGGTGAAACCGCGGGGAACAGCTAGTATGGTATAAGATTAACGGTCATACAAGTAGGTAAAATATTAAGGTAGGTAGTAGGTACACTGAGATATTTTTGCAAACATGGCACTGTTAGGTAATTCCAAAATAGAAAACAAAGCGGAAGATATAATTTAGTCCTAAAGTAAGCACACACGCATAAGTATCTATCCAGTAAAAATAATAAAGTTTAATAAAACGACAGGAAACTAACAATAAATCCTGTGTCCGCTGACCCGTGACTTGAATGTAAACTAAATAATATTACGCCACTTTGCGAAATATGTGTCTATTTGCGTAGTGTTCTAGTGCCAGTGTAGCCTAACTCAGGCTATGAATTTAAGGTGAGCTGTTATGCAAAAACACGTATCATGAACGTGTTATAAAAAAGAAAGGAGGAAAAAGGATATTTTAGCAAAAAAATAGCTAGTTATAAAGCTTGAACTTATTTTAATTTTAATAAATGACGCACAGAATCATTTGGAAACGACAATTAAAAATTTGATTCTTAATAGGTAGGTATCTACCATTTATTGAGTGAATTTAATTAGTTTGCCACCAAACTTGACATACCTTGGTACCTAATTGAATATCTATATTAACGGAGTTTTTCCATAAACTACCACTACTACACGGTTTTCAGTCATGGGAAAATGTTTTACAAACCAAATGTGACATTTTTTTAAACTTTCTAGTAGGCATTACCTACGTAGAGTTATAATTTATTGATAAGGTAGGTAGGATTTAACTATCGTATCTAAACCGAACAGAAAAAATAGCATAATGTATTAAAATTTCTTTACTACACTGTATAAAGCTCGAGAAGTAAAATTTTTCCTTTCATTTTCAAGATGACCTCGCAATGTAGCAAAAATGTCGTATAATTTATTCCCAAAATTTAAGTTCCAAACGGGTCCCTTTTTGTTGCCATCTGCGCGACTACGCTCCGAAAACTCCAGACAGCTCCACCCTAAAAACCGTTTAGACGTGATTCCTATCCTTTCACTCGCTTGTCAAAACGTATATTGTGATCTCGATCTTAAATTTTGAACAGCCGGGACGCGTTTGCTGTCTCTTTTCAACACATTTGCTGGGATTCTTTTATCCTTTCTGGTTCGGAGTGATTCGAATATTTCCGCTTCCCACACGAGCGGTAGCCATGTTTGGTAGGACTGTCATCGCAGTTTGGCGCGTATCAAGCAAGACGAACAATCTGTTCCATTTTTAAAAGTTGCTATTTAATATAAAAGAAGAAGAAGAAGAATCCGTTCCATCAAATATTCAGGATTATCCTTAAAAGTTTTAAGTATTTTATTATTTCGAACTGTGATATAGATTTTTGTCTGTCAATAGGTTTAAGTAAAATAATGAAGTGATATTTGAAATAATATTTTTCAATGATTTCAGATGGTGATGGACGACGGTGACGATGACGCGGACGGATGGTGTAACTAATATCTTGGAACTGGAAATGCCTACCTACTAAATATGTAAGTTTGGTCATAATTACACAATTTTGTTTTCTTACTGTGACTGAGGTTTATCATTTGATTTTTTTATTACACTTATGGTGTCTGAATCAGAAACTTTAGACAAGCCTTTAAATAGAATCGTCAAACGAAAAATCAACAATACTTCACTTAAAGAAGCCTTTGATACAAATAAATAATGAATGGAAATTGTAAATTGTTTCAAAGCTAAAATAGAACCCTAAACAAAAGAGTCTATACATTATGTGCGGCATTACAATAAAGCCTTTCCGATAATTGTCGGGTCAGAACCAACTTTCCAGGTCGGTATTTATTAGCATGTACTACCTACTATTACAATGAAAGCTATGGCAGTCTGTTGGTTGGCTCATTCGTGGCTCTTTATTTTTTTACTTTGAAATATATCAGGTACCTACTTCAGCACCCTTAAATTCTGAAGATGTCAGTTTCGATGTGATCCAAATAATATAGTTACGATTTTATCAAATTTTTAGTAAGGAACCAGCTTAAACAGGATTAATTGGAAAGGAAGTATTCAATCGAAAGGGTACCTATCAAAGTAGGACGAGTCATAAATGAAAAATATATTATTATTATTCATATTATTATTATTCATATTATATAGCATAATTTCACCGAAAGTAGGTAGGTACCTAATTGGTTTTCCTAAAAATAATAATTCTCAAATACTGAATGATGATTAGGCAATGTGTAATGTGTATATTATCTTTAACGAATAGGTAAAAGATAGGTATTACAATGGCATGTCCATATTATCTACCTAACAGAATAACAGTCGTTCTAATGTTTCTGAATTTAAACCAAAGGTGACACTGTTTGTGCTCATTGCCGCTTTTGTATGAAAAAGTTAGGTACCATAACAAACCGGTTTTCTTTTGTGGTGTCGTCCAAACGTATACATTGTTGTGAACTTGTGTGGTATCAAAATGACGCAATGTACCTACCTATAGTTAAAATTTCATTGTCCACAACTTTCTCCACAAGCATATGTTGTTTCAATACGCGTTAAGGTTACCTAATCAAAAGATTTTGGTTGATTATCCAAACTTAAGCTTACAATTATTATGTTTATTACAATTCACTTATTAAACTGGTACCTACCTCAGTAAATTGTAATTAACGACACCGTATGATTATAAAAATTCGATTGTTGTAGGTATTTTTAATACAATTTATTATTTATTAACTGACCCCCGCGGTTTCAGCCGCGGTAATTTTGGAGTATTCGAGGGAATTCCGGGTAATTAAAAGGTACCCTATGTCACTCAGTATCACTTTACCTTCCTATAAGGGAAAGAATTTTCAAAATCGGTTCAGTAGATCCAGAGATTATAACGTCACTAACTCTGGAAATCCCGCGGGAATCCTGGGATAAAAAGTATATATGCCATGCCCTATGCCACTGAGGATCACAGCAGCTTTTTAAATGTGAAATAATTTTTAAAATCCGTTCAATAGATCCAGAGATTACCCCCTACAAACTCACCAACTCACAAACTCTGGAGTTCCCGAGGGAATTCCGGGATAATAAGTGAAAGAATTTTCAAAATCGGTTCAGCAGATCTAGAGATAGCTTTTCCCCCGTGGTTTTACCCGCGGGAAATCTGGAGTTCCCGCGGAAATTCCGGAATATAAAGTACCATATGACACTCAGAATCACTGCAGCTTCCTATAAGTGAAAGAATTTTCAAAATCGGTTCAGTAGAGATTACCCCCTACAACGTCACAAACTCACAAACCCACAAACTCAAAAATTTTTGCTCTTTATAATATTAGTATAAGTAGATGCTTTGAAAATCCTTTTTAATATATTTTTTTATACCAAAATCGTTACGATTTTAGTGCATTACTGGTTATGTCCCATAGTTTCATCCACGTCCTCAGGAAATCCTAACACAGCTATAGGAACAATCGCATAGGTATCTATAGATACTAATACTATAAAAAGGTAAAGTTTGTGAGTTGCTAGTATATAAATCATAGGGTACTTTTAATCCCGGAATTCCCGCGGGAACTTCGAAATTACCGTGGGTGAAACCGAGGGGCACAGCTAGTAAAACATAAATGTAAAAACAAGATAGACAAAGCTTCAAATCCGACAAGCAAAATTCTTAGGTTGATCATTCTAGCAGCAATATTGTAATAGCGAATGATCTAATCAAGTGTTTCTTGACTATGACGACGTTTCTACAACGTGTTAGTGAATTAACTGAAAACCTGATACACCCCATTCAAAAAAAATTACAAAAATATAATTAAAATATATTTTATGTCGAAAAAATTTATACTTTAAAAGTTATTCAACATTAGTTTGGAGGTGACATATCTACGAAATTCCAAGCGCTATGCCCGTGCCTACCGGTTCGAACTTTTTTGCTGCGGGCGGCGTACGCGCCAAATATTGTAGGTATTATAAATAATTTAGACATGGGCTAATAAAAATGAAAAAATATAACCTATATTAAAACATGGTGCGATCGATTCGCTAGTTGATTCTGAGCAAACTACTTTCTAGTTGTCAGTTAATTCATTAACACGTTGTATATTGTCTGTTTTGTGAGTGTGAATGCAAATAAGACACCGTAACTCCTTCACAATCCTTTTTTCTCCCTATTATTTAATTCTGGTGTTTGACCTTTGCAAATATTATAAAAAAAGTAAACGTAAAGGCTAAATGTTAATTTAAAAAAAACTCCACGATTTCAAAGCTCGAACAACGAGCGTTTTAACAAAACACAAAGAAGTACGGCACCTATAAGAATTTCTCAAAGAAATATTTATTGTTAAACTCAAAAATTATTCCAATTAACATAACCATAATTCGAATTACTCGTTGCTCCAATTTCTAGCATTCCATTGGATTGATTTAGAAAAAAAATGTTACCATAACAGTCGTGGTTGGCACATTCGTACAGCATCGTGTAAACAGGCTACAATTATGCATAGTGAACTAACAAAACGTGTAAATGGGCCAATTACCGTTGCCTATGTAGGCTACTGTACAATTAGTGGCTTGCTAATAGTTTTCATCACCGATAGTTTCATATGCTCCGCGGTGTGAGATCACAGCAGAACGAGATCGTCTCTCGCTGTGGTCACAACGTTCTCTCTCTAGACTGTCTGTAAAATTTACCAAATCGAAACCGTTAAACGAAAAAAAAAATGAGTTTAATCTTATTTTGATCGTAAGTTTTTCAAGTAGGATTTGAATCGTTATCGTTATCAGCGCGATACAGAGTCGTATCTACCTAATATTTTTAGTTGTGGTTTTGTTTTGATAATATCGTTCCATGGAGGGATCGCGGCCTGCTGTTTTGTTCATTTCAAACGCTGTCTATGTCGAATTCGGTTTTATTAATTGCGTTGTTTCTATTAATTTCAGTGCTTCTTCTATTGTTGGTGGAGTAACACGCCGTCGTATGTGGTAAGTTTTTATACATTGATTGTTTATTTATTTTTTTAATTATAAAATATGCTAAACAGCTCTCGAAGTAAGATAAATTCGACACAATTAGGTTGACCCTGAAGGTTCTAGGGTGGTAGCGTTCTATAAATAGATACATAGGTAGGTATATACAGCGCATTTGTATCGAGCGAAATTTATGTTAATGACTACGAAAAATCGGAACAGCACAAACATAAATCACCGGTTTATTTTCTTCAACTTGCCTTATTTTATTTGAACAATCGTTCTTTTTGATTTTATACCTAATTTAACAATTACAATTTTACAGAAAATGTTTGTATGCAAATAAAGGATTTCTGTTTATTTACTTAATACAGAATAGAATTTAGGTTTACTTGTCTCATAAATCAAAAAACTGATCTGAATTTAATTATATTTATAACTCTCGTAAAATATTTTATGACTTCGGATATTTGAATTCATTAATCAACAACCCAAAATATATTGACGCTTTTACAATCCGGTTTGGGAAGTTTATTGACTGCAGACGAGGTAACCCAAATAATTTTTTTTGGTGTGATACAGTTTTCATACAAAGCAATTTCGATTTCATTGGTTTCAAATTTCGTTAATTTAAATTCGTATCAATGAATTTTGATTGTTTTAACGCGTTACCGTATGGTTTCCAATAACAGATAGGTATAGGTACATATGTTGCAAGTTTGCACCTTAGCTTGACTTTCAATTAATTAATTTATTTTTTTCAAATGTGTAAAAAGCAATTAATTACTTACTTAGTGGTCACCTCTTAAGTAACTTTTTTCATCAATTTCGAGGCACGCTAAAAAATTAAGAATTTGCTAGTAAAAAACAACAGGGCGCAAAATCCGATAAAAGTCAAATTTTCCGAAGCTTTATACCTGGGAAACTACGAGGCCCAATAACTGAGTTCTAACCGAATGTTCCACGACACTCATGCATTTTTTTTAATTCTTTAAGTCTGTCTGTCTGTTCACGATAATCTCTGAATCTATACTAAACGAATTTTCACAGGTAGATTAAGCTTAGCCTGGAGCAACATATCACAGGTAGGCTTTGTTTAATTCAAATCGGATGTCGGGAAAAAAGTTGTTATATAAAAGCGTTTCACGCGGGTGAAACCGCGGGGCACAGCTAATACAAAATAATAGATGACTCAAACTACAAATTATAATATGAAGACAATAAAGTTTAGTTTTATCACTTCTAACACAAACAAAACAAAACAGGGAATTTCATGCGTAAAGATACTTACCTAGTTAAAAGCTTCTTTCTGACAGTAAGACATAAAAATCTGGCGTTCCTTTGGTTTATATTATTCCCATTCACTTTGAACTTGATGCAAATAAATTTTTTGAGGTAGGTATCATCCAGATTTGTATTAGACACGCAAACTGATTAAATGGTTTCCCTTGCAAAAGTTACTTCAACGTTCACGGCCGTTGTCACTAATTCCAAACATCAACAATGTTAAATATTCAAATTTATTGCGTAGGTAGTTATTATTTGTCATGTCAAATGCTGGAAATCTTATAAAATATAAAAACATTAGTCTCTGCTTAGCGCCACGAGGTTGAACGTAGGCGAATCTTGAATCTCAGTAGAGATAAAAGACATCAAAAGACAATCGGTCAATTATAAAATATAGGTATATTACGTGTCGGTTTAGCAACTAGTGGGTTGTGTTCGGCAGATATCTCCAACAGTTGCCTGAGCGTCCAGGCATGGGTGAGCTTCGGGCGGCGCGTTCTTAACTCTCTCGATGTGCGTCTGACGGTACTTGTAGCTAGGGAAGGGGAGGTCTCGATCGGCCGGTCGCGGTGTGTATATGAAAAGTAAGGGTCTGAGCCATTCATTTCATCCCAGACCGGGGGCGGCGCTCATTGCTCGCGTCCGGAGCGCGCATGCGCGTCCCCTGACCCAGTTGCCGGCGTCGCGTCGCGTCGCGCGCCGCGCCGGGTGGATGCCGACCTCGTTACGTCAAGGTTGGCGAACCAACGAATACGCGCGCTACGTAGACTCGGTGACGCGCGACACTCGGTCGGTCCGGAAACTGGGGTGTATTTGAATTTCGAATTCCGGATTCATTCTGGAAATTTTCTGCTTAAAACCAGTGCAATTTTAAAGTGTTTTTAGTTCGTTAAATGTAGGTATAAAACTGACTTGTTTGATGATTAATGCAATCTATTGTAAGATAACATTGGCATTGCGTATACTGTGTAACGTTTGTTGAATGTTGATTAGCACATACGGTCTAACCAGCGCCTAGCGTAGGCTTGGCGTTTCAAAATCTTCGCAATCACTCAAAGAATTAGTCATAATAATTTTACATTCAGTTTAACTTATCTGATACAAAATATATTAAATAAAGTTTGTAATACAGCAGCGGTCACGTTTTAACAATTACTCATTAGTGGACACTGTGTATAATATTGTTCAAACATAGGCGTCCTCACTTGTCTGTCTTATGTTTATTTTGGTGCACGTCTATAAGTAGATAGCACGCCACAGTTGCCTAAAATGATTGATCGCAATACTGTGGCTACTGTCAGCAGTTACACGCTTAAATAAAAAAAAATCATTGTGTGTGACGCGCCTTTAGAGCGTGTTAAATTTTAACATGATCGATAAAAATTTCACGACGCGTTGACATCACTATTTTATTAAGATGGATGTGCTTTGACAATTACAACACTTAAGACAACATGCATTTTTAATGTTTTTAATTCGTTTTGTTTATTTATTACAGATGCTGCCCTCTTGAACATGATATTATGAATACTGGTTCCAACAAAGTATTCGTGCTGCCAACTTCTGCAATTATGCAGAACATTCAAAGAAATAAGAATATCTAGTAGAGACAAGAAGGATTTATACAAATCTACTTTAGAGAAGTCCTTTTTCATTATTATTATTATATCATAAAAATTACATGAACTTAATGACTGCAGTCAGTCTTAGATTTTGTCTCAGCTTATGTCATTCTTTTTGCAAGGATAATGCCTTATTCACTCATTTTTGCTTTTCTTTTTTTATTTCTAAATTAGACTGCATTATATAAGTAGATAGTTAATTACCACCTTACCTGCACCTTAATTTTTTCATTAGATATGTAATTTTAATTTTTTATTATGCTAGTAGGTATTATATTAATTAGATAAATTTCATCTGCAAATCTTCGGTACTATGGGTACCTAACAGTGAACTATTTAGCAAAGTAACTATTCCTAGAAAGGCTGCAGCAATTAAAATTCTGCTAAGTTCAATAGTCATTCTTCTATCAGAATTCTCTCAATGATTTGAATAACGTACCTGCTGACTGCTTTAGAGTAGGTATAGGTACTAAAATCTTTGTGTGTGCCTAACAGAAGGCATTTTTAAGGTAAAATATAATGCAAAAATTATACTTAGTAAAATTATTTCAATTACAATTTTGGGAACTATATCATTCTTTAGGCCATATCTTTAGCTTTACTTGACTTGATACTTGGTATCAAATAAAAACAATAAAAACAAATAAAAACAATTTTGAAGTAAGATATATATTTTTCTAACACAAAAAGCTCAAGGTATTTTTTGAATAATAAGAATTTTTTTATTTGTTCTAACTTTTTTTTACAGATAAGGCATCCCTCAGTAAAAAATATACCTACAGAGACACGAGTACATTTTGCTTTCATCATAATTTGGTGCCCTTCGGCATCAAAATTAGTGCCCTACATCTACCCTGTAGATCCGAATTTGTTTGAAGTGAGGCGACAAATTCGGTTCTAGAGAGGTTTGTGTGGTGCATGCACTGCAACGGACAAGACCTTGTGGCAGGAGGAAGATTATGAAAATTGCAATTTATTTTTGGTGCTATTTGTTAATTGTCTGTTCAATGTATGTATGTACTGTTCAATCTAATGAGATTTCATTTTCTACACATTTTACTTCTTCATAAAATCTATTTTATGATATTTTATGATGATGACGTTTGGAAATGTTGGCAAATTAACTCTAAACATTTACAAATGCTAAATTAAAATTTTATGTATACAATCTTCATACTTTAAAGGCAATTTTATGACTCTGATTTAACTAGTGTACCTAAATTTTCCATGAAGTCATAATTCATTCTTTTGATGAGATGTCAAGAAACTAAGAGAAAGATCTTATTGGCATGCTAATAATATTATAAATTGGTAACCCCTTTGAAGTACCAACTCCCGTTGAGAATCACGTAATTTATTCTTGTTATGTATAACAATTTTCAACAAAACAGTATTACAGCGGTGATGTTTTCCAAGTGTGTCGATATCATCGCACTACAATTTTCGCTTCACTTGTTTATACATGCCGGTTTTCGTTAATGACGACTGTAAATTGAACTGTTACTGTAATTGTTATTTAGACAAGAATAATTTTATTTCGTGAATTGTCAGGTATCATCCACTGAATGTTTTTAATCTTGTCTAATATTTTGCATTTTGTTATGTAATAGAATAAGCAAACTCCAATAGGTCAGTGATTCTCTTCACCTAGGTCAAAGCTGATAACTTAAGCTGAATCACTTATTTTTGGCATAGCTAATTTCCTTTTGGTCATGTCTTTTTTCTTTCTAGCCGTAAGCAATTTTATCCGCTCGCCAAGACGAGCCAAGCTAAGCTAGCACTACCTATCTTATCTCAAAGTGCTTCGTCGTTTTTTTTGAACCCTTAAAACTTGGGTTTGGATTATAAACGAAATTCTCTGGATATGTTGCCAATAGCGGACTTATCAAACATTTAAAGTTTTAATTTCATTTAAAGTTTAAAATTTGGCATGTAAGCTAGTATTAGTACACAAACAACAAAAAAAATTATAAAACTTGTAACTTTTATCCCCCAACCCCTTAAACTAGGGGATGGAAGTTTATATGAGAATTCTGCAATTTTGACTTACAAAAAGAAATGAAATCCCACCAAAAACATTTTCATGTAAAATGATGCCAAAACGAGTCCATATGACGGGCACTGTCAAAAAGTTATCAGATCTCATGTAGAGCCAAGCATAACTCCACACACCCTAACTCCACAAGGCCTAACTTTTCAAACTCTACGCCTTAGTCAGAATATGTGGCTTGGCCGTTTCGTTACTGCAAGAACCTTTGTATAACAGAAAAGTAATTTACAGTGGATACATTTTTCACCTTACGCTCATGTGAACGGATTATCCTCTTGATCACTCTAATTATATATTGTAGTCTTAGATCTGTCCAGCACTCACTCGCAATTTCTCACTAGTGCTATTGTTATTAGAAGTAGATATAACAATTTAGTCAATTAAGCCTTATAAAGCAGATTTAAACTATGAGTTTAGGCTATACTGTTCCAACTTCCAACCCATCATCATGAAATTTTGTACACCTAGACATCAAAGCCTTAGGAAAGGACATAAGGTACCTAGTTTTCATCCTGGAATTCCGAAACTAACGCGGGTAATCGCACACAACAGCTAGTTTATTTATAAAAACAAGTATACAAGTTTTAAATCAAGCTCTGCTTTGTTTGGGACCAGGTGGCGCTGTTACATAATGACCAAGTGAATTCCAGTTGCTTGCGATACGAATACTCCTCCCAAGGGAAGATGGGATATCAGCTCCATACATTATTTATGTAGGCCCACCCTTTTCTTTGCCACTCACCAGTCACCAGTAACTTCATTGACTTCGTTGTTCCTGATGCACCTAAGTCGAAGTTCTTTTTTCTTTTTTGACATTTTGTATAACATTTTTTTTTCTTAGCGTTATCTATCTTGTTTTTTTTCTGTCATTTAGGTTGGTACCTAATTAAAAAAGAAAACATCAATTTTGCTTACTATGATTTTTATTTTGAAGAATATTTCAACTGTAGATAGATATGTATTTCTTTACTAGTTGAAAAAAAAATTAAATTTAAGTGATTTACGATTACAAAAAGTAATGGTTTGGGTCACCTTCCCTTGGGAAGCTATTTTATGAAAAGTTCCAAAGAAAATGCCGCTTACTGACAAAACTAATGTTTTTGATGGTTGTGAGTGATAAAATAAAAAATAAAGTTCACCAAAAATCATACGAAAATTTTGATTCATTGTTTTCTGAAATTAAATATGGTGTGTGGATAGGTGAATGGTCACTTGGACGATAAAGGTGGTGAGTTCGAATCTCACTAAAGCCAAATTTTGGTGATGATTTTGGTAGGATATTAAGGCTAAAATATTACCATTCATTTACCTTTCCCTCTTATATACCTGAATGGGTGAGGTTCGAGTAAGTACGTAATGCAATGCGGGACTCTGATGTCCAATTACCTCTTAAGGGTTAAATCCGGACTTACCTAATATTATAAATGCGAGTGCAACACACAGTTTGTTTGTTATACGCTCTCAATTCTTTACTACTCAATCGATCATCGTAAAATTTTGCATATTTATATTATCAGAGGTACAGATAATAGCGTAAGTAATTTTAATCCCAGGAACCTCCAGTAAAATATATGCGGGTAAAATATATCTAAGTTAATGTCCTTTCGACAAAATTAGTATTATGTCGAATATTTATTGTTTAACATATTTAAGTATCTACGTCAAAAACAATAAGGTAACGAAAAAAAATTATAAGAAAAAGTAGGTACGACAAAGTTAATATTTTAATTAAAAAAGTGCCTTCATTACGTACAATCAATTACCTGTGTATGTTGTTTTGGTACAACTTTAGGCGAGTGAGTAGGTACCTATTTACCTTGCCCTCCAGGACTAATCTCCAATTCTACCAAAGATGGATCGCAACCGTCATTCGCCGCCCCATATAATATACCCCCGTTGCAACAGTCAGTCGATTCAGTTTCGTTGATATGCGGGTATCAATATATCCGGATAGATTTACCTATATCCAAGCCGAAGTGAAGCTGGTTCGTATTTTGTGTTAGTAAAATTGAGATTTAAAGTGGTGTTTCATGTTTTTTAGTCCTTCTCTGATCGCCACAGCTCATTCTAAGGTTGTGAAGCGGTTTTCCCGTGGTAATACTTCATAGGTACTACTACTACCTACCAGTATGGAATGGGTCAGTCAAGTAGGCACTTGTTTTATCAACACACAATAGTACAGACTACAGTAATTAAAATGCCACAATCCGACTATTATCTGGTGCAGATTTTTTAAAATACCTACGCTATAGTTTCTATTAGGCTTTATGTATCAATGATCAAATCAAATCAAATCAAATATGCTTTATTGCCCAGAAGAGAAAATAAAAACTAAGACACATAAAAAGTAAATACAGAGCAAAAGGCGGCCTTATTGCTAGAGGCATCATATTTAAGCTGTGCCCCGCGGTTAACACATATTAACATATAGGGTACTTTTTACCCCGGAATTCCCGCGGGAACTCTGAAATTACCGCGAAAACAGCTACTTAATCATTAATTTAATTTTAATAAAATAGTAGTATTCAGCTTAGTAAATCCACTGGGCAGAAGATGGCGCACCTACTCGTACCTTGCTGTAGACGCCACTGGTGTAGACATCATGATGCTACTCAATAACAGATGGCGCTACTATAGTAATAATGTAGAGATGCCAGTTACGTTATTGTATGTTTAAGCACGTGATATAACGTAATTTTTTATTATCATGTTATTTACCTTCTGGCTTAGATTCAGTCACTTGATTTTGGTGTTTCCCTCGGAAATTAAATAGTTAAATATGTAAGTAGGTATAAAATAAATTACCAAAGTAGGTATTTTTTTATGGCAGGTACCTGCCTAGTGAGATTTTAACAGCGCTAGTTTCGGAGTTTTCCGGGAAATTCCTAAATTCTGCGGGGAACAGCTAGATTTCTTGTACTAAGTATGTTATAGTTTGTTACGCTGTCATGCCTTACCTACTTACTCTACCGATCATCATGAAGGCCATATATCACACGTTTGGGGTAAGGAAAGGGTAGGTACTGTTCTCAAAAAAAATTTAAATTTACTGATAAAATCTACATTGACGCTAGTGAAATCACCTGCAGGCACCAACTAGTAAATGGTGTATTATATAACTATAGCGGTTCCCCGTGGTTTCACCTGCGTTAATTTCGGAGTTCCCGCTGGGATTCCGGAAAAAAGTACCCTATATTGTCGGGGATAGTGCAAATCCGCGTAACTAGTTGGATAAAACCACGTAGGCACATGTGACAAATAACAAATTAAAATAATTATTACATCAATAAAATTGATAACATTTCACAAAACAGATAAATTATTATCTATTCTAAACGTAAAAACGAGCTCAAGAGCTGTTAAAATGAAAAAAAAAATATAAGTGCTGACCTTATCCTGTGAACTTATCTGTAGTGCAGATATCTACGCGCGCCGCTCCCTGTCTGTATGGGTACTTAGTAGATTTGCGGTTTTACACTATCCCCGATGCTATGTTCTTCTCTGTACCCCTGATAATGTGTAGTACCTAGGTATTCAAACTTTAATGTATTTTTCCGACACTTCCTCCAAAATTCGTTAGATATACATATTTTAACTAATTTACACAAAACCTTGTCAAATTACCTATAGCTAAACCTTCGTTATAAATCATCATCTTTTGGTGAAAACCGTATGAAAATTCGTACAATATTTTTTGAGTTTATCCCGAACAGACAGAAAGACCGACGCAGCGGAGGACTTTGTTTTATAATACTGTGTGTAGCAATCTTGTAGAGTCGCGCGACAGCAAACCGACGTAGTATTGTTTGTTGAAATCATTTAAAAATAGATTATCTCAAATAATATTATAAACGCCAATATGATTTTGTTTTGGTTTGTAACGCTTTCACGCCTTATCTATACTAAACTGATCTTAGTGAAATTTTTCATACACGTTGTCCGAGGTACAGAAAATTTACCCGAGATAAACGAATATATTTTTAGGCGATACTATTGTATACTAAACTTTCAAAGTAAATATCTTACACAGATAATGTTTAATCATAAGTTATTATAACAACAATTTCATAGCGCAAAGCCGGTACCAGGAATGTATAAGGAGCGAGCAAGATTAATGGGTGGTGCTGGACGGACGACAACCGCGGGTAGGTATGTCTGACACGCTCAGGTGTGCTATTTTCATAATTGGCCCGACCCGGTGAGCGCACCCTTTCAGCTTTCCAGCGACTCAAGAATAAATACTTTAATAGGTTTATATTGAGAACCTTAGAGAATACCTACTGCTTTTAAAATAATTATCTACCATATTTCTTTGTTGATATCTAGAGCTTACTAGGCAGACTGCAAAATTAGAATTACAAAATCCAAACTCTATTTTAGGTTTATGCAAAATTGTCTTCTAGATATATAAATAAAATTGAAGTGCCTGTTTGTAATTTCAAATTAACAGCTTTTCATTAAATGCATACGAAAGTATATACGGTATGTACCTACTAATATCAAAAAATCCATTTTTAATTTTTTTCTCTGTCTGTCTGTCGGTCTGTCTGTTTGTTCCGGGTAATGTCTGAAACGGTTGGACCGATTTTGACGGGACTTTCATTGGCAGATAGCTGATGTTATAACGAGTAACTTAGGCTACTTTTTATCCCGGAACTCTCGTGGGATCTCAGAAATTAACGCGGATGAAACCGCGGGGAACAGATAGTCATAAATAAAATTTCTTATATTAACACGAGTGGGTAGGATAGACGCAACAGACGCTGCCTAATAGACACTAAGATAGAATGAGATTACCTACATAAACTTAATTTAGCAAAAATAACACAACCACACTACACAGTTTACCATAAGTACCTACCTATAAACACAAGAAATATGTGCGTAGTATTATTATACAATACCTACTATAAAACTCCACTCAACTGTATTCGCTGAGACAGGTCTGATTTTCAGTAAAATCACAGCATTCCACGAACTATAAATGGATAAAAAAATAATGATATAAGTAGATAAGTAATCTTTGAGAGCTTATAATGGTGCTTTACAATGATAATGCATACCGATAAGTAGGTACAAAGATGATTTGTTGGTTCACAACTGAGCAAATGTATATGTAGGTAAAGCAGCTTAAACCAGCACCGCAATAGCATAAAAATACGGCAGGTACCCACCTACTGATGTATTTGGTGCTTGTAGCACGAAACGGAAAATCTGACGCAATATTCAACAACAAATCTTTTCTAGTAATAAACACGATTTATCACACAGACTACCCCTAGGACCTGCTGGTCCTTAGTTTAATGCTTTAAGCACACCGCAACGGAATATGACATCTTAAGCTTCTAACTGGGTATGTCTGGATCAACTTTAACGATTAGCCAAGCAAATTATATTCAACAAACTACCCAAGCTAACACGCAATAAAGTAAAAACTTCAAAGTTGTTATAAAATTGCATAAAATTAAAAAACTTATAATTTCATTTTCTAAAATGTACTTATGTTCTCTTCTAATTCTATTTACAAAATTGGGAGGCAAAATTATTGCAGTTACCTATTTTAAAATAGCTTTTTTTTCTTCCCCAATTGCTAACGTAGCCTAATAGGTTTCTAAAGGAAAACAATAAGGTTTCAAATTAGTTTATTTATGTTTTTTTTTTATTAAACACTGCAATTCAAATTAATTAAAACCTTTATTATTCGAATGGCAAAGATTTAAGAGGACTGGTTAGTTATTAAAAAAGAAAATTTTGCCCTTATTCAAAAAATAGTGTAACTCCGCCAACTGCAGCACAGGCAGGAAGGCCCACGTCAAAAACTACTATTATACCTACCCCAAGCATATAATTAATGAACTGCTTATTCAAATACTTTTGAAACTATTATTCATGCCGTTTACGATATTTCGAAAGGTCCCGACTATTTCGTTTGAAACGAGTTTTTTTTAATGTGTTATTAATTAAAAAAGTTACCGTATGCGATTTTTAAATAGCTCGCAGTTAAGGCGTCACGAATTCTGAGGGTGTAAATATTCTGTTTATAGAAACGGTTCATTATTAATTTACTCGTATAAATATCCGCACGTACCTACAATCAAAATGTAACGTATCAAACATTGTTAGATTTTCGACTCTACGTAATGCAGAGTAGATATTTAATTAATGTATATTTAATAGAGCAAAATTATGTAGGTTTATTCTGTTATATGACAGAGTATAAAACGTAAACGCTTATTTTAATGAAGATCAAGAAAGTACATAAATACCTAACAATATGTGGAAAAAGAAATGAGTTATCAGAACCGCACTAAGACGAAAAGAAAAAAATATATAGGCAGGGAAACCTCACCAGGAAATGTTTTCAGAGAAAATACGACTTGCGGCATCTTTGATACAATATATCCAGTTTAAAAGGACCTCTTTCTTTCACAGTTGTTTGAAGATATTCCTATAGCAACCACAAACACATAGTGTCGAAGTAAACTGGTGCATATGTAAGATTTTCTGGAATGTAGCGATGTTTTTTCCTTATATTATTTCTTTTGATATTTTTGCCATTCGTCTGCTTCTATTATTTTCGACGCTCAATTTTGTTATTATTATTTCAACATACAATTTTTCTGGAGAAACTATAGGTATGCTGCTATTTTCTTCACCGCATTAGCGATTTAATTTTATAATACAAAAATACATATAAAACAACTCAACGCCGTAAGTATTTCTTAATCTGCCTGGGGTTTTGTATAATATTCAATATAATAATTATGTATAATAATAATATCTTTCCAACTTCATGTGAATCTGCTTGCAAAATTCAATGTTTTATTAAAAAAAAAACTTTAGGTACTTACCTAGTTTTATAAATTTAAATCAAACATAAAAATAATATCATTGCATTTTCCATATTCGAAACCCAATTGCAAGTTTGCACAGAGAACTTTTAATCAAGTCCTGGAGAAACGATTTACTGCACCAAAGAGTTGAAATTTAGTTTTTTTCAGACAAGACCCTAAATACACTCAAATATTTAGAGACACTTCGTGACACAAGTTAATTATACACTGGAATATTTAGATACTTGACACAAATACGTATACATTTACGGCTGTACTGAAGAGCACGAAACATGATGCGAAGCACGGTGCAAATACTTTTAAATGTAAAGCTACAAGTGTGATATAGGCACCTACCAATATTTAGAGGTCTGGCAATGCCTACGTCATTAGATTAACTGTCGGGAAGTCAGGCGGGTCTAAAAATAAACAACAGAAAAAAAATTGACACACTCACATACACAAAACTGCTGTCAGATTGTGACAACCAAGTAACATGTATCACTTACACATTGAGGACTTCTTTAGTGGTTGGTAAGTCTTCATGGTGTTGATTTTAACAAACTAATATTAAAAATGCGAATGTTTCTGAGTGTGTGCGTGTGTATGTTTCTTAATCCTTCACGGTGAAACAAAACAACTCGATGGATTCAGCTTACTCGTTATTTTGAATTGTTATAGGTACTTCTAACCGCAAAAATAAGAATAAGAAAGAATGAAAGCATAAGAATCGTAAACCTCAAGTGACAATGGGCGGGACACATCGCTCGAAGAGCTGATGACCGATGGAGCAAGAAAGTCTTTGAATGGAGACTAAAAACAGGAAGACGCGGCGTGGGTAGACCCTCTCTACATGGACCGATGACTTAGTGAAGGTCGCGAGACAGCATCTGATGCGGGAAGCGCAGGACTGTTCAATGTGGTGATCTTTGACCGAGGTCTATGTCCAAAGGTGGATGTCTTTCGACTAATATGGTTATGATTATTATTATTCCTCTTAGCGACAACACAACTGATATACAAGATGTATACCATCGACAATATTGTATGTAGTCTATGCCAGCATCGTATACCACAGTCGACGGCCGGCGCCCGCCGCGGGCATCCCACCATTAATCACCCGGCTGGCACTGCACGCCCTGCACACCACTAGTTATATCTACTTCTATCCCACTTATTTATACCCTTGAAGATAGAAATAGATTCAAGACACGCTTTTGATATGAAACTCTCTTACGAATAGTACTATACATAACATATCTTTATACTATTTATTTTTTAATATCTATACAACGTGTTAATGAATTAACTGAAAATCTGATACACCCCATTTAAAAAAATGAACAATAATATGATTAAAATATATTTTATGTTCAAAAAAATGTTTACTTTAAAAGTTATTCAACATTAGTTTGGAGGTGACCTATTTACGAAATTTCAAGCGCTACGCCCGCGCCTACCGGTTCGAGTTTTTTTCTGCGGGTGGAGTACGCGCCAATTATTGTATTATAAATAATTTAGACGGGCTAGTAAAAATTAAAAAATATAACCTATATTAAAACATAGTACGATTGATACGTTAGTTGATTCTGAGCAAAATACTTTGTAGTTTTCAGTTAATATGTACATTAACACGTTGTATAAAATAGCACATGTAATTACGTTCACTCGTCCTGCTCCAACAAATATATTGTTTTTATTTATGTTCCAACTATGGTTGCCCGGAAGAAATTGATCTTAAATAATCGGGTGGCCCTTTGTTATCTATTCCATCTATTATTTCTTGTGTACCTATTTTATTTTTAATTTGGTGACGAGTTAAGAATATTATATTTAATTTGATTAATTCCATTTCATTTGTTTTATATCTCAGATATATAGATTTTCCTGTATTTTATTTATTCTTAAAAATAAAATATAATTATTACATATGTAGGTATATTCAGCATATTTTCGATCTCCGATAATATATCGAAAACAGCGCGCAGGCAATACAATAACATTGTTAGTTACACAATTAGTAATAAACTGCTGGTTCACCATCGGAAGGGAACGAAAGGGTCAGAAACAGTAGTCAAGTTCTCATACCCTGTGCCATATGGCCATAAGCTGTTGCACAAATAATAATTTTAGTATATTTAACGAAACATAGTAATAAATTTTGTTATAATCGATTGGGTTTTAATTTGGAAGTGAAAAGGTATTTAGAAATTCGATCTTTTTTAGTACTTGGCCTAAAATAACAAAAAACTTTCAAAGTTTTTATTTTCTATTTTGTTTTCACGCTGAAAATAATTTATTTATTTACGTATAATCCAATCTTACCTACTGATCGTATTAGTATGATAGGAGAATAGTAAGATAGAATAGAAAACCAAATTGCAATAAAACTACTTTCTCATCAATATTTTTTTATATTTTTTTCAATTTTTCGAGTAGGTTTACATCTTCTTAGGGTTTATTTACAAAAACTTTTTCTTAGTGCTTGCTTAGATTGCAAAAGGAAGTCTTGGGAAAAAATTCAAGCGGTTTGGTCTAGACAGTGATAGATCGCTCAGTCAGTGAGGATATGTAATTTTATACATAAATATAGATGAAGGCATACAAATCTAAAACAAGTTCACCAAGTACCTACCTACCAGGCTAACGCATTGTTACTTCCAATTACTTCCTACTGCCGTATCACAGAAGTACCGAATTATTTCATTAACAAAGTGATTTATAGTTTAACAGTAGTTGATTTATTGTCAACATATAACTCAACAATGGGAACCCTTTCTTTGGCAAATTTTTTGAGCAACTACCGTTTTGTGCTGTTAAAATTTCCTGCAAATCTTTGGGTAGCGTGAAGGTGGTCTAAGCAACAATGGTTGTAATAAATGGTTTTGCAAGTCACACGCTTTTGTAGGTCAATCGTGGTGTTTGCGACGACGATGTACTATCCAGTGCCTTACGTCGATTTTGTTATAGAAGATTCTCGACAACGCTTCTCAAAGCTAGCAGCTGCATTTGTCATCTGAGTTTTATTGACATTTAGATGTTCCTACTACTTTTTGTGATGGAAACACAGCCCAATGCTAGGAAAAAATATTTTCACATTTATGTGAGTGAAAAACACGTTGGAGGTAAAATTACAATATGTGTGCGTATCCAATTATTATTGAAGATCAAACCAAACCAATATAAGATAGGTACTTAAATTTTATTATTGTCATAAAACGAAATATGTTAGCACCACATTTACATAGTGTAGATACCTACCGCGAGTTTAAACTAAGCCTCGAACAATATATTTTCGTGCTAACTCAGGGTACAATTGCTAGTTGCTACACATCTTGCTCTATAAGTATAACATTGGAGTATCCAAGTAGACCATTACATTTTAATACAGAGCGTAGTTTGAGCATCGCAGACAGACATACCTACTGCCGGCATTTTCGACAATGGCACGCTAATGATCGTCTTAACATTCAAATCGCCTACGCACGCCTTTTGTCTCCGAAAATCGGAAGTTTTCATGCGCACAATCATTTTTCAAACAGCACGAGGCAATATACAAAACAAAATCGCACAAATAGAGAATTCGGGTCAACGGGTTACGTTTTTCTAAACGTTGTATAAAACTTTACCTTGAAAAAATTTGTAAAAAATTGTTTTCAAAGCATTCAATGACGGTTTCAAGGTAAGACTTAGACGGCTTCAGGGCGGTTTCCACGGACAATTTTATTTTGATTAGGTAACAAAAAAAAAATTATAAAAAGCTGTAAATTAAATTATATAATTCAATTTAGTTGCAATTTCAACTACACAATATCTCTAATCACAAACACACACATACATAGTATTCTTAACTATACACAAACATTATAAAATATTATGCTTATATACACCTACGTAGCTTGTAACTTTGAGTTTCCGACTTCAAAGATTAATTTTATTAGATAAATGAGAGCGAAAGCTCTGATATCGCTACTTTACTACTTTATTTTGTTGTATTTGTGTAGTTATAGTTAAGTAATAAGAGATACAAAGATTGAAATCCTTTGCATTAGAATGTAGTAGGTAGGTAATGAAGAAAATGTTTCCATTCCACATGGAAGGTAGAGACCATTTTCACATTATATTCACAAACAAAAACAAAATTGTATTACATACAATAAATTGTTTAAAAATAAACTTTATTTCATATTTCCTAGTGCATCATAGGTGCTAATTATTAATATAATAATTAGCTGTTAGAAGCTGTCGTGAAAACGGAAGTCATTATTTAATATAGCTAAGAGGAAAATTATATAATATTATTAGGTATTGATAAATTTTAAATCAAATTGTTTTGGATCACCGTCTTTTACCTAACCTACTAATATTTACATATTTAAATAAATTATTAATCAATTAATTATACCAATCAATAGTCCCCGCCAGGCAAGTAAGTACCATCGGTATCATGTAGAGTTAGCATCTTATATATAGGCATATACCCATTAAATCAAATATTTTATATGGTATGTAACAATGTATACGTAACTACTAACAATAATTCAAATTTAAAAAAAAATATTAGTTAGGATCAGTTGGTACAATCACTTATACCTCATCGTCAGCAGGTTTTTAAAATTAAGTTGAAATGACTGTCGGTTCGGAACGCGCTCTCTACTGACGAACTGACAAGAACTCAGCAGGGTTGTCTTTTTTATTGTATCCAGTTAAATTTTTCTAGTAACTATCTGGGGGCACGGTAGTGCCCCCGCCAAGACGAGCCAGCAAAGCGCAAGGGCACTACCTACCTTTTCTCGAAGCGTTTCGTCGTTTTTTTGAACCCTTGTAACTTGGGTCTGGATTATACCAGATAAACAAAATTTTCGGAATATGTTGTATTGACAACATACTTAGCAGACTTATTAATGTATAAAGTTTTAATTGTATAGCTCCCATCCTTTAGATTTTATTGATATCTAAAAAACCTCGATTTCGTCACTGACTCACTGAACAACTTTACACCTTAGCCAAAATATATGGCTTGGCCGTTTCGTTACTACAAAGAACTATTATTATATAACAGAAAAGTAATGAAAAATGGACCAATTTTTCACCTTAGGGCCTAAGGGCCATGTGAATGTAGCGAAATGGTCAAGCCACATATTTTGGCTAAGGTGTAGAGTTTGTGAAGTTAGACCTTGTAGAGTTAAGGCGTGTAGAGTTAGAAGCTTGGCTCTACATAAGATCTGATAACTTTTTGAAAGTGCTGGCATATGGTCTCGTCTTGGCAACATTTTACATGAAAATGTTTTTGTTGGGATTACTATTTCCCGAAAAATTCGGAATGCAAGCCGGAACACTTGACAGTAAAAACCGCATCAAAATCAGTTGCGTATAGTTTAGCTTAATAAAGGAACCAAGCGGACACACAGATAGACGACGGATATGCGACTTTGTTTCGTATTTTTCAAGATGTGTGTGTGATTCGAAATTTTTTAAACATTTTTCTTATCTTCAGTTTGTTTCCTGACTGTACAAGTAGGTATCCAGTGTAGGTACAAATGTGGAGGATGAGCTGACTCCGTGACGTCGGCGCCTTGTGACATCAGAATCTATTAATCATGACCAGACAACCGACTCGTCTTCCGATCTCTGAAGAACACTAAATATACATTTATATCTAAAATTCACAAATGTGACACACACATTTCGTTTTTTTTTCCTGCAAATGGAATATAAGCACATTTTTTATTAAAACTTTGTTTGGTTTACAAAAAATATAATATGGAAACGCCGGCCTTTAGTTTTAAATATTTCATTGAACATCAAACAAAATATGTATTACGAGCTGACTCTATTACAAATTTTGTTATTTAAATAAAATATATCTTTATAAATAAAAATGAATGTTTGTATGTCTGTCCTCTGTGCGTTTCGAAATCATTATGATATAGATTATGGTATAGATTATGATACTACACCTCGTGTGGGAATCTGCATAACCAAATGGTTTGCATTATGTTTTGCGGTAATAATAATAAATAAAAAAATAGTAATCTCACAACGAAGTTACTTGTAAGGCCGTTAATTTAAAAAAAAGACAATGTCAAGGAGAAAGGAAAAAAAAACAAGGAGAAATAAAATTCCATAAAACGCTTAAAAACGTCCTGAGAATCGAGAATCCACGTCAATATGATCATTAACAACACACATCTGAACAGAATCGTATTGTTGGCATGAAAATGGGAAAAATCTTCAGTGCAAGCGTTGGAATGCATTGAATGGCATCAATTTCACGCGTCATAAATATCACAGTCGAATCCGAAAACTTCGACACGAAATACGAGATGAAATGGAATTGATCTGTTGGCGGCCGGAACGAATAAAATAAATGAAATATGATTTAAGAAAAAAAACATTCGAATTATAAAATTGAGGTACAATCATTTTGACATGAATTTCAAAAGATTATTAAAAGTTATGCCGTTTGTGCTTTTAACATCAAAATCTTTATAGATTGAAATGCAAATATCGCGAACTACGATTATTGTTTCAAGATTCCCACAGGAACTCTTTTTATCTGGAAGCTTTGCGGGCGGACACAGAATGACCTATCAAAGTTTCATCACAATCGGATCAATGATTTTGGAAAGCATACAGGGCTACAATTCATTTTTGTTTACAAAGATGAGTATACCTATATTAAGAGGTCACGATTGAACTATTTTCTTTCACGGCCATGTTATAATGCTTCAATTCCCAAGTGCCGAGTGGTCATCAGATGTCCCTCTGTAATCCAGTGTTGGTGTGCCAATCAACACTCCTCTCGCGAGGGGACTGCTGGACTGTGGGGAGACGTGATAAAGGGCACCATGGGGACAGGGAAGCGGGAGTCAAAATGGACGCTGAAAGAACTGAGAGGGACGCATCTGAGTACCTACCTGGGGTGTAATGAAAGAGAATTAATATCATTGGAAATGTAACAAAGCTGACGTACGACTTTCGTCAGCTTCGTCACAACTTTAAATGTGATTGTAATATTTTTATATTATTATTATAATTAATATGACGATTCAATGTGATTTTCTATATTTCTTACGGGCCTCCCGAGAAGGCAGTTTTTTTTTGTTCATAAAAAAGTGACTAGAAAACAAATCATTTTATTTTCAAAACATTGATAACTAAAAAATTTAGTAACCTCCGATAACTGCTGACACTGGAGACTAAATTTATATGAGTAGGTACCTACCTACCAGAAAATAGGTACATGTTTTATTTTAGTATATCCAAAAAAAAATTTCGCTAAGGTTTAATTAAATCCTAAACAAACTGTATTACTTTATTTTATTTGTAGGTTCCCTACCTTACTTACTACATGAGATAAAAGAACTTAATAACTTTCAACTCTTTTAGTAGACCTTCGAACTATCCGTGACTTAAATACTATTAGAATATCAACCTAATGAGCGCCATATGCATTAAAACTTTTGGAAATAATCACCACTAATTAACTAAGTCGCAGGTAATGAAAGCTTTGTACTGTGGGTAGGTACCCTGCGTCCAAAGTATTAATTAATGTCCACACAACCCAGGGAGTTAGCCAAAGTCCATTAAGCCAGGCTTTTATCACGGTGTTTGAGAATTTGTTGTTTTTCCCTACCCCTCCCATCCGAATCCCTATAGTCCACTACGGTCCAGCTGCCAATAAAAACTGATCCTTAACAACGGTCCCACGCGCTTATATTGTTCGAACAAAGAATGTAGATTGAGGTTCAGGCAATGATGGTTATTGTATGTGTCAAAGTACCTCTATGTTTCTGTGGGGCTTTACCTGCTGAGTGGTAGTATTTAATTGGATTAAAGATTACCGATAAGGGCTTTTAATCTACCCACCGCCGTTGGAGCGGGTCGTCGGGAGTGACATTTCATTACGGGATGGCTATTGATTTTTAACGGCTCGCCTCTATTGGTGCTTAACTGCTTACGTATACGGTACCGTAGATGATACCCAATCATTTTTAAAATATTTGTTATTTTACAGCTGTTTTAAAGTGAACATTGCTTTAGTACCGTTGCGATTTGAAAATTCGCTGAAACAAAAAAGTAACACTAAAAGAGACAAACATATTGATAAATAAGATTTAGCCCGCGAGATAATGAGATAGAAGGCATTAAGTTAGAAACGTCAAAGCAAGTGACGTTGATCTTTTTGTGCTCTGAACTATCACTGTCACACAAAATAAGTTAAAAAAACTGTTTTGGGAGAAGCAAAAGAAACTAAGCCATTCAGTTTTCTAAGATTAACCTGCGAGAGAATGAGATAGAATACAAATAGATAGGTATAATATAAGAGCTTTCACTTCTGCCGTGTGGTTTTACGCACATTTCTGTTTTTGTTTGACATAGAATTTTGAAGTAGGTACCTCATTATTATTTCTTTTACATTCACATTACTCTTTTGAGTTTACTATTTTTAACCGGTTCCGGAAAAGAACGATTCTCCGTTTCTATGTGCGCAATTTGTTCTGAAACTAGGTATACTCACGTAGGTATACATAACTATAAAGTTATGATTTTTTACTGAGATGATCTAAACAATATATACTTACGGAAAGGTTTTAGTCTATAGTTATTCTTGGTTTGATTAATATATAAAATCAGTTTTATTATTGGTCGATAAAGAGCTTTCTTCCTTTTTTTAGTTTTTTTGGTTTGAATGTATACAAAACTATATCTCTAGAACCGTATCTCCAAATAAAATTCAGCTTCCTGTTTAAAAATATATTACCTACACTACTTAGGTATATTTAGGTAACCTAATTTGATTGAATACAATATATAGCAACTACTTATTTATTATATAATTTTCTTTAATCACCTGCCAACTAAGTGGTTAATAGCTTACATAGATTAAATTAAATTACATCTAAATATTTCGTTGATTAATTACAAGCAACGCCGAGTTGTTAGCACTAGTCACGACTGTTGATTTGCATCCGTTTGCCAGGTACCCAGTTTCAGTTATTAACGTACCAAATTAAACGTCTTTCTCACCCAACAAAAACATGTTCAATATATAACATCGAGTAAAAAAATTCAGGCTTTTATTGAAACGGAAATTAATTATTATCAATACGAGTATTACCAGCCATATAGCTGTCCGCGTGGTTTCACCTGCGATAATTTCGGAGTTCCTGCGGAATTGTTTCATACAAATTTTGCAACCCTTTTCACTTCCTTAGGGGTTGAATTTTCAAAAATCCTTTATTAGTGCACACCTACGTCACTTAAGGAATATTTGTGTAAAATTTCATGGTTCTAGACCCAACGGTTTCTGCTGTGCATTGATCGATCAGTCAGTCAGTTTCTGCTTTTATATATATAGAAAAGATGAAGGTCATATCATTAAATGGCAACCACCTAGATAACACTCAAAATTATTGCATGTAGGTACAAGGTTATTTTTAGTTTAAGTTGATAAAAAGAACGGATTTTTAGTAGACGAATGAAAACTCGCCAGGTTTGAAAAGAATCGGGTCGTTTTTTCCACAAAATAGTATAAATTATGGCTACCGACGGTATGGCGTCGATTACTTACCACAAAAATGACGTCGCTACCGCTCAAGTGGTGCGACCGCGATTCGATGGCGTCTCAGATCTACAAAAACGTGAACCCATTTTTTTGTTCCCCTCGCGTCCGTCAATAAACCTAATGATTTAATCAGGATTTTTCAACTTATCAATATTTAAATGTTTTTTTTTTATTTAGGTATTTCTTATAAAATTTTGTTAAAATCCATTTCCACCGATTAATATACCAAAAATTTTAAAAACTCTTAATGCATTTAGCAGTTGTTAATTATTTTGTTTAATCTCAATTCAATTAAGAATGTAGTATAACATAGCAAGTAGTAAATAAATAATTATTATTATAAATATGGTCGGAAAATTTTTGTTACTTAGTAAACAGCTAATTTCTACACATACAAATTGTACATCACTAGTTAGTAGATAATTGCTACTTATTACAGCTGTGATGAACGAAGCACGATCTTCTATTCATGTTTTGACGAGGTGTTGCGAGGTGTTATAGAGTATTTAAAATAAGAAAAGTTAACAACCTGTTATTGACATTTTAATATGTAACTGTATTACATACTAAGGTGGGGGCCGATCGCTTTATTTCGGAAGAATTAACTACGCCGGCAGATATATAGCAAAAACTATAAAATCGACTGAAAATTGCAAAAATTGAAATTACTGTGCCACTGTCTTTCTCAATTTAACAATAAACAACACGACGCGCGACGGTCTGAAGGCGTGTACCTGGCGGTATCATGATTATGTACTTTATATCAGACTGAACGAACCTACATACATAGACTACATAAACGGTGCCTGCCGTCGCGGCTATGTATCGAATGGTTTGTCCGCGGCGCGCCAGGCGGCATGTCAAACAGCGGGAGTTCCTCGGTTAAATTGAAAAACAATCTCCCGCCATTTTCGCTCGCCGAACGTAATAAATCTATGTACAAAAATTCTACACATTATTTATAAAATCTATTTGAACACAACCCGCCCAATCCGATTATAGTGGCGGGCAATGTGGAGTACACACTTTAAAATTACAAATCTCAAAGGAAATTTTAATTTTTAGGCGTTAGATACCCGCGTGAATTTTTTTATTTCCTCTGTAGCTCCACGTATTTACGACCTTAACTTTTCTCTGAGGGAGCTAGGCGTGACTGAAATATTATGTAGATGAGCACTACAAATCATAGGTAAGGTAAATCAATAAAAGTAGATATTTTTAGGTACACGGTGAAGTTTTTGTATTGAAATTTACTATGGAAGCACTTTACAGCTCGACTTTAATGCACTATTGAGAATTTTACTATGGAAATGACAGGCATTGTCATAGCAAAATTCTCAATAGTGTTAGTAAAGACGGACTCTAAAATGCGTCCATAGTAAATTTCAATACAAAAATTTCACCGTGTACCTAAAAATATCTACTTTTATTGATTTACCTTACTACAACTTCAAAAAATAAACAATATATAAAAAAAATCCAATCTATTTCCCAGCCAGTGTAAACCAATGTGGTGTGGCTATTGTGGAATTAATTGCATTAATCATGGCCAGTGACAGCTATTACATTCTTTATGCTCGACTTTCGGTTAGCGCCGCGGCGAGGCCGCTCCGAGTCCGTGAACGGCGTGGATGGCGTGTCGTTGCGCACTGAAACAATGCTACAATTCATAATTTAATTTTTTTGACACGACGTTTAATTTTTACGTTTTCGATACGTGGAGAGTGACGTATCATAAGACAGCCCTTATGACTACACGCGTCACTAGAGCTCTGGAGTCCAGATAGTGCACTTTATTACCTCTTTGGCCATGTAGGTATGGCTATCTTGACCATGTACTACTTTGACCCCTCTGCTCTTCTCGTGACTAACATATTTTTTTCTAGACTGTCTGCGTTTCTGTATATAGGAGTCACTGCAAACACCATGGATAGTATCGATATTTAATTCGGCCAGGATCGACGTGTTATTCCCGGAACCCAGATACTCTATTACCATAACTCATGCAACAAAAAATTCACCTCGTATCCAAAGAAATTTTATTTTAAACTCATTGGTACGCAGAATAATAATCCGTGATTTTGCTGTCGTATAAAGCGTTTGAGATTGTGTAGAGACGCGCGCGTCAATGGGCAAGGAGTGTTGTTGGTAGTAGAATCACAGAGTCGCCAATATTTTGCACTAGCTCTAGACACGATTTAATCGCTTGGATCCTAGATCGATTATTATTATCATTCGTAAATATTAACATTAAACCAATTCGTCATCGTGATCTTCAGTATTTCAAAAGATATCAATGAAGTTAGTCTACAATCGTAGTAGGAAAGATATATCGATGATGATATTGCGAATGTGATTGTAGATTCGGACTGCTTTGGTTATTGATTAACTTTGTATCTAGAAACAAACAAACATCAACAACCAATTAAATTTAGGTTTATTCCTGATAATATTATAGTGATATACCTAATATGTAATGGATTGTTATATCAATAGTTATGTTATGACTGATGATTCATTAAAATGAAGAGATTGATAACTTTTTAAAAGCATTTATCCATTAACACGATGGCCCATGATGTTTATGACTTTATTACCACTGTAGTCAAATATACGTAACGTTTAGGAAACTATTATTATGGATATTTTACACCAATTTTATGCCATTTATCTAAAGATCTGGCCTATATTGTAATTAAAGATTTTTAAATTAATAATTAAACTATGTACATTAAAACTGACATTGTTTTATTGTTATAAAATATACAAATACCATATACTTATGTAGACGAATCTAGGAACAGTTTATTTCAAGGGCTAAAAATTCAGAACGGTTTCCGGAACTGGCGACCCAGATGTAGGTTGAAGGCCCTTTTCAAATCCATCCTCTCTCAGCTTTACTAAATATCGTAGGATCGTGAAGCACTCCGTAGTAGAAGTTTTCAAATCACAAAATAACCGACGTAGGTATATTGTTTGTAGAAATAAGTCGTCAACAGCTCAACGCTATACATAGGTAGGTAAGTACGTATAAATACCTACTATATTATTATTTTACTGTGCCGAAAATTATTTGACTAATTTGCCGATATCGTTATCGGACATAGCAATAAAACGTTCTTCATTGCCATTAAAAAGATATATAAAGCAAACTAGCTGCGCCCCGCGGTTTCACCCGCGTGAGTTTCGGAATTTATTTATTTATTTATTTATTTATTTAGTACACAAAACAGTTTACAACCGAAAATAAAATAATAAATACATTCACAAAATTAAAAGAGGTGGATTGCATACCAAGATATGTGTACATATAAGAGTAAGGGCATATTTTAAAGTACTATAAACGACAAAAATATATAAAAATTAAAAGTATACTATATAAAATATATAATAGTATTCAATAAAAATATAAAAATAAAACAAATAAAAATAAACAAAAGGATTACTACTCCAAGGAAACAAGGATTCCCGTGGGAACCCCCTTTAGGGGGATGAAAAATAGATAGTAGCCGATTCTCAGGATTACTGAATATGCATATAAAATTTCATGAGAATCGGTCAAGCCGTTTCGGAGGAGTATGGCAACGAACATTGTGACACGAGAATTTTATATGTATATTAGATATATGCAAAGGACAGTGATTCAGCTTAAGCTCCTATAGTTATTGAACCATTTGATTCTGAGAACTACAATATTTGCAATAATCGGGTCCTCAAATGTTTGTCGATTCAATTTATTGTTACCATATAATATGTGACACCGCTGAAAATAACTTCATCTCACTTTAACCTACCTCTCTCGCTCTACCTAGGTCTTTGGTTACTGAGCTGCGCTCGCATGCTACTGCTTCATTGCGTCGCCCGCGCCTAGATAGGCTTCACTGCGACCACAGAGTTGGCGCGCAATCATCAATTACGGGCCGATTGTAACCGAGATCAAAGACGCCGCTGCTCATGCGCAACTCAATTGGAAAATATATCTAATGCAGTATGTATTACAAAGATATAGCAAGAAAGATTAACTAACGAAGTAAATACCTATCATGTTCTTTGTTCAACCAAAAAAGGTTCAAATCATTCCAAAACGATTTAGTCCAGTAGTCGAGTTCAAGTAAGATTTAGGGAATTGTTATTATTAGGTATGATGCTTATACCTTTATGATTTATAAAAAGAACCAACATTTAATATGAAACAAAAATTTATGGTATCTCAATCAAAACTATCAAAGGTTTGTTACAATTAACAGGAGTTTTAGTTTCACTACTTTTGTAGTATTTAGCCTCAGAAGTTATTGAGTGACCTGTTATGCAAAGTATAGATAGATTACAATATTAAATATGATTTTGTAATGTAGGTTAACGGCTAAGTAAATCAATCTTCTTATTTTAAAATATTGTTAGAAGACAAAAGGTACAAGATTCAATCGTGAGGCACCAAGCTGATTTGTTGTATTCTGTGCTGCAGAATCGTGCGCCCGAGTGGACGGTGGTTGCCTACCTCTGCTGCATGAGCATGCTTTGATTTATCGACTGTCATGGCGTGTACAGCGAACACACGCAGCCCAGTGAAAAATATCCCAATCTCATAATATTTTACTCATACCATTGATCTATAGGCTATATATGCTATATATGTTGCTGGCAATTTGTATAAACGGTCGGCATTTTGTGTAATGACGATAAAATAATCTGTGTTGGGTTCTCGGTTTGAGAAACAATAATGGATTCAAGTATATTGGTTCTGGAGAGTGGTCTTTATGTAGGTACCTACCTAAGGATCGGAAGTTGGTACCATTTGAATCTGTTCCTGTCATTGTTCAAACCTAATTTAACGTGGTACATTCAAAACTGCAAGGTTATTGTGGATTTGGAAGAAATTCAAAGATATAGGTACTTGGAAGTGATATTTTTCAAAAGCACTTATACATGCTTGATTTGTTACCTAGTAATACGGTTGAATCCATAAAATATTTTTTGCAGTATTTCAATCTACTTTATGAAAGTTACCAATATGATGAATTAATGTTATTTCCAAATTATCATCGTATCACATATCCTTTCATTGTCAGAGTTAATATACCCGTGTATGTAGTGCCTATAGTTATAAGCTCATGGTCTTTATAACGGGTAGTAGAAATCACAGTGGTTAAATATATCACCCACACTTACGTCATTATTGTAATGACGACAAAAACAACGAAGCACGTTCTTTTGACAAGTTGCTCAAGAAACAATTAGGTCTTGTATGACCCAATTACACGCTAGATGATCCATGCAACACAGAACGCGTGAATGACCGTGATGTTTACAAACATCCTAACCTAGGCTAATGATGAAGGACAGGGCGTGCTCGAAGGTAATCAGCAGGCCGTTGACCCCTGATAATGACTGCCCGATGACGTTGCATGTAAGCAAGCGCGTGGCAATACCGGTCCACTTACAAGGTTTTTCTACAATACGCTTGTCCCACCGTTTGTATCGAAATCTGTTACTGATGACACTTCGCTATTTTTTTTAGCAAATTCTACTTTTAAAATATGTTTTTAGCATGCAAACTCCGTTAGCTACATAACTACATTAATAACTTACGCTCTAGCTGTATAGCATAGACTTTTACAAGTTATACAAAGTTTTTAGCCTCGTTATAAAACTTACTTCGTCACTTTTTTGTAAGTGCTCAAATTAACTTAAAGTTTGAAACATTTCTCTACAAAAAATATGAAATAATCTAGTTGAGAAACATTCTTTATAAAAAAAATGTAAAGACTAGATTTAGACATTTTGGCTCAAATACAACTTGGAAAGTGAAAGCTCAATACATAATAATTACCTATATGTACCTAATGCTAGTTTTTATTTCCAACACTGCTTCATTGAATCTCAAAAATACTTTAGATTAAATAAATCAGCCTTGTCTTGCGCCACCCAAAATTGAGATGTCAAATGAATGAAGACTAATACTTGATAGCATGACTTTCACAAAGAAAATGTTGATGCACAAATTGAATAAACGTCAGTTAATGCGGTGTGAAAGAGACAGCGCTATACACTAGAAAACTTTATCGAATCAACTAAATGCAACCGTTGGGATTGTGATATTTCATAGAAAAATACATCTCTATATTAATCATTTAACCTTACCTTATGCTTATTTACATCTGAAAACTTACAGTATTTTAAGGTAGAGTCTGTGTTATGAATCGTGTAGGTATAACTTCTAAAGCGTGGCAATTTAATTTACCAATTCTAAATATTCGTGCAGTCAAGTTTTTTTTTTTCGCATAAATCCAGTATATATTTACAGCTGAAGAATTTAATCAATTATTAGATACACGTATTTTATTGATATTCTCTTTAGATTTCTTCTATTGATAGGCTCTCCTGTTTTTGACAAGCCCGTATGTATCCGGTAAAATCTTTGATTGCTTGATTTGCTATCCCTTTCTTGCTTAATTTTCTCGCTCAAACATCATCATGACAAAACTATAAACGTTAACAAAAGGTTGTTGGTATCAATTGATTTATCCTCCATTGGCCGGAAGTCGCTAATAACATATGTACACACTCTGTGCGACGAATGATTTAATATCGCTCAAATGTGGCAGTTAGTATAAAAAAAAATTATATAGGTAGCTGGTAGTTTATTTAGTATTGAAACTATAGACATAGACATAGACAATATTTATTCAGAAAAAAGACAACACAGCACATAAAACATAAAACTAGGTATATTAATAACGATACATAGAGAGGTATAAACACTGAAGACAGTACTCTAACTCCCTACGTTATTTCACCTACGCATAACGTTGTCAGGGTTACAGAAAAACACATTTCATGTAGAAAAAAGGAATGTTCCAAAGGGATAGAAAACTGATTGACAAATTCTACATTAACGCGAACGAAGCCGTAGGCAAAAGCTAGTGCCATTTTTATCTATTCTCCAATCTGGTGTATCAATGTCTATTCGTTGTTTTATATTTATTTTTACCTATAAGGTCAGGATTCCCGAAATCGTGACATTTGATCTATTTGTCTACGCCTTTGGTAAATAATCCGGATTGTAATAATCGCATTTTCATAGAATAACGACGATGACTCGCTATCGTGGGCGATACGCGGCCCAACAATCGGATATCAAGCGGCGGGACTGACATGTAAATCGTGATCGACCGGGCTCGAACCCGCTACTACGGACTACCGGTGCCACCGTGCTGACTCAGCAGTTGTTGGCACACCTGCCGCCTTTTTAACCGACTCATAAAATTTTATATTAAAGACCCGTAGCTATAGTGTTTATTAATTGATGCAAATCATACATACTAATATTATAAATGCGAAAATAACTCTGCCTGTCTGTCTGTTGCCTTTCACACCTTAACTACTCAACCGAACATCATGAAATTATGCATACCTACACGTTTTCTGTGTTACAGAAAACAACTAATACTCATTAAATAAAGTGTTCAGATAAAATTATATATAAAATTATTTTTTGTAAAATAGCTTTTACTCTGGTAATCTTGTCAATGTGAAAGTTTATTACGATTTTTGATTCAACTAACAAAGAACAGATCAACGGATTTCAATGACAGTTAGCATAATATTCTAGTAGGTATCTGGTATATTTAACTTATTTTTCAGATCAACATAATATTATGGCGTCGCCCGGACTTAGCAGTAATAATACCTACCAGCATCGGCATAACGAATTTCCGGTGAAATCAGTAAATTTACTCATGTCAAACCACTATTATTTACAACGAAGTATTATTATGTTATACTAGCTATGCCCCGTGGTTTCACCCGCGGTAAAATCGGAGTTCCCGCGGGGATTTCCGGATAAAAAGTACCCTATGTGTTAATCTGATGTATAAGCTATATTATTGTAAAATTTCATTTAAATCCATTCAGTAGTTATTGCATGAAAGAGTAATAAACCATCCATCCATCCATCTATCCATACATACTTACAAACTTTCGCATTTATGATATTAGTAGGATATTATAGTTGAAATAGAAAAACAGGAAATTTTTAACGGAAATATAGCAGCAGATGTGTCCGTAAAAATAAAATTTTGTATAAAAAAAAACCTGCACCGATAAATAAAAACAGAATATATACATAAGCCATCCAAAGTTTCTTAAAACCAATCAAACCTTCGTCAAAACTTTATCTATCGCATCCTTATAACCGTAGGTATACTTAAAGCGTTCTTTTATTTACTCATACCTATTTTGAGGTATCATATTATTCCTTGATCCTGTTAAATCTACAAAAAATCAAAATGATGTTTTTAATCTAAGATTCGAAAGATTGACAGGTCGGCTCGTTCCCGTTGAGCCTTGGGCGTCGTATCAGGTAAAAACTTTGGTTGAGAATATTTCAGCAAAAGCTGCGCCGAAGCTGCGTCTATATTGGATGTTTAATGTTGGTTTTTAAGTAGGTTTAGTCAGTGTGTTTCCAAATAAATTAGCTTTCTTGTATTTTCATATAATAAGCAATGCCAGGAATTTTTCAGGAGAATACGCATATTTGTACGTACTGTGCAATAAAGAATAAATAAATATATAAATATTCAATGCCAATTGTGATCCTTTTTAAGGTTTTCTTTATCATATACAAAATAGTTAATCTCTATCAATGAGGGTCACTATAATCACAATAAAATTGCGGATAACGTAGATATATGGGTCGATAAATGCTCTAAAGTATGCTATAAGGTATATATCACGATATAGGTACCTACTACTTAAACGAAGACATCTCACCCACAAATAAATTCACCCCCTGAAAGCAGCCATTTCTCAAAATTGAACGAAACAACGCATTCAACAGAAGCACGGTTCAAGGGGCCCCTCAGAAAAAATATATTGAACTAAAACCATCCCCTAAAATTATTTTAGTGAAAAGAAAGGAACTTAATACAGTCCCCCACCATGCCTCCCTTAGACGCACCCTTCGGATTTTTTTAATATGTGTGTGTGTGCGACGCGTGTATAAGAGGATTGTATGCATGTGGGAGTGCTCTCGGCAAGCGACTCACCACTTGGTACGGCTGGCAGAAATTACTGACAAGACTTTATATTTAGTAGGTACATTTTTTAACGATTATTTACAATGATTCATTTTGTATCGTTAAAAAATCAGCAAGTAATAAATAAGTAAACAGAGACAAAGTAAAAAAAATACAAAAATAGCTTAGAAAAGTTATTTTAGTACCCTTATTTTACTAACCTTACCTTACGGTTCCGGCTGAAAACCAATACTGCCTCACATATTAAAATGTATGAGATAGCATTACGTATAGTGAACCGGGACAATTTGGTCAACAATATTGGAAAGTTGCAGTTAAGCATATTGTGATAAACGAAGATATATTATTATAATACTATGTGATGACAATTTTTTTTTTTTTTGTTTCTTTGTTTATCTTTTTTCAACTAGTAGGTCTTTAGGTGATCTTTAGAATTAATGTTAAATTCTCATACCTGATATTTAAAAAAATGTATTTTCAAAGAGAGAGCTTTATAATAGCGTTAGTCTTAGAGTCTAAGTTTCATTAAGTATCATTTGATAAAGAAGTGTGTATTTTTTATTTCGAACCAAACTTTCCTGCACCCGTACCATATCAAACGAATTCAGCCGGGCGCGGAGTCGCGTCGGCAAATCAACACACGCACACAGCTGATACTCACACGCAGACACGCACCTCGGCCCCGAAGGGAAGGGCACAAAAGCTTAGCCGACTGACTACCGGCGGGAAGACATGTTTTATACCTACGCAGACGTGTTATATGGTTTACATAGTAGTATGGTATAGATACACGTATACAGTGGGGCATTCTTTATACCTATATGATGAGTAGGTACGTACGTTAGAAGCTTTGAATATCGAATGCTGTGATACTTCACTGATATGAACCAACACAAAAGATAAACTATGCAGCAGTTTATTGTAATATTGTAAGAAATGTTAATAAATATCAATAAAAATATCCAACAAAGTTAATTTCAAACAATCTTACGAATTGTAGAGTTTCAACTATGAATGATTATGGTAATAAAATTAACTAATTAGTTATGACTGATGAAGTATTGAAGGTGAAACTAAAATATTTATAGCTTAAATTATATTTTGAAACTATTAATTACGTTTATTATCTATAATCATTAAAAGCTGATTCCAATACATCCCAAGAAATGTAGAGCTTTACACAAAAATATTATGATAATAATTTATGACTGATCAAGACTTGAAAGCTAAAACTAAAATATGTAAATGTAAGGCTTAGATTCTAATTTGAAACTATTAATGATATCTCTTTTTATAATTAATTAATTAATAATAGATAATAATTAATTACATAATTATAAAAAAGTTTTTTTTTCTTTTAACACTTTTTAGAGTGAAATTATAGGTACGCAGCAGAACATTCACTATGTAATTTATTTATTTTTATATTTAAAGGATAACTATATTAATAATAGAAATTATTAACTATATTAATAAAAAATAATAATAATAGAAAACAAGTCCCAAATAGATGGTATTTATGATACATTTTAAATTTCCTTAAGGAAGTAGGTAGGTGCCTTTAATTTGAACGTGCATCCACGAGAACACCAATAAGTGCGGTTTTTTTTTTGTCGAAATTCAGTTAAAAAAACGAAACGTACGAAATATAATCTCTGGTGCATTAGTAGTCATCCAGTTCCCTCACGTGCGATTCTGCAGCTCTCAAGCCGCCTTGGGTATGGATTACATCTATCTGAAACACTGAGCCACCCTCGCTGTCTTACTGCTCACAATTTTATGATGAACCCTTGGTTCAAGTCAAAAGAGTTTTATTTATTTATTTATTTTTTCAACAAACCAAATCGATTGTACATCACTAAATTCTTCTTACTTATATCCTTATCATCTTATCTTATCTTAATATATATAAATCACGTGTCACGTTGTTTGTCCGCGATGGACTCCGAAACTACTGAACGGATTATGATAAAATTTTGCAACCATTTATAATATGGTCCAACTTAAAAGATAGGGTAGTTTTTATCCCGGAATTCCCTCGGGAACTGAAGGACATAGAGTACTTTTTTCCCGCAACCTCCGCGGGAACTCCGAAATAACCGCGGATGAAATCGCGGGGGACAGCTAGTAATAATATATAAATGTTTTAAATAAAACAATTATCATATCATATTGATCAGAGAAAGAGACGAAATATATATTTTTGAAATTAAATCAATATAATTAGGTAGAGTAAGCTTTTTAACTTCATAGACATATTCAGGCACTAAGTTTTTCACGCGTTATGAAACTTGTAAATCAGACCAAACTACAAACTCTCAGATAGGTAGGTAGGTACGTACGTATACATAACTTTAATATAACAGAGGGTGAGATCCCTTCGCAAGCACACAACCTCTCACATGTTGCATTGAAATTTGTCGTTTCGATGACGCAGCTTTAGATCTTAACCCTATATAGTAGGTATATATTATGTATATGCGTACATGTTCTGTAATATTAGATTTATACTCCTATTTAAGTACTTTGGATGGTAGAAAGTTTTTCTTTTGTATAATTTATTGTTTTTTTATAAATTGTAATTAAAAACAGTCCATAGACTTCCCACGTCTCATGTACTAATTAACAATGTTATCCAAACACTTTATTAATTTCAACTAGGCGATTCCACCCAAGTTTCACCGCTTCTACTTTAAGACTTCAATTTCCAGAACAATTTTTAGGTGCATTTCTTTCTACAGGCCATGTTATTTTATATGTGTATAGATAAAGAAGTTTTTAGAATGCTGCCTTGAAGATTGCCTACGTCCTTTAAAAGAATTCCGACATTTCAAAAACGATTCCACAAGTCACCATACCTTCTGTCGGGCGCCAGAGTGACCAATAGCGCTTTCTTTAAACAGTCCCCGCGGACGTCCCTCAGGAATCACCTGCCGAATAACTCCCTGATGTGAAAAGGCTTTTACTATACCGCTCTATCTTTTGTTTCTCCTCCGCTACCGTATACGATGGAGATAGTCTGCCGTCGGGTAGTCGGCTATTTTCCCTTGAGGAATCTAAATACGCGTTTGCACTCACAAACCTGACGCTTTCTTTGTTACTCAATTTAGTCAATAGGTGTTCATGATTCCCTCAGAAACTCTTTGTGGCAACAGAAGTGTCCTATATTTTTCAGAGTTAGTTAGTTGGGCAGTGTTTGAATACTAAAAAAATTAGAATCGGTTCAGTAGCTTCAGATATTATACAACGTATTAATAAATTAACCAAAAATCTGATACACTCTTAAACAATAATGTGACTAAAATTAAATTATGTCGAAAAAATTAATAGTTTAAAAGTTATTCAACATTAGTTTTGAGGTGGCCTATCTACGAAATTTCAAGTGCTACGCCCGCGCCTACGCGTCAATGATCGATTCGATTTTTTTCTACGGGCGGCCGGCGTACGCGCCAAATATTGTATTATAAATCATTTAGACATGGTCTAGTAAAAATGAAAAAAATTCACCTATATTAAAACAAGGTGCGATCGATTCGGAAGTCGATTCTGAGCAAACTAGTTTCTAGTTTTCAGGTAATTCATTAACACGTTTTGTAGAAACAAAACTTTATAACTTTAGCCAAAATTAATACCTCTTTAAATAAGTATATTTTAAATCATATCTTATTGACCATCAAACCCCCTTTTTTTCTTTCATGTTTCTTTATCCTTCATATTTGTCTCTACTGTTAAATGCAACTGCAAAAATATTATTTTGATAAGAATTTGTTTCTACATAGTAAATAATGACAAAAACAACGGTAGTTTGGCACACTTACCGGTTAACTTTGCGACTGACAAAGAGCGCCCAAGGGACTTGTTTTTATCCAAAATAATTTACAACCGGCATGTCTTTCTCATTTCAATCCGAGACGGTAGCCAAATCCTGTTATTTGCATACAACTCGTCCGACAGTAAGAACAGCTTTTGTTTGAGTAAAATTTGCAAGAATTATAAACCCTTTAAGGGACTGATACAAAAAATGCATTAGAGTCATTGTTAGAGTGCTCCCAAAAAAAGCTTTTGCAACGCTTGTATATTTATCTTCATACAGAAGCATAAAGTAGGTACCTACCTACAGTTTAATTCAATGTCTTATCTTTTATGCGACAAAGCATTAAAAAAATGAGAATTTTTGATATGATAATAATTATCGTAAGAAAAACGACTTGATTCATCTTCAGATAGGTACATGATACAAATCCTCTTGTACTAGAGTGTGCCGTCAGATCTATCAGGTCCACCTATAGGTTGATAGATATCAACCTTGCATCAAAATTGGTTTATTGGTTTATAGGTGATATGTGGTCGCATCTATTTCCATAAATCCCGTTTCAGCAATTATAATATAGGTATGTACATAATATATTATATTATAATTTCGTTAGTAAAATTTACAGTGTGACAATTCTTCATTGAACGTAGTAGTAACACTAGAAGCTATACTGGTGTAGTGGTAGCCAATGAAATAATATTACACTGAGTTATAATCGTACAAAACATCACAATCGCCAACTTGGCTTTGTACCAGAATGATAATATCGTGTAGTCGATGGACGAAGTCAGGTCGTGTACCGAAGTAAACTTCGATCCAAGAGCTCATGTCGATGTGAACGCTGTCGTAGGTACATGCGATACTATCAAAATTAAACCTTAAAGCCAAAGTGGTAAGGTCTGTATAGTCTTTTGAAGTCCTATCAGCACTCGGTGGAGCGATGTTTGAAGATATTCCTTGCGTGCCGGCCACACAATGAGCCGGCGACATTGATTGATGATTACACATTGAACGAATACATTACGATTTTTGCTTTCATTTCGTTCGATACGAATGTCACGAGGTTATGATATCGAAGTGATGTTGGTGTTCCCTACTCACTAAAGATGACTAACTCGTTAGAAAAAAAAATCTACAGCGAATGTAATATCTACCTTCACGAACTAAACACAAATATCTAATTAATTTGATAAAGTAGGTACCTTAATGATGATTAATAACTTGGCCTAGGATCAGCTTTGGGATATTTGTGAATTGAAGTTATTCGTATTTTTCTTTTGAATAGTAATAGGTTACATGTAAAAAATTACATACCTACCTAGTATAAATGATAGGAATTAAAAATAAATATAATTGCTTTAGTTTATTCATCAAACTAGATTTATTGGTTTTATATTCACAGTTCTCCTATTTTAGTTACAAAACGAGTTTTTTTTATTTAAAAATTATAATACATATCTAATTATTTATGTACACGTAAACCTAAGTCATTGTCTGCATCACATAGTAGTTTTACAACTGGCAGTAGTTAAAAACAATCTTCAGAACTAAAACTGATATAAAAAAAATTATATGACAAGAATTAGATGGTACCAGTAATATCGGTATTACTCGTAAAAGGAACAAAATATATTACATAGAATGATGACACCTAACTAAATGGTAACTCTATAAGATAAATCAGCCTTCTAAAATACTTGACAATAATTATATTTTTTATGATAAGTATTTTTAATTTTTAAATTACACAAAATATAATTTACACATTTTTTTCGTATTACTATTTCGAAAATATAATTTATAACTAAACAACAATAGGTGTGGATCATAAAAAATTAATAAAGACATAATATGACAATACTGGATCATTTGCAAATCTGCCTGAAGATCTAATAACAAGAGTTTACTGAAACGACAATGACTTAAATCGAATTGTACTAATATCAAGACTCAGCATACTTAAATGTTAAAGTAATAATAATAATCACACTTTTGACATTGTAAAGTTTTCCACTTATTTATCCAAACATTCAACTATGATTTTACTCTAACCGCCGCACTCAGAGTCGACTTTAATGGTTACTTAGTTAAGTATGGATTTTTAAAACAAAACTGCCGCAATCAGACAAGTTTAATAAATTTATGTTAATTGGCATTTAACTAATTAAGTTACATCTTATTAAATGACAATTAACATAAATATATTAAACTTGTCTGATTGCGGCAGTTTTGTTTTAAAAATCCATACTTAACTAAGTAACCATTAAAGTCAACTCTGAGTGCGGCCGAAAAATACATTAACACAACTTAAATTATTACTTAACTAAATTTTAAATATCATCACTTTATTACACCTTATTGAAAATAAAGGAATGGTCACTGAAAGTCTTTAATAATGAAAATATAGAATCTTCTTTAAACTTCTAAAGATTATAAGGCGGTCAGACCGTAGTCAGATTTGATAACCGGCTGGTTAGAAGGGATGCCGGTGCCACAACCTACGTTGCCTACTGGGGAGCCATGGGAACCATGGGTGGAGAGGTTAGCAACCATTCCAGGATCCATACCTCCATGCATGCTCATCATATGAAGGTGATGTGGAGTCATAGGATGCCCGGGATTCATCTGGTTGCTGTGGTGGGACATTGGACTAATTGCGGGATCGTGTGACATGTTCTGCTGAGCGCTGACACAGTGCAAATCATTGATGATATTGTCTGTTACATTCTCTATGCTATCAGGTCGCCCATTGTTATCAGATTTCTTCCTATCATTATTGTTTGTGTTCTTATTTGATCTACTCTTTGGTGCGGTACCTTTAGTGTTGGTTGTGGTCACTCCCGCGGGATTAGTTTTCCTTCTAACATTTTTGGTGTTTGGTAGTTTATTATCCTTCTTCCATTTCATCCGTCGGTTTTGGAACCATATTTTGATTTGCCTTTCTGATAGGACTAGAGTGTGGGCGATTTCGATTCTTCTTCTTCTCGTTAAATATCGATTGTAATGAAATTCTTTCTCCAATTCTAATATTTGGTGTCTAGTGTACGCTGTTCGCTGCCGCTTTGGTTCCATTCCAGGCTGATACGTGCCATTGGCTGTAAAAGAAAATATAAAATATTAATCCAAGTAATACCATCCATAGATGATAATAATGTAGTTATTTTGTGTCGCAGCTCCTCCCTCGCCTCAACCACATTCATAATATAATCTTTCACATAACAAAAAATACTTATAGATATATGTATATATGTCACTGCAAGTATGTGTGTACTGTCCAATCTATGATGTAGTCTCACAAGCAAAATCCATACTAATATTATTATAAAAGTGAAAGAAACTCTATCTGTCTGCGTTTCTGTTACCTTTTCACACTTTAACTACTGAACCGATCGTCATTAAAATTTTGCATACATGTTATCAAGGGTACAAAAAAGAATAGGATACTTCTTAACCCAGAATTTTCGCGAGAACTCCGAAATTCATTCGAGTGAAACCGTAGGTAACCGCTTACATTGCACAGATTTTTGCTAATCGAAACCAGTTTTGCTGTTTCACAGATTTTTTTACAGTATTATTGTAATTTCACAGGTTCATTATAATATTATTATTGTAACATCAGATAATTGAATTAAATCAAGAAATAAAATAAGACTTTGCTAACCTATCGCCGATGAATTATGAGCGACAACCTAGTAATTGTGACAATTTGTTTTACTATCCAATTCTATGTATAAGTACTCGTACATCATTGTTTGAGATTAGGTACAAGATAATCAAGTCCAATAAGGTAGCTAGTTGCGTGCCATGACACAGTGCTGAATAATTTATGTAGCAACCACCTCTCGAGGCTGGGTGAGTTAATTAATGTGCATAATAATTACACACAAGCATGAGCTTCCTTTTAGCTTTGATTAATTGCGTCCAGTTAATTAGTTCATTTTACAACAAATATGCTTGGAACATAGGTAAAGTATGTATTTATTCAGTAGAATTCGTATTTCCATTTAGTTATCAAAATACAGACAAAAGCGAGTATCGGTTTGCGCTACAATAGAGTTAAACAAAAGCGTTACTTAATGAACAAAATTATCTATTTATACATAATATGTATTACATATAATATTTATTACATATAATATGTATTACATGTAATATGTATTACATGTAATATGTATTACATATAAAATGCTTTGTCCTGAATGACTGATGGATCAACGCACAGCCACTGATCGTAGAGACCTGAAACTTGGAGGGTGTATTCTTTGTATGACGTAGGCATCCTATAAAAGCGGAAACTCCGTAATGGGGAATGGGGATGTTGACTACTTTTGAAAATCAAAATTCTAATTAGTCCGTCAGTAAGAAAATAAAAAACAATAGATACGTATTTTTTGCTTTTTCAAATAAATTAAAATATACAGAGATAAAGCACATTAATATCTAGGGTGAGGGGGTCGTGACGTCACTAACCGCTAAAACCGCAATACAAACTGTCCGAATAGTGACGTCATGCGAAATTTCAACTCAATATATCGCCGTTATTTTTGATTACGTAAAAAAAGAAAAAATACGTGTCCAATATGTTTTACTAATCTACAAGACGGACTAAAAAAAAAACTAGTCAACATGCCCATTATCGCAGGTGAAACCGCGCGGGACAGCTGCTAGTTATAGAATAAAATCTGTATAAAAGTATGAATTCATCTAATTGCAGTTATGATTGCGTTGGTTAATAGTTGTGACTATATCTTCATAGTACTTCATCAAGGACTATGGCTTCATACGCAATTTATTATGTTATTACCAGGAAAATTACCGTCGATAAAAAATATCCTGTTCAGTTATCTATAGTTATTATTATCATAGTTATACATAGCGTATTTGTTTATTGGGATAACAAAATATTTAAAAATATTTTCATGTAAAACGATGCCAAGACGAGTCCATATGACGAACACTATCAAAAAGTTATCAGATCTCATGAAGAGCCAAGCTTATAACTCTACACACCCTAACTCTACAAGGCCTAACTCTACACCTCAGTCAAAATATGTGGTTTTTGGCCATTTCGCTCCATTCATATGAGGGTAAGATGAAAAATTGTATCCACTGTTAATTACTTTTCTGTTATACAAAAGTTCTTACAGTAACGAAACGGCCAAGCCACATATTCTGACTAAGGCGTAGAGTTTGAGAAGTTAGGCCTAGTAGAGCTAGGGTGTGTAGAGTTATAAGCTCGGCTCTACATGAGATCTGATAACTTTTTGACAGTGCCCGTCTTGGACTGGACTCGTCTTGGCATCGTTTTACATGAAAATGTTTTTAGTGGGATTTCATTTCTTTTGTAAGTCAAAATTGCGGAACTCTCATACAAACTTCCATCCCCTATTTTAAGGGGTTGGGGGCTAAAAGTCACAAAGTTTATAAATTTTTTGGTGATTGTGTACTAATACTAGCTTACATACCAAATTTCAGCTTTCTAGGACATTAGGAAATACCCTAAGAATTTTGATGATCATCACTGAGTCAGTGATGACGTAAGGGTATTTTAGATATCAATAAAATCTAAAATATAGGAGCTATGCAATTAAAACTTTATATGTTGGATAAGTCCGCTATAACATATCCCAAAAATTTCGTTTATCTAGTATAATCAGAACCCAAGTTATAAGGGTACAAAAAAACGACGACGCGCTTCGAGAAAAGATAGGTAGTGCTCCCGCTTCGCTTGACTCGTCTTGGCGGGGGCACTACCGTGCCCCCAGATATTGGCTTTAACATTATAGCAAAAGTAAAGTTTATACCTATTTACCAGATCGTTCAGTCAGTCTATGACTCCATCTATATCGTACAATATAAATACCATATTATTCGTTTAGCTTAATTAATTATAAACTTGCCACACCTACTTGACTAGAAAATAAGTATTTCAGAACAAACATTAGGATACCGAGTACCCCAGTGCAATATGAAATTTCTACAGCTATACGTAAAGAATTTCAGTTTATAAACAGTGACTAGTGATAATGGTAAATAGAATCATCCTACTTTAAATAACGTCTAACTTTGTTTTATAGAGTAGGTAGGTAAGTTTGACTTGTCACTGAATATAATGGCATTATTTCCTGAAAGTTGGGAGGTCGTTCATATCTTAATTTGCTTTAAAGAAATTGCTTTTATGTCCATAAATATAAAAGACTAGTCACACAAAGAGTTTTTGTTAAATAAGGAACTCTATTAATACGTAGATCTACTAACTTCACAGTGAAATAGCAAAATTTTCAAAATTAAATCAACAAAATAATTTATCTTTGAATAACACTGAGAGAAAAATAAAAAGAACCTAGTGTGCCCGTCAGAACGGGATGGATATAAGGGATCGGGTACGTTGAGGAATTTGCGAGAATCTCCTCGGTTTGGGCGAGGTTGGTATGTGCGGTCATTGGGCAGCCCTAAAGCCCGAGATTTCGTCAGTGGTCAACCGAACAACGTAGCTTGATCAGAGACCGTTGGGATTGGGAATTCACTTTATTTAACTCGATACCCAAGGATAGATAAAAACAAATAGATAAGGGACCTTGCACACCGACAAATTTTTGCAGTTTATCCTCTGTAATAATCAAAAAGAGTCCTCAGCCTCCCAATAATCTTATAGTTAGGTAAATTTCAAAAAGAAAATCTCCACCATTTTTAGTAAGATTAAATGGATTAATAAATAATCAAACCAAAAATAGCTTCCTAAGAAGAAAAGAAGTAAGTTACAATGACAAAGAGGTTCGGAAAAAATTATAAGTACAACCAGTAATACTTAAAATAAGGAAAACCAGGAAAAATAATCAATTAGGTATACAAATCAAATAATATAACCACGTTGATTATATAATATAATATACTTGCTACGCAAGATACCTATAATATTAAACGCTTTGTAAAGAGCTCGTATGTTATTCGAAAAGAATCAACCACGTCCCGTTATACGGCTACCGGTCCGGCGACATCTTCGATCTTCGCTTCGTTAGTGCGTACTATCACGTCATCAGGACGATGACAATCTGAATTGAATTACGGGCTACCTGCGACGAGCGTGTGGTCTCATAACCAATCTGTTAATCTCGAGTCGATCTCGCGACGCATGCGCTATCTGACCCGCTCGGTGGTCCCGCCTCATTACGTCGAACTCACGATGGATCTCAACTCTCGAGCGTCTTTGTCCTCCGTATTGTGCACCAGTGAAAAATGTCCCCTCAATGACAGGTGACGATAAGAAACGCTCGCGCACTCTCCTGTATCCCAACTGAGGCCCAAACGAAATTGAGTGCGAATGTTGCTCTAGCAATTTTACAAACGATCAATCATGAAAACCGGTTTGTTAATGCTCTCGATGAAGTGAAGAACGCTAAAGTGTTCGGTTATTTATTTTACAATATGTAAAAATATACTACTGGACCTTCAAAAGTTGAGTGTCAAATGAACATTGGGGTCATAGAAATACTTAAGCAAATTATAATATAAATAATTTAGCAGGTGATAAAGGCGATTGAAAAGCTGTCAGCGATATGTAATATATTACAAATGTGACAACAGGTGAAGGCTACGCTGAGATTAGTAGGTATAGGAAATTGATTGCACAACATCAATTGTAACTCAACAATCTATTTAACGAAAAAAAATGTAAAGAGTGATGATCTCTCTATACGTAACCTATATCTGAAATACAAAAAATACCCTAAACTTAGTAAATCCAGGGGATGAAGTCAAAATGCTTCCCCAAGTCAAATTATGGAAACAAGGATAAAATAAAATATATGATCCAGACCAATGACATTCAATTAATTAAAAACTTGTGAACATTACAGTCCCGTAGAAAAAATATACACAGAAATCAGAGCTCTACAACTTCCAGTGAAATCAATTTACGACTTTTTCAAGGACAATAACAGCTTTAACTTCTTTTTGTCTAAAAAAATACATTGGAGAGAGACAAAGAGGGATAGAGATATAGGTTGAGTGTAAACCTGAAGATAGCTTGATGCGAGCCAAAACGTATCTATTGCTAGCGCCGAAAATCGAAATATTCTTTTATCTTCTTTGGTTAGAATATTACTTTTACAATGTACAATAACTTTTATCAAACTATAGATAACGAATGACTATCTAATCTAACCGTAACATAATATACTATATAAATATTATTTACTTACTGCTATAAAGTACCCAATTATTCTTCCTTGTTCTTTAAATAGAATATTGAACTTTATGAAGCTATAGCTAAAAAAAGATTTTCTAATTTTATCAAAATATAAGATAGGTTACATATTTAGCTATAAAAATTAGCTATTTACGTGCATAAAAACCAAAGCAAGTTAATTTCAAAAATATGAGTTTGAAACAACAAAAAATAATGTCCTAGACAAAGTTATTAAATACCAACTTATTGCAACTGAAAAGGTTGACAAAGAAAAATATTATGATGAAAAGGAATACCCTTAGAACCTAAAGTGATCAATAATCTTCAAATAAAATGCATAACCGCAAATTCGTATTTAAAAGCTATAAAATAAATGATGCTCATTAATATAAGTGTTGGGTCCTATTGTATGGGAGAGTCCTGGCGTCTTCGCGGGACCTTTATAATGACGACACATTAGTAAACTGTCACAACACATCAAAAGACACACGCCTCAAGAGTGTTCGTAAACATTTTAAGCATTATAGATTGGTGGCAATTTGTTAATTCTTTCAAGTAACATGCCGCAAACATTGGGACACTTCAATAGCTATTCTGCCCTCATTCCTTTTCTATACAATAAGCGAAATCAACTTACAAAAGCGGATTAATCTTCATAAACATATTTCAAGGACTTTAAATACCCAAATAAAAAAATAACTATTTATTTAACATTAAATATGCATGCCGGTTATCGATCATACACATTATACTAAATATCTGTAAAAAGTTTCTACATCAATAAATATTAGGTATGTTTTAGAAAATAAAAATTTTTGTTACTTGAGAAATATTTCTTCTAGACTCCTACACAAATGAACTTAAGAGCTTCTTCTTCTTCTTTGATAATGGCGTCTATAATTATAATTTGCCAATGACAATAAAGAGCTTTATGAAGAAACACTATTCACATTACGTGTAGATTATGAGTTTTCATTTGTGTCAAAATGGCCTTGATTGTAACAAAATGATGTGCATAGATAATAACGTTCTATTTTCGATAAAGACAAATAGTAATGACTCATTGTGTGAAACCCTATTAGATAAATGTAATAGTGTTTTTAAACAAGATTTATTTTATTTTTATAATGGGCTAGTTTCCTAAAGTTAAGTTTTATTCCATTTTGTATGTTGCATGACGTCACAATATGCTATAAACTGTAGCACAGCGTGACGTCACGCAACATTTCGACTTAATGTATATCCGTTATTTATTGATTACGTAAAAAAAAAATACGTGTCCAATATTTTTTATTAATCTACAAGATGGACTAATTGGGATTTTTATTTTCATATCCTGGAAACTATATCCTATCGTATTTTTATTATTATATGTAGACGTTTGACCGTAACTCCAATCAGTTAGGTCAGATTTTTTTTTATTCAAAAAGTTTACCTACAATTCTTACAATTCATCATACCTACAATAAATAAAACAAGATTACTAGTGTTAAAGTCATTGCACAATTACTTACAGGTAAACATCACAAAACAAAAAATATACAACTTGACATTTAAAAACGGTAAAATGAAGTCAAGTTACATAAAGTTTCTGCGAATTTTATTAAAAGTAATACATTTAACCGGTGACTACGGTATTACATCCACCAATAGTTTCCGCAATCCACATAGTGATACATAATTTACATCTATCCGGTCACTGAACTCATTGAGCAGTCTACTTAGCCTGGCTACAGGAGAATTAGTGCCGAGTACAGTCCTACGAAAAGGGAGTACAAGTGGGTGAATGGCAGCTCATGGATACATCTTGGGCACACGAAAATTGAAGCATCTAAGTAGATGAAGGCAGTCAATGTGATTTCTTAAAATTTTATAAAGGAACTCTACGTTTTTCAAGCGAGTGCATACTAAAATGCTTTTATCTGTCCGAATAAGAATAACTCCGCCTCGCTATGCCAGAAGAGTATTCCAGATGCCACAAAAACCTATTTTGCAACCTTTATAGCCGCAAAGAATGTGCAGCGTAGTGCGGTCTCTCCAATGTGCTACGAATTAGGGCATTGTACAAAATTTTCTTTGTTTGGGGTCTACGAACAACTTTACCATTTCTTATGATATGTAAATGATGATGATTTTGTTTACCTACACATAGGCTTATATATGGGGGGGGCAATACAATACAATGTAGCTATATGGCGAAGTGGAACTGGTGGTGATGTTCCAGGAGAACTCCTTAACTATTAACGTCCCTGCATCGGGAAAAGCAATATTTTGTAGAAGGTGATGAGCGTGCGTAAGATAATTGTAGTATCTTTCAAGTTCAGTCTTTTAGAAGATAAATCAATAAGCGTTTCTAGGTTCAAAATACCAGTTATCTACTTTCCGTTACATTAAGCAAAGTAATCATAATAGGTATTTTAGGCCTTCTTCTTGGGTAAATAATACGTGATTTTCGTTAGACGGTAAACATTTATTTTCGCTTGAACCAAACAACATAGTGATCTACGAAATATACTCTTATAATTTTCCTAGAAACTTATGAATGAATGATGCATTTTGTCATATAATACAGTCTACCAAATAACAATCACAATTAGTACATACATACAAGTACATATTGACTGCAATTCAGGATTGCATTAAAAACGTATGCTCTATTATTCTCAACGCATTCATTACTCATCTCTTTCATATTCGAACAAACACTATAGTTACCTGTTACCATCATTGTGATACTAGTACTCAGATTTATGTAGGTACTGTGACGAGTTCAACTCTCAAATGTTCAATTGCTAAAACAAAATTTAAAAACACTAAATTGACTAAAACACTTACAAGCACCAGCAACATGAATTTTCTTCATCCACGGATATATAACCCTGTCAGTATTATCTGAACATATAGATGAATCATCGTCTTCCATTGGCGGACTATCAAGGAGTAATCTCTCGTCATCCATTTCAGATGACGGTGACCCTTCTCGCCCCAAAGCATGTAGCTTCCGTCCTGCTGGAGCTGCTTCTTCTATATGCTTCTCAAGTCTTAACCCAAGTTCCGCGAGTCCCGGAGGGCCGTCTGAAGTATTGTGAAGTGATGGGACGAAACCGTGGTCTGCATCCGAAGGGTGCGAGGGCTCAGGAGGCCGAGGTGGTGGAGCGACAGGGGGATGTTGAGGCAACGGATGGTAGTAACCGCCGTAACCATACCCAGTTCCAATTTGCATCGGAGCGTATTGATGTTGGTAGCCATATTGTAAATGTTGGTGCTGATAATATTCTCCAGGCGGTATGTAGTCCGCTTGACTGTATTCTTCCGAGGGCGGAAATTTCGGGTCCGGCTGTGGTTGGTAGCCACCGTTCACGAGGAAAGAGCTCATCGTGGGCGTGGTCCAGACGACGCATTACTTCCTACTCAACATGCCTGTCTTAGCCGCCATCAACAAATAAGTCCTGGTGTAAAATTTTTCTTTTTTCATTACTATTTGTTTTTTAAGCATTTAATTACTTGCATTTATATAATGTACAGACATATTAAAAAAACACAATTAGCATTTAGCTCTCTACACACAAAATTCGTCACTATAATTAGAAAGTTAGTCAGTTGTTTCTGATAATTATATTGAAACAAATAACGCGTACCTAAGTAAGTTTATAACAAATTATAAGTTTGATCACTTCGACTTTCTATCTATTAAATTAAATGAACACTTCAAATTTGCAATCACAATATTTTAACTCTTAGATTACAAAACTTCTTCGTTGTTCTTAAGTTTCTTCACATTATACACTTAAAATCAGTTTGGTTTATGCACTTTTTGTCAATTTTTTATTGTCAGTATAACTGTCACTGCGAAACTCAATCAAAATTTTCAGTTTACAAATTTTGAACCGTCAATGTTTTTCATCAAAACGAAAATATTTGCAAAGTCATTTGATTTATCACTTTTTGATAATAAACAATAGAAAAGAAGGCGAGCTCCAACGCGGCGACATTTTGAGACAATATACACTGCCCGACACGCCAGCGTACTCTGTCACTTTAAGGACTCCTATACATGTTCATCAATTTTTACATACCACCTTCCATTTTTGAGGCGGAGCTGTTCTTCAGCTGTCTCATTCGTATCTCACAGACCAAATTTAAAGTCTACACCCATTACATAAAGATCAAATTCCTTTGTGACCAATGCTAAATTCATTGGACCGCATCGACGATGTTCCCCTTTCCACTCGCAAACAATATAGTGAGAACGAATGAAATAGAAGCATTGAGCGATATTCTGAAGTGTAACGAATACAGCTACCTGTCTCTTTTTTACGCGAGCTTTTAGTAATAATTCGAAGAGAACAACATCCAAACACAAGCTTATAGTATAAAAGAGATTAAGAAGCTGTTGTTAAAATAATAATACCGTCAGAACATAGTATTTGCTTCTATGCATTTGGAATATTTATAACATTAAATTTATTCTTTATCTTTGAAGTCCATTTGATTTTAAGATCTCACCAGATTATCTTCTCAGGAGTAATAATTGTCTTGTGGTTTATTTGTGTATTACTTATATATAGTATGATACGTTAATTAGTAGTTACATAGTGAGCAAAAGTTATGGTCTCAATTCTAATGAAGTGACGCTACCAATGTCAATAATGATCGTGATCTTATTAAACATCAATGACAACCGTTTCAAATCATGTAAGCAACAAAACAAAGCACTCACAGAATATACAAGTCACGCAGCAGCTATCATGGTGTATAAGTCGCTAATACCACGACTAAGAAGCTCCGACAAGGGAGCCGACTGACAACAAATAAACAAAAATGTCCGGTGATTTTATTGAATTAGACGATCACAATGGTACGATCACGGTCAACTGTGAAGCGTTCTGCTGAGTCATGACAGTGGCTTCCATACGGCCGCTGGTACAAAAGGTGGTAACACCCGATCAATAGGTGCCTGATCAATAAACAGACATGGATCGTCTGGCACAGTTTCTGATTTCGATTCATATAGATGGATCACCAAGAAATAAGAAACAAAACACCTACGTTTGTACCTAATAACGAGTAGGTAGGTACATTCGAATTAATCAACATAATAGGTATTTGCATTACTTGCATATCAAGTGATTAATTTTTAATAGTTTATGATCCTACCTACGAGTACATCAAAACTAGCTGTTAGGTATACATATTATGTCAGTCAGTTTTTGTTATCTATGCATAGATAAGTGAATCCTATAATAGAAAAAGTACGATCATTATTTCTGGTATCATGTTTTTTACAAAGATCATTGACTCCGAGTAATTATGAACGGTAACAATTTAGACACCTAATTTGTAGAACTTGATATACAAATAAATTACACCCATACTGAATAAATTTCTACTGTTTATACTTAGATGCCTCTTTTCTACTTGGTATTTAGTCAATTTTATAATACTTTGAAGTGTATAGAAAAAAAACCTTTTGTACCCAATATGAAAACTAGTAGTAAGCACAATAGTAGATACAATAGGTACCTAAATATATTTTTTTATTAAAAAATTCTCTGTTTTTCATTAAACGCCTTAAAACTGTAAACGCAGGTGATACCTATAGTCCGGGAGCCCTGTACTTGTTTTCTCAGTGACTAATAACAGGCTGAAACTTCGTAAATAGGTTTAGTTCGACAAGACGCAAAAGCTTTTCCCCTGAAAATTTTCGAAACGGGTAGCTAATGAAGTGAGCAGGTGACAAACATTTCGATTTGGTGGGGTGTCGAAATAGAATGAGTAACAGTAAAATTTATTAGCGAAACGTTAAGATAATTGGATGATAAACCCGAAAAAATAATTGTCCTCCAAAATGGTTGCTTTGACTGGAGAGTCCTCCATTCTGAATGTGTACAAATAACGAGGTCATAAAAATTGATTAATAACCGGTTGAATTTTTTTATGCAGCTTCGTAAATATTTGTATCAGCTTAGTAAATGAAATGGCCACATAGTCCTACAAATTTAGTGGTGCATTTTCCCAGTCCTACGCTTCGAAGTTTTCGATTCCATGAACATTTTTAGCTACCCATTTTGAGAATTTTCTCAGGGGAAAAGCTTTTGCGCCTCATCGAATTGAACTTACTCACGAAGTTTCAGCCTAATAATGTAATAGTCACTGAAAAAATAAGTACGAGGGCTCCCGGACCACTATAAATTTTTTGTATTGTTATCTTTCAATATACTTCCCTACTTTTGTTTATGAACAAACTAAACTGATTTGATTTGCTTTTTTCACATGAAAACCTTTATCCCCTTTTCTATCTTTAATATATTATATTATAATAAATAAAAGAGTAAGTAGAATCCACGATTCCTTTGAACATTGAATATTTTAATACAAATTGACATGGAGCCATAAAAGAAGAGAGCCATAAACCACGAATAAAAGAATTTTTAAAATTATTTTCTGTCTGTCTGTCTGTTTACGATAATCTACTAAACGGATTGTCATGTGATTTTCACAGACAGATTGAGCTCAGCCTGGAGCTACATATAGGCTTTGTTTCATTTAAATCTGGTTTCAGGAAAAAAAATTGTTATAGGTACCTATAAAAACGTTTCATGCGGGTAAAACCACAGGGCACAGCTAGTTGTTCATAAAATCAGTATTTTTTACAAGTTAATAAATTGTTGTTTACGATTCTAGGGCGTTTTAATGTTTCAATTCAGTTCCATAGCTCCGATAGACAACCTTGTCGCAAAGTTTTCTACTTTGAGTAACTTCTGGCTAACTTCGCCCTCGCTTTGTGTTTTTTCACGACGCTAACTGACTGGCAGCTCGTTCTATCCAGCGCAAACTTAATCCAAGTTTAATTAACAATACGACAGGCTCTTAATCAAACTTTGGATACACCAATATTAGCTGCAATGTCTTTTAAACCTTAATATAAAACCAATACAATTTAATATACTTTAAAACGTGTTTTGAAAATACGCTTTTTCAATTTTTAATTCTTTAACTGGAGAAAAACCTGTTTAGTAACGACTTGTTTCTTGTTTTGCATCAAAGTTTAGATACAATTGGTAGCGATATAGCTTAACCTACTTGAAATTCTTAGCACATTAGCAAATTAAATCAAATTCTGAAAAGAATTTTCTTTATTTTATTCCAGTCTATAGGTAAGTATGTTTTTGGTAAAATTTGTGAAAAAGGAGGAAGCATAATATCCTTATAATGTAATGTTTAAATATTAATATTTTAAAAAATTCGTCTCAGTTTGTTTTGGTATAGAACAAAAAATAGTTCTGTATTAGAAAACTCTCTTATATAGTTTTTTGATAATAATATATGGATAGGATAGGACGTGGGACCAAACAGCCAATTTTCTATAATGGCGGGTTGCATTTCCTATCTTTGTCGGATCGAGGGCCGACGTTTTTTGCAAGTTCGCCCCTCCCATAGCGAAGGCTGGGATCGACGTTAAATTTATGAGACACATAACAACTAGTGGGCAGTCGATTTTATTCATTTTACGATTCGTGATTATAAATAAGTGTTTTTTTTTTTTAATTATTTATACAACATTCTATGCTTGTTCCAATATGTCTATCAAAAAGTAAAGTTGTGAAATTTAATAGGTAAAACGCGTGCGTGGAGGAAACTAAAGACGATCATTAATCGTTGGTAGGTACCTACTCTACTAATAATAATTTTATACATGACGAACTTTTTGAAACCGATTGTAACGCGATCAATTATGTTACGCACGAAATAATAAATAGGTACCTACAGCAATTCTAATTTTAAATATTACGCACAGTACCTAGATACATAGAGTGAACCAAGCCAGTGAAGGGCTCCGCAATGAGGAATAGGCATTGAATAATTACAAAAAAATAAATATTCATATTCAAAATATTCTACAAGTTACGAGACTTTCGGGAACGTCGCATCTCAAAGCCACGCGCAAGTTTCTGACGTGCGAACGTCATCGTATTTGAGATGTTTGACAGCAGACATGACCCTCCTCTCCCCGACTCACCCTACCACCTACTTTTCGCCGGATAAGTGACGTCACCCTCGTTTTATTTGGAGGACTGCTTGCAAAGCAGAAATCCAATCTACAGGATACTAGCTGATGCCCGCGGTTTTACGTGTGAAATTATTTATAATTCCCTCCGGAATTCAGTTATATTATAGTATCCTATATTACTCAACAATAGTGGTAGCTTTGTTTTATGAAAAACACAAAAAAAAATTATAAGTATACAATATTAGTTATTTTTTATTTATAATTATGTTACTTATTTATATTTAATTATATTCTGAGAATGCGTTTTTAGTAAAATTTTCAATTTTGTGACTAAATAGGTTTGTCAACCAAATTTTAATCTTAAGTCGGTCTTTTAATAAAAAATATTGGACACGTATTTTTTAATTTTTTACGTAATCAAAAAATAACGGAGATACTACACTAAGTTGAAATGTCGCGTAACGTCACGCCATGCTACAGTTTATAGCACGTTATGACGTAAAGAGCCCCCACTCCTAAACTTTAATGCGTTTTATCTTTGTTTTTTTTCAATAATTTGAATAAGCAAAAAAATACGTGTATATTATGTTTTATTAATCTACAAGACGGACTAAATAGAATTTTGATTTTCATACCCTGGATACAAGCCTATTGAAATAAAATCCATTTTTATAGACATTTAGTAATATATGTAAGTGACTACTTCGTCCAATTTAGATTTCATAATACCTAGTCATATTTTGCCATTTCTGTGTAGGTATATGTTTCACAAAAACGTCAAATGTTACGGGGTCGCGAGGGAAACTTTTGGTATTCCCGACACGCTATTTCCGTAACGCCTTACTGACTCGTCTCTTTGTGTCAACTCTCGACCTTTTGGCGTTAGAGTTAGAGTGAAATTTAGCTTGTTTGGCGAAGGTCTTATAAAGTTGTTTATAGTTGAGTGAACAGAGGTTTCATTAATCAGAGAACAGTCGCGACGGTGCAGCATTGCTGGCGTCGGGGCTCCGTTTTTTTTTCTCTCTCCCTTAGATTGGATATTGGACACGATTTCCTGGAAAGCTTAAAAGGAACCGGGTGGCTGTATCAATAATAATTTCTTATATCATAATCGTAATAAACAAGTTGGGTTCTCTGTGTACCCTCAGTTTCTCTGTGTACGTCCTATAGCTGTTCGCCGCGGATTCACCTGCGATAATTTCCTTTGTAGGTATGTATCTATCTTTTGTAGATAATAAACTGCTAAATTTCATTAAGGTTGGTTTACTCGTTTTTGCGAGATTGAGTAACAAACATCCCAACGTACAAACTTTCACATCTATAATAATAGCTGTTCCCCGCAGTTTCACCCGCGTTAATTTCGGAGTTCCCGCGGGAAATCCGGTATAAAAAGTAGGTACCTTATGTCTTTTTCTGTACATCTGGCAACGTGTATGCAAAATTTCATGATGATCGGTTCAGCCGTTAAGGTATGAAAGCATAACATACAGACAGACAGAAAGGCCGACAGACAGACATAGTTACTTCGCATTTACAATATTATTATTAGGGATTAGGGAAGTAGAGATTAGTAGGATTCACATACAATCGGACTAAGACAAGACCTGTACTTGTAGGTCTTGTCGCCGTAGACAGGTTACCTACAAATACTGTACCTACCTACCTAGTACCTTTACAAATCCTGAAAAAATACCACCGATCTATCTAGATATAATATACATACCTAAATGGTTGTCTGGAAGAGATCGCTAGTAAAGCGATAAGACCGCTTTTTGTATGCCTTTAGTTATAAGTTTTTGTTAACACACTGTAACATTATTTTGGTGTACAATAAAGTGTATTCTATTCTATTCTATTCTAAATTCGATGACATTCACATTGCGATAAAAGGATTTCGAGGATTAACAAAGTGTAACGAATGTAAAAAGCATTGGGGATGAATTTACATTTCAATGCATAATTTAACCCTTATGTACTTGCCGACAGTACGGTAGCGGAGACGTCGGCAAACAAATATTGGTGTTATCTGCACCCCTCAGTTGCTCTTTGCGCTCCATCCTGCGAATAATCCCCGGGGGATGGGGAGGGAACTGTGAATAAACTTATTGTTTATCATTTGTTTGTTCCTTTTTTAATGTGAATCTCTTTTACTTTGAAATAGTAAAAAAAAATTAGAATAAACTCTGAACTAAAATTAATCGTGTAGGATCAAAATCCGGTCAAGATCAAACAAACGAGCCCCAAATCGATCAAAGACAACGCAATGGATTGCGTTGTTTAATTACAGTCTTCCCATGTTCATCTTTTGGTTTCATCATCAGATCAGTTCTATCTCATAATATATAATACTATTGCATTGTCATCCGAAATACATAAACAAAATTTCATTTCGATACGACAATTAAAAGTAGGTTAAAATTGACTATTCTAAGATTTGATTTAAAAAGTTAATTTACCATTTACACATCACCTATTTGTATTTTTTTTATCAGGATGTCTAAGAGGTAATATTCTCTAGAACTACTGAACCGATTCTGAAAAGTCTTACTTTCTACAGTTCCCGGGGGATTAAAAATTCACGCGGGTGAAACGGCGCGGGAACAAAATAGATAAGAATAGAAGTTTATTTGGTAGTGCTTTTATAAGTTTCACTTTTAGAGTTTGAATCACTGATTGTAGAGTTCCGTAGTCAAATGGCAGTTTAAAACGTCACTAGAATTGAAATTGTAAGAAAAGTACATTATATCACAAAAATAAAATAAAATTAGGTGAGTCCATACGTGAGTCTATATAATGTAACATAACTAACTTTCATACCAACATATCTGAGTACCTCCCTAAATGTTCGAAAAACTTACTTACTTACTTCATAAAGACATGTCAAGTAAAAGTTAACGAGACCATTGTGAACAATTACAATACATCCCCAGGTCAATTTTTCGCTACGTCGATCTCAATACGAATGATACAATATTTACAAATAAACATTTAATTTCACGCTCCTACGACGCGAGATACTTTCAAAATCACATCAAATGAACTGATCGATCGACTGTAAAATCGTTCGCCGTAAATATTATGACAAAATCTTAACATCGTATTGCGAAACGATCCCGTTTGTAACGTTTTCCAACGCTCATTCAAAGTTTCCTATCTGAAACGATTGTTCAAACTTAATATCGGAGTTGGACGTTTGATAGATCGGTCTCGGGGGTGCTGGATTTCCGAACGGTAGCCGCTACGGAGCGTCGAACAATTGGCGATATGAGGGACAACTGTATAACGTCATCTGGGAGAGGTAATCGATTGGGAATTGATACAAAATATACAGCAACAATTTCATAATATTTGTGCCTTATAAAGCCGTCTTCATGCGCAGTCATATTTGTTTGGTATTGACGTGACTCTTCAAATTTAACTTTCAGGTGGTATTTCTTTGAATTATATTTGAAATATTGTATTTCAATTCCAGCACTGATCGTTTTCTCTTTTTCATGGTATGCAAATTTCAGTACTGGCATTACCTACCAGTTTTGTGATCTTTGATGCGAAATTTTTAAGACCAGTGTGAATAGATACTTAATTGGTTGACGTATAATTTTTTTATAGGAAAATCTTACAGCTATAGAAAAATATTAGTACCTACGGTCGTTTTCCATCAAATAAGATTAAAAAAGGCAAACGTCTGACTGAGAGGAGTTATAGCCGAATTATAGAGTCATACGTCATCAACTAAATCTGCATTGTTTTATTATCTTATTATTTCTTAGCCTCTAAGAAAATAATTTTAACATTTGCTATAATTTTTGTACTTTGAGTCGGTTTAGTTGTGACCTTAGAAATTATGTAACTATCCCTTATTTCTATTTAATTATCTTTAGAAATGTCTTCTTGTGTTCCATCCTTCCGTTTCATTCTCATTTAAAAATGTCTCACATAAATAGGTTTGATGATTGCACATCTCAGTGGGTTTTTTTTCTCTTTTAAATTGCATGGGTTGGTAGTTTATTCGCAAAAAGCGCCGCTCTGCATCGGGATACAGGATGACTAATGATGTAGCGAGTTGGGGCTGAGAGGGAATTTCGAAAAATACTCAGACGCGGCACACGTAGACAATGACAACGTTCGAAATTTAGATAATTGGGGATTGAGCGAGGAAATCTTCAAAGACACCGCCCGCAGACACTCCAAGAGAAAAATGAAAAAATGCAGTGAGAGATTTCTTTGATCAATAAGTAGGTACTTAGCCATTTTACGTCGAACTCTATATAGTACATAAGTCCTCTGAAGTAACTGGTTACGTAAATAGAAATATTATTCTTTAGTTAGGTAACCAAAGAATTATTTATAATACTTAGTAACCTAGACTAACAAGTCTAGGTAGGTATAGTTTTCGATATTGATGAGCATAAAATCACTATTGTTCAGATTTTAAACCTACGATTATCTTTAGCTATTGTAATTGAAATCTTTACTTTATTGTACTGGAATTCGTCGCTATTGCCACCGAGAGAATGGAAAAAAGACTGGTAGGTAGGTACGTAAGCCGATCCTTCGCGCCATCCGAGAAAAATAGTAGGAAAACCATTAATAACTGTCGCCACGGCTCCTTGTTAAATGCATACAATACTCGAAGCCTTTTAAAAGACTTACAATGGGGACTTGGCTAAATTAAAACTTTTTCGATACAGCCGCGAATGCGACACTGCACGGAACTGCCATACGGGTAATTATTGTGCGGCGCTCACTTGTATACCTACCTATCTATAAGTACAGATGGAAAAATACTATAAACCTTATTCACTAGTGATTAATAATTAAAATAATAATCATTTTCCGATATCTTTTTTTTTTACAGTACTAGCTATTCCCCGCGGTTTCGCCCGCGGAAATTCCGGAGATCCCGCTGGGATTCCGGGATGCAAAGTACCCTATGTCCTTTTCTGTATCCCTGAAAATGTGTATGCAGAATTTCATTTGACCGACGTTAATTTCAGAGTTCTTGCAGAAACTCCAGGTTAAAAAGTATCCTATGTCCGTCTCATGGTTCTAAGCTACCTCCTCACCAATTTTAAGCCAAATCGGTTCAGCCGTTCTTGAGTTATAAATAGTGTAACTTACCGCCGCACTCAGAGTCGACTTTAATGATTACTTAGTTAAGTATAGATTTTTAAAACAATACTGCCGCAATCAGACAAGTTTAATAAATTAATGTTAATTGGCATTTAACAAATTAAATTACATCTCATTAAATGCCAATTAACATTAATTTACTGAACGTCTCTGATTGCGGCAGTTTTGTTTTAAAAATCTATACTTAACTAAGTAATCATTAAAGTCGACTCTGAGTGCGGCGGTTACACGACTTTCTTTTAAATATATAGACTAGCTGTCCCGCGCGGATTCACCCGCGATAATTTCGAAGTTCCCGCGGAATTATTCCATACAAACTTTGCAACCCCTTTTCATCCTCTTAGGGGTTAAATTTTCAAAAATCTTTTCTTATCGGATGTCTACGTCATACAGAAAACACATCCTTCAAGTTTCAGGTCTCTACGATCAGCGGTTTAGGTTGTGCGTTGATCCATCAGTCATTCAGGACAAAGCATTTTATATAGGTGGACGCCTTCTCTGTAAAAATATAATAAAATGAATATACTTTTACTTATTAAGTACATGAGAAGCATTGAAGGTAACCCAATGATTTTCAAATTGAAAATAATATTTTTAATGAGAAAAGCTGTCTTGTCGACCTTACGCGTCAACTAGCACAGGTTTGTAAAGACACATTTGAGCGGAAAAAAAATCAGAATTAATGATATAGGTGGCAGCCAGTAGGGCACATACGGCTGAATACACGATTTCAAAGACTCGCCTCGCTTCTTTCGGCCATTTTTTAAACTTAAACGGTTGCCTTGTGCCGGCTAATTTTAAATAAGCATTAAATTATTCTAGACTCTATGTATATTGTATATTCTCGTACTTTTGTGCTTGACTCTTTGTTCAAAACGAAAAACAAAAGTTTTCTCCAAATAGATATATATTTCTCTACGTAATATTGCTAATAACATATTTTCGTAATTTCCATTAGAGCACGGTAAGAAAAACTTGGTTATTAGGTAATAGGTAAATGAAAAAGAAAAGACTCGGTTATTGAGAGATTTCGATATTTCTTGAGATTTCCAGTCAATTAGTTCGTTTGGTTATTAAAACTAACGTTGTTTTATTATAAACTAGCAGTCCCCCGCGGTTACACTCGCGATAATTTCGGTGCTCTCGCGGGAATTCCAGGAAAGACTATCGTATAAACCTTCCTCTTAAATCACTCTATTTAGCGGTGAAAACCGCATGAAAATCCGTTCTGTAGTTTGTTAGTAGTAGTAGTTTGTTAGTTTCATGTTTATCGCAAACAGACAGACAGACAGATGCGGCGAAGGACTTTGTTTTATAACATTTACATTACAACAACGAAGTTTCAATTCTCACTGATACACTGGTAAAGTAGGTAGTAAGTAATGCATTACAAGCTGACTGTTAGGAATGGATATAACGGAGTTTAGAGAAATGAATAGCGTACTAGGTAAATGTTAAATAAAAATGAATATATAAATACTTGCACTGTTTAACGATCCTTTACTCAAAATATATGGCATTAATATGTAGGTATAACTTTTGGTTCACTAACTTGCGGTCAACTCCGACGCAAACACAACAAAATTATTTTCCAAATCATGCCTTGTCTCGCAGCCGGATCAATTGATTGATTTATCAATATCATCGCAATTGGTACAGGTAGGTTTGCGCTTGCGCAGAGGCACCCGCGCTTCTTCATCAAATGATAGCATCTCCAAATATAACACGTCCGAGACGCATCCAGGGTCCTCATTCACTATGATCAACATTTTTTACCAAACCCATGTTACACAAAACTAGAACTGAATGCTCTAGAATCTAGAGCAGGGGTACTCAAACGATCGAGTACCTTATTTTTGAGTCGATCTCGAGAAAAATATCCGTAAATATTATATCTATGCCACGATACACCCTACCTAGACGACAATCTTGTATTAGGTACTCATACTTGCAACCCCTCAGAGTTAAATTGTCTAACAATACTGATCTAGAGCAAAATCGCAAAAACTTATAATTTAATTATTATTCTGCATGTCGTAAGGCTCCTTCTATTAGTAGTACGAAATTTGATGTTGCGGTAGTACGCAGCATGTTACGGTCATAGTGATTCAGATCATCAGAGTCCCTTATTCTCAACGCGTTTCGTTCAAAACAGACGTATGATTTAATTTCCGCTCAGTATTTAATATATTTAAAGAAAATAATATAATATTTATGAAAATTTTATTTTATTCAACTGATTGCGATAAATATTTTTTTTTCTGCGCATCTGCGTGGAGTTTTCGCAAAGAAAACACATTTATTTGTACAAGTATAATCACTAAAAACAATTTTTTCAGTTTCAGACCTCGAGACTAGGTGAGAAAAGTTAAAAGTGCACGCGGAGAACTTCTTTTAATCATAGACTGTTTTGTTTTTCTTTACCGATTCCTCACTGATGAGGATCTTTATCTTTACCTTGGCCTTGAATGCACGACAAGAGTGTCAAACCATTGCCTTTTTCACCAAGTGAAATCATCTTGCTTCCTACTATCAGAGTGTATCCTACCAGCTTGACCTAATAATATATGGACGCCGATAAGCAACAACATGTTAACCCACTAAATTATGTTGTTGATACAGAACGCTTTATTGAGAGTTAGAGCACGTTTTTTAATTATGTGTTGACCTTATTTCATTGTTTAAATACCAACATAATGTTGAACATAAAAAAATGTTAGCACAAAATAGCGCTATAATTTTAGAACGCGATTTACTCAAAAAGTGTGGGTTAACACACTATTGCTTATCTATGTCCATATATAAAAACTCCTAACTATATTTACGGAGGACCACATAATAAAATGAAAATTAAATGAAATAACTTTATTGGAAACCCACAAACATGAGTTATTGCGACTTAGTACTACCTACTACTTTATAATATATAATAATAATCAGTGGTTGGATACTGATGAAGAACCTTAATTCAGTGTGTATGAACCGATTCGTTCTCATAACGCCCACACACCGCTGTCACCATGATTGCTAGATGAAGACTAGTTTTATTACTATAAACATGCTATAAAGTAAAAACAATCAATCAAATCTATGGAACTGATAACAGATGTTAGTTTTTATATGTAGATATAGACTTGTAATGATTGTTTAGCATTTTAGCAAACAGGAAAAATGTCTTAATGAATAATAAATTCATTGACTCAATAATCAGGTATACAAGAATGATCAGAAAATTAATATCCGCTCTAAGGGTCAGCGCATATCAGGCGGAGAACTGTTTAAACTGAAGTCGTATGTGTAACAGATACGTAGTACACAACGTGTTTCGAATAGCATCTCTTTCAGCGTATACCATGCCCTCAGTCAATGGTTCTCAAAAGGAGATGCACTTATAGTTTCTTTATATCTACTGTGGTCTTTGTTCCTTGGATCTCCAGCCTGTTGCTGGTAAAGCCCAAAACGTGACGCAAACGCGTCAATATTTTGACGAGGGATCGGGTTGGTTCGAACTTATAATGTGTTTAACGAAAAGTTGTATCATGTTTTATGCATATTTCATGAGTAATTGTTTTTATTTAGGAAATTATTATGAATATAAAATAATTTCTTCACACCTAATTTATTTGTATACAAATAGTATTACATAACATCTACATATAGATAAATAAAAATATGAGTGATGACATAATATGTTTATTCTTAAATATTAGTTAACTTGTAAGTTCGGTAGGTACCTAACCTAATTTAACAAATAAACCCTTTGTTATAAGTCACTGATATTTCAAGAACTTAATATTTTTTTTTTCATATAAACAAATATTACAGTAGTTACAATGATATTCGAGATTCAAAATTATGGTAAAAATGGTAAATAAAGTACACCAAGAAGAGTAAATTCGACTAATTATATAAATAAAACTACGACTTTATGATACACCCAATTATCAAGCTCAAGTAGCCTGAACATTTCCATGGCTAACGACGACGTCACTAGGTAATGTGATGATGATAAATCAGCTATACTATAGGCAGGCAGGCATATGCTGTAATAAAACTGAGAATTACTCATTAAAAATGAAAAATTAATTGGCAAGTATAGATTTAATTAAATTAATTAACTCTTTGTTTTTTACGTTTAAAGTTTAAAGTTTTTTTTTTTTTAAAAATTGGCAAGAAAGTTTACAATTCATTAGTATATTGCCCTTATTTTTTTGTGATTTAACAATTTAAGAAAGCGAGTAGATACTTACTAATATCAGAAGGCTGGTCTTTCATCCAAATAGATAAAATTTTCCAATCAGATATAGAATGATATCGATCGAAATTTTTTAATTAAGTGCTCAACGAATAAGTGGCTCGAAGTAACAAGACGGGACCTTGTGACCCATTTAAAAAGTTTTGATACGAACGAAACGTCCGACCGATCGGGACTGAACGAGGGGGGTGATTAATGAATGACATCAATCAGACGTATTTAAGTGATGCAAATTTTCACGAACGGGCGATCGCGCGGCGCGACTTGAGTATCGTGTGGAATAATAATAATAGCGGTAGGTAGGTGGATATATTTTGGGCAAGTGATACAAGATTTGAAAACGAAAGAGAAATGGCGGTTTTGCAAGCGTTGATAATAATATTTTAAGACTTCTTTTTACGTTTTATTCACAGTCCCTTCTATAAAAAATATCATTCCATTTAGTGGCCCCGAAATTAAATATCACAAATTGTGATTATATAATCATAAATTCATACTTAAGTCTACGATATAAGGATGTTTAAAATAGTAGGTACTTTCTAGAAGAAGAAGAACAAATTGCTGACAGATTCTTTTTATTCAATTTTTTTTTTTGGGTTATTTTAACATCGCTGATTGTGTTTTTCGGGTATTTAGTAGATATTATATGATTTTTGAAATTAGGTAAGGTTTTAGGACTGTTTAATTAAGAACACTAGTTTTCTGCACGCTACCCAGGACCTATCTTAGAACGAATAAAAAATTAGAGATTATTATTCACTACCTTACTCTACATACTCGTAGTTACCTAACCAGTTTTTTAATTTTTAATTTTTAGTATGAACTATAAAGGGGCCTTGTTTTGAAATATTCTACGTAAAACATTTTTAAAACAACTTATAAAGCTAAAACTAAACACTACTTAAGTCAAAAAAAAATACTTCACAGGTGTATTATATTTGAAAATTCTAATTAAGTTTTTTTATTTGTATTTTCTGCCCAAAGTACTTTCGTACGTTTACTTTAAACCAGTTTCAGAAAAGTAAAAGTTGACACACATACCTAGTACGATCAAATTACGGGATGGCGACTTTTCCTGCGGTTTCACCCGAGGGAGTGTAGAAATTCCTTCAAATATCCTTATATTAAGATGTTCCTGAACTTCTATTCTTTGACCTAAAGAACTATATCGCTAAGTTTACAAAATTGCCTGAATTATATTTTCTCACCTTACAGTAGGATATTTAAAAGATTTTGCATTTAAATATCCTACTGTATTAGTTATGATTAGGATACGTTAAGTTTCGCATTCTTTTTAATTGGAATGCTTAATGTGTACATTATTTTCTGTATCACAAATAAGAAATACGGTAGCTCGTTCGGTCACAAAAGACACGAGAGTCACGAATGTCACACATTAATAACTTGTTATCAGCGATTATGGCCGGCGATCCGCTACCGTGGACACACGTTTTTATCTCTAAACTTTAGACACTTAACGATTGTTACATTGTGTGGCAACTCGCATCAAAACTTTCTGGGCGCACAAGATATACAACACTGCCAGCATTTTCGGCACTTTGGCACGAGGGTCGTTTCCATAATACTTTTAATTCAGTTTATTTTGATTTTATTTAAATTTAGAATCAATTTTTCAATCCTCAGTGTTGTTAAGGGCAAACAATGAAATTCAATAATTTTTAAGTACAAAAAGTTTTTTTAGATTATTATCAGATCGAATATAATATAAGCCATTTCAGTGATTTCTATCATTTGGTTCAAAAATCCAGCCCTTTATTTATTTGTTTTTTGTGTCAATAGCCAAAGCTAAAGTAATGAAAGGAGAAAATTTATCAGACATATTGATAAGTTTTAAACCAAAGTGTTTTTTAAATAGGTAATAATAATTATTAGTCTTCTATTGGTAGGTATGATTGGTTTGATTTTTTTGACTTAGCGTTCTGTGATTTTAAGAAGTGATTTCTTTATTTTAAATATCAAATATCTTTCTTCAACAGTATCTAATTACTTACCGTTTTTATTTAATTATCCATTAACTTTGTTATGAGGGTCATTAAAATAAATAAAGAACTTCTTTATAAAAAAGGTTAAGTATGATGAAGTCGATGCCAATAATGTTCACCAATCAAACCAATCGTCTAAGTAGATGTCCCGAAAAACCATTACATTTCACTCACGACTCCTTGTCCATGTAGGTCTAGATTAGAACAATTTCAGGCAACTATTAAAAATATTTCTGTCATAAGCTATTAATCAATGTACGATAACGCAACTCCGAATGGGCGGTCTGTGTAGTAAGCCAGGTGATTTATTTCATAGGTCGAAATACGATTGAATGGCCCATGCGCCCGATTTGACTAGACCTTTGGTTTATCCCAGTTGTTCTCTTATTTGGTCCGTATCCGAGTAAATGTGAGCGGTGCGGCGGGTCAGTTTAAATGGTCGCTTCATTATTGGCGATTGGTGATAGTAATGTAGTATTGACGACGCCGCTTGGACAATAGGTAATACGTTTATCGTAACATCACCTACGTTTCGTGTAGGTTCCATTTCGATGCTGGGCTTTTTATTAGCTTGTTGATGTTAATGTAAGATGAGGAATATCAAACTTGAATGAAAATAACATTATAGTAGGTATCTACCTAAGTAATCTTAACTATTTTTGAAGTGAAACCTTTTTAAGCATGTCGGGCACTTTGGAGATGGGGAAACAGCACTGAACCGATCTGAACTGAAGTCGCGTGGCGATCATGCTCAAGCCCATATATCAGATGTGTGTAGGTATATTATCCTACTAATATTATAAATGTGAAAGTGTAGTAATATGGATGAAATTTGGCATGCACGTTGCAGGGGTATAAAGGACATAGGGTACTTTTGTCCCGGAATTCCCGCGGGAACTCCGAAATTACCGTAGGTGAAACCGCGGGGCACAGCTAGTATATTTATATATGTAAGTATAATATTTACAAGTTTATTACGGTTTCACGCCTTAACTACTCAAACGATCGTCATGAAATTTTGCATGCTCGTTGTCAAAGGTAGGTACAGTAAAGAATATAGGGTAGGCATTTTTTAAACCAGAATTCCTGTGAAAACTCAAATTAGCGCCAATAAAACCGCGGGAAACAGATTAAGTTGTAAAGAAAATAAATGAAAAAAAATTTCTCGGTTTTATCCGCCAAAAATTACCCAAAACCCTGGGACACGAATTTCTTTATTCGCAAAGAAAAACTCAAATACCTACCGATTTTCCTGACTCTAATAATTTATTTATTTATTTAACACAAAATCGTGGTCATTACAGTTTTACTTATGTAAATTAAAGTAATTAATAATTAATTAGGCATATGTTCAGACCACAAACCAAAAATATACATACCTAGAATAGTTTAAAATATCGAGCAAAGTATTCTTAATAAATAACAACGGTTCTTTTGGGGGGGGGGGGGGGGTAAATATGCGGTATATATTATAGTATATTTACTCTGAGATATTATGGTTCTTTTATTTACATATATTATGTTTCACAAAGTCAGATCCCAGATAGAAATAAATAGGAAATTACTTAAATTCTAATTTGCTTTGAGTGTTGATGAAAGTGATGTTCTCACAGTCATTAGTCGTCCAATTTATTCTCAGCCTCTTCTTAGATTTTCTTCATACCTGTAGCGCCACCTTTTGACGAAAAAATAAACGTGAAATCTCGTATACTTGTAGAAAGATGGAGGATGAGAGCGCTGTGGTTTTACAGCGCCATCTTTTGTCGAGTAGCCAGAAGCAAATGGGTTTCGAAAGTTCTGCGATGTTTTACGATATAATAATTATACATGGGTAGGTACAAAAATGTATAGTTAATAATAATAATATGTTGTAGAGCTATGTCTATGTACTTGAAATATATTGAAAAATGTAATCTCATTATAACATGATAAGGGTCAGTATTTGCCATTTTAATTCTGTCTGTTTACGTAGGTATCACGATAAACACTACCAGACGGGGATTTAAATACGAGTACCTATACCTTCTCATGAAAGTAGTTTAAGTGTCAAATCAAAAACTCCATGCAAAAATACCATTTCACCCACCCAATTCATTTCTTATAGTTCCCCGCTGTTGCACCCGCTGGATTTTTGGGCGGCAGCGTGTCAAGCCAAGTTCAAGCAAAGGAACTGGCTAGCCAGCGCCGAGTTACTTCTTTCTGATATTGCTTAGTATGGATAAATTGTACTTCTGTACTCTACCTGTAGGTACCTACCTCTACCCAGAAGAGCTCACTTTAAAGTAATAGAGAGACCTCTTTTTTACTTTTTCCTTATTATTGCTATTATTTTCGGAGCTCAGGAATTTACTTACGTTACACTCGTGCATTACCTACCTATTTGTGTGGTGTCAACTGTCAAGATACTTTAGTTCTTCGCTTTCATTGATGAAATTTCAACTCGCAATTGTTAAATGGAGAAATCTTTTGCTTAAACTCACAAACACACGTTCAAGATTGTTACCTGATTTTATAACACAAGATAAAAAAAATTGTCAAGGTTTATTAGTAAAGAAGAAACCTGAGGGGCTATTATGTAACTTTTATTTCTATCATTTTTCGGTTGCAATCAAAAACATGGCGGTTTTGCGATTCGAATATGCACGTTTTGACACTTACAATATTTAGCAAACAACCAAAATAAACATACTTCAAAAGTTGAAGCTGCCTAAACATGATTGATCAATCACAAAATCGCTATTTTTCTGATTGAAACTGAAATATCATAGCAACAAAAGTTACATAATTGCCCTACTGTTGCATTCTTTTTAACCGACTTCCAAAAAGGAGGAGGTTCTATGTTCGATTGTATGTATGTTTTTTTTTTTTTTTTTTTTTTTTTTTTTTTTTTTTTTTTTTTTTTTATGTATGTTCACCGATTACTCGAAGACGGTTGGACCGATTTCGAAAATTCTTTTTTTGTATGAAAGGGTATACTCCCAATTAGGTCCCATTGCAACCAAGTCGGGATCTGATGATGGGATCTTGGAGAAATCGAGGGAACTCTTCGAAAATTATAGGCACACCTATAGCGATTTGGGTATTTTTTATAGTAAATTGTTCATTTGCTTTTGGACAGCAAAATTTGAAGAAGTGGAACTGATGATGAAGACCACAGATGGTCATCGGAACTACTCAACAATAATACGTATTTCACGGGTTCCGATTGGAGCGATTTCGAAAATTGCTTTTTTGTTTGAAAGGGGATACTTCCAAATTGATTCCATTGTCACCAAGTCGAGATCTGATGATGGGATCTTGGAGTAATCGAGGGAACTCTTCAAAAATTATAGGTACACCTGTAGTGATTTTTGTATTTTTTATAGTAAATCGTTTATTTGCTTTCGGAAACCAAAATTTGAAGAAGTGGAACTGATGATGAAGACCACAGATGGTCATCGGAACTACTAAATAATAGGTATTTCACTAAGTCCGATTCGTTAACTTTAATGTGGTTTCTAAAGAATTTATGTTCGTCACAATGTATATGGTGAAGTGGAACTGATGGTGGTGTACCAGCAGAACTCCTCAAAAATTAACGTCCCTGCTTCGGGAAAAGCAATATTTTGTATAAGGTTATGAGCAGTTGACATTAGGTTATTGTAACTTAGATAAATTACAAACCGACTCACTAAAAAGCAAGAAATAAACAAATTTTTAACAAAAAAATTAAAACCGACTTCCAAAAACACAAAACTAATAAAAAGCTAAAAATAAAAAGCTAAAAATAACAAAATATCGAATTAATCCAAATGACAAAAACACGCGTAATATTATTACTGGTTTGTGCTGCCACTGATCGGTATGAAGTCGGTGACAAGCCAAATATGGAGGGTAGATGGGCTAAGTCGACTTCCGCCACCAGCTCTTCGTGAGCACAACCCAAGTGGGTAGACATCAGCGGGCTTGTCTCCGAATTCAAACCGATCAGTGGCAGCACAAACCAGTAATAATATTACGCGTGTTTTTGTCATTTGGATTAATTCGATATTTTGTTATTTTTAGCTTTTTATTTTTAGCTTTTTTTAAACGGAATCAGCAATAGACTTTGAACGTATAACAATAAGTAATCTTCACTTTTTATAGTAGATACCTACATAATATGGTGTATCTCAATCTTCAGATTAGGTAAACTACGTCTCGTAGTAATAAATGGTTTGAAAGCCTGTAGCTGAAACAAATATCTATACTTTGATACTTTTAGATAGTGATATTTACAACAAACTCCCTTTCCAGGCTAGGTGTGCTTGTAATCTCCGACCACTCCTATACTTGAAATTAGGTGAGCTATGGTCAGACGTCTAACCGAATAACCATAAATACTAATTATTCCTACTTATTGTAACTTATGTACAAGCTACAGATAATATAATACTATACTGTATGGCATATATGTAATATATATTTTTACATAATTTTACAAAAAAAATAACACTAATTTGTTCTTACTTCTTTTACATTCATATAAGAATTTTTGAGTGTTATATTCATATAAAAGAGAATTTAGTAAGTCGATGTAGCTAAATAAGGTAAAACTTGTCTGACAATATTTCTGCATAATAATAAAATTAAGATCTCCTATTTCTTCATGAAACGGTGTTTTCGGTTTTTCCTTCAATCTTCTGTGAATGTAAAGTTCAAGTAGCGAGGTCTTCCAGCCGTGAGATACCTGTAGAGACGAGCTTCTGATGTGGAACTAAACTACAAAAGCCCGGATCTACAGGGTAGATCACGAATGTGCCATTAAAATTTTTCTTCATATTTTATTTCTTCAAATAACTGCAATTTTTCTGGATGAATAAATATGTCTTACGGTGGAAGGGCAAGTTTTAAACTAATTTCAATGGATACTTTCTCGCACTTCGATTTTATATTATTTACCTACTTTACCTAGATAAAATCATACAATATTTTTTTCCAATATCGCCAGTATAAAAATTTACGCAGAAAATTTTTAATTTAAGATGTCCGTGGAGTAAGAAAAAACGTTGATTTAATATAATTTATACCTATAGGCTTAGGAACAAAGAATATCTATTTTAAAAGTAAAACACTAAAAATTCTCTCGGTTTCATTGGTGTAGGTACAATTTTTTCCAATTAGCATTAATTTTATGTGGACTTTTAATATCCGCTAAAGGCAATCTTGAAACTAGTTCTGTCTTCACTTACAAGCATATTTATAAATGTTATACTGGTTATTACTGGTATAGTAGTTTTTCTGCCTTAAGTAAGGTATGATGAAATAGGTAATGAAAGTACATCATACATTACGCATCGTTACCTGGTGCCAAACTAAGCAGAGCTTGTACGAAGAATACCAGACAACTGATATATAATGCTTTAAACCTTTTTTTGTAAAAACAATACCTTTTACCTATATTACATTCACACCGATGCTGGGACACTTTTTAGACACGATGACGACACTTAAAAAAAAAATATCTGTACTTATGGTCTAAGTTTAGGATAGATAGAGTGTTCTATTTTTTATATGTACAATAAAAAAGACGATGAGAATTTTCATCAACGAACGCTGTCGATGTTATCTGGATCAACATGGATTGAAGCTCCCATCTTCTCATCTTCTCAGTTCTGAAATAATAAAACGAGGTTTTCATTATAAACCAAAGTCAGTAATATATAGACGAATATAAATCGAACTCAGCAAATCGCTAAAATAATCAAGAGTATCGATCAATTCAATGGGCATGTTGACTAATTTTTTTTTAGTCTGTCTTCTAGATTAATAAAAATATTGGACAGGTATTTTTTTCTATTTTTACGTAATCAATAAATAACGGCGATACATGGAGTTCGAATTTTTCGTGACGTACTAACCGGTGCAGTTTATATGGCGGCTTATAGCGGTTAGCGAAGTCACGAGCCCCCACACTAAACTTTAATGCCAAGTGCATTATATCTCTGTATATTTTCATTTATTTGAATAATCAAAAAATACGTTTCTATAATTGTTTTTTAATTTCCTAACTAACGGACTAATTAGAATTTTGATTTTCGATCATCCCTGTTGCGTCAGCAATTACTGACTGGATGTTGCCAGATCTCCTGGACAACTTAATTAAGTCCTTACTCAATTGTCCAGGATTGCTTAGAAGTACATTTCAGAATACAAAAGGAATAAGGGCTCTAAAAGATTGCAAAATTATGCCGTGAATTTTAAAGTGCCCCATCAAGAACATTGTAAGCTTGTCACTATTCTACACAAAAAAAATCCAAGAGAAATTAAGAGACTACAGCAATAACTTATATAATATTGTACTTTGGTAGCCAAACTAAGTTCATTACTGTAAAAAAGATATTTCATCCGTGATACAATATAAAACAAAGTCGCTTCCCAGTGTCTCTATGTAGATTGTAGGTATGCTTAGATCATTGAAACTTCGCAACGGATTTGATGCGGTTTTTTTAATAGAAAGAGTCATTCACGAGGAAGCTTTATCCGTATAGTTTGTCCTAGAATTCCCGGGGAACTCCGAAATTACCGGAAGACAGTTAGTTATAAATAAAAAAATAAGATTAGAAATCCATTAAAGACAATAATAGGTAAGTAGCACCTCGTCTCCAAACAAGCAGAGCTTTTGCTTCAGGCACCAGACACCGTAATATGGTTTTTACACATTTTAATAATATACTTCTTGATAAAACTTACTCACGATACATACTAAAGACCCATGGTGAACATAATTTTTTATACTTACCGCCGCACTCAGAGTCGACTTTAATGATTACTTAGTTAAGTATGGATTTTTAAAACAAAACTGCCGCAATCAGACAAGTTTAATAAATTAATTTTAATTGGCATTTAACTAATTAAGTTACATCTCATTAAATGCCAATTAACATTAATTTACTCAACGTGTCTGATTGCGGCAGTTTTGTTTTAAAAATCTATACTTAACTAAGTAATCATTAAAGTCGACTCTGAGTGCAGCCGTTAATGTAGGTAAATGTTAATCCTGACGCGGGAATCCTAGACACGTCCCCAAACATAGCAATCGGATTCGCTATCCACTAAATCGAAGGTGCTATCTAAGATTTACCTACTACACATTAATTAATTCGTAATGCATAATGGGAGACATAAAGTAAATAATCTTGCGATTTTACATATATATTGGAAGGTATTACATCCACTGACAGTGGCTTTGTGAATTAATGTTACATAAGCGCTATGTGATTAACAGAACAGCAGGGAGTGACGGACGGTTTAATATCCAGTGACATATATTGTGACATATATTCTACACAATATTAATACCCATAGCGAGATAGCGGTCTGAAATCTGAATACGTCATAAACTTTCATTCTTACTTTTCTGTATAATGTATATTGTAATTACCCATAATATGTTCTGTCAAATAAAATTCTTTCAATTTCGTCTTTATGTTTTTATATTTGTTTATTCTAAAATATTTTTTTCTTCTTTTCGCATCATTGGTTGTCTGGAAGAGATCGCAACTATGCGATAAGACTGCCATTTGCATTTTCCTTTTATTACGATATTGTAATACTGTTATTTTATGTGCAATAAAGGATTAAATAAATAAATAAAGTTCTTACACTGTCTTTAATATACATTATTATAGGTATATAATTAAATACACTATAGTTAGTGAACACAAAAGCTACGCAACAACCAATATTGTAATACACAATACGATATTTTTTTCTCGTGATAATATGACAAGGAACATGAATCCGAAGAATCCGCTTTACTATCCGACCTAAAGGAGCTCATATAGAGATACAGATTACCGGTACGCACTTCTACGCGGTATCGGTATGACGATAAGACTTACAGACGAAGAAAAAACTTAACCCACAAATACAGTCCACACAGTGAGTCAACGAAAAAGTGAAGTCCGTTAAAAGTACTTGGCGCAGTACTTTTAATTTTTTAGAGTATAGTACATATTATTATGTACAATAAATAGAGTAGGTATTTAGGTAATAAATATGAAAGGAAGAAAAAACCTGTATACAGACGATAATAAATAATATGAAATGTTAAGAAAAAACCCACCTACCGAGCCGTTTTGCCACTTAAAAATATAACCTATTTCAATGAATCAATGAAAATCAGAAACTTCTAAAAGAAATGCTTTGAAAAGAAAACATGGATTGCCAGTACGAACTATTCGTTACACTGACTGCCTGCTTTCTTGCTATTAGTGCCCTAACTCTGAGAGTTTCTTATGAAAAAATCACGCTGCGTCTTTCCGCAAATCATGGGCGCCTTTGTATCCCAATAATGTGGTGGTGGGAAGCGCCTAACAAAAAGGTTCACATAATTGCGCTAGGGAATAGCGCTGAAAGGCGGCCGGGTATTGTTTCCCGCGGGCCCTTTGTACCAGTTCGCTCGATCGTCTGACTCATCAATTTCCCAAGATTGACGGAGTCGGAACGATTTCAGTTAGTTCAGTTAGTCTTAGTTCCGCTTTGCTCCAAGCAGCCAAGCTTCTTCTAATCCCCGAACGATTAAATATATTTATACTACGAGCACCTACTTCTTTAACGTCAAACCAAGGAAGCGAACCCAGAAAATACAGCGGTGTTTTAAGTGCATTCGGTGCTTCGGCATGTCATCATTAATTCACAATCGCTTCCACAGTTTTCTTTATCGTGGTCATAATTTTATACTTCTTTCTCTCTCATAATATAGATTTTAAAGCTTATACTGTGGATGTGGAGCTCTCGCTGGAATTTAATTACTATGAAGCGCCAATTTTATGGTGCGTTTAATATCTATAGCCTGACATCAAATGCACTCCGAAAAAAGAGTAAATAGAGCAAAAAGAGCAAAAGGAGCAAAAAGAGCTAAAAGAGCAAAAAAAAAGCAAAGAGCAAAAAGATAGCAAATAGAGTAAATTGCAAAATCTTTTTAATCTAACGTGACATATCTCTCATTAGACTCCAGTTATATTTTGTTTGATAAAAGAAATTATTACTTTGCACTTTTATATCTCTCCGTATGTGAAATGGCCCTTGTACGAGTAGGTAATGCTTTCATATCATTTTTTGGTAGAGTACCTACCTACTCATTTTTGTAACACATTTTTTTTTATTTTGTTCATTTTTCGTAACTGTACAAAAGTTATCCCATTAAGAGTATTCGTCAGTCAGTGTCTTTGCTAGTTTCATATAAATTATTTAGTAAAAATGACGGAGAACGAAATTGCCATTACATAGGTATATTTCCAAAATATATTTTTTATAAATTAATGAGCAGTGTGCTACCCTAGCAAATATTAGGATTTTTTCGAGAATTCATGAACTTACTAATATAGGTAGGTACGTTATAAATAAAAGTTTAATTTAGTTCCGACTTAAGCCAATTTCTAACTACAAAGAAATAAGTATTTTCTTTTACCACTAACCAACAAACACCAACTTCCGCATTTGTTAATTAAATAGATAACTATTATTGCACAGCTGTTATTACCTATTATCCGATCATATCAAACCAAATTAAAACTGGAGAAGAAAACTTTTTAGAGTTAAGTTCAATTCAATTACACAAAGTATTTTGCTTCTCGGTATTGTTAAATTTCGATTGTGGAATGTTATGTTATATAAATAATACTGAATACTTCGAGTAATAAGCCCAAAAACGAACAGCGTAACATTGCTTACGGCTGGCAATCGAAGTGAAATCCTCTACAGATCTCCTACCCCTCGTCTCGCCCCGTACACCCCCTCGACTGCCTGGCTCTGTGTAGTGTCGTCCTGCCGTCATTAATCTTGCACGGTGCCGAGCAAACACCGTCCTCGCTTCGGTTACATCTCTAGTGCTGTCCGATGTCGATAATATTGAGCAAACTACGTTATCCTTTGTTATATACCTAAACGTTCAATGCCTAGAGAATATTGCGGATGGTAGATATTTTATCATATTTATTTATTTATTATGCGGCTATGAGGGTTACAAGCAACATATCACTTAATATAGAGCATAAAGTAAAGTATATCTTATTTTTTGAAAATCCTAGTTAACTTCAATTCGATTAAGGGCTGATTTTTTTATTCTTAAATAAAGGCAAACCTGAGAATAAGTTCGAAAACAGAAAAACTTTTGTTTGGAGTAGGTATGGACAATCAAACGATAAGTAACCAGACTGTTTATATTACATGTGGATTATTCCAAAGTTCTGCTCATTCAACCTGAAAATTGTCCCTACAATTTCATTATTTTCAGTTACAACAGTCATGTCATGTCACAAATAGAATCTTATATACAATCATGCCGCATTGAATACCATAAAAATAACAGAAGAATGAATATTATTAAACACTCTGATTCATGAAGCAAAACCCCCACAAACTTCTAACATTTCATATTACATCTCCGAATCTTACCTCCGCTCCATTGTTTTTCTGTCGATCACTCGTGAGTCGCTCAATATTTTCATATCAGCTTGTTTTCCCAACTCCATCCGCTCCTGAAACACATAGTCCCAAATGTTACGTTTCGATACGCTGGCTTTAACAAACGCATAACTTTTACTTTCCTCACCGTCCAATATATTTCATATGGAAGGCAATATGTCTTTACTTATAATATATTGGTAGAGCGAAGGTGTAGGGCGTTATAGCATATTGCACGGAAGTAATAACATTGCATGTTTTTATAATACTGGTGTTTGTTTCTTCTTTCTTTATAAAATTCTCAAGGTGAGTGTATACAATACCTACGAAATCCTGTAGGTAATTTTTCTATTTCATCCTGCGCAAGGCAAGGCACATAATAATATAGGTAAAAGTAGATTCGTTTCACATTTATGTACCTACAGTATCTATTGCATATATTTTAAGATATAATTATTTATTAGAAACTTGTATTATGCTTTATTATATCAGATCGTCTTAAATTTTCCTTTATATGCAAAAGCAAAGTTAAAATAAATTTTATCGTGAAGTGTACGTAACTTGCCATAACGTTGATAATATCGGTGCCAAATAAGTAATTGCAAGGGAATTTTAATTTATCTTTTGTTAAAACAAACGTGCAGAGTTAAAACACAAATAATAATAATTGTTAAGAAAACTCGTGTCAATAATGCACCGACTGAAATAACATTGTAAAGTTTGGTTTTGACATTTCAAAAATAATTATTTAAATGTTTAAGGCACATAATATAAAGATTGGCTCTTATACCAGCTAGATATGACCTCCTGAAACCCATCGAAACCAATTTTGTAGATCGCTAATAATTAGAGCTTGTATGCCGAGAATTGCAGAAAAACAGCCACAGTATAGGGAAAGACAGGACAAAGTAACTTTGCAGCATGACAACGCTCATTTTGCAATGCCGGTCTAACCGCCGCACTCAGAGTCGACTTTAATGATTACTTAGTTAAGTATAGATTTTTAAAACAAAACTGCCGCAATCAGAGACGTTCAGTAAATTAATGTTTTGTTTTAAAAATCTATACTTAACTAAGTAATCATTAAAGTCGACTCTGAGTGCGGCGGTAAACCTATTTGGAAACACTCAAATCAGAAGAAAAACCCCACCTACCGTATTTACGTATTTATTGGACATTACAACTTCTGATTACTACTTGTCCTGATCTCTGCATGACCTGAATGAACAGCACTTCCATTATGATGAAGATGCTCAAAATAGACATCATGTTTTCAAGATTTTGTCATTTAGGTACATAGGTATAAGAAAAACTGAAATCGAAAAAAAAACGAACGCTTTTAAGTGAACAGGACGTTACTGATCTTGGAACTTAGCTTCAAACAGAGTATAAGAGTAGAGTTTGGTGTTACCAGTTTTTGAAGCAATATTTTATCTAAAACTTTACAATAAAATGTATTAGGATCATCAATTATTTCACTCACATACACTGCCATATTATACTAGATATACGTATATAACGACCCACGTAACTTCACTTCGTTACACGTTATCTCATTAAACAAAAACTTTTCACTTAATAATTCACCTAACGACTTAACTTTGGACATAGGCATATGTCCTCCCCAAGGTATAGTCATTTAAGTTCATCTATATTTGTAATAGATAAAAACAGGTAGTAGGTATAACTAGCATCTAATAAGCTTCAGTACCAACTTGCTGCACAATAACGACACCATACAAGAATACCTTGTCTTCGCCATCAGCAACAGGGGAAGCTGTGACTACAAAAAATTTCAACGTTAAAATTGTTAAGACTATTAGGGTTAGGCTAGATTTAAGAGAAAATCTACATTATGCAGCCCGGTCTTTTCGATTTTCTCGATGATTTTGGAATCAGGAACTTGTTGAAGATAGATGGAAACAAGTTCGTTCGTTTGAAATGTTAGACCAACTATAAATACCTACCTACTTAATTATCTAATTCGTGGGATGGTATATAAAGGTACAAATGCTCTAAACTTCTGAAGAAGCTCTAACTGGATAATAATAATATCACGTCTTTTAAATGAATATTTATGTTAACGACGCGGCGGAGACTATGAGATATTAGATATCACTACATAGTATAAAACAAAGTCGCTTTCTCTGTCCCTATATCCCTATGTATGCTTAAATCTTTAAAACGACGCAACGGATTTTAATGCAGTTTTACCAATAGATAGTGTGTTTCACCAATAGAGTGATTCATGAGGAAGGTTTATAACTATATTTTGTCCTGGAATTCCCGCGAGATCTCCGAAATTACCGCGGGTGAAACCGCGCGGGTCAGCTAGTAACCATTAAAACAATCCTCTTTCACTATTACTATTATAGGCCTTAATGATTATATTAGGTTTGCATGTCACAAGTCTCCCACAGTCTGTCGAAGTAAACATTTAAGGTCCAAGTCTGCAAGCATAATATTATATTAGAAATGCCTCGATCAATACTCTTGTGACTTGTATGTATGAGGCGAGATGTTGCGAGATGATCTTAGCCCCAGCTATGCGGGTTTTATTTCAATACAGACATAAACTTTTATCGACATCGCTACCAGAGTTAAAATATTTACATCTATATTTTTTTCAAATATGCCAAGAAATAAAACACTAAATATACCTATTTGAAGAAATTGTGAAGGTAAGAAAATGAGATGAGATTCTTTTAAGATGTTTAAATAAAATACATACCTAATATTATGTATTTTAATGAGCGAATTGATGACGCTTATAGTTCAAGGATGAATTAATTCTTTTTTTTTTCGAGTTAAACACAATATATCAGTTTTCGTGTCGACAGCGAGAAAACTGTTTTTTATGTAAGTACACAAGCATAATTGTTTACAAATAAATTCCAATAGGTATATTTTAAAATACTTTAATATGACTATCTGTATAAATTATTTTAAATTTTGTTTTTATTTGCTGTTAATAATGCCTGCATAATAAATAATAATAATTTATAATATAATTAAGTCCTGTTATTTGATAAAATAATTGAAATTAATAAAATGATACTAAACTTTTAAATTATTTCTATTTAGATTATTTATTTATTTATTCTTTATTGCACACAGTATGGGTCACACACACGATAATATCGTCGTCAGTTGTGTTAGATTAATTTTTTTTTTTTTTAATAAAGGTTTTCATCTAGACTTATCCCCACAAATATGCAGGTGAATATTATTCAATTTGTCATATTGTACAGTTCTGTTAAAATATTTCGTAAATAATAATCATTAGTCTTGGGTGTGCACGCTCGCACGACCTTAAATATTAAGCTACATAGCTCGAGTACTATTTGTACAAATTGCATTTGCATATCCTACACATATACCAACGAAGGGGCTTAGTTGTGTGAGTTACTTAAATGTTCTTTATGGGAATGGCTTGGCACCGAGTTCTATGCTAGAACCACTTCTAGATAGAGTTGTTACGACCTAGTCTAGTAGAGATAAGCGTAGTCATCTACAGTTTTATGTAAGTGTTTCAATTTGGAATTAGCTTTGTTTTATAAAAAAAAATGGTAGAAATATACCTTAAGGATAGCACAATATATATCTTCAGCTATCGCAAAAAATAGATTATCTTAAACATATTACATAATATAAAATTACATGTAAACATGTATTCGATGACTGATTCTTCAATGCTGAATAAGCCGCTAAGTTTTGAATCTTTTAATTTTGTACAAAGCTTCTTTATAGTAGTTTTATCTACCAAGCATTAAAAAGTTTTAGAAATTCAATCCATAAAAGGGCAATGACAGTTTCTGTTGAAAGATGGGTATTTTAAAATTTGGAGTCATGGAAATCAACGTTCGACCTTATAATTCATGTATTTTAAATGTAACATCGTAAATAGCTAACGATTGCCATTTTATCTGTTTAATTTTGTACAATAAGCTTTTTAACAAAGGTGAAATAAGTGAAACAATAGTACCTATTACCGTATTAAGTTATAAAAGTTTTCCGTTATTTGTGTTCATATAAGTTATTAAAAATACCTAAATAAACTTGACGAGCCACGAACCGAGCTAAGGCAGATTAATCCAGACCAACATGGCACTTTTATGCGGCCATAAAATAAGATATAGGAAATTATTGAACATTAACAGTCTAGTTGCGATAGTCGTTATTCATATTTTATGCAAGTTCCAACGTCCGCTGAATTAATGCGAAATGGTGGCAGACATTTATACATAAAATACCTAACAGTTAATATATACACTTAAGTACCCAACGCTAACGCCACTCAGATGCATTTGCTTCAGACAAGCTAAAATATTATCTTGGCTGAAGGAAAAATTCACTCTAGGAGGTTACCTACATATTATGGTCTGGGTATGGTGATATATGCTATGGTCTTCGTTGATCGTTAAGCAAAGTTTACCTATTATTTCGTTTCTTATATGTGGGAACTCTTGTTTCCTATAGAGGAGTATAGAAAGGCAGAGTCTATGGTTCGGTTAGTAATGACATGAGTGACAATCATAATAATCACATATTATGTGTTGTAATACAAATACTGATGTGCTTTTACTGAAACAACCTATCATTCCTAATGTGAAATGTGAAAGTATTCCATCCTTCCTTTTCTCTAAACAAAAAACCACATCCATAGAGCACGAACTGCGAATATTGTGAGGCAACAATACATTTCCATTAAAATTATATTAATTAATTAACACTGATACACATAATGCTCAACACGTTTTACTAACTTTGATATTATCCATACCCAAATATTTTGTTATTACCCAGCGAGGTAAATTTTAATTAAAGTGGAGTGCAAAAAACGCGTTGTCAAATAATTTACATGTTAATCTCGAAGCTTTAATTTTGTGTTTTGTTTATTATGCAGAGCGCAATCGCTGCGAAGCACGACGTTCAGTACCTAGTCATCACTAGCCGTGATTTTAATATTTTCAATTTACCTATAGGTATGCATGCATATAGGGACAATAGCTGCATTTCGCCGAGGAATGAAAACCAATCTTATTATTATTATTATATCAAATTCTACAGGTAAAGTGATGCTACTGAACATGTTCTAAGGCGACAGACCATCTCAAATGTACGCACATAATAAGTTATATTTCTTTGATGTGATTATCAAATACCTAGGGATTGCGTTCGTTGACAACATCAAGCGCGTAACGGGTCACTTCCGTTTCTTGTCAAATTTTACTCTTCCAAACTTGTCAGAGAGTGGGTGTCACTAGTATGTTTTTGTTTGTAACATCTTATCAACCGACTTCTTTAAAATCCATGATTACTTTTAACAACAAAAACAAATGTTCTAAATCCAAATGTTTTTACAACCTTATATTATATGGATTGATGGAAGGCAGTATTGGTAGCATTAGCGCGGAATGTAAACGAACTCGGCTCTCAGTACAGTCGCCATCGAAAGCAGCTGAACCCATTAGAATTGATTGTACTTTGTTACTCGTAGCGAGAAGATTCAACACTGTTCAAAGTATAACAGCTACTGGCGCTGCCAACTGTACAAGTCGTCTAAGAAGGAGGATTCATTTATTTTAACGTCCGCGGGAAAACCGTCCGCCCAAAGATTAACTAGTCTAGTCGTGCGATGCAGACGCGTTACTTGAATTTAAAATCAGTCCACGAAATTGTTCGGAAAATCTTCAATCAAAATTCGAACCCAAAATTTTGGCAAGTACGGTTAAAATACAAAAAAGTCTTTCAAATTTCACGCCGAAATACAACATTAAAGCAATTCTACTCATTCATTCGTTAATTCTATTTCATTCATAATATTATAGTAATCCAAAAGAACCATTTCAACAAAATAATTCTAATAATACCTTAGGCAATTTTATTCTATGAATGGATAGTTAATTTATCTAAACTAATATTATCATGGACTGTTTAAGTCATAATTGCTTTGAGTACCTAGTTAAGTGCACACAGTACCTAATTACCTATATAGTAATATAAAGTCAAATTATTGTATTATTTACTTAAACTAAATAGGTGCGTAGGTACCTACATTAGATACTTTCTTTTTTAAAAAATGAAAAAGAGAAATTTCGACCTCCGGCATTACATTTACATTCACATGACGCAGTTAATAAATTATTATTTATTAAATTTCATTGAACTACCTAGTCCTGTACAAAATTTCATTTTGCTAAAGGTAAGCTATGGTATAATAAAAAATTATTACTGCTACGTCTTGTTTTCATTTGTTGGTGATTTTAATTTGCCGGTAGGTACATTTAAGACATTTAGTTTATGTTTGTGCAGAGACTTCTCGTAATATTTAGATACTAGCTGTTCCCCGCGTTAATTTCGGAGTTTCCGCGCGAATTCCGGGATAAAAAGTATCCTATGTCACTCATGATCACTATATAGCTTCCTACATAAGTGAAAGAATTTTCAAAATCGGTTAAGTCGATCCAGAGATTACCTCCTACAACCTCACAAACTCACAAACTTTATCTCTTTGTAATATTAGTATAGATAATAATGCTAGCATGTTGTCACACAGCGCCACCTCGTATCAAGCAAAGCTATATATATAGATAAATATTAAATATACTTTATTTTTGTAAATACATAAAGATACATAATTCACCCAGACTCAGGGTAAACAAAAAAATGCCTATCACATACCTAAACGTTTATATACAATAAATAGGCTATTTGACTATTTTTTTATTTTCAGCCCGTCGTGTAGATTCATAAAAAATATTAGACACATATTTTTTATTTTTTCACGTAAGCAAAAAATCGGAGATACATTGAGTTGAAATTTCGCGTGACGTCACTAGCCAGTGCAGTTTGTATGGAGGTTATAGCGGTTAATGACGTCATGAATACAACAAATGCGCTTTATCTCTGTGTATTTGATTTTCAAAACTCGTCAACATCCCTGTTGTCGGAATCCCTACTTTTTGCCCATGTATGTTAGTTGTTGAATGTACAATTGTACATTGTACACGTTACAAAGGGAGAGTTACGACCAATTTAAAGCGACGTGTTTCAGCGTACAACCCAATACTATCGGACCCTTTTAACGTGTCGTGTGCGAAATTGCTTTAGGCATATCGGTCGCCACGGGAGAATTAATGTTCAGAATTATCTCCGGTAAACGACTATATCTACCTAGAACTTGGTATTTCTACCTACCACCCGTCGGGACTGCCGGGTAATAAATGTACACTTACTAGCAAAAACAATTTGTAAGAACAATATTTAACATCGTTTATTGTACCGTGATATTGAACTTATTATACGTATAAATTTCCTATGTGGGAACAAAGGAACAAAGGAAATCTGTCATTGTTTTCCCGGTACACGTTGTGCTTGTTTTAAAAAAAAAAAATACTAAGTATAGTCATAATTTATGTCACTAGTGGGCAGTGGCCGCTTGGGCTTCGGTTCAAATCACGGTTATTTTTTTTTTTATGTCATCGGATGCAAATGGGCAGGTGGCACACTTGATGGTAGGTAATTACCGCCGCCCATGGACATCTGTAACACCATAAGTCATGCAGGTGCGTCGCCGACTTGGAATGGGAATGGGAACTAGCTTTCAAGTAAGGTTGTCTGAACACACCGTTAGGTGTTTGGCGACATTTTCAACTTGAAGGTGGTAGCCAGCCAGCCGGCCCTAGAAAATACCCAACCATACCAACATGCTACAAGGACTTTTTGTTTTTATTTTTTTATGTTTCACTTCCTTTATTTTTTAAAACACTAGCTGTGCCCTGCGGTTTCACCGCGTGAGTTTCGGAATTCCCACAGGAACTATTTTTTTCTAAAACAAAAGTAAGTCAAAGTCAAAATCAGCTATCTGTGCCACTGAAAGTCCCGTTAAAATTGGTTCAGCTGTCAGCCCTTTCAAAGATTAGCCAAAACAAACAGACAGACAGACAGAAAAATTTTAAAAATGTTTTTTTTTATGTTATTACCTACCATATGAAAGTAGAATGAAAGTATATACACACTTTCATACGCATTTAGTAAAAAGTTGTTAATTTGGAATTATAAACAGACAGTTAAATTTCATTTATATGTATGTATAGATGTAAGTATAGATTGTGCCTATAATTTTTTAATTTTGTTACGAAGACTCATAATCACGACTAGATACTTTCCCAGTATAGTGTATAAGTGAAGAAGGAAAGAATCGCGTACTTTCTATCAATAAATAATTAGGTGCATTTTTATATGTATTTTTATAAATTCTTACGTTTTTAACAATGTAGAATGCGAATGTAAAAAGAGTCGCGTAAATTTAACACCCAGAGACCAAAGAAGGAATAATTGTGAACCGAAAGAACCAGGAAAGATGTAGGTAAGAGTGTATGTCTGTCTAAAACACATTTCATGTAGATACCTACCTTTGTGGAGATGAATAAATTATTATTATTTATTAACAGTTACCTATAAATTCTTATACCCCGTACGTATCTATTATCACATTGATTATCAAAACATTGTGATAATAGTTAATTTAATAACAAATTACAGTTATGCTAAAAGAAAAGAAAAATGGCTACAAATTATTTATGGTTACAAAAGCTTTATATAATCGAGTGTAATTTGATAACAGGAGTATTTCGAGAAAAGGGTAAAATATTAAAAATAGCAGCATCTACCTACTTATTGAACTTTGTTGTTTTTCTTTTTCAATTACGAAAGCGGAAAGTTATAGTCCTTTGATTCGATCGCGACTTAACGACTTAGGAACTGTTAGCTTATAAATAAAGGCATTCATTTTCCTTTAGTAAAGTGAATGAAAAAAAATATTCATGATTTTGTTCGTGTAGCAATACCCAAATTAAATTTTTCTCTATACACATTATATCTATTTTAGTTATTATTTTAAAACTAACATCACACAATCTTTAACAGCTTCTGGATAGGTAAAATTGTTGAGTAGAGAAGTAATAATAATAATAAGTGATCGTCTGAATATAAGTGATTAAGACACACTTAATTTTCTAAAGAGAGGGTGTAAATACAAGATAGCAAGCAATATCATAATTCATACGTATTAGAAACACGGAAATGATTGCTTGGTTTTCAATTTAAATCTATTAAAATTTATTCGAAGTTCAAGAGAAATATAATTATAAAAAAACGGTCAGATGAGATCTATCACTGACTCTTTTGAGAAACAGTACCTACCTATAATATACCTAGGTATATGCCATTATCTATTGAAACAATGTTTAATAAATTTCTTACCGATCACTCCATAAACAGCATACTAAGTTATCGTCAAAGCACAGCATCTGAAAAGATACAACAACTTCACTGAAATATGGAAAAAACGTGAAAACGGAAAAACAGTTGAAAGCAAAATGCGATAACTCCTTAAGATAACGTACAGACAGCGCCAGTCAAAACAATATAGAAACAAGAAGTCAACAACACTTGTGTACGTCACGAAAGCGAGGCGAGGGAGCGAAATCGAGTTAGGAAACCGTTTGAGGCAATCAAATTATCCGGTAAACTTTATCTCACAACAATGATCGAAAAATATACTGAACTGAACAAAAAAATCTAAACAATGCATTTTTTTACGTACCTTTGCAATGTATCCTCGCTTTTATTTTTACTTATTATAAAATAAACTAAATTCCCAAACTCAATCAACATGAAGTGTCGTTATCGGCTGGAGCTCAGTCGCGTCTAACTGTGCGGCGAACCGCGCCCCTACACGCTACTTGTACTGGAATCTCTACCCCAATTCTAGGCTTCGGGAGGCGGCGTTGCCGGCGCCCTTTTGAGCTTAAGCCAATGTTGAATAAAATTGCGGGAATCATCTTTATGCCGTGGCGTTACGGTTCATTTTCGATTAGAAACAACGTTACATAAGACATTGTATAGTCTACTAACTGCATTTGGGTACCCGGGGATGCTGCGCAAAATAGGAGCACGAAATATGAACGAGACTGCGAGGCGCTGGCGGTTGGAGAGGGGTGTGAACAGACAGGGGATATTTGAATAGACCTCGTCGGCTCTTTCACATGGCCTCGCCGGGGGTGGGGGGCGAGTGGCGCGGGAGCGGGGGAACGCTGTTGTGTCGGAAGCACAAAACTCCGTACAAATCGGCGATGTACCTACCCAAGTGCAGTGTATGTGCAGTTTTTAGTTTTCCTTAGATATTTAGACATAACTAATGAGCTTTCATGTCCCTATAGACCAACGAGGTGCACATTTTCATGAATTTACAAAACAGAATTTAATTAGTATTATCTAGTGAAAAACACTTGTACCTATATTAGTTAACTGTATTAAAATGACTATCTCACAAATTAAACATACATCGCACCGCATGCACAATTAACTTGTTAATTCGGTGACCATAGATTAATAAGACCAGCAGCCGTCATGTAAGCCTCGGTAATAAATTCCGCTATGTAGTCTGTATGCGGGGCTCACGTTTGGAATTCTGTTATTAACACAACGCACATGAAACCTCACAAAATAGAACAATAGGTTTCCGAACGATAAGTCTAAGTTTACATGTTAATACCTATATATTGTAATTAATTTATAATTATAATTAAAAAAATTCTAACGTAGCCGTACCTATATTTGTTTGTAGACAGTAAACTTCTTTCTCCCGGAAAAACAGATAGGTAGTGACTATAAATCTGAATTTGGTAAGATCTTTTCATTTCTGGTTTATATATCTCGTTCTAAACGATATTAAGTAGATATGTTGCTTAATTTTTTTAAATAATTCATCACATAGGTAGGTTGTAGGTAGGTAGTTCAAACGTCAAAGAAATAAAAGATGTTTTCGAAGCAAGTAACATCTCATACCTAAATCTCAAAATCCAAACAATTATTTTATAAACGTGAAAGTAACTCTGTAATGTAACTCTGTAAGCCCTAACCTACTAAACTGATCATTGTGAAATTTTGCATACACGCTGACACGCTGTCAAGGAAATAGAAAAGAACATAGAGCACTTTTTTTGCCGGACTTCCCGCGGGAACTCCGAAGTTAACGCGGGGAACAGCTAGTAGTTTATAAATATCTTTTGTGAACCTTAACCATAAGTAATTTCCCTATTAATTGAACACAAATGCGATACTCGCTTGGGTTCCGGCCAATTTAAAAGGGGTTTAATGTATTGCTTGGCACGACGCTCGTTCATACACGCTCCGTAATCCAATGTTAAATAGAAATTATTGCTGTGTATGTGTATACTTACACACATACCTACATTACACCCGCGTACATACGTATATTCATTTAAATCGTGGAGCACTCGCGATCCGTGGACGATACTTTAGAACAGCAGCCTGTGATATTGATTCAAAGTATGTACGATGTAAATAATAAAAAAATGCCTTTGGTCTATTTTGATATTCGGGTTTTGTAATTAAAATTACGTTTCAAGAATTATTCTTATCTTTTTCGTAATAAATCCGTTACATTATTTGCCTATACACTTTTAGTTAAAAAAAATAATTATTAATTTATCGACCTGTATACCTCATAATCGGTAAATGCTAGGGAATTCTTATGTATAAATGCAAGCAGTCTAACATTCTACATAACACAACGCATTCCTTAAAAATTAAATAAAATTTATGTTACAAATCTTTAAATTTTGTGTAAATTTAACCTCATTTTAAAAGCCTAGTACCTACAGTAAAGTATTAATGAATGACTCGATACTTAAGTTGATTGTCCTCGAAGAGAACAACTCACAAAATGGTGTTATTAATAAATAGAAAACAATGTGATCCTATTTAACTAATTTAACTATGTATCTCCTTAGGTAACCTACCTAGTAGGTACCTACCAAAAACAACAGCTAGCAGCCGTTAGTTTTACTAGCACATGTTAATTGGAAGCGAAGATGCTGTTGGTGCCGGTCCAAATGGAAACCAGTCGAGTCATATTCCAGACTATTTACTCACACTTATTCATATTAAAAAGATTATAGGTAATGGATAAGTATTGAAAATTCATCGCGAAATGAAAAAAGGAAATGTGGGTAAATAATCGTCCCAAATTCGAAACGAAATTGAAGGCTTGATCGATTGAGTTCCATTCTTCTCATCGAAGTATACTATCGATAAAATAGATAGATATCACTTACTTACGAAGAATGTCTTTTCTCATTTTTTCACATAAGCGGTAGTTTATTTTTGTATTTGTAACTTCCAAACAATTGAATGTAAAAGCCCAAGTGAATCCTACTAACAGAAGTGAGAAGACGCCAATGAGAGTCGATCCCCTCTGTCAAAACTATGAGAGCACCCATCTAAATTGTTTTGTAGGTACTCAATGTCGACTTGCATTCTCGCCAATTAATACTTACGAAAATATTCCTATAGAAGAACATAGAGAGATAAATTCAGTGAAATAATCATAAATATTCGTGAACATACATTATATTATAATAGCTACCTACTAAGAAAACAAAGAACCTTCTTTCGTTTTTAGGTAATTTAAAAATATGCTTCAATTCATTTCTTATTTGAGATCTTTTTTTTTTTCAAGAGTTTTTTTTTCTTTTTTTTAATAAGAAAAAACATTCCAGCTCCAGAATACAGTTGCCACTAGAAGCGAATGGGGTCAGCACCGTCAGCGATAGGTACTTGGAGCGAGGCTGGGTACTTTAATGCTTAAATTATACATAACATACGGCAATTAGAGGCGTTGCTGCAGACAGCTGATAAATGAAAGAGTGGTGGTAATTTTTAGATGCCTATCTATAGGATTGGAATAAAATGAATGTAAACAAAATTCCTAAAAATGTAAACCTGCATGCCACTTAATATTGATCCCATTCATCTAGTGAGATTGAATAAGACATTGACATAGAATTTTATTATTTTCACGTTTCAGAAATTTACAATTCCATACAAATGTCATTTCAAAAAGTGGCATCGTAACCAATTTAGATTGATTAAACACAATTACTTAATCTATCGAAACTTGTGACAAAGCTAGCTTTTTTTTTCTTTAGGTAACTGTATTAATCGTGAAGAAAAAGAAACATATTTTACAGATTCTATTGATTGAGGACGTTTAAAGTGGCTAGTTGTTATCATTAGGTATGCCTTTTATCTATTATATCTGTGAACCGAAAAAAAAAATAATATTTCCACTGATCCAGTGGATCTAAGCGGACGGAGGCCATTGCTATCTAAAAATAACTTCGATTTGCCTATACGTTACAAGTTAATTTATATTATAGGTACTAATTTTCGGTATTACATGTGGTATACCTTGAAACTTTTCTGTAGTAGTTCAGTAAAAGCGGTAGTTTTTTGTAAAATATAAAAGAACTATACAACAGCGACCTAGCACAGCGCAGCAATATAGAGAGAGCAAAATGTGTCTTCCCCTAATGAGTTCGTGGAGATTACAGCGAGAGCGGACCGCGCGTTTTATCGCAACTTTTGCTAACTTTGTCTGTGCAGCCGGGCTCGATTGTCTTTACTTATCTATACGTATATTATTTATAATAGTGATAATAAAACCGCAGGAAGCCATGTTGATATTACGGGAAAAACAAATACTAGAAAGTCTGTTTGTTGTTATAACAATGTGTGTTTACGAGTCTCAAGGCAGTTTAGTAGGTATTTAAATACAATTATATTTATACTAATACTAGCTGCGCCCCGCGGTTAATTTCGGAGTTCCCCGGGAATTCCGGGATAAAAGGTACTCTAAGGTATCCTTCTCTGTACCCCTGAAAACGTCCATGCCAAATTTCATCTAAATCTGTTCAGCCGTTTTTGCGTGATTGAGTAACAAACATCTAAACATTCAAACACCCAAACATCCACACTTTCACATTTATAATATTAGTAGGATTAGTTAGGATAATAGAATTACAAAGAGGGAAGATTAGATTTTTTATTTGTTTGTTTATTAAGATTTAACTCAAAAACTACTGGACCGATTTCAAAAATTCTTTTACCATTAGAATCCCCGACTAACTAGGCTATACTGTACTCGGAAACAGCTAGTATGAATATGGATAATAAATCAAAAGTTCAACCGTCGATTCTTTACCTAAAGCTTGCGAAAATCATAAGAAATCAGTTAAAAAAGAAATCAAAACTTTATACTTTGTATCAAATAATAATATCAAATAATAATGTATAAAGTAAATAATTCTATAACAATTCAAGCATGTCAAATTAACCCGTGAATACGTATAAAACTCTAGGCACGATTCACTTTGCTGCAGTGTCGAATAAGATGGCTTATAAAGGCATTCAAGCTCAAATAGTTTTGGCAGAAAACTTTTCAAAGTTCTCAGGTGTAATATGGACATTTCGTTGAAACCTCCCTAATCTTCGTCACACTTTGCCAAAGTTTTTAGATTTCACTCGTAATTCAACTCGATTCTATATACATATGAACGCAGATAAGCAATAATATGTTAACCCACAATATTAGGTTATTGATTCAGAACGCTTTATTGAGAGTTATAAAACGTTTTTAAATTATGTTTTCACCTTATTACATTTTTTAAATACCAACAAAATGTTAAACATAAAAAAAAATTAAAATAAAATGACTCTATGATTTTAATACACGATTTACTCAAAATTTCTCCAGTGTGGGTTAACACACTATTGCTTATCTATGTATGTATGTAATGAAAGTCTTAACTCAAAAACTATTTATAACTCAAGAACGGCTAAACCGATTTGGTTGAAAATTGATGAGCGGTAGCTTAGAACCAGGAGACGGACATAGGACACTTTTTATCCTGGAATTCCCGCAGGAACTCCGAAATAAACGTCGGTGAAATCTCATGAAATTTTGCATACACATTTGTCAGGGGTACAGAAAAGGGACATGAGGTACTTTGCATTTCGGAATTCTTGCGGGATCTCCGATATTTCCTGGGTGAAACCGCGGGGAACAGCTAGTATTTCATAAAACACGAAAATGGAAAATTAACCATTTAATCTGGAATTTAACTTGTTCCATTACAAGCAAAATAATATTTTCCTGTCCACAATTAAGTCCAGCGGGAGGTTGCGAGTCTTGCTAAGTGGCGTGCAATTGGAGAGCCCATGTCCAGCGGTGGACTGCTATATGTTGGGGGTGATGATGATGAATGTTATTTATTTTAGAACTTATACTGTAATTCCGTGAAATTACAGAAATTCTAGAGCTAATTTTAAATCGGTTACAACTAACTAGAACTACATAAGTACCTATATTTGTTTAGTTGTGATCAAAAAACTCATTCCTATCTAGTATCTAGTTGAACTTACCTTGTTCAGTGTTTAACAAGCATTAAACACTTTAATTACTTAGTTAAACATTTAGCGATTAGGTACAGTTTGTACGTATGTGTGTACAACTACAGGCGAACCTAGCTAGTGTTATTAAGTGATATTAATTGTGAATTTATGACATCAATAAAATGGATGCACCAATAGCGCAGTGGCATACACCACGCTAGAGTGCATAATAATATCTGTGACCACGCTATGGCAAAATTTAATACCATTTTATCGTAATCAAGTGATGAATCTCCACAAAGTTTATTTATTTCACGTATATAGACACACAATCTATGTAAATAGAAACAAATTTTTATTACTAGCTGTTCCCCGTGGTTTCACCCGCGTTAATTTGGAAAATTCGGCGGGCATTCAGAGTTCAAAGTACCCTACGTCTTTTTCTGTGCCTCAGACAACGTGTATGCAAAATTTCAAGATGATCGTTTGAATAGTTAAGACGTGAAAGCATAACAAACTCACATTCGCACTTAAAATACCAGCTATAACTTACAATTCAATAACATTGCGGGTTAATTTGATGCATAAATAAATTTTCATATTACTTAAATGTAAGTACCCACTCTCTCTTCCAGCTACAAATGCAACGCAAATAAATATAGGAAAGATATTTAAATTCGCAATATCTAAGATGCCATTGCTCGTACCCTTTCACGAAACCTTTTTGTAAAAGATTACGTGTATAAATAAATAGCTTTTGCTATCCGTCTTTGGATACATTTATAAAATACTCAATGTAAATAGCATTGGAGACCCGAGACTTTAAGGACGACACAGCGTACACAATACGCAAGACCTCTATGAATATAATAATATATTATAAGAATACATTATTACTCGATAAGAATATAATAAATATACGAATACAGTATAATACTCGTTCTTGAAATGTCTCAAAGATTCGTTTGGTCCATTTTGGTAATTAGTTTTCGTAATTGGGTACTTACGAATGAGGAATTTATAGATTTGTAGTATTTTAAATTTTAATAAATAAGAAAAGCCTGACAGGTTCCCTCCTTTTAGGCATAATGGAAGAAGTGCACAAAATTATGTCCTTAACCATATTATCTGTGCCTTAACATTAATCTATTAATCTATTGGCTATACAGGCTACGTTGGTTACAATTAAATGGTCTCCATTGTAAGTAAACTACTGAGATTAATTTGTAGGTCAATAAATATTTTTTCGTATTCGTATATTCGTGTCTTGTATTTGTACTGTAATATAAAGTTCGCCGTGTCTATCTGTCTGTATGTCTGTCTGTTCGCGATAAACTCAAAAACTACTGAATGAATTTTCATTTCACCAATAGATTCATGAGGAAGATTTTGGTAATTAAATAATCCGTCAAGGTTTTGTGTAAATTGGATGAAATATGACGATAATAGTTGAAAGTGTCGGAAAAAGTGGTTTATTCTTCGTTCGTCCCAAAGTTTTGTCCCACATTCCAAAAAATTCTTGGTTCGTCCCATATCACTATTTTGATGTCTCGCTTCGTCCCAAATTTACAAGTACTTTAAAGGTACAGTCAAAAAAAAAAGAGAAAGTACTTATTCCCAATTTTTTTAAGATAAATTTAATAATAAATAATTCTAAACATTTGGGAATAAATCATCTTTATTATCTAGTATCACACCTTCAGGCAATGGTATCATCATAAACCCTGTTTGTGCATGTCCCGCTGTCTCTCAATAACAACTTGGCATTGATTTTTCCCTGCAAAACACTCTACAAAACGCAAATGTCCCAAATATTGGAGTCATGTGCAGCCGTGCAGGTCCATGCCAACGAGCAACAACATCAATGAATGAGAGGTCAGCAGAAGCCACACATTGTATTTTTTGAAAAATATCCCTTGCGATTTCTGTACAGTTCTGCATTATTACCTACCACCTGGTGAAATTATTCTCACATGTGCAGTCCATATGGAAATTTTGCAATCTTATAAAGCAAGTTCTTGTTGTTTCTGATTGGTTTTAGGATACTTTATATACTTTTTGTACAATGAAGTAATAGCAATGGGTTACTCTATCGATTATTCTGCGAGTTGAACAGCCATCAGAGCGCATTTACTTTTGACAGATCGCTAAACGTGTTTAGAAACGGTGAAAGACGTGAGATGCATTTAAACTTAAAATAGGGATGTTGACTACTTTTGAAAATCAAAATCCTAATTAGTCCCTCAGTTAGAAAATAAAAAAAAACAATTGACACGTATTTTTTACTCCTCAAATAAATGAAAATATACAGAAATAAAGCGCATTAAAGTTTAGGGTGGGGGGTCGTGACGTCACTAACCGCTATAAGCTGCCATACAAACTGTCCGGTTAGTGACGTCGCGCGAAATTTCAATTCAATGTATCGCCGTTATTTTTTGAATAAGTAAAAAAAAGAAAAAATGCGTGTCCAATATTTTTAATTAATTTACAAGACGGACTAAAAAAAATTTAGTCAACATGGGCCCCGCCCCATTCTGTTTTTGAGCGTTAAATACGTTTAGCACATTGGTGAAAGTCGCTCAGTAGCTAAAGAGTGTTATTATAATAATAGGAGTAAATCTTCTCTCGCAGAGAAGACTGGGAGGAGCGGTTGTTTTAAATGTGTGGTTGATAGATGTTAGAATATTTAATAATACGTAACTCTTTTTTGCTGATGGTACAAAAAAGCAAGTTCGGCATATACAAAAAAAATATGGGCCGTAGAAGGAATATAAAATAGGACGAAGAGAGAATAAAATAATCAAAATTATAGTTTGGGACGAAGAAAGCATATTGTTTGGGACGAACCAGGAATTTTTTATGTGGGCCGAAACTTGGCGGGCCGAATGAAGAATAAATCGAAAAAGTAGATACTTTGTTGCGCTTTCACGTGTTAACGGCTGAACCGATCACTACAAAACTTTGCATACCGTTTTCAGTGATACAGAGAAGGACACAAGGTACTTTTTATCCCGGAACTACCACAGAAACTTCCAATTAACCTTTAAATTAATCAAATATATAGAATATGTTATAATATAAAATTCACAATGTAACTAATGTACTGTTTACTATATTTTACCTACAAATATAGTACCTATCTATATTACTGTAAACTGTTACATGAATGTTACATTTACAAAACCAATGTCACCAAAGGACGCTACGGTATCGAACCTAATATGAACGATCTTTTTTATTTGGGACTGACGGACCCTTAAATAAACTTTCTCAGAAATCATAGTCGTAACCAACCCTTTTATAATCTTGTATGATCTACGTAACATCAACTACGAAGTTATAAATTTGTGCTTTTACCTACTCTTTCATATGAACATTAAATCTGACAAATCTCTGCATGATCGTCAAATCAAAGTATGACACGTCTTATATAAGTTTAAAAGTAAAAATAAACCAAGCATTGTTATCCAAACTAAATGTGTAGGTATACAAAATTTAAGCTCGATCGTTTGAAGATATCTGCTTCAAAATTGAATTGCGATATTTCACCCTACTAACATAGTTATACATACATTGCAAGTTAAAACTTTTAAAAAAGTTAATTTTTTCATTTGGTATATAGATATCTACATAGATATACTGTTTCCGGTGTTAATTAATTTAGTTAGCGTCATCTACTATAAAAATCATATCTTCTAAGATATTTTATTTCAAAGAAATTATAAAAATATGTATTATGTATTGATTCTCAAAATAAAGGTTCGAAAGACCACACCTTTAGTGAAAAAATTACGAACAATACTTATAGAGCTGAAATTTGGTAGATCGTAATTTATGTTAGCGAAAGTCTGCTAAAAAGAATTTTCATCCCTGTATTCCCAAAGGGACATCGTAATTTACGGGGGTCAAAGCACCACGGGGGAAACTAGAAAATTATAAAAATTAAAACGATGCAGTGAACAACAAAGATAATGACTGCACAAAACCTGTAAATTAACTGCTTAGGCCCTAGTAACACGATGCTACGAATAGAATTTTCCCACTAGACCATTTGGAGTATTCGATTTCAAGGCAACATTTTCTGAAAGCAAACAATTCTAAAATAAAATAGCTTTACCTTGATTGTTCGTCATCGTGTCATCACAATATTTACGGTTTTTGGCAAATCGCACCCATTTTTTATCACTACCGAGACATATCTAACTCAAAGATATGTAGAGAGTTATTATTTTTTTACCTCCTATAGGCATTATTTACGACTTTACTCAAAACGACTAAAGCAGATCAACAATGATATTAAAAATGAACTTTATCAAAAATTGAATTAAAGTTCATTTTTGCTTGACTATAATTATAATTTATGGTTCATTTATGAATGTTGTAGATTCCTTGTTTTTATTCTTTCCTTGGGATTTGAAGAGCTTTGGTTGAGTGTTCAGCCTGTTCGGAATGGCGGAAAGAGAAAATTTCTCGGCTTCATTAAACATTTATCGAAAGAAAAATACGCACCAACAATACTAGGTATTTGAAATTAATTCCTAATTATAAACCAAAATGAAAACTTTGCTGCCCTCCACGGTTTCACCCGCGGTAATTTCGGAGTTCCCGTGGGAATTCCTAGATAAACCTATAAAAAACCTATAAACCTTCCTCATGAATCACTCTATCTGTTGATGAAAACCGCATAAAAATCGGTTCAGTAGTTTTCGAGTTCATTGCGATTAGACAGACAGACACACGCGGCAGAGGACTTTGTTTTATAGGTTAGCTGTGCCCCGCGGTTTCACCCGCGTTAATTTCAGAGTTCCTGCGGGAATTCCGTGATAAAAAGTACCCTATGTGTTAATCTGTAGGTATAAGCTATGTTATTGTAAAGTTTCATTTAAACCCATTTAGTAGTTTTTGCGTGAAAGAGTAACAAACATCCATCCAACCATCCATCCATCCATCCATACATTCTTACAAACTTTCGCGTTTATAATATTAGTAGGATATGTAAGGATTTTGCTCGAAGAGATATTAAGAAAAAATATATTCATGATATAGAAAATAATATTTAGGATTCGAATAGATATTTACTAACTCACTATATAAATGGCACTAACCACGTCAATTTGTCAAAATAAATGTCTCCTTCACCCAGTACGCGTATATTATAAAGGTGTTCTGCCACGTATAATATATTTTATACATGACAACGAACGTGTATAGGACGACCTACTTCCTTAGATATTTGTGACTAGTACTCTAACAGAGCAATCATGGCTGTTAACACAGAAGAAACATTTTCACTCTATGTACCATTTAAATAACAACCTTTTTTAACGAACACAACATACAAAAATTTGCAAAAGTAGGCAGGCAGAATTTAACAGTTAACCAAGTAAGGTACTAGAGAACACTATTTGAAAACAACCATCTAAAAATTTATTACTTACTAGCTAAAAAACCCGGCTTCGCCCGGGAGTTGATATGAGATGACGTGGTAGAGTCGAAATAAAAAAATAAACTATGACGTAAAAAGTAAAAAAAAAGTTTATTGAAAACGTTTTCTCATTATTTACAATACTTGTTCATAAACAACATTTTTCATTTTATTGTCCGGAGTATATATACATAAATTTTTCGGATTTCCTACTCCATTAGAATTAATTAAACACTATTAAAAATACTCACATTAGAAATTTCACGATAAAAACCCACAAATAACTTTTTTCTATTTCGTTTCAAAATCGAGAGTTAATTAAACACACTATTAAAAATACTCACACGTGATACTTCTAAATAAAGGCTCACAGATAACTTCTCTTCTTTTCGTTTTGAAATCGCTCGCTGTTCAAATTAAACTAACTCTGGTGAGCGACGCAGAAAATTTAAAAGTATTTTCTTTCTCACACCTTCTAGAGTATTCTGGTCATTATCGTCCGCCATAATAAAATTTGTAGTAAAAGCGCGAAATTTAAAAACCTAAATTTTTAAATATTTTGAGAACTAATTTGGATAACTAAAATTATGTCGCTTTAACTCCAAAATATAAGTTAGCTAATGACGTATAAATACACAAAATTTAATAACTTTTTAATAGCAACAAATTAAATTTAAGACTTTATTGAAATTGGAATTTTAAATTTCGTGTCACTACTACTCATGCTACAATTGCTCGCAACGCTTTTGGAAATGCAACCCAAACAATCGTTGTCCTGAATGAAGTTCAAATATTCGATAACAGATGGCGCCACTATACTTAATTTCCAAGTTGTAGGGTTGGAAAGTTCCTTATATCTTTAGAAACACGCCCTTTAGATTAAAACGGGAACTTTCTAGCTTCTGTAGCGGTAGCGTATTTTAAGATTTTATTGAAATTGGAATTTTAAATTTCGCGCCACTACTACACATGCTGCAATGACTATTGGAGTGTATAGTCTCCATAGTTGTCTTGAACGAAGTTCAAATATTCGATAACAGATGGCGCCACTGCACTTAATTTTCAAGTTGAAGGGTCGAAAAGTCCCTTATATCTTTAAAAACATGCCCTTTAGATTAAAACGGGAACTTTCTTGTTCGAGGGGGGATAAAGGGCTATCACACCACATAAGTCCCTTTATCGTGTCGGGACTCCTTTTTAAGTTTTATCGGCACGCACATTTTATCGACTTAGTTTTATTATATATAATGATATTACGTTTTTTTTTTAAAGTGAAGTAGTTACAACCCAACCTCTTATAATCTCTGACTACCCTGCAACGGACACCATTTAAAACTTAACCGTAGGATATAGAAGACAAAATAAGAGAAAGAAAATAAAACAAGATAATATTCTGACACAAATTCAGCCGTGAATTTCGCCAATGACTTTTACGAAAAATATTTTAGATAATCAAATCTCCGTCAGCTATTTTTTATATGGTACCTTTCGCAGTGAGCAATAAATTAGGCACCTCAATACCGGCACTTACTTTTCGATTATATCAGTGACCCGAGCGAACGACAAATTAATGCAAAGCTCTATAGTGAAAATCCTACTACCTACGTAAAGGTTAACCATATCACACGAGTGAAACCGCGAGGCACAGCTAGTACTTATTACGACCAACTAAGTAAGACCGTAAGTTGATTGATTGTTTGTTTGGTACGCTTTCACGCCTTGGCGGCTCAACCGATCATCATGAAATTTTGCATGCACGTTGTCAGGGGTACATATTATATAAGGTACTTTATATCCCGAAATTCACGTGGGAACTCCGAAATTACCGCAGGTGAAACCGCGGAGAACAGCTAGTTAAATTATAAATTCTTCTGCAAACGTAAGTTAAAATTAATAAAAAATTAAGTAAAGCCAGGTGTATACAAATAATTAATTAAATAAAATATTTATAAATTTTTTAGGGCCAACAAATTTTCATGATCAAAAGTATTATCTCCAAACCCCAGGAAAGACGGCCACTGTGAATCGCTAATCACTAAGCAAACGCTAAGTAACGGAAACTCTAAAACGGAGACTCTAAAGCATTTGAAACTGCAAAGGTTCTGTGAAATTTTCTCTACTGAAATCTGCGTCGTCATGCGACATATCGAAACTGTGAATCGACATCGAGCGTGAGTAAGACAGACATATAAATCCGATGATCCTGAAAGGGACAGTTATACCTTTTGGTAGGTCATATTGATCTTTCACCCACCATTTTGAATCGTGGCATTTTCGGTCCGGCGTCACAGGGCTCGTCGGCTGAAAGCAAAAAATGGAACCTTTTATTCGCCTGTCATTTTGTGTTATAATGAAACATTTTAGCGGAATTAATGTAATATTATTTGGAATTGTCAAATTTTAGTGTACCCAAGGCATTTATTTCTTTACAATTTTATTTTCCGGATATTGTCATGCCCGTTTTCTGAGAGGGATTATAAGCCCGACTAGTTCTCTATGATCCAGAAATATGTAATGGTAGCTGTCCCCCGCGGTTTCACCCGCGGGAAGTGCGGCGTTCCCGCGGTAATTCCGGGATATGCAAAATTTAATGGCGATTGGTCCAGCCGTTCACGCGTGATGCCGTGACTAAGGGAAATAGGTAGGTATTTACTTATACTAATATTATAAAGAGGTAACTCTTGGTGAGTTTGTGATGCCCGCTCCACATTCACGCAAGAATCTTGCAAGAACGCGAGAAAACCACAAGAAACACACTCACGTTCTCGTGCTCGAGCGGGCTTGAGGTTGTAAGGGGTAATCTCTGGTTCTAGTGAACCGTTTTGTAATTTTTTTCATTTATAGGAAGCTAGTGATCCTGAGTGACATAGGGTACTTTTTATCTCGGAATTCCCGCGGAAACTCCGAAATTACTACAGGTGAAACCGCAGGGGACAGTTAGGTTATATATATACCTAATAAATAATTCATATTAAAGACGTACATAAATAATAATTATATTTACTGTTAGTTGTGTAAGTATTAACCATAACTACCGCTCTATAGTCAAAAGACTCCGGGTTCGGTTCGCGGTATAAATAGGATGTGATTGCTTTCTCTATATCATACTAAACAGCTGTTCCTTGGCGTTTTCACGTTTCACCTATTTTTCGTTGCTTGTACTGGCACATATCATATTATGTACATTAGGAAGCGACAAGTAAATTTTTAAGTTACGAGACCCAGTGGTTTTCACGATGTATACAGAACAATTAGCATGGTTCCCGCCATAAAACCATATACTTTTTTGTGAGATCAATTTAATCTGTTAGCTGAAAATAAACATAATATATTTAATTAATATTTTCTGTAACTAATGCATTTAATTGAACAGTGAATTATTTAACGCAAGTCAATCACATAAATTAATGAATCAACAGCTTCTACAATACATAGTAAGTATATAAATGATGTCTCACAGTGTACAGACAGCCTCAAAAATATGTAACCATCTATTGGCCGTTATTGACTCTTATATTACTTTTATATTCAACGTACGCGCTGAAAAGACAAAAGTTTTACATACATATTTTTGATGCTGACAGTACTAACTCGAATAGAAACGTCCAAAAAGTCACATAAAACGGACTAATAAAAACTTATAGCCATATTAAACCGTTGACATTACGTGATGAACCACATCTTTGATGAGATCTCTGTTGTTTTGAAGCGGGTACGTATACTTAGACATTTAGCATTAGCTGTGCTTGTGACTTCGTTTACGTCCCGACTCCCGAGAGATAAATAGCCAGCCATGGTGGTTGCCACAATAAATATCGTTACGTTCGTTCGTTGTATCGTTATCGTAGCTATAATTGATTATAGTTTAGCTTATCGTTGGTGTGGAATAAAGTAGATCTGCTGTTAAAAAAATTTAATTTAAAATTTATTGTTAAAAAAACCTTATTATTACTTATACAAATTAGTTTTTCGACTTTACATCATCATAATATAACGAGCTCGTTTTACACCATTTCACATAGGTAATTTTACGTTGATGTTGACTGTCCTTAACTTCTAAAACCAGATTGTCAGAATAACCATTCGACACATTTAGCACGTGGAAACCACTCTTAATTTGATGTAGGCCGTGCTAGGTAGGTAATAATAACGTAGTCCTCCGTTCGGTCCGTGTCCCAAAGGTGGAATGGGTTGGGAGAGTTCAGCTAACACTGTACCAGATCTAGATTCGTTAATAGCTGGATTAGGGACCAGCCCCACGGATATCGTTGACGGGTGCAACGACCTGGGACCCATGCGCGTTCGGCTCGTGCTATACTACAGTGATGTTACGTCATATCCCACGACATACAGTCTTTGCTGAGCAGAATTCAGTGTTCAAAGTTAGCATTAACTTTCTCGGAAAGGAGAAGTAGTCACGTGATCTCTAATTGTTCAACGACTCTTACAACGATTCCGTTCTATGCCTATTATATTTGTACCTATGCACTTTTTCATAGAATTGAACCTATGTATTTTTTTCTCAATGCTCTAACTACACAGTCACTAAAACGATTCCGCAATGTGTCCAATGTCACATATAATAACTTGTTTATTCGTATATGCATTTAATTCTTTGTACATAATTTTTGTACAAATGTTCAGTTTCAAAATCATAAACTTTTTGAACAATAACCCATAGTGTAGATTTTTCTTCGAGATCAGATTGAGAAGAGTCTATATCGAAAGACCGGTAGGTGTTGAATCTCATTTCCGTAGTAATAAAGTTCAGCAACTGTCAAGTCATCGGCGTAAAAAATAAATTATTCTCACCATAATAATTGGGCAGTAAATTTTATTCCATCTATTAAATTATGTACCTACAATAAACAACACCGAGATCGTTATTATCGTAATATTTTTTTGCTAATATTTACAAAGTACCTTCCTAAATAGGTATCTTTGGGGGTGGTAGAAACTAGTAGTAGGTAATAGTAAATTGTGTCAGTTTTGTGTTTGTTTATCAAGAAAAAGTTAAAAAATTTGGTTTTTTAAGTGAGTATCGTACCTACTTCAATTTTATTTATATGTAATATGCATATTGTATAGATAATAGTCATAAATAATAATAATAATAATAATCCACTTCACAACACACAGATCTACTTGATCTCACACTAAGCTATAAGCTTGTGTCGTGGAAACCAAGCAAACGTGGTATATACTACACATATTATTACATATATATTATACTATAGATATGTATATATACACACTCAGACTGGAAAATGGAACCCTGTGTTCATCACACATAGTCCACCCCCACCGGGAATCGAACCCGGAATCTCTTGATTAAGATTAGCGGGCAGGCATGGTGACCATTGCGCCAATCGGGTCGTAATACCTACATAAAAGACAATTTTAGAAAACTAATCGCTGATTGATTGTTAGTAAATCTTTCGCGACACAGTCAAAGCCACTGGAAAAAATGGGGTTTGAAAATTTATATAGGTAGATTTGATTTTATAATTTAGGCAAACAAAAAAGTAAAACGCTAGTAAAATCACTGGTATCAAAAGCTGGTATGAACTGAGTCACATACTATGAATTAACACACAATATTAAGTTAACTTCGCAAAAGACTCGATAATGGTTTTTAATTCGTTGTGTTCTTACACACACACGCGGCACAGCTAGTATTATGTGAATAACAAAGTTTAAATAACTAGCGGCGCCCGCGGTAATTTTCGAGTTCCCTCGGGAAGTAGATACAGGATAAACTAGACGTTTAAACCTTCCTCTTGAATCACTCTATCTATTGGTGAAAACCGTATGAAAATTCGTTCGGTAGTTTTTGAGTTTATCGCGAACAGACAGATAGACAAACAGTCAGACGCGGCGGAGGACTTTGTTTTATAATATGAAGTGATACTAAAAATAAGGCTCGGATACCTATTACCACACAGCGCCACTAGGCTCCATACTAAGCAGAGCTAATACTAAAGTACCTGACAAATTGTGTAATATATCTATACTTTTAATATATACCTACTACTTAATGCCGAGACTCAGAATAAATGCAGTTATAACAATACTTAGTAACTCCTCTTCCATATTATTCCGCATTCAGTACTTTTTATCTCGGTAATATCAAAAAATGCCCGAAGGGGTCCAAAAATGCACGTGAATAAAACCACGACTAATAGCTAAATGTCCAATATTTCCACGTTTCAACGATAAAAGTCAGTGTAGCAGTTTGTTTCATATCAAATTTGGCATGAGTTCCGACCGTTGAGTTAACACGCTCATTCGTAGCATCTGTCTCGCTACATACTCTGCCCAGTGACGGTACCTACATACATCAGGACGGAAGGCCTGGCCTGCCTAGCTGAAGCGCTTGCTGTGGTGTATCTAATATTTTAAATACCTACTTAAACACTTTCTATACATATACTAGCTGTTCCCCGCGGTTCACCCGCGGTAATTTCGGAATTCCCGCGGGAATTCTGGGATTAAACGTACCCTATGCCTTTTAAAAAGTACCCCTGACAACGTGTATGCAAAATGTCGCGGTGATCGGTTGAACGTTAAGCCGTGAAAGCGTAACAAACAAACAAACTCACTTTCGCATGCACTTATAATTTTAGTTAGAATATAGGTATAGGTACTCCGTACTTTGTTAAAATATTTGATATTCTGTCGCAAGTGTTTTGGCTAGGCAGGCCAGGCTTTCGTACTTGTATGGAAGTACCGCCAGTGAATGTTTTGTTTTGGATAACGTATTCCAAAACAAAACACATTCCTATCACATAGTCAACTTGCAAACTGTATAATATTGTATCCACTTTCATCCACTAGGATTTACTATATTTATTTATTTATTTATTTAGTACACAAAACAGTTTACAACCGAAAATAAAATAATGAATACATTCACAAAAGTAAAAGAGCTAGATTGCATACCAAGATAAGTGTACATATTAGAGTATATACTGTAGGTAAATACCAGATTTGAAGTGCCTTTTTTGGTGAAAACATTGTTTTGAGTTTGCAGAATACAAATACCCAATAAATCATAAGTTGTTTAGATAATTTAAACGAACCAGGCCTGTAGAAATTTTCCATCTTTCCAAATTTACTTTTACTAATAGGTATGAGGTAGGTACCTCCTTTTAATACTGTGACTACGAGTAATTTTAGATTTGATTTTTGGTTTGTTTGTTTGTTTATTTGTTACGATTTGACTCAAAAACCACTGGACCAATTTCAAAAATTCTTTCACCATTTAAAAGCTACATTATCGCTGAATAACATAGAGAATCTGGAATTCCCCCCGGAACTCCAAAATTATCGCGGGTGAAACCGCGCGGGACACCTAGTATGTAATATGTATGTAATTGTCTTTACCATGCGTTTATTCCAGAAGTTCCAGTTCCAGAAGTTCTTCTGTCCACAGAGAAAAATAACGCTTCTGCCTATACCACTATAGGAAAAGTGCGAAACCACGACTGTATTTAAATACAAAGTAAAAAATTCTGAAAAACATTGAGCGTATAATTCAAATCAATGCCTAATTAGGGCTCACTGTCTAGTAAGAATTAGGTTTTTTTTTTTTGGAAACTTCCTGATAGGTATGCGATATGCATGTATTAACTTTCCACCACACTCTACTAGCGACATCTTTAAAACATTCTCGATACAAATACTTTGCTTAGAAGCCTCCGTGACACAAAATGTTTCGTTGCTTTTGTTTGCAAATTGTTAAAAAACTTGAAGATGGCAATACTATTAACCTTAGCATAAATAATAAATAAATTTGTTAAAACAATATTAGAATGCTTACCGTATCAGCAAAAAAATCCTTATTATTCGGTCAGGTAGTTGAAATTTCGGTCTAGTTTTATAATTTTTGTCTCACATTATAATATGGTATTACAATATAAAAATGAAGGCAAGTATTTGTTAATGTTTGACAAAATATATCTGCACTGTCCACATAAAACATCCCGAACAGAGAGCTCCCAACTAACTGTTGACGATGAGTAACCAAACTCCAGCTCGGTGTCTGAATCACTTTTCTCTGTTGACGGGAACAGATCTACTTTCATTGTGTCTCTCTTTCTAACTCGTGCTTCATCCTATACACCTCTCAGTCGGGTGTCGATTAAAGTAAAACCATTACGGTGAGAACAAAAAAGGGTCCCCTTTGAACAAATCGTAATATATCATATATTTGACGTTGCGAGTTTGGGGTCTTCGGCCGGCCTAGCTCGGCTTTTGTCCACTGGCAGTAAAATTTATTGGAGTAACGGTTGCCAAAGCAGCAGAAACGAATGAAAATAAATAAAAAATGTGCCACAGCTAGTGATCCTGCAATGTTGTGATGCAGCTATTCTCGGATCTAAATTAAATTCAAAAAAGTCGTTTTGACTTTTAGTATTTTGTAAACCAAATGGGTCTCAAGTACTTGATGCGCTTTTGTGTAAGTATACCTTAGTTGTGTGTGAGTAAGTTTGTGTAAGTATACTTTAGTAAACACATTTGTAATGTCGAAATAACAGTTTTTACTAAATGCATGTGAAAATATATACCTACAATACCAATTACAAAAACCAATTCTCCAAATTTTCGTCTGTCTGTCTGCTTGTTCCGGCTAGTCTGCGAAACGGTCGGACCGATTTTGACGGGACTTTCACTGGCAGGTATAGTTGACATTACAAGAAGTAACATAGGCTACTTTATAGGTAATAATAATAAGTAGTATCAGACAGATCTACTTGATCCCACACAAAGCTATAAGTATCATGGAAACCAAGCAAACGTGGTATACCTATACTACACATTACAACATAATATATACTATAATATAGATATATACACACGTCTGGATTGAAAGGTGGAACCCTTTACTCATCACATAAAATTCACCCCACCGGGAATCGACCCGGAACCTTCGGGTTAATGGGCGTGCATGGTGACCCACTGCGCCAATCTGATCGATCCTTCGGGAGTTCCGAAACTCACACGGGTGAAACCGAGAGGCACGACTAGTGAAAACGAAGCTAACAGAAACTAGAAATATAAAATTTTAACTTTTTGCGACAATAACATTTATCAAATAGGGATTTTTCGAAAACAAACCAAAAGAGATAAAAGGAGGGTGAAAATTTGTAAAAAATATCTTTTTGTTTTAAAATCAACTCTCTGCAATCGGTATTCAGGGTATCCAATCAATTCGCGGTAAGTAACAGCAAACTATCCAAAAATCACTAAAGTTGATTACAATGAATTCACGTTTTAAAATCATTGAGTGCTAAAATGCTAAGCTGTCACGTCTCATACAGGGTGGAATTCAACATTTATTCTACATTCGACTGACATAATCCGCGCAAAGCACGGACTCTCACGGTGCACCATCATCAATCAAATGGGAACAAAGGTCTTCGATACGAGGAGCAGCTGACTCAAACATTTTATCTTTATAGGTACACCTAAATTTTAAAATACTTAAAAATGTTTAAGTATTTTAAGATTTTTAATATTGGATAAACAATGCCACAGAGAAATAAAGAGAAATTGATGAAAAACTACATCACATGGACAGTCGATGCGTAGAGTTCACTATTAGGGCTACAAAAATGAAATATATAGAACGTAGAGTTCTACCAAGATGTAAGATCAAGTTAGCTTAGGTACTTTTGGTATATGAAACTCAGGTTTTTTATTCAAATAAAAAAGTCGATAGGTATAGGTATATTTATTGCTCCAAGCTAAGTTTAATCTACATGTGGAAATCGCATGATTATTCGTTAGTTCCGGAGAATAGCGTGAAGTTCGCGCCGTGAACAGACACCCGTAGACCGTGAAGATTCTACTCTTTTTAACCGACTTCCCAAAAAAGAGGAGGTTCTCAATTCAACGCGTATGGATTTTTATTTTTTTTTATTTTATGTTTGTTACCTCATAACTTTTGACTGCGTGAACCGATTTTGATGATCCTTTTTTTATTCGAAAGTTGTTACTTCCCGATTGGTCCCATTGGCTATGAAATTAGGATCTGATCTTGGAATAATCGAGGGAACTCTTCAAAGATTATACACAGATACACTCGGGCTCGGTACTGAATTCAAACCGATTAGTGGTGGTGGTGATCTTTTGTATTAAATTGGTATTTTATTTTGTTATTTTTAACTTTTTAGTATAATGCTTTTTTGTGTTTTGTTATAATTATTATAAACCCGTAAGGATGGGTCTTTTGACTTTTTGAGTTGCAAACATAATCCACAGTAGTACTTACGTTAATGAGTAAAGTTATATCCTAATGCTAATGTGTTATATGAAGAAAAATATATAAAAACATACCTACATAAGCTGTTTCCCCCTGGGAGTCATCCCAGAAGAGAAACAGCGACTGTGGACCTCCAGGGCCACTCATAGACACGAATCTTATAAGGACGAATACTTCAAATGACATCTTTTTATCAGGAATTTCCCCTACTTTTTTACATATAATGTTCTGAGAGTCCGTAGATAGTTCAAGCAATGGAATTTCTCCGCTGACATCTAGTGGAGTTTTCTGGTAACGCAATATTATCAGAGGGGTATTACTCAAAAAGTTTTCTCGAGGGTTGGCAACGCCTTGCCTAGCGCAACAACCTAGCTCCATCTATAAATATAGAAATTTTTATTTATTTAGCTTTATACACAAGAAATATAAAGATACTAGCTGTTCCTCGCGGTTTCACCCGCGTTAATTTCGGAGATCCCAGTGGTTATACAAATATGTACTACTACCCTATATTTTTTTCTGTACATACTCTTGACAACGTGTGGGTAGTAGGTACTTATGCAAAATTTAATGTAGTTTCTTCCACGTTAATTTCGGAGTTCTCATAGGAATTCCGGGATAAAAAGTAGCCTATGTTCTTCTCTGTAGCCCTGACAACGTGTATGCAAAATTTCGTATTGATCGGTTGAGTCTTCGTGAAAGCGTAACAAACAAATAAACAAACAAACTCACTTTCGCTTTTATAATACATACGTATTAGTTATTTACCGGCCATGATTCTCCATGACAATAACACGCCGTGTGACGTTACGTTGACAATCATACTCATTTCTTAGTAAATGTATGAGAGTCGTAAATGTACAAATTCTAAACATACCATGGTGAATCTTTTCAGTGCGTTTTATTCGTATTGTGCAGTATAAGACGCAGATTAAATGTACATCGCAATGCACGTATCAAATTATCATATCACTTTTGAAATAAAATCTTTAAAATCGTAATAATCATCTGGACACACTTAAAATTTCCACCTTGTATAAGTTATTTATGGCATACAAAATACTAATTTGTGATATCCTGTTATAGAGAATTTGGGATTATGTGATAGGATATCGATTACAGGCAGGGAATGTCGTTGGTCACAGTGAATCAGAGCTTAGTATATTTATACACAAATGCGTTGCATTTTTTCTTACCCTTATCGACACAAACGGAATGATGTCAACATTGACCAAAAATCCTGAGATTAGTTGAGTTACAATCGCTACCGATGTATGAGTACATGCAGTGGGCATCTTAGTCTGTCTCTTTCACACTTATTTGTGCTTGTTCATTACTACCTTTGTATTTTTATACCTGTTTCATACTAATGACTCTGATATCAGTTGTCCTAAATGTATCACTAACGTCATGATTGTAGGTTTACATAGTTACGTATAGGTATCTATTTGAAGAAGAATAATAAAAAGTATTTCCATAGCATAGGTACTCAGTTAGTACCTAATCAGACTTTTGAACCACCAAAATATGTACCTACTCGTAATTACTAGGTATATGGTCTAATGTAATCATTCGTGCTATCTAGTTTAACCAGCTTAGGATATCCTTTCTCACGATACAAACAAAATCTCATCATATTAACAGACAAAAACTTCAAAAATGAATGTAAATCATAATGCCTTGAGAAACTTATTAGGCCTCTGCCACTCTTTGTTTTTATTGTTGTTGTTACTTAATACTACATTGGAAGAATTTCACTTGGGGAGGTAGGTCCTCATAACTCTTAAAAATGGAAATAAAAATATTTTTGTGCAATATTTCTCGGCTTTTAAACGCTTTGATTAAAATCAAAAACTTAAACGATTTGTGCATAAACCTATCCATTGAACAATCAACAAACTTATTGTGACAGGTGCTTTAGCTACCGAATTTTTGTTTAGTTATCTTGGGTCTGCTTACTATCACGAACCTGGTATGTCTGTCTTATTAGTAGACAGAGGAATCGGACGTAAACCAATTAGAAATACGAAACAACAAAGTCATTACTAGTTCGACAGTTCAACAAACATTTTTTTGAGTAACTTGCCGTAGAGCAGTCGTTTTAACTGTTTGATTATACGACACAATGCTTGAATCCTAGCTAAGTGAAAATCGTGTTTGTGATTTTATCGGTGATTATGACCACGCCTCCTTCGTCACCAAACTTCAGATCCGACGCGAACTCTTCGGCATCTTCTGAATTCGACGATGTGTTTATACCAGAACATGATAATATATGTGTGAAAACCGATGAAGAAAATGATGGTAAAAATGAAGATACATCATATGTTACCGTTGATACAATACAGAAAGGTACTATTTATTGCACATCGATTATTTACGATGAATCGGATAGTCTTTCAGGATACACTAAAAGTCCAGTTCCAGACAATATTATTTCAACTGATTCAACTGGCTTCCGCATCAATGATATCCTTGCTACATCGCACTCCTACGCCAATAGCCTGGAACCCAGATTCACCGCCAATCAACCACCAATCTATGACAATATTAGCAGTAACTCTGATATTAATTGTGGATCGAGTATAAAAGAAACAAATCCCGCTAGTATTGAAAAAGAGCATTCAACGAATAACTCATCATTCCTAAATGAAATGAATAGCAACAATGGTCACATTGCATACTATAAAACTGTACCATCTTTCCCAAGAAACTACGTGGACAATAAATTAGAATCTGCTAATACAAATACAAACCCCAACGAAACTAACTACGTTGATCAGGTAATTTAAAAAAAAATCTTTAATACATAATTAAATAATTATAATCCCTACTAATATCACTACTAATATTATAAATGCGAAACTCTGTCTATCTGTCTGTATCTTACGCTTTCACGCCTTAACGGCTCAACCGATTATCATGAAATTTTACGTACACCTTGTCAGCGGTGTAGAGAAAAACATACCTACAGTACTTTTTGTCCCGTAATTCCCGCGGGAAATTAAAGCGGGTGAAACCGCGGGAACTGCTAGTATCTAATATTTTTCCACAACGTACTAAGTTGTATTCTTGGTAGGTATCTAAACTTGAATATATCAAATAATCTATTTTTTATTTAGTAAAAAAGCTTCTTGACTGACAGTATCAGACAGTATAATAAGTCGTGTTTGCGACGTAGACTCCATAAGAAAGGTTGTTTCATGATTCAACCTCTAAAAGTCACCACATACAGGACCCGGAGGCGAAGCGAAGGTGGTAGGTGGCCGTGCTTGGCGTGGCGGTCGCGTTCCGGATGTCTTCACACTGCAGGCGTGCCGAAGCGTTGGCGTCGCGGAGATAATGGTGAAGCGATTTTGATGCTTCTGTGTGTAGTAGGCGTCACTGACTCTTATTTAAATAATAATGTCTGACGACAGTGACGAAGATTTTTTCAGAGCATTTTCGTAATCTTTTTCACGGCAATCGTATAAACAGCGATTTGGTTGCACCAGTGATAGATATCAATTCTTCTGTGTAATCCATTTTTTCACACTTTTACTAGGGTATAACGCTATATTTTTTGTAAATAAATAAAACTCATGCTTCCGTTAGTAGCACGTCTCCGCACCGCGCCGCGCGGTATTCGTTGTATGTGAAGTCACTCCTTGCACTAGCCGAAATACAACGCTCAAAAGCCACGCTTCCGCCTACCCTCCGCTCCGGCTCGCCTCCGTCTCGGGTCGCGCACGTCATCTGTTTGTGTAGCCGAGTCGAGCTGACACGGCTCCGCGCCGCCTAACCACCGCTCCGGGTCGTGTGTGTAGTGCTTCATACAAACTTTAACGATACAAAATGCACGCCTTCGCCTTCGCTTCGCCTCCGGCTTCTGTGTGTGGCGACTTTTAGAGGTTGAAAAAGGATTGAAATTTTGTATGGACAAATACAGTGGCGTAATGATTCTTTACCTTCAGTTTTTGCTGTTTTAATCGTTCAAAAAGTCAAAGACAGTTCATGACGACTTACGTAGGTAATTTCGATTTTCGACTCAAAAAAGCTCGTTTATCGAAGCTAACCCATCAGATATAGATTTTTACTTGTGATAGAAATATAACATCCTTAAAATAGTAGGTAGGTACCTATAAAATTTAATTACCAAGTAGGTACCAAAAAAACTCGATGACAATACTCGGTCACACAAAAAACCGGTTTCATAATGATAGTTTAATTAAACAATTAAGATAACATGAAGGAAATTGATATATTGCCTTCACATAATAATATCAAAAGTATATTGCCTTAAGTCAACAAGCAGTTCAGACCTATACTTACATAATTTTTGATTTTATTGCAGAGTAGTGTGTGGAACGAAACAGTTTTGGACAACCCTATCGATAAAAGTCAAAATGTATTAAAAGTAAATAGTAAGTAGCTTTTGCATATAATTTTAACTTAAGCAAGGTACTTGAAATAATCCCTGCGATTTCAAAAGAGATGTGAATTGTTCCAGGACTCACATTATGTGATTCGAGGTACGTACCTATAATTTAATTTAAACAGGGACTTTCTGATCGTTGATGATATTAGTTTGGAGGCTATGTATAGATATACGTAAATATAGAGGCAATCTATACCTAGATGTAATTAAACTAAAGTGAGACCGTGTCATTAGATCATAGGTACATCAAACCATACTTTTAAAGTAAAACATCTTGAATTGAAATTCAAATCCTGATGTTTGAATTATATAAAATATAAACTGCATAAATTTTCGCCTCAATTTATAATTGAATAGAGGCATGCGTCTATTTCCGGCTTTATAACATTTTAAAGTGTGATTTCTTGAGAAACGGAGCAAATTTTTTGCTACTTTTACTTAAATACATACCTATGCAGCTGTTTACGAAATAATTTTACAATTTTATTTCTTGACGCGTGATGGTTAGTGACCGCTGCGGTGCAGTGCCAGATCTAACCTCACGGTTTCTCTAAGAACATTTTGTATATTTTTTTGTTTCTTGCATTGTACACATAAATTAATTTACAATTTTTGTTTACCTTTTTGTCTCTGTCATTCCACGTAAAGTACCTACTGGACGGATTTAAATGAAACTTGGTACCTTCTATGTATCTTAGGTTATGTTCTTGTTATTCATTACATTATACATTGATATACTTACTTATACAATGTGTTAATGAATTAACTGAAAATTAGAAAGTAGTTTGCTCAGAATCAACTAGCGAATCGATCGCACTGTTTTAATATAGGTTCAATTTTTTCATTTTACTAGTCCATGTCTAAATTACCTATTTATAATACAATATTTGGCGCGTACGCCGCCCGCAGCAAAAAAAATCGAACCGGTAGGCGCGGGCGTAGCGCTTGGAATTAGATAGATAGGTCCCCTCCAAACTAATGTTGAATAACTTTTAAAGTATAAATTTTTTCGACATAAAATATTTTTTATTCATATTATTGTTTATTTTTTTAAATGGGGTATATCAGGTTTTCAGAAAATTCATCAACACGTTGTATATATGATTATGATATAAATACCCAGTTTTTTTTACGTCATTGACGGTGAAATAGAAAGTTCTCGCAACAGCTAGTGTTAGATTTTTTATTTATTTATAAGATTTTAATTTTTCAGATACATCTACAATGACCAGTAAAGAGGCTTCATATCAAAAAACCTTCACAAAACGAGCACGTACAGCATACACAAGTTCGCAGCTGGTCATGTTGGAAAATGAATTTTGCCGCAATCGTTACCTATGCCGACCGAGAAGAATTGAACTCGCTAACAATCTGCAACTATCGGAGCGACAGATAAAGATCTGGTTCCAAAACAGAAGGATGAAATACAAAAAGGACAACAAACATAACAAGCCTTCATCATCGATGGATGACGGTGGTGCAGATCCATCCAATCATCAACACAAAAGCAATAATCCAAGAAACTGCAGCGGGCACGAACATTATCGACAGTCACTGACGCATATTCACGGGTCAGAGCATACAATGTTTCCACCACCAAGCGATTCCTGCAACACCTTACCGTCGGATTATTTGGCCCAAAAGCCCATCCTGCCTTTTAAACCAATGACTAAAGCCCCTCAAAATACTGTCACGCTGCCTTCATATACATCGAGTTTATCACATTGTTCATATTCAACACCCGAAGGTTCCACTTACTCACCTTCCAACGACATTTTTCGTCACATCACGAATGATTCATTACAAGCAAATTCTACTCTACCGCCGCTGTCAACAGATGCGTACGTCACTAATGGAATGCCTTTAAAAATGAGTGAAGAAGCACTGTTTTCTATTTATAATTCAATACCACCAGGACCGAGCATACCAGCCGCGGCTTCTTCAGATCGTTTCGGATTGAATACGTCACTAGCACCACCGACTTACGAAGAGGCAAGCTTTTTTAGCAAGCAGTCATCTCTGCAGCAGGATTCATACACAACGTTTTTTACTAACCCCGAATCGACGAGTCAAACTTCTAGTAACGACATTTATTATATGACTCTATAGTTTATAAATATTTAAAAATATAATATAATAAAACTCTACTTAATTTCAATTGGCCAGTTAAACTGCGAGTTTTAATTTCATTTTTTAACATTTTCTTTTTAAATTCAAGAATTGAAAATCACAAGGCCTTAACAATTAACACCGAATAGTCATTCGATTAGTCATTTAACTCAAAAATCACAACTTTCCTGTAAAACTATGAGACATAATATTCTTAACTTAATAACCTATGGTTTAATCTATTAATTTTATTATTGTGTTATGGTGTCAAATTAACGCCCCCGCTAATAAAAATCATAGTTTCTTCATTTAAACATGAAGAAATTTTTAGGATAGGTAATTACATTTAAATTTTTTCTTTTTAATCTTTATATCAAAAAGTTTAAAAAGGTGGTAACTTTAGAGTTTTAATATAAATTTTTTTTATATTATCTATGTTTCAGTCATCCTTCAGTTAGGTAGTAAAAGAAATAATAGACCCGTACTTATATTTTCCTTTTTCAAATTAATGAAATAATAGTTACTTACCTAGATAAAACCAAAATTTAGTTAAATGTTATCATCAAAAATAAAACAAAAAAAATCTCTTTTCTTCACATAAATGAGATTAATAGAAAATATTATGGATTTTACAGCTGGTGGCGCTAATTTGATCCCTGTAGGTAGGTACTTACCTTAAACACAATAACGGATTAAATAGGAGGAAGTAAAAAATATAATGTCAAATAAATACTTATAATAATTATCATTTTAATGATGGTAATAATAATAATTATTATTGTTATGTGGTGATTGATGTTATTTTATTTTCTTTATTTCAACATCAACAGGTGCTGATTTAACATTAATGAAACAATACACAGTTATAACTATGACTATTAAGCGATTAATTATATACCATGTCAACTATTAATGTATCTAACCTATATGCAAAGGAGGTTATATGGAAGAAAAAAGTCACAAATTAGGGGTAGAAGAACGAAAAATATTATGCGAAGTAATTATTGTTATTATTTTATGGTTTTTCGGCACTAATCACTTACCATCAGGTGTACCACTTGCCCGTTTGCCCTCTATGACATAAAAAAAATAATAATAATTGATTTGTATAACTGGCACATAATATTTATATAGCATTGCACTCTCTCAGAATTTTACGGACTGGGTTATTAAAAGACGATATTTTCTATTTTTTCCGGACGTTAATAAGATTAATTTAAGGATTATGAATTTAATTTCATCATCAGCTGAATTTAATTAAGAAAGACTGCAGGTAATAAAAGTGTAGAATTTTTCTTGAGCTTTGAACACTTAATAGTTTATATTATTGTAATTTAATAATTTAAAAATATTTTTTAAACTTACATAATATTTTATTTTATTGCTAGTCGCAAGAAGAGTATAATTTCTTGAAATATCATATAATAATATCTATTTATCTAAAGATGAATCCCTATTTCGATTAAAATTATAATTTCAGTAAAAATTTTGTTTATTTTTTTTAAGTAGGTTGGTTTATAATTTAAAAAGTGATAATTTATCTAATCGAATCGCAAACCGTGAAATGCTTATTATTTAGTAGTTCTGGTGGCCACCTATGGTCTTCATCATCAGTTCCACGTCATGGTGATTGTTCATGGAAAACAAATGAACAATTTACCTACTATAAAAATACCCAAATTACTATACGGGTGCCTATAATATTTGAAGAGTTCCCTCAATTTCTCCAAGATTCCATCATGAGATACTGACTTCATGACAGTGGGGTCACCTCGGGAGTATATACCCTTTCAAACAATTTTTTTTTTCAAATTGGTCAAGAAGTCTTCGAGTAATCGTGTAACAAACATACCTACAAAAAAAAACAATATACCTGCAGTGGAATTGAGAACCTCCGCCTTTTTTGGAAGTAGGTTAAAATGTTAAATTAAGGTTTAACTGTGTCAAGTTCCTCCTAAATACTAGAAAGTAGACTAGAGAGTAGACAACTAGAAAGTAAATCCTCGAAATGCATTATATCAATGCATTTTACTGTAAAAAACTACAGAAAACCAAACCCAAAAAATAGTTTTTTACAAATTCTCTAAAATAAAGGTAAAATATGTGTTGACTATGCACTTAGTTTCTTTTGCCTCTCCTGAAAGGCATATCCAAAAAAATTAAAGTGACGTACCCAATGTAATAGCCATGGCCACCTTCTCTCTGGCCATGGCTGTGATTGGTGGTTCATTGCAACGTTTCGTTCCATAGAATTAAAAGATGACTATTTTTGAAAAATATTGATGATTTTTTTATAAATCTTCTACTAGTGTGCTTTTTTCGGAGCCTTCTGTTGAAATATTGACTAAATGACCCATGAAATTCATACGAGTGAAACCAAATTTTAAACAGTAGCATGTATAAAGCAAAGTCGTCATCCTCGTCTGTGCGTCCTTATTCGACAATATGCGACAGATTTCAAAGCGGTTTTCTCTATCATTTACTGAATTTCTTGGGAAACGCTTATATAGGAGTTCTCGACCTTTCCGAGTGAATCCAGAAAATCACGTGCGTGACACTGCAAGAAACAGCTAATAAAATTATATTATTCCTCAATATATATCTAATGCTTAATGCTATTTTAAGGTGATATTAAACATGAACTGATGTTTATCTATCCTCATGTTTAAATTAATCATAAGCCTTTCTTAAACTGTGTTTAATTTGGAAGTTGGTATCACCGTAGTCGTAGGTAACTAATCATAGTATCTTTTTTAATGTATTGGTAGTGAATAGTTAAAGTCTAACTACTCATCTCATTTAATTAGTAAAATTCACTGGCAAATCATTAGAGTAAAGCGCTATAAGCTCGATAGTTACTGTTATAGAGGTTATAAATGTTTCTGTTAAAGCTGCTAATCATTAATGACTGCCGTTAATTAATCATAATTATTTACAATAATTATTAATACCATTCCATTAATCCATCTCCGTTCTACAGTCTACCATCTTCTACAGAGAAATCCTTTACTGTCCAAGCTATTTTCTCTATGGAATCTCTAATTTTCGCTGTGCGATTGCACCACCTACCTTACTGTTTTACTGTTATAAAATATCTCTATACTCCACCTAGTAGCCTTAAAGAGATCGCTTTATAGTGATAATGCCACCCTTTGGAGCCACTTAATATTTTCTGTTTTATAAGTTTTTAGTCTTAGTCATAATAGTAATACTTACTTAGTCATAATAGTAATAATAGTCATAATACTTACTTAGTCATAATACTAACTTAGTCATAATAGTAATAATAGTCATAATACTTACTTAGTCATAATAGTAATAATTAAAATAACTATACACAATACTAATATTAGTACTAATATACTGGTAAAATAAATTTTAATAATAAGACAAAAAGAAAAACGTGCCAATCAAAGTTAGATTAAAAATGGGGCGACATTACACAGTAGGGCAATTTTTGTATCCAAACCTAATGTAAAACTCCCGTTTGGAAATTGTGACAAAATATACAGGGTGTAAGATTAAATCCATTCAAACCCTCGATAGCTCATGCTTACATCTGACAAAAAGCGAATACTGAACACCCTTCCTTAGTACGTCCTTCGTTTTACCTTACACCCCGTATAGTAAATACTGAAATATTTTTATTTCACGAACTCTAACTTATTATTTAGGTCTCGGTATTTTTTTTGAACTGACTGCGTTGTACGAATCAACAATATAATGTATTTTTCATCCCATCTATTCAAAAACTGACAATTTATTCGCATATAAGTGCACCTAAAGTAGTACGTTTAGGTTCCCTTCAATAAGTGCGACTAAAAGTTGGACTGAAATCCACTTTAACCCGCTAAACAACGGGTAATAATGAGTTGTGAATTTGGAATATGGAACTTGTAATGACTATCGTCAGAGACGACCAAGGAGGTCGAACGTCAAATACTGCACAAATTGTATGAATAAAGTACTCGCCGGTGAGAGTCGCGCCTCAAACAAAAAATCTAGACACGCCGGTAGCGTGTCGAGCCAAAGTTCAAGCTGACAGAACTGGCGAGCAGCACCGTGTGCTATATTACACGAACCATTTGTAGCCACTTTTCACCCCCCCATAATTCAAAAACTATTTAACATAAAGATGTCAAATTTGACTCATGTATTAAGACTCGCGAGATAAATATGTGCTCTAAATTTCATAAGCACACCTCGCGGCATTTTTGTCATAAAAATATATACTTAACTAAGTAATCATTAAAGTCGACTCTGAGTGCGGCAGTTAATTAACGAAATAAAAAGTTTTAATTATGTTAAGTTTTTATTTCGTCTGAGGTAGGTACTGATTTTGACTCCAATATAGAGACATACATATAGGCGCGATCCGAAGGGGGGAGAGGCCTCACCGGAGACGACCCCCCCCCCCCCCCCCCCCTCCCCCAATCATACATGTCTATACTAATATTATACTAACCTGTCAACCTTACGATACGCACACACGTACAACACGTGTACGTACAATTCGGCTGTCTTGTTGGAAAGTACTTGAATCAGTTGAATCAGTGATGTTTACGAGTTACTAATTTACCGACCGCATATTGAGAGGCACCTATGGCACATATTGACTAGTTACTACAACACTATAAATAAAAGAGTTAAATATTACTAAATTAAATATTGTATTCAATACAAAACACCCGTTCGGAAACCAGCCGGACGGACACACTTCAACAATCACTATATTGTTGACAGACACGGAACAGCTGTTTAAACACCTGTTTAATCTGCTTCAAATAGTGCTGCCAATAATCGCTCATGATTTTTCAAATAGGTACTTATGGTCGGTACTCATTACTTGCACAATTTAGATCCTTGAGATGTTTATGCATATGCACATATAATGTTTGTAAATAATTAAAAGATCGTAATAACAATCTTAATGACTAATCAAATTAGCATAATTAATATTTACTCAGGTTGATTAAAACATGGACATTTTCTCTTGGCTATACTGTGTTGTTGAGATAAATCCAATGGGTCCGAATTACATCGCTTTAACAAACGCGTTGACATATTCGGATACCTTTCATTGTTTGATTGAATTTTCGATGATGAGTTAGTTTCTGTTGGTTTTTGAACTGCCTCTTGTTGATCTCCAAACTCCATAGAACTCTTCTTTTCCTTCATTCTACGGTTCTGAAACCAAATTTTCACTACCTTCTCCGGCAGTTTCAAGATAGCTGCAATATTGCGACGTTGTTTAAAATCAATAAATGAATTCTTTTTAAAATAAGCCTCCAATGCTTGTGTTTGATCCGTTGTGAAAGCGAACCTTTCTCTTCTCTTTTTCGATGTATCTTCGTTCATCAAGTGTGTATCCGTAGTAATGATATTGTTATTATAATCAGTATTAATAATTATTTTCTCCGGTGTTTTGCTTTTACTAACATTCTGTAAAAATGCACATCATGTTAATATTATTTGCACCTACATTTGTTGGTGTACCTACACATAAGAATATATATAACCTATATTATAATCTCACGTACCTAATGTTAGCTTTGATACTTCAATGCCAACACAAACGTTGAAAATTTCATACGGACATGCATCAAAACAGCTAGTTTAAAATAGAAACAAATTCATACGAATTATATTATACAAAGTACAAACCTACAAATAAACAATGTGTGCCAACATTTATATAGTGGGCTTAAATTTCAAACTATTATGTAACCTAACATAATAATAAAATTACGGATTTTGCAACCATCATTGGCGCCACCAAAAACCAGCGCTATGGGACACATTACAGTAGGTATTTTGCAACATAAGCTGAGCATACATTTTAATAAAAAATTTATTTTATTTTCAAGAATTACTATCTCCTAAAAAATCTAAAAATCTAAATCGAGATTTGTACCTATATTTAAATTAGATTCCTTAGATACAATTTAACAATAATACTTCTGCAACATTGAAATATTCCAACAAAAAGCAAATATCAAAACTGCGAATACGAATATGCAACAAATTCTGGTGTAGTATTTGCAACTTGGGATGACTATGTAACTTGGGAGCAAATCACTGTACTTATAAGTTCATCCTGGACATCGTTTAAATAATTTTTCAAACAATGAAACTTAATTTAGTGAGGCAGAAAGTCAAAGAAAAAGAAGAGACACCAGAAACAGAAATAGACTAAACCAAAATATAATCTGCACGTGCTTCAATTCTTCTGCATAATCAAAGGTTTATTCTAACTAGTTAGACTAGTAGTTAGATGATTGAACTGTTTGGACATTTTTTTTGTTAGACTGACTGAGGTAATCTAACTGTGCACTAATTTCAACACTCTTTTAATTGCAGAAATTTTTAAAGGTTAAATGGAAATATTGAAAATAGAGTTGCACTGATAAACTCAAAGAAGCCCATAAATAAAAATAATGCAAAAAAATCATGAGCCATTCTAGCCAAAAGTAGCTCCCTAAACTCCTTAAACCGGTAATGCAAACTCATGCCTTGTTGTGAATGTTATTGCACAACAAAAAACACTATCAAATATTCAAATATAAAGACACATTAGAATTATATCTTACCTCCACAACTTTATGAGACGGGTCTACAGGAGCGGGACCAAAAGTCACACTCTCTGGAGTAACAGTAACCGACGCTAAACAATTCCCTTGCTGAATTTGAGTTGGATCACATTTTATACTTATCAATAAATCGACTTTTGTTAATTTTATCTTATTTTGATCGTCAACCGCCAAGTTATTTGAGATAACAGGATTCTTGCTTAGAAATGATTTGTCACTTGACATTGTATCAGATTCCGAATTTTCTGATCTAAGTTGGCTATCTCTGATATTGCGATCATGTTCCGTGTTATTACCTATAACCGGTGGTACATCTTCTCTACAATATTCTATATTTTCTTGGATCTTCTTTTTTTCTTTCATTCTGCGGTTTTGAAACCAAATCTTGACTACTTTTTCAGGCAAATTTAATGTAGTCGCTATTCTTTTGCGAACATCACGTTCAATAAAGGCATTTTTTTTAAACTGATCCTCCAAAGCTAGTATTTGAGCGGTAGTAAAAGTAAATCGCTCTCTTTTTTTTGTTTTTCTTGCGGCACTAAATTTCTGAAAAAATAAAATAAAGACGATATTTATTTACAACATACGTGGGTACCCATCATTATTTCTTTAAATATATTATAGAGGTATGGTATTAAAAATTTAATTGATATTTAATTTTTAAGTGAAATTTAAACCATGCCGTTATTTAAAATGTGAACATATCTTACCTTATTAACGGTAATTCAAAATTGATTATTGAATAATATTTAAAATATATATTTTCTTACCTTAAAACGAAATTCCGATGCAAACGAATCTGATTGTTTGTTCATCATCAAACCTATTGGGTTATAGCACGAAGAAAAATAACAATCCAATTCTGTCATTTCAGACGTTTCTTGTTGGCGCGCAGAAAAAGACCACTTCTTTTTCTGCTCATAAATAAAGCTACACTAACACTTAATTTATAATTAGGAAATGATAGAATGCACAACGTGTAAAGCAATAACAATTAAAAAAAAATTAAGCTTCTAATTAATATTGTAACAGTACGTTTGGTCGCAAAGCAGTGCAGTGGAAAAATGACTACAATATGTGCTCTTTCTCTTCTTTTAAATATACATAAAGTTGTTTTATAATTACTTGGACCCATTAAGAATCATTAAATAATATTGGACACGACGTAACAATTAACATTCACGTTAGCCCTGATAGCAGATTCAATTATCAAATGACCGTAATATAAATTTCGTTCATTCTTAGCTGTTATACGAAATTTCTAACCGCTAAGCAAAACAATAAAATTTTAGGAGTGTATAGAGTGCCGCTAGTGGCATTTTATCTCAACCGGTTAGGAAGCCGTAAACTTACGGTATTCTAGTATACATAGTTTTAAATAGCCGTAAATGGTATGATAAGTCACTTTTCCCGGTCATTATGAATAATGCCCACCTGGGCAAAGTAATAAAATAGGCGAACTGTGATTATTAATTTGGTTAATGAAATAAATTTCAAATAAAAGCACCCCGAACACGTTAAGTTAGGTTAGGTTTGGACTGTTGATCACGACGCGCGAGCCGAGCGAGCGTAGTGAGCGTGCTGCAGTAGCGGCCGGCAATGCGCCAAAGACAAAATATGGTTACATCTATGATTATAATTGACCATTTGTATTTGGCGAACCGCTGGCTGCTGCCGCGGCACGCACGCTACGCTCGCTCGGCTCGCGCGACTTGGTCACCAGTACAAACCTAACCTAACTATTCTGTATGAGATAACAAGGCGATGAGCCAAACACACAATGGCTGCGTTGTGTTCAATCAATCAACATAATAATCGCTGCCGCCAAAAGTTACCGGCGGCAACCTAACCTCAATTCAACAATTAGTGAACATACCTACGACAAAAATACAAATATCAAGTGAAATTGCTATACAATGAGCAATGAACATTTTACGACTTTTTAAAACGGTCACATTATTTCTTTACGGTAGATTAGACAGCGTTACTATTATACCGCAAAACTTGCGGTTCCTGAACCGATTGAGATAAAATGCCACTAGCGGCACTCTATACACTTCCTAAAATTTTATATGTTCAAATTGTGAATGTGGTTTATTTTCTATCAAAGACGAAGAGCTCCTATTTATGTGTAAACCATTTGTTTTTGGTGCATCACGCCATGGCACGTTTACTATATGCTCGCGCGCTCGCTCGGCTCGCGCGCGCTGACATAGCGGTGTCTACAAACAAACCTAACATAAACTAGCATGTTGGGGAGCATTGCATCTCATTTATGGGTACGACTTTCACCAGCTTCTTGGGGATTATTAATAATACCCAGCAATTAGTGATGATTATCATATATACCTATATAATCCCCGCATTTACGTATTATAACGTTGATCGTAACATACCTATACAAAGTATAATCACCATTAGGTATCTTCAACGTTAACTATCTACAACTTTAACTACGGGAATGACCAAAAGGAACTAACGTTTTTATCATTGTTACTCTATCCATCCTGATGGTATAAGAAATTGAGGTACCTTTAAAAGCATTCAACTAATCCTTTATTATAACTTTTACTTCACTCTTGTACAAGGACACCTATTTATTCCCCCTGTAACCGTGAAGTTAAGGCACACATTGCGAAGGCCCCGCCGCCGTAGCTTCCCTCGAAGGTTAAATCGTAGCCGGTACTACGTTGGATGTGTACTTATTGCCAATAGATGTCGTGAAAAATAGAGTTCAACGAACTACTCGCAACGAATGTACGTTATACTTACATGTAAATTACAAAAGAGTTTTATTTTTTTATTTATAGTGGGTAGGCAGGTTTTATTTTATTTATAAATTATGAAGTGATAAAAAATAAGTTAGTTATATAGATAAGTACCTATACTAATATGTAGTTAAATTACAATGACATTTTATTTAATGGTGTAATAATCTATATAATTAACGATTTTTTTTTTATGTCATAGGGGGCAAACGGGCAAGTGCTAATGGTAAGTACTACCTACTACCTGATGGTAAGTGAGACATCTGCAATACCAGAAGGCTTTCAGGTGCGTTGCCGATCTGGAATGGGGTTGGGAACCCTGAGGATTTGGGTTAGATTTTTTATTTTAGTTAGTTATTTGGATATTCCTTTTGTAAGTTTTTTTTTTCTGTAAAATCGAATCACACACGAATAACTTAATTATAGTCTATAACACTAAAACTTATGTTAAATGTTGCCAAGACGAAACCATATGACTCGCACTATCAAAGTTATCAGATCTCATGTAGAGCCAAGCTTCTTACTCTACACGCCCTTACTTTACAAGGCCTAACTTCACAACTCTACAACTTAGTCAAAATCATGGACCAATTGTCAAAATATGTATGTAACTTTCTATTGGATATACAATAGTTCCTGTAATAACGAAACGGCCAAGATATGTTTATTTCCAATATAGTCTGAACTGATGGTTGTTTTTGCCGAATTACACGTGTTTGCTTCCCGATTGGATTGATTGGATGGAGGCAAAGCTAAGTAACTAAAATATACAATATATAAAAACTTTGAAAATGCTAAATCAGCAGCGCTTTTTTGCACTGCAGTAAACTTTCTTTCAAATGAGTTATCAAAGTCGAATTGCTACTTATTTTACGTATAAGTACGTGTATATTTAGATTCCAAAGATGTGAGGATTTTTCGCTAGTTGAATTCAGGTTTGCTGATCGAGGTCGAGGGCCCCTGAACTTAGAGGCCCTGGTGCATGGCACCGTCTAGTCCTCTGGTAGCTACGCCACTGGATGCAGCGGAGTAACTCCACTTCTTTGAAGCGCTCTCGTCATCACGATTCTACAAAATATAATAATTAAAACAGACTAATCGTTCATCGAGAAACGAGACTCCCATCAAACGATTTGTGTTGGCGGCTTTTAGTTTACTCAGAGGCAAAGAAAATCATCAGATACATCAAAAATGTGTTATTATATGGAGACTTTTTTTACATATACCTACCTAACTACTTATTTGAATACGACACAAAAATGAAAGAGAGAATAAAAAGTAGTTTAAACAAAGAAACAGTCTGTTGACGAATGTGGAATATTTCACCAAAGTACTTTTACTATGGCCTATGCCTGAGTTTACTTATATTGAATAAACGTGAGTCGAATACCAAACCAGGGTTGTCACTTTAGATGACAAAAAAATAATTCCGGAATTTTATTTTTATTTGTATTGTTCTCATATTTGTAATGAAAATTTGTATTTACGTGATTTTATAAACCTAATTAAATAAAATCGTCATACCTTTTCATTAATGGAACAACCGTTCTTCTTGAATTATAAACTTCTATGTCCCTTGAAGTCGCTTAAAAAGTTTACGTAAGTAGATATAGGTACATAAGTGATTATAAATACAAACAATTTTAGGAAAATTGTTATCTAATTAATGTTGTTAGCTAATTAGGCAATCGTGTTAACGAGGGTCACAATTAAACGATCACTATCATTAACAAATATCACCAGTAGAAGTAGTTCTATTAATCTATAGAAACAATTATTTTATATATTCTAATTAATGTAATTATAAGTATAATTACATTAATTTATATTCTATCTATGTGCTAAACTTCATCCAAATCTGTTCAGCCATTTACGCGTGATTGAGTAAGAAATATATTCACAAACTCTCACTTATTTAACAGAATTTATTAAACTCAGTGAAATTATTATTAACTAGCTGTGCCCCACTGTTTCAACCACGGTAATTTCAAAGTTCCCGCGGGAATTCCGAGATAAAAAGTACCATATATCCTTCTCTGTACCCCTGATAACGTGAATGCCAAATTTCATCCAAATCCGTTCAGCCGTTTTTGCGTGATTGACTAACAAACATCCACACTTTCACATTTATAATATTAGTAGGATATAATATTTGTACTAATAGGTATCTAATAATAAGCTATATTTTAATGTTAAATCGCACATATGTACCTACTCTAATAACAGTAGTTCATTTTGGAGGGTGGCGTCACGGGATTTGCAAAAGGGTGCAAAGAGACAAGCTGTCAATCACTTTACGTAAAGAAAATAATCTCATTTTACTATTTCGGAGTTGAAATATGCACACTTCTATTCATAATCTTTACTATTTACTAAAGTTTTGATATAAACGTATATACAATGTGTTTATATTTGATCATTTAGAAGCACTGAGAATAACTTGTCAAAAATAAATACGAGTATGTGGCCAATCAATTTACAAATATTACCTATGCAAATACGCCGTAGTAATCTTTTAAAATATATAAATCACGTGTCACGTTGTTTGTCCGCGATGGACTCCGAAACTACTGAACGGAATTTGATAAAATTTTGTAACCATTTATAATATGGTCCAACTTAAAAGATAGGGTACTTTTTATTCCGGAATTCCCGCAGTAACTCCGAACTTCCCGCGGGTAAAACCACCGGGGAACAGTTATCTCTGGATCTACTACACCGATTTTGATATTTCTTTCACTTATAGGAAGCTAAAGTGATCCTAAGTGTCATAGGGTATTTTTTATTCCAGAATTCCCGCGGTAACTCCGAATTTCTCGCGGGTAAAGCCACGGGAATCAGCTATCTCTGGATGTACTGAAACGATTTTGAAAATTCTTTCACTTATAGGAAGTTGCAGTAATCTTGAGTGTCACAGCGTACTTTTACTTCGGAATTCCTGTGGGAACTCCGAATTCCCCGTGGGTAAAACCATGGGAGAACAGCTATCTCTAAAAATTCTTTCACTTATAGGAAGCTACCGTGATCTTGAGTGAAGTAAATTACTTTTTATACTGGAATTCCCGCAGGACCTCCGGAGATTGCGAGTTTGTGAGGTTTTAGGGAGTGATCGCTGGATCTACTGAACCGATTTTAAAAATTATTTCACTTATAATTTAATATCAGTTTATCAGTAATTTATAGCGACTGAAGCCACAACTCCCTTTAACAGTTTTATGCATACATACATTCTAAATACATTCTAAATTACACTGACTTTACCTACACCTACCCGAACAGATCTAGAACGTTATATTCAGTCACATTCATGAGTAACAAACATTCAAACACTTTGACCAACCTACGCAATAGGGATGTGGACTACTTTTGAAAATCAAAATTCTAATTAGTCTGTCAGTTAGAAAATAAAAAAACAATAGACACGTACTTTTTGCTTTTTCAAATAAATTAAAATATACAGAGATAAAGCGCATTAAAGTTTAGGTTCAGGGGGTCGTGACATCACTAACCGCTAAAACCGCCATACAAACTGTCGGAATAGTGACGTCACGCGAAATTTTAACTCAATATATCGCCGTTATTTTTTGATTACGTAAAAAAAGAAAAAATACGTGTCCAATATTTTTTGATAATCTACAAGACGGACTAAAAAATAAAAATTAGTCAACATGCCCATTGTAATATTCGAAGGATTCAACGTACACTGACGCGGCATACCTCAAGAGTGTTGTCATTGTTATCCTTACGATTTACGATAAATACATATACGAATGTGAGACTGTCCGTTTGTTTGTTACACGTTACCCTTTTACATTTTAACTACTCAACCGATTATCATGAAATTTTTTATACCTACACGTTGGCAGGGGTACAGAAAAGGATATTCTAGGGTCCTTTTTATCTTGGAATCCCCGCGGGATTTCTGAAATAAACTCGGGTGGAGCCGCGGGAAACATCGGGTATCGTTATAAAACGAATATCGTTTATACTCAAGTAAATTATTTAGGAAAAGTATAACACCGACTACAGGCGACAACCCTGTTCGGCAGCCGCCGTCGGAGATCATCAATCATCGCGGCAAGACAATCACAACCGGTGGCACATCTGCCTCGCTCGTCGCATCGTCGTGCCGCGCCGTTTTGCGTCGCGCCGCGCCGTTTCCGACGGCCTTGCATCAACTATTGACACTCGACAACCCTACTACGTTACTCCGTTGTAGATTTTGGTGTGTAATTTTTTTTTTTTTACTGAACTGATTGGGTTGGACATGAAAGTAAAACGTAGGTACAGTATTTTTTTTATAATAGTTATCTAAATCTGAGCTTCGATTTTCCATTGTTATCTATATACTTACTATAGATACCTTTGTAAGTAGTGATACTATGATACTTTTTATGTCATTAACATGGGCAACCAATCCGGATAAATTCGGTGCTTGGGATTAAAACCAAAAAAAATCGTAAACGCCAAAACGTTTAAACCGTTTTAAATTGGGTTTGAACCCAAGAACCGGGTTTAAACCAGTTCGATTGCCTATCTATAGTCATAACTGTTAACTTTCTACCTATATAAGATGTGGTAAAATTAGCTGCAAATATTCACAGGGCTGAAATTAAACGTTATAACAACCAAGGTAAGTGAAAAAAGAATATTATAAGAACGGTAGTTTTACAGAATATGAGGAAAATAAATTTATTGAAAAAACATTACAACTACATTCACAAGGCACATAATATACGTAGCTCACTAATACGTATACAAGGCCAGGCGCCACACACACAGCGAGTGACACATTAGCTGTTCAGCTCGATCAAGCGACAATCAAAGTCATTGATCTTAAGATACCGGCGCGTGGCGATGTAGGGTCATTGCGCCGGTTGGCGGCCTTTTAGTCGCCTTCCCAACTTTGCTCCTTAAAATTAATATAATATGTCCATATTTCAAGTTCCGATTGTTTCTGTAGGGGTAGCAAATATAATCAAGTTTTTTTTCGAATTAAGTATTGAAGGAAGATTCGATCAGTTTTTTTTTAAATAAATAATTACCTGAAATTTACCCAAAATGCCGGTTGACGGCCACTTTTTTTGGTTCGCGGCCACCCTAGAGTTAGTTTGCGGCCGCCAGGTTTACGTACAATAATTAATTATTGACTTACGAATATCTCATACTTTTTTGAGATTTTCGCACACTTTTCACCATATACTTATATCCTATTATAAATTTCCACATCGTTGGACATAATATGATCGCGATTGTTACTGAAATGCCGTCACACTTAAAAAGCGTGTATCTTCTGAGTATTCGTCCCTTTCATACCTTAAACTGTTCTAACATCTCTTATTTTCACAGGGTTTGTTCTTCTAATCTGACGTCTCACACTACACTACAATTTTGTCTCTACCTCTACAGTATTTTCCCTTCTCCTCTCAACTCACCTCCGTTTTTAATTTCTGCAACCATTCTTCCCTCTGTACTTTCTTCTCTCCTTCCTCTACTTTATTTTCCTTCCTTTTTTCCTTTCACGAAACTCTTTTCTTAAGCTCTAATGCATTTATTCTTCTTCCATACTCTTTACACACTACACTTTCATATTATATAGGTACTGATGTTATTCTTGTCTTGTTGTTAAACATATTACATTACTATCACATGCAAATAATGAAATAAAACACTAAAATACTTTAATAAATCAATGTGTATTTTAACGAATTAAGTTTGGTGTTTTATTTAACATTTTGTTCTTAATATATGTATATGATTCAAAGTTTTAATACTCCCACTGCTATTCCATAATTTAAAACTAGTATTGAAAATAATCAACATTTTCTTTTTATATGATAATTATAATAATTCCAGTTCACGAAACCACAGTCCAATCGTTTCTTCGGTCACCCTCGCACAAGCTTTGTTGATGCTTTCTGCAGATGTAACTGACATTTTAGGGTGTCTTCTTAGACCAACGGGTTTACTATGAGCTCTTAAAGCAGAACCTAAATTGAATCGCTCTGCTTTATCGCCTGCTTAAAGGTAGTAGTTTTAAAGCAATTCAATTTAGGTTTTGCTTTAAGAGCTCATAGTACAGGACCAGGACGATCATCCTTTCAAGTTGAAAGGGTTCGGCTTGCTTAAATCTTTCAAAATTTTTTGCACGGTATCTAACAGTTCTGATTTCTTGACTCGAAAACCACATTTTGCTATATTTATAAGCCATTCTACAACTTTTTTTTCGCCTTGTTCTCCCAACACTGGCTCGGGGCCCTGTTTTTTTAGTTCGTCAGTCCTTCTGCTACTTAATCGATCTTAAATTATTGTACATTTCGGAATTCCAAATTTACGAGATGCTTCCCTGATTGGGATTTGGACTTCGAGAATTTCCTTTAATGCCTGTTCTAGGGATTGAGGAGCGTAAGTCGCAGTTTTTTTGTGTTTTTTGGTAGACATCTGTAAAAAGATGTCTGTTTGAAAGAAGTGGCCATAAACTGACATCTCTATTTTCAATAGTCAGATTCTCAGGTCAGATTACGGCCGTCTTCTTTCATATGATTGCCAGACGGCCGCAAACCTGATTTGTTTTGTAAGCATGTGTTAGTTTCCGGCCACATTATAGCTATAAATCCGTATTAAATTATATTTTGGCGGCCGTGAACTAACCATAGCATTTAAGCCAACCCCAACAATAAAAAATGTTGCACAAAACTAAAGGTTATTTACTTTAATAATAGAAAAGAAGACAAACTAATCTCACCCAGTGAGTTAGAACTGCGGCCACCCCGGCCGTATACCAACTTTACTAAAAAATCCTTGTGTTGGTTGGCGGCCACCTAATAAAACTGGTATTAAAGTAATTTACTCGCAAATTAAATGCAAAATTAAGTAAAGCAAATAGCTATGATCACCCAAAAACAATCACAATAGTAATAAGTAATCGTAAACTTTAAATATTTACTTTTAAAGCGGGACCTGTTTGCTATTTTTTGCGCAGCTTTGCGTACGTTTGTGGGCTGGTAGCGCGGCTGATAAAATGAACGATTTATTTCCGGCACATGGATTAGGAAAACCGACCAATTTGAATAAGCATTACATTTTGCAATTATCCTACTTTTTAAAGAGCCATAACACGTTGGGATGGATGGGATAGAATTCTTATTATTGTAATATTTAGGCGGTTGGAGCGCTAAAAGGCCGCGAAATAACGCAGGGCCGCGATCCAGCGTAATGACCCTATGTGTAAAGCGGTTGAGCGGCGAGTGCCTTCATAGGTTGTTTTTTTTTATTGATTATTTTGTTTGATATTTCTTTTTTTTCTTTTTATGAACACTTTTATAACGGTATTTATAGGTATAATATATTTTTATAATTTCAACCCTGTAAATATTTGCAGCAAATTTTACCACACCTTATAAAAGTTTGAATATTGGCTAATTAGTTATCCGTTGCATATTTATTACATTAATATTTTTTTTATATTAGTTAGGATATATCAGTGGCGAAGGGTGAAATATTGAGAGAGGTAACCCGGAACAAAAAAAATGCTACCTAATCCGGGCGCGGGCACGCAGTCTTGAGTCCTTACCGAAAATCTGTGATTGGTATCCTGGCTTCAGACTTGTATGATGACAGATGTATCTTTAGTCCACTTTAATTATACGTGTAAGCACTCAGGTATTGAAAAAATATCTTGCAACGCAAGTATACCTAATGCAAATCTACTTTAAATACTTAATTTCTACATATTAAACTATCTACTTACCGGCGGAATACCTACCTATTTACAACGTACGTCTACGTGCTACGTGCTTTCACTATCACTACAAACAACACAAATAAACAAAGTCCAACTAGAATACAATACTTATCACTATTTTACACCAAGAAATAAATTGTAATAGATGAAACTAACTCATAAATTCAAATATAAATTTAAGAATTTATGCAATGATGGTGAATAATGCAAGTGCAATATGAAATTACGTCAAATTGTCTCTAAAGTGTCAACAGTCAAAACAAATGTCCGATTCGTAACGAATTTCTACGAGGCGATAGCGATGCAAGCATGTCGTAAACGGAGAATGAAAGCATGTATTCCTCCATCTCGCTCACGCGCACGCATTTTATCAGTATAACTCGATTTTCGTCGGCTTGCCAGAGTTCTACTGGGGTTTGAAGTGACCTTGAGATGTGACGTCATTCACGACGTTTATTTGTATGGAAGTTTAACTGCCAAAAAGCCGATCGTGCCTGCGAGTTGTTACGTTACGTTGAAGAGCAAGTATTGTTGACTTAATGTGTAGGCGTTTTGTGATGTTTTATTTTATTTGTTTTTATTTAATGTTTCTCTACTTTTAAAATGGTGTAAGCGTTTTTTAATGATTTTCTACTTTTAAAATTACTGATTATGCCATTTCTCAATTGCGGTAGAGAGAGTGGTTACGTTCCAAACTTTTGAAGGGAAGCCGGTGGGAATCGGGTTATATGGTATCTTCGCCACTGGGATATATCTATGTAAAAATTAGTACAACCCAATAATATAACTTAGATAAAGTAAAATTAATTCAATCTGTACTTACAGAAGCTTCTCAACTCGTTTGTATAGCTACTTTCCTCCTTTTTAATCTCCGCGAGCGGTTATTCAACTTTTTATACAATATTATTCTCGTAAAAAATCGTTTTCTATATATCACTAGTGGAAAATTGTAATATCGCTGCGTACGCCCCGCATCTTAATAAACATTTTTTCCTCGTCGTATGAAAATGACATTCTAGGCGTCACGTGTGACATTGATGAAAAAATATAGAAGAAATGATGGGTCGACGCGGGGCGAGCGAGCCCGGAGGCTTGCGGTGATATGTGCGATTCAGTTGTCGATACCTCTCTCTTATTAGATCTTTGGATCCCTACATTGTTCCGAATCCGATGCCACACCTTTCACGCATTTTTATCAATATATATTTTATGTAAATATTTGAATAAATATATAGATACAACATAACATAGTGCGGTTGGATTGAAATATAAGTACTTATATCTGATGATGATCCATGATGTTTCACAAAATAAAAAAAACATCATGATAATATCAAAATAGAACTCAAAGAAAAAAGTCTATAACCAGTACGAATGATTAAAATGCGGAAGATATTTTTTGTGTGTTGTGTCAAAAAAAAAGAAAAAACAGAGACGACTCACCTTTACTTGCTTCTACCTAAAGGATTCAACTCGTCCACATTCGTATAGCGTGAATCGATTTCTGTGAAGTAATATGTATTTATTTACACATAATTTTGACCTTTTTGAGGTCACCTTCGAACACCAATAAAACCTCCATACTTTCTAAAGATAAATTCAGTTACCCATACGTAGGTAGGTATATTATGTAGAGGGGATATGGGTTGGTTTTCGTAAAATACACTGTCTCGATTTTATTTGACAAATGAGTATCATTATTTGACAGACGCGCCGCGAGAACGCAGGGCGGCGGCGGCAGCTCGCGAAGTGGAGAGAGCTGTGGCCGGAGCACGAGTGACTTTCCATATCTTCTATATCTATCTATACTAATGTCATGTAGATTTTGTCAATTAGTATTCCATCCCTTTAAAAAAGGACTTTTTCTTAATGAAAGGTACCTTATGTTCTGAATGGCAATCATGTAACAATTGTTGCTATCATTTTTCGATTTCAATCCGAAACATATAAGCGGTTTTATGATTAATTCATCATGTTTAGACAGCTACAATTATTTATTGTTCGTTTTAGTTGATTGCTTGAAATTGTAGATGTTGAAATGTATACCTATATTATAATCGCAAAACCAATTGAAACCGAAAAATGATAGTAACGAAAGTTACATAATAGCCCTGCTGTTCTGCACTCCTGCGTGTTTACAAAACTTTACGATGACCGGTTGAATAGTCAAGACGTGAAATTATTCTGAATGTATATGTTCTGAATGTGTAAAGTGTGTAAAGTGGTGTTATTAAACAAACATTTAACAAGCATGTAACAAAATATTACAGTTTTTTTTTAATTCGCGTGTTTAGTTAATTTTACTAACACCAAAGTTTATCGATATTTCAAAAATTTGTAAAAAGAACATCATAATTAACAAAATCAAATTTACTTACGTACATTATCAAAAAATTTACTGTTGGAGAATACCTTGATCATTAAGTCTTTTGCAAGATTTGTATAATAAAGTTCTTTAAATAAATGAATATTATTCTTTACGGTACCTGAATAAGGAGACTGGCGCTACGCGCTAGCGCGCACTGGCGTGACATCTACGCGACAAGTTAACTAAATGTATTTTACAAATGTTCATAGCTGCGAGTAGTTATGGTACCTATATAAATGAATCGTGTACTCGTTAGTGACTGTAGATATTTAAAGATACTACATAATATACCTAATGTTTTACAACAACTAATTGTGATTTGAGTACGATACGCGGTACGTATGATTCGAAAACAATCAATGAGTATTTATATAATAAAAGATTCGTGCTCAGACCGCAGACCGAGCGGTGTCGACGTGCTGTTGTCTTTTGTTTTATTAAACTAGAAACATCCCTTCGCTATATTGATATTATGAGGGATCACAACGTATTATGTACATACTTGATGGTAAGCACTCAGATTATGGAGTAACGCAACTTTATGGTAATAAAATGGAATCTTTGAAATAGAAATGAAGCTAAGGGTTCTAGAAACAAACAGTAACCTTTGAAACGTTGCACAGTACAGTATCGCCTAGGTAAGCATAAAAAGTTAAAGTTTGTTTATGTTCGTTTGTTTGTTTGTAGAGCGTAATCTCTAAAATTAGATTCTGAACCAATTTTAGGAATTCCGTCACTAATAGAAAGCTAAAGTATCCCTAAGTAAAATAGGATAAGTAGAGACCAAGCGAGAAAGAAAAAACTGGTTCTTCACCTATATAGTTATGAGGAGACAGATTTTGCATCTATTGTATATTTATAAAGGCGATTTAGATTTTTTCGTATACCAACGTTGACTGTCAATATAAAGTAGGTACCTACATTGATAGAATAGTTAGTTTCTTAAAAACTTTACATTCGAAGAGATGAGAATCATATCTACAGCCAATTTGAGGGTTGTCACGAAGCCGATTCACACGACAAAAGGAAACAAAAATCCGCGGCGAAATCTCGTGCGCAATAAATCATAGAGCATTGCGGAACCAACCCTGACGCGCTTCTCAAACGCTCAAGGGGTTCATGTAAATGTTTGTTTTATTTAATCTAAGTTATACGTTTACGTTGTGATTTTTTTATGTTGCAAAATAATATTGTGCCCTTTATCCTAGTCGTCTTTGCATGTACGTAACTAGCATTTTTTCTTTCTACGAAAACGGTTACGTAGAACTAGTAGGCCGAAGGGGTGTACCTACTATGTTATTTTCTTTCTTTTTTAGTGCCTAGTTAGTAAAATAACCTAAATAACAGTGTTGTAGTAGTAAGAATATTCCCATCTACTAACATCTTCCCAATGACTGACAAAGGTTTATGTTAACTCCAATGTCTAACAAAAAGAAATATTATAAATATGTACCTATACTATAGCTACTGTTTTGAGTATGTAGTATATCAATATTTGGTTTGTAATTTTTAATTAGAATAGAATATACGTATACATAATATTGGAAAATCAACCTTATATCTATTTGCCATTCGCTAACGTCAAGAATATCTTACTATCACAACGAGTAGTAGGTATCTAGATTTTAAACAAATAATTTTTTGTAATGTTTCAGTGAAGAAAAAAACGCAACGTAAACGCATCGAAAAATTTAGTAAACAAATTTAAATTAAGCTGGTATCACTCGAACGACACCGTAACAAGTAACAACTCTACACGACTAGATATCGATGATTAGTGTGCTTGTAAGGCGGCGGGCGCGGAGAGCGCTTTGATAAATAGTCGAGCATTGGCGATAGGCCAACCTCGCGGAATAATCAAATTCTGTGAAGCGCTCGGTGGTGCTCGCTGAAGCCGCGGTGCGGGCCTCACGCAGCCACTGCTGTGTCTTTTATGGATTTCGCTCCCCTAACAAGATGCTTGAGGGTTACGTCGCGGTTGCTTGAATTAAATTGTCGTTGATAAACTCTTTAGCCCGCGCTCTTGTTATTTTATGCCAATTTTTTTTGCTGTTTAAATTTGCCATAATGTTAAAAACTTGACATGAAAAATATACACAATTTCTCGTAGCTTATTAAGTTAGTAGCTAGATACTTAGATGCTTACATAATAATTAGATAGTGCATGCACGTATACCTACATCCTTAGATACTTATTGTTAGTAGAAAAGTTGTGTTTATTTTTAAATACAAGTTCACTGTACCGTGTTTAGGGCTAACAATCTTTATAAATAAAGTGAGCCCATTGCCTATTCATGACCGGGCAGAATTCGTACCCCTCCCCGCTGTCAGCTCGCCCCCGTATCAAACAAGCCCCTTCATGTCAAATACTCCGCGCCCCGCGTCTGTCAAACTCTTCGCCAACGTTTGACAGGGATCCTCCCTCACCCGCGGGGAGGTGGAGTGCCACCTTACTCGGTAACACATAAATAAATTTGAACTTTATTGTCGTTCAATACAGTCGATTACGGTTTGGTTGTATCGAACACCCCGCGCGCCGCGTGGCTGTCAGGAGTCTAGGTGCAGGCGCCACGTCGAATGATGGATGACGTCATGGAAGGTCGGCAGCATCACGCGTCATTCATGTGTACACAGGCGTAAGGGATACGTTTTTCGCGTGACGATATAATATCGGTGATATGCAAATTTGCTGACGGCTCCCGTCGAACTGTATGTAGTACCTAGACAATAGGCGATTACACATCTATAGGTCGGTATGTAATTTTTATGGCCGTGCCAAAGTAAAAAGTACAAATTTAATATAGATAGGTAGGTAGTTATGACACTTTACGCCATTAGAAATAATTATCTGTGGCATTTAAAACAACCACACAAGTTAATTAGTTAGTTAATTTTTAATTATCAATTAATTTACCTATTGTAATAAGCGGTTTTAATTTTAAGCATGCTATATGGACATAAGTAAAAGGATTGTAGTCGGACTTCTGTTTTATTAACACTTTTGTTTTATGTTCGTTAAGACTGTAATCTGTTTTTGTTCTAAATAAATAAACCATGAAATTCGAAACGACGACGCATCGCCGAAAATCGTCACGCACGTAAAGTATTACAAATAACTCAACCGCCAGCAAAAAATGCTCCTGTGTCCGAAGCGTCACCTTAAATTCTTAATCTGCTGAAAGACAGTTACAAATTTATAATAATAATAAAGAGGTAAAGTTTGTGAGTTTGTGAATTTCTGAGTTTGTGACGATGTAACTGTAAGGGTAATCTCTGGATCTACTGAACCAATTTTATAAATTCTTTTACCGATAGAATGATACAGTGTTCCTGAGTGCCACTTTTTACCCAGGAACTTCCGCCGGAACTCCGAAATTACTGCGGGTGAAACCGCGGGGGAATAGCTAGTAAAAGTATATAGGTACGTACTGTATTCATAGTGGGAAAATATGTCTATATAGGTAATATTGAGGTTTATTAGAAATAAATACAATATTTAAAAAAAAAAAACCTAGAAATGTGAATGGTTAACATACTGTATCTGAGAAATAGATAACTACCTACTTGTTGTTGATATTTGTTTCGTATACCTACGTTGGCTTTGCTGTCGTGCCCCGGCGGATTGGTCAATCTCCGTTCATTGTCGTAGCTATAGGTATATTTTGTTAAAACTGTTGACTACCGACTCGAATCGTCTAGTGTGAGGAGAAACTTTTGAAAGTTTATTCACACTATTTTGTGTATTTCTTGCTCTGTAGAAACGAATAAATAAATAAATAAAAAAAAAAAAAATATTGTATCTCGGACACATAAATAATATTAAACTTTAAATTCTATGCCAAGTTATTATGTAACAGTTATTGTTTGTTGAAGTGGGACGGATTAAATAATAATTTTGCGGCGGTTCAGTTCGCGGGCGTAGAGTCTCCCCTGCGGGCTGCGGGCGAGACAACTTGTAAGTATAATGTATACTTTATGAAAATTAAACATTTCAAACGCAGCAATGCCGCCGTGGCGAGGTGTTTGCGAGTTTCGCGTCGCGGTGCGGGGATTACAACTTATTTGCATTACGTAATAGATATACCGCGCGTGAGGATTTGTTCAGATATTAACTTGATCTAAGCACACTCAGCTGAATCTTTACGGTCTCGGAATATTGATTGAAAAATATACCCACATTAATAGTGTCCGGGGAGATACGTCAAGAAGTAGGCAACATTTTAAAACATAAAAAAGAAGTTAAAAACAGCCAATGAATATCCCACGATTTTAGTGACATACCGCCGCACTCAGAGTCGACTTTAATGATTATTTAGTTAAGTATAGATTTTTAAAACAAAACTGCCGCAATCAGAGACGTTTAGTAAATTAATGTTAATTGGCATTTAATGAGATGTAAGTTAATTACTTAAATGCCAATTAACATTAATTTATTAAACTTTACTAAGTAATCATTCAAGTCGCAGCCATTAAAAGATTATTGAATATTTTCTGTTTCACTGTTCGAGTAAACAGAAAAATTCTGATCATTGATAAAATTGATAAAATTCAATAATGGCGCCAATAGCTTTTCAGATGTTTGAAGAAGAAATCTGAACTACAAACATTTTTTGGAGGTTTATAATATACCAATGTTTATTATGGAGATGGACATCTCCAGTCATCTCCATAATATAAGGCCATAATAATATAAATGTTCATACTAATCTGGACTCTACATTATCGATATTGGTATGAGAATGTATTGCATTCAATTGATAAAGTAGATGCTTATTGGTGAGCATAATTATACAATATTTAATCTTCAAGGATTGTTGGTTAGTTTAAAGTGAGAATAACTTTTATAGAGCATATTGTTCGGAATTCTTCACGATATTTTTCCTTTTTTTCTTTTCATGAATAAAACAACAGATCTCTGCTTCTGCCGAGCAACTCCCTCCCACCTTCGATTTATTCGGCGGATAAGAAAACTTCTTTTAAAAATGTAGGTAAAGTTCCCTTTAATATTTTCCTTCTGCTAGCTCTCCCGCGGCTTGACTTTCAAATTATGTGCATTTAAAAATAAAATTTTCCTTTTTTTTTCCTATATTTTTTTCTTTTGTTGAAGCAACAAATGACAAATATAAAAACGTCAAGTTATTTAAGGCAATAAAAAGATTCGGATGGATATCTTAAGAAATGATTTAAGTTTTGTTACCAATGCGTTTTGACAAAATAGGATGTTATTTATGATAATATTATAAATGCGAAAGTAACTGTATTGTCTGTCTATTTGTCTGTCTGTCTGTTACGCTTTCACGCCTTATCGGCTCAACTGATCATGATGTAATTTTGAACACACGTCAGAGGTACAGAGAAGGAGATAGGGTACTTTTAATCTCGGAATCCCCGCGGGAACTCCGAAATTAACACTGGTGAAATCGCATGATATTTTGCATACCTACTATATGCACGTCATCAGGGATACAGAAAAGGACATAGGATACTTTGTATCCCGGTATTTCTGCGGGATCTCCGAAATTTCCGCGGGTGAAACCGCGGGTAACAGCTAGTATGATGTACTTTAGAGTTACTTGGTACTTGGTACTTGCTGAAATTATCTTTGAATCATCAGCTTAGCCACGCTGTTGCAACGTATCACCGTCACGCCACGAGTTATGCATAGTCAGGGCTCATTTGCAATTTAAATGCATCACATTACCCGCCATTATGTGAAAGAAAATAAAAAATATATAGCTAGGTATCTATCAGGTTAGATATCTGATCACTTAAAATAAATTAAGCACTAATTCTCAATGTCTAACAATTACAAACATCTTTATATAATTTAAATTTTAAACGTAAGTGATTTATCGAACCGCCCTATAGCCCCTTAAAATTTCAGCCCTACAAAAGGGTAAAAATGTACTTACGGCTTAGATGCAATCGAATTGATCCAACAGCGATCTATCAAGATCCTAACATGAGTGACACTCTTTAGATAGAGGCTGTGCAATTTAAATTCAAATCCTGCACAAACTCTACCCTTCCTGTAGGTATTTTAACTACAGTTTAACGTTTTACATGTTAAAAGTAAAATTTATTCGTTAAAAATTGTTAGAAATACACTGCCTGTTTGTTCCAGCTAATCTCTGAAACGGCTGGACCGATTTCAACGTGACTATCACTGGCTGATAGCTGATGTTTACAGTAAAACAAATACATTAGAATAATAGGTATAATAATATAAAAATGCGTGAGTTTCGTGGAAACTTGGTAAGGACGAAGTTTTTACATATTAAACTGAGCCCGTTATATCCGTTATGCGTAAACACAGGTAAAAATACAAAAATACCTACTAAAAATTACAGTTGCTTTGTTTTTCCGTAGAGCAGCCGTATGACGCCGTGACGGAAATAGAATTTTTACTCCCATCCGTACCGTGCGATAAAGAACTTCGGTCTTACGCCAGTATCTCTAAGTAGTTTGTGGTCTTATGATATAAGTCCATTACGATGTTACAGGGGCATTAACACCCATTATAATAATTAATAAAATAATGATGAAGTAATGAGAATCATTATATATAATTCCTGTTTTTGAGATCCATCTACTAATAAAATAAATTGTTGGTATAACCTCTACGAGTAGTCGAGTAAAACTTTTTTTTGACGTTGTGACTGATGTTATTATTATAATGAAACAAAACAAATTTTATTCACACTAAGCGGTAACTGCTTGCACGTTGCCGTCACGCGTCATCAAAAGCATTTTATTACCCCTTTATAGTCGCGCCTAAAGAAGTTTTAAAATTGTCGTGTTTAGCGCTCTTTTGAAATAGTAGATAAACCAAGAGTAGCAGGTACCGTAATTATTATATTATAAATAATATTATTACTATGAGGTAGTACTATGGTAGCTATGTAGGTATATGTATTTGTATTAATTCTTTCGGCTTTTACCGAGAAAAAAAAGAGTTTGTATAAATATTCATGTTAGGTATTAGCATGCGGGGCGGCGGAGCCGGGCGGGCGCGGCACGGCAGCGTATGGCTCTCATTATTTTGTCATTTGCCCACAAAAACATCGCGCACCTTCGCGTCGTTCTGTTAGGTACTGGCACCCCGTAGCTGACCGTAAACACCGCACTAACGCCACACCAGGCTCGACACAATTCAATAAGCATTCGATTTAATTTCTCTACGCAGATAATCGACATCATCTCAACAAAGTTCTAATCCACACTAACAGATTTTATAAAAAGATAAACAATGTCAGTTTAAATTTAGGATGATAATCTTTGAAACTACTAAACCAATTCTAAGAATTTTTCCACTGATATAGGAAGCTACCGTAACCAATAAAGTAATTCCAAATTGACGCGGGTAAACTTGCATAAATGTGAAAGTTTGCTCTTATGTTTGTTACCACTAGCTCAGTAACAGCCGAACAGACTTTAATGATTGGTATACTTATCGTTACTTAGCTCCTAGAACATAAAAATAGTAAATCGTATGATAACAGTAAAGAAAGTATTTATTTTTATCCCATGTAAGTCTCTGTTAGATATTTATTATAATACTAGTTGTGCCCCGCGGTTTCACCCGCGTTAATTTCAGAGTTCCCGCGGGAATTCCGGGATAAAAAGTACCCTATGTGTTAATCTGATAGCTATATTATTGTAAAGTTTCATTTAAATCCATTCAGGAGTTTTTGCGTGAAAGAGTAACAAACATCCATCCATCCATCCATCCATCCATACATACTTACTTACAAACTTTCGCGTTTATAATATTATAGTAGGATCGTCCTTTGTTATTCTAATCTTAACTCTATCCACGCTCTGTTGCTGCTATAACAGTTCTATCAGGCGTTTCTAATTTTGTAAAAAAAAAACTCAAAAATAATAATTATTATAGGTCTTAAAAGTTAATACGATAGCTCTACAATTTCAGCTTTAAAGTGAAGTCGAATAATTCCTTTATGGAGAAATTCCAGTTACTAAAATAAAATCGCTGCTTTTAATATCGAGCACAAAAGTAAGTAATGGGTAGAAAGGGGTAAGTATTTAGGATCTTTTCTTTTAAATGCAATGCGATGGTTGTTAAAAACGTTTGCGGGTAAATTTAAAATGCGAAGTTCCCGGCAATTAGTAATCCAAGTGAAATTAAAACAATGAGAGGAGATAGGGCGAAGTGGGTGAGGCACGCAACTCATTGTGGGGCGACCCTAGGCTGGGGAAGAACGGACTTTGAAAACGTTTCTTTATAAAAAGATTTACCTACGACACGACGCATCCAATAATAAATTGCGGATGCAATAGTTCGATTTCGCTTTAAAAATAAGGAAATCATGACACCTGAAGGACGAAATTTTGTTTTTTTTTTAAGGATTTTAAATTTTTAAGAGGCCAGTTTAAATGGACGCAGCTGATGTTGAGATCTAAATTGTTTATTTGATTACGTACGCACTTACCTGATACTTGTCATATTGCCAAGATACAAGGTGCTCCCAAAGAAATACATCTACAAACACCATGATTACTGAACACATGATTATTTTATAGTTTGGACATTATGATTGTCAAAATATTGTATGTGTGGAATATTTTCCTTGAAAATTGTAATATATTTTGGCAAAGGCAAAGCAATATATTTATTTAATGTATCTAAATTTTTTTAACTTAAAAAAATATACAAACTTATTTATATCTACATATTTTATTACTCTTTTACAGTGAAAACCTATACTGTAACAAAAGCGATGCCTGCAGGGAATCAACGCGGTGGACTTACAACATTTAAAGATTATTAGAGAAAACTAGATGAATTTGAGAAGTAGGTATGGTTGATGAAAGAAAGAGATCTACGTTCAGTATTGAGTGAAGAGGGATTGAAGACAAGAAAAGTTAAATCCCGGCTTAAGAAATTGTTGATTTTTTTTTCTTTCTTATTGTAATAACAATAAAAGTACAAATGGCGAACTTAATGCCTTGCGACATTCTCTACCAGTTCTCTGTTCTCAATTATATAAAAAAACTTTCTCTCTGACTCAATACCGCTCATGCATTGAAACTACTGAAGCAAGAAACAAAATATTGCACAACATTTATTTTGTAATATAGGTAAGCTAAGAAAGGATTTTTGGAAGTGGGAAGAGGGGTGTGAAGGTTGTATAAAAGAAGCCTTAATTTTTAAATTTGTCCTGCGAATCGGTACCAATATACCTATTCAGGCTTTTATTTTCAAATAGAGAAACACATATTTCTAGGTTTTTGGTAAATAATACCTTAGGGTAAAAAGAGTGACGCGCGGGTAGAACCGCGTGAGCCAGCTTATTATAGGTAGTATATAAGGTGCCAATATTCAGGTTCGACGGCGTTTTATCTTGAAGTGTTGAAACCTTTGAAGGGTTTACGGGCAATCAACGCGCCAGATAAGGTCCCGAATGATGTCGCTCAGACGCTTCCTGTCTGTTCGAACAATCGGCGGAAGGAGGTCTTAAGATAGCACAATATACCTATATGCCTAAGTATTAACATCTTGGTACAGTCGACCACAAAAACCAACGGCGAATAGCACAGATTTCTTTATAAAAACACGACATGATATCTCTACATTTAATAGTATAAATAAAACAAAGTCGCATCTCGCTGTCTGTCTGTCCCTACGTTTGCGTAGATCTTTAAAACTACGCAACGGATTTTCATGCGGTTTTCACTATTAAATAGAGTGATTCATGAGGAAGGTTTTTATTTATATTTTATTTTGGAACTCCCGCGGGAACTCCGAAATTATCGCGGTTAAAACCACGGGGGACAGCTAGTTATATTATAGATTATAATTAGATTATCAGTCTGAATCAGATCACAGCAAACAAGGGAGATTTGCTAAGACTACTCGGCACCTGCGAACGCATGTGGCCAAAATTTGGCTTGATGTAAAAAGCCGCCGTCAGTCGGCAGGTGTCATACGTCCACGTCGCATCTCTCGATTTTTGAGAAAATGCCGTGTTGTTCTGTGATTGTATTGCAAAAATACAAGCAGCAAAGTGAACTACGTGATCTGGCATCTCATTTCACAAGTATTACAATAATTAGTTTTTCTTCTTTAAAACCGAAAAATATTACTTTGTTAATGTGGAAACATAATAAGGTGTCTAGTAAATTATATTTATTTATTTATTTATTTATTTAACAATTAATGCACACAGGACAACAAAAAAGGAAAAAAAGTATAAAAGTAATCATGTACAAGGGTCATGCTTATTCCATGTGGAATTTCTTCCAGCAGATCCGCTACAGGAAAAGAGAAAAGAATAGGCTGATCTGGTGTGCATCTGTTCGATAGGTACAATACAATAATAATACAATAATAATAAAATAATAATACAATAATAATATACATAATACATAATACAATAATAATAATAATATACATACATACATATATCGTGACGAACGATATATTCATTGCGTGCTCAGTGAAAGTTGGTAAATGAAGTGCTTTGTCCATTGGCGCAATGTATTTGAATGTAGCGATACTCATAATACGATGACGTTCGTGTAGTACGGCCGCTGTTGCCTGCCATGAAATAGATAACAGGTGGAGTAGTGCCGTTTCAATGTGTGCTATGTTCAGGGAAAATAAAGTACGCGTAGTTCTGTTGTGTGCGCGTCAATAGCAAGGCTGCGTTAAATGTGTGTGTGCAGTGTAGCATTATTTTACGCCTGTAGTTGTGGGAGTAGCGGCGATACCCGGGTCCGATACAATTTTGCGCCTTGTGGTAAATCTCCCTTGTTAGCTGTGATCTGAGATTGTATCATCAATATGAAAAATACTACTATTTTTCATATTGATGATACTAAGTCGACTCTATAAATGAGATGCAGAACACCCCGAAAAGTGAGGTTAGGTTCGTACTGGGCCCTTATTCACTATAACCAACAACATTTCTTGCCAATAACGCGCATCCCAAACCTACAATCCCAAACGCTCCAGATAATAAAATATTAAAAATTAATATTATGTATTTTTTTTAATTGAAACTTCGTTGAGCACGAGGGATAAACATTTTTGTGGCGTGTTATCTCAACGCGATGCAATGAGATAACACGCCACAAAAATGTTTATCCCTCGCGATGTTCATAGTGAATAAGGGCTCCCTGACCATGAGACGCGAGCCGAGCGAGCATAGCAAGCGTGCCGCGGCAGCGACATAAATAGTAGCTTTGTTTAGTAGGGCTCCGTCGACTATTTTATAAAAGACAAAATTTGATCTTATGAAAAAAAAAAAATGTTTATTACTTCAACCAAACCAAACCACTTTTACTGAATGAAGCGTCAATTACAATAATTTCGTTTCATGCATTTTTCACGCTGACTGTAACGTGTATAGGTAATATGCATTATTTCTATTACCTACTTACCTAAAGAGTTCTTTAATTTCTGCTTTTTCAAAAAATTTACGCTGAAAATGTTTCTAAAATACTTCATTAAAAAAAGCAACAGAAACGTAAACTAGGTACCTACGTATATACTATTTTTTGATAATACTTCTGCAACATTTTAATTTTTTAACAAAAAGTACAATGGACACAAATAGACACAATTTCTTTTTTATTCACGTTTTTGGCACTTTTTGTATCTACTATTATATAAGTCTGAGGTAATTTAATCGTATCAAAACAGTTGTCCTTGTATTTAGCAGTGTCATCGTGTAATATTTCGAATGAGACATCCATAAATTTCCCATACACAAATCTGGGGATCGTCGTCATTGTCTCTCAGAAGTTCGCGGGGTGAGTGTGGGGGTGAGGCGGTGACGTCACCAACGTCATCAGCTCACAACCAGCTCAATTGACGCTGTCTCGTGTCTTCCCGGTGTGTATAGTGATGATGTTATGTATTGGCTGTATTGCACAATGTTATCTATACTAATATTATAAAGAGCAAAAGTTTGTGAGTTTGTGACGTTGTAGGGGGTAATCTCTGAACCGAACCAAAGCGATCTTCTTTCACTTATAGGAAGTTACAGTGATCCTGAGTGTCATAGGGTACTTTTTATTCTGGAATTCCCTCGGGAACTCCGAATTTACCGCGGGTAAAACCACGGGGGAAGCTATCTCTGGAGCTACGGAACCGATTTTGAAAATTCTTTCACTTATAAGAAGTTACAATGATTCTGAGTGACATAGGGTACTTTTTATCCTGGAATCCCCGCAGGAACTCCGGAGATTGTGAGGTTGTAATCTCTGGATCTACTGAACCAATTTTGAAAATTCTTTCACTTATAGGAATTTAAATTGATCCTTAGTGACAAAGGGGGCACTTCTTATTCCGGAATTCCCGCGGGAACTCTGAAATCATCGCGGGTGAAACCGCGAGGGTCAGCTAGTAACGTATTTTTTCCAAGTTACATAAGTAACTGAGTCAATGGAAGTGACGCGCATGAAGTGGGTAACATTTGATTACATTTATTTATTCACTAGCTGTGCCCCGCGGTTTCACGAGCGTGAGTTTCGAAATTTCCCGCAAGAACTATTTTTTCCAAAATAAAAGTAGCCTAAGTTATAACATCCCCTATCTGCCAGTGATAGTCCCATTAAAATCGGTCCAGCCGTTTCAGAGATTAGCTGGAACAAACATACAGACAGACAGACAAAAAAGTTATTTTTTATGTAAATACTTACCGTATAATACTGCCATCTGCATTAGTAAAAACTTGTTAATTTGGAATTACAAACAGACACTTATGTTTTATTTATATGGACTACTTATACCTATGTAGATGTCAAGACAGTAACACTTCTTATTTCCATACGAAGTATATTACGTTTTTTTTTTAAATACATGAAAGTTAAAGAATATCACAAACCTATAGGTATTTACATAATTCACTAATAATTTAAATCTACATCAATAATAATTATAACATGCGGTTTTCAGACTAAGCTGCTTGTCGTGGAAACCAACCAATAATGTAAATAGTCCAAATCTACTCATTAATTTGTAGTACCTACTTAACAACAAATTGTGAATTTTAAAAGTCTTATCACATATGTTGCAGTAGGTATTTACATAAATTCGACATAGGTAGCCAACCGCGAGGAATATTCAGTATTCACTCACTCGCCAATATGAGCTAGCGTCACTCTATCCTGTCACATGTCTCACTGAAGGAAGGTGTAGCATGGAACATCGTTTATCATTCGGCAACGTAAGCATCGCAGCGGAGACGTCGCCAATATACATCGACCGCACTAAAATCATGATACTACGAAAGGAAATCATGCAACAAAAGTACCTATACCTACAGTTTTATTACTAACTTGCTGTTCCCCGCGGTTTCACCTGCGTTAATTTCGATGTTTGCACGGGAATTCCGAGATAAAAATACCCTTATTATGTGACTTAGGGTACTTTTTATAGGCTATGTCCTTCTCAGTATACAACGTGCATGCAAAATTTCATGATGATCGGTTGAGTTGTTAACGCGTACCTAACAAACAAACAAACAAAAACCTCACATTCGCATTTATATTAAAATTAAGACATTTGAATCCCAACAATGTAAGTACAACACTGCCTACCAACAGGGACAATATTAAATAGATATTTTTAGCAGTAAAACTGACATGAAATGGAAATTTCATCCTGTATAAACAAATATACGACCATCCATGACAATACCTACTTATAATATCATTGACGACAATAAACAAAATAGAACCGGTAGATACGTAGATATATAACCTTGATTTTCATACCCATTAATCTGCTTAAGCACTTGTGTTATATGTATAGGTATCAACATAAAGTTATTATTAAAATTCCACATGTATACCTACCCATGAACCTATGTTTATCTAAACATAATATCATCGTAATTATGTCACGTAGGTATAAAGTTATTTTCAATTCCGGCTATTTTTGCTAATGTTTGCCGGATGACCTCACAACATCAATGCTGTAAACACATAAAGACATTCGTGTAATTGTTTTAATGACAGACCATTGTTGTGCCAATCGGCATGATATCTTCTTTTATTTAAAATACCATTACGGCGTACAGAGGGCGCTAGTTGGACGATTATGCGAGATTTTTATCACAAAACCACTGTATCATTGTGAGATAATAATGGCGGATGACAATGTATTATTCGAGGTTATTCATACTAACGTAGGCCCGGCCCGGCAATCTCAGCGGGACTCCGAATTTTCCCAAAAAGGGATCTCGGCACAATTGGATTTTTGGTTAGAAAACCGGAATAATACAAACGGGTATCGTCCTGAAATCTCTGATTTGAATCGTTTCAACGGGGCTTTTCTCGGTGTGAATTGGCAAAGATGCTATTTTTCCCGCGTTTTCGCCGAGTCACCGCCGCGGATCAGATACACCAGACTGTATAAATTCGATAGAGTCTTGCCAAAACATGGGGTCATAACCTTTGGTATTAAATATATGAAACTTCTATAACACACGTGTAAGATATAGTTGCTTATATTGATTGGACCTCTGAAGTTAGGTAGGTATGCCTACCTTAGTCATTATCTGATAACCTGATAACAATATCATCAACAGTGTCTAGGTATTATAGTAGTTAGAGTGTTTATTGATTGAGTCGATAAGAATAAACCATAGTAACACTACCTATACTAACCATAATGACGTATTTAAGTACTTTTCCTTTAATTAACTAGTTTTAATCTACCACGAAAAAAAGAACAGGATGTAACGAACTGTGATTAGTTTACACTTTTAGTCAGATACCTATAGCAATATCTGCGAATAGCGACTGCTACCTATTCGAAATCCAAGAGGTAAATAAAGGCTTTGTGTTTCCCGAGGCATGTGTGTGCGCATTAGGTTTATCTCCATCCTTGAGCGGGCGCCGCACAAAAGCCTCTCTCAACTGGGGTAAATCCGGGCTCTGCGATTACACCACACTTATATATCTGAAATCGGAACGCGTTGATTTCATATGCGTACCTATGTAATTTATGAAGTCATATAATATACATTTTCCTTAAAAACCTACAATCAGCCAACTAGAAAAATGATAATATATTTATTTATTTATTTATTTATTTAAACTTTATGCACATCATGGTACAAAAGGCGGACTTAATGCCACAGTGGCATTCTTTGCCAATATTCAAACAAACATTTGCATATTTCGTGCTTGTAATCTCTTTATAACTTTAAGGTAGGTTCGGGCAGTCGGCTTGTGGCTGCAGCTATAGTTTTAGCCACTGATCAATGATCATCCGATACGTAATCCTTAGGATTGTTGTTAGGTAATTTATTTTTATAATATTTTTGAATTTTCTATTTACATACGTCATTAGCTCAGATCATGATACCTAGCTATATTCGACACAGTCAGTCACGTTTGAAAGACATAAAAAGATATTGGAATGTACCTCCTTTGAATTTACAAAGTTCTTACCGCACTCAGAATCCATGAAGTTTTGCGAATGTGACATCCCGTGAATAAACTTCTTCAAACAATTACTGTTCTAGGAAACGGCGAACGCATAGACCATAGCTAACGTGTGAAAGAGGAACATAGAAACCGAGGAAATACCATAAACTACAAACAGTATCGATACCGTTAAGATTATTCCATTATTCAGATGTGCGCTAAAGCTCGAGTCAGTCGTGTTGTGCTGCGTTTAAACTGTGAGAGTCAATAGATAAATATGATCGTAACTTTCCAAAATCTACACCTGTTACCCATATAATGTAGGTACCTACTCTAAAGAATTTATTATGTCTGTATGTAAGATGAGTTTTTTTTAATAGAATAGTTTTATTCCAGCAAGTAAAAGAGTTCCTGGAAAAACCCCAACACACGTCGGTTTTGCTAAAATTATTGAAGCTTAAAAGTTTGATCCATTGAATCTAGCGGCTGAAAATCGGACCTCTATAGTAATCCTATTTTTTTCAATGACTATGACTTTCGACACATTGCACCATAACTTATGTACCTAACCCACAGTGCTCAATATCGCAACTTAAGTTAAAAATATTCAACTACTAGCTGTTTCCCGCAGTCTTACTAGCATAAATTACCATGTTTCTGCGAGTATGCTGGAACATAAACTATCCTATATCCTTTTATGTACCCCTGACAACGTATATCTACAAAATTTCATAATGAACGGTTGAGGAGTTAAGGCGTGAAAGCGTAATAGACAAACACTTGACTCACTTACCTATTTATACAAGTGATTTTCAAATAGCTCTTGCACAGCTGTACCCTTAGGCAATTTGACAATCTATGATCTTCAACCTTCAATTACTTGAAAGTCTAGTGGACAAGCTAGTCGTGAGACGAGCGTTTAAACTACACGTAAACGCAGCATAGAGGCTCGGCGGCTGTGAATGATGCGAGCGGCGATGGTCAAAGCCTAGGCGTGACCTCAGAGGCGTGAGAACGCTGGAGTACCGCCCGCGTTGGACTGCTCCCCCTCCCGCCCGCGCGCCCCGCACACACCCGCGGGTCACGATGTTGTACCGTGTGCTATATTACTATTTCGTGATAAATATAGTCTTATTTATGTAAATGTTTCAGTTTATTTACTGAGCCGTCAAAAACGTTCCAAATGGTTTCATAGGATTTGATATTGGGTACGGGTATCAAATTACCTATGAGTTTTTGCTACACACTTACCAAGCTGACTGTATTTTTATGTATTTCCAAACAAGGCGTTAGAAAATGCTTGTAAACCATGTTGTAAACTCATAAAATTAGGTAGGCCCGACCGAAATTTTTACCATCCCTCTTTCAGACCTGTTTGCAAAAGTAATTTTTAGGATACGTTTTATAGCAATATAGGTCGCCTCATTGTACGTATCCATATGTTTCTGTGTTTTATAAATATTGTGTCTTCTACTGTGTGTGCAATAAAGTATATTTGATTTGATTGGATTTGATTTGAGCAATTAAACTCTTCTCTTTTGCCTGTTTATTACCTAACTATAAAAGCTTTGTGTCATACACAAAAAAAATATATAAATTTAAAAAGGAAATGGTCGTAATAAATATTGAATCAATCATTTTCCTTACCTTGTAACCATTCTTTTGAAGTAATGTAATGGAACCTTTAATTCTATTAAACGCTGTCCGACCTCATTTGAGGGGGTTAATGCTCGCACCGCGAGTAATATTGATGGCGATCATACGTCATCGCCCTCCTAATCAACCGCCAAATAGTAAAACAAAGTTATGGCCTATACAAAGGCTTAAAAGAAAGTTCGAAAATCATTGACTACGGCCAGTTTCAATTACAAAAAAAATAAACATGAAACAGTGTACCTATATTATAATGTACTCTGTCTCATTATCTCGCAGCTTAAATCCTACATGTACCTGTGTATTTGTCTCTTTTTAGTGTCGCTTTTTCGTCACATCTAGTTTCAAATCACAACACAACATGCAGTTTTCACTTCAAAAGGTGTGTCTTACTAGGCCTAGGTATCACGACGTGCACGCATAAGAAGTGATTTTTTTTTAAACACGTCTTTATATCCCCTGTGGTTCACCCGCCTTAATTAATTCCAGCGGTAATTCCAGGACAAAAAGTCCTTAATTCTTTCTCTGTAGGTAACCTTGACAACGTGTATGCATAATTTCATGACGATCGGTTGAGTAGTTAAGATGAGAAAGCGTACCTAACAAACGAACAAATAAACATTTGCATTACTTTGATTACCTACCTACCTACACAGAATTTCTCCTCAAGCTATCACCGACTTCTATTTCTAATTCGATCGAGAATTATCTCAAGCATTCCAATAATCAGCAAAAAAGATTACATTAACTATCTATTTTTTTTACTCATTCATGAGTTCTACGAGCTATTTATCATTGCATGAAACCAATATGCTCGCTCACTCCGCACCTGACTTTAATTATAGGTAATACATGGATGAAAAATACTTTATAAGAATGCAATTTGGCATATTTACGGGTCAGGTGATTCTTTCACCTGTCGTTTTTTTATGTTGTGTGCAAAAAGCTCTGCCAAACAAACTCATGTTGCTAATGTAAAATAAGGCCTAATCTGTACAAAGATCTAACTTGCCGAACCGTTCCAAACCACATGATTTCTCTGAAAACTTTTTGTTGTTTTTTTTATTTTAGTTTCACTTCCTGCTCTTGTATAGGTATACCTACCTATACTGGTATATCCATTTTTCTATTTCTTTAGTATTTGTGATTACCACCAGAATTCTTCACTCCACTAAAATACCATACCTGGACAAGGGTCAACTGCATTTAGCTTAAATTTCAGTAGTAGATATTTACTGTTTTAGTACTCAACAAACGAAAAAGAACTGTATAACATCCGTAAGACAATTAAAATATTTCTATCATCAAATTAGTTATGTGTCAAAGGTACAAATCGCATGAAATGTTTTTTGAGCAACAAACGTAAAATGATAAAACGCCGACAAGAAATCATAACGAATGTGACCGTGACGGCGCTGCGTATCCGCAAGTTGAATTTAAAAAAATCGTGAAATCTTGTATCCGGGTCCCTTCTATAAAATAAAGTATTATTTTGATTAAGGCAAATCTTAGTTTGGATTCTTTTTTATAATGAATGCATTTTTTAATGTCAAAGTTTTATCATTAAAATCGCGACGTAAAACACTTAAAGTATATTTTTATTCATTAAAATTACCTTTATAGGTACCATGGTACCAATGAATATTCTTATCATTAATATTAATAAAAGCAAAAATCGATAGTTATCTTTGGCTATAAATCAAATAACAACTTTACTGTGCATGCATGCAAAATATTGCAGCAAGAATAATTATTATTAGATAGGTAACTAGATATTATTTGTAATAATTTTATTAGAATAATTTAGAAATATTTATTTTGCTTTTATAAACACGATGGTACAGCAGTTGTGAACGGATAACACTCCAATAACATTGTGTTGCATCTATTACGTAGATATTGCAGTTATATACAGGTTACAAAAGGAATAATATATGGAATATTAATTATGAAGTGCTTGATTAGGTACGAGTATTTTCATCAGATATAGTGTCTTAAAAAGCTTTAACTTGACTCGATAGATCCCTAAAACCGTTGACCACGGGTGTTAATCATGTTAGTGCCGGTCGCTAGACAAATGTGTTGCTTGACGGTTCACGTTTTTATTTTATTATCTTACTAGTGGTTCCCCGTGGTTTCACTCGCGTACATTTAGAAGATCCCGCGAGAGTTTCGGAGTTTAAAGTTCCTGTATCCTTTTCTGTGCCCCTGACAACGTGTAGTACGCAAAAATGGTTGCAGTTTTAGTCGCGTTTATTTCGGAGTTCCCGCAGGAATTTCGGGGATAAGCCCTGTATCCTTTTCTGTATCCCTGATCAGTTGAGCCGTTAAAGCGTGAAAGCGTAACAAACAAACATATTCACTTTTGAATTTACAATATAAGTTAGGATACCATATCTACGTAACATTTAATCCGGGTTTTTACGAACACTTGTCGGACTGCGGCCGGCTTATTGTATGGGTACGTAGGTGTCAATATTTTGTCACGAACTCCATTTGTTTGGCGACGTGAACTAATGTGGTCATTAATTTGTTTCTAACGAAATTAAGTGAGTGATGCGGACGTGCTATGATGTCCTTTGACTGACATTTTTATATGATGAGGACATTAATTTCAGACTCTCGCATATTGTAGGTACGTAGATAAGTATATATTCAAGTAGGAAATATTCAAGTTTAAATAGGTATAAATAAGTAGGTATGTGATAGGTATTAATTATCCGTGTCTTTAAATATGTAGGTAATAAGATATTAAAACATACCTATTATTAGTTATAGCTGTCCACCGCGGTTTCACATGTGATAGTTTCGGAGTTCCCGCGCGAATTCCAAGATAAGAATACCCTATATATTCTGTAGCCCTGACAACGTGCAATATGCAAAATTAAATGTAAATTCACTCTCGTTAATTTCGGAATTCCCGCGGGAATTCCGGAATTAAAAGTACCCTATGTCCTTTTCTGTACCCCTAACAACATTTATGCAAAATTTCATGGCTGATCGGTTGAGCCGTTAAGGCATGAAAGCGTAACAGACACACAGAGTTACTTTCGCATTTATAATTTAGTAGGGATACGTAGATAAAGCTTGTAAGTTTGGATGTAGATTCTTAAAATTAGATTAGATATTCTTAAAATTTACGCGGGTGAAACCGCAGGGGAACAGTTAGCTGTAATAATTTTATAAATTTATTGTGATAGAGGTGCGTATTGTATATATAAGGTGAACAGTTACTCTCTACGAAGGTAGAGACGGTAGAATTTGGAGCCCAATATTTTAATTGCGACCACGGACGCCACGCCCCCGGTCACGCGAGATCGCGTTTCGTAACGCGATCATATTGGAATCGAAAAAATAAAAAAATTGGTAGGTACTAGGTACCTACTAAACAAAAAGTAGGTAGGTAACGAAAGTAATATTAATGTGAAAACATTTGTGATTAGTTTTAAACAATAAGGATAGAAATAAGAAATTAAGTTAATATTTGTGCCTTTGGCAACCAAGCAACAATAAAAGAAACACTGCATTTTTCTTTGCAATCGAATCAGTATAAAAAAGTATAACTCTTCTAAAAACATGTGTCACCAGCCAGTTGCCAATATTACCAACTATTCTGCATAGTTTAAGATCCATATTTTACCGTCGTTGAAAGTTATTTGCCATACTAAATTGGTACAGAGTAGGTATAAATCACTCTGTATAATATACATTAAAAAAAAAAACAAATTTTCAACTGTTTGTATCCATCTTTATCATGATTGGGTTCCAATCGACCAATCGTAGCCATCGATACCTGTTCCGATTCGATCGTTTAAATTATCGGACCTCTAGAGGAGCTTCCTACGTTCCACCAGCTATAAATTTAATTCGAACTCGGTATAAAAAGATACAATTTTTTTTTATATCCAATAGGAAAAAGTTTATTAAAGTGGATGTATACGGTATACCTCTATAATATTATAATAAAAAGTGGTTTAAAAGCGTTCTATAGCCGCACTCACCCGCTGTGGGCGGATGACTACAGGCCCAACACATTCTTTTTTCTTTCATAACCACCACCGTCCACAAATTTACATACCTCTACATCCGTCTTGTAATATAACCGTGAACAAGTCACGACTGAATGGCATAGTTATCCAACTCAATTGTTAAGTTTACATACTAACTGTTATTTTCGGAATTTTCTCAGGAACTCTCAAGAAATAAATAAATTAAGAAGTTTTGGAAACCACCTCTTACAAACAAACTTTTTGTCTTTATAATATTATAGTATATAGATGTATAAGAAAATACTAAATACTGATTTTAGTGACTTTTTCAAAACTAACGGTATTTCCATACAAAAAATTAACCCCTCTTCCCTCCTTAGAAGTCTAATTTTTAAAAACACTTTCTTAATACCTATGGGACATAGGTATTAAGAATAGTTGTCCACATTATAAAAAGAAGCATTCAACCTAGAAACTTTTGCTGTGTATAGATAACTCAATCAGACAGTCAGTTAGGCCATACAATGTTTTAATGTATCTGTGTAGGAGCTTTTTTTTAATGTATCTGTTCTTCAAGTAGGTATAACATACAAATAATTGTAGGTACATAACCCGCGATATTTGGCTTTTGTTTCGAATTTCTTCAATACAATTTTCTTTGTTCGCAAGCAGTAGGTACATAATTTACCAATTAAATCGATAAACGTACAAATCATTGCTTCGGCCCGAGGAACCGAGTCAGCTTGAGGTAAAGACTGATGGTAGAAAATTATAGATAATTGGCCGATTATGGAGTCGGTGGTAGGCGGCACCACGGGCCGCGGCTCGACTCCGTGCCTCCAGACGACGTAATGTACTTATTATAAATGGAAGCAGACATGTAATAGCATCGATTTCGATCCTGGATTCAGCGAGGCTTATTATATTAAGTGGAGACGGTATACGAATTTGGTGACGGCGTAATCGTCCGTAATCACAGTGTGGAACGTCGGCCGATGCAAAGTGGACGGGGCCGGCTCCTACAAGAGTCACTTAGAACTATTTTACTTATCAATTTCACAAATGGCCGTGTCATTCTGTCTATTATATGACTATACTTATATAGTTTCAAATAACTATAGCTAGTTCAGACGAATATACCTATCTACCAGCTAAAATTGAAATCGTTAACAGTATTTTAACTAATTAAAGTCTCTACACTCAGAATTTAAATTTGGACATATTATGTAATTATCGTAAATGTCACTTACGTTATATTTTTTAATTTAAACTATTTTAGTCCAAATGAAAACTCTCCCATCATCTCAACCTAAACAAAATTTATTTCTTATTCTCTCTTATCCTTAGCATGTTGTTTTTGTTTTGACTGTTTTAATTGTTGTTTTTGTATTTTATTAATGGATATTATAAAAAAAATGCTCCACGAATTTAAATTAAATTTTATTGGCATACTAGGCAGCTTTATGTTAACCTGTGAAATACTATTTCGCAACACCTAAAAGGTTCCATTAGAAAACACAAAATCCTGCGAGTGAAACCACAGGCAAGAAAGAGCTGGTAAGTAACAAATAAGAAAAAATAGAGCAGCAAAGTAAAAAAGGAGAGTTTACCTCTAAAAAAAGATCTCTAATATAGTTGAAAAGGTAACCTCTCACGGCTTTTCCTAAAGGGTCATCCCTTTATTTCTCAACAATCGCTCGGAAATTGATATTGATGCGGAAAGGGCAGGTTTTCCATAAAAATAGGGTTTATTTGAATAAAGGATGACCGGTCCGTGAGGGAGCGGACGTGTAGACGAGATACTTAATAAGATTGTCTCGTTCCACCCTTTCAGAGAGGAGTGATGCGTGGCACCAACGGTAAAACGCTCGTACGACATTTTTTGATACTGAGGTTTATAGTTGCCTATAATACCATATGGAACGTAGGTACCATTTGAAATGTACCTAGGTAGAGTTCTTTTATGTATGGTTCCAGTATTTATTACTAAATGTAGTTACATACCTTCAGTTTTGTTTTGTTACGTATAGTTTGAGTTTGTATCACATTACTTATCGTCGCTGCGCGTGCGAATCCGCGTAAGAGCAACTTGTAAAGTCCGCGTATTTGCTTTTTGACAGGAGAAGGAAAACACTTAATATCTCGGCGATTTCAATTCATATTGCCGACTGAACTTAACAGATTGTGCTTTACAACTTTCTTTATTGGAAAATAACGTAAATTTACCCGTAGTTTTCTTAGATTTTGTACAAAGTCACTTATTTGAACTTTGCGCGTTTTAATGTTACGCGGTATTTACAAATTGCTCTTACGCGGATTCGCATGCGCAGCGACGTTATGTAGACTGTGGATAAGTATAGGTTAATTTGTTTATTTATTGCATACCTACATATTTTAAAGTACCTATCCACGTTTGACTTGTAAGAAATAACCCAGACTACTTACTTACCTAGTCTACAGAAAGTTTTGATACGATTCGGCCAGATTTTAAACCGATTCTCTGACGCCTTGAACCTTAGGATAATTGAGGTAATTCTTTGCTATACATCAAATAATGTACCCTTGGAACTAATTTGAAATTCAAAACTTAATGAACCTACAAAGGAGCTTAATGGACAAAGATTCACTAAAATAAAAATATTGACGTCACCGGAAGATATATCGACGAATAATAGGCGTGACATTACAGGCACGTCGGTCACCCCCGGGGAATAGAACCCGGCACCCGACACATGGCGAGCTTGTACTGGCCACGGCGAAATTAGTTTTACCCCATTTCACGGAAGTTTGTTATGCCGTAAGCTTAAAATACCAATGAAACAAAAGTACCGACTCTAATAAAATATTATGGAAATTTTGTCAAACATAAAGGCAAACAAAATTCTGTTTATTTAACGATATTGGGAAACGTTATATACTTTGTACATGTGGTATAATGTTTTGTGTATGTAGGTAGGAACTACCTACCTTTATATCTAATTTTAATATAAGCTTTGATCAACTTCAAAGTTCCATAATATATGTATTTATCGACAGAATCTTTCACAGTATTTTATAATAAATAATATGTAATACTAGTTGTGCCCCGCGGTTTCACCCGCGTTAATTTCTGAGTTCCCGCGGGAATTCCGGGATAAAAAGTATCCTATGTGTTAATCTGATGTATAAGCTATATTATTGTAAAGTTTCATTTAAATCCATTCACTAGTTTTTGCGTGAATGAGTAACAAAAATCCATCCATCCATACATTCTTACAAACTTTCGCGTAAAAATTATAATATTAGTTGGATTTAAACTCTATGATTAAATATTTATTTAAACAAAAGAGCAGAATACTATTAAAAATATAAATTATTAAAAAACAATTAGTAAAAAACAATAAAATATTTAATCAAATACTGTAGGCACAGATCCAACATTCGGCGCCAGACCCTCTACAGAGTGGATATTACCATTTTTTTAAAAACTTAAATTAGGTACCTACTTACTTAAAAACTTAAAAAACAAGACATTGCAAGGCTCAAAAAATAACACTTTAGTGCTTAGATTAAAACAAAATTGTGAGAATAGTTTATGCTCATTATTACCTATACCGTTTTTATCTCTTTTGGTTAACTGAATATATTATTTTACTTGTCATAAAAAGTTGACGAATCCTAGTTGGATAAAAGTAGCTAATATATGCAAAAACGGAATTATGTAAGTAATTAACAATTTTACTAGGAACTATAAAAATTACGCTTTCTCTTCAGACCTTGCTTGGGGTGAACTAGCAACTCTCTGTAGCGGTATTTCACGAGTACCTACAGATCTAATATAGGTAGATACCTGTTTCGGCTGTCATCAGTGTTATGTGAGTATCTACAGCAAGCAGAGTAATATTTTTTTCATTTCATCGCTTACTATAATAATACGACAGTGTCAAACGGGCTATTCATCAACTGACAGGACTATTTAAATAGAAATATCTGTATCGAAGTTTCCAGTGTTGACTATGAAAAGGATGTGCGTGTCAGCGTGGTGTTCGTCAAAGTTGAGCAAACAAAGAGCGTGTTTACAGCGCGGCTCTATTGACGCCCGCTGATAACTCAATTGGAAACAGCTCGTTAGAGAAACACTAACGAAACTTTGTAATAATAATATAAAATAACACTACCTAGGTAAAGGTACACACCAATCCACGAAACGTAAGTTTTATAAGTATAGGAAAACACAAAACTCTAACAGAAAGTAGTCATTGATGCCCAGTGTACTTAACGCCTATACCTATACCAACCTACGTCTCACAAATAATTATGTGTTTCTTTCGCTTTATTTACAAAGAATTTCATAAATGTTTGTTTATCTACAACAAACGTGTTATTTTGGTGTAGTCAAATAATGTTTTATTGATCTACATTAGTGCTACTAATGTCTTAATCTCGTAGGCTTTTTCACATTATTTATAATGAAAGTTATTACTTACCTATTGAGGTGTGAAACAAACGGTTCTATAGAACTGAATTTGTAATACCAAGTACCAATATGTAAAAACCTTTATAAGTCTACTTCACGATGGCAACACTTATGCAAAACGGGACAAAGTATGCCCCTCATATCATTAACATTGTTCGAACTTCATCAAACAATGGAAACGCCAAAATGTATTTAATTACTATCGAATACGGTTCAAAATTAGATGTATAAAAGTTGGAGTGAGAGCAAAGAATTGACATGTACACCGCAGTTCAATTAGGCTAATGGGATAGGGCTCAAAGGGATTAAATTAATTAGTAAGAAAGTTTCGCTCCATTTCGTAACTCCGCCTTTGTTTGTCAATACATCCTGTGTAATATGTCTTAAGTTTTTTTAAACTTATTACCAAATTAAATTCTTTCCGGATGGCTAAGTGTTTTTTAATAAAACTAAACTGGTTCCAGTGGCTATAACAGTACGTTCACATAATTTTTTATAGTCAAATGCGTCAATATTTTTGAAATCTTATTTTCCTTATTTGTTAAGTTTGTCTATGCTTTTCTTTCATGCTGAAACGTACGGACGTATTTAGATGAAATTTGGAATGGATATACCTACATAGTTCCTTAGATGAATGATTGGTCTCCGCTGCGCTGTTGGAGCGCAATCATTATCTAAGCATAGTTCATTATACTTATTTGGAAGTAATATATGATATTTTTTTTATCCCGGAAATCTACTAAATAAAGTAGATACATTAAAACTAATTTCGAAATAAAAACTGATTTCGCTCGCTAAATTTGGTTCTAATTTTATAATGCAAGCAAGCACTATACGGAAAAGGTTTTATAGAAATACTAAAAACTTTCAATTCTCATTATCATAAAATTTCATTTGGCTAAAGATCATAAGAAAAATTTATTCAGATTATTTATTGTTCTTTTTATTTAAAAAACCTTTTTCTCCACCCAAACAATTTGTCTTCCTTTTACCCGTATAGGAATTTCTAAATAATAGCAAAGGGAACATTATACCTCTGCACCGTTCGTTTTCAACGAGCAACAAAATACCAAAGGCTGCATCGTAAAGCGCTCGCGTAACACCTAATTAACGATATTAAAATACATACACCACCGCAAAGGAGCATCGCAAACATTGCATTCACACGTTGTTAGCCATAAAACGCAAGCGGTACCCCTCCTTATTTATACGAATGAGAATTTTAAATTAACCGTGTAAAGTGTCCCTAGTTGAGAGAGGACGCTGCCCCGGAGCGCAACCCGAGGTATTTTGGCGTGTTTCACTCATCCGTTAGATTTGATAATATTTCTTAACAAAAAAAAACGAATTGAAATTTAAAACTCAAATCAAATTAAATTTTCAAGGTACAACAGGTTTAGGTAGGTACAGGTTTTTGACAATCTCTTCCACATCTCTCGTCTAATCGCTCGTAGTTGAGAAAAAAAAGATGACTTCATAACAAAGACTAATTTTATATGGGCACTAAAAAAAGTTGTGAATCAGTTCTTAAGGTGAAGATGACTTCGTGCACTGAACTTCGAGAACTGATGTGAACTTCGGTCGGCTGACGATGATGGTTCTCAATAATTTGACTGACACTGACATATAACACTGTCAATGACAGTGACAGTGTCAGTGACAATAATTAAGACAGACACAATGACTCATAAAACTGATAATAACCCCCCCCCCCCCCCCCCCCGTTCAAAACTACTCATATTTTTTACCATAAGATTGGAGTCATTTGTTATTATTTAACATTATGTACCTATAGGTTTCGCTGAGGTGGCAATAAATATACTAACTATGACTGCACATCATAAGAGTGGGTGTGGCCTGTAGCTAAGATCGCAACATTCTTAATTTAATCACTCTTATACAGCTGAACGGATTTCGATGAAATTTGAAGTAGGTACAGATATACCATATTCTGGATTAGCACATTGGATTTATTCTGAAACAAAGGATTCCCGAGATTCACGCGGGTGAAATTGCGGGTGGAAAAGCTTGCATTTTTATATGCTGAAGCTATAAAGCTTGTTCGTAGTGTAACGCAACAATATTTTATAAGTAGGTACGTCTGCCATTATATCGTGTTCTTGTAAACACGTTGGTGCCACTTGTCGCTGATATATCTCGGCGCGGTCAGTGCGCCGCCTGGCGCCTACGCAGGCTATATCCATCGTTGACATATTATGTAATTCATCCATGTACAAACTACCTACTCATTTACTTTTTTGTTAATATATACCTACTTTCAAATGCTTGTTAATAATAGAAAAAGTTTTTTGAAGATTAGGACATAGATAAACAGACTATCCAAATTAACTTCGATCCTACAATATAACTTTAAGGTAAGGTTAAGGTAAGTCTTTTAGTGTAGTGATTGTTATTAGCTGGATACGTATTTCTTTTCACACATCAGACGTTAGGGTGGGCATCAATGATCCATTTTATTGAGTAGCAAGTTATGCTGTTGCCGCGCGGCACCCCGCGACAGAGGGCGCGCAGTGCGCACCTATCAATCATTGGAGACTTTTTGGTGAATTTAATAAAATAAAATTTGTATTTTGTCATCGACGCTCCCTCGCGCTTTTGAACAGGGACGTATTCTGATTTTTTTTAACCCTATATGATCTACGTTTCTATTTCTTTCGTAAAATATAATTGTTTTTTTTGAACACCTAAATTTTCTTGGTAATGTTTTATAAATGAAGAAGGTATAGTATACGAATACTTTTTAATAAACTAATTGGACATGTAGGTATATTGTTTTAACAGTAAAAAAAATTGCACACCTATCGAGTATACTAATAATTTAGTATTTGAAGTTGGAAAGTTTTTGTCATATCTAACATCATTGACAGTTATGACATAGCGCGATCGGCAATCAGTCCACTTTTAGTATCTACTAGCTGTGCCCCGCGGTTTCACCCGCGGTAATTTCGGAGTTCCCGCAGGAATTCCGGAATAAAAAGTACCCTATGTCTTTATCTGTACTCCTGACAACGTGCATGCCATATTTCATCCAAATCCGTTAAGCCGTTTTTGTATGCGAGGATAAGAGCTTGAAAGCGCATTTTCAACCGACTTACTTCAAATTTATCGTCACTGCTCAGCTCCTATGTGTCTTAGCGTTATGTAATATAGCCTATAACCTGCCCAGGAGTATGGACTACAATCGTACCAAGTTTAGTTAAAATCCCTTCAGTCGTTTTTGACTCATGCGTGCACATACAGACAGACAGACAGACAGACAAAAAATTTACTGATTGCATTTTTGGCATCAGTATCGATCACCATTCTTCCTCCAATATTAATTTTGAATAAATATATTAAATGTACAGAATTGACCTCTCTACAGTTTTATTATAAGTATAGATATAGATAGATAGATAGAAGATATTGACTTAAAAAAACTTTATTTATTTATTTAAAAACAAGACAAGCTTACCTACAGTAGTAACTAAATCGCTTCTTTTGTTACATTAATTATTACAAACAAACATCTTTGAACTACCTATAGCAAATACAGTCTTAACATTAAAATTTATTTGCCAATAGGTATTATCGAAAAATATCTCAACTTTTGAAGTCTCTCCTGCGACTCGGTAGAACAGTGTTAACGTTAAAAAAACCTAAATACATTCAAACATAGAACCTCTTCCTTTTAGGTAGTCGGCTAAAAATTAAAACAATTGAACAGTTGTGTTCGGAGTGCGTCCCTGTCCGCCGGTAGTATGTAGCTGCCAGTCCCGGCAGCGATGCATCGCATCTGTTACCGCCCCGCCCGTTGCACCCCGCACCCTGCACCCTCACACGCTAGCTGTACGGTAAGGTAAGTTCACACGGTATCAAAATCATAAGGTAAGGTTCAAATCATTCATAAGGTAAGGTAAGTTGAACGCACGCGTGTGAACTTACCATAAGGTAAGTTCACACGCGTGCGTTCAACTCTACATTCAACGTGCACATTCACATTCACGAGCGTGTAAACGGTACGCCCGAGCCCGTGAACGCGCCTGTGAACGTGAATGCCGCGAATCGGGCAAGTGTCGGTTTTTTGGCAAAGTTCAAAGGATGAATGTGCGGGCGCCCGGTGACTGTTTACACGCGCGCGGGCAGTCAGTCTGTCCCGCGCTTTCGCGACGAGTGGATCTTAACTAAGAAAGTCGCTACGATCGGATATTACAATCGTTCATAATTTTGTTCCTTTTTCCAATAAAAATAAGTTAAGCCAAAGGATATGGCAGCAACAACACCGAGATCCTCGCTGCTCGCCATTCTGGCACTGACTGACACGACGGCGTGCGTGTAAACAGCTTGAATGTCCGCCGGCCCGGGACGGGCTGCATGCCGCGCAGCCCGCCAGGCAGCCCGCCGGGCTGCACGGCGCGCGTGTGAACGTAGCAATACAGTGAACACTGTAGTAGTCATACTCATACTTCTGTCAGTCTTTGAATTTTATTACCATTGCAATAAGATTCAGTGACTGTCATAAGTGTTTACATATTTATGCTGCTGACTGTACTTCGAGCATTGCGTTTTCAGAATAACTTATGCCATAGGTAAGCAGAAGCCTACCTTTGAATAATGAGATTGATATCAAGATTAGTACAATAAGTGTGTTCGATGAGTATTCCTTTGATGTTAAGTCACAGTGTCAAAAAGAGTGTATACCTATACGCATGTATGCACATCAGAAGTTTGAAATAAGAGCACGTCATTTCGTTAACCGTGTGCGTCAATTCTTAATTCAATTCTTATGAATCTTTATAAATAAATCTTTCAATTCTTCAATTCTTATAACCTATTCATGTACCTACTTTGGGAACTCTTTGATGTACCGGGGATAAAAAGTATCCTATGTTTGACCCAATAGATCTCTCCAGTGCGGACAAAGGAAAGTTTTATTTTGTAATGTGAATTTAAAACCTTTGTTTTGATCAAGATAGTGGTATCCTATCTTACCTATCTTCCTATCTTCTATCTGTATCTTGTACTTGTTATTCATTAAACCCCAGTAGGTACATTGCATTGAGTTGAGAGAACACACCGTACCTATTTATTTAATATTAATCGAAGCGGCCGACGCGATAAATTATTCACATACACCACGTACAAATTATATATCTTCAAACATTATTTTCCACTTCGTAAACGTAACACATGAGCACGCGAGAACATCAGAACCGACACTTTTGATATCAATCTCGTGCGCACACAAGCACACACACATAATATATGTATGAAGTCCGGACCTGGACACATACCGGCTATGCAATTTAAATAAGTATAGCGAGAGTGCATATCATGCGACCGCCACGCTCCAAGGGACGGTTGTTATTGCAAATCGAATGGTATTACATTTAGATTACAAAAAAAGGGTTATATTCTCTCAAATTGTGAACCGTACGGCGCGGGCACTGGATCCGAAATAATGATTAATGATGGCAAATAAGCGGGTGAGTGTGCCTTGTGTATGGACAAAAAACCTGTGGTGCCTTCGTTGCGGGGACGCGGGATTAGTGCGGCAAGGAGCAATCAACCTGCCGACTGACCCTGCGACTAACGTACGAGAGGGTACGAGACTAACGCCGATGGAATATCAACACACCAAGCTATTACACTAATCAACAACGCCATCTTTTTGTAAAATGTACCTATAGGAATTAAGAACAGCAATACCAAGTCTCAGTAAGTATCTGTACCTGTATTGCTATATTATGTTACTAGCAATCTGTATAATCCTGTATTCTATATGGAATACTTGAGGATTATAAGGTTCAGAAGGATTCAGACAATGCATATAAATTATAAATATTGTTTATCTATAGTAAATTATAATAAAAAATTCTAATTCTAGATTTAGATATAACAAAACTAATTTACCCGTAGATGGTCCTACTGGTAAATAACTTTTAAGGGATCGTGAAGTATAAATTTAAAATATCTCTAACCTTACCATACACTTTACTAAAACAAAACCGGGGCCACGTAATTTTAAATATTATAATAATAGGTATTAAGGCACATTTTGTATCGTGCTGATTACAATAGTTTAAAGATTCAACTTGAACGAAGGTCGGGACATTGAAGAAGAAGAAAGAGAGCGTTGGGACCAAAATCAAGCTAAAAATGCTCATGAAATATTTAAAGATTATCTTTTGCTAATAGGTACCTACCTATTAATTTAGAAACAGCGCGATCGGTCTCCTGTGCTATAGTTGGCTTTTGGGGGAGTTGTCTTAATTTTGCCCTCCAAACTGTGATGTTGACTTACCTATAGCTATTAATCAATTTGTGTAATTAATTCATGTTTTGTGTTGGCTCGGGCGATAGGTCCGTCAGTGGCAGGTATAGGTGCACCGACAGGTGGCAGCAAATGTACAGGAAACACCGCCTAATTACACGAGACGCCGCTCGTGGCCGAATGAATCCACCTTGAGAAATAACCGGCGGGGTGAGGAACAAGTCAACAGGAAATAATTGAGACTGAAACTCTCTGTAGGTAAGCCGAATGCCCTCAGATTTTGTAACCGAACATTTTATGTAAAGGATGTTTTACACAGACAACTTTTTAAGCGATCAATTGCCTCGACAACAGAGAAAGAAGGAAAGAAAATATATTTATTTCAGTAAAACACACAAGAAAAAGAAACAAACATAAACAAGATTAGAGAATCTGAATTTGTAGGCTGACAAGACACGCTCGTTGCTGACATCGTGAGCGTCACTTCCGTTGACTTCTTGCACGTCACTTCCGTTGCCTAGTGCCTACTCCTATATTTTCTCAACGTGCCAAAAGGAGTTAAACTTTAAAATGGTTAAGGTTTTTGCTACTGATAGATAATCCTAACTAATATTATAAATGCGGATGTGTTTGTTTGTTTGTCACGATTTCACGTCTTAACTACCTGTAGTACCTACCCAACCGATCATTGTGAAATGTGCATAGGGTAAAACCCGGATAGTTGCCACACTTTTCGAAATCATTTTACATCTCCCAGTACATAAAGCAAAATATTTTATTTTTTAAACTGGCAAGTACTTTGGTTCTTTATCTACAAATTTATTAAATGTAAAAGACATTATCTTTGAAATTTCCAGAGTATTAGCGATTTCTACGGACCTCTACTTTTTGTGACATCTATCCCATATATGGGATAGTTGCATCCATACGGTTACATTAATTAAAATTTCGTTAAATTATTCATAATTTAAAAACTCAGCCATCGAAAAGATTTCTTAAACGGAGTACTAAAATCGCTATAGGTAGACGATATTACAAAAAATTCTAAACTGCATGTCTTCAAACGATCGTTATTTCAAAATAGGGTCAAATATCGCGATTTTTGGACGAACTTATATAGGTACGATTGTAAATTACATTAAATTTCAGAACAATATTTTTTTTTTCGTTTATCTTAGGTAGGCCAGGCTTTTTTTTCAGGGAACCTACGTATATGTAACGCTTTACCGCTCTGTGGTTGTTTTACAGCAGTTTAGCAGTCAACTGCCGCACAGCGACGGCGTCGTTGATCGGGCGGGCGACACTAATGAGCTTCAAGTTCAACCCTTGCAGAGCAGATGTCGCATAGGAACTAGTTATATAACATAAGTACATAACCTTAATTATAGCTTATCACTCGACGCGTCGCCATGCCGAATAGGTTCTGTACTAATACATATTATAAAGAGGTAAAAGCCGTGGGTAAAAGTTTGTTTTGCTGGTGCAAGGGGTAGTCTCTGGTAGGTACTTACTTCCAAATCGTTTTTAAAAATTATTTGACTAATAGAAAGCTACAGTACCTACCTATTCCGGATCATAGGATACTTTTTGAAGTTCCCGAGTGGATCCCGAAATTCATGCGGGTTAAACCGCCAGGGAACAGCTAGTAATTTATTATGACGTAGTGAAGTTGAAATACGTAAATAAAAATAACTTTTGGTAGCACTTCCTTTGCGTTTTTCTGTAATGTTTTAATTTAAGCTTTGACTCTTACAGGAGTCAAAGTAGCGCCCGCTAGTAGTATCTACCCACTGTAAAAGATATTCCATTTAAAAAAGTGTAATTATGTAAAAAAGGATATTAAGTAAATGCTTTTTTTTGTACCTAATAATTCTGTAACGTTTAAACTTCACATCAAATATTTTAAGTTTTAACAAAAAGTGCTAAGACGGTCACTTTTTGGCTTTAACAAAACTGCGGAATTATTATTAAAAATTATTATAAACCTACCTAGTGTTTTTCATATTTCCCCCATCTATTTCGTTTTAAAAATGGAATATCTTAAAATATAGGTTACCTATAACATATTTGTAATTTATTTGTATGTAAAAGAAATTTAGTTTAAATATAAATTGAAATCACTTATTTTGATGCAATACAGAGCAAGAAACGTAGTGTAGCTTAATTGTATTTGTAGTAATAATTATAATGTATTATCGAATGATAACCGTCAATTAGGTAACTATCTTCACATCAGAGTATGGAGTAGGTACAACATCAATCATTTAAACACGAACAATTCATTACCAACATAGGCACAAATACATAACTAGCAATTACTTTAAACGCCTCGGAAAATTATTGTTCCTGCGTGCAAAGTCTCGCGGCGTTTCTCAGAGTGCACAGCTCAGTCAAGCGCCAAGTTAACTATATGCAATGTAGACGAAGTTACTTGTAGTACGTCGAAAATTTTATGTTAGGTAATTATTAAATAAAAAATTTAATTACTAGATACCATTTATTAGGTAGGTGAGTTAGCACCTACAGTTCACACTTCAAAAGACAGGAGCGTTTGCAATTACGAACATTTTTTATTAAATCTTTTTTTTAAATAATGTCAAACTTTATTGAATATTTTGGAGACGTGTATGCTTTTAACTATTAAAGGGCAAATATTTTTAGGTATGTATCTTATTAACGCGTTTTGGCACTTCTATATAAGTGAAAAGAACTGCCAAAATGTGGTTAGACTATGTCTTGAACTCTTGAAATAACATAGATATTATTACCCAGTTATAATACTTAATGGATAATAATGATCCAGATATCTTATGAATGTACTGCTAACGGGTAGAACGGGTTTTGAATAGCTGATGGCTACAGATCGCCACTCTGCGGAATACTTAAATAAGTTTTTAGCCTCATTTAATTATTCCTTTTAAGTCTGCTCTTGAATATTCAACAATTCACAAAGCCACAGGATGAAGGCTACAACTGGATTTTAACATTTATTTTATAAAAATGCTGAGTAATTTGGATTTTAACTATTTTCAAGTTATACCTATTTCCCAGCAATTACCTAGATAACCTGTGTTATAATATTGAAACAATAAAAACCATTATTATATAAATATTTCGCTATGATGACAATCTACACATTGTATCTTCGAGAAATCGCTATTTTATGTAGGTTTAGTGACGATAGTACACTGACAGACTTATTGAATATGATAACAAGTGCAAAATCGGTAATTAAATGTGGAAGTCAGCATTCCCGCTAAAGATAAAACATAGGTTCCTATATATTAACATATGGTGATAGGTAGATAGATATATGTAGCAACGTATTACCTATGCATAAATAACTTCCTACTGAAATACAATGACAAGCAGACCTTAAATTACGTTTCATGTTTGAGTATTCTTGTAATATTTTTTCACAGTGGACGTCTGTCGATTGATATAATGATAATCTCGACCTCTAACTAAATCTTTAAATGCATCTACGTGCACACTTAATAGGTACACGCTTGTTGCTTAAACGCTCTACAAGAAGTAAGTATCACAAGTACATAATCAAAATCATCGAGTGCCTGCTGTCATACACATTTGGGTACATGAAAATATTAAGTAAACATGACAAAAGAAAAGAATCCTAAATCGGCGTAAGGTGTAATTAAGTCGACCACCCACCGCAGCGACCTCGAGGCCTTGACCGACAGCCCTAATGAGTTCACCCGTGTCTGAGGCGACGCTCAGACGAGGCCGGGCCCTCATCTCCACCAGTCCCATTGGAAACTTGGATCGCACCAATCTAAATCTTTAATAACTTCAATGGTAGGTAAATATCATATTCCATAAAATATTATTTTCTGAGAATAAGTATCACAATATTTTGTTACCTAGGAATAGGTACCTATACTTATATCTCAGTATTTCATAAAACTCAATAAGCAATGAAAATTGCATACAAACGAATACGACGCCATATTGTTTCATTGCATTTCTCATGCAATGTCCCGTTCACAAAACAAAAATCAAGCAACAAAAGGAAAATACTGACAAGCCGGTTACTAAACTTTTTTACTTTATTTCGACGGAGACCAGCACACAAACCATCGTCGCTCGATCTCAAAAGGTGCTATGCAACTTTTGAATTCGTATGTTGTACTCAAAGCCTTCCAGCATAGAAGGCCAAGTTTCTCAAAACAAGTTTTCTGTAAAGACATTTTGTTTTTCAATACAAAAGCTCCAACACAAGAGCTCCGCCTACACTTGATTTAAAATTGGAACACTTGCGTGACAAACGCCGGCAACTTGAAATAATATGCTAAAATGTTAAACTTTATTTTCAAGTGATAGAGTACAATATTCTGTAGTAGTCCGTCTGCCTTAAGGTGGGTCGATCCATAAATGCTGTTGGTCCAATGGCGAAACGGAACAAACAAGAAACGTGTGAGTAAAAGAGAGGCAACATCAACAAGCGCTGCTAACCTTGGTTTGAAATTATATATTTATAATCAGTTTGAAGCCCAAATATATTTATCCACATTACTTTAATTAATGAAGGTACACACTTTGAACTATTGTGAAAATTTTATCGATGGATATTTTTCCATATAGAAAATAATTCCAAACTTCTAATAAAAGAGATGCAAATACAATATATCGCTTGTTAGAACAGTACAGAAGAAGTATTCAGTGGCTATCACGCTTACTCATTAAAGTATTATCTTTGGAATGAAAACAAACCGTTTTGCGTCTTATCGTAATAGATATAAAGTATTATTTCTTCTGTTTAGTTTAGCGGTATGTGCTTATTTGACTCGAAGTTTTAAATAGAAGTGGGCATGGCTGCGGGCGAGCAGTGACGCTTCCTTTAGTAGACAGTTGACAGTCGCCACGCCACGCTGACATTCCGATAGTGATACTGATAACAATATTGTGTAGATATATTTTCTGAGGCTGCCGATGTCGTGCTGTTCGAATTGTGTTATATTATATTGAAGCAACGCTTATTATAAAACAGACATTATAGAATATTGTTTGTTCTATTTATTGGAACAGTTTCTTTGTTGGATTGAAGTGGTGCCAGTGAAGTGTTGTGTAAAACAAAATAACCCTTAATTTGCATTATCTAATGTGTTTTTAATTCAAAACTCGTTTGTTTTGATGTTTTATAATTATGTAAGTTGTCACAATATGTTATTCCAATTTAATTACCTAGTACCTAATAATATAGTATAGGTACCTAATATAAAAAATTCATAGCTAGCTAATCAGTACCCACTAATTACTATTAATTACAAATATACAGTTAAATAATAGGCATTAGGTAGGTATTACATATTTCCTCTAGTAGCTGTATGATATCATAAAGTTAGGAACAAAAATAACAGTATCTATAGTAGAAGCAAAAGATAGATAATTAGATAAGTCAATGTCACGTTAAATCCTTATCAAGACATAGAAAAATAAATGAAGAAAACTAACTTCGTAATGTGAGCAATGTCTAGTGATTAATAAATATTATAAAGTTTTCCAACTTTGGAACTTTGTCGTGATACTCCTGCGCACACTTGCGCAACCGCTGCTTTCCTTCAGTAGGTAATAGAGTTAGTAACAGTTTATTAGTACATTTATTTTTTAAACATTTGGTACTTACTCTCACTGAGGATATTTGCCCCTTGAGTCTCGCCGATAACATGCCAGTATTTCAAACTAACTTTATTAACATTTGGGCACACCCAGGTCCTGGGCCAGGGCCCAGCAAATCAGATTTTTTTAAAAGCACCTCGTCAAATAAATAAAAATAAATAAGAATAGGTAATTTTTATATAAATTCTTTAATTATATCTACAAAAGCTACATATTTTTATAAGAAAGTAACTTATTGTATTGCAAATTACAAAAAGGCCTTTTTCTTAACCTTTATCGACAAAAGTAGATAGTTAGTAGGGAAGTAAAACTGTTGATTTTATTGTTTATCGACAAGATAAAAATATATAACTTCGAACTAGTTTAAAAGCTTAATATTATTAGAAATTCAAACATTTTAGAACTAGGCAAAGGTGTCCGCTTCAGGCGCTCCCGCCTCCCGCCGCTGGGCGTCGCTTCAGGCTGTAACAGACACGCCCATCCGTCGCCGAGCGTATCCACCACATAGCTTAAAACATGCATATGAACTGCCTTTATACGCCTAGTATGTGTTTCATGTGCATTTAATATAGGTAGGGAGGCGGATATAAATTCTAGTATAGACATAGTCTTATATAACAACAAAACTCTTAATAAACTGTTTAAAACAAAACTACACGTATACCTACATAGCTAAGCTTATCTCTAAAAGAAAGACAAATAAATAAACATAAACTGTAGTAGGTGTCATCAGGGTTGATTATTATTAGCATATAGGTACCTAACTACACCATACACATAAATCACTTTTTGCAATACGAAACTATAGTCTTTTATTAGACCTGACTGAAGTGAAATTCTCTCGATTTTCCCTGAAGATGTGGGATTTTTAAGTCTTAATACTTAAAACAAGGTTCTTATGTAGAAATATTTGCTTTGTGCTTATTATTAACCGACTTCCAAAAAGGAGGAGGTTATGCATTCGATTGTATGTATGTTTTTTACCTAATCATGTTCTACATAACAACAAAAAAAATGCAACCGAATGTCTACATGCCATGTAATACCAATTTTTGTCTAGGCCATACAATTAGGTATTTGAACTAGTTCTTAACTCTACCAAAAACTAATGGTTGGAAATTGGAATGGGCATGTTGACTAATTTTTATTTTTTTGTCTGTCTTGTAGATTATTAAAAAATATTGGACACGTATTTTTTCTTCTTTTACGTAATCAAAAAATAACGGCGATATATTGTGTTGAAATTTCGCGTGACGTCACTATTCTGACAGTTTGTATGGCGGTTTTAGCGGTTAGTGACGTCACAACCCCCTCACCCTAAACTTTAATGCGCTTTATCTCTGTATATTTTAATTTATTTAAAAAAGCAAAAAATACGTGTCTATTGTTTTTTTTAATTTTCTAACTGATGGACTAATTAGAATTTTGATTTTCAAAAGTAGTCAACATCCCTATTGTTCATTTTAAAATAATAGTTGTATGGGGTTTATTGCATGGGTTTTTATTTACGGTACATAAAGGAATTAGTTACTCTTAAATCTATGGTGAGATCAGCATTAATGTATGGTATACATGTGGTTTAGGTACCTACTTACGGAAATTTTAGAACATTTTATCAGATTCTCATTTCTTTTTTAAGCAAGGGGAACTTGGCCTTTTTTAGCAATTTTAGTGCATAAAAATACATACAAAATTTCAAATTTATACTTGTTCCCCGCGATTAGGGGACTCTTTGTTGTACCTGAATCAAAAGTGTCCTAAATATTAAGTCAGGACATAAGCTATAGGTAGGTACCAAATTTTCATTCAAATCTGCCCGATAAAGGCATTCAAACTGACAAATAGTTTTCTATTTAGTTTTCTACAAACCAATATTACTTAAAATATTAAAATTAGTTATATTATGTACTAATCTTTTAAGATCCGTTAAAATTGATCCAGCCGCTTCAGAGATTTCCGGAACAATCAGACAGACAGAGAAATAGAACAATTTTTTTTTTTTAAGTAGGGACCGTATATGATCTTATATGCATTTAGTAAATAGCTGTTAATTTGGAATTGCAAACAGACACTTCAATTTTATTTAGGTAGTTATGTGTTTAGAATTTTTTATGATACCTATGTTGTTTTTGTTTACTATTTTTTTATTTTACCTTAAATAATACTTTTATGCTGATCAATGCTATTTACAAAAATCTCTGTGGTTATTGAGTAGGTATAGACACTATAGGCAGCTAAATAAATAGTTGACTATAATATGAACATACCTAATAACGCCATGTCATAACACCGGCACTTATATTGTGTGATGACAATTGACATTAAATTATGTAACATTATGTCGACAAAGAAGTGGATTAGATTATCTATTTAGATCATGAACATTTAAGTTCTACTAAACTACGCAATACCTATAACGAAGAGGAACACCTGACATATTTCGGACACTTGAGTTACCCACTTATATTAAAGACTAGCTGTCCCGCTCGGTTTCGCCCGCGATAATTTCGGAATTCCCGCGAGAATCCCGTATTACAATATAGCCTATGTTACTCAGGGATAATGTAGCCTTCTAATGGTGAAAGAATGTTTGAAATTGGTCCAATAGTTTTTGAGTTAAATCGTAACAAACAAGCAAACAAACAAAATATCAAATCTTTCTTCGTTATAATATCTCACGTAACTACCTATGTCTCATGAAAACTTTGTATTAAAAAAGAAATAAATTTATCTGACGACAGATCTTACTTTAATTTATTAAAAAAAATTAAAAATATATTTTAATATTTTGCTAAATTATATAGTCTGCTAAATGATTAAACAAGCAAACAAAATTTTACCTTCTAACTATTGTAAATCACGTAAAGAGTTTGTAAACACATTTCCAACCAAATCTTATCTTATCTTAATTCTAATATATATAAATCACGTGTCACGTTGTTTGTCCGCGATGGACTCCGAAACTACTGAACGGATTTTGATAAAATTTTGCAACCATTTATAATATGGTCCAACTTACAAGATAGGATAGTTTTTATCCCGGAATTCCCTCGGGAACTGAAGGACATAGAGTACTTTTTTCCCGCAACCTCCGCGGGAACTCCGAAATTACCGCGGAAAATCGCGGGGAACAGCTAGTATAATATAATTATAGCATTTAGAAAAAAAATAATATATACGTAGTATTTCTTATTCTGTAACATACTGCATTGTAAATTAAGGGTTTGCTTGAACTACCCTTCTTGCCACGGTCTATCGTAGATCTAGAGTCTAGACAATGCATATTATAGGTTTAGGTATATGTATCAGTAATGATCATATTAGGTACCGTTCGATAGCATTAATTAAAAATGTATTATCTATATTTTTTTCTCAATTCTCATCGATACCGTATGCAAAGATGGTTTTCTGCCAGATTCGGCGTAAGTAGGTAGGTATGTAGGTGTTACCTACCCAATAAGCTACCTAGTCTCGAAGCTATATAAAAGCTTTCGAAAAATCTACTTTACCTTTGGTACCTATATCCAGTACTTGCAAACTACCTATATTTTCTCTCAAGTCTAAACAATGATCTAAATTTATATTGTACTAATAAAAAATGGTATTCAATCGCCTTATTTTTGATTTGGTTTGTATAGGTACTTCTGTTTATCAGTGCTGAAATCTTGTAATAAATAAATAAGTAAGCGGGTGCGCGCCCCGGGCGATCCATCACGAATCACATCCCGCCGCTCGGTACCCCCGACGTTTATGAGCTGAATTATGACGTATGCCTTCCGCTACATACAGCTTTACAACACTTTGTCACAACCCGTTCTGATGTTAACCTCACCTATATTACTACCAATAAAAAACGCGTGTGTCTACCTACTTAGTACTTACTTAACTGCGCACATAAAAAGTTACACTTCCTTGACGTGAATAAATAAATACTTAGCTATGTGAAAATATATTTATAGGTAAGTAGGTAAACTAACCAACTTAAAATTGTAACTATATAGGTACTAGGTACCATCTTTTGGGTTATTTAGGAGTTATAGGCAACGGAAGTTACGCTCTCGTTTTTAACTTCATGCATATAACATAACACTCTTTGTTCCGGTCTAAAAGTATTTAGTGTTACCTACTCGTACTCAGTAAATAAAAATAATTTTAAAAATCGGTTCGGGTATTCCAGACGTCATTACTTCCTACGAAACAAGCAAACAAACTTTAGGTGCCCTTTTATATTATTGTAGATATATGGATACGAATAATATGTTAATGTCTCACAAAAACTCAAAAATATGTACAATTTTACAATTTTAAGGCTATTGGCAATTTTAATTTTAATTCTATTTAGTCCGTCAATTAGATAATAAAAAAATAAAAGATTGTATATTTTGCTTTTTCAAATTAATGAAAATGTACTTGGATAAAGCACATTAAAGTCTAGGAGTGGGGACGCGTAGCGTTATATGCATATATAAACTGTACCTGCTTGTGACGTCACGCGAAATTTCGACTCAACTTTTTCCAACACCCTGGGTAAACAAATGGTAGAATACCACTCGGCATTAACACTCTTTTGATCTTCAAGTGGAATTGTACAGATGTGACCCGTAACTGAGAAAAAAACGTTACCAACGTTTTTCGCCTGCCTCACTTTTGTTGGCCTGTTCTCATTTTCAAACACCCATTCACAAGATTGCTGTTTTTTTTTTCGGGTTCAAAACAATAAATCCACGTTTCGTCTCCTGTGATAATGTCATAAACAGCATTAGTATGTCCGTGGTCGTACTTCAGTAGCATCTGTGAGCACCATTCCACGCGAGCCCGCTTCTGCTCCGCTGTCAGTTCATGAGGGATCCAACGACAACAAAGTTTCCGAACTTCTTGGTGTAAAATTTTCTGAATTTGGCTCATACCAATCCCCAATAGTCCTCGAATTGTCTCATAGGTAATCCGCGGGTTTTTTTCAATTAATCGCTTAACAGTAGCCACATTATTTTCGTTGACGGCAGTTGAACGCCGCCCTTCACGAAATTCGTCATGTAAAGAAATTCAACCTCTCTCAAATTCAGCAAACCATCGCCTCACGGTGCTCAAACAAGGTGCTTCTCTCCCAAAAGCATTTTGAAGACGAGCGGCACAGTTTTGCTTAGAAACAGAAATTTTAAAATCATAAAAAATCATCGCTCTAAAATCATTTCGACTTAATTCCATTTTCGTTGCGTACGTAGAACTTCGATGTGTGATAAAAAACAATTGACAAATGATTTCCCGCCAATTGTTTTTTCTATTACTAAGAAGGTTGCAGCAACGTTTCAAAAAATATAAGATTCGAAATTCAAATAGTTCCGATTAGCTAGAAGTACAAAACTTTTAGTGTGCCCCATGTAATATAAAAATTTTGTATAATATTTCCAAGAGTGGCGCCGTTCACTCTAAGCTCCAGTCAACAATTCTCACAGAGGTAGACCTACCAACTACCAAGTTATCAACCGCTTGTGTTCACAATTCATATTGTTCGTAATGAGTGCGGGTGCGTGTTACACTCGCGTTGTCGCATTGCGTTAGAATGGACTAATAATAATGGACAATAACACTGAGTGAACGCGGCCGCTGATCCCATCAACGTATACGAGCGACGCGGCATGCTCGCCACCAAACTACTTTTGCTTTGAAGAGACGACTGAAAATAATATAATAGGGATGTGGACGACTTCTGAAAATCAAAATTCTAATTAGTCCGTCAGTTAGAAAATAAAAAAAGAATATACACGTATTTTTTGTTTTTTTCAAATAAATGAAAATATGCAGAGATAAAGTGCATCAAAGTTTAGGGTGGGGGCTGGTGACGTCACTAACCGCTATAAGCCGCTATACAAACTGTCCGGTTAGTGACGTCGCACGAAATTTCAACTCAATATAGCAGAGCTCCTTATTTTTTCATTATAACGTGTCCAATATTTTCTACTAATCTACAAGACGGACTAAAAAAAATTCAGTCAACATGCCTATTCTCGTGATCCTAGTCTAGGCATTTCCTTCCCCATATATGTACATACAAGAAAAACCACTAGGAATTTCTCTCCTCATAAAGTTGATTCGGAGCGAAATTCCCACTAGTTCAACCGGTAAGACAATTTGGTTTCATGAGCATACTGATAACTTTTATCAGCAGTCGCGAAACTGTATTGTCTAATGAGTATTTCCCTCCGCATATACTTACTAGGAAGACTACTTACTAAGGATTTGGTTCCCAATAAGCTTTAGCCAGTAAAAGTCATTTTTGAGTTTTTCCGAGGCTGATGGGCGACAAATTGATTTTTATACACATAAATGGACCTTCAAAGGTATCACATAAATTAATACACACATTAATTGTGACTATAGGATTGTTACTAACTGTTATATGTACTTTTTAGTAGATACATGTTATGTATATATTGTATGTACATGCAGCTTCTGTGGGCAGTCTGTGGGCGGCGTCCGGCAGCACGCTATTCGATTCCCCGAAGAGGAAATCGTTACAGCCGGCAAATTGGACCCTAACCACTAGTTACGGCGTCGAGGTTCTCGATCCGATATTTAATTTTACTCCATATACCTATAGGTAACTACACACGATACATCCTTACTATTATAAATGCGAATGTGATTTTATTTCTTTGCTTGTTACGCTTTAACTACTCAACCGATCGTGAAATGTCGCATACACGTTTTTAGAAGATGGAATAGGGTACTTTTATCTCGGGATTCCTGGGGGAACTAGATACCTAAAAAATTCCCAGCAAAATGTCATGATGATCGGTTAAGTAGTTAAGGCGTGAAATCATAACAAATAAACAAACCCACATTCGTATTTATAATATTAGCTATAATTGTTACTCGCGTGTTGCTAGCAGACTTTACGACAGACGTTGTAGATATGTTCCAAAAATAGCACCATAAACAAATTCATAAGTAGGCTCAGTTCGCGTCTTTATGTGTTTTTAAGGGGCTCCCCCTGAGGGGATACCGGAAAAGTGAAACGCGGCGTAAAACCTGCGACGACGCCGCAACGCTAAACAAGGGGGTAGGAAATACATGCGCGGCTTGAATAAAATAATGTTAAATAAACTATTATGCTATTACATTACATACTAGCTTTTCTCCGCTGTTACACCCGCCTTAATTTAGGAGTTCCCGCGGGAATTCCAGGATAAAATTACACTATATTCTTCTCTGTAGGTACCCCTGACAACGTGTATGCAAAATTTCATGATGATCGGTTGAGCCGCTAAGGCGTGAAAACGTAACAAACAAACTTACCTACATTCTCATTTACCTAATATCATGGATGGTACCTACTACATGCATCGTAGAAGAAAGCACACAAAAGTTCTGTGACAAAATGGCATCCGTCACGTAATTATCTGCAAAACCAATTATTATTATAATATTTTTATGCATACCAACTCTGCCATTTTCGGTATGATTCGTTGTGCTCATTTTTTTGTAGATCGCCTTCTTATAATAATTGTGCGTTAAAATAGGTACCTATATATATTTTAAAATCACTTTTTACTACACATGGGAAAATGAAAGGATTTTGTAATGGTTTCAGTACCTACATATACCTACAGTTATGTTGGTATGTAAATACCTACCAGCTCTCTTGCATAAAAATATTTTGAACAATTCACAGTTAAATGTTACCAAAAGGAAATTTGATGTGTTTTCATTGTCTTCATGTGAACGGAAAACACAGACGGAAAACAATATTTTAATTCAAAACACAGAGCAGCCCATACGCATTAAAATAGGCTTAACCACCAGCCGTTCCACTTTCGAAAAATAAAAGTACAAAAAAAGGCATCGTTCCCGCCATTTCCCCGGGCACGCCGCAAATTCCAGTCGAAAAAATCGTATTTCGAACGCGGTTTGAATTTTAATTGACATTCTGTTGGCGCGGAAAGCCAGCACTTCCCGTCGCGTAGGGGTATCGCAAACGTTTTCGAGTTTACATTTACAGGGGTAAGGATGCGTTCTGCATACACCGCATCCACCAGTTGCTGACTATAAAACCGACACCACACGTACACGCAGACCTCGGCCTCTCGTTTGTAAGGTCATTTGAAAAACTCTATTTAGATAGTCAAGAAATACTTGAAAAAATATCAATATAAACATTTTGAAACTAAAGTCAGCCAAAAACCGTCTTGTGTTAATTTATACTTACGTTTTTACTATCTGCGGGAGAATGCAGCTCTGTTGCGTACGTCGATTTAGTCCTTAAGCTATGTTCAATCATAGTAGATTTAAAGTGGAAACTACATATTGAGTATAGGTACTATCTGATTCCTGCGGTTCCACCCGCGATAATTTCGGAATTCCCGCTTGAATTCCGGGATAAGAGTACCTACTCTATATCTTTTCTGTACCTACCCCTGACAACGTATGGTATGCAAAATTTAATGTAGTTTCACGCGCGTTAAGTTCAATGTTCCCGCAAGAACTCCGGTATAAAAAGAACTCTGTACCCTACAGAGAAACACATAGGTCTTTCTCTGTATCCCTGATAACGTTTGTGCAAAATTTTATTATGATCCTTTGGGCCGTTGAGGCGTGAAAGCGTAACAAACAAACAAACTCACTTTCGCATTTATAATAGTAAGGATTAACGAGTTGAGAGGAATTCTGCAGCTGAATTCTTTATGCTCATCACTATAGACCATTGGTTCTCAACCAGTGGTCTACAAGACCTAGTGGTCCGCGAAAGATGCTTGTAGCTGTTGTGAGCAAAAATATTACCAAAAGAGTTTCAAAAACTTATACAGAATATGCAAGCCCGATATCTCGTTGACTCATACTGAATTCATTACAAAATGAATTTTACGCTGATTTGTTTTAAATATTCCGATTAAAGTTTATTTTTAGATTGATACAGTTTATTTCTCAACCTTGTGATCCCTGCTAATAATAACGAAAACTAAATAGTCGTTGTTCAAAAAAACATTTTGTTTACGTCTGTAACCATGGTTATAGACGTAAACGAAATGCCACATGACTTGATAAACACTAGGTAGATGCCTAGGTAACTAATTGAGTCTATGGCAATATAAACAGAGTTATCTATTTCTGAACTGGAATCACGAGTCACGTGCACTGAACTTCATAATACTGACTAAATTGTACAATAAACAGAGTGAAGCAGTCATTATTCCCTACTCATCACGACATCAAACATCCAAATTATTCGACACAAAACCGAGGTAATGTTGAACGTCCGCGAATAATTACTAAATAACCGCGAGACAGCCGCTTTGCGCCACATTTAATTTGGTCTCTCTGTCAATTTGGTACAAATTTAGGACGACTAATTGGTGTCGATATAACATTTTGTATTGTGTACGTGAATACCCTATTTAAGCTGAGAACTTTTTTATTATGATGGACTGAGACCTGTATTATATAGTATGTTTATAACTTGTACCATACAGCTTCAACGATCACCTAAAACATTGCTTGTTTTGCAGATATCATGAAGAAAACTTCGGGTTCCTGTATAATTGTAACATTAAGATCTATTTCCGTTTCAAAAGCGAACGTAAATAGACTGAAATGTTAACGTATGCCACGAGGATAAAAGAAAACTTGGCACATGAATGATCCCACTGCTGTCAGTGGTCGCGCACACCGGCAGCGATGCAAGAGATATGCAACACCGCTCTGCCGCTCGACAGTAACCCACTCGTGCGCAAGATAAAATGCGAAGAGTATCCCGCGATCAGAACAAAGCAACCTGCGAGAATTGGCATGGGGGTGCGCGATGAAATGGAGGACGAGTTCGCTGTGAAGTCGAGGAACACACCGCCGATGGTGCCTGTGCCTGGGCAAGAGCACCCGCGGATGGAACATGGTGGCAACGGCTTCTGGCTGGCCGCTGTCACTGCAGCGGGCACGCCGCACCCCATGCTGGAGACGTGCACTGAAACCGGCTTCATCAACAGCCAACCCTCCATGGCGGAGTTCATGACCGCTCTTCCCCAGTTAGGAACGGGGGAGTTGAGTCCGCAACACACTCCGCCAGGGTACGCGCCCGATCTACCCTCTCCTGGAGGTGGTCTGAATGTACCCGAATACCCTTGGATGAAAGAAAAGAAAACAACACGGAAAAGCAGTCAACAAGGTAAGCAATGTTTCCGTGAACTTATCTATTAGATTTATCATGATAATATCCCAACAAATGTACAAGTTTAGTCAAGGTACCGCCAAAAATAAGTATTTATCAATCCTCACGATCGACCAGCGATGACCTGAAATAGCAAAGTAGGCAGTAGGCAGGCACGAGCAATCATAAAACGATGGCGTTTCGTTTCGTAAATGCGTCTAACTGCCGCTTGAATAACTACTTGGAAAATTATTATTGTGCCTTTCAACGGCAACAACCACAAAACAACAAATGGCTATTCAACCATTGTGTTCTGGTTCACGGTCCCAGAGTTTCTTTAATGAACATCAAATTACTCCGAAATATATTGAATTGTATGCCTTGACGACGTTTTGTGTCTGTACCTAACTGTTGTTAGTGGGTCGACGTGGGAGTGGAGGTAGCAGACGTATCCTCAGTGCGTGTCAGCGTGCCGACGATGGTATTAACCGAGCCACCGACCCACCGCCGCTTCTGCGTGTAACGGAACGGAACATTCGACATGCATTGTAGCCACAAATTATAAGTGAGAACACTTTAGAACATCAATGTGAAGTATAATATGTATTTACATACCTACTTACTGACTGACAACTGCAATGTTTGAGATGTAACTAAACGATTTTCCCAGGACTCCTTTTTTATCTTCAAATTAATTCCGAGAGATTGTTGGACAAGTTACAGCTTTTTTATTACGTTGTGTGTGGATGTATCTTTTTGCACAATCAAAAACGTCCCTACACAATAGCGTAGTGACCCCAAATTTGTCCGCGGGACAAAACGTTGTGTAGCTGAGAACAAAGCGCGCTCCACATGATCCATCATCATCCGCCACCTCGCCTGTGAGAACCTGACCTCACCTGGTGCGCCAATACATCACGATGTAACGTACAAATTATATCATGTTCCTGTCGTTTATTCAATGAGACTTTTATACAATTACGCTGTACTTATTACTCTTAACTTTTAACTTATTGCCTCGTGAACTGGAACACAGATAGCCTATATTAAACTTTAAAATTTTATTCAGAAATCAAAGGAACGTGCTAAGTTAATTAAATGGCAATTTTAAAATTCTTTGAATAGATTAAAGAACATCTAACCACTACCATAGCTGAACATCTTCGATTTTTTTATTTTTTTTATAATTTTATCTTTTTTAAGCGTGTCAATGATAATATTTTTATATTTGAACACGATTAACGCTTGTTGGCGCACAGAAGCGCCCCCCGCAGTGCGCCGCGGGGGGGCCGCGCCGACAAACCCTGTTCAAAAGAACACTCTAATACAAATCCACTAGCCATTCACTCTACCACTCCCTGAACTTTGCAATGAGCATCTTGGAGTCGGCGTTATGAATTTTATGTAATACCAGTACCTACATATTATACTTACATTGCTATTCCCCGCGGTTTAAACCCACTTTAATTTCGGAACTCTAATAAAAGTAGCCTGAACCTTTATTACATCAGCTATCTGCCAGTGAATGTCCCATTCAAATCAGTCCAACCTGCACTTCGGAGATCAGCCGGAACGAATAGACAGACAGACCGACTGAGCGACAAAAATTTTAAGAATTGGTTTTCATTATAGACTAACTGTGCCCCGCGGTACAAGGTGTGTACAATGTTTTATTCCTTGCTGGCAAATTTTATACTCGGCAAGATGTTGTTCCCGTGTGTACCTACTGTGTAGGTTAGGTTAGGTTTGTTGGAGGTAGATTTCTAAAAGAATTTACCCATGCTCATGGTATCCACACTGGGCGTAGCCTGCATCATAGAGAATTAAAACATAACATATCCTAAGTAACAAGTATGTAGATACGTATGTTGTTAGTGTAGCAAACTTTATACTCGGCGAGATGATGCTCCGGTGTGTAGGGGCTGCGGAGTCGGCTGTGGCGCGGCGCGGCGCTCCCGACTCCGAGGGTAATCCATCACTGTCGCCGCTATCGAGCGATGCACGCCCGACGCCAGCCGAGCCGAGCTCGCTATGCACCTCCATGCGACGCCTTTGTGTCAGCTCCAAACTTAGATTTGGAATTACAAAGTTTCGACTGATCTCCTCTGGTGTCAACGACGAGTCTATTTAAATGTTTCCTTCGCTCGCGTATCCGGATCGGACGTAGATCTGGAATTCTAGAATTTGGAAATTATTGTTTTGTTTCTCGAATACCTACATCTATCATTATATACTTACTTACTTATCCATACATCTGTACATATAAATAAAATTGATAACATATCTACATATGTGCTGCTACCTATGCTATAATCCACACATCTGTACATACTTATAGGTAAATAAAATTGATAGCATATCTATATCTATGTGCTGCTATATAGGTATTTACTGTGCTAAACTGCTGTACTTAGCACCTCTACTAGTTGCTGTGAGTGTCGTGTATTTAGTAGATACGTATACAATTACATGTATTACACATATAAAAGTAAAATTGAAATTTCTGTTTCCAATATCTAGGTATAACAGCTTTTTACTAAACGCATGTTAAATTATATACGGTAGGTTCTTACAGTAAAAAAAACAATTCTGAAACTTTTTATCCCGAAATTGTTTCGACTAATCTCCGAAACGGTTGTACCAATTTTTTCCGGGATTTTCACTGTCTTATAGCCGATGCATATGTAGGTACGTATATTTTATAGGAATTCCTTTAGGAATTCCGAAATTCACGCGGGGAAATGCATGCACATCTAGTACGAATATTACAATATATATAGAGGAAAAGTTTGTTTGTTTGTAGAGTATAATATTTACAACTAGAGTGTCTCTCAGTAACATAAGAAACCTACTTTATATCCCGGAACAGTAAGTTCTCGAGGGAGTTCTGCGAGAAAAAAGAGAATGGGTAGGTATACTTGGTGTATACTCGTACCTATACTACACGAGTAAAGTAGGTCATGGAATCCAAGAGTTATGGTGGGAATTTGGAAATTTTTGCAAGTGCTACAATTACATGCAATTAATTTGTTTTGGATAGCAAATACTAATTGTTACTGTGTCTCTTCATGATATTTTTTTACTATGGCTTTTCCTTTTTATCTAGTAAATTTTATTTAGTTAATATCATTTGCTTCAACAAGTCGTTGATGTTGAGATAAAATTTAAAAGTGTCCTAAATTAGCTGTTTCCCCCTCGGAAACTATAAATTTTTTCGTAATTTTTTTTTCTATAAAAATATTGTATGTAGGATATATAGGTATATGTTATTCAATGCAGGATTTAAAATTAAGTACCTACCAAATTTCACAAAAAATCGTTCAGCGGTTGGGAAGCGTAATATCAACAGTAACGCAGATAAACACTAAATAATTCACGTTTAAAATTTAAAATAGCTAGGAGGTCCTGCCAGATTGTATAATAGTAGTATTATATCCAAAACTTCTTGCAGAATGTGTTTTTAAACAAATAGGAAAAACGAAAGTTACATACCTATAGTTACGTGTGTGTGCGTGTATGCTTTATGAATATTTCTCATGGTTACTTATGTCTTCTATATATAAGTACCTAATCAACGCACTAACTGTGTTTGCAACTATAGGGACATGAAACAAATTGTCCGTGCGACCACGCCTCGGGGCCCTATCGAGGAATCGAAATTAAAACGAACGCCCCGGCACAATCGATCATTCGGATTCTCCTTTAATACAATGCGGTGTTATTTTTGCACTGTCTCAATTTGTTCAGAGCCGACACGCTTGACTGACGGCTGATACGTTTTCTCAATTTATAAAAATTGTACCTTTATGTCGACTCAGATCACGTTTAATTCGGAGAATGTCAATTCTGCCTCCTCTTTATTTTGTTCAACTTTACCAACACGTTTATAATGATTTTCTATGTACGTATTTCTATATATTATTTTCCATATATCTAATAGTATAGTATATAACTAGTTAATAATAACTTTGTACTTTGGCCATTTATCGCGGTTGAAACGCCCCTGCGGTGTTCAATTTTATATGGATAACCTTTTGAACTCAAATTTCACCATCTTGTGTTTCTAAAGAGAAACTTACAGACTGGCTGACTTGTACTTTTAGGCAAGGCATAACGAATAATGGTTGTTATTACGAAAGGATTATATTTTATCTGCGTAGTACATCTTGGTTCAAAAGCGCGGAAAACTCAAAATCCATGCAGCATTATCTACTAGTCTATTGTGATAGAAGAGTAGAAATCACTAGTCCCTATACCACCCATACCTAAAAACCAAAGCCTGAATACCTGCTGAATACTGAAATAATAATAATAATAAAACCCTTATTTGTTCAGGAGGATCATTTTAACCTCTTACATCGAAGAGAGGTCGAAGAAATACCGAAATTCTCACGGCTGAAACCGCTAGCAACTACTCTATCATGGTCTATATAAAACTTCTCTTTGTAAGTCTGTTCCGTGCCGTGTAAGATAGCAATGTGGCAGACATCGCGTGCCTCGACACGAAAAGTGTGTTCACTCCATAACTAACAAATACACAGTATCTATTCGTCGTAATACGCAGTCATTACATATAATGATAACGGCATGTGAACTTTGTCATTTTGTGGTTTTTACCTAATAATGTATATTGGTCGCATATTTAGATATCTATCGACAATTTCCATTAAACAGTCAATTTCTTTATTAAATTTAATACGAGCACAATCAAGAATTACGTACTGATAGGTACAAGTGAATATAATTAGGTATGTAAATACTAAATACTTTTCACTCTTTTCAATCTTACTATTTTAAATGTGATTTTATGAAGATTTATAACATGTTTGTTACTCAGTCACGCATAAATGGCTTAATGGATTTAAATCAAATTTACCATATAGATATCTAGATATAATTTGAATTATAGGATACCGAAACCTATGCCGAAACTCCTGAGGCGATCGCAAAATTCACACGGGAAAATCCACAGGGAATGCTTAGTTTGTTATTTAGTCATTTTGTCAAGTTTGTCGCATATGGGGATTTTAACTATACTAGCTGTTCCCCGCGGTAATTTCGGAGTTTCTGCGGGAATTCCGGGTTCTTCTCTATACCCCTGACAACGTGCATGCCAAATTGCATCCAAATCCGTTCAGCCGTTTTTGCGTGATTTAGTAACAAACATCCACACTTTCACATTTATAATATTAGTAGGATATGCTTGCCCGCAGGTTCGCACGATGTACCGCAGACGTTAAAGTTATGTTATTCAAGGCGTTCTGCCAAAGTTTCTACTCAAGCGGCCTGTGGGTGACATATTCGCGACGAGCATACAGCGCCCTGCGCGTGCAATATAACAACGCCTTCAGGATGCTGCTGGGGCTGCCGTGGCGCTGCAGTGCCTCGGGGATGTTTGCAGAGGCTCGGACAGATGGATTTCATGCCATCATGCGCAAAAAGGCCGCCTCCCTGCTGCAGCGCCTTCGAACCAGTGGCAACAGCATCTTGAAGATGATTGCAGCTAGAGCGGACTGTCCAATTCAAAGACATTGGATTTGCCTCTTGGTCCTCAATAAAAATTCAGAAACTTAAATAAAATTAGTAAATAAATAAATATAATATATAATTAATTGATTAAAATTGTTATGTTGTATGGAACTATGGATTTCTGAAATAAATAAAGATTATTATTATTATTATTATAAGCTCTAAGCACCGAGGGGTACCTACGAATTATCACCACTTTACAAGAAAAGTGTGATTAGATAATACATTAATTAATACAAGTAGTAGAGCATAAAGAAAAATCGAAATATTTTTGTTTATGGTGGCACCGATATAAAGTATACACTACTGTTTCTTATTCCACTTTCGGTTTCTTTTAAAAAAAAAACGCTCATAAATCTTCAAATTTTAGCAATTGTTATAAGACATTGGGCAACTGATAGAGCAGGTAGTTCGCTATATTGTCTATGAACTCTGCGACCATTGTTAAACTGACCAGAGTAAGCGATAAATCTTGCAGTCGGCTTCCTTTGATTTATGTGAAAAATGATAGTAAATTTAAGGTTAAGAAGGTTCCGGGGCGGAACCTTGTTGGTCACCTTTATAAAATACTACATTTATACTGTAAGAATATAAATAAAACATGCTCAAAACCCTCGAAGCAATTTTAGGTTGGAAAAAGGTTTTTTACTTTTTATGCATCTACAACAGAAGGTTAGTTATAAATACGTAACAATCTAAATAACTTTTATTCCTTTAATTCTTAGTTTGTTTTCCAGGTTTTTTTTTTAATATTTACTTTTTAATATTTATCTTCTACATAATCATTCTCTATCTGTAGTATTGTATGGAATTCTCCACGAGAGCATCGTCATGCCAATGGAAAGTAATTTTAAGCAGAAAACAATATTAAAAAATTTGGAAATTGCGAATTCTAATACATTTAATAAAGTTTATAACGATTGAAGAATCTTAAAATATAATATACCTAGTAGGTATGTAGGTATAAAACAAATTTGTTAATAGCGTCTGTCTGTGTGTCTTAATTGTTTACTATCATTTACTTATAGAGTCCAGAGTATTTAATATGTACCTACTTGTACATATTGTATAATACGGAGTTTCCGAGGAAATCCTGAAATTTACGCTGGGGAAATTGCCAAATTACGCGCGAATTTTTATTAATAGATATAAAATGGACATGATGACTAAATTTTAATAAATTTTAATTTTTAGTCCGTTTTGTAGATTAATAGAAAATATTGGACACGTATTTTTCGTTTTTTTACGTAATCAAAAAATAAAGGCGATATACATTGAGTTAAAATTCCGTGTGACGTCACAACTCATCATTTTTTTTAATTATTCGAAAAAGCAAAAAATACGTGTCTACCTATTATATTTTTTATTTTAGGTCTTAGGTCTAGCATTAACCTTTTAGATCTTATTACAGTCCATTTCTTTTGCTATTTTTTGTTGCTAGCTATTCCCTTTTATTTCACCCGCGTTAATTTCGGAGTTCCTTCAGGAATTCCGATATAAATGGATGTATAGGTACCCCAGACAACGTGTAGGTATACAAAATTGCATGATGTTCGATTGACTAGTTAAAGCTTAAGGACGTAGCAAACACAGAGATTGTTACGCTTATTTATAACATTAATTAGGAATATTTTTATACGTAGAAAATTTGAACGGTCATGTTAAGGTAATACACACCAATATAAACTAAATATAAATTATCAGCAGCTCCATAGGCATTCATTATGTTATTCATTCGCTGTCAATACATCGGCACGTTTATGATTTACGCGCCTCCCGTCGGCTACCAACGCAGCCCGAGGTAACACTTTCGCCTCGACATCCCTGCCACATAAATCAATGCGAGCGACAACTAACCTTTGTAGACGAATCGACGATGACTCCATGACTGTATTTACCGGTCAACCGTACAGTCACAATTTTTGACTTCGTGAAGGTTTAGTTTTTAAATGAGCCAGACCTTGATTAACTACCCAATGGATATGGTACGCATAACGCCAAACCATGTAGGTATTACAAACTAGTGGTTAAGCCATAGGTACATAGCGTAAGCATTGGCATCATTGATTTACTACTAGACGTAGACGTAGGTGTTGTATAATGATTGGCATTCGTCATTTGGTAAATAGAAAATTTCAGGCTTCGCGACAGGTTATTATTTTTTATTTAATAACTAGCTGTGCCCCGCGGATTCACCCGCGTGAGCTTTGGGTTCAGGAACCTTTGCGGACGCAGGAAGAACAACCCACCAAAGTTTCATCACAATCAAACCAATGGTTTCGAAACGCATAGAGGACAGACATACAAACGTTCATTTTTATTTATAAAGACTGATTTGTTTCACCTGCGTAAGCTATATGTGTGACTCTAACTGTAAAACACACTGTACCACACACTGTATCATCTTTTCACCGCTTAAATGCTGCAAAACCATTCTGTACATTATAAAAGTAAGCTTGTGACAGTACATTTATAGATATACCTACATAATTATAATTTTAAATAAATTGATGAATAAAAAACTTATTAATCTCATAAAACTAATGCAAATACTTTCGCTAATACAACATTGTGCTGAAGTTACCTCAGCTCAATTGTAAATTCGAACTCAAACGACCACCGCTTGTCTACTGCTTACAAAGCAAACAAACAAACAGAATATAATCCGCCAGCTAAGCCGTCCTAAAGTAGTCGGTACAAATCAATAAATCACTTTCACCCGGGGCGGCCGCGCACTGGGCGCCGGCTTTTGTCCTGCTCATTGTCGGCGCCGATTTTTAACAGCAATTAGAGACACTTACCTGCCACGGTGTACGGTAATCCTATTAAAGGTGCGAGTGAGATAGAATCATCGGCGTGGGCGGTCGAGGAACAGAGATCATTGTTGATTTTTTGGGTATTTTTTTTTCCATCTTTCTGTATTATGACTGACGCAAAGGGTTGAATGGACAACTTTATGGTATATAGAGGTGTGATGACGCGGTGTTTTAAACCGGTTCACAGATTATAATTTCGTACTGTAGGTATGGGTGAGCTATAAAAACGTCAATTAGTCTCATTCAAATATCTCACACCGGGATGATTAGGAGTTTGTAAATATACTATACCTTACTATGTATTATATGCACGCTGAGTCTCGCATAGGTACATTAAACATTCTCGTGTCAGATTAAACGGAGACTGTTGCGTAAAAATAATATGAGCATGCCAGAACTATAATAAAAGTAGGTATAAATTTGTAAAAATATAACAGAGACAAACAAGTTCTCACCTCAATTGAAGATAATATTTAATCTGAAAATAATGTCCGTAAAAGTTTTATGTCTATGTGTAATTTTATTTTAACTGTCTTTTTGCCTCTTTAAGGGTTGAATTTTCTAAAGCTTATTAGTACTAATCTACTAAACCTACAAGCTTTTGAGGCCCACGGTTGTCTGTCAATCTGTCACATTATTGTTTTATAATGAGCAATACTGCAGAACTATAGTTTTTTTTTTTGAGATAAAAACTAATTTTTAAACTTTAATTAGTTATTTACAAAGCCCGAAATTCCCTGCAAGGAACAGCTATTATTTAATAAGTAAATATGATAATGTGTCATAAGAAACAATTCGCTCATTTACTACTCTGTTTAGTATTCCGCACCCCTTTAGACGACTCTCGAGTGAGATGTTTAGTGGTTGTAAACTGATTTATCATATCAGAGAGTACTCGCCAAACAAGCATCATCTTACAAGCATAAACCCTCATATCACAAACACAACCACAAGTATTGTTTGAACACTCGCAAAACAAATTCACCATTACACACTTACTTCTAAAGATCATATTTGACTGACGTTCTAATACCATCTCCTTTGATCACACAGTACTAGAATATATCAACTGCCTTTTTATTTGCCAAGCTAATTTGCTACTTAATGTTGGGTTGCTAAAGTCAATGTATGCATACAAACGACTTTGGCTTATGATCTATTTGTCTGGCATGGTGAGTGGACGTAGAGAAGCTTGTCTGAGACAAGGGTGCGATACGCGGTGTATCGTGTTGTCCGGTTTCCGGACACGAGTTCGTCTGTTCGTAACATAATTAACTGAAGTTGCTACGCTTTACATAAATATATGGTGATAAAACTAACTTATAACTAGTGAGTAAAGCGAAGGTAGGTACTAATATTTTTGATGCATATCTAATCTAACCTAACAGATAAACATATTATACAAAATTCACTGATGGTTTTTTTTATATAAAAGAAATCATGATTAAATTTAGAAAATTGTAATTGTGATGTAGATAGCACACGTTGAAGCAAATACACAATTTCCCACAAACCAAATGTGAACTAACGAAACAACGGTACTACATATAAATCATAAAGCAATCTTAATCTTATTCGTAAACCGCGAAATCCGTTTAATCATCTCGCACATAATTAATAACGCCTTTGAAATTAAACAATAAATTTAGCGGGGGCTAATCGCGCGACGAGACCACCTAACCGCTGGCTGACTCAACATTTATAGAGACAAATTGTTGCTACACTAACACGGCCTCTACGATGTATTAATCTTGAGACGACGCTCGTAGCGTTGCTACGAGCGTAGCCCCTGGGTGCGCGCCCCTTACCTCTACGACACTTTACAACTATTTACTTACTACGCTACGCTTAAAAAGATTCTTTTTTTTTTCGATACAAAATTTTATACGTATTTTGAACATGAAAGTCTTATTTATTCTAATATAACTACTGAACCGTTTAAATGAGTATTTATTATTCTAACACATGTCATTATCCCAACGTGGCAGGTAGGTACGGTTTTTTTATTGTATCAATTTGTATACTCATAAACAAAACGGTGTGAACATATGAACGTTATGAGTGTCACTTTTATTTATTACGACTTCCATTAGGTACACGAATAACAAAATCCAAATAATTATAATATAATCATAGACTCATAGTGAACGTAAAATCAACGGAAATGGATATAGATAATTATTGGAAAATGATCGACATCTAATAGAACAAATCAAATAAAGTGACGAACGATATCGTAATAACTAACTGTCCGTAGAAACGATATTTTTGACCTTATCACGTCGTTGGGTAGTGATGTGACGCTTTCCTCCCCGTTTCCCCGGCATGATGTATGGCGCGGGGCGAGCGGTGGCGACTGCGACACAACTATTAGTGCATCCGTCATTAGTCACCGTCACGGCAACGTTTAGCCTTAGCGTCGGCGGGTGCATAAACAACCACCTTGTTTCTCTCCAGGGGCTTTTAGAGTGCCACTGGAAGAAATAACATGTGACAAAATGCGTGCACAGATCGTTCTATTAGTATCCTGTGTGTGTGTTGAAAAACATGTTGGAATGGTCAATACTATTGCAAGCATCGCAATCATTTTTGAAGAAGATTTTAGTAAACGCAATTAAATATTTAGAATTCGGTCATGATTCATACGAACTCGCCGGATGAAATATAACAACTCATAGATACAGTGAGTAACAGAAAGGTAGGTACTGATAGTATTTTTATAATTTATGGTGCTATTTATCATCAGGAATTAACACCAAGAATAGTAGAGTTTCATAACTATATGATGTACAAACCAAGTATTGTACTTATAATATGTTCGCATGTAAGAAATTATTCTTTCGCAACATTTATTCATATCAAGGGATATGAATAAACGTTTCGCTGGTTGCCTGCATCTTCAAGTGCATAACTTAAGTTGAATTCAAGCGCGTCATTTCCGTTGTCTACTAAACCTTTCTATCGACGCGCTATAACAAGTAGAACTTTAAGTATTCCACAGTTAACTGTCCCTAACATGCACGATATCGAGTTAACTTACAGTAATCATTTACTATGTCTTAGTATTTTATAGTTTAACAAATAGTCAGATGTAGAATCCTAATATACATAATTAATGTAAGTAACTATATTCTAATTTCTAATTTATCCTATTTTTTTTCTTTATTTATCGAGCTTAATCACATGTGTTATTATGTAGGCAAAATCACCAATTTAATGAGGTTACAATGATTATAACACACAGGGTAAGATAATATCAGTGTTATACAGTATAATTAATCAATAAGTCTGTACCAATGCAGACTTTTAGTTATTTAAGCAACAAACATTGTGCATTTATCAAAAACACGATTTTAAAATACCTACACAACATAATATTATGATTCTAAAATACTTAGTCCAATACCGACCGAAAATATCTATTATGGTACCCACTGGACTATTTTAGGAATGTACTAATACTTGAGTCATGTTGTGATAAAATTAACATTCCATAAATGAAGTAGTAGGTAAAATCGCCTTCGTATTGACATCTTATTCTTCTCGATGCTACAGCATATGTATATCGTGCAGGTTACGGATTCCGTGCGATCATTAACAATGATGTGACGGCATGTTGTCCGCACTAAGTAGATACATGTCGGGGGCCCAAGGGCTCGTCACGAGGGTGTTAATTTGCTAAGGCCCGTGCTAATGAAACTCGCGACTTACCGCTGACGTCTCGCCAGATCCCCGACGCGATAAACTCTCGCAAGAATCCCGAAAGGAAATTGGCGTTTTCAGACAAACTCGAAACTTGTTAGCGCCGATACGATAACGTGTTATATTAAAATTGCTATAGGTCTAAGTTCACCACAAATTTCAGCGACCATTTCTTGCCTGCAAAAGTTTACTACTTTCATGTACATATACCAACCATATCACTATCAAAATTTCTGAACTATATTCGTAACCTAATGGACTCTTTCTCAAGAAAATTAGCAATTATAGATATCAAACATGCAAATTTTAGGAATTTAGGAAAAAAATTTAGGAAAAACCCGCAGAGATTTTCGGTGTAAAAGTACTCTTAATCCTTTTTTGTACCCCTGACAACGTCTTTGCGAAATTTCATGATGATTGGTTAATTATAGTTAAGGCGTGAAAAATAACACACAGATTATACATTCATGATTTTGAAGAAATATTGTCCAAAATAATAAAAAAACGATTATCTCACAACTCCCAACTTTAACCGTTTAAGTCAACAAGACGCGCGTATCTATACCTTTCCTTAAAATATATCGTACTCGCATTGAATGCAATTCAAATAAAACGGTGTTCGCCCTCCAGCTCGTAATATTGAATGGGCGATCGATTGGCGCGAGGGAATCACTCCGCTTTTGGAACTAATTTGATTTTAGCATATTAAGAGGGGTGTTACATCTAGATATAAGACGTGCGCGTCTTGCGGTCCCACCCCGGGGCGCGCGGCGCGTACCTACCTACCTACGTAATAACGCAAATGATGCAAGGTGTGTCCTTAATATCCATCACACGCGTCCCCGTATTTTCTTATCTATGAAAACACGGAAGTGTAAAAATCGTCGAGGAAAAAACAGTAGGTACTAACCTTTTCAAACCCTAAGTTTAAAAAGCTTTCGCTCTTATATTTCTTTAAAGGTTTGAAAAGTTCGTTCGTTTACAATAAATAAAAGTTAGGTACAAGCCATATCGAATTATTATATCTGATCATCTTACGCAACGACCAAACGAACTCATTTAACTTTATGAATCAATGCTTAAAAACTTCTCTGTAAATGTTGCAGCATAAAACTGTTTTCTTAATACTCGACACTCATTGTATATGTATAATTATAGCAGTAGAGTGTTGAATATCGAGAAGCATTGGAATTGTAAATGTATATTATGACTGTTCTACAATAAATAATATTCCTTCTAAAGTACAAGAAACTTACTCTATAATAGAGGTAGGTACTTACATATAAAAAATATTTTTTGAAAAGCTTTACTTACATGGCCGTGTTCTATAAATCGATACAACCGTCATCATGCTAGTATTTTTTATACCAAAAGCTCTCTGAAGGTGGGCACACCGCACAATCAAACGGTAGGAAGCGAGGTAGGTACGGAAATAAATGTAGGCTTGCTAGTTCGAAGGGTAGATAAGTGAGCGCGTGCAAATGCGGCCTCCGAGCCACGAGCTCTCAATCGGATGCTGAGCTACATAAATAAGACTGAATGAAGGCCCTTATCAGAAGAGGTCGACCGCCTCACTTTTTACTCTGAATGCGGTAGTTGGAAGGTGTAAATGCTTCACAAATGTCAGTACATCTCGAAAACATACTCTCAAGGAAATAGGGGACGATGTAGACTGTCTTTCTTCATTTATTTTAGATATTATACCTACCTAAGTTTAAAAGTTATTTCAGTACGGTTTTCCTTTAAAAATCTTTAATCCAAGTGAAAAAATATTTTGTCATCGCAAAATGTAGGCTTCTCCCAGTGGGTTGTTTATTGAACCGCGAAGCATTTGTAATCGTTTAATACCCTCAATTCTTTATCAGCGCCCGGGGGGAGTGCTGTGTATTTGCGGGATTCACCCCCGGCCTATCCTCTAATGTATTACTTAAAGAAATCTATCTGATTATCTCCGATACAAAAGTTATTATCATTGCCACGATTTAAAAATGTATTTTAAATAACATTTAAAATTGATGTACGTATCAAACGTAGCTACCTGTATTATAAAACTACAATTACAACAGGGAGAGGTTCGTTTGATAAAAGTTAAATGAAATGCAAACGATACAAGTTAAAGCAGTCTCAATAATGACATCATTTACTTATCAGCTGACCATTACCGAAAATCGGTCGGTACATTACGCACTCAGTCCGAAACCTTGCTAACTGTCCCCAAACCGACATAAAACACCTTATCGAGCCTCCGCCTCATCGATTGCAATATTAACTTTAAAGGACTCATAAATTCCCTCCTTCAACAAAAATAAAAACATTTCGTTTCTTATCGTGTTTGATTTTTAAGTAACGTGCTGCAGAGTGGAGCACAGTTTTAGTCCCGGGTTCCCCTTTTTCATGGGGAGAATATTCTTTCATGCAATTTAGAGCCAAGCAGATAATAAAAGGGCTCTAACTGCCTCGACTGCACTCTAATGAAAAGTTGGGACTTCATTTCTAATATAAAATACCTCTTTTTGAGTTCGATTTTATTGAATATTTTATTGTTTCAATAAATATTTCATATAATATCTGTCTAGTGGTGAATTGATTTAAATCAGCCAGCACTTGACCCACATTTAATGCACCGGGAGCAAATCGAAAATCGATGTGGCAACGACCTCTGAATATGAGGACAGCGAAACCCCACTCTCCCGCTAACTGTGAAGTATTCTATCTAAAATTATAATTTTCACGGAATAACATCCCTTATTCTTTCTATGCTATCGCAAATTATTTTAGAGAGTTGGTTAGCTAAAGTAAGTCTTTAAGGTCTGGCCTCTGCTTATTTCTGTTTGGAAAACTCTCGATAAGTTAGTGTTTCATATATATGATGATCTTGAGAACACTATGAGTATTACACTCATATTATCTCCATGGGACTGGAGTACCGCCCTACTTACAATTCTCTTATTCTACCGGCCACGATTATCAGTCGTGTCATTGTTATCCAAGTGATCTTACATTCCCGTAGCGTGATCACAGTAATTTGACGGAAGTGGCAGAGTGGTGAGTAAAGCACGAACGGACGGACGGACACGGACGTGCGTTTTTTCAGTCGCCACAGGTTATTCCCCTCGGCTGCGGTACGCCACGTGGTAGCCACTAATTACTCAGCTGGGGCGCTTTCAAACTAAATGTAAGTTGTCCATTTAAACAAATACACGAGTCGATATTTAATTTTGTTTTGTATATAATCATATCTACTAAATTATACAGGTCGTCGATAGGACAGCTTACACTTTAACCACCGACTTCACTCAACTTGCCAGGTGGTCGGTCAGTCGCTAAGTTTTCGAAGATGATTTATAACAGACAACCGATGATTAACACTTAGCTGATAACTATAGGAATAGCTATATGCTACCCTAAAGAACTACCGCTTAGGAAGTTTTTATTGTCATATGATTCTTAGACATATGAGGATTTTTACATTATTTAAATGTATTACCTACTGAAAGTGCAACATAGTCTGTAATAACTGATGATTTTTTGTACTAGGTACAATTAGTAGGTATGTACCCACTCTAATGATAAAATTATGGAGACCTCTAGAAGTGACCACAAAACATGTTGCATTTTTAAATCTGGTAGAATATTATGAGATACTAGCTGTGCCCCGCGGTTTCACCCGCCAACGTGCATGCCAAATTTCATCCAAATCCGTTCAGCCGTTTTTGCGTGATTGAACAAACATCCAAACATCCAAACATCCACACTTTCACATTTATAATATTAGTAGGATTTCAAGTATAATTTTGTACGCACCAACTATGTTGCCGCGTTGCCCAAAACTACGAAATTTCGTTATGTACCTCATCTTCTATTAAAGTTCAAGAAAAATCTAAACATCTATATACATAAATAAAATTCAAGTGTCTATTTGTAATTTGAAATTAACAGCTTTTCACTAAATACATATGAAAGTAGGTAGGAGATATACGATCATATAGGTACGGTACCTACTTAGCTACATTAAAAAAATATTTTTATTTTATTTTAATCTGTCCGTCTGTTAGTTCCGGCTAATCTCTGAAACGGCTAGACCGATTTTAACGGAACTTTCACTGGCACATAGCTCATGACATAAAGACTAACTTAGGCTATACTTTTAGAAAAAGGTTCTGCGGGAATTCCGAAAGTTTCGCTGGTGAAACCGCGGGGAACAGCTAATATACTATACGAGTATTTATAATAGTGTCGTCGTATGTTGCAGAGAACGTGAATAATTATTATTTGTTGTGACCATTTTAATAAGCTTTCGGCTTAGGTAATACTCCCATATTCAGGAATCGTACCTATGTATATGAATTAATAAAAATATGAACTAATAGTATGTTGTTATACGAAGCATATTGTGTCTTTGTTGAACAATTTGTGTCGTCCACAGAAAGCAATTTACAATTTCATATCAATTCGTGAGGGAGAAAATTAACACACACCCCTCCATATTGAGATTGTTTAAACTTGGGAATTATATACAAGCAACCGCCACACCACATGTCCTTTCTCGGAACCCGGGAACTTCAACACGCGTATTCGAATTTCTGTATGGTGTAGAAATACGGCTTTATAGGAGTAAAATCATACTTTCTCCTCGGCTCGCGCGGGGTTCGCGGGCCTAATGACCGCGCGGGGAGAGGCTCTGCCTACCTATACCTACCTACCTACACATGCCACTACGACAACCGCGCTTTATATTGCGTTTAGCTGCCTACCTACTTGGTTCTCACACACACACACACACACACACAACGGTATCAACGTTTGTAGTTTTTTTTTTTAGTTTTTATTCAGACCAGCACTATTTCCTTTTCGTCAGCAGAACTTACAATTATATGAGCGCAAAAAAGATGAACTCACTTGCATTTAGATTAGGTGTGCATGATAAAAAAATTCGAAATAAATTAGTGCGTGGTCTGTGTACTTTTGTTCAGAGGTATTGATTTTTTTGTATTCATGACTTCAATCAGAATTGACTTGTCTACATGAAGACTAATTAAAAAATCTGTCAGTGGTTTCGTCGAGTCATGGGCGCGCGGTGCATGTGTTAGCAAAGGTCGATCCGCAAACTGCTGACTCACAACCCCTGTATCAAATCTCTAAGGACACCAGTTCTGCACATGTGAAGTTGTAAACCTTAGAACGGCAATGAGATATAATATAAAGGCAATCTTGTTAAACGAAATCTAACACTAATTTTAAACTGACAATAGAAAAAGAGATAAGAACGTAGACGCCTACAGCAGTTATTTTGTTCCTTTCTCTAAGTCTAAAAGTAGATTTTATCTTGTATTGTTATGTTACAATTTATTACTCTAAATCTATAAAGAACTCTAAATTAAATCTCTTCATTTAAATTTGACAAAAATATCTCTAAGTTGTAATACTTTTAAGATCCCATTATAGGTAGAAACTCAGCATAGAGCTATTTTATTTATCACCTCTACTGTGACAGTGGGTGACCATATAACATTCGTTCACACGGAACTTGAAGGAAATGTATACTTATGATTTTTGTATATTTACCAGCCAGCGTTTGCAGAGTGATTATAGACATCTACCGACTCGTCGGCAGATTATAGTGCCCGCTATATATACTTATATTCCATCCCAATGATTACTGTGTCCTGTACATAAATTACAAAGAAATAAGATTATCGTCTATGTTTAACTATATAATTAATTACCTACATCTTAAGGCACGATCAATGGACAGCGCAGGACACTTGATGTTGAACACTGTCTAGTAGAAGAATTGTGAGACACTGACAGTAGGTATCTTAACCAAATATTGGTTAAAAATAACATGGATTTTTGCGGCCTTCGCCTTTCATACGTCCAAAAGTTTATAACTCGGTAATATATTGTGTCTTCATCGCACACCGCGCATGAATGATACAAATGAAGAAGTCATGACTAAACTAACCACAGATTATAGTTTCATTCGAAAATCTATGAAGTTGATCATTACTCATTACTTTATTCCTTTTAGGCATTCGCAACCATTACTTTTTTGGGACACAACCGATAGCTTGAGAATTATATAGAGATACTAGCCGTCCCCCGCGATTTCATCCGCGGTAATTTCGGAGTTCCCGCGGGAATTCCGGGAAAAAAACAATCCTGTCTTTTAAGTTGGACCATTATAAATAGTTACAAAATTTTATCAAAACCCGTTCAGTAGTTTCGGAGTCCATCGCGGACAAACAACGTGACACGTGATTTATATATATTAGATGTACTTACCTATACTCGCAGAAAATACGGTCATATTATTGTATTAAACAAATAAGGCAAACGTTTGACTCTTTAATATAAAGCATACGATATCCAAATTTTTATTGGAAAAACACATCATCCATCAGACGTTGCGCCATTTGAAGGGGGGTCCGGAACATCTCACTGTAAAGCGAGACGGATGTATTCAGTTCGTATGTGTCGGAGCAGGATGGTTGTAGACTTTGAAATTTGCATAATCTGCTTGGGCACTTTATCATTGAACCACGTGGCAGTGACTAGTGCAGTCGCGGATTACGTACGCCGGATTAAATCGGCAGTCGGCACTCGTTCCGCGAGGTCGTTGGAGTCACGCGTGGCGGCGAGTTCTGCCTTGAGCATTTCTTCATCTTCAAACTTACTGATTTATAACACAAGCAATCGTGTATTACCTACATTATTACTTTCGTAAACTTTACAACCAGTCTATAGGTAGGTACCTAATACATAATATTAATCTATACCTACCTGTTTCTTACCTCACAAATTTACTGAATACGAAAATTCATACGAGCGCTTCCTTCAAAATTTTCCTACTTTAGTACTAGTACCTACTATAATAACTTTCTAAATATTTTAAAGCAAAATTGAACAGAATAGTAGATCATCAAATAAATTTTCCTAAAATGATAAATATTACTACTAAGCTTACTGGTCCAAAAAACGCTTAACTTGTCCCGCTACATAACAAAAAGCCAGCGTCTTCCGTTCGGCCGGAGTCAAAGAGAAAAAAAATCTTCGCGAGGGATCCGAGCATTCCATTTATCATATTCCATATTCATTTATTCGTCAAGTTCTGGATTCATTTATTCGTCATGTCTTGATTTCGTCTCATTTATTATTAAAAATGAACTGTCCGGAGCAGACCGTGAACAGGACATCGGCCGGGGCCACTGTTTCAATCTTGGAATAATTTCATGCTGAATTAGGTCATTGCGATAGAGGAAACAATTTTTTGCTACCGAGTTTTGAGGATCGCGAGCCGAGACAAAAGAATGATAAAAACGGGCAAATTAATGTGGTAGGATTTCATTTGGCTTTATTATTTTCACGTTTAATTCCTTTTTTGTAGCATGTTGATCAGGAGGTCAGTGGGTCCCGCTATTGCCAGTACCGGAGGCTATCGCGGCATCTCGGCCGGCGCGGGAGCTGACCTGACCGGACTCCCGCGAGTGATGGATGGCGGCCCGTGACCCTCCGATAAAGTAACTGTGCAAATTTATTAGGACGACTCGACTGTTTTTCATATTTACAATAGTTATATTCTAAAAAATACAGTTTGCGGTGAAAATAATTCCTGAATTGTAAAAAAAATCTACACTAAATATTTCCAGTATAATTAACCTCGCAAATAAAATAAAATATCGGATTTTACTATATTTAGTGAGAAATATATTAATAATAATATAATAATAATCCACTTCACAACACACAGGTCTACTTGATCCCACACTAAGCTATAAGCTTGTGTCGTGGAAACCAAGCAAACGTGGTATATGTATACTACACATATTATTACATATATATTATACCATAGATATATATGCACACCCAGACTGGAAAATGGAACCCTGTGATCATCACACAAAGTCAGTCAAAGTCCACCCCCACCGGGAATCGAACCCGGAACCTCTTGATTAGCGGGCAGGCATGGTGACCATTGCGCCAATCGGCTTGTCGATATATACATACATATAATATGAGAATATATCTATATTTTAAATATCACGCAAGGTCGATTAAAAATCGTGAACATTAGAAATATTAAAATTTAAGAAGAATTATATTGGATAATGAGAAAAAAAAATAGGTTCTGTTTTTTTTTGTCATACATCTTAGGTGTATTGTAGTTAGGTACAATTTGTGTGTTCCCGGGATCTTAATAGAAAAAACTATTCTTAGAAGAGGTTAGATACTCAAAATAAATCTGAAAAACAACCTTTCGTAGTTTCTATTAATAGGTACTTACACAATAAGAAAATACCTTTCGGTTGGATAGGTATACCTTTCTTGAAGTACAATAGTACATTGTTATCCTAGGGGTGAAAGTAACTTATTTAGTCCCGAGACGGGGTTTGGCGCCCGAGCGTAGCGAGGGCGCCTATAGATCGAGGGACTAAATAAGTCTTTCTCCCGAGGATAACACTGTGCTTTTCATTACGAATGCAAGGAAAGTCAAAATAAAAATAGGAATTAGCTAAAGAAAAAATGAGTGAAGATCGGATAGTCGCTTGACACTTTCCCACCTATTTCTTTTTCTTTGGCCGGCTAGCTATTCAGCCAGTATTTTTTATTTACATTGTGGCGACCTAAAAAAATATTTTCTTTAATTATTAAGTATTAATTAAAGAAAATAAAAAAATATAAATAGGAATTAGCTTAAGAAAAAGTGAGTGAATTTTATTTTAATTAATACCTACTTAAACTTTACGTTATTTCAATTTTACATCGCGCTGGCTGTATAGAAAGTTGAAACATGGTTCAATAGAAATGTGAAAATAGACCTAGTTTTTTTTTAATAATTTGACAGTTGTCAGTTGAAAGCGATTCTCCCTAGGGCTGAAAAGGGTTACTTTCAACCCGCTTCTCAGGCAACTTCAGACCTACTTTCCGAGTATGAGTAATGAAAATACTATTTACTAACTTGAAACCTGACATAATATTTCGAGATAGTGTCACATTGCATCGATAACGAGATGTCTCTTGGTTGTTGACAAGGTAAAAGCCGTACCGAACACACGCGTCTTCGTTATTTCAGTTACCTTTCAGCATGTACTTTGAACCCTGGACAGGAAACTGGTTTTCCATAGAACCAGGTTTCAACTTGCAGGGGTTAATTCAACATTGCCATAAGTGTTTTGCCATAATTGAAGAGGTAGAAGAAGAGATTTATATTACCTACTAAGTAACATTGTCATTAACAAATTATTATTTAATAGACGCTATCATTACATAAGAAGATGAAGAAGATGTCTCTTATTCTTGATGTCTGCTATCGATTTTTAAATATATTTATTTGGCCGCTACGTAAAGCTATAATTAAAATGACGCCCCTACGTAAACCAAGCTTCAAAGAAAAATTAACGTTAAAAACCCTTCCGTTATGAACAGGTTTTTCCAAAATTACCCCAAATTTTATTAAGGTATATGTTTTTTAAAACTTGTGATGTTATTTCACTTATTTAACTGCAACAAAAACTAAGAACTTGGGACCTATGAGTATTAGATTTATTGCGAAGACGACAATTTTTCGTAAATTAACATATCGTATTAACCAAATGACGCTTGCGGGTTGCGTAACACAAGGTCACATTAAGTAACCAGTGACTGGTGAGTCAGGCGAGGATTACCTCAAGGCCCGTGGCGAGCTGCGAGCCCACGCCGCGGTCGCGCCGTGTCACGTCACATCACGCGTGATAGATGACGCGTCAGACACTCTATTAACACGCGCCCAGCGGGACACACAGCTACTGTTCGATTTTTAATTGTTATACCTACTCATATCACGTTATCTATCGCCCAATACAACTAACGTTTTTATTCCTACGATGATTGATTGAACAAAATCAGTGACCGTTTTAGAACCGCATTTAATTTTTATTTGTGTGTTTAGATCAGTTCGATCAATCTATTCCTTATAGCTCACGAGTCACGCCTTATAAACCGAGAGGGACACGTGAAAGATAAGCTTGTTTGACCTTTATTTCGATTCCTGGCGAAGAAAGAACTTGGGCAATATGCATGACCTCAATCCGAATGCAAGTAAGTAAACAATTAATTTATGAAAAACTAAAAAGAAAAAACACGGTCAAACCACTAACTAAACCCAAACTTAACCAAACCTGTATTTTTATCGTACCTGCAATAAGGTAATCTAAGGTAAAACTATTGTAAACTTCAAACATTAAAATCTATTGGATACTTGAAAAAAATAATGGAGGGTGCGAAAAAGGTATAACATAGGTACGCCGTACATACATATTTTTTGGATTTTTTGTCGGTTTGTCCGTTTTTCCTTGTTTGAAGGCGAATAACGCAAAAGCTAATAAAAATGGATTTGAATAAAACTTCATATGCTTATCGTTAGCTATCTCGCAGGTCAACATAAAGGATAACTTTTTCCCGGCATAACAAAGAGTTCAGCTATTTCCAATTGAAATCCTATGAAAAAAAAATTAAGAGTCTTGTTAGATTGGACTAAGATTTCCTGTCTCCTTTTATTTCAATTTTCGGTGACTCGTTTTAAAATTACCTACTTCTTACCAAGAAGTCAGAAAAGATCAGAAAAATGTAACTTTACGTAACTTTTAATATGTGGGATCGAACGTGAAATATAGGTACGCGATCCATTTGTAGGCAATCGCTAAAATGAAGCGTTGTCAGTCTTTGTGTCGGCTGTCGGCGGGCCTGGCAATACCGAATGTGGCTATTTTGCGAACATAACAAATGCGGGCACATTACCGAGTGCCCCAGCGGGACTCGGAGTCACATGTACGAGTACAATGCTACATATGTACCTACATTTGTGCACCTCAGATTCATCGGAAGAAAAAATATTTATACACATGCAAGTACGTTTGGTTGGTTTAATATTTTCTTAATGTAGAGTCACTTTTAAGATTTTATAGCTACCCATAACCGACCGTGTTTGCTCTTGTTACATATTAATAATACAAATGGCTGTGTTTGTCAGTTAATAATTACCTATGTAAATGAGACGCATAACACCAAATATAAATTTCTATAAAAAGATAAACTTACTAGCTGTTTCCCACGGTTTCCACCCGCGGTAATATCTGAGTTCCAAAATAAAAGTACCTACTCTATGTCCTTTTCTGTACCCCTGACAACGTGTATGCAAAATTTCATGATGATCCGTTGAGCAGTTGAGGTGTGGAAGCGTAACAAATAAACAAACAACTTAATAGTAAGGAAGTAAGGATATATCAACAATGTACACGTTGTCAGGGAAACAGAGAAGGACATAGGGTACATTTTATCCCAGAATTCCCGCGGTTACTCAGAAATTAACGCGGGTGAAACTGAATTAAATTTTGCATAAGTATACTACACGTGGTAAGGGGTAGGTATATATAAAGATATACTTAGAGTGCTTTTATCTCTGAATTCTCGCGGGAACTCCGAAATTATTGCGGGTGAAACCGCGGGGATCAGCAAGTAAACTTGAAAGCTTACGCCTTGATTTATATCGGCAGTGTTGCGCTTGGGCATCTCTCGATCGCTCCAAAAAACTAGTATCGCATCGGGCCTTGACTCTTGACGGACGGGCGGGCGACCCGCCCCGGGCGCCGCACCGCGACAGGAACAAATGACTCCAACGCATCATAATAAATAAAACAATTTGTTCTTAATTAGATTTCGTGAATTTAATTTTCATGCCAGTAATAGGTCGGTGGCCACAAAGAGTCGGACTCTATCGGTGATGGATGATCGAACGGCGCCTTCTTTATATTTCCCTATGCGTTCCGTTCCACGGTCGTTCGACGGATCGGAAGTTTACTTTCATTAGTGCTCATAAACCAGTTATTATATCGTCATCTTAAAGTAAAATGAATTATATATTTTATTTTTTAATAAAGCTTCGGCCATGATTATTTCGAACAGACATAGCCGTCTACGGGCTAGGTCATGACAACGTAATAAACAGGTACATTATTATCAAGTGCAGGTAAATTAGTAGGTACATAAGTCTCTATATATTATTCCTATAATAAAATTGTAGTCTTAGGTGTACTGAAATCTGAATGACGTGCTAGTGAAACTCAAGACTAGTTCATGGAATGTTTAAGTGTTACCGAAGTCCGAGAGAATGTTGGCATTCACACGGGTAAAACCACGGAGCGCAATTTGTTCTTAATATAAATATGTAAAACAAACAATCTACAAAATAGTTTTAAAAAAGGAAAACGCGGTAAACAAAAGATGAAATCGTAGATCGCTGTTTTTATCGTATACCTAAAGCGCAGTGATTTCCAAGGAGAAGTTTAAAAAAATAAACGACGAAAAAATCTTGAAAAGTCACGGACGCTTAACTTTCTTCCCCCGTTTTATTTTTCCTTCCCTCTTCTGTTCCGTACTTTATAGTACTTTTTTACACTCGTTTTGTAAATATACTTATACCTCTATGTCTTTCCGCTTTACTGATATAAGTTTTAGGGTACAATTTAAGTGCTCCCCAAAATATTTTTTACTCCCTAAGATTTACCTAGTCAAATAAATTAACTCCATAGAAATTAAACCCATTCTAGATACCGAGGTTCCTAATGTTTTTAGTTCCAAAATAAATATACACACATCAGAATAATTGTCCGTATTATAAAATTCTTTTTGCTTGTCAAAATTGATAAAATGCCCAACAAATTGTGTCTAGTTACAAGTTTTGACTTTAGGCAGGGCGCAAAGCACCCTGACATTCTTGGTTAGGTTAGGTTTGTACTGGTGACCAAGTCGCGCGAGCCGAGCGAGCGTAGCGGCCGGCGATGCGCCCAAGACATAATACGCGTATGGTGATATTCGATATTCTACATTATATTCCTTTAAACTAAACTATACAATACTTCATGAAACACAATTTGGTGACCATATCCGTTTTGGCAGGTATTTCAAATTTACCTATTGGAAGTAATATCTATAAGTGCTTTTCTCATAGGTATTTAAACACAAGCCTAAGTTATACATACATCAGAATAATCGAAGCTCTGGTGAAATTAACAACTTAGGTACTTTTATCCTACCACAAGCACAACGGAAAAACATCAAAGTCATCGGAAAATATAATACTCAGTTTACTCAGTAGGTACCTACTCACACCTACAGGTAACCTACTTTTTCTGATTTAAAAAGAGAATTACCAAATCATACAATAGGGATGTTGACTACTATTAAAAATCAAAATTCTAATTAGTCCGTCAGTTAGAAAATAAAAAAACAATAGACACGTATTTTTTTCTTTTTTAAATAACTTAAAATATACAGAGATTTAGGATGAGGAGGTCGTGACGTCACTAACCGCAAAACCGCCATACAAACTGTCAGAATAGTGACGTCACGCGAAATTTCAACTCAATATATCGCCGTTATTTTTTGATTATGTAAAAAAAGAAAAAATACTTGTCCAATATTTTTTAATAATCTACAAGACGGACTAAAAAATAAAAATTAGTCAACATGCCCATTTTACTCCTTATTGGTGATCGCTGATTTTCTGTTGTTGTTATTTCATATTATCTACTTATTTGACCAAATAACGAATTGCCAATGAAAGGTTACTAACTTTTCACAAACGCTGAAATTGATACATTACCGACGCTAAATGTGCATAGTCACTCCGGTTCATGATCCAAGTGAGTCGTAAAGTTTATTTTTGTCTGTTTTAAATCACAACTCAATTGTAATTTTTTTTTAGTTTTATATATATTTGTTAAACTTATTTACGTTAAAAAGAAAACTGACCGGACGATATATCAAAGCGTATGTGAAAAAACCAGTTATTTCTTTCGATTCCTCAAATCCTCGTAGAAGTATGATATCTAAATCATTGATCTAAACGATACATGAATCGCTGCGTGTATGACCGCCTTAATACGGAGTTCTATGAAAACATTGGAATTAACAGTATATCTACCTATTGCCGGCCGCATGTACTACCTAGTACCTACACTATACTTGACTGCCATTACTCTTCAAGTAGGTATATGTATAGCGAAGGCAGTGAAAGCAATTCGCATTCATTTTCAGTTGTATCTCTGCATTTCTAGTCTACCTATTTATGTTACTGTTATTTATGATGGTTTAAAATACACACCTATTCGAAAGCATGCCAAAGAAAACTCATCAGCATATAGAGATATAGATAATGATAATTAATGTACGGAAAAAAATATATTGAATTGGTACAAACGTGTTCTTAACAACGATTAGTAAGTATATTTGCTAATGTTTTATCCTAACCCTTTAACCAACTGGTTTGCAAGCATTTAAAAATGAGGCTTTTTAGCTTTATCGTTGGTATCACATTTGCGATGATTGTGTTAGGTCAAGAATAATAGAATGGCTGAAAGAAAATTCCTAACTAGTTTACTCAAAGATTTATAAAACGCAATTTCTAGGTTTTAGGGAAGAAAAAATTGAAAACATAGGAAAAACACTACATAATATTAGGTAATCGTTTATGCGTTACTTAGTGATTTTAGGAACTTTAAAGGGTTTATTTCCAACGAACCTTATTTATGAAGATTATCAGTGCAATGAATGAATGAAATGAATGAAAAACACTTTATTGAACACCACACAAACAGTAAGTACAATAACAAAGAAAAATTTTAAAACAGAAGTATTAAGTGGCTCCTAAGGGCGGCCTTATCGCTATAAAGCGATCTCTTCCGGGCTAGCAGGTCATATGACAATGTCCATATTAAGATTATACAGTACAAATGTATATATATACGTAGATACAGAAATGGGCAATGGGCATAGCGCACTCTACTGAAAGTGGTAGAGTTGCTTTGCAAAATTATCCATCCCAAGGCCGTCAAGAAAGCTGCACATACGGTGAGTTAAATGTGATAGGTTTTGAGGTACCTATATTCTTCGTATTTCCTTCCTCACAACATTTTATATTGTACATACCCACCTATATGTTTGCATAAACATAGTTACTGGAATAGGTAGGTATATTCAAAAGGATAATATAGGTACAACTTTTGTGTGTTGTTGCAAGTTGCGCAAAAACTGATGTTAAACAAAACGGCATCGTCGCCGCGGTGCCCCCGGGCGGGAGCCGCGTCCGCGCCGTATTGATATGAGTGACTTGCAGTTAGCGCCCTTTTGAGTTAGCGGGGTCCGGGAGCCAGGCGATGTTATGGACAACTAACGCCGAGGCGCCCCCAACCTATAGCCAACTTTGTTTGTCTACCAAATATTTACGTTGCAAACAGGATATTCTTTCGTACCTTATTATCTTTATGGAACGATGGATTAACAGATTCAAATGTTTTGCTAAGTGTAGGTACTTAACTTATCTAAATTGCGGAATCACGAACGTGTCCCTTATCACATCGTGCAAAAAATATGCATGGTATTGTCTACAAAGATAGCTGGAAATGCTTTACAATTTTTTTATTTCGGTAATAGTTCTCGAGGGAATCTCTAAACGCAAGCGCGTTAAAATGTCGGCAACAGTTAATATTATGGTGAATTTAAAAATATTAGTATCTTTCTTCCAAGAAAAATCTTAATTTGATAGTCTCCCTTCTCATGATGAACAAGAACCCAAGATAACAGCTTTAAAACAATACAGTTGACAGTGTTAGCGAATTCTTAAACCTCAAAAATGTAATTAAAATTTTACTCCTTCATAGGGGTCAGTAAATCTTAACAGTGGACAGCTAAGGGGACATTCGCACGCAACTTGTGAAGCCACAAAACCGGGACTAAATTTTCCACAGCCACGTCTATAAACAAGTGGATGAAGCGCGCGACGAATATTCAAGAGAAAAGTTGCTCTTCAGGGTTGTCTGATAGTAATGCTTATAACATTGGAGTCGTGACTAAAATGTAGAGTTCATATAAATAGTGAGAATAGTGTAGTGTCTTTTAAGCCATTTATACCCACGTATATCCTAAAGAATAAATTATTCAACATTATACGAGTTTATCTATTAATAGATAACTTATTCAGATGAAGTTATTTATTAAAACCTACAGTAGATATAAAATACCACAAAATGGCTCTATAATTTGAAAACACGATTTACTCAAAATTACTCCTGTGTGGATTAACACAAGTTTATCTATTTTCGTTTAATAGTCGGTCCCCCACGGTTTCACCCGCGTTAATTTCCCATATATGAAAGAATTTTTGAAATCGGTTCAGTAATTTTTAAGTTTAATCATTACAAAAAAACATCAAAGATCATAAGTAGTATAGATTTATGCGTGTTTCTTAATTTCCGTTTTCCAATGAGGCAGCCCTGTTGAAAAGGCCCCAAAGTCCACTCAATGTATTTGTTGGCGGAGGCGACACTTGCATATAACGGTCTGAGTTGCCCACTACATCATAGCTCATGCATTGTCCCCTTAATGAAGCCGAAGTCGGCCGGACCGAAGGCAACTAAGGGTAGTTTGCGATCATTCACCAAGTTGTTGCCATCTAAGCGGGGTTTGATGGCCACTTTAATGTTATGTATATCTTAACTAATAGTTTAAGTTTTGACGTTATAAAGCGTAAGCTAGGGGGCTTACACTTTCCAAACCGCATAAATGCAAATCTAAACGCTAAAATTATATCTCACCTCTTGTCTCTACTCTCTACAATGACTGACTTACTTCAGCAACCGGTTAATGTTAAAAATTATCCATAACGGACATTGAACCACATTTACTCATATAGTTAAATGACACTAATGAACTTTATAGATAAATTGTAAAACAATTTTCTGGAAATTATTAACGTAAGAATCTTTAAAACAAAACATAAGCAGATAATGCCCGCGACACCGTGCACCGGTAGAGTTATAGATAGCAAATACATAATGAAATTTTCAGCTGTTTAGAACATTAAAGCTTGTATTTTTCATTTTCCAGTGAGACTGAAAATAGCAATAATAAATACCTACGAAATTTTTACTAAAAAATTAATGGAATATTTTTATACCTATAAATTTTTACTATCTTCGATTATGTGGCTTTCAAGAAACCTAATACTTAATAATAAAAAAACAGTCGAACAATTCATTTTCACCGACAAGTGTACCACTATAAATAACGATTAATCATACAATTTAAAAGCGTTCTAACAATTTGTGTTTTGACATATTATAGTGAAATTCCAGACTCTTACTGTATAGAGTGGCACAGACAATAATAATGGAAAAAATTAAGAATGATAAATAGTTTCTAGTTCACATGTGAATGTGTTTTGACGTGCGTATAAAACGGGCAACGGTCGCACGTCGCTAGCGTCTTTCAACGACACGTCGTATTCGACACCAACGTTACATAGAGACGTTATGTTTTTAGATCTTTACATTATATTAAGAGAAAAAACAAACGTACCGCGGACAGACTTGTTGATAGCATAAGCAAAGTTTACAAATTCTCACATATGGCCTGTGAAAAAATACACCTCCTGAATTTCGATAAAGAAAGGGCATGATGATAACAAGGTATAAAATTCAAAATTCTATTTAGTCCGTCAGTTAGATAGTGAAAAAAATAGACACGTATATTTTTGCTTTTTCAAATTATTGAAAAAACTACTTAGATAAAATGCTTTAAAGTGTAGGAGTGGGATGTTGCGACGTCATAACATATAAAATATACCTAGGTGTGACGTCACATAGAATTTCAACTCAATGTATCACCGTTATTTTTTTTATTGCGTAAAAAAAGGAAAAATACGTGTGCAACATTTATTATTTATCTACAACACAGACTAAAAGTTAAAAAATTTGGTCGTCATGCCCTGCAATAACATTGGTATTACGTATTGGTATTATATACGTATCTATATATTATAATTGACAAACATATCCCAACAAAAACATTTTCATGTAAAATGTTGCCAAGACGAGACCATATACCAGCACTTTCAAAAAGTTATCAGATCTTATGTAGAGCCAAGCTTCTAACTCTACAAGGTCTAACTTCACAAACTCTACACCTTAGCCAAAATATGTGGCTTGGCCATTTCGCTACATTCACATGGGCCTAAGGTGAAAAATTGGTCCATTTTTCATTACTTTTCTGTTATATAATAATAGTTCTTTGTAGTAACGAAACGGCCAAGCCACATATTTTGGCTAAGGTGTAGAGTTTGTGAAGTTAGACCTTGTAGAGTTAGAAGCTTGGCTCTACATAAGATCTGATAACTTTTTGAAAGTGCTGGTATATGGTCTCGTCTTGGCAACATTTTACATGAAAATGTTTTTGTTGGGATTTCATTTATTTTTGTAAGTCAAAATTTCAGAAGTCTCATACAAACTTCCATCCCCTAATTTAAGGGGTTGAGAGATAAAAGTTACAATTTTTATAATTTTTTTGTTGTTTGTTTACTAATACTAGCTTACATACCAAATTTCAGCTTTCTAGGACATTAGGAAGTACCCTAAGAATTTTGATGATCATCAGTGAGTCAGTGACGAAATCGGGGTTTTTTAGATATCAATAAAATCTAAAGGATGGGAGCTATGCAATTAAAACTTAATATGTTCAATAAGTCCGCTATTGACAATATATCCCGAAAATTTTGTTGATCTAGCATAATCCAAACCCAAGTTATGAGGGTTCAAAAAAACGACGAAGCGCTTCGAGAAAAGGTAGGTAGTGCCCTTGCGCTTTGCTGGCTCGTCTTGGCGGGGGCACTACCGTGCCCCCAGATTTAAAATAAATACCGTACCTACCGTATACCTACTTTTACATAATTATGTTTCATCTCTCTCCGTAGCTATAAAAAATAGTCAAGGAAAATTACTACGTAAACTGTGTGCGTGCTCATGAGGTGGGATGACGACATCGCACGCACTGTCGCGATGTCACGAAGATTTGGATGCGGAAAGCAAGTTGTCGGAGCGAATGGAAACGGGGTGAGAAGTCCTACATCCAAGCAAGCAATACAAGCTGAAGACGAAGAAACTGCGTACGAATTGCAAGGGAATACTAAAATAAAAGCACGCTACTTTAAGATGTAACGTTCATGATTTCGACCTACCAACGTAAATTTAGTTAATGAAGAATTGGAAATAGATAATAATATTAACATGCGTGGATGCCGTATACATGTAGGATGTGCGATAACAAGCGAACACATGACAGCCGCTAACGTCCTCGCAAACACAGACACGTCAATCAGCACATATCCGAAATAAGATCACAAATATAACCATCACCGTCTCCACATAAAAACAACAAAAGATCGGAAATACTCGGCTCGTATGATGACAAATGTCCACCGACTAAAATAAACATTTTTTTTTACCTTATTCATAGGACTTATCTACTATCGTACCTACTTACCATCGTTTAGCTTTAGATCGATAGATTTCACACGAGAAGTGTCTAGGCAAACACTAAGAAAGGATTTTTAAAAATGAATGCTTAGACGAGGTAAAAAGTGAAGTGAAAGTTTGTAAGGAATTACCTGCCGTTAATTTTGTATAAGTCAAGGTCATGAAAAACACTATTTAGATTCTTCTTCACTACATAGTATTTATAAAACAAAGTCGCTTCCCGCTGTCTGTCTGTCCCTATGTATGCCTAGATCTTTAAAACTACGCAACGGATTTTGATGCGGTTTTTTTTAATCGATACAGTGATTCAAGAGAAAGGTTCATACGTATAGTTTATCCTGGAACCCCAAAATTACCGCGGGTGAAACTGCGGGGGACAGCTAGTTACAAATAAAATAACAAGTAGGTCCTCCTACCCTAAAGGTCAAACTGTGGGGGGAAGCTAGTTTTAGTCAATTATTGTGTATTTGATCACTTATATTTAACATGTTCCTACTAAGTGATAATACACGACACTCACAACCATAAGCACAATATATTCATAGTTATATTGCCATAGGTATAAATGCCATTCCATTCTTATAGTAGGTAAGTTAAAATAAAGTAAAATTCAAAGAGAAATTGTTTTTGAAACGAGTTTGTTCTTTTTTTAACAGTGAAACATTTTAAGTCATGCTCGCCGGCGGCTACTAACAATAGTTGTGATAAGAATGTTAAAGAAAAATAAACCATTAAAATATCATCAGTCACTGCAGCGACCCCCGCAGTAGGCAGGTCAGCGGCGGTCGAGAAAAAACCTCACAAGTCCCGCGCCGAATTCAAATGAAGAATGATTCATTTATGAAAATGAAATGACAGATTCAATGAATGCGAAGGAGCTGTGAGCACAAAGGCGCTGGCAGCTACTGGCCACCGCATTGTGCCACGTGCTCCCACGCTTTCAAGGGAATGGTTACCATTACCCAAAGGCAACGCAGCTTCTTGTATTAATACGAAATATCATCACAGAACCATATCGTTATAAAATATGTCCGACATTCAAAAAAACTGACCTTATCTCATAAAAAATGGCAATTAGGTACCTACTCGCTACCCTTCTATTTGAACAGGGACCACGAGTTGGTGAACTCTAACAAACACTGAAAGAAGGAATGAGCAATGAAATTAAAAATATGTCTTAAGGGCAATTAGCTTTAACTTTTACAGTAACTGCCCTATCAGCTCGGTGGCGCTCCCTCGCGCTTTTCAATTGCGGGGAGCGCAGCCAGCTTTTCGTTTCGACTGGGAGTTTTATGAACTCGAAAAGAGTTTTAACTTTTAAGAAAGTTACCGAGGTACCTATATCCCTCCTAAGTGAATCTATGCTTTAATATTATTACTAAGAGGAAAAGTTTCGTTTGTTTGTAGGTTCTAATCTCTGGAACTACTTAACCGATTCGAAAAATTCTTTTACTGATAGTAAACTACTACTCCAAGTAACATAGGACACGTTTTTTAATGCGGGGAATGCAGGGAAACGTTTAGTTTTAAATTGCGGGTAACTTAGGTTTTGGAATATAGGATATAGGCATGATTACAATATGTACCTAGTTACCTACATACTTTTCATCCTGACACAATCAATCCCCGAGGCTATGTCAAAATTGACCAGCTATTGAACAGCTATTTATAAAGAGAATAAAAAAATCCGTTTCCATTACCTAACTATTTCTAACATAAAATAATTTTAATCATAATTATTTATTTATTTATATTTAATTTTTTTGTAAATAAAATTTGATCACTGTATCTACTTGTACAACATACTGGCGCTTTGGGATTTTTATGAGTCACTGAATGTGAGCGTGTTACGTTCGGTTCGTCACTCTGTAGTAGGTACAAGTCTGGTGAAATTTCTGGAGGTGAAATGCGATTCAAATAATATTATACTAGCTATGCCCCGCGGTTTTACCCGCGTGAGTTTCGGAATTCCCGCAAGAACAGTTTTTTTTCTAAAATACAAGTAGCTTATGTTACCTACTCCTTATAACATCAGTTATCTGCCAGTAAAAGTTCCGTTCAAATCGGTCTAGCCGTTTCGGAGATTAGCTGGAAAAAACCGACAGACACAGATGGACAGACAGACAAAAATTTTGAAAAAAATGTATTTTATGTGAGTAGGCACCGTATACTTTCATATGCATTTAGTGAAAAGCTGTTAATTTGGAATTAAAACAGTCACTTCAATTTTATTTATATGTATAGATGTACGTATAGATTAGGTAGGTACGTACTAGGTTACATTGTCATAATTTTACCCTCAACTTGCGCGAAGTAAGAATTAGCTTTAATTTATTAATATTTACTTCATCGACCGAACAAAAGATCTCAAAATTCCCACATAAACGAAGGCCACTGTTCACTGTTGTGGGCAGAAATTCTTAAAGTTGGTACCACGACTCGCGAGCCACACTGACGAAGTGGTTAACAATAAATTTCCATTTAAAAAGCCACAAGCAGGCTACTGTCGGGGGTGTGCGGGGAGGTGCGGTACGCGCGCAGGGGGAGGGCCGCAGCTTCCGCCACTTTTTTCCTTCATTTCCTCCAGGCCGCGTGGCTGGGGCGCGCCGCCCGCCGCAGTTATAGTGGCCAGAATTAAAACGTTCGTTTCGTTGCACAATATAAAAAATGTAAAGCTACTGTGCATTTTACATTTTACGAATCTGGATAGGTATTTATAAATAGTAACACTGTTACTGTTACTGGATATTTATGTACTACCCATGTTATGTCTGTTTGGCAACTACAAAGGGATTAGGTAAGTCGATAACCGGATAGGTATTCTAATATAAATACTCTCTTCGAAAGGATTATTATCCCAATTTCCCTTTCAGCGAAGTGACATAGACAAAGAAATTTAAATAGAGCACAGGAGGAGGCATAGTGAATAGGCGCCTCATAAAATATCGGTGGGATAATAATTAAAAGAAGCGATAATGTCCCCGGGAGCAGTGAAAAACGAGCGCACCATCCTTTTTATTTGATAAATAAAATTTATTCGCCGCAGTCCTCGCTTCTTTGCTTTGTGGGCCTCCTAACTTCCTTCGAATATTATTCTTTGTTTTAATCTGTTTATGTATCTTCTTGAACAGATTTCTTTGGGGATACATTGCTTTTTACCCGATTAAATGAAATTTCTTACATTCTTACTGAACTGATTAAGTACCTATATGTATTTATTTTTTATTTTTAAAGACACAGCCTTTTTTCATTTAATATTAATATTTTGCTGTAATTACTATTAATGTTGTAACAAAAAAGTAAACATTTATTGGTATAAAATTACAAAAATTTGTATTATTAAGGAGCACAACAATAAGAAATTTAGCCCACCAGAGATTTTGCCTCTGACACGGCTACCCCTGCTTTCCCCGAGATCGCAATCGGGCCATTTTAACTGCGCACTAAATATTCTCCAAGCGACAATTGCGATTATGAAAAGTGCACCGTTATTTATATCCCATCGCCCGTTTATTTTTTGTCGCCCCTTTCAAGGGCAATTAAATACGGCCAGTCTTAAAACGCTTTTGCATATTCCAAGGAGTCTCTTTATTACTACCGACCCGCTAATAAAGATAGTAAAGGTCGATGACATAAAAAAATATAAAAATGTCGCAAAATACCTTTCCTGATAATAATAACATAGGCCTCATATACTACTAACTAAAATGGGTATAGGTACTGAGAAGTTCGTTTTAGCTGACATAATTGCGTTCCAAATACACGTATCTACTGGAAGAGGGTAATATTAATTAGGAAATGGATACAACTCTTTAGTGGGGATTTAATGCAATTTCCTCGTTGGCGAAATCGAACCGGGTACCCGGGGGATTGGGCTGTCAAACTGTTGCTAACTCGGGCGGGATTGGAAGTCTGACGAGCGACAACTTTTAATAACTTTCTGTATCAACCAAATGGATTTGAATCCAGATCCAACAAATCGCACCTTGCTCAAGTTGCGATCATTTAATAATTCCTATCAACCAGTTACTATTTTAAGCTGTAAGTAATAATAATAGCACACAGCGGTCAGCACCAACTAGACCCAAACTAAGCGGAGCTTGTACTATGGGTACCTACCAGACAAATTTAATGCTTATAGTTACCTACTTATTTTGTAATTACTATGATACACACTGAACGCCTAGACTGGATTATATTTTTTGTCTAAGCTTCAAAAGATCTCAAAAATTTTATGCCCTGTACCACACCTGTACTTAAAGTTATTATAATTATGACATCATTTTGATAAAGCAGAAATTTTAGCGAAATAAATATTGCTTTTCCAATTTAAATGTGACCAATTGTGAGCCTTCATCAGCTTGATAAGACATACCGAACATCAGATAAGCAATACTCCCCTTCGCAGGACGGGTACATAGGATATTCCACAATCGCGGAGCACCACGCTCTACCTCAGAAACGAAATTGAACCGTCTCACATCTGTCTTATCGTAATCCACGCTTATAATTGATGCGACAATGTCAAACGGGCCCCGACATAGATAATCGTAAAAATACAAACCCGCCACAACGTGATCGATGGATGGGAACCCTGTGATTTCAGACAAAACGTTGAACAATGGAATCGTCAACAAATTGATACAATTCGATCACTGAAGCGAGGATGAAAATATCAGAGAAGTTAAAGAAGATTCAGGCACTAAAATAACCAGTATATTTCAAGTGTAAAACGCAGAATACACAAAATAGCTACGTACGCTCGTAGAGCACCCTAAACGACATTGTTACCGACACGAAATTGCGGAAAAATTCACTTTTTACCCATGAAATATTGAATTTTTACATTTATGCCTTTCACACCTCATAACGTAATATTTCTTTTGGGTAAACTCTCTCCCTCAAGCAAGTTTTCCGTTGCAGCAGCAACATTTAGAATAAATGTTTGGTGCTTTATCAAATTGGAAGCCAGTTTGGGCTGCGTATATTATAGCTACATTCGCATGTGCAGCTTCAATAAATACGAGTAGGAACGTGATGTTAAGATTAAATAATCCCAATTTCTTAACTGATGCCAGAGCGTTAAATGCTTGATTAAGAAAAGGTGATATACGGATCGGGACGCAAATAGTGACCGCAACATTTAGTCGGGAGTCAGGAGCATCAGCCGTTCTCTAATGGCGTTCGACCGCCAACTGGCCACCGCATTAATCCTTTACTGGGTCTTGATTAATTATTTAAATTCACCCTAGGGGCTGCTCTCCACACGTATTGCCAGGTTTAGTTGTGTTCTTAGCCAAATTGTTTACAACAAACACCTTGTTTACAAAGACATTTTATCACCAGGTCTACGATAAAGCTTTTTATTGGAGCACTATCTAGTTGTAGGTATTAAAACTTTATATTTTCACATATTTTTGTGAAATGATAATTATCATAACCTGCTATTTATGAAACGCGGCAGCCTAAATTGTAGAAAGTAGGTAACAAGAATTTATGTACCTATTACTACCGGCGAATATTAATTAAAATAGTTATTTCTATGGTAGATAGGTATCTCTTAGAAAAGAACAGTGGTAGGTAACTCAGATTTGGTCTGAGAGTGGTAATAACATTGTTTTCTTTATTTTTTAGTGTTTAAAAATTGACTAAAATATGGGCTCATGTTATGTGGATAGGTATTAGGTACCTACCTAAGTATCCACATAACATGAGCCCATATTTTAGTCAATTTTTTCCATAATTCGTCGAACCATATTAATGTCACTGGGCACTTCCAGTTTCCAAATGAGTAAAGACATGGGCAACAGTTAGTTGATTATTCAACCAGATAACAAATTCAATATTTATAGGCGCGGACGTCTCCGCTGACTGTTGACCTGGGCGATTCAGAAGTGTCCGTTAATCTGCTGTAAATCTTCAACCCTCTCAGGAGAGTCGACCGACGTCGACCCGACCGGGGTTGAACAAGCCAGCGCCATATCGCTATCATTTATTACCCACTTTGCCTGCTTACACGTTGTAACACTTGACGTATAATATGTGGAGCATCTCGTGAACCAAAAAAAGTAGGTATCAATACCATGTCTTATTTTTTTTATACCCAACGGAAGTAATAGATAATGGTATACATAATTCTTTAAAACAGATTCTGACTGACCATCACCTTTACTCAAATTTTATGTATATTACCTAATATTTTTTGTAAAAGTGAAATAAATAAATCTAATCTAACCTAATCCTACTAAATCAACATGGAATTAGGTACGTATTCGCATTTCTTTCGCGCTAAACAACAATAGTTAAGCACGATTTGTAAAATAAAGAACAACCTACGCCAGCTAATAAAGTACGTACCTACAAGGGAAATAGCAATAAAAAGGACACTTCAGAAGTAGCCGAGATATACGAGCTCGTATCGACCACGAAGTTGGTTTGAGAATTAGTCGTGTGGAAGTACATCGCATCGCGTCGTGATAATGCGAACATTATACAGTTACACGGCGCCTCACGAGGGGCCCGCATAATCGTGCCACTGTTATACGCAAAAACTTGCCAACTTGCATCTTTCGCACATTCATCCCGTCCCGTCCGCCTTCAGGTACATACTAGGTAGGTACGTGTGAGCACAAAATTGTTTATCTACTGCTCAAATATGATAACTCAGTACCTAGGTACAGCACTACAGCGAAGCTGACAATCTATAATCGTTATCGTTATAAAAAACTAAGGAACTTATCGTGATGTCACGTGGTCACGAAAAATCCTAATATTTCGTGACCACGTGGCTAAGGGGGCTGTTCAGAATCTACCCTACATCTAGTTTAGGTATTACAAGAAGAAATATCTAGTCGGTCAAAAGAATTCATTCGACCAGTCAATAAAACGTATATCGTGAGAGGATGAATGTATCAATAATTTTGCATTTTTGGGTTCTTTTATTTTATTGTATTTTTTTTTTATTAGTCTTAAGCGTATTCCTATTGTCTTATTTTACTTTCACAGTGTCTTAGTGTAACTGTAAACTGTGAAAATATTTTATGTAATAAATAAATAAAATCGTAAAAACAATAACAACGTAGGTACTAAAAACAACTAAACACTTTTCCTTAACATAGTCCTTCTGTAACACTTACCTAACCTAATGATTCAATTATCTAAAGCCACCACTCGTGACTCTGGTGGATAACCAAACGGCTATCTATAGTTTCGGATTCAGTAAACTTATAATTTAGTGTGGTCGAAATTTTATAAGATACCATTTAGTTAGTCATGATAGGTAAGAGCAGGCATACCAGCAAGGCAAACCTCTAGATCTGACGAAATTCTATTGTGACACGTACCGTCTACGTACATACCTACTTATTGTTTGTGCATACAGAATAATTTAGTTCATATTATTTACCAAAGAGTGTTCCTTTGTGATTGTAAAGTGCGACCGAGCAGAACTGAGGGCCGCGCTTACAGTTTGATTGACAGCAGCTCTTGTCCAATAGCAAACGCGAGGGCTGACGGGCCACGTCAATCAAGCACCACCACCACCGATGCCACTGTATTAACAACCCATTCGGTGCAATGTGAACTTTAAACTCCTAGCTATAAGAACGAGGGCGATCCTACCAATATTTGCGTTGGCGCGTTCCAGCCTCGTGGACGGACTCGTCACGCGAATGCGATCGCCCCATTATTCGCCACCCTTTTGTAATTTGAATTTCGAATTCCAATTCATATTTTGTGGTAAAATAAAAATAATATCGCTTCGACACAATGGCGTCAAGGGCGGTGCTCTGACATGCGATCAAGTTATTACATTAAAGGAGAGCTCGCCTGCGCGGTCGCTTCGGTGGCTCACGGACGTTATTGAAAGCTTCCAGGAACACCACTCTACAGTCTACCCATTTACCTACCTACCTACTTGCCTATTATTACTTAATAACATTTTGTAACAGGTACCTACCTCAGAAATTCCATATTAGTAATTACGTCCTTACTTGGCTACATTTATTAACGTAGGTAGAGCTTATCTAAACTAAAATGACACGCCCCACTACAATAAGCAGTTTTAGATGTGCGATATCATATTGTATTCATAATATTTCTTTAATAGTGCGAGTGCGGCGACACTATGCGGCAACTGAGGACGAATGGCAAAAGCAGATTTATATATTGTGTCGTATCGATATTTTCCCGGTTGTGCGTGTGTGTATGCCCGATGGAGGGGCGCGTCATTTTAGCTTAGATAAGCTCTACCTATCTACTAGCTGGTGCTTGATGCTGCAGCTGCTTCCCTCATGTGATAATACCTATTTGAAAGTGTGCATGGTGTATTTACATACATAATACTTATAATAAAATCACAATAATTCACTATGCGGTGTTTTAAGTAGGAATAAAATTTCCCAACCGGAGTCAATATTTTTCAGTTAGACAAGTAGGTATCAAGAAAACTGAAAATCCGGATCGAATCCATGGTTTTCATACCAATTTTTTGCGTGATACCTACATGTAGGTACAAATATAAATAGGTACCTGCCTACAAAGACAAGCAGACATTCCGCAGAATATCTCAAAACCATTGCTTTTATAAGCATATTTTTTATCTTTAGGTACTGATACCTATTTAAATGAGAAAAGCTTTGATTTGTTATACTTATGTTTGTTAGTTTGTTATGACTAAACTCAAAAACTATTTAACCGATTTTAATTTAAAAAAAAAATAATCAATTATAAGAAGCTAGTGTTCTTGAGTGATATAGGGTAGGAAGTAGGTACTTTTTATCCTGGAATTCCTACGGGAACTCCGAGCAGGTGAAACCGGTGCGAAACGTCTGTAGATAGGTATGAAGGTATATATACCTAGTATAAGAATAGAAGCTGATGACTAATTAGGTACGCCTAAATATGCGTCCAATGTACCTATACCTACCAAATTGTGTAATTCCACAACTTTTCATAATTTATTTTATCGTTCGTTACAGAAAATGGTCTGCCACGAAGATTACGAACAGCTTACACGAACACACAACTTTTGGAGCTAGAAAAAGAATTTCATTTCAACAAGTATTTGTGCAGACCACGGCGGATCGAAATAGCCGCCTCATTAGACCTGACTGAACGACAGGTAGGTTCCTAATTAATGTTAAAAAACGATCAATATGATAACCTACATGATATTAAAGTTTACCAACTAATATCCATCTATTTTCACAGGTTAAAGTCTGGTTTCAAAACAGAAGGATGAAGCACAAGCGGCAGACGTTAACCAAAAGCGAAGACGGCGACGACAAAGACTCTACAACATCTGAAGGCGGTAAAAGTAAATCGGGCCTTGACAAGTTTCTTGACGACGATCGTCCATTGTCCGGTAAGAAGAGTTGTCAGGGCTGCGAGCTACCACCCGGCGCTTTGTGTTCACCTGTTGAAGACCTTCCGGAGTTGGCGTCGCGTACCAGAAACAACAACACTCCAAGCGCCACAAACAATAACAGTTTTGCGAGTGACGGGGCTTCTAGTGTCGCATCGTCTTCCTCACTGGACAAGTTAGCTGAAGACGACTCTCGCGACGCCCACCCCCAAGCCACAGCAGTCACAGCGCCCCCCAGGAATATTGCCAAGAGAATCAAACAGGAATCCAGAAAGCGATCGCCATCGTTAGACGCCCTCTCATGCAAAGTATCCCCGTCTTCTTCGAAAGACGGTATCGGTTCTGTGACTGGAATGCCCGATGGCGCAAAATTTTCGTCGGTCAATCTGACCCCATCTTCAACGCCTGGCACACCTTCGAGTTTGCATCCGAGTCCATTGGGACACTATACGAGGCCATCGCCGCCAAACGCACAATCTGGTCCGCCTCATCCCCAAACCATACCCCCAAACGCAATGCCCCCTTATGTAATAAGAGGAAACGCGCCTCCCGGACAGTTCGTTCCCCATCCCGATTTCCGTGTGGATTCCAAACAGTTCGTCGGAAAATTAAATCACTATCAACATGGAAATAGAAACTACGAAGGTTACGGGACCGGATTGCAACCGGTCGAACAACAAGTGTATGCGAGGAGCCAGCAACACGCCCGCCAACAAGACGGGTCGCCTGCTAGACCGGCTAACGGTTTAAGCTCGAGGCAGGCGTACCCACAGGAGATGTATCAGAACTACGCGTATGGAACTTACGCAAAAGACCAAGTCGGCTACGGCCATCCCGGGTACGATCAGTCCCAGGGATACCACGGGGAGCACATGGGGTACCCGAACAGTCATTACGGCTATCATTACCACGATGGCCAACAGCACGACCACGCACACGGTTATTATGGCAGCGATAGCGCGAAAAATACTCAGACTAATGAATATGTGAAGAACGCTTACTATGAAGCGAGTAGCGCGTACGGCGCCCAGCAAGCGGCGGTGGCGGCGGCAGCTCCGGGGTACGGCGCCGCGGCCGCTCAGACGGGTGGCGCGGCCGACCCCTACGGAGGCGGGGGCGCCGGCGCGGCTGCGCCAGAGTGTGTCGATGGTTATGGCTCGTTCCAGCAATTCTACGAGGCGACCCACACCGCCCCCGCCGGTGAGAACTCCAACTCATCGTCCGATTTCCACTTCTTGAGCAACCTCGCTAATGATTTCGCCCCAGAATACTACACCATTTGAGATAAGGACTTTGTCGAACACGCCAATGATCTGTTCGTTTGAAAACTAAGGAGTTCCACCATAAAGTGTTTGCTTACCTAATGGTTGCAACTAGGTAATTATAGTTTTGAACTTATATCACTAATGGTAAAATACCTAAACGTGTATTTATATTTTTAATTATTTGTAGTTAATTACTGTACTTTATTAAGTATAATAATCTTAATATATATAGTTATGTATGTTATAAAAACGTACTTACATGTTTTTTTTTTTGTAAATCAATGAATATAATGTAAATACTTTATTACAATTTAGCATTCTGCTTTCCTTACATGTTGTTATAAATACTAAGTAACATAATATTATAGTTGATTAAATTGTAATTATGTACTTAGAATGTTTTTTGAAAGTAAAGGTACTTTTGTATTTCAAAAACTCCCGAATTATTTTGACACCATTTTTTCCAATGAGCAATAGGTAAAATTGTACTTTTTGTTTGTACTTTTTGTGTTGTAGCCCTAGTTAATATGAAATCAACTCACTCAGCACTTTTCAAGTCTTTTGTTTAGACATATTTCTCCCTATCTGTTAATAATGTTTACAATTATATTGGCAACATATTATTGTACATACATACCTACCTACCTACTTGAAAACAGCTTAAAAACCTACAGCTTAATTTTATTGGAAATTTTTACTTTTTTCTGTATTCAGACTTTTTTGTTGCCTAATTACTTACTCGAAATATTATAAATGAAACACCTCTATTCTTTACAATTGAAAATTATTTACATAATAAGATGTAAGATATACATAGTCGTTGCCTTATTTAGTAATATTGATTTTTTACTTTTAAGATATTGTAGATATATTTATATAAATTAAATAATGATAATAATTAAATACACAGTTAATAATTAAGTCATCATAATATATTGTAGATATCTGCGCTATCATTTTGGCCTATTGAATAAAAAATAAATCATTTTGGTGTCACAGTAAAAAATTTATTTTCTCCTTTATCCTGATGAATTTGGAACTAATATACACTGCATGCTGGCAATGACAGAACATGTGAATGATTTTCTACCATGAATATTTTTCGCAAATAAATGAATTGCATTAAACTAATTCAACTAAATTTTTTTTTAAGAAACACAAGTTAATTTATGTTAATAAAAAAATATTCAGCATTTGAATTAAATTACTTTCTAATAGCAGTATTATCCAATATGTGCAAGGTAAGTATATTAAAAATAAAAAATAGTATATTTCAATAAGATACTACACATAGTCTTATTTTGATCCAACTTTTGCATTAATTAGAAAATATTTAATTTGAGATAGTGAACTATGATGTTGAAGCCTTCTGACCCTGAGACTGTATCTGTAACTTCATCTCCATTGTCATACAAATAGCATCACGAACTTTTGACTTCTCCATACCCAATACCTGAATTTTTTCCATTTGTTCAGTGACAAACTGCACTTTTCTATTAAAATAGTCTTTAGCACCTTCAATATTCTGAAATATCAATGAAAATTTATTACTACCTACCGGAAATAATTTATTATTTATTTAAATAGGAAATGATAAATCCACTTCAATAATACACAAAGCATTTCTGAACCAAATGTGAATTAACTAAGTAGGTACCAACTAAATAAGAAATGAAAGTACAAAATACTTTCATCTAAATACAAGGTTTTTAAAAATAAATTAAATTAAATAGAGGCAGAAATGCTAAATTTATCACACAAGAAGTTATGAAGATACAAGAAACTTACTTTTTGAGCAAAATACCCAGTTCCAATGTCAATAATTACATTATTCGGATCTGCTAAGACACCAGGAACATACATGGAGCCAGTGAGTGGAACGAGTATCGTTTTTCCCTTTGTATCTGGAGTTATCTTCTCCACACACTCACCTGACTCCACAAATTTACCTTGCGCTATCTTCAATGTTTGTAGAGACTCTTGAAATACATTCAATTCCTATAACAATAATAGATAAATTGTAACTTTTTTGTATTTGAGTCGAAAAGAGAAATCAGATCTATAGATAAATTATAACTTTTTTGTGTTTGAGTCGAAAAGAGAAATCAGATCTATTACTTACTTGATCGAACTGCTGTTTCAATTGAGCCAACTGGTGCAAATTTAATGTGGATAAATCGACTTGAAAGCTTGGTGCTGAAGGAACGGTCGCCATTTCTCAGCAATGATTGCCTTTAGCAACGATTTTAAGGTGTTTAGGATAAAACAGTTTTCTTCTTTATGCTGAACTTTAAAGTGTTATAACTTTATTTTCTTAAACATAAGTCTAGTTAATTTGTGTTCTAACCATTCTAACCCCAAAATATATTTTTTTTAATTTTTTTTTTTTATTACGGCATTGGCTACTAAGCCATCAGCCAATAACCCCAAAATAACCAAAATTGCCTCCTTTTTCTTTTTTTTTCGTTTATTTATCCTATATAGGAAAGGCTAAGAGTACAGGGCCCATACTGCCAATTCTGATGTGTATTATTTAACAATAAATTATACGATAAGGCCTAGGCCATTTCTTTTTTAATTTTATCTTCTTTTGCCTCCACAGTCCACTGAGCAATTTATTTTTTTTGGTGAAGTTTACCCCTTTCGGGGAAGGCAGAAAGAAACTTAGTCCATAAAGCCAATTCAGTGGCATATTTCTTCTTCTGAAGTTATTTACATCGAAATGCATTGGTGAGATGCATTTCAGTGCAGTGATTTTTCTTGTCTAAACAGGGGCTTTTGGATATTTATGATAGCACATATTATTATGACAAAAATAATTAAATTAACATGAGATAAAAGTGACACTAGTACTTTGGGAAGAATATTATAGTCTTTTATTCTTTGATTCACTCGTTCAATGTGTATTCTCACTGAAGCAATATTGTAAGCCTCATCAACTTCCTCAGGTGTAAATTGATTTTTGTTGCAAAACGGAGGCATAACAAAAACCCCCTTTTTTTCTTGAACTTTGTATTGGCGAGAAACTTTTATCTGCTAGCACAACATCACCAGGTTCAATTAAATTTACTAAACCACTAGGTATCATTTGTAATGAAACAATTACCAGCACGACTACCATAACATTTTGACAGAAAAATTATAAATCCACTTGGAGTAGGTACATCTTACTAAAAATTTCACTGTGTGATGATGCTTAAAATCTGAATAGTACATTAAAATCTGAATAGTACATTAAAACTCGATTAAAACGTATTCATTAAACTTATCATCAAACGTATACATTAAAACGTATTCGACCGTTCAAATCGTTGCAGATGTTGAATGGAATTTCTTGTATTCTCTTTTCCAGAAAAAATCGAAGGAATATAAAATGCAGGGTGATGTGAGTTGTCTGATTTACTATTATTCATAAAATAAGTACTACGAATCCTTGTATCTTCTTTAGGATTTTTACTGAAAAAAAAAACAATGAAATTTAAATGTCCTACATCAATTTTAATTTAAATATTTTATGTAATTTTTTATTCAAATAAACTACTCAGTATGATTTTAATTTTGATTTAATTTTAATTTGAATTACAATACCACTATTGTTAATAATTATAATTTCTTACTTACACATTATTTTTTACTGCATTTATCCACTTTACACAATAAAATTTCACTGGTAAATCAATTTGCCGCTTATGACGAGATTTTTCTGTGCATCCTTTGATACAACAAGATTTAATCGATGGAGACAATTTTTCATATTTATTTAAATAACTAACAACTGAATTTAAAATAACATGTTGTAGCTTAACTTCTTTTCCCGATTATTGCGCATTTTTTCACCAGTCAGCGTGACAGTCTAGCGGCTCAGTCCTCGGTTTTATTTCTTTGTTTTGCAAATTAGTTTATCGGGATTAATATTGTGTGAATGTGGCAAATTTTGCATAATAGTGATCCATTAGAGATAAACAGTGTGTGGAAACAGTGAAATAGAATAAAATCGGGCGATCATCGGGAGATTGTCGTTTTACTATACAACTTCCCACAGAGCGTCCTATTATGGTTCAATTGTGAAGAATTGCTGTCAAACGTTCCGGTAAAGCATCGAAATGCATCTGACCAATACATTTCGATGTAATTAACTTCAAAAGAAGAAATATACCACTGAATTGGCTATATGGACTAAGTTTCTTTATGCCTTCCTCGAAAGGGGTAAACTTCACCAAAAAAAAAATTGGTCAGGCTGTATGGACCTAGAGTCCCTTGCCTTTCCCGAAAGGGGAGATCGGAGAATTATATTAAAAAAAAAATTGGTTTCCTATTTAATTTTAGATTCAAGTTTCAACTATTATTTCAACTATTATTTGTTGAAATTTGAAAAGTATAAATTACCATTTACCAAATTATAGCTATTGACTGATCTTTAAACTGATTGTGAGATTATCAAAAAGATTACTATGTCTATTTCTAACCTGGAGTCGGCTGATGCTTTTACAACTTTTATTAAGTAAGGGGATTAAAACTTTCAAACTGTGGCATTACTGTATAGTATTTAAACGATGTACATAAATTTTACTTATTTTATACATTCGGATATTGTTCTTTTTTGGCAGTGTACCAACATTAACAGTGGTCCATTTCTGTGCGTCATGGGCAGATCAATGTGGGCAAGTCACGGATGTTCTCAAAGAACTATCTAGAATTCCTGAGATTCAGCAGAACGGCGCAAAATTTTCTGTGTGTGACGCTGAAAGCCTATCTGAAATTTCATTGAAGTATAAGGTAAATATTCGCCATGTATTTGATATACTTGTAAGTGGTAAAATAATATTGAGTTTATTGTATTTGTTCAGGATAAAAGTCACTCAAGGATTCTGTAACTCCCTATCAGTGAAAGAATATTTGTAACAGTTCAGTAGTTCTAGAACATCCATTACAAAATTTATCTCTTTATAATATCTATGTGTATTTCATTTATAATTTACATTTAAAATGATATACAGGTAGATTCGGTACCAACAATATTGTTATTCAAGAATGGTGCACAAATAGACAGGGTCGATGGAGCTGATGCACCTCAAATCACAGCTAAAGTTAAAGCTCACTGTGTGGGCATGACTGCTTTTGTCAAAACAAGCCATGAAAAAACTATAGAAGAAAGATTAAAAACCCTCATCAATAAGCACAAAGTCATGGTATTTATGAAGGGCAATAGAGATGCACCTAGATGTGGGTTCAGCAGGACATTGATACAAATCTTAAACTCCACTGGGTAAATATTACACTTTTTTCTTAGCAATTGTACTGTCAGACCTTAAGATCCTTACATCGGCAAAACTCCACTCACTATAATCATATTCTTAGATATTGAACAAAAAAATAGACAACCTGCCTCATTAGTAACATCAATATGTGGTTACAGTTACCCAATGATAGGCTTTAATGTTATGAGATAAATAAAATATCTTTGTCGACAGATTTGTTGAAAGGTTTTTTATATTTGTTTCATAAATTACTATATCATGTTAAATATGAAGGTAGGACTGCACATTACTTAACGGCGAATTAAGGGGTAAGGAGGGGGTAGGGGGGATGAGGGGAAGGGGTACTACCTCTCCTGTGAAGGAAAAGTTGCAGAACCCTCCCTTGTTTGAGATATGATTTTTGTATATTCTAACCTAAAACTAATTTTCTGTTCTTGACATCAATTTTTGGGGGGAAAAATGTGGTGGAAATTAGTATGGGGGTAAAATCAATTACCCACACCTCCCCCACCAATACTGTGAAGTGAAATTTGCGTCCCCCCCGCGCCCCTATTTTTTTACCGAACTAAATTTTTAGTAGTTTAAATGCAGTGATGTAATGAGAGTTACAATGGGCCAACGCATTGCTGGCACTCGCCGGCCGCTGCCGCGGCACCGCTTGCTTCGCTCGCTCGGCTCGTGCGTTGGATCAACGTTCTGACCTAACCTAGTCTATCTTTCAGCAGTTTCTTTTCTTTATTGCGGGGGGCTGAAGAAGCCTGAAAAAGAGCTCCCAACAAGGGGCACATTTAGAGTCCAACACTTGCACTACACTCGATTCTTCAAACGATGGCATAGCAGAACTCGAAACCTAGGGCTTCGGAGACCATTCGGAGCCATGTTAGTAGTCAAACGATGTATACACTGACAGGAGTACATACAACTGCTAGGAAGTAAGGACACAAACGATGACAGATTACAGTGACAACACATAATGGCGTCGATTTACGTTCCGTTTTGCAAATCGGCAAAAGATGATAAAATATGCGCAGACGCATAATTTTTAATAATAATTATGCGCCTGCGCATGTTTTATCATCTTTGAAACAAGCAAATTATTATATTCTAAATTATTATTTTATAAATGTGCATAAAAAAACATTTGAATTAGTACATATTTTTACTGTTTTCATGATTATTATGAAAAACATAATAAGCTACTATAGCTTTAATGAAAGTGAAACGAAACATTTCATGATGAGAATTTTGTTAGTCTATGGTACAAATTAAAAAAATAGTGCTAAAATTTCAATATTTTTTTTCTCGAAAACTATGCGTTTCCGCAGGATAAAACTTATAGTGTAGACTTCTTATAATGTAGCCTTTTTCAAAAAAATAAAATCAACCGCGAACTCGCCGTTAAGTAATGTACAACTCAGCCAATATGAATTACCTATAACAAATTCATTAAATATAAATTAATTAACCGCCGCACTCAGAGTCGTTCATTAAAATAACGTTAATCGGCCCATAACTAATGCTACTTAAAACTTCTAATGATAATTAAATCGCCGTAGCTCCCAGAGACAAAAATTAATTGTTGATTAGTAGATTGACAACTATATGTAAGCATAGGGCGGTGCACCCTATCGAAATGCGTATCGATAAAGTGCGACATTGCCACATGCATAAACTCATGGAAATGATACTTTTGTTTTTGTAGTTTTTATGAGGTGAAGTTATTATTTTTCTTTAGAAATAATTAATTGCGTTAATTTACTATTACTTTAATCGGAAATAATAATTGATTTCAATAAAATTAAATCGTGAATGCCATGACTTTTGTGATATGACAACATTGAACGCCGCCATTTTCATTTTTCAATTATCTACGTCAAATCAGTCCGCGAAATTTTTCAAATTGGAATAGCCGCCACTATTAAAGGTCTGTCCACATTCAAGTCCAAGCCGCGAAACACCCGCGAACCATGATTCTACACCTATAGTTCGCGGGTGTTTCGCGGCTTCGCGCGGGAACCACGCGCGAATGTGGAGAGCGCTTAAAGAAGAAGAAGGAGAATTCGTCTTTAGTAATATAATAATAATTTGAAATTATTGTATAAAAAATGGTGAGTATTAAGTAATTATTATTGGTTTCATATTGTTAAAAGATAAAAATATATTAGGCATGTTTTTATATGGTTTTCTTTATATTTCAGGAGCAAAATAAAACACCACTCAAATGAGTTGCAAACTTTACCCCGGACGAAAAATTTTTACTTGCACATTAATTAACATCGATAATTGAATCAAAACTGATCGACGGAAAGTCAGTTTTAAAGAAAAAATGGCCTGGATTTCAGTCACTGACGAGTTCAATAGTAATGCAAGGTATTGTATTACTTGTATATACTTGTATTCTAGTTATTGCTTGTATACACTTTTTGTTAATATAACTAGAACTAATTATATTTTTTTTACTTGCAGCGTGATTTATTTATTTATTTATTTATTGTGATGTAACAATGTACATTAAAAAGAGCATGGGATAACCTTAAGGCTATGGCCCGTAAAAGCAAGGCTATCTTTTAAAAAACTGGAGGTGGACCATCAAATCCACCACCTCAACCGAAGCATAATAAGCATTATAGAAAAGGTAACATTCAATAACAACTCAACAGGGCTGTGCAAAATACCAAGTTGTAATTGAAATCCTTTTATTATAAATGTGAAACTTTGTTTATTTGTTACGTTTTCACACCTTAATGGCTTAACCGATCAACATTAAATTTTGCATACACATTTTCACCGGTACAGAGAAAAACATAGGGTACTTTTTATCTGGGAATTCCTGCGGGATCTTTGAGATTTCCACAGGTGAATCTCTGAAACGGTTGAACCTATTTGAACGGGACTTTCTCTGCCAATTAAATGATGTTATAAGATGTAAATTATGCTACTTTGGATTTCTTGCGGAAATTCAGAAACTCAAACGGGTGGAATCGCAGGGCACAGCTAATGTGTGTTATAATATGTATTCTAAAATATGTAGTTCTAACCAGTGTATTTTTTTAGTTGGAGACATTAAAAACAAGCTGCTGAGAGAGCTGCTGAGTTGGAGGAAGAAAAAAATTAAGCTATTGTAGATGGCAAAACTAGAGCTAGCTGAATAAAAAAAAACTAGAATTACAATAATAAAATTATTTATTTTAAATGAACTAGTTTTATTTTATTTATTTAAAATTCAGGCAGGTAGTTGAAGCAGCTAATAGTTGCCTGTATCCAGTTATACATTACTATTTTTCTATCTTTTGTTTCAAATATTTGTCCAATCTGTTTTCCAATAATAATTGTTAGGTGCCAAGACTTCTTCCGGTAGCCCATTCCAAGGTGCAACCACTCTTTTAGCAAAAATTGTTATTACCTACACCTTAAAAAAACAAATAACAAACAAAATCTGAGTATAACCAATTCTTTTTTTATTATTTTATGGTTTTTAATCTATACATTTATACATACAAATAAAATTGAAGTGTCTGTTTGTGATTCCAAATTAACAATTTTTCACTAAATGCATATGAAAGTATAATATAATCCTACTAATATTATAAATGTGAAAGTATGGATAGAGTATAGTAAGAGGAGTGGTATTTCCCCTCATATAAAATTATTCTCTGCTTCCAAAAAAACATCCTACTAATATTATAAATGTGAAAGTGTGAATGTTTAGATGTTTGGATGTTTGTTACTCAATCACGCAAAAACGGCTGAACGGATTTGGATGAAATTTGGCATGCACGTTGTCAGGGGTAAAGAGAAGGACATAGGGTACTTTTATCCCGGAATTCCCGCGGGAACTCCGAAATTACCGCGGGTGAAACCGTCTGTCTGTTTGTTCTGTCTAAACACTGAAACAGCTAGACCGATTTAAACGGGACTTTCAGGCAGATAGCTGATGTTATAACGAGAAATAAAACAATTTTAAAAGAAAATCTGTCCTGCGGGGATTCCGAAACTCATGTGGAGTAAAACCGTGGGGCTCAGCTAGTTAATCATAAAAAGCTATCTATACCTACTAGTTATCTCTAAAAAATCTCTCAACTATGGATTGTCTGAACAAGAACCATTACTATTGGGATTTTCTTATGTATATCATTTATGTTAGGTACCGGATATAATATGATCAGAATCACCACCATTGTCAGTATAAAGCAGGAGTTCATCTAACGGTAATGAGATATTGTATAATGTAGCACACACACACAAATTACAGCCACAACTGTTTCTAATTTGATACTCATACTCACTTGAAGATATGGAAACTTCCTTTTCCAAATACTAAAAACTGTCAACAGTATTTTTCGTTTTGATTATTGATATGGCTTTTATTGTACTTTTCTTCACTGTTTGAATTAGGACAAGAATGGTGTTAAACGCACATCATTTACCTACTGCATAATCACTCAAGCAGTATACCTTGCAATACACCCGAGCTACAACTTAAAAAAATCCAAATTCGGGCCTGTTACTGCCTGAACTTTAAAAGAAAATCATCCTTTTCTATGATATTCTACCAGGACTTCTTATTTTAATATGTGTACCCGATAACACCTGGAAGTCCAGCAATTCGTAAACTCAATAAAATCTTCTAGGTCAGACATGCTTTTCTAATTACTGTGACGTGATCGACGCCCTGAAAGTTTCAAAAATCCAACTTTGGTTTTGAAATTTTATAACAAAAACAAACATAACCTTACTTTTAAATGTCAAAAATCTCCAATTAAGTCTTAAGTAAGGGTCAGCCGTCACTTAAAGTTAATCATCATTAAACGTGATTAATGGAGGATTAACTGTCTCTGAGAGTGAATTTTTTTTAATCCTTACTTAAAATCCGTTAAGTAACCATTAAATCGACTCTGAGTGCGGCGGTGAATCTATTATAATGGCTGTAAGTAGTAAGGTTGTGATTAAAAATACTAGTAATATTATCATTTTTTTACTTTTGGAATTCCCTCAGGAACTCATTGTTCTGATCTAAAAGTAAGTGATGTCTTCCTTGGGGTCCAATCTCTCTTGTAAAGTTTTATCAAAATCATTTCAGTAGTTAGGTGTTAAAAGGTTGCAGATAGACAGTTACTTTTGCATCTATTTTATAATATTAATCAGGACAAGATACATAATATTTATTTTATTTATATGATGTATGGATTAGATAGATATTTAATTAAATTAATTTCCAGTTTGAACTATTATTTTTCAGTATACAATATGAGACATTTGATATTCTTATGGATGAAGAGGTTCGTCAAAAACTGAAAATTTATTCGGACTGGCCGACATACCCTCAGCTATATGTGAAAGGAGAACTAATTGGAGGTTTGGACATCATAAAGGAGCTCCAAGCCAGTGGTGAACTAGAAGCAACCCTTAATGACTAGTGTTTATGGATGTGTGTTTTGAGTACCTAGTTTTAGCTAATTTATTTATTGCCTGTGGAATGTTTGTGATCAGGGCATTGCTGATTATGATAATTATCATTTTGTCATGTCTTATATTAATATGATATGTTCAAAACCTACTTAATTTTAGCTTCCAGTGCTACAGCTGACAGGTGGCTACAAAATCAGGCAATATAAAAAAAAAATTACTAATGGGGATACAATAACATTATAATTTTGTTTATTAAAAAAAAAACTACTCTTTCAACAATAGTCTTTTACTCTCAGTTAGGACTTAGGTTATACCGTTACTTTGATAATAAATAAACAAAATTGTAACAAAAAAATTAAAACCGACTTCCAAAAACACAAAAATGCATCCAAATCTCATCCAAAAGACAAAAATACTCGTAATATGTAGCGGGAGCGGGATGAATGATATGGCTCGACCGCCACCAAAGGGGAAGCTTCCCGCCGGGCGAGGTGTTATGCCCGGGGAACCGCGGCTCCGACTGTAGATCGTCGGAGGTCGTATATATGCAGCGCGATTCACGTAGTTAGTATTCGTCGCTTCATTGTAGTTCGTGACTTGTGGCTTACAGGTCGCCACAGTACTCCCTCCCAAGACCGAAGGTCTGATTATCCGAAGCTCAGTTATCTCAATTGCCACTTGAATGTCCCAGTGAGTCGGGAGTACGTTGCTATATCCCAGTGAGTCGGGTGTGCATTGCTTTGCTCTTTGGTCTGCAGTGAGTTGAGACCGTGCTGAGCGTGCTCGTAGCCTGCGGTGAGTCGAGACTGTATTGAGCGATGCCGATTTGCTGGCGCCAGGAGATGTCCTGCCGGAATGCCACGCTGGAGAGATGTCCTCAGATCCAGGGCGTGGTGATGCGGGCGGATGTGCTGGTCGCTGAAGTCGGTGAGGTGCGGGTGTTTGCTATCAGGACCAGGAAGCTCAGTGCGTCGGCTGCGTTGGCCCTGAAGGTTGACCCGTTGCTGGCGTGAGACTGCTTCCAGGGACTGCAGGAGGAGGTGGAGTAGGCTGCATGATGATTGTAATGAAGGTTGCTTCCAATCACGTCGGGGTCACCACTGTAGCGGTCGAGCCATATCATCCATCCCGCTCCCGCTTCATCATCAGTTCCACTTCTCTAAACAGGGTACTTGCGTGAATTATTTTTTCCAGTCTATTTTAAAGATATAACAAAGCAAGAAAAAGAAAAAATATATATGCTTAAATTATTTAAATAGAGCGAAATTAAGGTTGAACTGTGTCCAGTTACTTCCAAAAGTTCCAGTAAAGAATCGAAATGCATCTTACCAATGCATTTTAAAGTAAAAAACTTCAGAAAAAGGAAAATATGTGTTGACTGTATGTACTTAGTTTCTTTTGCCTTCCCTGAAAGAGGTAAATATTTCCTAAAAAAATTAAAGTGACGTAATATGTTAAGCGTGCCTATGATTGGTGTTTCGTTGCAACGGTCAGTTTCACAAAATTAAAAGTTGAATATTTTGGAAACTATTGAAAATTTTTTAGTAAATCTTTCACGATAATGCTTTTCAAAGGCTCTATTTTTGGAATATTGACACAACTACTTATTACAAATTTCATGTAAGTAGGTACCCTATTTTGCTTTCCGAAAGCAAATGAAAGATTTAAGTAGGTACCTACCATCTCAGACGAAAGAAGAAGTCAAGACAGAGCGCTGTCAACAAAAAAGTGAAGCCGATAAAACTATGCCTCGCCGTGTACATGCACAGTTACACGCACACGCTAAAATAATTCGCAATTTTTAAAGAAAAAATGCCGCATCGTTTAGTGAAAGGGTGTAAAACCAATTTTCGAGAAATAAAAAGCAGGATCGAACCATATTTTTAATAAAACGACAACAACAACTTGGAACACAAAAAATGTTTTATCATCACTTAAAAAAACTATATTATTTTTAAGGTTCCCGATCCGAAATAAACACATTAATGAGAAGTGATTCGAGTTGCCGAAATGAGCCATCGTGGAATCATCGTTCAAATACATTTTGAAGATGATGATTTTTTCGTTTTCACTGTATTTATAAATTGAAAAAAAATCTTATACGGTGGTGGCGGACGGCAATTCAAGAAACTTACCCAACAAAAAGGCCATTAAAATAAAACTAATGTTTGATACTGTTTTTTTTTTCCTCTAGTCTGAATATACATACATACTACCTCTTAAATACAACAATAAATTCTAGAAGTGTTAAATAATACCTTTAAAAAAAATGCTAACTTATCTGTTTATCCATTCATCTTGCTAGTACTTAGACAATAATATACATTTTTACTGTACGGCAACACTCGCTAAATCCACACCTGTAATCTACCTACACATGTTTACGAAAACGAAACCGGCTTCACTTTTTTGTTGACAGGTTGGGGTTAGGCAGGTACCTAAATAAACAAAAAAAAGGGAGCTTTTGGCGGGATTTTAACAGTGACTGACGTCAGTTTTATTTGGTTTTATTTCTTTGTTTTGCGAGTTAGGTTATCGTGATTAATATTGTGTAAATGTGGTGGATTTTGCATAATAGTGATCCATTAGTGATGAACAGTATGTGGAAACAGTGAAATAAGATGAAAGGACAATGCCAATCTTTGTATGAAGAGTGGACCAAGTGCTGCCCAGAATAAAGTCATAGTACATTATGTTCCTTAGGATAGTAGTAGTCTGTAAAATAAAGCGCATCTAATTCTATCCCAGGAGTCGTGAAAAAAATAGTTTTTGTTGAGATTTATTGGGAAACCATAAACATTCATGGAAGGTGGACCAAGTGCTGCCCAGGATGTAGACATAGTACAATATGTTCCTAAGAGTAGTAGTAGTCAGTAAAATAAAGCGCGTCTAATTCCATCCCAGGAGTCGTGGGAAAAAAAAGGTATTATTTATTGGGTAAAAATAAATACTTAATTACAATAACAATAAATAAATGCTTTTCCCGATGGAGGGATGTAGGTATATTTTTGAGGAGTTTTACTGATACACACTATCAGCTCCACTTCACCACTTCACCACATGCACTGTGATGAGTGTTGGCTATATAGAGTCAATGCATACGTCGTCATGGAGACGGTTTTTCTGTTATGTCATTTGTCTGTCTTAAGAAGTTATTAAAAGCGCACTATATATTTTATAATCAGTTTATTTTACTTTAATCTAGTGATCCCTGGGCCCATAACCTGTTGGGACTGTAGATCGTATCGGGTATTCACGGATTAAAGTAAAATAAACGGATTATAGAGTTTTAAATGTTATAGTTAAAATTAGTTTTTTTGATAATTTATTACTTAATGTATATTTTTTTTGTATGCATTGAAGGGGAGGTGTTGGCTATATAGAGTCAATGCATACGTCGTCATGGAGACGGTTTTTCTGTTATGTCATCTGTCTGTCTTAAGAAGTTATTAAAAGCGCACTATATATTTTATAATCCGTTTATTTTACTTTAATCCGTGAATACCCGATACGATCTACAGTCCCAACAATGAGCATAAACTGCTCAGCAACCACCTTAAAGTAATCGAATCGCAACCTGTGAAATTCCTATTATTGAGTAGTTCCGCTGGTCATCTGCTGTCTTCATCATCAGTTGCACTTCACTAAATGGTGCTTTCTGAAAGCAAATGCATGAAGTATTCCAAAAAATACCCAAAATTGGTAGGTGTGCCTATAATATTTGATAAGTTCCCTCCATTTCTCCCATATTCCATCATCAGATCCTGACCTTATGACAGCGGTACCACCTCGGAAGTATACCCTTTCAACCAAAAAAATAATTTTCCAAATGGGTCCAGTCGTCTTCGAATGATAATAATGATATTAAAAAACGTAAAAACAAAACTGACGTTAATTTTTTTTCTCCGGGACCGATTTTGATAAAAAATTTTTTTTCAATATAAAGCAATGGAAGGAACTCCGTTAAGGTAGTCCCACTCCTGGGCAGCATTTGGTCCATACCCTGTCAATCTCCTTTATTGCTGCCAAAAGGTCCGGTAAAGCATCGAAATGCATCCTAATGCATCTCACCAATGCATTTCGATGTAAATAACTTCAGAAGAAAAAAATACAACTGAATTGGCTGTATGGACCTAGCTTCCTTTGCCTTCCCTATTAGGGGTAAATAAAAAAATCAACAGCTCCAACACCTAGAGGTACCCCACAAATTAACTAGACATAATATGTCTAAAGCGTCATTTACACTCGCGTACGAGCAACGAGGCGAACCACGCGGCGAGCCCCGAGCGACTGTTTACATTCGCGCTTCGTCGCTCGCCGCGTGGTTTGCCTCGTCGCTCGTGCCGCTCGCGTCCCCCGGAGCGGCTTTTTTGTCACGAGTCAAAGGGACGAAAAAGGAGCAAGGGGCGCGGGGCGAGGGACGAGGCGCGAGTGTGAACAGGCGCTAGGGGCTCGCCGCGTGGTTCGCCTCGTCACTCGCACCGCTCGCTTCCGGAGCGGTTTTTTGGTCACGAGTCAAAGGACCTCGCGTCAAAGCGAGCGTGGTGTTTACACTCGCGTTCTCGCTTCAGTCGGGTTTCAACTTTCGGCCGCGATGGTTGTGTGCTTTTAAACTGCATAATTGGATTGGTTGTAACTTGCAACAAGAAACGTTTTGGTTTCTAGAATTATTTTAAAAGAAACCGATAATTTGGGATCCCAAACATAGATTCCACAAAAATAACCAAAAAGTAAACGTTATATGGACTAGATTTTATTAAGAAACTAGCTGTGCCCCGCGGTTTCACCCGCGTGAAAAGTTTTTATGTAACAACTTTTTTTTCTTGACATCCGATTTGAATGAAACAAAGCCTATATGTAGATCCAGGCTAAGCTAAATCTACCTGCGAAAACCGCATGACAATCCGTTCAGTAGATTCAGAGATTATCGCGAACTGAGAGACAGACAGACAGAAAAGATTTTTTAAAACCCCTTTTTTTATAGTTGGTTACTCTTCGTTTATCGTCCCCTGTCAATTTTTGTTAAAAATATTCAATGTACAGAATCGCGGATTCTACTCTTTTATTATATTAGTACTAGCTGTGCCCCGCGGTTTCACCCGCGCGAAAAGTTTCTATACAACAACTTCTTTTTATACAACAACTTCTTTTCCCGACATCCGATTTCAATGAAACAAAGCCTATGTAACTCCAGGTTAAGCTTAATCCTAAACCGCATGACAATCCGTTCAGTAGATTCGGAGATTATCGTGAACAGACAGAAAGACAGAAAAGATTTTTAAAAACCCTTTTTTTGTGCTTGGTTACTCTTCCCCCCCCCCCCCCGTCCGTCCGCTCCGTTCCGTCCCCTGTCAGTTTTTGTTAAAAATATTCAATGTACAGAATCGCGGATTCTTTCTATCTTTTATAGATAGATAGATAGATATGTAGACCTCCAACCGCACTAAACAATAAACCTTTCGACAGCATCTCCTGCGCAAAAAACAGTCGATGACACCCGGCGCAGAAGAAGATGATATTGACAATTTTATTTATTTTATTTTTTTAAATTATTTATTTAAAGTTTAATTATGTATTTAATTTATTTATTTTACTAGCTATTATATTCTAGCGTGTCCCCGCGGTGTCATCCGCGTTAATTTCAAAGATCCTGTGGGAATTCCGGGATAAAAAGTACCCTATCTGTTATTCTGAATTACTTCTACTTGAAGCAAGATCAAAATATTAGCCTATACATGCATTTAATTTTCGACGTTTACAAAATAATGGTTAACGACATCTCTTGATTATTTCAGGAATAAATGAAATTTTAACCGTCGAGAACCTGTATCACGCACATACAGGCACAGGACAGTTCAAATTTCAAAAAACTTTTGTTAGTAATACATAGATGGCGCAATATTAATACAATAATTATTAGCCAAGCTTGTTAAAAAATCCTATAGAGCAGATAGCAGACAGTAGATATATAATATGATAATAGGAATCTATAGCTATTATTATTATTTTTTGATATATTTATAGCTGTTTTATTGTAAAGTTTCAAATATTGTAAAGTTGAAATCCATTCAGTAGTTTTTGCGTGAAAACGTAACAAACATCCATACAATCCATACAAACTTTATAATATAAAGATTTTTAGAATAATAAGTAAGGATTTCATTTATTAAAATTAATCGAGTAGTAGTAAAAGCTCAGTAAGCAAAGTCGTCTTGTTGCCGCTAACACTTCGACATCCTCCCTTGTTGCTAGCTCAAAGACAACTGAACTGAACTGAAGTAACTGAACGCACTGCAGGCCGCAGCTCTTTTGTCTCTTTTCCATCGATCGTGCGGTCGCGGTCGCACGCACGAGCGACGGGACGAGGCAGCGTTTACACTCGCACCTCGTACCCCACCACGAAACGAAGCACAAGACGAGGAACGAGGTGCGAGTGTAAACGCCGATAAAACAGCGTTTACACTCGCGCCTCGTACCTGGCCACAAGACGAACCACGAGGCGAGGAACGAGGCGCGAGTGTAAATCCCGTATAAAGAGTTAAGAGGTACCCAGAGGTACCCACCTGAATCTTAAAACATATTTTAGTTATTACTAATTTCAAATTTACATTTAGTACCCGTAACGTTTATATGGACATTATAAATTCTTTGAACTTCAAACGAACGTTTATTGAAGGTAAGTTGACGTGTCTTCGTAAGATTATTGGTATACGTAGAGAGAAGGTAATCACTACGTTTTAATATGTTTACGAATTACGAATGTATTCATTGACATATAGTAGGTACCTACATAAATAAATTACGAATACTTTCATGTTAATTGTTAAATAGGTGCTAGGTACCTACAGTTGTTATTTCTGCACTCTGTAGTACATGTTACAGTTCCAATTACACACACACTTACACGCGTACTTTTCAGACATAATGAGTAAAACAAGGACTGCTGGAGATGGCATGGAATGTGTAGTAAAAACTACGGAAAACACCCAAAGAAACGTTGGAAAGACAACAGATAAAGCATCAACTAGAGATTTGGTTCCTGGTCGCCTTATTCAAGTTTATCCGAAGAACGTTATAAAACCCATAAAAAAAACGCACATACATTCCAAAACCCCTAAGTTTGTTCCTTACGAACCTTATGCTGCAGCTGTGAAACCGATTGTACCTAAAGTTGTTTCTCAGAACACTAAAAAATCCAGAAACAACATGGATATAAACACACTTATTTCACAAATGTCACAAATGAACACAAATTTGAATGAATTCAAACCAAGAGCTAAGGTTACTTCCATAGGCGATAAAACAGCTTCAGATAATGAGAATATGCAATGCCCGGAGCAAACTGAAATGCAAAAGAAACTTGATCTTTTGCTGAAGGAAAATGAGTCACTGAAAGAACAACTTAAGCAGCAAGTTCAGGTAACATCAATAAATTATTGTAGGGTATTTGTAAGATAAGTACGGCAGGTAAGTTTAACTTTTGTAACGTCAGTCGGTGACCGGACAATAAACGGATTTGCACGTCTCTGCGTTTTCTTATTTTATTCCGCCGATATACTACAAACTGGCGACGAGGATAGTTTATTTACGCGTGTGTTATCGGATAACAGTATAAGTATATTGTTTGCGCGATGATGGAAAGCTGCGGAAGACAGTTGTTCGGTGGAAACCTCACATTTGATCATCGCACTCAAGACTGGGGAATTTTCAAGAGCCGTCTCGTCCAGTTCTGTACTGTTAATGACATAACTGAGGTGTCAGACAAGTCGGGCGTGAAACGACGGGCAATACTCCTGACTGCCTTAGTGGAGGACACCTATAGATTAGCTAAAGATTTGGTGTTCCCGGCATCATTAGAAGAAATCGGTTACGACGTTATAATTGCAAAGTTCACTACCCACTTACAAGAAAAAAAGTGTACGTTCGCGGAGAGATACCAATTTTATACGGCGACACAGAGACCGGGAGAGGAATTACCCGAGTGGGCAGCGCGAGTTCGAAGTCTAGCGGAGCATTGTGGATTTAAGTCAGAGTTAGACAACGCCCTGCGCGACCGTTTTGTCCTCGGACTCGAAAATGCAAAAGAAAAAGAGAAACTTTTTGCGGAGAGTGTGGAGACGCTGACGTTCAACCGCGCGGTGGAGCTGGCGCAAGCGGTGCGCAGCGCGCGCCAGGCGGTGCTGCGCTCGGCCGGCGCCGGCGCGGGCGCCGCGCAGCCGCCTGCTGCCGCGCCGCGCGACGTGTTCGCAGTGGCGCGGGCGAGTACATCGCGCGCTACGAGTAATGTGCAGTGTATTGTGTGCGGATATCGTAATCACGCGAAAGAAAAGTGTCGCTTTGTAAAGTATAGGTGTAGTGTGTGTAACCAAATCGGACATCTGCGAAAAATGTGTCCGACCAAATTAAATAATAGAAATAATTTCTTGGCTCAAGATTCGGATGACGTAATCGAAGGTATTTATGACCTATATAACATTAAATGCGCTGGCGGAAAACCCATGCAGGGAATCGTTTCGGTGGGTAGCGTGTCGTTGTCGTGCGAACTGGACAGTGGCAGCGCGGTCTCGATTTTGCCTGTGACCGTGTATGACAGCTTGTTTAGGAATCAATATCCGTTGAAAGCAAGTAATATCAGTCTAAACTGTTATAATGACAGTAAAATGATCCCAGTGGGATACGCTTCATTACCAGTTACGTATAAAAACAATACACGGGTTATTAAAATGTACGTAATAGCGACAAACAGGGCGCAACCACCACTACTAGGCCGAGATTTCATTTGTTTATTTGGAATGCATTTGTGTACGTTAAATTGTAATAATATCCAGGATGATAATAAATGTGTGCAGTCATTGTTAAATAAATACTCGGACGTATTTTCTAATGAGTTGGGGCGGTTTAATAAATTTAAAGTACATTTAAAAATTAAAGATAACGCTGAATTAAGATTTTTCAAGCCTCGCACGGTCCCCCTAGCATTGAAATCAAAAGTGGAGTCTGAATTGAATCGGTTAATTGATTTGGGCATTTTAGAAAAAGTGGTTCATTCGGATATAGCTACCCCTATCGTACCAGTCCTGCGCCCGGACGGGAACATTCGAATTTGTGGTGATTATTCTGTCACTCTAAATAAGGTATTATTTTTAGATAATTATCCATTACCTCGTATAGACGACTTGTTTGCTAAACTCCACGGGGGCACTGAGTTTTCTAAACTTGATTTATCTAGGGCTTACAATCAACTGGAATTAGATGAGTCATCAAAAAATCTAACTTGCATCAATACACATAAAGGTCTCTTCCGTTACACCAGACTAGTATTTGGTTTATCTAGCGCTCCTTGTATTTTTCAACAAACTATGGAAAAATTGCTAGCCGGTATCGAAGGGACGTGTATATTCATCGATGACGTATTGGTGACAGGTCCGAACAGGGAGATACATTTACAGAGACTCGAACAGGTACTCGATAAATTTAAAGAAGCAGGGTTACGTGTTAAGCCGGAAAAATGTGAGTTGTTTCAAGAAAAAGTTGAATATTTGGGGTTCGTCATCGATAAGAACGGTTTACATAAGTCTGAAAAGAAAATAAAAGCTATTTTAGAATTAGAGAGTCCTAAAAATGTCAAAGAACTAAAGTCACTATTAGGTATGGTCAATTATTATCGCGGTTTCGTGCCCAATATGTCGAGCGTGCTGCACCCGTTACACGGGCTGTTGAAGAAGGGGGTACGCTGGGAGTGGGGCCGCGAGCAGGAGGTGGCTTTCAGGCGCGTACGGAGCGAGCTGGCGTCCGAGCGCGTGCTGGCGCACTACTCGCCCGACCTGGAGACCGTGGTGACGGTGGACGCGGGCCCCGCGGGGCTCGGCGCGGTGTTGGCGCAGCGGCTCCCGGGGGCGCGCGGCGCGGAGCGGGTCGTGAGCTACGCGTCGCGCTCGCTTACGAATAGCGAACGTAATTACGCGCAGATTCAAAAAGAAGCGGCCGCAATAATTTTTGGCATAAAAAAGTTTCATCATTATTTATACGGCCGTTCGATACCGTTCATATTGCGAACGGATCATAAGCCGCTTCTTTCAATTTTCGGTAACGTCAGAGGCGTTCCAGAGTTAGCCGCGAACAGACTCCAACGATACGCGTTGTTTTTATCAGCATATAATTTTAAAATCGAATATATAAAAAGCGATCGCAACGTGGCCGACTATTTGTCGAGAGCGATAAAAAGTAATTGTCAGAATGGTGTACCGGATTATGATGATTCGAAGTGTTTATACGTCAATTTTGTAAATGAATCGATGGTGCCACTGACCGCGAAGGATATAAGTATCGAAACCGGTAAAGATAGTATTTTACTAAATGTCATGCGATATATAAAGCGAGGGTGGCCCAAAAAGATTCAGGATGAATCATTAAAACCGTATTTTCAGTGCAGATTAGAATTATGTATAGAAAAAGGGTGTATTATGAGGGGTCATAAAGTTATCGTACCTCCGGTGTACAGAGAGCAGCTACTGGATGAATTACATCAAAGTCATTTCGGGGTAGTAAAAACTAAAGTGGAGGCTAGGAAGCGCATGTGGTGGCCGGGTATAGACGGCGATATAGAGGAGAAGATAGGTTCGTGCAGCGCGTGCTGTGTGCTGCGCGCCGCCCCGCCGCGCGCGCCCCTCGCGCCGTGGCCGCGGCCCGCGCGCGCCTGGGACCGCCTGCACGTGGACATGTTCGCGCTCGCGGGCAAGCAGTGCCTAGTGGTGGTGGACGCGCACTCCAAGTGGGTGGAGTGCTACGTGGTGGCGCGCGCCGACACCGCCGCCATCCTCGACAAGCTGTCAGACGCGTTCAGTAGGTTTGGCTTGCCGCGTACTATAGTTAGCGATAATGCTACCGTCTTTGTATCGAATCAGTTTAAACAGTACTGTGAAATGAACGGTATTAGTCATGTTACAATAGCGCCGTATCACCCGGCATCTAACGGGCAGGCAGAAAATAGTGTTAGAACTATAAAAAGGGGATTAAAAGCGATGACAGAGGGCGTAAGTTCTCAGCAAGGGTTTCAATATAAATTAAACAAACTATTGTTCGACTACAGGAACTCTGTACATTGCACGACAGGTTTTTCACCGGCGCAATTGTTATTGGGACATTCTTTGCGTTGCCGTCTCGATCTTTTAAATAATGTTAGCGAGGCATACCCGGTGACTGTCGGGGGCGAATCGTTGGAATCTTTAGCCAAGAATAACGTAGTCGTTAATCAGACCTTACAGGCTGATCAGTACGGTGGAAAGCGATTAATCAAGTTTAAGCAAGGCGATAATGTTTTGGTTAAATCATTTTATTATAACGGAAATAAGTATACTTGGTTAAGGGGCATAGTTCATAAAAAAATAGGATCTAGGTTATATATAATTTTTGTACCAAATATAAATTGTCATATTAAAAAACATGTAGACCAACTGTTAAAATATAAAGGCAAGGTAAGGGTGGAGGAGAATGAGAGCTGTCAGGGTGACATCCCGGAGATGGATAGTACGGAGCGTCCCCGCCCCAGCAGTGAAGAGGACGGAGACGACGCAAACAGATCATTCGCGAGCGCGCGCGCCGAGACTCCCGGGCCGGAACTGAGTGGGGGCGAAGAGCCGGACGGAGATGACGTGGGGGATCTCTCTAGTGAGGACGAAGCGACGCATGCGGGCGCGGGAACACCGGCAACAAACATCGAAGATATGCGCCACAACACACCCCAACGAGCGGCAACGCCCAGCGACGTTGCGCTATCACCAGCGAATCAAGAAAGCACGGAGGGCGCCTCGGACAGTGGATCCGTTCTCGCTACGGGTGGGAGCGTGGAGGCCTGCAGCGGTCCGCCTCTGCCTTTACCTGAAGCCTCGCCACATACGAAACGACCAGTTCGGAGCACTAGGAGAAAAATAGATTATAAGAGCCTTTATAAAAATTGAGTATTTGATAGCTATTGGTGGAGGGATTGTAGGGTATTTGTAAGATAAGTACGGCAGGTAAGTTTAACTTTTGTAACGTCAGTCGGTGACCGGACAATAAACGGATTTGCACGTCTCTGCGTTTTCTTATTTTATTCCGCCGATATACTACAATTATGTTAACATCTTTTACATACAGACTACTCTATTTTAATTTTGACTTTAACGGAACAAACAGTTCTCTTCATGTGTTAATTTATTTTGTCCATTATTATTTTGTTTTGATCTGTAAAGGTGAATAAAGAATTAAAAACAATGTTGGTGGCATCAATGGGTGAAGATCTAGAAACTCAAGTTCATTGTTTGAATGAAGACAAGAAGCATTTGGCTAATGCATTGCTTAATTCTGCTCAACACTTATCCACACATCAGGTAAAGATTACTTACTTAGTGACTTATTTAGAAATTTAAATGGATTACTTAATTTAATTTCTGTTAATTTCATATATTTTTTTTTTAAATAATGATTTAAGGAACAAACAGAGTGGCTAGCCGGACAGTGTGAAGTGTGGAGGAGTAAATTTCTTGCTAGCAGGTGCAAAACATGAGATTTTACTTACCACCTTTTGTGAAATTTCTAATAAAACTTAAAAAAATAATTTTATTGTATTACAGTTTAATGGTGGAAGAACTTGCAAATTGGAAAAAAGTACTGAGTGAAAAAACAGATAATTTGGAAAAAGTTATTAAGCAACTGTTAGATGAGAGATGTAGGGCGAGAGAGATGATGTTATTTACACACAAAAACTTATGTAGCCTACATGATAAGTGGCTTGAGGATTTAGCAATATCAGAATATGTTGGCAACACAAAAATGTACAATAGACCTATTGGAAACTTTAACTTATCTGCCACCACACCACATTCCACTAACATATTAGATCTGGCTTCTGTTAATTTAAAATTATCTGAAAACATAAGCAGCACTACTGACAAACAAGATGTTACTCACTTGAATGTATTGCCAACTGTTACTGATGGTGAAAGAAATGCTGAAATTGTAAGTAACTACATACTGAGTTCTTCAAAATACTTTTAGATTTAACAATTTTACAAGGATACAAATCTCCACAAATGATAAAATCATCATATTTTATTCATATAAATAATGACATTTAAAGTTAAATATCTGGTTTTTTAATTTTATCGGTTTGGTAGAAGTCGGTTATAGATGTGCCACTAAGTAGCCGCCGCTAGTGGTGATTTTCTAGCATAATCAATGATAGTAAATTCCTTCTCTAGGTTCTGGCGACACCTCTAGACGTTAAAAAAGTGTGTGAGGAGCCAGTCAGCGCGTTAGTGCAGCACGCTTACACCAACAGCGCTAACACGGCGCGGCCCGTCGCTTCATGCTCTCATTGTAATGGGAAAGTGCAGTTGCTCTAAAGATATTTTAAAGCATGTAGGTAGGCAAACTTATCCTTTAAGCAGGTTGCAGACGAAGAGCTAAGCTAAGTTAGTTTAGCTCGCATAGCGGAAGTGGACGCAGTTTCTCATACTTGTGTGCAGACTGCAAACTGTACGCCGCACAGACTGCGCCGTGCTGCCCTGGCCGAGCACTAAAGGTTGTGCATAGTGTAAATTGTATTATTCTATTTTGTATTTACTTTTTCTCCAGTTTGTATGTAGTAATAAATTTTATCATATTTTACATAATTTATACATAATAATATTAGTATAGATAAGCAAATATTATTTGCTAAAATAAAATATACCAATGCCAAAGAAGTTCTTCAATAAGACTTTAATGTACAGACTCCAAACACATATTATCTAGCTCCTAAAGGTATTTTTGTAGGTAATAGATAATATTGAGATAATTTTTAATGGAATAGGGTAATAGGGTACTTGCATAAAATTTATAATAAGAAATTGTGTCAATATTTCAAAAATAGAGCCTTAGAAAAGCGTTATCGTGAAAGATTTACTAAAAAAATTTCAATAGTTTCCAAAATATTCAACTTTTAATTTTGTGAAACGGAACGTTGCACCGAAACACCAATCACAGCCAAGCTTGACACATGTCACTTTTATTTTTTTAGTGACGTCATTCCGCGTTTCGGCGGTAAAGTCTAAAGTAGGAACTTTGAGACGCTCTATTTAATTAATTTATGCATGTTTTTTTTCTTTTTCTTGCTTTAGGACAAATATCTTTAAAATAGACTGAAAAAAAAATTCATGCAAGTACCCCATTGTTTTCCTAACTAATATTATGAATGTAAATGTGAGTTTGTTAGTTACCCTTTCACGCGTTAATTACTCAATGTACATACATGTTTTCAGGGATACAGAAAAACATCTTTTACTACTAGTATTAGCTTTATTTAACTAGGTAACAAAAGCGGTAATCGAAGCAATTCGCGAAAAAAAAAGCCCAACGTAAATTTTACCCAGATAAACGGGTTTAGCTAGTTACTTTGATTTCAAATGTGGACCTACCTTTATTTTCAAAAGAAAATATTGAAAAACAAACTAATTTTTTTTTTTCATTTTTTTGTGTCTGTCTGTTTGTTCCGGCTAATCTCTGAAACGGCTGAACCTATTTTAACGGGACTTTTTTTGGCAAATAGCGGATGTTATAAAAAGTAACTCAGGTTATACTTTTATTTTCGAGAGGAATATAAGTTTCTGCGGGGCACAGCCAGTAGTTAAAATAAAAAAGACCACCATTTAAAAATATTGGACACGTATTTTTTTCCATTTTTTACGTCTTAATAAAAAAATAACGGAGTCTATATATTAAGTTGAAATGTCGCGTAAGGTCACGCCGCGCGCCGTGCTGCATGACGTCAAGAGCCCCCACTCCTAAACTTTAATGCGTTTTATCTTACTATTTTTTCAATAATTTGAAAAACCAAAAAATACGGGTCTGTTATTTTTTATTAATATACAAGACGGACTAAATAGAATTTGATTTTCATACCCCGTAACCAGCCTAGGTATTGCCAATATCCAATTTACTCAGACTAAATAAAAACTTAAGACGGAACGTCTCGAACAACGAAGTGAAGCCGGTTAATGCATGTGGTGATTAGGAAAGTGTGGTGATTTGGTAAGTTTACTTACTGGTGATAAGTGATTCCATGTTGTTTTTTTATTTTTTAACCATTGACGACACAACATGACATTTTTTCTAACTTAATTGTTGCCTCACCTCCATTAGCGGAAGAAGCTCAAACTAAAAGGTATGGTGTCTTTTTCTTGTGTGTGCGTGTTTCTGTGTACGTGCACGGCGTGGTGTCTTTTTCCGGGCTTCACTTGTTTGTTCTACGCGTTCCGTCTTTAGTTTTTATTTGGTCTGAGGTTTTTATTACATAATTACCATAATTATAAAAAACATTTATTTATTATGCCATATTCTTAGTATCTTATTTACATCTATTTAATTATGTAAAAAATTGTTGTGCCCCGCGGTTTCGCCCGCGTAAATTTCAGAGTTCCCGCGGGAATTCCGGGATAAAAAGTACCCTATGTGTTAGTCTGATTTATAAGCTATATTATTGTAAAGTTTCATTTAAATCCATTCAGTAGATTTTGCGTGACAGAGTAAAAAACATCCATCCATCCATACATTCTTACAAACTTTCGCGTTTATAATATTAGTAGGATGAATCCCTATTTGCCTTGGTCACGGCCGCGGCATCACGCATGAACGGCTAGACCAATTTCGCTAATTCAGGTTTGTTATTGTACGGAGAAAGAGAATATGAAAGAAACTTGGAGTTCCTGCGGGAATTCCGAAACTCACGCGTGTGAATCTCCGAAACGGTTGGACCGATTTTGACGAGACTCGTTGCTAATTAGCTGATGTTATAGGAAGTAAATTAGGCTACTTTGGAGTTCTTGTGGGAATTCTGAAACTCATGCGGGTGAAACCGGGAGGCACAGCTATTCTACATAAATTATGAGTAATAATAATATACTTATTATTTTATTATTACCTACTGATATGAAATTCGCTAAACCGCGTAGATCTATAACTTTAGCTTAGCTGCAAGATTTTTTTATCTACATTAATGCTAAAATATAAACACTTGATAATGTCTATGGGTTCACGAATGTGAGGTTATCGATTCCGGTGCCATTGTAGGAGAGATAGTCGCTCACGTGGATGTATTTGGCTCCACCGAACCAATCCACCATCGCTATTTGAGCTATTTTCAGTTTCGCCACGAACCAGTTGTGGTCTGTAAGAACAAAAAAACATAGCCTATCATTTTATTAATCGGTGTTGTACACAGCGATATTATCAGTATTATTGTTATAAGTACCTATTGACATTGGACGTACCTACATTTTAAACGCGTTTAGTCTAGACATGACATCGACATAAAAAGCATAAAATATAGGTAATAAGTTATTATCATAATTCGCTTATTTTTCTTCATTCATTGGTTTATTTGTATTTTTACAGATTAAGTAACAAAACCTGTGTTTATTTAATAGATGTTATAATTTTATTAATTCCGTACAGTAGGTACCTACCTACTACTAGTATAGTATTATATTATACGCAGACAACTACGCAGACTGCAGACAAAAACCGTCCCAGACAGGGCTCCAATCATCTCTCTCGCTCTCATCACTATGAATACAGACTTGGTGATTCTTTCAGATTACAGTTTGGATAGCACGAGTTGTCATAATTGTTTCAATATGCGTTAACTTGCGCAAAAGTTACTACACTACACGCGTCAGTGTGAATAGCTCCTTATATATGAACTCGTTAATGGTTCATTCAGTCAAAGACCTATGTCCAAATAAAGCTTTAACTCATGGGACACATCACACAAGTGACATACGTACCCGGTGGAAAGTTAGCCATAGCTGGATGCCTTTCGAATAACGCTGACTTGGCAAAACTGTATTCAGTTGAGTTTGCATTTAACTGAAATATAAAAATAATTCATTAAATTCTAATTGAAATGATGTTGTGGTTGGAGCCGATTGCATCGATTTTTTGGTTATAGGAGATTAACGAATAAAAAATCATAATTACTATTGTGATCGGTTAAGAGTTTTATCGCCAGAGAGTTAATCGTTTAACTGAATCCGTTGTCCAGTTCGGCGCATACCATAATGAGCTAGTGTAAATATCAAAATTCACAAGTCGTCCATCGCCCCGTGGCTTGCGTTATCACCCCACATGTAAGAACCATCCATAGTGGACACGCGGGCGCGGCGAGTGGCGCTGCGCGCTGGCAGGCTGGTGGCGGGCAACTCGCGCCACAGCCCATTCATACTTTATACAAGTGGCCGCAGTGAGTGCGCGGGCGGCGAGCGGCAACCCGTGCGGGAGCAGGCATCTCAAACTAGTCCGAGCTTACCGCGCGTGTTGTGTTGGCATCTCAATTAGGTACAATTACTCCTTGGCCACAGTCTGGGCGGCGGCGGCAAAAACAAATGGTAGACAACATACGAGGCAGGCCCCAGCTATCCGCGGCGCGAGCTGTAGCCTACTTCTTATGTTGCCGCCGCTACCGCTGCCACCGAGACTGGCGCCGCCCGGCCCTTAGGCGTTCTAACGTATTTTATGTGACAATCCTTACTAATATTATAAATGTGAAAGTGAGTTTGTTTGTTTGTTACGCGTTCACGCCGTAACGGCTTAACCGATCATCATTAAATGTTGCATGCACATTCTCAGGGGTACTTAACTACCTACAGAGAAGGACATATAGAGTACTTTTCATCCTGGAATTTCCGCGGGAACTCCGAAATTACCGCGGGTGAAACCGCGGGGAACAGCTAGTTTTTCTATATTTTCTAATATGTAGTCCAACATGTGCATTCAAATTCTTGTATTATCAAAAACAAATTGTGGTTGCTCTCGCAATTTTTCACACAGTGCGTGACATTCTCCTTCACTTTCTCTGATTAAATTAATTTCATTAATTCCATTTATCACTTGTAGTATTTGCCATTTAATGTAAGAATTTTCTAGTAAAAATACGTCTTCGTCATCCATTTTATATTTTGACAAACACTGGACACTCGGAACGCGCGCCCGCGCCTCTACTGCGGACAGGCACATCGCGCGCGTTCCCGCAGAGTCCAATCGGATCGGACGGAGGACGTTTTTTAATATATCACTACTTTACATTACTAACATATTATAATTTTCCTATCGCCGAATATTCGAAGCTGTGTATGTACACGTATATGACAGAGAGATAACGACGATTCGCGTCATCGCAATCAATGTGACCTAGGCATAAAGAAAATTAGATAAGACAGATGAATGAAACGCTGACAGACAAGACCGACCCGACAGATGTTCTAAAAAACATTGTTTAGGATTCTGCTAGTTACGTGTTTTTATAATCCCCTAAATTATTTTCTTATATTTATTTCCACTTTAATATATTTATGTGCTTAATATCTAAACTAAACAATGACCATACAGTTATTGACCTTTTGATATTTACCTACTTGTTCTAAATACAAGATCAAGTGTTATCTACGAGTAGCTCCTGCTTTCATGTAAGAAGTACTTATACTTACATACAAGTTTCACGTTACAGTACCTACGTTTCGTAACAATATACTTATGACGGATTACTACAATTACATTGGCAGGTAAAAACAACGGTAAGTAATTGGTATAATAATAGCTGTATTTAGCTAGTAGGTGCATTTTATGCATTTATACCAATTTAGGATACCATGCAGTTTGTAACAACAGAGAAAATAATCTAATAACTATAGAGAGGCCATGTAGGCGGGGCAGGCGCGCCACGGTTACAAAGGACGTTACAGTTATTGCTCTAAAACTCTTCCTTTGCTGACATTTCATTTTCAACAATAGGTCAAAAACTGAATTCGAAAACAGTGACCAAGTAAAAACCCAACCAAACGACGCAGTGCACATTTTGCTTCGCGCGCATAACCCGACAAAACAAATCAATCGCATTCACAGGCAGGGTGTGCGTTGCACACGGGCGCAGCGGCCCTAGGGGGCGCCGAGCGCCGCTCGCTACGGAAATTTTTTCTTCAAAAATCTTCAAATAATAAAGTTTATTATCGATTGGGGAAAGACAAGTTGTGTTCTTGATGTGCTGTTCGTCTTGTACTTTGCACCCATTCCATTTTGACCGCGCGCTTACTAGAGGGCGCTAGGGTAATGGTTGCACACGGGCGCTACATGGGCTAGAGACGCCACTGATCGCAATGACGTGTAAACAATATAATGTGTACCTATCTTAAATTAGGATGACTACTAAGTACTATGTACTTGGTGTGCACCAACAGCTGACTATGCGTTGCCGGACGTAGGTTACGGATGGCACGACAAGCGTGTCATTCTACCTATTTAAGCAAACAAGTGAGATTGATAAAAACATTTTTTTACACATGGCTGAAGACACACCAGGCGTGTCATTAATTCATATGGCACTTGGCACGACAGATGTGTCACTAAATATTTGTAGAAGTTTGCCAAATTGAGTCCCGCAACGAATCGGTTGGGTAAACACACAGTAGTAAGTAGTGAGTACGTACACAAAGCAATCAAAAGGTGTGGATTGGTTTTGCTCTCAACTTGTCTTGATTGACAACGACAACAACAACAACGTACCTTCTTCATCTTCCCCGTCAATATAAGTCTGGTGCAGCGTGGATCTTCAGGGTCGTAGTTCTGGGATTTGCAGTATGGTGTCTGTTCCAGGGATACCAACACCGTAGCGCGACTATTTCTCTAAAAGATGTAGGTAAAGTTAATTTAAGTTGATAAAATAATTAATTAAGCCTATACTATATTATCCCCGGACCCAAAACGAAGTAGTACATTAGTTACACCAAGAAGATAAATCTAAACTAATATTATAAAGGGGGAAGATTTGATTCCTTGTTTGGTACTATTTAAAACTACTGGACCGATTTCAAAAATTCTTTCACCATTTGAATGCTACATCATTCCTGAGTAACATACCTACCTAAGCTATATTATTGTAACCCGAATTCCCGCGAGAACTCCGAAATTACCGCGGGTGAAACTGCGGGGAAAAGCTAGTTAATGATAAAGAGCCAAGAAATATATTAAAACTGAAGTGGACATCGAACATAAATAGAACGTGTAAGACACCTACCTACAATTAATAAAGTACCTATCGCACAGACTGTCCTATTAAAAGTTAAACTAACCTTCAAATCGCGAGCAGTGAAATCTAATGGCGACATATAAAAATAAGGAACACCGGTAGAATTGGTTCTTGATCCATCAACAATTGATTTCACATTGGAAAACGGGAATCCTTCGATAGCCGGCAGTGAAGATATCGTCGCTATGGACGCCCAGTCTGTAGACAAACATAATATTATTTGTATAATTCACTAGCTTTTAGCTGCAGTTTGAATGTGAATTTCGAAATTCCCTCAGGATCTCTTTGTACGTGGATCTAGTATTATATGTATTTCATTCCTAGACTTTTTATTTCGTCTGAGATTTCATTTTGCAAATTTTAAACATAACCAAGGTACTGGGTGTGTTGCCGTTACTGGCGGTAAATTTTAATCGCACTAGCCTCTATATCTTAAAGGTAGGTTTCTTAACTACGTACTATGTAGTAAAGAATGGTGAAAATTTTACAAAAAAATGGAGTACCTATGCTATCCTACTTTCGTCATGGAATTTAACATCAGAAAAGAGTGTTTAAGTTCAAAAATGCCGCATAAACTATACCTACTCCCTAATCTATCAGTAGGTGCACTATACCTAAATCTCTAATAGGGTGCTAAACCACTGCTAGTCCCTGTCCTGCAGTACCATCGGCATCGAAAATAGCTTTAAAGAGGTGTTAAATTTGAAGATTGATTGTAATTTTCACCTAAGTATGACCCTGCATTGGTTTGGTTTTGTGGCAAGTTAAGTGTTTACAGCCATTGGCATAACTAAATTTAGGTAACCTAATTAATTTTCAATTAACATTTAACTTAATTAATTAGATAATCATTAAAGCTTTGAGTGCGACCGTTAATTGAATTTTTTTTAGCAGATAATTAAGAACTTAATCACTCAAGTGTTCAGCTACTGACGATCGATGCCAACCAAACAAGCTAGGTAGACTTAAAATTGCCATTTAATAAAAAAGAAGAAGAAGTAGGTACATATTTTGAAACTATAATAAATACTAATAATTGTGAAAGTACAAGTAAGTTAAGTTAAGTCTTACAATTTCTCGCCAAACCAATCATGAAATTTTAGATAGGTACACGTTGTCAGTAGTCCCTACTTCCCTACCTATCTACCTACAAAAACATGGGACATAGGGTACCTCCTTTTTATTTCGGAATTCCCGCGAGAAATTCGAAACTCAACGCGGGTGAAACCTCGCGAAATTCATAAACTTCAGAGGTACCTACCTACAGAAAAAGTCGTACTTTTATTCCTTAATCTTCACGGGAACTCCCGAGTTTAACGCAAGTAAAACCGCGGGGAACACCTAGTTAAAGCTATAGGTAATACAAATTAAAAAAGTACTAATTTCGTATAAGGAAAAATACAGATACTTGTTAGTTACAGCGTATCATCGGAAATAATGAAAACTGGCGGTGTTTCATATTTATATTTATACAATATTGTCTTAAATTAGTACATACTTACCAGTATTACGAATTACATATCGGGCCATAGCTACTAATTTTGTGTGGTCAGGTGGAGCATCACTGAACTTGTGATCCTTTTTGAAAATCTTATTTTCTCGAATATGGTTCCACTTGTGGTTCCCAAAGTTCGCTTCAGCATTATTGAAGTTTGAAATTAATGCTGATATAATCAGCGCGAAATATAAAGACTGCGTCATTTCGTCGTGGCCAGATCAAGTCTTTGGTACTATGAAATCTAAAGAACTAAGGACAAAAAAATAAAATAATAAAATTATGTAATTACTATATTTAAATACCTATTTTAGCTAATATATTCACGCAAAGTTGGTTTTAATTATTATAATGTGCCGTATGTGACTCGTCGCTCGTAGCCAAATTAGCTGTTACTATAAATAAAATAATAGGTATGATTTATATCAGTTAGACCCTAACCAATTAATTGTACTTACCTACAAAAAATATAAGTACAAAATTTTTGCTAAGGCATTATAATTATATTTTTAGTACATAATAATATTATTAATTAAGTAGGTACTTCACCTTAACCGTTGATAAAATTACGTAGAATAGTTATTATTATTAACTACTCTTAACTTTAATAATACGTCTTCAAAATATGCACTCAATTTATGATGATACAAAACTCGTCTAGATTTATTTTACTCGTCGGCTTGAAAAATTTGCCGTAGTATCGACAGCATCGACAGGTGAATGCAAGGAATTTATAAGTACTAAGTACAGGTGAATGACAAACAAAATATTGCTAATGCTTTGAAGCTCTTGAAGTCTTGTTCAGTGCAGACAGTGCAGATTAAATTTGACAACGATGTAAAACGAAATACAATAATCGCGCGAAATTTAAATACTGACGTTAGTTAGATACATGCATTACCTACTATGAAATTGCTTGGACACATCACTGAGCAAATAATCACTACGTTGGACACACAGCACCAGTTAGTTGCAAACTAAGATAAAATGTTTTTTTTTTTATTGGACCATCATAAAAAAATCATTCCAAGTTAACCATTGACCTAAAAGCGGATAAATACTTTCAGATAAAGTAGTCACGTAATTTTAATACAGCTTATCTTATCATATTTTTATTATATACGAGAATAGGTGTACTTAGGTATCTTCAGTACAGAATTACCTAATAATAGTCTGAGTTTAAAAATACCCATCATATTATAGTCTATAGAAGTAGGTAATCACTATTTGAGATCAAATTTTTATAATCATATTTTACAAATTAAGTGCCAATTTTATTTTATCACAAACGCTTAATTTCAGAGATAAAATATTGTATGTAAACGACTAATATAGACAGACCTTAAAAAACTGATCTGTGACACTACCGTTTTTTAACTAATGTTATTAGATTAAAAAAAAAAATCATTATCATTTAAAAATTGTACGAACACTTTGCATGCAGTGTTTACCTTTATATAATATAGTTTTATAATTGTACAATTACAATGAATAATTTGTGAATTAATTAAGAGCATTAATTGTTATAACAACTGCTGGTGAACAGAATAAAATAACATAAAAAATAAAAATAACGATTAACGATGGGAAATAATACACCATTCCACTTGGGTCTTTTTTTAGTGTGGTTCTAAGTGATGTTTCATACAAAAACGCTTACAAGAATTTATATTTCTAGACATGAAAGGATCTCAACATCCGGCCAAACAACTTTTTAACACTAAAATACTATACTTAATATTTTAGTGTTAAAAAGTATGTTATGGTCTTTAACACTAAAACTCTTTTTAAACAAAAGTTTAGTGTTAAAAAGTAGTTTGGTCGGATGTTGAGTTCGACCATATTAGTATGCTTTTCATGTCCAGATTTTGTTATCACTACACAGAAATAAAACCAAACTTAATGTTTAAAAAAGTATTTTATTAGCGGATATTACAGTTATTACAATACTATGAAATTTAGCATAAAAATCAAAGAGTTATCGTTTACCGTCACCACATCAAGTCAAACGATAACAAAATGCATAATTAATTATTATGCAGACTATCATAATGGGTGCACATCTCCGTTCACTAGTTTCTACCATAAGAAAGGGTGAATACAAATAGGATTTGAGTGGTTTTAACGTTGTTGAGTGCTCTTGGCGATTTGTTCTTTGAGCATCAGAATACTGGCGCGCTGTTCTGGCGGCAAAAGCGCTATTTGCTCCTCGGATAATTGCAACACCTGCATTATCAACGCCGCCTGGGAAAAAATGTGTCATGGTATTAACAAATTTAACATCTCACTTTTTTTTTAAATATTCCTGATTTCTAAGTAGTAACTAATATGGGGATAGTGTGACGTTACTGGATATACATATATGATGTGACAGCTGATGTCATAACGTTATAACCTATGCTACTTTCATTTTAGAAGAAAATAGTTCCTGCGGGAATCCCGAAACTCAGACGGGTGAAACCGCGGGGCACAGTTAGTTATACATAATTTTATTACCTTCTCTTGATCCGAAGCACCAGACGGGATGCCCTGGATGGTCCTCGCTTGCGCTACGCTCGGCATGCCAGGTGGCATTTCTAGAACATTCATCGTATTATTTAAAGAAAAACCTGTTAAACAGAAAAGGAGTTTGTTTGTTTGTTACGCTTTCACACCTTAACAGCTCAACCGATCATCATGAAATTTTGTATACACGTTTTTAGGGGTACGTAGGAGGACATAGGGTATCATTCATCCAGAAAAAAGTATCAAGTTATTGACAAAATCTACATAAACGTGAACGAAGCTCCGCGCACTTTGGCTCACTAGTAGTACGGACCGCCAAGAGGGGATTTGTGGATTAGCTAAAGCGCGTCAGATGAACATAAGGGGGGTACCTTGCACCATGTTGAGTACCTCCACCAAATATAGGCCCTCTACACTGGTGGGTGCGTCTAGAATAACCGATCAGATTAGTAAAAAAAAATCGATAACTCGAAATACTCGAGCGCGTCAGATTAAGATATGGTGGGTTAATTACATAGTGAGAAGTATGTATATGAATAATCTGACCATTTGAACGTGACGTAAGGGAGTTAGAGGATCACAAACTTGCAAAAAAAAAACGCAACTTCGACATTCTCGAGCGCAGTTGATTTATTTTTTATTTTAAAGTAAATAACTCAAGGATAGCGGGAAAAATATAATCTGCCGATTTTCATAAGCCGAAGAAACAAAAATCGTCTTCGAATCGAACGAGCAGCTGCAGTGAAACATGTACCTATTCATATCTCTGTCTTTCTTTCTCTTTTACTTTTTCTCTATCTCTCACTCTCTCGCACCGTCCTCACACTACATTCCGTCGCCATTACGTCATCACAGTATATCACGGCGCTAAACGTGTCAAATTATAACTTTTTTTGGTCGGTTAAAATACATATTAAAATAAGTTAAGGTAAGTATTACATCAAACTATAGGTTCACCTATAACCTTTCACTTTAATGTAATTATTGTATATTATATAATAAAGCTTATCACAAAACAACGCGTTCATGTTATTATATGTAAAACGCTCTGGCTTGTTTGTGCTTTAAAGTTAGTTTTGTGAATGATATTTTGTGAGCTTTTACATATTTCATAGAAATATAAAGTGTGTTTTTTGTAAACAAGAAATAGCTCATAAAGTTATTAAACTTACACGTCAGAAAGAAAAAAAAATCTTAAAAATAAATCATAATTTTTGTTTCTAGCAGTCAGATTAATAATACCCCTCAAAATTATTGTCAGATTTTAAACCAACATAACTTGGAGTGCAAGCTGAACCTTCTGTAAAAATAATCTGACACGCTCGAGTATTTCAAAATTGAGATTTTTTTTTGCATTTTCAAAAATTCGCTACTACCTTGCGTCACCTCCAAATTGGCAGATTTTCGAAGGGGAGCATTTTTAGGGCTCACTTAACATCCCCTTTGAATATCTGACGCGCTGGAGTAAATGTTTTTTTTTTTTCATTTTCTCCTCTTCCGGATGGCCACCCCCACCACGCAAATCGGCAGATAAATATATTTTCGATTTCAGAGACACCTTGGAGTATCTAAACTACAATATCTGACGCGCTCGAGTATTTCCATTTTAATATTTTTTTTTACATTTTTGAAAGCCTGTAGAAGCTAAACCCACCGGTGAATGAATAATAATAATAATAAATTCTTTATTTGCATAAGACATAGCTTGTAATGATGGTACATAATATAAGAGTAAAATTGTCCTCATGTCCTGTCATTAGGTGACATGCAAAATTATCAAATTAAATCATTAGCTTTAAATTTAAGAAATTAAATTGCATTAAATCAAAATATTACATTAAAAAAGATAATAAAAAAAATAATAATCAAAATATTTTTAAGAAAAATAGTCCACTTAATTATTATTAACAAAATTAATTTAAGTCAATTTAAACTTCTGTTCAGGTAGTCTCGTACACTATAGAAACATTGGGATTGCAGCCATTGTCTCAGTCTTTTTGCAAATTTTTGTGTGGGTAATTCACTAATGTCCTTCGGTATGTTGTTATGTATCTTTATACACATTGCATAACAATTATTATGATACAATGCAGTTTTTACGTTTCGGTCTAGAACAAGTCGGTTACAGTTTCTGTTACTTCTTGTATAAACGTCCGATGCCTTAAAATATCATATGACCTTATTTTGTTTATATCTCCTAATCTTCAAAACCCAATAGGTCCCAACGACGCTCGATTCGCTCCCGAATTAGCATCGGTATCTCCCGTACTATAGGTAATAAACATAATAACAATTGATACTTACGTGGAGGTTTAGGCTGCGTCCGGGGATCGCTGGAGCGCACTCGGGGGTCCGGGTTGAAGGCCTGATTGCCGCCGGCCAGCCGGGGGTCCCGCGGGAAACCACTACCAAGCGACAGATGAATACCATCAATTATATATACACTATTACTCATCAAATACCAAAACAATACTACATAATATACATCCAACATTCCAAAAAATAATATGGATCACAATTTTTTTTTTATATAAATTGCAGGGTTCTGAAAAGAAAACGTAGGAAAACAAAAATCTATAAGACAGAAGGGGCAAAATGTTAAGTTGACTTACATTTCCATAGCTTCCGTGGTAGGAGCAGGACTTTGGAAAGAGTTGCAAATATCAGCAATTTACATAGGTAGGTATATTAGAAACTCTAATATTAAAAACTGAATAATATTATTTTCCGGTACTACCGGTACTAATAATAGTTATTTTATTTCACAAGTAGACGAAATTAATAACGAAGATTTATCAAAGAGCAATTTTCAATTAGAAATTTTCGAACAAGTGAATTTTACTTTTAACGGCAATGGAAAAGGATTCCTCGTTTATTTTGATGATTAATTATTTTAAGTGCCATTTGTTAGGCAATACGGTGTTTTACAATAAAACGGCGTTTACAATTTCTGATGCTATCCCTCCAATTTTGGAGTTACCAGCGAACGCAAGAAATTGAAAATGGTAAGTATTAACTGCTATGCTAGTAGTATTTGATCTCAGTGGGAAGTCGAGTAGGTACAATTAGTTTAAAAAAGAGATTTTTGGATAATTTTCACATTGCCATTCTGACGTAAATAAATTTATTATAATTGGGAAACATTTGTTTTTTTTTTGTTTGTTACGATTTAACTTAAAAACGAATGGACCGATTACAAAAATTCTTTCACCATTAGAAAGCTACATTATTCCTGAGTAACATAGGCTATATTGTAACCCGGAATTCCTATGGATAGGTACTCCGAAATTACCATTACAAGCTATAACTAGAGACTATAATGAAACATAGTTTTCAAGGAATTTCCAAAATGGACGCGGGTGCAATCGCGGTGGGAGCAGCTAGTCCATCGAAATGGACAAAGAGAAGATAGCACAACGACGTACGGGTCGGGCTGGTGGTGCATGGGCGGCGGGGGCACGGGGTGCGGGGCCGCGGGCAGGCTGCGCATGTCCTGGTCTAGAAGGGGGGGGGCGCCGCGCCCGCGCAGGTCCACGTCGCCCAGCGGCCGCGGCGCGCCGCCCCCGCCCCCGCCGCCTCCGCCGCCGCCGCCGCCGCTCCCGCCGCCTCCCATCGCCATCGCGCCGCCTCCCATCGCCATCGCGCCACCTGCGCGCGCGCAGCACATTCAATGTTGTACAGTGTACAGTCTGTTCGACGAGCGAATTACCCCGGGCAAGTGTTCTTCAATTAAAACACGAACGCGGGATGATAATAGTATAGCGTGAGTGTTTTAATATCTAATTATCTATATGGATCCTCTAACCCATCCCATCGAGCAAACTTCAAATTTAACTACAAATTCTCCCACCTTCAGAATTTCAATAAAACAGTTTGTATCACGTCTGTTCGTTCCGGCTAATCACTGAAATGGCTGGACCGATTTTTCACTGGCAGATAGCTGATGTTATAAGGAGCAACTTAGGCAACTTTCATTTTAGAAAAGAAATAGTTGCTGGGGGAATTCCAAAACTCACGCGGGTGAAACCGCGGAGCATAGCTTATTAACTACATGTATAGTGTTGTTGATACATGTGTAGTGTTGATTTAAACATGTATTTTTTGCTCAACCATAAAGTCAGTAAACACTGCAACACCGTTTTTAATGTTTATTAAAAAAAATATCAGCAATATCATGATTTTACTTTTACGAAGTGATTTTAAAGGGTTAATTTTTCATACTCTATGTTCAAAATGAGTTAATTCAAGTTTTATTTGTATTTTTGGCTAAATTTCTCAACCACGTTTTTGGCGTGCAGGCACGCCAATATGAACGTGTTATCAGTCATCATTTCCAATTTAAATAAACGTATTTTGGGTAGATAGATAATTTTAGGAATTATTTGTTCACGTGTGACGTCATTGCTTCATAATTATAATATCAGTCTATAAGTTTGGTAGGTACTTACTTTTTAATTACTGTTATGGTAGGTACGCTGGCAACCATTAATTTAAAAATAAATATGTTTAAACTACACTGGCATGGTGAATACTGCCAAACACATCAATTTGATTGGTTCTAGATTTCTTATCTTACTAGCAGCCAGAAAAAAGTGTGAAGTTCATTTTACATACCAACATACTGGTTTGGAGGTGGTACTGGATTCGCCATCAAGTTCGGAGGCTGAGCTGGAATGAACAAAAAAAAATTATCATCGAACCAAACAGACTATATTTTTTATTCCTGGGCTGCACTATTGCAACTTAACTCACTATTTTGATACTCAGTACTATATGAGTGGAATTGGGTATTCTCCAAGGTATGAAAATCAAAATTCTAATTAGTCCGTCATTTAGAAAATAAAAAAATAATAGACACGTATTTTTTGCTTTTTCAATTTAATGAAAATGAACATAGATAAAGCGCATTAAAGTTTAGGGTGGGGGGCTCGTGACGTCAATATTCATTATAAGCGCCATACAAACCGCATTGAGTTGTGACGTCACGCGAAATTTCAACTCAATGTATCTCTGTTATTTTTTGATTACGTAATAAAAGAAAAAATACGTGTCCAATATTTTTTACTAATCTACACGACGGACTAAAAAAAATTTTTTGTCAAGTAGCCAATTACATTTCTGTGTGATATGGTAAGAGTCGATATTTATTTAAATGTCTGCAGACATAAATAAATTTCAGTATTATTATTTATTCAGTGTAATTGATTCGAAATCAATATTATGTACCTTTTGATATAGGTTTTTTACCTTGTGGTATGTTATTAGGATTGTAATGGTTTTGCGGAGGTGGTTTATCCCCAGGATGCAGCACAGGAGGCACATTGTTGCTGGGATACAGCATGGTCTGAAAACAATAATAATTTGAGTAAATAACAGCTGTTCCCCAAATTAGCACCTGTGATTTTCAGGAAACTGGAAGTCTTTGTTGTATTAATAATAATAATAATAATAATAAATATTTATTTCTTTCTTTCTTACATCTAAATAGTACAAGGTTGAGGTCTCCTTTTAAGTAGAAAAGTACCTGTATCAGGAGACCTTGCTCTTACATAACAAATATTATATTAATCGAGCCAAGAAAAAGAAATAACTAGATAACAAAAATAACTAATTGTAACAAAGGAGGCCTCTCGCTTGGCGAGAGGCGGTGTTATGGGGTTTGTGGTTACGACGGCATAAGGCGGCTTGGCGGCTTGGAGGCGTCATTTAAATTATGGTGTTGCTGTTGAGTTTCTTGCGCCACTTCTTCTCCTCAGCCATAACACTTTCCGAAGCGGTGGTAGTTCTGTTAGTTGAATTGTGACCCAGTAATATCACGAGTGAGTTGTGAATAGGGCAATAGTAATGTCAGTGTGCGATGACAGTTGTCAGAGAAAGAGGGAGTGTGTGTGTTGAGTGAGCTAGAGTGAATGAGTGCGTCCCTGTGCGAGAGTGAGAGTGAAAGTATTTGGATGACTGGATGGATGTTTGTGAATATTGATGGGTAAATATATACATATATATACGCATATTACATAAGTTAATTCATAATATACACCACACAACAAAACATAATATGTCACACCATACATCATACTGTATTAAGATAAAAGTATCCTCAATGTCAATGCAGGGCCTTCCATGATCTGTGGGCGCCTGTGTGCGAAATAAATAAAGTGACTCTCTGGTATAGACTTATGAGTGAATCCCATTGATAACATTAGAACAAATTAAGAAATTGACAAAATTTTACCTAAGAAAAGTCAAAAGTGATGTCTTGTTTCCAACTGTAGTGTGTGTTGAAAAGTTAATGGATCTAAATCTAATAATTGGACATAGATAAGCAATAGTCTGTTAACCCACACTGGAGAAATACTGAGTAAATCGTGTTTTAAAAGTAGGAGCGCCATTTTGTATCAACATTTTTTATGTTCAATATTTAGTTACATATTTAAGCAATGTAATAAGGTAAACACATAATTAAAAAACGTTCCCTAACTCTCAATAAATCGTTCTGAATCAGTAACTTAATTTTGTGGGTTAACATGTTATTGCTTATCTGTGTCCAATTATACTTTGCTCTCAAACGGCGCTCCGAAGTAGGTACCTGGTGCCTGAGTGCAACCCCGATCAATGTTATGTCATAACATAATCTACCTATATGGCAAGTTTTATTCATGTGTCCAGCCAAGTTGACAATCTTTAATCATTATCTTATAGAAACTTAAAGATTGACTAAAGGGGCAGCAGTAGTTTTATGTTATGTGGATTGAAACAAACCAACGATAAATAGACAATTCATTTGAAACAACATTTCATAAAATTCTTAAACTCACCACAGCTGTAGCAGGATCTACTATTCTCATGATGACTTGAGCTTGCAACAGAGCATAGGCCAGCTGAGGATTTTGCAACAGCATATTTCTTGCTTCATTTGGATTATTCTGTAAATTAATCAAGTATTTATGAGTTAGTTTTAGTTTCTATTAGTTCAATTAGTTTCTAACAAAAACTCATCTAGTTTTTTCATCTAGGCACCACAGTCATATTATGAGACTAACAATTTTTCACTTTCACCCACTTATACACATAAACAGTGCCGGATAGCACTGCCAGCATCCAGCGCCTTAGGCAAGTTTTATATAGCATTCTCTAACTGACATTCAAACCTATACTATATGAAAAAAGGCAAATGCCTGTGGCGTCCCTTTATGTCCAGCGCCCTGGGTGATCACCTCACCGCACCCTCCTTTACTTGTATACTGATGATTAATATTTAAGTTAAATTTGTACTTGTATGCATAGTTTCATTTGCTTCATAAGCTCAAACATCTGCTCAGGGGGAAGAGTGGCCACTGCTTTGCTAATAGCTTCTGGTGCCTTCTCTGGTTCTATAGGTTCACCATAAGGATTTTCTACCTGAAATCAAGATTTGTGATAGATTTAATGTAAGATAATAGACAATCTTTATCATTACATCTGTACATCTTTCAGGCTTAGCTTGGCTAGTTATAAAATGCAACTATTTGTGTGACAAAACAATAAATAATTAGATATTATATTTTTCAATGTTATGTGCTAAAACAAATTTGTTTCAAAGATCAAATCAAAGATCAGGAAAGGATAATACCCTTTCTGATCTTGTATTACAATAATTTGTTATCATTGTGATCTTACTTGAGGTCCTTGCATCAATGCTTGCATTTCCATTCTTGATTTTTCAGTACAAGCATTATCAACACGCAGAGAGCGTCCACCAATTTCATATCCATTGAGATTCCTCATAGCACTGAGCGCAGTCTCTTGATCCTTATACTCACAAAACCCATAACCTTTGGGTTTTCCTGTTTCTCTATCGAAGACCAGTTTAAATGAAAGCACTGTTCCAACTTCACTAAATATGTCTTTTAACTTTTCTTCAGTTGCTTCGTAAGGAATGTTCCCCACTAATAAGAAAAATATTGTTAAAAGATTAATAAAAATGCAAATATGAACTAGTTAAGTCTTCAAGTTATTGTGTATATATGTTATTTACGCTTACCAAAAACTGATCTCATGGATTTATCCATGATACTCTGTTCTTCTTTTTCTTTGCTTTTATCCATTTTTATGGATATTATAAGATAAATAAGCAAATTCAAGTAAATTATTCTCTTCTACTTTGTCTAGCCTGTCCCCAATTAAAGAATCGATCGAAAAGTATATTACTTTAATAGACTATAATATTTTATTTCAATTTAATTTATAACCACACAAATTAACTAGACTTATGGTTTATAACCACCAGCACTACCGTATATATTGTATTATCTATGACCACTACCACGGTAGCACACTAGCACACAAATTAACTAGACTTGTAGCACAAACTACAGAGATTGGCATTGCCACAATTTTTTTTTAGCAATTGTCTTTGATGACATTGTTGCCAGTGTCGTGTTAATTTAATTTGCAGATAGAATATCGAAACTTATGTCTAACATGGTAGTATCAATCACAGAGTACTTTTTAAACGTCAGAACAATAACAGTAGCATAGAAGCGTAGACGGAGAATGAACTAGACGAGGCATTCGCGTATAGCGTAAGAGAAAGTTATATTCTTCCTATGCACACATGTAAACTACCAGTATTGCCACTAAATAACTTATTCCCAATTTCCAAGGAGTTTTAGCCTGTTTGGTGATGAAAAAGCTATAGGAAGTAAAATGTAGTTTTATAGGTTGTGTTATTTTATTTTATTTATTTTTATTTTCGTTTATTCAGGACAACAACAGCTATAAAAACATATAATAGATTTAGATTACAAGATTACACTATATATTTATTTGTATATAAACTATAAATCATCGATCCCTGATGGTGTCGAGGAGATTTATAATATACTTGTCGTGACGCCCCTCACTCCGTGCGGGTGGTACACGTTGTTGGGTTCAGTGAGAGCGAGAGACGTTACGAATTATGCATTAGGTGTAACTCTCAGGAGGTAGTTGACACAATACAATAATTATTCTGATTATAATGAGAATATGGTTTCATACCTTATCTCATCAATCCAGCGTTGTCGTCTGTCTTTAGTATCCTCCTCTTGTTCTGCTTCGCTTAATATATTACAGTAGGTTGTCTACAAGGTGTTGAATCATATGTACCAGTCCTGTAATGAGAATGTGATTTATGACTCCAACTGCATGGAGCCCTAAGTACTAAGACCACTCAGCTCAGCCACTGCACATAATATGCATATATGGCGAATGCCCTTGACCCCGCAGGTCGGCAATTATCATGATTGCCCTTAGAAGATCTGCCACTGCATTGATGTATGGATGACGAATATACTTGACCCCGCAGGTCGGCAATTATCATGATTGCCCTTAGATCTGCCACTGCATTGATGTATGGATGACGAATATACTTGACCCCGCAGGTCCGTCGCATCGCCCCTCTACAGCGGGCGTACGCGTTTACGCTCGACCCCGCAGGTCCGTCGCATCGCCCCTCTACAGCGGGCGTACGCGATTTCGCTCGACCCCGCAGGTCGATTAGGTATCATTGTTCTTAATACCAGGTGCACCCCCGTGGATGATCTTCACCATTAATACATCGTATTGGTGTCACATCCTTAGATCTCGTTACATCGGAAGGTACTGACAGCCCCTTGAGCTATCCATCGATACCGATCCGAGCTCATGTCCGGCTAACCAGCCTCGATACTTAGGATACCTGAAACATTCAGGTTCTCATATAATATTTGTAATTGATGTCTACCCGACACTTGGATATTATTAATTTATGCCTGATGGCTGATGTCAATTGCTTAATAACTAGATTACTCTAGATTTTGTGCTTAGAAACTTAACTACTTAGATACTTAGATACTTAGATACTTAGCTTTTGATAATGTTCACAGCAAATATAACTTGCAACAATGGCAGCCGCGCCGCGTTCTCAAACCGCGCTCTACGCGCCAACTTTGTGAAAGAATTTAAAAGGAGTTTGGAATGTCAACTCACCATAGACAATCACAGACAACGCTGGATATAATGTTGCTATATACAGTATTTACATTTCGCGAGACGTCGCGACACTCCCGCCGAGACTAGAGGAAAGTGGTCATCAAGTTGCGAGTCCACTCCTTGATTTTTTCGTTCGTTTTGGTTTTATTTCTTGAGCTGATTCTACTCTAGTTACTTCATCTTTCTCATCAAAGTTGTCTTTACTGATACTAATTGGTTCAGTCATATCTATGTCATTATCAGTTGGATCTGAGATCTCAACTCTCTTATCTGTGCTATCTATTGTCATATCCGAATCATTAGTTGTTTCCAATCCAATAGGTTTTATCATTTCTGAATTATTACTTATTTCCATTTCAGTAGGTCTTATCATATCTGTGTCAATTCCTTCATTCATCACTACTACTGGCGTATCCGTAGTATCCTTTATACCGTCATCAATAACTGCTGATCTCTGTATAGGGTTCTCATCAACAGAGTACTCATTGTTGTGTTGATCAAGTTCTTCCACTTCTAGAGGGTATAAGTGCGCAATGGACCGAGTAAATATCGTATTGCCAACCCTTACTTTGGCTACTCGACAAAGTCCATCAGCACTTTTCACAAGAGAGATGATTCTTCCAACCTTCCATCCCTCACGGTTTTTATCCCCCTTTATTTGAACAATTTGACCTTCTTTCGGTAAGTCACTTGACGTTACACGTGGTTCCTTATGCGAGTGACTGTACCTTTCCCGTAAGCTTGGAAGATAACGATTACGGAACATTTCCTTGAATTCTTCAAGAATTACCCGAGTTCTTCTCCAACCCTTTACTAAATCTGTCCTTGTCGTGGTGCCTTGAATTAGTGGGTCTTCGTGCCCCGTTTCCATTGTGAATTACTTTACCTAGGTTCAGAAAATCGGACGGTTTAAGTATGTGGTCCAACTCTGAGTCTACACAAGTAAGTGGACGTGTATTTAATGTTGCTTCTATTTCCTTTATTATTGTCAATAACTGACTATCCCGTAGTAAATGTTTTTGAAGAGTCCTCCTCATACAATGTTTTACAATTATGCTTACAGTGTGGTTACCTCCCACATGATAATTCTTTTCATGCACATCTTTAATAAGATTTTCTGTAAATTCGCACTTCTTTGGTATAAGCATAGGATACCTTTTATCAAATGATCCTTCAGCATATTTAAATCTGCCTTTGCACCGTAACAGTCCGTCGATGTCTTTGAAGAGTTTCAAGTTACGGCTGAGATTAGTTTGTTTACCGTTCACTTCGTCTGGGAAATACTTGGCTTGTAATTTTTTAATTTCTTGTAATAAACTGTCTTGAACTTCAGACCCTTTGTCTAATTCAATAGATTGATTGTCATCTATTTGTATATCTTTATTTTCTGGAATTTTTTCTACTTTCCTATTCGGTAGATCCTCCCCAACCAAAAGAGAATTGTCCCTGAATGGTCCAGTAGGCCATTCACTAGGTTTCTTCAGTAAGAAATCTGGTCCGGATAACCATCTCATTTTTCCTTCATTTGTGCTGTCTGGCCTTGTTGCTACGTCAGCTGGATTTAGTCCAGATGGAATATGTCGGATAATTAGGTCTTTATTTCTTTTAATTTCCTCGATTCTTCTCGATACGAATGGTGTTAACAATTTTTGGGAATTATACCAGTCAATTACAATTTGGCTATCTGTCCAAAGGTATTGTTGTGTGCAATGGAATTGAATAAATTTAAGAACATATTGAATTAACCGTTTGCCAATCAGAGCACCCAGTAATTCTAGACGAGGAATTTTTAAGTCATCTTGATCCTTTATCGGCACCAGACGTGATTTACCGATAACAAAACTTTTGTTAGTTCCTACAACTATATAAACAACGGCTGCATATGCTCTGGTAGAAGCGTCCGTGAAACAATGTATTTGACAGTACTTAATTAGAGGATTTTTCATAAAGCATCTAGGCAAACATATTTCGTGTATTTCGTTTAGATCTTCTTGAATTGCCTTCCATTTGCTAGTCATATCTTTGGATAGTGATGTATCCCATTTTATTTTTAACTTCCATAAATCTTGTAACAATAGCTTTGCAGGCAGCAAGTTAGGTACTGTATAACCACATGGGTCGTAAATAGATGCTACCCTTTTTAATATACCACGCTTGGTATTTACAGTATTATTATTGTTACTAGTTTTTAATTGAAGCACATCTTCTTCCACATGCCAGTTTAATCCTAATACTTTAACAATCTTATCTTGACATGTATCAGATACATGATTCATAAATTCCTTTGAATTTGAACTCCATTCTCTTAAGTTCATTGAGATTTGGTTGAAAGCTTCTTTAGATGCTTCATACAACTGTATGGCATGTTGCACATCACTTGTACCAGTCAACACGTTATCCACGTATATATCGTTAGCTAATTTCCTTATACATTCGTTTTCCGACAGTGATAAATGATGTCTAATCGTAGCATTTAGCAAAAATGGACTGGAAATAACGCCGAATGGAACGCGCGTGAACCGCAAATGTACAAGGTTCTCCTCAGTGGCCGGTCTTACAAGATCCTTAATCCACAGAAACCTGGTAACATCTCTGTCTCTTGCTTGAAGTCCAATTTGTAAAAAAGCCTTTTCAACATCTGCAGTAACTCCGACAGCATGGCATCTGAATTTTATTATTAAGCCTGTTAAATCTTCTAACATCATGGGTCCGCAGTATAAGCATTCGTTCAGGCTTTTGTTGTCTTTCGTTTTCGCTGAGGCGTCATATACAATTCTGATTGACTTTCCGGGTGCGATCACTCCATGATGAGGTATGTAATGAACAGGATGATCTACCCTTTCATTACTTGGTACAGGTTCGATAATACCCTTTTCCAATTGCTCCCTTATAGTTTGATCATATGTTAAGAGAGATTTAGAATCTAATCGCTTTAATAGATTCACAAGACGACCATATGCCAACCCAAAGTTGGAAGGTAAATTTGGTGGATACTGATTCCACGGCCAGCAAACATGGTATCTATTGTTTTCGTATTTGGTATTTTCATTAAAATGTTTAATCGCTTCTCCATCCCTATTTATTTTTGGAGAGTCTGTAATTCCAATAGATTCCAGGTCCCATAAAAACTTCAGGTTTCCATTGTCCAGTGGTGGGTCAGGTGGGTTTAGTCCAACTTCACAGGATGCTTGGAAATATGTATTAACTGCTAATTCGTCAACCGGTTTACTCGCTGTTGTGCCAGAGAGGATCCATCCTAACTCTGATTCTACCAAGTATAGGTTTTCCTTTAGTTGCACCTTCTCCGTTGACATTAATGAATAATAATAATCGTTTCCAATCAGGATATCCACCCGATCTGACAATGAGCCGTCGTCAGCTAGTTTATACCTTTGATCACAAATCAAGGTGTTTAGTTCATGTTCCGGATAAGGAACTCCGTGGGATATCAGAGGTACAACGTTAGCATATATTGTCCTGGTTCCGTTGGGTTTTGTTTCAATTTCCAGTTTAACCAGTGGGCTTTCCAGCTCCTGTGGTGTTGTCGAACCAAAGGTAAACACAGAAAGTTGGTTTTCTTCTTCGGTTTTTAAATGAAGATCTCTAGCTACTTTCTTGTTTATGTAGCTTCGCTGGCTTCCAGAGTCTAGTAGAACCCGACATTTCATGGTATTCTTGTCTTGTCCTCGAATCTTCACCACAGCAGTCTGAAGAACAGTAGGCCCCCTTTCGTTTATGTTCATCAAGTCCGTAGCTTCTACCCTGGTTTGTACCTTTTTGGGACACAGCGCTCTATTGTGAGTACCATATTGTCCACAATGAGCGCAAGTCTTCTTATGTTTGCATGTATTTGAAACATGACCCCTTTGGAGACAGTTAAAGCATCGGCCTTTAAGTTTTGCTTTCCTTTCTTGCATGGTTTTGATATTGCTACACTCATCGTTATAGTGAGCTCCTTGACAAAATATGCATGAGAATTTTCTCCGTTTCTTATTCGAATTATTATTATCTATCTCTCTCACTTTTTCATATTTCCGTTTAATCGGACCATTATCTTTATTCTTAGTTGGATTATTAGCTCCATACTTTCCGAATTGTTTATTATTATTTATGTGACACCTGGCATTTTTTGAATTATTACCTGTCTTCTTGTGTGTGTTCGCATTATGCCGTTTTTCCTCTCTTACATGAAGAGTCTCTGTGGTATATGATTTATCTTTGACAAGATCCTTTTCTTGCGTGAGCCTGTTTGCGTCTTCCCTGGCAGATATTATTAGTTCTAATTGCCTCCGCATTTCATCGATGGATTCTGTACTAGTCTTCATTCTCAACTCATAAATAACGTTTTCTGGAAACTTTTCAGTTATCAGGAACCGTAGGTGATTATGATTGATATCTTCGCCGAGTGATTGTAAGACTCTAAGATGTCTTTCAATTTCATCAATAGTCCTTCGACAGTCTTCTGTTTTCTCTGCCGCTTTTATTTTATACAACTTTGCATAATGTGCGTCTATCAACTGCGCTTCCCTTCCATATCTTTCCTTTAGATATGAAACGGCGATTGCGTAATTTTTGTTAGTTGTTGCTAAACCCTCAATTGTCTTCTTCGCATCACCCTTAAGAGAAGTCTTGAGATATAATAACTTGTCTACCTCGTTCAGGTTTCTTTGGTCAATGTTAGAACTAAATTGATCCCAAAACTGGTGCCACTCTAGTACGTCCCCCTTGAAGGTAGGTAAATGAAGTTCTGGTAATTTACTAGTGGCTAAATTGTTCCCTTTGAGTGAAGATGATGATGTTGTTGACGTGAGGTCAGCTTGAAGTTTAATTCTGGCATCAAGTTCAGCTAGCACTTCTTCTCCGTTCAGCTGTATTGTAGTAAGATTAGAAATGTCATCAGCATTTGGTTCTTTGGAGATGTTGAAGTAATTATAGAGCTCGGTGTTAAATCTGGCAAGGATTGACTTTAATTTGGAAACATGAATCTTTACAGATTCCACATTATCATTTGTAACAGTAGAGCACAGGTCGGATTGACATAGTTTTTCTATTTCTTTGGCAAACGCAGTGAGCCTCGTTAAAAGAATCTCTTCCATTTTGCACCAAAGTCTTGTTCTGTAATGTTGTCCATTGGGTATGCATTAGAATTATAATTAAGTAAGTACATAATTTCATGAAATGAATGGCTTCAATCTAATATGAGCATTCATATGACAAATTATTTGAGTTTGTTTATTCATTTAATTATACTTTATTGTAAAACAGTATAGCAAAATAAAACAAACATTTATTCTATTTATCTATCTTCTTTACTTCACAGCTTAAACAATTCACTTTAATAATATTATGTAGTATGGCAACCCTAGGACATGAAGTTATATCAAACATACAATATCTCGCCTAATCGAGGACGAAATAAAATTTAAATTATTTATTTTAAAGTGCAATTTCAAAATTAAATTCTCTTTAGAACAGCGCCATCTATCGAAGCTATAATGCAGCTTCGATTATAGAGTATGCTCAATCTTTCTTATTCATGAGAACATTGTATTCGTTAAGAGGCTCCCCCACGCCAATGACCTTGGGCGCGCGAGCTTTCTTTCGTCCCACCCTACCTGACTCACCTCTGTGTAATTACGACATTTGAGTTATAAAAGCGCCATCTTTTAAAAAGTATTACTATTACTAATTATAATGCTTAGAACGACATCTAACAGATTTTCCTCGTACTACAATAAACTGCGGTGCAAGCGATAGCGGGAGATTAGACAAGCTCTACCATTATAGACCCGTAGCCCAGGCACAAAGAAGGATGGCCAAATCGGACTCGATACGAAACAATGGTGTCCATATATGATATATATATGAAAAAAATCCTTATTTTTTAAGATTTAAGAAAACACAAAAAATATCTCTATAAGTAGCCACAAAAAAAAAAGATATCAATTTATTTGTGTTTTTGTAACTTCTACGACATCATGTATGTGGTTTCAGAACGCATCTATTGACGATTCATTTCGCGTATGACGTGACTTAGTATTCAAAGACTATAATTATTCACGTTTTTCTGAATAGTTTTACTAGATAGTTATGTAGGCATTAAATCAACAACTGTGTGTGCATTCTTGTCATAAAAAAAAATTATGTAGGTTCATAGTAAGTATAAGCATTTTGTTCAATTGCGTACATCGGAACGTCATTTGTCTTTGACAAATTACTAAATCTGTGGTCATCGAACCGCGCCAGTGATTGTCATTTTGATTTGATTGGCAATTGACATGACACCCGGCAATCACGCATTTTAATCGCTTGACTTGCTGTTCTATTTTGAATTTCCTTTGTCGTATTGACCTAGGCATTTTTACGGACTGATCACTACCACTTGTGACTACATTATTTCTATGCTAACTACACTTTTCGGTCGGGTAAAAGGTAGTTGTTGATTCTAACCTCAAATGTATTGTGGATTTTACGATGTTATTTTAAAAAATTGTGGCTATTTAGATATGATTTTTAAACGGGATGGTATTTACAACATAAAAACAAATCAATCTAACTATAGTTTATTTTAGGAAATGAAAAATAAAAGTCAAGTCCAGCTCCTATAGAAATTTTGCCATTGTTCTTTTATCACACAATATCATCACAATATTAAATAAAACTATGTAAATTTACTAGAAAAATTTATTCATACAATTTGTTTATTGTAACAATCATAGTAAGTAACAGTAAAATGACTGTATTTTTAAATCAATAAAAAATGTAAAATACCTAGCCCGGAAGATTGCTTTTAAACAATAAGGTAACCAGTTGTTCTTTATTTAACCGACTTCAAAAAAGGAGGTTCTCTGTTTGACTTGTATGACTGTATTTATGTTTTTCCATGATAATCTTGCTTTTGACTGAACCGATTTTGATGCGGTTTTCGGAAAAGTATTTATTACACTTAAGAGCAGGTTTTGTACAAGGTTATGAGTTTGAACCGTATGTATGTATGTTTGTCCGCGATTATCATGCATCTGCCTGAACTGATTTTGATGCAGTTTTCAGAAAAGTACAGTTTGTATGACTGTATTTATGTTTTTCCATGATAATCTTGCTTTTGACTGAACCGATTTTGATGCGGTTTTCGGAAAAGTATTTATTACACTTAAGAGCAGGTTTTGTACAAGGTTATGAGTTTGAACCGTATGTATGTATGTTTGTCCGCGATTATCATGCATCTGCCTGAACTGATTTTGATGCAGTTTTCAGAAAAGTACAGTTTGTATGACTGTATTTATGTTTTTCCATGATAATCTTGCTTTTGACTGAACCGATTTTGATGCGGTTTTCGGAAAAGTATTTATTACACTTAAGAGCAGGTTTTGTACAAGGTTATGAGTTTGAACCGTATGTATGTATGTTTGTCCGCGATTATCATGCATCTGCCTTAACTGATTTTGATGCAGTTTTCAGAAAAGTACAGTTTTTAGGAGGTTCTCTGTTTGACTTGTATGACTGTATTTATGTTTTTCCATGATAATCTTGCTTTTGACTGAACCGATTTTGATGCGGTTTTCGGAAAAGTATTTATTACACTTAAGAGCAGGTTTTGTACAAGGTTATGAGTTTGAACCGTATGTATGTATGTTTGTCCGCGATTATCATGCATCTGCCTGAACTGATTTTGATGCAGTTTTCAGAAAAGTACAGTTTTTAGGAGGTTCTCTGTTTGACTTGTATGACTGTATTTATGTTTTTCCATGATAATCTTGCTTTTGACTGAACCGATTTTGATGCGGTTTTCGGAAAAGTATTTATTACACTTAAGAGCAGGTTTTGTACAAGGTTATGAATATATGTATGAATATGTTATAAAATTTTAGACAGATAATCTCACAATTCTACAGTTTGTAACGTCAAAAAATCAGGTTCGTTTGCATTTTTGGAACTACTGGCAACCATGGCTTCCGTTGGTATTTGCATTCTGTAACAAAATAGGCTATTACTTCTCTTTTGTTCATACTACTAAAATAATGTGACCGTGGCAACTTACTGGGATGATTACCCTAATATTTAGAGATGGTAGGTGTATGGAGTTACATATTCAACAAACAAGATGATTACATTTCACTTTAGACATACTATATACCTACCTAGTAGGTTTTTAGGTTCCTAGTTACCTACTAGGTAGGTCCTACTTACCTAGCACCTAGGTAAGTACCTAAGAACCTGTGGTTACTCTATTTCTGAAAACATTTGTGTATTTATTTACTTAGCTAGATGATACTCACGGGCACAGGTCCACTTCAGGTACATTTTCTTTATTACAGTCAGTTTCGAGCAATATTTGTCTATTTCTGAAAATGAACAATGTATTGTAGTTAGTTGGGAACAATACGATTACGTAACAGTCCTACCTACTTTACTTATTTGCTCATCACACTACTATAAATAGGTACATTACCTATTTCATTTTTTTTAATCATATTTCATGTCAACAAACCATAATCAGACACAAAGTAGGTAGGTGCAAACAAACATTTTATAACTTATATTATATATATACGTAGATAGGTACTTACTTTAATATTTTATTCATGTTTTTAGCGGTTTCTATTCTCCAATTCAGTCTTTTTTTTTCTTGTTCCGATTATTTCCCATTTCACTGCACTTTTAATTTCTAGGTTATAAGTCGGTGTAAGAGACGACAAGCGACGCGGGTTCCCCTTTCGAATGCCGGAGCGCGACTGAATTCAAGCGGTGAACGCGGTGAACTCGCAATATATCAGAATTTAATTTCTAACAAAAAACAAAAAAACATAATTTTCAATTGAGATCACATAGTACACGTATTGTATTATGTTGAGTTTCTATACAAAGTTTAATTAGTGTGGATAAATGATTCATTGACTTCTGCGGTTTATTTGTATAAATCAGAGGGAAGTTTGTGATTTTTTTCTATCGAGAAAATTTTTAGTAATCGTGTTTTAACATCACATAGGACTTAGTGTATATCCTTAACTTTACTATATATTTTTTTCAATATTATTGATTGAATACTTTTATTGATATACAGGTTCAAAAGTGAGAGGTGGGGCAGTTCTAGCCTCCTATAGGCCCTTAAAGTCAGAACATAAGAGTAAACACTTCCTTGAGAATGTTCATATAATAATGAGGTCGACTGTACACAAAGGATCGACGAGGTGGACAACGATGTCCTACATCAACGTCTATGAAAATTTTAAATCTATAAATCGATTGTACAAGACCATTTCAAACTACAAAAATTTACTTTAAAAGAATAACTTATTAACTGCCGATAAATTGAAATTATAAACATACCGGAGAAACCGCTCACAATATTATATAGAACTGCTCGCTCGCCGGCCTCCTTGCGGCACAGCGACGAAACTTCACAGCGAACCTTCGATAGGTATGACGTACCTATTCTATATCGTTTGACTTCACAGCGAACCTTCGATAGGTATGACGTACCTATTCTATATCGTTTGTGGCGCGAACGCTCCAAAGTCTGCCCCGCTCGGGCAAGTACCGTCGTTACCTATGCCATAAGTTTAATTAACAAACATGTACAAACTCAAAACGTATGCACAAATACTCTGCGATCGTCATTAAGTCAAGTTAATTTTATAACTACAGTGTTTTACACTGTTTATACAAGTAGGTAACACACAGATTCAGGTACAGATATAATAAATCTTCGTAGACAATAAAATAAACAGCTTAGTTGGAATTTACTTTCATTCGTTTTCATCCTCATAGGTAGGTAGGTAGGACCTCAATACCAAATAAATACCTACTAGATATCTAAAGTTACGTATTTCTTTGATGGCATGACAAATATATAACACTTTTATCATAGTTATTCGTAAATGTTCAATTTAATCTACGAGTACTTAAATAACTTCAACTTCGAAATAAAAAGTTTTTGACGTCACTTTAGTAAAATAGTGTAATTTGTTGCAAATCTATGTTTTTAGTTATAACGCACAATAAATAACACTTACCAGACGATTTCGTAACGAATTAATGTATTTGAATGCGGCGTTTGGCACAAAATACCCAATTTCGAATTAATTTTGCATTGGAAAACTTTCGCAACAACTTCTAAAATTTAAATATGGCGTACGCAATTGTAATTGGCTAATCGTGAAAATTTCTCTCGTGAAAAATAAAACTCAGTAATTGAACGTTGGACACGTAAAATATAGCCTAATATTCCTATTTAATTATGAAATAAATAATCATTGTCTTTATTTGTCTATTTGTACAAATAATCTGAAAGTAATACAAAAAAAAGGGAAACCAAATTGTTGACATTTCTCTATGTAATACTGTCGGTCGGAAATTTGAATAAATTTATGTTAAACATAAAAATTCAACAATGTGTAAAAATAATTGATTCAATTCGTACTATTAAAAAATAATAATCGTTTTAGATGCTAATTTCCACATATTATCGGGAAATACATAAGATAAATTCAGATTTAATTATCTGTCACCATGTTTTCCATCCAATCACTTCCGGTACCTATTCCGATGGCGTCGCGCGTCGCAACTCGCACAGTATCTTTGAATTTCCTTTCAGCGAAAAAGTTCTTTAAACGTCTCATATGCGTTTCGCACGAGCAGTAATAAAATTATTCTGATTATATTTGCTTACGTATTAAATTAGAAGTAGGTAGTTTGAAGTTTATTCAAAATCAAATTAAAAAAATAAATACAATTCAATTCGTCGCAGTTGCAGTTCCGCTACAATAGATGTCGCTACGGTGGCAATCTCGCAGTATTTTATTTTTCCACCCATTCTTTGAATTATGCTGAATCTTGGATTTCTTCACGATCCCAGCACCTCCACCATGTCGTGACGCCCCTCACTCCGTGCGGGTGGTACACGTTGTTGGGTTCAGTGAGAGCGAGAGACGTTACGAATTATGCATTAGGTGTAACTCTCAGGAGGTAGTTGACACAATACAATAATTATTCTGATTATAATGAGAATATGGTTTCATACCTTATCTCATCAATCCAGCGTTGTCGTCTGTCTTTAGTATCCTCCTCTTGTTCTGCTTCGCTTAATATATTACAGTAGGTTGTCTACAAGGTGTTGAATCATATGTACCAGTCCTGTAATGAGAATGTGATTTATGACTCCAACTGCATGGAGCCCTAAGTACTAAGACCACTCAGCTCAGCCACTGCACATAATATGCATATATGGCGAATGCCCTTGACCCCGCAGGTCGGCAATTATCATGATTGCCCTTAGAAGATCTGCCACTGCATTGATGTATGGATGACGAATATACTTGACCCCGCAGGTCGGCAATTATCATGATTGCCCTTAGATCTGCCACTGCATTGATGTATGGATGACGAATATACTTGACCCCGCAGGTCCGTCGCATCGCCCCTCTACAGCGGGCGTACGCGTTTACGCTCGACCCCGCAGGTCCGTCGCATCGCCCCTCTACAGCGGGCGTACGCGATTTCGCTCGACCCCGCAGGTCGATTAGGTATCATTGTTCTTAATACCAGGTGCACCCCCGTGGATGATCTTCACCATTAATACATCGTATTGGTGTCACATCCTTAGATCTCGTTACATCGGAAGGTACTGACAGCCCCTTGAGCTATCCATCGATACCGATCCGAGCTCATGTCCGGCTAACCAGCCTCGATACTTAGGATACCTGAAACATTCAGGTTCTCATATAATATTTGTAATTGATGTCTACCCGACACTTGGATATTATTAATTTATGCCTGATGGCTGATGTCAATTGCTTAATAACTAGATTACTCTAGATTTTGTGCTTAGAAACTTAACTACTTAGATACTTAGATACTTAGCTTTTGATAATGTTCACAGCAAATATAACTTGCAACAATGGCAGCCGCGCCGCGTTCTCAAACCGCGCTCTACGCGCCAACTTTGTGAAAGAATTTAAAAGGAGTTTGGAATGTCAACTCACCATAGACAATCACAGACAACGCTGGATATAATGTTGCTATATACAGTATTTACATTTCGCGAGACGTCGCGACAATACTAGCTGACCCGCGCGGTTTCATCCGTGGTAATTTCAGAGTTCCCGGGGTGATTCCATGATAAAATATAGTTCCCTTCCTCATGAATCACTCTATCTATTGGTGAAAACCGCATCAAAATCCGTTGGGTAGTTTAAAGATTAAAGCATACATAGGTATATAGGGACAGAGAAAGCGACTTTATTTTATACTATGTAGTGAAGCGGGCCAAGTGAAATGAAAACTATGTAGGTGCAAATAATGTTTTATTGGAACTTAAGTTCCTTAGCGCACGGTACGGATGAGGCGGACCAGCTTATTTCTCGTCAGGGCATCATAAAAGTTGCGCGCTTGGCTTATGGTTTTTGAAACGATTATTATTATTGCTTGCTTATTAGTTCGCGCCAGCTGCTCTCATTATCGGTAAGTTTAGTTTTTGAAAGAAACTGCTTGGGAAATGCTTGAAACGAATCCTTGAATAGCTATTTGGTTTCCAATTTACACGACTAGTGCTTGCTATCCAGTTAATAAGAGTAACCAATTTGAAAGGAAATCTGAAAAAGAAAAAAAATATACAATACACACTGTATTAACATGAAAAATGAAAAAAATATATGACCTGGACAATGTAGTCATCAGGCCCAATATTCTAAAATTTCTAAATCGAATCGAATATAAAATTGTTTATTTCGTACACTACTCATATGAGCAAGAGCAAGAGCATGCAAGTTTTTCAGCTTAGACTCACTTTGCACCAGTCTTACACGCGAAGGGTACTACAGTAAACGTGATTCTCTTGACGGTCAAATTAAACTTATTCGATTCGATACCGAAGTTTTAAAATACAGCGTCTGAGAGATAATTGACTAAAATCTTTCAGTATTTTATTCCACGTTGAAAAAAAAAACAAATGATGGAAACGATTGGCACTTAGCACGAAACTTGGTCGAGATAATTTTGCTACACCTGATACACCTTTTGTTACACCTACTAATATTATAAAAAAATGGGAAATTAATCTGGGTAAGCTAGCAACCTTTGTTGTAGTATTACCCGACATATTTTGGAAAGCATAGTCGCCATAATAACGACATAGTCGCCATTATGGAATAAGGACTACGTAATTTGGCAAGATTATACATTAAATTAAGAAGGCAAATTAATGTTCATTTTTTGTTATATTTATACCACAAAGCTGTTATTGTGAACATATTTGCTATTTTGCACAAACAAAACCCATTTACATGAAAGTAAATCATTACATACCAATGAAATGTTACATTCTCCGTTTTCCTTTCATTACGACTCTTACAGCCTAAAATACAACATATCACTATGTCCACAACAAAAACGAACACTTTAAATACGATATGAAAGTCTATTTAGCTTTCAATAATTGATAAAAACAACGTTTTTTATCAAAATAAACAGAGCGCTGCGCTTTGTTGGGCAAACTATAACTTTGCCCAACAAAAAAACCTATACGCTAGATAAGGACAAAAGATAATTGGAAATCACTTTCACTATTATGAACTTAGCCATAACACTGTCTCGCTTATTATTCTAAAGAGAAGGAAATCGCCTCGTCTATTCATTCTCCGTCTACGACCTCGTCTCTAGACTCTATCTCCGTCTACAACAAACTTGGATAGAAGCTCAGAAGAACATATTCTTCTGAGGATAGAAGAGGACATCCCCTTTTTTGTTAAATTTACCCCAATAGGGAAGCAAAGGAAGCTAAGTCTATACAGCCAATTCAGTAGTATTTTTCTTCTTCTGAAGTTATTTAAGTAGATCTAAATGCATTGGTGAGATGCATTTCGATGCTTTACCGTTACTTTTTGCAGCAAATCTTCACAGTTGAACTTTAATAGGACGCTCTGTGGGAAGTTGTATAGCAAAACGAAAACCTCCCGACGAACGCCCTATTTCATCTTATTTCACTGTTTTCGCACACTGTTCATCACTAACGGATCACTATTATCCAAAATCCACCATATTCACACAATATTAATCAAGATAAACTAATTTGCAAAACAAAGAAATGAAACTGACGTCCTTTCTGCTAAAAATCCCGCCATAAGTCTCGTAGGTTGCAGTGTTATCAACTCTCAAAAACATTTACCCCTAAAAGACAAGAAAAGTTTATAAAAAATAAATAGCGCCAAAATTTTTGCGGTCATCATTCTGGGATAAAAAGTATATCTTTCTCTATACCCCTGACAGCGTGTATACAAAATTTCATGATGATCGGTTGAGCTGTTAAGGTTTGAAAGCGTAACAGACAGACAGACAGAGTTACTTTCGCATTTATAATAACTGTGGGATGTGTTTTTGTTGAAGTGGATTATTATTGTTTTTATTATTTCTAATTTAAAGCACCGAGGATTATTAAAAAGTGTAAAATAAAAATTTAAAATCTTATTGCTGTGAGATATGGTATCCCTACCAATAAACTGTTAAATGTCAAATATCTCAGAAATTTTCAACTGGCATTGTCATTAAATACTGTCAAATGTCAATGTCAGAACTAAATCAAATTGTTCGGTTTTGACTTTTGCTATTGGTTTTGGGCTTTGGCTTTGTAAGTAAAATATATAAATAAAATAAATGTCGATCCTGCGGGAACAGATTATAACGATTAATAAATAATAAGTGTCTGTACACGTTATAAATCACCTATGCATTGTAAACAATTGATAAGCCTTTAAAACCTAAATTTGTTTAGGTTCTAAGAAGATAAACATAAAAAACGGGCACCATTTTCATACCCGCCCTAAATTATCGATTGTTCCTTGCGTTGTTGTGTGTGAATAGTGTCGTCATGTCAAGTCTATTTTAATTTTAAATTTATACTGTATCGTAACAATTACATTAATCTTGTATAAGACGGAATGAATTTGGAGAATTCGTCAAGAGAAAATTCAGAAGCACTGGATACCATTGGGACGGTGAGTCCGAGAGAAAAATATCACAGCATGAGAGAAAAAAAAACATCTTCTGCGTCTTTGACGAACACTGAGGGAGCGCGCCCGAAAGTAGTTACGGTTAAACATCCAGAATCCAATAAACCAAAACCAACTGCCAAAAAAAATAAACCAATACAAGCAGACTTAGATGTTATTAAAGAGTTCATAAGATGCCGCGAAGAAGGAGTCAAGAGACTTGACCTCAGCAAATCTTCAATCACTTCTTTACCACCAAATGTTAGAGACCTCACTCATCTGGTCGAATTTTATCTATATGGAAACAAGCTGGTGGCACTTCCTGCTGAATTTGGTTGTTTAGCCAATCTTCAGACTTTAGCATTGAATGAGAATTCATTGACAAGTTTGCCTGATTCTCTTGCTAATTTGAGATGTCTTAAAGTTTTAGATCTACGACATAATAAGTTAAATGATATACCTGATGTTGTTTATAAACTGACAACATTGACAACATTATATCTGCGATTTAACAGGATCAGGGTTGTTGGTGATGGTATAGCCAACCTTACCAACCTCACTATGTTAAGTTTACGTGAGAATAAAATAAAGGAATTGTCTTCAGGAATTGGAAAATTGGTGAATCTTGTAACATTTGATGTGTCACATAATCATCTTGAGCATTTGCCTCAAGAAATTGGAAATTGTGTCAACTTATCTACATTAGACTTGCAACACAATGAGCTATTGGATATACCAGAAACTATTGGCAATCTCCAATCCTTGATTCGTTTAGGTCTGAGATATAACAGGCTGACTGCTATACCTGCATCATTGAGTAATTGCAAACATATGGATGAGTTTAATGTTGAAGGAAATTCAATTTCTCAGCTTCCTGATGGTTTGTTAGCAAGCCTTAGTGAGCTCAAAAGTATTACACTCTCTCGCAACTCATTTATGAGCTATCCATCTGGTGGGCCAGCCCAATTTACCAATGTGACATCAATCAACCTAGAACATAATCAAATTGACAAAATCCCATATGGCATCTTCTCAAGGGCCAAGTTTTTGACAAAGCTAAATATGAAAGAGAACTTGCTCACTTCACTTCCACTTGATATTGGTACTTGGACAAACATGGTTGAACTGAACCTAGGAACAAATCAACTGACAAAATTGCCCGATGACATACAATGTCTACAGAACCTCGAAGTACTCATATTATCCAATAATCTACTGAGGCGTATTCCTCCAAGCATTGGAAGCTTGAGGAAGCTAAGGGTGTTAGATCTGGAAGAAAATAAGCTAGAAGTTCTGCCAAATGAAATAGGATTCTTACATGATCTGCAAAAACTAATTGTGCAGTCAAATCAGTTGACCACATTGCCTCGCTCAATTGGCCATTTGACTAATCTGACTTATTTGAGTGTGGGCGAAAATAATTTGCAATATTTGCCAGAAGAAATAGGCACACTTGAGAATCTAGAATCCTTATACTTGAATGACAATCTTAATTTATGCAATTTGCCCTTTGAGCTTGCATTGTGTGTCAGCCTGCAGATTATGAGCATTGAGAACTGTCCTCTGACTTCCATTCCACCTGAGGTGGTGTCTTCTGGCCCCTCATTGGTTATCCAATACTTGAAGTCCCAGGGTCCATACAGAGCCATGTGATATGAGGGAAATGGCTTCCTTCCAAGTGGTGAAGGCACTTAAATCTCGAGAAACAGGATTTCTCCAGTGTACCGCAAAGTACACTCAAATATTTCTTGATTGGGTTTAATGAGTCAAATCAATTTTTCCTAGTTATATTATGTGGGTATGTTGATGCTTGAAAGGCAATCCGTACTAAGTGATAATGAGTTTTACAGGAGAATAATTTGTTGTCCAAAAAAAGTTCAATCTATAATAACTTTTGGATTGATTGATTTGGATTGCAATCATTTTAACAATCCTCATTTTAATCTGATTATAATTTTTGAAAAATATTTGAACTTGAAATCACTCTTGTGAATTTACTCATTGTCCCTTAATGAGGATTGCCTTCCAAGCGTCGATATTTACTCAAGTAGGTACATACTCGTAGTTTTTCTAAGTGAAACATTTTTTTTATTATAAATTAACTATACCAGTTATACATTTTTACATCCTTACTTTTTTGTGCTTCCTATTTTATGGTACCTAAGAATAGTGATGATTATACTCTCATCTTGGCTATTTATGTTTTATTATAGTACCTAAGTGTATAAATAATGGAAAAACAAAAAAAAACGTGTAAGTAGGTACAGTCGATATCGGAAGTAGCATAAGACTTTTGACATTGATTGAACTTTATATAAATTCGATTGCACAACTGTCTAAAAGTCGTTGGTATCATGCCCGTCGTAAGGGTGGATCAGCCCCCCCCAGCCAAGTTGACAATCTACATTCGTTAGCTCGAAAACTGAGGAAACGAATCGTATCGTAACGTCACGTGGCCACGTAAAATCTTCCAATAAAAAGTCCAGTGACCACATGACATAACGACTCCATTCTTTAGTTTTCTATGCGTTAACGATTGTAGATTGCCAACTTGGCTAGGGGGACAGGCAGAGACTGAGGGCCAACCGAACCGCTCTGGTATCTGTATGAGTCTCCCTTTGTGTGCAGTCAGCAGCAGCAATTTGTATATAATTTGGACAGACATTGAGTGTTATTGCTATAGAAATAAAGTTTAAACACTGACCAAAGTGTTTACCTACATATTGCTGCTGGTGGCTGTTCCTACCGCCATGCAACTGATCGGCTTGACGCTCGCTGCGAGTATACTAGTAGGCGGTATATTGGGGAGAATTATCGAAGCGGAAGTGGTGTAGTTTTTGGGTTGCGTCAGCAGAATTGGCCCTCTGCTCAAACGTGTTCTAGCACTTTTTTAAATGTCACTGCATTTGTTATGCCCGCTCCATATTCACGCGAGAAAACCACGAGAACGTGAATGTGGAGCCGATGTTCTCCGCCGTTTCTCGTGGTTTTCGTGAGAATGTGGAGCGGGCTTTATAAGTACAAAATCCAACCCAAACATCGAGCGTTTCTTCGCGGCAAACCGACACTTCATTTTGTGTACTCGTATGTTATGACATACAATCCTTTATTCGGTGACATGATTGACATCAGAAACGTGCTTAAGAAATTCTCCAATTGATCAAATCCATAAAAAAATGACGATGTTATTATTATATTATCCACAATTATACGTATGATACCGACATGTGTAATGAAAAATTATCGGCCGCACTCAGAGTCGACTTTAATGATTACTTAGTTAAGTATAGATTTTTAAAACAAAACTTTTGCAATCAGAGACGTTCAGTAAATTAATGTTAATTGGCATTTAATGAGATGTAACTTAATTAGTTAAATGCCAATTAACATTAATTTATTAAACTTGTCTGATTGCGGTAGTTTTGTTTTAAAATGTATACTTAACTAAGTAATCATTAAAGTCGACTCTGAGTGCGGCGGTATGTGTACTAAAGTTAATGTTGCATAATTAATGTTGATTATATCTTTTAATTATTGAATGGTGATAATAATGTCCTACAAGGGCTTGATAAATAAAACTGTAAATTTAGATGAAATTAGACAAACCTTTGTCCTACAAGGGCTTGATGAACAAAACGGTAAATTTAGATAAAATTAGACAAAACTTTAGGTTGGAAAAATAATTCAAAATACTTACTGCAATTATTAAGTTTTATACAAAATCGTTAAATACAAAATATGCTATTTAATATTTTAATTATGAATATTTTTCATAATAACAATCTTTTAAGTAGGTACATACTTAGCAAAATAGTAATTGCTTTTAATTTAATGACAATGTACTCTTCTTGATAAAATAAATATTTTTAAATTTGATATTAAGTGTTAAAGACGTGTTTGAAATATATGATGTGGACTACGTACTAAAAGTATTAAAAGTAGGTACGTTGTATTTTTATGAAACTCATTTACTGTTTTTCCTAATGTGTTGCATTTAAAACTATGAATTATATTAATATGTTAAAATTAAAGTTATAGTATAGGTATACTATACCTATATTGTATTCGTATTCTTGTGTAGTCATGCAAAGTATTGGTTTGTTTATACATATACATATAAAACTAAAATGCTGAAGAATGTGTGTAACAGCATCCGTTTTCTGGCTTGATAGAAAAACATACCAAAAAAACAACTTTCCAAATTAAATCTTACATCTAAGAATAAAAATGAATATTTTAATTACCAACTTGTCGATTCAGTACATACATACGTAGGTACCTACCTAACATCAAAGTTGCAGTAATTTTTTACTTGTCAAAGCTAAAATACTTAAAATTAAAACCTAGTTCATAGCATAGTACGGTTGCAATTCGTACTCCGTGCTAAACCGTCAGCTGATTTTTTCTGGAATATAATTGCGGCGTGCATAAAATAATTGGACCGGACCTCTAGATTAACCTCTAGATAACTAAATGTCTAGTTTTCTGTTTAAATGTTAGCAAAGATGTTTTGATGTTAGATGCATTCCATAATTGTGTCTTGCGATTCAATTCTTCATACTATGTTCCAAAAATATATAACACTTTCAAAAATAAACAATAAATAATTTAGTAGTGGTATTTATTTTAGGTAGGCAATTTGTATAATTAGTCTTTACAAACTCGAACAAAGGCATGCCGAAGATAGAAAAGACGTTGTGATCTCGCTCCTTGACGTAGGTCCTATATACCATTGACTGTTGTGGTCTGGGACTCTGGTCCTAGCCTAGCGTGTTGGGACTTGAGAGTTTATAGACGTTTATAGTGACAAATATACAACGTGTTAATGAATTGACCAAAACCTGATACATCTCATTTAAAAAAATAAACAATAAGTATGATTAAATATAAATTATGACGAAAAAATAATAGTCTAAAAGTTATTCAACATTAGTTTGGAGGTGACCTATCTACGACGCCCGTCAGTGACCGATTCGATTTTTTGCTACGGGCGGCGTAGTACGCGCCAAATATTATATTTTTTAAATAATTTAGACATGGGCTAGTAAAAATGAAAAATTAACATGGTGCGATCGATTCGGAAGTCAATTCTGAACAAACTACTTTCTAGTTTTCACAGTCAATTCATTAACACGTATATTTTGCCTGATTGACGTCGTATAGGTATAAACGGAGGGATTTTCCGACTACGTATCATGTTTACAAAATACTTGCTGTTCTCGGAGTTTCCACGAGAATTGTGGGGAATATGGACGTGTATATGCAAAATTTCATGATAATCGTTTGAGTAGGTAAAAGACTTGAAAGCGTAACAAAGAAACTCACATTCACATTTGTAATATTAGTTAGGATAAGTAGATACCTAGTTACCTACCTAATTGCATTTCCGGTTCGTGTAATTTATCGTACACAATACCTATCAAAAATCTTTCATGTAGCTATGACGAAAAAAGTTAAGTAGGTAAGAAAAAGTTCATTCAATTTTTATTACCCACTCTATGTTCAAGCGAGATATAGGTAAAAATATCCGTACCTACACTTAGTAAATTATTGTCGTAATTAATTTGTATATTTTTTAAGTTATAATATTAGTTTATGGAGGTATTTGTATTACCCAAAAAATAAATTGCAATTATGCGTTTGATTTGTTATTTCATTTATGAACGAGTACGACCTACGATATATGTATGAATAGGTACCTACCCTATCACTACTAATATTATAAATGCGAAAATAACTGTCTGTCTGTTACGCTTTCACGCCTAAACGATGCACGTGTTCACCATCACTACAGGAAAACCTCATTAGGTACTGTAGAGGTTGAACGCTGTTCACCTCCATGTCAACACTGGTTGGAAACAAATTTAGAAGAAGTAATTTTTCGAATTTGAATGTAATGTCATATAAAAAGGAGACAATCGATTTGTTGTATCCTGTTGTATCTTACAATATGGTTTTGCTTTAAAATAAAAAATATCTTTAATTAAAATAATTTTAAAATCTTTAAATTCAATTGCTTAATTTGTTAACGTTCCCGCCCCCGGGACGTTACAGTACCTACCTATAGGTTTATTACTGACTCACTACTACTCCCAAATCCAAGCACACGTCCGACTCTTTCCGCGCCTAACAATAGACTGTCTGTCGGGTGATGTTGACAATCTTTAAATACCCACACGATATTTCTTTATACCCTCTCTGAGGTACATGAGGCAATGTATTATCGCCACTTAATACATACAAACACTGCAAACGGCTCAACGGATCATCATGAAATTTTGTATAGTAGGTAGATACACGTCAGAGGTACAGAGAAGGACATAAGGTACTTTTTATCCCAGAATTTCTGCAGGGTCTTCGAAATGACCGCGGGTGAAAGCTAGTAACTAAATAAATATGCTTAGGTACATATGGGTCACAATAATATTGTGTTTAAACCCACGTATAAACAGCTCTTGATGCTAAAATTATGGTTAAGTACCCACCGTTTTAACGCAGGATGTCGAGCTAGGTAGGTAGGTACTCTTAACATGACCTTGTTGCGGACTGTTCCAAAGCAATTATTCATCATAGAGCTAGCACGTTTGAGGTGGGAATGCGGATATTTTACACATCTGAGATACAAACAATCTAAACAATAAAATTGGTGCGTAACCATTACGTAACTCTGTATTTTACCAATAGAAAGCCATGTTTTTAGTGAGTGTCATAGGCTACCTACATTGTTACCCGTAATTCCCGCGGGAACTCCGAAATTACGGCGAGTAAAACTGCGGGGAACAGTTAGTAGACCTATTTATCTACCGGATGGTAGACTGAAATGTAAATGTATGCTTGGTTTGGTAATTTCAAAAATTCTGAATATTCAGGATGGAAAATACTGTAAAAATTCAAAGCAAATAGAACTTACAAAACACGTTCAACGAAAGTGCTAGGAAATAATCAGTTTTCAAAAATACGCGTACGTTTTAGTATGTATGTCAATAGAAAAAAACGTCATGATACTCTTTATTCTGGTAGGTATAGAGAGCAATTAAAATTATCCTTCCACTCAAAGTATCGAGTGAAACCGTGGCTAAGTGTATAACTAGTCCTACCTACCTACCTTCCAAAACACCACAATTACCAGTGTAGCTTGTTAATTAACTGAACTAATTGATGTAGCTACATAACAACCAACGTTAACTACTATAATGTAAATTAAACAAGGAACATTTATAATAAATTGATTGAATAATTTATTAAGTGCAGTAGTTATTACACATGATTTTAATAAATTGCGCATTATCTTTCATAAATACAGAAGTTATATACATTTAGGTTCATAAGCTGTAAATCAAAGCAAAACGCTTAGAAACCGATAGGTACAATATATTATTTTACAATATAAATGCTTGGTTAAGCTTAGACTAAGTTTTCACATACAAAAATATTTTGCCCTAATAAATCACTGTACACGTTTAAAAATGTCACGAGAATCTCTAGAACTACATACGTAAAGTGCGCGTCGTCCAACTTGAAAGCGGGGTCCCGTATGCTGATCACAACATTACATAGGTTCGCTTTACTAAGGTTTCTATTGCAGCGGGTCAAACTATTATAAATAATACTTCTTATTACGTAGTATTTTTAAACTTAATCGATTTTTCGTCCATTGAAATTTTGATATTATAATCTGTACAATAAGGTCGAAATTTTAATGCAACGTTACAGTTATTAAACTACCAATGGTACGTTCCCTGCTGGAAATCCAGCTAGATGTTGACTACTGTGCAAGGCGCGTCTCTGCACCACCAAATAGAAACACAGCTTAGACTCGCAATGGAAGTCTGGCCTAATATAACATAGAAGACCACTTGTTTATGTTAGATAAATACTACCAATCGAAGTACATTGGGGACTGCAGAAATTATAAACAAAACAGCTCCGAAATCTGTAACGCGTAACGTATTATTAAGCATTCTTTAATGTTTTTCTCAATTATTATTTACCAATCAGTTCGGTCATTAACTAATCACAAAAAAAATCTGTAGTCCATTGTAGTTTTAGTCAAAAAAGTGGTATATATTAAATTTGGCAAAAATATAGTTTTATAAACCTTACTATCGTGGAAACGAATTCGTAAACAAACCATAGGTGGGCAATTTTTTTGCAACCGTACCTACATACATAATCCAGCCGACATACCGATAGCTTATATGGTCTAATCGTTGTTTTCAATAGCAGCCAAAATCAACTAAAAAATTTGAACCTATTACTTTTACGAAGTAATATTTATTCAGATTACTACATTTCAGTATAAACTACATGTTAACAGCTTCTTATGATGGAATTATTTTATTTTCCCAGGCAATTATCATATTATTATTGGTGGACATATTTTTAAATATTATAATCAATCTTAAATTAAATACCAAACACACAAAATACACCAAATTATATTAATAATAAGACTAATTAAGAAAACTAATTCAACACAGGGAAATAGCTGCTTTTTATTAATTCCTACTTTCAACCCATTCGAGAGAAACAAGACAAGGAAAAGAGACAGGTATAAATTAAGCATTTTGATATTAAAAGAATCATTCTACAACGTGTTAATGAATTAACTGAAAACCTGATACACCCCATTTAAAAAAATAAGCAATAATATGCGAAAAAATCAATAGTTTAAAAGTTATTCAACATTAGTTTTGAGGTGGCCTATCTACGAAATTTCAAACGCTACGCCCGCACCTACGCGTCAATGATCGATTCGATTTTTTTGCTACGGGCGGCGCGGCGTACGCGCCAAATATTGTATTATAAATAATTTAGACATGGGCTAGTAAAAATGAAAAAATATAACCTATATTAAAACATAGTGCGATCGATTCGCAAGTTGATTCTGAGCAAACTACTTTCTAGTTTTCAGTTAATTCATTAACACGTTGTATAAGTGTTCACACTAGCAATTGTCGTCAAGCGACATCACGGTGTTTGCTTTGCGTACAGGTAAACGCTGGGGCATCGCATGAACATTGCACTCCACAGCCATACAATCGCTAGTGCCAGGATCATAAACTAGAGGGCACTTGTTCTTATGAATGAAAATCAAAGAACATTAAAGAAAAAAAAATCAAGCTCAAGTCAGTCAGTAGGTATAAATATTATCCAAAATTACAATCTACTTTATATCAAATAGTTTTAACGTTTAAACTTGATTTCAGCAGATCCTCATGCTGACCTACAGATGCCATTACTTTGGTGAAGATTGGCCAACAGTGGCATAGTATTTCAATTACGTCAAATGCGAGTACAAACTTGAGACTTGAATGATCCCTTCAGAACTAAAGGAGCAATTTTGAAGCACTTTCTTGTCAGTGAATAAACAACCGTATTAGCTTTAAGTACAAATTCCAATGACAATATCAAGCGTCATTTCGCGGAAGCAGGCACTGATGTGTCAGATTATGTAGATGCACAAAGACAATGTTTGTATGGATGTTATATTCAGTGGCACGAAAAAATTAACTAGTATTTTCCTTGCAGTTCGAACGGACCCTTACACTTCAGGCTCAAAAAGTAAATGAATATTTTTAAAGCCTTCAATTTTTATATTCCAATAATTCTATGACTTCTATTATGAATAGCACAAACTATCCGGAAATATCAAGTAATGGATTTAAAACTAAGGAGATAGTTAATAGCGGAGTTATGAAAATGCCCTGTGTAATTTTGGAGTCTACAGATGAGAGAAGATAAAAAGTGGTTGAGCATAAATTTCAACAACTGTGAAAAATATTAAGTTATTGTAATTTGTAATACGCCAAAACTCATGCTTCTTTGGTTTGGTGTGTGGTTCCCGAAGTCTGGAGACTATGTGAAATTACGTTTACCAGTACAAAATATCCTTGCAAAGTTAGAGATTACAATACGAGTATAATAATAATTATCAATTAATAACTAGAATCTACAGTCAGTTCTTATTCGCCGTGTTTGCAAACAGTACCATATCTATAATAATATTATAGTGAAAAAATTGTTAATTCGTTTTGTCGGTATTATATACAAAAATAACAATAATATTAAACTTGTTATTCGAATAGACAGTAACAATTTGTTTCTAACCTTTTTTAAGAATAACTACTGACACTTACATCTATTTAAAACATCTTTGGTATTAACTTTTAAACGTAAATATTAAACAGACACAGATAAATTCACTTGTGATGCGTCATAGGGAATTTATAAACGTTATGATAGTGTGATGATTATGGCACTAAATACCTATTTCAGAAATATAAATAATAAAACTTAACAAATCAACGTGAAGATAGTAAGTCCAAACTTAGTGAAACAACTTAGTGAAGCAGCCGAATAGCAGTCTGAGTAGTATCGAGTAAGGCCAAGCAGTGACTTATAGTAAAAATTTTAGATGAGATTGTTGGTATAGAAACATATCATTACTGTTTAATAAATCTGTTTGTTACATGTCGCGTTGTAACTAAATTGTGAATATTCCTCTGACAACCTGTCGTCGCGATATCTACATGATCAAACATTTTCTCTGATGCCTCTTCTGAGGCTCTGGTCTTAAAACTGCGCGCACAGCCTCGTCAAACACCTGAGAAAATGATGTACTTTGATTATTTATGAGGTCACACCGCGATTAATTTCAGGTTAGGTAGATTCATGTTCACAGGACAGGGGACACAGATAAAATCCAAGTTTTTAGTTTTCGCCAACGTCAGCGCACAGTGCACACTGCGTACTGGTCACGTGACATCTCCCAAATAAATGCCATTTTGATCTTTCCCACGGCATTTACCGGTCTACGTTTGCAAAAGGGGGGGGGGGGGGGGGGGAGAGGCGGTTCGACGAAGTGTGATTGTGTGATAAGGGGTGGAACGGAAGTGGATAAGTTTCGTGATGTCACATTTTAAAATCTTATGCATCTGAGGGTTAAAAACATATTTCCAAAGCTATTTGAATGGGCATAAGGTTTAAATTGTTTTGTTGTTGAATCAAAGTTTAATTTGTTTTGTAGGAACTGCTGTTTTAATATAATAATTTATAAATGTAAAACTGCAAAATATGTGACGTCATACGATGAAGTTGGGGGGGGTCTCATAAATGTGACCAACTGTGACAAGGAACAGGGGGGGGGGGTAAAAATCATGAACATACCGCCGCACTCAGGCCCTTATTATAGAATGCGTTTTAAGTTCTAATCACTTGAAACTAGAGATTCATGACTTGAGTAACCTTTTGGAATACGGACCTCAGAGTCGACTTTAATGATTACTTAGTTAAGTATAGTTTTTTAAAACAAAACTGCCGACTCTGAGTGCGGCCATTAGTGTGAGATACTTGGACATAGATAAGCAATAGTGTGTTAACCCACACTAGAGAAATTTTGAGTAATACTAGTAACAGACGATCCAATTTGGTTGGCACCAACTGCCCGATCACGACCAAATCGGAAAGTGTATAGGGTAGTCGGTCCAACATAATTATTATTAATACGGGTTGGACGTGGTCGGCTCGCCGACGCACCCGACAAGCCAACCGTCCAACCAAATTGGTATGTCTCCACACGTGGTCCAACCGAAGTTTCTCAGTCGCATTCGAAATGCCGCCGAGCGCTGATGAAAAGTAGGTAAAAAGTAAAAACCATCGAAATAATAAGTATCTACTACGTACAACTTACAACTACGTAGTACTTATTATTTCGATGGTAAAAACAAATACAGGTAATCTTATCTTCTTAATATATATAAATCACGTGTCACCTTGTCCGCGATGGACTCGCAAACTACTGAACTCATTTTGATAAAATTTTGTAACCATTTATAATATGGTCGAACTTAAAAGATAGGATAGTTTTTATCCCGGAATTCCCGCGGGAACTCCGACACTAATGCGGGGAACAGCTAATCACCGTAAACTACTGTCACGGGTACAAAGAAGGACATAGAGTACCTACTTTTTTCCCCGGAATTCCCGTGGGAAATACGAAATTACCGCAGATGAAATCGCGGGGGACAGCTAGTATTATTATAAATAAGTACCTACGACGCGACGACGATTGAGCAAAACTTTGAACGCGACATAACTGTGAAGTAATTAGAACTACATAAAGACTTTCCCTGTTTGTGGGATTTAACAAATAAAGATTACTTTAATAAAGAAATGAGAAATCAAGCTTATACAATTTTGTTTGGAAGTTTTAAGAGCAGGCGGCATGACGTCCGTAAACTTCTTCAGTGCATAGGCAAATGACGGTTGGATGGCCAACCGTCGGTACGTCTGTAGCATTGTCGGAATGGTTGGCACGACGGCGGTAATTTTGTTGGATCCAACCAAATTGGAACGTCTGTTAATACTTTAAATCGTGTTTTAAAAGTAGGAGCGCCATTTTATATCAACATTTTTTATGTTCAATATTTAGTTACATATTTAAGCAATGTAATAAGGTAAGCACATAATTAAAAAACGTTCCCTAACTCTCAATAAATCGTTCTGAATCAATAACTTAATTTTGTGGGTTAACATGTTATTGCTTATCTGCGTCCACTTAATGGATGACCCCTAAGACAGAAACACTTTCTACCCACTGCCCCTATATATTGACCTGAGAGATGTCTCGTGACTGCGGTCATGAGCGTTGAAGACGTGTGCGTAAGTAGAAAACAAAACGCTTTGATTTTGGCCACAAGGTGGATAGACACAATCAAATTGTTTTTTAGAGTGGTTGCTTTAAGTGCTCAACATATCACTTCGTAAATAGTTATTTTAAACCTTGAGGAAATAAAAATGAAGTGTGATAAAGACATGACACTTACATGACACAGTTTGACTTATGGACTTCTCGATTTATGCTTGTGTACCTATAGTTGAATATTTGAACTTTATTTAGGCACCAGCTGATCCCCGCGGTTTTACCCGGGATAATTTCGGCATTTCCCGGGAATTCCCGGATGAAAAGTACCCTATGTCCTTCTTTGTATGCAAAATAGTATTGTACAATAGTATTGTGCGAAATTTCATGATGAGCCATTGAGGCGTGAAAGTGTAACAAACAAACAAATTCACTTCTGCATTTATAATATTAATAAAGATTATAAAAAATTTTTTACCTGTTTGAGACCTCGCTGTGTTAAAGCTGAGCATTCCATATACTTGACAGCTCTTATTTTATTGGCCAACTTTTGACCCTGTTCCCTTTTCAAGGGAGACATCCCCTGTTCCGAAAGAAGGCTCAGGGTCTCCCTATCGTCTCTTAAATCGATTTTCGTTCCTAGAATCAAAAACAATATGTGTGATTTGAAATAGTTTTTAGATAAACTCTATGTTCTCTATGATAATTTTATTCTGATATAAATTGAATCTTGACATAATATTATTAATATAAGACATTGGCGGAGTCACTTGAATAAAGCAGTTAAAGTCATTTAGTAAAATAAATAGGAAGATTGCACCAAAAGTGATGTAACTCCTTAAATTAGAGTAGGTTAGGCGACCAGATCACACAATGACCACATCAATGTGGTCTATTGCTGTATTGCTTTCTAAACTGAGTGTAGCAAAGTTTAGAAAGACAAGAATTGAATTTTAATTGGAAATCAAGAATACCTTAGATCTTTTCGATTTTATGCCTTGCGGGATAAGTAGCTATAAGGGGGCTTTGAGCATAAATTAGCTGTTTTTTTAAATTTTAGCATTTTGTAAAACCTTTTATTTATTTATTTATTTATTTATTCTTCTTGCACAAAATAGTACAAATTTTATGTTCAATAAAGTAGAGATAGATAGCTGGATGTTTTTTATTGGATGGATGGATGTTTACAATAATTAACATATTACACTGACACATATTACATTACTAAGATATTTAAATGGAATAGGTATTTACTCAAAGTATACAAACAAACAAACATTCTTTTTTTTATAAGTAGGCTAGGGAGCACTTTTTCTTACACAATGTTACAAGTTTTCTCATTTGTTATTTTAGTTACTGCTAAAATATTAGGTTTTGCTAGAACAGTCATTTTCTTTACTACCACTACTACTTATTACCCTTGCCTTTCCTAGCAATATATAAATTATTTATCTTGGAAAAATATTTGATATTCCAAAGGGATATTAATAAAAGGATGCACTCACCAACTAATATTATGGGTGCATCAGGGCAGTGATGTTTTATTTCAGGGTACCATTTTGATGTAACATTTTCATATGATGATGGACTGAAAGAAAACGTAAAAGATAAGATACATGATGTAGGTAAATGGTGTTTTTTTTTTTAATCCCTAACTACGAAGAACTTCGCTTACTGCTAAGAGTCAAGAAACTCACAGAGTAACTGTTTCTAGTGAACATACATAATACGCATACTATCGCAGCTGGCCACACTGCAAGCAACGCGCCTAGGTAGGTGCCGAATTTATTACCATGCGAGTCACGTAGCAAACAAACGTGTTGGTTATTTTTGAAATTCACCTAGTGATTTTTTTTCGGGTAAGGCAAAGGAAACTTAGTCTATACAGTCAATTCATATGTTCTTGTAAAGATAATTACATTGAAATGCATTGGTAAAGTTTGTATAATTTCATTTCATCTACATGCCAAAAATTCATAGTTATTATTACATTTCGCATTTGAATCATTTGGTATGGTTTGGTAACAGTGTGGTTCTAGGGCAAATTTCAAGTTGGCAACACTGATTGTGTCACTAAGCTTACTAGCTTACCGCTGTGTTTCTTGTGCACAAGCACAGCTCCTAGTTTAGCTCTAAACTTGGCACCTATAGTGTAGCCTTAGCCTTACTGTTTTGTAGTTATAAGGTCACCTACTAACAGAGAAAAGCTGTGAGTATACTTTTTATAGCTACTTCTTGCATGAATTTTGGGATTTATTCATGAATTTTGAAAAATTACCCAGAACATATTTTACCTATGTGCAAAAATTCATCTAAATCCGTCCAGTTATAGGCATAAGCATGAAAGAGTAATAAACAAAGAAAAACACAAAATTTGAAACATTATGTTAAGAAAAATTAAAACTTACCTGGTAACACTAAAGCATATAAGGAATACATCAGTTTGTGGATAACTTAATGGCCTAAGTCTGTCATAATCTTCTTGTCCCGCTGTATCCCATAATCCTAAAGACACTGCAACTCCATCAACTACCATAGGAGCTGAGTAATTGTCAAATCTGAAACATGTATGTGTAAGTTTTAACATTTCCATTATTTCTTATTTCTTTTTAGTTTGTTGTTCGTAAATAGGTAACAATATAGTTATTTTTATTTTAATATAGTTTTATTCTTATTGATATTCCATATTAATCAGCTTATTGCAATTTTAAGACAAGAATTTATGATTTTATAGACTTTTTATTATTTAAATATAATATTTATTCAATTATTCCCTGCAAAGTGAACAAGAAGACATTTGAAATGCTGGCTGAAAACATTTAGATAGAAAATTAGTTCAATATAAATACAATCAAATTTCACAGCAAATTACTTACACTGTAGGCACATATTCTCCCGGAAAACTGTCTGTTGTGTAGGATATTAGCATACATGTCTTTCCCACAGTACCGTCGCCGACTACTACACATTTAATTGGTCTTCCTGAGGACATCTGGTAGGAAGAAAATACATATAAAATACCATGACTCATACCATAACATGTAAGGCACTAAAAGGAAACACTACCTTATTAACAGTTGTCTTTTAACTTCTTTGTTATAAATACGTAATTGTAAGTAAATAGTTTTAATTTAACAAAAAATCACACTTTCCAATTGGTAAACGCTTTTAAAACCCAAAAATCACCAAAAATGGATGACGAATCGGTGTTTTTCACAGATAAAACTGGCTGATGTCCAAACCAAAAATAAATGACAATTTCTTAACTGTCATCAAAAAAGGGCTCTCGCCTCTCTGTGACATTGGCAGAATCAAGGCTCCACCACACAGGCGCGTTATTATCGGTCGCTAATATAGCATGCGTTATTGCGATAACTGTTTTCAGTACATTTTGTATTAGGATGGCCATGTGTTTTACATATTGCTGCGATAATAACGCCGCAATGGAAGTAGGACGTTGCGTTTCTCCGTCCTGCGATATTCCAATATGAGTTCCAGAATATTTTTGTAGGACGCATGACACGCGCCTGTGATAATAACGTTAGTGCTTGACAGTTCCATAGTTTGAAATATCGGACGATAAAAACGCAGCTGTGTGCAAGGAGTCGGGACGCATTATCGCAATAACGCATGTGATATTATCGAGCGATAATAACGCGCCTGTGTGTGTGGTGGAGCCTTCATCGTCGAGAGGGAAAACTTCTTCTTTATTTATGGCAACTTTAACCGACTACTTTCAAGGCCAAGCGGCGTCGCGTCGGCCGTCGCGCGACCTCAATGTTTCGCCTGTTGCCGTAAACTTTTCCGTTTAGCCGTCTTCGAATTCTACTAGTCGGTTGAATTATGAGTAACCAGCGGCGTGAGTAACGTCGCGACTTGCGTCGTCAACGTTTTGCCCGTCGCGGTCATCACTTGTCGCGCCCATCGCCCGTATTCGAATTCTTATTAGTCATAACAGCGTACCGTCCGTTCGTTGATCGTACGCAGACGGTTGATGTTGATAACAAGACGTGATGTAGTATAGAAAAATAGGTAGCGAGCTCAGGTAGCTCTGATTTTTTTTATAAATGATTTTGAAATTGTAAAAAAAAAAACTGTCATAAATTATATTATCGTTTCTGCCATCAATACTTGCACGATTTTTTTTCAGTCTATTTTAAAGATATATGGCCTACTTAAACAAAGCAAGACGAAGAAAAAAAATATATGTATAAATTAATTAAATAGATCGTTTCAAAGTTCCTCCTTTAGACCTTACCGCCGAAACGCGGAATGACGTCACTTGTTCAAAATTATGCCTTATTAATCTGTGATAGAAATGTCACTGTCGTATTGACAGGGTCATGTGACACTGACAGACAGATAACTTCAATATCCAAAAGCGAAATTAAGGTTGAACTGTGTCGATTTACTTCCAAAAGTTTCAGTAAAGAATCTAAATGCATCTTACCGATGCATTTTAAAGTAAAAAACTTCAGAAAATGGAAAATATGCGTTGACTGTATGCACTTAGTTTCTTTTGCCTTCTCTGAAAGAGGTAAATGGAGGGTAAATGTTTCCTAAAAAAATAAAAGTGACGTTATGTATCAAGCTTGGCTGTGATTGGTGTTTCGTTGCAACGTTCCGTTTCACGAAATTAAAAGTTGAATATTTTGGAAACTATTGAAATTTTTTTAGTAAATCTTTCACGATAACGCTCTATTTTTGAAATATTGACACTATTTCTTATTATAAATTTCATGCAAGTATATCTCTAAGTAGTTTGTGCCAGAGAGAAGGTAATCACTACGTGATACTACCGTATCCAGAGTGAAGGTAATAAGTCTAGTTAATTTGTGGTTACCTTCTCTCTGGTGGTAATCACTTATGTTCTCTTATTCGTCTGTGGTTCTTTACAATTATAATCACTACGTTTGAGCCCTTTATAGTTTATTTTAATTTGGTTTTCTTTTGGTTTGGTTTGGTTTCTTGTACATTTTAATTAAATAAACTAATGAATCAGGTTCAGGCCTAGTTAAGGTAAGGAAATATTAAAAATACTTTACTTATTGTAATTACATAATGTAGGTAGCTACTTCGACTTTAATACAAGTGTTTCATTGTTAGAGATGAGTGAGTCATGTGTGGAAACACCCGAAGCCCCAGCTTGGCTGTCGAAACTCGAGAGCCAGCGTGAGAAGCTCAGCAAGGCGAGGCTTGGGCACGACAGTGGTGCTGGAGCACCTTGTAATTCTTGTGGTATGTGCCCTAATAACTTCGCAAAATCTGAATTTCGAACAGTACTTACCTACCGAGATACTGAAATTGAACATAACTTTATTTGGCACAACACACAAAACATGCAAACGCTTAAAACTAAAACACAATTGAGTTGCGCCAAAAAGGTACTCTGCTCATCATAAGTCAGGTGGTGACAAGGATCACCCAGCGCTGGTCTTCCACTGGAGCCTTGCGGATGCGTCAGGGATGCAGGTAGAAAGATGTGTCAATAACTAATACGAGTAACAAAATAACAATAACAATACATATCATCAGTCATCATCATCAGTCAGCCTATTGCAGTCCACTGCTGGACGTAGGCCTCCCCAAGGGCACGCCACAGTACACGATCTCCCGCTTTCCTCATCCAGCCACTACCAGCAACCTTCTTCAGGTCATATATACAATACATATATACAAATAATATTTTAATTTTTAATTTAAAAATTAATTATCATATTGGCCAGTAGTATTTTTCTCTTTGTGGCTTGTATAGCATTTTTCTCCACCTAGCCTGCTCCAAAGCACATATAGAATATACAACGTGTTAATGAATTAACTAAAAACCTGATACACCCCATTTAAAAAAATTAAAAATAATATGATAAAAATATATTTTATGTTGAAAAAATTTATACTTTAATAGTTATTCAACATTAATTTAGAGGTGACCTATCTACGAAATTCCTAGCGCTACGCCCGCGCCTACCGGTTCGAATTTTTTTGCTGCGCGCGGCGTACGCGCCAAATATTGTATTACAAATAATTTAGACATGGGCTAGTAAAAATGAAAAAATATAACCTATATTAAAACATAGTGCGACCGATTCGCTAGTCGATTCTGAGCAAACTACTTTCTAGTTTTCAGTTAATTCATTAACACTTTGTATAGCATAAATCACAGTAGATTCATATCCTGGTGACAAAGGTGCTTTCAAAACTAAAATCAGAAAAAAAATTTGGCATAATTTTTTTTTATTTACTCATCTTTAAACTAAACTATAGCAATTAATTTTGAACCACAGCTGTTTTCATTACAGCTTTTTGATGTAGTACTGTATGTTACCATCATTTAATAGAACCAAAAATATTATTCCAGCTGTTTCTGTCACTGAAGAGAAATAATAAATTATAGTGAGTGAAACTCGGTTCTTATATTTATAAATATACAATTTCTTAAACATGCGCAGAAATATTGTCATTACTTTTGATTAAAGAACACGCAAAGTATCTTATTTACGTAGACTGAAAAACCGAAATCACTTCCCGGCGCGTTCTTTGAATTTGAAACGAAGAGCGAACCGGCAATGTTGTATGAAACGGTGTGCTGTTTGAATTTAAAACTCTTTCATCTATCGTACACATTACGTTCTCGTGGCTGTATAGCCACAGATGTTTTTACTTTTCGGCACAAACTAAAAAAAAAAGAAATGGTGGTAAAGCGAAGTTCCTTTTTATTTTTTTAATAAATTAATTTTATTATGTAAAAGGCCCTTTTTTATTTCCTTGCATTCTTTTAAGAAAAGCACTATACAAATATGCCTCGGCTGAAATGGCAATTGCCTTTTTCGCTGCCTTTGCAATAATGTACTAAAGTTTGAAGCAGGGACAACTGACAACCCTTTTTCAATATGGTGACACTATCTATTATTAATTTCGTTCATTTGTTGTGTTCCTAGGAACATCATGCCCTGGCCTAGATCTCCATTTTTGGCGTAAGGTGTGCCGTGCATGCCACTGTAGCAAAGATGTACATGATGTACAGGATGATGACCTGTCTGGCTGGGCACAATTTGAGCTGCTTGGCACAGCAAGACCCAAGAAAGCATCATGTAAGTAGTTCAACTTTCTTTTCTTAAGATCTTAAAAAGATTATTGGATTCACTAATAGCACAAACCATTTAAGATTATTGTTCATTAAATTAATAAAGCGTTTGATAATTGCCGAGTTAAGTCAATAGTAATACTAGCTGTGCCCCACAGTTTCACCCGCATGAGTTTCGGAATCCCGCAGGAAATCTAAAGTAGCCTAATTGACTCTTTATAACATCAGATAGTAGTAAAAGTCCAGAGAAAATCAGCCCAACCGCTTTGGAGATTTACCCGCGTGAGTTTCGGGATTCCTGCAGAAACTACACAAAAAAAGAATTAATGAAATCGGTCCAGCCCTTCATGCGTGATTCGTAACGCATAATTTTTAATTAAATCCTTTTTATCTACTCTCTATGAAGGTCTCTAGATACTTAAGCTGAAATTTACACAAAACAACAAAATTTCTGCATTTTGATTGATATTTCAGGATTAGGTACTCAGTGAATTAGTGAGTAGTATTTACTTTTATTATTAGTATAGATTATAACTAAAATTTTCTATTAATATTAAATTGTTGCTGTGATTGCAGTGCCACTAATTAAAATCCGTGGTGTGACTGATAAACCTGTGAAGCTTGACTGGGTGCCTCCTAATGCATCAACAGAACTGGTATTTACACATAGTTAATATGTAATTTTTCATTTATCTAAGACTAGCTGTGCCCTAGGTTTCACCCCTCTCACTTAAACGATTATATTAGTGGTTGAATTTCCAAAACCGGAACCTTTTAAGTATTTTCCTTATTTCAAACATGTAAGACTGAATAATTGTATATTGTAATTTTGGGGCTGTCGTCATCTGTAGACAAAAGCCTCATATAAATAAAGAAAAAAAAACATGCCTTAATTAGGAACATTAATCGACAAAATTTCTGTGGTGGTTTAGGAGTTAGTTTTTTTAAGTGATACCAGAATCCAACATTACCCCTTTTAGTATACTCGTAAATCTATCGCACGCAAAATATGACCATGATAGTTGCGGAAACCTCTTAAATCCAAAATACAAACACCTCATAATTTATAATATGTACCCCATCCTATGCTCAGGTGTCAGAGTACATGTCTTGCTTGGGTGAGCTCGCGCCGGTGTCGGGCTCGGAGGCGGCCCGGCGGCGCCGCGCGCAGCTCCGCACGCAGCTGCCGCCGCACGACGTGGCGCCCGCCGCCAGGCACCACGCGTCCGACCAGGAGAAGTCGGAGCACACGGTCAGTCCACACTACTATCAGGAGTGTTCTCATGCCTTCAACCATACTTAATACCTACTAATATCGAAATAGGTAGTTTGTATGTTTGTAAGTTAGGAGTCTTCAAAAAATTTAAAGAAATGTCGCAAGTGGCTTATAAATATTTTTATTTAAAAATTTATATTAAATTTAATCTAAATAAAACCAATCCGTGGGTTTTTTACGTAGTTATACAGAGGTTTATTTAACTAGCCGTTCCCGGCGGTTTTACGATTTCAGAGTTCCCGCGGGAATTTCGGGCTACAAGTTCCATCTCTGTAATCCTGACATTGTGTATACAAAATTTCATGATGATCGTTTGAGTAATTAAAATCCGAAAGTTTAACAAATAAGCTCACATTTGCATTACAATTATTAAGGATCCTCTCTGCTTGATTCACCCAAAGTACTGGTTATTCATTTGTGTTTTCTTTTACAGGAATACATAACCCGTATAAAAGATCATGTTGTCGGTATGGGTAATGTCGTGAGAGTAGGTCCACTGCAAAGTGCCGAACTTTACTCCATCGAAAACAGCAAGACGCATGTTGCTCCTAAGTCGTATGCACTGCCTTTGAAGATATCTAATATTTCTAGGGGCGTCAAATATAATATAGTGCCTAAAAATACATCTGATAAGAAACTAGTATTAGACTCGCAGGGAAATATCGTGAGTAGTACTGCTAATCTTCCTGATTATAAATCAAGCCCCATCTTAAGTCGTATAGTTAAAGATAAGCTACACATCATGCACATAGAATCAGACAGAATTAAGAGTGCGGTTGAGCATGGACCTGTTTATGACAAACTGTTGAAACACCTGGATGAATTGAATATACCAGTTGCTAATGATGTGTATCTGCAGCCTATAAAAATGTTCCGTGATGAATACAATAAAAATCCTCAGTTTAGAGAAGAAGCAAATGAGTTTGCAACTATTGCTTTAGGTGCCAGGCTCATGCCAGACTTGTGGTCGATTAGTAATAATAATGCAATGAGCACTGCCAAATTGCTTGAGGGCAGAATTCATAAAGGCACTGTATTTGCTCCTAATGGAGAAATATGGAGCTGGAAACATGAGCCTACCACACAAGAACATAGTGGCACAATTTGTTCCACAAAAATAAGTCCACAATATTCAACAACCACAAAACCTATAAATCAGGTTGAACCTCAACAAACGGCTCCATTGAGAGAGTATCTTAGAAACCATTCTGAGGAAGACCTCCCTGCACCACCTCTGCCCAATTACAATACATATCCTGGAGCTTTGCCAACGACGGCACCGACTGGCGATTGGAATAATCAACCCACTGATAAGTCTACAGACAATTCTGCATACTCATTGGCACCACTGAGTGCAAGTTATGGAGAAGCTGTTGATCCAATCATTGACCAACTCGCTGATATGTCTCTCAGTCCAGCCGAGTTAGAGTTTAACAGAAAATTACACAATGAAGGTGTGCCTTGCCAACGTTGTAAGAAATCAATGTTTGCTGGAGAAGTGGCAGTGAAGGCAGAGAGAGCTGGACAAGAAGCGATTTGGCACCCACAATGTTTCACTTGCAGCAAATGTGGAGAACTTTTGGCAGATCTTGTATATTTCTTCTACAAAGGAGAAATTTATTGTGCTAGAGATTTGGCTAATGTCTTAGAGATCCCACGTTGTGCAGGTTGTGATGAATTGATCTTTACTCGTCCATATACAGCAGCTGAAGGTCGAGCTTTTCATGTGCAACATTTCTGTTGTTATCATTGTGATGCTCCACTCGGAGGCCAGAAGTATGTACCCGATGATAAGACAGGACTTCCGATATGCTTGTCGTGCTACGATCAATTTCACGCAGAACGTTGTCGCGCTTGCGGCGGCGTCATCGGTCCAGAACAACAAGGAGTTTCTTGGACCAACATGCATTGGCATGCAGAATGTTTCATATGCTCTGGTAGAATGTGCGGCAAGAGCCTCTTGAGTGGTAGGTTTGTTGTTAAACAGGAAATGCCTTTCTGTAGTGTACCATGCGTTCAGAGTAGAATAAAATAATGGAGCCTTCATATTTTTACGTATTCATTTTGTGAATGTTTTTTATTCATGCAAACACCAGTTGTTTATTTAGAAAGATAAAATGGCTGCTATCTTGTAACTAGCAGCTTGTTTCTACATTCGTTGCCAACTGTTATCTAGTAGATACTAGATAACAAAGTTTATTATAACATAATATAAAATTAAGTATTGATATTTTTGCTACTACAATTTTAGAGTGTTACTTAGTTTTATAAGAAAAAGCAGTAGTGTTTATTCATTTATCATATTTCCCCATTATATTTACTAGTTAATATTTATTCTTAAAAAACATAATATTTTCTATATTTTAAGAAGACTGACTTGAAATTGATATTTAGAGGACCAAGAATTATATTTTCTAGATAAGGCTGTCAGTGTGAAGGTTTGTAAAAAAATAAATTGGCACCTAGTTGAAAATATTTCTGAAAGCTTAAATGCTTCCAAATAAATCAAATATTCAGATAGTTTTTCTTGTACTATTTTCTGTGTGATATTTAAGTGAAGAGTGATATTTACTTAAAATAGTTATATCAGTGGGAGACGGAGTGCCATTATTTATAGAACTTGTAAAAATAAATATGTATATTTTTATTACAAGATTTTTTATTTTCTAATATTGGTGACAGTTCAATTTCGCTCAACATGATTATCTTCTGAGAAAAAAATTGAAAAGAAAATAATGTAAATTATGGTAAATACGAATTTTTGATAAAATTTTATGAAATGTTTAAACTTGGTACCTATCAAGAAGTTGAAATGAAAGTTACCAAACGACCTCTTTTTGGTATTTTAAACTAAACTTTTTTTATATGCTGTTGCAGTACCTACTGCAGAATATCATCAGAAATTAGTATTTACCATATTTTATACTATGTATATCTATACCATGGACCAATTTATTGGTCTATACTTATAATAAAACTGTAGAGAGGTCAATTCTGTACATTGAATATATATTCAAAATTAATATTGGAGGATGAATGGTGATCGATACTGATGCCAAAAATGCAATCAGTAAATTTTTTGTCTGTCTATCTGTCTGTAGGTATGTATGTATGACGCATGGGTCAAAAACTACTGAAGGGATTTTAGGCAAACTTGGTACGATTGTAGTCCATACCTCCTGGGCAGGTTATAGGCTATATAACATAACGTTAACACACATAGGAGCTGAGCAGTGACGATAAATTTGAAGCAAGTCTGATGAAAATGCGCTTTCGAGCTCTTATTTTCGCATACTTAATCACGCAAAAACGGCTGAACGGATTTGGATGAAATTTGGCATGCACGTTGCCAGGGGTACAAAGAAGGACATAGGGTACTTTTCATTCCGGGATTCCCGCGGGAACTCTGAAATCACACTGGTACATTTTCGCTAATTCTTTTTTGTTGTCATTTTTAGGAGAAGAACAATAAAAGAAGTTTGGAGTTTCTGCGGGAATTCCTAAACTCACGCGGGTGGATCTCCCAAACGGTTGGACCGAGTTTGACGGGACTTTCACTGCTAATTAGCTGATGTTATAAGGAGTAAATTAGGCTACTTTGGAGTTCCTGCGGGAATCCCGAAACCCACGCGGGTGTAACTACGGGGCACAGCTAGTATTACTGAAATTAAGTTCTTATCACTAGTTTTATCAGCATTACACCCTTCTGGGGCTGAACCCTAGGATTTGCAGAAATCCTGATGTGTGTTTCTGTATTAGAAACCAACCAAGAACCCAAATACTTACGGAGTTATGACTTTTAAACTGATGGTACCTACTTCTATAAAATCTTTCAACCCTTTTCTCACTGTGGGGGGGGGGGGGGAGTTGAATTTACGTCTTAACCATGGACCAATTAAACAAGATTGGTCTTGGTCTTAACTAAGTCTTAAAATCGCAAAAGGAAAATACAGTCCAATATTTCTAGCTTTAGTAATTTTAGTAAAGTCAGGAGACTCGTTTATATTTAGCACTTTGGGCAATATGTATATTGTTTATTGTCTTTACCAGAGAAAGACTGAAAACTAAGGGCCAACCGGAATAACGGTTTTGATTGCAGCTAGTTTTGGCCAAAATGTTTACTTTCAGCCTTATTTCGGTTTCGGCCACACTAAAACTTAGTGTACGAGAATTGTTTCCGGGGTATGAAAATAAAAAATCTATTTAGTCTGTCTTGTAGGTTAATAAAAATATTGGATACTGGAAATCTCTATCTTTTAACTTTCTGTATGTATGTGTGAAAATAAACTTGATTTCAGTATACAAGAGAAAATTTTAATGTTCAAGTGAGTTTCGGTTTCAGGCGAAACTAAGAGCATGACCTAAATTTCGGTTTCAGCTAAAAAACCTGTTTTGGTCAGCCTCTACTGAAAACATGTTTTGCAAATAATTTTATCATTTTAAAGAATAATTTTGTATGAACACAGATCTTTGCTAGTTGATATAGGTTTTGATTTATTAGTAGCCTACATAGTATTAACTTAAAACCACCTTTCAACGAATGTTGATATTTGGCCATTTGGATATTTGATATGTGCCAGTATTTCGTCTAATTGGATTTCAAACCTAGCGTGGTAGCCTTATCAGAATAAATGACCCACTAGAATACCCTGCATGAATCCACTGGGGGATTCACAAAAATAAATCTACCTACTACATACTTTCCTATCTTCTAGTCCATTGGAAAAACAAGCAAACAATTTCTTATTTCTTTATTCTAACCTAAAAATGTTTTGATGATTTTTTTAAATTAAAAGTCACTTTTTATGAAAAGATTAATTATTATTAATGTTTTATAAATATCACACTATTACAGTTTGTTATAGTAGTTGTGAAAACCAGTTTGATTTACACTTTACTGGGATAAACCATAGGCGAATTAAAATACATAATTATTGTAATAAATTAAACCTGTTGTTAAGCTTTAATCTTCATTTTCGCAAGATCGTTTTTATATTTATTTAGGTTTTCTTGTAACGCCTCCTGCTTATTTTCTAATGCTGAAATGTGGCCATCCGTTCTTTTGATTTCTTTGTTGATATATTCCATACGCTTGGCTACGTTCTGTCTGGCTTCTTCTAATTCTTGCTTCACTAGCACTGGACCGATGAGTTTAAAAACTTCGGCGTCTTTTTTCAGTAATTTTAACTCTTCTTTCACAGCTTTATTTTCATTTAATTGACTGTCTAATTGCTGTTTCTGTGCTACAGCCTTATGATATTCTTTTCTCACACCATTAAAAGTTTCTAATTCCTTCTGTAACTTCTTCTGTATTTCTTCGGCCATCTTTAAAGAATAATACTAAATCTCTTATCACAACTAGAATACTATTTCTGATCAATTCTTTCTGTAACTCTGAGACGGATGAAAGAAATTAGGTTTAAGAAAATAATTTTATTGCAATTTGAGGTTGTTTTTGGGATTCTTTTACGGGAACCAGGAATTCACAACACGATAATGTACGACACTGGAATGTACAGCACTGGAATGCGCGACACTGGATTGTACGACACCGGAATGTACAGCACCGGAATTGGTGACACCGCTCCTATTGGTCGATGAAATCACGCCTCCTTTCTTTGTGCTCGTTTACGTTACTTACCTAAATACTGGGTCAAGTTATTGTCAAATACGGCACATATATTTTATGTTAGATTTTTTGGTGATAATTATTAGGTTTCATGTTAGTGTTTATGCCCATTACGTTATTATGTTACAGTCTATAGGCAGGATAATCAAACAACGGACCACTCTATATATTTTACTGTATAGACTTAGAGTACAATACACTAAATCTGGTCCCTTAGTTTACACCTTATAATTATTATTTCCACGAGCTATGTGCCCTATACAGATTGTACAGATTATAAAAGTTACAAAAAGAAAGGAACCAAAACTGTATTAACTGGCGAACGGGAAGCGACTGGCGAGCGGTTAGCTTCGCCTGATTTACGTCACCTTTCCTACACCTATCCTATAGTAGGTACTAGTGTGGCGATGATGTCACTTGCTATTTATTGAAATAAGTAAAAAGTAATGAGAACATTACTATCAAGGCCACATCATGAACAGATTTCAAAGTAGTATACCCGACATTCTTTATTAGGTTAGGTTGTTACTGATGACCAGGTCTCGCGAGCCGAGCGAGCGTAGCGAGCGTGCCGCGGTAGCGGCCGGCGATGCGCTAAAGGCAAAATAAGATGACATTTATTCGATTAATTCTTAGGTGTGACCACGAGTTTCGATATATTATGCAAAAAAAAAAGAATATAACAAGTTGTAACAATTCATTAAAATGAAAAATAATAATTACGTTACTAAATATTACACTTGGACTTGTTATTTGAATTTCCATCAGATTTTGAGACAGTAACTACTAACTACCTACTACCTGCATTGTATTGAATACTACTAAACGGAGCACGAAGTCGGCTAGGCCATGAAATCCGGTGTCGCCAATTCCGGTGCTGTACATTCCGGTGTCGTACAATCTCGTGTCGTGCATTCCGGTGTCGCCTTTTCCGGTGCTGTACAATACAGGGACTCTTCTTTTACTACGCACTCAGTGACAACTGACATTTGACAAGTGACTCAAGTAAGTGACAGATGACAGCTAGCTAGTAGTTTTCTTCATATTGGGTGTGCGTTCCGTGGCTTCGCACGAATGCACTCGAACGCGCTCGAGCGCGCTCTGAACTCGTTCTGTGGCTTGGTGAAATTTTACTCTGACAACTGTCAGAGCGTAGTTTCACCCGTTCCGTGGCTCGGAGTGCAGCAACCAAACAACCATCTCCGAAGCAGGTTAATTTTCACTCTGACAGCTATGTATTGTTTAAGAAGTGTCAAAGTTTGCGCCAAAAACCGGATTCGTTGAAAAAGAAATTAATCGGAGTTCTTACGAACAAAGGGGAGGTGTCGTAGTCATAAAAAGTTTATAATTGGATGTAAAACAGTCTTATTCGCAATGTGAGTTGAGAGAAAACAAATGGCGTCTGAAATTTCAAATATTTTGAGGTTATAAAAACAACTCGATCGTTCTGTGGCTTGGTTGCAACTCAAACGAGTGAAATTTTAACCAAACAACTCACCTAAACCCACGGAACGCACACCGAAGCAGGTTAATTTTCACTCTGACAGCTATGTATTGTTTAAGAAGTGTCAAAGTTTGCGCCAAAAACCGGAATCGTTGAAAAAGAAATTAATCGGAGTTCTTACGAACAAAGGGGAGATGTTGTAGTCACAAAAAGTTTATAATTGGATGTAAAACAGTCTTATTTGCAATGTGAGTTGAGAGAAAACAAATGGCGCCTGAAATTCAAATATTTTGAGGTTATAAAAACAACTCGATCGTTCTGTGGCTTGGTTGCAATTCAAACGAGTGAAATTTTAACCGAACAACTGCGCCCAAATCCACGGAACGCACACTGGCTTTCGCATATAATGCTTTAAGCCCGTTTCAAGTAAAATAAAGCATCGTTGTACGGTTTGAACTTGTGGGCCATGGTACTGAATAGACTACAAGGACTTTCTCGGAGCTCTTGGAGGATATCGAAGAAATCGGCTCGAAATATCATATCTTCTTGAGCATATAAAAAACCGTCACTGTGAAAATTATTGTCCAATACAGCACAACAAACTTCATTTTTAACCATTTTTATCGACATGAAAATAAATGACGGAACTGCTATCTTTGATTCCCGCTAAAAACCTCCCGGAACATCGAAGATGGCAGTTCAGTAATTTATTTTCGTGTCAAAAAAAACTGGTAAAGGTGTTTTTTTTTTTTTTTGTATTTTATAATGCTGTATTGGACAATAATTTTCATAGTGACAATTTGTATATGACGTTTCGAGCTGATTTCTTCGGTTTCCTCCACGAGCTCCGAGAAAGTTTTTGCAAGCTATAGTACCGTGGCATGCAAGTTCAAACTGTAAAACGAAAGAAAATACAGTGATCTAATTAATTTTACTTGAAACTGGCTAAATGCATTATATGCGAAAGTCCATAAAAAAGAAGAAAGAAAGGTATGTTCCGAAATGAACTGCGAGTACTGTAAGGGTTGTTGACAGGTGAAAGCCGTACCGAACACACGCGTCTTCGTTATTTCACTCACTTTTCAGCATCTATTTTGAACCATGAGCAGGAAACTGTTTTTTGAGACCGCCAGGATATAACTTGGAGTTTATCTGATACTGTCATTGACGTTTAGAGCAGAGATTTTTATCACAATAACATTATATAAAATAAACAATAATTATATGAATAGACGCCATCATTAAGGGCCCTACACATTAAAATTCCGCCGGTGGATATCAGCCTGTTCATTTATCTCATAGACTATGGTGATAGTACGATAAAGCAGAGCAATTCAATTTAGGTCCTGCTTTAAGAGTTCATAGTAAGCCTCCTGGAAGCTTAGCCAAAACCAATTACTTAATAGCTTTTCATTTTTCGCTGGTCCACGTCACGTTTCACTCATCGAATGGGGATGTTGACTACTTTTGAAAATCAAAATTCTAATTAGTCCGTCAGTTAGAAAATAAAAAAACAATAGACACGTATTTTTTGCTTTTTCAAAAGATAAAGTGCATTAAAGTTTAGGGGAGGGGGTCATGACGTCACTAACCGCTAAAACCGCCATACAAACTCTCCATCAAGTGACGTCACGCGAAATTTCAACTCAATGTATCGCCGTTATTTTTTGATTACGTAAAATAAAAAATACGTGTCCAATATTTATTATAATCTACAAGACGGACTAAAAAAAGTTAGTCAACATGCCCAAATAAACGGTCACCGCAACACGCGAAAAAACGTCGACCAATTTCTGTTTATCACGGCTATTACGGCCGTCATGCAACTGACCGCACCGCTATTTGACGTTACGGTGGCACTCGACGTTCTCTCGGAAACCAGTAATCCAGTCTCTGCGGTAATTTGTTATCACCTAGTCTGACTGGAGCACAGCTCCCTTGTCTTAATGTAAAGGTCACATGACCGGATTTTGTGGCATTCGCTTTTACTCTCCATCTTGTCAACCATTGGTGGATCATATTTAGGCCATTTTGTAGTATGTCTAAGGCTTTTTTGGATCTCCATCACTTGAGAGTATAGCCGTATCGTCAGCAAATGTTGCTGTAACTACATTTGTTATTTCTGGCAGGTCTGAAGTATATAGTGTATACAGAACTGGTCCGAGGACAGATCCTTGAGGTACGCCTGCCTTAATATGATAGAAATCTGACATCTCACCAGACTATCTTACTTGGAAGTGTACCTTTGTGTATGGGAGCGATTTATTTTTCGTTACGGCGTCATAGGTGCGCCATAGAATTTGCGCTCTTTATTTTCAATTATAGGAAGATAGGGTCGTAATATATCTTTAAAAAGTTGCTATAATCAAACATAAACATGTTAAAATTCAACAAATACATTAACAACTACCAGTAGTAATTTACCACGCATATTTCTAAAATAACGATATCAACACATTCACATACCTTTTCTTCTCTCTCCCAATTAATACAGCGTTCTCTTTTATTATTTTGCATTATTGATCAGACTTTCGAAAATATTCTACGTGCACACTTCCAATTCCAGTTTGTTGTTTTTAATGGCTCAACTAAAATGTAGTGATTGCCTTCTCTCTGGGCTCCACCGTTTTGACGATGATTCTGCCAATGTCACAGTTTGAAAAGTCACGGCATAGAATTGATTTGATTATCCGGTACCTACCTTTTTGTATGCGATATGTCGATGTCTTCAATAGGTAATACGGGTAATATTCTTCTGAGGGTAATACCTTATTCTTCTGAGGGTAATACGAAATAAAAATAAACATTGGAAACGTCAAACTGACAGAAACGTCAGAAACACGACCAATCACAGGCGACATTCAAATTTTTTATTGTTTTTCTATGCATTTCGACGTTGCCAGTTGCAAGCATGTGGCATAAGGAAATAATAGTTATTACGACGCTGTGACGAGTTTATTAGTAAGAAACTATAATTTTCTGTTTCTCCGGTTAGCCCAAGCACAACTCTTCTATAGTAAAAAGTAAGAATACGTAGATTTTTATGTGTACCACTGTTATTGTTTAGTGGTTTTTGGAACGAAAAAGCTTCTAAACTCGAAAACTACGAGGCGCAGAAACTGTGTTCCAACCAAGTGTTCCACGACACTCACGCAGTTTTTTATGTGGTTTGCATTTGCAAGAATCAAAATGCAGGAAGCCATGGTTATTAATTGAGTAGTGTGTGACGTCACATTAGCGGTGGACATGAAAAAAAACATTGCAGATCCACCGATAGGCACCACAAACTACTTAGAGATACTTAGAGATACTACCGTACTGAAATACCGAAATCGAGCAAACTTTTATCGAAATGAAATAGTATGGAAGTAGACTATCAGCACTATCAGTGCATGCTATCAGTGGTTACTGGCTGGTACAAAATACTGGGCTTCAAGTTATTTCTTACCTTCTCTCTGGTTATTTCAATAAAATGGTGGGTACAATGTTTACTTTTATACTTTCTTTCTTTTTATGTTGTCCTTGTGTGCATTAATTGTTAAATAAATAAAATAAATAAATAAATAATTAATGATTTTTTTATTTCATAATTTTATTTATTGATTTTTATAGATAATAAATTAGTATATAATCAATGAATATTTGTGACGACTAAAAGGATTGTTTTAAGGATCGACTTAAATTGATATTATAATATGCCGATATCGATATTTTTGTAAACCTTGTAGGTAAGTCATTCGATAGGGAATCGCAAGTAACAGCAAGAAGGTAATTCTTTTTGTTTTAAAATTAAATGTGCCTATATGAATTATACATCCTTACTGATATTATAAATGCGAAAGTGGTTTTTTTTTGTTTGTTTGTTACGCTTTTACGCCTACCGCGATCATTATGAAATTTTGCATGTACGTTGTCAGGACTACAGAGAAGGACAGAGGGTACTTTTATCTCGGAATTCCCGCGGGAATTAACCTAATTGAATAAACCTAACTTTAAACAGTTGTTTAATGCAAAATGAAACAGTTTTTTTTGCACTCTCCTGAAAAGTTGCATATTTTCACTTCACTTTAGCGACGTTATGTTATTTCTTTATAGTATAACGACTGAATGGATTTGGATATAGATACCTAACTATAGCTTACCCTGAATGTGTTAAATTTTTATCCTGGAGTTTTCGAGGAAATCCCGAATTTTAAGTGGGTTAAGCTGCGTGAAACTGCTAGTTATTAATATCTGAGTTAAATTAGTGGCAAATGGCTCGGTTAGTCACCTGAACTGAAATAAAGAATGAAAATTCAAGAAAGGATTTTCTCATAATTAGCTTTCAGAGCCTGAGGAAAAAGGGTTTTGGCCTAATTTATTCAAGAGTCACAAGCCTCATAACGCACAGTGATTATAGGCTTCATTAGATCAAATGTGTCAGTATAAATACATAATTTAATTTAATAATGTGGGTATTTTATTTTATCCACATTTAATTTGATCCTATATATTATACCTAATTATTATAGCTTAATAAACTAATAAAATATGGTATTAATTATAAGTACTAAGTTAAACACTATTTCAATTTACAATTTAACTATTTACGAGTTTTTCCGTTTTATAAATGTTCACCATATTCAAGAGTCCACATATAACCAGCTTTAGGGTCACCACTTTTTTCTGCTTCTTTGTGAGTTTGTTCAGTCTTTTTGAGAATATTTTTTATAGTTTCGTATAGAGCCGGATCCTCGGGAACCAATCTTTCATTCTGCAATTTTTCCGATCTCTTATCGAACGATCCCTGTTTCCCGAATCTTTCCCGTACAAATTTTTCGTACAAGTCAACATTTTCTTCTTTGTTTTTACGTTCATCTTCTTCTTCATCGTTTATTTGAGGTTTTTGATATATACCCTGCTTTTTTTCGTCACTCCTTCCGAAACCGTAATAGTCTCGATCATTATAATTAGGGGTACTGTCCTCTTCATAATTTTTAATATTTTCTTTTTTTTCGTTACGATAACTGTGACCATCAATAAATTCGTCATCACCATTTCTATATGCTTTTGGTTTCGATTTTTCATAGGATGGTTCATCGTATGTATATGCTAAAATATCTTCTGGCAATTTAATTTCAGGTAATTTTATTTCAGGTAATTTAATTGGGGTGATGTCAAAATTAATTTTTAATTCTTCATCAAAACGTTGTTTTGGTGTGCGTGGATCAAATGGAAGTTCATCATTTATTTCACTAATAGGTTCAATATTTGGTGTATTAAGCGGTGTTTGTGAGGTTGTATCTGAATAATTTTGTTCTTTATTGTCATGATTGTAATTTAAAGGTATTCTTTCAAATTGTTGTTTTACATCATCATCGCCTTGGAGCTTTTTTTTATCATTTAGTGATTTAGAACTACTTTCTTGAACACTGAGTAGAGCTTCTTTACTATCACTGTTAATATTACTAAAATTTTCCTTGTTTATTATCTCAATAGCATCATCTTCCTTGCTTAACTCATCGTTATAATGTTCTCCATTGATTTCCACTACTGGTTTAACTTCACCATCGTTTATACGTATCGGCTCTCTGCTTTCTTCACTTATTTCGTGACTCAATGGAGAACCAGTCTCTTCTTGAGATAAAGGATGTAGTTCTGTATTTTCTTTATATTTTCCGTTAGTTTTGGTTTCATTCGAGTTAAAAGCGTTGACTGAAGAGTTATTGTCAAAATTTTCTTGAGTTTCTTTTAACGGCTCTACTTCTCCTTTATCATTCACTTTTATTCTTTCGTAACTGAAATCTCCTAAATCAATATCCTGAATTTTTCCAGAAATACTTGAGTTTAAGTGATCATTTACTTTTTCTTCGGAATAATCTCGTATTGCACTATCAGCCTTTTCATTAGTCACTTTATCTTTTTCATTAATATTTTTACTAAAGTTGGGCAAATCATCTTTATTCTGATATGGGTATCGTTCTTCTTCAGAATATTTATCTAAATGATATGTAGTTTCTTTATTTTTGTCGTTGTTTTTAATAGATGGACTAGATTTATCAATATTCTCGCGGGAATTTTCTTTAGAATCGCTAGAATATTTGTCATATGATTTGTCCTCCACGCTTCTGTCACTTTCTTGACTTCTTTCAGGTATCTTGAATTTTGATTCATCGCTACCTTCACCATTTTCATTACTCTCAGAGCTTTTCTGGTGAGTCGCTTCTTTTCTTTCCCTACTAGTACTTTCGTTACTATTTGGACTTGAATAATTTTCTTTATCATAAGAGTGTAGTTTATTGTTTCTTTTTTCAGGTTCCCTATTTTTTGAGGGATAACTAAAACGCTCTTTAGATTTGTCATTTTGAATACTTTCGTCACTGTTGCGATAGTTCTTTGACTCTTTGTAATCTTCTTTCTCGTGACTATCATTAGTATCGCTATTTAACCTAGATGATTGATAAGGACGTATGTTAAATGCTATTCTATCAATATGAGGACTTTTATTTGGTTTGGCTATATTTTCATGTAGAGTCTCAATATTAAAATCAGCCAAATCGGAACCTCTTATTGTGTTTGCCTTGTTTTCCTGAAATGGTATAATAGGTTCTCTATCTCTAGTTCTATAAATGTTGTCATAATTTACAATCAGAGGTAAGTTTTTGGAATCACTACCTTGTTCTTCATGTTTTTGCGAATCATTTGAACGTCTTTTTCTTTTAAGGCTATTTTTGATATGGCCGTTCGGCTTAGTTGGGCTGTTAATTTTAATATTCTTGTATAGATATGTAAGGACAGTGTCAGTTTCGTTTATCTGCTTTGGATCAGTTCCATTTGTTCGACAGTCATTCTGAATCTCGTTGGTAGCCTGTGAATCAGTCCTATTTGTTGTATTAATAAGAGCATGAAGCGTCGAAAAATCTTGAATATTTTTTTCTTGCATAACTTCAGTGTCATTATCGTATACTTTTGCGGTGTTATTGTTGTATTGAAATGATTTTTCAACGACTGTGCCGTTATTGGATTTGGTATAGTTTGAGTTTCCGATGTCAGATGTTGTCTCGTTCATTGGAAGGATGTGCGCTTGAGTTACCTGCATATTAAGTAAAATTTAAATTATTTATTAGTATTTTAAAGTAAAAGTAGGTAATTGTATAAAGTGATAACATTGGCATATTATACTTACATGTGGTGGTGCATTCTTGCTACTATATATAGGTACCTTAGCACTTTCTATGTGTAATTTTTTGAAGTGAAACAACAAATACATAAATTCAAAAGTTTATTGGCTACACCAAATTAGATAAAAATATTTACAAAGCACATTGCCAATTACTTTCATGCTGAAAAATACACAGTGTCTAAGTTAAAACAAAATAAATAATTAAAAACAAATAGTGCATGCATCATTTTCTAATGTTCGTTTGTACCAACGTTGTACCTACTCAGTGTATGGTTTAATTCACAGGTAGGTACCGGTCTAGTGAAAATCTTTCAGATATTAATGTTTAGGGAGCTAGTTTATATCTAAACCTAGCATATTCGTACGGATATTTTTTACTTGAAACTCAAACACTGAATGTCGTACCAATTCGTTAAATAGATTTTCGATAGGTAGGTCCTTCTGCATGTTAGTTGGATATAAGTATTTTCATTTAATTATGAATATCATCAATAGATTGAATTTCAAATGTTATTACACTTTTTATACAAATCTTTTATTTTTAATCAAAAATATTATATTAATTTTAAACGTTGTTTTGTCTATTTTTTATCAATAGCAGGTTATGGTGAATGAACTATAAATTTTCGATATAGAAATAAGAGATAGGTATGACATGACCACAAAGAACATTTCGGAAAAAGTATAGGTAGGTACCTACATTATATTTATCTACTTGGCATAAACTCTGCGCCGTTTATGAACCGTACGCAAATCAACAAAATATTGAGCAGGCAAGAAATTCAATTTAAAATAAAACTACGATCTACGTGAAGGTTTCTACAATTCTACTTATATATTATACTAACTACTTGTGACCAGAGGCGTCTCTAGCCCATAAAGCGCACTAGCGCTCGTGTGCAAACATTACCCTAGAACCCCCTAGTAAGTAAATATAAGAAGTTCCAGATGCCATACAAAATGTATGCAACCGGAGCTCTTTTTACGTTGGTCATCGAAAGTGCCGCGGTCGGCCAACGTCGGAGACGAGTGGGGCTCCGCAGCGAGCGGTGCTCGGCGCCCCTTAGGACTGTGGTCACTAATAGACCACAATTTATTATACCAATTAGACTCTTTGAAATATTTATTTTATACGCTTAACTAATGTCTCAGACGAAATAAGACTTTTTATTTCGTCTGAGACTAATGTATCATAATAATTTTAAATAAAAATCTTTTTCTGACTAATAAGAAAAATCATCAAAATCTTTTATTTGTCAATCACTTCTTTTTTACAAAAAAACTAAACGTATTATGGACCTATGTCCATAATACGTATATATACTACTATATATATAGGAAGTATACTACAGGACCGCTGCGAGCTGCGCCCGTATGAAACGCACACTCTGCTCCATAGGTAAAGACGCCTCTGCTTGTGACTATCCTACTGAAGTATCTGTTACACTGCAGGTGATATTTAGGAGTAGGTACCTAAAAGATCTACGCGTCCTGCGGAGCTAGGATGCGCAACATGATATGTTTATCGAACGAAAGATAAAATTGTCGACACGACAAATATTTGTGGGCGTCCAAGCAAAAAAGTGCAGTAGTGGGGTATTGAGTTAAGACTAGATTCGGTTAACCATTTTTTACCATTGATAGACAAAACGATATATTATGTCGACGCGAATCGATAAAATGGCTCGATAAAATTTTATCCTAGCTCCGCATCAAGACTTTGTCGGTGTAGGTATAAGGTTTTTACGCGCAATTTTCCGAATTAAATAATCAAATGGGTATTATCTGAGACAACGATTACTGTCTCTACAAAGGTTCTAGCTGTTTGTTTGTATTTTTATAGGCGCACACGCAACTTTTTTAACAGTTGCCGTCGTAGTAGGCATCTAACGTATACCTATATGCTGAGTTTTTTATGATTTGCATTACCTCCCTTGTGGAAATTTTTCTCTGAAATTACTGTGAAGATATTTTAAAATACGAATGAATAATAGTTCCTGAAATATTATACGCTGTACGCTGATAGTCTTAACACTCTTCTGGAAGAGTTCGAAATCTAGGTAAAAGTCTGAGTTCTTAAGTCAAATGAAGAATTTTTCCGAATTAATAACACTTTTTGATACTCGTAAGAGAATATAATATTTCAGGAATTATTATTCATTAAATCTTTTTAAAAGATTCTCACAGATGATGATGATTTTAAGATATTCTCACAGTCATTTAAGAGAAAATTTTCCACAAAGTCTAATCCTACTAATATTATAAATGTGAAAGTGTGGATGTTTGGATGTTTAGATGTTTGTATGTTACTCAATCACGCAAAAACGGCGGAAAGAATTTGGATGAAATTTGCCATGTACGTTTTTAAGAGTACAGAGAAGGACATAGGGTACTTTTTATCCCGGAATTCCCGCGCGAACTCCGAAATTACCGCGGGTGAAACCGCGAGGCACAGCTAGTATTATATAAAGTTTACGTTGATATAACGTTATATTATTTGCGTTCTAAATTTTGTATACGTTTGCCTACATGGAAATCTTGAAGTCATTGAATTTGGCCTGTATAAAGCTAACCTTCTCACAGTCTTCGTTCACTCTACGACTTTTAAACAACAACTCACAAAATAATGACGAAAAGCATTGAGTATTTATATTTTTTACGTACTAATATTCTAACTACCTACTGAGCTACCTACATGTAAGTAGCCACAGTATTCTGTTTGCCAGTAAGTAACTTAGCTTAGATAACTACCGAGGGACAATATTAATGCGATTTGAATTGGCTATAAAGTGTTTATTGTTATGAACAGCTACACAAATATGGCAAACAAGCATTTGGCCTCTTCAAACCCCTCAATACACAATTTTATTATTTTGTGTATACGCTCTCTAATATAAAAGTATTATCTAAATATTTTATAAATATGATGGCCGGTTCCTGCACAGTCATGTTGGCTATTACAATTTATTTCGTCGATCTACACGTTAGACAAATATAGGTATAGTAGTAAGTACCTATGTAGGTAGTTAGGTATTTATTGGGCCACCGTGTGGAACTGGCCGAAGACGATCATGTTTTATAAACTTATAACATTTATATTCATTCAGAAAAAAAACATAATATGCTAGTTAGTATAGCTTAATTACTAAGTGAGCTAGCGTTTCCTATTTACAAGCATGATCGCATCCTTCTTTCTTCATAGATCAATAAGGTTATAATTTAAGAAGAATACATTACAATCGGTCTCATGTTTTAAGCTGAATAGAGTAATAATAAAGAATGCCTCCATTAGCTTAAATTTTTGTATTTAACTATTTACACATTACGCAAACTACATAGAATTATACTACACTTTACACAAAATCCGCATTCCAACAATCGTAATGAACGTTAAACAACTACGTTTTATAGAATAATACTAATAATGTATACTGATGACTATTACTTTCTAAATAAATAGGTACTCTACATCAGGTGCAACTATTATTTCCCTAGGAAAGGGTTGTATGTGAAGCTACTAACAAACTGTTTGGCTGCGCCTCTAAATGGCGTGGGTTCGGCCCACTTGCTGAAGTCCATTGAAGGGATTATACCACTTCTGCAAGGCACTCGCGGATTCCTAAAAAAAATTACATAACAAATTTTTTAATTAAAAGTATCGTATCTTGTAAAGTCCCCCAACAACTATTAGGTATAGGAAACCTGTTAAGTCGAGTATCTTTCGTGGCATGTTTGGTTACGTACCTACCTATCGATTAGCTACCTAGTGGATTGAATTATGGTCAACTTTTTGTTTTGTTGAAGCCTGTGCTAGCCTGTGCATTTAGTAACTATATATAGAAGGGTATCTAACCATAGATAGAAGAATATCTCTATATCTCTGCCAAAACTACGAGACTATTCTTGATATCCGGTCGTGTAGTAGTGATACAAAGTTTGTGTTACTTTTGTGTTGTCTCCAATGACGGCCATTCCCGTTAAGTGTTAGACTTTTTATTTTTCATATTACGCCTGTGGCATGTCCTTTGGTTAAATATCCCCACGACTGCGAGGACATGTATAACCTCGTAGTCATACTGGTATGACAAGCTAGTATGACCATGAGGAAACAGCGCAAATATCCCTGTCATGTCAAGGTTTTATTTCTAATTGACATGGGTGAATAAAAAGTTAATTTATGCGATGATCTTTATCATAATATGATGTCATAAGGATACTTACAGTTCATGATCTGGTAGGACCATAGGATACAGTTGAACAGTGTCAATAATATCAGTGTTGTCGCAAATGATTCGTGCTAGTCTTGATTTTCTGATTTCCTTTAGTTGTTCTGGCGTGAAAGATGATGGCTGGTTGGGAAGTTCAAACCTAAAAAATAAATAGAGTTAAAATCTTTTTATATTATTTATCATCGTAATCGAAGGAAGCAAAAACTAAATAATTGAGGTACTTACCAAAATCTGTCTCCTCGTCGTGAGTATGAAAATTGCGTGGCAATGACACAAGCAAACGTAGGTCCTAACATTGACCCCGGCAGAGGCCGCTCAGAAACGCCACCGGACCAAAGATCAACATCGATTGGATGCTCGAAGATCGATTCATATTTTCTCACAGTCTCATTCGGCATCGACCCGAAGAGATCTTGGAAGGTGTTCGCTCCAGGGAGACCGCAGAATTTCCTGAATTCCATATAACCGGGAAGACCGAACTCACGGCCTCGTTGCATATTGAATGAGACCAAGTCCATTCCGAAACGCGCACCGACTTTTTTGAACAAATGGTTTGTGACCTCCTGGGTAATAGAGTCGTCCATAGCTTGCGCCACTTGGTTCATTAATCCCATTACGTATTCGTCGAGAACACCGGCTCGGTATAAATCGTAAGGTCTTCGGATGAGATCAGACAGTCTCTTTGATGCTGAGAAAGTAAAATTTATTTTATTGGTACTGAAATTTCTAGTTTCTTAAGTCTAACACTTTCCTTCCATGATTTATCTTGAACCATTTGATAAAACTCTATAAAGGATACAAAAAGTTGCTACTTTTTGAGTACCTACCTAATAAGATAGCTAAAAATTTGTTGTATATTTTCTCTGAAGCTAAAAATCAGAGATGGATAGGTATATCTTCTAACAAATTTGCCTATATTTTTGTGTCAAAAACATGACTCACCAATGAATTTGTGAGCCTTGGACCACCTTTCCACAGCAGTAGGTAACAGCGAGTGTCCAAAACGGTAAGCAGCTGCAGCGAAACCGGCAATCACGTCAGGATTTACGTTTGGATCATATCCATCCCAGTAACCCTGCAATTTTACCTTCTTAACGGCATAGTATTGGTATTCATCTAAATATCAGTAGATTATAGAATAATTTCGGAAAAAAATTACTCTTTCCCGAAGACCCTTGAAAATGAATAGCTACTTACTGGCTTACTTTTTTGATCCATACTTACGTCTTTTTCTAGTAACAGACCGAATTTTTCCATAACATCTTTTCCAAGGAGGATTGGTAAAAATTCATTGTAAGTTATGTGTTGTATTTCAGCGATGTTGATACGCCTTGCTTCTTGGAACAGAGTCTCATCGTCCCAGTGGGGATTGACTGCAGCGAGACCTTCGGCGACACGGTTGTGTTCTCGAGCCATCAGTGTGTGCATCACCGCCAACACCAACTGCTCGTTGACACGGATCTCACCTTAAATGTTAGAAGTAGAAGTATCGATCACTTGTAGATATCTGTTGTAAAACACTTTCACGCCTTAACGGTTCCGCCGATCATCATGAAATCTTGCATATAAATTGTCACGGGTGGATACAAAGAAGGGCATAGGGTACTTTAAGTCCCGGAATTCCTGTAGGAGCTTCGAAATTAACGCGGGTGAAACCACAAGAAATTGTTACAATTTATAAAATATATCATACACATTCACAACGGATTCAAACCGCTGGGTCTAGATAGATAGGTACTTGAAATTAGCACAAACCTATACCTTTTTTAACGAAAGTCAATGATTTCAACACCTAAATGGAGGGAAAAAGGTGAAAAGCTCGTGAAACCACAGGAAAAATAAATTTTATAGGTAATTGAAGTAAGTAATTTGATTCAACTTTTCTCAAAAGTTCAATGGATTTTGATGAATAATTTTAAAGATTTTAAATGAAAACGGTTGTGGTTTGTGCGAATTATCTCTATCTTGTTTTTTCATTTGATCGCAATTTGTAGATTTATATAGTGTCTTAAAGCAAATATTTTCCCACTACATTGAAGTGTTTGTGTTTCACAGTTTATTACCAGCTTCAAAGCAGTACATATTCTTGTTGGGTCTCGTGCAACCTTCATCTGGGATGTCTAGTTTAAGCGGCAGTAAGTCTCTTAGTCCATACTCCTTGAACACCGGGTTCATACGCAGCAAACCACCGTATCCGGTTCGTAGTTTCCTGTGGGTATTAATATAACAGGATTACTCGTAATATCCATGTGATCAGGCTAGGATAGCTACATGATCGAGGTGATACTCAGCAGCGAACAAAGCTGGAACCACATCACTTCCTCCATCACCTTGATCATGAAAGAAAAGGAAGCTTTTGAGCGTGAAGAAGAAAAGCGTGCAAGAGAGCAGTGAAAAAACACTCGATGGCTGCCCGATTAATTACAAATATAGTTCCGGACAACCGCGGAAATGAGTGGCTCGGTGGAGTAGTTTTAGTGCGTGCAAATCGGACACTCCCTGCCGGCAGGGGTCCGTTATAGGGATTTACCCTCCTCGCAAAAAAAGGGTAAGGTAGCTAGATCTGCAGACATAAATTCCAGGAAAAGTCAGGAGGCTATTCTAGGATTAAAATTGCATATGGCTAGCTGTTCTATTTTTTTTGGTACTATGATGTTGGAATCTTTATTCTTAACCGTTTCTCCTAATTTTTTTGTCCAGCTCGATATACGCTGCTATTAAAAGGATTTTAAATGGGTATCCGATTTTAGGCCATTCCGGAACCCAGATGCGACAATGCGCAATCCCGGCGAGTTTCAGTCATTTAGTAGTAGCTGTGAGTCATTTGACTTGATAATGACCACTTTCTTAAAATGACTAAGTTCCTAAAATGTTTTAATCTCAAATAAAATATTTATGGAAGTTTAAATCTTTCTCTGGTAATTTCGGTTATCATATTGTGGGAAGTTCTCAAGTTATGCACTTTGTTGTAACTGGCCACTAGATAGCTTGGTAAATAAATATACATACCAACCGTACCAATATAAAATCATTAAAATCAATTCACGCTTATCCTTTCTATTATAAATGCGAAAGTGAGTTGGTTTGTTTGTTTGTTACGCTTCCATGCCCTAACGGTTCAACCGATCGTCATAAAATTTTGCATATCTACACGTTGTCAAGAGCACAGTAAAGGAAATGGGGTACCTACTTTTTATCTCGGAATTCCCGCGGTAACTCCGAAATTAACGTGGTTGAAACCACGGGAACAGCTAGTTAGAATTTACAGTTAGTTATTTACCTTCCGAATTTTTCAGTGACTCCATAAACTGTGTTTCCATCAATTGCACCTGTAAGTGTGTTGAATGGAATTCTGGATCCTGGAAATTATGAGATGATAAAATTATTTTCATGCCCCTGAATGAAACAATAAAGTTTTTAATAAAATAATAGATATAGCATAAAATTAGAAAAAATTAGAAGCTTTTCCCTTGGTCACGGCATCACACGTGAACGGATGCACTAATTTAGCTTATTCTTTTTATGTTTGTTATTGTGAGGAGAAGAAGAATGAAAAAGTTTGGAGTTCCTGTGGGAATTCTGAAACTCACGCGGGTGAATCTCCGAAACGGTTGGACTGATCTTGACGGGATTCTCACTGCAAATTAGCTTTTGTTATAAGGAGTCAATTATAGGCTCCTTTGGAGTTCCTGCGGCAAATCCGAAACTCACACGGGTGAAACAGCGGGGCACACCGCACAGCTAGTCTCAAATAAAAGGGAAAGGATGTTGTTGTTGACTGATTAAAAACGTTTCAAAAAATACGTAACCTATTGTATACCTAAGGCTAAAATTTGGCAGGTATAGGTATAGGTACGTAGTTTATAGAGAGTAGACGTTAGCTAAGAAAGGATTTGACGGAGTTCCCGCGGAAACTCCCAAGTTAACGCGATGAAAACGCAGGGAACAGTTAGTACTTAAAGCATAAATAGAAAAAAGGATTAGGTATCTTTTTCTTCTAACTACGTTCGAAACGCAAGTTAAATTTGTATGCAATTAAAAAGTTTGATGTCTATATAGATTGTAGAGAGAGCACACATTTAGGTACCTACAATATTACGCAGTGGAAACTTTAAAATAACTAGTGGTCGAAAAATAATCTTCCAAAACATCTTTGTGCAATGTAACTCGAATACATTATTAGATTTTACTTTCGCCTTTCGCTGGCAGATGAGATGAGGCGCCATAGGTCGAGATCGAGACCGGTCTCGATTCCGGAAAGGAAAAAGTAGATTAAAGTTCGCTGACTCTAAGCTGTAGGTATAGACTATAGAGTATAAATTCACTATAAATATGTATTTCGCACTGGTTAATATACATAAGTGTTATGCACGGACCTGTACGTATATTATGTCTGTGGTGTTATGTGTTATCCTCCTTTCAGTTCAACTTTCGTACGTTCTTTGCAAATACGCAAAGTTGCTCGATACCTATACCCAGAATGAAATCGAAAGGAATCTGTTTATTGGACTTTATATATTAACTAGCTGTTCCCCACGGTTTCACGGTTCCGCGTGAGTTTCGGAATTCTCGCAGGAACTGTTTTTTCTAAAATAAAAGTTGCCTAAATTACCTACTTCTTATAATATTAGCTATCTGCTAGTGAAAGTCCCATTAAAATCGGTCCAGCCTTTTCAGAGAATAGCCAGAACAAACAGACAGATAGAGAGACAGACAGACAGTCAGACTAATATTAAAAAAAAAATATGACAGACAGACTAAAATTTGAAAAATAGATTTATCCATACCATACTATATATATAACTATATATTATACCATAATATAGTTTCAAATCCATTTAGTGAAAAGCTGTTAATTTGGAATCACAAACAGACACTTCACTTTTATTTATATGTATCATCGATCTCAATGATATGTATAATTATGTAGATTACATTTTGCATAAACATAATAAAAAACATATTAGCATGACTTATGCAATTTGATTTTGCTACTACCGTTCAGGATCGATAAACTTTTATACTTTGCTGTGATAAGTATCTAGGTAGATACCTACCCAGTTACAATTTTGAAGGTTTAGATAAGTAGGTGCTAACTAAATAAGGTACTTAGGCTACTTAGATACCTATAAGTGAAAGGAATACGGACGGGATGTGTCTAGTTAACATTAAACCGGCCTTCCTTGGGCGGAACTACAAAAAACACTTCTTCTATCCATATCTATACTAATACCTATTATAAAGAGCTAAAGTTTGAGAATTGTGGGTTTGTGAGTTTGTGACGTTGCAGGGGGCAATCTCTAGATCTACTGAACCGATTTTGAAAATTGTTTCACTTATAGGAAGCTACAGTGATCTTGAGTGACATATGGTACTTTTATCCTGAAATTCCTGCGGGAACTCCGAAATTACCGCGGGTGAAACTGCAGGGAACAGCTAGTACCTACCTACTATAATAAAACAGTAGAATCCCCGATTCTGTATCTATACTTTGAATATTTTTACCAAAAATTTAGAGGGGGTGATAAAGGTTAAAATTCTTTTCTTGCTATCTGTCTGTAGAGTTCACGATAAACGAGAATCTATACTGAACGGATCGTCATTCGGAGCAACATGTAGGTAAGCTTTGTTCTATTTAAATGGGATGTCGGGAAAAAAAGAGTTGTTATACAAAAACGCTTCACGCGGGTGAAACCGAGGGGGCACAATTTACAATATAAGACCGTCGGTCGATCGTCTTATTTGTCTTATCTCTCCTCCTAAATAAAAAACAGCATGGAATCACTTATCACCAGTAAGTAAACTTAGCAAATCCATACACTTTCCTAATCACCACATGCATACGCATTAACCGGCTTCACTTCGTTGTTCGAGACGTTCCGTTTTTAGTTATTATTTGGTCTGAGGTGCCAGCAAGCTCAGTAGATAATTCTCTAAAATTAAATATGCTTAGGTACAACTTGGTCAGTTTTCACATAGAAATTATTGCGGGTGACACCACGGGGAACAATAATATAATATTTAACAAAAGTTAAATATAATATTTAACAAAAAATAAGGTTAATGCTTACCAAGCCTGCAGCCGGGGCGAGGCGACGGGAATCCCCTAACGAAATCAATGCACTTCACACCGAACAAGCGGTAGAAGTAATCATCATCTGGAATACGTATCTCATTGCAGTATGGGTGCTTTAGGTGCGGCGGGCGTTTGCAGCACTCTTCGGGGTCATTGCGGTTTATTGGATCTGTAAATAATATTTGCTGTCAAATTGAATAAGTACTATAATATTACATCTTCTGACTGACTGAATGGTTACATCAACGTACCTCTACCCACATGCAGCCAAAACCCCTAGATTAATTAGAGACTTAAAACTTCTCTTTAAAATGTAATGGACAAGACGTACTAAGAAAGAATATCTGGAAAATCAACCTCTAAGAGAGTAAAAAGCCTAAAAAGGGGTAAATTACAGTGAAAATTATCTTTAATAATAAGTTATTTATTGATTCCAATTTTCAAAAAAAGAAATTTAACTCCGAAGGTGAAAAGAGTGAAACGACGGTGCGGAGGGAACAACTTTTAAGTAATAGGTAAGTACCTACCTATACCTATATTATAAATCTGTTAGTGCGTAGAGGACTAGACTGATTAGAATTCTAGGGAAAAAGTTATTGAAAGTCAAAAGAAAGAAAAAAATGGTCATCAATGTAAAGATCCTGCCAGGAACTTTTCTTCGTAAATCCGTACTCGTACGTAGGTGTCTAAAGGCAAACTAAAATACCTAGATGTTATTGTGGTCCTGAATTTTTGTTAATTATTTCAGGAGTAGGTACTACTATTATTGAATTGTTTCTTATAAAATTAAATAGACCATTCGAGTGAACTACAATAATTCTATTTGCTAATTAAGTATATATGTATCATTTGCCTTGTCGCCAGCTCAGCTTTGCTAATTCCGTGACACGGTGCAACATTGTAGTCACATGTCATGGAATTGGCAAGGCTGGTGAAGTATTTAATAAACGGTTGTATAGATGTTATTAACACACAATGCATTCCATGCTGGTAATATTGACATATATATTTGTGTGGAAATAGTCAATAGTATCCTGTTCTAAAGAATATACAGGAATATTTTTTATTCAGTGCGCAAACTTTGACACATTAAACTTAAATGAGTTTTATAGTTTATTAAAGATCTATTCTTTTGTGTGTGTGCGTATGTGTTGTAGAGTGCGCAGCGAGCGATGAAGTTTGAGTTCAAAATTCAAGTTAATATTTTTCATTATGTTTAAACAGTAGAAGGTATTAACCCTGCTATCACCTCTAGGCTATCCGCTGCTTTGTGGCGAGGTTTGGGGAGTCCTGAAGTTTTTCGGGAAGCGGAGAGTGTATCTTCATTAAGTAGTAGTAGTAGTAGTAGTAGGTAGGTAATAGTTTTCTTTTAACATGGTCATAAGAATGATAGATTTTTAATAAAATCTTAATTAATAATGTCTACTCACCAAGAGGCGTAGCGGTGAGTGTGTAATCGTGATCCATGAACTGCCCCCACGCTATTACCATGACAGTCCCGGCGTGGTCATGGAACCCATCGTCCGGGTGCATGGTGCGGGAAACCACCCGGGACAAGGGCAGGTCGCGGCCCGAGTGAGAAATACGCGGTGCGTTTATACCATCAGCGAATAGGGGGCCGATTAGTCTGGTGAAGAAATTTTATTTATTTTTATTTTATTTATTTATTCATTGCTTACTAAGTGTACAGAGTGGTCTTAAATATTAATGCAGTGCGCTTAGGACTTAGATACCTTTTACTAGTGTTGCAACTTACTTACTTATAACTTACTTACTTAATTATAACATTATTACTTTGTTGACATTTAATAAATAATATAATAATTAACTCAAAATCAAAATATAAAAATGTCAAGATCAAAAACTAAAGAAAATGTCATAAAATTCATCAATAATAATAAAATAATTTCAATATTCAATAATCCAATATTTATTGAAAATAAAAATAAAAGAAAAAAAATGAGAAACAAAAAAAAGATCGTCAAAAAAGTAACTATTAAAAAATTAAAAATAAGAGAAATCCATTAAAAATCAACAACAACAACATTGTAAACTTTCAGGCTAGAAAATAAATTACAGTTAAATAAATATTCAATAAAAATCCATTAGAAAAAAATGTTAAAAAGTTTAGTTATTTTTCTATAAGTAACTGAGGACTACTTACCTATCTTCAGGATAGTCCTAAAATGCATAAGCGATAGTTTTTCAAATAGTGAAATGTTTCGAAGGTCGCATATAAAGGATGCTGACTTCTCTAAGTATTGGACCTTTTTCTAGTATTTCGACGTGGTCGGAAGTTACTAGAAAGCCATGTATAAGGTCTAAGAATTTAGATCTAAGTATTGTTTAGGCAAAATAAGTTTTGTAGGCGGCCGAGAAGGTATTTGGTGACTTCGGAGTTCATACAAGATGTTTGAAAAACTGTCAGTTATTGATTCAGTTTGTTAATAAAACTCAGAAGGATTTAAAGGACAAACGGAAAACATATTATGATAAAAAAAAAATTGATCATTTGCCAAAACTGCACAGCACTAACCTCTGAAATGGAGCCATGGTTGCGCCCCACGTGGGATGCTGTAAGTTGTTACACAGGCCGTCGAATCGTCGATACTTCCCCGCCCGGCACTCCACGTGCGAAAACACAGGCGGGCACACTTGCCGGATCAGCGTTCGAGATGTGTCGATAAGTGGTAGCCCTTTCTCTATTTCTTCGTAAGTCAAACCATACCTGCAACACAATAATCAGAAAGTGGATTGAGTCTATAAGTAACATTATCTAGGTTTTATAAAGAGTTAGGGTTTGGAAGTATAAGACGTAATTATTGGAAATACTGAAGAGATTCTAAAATTACAATATCCCTGAGTATTATGATTTTAGAATCTCTTCAGTATTATGGGATACGTTTTGAGTTCCCGAAGCTGCAGTCCCGCAATTCACGCGGTTAAGACCGGAGAGGAATTGCGAGTAACTAATAAAGTGCAAGTGTGCAACACAATATCACGTACTATCTTTAACGAGCAGTTATTGCAATCTGAATCTCGGAAACGGCTCCATTAAAATTTAATATGCAGGGGGTCACGGGGGCGATTAATCGATCTAGATAGGTTTCATTTTTGAAAAAGTTGTTTTATACGTGTTTTTAGGCAATGAAAAATGAGTGTGAACAACAGATGGCGCTATGAGAGAAGCTCGGTCGTCCAGATATTGTGGATTAAATAACGAGATTCAGACATACATCAGGAACAAGGCATAGCCGTTTATATTTATTATACGAGATGGAGTATGTGTAAAGGTGTAACGTATGTTTCAATGTGCAATATTGCCTATGCGCACTGTTAAGTACTTAATGACAGATAAATTTTGAAATGCCAAGGATTATTACAGTTAGATAGGAATTTGCGAAGCGGTGCACTTTTAAAATTAGATAGGTACCACCAGGTACCACCCACTAAATATTTATTTGTGTAATTCTACTAGCTGAAAGCGTTATACTGCCCATATACGAGCCTATAAACATACTTGCTGATTCGTTCACTTTCAGTTCATAAAAGTTTACGGCATTAAAAAAAGTTTAGGATAGGTAACACAGAATTATTTCCTAAATCTGTGATAGGTACTCATTAGGTAAGTACATATAACGAGTAGACTACGCAGTTAAATATAATAGTCGAAGATACTTCGACATTTATAACAGTTCTTACTAATATTATAAACGCGAAAATTTGTATACATATATGGATGTACCCATGGATATTTGTTACCTACTCTTCCACGCAAAAACTGCTGAATGGATTTTAATGAAACTTTTCAATAATATCGATTATAATATATCAGAATAACATATAGGGTAGGCACTTTTTATCCCGGAATTCCCGCGGGAACTCTGAAATTAACAGGGGTGAAATTGAATTAAGAAACTAATATTGCATACTACGTTGTCGGAGGTATAGAAAAGGATATAGGGTACTTTTATCCCGGTATTCCCGCGGGATTTCTGAAATTAAAGTTGGTGAAACAGCGGGGAACAGCTAATAGTAGATATCTACTAATAAATAGATAATGATTTTTATATCTGATGGCAAGAATTCAAAATGTAGTTAAGGTACGTTAAGTAGGTAACCTTTATGATGGTACCTATTTGAACATCATAGATTTCTGACAATTAAATTTGAAACTTTTGTAATCCGTATGCATGACTTATACTATTTGACCATGAATCCAATAACAATGTTTTGTGCAATAGGTACCTAGAGAAAATTTATAAATATACAATATTTAATTTAAATTATACAAAGAAGGAAATATTTAGAACTATAAAATGGAGGTTCTGCGCAGTATTATCCTCTATAATATACATATTATGTAATATGTATCTATTTAGGGAGTTAAATGTAGTGTAAATAAATAATTTGACGATCATTTCCTTTGTTACAGTCACATTGTGGTCGTAATAAATCTATGTACCTAGATTGTTGCGTAACTCATACCATTAATCTTATTAGATTGCTTCAGTTTACTAATGAGTTTGTCCTTAGGCTCAGCTTTAGTCAATAGATAACCCTGACAAGCTAATGATTGGAAAGAAACGAGTCGCATAGTAGGTACACAATCATTTAAAAGGGATCCTGCTGTTAATTTGTTTCCTCAAGATCAACATGTCTGTATCCTGTCATGCACGTGACTGAAGCGTAGTCATTAGACTGAATGCGTTATACGAGTATATTTTTTACCTAAATGTTTAACAGGCTAGGCGTTTGACCACTACTCACCAATGTTAATTGACGGTGTGGTCGAAAATTGTAAACACACCTAGCCTGGAATGGGAACTGGCTTTTGATTGAGGTTGCCGGAATACACCGTTAGGTGTCTAGTGCTGCTAATAGTAGATACCCAAGTGAAATATGGATAGACAGATGCACAAGAGAGCTTATAAGAGCTTATAAGAGTTGACCAGTTGATTACGTAATCCTAAAATCACAGATATTAATTACATAGATACGTAAATTAAACAGCCGAGCAAAATGTAGTAGTAATAATAAATAGTCTATTTTGTAATAATAAACGAACGAATTCCATATAAACATCTAAGGGTAGATAACTTGTTAAAGGGGTGAAGAAAGGAGTTTGTTTCTCGAATAAATAAATAAAACCGTATAAAACATTACTTAAGTAGGTATATCCAAATAAATACCCCAGAGGATGTAAACAGGGGAAAGTGGACGCTTCATTTAACCGGTTAGTAAAGATTATATTATCTGTGGTAAAGTAGTGTGTTTTTTCGTGTCAGTCTGCTCAGACGCTCGGCAATGCATTGCCTATCGGCTATAATATGTGACTCATTAAATGAAGTTGATGGATGTAAGATGACATTTTACGCTGGCTCCCGTTCACCGTAGCAAAGGTCATTGTCTACTGTAGCTAAAACCTAAGCATTAAGTATAATTTTTGCACAACAATAACGACTAAATATATTTAGGTACTCGCATCAAGGTACCTAGTGAAATGCAGGCAGACTCATTAGGATTCAGATTATAATTATCTAATACAGCTTACTGGCACTTCAAAAAGGAGAAAGGTCTTTTTTGGTGTTTATGCTATTTTGCATCCTAGAATTTATCGAGGTTTGATCACTCGTATTACTTACTAGCTGGTCCCCGCGATTTCATTCGCGTTAGTTTTAGTATAAAAAGTAACCATATTATGTTCTTTAGTATGCCTCTGACAAAATGCATATCTACAAAATTTGATGACTATCAATTGAGTAGTTAAAGTGTTGAAAAGGTAGATAACGAACAGACAAACAAAAAGACAAGTTTACTTTAACATTCATAATAGGTATTAGTATAATTACACAGACATAAACACGCCCTGCTGGACCCCGTTTTAATCACACAAAGACCACCCTTCGTCTACATTCGGGGAATTGAACCCGGAACCTCTTGATTGCGGAGAGGTATGGTGACCACTCTGCCAACTGCCAACCCTGCTGTCGATATTCTAACAGCTATTAATGTAACAATTCAAAACCTAAATTAACTGCCAACGTAATTACGATTTGGTGTCGCGAGCGCATATTTGGTTACGTATTAATTACGTTCCGTGTGCTTGAGCGACGTCGTCGATGAATGGAGTGGTGTGGAAAGACAAAGGCCTGGGTTCAAAGCCGTTCTTGTCTTGTCAGAAGACCAGCTGACCTTAAGAATGTGGTTTCGTATCAACCTCCGTATAAGTTTAAAGAGAGCAGACAAGGTCATTTAAAAAGGTCATTTAAATTCCGTAAAAGAAAGAGACAGTAGGTACACGATAGAGCACTTTAATTTTGTATTACATAATATTTGCATTGAATTTATAATAACTCGCAAAAGAATATTTTGGCCTATCACTTAAGTAGTTTGATGATATTTCGAAGAGTCTCGTTAGCAAGGTGAATTATTAAAGTAGTTTATACTTTATAGGAATCGTAACGGTTGATAAAATTCTAACATTGGAAAAACTCTTGATGTTAAAACAGATGATGCAAGTGATCGAGAGAGAAGAGAGTCTATTCGTTGGAAGTAAAGGTCCCTATACTAGTTTCTCGCTATATAACCCCTGTGTCTCCATAAGGCTTTTAAAAACATTAACTTTTTCACAGTTCAGTTAGGTATATACGCGGAAACGGGGAAGTTAGGTATAGATATAACGATAAGCTATAACCTCCATATAGATATTATGTAAAAAAGGGTGTGCAACTCAGTACATAACAGAAATGAAAGGCATTTCTAAAGACATTTTATTCATATCTGAGTTGGATCAGGATATAGCTACTAATATTACTAGTATAATGTACCGGATACAAAAAGTACTTACGTTCGTGCTAAATTTATGGAAATATCCAGGATGAGCTCTCCCACGCTGGCATAATCCTCCGCCTTCCAATCGCCTTTAGGTTGGGCGACCACTGTTAAAACAATTTTATACAGTATATTATAATATCATAATAAAATTACCATATCATAAATGTTTGTGTTGATTCATAAAGTAAGTTATTTAACATAATTTAACTTGATTACCAACTACTGTTTTGAGTATAAGACTACTTCTGTTTATACATATGTATACTCAAATGCTGAATGATATACGTTTATTATGCAAAGTAATTGAGTATGTGCGTGTAGACTGTGACGTTTGTATAAAAATCAGCGAAGTGCCTGAACCCATGCATAATGCCGAGGCATGACTGCTTAAGAGCGATCGTTTCGAACTAAACAGAAACGGTCTCCTGTGATTCTACTCTTTTTTAATCGTTTAATCTAAATAAATTTAAATTATTATTACATTAATTATTATAAATTTATATTATTATCGTGTTGTAATGAAAGTTTAACTGTACCTACTTATTGCATATATAATGTAATAAAGTATTCCTTAAATTAAATATGTAAGTAAACACAATTATTCAGGCATCGCTGATTCCAATAAAAATGTATTCTGCAGAGCGCACTACTTTTGTAACAGAATCAACTCATTATTCATAAAAAAAAATCAATGGTCCTATATACGAGCTGATTTCGTTAAAACTTTCTTCTACTTCTTTAGATAATAATGGCGTCTATTATTAGATATCTATCATTCTGCCAATGACAATTTTTCTTAGTAATAAATATATCTTCTACTTCTTTAATGATGATACCCAAATGACAATGTCAGATTGATCCCCAAGTTAAAACACGGTTTTCTCAAAATCCAGTTTCTTGCTCAGAGTTCAAAAAAGATGCTGAAAGATGACTGAAAAAACGAAGACTAACGTGACGGGCATGTTTTCGGTACGTCTTTCACCCTTCAACAACCCGTTAATACTTTGAAGATAAATCTTTATTAACTATACTGATAAAAGTAAACTTATCTTTTGGCAACAATAAATGGCAGAAAATGAATTAGAGATCTAAAATTACTGTTATCCTATATTTGCTTTGAAGTCGTAAACTAATATGTCCACTTACAAATTCTCTTTCTGGCTTCGAGATATGCTTGATTTACAGCATCATATGTGATGCAAGTGTGCTGTCCGTCGTACCCGCTGAAACAAACACACATGGGTTATTTTTTAAAACGCATATCCCCGTGCGCCTGATAGCCTGAGATCTGGCCGTCTGACAAACACCGTTTCGAGAGTCAGGTGACCAGATCTGTGATCAGATCTGCTGCCACTTGCTGGCCATGGGAAGTCCGCATAATTAAACGACTCGACGCCATCGAGTTGGGACTCGTTTGATTGATCTTGACAAGGACTCCGGTCCTAGATGATTACTTTTTATTAGTTCAGTTTTCTTAAAGCGAGTTTTATTAACTATTTGAACTTATTATTATTGTTATTATATGCTATAATACTATTAAACAAGATATCGTCAGGTTTTTAAAACATTCGAAACATGAATGTCGATGGTCGATAGACAACTGACGAGTGATTGATTGTAAACATATGTAATTCTTTTTTTTAACGTACTATGTAACTACAAACAAGTGAACACGATTTTTCTTTGAACTTTATTACTACCATTACAATAAGATTTTAAGGCTGCAGTCAAGCAAGATTGATAATATATTTCTGCTGCTCAATGTGCAAGACCGATTTCTTCATTTGTACCCGTGGGCCGTGGTGCCTACCTAACTTTGTTGTAATAGTTTCTAAAATATTAATCCGTTATTATCAATAGGTATTGTTATTAAAATTATAGTTTTAAAGCGGTGTTGTGGATTTTGTTAATGAGTAGATTAAATAAGAGGTAACACGAATTTTACTCCTCCTACTTGCATTACAGTTTTCACAGTTTGAGGCTTGTTACCGGAGATCTAATTAGAAGATTAAATAAATTAGAAGGCTATTCCCCTATACAATGATCTCAAATGTCAATGATGGAGTTAAAAAACGAACCTAGGTTTAACGCCAAACATGTGTTAATAAAATTGTTAATATTCAAATCTATGATATTTATTTAGATACATTCTTTTATAGATATTTTTATCATAAACAGTATATGAAAAAAAAATTAGAGATGCTTATTTTACTAAAGAACCGATTTTATTATTGACCTATTTTCTTTAATTTCATCAGTTAATTAATTAATGTTTAATCATAAGAATGATTGTTACGTTATGCTATTATTTAGTAGTCAAATGTTTTCCATTAACTGGAAAATATTTTAGGGATGTATCATAATTATGTATGCTAATGGACTCCCGATGACAAAGGTTTTCCCGAGGATCTCTAAGACGCGCAGCCAATATATGACATTATTTCTTTATTATTTGTCTCTGTGGTATAATAGATGAGACAGTTTAGATAATAATCTTTTGCCAAATCAGAAAGATTTATTACTGTAATGAATAAGATTCCTACCTCATATCTGTCTGTCTATGGTTCTATACAGGCATACCGACCGGCTCACAAAGACTAGGTTGAAAGTCGCACAATATTTGTCATGACTTGTGTGGGCCAGCTAATGTGCAAAGGAGGTCAACTATCACGGATACCCAAGTGTGTTAATATAAATTATTCCGTTACTTATGCGGTGAAACTACAAAATCTGCATCGAGCATAATATCATAACACAAATCAGATGGACCATTATTAGTTACAATATAGTATTTTTTATATATACTAAATTAAAGTTAAATGTTTGTGCTGATTACTGAGATAGCACAAAATGAAGATTGATGCCAAATCATAGAAATAAGGAGAAAGTTTAATATTTTACTAAGATTTTGCCCATGCCTCACCCCCTAGGAATTGATATTCCAATTAAACTTTGCAAAATTATAAACTTATATTTATAGTCTGAGTAGTGGTGTGTTAGAAAAGAAACGGAAAATAGGCTGAACACCTTGTCCAAATAACGATGGCAGGTGCAGGGGGCTTTGAGCTAAATCTATTGATTAGATAGACTTTGGACCACGAACGGAATCGCCGGCTGGCAATCGGCGAGATAAACTGAAGACATCGTTTAGGGTGCTGGAAAGAGTTAGAGTGGTCTGACACAGGACCGTGAAGTTCAAAAGAAACCTACACCGGTGGTGTATCTACAGGTGGTTAAAAAGATGTTGTAAAAAGAAGCTCTAGATACTCAAAATTTTAAGTGTGTAGATCCTGTTTGAACTTGCGCTTCATCAGTTATTCAGTTTCACCTTGGAAAGTTTATTAATGCTTTTAAAGATATATCTAAAGTGTTGTATAATAACGAATTTCATTATATGCCTACCAAATTACATCTTATGGTAATTTATGATTTTACAACCATTACGAAAGTAAACTGCACGATCTTAAATATAAAAGTAATAATAAGTTTCTAGAAATAAAGGTAGTAGGTATCTTGCGTAATGAAATGTTATATTGAACTCTAGATTGTACGATAAGACCTAAGTAAAGCATTTGAGTTATATTACGACCAGTAGGGGATAATACGTTATTATTATCACACAGATATACAAAAAATACGAACTTAGATATAGATTTAAAACCGATTACAAAGCAATCTGATCAAGAAGTGAGAGAAAGGATTTTGAAAGTGAACGCTATAACCTACGTTATTGGCTAATCCGATGTGTGTTTGCTGTGCTGAGATGAAAGTAATTATAACTTATGTGCTACGTTATTTACAATAAGATGTTACGACACGACCGGGTCAGTTGTTCAGAAAGTCAATTTAGCAAATAGAGTGAGGGACGGTAAATGACCGTACGGCGAACACAATGGTAAATGATACGAGATTTAGTTGTTACCGAGCAACATCGTTTTGACGTGTTGCATAACGAGACCGAAAAGGAATGAACCTTCAAGTCATGTTCCCCAGTGTTCTCATGAATTATAATGTGTATTTGTTATGTAACACTGCAGAAATGCAGAACTCATAGAGGTAAATAATTCCTGTGGTAGAAATGTATTAGGTAGGTACCTACCTATGTTGATATAACAGAAGGTAGGTATAGGTTAGTTATCGCTGTGTCAAAAAAAAGCAAGAATATTGTTTTTAGTATTTACACCTACCTAGGGGCAATGACTGTATTTGATTTAGTTTTTGTAATCTTAATGTAGTATACCTATGTATTACGTAGTTAATTTTATGTTGTTTTAAAATGTTAAAAACGGCAAAATTAAGTAATCATTAAAACGACTATAAGTGCGGCTGTAAAATAATTATTTACTAATCATTACCTAAGTGTATAATACAAGGTAACTTTACTATACTTATACATATACTTTACCATAATGGTAAGAGCAGAGAGAAGGTAATCACGGTAAGAGTATTCTATGACAACATAATTTGATTAACAAATGTGACTATAACACAGAGCATTAAGCATTTAACAAAAAGAAAACAACTGTCAAAATGGTACAAAGAAGCATAACTAATGATGTTATGGAGTGTAAAGTTTGAGCTTGTAGCCACCGATCGGTGCCAGTCTCATGCTGAGTCTCTTACGAAACGGAATCGATCTGCAAAACTTGTGGCAAGACTAATCCCTATTGCTACCTTAACTTGACGACATTGGGCCAATACGTGAGACGTGGGCGGAGACCGGTGGAGACATTGCTTACGTTTGGCAATGGTAATTGATTGTTATAACAAAAGTGACAACATGACATGTGCATTATTTTAATAAATGTAGAATGATTACCTACTAAAGTATCGATCGCAATACGTAGCTCACAACTCTAAGTACTCAGTGTCATAATTATGCTGTGAATTGTGATTCAAACAAATAAAAAAGAACTTCAACAACGTTTTTTGTAATAGTGTAGGAAGAACGCATACTTCCTTGAGGTGAATAAATTAATAAACATTGGAAACTTTTGAGTTACGTGTCGCTCTTTTTTAAATTAAAAAACCGGCTAAGATGTGTATTGGAACACGCACGGTGATGTATTCGTATTGTGAAGAAAGTTCACCGACAACATTCAAAGTCAATAAAGTAAATTTTTTTAGAGAAAAATAATTTTTCAGAAATTACACAATATACATAATACCTAATATCTCCTTCAAACAATTTTTTTAACTCTGACACACTTTTTACTACTTTAGAAGCGCATAATATGCCATTGGATGCAGGAAGCGCAGAACCGGTTGTTGTGGCGATCCTTCAGGGAGGCCTATATGTCAAGCAGTGGACGTCTTTTGACTGATATGATGATGATGATGAGAAGCGCATATCTTATTTAATAGTGACTTAAAACCTCGTCTTTGGTTATAGTTTTATAACAATGATATTTCATAGGATAATCGACAAAATACGATCTTTGTGATGATTTTTATAATCCTAAGACGATCTTTGATGGTTTTTTTTTATACTCACAAGTTCCCCCTGAGCAAGTTGAGGCTGTAATCGAAAGAGGAGGTGCGCCCCGGGCCGGACAAGTAAAGCGCGCAGTCGTTGTCGTCGCCCGCCGCCGAGAGGGGCGTCAGCGAGGCAGCGGCGCACGCGCACAACGCCGCTACCACTAGCGTTCTGAAAACAAAGAAAAAGTTCATTATCCTGATTCATTTAATACATCCCCCCCCCCCACAGGACCCCACAGCCTTATCCAAGTTGACAATCATAATACATAAAAAATTATATAACTAAAAGAAAAGAAAATAAAATGAAAATGTCCTGTGGAAAATCCGTAGCAAATTTTTCGTGACTCCGTGACATGACGAGAACTTTTTGACTTGTAATCCTATTCTACGTTTTAAGTTATCTCCATACGAAATTCATATGTCATCATATGTATTCATATGTAAATCTATTCGTATATTATCTATCTCATTTAGTACAATAGTAAAAAGTATGTAATACATATTATATAATGTATAGTATATGTGTATAGTACCTATTTATTATACATAATATTGAGAAACCTAGATAAAATGCAAAAACAAACCATGATTTTATTTTGGAACATCAATAGAGAAAGTATGTAAGCAATTAACTCGATCACGTTATATCGTTTATAAATCAAACTAAATATTTCCAGTTTGTAATCCAAATCAAGACGTCTTACGAAGTAAAGTTATAAGTATAAGTTAATCATTTTATTATACACTGTGCCAACCTCAATGAAACCTTGCATGATGAAGTGAACGTTTAATGGCCCATTACACTTTATGGATATTATTGCGTTGGGTTTACTTATTACTGGTACTGAGATGTCATGCAAATCATACACTCACGAATTATCTTCCAAATCTGGGTCGATGGTGATTGGTCCCGATCGAAAAATCATTCTGCACATTTGTTGAAATTTGATGTTTATAAAAACATTTAGAGATGCTTCAAAATAATATTAATATTTATGAGAAAAAGAAAAAGAAAAAGAAAGTTTAATTTTTGTATTATTTCTCACAAATCATTGCTGAGGTTTGACCCTCGTTGGTTAGACGGAATGATTTTATAAACAATCGATTATTTATACCGAGTGAATAATGCGGAGTAGATAGACCTAGATAATAGATTGTACCTACCTATATCAAGTACATAAAACATGCCATTTCTTATCTGATACATTTATCCTCCAAAAACAAAGGGTGGATATTTAATAGTGGATAAAATTTATTTTATGCACTAATAAATGTTTTTTCACTTCATTTTCATAACAACTCATGCCTGACTGACTCATGCCTTCCGGAAGATTTTCATGGTAACAATCTCAACAGTTTTTAATAGGAGCAAATTTTTTATCGTAGGTAAGTAGGCATGAACAAATTAATATTAGATACTTGTGTAGTTACGAACCATGAATTCATTTTTAAGTTTTAATGTTTTAGTTCATGTGATTATATGCCACAAACACGTATTAGTCAAAATGTGTGTAATGAAAAACGGAGTAGCAGATCACTCCACGTGGTCCTGTTTAAATGAAATGTTGAAACAGTGTATATAATATTAATGTCGTAGTTTGCAAAGGTGATGTCAGCCTGTTAAACCGTAATATTTAGTTAATGTTGCTTAGGTACACTTGTTAACTCTTGGTGAAAGATGTACTATTATCTTATGTCAATAAAGAACCTTTTAAAACAAAACAAACAATAGGAGCAGGGAGCATAAAATGTCGTTTTAGTACACTTACATCCAGTATAAACAAAAAAAAACACGATTAGATATTTATTCGAAGTGAAACTGATAATACCTAATTAAAGAGCGCTTACGATTATGAATGCAATACCAATGGTACAAAATCGAGGACATTACCGGTAAATGATTTAACAGTCAAAATTTGGAAGTCAACTCAACAAGAATAGCTGGAGGAGACAGTGATCTACGAAAAATATTTTTTTTATTATAATTTTTTATTATAATTAGGCCTTATACACTAAAATTGTTTATTACCTACTGTGCAAAAAAATCTGTTACTTTCTTGCATTAAATTTTTAATGTCTTTACACTTATAAGCTCTTATAATCTCTCTATCAAGAAGTGTTGGCGCTAAAAATAAAAAGTATTGCTCAATCAGTGCACCTTATGTGACAAAGAATTTATCAGTTGCAAAACATGTAACACGGAGGTAATGTTGGTTAGGCTAGTCCTAAACGTGATCCGAGATCATGTGAAAGGCAGCAGGTGCCCATTAGCCACATATCTTCGTCAATTAGGTAGGATAGTCCGTCAAACTGTCAATAAATACATTTGTTTCATACCAGTTGAAAATACCAGTGTATTTAACCGCCACTAACGGTAATAATACTACATAATATTGCAATATATCCATAGTCTTAATTAAATCAATCAACGAACCGATTAAAACGCGCACATGTGATGAAGTTACACCATTACAGTAGTAGGGAATAAAACATATCTCCGACATATCTCACAATCCAATGGTTTACTGAAAGAAAATGACGCAAGGTATTAAATTCACCATTTATAATAGGTATTATTTGTGCAATTAAGAATTAATAAATAAATAAAAATTGTTCCCTTACATATTATGTAATAGTAATGCAGGCAGTATGGGAAGTCAACTAAGGTCATTATATCAAATTCTTTATATGAAAAAAAAATTACAAAATAAAATTTCCCGTTTATATTCAATTTATTATTATTACATATAAATGCTTTTATCTATTCCATTTAATGTTTCTCTACAATGCACTAAGTATTATACTGTACATTAATTGGAATCCTAGGTAATTAAAAAATAGAAATATATTTTATACTACCAGTTACTATACCAGTAACAAACGTCGTCGAGATTTCTAATTAAAGCGTATTATTTTGTACACGGAAATATGAAGAATACTTATACAACGACGATGACCTCGTTGGAAAAATCCTATTTACTTAGGTATGTGTTTATTCTTTCTCTTTGAAGTTTCTGCGTTGATATTGAATTTAACAATAATAATAATAAAACTGTGTTATTAATGTTGCAGAATAAAATTTATGGCACCTATAGTATAATTACTATCGTATGGGCCTTGGAATGATATATTATAATATCCTATAACGTATTAGTAACACGCACAATTAAGAAATTTGCCAATTCCTCGCCTCTTTTTATATATGTACATACTAGCTGTTCCCCGCGGTTTCACCCGCGGTAATTTCGAAGTTCCCGCGGGAATTCCCGGACAAAAAGTAACCTATGTCCTTCTCGGTGTACCTGACAACGTGTATCCTACCAAATTTCATGATGGTTGGTTAAACCGTTAAAGCGTGAAAGCTGTTACGGTTACGTTTAAAACAAACAAACAAACAAACTCACTTTCGCATTTATAATATTATATTATGTTTATCATCTTTTCGTTCGTGTGTGTGCGCTTACTTCTTTTAAACTAGCCAACTTTTGAACTTTTTCACTATAATTTCTTTAGAAAAATTTCATTTTACGGTAGAGGTAACGAATTAATACACTATCAAGATCTAAGAAATCAAACCAAGCATGATAAATGTGTATGATGTGTATTTGAACGTTTTTTTTACTAATACGGTGTCCAGTCGGCCCCACAGCCTGGCATCTTTGAGGCATGCTTTTACTAATTTTTCCACGTAGTCGCAGTCTGGTACACGCTTTAGGTACAAAACCACTTTACGATTTACAACAATTTTAATGCGAAACTTACATATTTTAGAACACTTATCCCAGGTACGCCCTAATAGTACATAGTGTAGGTAATCTTATCTTATCTTAATATATGTAAATCACGTGTCACGTTGTTTTTCCGCGATCGACTCCGAAACTACTGAATTGATCATGATGAAATTTGGTCACTATGTTGTATTTGGTCCAACTTAGGAGATAGGACAATTTTTATCCCGGAATACCCGCGGGAACTCCGAAATTAATGCGAGGAACAGTTATTCACCGTAAAATAAAGTTGTCAGAGGTACAAAGAAGGATGTAGAGTAATTTTTCCCGTAATTCCCGCGGGAGCTCCGAAATTACCGCGAATGAAATCGCGGGGGACAGCTAGTCTAATATATATAAATCACGTGTCACGTTGTTTGTCCGCGATGGACTCCGAAACTAACTTTTTTTAATTTATAAAATCGTAGTTGAAGGCAATGAATTATAATTAAATAGAAGTTAAATTATTTTTCGCAAATCAAAATTACCGTATTTAACTATAGAACTGTTATAGAACCGTAGTTAAGTAATTCTTTAGATTTCGCTTTCAACCTTGATAGAGCAATGTCAACGACCACGTTTTTTGTTGCATATTTTTGTATAAACTCATTCTTCCATTTTTATTATTTGTCTTTTGAACATCTCTATTTATAATATACTAGCTGTGCCCCGCGGGTTCACCCGAAGAAATTTCGGAATTCCCGCGGAAATTTCGGGATAAAAAGTACCCTATGTCTTTCTGTACCTCTGAGAGCGGATGTACAAAATTTCATGATCATTGGTTGATCCGTTAAGGCGTGAAAGCGCAACAGATAGGCAGACATACAGACAGACAGAGTTACTTTCGCGTTTATAATATTAATAGGGATTGTATGTTATTATATATAGGTTCATTTATAAAATAAAGGTTTTGATAAGAACAACAATCTTTTTTTTAAACCGTTATTTGATAGTCTGTCGGTTTGATTGAATTCGTATCACATACATAAGAACTTATTGCGTTTAATGTTTCTGTTAAAGAGAACTTTCTCAAGCAACAAAAAAATCACTTAGATTACTTTTCGATTAACCAACGGTGTGTTATATCATCATGAACTCTATGAGAAGTTGCACGAGTGATGACACGAGGTTCATATTCCATAACATCATGAGGAGATGTACGTAAACGTTACGTGAACGTTAATCGCTGTTGCCCATGTACGTCTGTCAGCCAATCTGTCTAATGACGGTTGCTTGCCCCAGTGACCGAGACACCGCACGCCACGAGTAGTGCAACCAACACAAATAAATGTACCTACAGTATGATTCTTTTTATGTTTAATACATCCACTTTTTTATACGTAATTTCCTATTTTGTGATAATAATTATAATAATATAATAATAATTTCCTGATAATGTGTTTCCCAGTTGGAAAAGTGATTTCTATGTGTTTTAAATCATATAATAAATATATATAATAATAAATATATAATAATAATATTAATATTATATTAGTTAATCTCAGGCAAATAAATTTTATAAGTAGGTACTTCACTATTGTATAATTTGATGCGTATGTTTTTATGGCACAAATACCTACATGATTTAAAAGCTACAGCATGTGGTTAGGTTTTACGTTTATTTATCAAATAAAAAGAATTATAATGTCAACAGCTGCTGAATGGATGAATGAACGTAAACCATTAAAACAAAATTATTTTAGATTTCAAATTGATACGTAGGTAGGACATCAGCTAAACCGCTCAAACAATATATAGGATGGAAGCTGACCCAATTAGGTGGTCTATCAAAAATGATTGAATGTATTATATGTAGTTTTATGTTTTATAAAATAATGAAATACTGTGAAAATTTCTTCCTACTTATTATGCTACTGCTCCACCTGCGTTAACGTTAACGTTGATGTTAATGTCTAACGTGGTAATGTTAGTAAGTTAACCCGTTAAAATGTTGGCCACATCTACGCGACGTAATGCCTAAATTAGCGCACTAATTTACGCGTTAACACGCAGGTGGAGCAGTGGCATTATATTATCTTCGATTATGGTTTTGGTTTTCATACTGTAAACAAAGATGTATAATATTACTACATGTTTTAAAAACTGTCTGTCTGTCTGTATGTTCGCGATAAGCTCTAAAACTACTGAACGGATTTTCATGCGGTTTTCATCAATACATAGAGTAATTCCAGAAGAAGATTTACCAGTTTATCTGGGAATTCTTGCGGGAACTCTGAAATCACTACGAGTAAAAACGCGTAGGACAAGCTAGATTATGTATAAAATAATGATTTTAGTACAATTTTTATGTTATAATTTGAAAAAATGGAAACCTTAAAAAAATTAGACAACCCAAAAAAGTTATCAAGTTTATAACTAAGTTTCATAAATCCCGTTACTGACTTTTGACTAGTAGAAAATAAACTTTGGGGTGGGTTGGTTATCTATACTAATATTATAAAGGAGAAAGATTGAATTTTTTGTTTGTTTGTTTGTTACGATTTAACTCAAAAACTACTGGACCGATTTCCAAAATTCTTTCACCATTAGAAAGCTACAATATCCCTGAGTAACATAACTATAACATATATTGTAATTCGTAACTCCCACGGGAACTTCAAAATTAACGCGGGTGAAACCGCGGGGAACAGCTAGTGATTTATAAAGTGATAATAAACTAATCGAATCGCAAACCTTGAAATACTATATTTGAAGAGTTCCCTCGATTTCTCCAAGATCCCTTTTATCAGACCCAGTTTTTATGACAATGGGACCACCTCGATAGTATACTTTGAGAACCTCCTCCTTTTTTGGAAGTCGGTTAAAAACAAGAAAATATTTGCCACAATTTTGATCTCATTTTTATGGACTGTAACATTTTGGGTTGGAAGTGGATTATAATTACAAAAGAGAATAATTTATAACTTAAATTGTTGTTGCTTAATAGTTTTTAATGTTAAAGAAATTATTATTGCTAAATCATGTAAAATAAAAAAATTATCACAAAATTTTAATTTCGGACTATTACAACTGTTTATTAGCGATAATTATAGTAGTTTATGAAGGTATATACATTAATACGAGTCGTTGCGCTTCTATTGCGCAATCACACCGGTCAAGGGTTGAGAGAGGAGACACAGATCGCGAGCGCGCGCGGTCCGCCGCCGGGCCCCTGCGTTGCGTCATCACTACATTAAACGTGATTTTACAGTAAAAGTGTTTTGTTTATTTATTCATAACATTTACACTTTCAAGAGACTGTGTCGGTAATATAAGTCAAGTCACGGATTCCGACCGTTAGACTTTTATCTATTCAACGGCACTATTCAGTTTGTTTAAACTAGTGACTTTTATTGTGATAAATTCAGGGACCGTATTTTTGAATCGCTCGAATTACTTTTACACTCGGAACCGCAAGAATCCTTTAATATTTCTTAAGGATTCGCATGTGTATCTTGCGGTAGTTCAAGCGATTTAACAATTGGTCACTGTCGAAAGAAAATGAACGATTTACTATAAAAATACCCAAATTTCTATATAGGTGTTCCTATAATATTTCGCGATTTCCTTTGAATCCCTCTCTCCGTTCAGGATTCTATATAAGAATCCTTCACTCCGGTCTAGATTCAAAATAACGCCCTCGCCCTAAAAATACAATTTTAATACCTTGTGATACAATCTACTATTATATCGATAAAATACGCTTGCGCCTACCAGGTTGAACTTTTTTGCTGCGGGCGGCGTACGTGTCAAACATTGTATTATAAATAATTTAGACATAGGCTAGTAAAAATGAAAAAATATAACTTAGTATATTTAAACATAGTGCGATCGATTCGCTAGTTGATTCTGATCAAACTACTTTCTAGTTTCCAGTTAATTCATTAATACGTTGTAAAGATGCAGGAAAACTGTAACGATAGTTCTGTTTCGCGTGACCAAAACTAGCCCTTCGTATTCGGACAGGCTTCCCATTTAACCTACCTTTCAATTGCGCACACTATATTGTAAACACTTACACCGATTTATTATTATATTTACCTACTAGCTGTTTCTCGCGGTTACACATGCGTTAATTTCAGAGTTCCCGCGGAAATTCTGGTACCTTTTACCCACATCATATACGTTATACGTGACGTGACAATATGTATGCAAAATTTCATGATGATGAAAGTATTGAAGTGATAGTTACTATAGTATTTGCCATATACCTAACACACGTATTATATAGTACGAAATATGGATACACCAACCTGGCACGCTGTTAAAAGGAGTGAAAAAACTAAATTGAAAAGTGAAACCTATATATTATAATATAATATATATTATGAAAATCACATTAAATATAATATATTTAAATGGATTGTTCATTAAGCTCTACAACACATATTACCTAGATTCAAAAGATGAACACTAATAAGGAAAATATATTATAGGTACCTAGTAGGTACCCACATAGCGGAAACTTTCGTAAGAAAATATGCCACGTCAAAATATCAACCGCAAAAGTTTGTCGAAAGTCAGACATTCATATCGAGTAGAAATACTAGTAGGAAAAAACAACCTCATTTGTCTTAAAGTTACATAACTTCTTAGCCGATTATTATCAGTCAGGACATGTACCTACTTACGAGAAGTAAGTACGTACACCGCCAGTCGCGGATATATCTATACATAAATAAAATGCTTTGTCCTGAATGACTGACTGACAATCAACGCACAGCCTAAACCGCTGATCGTGGAGACCTGAAACTTGGAGGGTGTGTTCTTGCAAGGCGATGGCGAAGGCATTCGATAAGAAAGGATTTTTGGAAATTCCACCTCCAAGGGGGGGGGGGGGGGGAGTTTGTATGGAGTAATTCCGCGGGAACTATCGCGGGTGAAAACGCGCGACAGCTAGTAAATAATATAATGTATGTAATGTGTGGCGAGCGTAGCAGGTTGATTAAATAATATGCGAAAGTCCGTGTTATAATGTGCAAATAATGTTCAGTACTTTTGGAAGTAAAGCTTTTTTAGGTACGACTAAGGGATAGCAAGGGGCTCTGGATGACATAAGCGTGCTGGAAAAGTGCATTCCTTTTCCGCTTAACTGCTTGTTTAATTTATGGTTGTTCATCATACTTATCTGTTATTTATTTATTCAAAAGAACGACCAACAAAGCATACACCGTAACATTGGTTGTTATGACGTGTGTTGGTGGTGGTTATGACGGCGAAGTAGTTCAACTGGGCGCGCGTTAGGGAACGTACAATAGTATGTTCTACGTGACTTGTTCAGGGGGGAGGGCGGGTGGGGGGTCTTCAGAATACCACGCTTGGTCACAGGGGAGGGAGCATAGGTTTTGTCACGTAGTCAATAATATCCTCTCTAAGGAAATCTTGCGCTTTTTGTACGTATGCACTCACTCTTGGCGTCAGTGCCGTATTAATAAAAACAAATATGAGCCAAATCAATTTGACTTTCAACTTTCTGTTTACAAAAATCCCTATTTATGAATTACTACGTGACAGCTAGAGGGGAGGGGTCTCGGTAATTAGAAGGGGTGGCCATTGTAAAAAATAGGTCACGTAGTATGGTCATGTTCCCTTACACGCATCCATATTACATAAACTACTCTATTTTATACTGCAATAAAATTCATAAAATAAAATTCATACAGCTGCGATAAAATTCTAATATTTTTTTGCACGACCGCAAACAGTCGCTTTTCATACCCGTAGACTGGTAGATCTGTAAATAATGTTTAAGGCGTGCCTACCTAGTGCAATCCTGGGAAAAAAATTTGTACAAGTACTTTGGGCTGCAAAACTAGATAAATAATAATCATATTGATATAAGAAACAGGTATATCCATTTATTTGTATTCGTAAAATAGTTCTTAATGCATAATAACAATCTATAATAAAACGTATGTGTAAAAAAATACCAAGAAAATTTAAACATACTTAAGCTTAACTTAATAAAATAAATTGGAAATTATTAAGGATAGTTATGTAAAATCATTAATTATTTACTAGAGTATTTCTAGAATGTGGAAATTCGAATGATTTCAACAGGTAGGTAATAACATAAGTATTCAAATCTATATAAATAAAAATGAATCACCGAAATGTATGTGATCGCATAATTTTCAAACAACTGCACCAAATTTGCTAATTGTTTTTTTGAGTTCGTTATTGTCAGGAGAAGGTTTGTATAAAATAAGTTTGAAGTTCCTGCGGGAATTTCGAAACTCACGCGGGTGAAACCGTCGGGCACAGCTTGTTTCATATAAAATATTTGATAATAGCTATGAATGCTCAACATGCTTATCTTTTATAATAATTTTGAGCCAAAATTTTAAACCTAAATAAAAGTTTAGTATGAGCTGTTTAGCTTAACGACTTTAGATTGTAACGCATAACACTATATATGGTGTTATGTAATGATTTCACACATTTGATGTTTATACTATACCTACCAATACGTAGGAAAAAACATAAATAACTGTCAAGGTCAAATATTTCATAAAATTTCATGGAGAGCATGTTTCGTTAGGTAAATATCTAGACATTTAGATATAAATTAAATAATTAAATAACTAGATAACTAAAGATAAAGTTAAGAATTCATTGAAACAAAACATGTAATAATTTATGTTTTGTTTCAAAGTAGTACATATTAAGGACAGGATAGTCCTCTATTAGTAGGAGAGTTGTTACTAGTTGCATAATATTGCTACGTGATACGTAGCGCGACTTTTCGTAGCAGCTACGATTTATTGTAGAAAAGACTTCAACGAGTTCTGTTCATTGAAACAGTAGCTGTTGGCACTGTCGTTATTAAATGTTTTAATAAGTAAAGCACGGTTAATATAATAATTCATTATTTTAATTATTATTTTAAGTATATTTATAGACTAGTAAAAATAATTTTTTCGAATTTTAAGATTTTAAATAATATTTAATTCCGATTTCTAAATAAATATTAAACAAATTACCTACCTTGATAACATGATCTCCACACTGTCCACTATAAGTTCAGATTGATCACTTATATGTATAAAACACAAAATCCAGCACAAAACTTTTCCTAAATCTGTATCAGTCAGTCATCATTGGTATCAGATATAATAAATAAAATGTGTTAGTATGTCACGTCGTCCGTTCACGTGCTAACGGTACGATGGCTGTGACAGCACTGCGCCGGGAATGTGCTGTGTGTGCGTCGAAGCCTCAACAGTGCAGCCTGCACGCGGGCAACGCTCCTCGAAAGTACTGATGTAAGTGATGGTAAACTTAAATGCCCAGTCAGATATGTAGGAACTGTAATAACTAAAATTTCTGGGGAAGATCCATCACCTATTTTATATTACAATCCTTAATGTTATATTGCGAAAGTGGGTTTAGTTGTTTGTTTGTTATGCTATCACGCCCTAACTAATCAAGCGATTATCATAAGATTTTGTAAACATGTTGTTTGGGGTTTTTATGCCGGAATTCCCACGGAACTCCGAAATTAACGTGGGTGGAAACCGCGGGGAGCAGCTAGTATATTGTTAGTTTCGCATCGCTTTCTGTATCCTCGTGTAAATGCTTTATTGGTGCAGGTATGTTTGCTGATGAGAGAGTGCTTGATATCTTCGCAGTTAAGTATTAGAGCGTGTTACCTTATTCTGGCAGCGGCCGTGCGTTTCTGATAAATTTATCTCCAGGTTCGAACGTCAGGGGTCTCCAGTTTTATTTTGTTTCTGACTTTTACTCAACCATTGACTCAAACCGGAAGTAAGCAGAACTTACTCTTTGTTTTACGTCGGTCAGAATGATTTCCGTTTTAATAACTTAATCACTCATTAATTATTTACTAACAATATATTATTAACTAAAATGTAATAGATATTTTAATAATAACGTTTATCATATTAAATTAATTTAATTCTGTTCTGAAATAGTATTTCATAAAATGAAGTCAACTTTTTCACATTATTTTTGTGCTTTCTTTTTATTACTCAGGTTGTTGGCAATCCTTGAAAAATTAATAAATAAATAAACATAAATCATACATAGTTTTATTTTTTACCGCCTGAAGACACCCAATTAAAATATTTTAAGCAGGGTCTCAAATTAATTGTTATTTTTCAAATCTTATATATAAAAAGGAATGGCTATTCGTTTATCTCGCTAAAACTCGAGAATGGCTGGATCAATTTGACTGATTTTGATCTTGAAATATTTGTGGAAGTTCAGGGAAGATTTATAAAGTAAATCCGAAACACACGCGGGTGAAACCACGGGGCACAGCTAGTACCTAACTAGTTTGGAGTTTATAGGCAAGAGTTTTCTTTAAAAACCGCTTCAGACACTGAAACTAACGAGTCAAACGAGTTTTCCTGTATCATCAATACAAATAAATGATAGTAATGTATCGGTGTATTATTTCTGAAAGATTTTTAGCTTTCACATATTTTTGTTTGTAAAAAAACAATAACAACTGCCTGACCCAATGTTAAAAAAAACTGTAAGAAAAACTTGTACAAAATATTAAACCTGTACCTGCGATTCAGAACTGAGGTTTGGAATCAACATCTAGACTATAGGCTACTTTTAATCAACTTCGAAAAAAAAGGAATGTCATGTATCCTGATTACCGTTAAAAATTCTAACACCACGCAAATGTAGTCGTGAACACGGCCAGTAGTGACTCGTATACGTATATAATAAGACGATGAAATGTACGTGTGCTAACATAGCTACAGCTTAGACTCCGAAGATGGTATCGAGCTTAGCATTGCTTGAGTTAAGAATGTAAGTGAAGGCCGTGTGTAGCCAATAACCACGTGATACAAGGCGAAGCAAATGCATTCATTACTTTTACAAACAAAAATGTAATACATTTTAAAATAATACTACTACAGCAAGCATGTCATACAATGTGACCCTGAATATGTTTAATTAGTGAAAACGTGTCTTAGAATTTTTAATTAAACTGTTGCTAGTGTGTGTTTGGTTCGTTTCAATTATGAAATTTTTGTTATGCACTAATTGTTCTCGTTTTGATAATTTCTTAAAAAATACGTTAATTGATTTTAAATAATCAGACGTCAGAAACGTTAAAATGGCAAGGTTATAAGGTAAACGTGGGGTTAAATGCAACTGCATTTCACTTGTTACGAATATTAGATGTAAATTATAAGTTTTGGTGTTTTATAATCCATCTGGATGGATTATAATAATAACTAGCTGTTCCCCGCATTTTTACCCGCGTTAGTTTTGGAGGTCCCGTGGAAATTCCGGTACAAAAGGTACCCTATGTCCTTCTCTGTAGGTACGCCTGGTAACGTGTAGTAGGTAATTAAGTAGGTATGCAAAATTTTATCCCATATTATTTTAATGCACTTTTTTCGACATTTTCAACAGTTAACGTTAGGTATATTTCAACCAATTTACTTAAAACTTAGACAAATTATATAGATTGGTACCTACCTGAACCTTCCTCGGTGGAGGGCTTTGTTTTATAAAATGTAATGTAAGGAAGTACTATAGACAACTGATTCTACGTATAAAGCCCGCTAAACATTCACACGAGAATCTTGCGAGAACGCGAGAAAACCATGAAAACGTGAATGTGGAGCCGATGTTCTCCGCCGTTTCTTGTGGAGCGGGCTTAATAAATAAATACTCTTTTTAAAATACACACTTATAAAAGACTCACTCAGACTCAGACTCAAACACAAATGTACATCACATAATATAAATGTACTAGCTGTGCCCCGCGGTTCCACCCGCGTGAGTTTCGGAATTCCCGCAGGAACTTCAAATTAACCTAATTTACTTCTTATAACATCAGCTAGTTAACCGTGAAAGTCCCGTTAAAATCGATTCAACCGATTAGGAGATACACCTGAGTGAGTTTCGGAATCCCCTCAGGAACTTCAAACTTCTTTTTTGTATACTTCGTTTCGTAAATTAATTGATATTATAAAATATAAGTTATTGAGGGTTATTACGAAGTTTATTGTAGTTGAAAGTTGGTGAGTACAATTGTTGACACACACAGTTATATGAGCGTAGCCACTAGTTTGTCTCCGGTTCAACACTTGCGTAATAGAGATCGACTTGTCGATTTATTTCTTCCAAAGTTTAACATCTGAGGTTGTTACAACCACTTCGATACAGATGCAACTCTCTTTAAATATATTTTTTGTGCAATTTACATTCAGAGCGATGAATTCGCGATACGGTCAGCTGCGTTTTATAAATTGGTATTACGAAATATCACTTTTTTCTACTTAGTGCAATTCTTATTTCCTTATAATCAAAAGGAATATTAAAAATTCGAAATGTATTTGTTTGTCCGGCTTTCATTTTTTAACAGAACGTCGCAACTATAGCAATCGATAGTCGTGATTTTTTTGTAAGTACCTACAGCTCGGTCCTGCATCGCTTCTGCTTCATAATGGGTATAATCCTTCTTCTTCTTCTTTTTTCCAATATGGCACCAGGCACCTTGGATAGGTAGGCGCACTATTCATGCCAATGTCAGTCAGAGAGAACAGTGGATAGTTACAAAGAACAAAATATTTATTAGGTCAGATTAAAAACAGAAAAATTGTTGTCATAATCCCTGAGAAGAGGACATACTAGACTTACAGAGAGTTCTATAAATAATTATATATAATAATAAACTAGGTACATTATAATACAGAAGGGGCAGGGGTGTAACCCTATATTCGTAATTATTATTTAATTATTTTAAAATCTAGAAATATTGAAGATATTTATGTTTTGTCTATGTCCCTGTAATGTAACGTGATGTATGATGTAACGTGATGTATGTCTTATATTCTGTATTTGATGTCTTAATGTATGTAAATTGGTTTCTATCAGCGGAGACCTATAATTAGCTGCTATTTTTGTATCCAAAAGTGTTTTTATCTGGAAAGCTGTTGGTCTTCCTAAAAATAAATAAATAAATAAATATGTTATATTCACAATATTATTTTTTTATGTTGTTCATTTACCTTTAAAAAGGTTTAAAAAATCACGAAAATATTGACCGTTATTAAACTATTTCTACCGCTATACCCAACTGACTAAAAGAGGAAAATATTTACAAGTCGAAAAATATTTAAATAGATTCGAGACTAGATATAATTTATTGCCGTCTTAAATAAAGTTAAAAACCCTTTCATAAAGTTGAATTTCAAGGTCGATCTCTATAATGTGTTACATAAAACTTTCGCAGCGAACGGTAGGTAGGTATGAGAGCATGTTCTGTTTAGTAATTTGATGTTAAATCGTCTCGTATCAACTTTCTATGTTATTTTTGTATGTTACGAGTATAACTGCATCACTAATGCGAGCCTTTCACGATCACATGACGTTTGAACCAGAGATTTACAACATTTTTAATGTAAATTGCGTATAGGTACTACATAAAACATTTATGATAATTTTGTGTAGGTACAATGTTACTCGTTACAAAGCGTAAAATATTGGGCTTAACGTAACCATAAAGCATCTTTTAACATTTAATAATGAGATCATATGGTAGAAAAATTATGGCTAAATTGGAACAAAAATTAATATTAATTAATTAACATTAAAAAGTGTGTTTAATTAAGTTATTACTTAAACGTTATAAGTTCGCTGTTTAGTATTTAGGATTCTATATGTACTATGAATATTTAGTAAGCAATAAATACTTAAATCGACTTTTTTGTAAACTAATCATCCCTTTGGATTGTACGTCTATATTTATTTCTTCCTTCTTTCACCTTTTAAGTGTCTCGTTTGATTGTTGATTGTTCTTAACTTGTTGGATTGTAATTTGATAAATAAAAAATGAGTAATTATAATTAAAATTTGAGTAATCCATTACATTACTGCACATACATGTGTTAATAATATATCTACGAAACTTAAAATTCAATTATATTATGATTATTTTTTTAAACAATTGAGGTTATCGAACTTTTCCGTAAGTTATGCTCTATACGGATGTGGCTGTTGTGTTGTCAAACTTTTTATTATTCATCATACAATAGTTAAGTTAATTCTTAGTTTTCTCACGCATATAGGTACCTATCTATGTTTGCTTTTACGTAACTTGCATCTTATAGATTTTAATTGCACAAAAAAAGCGCTTAATTATTAATTAATCTGTCGTATAATCAATGATGACATGAAACTTCTTTGATGTTTGTTTATTTTTCTTGTGTTGTGCTCAAACGGACGTACCTATAATTCTTTCTTACTTTCAAATCTTCTTTATATATAAAAATGAATTTCTATCCGTTTTTCTCACTAAAACTCGATCGATGTGAATAATTCTTTTTTTTTGGGTTCGTAATTATCACGAGAAAATAGGGAGTTCTAGCGGGAATTCCGAAATTCACGCGGGTGATATCACGAGCACAGCTAGTAGGTAATATCAATGTTGGAAATTAACGGCCGCACTCATAGTCATTTTAATGATTACTTAATTTTAAGTAAAGATTTTAATAACAAAACTGCCGCACTCAGAGACGTTTATTAAATTAATGTTTATATCTAGACATTTAACTAAATTTAAGTTAATTGGTTAAATGGCAATTAACATTAATAACTTATAAATAATTAACGTCTTTGAGTGCAGCAGTTTTATTTTTAAAAGGCAAATTATTCTGCATGTTTTTGGCCGTAGCCAAAAATTAGGTTTATTCACATAGCGATCTTTTAGTAAAAGGACGCCACAGGAATTCCGGGATAAAGGTAGGTACCCTATCTTTTTTCTTGCCTTAACAACGATTTATGCAAAATTTCATGATGATCTTTTGAGTAGTTAAATCTTAACATACATACAAATGAACAAACATTCACATTTATAATTTTAAGGATCATTACCAGTACCTATTAGTGATTATACTGAACGTACTTGTGGAGGTGTGACATGTGCACGACGGTAATAAACACAAAATAGGCGATCGGTTAGTGACTATCACCACAAAGATGCTGGAAATTGAAGGATGTCTACATCCACATCGACACTGTTGAATTGAAGTCATAATTATTTTTGTTCAGCTGCCTTCTACCTCGTGTTACAAAAGACCTACTTATTTGCGAATGGAATTCATTTGGCAACGTTACGAAAACTTCTCGTTATAAAACAACAAGAGCACCGCACCCGATCACGTTTTACAAATTAATATCGAGTAATAAAGTAGGCAAACACACACACCTAAATAATACTATCTACCCGTCTTCGTTGAGATACTAGCGTAAGCTACAGTTTAAGCCGGAGGAGTGTTAATTCAAATAGCTTGCACACGAATACTTGGCAATATAGATCGAGGCCAGTCTCTTATTAGGCAGTTAAACGTCGATTTGTCTTAGTACCTATAGCGACCGTTGAGTAACATAAGACAGCCTCAAGTCAACCGCTATAGCTTCTAAATACATAGGTACTATTAATCAAACAATCAATAAGGTCGCCGGTCATGCTAATGGACATTTTTACTATTCACATACTACCGCAAGAGAGAGGAATTCAATTCACGAGTAAAAAGATTTTGAAAGAATTAATTAGCAATCCATTGCCAAATAAAGATTACTTTTATGAAATGCATCAGACAACAAAAAAATTGGGCATCATAACTTGAATTATGTTTTAACTGCGCTATTTGTGGAGTAATGCGATGAGAATTGGTGGTTAACATTGTATCTTTGAGATATCAATTGTGACGTGTAAGCCAACGCTTGGTCTGCAATTGCTTGTTTGGACTTGATTGGGTTCGACAGACTTGGGGTTTGCTGTCGGATAAGTCGCGAGAACTGTGTCCAGTGTTGAGTTTCGTGTGAATTTGAAGCTAGATATCAAAAGCGGGTTGGGTGTGGCTGCCCTAGTTATTGTCGTATGCGCAGATATCTGGGCGCGAGTCGGCCACCCGAGCGAGTATGTGCTTGCCAAGTGTCGTCGGCATTGACCTTCTTTGCTGAAAGCGCGAATATAAATTTTTAACCAATTACTTGCCGCTCAATAATTTGTATACAATATTTTTTTTTCTTGGTGTAGCTATTAATACCCAAGTACCTTAAAAGACAAACCCTCATTAATGCATAATATAATACACATAATTATTACGAAACGAATAAAACAAATACTTATATCTGCAACTGATACCCGTTGATTAATTATTATTTATTTTATAAGGACCGACAACGACTCCCATACCTACGAGAAGAACAACTCTTCATATCGATGTTCTTACCACTTCAGTAATCTTAACAGTTTTTAGGTATGTTCCTGTATCTAGTCACCACGATGCAAGATCCTAGTTTTCATCCATAATTGATTAATTCGCTGCTGAACCTTTTTTATCATTTTAAACTAGTTGTTTTCCGCAGTTTCACCCATTATCATATCCATGACGACTGATCCTATGCTATACCCTCATTCAGATGGCACTTCGACATTCATGTCGATGCGATGATCTCATCGCTAAGTTTTATCTTGTGGGAGTCACTCAGTAAAGAAAGCCCAATAAACTGTTAATTATTAAAAACTGTAATATTCATATCACCAATTAATTGAAGAAGTCGACTAGCATCAGTCAGTATCAATTATGAGTTATGACTTATGAGCCAGAAAGATAGGTATACCTATACCTAATTTGTTCTCAATGTCAGTACGTGTTTGTTTATTTGTTCTGCCTTGACTTCGTAATGGAACAAAATTAAAAGCAAATCGAGATATTATGTCTAGCTATATTTAATATGTATTTAAAAAAAGGGCTCATATATAAAGTTTAAAGTAAATTTAATTCACTTTACTATTATTTATAGTAAAACCGACTTCCAAAAACACAAAACTAAAAAGCTAAAAATAACAAAATACCAAATTAAGACAAAACTACACGTAATATTATTATTATTGGTTTATTGATCGGTTTGATCGGTGACAAGCTCGCTTGTGTCTACCCACTTGGGTTGCTCTGCTCACGACGAGCTCGTAGCGGGAGTGGACTTAGCCCATCTAAACATCTACTCCATATTTGGTTCGTCACCGACTTCAAACCGATCAATGGTAGTACAAACCAATAATAATATTACTTACGTGTATTTTTGTCTTTTGGATTAATGGTATTTTGTTATTTTTAGCTTTTTAGTTTTGTGTTTTTGGAAGTCGGTTTTAATTTTTTTCTAAAAATTTTGTTTATTTCTTGCTTTTAAGTGGGTTGGTTTGTAATTTATCTTAGTTACAACAGCCTAATGTCAACTGCTCATCACCTTTTACAATATGTTGCTTTTCCCGATGCAAGGACGTTAATTGTTGAGGAGTTCACCTGGTACATCACTATCAGTTCCACTTCGCCATATACATTGTGATGAGCATAAATTGTCTAGAAACCACATTAAAGTCAACGAATCGGAACCGGTAAAATACCTATTATTGAGTAGTTCCGATGACCATCTGTGGTCTTCATCATCAGTTCCACTTCTTCAAATTTTGCTTTCCGAAAGCAAATAAACGATTTACTATAAAAAATACTCAAATCGCCATTTTGAAGAGTTCCCTCGATTTCTTCAAGATCCCATCATCAGATCCTGACATGGCGACAATGGGACCAATTTGGAAGTATCTCCTTTAAAAAAAAAACAATTTTCCAAATTGCTCCAATCGGAACCCGTGAAATACGTATTAATGTTAAATAGTTCCGATGACCATCTGTGGTCCAGTTCCACTTCTTCAAATTTTGCTTTCCAAAAGCTAATGAACGATTTACTATAAAAAATACCCAAATCGCTATATGTGTGCCTATAATTTTTGAAGAGTTCCCTCGATTTCTCCAAGATCCCATCATCAGATCCTGATTTCATGACAATGGGACCCAACGGGAAGCACCAGCTTTTGAATAAGAAAAGAATCATCAAAATCAGTTCACCCAGTCGAAAGTTATGAGGTAACAAAAAAAAAACACGCGTCGAATTGAGAACCTCCTCCTTTTTGGTAAGTCGGTTAAAAATTGAATTTGTATGTATATAATTAATCAATACAATGACAATCTCTTTTGTAAATTTGTTTATTTTTGATAAAAAATATAATGTCAAATATGCAATTTCTAAACAGAGACTAATATTGTCTATCCGTCTATCTGCGCGATACGAATTATTGTACCTCCAGTGATATATATGAGCTCAAATTGTTATAGGTATAGGTACCTACCTACAGATAAAATAATTGGCACAATATACCAGAATCTAGTTAATGTCATAAAGTATCTGAGCAACGCAGATACCACTCTGTTTAGTTTATCAAGATAACCTTTGCAATTCGCAGTTAAGGTCTAACAATTTAATTACTGTTATGGTATTGTAAATCTAATGCATTGGTGTTAACTTTTATCATAATCTATCTGACCCGATAGACGTCGCTCTGTCAAAATTTAAATTTTATAAAAATCTCAGAAAGAAGCACTTTTAGTTTGACCAAATTTTAACTATTCTAAAACCTTATTATAGGTCCAGACAGAATCAGTATCCAGATTCTATATAGATTATTGTTTCTCAATATTTTAAATTGCTTCTTGTTGAGGTATTTTATTTATTTTAGTAGCTGCATCTTTAAAAGATTCAACGTACGGTGACTGATAAATTATCCGGTTTGTCAAATTAAAGTTATTTTCCGTAATTATTTTGGGCAACAGCCATATGAGGATTACACAACAGCTGTTCTGTCTTACGACTACGCGCAAGGGACAAGACACTCTCTATAGTACATGCGCCGGCGCCTCCGTCTCGGAGTTATGCAAGACGATCCGAGAATCAAAATGCAATAACAATAAATATTTTTATTATTTATCTTTCCGCCACCAATTAAGCTAACTAAAAATTGTTATTATTGTTCCTTTTTTAAGGTGTTCAATAGATAAAGATTTTATCTACAACTAGCTGTGCCCCGCGGTTTAACCCGCATGGGTTTCGGAATTCCCATAGAAACTCCAAAGTAGCCGAATTTTACTTCTTATAACATCAGCTAATTGAGAGCAGTGAAAGTCCCGTCAAAATAGATCCAACCGTTTCGGAGATTCACCCGCGTGAGTTTCTGGATTCCCGCAGGAACTACAAACTTCTTTCATAAAAACCTTTTCCTTACAATAATAAACATAATACAAAAAAGAATTAGTGAAATTGGTCCAGCCGTTCACGCGTGATCCCATGACCAAAGGAAATAGGGATTAATTTTTATATATATAGACTAGCTTTTGCCCACGACTTCATGCGCATGGAAGTCGAAATCAGACATCGAAAAGGTTAAAACTAGTAACAGACGATCCAACTTGGTTGGATCCAACCGCCCGATCACGACCAAATCGGAACGTGTATAGGGTAGTCGGTCCAACATTATTATTATTAATACCGGTTGGACGTGGTCGGCTCGCCGACGCACCCGACAGGCCAACCGTCCAACCAAATTGGTACGTGTGGAGGCAAACGATCCAACCGATGTGTCTCAGTCGCATTCGAAACGCCGCCGAGCGCTGACGAAAAGTAGGAAAAAAGTAAATGATAAGTACTACGTACAACTTACAACTACGTAATACTTATTATTTCGATGTTAAAAACAAACTTAATATACACACCGGCAGAATTAGCGGAACATAAAAAGGCAGAGTATAGAAATAATTACGTATATATATTAAAACAAATAATAATTAGACTTGAAGTAATAAATTAATATACATCTTTTAACACTTTAAAAGTTTGTAATTAAATTATTAAATTTTATTTAAAATAATAATAAAAAAAAAACACTTTTTCTCTAATTTGTGGGCACACAAATAATGTTGCAAATTAAAGATTACTGTGATTTTAACACTAAATAAATGAACGATAAATAACGTGTGTTTCCCCTACGTCATTCAACTTTTATTTGCAACATTGTCTGTGTTCTCACAAACTAGAGATTTTTTTTTTAATTTTGATTACTTTTAATAAAATTTAACTAAAAACTTCTTAAAGTCGATGTTATAAGATGCATATTAGTTTATTACTTCATGCCTGATAATAATTTGTTTTAATATATGTATATACGTAATTATTTCTATACTCTGCCTTTTTATGTTCCGCTAATTCTGCCGGTGTATATATATAAATCACGTGTCACGCTGTTTGTCCGCGATGGACTCCCAAACTACTGAACTAATTTTGATAAAATTTTGTAACCTTTTATAATATGGTCAAACTTAAAAGGTAGGATAGTTTTTATCCCGGAATTCCCGCGGGAACTCCGGAACTAATGCGGGGAACAGTTAATCACTGTGAACTACTGTCACGGGTACAAAGAAGGACATAGAGTACCTACTATTTCCCGGAATTCCTGCGGGAACTCCGAAATTACGGCGGATGAAATCGCGGGGGACAGCTAGTATTATTATAAATAAGTACGACGCGACGACGATGGAGCAAAACTCTGAACGCGACATAACTGTGAAGTTATTAGAACTATATAAAGACTTTCCCTGTTTGTGGGATTTAACAAATAAAGATTACTTGAGAAATCAAGCTTATACAATTTTGTTTGAAAGTTTTAAGAGCAGGCGGCATGACGTCCGTACACTTCTTCAGTGCATAGGCAAATGACGGTTGGATGCCCAACCGTCGGTACGTCTGTAGCAATGTCGGAACGGTTGGCACGACGGCGGTAATTGGGTTGGATCCAACCAAGTTGGAACGTCTGTTACTAGTTTTGAATGACGTGAAATTTCTTCCAAGAAAACACTTTGTTCCATACAAACTTTGCAACCCCTTTTCAGCCTCTTACCGCCGCACTCAGAGTCGACTTTAATGATTACTTAGTTAAGTATAGATTTTTAAAACAAAACTGCCGCAACCAGACAAGTTTAATAAATTAATGTTAATTGGCATTTAACTAGTTAAGTTACATCTCATTAAATGCCAATTAACATTAATTTACTGAACGTCTCTGATTGCGGCAGTTTTGTTTTAAAAATCTATACTTAACTAAGTAATCATTAAAGTCGACTCTGAGTGCGGCCGTTAGAGGTTGAATTTTCAAAAATACTTTCTTATCGGATTCCTACGTCATACAAAAAAATACACCCCCTCCAAGTTTCAGGTCTCTACGATCAGCGGTTTAGGCCATGCGTTGATCCGTCAGTCAGTCATTCAGGACAAAGCATTTTATATGTATAGATATCTTAATTGTCTAATGTCTAATAATAGGCATATAGTGGCGATCATTAAATATTGTAGAGAGGAAATAAAAAATATTACCTACTTACCTATATAGTAGAAGAAGTGAAATATCGATCGGTCGTGATTGATTGATTGTTTAAAAAAACTACTTAAAAAAAATGTAAAAAACAGTTTTTAGGATAGGACACGAGGAGAAGGTTTAGTATTAAAAATGGTTATAACTTGTGAAGTGGTTTTATGCCTAAGATGCGTTAAAACATTCAACTCAGTGCGCTCACGGCTTTCGGAGAGGGAGCACGTTTCTCACGATGAGTGCATGCAGCGTAGGACATTTCGCTACGAAACGGTTTTTTGTGCACACACCTAATTACATCAATGTATTGGAATGGCCCCCTCACAGTCACCAGACGCGAACCCCATAGAAAATCTTTGGGCAGTGATGAAGCTAAGGTTGCGTGGAAAATATACCTACCCACACCGCCGCCGAGCGGAAATTATAAAAGAAATATGGAGGTCATTGTCCTGCGACCACGCGGGAAAATTAGTAGAAAGCATGCCTCAAAGATGACTGGACACCTTATTAGTAAAAAGTGTTCAAATACACATCTATACATATAAAATGCTTTGTCCTGAATGACTGACTGACGGATCAACGCACAGCCTAAACCGCTGATCGTAGAGACCTGAAACTTGGAGGGTGAGTTCTTTGTACGACGTAGGCATCCGATAAGAGCGGATTTTCCGAAATGTTACCCCTAAGGAGATGAAAAAGGGGGACAAAGTTTGTATGGAACAATTCCGTGGGAACTTCGAAATTATCGCTGGTGAAACCACGCGGGACAGCTAGTCATAAATATTAATTATGCTTAGTTTGATTTCTTAGAATCCATTTTTTCAAGTACAACTCACGCGAGTGATACCGCGGGGCACAGCTAGTAGTAAATAATAGAGTATATAAATAGAGTCTGTGGGTTTAAAATTTTTAAAAGATATTTGTATTGGAATTCTTAGGTTTTTGTATTAGGCAAGTCTTTCCAAGTTTGACTCGTATTGCAGTTAATAATCCAACTCAAAATGCGAAAATTCCTTACATGTGGCGCACACAAGTTAGCACCAGTCGGTGTAGGTACTCTCACATCCCCCCCGAATTGGGTCCTCGCCTTGTCGTGGCGGGGGGGCTCTAGTAGCCGTGGACTCGTCACCCACGGTGAAGCTAAGAGGGACCCAGAGGCGGGGCCAGTATAGTCGGCGGCGCCGGTTGAGCTGCTCCCGGCGCTGCCGGCTCGAGGCCACTGGGCCGCCTCTCCGGGTTTTTGGGGGAAACCCGTGTTGAGGCGGCCCGAGTAGGTGGCGCCGTCGCCCTTCGGAGCGGCGGCGCGACTGAGGTGGGCCGCGGTTTCCGAGCACCGCGGCTGTGGGTTAGAGGCCGTGGAGATGGTTTTCCTCTGCGGCCTCGACGGGGCCGCCCCGGTGAATGGCGGCCTGGAGGGGCTTCGGGGGGAGGGGAGTGTTGGCGCGGAGCTAGTCGGCCCTCCTCACCCCCTGCGGCCGTCGTGGTGGGCGGCGGGGCCACTGACCCGACCCGTCGCAGGGGGCCTTGGGCGCCGGTCATGGGCCCGACCGGCGTCCTTTGCACAAGGTCCCCGAGAGGGAGGAGGGCGGCGGTGCGTCGCGTGTTCCGGCGCATCGTCGTCATTCTGAGGGGCACTCGTGCCCCTCGAGGAGGAGCCCGGCAACGGGCTGGCGCCGTCGGGGCTGCGGAGCATGCGAAAGCGATTCCCGCGGCCCCGGCAACAGGCGCGGAGGAGGAACACCCCAGGGTTTTTAGTGGGTAGCATTCCCGCCCTTCTCAGGGCGGGTTGCCCTTTTCAGGGCAGAGTCCCACATAACCATCGCCCCGGCCCGGGGGCGGTGGTATGCATAAAGCATTTTCCCTGGGTTAAAAAAAAAAAAAAAAAAAAAAGGTACTCTCACATCCATTACTCGTTTATATTAGTACCTAGCTGTGCCCTGCGGTTTTACCTGCGTGAATATCGGAATGCCTTCGGAAACTCTTAACATAACTATGAATAGCAGTCCCGAAAAAAAAGGGTAGGTAATAATATAATGTCAGTCGGTCAAGCAAGTTACATGACCACAAACAGACGCACAACTAAAGACTAGACCACAGCGCCTCTACCGGTACCATATTTGGTAGTTTTCTTATAATATACTTATAAGTCGACGTACGTAATTTTAACTGCAGAGCTGTTTTTTCATTCGAATGTGTTTCGATTTCGGTAACTAGCGCCAAGATAAAAAATATTCCAAATATCCAGTCAAAACATAAGTTACGAGCTTCATTCAAATCGATTCAGTGGTTTTATGGTGATGCACGCTTGAACAAACTGACAAACAAAATAAATGCTTTCTTTAATGATCGAAAATAAAATAGAATATAAACAGTAAATTTTCCAAAAATGCTTGAAATATATCCTATTATTCTTTAACCACCAATCTACAAAAAAGGAACCATTATTATTTATAAATGAAAGCAACAAGAGCGAAACCAAAAGTGACTTTAAAAAAAAAATTTAGTTCCGTTTCTAGTTTCGTTAAAAAACCAGACTGCAGGAACCGGATGAAATCCTAATGTGAAGGTTATTTAAGCGGCGGGCGCTTTATGATTCAATGTTAAAACTTAGTTGGTTGATATATTATACTTGTTTAATGATATCCTATACCTACCAAAAATATACCATTCTTGACATTGAACTGTCAAAATATCTGTATCGAGCATCAGCCTGCATGCACCATCTAATCAGAGCAATCGACCTGCCATCCAAAATGACTGCTCTCAGCTTATCGCTGAGTGACTTAAAAGTGACTCAAGGTTTATAGTGGAAGTTTCGTTTGATTGAAAGTTTCAAAGTACTCTAGATGTTATTCTAAAAAATGCCTTTCATTTTCGTTAGTAAAATATGGCATTCAAATTACCTAGTGCAAAGCTAACATTCCTGTAGCCTCTATATCGTTGCTCTATCATTGTAAAGCATCCAGCTATTTTCAGGCATTCTAATTTGTATGTTATCCACTGTGATGAGTTAAATAGGGTCATGCATATTTTATTTTCTATAAAATAGCAAACCTCACTCATGTCTCAGTCTCACTCAGTAGTTTTATTATAATTTATTGAAACCTACCAAACTACGCAATTAAAATTAATGAGTTAAAAGTTCTAAGAAGTAGTAAATAACGTTGTCAGCTCCAAAGCAAGTTTGTCGTTATAGGTAGGTAGGTTCGTTAAATATGTGCAACACCACTAACACATACCCGACAAGCCAAGCTCGCTGCACCTAAGATTTTACATGTAGGTATGTAGGTATAACCAGTGTGCAATAAATTGGTGTAGGACGAGAATTTATATTTTAACACTTGGGTAGGTACGTATATAACGTGCAGTTATTTTATGGTTGAAAAGTTTTTTTTTATTTTCCTATTTCGGGAAAGGCAAAAGATTTATTTTACTGTGGCGTACGTAGCTTAACTTGCCATAGAAAATATAGACTAGGCACTTGCAGTCGCCAGTGTATATCTCCAAAGTGAATTCGTGGACTAGAACAGTTTTAGTACCCAAGTATTTCTCGCAATAGCTTGATAATACCTTATATTATAGAGCTTAATGTCTTAATTATAATGTTTGTAGTCATTGGTCGATTTTTTCCTTCTTGGTTTCATAAACATAAGTTATCTACCTAAAGACAATTAACCAATTTTTCCTATGCAATGCAAATTGCATTGCGCCTGAATTACAAAATAATTGGTCAGAGATAAAATCAATCACAGTAGCGATTAATTGAATGGAAAAACATAGGCAATAGATGAATAAAATCTTTATGACTATACAAGTATATATGTTGAATGTTACTAATGGCACGATATACATTAAGAATACCTACAAAAAAATAGGGTAAAACCAGGATAGGATAGGACTAGGTAACTATCCCATATATGGGATAGATGTCACAAAAAGTAGAGGTCCGTAGAAATCGCTAATACTCCGGAAATTTCAAAGATAATGTCTTTTACATTTAATAAATTTGTAGATAAAGAACCAAAGTACTTGCCAGTTTAAAAAATAAAATATTTTGATTTATGTACTGGGAGATATGAAATGATTTCGAAAAGTGTGGCAACTATCCGGGTTTTACCCTACTTTAGCCCATCGCTGACCGCGCTACCACAGATTACCTACATATTATATTAGTAGACAAGCTGCTGCCGCCGCTGCTGTCGTGGTCGCTGTTCGAAATTTCGAACCTAACCCAGTCAGAGTGGTTTTAGCGTAGTCATATAATCTACTTACTAATATATAAAAAGAAAATTGTTGTTCGTTGAATGGCTCGATCGATGTGAATGCTTCTTATTTGTTGGGTTCGTAATTATTATCAGGTGTAGGTTTGTATTAAAGAAAATTTGGAGTTCCTCCGGGAATTCCGGAACTCACGCGGGTGAAACCGCGGGCACAGCTAGTAATTGATACGCGTATAGACACATTTACTGCGTAGGTATATCGTGCATATGAGTTTTTGAATATGCAGTTAAATATTTCTCTTACATTTTTATTGTTTATTTATAGGTAAAACACTTATGTTCGCACCATTATCTATTATACTAAATGTACATCAACACATTCGGTGGCAGCTTTCACAACATCTTCCACCATTGTTGCGCGGTGCGAAGCATCGTGCAACTCCTCTTGTGTCCGCTTCGTAATTCCCACGTACCTGTTCTGGACATCACAATTAGTGTAACTTCGATGATTGTATGATGTCGCTTTATTCAATAAGTGCTGATGCTAACACATATTATGTGACTTTTACAGGTGACCTTTAATCTACAGGTAGTTTATTATTTGGTTTCTTTTTTGGTTTTCCAAAAATATTTATGCAATAAAACTCATATACATAATATTATTATGTATACAATTGCCTTCTATTTATCATTATTGCTTGCAAATTTTACAAAAGAAAGAACGAAACAATTTTTTTTAATAATATTAACAATAATTTAAGAATTTGGGTAGTGCTTCAACTGATTTAATTTGACAATTGTTTTTCAATAAAATCAAACAAGAAATTGTTATAAGGAGGCGTAAATTAATATTCTGTAGCATTTCCTTAACTGCAGATATGACATTAGGCACAGCGGCGCATCATGGATGCTATGAATTACTGACAGGTTTTAATTTAAATAGAGTTTTAAATGTTATTTGTCTTACCAGAACGTCTGTTTGACATCTTTTTTTATTGACACCAAATATGTCCAATTGGATTAAGATTTAGACTGTGTGTTGGCCAATCAAAAACACATTTACCACTTGCCTGTCAAGGTAGTTTTTAGTAGTGGTCTGAGAGAGTAAGCTGTGTTTTGGATCATCATCTTGCTGAAATGTCTATATTACCGAAAGATAAACATTTGCGATGGCAACACACTTTTTCCGAGTATTGGTCCATGTTGCCTTTTCCTACGTCATAACTATAGAAAAACAACCCCAAATCTTTATGTTTTCACTGCCATGGTCTATCATCCATTAAGTGTATTGGGGTCGAACGCCTTATTCACAAGTCGAAGTACATACTGCTTGCCATCAGAGCATCCTTTTTTTTGTTTCATTAGAAAAATGTACGTACTTCTACTGCTACTCCGTCCAATTTCCATAGGTACTTACTTCCTTGCAAACGCTAGTTGGGCCTGCCTATGGCGTATTGTCAACATGGGTACGTTCTTTGTTACTCTGTCAAATAACTGTGCCTCCACCAAATGTCTTCAAACAGTGACTCCAGAGACTGCCTGGAGGTTGTCTTATCAAAAACTTTTGATCTCATTAGAACCTTTAAACTGGTCCCGCTTAGCGAGGTGAACTATTCTTAAACGTTTCTTGGAGACGTTTTTCTAACTTTAGATTTGAAGTGGTCTGATGTGTATAAAAATGCTTTACAGCCTGGTAAACCATCATTTTTGAACGATATAAATGATATGCAATTTTTTGGTACGATCGATTATGACCACGCATCTTAATTATTATTTCTTTAGAAGCCGAGTCGCAAGAATTTTTTTTTTCGATTGTTTTTGAGAAAAAAATAATTAAAACTATTAAAAACCAATAATGGCATGAACATGCAATAAAATTGTAATGAAGAGCATCGCATTTCATTTTAAAAATAATTAAAAAACAGCAAAACTATAATCGTTCTTAATTATTTGTCCAGCCTTCGAGCTACTCCAATGTTACCAATATTTTATTGTCAACGAATTAACCGGTAAATTAAATATTATTTCCTGTTTTATGACAGATTATATTAGCTTTGTAAACGTTGAAGCTAATGGTATATTCATTATTTTTCAGGAAGGAAGTAAATATATTTTATGAACATTTCAATTTCAATATGAGGTCTATATATAAATCGGTCTTAATTATATGATCACCATTGCATGTAATTGCACCTACATTATGCATCTCTTTGTATACTGCATGCATGCATTAAAAAAAAAATGTACAAGTCCAAAATATGTAATTTCATTATTTACTCATAAAAAAAATACAGTACCAAAAACTTTAGTAGGTACAAACCTCAGAAGAATAACGAAAGCACTGAGGTACAAACTTACCTAAGTCCGTCAAGCCTAGGCAAGAGTTCATGTAGTATGTGTAGGTATAAAAAAAATATTGACGGATAATTTCCTGAGAACCAGTTTAGGTTCTACTACTCCTACTACCTATATAATAGTTTAGATCTACTATAATCTGAGTTAACATTCTTAAATGCCAACAGCTTTGAATACCACTCAATCATGCCAGGAATTTTTAAGTGTCTTAATTACGATGGAAGTAAGAGTAAATCCACTTCTAAAAGTTATTTTTAAATCAATAATATGTCTAAACTCTTCAGAAACGAGGAGCGTATTTGACGATTCGGAATAACTTTTTGTTTTTATTTGCTCTGTTGAAACGTAGATTAAACAACAATTAGCCGAATTTAAACTGGCCGTAGGCAAATTAAGCAGAGCCAGTGATTTTAAATTTATCCACGTATTAAATGAAAGCACGATACGCGAGTGCGATAAGCGAGTTAGCCCGAAGGCCGTGCGTAGAGCGCTGCATGGCTGGCGTGTATTGCGCCGACGCAGCGCTGCAGGCTAGCGGGATGTGCGCAATCGGAATCAGATCAAAATAGCGAATTACAATGTACACTATAAAAATTTTTATAAAAAAAATTTATCATTTAAATAGTAATAGTGTTATTTGGAGTTTAGGTATAGAACTTTTGGCACGGTCTTTGTATGCTTAGGTATTCGCTTTATCTACCTAATTAACTGTTCCTCCGGGGTTCGACGGCGTTAATTCCACAGTTCCCGGAAATTCCAGAATAAGAAGTACCTACCCTAAGACACTCAGGGACACTGTAGTGTTCTATTGGTAAAATAATTTTCAAAATCGGTTCATTAGGTAAATCCAGAGATACCTACAAGCTCACAAACTTTACCTTTTTATAAGTACTAGCTGTCACCTCTTTAATATTGTGATATTTGTGATATTGTTTATTCCGCGGTTTTCCGTTTTATCCGGTCAAATAAAAGCCAGACTCGCGCATCTAGGGTTCCGTTCACACTTCTAGGTAGTATGTAAACAGTTTGTAGTAAACTGGATTGAGGGACCACCTTATCTCTGCCGTTGGAAAACTGTTGCCCGCATACATACATAGTATATAATATACATACGTACGTAGGTAGCAGCCAGTTACCAACTACAAATAAACTTATACCTAATCGCATTTTCTTTTTTGTGATGTAGGTATAAATACACAGGTTCCGGATTTTATCCTTTACTTGTGCTATAGGTAAGACATTTTCAAATTCAAATAATTTATTTCAACATCTTAATGTGATATTATAAACAAAATTATAACTTTAACAAATTTTACCAATATTATATTTATTTAATTAATTGTTCATTTACATATTGCTTCTTGTCAAACTCCACTGCGAAGCAAGGGTCTTTCCCTGGGGGTTCAAAAGGTGCGGGTGCAGCACTCGGGCGCACAGTCCTAGGGGGCGCACTCAAGTCGAGCAGTACATAAAAACCTACTAGTTAATTAATACTAATGCCGTTGCACCGTATCGTATAATTTACTTATTACTGCTTATAGTGCTTATTTCAAAGTAAAAAGTAAATAAAGCCATTGGAAAAAAAATCTGCTACGCCCATGATTACGCAGACCTAACGGCCGCAATCAGAGTCGTATTAATGATTACTTAATTTTAAGTAAAGTTTTTTTAAACAAAATTTCAGCTTGATACCGTTACGCGTTACGAAGAAAAAGGCCTTGATAGACGGACGACGACGTGATAGGGTTTCTTTTTTTTATTTGTACCCTAAAAATTAACCACGTGTAGACCTACACACTCAAGAAGTGAAACAAAGAAACCGTGAGATTATACGGTGATAAACTGGTACTGGTTACCTATACCTACTGTAGAGTGGCTGTCATTTAAGCCATATAAACATGTGGTTTACCACAACTATAGTTAATCAGGTAGAAAAATATATTTTTCACTTCAGTAGCTCAAACATGTAGGTTTTGCTGCCTGAAAGTAACTTTTTAATTTTTGTTTTCAGAAAACCGCGAATATCTTATTCAGCCTTGGGTTAATCATACAATTCGAAACATTTACACTCTATATTCTTTCCCGCCATTAGAAAGAGAGAGAGAGATAAAGACCAGTCCTTTCGAAGTTCCGATTTTGAATTCGACCTCAAAGTCAAACACGTTCGGAAAGTACTAACTAAAGAAATTTAGCAAAAAGATAATTATGTCTTTTAATGTAATTTATTGAATTTTTAACTTATTGTTGTATTTAAACGAAAATAAGTATTTACTGCAAATAAAACTGATATTTAACCGGTAAATAAATATTATCTCCTAAAGTGTTCTCGCTGCTGAAGTGAAAAGTTATGTGTGTTACACGAGAGCAAAGTTTTTTGCATCGCGTGCCTTTGAATCCCTCGCCACACTCAGGATTCAACTTACGCTACGCTCGCTACGCTCGTGATTCAATCATTGAATCCTTCGCTTGCTCAGGATTCAAAATCAGCACTCGCAGCAAAATATGACTTTGCTCTCTTGTTGCACAAATAACTATTTCACCTCTCATGCTCTGAAAGTGCTTATTTGTGCAGGATATAGACTGCACAAAATCGAATTTTGTGCACAAGTGCATTAACGTATCTACTCATAAATGTATCTATATTAGGGCAAAGAAAATGTGTTATACTACTGTTTTATTTCCTCGCAATAGAAGTGAAAAGCAGAGTTTATAACTCGTCCACAAAACCATTTTATAAAAAAAGTAGTAGTAATAGTAGTAAAAATAGTTCATTTTATAAAAAAAGTAGAAGTAATAGTAGTAGTAGTAATAAAAATAGTTCGTTTTGTGCACTTGTTGTAAAATCTACTATTACCATTGATTTACTACTACTATTACGAGTAAAGAAGTTTCGCTTCAAAATTTATTCTAAAATGAATGCATTTTTTAATTGCAGCGGAGAACTCAGCGCTAGAAGTGGATAAATACCTGAACTACTTCCATCCATCCATAGTTTAATAAAATATAAAGATCAAAAGAGTCGGAAGTCGGAACCGTCTGTGACCAATTAAAATTTCGTAAACAACTGTAGGTAATTTTACTACGCTTATTATGATAATGAGCACAGTTGCATCAGCATAACTTTAGTTTTTCAATTGACTATAATCCTACCTATACAGGTGAGTACATAAACGAGAATGTGAGATTTTTTGTTTGTTTGTTACGCTTTCACGCCTTAACTACTCAACCAATCATAAAAAAATTGCATACACGTTACCAGGTTAACAGAGAAAGACACTGAGCACTTTTTATACCGGAATTTTCTCCGAAATTTACGCGATTGAAACTGAAGGCAACAGCTAGCTATATTGTGTAATAATCACTACATAATTTTTTTTCAATTTCAAAATATCTTTATTCAGTATAAACAATACATATTGGTACAGACACCAGTGTACATTAAACTTATCCTGGCGGTACTAAGATTGTAATACAAAAATGTTCCTTCAAGCACGTCGGCTTATTTAAAACTTAAATCAATGAATGATAATAAAATAGTTAAATAAAATTAAATGGTTAAGTAATTATGTAGTTATTATTATAAACTATCAATCAAATCAATAAATCACTACATAGTATAAAACAAAGTCGCTTTCCGCTGTCTGTCTGTCCTTATGTACTAAGTGAGTCTAATCCGACTAATATTAGGTATAAAAGTGAAAGTATGGATGTTTGGATGTTTGTTACTTAATCACGCAAAAACGGCTGAACGGATTTGGATGAAATTCGGCATGCACGTTGTCAGGGGTACAGAGAAGGACATAGGGTACTTTTTATCCCAGAATTACCGCAGGTGAAACAGTTAGTAAATAATAAATAATTAATTGAGATTTTTTTTACTTAGTGTTGATCCGCTCATTCAGCAAATATTGTTTGTTACAAGAGCATAATGAATAGTTTTTGCATGTATATAACGGATTGATCCTAATAAATACCTACTTAGGTACATGAGCTGAATGGCGCACATAAAAATGCCTACGCATCCCATTCCTCAGTAATACAGTTTAACTTATCGAAATGAGTACATCTGAGATAGGTATCATCACCTTGTGCTAGTTGAGCAAGCCAGTACTTGGTAAAATTTTCAATGAAGATCACTGTAATGCTGTGTTTAACATACCTACTTGAATAGTTTTTAGGGTGGGTGTTCGTTTCTAAGCAAGCATGGCGTGTCGACATCATTGCGGCTGTGCGAGCATAGTATAAAATAAAGTAGATCGGTAGGAGGTATATCCGTGTCTTGTGGTTAAACTTAAGACGATTTCGTATGTTAAATATGGCATAGATTTCTGTAAATACAAATAATTAATAGAAATGCGCTGTAGATATGTTATAGCTTCTGGTTTTTTCTTTGGACAGTAACGCATAAAATTTGAAAATAAGAAGGATTGTCTGTTTTCGGTAGGTACGTACCTATTACTGTATTAGGTAGCAAATGTTATTTTAAATTGAAATGCTAAAGGATAATATTCCAAATTTCATCAAAATTGTTTATGCGGAAACTTTAGAATAGAATAGAATTACCTACATTTATTTCTGCACAACACACAAGAATAAAAAAACAAACATTATACTGCGACGTTGCATCCTCGAGATTTATTAGAGATGTTTTACTATGTAGTCCATTCTTCAATGTACTAGCATCGCACACAATTATTTAGAGCTATAAAGGAGAATCAAAAATAAAAAGATATTCAATTGACTACTGTGTACCCCTCCTCCCCGCCCCACCCGGCGTAGCGCCTGCGTTGCCGCACGCCGCCGTGCCAGCTCATTCGTTTTTTGTGTGCCGGCATCGCCACTACTAAATAGGTTTTTTGTAATCTTGAGCTAAAATACTTTTTATTCTACCTACAAAAAATAATAAAATAATGTGAAGTTAAAGGTTAACTATGGGTAAACGTACAAACAAAGAGAAAGAAGCGAATATCTCAAAACGACTACAACGCATTGAGCTTTACCTTCGTCAGTCCCTGTGCATCAGACATGCGATGGTAAGTCGTTGTTTACTCACCTTTAGGTGTCACATTATTATAATTCAATTAATAAACAAATAAATGGAAAGCTTTGATAATATGCATTCATCGTAAAATTACCCACCTTTGGGTGTTCTTGAACCATCGTTTTAACGAGTATAGCCATAATAAAAGCACAGCTAATGTAACATTGCTAGCATACCCACTTTTTATTTCATTTTATGCTTTATTATGCTTTTATTTACGTATTCTTGCTTCTATTTACGTGCCTGTTATTTATGTACTGCTACTATTTACGTGATCATGGTTGATAACAAGATACTCTGACGAAAGAATGGAATATGGCTATTTTTCCTGATGCAATCATGGCTAAGCTATACTACTTGACGTGTTCATGATAGATAGCTTCATCCGTCTCGTGTCGTAACGTGATTACGCCCAAAGACGTTAAAATATTCGAGTGCCTCAACAGCTTGTGCACTACATTTCCAGGATCGTGTCGACTCTAAGCCATACTACTTGACGTGTTCATGATAGATAGCTTCATCCGTCTCGCGTCGTAACGTGCTTACGCCCAAAGACGTTAAAATATTCGAGTGCCTCAACAGCTTGTGCACTACATTTCCAGGATCGTGTCGACTCTAAGCTATACTACTTGACGTGTTCATGATAGATAGCTTCATCCGTCTCGCGTCGTAACGTGCTTACGCCCAAAGACGTTAAAATATTCGAGTGCCTCAACAGCTTGTGCACTACATTTCCAGGATCGTGTCGACTCTAAGCTATACTACTTGACGTGTTCATGATAGATAGCTTCATCCGTCTTGCGTCGTAACGTGCTTACGCCCAAAGACGTTAAAATATTAGAGTGCCTCAACAGCTTGTGCACTACATTTCCAGGATCGTGTCGACTCTAAGCTATACTACTTGACGTGTTCATGATAGATAGCTTCATCTGTCTCGTGTAGTAACGTGATTACGCCCAAAGACGTTAAAATATTTGAGTGCCTCAACAGTTTGTGCACTATATTACCAGGCTCTCGCGATCGAAATGAGCACCGCTTAAAGTCCAGATCACCCTTAAAGTACCTTCCAAGGTCAACTTCATGTCGCGGTGATTAAACAAGTGCACCCTTACACGAACGATCTGGTTCGAGATTTCTTTCCATAGAAGAGAATTGGGCCTTCGGAGATGAAAACCGAAGTGAACAGCGAAAGGTTCACTCCCTGAAATAACTCAGAAGGAGATGACAGTGCTACTAGCAACTGAACAACCAGACGCAAGCACTAGTATGGTAATTGAGGATACCTTACCTCGAAAAATCCTAAAATCCCTTGGTGATCAAAGAAGTGTTTGGCCATTCCCGACAAGATCTCTAAACGTTGGGGATGGCTTCTAGTAGACGGCCTTACATAAGAAGAAAAACAGGATTTGCTATATAAAAGACAAAAAATTCATTATTATACGTAACGAACGTATAACGTCAGTAACGACCAAACCATACAAACCGTAATAACTGAGGTAGTATCCCACGCAGGTAGATTATATCGTCTACATCTACTAAAAAGCAATTCGTGTATATATATATACATTAGCTGTGTCCCGCGGTTTCAACCGCGTTAATTTAAGAAAAATTCTTTACTGATGCAAAATATATTCCATAACTACATGATTTTTGCGTAACTTTAACCGTTCAAGTAGCGTAACGGAATATTTTTTCCGTTCTTTGTAACATTTTTCATTGCTGCTCCGCTCTTATTGATCTTAGCGGGATCATATTATGTATTTGTATAGCTTTTCTCGATAAATGGGCTATCTAACACTGAAAAAATGTTTCAAATGGGACCAGTAGTTGCTGAGATTGGCGCGTTCAAACACACAAACAAACTCTTCAGTTTTATAATAATTATTAGTATGGAATCTGTGGTATAGATACATATTATACTTATAATCTGAATCTCGGACGCGACTCCAAAGATTTTCATGAAATTTAGTATGCAGGGTTGTTTTATCTGTGTTTTCAGGCAATGAAAAATGAGTGTTTGGTACTGCTTTTTCTACTTAACGACAGATAGCACTACGAGCGAAGCTCGGTCACCTATAGATATTTTTAGTATGAGTATGCGATATACTCATACATATAGAGAGTATGATCAATTATAGATGATTTAGTCGTTTTAGATGTAGTTGTTATATACCTAATTATGTAAGGAGCTTTAAAATTCCTTTTGATCGCACTGTATTCCAGTTTACGGTCCCCGAATACAACACCTTAAGCTCTACTAAAAGTTACCACCTAAATATTGCAATATCTAATCCACTAAGTTATACAGTCATTGCAGTGCATTGCATTTTCAACACTCAAAAGTTCACTTTATTCTTAACTAGCTGTCCCGCGCGGTTTCAACCGTGATGGTTTTGGAGTTCCCGCGGCAATTCCGGATTAAAATATAGCCTATGTTACTCAAGAATAATGTAGCTTTCTAATGGTGAAAGAATTTTTGAAATCGGTCCAGTAGTTTTTGAGTTAAATCGTAACAAACAAACCAAAAATCAAATCTTTCCTCTTTATAATATTAGTATAGACTAGCTGTTCCCTGCGGTTTCACCCGCGTTGGTTTCACAGACCTCGCGGGAATTCCGGAATAAAGGGTGCCCTGTGTGTTATTCTGATGTATAAGCTATGTTAATGTGAATTTCATTATAATCCATTCAGTGGTATTTGCGTGAAAGAGTTGCAAACACACACTCTCGCTTTTTTAATATTGGTAAGAATTTCAAACGAGTTAACGAGAGTTAACGAGTTTATCAAGTCAAATCAGTTCAAAATGGAAGACCTACGGACTATTACGATACTTGTGTTTTAAAAACCGCTTATGGCGACCATAGACCTAAAAGAAGCATATTTATTGGTTTTCAAACAGAAAAATACTGCCATTAGACAAACAATCCAAGCTGTTGGAGAGAGTTTTAAACAGTTTTAAAATCATGCCAGGCAGGTACTTCCCTTGAATCAGTTTTTTCATGGTGGATTAATAATAAAATATTAGGCATTCAAAAAACAAAACTCGTAAGAACCGTTAACACTTTGGAAATATTCTCCGCTGCCTCTCCAACAGGTTGGGGTGTACCTATCGTGCATCGGTGAACATCGGTTTATGGTCTAATGTGCTTTGCAAAGTTTCCGACAGATCAGGAGACGCGAGGGAAGACTTCTTTTGATCTTCACGTCGCGTCGTACATAAATTTAGGAAACAACCGCGAAGCCGATGTGGAGTCTTGACATAGTATATTGACTGATATTTTATTTATTTACAGTAAATGTACTTTTTTCCGTTCAAAATTTTTTAAAGGTGTTAAAAAACCTTTGTCGGATACCGAGTGGAGTTTGACTCATTCAGTCTTAAAATTGATCATCGATATTAATTTTGCTTTGCTTCCAAAGCCAAAGAAAAGCCCACTTTATTTATCTCGGCATATCTACAGACGTTTTAACGCACTCATGGTAGATTGGAGTATCTAGTACTTCCGTTACGATTTTTTTTTTCCCCTCTCTTCTCTCTCTTCAAATGCTTAAGAAAATTAAAAAAAAAAAAAAAAAAATAAGCTACCGATAGAGCATCAGGCACAATGATAGTTCTAAACCGGCCAAGTAAACCTTGGTTACGCCTCTTCCTGAAATAATATTGATTGCTTTATCGCTGATATACCTATATCTTTAAATTTTTCAATATAACAAATTAGTACCCAAAAGAGAGCCTTCCGCTCGAAAAACTAACCAAGAAACGAATAGCTCTACTTGCGTTGTCGACTGCACAACGTGCAGAGACGCTGTCCTTGATCTGCTTAACCAACTGAAAGTCAATACCTCTAATGGAAAAAAAAAAAAAACTTACTAAATACAGAAAATTATTGACCACGAAACGACCTATTCACAATGCTTTAACTCACAATGCCTTAACTTTATCCCACTGTATCCCATAAATGAGGATAGACTCTTTGCAGAAGCAGCTTACAATAATGACTCTGATTAATAAACATTTATATAAATACAAGATAAACAAAATATATAAATATTTTGTAAAATTATGGGGTAGAAAACTGGCAATTAGTTCCAACCTAGAGGGCGCCAAATGTTTGTTACACAAGATCTGTCAATCTACATAGAAACTGAGTGTATTTTTGTTGTTTTCACTAGTTAATTAAATTATGGGACGCTGTTGTAGCTTTTGATTGTGAGGAAATAGGTGTACACCAATTCCCAAGTGGTTTAACATTAAGGAAAGAGTGATAAATAAATCAAGGGATTTTTTGAGGTTATGTAGGAAACATTTTAAAGAAACTGATTGTGAGACCACGTCTAGAACATACATATACATCACGAAACTAATTTAAAGACTTAACAAAGCTAAACTAGTGCTTAGAAATTCAAAAAGCCAATAATCAGTTGTTTTAAAAGTGTTTTGACAGGTAACAAACACACAGCGCCCTCTGCTTAAAAGCTTTGCATTTTCTTCCCGATTCGTACAAGTCTAATTATATTTTTTCTCTACTCGTGTTCGCTGATTTAACTTGGTTTATCATCGTTCTTCTTTCCCTATCTTTTACCTATTTCATGGTGAGCGCTAAACATCTACATAGTAAAACATCTCTAATAAATCTCGAGGATGCAACGTCGCAGTATAATTGATGGTTAAACAAACTTACCTAGTGATGTTTGACCATAATTATACGAGACGTTGCATCCGAAGAGATTTATTACCCTCCCTGCCCATAGGTTTCGTTAAAAACTTATACATCTATAAGTATTAACGTTACCCCATGCCATGAAATAGGTGCTCTGAAAAAATGAGCTGGCACGGCGGCGTGCGGCAACGCAGGCGCTACGCCGGGTGGGGCGGGGAGGAGGGGTACACAGTAGTCAATTGAATATCTTTTTATTTTTGATTCTCCTTTATAGCTCTAAATAATTGTGTGCGATGCTAGTACATTGAAGAATGGACTACATAGTAAAACATCTCTAATAAATCTCTTCGGATGCAACGTCTCGTATAATTATGGTCAAACATCACTAGGTAAGTTTGTTTAACCATCAATTAAATAAGTGTCTAATCTAAACCCAAGTTATCTTGCATGCTCTGCCGAAACTCGAAAGGGACACCAACTCAGATATTAGCAGAAAATAATAGGTATAAAATATAGATGAGATTATAGACAAGAGTCTGCGAAGAAGAAATTTTTACACCTCAACGATACGATTATGGTACATAATCATGCGCGTGCATTGTGCACAGACAAAGTCGGCCCTAGTAAGTACTCTGAACAAAGAAATTTGAAAGAAAAATGGTAAAAGAGCAAGCTCGAAGCTCGAGCTGACTCGAAGACGGTTGGACCAATTTCAAAAATTCAAACAAGTCCAAGTTGGTCCCATTGCTACCAAGTCGGAATCTAATGATGAGATCTTTAAGAAATCGAGGGAGCCCTTCAAAAGTTATAGGCACATCTATGTATAGCGATTTGGGTATTTTTTATAATAAATCGTTCATTTGCTTTCGGAAACCAAAATTTTAAGAAGTATAACTTATGATGAAGACCACTGATGGTCATCGGAACTATGCCATAATAAGTATTTCACGGGTTTCACTGGTTAACTTTAATATGGTTTCTAAACAATTTATGCTCGTTACAATGCATATGGCGAAGTGGAATAGTGGAAATGATGGTGAAGTACGATGAGAACTCCTCAATAATTAACGTCCCTGCATCGGGATAAGCAATATTTTGTAAAAGGTGATGAGCAGTTGACATTAGTTCATTTAGATAAATTACAAACAGACTCATTTAAAAGCGAGAAATAAACAAAATTTTAACAAAAAGATTAAAACTGACTTCTAAAAACACAAAACTTAAAAGCTTAAAATAACAAAATACCGATTTAATCACAAACACAAAAATACAGGTAATATTTGTATGGTTTGTGCTACCACTAATCGGTTTAATTCGGTCTCTTATATTCCCAATTTTTCTATACGGAGTAGAAACTTGGACGATACGAGCCCGAGAAAGACAAAGGATAGAAGCATTTGAAATATAGTGCTGGAGGCGTATGTTACGGATACCCTGGACAGCCAAGCGCACCAATGCATCGATTCTTTCACAGCTTCGTCTCCGCACCCACCTCCCTACAATCTCTGTCAACAGATAATTCTTGCATATTTCGGCCACATAATAAGGAAGGGAGATGAGAGCCTTGAAAAGCTGATTGTAGTTGGGAACACTGAAGGCAAACGAGCCCGCGGACGGTCCCCTACCAGATGGAGCGATCATGTGAAAGGCCCACCCTCGACTCAGTTCTGCTCGGTTGTCAGAGGGGCAATGGACAGGCACCGCTGGAGGCAGATCGTGAGATGCGTCGCGGCACCAGCATCCTCAATCGACGATGACCACGATCCTCAGTCATGAGAGAGCGACTAGAGTGAGAGAGACGTTTTAAAGTCGGTGACAAGCCCAATATGGACCAAGTCAACTCCCGCTACGAGCTCTTCGTGAGCAGAACAACCCAAGTGGGCAGGCACAAGCGGGCTTGACGTACGTAATTACGTGTATTTTGTCTTTTGGAATAAATCGGTATTTTGTTATTTTTAGCTTTTTAGTTTTGTGTTTTTGGAAGTCGGTTTTAATTTTTTTGTCAAAATTTTATTTTCCAAAGCCTATAAAATAATTTACTCGGTGACCCCCCAAATTAAGAGCTGGGCACGCGCGCGCGTGTAGGTACATAACGTGCACCGTAAATGCAAACGAGAAAACTTCATACCAATAAGGAAAAGGATCAAGCTATAAATCTCTTTTCAATGGTACATTATCGCTTATAACACGTTTCTTCAAGGCCAACATAAAATGCCTAATTGAGCAATATTTGAAACCTTATCGACAGAATAAATTATTCGTAATTAATGACCATTTGACAGTTCAATTGGTTGGAGATTTTTTTTGCACTTAGGAACTGGTTGAGAGTTAAAGGAATTACCTCAATACCTAACTCCCTTTTAACATTATGTCGTTTCGTGACTTCAGGGCATGGATTTATTCTAGATATTAGTTTAAACTAATACTTAACTATCCCAAGTAGGTAACTACTTATAATCGTACCATTTATCTGTACTTAACAGTTTACTAAAGTCCATTTGTGCTGCAGTTACTAAAATGTAAATTTATACATATAGTGCCTACTTAGTACTTACACAGATATTTAGAAGTACCTAATTAGCATTTTTTAAATTTATTTGATAGTCTTAGCTAAAATTCACTTTATTCAATAAAAAAAATAAGTATCTATAATATACAACTTAATATATAAAAATCACGTGTCACGTTGTTTGTCCGCGATGGACTCCGAAACTATTGAACGGATTTTGATAAAATTTTGTAACCATTTATAATATTATCCAACTTAAAAGATAGGATAGTTTTTATCCCGGAATTCCCGCGGGAACTCCGGAATTGATGCGGGGAACTGCTTATCACCGTAAACTACAGCACTTTTTTCCCGGAATTCCCGCGGGAACTTCGAAATTACCGCGGATGAAATCGCACGGGATAGTATTTCATATATATTTGATACGATGATAGGTTATTATTACAAGCTTCGCCTAGTATGGGGCCAGATGGCGTGGTGTCCATTTTAATATATTTTTTTATTCGATGCACCATATAACTAAAACTTAAGATCTACGTATAGGTACATGTTATAAAATCTATAAAAGAAAACCTAACAAAGTAATGACAACCTCTGGTCATTTAAGATTTGAGCTTGATTAATCTTAGGGCGCTTGTGACAGCTTTTATTTGAAATGTTCATAGCAGTTTGCATCACTGATTGTTTTCATATTGATACAATCTACGACAAAACTAGTTCATTCATAACCGCACTGTCAAAACCACGTTTGTATTGGATGTCGTGTCACGGTCTCGCGTGGCCGCGCGTGTTGATTTTATGAATCGATAATCTTAACACTTGTATGTAATTTATCTAACGACATAAATGTTTATCTACATAACAAAGCATAAAGGTTACGGCTGTGACTGTCACGAAATCATTATCTATTTAAATGCAAATTTAGATAAGTAAAAGAAAAGGTTTTCCGAGTAAAAATTCCTATTGGCTCACTATGGTCACCATTTGCTGAGGAAAAAGGAAGATCAGGGGCGTTCTCCTAGGTTACTTAAGCTAAATGTATTTGAATAGGGTTTTGCAGGAAAACTGCACTGTAGGGTTAAGTTTACCTATGTTTGATGCGCTTAGTCATTGGGATGGGTGTAGGGTTGCCAGGTCACCAAACCTAATAGCCGGACAGACCAGCCAGTTTGGCCGGAAATTTGGGTGAACAAGTCGGACACCCTTCATTATTGTGGATTTTGTGTCTCAGTATTAATAGGTACCACAAAAAAATTGTATGTAAAATAAAGCTTTTTTATTATTACCGTAAATCTTGTTAAATTCTAATGAAATATAAATAAAATGAAATGCCAAATCAGTCTAGTACTTAAAGTCATCAGTCAAAATTTAATTCTATTTAAACAATTGACATATCAATATTTTTACTTTTCTTCTTATTTAAAATTAAGTAGGTACCTAATAATTAAAACGACTCTGCGGCCACAAAAAGGCCACCCTCGGCGCTCGCTCGTTTGCGAAATGTAAAAAGCCTAACAAAAGCCGGACTAGCCGGACACCGTTTATTTTGGCCGGACACACAATCAAAAAGCCTATGTCCGGCTTTATCCGGACGCCTGGCAACCCTAGATGGGTGTATAACGGCCGCGCTCAGAGTTGTAAATTTATTTAAATGCCAATTAAATTTAATTTAATGAACGTCCCTGAGTGCGGCAGCTTTTTTTAATCTTAATTTAAAATTAAGTACCTAATCATTAAAACGACGCTGCGGCCGCAATTTGTCTATAATACGGACTACTGTATGGTCGTCGATTGTTACCTAACATAAGGAAAAGTATCATCTTTGAGGCTGCAGAAATGAGAAGTATAAGTGTTACCTCGACGGAGCAAGTGACTTTTTAACCAAGTACTTTTAAAAAAAATGGAAGAAATAGGAAACTAAATAATAATAATGGGCATACCGAGGGAGGGCAGGGAGGGGCAGCTGCCCCCCCTGGATCTTGTTAACGTCCCTACTAAATATCTACTTTTGTCGATAAAAGTTTACTCTACTTTAGTGAATTTATTTAATTTTGACATAAAATGTAAATGTAATTTTTAAAGAGAGAATAAAATATCATATCATCATATCATATCAAAGTTAAGAAAAAGAGCTTTTTGCCATTTGCAATACTATACAGAGGTATAAATTTAACTTTAAAAATAGCTATTTTACATAATATAATTAAAGGACTTATCTAAAAAAATACCTCTTTTATTTATGATTATTTGACTAGGAGCTTAGAAAAAATCTGATCTGCACCCCCCCTGGTCCAGAACCAATCTGATTTGCGAGGAGGGGTCCTGGCCTGGGTACACCCATCATAAAGTTATTAAAGACATCTTCACATTTTATTTGGTGTAACATTCATTTAGGAAGATGAAAAAATGGCCTATAGGTATGTACATAACTTTAATTAGTTTCCTTTAACTTTAAGTAAGTTTATACGAAATCTGTAACGATATTAATTATTAGAAATGAAGGTACATAATATGTACATTTAGGTACATAATTTTATAATTTCCCTGGCATATTGTGATTTAAGTAATGTAATTCCATTAACATCGTTCGCAAATCAGGCTGACAAACACAGTGCAAATAAGTTCTAAGTGTAGGTTTATGACTTTTTGCTTTCCAATACTAATGAGCAACATTAACTTTGTCTCGTTGCATTCTTTGTGTTTAACATGTTATTGCGAAAATGAGAACACTGACCTCTGTGACTACTAAACATGGACAAAACTAGTCCTTACTGTACTGTTCAATACTTTCTTAACCGTCCGTAGTTTGACCAAATGTTTGTATTTGTAAATAAATCTCTTTTACCGCGTCACACTATTGCCGTGGTTTACCTTCGAAATGAGGATTTGTTTAACAAGTTTGTAGCTTCCTTCCTTTTTTCTATTGACAATGTAAATAATATAGTTACTGTAAAATATAAGTATTAAAATGGGTCCAGCCCAAAAAAATAGCAAGTCCCTTTCACCTAGATGAATGGATAAATAATTGCTGTTGACTTGCTGCAATAATTTATAGGTATAATAGTTTAGGTTTGTTGGTGTTAAATTCAGACCCCTCTTTCCCAGTGGGCAGTTTAGGCAAGTGCCCCGCGATCGATAGGGGCCCCCCTCAGATCAAACAAAAAGTCCCTAGTCCCTGTCAGATCACCAAACGATAACCAATAGTTGTTACCAAAAAACTCATATCAATCCTTCTCCAAATTAAAAAGAATTAAAAATGAATTGATGTCTGATTTATCTGTCATGAAGTCGTCAATTTTGTAGTAACATTTCATAATTAAGAAAGATTTCAGTCGTTTTGCAAAAAATTTGTCATGTGTTGTGTTTTTTATGTCGTCCGGGATTTTATTATAAATCATTATTCCTCTGTAGTATGGACCTTTTTTATTTTGCCTAACAAATGTAGCAACTTCAAGGATGTATATGGAAGGGAGTGTCAAGATTTTTTCTTTTGTGAAATATGGTTTACAGCTGTCTCTTTGGTTTATATTTACTATGATCCTTAGGCATTTCTTCTGCAACATGAATGGGTCTGGAGCGTCCGTGCTGTGTTCTTACAAAATTAAACCATATCGTAATCAGGAATATGCTTACGCATAGTAGACAGCTAGTGCGTAAGGTATTCCTCTTTATCACGCTTAGTGCATATAATACAAACTGTGACATTTTTCGTTTAATTTTGTCTACATGTGTCTTCCAGTTGATGAACGAATCTATGGTGACACCGAGTAGACTGTATAATTTTGGTTTTCTTTTTATTGATTTCCAAGTTATGTTCGTGTAGCCATTGTTTTATTAAGTTAAGTGAGTTTGTTATGCAGTAGTAGACAGTAGTAGTTGTAGGGAAACGTCATCGGCAAATTGTATCTACGCACATTGGGTTTGTGATATTTGGTAAATCATTGATGTACGCCAGGAAGAGCACACATCCCATAACACTTCATTGTGGAATGGACCTGGTTACAATTGTCGACTACTACTGTTATTGTTACTACTGAAAATAGATAAATATAAATAATTTATAAAAGTCGGTCGCCTTTATAGCCCTTTAATTATCATAGATTTGGTATTAGATATCTATAATAAAATGTGATTTAAGTCATAAATGTGATATTATGATCATATTATGACGATAATATATCGATTAAATACCTACTTAAGTAAACCGACCATATGCTTATAAATAGTTATTGTTGTTATAACGATATGAACTTAATGTTCGATAAAGATATGTATGTTTACAAAACATAATATTATGTCTCCAGTGAAACTCATTTGGTATATAGAGCCGATCGCAACTTTAGATAGTTCTAAACACGGGTAGGTAGGTAGGTAAGTTGCACAGAAATCGTGAATTGAAATACTTGCCCTAAGGCCGGGCACGTTGTTGATTGATTCCTTGCATTAACATTACACACGATTGAAACAAATATAGTAGGTATTAGGTAGGTATAGGCGAGTAGATACCCAGACATTCCCTTACGTTCTAAGTAACGTGAAATAACGATTTAGTTCCCAAGTTTTCTATGCGTTAACGATTATAGATTGTCAACTTAACTATAAGGGGGCAGTTCCTCGCGACTTCGCCCGTGTGCATTTCAGGATTCCCTTGAGGGTTACGGCCTACGGGAAGAAAGTATCATATTAATTCTGTGCAGATTGCGGAACATAATATCCTATCTGTGCGCTAAGTTTCATCCAAATAAAATTGTTGATTTCCTTCAACGTATTTTTTCTTTAAATTTTTTGTTGTTGTCACCATGTATCTATCCAGGTTTTTTTTTAGTTTTTTTACATAATATTATGTATATCTACCTATGTTTTCACTTTTCAGGTACTTATTTGTTCATTATGAGTAGATACCTAGATACCTACAATTTTTATAATTTTTTTTTATAATCAATCGTAAAAATAAGAGAGCGGCAAATTTGGGTGCTAGTGAGGTCACTACGCCACTCTACGCTACTCTACGCCACTGCCTTCCTGTTTTTCCTTACCCACCCATTTTTTTACTACCAATGTTTTAAGATACACCAAATTACATTCTGGGGGATTGAATAAATTGGGACAATGAGTAGGAGTTATTCACGAAAAATTGTTTCTATAGCATATTTCGATTAATACCTATCTATAAGTACTTGTACAATGTACATAGAGTGGTTGAGGCAGTTTACTTAAGTTGTGCTTATGTAGGTACAGGCCGTAGGCGCCGCGCTCATATGTGTGGTGTTCATTGAATCAAAGATTGTAACACGATACTATTAATTCGATGTATTTAGGTACACGGTATGACACTACTTAGTATACTGCGGCGAAACTTAAGTGCCGATCACAGTTGATACATTTATTAGACGGATTAGGCGGTTCATTTTGCATAACCATTTTAAGTAGATACCTATTAGATACTCATATAAATCAATAAGTTGCCTTAGGTGCATGATACATGAAGATATTAAATGTCTAACTCGCAATTCGCCGCGGTTTCGCCCGCAGGTGAATTTCAAGAGAACTGCCTAATGAATCGATTGTGAAAACGATTTCACTAATAAAAAGTATTCCCGAGTGACATAGGATAGGTACTTTTTATTCGAGTACCGAAAATTACGCAGGTGAAACAGCTAGACTAAGTAGAGCTATATAAGAAAGATATTTTCAAGACCCAATGTTACTATACCACGACTGCGTTTCTCAACAAAAGGACTCTACTTTGTAATCTATATTAAATTGATTATGCGATAAAGTAAAACATGCAGCGAAATAAAAATTGGGTAAGAAGTGGTTACGACAGCTCATGATCAGCACTAGTTAATTATTGTGTTTCTTTCTGCTCGACCTACTTACTTGTCGGATTTTCCACTTGATAAAAATTATAACAGTTATTTTTCACATTAACACTAGGTAAGTAGTTGGTTACTTAAATTTTAATTGATGTTAAAATTGTAATGAATAGGTATGATTAGACTCATCTCAGACTCATTCAACAAACAACATAAGAGCCCATGCCAGTGTACAATGACAGGTAGAGATGTTTAACTTCCAAATGCTCCACTTTCTGCCATTTATATTAGGATGTTTGCATACACCCTAGTCGGTTACGAATATCTGCATAATTATGTTTACGTATATAGCTTAGGTAATAGGTAGAGAGTTTAGAATAAGAGCGAGTCCATCAAAGTCCGAGCTCATTATAATAATTATGTTCACCTCTTTAGATGTACGATGTCCTTAAATCGATCAGTCTGTATGCATCGGCATCGGGCTAAGAACTCCCTCCTTCTAACAAAGATTTTATTCGTTTAACAAACATAAATTGGAGGTCAGATTGTTTATCTTTCCTTTTGTCGTTTGCGAATCTATTGTAAATAGTTGCTACAAGTGCATATATGGACGTACTAACGTCCGGTATCCAGACTTTCTGCTCAGCAATGATGTAACGTCTCAGTGTAGGTAGTTGTGGTAGATATACCTAGTGTTTTTTAATTTTTCTCGAGAAGTAGGTATTTTTTAGCTTTTATATTAGCTTAGCCCTCGTATTAGGTCTAGGTAGGTGGGTACTTATCTAGTATTGCACGTAGGTACAGGCATCAACGTTCGGGTTTGTTTGCAATTGTCTGTGGAACGACAGATCACTCAACGAGACCGCTCTTTCGTAACGCCGACGAGACGTTGACATGGTACCTACCTATTGCGAATAAGATCAGCTTTCCAAACGGCTGTCGGACATGAAATTGAATCATTCATTGTTAGTATCGATGTCTCCGTGCCCTGACTAATGTAAATGTTCCGCAGTAGGTAACAAATCTCTTTTAATTTTCACATCAGAATCTGTACTTAATAAACGGGAGTTACGCAAAAAAAGATTGGGTAGGCATACCTACTAAAATGACGAAGCCAATTGTTAACAATTTGAATTAAGAAAATGATTAAAAAAATAACGATAAAAAAGGTACCTACCTATTATGTGGTATTTATAATAAAATATAGGTAATATTATTGTCGGTTTGTGATGTTCTATTATTAGTAACTGTTCCCCGCGGTTTCACCCAGGCCACGTTAATTTCGAAGTTCTCGGGAGAATTTCGGAGTAAAAACCCTTTGTTCTTTTCTGTATATCTACCCCTGATAACGTGTCGTAAATCCTTACAAATAAACAAAAAGCAAATAAACGATTTACTATAAAAAATAAAAAAATCGCTATGGGTGTGCCTATAATTTTTGAAGAGTTCCCTCGATTTCTCCAAGATCCCATCATCAGATCTTGACTTGAAAATGATACCAACTTGAGAGTTGAGACTATACCCTTTAAAACAAGAAAGAAAATCCAAATCGGTCCAACCGTTTTCGAGTAGGTCTACCTAATCGGTGAACATACATAACATATTCAAGGTAGGTATTTTCCCTCCATGTGGCATATTCCGTGAGACGCTCTGTATACAGTCGAATGCAGAACTTCCTGCTTTTTGGAAGTCGGTTAAAAACACTAAACGTTCAGCGATATACGGTGACACAACTGTTAGAGTTTAGAGAGTGATAAATGAAAAACATAATTATATTATAGCCGAATGCAGAACCTCCTCCTTTTTGGAAGTCGGTTAAAAACACTAAAAGTTCAGCGATACGGTGACACAACTATAAATGGCCTACCTCGCGGTACCTAAGGGTCATAAATATAGAGTAGGTACATAAACGTGGTAGATAATATTATACTATAGACGTGATGGATGACCCATTGCACTCATTGCAATATCTAACAACATCTGCGCGCGTAAGATGTGGCTACATTGCAGCTTGGGTAACCATCTCGATCGGCCACCGTGCACCGTGAAATTGACTCGATATTCTTACGTCGTTGGCTTCAAATTGCGCGAATTGGCCAACAATTCAATACTTACTATTTGCTTTGCTATTTACTTTAGCCGTAGCCTCCGTGCCGCACCGCTCTATGTCAACTCGTTGCATCAGGCGCACCGCTCTCATAGTTTCTTTCAGTTTTTGCAAGATGTTTACGTCTGTTATGCAAATGACAAACTTAATAGGTAGGTACCTACTATTAGCAAAATTTCTAGTTTGTCAATAGATACCTACTAGTAGTCAGGTTACCTATATTCTACTGAAAAAAAAAGAAAAATAAAAAGAAATTTGCATCCGCAGATCGAAGTCACCAGACATGCAGAACACAGTAAAATATCGCGTGATAATTGTTCTTTTTTTTCCATTGAAAATCGCATACATTTTTCCCATTACAATGTTTAAGCAATAAATGTAATCTTCTTCTGACCTACTCTCTATAAGGTAATAAGTACTAATTTTAGGTATAAGTATCTACTTATTATACCTGCTTATTTTATAAAAAATAACAAAATACCGATTTAATCCAACAGTCAAAAATACACGTAGCACAAACCAATAAATATTATACAATAATAACTTGGGTTGCTCTGCTCACGAGCTCGTGGCGGGAGTGGACTTAGCCCATCTACATATCTACTCCATATTTGGTTTGTCGCCGACTTCAAACCGATCAGAGGTAGCACAAATCAATGTTAATACTTATTACGTGTATTTTTGTCTTTTGGATTTAATCGGTATTTTGTTATTTTTAGCTTTTTAGTTTTGTGTTTTTGGATGTCGGTTTTAATTTTTTTGTTAAATTTTTGTTTATTTCTCGATTTTAAGTGGGTTGCAGGTTTGTAATTTATCAGAGTTACAATAGCCTAATGTCAACTGCTCATCACCTTTTACAATATTATATTGCTATTCCCGATCAACGTTCTCCTGGTGCATCACCATCAGTTCCACTTCACCATATACATTGTGACGAGCATAAATTGTTTAGAAACCACGTTAAAGTTAACAAATCAGAACTTGTGAAATACCTATTATTGAGTAGTTCCGATGACCATCTGTGGTCTTCATCATCAGTTCCACTTCTTTAAAATGTGGTTTCCGAAAGCAAATAAACGATTTACTTACTATAAAAAATACCTAAATCGCCATAGGTGTGCCTATAAATTTCCCTCGATTTTTCCAAGATCCCATCATCAGATCCCGACTTGGTGGCAATAGGACCTAAGTGGGAGTATACCCATTCAAACAAAAAAAGAATCATAAAAAATAGCTTCAAGCAGTCGAAAGTTATAAGGTAAAAATAAAAATCGCACGCGTCGAATTGAGAACCTCCTCCTTTTTGGGAAGTCGGTTAAAAATACAATTAAACGTGACTAGCTGGTAGATAACTACCTACTTACCTACTATTCAAAATGTTATGTGATTTACGCTACGTTACGATTTCGTTTATCCTACCTACTAATATTGTATCTAATAAAAAGCATTTTTTTTTTCAAATAATACATATATTTGGTGGTATCACAAAAAGCAGGTAAAAAATATAGATTTTTTTGACAAAAATAACATTACAACTTTCTTGTCAAAATATGACATTGCATATTATATTTTACACAATTTATTACATACTTAAATTACTTATCAATACCTACTTTATTGGCAAAATATAATATTGCATAAGAACCTGTGAATGAAGAGAACCATCGCTTTGGTTACAAGCCACAATATGACTGTATGATATATGCAGACTTAAAACGCGATCTTATTCTTTTTAGCTAATGTTTGCGTTCAAAGTATCGATGTGTATACTACATATAAGTCACATAATATAATACTGACGGTATTTCAAAATGACATATTAAGTTATAGGTAGTTGAAAAGAAGTGACATTTGCGTTGGGTCATTTTTCTATGAAAAGTGCGAATTCTTTGCTTTCTTCGTTCATTGGCCTACCTCTGTTCTGATTGCTCTCAGATCGTTAGTGATAATAATATTTACAATGCTAATCCACATTGCAAATGGCCTGGTAAGCCTCAATATGGGAGCTGCCAGCGGGAGTTAGGGTCAACTGTCGACTGGCTTTAAGGAATATGACCACTCCGGGCCGGACTGCGATGGGCTCAGTGTCACAAGCTTCACCGGATCCACTGGTAATGATGATCAAACTTGGACTGGCCCGGATCGCCGTGTTATAGCTGGCTCTACTGGGTACCTGGGTGTGTGTTTGAAAAAACAAAAAAAAAACTTTATAACGTAGCTAATGTAGTTTCCACCGATATACCGTTTCTACATAAACGATGCAAAATGTTTTTACTTTTGCGTTTTTCGGTAATAAAACAGAGAAGTTATTTCCATTATCCGAAAACGCCGCAATCATAATATTTAGATAAAAAGAGATACGGAAGGTCGACACAAACACAGTCGATTAGGAGTAAACTAGCTGTGCCTCGCGGTCTCGCCCGCGTGGGTTTTGGAATTCCCGCAGGAACTCCAAAGTAGCCTAATTAACTTTTTATAACTTCTAACCGTCAAAATCGGTCCAACCGTTTAGGAGATTTACTTGGGTGAGTTTCGGAATTCTCGCAGGAACTCTAAACTTTTTTCATATTCTCCTTTTACTTACAATTACAAAACACAATAAAAAAGAACTAGCGAAATTGGTCCAGGCGTTCACGCGAGATACCAAGTGAAATAAGGCTTCTTTTTTAAAGAATAACAGCTAGAAGGGACATCAACTTAGTTTAGTATGAAAACAGATGAAAACCAGTGTCACCGGGTGATTTTCCCGTACAAAACTATTCATCACGCACTAAAACATTGATTAACGTAAAGAAATGTATTAAACGCTTTGTTTATGTTTTTACTTAGAGCCAACCCACACGGTGCGGTGCGGCTCAGGTCAGGCGCCTGAGCGGCGCCGCTGCGGTGTATTTCATACAAAAATGCGTTGTGGCCACACGGCGCCTTGCGGCGCGCTCGGGCGCCGCGCCGCGCTCGTATCGGAGTCGAGACGAGGCGGGGAGGGGAGGGGAGTAAGCGGCTCGCTGTTGTTTAATAATAATAATAATAATCCTGTCCTGTTCTGTCACGTAGCGATGGGCATGCCTACTCTTTTTGTGCCGCGCTGCCCGTGTGGTCGCCCATGCGGCGAAATGGCTTGGACTGCGGCGCCGCACCGCATCGTTTGGGTTGGCACTTACCGCCGCACTCAGAGTCGACTTTAATGATTACTTAGTTAAGTATTGATTTGTAAAACAAAACTGTCGCAATCAGACAAGTTTAATAAATTAATTTTAATTGGCATTTAATGAGATGTAACTTAATTAGTTAAATGCTAATTAACATTAATTTATTAAAGTTGTCTGATCGCGACAGACAGACAAAAATCTATACTTAACTAAGTAATCATTAAAGTCGACTCTGAGTGCGGCCGTTAGTCTCTGTTTCCAAAATTCACAGTTTTGGGAATATTGTGGTAAATATACTTGGGATGGCAGCAAAATAAGTTTTGGGCAAATGCTCTAACTTCCTTCGCTCTGTGTACGCAACTATGTGCCTGAATGGTGTTTGAATGTTAAGTACATTTAGTACGAATGTTCGTGTGCGCGACGAATAAGATTCTGTTGGTTTAAAACATTCGGTGACACTGTTTCTCATCGGTAGAGTGATGTTGATGATGGCGTCAAGCGACAATCACCCTTATTTTGACCACAGCGAAGTCCTGCACCGGCGGCCTCCAGATGCAGGAGTGCGCGTCCTCGATGCTCGGCGCGAACAGCATGCGGCCGGCCGCGCGCGCGCCGTAGTCCAGCATGCCGAGCAGCGTGCGCACGTCCCGGTGCTTGGGCGTGAGGCCCGCGCGGACCACGTTGTCGGAGCACGCCATGCACTCCACACAATCTGAATAGGGAATTTTAGTGTTTATTTTTTATTATTAACTAGCTGTCCCGCGCGATTTCATCCGCGATAATTTCGGAGTTCCCGAGGAGGGTGCGAGAAAAAAGTATTCTATGTCCTTCTTTGTACCCCGGCAGTAGTTTACGGTGATTAGCTGTTCCCCGCATTAGTGCCGGAGTTCCCGCGGGAATTCCGGGATAAAAATTGTCCTATCTCTTAAGTTAGACCAAATACAATATAGTGACCAAATTTCATCACGATCGATTCAGTAGTTTCGGAGTCCATCGCAGACAAACAACGTGACACGTGATTTATACAACGTGTTAATGAATTAACTGAAAACCTGATACACCCCATTTAAAAAAATAAACAATAATATGATTAAAATATATTTTATGTCGAAAAAATGTATACTTTAAAAGTTATTCAACATTAGTTTGGAGGTGACTTATCTACGAAATTCCAAGCGCTACGCCCGCGCCTACCGGTTCGAATTTTTTTGCTGCGGGCGGTGTACGCGCCTAATATTGTATTATAAATAATTTAGACATGGGCTAATAAAAATGCAAAAATATAACCTATATTAAAACATAGTGCGATCGATTCGCTTGTTGATTCCGAGCAAACTACTTTCTAGTTTTCAGTTAATTCATTAACACGTTGTATATATTAATATAAGATTAAGATTTATAAACGTTTATACATATGTATATTAGTAGTATAATAGCATTATTCTTTTACAGATATCTTTTGTACATTCAGAGATATGACTATTTAAAAGTTCAAGTTAGACAAGGGAAGCGCTACTGTCCAGTGACGTCACTCGGCTTGTAGCGCCCTACAACCGCCATACAAAATTCCGTTTTAGAAAGACACAGACATAGTCAAAATTAAACAGTTTATAACTATTTTATTTTTTAAACAAATCTATTGATTTTTTTGCTTACGTTATGCTTATCCATGATATTTTCGGGTGTAATTATTGGATATCAACGTTTCAACAACAGTGAAATAGCCTATTGTCAGCTTTTTAATGTGTATAGCCCGTAGTCGAAGCTAGGCGGGACCTAAACTTCTTTGCCCGCCCTAAGAAAAAATTACACTATTGAAGATTTACTGTTTATGAAATGAAATTAACTATATTTGTTACTACTGTAAACAAAGATAAGTAAATAATATAAAAAAAAGTAGCACAAACAGCGTGTCACAACAAAATGGCAACCAGCTTAGCATAAGCATTATTTTCATATACCTATACAAGCTATATTTATCTATCTACTACCTTTAAACGAGCAATTCTTGTATATATATTATGTATACATATAATCTGAATCTCGGAAACGGCTCCAACGATTATCATGAAATTTGGTATGCAGGGAGTTTCAGGGGTGATCAACCAATCTAGCTAGGTTTCATTTTTAAAATACGTCGTTTTATCCGTGTGGTGTTGGGCAATGAAAAATGAATGTTTGGTACTGCTTTACCAATACAGTAACACTAAAGCTACTTAAGAATAGATGGCGTTGTCGTAATGTCATTTTTCAGATGGTTCGTAAAACGACTTCCTTTCAGGAGAAGTTATCACAACGAGCGAAGCTCGGTCTCCCAGATTTATATTCTAGTCGAGGACATAGGGTGGGCTGTGATGAAAAATATAATGGTAAATAGAAGAGCGAATGGAGTGCATTAGAATTTACTTCTGAGCGACATTAATTATTATTACGTATATAATCTTCCATCACATGACTGCGGTTAGTTCAGCTTGACGGCTTCCCCACGCCTAGATAAAATCCCTGGCTACAGAAAATCGCTCAAGTAATCTTTATGGGACTCTAAACCCCAACCACGATACTCGATAGACGCTAGCCTAGCTATAGCATCTACAATATATAAATGTGGGAAGACCTTTATCAAGACAGATGTGGTGCTGTTTGTGGTGGTGTTTTGCATGAGCAGAGTCGAAATTCTGGACGATAAGCATTTATCAAGCGCCCTTGAACGAGTGGCAGCGCAAAACATACTGGTCTAATTGTTAATGAATAAAACTAATCTAGCGAAATTATAGTTGTACACTATATTATTTACCCGAGACATTGTTTCACCTAAATTTCAATAAATTTACAAAAATATTGTAGATAACATCGAATGTTCTACTTTTCCGATGATTGAACTTATCCGATTTTTTTCTTATCCTAAATACCTTATTCAGACTATTGTGAACAATGAAATAAAGTTTGGTATTTTTTTTCTGTCAAGTGGCTGGTGGAGATAAATTTCATTCAGCCGCGCCGTTCTCAAATGATCCAACAAACAGCATTTAATTTTTATCCATATACCTACCTATATATTTAAAAAGATCTTATTGTTTGTAAACTAAATAATTGAAGTTCAAAGCCTACCAAATGCTCATAGTTATTTGGGGAGGGCGGAGAATATGTTTAAGTTTACCTCCACTTAAATATGCATGTGGCAGATTTGGTTTCAGGAAGATGGCCTGGCCGGGTTGCAGTTGCAAGTAGTTCATGAAGTAGGGCGCGAAACAGCCGACGTCGCCGGGAAAGTCCGTATGCAAGCGCCGCAACAGTGGATATAGAAGGGCTGACTGAACTGATGCATCTGAAAACACAGACAGACAAACAGACTTCGCATTAGGCATGTGTCTTGTTAACAAGTTAAGAGACACCATATAACACAGAACTAAATAATTCATTTTTATATGTATTCCTGTGGAAACTCCGAAATTAAAGCAAGGAAAAGCTTGGCTATACAGCTAAATAAAATTGAAGTGTCTGATTGTAATTACAAATTACAAGCTTTTCATTAAATTTATATAGAAGTATTTATATGGTACTTACATTAACAAAATATATATTAATTTTTTGTCTATGGCTGGACCAATTTTAACGGGAGTTTCACTGGCAGATAGCTGATGTTCTAAGGAGTAAATTAAGCTACTTTTATTAAAAAAATTGTTCCTGTTGGATTTTCTAAATTCAAGCGGGTGCAACTGTGGGGCACAGCACAGCTAGTCCCTATCAATATTATAAATGCGAAAATAACTCTGTCTGTCTGTCTGTTACGCTTTCACACTTTAACGGCTCAACCGATCATCATTAAATTTTGCATACACATTGTCAGATGTACAGTAACTCCGAAATTAATGCTGGTGAAACTGTGGGGCACAGCTAGTTAATAACTAAAATGATTACCTTCATTCTCTAGTCTCTTTATTAATTTCTCCAAACTATTAGCTATAATTTCCTTCTTGCATGTCATGAGTGATTCAAATACTTGTTTGGGGACTTCTCCACAATCAGTCAACATATTCATTTGCTCTTTAGGTATAATATCTTCTGTGAGTTCTGGCAACCCTGAAAAATAAATTTTGAAATATGTACTTACATAGCACAGCTGGTTTTTATCAATGTGAATGAGACCTATCACTACAAAGTATAAAATAAAGTCACTTCCCGCTGTCTGTCCTTATGTATCATTAGATCTTCAAAACTACACAACACATTTCATGCAGTTTTCACCAATAGATAAGCCGATTCATGAGGAAGGTTTATATTTATATTTTATCCTGGAATTCCCGCGGGAACTTAGAAATTACCACGGGTGACAGCTAGTATTCACTACTAAAAGCAAACCTACGTTTGTTTTCATAATATTTTTTTATGTTCTTTTTACTATTTTGAATAGAATTTATTTATGAAGGTTTATAAAATAGAATCCCTGAGACGATTCTGTAGTTTACACAGGGGAAAAACCGCAAACGTCTATATTTACAGTATATTGTGCAATTGATGGCAATTTGTAACAGATCTCAATATTATTTACTTTTGAGATGTTTATGATTATTTTATTTTGTGTTTAAGAGAGAACATACCATCAAGGAACGATCTAATCTGGGGGACCGGTCTGAAGCCACAGAGAGCTTCAAACGGAGTCAGGGCTATGGCCAACTCTGGCTTGTGGTTGGGATCTTTATACATATCGGGGAAGTCCCTGTGGAGTTGCTCAGCATGTTCCTGAAATTGTCATGGATGTCATGCATGAAATGCATGGTACCAGACCAGTAAAATTATTTTTAATAGATTAGTAGGTGCCTACAATTTTAGATTTGAAATAGTTGTGATTCTCACATTATATTTACTGTGTATAACTATGCATATATACATTGGTACTATTGGTTTATAAAGATTCTTATTGTAATTTGGTGTTTAGTAGTAAAAAGTATTATCATATTAATTATAATGTATAAATAAACTTAATAAACGTTTTACCTTTTGAGGATGTGCCTGAATTGACAAAGCTTTTCTAATTGATAGTATTTTAAAAAGAAAAGGCACTGCCACTCCAAATTTTCTTTTCACAGAGGAGCCTATTGCATCCTCATTGTCTTTTATATAGTCAGACAATAAGACATTTCTTTCTTTGATGAGGGAGGGACCGTTTGGATGTGTACCCATCCACAACTCAGCATAAGGTCTGTCTGGGTCTATCACTGCTTTGGGATCTGCACTAGATAGGAACTGCGCGACGGTACTGTCCATACCCAACTTGCCCCAGTCGTAGTTTTGTACTTTACAATGTAACTCCATGTCGATGATTTTTTATTTAAATTTTCCGATTTTTAAAATATGAGGCAGTAGAAAAATTTGAAGGCTAGTAAGAGAGACTTATAACTGCGGGTTTTAGCGGTAATAAGTGCACCTATTATCTACGAGTTACGAGTTTACCAATGACCGACTAGAAATTAGAAAACGCAAAAAAATAAGAAATAAAAGCAGTTTTTAAAAGTAGGTTTTGTCAAATGAGAAATCCAAAATTTGACATCTGACAGAAAAACTGACAGCTTTAGTTTTTTTTTGTTACATGGGGAAGGCAAAGGAAGCTAAAGGATATAGAAAAACGATAACCTCCCAGCGAATACCCTATTTTATCTTATTTCCCTGTTTTCACACAATGTTCATCACTAATGGATCACTATTATGATACGGTAGTATCTCTAAGTAGTTTTTGCTATTATGCAAATTCCACCACGATCAACTAATTTGTAAAACAAAGAAATAAAACTAACGTCGGAGTTTTTTGGCGGGAATCAAAGATGGCGGTTCGATCATTTAATTTCATGTCGATAAAAAATGGTTAAAAATGGATTTTGTTGTGTTTTAACCTCAGATGAATAGTTCTGAGGTTATAAGGTGCCTCATTGGACTACAATTTTCATTGTGATAGTTTTTTATGTGCTCAAGAAGATTATGACATTTCGATCTGATTTCTTTGGTTTCCTCCAAGAGATCCGAGTAGGTAAGTTCTTGCAAGCTATACTAGTACCGTGGCTTGCAATTCCAAACCGTACAGCGAAGCATTTTAATAGAATACATTGATCTAATTAATTTTACTCAAAACTGATTAAATGCATTATTTATGCGAAAGTCCATTGTTCTGAGGTGCTTACTCATGATCCCCCCCCCCCCCCCCCCCCCTGTGCGCGCGTGTGATTTCGATACCTACGATTTTAAATTTCGGTCGATAGTCGATACCACGTACCTACCTAGTGATTATTTGCTCAGTGGTCGATACAACAAAGAAATGACAGATTTAATTACATATTTAATTGTACATATTAGGTATTATGTAATATTTTTACACAGGTTACTACAGGTAGGTAGTTAGGTTAGGTTGTTTTTACTTTTAGCTCTTCATATTTTTTTATGTCGTCTTTGAGGCGACCCATCAATTTTTTCCCAGAAACTTTTGTTGTTAGTTGCATTCCGACATTTTCGAGGTTATCAGAATTTTCAAGATTAATTTTAGACTTACTCTCCGCAACTCCATGTTTAGCGAGTTGTGGCGGTATTGCGAACCCTGAAAGTCCTCTGTTGTTTATCTCTACGTTGGGTAGATCTTCTGAAGGTTCACAAATGCTGGGATCTAGTCCAAAGTTAGACTCAGAGTCACACTTTACACTTTGACGGGCATGTTTACCGGATGGACTGAATTTTAATTCTAATTCTTTTAAGTCCAAATAAGGATACTTCTTCATGATCACTAATTTCTCGTAGTGTCGAAAATCTTCCTCACTCAAAGGACTTTTATTTGCGTCGTTTTTAAGACCGATATTCAAATGGTCGTAGAGATTTTTCCCAATATCTTGGGTGGAATCTTTGAACCTACGCAAAGCGCTATTAATATTTGATGCCATCTTTTTGGTTCTCTCGCCAATATCTTCATGATGTGTTATTGAAGCATCGCATAGCAGACTATCTGATATTATTAACAAAAACAAAATACAGGTTATCAATAGGTATAAGTAGGTCTAGGTACCTAGGTGCCTTATACTTTACCGACGACACGCGACATACAAAATCTAGTTAAATAACAAGACATTCAACCATTCATTCAACTATTTTCCTTCATCGAAATACCTACATACGTACCTCTACGGAGACTTGGTACGATCATCATAATATTATCTAATCTAATATATATAAATCACGTGTCACGTTGTTTGTCCGCGATGGACTCCGAAACTACTGAACGGATTTTGATAAAATTTTGTAACCATTTATAATATGGTCCAACTTAAAAGATAGGATAGTTTTTATCCCGGAATTCCCTCGGGAATTGAAGGACATAGAGTACTTTTTTCCCGCAACCTCCGCGGGAACTCCGAAATTACCGCGGATGAAATCGCGGGGGACAGCTAGTATTATGTAAATATGTACCTATTCGTAGGTTTGATCTAGATAGGTATGTTCCCATTCACTTGGTTGAAGAAACTGTGAAACACATCATTAGAAAAGAAGTGCCCAAATAGGTAGGTATCTACCTATACTGATTTTCAAGACTAACTTCAAAACTAACTTTCACATAGGTACTTACCTACCTACCACCTCCTGTAAAAATCTTCGCGTGCTTCTTGGCTTTATTATTTTTCCAATTATTTTTAAACAAACAAGCATATTTTATTCCCGACGCATCTTTTGATTCTTTTAGAATTTTTGATCTCTTTAGTAGTTAGATAGGTATATAGGTAGGTACCTACCTAGTAAAAGGTAGAGGTTTTTAAATTTTAAGATGATGCGTTTCAATTGAACTGTTATTTGAACTAGGTAAGATATCTACCTGCTTAAAATAGACCTATTTTTTGAGATTTGTTTTACTTATTTCAAAATTCAAGGATCAGTTCAGCTTTAGCCCCATTACTCTAAAACAGACCACCACCAAACTCCACTAGGTACCTACATAAAATCTAAAAATTAAAATCATTTAACATACGATTTCCATACGACCCAGTGCGAGACCATTTCTCTGGATCTCTATGAAGAGGGAACGTATAATTGAATGTGAAGCACAGCAACACACAGACAACGGATAAAACAGCCGCATTCCTATGCATATGTTTGGAGAAAAAGTACTTAAACATCGGGGTTTTGAACGTTTAGTTCATTCTGGATAAACTTTTTTTGCGAGACAGTTAAGTATTCCATGTGAATGATAAAATAGAATGACATAAAATTGCGTCAGGAAAAACACAATGATATTAATACTCATCATTCGAAAATCATGGAAGTAGGTCATGCAGGCATGCAGGTATCTTCTTTGTAATAGGACTTCTTGTACCTAAAGACAAGAAGTACTTTACAGTTTTGTCCACATAAGAAATATGGTAAATATTTCTTATGGTAAATATAGTAATATGGTAAATATAACTGGGTATAACACTATGGATCTACCTATTACTGGTACCTACCTACCTACCTAATACTGTTCTTCAAGAATTTTTGGTTTTAATCTGTTTAACAGATTTACCGCCGCACTCAGAGTCGACTTTAATGATTACTTAATTGAGTATAGATTTTTAAAACAAAACTGCATGCCGCAGACAAGTTTAATAAATTAATGTTAATTGGTATTTAATTAATTAAGTTAAATCTCGTTAAATGCCGATTAACATTAATTTACTGAACGTCTCTGATTGCGGCAGTTTTGTTTTAAAAATCTATACTTAGGTAACTAACCGCCGCACTCAGAGTCGACTTTAATGATTACTTAGTTAAGTATAGATTTTTGAAACAAAATTGCCGCAATCAGAGACGTTCAGTAAATTAATGTTAGTTGTCATTTAATGAGATGTAACTTAATTAGTTAAATGCCAATTAACATTAAATTATTAAACTTGTCTGATTGCGACAGTTTTGTTTTAAAAATCTATACTTAACTAAGTAATCATTAAAGTCGACTCTGAGTGCGGCGGTAAGAAATCATTAAAGTCGACTCTGAGTGCGGCCGTTAATCAAACTGGTAGGTATGTAGTGTAGACCTCTTTTATATTTATTCACATCACCAGCACGTTTATTAAACACGGTGTTTATCATAAAATAATTAAAAGCTACCGACAGGCAGATTCAAAACTGCAAACTTGTAACTGTCTCTGAAAACAACTTTTCCGTTTTTGAAGAAGAGCGTTGCGCCCGCCCACAAAATGATATTACTTAACAAGCGCTACCATTGGCAGAGATTCTACCCTTCCACAGAAATTCTCGACGCTATTCGGGAAATAATACACAGGAGGGCGGAGTCACAGAGCTCCCGGGGGAAACCGGGATGTTGCTAATTTGTGTTTCCAGTCCGCGAGCGTCGGCCCACGTGTTCACCATGTCGGGGAAGCATTTAATCCGTGCCCATTGAACTACTGACGATAAAATCGCAAAAAATATATGAGCAATTTTGAAAAAATGAGCAACAAAAATATCACAGGCGCCTCTTCCGGGGACAAACAAAAAGATCTCGAAACGTCCGTACAGGCACCTAGGCCATCGTCTCCGCGGGAATTTTTCGCACGCATCTACGGGCACCTCGAAACAGCGCAAAAGTCCAAGGAAGATACTGAGATAAAAATAGTGCAAGGGTTTGCGAGTGAGTCTTCGTCCGATGTGGAGATAGAGGGTGAGGTGAATGTGGATAATGTTGCACAGGATGCTCCGCTATGGACGCCGGCGCTACCACTGTGCCCTAGACCTATGTTGCTCCCGCATCAACAGTTGGCATTTGGTGCTGGACTTGCTGCTTTTTGTAAGTTTTTTAACCGATAACAATGAATAATGATCACTTACAGGTTGTAAAGTTAAACGAAGAATGTATTGATGGTGTACTAATTCACTCGTCTCAAATACCTATTTAAAGAAACAATAGTTATATTTGTAAAAAAAAAATTAGAGGTGTCAAGGGACACCCGGATGGAACGAAGTTGTAGGTGAAGTGTGCACAGTTTCTAAACTGTTGATATGGAACGTGAATTTATTAAAATTATGACGCGTACACTTGCTAAACACACAAAATGTGGAGATTATAATGCGTATGACTTGGTTAGCACAATAATAAAGAGAGGTTATAGTGCGTACTTGCTAAAAATAATTTGTTATTTGGTGAGACATATATGACTGCCATGATTAAGGTAACACCGTTTTCCATTACACACTCTGCTGCACATAAATCTGCAACACTTGTACGCAAAAAAAAAAGTGTCGTGACAACTTTTCGTAAGAATTTTTTCCGTCTAGCCCCCTTTCACAACGCGCGATAAGGAACTTCGTTCCAAAAAAAACCATTTTTGACCCGAAAAAAAGTTAATCATGAAGATTTGGTGTGCAAGTTGCAGTTTTACTGACAAATTATGACCTAAGAGTCATTCAATGCTGTTTCTCCTTTGCATTGCCGCTGGGCCCTAATTCACTATGACCAACAAGATTCCTTGCCCATAACGCGCGTCGCAAAACACAATCCCAAACGTTCCATATGCCAAATATTACAAATTAATATTCTGTATGCCATAAGACACGTTGTAAATGTATTTCTTTGAAGTGAAACTTCTTTGAGCGCGAGGAAAATGCAATTTTCGTAGCGCGTTATCTTAACGTGGCGTGAATGGTCATAGTGAATAAGGGCCCTGGCGCGCCAGCAAATCAATATTGTAGGTATAATATACTAGCTGACACCCGCGGTTTCACCCGCGGTTATTTCGGAGTTCCCGCAGGAATTCTGGGACAAAAAAGTCACTTAAGATTACTGCAGCTTTTAATTATGAAAGAATTTTTAGAATCAGTTCAGTAGATCCAGAGATTACCCACTACGATCTCACAAACTCACGTACTCACAAACTCCGGAGTCCCCGAGGGAATTCCGGGATAAAAAGTTCCCTGTATCACTCAAAATCACTGTAGCTTCCTATAAGTGAAAGAATTTTCAAAATCGGTTCAGTAGATCCAAAGATTACCCCTAAAAACCTCACAAACTCACAACCTTTTGCTCTTTATAATATTAATATAGAAAAAGATAATTGTCATTCACCCGTCTAAACCCAGCTTTTTACCAAAGGTTTTCTCTGTGATTTATCATTGTTTTTCTATTTATTCTTATTATTCACATGTTAGTCTACTAATAATTGTAATATTATCCCTAAAGAAGAAAGATTTAGATTTTTTGTTTGTTCGTTTGTTATGATTTAACTCAAAAACTACTGGACCTATTTTAAAAATTCTTTCACCATTAGAAAGCTAGTACCTACAGGCTACATTATGCCTGAGTAACATAGGCTATATTTTAATACGGAATTCCTGCGGGAACTCCGAAATTAACGCGGGTGAAACCGCGGGAACAGCTATAGTATCTATCTAATATTGTGGATCTGTGATTGTGGGTTTAAATAGGTAGGTAAGTCCCTTGTCTAAAATTACACCCTCGTCGAAATCCCCGCAGGAACTATTTTTTTCTAAAATAAAAATAGCAGTAGCAGTAGTAGTACTTATCTACACCTTATAACATCAGCTATCTGCCAGTGAAAGTCCCATTAAAATCGGACCAGCCGTTTCAGTGATTAGCCGAACATGATAAAAATAATCATCCTGTAGCTTTATCATACCGATCGAAAGGCTTCATCTTATGGATTATTTTTTGCTAAATAACAGTGTCAAAAATAAAAGCAAGACCATGAATTTTAACAGCTAAGTAACCTATTCCATTCCATTTGAGCGTATGGTGAAAAATTTATCCACATTCCACTGTTAATTACTTTTCTGTTAAACAAAGGTTCTTGCAGTAACGAAACGGCCAAGCCACATATTCTAACTAAGGAGTAGAGTATGAGAAGTTAGACCTCGTAGAGTTAGGGTGTGTAGAGTTGTAAGTTTGGCTCTACATGAGATCTGATAACTTTTTGACAATGCCCGTCATATGGACTCGTCTTGGCATCATTTTACATAAAAATGTTTTTGGTGGGTTTTCATTTGTTTTTGTAAGTCAAAATTGCGGAATTCTCATACAAACTTCCATCCCCTGGTTTAAGGGGTTAGGAGATAAAAGTTACAAGTTTTATAATTTTTTTGTTGTTTGTGTAGTAATACTAGCTTACATGCAAAATTTCAGCTTTCTAGGTATTAGAAAATACCCTAAGAATTTTGATGATCATCAGTGAGTCAATGACGAAATCAGGGTTTTTCAGATAATACACTTCAACTTTCAAATAATACACTATAATAAGTAAAAATTGTAATGACTACAATCTGTTTTGTGTACTTAAATAAATAAATAAATATCAATAAAATCTAAAATACCTATAAGATCTATAATATGCAATTCGAACTTTATATGTTTGATAAATCCGTTATTGACAACATATCCCGAGAATTTCGTTTATTTGGTGTAATCCAGACCCAAGTTATAAGGGTTCAAAAAAACGATGAAGCGCTTCGAGAAAAGATAGGTACCTAGTGCTCCCGCTTCGCTTGGCTCGTCTTGTCGGGGGCACTACCGTGCCCCCAGATAGGAAAATAATAAATAGGAATAAAATATCTATGTACTAATTGTTTTCCCCGCGCTTTCACCAGCATTAATTTCGGAGTTTCTGCGGGAATTTCGGGATAAAAAGTTCCCTATATGTCCCTCTCTGTAGGTAACCCTGCAGCCAACGAGCATGCATAAAATTTCCGCTTGAGTCGTAATGGCGTGAAAGCGGAACAAACCAACAAATAAACTCACATTCGCATTACAATGGTAAACTTGCGGTTTCACCCGCGATAACTTCGTAGTTCTCGCGGGAATCCCGGGATAAAAGTACCTACTCTATATCCTTTTTTGTTACTCTCCTGACAACGTGTAGTACCTACCTATGCAAAGTTTTGCAGTCTCGCGCGCGTTAATTTCAGAGTTCCCGCGGGAATTACGAGATAAAAAGTATCCATATTAAAAGTTCCGCTTAGTTTAGGACCAGGTGGCGTTGTGTGATAATGTCCAAGCAATATTAGATATTAATATTACTAGCTGCTCCCCGCGGTTTCACCCGAGTTAATATCGGGAGCTCCAAGATAAAAAGTAGGTACCCTATGCCCTTCTCTGTATCCCTGACAACGAAAATTTCATGATGATCCGTTGAGCCGTTGAGGCGTGAAAGCGAGACAAACAAACAAACAAAAACTCATTTTCGCATTTTTAATATTAGTTAGGAATTAGGATTATAAGTCACTTACCTACCTTAAACTTATGCGTGAGATTATCGTTATGAACGAAGATACTAAGGTAGGTAGGTACTTACAAGTAAGCACAAAATTATATAAACAGAAAAATACCTAGCTACCACCATAATTTACAGCCATCTGTCCATCTTCCACCACCCAAAGGATTTACATTAACTAAATAGGTACCCTTGTTATTGATATCTATACAAGTATTTTTTCATTCTTCAATGTACGTAAGTACCTACCTAAGCTCGATCTCAATTCTCCGTAAATTCGTGATAGAAGACAGATCAAAGATATCGTTTTTTTTTATTCCTTTGAGCTGTGTCTGTTTAGCCGTAAAAATAAAATATCACTAAAAGAATATTTGAATAAAGCGTCCGAGTAGATAAACCCCTGCGGTCTCCCGACCATGCGACGAGACGTAACGTACCTTGTTCCTAATCCGCGGACGTACCAAGCGCCAACCCCGCTCTTAACTCTTTGCGGATCTCTCTGATAAAATATAAATACCTATACAAATCATAGAACTGTGATAGTATAAATAAAAATAATTTAGACTAGCTGTGCCCCGCATGAAAGGTTTTTGTACAACAACTTTTTTCCCGACATCCGATTTCAATTAAACAAAGCCTATTACCTGTGAAAACCGCATGACGATCGGTTCAGTAGATGCGGAGATTATCGCGAACAGACAGACGGACAGAAAAGAATTTTAAAAACTTTTTTGGGCTTGGCTACTCTTCTTTTTTATCACCCCTCTCAATTTTAGGTAAAAATATTCAATGTACAGAATCGCGGGTTCTACTTAAAAAAAAAATGTAAAAGAAATGTGGATTAATATACCTACCTAATGATTTGAATTTTCATGTAGTTAAGTATTTATTCAAATTCTTCATTCACTGAAGTTTGACCCTGAACTGAACCAATAAACATTGTTCTCTAGATTTGGACCAGATTAAACAACTTGTTTTATCTATATTATCATCCATGTTAATAAATAATTAGTATACCCAAATATTAAATTTAAGTGCTTATAGGTGCATTGAGGTATAGGTACCTACTTAATGTACCTATACTAAACAATAAAATATAAAGCCGCTTTCGCAAATAACAATAGGTTGGATGTTCCCGTTAAGCTTATTAGAATGAAAATTGTTTTCCTCTGTGGGTATTCTTATTGCCATGAAAATAGAATGAATGAGGAGTTGCCTCCAGTAGGTATCGAGCACACGGGCCTTATTCTGAAAACGTTTTGTTCAAAACGAAAATTCTTATATTTGGCTATTTGAATAAGGATAATAATAGGTATTGGGATTATTTTAATTACGGGATTATTCATAAAACGAGACAAGTAAATAACTGTAATTTTATTGACGTCAATAAGAGCCACATTACGGGCCAAATTTGAATACATGATTTGACTTTGATTTTGAATCTAGACTAGATATTATAAAAAACTTTACCAAGTTTAAAAGTTAAGATATATCAAGGTGGTAGCGGCTGCCCTATACGGAAAATCAAAGTGATTGCAATTTGCAGCGGAACAAATTTTACAGGAGCAAAAATCTGTAAAACAAACCTTTCATAGTTTAACGATTTTCTTATCTTTAATTTCTCTAAGACTAAAGCCTTTTTGACGGTTATTGCATCTGAATAAATTTAACAGGAGGTGCAAAAAAACGGGAATCGCTTAATTTAAAACAAATCTTCCATAGCTTAACGTTTTTCTTGATTTTAATTTTTCTAAGATTTTTTGATGGTTGTAAGTATGTCGTAAGGTCCGTTATGCGTGAAAAGAGGCAAAAAAAAAAAAAACTCATTTAGAACAAAATTACAGTTGCTTTGTTTTCCGCAGAGCAGCCGATAGCTACTGAGCTAATTCTAAAAAAAAATAACTTATCTATAGGAAGCTACAGTAGGTATCTCTGAGTGCAGACATACCTAGAGTGCTTTTATTACTTACCTACCTATATCTCGGAACAAAGAATGTCCGCGGGAAAAGCGAAATTCATACGGGTGAAGTCGCTATTTGGTGTACCTATACCTAGTAGGTACCTTTCGAGTAGGTAACGGTAACGTTTTTGGAATAGAATATCGGTTACTCTAACCTGATAGGTAGGTATAAATATTTCTTACTGGAATTTCGAAATTGACGCGCATGAAACCGCGGGAGGAAAAGCTGTGTGTTTTCAACACACATGACAATTGGAAACAAGAGGTAGAGCACTTTTTAACTTTCCGTCCCATTACGTAAATTTTTTCAAATGATATCAGTGGTGTACTCTAAAGTTAAGACCAAAGAGACGCTTTATCTATTGGATTTGCGCACAGGCGCTGACCATGGTATTAGCGCGATACTATCTACATATGATAAGACTCGTATAAGATTTGCTTCGTTAGCATAATAAATAGGAATAGAGCCTCGATGGGTGTTGGGTGGTGGACGGGCGTAGCTGTAGAACTGTTTGACAGCTCGCTTGGCGGTTTTGACGCGATTACCACACCACGTCTCGATGCGTCGCAATGGCGGCGCGCCGAGGCCCATTATTCGCGGCCGCTGTCATGTGAAAATTGCGAGCACTGTTCTGCTACTTCGCTATGTTGAATTCGTCCATTGTTAACTCTAATAACTATTGCTGTTGTTATCTGGTAATTTATTTGAGGTAGAAACATAATGTTGCCAAAACAAAAAAATTCAAAGTATACCTAGTTATCCGTTTTTTTATAATTAATTATGGTTAACAGGCTAGGTGTTTGGCCACAGCTTACTTGCAGGCCTAGCCAAGTTACTTTCCTAAGCCTACCGATGTTAAATGGCGATGTGGTCATAGATTATTATTATTAAAATATATCTGGGCGACCGAGCTTCGCTCGTTGTGATAACTTCTCCCAGAGAAAGTTGCTTATAGCGCCATCTGTTGTTAAGTAGAAAAGCAGTACCTACCAAACACTCATTTTTCATTGCCTGAAAACACGTATGAAACGACGTTTTCTAAAAATAAAACCTAGTTATAATTTCATTTTTTCATTTCATGAAAATCGTTGGAGCCGTTTCCGAGATTCAGATTAGGTAGGTATACATATAGGTATATACAGAGGGTCCCGTAAATCGACGTTAAGCCAGAACTGGGTGACTGGCTAAGTCATAACTTAATAGAAAAACGTAAAAAAATAATCTGTAAAATTTATAAAAATTATAAAAAACACCCTGTGACGGTTCTTTAACTCCTGTTGCTACCAAAATGGGTAGTACAGATAGATGCCTTAGTAATTAAATTGGGATTTAATGAAGTTTAAATACAATAATTTTATATTGATGCGGTTAAAAAGCTATTACACCTTTTACACGTTTCATTTAAACTATACAAAAGGTGCTCCTAAGTACCTACCTACCACGTACCTACCTAAATTTCCATAAATTCGAGTATCTTTCACATCATGACGACTCTTGGGTATTAATGGTCACCATGAGAAAATTGCGGACAGTTGTAGCAAATTCTAATTAATTATTATAAGTCACGTAAAGGTCAATGGACCTCACTAATAACATCGATGGACGTTAGGTATAAGTTAGGTATTATCAAACAATACAGAGTACGTACCTACATATTATACTAAAGATTTTTTGATTAAAGTGCAAGTGAATAAAGTTATTCCATTTCATTCATTTGATTAGTTCAAATGTTAAGGGATTTCATCGTTTGCTCAAATTTATATCGAGGATAGTCATTGCAGTAGCTCAGAGGTATTCTTTTTGAGTGACGAAAACATACCTAATAGGTAAGTACTACAAATAAGACTACACATTCATTACATATCTGCGCTGAAAATAAAGATAATAATAATATGACAAGGGTTGTTAGAGCTATTATGATGAACTACGCACGTCGCACGTGTCCGGTGTCCCGCAAATCACCGGGACTCATTCTGTCGGTATCATAGCATTTTAATTTGTAACTCAGTTTACATCGTCATTGGGCACAATTAATAATGATAGAGCAATAAATTTTGATAGATAGATAGTTTAACTGATTTGTTGTAAACTATATAGTATAGGTGGGTGTGTGTAAAGTATGTTCAGGTAAATGGGGCATGGGACAAGTACGGATACCCCCAAAATGATCACAGAGCTTTATAGTGTTATTTTTCCACCCCGAAAAAATCTATAATGGAAATTCTTCCATTAATGAAGGATAAAATAGATGGGGGATTAGGTACCTATATAGGTATAGTATACGTACATATACATGCCCCATGTACGAAATTACCCGAACTTGCTGTACTTATATCTATCGCTGGGTTCGATTGCAATGGATTCAAACATCTAGCGATTACTAAGTATAATAAAAATATACTTAGATTTCTTTGCAGTCAAGCCTTACGCTCTACCAGCGAAATAATTTTCACTTTGCACTGTCTGTTCAAATCGAAAATTAAAAAGCAAACAAAACGCGAACAAGTCAGGTGTGCCATTCTCAATCTCGAAGCCGGATGAATGGTGAACGGTCGAATGGAGACGTAATTAGGGGATCTACCGTAATGAATATTATGGGGTGGCAACTGGCAACTGACAGACCCGATGTTCATGTCAATCAGGACTTGTTTTTGTTTTTTATATTTATTCATTTAAAAGCGGGAATAACGGGCATCGGTATGTCTAGATAAAAATAAAAAATACGAGAAGAAATACAACATCAAATTGATAGAGTAAAAGTTTTAGGTCCAATATTTGGATTATAGAGATTTAAAAATCAAATCAACTGGATTTTGAATTGATAGAGATTCAATCCGAAACGTAGTTATATATAGATACCTAACAAATTACCTATAGAGAAACAAAATTCCATGGGATACCTACGAGATACCGGAGAAATCTTTAAAAATTTACCGAACTATATATTACATTAATAACATTATTTAAATTATACTTAACTATACCTACTTATGTGCACTGCAGTCTACTTGATTACAATCGCCAAAACACGTGTTACCTACTCGACTATTTAAATAAAGCTTTACTGATTCAACGCACACTTTCGAGTAGATTAAAGCGGATGACGATTTAATGTGACAACATTCAGATAATACGCCCATTGTCGACCAATTACATACAAAAGAGTTGGCCACAGCTGACGTCTCTCACACTATCCATCACCCTACTCTTTAAATAAGCTAATAATAATGCTATCACAACAGATTTTCCGCACTTGATTTCACGATGGATTACTTTTAACGTGAGTTAGGTATGTATATGAATGAAGCAAGAATAGGTAGGTATCTATCTATCAAAATCAAAAGGGGGTTTGAAAATTGAGGTGATTTTTGAGGACGCACGTTATGGGCAAGGAATTTTGTTGGTGATAGTGAATAAGAACCCAGGTGGATGGTGATTACAGCAGCATACGTCTAGATTCCCATACCCACTGTGTTCTTGGCTCTACGGCGCGGCGCGGCGTGCTCACTCAAATGTACGCGAGTATAATATACGAATTGAAAGTAATCTGGCACGCATCTCGATTCTTAACGATACGAATCATGCGAACAACAAAGGGAGAAATTTTTCTAATATTTACAATGTCTTTTCATAAAAATAACAATACAAACCCCGCGATCATTATGGCGCTGTTAGTCGTGGATTGAGATTAACGCTTCAATTATTTAGTTGCTAAAGAAATTGCTAGTGATATAAAATTATTGAGAGGAGATAGCTAGAGAATATTTTTTATTGATTGTAGTAGGCAATAGATACATATTTACACTATAGGTATCTACATATCTACAATCTATGTGACTGTGTTGCATTACCAACATCTTTAATTATTTTATTATAATAGCATAATTAATAATACCTACCTACTTACCATAGGATCAAAGATGTTTCACTGGAAAAAAATATTTTTTATTGGTTGTAGTAGGCAATATCTACATATTTACATATAAGTACATATTTATATATCTACAATCTACATGCATTACCTACCAACATTTTTAATTATTTTATTATATTAGTATAATACTACCTACCTACTTACCATAAGATCAAAAATGTTTCACTTTCAACCCGTAACACATTTGAAAGTGTAATAACAAATAAGAATATTCGTGTCACAAACATGTCAACAGCGTTAATAAGTTACACATAAGCGCTAGAGTGGCTATTTATCTAGACACGCCGGTAGCGTGTCAAGCCGAAGTTCTCAAACTGACAGAACTGGCGAGCCGCACCGTGTGTAATATTACACGAACCATTTGGAGCCACTTTTCACCCCCCCATAATTCAAAAACTATTTAACGTAAACATGTCAAATTTGGCTCATGTATTAAGACTCGCGAGATAAACATGTGCTCCAAATTTCATAAGCACACCTCAAACGGGCTTTTAGATATTAACGTCCAAAAATCGTGATTTTTATCACTGACTGACCTATAGACCAAAATTATAACCGACTTCCAGATGACCTAGGAACTTGATATTTGGCATCAAGGTAGACTTTTAGGCGTAAACAAAGGGAAAAATCTGAAAACTGGAAAAACTTTAAAAAAAATGATAATTATCAATATCTTCAGTTTTTAGATATATCCTTATCAAGAAGGTAATATAACAAAGTCGAGTATTGAAGTATATAACTGGCTAATCAAAATTTTGAAGTATTCTTAATGATGTATTTTACGTCACTCCATTAAACTGAGTCAAACATTGACAATTAATACTTTCGTTATCAGCACGAATTTTTCTATGGTTTTTACGTATAAAACTAGCTATTCTCAAGTTAAAAGTAAATCAGCGTTTGTTTTATGTACGACATAAATAATTTATGAATATCCGTGAATATTTTCATCAGTTCACGCAAATATCCATTACATATTATTCACATTTGACAAAGAAAGTTCTGTATGTAAAAATGATGAATAAATAATTCTTTTTCAAGAATAAAACTGCTTCTGGATAGAGACGGTTATTTGGCTCTTTCGTCCGCCTACGAGTGCGACGTATAATCCTCGAACAGAAACTGTACAGGTACTGTCTAGATGATTTTGACTGCAATATAGAGATATACATGTAGGCGAGTTTCCTGAGCGACATAGGGTAGGGTAGGGTAGGGGTTTTTATCCCGGAATTACTAAGGAAACTCCAAAATTAGCGCGGGTGAAACAGCGGGTGAAACAGCGGGCAACAGCTAGTGTGCAATAAAATTGTGTATTGTGCAATCAATTTTTGACCTCCTCAAAAATTTCAGGCTGCGACAGTACAGAAGAATTTCGTTACATTAACGGCATAATCCAGCAATTCTTCTCACTTGGAATGGCAACATGGATTTAAAAGGCAGCTGTATAATTGCAGTCATGTACACTGTGCAAGATTTAGCCGATATAGGCAAAGTTATGGAAGATGCTTCAATAGCTGCGATTCTACTTCGACTTCTAGGAGGCTTAAGTCCTCAATATGCTCCTTTATGCGCATGGTGACGTAATATATCGTGCTACTGGAGTTTGTTGCGCAGCTTTTTCTCTTCAGCCATAGCGCTAGGAAGCTGTGAAGGGTGGATATTTTATGGGTGCTGGCTGCTGTCATAATAACTGTAATTTTATTGACGTCAATAAGATACACATTATTGGCCGAATTTGATTAAACGATTTGACTATGACTTTGATTTTGACTTGTCGCAAAAGAATTGATGAAGTGAAGTCCGATCTCTTTTATCATTTTAGAAATAAAAAATAGTGTCACTTGGTTGTCTTGTAGATGCTACGAAGTTCACCGGGTCTTCTAGTGTATTCTTTTAGTGTCGTCTTCGTCTTGATCGTCTTAAATATTAATTATTTACTACGTAGGTACCTACCTACATTGTACAATGAGTCGTACAATCGAATTACTGGTGGGTGACACTTTTACGTTACACTAAATCATTTACGTTGGACTTTTCAGAGTTAAAACCTTAGATGGAGTACATCTTATCAATTTAGATCCAAGTCAAATCAAGGCACAAGAGAGCTCTATTGTAGAGTACAACCGCCTGCGCACGTTATACCGCCCTGACTTGGCCAAATTAACTATAAACAGAAAACGCGTAAAAAAGAACCGGATAGTAATGGGCAATTCACTCAAACATTTTAAACGTCCAAGAAAATACAGAAAACACAAAAAAGATAGTTATACCACGGAAACGTAGGAAAATAAACTAAATTGACAAAAACCATTTTATTATGAATAATAAGTACCTACTAATAATTTCTGTAAAAAGTTTTTCTTTTCCGATTCATTTATCCATTTCTGTTAATATACAATAATATTGTGACCTATATATCTAGACACGCAGTAGCTTGTCAAGCCAAGTTCAGGCTATCAGAACTGGCGAGCAGCACCGTGTGTAACATTTGACCCCGTCATAACTCAAAAACTATTTCACATAAACATGTCAATATGAATCACGTATTCTCAAATAGAAGCTCTGATTCTTCACTCGTTAGTACGTCACGCGATAGGAGCGATGCAGGATCAGGGGAAAAAAAATATAATCGTTTATACAGGTGGTGTCTGTCGACAAGAGTTGTAGTGTCATGTCTCCAAAATATTTTACTGCATGCGGTGTTTTCTTTAAATGTAAGCAAAATACGTTATAATTATAAATGTAACTATTTTATTTGTGTTTGTTTTATTTATTATTTGATCTATTGAATCTAGACACGCTGTAGCATGTTAAGCCGAGTTCAAGCTGATAACTGGCGAGCAGCACTTATAAAACGAGTGGAATACCAATCTTGATTTGTTTTAAATCCAAACATATTAGTTTCAGTAGATACTTACTACCCCGTAAACATATTGAAATACAATAGATAAACAGAGATCATTTGGTATTAATTTTATTATGAACAAGTACCTACTAGTAATTTCTGTACAAAAAGTAGTGATATCCCATCAAAAACATAAATGTGAAAGTGGAAGCCAAAGTTCAGTATTAAGCTTAAGCTTAGTTGTCGACTTCGCCGACAAAAGAATTGATATCTAAATAGGTGCCAAGTTCTGTAGATAATCCTGAAATATATTCAAAGGAGCATAGAACTTGGCTAGTTTTCACATTAAAGTTATCTTTAGCTAGTCAAATTATGTATCTTTTTTATATTATTATGAGCAAATTACTGTTTTTATACTGTAAGGTCAATAGATCTCACCCCTTCAATATTTAGTTTGCTGGTAAAAACAAGCCAATATCAAAAATATTTATACCATAGTTTTTAGCCAAATATAAGATAACTGGTGTGTGAAAACTAGTCAAGTTGTATGCTCCTTTGAATATATTTCAGGATTATCTACAGAACTTGGCACCTATTTAGATATCAATTCTTTTGTCGGCGAAGTCGACAACTAAGCTTAAGCTTAATACTGAACTTTGGCTTCCACTTTCACATTTATGTTTTTGATGGGATTTAAATTTCTTCGCACATTTGGACGTAGTTATGCAAAAATGTTCCAATACAAAATGGTTCAAAATTGAGATACCTAAATGATTTTTGTTTTTATTTTAGACGTACCTACCTACAGTTTTGTTTAACTAGTATAATTAAAAACTGTAAGTTTTATATTGTAGAAATATGGAACTATTGTCTAACAGTGTACCTACCTTTTTCTTGGTATAAGTCTACTTAACCAATTTAGTATGACACGTGGGTATTTTTGCATAACTACGTCCATTTAAGCTTCTGTTCGTTAGTAGTATGTAGGTACCTATGCATTTATTTATGCCCCGCGGTTTCACCCGCGGTAATTTCGGAGTTCCCGTGGGAATTCCGAGATAAAAGTACCATATGTCCTTCTCTGTAGGTACCCCTGACAACCTGCATGCCAATTTCATCCAAATCCGTTCAGAAGTTTTTGCGTGATTGAGTAACAGACATCCAAACATCCGAATATCCACACTTTCACATTTATAACATTAGTAGGATTAGGCTGCTACATGGAGGATGACCTTCATCCTCCGTGGGCTGCCACAACTGCGTTACTTTTACACAAACCACACTTAATAAACACATAGATACAAACTGTTACACGTTGTGTTTGATGGTTACCTATGTATTTAGGTAGCACATACATATTATTACGTAAGTATTTTATTAGTAGGTAATTACCTACTATTTGAATCCTTGGTATTCCTCGCTTCACACATATTACCATCCCATTGAAATTCATAGAAGAATTCGATTTACGGATACTTTATTAATTCGGATAAAAAATCTAATCATACTTGTAACTCAATACATAGGTATAGTGTGTAATAATACTTCCTTCCTGGAAAAAATAATTAATGAAGGTAATAAGCAAAATCACAGGGTGTAGCGGCTTGTGAATCAATCCGCAGGTAGGTAACCGGCCGGACGTTATGGTATCGGACACCATGACACCGCGCGCCCAATCACGCATATGTCGTTCAATACATTAAAAATTATATTGAAGTGCTTCAATCTCGTTCATCTGTTAACGATAGGTGTCTTGCTTGTATGATCGGGTGACACGGGGAAACTTTGTTAGTTTGTTCCTCTTTCACCCGAAGCCTGATTTCATATGCCTATAAGTTATAAAGTATTCGGTATTCATATGAACCGGCAAATAATTTTAAAACTTAAATAAAATAAAAATCACGTATATACCTCAGATCTGAGGTATATACTTATTGGTGAGTGTAGGTACTGTGTACATAGTCTTTAACAAACATGTGTTCAATCCTCGGCAAGTAGGTAGGTAGGTAAGTAAAGGCAAAGGTTTCTTTTTCCAAGCTTTAATATTATTTTATTATTATTTACTTGCGATGTTTGTATGAGTCATTCGCTCTTTTGAATAACTGTACCTACTGTTAAATTATCAGCTAATCTTACCCACTTAAGTAGGTATAAGAAAGTACATACAAAAAAAACTTCGATGTCAAGAATTTTTTTAATTAATAATAATAATAATTAAACCTGACTTATTATTTTCTAAAAAGACGATAAGACAAACAGTAAGACTTAAAATGAAAACAACGGTGTTGTAAAATATCTTAAATGATTTAACCGAGATTTGCGTGGAAAGTGTAGAGTTAGGTTTTTTACTGCAGCAGCCGCTCCCATGCGAAACACTTCCGTCCGTCCGCGTCCGGAACAGAGCTCCGGCGACAACCAATATGGCGCGATATCTTACAAGCACAACTCTCATGGCCCTATCACTAGACTTCCACCACGTATGGGAATCCTTAAAAATACCTACCTACCTATTGGTAAATTTAGTGGAATTTGATGTCACAAAGCTTGGACATATTGATATTGATTTGATTAATAAGGATTTAGATATGTAGGCATGTATATGTATTTATAAATGATATTATATTTTTAATTTTTTAAGTACATTTTTCTTTATTCGATTTTGATCGTCAGCCTCATAAACTGATGTCTTTTATAAATCATCATTGAAATCAAACATTAAAATGTAAAATGATGATCGGTTGAGAAGCTAAGGCCGAAGTCGTGAAAGCAAGCGTACCCTACTACCGCAGGGTTCGTTTAGCTACATAGGGCAATTTTTTATCCCGAAATTCCGATATTAACGCGGGTGAAACCATGCGGAACAGCTACATAGTAAATGTATATTTAGTCTCATTGTCAGGCATTTAAGGCAAGCAATGAGTGATTGTAGTTTTTGCTTGGTTGCAGTGGCACGGAGACGCCGCAAGGAGAGCCGGCCGCGACGTCAAAGGACCACTTTCTCCGCACATCAAACCTTACGACTCGAGTTGGAATACGCAAGAGGAGAATACGTAGCAAGGGCACGAAGGTATGAGTAAATTTACACTTATTTTTATTTTGCTGCTAACGTGACAAATATTAACTACTAGGATAGGTACGGTCGCGGTCTAAAAATATTTGAATGAATGAATGTAAAACACTTTATTAAGAATCACAAACTTATAAGTTTTTAGTCATTGTAGATAGTGTTGTAGAAACAAATCACTTTTCAAACAAGATTCTATATCACACTGTGTGCAATAAAGCCTAAATTGCTATATTCAGGTACTTGTTACTTTTTAATGGTGGAGGAGCTTCGATTCTAACAAAAAGACGATGAATCTCATTTCTTAATTATATAACAAAATAAATAAAATAGTAAGCTTGACCATGCAACAAAGGGCTGAAATATTATTTCTTCATAAAAATCGCTGGAACATTAGTGCCATATCATGAGGAGTGAGAACTCTATAACTCTATTCACTGCGAGATTTTGGATTCGGCGTCATGGCGGAGGACAATAATAATAACTGACCATAGAAGTAATTAAGGACGACGGCCGATACTAATCACCGCGCAAACAACTGATATGATTCGACTTTACGAAGAGTTCGGTTTCACACCAACAAGTCATTTTGTTGCTTTATATAATTTCGCTTTTGCAAGATGTGATGCTGCCAACTGAAGCAGAATTTCCAGATTCATTACGTTCAAGACAATGCACCGATATAGGTACACAGCGCGGGCTATACTATAAATAAAGCATGGTTCAATATGCACCAGGAGTCAGGACATTCGTCTCATTTAATGACCTGTTCGGTCAGCCGATTTAAACCTGACTGAAAATCTGTGGGGCATAGTGAGACTATTGGGACAACGAAATAAATCCTGAAGCTGAAACTTTGTGCACGGGTACGGAAGACATCAGGAGGACTGATTCATTCGCCCGACGCCCGCCTTGTGGCATCTATGCAAGATAGACTACGTGCAGTCATAGCTGCTAATGGAGGCTACACTTGATATTGAAACAAAAAACATAAAAATGTAAAAAAAAAAATTAAGCCCACCACAGAGATATGTTTTTCATGGTTAAGTCTAATAATAATTTATGGTTTATTTTTACAAATAAGATTTCCATACCTATCTGTCATAAGCAAATATCGACCGATTTTCCTGACGTAATAAAAATATAATCAAATCACATAATAAGTCTTCGATCTAGCGACATAGATGTGTGCATGCAATTATTATAAACCACTTTTTGTTAAACACTTTTGACCCCGACCGTACCAACTACTACTTATATCTCTTTTACTACTATGAGTATAGGTTACCTAAAGTCAATCTTTATATCTACCTACCTATAGATAAATGAAAACTGTTGTTAACTTACTATGATTAAGCTTAAATAAAAAATTAAAGAACCGAAACGACTGTAAAAATTTCTACCTTGCTCGTACGAAACTTTATAAAATATGCAAAAACCTGAAAAATATCATTATTATTAGATTTATTTATTTATTGCCTGTATCAGCATAATATAATGATTTTTAGATGCGAGCTGGCATCCGCTCTGTCGCTAAGTGAAACACAAGTGAAGATATGGTTCCAAAACAGAAGAGCGAAAGACAAAAGAATTGAGAAAGCTCAACTTGATCAACAGTACAGGTATGTCATGTAGGTTATGTATTGATATTGATAATGATTAGATATGTATGTACTGAATCCTCCTTTTTTGATCTTTCTGCGATAAGCGATAAAATTCGTTAAATACAGGATACCCTCAGTACGGACTACGGAGGGTCACTAGTAGTAGGTGCTACTAGTAGTTCTAGTGGTACAACGGTGTATTTGTACCTACTATTGATACAGAGCGATTTTTGATATACCAGGATGGAAGGTCCTATATTGACTTTTGGGCCAAGATTGCAAAGATGAAATTTTATATACACGTTGTCAGAGGTTCAGAAAAGGATATACCTAATTACCTAGGGTAGGTACTTTTTATCCCGAAATTCCCGCGGGAATTTCAAAATAAAAGCGGGTGAAACCGCGTGGATGTGCTAATAAATTATATGGAGTTTGTGTGTTCGGATGTAAGTGGGTAATCTCTGGAACTACTGAACCGATTCTAAAAATTCTTTCATTGATAGGAAGCTACCGTTTCCCGAGTATCATGGGATAGTTTTTCCGAGGGATTCCGAAATTCACGCAGGTGAAACCGCGGGGAACAGCAAAATGATTATTATATCATAGCCCTATTGTAAGCTGGCTACGCCAGGTGTCGCGGGTTCAAATTCACCGGCGTATTTAAATTCGTATGATGTACATATTGTGTGCCCTGAGTCTGGGTTTTTAACACTTGCCGATAAAAACACAAATAAAATTTATATTGGTATAACGGTTATCTGGTACCCATATAGTACCTACTGCAGCTTTGCTTTGCTATGTTTAGGACCAGATGGGGCAGTGTGGTAAAGTCTAAGGTTTATTATTATAATTATGTAATATCATTGACAGACAATTGGCGGCAGCATCGGGTCTTTTCCCGTCAGTGCTGAGCGCCCCGTACTGCCCGCCTTGCCCGTGCCTCCCCACGCGTCCTTCGCCTACGCTTGAAAAATAATATTGTGCAGACTATGTATCCACCAGTTGCTCTGATGAAAACAGAGTTTTTGGAAGAAATTGAGGGTGAATTGTGCTCACGCAATACACAAAACAGCATTAATCGATTGAATCTACCTACCATAACAGCTAATATTCAGAATTAAAGTGACCGAACTTAAAAACTGCGTTCAAAAAAACTGTCTCTAAAAAAGTTATACAGCTACATGCGAATAGGTATTCATTTGAAATGATTGACTTTTTGCGGATTTATAAATATGTACCTACCTATATCTATTGATGTTTTTATACCTAAGTATAGTCCTAATACAGATTGTAACATTACAATTTATTTTAATGTATTTTAAATTACCTACATTGTATTTTGTCATTATATAAAATTTAGTGACTTAGATCACTTTCATTCTAAGGGTGCCATACATATCGATACCTACTCGCACTACCATAGGTACTCGCATTAATCCATTCAGCCGTTGCGACGATGTATATGAGGAGACACCCTTATAGTTGCAGGAGCGGTGCGGTTGTTTTGCGTGATAAATTTAATGTAGATACAGAAGAATTTTATACGCAAGCAATGCATCAAAACTGGGCCTCTATTGACATTATATGACATTATTATGACCATGACACGCACGCCACAAAAACTATTTCCCTTGTGCTCAAAGTTCCACTTCAAAATTCTCTCTGAGGACTACGATAAACTGCTGAAACGGAGAATACCTCAAATCCCGCAGACTTTTGTGCGATCTGCGTTTGCTAGTCACTATGCCTATTTTTTGCATCCCCACATAAACAAAACTATCCGCTTCTGTGACATAAGGCAGAAATCAGTTCGCCAAGCAAAACATATTGTTGCGAACTGGTTGCTGAGTTTGACCTACGCCCAGACGGAAAATCTTCTCAGGGTTCAGTCTTGATTTTCTACTAATGCACTGATCACCCAGACCCATGCACGCGTACCCACACATATTAGCACACACACGCACACCACACACACAAACATATTCACGCACACTCGTACAAGCAGACTCACGCATACACGCATATACCTATGTACCTTGACTGAGGGATAAGTATGTTAACGCACATTACGGTTTTGTCATTACGTCTCTGAAACGGCCCCCACGTTACAGGCTACGCCTAGTGTGGGGACTACAAGTAATTTGCGATGTTATGTGTGTTACAGTAATAAATAAATTTTTCATTTTTTTCATTTTCAAAATAAATACATTTACCACGTGTCCTACGCCACCTATGCCATACAGAATATTTTCAAATATTTTGGCATTGGGAGCGTTTGAGATTGTGTTTTTGGGACGCCCGGCCCGTCATGGGCAAGGAATGTTGTTGGTCTTATAGTACGGACCGCCAAGAGGGGATTTGTGGATTAGCTAAAGCGCGTCAGATGAACATAAGGGGGGTACCTTGCACCATGTTGAGTACCTCCACCAAATATAGGCCCTCTACACTGGTGGGTGCGTCTAGAATAACCGATCAGATTAGTAAAAAAAAATCAATAACTCGAAATACTCGAGCGCGTCAGATTAAGATATGGTGGGTTAATTACATAGTGAGAAGTATGTATATGAATAATCTGACCATTTGAACGTGACGTAAGGGAGTTAGAGGATCACAAACTTGCAAAAAAAAAACGCAACTTCGACATTCTCGAGCGCAGTTGATTTATTTTTTATTTTAAAGTAAATAACTCAAGGATAGCGGGAAAAATATAATCTGCCGATTTTCATAAGCCGAAGAAACAAAAATCGTCTTCGAATCGAACGAGCAGCTGCAGTGAAACATGTACCTATTCATATCTCTGTCTTTCTTTCTCTTTTACTTTTTCTCTATCTCTCACTCTCTCGCACCGTCCTCACACTACTTTCCGTCGCCATAACGTCATCACAGTATACCACGGCGCTAAACGTGTCGAATTATAACTTTTTTTGGTCGGTTAAAATACATATTAAAATAAGTTAAGGTAAGTATTAATCAAAATCAAACTATAGGTTCACCTTTCACTTTAATGTAATTATATATATATTATATAATAAAGCTCATCACAAAACAACGCGTTCATGTTATTATATGTAAAACGAAATGGCTTGTTTGTGCTTTAAAGTTAGTTTTGTAAATAATATTTTGTGAGCTTTTACATATTTCATAGAAATATAAAGTGTGTTTTTTGTGAACAAGAAATAGCTCATAAAGTTATTAAACTTACATCAGAAATAAAAAAAAATTAAAAATAAATCATAATTTTTGTTTCTAGCAGTCAGATTAATAATATCCCTCAAAATTATTGTCAGATTTTAAGCCAACATAACTTGGACTGCAAGCTGAACCTTCTGTAAAATAATCTGACACGCTCGAGTATTTCAAAATTGAGATTTTTTTTTGCATTTTCAAAAATTCGCTACTACCTTGCGTCACCTCCAAATCGGCAGATTTTCGAAGGGGTGCATTTTTAAGGCTCACTTAACATCCCCTTTGAATATCTGACGCGCTCGAGTAAATGTTTTTTTTTTTCATTTTCTCCCCTTCCGGATGGCCACCCCCACCACGCAAATGGGCAGATGAATATATTTTCGATATCAGAGACACCTTGGAGTATCTAAACTACAATATCTGACGCGCTCGAGTATTTCCATTTTACTATTTTTTTTTACATTTTTGAAAGCCTGTAGAAGCTAAACCCACCGGTGAATGAAAAAATATCATATAACCTTATTTTGTTTATATCTCCTAATCTTCAAAACCCAATAGGTCCCAACGACGCTCGAGTGTCTCCCGAATTAGCATCGGTATCTCCCGTACTATTAGTGAGTGAATAAGGGCCCTGACTATTATTTAACTTTTGTTTCTATTATTTTTCAGTTGCAAACAAAAATGATCGTTTTGCAATATGCACGTCTTGACACCAACAATACTAGCAATCAACCAAAATAAACATAGGTACCTGCGGGTGTTGACGAGTGAAAGCCGTACTGAAAACACGCGTGTGACGTTTGTCTTCGTTATTTCAGTCACTTTTCAGCATCTATTTTGGACCCTGAGCAGGAAACTGGCTTTCAAGAGAGCCATGTTTTAACTTGGGGAACAATCTAACATTGTCATTGGCGTTTCGCCATACTAATTGAAGAAGTAGATGAAGAGATTTTTATTATTAAGAAACATTGTCATTGGCAAATTATAATTATAAACAGAAGAAACATTGCCTACTTCAAAAGTTGACGCTGCCTAAACATGATTCGCAATTTTTCTGATTGAAACTGAAATATGACAGCAACAAAAGTTACTTATTAGTCCTGCTGTTCATTATGTATCTATAGGTAAGTACTTAGTTTAGCAAGTAGGTAACCTCGTGTAGCATATTTTGTAATTAATAAAATTGTGAATATTATTATTTATATCACTGTACGTTTTGACATAGTACGGTCTATGTATAAAACCAAAGTGTTAGTTAGAATCGGTTAAATATGTTTTAGGTAGGTATCTACCTGTAGATATCATAAGTTGTTACATTATTATTTACTTAATTATTTATTAATATTGTTTGTGACGCTTTTACGCCTCAACTACTCGACCGATCATCATGTTTGTATACACGTTGTCAGGGGTACAGATTTACAGAAAAGGACATAGGGTATTTTGGTAAAAAATTATATATCCTTAAATATGTTTTTTTAGGGAGTGGCGCTAGTAGCTCAGTCTCAGATTCCTGTTACTAAATATAAATTGCTTACATATTTTAGTGTTTTATTTTATATTTGTTATAGGTAGGTACCTACTTAAGTGAAAAGATCTTATTGCTATGTCAATTTTGTCTGTCACTCTTGAAACTACACTAAACCTTAGAATCTTTGCAAAATTAGTAGGTACCGAAATCGAATAGGTACGTTTTTTTTTCATATTTCAACATTCACATTATTTTGCAGACTGATAAAAATCTCTTGCGAAACAAAGGCGAGCTTTCCGAAAGCCATTTCAAGTAAATTTTTTTTCGATTTAGATCTGTTTACAGCTCTTACGAATGTCAAGTTTACAAATTGTGTATTGAATGTTAAGTTTACAAAATATAATAAATTATATAAAAACATAGTTAAGAATTAATATCCATCGTAAGTTGTAACCTGCAGTACTCCGAAAAATTTAATTTTAGAGCTGATTTGCAAAAGAGTTTAAGGTTTGAAGAAAGTGTATTATATAAAATAATATAAGGTTATAAATAAAACGAGATGTGGTAATGTAAAGAGTTTTTATTCGGGGGTTATCATCCACTTACCATGGCCTTTGCCACGGGGCAGGCTCGTCCACGAGTAGAAGAGTCCATGGAAAATAGTACATAACAAAATTGTTTTATTTATTGCACACCATAAAATTGAATGAAGTATAATATTAATTTCAAAACGCCTTACAAATAAGTGTCATTAACAAATTAAATGAAATTTTATAACAAGGAACCTTTTCGTACGGGCATGGCATCTAGACTAAAATTTTATTTATCACCTTATACAGGATGTATAGTGAATAACAATTAACACATCAGCTACGATTAGGTGAAACAGTAGGCGTTATGAAAAAAAAAACTGCAGTTTCAGAGTTATTGAAGTGAAATATCTTGGGTACGGTAGGGAAAAAAAGAATTTTCCCAAGTTTTCCGTTGAATTCGTTTGTTTGTGTTAAACTTAACAGGTAGCGTTGTAATAAAAGATAAAACCTGCTGGATCGTCTCCACTGAGCAAAGCAGAAATTGCAATAATATTGCTGAACATCGCAAATGCAAGTAGTATACCTACATGTAGGTAACTTACAAATGACGTAAACTTGCAAAGTCCTAGCTATATGTGAGGAATGTTGCTCTAATATTGAAAACAACCTTAATATTACTGCTACATTAAAGTTATTTTGTAACTTTAAAAATAAATGCGTGATAGACAATACTCTGTAAGTTTCATGCTCAGTGGGTTGATAGTTGATATACGCATTACGCACCAGTTTTATTTTTATTATATTACTTATACAAGTAGGTATCATGTTTATTTATTTATTTAATTATTTAAACAATGTGCGTAGCTACGCCTGAAAATTACCGAACTGATGGTTTTTTTTGGTGCTAATACGAGCCATTTGCCAATATTGGCACTTGTATCTGCGTTGCAAGTACAAACTGAATAAGGTACTTGTAACGCTCACGCCACGCTCATGTTATAAAAAAGCTAGCTTTTACCTTTTTTATTTTAAGTATCTATTTGAACAGCCTTGGCTTCTCCTAAATGTAGCTGCCTGATTGTTCATTATTTACCGGACATTCTGTATATTTTGTATAAAAAGCAAGAAACTAAGATTTTAAATCAAACTGACTTTTGAATACGCTTTTAAAATTAGTTTTGCTTTCTGCATGAATAATTAATTAGGTAAGTAGGTATTTGCTAATAACTATACTATATAAACTAAAGAGCCTAAGTCAAGATTTACTAACACTTAAAATAAATTCCAAATCTATGTCTTCAAAGACGGCTGAACGATTCAATACAAAAAAATCAAACGCGTCATGAACCGATGAATCATATAGAAAATTAAATGTTATTGAAATATTTAAATCACCTATAATATATCTTTTATTATTATCCTTCCTATGTCTAATATAAACTTTGTAACTTCCGAAGTTTTAAAATCATCATGTACTTAAATGTGCCTAAAATAAAGTAATTATTTAATTATTTATCATGTCGAGTGAATTTGTATTTAATTAGCGTATATATTGGAATGTCGACATATACACCGTTAGTAATCTAAGAAAATATAAAAAGACAAAAATCCGTTTTCCTTCACGGACGACATTAACTTAATATTGGAAAAAGATCAGTTAACTTTACATAATAAACGAAATACATATTACTATTCTTCTGTCTTATATTACTATGAAGTATGAAGGAAAATATCGCTATTAAAACACAGCTTTTACAAAAATTGCGACACATAATAATATAATAATGTAGAACAAATTGCATCTATCATACGAAAACATTTTGAAAGTGCAAAACATAAAAAGTTTAAAACTACACAAATTACCTGACCAAAAATAATAGCAATGTTCAAAAGTGTATGGTAAAATGTGATTGTGACACGCCAAATGTAAAAACTGTGATTTGAGTGGTAGACCTTAGTTCATACTAGTAATAATGAATAGTACCTGTACAATACCTTATTAATAATAACAAACCTTAGCCGATGTCGAATAAATGAAACGAAACATTAACGGTATTCCTAGTGACGTAGCTTCGTAATGTCCGCTTGTCCCTCACTAGCTAGTAGACGCCTAACACTCCTTTCTACCTGCCTGCCTAGCTTCAACTAAGCGCAACTTGAGACCTACGCATTGAAAAATCACACCTTAATTAGATACTTAACAATAAACATTACCTAAAACAACTGACTGTCTAATAAAATAGATTTTTTTAGAATATCATCAGAATTTTCGTCGCATCTAGGGTTACCAGATGGCAGAAATTTTCCTGACATGTCCGGAACTTTAGCCGTCTGTCAAGGAAATGCAAAATATACAACATATTTTGTTAGGATTTTAAAAATAACAAAAATAAATGATTAAAAGAAGAAAATCATAAGTGTTATGATTTGGCCTAGGTTTAAGTTTGCCTAATACAAACTGTAAACAAGAATTCAGAAATTATTATGTTAGAAAAATTCGTTTTTGGATCTGGTAACCCTCGTCGCATCACGTGTTAAGAGTATATACTGTCATTTCAAGTAAACTAGAGATTCGCAATAAGATAAAATTGAATTATTATTCATGATAAATAATTATAATTATTAAGTATATCTGGATGTAAAAATCTCAACTGTAATTTCGAAGGAATTAAAAAATTGATAATATGTTTTAAATATTGTTTCCTGTACAATAACATACTTAAAATATATTCTTATTAGTATAATATTAATTATGGTTTGAAATGCGATCTACTGTATTTATATCACATAAATGGTTTCACTTGGACACAATAATAATCTGTTTTATAAACTCACACCTGCCTCCCGGAGGGGTAAGCACGACAATGATGGACCTACACTAATTGGCATAACTACTTGCTTATGGTCAATTGCGCATTACAAACCTTAATCGCGCCCACATTCAAAATATTAACACACTATTATTGTTTTTTTTTTGTTACTCAAGCCGATGGTACATTATCATATACTTACATTTGTATTTGTATGTATGAAAAAGAATCAACAGATCGAATCGATAACGACTACTTTAAAAAGACAGACTTAAAAAAATTACTAAAGTTTTAGTAGGTTTATGATAATATATTTTAAAGGAATCACGTCATATTTCGTTAAGCTTTCACGAAAAATTTGTTGGTTTTGAAATTTTTATAACCATAATATTATAGAAGTTTAGGAATATAAAGATTCTAATAGAATAGTATCTTAAATAAAATATTGTAGTTCTGGGGTGAAAATATTGTTACAATATGATAATGCAATATCGGCGGTGGGCGTAGAGATGGGAAACGTATGAAGGTGTAATACTCACAAGAGGTCAACCGAGAGTCTAGAACCGGCGCTGGTTGCCGCCGGCGCCGGCCGCAGCGCCGCCCATGGTGCTGTAGCCGCCCGCGCCTCCCGCGCCGCCGCCGCCTGCCGCGTTGCCACCTACCACAACAACAGTACCTACTATACTCTATCCACGCAGACAAGTTAATAGGGAAAACCGACTCGTTTGTAATTGGTCAGCGATAACTGACCAACACATTTAGGGTATGTTTCGTAAACACTGAGAGTAAGGTATGACGTCACTGCAGTATACTGCGAAGCCGTTCCTATAAAGTTGGCTATACTGAGCAGTACTGGTTACTGTTTAAAACGGAACGCAGTCCAGTATACTGTCATCCATGTCATTGTCATGTCACACTGTCAACCAGTCATTACAACCGACAAACGTGGTTGATCCGAGCCCCGAGGTCGATCACATGATCAAATCACTGAGAGTACCTTACTTCGAGAGCGCCAGTAGTCACAACTCACAGGACAAAAATGGCGATGATTATGACGTCATACCGCCTACTGCGGATACTGCGGAAGTATACTGAAAGTTATTGGGAACGAATATCAGGGCACTGGGAGTACTGAGCTAGTGCTATCAGTGCATTCCGTAACATATCCATAGTCTGTCGTAGTACCCGTACCTGAGAATGGTTTGCACCCACTGCCTTTTTTGTCTTTGTCATTTGTATGAGATTACGTGTCAGAGAGTGTCTATATTAACCTGTCTCTGTGGATAGAGTATAATATGCCCAATTGGCGCAGTTCACTATGCCTGCCGGCTGCCGCTAATCAAGAGGTTCCAGGTTCGATTCCCAGTGGGGGTGAACTTTGTGTGATAGACACAGGATTTCACGTTTCAGTCTAGTCGTTCTCCGTAACATCCTTATCATAATATTTTGCGTGGAAGCACCTATAGCTACGTGTTCAACAATCACCTGCGTTATATGGTTGCGAGCGCGTGGTGTTGTAGTTGGAGCGCATGGGCCCCCCGCTGTAGCTCTGCTGGTAACCGCCGCCGAAGTTGTCGGAGCCCTGCCCCCAGCCACCCTGGTCGCCGTAGCCCTGCCCGCCCCAGCCGCCTCCAGCGTTGCCGGAGTCCCAGGGGTTCTGGTTGCCCCAGCCACCGCCCTGGCCGTACCCTGCATCATAATCACCATCTGCATGACGGGCGTCATAAGACAATTTTTTATTCACGTACACAAGCAGCAGATACAACATGGCGTCTATTATTATGAACGTGTTTCTTAGTTTAAGTATACATAATGAAACTATTTGGGCTGTATGCCATTCTTAAAATTGCAAGTAACATTAAGATGCTTATCTTATCTAATATATATAAATCACGTGTCACGTTGTTTGTCCGAAACTACTGAACTGATTTTGATAAAATTTTGCAACCATTTATAATATGGTCCAACTTAAAAGATAGGATAGTTTTATCGCGGAATTCCCTCGGGAACTGAAGGACATAGAGTACTTTTTTCCCGCAACCTCCGCGGGAACTCCGAAATTACCGCGGATGAAATCGCGGGTGACAGTACTGTAGATGTGGGTAAAAGTTCCAAAGAGGGTAGAAGAGCTAAATACTTAGTCGTCATATAATCGCATTAGGTTAGCCTGTAAGGATTATGTGGTTTATAAAATAAATAAATAATTAAAGTTACAAAAATTTCTTAGAAACTATTTAATCTTAATTGTGCCAGAATAAGTAATAAGTTATTCTGTGGACACAACAGGATAATCATAAATTTATACTGACTACTACTAAAAGATAAAATAATAATAAATAAATTTATTTCAGACATTCAATATCCCATTACGTAACAATCATCAAACTTGCTTTTAATTATGTTTTTGGTGCAAATACCAGAAATGTTTTAATAAATCTCTTTTTTCAGTTTATACAAAACACATTTAAAATAGCGGGTCTGAAAGGCTCGTACGTACCGGAGTTGCCCCAGTCCTGGCGGTTGCCCCACCCGCCGCCGCCGCCGCCACCGCGGCCTCCCCCGCGCCGCCCGCCTCCACCGCCACCCCCCGCAGGCCCTCCTGCCGCCATCTCTGACTTCGATATCGCTTTCTTCACATCTACCCTCCGACCGTTGATCTTGTGATTCTGTTGTACTGTGCAGAAGAAACCGTTCCATTAAGAGGTTAGTTGTTGGGAAAGATTTAAAACATAGAAATGATACTTTTATGGTAAGTTCACACGCGTGCGTTCAACTCTACATTCAACGTGCACATTCACATTCACGAGCGTGTAAACGGTACGCCCGAGCCCGTGAACGCGCCTGTGAACGTGAATGCCGCGAATCGGGCAAGTGTCGGTTTTTTGGCAAAGTTCAAAGGATGAATGTTCGGGCGCCCGGTGACTGTTTACACGCGCGCGGGCAGTCAGTCTGTCCCGCGCTTTCGCGACGAGTGGATCTTCATTCAACGTTGCTAAGAAAGTCGCTACGATCGGATATTACAATCGTTCATAATTTTGTTCCTTTTTCCAATAAAAATAAGTTAAGCCAAAGGACAACACCGAGATCCTCGCTGCTCGCCATTCTGGCACTGACTGACACGACGGCGTGCGTGTAAACAGCTTGAATGTCCGCCGGCCCGGGACGGGCTGCATGCCGCGCAGCCCGCCAGGCAGCCCGCCGGGCTGCACGGCGCGCGTGTGAACGTAGCATTAGACATATATAAACACACTTACAGCATACTCTGTCAACAGGATCGTAGTCATCAAACTCAACAAATCCAAAGCCTCTCTTCTTGCCTGTATCCTTTTCCGTGACCAGGCTCACTGATAAGATACTTCCATATGAACTAAAGTACTCCCTCAATTCATCCTCCTCTATGTCCTGTTTCAATCCACCAACAAACAGTTTCTTCACAGTTGCACTTGCATCTGGTCTTTTAATTTCTTCTCTTGGAACAGCACGTTTTGGCTCGACAACTCTATGAAATTTAATTTTATACCAACGATTACACTTGAGGTTAGTGTGGCAGAGGCAGGGTCGAGGCACGATGCGGATGAAGGTGACGCGACACGAGTCAGTTTAGAGCAAAAACGCGATAGTATTAGTGACTGTAGCTTAATTAAAAAAAAGATAATGCATAAAAATGCAGAAGGGGAAGCTTTGATGATCTGAGTTTGAGTTCTGTATAGCAACAGAATGCAGCTTAGAAACAAGCACTTGGTTGCGTGACTGAGACAACATGTTGTCATGCAAGTTTCAGACTGAGTGCACCAAAAAATCCACAAAATAAGGTTCGGCGGGTGGAGAATTTGCTTGTTTGCTCGGCGTGCCTCAGAATTAGGCAGCGTCTCCACTTACGCAGCTGTGAGTCGAGACAGCCACTCAACCTGAAGCTGCCTCTAATGGATACGAAGCTAAAAGCTTTACAGTTCACAAAACAGAGATAATATATTATGATAATTTTGGCTTCTATTAAGTTTTCTATTTTTGAAGATTTGCACCATACTCTTGATTCCCTGGGATATCACTGGCTTTTTTTAACCTATTTATATAGTATTAAGTAATTTTTATAAATCACTGTTCCCCACAGTTTCAACCACAGTAATTTCAGAGTTCCCACAGAAATTCCAGGATAAAACTACCCTATGTCCTTCTTCTCTGTATCTCTGACAAAGTGCATGTAAAATTTCATGACAATCGGTTGAGCCGTTATGGAGGACTTTGTCACTACATAATATTATGAAACAACTCTCCTCAACACTCCTCCACCGCATCTGTCTGTCTGTTAGCGATAGCTAATTTGTCAAGGTTTTGTGTAATTTGGTTGAAATATAATAGTACGGGAGATACCGATGCTAATTCGGGAGCGACTCGAGCGTCGTTGGGACCTATTGGGTTTTGAAGATTAGGAGATATAAACAAAATAAGGTCATATGATATTTTTTCATTCACCGGTGGGTTTAGCTTCTACAGGCTTTCAAAAATGTAAAAAAAAATATTAAAATGGAAATACTCGAGCGCGTCAGATATTGTAGTTTAGATACTCCAAGGTGTCTCTGATATCGAAAATATATTCATCTGCCGATTTGCGTGGTGGGGGTGGCCATCCGGAAGTGGAGAAAATGAAAAAAAAAAACATTTACTCGAGCGCGTCAGATATTCAAAGGGGATGTTAAGTGAGCCCTAAAAATGCACCCCTACGAAAATCTGCCAATTTGGAGGTGACGCAAGGTAGTAGCGAATTTTTGAAAATGCAAAAAAAAATCTCAATTTTGAAATACTCGAGCGTGTCAGATTATTTTACAGAAGGTTCAGCTTGCACTCCAAGTTATGTTGGCTTAAAATCTGACTATAATTTTGAGGGGTATTATTAATCTGACTGCTAGAAACAAAAATTATGATTTATTTTTAAGATTTTTTTTTCTTTCTGACGTGTAAGTTTAATAACTTTATGAGCTATTTCTTGTTCACAAAAAACACACTTTATATTTCTATGAAATATGTAAAAGCTCACAAAATATTATTCACAAAACTAACTTTAAAGCACAAACAAGCCAGAGCGTTTTACATATAATAACATGAACGCGTTGTTTTGTGATGAGCTTTATTATAAAATATATATAATTACATTAAAGTGAAAGGTTATAGGTGAACCTATAGTTTGATGTAATACTTACCTTAACTTATTTTAATATGTATTTTAACCGACCAAAAAAAGTTATAATTTGACACGTTTAGCGCCGTGATATACTGTGATGACGTTATGGCGACGGAAAGTAGTGTGAGGACGGTGCGAGAGAGTGAGAGATAGAGAAAAAGTAAAAGAGAAAGAAAGACAGAGATATGAATAGGTGCATGTTTCACTGCAGCTGCTCGTTCGATTCGAAGACGATTTTTGTTTCTTCGGCTTATGAAAATCGGCAGATTATATTTTTCCCGCTATCCTTGAATTATTTACTTTAAAATAAAAAATAAATCAACTGCGCTCGAGAATGTCGAAGTTGCGTTTTTTTTTTGCAAGTTTGTGATCCTCTAACTCCCTTACGTCACGTTCAAATGGTCAGATTATTCATATACATACTTCTCACTATGTAATTAACCCACCATATCTTAATCTGACGCGCTCGAGTATTTCGAGTTATCAATTTTTTTTTACTAATCTGATCGGTTATTCTAGACGCACCCACCAGTGTAGAGGGCCTATATTTGGTGGAGGTACTCAACATGGTGCAAGGTACCCCCCTTATGTTCATCTGACGCGCTTTAGCTAATCCACAAATCCCCTCTTGGCGGTCCGTACTATAACGATAATTATTGGAAGTGTTGGAAAAAGTCAATCTGCCTATGTTGTCAGGGGTTGCCTTTTTATCTCAGAATTCCTGCGGGAACTCCAAAATTAACACAGGTGAAACAGCTAGTGTTTGAAAAATGTTACATCTATTATCACTCATTAAAACATTTTTGTAAGTAATATAATAACATTATTTCCTAATGGCTTATATTCATAGTAAAGTTTAGCTTAGTTACACTGTATGTTAATGTTAAGAATTGTTTTAGTCATAATTTTGATTACCTTCCATCAATCTTATGTGGCCGATTGTTCTGAGCGTCATCAACCATATGGGCCCTCGAGTAGGTGATGAAACCAAATCCTCTTGATCTTTTTGTCTGTGGATCCTTCATGACCACCACATCCACAATATCGCCCCATTGCTCATAGAACTCTTTCAATGACTGATCAGTTGTACGGTAATCCAAGCCTCCTATGAATAATTTTCGCATATGCTCTGGCTCCTCCTATAATAATAAAAATGAACAACCATAAAATACGATAGAAGTAGAGGTTAGGCCAGTAGTGGGCAAAGTACGGTCCGAAAGGATTTAATCTAACATTTGTACAGATGTGTAATGTTTATACTTTATAATTGGACATAGATAAGCAATAGTGTGTTAACCCACACTGGAGAAATTTTGAGTAAATCGTGTTTTAAAAGTAGAAGCACCGTTTGTGTCAACATTTTTTATGTTCAATATTTAGTTGCATATTTAAGCAATGTAATAAGGTAAACACATAATTAAAAAACGTTCCCTAACTCTCAATAAATCGTCCTGAATCAATAACTTAATTTTGTGGGTTAACATGTTATTGCTTATCTGCGTCCAATTATGATTAAAAGATTTCAGAACAAAATGCATTTTCCCTCCTCCGAAATTTCATAAACTTTCTGGCCCTACATGTAGAAAGTTTGCTCACCACTGGGTTAGCCGAATACTAATACAAACATTTCTATGCAAAAGCTAGGCAATTTTGTAATTTCACACACAATGAGTGCTTCTATAAACTTAACTGTCATAATGTGGCTTAGTGTGGGATCAAGTAGATCTGTGTGTTGTGAAGTGGATTATTATTATTATTATTATTATAATATGTGAATTCTTGAAAGGCAATTCTAGAACTGAAATTTGTATGTCGAATATCTAAGTGGAATAGGGAATATCAAAATTCTAATTGATATAAAGATTCTAAAGATTTGTTGACGATGATGACGAATTGTACCACGCAGCTCTGATGCTCTATGTACAGCTACGCTGCCTTCGGGATAGTAAAGTTTTTAAGAAATATATCTTACAAAATTTTGTAATTTCACACACGATGAGTGCTTCTATAGACTGAACTGTCATAATATGCGAATTCTTGAAAGGCAATTCTAGACCTGAAATTTGTATGCCGAATATCTAAGTGGAATAGGGAATATCCAAATTCTAAATGATAATTTAAAAAATAAGTACAAAAATAAAGATTCTAAAGATTTGATGACGATGATGACGAATTGTAACACGTAGCTCTAATGCTCTATGTACAGCTACGCTGCCTTTGGGATAGTAAAGTTTTTAAGAAATATATCTTACAAAATCATCTCCACCACCACTTGGCTTCATGTTTGTTCAGGGATATACGCAATTTCTACTGTATGTTTTCTATAAGCACTTATTTCACTTTTGAGAAAACCCAAATTATAGCATCCGGCGTCGGCGCTCAGCAACAGGGCGGTGTTGCTACTTGCCAACCAACTTGCCAACCCTCAAAAATATTTACCCCTATAGTTGAGTCAAAACCCCTAAATCCCCCTAAATTAAATAATATTATAAAAAAAATATAGTACATAACAGCGCCAAGATTTTTGCCTAGTTTCGAAATCAATAGGGTAAAATTATTGGTCTTATAAAAAAAAAGAATTCAAAGGAAATAATGTCTCTTGATTTTTTTTACGACCAATATTTTTTTCGTAATTACAAAATGAAGATTCAATATCAAAATAGTAATTATGATTTTTTTTGAAATTACGGCTTTCCTATTGATCATAGTGAAAAATTTTTGGAATGTATCTCACTCATGCATTTCGATGTAAACAACTTCAGGAGAAGAAAAATATAACTGAATTGGCTGTATGGACTAAGCTCTCTTTGCCTTCCCCATTGGGATATATTTAACAAAAAAAAAACACATTGACGTTTTAAGATTTTTCGAATTCCGTTTTGCAAATCCTTTTTGGCGTGGCTTCGGTTGAGAACGGACGTTTTCGTGGCTGACGGCGTTGGTTGAAGATTGTGATCTCTCAAGTGGTTCGCGTCAAGAAGTAAAATTTGAAAATCGCTGTACCTATCTATAGTTGCAGTCTAGCAATTCGTAATTCAATCTCGTTTTACGTGAATACTTTTTAATTCGTATTTCTCAAAATGAGGCCGCAAAATGGTGATGATGGCTATGTAAGTACATTTACCTTAATATTAGAAATATTTATCTTTAATGTGGTATTTTTTCTATAAGTAGTTATAAGTGTATTGTTACTTACGAGTAGTTGGTACTTTGATCCTAGTCATCTAATAATTCAGAGTTCTAACGTGCCATAAAATGTCGGCGTCATCGCGTGTCCGCGGTGTCCGCCATGCCGCCATTTTGTTATGTCTGAGTGTCTGTTCTACTTTCAGGATGAGCCCGAAGTACACCGTAAGATCTTTATCGGTGGACTCAACTACCGTACAACTGATGAATCCTTGAAATCACACTTTGAGAAATGGGGAGAGATTGTGGATGTTGTAGTTATGAAAGATCCCAAAACGAAAAGATCGCGTGGATTTGGTTTCATCACATACTCCAAGGCTCACATGGTCGATGACGCACAAAACAATAGGCCTCACCGCATCGATGGACGGTATGTGCTAACTGTTGATACTCCTGTATTTGTGGATATTTTTAATTTTCATTTATTTAGTGCAGTCCAGCTGTACGAAAGCCTTTTTATAGCTTTCATATCGTTTTATGCTGCAAATATAGAATGACACTGCTTGGTGAATGTCCCATGGATTAAACCGCGTGGCATTTTCTGTGGGGTCAACATTGTAATTATCTTTGAATGGTTCTGAAACACAATAATACCCCTTTTAACTACTATGCCTATTGTATTTGGGCCGATTTTTTAAATAACAATGAAACTGTAAAAAGTCTTAATGCACATTAATTGTCAATCCATACAAAACTTGTTTCAAAATTTTAATCATATTCTGGTTAGTCCATAGTTGAGGTTTGAAACATTACACATGTAGGTCATTTAGTTAGATTATTTAGTCAATTTACACAGTGTATGTTTTGTATTGTAGAGTGGTAGAAACTAAACGAGCTGTGGCTAGGCAAGATATAAAGAATCCTGAAGCTGGAGCTACAGTAAAGAAGTTGTTTATTGGTGGAATCAAAGATGACCATGAGGAAGATCAGCTCAGGGAGTACTTTTCTAAGTTTGGCACAGTACAAAATGTCAGCATTGTCACTGACAAGGCCACAGGAAAAAAGCGGGGCTTTGGTTTTGTGGAGTTTGATGATTATGACCCTGTTGACAAAGTTTGCTGTGAGTATCTGAACTGAATATATTTTGTCTTACAATCCACAGTTTTGCCCCAGAGTGGAAGTTATTTGTCCATGTCTGGCTTCTCGAACTGTGGACATTAAACTATTGATATTAAGCTATACCCAATTATACCCTAACATAGGCATTTGGGTACGCAAATCAACGAACAGTTTAAACTTATCATCATTGTGTATTTTATGTGATTAATAATTTTGTTGTATGCTAATTTTTATTCCACTTTTGTAGTGAATGGTCCACATAAAATAAATGGTAAGCCCTTGGATGTTAAAAAAGCACTTCCTAAAGATGGTGCTGACCAGAGGGGTGGTGGTGGTGGTGGACGTCAGGGCTCAGGGAGAAGTGACAACTGGGGCAATGGTGGTATGTATCATTGGCACTTGAAACTACAGGTTAACTGTTATTCATTAGGCTAATATTTTTGTTATTTATTTTTAGGTGGCTATGGAAACAATCAAGGGGGTGGATGGAACAACTCGAACCCATGGGATAGTGCTCAGGGAGGCTGGGGACAGGGTAACCAGGGGGGTTATGGAGGTGGTAGTGGCGGAAGAGGGGGCTGGGGCAATCAGGACTTTGGGAGTTATAACCAACAAGGTTACAGTGGAGGGCCATCAAGGAATCAACAGTATAGCAATAATCGTACCACACCTTACAACATGAATCAAAGTGGTGGTGGCAGCAATAGCGGAGGCTATGCCAGTGGTGGCGGTGGAAACTACGGGGGCAGCCAGGGGGGCCGAGGCGGCCGATTCTAGACAATGTAAGTATAAACTTCCCTTCATCACTTATAAATCACATAATTACCACATGAATCGAGTCCACAAATCATTTACACCCACTCTCCATATCCATCTTAGGAGTTACTGTGGCAGTCAAATATTAGGTTACTACATAGCATTAATTGAGCTTAGGATATGATGTTATGATAGTTATAGTTACTAGACTAGATAATCTGGATATTCAGCAAGTTTCCATAATAATTAATGCTATGAAGGTAGCTGTTAGCTCTGTGTTTACTATTTCCATGTATATGACTCATTAAAGGTTTTTTTAATCTCTAGGTTTCGTGCTAAGTACACTAGTAAAGCAGTGTTAACCGTGCTAGTGTAGGCAGTACTCTCCGGAGCTCAGCTCTTGATACACCTCATGGTCCACACGAGAGACCACCTAGGAGAAGCCGTCAGGAAAACTCATAGAAATATAGAAGTTCTTATTTCATTTCTTTAGAGAAATATAATGATAGTTTATCATATTTATCTATTTTAAATGTGTACTGAGTATTGTAAGTTAGACTTCTATTTATTGTAGTACTTAGGTACTTACGTGACATAATGATAAGGTAATGCTTAGATGTGTTAAGTGAAAATTAGATTTACGTTTTTTACGGATAAATAAAGTACAATTTAGGATTACTCTTGTAAGCACTCCCTCAAATAGATGCTAGGTGGTACTAAGAGGTCATTCTCATAGTTGGAATACGAACTTAATCATGGTCGATTTTGAAAATAAGAACAGATCAGTATTCAGTTCTCAAACACTTGTTAGGTATCTCTATGATATCGTTTTTAATTAATGATGATTGTAGGTTAATTAAATAATGTAAAATAAATTACAATACAAAATTTGTAGGGTTGTTTCTTTAGACTTGTATATAAATTCCTTTCTTTGAAGCATGTTTTCTTATTAATTGTAAAGTTCGTCGAAAATAGGTGGTGAATCCAAATGTTATAAATGCTGTATAACTGGTTATCCTAATAGTTTTTTCCGTGTTGTATTCATAGAAGTTTTTGTATAGTGTGTCGAGAATGGCTTTTTTGACTCACATGTAGAACCAGTTACTATGTAGCAAAGTAAAAGTTAATGATGATTGAACGAGCTTGTAGGTTGTATGAGTCACGAGAGCGACGCGATGTCACTATACGAGTCTACGTATTTTTTATTCGTGAAGTATTTTTGTACCGTATACGTGCACGCTGATAAGTTCAGAAAATAATAGCTGTAGGTCTTTCCTGACAAAATAGAGGTCATTCCCAGTTGTACCTGTCTTTAGTGATGCATGGGATGTTTTTTGAGCGAGAATATTCATACAAATGATCCCAAAACTGCCTATCTGCAAATATTGTCTGACTAGTGCCGGGCACGTTTGCAGCTTCCTCTCGTGACAGCGAAGTGCTGTTCATTTAAGTAAGAGTAACTTATAGCTATGGTCGTTCTCCATCATTAGTACCGTCCTGATCCCTCCATTTTGCTACCCAGAATCTGACGACGATGAAGTGATGTTTGTTAGTGAAAAAATTAATACCACGGATGCCATTCCGTCGCCGTCCCTTTATCGTCAAATTTTAAACCGGCTGAGACGTTTAATAGTTTATCGAGCGCTCATGGAAAATTTTATGACTCAAATCGAACGTAAGTAGTTAAAGCAAAAATAACCTAAAAAAATTGCTACTTGTTTGTATTGAACGTTAGACATGCATGAGTCAGATGATTATCACAGGATAATATTATGATCTTAAGTCCTTTCTACTGTATGGCATTTTTGTCTACCCTTCGAAGTGTCACGCAATCACGCATTGTACCATGCGCATGTACCTATGCCCCATTATGTATCGATTAATATTCTGGATATATTACTGCCGCACTTGAGAGTCTACTTTAATGATTACTTAGTTAAGTATAGATTTTTAAAACAAAACTGCCGCAATAAGACAAGTTTAATAAATTAATGTTAATTGGCATTTAACTAATTAAAGTTATATCTCGTTAAATGCCAATTAACATTAATTTACTGAACGTCTGATTGCGGCAGTTTTTAAAAAAAATTATACTTAACTAAGTAATCATAAAGTCGACTGAGTGCGGCGGTTAGATTTATAAACTTAGTATTTCAAGTCAAAAGAGAGTTTGAACAAAAGGTGAATAAAAATGTTTTATTAGATTTTTTTAGAACCGGTCTATTCACATTTGGGTATAGAACTTAGATCCTTAGTCCGTTTATTTTTTACACGAGTTATTTATTTAGTTGTGTGCATTAGATATGGATTTGCATCATATTGTAGCAGAGGTATCATTAAAAATTTTAACAAAAAAATTAAAACCGACTTCCAAAAACACTAAACTAAAAAAGCTAAAAATTTTGTTAAAATTTTGTTTATTTTTCGCTTTTAAGTGACTTAGTTCGTAATTTCTCTAAGTTACAATAGCCTAATGTCAACTGCTCATCACCTTTTACAAAATATTGCGTTTCCCGACGCTGGGACGTTAATTGTTGAGGAGTTCTCCTAATATTTCACCATCAGTTCCACTTCACCATATGCATTGTGACGGGCATAAATTGTTTAGAAACCATATTAAAGTTAACGATTCAGAACTCGTGAAATACCTATTATTGAGTAGTTCTGATGACCATCGGTGGTCTTTTTCATCAGTTCCACTTCTTCAATTTTTGCTTTCCGAAAGCAAATAAACGTTTTACTATAAAAATACAAAAATCGCTATAGGTGTACCTATAATTTTTGAAGAGTTCCCTCGATTACTCCAAGATTCCATCATCAGATCTCGACTTTGTGACAATGGAATAAATTTGGGAGTATCCCCTTTCAAACAAAAAAAACAATTTTTGAAATCGCTCCAATCGGAACCAGTGAAATAGGTATTATTGTTGAGTAGTTCCGATGACCATCTGTGGCCTTCATCATCAGTTCCACTTCGTCAAATTTTGCTTTCCAGAAGCAAATGAATGATTTACTATAAAAAATACTCAAATCGCTTTCTCCAAGATCCTGTGATCAGATCTGGATTTGGTGGCAATGGGACCTAATAGGGATGTTGACTACTATTGAAAATCAAAATTCTAATTAGTCCGTCAGTTAGAAAATAAAAAAACAATAGACACGTATTTTTTGCTTTTTTAAATAAATTAAAATATACAGAGATAAGGCGCATTAAAGTTTAGGATGAGGAGGTCGTGACGTCACTAACTGCAAAACCGCCATACAAATTGTCAGAATAGTGACGTCACGCGAAATTTCAACTCAATATATCGCCGTTATTTTTTAATTACGTAAAAAAAGAAAAAAATACGTGTCCAATATTTTTTAATAATCTACAAGACGGACTAAAAAATAAAAATTAGTCAACATGGGCATGTTGACTAATTTTTATTTTTTAGTCCGTCTTGTATACTCCCAATGGGCATTGGGAGTATACCCTTTCAAACAAAAAAAGAATTTTCCAAATCGGTCCAACCGTCTTCGAGTAATCGGTGAACATACATAAAAAAAAACACATACAATCGAACATAGAACCTCCTCCTTTCTGGAAGTCGGTTAAAAATACATTAATAGAAAGATAAAATTCGAAAAAAAAATCCTAAAATACCATTCGATAGGCTCAACGCGTTTGGTTTATTCGGGTAGGTAAATAAATAATATTGTAGTTTTATGAGTTTATAATCAAGTTTCTCTGTTCGGTGTGCACATTTCTCAATGAATGTGTTTCTTAGTGAGATGTCGATTTCGCTTGATTTCATTACATTTTAATTTGTACTTAATTTTTATATTTATTTATCAGTTATTCGTTTATTTGGGAAAACAAAAGGTAACACTTATTTTACTGCACAGTGAAATATATTAGGTAGGTAGGTACCTACCTATGTAAACTGAGCAGTATATAGAGATTAGAGGTTATTACCATTCGCGATAGTTAGATGGGTACCTATTCTGAAAAAGAAATTCTGAGAAGTGAAGATTTGCACCTTAGAACATTCAAAATAGGAGTAGACAAGGGCTCAGTTTGAACACAAAATAGTATTCTGCCATTTCCTGGGGGAGGCGAGGCGTAATGGACTTATTACATAAGGAATCTAAATCGGATGCAATTTAGTGCTAAATCGACTACTCTAGTCTCTAGGGTACATTTTATTTAGTGTGATCACTCGCTCTCTCTCTCGCTCACTGATCCTAAATCGGAACCAACTGTGCTAACTTCGATTACACCTTCCGATTTCCTATATTTGTGTCTGCAGTCCTACAAATAGTAGTGTAATAAGCGCTTAAACGTAGCACAGCTAGGGTTGCCAGATTGTTTGACTTTTTACGTAGGTACGTGTCCGGCCAAATATTTTCTCGTCTGGCCTGTCCGCCTTTCGACAAATGAATGAACGAAAGAATGATTACTATAAATTCACTCAATTTGCACTGTAGATCAGCCGGCGACTGGCGAGAAATCGCAACGACCGTTTACGGGCGTCATCGGACCATGACTGTCGTGTTTGTGTACGCGCTCTATACAAGTGTGTGATCGATCGTCCGAGTTCGGCCGTCGACGCCCGAGCAAACGGCCGATGACCGATTAGGTGTACGCGAGCCGTTACGTCATCGTCCGAAAACGGCCAATTGAACGTCATGTCCGAACTTGTTGGGATTTCTTGCATGTCTGCCGACGTCTACATCTACGTGCGCAAATCTAGGATTTGGTTGTGTGGGGGGAGGGGGGTTTGGTTGCACCACAAAAGTTTTAGAATTAAGTTACCATAGAGGAATTTACAGGTTCACTAATTTACCGCCGCAATCAGAGTCGACTTTAATGATTACTTAGTTAAGTATTGATTTTTAAAACAAAACTGTCGCAATCAGACAAGTTTAATAAATTAATTTTAATTGGCATTTAATGAGATGTAACTTATTAGTTAAATGCCAGTTAACATTAATTTATTAAACTTGTCTGATCGCGACAGTTTTGTTTTAAAAATCTATACTTAACTAAGTAATCATTAAAGTCGACTCTGAGTGCGGCCGTTAGTCCTCAGGGGGGCAAGTGCACCCACTACCCCCCGTAAATTCGCGCCTGGTGCAATTTGAGTGTATTTATAGATTAATCATTCTGTCTTATTCTGTTGTTCTGCGGTATAAATTTTCTAAAAGATACATTTCTTAGGATTCCTGCATTTTAAAAACGCGTCTTCATTTGTTACCAAGTATATTAGTTTAAGACTCACGCTTGTACCTATTTTATTTCTATGGTATTAATTAAACTTTATTCTATTCTTCACTCTGTTTGTTAGGCAACACAGTCAACTACCGAATACCAGCAACGTCCAATATCTCAATGTCGGCACTGTTGCACTGTAAGCACATACAGGTTCGAGTTACTCGCCCCGGTAGTTCTATACGCTAGCTTAGCGTTAGGTACGCTATTAGCGTAGCATATCGGTACCCTTCAAAATCATTAACAGTGAGATATTATTATTTCGTAGTAATATCCATTACTTGACGAGTTCTAATTTCTCTTGCATAATGGGTGATATTGCATTATATTATATTACTCCAGTGATATCACTGGAGTAATATTATTTGCATTACAACCTTTGGCCGAAGCCAAAGGTAAGCGTTTGGTTCGACTATAATCTTAATGCACGTATGACTATGAACTGGTTTTAATTTTGTTATTTACTGGAAATGACGGCCGACGGACAAAACGCAGTGTAACCTCGGTCGGCGCGTTGCCTCCACCTCGCTCTCGCGCATTCATAAGTCGTAAATCCTAATAGGTATTCGTGGTAGAAAGAAACCTTCGAAGGTTTGAACGAAGGTCGTATTTTTGGCCGAAGGTGAAGGTTACGAACAAGCACCGAAATTGGAAGCAAGTCGAACACTAAACAGCACACATCTTCATTCACAGACTTATATTAATGACAGGTGACCGTATTAAACTGTGAACTGATATGAACTAATTCTTTTTTGTCTGCTTCCGTTTTGAATGCTCTGAGGGTTGCGCACAAATCTAAGCGGAGGTTCTTTGATCATGGCATAGCATACCGTCGCCGTAAGAGCAGAGTAGGCCATAATACAACCTAGGTAGGTAAACATTACGTAGTTAGGTAAGCATTTCTCCTAGGTTACTAATAAATAGACAAGGCGAAAGTACTTATAAAGGTGATATTTACGGTGTACAGCCGACAGCCTCATACACGTACACTTTACCTACATCGACATCTATAGGAAGAGTTGTAGCGACCGCGACGGTCGCACAAAGGACTTTACACAATAGGCATTTTTCTTCCTTTTGCTTTTCTAATTTTGAATTCTAATTTTATTTTCCATGGTGAACTTCGGGGGATCTCCTCGGGGTTGTGGCATCTAACCATCTGCAAAGTTCATTTCAGCTCTTCACAGGTAAGTCTTTTGTGCAAGTGTCATTTCTCATATAAACAGTCAATTATATTTTATTTTAAATAAAAATATTTCTCTTTAATTTACTTGTTTTATTTGGAGCCCCCCCATTAGCTACCCGGTATTTAATTAGCTGATGAAGTAGCGGGTAGCTGACGTAGGTACTACCTACGTGGAGTTTTTTTAAAATTAGTAGTACCTACTTCGGAGAAGCCGTAACGTAATCGTAAAATAAACCAGCATGGGAATATTTAAAACACTTCCTAATCTCCAGTAAGTTCTTAGGTCTATTTCCCTTTCAATACGATGACTAACGCGCCGCTGCGGGCACCGCAGTCGGGCCCGGCCGTCAAGAAACGCCCAAATTTTAAAGCGCCCTTAATGTTGACGTCTCCTCAAATGTCTACGAGGCCAGTGATGTGCCCTCTGGCGATGAGAGGGCTGTCAGATGGACAAATCCCAGCAGAGAGGAGGAGACTAGAGATATGTTTCGAATAACCATATAAGATTTCGTTATTTCCACATCTCCGCTTAGCTTCTGTGGAAATGGATCAAGCGGATAGGAGAGTTGTCACATTTTGCAGAGTTCCGCGAGCGAGTAAGCGGCGCGGCAGAGCAGAGATGCGTGTACTGTGTAGTCACTCACTAGCAAAGATCAGGGTACTTGCATGAAATTTATTAGAAATTGTCTCAATATTTCAAAAATAGAGTCTTAGGAAAGCGTTATCGTGAAAGATTTACTAAAAAAAATTCAAGTTTCCAAAATATTCAACTTTTAATTTTGTGAAACTGAACGTTGCAACCAGAGAGATTATTTTTTTTTTCGTTTATTTATCCTATATAGGAAAGGCTAAGAGTACAGGGCCCATACTGCCAATTCTGATGTGGCAACCAGAGAGAAGGTAATCACTTGCAACGAAACACCAATCACAGCCAAGCTTGACACATAACGTCACTTATTTTTTTTAGGAAACATTTACCTCTTTCAGAGAAGGCAAAAGAAACTAAGTGCATACAGTCAACGCATATTTTCCATTTTCTGAAGTTTTTTACTTTAAAATGCGACTTTTGGAAGTAACTCACAAAGACAAAGTTCAACCTTAATTTAGGTTTTTGATATTGAAGTTATCTGTCTGTCAGTGTCACAGGACCCTGTCAATACGAGTTACGACAGTGATCTCTATCACAGATTAATAAGGCGTAATTTTTAACTAGTGATGTCATTCCGCGTTTAGGCGGCGGAACTTTGAAACGCTCTATTTAATTAATTTAAGCATATATATTTTTTCTTTTTGCTTTATTTAAGTAGGCTATATATCTTTAAAATAGACGGAAAAAAAAAATCATGCAAGTACCCTGTTGCTGGAAAATCCGGTGAATTCGCTGGGTCTGTTTAATTTCCCGAATGTCAACTATCCTGAATGTTAATTCTCCGAAGGACGCGTGACGTAACAAAAATGGTTGATAAAAGTATACTAGAGTAAAGCAGCTGTTTTCATTATCCCAACAGAACTGTAATTTCTAAAACAAGCAGGTGACAAAGTTTCTATAACTAGCTTAGGCCCGGTTTCCACCAAAGCAAAGCGGAGAGGAGAGGCAGGTTATTTCTACCAAAGCGGGGAGATGTGAGCTGTGAGAGCTTTCAGATGTGAAGCGAGGGGAAAAGGCAGCGGGGAGACGCGGCCGCCCGACTAGTGACCAGTGACCACAGAAATCTAGGGTACTTGCATGAATTTTTTTTTCAGTCTATTTTAAAGATATATGGTCTACTTAAACAAAGCAAGAAAAAGAAAAAAAATATATGCATAAATTAATTAAATAGAGCGTTTCAAAGTTCCTACTTTAGACCTTACCGCCGAAACGCGGAATGACGTCACTAGTTCAAAATTACGCCTTATTAATCTATGATAGAAATGTCACTGTCGTATTGACAGGGTCATGTGACACTGACAGACAGATAACTTCAATATCCAAAAGCGAAATTAAGGTTGAACTGTGTCGATTTACTTCCAAAAGTTCCAGTAAAGAATCGAAATGCATCTTACCGATGCATTTTAAAGTAAAAAACTTCAGAAAATGGAAAATATGCGTTGACTGTATGCACTTAGTTTCTTTTGCCTTCTCTAAAAGAGGTAAATGTTTCCTAAAAAAATAAAAGTGACGTCATGTGTCAGGCTTGGCTGTGATTGGTGATTCGTTGCAACGACGTTCCGTTTCACAAAATTAAAAGTTGAATATTTTGGAAACTATTGAAAATTTTTTAAGTAAATCTTTCACGATAACGCTTTTCTAAGGCTCTATTTTTGTAATATTGACACAATTTCTTATTATAAATTTCATGCAAGTACCAGGCGTCCCACAGTTCATTTCGCGGACACCGGGACTCGTAACTAAAAAGGGACAGTCCCGTTCAAAACGGGACGTCTGGTCATGTTAGCTATGCGTGGACGACGTGGAAAATGTGTATCTATGATGGAAAATGCAAGAACTTAAAGCATGGGTCGCGGGCCACATGCGGCCCGGCCACTACGGTGCGGCCCGCGCAAGTAAAACCCATAAACCCATACTCCGCACCGCAGGCATTAATCAAAAACACTTATTGAAAAGGGTTTGATAGTAGATACCCTGGGTCATCCATAAAGTACGTCACACTATTTCGTGATTTTTTGACCCCTCCCCCCTCCTGGTCACAGTTGGTCATCAGACCTCCCCTCCCTAGTTTGATATCACATATTTCGCAATTTTACATTTAGAAATACCTACTTATATAATTTAAATGCGAAAGTAACTGTCAGTCTTTCTGTTTGTTACGCTTTCACGGCTAAACGGTTCAACCGATCGTCATGAGCATAGGTATCCGTTGTCAGGGTACAGAAAACTACATAGAGTAGGTACTTTGTATCCCGGATTTCCCGCGGGAACTCCGAAATTAACGCGGGGGACAGCTAATCACCGAAACGGCTGGACCTATTTTGACGGAACTTTCACTGACAAATAGCTGATGCTATTTAAATTACGCTACTTTGTAGTTCTTGCAGGAATTTCGATAATCACGCGCGTGAAACCGCGGGGCACAGCTAGTTATTAAATAAAACAGCAGTTCCGTCAAAACAATTTAAACCTTAGTTCGCCGACTAAAAAAAATTTGAAAATTGCATTATTTTTATAAGTCTTACTTAATTTTTTACCTACCTACATTTACGCACATTAAAATGAGTGTAACCAAGTGTAACAATAGGTAAGGTAAAAATGCAAAAAATATTTTATCTAAAAAAAATGTGTAGGTACATTAGATGAAATGTGGCCCGCACCAATATCCTCATAACATATTTTGTATAAGAAAAGGTTGCCCACTCGTGGTCTAAAGGATCACAAATAGAATCTATTTTGTTTAATTTTTGAAAATACGTCGCGTAGATGTGGCCAACATTTTATTGGGTTAACTTACTAAAATTACCATCAACGTTAACGTTACAACTAATATTTTATGTATTGACATTTAGGATACTCTTATATGCTAATGAAACCTCGGGTACCAAAATATATAGTTATTTATTTATTTATTTATTTATTTATTTATTTATTTATTTATTTATTTATTGGCACACCAACAGCACAGCATATATAGTATTAGGTTATAAAAGTTACATTGTTAAGTATTAGACATATCTACATGCATGCCAATTAGCGGTATGCACATCATTGCAAGTTACAATCTGCAAGAACAAAAGTTTTATAATGTACAGTCGTCATGGGAAATATGCAGCCACCTTTGACAGCTGTTGTTGGATCTTATTGCAATAAAGTGTCTACACATCTCCGACGCCGACTGCACGTAGGCACGCTAAACATTGATAAAATTGAGAAATAAAAGGGGAAAAAAAACAACAATACTTATGTAAGTCAGCACGAACAAACTAAAACATAAGCTTATTACTATGATCGTGCGGTACAATTAATGTGTTTCAGCAATTTACTTTTAAAAGCGCTCTGCGAATCGTTATATATGTCGATATCAGATATTTTCGCATTTACCTCGTTGTAAAGCATACAGATCCTAGCGAGGGGTCGATGCAAACCTTACTTATGTACTTATGTACCTACGCAAATGCTTTATAAAAACTACCCAAGTAGCTTGCCTGACTCGTGTCTACTCAACCGATCATCATGAAATTTGGCATAATATACATTTTCAGGGGTACAGAGAAGGACATAACATAAGGTACCTACTTTTTGTCCCGGAATTCCTCCGGGAACTCCGGGATTACCGCGGGCACAGATAATATAAAACTATACTAGTACCTACGGTGAAACCGCCGGGAACAGCTAGTGTTATATTTTTTCACTAAAAAAGTTTCTATGATAGAAATAGAATAATAGATGCGGGCATTGATATATTAAAAAAGATGCGGGATATGAAATCCGTAGTGGACCAAGATCCCAGAGCAAACAGACATAACTTATTTTCACACGGATGAAACCTGAAGTTTTCAGTAGCGTCTCGTGCGCCTTGAATACCTACGCACTTTGTGGAACTTGCCGAGTGACACCTGGGCAGGTACCAGGTGAGAAAGGTAACTAAAAATAAGAATTATTTAACTTAAATTCACATGGCTGATTTTTATATATGTCATGTAGAATATTATTTTAAAGTGATATCATAAGTGCCAGACACTTTTGATGGACCAGAGCTTTTGACAGACGCTTTTAAGCTACCCAAAAAATAAATGAACTTTACTTATTTTTACATGTCTGATTTTTTATTATGTTATTGAAGTATTTATTTAAAAGTTATATTCAATCAGTCAGACAAATTAGAGTGACCAAACATCCCCTAAGACAAAAATTATTTAGCCAGAAGTATGAGGGCGAGAGCACTATGCATGCGCTTCAGAGTGAGTGAGACGTCCATAATAACTCGATTCCCCTTCTTAAACTCACCATCTGTTTCAATCTACTGTGTATGTGCTGTTTGCGTGTAATATAACTTATAGTATACAGTATAGTTCGAGCCTGCGAGAGCACATGTTTTTGTTGTTTAAATCAGGTTATTTGTGAGTGTTTTATTAAGTTGTTTGTAATAGTGATAATCATGGAAGAAGAGAAATTGAAATGTACATTTTGTAAAAAATCTCATGATAAACTTATATTATTCTCCGAAGAAATATTGAAAAAGTGCAAAAACATTTTAAAACAGCGACTAATCCATAACCTCAAATTCAAAGATGTAGTTTTACCGGATGACTTGTATGACAGTGGTTACCATCGAGAATGTTATAAAAATTTTACTGCTCTGCCAAAAAAATATTTTTCCGCCATACCAGAAAAACCAAAAAATGCTGAAAAATAATCATCGAGTATTGTTGAAAATTCATCAGTTGCATCGACATCAAGCCAACCTTGTAATCTTAGTATTAACGATGATCTATGTACAGCGTCTACCTCAAGTCAACAAAATAATTCAACAGTTCCAGATTTAGATGTAGTGTAAGAACTCAAATCCAGCTAATTCAATGCCTGAACCAAGTGTTGAGTCAAATGTGAAGTCAAGAGTCATACAAGTCATCCGGTAAAACTACATCTTTGAATTTGAGGTTATGGATTATTCGCTGTTTTAAAATGTTTTTGCACTTTTTCAATATTTCTTCGGAGAATAATATAAGTTTATCATGAGATTTTTTACAAAATGTACATTTCAATTTCTCTTCTTCCATGATTATCACTATTACAAACAACTTAATAAAACACTCACAAATAACCTGATGTAAACAACAAAAACATGTGCTCTCGCAGGCTCGAACTATACTGTATACTATAAGTTATATTACACGCAAACAGCACATACACAGTAGATTGAAACAGATGGTGAGTTTAAGAAGGGGAATCGAGTTGTTATGGACGTCTCACTCACTCTGAAGCGCATGCATAGTGCTCTCGCCCTCATACTTCTGGCTGAATAATTTTTGTCTTAGGAAATGTTTGGTCACTCTAATTTGTCTGACTGATTGAATATAACTTTTAAATAAATACTTCAATAACATAATAAAAAATCAGACATGTAAAAATAAGTAAAGTTCATTTATTTTTTGGGTAGCTTAAAAGCGTCTGTCAAAAGCTCTGGTCCATCAAAAGTGTCTGGCACTTATGATATTACTTTAAAATAATATTCTACATGACATATATAAAAATCAGCCATGTGAATTTAAGTTAAATAATTCTTATTTTTAGTTACCTTTCTCTCCTGGTACCTGCCCAGGTGTCACTCGGCAAGTTCCACAAAGCGCGTAGGTATTCAAGGCGCACGAGACGCTACTGAAAACTTCAGGTTTCATCCGTGTGAAAATAAGTTATGTCTGTTTGCTCTGGGATCTTGGTCTATAGGTACCTACGTACTTGCTCCCAGCCAAACATACCTACCCGAACATGCTGACCACTTGACTGGGTTTGTTAGGTACCTACCTACTATGTACTTATACTTAGGTATTTTAACGACAACGATAACGAAACAATGTTTCCTTAAGTTATATTTTGTTTTTTATAACTGAGCTGAGAAAAGAAAGTGGATGATGTTCCGCTTAAAGATTAAGGTTGTTTTATTGTGCTTAACGTTGTGATTACGTATTGGCTACGGCTCGAGCGCGTTGCGGAAATGTTATAGTGATTTCACTTTCATTTATCTGTGGGAAATGCGTCGCTGCTGAGTACTAGGTATCAGTAGGTATTATCAGCCACTGCTCACTAGGCAGCGACGGAGACGTTTTTGATATAGCTTCAATCAATACAAATATAATATAAATCAAGTTCCTTATATCTATTAATCTGAAAAGTCGACAAAATTGCAGTCAAATTTACTACCTACTTTCGCAGTAGTAGGTACTACGATCATGAGTTTCCTTATCTGTTGCTTGAAGTCGCAGATTTGAATCCCAAAGGGAATAGACTATTAGGACGTTATAGATATATCTACTTAGGTAGGTAGGTACCTATACCTATTTATTGTGTAAGGACGGTCCAGATTTTAGTCACTAGTCTAGTCACTATAGCACTATTAGGTAACATATTCTTGATCTAGTCTTTAGAGTTTAGACTAAGGTAAGAAGACAAGGTAGGTAAGTACCTAGATAAACGAAGAATAGAATCCAAGCACCTCCATGAATCCTAGGTACTAATCCTGACTATTATAAAAGTAAAAGTGAGTATGTTTGTTTGTTACATCAACATGAAATTTGCATTACACGTTGCCAGGGGCACAGAGAAGGATATAGGGTACTTTGTATCCCAGAATTCCCGCGGGAACTCCGAAATTACCGTGGGTGAAACTGCGGGGGACAGCTAGTAAATAATCAAGTTTTTTAGATACCTAGCTTACAATCAGTAAATTAATTTTTTTCATGGAACTTTGGAAAATTGAGGACAAATATAGAACCAAAATAGAACATTAGCCGAAACGTAGGAGTTCCATTAATTAATTGTAAACTTCGAATGCATAATAATTAATGAAAATTATATTTAAGCTCATGAAAAGCCACAGACGACTATCCCTGTGCGCTAAATGTTATACATTGTTACATAAAAATAGCTAATCACAATAAAATTATGTGACTCTGCCGGTAGCGGTGGGGCGGGCGCGGCGCCACGATCTGGTTGCTGACGCTATGTTTTTGATACGAAGTGAAAGTGCAAGCGGTGGTGGCCGAAGACCCCTGTGCCTCCGCAGCGGCACTCTGCCGAGCCCCGCGGCCGCGGCCGACACTCGGTCGGCGATTTGCGAAATAATGTCATTGGAATCGCCGACACCGAATTCATCAGTGACCGATCTGTACGCGGACATGCCGCTCAGATAAATAGTGGCGCGGAGCTACGTATAGACACCACGCTCGCGATTCGACACCCGCGACAATGTGCCATTGGAGGATAGTGATCACGCTGTGTGAGATTCTGCTCCTGGTGCATGCGCCTGTTGCGAGGGAAATTAAAACAACAGACACCGGCACACTAGACAATCATGTGAGTAACTTGTAACTAGGTACTTAGTTTAAAAATGTCAACATATCTGCATGTGCTTAGTTTTCTAGCTTATCAATGACGATCTATCGATCGATGCTCCTTACATAAGGTTGTTTTTATAGGCTAGGTTTTGCAGGCTTTTATCAGGTTTAATCCCAAGCACCGGGTGGCGGGTTGATTGCCCATCTATCTTTGTTTTACAAGTTTATTTATTTATTGCTCACTTTTACAAAGTAAGATCTTACATTAATACATTGAGCTTAGAAGTTAGAACTTAGCTACCTTTTACAGATGTTGCAAACCATAGATGATAAAAGGTTTTTTTGCATTAAGTGTCTATTTACATTATTATGTCCTTATCATATTTAAAAGTCAATTCATAGGTAGGTATCTAGGTTCTTATTAACTGCTTAGTACCTAAATACGTACGTATTAATCCTACTAATATTATAAATGTGAAAGTGTGGATGTTTGGATGTTTGTTACTCAATCACGTAAAAACGGCTGAACAGATTTGGATGAAATTTGGCATGCACGTTGTCAGGGGTACAGAGAAGGACTTGATGAGATACACTTTTACGAATTTAGAAATTGACTACAAGTCACTATTAATAATGCAGTGTTCTTTTTACTTAATAATTTGATTGGGTTACAATATCTTAGCTACAAGAGATGGTACCTAATAGTGGTGGTTGTTGGTAGGCCCCCCGCAAGTACATAAGGCTTAAAAAATATAATTATTAATATAGGCAGTAGATACGTAAACATAACATAATAATTAACGAGTTAAGTATCTCCGTTTAACGTTCAAGAAAATTATGATATCGATTCACAAGCTCCTACTGTTGATTGCCGACTTGTCTGTTATTATCTTAGCGATGTTAATAAAGGTAGATAGGTAGGTACAGTAAAATTGTGAGATTTGTGTGATGTGTGCATTCGTTGCAACTCGCAGGTGGCAGAAGTGCAATGGCTCAAATCACGTGCACTTTTACTTTCCGCGTGTTGTGCCCGCGCTCGGTGCGTCGACGTAACGTATACAGGGTGTCCCGTAAATCGACGTCAAGCCAGAACCAGGTTATAGGCTAGGTCATAACAGCTGTTAACAGTAAAATATAAAATCTTTGCTATGCCTATTTAAAAAAAGGACGTCGATTTACGGGACACCTTTATATTATATTATACTTCTCAGAAACCTAGGTACCTACAACTACATCCTGCAATTATAGAGCATTTATTTGTGCTATAACGGTCCAGCGATTCCTACCATTCTCAAGTATTCGACTAAAACCTATTTTGCTCTCCTTAAAAATGTTATCAGAGTAGCAATTGGTGAGATTGTTGTCACCCAAGTGCCAATGTTCGCCATTCTTCCCTCCAGTTACATCACCTGCCATTAATGCCATTTTATTTATTTGTTATGAAATTTATTATTTAAACATTATCAGCCTTATTATCCCCGTAGATTTTTTCAAAGCGCAAAGTTCTGATGGGCCAGTAAGTATGTACATTGTACAGTGGGCCACATAGACAAGTATACCACCACCTTGTAAAATTTATACTGTTTGTAAAACGTCTCTATGACGTTATAAGTTGCCGTTTTTGCAGCTCCAATATTCGTTTTGCGCTTGTATTGGAATTTGGAGTTTGGAGCTGCAAAAACGGCAACTTATAACGTCATACTGACGTTTTACAAACAGTATAAATTTTACAAGGTGGTATAGGTACTTGTCCATGTGGCCCACTGTACCTATCCTTAAAAATCATATATATATATGTGTATAGATTTCTCTTATGTCACCGCCTCTAGCACGGGTAACCGTGACAAGAGCCGTGAATTTTGTTGTCTTTAGCGCGACAAAAACAACATCCTACTTATGTTATAAGAATAGTGAACACGATAAGTATCTAAGTACGTAACCTCAGTGAATATTTACGCAATATTTACTTTACATAGGCCAATATTCAATAATAAAATGGTTGGTGTATTATACGAAACAGTATTATACACTGCCATGTATAATTAGTTAGCTTATTAGTAGCACGACTGAAGTTTGATGCACAGTTCTTATGTAATTTCTAGAGTATTATAATACAGACGTATATTAGATAGTATTATGTAATTTATTAGTTAACTGTTTATTATATTTAATGATAATATAGTAGATTTTCTATGAACATGTTTGTTCTCCCTCATAGTCTGATAACAACGTCTACTTCTGACATGAATCATGATTAAAGATTACTTATTTGCTAGCATATCAGGCAATTCGATTATTGGGATCCTATGTATCGTACCTTCATTATTATTATAGATTGCTGTAATCTCGCCACATCCTCCCTATACTGCCTAAAAACCTCGGCGGCGACGTTTCGCTTGCAAAGGAGCAGTAGGACCAGAAATTTAAAGTCCTCTGGTTTTGGATAAGATCTCCAAAAGACCCAATATAAGTAATTGTGTGACAATTTCGCTTCTATTCTGTAAAACTGAGATCCATATATATTCATCAAGAACTATCCACACACTCGTGCGCGTTTTCGCATATTGTCTTGCTCAATTAAAGGCTGCCCAAGTCCAATGAAGGACCCTTTGCCCCGTTCAGTCCATCTGCTAGTTCATTTTTGTATAAGTAGGTACCTACATAGCCTGGAACCCGGATTTGTCTGATCTGACGACTTTGTTTTTTTTTCCAGTGTGTTGTGGATGTACTTAATCAACTTAATAAGTAAGTATGATGTAACAGCACTTAGATCAGATTGGCGGTCCGTATAATGTATGCAGATGGATTTGATGCGCATACCTATCGCATCCTGTATTTGTATAATAAGGCGACAAATTAAGGTTTTGAAAGACCATCTTTAGCCAGCATATCCCGTACTTACTTGCAATCCCTCGCTGAAACTTTGGTTTACGAGTATAATAAATCCTTGATCTGTTAATTGTGATGAATGGTAATTAAAATATTTGTCAATATCGATAAACCAAAAGTGAAAAATACGAGTATTGAAGAAATCGTTAACTTCTCTAGTTAGATAAGTACTCGTCTAAAAATCACCCTGACCTGGATTGTCCTTTTAATTAATTATTTATTGATGGGTGACTGTTAAACCTAGTTTCGTAAGTGCTTTTTAATTACATTGTCCTCTCAGAAGTTCAATGTTGCTGCAGCCAGGGCTGATTCATAAGTAGTTCATGGAGGTGTAACTATTTATGTAAGTATGTAGATACATGGAACATGTACTTACTAATACAATTTGTTAACAATAAGTAAAGACAATAGCATCAAACTCTTTGTTAGAAATCAACGAACCCGCGCTTTTAGCGATCTGCATATATGGACCTACTAAATATGTAAGAGCACTTACCTGCGATACAATCTATTGTATAAAATATGTATGTTATGTACCTACCTACTTACTTATACAGGGTATATTAAGGTTTATTGTAGGATAACTAAATGCTGAATATCATCCGTCAACATTGCAAGTTGCGCGCTCGGTTTTTGTTTTTTACGAGATACCTATTTAAGACAAGATTAGGATACTGATACACTCTATACTTCAATAAGGCCCCTTGTTTAACCTTACACCCTGTATAATAAATATAATCTCTGAAACTACTGAAACCTATTGTAAATTTTTTTCAGGTTAAGGTTACCAGGTCCAAAAGCACAAAAGCCGGACTCTTAGCTTAATTTGGCCGGACATTTTACCTTAAAAGCCGGACATATTATTTTTAAAAGCCGGACAATATTCCACAATTAAAAAAACCTACTTATTTCTTTTTTTTATTATACATATACTCATCAATCATGTTACTAACAAGCTTATCTTACGCAAAATTATCAGTTATCATTGGTGAACTGAATTTTTTTCATATTTATGGGAATATGAAAAATATTCATTTTAATTTTACTTGCGCTCGCGGCAGCCAGACAAAAAGTCTAACAAAAGCCGGACAGGCCGGACGAGAAAATATTTGGTCGGACACGTCCGTAAAAAGCCAAACATGTCCGGCTAAAGCTGAACACCTGACAACCCTTACTAAGGCAGCTACAGTGTTTCTGAGTAATAGAGGATACCTACTCTTTCATTTCGGAACAGAGCTCGAAGGGAGTTCCACTTCAGTTATAGTAGGCATAGTTAGGTAATTTCGTTTTTTCCAAAAAGGAGGAGGTTTTGCATTCGGCTCGGTATGTGTTTTGTTTTTTATGTTCCTACCTATGTTCACAGATTACTCGAAGATGGTTGGTTGGATTTCAAAAATCCTTTTCTTGTTTGAAAGGATATACTCCCAAGTTGGTTCCAATGTCACCAAGTCGGGATCTGATGATAGGATCTTGGAGAAATCGAGGGAACTCTCCAAAAATTATAGGCACACATAGCGATATTTTTGTATTTTTTATAGTAAATCGTTTATTTGCTTTCGGAAAGCAAAATTTGAAGAAGTGGAACTGATGATGAAGACCACAGATGTCATCGGAACTACTCAATAATAAGTACCTATTTCACGGGTTCTGAATCGCTAACTTTAATATGGTTTCTAAACAATTTATGCTCGTCACAATGTATATGGCAAAGTGTAACTGATGGTGACGTACCAGGAGAACTCCTCAACAATTTACGTCCCTGCATCGGGAAAAGCAATATTTTGTAAAAGGTGATAAGCAGTTGACATGAGGCTATTGTAACTTTGATAAATTACAAACCGACTTATTTAAAAGCCAGAAACAAAATTTTATCAAAAAAATTAAAACCGGCTTCCATCGGTTTGAAGTCGTTGACAAGCCAAATACGGAATGGTAGATGGGCTCAGTCCACTTCCGCCACGAGCTTGGCGTGCGCAGAACAACCCAAGTGGGCAGACACAGGCGGTCTTGGTACCGAATTTTAACCGATCAGTGGTAGCACAAACCAATAATAATATTACGTGTATTTTTGTCTTTTGGATTAAATCGGTATTTTGATATTTATTTTTAGCTTTTTAGTTTTATATTTTTGGAAGTCGGTTTTAGTTTGTTTGTTATTAGAATAGGATGGGTATATTGGGTACATTTGAACCGATCGATACAAAGTGTTCCCGATGGAAATCTTTAAAAAGAATTTAGTTAGGTAGGTAAGGTTAGGTTAAGGTTAGGTTGGCAAAAGTTGTTACGAAAACTTGCATAAATTTTCGTATTATTTTAAAAACTCCGGCGTTGCGATTGTAAAAATGTATATAACATACATTTTTCAAGTTTAGATATCTCGACATTTGAAACAGGGTTGAACGAAATGTTGGAAGAGCAAGATTTACATACATAAACTCACGAAAACATATACGCGCACGCACACGCACGCACACACACGCACACAAACACGTACACACGCACTCACAGAGATACGCAAACGCAATATGCATGCATAAGTAATAGTAGTATGGTGTTGTATCTATTCATGTAGTATAATAGTAATGCTGTATAATTTGGGACTTTGTATTTTGACTCGGTGTCAGCATAATATTGTAATGGTATTTTTTTTTATATCTTTAGTTTACAAAATGTTAGTCCATAGTACAGGCAGTAAGTGATGTAAAAAAGTACTGTTAATTAGTTCTTAAGTGCTGTGGATTAAAGTAAATAAATAAATATAATCCCATTCCCTACAGATTCACGATAATAATAATAATAATAATCCACATCACAACACACAGATCTACTTGATCCCACAGTAAGCTATTATTAGCTGGTGTCGTGGAAACCAAGCAAACGTGGTATACACTACATAGAATTACTTATATATTATACTATAGATATATAAACACACCCAGACTGGAAAATGGAACCCTGTGTTCATCACACAAAGTCCACCCCCACCGGGAATCGAACCCGGAACCCCTTGATTAGCGGGTAGGCATGGTGACCTCTGCGCCAAACGGGTCGTCAGATACGATATCGGTAGGTACAAGAGACAATCAGACTCCGAAGGAAGAACCTCAGAGGTCTTAAATTTTTGACCTACATTCCCATATAACTAATCACTCAAACGCGACACTTCAACCTTAGCCTCATTACGATATTAGATATGCGGCAACACTCACCATATTAGAATTCGTTGTTTCGGTTGTGTTAGGTAACAACTTACGGCTCTCGAGTTCACGACACACACAAGGGAAAGCAAATTCGATTTTCACAGACACTATTTGACAATTATGCTCATTTGTTGTCTTGTCGCTATATCATGTCTCACCCACAACAAACTAAAGACATTCATCACCTATATGCGAAATGATCGTAAAAGGGTTAACGTCAAAGGTTATATAGACAAAAGACAGTAGCGAGGTCTTTGGACATCTTTGCCTCACCCACATACATTTTTGTAGTTTTATTAATATCTTGAGATGTTTTTGATAGTTTTTATTAGCTTTTTACAAGACAACCCTGCTGAGGTTCTTGTCAGTTCTTCTCAGTAGGTAGAGAATGTATTCTGAACTGAAAGTAATTTATAGTTTTAAGAACCTGCTGAGGATCACAAGTGATTGTAACAACCAATACCAAGTAATAAAGAACATTTGATTTGATTAGGTACCATCTAGAAACACAAATGATAAAAGAGTGTATGGTAAGTTTACCATACGTTTACCCTTGTTTTTGGTAGGTAGTTTGGTCTTAGTAATTTCTTTTATGTAGCCAATAGTCAGCTGTGATGAGACAGACAACTTATTATATTATGTGGTGAAAAAAAAAACTGCAAAATGCTCATATAACTGGGTAAGGAGGTACCTACTAGACTCTAGAGGAACAAAAAATATATTTCTCATTGTGTTGCCTATAATTTTGTTATAATTGATGGCGTGAGGGAACGAGAAAGCGCTCGCAATTACCAAAGTGCCTAACGGTTAAGTATATTTAAAAATAAAGGTAAACGGAAATAAACCAAGAGAAGAGTATGATAGCAGTCCGGAACACACCATTTGTATGTGAAAGTAACATTGACATTACTGGCCAATTAACTTGGGGTTTTGTTGTGTAATATTGAGAACGAAATGCCTGCGCCCGCGCAGCTTGGAGACGCTCGCGAAAGTCGAATTCGTAGTGCCGTAAACAAAACTTACGCAATCGTATTTCCGAAGGAAAAAATTATAAAATGCTTGTTTTGTAAGTGCGTGATGTAACGCAGGTATTTATAATATAAACATTCACAATTTGTTTCAATCCGGGATTCGGGATTTCTTGCCTCGCGTTGAAATTTACCTATATACGTAGATACCTACATAATATATATACCTACATAGTATAAGAACGTCCAAATTCTAATTGTAATCATTACAATTAGAATTTGGACTTGTAAATATTACAAATCTCGTGATAAAATCGGTTTATTTTTAGCCTAAAATTCACGTATTGATGAACACTTAAATCCCCATCTTTTACACTTTACACATTTTTCGACATGGAAATCAGAAAAAGGGAAAGATTTTCATAGTTTATTACATTGTCGGTGTTTCAGATATCATCCGGGAATAGAACTCAGAGGTTTCTGTTCGACGCTTTCTTCGGCTTAGAAGTTCCGATCCTGGACGACCAGAGTCTCGAGGACGATGAAGAAGATGAGACGCAAGTCAAGAACTGCTCTTGTGGTAAGTAGGTACTTTACAGATATTCTGCTTAAATTCTGCTTGAATATGTATGCTGTCCATTATATACGAGTACATTTACGCATGGTATTTTTTTTACCGTACTTAAGTACATATTTTATGAAAGTCCAAAAAAAACTCGAACACTTTTAGGTGCCGGGCCCTATATCACCATCTCTTTAATGGTGTAGATAGATTGCAATTTAGCATTTTATACTACCTACAGCGTCAAGCGTGTAAAATCGTAATTTTAATAGATACAATTTTTATGTTACCTACTCTAATAACTAAAATAACAGTGTGAAATGTTGGTAGGGCCCTCGTACCTACTTGTTTCGTAGTGATCTGAAATAGCACCAGTTAATCTTCATATTCTGAGAGCAAATATTAAATACACACAGAGAGTAGATATATAAACCGCGAATAGCGACAAATACGGCGTTTTTTTTTTGGGTGAAGGTATTGCTCCCTGACCTCACAAAATGACCTCAAATCTAATTATCGGCACATAAATGACGACGTGTCTCGATCTTTGCACATCTTTAATCTGAATAAAATCAATGATAGTAGGTATTATTATGATCTAGCTACCGTCAATATATAAATGGTATTAAAGGTATTAGGATGTAACGAGGCGGCCGAATGCCATTGTATTACTTTTTATTTTTAAGATAAGTTCTTTTTTATATTCTCTTGATATTCTTTTTATAAATTTCAAATAATTTTTGTATTCTTATTTTGTATTTTATTAGGGACTCCAATTCTAGATTCGACACAATAAAAATCTAAATTATTTGTCTCTCAATAAATTTTATTTTACCATTTTATTTTATTATCTTTTATTTGAGCTAGTCGAGGATTATTACTACCACGAACCTCACAATTGGCGCCCAAACGTGGATTTACCACCTACAACACCAAATTACGGCAGCGGACTTCGCAACACCAGGCACAATTGGCACCCATACGTGGATTTAATAAAATTACCATATTTATTAAACAAAATTCAAGATACCACTTCAAGGCAGATTTAGGTGCCACAAAAGTTTAACTATTTTTAGTATATTACCGTAATTTCTAATAGTATTACATCCACTTTCACATTTTAGAATGCGGCAGAGCGAACCCTCTTCCTAGAAAGATGGGTAAGTCTGAGCTACAGCACCCCGTAGCGTAGTTGTGACCCTTTGTGTAAGCAGTTTTTGTATAGATCTTACACATTGTCCTGTTTGTAGAACGTAGCAACCGTCCCTGAACTCTACATACAGTTTTTAAATCGAGAGAAAAGACATTTTGCAGACCATTACCTATAAAAACAATTATTTGTTTACAAAAACTATTTCTTTCTTCAATCTCTGTAATTTTTGTCTAAGTTATTATCTGGCAATGCTCCCCGGGGAACCTACTCATGGTAGTAGGTACATGAACTTGAAATAGTACATTGTTATCCTAGGGGTGAAAGTAACTTATTTAGTCCCGAGACGGGGTTTGGCACCCGAGCGTAGCGAGGGCGCCTATAGATCGAGGGACTAAATAAGTCTTTCTCCCGAGGGTAACACTGTGCTTTTCATTACGAATGCAAGGAAAGTCAAAATAAAAATAGGAATTAGCTAAAGAAAAAATGAGTGAAGATCGGATAGTCGCTTGACACTTTCCCACCTATTTCTTTTTCTTTGGCCGGCTAGCTATTCAGCCAGTATTTTTTATTTACATTGTGGCGACCTAAAAAAATATTTTCTTTAATTATTAAGTATTAATTAAAGAAAATAAAAAAATATAAATAGGAATTAGCTTAAGAAAAAGTGAGTGAATTTTATTTTAATTAATACCTACTTAAACTTTACGTTATTTCAATTTTACATCGCGCTGGCTGTATAGAAAGTTGAAACATGGTTCAATAGAAATGTGAAAATAGACCTAGTTTTTTTTTAATAATTTGAAAGTTGTCAGTTGAAAGCGATTCTCCCTAGGGCTGAAAAGGGTTACTTTCAACCCGCTTCTCAGGCAATTTCAGACCTACTTTCCGAGTATGAGTAATGAAAAATGAGTTTTCTCTCGGATATAAACTAGAGTCATTTCTAACATATTTTTAAGTTAGAATAGATTAATTAACTCTATTTTTAAGTAGTTTTGTGTGAAACCTGTTGCGATAAAAATTGTGTTTATGTAAACATAGTTTCATAGTAACAAGTGTTACATCAGCTAAGTTTTATAGCACTACCTGTGTTACTCGACGTTCGTTGCTCATTGAACTGTGTTAACTGCGCGGGTGAAAGTGGGCGTATACCCTCTTATTTTCCTTGATGAACTAATAATAATATTATTTACAAAAAAAATCGCATTTTCTGTCTTAGATTTAATTTCCTTTTATATCATACTTTTAACTTCACCATTCTTTTAACTTTTCTTTCCTCTTTTACGTAAACCAACGACCGGATCTGCCATACAGGAAAATTCTGGTTTCCTGCTATTACTTTGTAAAAACTAACGTGTCCGGAATAGGCATCTAACATCTGGTATGCTTTAGTTCCGTCTATATTTAACTATATTTTCTCTTTGCCTTTAACTAAGGGTTCAACAAACTAACCGTTCACTTTCACGCGTCCACAGAGTGTGGTGAGACTAACCAGGAGAACCGTATTGTGGGCGGAATGCCGGCGGGCCTGAACCGGTATCCGTGGATGGCGAGGATAGTCTACGACGGACGATTCCACTGCGGGGCGTCGTTGCTCACCAAGGAGTATGTGCTCACCGCTGCTCATTGTGTCATGAAGTAAGTTTACTTCGAAAATCATATCCGTATCTCGCATTGTGAATTTGGTAAAAGATCTAGGTGGGTTCTTATCGTTGTTAAATCCATGTCTTCTGAGATTCAAAAAGAAATCGATATAAGAATATGCAGACTAGGGTAGGTAAATACTAATTTTGACGCTTACCGTTAAAAGAGGCCGTCAACATTGCCACGTCGCGCCGCAACGCATGTTCAGCGGGTAACATAGAGTCGAAACGGTTACAAACGAAACGGTCTATCGATAAATAGGAGATAGATTCTGGTGGTGAAACTCCTATAAACGAAACATCCTGTCAACGAATAGTCCAATGGAGAAACGACTTTCGGAGAGCCGCAGCTGTGGAAAGTCATCTAAGTATTCGTTTTCTTTTGTAAACTAATTTCAAATCAATTGAATTGGTTGATCTAAACATGAAGATAAAAGAAAAATTTCTAGATTAAGCTGCTGACGACATGTTGAAAATCGAATTTAGTTCCCAAGGTATTGACGTGTTTTCGATGAATAGAAAACAAGAATTATCCTACTCTGGATAGAGCTGACAAAGGGACGCTTTAAATTTGGACACAGATAAGCAATAACATGTTAACCCACAAAATTAAGTTATTGATTCAGAAGGATTTATTGAGAGTTAGGGAACGTTTTTTAATTATGTGTTTACCTTATTACATTGCTTAAATATGTAACTAAATATTGAACATAAAAAATGTCGATACAAAATGACGCTCCTACTTTTAAAACACGATTTACTCAAAATTTCTCCAGTGTGGGTTAACACACTATTGCTTATCTATGTCCATGTATTTATGCCGTTCGCCACTTCTTGCCTATGTGACGACGTTCTCTTCAATGATGGACATGAAAAAATCGGTTAAAAAACAAATTAAATGATTAATCTTTTTTAATTTAACGGAACGAAAACAAGAAGTACTTAGTTTTTCTAGTCGCTACAAAAATAGGTAAACATGTTTGCTTGGCTTCCACCATCTAAGTACCTAAGCTTAAAGCTTAGTGTGCAGGGATCAAATAGATCTGCATCTTTTGGATTATCCTTTACTATTATAAATGCGAATGTGAGTTTATATTTTATTTGTTTGTTACATTTTCACGCCTTAAATACTCGACTGATCTTCTTATACCGGAATTCCCGCGGAAACTCCATAGTTAACGCGGGGAACAGCTAGGTATTATTATACCTTCCGCGTGTTCCAGACTCAAGCGCACAAAGATCCGCGTGATCCTCGGCGACCACGACCAGACGCTGACCACCGAGAGCGCGGCCATCATGCGCGCCGTCACCGCCATCGTGCGCCACCGCAGCTTCGACTCCGGCTCGTTCAACAACGACATCGCCCTCCTCAAACTGAGGAAGCCTGTCAACTTCTCTAAGATCATCAAGCCTGTATGCCTGCCCCCGGCCGGTGAGTTTTGTGCTTATACCTGCCGGTAGAATAAAGATTTAATTGTAGATTACCAACTGTTATCTGTCAAGGTCTATCCCATTCTAGAAACAGGCATGAGATACAAAAAATAACGCATTAGATTCCTTAAGAAAAACGAATCATGATATGCTGACCCCTAAAATTTGTTGTTACTGTTATTTAAAAAAATATTTTCACTTCTTACTAATAAAATTGTGTAAGTGGACTAAACAGATTAAAATATGGTCTCTAATTCATAGAAGTACATATTTATTTCTTCTAAGGTAAAGACAGTCCTGCACAAAAACACGAAAATATGTACTTATATATTAAATTTAATTTATCTTACTTTTGGTTTCTGTTTAACCAAATAAACAGTCCCCCTAGCCAAATTGGCACTCTACAATCGTTAACGCATGGAAAACTAAGTAACGAATCATTACGTCACTTGGCCACGTAAAACCGTCCAATCAAAACTTTAGTTTTACGTGACCACGTGACTACGTAACTAGGGGAGCTGGTTCGAGTATCTACTTACCTAACTATTTACTGCTACCAAAACTATGTAAAATGCTCTCCTCGGGCAGTGTGGTCTCCAACACATGTTATGTTAATCAAACATTTAGATGAGTAGGTCAAACATGGTAGATAAGTCTGTGCGGTTCTTGAAATGTAGACATCTTCTGTTACAATACACGTATGCACTGCAGGTATCGACCCGATCGGTAAAGAAGGTATAGTGGTGGGTTGGGGCCGAACCTCGGAGGGCGGTCAGTTGCCGGCCATAGTGCAGGAGGTGCGCGTGCCCATCATCTCGCTGGCGCAATGCCGCGTCACCAAGCACAGAGCACCGAGTATCACCAATAACATGGTAAACCTCTACATATTATTGTACACCACAAACACACACACATCTTGAAATAAACAGTAACATCGCGGGGGTCCAGCATTAGCTAGGTATGTATAAATCAAAATTATAATAAAAAAAATCTTTAGTTTAATTTTTTACACAAGTTCCGTGGTGACTGATGTGACAGCAAAATAGTGTTTGAATAAAGAAAAAAGCAAGAAAGAAAATATAGTATATTTCATTACAAGTGCGGAAAGCCTGTCATTGCAAAGAGTTCCGACAAATGTCTACCCGAGCCGAGGCGCAGCCGAAGGTGAGGGTTGACAGTCGGAACTCTTTGCAATGACGGCTCCGCACGTGTACTGAACAACTATTTTTAATACAGTTGCGAAAAAATTAAGCAATTTAATAAAATATCAAAAACAGAACAAACTCAACTAAGTTCCAACTGTGATCAAGAGATGGCGCTAGTCGTATTAGTAATGCGAAACCTACGTTTCGCAATGCAAAAAGTGTGTCAAAGTCGTGTCGCCAGTTTTGACAGTTGGCAAAGAGAACGCACGAGTTCGGGAAAGGTAAACAAAAAGCTCGAGTATGTAATAGCCCCCATCCCGAACGCTAAACGTCCCTGCAATACGCCACTTTTTGAGCAACTGTATTAAAAAATTAATTTCAGTGTGTGTTCAGTCAATAACGAGTGTGTTCTTTTTTACAGTTGTGTGCTGGTAAAGCATCCACAGACTCCTGTCAGGGTGACAGCGGTGGTCCGTTGCTGTTTGAGAATGGAAACAAATTCCAGATCATCGGTAAATTTTGTAATACTTTTATTAAAGCCAGTTACGGCTACTTACAAGAATACTTCTCTAGCTATAGACTAGTTACTTGGAAATACTTATTATAAAATTACATTCCTATAACTTAACTCCTTCTTTTCCAAGTATGTTACTTTGAAAAAATTGCAAATTCAATTATTTCGTCTAAATGAATAATGATTACTTGGGTCCACTCCCGATTGACTTTATTCGATTCATTGGACTATCCATCGCAATAATACGTACTACTTTGGTCCAAGATAGTATCCATCGCAATAATAGGTAGGTACTACTTTGGTCCAGGATCAAGAGTTTTGACAGTCCTCTTTATTGGTTCAAGTTGAATATCTACTCTCTCTTTCGCTCTCGATAGCAAACCGAAAGCACTGTTGCCAAAGTCGCGTTTTTGGGCTTGGTTACTCTTCTTTTATCACCCCTCTCAATTTTAGGTAAAAATATTCAATGTACAGAATCGCGGATTCTACTCTTTTATTATCTAATATATATAAATCACGTGTCACGTTGTTTGTCCGCGATGGACTCCGAAACTACTGAACGGATTTTGATAAAATTTTGCAACCGTTTATAATATGGTCCAACTTAAAAGATAGGATAGTTTTTATCCCGGAATTCCCTCGGGAACTGAAGGACATAGAGTAATTTTTTCCCGCAACCTCCGCAGGAACTCCGAAATTACCGCGGATGAAATTGCGGGGGACAGCTAGTCTAATATATATAAATCACGTGTCACGTTGTTTGTTCGCAATGGACTCCGAAACTACAGAACGGATTTTGATAAAATTTTGTAACCATTCATAAAATGGTCCAACTTAAAAGATAGGATATTTTTTATCCCGGAATTCCCGCGGGAACTCCGAAATTACCTACTGCGGATGAAATCGTAGGGGACAGCTAGTAGTATAGATATTGTGCCGAAAGATATTAGATGATGTTACCCACTATTATTTTTTACGATTTAGTTATAGTAATTAGAATACATAGTTATAGTAATTAGAATATATATATATTTTTGAATTTCGGTGTTTGTTGTATTTGTATGCGTTAAGCACTTGCCTTGTTACCTGAATAACAAACTATTAAACACAAAATATTGTGTGCTATGTTTTAGGAATAGTATCGTGGGGAGTAGGCTGCGGCAGGCCAGGTCTGCCGGGCGTGTACACCAGGATCACAAGATACTTGCCGTGGCTGCGAGCCAACTTGAGGGACGCCTGCCTCTGTTCCAATTGATCAGACAAGACGTGTAACTTGCGAGGAAAGTCACAAATTTCCTGAGAACCTTTTACAACCTCTGAACCCAGAAATGTGGTCAGAACTGTTAGTATTTTTATTAAACAATAGTCAAATGGCCATTTTTTCAACGCAAGACTAAACCGTCCCGCTCCTGCATCGATAAGGGTCCCCCACCGTCCCACGTATATCAACATTGTCAAAGTCGCGTTAAGACGTCCGGCCGTTGCGACCGCGAGATGTGAAATTCAAAATTGTTGATGTGAAATATTGAGAAAACTTCATTATTTATAACAGCACGAGCGGCTGGCTTCTGATACGAGATAACATGTCTGTGGGGTGACCCTATGTAGAAACGGCGAAAAAATTGTGTTTTTCGTGACCATATATTAGGTATCCCCCCGTACTGTTGAGAGAGTAGATATCTGTCTATACAATATACCAGTAAAGTTTATTTTAAAAGGTAGGTACTCAAGGATACTTAAGGAGGTAGGCGTAAGTGATCAATCTAAAAGTCTCGGGTTTGATTCCCGAGGAGAGCGAACTTTGTGTTATGAAACATGGTTCCGTTTTCCAATCTGTGTATACACTAAAAATTATGTTCTACGTGACGTACCTGTAAAACAATATAATAAATGAATAATGTACATACATGGGCTTACCCAGGTTCTTGGCCAGGGGTTCAAAATCAGAGTGGTTCTGGGCCAGGGAGGGCAAATCTGATTTTTATAAGCACCTAGTCAAATAAACTTAAATAAAAGAGGTAATTTTTATATAAATTCTTAAATAGGGATGTGGACTACTTCTGAAAATCAAAATTCTAATTAGTCCGTCAGTTAGAAAATAAAAAAACAATAGACACGTATTTTTTGCTTTTTTAAATAAATTAAAATATACAGAGATAAAGCGCATTAAAGTTTAGGATGATGAGGTCGTGACGTCACTAACCTAAAAGCTATACAAACTGTCAGAATAGTGACGTCACGCGAAATTTAACTCAAAATATCGCCGTTATTTTTTGATTACGTAAAAAAAGAAAAAATACGTGTCCAATATTTTTTAATAATCTACAAGACGGACTAAAAAATAAAAAAAATAGTCCACATGCCCATTATAATATGTACTTACAGTAGTTATTTTGAAAGTAATCTATAATATTGTATTAAAAATGGCAATAACTTATTTTTCCATATTTATCGACAAAAGTAGATAGTAGACGTTAAAAAGATCCCCCCACCCCTCCACCCCTGGTTACGCCCTATGGGTAGGTACATAATGTATATGTCGTGAACACGTCTAATTAACTGGTCAATTCAGGATGTGGCTGACCATTTCATGAAATGGTGACATTACATGAAATGGTCGGCCACATTATGTGAATACTACCGAATGTCACCATATTTTGCCTTTGGCGCATCGTCACCATGGGCCGTATTTTTTAAATTTCACTTTCGCACACGGAATCGCCAGATGCACATGCGAACGCTCATACATTTTTTAAGCATTCGCATGTGAATCTTGTAATTCCGTATGCTAAAAGTAATTCGAGCGATTCAAAAATACGGCCCGAGTATACAAACCTAACCTGTGTATTATGATCTCGTCTATCGCGTTTAAAAAGTCACAAGCTCAGATATCATCAATTTAGTGTTTATAGAGTTGTACAGAAAAATATTTTATAGATTGTACGTCAAGGGCAGCATGCTATTTAAAACATTCTTACTGTTATATTATTATATTTTACCCGAGATATTTAAGTCGAAGATAAAATTTGCTTGATACTCACTTTACTACTTTTTTTACACTACTTTCTGCTTCGGTAGCGAGAAAACAAAGTATAATAGACCCTTTTGTACTTTCTAAACGTACACATAGCGGGAAGCGACTTTGTTTTGTACTGTGTAGAGACATGAAAAGCAGATGGTCGGTTGAGATGCTTTATCCGACTTTTTAACTCTAAATTAATAAATATTTTAGTGTCAAAAAGTAGTTGTGGTCTTTTACACTAAAACTACTTTTTAACAAACGGATGTTGAGATCCGATGGTTTTCATGTCCAGAATTATTCAATGTCAAATTGTGACAATAGGTCTTTATTTAAAATATCACTTATCTCGATGATAGGTATAGGTACTTTTTGAAATAACATTTGTATGGCAGTTCCATATTCCTATTCCACTAATCTTTAGTATCTAAAACGTAAAAAAAAAACTTAACTATGCCCTGCCTAACTGTATGACTAATTGCATATTTAATATCTATTGATTTATTTGTTCTTGTTGTCGTAACAAATAAAGTTAATTTTATTTCATAAATGCACATACTCCTATATTGTTCAAAGTAACTTAAGTTACTTCTTGTATGATTTATAGAGTACTATACCACCATACCACCCATGGATAGTGGCCTCGGGATTGTAGGTAGTATTCTGTATTGTAGTAGTTGCAGACGTGCAAAGGCGAGGAAATACATAAGTACCTAGGTGAGTACGTGTAAAACCTCAAACCGTCAAATTTAAAAATCACAAATACCTAGACATTTCAATTACATTTGTCTTAACCTACTCCCACGTAATGATTAGATACCTTCTCTCTGCCTACTCCGATAAAATTTGAGTGTTTATTTAGATTTAGGTTAATTTTAAATTTTGTAGGTATTATCCAATTTGTTCCGTTTGATTCCAAATTGATTTTAGGTAGGTATATGTGATTCACACGTAGCTACTCAACATTAGTTGATTGTGTGACTGTGTGTGAATATGTAAATAATATATACTTAAATGGACCAAATACATATTAATGTTATTATTTATCAGTTACATTATACGTACAACGTAAAATGCCTAATCACATACATAAGATCATTAAAAATTGGAATCGTACACATACGTAGTAACATATTTGATTGTTCTGTTAACTGCTTTGGTATACCTAGGTATGTTTTTAACTAAAAAAAACCATTTAATAAAAACTACAATTTATGTTGATAAAGTCGAATAAAATAAATACCTAATATTTTTAAGATCTTTAAAAAGAAGCAAACTTAGTTTGAAGTTAGTTATTAACGAAATAGGTACAGAGGTATTTAGAAATAAGTTGTTATTTTATTGCTAAGACGAAACTTAATTTATAATAAAGGCCGGTGGTGCAGATTACCATTAGATTTAAAATAAAAGGAACTACCTTAGTGTTCAGTCAATAAATCTTTGTACATACTTAGTCATAATTTCAAATACATACCTACGTTATTTTTTAAGGATATTTTTGAGGGATTTTCGGGTAACCTGGTTTGCTATTCTTATTGGAAGATTGGGACTTGAAAACTTGACATGTGCGGATTTGCTAATACTTATCTACTTTGGAAAATGCTATAGGTTCTGAAAAAAATAATAATAAAAACACTTGCGTTTGAGGTGATTTCAAATTTTAAATTTCATCGAAATAAAATGCTTCTGCAGATTTATTCCTTTCATTGTGGGTATACCTACTTACGGATTAAAATATACGGGGTGGTCGACGGGATCGCGTGTCGTTATTTGGTAATGTCCACACTCCACGATATTTCCGAACGAAAAACTTTATACGTCAAACATGACGTGTATTTACTAACCAACTATGGGATTGAGTTACTTTTTTTGTGCGTAATCTCGACATTATTAGGTACACAGAAGGGGTAGGACTGGAAGGAGAGTGTGCTTTCAATCTCCTACTAATAAGATAACACCGGTCTCTCCCTGAGCGGTGGCAGCTATAATGGTACCTAGGCTTTCAGTATGCAAAAAAAAAAAAATTACGGTGAAACTGACATTTTGGCTTAGCTCTACATTGCAGGTCTTCAAAGGTCTGTCAAAACTGTAGAGTCTACAATATGCGTATTCTGTCGAGTTGCGAAAAAATTAATTAAATTTACTGTCTGTCTGCGACTGAAGTCTCTAACATTAATTTTGACGTTTTTTAGAGATAAGCATTATTTATTGTAATAATAACCTAAGTAAATAGAGAGGTCATACTAATTTATTACTTTTTAAAAATAACATTTTCATTTAAAAAATCTTAGTTTTTAAAAAGTTCAATGCTCTTAGGCTATAACTGTGATTCTTGTATTAGTAAAATTATAAATAGGTAGATTTATAATTTGAATATATATAAATGTAAGTACAGTCATTTTCAAAAGTTCCTAAATAATACAGGTGTGAAGTTAAACGAGGGACGTATTAGATTAATGTTCAGTGTCCGATTGTCGGCTCAAACTAAAAGAGGAACATATTTTTTTTACGTAGAAAAAATTACCCATGAAAATGATACGCGCTGAAGGATCGTAATTTTTCATAATAGATCAATTCACTCTCCTTTCCTTTATATTGCAGCTATATGGCGCGTCGGTATTTCACCCTCATAACCCCACATTTTTATTTAAGGATTTAAATTAAATCTCCGTGATTTATCAATGTTTCTTTATTTGTATGTTACTTGTAAGTATTAACTATCGAGGGCTAGAATGAATCCCTCGTTAATCACCTTGTATATACATCGATGTATTGACAACCTCAATCTTCACATGAACAGCTTTAGGTTATATTTTTCTTGTATTTATTGAAAACTTGAGTGGGCGGGCGAGTGCATGCCATATTGTTTATTGAGTTCATGAACTTTTGTAAATGTCTGTATGATTTTTTATTTTATTTGAATAAAATATTAAATGTAACCTTCTTTAACGTAGGTATATTAAAATATATAGGTATGTCTTCTTTTTAGTTGTGTTAAAGTTATTTATTGTTATTGAGTGTAAAGTTCATGTATATTATAGAAATATAATTATGTAGGTGATGTTTTTGTTAAGTTGATGTTAATGTGATGAAATTTATTATTTCACGATTGTTAAATCTTCATGTCTTTATCTTCATTATTAAATATCAGAAAAAATATCATTTTGTGTATGTAGTTGGTGGTTATTTTGTTAGTAAAAAATATTTGTTTTATGCTGAGAATGACGTTTTTTTTTAAATGCCAGTCACTATGTATTATACTAGCTGTCCCGCACGGTTTCACCCGAGATAATTTCGAAGTTGCCGCGGAATTGTTCCATACAAACTTTTCAACCCCTATTCATCCCCTTAGGGGTTGAATTTTCAAAAATCCTTCTTATCGGATGGCTACGTCATACAAAGAACACCCTCTCCAAGTTTCAGGTATCTACGATCAGTGGTTTAGGGTGTGCGTTGACCCATCAATCATTCAGAACAAAAGATTTTATAATATATAGATTTATATTCTCTACAGTTGAGCTATTTATAATACTACTGCATAGGTATGGTATGTGTATCTATACCTTACCCAAATTTAGAATGTTCCCTAAGTTAAGTCAGTCAGTGAGTGAGTGAGTTTCCACTTTATGAACTACAATACCTACCTATATATTGAATGTAAGTAGTTAATTTTAATTTCGTAAGTACAAACGGGTCGATACCCACTGCCCCCCTAATATTTGTCCCCTGGAATAAAAGTTGTAGATTCGGCCCCTGTACAGGTGCCTATTGGTCTCCCGGTAGGAGACCAGTCAATAATTTTAAAAAAATATTTATTTTTATAGTACCTACTCGTCCCCTGGAATAAAAGTTACAGGTTCGGCACCTTTTCAGGTGCTATATGATAGGAAAATAGCCATATTTTTTGCAATAAAAAAGCGTTGACATAGTAGGTAGGTACATTTGTGAACAGAATACTTTAGCGAAATTAACTAAAAATATATAAAATTATATTAGAACGTTGAAAAAAAAAATTACCAACAACATTTTATAAAATCTTCGCTACTAAAAATCTATAGGTGGATTTTAACCTCGCTCACCGTTCCGCCTCCTCGCTCCGCTCCAGTGGACAGGCAACCATATAGGCTTAGCCTTAGACCTTCAGAAGAAGAAAAAAATACAACTGAATTGGCTGTATGGACTGTTTCCTTTGCCTTCCCCGAAAGGGGTGAACTTGAAACTTAACCAAGAAAAAAAAAAAACAATGACCGTCGTTAAAAAAAAGAGAGTATGATATGTTCCGAAATAGAAATCAAGCGATCAACCTCGGGCCAATATAATATACAAAAACTAAGAGTTGATTATTTATTGTTGATAAAGATGTTGATATTTGGTTTATTGTTTGTAAATGTGACTGTGAATCTATTGATTTGCACGATATTTGAAAATGAAAAAAAAAAATGAAAAAAGCGTTTATTAAACACAAACAATGCTATACAATAAATAAGGGAGCACTAGTCCCTATTTAATTTGGTAATAATCTTTATAGGTACCTACATAAGTTTAAAAAGTACAAAAACCGAATCGTTTGTTTCTTAGTAGGCTGATTCTAATAATAAAATTAGTTTTAAACTAATTATATGTGATATGAAATAAATATGGTACACACATCAAAAGTGTCTAGGGATCAAGCATTTTTATGCGGATTTCTTGAGATTGAGATGTGACTTTGTAATAAATTTATGATTTTATAAATTTATATGGATCCTTTTTGGTGCATTACATAATTTGAATCAGGAACTGTCAATCAAATTCGAGTAAAAGATGAAAATCAGCTGTCAATATTTTCCCTATAAAAACATACAACGCATTGAAGACATTATTAGTGCTACTGTTTCCCTACTACTGATTAAAACCAACGTTATTATGGAGCGGCGACGTTATTTAAGCAGGGAAGAAATGCTCAGAGCCGTGGGAATGATAGAAGCTGGTTCCCGGCAACGTACTGTGGCTTTAGCTCTGAATACAAGTCAGAGTGTTATCAGTCGACTTTGGACACGTTACCGAAGCACTGGTACCGTGGCTGAGCGCCATGGAGGACGGTATCGCTGCACCACACGGAGACAAGACCGATACATTCAAATCTTAACTCGAAGAGCTCCAACAATAACCGCCATGATGTTAGCCGTGAGGCTTCATCACTCTTCAGGGAACTTAATTAGCGACCAAACAGTCAGAAACCGCTTGCATGAAGTGAACCTTCATTCCCGAAGACCGCTACGGGTACCACCTATAGCAATGCACAATCGTAGGATTCGATATCAATGGGCTCTTGAACACAGAAATTGGGCAGAAGAACAATGGCGTTTCGTGTGCTTTTCTGATGAGTCTCGTTTTGGTATGAGACCGGATACAAGACGTATACGACACTGGAGAATCCCTGGACGCCAACAGCGATTAAAATCCTGCCAGGAAGTCCATCCTTATAGTGGTGGAACCATCATGGTATGGGCGGGTATTTGGATCGGCGGAAGAACTGAGTTGATTTGGATCAGAGGCAACCTCAACGCTCAAATTTATGCTGAGACGATTGTATCAGACGTCATCGTTCCTCTACAAGTGCAAATCGGTCCCTTATTTCAGTTAATGCATGATAATGCACGACCGCACACCGCAAGAGTTGTAAGACAGACTCTCGCCGCAGCTAACATCAATGTCCTGCCCTGGCCTGCTCAGTCGCCAGACTTGAACCCGATTGAGCATGCATGGGATATGCTACAGAGAAGAGCTCTGCCGAATATGGAGGGTATCCAGTCGCAAGAAGACCTTTTTTTGTTGTTGCAACGAACATGGGCGGCCATTCCACAGCGTGATTTGGATGAACTCATTTTGAGTATGCCAAACCGATGTTCTTGTGTTGTTAGTGTTTGCGGTAGAAACACGGATTATTAATTGTTTAAGTTACCCAATAAAATTTTAAAGAAAACTGTTATTTCAGTCTTTTTTTCGAACTTTAATGTTAGTGGTTCAAATGTCAAAAATCCCTTTATTAGGAAAATGGCAAATTTCTTTATTAATGCAAAGGTGACTTGGTTTATCGTTACTGTGACAAACGAAAACACTTTATTTGATGAATCCTTAAAGAAAATTTTAATTAATATCAATCAGGAGAAAAGTTATTCCAAAAATATAGGTTGATCCCTAGACACTTTTGATGTGTGTATTTACATAGTAATAATACTATATGTAATATTTTTACCTTTATTGCGCGAATGTACCACAATCACAGAAGCCGAAAGAAAACATCTACCTAAATTAGTAAAATGAATAGGAAATAAGATTTTAAAATTAATGAAATTATAGATCAGGGGACCAGTGGCAACCTCAAACATTTCAGGGGACGAGTGGGTACAAGGGACCAGTGGGTCTGCTCCTATACAAACATTGTAGGTAGGTAATAGTCGTTTAAATATTTTTAAATTTTATATCATTATCATAAACGAGATCACCTTCACAACTTCGCAGTTGTGTGAAGATAAACACAAGCAAATCTCATGCGCTCTGTGTGCATCCTAATCCCTACTAATATTATAAATTTGAAAGTAACTGTCTGTCTGTTTGTCTGTCTGTCACGCTTTCACGCCGTAACGGCTCAACCGATCATGAAATTTTGCATACATATTGTCAAGGGTACAGAGAAGGACATAGGGTACTTTTGTCCCGGAATTCCTGCGGGAACTTCGAAATTGACGCGGGTGAAACCGCGGCCCGGGGAACAGCTAGTATTATATATACCTAAATACGATGTGAGTTCGTTTGCTTGTTGCGCTTTTATGCCTTAACTACTTGAATCATCATCGTGAAATTTTGCATACACGTTGTACCTAAGGGGTACAGAAAAGGCCAAATACTTAATACTTTTTATCCCAAAACTCCTGCGGGAATTTCGAAATTAACGCGGGCGAAACCTCGGGGCACAGCTGGTATACTAATACATAAACATCTATACATAAATAAAATAAATGCGAAAGTTTAGTAGTTTCGTTTGTTTTTGCGTCTTTCGCGCAGCACCAATCAGCGATTTTTTGCACGGAAACACTCTTTGAAGAGATGCCTATATGGCATATTTTTTATTTTATGGTACCTAACCTAAGTATATGTCTACCTAAGTTAGTTTTTGATTGAATTCCGAAATCCACGTGGGTGAAACCATAGGCTTCGCTGGCCATAATGTTGAGTTATTATGTTAGAGTTATGTTATCATATTAAGTAAACTAGGCATGTTTCAAAAGGATAAATAAAATTGAGAAACAAAAAGATCTCAAGAAAGTTTCTCTCATTCATATTCATGTGAAAAGGAAACCATTGTTGCTTCAAACGGTATATTGTTACATCCCAACGTTTTTTGTTCAGCCACTAGCCACTACACAGTACGTACCTAGGTAGGTATCTATTGAAAATAAATACTTAATTACGAGTTGTGGCGGCTGTGCGAAAAGACAGTTAAATGAGTGTGACCGCTCGGTATTGGAAAGTGTCACTTTCGCGAGCCACAACCGGTCGTCGCGGGCGCCGGGCGCACCAAAAGGATGAGCAACAGCTGCGCTGCGGCTGCGATTCACCACAGCGGCATGATTGTCTCAATTCGAACTGTCTCATTGTTGCCTATCTGGTGAAGGATGCCGTTGTAGATACATAATATCTATTATTATCTGTTAAGAAATAATTATAATTATATAGATATCTACGTAGGTACTAGGTACTCAATAACGCGAAATTATACAACGTGTTAATGAATTAACTGAAAACTAGAAAGTAGTTTGCTCATAATCAACTAGCGAATCGATCTCACCGTTTTAATATAGGTTATATTTTTTCATTTTTATACTTATTAGCCCATGTCTAAATTATTTATATCACAAAATTTGGCGCGTACGCCGCCCGCAGCAAAAAATATCGAACCGGTAGGCGCGGGCGTAGCGTTTGGAATTTCGTAGATAGGTCACCTGCAAACTAATGTTGAATAACTTTTAAAGTATTAATTTTTTTGACATAAAATATATTTTAATAATATTATTGTTTATTTTTTTAAATGGGGCGTATCAGGTTTTCAGTTAATTCATTAATACGTATAGAAAGTGTTTGTCGCAACCTACCTATCCTAATTAATATTATACCTAATTGCAAGTGTGAGTGTTGTAAGTTTATTTGTTTATCTGTTACGCTTACAAAACCGACCATCATGAAATTTTCATACACCTACTTGCTTTTTCCCGGAAATTTTGCGGAAGCTCTGAAATTTAACGCGAATGAAACCGCGGAAAACAGCTAGTATAATGAAATTATAATAACGCTTGGACAAACTTCACACACGCTACCGTAGCTCAGCAATAAGGTTCATACCAACCGGGGGACATCGGTGCTACCGACTTAGGTACGGTATCTATCGCTGGACCCTGGATTCCTATGAAATATAAAATGCGTTACGACAACATGCCGCAGACGTTCTTACCTTATAGACAACAAAACGTCATAAGGCAAACAAAACAATTTGTGATAATATCAAAAATATTTTCGTGTCACAAAAACGTTAAGGAGAATTGTTGCCTGTTGGTCAATTAGTATCTAAGGATTCTGTTCGCTTTATTCACAGCATTATTAATACATACCTAATTATACGTATGTATAATGTGATATTTACTAAAGTGTGAATATAAACACTATCTCAAACTTAAAAAAAATGGGTTTAGTGAAGTTTGTACGTCAAATACAATTAAATCCTAATTATTTAAATTTGAGCTTATCTTGATTTGAGTTTGAATTTTACTAAATCGATATTTAATTGATAGCTGTATTCCACTCTTTAAATTTTAACTTAACGACTTATCGGTTATATATTGCTTATCCCTATAACAGGTTCCATAACTTGTTTATACCTACCTCTCTGTGACGGAAGATCACAATTTTCCAGTTGGGTTTACATTTTGTTTTCCGACAGCTCAAACACTTAAGTCAATAGGTATGAAATGAATGCCATTAGAATAGAGTGGTGATAAATTAACAAACTCATATCACGTCCGATGTTTGTTGTGTCAAGTTTGCGAACGGAGCGCGCGGGTGTCAGTGCGTGTCGGTTGGTTGGAGAGCGCGCCAAGTTCATGTTAAACCAATGATGCGCTAAGTGTGTGTGCGAAAATTGGAACTTAATAATATTATAAAAAAAATAAGTTTTAAAAAGTTCTTCGTTTACAAATATTACTAAAAATGTATAAGTGTGCTTTCATTCTGGTGTGTCTAGTTTTAACCGAGGTTAATTCTAAGGTTTGTTTAGTTTTTGAATAAGTAGGTATTTATTTTTACAAACTATATTTACTTTTAAATCTTGCAAATTTCACAATCACTCGTTGGTTCCGATTGAGATGAAATTCGGTGTATGAAGGTACTTATGTAAGTTCGGTGACAATGTAATATTATGGTACCATCGAGCTGATCTTATCATGACGGATATGGGATGTAGTTACTGAAACTTCCTGATGGAAAATGGACAGACAGTCTACATCTGCTATGAGTGCTTTCCATTACATATGATGACGAGGGTCTGAAGATGAAATCGGAAAACTGCCTCTGCTACTCCCTAATGGAAATTACAAAAACATAGTCGTGTTTGGCCTGGTTTGTTTTATTATCATGAACCTACATAGTTTCCATTACACACGATATCTCATGTATAGGTAATAAATAAATAAAAAATAAAATCAATAATTTGATCTCGGTAATAAAAAAAATATTAAAATGTAATCCTAACTAATATTATAAATACGAAAGTGAGTTTGTTTGTTTGTTTGTTTGTAACGTTTTTACGGCTTAACGGCTTAACCGATCACCACGTAATTTTGCATACATCTTGTCGGGGGTACAGAGAAGGACATAGGGTACTTTCTATCCCGGAATTCCCGCCAGAACTCCGAAAAATTATCGTGGGTGAAACTGCGGGGTACAGCTAGTAGCTGATAAATAATTGATAGGTGGATATGTTTTTTTTCTCTCGCCGGTCCGAAAGTTTGCTTTTTCATACCGCTGATCCTGGACAAAAACGACACTTTTTCTCTTCGATCAGCGGGACCGACCCGGTGAGAGAAACATAGTATTTGCACGATGGAGAAAAAAGTTGGAAAAGTCCAACTTTTCTCCCTTGGTACGTACACAATGTACAATTTTTACAATTATTGTAGAGACGAAAAAAAAATAAAAAAGTACCTTTTTTTTGAAGTCGGTTAAAAAGATGACTACCAAAAGGTTCCCAGAAAATGATAATGATATTGTGATTTAATTTTATCACCATTAGGTAAATTGGAAATTTTCCACTAAAAGACCCGAATAAAAAACAGTTTATCAAAAATTCAGACTTGGTCTTGTGTAGAGACAGACAGACAGAGTTGTACCTAGAATCAGTATTCTAAATACCTATTACTTACCTACGTAAAACAAGGCAGAGAAGAAAAATGAACTGTGATCAAGTCGAGAATGACTCTAAGAAGCGAGTTCTCTTTCAGCTAACCTACTTAGAAAGAGAGCAAGTTACCATCAGTTGGGTCACAGCACAGGTAATGAAGGCTGCAACTATACCTAAATGTACTTTTACTAAACTATTTGAACTCCGAGAATCGCATACCTGCTACTCATAACCAGATTAGCAAATAGGTACGTAGTTCCAAAATTCCTGTCGCAGAACTTGATAAAGATTTTTGTATACCTACATGACACAAGTAACATGTGCTTATCATTGCAAATAACTACCGTGTGGACGGAACCCGTAAAAAATGAACCTTCCAGAAAACTTCATTTATAAAGAAATAATTAGGTAGTGGTGGCTGCATTTTAGATTTACAACTTCATCATAAAGTCTAATTAAAAATCGCAATGAGTGATCATTTTTTTGCAGTAGTGGTTAAACTTTTTGTTGTTCTTTTTATGGTTGGCGCCGCCTAAACGGCAGAAAACGTACTGGACCCGCCATCTTCATCTCATCTAAGTGTATAATATGCGTAGGTAATAGCTACTTACGTCTCAACATGCGCAAAATATCCACCACTGTGTACAAGAGTCATTAGTTAGGTAGTCATTGTTATTTCTACAATGACTCGTTACAAAAAATCCTACTGGTACAAAATAATGTGAAAGTGATGATGGATGTTTGTGATTTAATCATGCACAAGAACGGTTTGAACGGTTTTGGAAATTTGGCACACGCCATAGGTAGAATATGTACCTACAAAATATGTAGTGGAATATTTTTATCGCTATACAAGTAACAAACCTATTCTTTCCGAAGGTATTTTGTGATTCACCCAAGTGAAACATTAAAATCGTTACTAATGTTATGAATGCGAAAGTGAGTTTGTTTGTTTGTTACCCTTTCATTTGCATGCACGTTTTCAAGGGGTACAGAGAAGGAGATAGTGTACTTTTTATGCCGGGATTCCCGTGGGAACTCCGAATTTAACGCGAGTGAAACCGTGGGAAACAGCTAGTAAACAATAATAATAACATCGCAATACTGCTTTATTTTCGAACTAGGAAGATAACCATTATGACCAAGCAAGCATGCCTAGCACATCCAGCCTTTAAATTTCCCCACTGCTGGGACACAGGCCTACCCTAACCACAAGGGCACAACGCGGATTGGTAGAGTTCCCATTAGATACGAACTGACCAGGTTTTACGCGCAGTTTCATTTTTCCTTATAGAAGAATAGAACTTATAGAACCCACAATCTCGCGGTCAAGGCGCCGCGCCGTGCCGTTCGACTACATAGTCAAGCGGTTAACAACGTTCAGATGTTTAAATTTTGGACCTAAAATCAACTTTCGTTATTAATTAAACAGAAATAAGAACTATTACCTAACTTAAAAGTTGGACCATTTTCCATTAACCTTTGATGATACCTACTCAAAGTGATATCAAAATCATTTGGCAAGATAATATACCTACGTTTACTACTTAGGTATAAAGGACGTATCATTTGTCTTGTATACTTTAATAAATAAATAAGAGATCTATACTTACAGAATGACACAGCACGCGATACCCGTGGAGTTTGGACCAAAAACTTCTTTGGCGGTGTTTGGGGCAACCGTCCTCCTCTGTCGGAAGCTTTTCAGCCAAAAGCGTCCTGTAGCTGCAGTAAGTAGATACCTACTAGTCATCTATGTAATATTATCTATAATGGAAACAACCATGACAAACTACCTCCACACCAGGGATAAAATCTCGAAAACAAAATAAGATTTGATAGCAAATAATAGATAATTTACTTTCCGCACCGTTTTTTTAATTTTTTTTCTTACAAGTTGTTTAGGTACTGACGTTATCCATACCTACTAAATGCGAAAATAACTCCGTCTGTCTGCTATGTTTTCACGCCTTAGTTACACAACCGATCATCATGAAATTTGGCATAGGGAGGGACACAGAAAAGTATAAATAGGGACATCAAGCTGTTTCCCTCATGCTTTCACTCCACTCACGTCAATTTTAGAATTAACTTGAGAACCCTTTGTATCGGAATGAAAGTACCTATCCTTTGTTCTATTCCAAGTAGATAACCAAAAGCTGTTGCAGCGTGAATTTCAGGACTTGCCTACTTTCGAATTCTTTGTTCTGAATTAAAAAAATTGAGGTTTATGTGATTTGTGACTTTTCAGGATGCGGTGACAGGAATGAACCCTCCCGCATCGTAGGCGGCCTGGAGGCTGGCCAACACGAGTTTCCCTGGATGGCGAGGCTGTCTTACTTCAGACGTTTCTATTGCGGCGGCATGCTAATCAATGACAGATATGTGCTCACCGCTGCTCACTGTGTCAAAAAGTAAGTTTTTTTTGTTACATATATTGGCTGAAGTTATCTAACCCTATAAAATTTGCTTGCTAAATTGATTATGGAGACATTTTTTATAATGCTCACTTGATTTTTAACGCTAAAGATTAAGAAATATGTATTTAAAATTAATACGTCAATGGTAAAACAAGAATTTATTTGTTTACCAAACTTTCAAGTGTTTGTGTTTGACAAATAATTATTTCCTTTATAACATATGAATATGTCTATGTACCTACATATATAGAGATGGTGTAGAGGAATAAGTCAATACTCATTTAAAATATATATATTGATTTATTACCATAATACCGCAATTCGCAGTTGGTCATGTGATTTGAACACTTTTCGGGCAGAGAGAAATATACTTACCAAATACTTTATACAAAAATGATTGAAGCAATATTTTATGACAAAAACAACACCGAAAAATAAATATATATTTAGTTTTTAGAACCAGTTCTTTTTAGGTATTAAAAAACTGTTACGGTAGCAAAAGAGATCGCTTGTAAGAAACCAATTAAATCGTAAATGGGTTAACAACTCGTAACTAATAGAAAAATAATGGAAACCAAGATAATATAAAAATGGAGTAAACTCTAGATTTATCCATTATATATATTATACCTACCTACAAATAATTATGTAATGAATCATCAAAAAACAGAATTATCTATGCGCAGTATAATATGCTTCGTCAAAACGTACAAAATAAATTCTTGGATTGAATATTTTGTTAATTCCATTAAACATAATTTGTATAAGTACGTTCACCTTAAACCGGATTAGTCAGTCCCAAATTTCAGGTTCAATATCCTCAACAAATGTCCATTTTGACGTCTTTTTGTTGTTTCCATTATCAGTTTGCGGTTTTTTATTTAAATTAAATTTGATCGGTAAGAAAGGATGTATTAGGGGAGAGGTGGCTATATTGTCCCCCCTAAGGGTTAGTAAGCTGTAAAATACTATTTGTTATAGATATTTAAAGTAATTTTAACCTATTTAATACATTGGTTAATTAGCTATAATCACCATTTGAAATTATTTTAAAATAATAATAATTGCCCTTAAAAAATAACTTTCATTAAAAAGTAGCGTTCGGTACAATTTAGCGTACCAGGGGGTTAAATCGTACCACAAGGTTTCTAAATCGTACTTATTTCTGTTAATAATATTAGGAAAAAAAGAATAAAAACCAGATCATTAGTCCCACATGTTTCACTGCAGCAATGTTAATTTTGCTGCAGTGAAACAAGTCTTGAAGTTACTAAATTATTCTTAGCTTAGGATCAGGCATTTCAGCCTTTCATTTTCAGTTTAAAACCTGTTAAAACCTTTTAGTCTTTGTGAAGACATTGTTTCAGGCTGTCGCAGACATGTGAGTCATGATCCACCATGGCGTCGCATGAACTTGTGGTACCAAGCTTTTCCTGCTTTGCATTTCTCTATATTGAAGTTGGGTTGAACATTATTTCTTACAGCTATCTGAAAGACCAAACGCCCAATCACTGATTGTTAGTCCAAATATTTCATTTCTAGAATATATTTCACCAGTGCTTCTTTCACTTCTGCATTGCATGTTGTTGACCTTCCTTTAGTAATCTTGGAATTGTTTGAAAACTTGTTTCTCTTCATAAGATGTCTTTTCAGTGTAGGTAAGTTTAGGAATTTCGTATTAACCTTATAACAGGCGTTGAGACCCATTTGCTTTATTTCTAGGCATTCTGATGTCATGTTTAGGTCATCTTATTTCCATTTATATTTCTTCTTCGCTTCCATTTGTAAAAAATACACGATTCAGATTAATTAATATAGTTTGGTAAAACACACAAATGAAGATCGCTAAATCGTTCTGGTACAATATAGCAAACTCTAAATGGTACGATTTACCCAACTGCCCGAAAATCTGAAAAAATTAAAACAATAATATAACATCCAAAAAAATTTAGATTTTTGTTAAATCTATTATGCAATAGCTGAACCCAATAAAAAATTTGTCAGCTTACTTTAACGTATTCAGTCACACATCACAATAACATGAAAATTAGATGAAATTTCCAAAAAAACTAAAATTGTGTGTCACTCAAGGCCGGTATACTTTCCAAAAAATCCAAGATGATCACGCTCAATGGGTGGCGTGGGCAGCCGAAAAGTGTTGGTATTTGAAAAAAACAAAGTCATTTGATAGAAAATACAGCGGTGGTACGATTAAACTAACGGTACAATTTAGCCGACTCTCCCCTATACATAATATGTATTAGCATTAAAAAATATAGCAAAGGTCACCGATTCCTATTTCCTTGTGATGTTCCTGCAAAACTGGCTACACGAATTGTAATACGAAAGAGGACATAATATGTTGATCTATTACTATATACATTGTAATATCCAGTGAAAGCGTTGGTAGATAAATGTCATCGAGAAACTCTATCACCTGCAGTTACTTTCGCTTTACGTGTCTTCTTTGAATTAAAGTTACGGACGTACCGCACAGATTGTCATCCTTGTTCATGTATAGCTAATGCCGTTAAACATTACCATTCAGGTTGCATAAGTCATTAGGTACATTTCTAATTTCACTGTTTCGTTGTCTAACACGTGTTTAACCCGCAAACGTATTTGATTTTCAGCTTTATGTGGTTTATGATAAAGGTGACATTTGGTGAACATGACCGATGCAACTCTACCGTTCGCCCCGAGACGAGATTTGTCCTTCGTGCCATTGTCAGCAAATTCAACATGGCCAACTTCCAGAACGACATTGCACTGTTGCGGTTAAATGAACGCGTTCCTATATCTGAAATAATCAAGCCTATTTGTTTACCTGACAATGATAGTGAGTATTTAACGGTTATTTCCAGGATATTTTATATGGAATACCATCAGCATGATTGACTTTCTTTTTCTTTAGTGAATTTCATCTTTTTCTCATTTTATTTGCATGTTGTCTTCATAGTCACTTAGCGCACATCTTTTGTCATATTTTTAATGCTTTTCAAGTGATGCACTTTATATAGACGATCAATCCTTACTATCCTTACTATAATATTATAAATGCGAAAGTGAGTTTGTTTGTGTGCGTGTTTGTTTGTTTGATTGTTACGCTTTCACGGCTAAATGTCTCAACCGTGATCGGTTTTGTATACACGATCATGATATTTTGCATACACGTTGTCGGGGGTACAGAGAAGGACATAGGCTATTTTTATCCCGGAATCTCCTCGGGAGCTCCGAAATTGACGCGGAAGAAACTACATTATATATTGCACACTACCAACCCGTTGTCAAGGGTAGGTACAGAAAAAAATATAAGGTATTAAGTATTTCTATCTTCGAAACTAACGCGGGTGAAACCGCGGGGAACAGCTAGTAAATAAATAAATAGGAAACAAAAATAGTACTCCTCTTGAGAGTTATTTTATTGTACCTATGTCAGATCAGCCCAAAAAATAATCTCTCTTTTCGATACATTTCTAAATTTAATTTATCATAATATATTATTTATTCTATTTATCTAGGTACTTAGGTACACGTTTTCTTGTAAATTAAAAACACCAGTATGTATTTGGTACTGTATCTTATGTTATTTACGAATATTGCAATCCTTCAGAAGACCTGTATGTTGGCCACATGGCTGTGGCTGCTGGCTGGGGCACTCAAACAGAGGAAGGCAAGGTCTCATGCGTGCTCCGAGAGGTGGATGTGCCAGTCCTCAGCAACGAAGAGTGCCGCAGCACCAAGTACTCAGCCTCCATGATCGCAGATACCATGCTTTGCGCTGGATATCCCCAGACGGGACAGAAGGACTCCTGTCAGGTACTTACTATCTTGAGCTTAAATGTACGAACACACTAAATAGGCTAAGTAGAAAATATGACAACACAAAACTAATAACGTTATACATATTCCTAATTAATCTCTCATATGATTTAACGTGTGATGACGTTTGAATCCCGTTACCTAACAATTTATCAGGGGGATCTATTGTAAATACTTACTTGAAATATGCATATATAGGATTCGTCGCAAATTAAATAATAATTTAATTAATTTTTTGATTTAATACTAATTAACAACAGACATACATATAGGTATAATTAAAATATCTACTTGATTCCGTTTTAAGCTATAAGATTGTGTCGTGAAACACAAACAAACGAGCTATATATGTATGAATGAATGTAAATGAATAATCTTTAGTATATAGATATATAAAAACCCATCCAGAATTAAGAAAGTGGAATCTTGTTTACCACACGATGTCCACCGCGATGATTAGCGGAGTGGCATGGTGAATCACTGTGTCAACACGGTCGGCTCTACTTTCAGATTTAAGAATAATGTCAGTATTTTGTTGGAAATTTCTCAGAAACGTCTATAACGCCACTTTGCAATATTACTCGTACTTTAATTATTGTAAACAACCCTATCATTAAATTCTAGCTGTGCCCTGAGGTTTCACTGCCCACTTGTGGAGGTTTTTCCCTCCATCGATTTTTTTTTAATGGAATATCTTATAACATTGGTTATCAAACTTGATTAGGCTCCGACCCACCTAATGAAAACTGCCAAATTCAGGACCCACCTCTTGTCCGTCTTAAAGTGCATAGCCATCCCCATCATCATCCCCTGTTAGCCCGATCGCGATGGTCGATCGCGATCAGTATAATTATGGATGGAGTCTCATAATTATACTGATTTTGTTTTTTACGATTTTTCAGGGTGACAGCGGTGGCCCACTAATAGCAGTGAAGAAGAGCGAGGACAAGCAGTATGAACTAATAGGTAATGAAATATTAATTAAAATTTTTATGGTTGGCCTCTACCGGGTTCTCTACCTAATCAAAAGGAAAAAGGTGGATGGATACCTGTTCAGACTTCAGTGGTTCTTGGTAATAATATTAATAACATTACCATATTTTTTTAAAGAAAATAATGTTAGAAATCTACCGTGAATCATCGCGAGTTTCAAAATTACCTAAGGCTTTTAGCACCTACATATTTTTGATATTATTTTATTTTTCGTTTTTATCTATTGTTGCCAGTTTTTTTAAGAACTGTGAATCTAGGTTACTACGACATTTTTTATATTTTGCTAGCTATTACCCACGGCTTTACTCGCGTTAATTCCGAAGTTTCCGCAGGAATTCCAGGATAACAAGTACCCTATGTCCTTTTTTACACCTTTGGCAATGTGTAAGCAAAATATCATGACGATCGGTTGAGTGGTTAAGGCGTGAAAGCGTAACAATCAAACAAACTTACTTTCGCATTTATAATAGCACAGATAGTATAATGCTGTAATAGTAAGGATAGTACCTAAGGATTTATATTTATTGCTTAGGTACTAGCTGTTCTCCGCGGTTTCACCCGCGGTAATTTCAGAATTCCTGAGGGAATTCCGGGATAAAAAGTACCCTTTGTCCTTTTTTGTACCCCTGACAACGTGTATGCAAAGTTTCGTGGTGATCGGTTGAGCCGTTAAAGCGTAAAAGCGTAACAAACAAACAAACTCACTTTCGCATTTATAGTGGTTTCACCCGCGGGCCGCGTAAGTATCAAAATTCCCGCAGGAACTCCAAAGTGGCCTAATCTACTCCTTATAACATAAGCTAAGCAGTGAACATCCCGTCAAAATCGGTCCACCCGTTTTGGAGATTCACCCACATGAGTTACGAAACTCCCACAGGATCTCATTATATCAGGAACCTTTGCGGACGCAGGCAGAACTACCCACCAAAGTTTCATCACAATCGGACCAATGGTTTAGAAATGCATAGAGGACAGTCATACAAACATCCAATTTTATTTATAAAGAAGATAAGGATAGTTGGATATAGATAAGCAATAGTGTATCAACCCACACTGGAGAAATTTTGAGTAAATCGTGTTTTAAAAGTAGGAGCGCCATTTTGTGTCAACATTTTTTATGTTCAATATTTAGTTTCATATTTAAGCAATGTAATAAGGTAAACACATAATTAAAAAACGTTCCCTAACTCTCAATAAATCGTTCTGAATAGATAACTTAATTTTGTGGGTTAACATGTTATTGCTTATCTGCGTCCAGTTACAGTAGATAGGATACCAAGGATTTATATGAATTGCTTATTTAACATAGTAGGCTCATAAATGGGTACTTTTCTACAATATTTATACTTACAGTGAGCTTAGAACTTGGCTACTTTTTACAAGTGTTGCTAATTGCTATAATTACATAAATGGTATTGTTTTCGCAGGCGTGGTCTCATGGGGCAACGGCTGCGCCAGGAAAGGTTACCCAGGCGTATACACGAGGGTCACCAAATACTTGGACTGGATCCGCGAGAACACAAAAGACGGCTGTTACTGCACCGAATAGCGAGATCAATATCACTGGCCTATTGACCTTTTACATAGATAGGGTAGAAATGCAAAAATAGTTAAAAATATAGGTACTTACATATTTTTTATGATACCCACTATAGCTGTTCCCTGCGGAGATAATTGCGGAATTCCGGGATGAAAAGTGTATGCATATGTGTTAATCCAGCCTCCAAGTAATAAACTATCTATACGCCGAATTTCATTTAAATCCGTTCAGCAGTCTTTGCGTGATTGACAAACATCCAAACTTTCACATTTATAACGTAAAATCACCTACTTATAACAGTATAGGATTCGATATAAATTTTGAAATGTAATAAAGAATAACTAATAGGTATAGTTAAACGCATAGGTAGTCTGTATTTGTAATTTGTCATTACTAATTCAAACTTTGTATTTATAAATTGTTTAATATTATAAATACAATACAGTTTAATAATATACATAAATAAGCTATGTTTTGTGTGCCTTCTACTGACTTCAGAGGATTATTTGCATAATTAAAAGCAAAAATCAAATCAAATCACTCATTTCAAATCATGTCCAGAAAAGTGACAGGACGGATTTTGTTTGGTATAAGTACTTTTGGTTTAGGATGTACCGAGGCGACGACGTGTGCCACTGTTTATGACATCCTGTCTCATTTCTATTACTTTTTATTTTAAAAAATTTGTTTTATTTTTAATTTATTTTTTTATCCTTATTAATGAGCTTAATCACAATGTGATTATGCCGCTCAATTGTATCAACAAGACACACTAAATTATTATTTATTGTATTTTGTATTCTATTCGTCATTCCTTTTTTAAATTCAAAATTAATGTGTTTTTTTTTTTTTGTATTTTGATACACTCTATATTATCTAGATTTCGAAGCTTACTGATCTAAATTAATACGTACCTACCTATCCAATAAATAATTCCTCTCCTTCAAAACTCTGCTTATTTATTATTCGAGCTAGCAGGAGGTTCATCTATCGCTCCCAGTATAGGAACCTAACAATTGGCGCCCAACGTGGGACTAAGGAGGACTAAGTCTTAAGATACTTTTTATTCCGTAGTTTCCAAAACAACTCCAAAATTCACGTGGGTGAATAACAGGGGTACTTATAGTTTGTTTATATATAAAGATAGATTTTATAAGTTTCGAAATAATTGAGATGATTTATAATTAAATACACACCTATTAATACAGGGTCTTAATAATTTATTTTATACAAATACCTACACTTTTTTATACGAGTAAGGAAGTAAGCGTTTTTTTATGATGTAGTTAGTAAGTTACGCTGAAATTTATTTATGCGAGATATCAAAATTTTATTTGTGTTTTTCAGAGGGTTTACAATAATAATAAGTAATAAGTAGCAACAAGTGAATTGAAAAAGAAACCATTACTACGTATATTATATTATACAGATGGGCAATCAACCCGGTGCTTGGGATTAAACCGGATTTATACCCGATAAAAACTCATTAACGCCCAAGTGTTTACGGGTTTTTATCGGGTTTAAACCCAAGTATCGGGTTGGTCAGTGGTCACCCATCCATAATTAGGTGTAATCGTCGTAAATGTATTAATATGAATTATGAGGTCTCATAACTTTAGGGCCCTTATTCACTATGACCAACAACGTTCCTTGCCCATAACGCGCGTCCCAAAACCGCGCATTCCAAAACGCTTCAGGTGCCAAAATATTGGACATTTTTATAAATGTATTTTTAAAACGTTGTAAATGTATTTTTTTGGAGTGAAACTTCTTTGACTAGGTAAGAGGAAAACATAATTTTTGTGGCGCTTTATTATAACGCGCCGTGTTATGGTCATAGTGAATAAGGGCCCTGGGTGACGGTTAGAATCCAATTTAGAATCTGCATTTATTTACTTAGAAGATATAAAGTGATTTAAGTGTATGACGTCCGTGTTAATGCCATATTAGTAAGTTAGATGTAAATATTTTGTAACTCTGTAATTTTATGTATAATCTCAGAGTAATAAATATACTATACAAAAATTTCAATATAGAAGACTTGTTGTTATTTTAATACGATAATTTGTAGAAATACATAGATACCTTTTCGCTCTAGCATTTACAATGAGAGTAGCCAAGAGTTCGCTTCAATAATAATAGGCTAGTTTCCTGGGTAAAAAAATCAAAATTCTAATTAGTCCGTCAGTTAGATAATAAAAAAATAAAGGACACGTATTTTTTGCTTTTTTAAAATAATGGAAATATGCATAGATAAAGCGCATTAAAGTTTAGGGTAGGGGACTCGTAACGTCACCGCTCGCTATAACGTGCGAACAAACTGTAGCGAGGCGTGACGTCATGTGAAATTTCGACTTGATATATCTCCGTTATTTTTTGGTTACATAAAAAAAAAAAAATACGTGTCCAACATTTTTTAATAATCTACAAAACGGACTAAAAAAAAAATTTGGAAACTAGCCTTTTCTATTTTCCGAAAAATGGGTGTTGCTGAACGGGTGATATTCACCTGTGATCGTCGTCACTACCTACTAGTTTTTTTTCACAATACCTATATCTAGTTGCTCACGATACGAACAAAGATATTATGTGTATTGTACTTTGTCGTAAAACGGCGCGTAAATTTAAATGTACTGAGACCTACCCTTGAATGCCCGTAAAACTAAAAGGATCGATTCAATTCGACTCGTTCTGACTAATTTTTAATCCTGGCCGGTGGATCACACCGATAAAAAAGTTAATGCACTCACACACGATATCCAAAATAAGTTGGCTATAACTCAGAACGTTGTTTTTTTTTTGGATACCTATCGTTGCATTTTATTTTTTCTTATTTAGGGTCAAATATTTTAGCAGGGCAATATCAACTCTATGACGGAAAAGTAGAGTTTGAATACACTATGTCAAACAATATGAATAGGTATACGAACTAAAAAATGCGAGCGAGTTCAATGATCAGAGAGGTCATTGCCAAATAACAAGTTTGTACAGCCTCCACGTGCCTAAAATGTAGCTTATACGGTAGAGCGGTCGACGTACAATAATAAAATAATAGTTACACGCAATAACGCGTTAGAAACATTTTATGTTTTAACAATTTGTTTCTCTGAATAAACAGATAAAGAAAAATAATGCTTATTTTCAGAGAAAATCGGAAAAAGTTTCTTTTTTCTCCAATAAGTATCGGAAGTTACATGAGTAGTTACATATTTTTTTTGTAATATTATATACACTTTTAAACTGTTTTACTATTTTTGCGATTAATAATTAGGTGGCTACGAGTGCACGGCCTAAGAACAGACAAGTAACATTTTAGGCGACATCTACTCTATATTTATAAGCAATACCTACGCTGGGATCGGAAATGTCTTCGACTTCAGTGTATCAAAATTGTTTTCCTAACGCATGGACACGCAACGGTGCTAAACTAAAAGCTATAATTTAAATTACCTTTGCTAATTAAGTATTGTAAAAACTAATCATAAACTATGAAATGGCTTCTGTCAGGTTTCGTTTGTTTTTATGCGTGTTATTATGTGGACACGGCTTTCTATCAGGTGAGCTTTAAGTGATGTCGTATTCGTTTGTAGCTATTAAATGAAATTGGTGATATAATTTTTTTATATTGAATTAATTTATTATAATGGCATCATTAGTTTTTATTATTTGCTACAAAAACAATCATTTTGTCAATACATATTCCTTTTGTAAGCTCTGTTTTTGTAGGTAGTAATTTGTACTTAATTTATGTTACCAAAGAATTATAAAAAAAATTGCAGGATGAATCTTCGAATATTTCTGAAAGTTTTCCATTGAGTTCATCTCCTGAAAGTATTGAAGAAAATCAGATATCTTCTTGTGGAGATTGCAGTAAGTAGTTTTTGTTTAGTAGTGCCTCAATAATGAGCTTGACAAGCTTTTTCCTCGTTCCCAGTTTTAGTTTTAAAGGTTTTTTTTGTGTCATTAATTCATAATACAAAAGAAAAAATAGCACACGAAGCATGGCATTTTCAGCTCAATAAGTACAGTATTACCTATTATACCTATAGGTAATTATTACCTATTATATAGGTAATTATTACCTATTATATATTATCTATGATGCAAACGGAGCTATGACTAACAAAAAAAATATAATATACATATATAGGTAATCTTTAAGTAAAATAAAAACTAATTTACAACAGAGCAACTTTGCACGAAGAGAGCCAGCAAACTTCGTTATTAAAACTAAGCAAGTTTATTATCATATGTTGGTAGCAAAGTTAGTAATAAATAAGGGTTTAGTGAGACACTCATTTGAAAATAAACACTTTGTTAATATTAACCCCAAACATTGAGCAATACTTGCTTCTTTAGTATTAAAACTTAACTACGCGTTTAAGTATAGGTACCTTTGTTAATCTCTAATTTTTAAGCGAGACAAATCGATACTCTGCTAACACTTATTTCTTTCAGTTTATAACGACCTTATTTTTTTCACTCTAGGTTGCGGCGAACGCAATATACAGCCAAGAGTAGTAGGCGGTTCGCCGGCTGATCAAAATGCATATCCCTGGCTGGCCCGTCTCATCTATCACAACTCTTTTGGCTGTGGTGCTTCGCTCATCAACGACCGATACATAATTTCAGCTGCGCATTGTGTTAAAGGGTGATTTTTTTCATAACGAAGAGATCCATTTCTTCATCGAACGTGTATATTTAAATCTTCTAAAGGGTTCGCGAGACGACCAATTGCGATGATTCGATTATGTGAACAATCACTCACGTCATACAGCTGTAACATTTTATATATGATGTGAACTGATTTAACTCCCAACTACTATAGATACAAGGTGGTTGTCAGCACACACGCACTGTGCGTTTTTATCATAACTAGGGCTCGCCTAGAGCGTGGCGAGTGACAGAATATGAGTTTAAGCAATTTAACATGCACCGCTATCACCAGGTTTGCCACCATAGTGGGCGTAATAGGGTTTAGGGAGCCACGAAGTTGAAGGGAGGCAGAGAGTGTCGCTTTTTTACGTACCTAGTTATTGAATTTTTTACTCACTTAGATTTTGATAAACTTAACGTTTCACGAACCCTAACGGCTCATGGTTGTAAGGTTAAATGAGTTCATGCATACATCTAAATGTAAAATAAAAAAATAAAAAAATAACCGATCATCAACATATAAATTACCTTTAAATAAAATTTTAATTGTCAATACGCCCGTGCCAGCGGTCATACAAATAAAGGTAACTATAGTGACATTTTTAGGAAACGATCTGTTAGCACGTTTGCAACTTGCGCGCTCAATTTTCGTGAATATTTTATGTAAAATAATTTTTTTTTTTCAAATATTTTTGAGACGTGTACCTTCGGATACTGAACACCCTTCAATAAATCCCTCGTTTAATCTTGCATCCTGCATAATACTTCAGGTTCATGTGGTTCATGTTTCGGGTGACCTTTGGAGAGCACGACCGCTGCGACCGCTCCCAACCCCCGGAGATCAGATACGTGATGCGAGTAATCAGTCAAGACTTCTCAATAACAGTTCTGGCTAACGACATCTCACTGCTGCTGCTCAATGAACCGGTGCCGTACTCGCACACCATCAGACCTGTCTGCCTGCCTAAGGAAATAGGTAGGTAAAGGAAAAGTTCTATACTTCTGATACGATACAGTTCGATGATTTAGCGCTGATATTAAATTGTTAGTAATCGACCTTCTAATTTGGGATTATAAATTGTGAAATCATTGCGAATAGAATCATTTACTCTATTATTGTTGTAAGTTTAAGCCTTGTCGGATTCTATTCCTGGTTTGTTCAGTTTTGACGGCACAACAGACCAATGTATCTTGTGTAGCAATGCGGTTTTTTGCACAAAGGTATCATAGGTAGTTGGCGATCTGGAAATTCCGTAGAATACCTACTATATATCTCAGCGAGTAGTTCCAGAGCGAGCCCTGAAATGTCACTAAACCCCAAGAAGATTGACTCTATTAATTAGTGTTACATAGTGCATTTTTCACTTTAACTGAATTATTTCCTATCTAATCCGGGATTTTTTTTTTTAAATTCAATGTCTTCTTTCTAAAGAGATGAGCAAATGCTATGGGTATTATTTTGCCTATACCCTTTTTGCATCGTCCACAGTCATAAGTCCTCAGGTCTATAAATATATGGGCACGGTAGTGCCCCCGCCAAGAAAAAGCGAAGCGTATGGACACCTTTTCTCGAAGCGCTTCGTCGTTTTTTTGAACCCTTATAACTTGGGTTTGGACTATACCACATAAACAAAATTCTCGGGATATATTGTCAATAGCGTAATTATTAAACATAATAATTATAAAGTTTCAATTGCATAGCTCTTATACTTTCGATTTTATTTATAGGTATCTAAAAAAACCCTGATTTCGTCACTGACTCACTGATGATTATCGAAATTCTTGGGGTATTTCTTAAGGTCCTAGAAAGCTGAAATTTGGTATACAAGCTAGTATTAGTAGACGAACAATAAAAAAATTAGAAAACTTGTAACTTTTATCCCCCAACTAGGGGATAGAATTTATAAGACTTCCGCCATTTTGACGCTTGAGGTCTGAAATTGAGCTAGCGATCTGTAAATTGATATTCTTAGGGAGTTCTTGTTACACTCAAAAAAAAAGAAAAAGAAAAGAAAATTGTCGCAATCAACTTACAAAAAAAAATGAAAACGTTAAGGCGTGTAGAGTTAGAAGCTTGGCTCTACATGAGATTTAAATAAATTTGACATTGCGAGTCATATGGTCTCGTCTTGGCAACATTTTATATGAAATTTTTTTAGTTAGGATATTTATTTTTCCGACTTAACACCTACGTATTACATATTTTTTAACGTTGTTTTTTAATTCTAACAGTCACACTTTGCTACGCAAATATCTACCAATAGATCTATATTACCACATTGATTGCTTAAAGATAAGGAGTACACGGGCACAAAAGCAATCATCGCTGGCTGGGGAGCTAAATCAGAGTCTGGCAACTGGTCGTGCACTCTGTTGAAAGCTGAGCTGCCAGTTCTGAGCAACGAAGTCTGCCAAGGCACAAAATACAATGCTTCTAAAATTAAGGACGTCATGTTGTGCGCCGGCTACCCTGAAACAGCTCATATAGATGGGTGTACTGTAAGTTATTTAATTTATTTCTCTTCTATTCTGTTTAGGTGTTAGAAATTCCCTCGGGAACTCTTCACATCAGGATGAAAATACCCTATGTACTATTGACTTAAATTACTCGCATATCTGTACATATTATATACAAAATAGATGTTGTCAGCGATTCCTTCAGCGTCAATTCCAAAATTCCATCAGGAACTCTTTATGCGAATAGTGGGGTTATACATATAAGTGCTTACAACCCATTCAGTTTTTTTTTCTGTTTGAAAGATGATTTGATCGAGAGTACTTAGCTATGACTCAAAGAATCTGTTCAGCCGTTTGTAAACTATCATTTGTATTTTAATTGATAGATGAGTGTATCTTCAACAGGTCTGTAATTAGAGATAGAGAAGTTACTTCCATCTTGATATAAGGAGTTCTCACGGATATTCCGTAATTGAAGCCACGGGATTTTAATTATATAGTATACGAATATTATAATAGTATATTTCATTACAAGTGCGGAAAGGCTGTCATTGCAAAGAGTTCCGACAAATGTCGACCCGAGCCGAGGCGCAGCCGAAGGTGAGGGTTGACAGTCGGAACTCTTTGCAATGACGGTTCCGCACGTGTACTGAACAACTATTTTTAATACAGTTGCGAAAAAAATGAAGAAATTTAGTAAAATAATAAAAACACAAACTCAACTAAGTTCCAACTGTGATCAAGAGATGGCGCTAGTCGTATTAGTAATACGAAACCTACGTTGCGCAATACAAAAAGTGTGTCAAAGTCGTTTCGCCATTTTTGACAGTTGGGAAAGAGAACGCACGAGTTCGGAAAAGGTAAAGAAAAAGCTCGAGTATGTAATAGCCCACTTCCCGAACGCTATACGTCCCTGCAATATGCCACTTTTTGAGCAACTGTATTAAAAAAAAATTATCCGTAGAGCCATTGTCCAAAGAACTTTACATTTTTTAAATTAGTAAAGCGTATCACACTAGAGGTTAAGTTCTTAATAAAAATAAACTTTTCACGCAAATGAGCTCAATAAAAACAAGTATTTAATTACGAAATCGATATAATGATTTTGTCAAATAACACTAATTAACTTGATGCTATAACTTCAATTAATTTGAAAATCGATTTGATTCACCTATATACGTTTGTTTTCAGGGCGATAGCGGCGGTCCATTGATTGCAGAAAATGAAAACCGTGCTTATGAGATTATTGGTAGGTTTATTTGAATTTACGTCTAACCACTTTAATTGTCACATTTTTAGTAATTTTATCGTTTTTTTATTTTTCCACGTGGTTCGGATTAGGTATATATATATATATTGGACAATGCTTTTTTGTCAGGTTGTTACAACGCTATTCAGTTGAGAATAAAGCTCACTTTTACGTATAGTTCTAGGGATCTCGGTTCCCATTGTTTTAACGGAATTCTGTTGTGTTCTAGGAATCGTTTCTTGGGGCTACGGTTGTGCGAGGAAAGGTTACCCCGGCGTGTATACAAGAGTCACCAAATATATAGATTGGATCAGAGATAATACAGAAGGATCTTGCTATTGTCAATACTAAATAATAATAATTATTTATTGGATGTGAAAATACACACATAACTATATTTAAGCAAATATTCTTATATACAATTTAAGGCTGTACCTCGCTAACCGAATAATGTATTATGTTTAGAAATCACTTAATAATATTATGAATAAATTAAAAGCAGAAGTAAAGAGATTTCTTTACCTAATTTTAGATCACTATACACACACTACACTACGAAACTATTACACACAATTAAAACACGTACTTAAAATCCTCATCATAATTTTCTCACTCTTTACTTCGAGTAATTTTATAAGTTCAAAAGCAAGTTGATTATAGTACCTACTTTACTTATACCTACCTACATGTCTCAGCAGATAGTTGAAGAGCCAGTAACTTAAAGCAGTTACTACTTATATACATAGTATTGTGTCTTACATCTAAAACTGACAACAAAACACGAGGTAGCAACTTTGCATACTAATCTCGCTTCGGGTGCAACGTACGGAATCCTGCTCTCAGATTCCCGTTTGGTCAACTCTCGCATAAACAGTCTAGTTTGAAACGTAGTCTGTTGAACATCTAATGAAATTTTTAAGTACATAATTTTAATATTTTACGTCAGTATTGTCTGATTTACCTATAATCAATAAAATGATGAAAATTATTGTCTTCGTGTATCTGAGTGCCAGTTGTATTGTAGCCATGGTGAGTTAGAGTTGTTGATTGTGCAGTGAGATGTTTGAATGATGAGCTAGATACTAACAAAAATTTAATTTATGACCAATTTAAGGTGCATGCCGATGATACTTCTGGTGATGGAATTATACATGATTGTCGTGAGTATCTAGATTATAGCCTCAAGTTCTTATCGTTTCACTGTCTTACGGCCGCACTCAGAGTCGACTTTAATGATTACTTAGTTGAGTATAGATTTTTAAAACAAAACTACCGCAATCAGAGACGTTCAGTAAATTAATGTTAATTGGCATTTAACGAGATGTAACTTAATAACTTAAATGCCAATTAACATTAATTTATTAAACTTGTCTGATTGCGGCAGTTTTGTTTTAAAAATCTATACTTAACTAAGTAATCATTAAATTCGACTCTGAGTGCGGCGGTAACTCTTACTCTTTTTAACCGACTTCTAAAAAAGGCTTCTCAATTCAATTGTATGTTTTTTTTTTGTATCTTTGCTATGCGATTACTCGAAAAGAGCTGGACTGATATGGAAATTAATTTTTTTTGATAGGGTATACTTTCAAGTTGGTCCCATTGTAAAGAAGTCGGGTTCTGATTATGGAATCATGGAGAAATCGAGGAAACTTCAAACATTACAGGCATACCTATAGTGATGTGGGTAGATAAATTACTTACTACATAGGAATAAGCGTAGGTTGGAAAGCGGAAGCCTCTAGTCATCAGTCATCACACATAGTGTACCCACACCAGAACTCGAACCCGGGACCTCTCGATTAGCGGAGAAGCATGGTGACCAAGTGGTCATGCATGTTGTGTGTTGAGCAACATTACAATATCACATAAAATAAACACATACTCATATTATGTTGTGAACAGGTTGCGGCGAGCGCAATGAAGCGTCGCGCATCTACGGTGGTTCTGAGACAAAAGTGAACGAGTTCCCGTGGATGGTGCGACTGACATATTTTGACAAGTTCTACTGTGGCGGCACCCTCTTAAATGATCGATACGTATTAACCGCTGCCCACTGCGTCAAGGGGTTAGTTTGTATTGTATACATTTGTATTTCTAAGCAGATGGTTGCATTCGATTCAACTACACACTATCCCATGTCTTCTTCTTCTTCTTCTTTAATAGTGGCGTCTATAATTATAATTTGCCAATGACAATGTTTCTTAATAATAACAATAATCTCTTCATCTACTTCTTCATTTATGGCGAAACGCCAATGACAATGTTAGATTGTTCCCCAAGTTAAAACATGGCTCTCTTGAAAGTCAGTTTCCTGCTCAGGGTCCAAAATAGATGCTGAAAAGTGACTGAAATAACGAAAAACGTGACACGCGTGTTTTCGATACGGCTTTCACTCATCAACAACCCACTATCCCATATCTCTCATTCAACTTCCCATTAAAATTTATTTAATCTGTCAATATTAAACTTAATGAGGTTCGAAAGTAGGCGAAGGGCTAGAGTCCTCCGGCTAGCTCAATGAAAGGTTTACTTTAGTAGGTAATTAAAAGCCGTTTTATTTCTAAGAAGATAATTTTTAAGACGTAGATCAGGAGTCCGCCAAAAATATCAAAAACATCAATTTTAAAATATAAAAAGAACAGATTAAAAAAAAGTATTAGATGGGGCAGAATATCACAACGAGTGGCATAATATATGGCCGCCTCGTTACAAACTGTATCTAAAAACTATATTAGGTACTCAGACGAAATAAAAAGTTTTATTTCGTCTGAGATTAGGTATAGATTTTTAAAATGCACTTTTACTTATCAAAATGGTCATTTACTTATCAAAGTTCTATTCTTATAATATCATTGGGCACATTCTTACGTAATGTAAGTTTATAACTTTCAGTGAATAATTATTTTCACTATTTTTAGACAAGCTTCATGACGACACAGTTTTCTCCTTGTTTTGAACTGTCCTGAGCAATGATATTAATACTTATAATATCATTAGTCCTGAGTAATAAAGAGCATTGATATACCTGTACTTTATCACAGTCATATTCTGTGTTTTCAGGCTTATGTGGTTTATGATAAAAGTGACTCTAGGTGAGCATGACCGGTGCAATGCGACTCGACAACCTGAGACACGGTTTGTCGTGCAGATAGATGCACATGACTTCACATTCTTCACTATGAAGGACGACATAGCACTGCTAAAATTAAACGCCCCTGTACAATTCACGAATACAGTGAAACCGATCTGTTTGCCGCACAGTGATGGTATGTTTTATAACAGTTTAAGTACGGTCATTATTAAAAAATCTGCACGAGGTATTAAATTAAAAAAGTGTATACCTATTACCTAATATATTTTTACAAAAAATTGATACAAATTACACAAAATTACATTACAGTTAGATGAGAAGGATGCAGCAATAATAAAGATTAGCTGACATCTTGAGTTTTACTCCGTAATGCCTTACTCTAGCCTCTAGGACCTAAAGAAACTACATACCTACGGAATATCATGTAAAAATTGTTACAACATCTATACATACAATCACCCGCATGCTCAAGTTTATTGCAATAAGTGAATAAAAATAATAACAATAATTTAAATATATTATGAAGCGCATGAAAGTAAACATATTCTTTGTCTCTAAACTTAGCTGACAATCTCTGTATAAAAAAATAAATAAAAAAGAAACAAAACTGTTCCAGAAAACAACTACGTAGGTGTGAAAGCTGTCGCCGCGGGCTGGGGTTCCATTACTGAAACCACAAGGAATCATTCTTGTGTTTTGTTGGAAGTGGAAATACCTGTAATAAGTAATGACGACTGTAAGAATACGAGGTATGAGGCGTCCATGATTGCGGAAGAGATGATGTGTGCTGGGTACCCGGATAAAGGAGAAAAAGACACTTGCAAGGTGAATTGTCCAGTTAAAAGTCCTTGATTTTCATCTGAACTGATTTTACTCAGCAATTTTTCACTAAGAAGACTTTTTTTTTCCTACCCAGGGCGATAGTGGAGGCCCATTGACAGCTGAGCGTAGTGATAAGCGTTACGAGTTGTTAGGTGAGACTTCGTTATATACCATGCTACAGCCTCTCACTTCCCAAAGCCTAGACTAATACATAGAACATTTAGGTTGGAAAATTTAATTTCAAAATACTTTTAACTCCGTTTAATACATAAAATTTAAATTTGAAATACTGGAGATCACAATCACAAAGTTACCTTCAAAGTTTGACACGTTCAATTTATAATTGGATAGCGTTCTACTATTAATATATACGTATAAGTCTTTTTTAATATTCCATTCACTTCTTTACTTCGTGAAACAATTTTCAATAGCCTTTATTAAAATTAGTGGTACTGAATTTATAGAACAATACAATTCGATAATACTCTCCTATTCTTTTATTTTAGTCTATACTTATTTATTATACTTACGTATAAATGTGAAATTGCGATGAATGGATAGGTGTTCGTTACTCAATCACGTCAGAACTGCTGAACGTAATTGGATGGAATTTACCACAGAGATAGATAATAATATTATAGTTTGGAATAGGAGATAATTATGGTGATTTATTTTGGAATTCCCGCGGGAACTCCGAAATTACCGTGAGTGAAACCGCGGGGAACATTTAGTTATGTAATATAGTTTCTGGTAAAATGTTTCAGGTATTGTGTCGTGGGGCATCGGTTGCGGTCGTCCCGGATATCCGGGAGTGTACACGCGTGCCAACAAGTATTTGTATTGGATGCGACATCACGCCCGCAACGGTCGCTATTGTGCCGACTGATCGAATTAACTGCTTTATCAATTCCATTAAGAAATTAAACGACGCTTAATATAATATAAATTTAAATACACCTATTTATTCGAGACTAGAGTCAGTCAGACTTCCAGTGACTATACTACATTTCTGTATTATTATGCATATTCAAGCTATTGAACTTTTTTCAATTATATTTCTACCTAAAATATTACACTCATTACAATTTACGTTTGTCTTTTATGTGTCAAGATTACCTAAAAAATAGGAACCCGCATATTTGGTAACTATGGCGAAATTTTTGAATTTATATACAGTTTTACCGAAAACTCATTTTCATTTTCACTCGACTTTATCACAGAAAGAAACATTATGTGTACTTTGCGTGCGGTGTTTTGTTTCATTTGTTATTTCGTTTCAACTGTGAGTTTATACTTTTAATATGACATATCTATCACTTTAAGTAATTTTATTTGCTTAACTTTTTTATTTGAAAATTCCAGCTAGCATTACATAGTGAAGGCCTATTTGGTATAGTTTTCCGATTTCAAAAACTGTGTTTATGTCGTAAGTATTTGATATTTAGTTATTCTTTGCAACAAGTTTGCAACCTACAAAGATTATTATTAGTTTTTAAAGTTGTTCAGCTGGATTCAACGACAATATTGAAAAAGGGTCGTGAATCAAAGGTGTTTATTTTACAGGATGTGGTGTCGTTAATAACAAAATTAGTATGAGCACAAGGAGCGGTCGACTTTTAGCTGGAGAATTGATTAACCCGCACCAATTTCCGTGGTTGGCCATGGTTAATGTGGGCTCACAGGTTATTGGAGGCTCCTTAATATCTGATAGACATATAATAACAGCAGCATCACCTTTATATGGGTAAGAAGGTCGCTGAAATATTTCTATAGTAGGTGTAACATCAATGCATGTGATTAATTTCGTTTATTCTCTTAAGATCTCACTAATATTTAAATGTGAAAGTTTGTGAAGTTTTGGATATTTGTGACTTAATCACGCATAAAAAGCTTAATAAATTTGGATGATGGGCAATAAATCGTTGGTATAGGTACATATATTTTGGATGAATACGAAGGATACTTAAAGACTCCACGGGAAAAAAATGAATGTGAAAAATCTACTTTAAGTAAAAAACAACTTTTTAAACTGTCAAAATCTGATGTAGGTAGGTAATTTATTTCCTGTTCTTTAGTAAAATTTTGAAATTTTGAATTTTATGTACTATATTAACCGTCACATTAACAGTTACCGAAAGAGGTGCCTTTGGTTTTTTTTGCTAATCCATTTCTAATCATGCATCTCGATGACCATTGTTATTTTAGGAAACCAGAAAGCGACATCACAGTTTCACTAGGAGCACATGATCTTTGTGGAGCTGGTAATAACCCAGCCCTGAATGTGAGCGTGACCTCAGTCAGTGTCCACCCGAGTTTCTCACCTACAAACTTGAACAACAACATCGCGTTAATCAAATTGGGGCATGACGTACCATTCAGTCAGTCGATTTCACCTATCTGTTTACCGTTTATTGGTTAGTAAATAAAATAAATCCCATAACAACAATTATTAGTCTTTGTGGTGGATATCTCAGAACGAAATAAAACATATATTTTGAGAAAATTGATTCCTTGTTCCTTAAAAATACTTAAATTAAAAAATAATTTAAAACAATTAAACTGATGATTGTGATTTTTTTAAATCTTAATAAGAAATAACTTTTTAGGTTAGTTTGAAAAATGTACTAAAATCATTGCAGCGTTGTGCACTGGACAAATTTCACTTTACGGGGTGTCTCAGACTAAAATCGCCTTTGTTCATCATATTTGTTTTCACCAATACCAGGTCACCAGGAGACAGAACAAGTAGTGTGGACAGCGACTTGGCGAGAAAACGACCAAAATCTTAGCTGCACTCCACGTGCTGCTGCACTGCCAGTACTATCAACGAAGTCGTGTCTTCAAGGAGCTATAGATCCTAGTCTCTGGACACCAGACAAAGGATGTTTGGGGCCGCTAGGTGCGAAAAGTGTTATTTGCAAGGTAACTCTAGGTAATTTTGAGGTTCCATAAACTTATAAAACAAAATACGGAACTATAAGACATACAATATAGAATCTCAGAAAAAGACTGAAAGTTTTCATAAAATCTAAATTAGCATGCGATGATACAAACAATGGTACCTACATATATAACCTACTTACATCCACCTACTACCTAAATAACATGAACCATTTCCTATTAAAGCTAATAACTATCCACGTTAAGATATAAAATAATATTATTATTAAAAGGGCATACATTATTATGTATGCCCTTTTAAAATCTTTATTATAATAATTGTACGTTTCAAGGCTGATGTGGGAGCACCAGTGATGTGGCGCTGGTCTTCTGGAACTGCCTTCAGATTGGTTGGGGTGGTGTCCTCAGCTTCATGCCACCATGCTGTCTCCCCACTGTACACCAAGATCTTCGACCATGTTGCATGGATTCACGACCATATACGTACTGATTGTCAATGCTTTTAGTTTGTAGCGCTAGCGTTTATAGGTGCTACTAATTTTATTATTCTACTACCCGCCCGCGGGAATTTTGGGACATAAAGTCCCCTATGTCCTTTTTTGTAGCCATATGTAAAAATGTGTATGCACAATTTCGTGGTGATCGGTTAAGCGTAACAAATAGACAAATAAAAAACTCACTTTTGCATTTATAATTAGACGCAGTTAAGCAATAACATGTTAACCCACAAAACAAAGTTATTGATTCAGAACGATTTATTGAGAGTTAGAAAACGTTATTTAATTATGTGTTTACCTTATTACATTGTTTAAATATGTAACTAAATATTGAACTTAAAAAATGTTGACACAAAATGGCCCTATAGTTTTAAAACTTTAATTTACTCGAAATTTCTCCAGTGTGGGTTAACACACTATTGCTTATCTATGTCCAATTAATATTAAGGATTCATTGAGTGTCAATGTTTCAATAATAAAAATATATTTCAAAAATAAAATAATTTATTATTTTATATTAGAAGGCGAAGGATGAGTAGGATCTACTCAAATTACACAATAAACTAATTATAACTATATAACTATTTCAAGAATTAATTTTTAATCATACAGATGCTAGGTACCAGTGGCGAAGGGTGAAATATTGAGAGAGGCAAGCCGGAAATCTATTTGACTTTAAATACGTAATTTCAACTTATGAAACTATCTACTTACCGCAAATAGGTACCTAATTTCAACGTACGTCTGCGTAACTGCTTTCACTATCACTACACACAACAAAAAAAAGTCCAACTTTAATACTAATCACTATTTAATACCAAGAAATAAATTCTAATACGTGACACTAACTAACAAATTCAAATTTTCAATTTTTTCGTCATAAACTCAAGTTGTCTGTCAACAGTCAACACAGAATGTCCGCTTCGTTTCGAATTTCTAGGACCAATAAGGATATTTGTTGAGACAGTAATAGAAAATGCGTGCGCGTGAGTGAAATGGAGAGAGTAACTCGATTTGTAGCGGCTTACCAAAGTAGCTATTTTAGCTGGCTGCCTGCGACCTTGATGTGACGTCATGGCATTATTTTGTATGGAAGTTTAACTGCCAAAAAGCCGATCGCGCCAGCGGCTTGTTTTATAACAATTTTTTGTTGAAGAGCAAATTTTGTTGATAGTTTAGGCGTTTTGTAATGTTTTCTACTCAGTGGAGATAATTTTTGTAGTATTTCAGTAGATTCTACTGAAATACTTACTACAAAAAAATACTGATTATGCCATTTCCAAATTAAGGTAGAGAGAGTGGTTGTGTTCCCAACTTCTGAAGGGAAGCCGGTGGGAATCGGCTTGTATGGTACCTTCGCCACTGCTAGGTACACAGCATCATAACATATTGAAACACAGTTTTTGTGTGTGAATTTACGTTTGCGTCGAAAGACGTTTTAAGGTGGTTTCACCATCCGTGCAATAGCATCACTCAGCGTGCGATGAATGCGGATCCTATTGATCTACATTTTAATGTGAATTTTTTAGGCAACAGCTGATTTTCTGCCTCTTAAACCACCATCGTCGACATTTAACAGATCCATCGCATGAAAGAGTGGCAGACCCTCTCGTTTCAGAATTGCATCTGGAGAATTATACGTGACATTGTAGGTGGGGTTCAAAGGATGCAACGGTCCGAAAGCAGTTACTGCTTTTTTAGCTTCTTCTGTGCCCTTCTCACAGTGCGTTCCGTCGCCTCTACGAACGATTCTATTAGCTACCTGAAAAACGAAATGTAAAAATTGAATAAATTTTGTAATAACACGTAACCTAACTATTGATTTGATGCAAAGATTGGAGATAATAGATCTTTACTTTTCTAAGGTTGAGAGCACGATACTACTTCCTAATATTCTAGCTTCTCTTGTAAGCGAAAAGTTTGCTTTGTGATAAAAGATTTCTTAATAAAAATATTTTCATTTAAATATTATTTGGAGTTGAAAAACAACAAATTTGTGAAATTTTTATTTGGCAGTATTTTTCTTATTCGACAAAGCCAAGAATATCGTTTTCCAGTTAGGATAGCAACATTTTCTTATATTTAAATACATAGTATTTTAATTAAGTACAGTATTTACCAATTCCGATGAAGCCGTTTTTAAATTTGAAGCCAGTCCAATTTTTTCGAAATATTCTATAAAAATAGCGGACTGATTGAAATGAGAGGATAGCTCTGCTGCCTTGTAGTCCCAGGGGAACGCGTGGTGGTAGTTATGCCATCCTTCGCCCAAGCTTATGAATGAGACGAACCAAGATTCCACTGGCTGCAAATTTCTGAAAAGATATGACATGAGGTTTTATTTAAACGCCACGAAAAATAAGGTCAAAATTCATAAAAATATTATTTATCAAAGCGATCTCCTAAAGAAATAAAAAAAATCAAATAGTATTCTGAAAATATTTAACAAAAACATACATACAATAGAATGCATAACCGCCTCCTTTTTGGAAGTCGGTTAAAAAGAACTTACTTGTCGTATGGCCTCGTGCCGTAAAGATGAGCCAAACTATTAACACACCAAGTGCCGTTTAGTTGTAAGACATAACGAGCCATATATGCCGTTAGGAAAGAATGCCACCAAGTTTCTCCAAAAAAATGTACAGGAACCCAAACAGGAATCAAAAAGGCGAATATGAAATATAAATAATAGTAGTACCTGAGGAAACAGGATGTATTAAAACAAATAGGTATTAAATAAGTCGATGCTGAGCGAAAATAGATAAGCACATCAAAAGTATCTATGGATCTAGGCATTTGTTAAGAATATTTTTACATTCTATTTAACAATATTGTTACAAACACGTACGTATAGGTAGAAATCTAAATAAGATAATATTTAAAATAATCACATTGACAAAAAGAAAAAAATGCTTGATATACATTATACATATTAAACACTTTGATGTGTGTATTATGCGTTAGCAGCAACAGTATACAGCATTTAGGAATATGTTGTAGTCAATTCACTTACTTTTTCTGAAACATAACCATCCAGTCCGCTTGTAAGTCACTCATGTCAATTTTCCTTCCAAGTTCTATGACAAGGGGGTGCTTTTTATGCATCAACCAGCCAATATGACAGAAGAAGAATCCTCGTTTCGAGTTGTGTGGATCACCGTCAGTGTCCGAGTAGCGGTGATGCAGGCGATGGTCTCGGCACCAGATGAACATTGAGTTCTATAGAAATATAATTATTTGTTAGGCAAATTATGATATTTGTTCTTGTGGTAATATGAACAAGACATATTATACTAAAATATGCGCGGGACGCCACTAGATGCGAAAAGCTCAGGACCAGTCGTTGTGGCGATCCTATGTCCAACAGTGGATGTCTTTCGGCTGATATGATGATACTATATTAAATTAAACTAATAAACTTTTATTGATAGAATCTAAAAATTGTCCCTGCGGCTGAATAAGCTGGCAGCTTTTCTTCGCTGGATCGCAATGCTTATTCGTTCTCTGTCAGCTCTGATGAGTTAACATTTTAACAATAGCATAAAAAAACAAAGAAGTTCGTAATCTGCATACTATATTTTTTACCTGTCCAGCAATAGTCTGTGCTGTCACTAGTAAAGCTCTAAGAAGTGGTTTCGCTTTAAAAGATTTATGCGTATACAGTCTGTGAGCTCCAATTGTAACGCCTTCACTAGCTACAAAAGCAATAAATGTGACTGAAAAGATAAATGTTGATTAGTACTTTTTCTTAAATAATGTTATTAGGTATTGTGCAATCAGTTCAATATAAGGACATACGCCATATAAATGTTTTTAAAGAAACTCCTCCAGTTAAAAGGATCAATATACCCCATAATGCTAATAAATGCATTATGAGAAATCCAATGGCGTTCTTCCAAACAATCTCATGTTTATAAGAATAATCAGTTCCGATATATCTATTATTGGAAATTTTATGGTCAGTGTTTTCCTTGTTTATATCTTTAATTAAAATGTTTGATCCATGATCGTCTATAAGTTGATTTTTTCTACTCGTATCAATATCGTCAGCAGTCATTTTGATATAGTGGTAATTGATCAGATACTGATTCGTTAGGAGATTCCCAATCGTTTTATACTGTTTGTTTACCTAATGAATGAATACTTACACACTGAATTAATTTATCAAGTGGTGCAACCCCAGAAACTTGAACTTTGACTCTGTTTAATTGTTGTGTACGTCGATTGTTCCCGAGCAACAAATGCATCTTCATTTTGTCACACTAATTTCAAGTGTCAAGGACAAGTTTACTGAATCTAGGTATGACAAATAATAAATACATAGGTAATTAGGATGAGTAACATTTTCTTCATGTCTACTAATAGCACAATAATTGTTTTGGTTTTTCTGTTACAAAATACCCATACTTACAAATAATGTAGTTTCGTAAGAAGTTTTGATAAGTATCGATTTTTAATTAAAATTTTTGCGCTTGTATACAATTTATTGCATTGGAAATCATTTCAGCGTCGCGGATCATGACGGAAATATTCTCAACCGTAATATACCGTATCTTAACCATAAAATGAAACAGATATGGTTCGCTATTTTATTGATTAAATTTGTAAGTGCCTGAACGTGTTGCCTTAGTGTGTTTTATTTTTTATATACAATTTATGTTGATAAAAGGAAGAAATAATTATAATTACAAATTTTCTTTCTTTTAGACAAATGGAGCAAGATTTAACAAATCATGTGGTAAAGACCATTACATTAATTTGTGGGGTTAGCACAAACATAGGATAATTAGGCTTTTTTATATATTGCACAGCATCTGTCCCAGCAGTGGGCACATATGGGAACTGTGCAGCTCAGACCTATCCTAATCTACAAACTTAGGTTAGGGTAGGTACCTACTTGGAACTGCATGTAATATGTGTGATGCATGTTTCCCTTAAGTTCACGTCTTAAGGTGTGGTCTATAATTTTTTAAGATAACTTTGGTGATAGGCTCTTTTATTTGTAGAGTGTGGGGCAGTGGGGAACAACCGTCGCATCGTGGGTGGGACCACCGTGCAACCCCACGAATACCCGTGGCTAGTGTCCCTTATGCTGGGGCCTAAGCTACATTGCGGTGGTGCAATCATCACTGACCTGCACGTACTAACAGCAGGACATTGCATTACTTTCGGGTTTGTATAAAATGACTACAATACAGTTACATTATGTACTTACCTATCAATCTAAATTAAAAGGTATTATAAAGAGTAAAGTTTGGGTGTAGGAGTAATTTCTGGAACTACTGTAGATATCGAGTTGTGTTAGCTATTCCCCGTGGTTACACCCGCGCGCGTTATCAAACTCACATTTGCATTTATAATATGCATATAGATATAAGTATTTTACAACTTTATAGACCAAAATAAAATTGGTTTTTGCAGATTCTAATTAATTGAGAGACATATTAATCCTCAAGATTGGTAACAATTGCTAAATACCTAATAATAAAAGAAAAACTGTAGCTTTTGTTTATTTTCAGGGTTCACTATCGTGATTTGACGGTAAATGTCGGTATGCATGATCGATTGGATTCGACTTATTTGACATTGCAAGTTGTGAATGGTGTAAAGCACCCACAATTCACATCAAACGCTGTACGAGATATTAACGACATCGCTGTTCTGACGCTCAACAAAAAACTGAAATTCTCTGATAAAGTTCGTCCAATATGTTTGCCAGATGAAGGTAAAATTTACGTGTTTTTTCTTTTTCAGCAACTTCCTTGATAACATTCGGACTATCCATATTTATCATACATATTACACTTATTAACTGCTTCAGTTATCCTTAAAGCAATTATTTATTCTAGCAAATATTACATTCCAAACTAAGATAATACCTTTTAAATTAACTATGTACCTATCATTAGGGCGAAAGTAAACTGTAGCTTTAATTTCAGATATGGATTTCACAAAGCATCTCTTAACGGTAGCTGGCTGGGGGAAAACTAGACAAGGCGCTGCGACATCATCGAGATATTTATTGGAAACTAAAGTCAAAATCGTAGACAGCGATAGATGTCAGTCATCAGCTGTATACAGAGACAATCTAGTTACGGATACTATGATGTGCGCTTACAGTCTTGGAAAGGACGCTTGTCAGGTGCAATACTCAAATGCATGCAATATGGACTTTACCTACTATTACAACTTCGTCCTTACATTACAACTTCGTCCAAGAAAAATAGGCACTTTACTTTGCAATCATTGATCTTTATTATTTTAGTTTATTATAATTATTATACTCTTCTTCTTCTTCTTCCGCCCCTAATCCCATTATTTGGGGTCGGGTCTCCTCACATTTTTGCGCCAAGAGCACCTATCTTGGGTTGTCGGATCCGGCAACTGGGCTTGCTTGAGGTCTCTGTCAATGGCGGGCGGCCTCTACCTTTTTTGCGTTCCGGCAGGTTTAATGCAATTTTTACTACATGATCATACTCTCGTCTTTGGATGTGTCCATACCATCTGAGGCGGTTTTCAGTGATATTGTCTGTAGTTAGTGCGATTTTAAAGCTGCCTCGCGCATATTCATTATTATAATTATTATACAATTAATTTATTATAATTATTATATATGATATGTATGTATATTACAATCTTTATGGTTAATTTAGTTGACTAAGATTTTTTTTTTCAGGGGGACAGTGGAGGTCCTCTTTTTGCAACGCACCCAAAAACGAACTTTCGGAAATGGTATCAAGTTGGTAGGTATTCGATTAATGGTCGTATAAATCTGACCACGAAGTCGAGTAGAGAATATATTAGCAATTGGGGCCAGAAGACTTTGGAAGGATTACAGAGCGCAATGCTCGCAATTTTCCTGCGGAATCAAAACAGAAATCTCCATATCCGTTTCGATCTTGCTCGAACAGGGACACAATTAACGGACATAGCTCAAAGATTTTAAAACGTTAACTGGCAGTGGGCGAAGCTCGTTATTCTTAGAGCTGTTGTATAGTAGTTGAGTTGGGATATTATAATATAAACTGTTTAGTGGCGACTACTTGCTGGTATACGCGGTTTAGGTAGACTTTCCACCAGATGGATCACAGTAAGATGAAGATCGAGGGCGCCTACTCATTGCGGCCTCAAGGCCCGTCATTGTGAGGAAAAATATGTTGCATTGAACGGCACCAAGTCAGCGTGCAGCGGTACATCCTCCTCAAACATTACATAGCGATCTGCAAAACTTACATAATATTTTTGAATTTTTAGGCATTGTTTCTTGGGGAATAGATTGTGCAAAACCAGACTATCCAGGTACGATTTTATTTAATTTTATTTTTACGTACATTTTTAACACTAGGTTTATGTAAATTTTCGGTAGGTACCTATATCCATTCAAATGCATCCTTCGCTTACTTACGTCCGAACAACAAAGGTATACACGGCTCCTAATAATGAAGATACTGAGGAGATTAATTACGTTTGTTTTTTACTTTTTACAGGTGTTTACACGATAGTGTCCAAATACATTCCGTGGATCAATGAACAGACTGAAGAAGGATGGTTTTGTTATAAACAAAGTAGTTAAATCTGTATGTATGGTTGTTTGTATTATGAATTTTTTGTGTATTAAATGTGATCGAAAGCTCTATTAAAGTTATTTATTGCAATATGCCAAACCCAAACTTATATGAAATGAGATTAAAACTACGAATATAATTCAACTAGGTACTCAAATATTATTATATGCCTCGTAACTTTAAAAAGCGATATGGATAAAACTATGAAAAATGGATAAAAGTACAGGATGATCACACTAATCTTTAATTTGCAAGTGATGTCTCAACATTCAACAACTTAATAATGTAATTGTTATTTATTTATTTACTAATTTAATGTGTTAAAACAAGCGGTGTATACCAATTTCAGTCCTTTATTAGTAAGCCTTAAGTATCTTCACACATCTTCAATCACACTCCCCTCGAATCTATAGTGTTATCACGCGGACTGGTCCGTGTCCCGTGGTATTATTTAGGAGGTTGTTAGGAGGAGGCATTCATAGAGGCATTTATATTTAGCTCTATAAAGGAGTCATTTGTGACGCGAAAAAAATTTTTACACCTCTGTATAAAAAGTCAACGGTATATACCTACCGTAAATTGCTGTAAATGTCATAAATTTATATTACTCCGTGAAAAAATATAACTTCAATTTACTCTTGGTAACTTACCGAATTTGTGAAATATAAAAATATATTTTATTTTACGAAGGTTATAACTTAATATTGATGACAAATTTTGTGGTTTAGTTTTTTCTTGAATGACGGATTTGTTGTAGTTAATGATTTACTGAGAAGAAATTAATAGTTTGAATGTCGCCGATAATAATTTATACCTTTTTCTTAGGCATGTTAAATTTAGAAGGACATTATCGCGTGGATAATTTCAGCATTTTTAAGCGTATGTAGCGTGTAAATAATCATTAGTACATAGAAAACAGTGCAGTGTTAGTGCCGCGACTGGAATACCTACATACCTACTGTGGCTGCACTGTTGGACTTAGCCTGCAATTATGTCTTACAGCGCTAGAGCCACTGTGATTATTTTACTCAGCAGCCTTATAGAGGTATGTAAATATACAAATGTACCAGTAAAGTGAGTTGTTCCACTGATGAGAATATCTTTGAAAGAACTAAGTTTTTTTTTTTTAATTTAGGTCTAACTCTTATGTCAGTTTCTTGATAAAGGAGAGAATATAGAAAACTTGCGAAAGTCCAAAAACAATAATAATTTGGAAAATAACAATTTAGAAATTTTACCAATTAGATCATTTCGGACATAAAAAACCATATAAGGCCAAGTTGAGCTAACAATTAAAATTCTGATTATATATACGGCCGAAACACGGTTACGATTCAATTTCGATAAAAATAGCCTTTGTTTTTATCGCAATATACTTGTAACAATAAACAGTAATTTAAAAATAATCCACTATTGATGTAATTACAAAGGAATTGATATTTTCTAAATATTGACAAAGCTATAGAATATCACATAATGTTGGTCGAAATCATTAAGATTGTTCTGACGTTTTTTCGTTTTATTTGCTTGTGCGCGCGCATAAGCTGACGTCACTTTTTCATGCTCTTTTCACTGCTCAGTTGTTTTTAAAAATAGTTCCTAAAATATGCTAGTCCACCAATATTTGTGATCTTCCAAATAATGTTCAGATTATATTATCTTTGATAATGCGTTTAGGCGCAAATGGTCCAATTCGCAAATGGTCCAGAGGGTTTAAAATGTCCAATTCGCAAACCGTCCAATTAGCAAATGGTCCAATTCGCAAATGGTCCAATTCTCAAATGGTCCAATTCGCAAATGGTCCAATTCGCAAATGGTCCAATTCGCAGTTGGTCCAACTTGTAATTGGTTAAATAAGTTTAGTTATTTTTATTATCAGGAAATTTTTTCATCAATTTTATTATTTGGTTAATTATTAATTTTAATTAAAACTGCGTATAAAAATATTATTAACTAAATATAGTTATATACTTATGTTTATATTTAATACAATATTTAATTATAATACTAGAGGTTATTTGGGAGAAATTACCAACTAAGTCACTTAAAAGCGAGAAATAAACAAAATTTTAACAAAAAAAAATTAAAACCGACTTCCAAAAATACAAAACTAAAAACCCGCTGGTGTCTGCCTACTTGGGTTGTTCTGCTCACGAAGAGCTGGTGGCAAGAGTCGACTTAGCCCATCTACCCCCTCCATATTTGGCTTGTCACCGAATTCAAACCGATCTGTTGTAGCACAAACCAATAATAATATTACGTGTGTTTTTGTGTTTTGGATTAAGTAAAGTGGTATTTTGTCATTATTAGCTTTTTATTTTTAGCTTTTTATTTTTGTGTTTTTGGAAGTCGGTTTTAATAAAAAATTTTAAATTTTGTTCATTCCAAAATTTCCGCGGAATCTCCGAAATTAATGCGTGTGAAACTACATTAAATTTGAAATAGTACACTTTTTCAGGGGTACAGAAAAGGATAAAGGGTACTTTTATCCCATAATTCCCACGAAATCTCCGAAATTAACGCCGCTGAAACCACGGGGAACAGCTAGTCTGAAATAAAATCTTTTTATTTATCTTTATTAAATTTTTTTTTTTTTTTTAATTTATTTGGGTCACCAAACAATTGATAAGTAATCTTCTTAATAATAAAAATAACAAAACTTATCTGACCAATTACAAATTGGACCAAGTCAAATTTCGAACTGGACCAATTGCGAATTGGACCATTTGCGAATTGGACCATTTGAGAATTGGACCATTTGCGAATTGGACCATTTGCGAATTGGACCATTTGCGAATTGGACGATTTGCGAATTGGACCATTTGCGAATTGGACGAAATGCGCCTGAACGCTTTGATAATGTTCTATTAACTGTAACTTCTGATTTTTATTGATGTAAATCCAGTCTTCCAACCTTATAATCTTCATTTGACATATTTACTCCATATTTCTTTTTTCCTTTAACCAAAGAAAATATAATAATGCCTTTATAAACTCGCGTCTGAGGCCTTACCATACCAACATCTCATGAACATTCTTTTTTACCTTCTTGCTTTACGTCGAAATTTCCGCCCGTTGTAATTTCGACTTAACTTGATTGGTAGAGCCATGGTAGAGCTCCAGTTTATCAACGAAGGTTTTTAATTTATGAACGCATGCACTGGTAAGTCTATGTACCTACCATATACAATGTTACAAACTGCGAGTTCATAGCGTTTCCAACCCGTTTTGATTAAGGCACGCATGTGCCTTCCTTCGTTTGTTCGTGCACGTGTGTTTTCTGTTCGTAAATATGTACTTAGTAGGATTTATTTAAAGGCGCAGACCCACCGCGGCCATGCTGTGCACGCACCGCATTTTAGCTGCGTGGATTCATTGTTCGACAACGTGGGTCTACGTTTCCACTGCAGTACATATTATACACGAGTATTAACCCACGACTATGTAAAACTGTAGGGTGTCCCATACAGAGTGATACGCTATGTGGAAATAGCCGTATACCGCGTGCATAGCGTTGACATCGTTGAGCTATGTAAGCACCTATTCGAGCGAGCTACGCGTGTAAAATGACGTCAATTGATGCGTAGCGTGTCCGTGGGTTGAAGTGGACACGATCACTTACATTTTCATGCAAAGCGAAGCTTACACACGTGCGCCGCGGTGGGTATGCGCCTTTAATCTATATCGTATCGATATTATTCTCTAAGAACATACCTACTTAGTTCTAAAGTTGTGAATTAAATAAAGTTGCGTGAATTTCAGCATTCATAAATAATTTGAACTGAATGATTAAACTCTTTGAAATATGAATTCATTATACCTACTTTAATTAGTTTGTTGTGTCCCTTTTTTAAGTATACCTAACTCTTCACATTTCAGGTCGTACAACCAGAAGAAACAGAATGTGGTATGTATTTTAAAGTTATTAATTGATCTATATTATAAGCTAGGTATTATCAGTTATCTACTAAAAATTTTATTACAACCTTTCAGATTTCAATTTTTTAAAAGTTTTCTTTCTTTCAAGGATAGGAAGGGTATTATTTTTCATATTTGGTATAAATACTTCTGTACTTATGTGTAGATACAGAATTAATTTTCATCAGAGTGCGGCAGGCCGTCCGACGCGATAATGTCTATGAGGATAGTCGGCGGTCGGCGGGCGGAGCCCCACTCCTTCCCCTGGACAGTTGCCATAATCAAGAACGAGCGCATGCATTGTGGGGGAGCCCTCATCACTACTAAGCACATACTGGGAGCTGGACACTGTTACAAATGGTAATACAGTTGAAGTCTCACAGTTAGATACCTACACGGTAAATTTTTCGTATTGAAATTTACTATGGATGCTTTTTATATAGAGCCCGTCTTTATAACATCTACCTACTATTTAGAAGTTTACTATGGAAAGGCCAGGCATTGGCATAGTAAAATTCTAACTAGTGCTAGATGTGCTCTAAAAAGAGTCCATAGTAAATTTCAATACGAAAATTTCACCGTTACGATAAAAAAAAATTCTTTGTACGATCGTTTCGGTTTCACGCTAATAATAATATGATTGCTTACGTAAAAAGAAAATTAATTATTTTTACGAAATCGTAAGTCGTAACGTAGAACTGGCGGCCGATGGGTCCAAAAATACTGTCGTTTGGTGCCTATGGGAAATCTATCTGGAAACCATTTACCGATTTTTTCCAGGAATGTTTTTCTATACCCAACTAGTTATTTCCCGTGGTTTCTTCCGCGTAAATTTCATCTCTTCTATCTTTTAAGTTCGATAAAATTATACAGGTGCCTACTTACACATAGTGTGCAATCATTAAGATTGCTTAAATGGTTTCAAAGATTGACACGGACAAACATATCGTGATCATTTATGATAGAGAGTTTCCGAGGGAATCCTGAATTTCACGAGGTTGAAACTGCGGGAAATAATTCAAGACTAGATATAGGTTTATATTTTATGTCGTATTTCCAGGGATGATTTCAAAATTATGTCCGTCCTCATTGGTCTGGATAACTTAGACGACATGAAGAATGTGGAGACGAGGAACATATCGCACGTGGTCATCCACGAAGGGTTCACTTCGACAGCTGTCAGAGACGAGAACGACATAGCCATAGCTACACTACACAATCCAGTTAAATTCAGTGAAACTATTCTACCTGTGTGTTTGCCTAAGCCAGGTGAGTATACATATTATTGTAATAGGGATGTTGCCTACTTTTGAAAATCAAAATTCTAATTAGTCCGTCAGTTAGAAAATAAAAAAACAATAGACACGTATTTTTTGCTTTTTTAAATAAATTAAAATATTCAGAGATAAAGCGCATTAAAGTTTAGGATGAGGAGGTCGTGACGTCACTAACCGCAAAACAGCCATACAAACTGTCAGAATAGTGACGTCACGCGAAATTTGAACTCAATATATCGCCGTCATTTTTTGATTACGTAAAAAAAGAAAAAATACGTGTCCAATATTTTTTAATAATCTACTAGACGGACTAAAAAATAAAAATTAGTCAACATGCCCATTGAAAAAAAAAAAATGGTATATCTGGATTTGGAGCAGGATTCGCTCATCGCGCTGGAAAATGAATAAGACAAACAAAGGATTTGAGAATGAAGCCGTAGTTAGCTTTAAAATAAAATTACAGGTCAAGATTTTACTGGAACTGTTGGTGTTATAGTCGGTTGGGGTCGAATGGGAGTCGAGAAGTCATCATCAAGGGTACTCTTAAAAGCCAACCTGCGGATACTATCCGACCAGGAATGCATGAAGTCGAAATTAGCACAACATCTCAAGCCAACAATGATGTGCGCTTTCTCCAAAGGGAAGGATGGTTGCCAAGTTAGTATGTAGGGATAAAATTTAACAGAATAATATGCAATCACTTTTATCAGTTTTTGAACTTTATTACTATTGAAATAAGATTCAATTACTTTCAAAGGTGACCACATACTTCTGCTGCTGATTGTACCTTCTGAAATGCTTAGGTACTTATTTAAAACAGCCGCACTCAGAGTCGTTGTAATGATTACTTAATTTTAAGTAAAGATTTTTAAAACAGAATTGATGTTATCAGAGACGTTCACAAACTCCGATTGCTGAATGTTTTAAAAATCCTACCTACCTTTACCTAAAATTAAGTAATCCGTAAAACGACTCTGAGTGCAGGCGAAAGTCTTCCGCCGTATCTCTCTATCTGTATGTCTGTTCTTGATAAACTCAAACACTACTAACTACTTACCTACTGGACGGAGTTATGTATTAGGTATATCTACCTATTTTAATGGTGAAGGTTACATTCTAAAAAACCGACTTCCAAAAACACAAAACTAAAAAACTAAAAATAAAAAGCTAAAAATAACAAAATACCGATTTGATCCAAAAGACAAAAACACACGTAATATTATTATTGGTTTGTGCTACCACTGATGGGTTTGAATTCGGTGACAAGCCCACTGGTGTCTGCCCACTTGGGTTGTTCTGCTCACAATCAGCTGGTGGCGGGAGTCGACTTAGCCCATCTTCCCCCTCCATATTTGGCTTGTCACCGACTTCATACCGATCAGTGGTAGCACAAACCAATAATAATATTACGTGTGTTTTTGTCTTTTGGATCAAATCGGTATTTTGTTATTTTTAGCTTTTTATTTTTAGTTTTTTAGTTTTGTGTTTTTGGAAGTCGGTTTTAATTTTTTTGTTAAAATTTTGTTTATTTCTCGCTTTTAAGTGACTTAGTTCGTAATTTCTCTAAGTTACAATAGCCTAATGTCAACTGCTCATCACCTTTTACAAAATATTGCTTTTCCCGACGCAGGGACGTTAATTGTTGAGGAGTTCTCCTAGTACATCACCATCAGTTCCACTTCATCATATACATTGTGATGGGCATAAATTGTTTAGAAACCATATTAAAGTTAACGATTCAGAACCCGTGAAATACCCATTATTGAGTAGTTCCGATGAGCATCTGTGGTCTTCATCATCAGTTCCTCTTCTTCAAATTTTGCTTTCCAAAAGCAAATGAACGATTTACTATCAAAAATACCCAAATCGCTATAGGTGTGCCTATAATTTTTGAAGAGTTCCCTCGATTTCTCCAAGATCCCATCATCAGATCCCGACTTGGTGGCAATGGGACCTAATTGGGAGTATACCCTTTCAAACAAAAAAAGAATTTTTCAAATCGGTCCAACCGTCTTCGAGTAATCGGTGAACATACATAAAAAAAAAAAAAAAAAAAAAAAAAAAAAAAAACATACAATCGAACATAGAACCTCCTCCTTTTTGGAAGTCGGTTAAAAATAGATAGCTTTTCTAATACGATTATAAGTAAAAATGTTTTTTTCTTTCTTTCAGGGAGACAGTGGAGGGCCTTTATTTGTATTTGAGCCAGATGGGCGGTACGTGCAAGCAGGTAAAATACAACAAAGATTAGAAAATATAATATGAATCTAGTTGTTCCCTTTTTCTGTACTTCGCCCGGGTGAGTTTCGAGATTCCCTCGGGAATTTAGAGATAAGAGTAGGAATCCTATTTGATAAAAAAACATACCTATATAGGTATTTTACCTGTTTAGGTGCCAAACATTGAACGCTGTTCAACAGTATCAACGTGAAAGTAATTAGCAAACATACCATTTTATATTTTATATTTCTTTTATATTTTTATGTTTAGTTGGTGTACTTGTATTTATATGTATAGTAAGTATCATTTTTTTCTATGCCTCTTCTTTTGTTACCCCCGTCCGTGCGTGACAGCGGGCTGCCAACTGAAAACCAGCGCTGGGTGTTCCCGCACCTAGCTATAATGCTGAGTTGGTGACCCTTTCGGCAGAGCATGCAAGAGATATTATCTATGCTTCTTTAGATTAGGCACTGTTGATGTTTGTTTCTTTTTCTTGTGTGTTGTGCTGAAATAAATGTATTTTCTTCTTCTTCTTCTTCTTCTTCTACCAACTCACACACACATTCACATATAATACTAACTAGCCGTTCCCCGCTGTTTAGGTAGATATATCCGGTTTTATTTCGAACTTCTCGCGGAAATTCCGCTATAAAAGAACTCTATGTGCTTTTCTGTACCCCCTGCCAACTGACAAGGTATACGGAACTCATATTCGCATTTATATATAACTATAGCTGTGCCCCGTGGTTTCACCCGCGTGAAAAGTTTTATGTAACAACTTTTTTTCCCGACATCCGTTTTGAATGAAACAAAGCTTAGGTATATGTAGCTCCAGGCCTGTGGTAATCTACCTGTGAAAACCGCATGACTCTCCGTTCAGTGGATTCGGAGATTACCGCGAACAGACAGACAGACAGACAGAAAATAATTTTAAAAACTCTTTTTTTGTGGTTGGTTACTCTTCTTTTAACGCTCCCTGTCAATTTTTCTTAAAAATATTTAATGTACAGAATCGCGGATTTTACTCTTTTATTATATGTAGTAATCTATAGAAGATTAGGGATTAGTTAGCAGTGTGCATACAAAATATGAAACTCTTTTAATTTTTTCAGGAAAGTTATATCATATTTAATAGATATTTAATATATCAATGACGTACCTACAGATATTTATTGTTGTGGATTAATATATCCACTATACTACTATTTATTATAGTGCTAATATTATCACTTATCAGGGAAGGGATAATGACGTAACATGATGATTTGCAGGTGTAGTTTCATGGGGAATCGGCTGCGCAGACCCCAGATATCCCGGTAAGCGTTTTTTTTCCAACTTTTCTACCTTGTCAAAAGTTAGAGAGAGATACAAGTCACGACATTTTTTTTTACTTTAGAAGTAAGTATTTAACAACTGTCAACTTAAATAAAAATACAGTTTGAAATTTCATTATGATCTCTAATTCTTCGTTTTTCTTTATTTTACACCTATATAAAAAACATACGCGTCAAATTGAGAACCTCCAGCGATGATAGCGTGTTCGGTTAGTGCGTTCGGATTAAACGCCGCAAGGTGTAGGTTCAAATCCTAACAAATGATATACTTACATAAAAAAAATTACTTAAATAAAAATCAAAACAGAAATTGCATAACTTTTCTAATTCAAAAACCTAAAATTAAAAAAGCACACAAAAGGGTGCCTAGCTCAGCTTGGCACGGACCCGCAGCACACATACGCCACGTTGCCAACTCGCAGCGACTTTCAGCGCGCATAGCGCCAATCAGATGGCACCGCGTGCGCGCGCTTGCCGCTCTTATCACGAGTGGGGTTACATAAAAACCAATTCTCTCAATCTATTTTGTTTTTCAATTTTTGTCCTATTTAATTTGTTCGAAAATATTAATTTTTCTATTTCGATTTTAGGACTTATGTGATAATTTCTTTATACTTTAATTATATTAGTATTATTTCCATTTGTTGTCGTACTGTCGTCACCACTTTGTAGAATCAACTTATTTCATAGTTTTGTATTTTTAATTCCAGGAGTTTACACCAAAGTCAGCAACTACATAGATTGGATTAAAAAAAACTCAGCCGATGGCGAAACCTGCAATTCTTGATTACATTATTGGCAGTAATTGTAATTATTTCTAAGAAATTAAAATATGTTAAAATATACAAATACAAATTTTCTTTAGTGTCACCAAAAACAAAAAAAATTAACAACATTACAATAATTTGTTTTGCTTTTGGCAGTTGCTGGATTTATATTTTTTATGAGTGTAGGTCACTTTATCTTCGCCACTCCATGTACCTTTCTAAAATATAATAATTTTCCAGTCGTACGTGCCTACGTATCTATTAGTATAAAAAACCAGGAGAAAATCAGTGAACTTGTTTGAATTTTATCCTCTGAAATCGAGTGAGCGTCCTCTGAAATGTGCCGCCCCTATAGGACACTGCCGCCCTTAGGCCGCGGCCCATAACTACGGCATATTGACAAATCCAGGACTGAACCTGCTCAGTAGGTGCAATTACCATCGGTACAGTAAGGTAGGTAGGTACTATGATGTTTTTAAACCTACGGTATTTTTTGTGATGCGATATGAGTAGGTAATCCCCTAAATCCCCATATTTAAAAGATCTTGGATTCGAGAGATCTTTCGGAATTGTCAGGAGTTAGGTACCTAAGTATAGGGTAGGTACGTCATTGATGTAAACCTGGGCCCTTATTCACTATGAACATAACGCGTCCCGTTAAGATAAGACGCCACTTAAATTGCTTTTCCGTCGTGTTCAAAGAAGTTTCACTTTAAAACATTTACGTTTCTTTTGTCATAAAGAATATAAATTTCTTATATTTTTGCATCTGGAGCGTTTGGGATTGTGTTTTTGGGACGCCCGTTATGGGCAAGAAATGTTGTTGGTCATAGTGAATAAGGGCACTGATGTGAAAATTTAGTGTGGTGATTCAACATTTTCCATCTTATCCTAGCAAATGTAATGATGCAATGTACCTAATGATGCAGAAACTCACGCGGATGAAACAACGGGGCACATCTAGGAAGAATAAGGAAACAATTTTGTTATTGGTATACCTACCTACCAATAGGTAGCGGAATACCGCTATCGAGGTCTGGTGCGGTTCGTTTTGTACAAACGGTGAATACGTGCGTGAACGTGCACATGACTGTTCCTACACACCCCGTTTTTTAAACGCGCCGTCGACGCGTGTTTGTAGCGATACAGACGCGATACGAACGCGAGTCAGACGCAGCCTGTAGACTTTTGTAGGATAAAAGCGTGCCGTCGACGCGTCGTCGACGCACGTCTCTAAAACGCGCGTCGACGGCGCGTTTAAAAAACGTGGTGTGCATAGGCCCTAATGATTACGATTGTAGGTAAGCATGCAAACCATTTGAACAGATTATCGTTTGTCAAAAATGACAGTCAGACTGTTCGCACCACACAATGACGTCAGCGATGACGACACGATGCTCATGTGAGCGCAATTTGAACAGTTGTTGCATGGATATAGCGCACACGAGGAGTTTTTTGGCGGAAATCAAAGATGTCGGTTCGGTCATTTATTTTCATAACGATAAAAAATGGTTCAAAATGGACTTTGTTGTTTTATAAGGTGCTGTATTGGACAATAATTTTAACAGTGACGGTTTTTTATGTGCTCAAGAAGATATATAAAATTTCGAGCTGATTTCTTCGGTTTCCTCCAAGCAAGAGCTCCGAGAAAGTTCTTGCAAGCTTATAGTACCGTGACTTGCAATTTCAAATCGTACAATATAGTATATTTCATTACAAGTGCGGAAAGGCTGTCATTGCAAAGAGTTCCGACAAATGTCGACCCGAGCCGAGGCGCAGCCGAAGGTGAGGGTTGACAGTCGGAACTCTTTGCAATGACGGTTCCGCACGTGTACTGAACAACTATTTTTAATACAGTTGCGAAAAAAATGAAGAAATTTAGTAAAATAATAAAAACACAAACTCAACTAAGTTCCAACTGTGATCAAGAGATGGCGCTAGTCGTATTAGTAATACGAAACCTACGTTGCGCAATACAAAAAGTGTGTCAAAGTCGTTTCGCCATTTTTGACAGTTGGGAAAGAGAACGCACGAGTTCGGAAAAGGTAAAGAAAAAGCTCGAGTATGTAATAGCCCACTTCCCGAACGCTATACGTCCCTGCAATATGCCACTTTTTGAGCAACTGAGCAACAAAAGCATTTCAATAGAAAATACATTGATCTCATTAATTTTACTTGAAACTGGCTAACTAAATATGCAAAAGTCCATAAAAAAGAAGAAAGAAAGAAAAGCGCAGACGAGCACGAAAGTGCAATTTGGAACTGACCCAAAATAAAATCTTTGATGAGTGGCTTGCGTTCAGAAATAACAGTTTACAGTAGTGGGCATTTCTTGTTTAGACTTGCTTCTACTGTTAAAATCCACTCCAGTTAATATGCTGTTTCATGAATTCAAAAATACTCAGCACAAAAAAAACATACGCGTCGAATTAAGAACCTCCTCCTTTTGGGAAGTCGGTTAAAAAAATGATTTCAGAGTAAAGTTTTAAGTTTTTCATTTATTAACTGTTACATTTCATGAGGTTTCTAAACGCAGCATAAGTGACTGTCGACTGACAAGTGACAAGTTTTGTCAAATCACAAATGTCAGTCAGTCTCAGTTTTTTACAAGGTTCAGGTTGACCTAAAAGTTAGATTTGATTTCTTTTGTATTTTATTATCCTATGTGGTTAATTTGTGATATGAACCTAATTTTTTCGACTTTTATGTGAAATGTATTCGTGATTCTAAAATGCCGGGTATTAGAAAATATCGACGTGATACTAGCGAAGTCAGTTGTTGTTTGAAATATGTAATTTTTGGAGTGAACGTCTTATTTTGGGTACATATTTTAATATTTTTTAAATAGGTATAATATCTGAGTATTTAATTACAATAAACTATAAAAATTATCTAGGTATCTATTAAAGTAACATTTTATCTTCTAAAAATATGAACGTTAAGACGATTGAAGATCTTTGTGGAGGTTTGTTAGAAACCTTGAACTTTACAAAATGGATGTAAAGAGGACAATATGTTATGTCTTTTGTGGTCATAAATATTAATACTATTTAGAATTTTTGGTTTATAAGGTAAAATAAATTTTAAATCTCACTGTTTTTCGGTATTGAGTTATCCCTCATAAATGTATAGAAAAGTTTGAATTGAGGGCACAATGATTACAAATAATGATCTGTTACCTACTAGATTTATGTACCTATATCTAACTGTAAACTTGTTTATGCCAAATTTATACTAATGACTCTGGCATTCTTGTTAACTCTGGCAAACTTGTTATTATTATTTAGTGTTTATGAAGTAGCTGCATAGGTATATTAGTTGTGATTAATTTTGTATTTTTCCAGTTCCTCGGATTGATGGTTTTGGCCGTGGGTGTATGGGCATGGTCAGAGAAAGATATTTTCAACAATTTGCCAAAATTAGCTAATATTGCATTAGATCCGGCATTTATGTTAATATGTATTGGTAAGTTGGTCTTTAGCTGTCTAACCTATCTTTGTCCTCACCTTAGTACATTATAAAATGAAACAAAGTGCATAAGTTTTTCAGAAAATTTAGATATGTAGGTACAGATAGACAAAAAAATAAATATACTTGTAAAAAGGTGGTGTACAGTTTATTTTATAAAGAAAATCCTTAGTTGCTTATTAACTAAGAGTTTTTCGTCCAGGGTGAGTGGGATATTGTAACAAAATGGTGGTATGGTACTTGTTATGATATCCTGCCACATTGATAAATTACCTATTATTTTAATTTAGATTATTTTAAATCAAAATTATGTTTTTTCAATTTTCTTCTTCAAATTATCTTATTATAATATTATTAAATTATTATTATATGTTAAAATTATCTCATTATTTTTCTTGTATGTTACTGTTCCTGTTATTAGTAACATTGAATTTATTGGATAAAAAGCTAGCTGGAGGTCATAGAACCCCATCCATACCCGAAATGCTGTTTAAATCCACTTTGTTTGAATAAGTTTAAAAAAATCTTTATACAATGTTGAGATAACGACTAATTCTATAAAAAAAAAAAATCACAGATTTACTCTCTTCTCATTTTCTGTTTTACAATTGTTTTGATTATAAAATCAATTATTCTGAGTCTGATAGGTATAATATTATGTTTTAAAAAATAATTATTTATTTATTTACTCATTTGATAAATAATTTTCAATTTTATTACAGGTACAATAACATTTATAATTGGCTTTGCGGGTTGTGTTGGCGCACTTCGTGAGAACACATGTCTCCTAGCATGTGTGAGTATGCACTAAATAAGTTTAGCCTTAAAATAATTTATGCTTATCGACATTTTGTATAGTAATTATATATGTATAGCAGATAGATTATTAAATATTATAAATGATCACAGTAGGTAGAGCTACTAATGTTTAGTCAAATACATCCCAAAGCAAAAAAAAGAAATCACTACATTTAAGAAACAAAGTCCTCTGCCGCATCTGCCTGCTTAAACTCAAAACTATGGAACAGATTTTCATGGGGATAGTGATTCATGAGTAAGGTTTAGGTATTTAATTCGTCAAGATTTTTGTAAATAGCTGTGCCCCGCTGTTTCACCCCACGGAACTATTAAAAGTAACCAAGTTACTCTTTATAACATTAGCTGTCTGCCAGTGAAAGTCTCTTTAGTTATCGGTCCAGCCATTTCAGAGATAAGCCAGAACAAACAGACAGACATAAAAAATTAACAAAAGTAATTTTTTATGCATTATGTAAGCTGTTAATTTTGAATTATAAACAGACACTTTTAGATTGGTTGAATTTTTTTGTAAATTGGTTGAAATCTAAATATGTAAAAGGCAAACCTGACTGACTCATCTATTAACGTACAGCCGAAATTACTGAACGGGTTTCGCTGAAATTTGGCGTACATATAGTTGTAATGACGTGGGCATCCACTTGGAAAGGCTTTTTGAAAATTCGAATTCCTGCGGGATCTCCGAAATTTCCGCGGATGCCGCGGGGCACAGCTGGTATAATGATAAGTTGGAAGTGTCGGAAAAAAGTGCATAAAATTTTGCTTAGTACGTGTAGTAAGCAAAATTTTGTCGAAAAAAGTGCATAAAATTTTGCTTACTTTCCCGCCGGAACTCAGATAAATTACTATGATATGTTACATAACTTTAATTTTGACCATAACGTTGCAAAAAAATGTACCTACATTATTTGCGCGTCTAACAGGGCAAAATCATGCTGCACTAACATTATTACAATACCACTATACAAGACGTATATTATGTGAAGTGTGAACCACCATTAAACCGTGTTTAATGCAAATAAACGAAATTGATTGATTGATTAATAATAAAATATTTATAGATTTTTTTTATAGAATTATGTAGTTTCTTTATCATATAGAAATCCAAAACTATGATAATGTATAATACCTACAAACTAAATAAAATTGAAATGTCTTTGTAATGTCAAAATAATCTTTTTTTGCTAAATCTCTCTGTTTAACTGTCTATTTGTTTCGATTAATCTTCGAAACGGTTGGACTGATTTTGACGAGACTTTCACTGGCAGATAGCTGATGTTATGAATAAGCCTAAGGGCTACTTTTACCAGAGTTCTTGCGGGAATTTCGAAACTCACGCGGGAGAAACCGGGGGTACATAAAAAATCCCGTGTATGTCATTTAAGTTTATTTTAAATTTTAATAATTAAATTCAAACTAGTTTTAAATACTCAACTTCAACCTAATGTTATGTTCTATTTGATTTTCCCTTATTTCCAGTACGCAGTATTTCTCGCGTTGTTATTGCTGGCTGAAATGACCGTGGGAGTACTGTTCTTTGTCTTCAAAGATTGGGTAATTATTTTACATTATTACACACCTGTTACATACTAGGGCATTGTTTTTTTTAATGTGCCACATACAATCACTTTATAGTGTTGTAAGGTACTTTTTATAAGTATATCTACGCATCAGTGGTTGTACATTATTCAACTGAAAACCTGATACACCCCATTTAAAAAAATAATAATACGAGTAAAATATATTTTTTGTCGAAAAAATTAATACTTTAAAAGTTATGTATCCAACATGAGTTTGGAGATGACCTATCTAAATTCCAAGCGCTACGCCTCGGTTCGATCTTTTTTGCTACAGGTGGCGTATGCGCCAAATATTGTATTATAAATAATTTAGACGGCTAGTAAAAGTGAAAAATATAACCTATATTAAAACAGTGCGATCGATTCGCTAGTTGAATCTGAGTCAACTACTTGCTAATTTTCAGTTAATTCATTAAAACGATGTATACACAAACTATAATTGACTATATTTTGTCTCTGACAGATAAAACAACAAGCGACGAGCGGATTCCAGACATTCATAACACATTACAGAGAAGATCCTGATCAGCAAAACTTAATTGATTGGATACAAGAGGATTGGGTAAATATGTCCAATTGTCCATATAAAGGCAAAAGATTTGATTTTTGTATGTTTTTTGCTTGTAATAGATAAAACAATTTTATGAATTACTAGCTGTGCCCCGCGGTTTCACCCGCGGTAATTTCGGAGTTCCCGCCGGAATCACGGTATAAAAACCTACCCTATATCCTTCTCTGTACCCCTGACAACGCGCATGCCAAATTTCGTCCAAATCCGTTCAGCCGTTTTTGCGTAATCGAGTAACAAACATCCAAACATCCACATTTTCACATTTATAATATTATAGTAGGATTTCACTTATAGGAAGTTACCTATATTAATCCTGAGACGGGACTTATTATCCCGGAATTCCCACGGGGACTCCAAAATTAACGCGGTTGAAACTGTGGGGGTTGGACAAGTCCTAGATATCTTAAAAAAAAATACAGCGTATAAATTATGTACTTACTATAAAAATCAGAAAATCTGAGTTAGTGAATAGGTACGGCATAGTCGCTGACCTGCAGAGCGAGGTCACTGCGCTTGCAACAATGTAAAACTGATAAATCGATTTCGAACTGAATAATTAGGTCAAGATATACAATAAATCTTCGATGATAATAAAATAGACAATCCGGAGACAGTCTCGGGATAAGCTACAGGCTAATGTTGCCTGTCGGTCTCAATCGGTATGATGACAAGGTATAAAAATCAATATTTTATTTAGTCCGTCAGTTAGATAGTAAAAAAAATTAAAGGACACGTATTTTTTGCTTTTAAGAATTATTAAAAAACTACTTAGATAAAACGCAAGGAGTGGGAGGTCACGACGTCATAAGTGAAGTGTAGGTACCTAGGTGTGACGTCACACGGAATTTCAACTCAAAGTATCGCCGTTATTTTTTGATTACATAAAAAAACGACAAATACCTGTCCAATATTTTTTACTAATGTATCTACAAGACGGGCTAAAAATTAAAATTTAGTTATCATGCCCATTAGGGTTGTGGGCACGCCCACCGTGCCCACAACGGGGTTAGACCGTAAACGCTTCACGCAAAACTTTGAACACCGCCAGCTGCAGTGTTGCGGCGTGGAGGGCCCCCGCGACTGGGACCGCAACCCCTACTTCAACTGCTCGAGCGGCGCGGTGGGGTCGCGCGAGGCGTGCGGCGTGCCCTTCAGCTGCTGCCGCAGCAAGCCCCAGGACATCATCAGGAACAAGCAGTGCGGATACGACGTCAGGAAGGAAACTTATGTATGTCACTCTCTATATCCACTTAATCTTTCTTGTTTATAGCGTTCGAAACGGGAGGAGACACGAGCTCGTTTCATTAGGATACTAATTTTGATGTGTGTATAGCCTCTGGGTTACAGTGCAAGTACATGCTTGTGTTGCTACCTAATGATTTTAAGCGCCTCCTTCACTGCTAAGTCGGAGCGCAGTTGAGGCAAGGCCGGGACGAAGTCAGGTGTTTATTTTTACTTACTTATTTGTCCAAAGATAAAAACTTAATAATACGTACTCAACTACTCACACTTATTCAAGGAGTCGATGAAATTGATGAAGATAGATTTGCGTTAAATGAAATGATTAGAAACCATATTATACCATAATTATATTAATAAAGTGTCGTCCGCGTAGGGTTGCCACCTTTTTTTGGAAAAAATATAGTATTTTTCTAAAAAAATACGCAAAAATATAGTACTTATTGAAACTACTTACATATTTTTTTTAATCATTAAGTACCTACAAAAGGGAGTATTTTTGACAGTTGATGTTTTGTTGCCGCGTATGCATTTCGTTCTGAGCTGCGGGTGCTTTCCAGACCAATCACAGTCAATATAAAAAAGCGCGACAGTTGAATTGGGGATAAAAATATAGTATTTTTCGTACTATATTATTTTTCTATAATATGTATATATATGTATGTATATAGTACAATTGACTGAAATATAGTACGATACTATATAATATAGTACGGGTGGCAACCCTAGATTGAACCCTCATTATAATAATCATTGACAATATAGAGGTGGCGTACCGCCGATTCGACACAGTGACACCGCTCGCTGTCACTCCTCTTTTCTGTTAGCAATGGGCCTAACAGAAGTGCTAGGGTTTGAACCCTTAGCTGTAAGGTGGTAATGACGTGGTTGTAATGCTGCCAGCAACTGAGCGAGCGTGTGATCCACGAGCGCGGCTGCCTGGCCGCCGGCGAGGACTGGCTGCAGCGGCATTTCATGACCGTCGCTGCCGTCACGCTCGCTCCGCTCTCTTTGAAGGTTCCGTTCGCATTTTGCACGCTGTGCAATCTGGCAACGTCGCGTAGCGCTTAGATTATACACAGTACTGTTCGGTTTTTTGGTTGTATTGCTCTGTGAAAATTCTTTTCTCCTAAAACATTACGCCCGGCGCACACTAGCTCGACACGGCGCGGCAGGTTTAGATATTATGTCATTTATATATGATTTACTATGTCATTATGGTTGTAATTTTAATGATAATGGTCGTAAGCTTAGGTACATTATGTAGTTTGCCGTGCCATGCTGCCAGTGTGCGCCGAACCTTATATTATGCCTCCAATCGATCTTGCGTCGAATAGTCAAAGACTGACTTTCACTAATATAATTTTCTTAATTTTTTTTTTAAATGAAAAGAAATTTCACTTTTTAGCCAACAGACTTGAATTTTTTGTTAGTTTTATCCATATTTTTGTTTGTAGTTCGCTTTGCATACGATTTCTGTGCGTAGTTTTCGGCCGTCGTTGCCGTTGCTTCGAGTTTCTCGAAAACTTTTATTAATTATATTATTACCGTTGAATAAATAATAACCTTTCTATATATTTTTTACGACAGAGCAGACCGAAAAGGTAGAGTGCATTTTTGTTTCGTAGTTTTAGATTTTTGTTTTGATTTTGTTCTAGAGCTATGACATGACTAAGGTAATATATGACAAGGGCTGCTTAGAATCCGTCGAGGAGTGGTTTGACCACAACCTCTTAGTCGTTGCCACCACTGCTGTTTGTACTGCTTTTGCACAAGTAAGTTTTTATTTGTAGATGCACAATTTTTAATATTTGTTTTTTAGATTTATTTCTTTTTGCTTTTGTCATATTTTATGATTGAGCCGTTCCCAGCGTTGATTTCGGAGTTCACGTGAGCATTCCGGGATAAAAAGTACTATTTGTCCTTCTCTGTACCCCTGACAACGTGTATGCAAAATTTCATGATGATCGGTTGAGCCGTTAAGCTGTGAAAACGTGCAAACCAAACAAACTCACAATCGCATTTATAATATTAAGGATTACTATTACTAACCTGAAACATTATTGTAATACTAGCTGTTCCCCGCGGTTTCACCCGCGTTAGTTTCGGAGATCCCGCGGGTATCCCGAGATAAAAGTACTTACTACACTATATTTTTTTCTGTACCTACCCTTGACAACGTGTATGCAAAATTAAATGTAGTTTCTTCCGCGTTAATTTTGGAGTTCCCGTGGGAATTCCGGGATAAAAAGTAGTGTCCTATGTCGTTCTCTGTACCCCTGAAAACGTGTATGCAAAATTTTGTGGTGATCGGTTGAGCCGTTTAGCAGTGAAAGCGTAAAAAACAAACCAACAAACTAGCTCACTTTTGCATTTATAATATTAGTAAGGATTTTTAATTTAGTATTCATTAATATGCTTTTCCCCGATAGATTCTCGGCATATGTTTCGCTCAGAACCTGCGGGCGGACATATTTGCTCAGAAGGCGAAGTGGCACTGACAATCAGCCACTCCTGCCGCCGTGTGACGCGCCTCGCGTCCCACCCGCCGCCGCCCGCCGCCACCCAAGCGCTCGCGCTCCGAGAACAACAAATGTTCCATTGAAAATAGGAAATGTTCCATAAGAAATAGGAAATGTTCCATAAGAAATAGGGAAAGTTCCATAAAAAATAGGTAATGTTCCATAACGAATATGTAGGTAATTTTCCTTAAAAAAATGCGAATGTTTCAAAAACTTTCTGAAAGGTCCCACGTACACTCCCATAAACAGCCGAGTAACAACAATCTGAATTAGAAGTTACTGTTATAAAACCTATTTACTCATGTGTGAGTTTAGGACCTTAGAAGAATCTCAACACCCTTAACCCTTTATGGCGCAAGGTCATTATTTATATTAAGTGTACTGAGACTAGGTTGCAAATAGGGATTTATTAATGGGAAAAATAATTAAAAAAATCTCATTACAATATAAGTATGTATTATTCCAAAAAAACTAGGTGTTGCAGGAATACAACATTGCTTCATTAATGCTAAAAATGTTAAAGAAAATTATGAAATATGAAAATTTTTAAAACAGTTGTTTTGCTTATTGTAGCATAAGCTAACCCCACATTTTTCGCAAACTGTCTGCGTATAGCCTGTGCAGCCTGGAAATTTGCATCTCAATCTTTTATCCACCCAAACTGGCCAGTGCCCGTATTGGTCCAACCTCACATCTTTCGGAGGAACATGTTGAGCTGGACCTTTCTTCTTTTTTTCCTGAATAAGACATTCAATATCACTTTTACGCTTTGTACGATTAACTGTCTTATATTTGCATAATGTCTCTGCTATAGCTACTCTAAATTCAGCAGAGTTGAGAGTTTTACTGCTACCACCCTCTGCAGCCTTTATTCTTCGGTATAAAAGCCATGAATTACACATAGTCATGTCTAAAAAATGATAAAAAATTCGTAGATACCAACGTTTACTACGAAGTTTGATTTTATAGTGGCCCATCACAGAATCTAAAAGATCGACCCCACCCATATGTCGGTTATATTCTGCTACGACAAAAGGACGTTCAACAGAAATGTATTGCTTTCCAGGCTTGTCCCACCTTCTTACTACAGATGTTGGGTGTTTTCCGGCGAAATTAGATGCCAGAGTGACAATTTTATTATCTCTCCAAGCTACTACAGCTACATCAACGCCATTGCAGTTACCGACTTGTTCTATTGAAGTACCGCGTGGTTCTTTTTTAAAAATTTTTTCATCTGGCAATTTGCAATTGGGAATTCGGTTTTTTCTTATGGTTCCTAAAGCCAAAATGCCGCGACTAGATAAGTATTCTATAAGTGGGATCGAAGTGTAATAATTATCGAAAAACAGTCGATAGTTCTGATTGATAGGCACATCGCGGGCAAGGCGAACTACCACATTAGATGATGCCCCTAACTGGAGCTCGCCGGCTGCGCATTTATTTTCCTGTCCACTATAAACTTCAAATTTATATCCATATCCAGATACACCACATATAACAAAAAGTTTAAATCCCCATTTATGGGGTTTGTCAGGTAAATATTGTTTCAGCACACTTCGAGCCTTTGTTGAACACATTTGTTCATCTACAGATAAATGCGCTTCATATGGAACTTTTTTGAAGTTGTGGTTGAGTGCTTCTATCAATGGCCGGATTTTATATAATCGATCACAATCAACGTGGTCATATGGTAACATTTTACTATTATCATTGAAATGTAACATCTGCCTAAGTAATTCGAATCGTTTTGATGGCATTGTATTTTGAATCGGCGTAAAGCTAATATTTTCAGACCAATACATTTTTACATTTGGCATACGAACTATTGACATGTAATATATAATACCAATAAATTGGCGTATTTCTTGACTAGTTACATTTACGGGTTTATTAGCATCTTTCTGGACAGAGTACAAATTAGTCTGGTCTCTTATGAGGTTGATAATATCTTCAGTAAATAAATATGAAAATACCTCAAATGGAGTGTCTAAACTAAGTATTTCTGGAGGTAAACGGTCAGATCCATGAAAACGTAGTTGGTCATCATTTATGTTCAGACTTTTCTTTTTCCATATGATATTTGTCCTAGGTACACGATTAGATGAACTTTGAGCTGCTGTAGTACTAGTACTGGGAGAAACGATGGAGGGACTTGGATCTGTTGCAGTACTACTGAACTGAGTATTTATGGATGTAGCTTCTAGGGTGGCGACTGCAGCCTGAACTTCATTTTGAAAGTCAGGTGGTTCATTTGGGTCCTCATCAGAACTTTCGTGCTCATTCGGCTCGAAATTATATGTTGGATCGGCGACATCATCGTCGTCAGAAAAATCTAAGCCATCTTCACTGTCTTCCCATTCTCCTAGTATTTTTTCGAGCTCCTGAGTAGTCAAATTATGCAAATTACGATACATTTTGATCCTGAAAAAGAAATATCCCATATTCAAAAAAAACGGCATAAAATCCATCACAAACGCGCAATGTTGCATTTATGCAACCAAACAAAATTAGTCCAAAAATTAAAAAAAATACTTGAATTTGCAAAAAAATATTATTGATTATGGAAATCTATCAACTTACCTTTTACTCACATCAATTTGAATAATCAAATATTAGTATTTCACCAATAAATCAATTTTCGAAAATAAGTTCAAAGAGAGGTTTGTACACGTTCATCACTTGAATGGAAATATAATAAATGTGTCGCCATCTAGTTAGCCAATTTGTTACTAAATCGTAAGAATGGTTTGTTGCCGACGTACAATACCGAGTAAAGTCGATCTATCGGGTTTTGAAATAATTTTACATCTACTGGAATGGTGTGTTGCAGAAGTGCAACGTGGCTCCGTAAAGGGTTAAAATATCTAGTAGTGTAGTGCTTGACTATAAAAAAATATTTCCAGTTGATGAATCTTCAAATATTTAGATTTCTCACACATTTTCATATCACACTGCTGACCTAAAACTACCTACTCTTCAATACCATTTTATCCCTAAAATTTATAAATCGACTTCATTCGATTCGATTGTAATGTGTTCAAATATTGGCCAATTAATTAGCTAAGCCTTAAATGTGCTGTGAATGAAATTAGTGTAACTCATTAAAAAAAAAACATGACTAACGGCCGCACTCAGAGTCCTTTTAATGATTACTTAATTTTGTAAAGAAAAGATTTTTAAAACAAAACTGCCGCACTCAGAGACGTTTCTAAAATTAATCTTAATTGGCATTCAACTAATTAAGTTAAATTTAGTTGAATGCCAGCTAAAATTAATTTAACGAACGTCTCTGAGTGCGGCAGTTTTGTTTTTAATCTTTACTTAAAATTAAGTAATCATTAAAACGACTCTGAGTGCGGCCGTAAGAGTTTAAAGCAGGATGAACTTTAATCACATTTCATTAAAGTTTATTTTTATATTTGCACTGTAAAGAAACAACATTGAAATGATATTTACAGGACATCTCGATGATGAACAATTTTATGTTCTTTGGAAAAAAATTAGTGATGTTAGTGGTTTTATAAAATGTGTGAATTGGCTTCATATTTGAGAATAGAAAAAAAACCGTACGGGCGGTGTGCAGTGCAGCAGGAGAATAATGGCTGAAAATAGTTTATATCTTTCAATTATAATAAGTATAAAACTATCATAGTAATATAGTGATAAGTATTGACAAAATGCATAATATTATAAACTAGTGATTTAAGAAAATACTCATCGGCGTTGCTTAAAAAACACCAAACAACAATTTTTATAAATTTGCAGTATTTTGTTGGAATTAAAACGATATTTCGCTTCGTTTTATTTAAGATGTATTTATTATAATTATCGTAATGGTTATTGTCTAAAGCACAATAATTACAGTAGAGTGACACAGTAAACTAAAAACAGTTAAACTTTGGCCTAATATTAGTATTATTATTAGGTAATTAAATATAAATCTCAGTATCATATTTGTAACTTATTATTGATCTCCAAATCGGTGTATTCTTTTAATCTCACAATAATTCCTACTTAATTATACATACTTTTTAACAGATAACTTATCTATATCTATTATATTTTTAATTCAAGTTTACTTAGGAAGTATAAGTCCACTTATCCACACTATGTTGGTAAATTTTATATGTATGATTTTATTTCAGCACCATTATCGCTAAATACCATTCTAGTTCTTATTTCTTTCTGATGCAACATTTCAATTACAAAACATAATATTTAAAGCTTGAAGTGCCATTTCACAAAAAGTAATTTAAAATAAATTCTTCTAATTTAAATTGCATTTTACATAGTGTGGATTCGAGATTTCACAGTAGAAACTAATTTATAACCATAGCTATAGAATTTACACGACTTTAAGAAAATATTTTGTAAGTACATAACATTAATTTCTATTCTTATTGATTAAGTTAAAAAAGTAATTTACTGCCTTATTATATTACACAGTTTTATACAAATGTTGAATGATGAATCGTTAACGATCTGTTGAACTTGTTGATAAAGTGCCCTGCAACCATCTATAAGCTTTATTCAATAAATCTATTGGTAAGATATTTAAAATAAAACGTAGTATCTGACTGTAACATCGAAATAACTGCCTGAGATTTTTAAAAGTTGAGTGTTTATAACATTGTTTCGGAATGGTTGAACGGCTTTTAATGAAATTTGGCCTTAATAGCTATATAAGGTCCAGGAATATGACATTTACTTTGTATTTAGGTACCTACTATTCCCTGAGAGATGTAAGTGCCAGATAGAATCACAAAAACGCGCGCGAAACCAACGGCAATAGGTAGTATTTTAATAAAAATTGTACATTATAGAGTTACGGCAGCGTCTAAAATATACATTTTATTTCAATTATAAAGGAACTATTTCGACACAGACTCATAAAATTATATACAGTAGGTATGGTATTATTATGCTTCATATGGAGGAAATAACACTAATATATTAATAATAAGACTATTGCACAATACACAATACACATACAACATAATTATGTGTATTGTCGGCCTAATCGGCCCTTCGGACCGCGCCTGTGTCATCCGTCTTATCTGCTTTACGGTCATTATATGTTAAATATGTCATTAAGTATTTGTTGAGAGTATTTCCCAGCTTTTGATACAGATCTATTTTGGGAGCTTTCAAGTATTACGTAACGAATTTGGAGGAAGGGGGGGATCTTGTAAAACCTCAGATCACAGCAAACAAGGGAGATTTGCGCATAATTGTATCAGAACCGGGTGTCGCCGCTACTCCCACAACTACAACAGGCGTAATACAATGCTACACTGAACACACACATTTAACGCAGCCTTGCTATTGACGCGCACTCAACAGAACTACGCACTCTACGAACTACCACGAACTCTATTTCATGGCAGGCAACAGCGGCTGTACTACACGAACGTCATCGTATTGTGAGTATTGCTACATTCAAATCCATTACGCCGATGGACAAAGCACTTCATTTACCAACTTTCACTAAGCACGCAATGAATATTGTTCATCACGATATAGTTTACTAGACACCTTAAATATTTTTCGGTTTTTAAAGAAGAAAAACATAATTATTGTAATACTTACACGTGAAATGAGATGCCATCTTTCACGTAGTTCACTTTGCTGCTTGTATTTTTGCACACAACCAGAGAACATCTCAGAATTTTCTCAAAAATCGAGAGATGTGACACGGACGTATTACAGCTGCTCGCTGCTGACCAGATGCGTTTGCAGGGGCCGAGTAGTCTTGGAAAATCTCCCTTGTTTGCTGTGATCTGAGCGTAAAACGTTACGATGCGTGAGATATTTATAGGGGTGGGAGGGGGTGTTTGAACAATGCGTTACGTAAAATTGTTTTTTATTTTTAATCTATAGTATATTTTTTATATCTATCACATTACGCCACATAATTGTGATTTTTAGGTAAAAAATAGTCACTTGGTGGTTACGTAACGTTTTACTAGGGGGGAGGGGGTACACAAAAACGTTACGGCACGTTACATGGGGAAGAGAGGGGTCACAAATCTCCGAAAATTGCGTTACGTAACACTTGAACGCTCCCTTTGCAATATTTTGCATATTAGTCGTTTAAGCGTATTGTATCCACGCGTGCTAATTATTATTAATAATTTAGATGATATTTTTATTTTACAATTAAAATTAAATGATTTCTAAAACTGAATTGTAAATTAATTTTCTTAACGAATTCTGATTGTGTGTTCTATTTCTTACGCCCCTACAAGTTACGGCGACAAAATAAAGTAGGTGGAAATTATATAAAAAAAAACTTTTTCATCTTAAATCTTTCTTCGCCATAATTTTATTTATTTATTTATTTCAAAAACCACATAATCTTTACAGGATAACCTAATGCGATTATATGACTACTTTAAGTATTTGGCTTACAAGTTAACACAAAGTTACCTACCTACCTACTTTCGTATGATAACTATATGTGTAAGTTTATAGATACGATGCCCATTCCACTTAAATATCGATTTATATAGGAATTTCTGTCCACCAGACAGCTAAAAAATAAGCAAGCTGATTTGAATGATCAGATCGCTTATATTTTGTAAGATAGTCCATACAAAACTTGTTTTATTGTTGAACTTAAATTGATTCCGTTTTTATTAACATTGGCTCTTATGGCTTTGACTGTAGGCACAAGATGGTTGCATGCCGCAATAAGAACTAACTTATGACGTGTAAAACTCCCATGGTATATACTTTCACTAGTGCTTTTCGTTCGGTTTTTGGAAAGCGTCAATTGTTATTTAGATCGGTAGATATATTTTAAGATTTCGTTTCTGGAGATTTTGAATTTATTATAACATGGTATTATGTTAATTAGCAATATTAAAATGTAATTAATGAAAATTATACAAAATAACCCGTCTATTTATATATCGTTTATTTGCTATTTCATATAATTTAGATTACCCAATGTTGATACAGAGCCTAACTACTGAAATTATTTACAATGAAAATTTTAATTGTAGATATTATAAAAAATGGATGCCTTTATAATTATGTATATTTTTATTTTGTATTATTAAATAGTTATTATTGTAGCATAGATTGTTCCTTTTTGTATTTTTCTTTATATTTTGTCATGTAATTTAGAGATTTATACGCAAATATAGATCATGCTGTATACAAACGTTCTTTTAATTTTTATTACATTGCTTTTCCGCGTCAATTATTTATACTCACTTTTTGCACATCAATGGTTAGTAGGTAGGTACATCGTGTTTGTTCATACATAGTAGAGACACGTACGTCGCGTAAACAGTAATAAAGTGGGACAGAAATGGTGCATTAGTTTCATTTAGAACGTTCCTAGCAAATGGACTCGGACGCTATGTATTGGAAGTTAAACTGCCAGTAACCACTGTTTAGGTATACATTTATGGAACGGGAGAAACACTGATATGAGTTCGGTACAATATTGTCACACTGGATGAACGTGGCGAGCAAAAGTAGATCTACCTACCTCTCACTATACACGCCCTAACTTCACAAACTCTACACCTTAGTCAAAATAGGTAAGTATCATGTGGCTTGGCCGTTTCGCTACTGTCACCTTATTCACTGTCCATTAGGTACTCTTCTGTTATACAATAGTTCTTGTAGTATCTAAACGCCCAAGCCACATATTTTGACTAAAGTGTAGAGTTTGTGAAGTTAGGCCTTGTAGAGTTAGGGCGTGTAGAGTTAGAACCTTGGCTCTACCTACATGAGATTTGATAACTTTTTGACTTAGCAACATTTTACATGTTTTTGGTGAGATCTCAATATTTCTGAAATGAAGCGTGTTATGAGTTTTTTATGTAAATTCTATATTATATAATACTAAATTCGTAATATTCATATTATGTACCTACTATTAACTATACGAATGCAGTAGGTATTTGTCCAGCAGTGGATCGACTAATATTACGATTAAGAATATCGCGATGTCTTAATTACCTAGGTACTGTATTTAATTAGGTATACATGAGAGTGTGGACAGGCTCTGGTACATTATAGGTACATTCATCTGCATATTTTATTTTTATTTTATTTTCATTCATGCATCCTATTTAAGATGCTAGTATGCTTTTTATTTTTCATAAAGAAATCTTTGAATACCCACATAATAATAAAATGAAATATAAAATATATACCTAAATAGCAATGGTGACAATTATAATATCTACCGCTCGTTGCTTTGGAATTGTGCAGCGACTGTTGCAGGAAATTTCGTACCGGTCTACCGATAGAAATCCATTCTACACAGAGCTCCGACATTACATTCTAGCATACAGTTTCAGTAGTTCAAGAGGTCGGTAGATAGATCAGAGTTGGTTGGGTGGTAAATAAAGACCCGAGGACGTGAGAAAGGCCTCTTGTTGCACGTTGTAAAGAGTGCGGTTCTCATTCGCTGAAAGCTCACGTCATTTTAAGTGCTGCCAGAATTAAAAAATTCTGCCGTTTCCATTTCGCAGTTTTAATTATGCATAAATAAAAACACGTAGATACTAAATGCACATTTCTAATTTCCCGAAATATATAGGTGCAACTATGGTGCAACTTCAAATTGCGAAATCAGGAGTGTGTCCTATTTAAGTACCTATAAGTACCTAATTCTGCACAGCAGGTTTTGGGCTGGGTATTTTTTTCGCCTAAAGTTTTGTACTGATATTAATATTCTTACTTTAATATTTACGATTAAAGGTAGGTTATAAATAAGTGAAATGTGAAATGTGAATGAAAACCTGTAAGTTCACGTTCATTTTCGTAAGGTGGATGGAAAATATCAATTACAGAGAAAATAGTAATAAAGAAACCCTATTTCCGAGACAATGCTAAAAAGAGCATTAAAATATAGCTTGCTGAAACTATATACCTACCTACTATTCGTCTCGTGGTGAGGTATATATAACACGAAGGATGCTTTCGTAGGCCGTAGGCGGTTCCCCGCTGAGCTGTCTCCTGCAAAGGGTTGCTTATGGAAAAATCTTTTTATGTCATTTCACAGTTTGACTAACAGTCATTTAAAGTAGCTTCACTTGCTATTTTAAACTTTTAGTCGATGGTTTTACGTATATATCTACTAACATTAACACTAATATTTTATATACTTAATCATACGAATTATAATTTTATACATACCTAAAGGTACCTAATATAAATTATATGTCCCTATATTATATGCCGCACTTCCTACCTTTCTTTCCCTTATTTTGCTCTTTACGTATGAAAATATTGCTTTTAGCCATGTAAAATAAAATATATTATCATTGCTTTTAGTAATAAGTAGGTATCTACCGATAGGTCGCCTAATTGTACCTACGTAGGTACTTATAAATTATATTTATTCTAAAAAAAGTTTTTCTTTATGGAAAAAAAAGATTTGATTTAATTTAATAGCGATATGTAATAAGTATCAACTGGTTTCAACTGTTCAGCTTTATACCTAAATATGTAAAATTACTCAGGTACTTACCTAACTTCGATTAAGAAATTTTCAAACCTAATCAGGGAGATCTATAATTTATAAGTAAATAAAGCTCTTTAAATGTACCCAGTACCTGTTTTCCAAGCCGGTTAAAATTTCTATTAACAACTACATCTACCTACACAGTGGATACTCAATTGTCTAGAATCGAACTTCAGAATCGTAATCGCTTCGCCATTGGACCTCATCCCTTAGCTTAAAGGTTTTATAAAGAGGCTCTCGCGGCCTCCAGAGGCAGTGCTTCTTCCACCGGGCGTGAGTTCCCATCGATCCTGTGCCATGTCCGTTTGCTAGTTCATTAGTTATAATAAACCGAGCGCAAAATGCGGGACGCATTTATTTCAATTCTCGCTTTATTCGCACTCGCAGCGCTGCCTTCCAAATGCGCTGACATCAATAAAGATGGCTTCAATTTCTATAAAGGTTTGTGTTTTTTCTTTTCTTTTTTTAATATTAGATTTTTCCTCGATTGTGAATGATAAGAGTTGATTTATAATGGAACTACCGCGGTGATTCATTTTAAATGACAATAAATGTTATTTGACACGATAAGAACCATTTTAAACTACCTAAATGTTAGGTACATAATTTACTCATATTTGAATAAGACAAGGATGTGGTCTAGTGATGGGAAAGTTAATTTAAATAAAGGCAGCGATGGTAATTTAAATGGGAGCGTGTTAAACTCTAATATTCATCAATAGATAATGATATTGATGCTAATTTATTCGGCATGTTCGGTTAGGGTAAAACTATTACGTTATTTAACATTTAGGTATTTTAAATTTCTCAAAAAATGTTCTAAAAGTCACTTATATCAATTTCACAAGTATCTTTCAGTGACCAATCGATATATTTAATGAAAAAAAAAATTGACGTAAATTACTTGGAATGCTTTTGTAATGAGCGCTGTAAATATATATACGAAGGAGAAAGTAACATGTTAAGTATTAAGAGTAGATAAAAATTTCATTGTAGCTCAACAAATCCTTAAGTAGATCTTGTCTAAACTAAAATGACGCGTCCCTCCAAAGGGTACACGCACACGCACAACCGTTAAAATATCGATACGACACAATATATAAATCTGGGTCTTTCTATTCGTCCTCAGTTGCCGCATAGTGTCGCCGCACTCACACTATTAAAAAGATATTATCAATACATGATCTTGCACACCTAACCGCCGCACTCAGAGTCGACTTTAATGATTACTTAGTTAAGTATGGATTTTTAAAACAAAATTGCCGCAATCAGAGATGTTCAGTAAATTAATTTTAATTGGCATTTAATGAGATGTAACTTAATTAGTTAAATGCCAATTAACATTAATTTATTAAACTTGTCTGATTGCGGCAGTTTTGTTTTAAAAATCTATACTTAACTAAGTAATCATTAAAGTCGACTCTGAGTGCCGCGGTAAAACTGCTAATTAAGTAGTGGGGCGCGTCATTTTAGTTTAGACAAGCTATACCTACTATTATGCGAATGTGTGTTTGTTTGTTACCAATTTATGTTACTACTCCTAACTAATATTATACAAATGCGAAAGTTTGTTTGTTACCTACGCTTTCACCCCTTAAAGGCTCATTATCATGATAATCGATTCTACGCATACTCGTGGTCAAAGGTACCTACCTACAGAAATGGTACCTACTTTTTATCCCGAAATTCCCGTGAGAACTCCGAAATTATCGCGGTTGAAACCGCGGGAAAAAGCTTGTCTTATTTTAGAGATATAATACCGCAGATAATTCTAGACGAACAGATCAAGGCGTTGTGTGCAATGTTTAGAATAAATTAGCTTTACATAAACAAGACAGTGAACATAGACCTCAATTTAAAAACAAGTACCTACCTAGTAGGTACGTAGATTGAAATCTCCAGCTTAAATAACCAAAAAAGGTTTGAAAAACACAAGAACAATCTAGCTGCAATAGCTATAAGGAACTGGCAGCCTGGAGTTCTAGAAACTCAAGAGATTTTATGGAATACCAAAACTATAGCGGAGATAATAGGTACTCGTATGCTGAAAAAGTTTGAGTGAAACATTATTGAATGCTTTCTTCAACTATAAACCTAAAATTACAAATTTTCTTTTTTCTTTCTATGTCTTGAAATTTTTTATAGGATAGATTACTAAGTTGCAGGAAGGAAAAAGAGAAAAAAAAGACGTACCTATGGATGCTAAACGTTTCATGATAGTTTAATACCTATGTAAAACTTGTTTTTTACAACATTTATTGTTTCCAGATTACTTGCGTGGCCGCTCAGATGACATCGTTATATTAGATGAACCAGAGGAGGATGACCGGAGTACCCTTTGTAAGTTAAACTGTATGGTACGTTACTATATGTACAGCAGCAATATGTAAATTATTTGATAAGTCCTTGAACTTTATTACTATTGCAATAAGAGTCAGACTGTCAAAAGTGTTTTCATTTTCTGATGCTGACTGTGGTTACCTAGAGTTAAGTTACGGCCGCACTCAGAGTCGACTTTAATCATTAATTAGTTAAGTATATATTTTTCAAACAAAACTGCCGCAATCAGAGACGTTCAGTAAATTAATGTTAGTTGGCATTTAACGATATGTAACTTAATTAGTTAAATGCCAATTAACATTAATTTATTAAACTTGTCTGATTGCGGCAGTTTGTTTTAAAAATCTATACTTCATTAAGTATCAAAGCAAAGTCGATTCTGAGTGCGGTGGTCAGAGTGTTATAACGACATAACTGCTTTTACCGAGCTCAGAACAAGCATAGAACTATACTATCTGTGGTTATAAAATACAATTTGACTATTATTATAATTTTTGTTTTGTCTGCCTCTCTGGCTAAAGTTTTTGTGAAACGTATTTTTTCATCTTAAGATATCGACATTCACGCGAATGAAACACGTATACTTACTTATATTTTTATTGGTTACTAAGAAAAAGAATGTAGTTTTAAGTATTAAAGTTTCTAAGACTTGGCACGTATATACCTTCATTTCCTCCACAGATTTCTATCGCACTCCGGTACAAGTGTATCCGGGCTTGCTGCCGGCGCTCCAGCAAAAATACAGGAAGAGGACTGGCAACACGTTCAAAAGTATGTGCTAAGTAATACCTACTCGTATTTACTTAAATAACATTTTTATATCATCTTTATAAAAATGCTACATTGTTACTGAACAAGAGAGATGTACCTACCTAGGTACTGGGGGAGCTACACCTAAGTACCTATGTATATTGCAGTTGAGAAAACTAAACATCAAAGCAAATGCGATTACAGCTTGTGGGATATAAAAGAAGAAAAAGAAATGCCTTTAATATTTTTAAACCTTTAATATAAAAGGTATAATTGATGACGATTAGACTAAATACCGTAAATATTCTCGGTAAATATTAATGAAAATTTTCTTTTGGTCATTAATCATGAGAATTGTTAGACGAAAACCACCATCACTCCACCATTCATGAAACAATGTTGCTTTTTTATATAGGTAATGTAAATTTTATCTACAATTTTTTTTTTCTTTTAATTCCTTATATTACGTCCCATGCTATGGGAAAACCCTCCCTCCAAATGGTACAGGGAGGTACCATCTTAAATTAATATTTCGAGTATTTAAGGTAAAATGCGTTGCTAAATTTCTTTAACAAAATATACGAGTTGCAATCTATACAATTTTATACTCTATTCGGTGCAATTATTTCCAGACCACATGCTAGGTAAAGTGATGTTGACAGAAGAGGACCTAGAGGTACCCAGCACGCCCAGCCCCCACACCAAGCGCAGCTCCAAAACTGCCCTCTCCTTGATGATGCAGCAGAAACATCCTTACGCGTGAGAGACACTTTCATTTCCTTTTATCGTCTACTGTCTACTAGCTGTTTCCTGCGGTTTCATTCACGTTAATTTCGGAGGACTTCTGAGATAAAAAGTACCCTATGTTCTTTTCTGTACCTCTGACTGTGTATGAAAATGTAAACTTAGGCTACTTTTAATCTGCACAGTTTCAACTTACAGGAATTCCAAAAATTGCGCGGGTGAAATCGCGAGGCACAGCTCCTTAATTAAATAAATGATTGTAATCTAAACAAGTTATTAATCGTTACAGGATCTTAGAACGTTATTGTCCGTATGGCTGGTATCCTAGAGATCAATGATGTTATTAGGTAATTTGAAATCCTACTAATATTATAAATGTGAAAGTGTGGATGTTTGGATGTTTGTTACTCAATCACGCAAAAACGGCTGAACGGATTTGGATGAAATTTGGCATGCACGTTGTCAGGGGTACAGAAAAGGACATAGGCTATCTACTTTTTATCCCGAAATTCCCGCGGGAACTTTGAAATTACCGCGGGTGAAACCTCGGGGCACAGCTAGTACATAATATATTTAGACAATATTTTTATAATATGTATTTCCATCAAGATTTGCAGAATTTAACATAATAACATGTTTTCGTTGATTTTCCGTTGTGTGTTTGCAGACAATAGTCAAAGAAAATTATTTTGACATAAGTATTTTTAATCGTTACAGATCCCAGCTTAATAGCATTCTGGATGATAATATGGATTTAACTGCTGATTAAGTTACTTGTTTTCATCCAAGATCCATAAACGACATACGAGTATTTCATTTAAATACTCTTTTATAGTAGGTAAGTATTCGTCTTTTGTAAAATACATGACACCAAAGAAACATCTTACTTTTATTCTGCACCTTTATTGGTATTAATTGAATTTTAAGTAAATTTTTTAAAATGTTTTTGGAGTTAGCTAATACAAATATAATAAGCTGATTTGGTGTGTAAAATATATTTAGTTTTATTTTAAACTATGGATGAAATAATTACAAAACACAATTTGACTTAAATGATTTTATGTTACTTGTACCTAATAGGTAACTGGACGGCATTGTTCTATAATTTGGTAGTTTTAAGGGAATTGTGTTAAAGTAAAATAGCTTCGAAATAAAAGCCTTAAATCTTATAAAAGCATTTTATTTTGCAAAAAAGAAAGTTATAGTTAAGCATGTGACAAGCTTTGATTTCTGAGTAATTTCTCAATTCTTTCAAACTAGTTGTGCCCCGCGGTTTCACCCGCGTTAATTTCAGAGTTCCCGCGGGAATTTCGAGATAAAAAATACCCTATGTGTTAATCTGATGTATAAGCTATATTATTGTAAAATTTCATTTAAATCCATCCAGTAGTTTTTGCGTGAAAGAGTAACAAACATCCATCCATCCATCCATCCATACATTCTTACAAACTTTCGCGTTTATAATATTAGTAGGAAGAAGCAATAATGAAACTAAGAAAGGCTTTAGTGAGAACCAAATCTAAATAATTAAGTAATACTACTACTAGACAATTTCAGTTTTAAGTGATGTGAGTAAGCAATCGACAATTTTATGGCACATAGGTAGTTTGATTCACGACATTATGTTAAGCGAACACTATCATAAACTAGCATCGTATTTGCTTCGGAATTCATCATAAAAACTTTTATTACACTGCGTGTATAGTTGAGTATAGCCATATATAAGAAATCTTCATGTGAGGCCAGTAGTATACACCTACCAAAATACAAAGTCTGGGTCGTATGCTTATAACTATGTAAACTTACATTATCCCCTATGTATGTAATTATTTATTTATTAAGTCGAAAATTTGTATGTTACTACTAACTGTGCCCCGCGGTTTCACCCGCGGTAATTTCAAAGTTCCCGCGGGAATTCCGGGATAAAAAGTACTTTATGTCCTTCTCTGTAACCCTGACAACGTGCACGTCAAATTTCATCCAAATCCGTTCAGCCGTTTTTGCGTGATTGAGTAACAAACGTAACATGTAACATGGTATAAATGTAACATGCTGTGACAATGAATTTATTTTAACAAAAATATCTTCACCAAAATAGTAGATTCATTTGTAAATTAATCTATATCTATACTAACATTAGGTTTAAAGAGATAAAGTTTGTGAACTGTCAGGTAGTGAATCGTGAGTTTGTGAGTTTGTGACGTTATAGGTAGGGGGTAATCTCTGGATCTACTAAACCGATTTTGAAAATTCTTTCACTTATAGAAAGCTACGGTAGTCTTGAGTGATATAGGGTACTTTTTATCCCAAAGTTCCCACGGGAACTCAGAAATTACCGCGGGTGAAACTGGGACAGCTAGTATGAAAATATTTTAGAACATAATCTATGAATTATTTAAGCAGTTTTATTAATCCTTTTACTTCTATACTATTCCATTGAAATCTGTTCAGTATAGGTACATAGTTTTACTGGTTTTATATTGGTTCATCAATCACGTGGTAGATTAAAACTATACAATAAATTGCGAATTATTTTACTGTTGATAAATCAAATTAAACGTAATTTTAAAGTATTTTAGAATAACCTTCGGCACAAAACAACTAAACTCTTAACTCTTCTCCACCACAAACACTAAAGCACAATCGTCTTTAACGTTTCGTTGTGTAACAGAATAGTGTGCCTGCTCTCTTATGCATTCGTACTCTGAGACAATGTTGTAAACTTCACAAAGAGCTCTTTCTGAAAGTTAAACGCTAAGAACACGGACGTTCATTTGATTTTATTTGAATTGTGAATTTTGTTTCGCTCTGTAGGGAACAGAAATGCTAATAGATCACTACAGCAGTGGAGTTAGAGAGGATATGTTTTAGTAATGAGCCATCTATTGTGAATAAAAAAAAAACCACGTACCTATATAAAATTACTAATTGAAATAAAAATATTTCAATAAAATAAATGAAAATCCGTTGCATTTGCTTAATTCCTTTCCGTTTCTGGCGTTGCGTTGGTTAATGTTTTTATAGCAAAAACACTTTATATATTATCTACTTTAGATGTTCACCGCGGTTTCATCTGCGGTAATTACGGAGTTCTTGAGGGAAGTCCGGGATAAAAGAACGGTATGCCCTTCTATGTGGTACCCCTGGCAACATTAATGCAAAATTTCCATTAATGCAAAAGATTATACCAGCGTTTATTTCAAAGTTTCCGCCGGAATTCAGGTATAAAAAGTATAACGCGTGTGCAAAATTTTGTGATGAGCCGTTAAGGCGTGGAAGCGTATCATACAAACAAACTCATTTTCGCATTTATATAATAAGGATTACATAGTAGTAATGTTTTACTGGTAGTGTTCTGCTGGTAATATTTTGCTGGTTTGGTTCAGTTCGTATAAGTCTAACGTAGGTAGGTATGTATTTTTGGTCGTGGGCTGACCTGGATAATTATCCAGGGGCTAAGTTTTTAGCTATTTTCGCTCATTAATGTATTCAGCCAAATAATCAGCTAATTACTATTTTGCACTGTAAGTGACTTACGGTATAACGTATTAATATGCTTGTATGATTATTATATAACCAGTTAAACTCGGCGATGTGAGCGGATAAAAGAGAGCAAAAATAATTCTGAGTAAAAAAAACGTAATAATGCTATTTGTTCTAATTCAATTGCTACATCTAGGTATATAGACTTAATCAACTTCGAATAAGTGAAGCAATACTGTGAGTGCTTCACCAGATCCTGTAGGTAATTCCATTCCCGGGAGATGTTCTGCAGACCTTGTCAGAATCGATTTACTCCCATCTCAACTTTATCAGTTAGCTTTTTAAGGAAAAATAGGCCGATGAAAACAGTGCCGAAAGTTTTTGCCATGTTCTTTTAAGGATCGATCTTCGACGAAATTTACTCGTATACCTACTAATAACAAAAAAATAAAAGTCTGCTATTTTGGAAGTTTATGTAGGAGTCATCTTTAGCACTGATTCTAAAAACTCCTGAACAAAAGTGTCCCTGAGTAACAAAGGGTACTTTTTATCACGGAACAAAGAATTTCCGAAGGAGTTCCGAAACTCGCTCGGGTTATATAGGTAACAACAAACAGCTTTTTTTATTAGTATACGACGTATCTAATTTAATGTATCGGTACGATAAGTTAAGAACTAAAAAAAATTTAAATTTTTAGCACAAAACTTTAACCACTCACATAAAGAAATCTTTTTTTAGTTGAATAAAAATATGGTGTCACGTGCTTTGTAGAAACATTGCAGCAGTATAATATATATATATATATAATATATATATATATATATTATATAATATATATATATAATAGCATAGCAGTATAATATATATATATAATAGCAGTATAATACCTACTGCAGACTGCAGTAGGTATTCTTATTCATAATACAAAAAGACAGCCCTGCTGAGTTTCTTGTCACTTCTTCTCAGTATAGAGGGCGTATTCCGAACTGACAGTAATTTATAGTTCTACGAACCTGCTGACGATTTGTAACAACCAATTCAAAGTAATAAAAAGCTTTTGAATTTGTACCCCTGACAGTCAAATTTCATGCTGATCGGTTGAAAAGTTAAGGCGTGGAAGAGTAATATACAAACAAAAATATTAACGTAGGTATAAATTTTATATGAACAAAATATGACCGTAAAAAAACATACATACAGCCGAATGCAGAACCTCCTCCGTTTTGGAAGTCGGTTAATGAAGAGAGATTACACCAGACTGGCTCACAGCAAAGATAATTAAGAAAAAAAAATGACAAACGAGTCTCCGCGTTAATAATATCCGGGACGCATTATTATACGGAATTAATACAAACGCTTCACAGCAAACTTTTCTTGTTTAAATCTATTTTGCTTGGAAATTAATAAAGGACGTGCACTGGGTCCAAACCCGGCGCGCCGCGGCAGCATGACGTTTCCCTAATTTCGCAGGCGGCCCGAAATTAATTAATTAATGCAATTAAATTATTAACAGCAACTGTAGAAAAAGCAAAAGTTCTGTATTGTTTAGATGTGTTAAAGAAGACTTATTACTCACTCAAGTATACTTATGTGCTTATACATATAATAATTAGGAAAATACTGCGCATCTGTCCGACAGCGAGTCCTACCTCGTACTTTCTGTAATAATTTTTTTTTTTCGTATTGTAGCATAATCTACTCACTGTATCTTTACCAAACAATTAGGTAAATGTATATGTCCGGCGGAATCTCTCGAGCTTCAATGTTCGTAATGGTGGTGGACGTGAGCTCAGAAATAATGAGCGTCTGGAAGTGGTGCCGCGCCGCACTGCTCTTGCCACAAAGAACCCTCGCGTCATCGGCCCTACGTACTTTGTTATCAGGCACGAAAAGAATAACGAAACATTTAGTCGCCGCCGTCTTAAAAACTTTTCATTTCATGAATTTTACTCTATTTGTGCAGAATATTTGAATATGATATACTGACGTCTACTGACGTTATTGACGTCTTAATGACATTACAAAAAAACATACATACAATCGAACATAGAACCTCCTCCTTTTTGGAAGTCAGTTAAATATAATAGGTAGTTTATTTGTAGCTAGTTTGTAATGTAGAACTAACTATTACGTAACTATATTGTTACAGTTTTTATTGTATGCTTTTCTATTTTCTGATGATCACCTTTACTCATATAATAATAATAATAAATAATTTTTATTTCAAGTATATAGTTAGTAACAATTTATACAGGAATATTTTTTAAGCAATGCGCAAAAAAGTTTTGGTGGTTCAGTATCAGTAATAGAACACATTTCCATTATTTGTTCAAAACTTTTTTTATTTTTTTATACGGCTTTAAATAAGCAAAATATGGACACTATCTATTCGTAATAATATCAATGGGCACGCATGTCTTGCGGCGTACGCGTTGCAGCGGGGGTGAACGACCTCAATCAGCTGTCGGTACATTGTAAGTGTAACCCACGTAAATACCTAGCCGAACGAGCGCTTCGCGCCCAGCGATGGCGGCGGCGAATAGAGTAGCCAATAAATCGATTGTAAAGTATACATCTTTCGTTCACTATAACTTTACTTTTTTGTACTAAGACTTATCAAAATAAAAAAGGGGCTTATTAAAACTCCTTTAAGTTTAATTTGTAAAATTTTGCGCACTGAATAAAAAATATTCCTGTATATAATATGTAAATTTTTTGTAAAAGTGAAATAAATAAATAAATCTAACTCAACAAAATAGTGATTTAATCCCAAAGACCATAACATACGTACCTACCTAATATTGACTATTATTGATTGACTGGTTTCACCCGCGGTAATTTCGGAGTTCCCGCAGGAATTCCGGGATAAAAGTACCCTTTGTCACCCAAGATCTCTGTAGCTTCCTATAAGTGAAATAATGTTCAAAATCGGTTCACTAGATCCAGAGATTACCCCCTACAACCCCCTACTTATAATTAACATACATATAGATAATTAACTAGTCTATGCTACCACTCGTGCACTCAGACTACTGATCGGTTTGAATTCGGTGCCAAGCTCACTTTTGGGCTAAGTCCATCTACCCACTCCTAAATAAACCTGGCGGTCCCAATTTGGAGAAAAATGAAATAAAATTTAGGTCAAAATTAGGGGCATTAGAAAGCAAATGAAAGATTTACTATATAAAAACCCAAATCGCTATAGGTGTGTCACTAATATTTAAAGGGTTCCCTCAATTTCTTCAAGATCTTATCATCAGATCCCGACGTGGTGACAGTGGGACCAACTTGGAACTTGGAAATATACCCTTTCAAACAAAAGAAGAATTTTCCAAATCGGTCCTACCGTCTTCGAGTAATCGGTGAACACTGAAAGAACATACATAAAAAATAAACATACAGCCAAAGTCGGTTAAAAAGGTATAACTATTAACTGCCAATGTCGCTAGTATAATGCTTCAATAGTCTCATTTGATAAAGCAGCTACAAACAAGTCACAACAAGTCCGTCTACGTCCGGTAAGAGAATGTTAGAAAAATTCACTAAATTGACCGAAGCTTTCGTTCAGCCCTTCGATTGAGCGATATAACGGAAAAGTGCCGTTCGCGGAGGCGTCTCACGTATACTGTATTAATTTTGGGTTTATTGAATAATACGTGACCCACATGGCCAATTCGTACACTTGATAGGGCATCCGTACAATTGGACCCACTTTAGGAGATTGGGCCGGTCACTTCTAGTCCTCTAATAAACTTTCATTAATTCCATTTGGCAAATCTCCATCTTAAAAATTATGAAATTATGTAAATTCATGACTTAATTAAAAAGTATCTATTAGGTTTTTTCGGAAGCAATTTTGGAATAGAAAATATCTCTATCTAGATATAAATAATAATAGATAATATAAAGAAACTTTTTCTTTGACTTTCTTTTCATCTCCCAACTGGAACTACTGAAGCTAAAGGTATGATTAATTATTTTGACTTTGATAATTTAGGCCTCCTAAACTAAAGGATTTTCATGAAAGCTCAAGTATTAGAGCTCTTCTTTTTAAATACATAATAATGTATAATGATATACAAAATAATTTACATTATAATATTAATATGCATATTTTTAGTAGGTTAGTATCACTGCTTATACTATAATTGTTTGGCTGTTATATTAAGTTATTATTTGAATACTTTGGAATGTATAGTATATAAAACGAAATAATTTTTGGTTCATAAAAAATTATATTAAGTACTTTCTTTTTGATTTAACATCACTTGCCATCAGAATTTGTAAGAATATTTATCTTTACAATCTTTATTTACGAGAAAATCTATAGTTTGGGGGTACAAATGGGCTCCATCAAACTGAGTGGCTCACGTATCTATACTATATCAATTGTTATCTAAGGACGTGATTGAGATTGGGGATGGTAATAACATAGGTTAGTTAAGAATTAAGGTCTAAATCTTCTACTAGTGCGTGGTCTGACAATCGATCACTAATTACATGTTTTAATTTCAATTGTAACTTAGGTCACTGATGTTGTTGCTCTTGAAACGGTTCTAACGACATCATTTAGTTTATTGGGTAGAACGCGCGAATTTTTTTTTCGGAGTCATTTTTGTTAGCAAATTTTTATCTGAAAATAATTATTGTTGACGTTATCCATATTGTATCAACAATTACACATTTAGTGTCATAGGCTATAATCCAGAATATTATTCTTGTGCATAGTTATAAACCAAATCAGTCCTGCGACTCCTCCCCTGCGTGATCGAGTCCAAATACCTACAACATTCACATTTAGGGCAGTTCTCATTTATAATATTGGAATATAGAATCTCCTTAGTTTACTGTACGAGTAGCTAGATATTATGTATCTATTGGCAAAACACCTCAAAAAGTTGTATCTTAAAGTTGCTAATGTAATTACAGAGTATCGTTATCGTAGTGTCAAAGAATATCTACTATAACATCATAAAACGTAGTCATCATAATATCTCTAAAATTGTCAAAATTTAGTGCGATGCTACGTAGGTATTTGGTGGTAGATACGTAGGTTCAGTCGATCGTTAACTTTTTGTTATAATAATAAACCCGAAACTAATTTTATACGTTTGTAAGGATGGCGTAACATAATATTTTTGATTGTGGTTTTGTTTTGGTAGATTCGTTCTGAAATAGCGCGTTCACTGTTCCTTTCGGTTTTTCCAGTGTGAATTTTGGGATTCCCATGGAAATTGTAATTTTCCGGCATGAAAATATCCTATTTCCTCGTAGTTTACAGTAGGTAGATGTTTTGAACATTATTCCGGACTGACAAAAATTTTTTACATTTTAAACAGGATCTTTTACCTGTGTTTACTTGCTTTATTTTACGACTTCATAAGTAGGTATATAGAGTTTGTTTAAAATACTGTGTAATCCAATTAACGAAAGGTTGTGTTAAAGTCACGTCATGTACATTAATTTTCATGCGAGTAACACTAAATATGATCCGATAGTACCTACTCATACGTTGTGCCGCTAATTAATCTATTCTTGTTGACAATGTGTAAATTTGATGACATTAATAACTAATGCGGAGTGTTCGCGCCGCACAAAGCTTTGTTTTACTCACAATACTAGTACCAACATAAATTTTGATATCTAATATTAAATTACGACATGCCTAGTATTGTGTTAGGGAACCTAAGCATACAGATACGATAATAATTTATCAGGTCTCTGTCATCTTGTACTCAAATAGGTAGTATTTTTATTTAGTTTTTGCTCGCGTCTTCACGACCAAATAATAAGTGTATCATAATATTATGTCACTTCCCACTCCCAGTTCTTCAAATTATGTATATGGTTTTTTGATGTCTGTAAAGATTATATGGTTTTTTTTTAAATAAATAAATAAAAATATTGTGAACGCAAATTATTTCGATGTTTTGTTCCGTCGCGACAGTGAAAGAAAGACACATGAACAAAATATACTCCGACTTATGATAGGTTGTGCCGAAATCAATTCTGAAGGCGTATTCTGAATGCGCGTTAAGACAAAAATAATAACTATATAGCTTTAATTTTAGCGGATTGCTATCTTAAACGGTAATTTGAAGGAAAAAAAAACCTAAATTTCAAAGGGTTGCTCGCGAACTAATGTTCATCCTTTCGGATTTCCCTGGGAATTTATCTCGATAAATTTATGTATTATTTTTTGTATATTATAGACATTGCTTACTTTACACATTTATTATTCCTGGGATTATGGGATATAGTCTGTATTATGCGAGTGTTTTAGGTACAATAAAATGATATTATCAATAAAATTGATATTTGAGAGTCTTATAATTAGTTTTGTTGAGGACAAATGTGTTCAATATAAGGCTTCAGGTCCCATCTCGGTGGAGATTCGAGTGAGCCAGCAATTAATATAGCTTCCCGACATCATTTGCTTTAATTTGAAGTTAATAATACAAAGTTGGCGTTTCGCGTAAGGAAATAGCGCGGAGATGCCTCCTAAAGTAAACTGTAAACTGCGTAAGTAGGAGCAAGAAAGTGATTAATTATATCTTATTTAGAATGGAAATACGGCTGCTCTGGGAGTTGATACAGCTATGGAGAGCGGAACGATTTCACAAAGGAGCAATTTTAAACAAACACTCGTTTATGAATATTTACACCAGAGCATAGTATAATGTGATAATGTTTCGGAATTATTTACTGACTGAAATTGACTTTCACAGACATCATTGTTATATCTTTATGCGTATTTACTTTATCTCTCCTAACCTATACCTACCAGGAACGTTACCGAGCGATAACGCTGAGTCTTAACAACTGAGTGTAGACACTGAAATTATGAACGATGGTTGTAAATCTATTACAGGTAAGCACTAACGGCCGCACTCAGAGTTGACTTTAATGATTATTTAGTTAAGTAGTGATTTTTAAAACAAAAATGCCGCAACCTGAGACTTTCAGTAAATTAATGTTAGTTGGCATTTAATGAGATGTAACTTAATTAGTTAAATGCCAATTAACATTAATTTATTAAACTTGTCTGATTGCGGCAGTTTTGTTTTAAAAATCTATATTTAACTAAGTAATCATTAAAGTCGACTCTGAGTGCGGCGGTAATTAGCAGTCGATGATTCAAAATCTAGTGCTAGTAAGTCGTACTTGACCCAAATAGCAATTAAGCTTTTCTTTAAAAATGAAGCAAAAATATTGCTGGGTTTATATTTTGTAAGAAATGATGCTCGTACAAAAGATATTAATAACAGCTGCCAAGAAAATAGCGGCTTCATTAACTATCTTCTCAAATTCATTTTCCTCATACAACAAAACTAGGAGCCGGTTAATAGACTTTTAACAACAAATCATGAATAATTGGTTCAAAATGTCAGAAAGTTGGTAACCAACAAAGAAAAGTAGTAAGTAACATGTTTCGATTATATGTACGTATACTATGCCAGATTTCCCCGGCGTTAATTTCAGATAATCGCAGGAATTCCAGGATAAAAGGACCCCACGTCCTCCTGTGTAAGCCTGACAACGTATAATATAACATGTGGTACAATTAGCTGCAAATATTTATAGGGCTGAAAGGATACGTTATTACAGGATAAGCGAAAAAAATATATTAATTTCGGTAGTTTTTCAGAATATGAGGAAAATAAATTCAATGAAAAAATATTACAATTGCATTTACAAGGTACACAATACATGTAGCTCACTAATACGTCGTATACCTACAAGGCACGCGCCACGCACTCAGCGAGCGGCTGATTAGCTCAATCGAGGTCATTCGATGCGCCTTCACAAGGTGTTTTCTCTTTGATTGATTTATTTTGTATAATTTTTTTTTTTAATCTTTTTTATTTTATGAGCATGTTTATAACGGTATATACCTACTTTTAATCCTGTAAACAATTCCAGTTAATTTTACCACATCTTATATATTATGCAAAATTCTATGCTGATCGACTAAGTAGTCTCTACATTTCCCTTTTGCGAACACTGCATTCGTATTCGACTTAAATCAACACTCACATTTTCCTGGGAAGCTAACCGAGTGTCCATTTGTGAATTAATTAAAAGCAGTAAACCTCGTTCAAAATTTTAGCTTGCCGTATCAACTTTGGAATTTTCGTCTCCATTTAGCTTGTGGTTCGACACAGCGCTTTACCTAATTACATTTTATGTATTCACACGTTGCCAGCAGAATATTTTATTATTTATTTGAATCTAATATCGATGTTGTTAGTTTTTTATTTACTGTTTTAATTTTCTTGTTTATCCCACACAATTTCCTTTTTATTTATTTATTTATTTAACAATTAATGCACACAAGGACAACACTTTTTTCAATTTTTCATACATTTTTTTTAATTTATGTTAATTGTTATTATTTTGTAATTTCTATTTATAATTACGTAATTAATACCAATACCCATAAAAAATCATATCACTGTCATAAAGACGAGCAAAGTTGTGAGAGTAGTAAGCTGTTTCTACCTGTCAGTATAGTGACACTTCATCTCTTCTCTTAAATCTTTCACTTAAAGTCAAACACAATTCCATTTGAAAGGTAGTTATTCTACCTAATATACCATATTGATTTGAATTTGAATAACTCAAGTACTTACGTATGTATAATTCAACGTTTGTTTACAGATGGTATAAGCCACATGACTGTGTGAGAGTAAACAATTCTCATATTTAAGTGAGCAAACGAACCCGATCTCGGGGGAAATTACTACCGATACGAACTTAATATTGAATCTTATATTATTTTTATATTATAATATTTTAACCTATGTAGATATTTTATCATGTGGGGGATAGAAATACCTATGTATTCAATACCTTAAGAAGATAATAAAAAAGGTGATTCTGTCTGCACTTTAGAGAATGTATCTATCGTTATATAACAAAATTCTAATTAAAAGCTAATCTTTAGGTAATTGCCTACGCAATAAGTAACTGAACCAAATGAAGATATTAGTAGGTACAATTCAAAAGGGATCGTTTTAATGATTACTTAATTTTAAGAATAAATATTTTAAAAACAAAAATGTCGCACTCATAGTCGTTGATTAAATTGGTTGATTCATATTAATTGGCATGTAACTAAATTTAACTCAATTAGTTAAATGCTAAGTAACATTAATTTAATTAACGTCTCTGAGTGCGGCATTTTGTTTTTAAAATCTTTATTTAAGATTAAGTAATCATTAAAATGACTCGAAGTGCGGTCGTTACTACCTAAACTAAAGTGTAAAGTACATAATATGTTAGTAAATGAAGCCAGCAATTTACCAAAAACTACGCGGGCGGTCAACTATATGTCCTTTTTTGTAGCTCCTTACAACTTGTAGGTACATGCAAATATTCTTTATGATTACCTAATTGTTGAGTAGTTCAGACGTGAAAGTTTAACAAACAAACTCACATTCGCATTTATAATATTAGTTAGGAGTACTAACATAAATTATTAATCGAACTAGTTGCCATAAACTCTAGGTACATAAACAGTAGCGACGTATGAACTCTATCTATGTAAGTTTGTGTAGTCACCGAGCCCACTGCGAGTGGGTGACCTATATTTATTATTCGCCGTGATTTTTAATCATCCGGTTTTGCCATTAACTTTGCGCAGAAATCCGTATTGCAAATGAGTTGATAGCACGTGAGCGTGAATTTGTAACGAGTTGCGATTGTGTCTTGTTAACAATTAAAACCGATTGCATTTCGTGAAATGAGTCGATTGATTTTAAATTTTTAACACTACTGAGCGAAAACCTGTTTGAATTTAGTAAATAGAGATATAGGATTGTCAAATCAATAATTTTTAATTTAAAAAAGAATTACTAGAATACAAAATACAACAATTTTTAAAAATAATAAGTACCTATGTAATAGAAATGACGCAGGATATCATGCGAGTGGCATACTGCCACCTCGTCACAATACCCCGCTCGCTCTGGAAGGAAAATCCTAAGAGCCCCACGTTGGGTGCCAATTGTCAAATCAATAATTTTGAATAAAAAAAAAATTACAGGAATACAAAATACAACAGTTTAAAAAAATAAAAAGTAATAGAAATGAGGCAGGATATCATAACGAGTGGCATGCAGCCGCCTCGTTACAGGACTATAAAAAACGTGCTTTCGCAAGCATTTAAATGTTTAAAAAGCTACAATTGAACAAGTTCAATTCAACTAGTTGAATTCCTAACTGCGTCACACTATTCGAGCAACTCTCTTTATAAAATTAGTATCGATAAATATTATGTTACAATTTTCTTGGCATATCTACTTCGTATAAAAAGTGAGTTATCAATTTCTTTTGATTTCATTCGAAATTCAATAATAAATTGTATATAATTATGTTTTTTGAAGAAGTTTTTAAAGATGCTTTGCTACTTATTTAGCTAAGGAAATTTATGGCTACCTAACGTAAATTTTTACAAAAAAATTCTTTGGCGAAAATCTAATTGACTCAATAAGTAGGTATTAGGTAAAGGTACTTATTAAATTTGACATACAGTAGAGACGATTCCATTGAGAGATCATACAGAACGTTTTAATTAATGCATCACAGAACCGATTTAATTTGCAAAGCCTTATTTAGATTAAAGTACTTATTTACACAGAATTGAGTTTTGCGAGTGCGACTGGGAATACACAAGCACCGCTAAGTATACAACAAATAAAAATTTGTAAGTGAGTAATGTTAGTGTAATTGATTTTATGCAGTTTCAAAATATTATTGTATGTTATAATGTGAATAGTTTATAATATTATATGAACATGTGCGAGTATATACATACTACCTATACAGGTATGCATATACATACATATGTATGTGTGTGTGTGTATGCACATGTATTGTATGGATGGATATGTGTAATAATAATAATAATAATAAAGTCTATATACCTAGAACACCATTTACTTTTTTACATTTTTTTTTTACTTTTTTTTATTTGCACACGCGAAGTATGTATAGTATGTGTGTATATGAGTATGTATGAATTTTTGTACAATATAGTCGTATATAATTTAAGTTAATGATACATATTATTAAGTATACTTATTTATTCAATCTCTTTCCTATGTATATGTTCCGTTCCGTTCCGTTCCGTTCCGTTCCGTGCCGTGCCGTGCCGTGCCGTGCCGTGCCGTGCCGTGCCGTGCCGTGCCGTGCCGTGCCGTGCCGTGCCGTGCCGTGCCGTGCCGTGCCGTTCCGTTCCGTTCCGTTCCGTTCCGTTCCGTTCCGTTCCGTTCCGTTCCGTTCCGTTCCGTTCCGTTCCGTTCCGTTCCGTTCCGTTCCGTTCCGTTCCGTTCCGTTCCGTTCCGTTCCGTTCCGTTCCGTTCCGTTCCGTTCCGTTCCGTTCCGTTCCGTTCCGTTCCGTTCCGTTCCGTTCCGTTCCGTTCCGTTATGTTATGTTATGTTCTGTTATGTTCTGTTCTGTTCTGTTCTGTTCTGTTCTGTTCTGTTCTGTTCTGTTCTGTTCTGTTCTGTTCTGTTCTGTTCTGTTCTGTTCTGTTCTGTTCTGTTCTGTTCTGTTCTGTTCTGTTCTGTTCTGTTCTGTTCTGTTCTGTTCTGTTCTGTTCTGTTCTGTTCTGTTCTGTTCTGTTCTGTTCTGTTCTGTTCTATTCTATTCTATTCTATTCTATTCTATTCTATTCTATTCTATTCTATTCTATTCTATTCTATTCTATTCTATTCTATTCTATTCTATTCTATTCTATTCTATTCTATTCGACCCGACCCTACCCTACCCTACCCTGCCCTACCCTACCCTACTCTACTCTACCCCACTCTACCCCACTCTACTCTACTCTACTCTACTCTACTCTATTCTATTAAGTACAATAAAAATAAAGCGAACCCTTAATTCTGATTTTTCCCGTACGTATTTATCATTTAAAATTTAAATATCAATATTTAATCTCAAAACTATAGCCAAAGTAGGTAAATATTCCCGGCAATAAGCTTTTGCGTTTCCGAGAAAAATGTACTACTCCCCGTGGTAATTTTTCAGTGTGTTTTGCGTTCAATATTGTGTTTAAAAATATTAAATTCGGGGTTAATTTTCGTTTCATACTTTTTAATGCTCGCACGTTAGGTACGTGTTAGTTTAACATTCTTGGGACGTGTCGCGGAGTGCCGGCGAGAAATGTAATGAGAAACGTAAATTTCCTGCAAAAAATAAATCATCCTGAACATGAACAGGAAAAAGTGAGGTTCGTGCCAGAAGCACCCCGTCCCCGTTGTGATGTGGACGATGCGACGTGATCACACGAAGCAACGGATGGACGCCGGTTGAACGCCGGTTGCCGGCGAACATTATTTAACTACTTATAAAACACTTGAAAAATTGTATTTTATACTCACACACACAAACACAAAAAAAAGTTTCAGTTTATTTAATAGTTTAGTTCTCGCGGTAATTCCAGGATAAATCAAAAATCGTTTTTCTCTGTAGTTTTACCCGCAGTAATTTCGGAATTCTCGCGGTAATTCCAAGTTTAAATAAAAAATCGTTCTTCCCTGTAGATACTCCCGACAACGTGAATGCAAAATTTCATGATGATCGGTTGAGTAGTTAAGCTGGAAAAACGTAACAAACAAATAAGCTGACATTTGCATTTGTAACGATGCACTTATAGGTATATAATAATATGTACTATATAGTTTTTTTTCTTTTTAAATTTTCAACTTCCCGGTTCCCGGAGTCCGAGTAGACAGTGATTTAGTACATAAAATGTGTAGGTATCCATCAGTTAAGACAAGTTAGTATGCGTTTTGTAAGAAAATAATCTAAGTCTAATTGGATACTCATACAGGAATAAAAAATATAATAGTTTTTTTTTATGTCATAGGGGGCAAACGGGCAAGTGGTATACCTGATGGTAAGTGATTACCGCCGCCCGTGGACATCTGCAACACCAGAAGGCATGCCGGTGCGTTGCCGACCTGGAACGGGGATGGGAACTGGCTTTCAAGTGGGTCTGCCGGAACACACCGTTAGGTGCTAGGCGATATATAATCCTTCATCCTAATAATAATATTATAAATGCAAAAGCATGTTTATTTGTTTAACGGTTTTTACGCCTAATTACTCAACCGACCATCGTGAAATGTTGCACAGTGCACACACGTTTAATAATGCTAACGCGGGTAAATCTGCGAGGAACGGCTAGTACCTAGAATAAAATGCAGAATTGGAGATACTTTCTAATGTTTTAGAGTGATGTACAATGTAGGTACATGTAGAATTTTAAACTAGAGGGATGTTTAAAATAATCTATTTTACTTTCAACAATTCAGTTAGCATAGGAGGCATCTAGAGTACTACATACGGCGGGACCCGTCGGAGCGTGCAAACACGAATGCTTTCAAAGTTATTTTTTAAATTAAATTTTTTGCGAATATAAGTCCCGTTGTGTTCGTGACGTGAAAATATTTGCGTGGATTTTGTGAACTGTCAGTGCAGTTCGCGGACGCGCACATGCATAAAGCTACTGTAACGGGTTTGCCTTCCAAATAGTAAATGTAAATTATTTTTAATATGACATGGTTAAAACTCTTCAAGTATTTGTATACGACTCTACTATAATATTATTGATACAATTTTTCACTTGTACTGTAAATTGTACGACGCTATGTGCTGTCTTGTTAGTCTAATTTGAGTCTAAATGTGAAGACCTACTTATAATTAATCTATACATAAAAATTTAAGTGTGCTGCTGGTCTTCCTAGTAAATAAATAAATGAACAAAACTATGTTGGTAAACATGTTTGATGTGTTTGTGAGAATGTTTGTTACGCAATCACGCAGCAGCTAAACAGATTTGGATGAAATTTAACATACAGATAGAATGTATTATATCAACTGATAGATTAACAAATAGAATTTAATGTTTTCATACCGGGTATTCCGAAACTCACGCGGATGAATTTCCGCAACGATTGGATCGATTTTCATGGGACTTTCACTGCTAATTATCTGATGTTATAAGAAGTAAATCAGGCCATTTTGGAGTTCCTGCGGGAATTCAGAAACTCACGCGGGTGACATACAAACAAAAGACTGCAAAAGCGGTAAATACGTAGGCGAAAAGCTATTTATGTTGAAAGCATTCGTTGTTCGTTCTTTAATAATAATAATAGTAAAGAACGAAGACGTCTCTTTCGCTTTTTTATATTTATTTTGTCCAGATTTCGTGAAGCATTAAATTGGGGCTGCGGATGCCCACAGACGTCTCGAATCTCGACTCCAATATCCTTGACTCGAGACCTTTAGGGAGCACCCGCTTCATCTCGGCGGAGTTTGAATAGGTCTATAACACTTATATTCTTTGAGTTTTTTATTTTACTTCTTATTCGGTTATTTTCAAAAGTTCTTAAAAAAAAGGTTCCAAAATTATTTTAGGAAAGATGATTTGATTAACCACTTTGAGGGAAAATTATGCTATTTCAAGACAGATTTTAAACGGTCGTTAGGAGGTAAAGTACAAATACACAAAATTACATAATCACCGTTAGCAACTTGCGTTTATTTTGTGTTATAATTATTTGTGTAGCTTATAAAGAGAAGATAAATGGTGAACCGGCTTCCTTACGACTTTTATGGGTGTTATCCGCAATGGTTGCGTTATTTTTTGTAAAATATAAACTTTTTGTTAGTAAAAATCTGATATATAGGTAGCTATCAAACAAACATAATTTACTGTTATAAAATATGTCTCTATACTCCATTTCGTAGCCTGGAAGAGATCGCTTTATAGTGATATGGCCGCCCTTTGGAGCCCCTTAATAATAAGCTTTTATCGTTGTACCTACTAACGTTGTACCTACTACTTTTATCGTTGTGGTGCTCAAGAAAGTGTTTTTCATTCATTCATTCATAATTGCATGAAACAAATAAATTAAAATAAGTGAAATTAGGGTTAGGTACAAAAACAAAGGAATATATGTTTTATAATATAATTAGATATATGATATATTTCCAGTGATGCTAAATATTTTATTAATCAATGACTATGAATGATTTTTTCGTAAGTCGAGTGCGTTGGTTTTTGACCAACTTATTAGTGGTGTCTCTTCTGATGAATTTATTACAATAGTCTGTAAACACCACAGACAATTATGTAAACACGTTAGAGTGAACATGACTGACGATTGGAATAGTTGCTTTGTCGGCTAAAGTCCTAACCCTTATACATTCAATTCCCAATGGCAAACTTTGCCTGAAAAGCATAGTTTTCGAGATAATAAGTAGTAGGTATATTGACTAGCGCATTGTTTACTCCTTAGAGTCGGCAATTCATCGCGACGCCCACATAAATTCAAAAACATTATCACCGCTAAACAAAAGGTAATTTCTCCTTTATGATCACTAATTTATAGCGTAGGCAGGTGTTACTAGCACATTCTGTCAACTGAACCTTGAGTCACTTCATCTAAGTTATTTATGTGGAAATCTATATTTCAAAAATCTTATTTCATCTAATTCAGTTGAACTGTTAAATAATAAACACGATACTTCACATAAAGTTCCAAGTCTACTCAACATTTACTGGTGCTTTTTAGGTAAGTTGATTTTGACGTTTTTATTTAGGTACAAGATGTTTGTTCTGATATGAACGAATATGAATGAAAAATTATATTATGTTGTATTCGGCTCCAAAACTAACATAAACCACCGTGTAGGTATAACGCATATTTTCTCTAAGTTACGGATTGTACTAACAATACCTACTTGTTGTTTCAGGTGCAAGGTAGGTATTTGGCGTTCCGAGTCTTTAGCTAACATACTTCTAACGCTTCTAACATACCTATACTAGCATTCGAGCAAGAATTTGGAATGTTTCCAGTGAAAACTACGTTTCCGACGGGAACTCTCCACTCCGCATTCCATTCGCATTTGTGTCTACTCATCAGGAAATGTAGTCTTTGTCAAATAATTTTGTAGCGAAATGAAATGCCATATCTTAAATTACCTCTTAGGCGGTCTCATCTGTAGCCAAATGGCAAAAAGCAGAACTCCTATAATCTCGTCTTGTCCGCCCGGCCTTTGTACGCATATCTGACCATTTGTCACAGACATTTTACAGAAAGAGTATTAGGAAAATCATAGAAGAATAAGGGATTGAAAAATGATGACATTTCAGACAGATATGCATGCGCTTCTAAATGTAATAACCACTTTCAACTAAAATTATTATTTCGAATACTTTTACGTATAGGTATCTATACATATAAAATGCTTTGTCCTGAATGACTGACAGATCAACGCACAGCCTAAACCACTGATCGTAGAGACCTGAAACTTGGAGGGTGTTTTCTTTGTATGACGTAGGCATCCAATAAGAAAGGATTTTTGAAAATTCAACCCCCAAGGGGGTGAAAGTTTGTATGGAAGAATTCCGCGGGAACTCCGATACTATCGCGGGTGAAACCGCGTGGAACAGCTAGTTTAATTATACTTAATACAAAAAAAAATACAGTGAAAATCCCTTCACTCTAACGAAACCCCTCATTTTGTGCGGTCCGACACGCTCTTATCCACTTCTTTTTTTCAATTGAATATATTTTAATTCTACGCATTAATCCCTAATTTTAATTCTTAATGGTTATTGGTTAAAATTGAGGTAGAATCAAAATATTCAAAAATTTCAAAATTATTGATTACTTTCACAATATACACTTGTAACTAAATAAATAGCTGGAGCCTCCTTTTAGGCATAGATATATGCCTGTGCCAGGAGACTCCGCTCCTCATAACTAATTTGAGTTTAACATAATACACATTCAGAAAGTACTGATTTTTTACATATTTTGGGTATTCGTTGTTGTATTAATTTGGTAAAACGTGTGTGTGTGTGTGCGTGCGTGTAGAAATACAGTTTATTTCTCAACAAAATCAATTATGACAATATAGAGCTTTAAAACTTGAAGATGATTTTTTCGTATAAAAAGCCTTTTATGTTGAGATCAAATTATGACGTACCTATTCCTTTGAGTCGCATCGTATTTCACTCTAACAAAGCCATCGCCAGGCAATCGGTCCTCAAATGGCTTCATGCTCCACGCTTTTGGAATCGTTAAGCTTTGTATTCTAACTCACCGACCTTCATGCGGCAGTGACCGCCAACGATAATGGTGTCCACATTTGCCATTCTCAGGGTTGCCATTTGTCTGTGTTTCCACGGCTTTGTGCCGGTTTAGCGGTAGTTAGGGGAGCGTCTGGTCAGTTTATTGGGTCTAAAGTAGGATAGGATATAGAAAAAAATGTTTGTAACTTATATACCTGCGCGCGGTTGAAGTTAAACTTTTTTTTCTTTGGCTACAAGTAGAAATAGAAAGTTACTGTCGCGTTTTGTCATCACGATACCTAACCTTCAGTTACCCCTTAGACGCTACATCATTTGTATTATATTTAATAGTATAGAAATCATTCGGTGCAGTAAAGTATATTGTATTGTATCGTATTGTATATTGGAGAATGCTACCAAATATCGTTTTAAAAGCTACTGAAAAAAAAAACTGACCTACTATGCCTGAGCCTGAGTAATAAATAAAGAATAACGTAGATCTATACTCGTATCACAAATGGTATCCTTACTAATATTAAAAATGCGAAAGTGATTTTGTTTGTTTGTTATGCTTTCGCGGCTAAACAGCTTAAAGCGATCACCACAAAATTTTGCGTACACGTTGTCAGGGTACAAAGAAGGACATAGGCTTATCTTATCTTATCTTAAATAATGGGGTGGGCAAGCAAAGCCTCGGCACTTCGACCCTTGGGATCTTTTGTACCATCCCCATCCTGTGCTCCTCCCTCTACTCCCTGAAAACCTCGGCGGCAAAGGCTAGCGTGCAGTGGAGGGGTAAGAGCCTAACGTCCTCTGGTTCTGGATAGGCCATCCCCAGGAGGTCCATTCGTTTACGAGCCAAGGCATCGCACTCGCACATAAGATGTGCCATTGTTTCCACCTCTTCGCCGCACTTCCTGCAGGATGAGTCGCTTGCGAGTTTCATCTTCGTGAGGTGTTCCTTTGTCCCGAAGTGACCTGTAAGCACACCAGTGATTAGGCGGGCCTGATTGCGACTTAGGAGAAGTATGCTACGTGACAGTTTCTCATCTGTTTTGTCGCCGATAAAGCGTTTAGAATGCCTGAGGCCCGTAGTCGACGACCACTCCTGTGAGTGTCTTTTCCGGGCGTTTTCACGAATTGCCTTTTTCACCATGTTTGCAGAGATCCCAACAAATGGCTCTGGTCCAATGAGGGTTTCATCTGATCCTTTCCTTGCCAGTTCATCTGCAAGTTCATTGCCTTGTATACCTACATGACCTGGAACCCAGATTAATCTGACCTTGTTGTTGGCGCCCAATTTGTTCATGGCATGGACGCATTCAAGCACCAACCTTGACTCCACTCTACATGATGTTACAGCTTTTAGCGCAGCTTGGCTATCTGTGAGTATGTAGATGGATTTTCCTTTTGTTTCGTTTTTGATATTTTCTTTAACACAGCTTATTATGGCGTAGGTTTCTGCTTGAAAGACTGTTGCATATCTTCCCATGCTCTGGGAAGATTTATAGTGTTCAGCATATACCCCCGCCCCTGTGCCCGTGCTCGTTTTTGAGCCATCTGTATACCAGATTAGGCTACCCATGTCTGGTTTTCGTATACCTTTTTTCCATTCTTCCCTGGTTGGGATTTTCACCTTGTAGTTCCTTTTGAAAGAGTAGACGGGGTTCATTTTGTCTCTTCCCATGTCCATCAGTCCGTCGATGTCGTTATTGACATCCAATTTCGTATGCGTGGTTTGCGGAATGGATCTATTCCACGCCCCAGCCTCGGCTAGCCGATATAGTGCTTTCCTAGCCTCAGCCTCCACCTCTATGTGTAGTGGTGTGAGGTCCAATAAGATCTCCATTGCCGACGTTGGTGTCGTCTTGAAGGCCCCTGTGATTGAGAGACATGCTAGGCGTTGCACTTTCTTGAGTTCTGCCTTGCACGTTTCCAGTTTAGTCCTTGGCCACCACACGATGCTGCCATACTTGATTATGGGAACCACCATCATCCTGTAGAGCCAGTGGACTACTTTTGGCTTTAGGCCCCATGTACTGCCGTAGGCTCTACGGCACATCCCAAATATTCTTAGAGCCTTTGTCGTGATGTTGTTCACATGTGTTTTAAACGTCAGCTCCTTGTCCAAAGTGACTCCAAGATATTTCACTTCAGTGGACCAGTTTAACTGATTTCCTGACATGGATAAGGTTTTCAGCCCTGTTAAAGTCCTTCTCCTAGTAAATGCCAAGACTGACGTTTTACTTGGACTGACCGATAGTCGGTTTTTTGTACACCATCTCTCAACTCTGTTTAGAGCCTCTTGCATTAGACATGATGTAGTCCCAGGAAATTTTCCATTTACTAGTATTACAATGTCATCTGCATATCCTACCGTATAGTACGGTCCTCTGTTCAGTTCTTTGATAAGTGAGTCTATCACCATACACCATAGGGTGGGTGATAGCACACCTCCTTGTGGACATCCCCTAGTGGTTTTCACACACATTGTCTCTCCTCGTAGATTCGAGTGTATGATTCTGCCCTTTAACATATGGTCGACCCACCGACCAATTGTCCTGTTGATGCCATGCTCACGTACGGCGTCCTTGATAGAGTCGTGAGTTGTTCTGTCGAAGGCTCCTTCAATATCTAGGAAGGCTCCCAGACACAGCTCTTTTTCCTCAATAGCCTTTTCCGCACGACTGACCACATAGTGCAGCGCCGTTTCAGTGGATTTTCCCGACTGGTAAGCACATTGCATCTCATGCAGTTTAGTCCGTTTTAAAGGTCCTGTCCTTACGTATTTGTCTATAAGTTTTTCCATGCATTTTAAAATAAATGATGATAGACTTATAGGCCTGTAAGACCTTGCCTGATCGTAGCTCGGTTTTCCTGGTTTAGGTATATACACTATCTTTACCTGTCGCCATATTTTAGGTATATATCCCAAAGCGATACAGGCCTTGAAAATTCTGCACAATTGCGGCAACAATATTCCTGCACCCTGTTGTAGTAGTATTGGGTATATTCCATCCGGCCCTGGAGATTTGAATGGCTCGAAGCTGAATATTGCCCACTTAACCTTTAGTTCATCTACTACCTTTTTAGCAGTGTTCCAATCTTCTCTACTAGTACGGCGCGATAGCTCGTTAGTGGAGATTGGCTCCTCATTTACTGCCTCTATTTCCTCTGATCCTGGGAAGTGTGTCTTAAACATCACTTTTAGGGTCTCTTTTCCTGTGTCCGTAAGTTCTCCATCATCATCTCGAACAACTGACAATGGATGAACCTTAACTGCAGCCATCGCCTTTGAAAGTCTCATGCTTTCAGGTATTGAACTTATGTTGTCACAATGTTCCCTCCAAGCCTTGCGTTTAGCCTTTCGTACCTCCTTGTTATATTCTGTGAGCAGTCTGTGGTATTCACTAAACTCCTTTGTAGCCATGGCTCTATTAAAAGCTCTACGTGTGGTCTTCTTCAACTTTGAAAGTTTAGTAGACCACCATGGTACCTTCTTTGAGAGGGATTCCTTTTCAGGACAGTTGTTTAACCATGCTCCCATGATAGCCTGATTAACCCTGTCTGCTTCGAACTCCAGATCCACGGTCGAACCTAAGTTCCCGTTAAAGTTTCCCAGTTCCCCCTTTAAGTCCCTTCTGAAGGCGCTCCATTCGGTATTCCTGGGATTCCTTCTGCGTACAGTTGTCCATTCAGCCATGGTGCTGTACCTAAAGCATATGTATCTGTGATCTGAAAGCGAGGTCTCATTAGATACATGCCAATCCATAACCTTGTTAGTTGCATTGCTAGAAGCCAGTGTTATGTCTATTACCTCTCTACGTCTTGAAGTGACGAAGGTCGGCCTGTTTCCGTTATTGAGAATTTGTAAATTAGAACTTACCACGAATTCTAATACTTTTTCTCCTCTTTTGTTGACGTCCGAGCTTCCCCAGACGACATGGTGCGCGTTCGCGTCGCAGCCAATGATGACATGACAGTTACTTTGGCTACCGTACTCGACGAGGTTCCTCAACTTTGGTGTAATTGGTTCCACGTCCTCATATGGAAGATAGGCAGAAGTTATGACCAGTGCTTCCTTTCCTTTACTCCCACCGGTATGGATCTTGATGGTTGTTAGATCCCTGAAGCAAAAATTATGCAAGGGAATTGCATTTATCTCCTTTCGAAGATAAATACAAGTCCTTGCATCCTTAGTGGCACAGAAATAATAGATAATACCTCCCGTGTCACCCAGGCCCTTAACTTCCCCCTTATACAGATAAGGTTCTTGTATCAGGGCGCAGTCATAAATGTTCCTTTTGAGGTCACGCGCCAAAAGGGCCGTGGCCGCCTTACTGTGATGCAAATTAATTTGTACACACCTTAGTTCCTGTTTAGACATCTTCTTCTTTTTTTTTTTTTTTTTTTTTTTTTTTTTTTTTTTTTTTTTTTTTTTTTTTTTCCTCTCTCCTATTCCCCTTGAGCCTCCTCCTCTACCTGGTCCATCCGCTCCGGTGAAGAAGAGGAGCCCGACAAGTCAAGCCCTCCCAGCACGTCGAGCGCGTCATCGGTCCTCACCGACGTAGTAGGCGATGAGACCCGATCACCGCTCGGCATGGAGGGTCCGCCACTCGGGCCCCCCTCATCCACCGGCCGGATGCCTGTAGCGAGGTCCCTCCTTGGTCCTCGTCCCTCCTCTTCCTTTTGGGGCTCCACAGCATCGTCCTCAAGCACTTTGAAGGAGCTCATGTCGATCCCCGTATGGAGGCAGTAGTTCGCCGCCTTGATGACATCCGCGGACGTTTGGTCCATAAGAACAATACGCCTCACGGATGCCTCCTCGACCAGCGTGTCCACCACCTTCCATTCGCTGGTCCTCAGTGTAGGATTGACGCGCTGCAGCATCCTGAGCACCCTGGTGTTGTCGGTGCGGCCCACATTTTTGGTCTTCCACGCCATTTTGACCGGTTTTGGAAGATCCTTGGCCTCGACAACCTTCAGCTTCATGCCCTCCACGACTCTGCCGTTAAGGCATTGCAGCCACCTTACTGCAGCATCACCTTCACACGTGATGTGCACCGCCCCCGCAACTACTATGCCTACGGTGACAGTGGGCATAGGATCGGGGGTGTCCTCCAGGAGATCAAAGATTTCTCCCTGGATGGCACCCAACGATTCCACCCCTATCATCGTAGCCGGGTACAGGACATAGGCTACTTTTTATCCCGAAATTCCGGGAACTCCAAAATTAAACTAAACTACATTTAGTTTTGCATACTACCTAAACGTTGTCAAGAGTAGGTACCGAAAAAAATATAGGGTAGTAAGTACTTTTATCTCCGAATGCGCGGGTCACCAGAAATTAACGCGGGTGAAACCGCAGGGAACAGCTAGTTATAAAATGAGGTTGTTCGACGCGTGTCCCTTTTTAACCGACTTCCAAAAAGGAGGAGGTTCTATGTTCGATTGTATGTATGTTTTTTTTTTTTTTTTTTTTTTTTTTTTTTTTTTATGTATGTTCACCGATTACTCGAAGATGGTTGGACCGATTTGAAAAATTTTTTTTTTGTTTGAAAGGGTATACTCCCAATTAGGTCCCATTGCCACCAAGTCGGGATCTGATGATGGGATCTTGGAGAAATCGAGGGAACTCTTCAAAAATTATAGGCACACCTATAGCGATTTGGGTATTTTTGATAGTAAATCGTTCATTTGCTTTCGAAAAGCATAATTTGAAGAAGTGGAACTGATGATGAAGACCACAGATGGTCATCGGAACAACTCAAAAATAATACGTATTTCACGGGTTCCGATTGAAGCGATTTCGAAAATTGTTTTTTTGTTTGAAAGGGGATACTCCCAAATTGATTCCATTGTCACCAAGTCGAGATCTGATGATGGGATCTCGGAGTAATCGAGGGAACTCTTCAAAAATTATGAGAACAATTATAGCGATTTTTATATTTTTTATAGTAAAACGTTTCTTTGCTTTCGGAAAGCAAAATTTGAAGAAGAGGAACTGATGATGAAGACCACAGATGGTCATCGGAACTACTCAATAATGGGTATTTCACGAGTTCCGAATCGTTAACTTTAATATGGTTTCTAAACAATTTATGCCCGTCACAATGTATATGGTGAAGTGGAACTGATGGTGATGTACTAGGAGAACTCCTCAAAAATTAACGTCCCTGCGTCGGGAAAAGCAATATTTTGTAAAAGGTGATGAGCAGTTGACATTAAGCTATTGTAACTTAGAGAAATTACGAACCAAGTCACTTAAAAGCGAGAAATAAACAAAATTTTAACAAAAAAATTAAAACCGACTTCCAAAAACACAAACAAAAAAACTAAAAATAAAAAGCTAAAAATAACAAAATACCGATTTAATCCAAAAGACAAAAACACACGTAATATTATTATTGGTTTGTGCTACCACTGATCGGTATGAAGTCGGTGACAAGCCAAATATGGAGGGGGAAGATGGGCTAAGTCGACTCCCGCCACCAGCTCTTCGTGAGCAGGACAACCCAAGTGGGCAGACACCAGCGGGCTTGTCACCGAATTCAAACCGATCAGTGGTAGCACAAACCAATAATAATATTACGTGTGTTTTTGTCTTTTGGATTAAATCGGTATTTTGTTATTTTTAGCTTTTTATTTTTAGTTTTTTTGTTTGTGTTTTTGGAAGTCGGTTTTAATTTTTTTGTTAAAATTTTGTTTTTACTATCTCTTCTTTCACACTATACAACATATTTTAATGTGGTTTTCACTGCCATTTAGAGAATTTCTTTGGAAGGTTCAATAAACACAAGTTTTTATCAACAAATCCGGGTTGCAATTTACAAAGCTCTGATACCAACCCTAGTTATACGTTACGCACGGTAAGACCCATTCGATTGAACGTGGTGGCAAAGTGACAATATACCCAAGAATGTGTCTAATAATGGGAAATCACTATGAAACTCCGCAGTACTGGTATACCTCTTCATACTGTGGTATTCCTGTTTTGCCGGCGATTCCGTTTCTGTATTGTCCGTGAAGGAAATTGAAAACGCCTGACTTCATTTCACATAACTAGACAAATTCGTATATTCTACTTGTATATCTTACGCAAAGAAATTTCATTTTTTCGTCAAATCAAATTTTGCTTATGCAAATAAACTTTTTTTTAAAAAGCATTAGCTACATAAATTTATCAACTAATAAGTACAAAGTGGCGTCCAGCTATTTAAAATTCTTGTTTATGTTTTTGGTATTTTGCGTGATTGCGCTTAATACAAACGTACAGACATACAAACGGAAAATTAAAAACGATCGAACATGCCTTCAATTATTTATTTTGCATCCCTTCAGATCACTTTTTAACTATGATTACCAACATAACGAACGCGTAGCTAGTTATAACGCGGGGGTGTCAAACTCCGTAGGTATTGTATACAATACAACCACTTATCAATATAAGATATAAATAAAAATCTTGGTACGCAACCAGTTGCCAAAGAAAATAGGTAAGTATATGTATGCCTATTCTAGTTTTAAAACCAGTTAAGTATTCAAACGATGTTTGAAATATAATGGTTTTATGAAGCAAATATTATAATGAAATCCTAAGCTATATTGTAGCTATTAACTGTCAAGTACTGTAACAAAATGAAAACGAATCTCTCTAATGATGTAATAGGCAGCAAAATTATTACTATATTACACTTGCGATTCGACGGCGCGTTATTAAACACATTTTATTAAGGTCATTAGTATTCGAAACCTAAAATTATGGATATTATAATATTAATAAAAGTCATACAGTTAAATGAAATGGATCCGGTGTAATTTTGCTTTCAAATGTTTTAACGTCTGTGAAAGAAGCTTGGAGAGTTGGTGGGTGGTAACCGTGACAAACAGACGTGTTTGTGGCTACAGATTCCAGCTAGCCGACATTTCGTTTACATTGACCAAATAAGGTTGACTGGCAGAGAATGCATTAAGTCCGCCTTTTGTACCATGATGTGCATAAAGTTTAAATAAATAAATAAAATAATAATAAATAACTGGTCCTCTCGAGAGGACCACTTACCGCATAACTAGCTCTCTATCATGGTTTTAAAACTATTTAAGGCGTCTTGATCATGAACAATCAAAGCTCTCAACAGTCAACGTATTATTATATCGAGGACCTAATAAAGAAAAGATAAAAGGGGGCATGACAGAGTCGATTAAATGATCTGGCGATTCAGAGGTTCGCTTATATACCCACTTGTCAACAGGGGCAATCCAGAATCTTATAATATTACAACCACTCAGCAAATAATCACCACGATGATTACAACTTGTGACACATAATATAGACGTAGGTACTCGACTTTCGAGATCGTTCTGTGCAACTTTTACAACAGAACTTAATATAAAACTTATGAAGTTCCTATTTTCTGTTCCAAATAAAAAAAAAACGTGTCTAGCCAGACGTTAATGTATCTGATAATACTTATAATTAGAGATATAGCAAGATTTTATGTGTCGCCATTTTATTACATTAGATATCGTAGTTTATTTTTATTGTCCACTATAAACCGCACATGGTGGATAATCGAGAGCGCATTTAGCGTCTAAGTAGTTTCGCCTGCTCATAGTCGGCGGTCGTCGTGTGGTAATGACGTTTGCAGCAAAACTTCCGCTGCTAGTTCCTGTCTCACATTGTCTGCTTCTATAAAACTTAGCTATATGGGTATAGGTAAGATCAGATAAAAAATAAGATAAAGTTATATACCTAGGCAGGCAAGCAATTATACACTCATAAACACACAGGCACGAACGCACTCACGCAAACACGCACGTTACCACACAGACTTAAATACAGAACTATTCTGGTTTATAAATCTGGGATTTATCAGACCGACGTGGTGGAAGACTTAGTTTTTTAATAGGTATTGTGATTTCTCTAAATCCATTTGACACTCAAAAAAGTTGTAGTTATGTTTTAATTTTCTCGGAAATGAGAAATTAAAATTTTAAAGACCGCCTCCAACTCAACCTCACGGAAATTCAAACTTTTTGCGTTAGAAATGATAGGTGGGTACGCTAAAGTTGGACCTTAATATTCTATTGTATATATAATTTTCATATAAGTAATATAATTTCGTCTTTACGTCTACGTATCTATATCAAATAAAATGATCATTAATCTACGTATCGAAAAAAAGAAGAAACGTCAGCTTCAATTTGCGGTGAGGCAGCCTTGGTAATGGTCCATTAGATGTGATTTTCCCCAACAAGACCCACGGTAGGAGCGCGATAGTGTTTTGCTATTTTCGGTTGCCGTTTTATTTGCTCAATATTCTCAATTACGGACCATAAACGCGTTTTTTTTCTATCGTAATCTTTTACTACGCCGTAGTTCATAAAATATCAGGTTGAGGAGTATGATCAAAGTTGGCTTTTAAACGAACTTCATTTTGATTATTTTCTCACACTACAACCACTTTTTATTTATTTTTTCGTTCTAATATAAAGCTACTGCTCCACCTGCGTGTTAACGCGTACATTAGTGCGCTAATTTAGGCATTACGTAGATGTGGCCAACATTTTAACGGGTTAACTTCCTAACATTACCATCAACGTTAACGTTAGACTTTAACATCAACGTTAACGTTAACGCAGGTGGAGCAGTAGCATAACAGTTCGTTCGATCCCGCAAATGTAATTTTTTTTTTTTCAACAGAACAGGTACCTGCGAATAAAAAGAAAAATGAATTTTTTAGGTCTCAAATTGAACTGGGAAATATGAGTGATATGCTGTGGTGACACGTTTATTAGATCCTTAAAAGAAAACCAAATTTTAACCTTTTTTGTTAAGCTCCCATCATGTTGGAGCAAAAATTGGGACATTCATTGCACCCACTCAAAAGTTGATAGCGTTAACGTTTCACTTGTTCTGCATCATCAACGCATCAGTGAGATATCAACGCTGAAACTATATAAATTATATGATAATCCTAACTATCCTAACTAATATTATAAATAGGAAAGATTTGATTTTTTGTTTGTTTGTTACGATTTAACTCAAAAACTACTGGACCGATTTCAAAAATTCTTTCACCATTAGAAAGCTACATTATCCCTGAGTAATATAGGCTTTATTATAATCCAGAATTCTCGTGGGAACTACAAAATTAACGCGGGTGAAACCGCGGGGAATAGCTAGTCTATACTTCTATTCTAATATTAAAAAGAGGAAAGATTTGATTTTTTGTTTGTTTGTAACCATTTAACTCAAAAACTACTGTACCGATTTCAAAAATTCTTTCACTATTAGAAGGCTACATTATCCCTAAATAACATAGGCTATATTTTAATCCGGAATTCCCGCCGGAACTAAGGAATTAACGTGGGTGAAACCGCAGGGAACAGTTAGTATTATATAAATGCGAAAGTAAGTTTGTTTGTTTGTTACGCTTTCACGGCTTAATGGCTCAACCGATCACCACGAAATTTTGCATACACGTTGTCGGGGGTACAGAGAGAAGGACATAGGGTAGGTACTTGAGGAACTAGAGGAACTCCGACATTACCGCGGGTGGAACCGCGCGGAACATCTAGTGATGATATAAATTAGAACATAAACTTGGTGCGTACGTGCTTTTAACTTTATTTAAATTATTTCCTCAATAATAGCGAACCCTTTTAAAGAGCTCGTTTTTCAAGGCGCGCGGCGCGGCGGCGTCGCGTCGGCTCTAAATACTGTTTTCAAGCTCTTTGTGTGAGAGACGCTTCATTAACAGCATTTGTTTCAGCTGTTATAAGTATATACATGCCAGCTTGCACGCTACTTAGTTATGCACAAACTTTAAGCTCTAAAAGCTCTCACGACAAAATTTAATTTTACAAATCAACAGCTTAGTGTTGCGAAAGTGTAAAACAAATTAATGCTGCAAACAAAATTATTGTTTAATAATTGTTCTATTTAGTTATTTACTTGCTGCGTAGTTAAACTAGAAAGTCGGCTGAAATTTAAATTTAGAGAATTGAATATAATAATAGTAGATTATACCCTTTCTCTGACAACTTTTACTGTCAATTAACATTTAGAAACGATAACAAGGTAGTATTTTTGTTCAAATGCAGAGATAAAGAAAATACTAACGGGCTTGTCAACCAAATTTTAGTTTTCAGGCGGTCTTGTAGATGAATAAAAAAATATTGGATACGTAGGTATTTTTTTTTTTACGTAAAGAAACAATAACGGAGATACTTTAAGTCGAAATGTCGCGTGACGTCACGCCGTGATACTTGTTCATAGCACGTTATGACGTCAAGAGCCTCACTCCTGAACTTTAATACGTTTTATCTTAGTAGTTTTTCAATAATTTCAAAAAGAAAAAATACGGGTCTATTATTTTTTTATTATCTAATTGACGGACCAAATAGAATTTTGATTTTTATACCCCGGAAACTATATAAACATATTGTAGAGATTTTTTTTTATAACACCTAGTGATTTTGGATTTTTTAAGAAATTTATAATTACAGGTATCTATAGCTAACTTGAAATAGACACTACAAAATCTAAAGAAAAACTATATTGGTACCTACGTAACGTCATTTCTTGTTTACTACAATCTACGACATTGGAGGCTAGGTAGGTACTGCTATCAAAAGGGACTCTCGAGCAACTCCCTGTATTTACCGTGGAATTAATTGTGTTATTATTTTGCACAGAGGACGGAAAATTACAGACTACGAGTATTCAGTTCCGTACCAATGTGTATTTTGTTTGTTTACTGTTGTTGTTGTGTCACTGAAATTGCATTGTAAAATATATTTTCATTACTCATGCTCGGAAAGTAGGTCTGAAGTTGCCTGAGAAGCGGGTTGAAAGTAGCTCTTTTCAGCCCTAGGGAGAATCGCTTTCAACTGACAACTGTCAAATTATTTAAAAAAAACTAGGTCTATTTTCACATTTCTATTGAACCATGTTCCAACTTTCTATACAGCCAGCGCCATGTAAAATTGAAATAACGTAAAGTTTAAGTAGGTATTAATTAAAATAAAATTCACTCATTTTTTCTTAAGCTAATTAATTAATTAAAATATAAATAATATTATTTTATTTTCTTTGATTAATACTTAATAATTAAAGAAAATATTTTTTTAGATGACTTTATTATAATTTAGGTCGCCACAATGTAAATAAAAAATACTGGCTGAATAGCTAGCCGGCCAAAGAAAAAGAAATAGGTGGGAAAGCGTCAAGCGACTATCCAATCTTCACTCATTTTTTCTTTAGCTAATTCCTATTTTTATTTTGACTTTCCTTGCATTCGTAATGAAAAGCACAGTGTTACCCTCGGGAGAAAGTAACTTATTTAGTGCCTCGAACTATTGGCGCCCTCGCTACGCTCGGGCGCCAAACCCCGTCTCGGCACTAAATGAGTTACTTTCACCCCTTGGATAACAATGTACTATTTTTCTATTGATTAACAAACTAAGGGGTTGACCACAGCTCAGTTGATTTTATGTTTTAGTGTGGTCGAAAATTCTAATCATACTTCGTCTGTAATAGGAGCTAGCTTTCACACTGGAATCAAAACCAAAATACACCGTTAAACGTTTGAACTTTGAACCATGTTTGACCTTATACGGGTTACCTTCGATTGATCTTATATTTATAAACATGAAAAAAAAGACTTATATGTAATCCATTCTCATTTTATAAATACAAAAGTAAATCTGTCCATATGTCTGTTACCTTTTCACGCCCTAATTACTGAGCCGATCATCATTAAATTTTGACACACATTGTCAGGGGGAAAGGCCATGGTACTTTGCTTTGATATAGTATTTTTATCTAGGAATTACCGCGGAAATTTCGTAATGAATAAGTACGGATGAAACCGTGATAAACAGCTAGTTTTCAATATAATACCATTTATACCTAGTGCCTACCAACACTAAGCATATAGTTTCTCGAAAATGACTTTATCTTTTATTACTGTCAAAAGCATTGAACGTTTTAATTTCTCCCTTGAGAGGTTTCACGTTTGGACATTTTCGTAGTGTCTGACAAGGGTCTGGGTCTGTGGAATAACGACAGGTTATTTTGTAGTCGCGCCGGGCGCTCTCCTGTCGCAGGCTTAGACGTGTCCACTCAAACGCCGGATGTCAACTAATGTAACGCTACCACGGACGCTATGTATCGACAGTGTTATCAAAAATTTATGACTCGTTCAAGAAAATGATATTTACAAACTCGGCACGTAGCTTCTAACTTAGTTCGAGTATTTTGTGAACTGAAACAGATCTTTATTTATTTAGGCATAGAGACCCGACAACTTTTGTGAAGTATACCTATACTCGTATTGTATTCATAGCATCGAATATTATTTTTGTTTTATTTATGTCGAGTAAAATAGAATTTTACTTACAACTTATACGATACTAATAAAAAAGTAGGTTTATACCTTATAAGGTACATAAGTAGGAACCTACGCTTCTTTAAAACTTACGGTTTAAGAAATTTATTTCTTATAAGAATAATAAATTATTTCTTAAGCCGTAAAATTTATTGGTATGAGCCTTTTGCGCGACCAAAAACTAAACAAAAACAGAAATACAAAACAGAATACTTAGTGTCTAGACTAAATTAAATTAACGAAAGTGTATTTTGCGGATTTCCTTTTTCTTTATTTATTTTAGTGTTCATTATGCAACTTGGGCAAGAGCCCATTAAACCGTTATGCAGAAGTAATTCTCCGCTAATATATATAATCCGTAGGTGCTCTTTTATGCAAGTCGCCCTAACAATCGGATGTTAACATTTTATAGTCGCGATAATACGACCCACAACAATAAAACTTTTAGCTCAACTCCATCCGCTGGACCACGAATTGTAAAAACTATAACAACAAATCACCCCTGCTAATTTCTGTTAAACTTGAATTGAAAAATAAGACATTTTTACAATAGTAAGGATTATTTAATTCTTGCTGTTATATGTATAAGTGAGACTTTGAGTTTATTTTGTTTGTTTGTTACGCTTTTAAGTGTATAACCGATTATCATGAATGATCACCTTTTCATGTTGGAATTCCCGCGGCAACTCCGAAATTAACGCGAGTGAAACCGCGAAGCAAAATCTGTAATAAATAACCTCATTGTAGTAACGATGTAGGTATACGTAACTTTAGATAACTTATTTGAATAAATTTGCTTTAAAGATCATCTATATATACAGGATGTCCCGTAAATCGGCGTCAAGCTAAAATAAATAATCTTTAAAATTTATGATTTACACCCTGCAACGGTTCTTTAACTCCTGTTGCTACAAATCTTAACTTTTATTCAATTTTCTTCTTATTGTGTAATCCCGAATAGTGTTGCTGAAAACTATTGCTAAAAATTTAAGTTTTTTCCAATGAAGTTTTCAAAATTTATTGCTTTCGTCAGTTTTTAATGACTGTTCTTTTTTTTAAATAGTCATAGCAAAGACTTTTATATTTTTCGGTTAACAGCTGTTATGACTTAGCCTATCACCTGGTTCTGGCTTGACGTCGATTTACGGGACACCCTGTTATAAAAATGAATCCCTATTTCCGTTGGTCGCGCAGCATCATTGCGGCATTTCGCAATTTTTTTTTTTGTGTTTGCATAGTAAGGAGAAGGTTCTTATGAATGAAGTTTGGAGTTCCTGCGCTAATTCTGAAACTCACGCGGGTTAATCTCCGAAACGGTTGAACCGATTATGACGCTGATGTTATAAGAAGTAAATTAGGCTAGGTACCTTGGAATTCCGAACTGAAACCGTGGGGCAGATATATACGTATTTCGAAGTGAATGTAGTACTATATAAATATATATACTCAACTAGGTAGGTATAACTAAATATTATAAACGCCTTTTATTTATGACCTCAATGTGTTCCCGATTGTAACTCGAAAGATGTGTGCAATCTCCAAATTGAATTTCATTGGAAAGATCCGACCGGAGATTGTGCAAAGTCCCCGGGGCGGGATTTGGTGGAATACTTTAACTGGTAACTGGCTTATACTCCGCGATTGCGTGCGATACGCAAATCCCATGATTGTCTTCGAAACAATATCAGATGGCTTTATACAATACTTATATCGATAGATTCCACATTGTTTTTTTATTCGTAAACATATAATATACCTAACTACTTAATGTGAATATTGGACGTGAAGGAATTTTATATCGCTGTTAACTTTTTCCCGCAACTTCGCTCGCGTTAATGTAGATTTTTTAGTTTGTTTGTTTGTTACGTTTTCACGCCTCAACGTCGCAACCGATCGTCATAAAATTTTACATACACGTTGACAGGGGCACATAGAAGGACATAGGGTACTTTTTATCCCGGGATTCCAGCGGGAACTCCGAAATCACCGCGGGTGAAACTACAGGGAAATAAATTTGAATGCGTAATATGAATCAATACCTATACGTATCTATTTACAACAAAAAAATAATCATTACATTACATTAAATGCCAATGAGAGTTTGTTTGTTTGTTTGCTACGCTTCCACGCTACGCTTCAGGGTTAGGTACAGAGAAGGAACCAGGAACTCTGAAATTAATGCAGGTGAAACCACGGGGAACAGCTAGTAGAACAACCTTCTTCTTCGTCGGTACGCTCTTAGCAGAGCGGTCGTGGTCCTCACGAAGTTGTAACATTGTGGGCGGATGTTACGTGCCTCATGATGCCTCGCCACTCTTCCCGGTCAGATTATGTTCTGGTGCATTCGTGTAGCCGCCTGCCCACAGCTGCCTTAACCTGGTCTGTCCATCGCAGTATAACAATACAACGATAATATTATATCAGTTGTCTGGTTAAAATTATAAATACATACAACGTGTTAATGAATTAACTGAAAACTAGAAAGTAGTTTGCTCAGAATCGACTTCCGAATCGATCGCACCACGCTTTAATATAGGTTTTATTTTTTCTTATACTTGCTCATGTCTAAATGATTTATAACACACTAGTTGTGCCCCGCGGTTTCACCCGCGTTAATTTCAGAGTTCCCGCAGGAATTCCGGGATAAAAAGTACCATATGTGTTAATCTGATGTATAAGCTATATTATTGTATTTCATTTAAATCCATCCAGTAGTTTTGGCGTGAAAGAGTAACAAACATCCATCCATCCATCCATCCATCCATACATACATACTTACAAACTTTCGTAATATTAGACATTATTTGGCGCGTAAATTAAAATCGAATTGGTCATTGACACGTAGGTGCGGGCGTAGCGCTTGAAATTTCGTAGATATCACCTCCATGCTAATGTTGAATAACTTATTAATTTTTTCGACAAAATTTATATTTTAGTCACATTATATTTTAATTTTTTTTAATGGGCTATATCAGGATTGTATATTTAGTTAGAAGTAAATTCAGATTAGTTGCCTGTAAATGTATTAATTACGGAGAAACTCGACGCTCGTGTGCCAGGTGTGTAACCATGCGTGCAAAAGTTGGTAAACAGTACCTGTCGACGGTGTTTAATGTTCATGTACCATTGCTGGTTTACGATCGCAACCAAAATTCAGCGAGTGTTATTCCCTCTATTACATTATTCATCGCGTAGGCTCGGTCGAGGTCTCAGCGCGCCTGAATAATGGCCTTAAACAATACGAGTACCCCTCGGACGGCTCCGGGATTATTGAATGTTGAGTGTTCTCTTCTGCCTTACATCATTCGTACCGACGTTATAAACTTTTCACCTCACTAGCAAAGTAGGCACAGTGTCATCCAACTAATAGCTAAACTAATATTTTAAGGGTGAAGATTAGATTTTTTTGTTTTGTTTGTTACGATTTAACTCAAAAACTACTGAATCGATTTCAAACATTCTTTCACCATTAATGCTACGTTATCCCTGAATAGGGTGGACTATATAAATGAGTCACTGTTACTTGATAAATAAACTATTCTATTCTATTCTTCTATATTGTAACCCGGCATTTACGCCATTATTTACGCCGGCATTAACTGACACAACATTATATGCTTTCTTATATGCTTTCTTTATGTACCTAAATATACTCAATACGCAGTAATCATCTAGACTCAGGGTAAACACATATAGGATTGAATCAGTGACACCTGACGGGCAAGGTCCCGGTCAGGCGGTCACCGGTCACCAGTAGTGACCGAGAGTGCTGTCAGCTTGGTTAACATATTTTGGTAGGTAACGAATCGGTTTTTTTCCGGCAACTTTTATAGACTTTTTTTATTATTTTATTTTTCCCACCTAGACTTCTCTTATAATTTACAGAAGTGGCGACATTATTATATTTTCTTTTGAAATGTTAATTCTTAAATAAATTATTTGAAATTTATGTTCCAAATAAAAAAAATTATTTATTATTTATCTCGAAAGTCTTATAAATTTCGTCGCTTTTTTAACCAACAGATTATATGTTATTCACGGTTTTCATTTGAATTTTTGGTAAATTCCAAGAATGATATCAGTGCTCTGTTAAATATTTCAGAGAAGAAATTCGTTTCATACGTTTTAATTGGAAACGCTTAAGTGATGTTGTGAGAAAAATCTTAATGGTTTAGTACCTGATGCTTTTATACTTTTTACAGTTTGATTAGCAAAGAGGCAAGTGGTCATCACCAATCCACCATTATCAACCGAGCAACCTGAGCCCACTCGATCATTTAGTTTGATCACCACTTATATAGCTACTAGCTGTCCCCCGCGGTATCACCCGCGGTAATTTCGGAGTTTCCGCGGGAATTCCAGGATAAACTATACATATAAAGTAAACCTTCCTCTTGAATCACTCTATCTATTAAAAAAACACCAAAATCCGTCGAGTTTTAAAGACCATACATAGTGACAGACAGACAGAGGGAAGCGACGGGTTTTATAACTACTGTGTAGTGATTTGCTTATAGTCGAGTTGTTTGGTACCTATACTTACAAGTTCTGAAAGTATTCTCCAACGACGCTTCTTTTACACTAATTTACATTTATATTACTCGAATGAGTTTACCTACTTCACGTGTTTTTGCATAATATGAAACTACAACACGTTGAAATTTTGCCTATGATGCAACGTAGGTAATCTAAATTTTCTCTGCAGCAATAGCAGCAGGTATATATATTGTAATAGACTAGCTACTGTCCTGCGCTTTTATTCGCGTCATACTTCGGAGTTCTTTTGAGAACTCGTTGTATCAGGATGAAACTATAGGTAGGCACGTCTGCCTCGGAAACTTTTTGTTTTGGGGAAGTGAGTATCACATTACTCAGTTATGATATCGCTTCCTATTGTTAAAAGAATTTCAGAGGATATAGTAGTTTCAGAGATTACTTAGGTCTATGTCCTATATCCTATTCTTGGATCTAACATAACCTGCACAAATATCATGCGAAATCTTTTACTAGGTAATAATCAGAACAAAAAATAGGTATTTATATCATATTTTAATATTCGTGGCATGAAATATCTCAGTTCAAAACAATTTATAATAGTTGTTTCGATATCACAGATAGGGACTTCGATTTTATTTATATGTTAATTAACAGTTTATTTATTTATTTATTCTTTATCGCACAGTATGTACAAATGGCGAACTTAATGCCTTGCGGCATTCTCTACCAGTTAACCATTGGGTAGACAGAAATATAGAAGATGGGGTGTGCAAACAAAACAATAACTAATATACCTACTCAATACTAGATACTATTGATTAATAACTAAAACATAAAGACGCAATTTATTCACAATACATACTATAATACATACATACCTACATAGTTACATACATACCATATATACATACATACCTTAACAATCAAGTTAATAGACGAAATTATTGTTTATTTATTCCATTAGGTACTTCTCTTCAATTAATTTTTTTTTATGATATCTATGTAGTTGTTTACCTCAGATAAGCACCTAATTAAAAAATAAATAATATTATTTATTAAAGTGAGTAGGTATGAATTTTATCATTTAACGTAAATTAATATTTCTTCAAAGTCGTAGTATTTTAGTTTAAAGATAAAAAATCCTACTGAAGCTGATGTTAACTCTTGATCATTTATCATTCATCTGCATTGGCTAACTCGGTGTATATTATTGAATTTCCAACAGCGTTCCAGGTCGATAAATTGGTTGGTTTAACTCGTAGAGCTAAAAACAACTCTGAATCTCGGGCGAACGTTAAGATTCAGTGCCACTCTTACATTATTCATTCGGCGCATTCATAACTTTCCCAAGAATATGGCCCACTGGCACACGCAGTACTGGAAAAATATCTCTTTAACAACCACTCTCGTCACAATTATTATTTCATATCTCGCTTTTTATTACTCAGCAACAGTAGGTGGGTATTACTTGAAATCTCCATGCCATCAAAAATGTTGATGCGTACCTACACGTTTTTAACCGACTTCCAAAAAGGAAAAGGTTCTATGTTCGATTGTACGTATGTTTTTTTTTTCTTTTTTTTATGTATGTTCACCGATTACTCGAAGACGGTTGGACCGATTTGAAAAATTCTTTTTTGTATGAAAGGGTATACTCCCAATTAGGTCCCATTGCCACCAAGTCGGGATCTGATGATGGGATCTTGGAGAAATTGCGGGAACTCTTCAAAAATTATAGGCGCACCTATAGTGATTTGGGTATTTTTTATAGTAAATCATTCATTTGCTTTTGAGAAGCATAATTTGAAGAAGTGGAACTGATGATGAAGACCACAGATATCATCGGAACTACTTACTCAACAATAATACGTATTTCACGGGTTTCGATTGGAGCGATTTCAAAATTGTTTTTTTGTTTGAAAGGGAATACTCCCAAATTGATTCCATTGTCACCAAGTCGAGATCTGATGATAGGATCTTGGAGTAATCGAGGGAATTCTTCAAAAATCATATGTACACCTATAGCGATTTTTGTATTTTTTTATAGTAAATCGTTTATTTACTTTCGGAAAGCAAAATTTGAAGAAGTGGAACTGATGATAAAGACCACAGATGGTCATCGGAACTACTCAACAAAGGTATTTCACGGTTTGCGATTCGTTAACTTTAATATGGTTTCTGAACAATTTATGCTCGTCACAATGTATATGGTGAATTGGAACTGATGGTGATGTAATAGGAGAACTCCTCAACAATTAACGTCCCTTCGTCGGGAAAAGCAATATTTTGTAAAAGTTGATGAACAGTTGACATTAGGCTATTGTAACTTAGAGAAATTACCAAGGAGGATGAAATTACGAACTAAGTCACTTAAAAGCGAGAAATAAACAAAATTGTAGCAAAAAAATTAAAACCGACTTCCAAAAACAAAATACTAAAAAAATAAAAATATAAAAATATCGATTTAATCCAAAAGACAAAAACACACGTAATATTATTATTGGTTTGTGCTACCGTTAATCGATATGAAGTCGTTGACAAGCTAAATATGGAGGGGGTAGATGGGCTAAGTCGACTCCCGCCACCAGCTCTTTGTGAGCAGAACAACCCAAGTGGGCACACACCAGCGGGCTTGTCACCGAATTCAAACCGATCAGTGGTAGCACAAACCAATAATAATATTATGTGTGTTTTTGTCTTTTGGATTAAATCGGACATAGGGTAGGTACTTTTAATCCAGGTATTCCCGCAAAAACAGCAAAACAAAACGTAAAATATTATAATGCAATTTTGAGCAATTACGTATTTTTTTATTTAAACTTTTTGCCCAAGATGGTACAAAATACTTAATGCCATTGTGGCATTCTCTGCCAGTCAACCTTCAAGACTTGCAGAAAGTGCGCTTGGTGGCGCATCTTATTGCGCTGATTAATTATTATAATATTTTAAAGACGATGATTTAACTCCTATTTAGAAGATAATGTTGGTTAACCTTCGACTTGAACGAACGTCAAGACTTATATTACGTCACTTTGTGACATTTCACGGTTTTATTTTGGTAATATGGGTTCAAAATAGCGCCATAGCGCCATAGTTGTTTGTTTAAACGTGCGTCACGTGCAATGAAGCCCAATATTAAGTACCTACTCTATATGTATACCTTCACTTTTAAAAATGAGTGACCTAGGTACTTAGATATATAATATATGTGCCATCTTTTATTAATTACTAGCTGTGCCCCGCGGTTACACCCGCGGTAATTTTGGAGATTCCGTGGGAATCCCGGGATAAAAAGTACCCTATGTCCTTCTCTGTACTCCTGACAACGTGCATGCCAAATTACATCTAAATCCGTTCAGCCGTTTTTGTGTGATTGAGTAACAAACAAACAAACATCCACACTTTCAAATTTATAATATTAGTAGGATTATTATTTTTAGTTTTTACTAAGCTGTTCGCTGAAGGTTCATTATTAACAAAACTGAATAAGGCAATTTTGGCAAAACTGTAATGAAAATTCTATTAATTCAAATAATAAACTAACAACTGTACGAGTATTTTGAAATGCGTGATCCCATTAAAAACTGGATGCAATTTGAAATAATATATTCTCGCGGAATGCCGCTCGTTTATAAACCGAGCTATATGTACTTGTTTAGTTTACATGTGAAGTATCGTTGCAGTGAATATCGAATAGCAAGCATCACTGCACCCTCGTTTGCCTGCCATTGAAAAGATATCTTCAACGTGCCACGTATAGCTATGCACACTTGATTTATATTTTTATTCATTTGACGTCAGCTCTTATAATATGTTTTCAAAAATGAGGCAAAATGAAATGTCGTCTATAGTCTATGATATGTGGGCCATCAAGCATCTGATGGTTTTGATACGTACCTATACTTATTATAAAAACTTTTTTTAGACTAATATTGAAAAGAGGTTTTTGAGCTCGTCTTTTTGAAGCCTACAAATTCAGAGTGAGATAGCATTTCATTTATGTTAGTGCTTAGTTATAAGAAGTGCTGTGAAAGATTTTTCTTCCAGCATCACACAACATTACCCACTTACGAAGAGCGGAGTGATAGTAGGATAATTAATTACAACCTACTTTTTTCCATAAAGAGAATTTTGTGGTTCATAGAGCGCTTTGTAGATAAAGATAACTCTTTTAATCCTACTTTCCTTTCTTGCTTATTTGTTACGCTTTCACGCCTTATTACTCAACCAATCATCGTGAAATTTTCAGCAGTCAGAAAAGTATATAGGGTGCTTTTTATCCCGGGATTCCCGCGGGAACGCCAAAACCACGGGGAACGCTAAGGCACCTATAGATTAAGTAAACAAGTAATAAAACCATTTCACAAAAAAAAATAGCAATAAAAAGTCTTGTTGCCCAACTCTTTGTGGAAGTGATTTATTCCATCGAAAGCAAATCCACTTAAATGTTCACAAATCTTTAACGGGGAGCGCAGGTAAACATAAACAAAAAGCCATTTGAAACAAGATAGGTATCCGCTGCCTGTGATTAAGTTCCAGTAAACGAAATCCCAACCTATTTCTAGAAGGAAAAAAGATAATAATATTATAATACAAAAAATAATACATTTCTATCCTGTTTTGAAACTATCTACGCAACCCTGGTTTCGATAACGGCTGAAGGGGAACCCACAGCAAATGGGTTCATTTTTCATAAAATATTAACTCAGAGTTTTTTGGGAAAATGCGTCGGATCCGTATTTTATTTTTGTGTAGATTGAAAATACCTAAAAGTGAACTTTGTTTTGTTATAATTTAATTTTTTTATTGTGTTCACGCAGTTATGTTTTTATGTGTGTGAATGATGCGTTGGTATCTGTCAACAGCCCTTTCTCTAAAAGTAACTTATCTATTAGGTATTTACCTATAAAAATCCACATTTCTATAATTATTATTTGGAACATAAAATAAACAGTAGTACGTATAATAGTTTAGATAGTTTTTTAATAAAACTACATAAATAAGAAGCTAAAAATGTTAATGCATTTTGTGCAGAGATGTTAAATATATAGATAGATAACTCTTTTTCGCACACCAAACAATGTAATTTAAGACTAGAAGCATGTTGACTTAAAACGCCTACACTTATTTTTCTGTTTTTGGTAATATATTTTACTTTTTGGTTGCAATTTAAAGAATTTAAATCTCTGAACCAAAATTTAATATGCCTCTAATTTCTGCCTTTTTAGTATATTTTTGCTTCCAATAACTGATATGGAAATCCATCCAAACATTTTCTACTTAGTTTTACATGCAGTTGTAACAAAAAACTTCTATTTTTCATTTTGAGTCTAATAGATTCTAATAATGGCGTAGACACTAGCTACGTTGCAGGTCTCTGCGTAGTGCGTAGTTTCTGCTCTACCGCGTAGCTGCTACATTCAGGCGTAGCTACTATGTAGCGGCAAAAAATAAATATATTTTTTACTAGCTGTGCCCCGCGGTTTCACCCGCGGTAATTTCGGAGTTCCCGCGGGAATTCCAGGATAAAAAGTACCCTATGTCCTACTCTGTACCCCTGACAACGTGCATGCCAAATTTAATCTATATCCGTTCAGCCGTTTTTGCGTGTTTGAGTAACAAACACCCACACTTTCACATTTATAATATTAGTAGGATTATTAGAATAGTTCCGCTACATTAATATCGCAAAATATTCATTTAATATTATGAATGCAAAATTGAGTTTGTTACGTTTTCATGCCTTCACGGCTCAACCAATCATCATGGAAGCATACACGTTTTCAGGGGAGGAGGACATAGAGTATTTTTTATCCCGGAGTTTCTACGGGAACTCCAAAATTAACGCGGATGAAACTACATACATAAAATTTTGCATCATACTACACGTTGTCAAGGTTAGATACAGATAAAATACATTCTGATACTCGCGGGATCTCCAAAATGGACGCGGGTGAAACCGCGGGAAACAGCTAAATTGATAAATAAATAATACAGAGGCAAAGAGTTATTGCGCTAAAACATTTTTGCTTCTCGTCGTGGCAAATAACAGCATCAGTAAATATTAGTTTCAAATTTAATATGTAGCACTTAAAAAAGATTCCAACTGTATGAAATTTAAAATTTATTGCGTGAAGATAAGGCTTTTGTGGTGAATTATGAAAAGATTTACTCTACAGAGCACCCCTGTACTATACGTGATACTTCACACCGCAGAGCTGTTGTTCAATTTACATTTTTATTATACACTCTTGCTGCGTTGCAGGAGTGCGATATCTGTTGGAACACAAAATAAGTTATTCAACCAGTCAGCTAGCTCAATTCAATTTACAAGTGCAATTAAACTTGTTCATTCGAGTAATTATACACTTCGTTCTTTGTCAGATATCTCGGTCCATTATCTATTAAAATAGAAACCGTTGTGCAGTAATTTCTTTGCTTGTTAGATTTTTTCTTATCTTTGCTATCTTCTAAATATGTATATAAAATCCTTTGTCCTGAATGACTGATGGATCAACGCACAGCCTAAACCGCTGATCGTAGAGACCTGAAACTTGGAGGGTGTATTCTTTGTATGACGTAGGCATCCGATAAGAAAGGATTTTTGAAATTTCAACCCCTAAGGGGATGAAAAAGGGTTGCAAAGTTTGTATGGAACAATGCCGCGGGACCTTCGAAATCATCGCGGGTGAAACCGCGCGGGACAGCTAGTCAAATATAAATGCGAAAGTTTGTTAAATGTTTGTTTGTTACGCTTTCACGCCTTAATGGCCCAACCGATCTTCATAAAAGTTTGCACATACGTCATCAGGGGTACAGAAAAGGGCCTATGCCCATCCGCTTGTGGGAATTCCGGGGTTAAACCTTTGTTTAACCCCGGAATTCCCACAAGATCTCCGAAATTAACGTGGGTGAAACCACACGCAACAGCTAGTTACTATTAAACTAATATATTTTTATTATTCATGGTAATTAATACCTATAACACCGACCACCGTCAAAATCTGTGCCTAAATCTTTTTCCGGCTGAATTTAGATTCTAGAATGCACGAAAGGTGTCAAATACTCATTGGTGTCAATACAAAGCATTTTAAAAGTTTGTGTGAATTAAAAACACACTTCTATTTGCTTTTTACCTACATAGATTTTTCTATATTATTTTAGATTAAGATATAGGAAATTGAAGAAAATTTCGCATTTATTAATAATCAATTAAAATCGCGGACGCAATTTTTTTACTGAACTTCACAAAACTGCTTATATCTCGGAAACTAAATGCCAAGAACTGGTACGAGAAGCTGCAAATATTTACAAGGAAAGGATTGAAAGTATACACTGTTATAAACATATTCATAAAATAAAAAAGAAAAAAAAAATACAAAAAAATTAAACAAAATCAAATCAAATCTAAAAGGAAATCAGAAACGATATGTGAAGGCGGTCGCCGCTCAATCGCTTTACATACACATCACCGCGTGCTGGTTGGTATCTTAAAGCCTGTCCAGATGAGGCGTTTTACGCGTGAGTCAAGAATGCGCGTGTTTCCGAGATACTAGAGCCACAATACATAGATCTCGTATAGATGCTCTTGCGCGTAAAACGCTTGCAACGCGTCGGACTCTCGACTCGCGCGTTCTCTACTCGTGCGTATAACGCGTCATCTGGACAGGCTCTTAAGATCAATGACCTTGATCGTCACTCGATCAAGCTGAACACTGAACAGCTGATGCATTGCTCACTGTGTGCGTTGCGCGTGCCTAGTATACTTACGTATTAGTGAGCTACGTGTATATATTGTGTACCTTGTGAATGTAGTTGTAATGTTTATTCAATGAATTTATTTTCCTCATATTCTGAAAAACTATCGAACTTATAATATTATTTTTTCGCTTATCCTGTTTGTTATAACGTATACCTACTTGCAGCCCTGTAAATATATGCAGCTAATTTTACCACATCTTATATTTATTTTAGTACCTATATCATATATCATAGAACTAGGTGCACGTAAGAACATCTCAGAGACGTGACAGTTCAAAACTCATTAAATTATATCATGAAAAATCGGGAGAGAGGGGAATAAGTTGCTCACATCGCGGTGGCGGAACTTTCAAGTTAGAAATAAAATATTGTGGTATGTAATTGCTGGTATGTAAATATTATATATAATTAATACCTATATCAATTCTTGTGAATTCACATTATGCATCATTTTGTGATGTGACGCCACACATACATGTACCTATAGCCTATATACTTAGGTATCTAAAGACTTCAAACGAAGATTTTTTTATAATAAGTCAAATTAACACAATACTTTCCCACTCTAGTATAGTATTACTGAGAAATAATAACATTATTTTACTACAGAAATTAGAATTCAAAATAGCTCTCTTTTTAGCGTAAAACCGTTATTCCACTAACAGTAATGGAATTACCGTGTATTTTTAAAAGTTATCCCGCTATGAACCGAGAGACATGCAAGTTTTTTTTTTAACTAATACCCATTTGCTTTAGATACCAACAACCAAATCTAACGCACGACGCGACGTTAAAAAATAATAATATGATGTCATCCTACTAATATTATAAATGCGAAAGTTTGTAAGTATGGATGGATGGATGGATGTTTGTTTGTTATTCTTTCATGCAAAAACTACTGAATGGATTTAAATGAAACTTTACAATAATATAGCTCATACATCAGATTAACACATAGGGTATTTTTTATCCCGGAATTCCCGCGGGAATTCCGATTTTACCGCGGGTGAAACCGTTGGGCACATATAGTACTTAAATGTTATTATATTAACTTACTATGTTATAAGTGCAGCCTAATTGTATTATGTTATTATATCTTCTAATATATATAAATCACGTGTCACGTTGTTTGTCCGCGATGGACTCCGATACCACAGATAATATAATACTATACTAGTACCGATACTACTGAATCGATCATGATGAAATTTGGTCACTATGTCGTATTTGGTCCAACTTAAAAGATAGGATAGTTACTATCCCGGAATTCCCGCGGGAACTCCGGAATCACCGCGGATGAAATCGCGGGGGACAGCTAGTTTAATATAATATCGACTTAAGTACCTATACTTATGTAAACGTAGGAATTTATTGAATGCTGTTCCCCGCAGTTTTATCCGCGTTAATTTCAGCTCTTCCGGGAATTCCGGGATAAAACTGACAACGTGTAGGTATAGTGTGCAAAATTTCATGCAGTTTCACCGGCATTAATTTCGGAGTTCCCGCGGGGATTCCGTAATAAAAAGCACCCTGTGTCCTTTTCTGTACCCCTGACAACCTGTATCTATGCAAAATTTCATGATAATCGGTTGAGCCGTTAAAGCATGAAAGCGTAAAAAATAAAAAAACAAACTCACATTCGCATTTATAATATAAGGTAAAGTCAATCTGCCTGCATATTCCCAGCAAAAAAATTTGGAAAATAAATGTATTTTTCGTGTAGTCTGTTTAAAGAGTCCTGTCGCAGATTTTTTTAATTTATTTTTTGCAGAATAAAATATTAAGTATTATTTTTAAAATGCATCTTTTTCCATTTTTTAGTACAGATATAGTTTGGTTGCTTTAAAATAACGTTGATGTTGATGTTTACTGCTCTCATTTCATAAAATCGTCTCTTCTTTATGTTTAATAGGACCGCAAAATCATTAACCCCGTTCTGAATGACTGTGACATTCAGATAATAATGTTGATTTAAAGCTAAAGTTTCGCTATATTTTCAGCATATTCCTTAGTGTATACCTACTTACTCTTACAAATGGTAATATAAGCGCAGACGACACGGCAGAGTTCGCAACTTGTCCCGAGGTTGTGTTTAATAGGAAAACTTCTTGTTAGCACACGATACCTTTTTAATCTCGGCTTGCTTTTTTATGGGTTGCGACAATTTTTAGCTACAACTATTATTTAAAACAGTTTTTTAACATTTTTGCATGTAAACAATATAATTTATTTATGGTCATGTTTTCATAACTTCGATGGATTTTATTTATCTGTTAAAGATCTATTATAAATACTTAATACCACCGATTGTGAAGCCGATAATAGCCGAAAATTATTCCGATCTTCACTAGGTACGTAGTAGGTACATAGTATACAACAAAGTCGCTTTCTGCTGTCTGTCTGTAGCTATGTATACCTACTTAGATCTTTATAACTACGCAACGGATTTTGATGCGGTTTTTTTTTAATAGACGATTCAACAGAAGGTTTATACGTATTGTTTATTCTGGAATTCCCGCAGGAGCTCCGAAATTACCGCGGGTGAAACCGCGGGAGACAGCTAGTAAATAATATTTTCCTTTGCAATCTTTAGGTAATTTTTATTGTGTTTAAGTTTTAATTATACGAATTTTAATTTAATTCTCCTAATTACGTAAATAAATTAAGCAATAATTTGTTATCGAATGTTTACTTGGCTACGCCCGTGCTTAATATCGTGACAAAACCTACGGGCGCGGTCCTCGCAAATTATTACCCACAATGCGGTTGTTTAAATAATCTCGGAGTGCAATAAAAGCATGCCGAGCGATATATTATTGTGACTGCAAGTCTCTAGAGGAGGCCAGTTCCTAGCCGAAGCGAGACCCTCCCGAGGCCATTAGAGGGCGTGGTGCAAACAACCTCGCAAACTAATGGCCTGTCTCGCCGAGTGTAAACTGTGCACTGCGATAATCATGCTTATTCTGTAAATAAAGTACGTCCAACTTTATTTGAGTGAATAACATTAAAACATTTGGGTTGAAAAGTGAAAACGTTTATTTTGACATAGGTTTGTGCTTTTAAGACAATTTCTTGGCATAAATAGTACCTAGGTATAGGTATATTTATAATAATTTACTTTGAATTACTTTAGTTGTGCTAAACTTACTCTACTTTGTCTCGTATAAAGCTAAGAGCATACATACATGTAAATAAAAAATGTGTCCAAATTTTTTTATTAACCTACAAGACGGACTAAAAAATAAAAATTAGTCATCATGCCCATTCTAGTAGTAAATCAATGCCATTAGCTTTAAAATATCTAAAGCTTTTGATAATTTATTTATGAACGTTTTCAAAATAAATAGTTTTTCACTTTCGCCAACAAGTATTTTTCGTCTTAACACGATTATTAACAGACAAACGGGTGTCTATAGTCGATTTATTCCTAATATTTTTATTTCCACTCGTATTTGGTAATCTTAACTGTTCTGTGCAGACGACAATACGATGTGATCCGTGTATTGTGTGTCCAAGATGAAAGGAAAAACAACGTTATATTGTTTCTAAACCGAGGTTTTGTTTGCACGTTAGAGCCTGTCCAGATGAGGCGTTTTACGCGCGAGTTGAGAACGCGCGAGGCGACAGTCCGACGCGTTTGTCTTGTTTTGTCTTCTTTTTTTTCCTATTTGTCAAAACATATTCAGGTGATGTTCGCGATTTAACTGACTTAAATATATAGGAATCCCTTCGGAAATTCAGTATATCAGGATAAAGTTACTCAAGAATACACCAATCAAACATAAAAAAAAAAAACAAAAAAACTTGTACCCTTTGTATTATAGGTAGGTATACCTAGTAAAGACTAACTGTGACCCGGTTACATTCGCGAGAAATGTTTTGATATAACAACTTTTTTACTGACATCTAATTTGAATTAACCAAAGCATATAATATGTTGCTTTAAGCTAAGCTTACTCTACCTGTGAAAACCACATGAGCATTCGTTCAGTAAATTCGGAGATTATCGTAAACATACAAACAGACAGAAAAGATTTTTTTTTACTATTTTTTTGTGGCTGGTTACTCTGCCTTTGAGTCTCTCTCTCAAATTTTTGAAAAACACATCGCGGATTTTACTCCTTTAGATATTTTATTGTAGGTGTAGATAGATAAATTTTTACCTAATAGTGTTTGATCATAAACTTTTTTAAATATTTGAATTCTAGAATAAATAAATTCTACCTGTACCATATTAGTAGCTACAATAGAACTAGGTACGTATTAGGAGATTAAGAAGATCTCTTCGGACCCAGTGCAGCTTAAACGGATAGTAGTTGGTAATATACACTGTGAATTTATATCTTTTGTAAATGGCTGGAGCTGGCTTATCTGAGGCTACATTTGTTACAGACTTACAACTATCTATCTATCTAGCATTATAATAAAAAAAAACAATAATAATATAAATTATTTACTATACAGGCTGTTCAGGACATGGACCGATATATTTTTTCATTTGCTGCGATAGGTACCTAGATAATTAAAATGTTTTTTTTTTATTATTTGATTTCCTTTTAAAAACAACATGAGACTTTATTTCATCGTAATCTGTTCACCGAAAGAGTTAAATTTTTGTTTTACTTATACAACGTGTTAATGAATTAACTGAAAACCTGATAATATATCAATGGATACACCCCATTTAAAAAAATAAACAATAATATGATTAAAATATATTTTACGTCGAAAAAATTTATACTTTAAAAGTTATTCAATATTACTTTGGAGGTGAACTATCTACAAAATTCCAAGTGCTACGCCCGCGCCTACCGGTTCGAATTTTTTCGCTGCGGGCGGCGCACGCGCCAAATATTGTATCATAAATAATTTAGACATGGGCTAGTAAATATGAAAAAATATAACCTATATTAAAATATAGTGCGATCGATTCGCTAGTTGATAACATAAAAGAAAAAGTTTGTTTGTAAATTGTAGGGTGTAATTTCTAGAACGATAGAAACGATTCCATAAATTCCGTCATTGATAAGAAACTACAGTATCTCTTGACTCTGAGTAGTAGATATAATAAAAAACATAACTTTCGATTTAAAACATTAAATATTTTCGAACTATTTTTAATACTTAATAATTAACTTAAAAAAACTTATTAATTATATTAATTAGACTAAACAGGTCAGATACTAATACTAATCCGGTCTAGTGTAAATTAAAGTAAATACTCTATATACCTACCTAAATAAAATAAATCAGTAGGTAGGTAGACAAAGAAAAAAATATATAAAAACCTTTTGAAATATTTTCAGCACAAATAATGTGAACTTTAAAAGCTAACGATAACCACAGGAGTTGGCGTCATAAGAATATCCTTTGAATATATTCCACGGAGTCACAGGCTATACCTACTGCGCGTGGCAGCCTTTCACGACGGACACTTAAATAGATATCTCGGGGTCGAGTCTACACGTAGGTATCTATCTACCTACTCGTACTTTTTAAGAACCCTTCAAACTGAATAAACCATACTTTTAGTGAAAAACTGTTTATAGTCAGAGGTTGTTGGTGTAACTGCTGTGTATCTGTTGAGCAATATTAATATTTTGGAACTCAAAACCGCGTCCCGGTACGAGCCCTAACTACGTAGGTATATAAACGCACACATACAAACTGTGTGAAGACAAATCGGATGACTGTACTAGTAGTAGTAGGGAGTTAAATCTATTCGCTTGTGTATGATAGGCAATCAACCGGGTTGGGTTAAACACCGAGTATTAACACGCAGTTTTCTGGATGTTATAACAGAAGTAGTATCGGGTTTTAATGCTCAAACATCGGGTTTAAACCCAGTCGATTGTCCATCTATACGTACATGTATGAGTCACAGGAGTGCTTTCAGTATTTGTTTTAGTTTAAACACGTCTCTATGATCACGACTATAACAAACGAATCGCCAACCAAGAAGTAAATTTCACCTAATACCCTTCAGTTTTAACAGTGCCTTAGCCACTGAGCCCACAAGCTTCATAATATTTTGTTCGATACATGATAATAACAACGTATGTACCCGTGCCGTCGAGCGGAAAACGGTTCATTGCTTTTAATTTTCTGATAGCGAGTATTTATTTTATGTTACCAACATAAAGTTAGGCTCAACCTATATTTCATGTTTACTTTGGGTTTTTGCCGTAATCCTCCGTTTACTATCACGAGTTGTACGTTATTTTAGCGTTGAATTGAAATTGAAATTGTAAGAGGTTTATTTGACACAACACACAAAAATTACAACACACGTGAACAAACGAGTAGGTATAGAATGTGGGTCCGCCTCTTCGTATTATTATTTTATTGCACTGCTATACTGTTGCATGTGTTTTTTACCCGCTTGAATTTCGGTATTCGGAAATTCCGCGAAGAAAATCCATACTTAGCTGATTTATTAACTAACAAACTAATTAACTCGACGAATATTCACAGAAAATTTAAAAACCTCCATGCATTGTCAAATAACCAACTAAAGTGGAACATGTTATCATATTATAAATGCGAAAGTGAGTTTGTTTGTTTGTTTTTTTGTTTGTTGATTGATTGATGTTTGTGACGCTTTCACGCCTTAACGGCTCAAGCGATCATCATGAAATTTTGCATACACGTTGTCAGGGGTACAGAGAAGGACATAGGGTACTTTTTGTTCCGGAATTCCGGCAGGACCTCCAAAATTATTGCGGGTGAAACCGCGGGGAAATAGCTAGTAATAGATAAAAATGTTTTAAAGACAATAATCAAGACAATCCCCAATGAAATTTACATTCCAACCATCCTTTCTTTAATCGCTGGCTTCTATTCGAAGGATAAGTGGGCAGTTCCAAATATCCCGGGGATTAAACACAACATCGTCGTGAAATAATCGGCGTATACCGTGCGAGCGGCTGGGTACGCAATTTCAAGGGATATACTTAGTAACGAGATGATCTCAGGGGATCCCGCCTCGATCGCCAGTGCTGTACGCTACACTGCCTCCCTCTTTATTGATGTCACTTTGATAATCTGTAAAGCCCTCTTTTATACCCTTAAGAATTAAAAGTTTTAATTGGTTAAGTATATAAGCCGCTACCGCAGATTATAAAGAAATAATCCCTCCAGCACGGATACCGAACTTATCCTCAAAACAAAATTATCATGATGTCTTTAAATTGCTGGTGGTATGTGATGATAATTTTAAATTTTGTTGTTTTATAACAAGTACAGAAGAAAGTTTGAAACCCGCATTCAGATATAGAGCTTCTGGGAAATGGTTTTATTACCGGATTGTTTTCACTGTCGGATAAGTTGGTTATAAAATTTCCCCTGTATTGTTTGTTAAGCTTTGGATTCTCTCGGGATACATCATAGACTGACTGTATTAAAATTTACACGAAGTTTGTTCTAGTACTTTGACTTTATAATTTAATTTTTATTATATAAGTTTAGGCATTAAGTTCGCCATTGTATTATATTATCTGTGGCCATTTGTAACTTCTTGTGCAATAAATAAAAAAAACTATTATTAACGCAGTCGGTTTCTTGATTATCCCTTTATAGCGACAATGTATATTTCACCAAGAACAGACTCCATACGTGCCGGACAAAAAAGTCTCTCCCAAGCTACGTTTTCCTAGAAGAGCGGTGCCCTAATCTAAGGCCATAATATCATATTTTGTTGTGCGGTGACACTCTTGCTTTGCGGCCATCTTTTCACGGTGACCAGCTATGGTTTATTAGAAAGTAGTGCGACCGTATTCAATCGTAGTTACTCAGTACTCACTCGAGCGGTGGATCGTGCACTGGTGGTAAATGAACGATCTTAAAAAAAATATAATATACCTAGGTATACTTTTCTCTTCATTATAGGTGTTATATACATACACATTAATCATGATATATAGATAAATAATTACATTATATATAGTACTAATTAATAATGCTTTTATTTTAATGCAACTGGAATTATAATGAACCTACCTGTTGCAATATTCAGGATAGACTAAGTACATTTCACACAATCAAAATTACGCACATAATATAATCAACGATCCCATTAAGAGTATAATAGACGGATCGGGGTACAATCGCGTTCAACAATCGTATTGTGTCAGTGATCAATTTCTATTGCACAGCTATTGTAGTATTAGATCAGGTGGTACGGTACAATCGAGTGCACAAATCTATTGTACAATAGCTTTCGTAAGTCGTTGGATACATCCGTGTCGGGATCAGCATCTGAAGGTGACGCTTTTTGTGATTTAAGGATTCGTTTCGGAGCTTAAGTACGTTGTTAGACAACTTCAAGCGTCCGATAGTTGTTTAGGAATGATAAATCGTTTGATTTTGGCCTTGTGAACCAACACCAAAAACAGCGTTTTCTTTTTATGGTTTCACCTCTTGCACGTGTGTGTTTCACCTAGGATTTTTTTTTAATGTATGTATATTATTAATCCAAAGGCATTGATAGACTTGAGAGAATCAGAGATGATTCCTTTTCTTCCGGTCATAACCAATAACATTTATTGCCCGTAACGCGCTTGCTTGTAACAATCCAAAATACTCTAGATGGCAAAAAATCTGAATTGGTGTTTTCTTTTTGCAGTAAGACATGTCCTCTATTTATTTTTGAAGGGAAAAAGTTTCAGGCAGAGGAGGATAACAATTTTGGTTTCGTTATAGTAACGAGATTTGTTAACTGTGTTATGAGTATAATAAAGACGGCCCCCGGAAAAATAACCTACTTAAATCTAAAAATACACATATGTACCTACAGAACGTGTAATAGAAATACCTATAGCAACGCAAAAAAAAACTCTTTCTTATTGGTGGTGTAGTGTTTTGTCAATATTTCAACCGCAGAAATAATAAAAAAATCCATCTTTATAAGCAAAGCTTAGAAATTCTTTTTCCGGTATAAAGTCCCTGGCGGATTCTGTTTTATATCCTCTGTTAAACAGACAAAATCGGATTACGGATGGATTGGCTTATATACCCGAGCAATTAATCTCATTTCAGACGCTTCGGCTAAAAGATTATTTCCATCTTCAATCTAATTTGGTTTTGAGGTGCGCGCCGCACGATACCGAGCCGTGTGGATTTATTACGTAATGAGCGCACCGAAAGCTAAAGATCATAAATATTATAATAATTATTATTAATTATACTTAGTTGCTGCCTACGCTACGGTTTAACCCGTGTGAGTTTTGGGATTCCCTCGGGATTGCAAGCAGTGAAGTGTTGTATCCTGGCATAATATACCTACATACTTATTGAGTTTCATCTAAGCTCATCCAATAATTTTGCATTAATTTTGTTCCAGTAACATGCAGTTTATTTTCATGCATGTACATTTAAAAAAATTGTATTCTTTAGTTTTATCTGCCATCCCCCGCCTCTTGGGACTCGGGAAAACATTATATTATTTTTGTCTATGCACAACAAAATGAATCTGAGGGAATCCCAATATTCACTCGTGTTGAATTGCGAGTTAGTACTGTTAGAACTTCTTTTTTTATTGCAAATTAAATAACAAGCGATTAATATTCATCTATCTCTATGTATAAATACTGCTTGGCCGTCTATACACTCTCAAATATTTATCCATTTTTAAATCAGCAATGGTCGTTGTCGTTTTCTTTTCTTTAATATCACAGCAGTCTTTACAGCATTTTATATTTTCACCACCGGTTCTGTAAACAAAATTGATTTAAGTTAAATTTCAATTTAAAATTTTTCACAGCAATCGTGTACGATTATTTTATTAGGTGTATTGATACATCTATAAATAGAGAGTTGTATACAACATAAGGCACATGAACGAAAACGGCAGTGATATAATTTTTTTCTGTTGAAAAAACCTTTGTAAGAAAGTTAACAACATTTATAGTGCTAAACTATTAGTTAACATGGATGCGTCTGCAAATATATGCACTAGCTGTGCCTTGTGTGTGTGTGTCCGAAACTCACCCGCGTGAGTTTCAGAGTTCCCGCAGGAAATCTGATAAAAACAATAATAATAAGTTATCCCTTGCAAAATCAGCCAGTTTTCAGTGAAAGTTCTGTCAAAAATCAAAATACATAGTTCTGGGATAAAAAGTATCCTATCTGTCAAGTTGGAGCAAGATACATGACAAAACTTACAAAAATTGAAATCGGTTCACTAGTTTCGGAGTTTATCCTGGACAGACGTCATGATACGAGATTTTTATATATAAGATTAGCACTCACGGTAAATTTTTAGCGATCCATTGACAAAAACAGCTGATCCTCATACCGACTGCGACGTGGTCCCCGTCGTATCTGGTGCCTCCCACCGTTACAGCCACCAAATGATTCTGAGACAGCGCAGGTGCGCCCGCGTCCTCCTTTTTGTATAAAATTTAGTAAGAATTTATATAGTCCTGCACCCTTACCGAATTGTCAATCTGTATTCTGTAACCGTTAACGCATAGAAAATTATGGAATGAATCATCATCAAAAATCATGTTCAAAAAGTTCAGTTTTGCGTGACTGCGGGACATAATGATGCCGTTGTAGCTTATTTTTCTATGCGTTAACGACCTGGTTAAAGGAGCAGATGCTTATAAACTGACGAATGAACTGAAGAACGTTTCGTTTTATTAGATAGTTAAAAATATTATAAAACGATTCTAGGATTTTTTAGTCTTACATTTGTTAAGTAATGATCTTCGCTTGAATAGCATACAATGTCATTTCCATCCTCTGAAAAGCACAATAATGCGAGATAAATTACTTGTTATCACAACTTCCTCTGCAAAAATTCTTGACGTAAATACAGTTTTTATCCTAAATATAATAGGTAAATTCGAAAGTGAGTTTGTTTGTTTGTTATTTTGTTTATTTCAAATTTTGCATACCGACTCATTGTCAGGGGTACAGTTATACTTTTATCCCGGAATGCCCGCGGGAACTCCGAAATTAACGCATCTGAAACCACGGGGTACAGATAGTTTTTAAACAAAGCTTAAAATTTCGCCTGCTGTTGCATGGTTATGTAACGTCCGTCTAATAGGTTTGCAATCCAACCTAATGTTTTCGTAATTATAGGATGCATACTCACTTTGGTAGAGCTTTGATTTAGCTCGTTCCACAACTTTTTTGCACGTTTGTACGTTTACAAAACCAAATGTCTCAACGGTTAATTTGTTTTCCTGTAAAAATAAATTGGTTTTAACTTAAAAATGTTGTGACAATATTAAAAAAAAAGTGTTTTTTTTTATTTAGTTTGATTTAGTTTGAATGATTCTCAATAAAATTTTGTAACAATATTAACATCTTTTTTCGTACAAAAGAAGATTTACTTACTGACAATTATGAGAATTATAAGATTTTAAGAAAATATGTTGTATTATTGTAATAATATACATATATTAATTACCAAAATACCCATATGCCGCCGCCAGTTTCTGTATATGGATTTTAACTCAGATTTTGGCGTTTGTTGACGTTTTCTTGGTATCAGTGGTCGACGTCGCCTTAACTAGTTTTAAATAAATTATTGTAATTATTAGGTATTATTTAGCTTTTTCTTTGGTTTTTCTTAGTCAAACTAAGTTGCCTATAAAGTTCAAAAGCAAATTATTATCATACAAAAAAGTTATTGACTTACATGCAAGTAATTATCAGTTTTATATCTTTTTGTTGTATTCTTATCAATGAAGCTGTCATTGTGATTTTCGTATGAACTAATATTTTTTTCATTAGATTTTTTCTAGAATTTAAACAGTTGATATCAAAGAAAAACGTTATAATTTTATAATATTACGTTTAAAATTTAAATATAACATAACTTACATTACTTAAACGTTCGTTAGATGTTAAGGAGCGGTTTTTAGCTCCTTTACTCGACTCTGATATTTTCTGAGCGGGTTTTTTCTCGCCGTTTTCATGTCTTAGTACTGGAATATTTTGTTCGTCGCTCCGTTTCCTTAGTTTCTGGTCTAGGCGGTAATTTTTGTCCATACTTGTGAATTTACGTGACTGCAGTTAACCAATAGTAAAAAAGCGAGACATTAAGTACATAACTTACTTAATTATCATGTTTTTGACCTACTTTATTACACACATAATTACGACGTAGGCCTTTTCCTTCGAGGAGGCAGCAGAGGTTACTGCGTCAGGGAAGGGCGCCCTGCAGTGGGCAATCCAACGCGAGCGCGCTAGCGCTCGCGATGACGTTTCTCAACACATAATTTTAATCAAACGTCATTATTTATGCGTCGGTAATGAGTGCAAAACTCGACCCATTCATGAGCGGATATATTTTAAGGTAAGTACATAAACTAATGTTTTTTTCAAACCACTTTACCTCTTCATCGGACGTAGAATCTGCACACGGAGTGGTTGGTTTTCTAGTTGTGCGTCTAGGTTGTGCTGGATATTGTAAAACCTGTTGATATGTTACAAAATCCCAGGTCGACATTATTTATGCCACATAATAATGTGAAACACTGCTGGTTTGCATCCACGACTAAAAAAACTACGTAAACCATACCAACCAAAGAAATGCAATGCCCAGTTACTAATATTACAAAGAGATTAAGTTTGTGCTGACGTTGGGGGAGTAATCTCTGGATCTAATGAACTGATTTTGAATCTTACACTTATTGGAAGCTACGGTAGATCTGAGTGACATAGGGTACTTGTTATCCCGAAATTTCTACGGGAACTCCGACATTAACGCGGGTGAAACCGCGGGGGACAGCTAGTAAAGTAATAAATACGTAAATCCTAACTAAATAAATGCGAATGTGAGTGTGTTTGTTTTCTATTTGTTTGTTACGCTTTCACGCCTTAACTACTCACCCGATCATCATAAAATTTTGCATACACGTAGTCAGGGGTACAGAAAAGGTTTAACACGGGATTCCCGCGGCAATTATATTAAATGAGTTGAAGAAAAAGCGTGATGAACTTCGTCGCTTCTTTTCTTTTTTTCTTTTCTTGGAAAATCGACCAGACTTTTTTTGTCAAATATTTAACTTTCTGTTTTTAATAAAATTAATATATAACGATTTACGATGTTTAACCGTAAGTATAGATTTTATACTATAGATAGATATAATGATATTATCTATCTATATATTTATATCTATATATCTATATTCTATATACTTATAATAAAACTGTAGACAGGTTAATTCTGTACATTGAATATATATTCATATTGGAGGATGAATGGTGATCGATACTGATGCCAAAAATGCAATCAGTAAATTTTTTGTCTGTCTGTCTGTCTGTCTGTCTGTATGTGCACGCATGGGTCAAAAACTACAGAAGAGATTTTAACCAAACTTAGTACGATTGTAGTCCATACTCCTGGGCAGGTTATAGGCTATATAACATAACGCTAAGACATATAGGAGCTGAGCAGTGACGACAAATTTGAAGCAAGTCGGATGAAAATGCGCTTTCGAGCTCTTATCCTCGCATACGTTGATCATACACTAAAACTATGTATTACAAAGATAAACCTTACATAATTGTCTTTATAAATAAAAATGAATCTTTTTATGTCTGTCCTCTATGCGTTTCGAAACCATTGGTCCGATTGTGATGAAACTTTGGCGGGTTGTTCTGCCTGCGTCCACAAAGGTTCCTGATCCCAAAACTCACGCGGGTGAAACCGCGGGGCACAGCTATTAGATATTATATTATCTTAACAAAACTTTAAATTTATATATTGATTACTACCCATTCATACTCACATCATCAGGACATTGTCCCCAGCTAAGTATTGTTAGATTGGAGTCCACAGGGCTAGAGGTCCTCTCGCCGAGTAGAGGCATAACTCTGCCGGGCTTATCTGAGGTCATGTCGGCGAACGTGTAAACAAGGGCGAGGTCCGCCATCCATTTCTTGAATTTAGAATGTGTCACCACCCTCTCTATAGGCAAATATTGTTCGTAACCGGATTCGTACATTTTCTTTGTTCCCAAAACTACAAATGATAATGTCAACTCCGGTGATATGTTCTCGTAATCTTCCACTGTGCTACGAACCAAAATTGTACTATTTTATCTACTGTTTCAGTTTTTAAGAACTCTTAGAACTATTCCATACAAAATAACTTTCCATTTACTTTTGGAAACTCTACCAAAGTGTGATATAATGCTTACTAATTATAAATGCGAAAGTTTGTTTATTTGTTTCGCTTTCACGTCTCAACGGCTCATCATGAAATTTTGCATACACGTTTTCAGGGGTACAGCAAAGGACATGGTACACTTTTAATTACATAAAAGAAGTCGTAATATGTCCTTCTCTGTGTCCCTGACACCGTGCATACAAAATTTCATGATGATCGGTTGAACCGTTAAGGCGTGAAAGCGTAACATACAGACAAACTTACTTTCGCATTTATAATATTAGTAAGGTTTACATGTTTGGATACTGAATGTAGAGATGCAAGTTGTACCTAGATAATGTGTAAAAAAGCGGCAGAAAAATTAGTTTTGAATCTCTCTTTAGGCTACTCCCTACTTAGGTGTATACACCTAAATAAAACAACATACCTACATATTTATCTATCGGAACAGAATAAACATACCCACCTATGTATTTGAATAAAATCTATGTACATATTTCTGTTTATATGTACATATTTCTGTTTATAGTAGCGACCGACCTAATATTTTATTCTGATAGGTTGAAAATGAAAATCGTAATCTATTGTTTCGATAGAAAATATCATTTCTTTGTAGAACATAAAAGGCTTGTATGGATAAAGTATCGCACAATTTCTCGGTTTGTGTCCAAGTTACGAGCGGTTATAATAAGTCCGAAGATTTAATAGTTTTTATATTCTCTTTTTTCTTTTAAAAAAATATAAAACTGTAATTTTACAATATAAAACGCTCTATTGCAAGACTTTGCTCTGTGGTCTTGATGGATATAGGAAGAAACCTCTTATTTCAATATATCTACACTAAAAATCTGTTTCTTCTTTTCATTAATGTCCAAAAAAGCACCATTCAAAACAATCAAACCATACTTTCTTTTTATGGACATAAAAATAAATGAAAGTTGGTTTAACAAGTATACCTACCTACAACAAGTTTAACGTATGTCATATCCAAACTTTTTGGATATTTTAAACGAAGAATAAAGTCTGCTATCTCGATATCAATGAATAAAGAAGAACAGTCACATTTAAATAATAAATAACTACGTGTAGTACCTACACACAGCAAGAAGTGAATTGTTTTAGAAAAGGGGTGATTTAGGAATTTCTCGAGACAAAATCCGTCGATATTAGTGGAATTTAATATCGCTTGTCGCTTGTTATACGCTTTTAACGTACGTAATATAAGAAAACAATACTCACAAGCAATGGGCAGCTGTTATAACGACATTTTCATGTATTATAGTCCCAGTACATGTCTTTTTAGAACCCTCCGTAAAAAGAATACTGCAAAATAAATTGGATACTTTACAAATGGTTGGGCTCGAGCACTTATTCTGGTCCTTTTTAAATGTTGTTACGTATCGGTTATTTGAAGAATAGGATATCAATATTATTTTAGCAAAGTAAATTACATGATCGTGCTTGTATTTTATTTTTTATTTTCATACCTACTAACCGTTCCCCGCGATTTCATTTACGTTAATTTTTAATTTCGAAGTAGGTGCCCGTGGCAGTTCCGACATCAAAATGTCTTTCTCTATACTTTTGAAATGATAGAAGCACATTTTGATGAAAAAAAAATTATGATGATCGGTTAAATATTTTTAAAACGTGGAAGCGTGATAAATAAACAAACTCACATTTGCATTTATAATCATTTAGATATGAATTAAAGCTGTTCTTTTTTAAATAAATATAGATAAACAGTCAGTTTGATTATTATTTGTCTGATCTTCTTTTTCTATATATATAAAAGAAAGTCGTGTTAGTTACACTATTTATAACTCAAGAACGGCTGAACTGATTTGGCTGAAAATTGGTGGGGAGGTAGCTTAGAACTAGGAAACGGACATAAGATACTTTTTATCCCGGAATTTCCGCAGCAACTCCGAAATTAACGTCGGTGAAATCTCATGAAATTTTGCATACTTAGGTACACATTGTCAGGGGTACAGAGAAGGACATAGGGTAGGTACTTTGCATTTCGGAATTCCTGCGGGATCTCCGAAATTTTCGCGGAAAAACCGCGTGGAACAGCTAGTTATAAATAAAAATGAATGTTTGTATGTCTGTCCTCTTTGCGTTTCGAAACTATTGGTCCGATTGTGATGAAACTTTGGCGGGTTGTTCTGCCTGCGTCCGCAAAGGTTCCTGGTCCCAAAACTCACACGGATGAAACCGCGGTCCGGGGCACAGCATTTATTTTCCAAATTAATCCAAATCAAATAATCTTAGGTTACGTTAGTTTAGGCCAATTACCACCACGTATCGTGATGTTTAGTGTAAATGAAATTGCTTGAATGTGTGATGATAGCAATCATACGACGCTGTTAGCTGCCGAAGGAAAATGGACGTTTGGACAGAAAATGATTTCTCCGAATTTGGTAAGCTGCGAATGACCCTTGACGTCATTCTTTTTACCACCCACGTATAGTTTGTATGGGCTTTGATATCCTTATACAGTCCAGAAAGCGACCACCACTGTATATGTATGATCGAAATTATACTATATGTTGATAAAGAAGAGTCTGCAACAGTGATTTGGTTAATCCTTACTCGATTAGAACTACAAACGTGTGAACATCGGGCTTGGGAGTTTCTTTCTCTTCTGTTTTCTCTTTGGACTTATCAGCATCACCTTCACCTGTAAAAGTAATAAATCTATTTCGCTAGCAGTTATGTGCAGTTTCTATGCGGTTATATCTCATCACCCTTGCATGAATTTAGATTCTACGTTTATTGGTATACTAGCTGTGCCCCGCGGTTTCACCCACGGTAATTTCGGAGTTCCCGCGGGAATTCTGGGATAAAAAGTACTCCATATCCTTCTCTGCACCCCTGACAACGTGCATGCCAAATTTCATCCAAATCCGTAAGCCGTTTTTGCGTGATTGAGTAACAAACATCCAAACATCCACACTTTCACATTTATAACATTAGTTAGACCAGCATTTTTTTTAATATCTCGAGTTCCAGATGGAATTTCGAAAAAATCCTAACATGATTATCTAAGTTAGACCCTTAGCAATACAACAAAAAAAACCACATTCAATATGGTGCCGCAATTTTTGCGTAGCACGAATACAAACATACAGACAGACAGACAGAAAAAAATTCTAAAAACGATGTTTTTGGCTTATATATCACTCATAGAGTCGCCTAATTTAATTTTTTCTTATTTATCTCCCATGTACCTACACACATCGACCTGTTATTTATTTATTATATTTTATTATATGTATAGATATTATCTGTGGTATGGAATTCTCGGTTTATTCAAACAAATGAATTTCCGAAATTTGACCGCACATTTCACCACAGAGATAAAACCGTATAGGTGCAATAGCTGATCAATTAATAATTTATAACTCATAGCTGATTAATTAGCAGGTACGTATACCTAAACCACAATGCATATTGAAAATTATTTGAATAAAACAATAATAAATACAGACACTGATATTTAAAGGTATGATCTTCAAAGGAATTTTAATACATTTGTTTGAACGCATATCGTAGATTATTGTTTAGAATATATTTATTTCAGTTTATTAAACAGTTAAAGTATCAGTCCTCAAATTTACACTAGCGAAATAGAGGGCATCTCTTAATATCTCCTTGCCTAAAGGACCATTTCTTTAAAAACCCCATGATAAAAACAAATCACGTGATATTGCAATAAAACTTAAAATCTGGTCGTAGTTAAACCAAAGTTAACTACCAAACTAAAAACACCAAAGATTTGGCTAAGAAAATCTAATCCTACTAATATTATAAATGTGAAAGTGTGGATGTTTGTTACTCAATCACGTAATAACGGCTGAACGGATTTGGATGAAATTTTGCATGCCAGTTGTCAAGGGTACAGAGAAGGACAGGGTACTTTTTATCCCGGAATGCCCGCGGGAACTCCGAAATTACCGCGGGTGAAACCGCGGGGCACAGTTAGTAGGTATATAAAAATCTCGTGTCACAGTGTTTGTTGCGAAACTCCTCCGAAACGGCTTGACCGATTTCTATGAAATTTTTTTGCGTACTAATATTCGGTAGGTCTGAGAATAGGACGTAAACTATTTGTTATATCCCTAAGTGACAAAGATGATCCACCCAAAAAAAAATTTTTTTTGTACAAAACTTTACTTTGTAGTTCCTTCGGGAATTCCGAAACTCACGCGGGTGAAACCGTGGGGCACAGCTAGTTATGTATAAATCCCAAAGCAATAATATTTAAAAAATATTGTAAGGGTAGATAATATTTGGATGTCAATATGTGCCTAAGCCATATCTCACGAGTTGATGCCAAAGTGGCAATATGTGGTGGCCGTTATGTTCAACCTAATTTATGAGATGCAACCGTTGCGACACTTGGTCACTTAGTGGTGGTACGTACAATATGTGATGCTCATACTAGAATAATATCAGCCAGAATATTACGTTACATTTACAATATTATGCACTTTGCGTCTAGATACTAGTATAGTATTATATTATCTGTGACTCTAGCAGATGATAGCTATGTGTGATTTTTTGGGTTAAAAATAAAAAAATATAATAAAAGTTAATTCTTAGAAAGCGCTGTCTTTAAATAAAACTTGCAACATTTTTATATCATAGTATAATTATGAAATAAATGAATATTAAACGACAAAATATGTAATTAATTATCGCGATTCTCACTGATTTTTGGTTGGTTATCCCTTTCTAACCTTGAATAAATTCAGATATACCTACCTAGGTAGGTATTAGATACCCATAAAGAAAACATCGACTGTTCCGCGCACATAATTAAATATGGTGCAATAACTTACTGAAGATGGAATGGTTTTTTATTCTATTTACCTTCATCATTCTGGCCGTTTATCACAGAAATGAATGATAGCAAACAAAATACCAACGCAACAGTTTGCACAAAACGCATTGCTGTGTCATTCCTTATCGCGTAACGTTTCAACGAGTAACAATGTTATTTTTTAATTAAATTGATAACAGAATAATGCACTTACAGATTTCTTACTTGTTGATGTAAAAAATATTTCTATTCTTTTTGCAAAAAAAATCTCGTCGTGTTAGGTATTTCGAATATTCAAAAATCTTGATATTACCTATTACATATAAGTAAATTATAATAATATTTTAATAGTCGGTAACCTCGTGAGTCACAAACATCCATTTGGAAATTTCCCATTCACAATATGAACTACTACTACTACCTAACCGGATATAGAACGCCACTTATGATATGGTACGAGTAATTTTTACCTTTTTGTTACTCAAGTGATTTAGGTACCTACAGACCACAGAGAATCACTGTGCAATTTGTGCATATTGTGGAAAATATTTTTTTACAAATAGTGCTTTAAATAAATTATCTATTAATTTAAATATGTATTTCTATAAGTATTTACATTTTACTTTTTTGGTAAGGCATGATATAATTCGTAAAATATAAACGTATGTTGTTAAGATGCTCGAGTATTCAATAGTCAAGACTTCCGATGTCCTTTGGATCGGGCGAGGGGTTCGCTAGTTAAATAAGTCCCTTCTTAGAGAGCCATTGAATTGGTCGCTGGAAGTAGGGTCAACCGCGGCTGCGGTGACCGCAAAATATTTTCGGCTCGGGGACATTGGACGATAAATAATTTCTTTCTTACTTTTGGGCTACGAAGGTATTTAAATAGGCTCGACGAACGGTATGGTGCGTACAATATAAGATTGAGTCAGAGTTCTTCGAGAAGTTTCGACTGACGATGTCTCATAGATTCGTTTCTCACTAGGGACAGAAACCTGTTTTTTTAGCCTTTTCTATTTATTAAATGCTGGGTTTAAAGCTCACGCCCGTCGGGGTAGGCAGAGACCGTTTGCGATACGATCCTTGTCTTAGGTAGGTATATCTAATTAAACAATGTTAAAAAGTGTAGCGAACGTCCTATACACATACGTACTACCTGAAAAAATATTACAAACTTTATGGTAATATCATCAAAATATACTTTTTTCTCATGAGAATAGTATTTATGACGGGAATTCTTAACAATAAAAATTTGTAACACACAAAAAAACCTCGAATTTTAGATTCTTATTGACAAAAACTTACGCTTCGACGTAAAAGATAGGTTTTTGTAAGAAAATAATAAATGAATAGAATTAAAAAAAAGATGGACCGACGAGGATAAAGAGGATCAAAGACAAAAGTGAAATATCAAACTTATGTACCTAAATTAGTAGGTAAACAAAGAATTCATAAGTAATTTAGAATTATTATTTACGATATTGGTACAATATTCAGTATAGATAACTTTTTTACTGTCAAGCACAACACGGTTTCGAGACTTGATATTTGCTTTTGCGATAGACACAATGAAGAACCGATAGAAACAAAAGCTTATCAAGTAGGTACTCGTGAGGAGTGCATCTGACGCCCGCTACCACAATGGGTGCAGAAAGCAAATGGATCCTCACCGCAAACATTGGATTCCACCGCACACATTTTCAGTTAACGTTTCAATCGGCTTTGTGGCTCGACGGACTTACTTGCGAAAACTGACAGAGAGCATTCTATTTTTGAAATTAAACTTCAATGGACGCCATAGAACGAAAAATACCTACGTCACGCGCGGCTTAACAGAGCGAATTCTATCGTATAAATCCTATTTAGATTGCCTACCTATATTTAATACATATTACTTTATGGAATGTTTTTGAATTTATGTAATTAACATGAAAATATGGCTTACAAGTGAGAGCACCTTTTTGTTTTCTCAAAGTTTTACAATAATACAATAGTAGGTACATTGCGATACAAGTGCGTAATGTTAGTTAAAACTCACGGCCAGGCCAGCGACACTCCCTTGAACGAAAAGTGACTATGGATTTATGCGCGAACTTTTTTACCAACTTTGGAATACTTAACCAAATTTCTATGACCGCTTCATACATTGCATTGGTATGGTTGGCACAATATGCTTTCATAGATTGGATCAGCGATTAGTATGGAAGTACCTACTCTTAAAACGTTGTGATTATTTGCTCAGTGCTCACGACGTGGTGGAGCCGAGTTTGTATACCCAACTATATACGACGTGAACCGTAAGATTTTTTTCAACAGACTTTTGTGAAAGCGCTAAGAAAGGTAACTTTAACTTAATGTAGGTTGCGGAAAGCCGTCACATGTAGATAAAAAATTTTAAAGTACAAGTAGGTAATATCTATATCTATCTATACTTATAATAAAACTGTAGAGAGGTCAATTCTGTACATTGAATATATATTCAAAATTAATATTGGAGGAAGGGATTTTAACCAAACTTGGTACGATTGTAGTCCATACTCCTGGGCTGGTTATGGGCTATATAACATAACGCTAAGACACATAGGATCTGAGCAGTGACGATAAATTTGAAGCAAGTCTGATAAAAATGCGCTTTCGAGTCCTTATCCTCGCATACGTTTACTCAATCACGCAAAAACGGCTGAACGGATTTGGATGAAATTTGGCATGCACGTTGTCAGGGATACAGAGAAGGACATAGGGTACTTTTATCCCAGAATTCCTACGGGAACTCCAAAATTACCGCGGGTGAAACCGCGGGGCACAGCTAATCTAAAATAAGGAGACAAACTGACCATACCTACTGTAACCCACTAGTGAGTTATAGCATATACCTCACGGGTGTTTTAACAGCTGTTCTATATATCTAAAACCAGTTAGTTTAGATGTGCTTTATGAAAGAGAGTGTTGAAAAAGTGTGTAAAATAAAAATAATATCTAAAATAAGATGGAGGCAAACTGAGCGTACAACTCACAGGTGTTTTAACAGCAGTGTGTTTTTTATTTATATAATATAAAACCAGTGAGTTTAAACGTGTTTTATAAAGTTCTATTTTTGAAATGAAACTTGATTTGGCTAAATTATTTTTTGTTATTAGTTTATTCATATACTAGTATTTTTTTATTATTTATTGATAGATTCACAAACGAGATTGGAAAAATAAATTTCCTTTTCTATTATCTTTTGTTTAATAATGTTGTAAATACAACTGCAGACGTTTAATTTCATTTCGTCGGGTATATCTTCTACTCTTTCCGGTCACAGCTGCACTCTTAAGGACTGCCTTCGGAGAAGGGATGTTATTGTTATGAAATATTAAATTATCGCTGGTACAATAAAAAATCTCATGCCTAAATAATATAGAAACAAACTAAACGAAGTATACCTAAAGTGAACTTAGGAGTGACGTCACTAGGAATTTAAACTTAATGTATCGCCGTTATTTTTTGATTTCTTAAAAAGATACGTATCAAGTAATTTTTAATTAAAATTAAGTCATCTAGCCCATTTCGTATAATGCTGAAGATAAAAAGTGTTGTCATAAATGTTCAATTTTTAATGTTCGAAGTATCGATAAATTTTAAAATTTGCTCAGTTTTAGCTCAGATAATATAATACTATAATAGTTTTATATTGAGTTTGTACAGAGAGCAGCAGAAATATGCAAACACTTTGGTTAGTCTTAAGATCTTTATAATTCAATATGGCCCGACAACCATAAGCGACATTAATTTTATTTTGTGCGGAATCGACTGTCGTAGTTCGGTTTGAATTGTTTTAGAGAACAAAAATACCATTATGGTAGTCAACCCTTCCCCTAAAGGTGACCTATTTATATTTGAACGTCATACAAACCTTGGCAGAATTTTGTCTCTAATTTAGTCGAATGTTGTCACTGTATTTCGGTTGCATGAAAACTAAAACATTTCCTCTACGTTAGATAGAGGCTAAGCTGGTACGAGGACGGTATACGGAGTTGCCGCGAGGCATTTACAACCGACCTTCAGATAGGTTAGAGACTGTTTAAATTTTCAAACAAGCAGTTATACATATATGTATTCGATGAATTCAACGAAACTTGTCACAAGTATTTATCATCTCAGTTAAGATTGTTAGAAGAAACTCTAAGCAAAATGTCTCTGATATAATTATTGATTTTAAATCGCAACTATGCATTTGGGTATTTTCCTGGGTATGAAAATCAAAATTCTAATTAGTCGGTCAGTTAGAAAATAAAAAAATAATTGACACGTATTTTTGCCTTTTCAAATTAATGAAAATAAACATAGATAAAGCACATTGTCTCCACTCGTGACGTCATTATTCAGGATAGGTACGAAGGTACCTACAAACTGCACCGGGTTATGACGTCACGCGAAATTTGAAATGAATCGCCGTTATTTTTTTAAAACGTAAAAGAGAAAAAATACGTGTCGAATATTTTTTTATTAATCTACAAGTCAACCAGCCAATTCTAAAATAAGGGTTACCTGCCTGCTATGTAACTTTTGTTGCTATCATATTTCAGATTCAATCAGAAAAATAGCGATTTTCTGATTAATTAATCATGTTCCGACAGCTACAACTTTTGAAGTATGTTTATTTTGGTTGATTGCTACATATTGTATAGGTAGGTGTCAAAACGTGCATATCGCCAAGTTTTTGATCGCAACTGAAAATGATAGAAACAAAAGTTACATCAAAATTAGGTTTAGAATGAAAATTAGGTATATGTAAAAATATAAAGTTAAGACAAACTTTTAATACGAGATTCTCTCGTTTAACGTTTGCGTTACTTTGTAAAGTGAGAGCCGCAAAAAAAAATACATAACTAAATATTAAATACTAGCTGCTCCCCGCGGTTTCACCCGCGTTAATTTCGGAGTTCCTGCGCGAATTCTGGGATAAAAAGGTACCCTGTGCCCTTTTCTGTAACCCCTGAAAACGTGAAATTTCATGATGACCGGCGTGAAAGCGTAACAAATAAACAAAAAAAAAAACTAAAACTCACAGTTACGATTTCGCGAAGTTTTTGCTTACTAAGTTCAGACTATTTCACTATTGCCAGACTATAGTTGCCAAATTGAACATTGTTGTACCTAACTGATTTTTTGCATTGTTAGAATAATAATGATATTTCTCACAATAAAACGAGACAATTTATTAAGCGTCACTTCCTCGAGTGTACGTTTTTTACTTGATGTCATTCTATTTATTTTATTAGAAGAAAGTGTCTCCTAAAATATCTAACGTAATGAATGAGTTTAATCTCATTAAAATTCCCTACAAGTTTCACGGAGAGTTCAAAGAGTTGTTTCAAATAGATTATTTGCCGATCGGACCTCAGACGGTGATCCTTTCGCGCTACCTCTCCCCTCTCCCCCCGCAGCCTCGGCTTGCCCCGCATGCAGGTGTACCGCTGAAAACTTGAAGTAATATAAATGTAAATTGACTCTGTAACAAAGCCATGGTGCGTCAGGCGAAGACGCTACTTCGCTTATACGTATTATTGTAGGAAAAACACCAACTCCGAATACATTTGACACAGCATAATAGGTATATCAAATTGATTTAAACAAAATCTTAATTACTCATCTTGATATAAAGGGTCTTTCAATAGGGACGGGTCGATGTTGGCAGCCTGTGGCGGCCATGTTGTTTTAACGTCGTCTTTCTAACCTATATTTTTTTATTCAGTTAGTAATGCCAAATCACCATGGCAAGTTACACGGTTGAGCAACACGTCCAAATGTTAAAAATGTATTACCAAAATGAGTGTTCGTTAGTGCAAACGTTACGTGCATTGCGCCCATTTTACGGCAGACGAGGTGGTCCTTCAAATTGAATTGTGAATTGGCCACCGAGATCCTGCGACTTATCACCTTTAGACTTTTTTTTGTGGGGTTTTCTTAAGTCGCAGGTCTATACCAATAAGCCACAATCGACCGATGCCCTTAAAGTCAACATAGCTCAGGCTATCGCTGAAATTCAACCCGAACTATGCGGCAGAGTTGTTGAACATTGGACAACTCGAATTCGTGCCACCGTGAGAAGCCGCGGCGGACATTTAAACGATGTGATTTTCCACACATAATGGCATATATAGCTCTTTCAAATAAAAAAAAAAAATCGTTAAAATCTCACACACGGCCTTTTTTATTTCATGTCAAAATCGACCCGTCCTTATTGAAAGACCCTTTATAACGGGCTTAAAAAGGTGCTGTGTTTCCTACTCTTTTTTTTAGAAACTACATTACTGATTTTTATGATTTTTTTATCTGGGCAATTCATGCCGCAGGGAAAATCGCACTAAAACGTCATGTCCGCATCATACTAAAAATCGCATTGAAAAGTCGCATAATAATATTAGGTACGCGCGTTGCTCTGACTTGCCTAGCGGTATAAGGTTTTTACTATGACTGCATTAGACTAGAGGACTCTAGATCATAATGAACATGATATTTTTAATTCTAAGAAAAACATATACACACTAAACAAAAAACACTAAATTTACTAATACATTTTTAGAGTTTTTGTTATAAACCCAACGGTGTAGTCCCCAGAGTGAGCTATAAATTTTGTATAATTGCCAAAAGAAGAAGAATGTCTTAATACTCGAGGGCTCGTTTAGGCGGTCTCCGAGGCTGTAAAGTTGGGCCCTTGTCACTCACTTGTCTGGGACAGGCTGGTGGCTCTGTATTAGCATGCAAATTGATGGTCCCACGATTTATAGTCCTCTTTTCTAAAGAAACTTCTTCCTAATTCCTCCCAAGAGACACTACAGGGCGCATTTGAGCACCGAGAAATATTACCTAATATGCGAGCAAAGAGAAATAATATGATATATTAATTGCCTGACGTATTTAGGGTCATTTCATAGTAGGTATATGGCAACTACAGACTAAAGGTATTTTTACTAATTTTATTAGTTTTAGTAAAATTTTAAAGTTAAACTTAGTAAATCCGAGTAGGTATATATTTTTTATTGTTGGTAAACCTATAAAAATCCAAATCTGTAGAGCCTTTTTCGAGAAATAAATCATATAAAATATACATAAATTGCTAATTAAGTATAAAATATAAATATAAAATTAAGTGTGGAAAAAAGTATTACGATTTAATATGCAAAAGTGCGTTCGTTTGTTTGTTTGTTTCGCTTCATGTTGCCAAAGGAATACGAAGTGTTCTTAAAAATAATCTCGTAATTCACGAGAAATCGCCAGCATTCTTTTATTATTTGTATTATAAACCTTCCCTCGTAGCTTTAGAGAGGATTTCTTTGTAAGATGCAGTTAATAAAGATCAAGATAGATTTATGGGGGGTACTGTCACTTACTACCGATCTATTTATTATGTTTAATAGGTACCTACACATTCGTATTTGCCAATAAATACTGTATGTTAAGAACGACTTGAATGTTATATTATTACTAGCTCTGGCCCGCGGTTTCGCCCACGGTAATTTCGGAGTTCCATAAACCTATCTATTGGTGAAAACTGCATGAAAATCCGTTGGGTAGTTTAAAAAATCTAAGCATATGTATATGGACAGACAGACAGCGAGAAACGACTTTGTTTTACATTTTGTAGTGATGGTAAGTGGCCTTTTCTAATGAAATGTCGTGATGAAATTTATTTTTTCTAAGATATACTAGGTAATCTACGATCTAAGCGTGAAAGTGGTATGTATTCTTCCTAATATATTCGGTGAAATGCGCTTGAAAAATTTTGAGTGTTTCGACACCTGTTTTGTATAATGAGTGCAATGAGTTAACTTTGAAGGGAATACATCGGATAATAATGTTTAATTTAAAACAAGTTAAATTATAACAGGATTATACCATCCGCAGAAGTATGTGAATGTATTTTTATTTTATCTTTTGATTAATTATTAAAAAATATAGGTACGAAATATAAATGGTGAACTTTATGCCTTGCAGTTTGCCATTAGGTTGTCAGAGAGATTAAAAAATGGGTACGTTATGATACAAATTGGTCAGTTGGTCATTAAATTCTAGGTTCAATTAGGTACGAGCTTGTCGCCCGATCCGAAGGCGTAAAGGGCGAAATATACGTATACAGGGTAAAAGGTTTTACGACGACTGAAGGGAGGTATTCCGGGCCCTTATTCGCTAAGACAATAATACATCGCGTTAAGAAAACGCGCTACGAAAATTGTCTTTTCATCGTAATCAAAGAAATTTCAGTATAAAAAAATCAAATTTACAATGCATCTGGCGTTCTTGAGATTGTGTTTTCGGAATGCGCGTCATGGATAAGGAATGTTTTTGGTCAATTATCTAAAAATGAAAGATTAAATTAATTTTTGACATCAAAATATTCATAAATATTGAGCGCCCCTTTCCTTCGTATTGCCGCAGCTGGCGCGCCAAAAAAATATAATGTAAAGATCATTTACCCGTGTAAATCCATGTTTTTATTTAGGTAAGGTTTTCTCTGTTATTCATTATTGGTTTTTTATTTATTTATGTTTTTGTCACAAGTAAACATGAGTAGTCGAAGTTTTGAATGAGTCCCTCATTCAACATTACATCCAGTATAGAAAACTTGCTTGTTTTGCTGCATTTGTGCTCAAAAGCGGTGCAAATTTTCACTTTGAAAGCGTTTTGAAAAGGTTAAATGATACTTTAGATACTTTTATCACAAACTTAAATAGGCAATATCCGCAAGTTTAAGGATACATAACGTCAACGATATTTTTTTATGTTCATTCATAAAAAATAATTTAACGTGATGTGGTAGATACTTTAGTTTTGAAAGCTTAACAAACATCCGGTAAAGCAAAATGACGAAAGAATTTTGTAATATTGTAAATGTCGTCTGCTTACCTGTTAACTGCGCCTAACATATTACTTGAGCACGTACAAACATTCTGAAGCGTTCTTAGCTCGCTAAAAAGCACGTATAGCTCGTTCTTACCTAAGATTAACATAACCCAGCATCGCAATGCCGTATGTACGAATACTACCTATAAGTACATTAGGTATATTCACAATGTAACGAAAGATTTCAGTAAAACCAGAGTTAATAAGTTAAAACAATATTTTATCGTTATTTAATTTTTTTGATATCTACTGATAGTTAATTTTTGTAGACAGTTTTTTTTTATAACGAATGATGATTAGAATGAAAATAACCTAACTGAAAATACTGCAACTTTTGATTTTATTTTAAGCTGATGTTAAAGACGCTGTCCTAAACCCCTGCGGTAAAAAAGCCCGTATTATGAGTTAGAAAAGAACCACCTAGGACCACCATCAAATCAAATCAAATCAAATCAAATCGAATATGCTTTACTACCCCAGAAGAGAAAATAAAACTTAAGACAGATAAAAAGTAAATACAGAGCAAAAGGCAGCCTTATTGCTAGAGGCAATCACCATCCACCATCGCTCACTTTTGTTGGTGGCACTAACCTCGTACTACAACTACTCGACCCTCCTCGATTCACATACCTATAGGTTAATTTTAAAGTTCCCATGGGAATTCCGGAAAAAAGGTACCCATGTCACTTAGGTTATTTATTATATAATATTATGATCTTATCTCTTAGATTTTCTTAGAATCTTGTACAACAGTCCGCTAAAACGTCAGCTAACTAACGCCTACTGCAATACGTTTAATTAATTTAACGGCTCGCTACACCAGCAAGACGATGCTGCTCGTTAGAAAATGTCAGGCTCTAGACAGCCCGTTAGTATTAACTAATTTGATTTTCAATATGAACGGTGATGATAAATGGTTGAATGTAAATCACCAACAAAATAATCATCAGAATGTATCTAATTAATCATTTAACAGAAAACAACAAGTCATATTATGATAAATATGAAATAATAAAAATAAAATTTACACATCTGCTACCGTTTTGATGCGTGTTTTTTCGAGATATTGATGTATGACGATATTGAATAGAGAGAAACAGATACTATTTTATACGATTCATTGTTCCATGCTTAATTTTAAAGGGAATATAAAGACTTTTTTACCGACGAATTAAAATAGAATAGAAAGTATAAAAAAATACATACAGCCAACAAAAATAAATACACAGAACCTTCTCCTTTTTGGAAGTCGGTTAAAAAGTTAAAGACACGCATTTTACACCTGTTTATTAACTTCTTTCTAGTACTATATCTATCGGGAAGATCTAAAAATCTTCTATTTACTAGATCCATAAAGATTCGCGATAAAAAATTCTAGACATATTCTTTTCTTCAGATAATACCGACATTTGTGTCCAACTTCAAAGCTATTAAAAAGTTGATAAGACTCAATTTAATGGGACATTCGTTATTATGGGCAGTTTTAGACTCAAAGAAGAGCAATAAAGAATTATCTTTAGTCTCGCTCAGACCCTAAAGTGTCATTTTAAAAAGTCATTCCATTACACAAAGTGAATTGTTCTCGCGCGATAGTCCACCAAATCTTATAGAGCGCAACTTTACAATCAAAATAAAAAAGTACCTATCAGATTTAAACTACATATTTCTATTGAGAGTCTGTAATATAGTGGCTTTAAACCGGGTCACGATTGCGCTACTCCCATATATTACCTACTCAAACACAAATGAGTATACATTGTATGTAGGCACACCGTACACGTACCCCCTTCTATATACTATAAGCAAATTTCCCTTGTTACATTCTAAGCTTTAAGAGTGCTGCACAGCTTTACAACCAACTTGTTTATTTTTAATTTCACCATTTTCTTCGTGTACAGTTTTTTTTTTTAATTTCCTTTGTTTACATAATTCACTTCGACTCACAGCAGGTAAGTACCTTTTTTTATCTAAAACCACCTTTTCCACCTTTTGTAGGGGGAAGGGCGTGGAGTCACGTCTTTGCGACGCGCGACGAGGGAATTTTACTTTCTAGCGTCTTGCAACACTGCCGTATGAAATTATTAAGCTTGAGAAGACGAAACGTCACGCTTCGATGTTCACACGTTAGAATCGCGAGATTTATTATAATAATCTCACAGGAAACAACATTAATTCATAGATATATCTTTTTGAGTTTTTAAGCTGTATGAAAATGGCCGTTGTAAATCCGTATAGCAAAGACATTATAACAAACTGTAAAACGATCTATGTCTTAATTAATTTTTATAATTAGACTTTATTTGGACTTATCAATGGACACCGGCCATTTTCATAAAACTTCTCTGTGTTAGAAGCCAACTTGATATTGACGGAATTGTTGCGCTAGTCACAATAGAAGTCAGAAATTAAGAAATGAAGTGGTTTTAATGACATCCGTGGCAGGGCGGGAAAAGAAATAATTGCCTCTGGCGGCAGTCCTGGATTTGATTCCAAGGTATAGTATGAAAGTATCAAATCTGTGGGGACACGGTAGTGGGGGCCCGGCCAAGATGAGCTAAGCAGCTTGAAACAAGCAAGAACACTTTTAACTTGGCTTTGAATTATACCAGATAAACAAAATCGGGATATGTTTTCAATAGCGGACTTATTAAACATAATACATCTAAATTTTAATAGCATATCTCTTATACTTTAGATTTTATCGATATCTCAAAAATCCTGATTTCGTCACTAACTCACTGATGATCAACAAAATAGGGTATTTCCTTATTTCAAAGAAAGCTGAAATTTGGTATGTAAGCTAGTATTAGTACACAAACAACAAAATTTACACAAAAATTATAAAACTTCTAACTTTTATCGCCTTAAACTAGGGAATGGAAGTTTGTATGATATTTCCGCAATTTTGACGCTAGAGAGAAGTCTGAGAATTGAGCTAGAGGTCAGAAAATTGATACAGGGACTCCTTGTTGCGAGGACTGAAGGACTGAAGAATTTACAGTAGTAGTTAGTAGAGTTAACTTTTTAAGTAGAAAATAAACCTTAATAGGCGTGGTATGTATTGATTACACTTTTACTTACTTATTAATACTTAAATACAAAAATTCTTTTTGTGAAAGTGCATATTAAAGATATGCATTTTTAATACCTGATATGAGTAATATGTAAACTCATTGCACGAGTAAATACTTATATATATATTAAAAAAAAAATTATAAACATTGATTCCAAAAAATGTGCGTTTCAACGAATTATTTTAACGTCATGATAATAACATCGGTGACACGGACGCTTGCACTTAAAGCCAGAAATAAATAAAGACTAATCCTTATACCTCTGGAAGAACATAATGGAAAAAGAACTCTTGCCTCAAATTATTCCTTTGTCATTGAACTTTTCGTTCTTTTTGTATCCTGCGCGCCTGAAAGGATACTTTATGTACTTAGCTCTGTAGAAGTAGGTCCAAAGTCTACACACTTCCATCAACGAAGAAAAAAGTTAGTTCGTAACTTACTGAAGGCACTTAAATTTTCGTACTTTTCTCTTTTTCATTGTTTTTTTTCTCTTAAAGTTTAACAAACAATGAAATTGCACAGAAGTTTATATCAGATATTATAAAATCATGGTTTTTTTGAGAAACTGGTCCAAAACTTGGGCACCTTTTTCTTTCTCAGATCCCCAGATAAAACGAATAAATGTTTACAGAAACTAGTGCTTAATGCGCGTACTTAAACACTGCGGTAGGCAAATTACGTTACTAAATAGAACTTTTTAATTCCAAATACCAACGACAACCTGTAAATGGATTTAAGAAAGCGTTCATCGAAGAATACGCTTGTGAAGATAGTGATTTGGAGGAATTCAATTCAAATAATGTAAGGGTGACTTTAAATACAAATTGAGATCAAAACATTATTCACAGCAAGGATTTCCACGACAGTCAGTGCCTCTTTGAATTTAGGTAAAACGGTAGTTATATTTCGTTGATACGTACTTAGTATAACTTATTAGGTAGTTAAAAACTAAAGCATAGTTCCACAGCCGAAGTTGTGACTCATAAAAAATATAATAACACGTCTCTGTATATAGCCACTTCAGAAATTATTACTCTGTTAAAGAACTCAACGTCTAAGAATGTTTAACGAGTGTCATAAAAGTGTGAGAGTTAATCTTATGTACCAAGATTTAGAAATATTTCAAATAAATAATATTAAAAGTAACTTTTTGCGCTAATGAAAATTTTTTTGGACAGTTTCTGTAAAGACTGACCGATCCGAAGAGAAACGGTCTTGATTAAAAAAAAAAGGAAACAGAGTTATCTGCAAAGTTGGCTGCTCTTTTCATTGATCTGAGGTATTGAATAATAAAAAAAAATACTATACCTACATAACTTCTAGAGTGAGATTCCACGATATCTTATGAACGTGTTTCTAGTGGGACTATTTGTGAAAGTGCTCAAACTTCAAAGCAGATCGGAGTTTAGCAATGGGTTCTTTTAATAAATAATTATATAGTACACGTAGATGTGAAATTCAAGATAAGTAAATGAAAAATTAAAATGGCGAAATTGAAAGTATTTCGCTATTTTGTCGTTGAGTATAATAAAATGGGTGCTCCCAACATCTAGCTCTCGTCGTCTAGATATCCGTTAGTTTCGTAGGTAAGGTATCTTTGACACATTAACGTCATCAAACGATTTTCCTCTTCGGATTCTCATACTAAACAAAAAACTTTTACGATACGGACGCTAATACGAGTTTTCTACAGCCTCGGTGTTGTCTCGTTGCGAAATCCCGAAAAGTTAACGTAGCGCACTCGGTGCTAACACCGTATTAGAATATGTAAAGTAGGTTATATCCTACTTTTGGTGATAGTTAAACTATAATAATAAACGATAATTAAACTTGGTCAAAAGTTTAAACAAAAAGTGCCAAAATACATTAAATATTAGGTAGGTATGTTGCAGTACCGCAGAATTATCAAAATAATGGGTTAATACGACTTCATTTACTATGAATTTTTTCATATGAAATATTTCAAAAGATACGTTCATTAAAATCTTATTGCGCAAGTATAGGTATTTGTAACGCCTTAAGACGTTAACAATGAAATTCTCCTCTGTGAATTATAACTCAAAAATACGTATATATAGCAACAAAAAAATATATGAACGAAAAAAAAGGAAAATTTTTGCTTCAAGCTCTTCTTTTAATATCGAAGTGTTTTCGTTGGGTGCGAAATGAGATATTTATCAAAGACAATTTGTATTTCCTTTGAAGTGGATAATATATGAGAAAAGAAAATGTGAGGAGCTCTGAATGGCACGTCAGAATAACAACGTTCCCTGATGTTTTTCTTTTTTCAAGTGTATGGACTAATTTGCGAGCGAACAGCTAATTTTAGTTCAACCACAACGAGCTTCGATGAAAAGTCAATACTTATTCAAAAGATCCCGCTACGTTTTAAAGACTTATGCAGATTATTCCAAATCGTATTTTTCCAGTAGGCACAACAAACTTACATATTCATGAAACAATTTTCCGTAAAAATACAGATTCTAGAGGTTTTTTGTTGTTGTTACTTACCTACTATAAATTTGTTATTTGTGCCTGAAATAGTAAGCGAGAGAAAATATGAATCCTCATATAGTTATAACTTTGGGATCAGAAATTATCAGTAAATTGAACGTAAATAATCGGGCGCCACTTACGTTTAACCTTCAACCTTTGGCAATAAAACAAAGTTTATTGTGTCGTTGGCTGTACCGATAAGGACACATAAGCCAGGCTTAGCAGTCCATCAACCCGGCACTACGCAGATACTTGCCGAAGATCTCACCCATGGGAAAAGCGAACCGGTTTTCGAAAGGCCTAAAGCCCTACCAGTTTATATGACCTTCGAAATGGACACTGGCATCTGCTGCGTGGTAGTTATTCTTTATGAGTAAAGAGGGGGGAGACGGATCAGGTGCGTTTGGTTACTAGATATCCGATAGTTGTACGTAAGCAGCTAAGCTTATGTCGATCCCGTTACTCCCCAGGGTCCGTACCGCCTGTAACATAAACAAAATACTGTTATTGGTTATATCTTATCTCGGAGAAAATATTAAACATTGCTTACTACGCACTACGCAGTACGTAAGTATAAGTAAAGATTTATCGGTTCGATTAATTCAGGCATACGAACGAACGCCTAAATAAAACCTACTCCGTTGCTTCATGAAATTTATTGGATTATCAGTCGTTAAAACGTGATAACTTATAAAAATGGAACGTGATATGAATAATGTGACCTTTCAGTTTGTATTTGAGTGACAGCGGCATAATAAAAGTAAAAAAAAAACATTTCATTTGACAGCATCGTTAGTCTTCTTGGTTATTTAACTTGGCTGTTGCGCCACGTATCGCAGGTTCAATCCTCTGATCTCGGTAAGCTTTATGTGACGAAAACTTGTGTTTACATTAAGTCTGGTTGTATATCTATCTAATATATATAAATCACGTGTCACGTTGTTTGTCCGCGATGGACTCCGAAACTACTGAACGGATTTTGATAAAATTTTGTAACCATTCATAAAATGGTCCAACTTAAAAGATAGGATAGTTTTTATCCCGGAATTCCAGCGGAAACTCCGGAATTAATGCGGGGAACTGCTTATTACCGTAAACTACAGCACTTTTTTCCCGGAATTACCGCGGGAACTCCGAAATTGCGGCGGATGAAATCGCGCGGGACAGCTAGTTTAATATATACATATGTAAATAGTTTTCTGTAAATGACTGTTCCTTTAAATGGCTGTTGAGTCATCATCAGTCAGAAATGAATCATCATCAGTTTTCTGTAATCAACTGTTCCCGTTGGCTGTTTCACCCGAATAAACGGTATTCGGGCGTGAGCTCTTTGTTCCGAGATACAAACACTACTACGTACTACAACTCATCAGACTACTACAAAATTGCCCGTATAAAAGCACCTTAATATCCTTAACCAGGAATTTCAAAGTGCGAACACATTATAGAGAAAAGAAATATAGTTCAACTAATAATGTATTATAAGTAGGTAGTATTTAGGTATAATAATAATAAAAATGACCACACAGTAGTTTGGGATCCGAAGTTTGAACTGTAGGTATCAGACAACTGAAATAATACTTAGGTTGGTAGAGCTTATCTAAACTAAAATGACACGCCCCACTACTCAATAAGCAGTTTTAGATGTGCGATATCATGACGTATTGATAATATCTCTTTAATAGGATGAATGGCAAGACCAGGTTTATACAGTGTGAGTCTGGATAAAGTGTACAAATGAAAATGAGGGATACTATGTTCAATTTTATCGACGAAAAAAATAATAAAAAAATTAAAAAATTTTTTTTGAATTTTTGACGATTTTTTTAAAATTTTGGTTCGCGTTAGGGTTCCCCTCGTAAACAAAACACTATAACTTTTAAAATAAACGGTAGATTGTCAAGATAAAAACTGAATTATGATCAGAGCTTATGGGGCGTCTTAATAAAATCAAAAATTTTAATCAAAATTATTTACAATTCAAAATAATGGCGTTTATTTAACAAACAAAAGTATTTTTTTGCACAGTTTTTTCAGTAATTTTAAAATTGCTTAATAAAATGTGGTATTAACATACATTTTTTAAGGCTTACAATTATTCTACATCATACTAGCTTTCAAATGGTAAATATTTTACGTTTATAACTTAATCACAACATTTTTTATGAAGTGTCAAAGAAGGCCTTCAAAGTATGGTATTTAATGAACAAAGGCGCGGTGAATGTTTAGGGTACATTTTATTGCATTTCAGGTAAAAAAGTTTTGTAACTGCACGTGGGCTTAAGTTTAGGGGTACGGGAAGAGACCAGTGTTGCTGTTTTAGCTACTTTGTAGCTAGATCTAGCGGATTTTGAACGTATTTAGCTACTTGAATTGATCATGGTTTCATACATTTTAGCTACTTATTATTACTTAATGCTCCATACATTTAGCTACATTTCAGCACAAAATTACATAAACTGGCAACTTTTACGACAGATTTAGCTACTTTAATACCAACTGAGACGGCAACACTGGAAGAGACAAACAAAGACAGTCGCTCCGAATTACTCGCCGCTGCTACACGTTTCGTCATTACTCTCGTTAACCAACTTCTCTAGTTCATTCTCTAGTGTTTTGGAGATAATGCCGCGTTTAACTGAATTCCCGCCGGCACACATCGCTGATATTGAGTTTTATTATGGAATGGCACGAGGTAGAGCCAGAGCCGCTCACACTGCTTACGTAGCTGCGTTTCCTAACAGGCGACCGGTGCCATCTGCTCGGAACTTCCAAGAAGTCCACCGAAGATTATGTATTGTTGGACTTGGATCAAATGCCAGAGACCGCCGCGAGTCTGAAGTGATTATTGATGTGTCTGTCGAACAAGCAGTACTGAGGGATTTGTTTGCTGATCCAACCATTAGCACCAGACGTCTAGCTTTGAGACATGGAATATCGCAAAAATCAGCGTGGCGTATTTTAAAAAAAGAAGGTCTGCATCCTTATCATTATCAGAGGGTGCAGCACTTACATGAAGAGGTAGACTGCCGTCCAAGATGCGTTATGTCAACATGGATTCTGTCAAAAACTAGACAAAACCCAAACTTTCCAAAAAAAATTTTATGGATGGACGAGTCAACATTTACAAGGGATGGTATAACCAACTGCAGAAATTTGCATAAGTGGTGCCCTAAAGGTGAAAACCCAAAGTTGAAAAGATCTTCAACGTTCCAAGTGAGATATTCAGTAAATGTTTGGGCTGGTCTCATTGACGACATTTTGCTTGGACCAATAATACTGCCGGGAACATTAACTGGTGAAAGGTTTTTAACGCTTTTACGCGAAGAACTACCTGAATTGCTGGCAGATGTCCCACTGGCTTTGCGCCGAAGAATGTACCTACAAATGGATGGATGTCCTGCTCATTATGCAAGTAATGTAAGATCATTTTTAAATGAAATTTATCCGAACCATTGGATTGGCCGGCAAGGACCTGTGGGGTGGCCTGCGCGTTCACCTGATATGACGCCCCTCGACTACTTTTTATGGGGTACAATGAAACAACGCGTCTACAATTCCCCAATCAACAGTGAAGCCGATTTACAAGATCGCATAATTAATTGTGCACATGATTTAAAAAATGATCGCGAGATGATAAGAAGAGCGACACAACAAATCGTTCTTCGCGCTACTATGTGTCTGCAAACAAGAGGTGGACATTTTGAGCATTTAATGCAATAACTAACCAATAAGTAACCAATTGATTATTAAAAATAAATAATAAAAGTATTTTGTTTCGCCTCCAAAAAAATATCCACAATAAATGATAAATACCACTTTTGGAGATCCTTTTTTGACAGCTGATAAAAAATGTTGTGATTAAGTTATAAACGTAAAATTTTTACCATTTGAAAGCTAGTATGATGTAGAATAATTGTAAGCCTTAAAAAATGTATGTTAATACCACATTTTATTAAGCAATTTTAAAATTACTGAAAAAACTGTGCAAAAAAATACTTTTGTTTGTTAAATAAACGCCATTATTTTGAATTGTAAATAATTTTGATTAAAAATTTTGATTTTATTAAGACGCCCCATAAGCTCTGATCATAATTCAGTTTTTATCTTGACAATCTACCGTTTATTTTAAAAGTTATAGTGTTTTGTTTACGAGGGGAACCCTAACGCGAACCAAAATTTTAAAAAAATCGTCAAAAATTCAAAAAATTTTTTTTAATTTTTTTATTATTTTTTTCGTCGATAAAATTGAACATAGTATCCCTCATTTTCATTTGTACACTTTATCCAGACTCACACTGTATATTGTGTCATATCGATATTTTAATGGGTGTGCGCGTATACCCGATGGAGGGGCGCGTCATTTTAGCTTAGATAAGCTCTACCTTACTTTGTAAAATTGATACTTGTAATACCTATATTGAAGAAGATAACGTCTGACTTAATTTTTTTTTTTTTTTTTTTTTTTTCTTGTATGATATACCCAAGGAGGTAAATCATTATAATACAATCTAGCCAATCTAGTTATGACTAATAAGTATTTTAAATTTGACCTAAACTTCTAAACAAGACTATACTAAGAATGTGTCCAATAACACTTTTCTTATTGTCTCTATTAAGGGGAAGACACTTTGTTCTTGTGTTCTTTGGATACAGTACTCACAGCACTAAATACACTATCACTATACACTACACTAACTCAAAAGGTTTGGTCCTTTTTAGTCTTCGTTTTATATTTGTGTTGTCGAGGAGCTGGATGGCCTCGACGTTCACATGGTGACGAAGTCTGTGTTGGTGAGCTTCGGCATATTTTTTTATAGTATCGTTAACAGATTCCACTCCGAGGTCCCGATGGAGGTCTTCGTTTCTTATGTACCAAGGCGCGTTTACAACACCTCTGAGTACTTTGTTCTGAAAACGTTGTATCATTTGCACGTTGCTCTGTTTGGTACAGCCCCACAGCTGAATACCGTAAGTCCATATCGGTCTTAGGACTTGTTTGTACAGCAGTAGTTTGTTGTGCACTGATAACGCCGAGTGTCTCCCAAGCAGCCAATGCATCTTCCTGTAGCGAAGTTCCAGTTCATCGCGTTTCTTTTTGACGTGAGCTCTCCAGCGGAGCTTGGTGTCAAGAGTCATGCCCAAATATTTGGCTGTATTTTCATACGGTATCACATTGTCACGTATGTGCACCGGGTGATATGAGGTTTTTTTATTAGTAAAATCTATGTGAGTTGACTTCGACTCATTTAGTTTTATGCGCCATTTCGCGGTCCAGTTGTAGATAACGTTAACAGCAGATTGTACCTTTTCCACTGCTTCTTCGTGAGTGACCCCTGTAGCCATGATAGCTGTGTCATCCGCAAAGGTTGCAATGGTAATATTTTCTGGAATTGGAATATCACATGTGTATAATAGGTAAAGGACCGGCCCTAAGACACTTCCTTGTGGTACTCCAGCTTGTATTTGCTTGATTTCTGAATATGAGTCTTCTTGTCTAATACGAAACATTCTGTCAGATAAGTACGATTGTAGAATATCTGTAAATTGTTTTGGAAGCATTTTCTTTAGTTTGTAAATCAGTCCATCATGCCACACTTTATCAAATGCTTGAGCGACATCTAGAAAAACAGTGGAACAGACTTTTTTCTCTTCTAAAGATTTTTCAATAATATTAGTTAATCTATGCACTTGTTCTATAGTAGAATGCTTTTCTCTGAAGCCGAATTGGTAATCAGGGATTAAATTTCTATCGTCTACAACAGGTCTTATCCTTTTTATAAGAAGTTTTTCAAATAGTTTACTTATTACTGGTAAGAGGGATATCGGTCTGTATGATGTCACCTCGTGTACTAGTTTTCCTGGTTTAGGAATCATAATGACTTCGGCGAATTTCCAAATGCCTGGAACATATTTTAGTCTAAATGAAGCATTGATAAGTGTTGTGAGTTTTACTATTGCTTTACGAGGCAGGTTACGAAGGACTTCACCTGTGATGAGATCGTAACCTGGAGATTTCTTTTGCTTTAAGCGATTTATTTCTCTGGAGACTTCTTTTGGCGTCGTGAGTTTTATTTCTAGTTCGTCTTGTAATAAAGGTTCATCTAGCATTATTCCAAACTCATTGTTTTCATGTGGTTGGAAAATCTTCTCAAGATGTTCAGCAAATTTTGCAGCTTTTTGAGCGTTACTTACTGCCCAACGGCCGTTTTCTAATTTAATAGGAGAGACTTGGGTAATAGGCCTTTTTAAATTTTTTGTCACTTTCCACAGTGAGTAGTCTGTTGAGCGGTCATTTGTTAATTGACTAAGATGAGTAGTCATCGAATCATTGTGGAAATTACTAATTTTTCTCTTTAATTGCTTTGTGAGGTTATTTAGCATTTTTTTATAGAGTGGACACCTCGTTATTTGCCATTGTTTTCTAAGTTTTCGTTTTTCTGCTATCAGGTTTCTGATTTCTAATGGATACACGTTGCCAATGCCTTTTTTTTTGGGTTTGGGTGTATTGTTCCAGGCACATTGCTGGATATTTAATACAAATTCATTTACTTCTAGTTCTAAATGCTCCGTAGTTTTTAGGGGAACCTTTAGATTTATGACGTTGTCTAGATCTGACTTAAAGCTTTCCCAATCAGTGTTTTTATCCACTAAAGTTGGATTATTTTCTTTTAAAATTATACGTTCACTTAAGGTTAAGATTATAGGTGAATGATCTGAATTCATATCATAGCCTTCCTCAATTTTCATGAATTTATTTGATATATTTTTTAATATAAAAAAATCGATCAGGTCTGGGACTTTAGTGGTATCAGTGGGCCAGTAGGTTGGTTTCCCTGTTGACATTACGTCACAATTTGCTTCTTTGATGGCAAGTAATAATTCTCTGCCTTTCGTGGTTGTCAGTCTAGAACCCCAATGAGTATGTTTAGCATTGAAATCACCTCCTAGGATAAACCTGTTTCCGAGTTTCTCTAAGAACCTCTTGTATTGCGGGGTTTTCAATGCATGCTTTGGTGGGCAGTATATGGCTGATATGGTAACAGGAAACCTTTCTGTTTTGATACATACAGCTACAATTTGTTTATCTTGTTCTTCAATTTTTAGTTCTTCAAAATGGGAAATGTTGTCCTTTATTATGACTGCACTACCTCCCCTAGCTGTATTATTTGGATGTAACGCGTGATAGACTTTATATCCTTTAATTTGGATGAACGATTCCTTAGTAAAATGTGACTCAGATATAAGGCACACGTCTATTTTTGCCGTAGATAGGACCGCCTTGAGTTCGTTTTCATGTTGAAGGAGTCCATTAGCATTCCATGCCATAATTCTGAGGGACTTCATCATTAAGAGAGTGTTGTAGTGGATGTTTTGGAGATACACTCCAATTTCTTTAGTCTGTTGTCAAGGGATGACATAAAAGTAATAATTGTATTTAACTTATCATCCAAACTGTTGTTTGAAGAAGAAGGCTTAGTTTGAGCTTGTCGTTGAGCTCCTTTTGTTGCTTGAGCATACGACACATTTTTGGTGATGCCTGATACGTGTTCAGTGACGGATATTTTACTAAAATTATTTGTAGCCACTGACTTATTGGCTTTCGATTCTTTCGATTCTTTAGTTTTTCGATTCTTGATCGCTTGTAATTCCTTGGCTACTATGCAACCTCTGTAGCTTGCAGGATGTGGCTCGCCGCAATGAAGACATTTCGGCTTCACTTCTGTTGGCTTTTCGCAATCTATAGTTAGATGCTTGCCTGTGCATTTTACGCATCTTGGTTCTTTAGAACAGTATCTTTGTGTGTGACCATAAGCTTGGCAGCGTTTGCACTGAGGAATTAATTTGGATGATTTAACTGGCTCAATATCAACTTTGCACCCTAATATGGATTTGATGCTGTAAATATTTTTCACGTCTTCATCTTTTTGAAATGAGAGCATGAACATGTTCATAGGCTTCTTTGTTCTCCAACTCAGTTTGTTGACGGCCTCTAGAATTTTATATCCTTTTGATTTCAGTTCATCTACAATCCTGGGAGGTTCGCAAGAGAAGTGTAATTTTTTTACCATTACTCTAATGGGTCGGTTCTGTTTATCCTCATAAGTATGTGAACTGCAATTGTTTTGCAGAAGTATCTTTGAGACATTTCTGTAGGCGTCTTCATTCGAAGAGTTTATTTTAACTCTATCACCCTTCATCACTTTCGTGCTGAAAGAATCTTTAGGTAAATTCGTTAGGAGAAGATCGTAAAACTTTTGGTAATCTTTAATATCCTCAACCACAATAGGTGGTGGAAGGGGATTTTTCTTAGTCTTTACCTTTTCAATATCGGATGTTCCTTGTTGGGGTGGTGAGAGTGTCGCATTGAACTTCCTTTTCTTCCTGCTTTGCTGACGTACCCACCCTGTCTCTTTCGCGAGTTCCTCTTCGTCAGTCTCATACTCAACGGCTTTAGAGAGATTTTCTTTCTTGTTTTCAGATGCCACTTTTGATTGCTGATCTTGTATAGATTGCAGCTGTTGCCGAAGCACATCTAATTCTGCATTAAGGTCGTTGACTAAGTTTTGCAACTCTTCGCGATAGGCTTTTTCTTCCATATAGCTTTTAAATAAATAGCGTTCTGTTTCCGTTTTAAGTTTTATTGTATCCATTATTAATTGTAAGCAATAGCTTCGCCTTAATAATAAACACAAATAATTATTATGATTCACTTAATACGTAAATCTGGGTCATTGCGGCGACCGAGAAACACGTTCGACGCGACGAGCTGCGCTGCTGCGTCAGCGCTTTGCTCGAGCACTATCTAGGGCGCAAGCAAGAGTGACACAACCGTTCTTAGCGAGAGTCAAAAACTCAATCTGACTTAATAACTAAATTAAAATAATGTGAGAGAATCCAAATTTCACACTTGTAAATCTCAGAAAGCTAAATATAATATGTTAAAAGATATAATGAACAGAAATAACTTATCGCATCACACAAGTCCACAGGGAAATAAACGGTTTCCATAATCTTCATCAGAATGCAGCGGTTATTAACTATATCTGGCCATTCTTTTAAATTAAATTTAAAGAAGAATCACTTCTTGATGGCGTGGCGTTCTATCGCAGTAGGTGTGTAGTATCGTAGTAGCACACTGTAGGTGTGATTTGCTTCCCACCTGGAATTAGTCTAGAATGTTGATGAGAGCAGAGAAAGCCAGTGTTAAACATAATTATTATTCTTATTCTGACGTTGTGTCGTATGATATCTAATACGTTATGTAGACCACAGAGCATATAAATTAACTGTTATTTTCTGTTCTGTGATGTAGACACGGGACATCCACAACGCGCTACGCCGTAGTATAACCAAGGCTACGCCGCTACGAACTACGGACGGTTTCGGTATTCTTAATAGTTTGAAACTACGGGCTGTACGCTATGACATTCCGTAGCATAATACTATTTGCGATGCATTACTTTTACTTAAATAAAATATAGCTTATCATGGACGTGTCCATTAAAATACTTAGCGATATAGTTGTGTGCGATCTACATAATTATTATATTTTATGTTTATGACGTAAAGTACGTCATGCTACAATTTTTTTTATCACACCACAAAATCTATAATACAGATTATATAGCATTTTGTTCGAATCCAAGACAAGGTGACTTCAAAACTACATTATTTAACTTAGATTGAATGACGCGTCATTCATGAAAACACGCTATCTCATCCCAAAAATACCAAAATGAAACTAAACTGTAGCAAGGATATCTTTTCAATACCGTGCAAACGTACTACGAAAGAAAAATTTCCTAATTTAAATTTCAAAAGTAGGTGTATAAGTTAAGTACCGCGTGACTTGCGCATTTCACGCGGTTGTTTGCGAGCTTGACGTCGTGTACTAACTTGAATCAGTACCCCATTTACTGTTGTGGGGAGTGGACGTGTCGTCGCGTGAAATCACGACTCGTGACGTGTTCGCACTCCGCACGCGAGCTTCCACGTTACATAACGTAGTGCTGTTTGTTTTGTGAACTGACTTTAACTCGACCGCGAAGAAGGGATGCATTAATATTCAGAGGTAAAATTCTATGTTTATATTACAATACATTAATTTATTCGACTTAAATTGATAATTATTATAATTAAATGAGAATATTATTTATAAAACGATGTGAACGTCGAACATTGTTTATTTAAAAAATAAACAAAATAAACAAGCTTGTTATTATAGGAGTTAATTGAAAATCAATGTGTAGGTAAATTAGTAGGTAACAGATTAAATAATCTTTTAGTGTTACATACTCGCATGTCGTGGTTCACATCAAAGGGGCGCTATTCTTAACGATTTCACCTTTGCGTGTTGCCAGTAAATTATCCAGGCAGGTTAAACAAATGAACTTCATTCTTAATCTATGCATAGCACATGTACCTACAAAATTGCTTTGTGTAACTTCTTTTCTGTTTTATGTCCTACTAGCTGTTCCCCGCAGTTGCACCCGCGGAAATTTCGGAGATCCCGCAGGAATTACTTTCGCATTTATAATATTAGTAGGGAATATACCTATTAGTAGGGATGTTCTACTCAAAAGTAGCATCTAATTGCTATGAACTTTGAATTGATAATTACATAGTATAAAGTTAATTTCGATATGAGAGTTCTTGCCGAAACAATATGTACCTACCTGCTCGTATTTTCCCGAACTAAAAATCTTATACTCTCTTACATTTCAGTAACTTTTCTGAAATTTTATGTCGGAACTTTTCTTTGACAGACAGATCAAAACTCTTCTTATACGAAAGTCAAGGAAAACAGCAGTAGTTATAAATATAATTAACCCTGCATTCAAATAAACATAATATTAAGTATAATTTTATGACAAGAAAGTTCAAAAATATCTTCTTTTGTATTCAGTGCGTATATAATCTCACACATATGAAATTTAGTACTCTCTGGGAAACTCGTATTATAACCTGTACTTAAATCGTCTGGAAGAAACTAACAGTGAAAACGTCATCAAAACCTTTATATGATTTAGAAGAACTAAGTGGACACAGAGTTACGGACTTTATATATTTTACTAGCTGTCTGTCTGTGTGTTCCGGCTGATCTCTGAAACACCTGGACCGATTTTGACGGAACTTTCACTCGCAGATAGCTAATGTTATAAGGAGTAACTTAGGATTTTTATTCCGGAATTCTTACGGGAACCCCGAACTTATCGCGGGTAAAACCGCAGGGAACAGCTAGTACAAAATAAAATAATAAATATCTATAGAAATCATGAGCTGATTTATTTTCACACATTCTTACGAGCAAAATTGTAATAATAAGACACCCGTTCGTCAAGACAATAATAAAAACGTATAATACGAATAAAATAAAAATTGGCAATACAGCTTTAGGTATTTCCCGCAGGAACTCCGAAATTAACACGGGTGAAACCGCGGGCAACAGTTAGCATTGTGTTATTTATGATGTTACGTATTGAATTGTTTTTAACAATTTGACTCGCCTTTGTAGAGAAGACGTTAATCCCATTTCATCCCGGAGGAGATGTGTCGGGGATTAGATAAATCTTGCCGGGATCTGTTGGCAAAGTTGCTTCGCCCTTCTATAAGTAGTAAAGCATCATCAAAGAATGTTTTCTTTTTTTGCGTAAGTTCGTGTGGGTTTCTAGAAGGTAGAAATCCTTATAAATATTATAAACTAACTGTGCCCCGCAGTTTCACCCGCGTTAATTTCAAAGGTCCCTCAGTAATTTGGGATAAAGAGTAGTCTAAGTCACTCCTTATAATACCAGCTACCTGCCAGTAAAAGTCCCGTTTAAATCAGTCCAGCCGTTTCAGAAATTACCCGGAACAAACGGACAGACAGACAGAGAAAAAATTTAAAAATTGATTTTTTGATGTTAGTACCGTATATACTTTCATATGCATTTAAGCTGTTTATTTGAAATTAAAAACAGATACTTCAATTTTATTTATATGTCTAGATGTCTATAGATGCGAAATAGAGTTTGTTTGTTCGTTACGCTTTCACGCCTTAATGGCTCGATCGATCATCATGAAATTTGTCTTACACATTTTCAGGGGTACAGAGAAGGACATAAGGTACTTTTTATCCCGGAATTCCCACGGGAACTCCGAAATTGACGTGGCTGAAACTACATTAAATTTTGCATACTATACCTATACCTAAAAATTAAGGGAGTAAATAGTTTTTGACATAAGTATACTTTGAAGTTTTGAAAGATAATTATAAAGTACTAATCCTACTAATATAAATGTGGATGTTTGGATGTTTGTTACTCAATCACGCTAAAACGGCTGAACGGATGTAGATGAAATTTAGCATGCACATTGTTAGGGGTACAGAGAAGGACACAGGGTACTTTTTATCCCGGAAGTCTCGCGGGAACTCTGAAATTACCGCGGGTAAAACCGCGGGGCGCAGCTAGTAATTAATAAATCCTTTCTTAGACGAACGCCCTATTTTGATAAGCTAACTGAATTTAGGGACATGGGTGTTGTAATATTAGAAGGAATGTTGTTACCCAATGCTAATGTTTTTTTAGCATATTTTAATATTTACACAGCGCAATGGTCTGCATAATAACATATGCAGATATTTGAAATTATCCATCTAGCTAGAGTAGTTGGAGTGAAATATTCAGCACAACCCATTTTTTTGTGATTATTTTTATTGAGTTACTTTAACTGGTTATTGCAGTTATGTAATGGAAATTTAAGGATGGAAAAATAAAAAAAATTGTATATATCTTCGGATACAGTTCCCTCATCTTGATCTTAAACACACCTCACCCCAGAAACCTCCACAATGTTTTCAGTAATCCCCATTTTAGTATCCCGTCCGCATATTAGTGCATTTTAAAGTTTACAATAAACTATTTTTTTCCTCGGTGGTAGACGCCCGTACCCCGTTCTCCCTCCATCCATTTAATACGGCTAAGTACATAGTATTATTTTGCTTTGTTGTGCTGCAGCAGTTAATCAAGTAGCTTTAGTTAGTTGACTTTGCAGTTTTGCTTTAAAGTTTACTCGAAGCAAGAGCCAGTTACGTCCAGATATTTTATCTCCGGGGAAATAACTTGCATTCACTATTAGAGCAGAGACCACAAAACTAGGAAACTCTTGACTCATGAATGTAGTTACATATTTAACTTATGCATGGCGAGACATACCCGTGGTGCTTCCTGGAATAATTAGAAAGCTTGTGTCCACTCACCTGAATATTCATTACTGCATATTACTGTTGCTTTTCATTCATTGCCTTCGCTCAATTACATATGTACCTTGAATAACCGACTATAAATTGGTACTTCTTGTAAGTTTAAACTAAATACGTGCATGAACAAATTCTAGCTCCATCTGTTAGGTATAAAACGATTAAACCACTTTTATAACCTGCGATATCTAAGAGCTAATGATTCTGGTGAGAATTCAATTACTGGCATATAAGTTCATACGTCTACCGAATTTCAAATTATTTCGATTTTTAGAAATGGATGCACCTAAATTGAACTGAGTGATTCCATTTATATATGAAGCTGATACGTTTTCTTTTGGTCCTCATTCATTACATTCGTAGTCTTTGTTCAAACCCCGGTTAAGAATCGTGAATATCTATAATTTAGCCACCAAAAACCTACTTAGTAGCCTAACACATACGATCTCTAAGTGCTACTTACATAAGGCTTAGAAACTCTAAGTCAGCCTTATTTATTGGATCAGTGATTTACGAGTTTCGATCTTAACCTAACATTTTTGGGGCTTCTTACCTACACATTGTTGATAGAAAGTGACGTCCAAAGGTAAATTTTGCTCAATAATCTCGAAATTCCAACAAATAGATACTATATCTTATTATACGAGTATATAGATTTTACGCCATTGGTATGAAATTATTATAACTTATCTTTTCATGAATTGATTTGCGATTAAAGAAAGCTTAATGTTATATTATGCGAAGGACAAATACCTAATCCTCGTTCAATTCTGTTTATTAGTTTTGGTATCACCCGCACGTGCAAACCTAGACAGAGATTATAAAACATTGTCATTGGCAAATTATAATTATAGACGCCATTATTAAAGAAGAAGAAGAAGATTATAAAACTCGTTCTTCTGGCTTCTGCTGTAGCCGAAGTATTATAATCTCGGCCCTGTATTATTTTCTTTGAAATATTTTCAACCAACATACATACTCACCTCTATTGCAGCATTTTATTGTATATTTAACGAGATAATTATTTTCTTTATAGATTTTTTCCTTGTTCAAGCTGACGCATGAATTTGATGGCGGATGTCACCTAGGTAACTCTATTTTTGTTCTCGGTATAGGTATTTTCTTCACTTCTGCAATTTGTAATTTAAAATAAAAAAATAAGTAAAACTTTTATAAAAAAAAAAAACGACAAAAATCCTAAGATAAAACAGTAACTCAATGTCGCCCATTTCAAAGATAAATAGGAACGTGATATGCGTAATTAACAGAAATTTTCTTTCTTAGAAACTCTTTCATTGTCATTTCAAAATCCTCAGTTGGTTTTCTTTTTAGTTCTGTTACGAAAACAAGCTACAGATTTAATGAAACTAGCTCATTATACTGTCGGTACTTGAAAAAAGGAGGAACTTATCTATAAGGTTTCGTATACAAAACTGGATACAAGTCTTCGTTATTATGGAAACTCGTCAAGTCTATGTTAAGAAATGGCTTTGTATATTTTTTGTTGGAATTACATTGCTCTGAATAAACATTTAATGAGGCTGCTTTTTCTTTTTACCTTCTATTAATCTTTCCACCGTTAATTTTGGTTAGAACCCTTTCGTCAAAATATACCTAGGTATAAAAATAGGATACCTATCTATCTATTCACAATTGTTCAATCCTTACTAATATTATAAATGCGAGTGTAAGTTTGTTTGGTACGCTTTTACGCCTTAACGGCTCAACCGATCATCATAAAATTTTGCATAAACGTTGTCAGCGGTACAGGGAAGGATATAGGGTACTTTTTATTCCGAAGTTCCAGCGGGACTCCGAACTTATCACGGGTGAAACCGCGGGGATCAGCTAGTGATTAATAATTTCCTCCATGTAACCTGGCGTTTTCGTGTTTTAACATAAAAAGGGAAAATAAAAGATTACTTTGGCATTGAAATAAAATTTGATTCCGTTATTAAATGGAATCAATTTGCGTCAATCGATTCATTGCTTCTTAGGTACCTACCCGTAGCTCCAAATACTGGCATTTACATAACAAACAATAAATTTTATCAATCGTAATTACGTATAGATACACGTAGTAGTTTTTGAGTGTCAAATATTTTTCGTGCCAATTTCAATGTATGAAACAAATGAGATTATCATGATGCGAAGTTAGATTGAGATGCAAATAGTAAAATGAGAAGAAATTGGAAACTAAATCATTTGACTGAACAACCTTCGCCGGATACCTCGTACAAAACGTAGTTTTTGGCAGTTCGTATTATTTTTTCAACGGGTTACAAATAAACCATTAATATGTATTTCATGATTGTTTACGATTTGGGTCTCGTCGACACGGCATTATTGACCTTGAACTCAGCACAGAACGGGCCTTAGCTACGGTTCTTACCGAAATTCACCTAAAATTTATGTGGTGGGCTAAAATCCATTTTGCCTGGGGCTACCTATATAGTAGGTAGAAACTGTTCGATTATAGAATGAATTGGAAGTCCTTTCGGGGAATAAAAGTTTAACGAACTCGAAATATAATCAGATTTATGTACTCATCTTTATTTTGTGTATATTAGCGTGGAGAAAGTAGGGTAGAGATTTTGAAAGGTGCCTCCTGCTACCTGTTTTCTTTATACATGCACATACATTGTACGCGTGTAGTGTGTGTGCCTATTCGGAGCTTTTTGTCGGTATCGTCCTTGGAACTTCTGTATTAAACGACAGTACGTCTACATAATATATTGTATGCTGTTTATAAAAGACCTGTGTTATCGTATAGAATATTTATACAACCCGTTAGGAAAAACGTTCCTCATTTTTTTCGCTGAATAATATGTTGGATATATATTTCGAAATATCATTACTACTCCCTTATGTTATGTCAAGTATCTCGTACTTTTGTTGTCTTACATTATTTTAGATAATATGTGTAAATTTTAATATTTGTTATTTGCCTAAATACCTAAAAAGTAAAACAATTTCATGAGGAGATAAACTGCCGTAGATCGGTAAAAACCGTGAGGGATAGCTAGTTGTTAAACTAGCCGTTATGTAGAATGTGTAAATTATTATTTAAAATTTCTATTCTATTGGTTATCCTCGCTATTTTTATTGTTTGATATTTCTAATGTAAAAACCAATCCAAAATTTTATATAGGCACAGATTTGTTGTTAAAATTGGTAATATTGTATTATGTAACGTGAAGAATGTACCTACATTGTACCTACATATCTGCATTTCACAATCAATAGGTATGTGCGATATATATTTTTCAAGAAAAAAAATTGAATAGAGCTTAGATTTCAAAAGAACCAAAAAGTTACACAACGAAAATAAAAATTATCAACAAATATAACGAAGCTTCATGAAAAAAGTATTGCAACTTGATTTAGGGGCGCCTTTAAATGAACATCGTTAAAAAAGGGGTCAGAGATGCCGCCGGCTCGCCCTATAATGACTCTAATTTAATGTCCGTGGCACACCCTACCACTTCCGCTATTTTACAATAGCCCAAAACCTTCGTCCTAAAGGGTTGGTGCACGAAATTAGAAATTATAAATCTCCATTAAAATATTGTTTAAAATGTGACAAGAAATTATTTGATAATTTCATTACGCTATAACGTCGTTAATTTTATAAGGTTCACTTATTATTACGGTTTATTTTATGACTTTATTATTTACTAGCTGTTACCCGCAGTTTCGACCGCATTAATTTTGGAGATCCCGCGGGAATTTCGGGATAAAGAGTAGTAAAATCGTTCCTTACAAAAAGTAATGAAGAAAAAAATCAGATAGTGGAATAATTTTACAAGACTTTTATTGGACTTTTAATTTCACAACAATGTATAAGTTATTATTAGGTAGATATTTGACTAAAAATAAACAGCAACATCATTATTTTTAGTAGAGCTCACTATCAATTTTTTCTACCCACTTTATTCTGTTTATCTTTTATTCATAAGACTAGCTGTGCCCCGCGGTTTCACCCGCATGAAAGGTTTTTATACAACCATTTTTTTCCGACATCCGATTTCAATGAAACAAAGCCTATATGTAGCTCCAGCATGACAATCGGTTCAGTAGATGCAGAGATTATCGCGAACAGACAGACAGACAGAAAATAATTTTACAAACTTTTTTTTGGGCTTAGTTACTCTTCTTTTATCACCCCTCTCAATTTTAGGTAAAAATATGTAATGTACAGAATCGCGGATTCTATTCTTTTATTATAGTATAGATAGATAGATGTAGGTACCTACCTACGTAAAAACTAAATATTTAGAAGCTCCATTTAAATAGAACTTATTACAACCGTAGTTCCTCGGCGCACCTTATTCTAAATTCAAAACGAATGCCCTCCGCGCGCCACATTTCCCGCCTGTTTCCGGTAGCAGAGAACTTTACTACTTCATGAGGTAGGTAATTTACTGAAACTAGAGATAAGAGAAATGCCAACTACTGTGCGATCAACTCTTAAAATATAAAAATATGCCATAACATTTTCTCAATTTATCAATTACCATCGGTTTATGAATCGTGAAACATTTAATTGTTTTTTTTTTTACAGTTATCTTTGTTCATGTCTGGAACGATTTTAAAATAAATGTGAAATGGACGACAAGTACATGAAAATTGTGTGAAATTTAATGGAAAACTGTAATAAAAAGGATACTTATATTTGTTTTAATGAGAACTTTTTCGATCATGGGGCGAAAAAATTGATGACCGTTGCATTACTCGTCAAATATACGTATACCCAGAGAGTAGGTGCGTATACCTACGTAGCTACCTAATAACTTTTTTATAATGATATTACATGTACCCATAATAAATGAATTTGTCTTAAGTCAGATTTCAACGCACTTGATCTATTTTCAATTATTTGCAAATATCATCATAACTTAGCCTATAGTGGTGTATTATTTTAAGCATGAAAATTCAGTTCGAGGAAAAATTTTAGCCCCCGCACTTTGTCTATAGACAAACGAGCGAATCTTCATTAAATGTAAGTATATGTCAGCATTTAATTGATTCTTACAAACAAAATCTTATGAGTAACCATTTATTTTCAATTTTATAATTTGGGTTTCGAAATTAGTCCTAGTTTCGCAATAAATAAACAATGTGGTGGTCGGCTCGCTAAGCCGCATTAAATATACACGGAGGCACGAGTAAAGGTAGCTGTAGCGGCTAATGTGAGTGACAGAAGTTGTAAACCGCTTCTAGCAACTTTATGTGCATGTTTAGTTGCTTTGTTTGTCCATCCACGCGATTAACTCTGTTGATTTATTAGCACGAGGCATTTGCTGTCGTATTTGTTAGCGTTTAATGTTAAAAACAACTTGCACAGTCAATATAAGCCTCGTATCGTATCAAATGTGAAAATATTTCATGCCTCAGTTCGACAAAAAATTGGAATAAAAAAACCTTTTCGCGGGGTATACCAATACGCAGAACAACTACTTCGCGTTATGACTAATCAAATCGCGAGTTAGGCATAAAGATAGTTAGACCTACCACGACATAGGTCATCAGAGAGAAAGATTACACTAAACTATAAGCTTGTGTCGTGGAAACCAAGCAAATGTGGTATATACCCACTCATGGAGGACGACCCATGTACCCACTACATATTATTACATAATAATCTATAGTACAATATATTATATTCGTCGCTTAATATATTGTACTGAATATATAAACACGCCGCGACTGGTAAGTGGAACCCTACGTTCATCACACAAAGTTCACCCCCACCGGGAATCGAACCCGGAACCGCTTGATTAGCGGGGAGGCATGGTTACATGATTGGACAACCCTATACGTCATCAGTTCTAGGGTTTTTATAACTAGTTATGTGTACGTTTCATTCGATTGAAAGTAGTGGCAACTTGACTTTAAGCCTAATAATAATCTGTTCAATTAAACAAAATCGCTAAGAAACTTCGCAGTATTAGGTACACCGTATATTCGCTACCTAGTCCAATTCTAAGACGCTTGCTTTACCTAACTTTTTATGCGATTTGTCCGTTCAAAGGAAATTGAAAATTCCTGAGTTAATTTTAGATGTTTCAGGTAACTAGGATTATTTTTTTTACTCACAGCAATTACAGCATCGTTGGTCTATAGCACAGATAATATAATACTATAGTGATAGCGAACCTGACTATAAGTACTACCATACGTATGGTATAATGGGTTCGATTCCCTCGTTAGGGTAAATATGTATTTAACTAATGAACATATTATTGTGTTTATCCTAATATGAGTGTGTATTTACAAGAAGAAGTATATAAATATTAGTTGGTATTATTTTTATAATAATAACTGGTAGCTTGAGCTATGCTCCACTGTCAGTGGCGCACTAGATTTAGGTTTCTTATAATAATTTTGATGTCAATTTATTTTATATGCCATTTATTACAATAAATCTGCACAGAATTTAGAAAGCAAGAAAGAAAGAAAGAAAAGAAAAGAAAAGAAAACTTATTACTTACCTAAAATTATTACAAAATGTGAATATTATAATACGAATATTCTTATTCATTACTAGCTATTCCCCGCGGTTTCACCCGCGGTAATTTCGGAGTTCCCGTCGGAATTCCAGGATAAAAATGACCCTATGTCCTTCTCTGTACCCATGATAACGTGTAGGCAAAATTTCGTTGTGATAGGTTTAGCCGTTAAGCTGTGAAAGCGTAACAAACAAATAAACAAACCTTTCGCATTCGTAATACCTGTTAGTTAGGATTATTTTATTAGATATGAAGATGATATAGCATTACACTAAGTACTTTGTAATGACCTACTTATGAACATCGTTTCGTGAGGATGCTCAGCAATAACGAAGGGAAAAGTAAAGAAGGGTCTGAAACTGAAGCAAATAACACCCCCCACAGGACCCCTTTGGTTAACTTACTTAATGAAATTACCCTAATTAAACGGATTTCATTTAAATTGGTAGTGACACGCTATCCTATAATATTCTGATTTGTTAACGGCAGCTACAAGATTTAAGGCAAGACAACTGTTGCATCGAAGCAGTTAAAAGGCTTTTTTTTAATTGCAAGTTAATAAAGCATTCGTTATTAAATAACTACTACGTACTTGTAATTAAGTGTTAAGCGCAGGCTATAGTTTAATATTTACAAATTATAATTTATCTACCCATTAGTAGGTACTTTCATTCTTTACTTTCATTATGATTCATTTATAATTCAACAATGATGCAAAACTAATAAAAAAATACGGTATTAGCTACATAAGTATTTTTAACATTTTTGCTAAAAATTCTTCAAAGAGAAAACTAAAAACGATACCGTAGTCCGTAAGCCACGCTATACTAAGTACCTATACCTACGTATTTATGTATATAATGTTGAGTATTTATTTTATAATGAAGAACGAAAAAGCGGTCAAGTGTTAAATTCTTCACGCGCGTGGAGAGTTCTTTAGAATATAAAAGGTCCTTTTTGTACAGCCATGTTTCTATTTTAGTTACCAAATGCTACAAGCGCTGGAGGAACTTGATGAAATTGTAATAAAATTTGTATTCGGTGGTTTAGTAGGTACCTATGTCATTGTCACGTAGTGGCAGTGGGGTACCGACTGCAAGCTCTTGAAGATTGAAGTAAAACAACGAGACTCTATCTTGCGATGTTAATTAATTAATATAGTTAATTAATAAAAACATAATTTTATTAGTTGAAATATTATATTTAATAATAGAAAAAATATAAATATCAAACATCAAGTAGAAGTCACTCTGTTTAAATCTCGATATCGAATGATTAAAAAAAAAAAATTTAATATTCGAATTTAGACGGAAGTAGAACAAAAAGCCAACCTTGGTCAACCGGTTCCGTAGATAGGTACCATTATTTAAAATGGCAGAAAAATAATAACTGTTGTATGCCCCCCTTAAATATTTATTTTATCTATTTTTAAAGTGAATATATCTCTATATATTCTGTGAATATTTCAAGCGTCTACCTGTTGCCGTTATCAATATCGAGCAAAAACGAGAAACAAAATCACGTTTGTTGTATGGGAGCTCCCTTAAATATTTACTTTATTCTTTTTTTGTAGTTTTTGTTATAACGGCATCAGAAATACATCATCTGTGAAAATTTCAACTGTCTAACTATCATGAGATACAGCCTGGTGACCATGGAGGACATGCTGGTGACAGACGTACAGACGGACAGTCGGACGGTGAAGTCTTAGTAAAAGGGGCCCGTTTTACCTTTTGGATACGGAACCCAAAAAATAAGGATATAAGTACGTAAGTACATACATCTATAACAATAAGTACCTAACGAGGAGGTCAAGATTGGGAGTAAGAAAAGAAAAAAGAATGAAAGAAAATAAATCTATTTGCTAACACATGTTAAATATAATATTTAAGTTTAATTAATTCGTTATGAGTAAAATATATTCTGAAAGTTATTTTGATAAGTACTGAAATATAATAAGTATGTAGATATTGTAATACCGTAGGTTCACTGTGAGCATATTCTGGTGTGCCACGTTTGAAAAAGATCAAAAACTTGCGTGTTCCTTAAAATATCCACATCATGTGATAATTATTCTCTTTTAGCCTCCAACAAGGTTGTTCGTATTCCTCTCTAGTATTAGGTCAGTCATCTGCGGCTGCCTCCAAAATCAGATATCTTTTATTAGAAGTAACTCTCTCATTCCACAGTTTGAAGTTATTACAATTCATAATTAGGAAGTGAAATGTTATAATATTTAAAGTACTAAAAATTGTAAAAGCTTGCGTTAAAAGAATACTTAATTAAAATAATTATATAAATTGTTTATTTTTCTTATGAAAATAAAACGATTCCATAACTTTGTGAATAGCATAAAAGTATTCGTAAAAGGCTGCTTTTAACCTTTTTTTGTTTCTTTCTTAGGAACTAATTATATTTAACAAGTCGACCTCGAACTCGGCTTAATTATTTCTCTTTGCTAGCGTAAATTTCGTTTGGTTCTTAATCTTTGTAATTAGGTAAGTACCTCTTAAACTTTTTGTACAAACGTCAGTGCAGCTATACAGAAGCTACTCCATCATATCAGAAACCAGACGCTTATATTCAATAGGTGCCAATAAACAAAACCGTATATTATATTTTACTAGGTCTTCTCGCAGTTCCCTTCGCTCAGTGACACTCCATACAAATCAACTGATTCAAGTACATACCCACAAGGTAAGTCGGCCGGCTTGTACGTGCACGTGTTGTGCGTGTGTGCGTATCGTAAGGTTGACAGCGAGCAGACACAACTGTCAGCTATCGGTAAAAAATGGTCACATTAAAATTAGACATAGATAAGCAATAGTGTGTTAACCCACACTGGAGAAATTTTGAGTAAATCGTGTTTTAAAAGTAGGAGCGCCATTTTGTGTCAACATTTTTTATGTTAAATATTTAGTTACATATTTAAGCAATGTAAGAAGGTAAACACACAATTAAAAAACGTTCCCTAACTCTCAATAAATCGTTCTGAATCAATAACTTAATTTTGTGGGTTAACATGTTATTGCTTATCTGCGTCCAATTGTACAATATAGTACGTACATGTGACAATTTTTCACTGAAACTACCACCAAACTTTCGCGGGGCATGAGGAGGCATGAAATTGGTGGGAGGTGGAGAGTGTTGCTATACCTTACGCAGTAATATTCTATATTCTTTGGTTTCATCCGCGTCTGTTTCGGAATTCCCTCGGGAATTCTTCTTATGGGAATGAAACGATATCAGTTTGTTTGTAAAAAGCCTAAAATAACAAAATACCGATTTAATCCAAAAGATAAAAACACACGTAATATTATTATTGGTTTGTGCTACCACTGATCGATATGATGTCGGTGACAAGCCAAATATGGAGGGGGTAGATGGGCTAAGTCGACTCCCGCCACCTGCTCTTCGTGAGCAGAACAACCCAAGTGGGCAGACAGCGGGCTTGTCACCGAATTCAAACCGATCAGAGGTAGCACAAATCAATAATAATATTACGTGTGTTTTCCTCTTTTGGATTAAATCGGTATTTTGTTATTTTTAGCTTTTTATTTTTAGCTTTTTAGTTTTGTGTTTTTTCTGTAACTAACAACGTGTATGTGCATGATGAGTGGTTGAGCAGTTAGGCGTGGAAGCGTAACAAACACAAATTTTCGCGCACCTTCATAATGTTAGGAAGAAATCCTTAAACTTATTACTTAGCTTATTTATTAATCTGTACCAATCCATTAGGACTAGTATTCATAATAAAACCTTGTGGTTCCCAACGTGGAACGTGTGATATCTGATAAAATAAAATATTTACCTACTTATGTGGATATACATCTAATATACAAAAATTCTCGTGTCACAATGTTCGTTCCCATACTCCTCCGAAACGGCTTGACCGATTTTTATGAAATTTTGTATGCATATTCAGTATGTCTGAGAATCGGACAACATCTATTTTTCATCCCCCTAAAGGGAGTTCCTGCGGGAATTCCGAAACTCACGCGGGTGAAACCGCGGGGCACAGCTAGTAATGTGTATATATTTTTCAATTCCAGTTGCTTGTTTAATGACTTCACCATTTTGACGACAGTTGAATACCTATAGTCACGTCAGAGGCTATTTTTTCTCGCCCCGCAGCAGGTGAAATTCTGTAATGAGTATAAGACAACACGGTAATATAACGATATAAGTATTTTCGTGTTGACGCTGCATGATTGACATTGCAAGCGAACTAGAGTGTGATGTAAAATCAAAACAATCAAACCAAACAAGCGTGTCTTTGTATAAGCGAAGCAAACACCAATCACGGGGTGTGCTTGCCACTGGATTACCCGGGGGAGGGGACAACTGTGCGCAGGTACCTAACTCGATTGTTCGCAATCAACGCAAGCGTTACGTTTGCAAATCTCTCCGCTGCTATACTATATTATTTTCAAGGCACGGCTTACTTAGGCTTACTTCGCTGAATATCATTGAGAAGGTCATTTTTAGTATATCAAAGTCGATTACACCGTAGAAGAAACGTTATAAAAATATAAAAAAAGGATGAAAGAGAAAAAAAAAATACTGAAACAAAGTTATACCGAATTATCACTGTACAAACTCACGTGTACTCGAATGGTGCGATGGCAACCCGCGAATAATGTATATGGTGTCCAACTCGGAACTTTATGACCTATTTTTGTTTCAAAATATAACAATTAACATACTTTAAAAATATAAGCTATTTTCAGGCTTAGTGAAGGTATAGTTAAAATTAACAATGAATATAATAAACCGCGATGCTTCTTGAGAACTAAATTAGTTGAACTATTTTAGTTCGATGGATGTCCGCCTACAATGGTCTACGGTGCCAATGCACTAAAATAAAGTGACAGGCGAGGGGTCTGACGGCATTCTAGCTTCTGGTGCCGTTTTCCATTTGTTTATTGATTTTCTCTCTAAATTAATGAATTTACGACAAAAAAACCACAACTGAAATACTTATCGCGGCGATTTTTTATTTAGAAAACATTTTGACCAACGTGAAGAATCGTTACATATAATCCCAGCCATCCTATTGAATATATGTGATCGAGAAAGCAAGGCAAGAAGTGCACCATTCAAGCATTTATCAAGCCAAAAAAGATCTGGAGAAGCATGGTGTTCTGAGTAGTCGCCACCCTCAGTCATGAGGAAGTGCCAAGAAAGGTTTCTCATTCTCAGTGTGAAGTAAAAAAATATATGGACCTATTAAAAAATTAGGCATGCTATGACTACTCGACATGCTTATGGAACCAAGTAGAATCAAATTAAACCATCAAATCAAAGGATCGAATGCAAAAATCCAATCAAACAATCAAATCTAAGAATCACATCAATGGATCAAATCAAAGGATCAAAATATCAAATCAAAAGAGATTGTTTCAAAAGATCAAATCAGATATTTAAATCTAAACATCAAAAATAAAAGGATCAAAAATTTTATTTTACAAATAGACTACTGTTACTCGTACCTACATAGTTACGTATTACGTAACCACACCGTATTACCGTATTGTAATGTGTCATTTAGCGCATTAGTGCAGCGCAACTTTGCCGTAACAGTGTGCAGGCAAAGTTGGCCCGTTCGCCGCGAAGTAAAAAGTTCAACTTCACTAGTTAATCTCAATTTCGGTGTACCCAGTCGTAACAAAGCTGTAATCTATGTGATGGTGAAAGGCTGTTTAAAAAAAGTATAAAGTTAAAGGAGTGATAAATTTTTACAGAAACCTGCAACCTGATAGGGTTCTTTTTGTCCCGGACTTCCCGCGGGAACTACGAAATTAACGCAGGTGGAATTGAGGAGAATAGCTAGTACCATATAATATATAAAAAGCTATTGCAACTACTTAAACATAACCTTTCATTTACTCAACCAAAATAATATCAATAAACGCACTAGTGTCGTAAAAGATCTCATTGGAGATGAAAAAAAGGAATGATTTATTTAAGTTGCCAGGTATAATAGAAAAACGGTATACCGGTATCACGAATGTATAAGTTGTTTTAATAGGTAATGTTGTTCGTTCGTTGCCGACTGAGTCTATTATCCGTATAATAGTTTCGGCAAATTGCTGATAGAGAAACTTGGTCTATAATAAATAGGCACAATTTGTAGGCTTCACGGCGAGGGGGGTGCGGCGTGGCGCGAGGGGGCGTGGGATCACCGCGGGTGTCGGTTTCACAAATTGACCCCGTGAACCACTTTGTGCCTCTACTACCGGGACAAGAGCAATTAATGAATTAAATTGTTTCCTATCTCATAGCATAATTATTTTGTAATTTATCTACAGTCCAAACTTCTTGAAATGAATTTTCATGTTTGATAAAAACCTTCACACATAAATGCGTTTAGACAACATGTATCAAGTAGAACAATAAGAATAAAATATGCGATTATAACAAAATCATATGAAAAATGAAGAACCTTTAAAAAATAAAACTAGATCAATATGAAAGAAAAGGTAATAAACAATTACTTATAATGTCATTGGTAATAAATATTTAACACTGAGATTTAACAAAAATGAGAGTGAAAAAATGTAGAATTTAAACAAGCAACGGATGAAGCAAGCGAATAATAATAATCGATGTCAAATGACAGAATAATGAACACAATTCATACATTATATTGCGGGGACTGAATGTAAATGTAGCAACGAGCGGGCGCAGACACATTAACAGTTAAAAGCGAAATCGTGTTATATCTCTGTGCGCCTGATGTAGATATATCCCAAATATATTCTATGAAGTAAGTAGGTAGATACCTACCTATTAATATGGCTTAGACTCATCTTTGACTGAACAAATTTCTTGTTCCTATTTTGACATTCAACTAGAATATAGCAGCTACTCATTAAACGACGGGGAACAGTTACTCTGAAATAAAATCTTTTTATTTATCTTTATATAATTATTATTTTTTTTTTATTTATTTGGGTCACCAAACAATTGATAAGTAATCTTCTTAATAATAAAAATAACGAAACTTATCTGACCAATTACAAATTGGACCAAGTCCAATTTCGAACTGGACCAATTGCGAATTGGACCATTTGCGAATTGGACCATTTGAGAATTGGACCATTTGCGAATTGGACCATTTGCGAATTGGACCATTTGCGAATTGGACCATTTGCAAATTGGACGATTTGCGAATTGGAGGATTGGACCATTTGCGAATTGGACGAAATGCGCCTGAACGGTTATTTGATCAGTTATTTAGTCCGTGAGTTAGATTTAAAAAAAATAATAGAGACGTATTTTTCAAAATTATTGAAAAAGGATATTTAGTCGTCTTGCCCATTACTATAATAATGTAATTACTAGTTTTTTTATTTAATACTAACGAATAAAAACTGCTTCTGTCTTGATATGTATTACGTGTTGTAGCATTCTGCTACAATATATCAACCTTTTTTATGATTTTTTTCTTTTGTAATGTCATTTTTTATTTTGAAAAAGAGAAAAGGATTTTGACAGATTGGACAGAGAATAAGGGATGGATATCGATAACTAGAATATTATTATAAGTTTATATAGAACGTCTGTGATTATAAGTTATCATTAAAGGAACTCTCATTTATTTCCACTTATTGTCCTAACGAATCAACTACGGCGCGGCAGCTACCCCGAGTGCAAACCTAATAACAACATTCGCTAAAAATTTGTAGCGGATGTTGTTGCGAACCTAATAACAACATTCGCTACAAATTTGCAGCGAATGTTGTGGCTGGGTAGCTGTAGGGGTAGCTGCCGCGCCGTCGCTAACGCAGCACTCATGTGGCTGGCCTGCGGAGCTAGGATGCGCAACATGATATGTTTATCGAACGAAAGATAAAATTGTCGACACGACAAATATTTGTGGGCGTCCAAGCAAAAAAGTGCAGTAGTGGGGTATTGAGTTAAGACTAGATTCGGTTAAACATTTTTTATCACTGGTAGACAAAACGATATATTATGTCGACGAGAATCGATAAAATGGCTCGATAAAATTTTATCATGTTGCGCATCCTAGCTCCACTGGTCATCTCTGCACTGGGTCACGTAATCAAGCCTGTACTCGCCTATAGGTCAGCAATGCTTTTAATATTAATATGCTTGATTCGTTAGGATAATAAGTGGAAATAAATGATAGTTCCTTTGATGATAACTTATAATCAAAGACGTTCTATACAAACTTATAATAATATCCTAGTTATCGATATCCATCCCTTATTCTCTGTCCATTCCGTCAAAATCTTTTTCTCTTTTTCAAAATAAATAATGACATTACAAAAGAAAAACATTATACAAAAGGTTGATATTGTAGCAGAATACTACAGAGTATTATAACCTAAGGAAGTCGGGTAAAAAACAAAAGATGTAGGTACATAATAAAAAGCTAAGTATAAGCTCGTTTTACAGTTATCTGAAAACTTCGCGCGGTTAATTCTTTAAGAACGTGAGCTTTTTTGTAGGATTCGAGGGTACGGTAATGTCAATGCTAATACGTTACTTAAGTAAAAGATTGTGAGGAACTAGGCCTTTAGAAAGAACTCAGTCGGTAGAAACCGTTGATCATTTCAACTTAAACATACCTATAGATCATTAAAATAATCCTATATGAGCATTTTCGGGGACGAAACCATTGAAAATCGCTCTGTGTAAATACATGTACCCATTCATTTTGATTGCTGGAGTTACAATTAGCAACAGAAATATATAATAGCTTTCACAGTCGTTGGACCTTATTCTTAATGCAATAATAATAAAGTTTGACGACTGACAAAAGTATACCTACGTATTTAGATATGTATTTTCGATGCTGACATGTCCCGCGTCGGCACAACTGCTCGAGTGGATGCAGTGACGCTCGTGGAGACGGAAGCTTTTGATAGCTCGAAGCTCGCGCGGGATGTTCGATTATATCCGTGTACTACTTTATATCCGCACAGAAAATAAAACGATATAAAGGTCATCTTTGCGTACAATGCAAAGCTTGCTTCTTTCTAGGATTTCACGGTACTGTAACATCTACCCAACCGAACTCAATTTGGCAGACGTATACCTACCCACTCCACTTAAACTTTACTACTTTAATACACAATCATAATCGGGCTAACAAGAAAACTTCGCAACTGGCAAACAGGAGCGCAATATCGTTATGCAAAAAAAAAAGTTAATCATAAATTCTAGTTTTATGTACGTCGTAATATAAAAACTAATAATCGTTACGACCATGCAGCTACAAGCTCGTGTTACAGCTACTGAAGTGAACCTAACTTTTATGACAGTTCCTAACAGCTTTGTCTCGCAACCGTACTGTGATGTGGTATTGTTTATGTATACCTATATTTATATAAATAATACTGCAATTCAAACAGGTACCGTACACACAATCATAACTTCTTCAGGCGTTGGATCTTGTCGCATATAAATTCCAAATTTTATGCAACTGAAATATGATTTTTACTGAACCTTTGTACTAGGTACAAATATGTATTTTATTATTATTATTAATTACATCTATAAGTCATTTTACTTTTGAAATTTTTTATCTTAATTTCCTGGCTGAATTTTTGTTTATATCTACAATTTGAAAACGATCTTAATGAAAATAAATTTATTTTTAATGCAGATATTTATAACAATATAGATAAGCAGCAATTCTGATTATATTATCATTATGTACCACTTTTTCTATGGACTGACTCTGTATTCACGACAAAACTCTACGCTCTATACCTACTAAATGCACTGTATCAAAATTTATAGAACAGGCCGATCCCATAGCAAAAGTTTTACAGAAGGGCTGTCTCTAAAGTCCTCCAGACGGTAATTAATTTCTTAATGAACCTGCATTAATTTCTTAATGAGAGGAACATTAAGACTGACAAATTTCAAAATATACATTTTTGACCATTTAAAAATAATTATGTAATCATAGACCATAATTTTTTACCATAAAATATTCATTCAAAGTTAAAAATATATAAATTTTCAAATGCGAGGTTCAATCACAAAGCTATAGTTAGAAGCAACCCAATTCCCAACAATCAAGCAGCACTAGCGAAGTTGTAGGTATATGTTCAAAATTCAATACAAATGAACGAACAGAGAGCGTGTTGTTAGCAATGCTAACTAAGCTAATGTCGTCAAGAGACTGACAACAAATTGATGTAGTTTGCACGGGAAATGCGGTGGTTGATTGACTGACGCTCTTCGGGCAACGTCACCAAACGTTATTGAGGCTGGTAGTTTTCCTCTTTTATATCAAATATACCTGCTATGTATTCTACCCAAAACTACTACTAACTCTACCCAAAATTTCTCCCGTATTTCGGAATTTCCGCAGGAACTCCTAAATTTCTTTAATACAAACTTTGTGCTAACGTTTACACCTGCGTGAGTTTTGGAAATCCCGCAGGAACTCCCGATTTTCTTCAATACAAACCTTCTCCTGGTTGAGCCATTTACAAATTTTTGTGTGACTAATGTATCGCAGTTGATTTTAAGAATATTATATAATAATAATAATAATTCACTTCACAACACACAGATCTACTTGATCCCACAGTAAGCTATTTATTAGCTTGTGTCGTGGAAACCAAGCAAACTTGGTATATACTACATAGAATAGAATTACATTATATATTATACTATAGATATATAAACACACCCAGACTGGAAAGTGGAACCCTGTGTTCATTACACAAAGTGCACCCCTATACCGGGAATCGAACCCGGAACCTCTTGATTAGCGGGTAGGCATAGTGACAGCTACTACGCCAATCGGGTCGTCATATTATGTAATAGGTTACACAGGTACATATTATTATTCCCCACTAATATCATTAGAGAGTAAGTTAAGCTCGGAGTTTCGTTGCGGGATCGAATAGGAAATGGGAAAATCCGCAGGCGCGCCAAATTTACCGACATACATAGCCCAAAGAATAATAAACCTTAGGTGTCATGCAAGGGGCTGACCATAGCGTTCGAAGAGCTGATAACCAATGGAAGAAAATTTCTCGTGTCGCGACCACGGACCGCCAGACGCAACCTGGGTAGACCCACCATGAATCGATGATGATAAAGGCGGGCCGCCATTGTATTGCGGGAATCAAAACACCGATTGTTGTGGCGATCCTTGAGGGAGGCCTATGTCCAGCAGTGGACTTCTTTCTGCTGATTTGGCGATGATGAAGAATGATTATGATATTCTTATATTATATACTTATTACTAACTTTGAACAATATATTTGAATGTTTCATGGTCATGATAATAATGACTGATTTTATTGTTGTTATATTACTAATGCATCTTGTAAAACAGTTTTTCCTGACAGAAAGCTTTGTTGTGTCTAGATTTGAAAAACGCGATAAAAATAATAAAGTTTTAAAATAAAATACGAAATTTCAACAAATATGAAAGCAAAGGCTTGCAAAGATCGTTCCTGACATTAACGCTGGGAACGTATACGTCGCGCTCAAATCAAATAAACGTCAACTTTAATTTGAGCTGTTTAAGGTGTATTTTAGCTTACAAATGAATAGATAGAAGCCACTTCGAAGAATATCGTCGCGTCTCTCACAAAGTCTCAACCTGTCACTTTATTTCACTTGTGCCTTACTTTACCACAGAGTTCCTTTGAACCCGTTTCAGTGCGCACTCTTTGTATAACTATTCATGTGTAGGCAAATATGCTTACCTACTGATTTTTTTTTGTTACTTGTTGGTCAAGTGTAGAGACAATATTAAATATTAAATATTTCAGGTTGAATGTGTTTAATCTGAAGAAAATGACTCGTATTCGGTTTTTGGTTAAAATAATGTTTATTTTCCATGCGACTTGTTATATTACGTTTTATTACAGGTTGCCTATTTATTTATTTATATAAAATTTATGCACATCACGATACAAAAGGCGGAGTTAATGCCACTGTGGCATTCTCTGCCAGCCAACCTTCATGCGGTAACAATTCCGATTGGTGATTTGTTTACATAATTTATCAGTAGCAATTAATAGGTAATAATTAATACATGCATACACATATTATATTATATTCGAATAAATTTTCATACATACCTACTTATAATGTAATGTAAGTAGTTTACATGGTAATGTAGTATAATTTTGTGTAAACGTACCTACCTATATTAATAATTACAATAATTTGGGGAAAAAGTTTCTTTGCATTTTATATGAAAACTCAAGACATTTTTTGTTTTTGTTTTTTGTCAAATTTTATTTAGGTACATTTCATTAGTATAGGTAATATAATAAGTAATTGTGGCGACCAGAGCTAGGCGCATCTTTGACATAAAAATTCTCGGCTTGCTACCTATTCTTACTGACACTGCAATAGGTCCGCAAATGTCACAAGTTTTTGTATAGGTTTGTGTTTTTTTTTGTGATAAAATATATCGAATTTCTTCATTAGATTCACTCATTTTGACAGAAAGAAAAATGAAAAATAGCTGGAAACAACATTTTACTAATTTGTTTTTTTTTTAATGTAACTCTTTATAGTACACCCTCGCAGGTGTACACAAAACAACTCATCAAAGTATGATCACATACAAATACAAACAACAAACATACAAACATTCGTTTCTATTTATATTTATTGTACCTATAAGTACATACATAGGTATATTCGTCTATTTACCGCAGATCCATTTAAAATGTCTCATTTCCTTTCAATTATTATATTATGGATTGTCTGTAATATTGTTTGCCGTAAAAATAAACGTTATTATTATTGTTAATACTTTGAATGTGTACAGATGCATGTTTTCATTCATAGTACCGCAGTACAGCTACTCCAGTCTACGTTTGAGTCGATGAGAGTCGAATATAACGTATTCGAGTATAACATTATGACAGATAAGGCATAAATTCCGAAGCACTCAGACCAACTGAGATAAATGACTCAATCAAGGAACGTGAATCCAATCGTGAGTGATAAATGTTATATCAGCAACAGAACTCAGAAGTCATCGATCCATTTACAAGATAATCTTATACATGTACATAAATGGAATCAAAAATTAATATTGTTCTAAATTAACCTAGGTTAGAGTATTACTTAGAAACACAAATATCTACAATCGATTATACAACCTAAATCAAAAAGAGAACCTCTTTAATAATATTACATACTTTAATGTTTGTATTCATGGCACGATAATTGTACTAAACTCACTTAAATGATTAATCATAACTTTGTACTTAAATCTAACAACAATTACTTATCTGTTGTGATTGCATAAATTTTAATTATCAAATCCCTAACGTTGGTTTACTTTGAATTTATCATTTAAGCAAAATGTCTGCTTGATAGAAATTTGTACAGGATTGGGTTGTTGAAACAGTTAAGCAAACTTTCGTTACGCAATAAAGTAGTTAAGTTAACCACATAACAGATCAGGGGCCCTAACAATCTCTATAGAACCTTTTTATAACCTAACATTTCAATAACGTCCATTGTAATTGTGACCTTATATGCTGTACGTAAACGTAACTTTCTACTCATTTGGTAATGACCACGGGCAATAAAACTCTTATCATTTTTAATGGCCAATCAACTAATAAGACCACTAATTGACATTCTAGAGTTGTCTGGCTATATTTGGTAATTAAACCCTTTTTTCGAAATCAAATGTCTGTTTATACTTAAGTAACATTTATTCAAGTAACAAAATAAGTAATATACAAGTAACATTTGCCCAAAACTCAAGTTCCTAATCGCAGTAGATACCTACCTACTCTATAATTTCAGAGGCGTTTAAGAATCTTTTATTACCTCTTAAGTCTACCTTTTTCATGAAACATTAGTTAAAGAATTAGTTATCTTCTTTTCATAATCCCTGTTTTCAGTCATGTATTACCCATCTTAGCTCTTATGAACTTTGAAATACGAGTACGATATCTCTTTGTATAAAGCCTAATACTAATTTTGATATTTATGGAATTCGGGACCTGGCGACTCGTAATACAGGATAACTTAGATGAGGCTCCAGATCTCCTACTTTCTGTAACTACAACACATTTTATGTACCTTTGTGGAGATGGATAAATGATTATTATTATTATTTTCCAAACACTCTTAGTGATACATACAACTTCGTGTACCTAATGGAGATTCTTAATTCTTATACAAAACTTAAAATGCCTAAACCTAGTGATTTAGTCTGTACTGATGGGCTCATCATTGTGGACATGTAGTTCTATATCCTAAAGACTAGCTCTTCCCTTCGGTTTTTTCTCCTTGTGAATTTCGGAATGTTCGTGGGAATCTGGTAGAGATAGCCCTTAGCATTGAATAATTTCTTCCAGAAAACTGTGAGTATACCTACCTATCTAAATAAACAAGACTCACCCATTAGCTTTTCTCGTCAAGTACTAGCTCTACAAAAGTAACTTAGTTAATTGGTATATATTTCCGATTCTTAAGGTACCTATAGATGTAATAGAGAACCTTTGAAACATCTATAGACTACAAAGAACAGTAACTTCACTATTTAATTACAAACTCAACTATGATACTAGTAGACGAATTAAGAGCACCTCCCTCAAATCTTTAGAATCCGTGGAATTTACTTTGATGTTAACATAATTACTGTTGTTAATTAATATCTAAATATACGAGTAGATATAACTTGATACAATTTTTTTTAGTTTTTATTCCGAGTACTTGTATTCCTTGTCAATAAATGTGTGGGACGTAGGTACAAGAAATACAAACGTACCACTTGTTTTTATTAAAGTGAAACATCTTAAACGAGACTTAAATTCTTTTATTTTTATTTTTTTCATAAAGTTAATATTTTATTTTATTATTTGTTTTCTCTTATAATAACTAGAACAACACACCATTTTCTTGCTTATTATACCTAAACTTGCTACTTAAATTCTTTATCTGGTACATACCTACCTACCGTGTTTGTTATATATTATGTATTTTTTTATGTTGATCTATTTATTTATTTTACAAATTGTCTTTTATTTTTTTTATCCCCAGTTTTGTGTGTACTTACCTATCAAATCCTTTAGACACGGCATATCGCATGAACGTCTGGACCAATTCCGCTAATTAATTATTTGTTTGTTGTTTGTTAAAGAAATAAATAAATAATTAATTGATTAATATTAATATTGTTAATGTAATCTATGGAACTATGAACTTCTGAAATAAAGATTATTATTATTATTGCAAGGGGAAGAGGAATAAAAGAAGTTTGAATTTCCTGCGCGAATTCAGAAACTCAAGCCGCGGGGCATAGCTAGTATTGTATAATAGCAGTAGAACGCGTACTGTTTATTTTTTTAGGGTCGCTATTTTTTAACAAGCGCACCGGCACCAACCTCATAAAAATAAATAGTTTACGTTCCTATTATAAAATCAATTTTCCCTTTTCATAGTTTATGTTTCGAAGTCGGTTTATTATTTTAAATGACCTTAAGACCGAAACTGGTTCCATATCAACACTACGTTATTCTACAACCATTATAATTATTGTGTAAAAAAATATTTCAAACACACTATTTTTTGTTACAGATAAAAAAGTAATGTTACAACACAATGCGATAGAACACCAACCGGATAAATGTTGCATAGTATACCAATGGACAGAGTGATATCGTAGTGAGATCGCGTTTGTGTGATGTGAGTGACATTATGACCAGTAGTAGCGGGTGGGTGGCGATGGCAGCGGTGTTGGCAGTGGTGCTGGTGGGATCAGCCCGTGGATGGGATTGCGTCTGTAACCCCACGGAGTGCGAGGTGCTAGAGCCGAGCGGCTGTCCCGGACAGGGGCTCGTCGTTTGGGATCCGTGCAGGTAAAAAAAAGCCAAATAATCTATATACCTACCCATACAGGAATCTAATAATTGAATTTGAAGTGTCATGAGAGCTTGTATTAGGTAATTTAATAAATACCTAATTAAATCTATCCTAAAAGTATAAGCAATCTATATAAAGTATAAACGTATCCTTCAATTTAAAAATCGGTCCTTAAAGATCCAAGTACCAACTTATACATAAAATTGTCTTAGACCTTCGGCATAGTTGAAGTGTTCATCAATAACAATGGGTACCTCTACACAACTTTACTCAACGCTAATTGAATTATTATATTCAACATAATTTCGAACTAAATAATGTTTTACGCAATATCAATCAAAATATCTTTAGGTTATGAGAATCTACTTTATTATTATGAAAATGATTATGAGGTTAATTTGAGAAACAAAATATACAGTCGTTAAATATATTAAAAAAATATTAAAATTACTTATAATTCTTCGTCCGGATCGCGTTTTTTAATAAAACTTTTCGAGCACTATCCAAGCGGAATATTCACAAATTATGTAGGTACCTACTTAAGGTTGACACCTGTGCCATGATTTCTGGTCTTAATTTTCTCTTTTTGAAAACAGACTTCTCACACACTATCACACATACAAACACACGTATAAGTATACGTTTACGTGTGTAGAATACGTACGTGTGTGTGAACAAGTACGTTCTTACGGTTCCGTATAAACACTCGGTTTCACAGAACTCAGCCACGCCTTTACCCCATGCTGTTGACGCCGACTTAAATTAGACCCTCCTATTTTATGTTCAATCCTCTACATTGTAAGCCTTCCCGATGGGCTTTTGTTTTGCAACTTCGTTAAGGGTCTAGTAAGCTAGAAAATACTCATAGAAAAAATTTAACCAACATAGAGGCGAGATTTGCTAGGAACATTTCATTTGACATTTGTATTAAAAAAAATTGTAGGTAGCTATATTTCATTAAAGTAAATAACAAAAAGGTATCAAGTTATCAAAAAGAATTATAAAAAAAAACGAGAGCTTAAAAACAGGGCCCTTATTCACTATGATCAACAACATGTCCCGCCCATAAAGCGCGTCCAAAAATAAAAAACGCATTCCAAACGTTCTAGATGCCAAAATATTAGAAATTATTATTCTGTATGCCCTAATGAACGTTGTAAATGTATTTTTTTTTTGTTAAACTTCTTTGATTACGAGGGAAACACAATTTTTGTGGCGTGTCATCTTAACGAGGCGTGTTATGGTCATAGTGAATAAGGGCCCAGGTCTTTCTTAAACTACGTATTACTAAATACGTAGTTTACTAAAAAGCAAGTGATAATAAAATGATCTTTATTTACTGTTTCAGATGCTGCAAAGTGTGCGCAAGGACGTTAGGTGAAGACTGCGGCGGCTTTCGCGGGACGTGTGAGCCCGGCCTAAAGTGTTTCGAAGGGTCGTGCACACCAATCACGTGAACCCCATGAATATATATAACACCGCTCGTGTAAAATATGTAAATACATAACTGTTCATTAGAAATAAATGATTTAAAAAAAACACATATCTTCAAAATACTTAGCTAAAAACGAGGACCAGAAGGAAGAAATGTGGGGAATATAATCACCGCTAAAATAGTGAAGCAACCAGTGATCTATTGTCTAGTGACAATAAATTTTAAGATGTCATGTTGATATGGGAGGAGAATGCTTCTTTCATATGGGGAAGACAATTTATACTTAAAGGGTAAGTATCTATGAATATCTACATTCTACATACCTAATATTATATTATAAACGGTGCCGGGTATGTATACGTTCATTGACCATTTAAAGTTTTATTTTATTACTAGCAGCTCCTCGAGGTTTCACTCGCGTTAATTTTGGAGTTCCGCGAGAATTCTGTAGTAAAAAGTCCTACCCTATGTCCTTCTCACTGTAGGTACCCCTCACAACGTGTACGTAAAATTTCATGGTGATCGGTTAAACCGTTAAAGCATGAAAGCGTTACAAACAAACACACTTTCGGATTTATAATTATGTTGTAGTAAGGATATGTTGGACGGTTTGTAATAAGCAACCATATTTTGGTGACCTATCAAGGTTTTATATTAGTGCTTATGCCCGTTACGTTATATCTCGACCTAACTACGTATAATGTACAGTATTATATCGTAAAATTTAACAATTTTATCTACCGTAAAACTTATAAATAAATGACAACAACTTTTTCTATTATTTTGATACTGATTTACCTATTATTTATTTAGGTATGTATTGTAGTTACAAAATATTCCTTAACTTATTATTTGTCTCACTTCCTTGACATATAAACATAAAGAGGTAGAACGGTTTAACTGTGTCATTGATTTGCAAAAATAAAAACGTGTACATGAATTTTGTACCTACTATATTTTGCAATATTTTCAGAGTCAAAAAGCTAGTACAGGTGCTATAAAATACAAAACATAATATGTATACCTCATATGTAAAACTTCCACAATAACACCCACAACACAACTTTGTTTCGACCCTAACTAACCCTTTATTGTGGGGAGTAGGGACCGAAGCGACACACAATCCCAAATAAAATTATGTATGAACATAGTATAAAATCTCATTGTACTTATACTATTTACCAACATAATAGTGCCCTGGGCGACGATGCGTCGTAAAGATTATTTTCTTTCGGCTTCATAAATTTCATTTTAATGTCCCACTGGTGACTGTATAAACGATAAAATCGTTTGCTTTGTGACGCCTCGTTACCCGACCGTTCAACTTTATGGTAACGTTTTTCGTTTAATTACTTGTTGCAAAAGGAGTGGATTACATTTTTATATAACTGCAAAATTTTGCGTAGCTACCTATTGTGAGGTCGGGGATTGAGAACGTTTGATTTGCAAATTAATGTAACTGGTAATTAAAAACGAAACTCTATCAATGCTCATTGGAAATGAATAAATTACTTTGCCTATAAGCATTCTTTTGATACTACTTGGATTGGGTACAATCAATTCTAAATTCTAAGGTGAAAGTATATTTCACTGTCAATTGATTTAATGTTTGAATTATATGTAATATGTATAATTAAATATAAAGATTTATTACAAATATATATTTTTACGAATCGTTCAGAATGTTCACACAACAGAAAAAAATACAGTCATGTTTATTTAATTTGTCGCGTCATGAACAGAGAGAAGGTAATCACTACGGTCATGAAGAAAAGGGTGCCTGCATTAATTTTTTTTTTTCAGTCTATTTTAAAGATATATAGCCTACTTAAACAAAGCAAGAAAAATATAAAAATTTGTATAAATTAATTAAATAGATTATAGAGCGTTTCAAAGTTCCTACTTTTGACATTACCGCTGAAACCGCGAAATGACGTAACTACTTAAAAGTTACGCCTTATTAATCTATGATAGAGATGTCACTGTCGTATTTGACAGTGACAGACAGATGACTTCAATATCTAAAAGCGAAATTAAGGTTGAACTGTGTTGAGTTACTTCCAAAAGTTCCCAGAAAAGAATCGAAATACATCTCACCGATGCATTTTAAAGTAAAAAACTTCAGATAAAATGATGAAGTGTTACTGTATGCACTTAGTTTCTTTTGCCTTCCCTGAAAGAGGTAAATGTTTCCGAAAAAATTAAAGTGACATAATATGTTAAGCGTGGCTGTGATTGGTGTTTCGTTGTAACGTTCCGTTTCACAAAATTAATAGTTGAATATTTTGAAAACTATTGATAATTTTTTAGGAAATCTTTCACGATAATGCTTTTTTAAGACTCTATTTTTAAAATATTGACACAATTTCTTATTATAAATTTCATGCAAGTACACTATTTATTGCTGGAAAAAAATTAAACAAATTTGATTTTGGTTGTTATGTTTTCACATTTTTATAAAAAAAAAACACAAAACACTTTTTATGTAACATGAAAGTGATTATAATCAAGTTTATTGTTACAGGTTCTGGTGTCAAAACTGATCGTAGTTTTAATTTTATTTTTCTTATATTGAAATCTTCGAAGACATCCAAATTTTATTTCGTAAGCAGTTACGTTAGTTAGTCTACTAAATGCACTTTATTAAATTTAAGTTGATTATACCTGATAGCGATGGTTTTTTTTTCATAAACCAACAAAATATATTCACGATACTTCGTTGTAAAATAATAAAAGAGTATAGAAATTATAATTATATATCTATTGAAATACAAAATGTTAAATTATGTGTGTGCTTCCAGGTAACAGGTAGATTGTAAGTTAAGGTTATATAATATATTTAAAATTTAAAGTACTATATATAGGTAATAGAGATGTAACTGTTCCCTGATTATGTAAATATGCAGTCCTGTTTAGCATTTTTATCCTAAAAATTACCTATAGGTATATTTAATTTACAAGCACTCAAGTATTTTTTTAAGATAACAAAATGGAATAAAATTTAACAGAGCGCCCTAAAGAAACCTTCGATGCTTGTGAATTAAAGTCTTTTAAATATAATTACTTATTTATAACGAGTTCATGGTACCTCCTTCATAACCATTACTTTAGGTACTTAGTGATAAAATTTGTAAAGAAACATTATATACCTACCCATTATTATGTAGGTACTCGTAGATACTGTTTTCCTTTATTTTTTATTCTTAGTCCATTTTTCCTCTAACGATAAGTACTTATTATTCCATTTGTATTGTATCAAATTTTTTTAGACCTATTAAACTCTAATATTATGTAACTTCCCAAATACTTCAAGCTGTATGTAAAATTTTGATGAGTGTTTACTTGAAATTAAACAAAGTATACTAATGACATAAAATTATAATTATCTAAAGCAATGCTTAGTAATTACCTACTTACCGAGACCATTCAAATTGTATTTGTATTTTGTGAGGAACTGTTTGAAAATGTATAGCTAACGAGATTATTGTAAAGGAAGTGTTTGTACCTACTACATAAAGACAAAGATTTTGGGATCTAATCTTTGATGAAGATCTCGTCTTTGCCATAATAACTTCCACATACTAATGGAAATGTAATCTCGAATAAATATTACTTGTGTATAAATAATACGGTAAAGCTACTCGTTAATTGTGCACGCGGTTCAATAAAAATAAGTCTAAAGAAACATCTTTTATTTCTTTTTTTATGTCATAGGGAACTCCTCAATATGGGATAAAAGTATCCATTGACACTCGAAGACACTGTATTTGCAGAGACTATCACGTACATTCAAACTTAAAGTATAAAATAAAGTAGGTGCCTAATGCAGGGAACGCAGCTCGTGCAGGTGACGCGACGTGACGTCTTGGCAGCATTTGGTCCACTATATTACATCAGCAGGGCAATTATGTAACTTTTGTTGTTATCAATTATTTCAGTTTCAATCAGAAAATTGCGATTGGCTACTTGACAAAAAATTTTTTTTTAGTCCGTCGTGTAGATTAATAAAAAATATTGGACACGTATTTTTTCTTTTTTTACGTACTCAAAAAATAACAGAGATACATTGAGTTGAAATTTCGCGTGACGTCACAATTCTGTGCGGTTTGTATGGCGCTTATAATGAATATTGACGTCACGAGCCCCCCACCCTAAACTTTAATGCGCTTTATCTATGTTCATTTTCATTAAATTGAAAAAGCAAAAAATACGTGTCTATTATTTTTTTATTTTCTAACTGACGGACTAATTAGAATTTTGATATTCATACCTTGGAGAATACCCAATTAATCATGTTTAGGCAGCTTCAACTTTTGAAATATGTTTATTTTGGTTTGCTAGATATTGCAGATGTAAAAAATTGCATATTGTAATCGCAAAACCGCTATATTTTTGATTGTAACCGAAAAATTATAGAAACAAAAGTTATATAATAACCCCTTAAAAGTGTCTTTCCTTTTCAACCGCCTTTAAAAATTTTACCTGTTTTTATAATTCAGTTTCACTTACGTGCATATTAGGGGTCTCTGGAAATACTTATAGTGGGTTAATAAGTAGGTATATAATAAGTTTCAGTGAGCAACGATTTCAGTTGAATTTCAGTTGAATCCATTCACCAGTTTATTTAGATTGTTATACACTCGGTAATTCTCTAGAATTTCACCCTTTTCCCTCGCAGGAATTGAAATTAAAGGTAAAGTGCATGTTTTTCTTTTAGATTTTTTATTCAAAACTAACTGTGAGGTTTGAACGGACTCCCAAGCAGTGACTAGTCTAACCATGCAACAATAAAATATGTGAAAGTGTGGATGTTTGGATGTTTGTTACTCAATCACGCAAAAACGGCTGAACGGATTTGGATGAAATTTGGCATGCACGTTGTAAGGGGTACAGAGAAGGACAAAGGGTACTTTTATCCCGGAATTCCCGCGGGAACTCCGAAATTACCGCGGGTGAAACCGCGGGGCACAGCTAGTAAATAATAGGTAATTGTTACGAAAAAGTGACTTACATAAGTAGGTATACGCACGAGTATTATATCTTAGATAGTATAGGATAGTGACGTAACCATAACAAAAATAATCCACCGTACCCATAAATGTAATAAGCATCTCATAATATGTTTTGTGAAGATAATCCAAGTTTTCATGAAATAACTACCTATAGATATCTATAATTTTTAAATCCTATTTGTTGATGCAAGTTTATGGCAGTTCTATAACAAGCATATTATAATATTGCTATTATTGATACAACGAAGCTACATGTTAGGGACCAACCATAAACTACATTTCACGTTAGGGGGGGAGGGGAGAGGAAGGGTGACATGACATGAGGGTGTGTGACAAGGGGTAGGAGGATGCATCTAATTGTTAGAAGTATTATAAGATTTTAAAATGTGACGTCACGATACTTAGACGTCATTGTGGGAAAGGCTCACTCCTTGTCACACTTTCTTTTTCCTTGTCTTCCCCCCCCCGTCGTAACGTGTAACGTACTTCATGTCCGTCAGTACTTCATATCATGGATGGCCCCTTATTAACAACTTTTACAAATAATTAGTATTGTGTAGCCCTTCTTCAACAGGTAACTGTAGAATATACCTACCAAGTTTATGTCGATTAATAAATAACTGCTGAATACCTGCAGGACAAAGAAGACATTATTCCTATGTTGGGGACGACGGCGTCGTTGTTCTTTTGAGTTATAGACTCGTTTCGAAGCGAGGTAAGGCCTATCGCCCACAGCAAGGATCGAGGCAGCGTCGCGGCGTAACTCAAGCGGTGCGCCTCCTCTAGACATCTGTACTTCTATACTAATATTAGAAAAACAAAAAAATATATGCTTATTTTCATTGATAAACTAAAAAAATACTAAACCGATTTTAAATATTGTTTCACTTCGAGCTAGGAATACTGGTTCCTGAGTGATGTATATCCCCGAATCCCGTTAATGGAAACTACGAAATTAAAGCAAGAGAAACCGTGGAGGATCAACTAGTTTTTCATAATTGTGTATATAGTAAAAGTTTGCACTCACAGCTCGGAGTCACAGTGCATCAGGCGACGCAAAGTCGCCCAACCACTTCGACTCCACCGGATTTTTGTCTTTCTTCTCAAATCACACGTACGTCATCATCTTATGACGACGCGACGCGATGTTCAAACACAAAGACAATATATTTAGTCACTTGCATCGCAACTCTAAACAACGCCGCATTTATACCGTGACCCAGTCGCAAGATGCTCCTCGACGCGCATGCCGCTACGACGTAGCAGTGGGCGACGCCCCTAAAAAAACACAACCGGTTACCTACTTACCGGAAAGGTGAAATCTGTTTTCGACTTTGAAAGATGTTTTATCTTTTTATTTTGTGGGCTATAAACTTTAACTTTCCCCATTATTATTTTCAGTTGCATTTTAGGACTATATGAAAACTTTTCTTATATACCTAGTTCAGTAACTGTTTTTAGTTTCATTTAGCTGCTTTCAGATTTTACCGGGGTATACTTAAGTATTCCTCCTTTTTTATGTTTACAATCAAGAATCAATTTCCAATTTCACCCAACTCCGATGTAAAAACACTCGAATAGCTTAGAAAACTCTGACTCTCTTACCTATTAAATATTTTTCGTTTTTGATAGGAAACTAACGAAAAGATTTTCCGGTTTCATTTATCTACTTCCCTTTTGAACGTCTGATAAATAATAATAATTTAGCTAAAATAGTGCAACTATTTAAGAAAAATTACATAAATATACATATTTATTTAAAATTTTCATTCTCGTTTTTAAATTAGGTACGATTAGATCCCTTCTCCCGTCAACTGCAACGATCAATTACAAACAGATCATCTATTTCTGTTCCTAGAGGTATAATACAACTTTGCAATCGATCAGATTTGACCTAAACTGATCAATTACATTTTTAGTAATCAAACAGTTACCACTAAGTTCTTTATATAGGTCCTGGAATAGGACGTACTGTGTAATATGTATAGGACACATTTCGTTCCGGGAATTATATCCAAGAAAATCCTGATATTCCCGCAAACATTTGGTATTCAAATAAAAATATTTTATCCACTAAGTACGTCCAATTTTTAACAAATTAAAATTAAATTCTTAAAAAAAAAAAAAATTGTTTTTCATATTGCCAAAAATTAATGAACATTTCATGGAAAAATCCATGATTGATACAAAAACAAATATGTAGCTACTACACGCAGCCTATCGCATGGAGGATAAACCATATGAATTTTTTTGTGGATAATGCTATGATTTTATCTTATTTGCTTTTATAGGTACATCTTCTATATACCTATTAGGTATATAAAAATGACACCCTATTTCCCTTCGTCATAGCATCACGCGTAAACGGCTGGACCAATTTCGCTTATTCTTTTTTGTTGTGTTTGTTATTGTAAAGAGAAGATAAATATGAAAGAATTTTGGGAGTTCCCACGGGAATTACGAAACACACACGTTTGAATCTCCGAAACGACCTCCGTAAGACCTATTTCGATGGGACTTAACTGCTAATTAGCTGATGTTATAAGGAGTAAATTTCCGCGGGTCCCAGCTAGTAAATTATAAAAATAATAATTGGACAATTTCATTAGGGACGCGTCGAAATTATTTGAAAGTATTTTACTTTATATTGAAAGTAATTTTACTTTACATTCTATTGAAATTGAAAAAGCTTTATTTGACACAACAAAAAATTACAACACACGTATACAACAACTATGTATACAATAACAAATATTGAGGGTTCGCCTCCCATACTGCCAGACAAACGTTTTATTTGAAAGTAATTGTATTGAAAACCAACCATGTAGCATGTGTGCACATACAACCACACTAAATTTTACACATAGGGCAAAGGATAACCTGCGGAGCTAGGATGCGCAACATGATATGTTTATCGAACGAAAGATAAAATTGTCGACACGACAAATATTTGTGGGCGTCCAAGCAAAAAAGTGCAGTAGTGGGGTATTGAGTTAAGACTATAGATTCGGTTAAACATTTTTACCACTGGTAGACAAAACGATATATTATGTCGATGAGAATCGATAAAATGACTCGATAAAATTTTATCATGTTGCGCATCCTAGCTCCACTGGATACGTTGGATGATTCAAAATTTTTAATACCTACTTGTTTTTAAAATGCTTACCTACTTACCATTATTTACGAGGAATATAACATCTATAGCAGTTTTTCTCAAAGTGGACGATAACGCCCCCTTGTGGACGTTGGAGACCTAGAGGAGGACGTTAAGAGGCCCAGATAAAAATGGGGGGCGTTGGCGTGGCTTAGGGGGGCGATGATTGATTTGTAATTTCATTTACTTTATATTTTAAAATTTACTACAATGAAAACCTACCACTCAATATCGAATAATTAGTTAGTAGTTAGCTGCTTACTAAAGAGAGCATGTTACCGAACGCAGCGGCGACTTATGACTTTTTTTGAGTAAAATCGAACCAGATTTCAACAAACTTGTTAAAAATCATCAAATCCATCCATCTCATTAGATTACTTTTGAAACTAAAATTTATTACCTATCTATAATGTTTTTTTTTTGATAAAAATATATTCTTAATATTATAAAATGCGTTTTAATTGCTATCACTGGTAAAAATGTCTAGTTTAGAATGTAAGTTTAAACACCAGCACCGACTAACATAGCAAACTATAACTAATGATTTTTTTTTTTAAGTTTTAGGAGCTTATAAAAAATTGGGGGCGCTGAGAAATAATTAATTTTCAAAGGGTGCTATAAAAGAAATAAGTTTGAGAATCTCTGATCTATAGGTATCATGATGCCAATTTCAAGTTTTTACGTCTAGTATTCATTCCTTTCTCAGCGTAATTAATATAAAAAACCTTTGTGACAAAATAACGGATGAACGGAATCGAGAGCGATCTTATAAAGGTTCCGTTTTTCCTTTTGAAGTCCAGAACACTAAAAATAAAGTTACCAATACTTAATATTTGTAAGAGGATCTCTAAAGAAATTAAATAGGTAAGGCATATTGTTTCTAAACGGTACAGTCGACACTGGTAAGTATCGTTTAAACCTTAATGATCAAGAAAACATTTTAATTGGAAATTTGATCGCAATAGATCTGATAGTACTTAATTTGATGTACCTAACTGTTTTTTAAATTGGATTTACAGCTCTTAAATCATCCGTTTAATTCCCTGATGAGTGACGTAAATAAATAATTAAGAAACAATTTAAACAAACGGGGCCCTTTCTTTTGCATAAAATAATTTAAGATAATAGGTACATATATATATGATTAAAAGATATGAAGAGAATGCCGACAATAATAATAGTCTCTATTGTGAAGAAAGGTGCATAGGTATGTAGGTACTAATTGTACATTACTGTCAAGGTTTCCCAAACGTTTTTGTCTAATTAAATTAACGAGGTCGTTAATTGCTACTTTAGCTGAGTCACGTGTACCTGATATCAACATAAACCATGATACAACAACATAAAACATGATATCACAACTACTTATACATTCGCGCCAGTTAATCGCGGAGGTTCTGAGTAAAACTTAAAATTTTCTTATACTGATTGGGACTAACATACTAGGTACGTCAGCGGACTGCGTCGTAATGAGAATGTTCTTATGTTTCAAAGTCGTCTCAAAGTTATTAAATTAACTTTGTTTATTTAGTTAATAAGTTGAAAACTATATTTTGATGTTGGGTACCTACACACAAATTCTCAATACTAAAGACGGGATCCAAAATGCGTCCATAGTAAATTTCAATACGAAAATTTCACCGTGTATGTTCTGGAGAACTTAAAGATGAATATAAAAAATATATAATATGAATGGAAATATTTTATAATAGTTTTAAAAAGACGACACAAAACGACAAGACTGGCATAGCGCCAAAACTATTCTTATATATTAATATAAAACATGTTTCGTAACTCAACGCTTTCTGGGTATTTCAATAAGATCACGTATGTTTATTGCCTTAAGCTAGCTGTTTTCCACGGTTTACTCCTCGTTATACTCTCTTTACCTCTTTAGGAGCTTAATTTCAAATACTGCTTAAGGCGATAACATTCAAAAATACCCTGCGGTTTACGCTGAACGTGGTCTGTGTGCCAGTCGCATTTTACATGTATGTTAGGTACTCTAATAATAATAATTATATTTTTTTTATTAAAGGCAAAAAACCCAATCTACACAATAAAAGTGTACATACATAATATACATACACAATATAAACTTATCAACTATCTGGGAATGTTAAAAACTATTCCCAGATGTCTTGGTCATACTATTTTTTATTACTATTTCGCACTCTATCACGCAAGAACGGCTATGGAAAATGGATGGAATTTGGCACAGAGATAGATTATTATAGTATAGTTAGATAGAGACACTTTTATCTCGGATATAGCTAGGATTAAAGTAGGTACTTTAATCTACGTATTTTTACTTTATTGTTATTTGGTTTACTCGTATTTCTTATTGACACATCTGTCTGCCTGCGTCCCTAACGCATCTGCAAGACTCCAGCAGAAGACCAGCGCCGGGTGATCCTTGTCACCACCCGACTTACGCTGAGCTGGGTGCCTTTTTGGCGCAACTCAATTGACTACTAGATCAAGTGTTTGCATGTTTTGTGTTTTGTGCCAAATAAAGTTATTTTCAATTACAATTTCAATCTCGGATTTCCGGCGGGCACTCCGAAATTAACGCGGTGAAACTGCGAGGAACGTCTATAGTAATTAATATTTCTGTTAGGTACGTTGTATACCTATATCGTGTTAATGAATTAACTTAAAACTAGAAAGTAGTTTACTCAGAATCAACTAGCGAAACGATCGCACTATGTTTTAATATAGGTTATATTTTTTCACTTTTATTAGCCCATATCTAAATACTTATAATTCAATATTTGGCGCGTACGCCGCCCGCAGCAAAAAAATTCGAACCGGTAGGTCCGGCGTAGCGCTTGGAATTTCGTAGATAGGTCACCTGCAAACTAATGTTGAATAACTTTTAAAGTATTAATTTTTTTACATTAAATATATTTTAATCATAATTGTTTATTTTTTTAAATGGGGTGTATCAGGTTTTCAGTTCATTTATTAATACGTTGTATTTTGTACACTTGACAGCACCGCTGGTCTAGTGTTTAACGAACTCGATTAATGTGCCAAGTGTCGGCGGGTCGATCCTCGCATCAGAGTAAATACTTATGTGATAAGCATTATCGTTTACCTTTTCTCCGCAGTACGGGTATAGGTACGTGTCGTAAGTATGTAATTATATTTCTTTATTTATTAACTGCAAGTTTTTTATCAGCTGACTGGTACTTCTAACTGGACTATTCCTTACTCTATAGTATAAGTTCCTTAGTCTATAGTATAGACTAAGGAACTTATTGCCACGTCACGTGCTCACGAAAAAATAGTCCAATCAAAAGTTCGATTTTTTGTGAGCACATGAAACAACGATAAGTTCCTTGGCGGTGCCGTCTGATAATTTTCGAGCAATTTATTATTAAAATATCGTCGTCTTAATAACGATCTAATACGTTCCTGCTATTATTGTACATAATTTATGTTTAGTGGTTTACAAGAATTACGTAATGAACAAAGTATTAACGAGATGCTTTGAGAGAATTTATTTGTATTCATGAGAGTATTATGTACTTAAATCGTGTTTCGAGATCATAATGAATATAGCCAACCTGTTTCTGTTTGCGTGGAAACTTTATACGGAGCTTGAGTGGCACAAGGCAAGTCTAAAGGTTGTTGTTCCAACTCCACACCAACTTAAGCTTTGGATATAATAATGTACGTCATTGAAACCAGCTGTTAACCCGTATGAGGTGAAAGCTTATATGATTAGGTTTTGAATGTTGACGACTTTGTATCTATCCATTCATAACATCATTTATTTCAAATCAATTAAACATCTTGCTTAAATAAAACTTTCTTTCTTTCATAAATCTTTCTTTCTTTCTATTAAATACCAAAACCCAGAAATAAGATTGATAAACACAATTTTTTATCAACATAAAATAATTGACGCAAAGACTGAACCTGCAACATCTGGTCAACTGGTATAAACCTTGTACAGTAGGCGGTGCTGTCAAACCTTGTTTGTATTTATTAAAGCTTGTGTTTTAGACAAGGTGTTTCGGTCTCGCCTGCAAGAATTGAAGGGCTTTTCATGAAAATTACCTGTATCCTAAAATTCCGTAGGTAGGTAGGTATCTAAATTACTCGTTATACCAAATAGCACTTCCCTGCTGCGGTTTCCGCTTGTATTTTGGAAATGACTCTAGAACTCTTTATTCCAAAATAAAAAGTAGATATCCTGTGTCACTCGGAAGCTACAAGTGAAATAATTTTTCGAACCAGTTCAGTAGGTACTTCTAGAGATTAACCCCACAAACTAACAAGCAAATTTTCTCTCTTTTTGATATTAGTAGGTATAGATATAAATGAGATCCTGGCATGGCAGGGTCGTCATCTAGGTTTCGACCCGGACTGGAATCACCCAATCGTTTTAGATTGAGTGCAATCATAAATTATACGTATAATGCTCCATATCATTAGTCGTTATACAGTATATACACTGTATCAGCTAACTATACGCACTATAGGTGAATACTTGATGATAAGTTCCCAAAACTTTATTCCCCCGTTTGTAGCATTAACACACATCTTGGCTTATCTGCAGCGCCGATGGAAGCGCATCTCGTGACTTACGACAGTTTAGGGACGATGCCTCGGCTAATATAAAAGCAAATTTCATTTTAATGATCCTTGGCCGGGGTTGTGGCCCGATTACCATCTCCCGCGCTCGATTTACTCCAAACAGGGTTGCCTCGTCTAATATCGTCTATAAGGCTCTCACAGAACACAAGCTGGCGTCACTCGTTATAAAAAAATCATAACATTTACGATATTTCATTTATAGAGAAATCGAGGAGAGCCTTTGAAAAGGTTAAATACAAATTTTTGGGTCAAAAATCGCCAAAATCATCTCACGTAATTAATGGATGCGCCCATAGTACTTTACCTATTTATAAAATAATATGTCAATCCGTTGCTCGATTCCGATATGAAATTCTGACATAATATAAACAAATAATATGTACACTTAAAATAATTCATATTTTTGTAAGAAGGTGATAATAATAACAAAGTAATATATTTTTTTAAATAAAGTGTCTCACACATTTAGTATTGTAATATATAGAGCTTGTTTACTAACAACAACATGTATAGGTACATGAATGTCACATTATAGACATGAGTGACAAAAATTTTTTTCATTACTCATACTCGGAAAGTAGGTCTGAAGTTGCCTGAGAAGCGGGTTGAAAGTAACACTTTTCAGTCCTAGGGAGAATCGCTTTCAACTGACAGCTGGATACTGCAGAAACTCAAGTTTTTTTTTATGTCATAGGGGGCATACTGGCCAGTAGCACACCTAATGGTTGATTTATGTAAAATAAAATTCATTCATTTTTTTCTTTAGCCAATTCCTATTTTTATTTTGACTTTCCTTGCATTCGTAATTAGTAGAGCGGCGAACTGAGAAAATTCCTTCTCTAAACCGAATCTCGTCGGTATCTCTTATGTATACCTACAACAGGCATGGATGTGTTCAGGGCGTTGTGTAGATTACGAAACTGCTTGTTGTAATGTTTTTTAGTGGTGGAGGGGATAGCAGTGACGTCATAAACATGGCCGCCAACGGTTTTTGTTTTTGTTAATTACATCGCACCTATTAGGTCTATCTGATTGTGTATGGTGTCATTTGAAAGCTTATTAAATGTTCTTTAATTTATTTCCCGACATCTAAAGCGTATCTATTATATTTAAAAAAATATTTGATTTTTACCACAATTTACCACAAAAAAGTTTAAACAGACAAAAGTTTAATAAGACCAGACCAGTCCTGTTTATTTACAGCACCACCTATTTACTCTATTTGGCACATGAAGAAGCTAATCAATTAGGGGGCTGGGATTTTTAGCACGTGGGTATATTTAGTCCGAAAATATTCTTAGCAAGTTTGTAATTTAATATCACGATTGCATACCAAGTCCAATCGATTCGATTCTGATGTTCTATCCTAAGGTTAGAATAACACATGTTAGGATATATCAGTCTACACGTTCTAGTTTGGGACCTGCAGCATGACGTTATGTGATAATATCTCATTATTTATTTTATTGAACACTAGCTGTGCCCCGCGGTGTCACCCGCGTTAATGTCAGAGATCCCGCGGGAATTCCGGGATAAAAAGTACCCCATGTCCTTTTCTGTACCTCTGACAACGTGTAGTATGCAATAATGAATTCTATTTCACCCGCGTTAATTTCGGAGATCCCGCGGGAATTCCGGGATATCCATCATTCATTATTCATTTCATAATCTTTTTAAAACATACTTTTGGTGTATGACTCAACATCAATGAAATTCGGCGCATCTTTTTTTTTATGTCATAGGGGCAAACGGGCAAGTGGTACACCTGATGGTAAGTGATTACCGCCGCCCATAGACATCTGCAACACCAGATGGCTTGCAGGTGCGTTGCCGACCTGGAATGGATGGGATCTATTTAGAATCAATCTATTGCCGTTAGCTTGACGTACGTCAAATTGGGCAATTAATTTCGTGTGACACGCCGTCGCCAACCCTGACGTGGGCTCGCTGCGCTCGGTCGCCGTATTCAATAGGTTTTGTGTGTAACATTTACCTTTTGTAGTCGCAACAGAAACATGACAGGAGGTCCTGTGTTGTTGATATTGTTTTGATTTACGACCGTGTTGCGGCTCATTGTGCCCAAATCGCGCTTTTGTATCCCAAAGGAAGAGATTTAATGTGTTTACAACTTGCAGCTCTTGTGACAACATACGGATTATCAGACTCGACATAAACTCTGTCAACAAAAAGTAGTACTTATTACCAACTGTTCCACCCACAGTGTCAGGGTTGAATTACTAAACATCTAAGAATATGTATTTCTTTATTAAAAAGAAGATCCCGACTAAAACCTTTTTTTCGTACATACTGGAAAGACCGGCTTTACGATAGGCGTTGATCATTGAAAGAAAGAAAGAAAGAATAAACATTTATTAAGACTAAAATTGCTCATTAAATCAATCAGTCAGTAAGGACATACCTATACTTTAACTTTAAATGTATAGATTGGTTGTCATCTTTGACGAATAACTAGGGGAATTGAGAATAAAAATTCTTTTTCTGTATCTTATCTTTATCTTTGTGGGTTTGGCACGAGTGCTCACTCGTGGAATTCTTTATGATACTGTTAATAAAACAGTAGGTACCTACAGTAGGTATAATGCATTAATCGAATATCATTTCTATCATACTCAACAAAATTTACCGTATAGGTAGGTATCTAGCTAGAGTAAAATAAGTGTGATCAAAACATGTTTCTATACTAATAAAATGAAAAAAAAAAAACTGATTACTTCTTTTGAAATCAAGTAGCTTAAAAACAAGCTCCATTTTGAGGTTATAAACAAGCTGCGTTCGAAAATCAAAGTCTCCAGGCGTTATTTAAAAATTTATTTTCTTCGAATCCTAATTAGGTACCTAAGGTACCTACGGCAAATTTGTAAGTAAAATGTGCAACTGCGAGCGAATGAAATTGTTCTTTTTTATATACATGAAAGAGAACGGGCGTATAGGGGGACAGGATCACAGCGAAACTCGTAATTAATGCGAGACAATGAGAATAAAACACGTATGTATTGTCGCTGCGGTATGTAGCCGGCAGACCGTATAATTAAAACATCGATTTGGGTAAGTAGACGACTAAAACATTCTACGCACCAATTTTCGCTACGGTTTCTCTACTCGAATTGCCAACATAAACAAATGCTGAATTAAACTTACCTATAAACGGCTTTTTGTGAATCAATGTTTGACTTCAAAATATATTAATAAAATATTTTCTGTGTCCAGGTGAAACCGTGTGTGCAAAATATCATAATGATCGGTTGAGTGGCTGAAGCTTAAAGGCATTACAAACACATAAAAAAACTCATATTAGTATTTAAGGTGTTGTACAAATTTATATCTAGGTATACTTATAATAAAACTGTAGAAAGGTCAATTCTGTACATTGAATATATATTCAAAATTAATATTGGGGGATGAACGGTGATCGATACTGATGCCAAAAATGCAATCAGCAAATTTTTTGTCTGTCTATCTGTATGTCTGTATGTGCACAGATGGGTCAAAAACTACTGAAGGGATTTTAACCAAACTTAGTAAGATTGTAGTCCATACTCCTGGGCAGGTTATATAACATAACGCTAAGACACATAGGAGCTGAGCAGTGACGATAAATTTGAAGCCAGTCAGATAAAAATGCGCTTTCGAGCTCTTATCCTCGTATACGTTTACTCAATCACGCGAAAACGGCTGAACGGATTTGGATGAAATTTGGCATGCACGTTGTCAGGGGTACAGAGAAGGACATAGGAATCCATAGGAATTTTATCCCGGAATTCCCGCGGGAACTCCAAAATTACCGCGGGTGAAACCGCGGGGCTAGTGTAAAATATTATATTATGTCATACCTAATATTATCTATCGATGTAAATCTTTCGTTTAAAACATTATTAGATGGGCAAGAATAAAGCACAATTCTATTATTTTGATGCGTCTGTATACAAATGAAGCATTTTAACATACTTTATTATCTGGAAGAGATTATCCCTCCCATAAATTGCTAGAATACCTTTATCTTCTTCTACAGGTATCAAAGGCTTTTAAAAAGGACTCCGAAGCAATCACAGAAGAAGAAAAAAAAGGGAAAAATAAAATATATTCCGTAGGCTCGGCTGCGTCCTTTGAAAATTTTAGCTGACACTACGTTTAGTTACCTCGATAAGACCACCATTTTCCTTTGTGGTTAGCAACTAATAGATTCCCTGAAGGCTTATGGGAAGTAATAAATTTTATTTCATCTAGACGTATCTGCCTTTTTATATTTATAACATGCAAAGAGTTAATGCTCGCCCGGGGATTACCTTTTACGTCCAACTTAAGCCAGCGTTTGTCACTTTGAGATTCATGTGAACATAAAGCTAAGTAGGTAAATCTCGGCAATCGATAAAGCATAATTGTTTTTTTGGAGACGAAAGGATTTAGTAATGATAAAATTGTTATTCATCTTATCCAAAATGACCGTGCACATATTCAAAGCGAAAATTCGAAAAGGTCAACCATTTTAATACAGTCGCAAAAAGCTATTATCTTTCAGTTCATTGGCTCTGTCATTTCAATTCAATACCACCATTTATTAATTTGGCGGTGAATACAATGAGTGATGCTGACCCCGAAGCCCTTTTAAATTATAAAACAGCCAATTTCGCTAAAACCTTATATCTACTGAACTTTACTATCAGCTTTTTACCTTATTATCCCGGGAATAATAAAGGGAAGGGTAGCTCAACGTTAATTTGTTCACTATATACATGAGTGTGCAAAATTTGTAATTCTAAAACGCGGTGATTATCCATACAGTGACCCAGCGAAGGGGCAGTTTGAGACGACGGTCCCTGACATGAAAATTGTCGTGAACTCCGCATACAGAGTTTAAAATTCAAGTGAGACATATAGGTAGTTAGGGGACAAATGTTTAATGCGTTCAAACGTGCCAGCTATTGTTTTATCTTTGTTTTAGATTTCGTCTATTAAAAGCAGCCTTTTGGTAACTAAAGACTACTTATGTAATAGAATACTTACGAGGCATACGACGAAAACAATTTTCTAATTATTTACTCTCAAGGTTCTTGTGAAAAGCTATTAACGTATTTACATCCTACGATTTGAAATAAATATTAAATACTGTGAAGATATTCAGTTATTTTTAGATGTTTGGATTTTTTATACCTGCCGAGATTTTTGAGGTCCTAATTTCGAAATTTACGCAAGCCAAAACATGGGAAGCTTCAGGAAGTATTAGTAAGAATACGTTAGTGAAGCTGCGGTTTCAGCCGCATTACTTTCGGAATTCCCGCGGGAATTCCGGGAAAAATACCCTATGTCCATTTCTGTATCCCTGAAAACGTGTACAAAAGTTCATGATGATCGGTTGAGCTGTTAAGGCGCGAAAGCGTACAAACAAACAAACTCACTTTCACATTTATGATTAAAGTAAGGATTATTACAGAGAGCTAGCTTTCTGTATATTACTTTAATGTTTTCGCGTAAAAGCAGACACAAAACATAAAATTTTAACGTTACAATAAACTTTAATAAAAATTAGAGATAAAAATAAATTATGTCGTCATAATTAAATCTACCACGTACACTTTACTGTCCGACATTAGTAAAGCAGATGAATTTAGTACCTACAAAAAGTACCTACTAAAAACTAGGTGTTTTTAAATAAATTATACAACCTTGTTTTCTGCAAGAACTAGGTTATTACTTATTTCTAAATAGGTAAATAATAAAGCCCCATATAATATGTCGTAACTATACCTATGTTTAATAACAATAAATATATTCTGTTGAATTACAATGTGGCAATATTCACGACTTTATGCTTCACTAACCTTTAGGTTTAGCCAGCATTAATTTCGGAATTCCCGCAGAAACTTTTTATAGCTACTTTTTACAGCTAGTATTAGTATAAAAGTACTGTAGAGATCGAATGCTGTTTTAACTTCCATTTCCGCACTGGCTGGAAATACACGAGTATATGTAAGGATAAGAACTATTTGAATTCGAATGTGATATCATAAATATAGAATATATCAACCTATTTATAGGTACCTACTTATATAAATGAATCCCTATCTCCCTTGGTCACGGCATTTGACCAATTTCGCTAATTCTTTTTTGTTGTGTTTGTTATTGTAAGGAGAAGGTTATTATAAAAAAGTTTGAAGTCCCTGAGGGAATTCCGAAACTCACGCGGGCCGATTATGACGGGACTTTCACTGCTAATACGCAGGTTCAACCGCAGGGCACAGCTAGTTAGATAATTGACAGTGGAGTCTTACAAATTAATACATGGTTTCTCTTTGAAACAAATATCTTTAACTGAAATAACATAAATGTCTTTTATATTTTAATAATTTACTAACGTTCCCGCCCTCGGGACGTACCACGTCCATAGACCTAAATTACCTACCTAAATTGTACACCAAATTACCGTATTTATTTCGAGACTAGCTGTGCCCCGCGGTTTCACCCGCGTGAAATGTTTTTGTGTAACAACTTTTTTTCCCGACATCCGATTTGAATGAAACAAAGCCTATATGTAGCTCCAGGCTAAGCTTAATCTACCTGTGAAAACCGCATGACAATCCGTTCAGTAGATTCAGAGATAATCGCGAACAGACAGACAGCTACAGACAGACAGAAAAGAATTTTAGAAACTCTTTTTTGTGGTTGGTTACTCTTCTGTTATCGCCCCCTGACAATTTTTCTTAAAAATATTCAATCTACAGAATCGCGGATTCTACTCTTTTATTATAGTAATAGATAGAAGATAGATAGATAGATTGAAAGTAGGTATCCTATGTCACGCAGATGTCCCTACTGTAGCTTCCTTTCAGTGAAATCATTTTTAGAATCGGTCCGGTAGTTCAGGCGACCCCCTGCGTTCAAACTTACATACAAACATTACCTCTTGGTAATGTTGAATATTCAAAAAATAACAAATATGAAAATTTAACAAGATGATTGGAAGTATTGATATTTGAACCTTTATAAAATTCATGGGTGATTTATTTATCACCTGAATTATTCCCCCATTTCTCGCGGGAGTTTTAGGATAAATTACTTACACATATAAAACTTCCTCTTGAATCAAGTGCTATGTATTGGTGAAAACCGCATGAAAATCCGTTCAGTAGTTTTTGAGTTTAGTATGTAATAGGTACCTATCAAAGATGATGCGTTATGGATATTTGATGATAACGCTTTGTAGCCTATAAAACACACACCTACTCACCGTCACATAATTTTGTTAATTTCGGTATTTGCTTTAATGTTTCTGCACTTGTAGTCAGTGTCAAAAATAGCCATGCATAGGTACGTACCTACTTTGACTTGAACTTGACTTTGTTTGATGCATATTATAAGGGCAAATGTACAAAAAAAATATATATCGATAAAAATTTAACGTATTGATTTATATGTACATTGTAACTCCTGTATGAAACTTTCGAGAAAAAAATACTGTAACCTTAAATATTTGACAACATCATCACGAAAAACAGTAGGTACCTAAGTTTTTAGATTTTCGCGTTTTGAGCACATTATATTATGTAAATTACATAATATACATAATTTACATAATATAGTAGGTACCTACATAATAACTACTGTGAAATATTAGGTAAGTATGTGTTTATTGTGTCAATCTAATAAGTCACCTGCGGAGCTAGGATGCGCAACACGATATGTTTATCGAACGAAAGATAAAATTGTCGACACGACAAATATTTGTAGGCGTCCAAGCAAAAAAGTGCATTAATGAGGTATTGAGTTAAGACTAAATTCGGTTAAACATTTTTTGCTGTCATGTTACCACTGGTAGACAAAACAATATATATGTCAACGAGAATCGATAAAATGGCTCGATAAAATTTTATCGTGTTGCGCATCTTAGCTCCGCTGCAGATGTCAATCAAATATAACTATTTAGTGGTCAGTATCTAAGCATTCTCTGCAACATTATGGTGAAAGTAATTCAACAAGGTGCTGTAATATCAAAGGCATTAAAATAATGATAAGTACCATCCTAAAACTAAATTGATATGATATACAAAGATGAGTCGTATGGAAAATCACGACTTTGAGAATCGAGGTTTATGGTAAAGTTCCCTTTCAACTCTCTAAATCCGACAGTGAGATTCAGTAATTAAATCAACTTCATTAAACGAAGAATGAAAAATTTCAAGTTAGTATCCTGAACCGACAAGTGTGTAGGTACCTAAGTAAGGACTTATGATTTTATAAAGAAGCTAAACGGAATAAAAAATGGATTAAGTTCGCCTTTTCCCGGAAAGTGAGAAGGCGAATTTGACGGTTCGTTTCAATATTCAATTTAATTAGGTATAGTTAGGCATTCTAACTATACCTACCTACTGAATACTCAGTGAAACAGATTGAAAAACTATTCTGACTAATTTGATTGAACGCTTTTACTCGTTTTGAGGAGTGAATCCACTGAAAAAGTTGGACACGACCTAGTCTTTCAGTTTTATTTTATGATTAATTATAATATCTTATCAGTTATCACTAAACTGAAACAAGCTGAAGAAAAGAGTAGGTAATTAAATAAACAATATAACTAAATGTATTTAGGCACCTACTATAATAAAAAAATAGAATTTGCGATTCGGTACATTGAATAGGTATATTTACCAAAAGTTGAGAAAGGGAGCTAGAAGAAAACTAACCAACGACAAAAAAGTGCTTCTAATTTTTTTTTCTATCTGTTTGCAATAAATCTCCGAATCTACTCAACCGATTGCCATGCGGTTTACACAGATAGATTGAGCTTAGCCTGGAGCAACATATAGGCTTTGTTTCATTTAAATCAGATGTCGCGAAAAAATTTGTTAGTAAAAACCTTTCACGCAGATAAAACCGCGGGGCACATCTAGTGTAACATAAAATATATACGCCTCTCATATTTTTATATCCACGTGACTTGTTTAGCTAGTAAAATTGTGATATTTATTTCACATACACCGCAAGAGTGCTGGTCATTTATGTCAACGTATTTATAATCTGAAGTGGCATACGTACAATAACCGAATAAATGAAATTTTCCCGTTCCCAAAGCAGTGTATAAACAAGATTTATAAAGAACACTGGTGCTCAGCCAATGAACACTTGACGAAGGTAAGCTGTCAAGAGAGAGGTCGGCAAATGTGCGAATTATACGCTCTTATAGAAGGTAAAGTCACATCAAATTTACTGCTGATCCTAATATACACTCACTTACGTACTTGAATTTTAATCATGAAGAAGTGGCTAAACGGTAAAAATACGTTATTGTCTATTGATGATTTACTAGATTTCTAAAATAACTTAATTGACTTTCTCTAACTTTAAAGCAAACAAAAACTAATACTTTTTTATCATATTCTTAACTAATATATAGATTACAAAGTCTGTCAGATTTCGGCAACTTTGAAAAAGTGGTTTTAATACAGAATAATGCTTTCACGACGCCAATGAGTTTCGAAATAACTAGTACAATGGGTAGCTTGTACAATGGGTGCCTGCATTAGTTGATATAATACTTGCCTATTTATACTTAATTTAAATTTTTAAAAACATAAAAACAGACACCCATAAACTATAAATATTCAGACAATCGGTAAACAAAAATGTTCATCGTAACAATATCAAAAATAGCCAAAGCGTTGGCGGTAAGATTTCTACGTGCACATTTTTGTTTGAACATTATACATTATTTGAGTTAAGTTGAGTACCTAAGGATAAGGTTTACATGGGTTCACAATATTGATGTGCTCGAAATAACATCGCAAAGCTGCTCGAATTAAATCACTTGATGAGTTCCGTAGCTTCTCGTAAACGAACCTTCCGATACGTACCTACTTAATCCGCATGCCAATAAATGCCGGTCGGAAATCCGAAAATGTGAATTACAGAAGTATTTTCTTGTAGCCAATACCTAATAAATACTTGATAAGGGTGAAACGCTGTCCATTACACCGACGACGTTTATCCAAGTATTTGCCGCAAAAGATTTTTTTTTATAACTCCTCTCTATATTATTTACCACCTAAAGATATAATCATTTTCTTTAGATAAAAACGGTTCATTTGATTTATGGCGCACTCTGCAAAAAATTGTTTCGATACAAAAAAAAACTGGTAGAATTGAGAGAGGTGGAATTTCCTTGCACAATCATTTGTTCATGGATCCGTCATCTAGAAATTATATATGACACATTCGAGAAATAGTTTTACGAAGGTAATACTAACTGTTATACCCCCGCGGTTTCACCCGCGTCAATTTCGAGATTCCCACAGGACCTCTTTGTTTCGGGATGAAACTTATCATAAATCTTATTACAAGACTACTCACTCACATAATAATGTTATACCAAATACCTAGTGGTTCCCTCAGTTCTGCCCGCTCGTATTTCGAGGCTGCGTCAGGAACTCCACGTTTCAAAAGTGTCCTATTTTTACTAATACAAAGCAATGGACGCAATTACCCGATTGGCGCAGTAGGTCACCATGCCTGCCTACCCGCTAATCAAGATGTTCCGAGTTCAATTCAAAAAGTGGGGATGGACTTGATGAACATAGAGTTCCACTTTTCAGGCTGGGTGTGTTTATATATTATTATATATATAGTATAATATATTTATCTATTTATTTAAAGATCTTTATTGCACATTTACGTACAAAAGGCGGACTTAATATATATATGTATTATGTGATTATATTATGTAGTATATAGGTACCACGTTTGCTTGGTTTCCAGGACACAAGCTTACTGTGGAATCAAGTAGATCTGTGCGTTGTGAAGTGGATAATAAAAATTATAAAAAAATGAGCACAGAAAAAATTAAAACCGATCAAATTACCTAGTTCCAGATATTACTCCATCCAAAACAAACTTTTCCTGTAAAAATATTGACAATTAGCATAAATTAGAATGCGAAAATACAGGATTGCATTACATTATATTTCTGCGTGCATAAAAATGAATATTTTATATAAAGTTTAAAAATAAGGAAATCCGGTTTTTATTCTGTTCTGAAAGCAAAAATCGTAAATTATACTGTTAACATTTAAATGCTTATGAACGGTGATAGAAACGTAGCCATGTGTTAAGCAGAATTATACGGAATCCCTGCTTAAATCAGATCTCCGTTCTATTCTGTTTTAAAATGTAAATTTATAATAATGCCGGGCTGAGAACGGATTACTCAACAGGACCCGGGTGGGTAGCAAGTTAAAAAGGATGCTTATACCTAAAATTAAATTAAAGATTAAATTTATATAGGTACAAAGACTATAGAGTATTTATGCCTTAAACAATAAGAGTACCTACTGGTATTTTTATAATAAACTGACTGTCCCCCGCAGTTTCACCCGTGGTAATTTTGGAGTTCCCGCGGGAATTCTGGGATAAAAAGGACCCTATGTCACTCAAGAATTTTCAAAACCGGTTCAGTATTCCAGAGATTACCCCCCTACAACGTCACAAACTTACAATTCACAAACTTTAGCTCGTTGATATAATACTTATTAGAAAGAAGTTTAATTTTTTAAGTAAAAACAAAAAAATAATTCCCCAAGTATTATACCCAGTTTTAATATGCTTCTCTGTTAACTTGTACGTTATACGTCATATCATTGCAAAAAATACGTTTTATCTTGTAATACGTTTGAGCATTGGAATCTGATAAGAATTCAGTTAAATTATTCTTTTATAAGTTCTCCTTTCGTATTTGAATAAAACGAACTTGGTACTGCTAATTGAAATGTTTTAATTCGTTTCCTGACGGTTTGTGTAAAAAGCAAGGAGAAAATTTTTCTTCTGAGTAAGAGATTAATGGATTCATCAATAAGTCAGCCCGTCTAACGGAATGGTTGGTAATGACTGTACACTGTACAGTGTACAGTGTACACCATCCTTTCTAAGTTCATTGCAGAGTTGCAGATCTTTTTGTCTTGCTCGCATTCATCCATCTTCACAAATCGGTACACAATCGTCGTTTACTGGTTGGTCATTTTGATAATGACCTAGGTAATCTGCTCCGAATGTTATGTCCTTCCTCAAAATATTATGTGATATAATAATTTTTTTCTTAAACATGCTTGGAAATATTGTATAAAGAACACGCGAAGTATCATAATATTTACGTAGACTGAAAAACCAAAATCACTTCCCGGCGCGTTCTTTCAATTTGGAACGAAGAGCGCGCCGGCGATGTTGTATGAAACGGTGTGCTGTTTGAATTTAGAACTCTTTCATCTATCGTACACATTGCGTTCTCGTGGCTGTATAGTCACAGATGCGTTTACCTTTCGGCACAAACTGTAAAATAAAAATGGCGGTAAAGCGGAGTTCGTTGTTCTTTTGTTAATAAATTAAATTTATTATGTAAAAGGGCCATTTTTTAATCCTTGCATTTTTTCAAGAAAAGCACTATAATGCCTCGGCCGAAATGGCAATTGCCTGTTTCGCTGCCTTTGCAATAATGTATTAATACAATGACTTTGATTTTAGCGATTCATTCATGAAACCTTTTCCTGACGCCCCATTAGCCAATTTATCCATCGTGTCATAATATGGAGGTTAATCTTCCCACATACGCATTGTCAGCTTTGGAAATTTCCTTTAAAAACGCCTCGTAAATATTACACCATCAATCACTGCCTAGATTGTATTGTATGTGGCTTAAATTGGGTCCGTCACCACGCTAAGCTAACGATCGTAACATATCTTTTCTTATTTTTTTCACGCCGCGCGCCCCGCAATTATGCGTCATAGCGTTAGTTGGATGGCCACGAAGAAACAAGCTATTTTTTCCCCTGATAAATCAATTACTTCATAGGTCAAATCAAATCCTCAACGTTACTTCAAAGCATATAAAAGTACCTATAAGTTACCACTCAAAAGTATTTATTAGAACGAAGTTCTTTATCGCACGGTACGGATGAGAGTAAAACCTCATTTTCCGTCACGGCGGCGTCATGCGGCTGCTCTACGGAAAATCAAAGTGACTGTAATCTTTTTCGAAATGATTTTTTTTTCGCCTTTTTTTTACGCATAACGGACATAACTAAGTGTTATAAATAAAAAACTTCGTTCTAACTAAGTGTTCCACGACAAATACGCATTTTTTATCTTCTTACTCACATAAAACTACTTTATTTTGAAAGGTCATCTAGGTCTATTATAACTATAAGATTTGAAATAAAACATTAAGCTACGCTCGTATCTGCTTCTCTTAAAAATTAAGCAATAATAATCAAAGCAACGAGAGAGAATATCTGGACGTTTTCAGCATAAAGTCTAATATGGACTCGTCCAAACTAAGTGTACCTCTACAAAAGCAGCAAAATTTAAACCAGTGTGACTTATATAATTAGCTGCCCTCGTGGCTTCACCTGTGTCATTTAAAAAAAAACATTACTTCTAAGATGTTTTGTTTAAAAAAAAATAGGCAGCACAATATTAGGTATGTATTATGGAATAGGGTACCTAAAAACAAATTTTTGATGATAAGTCTACAGTATTGAAACATAATAAATATAAAAAACACACCTTATTGGAAATCGTAAAACTGGTTATTTTGGCACTTTTAGTTGGAACTTTTTAAAACCAAATTTAATTTATACCAAAGTGAATAGGTTACTCTATTTATATATTATCTATTCTAATATAATTATAGGTCTTACAAAGAATGACTTTTTGAGCGAAGCCTACCTATGTCTTAATCTTTGGTCCCAATACACTAAATAATCTGATCGACATACATCGATACACTTAATAATCGAATCGAAATAGGTACTAATATATGGGTGTGGTAAAACAAGCTGTCTTCAAAAACAGCTGATAATTCACAAATCAACGGCAAAAACGACAACAACAACGCTAAGGCCACCTTAGCCAAGTTACAATCTATAATCGTTAACGAATAGAAAACCAAGGAACGAATCGTCATGTCACGCGGTCATTTAAAATTATCCAATCAAAAATCCAGTTTTGCGCGACCACGTGTCATAACAATACCTTCTTAATTTGTCTATGCGTTAACTATTAAAGCCTGCAGCTTGGCTAAGGGGGCTTGTATCTTACCTATAAATTACTTATAATTTATAATCTGGCCGGGTTCTCGTTCCGTACAGCGTAAAACTGCAGTAACTAATGCATTTCAGCCACCAATAAATCTTTTTCTAAATGTCGTCCACAATATTGTGCATCGCCGCAGAGGTAAAATATTTCTCGAAACGGTAACTTCATACATAAATCAACTTGGAAACCACTCTACGTCGACAACCAATAGGTTCATATACTTACTTGTAGTATAATGAATACTTGTAGTATAATATATTAGATAAATAAATAAATACGTAAATAAAAACAAACGGTTGTTTACGTACCTAATTGTTAGGACAAAATTTGTATGAAATTATACATATATGTATTACCTATTTGGAAATTCCACGGGAAAAGTTGAAAAATTGGATGATGATATTTCGGTATGAAAACTCACTGATAATGAAGAGATATCGAAAACTACTCAAAAAATTAATTAATTAATCAATAAATTCGAAGGCAGGAAGATTATTTATTACCTGTAGAGTTTAGACGTCTGTTAAGAATGGATTTTCATCCCATCATAATCTATTAATATTTCAATACGATTACAAAAAAAAAACAACCAAAATTTACTAACAGATTTGTTAGCGAAATAATAAAATTTCCCCAATGTTGTAGAGACGTGTGTTTGTTACCCGATATTTGGTGTGTGGGTTAGCAGCTATAATAAAGGAACAACGTCATTAGGGACTGCGTTGGCCAGTTGGTCATAAAAGGTTTTTTTTTGCAAATTGGGACAGAAAATGAAACCTGCTCCTCCCCATTAATTTTAGAAGGCAATGAGTTTGCTCAGGCAGTAATAATGAAATTGGATTATGTTCCGTTTTGAAATTTGTTTTTATGTGTAAATGAAAAACGTTCGTTTTTGAGCATAAATATTTTTTAATTCTGTGCACGAACCCTGACGCGGATAATGAATACTTTAGTACATCGGAAAAACTAACTTAGGTGTACAGAAAAAATATAATCTTTCAGAGCAAACGATATTTGGTGCTCCAAACCTCGTTAAACTGCGCCTTCATAACCGTTTGGATTTCAAATGATTTCGGTTATAGCAAACGATAGGCTGTCGAAGGCAGGTTTGGGAGAGAAAAAATTAGTGAGATAAACATTCACTTTTATCACTCACCGTCCTTCTGCGATAAAATTCAGGGGTGACGCAAACGACCCTGGCAATGTCGTGCTCTTTTTTGTGGCCAGACAAAAAAATGCCGGACGAATTCTCACTCCCTGCATTTGTAAAGACAAATGGTTATCCATTTTCATCACATTTCGACTAAAGTAAGCCCGATAAAGCAGGATATGTTTTTCGGAATGATATACCTATGTAGGTAGGTACACAGGTGAATTTTAACGGTTAATTTTGGAAAACAAAATTAAAAAAAAACCCTAAATGATCCAATCAGAGCTGAGATACTTCCCACGACTCTGCGACTCCGTCCATCCTGGATATTGCCCACGAGTTATGTCTGCTATCATCATTAGATACAGATGACGATCGACACCAGCTACGGGTCTATCTTATACAAAGGACTTCATCGCAGTAATGGTTTTGGTGGAGATATTAAATAGCTACGCGTGGTCTTAAGAAGATTTTTTTTCTTTTTTTTTATTCTGGTCCCTTTTTATATAGGTATATTTGAATAATAATAATCTATACATAATTTGACTAGACTAGAACTAGACACTTAAGCATATCTTCATATTAAAAAAAAGTTTCGTTTTAATATCTCAGAGGGATTAATAACTACGGTATGTAGAACTGAGGGGCTATTATGTAACTGTTCTTTCTATCATTTTTCGGTTGCAATCAAAAACATGGCGATTTTGCGATTACAATATGCACGCTTTGACACCTAAAATATCTAGCAATCAACCAAAATAAACATACTCCAAAAGTTGAAACTGTCTAAACATGATTAACTAATCACAAATTCGCTATTTTTCTGATTGAAACTGAAATATGATAGCAACAAAAGTTACATAGTTGCCCATTAAGAGGCTCGATTGAAACATTAATTTGTGTTCGTACCAAAAAATTGTAAGTTTTATGTGTTTTTATGTCTACAGCATTTTTACACATTTAACACACCGAAAACCTGAAGGTTAAATTAGTTGAATATTTCGAGGTCTACAAAAAAGCTGTGATATTGATCAAACTTTTAAAACATCTGTAATATAAAAAAGACTCAAGCTTTCGCTGTACAAATAACATTATATCAGTAATTGCTCTCCAGCGTAAACCTCAACGAATTGATTAGACACTAACCCCACCAATATTTCACGTTCGAACGATTCCGTTCTATTGTTGCTAGGTATGTAGGGTCTAACTAAATGGCCTATTCTCGTTTACGCTTTCGTAATTGGCAATTAGTGTGGTCGGATCGACGGTTCTCTTTGTAAATTGTGGTCCCCTATAGTAGAGTGTTGTGCTTGCGGTGTTTCGATCACTTCGGTTCCTTACTTTATAATATAAATTCATCTATTAATTTTACCGACGGTCTTCATTAATTTTACTATTGATAAATATCTAATCTATCTATCTAATCTGGTTCTGGTTCGTAGAAAGTTCCTTTTTTACGTAAAAAGATTCACTTGAAAACTATATTAGGTAGGTACTGGATCCTAGTAGTAAAACAATAAGCGTATTCTTAAACCCATCTTTTTAATAATTTAGGTACTATAAATTTTACTGTAAATTGTATCGTTATTTATTTTTATCCTTCTTTAATCACACTGGTTTTTATAATAGACAGTAGGTATATTTACAACCATATCTTCCAATTACATAAATATTCAGTAAAATATAGTCATAAGATATCAGTAAAATATTAAGAGTAGATACAATTGCAATTTGTAACGTTGTCGAAATCTTCATGGATAGGTATATAGCACAAACCAGCTAGCTGCTTAAAAATTTAAAGGAAAACATTCGTGGAAGAGATTTTATATTAAACAAACGTGTGGCAAACTTTGCCAGAATGGTAAAATATAGACGTGACAAACCTACTTTACGAGGACACAGCTGTACCTTTTGGAAATAGTTTATAGTTGTCACGATAGAAGCTATAATTTCCCTACATTCTGATGCACTTTATTTTTTTTTTCTTCAATTTTTAATCGTTTGTAATCGACAAAAAAAGGGGAGGATCTAATTTGTAATGATACTTACATATCATGAATATATAAAATAGCAGCATTCACTTTACTAAATTACTTATTATGTTCCATCGATCAAGCTCTATAAAACCGATTTTTATCAATAAACGTTTGGTCACTCCCCCAGAGGCCACCGACCACTTAGTAAATGAAATATTGTTATCTTCCACTATTTAGCTATTATCAAACTATTACATACTATTATAATATTGAATAGTTATTTATACAGGGTGTATTGAAGCTCTCGATAATTCATGATTACGTATGCAACTGATAAAAAAATAAAGAAACGCGGACAAAATATGACCTTTACATTTTATCTGTCGGCGCCTCAGCGCCAATAGAAAAAAAAGAGGCATCGAATGTTTCTTAATATTTCTGATCCATTGGCGCATCGGTTACTTGCGCGCTCAAGTTAAATGATTACCTATGTAGAGAAGAGTTGAAGGTAGAACCTCCTTCCTCCTCTTTTGAAATCAGTTAAAAATTTATGTTACTGTTTTTTGTGTTATGTACTTTATTAACGCATATTGTATTCGTCTTTCGCTTAACTTTACATCCTGTATACCTACTCAGTAGTTATTTCATAAAATATTTTGTCTCAATTTTTCCAAATATTTCAATTTTACCGTTCCGTATCGATAAACGTGTCCAAGTAATCAAATACAATGACAGTCAAAGTAACACAGAGTTCAATACCAGTAACAAAAGTTAATAATTTCCACCGGCAGATAAATTTAAAAAATAATATTGTGAAACTGTTCATCATAACTCAAGTATTTGCAGGAATATGTAGATTATATTTGTTGCAATTTCATCGAAGTTTCAAGCTGTTGTTATATATTTATATACTTATTTTAATTTCATTTACCGGGTATCGATTATTCATCTTTATTGCCACATCGAATACTAGATTTTTTATCTTCAAAACTATAATTGGCATTGAATTTGTATTGTTAATTAATAACTCTGCATGGTTTCTACGAGATACACTCCAGGGCTTATTCAAATACTTGCGCGAGTTAGACGTTATGTTAAAAATAAACGCAAACTTGAACCCGAACCGACTGCTTAAAAGTGTGTACATGTTATTGGTATGTGTTATTTTAGAACTGTCTATAAACATTACACTGATCGTGTACGAGTACAAATCCCTGAATGATATGGGATTTATTTTGTTCATCGCAATGTTGGCGCATGACAGTGAAGTGATATTTTTTTCGACTTTGATAAATGAAGTATTTTTTAGACTCAAAGTTTTAAAACAACAAGTTTTAAAATTATTTCTAAGATACGAAAACAAAAAGTATAATAAAACAGAGAGAGACGTGATCGAGATGCAAGTTGATATAAAAAAACTACATGACATCTACGATTTGTTACATAAATGTTCCAATAAACTAAGTTGGTTTATGAGTTTTCCGGTAAGTTTTTTTAACTTGCTTTCTTTCACCCGCGGTAATTTCGAAATTACGGGATAAAAAGTACCCTATGTCCTTCTCTGTACCCCTGATAACGTAAATGAAAAATTTCATGATGAATTGGTTGAGCCGTTGTGGCGCGAAAGCGTAACAAACAAACAAACTTTCGCACTATAACATTAATAAGGATAGTTAATTTTAAATTGATATAAAAAATAAATCTCCTGACAGACCGATTTATCAACGTCCAACCAATTATTGTACTAGATATACCCGCGGTTTCATCCGCGTGAGTGTTAGGATTCCCGTAGGAACTCTTATTTTAGGTACTTATTAGAAACCCATAAATAATCTTCTCCCAAATGCGAGCAATAAATTAAATTTTGCTTCAATCCGATGAACGGTATGGCATCGCATAAAATACAAACATACAAACAGCCAAACGAACATTTATTTTGAAAACTAGCTGTGCCCCGCGGTTTTACCCGCGGTAATTTCGGAGTTCCCGCGGGAATTCCGGGATAAAAAGTACCCTATGTCCTTCTCTGTACCCCTGACAACGTGCATGCCAAATTTCATCCAAATCTGTTCAGCCGTTTTTGCATGATTGAGTAAACTTATGCGAGGATAAGAGCTCGAAAGCGCATTTTCATCCGACTTGCTTCAAATTTATCGTCACTGCTCAGCTCCTATGTATCTCAGCGTTATGTTATATAGCCTATAATCTGCCCAGGAGTATGGACTACAATCGTACCAAGTTTGGTTAAAATCCCTTCAGTAGTTTTTGACCCATGCGTGCACATACAGACAGACAGACAGACAGATAAACAGACAAACAATTTACTGAGTGCATTTTTGGCATCAGTATCGATCACTAATATCCTCCAATATTAATTTTGGATATATATTCAATGTACAGAATTGACCTCTCTACAGTTTTATTATAAGTATAGATTATTATTAATAGGTAAATAATTACCTACTAAAAGGTTATTGGAAGTTTGATCCCTAAAATTGTAAAAAAATTAAGGTGAAATGGCGAGTAAATTTTTTTTTATTTAAAGTAAATTTACATTTTTTTTCCATTCATACCTACCATAAGCTCACATACTTACTAGTAGGTAGGTATATCTAACAATATGATGTTGTTATTTCAGTTACTAGTAATCCTGTTCTCATCGGGCGTTTCAACCACAATGTTATTGAATGACGTATTCAAAACATCACAAATGAAAACGGAAACTCCAAATGTTAGTAAGAGGAGATTTAGTTTCTTATGTTCTTCTCAGTAGAGGACGTGTTCCGAACTGACAGTTATCTATACTATATATAATAAAAGAGTAGAATCCGCGATTCTGTACATTGAATATTTTTACCTAAAATTGAGAGGGGTGACAAAAGAAGAGTAACTAAGCCAAAAAAAAGGTTTTAAAATTCTTTTCCGTCTGTCTGTCTGTCTGTCTGTCTGTGTGTCTGTTCGCGATAATCTCCGCATCTACTGAACGGTTGTCATGCAGTTTTCGGTAGTAGGTAGATTAAGCTAAGTCTGGAGAAACATATAGGCTTTGTTTCATCGAAATGGGCATAGAGGAAAAAAGTTATAATCAGTTAAAAAAAATTGTCCCTGCGGGAATTCCGAAACTCACGCGGGTGAAACCGCAGGGCGCCGCTATTAAAAATAAATACACACTCGAACCTTTTTCAACATTTACTAACCAGGTAAACTGGACTTTATCACATTAAAAATATAAAGTATTTCAATGTTTTACTAGCTGTGACCCTCTGGATAAAAGTATCCTACCTTTCTCTGTACCCATGAAAACGTGAAGGCAAAATTTCACGACAATGTGTTGAGCCGTTAAGGCGTGAAAGCGTAACAAACAAACAATTAACTTACACTCGCATTTATAAATAGCAAGGAATTGATTGATGATTAGAAAGTGTTTAGTCGTAAGTTCACAGTTAAAGGAAAGAAAATAGGTATAATTATAAAACACCTGTTTCTATCTACAACGTCTAGCAACAAGCCCGCCTATTGCTCTGTCTGTTCTTCTTGTTTGTCTAAGGTTTAATATGTTTCTTCAATGAAGTATATTTAGATATTTTTTTTTTAGGAGAAGACTTTGACGATGATCTACGTCACATTCAGGGTGGTCAAATACACAGTGCTAGTGTTCACTCCGTGTTACTTCTGCCACTTGTCAACCATACAGGTCACTATTATCCGGGCCACGGTTCGCGATGTCCTTAGCAATTTTGAAAAAGGTGTGTAATATTTTATCTAGGTACTATCCGTTCCCAGCGGTTTCACCCGCGTTGATTTCGGATACCCCGCAGAAATTTCGGAATAAAAGTACGTAGGTATATCTTTTTCTGTGCCTACCTCTGACAACTTGTAACAATGGAAATTTAATGAAGTTTTACCCACGTTTACTTCGGAGTTCCCGCAGGAATTCGAAGATAAAAAGGACGCTATGTCCTTCTCTGTACCCCTGGCAACGTGCATGCAAAATTTCAGGGCGATGTGTTGCGCCGTTAAGGCGTGAAAGCGTAACAAACAAAAAAAACTTACGCAGTTATAATCCTTACTAATATTATAAATGCGAAAGGGAGTTTGATTGTTTGTTTGTTGGTTGGTTTATTTGTTTGGTTTGTTATGCTTTCACGCCTTAGCGGCTCAACCAATCATCATGAAATTTTGCTTGCACGTTGCCAGGGGTACAAAGAATATTGGGTACTTTTTATCCCGGAATTCCCACGGGAACTCCGAAATTACCGTGGGTGAAACCGCGGGGGACAGCTACTATTATATAAGTACTAGCTGTGCCCCGTGGTTTCACCCGCGGTAATTTCGGAGATCCCCCGGGAATTCCGGGATAAAAAGTAACCTATTTCCTTCTCTGTACCCATGACAACGTGCATGCCAAATTTCATCCATATCCGTTTAGCCGTTTTTGTGTGATTGAGTAACAAACATCCAAACATCTAAACATCCAAACATTCACACTTTCACATTTATAATATAAGTAGGATAAGCATGCTTTGAGATGTGATATAATTGTTACAGATAAGAATGAGCGGCGCAAGTTAAAGACTTTTCTTATGTTAATTGATGAAAACAATATCGTATATGCTCTATGTGGTGTGATCGGACTCAACATGTCTTTACCACTCGGTTATTCCAGCCTCTGCATGACTTATCTAGTCATCGTCATACAGTTCTCCAAGTTTGTCGGTTGAATAAAGAAAAAAGGGAAAATATTTTAGTATACCTACACAAAACTTGGCACACAAAATTTAGACACGTGAAGTAACTCTCGTGTATTATATCAATACTAGCTGTGCCCCGCGATTTCACCCGCGTGGGTTTCAGATTTTCCGCAGAAACTATTTTTTTCTAAAATAAAAGTAGCCTAAGGTTCTCCTTATAACATCAGCTATCTGCCAGTGAAAGTCCCGTTAAAATCGGTCCAGCCGTTTGAGAGATTAGCCGGAACAAACAGATAGACAGACAGACAAAAATTTGAAAAATAGATTTTTTTATTAAATACCGTAAATATACTTTTATATGCATTTAGTAAAAAGCTGTTGGAATTACAGACAGACACTTCAGTTTTATTTATATGTATAGATTAGCTGTTCCCCGCGGTTTCACCCGCGGTAATTTCGGAGTTTCCGCGGGAATTCCGTGATAAAATTATCCTATATCCTTCTCTCCCCTAACAGCGTAACAAACAAATGAATGAGTTTTTGCATTTATATAGGTAAGGATAAAAGAGATAGTGTGGCATAGACAGATGGTAAGGTTAAACGAGGGAAATATTGAAGGAGCGTAAGCGATTTTAATTAAAAATATCTGATATACCTACACATCACTTTAATTTTTGACATAGTAAGTAATTATTCAATAAAAAGTTATTATGAAAACTGAGTGCGCAAGTTTGAAATGGGCGCACTGACACCTTTATTAAGTATTTGATTACCGAAGTGCTACGCGATTATGGTACGATTTTGCTTTCTGACAGTGAAATAGTCGACTTATATTTCGTTATTCACCTTTTTATTTTGCTTTTATATTAGAGAAATATAAATTTTCTATTATACCTACTGCCAAAGGATGATGGGCATTTTGGTACCCGTTTCAATAGCAATAATTATTGTATTATTAAATTGGTCTAAACCAAAGGAGAAAAAAACGATGTATAGCGACGTAACCTAAATGTCAGTACCTTCGGTGATATTGATGTATGGATATGTTTCATTTGTTCAGCTAAATAATATAAGTGTCATACTTAAAACTTAGGCGATACAACCGAAAACTTGATTCACTAATACCAACCAACCTAGAAGGCACCATGAGATATATCGAGAGTGCAGTGCGTGTGAAAAGCGTATCAGACAGTCATCAGTCAGAGTCATTTATCAGTCACTCATTCGTTTCGTTCTTGAGACTACGTTACGCCACCTATTTTATTTTTCACTAAGTTCTATAGTTTCACCCGTGTTAATTTCGGAGATGCCACGGGAATTCCGTGATAAAATGTACCCTATGTCGTTTTTCTCTGACAACGCTCAGTATGCAATAATTAATTCAACTTCACCCGCATTAATTTTAGATTTTCAGTGAAATAGTAACAAACAACCGTAAATACAAACTTTCGCGTTTAGAATATTAGTAAGGTTATTGAATACTAAGATTATTGGGACAAGGGTATTAAATACTAAGACTATTGGAGCGGGTACTAACTACCATACATTCTTGCCCATCATCCTTTAGTAAACAATCAAATAATAAACCAATATTAAAAAGTATGTGAGTTCAAACTTTTAGATTTGATTTTTTCAGAAAGGTACTGTATTGTACGCAGGGACCGTCGAATTATGCTTTCACTCTAGAATGTTGGTTTACTTAACGATATTTGTTTAGAAAGCTTCTGTTAATACCTACTAGGTAAGTATAGCTTTATGTTAGAACTTAAAAGATAAATGAAAAACACTTTTTCACTCAGTTTATTATATCTTCAGTGAATATATAATACGTACGAAGAGAAATAAGATTTTTCTCTTTGATAATACAAATAGTTTTTAAAATGTTTTATTAAAGTGAATATACGTGTTTTGCAGCATCACATTAATGATATTACCTACCTAGTCTCGATGTATTAAACTTTTGCATTTACTCATTGGACGCGACATCGATTAGCCGCTGTCACCGACGTCAGGAGCGGTGACACTATAGGCGGTTGCAAGGACATCGCATTGACACAAGAAGCCGTTTTTTATAACTACCTCATACATACTTCTGGTAGCACGATCTATTCTGTCGCATCTCAAATTATTGTAATATCATTTTATTTCAACATTATACTTATTTATACAGTCCTCTACACAGTTTTATTCAGCTTCATAGGCGTTAGTATCCTGCGCATCCATAGTTAAGGACTAACGCCGCCAACATATGGTCCAATACGAGCCGTCTTATACCTACTCATCGTTACTACTTGGCTGTCTTCGGGCTACGTCTTCGGTCAACACAAGGTCATCGCGCCAGCGGCCTTGTGACACCAACGAAGCACCGCAGTCAAACAACGATCATCATCATCATCATTCAAACCTCAGATCATCAGCATCAAGAAGAAAGGAAGGCGATTCACACAAAGGATAGTACACAAAACCAAGTGAGATCGTTCCATACTTCCATTACTTCACTTCATAATCTTAACATATTTATCTTTCCTATACATAAATTCCATTTATACCTATCATCTACTAACTTGATCACTTCATTTGTATTTGCTTCGGTGGACAGAGTAGACGCTTACGCAACTTACATTTCATGCTTATAACCGCTTAGTATAAAAAAACACAGTCTTAATCATAGGCGTTAGTATCCTGCGCATCCATAGTTAAGGACTAACGCCGCCAACACTCATTTCTTTAATTTTGGGATATACTATCATAGATATGTTCTAAACTATCATATGCAAGGAATGATAATAGCTCAATGATCGGTGCGCTCGGTAACAAAGAACTTGAGAAAGGATGAAAATATCGGTAGGAAGCTGTGCTTGGTGGTAAGGTTTTTAGTTCCCAGATGGCTACCTATACTATACGTACTTTTTAATACAGTTGCTCAAAAAGTGGCGTATTGCAGGGACGTTTAGCGTTCGGGATGTGAGCTATTACATACTCGAGCTTTTTGTTTACCTTTCCCGAACTCGTGCGTTCTCTTTGCCAACTGTCAAAAATGGCGACACGACTTTGCCACACTTTTTGCATTGCGAAACGTAGGTTTCGCATTAATAATACGACTAGCGCCATCTCTTGATCACAGTTGGAACTTAGTTGAGTTTGTTGTGTTTTTGATATTTTATTAAATTGCTTAATTTTTCGTAACTGTATTAAAAATAGTTGTTCAGTACACGTGCGGAACCGTCATTGCAACTAGTTCCGACTGTCAACCCTCACCTTCGGCTGCGCCTCGGCTCGGGTAGACATTTGTCGGAACTCTTTGCAATGACAGGCTTTCCGCACTTATAATGAAATATACTATTTAAGTTGAAAGTCTATCTGTTGTCAAGCGCAAACTAGTAGCTACATACCTATGTTCCAGCAGCCTCACTTGATAGCCAGTTCCCATTCCATGCTAGTTTGTTTACAATCTTCGTACACATAACATCAGCCCACATCTTCAACGATATCCTTACTAATATAATGAATGCGAAATTGAGTTTGTTTGTTTCGGTTTGTCTATTTGTCTGCAGAGCGTATTTTAAATAAAATTCGGCATCAGTTTCATCACATTGCTGAGATAAAAATTATCTTAAATATTAACGCAGGACTTAAGCTAACTTAGGTACTTACTAGTTTTTTTAGATCATCTACAGTGATGATCATGACGATGAGTAGATAAGCCATTCCATTTTACTAAGTTTTGCAAAGAAACTACTTTAGAACCTTTCTACGCCCGATTTTTGTAATTTATATAAACTGTTCGCCAAATCAAATATTTTCCTTAACATTGTATTAAAAATTGTGACAATAGTATATTTCATTATAAGTGCGGAAAGCCTGTCATTGCAAAGAGTTCCGACATATGTCTACCCGAGCCGAGGCGCAGCCGAAGGTGAGGGTTGACAGTCGGAACTAGTTGCAATGACGGTTCCGCACGTGTACTGAACAACTATTTTTAATACAGTTGCGAAAAAAATGAAGAAATTTAATAAAATATCAAAAACACAACAAACTCAACTAAGTTCCAACTGTGGTCAAAAGATGGCGCTAGTCGTATTAGTAATGCGAAACGTACGTTTCGCAATGCAAAAAAGTGTGTCAAAGTCGTGTCGCCATTTGACAGTTGGCAAAGAGAACGCACGAGTTCGGGAAAGGTAAACAAAAAGCTCGAGTATGTAATAGCCCACATCCCGAACGCTAAACGTCCCTGCAATACGCCACTTTTTGAGCAACTGTATTAAAAAATATTTTTTAATCAATAAAGTTTGTAATTTGATGAACGTGAAATTATTGTGTTAGAATTCTCGCTTGTCCTGTCCTAACTCTTTGCCTGGTTGTTACATAAATAACGTGGTTTGGAGGTTTCTTTCTTTGAAATAAAACGAGACGCAAATGAGACATAGTCCGGGTAAACTTGTTACACGGTGGCTAGTCGCGGGTCGGTCCCAAGCGACATCTGCTCAGATTCCGTGTTGCCAGCCGCCACTACCCCTACTGCATATTTCATTGCGAATTTTCTGGTTTTAACACAATATGTCGACGCGCGTACCGGCCCGCATATATTGCTGGTGACCGAACTCTTACTAAAGCTGAATATAGATAAAAATTTGGCCATACACTACGACTATATACACTTATAACATTATACTGAATGGGACCCTTTTTTAAATTAAACTTCTTTGAGTACCTTAGAAAAAGAAATCATTACATCACGCGTTATAGGTCGTAATTTATGTAAAAAATAATTATTTGTAATTCCATTACTTTGACGTAGGTGGGTAACTGAAATAATGAGTCTTCTCATACTTTCATACTTATTAATTTTCTCATTAGTGGATAACTTAGGTTAAGTAAGTTCCCGCATTTTCCATCTCTCTAATTACATTCGCCGTAATTCGCACAATTAAACTGTCAGCTCTGACTTCCGGTTAAACCCTCAGGCCTCCGAGTAACTTTGTACATTGGAGTTTTTAAAAAGTACAATTAGAGATTTTCTAATAAATTGTAAGGAATGTAATAATTCGAAGAAGAATTAAGAAAAAAAAATTATGTCATTGCAAAAAAAGAGAAGGATAAAAAAGAGTTTTTTGATAGTAAGATCTTTCTTTTTGGTGATATAAAATTACATTTTTCGCTAACCAAATGCCTAGAAAGTTGAAGTTTGAAATAAAGAAATACATATTTTAGGATTATTGGTAGTTAAATCCCTAAAGTGAAAGGATAAAAAGCGGATAGGTAAATAAAAAAAAGAAAAGACAGTGAGAGCTTATGTTATTTTAACAATGCAATGAAGAATGATCTAAAGATTATACCTACAATAAATACCTCTTCTAGGTATATTTAAAGACGCAATATAAAAACTTGATTTTGTGGTAAAACTAGTTATTTGAAATGTATCTGGATGTCTGTAAGGTCAGTTCACCTTGTCATAGATACAACATCCAACGGATAGCGACATACTCGGCCCGTGTTAAGCCGGCATTGCCTCAACTATCCACGCTTCGTTTGGTTACGACTCCACGAACCAATTACATACCCCACCGGATTCATATTTCCTTCCTTTCATGAATTTTTGGTTGGCAATAAAAACGAATTATGATCCTGGGAGGAAAGTTGCTGGCTGAAGCAACGATTACTGAACTGTAAATAATTACAACACCAAAAAAAATATAAGATTTTTGTCACAGACTTCTCTCGCAAAATAAATCTTATTTAGGAATATGTTTGTCTCTTTTGAGTGTTGCTTTTTCGTTTCATCAAATTTTCAAATCACAACGGTGCTAAAGAAGTTTTCACTTCATAACAAACTAACACCGATTTCCAGAAGCAAAAAAATAAATCAAGGAAATTAAAAGTTATTGATTGTCAATGGAAACTTTTAACATTTTTGCCTTGGAACGCTTTTTCCGTCTAATCATGTCCGGATAAATAAATGAGCAAGCCGTGTCCCCCGATTCCAATCTCTTGAATTTCGGAATTCCTCAGGAATCTTTTTTTCGCTGATTTCTACTCTCCAAAGCTGCAAAACTTTAGCTTCATATACCTACCTAGCTAGGCTACCTAGCTACTAGTAAATTTGTTGTGGTTTCGTGATTGTTCAGGAATGAGGTTAGATACATAATATCGGGAAAAGACCAATTAGGTCACGATTAGAGTTCTGACCCTGAGCACATTTAAAAAGCGAACAAAGTGTCACGACAAGTAAAACAACCAAACCACATAAGCACCAACTAAATATTTTCAGGGAAAATGTATTTTTCATTACTCATACTCGGAAAGTAGGTCTGAAGTTGCCTGAGAAGCGGGTTGAAAGTAACCCTTTTCAGCCCTAGGGAGAATCGCTTTCAACTGACAACTGTCAAATTATTAAAAACAAACTAGGTCTATTTTCACATTTCTATTGAACCATGTTTCAACTTTCTATACAGCCAGCGCGATGTAAAATTGAAATAACGTAAAGTTTAAGTAGGTATTAATTAAAATAAAATTCACTCACTTTTTCTTAAGCTAATTCCTATTTATATTTTTTTATTTTCTTTAATTAATACTTAATAATTAAAGAAAATATTTTTTTTAGGTCGCCACAATGTAAATAAAAAATACTGGCTGAATAGCTAGCCGGCCAAAGAAAAAGAAATAGGTGGGAAAGTGTCAAGCGACTATCCGATCTTCCCTCATTTTTTCTTTAGCTAATTCCTATTTTTATTTTGACTTTCCTTGCATTCGTAATGAAAAGCCCAGTGTTATCCTCGGGAGAAAGACTTACTTACTTTCACCCCTAGGATAACAATGTACTATTACAGTGTCATCATATTAAACGAGATTTTGTCATGCTTCAATGCGGCACAAAAGGGCTCAGGTAGATACTTCTGGCAAAAAATTTCAAAGCTTAATACTATTAAGCAGCAACATCGCAAAATTTATAAAATTATGAAAGACAATATTACTGTGAGCGCAAGAAAGTGATTGGTGCTTGCTCGCGGGACGAAATAAACCGGCCAAGTGCGTGTCGGACTTCGCACATTTAGAGTTCATTTAGAGTTCCGTACCAGCAATTAGAAATTATTACGCGCTCAAATAAATTTAAAAACAGCATCCGATCGCAACGATGTGACGCGTGTCCGATAGTGCGTGGCGCGTGTCTTGGGCTTCATATAAGGCTAGGAGGCGGGACTTACCGCTACGCTACGCTCCGCTCGTAGCACTCGACGCGCGCGTAGACCCGTAGAAGTGGCTTGCCGCCGCGCCGCCGAGCGCCGCGGCCGACCGCATCGCCTCTGTGCTACGCGTTTAACCTTTAAATTGATTTTAACAAAGAAAAATAATAAAATTATAGAATTTCGAAGAAAAATATCAAGTTATCAATATGTTGGTATTTGTTGGTAAAATATACGTAGGTAATAGTAAATATTAATTATCACCAGTTCTTAAGTTCATTGGTGAACGAGAAGTTGGAAAATACTTCAGTACAAAATGTTGTAAAAAAGCTGACTTTGGCGGCTTCTCATACCTTTGTTATCCGATGTTTTTAAAACAAAATATACAGCTTTTATCTATTCAATAGTAGAGAGTCATTTATATTAAAATTAACACAATACCTAAGGCCACATTGTTGAAAATAACAATAAAGTTTAGAAGGTAAGTGTACGCAAAAGAGTGAAACAGAATATTCAATGTGAATTATTGGTAAAATAAATTTTCGTAGAGGCAGAATAAATTAAACAATAAAGAGATTTTTTCAAAAGACTTGTCCGAAGACCCATCACTCAGTTAAGAAATTGTCTTATTGTAAAACAAACTGCTTTGGGGAAAAACTCCATTATTACTGGAAGCTCTATGCTAACGATTTTCTTTCAAGACAAAGTTGAATTTCAAACATTCCTGTTATCCAATTTATCTGGTTTCAATGCTCATGAATAAATAAAAATTACAAACACCAAATTTGAAACTTTGAAAGGGACTTTTATTACATTTCATATTTATTTGTCTTTGCGAAATAAATTACGTATTTCGATGGGTTATTGGAACAAAGCCGCAATCGACAAAACGTAATTGTTCAGGAGAAAGGTTTTAGTGAAAATCTTGAATAATTACTAAACTACGAGGCGTATCAAAACGGTTTGTATAACAAACGATGCGTTATTTTTTCTGGAGTAACATTTAATATACACAAGGTTTTAGTGCTTAGGAAATACCTAAAAATCCTTAAAAAACGATAATGCCGCTTCATGCATTTAAAGTTGTTTCCTTTAGGGTCCATTGTGGTTTTATTCCGGTGAAAAGTACTAAATTTGTCGATCAGCAATAGTCTATTGCAACATTATGCGCTGTTCTGAAGTGTGTATGGCGGATACAGTAATAGAGTTTTGCAGTGTTATTACATGAATTTAATTATTGATTTGGAAAATGTACTCGTGAATGCTGTGTACATTGTACAAATATTGTTGTATTGGCACGAGTACATTTTTATTGAATATCTAGAGTATTACGTAAATATCTCTAAATCTAGTGTATTTATTTGTAAACAATAATAATAATATTATATTATGCCTGTATATATTATATCCATGTATATAAGTATATTTATCCTAGGGTATTGTGTAAAACGAAACAAAATTATCGCAATCAACACGTTCAATTTGTTTAATAAAGGAAAAACACAGTTTACACACAATAATGACATTTTTACTTAATGTTTGGGACACTTTGCATAATTAAGTTATAAGAAAATCAACACAATATAACAATAACTTTATCTTCAGATTATTATAACCTTTCTACGACAGATTTTCAACTTGAAGGTGGTAGCTAGCCAGCCGGGCACTAGAGAGCGCCCTACCACCATGCTATGTACCTACCATATTCTTGCAAATAAACAAATAAATAAATAAATAAATAAATATGGTTTCCTCACGATGTTAATAAAACCAGAATCAATATCACAATCTAATCAAATAGCGATATCAAAAAGAAATAATAACAATATTATTCATAAGAAAATGGTGTGTCTTCTTGCGAATGATGTTCTGCTATTACATCCTTTTTAGTTTCGCTAACCAAAGCATTATAAAAATGATGGTACCTAGTGGCGTGGAATATCATAACTTTTGCAATGACTTAAGAAGTCTGAGTGCAAGGCTTTAGGCATAGTGAATGGTTTATTGTAAGCTTTTTGCAACTCGGGAATGACTGGAATTTCAGTAGGAGGAGTAGTAGTAATACGGAGTGTTCGTGCACCTCGTGTACATCCACTTCGTGTGCGTCCACCTCGTATGCGGGCGCCTCCAGACGGGAGTCTGGTTGGTAGATCACGTGTGTGTAACTCCACATAATCATCTTCAAAGCTATATTTTAACTTCAGTATGCTCTCATGAGTATGGCACGCGACCATTTCCATAATATTGGACCATAATATTTTATTTCCCTCTGAATCATGCATCCAATTTCGGCCTTCAATAAGCATTTTTATATCGGTAAAGTCGGATAACTTTATATAACTGTAATTAGTAATAAACAAAATTTTAACGTAAAATTAAAAACCGACTTCCAAAAACAGAAAACTAAAAAACTAAAAATAACAAAATACCGATTTAATCCAAAAGACAAAAATATACGTAATAGTATTATTGGTGTGTGCTACTACTGATACTGATTGTTTTGAATTCGGTGCCAAGCCCGCTTGTGTCTACCCACTTGGGTTGCTCTTCTCACGACGAGCTCGTGGCGAGAGTGGACTTAGAAACATCTTCTCCATATTTGGCTTGTCACCAACTTCAAACCGATCAGTAGTAGCACAAACCAATAATAATATTACGTGTATTTTTGTCTTTTGGATTAAATCGGTATTTTATTATTTTTAGCTTTTTAGTTTTGTGTTTTTGGAAGTCGGTTTTTATTTTTTTGTTAAAATTTTGTTTATTTCTCGCTTTTCAGTGGGTTGGTTTGTAATTTATCTAAGTTACAATAGCCTAATGTCAACTGCTCATCACCTTTTAGTAAATATTGCTATTCCCGATGCAGGGACGTTAATTTATGAGGAGTTCTCCTGGTACTTCACCATCAGTTTCACTTCACCACATACATAGTGATGAACATAAATTGTTTAGAAAAAACATTAAAATTAACGAATCGGAACCTGTGAAATACCTGTTGAAATATGTTTTATTTCATAATTTTTTTAGAATAAAAATTACTGATGTAATTTTATTTTAAGGAAGAAAACCATAATTACTGTCAATATTATAGTGAAAGTTTAAAATATTTGTACAGCAATGTTTATTGTGTATCGGCATACAAAGATTATTTCGGGGAACAAAGCCCCAAAGGCCGTTACTTGTATTAGGTTGAAAAATACTTTTTTCACTACACATAGTTCGATTATTCCGATAAACAAAATTCGAATGATGAACGAAGAATAACGAGGCAATACCCATAGTGCTTTCGCTAAATCAGCCAGTTTTCATCCTAAAATTCTGAAAAAAAATCAGTAGGTGTATTGGGGTCCATAGATTACGAAAACGGCTTAATCGGAAAACTGTAACTATGGCTATTGTGGTTTTGTTCCCGGCACCCATCGATTTGATTACTTCTTTATACCTATGTACTTATATATTATTATAATTCTATGTTTCATTTATTTTCATCATGGTTAATTGTACGTACCTAATTGATTTTATTTTAATTTATCTACACTTACCTACTCATTTTTGTTTTTTTTTTTTATTTTTTTACCACATTGATTGACATAATAAATTAATATGATTTTATTATAGAAATGTTGTGTGTATGATGTAAGTATATTAGGATAACCTTTTTTAAAGGTTAAACAAAGAAAAAAAATGGCATCATCATGACCAACAATCTTATTTGAGTATTTAAAACAATGTCATTTATAGATATAAAAATGAATCCCCATTTCCCTTGGTCACGGCATCACAAACGGCTGGACCAATTTTGTTAATTCTTTTTGTTTGTTATTATTATAAGGAGAAGGTTTTTATGAAAGAAGTTTGGAGTTCCTGCGGGAATTCCGAAACTCACGCGAGTTCTCTCCGAAACGATTGGACTGATTTTGACGGGACTTTCACTGCTAATCAGCTAATGTTATAAGAAGTCGAGTAGAGTTAGAGTGTTCTTGCCGAAATTCCAAAACTGACGCGAATGAAACCGCGGAGCACAGCTTTTTAATTAGGTATTATTAACGCTTAGGGATGTCTTCTGTAACTGTTTTTATTCCTTTCCTATAGTATTTTAATTTTTTTTATTAACGCTTAGGAATGTCTACTGTTACTGTTTTTATTCCTTTCCTATAGTATCTAAATTTTTATTAACGCTTAAGGATGTCTTCTGTAACTGTTTTTATTCCTTTCCTATAGTATTTTAATTTTTTTTATTAACGCTTAGGAATGTCTACTGTTACTGTTTTTATTCCTTTCCTATAGTATCTAAATTTTTATTAACGCTTAAGGATGTCTTCTGTAACTGTTTTTATTCCTTTCCTATAGTATTTTTTTTTTATTAACGCTTAGGAATTTCTACTGTTACTGTTTTTATTCCTTTCCTATATTATCTAAATTTTTATTATCGCATTTCCATTATAGAATTGTGAAAGAAAACCATAGTCTCCTTTTTAAGGCACAGTGAAAAAATTGGACAAAAAGAAGGCATAATTTATTTATTTTGAAATCACTGACATGTATATTTTTCTGTAACAGGTTTTTATATAGTACCATTGTATGTTTTTATTAAAAATTTCGCGTCTTACGCTATAGTGCACATCTCTGTAATTTTTATTTTTTGTTTTCTTTTTCCCTTTGCACTTTCACAAAATATTTTTTTTTTAATTAGATTCCTAAAACATAGAGTTTAACAAACAAAAACCGCCTGATTCTTACACCTATATACATATACACAGACTATGTAATGGCCGTAACGATGGACCCCTGTCATTGTAGTTCATTAACTTAAGCGGCCGTGAAATTAACAATTTTAGAACAGCGCCGGGCCGTCATTTCGACATACCCCATAGTTTTCAAGAATGTCTTCCAAGGCAACGTTTCGAGACCAAGCAGGAATATCTTGTCTATTACTGTATACTTGACCGCGGGTTAGGAGGAGAGAGCTACGTGAGTATAAATTCTTTAAAAATTAACTATCAATACTTACAGAATAAAATATGAACTATTTTTCTATTTGATAAGTAGGTATATCACAATATTTATCTGAGGGAAATAAACAATTTACTTAAAGAACAATCCACTCAAATGACCTTTATTTTTTACAAATATTTGAAGACTGTATTTAAATGAAAATATTACAGAGAGTTTATTTATTTATTTATTTATAGAAATTTCCCTGTAAATACAGGTAAGTACCCAATGGAATTTGTTTATTTATTTGAAAGATACACGATACAGGAAAATTCAGTTCAAATTTATACCAATATAAATATAATATGGAATATTTAAAAACCTTTTATTTAGCTATAAAAGGAAAAACTTTTTTTGAAATACATAACATTAATCTTATTTTTGTTTATTTGTCAAATACACTAATGTGTGCTTAGATAATAATTTTATTACCCAAAAAAGAAGCCTTACCTTACCTTATATCGGCTTTCGTATTACATAATAATAATAATAATAATAAACTCTTTATTGAACACCACTTAAAAATAAACAATAATACATAATGTCAAAAAAAACCTCTCTCGCCTATTAACTACTAGCTGTGCCCCGCGGTTTCACCCGCATGAAACGTTTTTATAACAATTTTTTTCCCGACATCCAATTTAAAGGCAACAAAACCTATATATGTAGCTCCAGGCTAAGCTTAATCTTCCTGTGAAAACCGCATGACAATCCGTCCAGTAGATTTGGAGATTATCGTGAACAGCCAGACAAACCGACAGATAGAAAACAAATTTTAAAAACTCTTTTTTGGGATTGGTTACTCTTCTTTTATTGCCCCTGACAATTTTTGCTAAAAATAATTCAATGTACAGAATCGCAGATTCTTCTCTTTTATTTAGTAAATATCTGGGTGACCGAGCTTCGCCCGTAGCGCGATCTGTTGTAGTAGAAATGCAGTACAAAACACTCATTTATCATTACCTGAAAACACGAATAAAACGACGTTTTCTAAAAAAATATCACGATAGAAGCCATACATATAATTGAAAAAGATCCCTTTGACCGCGTACAAAACCATCGTGACAAGTTTCTTACAAAGAATAACTTTCATTCTTATACTTATAACCAGTTATGTACGAAGACTAGGTATATTAGGTATTCAAATTTATTGAATTTTTTATTTAGTTAACTTTAAAAATATTTGAGTAAAACCTTCAATTCAGCTCCCTAATTGGCCTCATTAAGTACAACTTGTAAGAAGGATAATAACAGGACTTCGGAGTCAAAGAATAAAACGCCGACGTAATTATGACATTGAATTTATTTGGTTTACTTGGGGTTTTTTTTAATTTTTTTTTCCAGAGGTGAATAAAACTTTCAATAACAGGTTTTTTAGGGTTCCATAGCTGAATGGCAAAAATGGACCCTTATAACTTCGTCATGTCATGTCCGTACCTATATCACGGCTATTTCTTATGTCGTCCATTGGCATTCTAAATGAAATTTATGGGGAAATTGCGTTCTATAAACTGTAGCTTGTAACTGTAGAGCACATTCAATGTGTAGTGAAATTAGGAAAAAAATAAATTAACCTACTCCATACTATTTAACTCAGAGAATGAAGATAAATATCGTATAATGTCTCAATATAGAATTTTTGTTGAAGTAAATTTTTTTTAACGATAAGTCATGAAAAATGTGTGCCCTTCGGAACGGAAATGATGTTTTAAATAAATATGTCATGTAGTTTTTGAAAAATTATTTCGAAAAAAGTTTTTGATTTTGACGGCGAATGTTCTTTCCTACACTAAAAGTTAGTGAATGGCTTTTTTAAGTAGTTTACATATCCTATTTTATACAAATTAGCAATTTTGTTATATTATTGAATATATAATAAAGACTAAAATAATTTTAATGTTGATTCGAATCGCAAATGTAAAAATGTGCCTAATGAGTAGTCTGGGTTTCAACTTAATATTATGTTAATTTGTGTGTAATTAACCAAAGTTTCATCGCAATCTTTCGTGTGTCTTAGAAACACATGGAGAAAAGTAAGTTTAAATTGAAATTTTAAATACAGATATTTAAAGTTCAAATGGAAATTTTATTTTAAACTTTTGAACATTACTACAAGATATTTCAAATAGTATATTGAAAAAAAAAAAATATCGCGTGTCAAAGGGATGAATACGTACAGTCAGCAGCAAACATTTGTGTCAGTTGTTGAACTTTATTTCGATTCCAATAAGAATCAATGTCTCTCAAACTTGTTTAAATATCGACTGACTGTACGAGTGAATATTGCAAAATACAGTGAATTCCAGCAGCGGCTAATTTGTATCGTACGAAAAGTTCTTGGAGCGCCCGCGGCACCAAAGCGCTGCATTAAAGCGAATGGATCACTGGCTTCGCAGCCACCGTTATTGCTAAGAATAAACGCAACTGTTAATTCAGCTAAGGATAATAACCGATGAGGGAGCCCAGATTACGAGTCTGCTTTCATCTTTGTAACCGGATAAATTAATTGTTACCACTGATTCAACTGGATTAACTTATGAAGTTTGATGTTCCAACCAGATGGTAATGCTTTGGCGGTCGATGTTATTATAATTACATTAATTAGGTACATTACTGATGCTTTTTCATTTATCACACCATAAAATATTCAATAATTTTTATGTATCTTACTTTTAAGTAAATAATTAAAATAAAAATAACAGAAATAAAAGAAATCATAGAAAATTTTCATCGTCGAGAAAACTTATTTGATCTACTTACAGTTTGACTTATTATAAAGAGCTAAAGTTTGTGAGTTTGTGACGTTGTCGGGGGTAATTTCTGGATCTACTGAACCGAGTTTGAAAATTATTTCACTTATAGCTACGATAGTCCTGAGTGACATAGAAATCTAAAAATTTTACTTATCCTCTATAATATATGAACATAAGATCAGAAAATAAAAAGGTGTCAGTTTCACCGGCGTCAAATTTTGAAGTTCCTGCGGGAATTCCGGGATAAATATTCCCCCTGTCCTCTCCCTGCACCCGTGACAACGTCTATGCAAAATTTAATGATTCGGTTAAGTAGTTAAAGTGTGAAAGCGTAACAAACAAACTCACATTCGCATTCACAATATTATGGACTAACTGTGCCCCGCGGTTTCACTCGCGCGAAAGGTTTTTAATACAACAACTTTTTTCCAGGCATCCGATTTCAATGAAATAAAGCCTATGTAGCTCCAGGCTAAGCTTAATCTACCTGTGAAAACTGCATGACAATCCGTTCAGTAGATTCAGAGATTATCGCGAACAGACAGACAGACAGACATACAGAAAAGATTTTTGAAAACCCCTTTTTTATGGTTGGTTACTCTTCGTTTATCGTTCCCTCTCTATTTTTGTTCAAATATTCAATGTACAGTATCGCGGATTCTACTCTTTTATTATAGTATAGATATATGTAGGTACCTACCTACATGACTCCACAAGTGTGTAACGACTAATTTCATATCACTTTATACAAAAAAAAATAGGCAATTTCCATATTTTCCTCTAGTATCTTTAATAAAAACAGGGAGCTATTTTAGATACCACGGAAAATGCAGCCGTAGGTATTTGCGTTGTGGCAAATATCGCAATCCCCTCAATGGCCGTGTGTCGTCCACAGCTCGCCCTGAAAATTACCTGTACATATACAGCTAGGAGGTGCCACCGCTCGGCATGAATGCATTGACCCCGCCGCCGCCGCACCGCTTCCTCCGCTGACTAGCACTATCCCCGGGCCGACCGTGGCCACGGGAAATGGATCGTAAAATATGTATTATTGCGTTCTAACTTCTGACACAACGTGTTGAAATAGAAGTTCAAATTCATGCGATGAATACTAACCGCTGTATATTTCGGAGTTACACATTATTTTTTTACTATAACTATGATTAGGTATTCGTTTTATTATTTCACTAGCTGTCCCGCGCGGTTTCGCTCGCGATAATTTCAGAGTTTCCGCAGAATTGTTCCATGCCAACTTTGCAACCCCTTTTCACCCAGGGGTTGAATTTTCAAAAAATCTTCGTTTTCGGATGCCTATACGTCATATACAAAGGACACACCCTCCAAGTTTCAGATCTCTATGATCAGCGGTTTATAGGCCGTGCATTGATCCATCAGTCAGTCATTCAGGACAAAGCATTTTATATGTATATATAATTTACCTCTTTTTTGTTTTCTTTACTTTGAGATTTAAAACCATTAGTTTATTTATTTACTTAGACATAATTACATATTGTATTATACAATCTGAGAGTGTGATATTGAGAGTTGACTGAGACGCAAAACGTAAAACTTTTCAGTTTTAGTCAACGTATAGGTACGTATTATAAGGTAAAGTATATTCATAAAATTGCTAACCGGCAGCAAACAAAATTGTGAATGATAATAAAGAAAAAGATTTTAAAAAGCTATTTTAAAAAAATTTAACCTAAACCTATTTAAATCTGCATGTAAAAGAATTTAAAGGAAACTCTTTTAAAAGGAAATACGTTAGAACAGTTAACAAAAAGGCCATGAACAAAATCCGGTTTCAAAACGTGAATTTCCCCTTTGAAAAAAAATAACCCAGATTAGAGGGCATTACTCGCCCTGACCGAGTGTATGGTACCTATACGTATGTGCGATAGTCCGTATAGCACATACCTATCTGTGCCTCTGTGTTGTGAACTGTAGCGCTACTCGACATTCAAGCTTAGGGTTAAACCCTAATATTTCGTTTATAAGCGGCACTATAAATTTTATGTAAATTTACAATACATATAAAAAACTATAGTAAAATTTATGTTACTTTTTATTCTTATTCATGGTGTTTGAAAACAAAGTTGTGATTTCAACTTTAAATATATTGAAATGTTTATATTTAAAGTTTTAATTAAAACTTTCTTTTGGAACACCTTACCTATATTTAAGTAGGAAACCGTCAATAACTCATATCATAAATAGAAAGAGAAAGACATTATACCCCTCCATTAAGACAGAATAGGTACGTGACGTACTTTTAACTTTTATTATGGGTTCCGATGGAAAACCGAAATTAAAGCGGGACAGCAGGCAACGAGTAGTGTGTTGCGTCATTATTTGCGGAACTCAAACGCAACCACATGCCAGTGAGACGCAGATGTAAAATATTGCATAAATGGCATAAAATTATACAAAACTAAGTGCGCCACGATTTAAATTAAGTAGATAACGCCATCCATAAATTCTGTTGAAGAGATTTACTATAAGGTTCCAACAAAACCATTTTAACCGAATTCAAAGTATTTTTTTCTTTTAGTAAGTTTTTATGTTTGTATGTTCGTGATTATTTCCGATTACGTAAAAAAAGGAAAAATACGTGTCCGATATTTACACAAACTACAAACCGGGCAAAAAAAAATTAGTCAACTAGCCCATTATCCGCAATTTCATTTGTATATCTCAATCTAAAATAATATATAAAAACCTATGTAACAAGCAAGTAGAAGTGTTTTTTCTTTTCACTCAAATTTTGATGATAAAGCTTTTTCTCAAATCAAAGTTTTTCAGAATTTCAACTTCATATGTCCGATAAAAAAAAATGTGTGCTACTTTTTGAATATTTTTTCAATCCTTACTATCATTTGACCAAGATACTGAATCTAGCACTACTGGAATTTTGCTTGGACGCCCACAAATAACGGCGATACATTGATCCGTGATCCGAATATACCGTGTGCGGTGTGACGTTAGGCCTAGGTACACTATATACTTTTTTTACTATCTAACTGACTAAATAGAATTATGATTTTTATACCCCGTCATTATGCCCATTGAAGGCAAAACTTGCCTGATCTATTCTATATCTATTGGTATATCTGTGGAGTGGAATGCTTGTCGCGTGATCACAAATCCGTCCCCGTGACGTTTGTGTGATCTAAACAGATCATTGCCGAGATTAACTTGCGGATACGGCTGGATCGACGCGGCAATTAGTCGGGGTTGCGCTCGCTCGCTATCATGCCGTTCGGCTGCTCTACGGAAACACAAAGCAACTGAATTTTTTTTCGAAATGAGTTTTATTTTTATTTTTGCCTCTTTAAGCCTAACGGACGAACTTTAAGCCTAACCACGCCTAACGGACCTGGCTACGTACTCGCAACCATCAAAAAGGCTTTAGTCTTAGAGAAGTTAAAATTAAGAAAATCATTAAGCTATGGAAGATTTGTTTTAAATTAAGCGATTTCGGTTTCTTGCCCACCTGTTAAATTTATTCAGCTGCAAAAACCAATCAAAAGTATCAAAACGGCTTTAATCTTAGAGAAATTAAAATTAAGAAAATCGTTCAACTATGAAAGATTTGAGTTTTAAATAAAGAGATTTTTGGTTTTTTGCTCCACCTGCAAAATTTGTTCCACTGCAATTACTTTGTTTTTTCGTAGGGCCGCCGCTTTGTTTGGGCTCAAAATAATGAAAATTAATCAACGCTACAACAAAATTCAGTTTTCTATAGCGTTATATATATAATTGACTTTGATTAATTATTTTTAGTCCCTGTAGTTAATTCTCGAGAAAATTGTTTTCATTGTTTTCATGAAAATCATCCGATTGTCATGATAGCATTCCGGTTGTCATCTTGTTTTGGCAATATTTAATTGTTTTGGTTATCACTGTTACAATACGCTATCACTTTACGTTTTACTTCTTCGTAACCGAAGTGAAAATCAAAGTTATAAATCGGGCATTAAACCAATTTTATCCTACCGCCGCACTCAGAGTCGACTTTAATGATTACTTAGTTAAGTATAGATTTTTAAAACAAAATTGCCGCAATCAGAGACGTTCAGTAAATTAATGTTAATTGGCATTTAATGAGATGTAACTTAATTAGTTAAATGGCAATTAACATTAATTTATTAAACTTGTCTGATTGCGACAGTTTTGTTTTAAAAATCTATACTTAACTAAGTAATCATTAAAATCGACTCTGAGTGCGGCGGCTAGATTAATTATCCACCTTTACATTTGAACTCTTAAAGATGACGATTCAACTCTTATTAACCGACTTCCCAAAAAGGAGGAGATTCTCAATTCGACGCGTATGTTTTTTTTTATGTTTGTTAGCTCATATCTCTTGACTGCGTGAACCGATTTTGATAATTATTTAACCGTTTGAAAGGGTATGCTGCAACTTAGGTACAATAATAGGTATTTCACAGATTCCGATTCGTTAACTTTAATGTGTTTTCTAAACAATTTATGCTCGTCACAATGTATATGTGAAGTGGAACTGATGGTGAAGTACCAGGAGAATTCCTCAAAAATTTACGTCCCTGCATCGGGAAAAGCAATATTTTGTAAAAGGTGATGAGCAGCTGACATTAGGCTATTGTAACTTAAATAAATTACAAACCAACCCACTGAAAAGCGAGAAATAAACTAAATTTTAACAAAAAATAAAAACCGAATTCCAAAAACACAAAACTAAAAAGCTAAAAATAACTAAATACCGATTTAATTCAAAAGACATAAATACATACACGTAGTAATATTATTAGATATTGGTTTGTGCTACCACTGATCGGTTTGAAGTCGGTGACAAGCTCTTTCTTCTTTTGAATTAAATCGGTATTATGTTATTTTTACCTTTTTAGTTTTGTGTTTTTGGAAGTCGGTTTTTATTTGGAAGATAATGTTGGAGTATAGTACCTATTAGGTATATTACCTACCTGTGATATTGGTTAACCATTGAACGAACTTGTACGAGAGCAGCTGGATCTAAATTAAAAACAAATATGTGATATTTCGCGCTTTTGTCTCTTGGTGATATCGTTAAAAATTAACGCGATCGAACCTGATTCTTTCGGCGTAAGTTAAAATAATGAGCACGATACGAAATTGTTTAAAATATAAATTTAATATTTGACGTTTTAAAGTTTTTTTTTTGATAATGTCGATGTCGTTAAGATGTAGCGCGATCGGCCCCCAGTTTGAGATATTAACACCTTATAATAGGTATAGATATCCAGTACTGGAGAGATCACAGAACAGAAAATAACAGATAGACGGGACATCAACTTAGTTTAGTATGAAAACAGATGAAAACCAGTGTCGCCGGGTGATTTTCGCACACAAAACTATTTATCACACACTAAAACATTCAATAACGTAAAGAAATGTATTAAACGCTGTATGGTTATGTTTTTTCTTAGTCACTGTATTCAAAATTCTCAGTTTTGGGAATATTGTGGTAAACATACTTGGGATGGCAGCAAAAGAAGTTTTGGACAAGTTAGAGCATTTGCTCTAGCTTCCTTTGCAACGGTGGCGCGCCTGCCCTTCATGTCCTCTATAGTTAATTTATTTGCTCTGTGGAAGAGATGATTTTTTAACCAAAAGTTAGGTTATCATGATGCACGGTATCTGAAGTTTGTATGTAATGTAGGTAGGTATATGTATTGTGATGTACCTACTTAATCTATCAATTTAACGTAAACCCATTTTCCATCTGAAAATTATTATTTCTCAGACTTTGTTGTATGGTCTATAAGGACAGACAAGATGAATGTACTTATACACCGGCACCCACAGAAACTCATCAAAACTTTTTTTAACTCAAATAAGACACGGATTGCTTTCGTAATGTCTTTACAGCGTAAATAAAACTTTTTTCATCAATTTTAAAATTTCACATTCATTTTTATTTAAAATTTCAATTTACGAGTTTACATAATATAACTGCTGTTCCCCGCGGTTTCACCCACGTTAATTTCAGAGTCCCTACAGGGATTCCAGGATATCAGATACTGTCTACCCATGACAACGTGTACGCAGAATTTCATGATAATCGATTAAGCCGTTATGGCTTGAAAACGTAACAAATAAACGAACAAAGTCACTTTCGCATTTCAGTAAGTAGTACTTTTAATATATCTAGTGAACTCCCAGAATCACTGTCAGAGTAAACATAAATGTCATAACGACGACCCGATTGGCGCAGAGGTCACGATAATCAAGGGGTTCCGGGTTCGATTCCCGGTGGGGGTGGACTTTGTGTGATGAACATAGGGTTCTATTTTCCAGTCTGGGTGTGTATATATATCTATAGTATAATATATAAGTAATTCTATGTAGTATGTACGTTAGCTTGGTTTCCACGACACAAGCTAATTATAGCTTACTGTGGTATCAAGTAGATCTGTGTGTTGTGATTTGGATTATTAATTATTATTATTATTCATTTATTCATCTTAAATTTAGGTTTTTTTACAGTATAAATTTACAAAATAATAAATATTATAAAAAATCTAAACCTAACCTTATTATTATTATTATTCCATTTTCTTTCTTTTTCTCTCCTTCTTGGAGGTGTTATCGTAATATGCGGGCCTCAACCAAGCGTTATTATTATTATTATTACTATTATTATAACACAAATGTTTACCTTAAGCCGGAGCCCGAACCCGTGACACGTAGCGTTGGGGTTAGGTTTACTTACCTATACCAACGGTGCTGTCGTAATATCAAAGCCGTGTATGTATTTATCGGTTGCATCACAAACAATTTACTTCCTTTCCTAACGGTATACGCTTAGTACGAGTACGTATCTACATGTTAACCGCGCTCGAAGTAACCGGTGACTCGGTCTTTGAGAATGAATTATTCATTTTTCCATTTAATTGTACTACTTTCAATATTTTATACAGTGAACTGTGTGCTGTTCGATCGATATGCCGGCAAGATATTATTGAAAACGCGAGCGAAAGAACTTAGTGTGAAAAACCTAACTGAGTAAGATCGTATAGGACGAATTTTCAAAATAGGTGTGGATAGCCAAATCCGAAACTACGGAGAATAGCGAAAAATTGTCAAAGATGTCTCGGGAGTCGGGGCCGATTATGGCGAAAATTAAAATTGTTTTGTAAAGTTGTTTTTAATTACGTACCTGCATAAAAGTTTCTACGGAACCCTCGGTGCACGAGTCCGTGATATTTTTCTGGCTATCTGTCTGGGCTATATCTCTGAGAGACTTTCATGAAACTTGTTGTATAATTTACTTTATGTCTAATGATTTCATCCAGGATCATACATCGTAGTGTAGCTACAGATAGAAAAGGTGGTTTCTTTCAGATTATGCGCGATAGAAGTAAAACCTTGCAATACACACGAGGGCAGCAGGATCGATGGGAGCTGCAATAACTACAAGTATCCAACTAGGGGCTCTGCCAGAGGTCCCTACCTCAAGATGCTCGCCCCTGATTACTCCAATGGTAAGATTTTTCTTTTCCTATACAACGTGTTAATGAATTAACTGAAAACTAGAAAGTAGTTTGCTCAGAATCAACTTGCGAATCGATCGCACTATGTTTTAATATAGGTTATATTTTTTCATTTTTATTAGCCCATGTCTAAGTTATTTATAATACAATATTTGGCGCGTACACCGGCGCACCGCCCGCAGAAAAAAAAATCGAACCGGTAGGCGCAGGCGTGGCGCTTGGAATCTCGTAGATAGGTCACCTCCAAACTAATATTGAATAAATTTTGAAGTATAAATTTTTTTTGGACATAAAATATATTTTAATCATATTATTGTTAATTTTTTTAAATGGGGTGTATCAGGTTTTCAGTTAATTCATTAACACGTTGTATATTATATGAATTCATTAAAAAAATCCATTTATTCATTTTATTATGACCCGTTTTATTTTAATTCTAGCTATTCGATATTGAATAAATGCCTGAAAGAAAACCCGCCGGGTTTTTTATTTTTTCAGGATATAAGATACGTATGGCCAGGAACGGGATGCCGTTACCGTCAGCTCGGAAGGTCAGAACTGCCCTCCAGTTGACTCGACGTGTGGTCGACAAGGACGTATTTAGTGTCGCCGCTGTTACTTACTTAGATTTCATTAACAAGGACATCAGCTTATTAAATGGACCACGTGAGATATCGTATTAAAGATTTTAAGATAATATATGTACCTACATATCACAACATAGTATAAAATAAAGTCGCTTCCCGCTGTCTGTCTGTCCCTATGTATGCTTAGATCTTTAAAACTACGCAACGGATTTTGATGCGGTTTTTTTAATAGATAGAGTGATTCAAGAGAAAGGTTTATACGGCATATTTATTCTGGAATTCCCGCGGAATTTCCGAAATTATGGCGGGTGAACAGGGAACAGCTAGTACTATCTATATAATAGCTACCTACGTCTCAGGCAATATGTGGTCGAAATTTGGAATTTGGAACCTTTTAACTCTTTTTGTCGCTACTTTTTGAATAAAGTTTAAACCTATAGCCGGTCAAGGTGCTCAAACCAGTAGCGTTTTCAAACAAACTGATAAACGATTTGCCCGACTTACGACGCCGTTTGCAAGCAAACGATTCATGATTTGCTGACCGCATATTATTATTATACTGTACTAGCTGTTTCACCCGCGGGAATTTCGGAATCCCCGTAGGAAGTCCAAAGTAGCCTAATTTACTCCCTAAAACATCAGCTAATTAGCAGTGAAATTCCCGTCAAAATAGGTCCAACTATTTCGGAGATTCACCCGTGTGAGTTTCGTAATTCCCGCAGGACCTCCAAAATTCTTTCACATTCTTCTTGTTGTAACAATAACAAACACAACAAAAAAGAATTAGCGAAATTGGTACAGCCGTTCACGCGTGATGCCGTGACCAAGGGAAATAGGGATTCATTTTTATATATAAGTATAACTATATAGATAAAAACTGAAATATCTACAAGTTTCTCACATTATTGTTTCGCTATCCATATAATAAGTATGTGCACGTTCATATACATGCCTATATGAACTTTTTTTAATACTAGGTATATCTGTCAGATCTTGTGCTTATTTCTCTTTTTATTAACTGACTTCCAAAAAGGAGGAGGTTCTGCATTCGGCTATGTGTATGATTTTTTTTAAATCTTAGCTTGTTTGTCATCGTGATATGTCCATTATCATTCAATTACAGTGGACTACCTCACGAACAGACAACACTGTTGTAAACCTGGCGGCGAGAAGGATCCTCGTTGTATACCCATTGGAGTGCCAAACGACGACCCTTATCTCAAAGTCACTGATATTCGCTGCTTGAACTTCTCGCGAGCGGAAAGTTTTCGAGACGCGGGTTGCGCTAACGAAATAATACCTTTAGACCAGGTTCGTATCACTCAACTTTGCAAGTTCACGTGGGTTCATAACTCTGTAATGCGGGCACTAAACAAAGGAATTTATAACTTCATTCTAACTGCATAATTCAGACAGTCAGAATAAAAACAAGTACAGTTCGTATGGTTAGCAGAAAGAGGAAACCGCGCAAGAGCCTCTGCTAGTGGAAAAAAGTTATGGATTTAATAAATCTATACCTATTTCTTTACCAATTTTTTAAACAGATTAAGTTGGTTTTTAAAAGGTAGATAATCTCTGGAACTACTGATACGATTCTAAAACTGGGTTTTTTTTTTCTAAAGTTGCAGTATCTATTTACCAAAGACCAATTGGACATAGATAAGCAATAGTGTGTTAACCCACACTGGAGAAATTTTGAGTAAATCGTGTTTTAAAAGTATAGCGCCATTTTGTGTCAACATCTTTGATGTTAAATATTTAGTTATATGTTTAAGCAATGTAATAAGATAAACATATAATTAAAAAACGTTCCCTAACTCTCAATAAATCGTTCTGAATCAACAACTTAATTTTGTGGGTTAACATGTTATTGCTTATCTGCGTCCAATTATACCTTCTCACTCGCCTACTATGTATGACACACATGTTTTTTTATGTATTTTTTAGATAAACTTCCAGACACCTTTATTGGACTTGTCAACAATTTACGGTGTTAATGAAGCCACTCATAAGACAGTAAGGGCTGGCTTTAACGGACTGCTGAGTTTGATACAAAGAAATGATCACTACTTTCCTCAGAAAAGTAACCGGAACGATTTCTTTTATTCCGCTAATGACAATGAATCATTCTATTATCAATTTGGTAAGACATCTTGATTTATTTTTAGTAGGTACCTATTTATTATACATATTTTATCTATTATACAATTTATTTGTTAAATTTATAGGTATTCATGATTTTTTTATTGATTAGGTAATTTTCCTTCTATTTAGAGTTTTTCACGAGAGATGAAAAAAGTAGAATATAACTATGGAAACGAGAATGAAATACCCACTAAACCGATCTTAAATTTTCATCTCTAAACCTTAAACACCTGTAGAAATCCACTTGACAACACGCTAAAGCTACAGTATTACCATATGTAATCCGCCACCACTTTCATAAACTAATCGATTCAAGATTTTCGCTTTGATGATACTTACAAAGGATTAATTAATATGTTTAATATTTGTAATTTGGATAAGCAATATAATTATAATTCGTAGAATTTAACGACATACAACTTTCTCTTCAACTTCTAGTTTTTGACAGTTAGGTACAAGTTTTGCCATCCACGAAACTGACGGCATGCCATTTCGTAGCGTAGGTATAATATGAAATAGCGAAATTCAACGGAATCCAACTCTAGGACTTCGACAGTTTAGCGAACATCTCAAAACTTTTCTCTGGATCATTATTTTACTAGTTTTCTTTACAAAAGGCGCCCTGAGGGCAGGAAACTTCGACTTGAGAACAACTACGATGGCAATATTCTTTATGCGCGAACACAATAGGATAGCGAGAGCTTTGCACCAAATGAACCCGTGCTGGAAAGACGATCGCTTGTTCAAAGTGGCGCGCCAGATTAACGTCGCTACTGCATCACATATATTCATGTATGAACTATCGCCTTCGTTTTTAGGTAAGCTCTTCTGTAATAATATCAACATTTAAAGCTATTTTAAATTAATATTCATAGAAAAAAAATTTACCACCATGACTTGTCCTTTCGCTACTATTATTATAAAATACGTCCTTATTATGTACGCATATAATAAAGACGTATTTTATAAATTAAAAACGTAAGTACTTACCTATATATAGTACATACGAACAATGAACATACCTACTTACCGCGGGTTCGTCTTTCGTCTGCGCACCGAGAGGCTAAAAGCAAGAGTCGTGCGTAGCATAGAGCCGGCTAGGGTGTTTTTTTTATTTTTTTTTTAATAATAATAATAATTCTTCAAATATTTAAATAAATATCTTTTTTTCTCTCAAAAATACAGGTCATTCTTTGTTTCGTGGAAATCGGCATAATTATAATAAAATTATATAGGTAGGTATACAAAAAATAAAACTGAAAATAAAACTCTTACGAGGATTGTTTTTGCCAGTTTTATTTTTCTAATTGGTAAAGTAAATAGCACCAGTGCATAATCTTCAATTTTCCGCACGGTATTCAGCTACGTAATATAGTACTTTACGAGTATGAGAAACGCGGGGTACAAACTGATAAGACTCTCGCACAGATAATATAATACTATACTCGTTTTCTTTAAATAACGACCTGTCGCATTTATTAATGGAATATATACGTACATTTCACCGGATCGAAACAGCAATAGGTACAATGGTTTATGGTTGTATTAATATTGACGCAACGCTCTAGGATATGAGCACATGTCGAACTATGGACTGGTATCGGATTGTGTCGAGCATATCAGTGCGTACGATGGAGACTCGCTGCCGTTAGTGTACGCTGAATACGAGATTGCAAGCAGATACTACCATTCACTCCTCGGCGATAGCATCAAGTATGTGGCTTTTGTTCACTTCAAACCTAAGCTTTGTTTTTCGTGACGTATGCGTGATAGAGACATGCTATCAGTTTCTGCTTTGTGTAATGACTTTTTGTTTATGAAATTAATCTAAGTAATGATGAATATTTTCAGGAGATACGATGAAAATTACAAGTACCTCGGCGCCTTGTCGTATAGTAAAACAGTATTCCAACAACATCTTTTGGGACAAAATAACACTTTTGAGGAGATCAACCGTGGCTTGTTCTACCAAAACGCTGCTCGAATAGATGACATACCGGACCCAGAGGTCAGTTGTATTAAGCATAAATATTTTTATGAGAAATTTAATACTCATACTGGACCTGGACCTTTCGACGGAATATTATGCTTTTATTAAAATATAAAAAATGTTTAAAAATTTTAAGTAAATAAATTTGCTCGATAATGTCTAATTACATATCACGCAATCTCAACGTAAAGCAAGGCATTACATCCCAACCCAAGATAGGGAGGTAATGTTGTATGAAACTCCCAAGGGAGTAAAGTGATTTCAGTTGGGAATGTTATTTGTAGGAAAACTCTTAGCATTTTGTTTTCTTTTTATGTGATCTGCCTGTGGTGGCCAGTTCTATTTTCGAATAAACCATGTGCCCGTGTAAAGAGGGTTTATGTCTCGCAGTAGGTATGAAAAGTAGAGTATGCACCTCGAGGATAAAGCCTGTCTTCGTCACGGGCAACTTAAACCCCGCGCTTAAGTCAGAACTCTACATAACTCCCTCGGTGCATAATCTACTATAACGCATCGTTAATCATTATATTAATATGTTCGATTTTCACGCCTGTAGGTACATTTCTGCCGGCACAAGTAGAAACATACATACGTAATAATAATCATTATTCCCATGCATAAGGTTATGTTTGATTGATATGAGGTTTAACAAAAAACTGTAATAATATCTGATAATAAACAATTAAGATGTTTTTAATGAAATTCACAGCTAAATCATCCTATCCAGTCGCTTAATTATCCTAGTTTATGTAAAAAAACCGTAGCAGTTTCACAGTTATGTGAAACCGCAAACTTTCTAGTTAAATCAGCTAAAGATGAGAACAATTAAACAAGGTCTCTAATTTGAAACGCAAAAGTTCTAGAATTACTTTGACTATCTTTGCTCTGAAATATACCTTTAATGGCTCTATTACTATTAGATTGTAGAGACTTTCTTTAACAAAATACAAAGAGCCCATGACTTGCCAGCTATTGATATTCAAAGAGGCCGAGATATGGGCGTGCGTGGGTACAACTACTACAGAGAAATGTGTGGTTTACATCATGCTGCAAGTTTTGATGATTTCTTAAATATCATGAAAATAGAGGTAAGCAGATGATAGTAATAATGGGAGTCATATACAAATTAATTCAATCTAAATTAGTACTGTATTAGCTTATCTAAGTACTACGCTAGGATGCCGCTGGTTCGATTCCCAGGGTAAACATTTATGTGATGGATGTCTGTGTTTACCTTGAAACTAATGGTTGCTTATGCTGTATGTTCGATACCAACATCTCTGGTCTGGACAAGCTCTGCTTATTTTAGGACCAGGTGGCGCTGCGTGGTATAGTCCAAGCATTATGTACTTTACTAACTCAAAAAATAAATAAATATCTACGTACCTTTATCTCAATGTAAAAGACAAACGAAGGATCTCGTACTATAATTATTAAATTGCACCAAATAATCTCGTTTTATTTTAAAATTGAACTGCTAGAAATACTTTTATAACATTTAACGATAGCCAATCGTACCTAATGAAAAAATTATGTCCTCTACTTAAAATTACATTTTAAGAGTGAAACGAAGTACGAATTGAATTTCAAGAGTAGAATAAAATTATTCATTTCTTTAACGACAAATCGGATAATGGAAAATTATATTTGCAGAAAGTGGAAGCTCTTAAAAAATTGTATAAAGACGTTGACGATGTCGACTTACTGGCGGGCATTATGAGCGAAAAGCATATTGAAGATACTTTGGTGACGCCCACTCTCTTTTGTATCATGACTAGACAATTGCTGAAATTTAGATATGCAGACAGATTTTGGTATGAGAGAGGTGATCAAAGTCATAGTCTCAATTTAGGTAAGTGTACTATAACATTACGGGAGTGGAACGGTTAACCTAGCTTAGTGTTCGAAAGACTTTTTAAGTTTTTATTTTCGTATTTTTTTATTTGAGAGGCAAATTTTATGTGTCAAAGCACAGCTAGTCAACCATAATTTTTTTTTCTATGCGTTCTACATGAAATCTCAATTGAATTAAAAAAAAATTCAGATATCTGCTTCATTCTAACATAGCCCAGTCTGTGATTATATGATCTTTAATAATCAACCTCAACCTGAGGTGCAAATGGACGTAGATAAGCAGTATTGTGTTAACCAACACTGGAGAAATTTTAAGTAAATCGTGTTTTAAAAGTAGGAGCGCCATTTTGTGTCAACATTTTTTATGTTCAATATTTACTTACATATTTAAGCAATGTAATAAGGTAAACACATAATTAAAAAACGTTCCCTAACTCTCAATAAATCGTTCTGAATCAATAACTTAATTTTGTGGGTTAACATGTTGTTGCTTACCAGCGTCCAAATGTCTATTTGACAGTTCATATAAAAAAGTTTGTCTATTTCTTTGAAAGCATCATACAAAAAGTATTGCATGGAGCCATGGAGGATAGTCACCATGGAACCGATTAGGTTTTTGCAGGTGCTTGCTCTCTCTCAGATTATATGGATCAGTGCAAATTAGGAGGGAAACTGTTCGGTCACTTTTTCAATGTCTCTTAATAAACTTTAAATTTAATACAAGCAAACTAAAAGCTGATTTTGCACCAAAAAGCAATGCAATTACGCAGTTGCTCGAGTAGTTTTCCGCCTTAGCAGAGTCAACTAATTTATATAAGTGATATAATATGTCACGTCTTCACACATATTTTATGTCGCTTCTTCCCTAGTTATTGCAGTCCATCCATATTGCAGGGGCCATCTATACTCCACCTGATAGCTTAGAAGAGATCGCTTTATAGTAATAAGGCCGCCCTTTGGAGCCACTTAATACTTTCTGTTTTATAAGTTAAAGATTGTGGTGCTCAATAAAGTGTTTTTCATTCATTCATCCATTCATTCATATGTATCTATATTTTTGTAGTACAACTGAGTGAGATAAAAAAATCCAGCATGGCACGAGTAGCATGCGATAATGCAGAAGGAATTAAATATATTCAGCCGCGCGCGTTTCATAGCATCGGTCCTAAGTAAGTGCGTATAATTAACAAATTGCAATCTTTTCTTTCTTGTTAACAACCAGTTTTTAGGGTTCTGTACCCTTAAAGGCAATACGGAACCCTCATTTGAGATCAATCCCGTTTCCGTCCGTGTGCCGGTCACCAACATTTTCCAATTTTTTCTGCATCAAGATTTTTTAATACGTATATGTATATTATGAATTGTTCCAGAAACAAACCGGTGCCGTGCAGAGAAATTTCTGGACCCAACCTTATACACTGGAAAGATAACAGCTGTGATAAATATAATAAATATGACAATTAAGATACTTTCATATTCTCTGTTTACTTTGATTATTGTAGAAACATCTAAGGACAAATACTAAATCACTTTGAATCACTTTTGTTATGAGAAAACTTACTAGAAAACAGGTTAGGTGTTGTACTACAGCTCACTTACCTAGATAAGTTATACCTACTATAGTAGGACTTTCGACACAAAATATTTTCAATAAGTTATGTCGTGTAATTTATGAAAAACTGGATTTTTTTGAAAAAATGAAAATTATTTTTTTTTATAATTTTTTTATATTGATGGTGAAGTACTACGGAACCCTTCACTGTGCGTGATCCGACATGCATTTGGCTGGTTTTCAAGATATTTCCCGTCCTTTTCACTGAGATGGGTTAGATTAGCCTTCGAGAACTCTGGTAGATTTCTTTCGCGGTAATAAAATAAAATTAAACATAAAAACTAAGAGGAGGTGATGCAACGGTAGTCATTTATTCAACGGAGAGAGACCTGAAGTAATTTCCAGAAAGAAAATTAAAAAGAAACGAGCTTATCTTGGCGAACCCTCGCTCGGCGCAATTACACTACGGCTAAACAAGTTTCAGACGTTTTCTCTTATTTCGGCCCAGGCCCGTTTATAAGGGCCTTATGAACTTACTTTATCCCCTTAGGTTCGCTATTTGCTTTATCAAATTAGTAGTGACCACAATTTTAAATAAAACTCTGCAGATATGTGGGGTAATAAACAAGAAAAAGGTCTAGTTTATTATGCAATTTAGCAAAGACCAAGTGATTTTTGTTTTTCTAACCTCACTTATTTGGCAGTTCAAAATAAACCTGTGTTTATTTCAGCAAGAGCATTACTATGCCAAATTATAATACCTAGTAGATTTTTCTTCTACTTATCTATTTATAAAAATAACATTTGAATAATTAAAACTATTGGAATAACTAACACCAAAAATCATTCTAGAGCTCAAAAGTATATAAATAACCGGCAAAGTGTGTGTTAGACCACTCACAGTGAAGGGTTCCGTGGTGGGAAAGAATAGTACTATATAGAAAATCAAAGTTAATATTAAAGGTTTTTATATTTCAACAACTATGAAATCAAACAAATCAAATATCTATACTTTATTGCACACATACACACAGTAAAAACACGTTTTACAAAAATATAGAAACATGTAAATACGAATTAGGTATACATATATTAATTATCTCATTAATTGATTTTTTTTTTATTCCATAACCTGAGATTTTTCAGGACACATTTTTCTCAACTTTATAAAAAAACAAATATATTTTGAAACTTCTTCTTCTACTTCGCCATCTAATGACGCACTTACGTGCACATCCATATTATTTTTATTTTTTATTCTTCGGTTACATAATCTGAGGGCATTGTAGTGACCCCGCCAAGATGAACCAAGCGAAGCGCAAGGGCACTCACTAGTCACTACCTTTTCACAAAGCGCTCCGTCATTTTTTTGAACCCTCATATTTAACATGGGTTTGGATTATACCAGATAAACAAAATTATCAGGATATGTCAATAGTGGATTTATTAATCATATAAAGCTTGAATTGCATAGCTCTTATAGGTACTTTAGATTTTATTGATATCTAGAAACTCCGATTTCGTGGTCGTCATCAAAATTCATAGGGTACCTACTTTCTGAAGACACAAACAATAAAAAAAATTATAAAACTTGGAACTTTTACCCTTCAACCTCTTAAATAGGGGAAGGAAGTTTGGATGAGACTTCCTCAAATGATGCTAGAGGTCTGAAAATTGATATAGGGACTCCTTGTTAAAAAAATTATACCATATATACCATATATTTCTGAATTTTTAATAAACCACCCTCCCCCCCCCCCTCCTACCCTTTAAAATAGGGGATAGAATTAAGTGCGTAAAAAACGGCTAATGCGATCTATCGCTTATTATAAACAGTAAACCAACGAAGGAAAATGGCAAAGATAGCGAATGGGCTAGGAAAAGACACCTCTGATGTGCAAGAAATAGACCTCAAAATAGAAAGAAAAAATTAACAAAATAAAAATATATTGTCATAAGCAACTATCAAATCCCACCAAAATCTTTTTCATGTAAAATGCCGTTGTCAAGGCGAGACTATATGGTTCGCAATGTCAAAAACTTATCAAATCTCATGTAGAGCCAAGCTTCTAACTCCACACGCCTTAACTATACAAGCTCTAATTTCAGAAACTCTACACCTTAGTCAAAATATGTGGCTCCTCCTCCTCTGATATCTTTTTTTTCGTAGTTTTTCTACACTGTTGTATAGAACGCAGGTTCATATAATACACCTTTCAAATATATTGTATCTAGATAATAGTCTCCAAGTATAACGGCTGTGACATGCGGACAGATAGACGAATATGTCAAAGTCCACTTGGTTATCAGGAACCTTAAAAAGGAAAAACTTTATACTTTCTTTCTTTTTATGTTGTCCTTGTGTGCATTAATTGTTAAATAAATAAATAAATAAATAAAAACCAACAGCAAATCGCGAAACGCGTCACGGCTTTATACTTTAAAAACAACGTGACCCTTCCGTAAAACTGGAGATTGAACGACCTCTTTTACAAGGAGACGCCCGAAATATAGTGGGAAGGGTAAATTGGTGAATTTGGTAGCCACATTTCGTACGAACAGCCCATTATTGAGGGGTCTTGAACCACCTACCAAAAAGCCGATTTACCATCGCCTCGGCCGGAGGATATAGGAGAATTATGCAGACGCTGATCATCGTACCTCTGACCCGGGTTGATCATGAGATCATCGGTTCTTATCATAAATTAGTATTCAGTGTCTAAGGGATCGTTGCAAATAAATCGTACTTCGCATACATGAGGGTCATTTCAACCCATAATTTGCCAAGTTTTTCTATTAACATTTCATCAACGAAATCCTTAATTACTAAACGGTTGATCTCTTTGATTTTAAATAGGAACAAAGACCGCGAGTAGGTACTTATTATTATTTTTAAATGAGCATCCCTCAGAAGAATCCCTTTAAATGAACACTTCTAAAAATTTTATTTTCACTTCAGTAGCTCAAACATGTAGGTTTTGCTGTCTGAAATCAGTGAGCAAAATGCGATTTTGCTCACTGAGTGAGACAAAGTAACTTTTTAATTTTTGTTTTCAGAAAACCGCGAATATCTTATTCAGCCTTGGGTTAGTCATACAATTCGAAACATTTACACTCTATATTCTTTCCCGCCATTAGAAAGAGAGAGTGACAAAGAACAGCCCTTTCGAGGTTCCGATTTTGAATTCGACCTCAAAGACAAACACGTTCGGAAATTTGTACTAACTAAAGAAATTTTGCAAAAAGATAATTATGTCTTTTAGTGTAATTTATTGAATTTTTAACTTATTGTTGTATTTAAACGAAAATAAGTATTTACTGCAAATAAAACTGATATTTAACCTGTAAATAACTATTATCTCCTAAAGTGTTCTCGCTGCTGAAGTGAAAAGTTATGTGTGTTACACGAGAGCAAAGTTTTTTGCATCTCGTGCCTTTGAATCCTTCGCCACACTCAGGATTCAACATTAGAATCACTCGCTACGCTCGTGATTCAATCATTGAATCCTTCGCTTGCTCAGGATTTAAAATCAGCACTCGCAGCAAAAAATGACTTTGCTCTCTTGTTGCACAAATAACTATTTTATCACTCGACAATAATAAAACTGTAGGAGTTTGGCTACGAAAAAGTTTGAAATTATTATTATAGACTTCTTTTTATGAGATGATCCCGGACATTTTGAACAAATTAGAGAATATTTTTATTTTATCGGCCATTTCTGAGATGCCGATTAAACAATTTAGCCTTGGTTCCAATGACTATGATTATGACATGGTTACTTAATTTTAGAATAAATTTTAACTGCACAAATCGTTTCTGTTTGTTAATCATCTACTATACTTACGATCAAGAGAAAAAAATGATTTATAGCGAGTAATATCTGAGACAACTGAACTCTACATTATAAAATACTAGCTGTTCCCCGCGATTTCATTCGCGGTAATTTCGGAGTTCCCGCGGTAATTCCGGGAAAAAAGTGCTGTAGTTTACGGTGATAAGCAGTTCCCCGCATTAATTACGGAGTTCTTATCTTTTAAGTTGGACCATATTATAAACGGTTACAAAATTTTATCAAAATCCGTTCAGTAGTTTCGGAGTCCATCGCGGACAAACAACGTGACACGTGATTTATATATATTAAGATTAAATGAACCGCGCGGTTTCACCCGCGTGACTTTCGGAATTCCCGCAGGAACTCCGAACTTCTCACCGTTTAAACCTTCCCTGAACTTCCACGAATCTTTCAAGATCAAAATTAGCCAAATCGGTCCAGCCATTCTCGAGTTTTAGTGAGACTAACGCACAGCAATTCATTTTTATATAATGATGATGATGATATTTTTTACCAATAGGAAGATACAGTATATTTGAGTTCATAAGATATAAATTTTTACTGCTACTTCTTTTTATTTAATTTTATTAATAATAAATACTTTTATTTTTGAAATTAAGAGTTCTCTATAGGGAATTCCGTTACTGATGCGGGTAATAATAGCTGGTAACTTACTAAAATAGTAATCCCAACCAATTATTATTGTGGCTAACCATTATCGTGTGGATAATAAATTTAGTATTTGACATTGGGGATGAAAAATATTTGTATATTATTCATGACAATACATCAGCTTCTCTTTTAGAAAGCACGCCATCATGGCGAATATGCAGTTAACCAACTAAAGATACAATAATATCTTAATATACCATATTCTTGTGAATAATGGAATTTGTATTTAAACTGAACAAAAAAAATGATCAACCTAATGCTGCTGTGCTATAAGACATAAATCAATCTGTACAGACGCTAGCTTCGTCCAATAAATAGCGTATTACTTGACTTTTGTCGGCAAAGAGCAGTTAATAAGGCGGAGCTACCAGCTTCCGCCATCGATCAACGTCGGCCGGTGGCGGTGTCGCCTCTAACGACGGACATGTTGCTACATATCCATCAAACTACCACTATTCCATTGATTGATTGGAAGTTACAAGCTCAAAGCGGAAAAATTACGTATAAAAATTTAAATAATTTGAAAAAAAAAGTTAATTTAAAAAAGCTTCATCATGCGTACCTAATGGAAAGAGCACAAGACGATATTTGCAGTTTCCTTTAGGCAGTTCCAGTGGCAATTTTTCTGCTTGCTCAGGGTACTCAAAATAGCGGCTGGCCGGTAGCTGTAGGCTGTAGCCACGAACTACGCATGCGTTCGTCATGGCTTCTACCCATCCACTTCCTATGAGCATAATGTCAAACTCAAACTCAAAGAATTCATTGAACACGTTAAATAATATAATTTTTGAATTCAACCAAAATAATATAATGATACATTTTTTACATTCGCCGCTCGGAAGGAAGGAAGATTTTCTAAGAAAAAGACGAGCGAGGAACTCTTGGGTTGCTCTATCCAAAGTTACAAGCAAATTATATAAAATATAAACCCTATGTCTAAAATCTAAATAATAGTTCCTGGACTAGTTCTATACGGCATATTCTGTGTGGTAGCTATTTTGGTACCTTTGTTAATCTTCATACTTAGTTTAAGCCACACTTTTGTAGTTTTCTGGCATCAAATACATTTTATTCTGTTCTACTCTGAGTCCATAAGTGATAATTAAGGGGCCACCGTATTTAACCTAGACACTTTCCATTAAAAAAATAATGAAATGGAAGGCACAACTATCAACCGATAAAATGGGCCATAAGTTTCGGTATTGGGCGGTGTTCAGTTCAATAGTACATACCTATGTGAGGCAGGCGGAAAGCCTAATTGCCAATTTAATACCCGGCGACCGGCGATAGGTACTAATTTCTTAGTGGTTGGGTGAGCGTAGCGATCTTTTGGATATTAGTTTCCGTGCTCACAACTAACTGTGTCAATCTAATTTTGAGAAAATCTTACCCAATAGCACCTAGAAACGGACTACCAGAAGAATTAGGCTTAGTATCTAACAATAAAAAAATTGGATACAAAGACTAAAGATAAAATTAATGGATAAATGCAATACAGGCAGCTATCAGTTGCTTCAAGTACCTGCCTAAATGATAAATATATAAATAATAGATATATAGGTGTTACAGTTAAAACCAGTTTTTAGTTAGAATGCGTTTTGCCTAATTAGAACTAGTTTTTACTTAATGCTTCTGCTAAAACTAAGATTAACTAGTGTTCAAAACAGGTAAAACTAGTTCTTACTAGACAAAACTCGTTTTTCCGAAGCGAGTCAGTTAAAATTGTTGGCTATAGGCAGAGCGTAGAGCAGCTCCCCGACATTCTTGTTTAGGTTGGGTTTGTATTGCTCGCTCGGCTCGTGCAACTTGATCAGCAAGCAATACAAACCTAACCTAACCAAGAATGTCAGGGTGTGCGACGCCTTGCCTGTGGTCATTTTAGGAAAGTGGACGTGGACGAATATATCAGAGGTAATTTCCAGTTTCGACTAGGTATTTCTAGTTTTAACAAAGGCATTTAGTAAAAACTAGTTTTAACTAGGGAAAACCGCGCTCTTACTAAAAACGGGTTTTAACTGTAACACTGCAACATATATAATAATAGATAGATAAACTCTTTATTAAACACCTTAAGAAGAAACTTAGTAATAATATCAGCGATTTTCTCGATCAAGATAGTAAATTAGTGTCAATATTAGATCTTAGGAAATTTTATATTCAAATTTTTAGTCAAAAATAAGAAGAAGGAGTTTGGTCGCTCAAAGCAGTCTCTTTCATGGTTTTATAATCAATTATTGTTATATAATGAAATTATATGATAGAACTGTTACAATTTGCAACTCAGCAATAACAATTTATTTCCTTTGCTAAACTGTCTTGCTCCAATTATAATAAATAACAGCTGCTAAACTGTTATAATTGATTCAAACTCAATCAATACAGATGAGAGACGCTCGAACTTCTGTCAAACACGTGTTACGCCACTCCACAGAAGTCTAATTTACATGCTGCGCGTCTCAGCAGGTCTTACGGTTATAATTGAAGGTTTACGTCACATGTTAATTAATTAATTTCGCATGTTGATGAAGAAAAGCACCAGGTACATATAAATAATATTTATAATTTTATTCACCGCAATCATATTTAACATTAAATGTATATGTAGCTTAATCGATGATGTAACCGAGGCATGACTGAAACTATGAGTTGAAGTGCTCACCTAGAATTATACAGAAACCAATATACGAGTATCTAAGCAATGGCGCCAAAAAGCTATAAATCGTGTAGAATACCAGTAGAGATTCGCAGGGAACACTGAACTATGCCCAGGACTTGCGATCCTGGTTTAGATTTCCCATGAAACCTATAGGTACCTGGGCTCTAGTCCCTTTACAATGCATCAAGGCTCACCCCCCTTGTCCGTGCTCTCAACATTACCAAACCTCTGGAAACAGCCTTTAATAAATTACTTAAATTACAATTCTCACACAATAACTATATCAACTTAAGATTACCACGATTCGATTACCACATAACTGTGTAACGGGTCGAAGCCGAAGTCATAAATCCACGTAGCTCTGGCCGACCTACATTTATAACTAGCTGTGCTCCGCGGTTTCACCCGCGTAAGTTTCGGAATTCACCCAGGATCTTTTTATTTTCTAAAATAAAAGTAGCTTAAGCTACTCCTCATAACATCAGCTATCTGCCAGTGAAAGTCCCGTTAAAATCATTTCAGCCGTTTCAGAAATTAGCTGGAACAAACAGACAGACAGACAGATAAAAAAAAAATTACTTACTTACGGTACTTTCGCGTACCGACATTTACCTACATGTTTAAGTTATTTATTTTTATATTCTTTAGAAGGTGTTGTTATTTATACATTTAATAAAATCTGAAGTTTCTGACTAATAATACGAATTAAATGTAAAATTAAGTACATATATTGTAATATATTTTTTAATACAGTTGCTCAAAAAATGGCGTATTGCAGGGACGTATGGCGTTCGGGATGTGGGCTATCACATACTCGTGCTTTTTCTTTACCTTTTCCGCACTCGTGCGTTCTCTTTCCCAACTGTCAAAATGATGTTTATTAAAAAGAAAAAAATCAACCACGAAGTTTTTACTGAAAAAAATTCATAGAAGTTTTTATGATTCATGCAAATATTTCTAAAAAGAAGTTACTAATTTGTTTCAATATTAGATTTAATGATTTGATTCAATGAGTTAGGTTAGGCTTCATTTCATTTCATCTCATTAAATTTAATTTTCATTTCATATCAATAAAAAAAATCTACTGCAGACTTGGCTTAGTTCCCTTTGCCTACCCAGAATAGGTGAAGAAAACAAAAAAAATATCTCTGCTTAAATTCTTTTACGGTTGGCGCCATTTTCCAAAAATGTTCTTAGTTGAGTTTATTGTTTTTTTAATATTCTATTAATTTGCTTCATTTTTTCGAAACTGTATTAAAAATAGTTGTTCAGTACACGTGCGAAACCGTCATTGCAAAGAGTTCCGACTGTCAAGAGTTGCGCCTCGACTCGGGTAGACATTTGTCGGAACTCTTTGCAATAACAGGCTTTCCGCACTCGTAATAAAATATACTACTTCCCTGCTCTCAATTTTTGTGGTCAGCTCAATAAGTAAGCTTTCATCATCTCTGCTTTCACTTCCTTCCAACTCACGTCGTTCCATACACAATCCATTCATTCTTTGATCTATTACATAACCAGTCACTTTCATGCCTCTAACTCTTTTAGTCAAATTACTTTCATCCCTCATTACTTATTTACTGTACGTATATATTCTTAAATTCTCATTTATATTTACAAAATACTAATTTAATCACAATTTATTTCCCTTTTTGTGGAACCTATATCAGGAAAACTAACGTTTACCTATTTTATTTTGAATATTTTTCTTTTATTTTCAAGCTATTTTCATGAAGTAAAATATACGTTAATTTAGTTTATGCCTCCAGTGACAGTTTGGATGCAAGAGTGAAACCTATCTAGTTAGTCCGTCCTTTATTTATTTATTGCACATCCATTAAGTAACATAAGGTGTTGAGATAGTTAGTAAACAGTTCTTTATGTACCCTGTTTATAGGGCACAGCACAAAACAATTAAAATTCGGACATTTATGTACATTAATTAAAAAAACTTCAAAAGATATAATGTTGTGTAGGTATAGCAGCTGGTTAATTAATTTTCAGCACGATATCATTTCTCTGTTAAAAGCTTTTTACAGAATACATATAACTCTATATTAAAATAGCATAAAATCTCTTTTTAATAGAGCTGTGTCTGACCCACATTCTAATAAAAATAGCTATATCTGTTTACCGTAGACTCGCTCTGGTGGATTTTCCGATTCTCTCGTGAACAACATTCAGAAGCCTAAAGTAATTAATACGATAATCTATTCAGCCGTTACGCGGCACACGCTCGCTTGCTGTAACCAGCTAAATAATCCATTTTATTTCACCCGCGTGAATTTTGATTTCCCTCGGGAACTCGTGTTGAAAAGTCGTTCTTAGCTTACTAATCATAAACTACCTATCAAACCTACCTTCCTTGTAACTAAATATATGTATGTTAAGTAGTTTTCGATAATTCGTGATTACCTAAACAGCTAGTTAAGTCGATCGGTAGTACCTACCTATTCGCTTTTATATATATAATAACTATAGTGGTGCCCCGCGCGTTTCGGAATTCCTGCAAGAAATTAATACTTACACTCGTTCCTAAAAGTGGCCTAAGTTACTCCTTGCAATATCAACTATTTGCCTGTCGAAAGCGGTGCAACCGTTTTGGAGATTAGCCGGAACAGACAGACAGACAAAAGGTTTAAGAATTATTTTTTTTTTTTATGAGTAGGTACCGTATAGTTATGCATTTAATAAAAGTTGTTTTGTACACTTGAATTAACCTACATAATTATTAATTATATCTACAGATTAAAGTCAATATACATATAACTCAGGATTGGATATGATTTCTAATCTAGAGAAGAAAATTTATACGAAATTGCTAAGCTGTAGCTATTAGGTAGTTTGCCATGTTCCATGCACAGAACTAACCTTCAAACCTCCAATGCACCCGCAACGTCGGGTGTTCATGTTTGTGTTTGTGATCGCGTTTAATGAAATAGTGGGTACTGGCAGCAATCATGAGATTGAATCTTGTACCAATCGTGTTTGAGGTCTGCAATGCTAAGTACTCAAGAATTACTATGACCGTCATACATAACATAAAGATGTTAATACCAAAATCGTATCGAGATAGGTCAGATATGTAGTAAGAGACACAGTATATGTAGATAAACTATTTATTGAATATTCGTTGATCTCTCACCGGCTTTTTTGCGTTAATTTTGGAGTTCCCTTGGGAACTATGAGGTAAAAAGTGTCACTCAGAAACGCTGTAGCTTTTCGTGTGTAGGTAAAAATTTTTTTTAATCGGTTTGGTAGTTTTAAATTTATTCATTGCCAACAAACAAATACATCCACAATCTTTCTTAGTTACGTATATTAATTACCTTATAAAAGAAACAGTAATAATAAATGTCAAATGTGTGTGCTTTATTGTATAGCAATAGGTATTTCAAAAAATATGGTGACTACAGCTCTATATTTGTTTTACTCGTCACTTAGCGAACGCTCTGCAAGCAATCAAGATATGGTAATAGCCCCCCTTGATATTCAAAGCCGGGTGCATACATCCCCGAAACGGTCACCCGGCGATATTATCTTGACCGCTCTGCGCATAACAGCTTCGGTGATTAGCGTTGTCTACACAACTTTATAGCTGTGTGAAGACACTCGTAATAAGAGATACTGGAGATGATTTTCGCTAATGAACATCTATTGTCTGAAGCATTCGTGCTGAGAGCATTGTTATATTCACATTCTATATTATTCTATATTACGTATAGTGTCATTGTCGTCGGTGATATTTCCGATTGCGTCTTCTATTGCAGTTTCTCTTCTAAAGTAGGTTCTGTAGAATCATTGGAATTCCGTACATACATGACAGATTTCTTTTTATCATTAATATTGTAATTTTTAGAATCCCTAAAATAGAACCGCCATTAAAATTGCGACTGTGAATTGGCCAATTCAGATGCGTCGTGACATATAGATAATATAGCCATTGATGTTATAAACTAAGCCATAATAATAACTGAACTATAATGTTGCAAACAGACGTAGCCTTAGCTTGGGTCCATCTCGTAGGCACATTTAGCATCGAAAATGTGTAAATACTTTTGTCAGCCATTGAACTTTATTACTTTGCAATAGATTCAGTAGGTAACTGTCAAAAGTGGTTTCATATTTCTGATGCTGACTGTACGCTATTAAGCAGTTATTCCGATGGGCCGGCTTTGGGACAGTTTTATGGCCACCGGGGTCAGAGCAAGTGGCAAACTTATAACTATTCATGGCGACGTGACACCGTCCGGTTTGATTGTACTTTGAATTTCATTTTCGCCACGTTATTGTCCATCTATGTGTATATAGATCTTAAGGATCGGCACCAGACGATAATTTCCAAGCATTATATTATATTATTAGATACCTATAGGTACATTGTTACACACGGACCACTCGCTCAGATATCAAATCTCTATTATATCTATTATCTTTATTATTACAAAGATCTATTATACAAGAACTTACGTAAACTGCGCGCAACTCGCAAAATTTTCGGAGTTCCCGTGGGAGTTCCGGAATAAAAGTACCCAATGTCATTCTCTGCAACACTGATCACGTGCATGCAAAATTTTATGATGATTGGTTGAGCCGTTAAGGCGTAAAAGCGAAAAAAACAAACTCACTTTCACATTTATAATTAGTAAGGATTGATGAAAGACTTCAAAAGTATAAAATTACTTATTACTTTATGTGTTATGATCTCAACAATTTTGTAATTCAATAAAGGATAATAATAATAATAATAATAATAATAATAATAAAAAAATTAAAAGAATCATTACGCCTACCTGATGAGATCTGTTTACATTCCATTCACGTTATAATGAGTGAAACCGCGGGGCACAGCTAATTGTCTATAAAACAAGAAAGAAAAAAACAAGAAAACGATTTTGTTCGATGACTAAAAGAACATTAAAATTTTCAATACCTATTCTAATTTAGTTTCATACCAATAATCAATTTTGATTTATTTCTGAAAATTAGATATTAATAAATACGATGTCATTGTATCTATAGATAAATATTTCTTACATCTTTAACTTTCTCATTCTATACTCCTCATTAAGAATAAGAAACTAAACCAAAATCTGTTCACTGCGCCATTCGATTTAACCAAATACCTACATCCGGGCTATTATTTCTATCCTTAATATGCCGAAAGTGAGTTTGTTTGTTACGCTTTCGCGCCTTTGCCGATCATCATGAAATATCGCATAAGTATACATCGTCAGGGGTAGAGAGAAGGACTTAGGATACTTTTTACCCGGATTTCCTGCGGGAACTATGAAATTACCGCGAGTGAAACCGCGGGCAACTGCTAGTTATAACATAAAGCTAAATTCAATTCATTTTTATTCCAAAAATACAAAACTAATTTTATAAAAGACATCGGCTTTGATTTTTAGATTGAAAAATACTTTCGTTTCAGTATGTAAGTATTATTCTCTGGTCTGTTTTCAATTTGTACATACAGAAAATAATTTCCCATCCACCGCTCTCTCTGGGAGGTGAATTGTAAAATCACAGACACATTCCTATCGATATTGAACCCGAGATTATCGACTCTAGTCTCTTTCGCTGTATCCTTTTGCCGATATTCCCTATTCTAAGTTTTCAATTTAGATGAGATTTCTTTGTACACTTGGTTGGTACTATGTAGCTTAAACATGCCGTTCTATCAACACATACGGTCATTTCTATTTCATTCGCTATCTAGGTAGGTACATATCCACGGTTGAAAGGCTATTTGTTTTAAACGACAAAAAATGAAATTTGCCGGAGGGCAATTGGAAGTTTTATTTTTCGAAACGAATAAAAAATCATTACACAATAAGTACCTAGTACCTACTGAGTAAATTTTAATACAATTGATACATAATTTTTATAAGTGAATTGTACATGTTTTTTTAGTTATTTTTTTGTAACTATACGAGCTTAATTTTCTAAAATACATGTAACTTAGCTCAAAATTCATCCAATCTAGACTATGGTTAAACAGCCAACAAAAAGCTCGTAAAAAATTGTAAAACAAATTTAAACAATGGAGAAAAATAGCCGATTCAAAATAAACATACGTATAAGTTTATATTGCAAAAAATGTAGCTATAGCCTCTCACACGTCGATATTTATTTATACGGAAGGTACTGTTTGCTTTGGTACACAGTATGGTGAGACCCACGGAATTATTACCTGCCTACCTCTGTGGTGAGACCTAAAATGATTACAGATTGAAATTGAAAAAAATACACGTAGGTATGTTCTAAGAAATCGTAATATGTCTTATTAGATTTTGAAGATAAAATAACTGTATTCATAGAATTTTGTAGTATAAACATATTATTATTGTTGTAAATGAGGTTAGCTGCAAATAATAAAAAGAATCTTCTATTATTTCTTACATAATAATTTATATTACATGCCTATTTTCAAGTCCCATTACATTATTATTATTATCCCTAATACTTCCCTACTAATATTATAAATGCGAAAGTAACTCTGTCTGTCTGTCTTTTATGATTTCACGCGCCTTAACGGCTCAAACGATCATCATGAAATTTTGTATACACGTTGTCAGGGGTACAGAGAAGGACATAGAGTACTTTTTATCCCGGAATTTCTGCGGGAACTCCAAAATTTGTCAGGGGAACCTACAAAAAGAATATAGAGTAGGTACTTTTATCCCGGAATTCCCGCAGGATCACCGAAATTAGCTCGGGTGTAATTTAATCAATTAATTCCTTTAATTTTGATTCTCACCGTTACTGATATTTTAGAACTCTCGAATAAAAGGAAAAGTTTGTTTTTTGCAGATACAGGTAAACGACCTGAATTCAATAAAGCATTCAAATTTATTTGCTCCATGCAAATACGATGTAATAACTTGTGTGATTCCGGACCAAAACAATCTCTTTTCAATTTCTCCAAAGGAAAAACAACCTTCATAAAACAAATATTAGTATCGATGTTATAGATAGGCCGCTGTCACTAGAGCTTTTTTTACGAGGCCCGTAAAAAAGGAGTGGAAGTAAGAAAAATCCATATTTGCTCAGTTGCCAGGGGTCGGGCACGTAGTGCATGCTCTACAAAAAACTTCAAACGTCTAAAGTATATGCATGTAACTCAATCGAGGCAAGGAATACATTCGCCACTAACATACGAATAAGCAAAACAAATATTTCATACATCGACTGTTTTCTATGCGTAGGTACCTAAGCAATTGGTGCAATTCTCACCTTGTTTGCCACTGCCCACTATCTTTAATCCCCACTAATATGATAAATGCGAAAGTATGTAACTCTGTCTGTCTGTCTTTCTTTCTGTCTGTATGTTACGCTTTCACTCCTTAACAGCCCAGCCGATCATCATGAAATTTTGCATACACATTGTCAGAGATACAGAGAAGGACATAGTGTACTTTTTATCCCGGCATTCATGCGGGAACTCATAAATAATGCGGGTGAAACCGCGGGAAACAGCTAGTAATATATAATCCTCTTCTACGTCTCCATAAAATTAGTATCTGTCGGTGATTTCGATTTTGCTACAACTAGGTAGGTATAGTACGACCACAAATAAAAGTAGTATCATATCGACATTATTTATTTACGCTGGGAGGTGTAAGTTCACGCTGACAAAAACTTAACTTAAAAAAGTTAACTTATTGACTTTATGAAATCAAACTAAATCAAACTCAATCCTTATTGTTACTTTCCTTTTGTAACATTATTATAATTAGAGAATAATAATATTCGGAAATTATCACGTATAGCACCACCTGGTGCCAAACTAATCAGGGCTTGTAGGTACTATGAGTACCAGACGACTAGTAGATATAATGTTTGTTTTTTTTTAAATACCTATGTATATTTATGTATTACTTAGATACATACTAAACATAATCCGGATTATCGGATTATTAACATTGTGGGCTTTGCTGAAAACTGGCCGGTGTCCAGTTGATAATCTTTCCTGTATTTACTGGTGTTGATAATACTCGTTGTGATGCCAAATAAACGTAATGTCTATTGTCTAAGCACTCAGACTTATTAAACTAAACAAAAAAATATCGTTGTCAAAAGTATCAGGGAGTATGCCGCGTAAGCAATACAGTGGCCACAAAGAGAATTTATCACGTGGTGGAATTGAAGCAATGATAGACGCACGCGTCTGTGACTGCAGCTTGCAGTCGCTATTTTTTTTTTTACCCTAAGTGACCAACTGGTTCAGCTCACGCAGCAAACCTCACCGCAGAATGTAATGTGCAATATAAACCATAGAACTAAAAAAAAGAGAAGTGATCAGAGAAAAACTCAATACTATATTGTAATATGCATTTACGTATTCAATATTCAGAAAATCAGAGGTAAATGAAGTAGTTTATAAAATCGGTAGAGCTGTATTTTCTTTCATGGTAAAAAGTAGGTAAACATTGTTCGATGGATGTTATAAAAATGGAGTGACGTCCTTGCCCGGAGCGGGGTCTTCTAGTATCCACACCTTAGCCAAGTTTATTTTCATTTCATAATATACTTTTTATTCCTAAGCTTCCTTGCTGTTAACGAAATAAAGCTTAAAATCATTTGTTATTGTGTTTATAAGGTGCAAAAATAATGGTCTGTAGTAATTTTGGACGTTTGTTTATCATAATATTTATGTTCATGGCTCTAAAGCCAAACAACTGAAAACAATCTTTATTGTTATGAATTATTCCTAATTTGGGGGTTTACGTTATCTTTGAGTTTTTTATCTATAATTATAAAAATGAATGCCTATTTCCGTATCAACGCGTGAACAGCTGGAATTCTTTCTTGTTGTGTTTGTTATTGTAAGGAGATGAAGAATAAAAGAAGTTTGGAGATCCCGCGGGAATTCTGGGATTAAAGTACCCTGTATCCTGGTATGTACCCCTAACAACGTGTACTAAATACGTAAATTTTAGCGAAATTTTACCCACGTTAAGGAGTTCAGGAGCACAGAGTTCCGCGATAAAAACACCCTATGTCCTTTTCTGTACCCCTGACAACATGTATGCAAAATTTCATGACGATCGGGCGAGCCGTTCAGACGTAAAGCGTAACAAACGAACAAACAAACAAACTCACTTTCGCATTAATGATAATAGTATGGATTTTGTATGGGCGCATACAGAACGTAACGCGTAACGCTCATTAGGTAACATGACCACATTTTTCCAGCCTCGCTCAAAAAAATTTCAACTCAAAAAGTTTCTCACAGTACCTAGACTTGCGGAAAATTCGTAATAGCACCGAAAGCCGTAAAATTGGTTTAGATTGCCTTTGAAAAGCGTCCCGAATAGGTCCTCAGGCGCCACGCTCGTTCACTCAAGTCAATCCCCAAAGGGTATGCCATTCAGTAATTACACTGGCGAAACTTAAACTGTTCCGATTTGAAATTATCAGCCTTAGGCGCCGCCCGCACCCGGCACCCGTAAGTGACACTTACCTATAACTCCTTAAAGTCGGCTTTATCCTCAAGACGTGTTCCAATTAAAGGATCAATTTGTAGTGTCTTTGGTAGGTAGGTCTTATCTTAAAGTAACTTTTAATGATAAAGATATCATGGCTGTTAAAAATGAAAAATTGTGAATTTTGTTACAAACTTTTTCTAAACTAACAATTAGTTATCTTTTACCTAGTAGGTATATTTTTGAAATAAAATTATTTCTAAATATTTTTTCTTTTTACGAAACACATTTTCTAGTTGAGTTGTAACTAGCTGTTCCCTGCGGTTTCACCCGCACTCGATTCAGAGTTCGCGCGAGAATTACGAGACAGAGTACCCTTATGTCCTTCTCTGTTCCCTTGACAACGTACCTGTAACATGCAAAATTTAATGCGCTTTTTCCAACAGTCCCAACAATGATCGTTATTTTTCAACAAATTTACACAAAACCTAGATAGGTATATATACCTAAGTACCTATTATACCTAAACCTTCCTAAAAATCACTGTCCGTATCTATTGGTAAAAACCGTATGAAAATCCGTTCAGTAGTTTTTGAGTTTATCGCGAACAGACAGACAGACAGACGCGGGAAGAACTTTTTTTTATAATACGTAGCGTAGTTGTTTGTTATATGTAGCTACGCGAATCTAAAAAAATCGCGTATAGCCGCTGCGCTGGTATAAAAAATTATACCATTATTTGGTTGAATAATTTATCAACTTTCATCTATTTACAATTAATTGATATCGATTTATTCTCAGCCAGACGCGGGAATTCCACAATTCGCTTTGGAAAAACCGCGAATGAAACCTCGGGCGTCGGCTAGATAATTAAGTTGCTGTTTTAAACGGAAGCCCTAGCTTTAATTTAAAAAGAGAAAATCACAAACAATCGACGAAAGCTGAGCTTTGTGTTAAACTTTTTCATTATTGTTAAAAGAAGGAGAATCCTTAAAAACAACGAGCATTGTTTACTCAGATGTGTCTACGAACAATGGCCCCGAATTTAGATAGAAGAAAAGGGAGACGTTCGCGTTGTTTTAAAGGGGGATTCTTGGTTATCTTGGAAGAAACGGAATTGGTGGGTGTTATGCAAAAACTTAGGGGAGACCGGGTACAAAAGTAACGGCGGGTCAAAAGTAACAAATGCCCTGTAAGTTTATCCAGTAGCCAAATACCATTTCGCTGCCGTCAAGGTGATAGCCGGTAGCCCCCCCCTCACTTGAATTCAGTCGTAACGCGCGTCACGTGCTGTTAGGTTGTGTGAGAGGACGATACGTGGTTTCACACATCAAAAGTAAGTTTTTTGGCAATTTTTTATTTTTGTTTTACGCAGTCATAAAAACATGACACTTATCTGAATATTTGCATATTTAATTCTTGATTAGAGTGATTATACAGTGTTTTAATTCGTTTTCGTCTAGCACGTTTCATTTTTATGTAATCTTTCATGTTTTAACAAAAAATTGGTAGGGTACAAAAGTAACATAGCCCTATGGGTACACAAGTAACATGTTACTTTTGTCCCCGTATTTATTTACTTATGTGATAATTTAATGTGTGTTTTTATTTGAACAGCATGCATTCCACGACAACGTAAAATAGCTACCACAGGAGGAACTACTGACATGGAAGTGTACCGAAAAGCGGCTGAAAATCATTTCAATGATGGTACAAAAATTAGAGCCCTGGCAAAAAATATGATGTTTGTCATGTAGCATTATACAGATAAATAATAAAATTAAAAGCAGGAAATACTAGCGCAGTTGTAGGCTACCTTTGCGTCAACCGTGTTTTTACTATTGATGAGGAAAAAAATCTTCAGGACTATTTTAATCGAATGTTCTGGAGTTTATTTTGGGTTCTCTCCATCTGAAGTACGTAAACTAGCATACGAGTTGGCAAAAAATGGAAAAAAAATCCTGAAAGTGGCCAAATATTGAATACCTAGTCTAACTAGAGAAAAATTATTATCATATATCATATATCTCATTACTTAATCTAAGAATAATTTCTATTGTTTTTTATTTTCTTAAATTGTTTTTTTGAGCACTTAAAATGCAAATCTTTTTTTTGTTATCAATACTAAGTGTTTAATAAATAGTTTGTTGATTTAATATCTGATATTATATTCATTACAATCCTAATCCATAACGAAATCCTGTACTGTTACTTTCGACCCATAACGTGTTACTTTCGGCCTCGCTACGTGGTCGAAAGTAACAAATGACGAATTTTTTTAAAGTCTCTGTGATTCACACAAAATACACAATAACAAGATAAATCATGACACTAATGTAATTAACATTAATGGAATTTATTTAAGGCCATATTAATTTCAGAAAAATAACAACACCTAACCAGGAATCAAAGCAAAAGTACAAAGTGTTACTTTTGTACCCGGTCTCCCCTACTCAGTCTGGTTGATTACTTTGGTAATCCGCAATTTCGGGACAAATCTCTGCTTAATAATGTAAAATAAATTTCTTTTCGAGGAAGGCCAATAAAAAAAGCTGATAAGGAACTCTAAGTATCAGAGCATTACGGCGGTTATTGCCGTCTTTACAACGACGGCGCACAATGTAAGGACTAAACCAACTTGAGTGTAAATAGATGTTCAAATATATTATGTATATGTATTGATTTTTCTGAAATGTTATTTCTCTGGGAATGCGGAAAGAATTGATGAGAACTGCATCACTGTCAAATTCTGTATATTTTTTTTATATACACCTATAGTTAGTTACAGAAGATACGGTTTATTATAGTATAGACATGATGCGGCATATCGCCGACTGATTAAGTTTGTCATAAATTTCACTTCGAAGTGTACTTACATACATATATACGTAGGTACACTGAGTTACGCACGCAATCAAACAGACTTACGTAATCTGAGTATATTCTCGTAACTAACTGCTTTGATCGAAGAAGGTCAAAGGACCAATTTAAAACGAATAAAAAGTTGACGATGAAAAGGTGGTGTTTGCAAATTAATAAAAAAAATCGCAATCTGATTAGAAATAATAATTAGTTTTTATTGGTATTGTGATACTACAAAAGGTAAATGTAAATAAAAACAAAATGAAACATATAAAATAATAAACAAAAATAATACAACAGTATAATAAACACCTAATGCCTACGTCTGTGCACTTTTAAAATACAAAAAGAAAATAATGGAAGAAATACATAAACTTTTATGCATCATTGATACTTAACCTCCAAATATATCACGCAAATCACTACATAATATTAAAAAAAAACGCCCCGCTGTCTGTCCGTCCCAATATATGCATAGATGTTTAAAACTACTCCACGGATTTTGATGCGGTTTTTTTAATTAGATAGTGATTAAAGAATAAGGTTTGTACGTATAGTTAATTCTGTAATTCTCACGGGAACTCTGAAATTGCCGCTTTTGAAACCGCGGAGGACAGCTAGTACATTATATAATAACGAATAAGTACATAGTCAGGTATGCTACCACTACATTCAGTCAATCAGAAAAATTTTCTCGAACCAAAAATAATATGTAAGTATACCTAACAAATTTACTTAATTATAAACTTGTATTAAGCTTAAAATTTAAGGTTATCAAGCTTTGTCTTCAATCAATTGTGAACTTAAAGTTAATGTTTAGTTAAATAATAAATTTACTCCTTAATCAAACTAGTTCTGTAGGTATTTGAGGGTAATAGAATTTTAGGTTTGTAATACGTATACGTATAGTAACGTAGTGTCTCTTTGTTAGTAGAGTTTACGTAACAAACAATATAATTCTTTTAAAAATCATGTTTTGTGATAAAACGTCAATAGTATATTTTTCTTAGAAAATTCATGAAGAGCTAGAATTAATACGATATATATCATGCCCTTAATATTTCGTCCTAATAACAATTCTAAATTATATACGCGGTTTCACCCTTACCGAAAAAACCTCTGAAGTTAGGTACATATTTGTGTATTTGAAAAGGAGAACCCAAATATCGATTTCCATGATAGTGTGGCCACTAATAGACCACAATTTATTATACCAATTAGACTCTTTGAAATATATATTTTATACGCTTAATTAATGGATCATAATAATTTTAAATAAAAATCTCTTTTTTTTTTGACTAATAAGAAAAATCATCAAAATCTTTTATTTGTCAATCACTTCTTTTTTACAAGAAAACTAAATATCTATATTATTGACATAGAGGTAGTAAGTATACCTACTACAATAGTATAACTTCAAAACTACGGTAACTACCTATTAAGTATCTATTCACCCCCTTTTTACTCCCTAGGGGTAAAACGTGCAAAAGCACTTTCTTAGTATTATTCTGCATTAAAAAAAATCGTCACACAAAATTTAAAGTTTCTCCACCCAGTGGTTTGGGCTGTGCGTTATTGATTCAGTTAGTCAGGACAATATTGGTTTAAGTATAGCTTTACTATAGCTGTTCCCTGTGGTTTCACCCGCGTTAATTTGGGAAATCTCGCGGGAATTCCGGGATAAAAAGTAACGTATGTCCTTACCTGACAACAATCGGTTGAACCGTTGAAACAAATAAACTCACATTTGCATTTATACTTAATATTAAGATTAAATATAACTTTGATAAAAATACAATTAACCTATATCTATAACTACTTTATTATCTTTGCACTAATAAATTGTCCATCACCGAGCCCTATATAAGCTATAACGTCCCTTATCAATAAGCTGACGATAAAGCGTCAGTAATAAATTTCTTTTCGATATATTAAATAAGTTACTAGCGACTTATCCTTATACTTCCATACTAATAATAATAAATAATTAATCTTTTGTTTGGTAATTTTTTGTCACATTATCAGAGTATCGCATTGGTATGGATATTTACACAGATATATTAGGTAATACAGGTCCCAGATAGTTGTTTAATGTGATTATTGGGTAACTAAATCCAACGTACTTTAATATCCAATTATATTTTGCGCGGTTTCACCCGCTGTAATTTCAGAGTTCCCGTGGGAATTTCAGGATATTTTGCTTTATTTTGCGGTCAAACGCGTAGCACAGAAGCGATGCGGGCGACGGCCGCGGCAAGCTACTATACATTTGGTACGGAACCCTAAATGTGCGAAGTCCGACACGCACTTGACCGGTTTTTGATCCTTATAACCAATCATCTGAATCCCAATTTGAGATTCGCAGTCCAATAAATCTTATTTTCTAAGAATTTTCTTTATAATTACCTCAAGTGATGTCAATCGCCTACTTAGATACTTTACACGTAATTAATATATTTCTATTGAGAAGATGAAGATGATATCTTGAGAGGTGACCAAATCTTAAGTGTTGTTTATTATTTTGGGCCTAAAAATATTTTTAAGAAACAAATAGGTGACAAAGAGTCACTTATAATTTGAGTTAGGACCATGTATGAACAATTTAAAAATTGTGTCAAATCAAATATACTTTTCACTTCTCATGCTCCAGAGCTTATTTGTGCAAGATATAAGCTGGAAAAAATCGAATTTTGTGCACAAGTTCATTAACGTATCTACTTATAAATTTGGCAAAGAAAATGAGCCATGCAGTCAAACACAATAAGAAGTTCAGAGATAGAATTTGTTATTTTATAATATTTACTTTAATTTATTTGCCTTAGGTATATATTTTTAAGACATAAATACCGTTAATATTCCAGGAAAAACAATTTTCTTCAGTATTCAAAACTATAAGTACTAATATTACTTTGAATTTTAATTAAAGAAATGTTATGTTATACTATTGTTTTATTTCCTCGTAATCGAAGTGAAAAGCAGAGTTTATAACTCGTCCACAAAACCTTCAGGCTGCTAAAAGTCACGGATAAAGATGGTTCGTTTTGTGCACTTGTCGTAAAATTTCATCAAACTCATACGTGTGGGGTATTAATGGATAGGTCTTCAAAAATGATAGGAGGTTGAGGTTTTTCATATAATTTTTTTCTAAACTGAATAGTTTGCGCGAGACACACTTCCTAAGTGGTAAAATGTGTCCCCCCCCCCCCCCCCCACCTGTAACTTCTAAAAAAGAGAATGATAAAACAAAAAAAATACATGTTGTACATTGTACATTACCATACAAACTTCCACCGAAAATTGGTTTGAACGAGATCTACTAAGTAGTTTTTTTTTAATACGTCATGAATCGTAAACCGCAAAAAAATACATTACTTAGATATTATTAAAACATCGATCAAAGTTACAACGAACTACAAGAACTTTTCTATTATGTTACTAGCTGCTAAGGAACCCTTCACGGGCGAGTCCAACTCGCACTTGGCTGCTTTTTAAGTAGGTAATTCTCATTAACTTTTAACGTTGTTAAAGTTTGTAGGCTCACCAAGAAATAACCGACACCGCGAAAAAAGAGGTGAACTAAATTGAAAATAGCTCGCTTTTCATAGGCCGTGAGCATTAAAGATTGCTTTTTTATGATCCAATTTTTCACAACGCCCCTTTCCCTTTAATTTTCCCAGGCATCCGCCTTCGATTTAATATTCCACTTTTATGGCGCGAAATGATTTATTAAAGAAAGAAGTGCCGTACTGCGTTGATATGGAGCTTACAGGCATAATCAACTCCATACTAGAAGAGCGCAGAACATAACCTTTCAGCTAGTGTGATACTAGTACTAGCTTTGCCCCGCGATTTCACCCGCGTGCTTCTAAATTCCCAAAGGAACTCCAAAGTAACCTAATTTACTCCTTATAACATCAGCTAATTGCCAGTGAAAGTCCTGTCAAATGGTCCTAACCGTTTCGGTGATTAGCTTTTCCCGGATTAACTTCCCCCGGAAATTATAGGATAAAGAGTACCTACCCTATCTCCTTCTCTGTATCCGTAACAAAGTGTATGTAAAATTTCATGATAATCAGTTTAACCGTCAAGGCATGAAAGCGTAACAAACAAACAAACTCACTTTCGCATTTATAATATTGTAGTAGATACTAGTATAGCATTGTAATCCTAGTATAAAATAGTATGAATTTAAATGTGAAATTATAATATGTTTAATGAAATAGAATTAAATATAATATACAACGTGTTAATGAATTAATCAAAACCTGATACACCCCATTCAAGAAAATAAACAATAATATGATTAAAATAAAATTTATGTTGAAAAAATTAATAGTTTAAAAGTTATTCAACCTTAGTTTAAAGTTGACCGATCTTTTGACTGAAATTTCAAGCGCTACGCCCGCACCTCCGCGTCAATAACTGATTCGATTTTTTTGGTGCAGGCGGCTTACGCGCCAATTATTGTATTATAAATAATTTAGACATGGGCTCGTAAAAATTAAAAAATATAACCTATATCAAAACATGGTGTGATCGATTCGTGAGTCGATTCTGAGCAAACTACTTTCTAGTTTTCAGTTAATGCATTAACACGTTGTATAATATTATCTCAGAGTAATAAATATACATATAATTATGTATGTAGGTATATTAATACATTATTATTACATTGTGTATAATGATACCTGCTACTTCATAAATGAATATTAAAATTAATGACTGCAACTGCATAGTTAATAAGCAAGCACATTTATAAATATCAAGATAGTGTACCTACTGACTGATGACTTGTGTAAAATAATTGTAATTTTACTAAATTGGTAAATAAAAAAAATTAAAAAAAAAATTAGCTGTGTTAATACGATAGCAAGGATTCTTTTTCTTTTCGGGTTTAGGTTGAAACATATTATGAATACTGTCTATATTTACATGTTATTACGAACCCAGGATTGCAATAAAAGCAACTGTGGCACCGGTTGTCCTCAATATGTGGCTGAAAGTGCTTCGTACTTACATTCAATGTTACGTAGTACTACATTATAATACCAAGTTATTTGCTCATATATGTACGTACATATGACCCCTCATTGGGTACGCACTGGTATCTATTAACTGCTACTGGCGGTTTGCCATTGAGATTTAGCTTCCAAAGCCTTTTATAATAATATCTAGTTTCACGAACGAATTTGTAAATGTGAACGTAACTCTGTCTGTCCGTCGGTCAGTCTGTTTGTTACGCTTTCACGCCTTAACGGCTCAATCTATCATCATGCATTTGCATACATATTGTAAGGTGTACCTAACCCTGAGAAGGACATATGGTAGGTACTTTTTATCCCGGAATTCCCGCAGGATCTCCAAAAAATCCGCGGGTGAAATCGTGGGGAACAGCTAGCATTATATAAAAAGGAATGTTTTTTGTAGTTTTGTAGGGAGTAGTAAATCCAGGAATCACGGGACCGATTCTAAAAAATCGTTCACTGATAAGCTACAGTATAGTCATAGATGCCTTTAACCCTTATATCCTCATGCGGGAGTACCAAAATTCATCATAATACATATAGTTACTAATAGTTGAGGTATTAGAATAGAAAAAAGGTGGCAACACTACTTGGTTCTCCGCTTAAATTTCGATATTCCTTCTGAACAATGAATAACAGCTCAAGTAGGTAACCTTTTAATTTAATATTATCAGTGCGTATCATACATCGTTATAGATATAGGACTATAATAGCACTATGGTCGTATGTAGACAGATTAATGTCCAAAACGTGACCCCTTGGAGTCCCACCGCAGCTGCTGCGCCGAACTGACGTGAAGGTAGTTAAAGGTACGTACCTAAATGCTACGAAAACACAAAGAGTACCTACCTAATTCCCCTGTCTATATTATGACTTTTTCTGTAAATCAGTTCAATATCGCAAACTGTTTTAAAATGTAATAAAACTGTTTGTGTCTATAGATAGTCTAGAAACAGGTAAACTGTGAGAAAAAAGCTGGTTCATAATACATGTATAAATGTAGATTACAAAACCCTCAATAATTCATTATTTTACGTAACCAATCCTAAGCAATATTTTAAATGCGGTTTGTTTGTTACGTTTTCACGCCTCAATGGCTCAAACGGATCATCATGAAATTTTGCAATTTTGCATACTTGTCAAGGATACAGAGAAGGATAAAGATGTACTGTTACCCAGAAATTCCTGCGGAAACTCTGAAATTAATGCGGGTTAAACCACGGGGAATGGCTAGTAATGATATACATAAAGAAAAACAAATATCATCTTGACAAAAATGCAGATTCACATGTGTGAATTACCTTGTTATCTATCAAATTTATCAGCGCATCGGCTACAACACAAGGCAATTAGTCATTAGAGAAAAAAGAGTTAAGAGAGAGTAAACATCCTCCTTCAATATGTTCCTTGATTCACCTTGCACCATGTATTTTAATAAGAAGTAAAATTAAATATATTATACCTAATGATTATTAAAAAAATCAGACCTTAAACTTAATTTCTTTCAAGGCACATTCTTAATTTAAGCAACCTTTTATTTCCACTGTCGAAGATATCCCGTACATATAAGTCATTCTTTAGAGGAGATAAATGATTTATTAAGGAGTGAGTGAGACAGCTTTTTCTGAATTTCCAAGCTTAATTGATACGAGCTCTGTGCAAATGACAAACGGTGCTTTGTGAACGATGTTTTTTTTTTTTTTAAGAATCAATAATTAATTAGTGTACCTATTTTAAAGTAGATCGCAGCAATGAATCAATTTGATAGTGGAGATAAATTGAACCCTGAAGAAAGATAGGACAAGACAGACTTTTTGAATAATCCTGAGGCTGCAAATCTACGCACTAAATTCGAAAACAACAGCAATTCTTTTTCTTAGATAAAAATGCGTTTACAGTACATATGTATGTAAAACAACATACAGCACCAAATAATGGGAAAAGGAAGAAAAATATAAACTTAACCAAAATAATATTTTTGTTTTAAACCAAGCAGTTATTTAACATTAAATTTTAAGTGACATAAGTTTCTTTGCCCGTGATGCTGGGAAATTTTAAAATTCCCGCTTTCACGCCTGCGAAAATCATAAAATCTAACGACCAACGAATTTTACTTTGGACTCGGCTTTCATGTTTGCTGAAGATCTGTTCTCGACTTCGGTCGTTTACATTTGCACTTGCCACATAAGCAGCTAGCAAAAGCTATACGTCAAACTTTCAAAAAGTTTTAACACCTTTTCATTTTTATGTATAAGTACGTATTTTAGAAATTCGCAAAAATCGTACCTGACGGAAGTTTTTGAAGTCTAATGAATTTATTTTAATAATTCTGTTTATTTTTTATTATATTATGTACATTTAAGCAAAGATGTATCAAAATTATAATACTCGTACACAAGAGGTTGTACTTAAACCTACTAGTACCTACCTACCTATTTTATTTGGCGACTGTTACAATATTATATACTATTGAATGTTATACTCTAGTTACCTACGCTTGTTATATAATAATAACATTTGGATGTGTTGGTTCAGGACCGCGATGTAATGAAACGATAACACCCAGTTGATTTGAGGACGTGTCTTGTACTCTCTTTGTCATAGAAAATTTGATCAATGAGTACATACATACGTAGAAGCTCGAAAGGAAGCTACTTGACTTTATTCCTATACATAAGTACAAGTATTTATTTTGTTGCTTTAATACATGTACTACTAACCTATTTACAATTTTATTTCTATGACAGAGCAAACTTCGCAAGAGCCTCCCGGCGTCGGATGATACAGTTTATGGATCCACGAACAACTTTTAATCGCAGCTGAAAACTCCCAGCAACTTATCCTCCAAGGATCCGCGATCCCCGTTTAAGCTTTAAGTTGAATATTTAATTAAATTAGAAACTGGTTTTTGGTTGGAGCTACGTCTGATATATGACCACTTGTGAATCGCTGTCGAGTTTTCGCAACTATAACAATAGCTTAATGAGCAAAGTTGAACAATTAAAATTTTCTGAATCATTTCAAACTGCGCGAAAGTTTCAATTTTCAAATAGCAACGAAGAGACGATTACGTAAAAAAGCTCCGCCCTTTGTTTTTAACTACTTTAGGTTGGATATTTAACGAAACTATCAACTGTCTCTAAAACAACTTCAATTACTTATTTGACCTGGGTTGTTTGATGTAAAATTTTATACATTTGCATAAAATTACACATTATATACGATTTACAGACGTAAAGCTTGTGTGTAGTTTTTGTCATAAAACAGAGCTCTTACTTTCATAAAATGCTATAATACAAATAGTACCTATACTTCCAATACTTAATAACTATGTCTTATATTATCTGTTTTCTATGTTCATACTCTGTTTTTATGCTTTATAATTCAATATTATAAAAAGATGTAAGAGAGAACCAAAAACGGCTTAGCACTCAACGGACAATGGTTAAAGAGAAAAGTTTGAAAAAATTAGGTGAAGTATTTTGTTTCGACATTTTTTTCCACTTATTAAATGAAATCGAAAACATGGAACACTTTAGAGAATATCGAATTTTTTAAATTAAAATCGTTCTTTAAAGAAGTTTGGGTTGAAATTTGTTCCAGCATAAGCGATGATCAATTTAATTTCCTTAAGTAGGCTTTTCTGAAGGCTGAACTAATCCATAAAAGTTTCCCTCACCTCCTAAGCATCTGCAGCAGTGTTGGTACTTGAGTCAAGATAATGGCTCTATTCAACATCCTATACCAACTTGTAGTACCTTGACCAACGTTTTTACTAGAAGTTAGAAGGAAATATTGATTCTGTGCAGAGAACAGAGAAAGGTAAAACCGTGTGTAGAGAAGTCGTATTACAAACATGAACGTAGCGAAGAAAGTTAGTAATATCGCAAGGGCTTGCCCGAAGGGTAATTAAGGGTGTATCGTATACTAGCTGTTCCCCGCGGTTTTATCCGCATTAATTTTGGAGTTCCCGCGGAAATTCCAGGACAAAAAGTACCCTATGTCCTTCTCTGTTGGTACCTCTGACAACGTGTGGTATGTAAAATTTAACGCACTTTTTCCGACACTTCCAACAATTATAATTACATTTCAACTTACAATCACACAAAATCTTGACAAATTATATACTAAACCTTCCTCATGGAACACGGTATCTATTGGTGAAAACTGCGTGAAATTCCGTCCAGTAGTTTTTGAGTTTATCGCGAACAGACCGACAGACAGATGCGGCGGAGGACGTTGTTTTAAAATAATATGTAAGGATAAACCACTAAGTTACCGTTCTGTGATCCAACGTGATGTATTAGAACGTTGCGGTATACCACTATGCGTTGGTAAAATTAACCGAATGCGTTTTTTGCCGGGTCTCTACCTCCTACGTATTTGTTTTGCATTTTCTGTAAGTATTTCGAAACTGATGTCTGCGGTTGGAACCACTTTAATTTTAGGACGCCCTCTCAAGGCCCGTTTGTGTAGGACTCAAAAAAATCACCATCGCTATGAAATTCACCCTCGTGCATTTTCAGTTGTCACGAACTCTCTTATCTTCGAAATAAATGCTTATTCATATTTTGGTATTGAATATAGGTAAAAGTGTTATGTGAAACAAAAAAGAAATATTGCAACCAGAAATCTATATTCTGAGATATATGCGTACTTATACATACTTAAGCATAGATTTTTTATTTATTTATTTACTTTCAGAAACCATACCAACAAACCAACCCTATACACAAGTATAGGTACACTTGTTTAGAAGCCCACATACACCGACATAAACAAATATTGTGCAATTTCAACAATATTATGGATCAAATTGATATACCTACGTCCTTTTTTGAAGTCAATTTAAAATAAAAAATGATGCTTTTTTTAAGATATGGGTATTGTAACAAGGCGGCTATATGCCACTCATGATATTCCGCCTCATTTCTAATACTTTTTATTTTTTTTGTAATCTGTTCTTTTTAAATATACATAAAAGACTTTTTGACAGAACTAGGATACGGACTTTAAAAATTATAACAGCTCTAAATTACAAAAATTAATCTTTTATTTATTGAGCTAGCCGAAGGCCTTACCCCATCTCCGAACCTCACAATCGTATTATACTTTTTCTACTGATTTTTATTAGTACTTGCATTTTAGGTCAATGCAATATAAAGACGCTTCAGGTCATTAGCAATAGTGCGTATTATTTTAATTATTTTAAAATCATGATCATATGTTCTGTGCAGTTTCAGTTCACTCAGACATTTAGATAAATAAAACTATCAATATATTTCATAGAGCACCTTTTAAAATAGAATATCGGTTGTTTTTAGTTTTTTATTTAACCTAAATGAAAAACGAAGTTCTAAAGTACTCGTAGCCAATCAAATAAATATATAACTGAAACACGTATCGTTTTATAGATTCAGAGCGTTGATATCACATGTTTACTACGCTATAAAATTTCCCATTGCAATTCAATGTTAGTACAACGTTAGTTCACTTTTGTAGTCCGTCGGAAACATCGAATCGTCGATACGTAGATATCATATAGTCCCCTGATAACAATTGAATGGGTTTTATTTTGTGCCTGAAAGCCTTTTTTCTATTTTATCGTGAGCGTAAAACGTTAATCGGTGCTGTATTCCAATTCTATAAAATTTAATGTCACAGCCCAGACATTAACAAATAATAAAGTTCACAAGTCCAATTTCGAAACCTATGTAGGTAAGTATATGAAGATAGAAAAGGAAAGAAAGATGGAATTTATTTGTAGATACAAAACAATTACAGTGTATTTAGACCACGGTTACATACATACATTACAACATAATTTAACAAAAATTTTCAAACAAAACGACTTGATGTGAGTGTCTTCTCGTAGAATCACAAGAATATTTTTGCATCTCCAAGAACAATATGGTCGCTGTCTTAGCATTTTGCATTTTGGTGAAGGCACCCATAGCGCTGATTTTCACCTAGGACCGACCATGATGTCGCAATGTCCAAACATTAAATTAATATAGTACCTTTTTTCTGAGCTTGTGCTGAAAGGCGACATCGTAATTATATTGTCATTTATTTCGCATTACGAAAAAATTATGCGTATGAATTTCACAAGATCATTTGCTGATATTTTGAAAACAGCTATACTTAAGATTGGCCATGTCTCGAAGACCGTCTACTATCTTCCAAAGGCAAGGAATGAGAGGAAACTAATTTCCGCAGGCAAGGACCTCCCACGCAATCATGAGGCTGTTCCAAAAAAAGGATTTGTAAAAAAAAGGTGTTGACTACAATTTTGATATTTGGAACGTTGATAGAGATCGAGCTTGCTGCAAGTAGTCACATACCATCTGCTGTCTACATGTTTAAAACTTCGATGCATGGCACACCAATTTCATTATGCAAATACATGTAAAATGTGACAGTAAAGCGAAGCTTGTGCCCCAACTAATTGGCGAACGAATTTACATGTTAATAAAAACCCAATTTATTTTTAACTACCATTCTGTGTTTCATTTATTACGTACATTAATTTTAACGGGAGAATTGAATTACGAGAAAAAAGTGGGATTTCCTATTAAACTATATATACCTTGATAAAATTTCGCTACTTATTTACTGTATTAAGTTGTAAATAACGTATTGGACTGTACTATTCTTTTTATCTAAATTTTATATAAAAGGGTATAAGTAAATATGACAGCAAATGGGGTATCGTGAGAAAACCATAGCATGGTGGTAGGGCCACCTTCAAATTGAAAATCTGTCGCCAAGCACGTAATTAACTGTGTAACTGTGTGTGTACACCACCAACCATCAGTGTGAATGAAACCGCGAGGAACTGCTAGTTATGTATAATAGTTTTGAAAAAGAAAACTTCAAAATTGTCAATAAATAATAATTGTCAAGTTGTCTGCTAAAACTTTAAATACTTTACTGTTTACCACTACGAAAGCTCTTGAAAGGCACGGATTGACTGGATGTTTTAAAATTATAATTTAAAAAACTTTGAAACTGATTTTCAGTTTCTTTTAATATACGTATATATAGGTACTTTAAAGTCCTTGAGCAAAGCAAGTTCGTAACTGAATATCTTTAGCTGGTGAAAGGTATCCATAGAATTCTCGTTGCGATTCTCATCGAAAACAAATTCACTCCACATTAATCGGGCCGCCGTAGCCCGTAACTCATTGTGGACGCCTTGACAGCACTCGAAGGAAATCGATTGATTTCAGCTTAATTGAAAAGTCTTGCAACATTAAACAAACGAAACGTTGATTTAATGTTCAATTTAAATACATATATTAATTGCTTAATAATTACGTAAGTAAACCAAATAGTTTCATTTACTGAAGTACCTGAGAGTAAAATTAAAATGAATCACTAATTAACTAGATATTCTCTGTGGTTTCACACGTGTGAAATTAATTCAAATTCCAATAAATAAATAATTTATTTCGACATAATTAAATTTAATTTTAAAATGGTTAAAATTAAATATAACATACAAATATCCTCCAAGTTAAATCAAGAATTAGCTATCTGTATCCCGACATATAATTAAATTCAGATTTTAGTTCAGAACTGAGTGAGTTCTCATAAATACAAACATCGACCTATCATTTTCTCTATGAAATAACCCCTTAATTATAGTTTCTTCCCGGTATACCTAAAGTCTGACTTTTCAACCTATTTTCATTCTGTCATACGGATTAAATTACCTGGCTAAGGATAAAGTAAGGTATTTGGCAATTTTCCCAACCCTTTTGTTATAGTTCTCCGAAAACAAATTTGTTACACATCATTAAACCAAAAATACATAAGCGTAGCGTAGGCAAATAGATATGTTATCATATACATACTATATGTGTATAATATGTTTTGTGAGACGAATGTTATTACAAAAAATCCTTGAGGAACAAATTCTACATGAAAATTTTCTGTGTTATTAGACAAGCGAAGCGAGTCTAACGGTAGCAATTTTATATTTTTGTAGAACCCTTTATTTAAATATAAAAAAAACGGTGCGTATGTAGAGGAAGGTGGGGGACACCCGATAGTTAAGATAAAGACACAATAAATAAGTCACTGTATTATTTATTGAGATACCTCATTAACATCATAAATGAAACAATAACTAGATAATGTTTCAGAAGGTAAACATATATTAAATCTTAAATATATGTAATACAACTATAACTATATGATAACACTGAAATAAACTAAATGATGACACTTAAAAATTCAAAATATTAGATAATTTACCTTTGTTAACCGACTTCCAAAAAGGAGGAGGTTCTATGTTCGATTGTATGTATGTTTTTTATTTTTTTTATGTATGTTCACCGATTGCTCGAAGACGGTTGGACCGATTTGAAAAATTCTTTTTTTGTTTGAAAGGGTATACTCCCAATTAGGTCCCATTGCCACCAAGTTGGGATCTGATGATGGGATCTTGGAGAAACCGAGAGAACTCTTCAAAAATTATAGGTACACCTATAGCGATTTGGGTATTTTTGATAGTAAATCGTTCATTTGCTTTCGGAAAGCAAATTTTGAAGAAGTGGAACTGATGATGAAGACCACAGATGCTCATCGGAACTACTCAAAAATAATACGTATTACACGGGTTCCGATTGGAGCGATTTCGAAAATTGTTTTTTTGTTTGAAAGGGGATACTCCCAAATTGATTCCATAGTCACCAAGTCGAGATCTATGATGGGATCTTGGAGTAATCGAGGGAACTCTTCGGAAAATTATAGGTACACTTATAGCGATTTTTGTATTTTTTAATAGTAAATCGTTTATTTGCTTTCGGAAAGCAAAATTTGAAGAAGTGTAACTGATGATGAAGACCACAGATGGTCATCGGAACTACTCAATAATGGGTATTTCACGGGTTCCGAATTGTTAACTTTAATATGGTTTCTAAACAATTTATGCCCGTCACAATGTATATGGTGAAGTGGAACTGATGATGATGTACTAGGACAACTCCTCAACAATTAACGTCCCTGCGTCGGGAAAAGCAATATTTTGTAAAAGGTGATGAGCAGTTGACATTAGGCTATTGTAACTTAGAGAAATCACGAACTAAGTCACTTAAAAGCGAGAAATAAATAAAATTTTAACAAAAAATTAAAACCGACTTCCAAAAACACAAAACTAAAAAAGCTAAAAATAACAAAATACCGATTTAATCCAAAAGACAAAAACACACGTAATATTCTTATTGGTTTGTGCTACCACTGATCGGTATGAAGTCGGTGACAAGCCAAATATGGAGGGGGAAGATGGGCTAAGTTGACTCCCGCCACCAGCTCTTCGTGAGCAGAACAACCCGAGTGGGCAGACACCAGCGGGTTTGTCACCGACTTCCTGGGCAGGCTATATAACATAACGCTAAGACACATAGGAGCTGAGCAGTGACGATAAATTTGAAGCAGGTCTGATGAAAATGCGCTTTCGAGCTCTTATCCTCGCGTACGTTTACTCAATCACGCAAACACGACTGAACGGATTTGAATGAAATTTGGCATGCCGCAGGAACTCCAAAATTACCACGGGTGAAACCGCGGGGCACAGCTAGTTATGAATAAACTTTTCTCACATCGAATTAATTTTGGGAAAGATTCGATGAACCGTTTTATAACCATTTGTTTTCTCGATTTCGTTACCGTCATGTTCCATACAGTCACGATCTTAATATAATATTTTGCTGATTCTCAAATATTGCAATCTGTTATCGTGGCATGCTCCCTCAGTATATTCGAGGAGGGCTTAGGATGGAATGTAATAACAGAGATGGCGACGTTCTCGCGTACATAATGCCTACAATTTGAAATCGCGGAATGCCTCCGCGGGCAATTCACGAGGTATTTTTACCGTTTTGCAAAATATAACGGATTTTTTATATCATCTCACAACGCTTCGGTGATAGCATCCAACGCATTTATGGTCCACTTTTGAGGTGTTCGGATATGAGCCTTGGCAATTACCTGGGTGTGTAGACTTGTTCATCGCACGTGTACAGAATGCTGCGATGTTTGCTGAAATGCTCACTTAAGCTAAGTGTTCCCTAACTATACTGCAACATATTGGTACATCTATACATCCATACATATAAATAAAATTGAAGTGTCTGTTTCTAATTCAAAATTAACAGCTTTTCACTAAGTGCATATGAAAGTACTTACATACGGTAGGTACTTACATTAAAACAAAAAAAAGTCTGTCTGTCTGTTTGTTCCGGCTAATCTCTGAAATGGCTGGACCGATTTTAACGAGACTTTCACTGATAGATGCTGATTTTATAAGGAATAACTTAGGCTACTTTTATTTTATAAAAAAATGGTTCCTGCGGGAAATCCGAAACTCACGGAGGTGAAACCGCGGCGCAAAGCTAGTAGAAAGTCCTTCCAACTTCTCAATATAGGAAAAAAGAAAATGCCTTGATTTCATTTTTGACAGAAGTTTACATAGTATAAAATGAAATCGCTTCCACTGTCTGTTTGCGATAAACTCTAAAACTAGTGAACGGATTTTCATGCTGTTTTCACCAATAAATAGAGAATCATGAAGAAGGTTCATATCTGTAGTTTATCCTGGTATTTCCGCGGGAACTCCAAAATTACCGCGGGTGAAACCGCAGGGGACAGCTGTTCATTAATAAAATATCTTTGCATAATCAAAGAATAGAGATAATAGGTAGGGGGTGAAAAGTGGCTCCAAATGGTTCGTGTAATATTACACACGGTGCGGCTCGCCAGTTCTGTCAGTTTGAGAACTTCGGCTTGACACGCGCCCGCGTGTCTAGATATAGAAGCGACACTCTCCGCCTCCCACCAATTGCATGCCTCCTCTACCCCGCGAATGCTACCTAGGTTACGACCGAGGAAAGTTTGACACGTCATGTAGAATCTACATATTGACAATATGAGACAGCTGTCTGTCAACTGTCACCTCGCTCTCAACCCTACGATACGCACACACGCACAACACTGTTCACTGTTCAGCAATGTTTCTTTTACAAATAACTTTTTTTTGTTCTACAGTAATATGTAGGACATAGATACAAAAAGACAAAGATAAAGAAAAAAGTATTGCATACACGTCACAAAGTGATGGTTGGGCAACGCCTACAATATTCAGGAAAAAATTGGATAAAATATTCAATCTTCCTTTGATATTAGATACAAATTCTCGGTAAATGGGTCATCTTAAAAACGTTTAATCCAAATTAAATTTGTTACGTAAGGAACCTAGGGCTAAGTTCGTGCATATTTTGATGTTAAAGTATCGAAACTGCAGGATACTTATAAATTATTATTTAGAATCTAGTTATATAAGAATATTTTCCTTTTTTATGATATTGGAAAGATATTATATTATGATATTAAATAAAAAAGGTAAATTACAAAGCGGATTCTGTTGAATTTACATAAAATTCAAAATTAAACCGAGGCCGAAGCGGCTAAGCGTATCCACTGGTATTTGCTGCAGAACAACCAGCATTCTCTATAGAGCTGTTATTAACGAGAATAATGAGTTTTCATTTTAACTTTTGCATTGATTTCTTTTATAAGAGTTCTTTTTCAACAAGATCTCGCTGCTTTTTTGTGGCTTCCAACTTTAGCTTACTTCAGACGAGAACCCATTTTAACTTCTTTAATTTCAGAAAGAAGTCTTATTCTCCAAATCAGCGGTCGGTTGCAGGAGATTGATGCTATCGTTTATCGCCTCATTGTCTTCGGTCTTGTCGTGAGCGACGAAACGAGATTACTATTAAAGAAGCGGTCGGATGACATTCGACGGAAACTAAAGATTCGCTAAAGACGTCAAATTCCTTGCGTTTGAGTTACGTTCAGTTACTTTTGTTTCTTTTGTCAATGTCCGCCGTCTTTATGCCAAATTCCTCCTCCTTTCCTTTTTGTAATTTGTTATTGTAAAGCAAATTCTTTGAAATAGACGTAGACTTTAAATAAACAACATATTATACCTACGCATAAGTACCTACTGATGTATAGAAAGTAGCAGGAATTAATTAGTGTTGCGGCGTATTATGTTCTAAAAGGATGTTTATCTATATTATGATTTATGTTACAAATAGAATGTTAATGGTAGATAATAATTAAATATAGAAATAACTGATGTTCAAAAGGAAATGTTTGTTTTGACATATCATCTTAATGTCTCTGTGATATTATTTATTCTGGAATCAGATTTACACACGCTAGGGCGTCAGGCCGAGTTCGGGTCAACCTCAACATTAACGAAATGTCATCATCTAGTAGGTAAATGCATCTTCTATAATAAATTCTAACTAATATTGTAAATGCAAAAGTGAGTTTGTTTGTTACGATTTCACGCTTTAACGGCTCAACCGATCATCATGAAATTTGGTATACACGTTGTCAGGTATACCAGAGAAAGAGATAGGGTACTTTTTATACCGGAATTCCCGTGGGAACTCCGAAATTACCGTGGGTGAAATCACAGGGAATAGCTAGTATGTATATGAAATTTAAAATAAACTAACTATTCAAATGGGCATGTTGACTAATTTTTATTTTTTAGTCCGTCTTGTAGATTATTAAAAAATATTGGACACGTATTTTTTCTTTTTTTACGTAATCAAAAAATAACGGCGATATATTGAGTTGAAGTTTCGCGTGACGTCACTATTCTGACAGTTTGTATGGCTGTTTTGTGGTTAGTGACGTCACGACCTCCTCATCCTAAACTTTAATGCGCTTTATCTCTGTATATTTTAATTTATTTAAAAAAGCAAAAAATACGTGTCTATTGTTTTTTTTATTTTCTAACTGACGGACTAATTAGAATTTTTATTTTCAATAGTAGTCAACATCCCTATTAGCTGTTTAATAACCATAGTATAAGCTCTGCTTAGTTTAATACTTGTAATTTTGTGCTCTAAATATGTTATTGTACGGAAGTTCAAAACTTTACATCTAACGGTTATTTATTTATTTATTTAATCCTTTATTGCACATAAAATACCGGTTACGTATAACGTCCCAAGTTAAAAACAAGCCAAGCTCATAACATGCACTCGACCAAGTTGATTTCAATTATTTTATGGGCTTTTAGCTGGAACTTCACCTTATTTTTACTTTTATATTATTTGTGGTGTTTTACTTGTGCTCGGATATTAATAACTTACGCATGTTGAACGTGGGTTATGATGTAGGCGTAAAACGTGTGTTCGATCGATATGGACGGGAAAAGAAACGGACAGGTGTGTTAATATTATTTGATGCGATTCTTAAAATAATCGTACGAGTATGATTCGTAACTAGCTGTTGCTCGAGGCGGCCGGCCGTGCTGTTGCGGTTAAAATTTTCTTAGAATTTTCCCCTTTCTGACGAACATTGGTAAAAAAAACATTTCACTCATAACCTAATTATCATTCAAATGTTATTTCGAAAAGAAACATCAAAGACAAATGTTTCAAATCCTAATAAAAAGATCGCAAACTCGCAAGTATAGAAAAACTTACGAAATGCTTAAAAGATATTTTTTATTTTTTAAACAACGTAGGAATCGGATTGAGAAGTTTCTTCACAGATTTCAATTTTGTACCTACTACTTCTTTTTTTTTTGAGGACGTTTTTACGTTGAATTAATTATGTAAATGCAAAAACTTAATTCCATTAATTACTCATAAGTTCACCCATAATAATAATATGTACAATATTGCTTTGAGTTTTCAAAAGTCAATATAATAAAACATTAATAAACAAAATAAATAAAGCCTTTGTTTTAATACTGTAATGTTGTGAGACTGTTTAGTATGATGCAAGGTAACTGTCAAATCAAAATCCTGTTTATTCGCTAGTCTATCTTATAGTAAACAGAAAGGTCTAACAGATAAACAGACAGAGACTCAAAACATTTTTTTGTCTCTGCTATAGTTATCTTATCTTAGCTAATGGGGTAGGCCGATAACGCCCCGGTACTTCGAGTTACATCATGAACCTCTGTATTCTTTTCTCATAATTCCTAAATAAATATACGTATATAATATTTGCAATGTATACAGACGCACCCCTAGATCAGAGTTTCATTATGAGTATACCTATTCGTATAGAATGGAAAGGAAATGGATTTGATTGGAATGGATTGTTTCGGTGAAAAAATATTACACACATCATTTAACTTTAATCGCATATATACATATATACCTACTGCTTATTTTATTTTTTATTCATTGTTTGTTGTCAGGCAACATAGGCCAATAGATAGTATACCTTTCAAGTTTCAAACCAACTTTATACTATAACTAGATTCGCCCTGTGCGCGAGCTGCGAGCAGCTCGCGTGGCTTGGTCGCCCTGTGCCCGGTTGGCCCCCATTGACCTCTATTTGTTCGAGCACCCCCCACCTGACTCTTTTAGTTTCGGAGATAATCGAGTTTGAATTTTGTTCGGCGGCCATGATTCTTTCCGCCATTTTGAAAAAAAAGTTTCACTATTGAAATTTGCCCAAGGTGTGGATCAAACTTTGTAAGTAACAGTTTTACTTTTAATGGATAGTTTCGGCGGGCAGTCAACTCACTACCTGATGAGGAGCAGGAATCGAAGATGTCAAGGTTTTCCCACAATCACAGAATCCTCGTTTCCACATCTTAAATACATTATATCGACCTAGAGATGCCCCTTCTGGGAGAACAATTATGCTTAACTTTTTTTCGCCAGCCATTTCGAATCCGTCCGCCATCTTGGAATTATTTATATCCCGATAGAAGAAGATAGTGCACCACCAACTGTACAAATTTTTTTTCAATACCCACGGCCGATAGTTTCCGAGCCAGGGCCGAAACAATTTCCCCATACAAACAACTAATGTTCGGCGGCCATCTTGAAAAATGACGCAATCGAAAAACTGATTCGATATTCGGCATCAGCGACCCCAAAAACCCCCGGATGCCGAACCTCACCCGGATCGGATCAACTTTTTTTTCGGCCGCCATTTTGAATCCGCCATTTTGGATTTTTACCACGCCAGGCGGTTGCCCCCCATTGACCTCTATGACATTTGTTTGAGCACCCCCCACCTGACTCTTTTAGTTTCGGAGATAATCGAATTTGAATTTTGTTCGACGGCCATGTTTTTTTCCGCCATTTTGAAAAAAAAGTTACACTATTGAAATTTGCCCAAGGTGTGGATGAAATTTAGTTAGAAACGTTTTCACTTTCGATGGATAGTTTCGGCGGGCAGTCGACTCACTACCTGATGAGAAGCAGGAATCGAAGATGTCAAGGTTTTCCCACAATCACAGAAACCTCCTTTCCACATCTTAAATACATTATATCGACCTAGAGATGCTCCTTCTGGGAGAACAATTATGCTTAACTTTTTTCGCCGGCCATTTCGAATCCGTCCGCCATCTTGGAATTATTTATATGCCGATAGAAGAAGATAGTGCACCACCAACTGTACAAATTTTTTTTCAATACCCACAGCCGATAGTTTCCGAGCCAGGGCCGAAACAATTTCCCCATACAAACAACTAATGTTCGGCGGCCATCTTGAAAAATGCCGCAATCGAAAAACTGATTCGATATTCGGCATCAGCGACCCCAAAAACCCCCGAATGCCGAACCTCACCCGGATCGGATCAACTTTTTTTTCGGCCGCCATTTTGAATCCGCCATTTTGGATTTTTACCACGCCAGGCGGTTGCCCCCCATTGACCTCTATGACATTTGTTTGAGCACCCCCCACCTGACTCTTTTAGTTTCGGAGATAATCGAGTTTGAATTTTGTTCGGCGGCCATGTTTTTTTCCGCCATTTTGAAAAAAAAGTTACACTATTGAAATTTGCCCCAAGGTGTGGATGAAATTTAGTTGGAAACGTTTTCACTTTCGATGGATAGTTTCGGCGGGCAGTCGACTCACTACCTGATGAGAAGCAGGAATCGAAGATGTCGAGGTTTTCCCATAATCACCGAAACGTCCCCTCTACATGTTCCATACATTATATCAACCTAGAGATGCTCCTTCTGGGAGAACAATTATGTCAATGAGTGAGTGGTAATCCAGCTTTATATATTATAACTAGATTTGCCCTGTGCGCGAGCTGCGAGCAGCTCGCGAGGCTTGGTCGCCCTGTGCCCGGTTGCCCCCCATTGACCTCTATTTGTTCGAGCACCCCCCACCTGACTCTTTTAGTTTCGGAGATAATCGAGTTTGAATTTTGTTCGGCGGCCATGATTTTTTCCGCCATTTTGAAAAAAAAGTTTCGCTATTGAAATTTGCCCAAGGTGTGGATCAAACTTTGTAATTAACAGTTTTACTTTTGATGGATAGTTTCGGCGGGCAGTCAACTCACTACCTGATGAGGAGCAGGAATCGAAGATGTCAAGGTTTTCCCACAATCACAGAAACCTCCTTTCCACATCTTAAATACATTATATCGACCTAGAGATGCTCCTTCTGGGAAAACAATTATGCTTAACTTTTTTTCGCCAGCCATTTCGAATCCGTCCGCCATCTTGGAATTATTTATATCCCGATAGAAGAAGATAGTGCACCACCAACTGTACAAATTTTTTTTCAATACCCACGGCCGATAGTTTCCGTGCCAGGGCCGAAACAATTTCCCCATACAAACAACTAATGTTCGGCGGCCATCTTGAAAAATGGCGCAATCGAAAAACTGATTCGATATTCGGCATCAGCGACCCCAAAAACCCCCGGATGCCGAACCTCACCCGGATCGGATCAACTTTTTTTTCGGCCGCCATTTTGAATCCGCCATTTTGGATTTTTACCACGCCAAGCGGTTGCCCCCCATTGACCTCTATGACATTTGTTTGAGCACCCCCTACCTGACTCTTTTAGTTTCGGAGATAATCGAGTTTGAATTTTGTTCGGCGGCCATGTTTTTTTCCGCCATTTTGAAAAAAAAGTTACACTATTGAAATTTGCCCAAGGTGTGGATGAAATTTAGTAAGAAACGTTTTCACTTTCGATGGAAAGTTTCGGCGGGCAGTCGACTCACTACCTGATGAGAAGCAGGAATCGAAGATGTCGAGGTTTTCCCATAATCACCGAAACGTCCCCTCTACATGTTCCATACATTGTATCAACCTAGAGATGCTCCTTCTGGGAGAACAATTATGTCAATGAGTGAGTGGCAATCCAGCTTTATATATTATAATAAATAAATAATAATAAAAGAGTAGAATCCGCGATTCTGTAGGTACATTGAATATTTTTCCCTAAAATTAAGAGAGGTGATAAAAGAAGAGTAACCAAGCCCGAAATTTTTTTTTAAATTCTTTTCTGTCTGTCTGTCTGTTGTTAGTAAATAATACTTAATACCTATGTTAATAATAATAATAATAATAATAATAATAATAATAATAATCCACTTCACAACACACAGATCTACTTGATCCCACACTAAGCTATAAGCTTGTGTCGTGGAAACCAAGCAAACGTGGTATATACTACACATATGATTACATATATATTATACTATAGATATATATATATACACCCAGACTGGAAAATGGAACCCTGTGTTCATCACACAAAGTCCACCCCCACCGGGAATCGAACCCGGAACCTCTTGATTAGCGGGCAGGCATGGTAACCATTGCGCCAATCGGGTCGCTCGGTCGGTCGTCGTAGACTAGTTTTTCTGACACTGTCGCTCTGATGGTGGCTGTCGGTATCTTGCCCCGGACTTCAGATACGCCAGTAGACCACACCTTTATGAAGGAAGAAAAGTCTTCCTTCATAAGGTGTCCAGGGCCGTTATTCACTATGACCATAACGGCGCGTTAGGATAACGCGTCACAAAAATGGTTTTCCCTCGTAATCAAAGAAGTTTCACTGTAAAAAAAATAGATTCACGTTTCATATTCCGGTTCTGTGTAATGCCACTAAACTATCCCCTAGCCAAAAGGTTGACTGGTAGAGAATGCCTTAGGCATTAAGTCCGCCTTTTGTAGATAAATGTGCAATAAAGTTCTTTAAATAAATTAATATAAATATCAGTGCAGTGGTTTGTTAGTAACATAATATTAAGTTTCTGGCCCCAGTAGCACGTCTTTTGTTGAGCGTAACATTACGGGGATGGCGATGAATGGGTTAAATATTAATATAGCTGAGGAAAAACCTATCCATATAAAAGTGATAACATCAGATTCAATAGATTATAAATTATTAGTAAAATATATTAGATAAAATAATTATCATATTATGCTATATATAGTATAAACTGCTATTTGTGTCAGCTCGGCCTGTGTTGTATAGAAATTAAAACGGGACTCTAATGCTTATTGTGCAAATAAAAATCCTGCTCTGTAACAACGGTTATTAACGTGTTCGGCCTCTGATAGTGGTTTTGATTATATCAGCGTAGCGCTACGCGGCGTAGCAGCTACATACCTATTATGTTGCTACGGATGGCATTTAGACGTAAATTTGCCATGCTACGCCTAGTGAACAACAGAACGGTAGTGATCGTTCAATAAACAAACATTTATAGTCAGTGTTTAAAATTACACAAACAGTAAGTACACACATAATAATGTTGTCTTCAGTAAAGAACTTCTGTACCTCTCTAACTCTGTATGACTTGAATAATATAGCGTCTGATGTTATTAAACGAGTCTGACAAAAAATTTGTGCTCGAATATAAATAATGTACCAATATAAAAATCCGCATGCATAATTTATGATTATTGCTCCGATCACAGTAAGCAACTCCAAAGCTCCCTGTTTTGACAATTTGAAGTTAAGTCTTTTCAAAATGTATAGCTTTAAGAAATGGTTTGCTCGCACTCGCACTTTATCTCTTTGCTATATTAGTACTAGCTATCCCCCGCGATTTCATCCGCGGTAATTTCGGAGTTCCCGCGGTAATTTCGGGAAAAAAGTACTCTATGTCCTTCTTTGTACCCCGGACAGTAGTTTACGGTGATTAGCTGTTACCGCAATAATTCCGGAGTTCCCGCTCGAATTCCGAGATAAAAACTATCCTATCTTTTAAGTTGGACCCTATTATAAATGGTTACAAATCGGAGTCCATCGCGGACAAACAACGTGACACGTGATTTATATATATTAAGATAGATATAGGTATATGTATTATTATAATATGAATACGAAGAATCCGACGTCAGTGTAATATAATACTTACCCATCGGAGCACCCTCCTCTTCAAAGTGGTGTCGTAAACAATAACGTTAAATCAACCGTGAAATGAAGAAAAAAATCTTTGTCAATGTTAGGAGATTTTCCGAAAGGAGAACACCGATATTTAATAAATGAGAGACTTACGTTAATACGTTCTATTCATAATATAAAAAATTCTCAAAATAACAAAAATAGTTATTTTCAATTACGCCACTGCTTACATACCTACCTATAGGTAAAAACCTATGAATTTATTAACAACTAGCTGTTCCCTGCGAGAATTTCAGAGTTCTCGCGGGAATATCGAAAAAAAACAACTCTACGTCATTGACTGTGCCCCTGACTATGTGTGTGCAAAATTTCATAATGATCGGTTGAGTGCTTGAAGGGTAGGTAACAAATAATCTCACATTCGCATTTAGTTATATATTAAGGACTAGCTGTCCCGAGCGGTTTCACCCGCGATAATTTAAAAGTTCCTACGGAATTGTTCCATACAATCTTTGCAACCCCTTTTCATCCCCTTGGGGGTTAAATTTTCAAAAATCCTTTCTTATCGGATGCCTACGTCATACAAAGAACACACCCTCCAAGTTTCAGCCGGGCTAAGATGCGCAAGACGACAAAATTTTATCGAGCCATTTTATCGATTCTTGTCGACATATTGTATGGCTTTGTCGACGAGAATCGATAAAATGGCTCGATAAAATTTTGTCGTCTTGCGCATCTTAGCCCCCCAGGTCTCTAAATACAATCAGTGGTTTAAGCTGTGCATTGATCCATCAGTCATTCAGGACAAAACATTTTAAATGTAGGTATAGATATTGTATGATTTGCTATGATTGCTTATTAGATACAATTTGTTTTTTATTTCTTTTAATCATTAGACATATTTAACACATACCTATTGGAAACGTAGATTTACACATTTTTCAAAACACTCTTTCATAAAGCACAGCTAAACTCACCGGTTTAAGATATATAAAGCAGCTGTTAAAACCAGCTTGAGTTATACGCTATAACCCACTAGTGGGTTATAGCATGTTTAGTTTCCCTCCTTATTTTAGATATTATTTGTACTTTACACACTTTTACCCACTTTGTGACGGCTTATCGTAGCGCCTCACAAGAGTGTGTTGAAAAACAACGTAAGATACACGTGCGTGTATGGTTAAACACACTTGGCTCCACTACGCCCTCGCCTCCGACTGGGGCGCAACTTCCACCTCGTGAGTTATAACCAACATTACGCACTCGTATCATAATCTACAACAACAACGTAAAAATATGTTGAAAAATATTAGTGTATTTTAAATTTGTATAAGCACTTGAAAACACGTTCTCATATAGATACCTAGATAGGTATAGTGTTTGCAATTCATTCAAGATTGACGCGGACGAATGATTGTTTTTCAAACAATCGAAACTGGCAAGCGAGAGCGCTCTTGTTTAATACGTTATACAGTAGGTAAGCGAAACTGATTGCATTTTTAACTACGTGTATAAATACTGCGCTCCTTTTTAATTAAAACAGGGCAATGAAATGAGTTTCACGTTATAAAATGTTTTGGCACCACACCTAAATCTATAGAGAAATATATTAGAACTTAGGTTTTTGATAGTTTACTGACTAAAAGAAAAATAAGAAAAATACTCATAGTGTTTGAAAATATAAGAAAATGACTCAGACCAAACGTTATGTGGCAGATCCTAGATTTTTCTGTTACAAGCAGCCCGGTGACATTCCATACAAATGAACTGTTTCACTTACTTTCCCACAAGTAAAGACACGTGCCATATGTACACGTGTTGTGCGTGTGTGTGTATCGTCAGGTTAACAAACGTAGTGGTTATATTATATTCTCTTTAGCTGACTTATTTATTACTTTTAACCATACTTCCCGAATTTAACGATGTAAAAAAACCATGGTCTACCGCGCACACACAAAACGATTTAAAAATTGTAAAGTTATCCCAACAGTATCATTTTAACACAACGGATCGTGTTAAAATACGGCTGGGCCTGTCACTCTCTTGCTTTTTATAATTCACATAGCGCCAAACACTGCACCATCATTTTCAACCGGCAACGCGCGACGGCAAAAAAACAGACATCCACCACTCATCGAGAGTTTATGGAAATTTCTGCCCAAAAAAAAGTGTTGTGTAATATAGATTAACAAAAAGAAAACCCTTACATATTCATAACATCCTTTTTTATAGTCAACACTTTTATCTATACCTATATCTACATATACCTACATATAAATGAAATGTTAAAAGGAGTAACTTAGGCTAATACTTTTATTTTAGAAAAAATTACTCCTACAGGAATTCCGAAACTCACGCAGGTGAAACCGCTGGGCACAGCTAGTATTGAATATATTTATAAACATTGTCATTTAGTAATGAAAATACATAATATATGCCTATTCAAAAGAGATTCTCTAAAAAGACTTTATAATAATCATTTCATGGTATTTCTCTTTATTTTTGGAAGGTCAAAATTATTACGAATTTTAATTATTTAGTTATGAAAGTACGTAATATAACATATTCTGTAAACGTTCGCTACGAAACGGAACGGTCAAAGAGCACGCCCGAGGCTGGGAGTTACTCTACAGCCTTAATGAAAGTCACGCTAAAAGGCGATGCTTTGTCTAATTCTTGTTTACTTTGACGAATGAAGCTCGGCTGACATTTAAATTTTGCACAAACCGCTGGACAAGCTGTTCAAATTCTTTTTGATTGCCTTTTCAGCGTTTGTATTGGAGTTGGTTTATAATTAAAAAACGTTAGTTAGATAATTATTAATAATTGTTTATTTTATCATTTATCGTGTTAGTTACCATTAAAAGTGAATTTAGTTACTAAATTTACAGTTATGATAATTAATTAATAATAACAAAATTAATCTCATCTCAGGGTTCGAACTTGGCGAATATAATAGCCTCATTTTATAAGAGGATTTTATAGGTAGACACAGTTAATAGCAACTACCTATTTCCCTTTTCTTGGCTACAAGAGAAACGAAAGTCTATGGCTATAAGGCATTATAATGACACTAAACCGCTTATACCTATATACTTCGTACAATAACAATATTTTAACATAAACACTCAATAGCAAAGAGCAAGTTATTTTCGGCATTAAAACTAATATCTACAACATTGTGCTCATTATTTTTTAACAATTTTTACATTAATGGTTGGCACAGAAATAGAACATTTTCAAATATTTCTACAAATATAAATATTAATACACATAATATTTACAACTCCTTGGCATACTTACATGATACAACCACTTAACTTCTAAATTAATGGTCTAATTGACCAGCTGCAGTATACGGCATCACCTTACCGATAAATTTTATCGTCGTGTGGTGGCATACTGATAAAGTAGGGCGCAGGCGGGGGTGGCGCTAAATATCGCACCGATCCTGGCCCCGATTGCACCTTGTGTGGCAAAGTGGCAGTAGATAGGGAGGCTGGTGGCAGGGTGCCGGCATAGCCTGGCCAGGCCGCTCCCCACACCGGCGCCCCTGTGGCTGGACTGCTTGCCAAAGGACCACCCCTATAAGACGTCGTTGTCATCCTCAAACGAACGATGCATATCACCACTATCAAAATAGCTATAAACGCTACAACACCGCCAACTATGCCTATTATAAGATTATCGTCATTAGTCGAAGTTGATATACCTATAACTGGAGAACCTTTCGGTTCTCCAGCCACGTTAGGTCGGTCGTGGGAAGGGGCTACTGACCAAATTATATCGGGTTCTGCTGAGGTTCTATGCAAAAGACGCGTAGGTGGTGAAGTCGAGGCACTACTAGAAGATGTTGCTGTTGTTTTTCTTTTCGTTTCACATGTAAGTTCATCGTCACCTATTTCCACTAACAAAAATCCAGATAAATGTTCCGGTGAATCACATCGTACGTCTTCAATTCCAACGTTTGGCAACCATCTTCTTAAGGCACGTGCATTGCAATCACAACGGATTGGATTAGATTCTAGACCAAACATAGATAAATCTGCGCGTCGATCATCAAGAGCTACTAGTAATTGAGGTTGTAATGTAGACAATTGACTACCAGCGATATCTATGGTTATTTGGGATGATCTCGGAAGAGGAAACAGTAGGGCAGGCGGCAAACTGTTTACCGATGTATTGCGGAATCTCACTGTTATAGTTGGTGCTTTTAAACCAGCTAACACACCAGATGAAACTGTTTTCAACCGGGTTCCTCTTAAACCAAGTTCTTCGAGACGAGGATGTAGAGTTGATCGCAACTGGTCTGGTCCAATATTTGCATCTTTTACTTCTACGTCCAATTTTTGTAAAGCTAATAGATATTCCAATATACCTTGCACATCAAAATACCCTAATCTCGGATACCCGTACGCATGAAGTTCAATTAAATTGGCTAAATTTCTAAATGTACTTTTTTCTATTCTGTTACAGTCTTCCAAATTACTGATATCTAATACTCTCAGAGATGAAAGCCCATCAAAATTTCCTTCAACGATAAAGGCAATTGGATTATTGGAAATATTCAAGCGTTGAAGGTTTTTAAGCTTTGGCCAAGAAATAGCAAGAGAACTTGTAATATCAATCATCTGATTATGTGATATATCCAAAGACTCTAAAAGAGTTGTCCTTGTAAAGGTTTTTTCGGATAGTTTTGTGATGTTATTATAAGATAAATTCAAGCTGTGCAAAAATGGCGTCTCTAGTTGTCCAATGCTCGTTATACCAGTTCCTGCCAAATTTAATTCTCTTACAGTTTTTGGTTCTGTTAAAACATTGTTAATTGTTTTTTCAGACAGCGGATTGAATGACAAGTCAATTTTTTTTATGTTCACCATAACATAATCCTCAGCTGGTATATCAACAATAGCATTGTGAGATAGATCTACAGACGATACAAAGAAATATTGTTTCTGTAAAGCTTTAAGAGGAGCTTGTTCAAATAAATTGTTGCTAATAATTATTTTCTCCAACATATGCAATCTTGACCTTTCAAATATGTTATCCGGTAATTCAGTAAGCAAATTGCCTCCGAGATTCAAAAGTTCAAGTCTGATTAGTCCTTCAAAGAGCCGGTCTCCTAGCCTATCAATCTTATTATTTGATAAATCTAAGTACTGTATTTGAGTAGAGTTGTGAAAAGCCATTTCACTTATATTTTCTAGTTCATTACTTGCTAGCGAAATCTTTCTCAATTTCGGAAGACGAGCAAAATCAAGTTCATCGACATTTTTTAAAGCATTGCCAGATAAATCTACTAATTCTAAATATTGTAATGTACTTATAAGTTCTGATGGAAAGAAATTAAATTTATTGTTACTTAGTCTAATTTCTTTTAGCCGTGGGTGTATTTTGAAAGAAGATGGAAATAAATAGCTTAATTGATTATCCGATAAGTCAATTATTTCTAAACTAGTTCCCGTGTTGAAGAATTCTCCTTTAAAAGCGCTCAACTGATTTCCTTTGAGTGATAAGTATTGAATTGACATAACATTTACAAAAACAGGTGTCCTTATATTAACGATGTTGTTATAAGACAAATCCAGCGAAGTTAAATTTCTTAAATTTTTAAAAGTGTTTTCTGATATTTCTTGTATCTGATTGTTCGACAAATAAATATGTTTTAAGTTATGATTTCTTGAAAATATGTGGACCGGTATAATTTTTAATCCTAAATGACTCATATCCACCGATGTCAAAGCTTGATTGTGATAGAATAAATTCTGATTTAGTGTACTGATATGACCGTTTCGACTTATATTTAAATGGGTCAAACTAGGAATCTTTTCAAAAGCGTTTGTTGGTATTTCTGCTATTTGATTCTCTGAGATGTCCAAAAACCATAGGTTAACAAACTGCAACTGATGTCCGGTGAATCCTAATATCCTGTTTTGATTGAGAGATAGAAATTCTAATGAGATCTCTAATCCGGAAAACACTTCAGCTGTTATAGAATTCAAGAGGTTTCCGGACAAGTCCAAATGTTTTAGCATTTTGAAGTTATTAAAAGCGGCCGGTGGCAATTCACGAATTACGTTTCTAGACAGAACTAATGATGTGATTCTGTCTGACACTGCTTTGAGTATATCGCTCGATAAAGCAGTGACTCTGTTGAATCCTAAATGGACAGAGACTAGATTTGGCAAGCGAGATAACGCTGTGGCGGGAATAAGAAGAATGTTATTGTCACGCAGAAGTATTGTCCGAAGGCTCGTGAGCCCATCAAATGCGTCGTCTTCCACCTGAAATAAAATATTATTTACAGTTTTAAATTCATTGTAACGATATACTTATGAAAAGTAAATGAACATTCGTTAGTGTCAAATTAAATATAAAACTTAGAGGTGCAAAAATAACATTACCGTACGAAGTGAATTGACACCAATATCCAAGTAATGCAATTCGGTGAGACCAACGAAGGTCCCTGGAGTAAGTTTGACTAAATTGTTTCTACTCAGGTCTAAAACTTGGAGTGAAACCAGGGTGCTGAGATGACTATTGTCAATACTCTGAAATATAAAATAACAAAATACTTATCACTAGGTATACCTTCATATTATAAAACAAAGTATATCGCCGCGTCTGTCTGTCTGTGTCTGTTCGCTACTCAAAAACTACTTAACGGATTTCCATGCAGTTTTCACAAAAGATAGAGTGATTCACGACAAAAGTTTGATTATGTAATTTGTCAAGGTTTTGTGTAAAGTAGTTGAAATATAACGATAATTGTTAGAAGTGTCAGAAAAAATGCATTAAATTCTGTGTGGTCGAGTTGTCAGGGATACCTACAGAGAGGACGAAGGGTACGAAGGTTCTGATGACAAAGGGTACTTTCTGTCCTGGAATTTCCGCGGGAACTCCGAAATTAACGGCTATAGTCTAATATAAAATATGCTTCATAGTTTCGTAATTTGTTTCTCAAACTACCGAGGAAGATTCAATTCTTTAATAGTATATTAGTATTTCAAACTAAAATTATAATTCATCAATTATTTACACGTAATACTATCGTAAGTAAATAATATGACTAACAAAATTAAATTATTCTGAACTTTTCAAAGGCAAGTTTCAAAACATCAATTAAATCTTAGTAGGTATCTACTTGAATTCTATCGTCTGATATTGATTTTTCAACTTTCCCTGTTGACGTGACAACAAATCTAATAATCTCCAAAATTTTGTCATCTTCAATTCAACTAAAACAAAAAGTTTTCAAGCAACTCACCGTGATCATATTGCTCGACAGATTCAAGTGTCTCAAGGCGGCGAATGATTTAAGCGCGACAGTGGGAAAGTCTGTGATGAAATTTTCAGCGAGATCCAACTTTTCCAAATTCCCAGCGCCTTGAAATACATCGCTGTTGAACTTGGAGAGCCTGTTACGTCCCAAATCGAGACCTTGGAGTTGACTCAATCCTATAAAAGCCCCACCTTCTATGGTCGATATCATATTACCATGCAAATCTATTTCCTCTAACGTTTTTTGTGATGCGAACGATCCCTGCCGTACTGAAGCTAAAACGATAAATAAAACATGTAATAAAACGTTATGTGCGAATAAACATAAGAATAATATCAGATATTGAGGCGAGAATCCTCGACTTACCGATTCTGTTTTCTCGCAGTGAAAGAGTTTTCAGTGAGCGCGGTCCGTTTAATGACGTTGATGGTATTGAGTTTATGTTGTTACGATCAAGGCGCAAAACCTAAAAAAAAAACTCAATTTTCTATTTCTGAGATTACATTACATTAAATGGATATTGTTTGTATTCGAGAGAATAATCACAATAATTTATGTATATTATACGAGTATTATGTAGCTATATGTTTGCTCAATTTGGCGAGTCAGTAAACGCTCATACTGCCTAATTCCCTATATGTGGAAATTAAGTTTTCATTATTATTACTTAGTAAAAAATAAACTTCATAGTTCTGTCAACTATCTTTTGCTTATTTTGTGTAATGAATTGTGTAAAAATTGTGTTTTCCATACTCGCAGGTTAGGTACATCTTACAGGCTCTGAATGATAATGACTGGCATAATACGTAGGTATACCTATTCATTTCTGTATTCAATACTATGTATGTATCGTAATAAATACCAATGTTTACCTTTAAAACGTCACAGCCAATAAGCAAACCTTCCTCTAATCCTCTTATTCTATTGCCACTCAGATCCAACTCTTCCAAAAAGGGAAGATTGTGCAGCTCAGCAGTTGAGAAGATAGGATTCAAGTTGTCACCAAGTAAGTTGTCGGCTAGTGTCAACTTAGTGAGATTCCCACGGAGGCCTTCCAATAGGCGGTCAGGCAAGCGACGGAGACTGTTGTGGGAGAAATCCAGGACTTGCAACGGGAGGCCGTGCGAGGAGAATATCTGCAAAATTTAAACAAAAAAAATACTAATAAACAGTCACAAAAACATTTTCGCTTCTATTGGAAAAAACAAACAATTGATTAAACACAAACATTTAAACAAGTAGACTTAATATCTGATGAATGCTATTATGATAACAATAATTATTAGAAAATCAATATTAAAATTAAAGAATAGTAAATTTTAAAAGTTATTTCAGAAAATAGCGTTCTATCTTCCTATAGTATAGGTATACAATATGTTTGATCTGTCATTAGTTTAAGGCTTATAACGAAACTTATTTATTACTAGCTGTGCCCTGCAATTGCACCCGTGGTAATTTCGGAGTTCCGCGGGAATTCCAGGATAAAAAGTACCCTATGTCCTTCTCTGTACCACTGATAACGTGCATGTCAAATTTCATCCAAATCCGTTCGGCAGTTTTTGCGTGATTGAGTAAACGTATGCGAGGATAACCGCCGCACTCAGAGTCGACTTGAATGATTACTTAGTTAAGTATAGATTTTTAAAACAAAACTGCCGCAATCAGACTAGTTTAGTAAATAAATGTTAATTGGCATTTAACTAACAAAGTTATATCTCATTCAATGCCAAATAACATTAATTTACTGAACGTCTCTGATTGCGGCAGTTTTGTTTTAAAAATCTATACTTAACTAAGTAATCATTAAAGTTGACTCTGAGTGCGGCGGTAAGAGCTCGAAAGCGCATTATCATCCGACTTGCTTCAAATTTATCGTCACTGCTCAGCTCCTATATGTCTTAGCGTTATGTTATATAGCCTATAACCTGCCCAGGAGTATGGACTACAATCGTACCAAGTTTGGTAAAAATCCCTTCAGTAGTTTTTGACCCATGCGTGTACATACAGATAGACAGACAGACAGACAGACAGACAAAAAATTTACTGATTGCATTTTTGGCATCAGTATCGATCACCATTCATCCTCCAATATTAATTTTGAAAATATATTCAATGTACAGAATTGACCTCTCTACAGTTTTATTATAAGTATAGATTATTATTATCAAATAATAATCTATAAGAAGATTTAAGAAAACTTTAAGAAGATAATGAGATGTTTCAATTAATGTTTAAACTAAATATATATTTTATGCAACCACACTAACAATGTTTTATTTTTGTTTTAAAATCATTTCGGGCGCTATAAATTACTATTTCTTAACATGTTGTTTCTTAAAGCACAAGACTTCGACTTTCCCTCCAATCTTGATCACAAACTGATTCGGTCGCGAATTGAATAGCGAGAGACCTCTAGATAGATACTTGACTCTTGGGGCTTAGCACTCCCCGGCAGTCGAATCTCAAGAGTTTTGAAACTTGCGTTGCCAAATACAATATCTACAAAACAAAGCGTTGAAGCTGTACAATATGGCTTATGTACTACTTTAATGTAAGTGCCTCGAAGATAAAATCCGGGAAAGAAAAACTTTGTTATTTTCACATTTTATTTATAAAAACTTTAGAGGCTTTTAAGAAATAAGCTATAATAATAATGCTTGGACACTCACACAGGCCACCTGTTCCCAAATTAAAGCTTATTATTAAGTAGATATCTCCAACCATTTATGGATACCTACTTTGACAATTGACATAACTATACATATATAGGTGCATAGTATAAAACAAAGTCGCTCCCCGCTGTGATCTGTCCCTATGTATGCTTAAATCTTCAAAACTATATAAGTAGCGGATTTTCATGCGGTTTTCCCCAATAGATAAAGTGATTCATGAAAAACGTTTATTTTATCCTGGAATTTCCGCAGTTACTTCGAAATTACCGCGGGTGAAACTGCGGGGGACAGCTAGCAATACATATATAAAAAGGTACTTCTTTATAAATGTTAATACCTACTGCAAACTTCATATCATGACTAGAGTCCAATAAAATCATTTGTATCATAATTTTTCCTGTTACAATATTGCAATGTGAGAAAACAATTACATTATTTACTATTTTTTACTCGATATAGCCACATGTTGAGCCAAATCTAAAATAACATGCGAATATTTAAAACAACACAATATTCGCGCTACATAAATATTTACACATATTCGTAGATACGTATCGGCAAATTTCATTAGAGCAGATTGTGTACGTGTATTGCACATCACAAACAATAAGCTTTACTGTTCTGTGTATATGCGCAACAATTATTCTATTCGATGTGCAAGTACAACGAATGCATGCCGTCCGTCGTCCGACAAAGCAAATGAGGCGGTACATTGTCGATTTCACGTTAATCGCAAAACAACAATGAATCCAAAAATCAATTAAACCATGTATCTTGTCCATTGGATTCAGTAAACATGCGAATTATTTGTTTGTCAATTATGCATTATATAATACCTACGCAGTTGAAAAAAGATGAAAATTTCCTTATTCTCTTTCAAATTTTATTAATCCTTTACTATTATAGTTATTTATATACCTATACCATTATAAATGTGAAAGTGAGTTTATTTGTTTGATTACGCTTTCATGCCACTCAACCGAAATTAGACATGCACGTTGTCATGGGTACAAAGAAATACATAGAGTACTTTTTATCCCGGAATTCCTCCTAAATTAACAGCTAGTCGTTCTATAAAAGCTAAGTAGTACATTTCGGCATCAAGAAAAGCACACATTATAAATAATCAATTGCGAAACCCCCAACAAAAAATAAATGAAACTGTCTCTTATCTATTTTTTTTGTTACACATCACGATGTGCAATTATAGAAGCATGATCAGCAAGATCGGCAATATAAAAACACTAGCTGTTTTCCGCGGTTTCACCAGCAAGAGAATCCCCGTGGGAATTCCAGGATTTTTTTCCTGGAGTTCCGACTGGGATTCTGGGTACTTACCCTACGTCCTTTTCTTTAGCTCTACCTTTTTCTTTTCTTTACTTGTACAATATTTAAAACGTAACAAACAAACTCAAATTCGGATTTATTTATAAAAAGTTGTTCCTATATTTTTACTCGTGTTAATTTCGGAATTCCTGTAGATATTTCGGGTAAAAAGTACCCTATACCCTTCTCAGTACCCTTAACGATTCACCTGCGTTAATTATAGAGTTTCCACGGGAGTTCCGGGTTGCAAAGTTACCTATGGCCTTATCTGTACTCTTGACAACGTGTACGCAAAATATCATCAAGAACGGTTGAGCCGTTGAGTCTTAAAAGCGTAACAAACAAACGAGCATTCGCATTTATAATAGTAAGGATGAGTTCGATATAATTGATCGTTAATCGGACACACGCGTGTCGCTCTACTGAACATTTTCCCATGTCCAGTCCATTCCATCGGAGATCAGTTATTCAAGGCTAAATTCTAGAACGTTGTAGCGTAACTAGGTAAAAAAAAACCAGAATGCTGGTTTGCTAACTAATAGGTACTATACCGATACCGGTCATCATAAAATTTGGCATACACGTTCCCAAGGCTACAAAACAGGACATAGGGTACTTCTATACCAAAATTCCCACAGGAACAAGAAATTAACGCAGGTAAAATCGCGGGCAACAACTGGGCCCTTATTCACTAAGAACAACCACATTCCTTGCCCATAACACGAGTCCCAAAAAACACAATCCCAAACGTCCCAGACGCCAAAATAATTACTAGAAATTAATATAAAATTGTGACAATAGGTTTTAAGCCACTTTTTGAAATCACATAATTATATATATAATAGAACCGTGAATGAGTAAAACTTAATTTTATTTATCTACATCAGTGATTAAAAATAGGTATGTATGTTGATAAATTTTGTTCGCTTCAAAACGCATCTGGAATAGGACTTCTGATCACAGACGCAGAAAGATCGCGTGCTAGAATTGCCAATAGAAATTTTCCCGCATTTCAGTTGTTTACATGCAATTAACGATGTGAGAATGATCCACTTACTTTCTACACGTTAAACATCGTACCGGACGAGTTACTTAACGTACTTATTTGAAACAAAAACGAAACTGTAGTTTTTGTAAGCATTACTAATTGTTTTATCAGTTTTTACCCAAATAACTATATAGTAGTAATTTTCTTATTAGTAAGTATACATAGGTAGTTACATACTTACCTAATCTATTAGCTTTTAAAAAATCTTTTTTAAGTTGGTAACACTATTTACTTATAGTATCTATACCGACGGCAGAAAGCGGAAATGTTGTATCTCAAAAATTGACCAAAATGACTTTTTTCTTATATATTGATAAAAAAGTCGCATAATATCATATCATATTCAATTATCGATTTTTTTGTAAGTAGCACAACGTAGACATTTACAGGCGCTTTAAAACGTGCTTCAAAGTATCAATTACCTGCGTAGGCAATGTCTGCTGTCCGGCGAACCTCTGGCTGAACGCTATGATCGGCGCGCCGTACGGCAACGCTGGGTAGTCCCCCGGGAACACCACGCGATCGCAGTTCATCAGGATCCTGAGCTGGAGGGTCCGGTCGACCTCCACTCGGCACCAGCAGGGGTAGCGCAGGTCATCGTTGAGCTCCGAGCACGGCACCCATGAACTCCCGATCACGTACGGCACCAAAAACACGAGGACTAGCTTCCACATGACTGGTGATCTGAAATGAGAAATGTTTGTTGTTTTATATTTAACTAGCTGACCCCCGCGGTTTCAACCACGGTAATTTCGGAGTTCCCCCGGGAATTCTGGGATAAAAGTACCCTATGTCACTCAAAATCACTGAAGCTTCTTATAAGTGAAATAATTTTCAAAATCGGTTTAGTAGATCCAGCGATCACCCCCTAAAACTTCACAATCTCACAATCTCCGGAGTTTCCGCGGGAATTCTGGAATAAAAAATACCCTATGACACTCATGATCACTGTAGCTTCCCTTAAGTGAAAGATTTTTTTAAATCGGTTCAGTAGATCCCGAGATAGCTGTTCCCCGTGGTTTTAGCCGCGGGAAATTCGGAATTCCCGCGGAAATTCCGGAATAAAAAGTACCCTATGACACTTAGGATCACTGTAGCTTCCAATAAGTGAAATAATTTTCAAAATCGGTTCGGTAGATCCAGGATTACCCCCTACAACGTCACAAACTCACAAACTTTTGCTCTTTATAATATTAGTATAGAAGTATACATTTAACCTGTGCCAGGGTTCAAATTTCGAAGAATCTTTTCTTAGCTAACCATATTCCAAAACACAGAATTAGAAACCTATACAACCATTAAAATACCAAATACGTGCTAAATACCTACCGAAGACACACAATCAACGAAGCAAAAATGTTCTCAAAAAAACCCCATTTATATCTGAGGAATCTCTAGTTCTTTTCGGTTCGTTAATAGAACTACGTATGAATATATATAATAATTTAAATAAGAAATCAATTGCCACACAAAAAAACTTGAAATACATTCACATTTGGGTCACTTTCTGTGATACAACCTCTTTTCAGGCATATCAGCAAGAGCCAAACAAAAAGTTAGGGAAACTTTTACGGGCAATAGATATTCCGATTACATTTACAGCCGCAAGAAAAACATGACCACAAAAACTTGCCTCAATAATTTCTCCTTTTGTTTTTTGGTAGCTTACAATACCATCACGGCCCTTCATTACCATAAACGGAACCTCAACAGTCGATACCAGAGTAAAAGGAGAAGGTGTAACAAGAAAAACTCGTAAATAAACTCGTTGTAAGCGAGAAATTTACGGGCGGACCCCTGTTTATTTTATATCACGATGTCGCATTAAGTGTTATTGTTTCTGTGTGCTAATTTTCGTGATTGGTGTCTCGGGACGATAATTTAGCAATAAAATTTATTTACCTTTTCACAACTGAATGATAAAAGTTCGAATGGAACACCCAAGTATTTTATTGGAGAGTATTTGTTATTTTCACGGATAAAATAAACGTGATTTTGTTTAGTTTCTTAACGCCTTTGAGGACTGTAAGGGTCAGCGGAGAACTGGACGAGTATACTTGAGTATAGGTATTTACTATACTTTAAATTAAAAACTCAACGTCGCCATCAATCGTCTCCTCGCTGAAAACCGTCTCTTGAATTTTATCGTTCCTGAGAAGTGATACAATATACACATACTTTGTCCAGTAACATCAAGAAAGTGCTTGAACAGCAGATAATTTAAAAGTTGATAGAAAAGAAAAATTTCAATTTACTCATTTTACTAATTTCATTAAATTGCTTCAGATAAATAGTATAAATTCCAACTCAATGGAGCCACTTACTAATATTTTAAGTGAGTTTGTTTGTTTATTTGTTTGTTTGTTACGCTTTCACGGTTTAACGGCTAAATTTTGCATACACTTTGTCAGAGGTACAGAGAAGGACATAGGGTACTTTTTATCCTGAAATTCCCGCGGGAACTCCGAAATTAATGCGGGTAAAGCCGCGAGGAACATCTAGTTTTACAATAAAGTAGTTGACAATCCGATTGATTTGTCCGCCACTGTAATACGAACGTGAACACTCTGAACGCTGTGATAGTTTTTGCCACTGAAAGTGCTGCCGCCATTACACTTTTTGCCACAGTGTTTCGCAGTTGGTAGACGTTCGGTGAGCGGTATCCGAATACATAAATTATTAACAATGTTCGATTTATGTGAAAAGTTCCGAGGGTCGACTCCGAAACTAGCCACGTTTACAACTAAACTTACACCATCGACTACTATCATCGACTCTTTATTCTCTCGGCTAGGGATACATTTTTCATCGATGGTGAATTTTAATATCGATCAAAATCGAAACTTTCGCATCGGCTGTCGGTCGCAGTTAGTCTAAGGAATATATTATGAGCTTCCATAAACATGCCAATGAATTGGTTGTTAAATTAAAATAATGTTACATTATAAACAGTATTGAAAAACGGACACTTTCTACAGGTTTCTAATATTATTAACTGAATCAAATAGACACGATAGCACAGTTTTCTGCAAACAATTTTGCATAATAACCACGATGAATTTCATGGAGCAAATCATTCTACATGGTATATTATTATAGATTGCCAGCGATATGCTAAAACGTCCAGGTTAAATATTCCTACTAAGATGTCACAGAGAAAAGGAAATCCATTATATTAAGTAAGTAGGTAATTGTTGTATGCATATACGTGGTTTTATAGCATATTAGTCAAATATTAGTTGAACGATTCCTCGTCATATTTCGTCCTGCAAGAAATACGATGAGTTTAAATAAAACTGGTATGTAAGTGACTGTGAAGACTGGTACTGTGAAGTGGTACTGTGAAGACGTACTCGAACTGACTGTAAGCGGTTTAAAAAAATACGATCAAAGACTACAGTACGTAATAATAACAAATTCGTAGAAACAACATATTTTCACATCACATGCCACATTTCACCGTGGCTATGCCTAACGTTAGGCATATTACCTATCCACCAGTAAAGTTGTCACTGGAACGATACACGGCACACGACCGACGTGGCGAGCGAGCCAAATTCGTTGATCACAAGCCAAATTGCAGACATTAGACTAATATTTGATAAACATTAGTGCTTCGTGTCTGCTATGGTTTTCAAATAGCCAATAGCTACTTTTTAGGGTACTGTACCTAGGGTAAAACGGGACCCTATTACTAAGACTCCGCTGTCCGTCCGTCCGTCTGTCTGTTTGTCTGTCATCAGGTGAGATACATCTCATTTACCTACTGTGATAGTAAGACAGTTGAAATGTTCACAAATGATGTATTTCTGTTACCACTATAACAACAAATACTAAAAACAGAACAAAAATGTGATTTTCTTGTCGTGTTTATAGATGGTGGTAACGAAACCTTTCGTGCGCGAGTCCGACTCTGTATAAAAAGTAGACAACTATTTAAAATACTTAGATACCTACCTACAGTAAAAAGAACGGATAAATGACAATTTTTCTTTCAACTCTTCACCTAAAACACCTGTTATAAATATTGCCCACTGATTTGAGATTTAATTTTGATAAATTTTTCATATGTCGTTCTCTTGTTTTCGTAATTTATTATTTTGTCAAACAAAACTTTCACAAGTTGCCAATCTTCTATACAAAATTTAACAGATAAATTCAGTGTAGGTATATAAATTAAAGATAATAAAAATTGAACCTTCTCCTTTTCTGAAGTCGGTGTACCTAAAACATACATAATATAATTTGATTTCAATATTTTTAATGGATACTATAATGTTCTAAGAATTTTAGGTTGAAAGCGGTCTCCCATTTAAATTTACAGAGTGCGAATTTTCTGATTTTAGTGCAAAATTTAAAATAGATACAAAAAAGCTAATAAATACATATATTGTACCTAAAAATATAAAAGTTCAGTGAGAGTTATAGTTAAGTGCATGAGACAGTGACCATTCTTTCTTCTTTCACCTTTCTTTTAAAACAATCTTTACTACGTTATACTTAGTCGGTTTCTCCGTTTTCATGTAAGGTAATTTTTTACGTATTTTTTATTAGTTCTCCGTAGTTATAATTTATTTAAATATTTCAAATTGGAAACGAATGTGATGTAAGTAATGAATTGAAACCGTTATAATAACAATAGCATATAACAACCGTGAACCATGAAGACCGCTTACGTAATTGATAACTGACAACTTACAGCAATTATTTACAGTTACGTCATATTAAAACCATTTCCTCCTCACAAACAAACGAACGAAGTCTACGTTTAAACGGTACATATCGAATGCCCTAAGGAAAAACAAAGCAACTGACTTTTATTATTTTTTTTTTTTTTCAAAATGAGCCTTTTTGTGTTTTTGCCCTTTTCACGCATTCAAAAAGGTTTTATCTATGGAAGATTTATTTTAAATAAGGCGATTTCCGGTTTTTGCTCCTCCTGTTAAATTTATTCCGTTACAATTACTTTGTTTTACCGTAGGGTAGCCGAACTATCTAAAAGAGTAATTTTATAATGTTCCAAAATGATTCTGAAACTTTTCAATCGATGATGCTTTTCAATCGTTCAATCCCTTTTTCATAAATAAATATAATAAAATTATACCTATTTTTATCGTATCATGAAAATTTGATTGAATTTTAACCAGACACAAGACAAAGCTGTACAAAACAATTGAAATCAACTAACGGTCACTTTGAAGTTAAAACACTTTGATGATCAGTATAACTTAGAATTGTTTTGCAGGAGCCGAGAGTTATAATTAAATCTGTATTTTATATTAGGCTCTTAGGGCGATTACTATCATTAATTCCATGTAGATTAACAAAAAAGATAATAAACACATCAAGAATGTTTGTGAAATTCACTCCTCACACGTTTTCAGCTAACAGTGAGTGAGAAATGCCATTCTCTGGGGTTTTGCTAAATTACATGAATCTAAATTTTGATTAAAAATTCCATGTAAGGTGCGCGCTATGTTACGCTCACTGGGGGCAATACTAAATGTTTTTACATATTTCATATTTATAAGAAGTTGTTGTTTCACATATTGTTAGAAATCATAAGTTTAGATTCAAGTTAACGACAATTTTCACACAAAGTTTACCTGACACTAAGTACAAATACGAGTATAATCCCTACGGTAGATAATAGTTATCGTATACATATTGTTGTATAGTTATGAATTAAACACGCTTTAAGTAATAACTTTAGTTAGGTACCTATTTAATTTAATTTTAATTAATGCAAGTACGACCGGTACATTCGTAATGTCAACTGAGTAGAGACAAAAAAAAAGGTTGCATAGACATATGACAGACTGTGTCATAGACTATTATAGAAGGCGCTAAGTTTTATTTAACAGAATAGCTGTTTTTACCCGCGCTAGTTCCGGAGATCTCGCGAGTATTCCGACATAAAAGTACTTACTCCCCCCCATTTCCTCCATCTAGGGGCTCTACCCCGGCCCCCGAAGCAGTTACCTCTACTGCCTCGGAGAGGCAACAAGAGAATGCTTTAGCCATTTTTGCATCCAATAAACGGGTTCAAAACATCCACCTCGAGCCCTATGATCGAACACAGGTTTATAATAACAAATTGATGGTTTTTTTTTGTCGTATATACTATAGCTAACTTCACTACAAGTCGCAACTGAAATTACTATGGCTCGTCGCAAACTTTAGTAGTAAGTATGACGATAAAGTCGGCCGGTAATATGTAACATAGTAAAAACTGATTTACATGACAAATAAAAAATTGTAGTAAAATTTCACCGTGTACCTGTAGAGTTTGCCTGTGCCGTGCCATGTAATCCTTTTTTCGTGGGAACTGTACGAAAATAACTTATTATACTATCTTTTAGATGTAGAGCGATAAGATACAAGATTGATAAAATGGTATGTACCTATGATACATATGTTACCCATATAAAAACTGATAGCAACAATCCAGGAAACAATTTCTTGCTTTGATCGATTCGTTCGGAACACACATCACGGGCCCGATGCGGTGATCGATGATCCGCGGCTTTGACCTTTGATTGAATAATGTAGAGCAAGGTAAAGAAGGCAGCGTTTGTGACTAGCTTAAAGTAAGCACATATTATAATATGTTCTGTTTATGAAATATATAAAGTATCTAGAACTATATTATTTAGTTCTACTAAAATAGTAAATGCCAATAGTTTCTTTATTTCATATTCGAAATTCGAATTTTGATATTCCGTGAATAGTACAGCAGCCCACGCCTTGTTTTTTCGGTGACTAATAACAGGCTCAATCTTCGTGATTAGGTTCAGTTTGACGAGATACCCAAGTGATAATTCTCGAAACAGGTTGCTAACAGTGTGCCGTGGAATCGACAACTTCCAAATGTAGGACTGGAAAAACGCACTAAATACTAAATTTATTGGACTAGGTACGTGATCATTTCATTTACTAAACTGATACAAATATTTACTAAGATGCATACAAAAATTCAGCAGGTTATTATTGACAATTTTTATGACCTAGTTATTTTGTACAAATTCGGAATGGAGAACTCTGCAGTCAAACCAACCATTTTGGAGGATAACTATTTTTCCGGGTTTATTAACCAATTATCTTAACACTTCAATAAAAAATCTTACTGTTACTCAGATAATTTCGACATCCCGCCAAATTGAAATGTTCACTTCATAGCTATCCAGTTCGAGAATTTTCTCAAGGGAAAAGCTTGGGCGTCTCGTCGAACTGAACCTACTCACGAAGTTTCACCCTGGTATTAGTCACTGAGAAAACAAGACGTTGGCTGCCAGACTATAAATATGTATAAGAAAAAATGTTACAAGCAAATCTAGCCTGATTACCGTGATCTACTAAAGAGTTAATATAGGTAAGAAAGTAGTTAACTTTGGATTTTTACATAACAATAACGACCACACATTTTTTTACTTCATACAAAGTTAAACCGGATACGAATGTGATTTCCTGCACGTCAGTAAAAGAACATGGATGACTTTTTTCCAATAGTCCCGGGAAAATGTTAATTTTATTCAAATTTTTGTGCCCTTCGCATTTGGTTCCAGGCACGTTCAGCGGCCGTGTGGCTTGTAATGAACCTCACCAAAATAGCATCCACATAAAGTTTTTCGCTTAAAATGTTTTATGGAATTTAATATTTCCATACCAGCTTCATACTCGCGGATTCACCATTGAGAATTTCGGCAGATATTCCCTCGGGAACTCGGATACAAGTCTTAATATGTTATATAAAATCCAGAGTATAGAATAGGTATCCCATAGATATTACAAGTAGAATCACTACATAATATAAAACAAAGTAGCTTTCCGCTGTCTGTCCCTACGTATGCTTAGATCTTTAAAACTACGCAACGGATTTTCATACGGTTTTCACCAATAGATAGTGTTTCATGAGAAAGATTTATATATACATTTTGTCCTGGAATTCCCGCGGGAACTCTGAAATTACTGCGGGTGAAACCGCGAGGGACAGTGCTAGTATAATAATGTGAGTGATTGGGTCATAAATATTAAAATAAGAACATTCGGATATCATAATATTCAAACTTTCTTTTATTTATTTAGATACTAGCTGTTCCCTACATTTCACTAGCGTTAATTCTGGGATAAAAGTATCCCATTTTTTCTGCCAACGTGTACCTATACAATAGTACATTGTTATCCTAGGGGTGAAAGTAACTCATTTAGTCCCGAGACGGGGTTTGGCCAATAGATCGAGGGACTAAATAAGTCTTTCTCCCGAGGGTAACACTGTGCTTTTCATTACGAATGCAAGGAAAGTCAAAATAAAAATAGGAATTAGCTAAAGAAAAAAATGAGTGAATTTTATTTTACATAAATCAACCATTAGGTGTGCTACTGGCCAGTAAGTATGCCCCTATGACATAAAAAAAACTTGAGTTTCTGCAGTATCCAGCTGTCAGTTGAAAGCGATTCTCCCTAGGGCTGAAAAGGGTTACTTTCAACCCGCTTCTCAGGCACCTTCAGACCTACTTTCCGAGTATGAGTAATGAAAATATATTTTCATGCAGCATGACAATTGGCTGAGTAGTTAAATCGTGAAAGCGTAACCAACGAACGAACAAACTCATTACTCGCATTTATGTAAGAATACTAGGACCAGCTTTTAGTCATCTAGATATCAGGAGATAACTTTTCGGCTGCCCTACGGAAAAACAAAGCAACTGACATTTTTTTCAAAATGAGTTTTTTTTGGCACTTTTCACACTTAACGGACGTTCCTACGTACTCAAAACCATAAAAAATGCTTTAGTCTCAGAGAAATTAAAATTAATAATATCGCGCATATTCACGCAGGACTTCTAAAATTAACGCGAGTGAAACTTCGGTGGGAACATATTAAACTGAGCATGTGAAAAAATTATGTCTGGGTCAATATACATTATAGATATACGAGTAAATAGATGCATATTATACCTATATGAAAAAGTACCTAAATGAAAAATTTCCCAGAGAAACACAAGATTCGTCCGAGTAAAGTCACGTGGAAAGTCACTCATAGGTTCTCATAATAATAGTAATTGCTTACGTAACTTATTACATGAATATTTCATCGATTTCAGCAAACAAAGAGCCTTGATATCAGCCTGATTCAACGAAAACCCGACACGAGCTTTACTTACATACATATATCATACCTACTCGTATATGATATAAAAGAGAAAACTACAGCATAATGGAAAACGCATGAGTTAGCATAAACCAACAATTTATTTTCATTACGCAGGTGTTTTTCGCACAAATTTAATTTTTTAGACTGCCTTTCAGCTGTTTTTATAACGTAGGTACTCAAAGAAGTACACACAAACGTATCTAGCAGAAGAACCGGAAAGACAGATAAGTTTGCAAAACCGATGTTTCTAATCTAATATTATATTATAGGGAAAAGATTTTTTGTTTGTTTGTTTGTTACGATTTAACTCAGAAACTACTGGACCGATTTCAAAAATTATTTCATATAGAATGCCACGTATTATTCCTAAGTATAACATAGGCTATATTATAGCCCGGAATTCCCACGGGAACTCCGAAATCACCGTGAGTGAAACCGCGGGGAACAGCTGCTGGTCTCCTATCTATACTAATGTTATCTATACTAATACTGTAAAGAGGTAAAGTTTGTGAGTTTGTGACGTTGTAGGGGTAATCTAGGCTCTGGATCTACTCTACTGAACTGATTTTGAAAATTATTTCACTTAAAGAAAACTGCGGTAGTTCTAAATGACGTATGGTACTTTTGTCCCGGAATTCCCGAGGGAACTCTGAAAATACCACGGGGAAATAAATGATAATGTAGTAGGTACGAATCACTCAAGGAGCTATGTCGAACGTTGCTGATATATATTTAGTAAATATCAATTCCATCTTATTAAATCAAGTTACGATTTTTTTTTAAATCACTGTAAGCTTTCCGCGATAAAAACAGACAGGAACTCTGGATTTTCTTTTTGTTTATGGAGAATATTTATTGTATACTAGCTGTGCCCCGCAGCTTCACCCGCGGTAATTTCGGAGTTCCCGCGGGAATTCCGGGATAAAAAGTACCCTATGTCCTTCTCTGTACCCCTGAAAACGTGCATGCCAAATTTCATCCAAATCCGTTCAGTCGTTTTTGCGTGATTGAGTAAACGTATGCGAGGATAAGAACTCGAAAGCGCATTTTCATCCGCCTTGCTTCAAATTTATCGTCACTGCTCAGCTCCTATGTGTATTAGCGTTATGTTATATAGCCTATAACCTGCCCAGGAGTATGGACTACAATCTTACCAGCCTTGGTTAAAATCACTTCAGTAGTTTTTGACCCATGCGTGCACATACAGATAGACAGACAGACAAAAAATTTACTGATTGCAATTTTGGCATCAGTATCGATCACCATTCATCCTCCAATATAAATTTTGAATATATATTCAATGTACAGAATTGACCTCTCTACAGTTTTATTATAAGTATAGATATAGATAGATTTATCGAGGTTTGGGTTTAATGAGAAATTCAATTACATGTAGGCACAGTTATAATTAATGATAAGGCCTAAATTCCTTATCTTACAATTACTACTTACTTTATAATTTCTATGGCTTTTAAGAACCAGTTTTTTAGATAGCCACCTTAAGTAGACTTGACTAGTTTTTCCCCGCGGTTTCACCCGCGTTAGTTTGAGATCCCGCGGGCTTACCTAGATAAAAGTAAGTTACTTACTACCCAATATTTTTTTCTGTACCTAGACCTACCCTTGACGACGTGTAGGTAGTATGCAAAATTAAATGTAAATTCCGAGTTAATTTTGGAGTTCCCGTGGGAATAAAGGGATATAAAGTGGCATATATCCTTCTCTGTACCCCTGACAAAGTGTATGCAAGAAATCGTGGTGATCGGTTGAGCCGTTTAGCCGTGAAAGCGTAGGTAACAAACACACAAATAAACTCACTTTCGCATTTTTAATATTAGTAAGGATTATCTAAACTGTAAACGTAACTATGCCTACGTTAACTATAATACATAATGTTACATAATGTATAATAATACATAATATTATACACGTTTAGTTTTGGTCAGTATTTTTTAAACGCGTGGGTCGCGATCCCCTGGGGGCCGCAAGAGGTCGCAAAAACTACCTCAATAAAAAAATCAATATAGTTCAAAAATATACATTGTATGGATTGAATATTTGTAACATAATGAAATACACGAAAAAAAAAGGTTGCGAGATATTATTTCATTGTCCGATATTGTATCATGTGCGTGTGTTTGTGGAATGTTGTTGAGAAATAAATAAATAAATTAAAAAATAACAATATAAAGGGGTCATGTCATTAGAAAGGTTGAAAAACAAAGATTTAGAGTCTAAACTTTAGATAATCAACCCTACTTAAGGTGATCAAATAATAATAATAATTCTGTGATAATATTTTATTTACATCAGAACATTTCCTCACTGACTCATCAACGCTCAGTATAGCCTCAAATTATGAGCGCGCTAACTTACTGTTGTTAATTAAGTAAATATCTTGGTTAAGAGAACTTATCAAGTCTATGTAAGTCCTAGACTGAACTTACCGCTTAATTAATTGTGGACGGGCAAACCATCTTGTTGCCTCAAGTAACAATCTAACAACCAACCTCCTTGTTTTCTGCTTACTGTACCTACCTACTTGCCAACACACGAGCACAAATTAAGTTCTATTGCTGACTCAAAACTGCTTTGTCTTATTGTTAATATAATTTCTATCTCTGGTTTAGAATGACATGTAGGTATCATACATAGTATCTAAACTTTATTCTTATACGAAATAAATAATAAGTAAAAAAAAACATTTTAAAAAGTTCAAATTCAAATTCATTCATTCAACAAATCAATGTTAATATAAAAAATTGGTTGTATTCAATTCCCGTTCTCTAATAGAATATTAAAATCTCGCTAAACGAAAAGACAGTGGCGTGGCGGTGAGACAAGAGGCTGTCGACTTTCAACACCACTGAAATCTGAGAACGAAGATAGGGCACGTGTTGCTTACTACGGCCGCTCAGCGGGCGGGCGCGAGTTGACCTCGGCGGAAATAATATAGGACGACTTGCCGAAATCCGTATATAGTACTTTACTACTGATATATCCTTACTATTATAAATTCGAAAGTGAGTTTGTATGTTAAGCTTTCACGCTTTAAGAGTTCAAAAAATTTGTGGTCAGGGGCAGGTAGGTACTTTTTACTGCGGACTTCCCGCTGAGACACCGAAATGAACATGGGTAAAACTGTATAAAATTTTGAATACTATACGTTCTCAGAGGTACATAAAAGGATAAAGGCTACTTTAATCCCAGAATTCCCGCGGGATCCCTGAAATTAACGTGGGTGAAACTGCATTAAATTTTGTATACTACGTTGTCAGAGGTAAATAAAAGGATATAGGCTACTTTAATCGCGGAATTTCCGCGGGATCTCCGACATTAACGGGGGTGAATCTACGCGGAACAGCTAATAGGTGCATTGCAAATACGGCAGTAATGGGCATGTTGACAAATTTTTATTTTTTAGTCCGTCTAGTAGATTATTAAAAAAAAAATTGGACACATATTTTTTCTTTTTTTACGTAATCGAAAAATTACGGCGATATATTGAGTTGAAATTTCGCGTGACGTCACTATTCTGACAGTTTGTATGGCGGTTTTAGCGGTTAGTGACGTCACGACCCCCTCACCCTAGACTTTAATGCGCTCTATCTCTGTATATTTTAATTTATTTAAAAAAGCAAATAATACGTGTCTATTGTTTTTTTATTTTCGAACTGACGGACTAATTAGATTTTTGATTTTCAAAAGTAGTCCACATCCCCATTATGTCTTCACAACTTAACCAGCCGACAATTTTTAATGACTTGACAGAAGTAACCGGAGGTTCGGAACAGAACAAACTTTTTGTCCCCGTAAATCAAAGAATTCTCGTTATGCTACTGCTCCACCTGCGTGTTAACGCGTAAATTAGTGCGCTAATTTAGGCATTACGTAGATGTGGCCAACATTTTAACGGGTTAACTTACTAACATTACCACGTTAGACATTAACATCGACGTTAACGTTAACGCAGGTGGAGCAGTAGCATTAGAAAAAAATTCAGAAGAAGCAGATAAATCGGCGGCAAACAACTCTACATTAGACAAGTTTGGAATCTGCATAGTATATGTGTCTGGTTTCCCAGTGAATGGAAACATTATGTAAATCCTAAATCTAAAGTTAATAACATCATGTTTGTTTTTTAACATGCATAAATAATTAATTTGTATCCGCAAATATTTAAAAAGAAATTTTTTCTCGCACAATATCTTATTTTTCAATGAGTTAATTTATTATTAAAAAATACTAAACCAACGAAGAAATCACAACGACGATGTATAAAAATATTTTACTGATATCTATGCCTTATATTACTATATGTATTTTACGAACTTCCAGAACATGAATTAGACTACTTACTTGTACCTATATTATTTCTGGATTAGAAAAGTAATGTTAGCTAATGATTACTAATATTATAAATGCGAAAGTGAGTTTGTTTGTTTGTTACGCTTTCATGCCACGTTATCAGGGGTACAGAGAAGGCCATAGGGTACTTTTTATCAAGGAATTCCCGCGGGATCTCTAACAGCGGGAACAGCTAGTAGGTATTATTTATAAATCCGAATCTACGCACAGTTGAAGTATAAGACGTCTTCGTTGTTGTGACACATATGCCGATTAAACTGCATGTGTCACACATATAATTTTACTGCATCCAAAGCATCGTTGCCTTCAGAAGAAAAGAAAAAAAGAAATAACGAATAATTTTTGAGCCGTTTTTTACTTGTACATTTAGTAATCTTTCTTGTGAGTATTGTTCAATACAAAAAAGGAATGTAACGTGCATTTTTTCCGTTACAATATTTATTGTAGCGAGCCGTGCGGTCGGACGTTACGAACGCCATGATCCGTCGGAATGTCCAGGCCCGCACTAAGGTTTACGGGACATAAAACTTTTATGAAGACACACAGCTCGACCGCAATCGCCCCCTGATATATATATATTATATACCCTATCATTTTGTTCAGCCAGAAATATTTCTAACTTTAACTTGTTCCAAAACTGCTCTCTTAGCGCACGTTCGTGTTTAAGAACTTACTGTTATTGTGTATTGTCCTGACATACCTATTTATCATAGATATTTTTACTTATTTACATTTCTAAGTTTTGTAAACTAGTGTGGTTTATAGATTTTAGTAATACCTACCAATAAAAAGTTAGAAACCCGACAGCTGACTCTTAGGTCTGACGCAAAACGCAAAGTTTCATCGTTTTATTTTTGATAGTAATACAATTAATACAATTACAAAATTATTATTTTGCAGAGTACCTAAATATCGCAACGTTATTAGTTTTTTCTCGACTGTTCGTGTCTTCTTCTTCTTCATTTTTCAATATGGCAACAGATGCCTTGGATAGGTAGGAGCACTTTTCATGCCAATGTCAGTCAGAGACCAGAGAAAACAGTGCGCAATTATTACAAAAAGCAAATAAGTATTTGTTAGGACAGAATATGAACAGATTCAGAAAGATCAGCCTTAACCACATGCGCGACCGAAGTAGAACTTTTTTTGAAGATGAGATTGATAGATAGTTGCCTTCACATTTAACGGAAACACAGCTACTTGTTACGTATCCGTCACTCTTTTGTCTCTCGAATATCTCGAAGCATTCATTTAACTGTAACTGTAAAAACTTCATTAATTCGTTTGTTTTATTTGTATCTATAATCTAATTCACAAAGATGATTTTAGTGATAATGATTTTAGAATTAAAATACTACTTACTGCATCGAAATATTCTTATGACACCTAAGCACAACAACAAATTGAGTGAACCAACTCTGTAAAATCCGTGGCATCCTCGCGAAGTCAATTTTAAAGTTATTTGCATATTTCGTGTTGCCAAAACGCGTTTACGGCAAGTATCGGTTCGGTGATAACTCCTCTTCATTAGCTGCCGCCTGCCGGCATCGATAGCATCAGCAACTTTATACGATGAAGGAACTTTTCAAATTGGATTCGGTGAAAGATCAAAGATCAAAATTTCACATAAATTTCTTCATGATTACGCGAGTTTATAAGATTATTATCGATATATTTTATGAATTGACAAAACTATATCTAGACGATATTGTATTCGCAATTCAAAATTCTGTAGCAATGAAACTATGTACCTACTATATGGTGACTGTCAGAAACATGTTTGACAGTCGCTGAACCTTATTTCAATAGTACTTATAATAAAGGTCAACGACTAGTAAAAGTGTTAACATGAATAATATGCTTTTTTTCGGGTATTAAAGATATCATTTGTGTCATATAAGTATATTTTTGTGTTACTTAATAAAAAATTGTTTGGAATTATGTGGATTTTGAAACGAATAAAGTTTTGCAGTGACAGTTGCACAAATATTCAGACTTCTGCTTTTTTACCATTGTAACCAACAAAGGTAATTTCATTTCATCTCGTGATTATAGTCAGTGACTAGTGAGTTGCCTTGTGCTTTTATAGATATATAGATAGACAGATAATGATGTTCATTCATTCGGAATCGCCAAGAGCTCTGAGACAGATTTTACAGTCTAAAGCACTGTTTAAACTACAGGTTCAAACCATAATACTTAATGGGTATATATATTTAACTTAAAACTGGCTAAATGCACTATACCTTTATGTGAAAATAAAAGAGTTTGATTTACTTTGTCTACGTTAGGTACATGTTATTTGTTACGAAGAGAATTTATACAATTTACTCAAAATCTCAGATAATTAAAATATTTAAAATTCAAATTTATTTGTTTGTGGCAAGATTGAACTAGATATTTTAAAAGTAAAGCAATTCAATTCTCTTATAAGCAAGAAAGTGTTTATTAGGGTTGGGTAAAATTAAGTATCCTAATCACGTGAGCCTAATCTCAGCAAGGGTTTGTCCGACCCTGGGTAACTTCCGGAATACCAAGCGATAAGCATTCAACGCAGAGCAGCTGTTCACTATATTCTAACCCATAAAATCTTATATCTACTTCTAATCTTATTTTTCCTGGAAGGAATTAACTACTCTGATACGCATACTTCTTTTAAGTACAACTATAAAAATAATCATTACAGAAAGAAGGATGGCCAGATCGGACTCGATACGAAACAATGGTGTCCAAAACACAAAAAATATCTCTATAAGTAGCCCCAAAAAAAAGATATTAATTTATTTTTGTTTTTGTAACTTCTACGACATTATGTATGTGGTTTCAGAACGCACCTATTGACGATTCATTTCGCGTATGACATGACTTAGTATTCAAAGACTATAATTATTCACGTTTTTCTTAATAGTTTTACTAGATAATTACGTAGGCATCAAATCAACAACTGTGTGTGCGTTCTTGTCATAAAAAAAAATTATTTAGGTTCATAGTAAGTATAAGCATTTTGTTCAATTGCGTACATCGGAACGTCATTTGTCTTTGACAAGTTACTAAATCTGTGGTCATCGAACCGCGCCAGTGATTGTCATTAATCATTAATATTTGATTTGATTGGCAATTGACATGACACCCGGCAATCACGCATTTTAATCGCTTTACTTGTTGTTCTATTTTGAATTTCCTTTGTCGTTTTTACCTAGGCATTTTTTACGGACTGATAACTACCACTTGTGACTACATTATTTCTATGCTAACTACACTTTTAGGTCGGGTAAAATGTAGTTGTTGATTCTAACCTCAAATGTATTGTGGATTTTACGATGTTATTTTAAAAAAATGTGGCTATTTAGATATGATTTTTAAACGGGATGGTATTTACAACATAAAAACAAATCAATCTAACTATAGTTTATTTTGGGACATGAAAATTAAAAGTCAAGTCCAGCTCCTATAGAAATTTTGCCATTGTTCTTTATCTTGAACTACAAAAAATCACATAAAGTTCCACTGATACTTTTAATTTGAACAGACACAAAGAAAAGAGCATCAATAAAAAATCAACCTTTTCTAAGTACATATTAGCACGGATTATAGTAAAGTTTTAAATTTGGCCGGGGACAATTTGGTCCCGCGACGTTGTAAATTGTGGTTGTTTGAAGACAAATTCCATTTTCCAGAGAAGAAAGGTTTTTGTAGAGTTCCCTTTTAAATTGTGTACCCAAGTTTTGTAGATCACTCAATTCGTGATCGAACCGTTCTACTTAGATAGATACACATGATGATATGTAATGAGCACTCTCGATTAATTGATGGACGAAAATGCCTGTTATTTCAGCAGGCTTAAAACACTGAAGCATATAGTCAATTTAATTAACATTACCTATTTAAATTCTCTCTTGCAGTTTACAAGAATAAATCAACGTTTTGAGTTTTACTGTGGTAATCTGACATCACTGATCGCGTACAAGCGGATGGTGCGCTTCCAGGTGCTTCACATAATAATGTATATACGTACTACGATAGTTAGTACTGTTCGCGTGGTAATAACGATAAAATTTATTACTATAAAGAAATAAATAAATAAATAAATTTATTTTCTGTCGCCAAGCACCTAACGGTGTGTTCCGGCAGCCCCACTTGAAAGCCAGTTCCCATCCCCATTCCAGGTCGGCAACGCACCTGCATGCCTTCTGGTGTTGCAGATGTCTATGGGCGGCGGTAATCACTTACCATCAGGTGTGCCACTTGCCCGTTTGCCCCCTATGACATAAAAAAAAAATATTTACATTGATCATCAAAATTATAATATTATTCTTATCATTCACAAAGACAAGAATAATGTAAATTAACATCAAATATTATATTAAAAACTCGATGACAAGTTTGTTTTACAGAAAACGAAAATTTGGCCCGATGTTAAATGGTCCACTTAGATCGTGAGGTTTGAACAATGCAAACGATGTCAAGGTGACCACAATTTCATCAAGCAGCATCAACCACGAAAATAATGATGTAACGAATGAAGCCAAATTGTTAATTCGTAAATTTTCGGTTGATACGTGCTCGGCATTCTTGTAATATAATGTGTGTTATACATTTGCATTTTTTTTCTCATTACCTCATTGCTTATGCTCTCTTCATACTTAGATACGTATATATATTACGAAGACCATGCAGAGAATCAAATGAGTAAAAATTAAAAAATGACGTGTTATATCTGTTTTACTTTTTAATTTGATAAATAAATAGGTGGTTAATTATTTGTAAACTGTTTATAACTTAAAAAGCAAGTGTTAGTACAAGAGAGTATCTAATGATTAATTATTATTTATTATGAACAGAAAAATAGATGAAAAAACTTTATAGTAACAGGAAAGTCACCACCAAGTCAGACTATATACGTACGTCAAGTGAACATGGTACAAACATTTCATGCTCGTATGCAATCAGGCAGATTGCTGGATAAAAATAAAATATTTTAAACCCCTTGATTCTGATCAATGGGTTTAAAATGTTATAATCTCACCGGATGGAAAGCATCGATATGTAGGTACTAAAGTGCTATACGTTTGAAAATGAAATATCTATTCATTCTATTTTTGCAGAATCATAATCCTATTTTTCAAGGCACGCACTTTCATTACTATCCTCAGTATGATAAAAATCTAACCTATTTTGTTTAAGTATGAAATAATCTCTTTTTCAGCAAAAGCAAAATTGAAAACAACAGCAGGCTTTGTTGGAAAATTGATAAAAACAAACAACTTCTTTGTGAAAAAACCATTTGTATAAACTAAAGCCCTAGCGTACAAATTGTTAGGTGGCATTTGAAATGAGTAAAGTGCTACATCATGTCCCAAGTGTGCCTGACGGAGCGGGCCAGTCAAAGCCGTCGCGAGGAGTGATTGAATTATGTAGCAAAAATACTGTTACGTATTGTTTACAAAAAGTAATGCGATAAATTTGAAATGTAAGAAAAACAACCTGTTTGTTAACTGAAACAAATTAAAATCAAGTATTTTTTTACTGCGGTTATTTCATGAGGGTTTAGGGCGGGAGCCGGGAGGAAGGTTAAAGGGGTACATCTGCACCCTATTGCCTCGAAATAAAATACACCAAAAAACTTTTTTGTACTCTATGCGGTCCTAAACCATTGATGATGTGATGAAACTTCGGAAGGCTGTTGAGCGCACTCTGGGGAATGCCAGACACAGTTATTAGTAAAATTACTCGTATAAATTCTGTGTCAGAACAAACATATTATCTAATAATACTCTTCTATTAAAGAATATTTGAACTCAATTTAAAAATCTTTTTTGTGAAATTGATCCTCATTTTTGTCATAAACAAGAAACCTTTCTATTATAGGAACGTAAGTAAGCAATCCGAACACCATCAGAAAAGCTATGAATCTAAATCAAGCGGAGGCTCATCCAAGTTTGTTGGCACCGACGACGTGCGTCTCGAGCCACTTCCCAACTCATTTTCATATTACCAGAACCAACGAGACTGGTGCTGATTCAACAGAAACTTTTTACTGTGTCGACTGTCGACTCCCTTTGCTTTGAATTTAGATTTGGAAGCAACATAAAAAACATTTTGTATCGGCAAATACTGCAAAAGCATCGCGTTCACTTAGAAACCGACTGTTTTATTTATTATAGGTAACTGAAAAAGTAACCATGAAATTTCACCATAAAAATGATTATAAATACACCTACCAACACTTATGTAATAAAGGGATAAATAAAGTTTGTAGAGGTATTAGCTGACAATCTTTGGTACTACTGAAACTATTCTAAAAATTATTTCACCGATAGAAAGTTAGGTACATTGTACTTTTTATATTAGTATATAGAGTTCCCGCGGGAATACCGAAACGAGGTAGGAACAGCTAATTGGTGTATATTTGCAAGTAATCCAGAGATAAAAGGTGTATGTAAATACAATATTACAGAAGTAGAACCCGAAGCATATGCATTAAACGATATCGCTGAAAATGCCAAGTCTTTATAGTACAGATGCGGATAGAAGGGCTACTCAAGCGACCACGAATGCAATGCAATCTTTTTATATCCACAATACAGCAGATGTTACCAGCTACGAGTACATACATTTAGATTTGAATCATACGATAGGGATGGGTTATTGGTGTTTTCATTGCACACTGTAAAATATTATTTGAAAGTTTTGCACGTCGTTAAAAATCAAACAAGTTTAAGTAATTAAAGTGCTCACAGGAAAGGGAACTATAGAATCATATCGTCTAGAATCTAGGTATTTATGGAGAAATCAATTGTAAAAAGTAGAGAAAATACTATTTTTGTAATGCAGTATACCTATTACAAGTTACAATGTAGGTTATATAAAACAGTGTAGTTAAAGACAGCTAAAAGTGACCGTTTTAGCAAATTTTTGTTAGGAAAAGTTGATATCAAGTACTATCAAAATATAGTAGACACGCCATGCTTAAAATAAATAACAACCTTATCATTATATCGACGCTGTTATGTTATTTATGTAATATTATTATAAAATTTATTTACATATTTTGCGATTTATTTTTGTTTCAGTTAAGGCAATAATAATATAATAATATCATGGTTTGAGATTACCTACGTATTAAATTAATATAAAGTATAATTTAAGTTTTCTCTCTTCGCTCACATCCGTGACGCCACATGCGGCACCAGCGGAAGATCAGCGTCGGGCCTCCCGGTTCCCGACTTATGCTGAGCTGGTTGCCTTTTTGTTGCGACACGCTGGTTGTGCTTCTTTTTGTTATTGCATATTAACGTTTGTCGTAACAAATAAAGTTTATTTCATTTCATTTCATTTCATTTATAGCCGCGGTATAATTTACAAATTCAATTTAACTTAACCAGCACCGTAGAGAAGACGTTACCATTGGTACGTATACGGCTGTGAGGTTACGTATAGGTTTAGAGTTTTGCACCTGTAGTAGATAGAATTGCAACACTAAACAAAGCTTACAAGTGGATTTTCATTCAGAAAAATTTAGTAGAAGTTAACAGAGTAGACTCGTAGCAGACACAATTCGGAGACCGAGGTATCACGTGTATTTTATGCATAGAGCATTGGAACTATGTATTTGGAATTCTTACCCGCGCTGTCACCTATTACATACCCGAATCACGTTCCTCAAATGTTACAGTACAAGTTCTAAATATTAAAGAGGTCACGTGACGCGATCGTACAAAATTTTAACAGAATCAATAAAACCCTCAAAGTTTGTTCTTAGAATAAAATGTAGAGCAACATCAACTAAATATGATAATTATAATGTTGATAAACATTAACCCCTAAACAGGCGACATGTGGACGGAATGCCCAAGAGTTTATCTCAACGAATTTATGTACCTACACGGATTATTTTTTATATTCTATTTCGACTCCCTTTTTACGTAACAATAGAGTCGAAATTGATGAACGAAGAAACATGAAACTCTCACTTCGTGCTAGAAAATTACTTATTCACCTACCGTCTACGGTTTGTTAACGAATATGCAAATACAAATTAGATACTTGTTGGACATTATTTTTGTAGCTGTAAGCTCCATGTCTCTGTTCTGTAGAAAATATTTTTATTATCTCTTAGGCTTGTCACGATTGAGGAATGAAGAATTTGTGTGGGTACAGGCAACTTCATCCTGTTGAATAGACGTATAGAAAATAGCTGTCCTTTGATTACCTACTACGTGAACTAATGTAGGTAATCCAGAATTTTTTTATTCACTGTCTGGGCCAGTCCGATTTGATATCCGACATTTAAGATTACAAATCAATCGATCAAATCATTCAGAATGTAACATGCTAATTAACAGACCTCACCAACGAATATAATAAAACTAGCTGTCCGCCACGGTTTCACCCGCGGTAATTTAAAGTTCTAATGGGAATTTTGGGATAAAAAGTACCCTATGTCACTCAAGAGTACCGTAGCTCCCTATAAGTGAAAGAATTTTCAAAATCTGTTCAGTAGATCCAGAAATTACCCCCCATTAACGTCACAAACTCTGCACAAATTCACAATTCACAAACTTTACCTCTTTATAATATTAATACGTATAGATATGTATAGGTTAATGGTATTATACGTATATTATGTATAAAGATATCACAATATAATCGGTTAAAATTACACAGATTATTACGAAGGAAAGCTACTTACGTTGAGTTAGTTAATATTATATGAATTTTGGAGTGTTTTAATAATTTATGTTTCAATTACCTAATTACTTTTGATCTAGCGATTTTCCATTAGCGAAATAGAAAGAAGGTTTTGTAAAATTCTAGCGCTTGGAATAAAAAGTATCAATTCAACGTTGGTAACTGTTGATTTGTTACCTTATCTCTGCTCTGGAGCGAGATATATTCTTTCGATTTGTCCGCTGCAGGCGAGGGCGGATCCATATCGTACGATATCTGGTCATTTCGCCGCCTTTCGATTCCAATGACTTTGGATTGATCGCACTATACTAAGCTAAGAGCACAGTTGGAGCGGCTACTGACGGTTTTCATATAAAAATACCATCCAAATTTTCGCTTTTTCCCATGGATTTCCCAAAAAATTTCTTAAAATCAAACATATAGTTTAATCTTGCTTTGCGTTCGTAGTATTAGCAAACACAACAAAAACAAATCAAACCAAATCGATAGAGTCTTGAGTAATGCCCCGTTATACTCCGCAATAGATTTTTATTTTTATAGAAGACTAATTGTTTTCCGCGGTTTCACCCGCGCTAATTTCAGAGTTTCCACGTGAATTCCAGAATAAACTATAGACATAAACCTTCATCGTCAATCACTCTATCTATTGATGAAAACCGCATGAAAATCCGTTCAGTCATTTTTGAGTTTATCGCGAACAGACAGCGGAAGTGAATTAATTTTATAATAAGTAAAGATAAATTTAGATAATTCTATTTGCTTGTGTATTCAGATACATAGGCACATATAGAAAATAAATAAAAAAGCACCATTATATAAAAATGCGAGTATTTGCAACCTTTACTCACTGTGGAAACTAGTAAACTTTTTTTACGTTTGACAAATTTAAAGATGCCCCAAAAACTGATTGCTGATACTGATTGCTGATGTTTCAGTCAGACTTTCGTCATCCAAAGCATCCAATAATCTACCCCTTAGTCAGGAATAAAGGGTAAGAACGCTTTAAATGTTGCTTAATAGCAAAGAATATCATTTACTGTAAGGTAAGTAAGGTCAATTTTAATATTTTTTAATGTTATATTTTAGGAAATAAAAAAGAACAATTTAAAATTTTAGACATGTTAAACTGTATTTTTTTGTTTTCTCGAACATGTTCTAAATGTGATAGGTTTGTATTGCTTATGGTATTGTGTTGCTAGTGGAGCTAGTAATGCTTATACAACGGGCGTGCACGAGGTCGCAGTCGGCTGCTGGGCGCAATATCCGGGGCACGCCGATACGTCGGAAGTAGGCACCGACACCGCTCATGTAATACACCCCCTGTGTCGCGAACATCTAAGATTCAATATGTTGCCCGACGCGACGCCCTATGTGAACACATGCACTGATCCAGAATTCAATAAAGTACGAAACTAGTACGAAACTAATAGTAAAAAGACCTTTTTAAGCCAAACTTTTTATAGCAAGTACGTAAAAACTCCACCTTGTTAATTTCTACAAGCTGTTCCCCGCGGTTTCATCCGCGTTGGATTCGGAGTTCCTGCGAGAATTCTGGTATAAAAAGTACCTGCCCTTATCTGTAATCCTGACAAGCAACGTACGCAACATTTCATGATGATCGTTAAAGCGTGAAGGTATAAAAAAAACAAAGCCACATTCGAAATAATACATAAAAATATGTAAATATATAGTATTAGTTAGAATTTTATCTGTAGGATTTGTATATTATTATATACCTATGAATTGTTGGCACAGTCAGCCTATATTTTAGTTCATTCTGCTGCTGCGACCTGCTGAAAGAAAATCCAGACCTGTTGAATAAGCGGAACTCGGTATCTGCCTTTTTTTTTATATGAATTTTCATTAATGTAACACTCAACTAAAAACAAACTGCGCTGATAAAAAGGTACAGTGTAACGAAATGAATCGAATTCGTCTGAACTCTGAAAAACCGTAGCTTTGCCGTATGTAGCGGGTTTTCTTTTTTTCGTCTATCTCTTGAATAAAAAACAAGGATTCAACCACGTTAATTGGATAAACATATACGCTTTCCTGTTACCGGTTTATTTACTTTTTAGAGTCATTTTTACGTCGCTCCTGTCTCGCCTAATTGCCGGTGTGTTGTGTGTGTAAACAAAACGTAATTACGGATCAGGGCTGGCAGGCCGCCAGTAGATAGGTACGAAGGAAAGGTTTTGGCCAAGCTCATTTCTGGTGTCGCCAGCTCATGGAACCGTAAAACGGGAATGTTGGAAACGAAGTCAGGTAACCCTATTTTTTTTCTAATTTTCTTTGCCCAGTTTGTTTGCTTAATTCGGAGTTAATATACCAAGGTCGATGTTCAGCGTTATATTAACCTTTACGTACCACAAGGGATTAACTACCTAAGTACCTACTTCAAATTTTATTTTCTAATTAGTTCAGTTTAGGTTTAAAAAAACTTGAACAAATAGGAAACGTACCCGGCTTCATAAAAAACGTACACGCGCAAAAGTGAAACTTATTAAAAAAAATATCAACCAGAAGTTCTTATTAGAGAAACCGTTAGGTTCGGACCGTCGCCTTTTTTCCCCGACCCCGATACCATTCGAATACACCGAATACACGTCATTACCTAAAACTTATAGCTACTCATTGCCAGAACGCGAGGTTGCAAACGTATAGCAAAATATTTTTTTCTTTGCATCCGAAGAAGTTTCAGTTTAAAAAAAAACTGTTGCATATAGATTTAAAATATTACGTGACGTGACATAGTTTCGAAACTTTTGTTTTGTTAACGTTGGTTCCCCTGTGGCCCTGCAGTCGGACGCTTTCGACTTTGTTAACTGCGCCTGTTCGAATGTTGGTACTAGTAGTTGGTGGTGCTACAGTAACGAAGGCTTACTAAATTTGTATAAGCACAAAAAGACCACGAAAACACTGCCATCAAAAACTGACTTGCCAAAGTAGTAAAACAGACTTGTGCTTATACCATTGCTTTTGTTTACGACTTTTCCTATTATTTTCAAAGATTTTTTTATGCGGGTAAATATTGTTGTTTTATTTTTTCTTATTACATAAACCAGATTGAAGAACACTTAGAAATAATTTGTAGAAATTAAATTGAAGCCTGCAATATTGTGCGTGTACCTATTATGCCTACGCACACAAGAATCCTTCCTCGACATGAATAAATATTGCGCTCGTTGCCAATTTCTGTTGACGTCATGTGCGTCACTTCCGTTGTCTGCTAAGATTTTAAGGTACGTTAGGAGTGCCAAAAGATGTATTATTTTGGAAATATTTTACAATGCCTGCTATTAAGATACCTAATCTATATAATTATAACGTTATAAATATATCTGACCGCACCGAGCGGTGCTCGGTTTGATAACTTCCTGCGCCATTGTTGAGTAGCGCTAGTGTATAATTGCCGTTATTTTTTTTTATTGTGTCTTTTTCAAGAAAGAGACCTATGGACATTGGGCGCCAAATGTAAGGTTTGTACGTTGGGGATAGATAACTGGGTAGCTCCAATAAAAACTAGATTTTTAAGGAGTGAAAGAATTTATTACATATACTTACAGATATGTATATATATGATATTAATTTCGATACGTCAATTTACAGTTTAAGAATTTTTAGGAATTTAGAATCGGACAAAATGTCAAATCAAAATATAAAATACAACGTCGAGTCACACATTGTCATTGGCACAATCACTTACAAGTTGCGAATTCATAAAAAAGAAGAACTTTCAATTTAAAAAAGAATGACAAATTAGAATACAAAATACAGTAGATTTAAAAAATTAAAAGTAATAGAAATGAGGTAGGATATCATAATCATTGGCATACAGCCGCCTCGTTGCACAGATCAATTTAAAACGCAATATTTAGTGATTATATGATCTTTGTACGTTATCTATACCTCCAAATCGTTAGAGTCCTTCCCGAAATAAGTAGTGGGTAACCTATTATATTATAATAATTAGAAGAAAAAAAAATCCCGAATGAAAGGACAAACCATTGTAATACGATCTAGCCTTAAGACCAATAATTATTTTAAATGTGACCTAAACTTCACTAATAACACCGATAATTATTATAATAGATTACTGTAAACTTTCCTCCTATAGCATTTTCTTCTCTCGATCGATCAAGCGGCGGCGCTTGTCTACCTTTCTTCCCTGACATCTCCTGTCGGCTGCGTAGTCATAACTCCATATAACACCGTTAACAATCGATACTAACTGGCATTGCGAAGCTCTTAGAGCGCTGGGAGTGCAATTTCCCCACACATCGTATAGAGTATCTCGTTCAGTTTTCAATTTGCACGGTTGTCTCCCGCAGGGCAGCGTATTGCTGACTTTGAGAACAAGGATAACCCGGTTGACACACTTCATACACAAAGTGTGTATCAAGTGTATCGCATCGAGTTCAATAAAATACAATACAATATACATGTTTTAAATAGGACTTTGTATACGTTTAACAGTTACGAGGATCTTGCATGTCATGTAGTTTACCTTCTAAACTCTATTTCTGTAGAGGTATTGCAACAGTCTATATTGATCGCGAATCACAAAAATAACGTCGTTCAATATGACATTGATATTTTATAATCCATCGAAAAATAATTCGGTTTCATTTCTGGACGTGACGTGGTAGGACCTATAGTATGATATATATATAGCAATACTATGTAGCTTGGTTTCCACGACACAAGCTTAGTTTAATGTTGCATCAAATATGTTGTGAAGTATTATGCGTGAAATTGTATAATAATTGGTCTGTGGAATTCGCAATTTCCATTAGTATAGGTAGCTTAAAATATCGCGTGATTTACTAGACACTGGCGAAATTCACATGCTCACACTGACATTTATATATATACCCGTGTATACCTGTGTAGTGTACAATAAAGATTAAGTTTGTATAGTAGTGTTTTTTTTTTAATTCGTATTTTGTTGGTTTTGTATGCTTTATTTCGTATACTTCGTAAATTATTCAAAATACATTTAAATCAGACACACGATAACGTTTATTTACTTAGTAAAAATATTAGCACACATATTATTAAATTCATGTTTTTTTGGTACTGATTTACCTACCAATCATCCAAAACCGGACACTAATCTGGATAGTGAATATTTTTATATTCATTTTGTTTGAACACTAGAAATCAACGGAAATCGAGACAGAGTCAATTCGGGAGCATATAAACATCTTCTATTTTAAGATATAGCTTTTATTGAAACTCCTATACAATTCCTGTTCTTGTTAATGAATTTCTAAATCAACGTTATGTGGGGATGTAGGTGTCGACAATTACCTACGTGAAACCACCGACACAACGATCCATATCTCGATCCTATGTCAACATCCTACGGTCGACGATCCGTACTTATTCACTATGACCGTATATGTCGTTGCTATACAAAAATTGTCTTTGCTTCGAGCTCAAAGAAATTTACTTCGAAAAAATATCTTCGTCTTCGTCTTATGTTGTAAATGTATTTTTTGTACGCCATAAGGCATACAGAGTATCAATTCTAATATATTGCAGGGCATATAATCTATAATAATCTTTAACGCATATAAAATTGAGGCACGAATTGTCATGTCACGTGGCTATGTGGTTATGTAAAATCGTCCTAACAAAACCAGTGTGTTTTCTGTGCGTAAGGATTATAAGTATATCGTTAACTTGACTAAAGAGACTGGAGCGTTTGACATTCTGTTTTTTGGGACGCACGTTATGGGCAAGAAATGTCGTTGGTCTTGGTCATAGTGAATCAGCGCCCTGCTCCGGAGACGGCACGCAATGGCGGCTGGCTGCGTAGGTAAATCAATTTGCGCTAGATTTGATCGCAAGCCGCCACCGACCCGCGCTCTGTCCCCAACCCAACCCAACCCTACTATATGCTGAATTGAAACTTGCTAACGTCTATAAATCGTATTATTATCGTCTTCGATTCTGTTAACTCACGTTGTACAGGACACGGATGTTGCTTCAAATATTCGTTCATTAACGAACTTCAAGAAAACTTTTACTATATAATACCTAAATCCTATAACTATGTAGGCAATGCGAATGTGAGTTTTATTGTTTATTATACGCTCTCATGTCGTAAATACTTAACCGATCATCATGAAATTTTGCATGAAACACGTTATTAAGGGACGTAGGGTACATTTTATCCCAGAATTCTGAAGGAAAATCCGAGATTTACACGGGTGACACCGCGGGAAATAGCTAGTATAAAATATATATTAATGGGGAGGTTTAAAGGGTATTGAAGGGTGCTGCAGGTATGTCAAGATGTTATTATTTATCACAATCAAGATTTATACTTAGATTTATTATAAAAAAAATAATTATAAATATTTATAATTTTAAAAGTTATTCAACATTAGTTTGGAGGTGACCTATCTACGAAATTCCAAGCGCTACGCTCGCGCCTGCCGGTTCGAATTTTTTGCTGCGGGCGGCGTACGCGCCTAATATTGTATTACATATAAATAATTTAGAAATGGGCTAGTAAAAATAAAATAATATAACCTATATTATAACATAGTACGATCGATTCGCTAGTTGATGCTGACCAAACTACTCTCTAGTTTTCAGTTAATTCATTAACACGTTATATATATAGATGTACAGTAAGACGAAATTTTTACTGATAATACAATAACACGAAATATTTACTAATTTAGGTGCTGATAAATAATTGACATCCCTCTTCATAAATTGTACCTATCTGTAATAATTTTCAGTTCATTGCGTGGTGATAGCAACAGGGACCACGCGTTGCATAATATAATAAATTAAAAAAAATCGCAATGCCATCACTCATAATAAAACATAGCGACACGGATTTAATGGCGCGGAAAGTCACCGTCATCCGTTTAATTAAAATTGATAAATGACTGAACATAATAATTCATTTATTCAATCCTCAACTGTCACCTTTTACCTCCGCTTATTAATCAAGTTTTCAAAATAGTTAGATGCGCCTTTGCGGCCCAGCTGTTCTGTCATTATTGAATTTCGTTACTTGATGAAGTACGATTTAGATTAATTTCATTTGATCAATTGACATTGTTCATTAAAAACAGATAAACATTATTTTTACATAAAAACAAAGACTGTTTAAATGTATATGTTATAAAAAAGTATTATAAATCTCTGTAAGTCTCTTTAAATATATTTTTTCATTGAATATTCACTCCATATGAAAGAAAGAAACCTATAGTTAAAATTGTAATGTACCTTATATTCTTATCGTCTCACCTTTTGCCTTAACGATGATTCCAAATCAACAATCTGAAACAAATTAATACAAAATTTAATAACTACATCAATCTGTGATTAGGTGTGAATTTGTAAGTTAAAGAAATTAAAAATATAATTGTAGAGTTGATGTAATGATATTATTATGAAAACATGATATTACTTTAGATAACATCAGTCAAGAGACTCGCTTCAAATATTTTATTTGTGTTGAATAATTACCTAATGGACAGCGATTACTTAAGTTACCTATACATAATATTTCTAAGTTATAATGTCATCAACGATTCAAATGATGTACCTAAACTCTAATTACTGACTTAAATTAAAGAGATTATTCATTTTGTAACTCAAAACAAAATTGAGGCTACATGAATATTTACATTTATTATACAACTTTACAGAAATTATTTATTTTTATGATAATTAATTATTTAACGCCCGATGCTCAGTTTATTTTGATTTACACACCATGGATCCCACTTTTTTTACTCAATTCAATTGCAAAGAACCAGTCAAGTTTTTTTTTTCAATCTCGCGAAAATCCGACTTTGTAAATTATCCTACGACATATAGGTAGGTACAAACTTATAACAGAATTAATAGGTATGGTATAGAACCGCATAAATTATACGGCGCTCACAGAATCGTAAAATTGCAAGCATGGTAGAAACAGCTTACTATTCATATCTCGAACATACATTGGCGGAATCTCAAACGAAACTAATGCTCTATGAATGGTTAATGTTTTCTGGGAAAATCATTCAATTTGGTATTTTAGACGTAGGTACCTTGCCTTCATCTAAGGTTGCGTGAACATATGAACTAAGAATCCGCACAGTGCAGCGTTCCGCAAACTTGCCGTTTCTATTATAATTATAATCTAAGCAGGTAATTATCCATTGTTTTATCTTAATTAACATCATAATACTTAAATACACATACTTATTTTTTATGTCATATAAAATATACGTTTTACGTAACGCTTTGGCCGACATAATTGTTAAAGATGTGATTTTTTTTTTCTATACTTAACATATTATTTTCTTTTCTTTTCCAGTTAGAAAATAAAGTCGGTTACATGAACAATAATTGAATTCAAAGTTTCGTAAGACATATTATGCACCCGTGAACTCACTCATCCCTGACGAAGGAATCCCGAAACATGTCGAGTCGTTCTTGACAATTAACTCTGAGTATGCTGTTGTAGATACAAGTTTTAATTACATGTACAATGTCGCAAAGAAATAATCTACAATGCTATGTGTCTGAGCCCTCTAGACCTGTAATACAGACAATGCTCTTTAGTTGATTGCTAAAACTTTGTAATTAATAATAGGTATACATAATTATAAACGCTTTGCAGACACTTATGACACTCATTTAAGTAATGCGGGCAAAATGTATTTTATAATTTGCCCTCATAATTAATGCAGCTGTAATGGCTGGTAAACTATTTTCATATTTTTTGTACAGTTTCAATTGGTGGATTTTCCACTTCACGATACACATACTACATGAATAGCAAGCAATATCAGCAGCGTATCGTTGCCGATCAAAGTCGAATGAGACATGACACTTTCGCCTGCACAAAAGAATAGATGTATTGTCAAAGGCATTCTAAGTTCAAAGCGCTTCACACGCGATGGACTGTAGGTACTTATAGTATAGCAGCCCCCGTACTTGTTTTTTCAGTGACTTATAACTGGCTAAATCTTCGACGAGAACCAAACTTTCTCCCTGTGAAACTTCTCGAAACGAGTAGCTAAAAATGTTCCATGGATTCGATAACTTCCAAGCGTGGGACTGGGAGAATGCACCACAAAATTTGTAGGACTATGTAGCCATTTCATTTACTAAGCTGATACAAATATTTACTAAGCTGCATACAAAAATTCAGTGGGTAATTAATCATTTTTATGACCTCGTTATTTGTAAGTTCATATTCGGAATGAAAGACTCTCCAGTCAAACCACCCATTTTGGAGGACAATTATTTTTCCGGGTTTATTATTTAATTATCTTAACATTTCAATTATAAATTTTACTTTACTCATTCAATTTCTACACCCCATCAAATCGAAATTTTTGTCAACCTGCTCACTTCATTAGCTACCTGTTTCGACAATTTTCTCAGGGAAAAAGTCTCGTCGAACTGAACCTACTCACGAAGTTTCAGCCTGTTATTAATCATTGAGTAAACAAGGCGTGGACTGCCGGACTAGTTTGTTTAGCAATCTATACATACTTCGACTTATTCATCAACACTTTCAGCTAAAGATCGATGCTTTATCCACTAAATACTAAATACGCAACGACACCCTTTAGGCTTAAGGCCTTTTCAGCTTACAGTTAGCTATTAACGTAGCACGTGTAATATTTTAGTTTGGCGCCGGAAAATTGTATAATTAGTTCATTTTCAAACACACACTATTCCGACGACATTCTTAGTATACAAGGAAGCAAAGTTTATTCAGTCGACAACGCCACTGTAAAGGAGTGTCTTTAATGAACCTGACTGCTACGCCAGACATTGCGGGTTCGATTCCCGCATGAGGGTGACAATTTATGGCATAACATTTCTGCTTGCCGTAAATCTGGGTGTTTCATTATAATGGGCATGTTGACTAATTTTTATTTTTTAGTCCGTCTTGTAGATTATTAAAAAATATTGGACACGTATTTTTTCTTTTTTTACGTAATAAAAAAATAACGGCGATATATTGAGTTGAAATTTCGCGTGACGTCAGTACATACTGACATTTTGTATGACGGTTTTGCGGTTAGTGACGTCACGACCTCCTCATCCTAAACTTTAATGCGCTTTATCTCTGTATATTTTAATTTATTTAAAAAAGCAAAAAATACGTGTCTATTGTTTTTTTTATTTTCTAACTGACGGACTAATTAGAATTTTGATTTTCAATAGTAGTCAACATCCCTATTATCATGCATCATCGTAAGTTGGAACAACACTTGTCTCTTCTAGAGTATAATAGGTACTTTACGCATTAAGTTTCTGATTTTACTTCTCGCTCCGTTTCCCCTCTTAGATGTATTAGGTAAATTTACTTCATTTATTTATTTTCTTTATTTATTTAGGTATATTTACTTCTAAATATATCTTTGGTCAACTTGTCCCTCTCACAGATCTTCCCTTTGTGTCGTCTAGTACAATTGTAATTGTACTCGTAGCTATAGATACGCGGAGATCGTATTTACATTCTCAGCAAATAGAAATGACTATTGTGCGATGCAACGCAATTATCGTGTGTAGACATAATGTTTATTCGCATCCAAACCGATCTTATCCAATTTTCAATGTTCGATGCATGGCACGTTTCACGTTTATGTACCTAAACGTTGAATATTACTTGTTTGATTTTGACAAGAATGTTTGCTCTTTGTCAATTCAAATTTGACATGAAATTAAAAAAAAAAAATATTTTATCCGAGTTGCAAAATAAGGGTTCCAAGTGCTCACCTCCTGGTTTACACAATGTAATTTTGGATTCATGCTTTTTTATACAAACTATATTTTTTGTGCCATCTTGGAGTTCAGGAGCGAAGGTCTTTCTAGCCTTGTGTGAAAACCGTCAGTAATAAGATGTTATAAGCTGGAAATTCTACTTTATTTAATAAAAGAAATTGCAATCAATTCCAAGCATTATTTTTTTGCAAACGTTCCAAGTAGTTGCAGATCAGCACAAATTGAATCCGGCTGTCTATCGCGTAAACGTTGAATTTTGAATTTCGTTCGTTACTCCGATCTTGAGAAGAAAAATAAATCACGAAACTTGATATGGAAATTTCATCCGAAGTCATTTTTACTCTCTTGATTTACTTCAAAGATTAAATAACACAGACAAAACATTGAGTAGGCCGATATATTTTGTCTATGTTTTTATCAAGGCAAAGTAGACACATAATACAAATCAGTTCAATCAATCCTAGACATATCTATTTAATTAAATATATTCAAAATAACAATCTATCAAACTCTACTATCTACATGCTATAAAAGTATTGCCTCAATTTCACCCGGGTGTCATCTTTTTCAGCCATAATGGTAGAATTTACGTCCTTTTAAGAAGCCAATAAATAGGTACCGAATTTCATGACTCTAAAGTTAAATATTATGTACATACCTATATAAATATAATCGTTGATTCACTAAAAACTAATCATATATATCTAAAAAAATTTAAAATATATAATATTTTTACGACAATGCTTTAATCGTAGGTACTAAACTTGAGGTCCTGGATTCCCTCACATTACCTACGTACCTATTACCTACTTAATGTTAAGCATATTACGGTCAGCCAAGAAATGGTCTATTAGTTTTGTCAAACCTAAAAATATCGCTAACACCTAGAATAATTAATCTAACAATCGTTAAGTCATATTATTTTTGCAATTGAAAATAAACCTTGATATTTTGTGAAGTGCAAAAGAGTATATTTTTGGACGACTGTCTGTACCTGGTATATTACACTGGTCAACACAGGTTTTGTTTCCTTTATTTTTTTATCTGTTACTGAATATTTCTACGGCCCTGACTATGGAAAAAATACTGGGAGATTGCTAACAGCTTTACTTTTTGAAATATACAGTTTTATTATTTTGACAAAATATACAAAAAAATTCATACATTATGTTAACAAAATTTCTATTGAACCCTATCAAATGATCTTTTATAAGAATTCTTTGAATTAACAACTTTAGCAAGATCTCGTTGCAAACTCCAGCAGTAGCCTGCCATCATATGTGAGTTCCATCCGCCCCTGATAACGCTCTTCCATTGTCCGAAGATCCTGATGGAATCTTTCATCCTGCTCCTCACTAAAATCACCCAGATTTTGTGGGAATCGGTCTAAATGCGAATTTATGAAGTGGATTTTTATAGCTTATGCTCATGTTGCATCCTAGCTCTTGCAAGTTCGATAGCATGGACTCAACAAGCTCGATGTGGTCATCAGATTTTGCCTAGGAAATTACTCATAACCAAAAGATATGAATTCCAAAATTTGGATTCGACTTCAGTCATTGATTTGATGAAATTAGGATCTTTCACGAGTTGCCTAATCATCTGTGGCCCATCAAAAATATCAGCTTTAAATTTTTCTGTACCTACTTAAGTAATCCTGGAAACTTGCGTGAAAGAAAATTCAAACATTCGCCACTTTATTAAGCGCTTTCACAAACTGTTTCATTAGGCCGCGTTTAATATGAAGTGGTATGGTGCGGTTTTGGCTACCTAAAGGCTCTTTTTCCATTGGACTATGACCGTAGACATACCATACATTTCTGGCATACAATACGAGGAACCCAGGGCTTTTCTTGATTACACAATTTTATTTTAAAGTATTGGAGATACGCAGTTTTTACAAAGTCCTATATTGGTTTTCGATATTTTTAAAATTCATATTCACCAAAAATATAGCAATAACAGTCTGGATTAAGCACAAAACATCTTCTTGACGAAGCCATATCGATAATAACAACAAAATATATTTCAGTGTCCAATAAAAAACTCAAATCTAAGTCAAAATTGTAAATGAGGGTAGTTAGCTATAACTCAAAAACAAAAGCTGTTAGAGAAAAATTGTTGCCATATTTAAAAAATACGAGTCAATTTGAGTTAGAAACAAAAAAAAAATCACAGGAAACAAACAACTTTATTTTTTTTGTTGACCAGTGTTATATATTATGAAACTACTTACCTATGCAAAACCTATCCGATTCAATTCGATAATCTTCGACAGTGAAAATTTATATAGCAAAGGATTTCATAATGCGGATCATAAACGTGTTTGGAATAAATATCGAACTTGCTAGCCTACTACCAAGAAAATTATGTCAATTTATATCATAGTCCTAACAGGTAATGGATTATACGGGTTGCCTTCTATTTGTGCGCACCAACCACAAATAAATGCTCACAATACGTACCTAAATTCTCATTTAGCTTTAAGCGTTCATGCAGAAAACCGCCAAACTCATTCTGAAATTTCTGAACCCAAATAATGTTGCGTCAACATAAAGTCAATTCAATTTAATGAAGATTGTTTTTCGATATTACCCATGAGCCTATAGAATTTGGATATTGGCTTAAATGAAATAAATTTTCTATTACTAACCCAAAGTATCAATGAGATTTTAACATATTTTATCCATTTCACAGAACAAAATTGAATAACCTTATAGCGGTAGCAGAGGCTCTTGAGAGATGTGCTAGTTAGTCATTGTGACCCATTGATGTAAAAAAAATCGCGTGATCTACCTATGTTATTTATTCTTCTATACTAATCCTTACGAAATAAATAAATGTAAATGTGAATTTGTTTGTATGTTCGTTACGCTTTTACATCTTTAACGGCTTGACCGATCACCATGAAATTTTGCATAGGTACACGTATTCAGGGGTGCCTACAGAGAAGGACATGGGGTACTTTATCCAGAATTCCTGCGAGAACTCCGAAATTAACGTGTATGAAACCTCGGGGAACAACTAGTATTATATAAACAAAAAAATAGATTTTTGTATATTTGTTTGTAATAGGTAAAACCACGATAAAACTCAAAAACTATACTGAACTGGTTTTAAAAATTATTCCCCTTATAAGAAACTACATTGTCCCTGATGGCATAGCTAGTTATGGTTTCTAACTCTATCCCGGAATTCCCACGGGAACTCCTAAATTAAGGCGAGTGAAACCATGGGGCATCGACTATAATTTATATAGGTATCTACGTAGTAGTGAGAAAAATGTACGCCGCCGTTAACTTGGTCGTTTCTCAGAATAGTCCACTCGACCGTCCTCGGGAAACAGCATCGGGGCTCGAGACTCGACAAACTGAACCTACTTGTTACCTAAAAAGTCATTGGCAGCATCTACTGATCTCAGTGTAAGTCTTGTACAGTTATCAAGCACTAGTAGGTAGGTACCAGTGGCGAAGGTACCATAGAAGCCGATTCCCACCGGCTTCCCTTCAGACGCAACAACTCTCTCTACCATAATTGAAAACGTTGTCAGGGGTACAGGGAATTACTAATTATTATTAATTAATTATTTTTTATACCGGAATTCCCGCGGGAACTCCGAACATAAAACCGCGGGGAACAGCTACCTAGTAGTTTAATAAGTTGAAATTAAAGTAGATTTCCGGCTTCCCGCTCTCAATATTTCACCCTTCGCCACTGGTAGGTACCTACATAAAATAACATACCTACCTATTACATTCAAGTCTTTTACAGAACTGATAGGTATTGGCTGGCTATGCTATTAAAACATGAACAACCTTTATAAGTTTTTGTCTGTCTGTCCAAGCTATGGGCTTTTACAAATAAACCAATAATAAAAACGTTATAGATACCTACAACTGAACTCGGAAATTCTTTGTTTCAGGACAAATGTCCTATGTGTTATGTCCTAGTCCTGCAAGACCTAAATTAGTCGCAGCTACTCGTATACAACAAACAGTTGTTCTTGTAAATTTTATTTCATTTAATAAAACTCCATGCTACAGGATAAAAACCCAATGTTACTCAGGGGTATACTTCTATGGATTCGTAAAGAATTTTTATTAGAATCTGTTCAATGGTTCAAGAGATTATTTCGGTAATATAAGTAGATATATATTCTATGGTAATTAAGTATAAATGTATACCTACTTAGGTAATATTGTTTAAGCAAATGCTTAAAAAAGGAAGCATTTATTTATGATGGTATATATAACAAAGCCTGCAATTTCATCCTCATGAATATAGGAACTCCTATGGGAATCTTTTGATGTACTGAGATAAAAAATACGCTATTTGTGACCCAGGATATAAACTACCTACGTGCCAAGTTTTATTTATATCCAACCGGTAGTTTTCGCTTGATGCCCGCACAAACAGATAGAAAGATGTTATATCTACAGCTCCATTACGATTTTCTAGTGTTTTTATCTATATGAAATTATACATCCGGACTGAGCGATTATAGTTCACCGAAGCACAGACCATGCCGCTTGGTCTAGAAACGTGATTTTTTTAATTTTTTGTATATTTTTTAAGAAGGAGAAACGTCCGTATCGTATCGTAAAAATAGTACCTATGTTGTCATGAAATTCATTATTTGGGCTCTTCTTTTCCAATAACAGAAACACATATAGTACGTTAACTTATCCTTTTGATGACTAAATCCTCATTTTCAACGATTTCGTTTATAGTTTTTGAATTAATTTTACCATATACTAGCTACTATAGATAGCGCGGTCGGCCCTCAGATAGTTCATTTTATTCTGTACCTATAGTTTTTTAACTGCGCATCAAGCACTGCTGGCTTTATTGGGCCTTATTCTTTTTTTTTAATAAAAAAATTCTTACAACTATGCAATGTAACGTTGGGCGAGCGCTAGCAGATTTAAGAATTACTTTCCAATACAGTACAGAAAAATCAGTACCTAGATAGAATTTTCGTGATCAAATATTTTACTATTTTAGAATTTTCTCCAGGAAAAATCTCGGTTGCAAGTGCTTTGACTGTTTCTATCACATAATTTTTACCTACTCTCTGTTTTATACTAACTATTACGTTCTCAAATTTCAAATAAAGAACTAAAAAAAAATATTTATTATTAGATAGAATATCTCGATCTCTTTCTTTTCAATATCTTTTATCTACCTATCTGACTACTATACTATAATAAAAGAGTAGAATCCGCGTATCTGTTCATGCTAAATATCTCCGGAACTAGCAACCAAGACCAAGACCGACCGAACCGTCAATATAATAATTGCTAGTTCTTGCTAGTCTAATTATAGTCTGGCAAGACCAAACCTAGCTCATCACTATCAGTAAAAAAACTGGTGCGTGTATCAATGTGTGTAGGTATAATAGATACATGATAGCGCCTTTGAAATTATACGTAGTAAATTATAAACAAACCAGCATGCATTGGTTTGTTTTATGTTAGGTATTTCACTTGAATTATTTCATAAGATTCAATAGTTAATAAAATAATCGGTCAGCATAATCAAATCGGCATTAATTTAAAATGTCTATTTAATTGTATTAATTGTTTAAAGATGAGCATTATATTAAATTGATTGTAATTATTTAATGATTGTATTTTTAAAATAGTTTTACAATATTGTTATTGTGGAGGGTAGTCAAAACAACACAACACGTGCGACTTGTTTTGACGGCCCTATAAATACCCGTTCACTGCACTGTACGATTCATTCCATCTGTGACTGTCGAGGAATAAACATCACTTTAAAAGGTTACTGACTGTTTTTTAATATGGAGCCTCTTCGTAACCCTTATGAGCTTACATCAGAAGCGCAGGATGAACGTCACCACGCCCTTCCGCTGGATGATGACACAGGTGATACTAGCCCATCGAGGTACTCACCAGTGTTGCAACGTAATCCGTCGCATCCTCAAACTTCGACAAATGCTTATGGAGGTAATATCAACCCTTTGAGGTACTCACCAGTGCTGGGACTTAATTCGTTGCAATCTCAACGTCCAGCACCACCATCTGACGAAATAAGTCTGCTCCGTAAGCAAGTGGAACTTTTAGAAAAACTTGTTTTTAGACAACCACCGCAGCCTACTCCTAGCCAAAAACTCGCTGAAATCTACCTGCCAGAATTTGACCCTGATGCATTAAAACTAACAATAGAAGAATGGTGTAAACAAGTTGATTCGCTTATCGATCTACGCGGGTTTTCTTCAACGACGGCAATGATGAAGGCTTTGTCTTGCTTGCGTGGACGTGCTAAATTATGGGCAGATTCCAACGCTCACTCTTTGGCGACATGGGCTAGACTCAAGACCGAGTTACAGGTACAATTTGGTGCAGAGTCACGTTATATCCACTTTATAAATAAATTCAGAGAATACACTTCCAACGATGCAAACAGCTACGCTGAATATGTAGCTGAAGCATGGCGATTGTTTTCACGTATTTCTCCCAATGCGACAGACGACCTATTGGTCGAAGCTGTTATATCTGGTATTCGTCCAAAGTTTATCCAGTCAGAATTACTGCGATCTACTCCAAAAACTCAGGCAGAACTCATAGCTAGCTTATACAATTATCGCAAGCGACCGATAAACACGACTGAAGGAGATTACGACGAAGTTAAGAGAAAAAGACCACGATTGGAAATTACCTGTTACCAATGCGGGCAACCTGGACACCGAATACGAGATTGCAAAGCTGTTTACTGTAATTTCTGCAAACGAACGGGACATGATACAGTTGACTGCAGATCAAAACCGGGAGGTTGTGGAACTGTTTTCTGTGACTCGTGTAAACGCACAGGTCACACCTCAGCAGACTGCAGGTCCAAGACAAGGAAGCAACCATCGACCGCATCAGCTTCGGACCAAAGGAAAGCAAATCTTATTCAAATGGAGCCTCCCTGCAATACCCGGTGCACGATTGGTAAATCTTACTTGTTTAATTGATACTGGCGCCGAATGCTCCCTCATCTCTCAAAAAGTCGCCGGGTCGATACCTGGTAGGCGATCCTCAGAATCTTTGACTCTGCGTAGTATTACAGGTCAACCAATGGTATCTATTGAATCCATTAATACCACTGCTATAATTGATGAGGTAGCATTCGAGGTAAGCCTACATGTTGTAGAATCTTTACCGTACGACGTAATACTTGGCATAGACACTCTAAAGACTCCCGGACTAAACATCTCAATAACAACTAAAGGTATAAGTATCAATAGGGAATGCAATGTTTCCTGTGTTACTGCCCCACCTTCATTAGACTGCATCGACTCAGACTTAACTGACACATCAAAACTAAATGACGTGCTACAAAAACATAAAAACATTTTTGGTATGAAAACCCCGGTACAAACAATAACAACTGGTAGTTTGTCCATTAGGCTTAAGGATCCCAACCGTATAGTTCAAAGAAGACCATACCGACTTGCTCCCTCCGAGAGAGAAAAAGTAAAAGAGATCGTTCAAAATCTAAAAGATAAAGGTATCGTTAGAAATAGTTGTTCCCCGTTCGCCAGCCCAATACTTCTAGTCAAAAAAAAAAACGGAGAAGACCGACTATGTGTCGACTTTAGAGAACTCAATATGAACACTGTGAGAGATCACTACCCATTACCCTTAATTCAAGATCAACTAGACAAATTAGGAAAAGCGAAATACTTCACAACACTTGACATGGAATCGGGCTTCCATCAAATTCCAATTGACGAAGACTCCATCGAAAAAACTGCTTTTGTCACACCAGACGGGCAGTTTGAGTACCTTACAATGCCGTTTGGACTTTGTAATGCTCCGTCTATATACCAGCGAGCAATCAATAAAGCCTTAGGAGATTACAAGGACTCTATAGCATTAGTCTACATGGATGACGTCCTTATACCCTCCGAAACTGAAGAAGAAGGTATTGAACGATTAGACCTCGTCCTTGAAAAGCTATCTGCCGCAGGATTTTCAGTAAATGTATCTAAATGTAAATTCCTGAAACGATCTGTCGAGTACCTGGGAAACGTTATAGAAAACGGCCAAATTCGACCAAGTCCCCATAAAATTAGCACCCTCAAAAATTCAAAACCTCCGACTAGTACTAAACAACTACGACAATTCAATGGTCTAGCCAGTTACTTCCGCCGATTCATTCCAAATTTTTCTCAACAAATGGCTCCACTTTACCAATTAACAAAAAAAGATGTAACTTGGACATGGACAGAAGAGCACGAAGCAGTTAGACAAAACATCATTTCTTACCTCACATCAGAACCAATATTAGCCATTTTTGATCCCGACCTCCCAGTTGAAGTACACACGGACGCTAGTTCCCTGGGATACGGGGCAATACTCATTCAAATCGAAAACAACCGGCGAAAAGTAATTAGTTACTTTAGTATGCGTACCACTGACGCCGAATCAAAGTATCACTCATACGAATTGGAAACTCTTGCAGTTGTGAAAGCTTTAAAACACTACAGGCACTTCTTATTCGGACGAAAATTTACCGTAGTCACGGATTGCAATGCTCTTAAAGCTAGCAGAACTAAAAAAGAACTGACCCCACGCGTACATCGGTGGTGGGCATACCTGCAGAGTTTCGAATTCGATATTGTGTACAGAAAAGGTGAAGATATGTCACACGTAGATTACTTGAGCCGGAATCCAGAGATCAACATAATTACAAAAGATGCTGCTTGGATCATAGTAGAACAAGAGCAGGACCCCAGTTTAAAGCAAATCAAAGACTCAATACTAAACAAGGAAGAATATGACAAAAAGTATAGCCTAAAAAACGATCTACTGCTCATTACAATTCAAGATGAACAGGGCAGATCTCGAACTAGGACTGTAGTACCCAACACACTTGTAAATAATTTGATAAATCAATACCATGACTCACTTCTGCATGCCGGGTGGGAACGAACTCTCCAGAAAATCAGGGAACAATTTTGGTTTAAGCACATGTCAAAAAGAGTGAGGTCATTCTGTGATAACTGCCTCAACTGCAAAATAGGGAAAACAGCATCTGGAAAGAAACAAATAAGTTTGCACCCAATCGAAAAAATTAACTGCCCTTTTCACACCATTCATGTGGACCTAATAGGCAACTTGACTGGTTGCACTCAGAAAGCCTACGCTTTTGTAGCAATCGATGCTTACACGAAGTTTGTGGTAATATATCCACTCAAAGATAAAACAGCTGGTCTCATCTTAAAATCATTCAAAGAAGTCATCAATCTCTTTGGCACGCCGAAAAGAATAATATCTGACCGAGAGTCAGCCATCATGGGTAAAGATATTCAGGACTTCTTCACGTCCTCAGGAATTGAGCACCATGCAATCGCAAAGGGTGTGCCTAGAGCAAATGGACAGGCAGAACGTCTAATGAGGACCATCAAAGACCATCTCAGTGCAGTAGCTCAAACGCAGAAAAAAGTCTGGGCTACCAAACTTGGAGAGCTCCAATTAGCCATCAATTGCACAAAATCTAAAGCCACAGGCTATTCCCCTTTAGAACTCCTAATTGGAAAAATGTGTTCTCCCCCTCAAATTGAACAATTATGTCTATTAGACACAGCAGCAGATGTAAATAGATTTGACATACGTAAAAAAGCTGAAATCAGAATGACCGAGCAATCTCTGAAAAACAAAACTTTGTTTAACGCCAAGTGCGCCCTAGTCACCCCCTTCAAACTAAATGACTATGTTTTATGTAAAGACACCCAATGGTCCAATGACAAATTAGGTCCGAAATATTTAGGTCCCTACCAAATAATTCAAATACTCGACAACGACCGTTACAAAATAAAAAATCTTACAAATACCAAAACCACTGTTGTTCCCCATGAACACTTAAGAGCTATGCCAAGACCGAACCTTAGTCAAACGGATGAACGTGATAGCGAAAGCGATAACTAGCCACTTGTGAAGTTGACGTTGCGACCTGTGTACAACGTAGTTATTCACCAAGACAAAAGTTGAACGTAGCGCCACTTGTTCAGAGCAACAACTGGGCGGCTGGTTTTTCATAATGACATGAGAGTTCTAAATTGAAAATTGCCACTTGTATGTTCATATCGATGAATAAATCGATATAGACTTACAACTGGGCCGATGAGTAAAATTACACGCAGAATCTACCGTTTATTTGCCACTTGTAAGATCATATCAATGGGTTGATGTAGACTTACAACTGGGCCGGATAGTAGAATTATACGCAGAATTTATCGTTTATTTGCCACTTGTAAGATCATATCAATGGGTTGATCTAGACTTACAACTGGGCAAGTGGAAATTAACAGTTGAATTTGGCACCTGATAACGAAACTAGACAATAGCAATTTAATTGTTTTCAGAATGAACGCAAGCTCAGAGCACGAGCTGCTTTTCAGAATGGCCGTGATAGCGCCTTTGAAATTATACGTAGTAAATTATAAACAAACCAGCATGCATTGGTTTGTTTTATGTTAGGTATTTCACTTGAATTATTTCATAAGATTCAATAGTTAATAAAATAATCGGTCAGCATAATCAAATCGGCATTAATTTAAAATGTCTATTTAATTGTATTAATTGTTTAAAGATGAGCATTATATTAAATTGATTGTAATTATTTAATGATTGTATTTTTAAAATAGTTTTACAATATTGTTATTGTGGAGGGTAGTCAAAACAACACAACACGTGCGACTTGTTTTGACGGCCCTATAAATACCCGTTCACTGCACTGTACGATTCATTCCATCTGTGACTGTCGAGGAATAAACATCACTTTAAAAGGTTACTGACTGTTTTTTAATATGGAGCCTCTTCGTAACCCTTATGAGCTTACATACATAAATATTCAAGAACAAGCAGTGAAACACAACAAAAAGTTCATAGAGTAACAATAAGGCATAGAGATATTACACGGTCATAAGGGACTTATGTCCCTGGAGGGACTTATGTGGTTTGAACGGTGGGATGAGCAGCTGGAGGTCAACATTTCTCTCCGCGAAGCAGAAGATATATAAATAGATGGAGAGACGCAGTCAAGAGAGTTACTTAGGAGTCAAGATCCTCATTAAGAGAGCGACTGAGGAGGAAGATTAATTAAAACAGTCTTTATTTGGAGATAGCTACAAGGAGTGGCAGCATATTTTAAATAAATCTCGTCTTTGTTCAACATCAAAAGCTCAAGAGCCAAGCGGCACACGAAAACAATGTTCCACTAAACTGTGTGTCAAACAAAAGTTAGTGGCTCAGGCGTGAGCCTTAACCGAAACTGGGTCATCTCCGCGCAGCGCGTCATTTTGAGACGGCTAGTCCACCACCTCTACTATGAGGTGTTTCAAAGCTTTCAGTATTTATTTATTTATTTATTCATGTGTTTGGAAAGACAAAGGTTACATCTGTTTTACTTTTACATCATGAAAACAATAATAGTACATCAACCAATGAGTCTATACTATTATGTAATATATAGAGTTATTAATATACTATTTCGGTTTCTACTACCTATACTTTTCCATTATTTTACCCTTTCTTCTATTCGAGTGTTTGGGAAGACAAAAGGTTACATCTGTTTTACTTTTTACATCATGAAAACAATAATAGTACATCAACCAATGAGTTTATACTATTACGTAATACATAGAGTTAGTAATATACTATTTCGGTTTATACTATACTTTTCCATGATCATACCCATTCTTCTTTGGAAGAATAAAATAAGAGAAAAAGGGGGAAAAACCGATTGCAGAATCAGAGATAGTGTTGTCATTAGAAATACAAGTTGGTATTTAATTTATGAATTTAAATCCGACTCGTAGTGACTGACTATGCTATGTAAAGAGTTTAAACATTGACTCATTCAGATTCCGAAATTGATGTTGCGTCGTTTGCGTAGTCTACTATGCGTATACGTACAATACAACCTTAATAAGAAAAGTATCAGATAAAAGGCACTGCAAAGCATGCTGGGTACCTATTGGGTACCACTTAATTTAATTAGATATTTATTTCTTTTCGAGGACGAAAGTAACAAGTAACAACTATTTTACTTGGAATGTATAACTTACCAAAAAAATAATAACAATTTATAATAAATTTTAAAATAGTAGGTAAAATAACTAATCCAAATTCATTAGGAGTAATTTAACTAAAAATCTAATTATAAAAGTTCATAGATTTATAAAAACAATGCTTAACGTATTTCCTTATTTTCTCGGAACTTCTGTGCCCTAGATCAGTCCGGTTCCAACGTCGTCAATTTATATGGCTCATGGTAGGGGTCACGTTACTAGCACTTGCGGCTTAAGCAATTACCGCTATGGAGCCTAACCGGAAAAGCAGACGGAGCAACCGAGCCCACAAGGTTTGCTTAACTGTGTGTTCGGTACTCACGTAAACGGACATTCAGCGAGAGTATGACCCAACGTTCGCACTTAGTTTGTTAACCCACGTAGAAAAGCAAATAGACCAACTTGTTTTGTTACCTAAAATTTGTCTTAACGTGTAGTACGTCGTGTCTTTGGAGATATACCTGTGCCTACGTCAAACGCAGTAACATTCTCAAGATTTAGCAATAACCAAAGTTGTTTTCATTTACGTATTAAAACGTATATGTTTTCAACCATGTCACTTTTCAGAATTCCCTCAAAAACTCCTTTTTTCGGAAACGAAAAGTAACCTTTACTTATATCCTATTCCAAAACTTGTATTTGGTAAGTACTCGTACGCGTAACTATATACCAACAGCTGTTTCGTGACTGCTTCGGGACTACCAATACTGTAGCTTCATATCGGTGAAATAATTTTTAGTATCGGCTCAGCTGTTGTTCAAGAAATTACCTTACAAACAAACTTTTCTTCTATAAACATAGAAGAAGTTACAAAAAAAACATACGCGCCAAATTGAGAACCTCCTCCTTTTTGGGAAGTCGGTTAAAATGGTACAAATAGCGGTAGTTATACAACCCGTATGCGCTTGCGTCGACCGCCCGCCGCGCCGCCCAGTTATATTATACGCCGCTGGCAATGAAATCTCGCTAGATGTGCTTTGTAAGTTTGTTCACAGAAGACCATTGATTTTAAAGGCCGCCCGATGACCGGTTTCGCTCACGCACCAGACCTTGGCATTCCTTATCTCAGCTGACGGAAGAAAGTACTTCGATTCAAACTTGAAAGGCAAGTTGAATTGATTTTTGAAATAACTTTCATTAATTTTAGTTGGTCTCATGACCAATGAATATTTTTATTTTATAATAGGTACAATAGTACTGTTAATTAGGTATCTATACTATTATAAAAGAGTGGAATCCGCGATTCTGTACATTGAATATTTTTACCAATAAAATAGGAATGTTGACTACTTTTGGAAATCAAAATTTTAATTAGTCTGTCAGTTAGAAAATAAAAAAATAATGGACATGTATTTTGTGCTGATGTAAATTAATGAAAATATACAAAGATATAGCGCATTAATGTGTAGGGTGGGGGCTTGTGACGTCATTTACCGCCATAAGCCCCCAAATAAACTACACCAGGTTGTGACGTCACCCGGAACTTCAACTCAATGTAGCGCCGTTATTATTGGATTACGTAAAAAAAGAAAAAAATACATGTCCAATATTTTTTATTATCTACTTGAAACCGGACTAAAAAAAATTTGCCAACTAACCCATTGAAATGCCGATAAAAGAAGAGCAACCAACTACAAAAAAAAATTAAATCCTTTTTTTGTCGGTCCGTCCACGAAAATCTCCGAATCTAGGTACTAAACGGATTGTCATGCGGTTATCACTTATCATAGATAAAGTTGAGCAACATATAGGCTTTGTTTCATTTAAATCGGATGTCGAGAAAAAAAGTTGTTAAATAAAAACGAGTAAATAAGATTACTTCTTACCACAGTTGGTAGCGTGCAGATAACGCAAATCATTTTTAATGTAAATTCAAATATGTTTTATTACACTGTTATTCACGATTTCACGTGTCTTTCATCAGGGGTGAGCGAGTTAAAGGCCTACTCCAACTAAGTAAATCCATTAATGTATATTATTATAAAATATATTCGAAAAAGTCAATTACTTAATATAATATAAATTAATCTTAAGCTGTATAAATAAAAAAGAAACAGTTGTTGCTAACCCAAAAAAACACGTACCTACCTACTTTAGCTATATTATTTAAATATGTATGAACACTCAACCGAAATATTGGTGCCGACAAAAACCCTCATCGTCCCTCGAATATCATATGAAAGGAGCCATCATCTAACGTGCGTTTTAATTTTATATTCAAAATGGACTGGTAAACCCGAGGAATATGGCCACTCCACCCCCGTGGGAGCCCAGCAAAATCTGAGTCCGACTGTGTAACAGGGCTTCGATATTTTTCCCGGGGATTTATTGCTCGAGCCCTGGGATTTACAGCGTTGACCGAAATGCTTATCCACAGCATTTTGTTAGCTTTTTATTGGCAATTTGTTACCTTGTGTATCTCTTTTGTAATACGCTGTGATTCCCTCTGAACGAAAATATCACGATCTCCTTTGATTTATTAAAATGGACTTCCTATTATACCATTATCTATCAGATTTAACGACAAGCATGCTCAGAGGAACCGAAAGAGAGAGATTGACACAAGAATCAAAAATAAATTTCATAATCCTAAGGATTTGTACTTATATTAAATGACGTCATAAATAAAAGTGCTTATTTATATACATTGTTAAACTACGTCAGTTGCAAATTTTATTACGCGTTGCTAAAACTTTTAATGGGGATGTTGACTACTTTTGAAAATCAAAATTCTAATTATTCCGTCAGTTAGAAAATAAAAAAACAATAGACACGTATTTTTTGCTTTTTCAAATAAATCAAAATATACAGAGATAAAGCGCATTAAAGTTTAGGGTGAGGGGGTCGTGAAGTCACTAACCGCTAAAACCGCCATACAAACTGTCAGAATAGTGACGTCACGCGAAATTTCAACTCAATATATCGCCGTTATTTTTTGATTACGTAAAAAAAGAAAAAATACGTGTCCAATATTTTTTAATAATCTACAAGACGGACTAAAAAATAAAAATTAGTCAACATGCACATTACCTAGCATAATAATTATAATCAAACATCTGGTGTCCGAAATTTAAACCAGTGTGGACACCGTCAGTAATTAGTTATATCATATTTATGCTAATATGCTATAACTAAAACTTAACTGGATTTGACAAACTAAAAGCCCTGGGAAGCGGTGACTTTGGGTGTGCCTGCAGGTATTCAACAACATGAGATAGAGATGTTAAGACCGGTTTTAAAACTTTAACATTTTTTCGATCGATTTTGATCTCAGTATAGGTGTGGGAAAGATATTTATTTTAACGGCATAACAGGATATTCATAAATCAAATATTAAAGATAATAAATGCGGATCACAGTTTGTTTGTTTGTTACGCTTTCACACCTTATTACTCCACCGGTCATCATGAAATGGACATTGTCAAGGATACAGAAAAAGACATAGAGTTCAATACTTTTATCCGGGAATTCCCGCGGGAACTCTAAAATTAACGCAGGTGGAACCGCAGAGAATAGCTAGTTGTACAATAATTGTGGAAAAAGTGAAAATAAACAGTATAGTAAGTATTAGTATCTACTGTAGTACCTACTATACGTATTCTATTTATAACAACCTCAAAATCAACTTAACCTCATTTTGACAAATAAAACCCCACTGGTCATTTTTAGGTACCTTATTTGCACATAGTACTTAGGTATACATATTGAAGGGATAGCGCTATAGACGAATAAGATATCGTATTTCGCGGGCGCGCGTGTCGTGACGTTGATAGATTGAATGGGATCAACGGGGCGCGAACTGAAAATTCCCTTTTGAAGCGTATGTACGACGTACAATCAGAAAAAAGAATATAGAAATCTCGTGCGGCATCACTTCCATTCGCTGAAGGCCGCGCTGAGGTTAATTACCTACTTCTCGAGTTGAGGCCACGTAGTGTAGGCCTCTATTAGATAAAGTGACGAACTGCGATGGATGAAGAAATTTTTTGAAAGAAATGAGGATAATCCTAGGATTTATCCATTTTTATCACCTACTTGAATAGACCTGTAAGGTTCGTACGTTGGGTATAGATAACTTCCTGCTAGCTCAATAGTATATATAGTATTAAGTAAATAATTTAAATAGTAAATTAATTTATTTTTCATTACTCATACTCGGAAAGTAGGTCTGAAGTTGCGTGAAAAGCGGGTTGAAAGTAACCCTTTTCAGCCCTAGGGAGAATCGCTTTCAACTGACAACCGTCAAATTATTAAAAAAAACTAGGTCTATTTTCACATTTCTATTGAACCATGTTTCAACTTTCTATACAGCCAGCGCGATGTAAAATTGAAATAACGTAAAGTTTAAGTAGGTATTAATTAAAATAAAATTCACTCACTTTTTCTTAAGCTAATTCCTATTTATATTTTTTTATTTTCTTTAATTAATACTTAATAATTAAAGATAATATTTTTTTTAGGTCGCCTCAATGTAAATAAAAAATACTGGCTGAATAGCTAGCCAGCCAAAGAAAAAGAAATAGGTGGGAAAGTGTCAAGCGACTATCCGATCTTCACTCATTTTTGCTTTAGCTAATTCCTATTTTTATTTTGACTTTCCTTGCATTCGTAATGAAAAGCACAGTGTTATCCTCGGGAGAAAGACTTATTTAGTCCCTCGATCTATTAGCGCCCTCGCTACGCTCGGGCGCCAAACCCCGACTCGGGACTAAATAAGTTACTTTCACCCCTAGGATAACAATGTACTATTAAAAATAACAAGTATTAGAAATGAGGCAGGATATAATGACGGCCGCTTCGTTATAGAGCGATGCTTTTTAGGTTCGATTTGGACTTTGTGGGCTTTTTATTTCAGTTTTTAACGTTAATGGTTTTACTAAAAACCTTTATAACAAAGAAAACCACAGACTACAAACTATATTCGTTGTGAGTTAGGTACTATTTAATAGGCGTGAATTTCACTCATGTTTTTGTAGGTGTGACACTGAGGGTCATTAAAACCTAAATATTAGGATTTGAATTTTGAAATGCTAATTAAAATAACTGTAGGTATTTAAGATTTCGGAAGCACGGTAGCGACTAGAGAGTAGACAGATTCAAATAAAAATCTACCTACATGTAGGTAGGTATGTACTTACCTTATTTTTTTATTCAAAATTCATTTATTTTTTATTTTATTTATTTTCAACATAATTACAACACCATAACAGCCATTTGCTACTTAGAACATTAATAGAACACTTTTTAATCCGAGTGCATGTTTGCTGACTGTACGGTCATGTGAAACGAAACACCACTCCAGATGCAACTTACGACTTGCGAGTCTGACATTGAACGGCACATAACGCTATTATGGTGCATCTCTTTGTGCGAGTCACTCCTGAGTTAGGGAGTAAAAAATTGAATTGAGTTTAGGATTTTTTTGCGTCGCATTCCGTTATCGCAATATATGTACGTATAAAACTATTCGCGGACATCTCATACTGCATAAAGACTTAACGAAACATTAAGTAGGTAGGTATACCTATCATAACTATTCTTTGGTTTCTGTCTTTTAGTTGATTTTCAGTTTCATGCAAAATAAACTATTGTTGGGAGACTCGGCTTGGAGAGCGGCAACACTACGGGCAGCGCCATGACAGCGGTCGGCGCGTGAGACGGAACTACGGAAGTAGTCGCTGTGTGCAAGTCATTCCGTCGCATCGTCGTTCGTCGATAAGTGTCGTTATATTGGAAGTTTATCATTTCTGTCTGTTTTTATAATTTATTTGTAAATTGAAGAAGGCTTACCTAAAATCAGAATTGGGATTGTCTCACGGACCACAAGTATTGGCATTCTGACGAGACAATTTAATATTTGTGTAACTACCCGTTACTTATGGTTTGTCATTTTTATTGGTAAGTTTCAAGTGTGATTAAAATTATTTAAAAATAGTTCTTCGTGTCTATTTTCTGTGTGATTGTGTGATTCTTATTACGTTTTGAAGTACCTTTGTCGAGTTAAAAGATTGCGACAACGTCAACGGAGTTCGCGCGATCGAACGTCTTGTACGATGTAATCGCAGCAATACCTATTGTTGTCATTCATTTTCTGTGTCTGTGTAAATAAGTAGGTACTAAGCTACTTTCTCGATCTCTTTCTGCCGGTTAAATGTGTTTCTCCAGGAGTTTAAACGTTGATGCAAACATTGAGTGCGTGCGCCACGAGTGCAGGCGCCGCCGCGTCACTTAATTGCGACAACGTTGCCGTTGCTTCGTGTCGGGGCTAGCGGAGCGCCACGCGGCGCGTTGCTTGGCGCGCGACAGACTGGCGCCACTGCGATGGAGTTGCCTGGGAGCCGACTCAGGGCAGATCACCATGTCCCACAGTGACAATACTGCGTTTGAGGTGCTGGATATGCCTTTAAGAGCTAATGATCGCCGCCTATTGAGTAAGACGTATCCATTACTTACTAGATACCTACAATCACATCGGTCAATCGGTATTGACTGCCGATGCAAAATTCCATTAATTTCACACTACACTTTGAATGAATTGGTTAAGGTAACTAAATACTTATGTTGCATTGTAAGTTACCCGAAGGAAGAGTATCACTTATGTGACTCAAAGAGTAAGCTACCAAAGTAAAAAAAAGATGAAAACAAAACATTGAATGGATAAATTACATCTTAACAATTGTATTTCTAATAAACATGAAATGAATATTTGTGCCCATAGTAGACTTATTGTCTGTCTGTAATCTGTATGTACCCACCTGTATATTGTTGTCTTGGGATATTTTCTTTTGAATGAATTTCATCACAGATTTATAAAGCTGTGTACACATGAGTGTTGCTTTTAATGGTATGGGAACATCCATGTTAAATATATGTAGGTAGCATGGAAATCATCAAGTTTGTGTCTCCTATATTTCTTGTACCTAAGCATTTTATTGAGAAAAGGAGCAGATATGAGCTAATAAGTTAATTCTAATAATAATTAGCAACTTATGTTTTTATTCATTGAAGGAATATTTTGATGACTGATACTGATATTTTGACTGAGCTTGACTCTTGTGATGAAATAATTTTTGATGAATTACATGTTAAGTTTATGTAATCAGAAATGTGAATCTGATACCTACATGTGAATTTAATGTTAAGTTTATGTAATCCGAAATGTGAATCTGATATCTAGATGTGAATTTAATGTTAATTTTATGTAACGTGAATCCGATATCTAGATGTAAATCTAATGTTAAGCCTCTATTCTTCTGAGTGTTAAGCTTAATGTTCATCTGATGTATTTAAAAACATTAATCTGAGTAATGTAATGTTGTTGAACTGAAATGTAGTTATGTAGATGCCTAGTAATTTAATTACTAGTGCGTCCTAATATTTTTGGAACACCTGTAAAAGATAGCTAAGTCTTAAGCTCACTGTAACAATGTATAAGACTCTGTTGTGCTATGTACACTTAGTAAGCAATAAATACTTGAATACTTTATGAGAAACGGTCAGGTTAGGCCGAGCTCAAGAAAGATCGAAGAACTTGTGAAATTACTTTAGCTTACTAAAGTTATGCAATTGTCAGTTCTACGAATTGCAGTTTACTCTTAGGATGGATATCTGAACCGAATGCTGGAATTAGTGTCTGAAAGGAGTTCGACGTGGGACTCCAGTATGCACACGCCCGTACTGCCACGGACGTGCTGCTGCACCGCTACGCTATAGTGCGCTGGTACAAGTTGAGGCTGTGTGTTGTGTCTTGTGGGTGACATTACCGCGCCACCGTTCATCGTCGCTGTACAGATCGCGTCACAGCACGCCGTTGCGTCTGTGTCGGCGAAGTGTCACCGTCACCGCACTGTTTTGCATTTTGACTGTATGGCACTGAGGTCACCTTGAAGCCAACCTACGAGTGGGTCGCTACGTTCGACGGTGATGACGATGATGATGAGGATAGCGATGACGATGAAGATGGAGATGATGATGAGGATGAAGATGATGATGATGGTTGTGGAATTCTTCGTTGAGCGAAGTGTTACTGGGCACCGGATCTCTGCCCAGGGTTGAAACCTTTTCGTTATGCGAAGAGTCGCTGTGGTAACTGATCACTACCCAGTGTGTGAAAGCTTTTCGGTAATGGCCTAGGCCGAAGAGTCGCTGAGTGCGACTGTGAGAGTGTGCGACCGTGCAACGAAGAGACTCTCACAGTGCGGCTCAGTGTTGATTATTTTGCATGTGGTTGTGGATGTAGACGTAGATCTTGGGTTTATTTTGGTGTTGGTAATTCGTGTGACGAATATTAATTTGGATGAATATAACTGAAACTAACCTAACTGTGTACCTAAAACCTTGTCACTTTTGTTGTATCTGCGAATGTTGTTTAAATTTTGTTGCATCGCTATGACGAAATTGGATGCAGTCTGGAGACCCTTGTTAACCGATCTGTTACATGTACTGGATGTGCGAGACGAGTCTGATAAGACCTTATCAGATTGATCCTGACGAGGACGTCAGGGTGTCAGGAGAGGCCGTGTTGGGAGACTCGGCTTGGAGAGCGGCAACACTACGGGCAGCGCCATGACAGCGGTCGGCGCGTGAGACGGAACTACGGAAGTAGTCGCTGTGTGCAAGTCATTCCGTCGCATCGTCGTTCGTCGAGAAGTGTCGTTATATTGGAAGTTTATCATTTCTGTCTGTTTTTATAATTTATTTGTAAATTGAAGAAGGCTTACCTAAAACTATCTTAATCTCTCTCTTCTACTTCGCAGTAGTACCTACCTAAGTGACTTACTTTTCTGTTATTTATACAAACCATCAATCATCTTTGGTTGTTTTGACATTATTTTTAGGCAAATCCTACTAATATTATAAACGCGAAAGTTTGTAAAAATGTATGGACGGATGGATGGATGAATGGATGGATGGATGTTTGTTACTCTTTCACGCAAAAACTACTGAATGGATTTAAATGAAACTTTACAATAATATAGCTTATACAACAGATTAACACATAGGGTAACTTTTATCCCGGAATTCCCGCGGGAACTCTGAAATTAACGCGGGTGAAACCGCGGGGCACAGCTAGTGATATTATATTAGGCTGTACGGCCAGTTTGGTACGATAAGTAAATGTATTATAGTAGTAATCTGGGGGCACGGCAATGCCCCCGCCAAGTCGAGCAACAAAAGCGGCACGGCCGTACTATCCTTTTCTCGAAGCAATTCAGGCCATTTTCGACCCCCTATAACTTCGTTGTGGATAAAACTAGAAGCCTGAATTTTTAGTAAACAAGCAGGTATTGTATAAAGACGGTATAATTTAAATTTCATTCGATTTGAACCAGTAGTTTAAGAATTATAACTAGTCAAAGTTTCTTAATTTTGTAGGTCACTCACTCACTCACTCACTCACTGACCGATCATCAAAATTCTAAGGCACTTCTAGTAGACATAGAAGTTTGAAATTTAGAATACAATTAGTGTTTATTGTATAAATCAAGGAAAAATTAAAATATTTAGCAATTTCGGTCCAGTTTTCTAGATACACTAACTGCATAAATAACTTTGTAATCCCATATAAATGTATGGAATTACAAAGTTATATATGCAGTTATATGTACCAACTGCACAAATAACTTTGTAATCCCATATAAATATATGAGACTAGCTGTTCCCCGCGGTTTCACCCGCGTTAATTTCGGAGATCCCGCGGGAATTCAGAGATGCAAAGTAGTTAGTACCCTATATCCCTAGGTTTTCTTTACCCCTGACAACGTGCATGCAAAATTTCATGAGATTTCACCAGCGTTAATTTCGGAGATCCTTCGGGAATTCCGAGATAAAATTACCCTAATCTGAATGCTCCAACGATTTTCATGAAATTTTGTATACAGGGGATTTCGGGGGCCATAAATCGATCTAGCTAGGATTCATTTCTGGAATTCCCGCGCGAACTCTGATATCAACGCGGGTGAATTAATTATTGCATACTACACGTTGTCAAGGGTACAGGAAAGGTCATAGGGTAGTACTTTTATCTCAGAATACCCGCGGGATCTCCGAAATTAACGTGGGTTAAACCGCGGGGAACAGCTATTTAAGCCGTTGCCCAGATATTAATAAATAATAATAATAAGTGTAGCTATAGTTACCTACCTAGATATAAAGTGTAGATACATAGTTACCTAGACATAATTATGTTCAAAGGTACAATGGTCAACGGAATGAAAAAGCAAGAATGGGGCATGTGTTTATATATATTATAAAGTTGTACCAAAATCTTTCAAGTTATTAAAGTAGACTAAATTGCTCAAAGGAGGAAGACCATTTACAAAAAGAAATGAGATCCCATCAAAAACAAACTTGTAAAAAAGTTCAAGTCTCGCAACTCACTTCTTCTACAGTAAAAAGTTGTGAGATCAATGTAATACCAAGTCGGTTAATTTATTCAGTGCCTACTTAAGGGTCCTTCTGTCTAAAGTTATCATGTTATAAGCTAATCTAATAACATTTTATAGTGACCATATCAAATTTAAAAACCTTTTATGTTTTAAATAGATTGATTGGCTTGGCGATCACGTGAAAACGCAATGTATCTCACAAGTAATACATATTATAATTAAATTAGATTGTTTAGAACCATAATTATGTATTACATGTGAGATATATTGTGTTTTCACGTGATCGCCAAGCCAATCAATCTATTTAAAACATAAAAGGTTTTTAAATTTGATATGGTCACTATAAAATGTTATTAGATATAGGTAGGCACTGAATAAATTAACCGACTTGGTATTACATTGATCTCACAACTTTTTACTGTAGAAGAAGTGAGTTGCGAGACTTGAACTTTTTTACAAGTTTGTTTTTGATGGGATATAATATAGCCGGTTGGAGGTTGGTCGAGGCGCGATCACGCGTACAGGATGTCGTAGTGGTAAGCTCCATACTTTGACAGTATTAATAGAATTTTGATGGAAAAAAGACGACCTTACACATACGAAGAAATCAGAACGGTATTTGGTGAACAAAGATTGAAGCTTTGAAGCTCACCACTCTTTGATAACCCTAGATATTGACTCGGTCAACATGTTTGCCATAATCTTCTGTTAAATTTCTCTCGCTTATTTACTTAGGTACTCATGGTATAAGTAGCAGGGATGTTGCGAATATTCACATCCGCATCCGCAAATGCGGAGCTTCCGCATAGATTTAGACATCGGCATCCGCGGATGTGAAAAAATCGGGATCCGCAAAATTCCTGGTAGGATTCAAAATTCAAAATTCAAAATTCAAAAGCTATTTATTACTTAGGATTGGTTACAATCACTTGTAATCGTCAGCAGATTCTTAGAACTATAAATTAAATTAAATTACCGTCAGTTCGGAATAAGTCCTCTGCTGAGAAGAACTGACAAGAAACTCAGCAGCGCTGTCTTTTAATTAACATACTTATAAACTAGGAAAACAAAAAATAGGAATTGGATAGAGCAATTCATTCCCAAACGTCTGTATCATTTAAATAGTCTACTACACTATAATATGCTTTATCGCATAATCTGTGTTTAATAAGTTTCTTGAATTTATTAATTGACAAATTAATTACATCGTTTGGGAGTTTGTTGTAAAAGTGTATACATTGTCCTTTAAATGACTTAGAAATTTTATGGAGCCTAGTCTTAGGCACAGCGAGTTTATCTTTATTTCTTAAGTTTAGATTATGTAAATCACTGTTTTTCTTAAAGTTGCCTAAATTTTTGTGAACATATAATAAATTCTCGTATATGTACTGAGAATGTACAGTCATTATTTTAAACTCGCTGAATTTAGTTCTTAGTGAATCTCGAGGGCCTAACTTATAGATTGCGCGAATAGCTCGCTTCTGCAACACAAATATAGACTCGATATCCGCGGCACTACCCCACAGCAGTATGCCGTATGACATAATGCTGTGGAAATAACTAAAATAAACTAAACGCGCGGTATTAATATCAGTAAGGTGACGGATTTTCTTAACAGCATAAGCCGCCGAGCTTAATCTACCTGATAACTTTTTTATATGTGGGCCCCATTGTAATTTTGCATCTAATGTTATACCTAGAAAGACAGTTTCATCGACCATTTCCAAATCCTCATTATTGATCAGTACTCTGGTTTTTACTTGTTTAACATTTTTTGTCACAAATCTTACACATTTGGTTTTATTACGGTTTAGTAATAAGTTATTAGCATTAAACCAATGTACTATTTTGGAGAGAGCATTGTTCACATCGTCTACAGCCGATTGCTGTCTATTAACCTTAAACACTAAAGATGTATCATCTGCAAACAATACTATCTCATGGTTGTCCCTCACTAGATAAGGTAAGTCATTTATATAAACAAGGAACAGGAATGGTCCTAATATAGATCCTTGGGGTACTCCCATTACAACGGCAGAACCATGTGATCGTTTTCCGTTGACATCAACCCTTTGGATCCTATCACTCAAGTACGAAGTAAGAAGATCCAAAGCTACACCTCGTATTCCGTAATAGTGTAGTTTCCTGACCAAAGTTGTATGCTCAACACAATCAAAGGCCTTGGATAAATCACAAAACACTCCATAAGCATCACGTGACTCCTCCCAGGCTTCAAAAATATTTTCGATTAATTTAATTCCTGCATCAGTTGTAGAGCGACCACGAGTAAAACCGAACTGTTTATGATGCAGCAAGTCGTTTTTATTAAAGTATGTGAGTAGTTGGCTAAGTATAAGCTTTTCAAATATTTTACTAAATGTGGGTAGTACTGAAATTGGTCTAAAGTTAGTAGGGTCTGTTGTACTACCTGCTTTAAACAATGGTGTTATTTTACTATATTTCATTTGGTCAGGAAACACACCACAGTCTATACATTTATTAAATATATCAACTAAATCTAGTGCAATAATATCAATTAATGAACTTATAATAGTAACAGAGATCCCCCACAGATCAGCTGTTTTTTTAAGATTTATTGTCTTAAACACCTTGAAGATATCATATACACTTACATGGCTAAAACTGAATTCACTAGAACATTCTGGAACATTTTCCTTAAGAAGTGACTCTGCAACGGGGGTAGAAGAGCCTAAAGTGCTGGTTAAAGAAACGGGTATTTTAGCGAAGAAGCTTTCAAACTCATTCGCGACTTCCAAATCTGACTGAATGATTTTACCATTAACACATAGCTTAAAGTTAGTGTCACCGGATTTAGCTTTACCAGTTTCTTCATTAATTACTTTCCATGTGGCTTTAACTTTATCATTACTATTTTTGATCTTTGAACTAATAAAATGGGACTTAGACAACATGCAAACTGTTTTGAAAATTTTTGAATATGATTTTACATACTCTTTAAACTCTTCACTATGATTGAACTGCCTTTCATAGTATAACCCATATAACACTTGCCTACTTTTGTGTATTCCTACTGTTGCCCATTCGCTAAAGGCAGGACTGTTGGTAACTGTGATCACTTTGGAACTAAATATTGAGCTATAATGACGGTGAAACGTTTGAAAGAAAGAATTATATAAGGAATTAGGATCCGAGTTTGACTGTGTAAAAGATAAGTTATTAATCAATTCTGCCCGCATTCGCTCCAAGCGATCAGTGGTTACCGGCACATAATTAATTTTCCTTTTAGTTACATGGTTTTTTATTATTTCAAAATTTATTAACTGACCGGAGTGGTCAGAGTCTAATTTGTTAATAATATTCTTGTGTTTGGGAACTACATCACTATAAATATTATCCAAACAGGTTGACGTAGTAGTGCATATCCTAGTAGGCTCCATAAATAAATGTAAAAGATTGTGAGATTTGAATAAATTTAGAATATTACAAGACAAGGATGTTTTTTCTAGAATGTTAATATTAAAATCTCCACAAACAAACAACTTCTTACCAGTATTACTTAACTTGCACAAAACAACATCCATAATTTCTGAAAAATAGGAGTAATCGCCAGAAGGAGGTCTATATACACAAACAACAATGAATTGCTCTAATTGTACACAGGCAAGCTCAATTACACATTCTACAGAGAGAGATACAATATCCTTCCTTTCTTTAAATTTAAGGTGTCTATTTATAAAAATTAACGACCCCCCATGTATTGCATTCACTCTGCAGAATGAGCTACCGATACTGTGATTACTGAAATTAAACATGAGCTGATGCCCCCTTAACCAGTGTTCTGTAATACACATAATACTAATACTCTCCGAATTCATGAATAATTCCAGCTCCAGCTGCTTGCCTGCTGTCAAACAATATATATTTTGATGCACCAGGTTAATACAATGAACATTTGAAGTATGCTTTTTCTTTGGACTCCCTTTCAAACAATAATAATCATTTGTCATGTCAGATAACTTAATTAGATTAGTGCCAGAGGTCATCTCTATTGTCTTATTATTTAATTTAAATTATTTTGAATTAATTGTGATGTCAATAAATTATCATCATATTGTATGTCAGAATTAGATGTCAATGAAATATCATTTTGTATGTCAAAATTGTTAGTAGTTAATTGTATGTCAAAATTATTAATATTCATAATGTCATTGTTACCAATGTCTTGTAACTGCTCAATAGAAGCAGAATAATTACTAGCCAAGTTTTTGGCTAAGATTTCAAAATAATATGATAGCGCAACTGCTACCTGTCGCTTAAAACTATGAGAAAGGTAATAACTACCTTTTGTCAAATAATTATATTTATTACTAACAAAAGTGTTAGTGTCAATTATATGGAACTTATCCTTGTATTTTGAAATAGTGTATAGATATTCATTAAGCTTATATCTAATATTATTTTCTGCTTCTGGCAACGTCCTACAGTATGGGAATGTAAACAAAATTACCTTTTTTAAGTTGGAACTTAACAAATAATTACAATATTTAATAAGGTCTTTTTTGCCCACATTTCCCCTATTTTGAACAAAAATAATTAAATTTGTGTAAGCTTTGAGATTACATTTTAATGTTTTATTCATTATGACATCAAAACATGCTGACGGTGAACAATTATTAAAAATAGAATGTCCCTTGAATTGAGAGTTTAGTATTGAGCCCATATTTCTCCCAATGTCATCGCTGAACATAATAGTTTTTTGCAAAGAATTTAAAGACTGCTGAGAACAGGCATTCAAGCCGTCCTGCATTGAAATAGTAGGTTTGGAAGAGGGTTCACTCGTCTGCTGTGAATCACTAGAGCAAACACAACTAAATGAATTATTATTAACTTTTGAGTTAATGTGTTCTGTATTACAGTTTGATGATTTTAAAAGGTTTTTCACTGCATTAGAGTACTCCCTGATCACCTGTTGAGAAGTTTCATATTTTTTATTGATGGATGTTAAAGAGTCTGTAAGTTGCTGAATCTTTAATTGTAGTTTTTGTGTGTCAGCTTCATGCTGTAACCTACTATTTTGTAATTTATTGGTACATATTTCTAAATCGTCTAATAAAGTTATTTTTTCTTACTTGCCTTTGCATACAAGGATACAGATTTATGACTTTTTATTAATTTTTGAGTTTTCTTAATGTACCTGTTTATTTTTATATATTTTATTATATTTTATTATAACGATTATTATTATGTAGTACATAATATATTTGGTTAATGCCTAGGTATTTGCTATAATGCTAAAAGCACTCGGCCTTTAAATAATAATCAAAACGACGTTATACACGTCTGACGGTGTATCCGCTTCGGATTCTGATTTACAGAGTTTTTATTATTTATTATAGGAGTTTCCCGGGGGCATTCTGAAATTCGTAAGGACGAAAAATTCGATCAGGATCGTATCATATCTAAAGTTATGGGTAAAAGAAAAGCTGACCGGCTGGCAATAGTTTTTGAGACCTTGAGGGACCTATACAACAACGCACAACGCGACGGCAGTAAAGTAGAGGGCAAAGTTTGTTTGCTAACGGTAGGTATAGTGGGACTGCTGCTGCTCTGTCCACCAGGCAGAACTGCTAGCGATTTTGGAAGCAGTAGAAATAACGACGGGGTTGAAAAAACGAATGTTTGCTTATATAATATAATATACATAATTAAGATAGCAGAATAAAGATGCAGTATAGGCAGTATAATAGCGGATCTCATCTCGCTACAATCTCACCTTGTCTTTGGGATCATACAAAATAAGTCAAAGGGCACCCATCATTGGGCGACGGCATGCTGAGAAAAAAGAAGAATTTTCATTAAAAATCCATCAAAGAGTTATAGCTAAATTCGATAGAACACTACTTAGTAACTAATCTCTCCCAGACATTTCACGACTTTCGACAATGTCAACAAACTCATAGACAAACTTTTCCAATAGCGTTATGCAAACCCCAGTTACAATACTTTGAAAGCGATTTATAATCATTGCAAAAGTAAAGTCTAGACATGGCCTGATAGGTTATTATTTCAAAAATAATTAAAAATATAAAATTGAACACCATCAAAAGTAGGTACCTAACTACCTACTAGTAAAAAAATATAATTATATTATAATCTTAATATATATAAATCACGTGTCACGTTGTTTGTCCGCGATGGACTCTGAAACTACTGAACCGATCATGATGAAATTTCGTCACTATGTTTTATTTGGTCCAACTTAAGAGATAGGATAGTTTTTATCCCGGAATTCCCGCGGGATTACCGCAGGTGAAATCGCGGGGGACAGCTAGTCTTTATAAAAAAATGAATTGCTGTTCGTTTGTCTCGCTGAATCTCGAGAATGGCTGGACCGATTTGGCTAATTTTGATCTTGAAATATTTGTGGAAGTTCAGGGAAGGTTTAAAAAGTAAAGCAGAAACTTACGCGGATAAAACCGCGGGGCACAGCTAATAAACGGTGTTCCATATCTTTGGTAGAGACGATCATTTATTAAAAAAATTAAACAAAAGATATAAAACACCATTTAAATTCAAATATTTAATGACTTTTTTATAAATAATGTTGACAGATGTGTTTCAATATAACTTTACAATTTCATTATAATGAAACGCAACGAACCAATTCTAATTAAAACCATCTATGACAAAATCATCTCAAAAGTTTTACTCTATAGGACTCTACTCAAAAGTGAAAACCTTTGAACCATGTTAATTAACCTGAATTTGATTTGGAAACTTCTGGAAGGATATACCACAGATAATATAATACTATACTAGTACTACCTACATGTTTTCCTCCGTGTGAACGCTAGAGCCTAGAAGTTATTTTAGAAACAATGGACCGTGTCGCTTCTGCTTGTTCCCAAACCAAATTTTCATGCAAATATTTGAGGCGATTTTACCGTGATCGTGACTTGTTTTCGTTTTTTTTTACCTACATAAAAACCTACTCGAACTTTGCAGCTATAAAAAAAGAGGTGACTCTTAGTTTAACGGTTGTCAATACATACAACCGGAAAATGCAGTCTCAATAAGTAACTACCTATTAATTTTAATGGATCGTTAAGCGATTTATTAATGTTGTGCGTTCCATTTTACTAAACTGCCGCTTTTTTTAAATGTTGCTAACGGTTGGTGTTACTAATTTTATTAATAGTCGGTGAACAACACTATGATTAACCAGCTGGCATGTGGATGAACGTTTCGCATTGGTAATGATAGCATCCACGTGTGGTTCAAAGAAAATGGAATGTTGCCTCACCGTTATCACAGATAATATAATACTCCGTTATGCGTATAGTTGACTGAAGTCATGGATCCTATAATGTTCTTATATTTCCGGATTACCATCCCATCGCAAGTGTTGATTAACATAATATATTTTAACTGGGTTATTCAGAAATAGACTGCTCAGTCGAAAAGGCATCAAAGTATCCATTGACAACGAATAACTAAACAAAAACTTCTGGTGAGTAACTAAACAAAAAGGTCAGTCTTTAAGCAGTCTTTGAACAAAGATTTAAAAAAAAAAAAAAAAATTCAGTATTCATTCATCATATTATAATTAAAAAGTAGTCAGGTATGTAATAAATACACAATAGGTAGTCAACATTTTATTACTTTCAGTTGGTTTAAGTTACGTAAGTATGTAGTAGGTATTCTTGTTATCAAAAGCAAAATCTAGCTTTAAAACAGAGGTAACTAGATTAACTAGAACCTACCTAACAAACTGGTAACTGCCAACATAAATTTAATAATATCTATAGATTATGTATAATTGTATATGCGTCCTTCAAATTGAATTACGTTGTCCAGCCAATGAGGTCACATTCGCTTTTCTCAATAATATAACTGGCAAAATGAAATGACAACATTAACTAGAAGCAAACAGTTGGTAATAATTGTCATTAATTGTCATAAATAAGTGTCATTTACGGACCAGTGTGATGTTGCTCAGTAGTACACTGTCTAAATTACCAGTTCCGAAATAAAAATCAAATTAACCAATCAGGACTATTATGAAATATTATTAGTTATTACTGGTTAGACTGGCTTAGTATATAGCGGTTCTCAATATGCAAAATATTAATGAAAATTACAACAATTTCCTTTTATTTGAATGTCAGCGGTATTGATGTCTTGCGCCGCCATTTTCCTTCAGACATCATTGTTTGGATTTATTCGTTGCCCCGTTAAAATGAATGGAAGCTTGACATTTCATCTCAATGTTAAACGAGCAATACGTATAAAAGAGGCTTTGCCCGAGAGCAAAATTTAATATTCTCATAGGTTGATATAACTTAGCGGGTGTAATGACTTAATCTTAACAAATGAGAACTGCGTCCCTTATCAATTCTGAGATACCATTGTCTTTGCGTACAAAGGGGCCTAATTCTATCTTATTATTCCACTATGCTTTCGGATAGCGAAATAAAAAATATATATATACAAGAAATGATTTCGCTGTAATAATATAAGATTTTCGGAACAAGTGGCCACAAAAAGCGTAATGCTTAGTAAGATTGCTACGTCGTATTTCTTTGGAGCACGACTCTTAATTTGATGAGGAGAATGTAAAAACGGCATTAGGTTAGACGGAGGACGGCAGAGGCGGGTGGTGCGGTGCTAAGGCGGCGGGAGGAAGGGGCAAAGGGAGGACGACCACAATTTATATTGCTCTAGATGAGATATGGTATGACAGAATCGTAAAATAGGGGGAAAGGAGAAATAAAATGTATTTAAATAATTAATTTTTTTAGGCACTCTTGGTGCTAAGTAAGCTGCAAATTGCAATCGAGACGAATCAACAACGCTGGATAGATGGCGTTGTTCATTTTCCATACAAAAAAACGCTTTGACATTACGACGATATCGAAACAGTTATTCTTCTGAGTATCGAAAGGACGAGAGCGAAAAATTCGTGCCCCGGGGACAGAAGCCGAGTACCTACATCGTATTCGTGCACTTGAGTGCGTGTCATCGAAGGTGATTTTGCGCCATTCTACGTAAACATCAATTGATTTTATGCTTTAATTGTGAATGAACTCTATGTATAATTTATTAAATTGTAACTCTATATGTACCTACTTATGTCACACAATTCTAGAATGTACCCTATATCAGCTACTATCTCCCGCGGCTTCCCGGGATTACCCGGGGTAATTTTGGAGTTCCCGCGAGAATTCCAGGATAAAGTATACGTATAAACCTTCCTCTTGAATCACTCTTTTTAAAAAAACGCATCAAAATCCGAAGTGTAGTTTTAAAGATCTAAGCATATGTACATAGGGACAGACAGACAGCAGAAAGCGACTTTGTGTAATACTCGGTATATAGTGATGATAATAATTATGTATATGTATATACTCCTTATAATGTGCTGGACTCGTACAATAATTGATCCTGATTCATGAATGATTTCAAAATCAAAGTAAACTATGTGTCGACTAAGTTAGAGCGGAATACTTGGAATGTAGGTAGTTGCAATCTCTGTCACTAATACAGTCCATCGTTAGCATCAAAGTGCCTTTGAGATATCAAAATATAATAACTAGTATAAAGCTCTTACAAATTCATCCGTAACAAACTGCTAAAATGCTGCTAAAATCCGATATAAATTCATTAAGTATGATTTATATTTTATACTGTAAATACTCGCCATGCACTAATCATCAACTGCGAAATGCGAATAGATTGTGTTTATGACTTTTTAAAAATTAAGAAATCATGGACTTAAAATATGATACCCATTACCCTTAACTTATTCCGTCATTTTTATCAATCCTTCAATTACTTACTAAGTTTTTTAGCCTATCCGTTGTTAGCCGTATACCCTTTTAAACAAAAAAAGAATTTTCCAAATCGGTCCAACCGTCTTCGAGTAATCAGTGAACATTTTTGGAAGTCGGTTAAAAATAGCAATGAAATGCAAAGCTGTGTATATTTATTTTTCTATGCCTGACTTCCTACATGTATATTTTCGCATGTAGTGATAAAAAAATCGAGTCGAGGGACTCTATGAGTACTTTTAAAATAAAATCAAGGCTGAAGCTTAAAACCGATATCTACGAGAGGCTTTAATTTAGGCTGGAATTTTCAGTCACTGACCCGTAATGCATTACCACCGCTATCAACATTATAATTGCTAATTTCGACTAAGGCGACGACCTCCACACTCCACTCTGAAAGTGAACGATGTTTACGATAAAGGTTTATTTTATTTTACTTTTGTTTTTTTATTTATTTATTTATTCAAAAAAAAGGTACAGAAATTGTGATTTTCATGTCACTAAACTTACATAAGTTTGTCGTGACATTACAGAGTCGCCGAGATAGTAGGTATACACAGTGCCCTCTGGAGGAATAACACCTGTAGTAGATATAGCTTTTAGGACTTTATATCAGACGGCTATTTACAGAAACAAATTTAATCTGTTGGCTTAACAACAGTTTAAAAAAGGTAGAGAAATAATTATGATAATCATAGATACCTAATACCGACGAAATTTTATCAAAGTTCAATAAAAAAATGACAATCTAATGACGAGTGAAATACGAATTTTCATATTGACATCGGAAAAGCGTGGAATTATCGGAAAAGCCACTTTACGTGTTCGTAGTTAAATTGCTGGGGCATGTACCTACTTGAAGAGGGGCATTAAACGTCGATAGATATGCGTCGCGACACGTGACGTGGAAGTGGGATTCAGATGCTCTCCGCGGGGCTTGATACTGGCAGTTGGCGTTAGAGTGACACTACTTTAGAACCAGTCAAAAAAGGAAAATTTTCGAATTATTGTATAAAACAGTCCGCAGAGTTTTTTGGGTAGAGATTTTCATTTATTTTTTCTTCTTTAATGACATGTTAATACTCCATTGGAATATAAATGATGCCTCGTGATATCTTTTCCTTCTTCCTTTTTGCAGTATTTAAATTTTTTTGCAAAATTACAGTGAAACAGAACAGAGACATATTTTTGTAACTCGACGCTGACCTTTTCGAAAATCCATAATAAAAATAAGCGTACGTAAGCTACGGAGTTAAATAATACATTGGCGAGCAATAGTTTCATTCATAATTCCGTTCACAATGAAGGCACACCACTATTATAGATGGGCATTCAAATGGAGGCGTTTACGGGCTTATACCGGGTTTGAACTCAAGCATCGGGTTTAAACGGGATTGGTTGCATCTATACGACAACCCGATTGGCGCAATGGTCACCATGCCTGCCCGCTAATCAAGAGGTTCCGGGTTCGATTCCCGGTGGGGGTGGACTTTGTGTGATGAACACAGGGTTCCATTTTCCAGTCTGGGTGTCTATATTTATATCTATAGTATAATATATATTTAATAATATGTGTAGTATATACCACGTTAGCTTGGTTTCCACGACACAAGCTTATAGCTTAGTGTGGGATCAAGTAGATCTGTGTGTTGTGAAGTGAATTATTATTATTATTATCATTATACACACAACTAATCGATTTGTGATACTTTTAGCCTGAGTTGAAATGGATTCCACTGCTTGCGTTTACTGTCGTTTTTATATTATACTGTAATATAACTAAGTAACCTTGGAGTTTACTTAGAATTTATTGATTATCGACTTTGTCTTTCCTGTCTTGCGAATAAATTCAAAATTCAATGCTTTTTGTACAATGGACAATTTATTATAAAGTAAACTACCTTCTTTACCGATAGGAGATAAATAAAAGGTGATCAGGACGCGGACGGTCTCATGTTCCCGACTCTACAATAATGTACGAAAAGGCAATCCCTACTAATATTATAAATGCGTAAACTTCACTCTGTCTGTCTGTCTGTCTGTTACGCTTTCATGCCTTAACGGCTCAACCGATCACCATGAAATTTTGCATACACGTTTTCATAGGGTAGGTACTCTTATCTCGGAATTCCCGCGAAATCTCCGAAATTAACGCGGGTAAAACCGCGGGGGACAGCTACTATGTAAATAAAGATATAATATCATGCTTTAAGCATTTTCTAGTCTCTCACAACAAACATTACAAAAGGGTCCAACTCGAAAAGTTGGGGACGTGGGTTTGACGAAGGGGCCTACTACCATCTCTTAATATAATTAATACTATTACTTAATGTATTGATGTCCAAAAACTCAAGGTGTTCCTTGCAAATATAGTATCTACCTATATAAAAAAGGCCATAAGAACGAAAGAAAAAGAAATAACACGAATAAAGTCTGCAGTAGATACTCGAATTTTGTTGATACACAGTCAGCGATGCAAAAAGTTCTTATAAGAACTTTTACAAGATTATTACACTATAGTGTAATAATCTAGTGCTTGTAATAATACTATTAAAATTAAATCTGTGTTATTGTAACCTCGAAAATAGAAACGGAATAAATAAAAAGAGATGGTGGTAGGCCCCAAATATAAGGCTCTACTTACCCTCGTTACGGAGGAATGTCCATAACAACGGCCTTATTAGAAGAATTTACAGCGGCAAAGTATTACATAGGTAAACAAACTTTGTCAAAGTGTCATAGCAGGTGCTGTGTCTTGCTGGTATTAAGTGATATTGTGCATTTAATTTATATGCCGTAGCCCGTAAAGTTTGGTGTCTTCGGCAACTTGAAATTAAAGTACTAGATAATTAATAAATATACGAGCTTCGTAATTTTCATGTTGCTGCTGCCAAAATTCTAAAAGAAAGATCATGTACGCCAGCAAAACCCTTTTGAATACATTGTTAATACATGTCGATAGTTTATAAAAACCTACGTGGTTTAGTTTTCAATGTCGGAGTATCCTCGAAGTCCAAGGATCCTCCATGTCGAAGTCTGTGTTCCGGGATAAAGTGTATACCTACTCAAGACTTTTCTGTTTTCAATGAGAGGAAATATTTATAGAATCGTTTCGGCACCGGTTCAGAACAAACAAATAATAATTTTCTCTTTATAATACTAATAATGTACATATATGTCAGTATAGATTAGGTAATTATGACGTTTATTTCTAAATAATCAACGATTTTAAACTCACGTCTTTTTCACATAGTAAAATAAATATTTATCTACATAGTTAAACTCATGAGATAAAAATCATGATAGCTATACGTCTATGTCTACCTTGCATGGCTTAATATAGTATTATAACCATTGGTATTTATTTCATTTCATTTCAAATATTTTTTCTACTTCAATGATTATAACAAATAATATAATGTTGGACGAGAAGTTTCATTTATTGGAAATCGATAACTTGGGAATATTAATAACAGATGCTCAAACTTATTCAAAACACGTAGCAGCCGTTTCTTAATATTTCAACCACATACCTATACTACGCAGTTAATGAACCTATTGCTTTGCAATGCACGATTGTTTTAATATTTAATATCTGGGTATTTATATTGTTGTTGGCGTTATTACATTTTTTTTTCATTTAATAGGTATTTTAGTAATAGTAGATACCTACCTAGTATTAGTTTTTTAAACACAGGAATAGCAAAGTTACAAAGACTACCAAGTTAAGGCTAAAAATGAATAGAAACTTTTAACAATGGATATATTTTTTAAACATCCATGCTTTTAATTTTTAAGTAATGAAATGTGCCGCGAGCAGATTTATTTTTAAACAAAAGCAGAGTTTTGGTATTTATACTGAAAAAGATTAATCAAAATTAATATTATCTTATATACCTATATATTAAAATAATGTAGTGGTGTCAATCTATTTTTAAAGATAACGTCTAAGCATAAAGGTTATGACCTCGCTCAAGAGCACCTATTCTAATAACCATGATATCATAAGGATTGCTGTTGTAATATTCATATATAAAATTACTTATACAATCTGTCTTATGAATAGTTATTATATATAGAGTAACACATACGTTATCGCAAAGATATAGACAAGCGAAAAATTTTTAGTAATTAGAATTTCTTACACAGCTAGGTACCTACCCACGTTGATTTTAAAAGCATTTCATCAACAATTGGTAGTACATAAAATTTATCTAATTATTGAATGAGATTATTATCTATATCTTACAATCTAGAAAACAATTCGCTCGCTGTTGAATCAATTAAAAAGCGGAACCAGTAGATCGTCGATCTTCAAGTTTTTTTTTTTTTTATTGTTGAGCATAATAAAATTGTTATGAGCATCGCTGTCTATTAAGAAGACATGCTAGAAATATCTCTTGAAGATGCGTGTGGCCACTGTGTACGACTCTATAAAATTTCTAGAACTACTATAGTTATTGCCGCCTGGAAGAAATTGCATTTCTCATGCCTTATTAGACGGCAATTTCATATAAAATTTTTAAATTTCATGTACGACTCCACCAGTGATAAAAGGAAGTTTGTTTGTATACGTATGCTTTATTGAACACAAATTGCTGACATTAAAATAAACACAACGAATTTATGTTCGAACGTGGACTTATCCCGCCAGGCGGTTTCTTCCAGTAAACACAGCGACCGCGCCTGTGAACACACACAATGTTTGGCATCTTTACCTAATGTGTTAGTGTGATGTGATTTTGTGACAATAATTTCGATTTGATTTGATAACATACATAATATTATTTGTAGCTATTGTAGCTCTATACCTACCTGTTTATGAACAGGACGCAACGAAATATAGGTAGACAGGTATATATACTTACAGCAATATATTATTAGGTTTTATTTGATCTTTATCTTCCTAATTGTAAGTTGATTTGCACAATATGCAAAAACTTAATTTAAAACTATGATACAAAAATGTATCCTTGTTCTTTATTATACACTTCCTTAAACAGCTATATTTCCTTCCTTTACTTATTGCATTAAAACAATCACATTGTCTGTAAATATTCGCAATATTTTGAGGTGTATAGGTACATTACCTCTATAAAATATGAAAAGATTGAATTAAAAACAATTTACCCCAAACTGAGTTAACCGAATGCGTGTCTTTTATACACACATCAAAAGTGTCTAGGGATCAAGAACATTTTTTGCTATAAAACGAAACTCATTTAATTTAAATCTAATTTAATCTTCTGGACTGGCCGCCTACCTTATTTCCCATATCTAAAATAACAACTCATCCCCACATTTTAAATAAATTAAGAAAAATTTCATTTTTTGTAAGTTGTGAGAAATTGAACCAATTCCAAGTCGACAATAAAATAGCAAAAAAAGGCAAAAACAGGGGATTTTGAAACTTATATTGTAATGACTAAACAAATTAATACTCCGTGTTCCTTCCATTGATACGAATCACAGATTCGCAGCGATTTGGCATGCTTAAAATCAGTTCATCAAAATCACTTTGAGGAATGGCCACCCACGTTCTTTGTAACAAGTCAAAAAGTTGTTGTGCGGTATTTACGGCGTCAATACTCGGCAAAGCTCTTCTTTGGAGTATATCCCATGCGTGCTGAATAGGATTTAAGTAAGTTCAAGTTGAGCAGGCCACGGCAGGACGTTGATATCAGTATTGGCAAGAATGCGTGTTACGATTCCAGCAGTGTATGGACGTGCATTGTCGTGCATAAGTTGAAACGAATCACCCAACTGGCTTCGCAAAGGGATGATTACGTCTGAAATAATCCTCGTCGCATAAATCTGAGCATTAAGGTTGCCCCTGATCCAAATGAGATCGGTTCTTCCACAGATCCAAATACCGGCCCAAACCATAATGGTTCTCCCTCCATATGGATGAACTTCCTGACAGAATTTCAATCGTTCTTGACGTCCAAAGCTTCTTCAAACCAATGCATGTCTTGTATCCGACCTCATACCGAAACGAGATTCATCGGAAAAGCAAAAACCACGCCAGTCTTCTTCTTCCCAATTACTGTGTTCGCGAGCCCATTGTAAACGGGCTCTACGATTGCGAGGCGCTATTGGTGGAACTCTCAGAGGCCTTCGGGACCACAGACCCACTTCTCGTAAACGATTACGTATGGTTTGATCGCTTATCAGTAAGCCTGAAGCGCTGTGGAGCCTCGTAGTTATCACCATGGCGGCCATGGTACGATTTCTTCGCGCTGTATTCTGGATATACCGGTCCTGTATTCGAGTGGTGATGCGAGTTCGCCCTCCATGTCACTCGGCCACACTGCCCGTGATGCGATAGCATGTCCATAGGTGACTATGACGCTTTGCCTTGTCCCAACAGCAGCAGCCACAGTGCGTTGCCTGGCGCCAGCTTCCAACATTCCAACGGCTCTCAACATCTCTTCTCGAGGCATATGATGTCGTCGCTCCATACCGATGCAATTTTTTTCAGTTACGATGCAGAAATTGTAATGTTTTTGTAAAAACGCCATCACACGCTTTTATAGGGATTTTTAATGACAGTTATTTTTAAAATTTTAAACAAAATTTGAATAAAATTCTTTATTTAAATGGTGAAATTCAATAGAAAATTTCAATAAGGATCCAGAAAAGTTACAATAATAATCCTAATTTACGGCAATTCTCTAAAATGTACTTGATCCCTAGACACTTTTGATGTGTGTAGTTTCGGCTAAAATCGTGACCGAAACCAAAAATTTCTAGACTAGCATTATATTATCTGTGACTCTAGTGTCTTTTCGTACCTTTATCTGTACAAAGACAATAAACAAACTCACACAAAATTTCAATGTCATGCTAAAGATTGCTCCTTCAAATAATTGCGCCAAAATTGTCCCACTGAGCTTGACGAGTGTTCCCAAGCAAGTAATTGCTTTACAATTATCTGTCACCTACATGTGAATAATTGTGATCGCGCTGTGATTCTAATGCTCTACGTAAATGGGTAATGTGGCCAAATGTATGCGGCACACATTCCGAGTCTCGCGTGAAATGTGAGAATGATCATGATACGTTATTATTTTGAGTGCCATTAACCTAACGGACCCCCCTCGTACCTACATGTATAGACATGTTCCGTCAGATTATTTGATGCAAATACCTATACATATCTGCAAATTACTGCAAATGTCGACAATAGGGTAGTTTCCGGAGTATGAAAATCAAAATTCTATTTGGTCCGTCAGTTAGATAATAAAAAAATAATAGCGAGTATTTTTTGCTTTTTCAAATTATTGAAAAAATATTAAGATAAAACGCATTAAAGTTTAGGAGTGGAGCTCTTGACCTTATAACGTGCTATAAACTGTAGCACGGCGTGACGTCACGCGCCTCCGTTATTTTTTCATTGCATAAAAAATTAAAAAAGTACGAGTCCAAAATTTTTGTCTACAACACGGACTAAAAACTATTTAGTTGACAAGCCTATTTGGCGCTCTATAACAAAACTATTTCTTGATACTGCTGCAGTTCTGACATATTTTTTAATCGTTTGCCAGATAAAAGAAAAAAAAATTATAGGAATCTTTCCTTCTTTTGAAGTCTTAAAAATTGGGAGTCAACGATAAATTCATACAAAATCATAAGCCTCATCATAAGCCTATTGTTCAAGCTTTGGATTTTAATATCAATATTTAAAAGGGCTATTGTTAAAAAATTAATTCGACATGAAACAGGATTCTAAATTTTAATCGAAAAGTCTACAATACAAATTGTGCAGAAACGAAAGTTGGAAAGAGTTCAGGAGCCGGGTTGTAAAATTAGGTACCCCATTGTTTGGGAAACTTGGCAGCATAGTGTATAGCTAAATACATTTGTTATGGACTTCGGCAATTATTCATTTGACTTTAAGAGCGAAAGTTTACCTTTGTAGTTTATTAATGTACACACAATAGAGCTGAGGTAGAGCTGAAGTGTACGCAACTAACTCGAAGCTTTAAGCAATAATTATTACTACCGCTTAATGGTTCGAATGCCCATCTGAAACACTTTCATTCTTTCTTTAATATGTACGTAATATTAATTCTGAACTCTCACCACTGCACGATAGGTACTGAGAAAACATAATTCTATACATTACTTACCTACCATAATTATTTTTACTTTCAGGTGAAATGTACACGAGTTGTAGGTACAACTACCTATTAGATAACACTGTGATAAATGTGTAAAAAAAAATATAAGTAACTACCTAATAATTGGACTTTTTTTTAAAGTTTTAGTCAGTTATAATTGATTGCATGCAACGTTTCCTGTCTACAACGTTTTTAATAAATTAAATAAACTTATAAAGAATACGAACTTCACAAAACAATCATTTTATACAAGCATTTATAGGTACAATTAAATAATGATATGTCAAAACAGAAGCTTTAATTATAAGGAATAATTTATTTTGAAGCTACAAATATCACTAACTAACATTAGGCTGTGATTTAACTACATGTCATCCTAATCTGGTTTACTAAGCTTAAACTACATCTGACCGTTGACCAAAATAATGACCATGGCTAGTTTCCAAAATAAGGTAGGTACTTATTTTACTGCAATACACTGTTATCACGATATCTCGAATGTCGAGTATCGACCTATGAAGCTGAAATTTTGCAAAAAGGTATAGCTATTACCGTATTTTTATCCTAAGTTCCCGAGGGAATCCCGAAATACACGCGTACCTGCCGCAGGGAAAAAGATCTATAAGTACATTTACGGTATTTGATGTTTGAATGTACTTACCTACCTACATATTTTTCAGAATCTTTTTCTCAATTCAATACGAATAAAATATATTTATTAATGTAAAAATGTACTTAATTGATAATAATATAGTAAGTAAGTAGTAGTAAGTCAGTACGCGCCCGAATTGCATGTTGAGTGGACGTGCCGTGGTTTTATTTACAAATAAGCAACTGTACAGTTTGTGTGGCATTGCGCGCTCTTCTGCACCCGTTGAGTAAAAGAGACAACCTCCTTATTTTAAAGTACCTGTTATTTGTATCGTTTGCTTTTTCCTACGATTGCTACTCGTGTGTCAACCTTGAAACGACATTAAAAATGCTTCCATTACGCTCGCCTCCGGGCTCGCTTCATTCTTCTTTGCCCGAACTAATTAATGTAGATCGAACTCCGCCAGAAGCTACGTACGTCACCCAAAGAAAACGTAAGATGCCCGAGTTTGATTCCTCGATCACTGAGGCCATTGCCCGCATGGAAAAAAATATTATGACTGCTATGAATAACATGCTAGAAAAACAAGAAGAAAAGATATCTAAGCTTGGAGACAGTTTAAGCAGAGAATTCAAGAATGATATCAACACCTTATCCCTTAGTTTCCAGGATCTCCGGGCATGCATTGAATTCACTGATAAAGAAATATCAGACGTTAAAAATCGAGTCGAACATCTTGAAAAAGATAAGAAAAATTTTTTAAATATCGAAAAGGACATGCAAGCTATCCAAAATAATATAAAAACATTGGATTACTCTAATGAGACGCGCGAGCAGTGGTGTAGGCGCTCCAATATAGAAATCATAGGCGTACCCGAGAGAAAAGACGAAAATTTAATCGAACTGGTCAAAAAAATTGCTTCAAAATGTGGTTTTGATCTTAGCGAACACTACGACATCGATTTTATAACTAGAGTAGCCTCAAAATATCCTAAACCAGGGCAAGTCAAGCCTATTGTCTTAAAAATGCAATCTCGGTACCGTAAAGATTTGTTTCTGGCTGCTATCCGTAAATCAAGGATAACCACCACTGACCTAAACTTCTCCGGCGATCCCAAGAAGATATTTGCTAACGATCACCTGACTTCACGTAATAAGCAGTTACTCCGTAATGCAAAGGAATTGGCGAAAAATAATAATTACGCTTACGTGTGGGTTAAAAACTGTAAAGTTATGGTGCGTCGAAATGATCAATCTCCTATCACAACTATTCTGACAGAAGAGGATTTAAACAAAATAAAATAGGGTTTGAATTGTTTTTGTATCTAGTTATCTTAAGTTTAAGTTTAAGTGATTATAATATCACGATTTCATTAATCACTGTATACTTCTTTCACATTAAGGTTGGAGTTGACGCGGGTGCGAATAGAACTTTTAATTTTGTATCTCTTTTTATTTTTCTATACTTAATTGATCCATCTATATGGTGTGGTCGTGTATCTTACCGTTCAGTACAGATTTTATCCAGTATTTCAATCTATCTATATACAAAACAACTTTTTTACGAGGCATTACCTTTCCCCTACATACAATCATTTGTCAATGTTTTATCGATTTACCTTAAATTTAACCCTACTACCTATTTACAAGCGTCTAAGATCTTAATTTATCGTCACTTGAAAAATCAATTGGATCTCGATATCGTGAACACAATATTATATTTACTGCTATATTCAAAGCAATCCCTTAGTTCATTCGTATTCTATCTTATTTTATATATTACCGTAATAATCTTAACTTTGGGTTCACTTTACTACAATTTTTATATTGTAAATAAACAATATCACTTTCTTTTAAATTTAATTCAATGGCTACCTTAAATATTTATTACCAGAACGCTAGAGGTTTGCGTACTAAAACCCATTCTTTTCTATCTAATGTACTGCGTAATGACTATGATATTATTTGTATTACGGAAACGTGGCTTTTGCCTGGGATCTACAGTAGCGAGCTGTTTGATAGTAGGTATACAGTGTATAGGTGTGACCGTGACTACGACTCAACAGGACTGATGTACGGAGGCGGTGTGCTGATTGCAGTGCAGCGGACACTACGCGTGTGCCCCCCCCGACTCGCCCCGCTCCCCACGTCACCAATACTCAAGACCGAGTTAATAACGGTTACTTTGTCACTTCAATCAAATACACTTCTTAGAATATTTGTGGTCTATTTTGCGCCACATCGTAACCAACTCGAATCCCAAATAGCTTTTTACGACTTTATTACAGATCTGAGAACTAGTTCCCCAAACGACGTATTCTTAATCCTGGGAGATTTCAATATCACGTACGCTCAGTGGTTCAAACCGGTAGACAGTCCTTATTTTTCTTTATCGAATCCCTCAAACGACAGCTTAGTCACGGCATTAGGTGATTTTTTAAATATCACAGATTTTAACCAATATAATAACTTTTTAAATCACAATCAGCGAATTTTGGACTTAGTTATTAGTAATAACAATAGTTGTAAAGTAGGTGTCTGTGCCGATGCGTTGGCACTTCCGGTTGACCAACACCATGTCACCCTCACATTAACAATGGACCTAGCTCTAACGCATCCCCTTGTAACACCACCACGATTAGTGTACTTATTTCATAACGCTGATTATGACCATATCGGTAAAGTGCTTACGAACTATAACTGGGTAGAGGAATTCCACAATCTCGCAGATGTTGACGAAATGCTTCTTCACTTTTATTCAATTTTACACAATATAATTAATGATTACGTTCCTTCAAAAATTGTCCGCTCAACTTCACGTTACCCTCCATGGTATACTCATTCGTTACATAAAATTATAAATGAAAAAAATAAGTATCATAAAAAATGGAAAATTTATAAACGTCAAAGTGACTATGATACTTTTTCTTTACTACGTAGTCGACAAAAAAGAGTAGAGCATCAATGCTATAATAATTATATTGTCATGGCTGAAAATAGCATCAAATCTTGCAGCAAAAATTTATTTCGTTTTTTTAAATCAAAGCGCAGTTGTGATGATATTCCAGATAGTATGTTTTTTGGCAACAATACAGTCTCTAGTGGCGCTGATATAGCCGAACTATTTAATGATTTCTTTAAATCAGTTTTTGAGCCTAGTCTCCGAGCTAATTCGTCATTGTCCCCAGGTCTTACTACTCATGATTGTAAAAACAGTTCTGTCAATATTGGTTCAATTACTTTGTATCCTGAACTGGTTCACAAATTTTTAAAATCTTTAGATGTCAACAAGGGCGCTGGCCCTGATGGACTGCATCCTTATTTTCTTCGCTCATGTGCGGACTTTATTTTTACTCCCCTCACCATTATTTACAATTATTCCTTATATAGTGGCAAATTTCCATCGGAATGGAAACGCTCCTATATTGTACCAATTTTCAAATCTGGCAACAAACATAACATTGAACAGTATCGCCCAATATCTAAATTGTCCATCTTGTCAAAGTTATTTGAGAAGCTTGTACTTCACAAGCTTTCTCCAATCCTGAATTCAGTCATCACCAATAATCAGCACGGCTTTATTCCAAAACGTTCTACTGAAACGAATCTTTGTGAATTTACGGATATTGTACTTACAGCCATGGATAAAGGTTATCAAGTTGATACAATCTATACAGATTATTCAAAAGCTTTTGACAAAATTTCACATTTCCTCTTAATAAACAAGCTCAAAGAACTAGGAATCCATGGTGATTTACTCCGCTGGCTCACCTCCTACCTAGAGAATAGATGCCAAGCAGTCTCGGTCAAGGGTTTTGTTTCATCTTTCGTTCCTGTCACATCCGGCGTGCCTCAAGGCTCCCATTTTGGGCCGCTGTTATTCAATTTATTCATCAATGATGTAACTAGAATCTTTACCAAGGCTAATCTCCTCATGTATGCTGATGATAAGAAAATATTTTCTCTTGTAAAAATGGCCTCCGATTGTTCAGCATTACAAAGCGAACTTGATCGTTTTTACCAGTATTGCCTAGAAAATAAATTATTTCTTAATATTGACAAGTGTACAGTTATCACTTACACTAGAAAACACAACTTTTTGACCTTTAACTATAAATTTAACAATATATCTATCAATAGGAGGTCACAGGTTAAGGATCTTGGCATTATTCTGGACCATAAACTTACCTTTGACAAACACATAGACTTTATAACAAGCAAAGCTTATAGGATGTTAGGCTTCATAATGAGAAATTGCAAAGTTTTTAAAACTCAAGCTACTTTTAAAATTATTTTCTACGCATATGTGCGGAGTATCTTAGAGTATGGAAGTGCTGTCTGGAATCCTCAATACAATTGTCATATTGAACAATTAGAAAATATTCAAAAAAAATTTGTAAAATATTTCTTATACAAGTTTCCAAACACTAACAACGAGAAGGGTCCCTCAGGTTTCCAAAGTCTTAAAACTCGCCGTGAACTCCGTGATGTTACATTTCTTTACAAACTTTTAAACGGCCACCTCGATTCTGCTTATCTTCTCTCCCAAATTAACTTCCGATGTCCAAATAGTTTCACCAGATCCAGAGATCTGTTCGCTGTACCAACCTCCAGAACCAATTACGCTAAAAACTGTTACATTAGACGCTCTTGTGATCTTTATAATAAAAAGTTTTCTCACATTGACATGTTTAACATAAGCCTCTTTAAATTACATAATATTTTTAAATCAAACTCAACAGAAAATTAGTTCACCAGCTGTCCCACGCGGTTTCACCCGCGGTAATTTCGGACATCCCGCGTGAATTTTAGAATTTTAGGACTTTTTCAACTATTCGCATCTTCCTCTTATTTCACTGTCTCTATTGGTCATTATTGATTTTTGAGTTTATCGTATACAAGCAGACAGACAGACGCGACGGATAACCTTGCCTTATAATCTGTACTGATAATTAAAATCTTACTCTTTCCCCTCTTGTATTCCTACTAATTTCGACACCCGCATCAACTCATCAACTTACCCTTTTATTAACAATATCAGGTTTGCTTAACAAATTTAAAAAAATATTTAACATAGGTATACAATACATGCCTAGTATATACATATACATATTATTAGTTGCTAGTTGTTGTTTGTAACTTTTTGCTACCGTCATGTACTCCTCTCGTAGGAAGTAATCCGAGTGCGTTTATTTCAAAATTTATGTATACTTTTTTCTATATGTGGAAACTACTAGGTCTAAGAATTTTTTTATATGTTATTTTTAATTTGTATTTTATGTTGTACCGTTTGTTTCCCGAAAAATAAATAAATAAATAAATAAGTTACACCAGTCAAATAGTCAAGCCCAACTTTGGTGAAGTCAAGACACTAAAATATCATGACGCAAGGTAAACCACTGGACTAGATTAATTGTGCAAACAGCAAGTAGAAAAAAACTACACCTATAGAGTTGGTTTTGTGACTTTTTATTATTGATTGATAATATTTTGGCTGTTGCTACTGGGAAATTCAAACAGTTTTATGCTTGTACAGCTTGGATGTAGGATCCATAGACCTATATTGTCACAAGTTACGGATCATCGTCATGACATTTACTCACGCGTTTAAATCATCGACGACTAAGCAGAAAGGCTACCGTTAACCTAGGCTTAACTATTACCTCCCATCAACCTTTCTCAGAATTACAGTTAGAATTAGGTAGGTAGTAGGTACGACGGGGAGATTTTGTTTCCTTTCTTTCCCCTTTTTTCATTAACCACGTATTTTTCATAAATATTTTACTTAAAAAGTGAGCTTCACTAACTAAAACTCTATAATTCACCGATAAAAAGTAATACTAAAGAACAACAGTGTTGAAACCACTAATATCTCTAATCTTACCTTCTTAATGCGTTTTCCACGCACGTTTCAAATCCAGACTCCAATCGCGCGTTCCAACTCCAGGCTCCAATCGCGCGTTCAATAATTCACAAAATTACACCCTTTTTTCTGCTCAAACACGTTAAGCAATCACCCCATTGGCATACGAAGGCGAAATCTCCATAATTCGTAACATTTCACAAAATCACATTTTACTTGTGTGAGGTGCCGTGAGTTTGAAGGCTTTACACGTAGGTATTAATAAAAGTTAAGTTCTCTCGCACACCGCTTCGTCCCGTAATAAAATAAGTTACATTACGAGTACAATAAAACTTACAATATTGCTCTCCGAACTTAAAGAAATTGTTAAATTTAATTTTGTTATAGGTACTTGATAATTTTAATGCACACTCAACAATCTTCAAGTTAAAGAATGTTCGACTAGCGTGTGAAGTGATGCGTGTAATGTAAGGGAGGGCAGAGACCTCGGAGCGTGGTGCGGCCTGCGCCGGCGCCGATGTTGACTGCCCGAGTCGTGAGTACCGTTGCTCGGAGAGTGGCTCGCGAACGCCAAACCAGCCTCAGCCTCTATGACATTTGGAAGTTATTTCATTACTTAACATCGCCAATAACAACTGCTTGTAGACAGTCACTATACACGGTTGCAAATGCTGCAGCATTACTCCGGAACCTTGAATCAGTTAAATTCACGATAGACAAAACACTATCTACATTGAACGCGTGTCTACGGTTTCAGAATAAGGCAAGCCCGTACCGTATTTTGTTTTAAATGGACTGAATCCTTCTATTTCCAATTTATGTGAGCTTGCCAAAGCACACCAAAGGCTTAGTGCTGTATTGATTAAAATAAACTACCTGTTTCCCGCAGTTTCACCCGCATTAATTTCTGAGATCCTTTGGTAGATCCTTCCGACCTGAAAAGTATTCTATGTCCTTTTCTGTACCCCTGACAATGTGAATGCAAAATTTCATGTCGATTGGTTGAGCCGTTAAGACGTGAAAGTGTAACAAACAAACAAACTTTCGCGCATTTATAATAGTAAGAATTTCAACAAATTTACTAAAAACCTTGACAAATTATATAAGTAGATACTCACCTAAACCTTCCTCATGATTCATCTATCTATTGGTAAAATAAACCGCATGTAGTTTTTGAGTTCATCGCGAATAGGCAAACAGACACGGCGGAGAACTTGGTTTTATAGGTACCTACCTATTTTGTAGTGATATGCCCACTACTCGGTAATTTGCATACCGTGAATAGCCTTAAAAAAGAATTGTGATTCCTTGCCTAGCAGACTGCAGATTATGATTTCATTTCATTTATTTAGATTGAGATTCATGTGGACTAATTTTTATTTTTTAGTCCGTCTTGTAGATTATTAAAAAATATTGGACACGTATTTTTTCTTTTTTTACGTAATCAAAAAATAACGGCGATATATTGAGCTGAAATTTCGCGTGACGTCACTATTCTGACCGTTTGTATGGCGGTTTTAGCGGTTAGTGACGACACGACCCCCTCATCCTAAACTTTAATGCGCTTTATCTCTATATAATTTAATTTATTTAAAAAAGCAAAAAATACGTGTCTATTGTTTTTTTTATTTTCTAACTGACGGACTAATTAGAATTTTGATTTTCAAAAGTAGTCCACATTTATTTATTTATTTATTTAAAGAACTTTATTGCGTATTTATGTACAAAAGGCGGACTTAATGCCTAAGGCATTCTCTACCAGTCAACCTTTTGGCTAGGGGACATCCCTCTAATTAAAGTAGGTACCTATTTAGGTCTTCAGGGGGGGCAATTCCACCCAGTGCACCCCCCCTGGATCTGCGCCTGCTTCCCACAGAGCGTCCTATTAAGGTTCAACTGTGAAGAGTTGCTGCCAAAAGTTCCGGTAAAGCATCGAAATGCATCTAACAAATGCATTTCGATGTAAATAACTTCAGAAGAATAAAATACAACTGAATTGGTTGTATGGGCATAGCTTCTTTTGCCTTCCCCATTGGGGTAAATTTAACAAGAAAAAAAAACTTTTTTTGCGGTTTTTTTTTTTCTTGACGTCTTTAATTTTTCAAGGCTGCGTTCAGAAACCACACCTGAGTGCACCACAAAACCTATATTTTAGTCATTATCATCCGGAAGCTCTTTCCCTTCCACTATTACTTATTACCATACATCTATTGTAATCATTGGAGCATTCCCCAGTTTCAAAAAGCAGTCTAGGATGATGGAATAAGCAAGTCATCAAAAATGTAATTTTATCGTAATAGGTAGGTATTTCGGCCAGAGGTTGTAAGTATGTAGTTTTTGAACTCAGGTAGGTCTTTGTCAAAGACCGTCAAATGTCACGCACAGTTACAACCAAAAAACTGTCAGGGATAGGAAGGGTAGGGATGAGGAAATGACAAAAATAGAGAGTCTCGATATACTAATACGTAAAGTAAAAATTGTCGATATTTCGAAATATCTATATTTTTACCTCAAACTAAAAATTCCGTATTCTTGCCCGAAAGGTGTACCAGATGGCGTGATAGTCTCAGTATGTATAATATGGTATGTATGTATGTAAGTGTATGTATGGATATATATAATATGTTATGTATGTGTATGTATGTATATATAATACGGTATGTATGTATATATGGTATGTGTATATACATATATATATTATATATATATGTAACTATGTGTGTATGTATTTTATTGTGTCGGTATGTGTAGGATATGCATGTGTTATAGTATGTATTGTGAGTAAATTGCATCTAGTATTAAGTATATTACTTATTGTTCTGTTTGCACACCCCATCTTCTATATCTCTCTGTCTACCCAATGGTTAACTGGTAGAGAATGCCGCAAGGCATTAAGTTCGCCATTTGTACACACTGTGCAATAAAGAATAAATAAATAAAAAAAAAATAGTCAAAATACTTGGTCGTGATGTGATAAGACCGCCACAGTCGAATATACGTGATGAATGATGCGACACATACAGTATACACATTACAAATACATTATGAATGTCCTGAGCTCTTAAAAATATCAAAGAACAATGGCAAAATTTCTATAGGAGCTGGACTTGACTTTTATTTTTCATGTCCCAAAATAAACTATAGTTAGATTGATTTGTTTTTATGTTGTAAATACCATCCCGTTTAAAAATCATATCTAAATAGCCACAATTTTTTAAAATAACATCGTAAAATCCACAATATATTTGAGGTTAGAATCAACAACTACATTTTACCCGACCTAAAAGTGTAGTTAGCATAGAAATAATGTAGTCACAAGTGGTAGTTATCAGTCCGTAAAAAATGCCTAGGTAAAAACGACAAAGGAAATTCAAAATAGAACAACAAGTAAAGCGATTAAAATGCGTGATTGCCGGGTGTCATGTCAATTGCCAATCAAATCAAATATTAATGATTAATGACAATCACTGGCGCGGTTCGATGACCACAGATTTAGTAACTTGTCAAAGACAAATGACGTTCCGATGTACGCAATTGAACAAAATGCTTATACTTACTATGAACCTAAATAATTTTTTTTTATGACAAGAACGCACACACAGTTGTTGATTTGATGCCTACATAATTATCTAGTAAAACTATTAAGAAAAACGTGAATAATTATAGTCTTTGAATACTAAGTCATGTCATACGCGAAATGAATCGTCAATAGGTGCGTTCTGAAACCACATACATGATGTCGTAGAAGTTACAAAAACAAAAATAAATTAATATCTTTTTTTTGTGGCTACTTATAAAGATATTTTTTGTGTTTCTTAAAATCTTAAAAAATAAGGATTTTTTTCATATATATATCATATATGGACACCATTGTTTCGTATCGAGTCCGATCTGGCCATCCTTCTTTAACATCCGGAAATAATTGTCGAATATCGATATTTTAAGATTTAGAATATCGGCGAAAAAATGTCGATATTTTGATATATCGATATTTTTTGCTCATCCCTCCCTAGTGAAGGATCACAAACAAACAAATCACAATGCTGTTGAAAACTGAAATTTGTGGTTGAAATGTTCAAAATAGGTGGGCATACGGTTACCACTTAAACGGTAGTATCTCTAAGTAGTTTGTGCCACTTAACAAATAACATAAAAGTAAAAATTTGGTAGAAATTCCTGGCAACCGGCAAGAATAATTCAGTAATTATTTCTAATCTAAATCTTTAAAATTACGTCGTAAGCTTCGTGATTATTTGTTCATAATAAGGAAAAATAAGTTTACTTATTAATTTGTAAGCCCAAAATCGCGTCCACAAACACCTAATTAAAAGATTGTGTGTTACGTAGTATAAGGAATCGAAACGCCACAATGTCGGCACTCGTAACTGCCGATTGGTTCCTTTTGGATTCCAATTACAGGTAAGAACTTTATAACTCTCCGCTGTTTCACCCGCGTTAACTTTGGAGTTCCCAAAGGAATTTCGAGGTAGAAAATACCTTTAGTCCTTGTCTGTATCCCAGACAAAGTGTATGTAGAATTTCTTGGTGGTCAGTTGAGTATTTAAGGTGTGAAAGTGTAACAAACCAACAAATAAACTCATATTCGTATTTATAATATTAAGAACCTGTGTGAATTTTGAAGATCCCAGGGGAATTCCGGGATAAGAGTACTTTGTTTCCTTGTCTGTATAATTGACCACATTTAGTATGCAAAGTTTCATGCAGTTCCACCTGCTCTATTTTAAGAGTTCCTGCGGAAATTCAAAACAAAATGTACCCTATGGCCTTCTCTGTATTCCTAACAATGTGTATGCAAAGTTTCATGATAATCGGTACCACCATTGAGGTGTGAAAACGTAACAAACAAACACACTTTTGTTTTTATAATATTAAGGATATTTAAATTGATTCATGATAAAATTACTGAGCCAAAGCTGCCAACTGAATGTTTTTTTTTCTAATGATAATTTTGTTTTATATAATTACAGGAAGTTTGATCTGTACACAATGAATTGGTTGATGGATGAGGGTCTAGACAACATGATTGTCAGTGGTGCCCCCTATGGAGGCCCAATAGCTGTTGTCAGAGACAGAAAGCAATACACACATATAATAACCACTTCTAAACCAGTTATCACCATTTATAACTGCATTGGAAGTACTATATCTAAAATACTGGTAAGATAAAAGTAAATCACATACATAGTATAAAAAAGTCGCTTCCCGCTGTCTGTCTGTCCCTATGTATGCTCAGATCATCTACGCCGCAGATTTTCATGCAGTTTCCACCAATATATAGAGATTCATGAGGTGGGTTTATATTTATATTTTATCCTATAATTCCTGCGGGAACTCTGAAATTAGCAGGCAATGGCTAGTAATAAATATAAACAAAACCTTGTTATTGTATTTGAATCTTTGTTCTTTTACCAAGTAGATTTTAAAATATCTTAAGCACAGAAAGAAATGATACTTGACTTTTCTCAGTGGAACAGTGGTGTACTAGTTCACATGGGCTGGTCGGATGGAGAGCAGTTGCTGTGTGTCCAGGAAAGTGGTGATGTGCTCATCTATGACATGTTTGGAGCATATCAGAAGACATTCAGTTTGGGGCAGGAAGTTAGGGACACAAAGGTACCTACTAAAATTTGTTAAACATTTTCAGGTTTGAATTTAGTTTTGTATATACATACTAATTTTGAGTTAGGATTGGTACTATTGTGGTCACCATGCGCTGAACAAAGAAACTTGAAAGAAAAGTGGTAAAAGAATACTTCATTCAAGAGTTTGGTCAGTAAAAAGTTTAGTTTCATAAAAGAATAAAAAAGATAATGTATTAATGGCTTTTTATTTTCCAAAGCCTCATCAATAATTTACTTTGTGACACCCTCCAAAATTGAGGGCTTGGCATGCGCATTGCGCATGGTCATAATATTACTGTAACAATACAACCATACCAATACTGTTAGCATTCAAATTGAATAACCTAATGGATAACTTACGAAAATACTAATGATTATAATTAATTGCATAAAGCAATAATAACTATACTATTTATTATATAGTTAATGTAATGTATGTATATGTAATGTAATAATAAATTATTATTTTTCCATATAAAAAAACATTGTTGCACAAAAGCACTTAGGCCACACTCCTCAGTAAATTTATGATTTAAAAAAATTTAGCCGCTGATAACATTACAGTTTATTTATTTCAGGTGTGCAAAGCGGCCCTGTTCCCCAACTCCCAAAGCATTGGTCTAGCGGTAATCACAACCACCAACCGCATGTTCCTGGTGAACAATGTCAATGAACCTAAAGTTAAATCTGTGCCAGATTTGCCCAGTAAGTCATTATTGTAATGTGTTACTTACTAGTTGACGCCTCATGGTTTCACTTTCATTAATTATTAACAAAAAAATAAAAATTAACAGTCATTATTTACTTTAATAAAAGATCAACTCCTTATACTGTGCTACTTCTTCATTACTTAATATTGACGAAATTATGTTGCGAACCCGCGATAGAACGCTACGCAAACAAACGAATGCGAATACTTCCAGGGGCGAACGAGCCGATCACGTCGTGGTGCGTTATCAGCGGGCTGCGCTCCTCCGCGCTGGTCGGGTTCCTGGTGTGCCGCGGCAAGGAGGTGTACCAGTGCCTGGTTGGGGAATCTCGCCCTGCGTTGCTGGTAAGAGGATACTATTACTATGTAAAAGAAGCGACACTCCTCGGTCTTTACCAAGGTCATTTTCGCAGGGTATGAAGAGGAATGAAATTGGTGGGATGCAGGGAGTGCCGCTTGTCGCTTCTTTATATAATCTCTATTCTTTGCTATTAAGACGTGAAGAAGCGACACTCTCCCCCCTCCAACTTGGTACCTCCTCACGCCCCGCCACGTGAGCCTTGCCTTGAGGTGACAGCAGTCTGGGCTGTTACGGCGCACATAGGGTTATTTGACCGATCTAGGTGACCAAAAATATTTGTTCGTTTTTTTGTACTTTAAATAATATTACTCAATAAACAAAAGCTTCGAATCAGGCCGATTTATTTAAAAAAAAAATCATAACTCTTCTCACCGTTTGACCTTTACTCTCGTAGATAACATGGCAACTTGTCCCGTATGAAAAGCATAATAAAAGGGACCTCCTCCTTTTTGGAAGTCGGTTATAAAGTTAGGTGTAATCTGCAGCGGCCGGACGTCAAGGGCCCGTACACGCAGATTCTCAGCGTGGTGCCGTCGCAGAACGGGCGGCACGTGGCGCTGTTCACCGACTCGGGGCTGCTCTGGCTGGGCTCGTCCGACCTCGCCCACAAGTACTGCGAAATCGACACCGGATACATAAAGCAACCCAAGGAGTTGGTGTGGTGAGTACGGTCAAAGAGTACTATTAATATATTAAGAGTATATAATAAATTAATAACGATACTCGGTGTTCAGTTGGCCACTATATTGGGTCAGTATACTCTCCCGTAGTTTGCACATTATTGACACCATGCGAGATTGGTCACTGTGCCTGCTGGTCACTGATATTATGACGCCAACATATCCTTCGGGCAACGAAGGACGACCGAAACCTCTTCGGTCTGATTGATATCTCTCCGTGAAGCGACACTCACTCCTCCGACCCTGTGTCTCCCCACACGCCGCCTCGACGTAGTGGTGAAGGTGTAGGCTCAAACTGAGTGACTCGCCGCACTCTGACGCGAGCCCTACTACGCAACCTATACCGGATAGCTTGCGGGAAACAGTCAATGCCATAAATTTTATATTAAAATACCGGTTCTCGTATAATATCAATATCCTTATCCTTTATATCGTACTATTTTGTATCCCGGAATTCTCGCAGGAACTCCGCAGTTAACGCGGGTGAAATCGCGTGAAGTTTTGCATACGCGTTGTCAGGGGTTATAGAAAACGACGCAGGGTAGTTTTTATCCCTGAATTCCCGCGAGAACTCCGAAGCTATATTTTTAGCAATCTTTGAGGGTCAATTTTATTCTGGTTTGACAAAATACAAAACCGCTTCGTGAAAGGTGTTCACTCTTCATAAATTGATACTAGGATACTAAGTGCGACAGGGGCATATGAGCAGGCGCGGATCCAGTCTTATAGGCACAGTGGGCATGACCACAGCCCTAATTGAGGTTGATAGGATAGGTTAGGTATATCAAATGAATTAGTAAAAAAAAAACAACCGTGTGTGATTCTGAACGCGATATATGCTTTCAAGCTGTGAATTGTGATATGCAAACAAAACAGTTTTCGGATGGCTGTGCCCACAACCTTTTCAAGGGGTTGGATCCACGCCTGCATGAGAGGGGTATATTACCCTTTGTGTAATGACGATCCGTGCGGTGGGCAGGTGCGGCTCGCAGGCCGTGGTGGGCCACTGGGGCGACACGATGTGCGTGTACGGCAGCAAGGGCAGCAGCGCGTCGTGGGTGTACGACGGGCCCTTCCACGTGATCGCCGAGCCGGACTGCGTGCGCGTCGTGTCCGAGGGCGCGCACGAGCTCATACAGAAAGTGCCGCCCGTCGTCGAGAAGATATTCCGGCTGAACAGCGTCGCGCCCGGCTCCTATCTGCTCGAGGCCTCCAAACAGTTCCAAGTCAGTGATACGAATATATTGTACTAGCTGTACCCCGCGGTTTCACCATTGGTAATTTTGAAGTTCCCGCCGGAATTCCGCGATAAAAAGTACCCTATGTCCTTCTCTGTACCCCTGAAAATGTGCATGCCAAATTTCATCCGTTCCGCCGTTTTTGCGTGATTGAGTAACAAACATCCAAATATCCAAACATCCACACTTTCACATATCTAGCCGCTCTCGAGTTTTGCCCTACCTCGAGGTTTGCAACACATTAATTTTTTATAATACTAACTGTTCCCCGCGGTTTTATCTCATTCTGGAATAAAAAATATTCAACCCTTGACAACGTGCATGCAAAATCTCATTATCATTATTATTAGGTTAAGTATTTAAAGCGTGAAAACGGAACAAATCCACATTTATAGTAACAATAAGTTGTTCCATCCACAACGTACTACTACACCAGCGCACAGTAAAGCAGTATGAAACTATGTATAACTTTCGAAACGGCACAATCACACAGACGCGCGCATCGACGGCTAATATGTCTAATCGGGCCTAACTCCGTCATATTATATAGACGGATTTGCAAAATCCCTTTTTTGTTCTAAAAGAGTATACATATACCGAAATGGTCCCATTTTTTCATGTGGATGCAGAATAGTTTCGGAACTCTCGAAGTCGGTTTAATTATATTTTTTTTGTTAAAATGTTGCTTACCGCCGTGCGCCGCGCGCCGTGCAGAAACAGTCCCACCGCGCGGACGAGTACATGCGGCTGGTGAAGGAGGACCTGCCGACGGCGGTGCAGCAGTGCGTGGACGCGGCCGCGGCCGAGTTCGAGCCGCGCGTGCAGAAGCAGCTGGTGCGCGCCGCGCAGTTCGGCAAGGCGTTCCTGCCGCAGCTGGACGCGCCGCTCGCCGAGCACTACGTGGCCGCGTGCCGCTGGCTGCGCGTGCTCAACGCGGTGCGCGCGCCGCGCGTCGCCGTGCCGCTCACCTTCCTGCAGTATCCTTGCTAGTGCTAGTTGCTATATCGGCATCGGTGCACTGTAGGACACTGTAGGACACCAATTGGGAATTTTAGTGTTAATTTTTATTATTATTTTATAAAACTTTATGTATTAGTAAAAGTTCAAGTTAAACAAGGAAAGCACTACAGTCCTATGACGTCACTCGGCTTGTAGCGCCCTATAACCGCCATACAAAATTCCGTTTTAAACAGTTTATAACTATTTTATTTTTAACAAATTTATTGATTTTTTCGCTTATGTTATGCTTTATCCATGATATTTTCGAGTGTAATTATTGGATATCAACATTCCGATACGGCCGTTTGTTCGGTAGCTTTGGTGCAGGCAGGGCTGCGCACACAGAGACGATATAAATACACGTATAGCAATTATCACACACACAGCGGACGTCCAAAAGTGACGTCAAAGTATCGATGTCAGATCCGTAATCCGACATCGTAACGCATAAGCAAAAATATAGAACACGTATTTTTCCTTTTTTTACGTAATTATAAAATAACGGGCGATACATTAGTCGAAATGCCGCGTGACGTCACTATCCGGTACAGTTTATACGGGGCTTATATCGATTAAGGACGTCACAAGCCCCCATCTACGTATATTTTCATTAATTCGAAAAAGCAAAATATGGGTGTCTACTGTCTATTATTTATTTTTATTTTTTTCTAACTGACGGACTAATAAGTATGCTATCGCAGCTGACCACACTGCAAGCGACGCCCCTAGGGGCTCCTATTTTTATTATTATTCTAGCTAGTCCACTATGCGATACCAGTGCAGTGTGGTCATTAAAACTTTATTTTGTGTCACATGCATTTTGTTCCTTAACTCGAAGTGATCAGAGTCCAGAATCTCGGCGAGCGCGTGCTGCTCGACCGGCTGATATGGCGGCGGCTGCACTGCCTCGCCGGGCACATCGCCTCCTACCTGCGGATAAAGGACGGCCAGACCCGCGTGCTTTCGCACTGGGCCTGCTATAAGGTCGGCCACTATACTATATTATATACTACTAGCTGTGTCGTAGTGATATATACGTTTTAAATTTATAAAAAATTACGTATCTAACCCAAAAAAATCATTGAAAATCTGCATTTACTAAAATTATTTTGTTCAAAGGACAAGAAAAAAATACGTAGTCTCTAGTTTGGGCCATTTCCAGCTTTCCCCGCCATAAATGAAACATTTGTAAAAGAAACACCTATTTGCTATCGTCACACAAGAAAAAACAAACAAACATTAAACAAGTGCCTAATCTATTTACCCACTGCTGCACTGGTATCTTGCATGCTCTGCCGAAAGGGACACCAACTCAGCATTAGCTAAGTCCGGATACACCCAGTGCTGGTTATAGATTTTATTTTAATTTTAAAATAAATTTAAAAAGATCCTTCAATCGTAATCGTCGTCGTCGATCTTAAAAACTAGTGCAATATGATATTGTTATGTGTTCGATATACTGTTGTTGTAATAATTATTACGTGCAAACATGCTATTTAAGTTTGTTCACGTAGGGTATGTTTATTCCAGGTGAGCCAACCGCACCTGGACAACGAGAGCGCCGCCCGCGAGATAGGCGAGAAGCTGCGCAACGTGCCCGGCATCTCGTACGCGGCCATCGCTATGAAAGCCGCCGACAAAGGGAGGAAGGCGCTCGCCATCAAAGTAAGGGACCTTCCCCCTAAGTCGCGTTGGCAATCCATGATCTTTAACACCGTAGACAACTAGGGATCTAACTTTGATTTAGTTTTGTTTTTAGTTTTTATTTAATTTTGATTTACTTAATTTTACTACTAAAACTGCGGTTTGCTCGCCAATACGGCGAATATGCGATCAAATAGTATACATTACTTAGGGATAACGTAGCAGTCTAATGGTGAAAGAACTTTTGAAGTCGGTCCATCAATTTGTAAGTTAAATCGTAACAAACAAAAACAAATCTCTCCCCTTTATAGTATTAGTAATGTATAGACCAACTGTGCCCCGCGGTTTCACCCGCGTGAGTTTCGGAATTCCTGCAGGAACAATTTTTTTTTTCTAAAATAAAAGTAAATTTTCCACGTAGTTTTTTTTAAACTGATTGTTTCAGATACTCGAATACGAAACGCACAGTAAACTGCAAGTGCCGCTGCTGCTGGCGCTGGGCGAGGGCCCCTCGGCGCTGCGCAAGGCTACCGCCAGCGGGGACACCGACCTCGTCCACGTCGTGCTGCTGCAGCTCAAAGAGAATATGGGCAAACACGAGTTCGAGGTAAACTATGGCCTTATAGATATTGGCAATGGGCTAGATGACTAAATTGTAATTTTTAGTCCGTCTTGTAGATTAATAAAAAATATTGGACGCGTTTTTCCTTTTTCTACGTAATCAAAAAATAATGCCGATAAATTGAGTCGAAATTCTGCGTGACGTCTCGCCTGGGTACATTTTATACTTAGACGTCACGAGCTCCCACTTTAACGCGTTTTATCTAAGTATATTTTCATTAATTTCAAAAAGCAAAAAATACGTGTCTATTATTTTTTTATTTTCTGACTGACTAATTAGAATTTTGATTTTCATACCCCGAAATCTACCTAATTGATCGCACACTGAGCTACAATGTAAGCTTGTGTGGTGGCAACTTGTAACAAACCAAACGTGATGCTTGCACTACATTATCGCCGACGATCGTTGATCGCGTGATGGTGTGATCGGCGATAATGTGGACACCCCAACGCGATCACAAGCGATTCCCTTTGATGCGTGCCGAAAAACCGACAATTCACGAGTCGCAGGCGATCATAGACGATGATCGGCGAGTACAGCCGAGTATGCTCTCTACACAATCGTGCTCGCGCATAATCGCCTGTACTCGGCGATAATGCAGTGGAGCCATGGTATACGTGTTAATAAATTAACTGAAAACCTGATACACCCCATTTAAAAAAATAAACAATAATATGATTAAAATATATTTTATGTTGAAAAAATTTATACTTTAAAAGTTATTCAACATTAGTTTGGAGGTGACCTATCTACGAAATTCCAAGCGCTACGCGCCTGCCGGTTCGAATTTTTGCGCTGCGGGCGGCGTACGCGCTTAATATTGTATTATAAATAATTTAGACATGGGCTAGTAAGAATGAAAAAATATAACCTATATTGAAACACTCTGAGCAAACAACTTTCTAGTTTTCAGTTAATTCATTAACACGTTGTATACGATGCGCGTGCGCGGTGTCCGGCAGCTGACGATCCGCAGCTACCCGCTGGCGCACGCGCTGTACGTGAAGCAGTGCGCGCGCCACAGCCGCGAGGCGCTGCGCCAGGTGCTCGTGCAGGAGGACGACTTCGGCGGGCAGGCGGCCACGCACGTGCGCGACGCGCTGCAGCTGGCGCGCGCGCCCGCCGCCGCCGCCGCCGCCGCCTCCGCCACCTCCGCGGACGCCGCGCTGCTCTCCGCCAGGGAGTGCTACCGGAAGGGCAAGAACGACCTCGGTACGTGGCACCCCGTTAGTTGGTGTAGTGGTACGATCGATCAAAGCAATCCTTAGAGCTTGTCCAGACGTGGCGAGTCGAGAGTCCGACGCGTTGCAAGCGTTTTACGCGCGAGAACATCCGGATGGGATCTATGTGGCTCTAGTATCTCGGGAACGAGCGAGTGACAACGCGCGAGAAAACGCATCATCTGGACAGACTCTTACTATTTATGCGATACACGTTGTCAGGGGGATGCAGAATACATGACTGCGACTAACTTTCCTCGGAATTTGCCAAGAAACATTCGCGGGGTATGAGGAGACATGAAATTGGTGGGAGGTGAATAGTGTCGCTTCTTTATATATTTATACTAGCTGTTGCCCGCGGTTTCGCCCGCGTTAATTTTGGAGATTCGGCTGGAATTCTGGGACAAAAGTACCCTATGTCCTTTTCTGTATCCCTGACAACGTGTAGTGTTTAAAATTAAATGCAGTTTCACCCGCGTTAATTTCGGAGTTCCTGCGGGAATTGCGGAATAAAAGCACCCGTTGTCATTTTGTGTATCCCTGAAAATGTGTATGCAAAATTTCGTGAAGATCAGTTGAGCCGTTAAGGCGTGAAAGCGTAACAGACAGACAGACAGACAGAGTTACTTTCGCATGTATAATATTAGTAGGGATTCTTTGGTGGTAAAAGTCAGTTCAAGTTTCAACGACTGACGATGGTACATTTTTGATGTTGTGTTTACACAGTTATACAGTGTGTGCGTGTGTGCGTGTGTGCGTGTGCGTGTGTTCAGGCGCGAGCGTGTGCGAGGAGGCGCGCAAGCTGTGCAAGCAGCAGGCGAGCCTGCAGGAGACGTACGGGGTGAGCTTCGCGGGGCTGTCGCTGCACGAGACCGTGCGCCGGCTGCTGCTGCGCGCCGAGCTGCGGCTGGCGGACAAGCTGCGCGCCGAGTACCGCGTGCCCGACCGCAGGTACCTGCACTGTACTAACCGCTAAATGGCTCCAACACTTCTTTGAGCATTTTCTCTATTCTTTCTAAGAACACACCGTTAGGTCCTTGCCGACAGATTTATCAACTCGAATGTGCTAGCTAGCCAGCCGGGCACTAGAAAGTTTGAATGAGTGTTTTTGTGCGCGGTGAATAGTTTTGTGTACGGAAATCACCCGGCGACACTGGTTTTCATTTGTTTCCATACTTAACTGAGTTGATGTTGATGTACCTTCTGATCTGTTCTGTGGTCGTGGGTGTTCAAACCAGTCCAGTGGCTCTACATACAAATTAACTGATTCGAGTACTTTCCCACAAGTAAAGAGAGAAAGCTGGTACGTACACGTGTTGTGCGTGTGTGTATCGTAAGGTTGGCAGCGAGCTGTCAGTGGATAATTGTTATATGTGTCAAACTTTCCTCGAAATTTACCAAAAAACTTTCGCGGGGTATGAGGAGGCATGAAATTGGTGGGAAGCGGAGTGTCGCTTCATTATTATAATCTGTATTCTTTGGTTCAAACGGTATATTCGTTCCAGATACTGGTGGCTGCGAATCCTAACCATGGCCGAAAGGAACGAATGGGCGGAGTTGGAGAAGTTCTCCAAATCGAAGAAACCGCCGGTCGGCTTCGAGCCGTTCGTCGACGCCTGCCTCAAGCACCGGATGAACGACGAGGCGCTCAAGTACTTGCCGCGGTGCAGCGACGACATCAAAGTCAAATATTACGTCAAAGCCGAGTGGGTTTATACTATATACTTCTTAACAATAGAAATCAACAAACAATAGTGTCATACAATAATCCCTCGTGCAGTACAGAGCAGGATACTCTAATATTTCTGACATAATTTTCTCTTCTTCATTATTAGCTGTTTTTCCCGCGTCAATCTTTAACTCCCGCAGGAATTCCTTGGTGAAAATTTCCTATTCTCTACCCTGGACGTGTACGCGAGTCGTGAAAGCGTAACAAACACACGCTCGTTTTTATAATGGGTATTAGGAAGGATTTAGGCCTGCGTTTTCAAGAACTCTGCTACATTGTATTTAGTATTCAAAAAGGATTTCATAATTATATCCAATTTGTGCAAAAATGACCAGTTTTCTTCCTGGGACAACCTACCATAAAAGTATACATTTTAAACACACATGTAAAACGATGAACAATAATTTTATTCATTTTATATGCAACTAGCTATCCCGCGGTTTCACCCTGAGTAATTTCGGAGTTCCCGTGGGAATTTTGAGATAAAAAATATCCTTCTACGAGTGAAAGAATTTTCAATATCGGTTTAGTAGTTCCAGAGATTACCCCCCTACAACAGCACAAACTCACAAACTTGACCTCTATAATATTAGTATAGATACTAGATAGGTTATAGACTCTATATTATCAGTTTAAAGATTTGAATTGACTAATAATCGTCTGGAGCTGGACACGACGTTTCCAGTCTGTATACGCTACTTCATTTGTCCAAGGAAGTAAACTGAAACTTCCATACGTACTTGCTTTACGATTGCGTTCGCTAATAGGAAGCCGCCCGCCTCCCTTACAGATTCTACGAAGAGGCGGCGCAAGTGGCGTTCGAACAGGGAGACGAGAGCGCTTTGCTGTACGTACTGAACAAGTGCCCGCTGCGGGAGGTCATGAAGCGAGAGAGGATTGCCGCGCTTCTACAACAACTCGCTGTCAAGTGAACCAGCAGCGGTTAAGTATTCATAAAATAATTTATTTCGACAGATTATATTAATATCGCATTAGAGAGACTATATTGGATTGTTAAAATCAGAGCAAGTGATATTTAAGTGAGTTTATATTTTGTATATTTAGATTTATAACAAGATACTTTTATTACATAAAACCTATGTTATTACTTATTTATGCCTCTGAGTAGGCTCTAAACAAGCGTATATACCTGACTACTTCCTAAAAAATTGTTCTACCAATATCACCATTACAATTTAGTAAAGTTTAAGGAAAATTACCTAACTTTAAACTCTATGTATATTAACCTTGGACAATTTTTTTCCTTGCAAATGTATTTTTTTGTATTATACCTACTATCTAAAAAGCTAGCTAGTCTTAGATACCAAATTTTTGTTCGTTTGGTGAATGATTATTGAGTACATTTTGTTTTCACCACCCGATCTGTACAAATTGTGGAGTAATGAGTAGGTTCATAATAAAATTGAGTTTATATAAAATAAAAATGAATATCCATGACTGCAATTTGTTTTTATTGTGGAAAGATTACATACAATAAAACTTCATGAAGAAACAAAAATACGAAACACATGTCAAACGGAATTACAGTAATTCAATAAATTGTTATGGAGGCACAACGGACTTATATATTAGAATAATATCAATAGACATTTGATTATAATTTTTCGAAGTTCATTATCACAAAAAAAAAGCTTTCATGTGAAACTAACAAAAAAATTTGTTACCTTTACCGAATAATGATCGCTTTTACGGAAAGTATTTTAAACTTTTATATAATTATTATTCTAATTATACTTGTGTGTACTTAAATAAATAAATAAATAAACGTTGTATGTAATTTTATATAACGACGGCAGAAAGCGGAAATTTCGTATCTTGAAAATTCACCAAAATGACCTTACTATATTATTGACCGATAAAAAGCCGCGTCGAATGGTCTGTTTCGAAAAAAATTAACGATTATGTATCATAATTTTTTTTATTGCAGGAATCATAGCCGGCTTTTTTTTTCAATTATAAAGGTAACAGTCATTTCGGTCATAACTTCGAGATACGACATTTCCGCTTTCTGCCATCGATAAGTACTGTATTTCATTCTTCTATCTCTATACAAATTACCCGAAAACAAATTTTCGTGCCGCTCGGTATGATAAGCAAATTAAAACGTTCTAAACCACAAATAATGATGAATGAAAAATACAAAGGTTTTTTTTTCTAACCTTCAATAAATTATTAAAACTAACACAATATTATAACAACATGTGTTTCTAAACATGTAATAAATAAAATTAAAATAAAAAAACAACGTTTTCCATGTATCAGTCTTGAATTAACAAAATATAATGAGCGTTCAATTTATAAAATCGCCTTCATCATGAGCAATTTCGGGACATACCAATGTCACACGTTGTGATGTGGAAAAATTACATATTTTCCTTATAAAATATCCAAGATGGATTGATAATCACCCGTATTACAATAACAATTAAACCAATTAACTCTCGATTAGTGACGTTAAAACTTATTTAGCTGATTATACCGAACATTGAAGTTTTAAATCATGGAGATTTATTTTTCTCTGGAGTTTAAGGATTGAGATTGTATGGAGTCGCAATCTTAATTTTCTTTCTCTGAGTAATTTGCAGACGCTGCCGTAGGAATTAGAAGAGGTATAAAGATCTACCTTATGTACTTTAAGTAAGGTCTAAATTTCGTACTATTCAACGCTCACATAAAAAAGCCACCACTACGAAATTTAAGTGTCCAAACAACCAGCGTAATGCACAACAAAATCCCTTTTTAAGAATTTTTCATCATGCCAAAATTGCCAAAAATGTAAGAATCGATCGATGCATTTAATTTCCAGCAAAAATTCCTTGGATTAAGTTTAATTTTCACTAAATTGAAATAACTCACTAAGGATCGCACAACACCACTCTGGCACAAGAAAAGAATGAATTGAAATTTATTAAAAAACATTTTTTATAAAACTATCTCGTGCATGATCAAATTTTCACGTACACACGCGCACATTAGCAAAATTATTAACATCCACAAAAAAACTGAAAATTATCTGTTAACTGAAAACTTGTTATTTTAACAGACGACAACTGTAAAACAAAAAACATGTTTTTAAAAACTTCTGGGCCAATGATATTCGCTAAAACGGATACTTGTAGCTTACTAAAAAGTCTCAAATAGGACGTAAACGAAATTACTTTTCGTGAATGAAATAGACCGAGCGTGATGTTTATAGCACTAGGTAGGTATTTATGTTAAATTAAATGATGTAAAAATAAATGTGCAACTTAATATTAAGATCTATTCCGTGGTGCATAATATCGTTGGCCGGGAACATGCAAAGGGACATCCCTGTTTTAGTTCTATAATATTGTGACAATAAAAACGAGTTACATTAATAATTATTTATTATAATAATAATTTAATTTTTGTAACACGTAAAAGCATATATCAGGGTTTTTCAAATGCGTCCCAATATTTTATTACATTTGAATATTTCGAAGAAAACGTATCAACGCTATCGTAGTAAAACGTCGTATTATACTTATATTATTAACGCCTGCCTGTGCTTATATTAAATTATAAAACAGCATCGTAACTGACTGATACAAATCACTGGGTCCACTATAGTCTACTATCTTGAAATTTCGCACAGGATATCCTTTTACAAAATGAAAGCAAGCACTTAGGTGTTGGAAATTCGAGCGGCGGCGATTCGGTGACTTACCATTATTGGGTTACAAGTTAAACACTTATCACCGATTTCGTATGTCGCATACAACGTTATTCTACGATAGTCTCGGTTTTAGTTTTCTGTAAAACAAAAGCGGATAAAAATAGATAATTTAACTAAAGTAAAAGTATTTGTTTTATAAGTACTACATAAATCACAGATCATTATTCATACATGAATCAATGGATCGAATATTACATATATATAATGATTATTCGTTCGAACTCGTATTTTTAACATTTACCTACAAATTTTATAATAAAGCACACCTGCTTTTCCTTTAAAAATTCTCTTTGGCATACACAGTATGAACTTTATCATTTCGTTTCCCTTCTAATTCGATTATCACAAATGTACCACACTGACATAATTAAAGCACCGTATATTTAATTGAAATTATGCATCCATATTGAAGTAGATGTATTTTTTCACTATGCGGTTTCAAACCGATGCATTAAACATTCACAGTCTCTTAAAATCCCTTGTCTCTAGACGTGTTAATAATAATTATACTTATATTCATTTCATGTAAATTAATTAATGTTTATCTTTTGAATGCTTTACTTTTGGACGAGACCTTATTTTAAAAGTTAACATATTTCAAGTTAAACATTTTATAATCGTGAAACTTACAGTTAACACAATAGTACATACGTCACCCAAATGACTGACGTAGTTTAAAGGCATAAATTAATCAAAATATGTACAATCACATAGAAAAACAATTCAGTTCTAAGATTGAAAAATAATACATACGAATCCTCACATCGGCCTCGGTTTATGTTTTTCCTAATGTAGAAGAAATAAATATTCATTAGAATCTAAATATATTATATTATATTTTAAATAATAAAATTAACACCTACCAGTAAAGATAAAATCTGTGAAAACAGTTATCATATCAGCCTTACCAACTAGTTATAATCGTAATATTAAACGCCAAGTACAAGCTTTTTTTTTTAATTTTCCATTTTCTATATTTTTACTATCACATTTATGAGTATGTTCTTTAAAACTAACTTTGAACGAAAAATAGGGAAGTGTTTTCTATGTAATTCTTTTTTTTTTTTGGGCAAGATTCAATCTTGCAAATATTTTTAAGATTTTAAGTAAGTACAAAAGTTAATAATGGCACAATTGGATGAAAATATAGAAACGTAGTTTAATTTAATTACTATGACTTGATATATTAAATATACTGTTCTTAATGAATAAATATTAACATAGGGACTAAGCTCAGTGAGAGAGTCAGGTATGATATAACAGGGAAGGGGACGTCTAGGCATACCGGTAAATCCAAAAGTAACTTCCGTCAGGTATTGATTTTCTCGATCCCCTCTTAAAGCCGAAATGCTAGACTCCCCAATCTGGCGATATGCCAACTTGCCAAGTTAACGTAAGTTGTGTAGGATTTTAGGTTCATCTGCATGCCATAATTATGCAATTGTACATATTATTTACCATCTACAAGAAATATAAAACAAAAACCATACTAGTTTCTATAAAGTTTGAAACGATATTTAGACACATTTCAAGGAAAAATTTTTCTGTAAATGAATACGACATTCATTTAAAAATTAATGTAATCTCAATTTTCAAGCACTTAACTAGGTACGATTTTTAAAGTGTATTTTATTATAATTATTAGCATCACAGTAGTCAATACAATACATGACGTAAAGGCAAAAGCAATCAACCATGTTGTTTTTTATTTTATTTAGCTAATAATATGTATAAATAAAAATGCCAATATTTTTTTAACCATTACACTAAACTTAGCCTCAACTATATCATAAATACGTAACAGAAAAATGATGTGCGCACAGCGCATGTGAATGAAGAGAAAAATAATATAAGTTTTGAACATCCACGGGCACGAGAATCGATCGAAAAACAATATTTTTTTAAATCGTTTACTTTATTTTACAAATAGGAACTGCACGCTCTTAGCATAAAAACTAACTTTTGTTTATAACGATGACTTTCATACCGCTTTACCACATTATGAGTATGCATAATATACTATTTAATTCGACATCTCGTACAAGCGTGTCTGCGGCGTCAAGGCCCGACTGTTCTGCACCGTGACCCTCGGAGCCCTGTCGTATGTCAGCTTGTCTTGACTACAAACTACCGCCGAGTGCGGTGCGAGGGCGCTCGCGTGGCGCACCACTTGGTGCTGGTTGGTTATGATGTTGACGTTGGTTAAACTATGCTTTGGTATCGTGAACGAGGGTAGGTGTTTTGTTTTGATGCTGTCGTAGATCCTGACTAGTTTGTTACCGTCCAGGGCGTCCACGAGGGCGTGGGGGCGGGCGGGCGCGGCGGTGACCACGAGGCCGGGCGTGCGCGCGACGGCGGGCCGGCCGCCCTCCGCCGCCGCCGCCGGCTGGCTCGTGGCGATGTGTTGCGATATGGAGTGATTCTTAAGACCTTGGGCCGTTTTGTAGCTTTTGCCGCATTGGCATTTGTACGCCTTTTTTACCCTGCGCGGAGAAGGGGTTTGCGATGCATTAATGCGTGACTGGAGAAATTCACGATCGTGCAACAAAAATACGTATATGTAGTACAACATATTACAAAATAGCCGAAAATAAATATACAATAGGAGTAAATTATTTAAATTTTCATGTATAACCGAATCTTTAAGTAGGTACTTAACTACAAAATAACTAAACTACATTATCTAACAACCCGATATTCAATATATAAAATTGTGACAAAAATTGTCACCCACACTGTATAAAATTATGTAGTTTTGTCTATCAGAACACTTATTTACAAAAAACCGAGACGGTGAAATAGATACCCATTTCTTCCAGAAATATTCTTGGGCAGTCAACCGCTTCTTCGGTTTGTTTATGTACTTTTTATTGTAATGATCCGGTGTCGAGAATGTCGAGTATTTCCTATTGACAGAAACATTAATGTTTATAAAATTTTAAATAATGCCATTACGACAGGACCTCTGAAATCGTTCGCCACGCGCACACACCCTGCACGTGAGCACACACAAGCCGCCCGCCTTTAGTATTAGCATGGACCAATAAAACTGTTTTATTGATCCATGGTATTAGTAGGAAGTTAAAGCGAGAAACAGTGTTTCTCTGACCAATACGATTGGCATTACGTAGAAGTATGCACAAGTATAACACGCTCATGACCGAGCCTACTCGGACGTCTGATATAAAGAGTGATTTCAAGAGTGATATCACTTCACGAGGTGATGCAACATCACTCATTACGAGAGAGAAACGAACATCACAATTCACACACACCCGCCCTATACAGCCTACTTGGCACTCGGCTCACTCAAAGTCACTACGTAATAACTCAAACTGTTAATAATTTTGATGGGCATAACCCCTACACTAGGTCTAATTTTTGTTTAGAACGCGTCGAATGTTTGAGTAGGTAATTCTTAATGTTTTCGAGTGAAATCACCCGACTGGAAAAGTAATGTCATATCACATCACACTGAGTGGATGTTTTGTGCATGTCTAATGGTGACTGTACGGATAGTGTGCGAGGACTCACTTGCCGTCCTTCTTGTGCCCGTTCTTGGAATGGTACTTGATGCCGTTGACGTTCTTGTAGCGCTTCCTGCAGCCGGGCACGGGGCACGCGAACGGCTTCTCCTGCGCCGCCGGCCCGAGCGCGCCCGACGACGCCGACGCGTTCATCCTGGCGCGCCATTTAGTTTTTTTTTATATTATACAAAAATACTCTAAATCTAACTAAACTAAACTTCCATCCTATTTTTTTTTTCCTAAATGATACAACCCCAAGGTGTAAAAAAATGTAGTAACATACAATCTAGCCTTAAGACGTATAAGTATTTTAAATTTAAAGCAAACTTGTAATAAACTTGTAAAAAAGATTATGCTAAGAATGTATGTTTTCACCTTTCTTATTTTACCGTTGTTATGCTTTCTCGCCTTAATTGTACTCGACCGATCATCATAAAATTGTGCTTACACATTGTCAGGGGTAACAGCATTAAAAAACCTATTATAAATAATAACATACAACTAGAATATGTTAGCGGACATGTTTATTTGGGTAAACGGATATCATTCACGAAGTCAAGACACGACGATGAATTAAACCTTACATGGAATAAGTTCTGGAGCAACAAAGAAGTTCTCAAATCAAACCTTCCAGTAAAGCTAAAGAAAAAAGTTCTAGACTACTGCATACTACAATGTCTCTCTTATGGCAGCCAAACATGGATATTTAGTAAATACACAACAAACAAAATACAAACATGCCAAAGATCAATGGAAGGAAGCATTTTAAATATAAAAAGGAGAGATAAGAAGAAAAATGCAGAGATAAGGGAAATAACAAATGTCATAGACGCTCTAAAACACTAAGAAAATGAAATGGAGATGGGCTGGACATGTTGCGCGTATGAATGAGGACAAATGGGCTAAAAAAGTAACATTTTGGCAGAGACCGAACAATAAAAGAACCAGAGGAAGACCGAAAGAGAGGTGGATAGACGAAATAAACAAGACCACTGGCAAAAACTGGCCTACCAAAGCCGAATATGGCGACGTGTGGAGTAAAATGGAGGAGGCCTTCACTCGAAAGAGGACCATAATATATTGTACTTACATGTTAATTGTTAAATTGTTGATTTGTATTACTAATTGATTTAAATATTATTATTCTATTCTTATTTATTTGAATCAAATTTCAATGTAATTTATTTAATTTTTTATCTAATTTTATTACATGTTTTTTTTTATATTATGGAAAAATAAAGGCTTAATAATAATAATAATTGTCAGGGGTACAGAAAAGGAATCCCGAAATACCCGCGGGACTACGAAGTAGGGAACAGCTAGTTAATATATTCGTACCGCAAGAACATGTATCTACACAATGTATCCATTTGTGATATTGAAAACAATCTGAATAAAGATATTGACTATAGATTTTTTTTTTATACGTATTGGTTTAACTTTTTTGTATAGTAAGACCATAAGTGTTTATTATATTATATAGAACATACTTGACTCCATATCGCAGTATGAACTCGGAGCTATACTCCTCGACGGTGGTCCACGAGTCGTTGCTGTCCTCCGACGGGCTCATCAGTTCGTCTTCGTCCATCTCGCTCCCTAAAAAAACAAAACAATGCAGGATGCAATGACCCCATACAGAAATCCCCTACCACTATCTCATGAACAGTCTTATTGTAACTTTTCGGACAGTGTAACTCCAACTTTATGTGCAGTTCACATTTAAGGTCGAAATTTTAATGGATCGTATGTAAGGTTTACAATAGGACCGATAAAGAGATGGTGGTAGGGCTAGGGAACAAGTATTTGCTAAAACTCAGTAAATTTCACGCGTGATGCCGTGATCAAAGGAAATAGGGATTCATTTTTATATGTATAGATAGTAAGGATTATAATATTATAATAGTAGCTGTTCGCCGCGGTTTCACCTGCCTTAATTTCGAAGTTCCTGCAGAAATTCAATTATCAAAAGTACCTACCCTTCTATGTAATCTGTCCTTATGTAATCGTGACTCGTGACTCGTTTTGTAGTATAGTATAGTAGGGGAGGCTCGGCTCGGGTTGAGAATGTTGGGACTTGGGAGAGGTTTTATGACCTCCAGCTAGCTTTTTATGTAAATTAGAAGTAATAAAAAAGCGGCTAAGTGCGAGTCGGACTCGCCCATGAAGGGTTCCGTAGCAGCAAGTAACATAATAATATGAAAGTTCTTGTAGTTTGTTGTAACTTTGATCGATGTTTTAATATATATTTTTTTAGTTTTATTATTATCTAATTTTAGAAGTTACAGGGGGGGGGGGGGGGGTGCACATTTTAACACTTTGGAAGTGTCTCTCATGCAAACTATTCAGTTTAGAAAAAATTATATTAGAAACCTCAATATCATTTTTAAAGACCTATCTATAGATACCCCCCCCCCCACACGTATGGGTTTGATGAAAAAAAAAATTGTGTTTCAGTTCTAAGTATGGGGACCCCCAAAATTTATTGATTTTTTTTTCTATTTTTGTGTGAAAATCAGACTGACAGGCAGACATAACGAATCCATAAGGGTTCCGTTTTTTGCCATTTGACTACGGAGCTCTAAAAAGGTCGGTTCAGAATAATTTATTTTGACATCATGATAAAATATTAAGACTTTATATACTTAGATTTGTCTGAAGTTTAGTAATAGAGTAATAAGTAAATTGACAAAATAAAATAGAAAATACATGATTTTAATTTAAAATACAGAATTCCAAAATGAAATAGAAAAATAAAGCAAGTTTCAAAAACAAAGCGGTAGATAATAAAAAATGAGGGAGGGATTATCACACAGAACAGAAAACTTAGTTTAGTATGAAGACAGATGAAATCCAGTGTCGCCGGGTGATTTTCGCACACAAAACTATTCATCACGCACTAAAACATTCATTAACGTAAAGAAATGTATTAAACGCTTTATTTATAGTTACGTTTTTACTAAGTCACTGTTTTCAAAATTCATAGTTTTGGGAATATTGTGATAAATATACTTGAGATGGCAGCAAAAGAAGGTATAAGGTTAAGGTATAAGCTAGGTATAATGATAGCGCGCCTGCCCCTCCTAGATACATGTCCTCTCTAGTTAATTTATTTGCTCTGTGGTATATCATAATAACGAGTGGCATAGAGCCTTTTACCTGTGGGGGTGCCGCTCCTGGCGGACGGCGTGGCGGGCGCGGCGGGGATGCGCCGGCGCACATCCGCGGCGGGCGGCGCGCCCTGCGCCTCGCGCCGCGACGCCTCCGTGAAGAAGCGCAGCACGTAACTCAGCGGTATGCACGCCGGCTGGGACGCCTCCTTTTGTTCCACCACGGCCGGGTCATAATCTGCAGTCATGGAGATTTATAAAACACTAACTGATCCCCGGGGTTTCATTCGCGTTAATTTCTTATTTTTCTTAGGAATTCTAAAATAAAAAGTACCTACGCTTTTCTGTACCCCTGACAACGTGTAGGTATGCAAAAGTTCATGATGATCGGTTGAGCCGTTAGGGCGTGAAAGCGTTACAACAAACTCACGTTCGCATTTGTAATACTAAGGTTACCTACATATATAAATATCATATCCTAAATATCTATCCTATACTAGCTGTGCCCCGCGGTTTCACCCGCGTGAGTTTCGGGATTCCCGCAGGAACTCCAATGCAGTCTAATGTACTCCTTATAACAACAGCTAATTAGCAGTGAAAGTCCCGTCAATATCGGTCCAACCGTTTCGGAGATTCACCCGCGTGAGTTTCAGAATTCCCGCAGGAACTCCAAACTTCTTTTATATAAACCTTGTCCTGACAATAACGAACACAAAAAAAAATCAATTATCCAATTTGGTGCTGCAGTCGTTTGTAAGTTATGCGCTTACCAACACATTTGACTTACTTATAAATAATTATAAATTCGAAAGTAAGTGTTTGTTGCGCTTTCACGCCTCAACGGATCGTCATGAAATTTTGCATCCACTTTGTTAGAGATACAGCGATACAGAGAAGGACATAAGGTACGTTTTATTCCGGAATTCCCGCGGGAACTTTAAATTTAACGCAGGGAACACCTAGTATTAAGTCAGCCATTAAATATAGTAACGTAAAAATCGTTGAGAGGTAGCGATAACATGTCCTAAATATAATCCTGCTAGTCCCCGCGGTTTCACCGCGTTATTTCGGAATACCCGCGGGATAAATAGTACAGTAGGTACCCCTGACAACACAAATTTCATGTGACGTGAAAGCGTAGGTACCTACCTACCTAACAAACTCACACTCGCATTTATAATATTAGTAAGGACGTTTCTTTTCTATATCCCTGATAGCGTCACGCGTACATAGTACATATTATGCAAAATTTCATAATTACATAGGTATCGGTTAAGAAGTTAAGGCGCGGAAAGGTAACAGACAAACAAACAAGGTTAAGATCGGATTTATAAAATTAGTATGTATGTACGCGCATCAATCTCAAAATATAACTTGAGGGTTTCGCTTGAAGCGTAATATCAAATTCCAATAATTGGGTATTTTCCGGGGTATGAAAATCAAAATTCTAACTAGTCCGTCAGTTAGATAATAAAAAAATAATAGACATGTATTTTTTGCTTTTTCAAATTAATGAAAATAAACATAGATAAAGCGCATTAAAGTTTAGGGTGGGGGACTCGTGACGTCATTATTCGGAATAAGTCTCGTACAAAACTGCACCGGGTTGTGACGTCGCGCGAAATTTCAACTCTCTGTATCGCCGTTATTTTTTTATTACTTAAAAAAAGAAAAAAATACGTGTCCAATGTTTTATGAATACACGACGGACTAAAAAAAAATTTAGTCAAATAGCCAATTGTCTTGCACTATCCACCTCGAAATACATATAATGCGTCAAATAGAAATGTACAGGCAGGTAGGCACAGATGTTATTGATGAGAATGATGATTAATTAAGTACCTATGTCAAAGACATTCTACATATATGTATAATACTTAAAACATCATTGACCTAAGTGTATTGTAGATTAATAAAGGTAGACCACCTATATTGTAATGTAATTTTTATTTCTTTTTTAAGCTCTAAAAACGAATAGAAAAAAACTTTTGAACACACCTAGTATAATTATAAAGGGTTGGAACATTTTTACAGTCACTGAACTTTAAGGTTTTAAGTAATGGCATTAATTTATTACAGAACCCTAAAATAATACACATAGACAAGGAGAGGTGACTCATATACAAAATATATAAAGGTAATATCGAATGGATTTATACAATTACCTATATGAACATCTTCTATGTGTTCAATTAGATCCGCCAGTCTTGGAAATGTTATTCCACAGCCATTAAATTTACAGATGTTAATCATGAAGACGGCCATATCGTCCTAAATTACACACCACAGTCAGCTAGAAGACTAAATTTGTTCATCACATATTCTTATGTTTCGACTATTAACAAACTTTTGAAAATTAAAAAAAAATTAAAAAATCAATTTTTATCGGGATATTTCCCCAAAATTTAGCGTATTTACATGACAATATTCAACAGGGAACAATATTGATTGCACCTCGGATTGCACAGATCAGATTAAATTTGAGCGTTCGAGAATCCAAGTTATGTTTGATGTCTAGTATATTTTATATAAGTAAATAAATAAAACCAATTTATTTTATAATTACTGTATTATTCTAGAACTGTTTCAGATATTATATTATTTTTTTTTTTCTTTAGTAAAAATTGTTGTACCTAAAATTATTATCTGGTGTGTAAAGACTGCATGCATAGAACGAAACGTATTAATCAATAGTTGGCTGTATCAACCGGAACTTCGTCGCTGTTCATAGCTTAACCAATAGGAATCCAAGTTCTGTAGTCTGTTTCACTCCATTACTCAAAATTGAACATTCCAAAGGCCGGTCTCCTCCTTCTCGGTGTTCTTTGGTAAGTGTCGTGAATATTTGTGACAAAAACTAATCGTGAAAAAGTGCCTAAATTACAGCCCATCATTGTATTCCAAGTGATAAAATTGCTGGTATAAGATTTATTGTGGGTGATAGTGTATATATTTCATTGTGAGTTCTTGATAGTTGCTTCAAAACTTCAAATATTGTAATTCGCCGATTCGGCCATTTTTGCTATTATACGTTTTAGTTCACATTAATAAATACCGAAATACGTAAGCTCTTGAATCTTGTCCGTAGAGGTATTTCGATCATGTATCTTTACTTGATTCAATGAATTATTAGTGACCCCGGTCTGTTACGTAGTCTTACAAAATTACGTAACTCCGGTTTGCCGATATATTGTTCTCGTTGGTTTTCTATAGGTAGGTACCCTGAAATCTAACTTTTAGTTTCTTGTAGCTCATCATCTGGTACGGTTTATTTCAGTTGTTATACGCCGTGCATATACCTTCATAAAAATGCTGTATGCCGCAAGATTGATCGCCCCTGCAGCGAGGTCTGCTGTAAGTACCTACATACTTAATTCCTTTTTTCTTATAAATTTCAATTTTAATGAAAACATATACTAAATTTTACATAGGTCTGAATGGACTGATATAATATCTCTTACAACCTTACAACTGAGCTATACTGAACTTAACAGGATAATATGATTGTTACTCTTTTACAGATGATATTAATTGAAGACCTAACTATTAGTTTTATTGCCTCTCTGTAGCAACCTTTTCTTACATAAAAAGGGTGTTGTATAGGCATTAGGCAATTACATAACCACAAACATCAATAAAAAATCTTTATGATCCCTTAAACTTTAATCTTTGTATATTTAATTTAATGAGACAAACTAATATGGGCTGAGATTAATAAATAAAAAATTAAATAAACTTTATTGCTATAAATTTCAAAAACTGCCATAAATGATAAGGCTAATACCTATTGAAGGTTGACCATTATTTATTTCAATTACTATCTAGATTATAGATGATGAATATACTTTAATAATTATTATTTCTGTCATTTATAGATCTTTAGCAATACAGCTTTGGTGCGACCACTGGCAGCAGTTCCTTCACACAACACACAAAATATGGTCCCAGCTGTATCCCAGCAGTTAGCAGTACGGTCCTTCCAGACAACCTCTGTCACAAAGGACATTGACTCCGCCGCTAAATTCATTGGTGCTGGTGCTGCCACAGTAGGAGTCGCAGGCTCTGGTATGTAGTTGTTACATAATTTTTCTCCTTTTCTTGTGTCTTTACTTTTATTTGCCTGCATGCTCACTCAATCTAACCACTGTTATTAACATTATTTTATCTATCACTCCATTTACTTTAACATTTTTTTATTTACATAATTTTGAACCTAATCTTTATAATTATCAAAATTAACACTTTTTTAAATGAGGGTTCAAAATTATATAAAACATTTTGCACTATTTGTTTGTGATGTGACTAATTTTAAGTATCACCTGCAGGTATTGGTATTGGTGTGGTATTTGGATGCTTAATCATTGGCTATGCACGAAATCCATCCTTGAAGCAACAAATATTCTCATATGCCATCCTGGGATTTGCACTATCTGAAGCTATGGGACTTTTCTGTTTAATGATTGCATTCCTTATGTTATTTGCCTTTTAGAAGTTTTTTAAACCACTAACCTATAATTATGTACAGTGTATATTGCCAATTGAGGAGGACATTTCTGTCCTGAGAGTTTTGATACCATGCATGTTTTATCTGTCCTACGGATTATATTTTTTATGTATGTTGTCCTGCAAGACTATTAAAGAGGTGAGCTTTCTTGTGTTTTGTAGATAGTTTTTTTTATTTCATGTAATATTTTTTGTTTGGACTTCCAGTGGGTGTATTTTTTTAACAGGCATTCTGTTACAGGAGCGGGAATTGGAACGGTGTTTGGTTCCCTCATCATCGGGTACGCCAGGAACCCCTCCCTCAAGCAGCAGCTGTTCTCATACGCCATCTTGGGCTTTGCCTTGTCTGAGGCTATGGGTCTCTTCTGTCTTATGATGGCCTTCCTGCTGCTGTTTGCTTTCTAAGCCAATTACGTTTAAGAACACTACTACTGCCATCCCACATGATGAGGTTTCAGTGTATACTATCTGGAGTGGACGGCCATGGAATCAAAAGTGTGGAAACCTCAACCTCATAGTGACGCAAGGACTGATATAAAGTGTTGTTACACATAGTTGTGTATATCATCAGGAATGCAGTTTATTTAATAATGTAGTATAAAGAAAATCTGCAAAATAAAATATTATGTTGTATGTAAAACATTACATAAAGCTACATTTATTTCTATTCCTGATCTTTTTGTAGTATCTATATTTATTCTGGTTCATGTTTATTATAAAAATATTCTCACAGTATGTTGAAAGTCGGTGATGATATTTTTAAGCCAGTGAATGCATGTATATGCGTGTGAGTATTGTTTCCGACTCTTCAGTGTATGGTTTACGGTTATCATGTTCGAGAATGTCAGCAACTGTATTGTACATTTTAGGATGATTAAATGATACAATCCAACTATTATAAGGTGTTCCTTATTTGTCTGTTTCATTTTTTTTTAGGCTTTAAATAGTGAATAGGTGTCATTTGCTTTATATAACAATAATCCACTTCACAACACAGATCAGATCATTTTGTGTGCCTATGAGGTTCTGTTGACAGGGCTATCCTGCAAAATCTCATAGGAAAGTTTGACTGGGAAGCGGATTTAATGAGACTGGTTGGGACTGGAATCTTATAAGCTGTATTAGCCACGAGTCTGGTTGGCTCACCATCTATTAAGAAAAACGCGACACACCACAAGTAAACCATTATAATTATATTTTTGGGGGTTTTTTAAGTAATTTATCTCTAACTCGGTAGTGTTTTGGTAGAAGCCCAGCAGGGCAATTATTTATTTATTGCAATCATATTTCAGTTTCAATCAGAAAAATAGCTATTTTTTAATTAAATCATGCTTAGAAAGTTTGGACTGATGTTTATTTTGGTCGATCAAAAACGTGTCAAAACGATATTGTGATCGCAAAACCGCCAAATGTTTTATTGCAACCGAAAAATGATGGAAACAAAAGTTACATTAGCCCCTCTGGTTCGAAAAAAATACAGTTTCGGGACTGATTGACTTATGATATGTCCCTTGGGTGCAGTGGCCGCCCACAATGCTCCGCCATCTCGGCTCTCGCTGTCTCGGGCCGCGCTCTTCAGTTCTAAATATCAGATTATGTAATATAATTCGGGTGGGTAGAGGGCAAATTCTCTCTCTTGTCTCCAAATGCAGCGACCTCCTATAAAACAAAAAAAAAAACATGAACCAGGAAGTTGTGGTTGTGTGGCTGGGAAAGTTGTGGGGTGTAACAGGAGTATTTACACGGGTCGATTTTTGCTGTGCGGCTAGTCGCTTCACAAATCGCCTTACCAAGCCGCCTAGACAAGACCTAGCCGAATTGCCATTTAGACGGTCAATTTACGCCGTGCGGCGTAGTCATCACCACTTTAGACCCGGTTTCCACCAAAGTCGAGAGGAGATATTATGTACTGCGAAACTGGCAGATTATTTCTACCAAAGCGGAGAGCTGTGAGAGGCGCGAGGAGAAGGCAGCGGGGAAAGACTCCGCTCTGCCGCACCGCTTGCTCGCAGCGGCATTTTCTTTGAAAAAATGTGACATCTCTACTCTCCGTCCATTTCCACCAAAGCTAAGCGGAGAGATGTGGAAATAACGAAATCTGGTTATTCAAAACACATTTCTCCGCTTTGGTGGATACTGGGTCGTAAGGTCCAGGACCTCGATCGAGCTGACCATCTGATCACCATGCTGACCGTCGCTCGCTGTGTGCGTGGCACGTGAGCTACGTGTATGTGTTGTGAATGTAATTATAATGTTTTTTCATTGAATTTATTTTCCTCATTCTGAAAAACTACTGAACTTATTTTTTGCATAACCTTTAGATTGCTTCTGCTGTAAAGTTGTTTTTCCACTTGCGCTAGTGTATACGTAGGACCTATCGACTAAGTCGAAATTATGCATTCAGATTCATTAAAAAAAAATCAAGTTTTATTATCAACAGGTTTATTGCAAATATTTGTTTAATTAAAAATCTAAATGGATACCTCTTACAAAAATATACGTCTACACCAAAAGAGGTAAACATTTAAATGAATAATATCTTGCACAATAAACAAAACTTATTTTGCATGGTTCACAATGGTTTCAGGCATTCATAATGCTTATATTAAATAATTCTATACTCATAATTTCCAATTTAAATACCAATAAATGTAAACAAAATGAATGCAATCCGAATTTCTGATTGGATTCAATTTGCAGAATACAAACTAACAAAATAACATACATACAATATAAAGCCAATCAAAACATGATACATCAGACATCTTAATACAAGTCTCGAAAGAGACGTAAAAATAACCCCATAATTTAGTTATAGAACAAAAACATTTTTAGAATATCTTGCGCACATTTGGTGTTTAGATATCACTATTGTTACAATATAACAATTATTTATTGCATTTCGTTTAAAGAATATATTTCCAACGGGTACACAAGAAAACATCCAGTAACGACGTGACGTAACCGACGAACCTTTTTTGAGCAATTCATAACAAATCTCAAGCTATTGTTTTCTATGTATTCGAGGCATTTTTATCGTTTCAATCACCTACCTACTCCCAGATTAAAAATCAATCGGTAAACAGTTAATACCTACGTCGCACTATTTTTTGTTTCTAACCCTTTCACCGCCATCTTTAACATCACCATCTACGAGACGTGCCCTGGAGACACGTAATATTACGTTACTAACAAACCACTGCACTGACTTTTATATTTATTAGATTGAATAATAGCTATTAGGCATTTCCAACACTAGGAGTAAATAATATGTCTAAAGCGTGTGATCTGGAGGTAATGACCATGTTTTTGTAACATTAACTTATGAAGGCTACAAAAACGTGGGATGAAAGGGTTAAACATTAAAGAGCGCCAATATGGCCCAACCTTATTAGAGAAATCTCATCTTGTTTATGCTTTCAAACTCTTAGTGATTCTATACAAAAATACAAAATTGTACGGCTAAATTGAAGGGCAGCACAAAACGACCTCACCCTACAGAATGCCGACAATTAGCTGTAGGTACTGCGTAGCTCGATATTTAGAACAGTGCAAAAATAAAATTTAAACAAAGGTACCTTCTAAGGATTGGAAACGAACTTGACTATTATTCCGAAGAATTCGAGTACAAAAAATACGCTTACATAATTTAGGAGATTTTAAGTTTTTTTTTTTTTTTAACAATATAGCAACACTATTATTTTAATGAGAAGCTAATGTAGTTAAAAACAATAAGATTGTAAACATATTTACAATAATTTCACTTAGCCTACAGCAAAACAAAATAAGGCATTTTTTTCTACACGTGTCTATCGAACATAATCACCGAAGAACGTTCACTTCCGACGCCGAGGGCACAACACGACAATTACGATGGGTCAGGCGCAGAATGGGCATTTCACAAAATGTGCAAACGTGCATTTCGCAATAGTTGCACTTCTCACAAAGGAAATTTCTCAAAATATAATTTATTTTTAAATTTTGGTTTCAGATTATCCCATCTACAATATAAAAAATGTAGGGAAAATCCATACCCTAATGGCAAATTGCTCAATTTGCCCAGCCCTAAAGAGTTATGCACCTATTGTTAAGTGCACAAACTGTAAAGCGCACTTTCTGCGCTTAACCTGAATTACAATAAATACCGCAATCTGTTGTGTATGAGATCAACACTCGTTATATTATTTGGTCCAATGTTTCGTAGGCCGCTTGTGAAGTCGGCTCAGAAGTTTCCCTTACACTCAATATATTTGGCTACATCTGCAAGTCCGCAACATTACATCACTAACAACACCATCCTGTCACACTTGTACAATATTATCTCTTTTATAATCTATTTATTTATGATATTTTATTACAAAATAACTTTTAAGTAGGTATTAACTTTTAAATTATATCGCTTCCGTTTCGAATTGGTTGCCCTTACTAATTACGATAGGTCCATATGATTCGCTCTGTTCTAATTTTAGCACTTGATATTTCTTAAGAACAAGTAAACTGTAGAACTTCTGTGCTACCTGTAACAAAGAATGTTAGTATGAAAGATTAACACTAATCATCAACAAAAAGTATCCTCTAATGTACTTATTGATATATGTCATAGCTATTGTTAGAGATCGTAAATCTATACCTCAATCTTTACCCAAACTTTTTTTTTAAACTTCAACATTCTCTTTGAGATTTCTTTATGAGTCCACAGGGTCGATTTTGCTCACGCAAGACAAAACCACACCACTCCAACCTCGATAATGTTCTCCCGATGCTAGCATACTCGCAGTAAGGTAATATAGGCCATAACGACGGGGGAATAATAGTAGAGACCCAAACAGATGTTATGTTTTGACAGGTGTTATTCGACACAATGCGGATGGGAACATTCGGGACCTAAATATCTCTGTGTCTGTCATAGTCTGTATGCACCGTTATGGGCAAGGAATGTTGCTGTTCATAGTGAATAAGAACCCTGCTATTAACGAATAATTCACCTTGATTACCTTATATCCTTACTAGGATTTCGCAACATTAATTCATCAAAACATATTCGTCGGACCGTGATAGAGACGTACGGGGGACGCCTGCCTGTGTCTGTGCGCGTGCGTGCGTGTGTATGTACCTGTTTCCTGTTGTTGTGCCTGGGCGCGAGGTCGGCGAACGTGAGCGCGGCGCCAGCGGCCAGCCGGGGCCGCATCGCCGCGAACAGCTGCGCCGCGCGCCGGTTGAGCACGCGCTCCGCGAACTGCTCGTCCGTCTCGCCCTCCTCGCGCTCGCCCTCCTCCACCTGCGCCCGAACAACCACCGTGACCGCATTAGCAATTTCACACTTCACAGTGCAACTTACGGCTACACTCAGAGACGTTCATTAAATTAATGCAAATTGGCATTTAACTAAATTTCACTTAATTAGTGAATTGTCAATTAACATTAATTTAATGATAGTATCTGAGTGCAGCAGTTTTTTTTTTAATAAAGTAATTAAAACGATTTTGAGTGCGGCCGTTAGAGCCTTTGATTATATATAACTTTGTACCTCTTAACGGCTCAACCGATCATCATGAAATTTTTATAACTACCTTACACAATACGAAGCATTGCGAATGTGTTTGTTTGTTTGTTACGCTTTCGCCTTTTTCCCGCCCAACGGCTCAAACTTACATGGAGTTTGCATACACGTTGTTAGGAGTACAAAGAAGGACATTTTGGTAGGGTAGGTGAAAATACGAGGAACATACTTTAGTGTACGTATAAAGGTCATTTTCTAGCGCGCAGTGCGAGTTCCATGTTTCTTTGATCACCGATTTCGAGTCCTATTACCTAATAATACAGTCGAAATCGGTGAACAAAGAAACGTGAAACTTGCACTTCGCGCAAGAAAATGACCATAAATTGTGAATGTCAGCACACATCAGGCGTGGCACTCCTTGAAAGTGAAATGATTTAACTCTACTACTAAAGGCTTGCTTGCACACGTGCAGCGGGTGTGCGTGTGATAATTCAATTTCTCTTGACGCTACATACGGTGCCAATTGACTGAAAAGTAAACTTTTTTTTTTATGTCATAGGGGGCAAACGGGCAAGTGGTACACTTGATGGTAAGTGATTACCGCCGCCCATAGACATCTGCAACACCAGAAGGCATGCAGGTGCGTTGCCGACCTGGAATGGGGATGGGATAATATTTGACATTTCCTTACATTTTCTGCACTGGGTGGTAAATCGTAGTCGTGCTGGGGGCTCTGGGGGCCGTGCTCTTCGTAGCCTAAATTAGTCATTTGCATATCGCCCTAAAACAAAAACAATATATATTATTATCGGTCGCAATTTGTTATTCTTATTCAATAAGATTCAGTCAAATGAAAAGTTTGAACATATTTACGTACGATCGCAGTGAAGTGCACATTACGTACGGAGCGAAGTGCAGATACGTCTACAGCAAAGTGCAAATACGCAGCGAAGTTCATATAGATACACAGCGAAGTTCATATACGTACACAGCAAAGTGCACATACATACCCAGCAAAGTGCACTTACGTACACACTTCAGCGAAGTGCACATACGTACCCAGCAAAGTGCACATACGTGCACAGCGAAGTGCACATTCGTACCCAGCGAAGTGCACATTCGTACCCAGCGAAGTGCACATACGCAGCGAAGTGCGCGCATGTCGTACCTGGTAGTCGTGGTGGTCGTCGAGCGCGTGCAGCGGCAGCGGCAGCGGCTCCATGGGCACGGTGTGCGGCAGGTCGTGCGGCTGCGGCGCGGCGGGCGGCGGCGCGGGCGGCGCGGCGCGCGGCAGCAGCGGCGGCTGCTCGCCCAGCTGCGGCAGCATCGGCATCTGCCGCGCGTCCAGCCCCGCCTGCAGCATGCCGCCGTGCTGCAACCCTGCCGACCGCACACGGTTATTAAAGTTTGAACGCTCGGTTACATCCGAAAATACAGTCGATTTATAAGGAAAGTAGTTGTTTCCCGCGGTTTCACCCGCGGTAAATTCGAAGTTCAAAATGTACGGATAAGTTTATGAATGTCCTCTTCATGTGTCGTTACGGCAATACGTACATCTCTGCTACCACCGACTCCGACTCTGACAAATCAAATTGAAAAACTCTGACTCAGACTTCTTTCCGTAACATCCCTGATTTAAACACGAGCTCTTCATAAGGAAATTAGTTAAAACGGGTAGTAAGAAGTAGTTTACTAAAGATTTGAGGAAGTCGAAAAATGCACCAAATAACATTGTTGTTGTTACTTTTGCTTTTGAAGTTAAAAAAAAAACTTAATTTTTGGACAATGATTACTATTAATTTGCCGCAAAATAAGAAATATGTATATCGAAGAACAGTGAACTGACCAGATGGAGTCATGCCTCCGTGCTGCAAGCCGGCCGGGGTCATGCCGCCGTGTTCGAGCCCACCTAGAGAAAAATTGTAACGAATTGAAGCTACGAAAAGACAACACAAAGTTTACAATTTGTAAAAAAAATAAACCTTTAGAATGAATATCTATACACAACAACAATACCTCTATGCCGTAGAGCAGGTATGGGCAACCTTTGACATGTTGAGGGCCAAACTTTAGCGTGCAAATACGTTCGTGGGCCGCGTTTATACGTACTTAGTGCATTTTAAAGTACCTAGTGATAATATTTTTTGCGATAGATAAAGCTGCCGTGAGTATAAGTAGGTACCTAGCTAGTGTAATATTTTTTTAAATTGGGTCTTTTCAAAATGTCTCGCGGGCCGGATCATATCTTACACCGGGCCGTATCATATCTTACACCGGGCCGTATCATATCTTACACCGGGCTGGATCCGGCCCGCGGGCCGGTTGTTGCCCATAAGTACTGAAGATACTAATACGACTACTAAAGCCCCCTAACTGAGCTAATCTATAATAATCGTTATATTGTGTATCTTATGGTCGTTTCACGCAAAGAAAGGATTTTTGATTAGACTATTTTGCACGACCACGTGACACGACGATAAGTTCCTTAATTTCAACTAGGCTAAGGGGGAAGCCACGCGGTGTTCACCTGGCGTCATCCCGCCGTGGTGCAGCCCCGCGGGCGTGAGGCCGCCGTGCGCCAGCCCGGCCGGCGTCATGCCGCCCTCCAACCCGAGCCCCGGGGTCATGCCTGCACACAACGGCACACCATTTATGGGTACATCAACTAAACATCAGCCTCTTTAGCCGAATTGACAATCTATAGCTATAGAAAACCACGAAGCTTTTGATTGGACGATTTTGCTTGACCACGTGATATGACAATGACTTGGGCTGTTACGGGGGAGGTCAAAAAATATCACTGAGTAATACCTGTTAAATCAATTCCTGTACCTACCTATAAAAGTAACATGTATAAGTTCCTAATATACCGATAAAAGTGAAGTGGAATTCGTTCAGCAGATATGAGTCTGTAGGCGAAAAGTTAAACTATATCACTAAATTCGGTCTAAATAATGCGAAACGGCTTATTAAAAATGGTTGTCTCACCGCCGTGATGTAATCCAGCTGGGGTCATCCCACTCGCCGACAGTCCCAAGTCCATAGCCTGGCCCTCGCCATGCTGCAACCCAGCTGGCGTCATGCCGCCATGTTGCAGCCCAGCTGGCGTCATACCGCCATGTTGCAGCCCAGCTGGCGTCATACCACCGTGTTGCAACCCAGCTGGGGTCATACCGCCATGTTGTAAACCAGCTGGGGTCATATCGCCATGTTGTAAACCAGCCGGCGTCATACCGCCATGTTGTAAACCAGCTGGCGTCATACCGCCATGTTGTAAACCTGCTGGCGTCATACCGCCATGTTGTAAACCAGCTGGCGTCATATCGCCGTGTGGCAGACCACCTACGATACAAATAATCAACATTTTGCTCATTATCAAGGCTATTATCATCAATTTTATCGTCTCATTGATAGATTGCTAATACTGAACATGTACTATATCCTCATACAATAGACAGTTGTGAAATCGCGGGAAAATTATACTCCTTGTGAGTCATAATAGTACAATTTTATTAAAATATGGTGGAATCTGCTTTGCATGAGTTACTTCGGCAGTTCACCGTCGCTCGGCTCGTTAAGGGAAGAGCGATGCATCCCTTATTCGATTTGAATAGCGTGGTGTAGGATCTCGCTACGTACCGGGCGTGATGGCGCCGGGCGTCAGGCCGCCCTGCAGCAGCGCGCCGGGCGTCAGGGAGCCGAGCACGCCCGGCGTTAGCGGCGGCCCTAGCGAGCTCAGCATCCCTGCAACAACATACACTCATCAGTTATACGAATAGTCAATATTATGTACTTGAACTATGTATAATTTCAATATAGACACTCCCATATTCCGATTCGCCGACACGAAACGAACTTTGTCTAAGTTAGTTTTATTTATATTTCCATATTTAAAGTAAAATTACTTTTGATGTAAGAATCTTTGAAAATCTTTTTAGAGAGTATTTGAGACAATCTAATACTGAACACTTTACTTGGATAAGACGTAGAGTATCATATCCTTACATATTATAAAACTGTCTGCTTGTTCGCGATAAAGTCAAATACTTAACGAATTGCCGTGCGGTTTTCATCAATGATAGAGTATCACTCTCATGAGAAAGTTTATATACGTATAGTTTATACTGGAATTCCTGCAGGAACTCTAAAATTACCACGGGTGAAATCGCAGGAGACAGCTAGTCCGTACTAAAGCGAAAATACAATAGTGAACATAAGGATTCCTCGAAGGAGGCGTCGCGGCATACCTGGCGTTTGCGGCGGTTCCTGATCGAAGTCTGCGCGCGGCGAGGCGAAGCCCGGCGTGGGCGGCGCGCGCTCTGCCTCTACCCAATACAGTAGCCGTGCACAAAAGCATTAGTGATTAGCGTTGGTTTCAGTCGTGTTGTGTTAGTGGATTATTTGCAGTATTTTTAGGCGAACTAACTAAATGTTGCCACAGTTCAGTTTGTGATGATTGTGTCGACGTAATTTTTGGGATATGCCGCAGATTTTGCATTTTCTCATAATTGGTAAATCATTTCAACTTTTTATACCATTTGTTATTAGGGATATGCAAAATTATCTCAAAATAAATATTATGTTTTAACTTCTTAGGTTACTAAGTAACTAAAAATGATAGTAAAAATCAAATGCGTATTATAATTAGGATTTATGGGTATATGATACACGTCACCAGTTAAGAAATGATGTAAAAGATTTATATGAAGAAGAGGCATGCAAGTGATTGTGATACGTGTAATATCAAGTAGGAGTGTTAACTCACCGACAGAAGGTTCGTATTCGTGTGGCACGGGCGTAGGCGGTTCCAAGTCCGCGGGCGGCGCGGGCGCCGGCGTTTCGGGAGGTTGTATAGTCTGTAAAACATCCTCATTGTCAATTACGGGTCGCCATATTGCGTCCATGGCTACTGGTTGCTCCATACAGTAATGTTGTTACTCATCGGTAGTGCATGACACCTATTACGACTTACACATTATCCTGTAAGGAAACTTTATGATTAACGTAACAAAATTGGGTATGATGACGAGGTATAAAAATAAAAATTCTATTTAGTCCGTCAGCTAGATAGTAAAAAAATAATAGACAAGAAAAAATACGCGTCTAATTTATAATTTTTTTTATTAATCTACAAGTCAGACTTAAAATTCAAATTTAATCGTCATGCCCATTATCATATTTTACGGTATTCATAAATGTATTTATAGAGGGTTGGAGATAATAATACACAAACACAAAACTACTGCTGACAAGTTTGTTGTACAGTTTGGTAGACTATTGTAACAAGGGATGTATTTAATTTGTCATGTTCGGACTTCAGTGGTTTGCGAATACGGCAGCTCATAGGTAGAGTGCGTTACCTCGTCGTGCTTCCGTTTGCGCGCGGCGCGGCGCGCGGCGGGCGGCGCGTCCGGCTCCGGCGAGCGCGCCTCGCCCTCCTCCGCCTCGCGCACCAGCGTCATGTTGCGCTGGTACTTCTGCAACCGCACGCACAGCGTTTACAACCATACAATAACAATCACACCGGTGTGATCAACGAGCGCAGGACAGCTTGGCAATACAAAAAAAAGAGATTAAATAAAGAAGCTACACTCTCCGCCTCCCACCAATTTCATGCCTCCTCATACCCCGGGAAAATGAACTTGGTAAAGACCGAGGCATGGAAATTAGAGAGCAGAACGATCGCTGTAAATGTCCCCGGCATATGGAAAAAAAGGTGAGGCGCTGCGATCGCTGTCTCAATAAAAAGCGGGCTGTTGTGCGCTAATTTGATTAAAATGACCTATAAATGTAATGTTTGTACATTATTAAACTTACTTCATCTTTGTACTTGTACTCATCAACAGCTAACTTCGCGGATACTCTTTACTGACGCCAGCGCAACTGGTGGCTGAAAAATTAACTATAAATTCTAAAAAAATTATGGGACAGGCGGGCTATAAATGCTTCAGCACGCAGCGATCGTTCTCCTTCTCTCTGACCTCCATGAACCGAGGAAAGTTTGACACGTAGAATCTACATATGACAATTAGTCACTGATAGCTGACAGTTGCTGTCAACCTTACGATACGCACACACGCACAAAACGTGTACGTACAAGCCGGCCGTTTTACTTGTGGGAAAGTACTTGGGCCGTATTTTTGAATCGCTCGAATTACTTTCAATCGCGAATCGCGAATTCACGTGTGAATGCTCATACATTTTTTAAGCATTCACGCGTGAATCTTGCAATTCCGTGTGGGAACAGTAATTCGAGCGATTCAAAAATCGACCCCCTTGAATTAGTTCATTTGTATGGGGCGTCACCGGACTGGCAACACGGTGTATTACGTGGAAGATTTATTAAATCTTTAGCACGAAGCGCGGGCTTTGAAGCGTCGCGCGTCACTTCGACTCCGCCGCCGATTGTTCAATTCAATCTGGACGTGAATCTTAGGAAAACTAAGGTTGTTATATATCATAGTGCAGTCACACTTGTCACACTAAAAAAGCCATCTGATTTAAATCCCCCACGAGCAGTCTGTGCGTGCGTCGTAGCCCGCGCCGGAGTTCGAAAATAAAACTGACATTGTCTCTCACACACAGCAGCAACATCCTGCACCCAACCTACTCTGCTGTCGCTTAACAACACATTGTTGCTTTGCCCGAGGTGCCACTGTCGCCCCTTAATAGTTTTGGGCATGAAAAGCAGTCCACTATTTTTAACACAAAAAGTATATTATGGTCTTTAACACCATTATAGTATTTTAGTGTTAAAAAGTAGTTTGGTCAGATGTTGAGATCCGACCATATATCCATAGTTATTATTTGGTGCAGTACAGTGTGTTGTGGTGTGGTGGCTGTACCTTGAACAGCAGCCGCGAGGGCTGCGGGCGCGCGGGCAGCGTGAACAGCTTCTCGACGCCGCCCGTCTCCTTCCAGTGCATGAGGCGGCGCGTGGGCGGCGCCAGGTCCAGCGTGGTGACGATGTCCGACGTGTTGCTCAGCTGGTTCTTCATCTCCTCGCCGGATATGTTCTTCACCTCGTCCACTATCAGCTTGCGTTTGCGTTTCGTTTTCGTTATGCCTGCCGGGCGACGGACAGAAAACGCAGTGCGTTAGTGTCGAATTGAAATGGTTTTTACGCTTCAAGATCGGGTTCTCTTTTTGTGCGATGTCACCTCCCCGTTAACATCGCACAAATAAAAAAAATACCGTAAGTATTATATGAAAAGTTGATTTACTACTTCTTACGTTTACAATATAAAAACTAAGATCAATTTGCTCAAATTTTTCAAAATGACAAAATGTTTCTACCGACTTATGAATGCTTTCGAAATTATCCTCAATGAATAAACTACAAACAGTATAATTATACCACTACTGAAATCCCGTAAATGTGCGTTCACAGTAAGTTAATTATGTTATTATACCTTTAAGCACAGTGGCATCGACAGGTGCTAACGCGAAGGATTCCTCGTCATTCTGCAGCAGTGTGGTGTTGTCGGGCTCCGCCGCCGGCTCGGGCTCAGGCACCGCCTCCGCAGTGCCGCCGCCTTCGCCGTCTACCTCCTACAGGATCCACATGTTTTAGTTTATTAATATGGTAGTTTACAAAAAATTTGTGCACATTTCAAGCCATAGTTTTGTGCAAATTTTTTTGAAATCATTCGTATGTTTTTGGGTTTGACCACTAATTTAAAACTTGAGCTTTTGCACAAAACTTATAAATTCCAGTTTCTATAGCTTGAAATGTACACAAATATAAATTAGTCATTCAGTTTCTCCTATAGACATTCTCACATGTTAGGTTAAAACAGAGACATGATAAACATCTATACATATAAAATGCTTTGTCCTGAATGACTGATGGATTAACGCACAGCCTAAACCGTTGATCGTAGAGACCTGAAACTTGGAGGGTGTGTTGTTTGTATGACGGACATAGGCATCCGATAAGAAAGGATTTTTGAAAATTCAACCCTCAAGGCAATGAAAAGAGGTTACAAAGTTTGTATGAAACAATTCCGCGGGAACTTCGAAATTGTCGTAAGTGAAGCGCGCGGAACAGCTAATTTACAATAAAAAACACTGATGAATGACCTTTAGGTATGATCCGTCGACGACTCATCGGTTTTCAATATTTTATTGGATAACTAGCTGTGCCCCGTGGTTTCACCCGCGGTAATTTCGGAGTTCTCGCGGGAATTCCGGGATTAAAAGTACCTTATGTCCTTCTCTGTACCCCTGACAACGTGCATGCCAAATTTCATCCAAATCCGTTCAGCCGTTTTTGCGTGATTGGGCTCGAAAGCGCATTTTCATCCGACTTGCTTGAAATTTATCGTCACTGCTCAGCTCCTATGTGTCTTAGCGTTATGTTATATAGCCTATAACCTGCCCAGGAGTATGGACTACAATCGTACCAAGTTTGGTTAAAATCACTTCAGTAGTTTTTGACCGATGCGTGTACATACAAACAGACAGACAGACAAAAAATTTACTGATTGCATTTTTGGCATCAGTATCGATCACCATTCATCCTCCAATATTAATTTTGAATATATATTCAATGTACAGAATTGACCTCTCTACAGTTTTATTATACATTTTATTTACATCAAAAATGAACATTTTTTTATGACAAGAACTGAATAATGAATTCATTCAATAAGTCCTTCATTCAACCTAACATTCTGTCAGCTGTATTCATGTGATTATGTCAATAGATTTTGAGTTATTGAGGGGTCAAAAGTGGCTCCAAATGGTTCTTGTAATATAACACTGCTGCGTCGCAAGTTCCTGTTCCTTTGATAGAAATTATTGGCTTGACATGCTGCCGCGTGTTTAGTTATGGTTTGATGTGTGTGTATGTGGACGCCAATAAGCAATAACATATTAGCCCACAAAATTAAGGTTCTGTATCAGTACGCTTTATTGAGAGTTATAGAACGTTTTTTAAGTATGTGTTTACCATAATACATTGTTTACATACCAAAAAAATGATGAAAATAAAAAAATGTTGAACACAAAATGGCGCCATAATTTATAACAGGATCTAGTCAAAATTTCTCCAGTGTGAGACTGTGAGTTAACTAACACTAACACTATTGCTTATCTATGTCCATGTATATTATGTATGTTTCGGCACTGACCATTGGCCTTGCGGAAGGCGGGCGCGGCGCCGCGGGCGGCGGCATCAGCTCGCCCACGTCCAGCGCACGCGCCGCTACGGGCGACCCGCTCCAACTGCACCACAAGAAAACGATCCAATAACATTACAACTATCATCGGAAATAATCACAGTTCACTCCGGTTGAATCCGTTATACATTAATTATAGATGAATGCAACTGGAATAAATTAATCTTCTGTCGAATTTCAATTTATGTAAGCCGCATAAGCCCAAAGGTCCTTAAAATATCCTGTTTCCTAAACATTGAACTGTTTTAAAACCCAGGTAAATGCGATGTTTTAGCGCAGGAACACCAGTCCGGTGACACTCCATACAAATGAACTGATTCAAGTACTTTCCCACGAGTAAAAACGGCCGGCTTGTACACGTGTACATGCACGTGTTGCTCGTGTGTACGTATCGTAAAGTTGACAGCGCGTGACAGTAACTGTCAACTCTACATGTGTCAAACTTTCCTTGGAATTTCCAAGGAATTTTCGCGGGACATGAGAAAGAGGTGGGAGGCAGAGAGTGTCGCTTCTTTATAATTATAATCTCTATTCTATGGAGAGACTTGGATCGGTTCGCTTGTTGTCCCAGGGTAGTGGTGTACCTGGGGGGCGGCGAGTGGCCGGCGTCGTAGTGGTCGCCCATGTCGTCGTCGGAGTCCGGCGCGTCGGCCGCCGCGTCGCCGCCGCCCGGCTCGCCGCCGCTCACACCGGCCGCGTCTATTTCCGCCTGCGAAGCATACACCAAAGAATATAGATTATACTAGCTGCTCCCAGCGGTTTCACTCACGTTAATGTCAGAGATCCCGCGGGAATTCCAGGGCAAAAGTACCCTATACTCTTTTCTGTACTTCTGACAACGACTGTATGCAAAATTTCATGAGATTTCACCGACGTTAATTTCAGAGTTCACGCGGAAATTCCAGGATAAAAAGTACCCTATGTCCTTCTCTGTACCCCTAACAACGTGTATGCAAAATTTCATGATGATCGGTTAAGCCGTTAAGGCGTGAAAACGTAACGGACAGACAGACAAAGTTAAAATTAATGACCCTGGTGAAGACCGAGGAAAGTTTGACACGTCATGTAGAATCTACATGTATTGTGACAATTATTCACTGACAGCTGACAGTTACGGTCAACTCGCAGTCAATCTTACGATATGCACACAAGCGCAACACAAGCCGGCCGTCTTTACTTGAGGGAAAGTAGGCATGTACTTGAATCAGTTCAATTGTATGGAGTGCCACCGGGCTGCATACATCTTACATTTTAGATTTGCAAGACATGAAAGGAACGATTGAACTCGCCAGTATGTTGCACTCAGTCTGTCAGTCTTTTCGCGATAAAGTCTAAAACTACTGAACAGTGTTTCATGCGGGTGTCACTAATACATAGAGTTATTCAAGAGGAAGGTTTATACATATAGTTTATTCTGGACTTCCCGCGGCAACTCCAAAAGAAGAACTATAACTGTACCTAAAACTATAACAATATCCTATGTGTCAAAGACTTATTATTTAGTAACACATCCTACTAATATTATAAACGCGAAAGTTTGTAAGTATGTATGGATGGATGGATGATTTAAATGAAACTTTACAATAATATAGCTTATACATCAGATTAACACATAGGGTGCTTTTTATCCCGGAATTCCCGCGGGCACTCTGAAATTAACGCGGGTGAAACCGCGGGGCACAACTAGTATATATATTTTTTTTTTTTTTTTTTTTTTCACATCACAACACACAGATCTACTTGATCCCACAGTAAGCTATTACTAGCTTGTGTCGTGGAAACCAAGCAAACGTGGTATATACTACATAGAATTACTTATATATTATAGGTACTATAGATATATAAACACACCCAGACTGGAAAATGGAACCCTGTGTTCATCACACAAAGTCCACCCCCACCGGGAATCGAACCCGGAACCCCTTGATTAGCGGGTAGGCATGGTGACCTCTGCGCCAATCGGGTCGTCATATTGTATGTGTATCATACCTGCAGCGACTGCGGCTGCGCCTCGGCGCCGGGCATGCCGGCCGCAGCGCCCGCGCCCGCGCCGCCCGCCGTCACGTCGCCGAACAGATCGCCCTCGAACAGACCCCCAGCGTCTATCAAAGAAACAAGTGTTGTCTTCGAGTATTTACATACACCATCAGAAATAGCATATATCGGCGAGAAGTCGGGAGCACGGGCAGTGGAGGTAAGCGTTCATACATTGTAAAGGGGCCCCATTAAACCTACACCTGGGTCGCAAGTCCCAGGCACTACTCCGTGTTCCCTACGGATATCTGGTATGCTGTACAACTTCTATGTTGGTGCAATTAATTGTAATAGTTTCTAGTTCGTTCTAAATGTGTCGCTCAGCTAGTAGTCTCCGGTCATGCCTGCCTTCAGTTACATTGTGTTATTTTATCATCATCAGTTAGTCAGCTATCATTACAATAGCAGATAACTATTTGCTGTTATCTGCTACTGTTCTTCTTAGTATTCTACATCAGAAGTAGGATTGTTCTTGCGTCCACATTTCGGCCGTGAGGTTCCTACATTTACTTTCTGCTTGTAGGGACAATGTCGTCCGGTCCATGTGGTTGGTCGAGGTCGAAAGGACACATTCATCCGGTCCAGACTTATTAGGTAACGTTGGTCGTAGGGACAATGTCATCCAGTCCATGTGATTGGTCGAAAGGAAACATTCGTCCGGTCCAGACTTATTAGGTAAAGTTGATCGTAGTCCGGTCCATGTGGTTGGTCGAAAGGACACATTCGTCCGGTCCAGACTTATTAGGTAAAGTTGGTCGTAGGGACAAGGTCATCCGGTCCATGTGGTTGGTTGAAAGGACCCATTCGTTTAAGTATGACTGCTTACTTATAAAATAGGATTACAAAAAATAAATAAATAAGGATAGACAATAATAGAGCAATTCATTTTAAAAACTACAGAACCAATTTTAAAAATTCTCTTACTCATAGTAAGCCAGTGTTCCTGTGTGAAATAGAGTACTTTTATCTCGGAATTCTCAAGGGAACTCCGAAATTAACATGAGTGTAACTCTTGGGGATCAACTAGTTTAAAATGAAAGTTTGTATGGATGCAGATGAAATGGCGAGCATTTGAAAGTATTACTGGTAACTACTCTATATTATTAGAAGAAAAGGTATACTTTTTTCTGAAAAATTTACACAGATGAAGTAGGCCTCTTGTGTTTATATTTTGTAGTGGTCATAGTAATTTGTACTCACGTCCAAAGTCGGGCACGTCGGCGATGGCGCCACCGAAGCCGTCGTCAATGGTGTGCGGGACCTGCTCGTGGCTGACGTGCGCGGGCAGCGGCGCGGGCTCCATGCGCCGCGCACGCGCCGCCGCCTCCAGCGCGCCGTCCGCCTCGCCCTCTGCCTCCTTGCCGCCCAGCTCCAGGGATGAGCCGTCGCCAAACAACAAGTTGCTCTGAAACATAACATGCCTCAATCAAAGACTGCTTGGCACAATATCACAGTGTAAGGATTGAATTGTGACATTGTGTGACAAGGGGTGGGGGGGATCTAAGTTTTGTGACATCAAATTTTAAAATCTTATACACCTAAGTATTAAAATGCTAAATTGGAACTATTATCGAAAATCTTAAAAATATTTCCCACTTTATCTGTATGGGGTATAAGGTTTACATTTTTCTGTCAGAACTGCTGTTTTAATTTTAATAATTTCTAGATGTAAAATTGCAAAATGTGTGACGTCACACTGGTCCTCACAAATGTGACCAACTGTGACAAGGAGAGGGGAGGAGTCCAATAATCACAAAATTAGTGTGACATGCTTTATGGATGACCCCTAAGGGAATAGGTGTAAGAGGGTACAATGGTCCCAAGTATACACTGCATTACTTGATAGTTGATACCCATAATTGAATCTGTAAGTAAACTGTACCTGTTCTAATCCAGCTTCACTTCCGATTGCCTCTCTCATGATATCAGGGTTGTCCGTATCGAACCCCATATCACCGAATCCATCATCATGTGTCACAATGTGAGTCAAAGAACCATAGTCCTCACGCATTGTTATCTCTTCAGCTCTAGACTGATTTAGAGAGAACTGTGCTTCTATGTCCACTTCACTATAATACAACAAAATATCTTAATTCATGTGTCCTTAATAAATACATTTTATATATATTAAAGGAGGGTCCTTAACATATTATTAACTGATGGAAAAGAAATTTTGGTGGTATAGTTTTCATATAGTGCAGCAGAGCTAAGATGCGCAATATGATAAAATTTTATTGAGCCATTTTATCGCTTCTCGTCGACATATAATAAAATTGAAAATAATCAATTAATAACCAATTAAAATCTCAGATGCAATTTTTTCACAGAACTTTACAAATTGCTTATATCTCGGAAATTAAATGCCAAGAACTGGTACCCTTTAGCTTGGACACCCACATATATCCTTACTAATATTATAAATGCAAAAGTGAGTTTGTTTGTTACACTTTCACGGCTAAACAGCTCAACAGATTACAACGAAAATTTGCCTACACATTGTCAGGAGTACAGAGAAGGACATTACTACTAGGGCTACTTTTTATCCTGGAATTCCCACAGGAATTTCGAAATGAACGCGGAAGAAACTACATTAAATTTTGCATAGTACCTACAGATTATCAAGGGTACAGAAAAAAATATAGGGTAGTAAGTACTTTTATCTCGGAATATCCACAGGATCTCCGAAACTAATGCACAAAACCACAGGGAACAGCTAGTTTTGCTATAAGTTCAACTTACTTAAGTTCAGGCATAGCAGTATCAAAGTCATGGAACACCTCTGGTAATGTTATAGCATTCATAGCAGCCTCACGGTGCTCCTCTGGCAAATCAACCATTCCTGGCCTAAAGGCCATCTAAAAGCAAACATTGTTTACAATTAGTTTTTCAATTAGCAGACCATAAATTTTTAAATCTACCTACAATAGACAACAAAGTCTGTTACACTTTTTATCACTAGGTATAATATAAACACAAACCTTGATTTTAACGAATGCTTCATTACAGTCCTGGAGCAAGTACTTTGCTTTCCTGGAATAGATTCTCACTACACCAAGCAACAGATGACCCGATGTACGCAAAGCCATCTTCACTTTCGGCTTGAGGATACCATCCACTGATTTCTCAATATTGGTCTCAAAAACATGAGCTTTAGTTAATTTCTTATCCCAATGAGCTGCCAACCAAATTTTGGCCAACGGCCCTTTTTTGGCCAGCACAAAGTGTGCGTAAAACATTTTGATTGTTTACCAAAATCGATCAGCTATTACATCAACGTTGTCCTGAAAACGATATATACTAACAATTGTTACCAATTTTCGTTTAATAACATTAACAATGGTCTAAAATATCAATGGTGTAACGACTATAACCGTTTGGCGCCTAATCTCCAAATAATACTTTTTGCAATAATTTCATGGATGCAATTAGAAAACATTAAAATGGTATAAAATAAAAACGAATGTGAGACATTAGAAAGCTATTATGACTGAATTTTACCTGAATTTTATCACAAAATTAATAATTTTCACCTTTCACATCGATAGTAAACATGACAACATTTCCATTATGCTTTCAAGATGGCGACGCCTGTCGTTGCACCCGTTGCCCTCATTTTAAAAGATAAAAATTAATGCTAAAATTAATTAAATTAGCATCAACTTACGTCAGTGTTATTTAACATGCAATCTATGTAGATTGTAGATGGAGGCTAGTTGGACTTAAATAAGCAATAGTGTGTTAACTCACACTGAAGATTTGAGTAAATCGTGTTTTAAAATTATAGTGCCATTTTGTTTCAATTTTTTTTTTATATTTAACATTTTGTTGGTATTAAACAATGTAATAAGGTAAACACAGAATTAAAAAACGTTCTATAACACTTCGTGACGCAGATAAGCAATAGCATGTTAAGCCACAAAATGAAGTTATTGATTCAGAACGTTTTATTGAGAGTTAGAGAACGTTTTTTAATAGGGTACTTGCATGAAATTTTTTTTAGTCTATTTTAAAGATATATGGCCTACTTAGACAAAGCAAGAAAAAGAAAAAAAATATATGCATAAATTAATGAAATAGAGCGTTTCAAAGTTCCTACTTTAGACTTTACCGCCGAAACGCGGAATGACGTCACTTGTTCAAAATTACGCCTTATTAATCTGTGATAGAAATGTCACTGTCGCATTGATAGGGTCATGCGACACTGACAGACAGATAACTTCAATGTCCAAAAGTGAAATTAAGGTTGAACTGTGTCGAGTTACTTCCAAAAGTTCCAGTAAAGAATCGAAATGCATCTTACTGGTGCATTTTAAAGTAAAAAACTTCAGAAAATGGAAAATATGCGTTGACTGTATGCACTTAGTTTCTTTTGCCTTCTCTGAAAGAGGTAAATGTTTCCTAAAAAAATAAAAGTGACGTCATGTGTTAAGCGTGGCTGTGATTGGTGTTTCGTTGCAACGTTCCGTTTCACAAAATTAAAAGTTGAATATTTCGGAAACTATTGACTTTTTTTAGTAAATCTTTCACGATAACGCTTTTCTAAGGCTCTATTTTTGAAATATTGACACAATTTCTTATTATAAATTTCATGCAAGTACCCTATTATGTGTTTACCTTATTACAATGTAACTAAATATTGAATATAAAAAAATTGACATAAAATGGCGGTATAATTTTAAAACTTTAATTTAATCAAAATTTCTCCAGTGTGGGTTAACACACTATTGCTTTTCAATGTCGAAATATAATTTTTTTTAATGTTCTTTATTCTAAACTAGATTCGCCCTGTGCGCGAGCTGCGAGCAGCTCGCGAGGCTTGGTCGCCCTGTGCCCGGTTGCCCCCCATTGACCTCTATTTGTTCGAGCACCCCCCACCTGACTCTTTGAAAAAAAAGTTTCACTATTGAAATTTGCCCAAGGTGTGGATCAAACTTTGTAAGTAACAGTTTTACTTTTGATGGATAGTTTCGGCGGGCAGTCAACTCACTCCTGATGAGGAGCAGGAATCAAAGATGTCAAGGTTTTCCCACAATCACAGAAACCTCCTTTCCACATCTTAAATACATTATATCGACCTAGAGATGCTCCTTCTGGGAGAACAATTATTATTATTATTATGCTTAACTTTTTTTCGCCAGCCATTTCGAATCCGTCCGCCATCTTGGAATTATTTATATCCCGATAGAAGAAAATAGTGCACCACCAACTGTACAAATTATTTTTCAATACCCACGGCCGATAGTTTCCGAGCCAGGGCCGAAACAATTTCCCCATACAAACAACTAATGTTCGGCGGCCATCTTGAAAAATGACGCAATCGAAAAACTGATTCGATATTCGGCATCAGCGACCCCAAAAACCCCCGGACGCCGAACCTCACCCGGATCGGATCAACTTTTTTTTCGGGCGCCATTTTGAATCCGCCATTTTGGATTTTTACTACGTCAGGCGGTTGCCCCCCATTGACCTCTATGACATTTGTTTGAGCACCCCCTACCTGACTCTTTTAGTTTCGGAGATAATCGAGTTTGAATTTTGTTCGGCGGCCATGTTTTTTTCCGCCATTTTGAAAAAAAAGTTACACTATTGAAATTTGCCCAAGGTGTGGATGAAATTTAGTTAGAAACGTTTTCACTTTCGATGGACAGTTTCGGCGGGCAGTCGACTCACTACCTAATGAGAATCAGGAATCGAAGATGTCGAGGTTTTCCCATAATCACCGAAACGTCCCCTCTACATGTTCCATACATTATATCAACCTAGAGATGCTCCTTCTGGGAGAACAATTATGTCAATGAGTGAGTGGTAATCCAGCTTTATATATTATAACTAGATTCGCCCTGTGCGCGAGCTGCGAGCAGCTCGCGTTTCCGAGCCAGGGCCGAAACAATTTCCCCATACAAACAACTAATGTTCGGCGGCCATCTTGAAAAATGACGCAATCGAAAAACTGATTCGATATTCGGCATCAGCGACCCCAAAAACCCCCGGACGCCGAACCTCACCCGGATCGGATCAACTTTTTTTTCGGCCGCCATTTTGAATCCGCCATTTTGGATTTTTACCATGCCAGGCGGTTGCCCCCCATCGACCTCTATGACATTTGTTTGAGCACCCCCCATCAGACTCCTATAGTTTCGGAGATAATCGAGTTTGAATTTTGTTCGGCGGCCATGTTTTTTTCCGCCATTTTGAAAAAAAAGTTACACTATTGAAATTTGCCCAAGGTGTGGATGAAATTTAGTTAGAAACGTTTTCACTTTCGATGGATAGTTTCGGCGGGCAGTCGACTCGCTACCTGATGAGAAGCAGGAATCGAAGATGTCGAGGTTTTCCCATAATCACCGAAACGTCCCCTCTACATGTTCCATACATTGTATCAACCTAGAGATGCTCCTTCTGGGAGAACAATTATGTCAATGAGCGAGTGGCAATCCAGCTTTATATATTATAATAAAATAATAAAATAATATAGGTACCTAATCGTAAATTAAACCATAAAAATTACAAAAATTCGTTCATTAAAATGCTATTAGCACGATGAAAAATTTCATTTTATTTAGCATTGATTACTATCAATGCTGCTAACGAAGAAGGCACATTCTCTGTTTGAAATCTATCTGGTAGGGATGTGATGTAATCGATTTGGTGAACAAAAAACATTACACATAACCAAGAAGCTTACATAAGCTTCTTGCACACAACCTAACACGGTACTTCCTCCTTTTTAGAAATCTGTTAAAAATCGATTTATTGTTATTTTCTTTTTGGTAATAAACATTTTTCATTTTCAGTTTAGTTAGAAGAAAAAATCGATTATGTGGAAAAATATCAAGACAACCTTCCAAATCTTTTTTAAAATCTAACTTTGTTCAATTTTTTATAATCGATAGAATAGATTTTTCTTTCCAACAAAAAAAATCTGCGATTAAATTAGAAAAATTATCGATTAATGTATAAATCGATTATTTTTGCGTATCCCTACTATCTGGCTGGCAAAGGTGGCAACGTGTCGGCAACTGGCAACTTGGTGGCAACTGGCAAGTGTTTCAAGTGGCAACTAATATTCTTCTGAGGTGGCAACTGTGGCAAGTGGCAAGACCTCCATCTACATCTACGATCTACGGGCAAGACTAAACACTTATTGACATTTGACGTTTCATTTCCGATTTACGAACTTCATGCAGTGTTGCCAACTTAGGGGTTTTCCCCTAGATTTAGGGGGGGGGGGGAAAAGCAATGGGATTTTTTTTGGGGGATTATATTTTTATTTTTAGGGGTTTTTTGACTTATATATAATATTTTTTCAAATTTATTTATATTTTTTTATCCAGAAAAAGAGAGGTATAAAAATATAGGGCCTGAAGTAAAGCAATCTAGCCAATCATGTTTATTTGTTGATTCAACGGCTTCTTATTATCAGTGTTTACCATCAACATAATAAACATAATAGGTATAGTAGATAAGTTTTACTTACTTTATCGTTGTTAATATTGTGTGAGTGTGGTAAAATTTGCATAATAGTGATTCATTAGTGATGAACAGTGTGCGGAAACAGTGAAATAGGTAAGGTAAAATGGGGGCGTTCGTCGGGAGTTTGTCGTTATATGCAACTTCCCACAGAGCGTCCTATACTTCTATTAAGGTTTACTACGATATTTTTACTAGGATCAATAGGAAAGCCGTAGTTTCGAAAAATTAAGAATTTCTTAATTAGCATTTTGATAATAAATCTTCATTTTGTAATTACGAAAAAAAGATTGGTCGTAAAAAAAATCAAGAGACATTGCTTTTGGTTGAATTGTTTTTGTTTTAAGACCAATAATTTTACCTTAATGATTTCGAAACTAGGCAAAAATCTTGGCGCTGCTATTTACTATAAAGTTTTTTTTTTTAATAATATTGTTGTATTTAGGGGGATTTAGGGGTTTTTGACTTAACTTATAGGGGTAAATATTTTTGAGGGTTCGCAACACTGACTTCATAAATCTTCATCTTGTTCTTTCTGGTTTTCCTGTTGAGTGAGACGTATGTATTTTTTGTATCTGTTAATATTTCCATAATCATTTTGTTAAAATATAAAATGTACAGTTTATAATATTAACTGTTAAAGCTTGAAGTGATTTATATATATCTTTTGATAATTGCAGAATTTTGTCGCTTGTGAATTCATCAAACAACATGTGTTTTATGGCAAATCGAAACCCCGGTTTCATTTGTTTGTGGCCAGACCGATGATGTGACTTCTGATCAATGTGTATTGATTTTGTTGCTAGGTCTGCCACAGGCTTCCCAAAATGGGCGCGTACAGATATATTCAGGAGTTGTATCGGAAGAAGTTGAGCGATGTCATGCGTTTTTTGTTGCGTATCCGAGTATGGCAGTACCGTCAATTGACTCGTATGCACCGTGCCCCAAGGCCCACTAGGCCCGACAAGGCTAGAAGACTGGGATACCGCGCTAAGCAAGGTTAGTTTTCGTTTTCTGTGCACCGTTTTGCATCGTTAGTGTCCCAGTATTGCAGTCTGACGTTGATTTTTTTTGTAGGTTATGTGATCTTCAGAATCCGCGTGCGCCGCGGTGGCCGCAAGCGCCCGGTCGCCAAGGGTGCTACCTATGGCAAGCCCAAGAGCCATGGTGTCAATCAACTGAAGCCTACCCGCAACTTGCAGTCTATTGCTGAGGTAAGTTCTGTTGGTTTTTAGTACATCCAAAATAATTCTTATAAGAACAAAGTAAATACGTGATTAATTTATAAATGCATCTAATCATGTATTTGTTTGTAGCCCTTAACTAGTTAGGTAATATACCATTAGGAAGATTAGTGTTGGTTCTGGACCGGGATGTAGTGTATGCGAGTAAGAAATAAGCATGCACTTGTCGTCTCCTTCGCACGGGCTCAAATGTAGATGTGTGTGACGCACAGAGTTAGTACGTTACCGACCGAGAGACGAGTGTGGTGTGTAAGTACAGTGCTGAGACCGCGTGCGCATGGAGCCGATATTATTGGTATTTACGATTAGTCTAAAAGATGTCCCAAGTAAGTAGTATAGTACAACGTTCATCTACTTACTACATTACCAACAACATTCCTTGCCCATAATGCGCGTCCCAAAAATACTATCTCAAACACTCCAGATGCAAAAATTTAATAAATTCATATTCTTCAGTCATGAAGAAATTCAAGTTTCTTTTGTCAAAAAGAAATGTTGTAAAAGTTTAAAAGTGAAACTTTGAACACGGGGGAGAAGTAATTTAAGTGGTGCCTTATCTTACCGCAACATGTTATGGTCATAGTGAATAAGCCCAGTTCCAACTTTATCAACTCAATTAAATTGACAGTCAAAATCAAACACTGATCCATGGGCAGTAACTATATCCTAGGTTGTATTAAAATTTGATGTTAGTGTAATATAATATGAATATTGTATTTTTATCTCTTTGCAGCTTTATCTCTTTAAAATTTATTTATTTATATTATGATAAAGTTAGTTTAGGTAGTTTAGCGAGATGAAAGTTTCCTATGTCACTTCCCAGTCCTGGATACTATTTTAGCAAATAATCATGTCCATCAATGGAAGCAAATAAACAAAATTTCCATCTAAAGTTAAATATTAGAAGAACTCCTTCAGAGTTTTAATTAAAAACAACTATGTTGCAACTGGCAATGTTACTTTCCAATTTTTGCAGTTAAAATTTGCTTTGTTGATTTATTGTTGTTTGGTATTTTTGTTTAAAATAACTTTTGCAAATATTTGGAAGATATAGATATATCTGAATTTGCAACAAAATCTAAATGTCAACACTCCCACTAAAAATAATTTGTAGCAAGTTAATGATGTTAACATAATGCTCTATGATATGCGTAACTATGATTACCACGCATTTAACTTCCTTGGATGGCTGAATTATATTTGTTTAAATTGTAAGTAATTGTGCTTCTACTTCAAAGTTGCTTCATGTATTATTGTATGTTATAGGAGCGTGTTGGTCGCCGTTGCGGTGGTCTCCGTGTATTGAACTCATACTGGGTTGCTCAAGATTCTTCATACAAATACTTTGAAGTGATCCTGATTGATCCATCACACAAGGTAAGCTATACCTTTGCCCATAGTATGATTATTTTAGGGTAACATTAACATAATAAAAGATATTCAGGTCAGGACAAATGACACAAAATAATTTTAGGACACATTAATTTCGTTTTCTATAAAAGATCCATGATCTTGCTAATTTCTACCTGAATATTTGTTAAACTTTTTAAAAAATTATTGGTGTACTCGATACTCTTATAGAGCCATGCCTTAACTGTATGTATGTTCTTCATAGGGTAAAGAATAAAGATAAGAATAATTAGATTAGTTACATCCTCGTGAGATTTTAAAATTTGCAAAAATAATGTCTTTTGCATTGCTGAAATTTTACCTCATTATGCTAAAAGAATTATAACTTTAGAAATAAACCTATGAACAAGACTTTTTATGCCTCTCTAATCTCTTTATAAATAGATTATTTAATTAATGATGAACTTTATGTCATGCACCAATCTGAAAGGTTTTGCTGAAACCTCACCTACCGTTTAATCTGATTCAATATACATAATTTTCTATATTACTTCTTCATATTAAATAGTGCTGAATATAATTTCCATTTGTTGTTGTTCGTTTATAGGCTATCCGTAGAGACCCTAAGATAAATTGGATAGTGAACGCCGTGCACAAGCACCGCGAGATGCGCGGCCTCACGTCGGCCGGCCGCAGCTCCCGCGGCCTCGGCAAGGGCCACCGCTACTCCCAGACCAAGGGTGGCTCACGCCGCGCTTGCTGGATAAGAAGGAACACACTCCAACTCCGCCGCAAACGTTAAACGCATACATGAATGTCATTGACTTTCTATTTGCTATTTATTTTCATTTAGAAAGCCAGTGATTTTTAAATAAAAATATGTACCTTTTATTAAGATTTGCATTTCGTTCTTTCTTGCCTACTATATGTATAATTATATCAAGTTTATTCAATGTAAGTAAATTTAGTATTTTGGTTTCCAATCATTTATTTTTTCAACTGAAATGTCTGCTGATATGTTAATCCATGTTTTGGTTTACAGGGTCGCTATTTGGTATTGATTTTTAATCTAAAAGGTGAGCTTAATGGAAGTGACACTATTTTTAACCAAATCTAGAGATAAGTTTTTGTACCTAAAGCAACATAATATGTAATTATTAAAGCAGTTGTACTTATGCATGTAACTAACGATTTAATATAGTAATAAAATACTGTTCGTATTAATTATTGATTTCACTGTTAGGAAGTTTCCTTTTTTATTTTATTTTTTAATTTTCGGAGATTATATGTTTATGTGAATGATGAACATTATGTCATGCACCAATCTGTAAGGTTTTGATGAAACTTCACCTACCGTTTAATCTGATCGCGTTTTAATTAACTAAGTTATTTGTGTTGCTCATAATATGAGGTTTTTTTATAAATTTCTTTTTCTTTTTTGTAGGTTTACTGGATTCTTCAAATATATGGGGACATGCTGGAAATTACTGCAACTTCCAATTTAGAAGGTGAGAGTTATAATTGACTAATTCTTTACAAATAAATAGAGTTGAGAGTCGTCTTGGAGAAACTACTGTGTCACTATTGCCTGATCTTCATTCAAAAATTTAAAAAAAAAGGATCAAAATCCCACTCAGAAAGAATGTCCTCATAATATTATAACGGAATTCGCCGAACCGATTCGTTCGGCATCGCATGATAGCCGTGTTACTTAAAATCCATCGTAACTCCATAAAATTAAGTTTTAGAAAAGTTCACCCAAAACAAAACACCTATCATGATTTTTCACGAGATCAAAGTTGTAACATGGGTAAAATTTCATTTATATTATACGTTATACGTCCATTAATACAAACCAGCCTTACAAGCTCGATAGAACAGTTACTAGCATGTAAATAGACCAATTTTACTATTTACATAAGACCCTCCACTGTATAAAAATATCACATCCACATCTTACAAATATATTTTTGGTAATTGTAGCTTTTTGTTTGCCTAACATAGAAAATATAACCAAAACGACTATTTTATTTTAGAAATTTATTGCCGTTGCCGGTATCAAATATATCAGAGATTTCTCGACCTGTATCAGGGAGGAAAGTTCACCTGCCGGCTAATTTACCGAAAAAAGACGGAAAGACCGCGAGAAAAAGATGTAGAGTGTGTTATAATAAAACAAAAAAAAGAGTTGCCGTGTTATTTGGCTGTCCCGATTGCCCCGGATTCCCAGGGCTATGCCTTCAGTGTTTTAAAGAATTTCACAAATATTAAAATTTATCTACCTATGCTTTATGATTGTTGGAAATAATCTGTAATTATAATAAATGTAAATTCGCGAAGCATTTCGTAGTCATGAATAATAATAATTTTAATAATCACCGATTGGAGTAATTTTGGATAATTGTAAATCATTATTCTAAAAAATAGTTATGCTTACAATTTATTAACATTACTGCATTCTTTAGTAAGCACTAAACTTTTTACTTTTTAGCTTGACTTTCAAGTGAACTATAACAGTTCATCTACTCGCTACTTGCATTCACTTGTATTTTGGAACGCGCTATAGAGTTATTGACTTAATTTGCATAACGGTAAACTATCCAAAATAATCCAAATACTACTAAATAGGCCTTATCCTATTTGCATGCTAGTTGCTTCCACCATGTTTGGATAACTAGGTATCTGAGCGCTTGGATACTACGCTACCAGTGGCGTAACTACATGGTGGCAAGTCTGCAAAATGCCTCGAGGCCTCGAATGGTATAGTTACGCCACTGTACGCTACTATAGGTAACGGCAAGCTACCGCTTCCACCCTAGTTGCATAGGACTCTTTACTAGTAGGTTGTATCATCTGTTATCTCGTGATAATCATAAACCAGTAGATACCTATTGCGTTATTTTACTCAGCATCCCGCTACATTATTACTGTTCACAATTATTTCAGTCTAAATAAAAAAATATTTAAACTGAAACTTTGTTTTATTTACTACTAGCTGTTCTCCGTGGTTTCACCCGCAATTCAAAATTCCCGTTAGAATTCCGGGATAAAAAGTAGCCTTTGTCCTTTTCTCCGTAACTCTGAAATTAAAACTAGTGAGACCGCGGGGAATGGCTCGTGCATAATTTGGTCCATTCCCAGCTGCCTCTGGGGACAACTGGGAATTGTTCTTTTAGATAGGATCTTAATAGTTACTAGTGATAATAAAATATGTAGTTGATCCAAGACCAAATAGTTTCTAATGATGATATAATGCTGTATGATGCGCAACCGTGATTACCACGCATTTAAAACTTCCTTGGATGGCTGAAATAGATTTCTACATTAGATAGAGAACCTCTAGGTATTGCCTGTAGACCTCAATAAAATTTTCTTTATTACAGAATGGACTCTGTCAAATCACGAATTGCAGTTTTTCAGATGCCAGGTAATTAAATTATTTAAATAACTATGTATGAAATACCAAATTCTATAGTTTACTTGTTAAATATTATGTTAATAAGGATTTAGAGTTTGGAAATAGTAAATCTTGCCTAGGTGAGGTTATTGAATATATTATTGTCGATAAACCTCAATCCGGCATGAAACATTTAACTACATAATTATTTGAATTGAAAATTTATTCATTACGGCAATAAAATACAAGAAAATATATTTAGTATTTTAGTAGGTAATAAAAAGTTTTGGTCGGATGTTGAGATCCGAGACCATTTATGCTTTTCATGTGTAGACCGAAAAAATGCATCGTGCGGCGTGCCGCAAAATCGAACGTTACCGACATCGTCAGTGTACTAATCTTACAATAACTTTATTTTCCAGGTATTGGCATTGGCGTATGAGGCACAAGATTTCAATGGAACTTATTATAATATTTATAACTATGATTACGCAAATAAACGATAAAATTCAATTCTAAATTGCATTTATTGCTACCATTGGGAGTCTGAAACCTGAGAAGACACTGTGTGTATGACCCTTGGAAAATAACTTAAAACTAAACGCAATTTTGTCCAGCGAACAATGAGCTAGAAGCTAAAGCGAAACGCCCAACACGATTTCACTCTGTCTCCAGCCAATAAAACTTCTACAATACTGCCAACCTATTAAAAAAAAACCGCCATTTCCTTAGTTCCCACTGTGGGAACTAGGACACTCAAAGCATACAAAAAGTTAGTGCCACAAAAATATCTTTGGTTTTCATGAGTTATCTGCACTTCGTTTTAACTTTTAATTGTAATTTGAAACGCCGATACTTGCAGATGCAGTTTGGTAAGACCTAGGTAGGTACTATTAATTTATACAATATGCTAATGGTAGGTCTTGGTAAAGTTTGGAAAAGTTTAATGTCGGCTATCTGCAACTGTGATCGATTAGTTCTAAATTACGCAACAGATGTTGATGAGGTTTTTATTGTCATGATTATTATCATTTCCGGAACGTTCATATTAGGTATAGTAGGGGGCACGCAGTGATTATATTCTCTTAGGATGGAGTTCCCGAGGGAAATAAGGAATCGCGAAATTAATGCGAGGGAGACGGCGCGGCGGCGGGAGAATAGCCAATATTATAGTAATCAACAACTTCGATCTGTAATATTCTATGAATAAGGTGGGCAAAAGTTTTAACCTAAGTAGAACTGTAGAAGTTTGAACAAGAACGGCTATAGCACCTAGCAACGGCTACAGCGCATAGCAAAACCTAATTTTAGACATAATACATAGGTACCTACGGTATTTTAAATTCTCTACTAAGCCTAAGGTTGAACGAGGGACTTATTCAAACTTTACAACTCGTGCAACTAATATTGTAAAAAAATATGAATAAAAACAATAATAATTAAAAAAAAACGTGGAGTTACGTGAGTGAACGAACTTTAGATTTGTCGACCGCAACATCGGCGATGCAAAGAGGTGTTGAATAATCTTTAGAGTGAAAATGAATGAAATGAAATAAACTTTATTTGTTACGACAAACGTTAATATATGAAATAACATAAACAAACAACCAGCGTGTCGCAACAAAAAGGCAACCAGCTCAGCATAAGTCGGGAACCGTTTGAGGCGAGAATCTAATACTGAACAAGTGAACACCTTCCTTATGACTTATGTCCCTCGTTCAACCTTAGGGCCGGTTTACACTTCCGTAAGTAGGTAAGTAATAACCACGTGGACGCCGCGCCGGCCGGCAAGTAAGTGATTAACTGCCGCACTCAGAGTCGACTTTAATGATTACTTAGTTAAGTATAGATTTTTAAAACAAAACTGCCGCAATCTAATTAAGTTACATCTCATTAAATGCCAACTAACATTAATTTACTGATCGTCTCTGATTGCGGCAGTTTTGTTTTGAAAATCTATACTTAACTAAGTAATCATTAAAGTCGACTCTGCGTGCGGCGGTAAGTAGCAACTTGCCGCAGGATAGAAACTAGGACAGGACAGTAGCGCGTACACCCGCCCGCTTCATCCCCCGCTCCCCGCCAACTTACTACACATTACCTACTACTTGCTGCCGTGCCGTGTGGACGGCGCGGCGGCCGGCCAGTAAGCAAGTGAAGATAATATGTATTGTTGAACTTAGTTACATAAGGATGCGCGCCGGTTGGACGTTGCTGTCTACTTTTGGAAGTTGGTAAGCTGCTTATGGAAGTGTAAACTGGCCATTACAGGAAGCTACGCTAGTCCTGAGTGACATAGGGACATAATTACCGCGGGGGACAGCTAGGATCAAATAAAACAAACCGCTATTGTAGTAATTAAGACATTTTCATATTTCTATGGCCTTATAAAGTAAATAACAATTAAAATATTTAGTTTTAAGAAAAATACAAACTACAAAATTAATCTAGGTCAGTAGGTAAGTGCTTTTTTGTTTTGACAAAATAATTATTACTAAAATATATGAATGATTACTGATTTATTAATAAAATATGTATATGGAAATGCAGAGCCACTATCAAAGGCCAACCGCAAGCAAAAGCAATCATATCACATTTTAGGCATGCTATCCACCACGCTAGCCTTCTACATGGGTACCTACTAATGCCAAACCAAAAATTGTATTAATAATAATTATAATATATACCTAATAATCAACAGCTAAAAATGAGATTGTTGACCAACACCTCTTATTCGAAAACAAGACCGCATAAAAATAGTACCCACTTACTGGAACGTAGAGAACTGAATAGGTAGTCTGGAGTGTTTATGAAAGAGTCGTAGAAATACATGACCGGCAGGTTTTATCATAAAAAACAACGTACCTATATAGATTTCTTAATTAGGTTAGGTATACGTAGAAGGTAACACCGGCCTGTCCAAACTGAATAGATTGCGGCAGGTTTTATTGAAGTTCCATTTTGAATATTATGATTCATAAAATTCTGTGTCATGTTACGTTAGCAGGCGAAGGAACTTTGTGACATTTGAATTATGTCGACAAGAAATCTATATGTTATACAGATCAGAATAATAAGTCTATGAACTAAGAAAGAAACTTCGAAAGACTGCGCGATTCGACGGTGTCGCGACGGCCGACTTTCGCTCAGACATAGAGCTTTTTTCTAACCGGCATATCAAGCCGTTTCTCCGTTGATATAATATGTAGGAAGACCCCAAAACTGCAGATTTTAAGTCGATTCCCAAAAAAAAAAGACAGCACCAAAGATAAGGACAGTATTTTATATTTACATGGTGAATGATAACAAAACGTGCTTAGCTTACACTTAAATAAATAGATGTCTTTCATCACCGTTAACCTAAACATATTTACATAATTAATTGATGAGACCAATTAGTTTTGCAATTAATGTCACATAATATTCATGAATAAAGACAACAAGTAAAGGGAAATAGGTATTTCTCATAGAAGACTAATTTTGAAATACTTGGATATTTAATTTTCCAAGAAATTATTTAAAAAATACGGTTGATTTAAAAAAAATAACTAAAATAGATACAGGTTTGATTCAAAAATACCTGCGTAAAATCGATTACAAAACCGAAATCTGAAAAACTTTTATTTCAGCAACAAAATACACAATTAGTATAATGATGTTATGTACCTACGTAGATGTTAAAATAGTAATTGCAATATAATTTATATACACCCTAATTTCTAATTATTAGGTTCAATTTACTCTGTCGCGATTGAGAAGGGAAAGGTAGCGAAGAGAGACTAATTTTTATTTTTTAGTCCGTCTTGTAGATTATTAAAAAATATTAGACACGTATTTTTTCTTTTTTTACGTTACCAAAAAATAACGGCGATATATTGAGTTGAAATTTCGCGTGACGTCACTATTCTGACAGTTTGTATGGCGGTTTTAGCGGTTAGTGACGTCACGACCCCCTCACCCTAAACTTTAATGCGCTTTATATCTGTATATTTTAATTTATTTAAAAAATCAAAAAATACGTGTCTATTGTTTTTTTATTTTCTAACTGACGGACTAATTAGAATTTTGATTTTCAAAAGTAGTCCACATCCCTATTGTTAAAAAGAAATTGTGCATTACATTTCGGACTTTATCTGAAATTAGGTAACGTGTAAATTGTCCACGACGACGATTTCGAGCGACTGCCGTCGGCGACGTTGGTGTAATCTGTAGTCACAATTCACGTTGGACCGTGCCATCATTCACAAAGAAAATATCTGTAAATACCACAATAATTTTACACACAGCATTCACGGCCGGGTATGAGCCGTGCTCTCGTACTTTAATCAGAGGGGTTCGTTCGTCAATGGCGTTGCCTTTTGGTTGAATACTCAAAGATTCTCGAGGAGAAATTAATACTGCCTTTCGCTTCCGCGACAACGTGAATTGTACCTTATCTACATTATGAATCAGCATAAATCGGGTCTTCAAAATTGCCATGAACATGGTGAGGTTTGCTCGATCGTTACGTACGTGCGGTTTATGTATTTATTAGTTGTTGACGGGCTGTTGTGTTTGTGGCGGCGGGGGCTGCGCCTGCGCCTGCGCCTGCGCCGGCGCCGGCCGCCGGTCGAAGTGGAACGCGTCGGAGAGGTAAAGGCCGAATATCGCCACGCTGTACAGCACCGTCAGCGCCAGCAGCGCCACGCTGGCGCTCGCCGTGAACAAGTTCGAATACTCGCATCTGGAAATTTATTACCACTACTAGCTGATCCCCGCGGTAATTTCGGAGTTCCCGCGGGAATCCCGGGATAAAAAGAACCCTATGTCCTTTTCTATATCCCTGACAACGTGTATGCATAATTTCGTGATAGTTAAGGCGTGAAAGAGAAGCAACAAACTCACCACTATTATTTATTATTTTGTTAGGTTTTTTTCCCTCTCTGTTTAAAACTCATTGTATCGGCATTATCCTGATCGAGGACGATTTTTCAATTAAGCATTCGTTAGTATAGTATACTAGCCGGTTTACACTTCCATAAGTAAGAAAGCAATGGAAAACCACGTGTGGACGCCGGCCGGCAAGTAAGTGATCAAGTAGCAACTTGCTGCTGCATAGAAACTACTTCTATTTTTTGGACAGGACAGTAGCGCGTACACCCGCCCGCTTCGTGTCGCTCCCCACCAACTTATTGCTGGCGGCCGGCAAGTAAGTTGGGTGAAGAAATGTATTGTTGAACTTACTTATGGAAGCTCACCATTTGGACGTTACTTACTAGTTTTACTTACTATCTAAGAAAATTAAGTCGCTTCCGCCGTCTGTTCGCGATAAACTCAAAACTACTGAACGGACTTTCATGCGGTTTTCACAGATACATAGAGTGATTCATGAGGAAAGTTCTATCTATGGTTTATTTATTTATATGGAAGACCAGCAGCACAATTATAATTTGTATATATAAAATGTAAATATAACAAAAATGATAATGATAGATCTTTACATGTTGAAATAAATTAAGTACACTATCAAATAGCTTATAGCTAACCCTGGAATTCCAGCGGGAACTCCGAAATTATCGCGGGTGAAACCGCGGGGGACTGCTAGTTGTCAGTAAATTGAACTGATTGTTAGAGTAGTCTAATATTTATGCCACTGTTGCATAATGAGGGGTATTAACACACGAATGTGGGTTTTTCACACGAGGCGAATGCAATGTAAGTACCTCAAAGACTTATGAGATGCCGTTAAAAAGGGTTTCTTTTGGTGTGAACTATTGGCCATCAACGGTCTCACCTGAAGAACCAGACGACCGTGAGGGCCACCGAGACGAGGGTCATGAGTATGTTCTCGAGGTCCCACACGCGCTCTACCTGCGGCGCGCCCGTCAGCAGCTCGGGCGGCGCCTCCAGGGGCGGCTCCTCGAGCGCCGGCTGCTGCTGGTGACGACACATTGATGAGGTGGGGAATAGGCATGATGCCGGGGTATGAGAATCCAAATGGGCTAGACTTAAAAAAAAACAACACAGTCGAATTGAAGACCTCCGCCTTTTTTCGGTCTTTAAGTCGGTAAAAAATAATATACACTTATTTTTTACTTTTTCAAATTATTGAAAAAAATATTTTTTTTATGCAATAGGGGGCAAACGGGCAAGTACTACTTAGAAGTTTGGAGTGGGGGCCCGTGACATCTAAACTAAGTATAAAGTGTACCAAGGCGTGACGTCACGTGAAATTTCGACTCAATGTACAGCCGGCATTTTTTACGCAAAAAAAAGGAAAAATACGTGCCCAATATTTTTTATTGATCTAGAGTAGACGACGGTATAAAATCTAAAAATTTAGTAATCTAGTCTATTTCTGGGAGAACCCTGCCAGGGAGCACGACGGCGCGGTGGTGCAGCCCGACTTGCACCCGAGTGGTCGCACCTGCGCGTTGCTCCTGCCGGGGTGCACGAGGCAGTGCACGACGGCGCGGTGGTGCAGCCCGAGCGCGCTCAGCGTCGCCGCCTCGTCGCACAGCACGCGCCCGTTGAAGATGAGCCGAACACGGCATGCCGACGACAGCTCCGTTGAGAAGTGACGCCTAGACAAAAAGACTTGATGTTTAACCTACATTTTGTGGTCACAATATAAATATAAGTCTTCCTCTACTGTCGGTATATAGAAAAAATATATTACAATTTTAATGGTGTGTTGTTTTGATACGCAAATAAAGATGAAAAACGATGTGCCTTTTTTATCGGATCAGTGCCTAATCGATTTCTACATTCTACAACACCACTAACCACTTGAAGTCTTTCAGCAACTCATCCAAGCTGCCCTCCACCTCCTTGAGCGTGTCATTCAGGTACTTCAACTTGATGAGGATCCTCCTCGCGTCGGGGGCGGGCGCTCCGCTGGTGGAGGCGTCGCCGGCGTCAGGCGCCGCCCCCGAGCCGGCCGGTGCTGCGTCGCCCTCCGACGCGTTGCTCTTGTTTCTTTTGGGGTCGGTTGAAGTGGTGGTGTCAGCGGTTTCTGTAGGTTATTGTTTGGAGCCTTGAATTTTATTGATGATCATCAATAAGCTGCATAAAAAGTAAATTCCAAAACTGCTAAAAATTTGCACTTTTGGCGATTTTGATGTATAATCTATGAACGTTTAACCAGACAGTTGGAAGATACATTGACAGATTGGAGTAGAGCTCAATTCTGTTAGAAGAACAAAATAAAATAAGATTTTTTGCCAAACATGAACTCATACAAATATTAAATTAAATGAAAAAACAATTCCGAATTTCTATCAATTAAAAAGTGAATCATATTCAATTCGTCCCAAAATTTGTGTATTATGCTATACAAATGCAATGTGAATTTGATTATGAATCTTATTACAACTGACTATCACTTTTTTGACAAACTGCTAGTTTTAAAATAATCACTTCCCTATCAAAGATCTAAGGAGAACGTCTGACGGTGCGAAACGTACACATAAAGAATTTGCCTGCTCATTACACGTTTTACTTGTGTAGAGTTAAATGACCTTTTGAAAGAACTCATTAGACTTTTTATATGTATACACATACATAGTTGGGAGTTTTGCCACTTAGGTTTTTTGACGGTAATATTCTTACCTCTGTCGTTGCCCAATATGTCACAGAACGTGGTGACTTCGGCTTCCATGGCTCGCACGATATTGTCCATTTCCTGGATCTGAGCGTTGCTCGCCGGTACACTTTCTTCAGGCGTTTCACTCATTTCGCTAACTGGCTCTGTAGTGACGTGCGCATTGCTCGGAGCTGCAAGTTGCATTTTAAGGTCCGTTTATATCTACAGACATCGAGCGTGCCAGACACGATCCGCGGCAGACACCGACAGACACCGTTTATTTACAAAAGACGTCTGCACCAAACGACGTCTGAACCGCGCAGACAAAATATCAAAGACATTCTATAATATTCTTTCCGCGAATACTGGCCGGGCACGGCTCATGTCTGTCGGCGGCGTCTGCGCCTCCGTATTACGATAGATATAAATACACTGTATAGGATATTATCTTGTCTGCGACGGAACGTGTCAGGCACGCTCAATGTCTGTAGAACATTACGTACGAAATTTTAACTACAACGTAAGAAGATAAAAAAGAAACATTTGGAGTTTTTGGCGGGACTCAAAGATGGCAGGTCAGTCATTTATTTTCTTGTAGATAAAAAAAATGTTGGAACTAGATTTGATCGTGTTTTATGGTGCTGTATTGGACAATAATTTTCACAGTGATGGTTTTTGGTGTGCTCAAGAAGGTATTATTATGACATTTCGAGCTGATTTCTTCGGTATCCTACAAGAGTTCTGAGAAAAAATGGCTTGCAATTTCAAACCGTACAACGATGTTAAATGCTAATGGATAATATGCACATACAAACACACTAAAGGACGTAAATAAATATATATGGATTAGCTCAGTTTTGATTCTCTTATTGATATGGTTCTGACTTCTGGCGTGGCATGGTGTGTCTGGTAGAATGCCTTTAAATGTTCAGAACATTTATAAATCTTGGTCGACAATTTGAAGTTAAATCCCGCTCCACATTCACGCGAGAATCTTCCGACTCCACCTTCACGTTCTCGTGGTTTAATCGCGTTCTCGCAAGATTCTCGCGTGAATGTGGAGCGGGCATAAGATTTTGTGGCTAGAATGTTAAGGACTTATTAGAAACGCGGCGATATCGACACCTACGTGATTTGCCTACGTGCACGTATGATAGGTTCGACTGTCGACCATGGAAGTAATGAGTACTACGTACAACTACTTATTACTTCCATGCTGTCGACATAAATCAGGAGGAATATAATAGTTGAAAACAATATATAGATAAGCTTAATCTATGCATTTAATACGTACAACTACTAATATATATTCAAAACAGTTAATACGGGCCGTGTCTGCAAATAATTTTTGTTTTTAAACTGTATTAGTAATGAAAACTCGTCGTTAAGGAGATAGAGAGAGAAAATAATATAATATTGACTTAACTACATCCTACGAATATTATAAATGTGAAAGTGTGGATGTTTGGAGGTTTGTTACTCAATCACGCAAAAATGGCTGAACGGATTTGGATGAAATTTGGCATGCACGTTTTCAGGGGCACTTTTTATTCCGGATTTTTTTATTCCCGCGGGAAACTTTATAAATTTCACTAAAGTGTGTTTATTATTTACACTAACATTATTAAAAAGGTTGTACGTAAGTAATTTTGGAGATATGGTGTAATCTCTGAAACTATTGCACCGATTCAAAAAATCTTTCACTGATATTAGCTAGAGTATCCTTGATTTTTTTTTTTTTATTTATTTACCAAACAAAATTGACAATAAAAAAATACAACTTACATTAATTATTTTAAATTATTTTAAAGTTGTTTGCAATACTTTCTGTCGTGAGCCCCTGTGCATCAAATGCTTTGAGAATTGCGGCATCAATTGATAATGTTACTCGTCCTAACATTTGGTTAACAAGTTGGTAGACTTTCCTCGTATTCTTAAAATTATCGTTTATTTCATTAGTATAGTAAACGTTTCTCTTTTTTTCCAGTACTTTATGAGTTTTATTGCGAATTTTATTATATTCTAATCTCAGTTTCGGGTCATTTGGATTTTTTCTCCAGTTTTTAAATAATTTATTTCGTTTTTCACATAGTCGAGTAATATTACCATCTATCCAGGGAATTTTAGTTTGTTTTCTATTTTTTATATTTACATTTTTATATATTTTAGTACTTGTTGCTCGTTCATTTGCCGTATGGAACGAGTTTTCAATAAAATTATAAATTTCGTTTGGAGTACTCATATAGTTTGTGTCTTGCCATTTAATATTTTTCAGTTCCTCATAATAGACTTCGTAGTTAATTATTTGTTTAGTGACATCCTGTATACGCTTGGGAGTCGCGTCATCGATGCACGCAAGGATAATTGCTCGGTGATCAGCCAGTACAACGTTTAGTACCGCGGAGTACGGATGAATGAAATAGGATATTTATTAGAGCTCCCAATACATACGCGGCGAAACCATCGGGGGGAACAGCTAGCACCTACTAAACAATCTGTTGCGGAGTTTAGAAAAACAAGGCGGACAAACAGACTGACAGACGCAGATTACAAAATAGTTTTATACTCTTTATAGCTGATTTTTTCACTGTCAGATTGCTTGTTTTTAATCCACTGTTTAAATTATTCTCAGGCACATCCCCGATAAATCGGTCTTTATAGTACGGGAGATACTGCTGCTAAATGGGGATTCACTCGAGCGTCGTTGGGACTTATTGGGTTTTAAAGATTAGGAGGTAGAAAGAAAATAAGGTTATATGATGTTTTTTCATTCACTGGTGGGTTTAGCTTCTACAGGCTTTCAAAAATAAAAAAAACAGTTACATGGAAATACTCAAGCGCGTCAGATATTGTAATTTAGATACTCCAATGTGAATATATTATAATTATAATTATAATATATACACATTATTTATAATTTATTTTTAAGATTTTTTTTAATTCTGACATAAGTTTAACAACTTTTTGAGCTATTTCTTGTTCACAAAAAACACACTTCATATTTTTATGAAATATGTAAAAGCTCACAAAATATTATTCACAAAACTAACTTTAAAGCACAAACAAGCCAGAGCGATGAGCTGTAAATTAAAATGGCGTCATGGCGACGGACAGCAGCGTGGGAATGGTGCGAGAGAGTCAGAGATACACAAAAAGTGAAAGGGAGAGAGAGGCGCGGAGCGGAGTAATACACCAACCTTTACTGCTACTTTTTTGAAGTCGGTTAAAAATTACATTTAAGTGAAAGGTTATGGGTTAACCTTTAGTTCGATGTAATACTTGCCTTCAATTATTTTAGTATGCATTTTAACCGACTTAAAAAAAGTTATCAATTTGACACGTTTAGTGCCGTAATATGCTGTGATGACGTCATGGCGACGGAAAGTAGTGTGAGGACGGTGCGAGATAGATAGAGGGAAAAAAGGCAGAGTGAGGGATACGTAAATGTTTCACTGCAGCTGCTCGTTATAAACTTTATAGACGATTTTTTTCCTTCGGCGTATGGAAATTGGCAGACAATATTTTTCCTACTATCCTTGAGTGATTTACTTCAAAATAAAAAATAAATCAACCGTGCTAGAGAATGTCGAGGTGGCAGTTTTTTTTTGCAAGTTTGTGATCCTCTAACTCCCTTACGTTACGTTACGTTCAAATCGTCAGATTATTCATATACATACTTCTCAGCATGTAATTAACCCACCATATCTAATTCGGACGCGCTCGAGTATTTCGAGTTATCGATTTTTTTTACTAATCTGATCGGTTATCCTAGACGCACCCGCCAGTGTAGAGGGCCTATATTTTTGGTGGAGGTACTCAACATGGTGCAAGGTAACCCCCTTATGTTCATCCGACGCGCTTTAGCAAATCCACAAATCCTGGGCTCCCGTACTATTGGAGATATAGGCATAACAATATTATGTAACAGACAACTCACAGTCGATTCTCCTGTAGAAATGCAGACGATTGTTGTTCATCATAGCCAAATCGGCGTCGACGATGCTATCCATCTCCTGCAAGGGCACGTGTACTCGAGCGCCCGCCCTGGCAGCCTCGGTCCTCGCGCCTGGCACTCGCGACGACGAGCTGGCGCCTGTCACATATACATACATTTATTTATTTATTACAGACTAACTTTATACACAATCCTTACTTATTAAAAAATGCCTATGTGAGATTATTTGTTTGTACGCTTACACGCCATAACGGCTCTACCGATCATCATGAAATTTTGCATACACGTTGTCATGGGTACAGAAAAGGACATAGCGTACTTTTTATCCCGGAATTCCCTGCGGATACTTCGAAGTTAGTACCTGCATAATAAACTACAAGCCACACCCGTTGGTTTCACCCTCATAAATTTCAGAATCCCCATGAAAACTCTTAACACAAATAGTTGTGTTCACAAACAAATAGGAACCATAGTTTCGACATAATAAAGAAAAATTATGTGAATCAACTGATCAAACGAGTTGTTCACAAATTAATGATGGGCGAGCAAATTTATTACTTCACCACATTTCCGTCTGTCGGGTCCAGATTTCGTGTTTTAGAAAATAATAAATATGATGTTTCTAGTGTTAGATGAACCAGTCAGATAACTAAGAGAGGGCCCTGATTCCCTATCAACCAACAACACTTCTTGGCCATAATTCGCGTACTTCTAACACCAAACGTTCTAGATGTAAAAAAAACTATGAAGTGAAACTTTTCTGGGCAGACTTACCAGATGAATCTGAGGATGAAGTCTGATTAGCATTTGGTGCTCTTGTAATTGCTGGGTTTTGTCCTGAAATTTTCACAACATATAATATAGGTATAATATCAGATTTGCTGAAAATAAAGCAAGCTAAATTTAAATATATTATTTACTTCTTGTAACATAATCTAATATTAAATGTAATATTTAATAAAATGCCTAGTATATTTGCAATAAATAAATAAATTTTAAATTTTGTTTTTAGCAGATTAAGCTCAGCTGCTTATGCTGTTATGAAAATCCGACAGTTAACTGACATTAGTACCACACGTTTAGTTTATTTTAGTTATTTCCACGGCATTATGTCATACGGCAAACTGCTGTGGGGTAGTGCCGCGGACACCGTGTTGTAGAAGCGACCTATTCGGGCCCTCAGCTGTCTGTAGGGGGAGCACGAATTTTTTCGCTCTCGTCCTTTCGATATCGAGCGTTTTTTTTTGTATGGAAAATGAACAACACCATCTATCCAGTTTCGTTCATTTTCCATACAAAAAAAACGCTTTGATATTACGACGATATCGACAGACGAGAGCGAGAAAATTCGTGCTTGGGTACCGGAGTCATTGAGAACTGAATTCAGCGAATTTAAAATAATGACTATACCAGAGAGTAGTATTTTCTTTGAACTATACATTCCCAGTACATATACGAGAATTTATTATATGTTCATATAAATATAGGGAATTTTAAGAAAATAGTGATTTACTTGCATAACCTTAACATAAGAAATAAAGATAAACACGCCGTACCTACTGTGCTCCATAAAATCTAACTCTTTTAAAGGGAAATGTATAACTTTTATATTAAACTTCCAAACGAGGTAGTTAACTTGTCAACTAATCAAATTAAGACCTTTATCAAACACAAACTATGCGATAAAGCATATTAGATTCAGATTCAGATTTTTATTCATAATACTAATTATAAGTCAATTTTTTTTTAAATGAATAAAATATGATTAAATAATTGCACTAAACATTTAAACTAAACAAGTTCATTGGTCAAAATCAGTAATCTAGATAAATTAAAATAAATTAAATTGGACCATTATTATCTACACTCTTGTAGGCAACAAATTCGTTATAACTGTAGAACGCCTGCGCGATCACCCAGCGCTTCAGTTTTTATTATAGCGCGGCGTAGTAGATTATTTAAATGATGCAAACGTTTGGAAATGAATTGCTTTATAAAAAATATTATTTGTTTATCTTGTAATCCTATTTTATAAGTAGTACCAAGCTACCTGATTGTACCAATAATAAAAAAGACAACGCTGCTGAGTTTTTCTTCTCAGTAGAGCGCGTGTTCCGAACTGACAGCAATTCATCAACTTAATTTTAAGAACGGAAGTGATTGTACTGATCCTAAGTAGGTAATAAACATATTTTTAATTTAAATTTATTATTTACATCTAAATATTACAAGGTCGAGGTATACTTTTAAGTAGAAAAGTACCTGTATCAGGAGACCTCGCTCTTATACATCAAATATAAACAAAAATAACAATAAGTACAAACTAAGCTTGAGTGTATTTGTGTATGTGTGTGAGTGAGAGTGAATGTGTGCGTGTCTGTATGTAAGAGGGAGAGTGAAAACTAAAAACTGTATTTGAGTACTTAACTGGCTGTGTGTGAATATTGATGGGTAAAATTGGAAAAGATGTATACGGGCTGGTTTCCGCAATTTGACGACTAGGCACCCATTTTGCGTGTAATTTTTTATTTTTTATTTATTTATTGTTTTGTTGTCAGGCAACATGGGCCGACAGATAAATACAAATACCTAATATAATAAATACCGTGGAATTTCCGCGACAAAAAGTACCCTAATATGTCCTCTGTACCTCTGACAACGTATATGCAAAATTTCATCATGATCGGTTGAGCCTTGAGGCGTGAAAGCGTAATAAATAAACAAACAAACTCACATTCATACTTAATAAAGTAAGGATTGTTACACCTTCTCCGAACATAAGTTATTTAAGGTAGCTGTATTAATTTAAGAAATCATTGCTATTTCAAGTAGTACACAGAAAGCAACAAATACTTGAATACTATAAACACATAGCTGTCCTTCACGGTTTCACCTGTGGTAATTTCGGATTTACCGAGAGAATAATTCTGGGATAAAAAGTACCCTATGTTTTTCTCTGTAGCCCTGACAATGTGTATGCAAAATTTCGTGGTGATGGGTTAAGCTGTTAAGCTGTGAAAGCGTAACAAATAAACAAACAAACCCACTTTCATATTTATAATATTAGTTATGATTGACTTCGTTCATGGACCATGGTCTTTGATCTGAGCTAAATTTCATCTCTGTGCCTAAGTTTGTGATAGTATTTTTGGTATGATCAATCATGATGATACCAAAAATACTACTATCTGTTGCTTGCTGTTTCACCTGTGTCAAATTTCCCATGAGAATATTGATACATGCCTAATTTCAGCTTCATAGGTCAAGTAGTTTGAAATATTTGGTTGTTTAATCAGAGAGTCAGTGACATTTCACTGTTATAATATAGATTACTAACAGCTGCTCTCAGTCATTTTAATGATTACTTAATTTTAAGGAAATTTTTTTTTCTTACTTTTTTAGCATGTGATCGTTCCAAGGACCATAATGTTGTTGCAGCTGTTTTGTGTGATAATCGCGTTTAAGGCTTAGCCAACCATAATTGGAATGCCTATATACTATGAGCTCATTGAGTCCCATGTGTAATAAGGAAAGATTTAAAAACAAAACCGCCACAATCAGAGACGTTCATTAAAATACTTAATTAAAAACACACATAACATAACATTAATTAAAATTAAGTAATCATTATAAGGACTCTGAGTGTGGCCGTAAAATAATGATACTTTCTACATACAAAATATTAAATAAAAAAGCAAGAATTACTCACTAGAGCTTGTGCAAACGGTGACCGTATGGTGTGCTCTTGATCGCATTACTAGAACAGTGGAAGCATAGCGGTCAGGTCGGGCATTGGTAGACCACCATGCCAATGCAGCAACCAAGACTAGTAGCACAGCTATCAGAAATTCGATCACTTCATCACCCACACCATCGATCAGCGGCATGTTTTTCTGCAAGAAAGTATTAAATAATAAGTTTATGTAAATGTTTAATTTTGTCTTTTCAGCTAAATAATATTTTAATCAGTTTTCTGACCATGCTGCTTGTTTCTAATACAAATAAATGTTGAAATATAAATGGAGGTATGTTCACATTGTGTCGCCAGCTGTTTATATCAACTTTAGCAACAAAATATATTTTTATTTTATTGGTACATAAACCATACATAAACAATTTTCTTAGTTTTTCCTTTTTAAACTTATTCAAATATAGTGCATGAATGCAGTCATAATGCTGCATGTGATATCCCTATAGTGGTTAACTATGGTCCAGGTGCGGTGATAATTAGGACTGACAGATGATAGTACTTATAACCTTTTCATGTCATGTATGTCCATGGAATTAAGGATCTTTTTTGAGCATGAGTAGAGATAAGAATGAGTTGCAAACTTGCAACATCTACTATTTACACTTGTAACAAAAAATTTTGAAACATCAATGCTTTTTTTTACAATAGGAATATATATAATTAAAAAAAATGTGACAAGAACCCTATACTTTCTCATACAAATTAAAAGTGGAATTTTGTGAAATTCTCAAGACATATTTAGTAGATTTTTGTGGATCAGCTGATATGAATTTACTCCCTAGAAAGAAAAAACACAGTTCAGTATATATATCATAAAATCAAGTCTTTATAATTTTATGTAGCTATTGAGAGAACTAAATAAAATGCCCTTTTTCTTTCGCTTTTCAGACATTCCGCCTTACACTGCGTAAAAAGCAACACCTGTATGGTGTTTAATGGTTATTTATTAGGAGGTATTGGAGATTCTTATGACAAGTTATAATTTCATGCTTCTCCAAAAATTTAAATAAGAAATGTTTTTAAGGTAATACAAATAGTCGTCAAGGTCATTCAAACAGTTGCACAAATATGATTTTGCTTGCATTGAACTGCGGCAGTATTTCAAGATTGTCGACAATGCCTACTGACTAATGGGTTTATTCTTTGATTACCTACCAACATAATGTACTGCAAAGCCAACAGCTTGCAAATATATTTCGTGAGACCTATTACAAGTAGATTTTGTAAAAAATATGAAAACAAAAACATACCGTGCGTGGTAGTATATTCAGTTATATAGTTATTTTTCAATCTTTGTTTATTTAAACCAACCAATAAGTTTAAACATACGTTTTTTGCCTACTTTATCAAATATGAATTTCAAATCTTCAGGCAAACAGTAAACACCACAGTATCTTCTTTTTTTATTTTTGACATGTTTTTGACTTTTGAAGTTTCGAATTTCGATGTCAGGATCGTGACACTTTTGATTTTTTTTATTAACCGAGTAGGTACTTGGCTCGTACTTCGCTTAGCGTAGCAGGAAGCAACGCTTTTGCCAGAGCGCGATCACGAGATTTTCGACATAGATAAGACATACCTACCTACCTAATATATTTTATTTATTTCATTTTATTAAAAAATAAGGATGTATGTTCTTGATTATGAAGATCGAATCTTTCAAGTGAAATACAGCAACGAGCTCTCAACATTTCGGGAATGCAGAGCGGGTGTGCCTTAGGAATCTGTACTGGGTCCAGTGTTGTACACAATCTTTACAGGAGACTTACCCTTTTCCGAATCAATATTGACAGCCACATATGCAGATGACACGGCGTGCTTGACCATCTTAAGCCATCTTAATAAGCTGATTGGATAAATGGCGAATACAGACAAGTTCTTTGAAATCTGTCCACATCGCATTTTCACTAAAAAATGGAGACTGTCCTTCAGTTAAATGAGGTGTAACCATCTTGGGTGTAACCTTGCCACACAAAGATGGTATTAATTATCTCGGCTGTCACTTAGATAGAAGGCTAAACTGGAAAGCTCACATAAACGACAAACGAGAAGGGCTGAAACTGCGCTACCAAAGTATGTACTCGCTCATTGGACGCTCATCTAAGCTGTCAATAAATAATAAACTCCTCATTTACAAATCAGTATTGAAGCTCATCTAGACCTTCGGTATACATCTAAGGGGTTCTGCTAGTACATACAACATAGAAATATTGCAGTGCTTCCAAAATAAAATATTGCGCAACATTTGTAACGCCCCCTGGTTTACTAGGACCAGTAAAATACATGAAGTGTCGAAATGTCTACCATTAGAGAAGAAATTGAATGTCACCTCAACAGCTACAAGCAACGACTCTCTCAACATAGAAATTTTCTGGCTCAACAACTGCTGGACACATCAAGTGATGTGAAAAAGACCCAACCCCTTTAAGATTTTTGTTGGTCTGGGGCTGTCTGGGGTTAGTCTTGATAGGGCTTCCTATTCGAATATTCGTTTTATTCGAATATTCGCCAAATTTTCTATTCGAATATTTGGCTCATCACTATTCGAATATTTCGAATTTTTTGAATACATCCTATCTGAAGAATAAAAAGTCTTTTAAATTAGAATATAGTGCGTGATTCGTAGATTTTATACAGCTCAGTAGAATATTACGGATTTATCATCAAATATTTAAATTTTGAATTTTTAATAATATGTTTTTAAACATGTGTTATAATTAAATGCTATTAATTAAAAAAATATTAGAATTCTTTCATCGACGTCTGTTCTTGACTAATCCTTTTGTACTAAAGCAAAATAAAATAACTAGATATAAGCAGAGAGAAGGTAATCACTACGTTTTATAAGTATTCTTTAGTTGACTAAAATAGAAAATAGTTAGGTTTCTGTCAATTTGTCAAACCAATAAGATTAAAAATAGTATATTTCATTACAAGTGCGGAAAGCCTGTCATTGCAAAGAGTTCCGACATATGTCTACCCGAGCCGAGGCGCAGCCGAAGGTGAGGGTTGATAGTCGGAACTCTTTGCAATGACGGTTCCGCACGTGTACTGAACAACTATTTTTAATACAGTTGCGAAAAAATTAAGCAATTTAATAAAATATCATAAACACAATAAACTCAACTAAGTTCCAACTGTGATCAAGAGATGGCGCTAGTCGTATTAGTAATGCGAAACCTACGTTTCGCAATGCAAAAAGTGTGTCAAAGTCGTGTCGCCATTTTTGACAGTTGGCAAAGAGAACGCACGAGTTCGGGAAAGGTAAACAAAAAGCTCGAGTATGTAATAGCCCACATCCCGAACGCTAAACGTCCCTGCAATACGCCACTTTTTGAGCAACTGTATTAAAAAATAACTTTCTTCTTCTTTCTTCTTCAGCACGCTCTTGACGTGGTTGTGGTCAACAATCAACATGTTGCAGCAAGATTTATCTTTCTCTGTCTGCTGTGACACGTCATGTGCAATCAGGCTAGGATCCGTCTACTGCAGATTCAATCTGGTCGGTCCACCACATGGGTGAACTATGGCTACGCGATCTCGTGCATTCTTCTTTGTTCTCTGCAATATTGTCCCGGTGCGACACGTGTCCGCAGAATTGAGAGTATTAGTCTACAGCTGATAAACGTCATTTGATCCAAAGTTCTTAGAGTACACAAATGTTGGTGGGCAACAGAACTCTGTCCACGATACTCCCAACGTTTTTTTCCCGCGCCATATTTCTAGGCCGCCTGTGTTCTTCTTCTCAAATTCTCCAAGGGGCCATATCTCGGTACATAAGGAACACCAGTGCCTAGACTAGTCAGGTTTTTGTAACTTTTGTAATGTTACGGTTCTTCCAGAGTATTTTCAGCTGGTCCATGGCTCACCTAGTAATACGCATGCGTCCTGGACAAGACATCATCATATCAGCAGAAAGACGTCCACTGCTGGACATAAGCCTCTCCAGAGATCGCCAAAAAGACTGGTTCTTCGTTTCCCACGTGTTAGTGTCATACTTGCGCGTACGAAATCACAATTATCACTTTGGACGACTGGGCAATGTTATTGCTGGGTATCCTCAAACTGAATTCAATACTGCGAAGCAAAATGGAAGCTCTGTATATCAGTACTTGTTGCGCACAACGTGGTGGCATTTGCTCAGCGTAGATGCGATATCCTCATGCCTCGGTTTGACAATATTAATATTGAACAAGAGCAGTATATCCTTGACAAACGCCTGCACTTGTGCACTGTCACTTATTAGTCAAAAAACACGAGAGTTTGATTGAATTTTGTGTCAACATTAGAGTAGTTTGAGTAGGTAATTTTAAATATTTTTGACAATTAGAAGTTGATTTAATTCGTTTTTGTTATTTTGAGAGAAGCAAATTGATATTTTGGTTATTACATTATAATACTAAAAGAGATTTTGTCTGATGGTATAGATACAAGTCTTTTGGTGCCAATAACTGGTTAGAAGTCGTAGTTTTTCATTTGAAATCAGTAATATCGTACTCGAATATTGATTGTTTAATTTAAAAATCTATGAATTATGTGCTATATTAAATTTAAAAGGACATTTTGTTTTTTAGATAGAAATTATTCGAAAAATTCGAAATATTCGAATAATTCGAATATTAGCTTTGTAACTATTCGAAATATTCGAATAGGAAAAATGGACGAATAATAATAATAATAATAATAAGCCCTAGTCTTGAAGGATGTCTGCTGTCATTGAACAGGGACTCCACAAGTCACTTGGGTTGTAACTTGTAACACATCTGATAATCGCTAAAAATACGTATATTGGCTGAATTAAACGCGATAAATCACGATAGATTGCCATAATTAAAGAAGAAGAAGAAGGCTTGATGGCTGATGGCATGGCATTATAAATTGCAAAAAAAAACTTGTCATTACTTTTTTGAGTCGCGAAAAATTCAAAATGTCACGTGACTAATCCGTGGCTGCAAATGAGCGTCAAGCGGCTGCATGAGGCCGCACCCTAAATTACGAAAAATCTCTCGCATACCTACGAGTAAAACGTAGTGATTACCTTCTCTCTGCATATGTATATAATTATATAATATTACGGACTTTTGGCGGGATTTTTAGCAGAGTGGATATCAGTTTTATTTCTTTGTTTTGCAAATTAGTTTATCGTGATTAATATTGTGTGAATATGGTGGATTTTGCATAATAATGATTAGTGATCCATTATTGATGAACAGTGTGCAGAAACAGTGAAATAAGATGAAATAGGGCGTTAATCCGGAGATTTTTGTATACAACTTCCTACAGAGCGTCCTATTAAGGTTCCAACATCTCACCAATGCATTTTGATGTAAGTAAATGGGTAGTGCCTCCGCAGCCGGCGCCAGGCCTTAGAATCATCCATACAACGACCCGAAGCCTTAGTGAGAAAGAGAGAAAAAATTGACCAACTCCTTAGAGAGAAAGAGAAAGCAAGGGACGTGACGCCACAGAGTATAAGATTCACTTAAGATTTTTTTTTTATTGTTTTCGGAGATGTAACTTACTGTTACTTCAGCTTTAAAAAATGGGAAAACGTTGTGCTCGTTTTAGAAAGCTATGTAATTATAAAAAAAGCATTACTAACATTTAATTTTTGTGTGAAATTATGCAAGCGAGTTAGATATAATAGGGTACTTGCATGAAATTTATAATAAGAAATTATGTTAATATTTCAAAAATAGAGCCTTTGAAAAGCGTTATCGTGAAAGATTTACTAAAAAAAATTCAATAGTTTCCGAAATATTCAACTTTTAATTTTGTAAAACGGAACGTTGCAACGAAACACCAATCACAGCCACGTTTAACACATGACGTCACTTTTATTTTTTTAGGAAAGATTTACCTCTTCAGAGAAGGCAAAAGAAACTAAGTGCATACAGTCAACGCATATTTTCCATTTTCTGAAGTTTTTTACTTTAAAATGCACCGGTAAGATGCATTTCGATTCTTTACTGGAACTTTTGGAAGTAACTCGACACATTTCAACCTTAATTTCGCTTTTGGATATTGAAGTTATCTGTCTGTCAGTGTCACATGACCTTGTCAATACGACAGTGACATTTCTATCACAGATTAATAAGGCGTAATTTTGAACAATTGACGTCATTCCGCGTTTCGGCGGTAAGGTCTAAAGTAGGAACTTTGAAACGCTCTATTTAATTAGTTTATGCATATTTTTTTTTTCTTTTTCTTGCTTTGTCTAAGTAGGCCATATATCTTTAAAATAGACTGAAAAAAAAATTTCATGCAAGTACCCTATTAAAAAACGCGTGTGCAACCGTCAGGAATAAGAGAAGAAAGAAGAAAGAAGAGGGAAGAATTGTACTCATAATGTAGCTTATGATAGCCGATGGTCATCAAAAGGAGTCCGGAAAATGATTGACAATTCCGATGCAGTTTACCCCTTTCAGAGAAGGTAAAAAGGGAAAGGTAGGTACGGTAAAGTAAAAAGGTAATGTTTAAAATGATTGTAACAACCAATCAAAAGTAATCAAAAACATTCGATTTGACATAGTTGACCTTGTACCATAGGAATCTTTAATTTTTTTGTTTATTATGCTCCTATTATGTGAGTTGCTTCTAAAAGTTCCATGTAAATCAACAAAATTTATTTTGATGTAAATAACTTCAGAAATATCCGACTTGGCTATATGGACTTATTTTTTATTGCCTTCTGAATCAACGCTTTTTCATCAGTTTAAAAAAAATTTAAAAATGTCTTCTAAATAATTTTCTGATTTTCATTTCTATAAAAAATTCTTACTTCTTACGCATTTCTAAGCTAAATTTATACGCATTATTACTTAAAAGCATTATTTCTATGCGTAGGATTCAATTTATTACATGTATTTTAACTTCTGACAGTAAAATACGCGCGTGAAAAGATTGGTGAGTAACAATTTCTACTTTACATGATTATATCATTTCATTCATTTTTGACTTTTTGAACCTATTTTTGGCTCCATACTATGTATCTTAACTCCGGGTCTTCTAGATTTTACAGATTTATTTTGTATAAGGCCAAGTTAGTATGGGTGTCGTAGGTTAGAATCAGTAGTATGCACTATGCAGTATGCACGTATCCATCTGTTTGCTCCTTTATATGGTATAAAACAATTCAGCCATACCCTCTGAGAATTCCCTGGATGGATTCAATCAATCAATCAATCAATCAATCAGCCTATTGCAGTCCACTGCTGGACGTAGGCCTCCCCAAGGGCACGCCACAGTACACGATCTCCCGCTTTCCTCATCCAGCCACTACCATTAAGTTAAATAGAGAGGACACTGTAACTGCTATGCGACTTCACTCAGGGCACACTCCGTGCGCGTTTAATGAAAAAAACATTGACGCCTAATTGTTTGAGTGTTACAAACAATTAGGAGTGCGGGGTTGTAGAGGATGTCCATCATATCCTGATGGAGTGTGTGCGAAACGAGGTTCTACGCAATACACATTGGAAATTTTTGTCACATACGAGTAACATGGGGAGATGTAATATTGCATTGGCCGACCCTTTGTCAGAGGAGGCAAAACTTTTGTACATGCTATTGCTGTAGTAGTAAAAAATAATTTTGTTTTAAAATTGTTTGTATACCATATCAGGGCGACATAATCGCATATGCGATAAAGCCCTCTTAATAAAGAGAAAAAATTGTGTAGCAAAATATATATACCAACATCACTTTAGTTCTCACATATCTAGTTTCAGATGCCCATTTTTTCTTCTTTATTTACAGACAATGCCCTACAAAAACTGCCTGATCTCTAGCTGTTCATCCAAGGGCAACAACAAATGATATTGTTTTCCTATTGATAACCGTTTAGCAGATACTTGGCATGATATTCTAGTCAGTAAATCACCTGGAATTAAAATCATTTGTGTTAAAAGGATTTCTCAAAAATATGTAAAAAGCACTTTGAAAATTTAAAAAAAATGAAAGGTGATTGGCAAAATAAATGCAATTCCAACCTTTTTACCCAAGAAGAGATAAGGGGAGGTTGGCAAGTCCTCAAAGCTGATATGATCCCTACTAATATTATAAATGAGAAAGTAACTCTGTCTGTCTGTTACTCTTTCACGCCTTAACGGCTCAACCAATAATCACGAAATTTTGCATACACGTTGTCAGGGGTACAGAAAAGGACATAGGGTATTTTTAATCCCAGGATTCCTGCTGGAACTCCGAAATTAACGCGGGTAAAACCGCGGGGAACAGCTAGTATTAAGCTAGTGATTGATAATTTGTAATAGCAACACTGTAAAGATATTATATAATTTTTAACCGACTTCCGAAAAGGAGGAGATTATGCATTCGATTATATGTATGTTTTTTTATGTATGTTCTCCGATTACTCGAAGACGGTTGGACCAATTTCAAAAATTCTTTTTTTGATGGAAAGAGTTTACTCCAAATTAGGTCTCATTGCCACCAAATCGGGATCTGATGATGAGATCTTGGAGAAATCGAGGGAACTCTTCAAAAATTATAGGCACACCTATAGCGATTTGGGTATTTTTTATAGTAAATCGTTCATTTGCTTTCGAAAAGCATAATTTGATGAAGTGGAACTGATGATGAAGGCCACAGATGGTCATAGGAACTACTCAACAATAATACGTATTTCACGGGTTCCAGAATTGGTCACATTGTCACCAAGTCAGGATCTGATGATGGGATCTTGAATAAATCGAGAGAACTTTTCAAAATTTATAGGCACACATGACGATTTGGGTATTTTTCATAGTAACTCGTTTATTTGCTTTCGGAAAGTAAAATTTGAAGATATGGAACTGATGATGAAGACCACAGCTGGTCATCAGAACTACTAATAGATATTTTACAGATTTCGATGCGTTAACTTTAATGTGTTTCTCAACAATTTATGTTTGTCACAATGTATAATATGGTGAAGGGGAACTGATGGTGATGTACTAGGAGAACTCTTCAAAAATTAACGTCCCTGCATCGGGAAAAGGATATTTTGTAAAAGGTCATGAGCAGTTGACATTAGGCTATTGTAACTTAGATAAATTACAAACCGACTCACTAAAAAGCAAGAAATAAACAAATTTTTAACAAAAAAATTAAAACCGACTTCCAAAAACAAATCCAACAGACAAAAATACACGTAATACTTTTATTGGTTTGTGCTACCACTTTTTGATATAAGTCGGTGACAAGTCGGTAGGGTGGAGTAGGTAGATGGGCTAATCCACTCCCGCCACGAGCTCGTCTTGAGCTGAACAACCCGAGTGGGCAGACGTAAGCGGGCTTGGCACCGAATTCAAATCGAAAAGTGGTATCACAAATCAATAAAAGTATTACGTGTATTTTTGTCTGTTGGATTAAATCGGTATTTTGTTATTTTTAGCTTTTATTTTATCATATACTCCAAAGCAACTAAGCTACATACATAGCAAAAAAGTTTCTGAGTAATCAAGTTTGACCACTGTCTTTTTAATTTTACAGTGTTTGAAGGTTTTGATGAAAAGAAGCGTTGTCCTGAACTAAGAGCTTCTGTAACTCAAAGAAGACCAGTTGGTTCTACAAAACGTTGTACAGGTAATTTGATTTGAACCCTAAATGAAATAAATACATTTTCTTACAAACTCCACTTAATCTATTCTGTATTTCTGTATGTTAAAAACTTTATTAGGTATATAATAAGGATATTATTGCACTAGGTTCTTGTTTCAGCAGTCCAAAATAATTGCAGATTGAATTGCAAATTTTGCAGTTCAATTTTGTGTTTCTTTTGTCTGTATGTTGCATGTTATGTGCATTCTGCTAAAACTACTAAACGGAGTTGTAAGGTTTTTTCATGGTAGCCAAGTGGCTACCATGAAAAAACTCTATATGTTTAGAGTTGTGCAGAATGCAGATATCTGGATGGTGTGTTGGTTATGTAATTTAGAAAAACCAAGTATAATATTTATTATTTAATGCCAACAACCATATCCAATTATTGAGTTATTAAAAATAGTATAGATTAAAGTCTGTGATAGTAATTGAGCTATGGTACTTATTTATCTACTAGCTGTTCCCTGTGGTTTCGTCCGCGGTAATGTCGGAGTTCCCGCGAGAATTCCGGGATAAAAAGTACTTACCTTATGTCCTTTTCTGTACCCCTGACAACGTGTATGCAAAATTTCATGATAATCCGTTCAGGCGTTTAGGCTTGAAAGCGTAACAAACAAATAAACTCACTTTCGCATTTATAATATTATTAGTAAGAATTCACAGATTTTTCAAACCTAAAATTACAAAATTGAAAAAAAAAACGGCCATACCAACCCATAATATGTAATAATAATATTTCATGTTTTTTTTTCTATTTTTGTATGAAAATCTTAATGCGGTTTACAGAATACATCTACTTTCCAAGTTTCAACAGTATAGTTCTTATAGTTTCGGAAAAAAATTGGGTGTGACATACGAACGGACGGACAGACAGACAGACAGAAAAACATACTATGCAATTGTCCATCTTTCTTTTTATTTCATTCGATCATACTCTTTTTTCAGGTTTACATGGACTCGAGTATTCATCGCTCACAGCAACGCGACCGATGACGACGACGATTGCACAGCCCTCACACAGCGCAGCTCGCTCCGAACACAGTAAGAGTGCCAGTGTATTTCTGATACCTGCTTTGTAAATATCTCTTATACAAAGGTGCTCGAAAAAATGTACCCAACTTTAATATATTTATTACTAGCTGTTCCCCGCGGTTTCACTCTCGTTAATTTTTTGGAGATCTTGTGGGAATTCCAGAGTAAAAAGTACCATATAATTATGTCCTCTGTAGCCCAACGTGTTCATATGCAAAATTTTATTGTTGATTGGTTGAGTAATTATAGCGTGAAAGCGTCGTAACAAAATACTTTTTCCAAAATATAACTTTTCTACAAAGATAAAAGTGCACCCAACCACGACCACTTAATATCTATACTAGCTGTTCCCCACGGTTTCACCCACGTTAATTTTGGAGATCCTGCGAGAACTCTATGTCTTTCTCGGTACCCTTGAAAACATGTATGAAAAATTTTGATGATCAGTTGAGTAGTTAAAGCGTGAAAGAGTTACAAAGACTTTGTCTACACACAACCTTGACACTCTATACACCAAAACCTTCCTAATGGATCTCTATCTAGTGGTATAAACCGAATGAAAATCAGTTACTTAATCTTCGAGTATATCGTAAACAGACAGACAGACAAACAAGACGGGGGACTTTGTTTTATAATATGTAGTGATTAGTGATAATATGTACATTCTATCATTTATACCAACGATAATATCTAAAATGAGAAAGGACTATTTTGTGAACATGTCTAATGACAAATTGTTAAAATTTCGATTATAAAAGCATTATTTTTTCGAAGTAAAAATAACGTACTAAGCAGTGTCAAACTAGAGAGACAAAATAATAGATTATTTCACTATGCACTTACAATCTCAAACTGGAAAGAAAAAAACCATCTTCTGGGGAGCTAAAAGTGTAGACGCAAAATTTTATCGCAATGCGAAGGTATATTCCACATAACATTAATTGGTCATCATTTGTTTTCAGACACACGTGAACTCGAATCTTTGGCGCACGCGGCACCGGCCCGGCCCTGGCGATGGCGACAAGTGACAACGACGCGCGACGGCGACAACGACATCGACGGCAACGACTACGACAGTGCCCCAGGAACATGGTAAGTGTTAAATCTACATATTCATGATGATGCCGCCATAATCATCACCGCTAACAGCGTGACTGTGCGTTGGGTCACAGCTGAAAATCCAATCCATATTTTTTACTCACGACAGAATTGAGAAAATATAATATCCATTCAGTATTAGATATACACGTAAACATAATATATTGTGTATGTGTAGCATGGAACTCTGAATTAACGCAAATTAAGCCGCAGCGAACAGCTAGTCTATACAACTACTTATATACATGTCGGAGGAAGTAGTTTGAAACGAGTTGATTATAACCAAAAGTACTTCGCCATTATGTAAATCTTAATATTTTCTAACAATCATTGTATTGTATTTAGTGCCACGTCATGCACATCCAATCAGGGATTGTATTTCCAGTATTACGTCATTTAAATATCTAATGAGAGCAGAGGACTAGCCTAGAGCAGGGTCGAGGCGCGATCTTAACGTTGCCCGGAGAGGGGTTACTATAAGAAGGATGGTATGAGATCGAGGAGGATCATTATTGTGGGAATTACGTTGCATTGGGCTAAGTTAGATCTGTGTCGCGAACCTGCTGCTCGGATATAAATTCTATAATAATGTTTTGATAATAATTAATATCATAGTAAATTATTAGATTGTTGTGTTAAATAAACGAAACAATAATGTACAGTGAATATCTTGATTTGTGCTTACATTGTACCCCGATAACGTCCACAAGATCAGTAATTAGCATCAGTAGTTATAAATTTACTAAGTAAATGGTCATTCTCCGACATACATATAAGTAAAATTGAACTATCTGCTTGTAATTCCAAATTAACAACTTTTCACTAAATGCATATGAAAGTATTAACGGTACTTACATAAAAAAATCAATTTTTTTAATTTTTGTTTGCCTGTTGGTTCCAGTTAATCTCTGAAACGGATAGACCGATTTTAACGGGACTTTCACTGGCAAATAGCTAATGTTATAAGGAGTAACTAAGGCTACTTTTATTTTACAGAAAAATAGTTCTTGCGGAAATTCTGAAACTCACGCGGGTGAAACTGCGGGGCACAGCTAGTTAAATAATAATACTATAAATAAATGTGAATGTGAGTTTGTTACGTTTTCACACCTTAACTATTTTACCAAGCCCCATAAAGTGTTGCACACGTTCTCAAGGATACCGGAAGGGATCGCGGGGACTTCAAAATTAATCTTAAAAATCGTGTTTTTTTAAATTTCAGAATGTGGTTGCAGCTATGGCATAGACGGGGAATTCCAGAAATACTTCTTTGTGACCAGTGATCCACCTTCCAAGTGTAAAAGTTTTCGGGAAGATGCCTAGAGAGCGTAATTGAATGATGCTACATTTGAGCTTAAAGGTATATTTATATCTTTACATAGTATGTATAAAACAAAGTCGCCTCCTGCCCTCTATACGCGCCCTCTGTACGCTTAGATGGGTTTAGATTTTTCGTCAATAGATAGATTGACTAAAGAAAAAAGTGAAATATAACGATAATTCTTCAAGATGTCGGAACAAATCAAGCTAAGAGCTTTCTTCGAAAATGCTCCCGTGCGAAGCGGGGGTGGATCGCTTATTTTATATACAGCATCTCTTTAATCCGCAAGAACTAAAATACACTAGCAGAACTCCAAACATTGATTTTTAGAAATGGTTTTGATTTGTTTTATACTTGTACCATACAAGAGCTACTTAACGGAATTTATTGGTGTTTTGATGACAAGTGCCTTTCATAAAGTTTTATACTAACATAGACTTTGTTTTATCGCACTGGATGGTGTGTGTGCTGTAGATGGACTGTGCGTTTTCTGCTACCTGCTTTTATATACATAGTAATATTATTTTGTCAACACAGTAGGAAATTTCCACATTTAGCCATGATTTTTATTACAGGAAGGCTTGGGGTTAGTGGACCTGTATCGAAGACTATGCGAGACATGACGGAAGCAGTGCTGTTCTTCGACCGACATGTCAACGGTTCGCGAAACAGCTGCTCGCCTGGAAAGTTGAGGGCCTATTATGTAATTTTTGTTTCTATCATTTTTCGGTCGCAATCAAAAACATGGCGGTTTTGCGATTACAATATTATGCAGGTTTTGACACCTAAAATATCTAATAATCAACCAAAATTATCATACTACAAAAGTTGAATCTGCCTAAACATGATTAATTAATCACAAAATCGCAATTTTTCTAATTGAAACTGAAATATGATAGAAACAAAAGTTAAATAATTGCCCTGCTGGTGACATTAGTAAATTGAGAGTCTATATGAAAGGATGCTATCATGCTGTTAGTAAAAACACATTAGTTTTCTAATACAGAAAATATAAAACTATTTGAATTATTATTCTCAAAAGCTTATAAATAAAATATCTATATATTTGGTCATTTCCTAAAAAAATTTAAGAAGATTCCTCTTCTTCTTTAATAATGGCGTCTATAATTATAATTTGCCAATGACGTACAGTAATCATTTTAGTTGATTGCCTTTTGAGTTCTTCTTTTTTTCAATATGGCAACAGACGCTTTGGGTAGGTAGGCGCACTATTCAGTATTCATGCCAATGTCATTCAGAGAAAACAGTGAAGAGTTACAAAAACAAAGTTAGGTCAGAATATAATCAGATTCAGAAGTATGACAGTGATTAATTTTGTGATGTAACATGCAAATCATTTTCGCTTCACAGTTTTTGTCTGGCGTGTCATGGTTTGAGTTAAAATATTAAACCATTTTTTCCTATTCTATAAAACAAATTATGAAACGCATTTAATTGATTTATTTATTTACTAAATAATAGGTATTTCACAGGTTGCAATTCAATTTCTGTAAGGTGGTTGCTGAGCAGTTTACTTTTTTTTCACGACTCCTGGGATAGAATTAGACGCCTACTACTATCCTTAGGAACATAATGTACTATGTCTACATCCTGGGCAGTACTTGGTCCACTTTCCATGCAAGTTTATTGTTTCCTAATAAATCTCAACAAAAACTTAATTTTTCACGACTCCTGGGATAGAATTAGATGCGCTTGATTTTACAGACTCCTACAACCCTTAGGAACATAATGTACTATGTCTACATCCTGGGCAGCACTTGGTCCACTCTTCATAAAAAGATTGACATTATCCTTTGTTAGGTCAGAACTCAGAATATAATCAGATTCAGAAGTATGCCAGTGATTTTTGTGATGTAACATGCAAATCATTTTCGCTTCACAGTTTTTGTCTGGCGTGTCATGGTTTGAAGTAAAATACCAAACCATTTTTTCCTATTCTATAAAACAAATTATGAAACGCATTTATTTGATTTATTTGAAATACACACGAATTTTAAAAGTTGGTGTATCAATGTAACAGCATTTTAATAACTAGCTATTTATTACTTCTACGATATTTACTGATTATTTTTCTTGTTTACTAATTTGGGAACGGTTTGTTTACGAAATTTTCTTATAAAATCGAGCTGATAACTGTTATTTTCCTATTTATATCTAGTATAATATAATGTACAATTAACAATGATGACTATTGTTATCCTTAATAGTATAAGTAATGCTAAGTAACATTTATATACTTAATTAAAGATAAAGTTTTTATGAAATTTACGAGTTTTATTTGTTCTTGTTTATGTTTTTCTCTAAACACAATTAGTTCACTAACATGTTTAGAGAAAAACATAAACAAGTCAGTCACACTCCTAAAATAAATAAAATATTTAATCCTACTAAGCTATAATACTATCGATACGAGTACCTACTGGATCCCATCCCTAGTATCGATAAAGTTTATCGACATCGACAACACTAATATCTGTGGCTTTTATCTGTGGCTCAGCGACCTGATCTGTGATTGGTGGATCTCTAACGACCCCTCAAAATACTGTCAGATTCCTATCTGTCTTTAGACATATGTCTAGTTAATTTGTGGCCGGCGCCGGCTTCCAAAATTTAAGTGATTGGGAGCCGGCGGTGCACACATGGGTATGTTGGCAGCACTGTCAGAATGTCATGTCATGGTATTGTCATTTGTCATTTCATTCATGAGTTTGTGGTTGTGTGATTTACTCGCACCGAATCTCGCGAAAAAAACACCATGGCTTGTGCGAATAATGTGAAAATAAAAGTAAATGATAGATTTTCAACGTATAAACAATTTGAAGAAGTTCTCGGCTCAACTGTACAATAAGCACCCGCGATTTAGAGCTTCATATTTTTTATGTGTGTGGGACTTTGCTTAATATAACTTCACATAAAATCCCTAATTACGGAAACTCATCGTTTTCGAGAAAAAAAATACTAAAGTTTCACAATTTCATACAAAACTCCGCGATGTGTCAACCATTTGCCATTGACTTTGTAAGAATTGTTTCGTTTTACATTCGGATAAAGTGATAATATTATTTATTATCTTTGATTATTATAATTTGCTAATGAAAATGAAAATTTGTTAAACTTGAGTTGGTTAGGTTAGGTTTGCACTGTTGACGAAGTCGCGCGAGCCGAGCGAGCGTAGCGAGCGTGCCGCGGTAGCGGCCGGCGAAGCGCCAAAGTCAAAATATTTCGGCAGCCAGCGCCGGCTTCCGAATCCGCGGCCGGCGCCGGCTGCCAAGTCGGCGGCCGGCGCCGGCTGCCAAATCGGCGGCCGGCGCCGGCTGCGGAGGCACTGCCAAGTAAATAACTTCAGAAGAAGAAATATACCACTGGATTGGCTATATGGACTAAGTTTCCTTCTGCCTTCCCCGAAAGGGGTAAACTTAAAAAAAAAATATATTATTACGAGCTCGTATAGGTACGTAGACGGAGAATGAACCTCGTATATTACTTCATGTTCAAAAAAGTTGCGTCATTGTCCCGAAAGTAAGTTTCTGATAATTTCTTCAAGTAGGTATGATATAAAACTAAAAATAATTATTATTTTATCCGACTTATTCCTAAAATACTATAATTTTCTAAAAATCGGCGAATTCCTGATAATTAATTATCATAACAAACACAATTCAAATTTTCCGCGATTTTATAAATCGCCATAAACACAAGAAATTGAATATGCAGGAGGAAAGAGAGATAAGATAATTTTAATAGCAAAGGTAGAAAAGGACAAAATATTGGCTCTTTATATTCCATTTTACGCAAAGAATTCAAAATAATGGAAATATTAAAATGGAGTGTTATAATAAAAAAAACTGTAAATGAGAGACGAATCTCTATAAATATACGATTTTTTTCATAATTTTACTAGAAAATCAAGATGTTCACTTATTAAATGACATAATTTATGTAAATGTACAAATAACAATAATGACATCTGGGAAAATGAAACGTGGTTTCGTCATTTGGGTAGACGTCATTCTTGTCTTGTCTTGAGTCGAGAGTCGAGGGTTTTTCCGTTTTAACTTTTCGCGGGCCTATTGTAGCTAGATAGATTCATTTCGTCTGCTATAAAATCATCTTGTTGCATCATCAAAACGTCATTCGTCAATTTCGGTGAACGAATTCGCCATCCGACAGCGAGATTGCTATAAGTCTCAGAAGAAGAACTAAAGCAATTCTTCTGAGCTATAAGTGTACCCAGAGTGTACCTACAGCGAATATTGTGATGTTCTAATTAAAAAAATACCTATGTGCGAACAGTATCTCTAAGTAGCTTGTGGTGCGAACTGTGAAGTGTGAACCCATTTCTCTGCGTGTTCGCGTGCTTATTGTTAATTTGTTACGCCGAAGCGTTTATGTTGCATATTTTTTAATTTCGTCAGATCTTTGAGAACATTCCATAGATTTGATTTTACAAAAAAAAATATAATAAGCCGAAGAAGAAATTAACATGAGCGGTGAGAATATTAAAAAATACAACGATTTGTGGAAAACATATTACATTAAAACACATTGCAAGCAGCTTCCTAAGAAGTGTTTTAACGGGAATAATAATATTGGCTTTCCTGTGAGAAAGACACTGAGATATATAAGGAACAGCTCAATAAACATGATGATGTAAGTTAAGTTTGGCGTTTATGTAACTTTATATTGAATTAATTGACTTTAATATTTTCTAAATTTTAACAAAATATAACGGCCGCACTCATAGCTGGTTTACACTTCCAAGCAGAGAGAAGGTAATCACTACGTTCTTCCAAGTAGTAAGTTCAGCTTACCATCTTATTTACTTAGGTTGCGTTCCGAAACAGGCGAATTTTATTTTTTTAGGAAACATTTACCTCTTTCAGATAAGGCAAAAGAAACTAAGTGCATACAGTCGACGCATATTTTCCATTTTCTGAAGGTTTTACTTTTTATAATGCATCGATAAGATGCATTTCGATTCTTTACTGGAACTTTTGGAAGTAACGCGACACAGTTCAACCATAATTTCGCTTTTGGATATTGAAGTTATCTGTCTGTCAGTGTGACGTGACCCTGTCAATACGACAGTGACATTTCTATCACAGATTAATAAGGCGTAGTTTTGAACTAGTGACGTCATTCCGCGTTTTGGCGGTAAAGTCTAAAGTAGGAACTTTGAAACGCTCTATTTAATTCATTTATGCATATATTTTATTTATTTTTCTTGCTTTGTTTAAGTAGGCCATATATCTTTAAAATAGACTGAAAAAAAATTCATGCAAGTACCCTATTATACATATTATTACTAGCCGTGCCTCGCGGTTTTACCCGCGGTCATTTCGGAGTTCCCGTGGGAATTCTGGGGTAAATAGTACCCTATGTCCTTTTTTGTACCCCTGACAACGTGCATGTCAAATTTCATCCAAATCCGTTCAGCCGTTTTTGCGTGATTGAGTAACAAACATCCACACTTTCACATTTATAATATTAGTAGGTTAGTATAGGATTCACTTAACAACAGAACTGACAAGTTACTGTCAGGTCGCTGTCAATACGCACACACGCACAACACGTGTACGTACAAGCCGGTTATCCTTACTTGTGGGAAAGTACTTAAATCAGTTTATTTGTATGGAGATGGCATGAGATGGAGTGCTACCGGGCTGGTAGGTAATACAGACTCGTGCGAAATTGAAAGGTTAGAATTTGCATTGCCGACCACGACCACCAAGCATTTAACACAGGTCCGTGATTTAACCCGTTAACGTTTATATTGCAATAAGTAGACAGGTAATAATAACATTGTCACGAAGAGTACCAGAGTATCCGTATCAGTATGTACTTAAGTTTGTTCACGAACATAGTCACGGTAACAATGGGTTTATCTGAATCACCCTGGGAAGTAAAATAATAATAATACGCTTCACAACACACAGATCTACTTGATCCCACAGTAAGCTATTATTAGCTTGTGTCGTGGAAACCAAGCAAAAGTAGTATATACTACATAGAATTACTTATATATTATACTATAGACATATAAACACACCCAGTCTGGAAAATGGAACCTGTGTTCATCACATAAAGTGCACCTCCACCGGGAATCGAACCCGGAACCTCTTGATTAGCGGGCAGGCATGGTGACCTACTACGCCAATCGGGTCGTCATAACTACTTGGAGGCTTCTCAGGGACATGACATCATTGGTATTATGTAGGTAAGTAGGTAGTTAGTTAGATACTTAAATTATGGCCGTCGATTCAAAAGATTCAACAGTTTCAAGTCTTGGGTTTAAGAATAATATTCATTAAACGTATGAAAGGGATAAAGTGATCCAGTCCTAAAAAAAATAAACAAGTCGCTTTTAGTTCGACGGTGTAAGTTTGTTTTGATCATGTACCTAGACACATTTGCAAAAGAGCACTTTTCTTTTGACTTGCAAGATAAGACGTCCAGGTATACCTAATCCCTAAATACGTATGGAAAACCTAACTAGTATAGTATTATAAACCTAACTAGTATATTATCTGTGCCCTTGCGCTTCGCTTGACTCGTCTTGGCGGTGGCACTACCGCGCCCGCAGATGGGAACTAATTTTTTCGATCGCTTCGGAACTGCGGACGAATTTATAATGATATTTAATTAGATGTACCTCATCAGGTTTCAAAGAACCATCAATCAGTTGAGTAAACAGCAGTGCGTTGCTGAGCTGATGTTATTATGATTCCGGAGTGTAACGGTGCATCCATGTTTGCCATTTGTCACAGACCAATGCAAAAAGAAATATTGTATAGTAGCTGTGCCCCGCGGTTTCACCCGCGGTAATTTCGGAGTTCCCGCGGGAATTCCAGGATAATAAGTACCCTATGTCCTTCTCTGTACCCCTGACAACGTGCATGCCAAATTTCATCCAAATCGATTCAGCCGTTTTTGCGTGATTGAGTAACAAACATCCAAACATTCACACTTTCACATTTATAATATTAATAGGATTTATAGCCAAGCAGCTCCAAAAAATGTTTTGAATCATGGAAGCGTTGGACCACTCAGCTGAGCATTCGTTTCAGATACATTGCCATTTGCCATCTAATATCTTAAAGGTATCAGCAAATTATTGTACGATTTTCCAAAACGCTGTTGTGGTCCTTCTCCGGTATAACTGCCGAACTTGTTTGAATAAGAGCGTCAATAAAAATGTGTACCACAAACCTAGGTACGTTTGACGGTTAATTTCGATGGAAAAGTCTTAGAACAGTCACTTAACAGCCTCCGTATAGCCGTATAGTGGAATATGTATATTTTTTTATCTTTATTTAAAGAGCTTGGTCGCATCAGCGATTATGTCGCTCTATACAGCTACAAATGATGTAGTTGCCTACTCACTTATCTTAGCCTAAGTCCTAACAAAACCATGATAAAGTGCTTTCGCCTCCTCACAACGTGGAAAGGCCAATGCATAGTTAAATTCTCCCAAGTAATGGAATATCTTGGAAGATAATATGGTTTTTTAGCAAGTCGTACTGGTGTAATGGGAATCAGAATTGGAATCACTGATACTGGGTCAAAAAACAAAGTGAAAGCAGTTTTCCTTAAAGTTCGTAGCGATTTCTATGGCAAGTCATTTGTAATTTTATGCTTTTGATCCACCTTTCACCTTATGACGTAGCGCGTAGGTATGAGGAAACAATATTGAGAATTTATTCATATGTATATACAGTTTATTGTTATATATAGTTATACATTGGTATATACTACCTATTGCAAGTATACAGTGAGAAAAAGTATTAGCTTTGCGAATATTTTTTTATACGTAATCATAACTGTTATGTTAGGAAATTTAATCATTATTCTCAGTATCTTAAAGCATAAATTACATTGATACAGTTATGAGGAAAAACTGCGTAAAACTCGTTGATTACCATCTCACACTCACAGCAGTCAGCACACACACATTCGGAACAAGTCATTGCGAGTAGAAACAAAAACGATACCGGTCTCGTGACTCTCGAAATTGATGTAATTTCATTGGCTTGAAAGAATACACGTCATCCGCTGAACCAATAGCAGCATAGCAAAGTTATTTTTAGAACATCGATTATAGGTATAGTGGGGATAGAAGGGAAACCCATACCATGGCCTCTGAAGAGCTGCGCGCAAAATTGCACAATATTTTCTGAGCTCACGCTGGATACGCGTGCGTTTACCTCACTGTTGTTTCTGAATTAAAAGTGGTGGTCAACTTAAAAAAAAGTAGTCACACAAGTGCTTCTATTTGTTTCATATTACTTGTGTATCTTGTGAATTAATACTACATCAACTGACTGCTGGGCCTTACATATTTGTTTCAAAATAGGTGAGTTTGGCCAGACTTAGACTGTAGATTGATCTTTGTCCTATGTACCTATAACATTTTTAAGACTCTGACGAGCCATATACTTAACTTTCTAATCTTGTATAATTAAGTATAATTAATTTCATTTACTTACTAACAATATTGGATCTGAGTTATAAAGGTCAAGTTCTGAGACTGCCACATTGCTAGGTAGGTACCTACATGTTATCACGACTTCGTGTCGCATTTTCATCAAACTTGATGAGCTGGCGTTTATCATAATTGACAATGTGATTGATAACACGTTAATATAATATCACAAAGGCATCATATTTTAGAAGGAACCTACCTACAGTCAGCATCAAAAATAGGTAGGTACCTATGTAGGTAAACACTTTTGTCATTAAGTAGGCGCTTGAAGTAGGTACCTACTTTGCCACGCATATGTACGTAAAATTAAAGGAACGGTAGATACCGTTTCTCCTAATAGATGCTTAATATGAAGTCCTTAACTATTTAAAAAATAATAACTTGCTCTACTTCTTTTCACCCTTCTTCAACTATGGCATTTATTACCTTTATTCTGCCTATGACAATGTTGTTCAGTAGCTCCCCAAGATAAAACACGATTCTCTCTCGAGAACTGTAACTTCCTACCAGTTAATTCCTTTTTAGAATCGGTGTAGTTCCAAAATTCAGGTAGGTACTTACACCTATTCAAACAAACAATATTTTATATTATTCCTATATAGTTATCTATTACATAATAAGAGGGAGGAATGAAAATAAGATTCCACTCGACAATAACCTTTTTTCACAAACCTTTAACCCCATGTAACGACTTTGTGGAAACATACTGAAAAAAGATAAAAATGTAATAAATTATTAAATAATAATCTATAATAAAGTCTCTTCATAGATTAATTATTAATTGAATACTATAACATTGCAGCATTGCTACAATTATTGTTATCTACTTAAATACGTTATGTCCTACCTACCAGAGACATGTTTCAACTTGTCGGTGATTCGACTGATACAGCTGGTGACATAAGCCTCTCTACCATGCCAACAACCAACTTAATTCTTAATGTTAATACTTACCCACCTATGTTGCTAGTAACTAACCTACCTACCTACTCACGTTGGCCATGACCGATGACCTTCTCGAAAACTCGTTATCTTTTACGTCTTTAAAAGCTGTTAAAAACCATAACATTAAATAGAAAACGAAACGCACTTTCATAAATATGTAAACGTAACTAGATTAACTATAACACTTACTGCTCAGACTAAAATCTGAGGGCGCGGTAGTGCCCCCGCCAAGTCGAGCCAAGCGAAGAGCAAGGACACTACCTACCTTTTCTCGAAGCGCCGCGCTTCGTTGTTTTTTGAACCCTTATACCTTGGATTTGGATTATACCAGATAAACAAAATTCTCGGGATATGTTGTCAATAGCGGACTTATTAAACATATGAAGTTTTAATTGCATAGCCCTTACACTTTAAGACTTTATTGATATCTAAAAAAACCTGATTTCGTCACTGACTCACTGATCATCAAAATTCTTAGGGTATTTCCTAATGTCCTAGAAAGCTGAAATTTGGCATTTAAGCTAGTATTAGTACACAAACGACAAACAAATTATACAACTTGTAACTTTTATCCCCCAAGCTCTTAAACTAGGGGATGGAAGTTTGTATGAGAATTCCGCAATTTTGGCTTACAAAAAGAAATGAAATCCCACCAAAAACATATTCATGTAAAATGATGCCTAGACGAGTCCACATGACTGACTGACTAACCGCCGCACTCAGAGTCGACTTTAATGATTACTTAGTTAAGTATAGATTTTTAAAACAAAACTGCCGCAATCAGACAAGTTTAATAAATTAATGTTAATTGGCATTTAACTAATTAAGTTACCTCATTAAATGCCAACTAACATTAATTTACTGAACGTCTCCGATTGCGGCAGTTTTGTTTTAAAAATCTATACTTAACTAAGTAATCATTAAAGTCGACTCTGAGTGCGGCCGTAAGGTGTAGAGTTTGAGAAGTTAAGCCTTGTAGAGTTAGGGTGTGTAGAGTTATAAGCTTGGCTCTACGGGAGATATGCGGAGCTAGGATGCGCAACATGATATGTTTATCGAACGAAAGATAAAATTGTCGACACGACAAGTATTTGTGGGCGTCTAAGCAAAAAAGTGCAGTAGTGGGGTATTGAGTTAAGACTAGATTCGGTTAAACATTTTTTACCACTGGTAGACAAAACGATATATTATGTCGACGAGAATCGATAAAATGGCTCGATAAAATTTTATCATGTTGCGCATCCTAGCTCCGCTGATAACTTTTTGACAGTGCCCGTCATATGGACTGGTCTTGACATCATTTTACATAGATATGTTTTTGGTGGGATATATTTTACTTGATCTGAAATCTACTCGAAATAGGCATGTGTACGGTCGCGGTGCATCATAACAGATTGGTAATAGTTCCTTGGCTACAAGCCAAATTGGCTTGGAGTAAGACTGAATTTATTTAATTTGTGGAGAAAGACTAAAATAAAAAAAATGGATTCTTGATAACCGTTTTCGTAAAGCATAATTATGAATTCGTTAAGCATAACATATTAGCTCAGAATTTATTTGGTCTGTGTATAAGTAGAGGTATAAGCATAGGTACCTATCTACCATACCTATGTGCTTGATTAGGTTAACTTGGTTAGAATTCATAGCTTTCGTAGTTTCCTATTTATCTATAGCGAATTCAGTTTTACGTAATATAAGAACGGCTGTTGTTCGTTTATTTTGTGTTAGACGGGGCCGGGGTTTCAAATACTCCGGTAAAAGTTTTGGGAAACTATTATGATTACCAGTATTCATTGAAGTAGGTACCGCGCAGCTAGACATTTTAGCTAGGGGGAGGGGTGCAGTCCTATTTAACAAAATATAGCCTCTTTCATCATTGCCCACCCTAAACCCCCCTTCAGAGTTTAAAAATTCTTCAATACTGTCAATATTCCTAGGGTGGGAAAAGAACTTTCTAGAGTAGGCGCCCCCCGCTTTTTTCTTCATCACTCGTGCTCTGGAAAGTAGATCGCAGCGGCAGACTACAGATCGTTTCAATAGTTTTTTTTATTTCTCCCTGCATTACTATTAAGTACCTATGATTTTATTTATTGTATTTATTACCTAGAGTGTTCAACTTAGTTGTAAATGATCAATTACAAACTTGAGAAATAAAGCGTTCGTGCGTCCAAATAACTTGGCTATCATTGTCAATCATTGATCTTCTTTATCAATTTATTAGTTTTTTTAATTTTAATAATTGTAATTTTGTAATATTTGTTTACGAGGTTTACATTTTGCAAATAGATTCTATTATCCTCACTAGACTTTATATTACGTATAGGAAGTTCCTGAATGTAAACTGATGATTTTTCGCGTAGGTGTTACCCGCGGGCCGCGACCCTGCGCCATTAGTCATCTTTGAGTATAGGTACATATAAGTAGATATATTGTATAGCATAGTATTTAGATTTTAGCTATAGGTATACCGACCCATAGACCGTGGCATGTCACACCGAGTTCCACGTGGGTAGAGCATGGTTAGATATTTTTCATTACTCATACTCGGAAAGTAGGTCTGAAGTTGCCTGAGAAGCGGGTTGAAAGTAACACTTTTCAGCCCTAGGGAGAATCGCTTTCAACTGATAGCTGGATACTGCAGAAACTCAAGTTATTTTTTATGTCATAGGGGGCATAGTTACTGGCCAGTAGCACACCTAATGGTTGATTTATGTAAAATAAAATTCACTCATTTTTTTCTTTAGCTAATTCCTATTTTTATTTTGACTTTCCTTGCATTCGTAATGAAAAGCACAGTGTTATCTTCGGGAGAAAGTTATTTTCACTCCTAGGATAACAATTTACTATTTTTACTCCTAACCTACCTGTACCTACCTACCTGTTCGTTATCATGGCCATTTTATTTGTAAACTATATTAATAGCTAAATTTGCGTTCTATGCATATAATTTTATATAGGTAAATGTTAGATATATATTATACTAGCTTCCCTCGCAATTCAAAAAAAAAACAAGGATAAAAACAATCCTATCTTTTAAGTTGGACCATATTATAAATGGTTACAAAATTTCATCAAAATCCGTTCAGTAGTTTCGGAGTCCATCGCGGACAAACAACGTGACACGTGATTTATTATGTATATACACCCACTAAAAGTGAAAAAAAATCGGCTTATGACTAAAAAGTAGGTATACAATGTCAAGTACATTATTTAAAAGTACCTAACTATGTACATGTAGGAAGTTCAATCGTAACAACTAGGGCGCCAAAAAACGTGTGTTTAATGTTTCTAAACTACCTTCTCTCATTACAGGTCTTCTATCGGAACCATTTCTCATTTAGAATCCTAGAGGGTGACGATTGAATTAGGAGCTCAAGAAGAGTTCAAACAAGTAAGTGTCCGGGGGGCATGGCCCTGTATCTAATGCATTTTGTTCACAGGATTGCGCCCGAAAGAAAGAAGAGTGAACCTACTCCACAGCCCCCACCACAAATAATAACAATATGGCACTCTATAAAAAAAATTACTTATTTTAATTTGTGACCTCCGCTGTAGATTAATTATTAAATTCTCCCCCGTTAGATTCAAATGTTAAGATTATCTTACAATTAATATAAACTGAAATATTATTTCTATTTGATTATTACTATCTACAAAAAAGTACTTCTCCAACACGAACAATCTTGTTAATTTTGTGTGTACCTACACTCACAATGGGAATTTGGGAAATGAGAAAAATAAAAATAGGTACACAAATGTTCTTCATGTCTACTCTGCATTAGGGGAATACGTCATATTATGCCGAGATTAATAATTACCATTTATTAATTTCATGAACTTTAGTATTTTTGCAGTTATTCTTCTTGAGTTAGGTATCTTTTGGTGTGGTAATAAAAAAAGTCTTGGGCTCATTTTCGATGCACGTCTACCTGTAGATATTATGGGTACATCTCATTTCACGCTTGTGAATATCAACACACCTACTATACCTACTCGTTCATACATCATTGTATACGTATTGCCTACTTACCTAATAACATGTCGGCCTTTATGCCTGAAAGTTCATTGCCTGTAACATTACCTCCATTATTCGCTTGTGATCTACAAATCGCAAAATCTCATAGAAACAATTTTTGTCCTAAAAAAACGCAGTCGAATGTCGACGCGAATATATAAATAATTAAAAAAGTAAGAAACTAAGTATTTATAGGTATTTCACAACAAAAAAAAGTTAAAATATCTATATGCAGGTTTTTATTGCTTTATTACTTTAGCGTACTTTTCCAATAGGTGGGTTGTTTGGAACCTAATGGCGGCGGTGGCTATTTATATGCTATTTATACCTAAAACTGAGAAACAACTTCAGTTCAGTCGCTCTCCGCTGACAATTATCTTTTTTAATATAAACTATAGGTACTTACTTAAGTTTGATAAGAAGGTTCAATAAGTACTTAAGCTAATTTAGAGATTATTTTTTAGTGTTGGTTAAGGCTATTTTAATATTTGGGGTACCTATAATAAGTATAGTTAATGTATTACAGAAGTTAGTAAGTTCTAATGCTAGAATAGAGCTAAGTTAGAGTAAAGATTGTAGAGACCTGCTGCACTGGGGAATATTTCGTTCGAGTTGCGTTCATTCAAAACATTTGGTGTTAAAGAAAAGAAACTGCGATTTGTTAGGACAGGTGACATTTTAAGAACTTGGAGCGGAACCAAAAATTTCTTTATTTTGACGTCAATTTCGAATCCATGAATCTCTTCTTCGCCAGCCGTTTAAAAAAAAGGTTTTCATAATATCTATGCAGTCTTTTCCCATAATATCTAGCATGTACAAATGATTTAATTTTATTATTATATAATTTATTCCACCCATGTTTACTTATATCAGTAATAAAATTTATAAAATCCGGAGTTGATAAAGTCATAAAACAGACAAGGTCATGTGATAACTACGAGTTATCTGCGTGTGCGTGACTGTACTTTAAAAAAGAAAAAAAAATGACTGGCATTTTTCAGATGCTCGTTTAAATTTTCATCAACGTGATAACCATCGAAACCGAGCAATTTTTATAACAGACATTACATTAATATATTTTTCATAATATGATTTCGCGCACAAGAGCGCATCGGATAGATGTCACAGACATGACATAATATATAATGACTATTCACATCCCCAATACCTTCTTGCCTCCTATCACCATCTCGAAAAACAGTCATAAACCTTACATTAAACATTCATCCATTGTAATGTCGACTTAACGTTTATTGTAAGTCGAGATTTTGATGGACAAAATTTCCATCTGTCAGTCATATATGGTGGTGGACGCCGGACGGTGGTGGTGACCAAAGATAATATGAGTGTATTTTGGCATTCCCAATGAAACAAACGTAAATGAATTTGTTACCTTGAAGTCATCTAAACACCACTGCCGGGACGCCTTGGTTCCCTTTGCCCGGTCAGCGGTTTCAGCATCGCTATCCCCGTTTCATTCTATGTATCTTCCCTGTCAGATCCCATCCTGCTTCATATGAATGTGCACATTATGTTACGTCGTATCATTTCTGTTCGTAGTTCTATTCAAAATGGTTGCTCAAAAAATCACCTGTCCAAGAAGGAGGGACGATGTCGGAAATCAATACACCATCAAACCTGACACCAACAGACATGGTTTTTTCGCAAACGAGTCAAAAGACTCGGAGTGTTTTGAAAGTTGTAGAGATAGATCGTTTAAAGAACGGCAACGGCCATCCAACGAACGGTCTAACCGGAGTGGTTACTGCCGAAAAAATAGAATCAACGAATCAACGGTCGCCGTCGGCAGACGCCAGCTTTTCAGAGGTAAGAGGGGTCGCCACGTCGCCATGCAGAGGACACGGGAAGCCTGGGCACGTTAAAACTACCCCTCGGGGGAATTGAGCAAATCCAAGCCCATCAAAAACGTTTATATGAAACCAAAATATCCAAACCGAACAAGTAATTAATGTTGTTTGTCCAGTTCTTCCGCCTAACTGCTCAGGCATCCCCTCAACTCTTTTATTAAAGTTAAACTGAACTGAAAAGTAGTGTTTCAGTAATTCAAAATCAATTATTATCTTATTAAATGTGGCGCTGATCCTTTTTTCAATATTTTAGTTAAATGTTATACAATAATTTACTTATAAATGGCGTTTAATTTGGTGCTTAAGCTAATATGTGCCGTTCTGTGTTTAGGAGTTTTTGAAATCGGAGTCCCAGTTCGAGAACGCAATGTACCACGATACGGACTGCGAGTACTTCCAAGATCTGGATCCTTGGTGCTACGCTCCCGCCAAGGACGAACGAGCACTGATCATTGGTGAGTCGGAGTGTGCATTCACTTTTCAATATCAACGCTAACACTAAAGTAAATAATAATAATCTATTTCACAACACACAGTTCACATGACTTCTTGATCGATACCACACTAACGCGAACGGCTGCACTTGACATTTTAATGATTACTTAATTTTAAGTAAAGATTTTAAAAACAAAACTGCCGATGCCGCACTCAGAGACTTTCATAAAAAAATGTCTGAATGCGGCAGTTTTCTTTTAAATAAATACATACTTACTTAAAATTAAGTACCTAAGTAATCATTAAAACGACTCTTGAGTGCAGCTGTAAGTCATTAGCTGATCGTGGAAACGAAGCAAACGTGGTATATTATAATACATGTTATAATTACATATATACGATACTATAGATATACTTAAATTATATACGCCCAGACTTGAAAGTGGAACCCGAAGTTCATCATACAAAGTCTACCCCCACCGGGAATCGAACCCGGAACCTCTTGATTAGCAGTGACCTACAGCGCCAATCGGGTCGTCAAGTCAAATAGCATCTGCAGCACAGATAATATAATACTATACTATCTGCAGTTTCGCCCACACGTGCGTTAATTTCGGAGTCCCTGCGGGAATTCCGTGGAATCAGCTCTTAACTGACATCTCCTACTTATAAATTAATTATTTACCCGCTTGTCAAATTTCAACTTCATAGGTCAAGCATTTTTTGAGATTTCGTGTGTAGTCAGGTAGTCAGTGAGTTGCTTTGATATGTATATAATATAGAAGATGCTAGTAGATTCAGCGCTCTACCTATACATTACAGGACGGGGCTGAGACTGAAATAAAAGACTAGTTAATTATCCCGTACTCCCGTGAACTTTGTGTTTCAATACTTGAGAACTTTGTTTTACTGAGAAAAGAAAAGATCCTATACAGAATATCATAATTTATATCCGTCTGTATTTGTGTTATGCATGTTATGGGTATTCAAACAAAAACTTTGAAATGTTTCACCCCTTGCTACCGTTAACTTGCCGAAAACCCTGAAATGCTTGTTTTTATTTGATTTTATTTAAAGAGCTCAATATTTCAATGAATTTTGTCTAAATACAAAACATTTTCACAGATTCAGCAAAGATATTAGGCGAAAGGGCAAACAACACTGACACTTTACACACACCAGTCTCACCGCAAGGTTGGGAAACCGGCGCACCGTCACCGGCGGCCCCCACCGACTTCTATAACACCACGCCCATCGGGAAATTGTCACCGACCATCGAGGATTATTTTAAATACGACAACCCGCTGTTTAGCAATTTCAATGAGAAATTTCTCGACATAAGCAAGTTGCCGGTGGTGATCGAGGACATAGCGCCGGACGCGGTCGCCGGGCCGAGCCCGTGGGCAGCCCCGGGGCCGGCCGGCTGGACTGACACACAACACACATACAACACTACTAACACACACTATCAAATGCCCTTCAACAATCAACCGGAGGAGACGGCGGACACACACTTACCACTCTTCGCTGTGCCGCGGGACGTGGAGATCGTCAGCGTGGTCGACGACGAGGATGATGTCGAGAAGAAGGAAAGCGCGGGGAGGAGCCTGGTGCTGGATGTGGCGGTGCACGACCCCTGGTGGCAGAACGACCTCGTCACCACGCCCGACGTGCTCACCGCTGTCGAGGAACTGGAGAGGAGAGACCCCCTCGTATACTTGGTGAGTATCGAAAGGAACACATTGTTGATTGGACTTTAAAACAAGGCAGGGTTATCTTTTAACAGCGGCGCTACTGAACCGATTTTTAATTATGTATTCTTGGTTCTTAAATTGTACAGCACCACTAAGTTATAAATATTTGAAATCGATAACTCGTCTATAAATTAGACATACACATCGGTCGTCGTCGTTACGTGTTCAATACACGACTACTACTTACTTTTACCTACTACCTACTATTTACTTTTAGAAACATATTATAGTTTGGTGGCATGGCTAAGTATACGAATATTTTTTTGGAGGAGAATACCTTATTAAAATTTCGTTTGTTGCAGAATGTGGTCGAGCCGACCGCGACGCGAGCACAGTTCGCGCCCACGGACACGTGCGCGCTGGGCACCGTGCCCACGGCGACGCCCTCTCCCGCCCACGTCCAGCCGGCGCCCGACACATTCAAGAGCGAGTCCCGAGGGGACTCCGACAGCGACACCACAACCACCAAGAGGAAGCGGAGGCGACACGACAGCGAAGATTCGGACGCAACGTACACGCCTCGCGTCGAGAGAACCACGCGGAAGTACAAGAGAAGAAAACCGAACGTGCCCATCAAGGACATCATACTCGCGCTGGAAGAGTCGCAGCAGACGAAACCGGCGCGCAGAGGACGTCCTCCCAAGCGGCGGGAGAGCGTCGTGTCGTCGGTGTGCAGCGTCGACGGCGACGCGTCGTCCACCTCCACGCACGAATACAAGTACCGAGAACTGAGGGACAAGAACAACGAAGCCTCCAAGAGATCCCGCATGAACAGGAAACTCAAAGAACTACAGATGGAACAGCTGGCTATTGAATTGGAAGAAACCAACAAAAAACTCCGGATCAAAGCTGACACGCTGGAAGAGATGACCAAAAGGCTGAAAGACGCTTTCATGGCCACGATTTTGAAAAAGTGAACTTTGTCACATTCGGTTACACTTTAGTTGTTCCTACTGAGAGCTTTGAGTCTCTTGATGATTCGCAAGTCTAGTCCAATTTTACCTTAAACAAAGGAAGTGTCGTTGGATTTAGATTTTTGCGTAAAAATATTGAGAAATATTTTAACGTGCATGTTGATGTAGCGGGATATAGCTGTCTACTCATATTTATTATTATTATATATTAATAAACAAAAACAAAATACAAAAAAAGTAACAATACGACACTATCTACTTAGTCGTATCTTCTTTTAAGATATTTTCTATTTTATAAAATCTATTCAAGAGTTGTTTTATAGGTGTATACTTATTATTAACTCTTACCTTATTTAAGTACAAATAGTTGGCGTTTTCTAGCAATTTATTGACTCGCTGCAAGCATCCTAGGAAATGGTCGAACTAATATTAGTTAAGATTGTTTGTAGTGGTTCATTAAAAGGAAAAAAAACTTAATAATATTCGAATAAACTTGTAGCGGTTATTGCATGCTAATATTATTTTTTATGTTGGTATTTTTGAAATGGTTTAATGTAATTTACATAAAATAAATTCTTGTTTGAACAATAGTTTTTTTTAAACAACTTGTTTTACCCCAAAAATATCCACCGAGAATACATACATTTAGACAGGATGCTCTGGAAGGACAAGTAAAATCTTTTGAACCATGTACTGACAAATTCTAATTGTTTTTTTCCACTTAATCAGGGTTGAAGGGGTTATGCGAAGATATCGAATAAATTAAAGACTCACATTGGGTTGTAAAAAGAGTAATTTATTTATAATTCACAAAACGAAAAAATATCAAAGGATGTAGTAACAAGACGCGTCTTGAGCAACAAAATAATCTTGTGACCAAATGAGTCCTTTATACCGATTTTTAACTAAGATTTCCAATGTCCATATACACAACAAATCATCATCACACCAAATTTGAGTGTAGACATAAATAAGAATATAATAATTATCATTCTAATAATAATCTAAATCGACTACACATTTAACGTAAAATTGTAATTCTAAAGTAATGAATTAAGATTTCCTATCCAAAATTAACTTACAAATTGCGGCACATACTATATCGCCTTCCTTATAAATATGTTCTCATAAATATATTGTATGTTCACTCACGACAAAGCACACATTCTTTCGATATACTTTCAAATATTATCTGTAATATTTATTATCAAAAAAGGCATAATTAACATAAAATATATTCATAAATAATTATTATAATTGGATAGGAGCACCACCCAGTAAATATGAAAGAAATGTTAACAGAATAATTAGAATTAAAGTCTGAATAATTGCTTTCCGTAGCTACATCACATACAAAAACATTCAAGTAATAAATCAAAAATTTACATCAGTACATAGTCAAACAATTTAGCCCCAGCCTTTACTGCGATATCCCAACAAGCTAACCAATTACGAAATAGCAAATTGCTATAGAATAGGAACGAGTGAAAGCATTTTTTTCTAATTGATATTCAATTATTAGTTAAATACTCATCTACAAACGGTAGGAACGAACTTTATATAAAAATCGAAGCTTCCAGAACATTGTAATAAAGGCTGGGGCCCACTTCGCAATTGTCTGCTCATCGACGGGCGCTAATATATAACAAGTGAATACCACACAGCACTAACGACTAATTAAGTTTTATTACATAGCACAGTTGGCAACCGTCTCTGGCGCTAGTAAGTTTGGCTACACGTTATAACACTTGATTAATTTACACTTTACACTTGAGTCACAATGAAATGAACACAAACTATTCAGCTCGACACTGGCGCGTGCGCTAGTCGGAGCCACCGTCGTCGTCGGCGTCTTCGAGGAAACCAAACTTGTTAGCGGCGACGAAATTCTGAAATCAACATAAACATTATAGTGCACATAAATACCTCGGTCATAATAGTTCTTTGTTTTTTTTTGTTCATTTAAATTGAGGCAGCGGGAGCAAGAACAGCCTATAAAGAAAATTGATTTGATGAAATCAGCTAGTATTTTAATGACAGTCAGTCACTCGGTCTGTTTATTCCTTTTACATGGTGTATGTAGATAACGCACCAAAACGGTCTCTTTACATAGTGGGTGTATGCAGATGAGGCACCAAAACGTCCCTTTACATGGTACCAACACATACCGGTTTCTCCTGTTCCTTGAGTTTAGGCAGCGGCCTGTCCTCGCGCTCGTCGCTGTCGTGCGAGCGCGTGGAGCGCGCGCGCCCGTTGCGCTCGTCGCGCGGCGGCTGCTCGCGGTCGCGGCCCTCGCGCGTCTTTTCCCTATCTTCGCGTGGTCTCTCCCTGTCTTCGCGCGGTCTCTCCCTGTCCTCGCGCGGTCTCTCCCTGTCCTCGCGCGGTCTCTCCCTGTCTTCGCGCGGTCTCTCCCTGTCCTCGCGCGGTCTCTCTCTGTCTTCGCGCAGTCTCTCCCTATCCTCGCGCGGTCTCTCCCTGTCTTCGCGCGGTCTCTCCCTGTCTTCGCGCGGTCTCTCTCTGTCTTCGCGCAGTCTCTCCCTGTCCTCGCGCGGTCTCTCCCTGCCTTCGCGCGGTCTCTCCCTATCTTCGCGCGGCCTCTCCCTGTCCTCGCGGCTGTTGTCGCTGCGCCCGTCGGCGGAGTGGTCGCGCGAGCCGCGCCGCCCGCTGTCGTCTCTGTAGTCGCGCCTTGCGCGCTCCCTGTCGTCGCGCCTGTATTTGTCGTCTTTGGAATAGTCGCGTCGGCCGCTGTCCCTGTCGTCCCTGTAGTCGCGCTCGTTGCCGTCCTTCGAATAATCCCGGCGATCTCTGTTGTAGCTGCGCGAGTCTCTGCCTCTGTCGTCTATAAATAAACATTAAGTATTTATTTTATTTAGTGGTACCGAAAATTAAACACCAAAACATTTATGCGAATCTTATTGATAAAAACGGGCATCTCTCGAGTAATCCACACAAAGTTTGTTAATGTTCACATTAAATATATTAAAATCGCAATAATTTATGCAACGCTTAACTTACCACGTCTCGCGCCGCCACGACGGTCACCGGAGTGATCAGCCTGTTAACAAAATTTATCGTTATAAAAGACTCTAGATCTACATATAGTATAAAAAACCTAGGTCAAAATATGAGATCGATATTTTACTAGATGATCAAATTAAAAATTTCAGTGTAACACGTAAGTTATTGCCACGATATCTTTATTCGCAATCGAAAACGTGCTCGATCACTTTTTATAGCAAACGTAATGTTCGTGGATCTCAAAAAAAAAAAGAATCTGGACCATATCAGTCACCAATCCACAATAGGCTAGTTTCCTAAAATTTTTTTTTAGTCCGTTTTGTAGATTATTAAAAAATATTGGACACGTATTTTTTTATTTTTTATGTAACCAAAAAATAACGGAGATATATCAAGTCGAAATTTCACATGACGTCACGCCTCGCTACAGTTTGTTCGCACGTTATAGCGAGCTGTGATGTCACGAGTCCCCCACCCTTAACTTTAATGCGCTTTATCTATGCATATTTCCATTAGTTTAAAAAAGCAAAAAATACGTGTCTTTTATTTTTTTATTATCTAACTGACGGACTAAATAGAATTTTGATTTGTTTACCCAGGAAACTAGCCTATTCTTTTCGTAAAGATGTAATAAAACTGCAAATAAACCGCAAGAAACAGTTTCTCAATTATGATTCTAACAACTTAATGTTAAAAAATTATTAAATCTCTGCAACTCAATAAAGAAAGTCACGATGTATTTATATTTAAAATGTCGGTGTGAAGCGACTGGGTCACGCATTGATGGGCAGGAACCAGTGTCTGTTAACCTTGTTCGTATAGCACGCACGACAATGACGTCATAACAACCACGACCACGTTGCATCTTGGCTGTTATTCTATGTGCACCCAAAAGTTTGAAAATGCACTAGACTTGATAAACGGCCACAGTTAGCAGACCGCACTCACCCGCCGGCCCCAGCGCTCCTTGTCGTCGGCGCCGCGGCGAGCCTCCTCCTCTTGCTTGCGAAGGCGCTCCTCTATCTCGCGCTCTCTGCACGAACAAACGTTATTTTTAAATGGCTGCGTCGGAAAATAACTTATAGAAGGGGCATCAACTTAGTACGAAAACAGTTGAAAATCAGTGGCGCCGGGTGATTTTCGCACACAAAAATATTCATCACACACTAAACGTAAAGAAACGCTTTATGGTTATATTTTTACTTAGTCACTGTTTCCAAAATTCAGTTTTGTGAATATTGTGGAAAATATATGTATGTACTTGGGATACTAGCAAAAGAAGTTTTGGGTAAGTTAAGAATATTTGCTCTAACTTCCTTTGCAACCGCGGCGCGCCTGCTCTGCCTACATGTCATCTCTATTCTCTAGTTAATTTATTTGCTCTGTGGAATATACTTTTACCCTTTAACACCAAAGAATAAAGTCTCTATTTTTTATAATGTCGGTGTGAAGCGACTGGGTCACGCATGGAGGGGCAGGAACCAGTGTCTGTTAACCTTATTCATATAGCACGCACGACAATGACGTCACAACAACCACGACAACGTTGCATCTTGGCTGTTATTCCTTGTGCATATCAATTCAAAGATTACTGTTTTCATCCAACAAGTGAGTTGAACTTTTCGCGATTGGAGGAGAAATTTAGGTCGACATCAAATCTTTCTAGTCGTATAATACAATAAATTCTAAAACACTACTGCATTTTTGTCAACTCACATTTTTCTTATTTACATAATATTTTCTATTCGAGCCATTCGAGCTGGCAGCTAGCCAAAATTTTTTATAAATACTAACTATATACATGACTACAGAATAAATTAGTCATGTGATTATAGCTTTATTATGGTATTTATTATTCATATAAAACAATATTAATATTATAAACTAGCTGTGCCCCGCGGCTTTACCCGCGTTCATTTAATGCTCTGCTCATATTTGTTTTGTGCTGAAATAAATGCATTTTCATCTTCTTCTTCATAGCTTCATAATTGTATCCAACACAAAAAGAATTTTTCAATTCGAACTAAGAGTTCCTGAGATTAGCGAATTCAACTAAACGAAAAAACACACTAATCAGCTTTATAATATTACTAGCTGTTCGCCGCGGTTTCACCCGCGTTAATTTCGTAGTTTCTGCAGGAATTCGGGGATGAAAGTTATTTCCTTTTCTGACAACGTGTATATAAAATTTCATGATGAAATTTCGGTTGAGCCGTTAGGGCGTGTAAGCGTAACAAACACACTTAAAATTTGCATTTTTAATAGTAATTAAGTATAGGTGTGAAAGTTTGGATGGATGTTACTTCATCACGCCAGAACGGCTGAACGGAATTGGATGGAGTTTGGCGCAGATATAGATTACAGTCTGGAATGGGACACGCTGTACTTTTCCCGCGCGAATTACCAAATGAACGTGGGTGCAACCGCGGCGAAGGGCTAGTATATGAATAAGGCGTGTTTACTTGGCGGCGGTGTCGACGGGCTTGGCGGCGCCGAACACCTTCTCGGCGGGCGCGGGCCGGGGCGCGGGCCGCTCGGCGCCGTCGGCCGGCGCGCCGTCCGCGGGCCGCGCCGCCGCCGCCGCCGCCGCCGCCGGCTCCGCGTCGCGCGGCACCGTGCGCGGCAGCAGGTTCAGCTTGGGCCGCTCGCGCGGCTTTGCCTCTGCTTTGGAGTGGAGCAAACACATAATGTTATGTGGAAAACGATAAGCAATAAGATGTTAACCCACAAAATTCAGTAATTGATACAAAACGCTTTGTTGGTAGTTAGAGAACGTTTTTATCATATTGTTATAATTCCAACAAAATGTTAAACGTAAAAAAATGTTTGATACAAAATGGCGCTATAATTTCAAAACATGTGTGGTGGTACGCCAAAAGTCACGAACTACAACGAAGCGACGAGTACTGGCCGTGGTGGAGGTCGTGAAAATTTCGGTAGCGCGATTCAGGACTTCCATATAGCCAGTACTCTTCGCTTCGTTGTAGTTCGTGGCTTGTGGCGTTAACGGTGGCGGTACTTCCATACAAGCCCAAAAGCCTGGCTTGCCTAGCTAAAATACTCACTATAGTATATCAATTAATATATTTATTAATAAATGAACGTCATAAGTCATAACATTTAAAAATGCGCTCATTTATTTCTTAAAACAAAAGTGCATTTTCTGAACGAAAAACGGGCGCATCACTGAACTAGCTGTGTGTAGTAGGCAAATCTATACATATATATCTATAAAATGCTTTGTCCTGAATGACTGATGGATCAACGCACAGCCTTAACCGCTGATCGTAGAGATCTGAAACTTGGAGGGTGTATTCTTTCTATATCGTAGACATCCGATAAGAAAGGATTTTTCGAAATTCAGCCCCAAAGGGATGAAAAGTTTGTATGGAACAATTCCGCGGGAACTTCGAAATTATCGCGAGTGAAATCGCGCGGGTCACTAATAAAATTGAAAATAGTATATCATAATAGTAATTAGGCGAGTGGGCTGTGGGGTATTGTAACGAAGCGGCGCTACGCCACTCGTTATAATATGTATCTACATTTTACTTATAATATTTCAGTATGCTGTTTTGATTTTTGATTCAAATATTGTTTTTTACTAGCATTTGTTTTTTTATTGTTGCAACAAAAATAAACTGTCCATTGAGTGAACCAGACCTTCATTCACAGAAGAAACTAGAATCTAAATAAAGATCTAGTCGGAGATCGTAGACCCCAAATGTGTGTGCAGCTAAACATAAGTAGGTATATTATATGTATGTTTATTCACAATTTTTTTTAATAGGCATGACGTTATTCTGACAGCTTACCGTCCCGTGGGGGTCCATCCTTGTCCCCAAAGCCCCTGCCACCGAAACCTCGGCCACCGTCGCGGCTACTATAAAATACAACCAAATGTTCGATTTTAAAAACTTTTAACCAACGATATATTAACAAATTATTCAATAAGTAGGTACTATAGAAGTAGCGTCGCAAAAAACACCAAATTGTAAACTAATGGTTGGATTGTCATTGAAGTTTTAACACACATTTGTTTGTTAGAAGGTTATTACTTTCTAAAAATCTATTCATACATATTTAATAAGTATTACACAATATGTATATCCACTAAATTATTCAAATCGAGTCAAACTAGTGCCCAACCCACTATAAAAAGAATATTATTATGATCTATTTAAAAAGAAATCAATAAGAGAAAAAGATCACTTAAGCCCTTAAATATACCGTTAAAAGGTGAAAACGAAAACTGCCAAGTCCGCCACTTTTGGAAAATTTACTTGGAACTTTTTCACATTATTGTGCGTTACGATACTGCATAATTTATAAAAAAAAATTGCATTATGGCGAATCGGAACGCACCCGCCCGGGCCGTAAAAAAAAACCAACTTGAGTTGCCTGGTTCTACTACTACGATAGGATAGTCTAAACGTGATTCGGTAGTCGATACCAAGGATTGTGCAAAAAGTCACCTTAATATAATTTCTAAGACTTCTGGAGAATATAGAGTTTATCAAGAATGTCAATGTTTTTTTGAGTTTCTCACAACATCCCGCAACCCTTCCAAACACGGGAGAGGAACCGCGAGGCACCACGGCCGACGCTGCAGACCGCTCCTTTCCCAAAGCATTTACCCTAATTTACATAGGTATTCTACTACCGATTTCTTTTAAAAAAATCTAATATCTTAGAAGATATCTATTTTATAGCGGGTGACGCCTTTTTCTAAGGGCTTCATTCAGACATACCCATAGCCGTCTCGGTCCCTGTCGGCCGGACGGAATCCGTCCCGACCGCCGAAGCCACGCTCTCGTCCACTGCAGACAAGAAAAATACAATAGGGATGTTGACAACTTTTAAAATCCAAATTTTAATTAGTCCGTCTTTTAGAAAATAAAAAATCATTAGACACGTATTTTTTTTTATTTTGCAAACTAATGAAAATACACAGAGATAAAGCGCATTAAAGTTTAGGGTGGGGGCTCGTGACGTCACTTACCGCTACAAGCCGCCATACAAACTGCACTAGTTAGTGACGTCACCCGAAATTTCAACTCTCTATGTAACGCTGTTATTTTATGATAACGTAAAAAAAGAAAAATACGTGTCCAATATTTTTTATTAATCTACAAGACGGACAAAAAAAAATTAGTCAAATAGCCCATTTAGCCTTTCTCTGCGGTTTCACCCGCGCGGATTCGGAATTCCCTCGGAAATACATATACATATAAAGCATCCAAATTATAATCCAAATTTCATCAAAATCATCTCTCGAACGAGATTCATGCGTGATTGAGCGGCAGCCGGCATGCTACCGTGTATGCTACACGGTCACAATCTTTCACATTAATAATTTGTATCCTTAATATTATAAAGGCCATTGTAAGTTGGTCACGCGTTCTCCTGATCATCATGAAATTTCGTACACGCGTAGTCAGCAATTAAATTCAGATGTTACCCTTTCATCCAAGCGCAAAAGGTACTCTTCCTGAGGGATATGAAATTAACTGACAGAATCTAGACAAACGAAGCTGCGGGCTGAAGTTGTCTTGACTGCATCGTTGGTGTAATGGTAAATTAAATTATTGCTACGCCGAGTGTCGCGGGTTCGATTCCCGCATCAGGGTGATGAACATATTTTGTGTAACTCAGAGTGTTTAATATGTATCACAACAAAAAAAGGGAATACAAGTATTACATCAGTCGTCTGGTACCCTAGTACAAGCTCTGCTTCGTTTGGGACCAGGTGGCGCTGTGTGACATGATAATGTCTGAGCATTAATATTATTATATCACTAGCTGTTTCCTGCGGTCTTATCCGCGATAATTACAGAGTTCCCGCAGGATTCCGGGACAAAAAGGACACATCTTTTTCTATGTATGTAAATTTCATGATGATCTGTTGGGTGGTTAAGGCGTGAAAGTGTCACAAACAAACAAACTCACATGTACCTACAATATTAGTTAGAATTACAGTGTAACAGTGTATCATATTGGTATAGGAGAGGGGTTTATATACCTGCTAACAATAGTAATAAGTAAAAATTGTACCTACTAACACACTATGTACTACGTCAGGAAATAAAGATATTTTTTTTATAATTTATATCACACCGTTCGTCTCCGTAGCGGTCGCGGTCCCTGCCGAAGGAGTCCCGGCCGCCGTAGGGCGCGCGCGCGGGCTCCGCGGCGGCGGGCCGGTCGCCCTCGCGCCACGCGCCCGGCCGGTTGTCTGCGCCCGCTGACACACACACAACACAACACATCAAACACTCCACCCACATAGCACACAGGGCACTTCAACAAATGTGTACCTAATGCCAAATAAGAATAATAATAAAACTTTATTGCAACCAACAGTATGAAAAACTAGCCTTCACCGCCGAGGTTTTCAGGGAGTAGAGGGAGGAGCACAGGATGGGGATGGTACAAAAGATCCCAAGGGTTGAAGTACCGAGGCTTTACTTGCCCACCCCATTGTCTAAGATAAGATAAGATGAAAAACAAAAGTAGGTAACCTCATCACTCAAATTAGGAAAACCTGTAATTTGGGAGCTTGTCTTCCATATGATTACAAATTCAAATAAGTTACAACTATTAAAATAAATAAATTGTATAGGTAGGTACGTAAGTAGGTATTATACTTTTCTCTAAATCAGTAGGAATTCACGACATTTAAATTGAATTTTAAATGAGTAACTTAATAATTAATAGTAAATTGATTAATGTGTATTGATTGATTTTATATATACCTATTTACATTAAAAATCCCTCAGCTACAACAATATTGAAATTTTAGATTCACGCTATTCGACTTATAATAATAGCTTTCCTTATAAAAACTTGAAATTTAAATCATTGAATGTTAAACAAATTTTTAATTCTATCATGTTAATATAGAAGGATAATGTAGACTTGTCACGTATGGTATTATTATTATAAAAGTTTCTACATAGTTAGAGTTAACATAAAAACGTGTTATCGATAAAGAACCCACTTTTTCATTAGCCATGCAAAACCCTACATACGTTTTACGACATTTAGGACTATAACAGTGAGTACCTTTTATAATGTAACAGCCGTAAGGTCGTTAAACCGAATACGACGAAACTAGAACATGTATTTTGAAATAAATCAATACCGTTATTTGTATTATGAGGATTAAATAGAATGCAAAACGGAGTATATAGAATGCGCTTGCCCTTATCCAACGGAGAGCTTTAACTCAGTCGGGTCGAGTGGGATTGCGAGTACCTAACGCGCGTTAGGTCTAACTAAATTTTGCTATTGATACTATACAAATTGCGAGAAAAATGTTCTGTAGGAACTACCTTTTCACAAGTTTGTCAATTAAAAACTAAAATACTAAATATTTCTAAACCAAAATGTCTTCCGTACGGGAATTAATATTTTTAATGTACGAGGGCATAAAAAGCCGTATTGGCGTGCTTAATCCAAACATAAGAACTTTAAAAGCATGAGAAAGAAAATTAAAAAATTAAGATATGTAGCATGTGTGTTTAATCCTTCTACAGTCTTAATTGGTGAGCACTTAATGTTACACAAAAGGGTGGCTATAACTGATTCTGTAGTTGAGAAACTTCGTCACTCAGCACTATGCAACTGCAAACAGGGCAAGCCAAAGATTAGTCTGAATTGAGTTACGACTGAGTCGTCGCGTCACAGATTAAACTAAAACCGCCGGTCGCGGGGGGCTTCCAAAGACACAGAGGGCAAAGCCTCGTCCGCGAGGAGTCCCCGGCGAAGCCCTGAGGTCTGCGTTTCTGGTGCCCCCGCCGGCGCTGTGGGCGCCGCTCCCGGCTAGAGAGTTGCATGGTGACCACAGAGCACCGCCAACCTTTACTCAGACCTTCCCGAGGCAAATGGAGTAACTGAGATAATCAACACTAACTGATATTTAATGTGTAAAATTTGTAACAGCAATAGGTAATATCAAATACAACTTATTATTTATTAAAAAAACAAAGTTATATGTTATATGTTTCGGCAATAATTGCAACTGTTGATACGTTTTTTTATATTTCTTCTGTGTAAATAATTATCTCCGTACTCTGCATGTGTGCCCCAAGTGTGACATTATAGCTTGCCCAGTTTCGCATAGCATAGAGATATCATCATCGTGACTGCATTTCATTAAATCAGGTTATCAAGTATACTATGTATATAATAAGTAAATTCCGTATAAACTTTTGACTAACTATAAACTATTATAGATAAACTAACCTTGATGCCGTGTCCATGATTTCCGTGGAATGCGATTCCCCGCGCGCCCTGCTTATGCTTAACCTTTCGATTTAAGAGTGTCGGAGTCGAAGTCGAAACCGGAGATATAACAATTAGAAGCTCCGCCTTATGTGAGTTGGAATCGAAGCATCTACAACCCTGATATATACTCACAGTCGTCGCGCTCGCGCGGCGGGTCGCGATCGCGCGTGATGTCGCGGTCGCGCGTGATGTCGCGGTCGGGGTTGCGCGCGCGCTGCTGCTGCTCGGGCATGGCGCGCGGGCCCGACCGCCAGTCGCCCATCGTGCGCTCCGGGTCGTACTCCCTACTGCCGATGACATAAAGAGAATATCACTAGGACGGAATGTGTTGCCCCTCCGGACGTAAACGTATGGGCCTTCTGGGGACGGCTCACCCAGAACCAGAGGACTTTAGGTTCCTACCCCTCCACTGCACACTAGCCCTCACCGCCGAGGTCTTCAGGGAGTAGATGAAGAATCACAGGATGGGATGGTACAAAAGATTCCAACCAAGGGTCGAAGTACCGAGGCTTTATCTGCCTACCCCATTAATTAAGATGGACCCCTCCGGACCTAACCCTAATCGGAGCGAAGCTTTAAGCGAAAAGCCGTTCCCCGTATTCGAACAACTCAAAATTCTATTTTCCAAAACAATGTCAAATTTTTGGTGTGTTTCTTTTTGTTTAAATTTTTTCAATGTTAACGTATGGTACAGTTTTTCGATTCCTCAATTGTACATGATATTGGCATGCATGTATGTCTAATACTTAAACGATGTAACTTTTATAACCTAATACTATATATTAGGTTACTACTAGGCCACTCCAAACATTCCTCAAACTGTTCATTTTAATAACAGCTCGTCTTCTGAACCACTAGGCATTTGTAATCTTTTCGCACAGTTTTTCGGCTCCGTGTTTGACGTCGATACTTCTGCCCCCCCTAATTGTACAACCGTGGACCGAGACACCCCCGTCTTGCACCAACTATCTATAACTGAAGACGTAATCTTTGAAAAACTTAAATCTCTTGATTCCGATAAGGGCGCAGGACCCGATCAGCTTCCGCCCTTCATCTTAAAATTACTTTCCAAAGAGCTCTCTTTTCCCCTTTTTTTAATCTACAATAAATCTCTTCAATCCGGTGTTTTTCCAGCTCGCTGGAAGGTGGCTCACGTGGTTCCAATTTTAAAATCTGGTGATTCAGGCAACTGTCAAAATTACCGTCCAATCAGCATACTTTCTACTCTGGCAAAACTTTTTGAGAGCGTTATTTATGGTTTTATTTGTAAACATGTTTCACCAATGCTATCAGCTCGCCAACACGGTTTCGTTAAAGCTAAGTCCACAACTACAAACTTATTAGAATACGTTTCCTATATACATGAATCACTTGGCAAAAAAACTCCTGTTCATGCTATTTATACTGATTTTCGGAAAGCTTTTGATAGGGTTAACCATGTACTGTTGGTAAATAAACTAAAAACAAAGTTTGGTATCCATGGTAGCCTTCTTAGATGGTTTGAGTCTTATCTAACAAACAGGTCTCAACTAGTGGCGGTTCGTGGCTACCTTTCAGCTCCCATTCGAGTTCTTTCGGGAGTTCCCCAGGGATCACATATTGGTCCGCTTTTGTTTAATGTATTTATAAATGATCTTACTGATGTTCTCAAGTGTGACTGTCTCCTTTACGCAGACGACCTTAAAATCTTTAAATCCATCTCAAATATCAATGACTGTCACAGTATTCAATCTGATCTGGTCACTCTTACCTCATGGTGTAATAAAAATCGTATGTCTCTTAATACTGATAAGTGCTTCGTCCTTAAATTCGGCTCAAGCTCAGTTGATTATGAGGGATTTGCATACATCTTGGGGTCTCAGATGCTACCATCTGTAAACACTGTAAAAGATTTAGGAGTTATATTAGATAGACAACTACACTTTAGATCACATTATAATTACTTGACATCCTCCTGTAACAAAACGCTAGGCTTCATTTCTAGATTGTGCAAAGATTTCAAATCCCCCTTTTCGTACATCACTTTGTTTAACAGCTTAATTCGTAGTAAGCTTGAGTATTGTACTGTCATATGGAGCCCCTTCTATCAAGTACACATAGACGCGATTGAAGCTTTACAATCTAGACTTATGAAAATTTTAACTCATCGGTTCCATCTTCGATACCAATGCAGGTCTTACCAAGACCGACTTGACCATTTCAAGGTCGTTAAATTAGAAAAACGCAGACATTTAATCCACTTGACCACCCTCTACAAAATCATCCACAACTCTCTCGACACATCAGTTCTCTCATCCATATTAATTAACGTCCCGACAAAAATTTACAGACAAAACAGGAAATATCTTACCTTTCACATCCCAACTTGTAATACCTTGAAGCAGCGCAACAACCCTGTAACTCGTATGTGCCAATTATATAATGACGTTAGTGCCAAAACTTCATCTAATATAGATTTATTTCACACATTTACCGCTTTTCGCTCTTCACTTTCAAAATTGTAAACTACCTTCAACCTGTATTTTTTCTCTTTTTAATCTTCTCTCTCTCAACGTCCCATAAATTTGTCTTATAGATCAGCATTGTTTAAGGGTATTTAATTAGTTTAAGTGCATGTCAAACTGTAATTGTGTATTGTCCTATCAATGTTAAATACCTGTTAATGTTGAAATAAAGAAAATAAAATAAAATATGCTGTGCTGTTGGTGTGCCAATAAATAAATAAATAAAATAAATGATATAAAAAGAAATGATTTTTGATTAGCATGCAAAGTTTGGTTTTAATTGGTCAAACAGTGTAAGAGTTTGCAAAGGACTATTCCACTTTGTGATCGCAAAAAGAACTCCTCTCACTTTGCTCCAATAATTATTTATTACACCATAAAGCAAAGGCCACACCGAAACAGGGGGAGTTCCCCACGCGATATGCATAAACCTCGATTAAAACTTTCACTGGTAAACAGAAATGTGCAAATATGGCCAGGTTTCAAAAGTTCCAACCCTAAAGTCAAAAGTCTACCTACATATAGTTCTGTACATACATATAGTTCTGTTCTGTAGTAAAATAAAATAAAGATAATAGGTAAATAAAATTATGATTATGACAAATTAAGTAGATAAAATAAAATAGTGAAACCATCAGGCTTAGCACAGATGACTTTAACAACACAATGTATGTCACGGATAGTTTCGATTATTACCGATAATATCCGCGACACATGTCGCAGTCGTCTGTGTTAAGCCTGCAACTGTTAATATGGAGACAAGAGGAGTAAAAAAAATTGTTATTACTTGTCGCGATCGTTCCTTCCCATGCCGCCGCGACCACCCATACGGCGGTCATTGTCGTGGGTAGAGACCTCTATCCGTATCCGTCTGCCGCTTATTGTCTGGAGAACAAATAAGTAGGTTAACAATGGAAATTTTAAGTGAAGTCAACTACAGGAATCAAATCCGAATCTTGAAAACTGAAAGCTGTGCTGATGACTTCTTTTTGTCTCTTAGATTTTCTTTGGTAGTGAGATTCTTTACTGCCATTGCATTAATTGAGAGTAGTTCACTGTCGTGTGTTAAAGAGCTTTCTAAAGCTCAAAGCACCAAGTGTAAGGGTATAGATACTTTTTCAACAAACTGGACTAGAAAAGATAGATCATAGACAATTTTTAGTATAATAAGTAAAACATAAAAGACAGCCTATGGTTATTTCAAGAATACAATCTACAAATGTAAGTTTTTCCTTTTTAGTCACTAACACTTTTATGCTTTTTTAACAGACTTCCAAAAAGGAGGAGGTTCTATGTTTGATTGTATGTATGTTTTTTTTTTTTTTTTATTTAAACAATTGTGATAGATACTCAGTCACGGACAAAATTGTTCATAATTATAGAAAAAAAAAACATTTTTCGTTCTATAAAATTAACATCTGAATAAACTTCTACAACTCAAGCAGGCACTTGTTTCCTTTTCTATGTATGTAGCTGTTGGTTTAATGTGTAGCCACTACTATTATTATCTTTTTAATAAATAATAAGAAAATACACATAATATATCTATATCAACCAATTAATCACTGTGTGTATAGTCTTATCAAATATTTGTGACTCAACAACAAAATGGAATGACAAAGGAAAATAACCTAACATTGTTATGAGGTTCTATGGATTATGATCGAATAATATTCATTACAAGCTGTTCCTCTATAATTTCACCTAAACCTGTGTCCACACAAACTCTCACCTCTTGAGAGGTTGTGTAAGAAAACTACTGTCTGAATTTAATGATTTTAATTCTAGTAGTTTTGGTTATATTTATGGAGTCACTAGCTGTGCCCCGCGGTTTCACCCGCGGTAATTTCAGTTCCCGCGGGAATTCCGGGATAAAAAGTACCCTATGTCCTTCTCTGTACCCCTGACAATGTGCATGCCAAATTTAATCCAAATCCGTACAGCCGTTTTTGCGTGATTGAATAACAAACATCCAAATATCCAAACATCCACACTTTCACATTTATAATATTAGCAGGATTAGTAATTTAGGAAGCTTTTATCTTCTATGATTATATACTTTACTCAAATAGGTGGTTTGAAGTTTGAAAACAAACTTACCAAGTCAGGGATGTTCATAGCATTTATAAGACTCTCCCTATCTTCAAAATCAACATATCCATATCCTTTGAGGCGATCACCCTCCCTCGGCAGCCTCAAGTTGGTAATCTGTTAAATAAAATAATATCATCAGATACATTGAAAATTATTTGAAAATTTCTTGTTAAAGATTCTATAATTTCAAGCAGCTTTTAGTTATAATCCATGTTTATTAAATTCCCAGAAGAAATTAAAAAAAAAATACAAACCTTAAGTCCACTGAATAGTTCAGTGATAGCACTTTCATCAATATCATAAGGAAGGTTAGATATGTAAGCAACAAAGGGTGGACGTCTGGGAATAGATTCATCGTCGACAGCAAGGCCCCCACAGGCGGCGCGCGACGCCGATGGCAGCACCACCGGAGCACGGGAACGGCTTGCATATCCAAAGTTCTCAGCTAATAAAAAAAAAGATACATAAATGGCTAAAATTTTTTAACTAAATATAATAATAGAGCATGTTTTACAACCCTCAGTTTTAGAAAGGGAGCAGACCAATGTAAGACTAGTCTGAATTGAGTTGTGACCGAGGTCATCTCGCATATTGTGCTAAAATAGCTGGTCACAAGGGTTTCCAACAATAGCAGTGTTTGCACCTCCACCCAAACAGGTCAGGTGTCCTCGGCTAGACACAGTATTGGGATTTCTGGTTCCCTCGCCTTCCCTGTAAGGGAAGCGTCCGGCTAGAACGTGTTAGATAAAACACATGAGACCTTTACTCAGACCTTCCCGAGGCAAAGAGAGTAAATATTACTCAGTATGTGTGCCCCAAATACGAGATTAACATTGGCCTGCCGTTGCCCTCTGGACTTCATCATGGGGTTTAAATTAATAATTAATCATTTTAATAAATAAATAAAACCATACGTTCGTCTTCAACAGAGTCTGCCCAGTTGTTGGGGATTGCAGTGGGTTCAGCTATAATCTCTGTAAGTTTGACTGGAATCCATCTTGGCTTTTTGATCTTTTTTCCTGTAACAAGCGATATATTAAGCGATAAGCGAATATATTATGTGTACGAACTACCACTCAATGTTGTTCACATTTTTTGAAGGGAGCCATTGAATTGAAAGATGACGCATAGTAAGCGAACGGCCTACTCCAAATCTACAGTAGACGCTGGTACAGTTATATTGTAACGTACAGCAAGGATTGTTGGAAAGTAGCATGACAAAGCGGGAAATCTCTCAATAAAAAATTAAACAGGGTTTAAAGTAAATTATTCTTCCAAAAAAAAGTTGAAATTGAGCCACGCGGTAAAGTAAAACGTTCGCAGAGGTGAAATGATGACACGTTAGCATAATCACACATCATACAAAACGAATGGAAACAATTATTAAGTATTTAAAACACATGCAATTTAAATTAACCTTTAAAAAAATTGAAATATACCATGGAATTACATGATTTTTAAATAAATTTTCACGTGACAAAATACAACTAACCTGCCGCGGCCATATTAGAAGAGTCCAAATGTCAGTGTTGACTGTTGTTAAAATTCTTTGGATGTCCTCGCGCAAAAATGTTTTTTTTTTTTGGTGAAGTTTACCCACAGAACACACCTACCCTAAAGTTTACCACTTTCGGGGAAGGCAGAAAGAAACTTAGTCCATATAGCCAATTCAGTGGTATATTACTTCTTGTGAAGTTATTTACATCGAAATGCCTTGGTGAGATGCATTTCGATGCTTTACCGGAACTTTTGGTAGCAAATCTTGACAGTTGAACTTTAATAGGACGCTCCGTGGGAAGTTGTATAGTAAAATGAAAACCTCCCGATGAACGGCCTATTTAATTTTATTTCACTATTTCCGCACACTGTTCATCACTAATGGATCCCTATTATGCAAAATCCACCATATTTACATAATATCAATCACGATAAACTAATTTGCAAAACAAATAAATAAAACTGACGTCCACTCAGCTAAAAATCCCGCCAAAAGCCGGCGCAAAAATGCTTTTTTTTTTTATTTACTAAGGCTTGGCAACTAGGCCTTTAGCCAAGGCGCAAAAATGCGTGTTCAAAATGTTGCCTGAACTGAAGCTTGAATAAAAGAAAAAAAAAGGATGTTTGTATAGATGGGCAATCGACCTGGGTTTACGGTTTACCCGGTCCGGGTCCCGGTGCTTGGGTATTAAGCTCGAGGAACGTCCGTAACCTTCCGTAAAAACACCCGTGCTATTGGGAGTTTACGCATTTAAATAAAAATACATTAGTGACGTTATAAAAATCTTTTTCAAAAATGATTTTGAAAAAGATTGTTTTTGTTGGTACTTAATGGACAAACTCAAAAACTACTAGATCAATTCTAAAAATTCTTTCACAGAAAACTATAGCATCCCTGATGCCGGTTAAACCGTGATGGGATCGGCTAAACACTAACTATTAAGTGACTAGTCGATAGTCAGAGAGAGAGAGAGGTAATCACTACGTTTGTATAGTAACGAGGGCTGCGGGCTGCCAGATTTTAGTCGGACATGTTTGGCTTTTTACGGACGTGGCCGGCCATTTGCCAAATATTTTCTACTAGCCAGGCTGGCCTGGCTTATCCGGCTTTTGTTAGGTTTTTGTCTGACTGCCAAGCGAGTTGAAAGTCGAGTGCTTATTAGTTTCGTGATTAATGACATAATAAAAAAATGTTTTATATAGAAATATTATCCGACTTTTAGAACATAATATTATGTCCGAGTTTAAAAAAGTTTTGATTAGCTATTAAAAAAGTATGTCCGGATTTTGGGGTAAAATGTCCGGTCAAATAAGGTACTTGCATGAATTTTTTTTTTCAGTCTATTTTAAAGATTTATGGCCTACATAAACAAAGCAAGAAGAAGAAAAAAAATTAATAATAATAATAATCCACATCACAAAAGTTATCAGCATTAGTGTGAGAGGTGACGACTGACGGGTGACCTATCTACGAAATTTCAAGCGCTACGCCCGCACCTACCGGTCAATGACCGATTCTTTGCGACGCGGGATAGCATGTAGTGTGTACGCACCAAATAATTATTGTACAAGCACCAAACAAGTACCAATTATAATCATTTAGAAATTGGCTAGGAAAAATGAAAAAAATATGACTTATGTGAGATCGATTCGGAAGTCGATTCTGAGCAAACTAATTTCTGGTTTTGAGTTAATTCATTAACACGTTGTAGGTATAGCCTATAGATTATTGAGTAAGAATAAAAATAAATAGTTTAGGTACCTACTTCTTGTTTCTTATTCGTAATAATAATTATAACATCATTTTTATCCATAAAAAAATCTTGTTCTGTCTCTGTTATACATATTAAAAGTTAAAACCCTTCTCTCGTCTCGGTCCGAAATCATTTTTATCCACAATTAGGCAGTAAGCACGTACCTACGTACGTAGGTAACGTATCAAACGTTAATACCTAGGCCATATTATCTGTGACCTAGGTATCTAACAAGTTATCGACTTCAATTAGCTACTTAAGTACAAAAGATTGCTTCGCGATACAAACGATTTGGCTGCTACAAAATACCTGCAAGATTTCAATACTATGTGAAAAGGTTCCTGCCAGACTAACGAAAGCCCTATCCAGTATCCACTTCAATCTTCATAAACCATGGTCCCGACTACTCAAAACGACCGGCGACGTGACGCGAGTTGACGCGACGGTGGAATCGTCAAGCGCAATCACATAAATGAATGACTAAAGCAGCGATCAGACGACACGGTATTCAGAGTCCGATATTTAGGGTGGACGTAGCCCCTTGCAAGGGTGCTAGCGATCACACTACTACTCTAAATACCGACACCCTAAAGTCGGATCACACCTATTAATGGTTGTAAGGTCGGTTTAAAACGAATCAAACCATGCCGTTTAAAATCAAAATTTTGGTTTAAAACCGTTTAAAACGGTGTTTTACGGTTTTTATGGTTAGAAACAGTGTTTTTTTAATATGAACTCAGAATGCATTAGATTATCGAATTCGTCATGCAACGGAGTACCAAACTGTGTATTTTCATATTTGTTAGATTTTTTTTCGTATGAAGTGCTAAGAGAACAATTATTTAAGTAACCAATAATATAAAAAGTAGTAATATTCTTTTTTACTTGTGAATATTTTATTTCAACAAATAAAACCATTAAAGTAACTAGTTTGTAAAATATTGTACGTTATTCTATTACAATTCTAAATACATAACTCTCTTTTGTCTCCGCAGTCGGGTATTACACCGTTAAAACGGTGGCTTTCGGGTTTTAAACGGTGCGTTTCAGTTTTAAACGTTTTAAACTGGTTTTTTTACAACTATAATCACACCACCCGCTCAACCACCCGATTTAGAGAGCACAGCCACCGGGTTCGTCCGGTCGCCTTAATTAGAGACCCTAACTCTCTAAATCCGATCACACCACCCTAAGGGGAAAAGTAGATTGGGACCATCCAATCTCACTAAATTAGACCCTAACTGTTCTAACATCGATTACACCTTACGATTTCCTAGATTGGTGTCTGCCAGATTGCAATGTGTAATAAGCGCTTAAATCAGAGTAAGGCTCCCGTGTAGTCTGATCGCTGCTTAAACTCGATCACAACGGACGATGCACGAGCACGTCGGGCGACGCGCGAGTCTCGACGGCAGACGGCATTCGGGTCGCGAGCGCTTGCTGTCCGGACGTGTGACATTTTCGTAAAAAGTTTACTTTCGTTCGCAACTAACAGCTCTTTTGTCGAAACGGTGATTCTATTGTATTTTTAAATTCTGTCCAACTAGTATATTTTTAAAGCCGAACCGTGGTGGAATGTTAACACGGAAATATTCGTAGCTCCTCTCGTCGGTATTTGTGACTTATACGTTTTCTCATTCTTTTGTTGTAACGTTGCTGATAAATTTTATTTGTGAGGGGAGGTAAGGCAAAAAATTCGTGCCCTGTGATAACGGAAAGTGATGTTGTGAGTTGTGTTGTGTTTACGTTGAGATGTGTGTGGGGTGAGGTGGCGGTGTAGTGAGCACGGTTTATAATGGAGAATGGTGCGGGGGGAGGAGGGCGTGCCGCCCACGAGGCTCTGCTGGCGCGCCAGGAAGCGGAGCTGAGGCTCATGGAAGCGATGAAGAGAAGCTTGCAAACCAAGATGAAGAGTGACAGGGAGTACGCGCTGGCTCTCTCCGCCGCGGCCGCTCAGGGCCAGAAAATGGACAAATGCGAAGAGTTACACGGTAATGGTCTTGTTATTTTTGTATTTTTCTAATACATTATACCTACTTCAACTTATTACTTTTGACGATACAGCAGTTTAGCAACAGCCAACAGCTTTTGGCTTTAGGCATTGCTCGTGTGGATTTTTTTTAGTTACCATCTAGGGTTGCCACCCATAGGATCGTACCTACAATATTTTCAGTCAATTTTGCTATAATACCTACCGAGGGTTGCCAAGCGTCCGGATAAAGCCGGACATAGGCTTTTTGATTGCGTGTCCAGTCAAAATAAACGGCGTGTCCAGTCAAAATAAACGGCGTGTCCGGCTAGTCCGACTTTTGTTAGGCTTTTTACATTTAGCAAACAAGCGAGCGCCGAGGGTGGCCTTTAAGAAGAATATAAAAATATTGATAAATTGTTTATTTAGAATTTAATTTTGACTGACGACTTTAAGTACTAGACTAATTTGGCATTCGATTTTATTTATATTTCATTAGAATTTAACAAGATTTATGGTAATAATAAAAAAAGCTTGATTTTACATACTTAAAAATTTTTAGACACGGGTACCTGAGAAACAAAATCCTCAATAATATAGGGTGTCCGGACTTTTCACCCAAATGTCCTGCCAAACTGGCTGGTCTGTCCGGCTATTAGGTTTGGCGTCTGGCGACCTGGCAACCCTATACAAAATTAATTGCCTGTTTGTTTGTTTCGCTAAAACTCGAGAATAACTCGATCGGAGTGAATGATTCTTTTTGGTTGGGTTTGTAATTATCAAGAGAAGGTTTGTATTAAAGGAAATTGGGTGTTCCTGCGGGAATTCCGAAACTCACGCGGGTGAAACCGCGGGGCAAAGCTATACAGGTGTCAAATCGACGTCAAGCCAGAACCAGGATAGGCTAAGACGGCTAAGTCATAACAGCTGTTAACAGAAAAATAAAGAAATCTTTGCTTTGCCTATTTAAAAAAAGGACAGTCATTAATTACGAAAGCAATAATTTTGAAAACTTCATTGGCAAAAACGCAGGTTTCCGAAACACTATTCAGGATTACACAATAAGAAGAAAATTTAAAAAAAGTTAAGCAACAGGAGTTAAAGAACCGTCGCAGGGTGTAAATTTTTATAATTTTTATAAATTTAAATTTTTTATTTTTTTACGTTTTTCTATTAAGTTATGACTTAGCCTACCACCCGGTTCTGGCTTGATGTCAATTTACGGGACCACCTGTATATTATAGAATACGAAAAATACTTTATTCATAATTCAATTCTTTTCCTGCAACTTCTGCTTTTACGAAATACCTAGTATATTTCATTACGAGTGCGGAGAGCCTGTCATTCCAAAGAGTTCCGACAAATGTCTACCCGAGCCGAGGCGCAGTCGAAGGCTCAGAACAATAACAGTTATTCTTCTGAGGTCGAAGGTGAGTGTTGACAGTCGGAACTCTTTGCAATGACGGTTCCGCACGCGTACTGAACAATTATTTAAAAAAAACCCCAAAAACTGAAGCAATTTAACCAGTAACCTTGGGGTTTTTGGCGGGTATCGAAGATGGCGGTTCAGTCATTTATTTTTGTGTCAATAAAAAATTGTTAAAAGTGGATTTTGTTGTATTTTATGGTGCTGTATTGGACAATAATTTTCACAGTGATAGTTTTTTGTGTGCTCAAAAAGGATAATATGACATTTCGAGATGATTTCTTCGGTATCTTCCAAGAGCTCCGAGAAAGTTCTTGTAGTCTATTCTTGTAGTCTTGTAGTAAGTAGGTACCATGACCTACAAGTTCAAACCGTACAACGATGCTTAATACTAATTTGTGCGTTAAACTACTTACTTACTTGAAACTGGCTAAATACATTATATGCGAAAGCCAATAAGAAGAAGAAAGAAAGAAAGAAAGTACCCTTTTCACGTATAATTACACAACCAATTCTCATGATGTATACGCGTTGTAAGAAAATCTTGGAATTCACACGAGAACCCAGAAATTAAAGCGGGTGAACCGTATGAAATGTTGCATTACATGTTGTAAGAGATACATACAGAAAAAGACACAAGTAGGTAGGTACTTTCCCGGAATTCCCGCTGGAACTTCGGAAAAAAAGCGTTATCGTGAAAGATTTACCAAAAAATTTTCAATAGTTTCCAAAATATTCTACTTTTAATTTTGTGAAACGGAACGTTGCAACAAAACACCAATTACAGCCAAGTTTGACACATGACGTCACTTTTATTTATTTAGGAAACATTTACCTCTTTCAGAGAAGGCAAAAGAAACTAAGTGCATACAGTCAACGCATATTTTCCATTTTCTGAAGTTTTTACTTTAAGATGCATCGGTAAGATGCATTTCGATTCTTTACTGGAACTTTTGGAAGTAACTCGACATAGTTCAACCTTAATTTCACTTTTGGATATTGAAGTTATCTGTCTGTCAGTGTCACATGACCCTGTCAATACGACAGTGACATTTCTATCACAGATTAATAAGGCTTAATTTTGAACTAGTGACGTCATTCCGCGTTTCGGCGGTAAAGTCTAAAGTAGGAACTTTGAAACGCTCTATTTAATTAATTTATGCATATATTTTTTTTCTTTTTCTTGCTTTGTTTAAGTAGGCCATATATCTTTAAAATAGACTGAAAAAAAAAATCATGCAAGTACCCTATTGTTTTCCGATTTGCAACGAAATAAACGCTCGATTGCTTAAAAGATTCTAAACTGGAATTCTTTAAAAAAAAAAACCAGCCAGGTTGCTTTAAACTTCAATTCCTAATTACAGGCTCCGTGATAGCAGCAGCTTGGAGGACCATGACAGAAGAATGGGAGAACACCAGCAGGCTTATAAGGGCCAACGCCGAAGCCCTAGAGTCTCGCGCTCTAGACCGCTTAGTCAGCCTCATGACTGAACGCAGGAAATCTAGGAAGACTTATCAAGAGGACCATACCAAAGTATCCTCGCAGTTCACACAGGTAAGTGTTGTCAGAATAACATTAGAGCAATATGGAGATCGAGCAATAAGAACGAACGAAATATTTTAAAGAACAATATTTATGTATATTTAATCTTGTGTCGTGTAAAAGACCAGTGCAAAAGCAGAATAATACTGGAAGTTGTCCCCAAGTAGCTCTATAACCCAAGAAGAATATTTCTCTTATCATTTCATTCTTTCCGAGATGCTCTAATACCAATAACTACAGGCAAAATTAACTAAATATACTTACTTCATATTTCCTTTGTTTAAAAAATAAAGTCAATAAACCGTTAATTTTACATCGCTGTTATCTTCATATCTGTAGGTATAGACCGGTATGTTAGGTGACCTAGGCCGTAGTCGTAGATTTCTAAAATCGTATAAAATTGAAATCGATGACGAATGTGTTTCTACGTTGGTACCTTTATCGCTCGAAGTGTGCGTCTGGTTACAGTTTGTTTAGGTACCTTTTTAGGAGAGCAATAAGTTTGATAAGGGCAAACAACTGCTTAGTTATCTAGGCCAGTCAAAAAGTCTGTTTTGCTAAGTTTCAAGGAAAAAAAGGCCCCTTATTTCACAAGTATTTTCTGAAGCTTTAGTTTTGCAACGCTCACTCTAACAAAAGTTATGAGGCCGAAATTTTTTTTTGTTGCCTAGACTGAGTTTGTAACGACTGACTGGGTTACCTAATAAAAAACATGAACCTGGTTTCAACAATAATGCCGAGATTAGATTTAACCAACGGTTTTATGACTTGTTTACGTGATACCTAGGCGTTTGTTTTATACCTACATGGACAACGAACGATAAATATGTAGATGTTTGATGTAGTTTATTTAAAACGTATTCTTTATTATATTTTGTAGTGTGCTGTAAAAAAAAAATGCGTGAGTGTGGAACGACGGTGGAACACTCGGTTGGAGCCATGTTGACTAGGTTTCACCCGTGTTAATTTGAAGAAAAAACTTAGGGTACTAAAAACTATTCCACAGCTAACCGCGTACGCAATGGAAGCTTCCAAATGAATACTTTTTCCGTTTTTGCAACATTTTTAATTGCTGCTCCACTCCTATTGGTTGTACCTGCCGTGATGTTATAAGCCTAGCCTTCCTCGCTGTCCAACTCAAAAATATTTTTTTCAATTCGATCTAGTAGTTCCTGAGATTAACGCGTTCAACCCAATAAACAAACTCTTTAGCTTTATAATATTAGTATAGAATATAGATTAACAAATATTATTTTTGTTATTGGCAAGCAATAAGCATGGTATTCTACTCGCATTTGTTTTGCGCTTAAATTTCGAACAATATTTTGACTGAAACTATCGCTCTACAGTCTAGGTGTAATGTCTCTATGATTACCGCTATATTATATTCAGTCTTAATGGATGGAATTACGACATTATAATATTTCATGGCGTAAAATATCGTGTAACCATTACCAAACTAATACGAGTTGATAAATTTGTCGTTCATAAAGTCCGGGTAGTAAATGCGAAGTGGGATAAGGAATATAGTTCCAAAATGGGAATTCCGAAATTCAAGTGAGTATAGGATTCACTCACTTGAGGAAAATCGGTCTTGACATGTATTATTAATAATTAGGTAGGTACCTACCTACTACATTATTCCAAAACTCACATAATAAATAAGAATATTAAAATCTAACTGTGATGACGTATACTCAGTGAGTAGGTAGGTAGTACCTACAATTTTATATCCAACTAGCTGTCCCCCGCGGTTTCACCCGCGGTAATTTCGGAGTTCCCGCGGAAATTCCGGGATAAAAAGTACCCTATGTCACTCAGGATCACGGTAGCTTCCTATGAGTGAAAGAATTTTAAAAATCGGTTCAGTAGATCCAGAGATTACCCCTACAACATCACAAACTCACAACTCACTTAGCTCTTTATAATATTAGTACTTCTAAGTATACAATAAAAGAGTTAAATCCGCGATTCTGTACATTGAATATTTTTACCTAAAATTGAGAAATTGAGAGGGGTGATAAAAGAGGAGTAACCAAGCCCAAAAAAAGGTTTTATAATTCTTTTCTGTCTGTCTGTTCGCGATATTCTCCGCATCTACTGAACCGATTGTCATGCGGTTTTTACAGGTAGATTAAGCTTAGCCTGGAGCTTTGTTTCATTGAAATCGGATGTCGGGAAAAAAAGTTGTTGTATAAAAACCTTACAGCAGCTAGTATAGAATAAATGAAAAGCTGGATCCACTTTATACCAATCACTGAGATACTTAATGTAATATTATTTTTAAAAACTGATTTGTCCTACTTGTAAAACTACCGCTACTTGACATCCGTTCCAAAAACTATCAAGCAGGCTCATAGGGCTCAAGAAAGGTCTCGTTTTCAAAGGTCTGTGAAATCTGTTCAGTGCCTTCGTGTGTTATCTTTACTAATATTATAAAGAGGAAAGATTTGATTTTTTGTTTGTTTGTTTTTTTGTTACGATTTAACTCAAAAACTACTGGACCGATTTCAAAAATTCTTTCACCATTAGAATGCTACATTATCCATGAGTAACAGAGGCTATATTGATATGTATCCGGAATTCCCGCGGGAACTGCGAATTTCCCGCAGGTAAAACCAAGGGGGAACAGCTATCTCTGGATCTACTGAACCGATTTTGAAAATTCTTATAGGAAACTACAGTGATCCTGAGTGACATGGACTACCTACTTTTTATCCCGGAATTCGAATGGTAATTCCGAAATAACCGCGGGTGAAACCGCGTGGGTCAGCTAGTTAAAGATATATTAACTACATTGCATTTAAACACCCGCCGTTGAATCTATTGAAGACACGGTTTAGACTTTAGACTGATTGGGCTTCGTGCCAAGTTCTTTTCTAAAACTAAAAGGTTTCACTAATGTGGATTTGTTTGTAGACTACTCGTACCGCATTAGAAAGTTTATAAGAATTATCACGAAACAAGGAAGTTCAGGGCCCGTTAACTACTCGGGCCCTGAAGGATTCTAGCCTCGTATTAATAAACACTATTCGTAGTGGATAGGTAGTAAGTACCACAGTACACTATCAAGTCTAAGTTTGTTCTCTTAATTTTCCAATGACAGATCTTGATAGGTGACCGGCTCGTGAGTAGCGATTGTACTAAGTACATACGGCGACCTAAGCTCAAATTCGCCCAATGATGAGATGTTGCATGCAGACGCATGCAACATCTTGTAACAGTTACTTTATTTAACATAAAAACTATAACTCACAGTCGTATGAGAGTTGTAGTGTGAAAGACTCTTGGAAGAGTGAAGACTGATATATCTACTTATCGTCCGTGGTCTGTGATGAAAGAGTTCTATATCCCCCTTTATTCACAGAAGTAATAAAGGGCAGCTACTGATTTCACCTTCACCTTTGACCATTATTGTGAGAGAATTAGACGGATATCTTTCATACCTTGCTATGATTCCGCTGACTTTCGGCTTTGCATACATTATGCTCGTCTAAATGTTTCCAAGTTTGTCGGGGCGGCACTGCGTCAGTTGCCACTTGCCATACATTGGGGCCTGGCGGTGTGCCGGTGGCGTAGTTCTGGCAGATGCAAAACACGCTTTTGCTTCACGCACAGCAATTTGTACCTACATTATAACATGACCGGCCAAATTAAATTGTCCAAATGGAATTATAATTGACTTGTTTTGTTCCCTTAAAATATGTAGGATTTTCTCACATTACTATTAGATACTACAAATACACACTTGTAGCATGACAAAATTTGATCGAATAGCTTAAAAAGGTGTGATTAGCTTATTTATTACAACGCTAAGCTTCTTGATTAATACTATAGCGTAGGGGAATTACAGTGTTTCTGTATCAAACAAAATCACATGTCCACAACTCTTATTCGCCATGCTACGAAAGTTTTTAAGAAGACTAGACTCGAGTTAACTTTACGGCAAAAAAAACTACCGTTTTTATTATCTTCACTGTCCTGAGGAATTTACAGCTATTCTTTCTTTTCTCAAAGTTTGTCCCAACTACATAATTATTCACTGTAGATCTGCTGTCGATAGCATCTCGAATCGATTCCCCGACGCGACGCCGACCGGACGCGGCGTGACCTGGTTAGTTAGCACACATTTTACTTGTCGCGGATTGAATTCCGTTTGTTTCTGTTGCTAAGCTAACATAAACATTATTAACTAGGCCAAACTAAGAATCGCGAACAAACGTGCTAACTCCGTTCGCGTCCCGTCCTCAACGGAAAACAAATCTATTATCCATTTTTAACATAAGATTTCAACACGACAGGTGTTTTATTTAATTAAACAATGAAAGGTTTAATTAGATAAATTCAATTATTTTTAGACAATAACTCCAACTATAAACTGTATATATAACAAATAAAGTTACAGGTGAATATCAATATTTTCAAAGTTCAGTGGGTAGATATTCTTTGGATATACGTATAATAACGAAAATTAAATACCTATTGCAGATATCAAAATTGCATAGAACCAAGTTATAAACAATGACTTTGGCTGTCTTATATTTGCCCTAGTTTTTTAAGCAAAAATAGGCAAAATTAATACAGGTACCTGAGTAATTTGTTTGCGATTGATCGACGATGACACAGAAATAACGTAGGTAGTTGTGACCCACGGTTTTACCCGCATGCATTTCGATTTTCGATATTCTCTCTTCTCTTCTTCTTTTCTCTCTAAACGAAAGTGTGCGTTTTGCCGAGATGAAAAGTATCTTTCGCATTTAGAGTATTCAATAGCATATTAGCATAAACGTCGAAGATTTTGATACCAGAAACAAATGCTGTTGCGAAAATCATTGATGTCTTTTCGCGTCGTGAAATATTTGAAATAATGCCAACAAACGACTTGCTTGCAATACAATTTGTTAAGTAATAGTTATAAGTAGTATTGTTCAATATAAATGAAGCTTTAATTATAATAAATTTATGATATTGTATGATTAACGGCCGCACTCACAGTCGTTTTAATTATTACTTAATTTTAAGTAAAGATTTTTAAAACAAAATTGCCGCAATTATTATATTAATATTAAATGGCATTTGACTAATTAAGTTAAATTTAAAATTAAGTAATCATTTAAACGACTCTGAGTGCCGCCGTCAGTTTGTAAGTAGGTACAGTTTTTACTTACAAAATGAATATTTCGTATTGATCATAATCTTACTTGTTTTTGGATGGCAGTCATAGTAAACGTTCCAGTTAGATATTATGGTAACGACTGCCATTTAAAAATCACACGCTCGTTTATTTTTCTTTCAAAAAACAGGATATTCAGTTTGATAATGTTGCATAAATTCTAATTTTATGTTACGTATAAAAATATGTTATTTTCTCATCGTTGATTGCGTAAGAATCGAATCTCGATTCTCAAGTCACTCGACTTATTACACGAATGGCAAGTGGCAAGGCCTCGCCCGGTCTCGGGAAAGTGAAATCAACCGTCGATGAGTGAAAGTTACTCTACTCAATGACCGTTAACTCATTTTATTTTGCTAGAAATATACACAACTGGAGGAAGCAGGAGACGTCGAGTCTACCAACTTCATATAAAAATAAATTCCCTTAAACAATCTTATAGGTAATATACCTACCATACCAATACGTATGTTTGATTTGTCAAAACTATTTCCGTACGAACGTATACTCTTATCGTTATCAATGCCTTGTCAAGATAATATGTCATTATCGAATGCATAATATTGATACTTATTGATATCGTTAAGTTTCCTTTGCGGATGTCTGAGTTCGACGGGAAGTGGTTAACAGTTAAGAACAGTAATATCAAGGTTAATTAAACTGTTTTTATACGTTATTGAAATGTCAACTTTAATTAGGATACATAAATATAAGAACAAAGTTTTAACAAAAATATAAAAACCGACTTCCAAAAACACAAAACTAAAAAGCTAAAAATAACAAAATACCGATTTAATCCAAAATAAAAAAATACACGTAATATTATTATTGGTTTGTGCTTCTACTGATTGGTTTGAATTCGGTGCCAAGCCCGCTTGTGTCTGCCCACTTGGGTTGCTCTTCTCACGACGAGCTCGTGGCGGGAGTGGACTTAGCCCATCTACACATCTAATCCATATTTGGCTTGTCACCGACTTCAAACCAATCAGTAGTAGCACAAACCAATAATAATATTACGTCCATTTTTATGTTTTGGATTAAATCGGTATTTTGATTTTTGTTATTTTTAGCTTTTTTAGTTTTGTTTTTCAATGTTTTTGTTTTTTTGATAAAATTTTGTTTATTTCTCGGTTTCAGTGGGTTGGTTTGTAATTTATCTAAGTTACAATAGCCTAATGTCAACTGCTCATCACCTTTCACAAAATATTGCTTTTCCCGATGCAGGGACGTTAATTTTTGAGTTCTCCTGGTACTTCACCATCAGTTCCTCTTCACCATAAACATTGTGACGAGCATAAATTGTTTAGAAAACACATTAAAGTTAATGAATCAGAACCTGTGAGTAGTTCCGATGACCATCTGTGGTCTTCATCATCAGTTCCACTTCTTAAAATTTTGCTTTTCGAAAGCAAATGAAAGATTTACTTTAAAAAATACCCAAATAGGTGTGCCTATATTTTTTGAAGAGTTCCCTCGATTTTTCAAGATCCCATCATCAGATCCCGACTTGTTGGGAATGGGACCTAAGTTGGAGTATACCCTTTCGAACAAAAAAGAATTTCCCAAATCGGTCCAACCGTCTTCGACTAATCGCGTAATAAACATACAAAAAAAAACAATATTCAGACGAATTGACAACCTCCTCCTTTTTGGGAAGTCGGTTAAAAATGCAACTATAATAATAAGCCTGCTGCACATTAAAGATATAGTGCATTGACGCTCATTTCCAGTACCTATTAGTATACAAGAATTAAAAACAATGATTTTTAGAATTTTTGTCTGCCTCTTTTCTGTATATGTAGGTACTCGTATTTGTACGCGCGATTAATCAACTATGCACTTTGCGCACCCACTGTTTGACTACGTTGGTTTAATAAGTGGTTAGCTATCCTGGCTGGTGGGACTGGGTGTCGCGGGATTTGGCTAATTTTGATCTTGAAATATTTGTGGAAGTTTAGAGGTTTGTATTAAAGAAAATTGGGAGCACCTGCGGGAATTCCGAAACTCACGCGGGTGAAACCACGAGGCACAGCTTGTAAGTAGATAGATTGCTATCCTCTAATTATCCTCTAATTTGAGAGCAAAGTTTTGAAGGTGGTAAAAAATGCTCGCATGAGGTCGTGTCCACGTCTCTGGTCTCACCAAAAACATAAATGTGAAAGAAAGTCAAAAAAGTTTGTGCCAAAAACAATTCAAGCTAGGTAATAAAAGAAGTGAGTTCTAACTGGATATCAGGTTCCTTCGAATTATAAACCTGAATAACGAAATTCTGCTTCATGATCGTTTTTTTACGAGTTCCCGAGATAAAAGTTCTTGACAGACAGACCGACAGATGGAAAACGAAGCGATTCTATAAGGGTTCCTTTATCCTTGTGAGGTTCGGAGTTCTATAAAAGGGATTATATGCCATGTTCGTGGCATACAAAATATTATGACTATTGACCATCACATAGTAAAATTATTATCAATAAAATTATTTGTGTGATGAGGATTCGAAAAATAGTTAACTGTATTAGCTGGCAAAAATACAATAATTTTACCTTTTAGTTTAGAATTAGAGTCACATTACATTTTATATAACCCATATAGGCTCCAGATCTTCTACTTTCTTTAATTAAAACACATCTAAAAAAACACATCTATACTTATCTATATAATAATATAATACATAACCTATCTATTATGTACATAGAAATAATAGTAATGAAGGCAACAATAGGTATAGCAAAGGTGCAAACTCATCGCGAGTTTCGGGTTTCTTTAAATTTCGAAACGATACCTATGTAGGTTTGTGCAATAATTATTATAATTGTATCATAGATATATGAAACCGAATTTAACGAAATTTCAATATTATAAGTAGTAAGTACGACTAGTTTTCTCAGAGCAAAGGTTCGTGGCAAGTATTGCATCATCAATTTTATCAAATGGCAACAGACTGGTTTTCAGATGTACCTACCAGCACGTGGCGAATTTTAATAGGAGGCGAACTAAGGCTGTCTCGTCTGGATTAAAAATAAAACTGCGAACTTTGTAGGCGATTCGATCGAAACTTGATTTTATAAAGCAAGTGAACTAACGTCTTTTCGGAATAAAATTCATGAAGATGCCATTTTGTGATTAGTTTTAAAAATTACTATAACAGGCAATGGTAAAAGTTATTACTTATACGCCATTGGCATATTACTTAAGTAATTTGTGAACAAAATATTTTTGGAGAACTGTACCCGGTTGAAAAAAGTACACGGTTGACAACATTCGACCACAAACTACAAAGTGTGGCGCAGACGCATGGCCGAGAATCACTTCTGAGAAATGGACGATGTCACACCGCTCTAAATAGTTCGTTGCACTTCACTCACCAACTCACCAGTCACATCACTGACCGTCTGTACGCTTCACGGTGTTTATAGATACCTGACTAGCTGTTCCCCGCGGTTTCACCCGCGGTAATTTCGGAGTTCCCGCCGGAATTCCGGGATAAGATAAGTACCCTATGACACTCAGGAACACTGGTATTCTATTGGTAGAAGAATTTTCAAAATCGGTTCCGTAGATCCAGAGATTACCCCCTACCACTTCACAAACTCACACTTCACAAACTCATAAACTTTACCTTTTTAGTATAGATGATGATGAATAAATTTAAATTTGTATTCCGTCTTGTAGATTAATAATAAAATTGAGTATATACACGTATTTTTCCTTTTTTACGTAACCAAAAAATAACGGCGATACATTGAGTTGAAATTCCGTATGACGTCATACGTACCTATTTATACTTAGTCATGAAATCACAACGCGACCTCTCGCTCCTAAACTTTAATTCGTTTTATCTAAGCATTTTTTCAATAAATCGAAAAAGCAAAAAATACGTGTCTATATTTTTTTACTATGTATAACTGACGAATTAAATAGAATTTTGATGTTTTTGTTAATTGTTAATTTAAATAATTTACTCGTTTCTAAATTACTCATACAATTCTACGAAATCTAATAACTCATGAGAGTGGTTCCTGAGAGGCTGTCAAATCTGTTAGTTATCTATTATCGGATTCTCCTATGCAAAGCGACCAGAGTCAGTGTGTCACGCTGTCCGTTAGCAGATAGGACATGTCTTCAGCAGTCGACAACTCGGCACAGCAGCAAATTACCATCAGTTGTCAAGTCGCAACCGAAACGGTAAAGTAATAAGCCTTTAGTGCGCAAAAAGCAAAAGTTCACCAATTATAAGTGACCGGATATGAACAGAACTTATGTTATCGCCTATCGGGGATCAATAAATACTTACTTAGTAACAATACCGAAAAGGTGAGACAGTAAAGATACGTGATATGACTCGATGTCGAAATAATAACAACAAATTAACGGTTACTACTTACTATAGAGGTCTCGTTCTATATGTCTAAATAAAATAAGCATGAGTGTATATTATATGTGAATTTGTTATCGTTAGTCAATCGATCAGAGTCGCGGCACGCGACGGTTACGGCACAAAAAATCCAGCAAAGATCATTGTCGCAATTAAACAACTATACCAGTCTGTCCACCGTTTAATGGTAATGCTGTTCCATTACTGTTTCACAATGATGTTAGGTTAGGTATATGAACTGATTACGAGTTAAACCGTGTTGTCTACGTAGGTACTTTTATGTTTTAGATTTTTTGAATTTATTGAAGTTAATAAAAATAGTAGAGCGGTTGAAAGATTCGCTCTCCACTATAATGTAAGTTCCTAACGAAACGTCTATTCGGTTTTAAGGTTTAAAGAAGAATTTACTCTCAAAAAAGATAAAAATCGCTTATAATTATGAAAATATTTAAAATCTGAAACATAAACAAAGTCATCACTTAAGTAGGTAATAATAATAATAGTAATTTATTTATTTGCTGAATATGGTATACATTATGGTATACATTATACAATAGGTTGGATATCATCTTCTTTATAAATAAAAACTAGCTGTGCCGCGACGATAATTTCGAAGTTCCCGCGCAACTGTTCCATACAAACTTTGCAACCCCTTTTCATCCCCGTAGGAGTTGAATTTTTAAAAATTCTTTCTTATCGGATGCCTACGTCATACAAAGCACACACCCTAAGTTTCAGGTCTCTACGATCAGCGGAAATGAACGAAAATATATATGAAAAATGCTTTGTCCTGAATGACTGATGAATCAACGCACAGCCTAAACCGCTGATCGCTGATATACAAAAAAAAAAATGGTGGCGTGAAAGGTACATAATATTTGTATGGCTTAATTATGTTTTGTAATTTTTTGTTTATCCTGAAAGTTTAAAAAGTAAACATTTGGCAAATTGATACAACTTATGGATTATAATTATGTTGTTTCTCCTATCGAAGTATACAGGTCCAAGTATGTCAACTGTAAAGGATCAATTGAAATGTCAACTGGGAGGTCAATTGGCAATTTCCTTCGTGATTGCCAACGTCTAATTGCTTACTTGAGAAGATCTCTACTGAATTGCTCCTCGCTATCATGGTGCATTGTCACATAATATGAGAAATAGTTTATAGAAAGAGTTCATTATATTTGTGCTTTTATCAACACGAAGCAAAGTTATAGTCCGGTCAATTTAGACCAAAAAATGAGAGTGAAGTTACATAAAGTCCCAACAAGCTGAATTTCAGTGAAATTGTTCAAAACATAATTATAAACAATGTCTAGAAGTTCCCCACCATATAAAAACGGGCTAAGTACACTACCTCATAGGTGGCGTGGAAACGTGTGCATATTATGACGATAACAACTTTTATAACTTTTTGAATCGTTTGCAGGATTAAGACGCATACTGTCGACTGAGCTTCTCAAATCATATAACCAAAATTAAAAAAAAAATCATATTTGTAACTACTTTTGTCCAAAACTCATTATTCATTTTACGCTTTTTATCTATTTGTGAATTCCGCGAATGGCTGTTGTCTGCTATTTTATATATTATTTTTGTTACATTAGCCGTAAGGTTTTCCTCCAAAATAAAATAAAATAAAATAAAATAAAATAAAATAACGGTGGCTCGTAAGAAAAAAAGTATTGATACATTTTTTATAGATAATTTTAAGATCTACAATTTTTGTCTGAGGTACTTTTATGATAAAACTTACCGTTTTGCTGAAAATCGCGAAAAACCCATTTTTTGACCTTTGACCTTGAATAAAAATTTTTCCTTACACGGGAATGATGGGGAACTTCTAGACATTGTTTATAATTATGTTTTGAACAATTTCACTGAAATTCAGCTTGTTGGGACTTTATGTAACTTCGAATGTCTAAATTGACCGGACTATTAACCCTCCATTATTTATTTAAGAATTTTTAAAATCTATACCTACTTATAGTAAGGTGGGTACTATATGTACTTAATTGAAACCAGGTCCAGCTAATACCAGCGCTATAATACACACATCAAAAGTGTCTAGGGATCAAGCATTTTTATGCGGATTTCTTGAGATTGAGATGTGGCTTTGTAATAAATTTATGATTTTATAAATTTATATGGATCCTTTTTGGTGCATTACATAATTTGAATCAGGAACTGTCAATCAAATTCGAGTAAAAGATGAAAATCAGCTGTCAATATTTTCCCTATAAAAACATACAACGCATTGAAGACATTATTAGTGCTACTGTTTCCCTACTACTGATTAAAACCAACGTTATTATGGAGCGGCGACGTCATTTAAGCAGGGAAGAAATGCTCAGAGCCGTGGGAATGATAGAAGCTGGTTCCCGGCAACGTACTGTGGCTTTAGCTCTGAATACAAGTCAGAGTGTTATCAGTCGACTTTGGACACGTTACCGAAGCACTGGTACCGTGGCTGAGCGCCATGGAGGACGGTATCGCTGCACCACACGGAGACAAGACCGATACATTCAAATCTTAACTCGAAGAGCTCCAACAATAAAGGCCATTATGTTAGCCGTGAGGCTTCATCACTCTTCAGGGAACTTAATTAGCGACCAAACAGTCAGAAACCGCTTGCATGAAGTGAACCTTCATTCCCGAAGACCGCTACGGGTACCACCTATAGCAATGCACAATCGTAGGATTCGATATCAATGGGCTCTTGAACACAGAAATTGGGCAGAAGAACAATGGCGTTTCGTGTGCTTTTCTGATGAGTCTCGTTTTGGTATGAGACCGGATACAAGACGTATACGACACTGGAGAACCCCTGGACGCCAACAGCGATTAAAATCCTGCCAGGAAGTCCATCCTTATAGTGGTGGAACCATCATGGTATGGGCGGGTATTTGGATCGGCGGAAGAACTGAGTTGATTTGGATCAGAGGCAACCTCAACGCTCAAATTTATGCTGAGACGATTGTATCAGACGTCATCGTTCCTCTACAAGTACAAATCGGTCCCTTATTTCAGTTAATGCATGATAATGCACGACCGCACACCGCAAGAGTTGTAAGACAGACTCTCGCCGCAGCTAACATCAATGTCCTGCCCTGGCCTGCTCAGTCGCCAGACTTGAACCCGATTGAGCACGCATGGGATATGCTACAGAGAAGAGCTCTGCCGAATATGGAGGGTATCCAGTCGCAAGAAGACCTTTTTTTGTTGTTGCAACGAACATGGGCGGCCATTCCACAGCGTGATTTGGATGAACTCATTTTGAGTATGCCAAACCGATGTTCTTGTGTTGTTAGTGTTCGCGGTAGAAACACGGATTATTAATTGTTTAAGTTACCCAATAAAATTTTAAAGAAAACTGTTATTTCAGTCTTTTTTTCGAACTTTAATGTTAGTGGTTCAAATGTCAAAAATCCCTTTATTAGGAAAATGGCAAATTTCTTTATTAATGCAAAGGTGACTTGGTTTATCGTTACTGTGACAAACGAAAACACTTTATTTGATGAATCCTTAAAGAAAATTTTAATTAATATCAATCAGGAGAAAAGTTATTGCAAAAATATATGTTGATCCCTAGACACTTTTGATGTGTGTAGTTCTACACCATAGCAAAATAGTGGCCATAGTTTGGATCTTTATTATGAGGTTTAGTATGCCTGAGTATGCCTACCTACATTTTGACGACCCGATTGGCACGTAGTATGTCACCATGCCTGCCCGCTAATCAAGATGTTCCGGGTTCGATTCCCGGTGGGGGTGCACTTTGTGTGGTGAACACAGGGTTCTACTTTCCAGTCTGGGTGTGTTTATATATCTATAGTATAATATATGTATATGTAATTCTATGTAGTGTATACCACGTTTACTTGATTTCTACGACACAAGCTAATAATAGCTTACTGTGGGATTTAGTAGATCTGTGTGTCGTGAAGTGGATTATTATTATTTTGCATTTGGTGACTTGGTTCTAGTTTAGATACCTAGGTGGTGTAGTGTAGATTTTCATGCAATTCAAAATGTTTCTTTCTTTCTAAAAAAGCTTTACTTGGAACTTGACTAGTATACGTAGGTACGTAGTTTTTTTAAAAATTCGGTTATCAAGTGAAATTAATTGATTATACTGAAAAACTATAGTTTGCTACCAACTCAATATCGCGTTTTATGTTTCACTAATTTAGATATTATGAAAACTTTATAGTTAGGTCACTTGGAACATTTTTATGATACATTTCACACGACGAGATCACGAAAACCATCCGCCGTAAAATAGTTCACATCACTTTTTATGTAGGTTCCGAGTTGAAAATAAAAAAATCTGACAGCGAGCAGCCGACGTTAATATATTAATGAAAAGATGGGATGTAAAAAAGATATTAGAATTCGATTTTTAAAAGGCAGCGCGTCCGAGCAACCGCGTCATAGTTTATTTTGTTTGAGTGTTCGAAAAAGAAAACAAAAGTTAAGTTAGTTCTTTTTCTGCTATTTGCTTCTGACCTCGGTTCTTATTGACAATGGCTGCCAGAATGAAATATGGCGTACCGCTAACGAAAAAGAGATTACTTGGACGATATTAAGTACCTCCCGTCTATTGTGGAGCATCAGGCGGCGGCGGCACTGTTTGCCGTTCCAAAAGGTTTTTCTATGTTGTGTTTAAAAATCACCTGTAAAGTTGTGACGAAGGTAAGAATTAAATGTGTTTAGCTGTGTCGCCATAGATCATAGATGACAGCCGTCTAATCCTCGATTATAAAATCTTCAAAATGTTTGTGCCGTGAATTTTATGGCCTTATTATTATCGTCTAAATAATCATAACATTGATAATAATTTTATTGATGTAAGCTTTTGATAATAATTTTATTGATGTTAGCTATAAGTCCTCTAATTATAAATCTAAACAAATATACCAAAAATACTCAAAACTTCTAAAACGATGTATAAATCAAGCTCAAAAACTAGCTAACACCAGGTACATAATGAAATATAAAAATAAATGCAAAGCTACATGGAACGTAATAAAGAAGAAAACACAAAGAAATTTGACTAATAATAATATTGACACACTAATAATAGACAATAAAAAATTAGATAATCCTATTGACATAGCAAATGCCTTTAATAATTATTACATTAGTATAACAAAATCCAACAAAAATCACAGTCATAAGTCAAACACTGCACATATACAATCAAATCGTACTAGCCTGTTCCTGTCCCCAACAGATGAACATGAAGTTATTAAAATAATTAATTTGCTTAAACATACAAATTCAACTGGTTACGATGACATACAAACTAATATACTAAAAGTCTGTAAAAAGCCGATAGCGCCGGTACTAGTTTATTTGATAAATCTTTCATTTGCTAAAGGTATTTTTCCGGGACCTCTGAAGATTTCAGTTGTGAGTCCATTACACAAAAAAGGTTGTAAAGAGAATGTGGATAACTATAGACCAATATCTCTTTTGCCTATAATATCAAAGATATTCGAAAGAGCTATGCATATTCGTTTGACAAAGTTTCTAGACAAACATAAATTAATAAAACCCGAACAAAATGGATTTCAGAAAGGTAAATCAACATCGTTAGCTGCATTTACCTTGGTAGATAGAATACTGTCCTACATGGACAGGCGTATGCCTGTTACAGCTGTCTTCTTTGACATGAGTAAAGCTTTCGACTTTGTGTCACATGAAATTCTTTTACAAAAATGTGACCTTCTTGGGATAAGGGGTGTCGCAAATGAATGGCTTAATAGCTATCTAAGCAAAAGGACACAGTTCGTAAACATAAAAAAAATGAACTCTAACATGGAAGTAAAGGTATACAGCTCATCTATAAAATTAAATGAGGTAGGTGTACCACAGGGTAGCATACTAGGACCCCTGCTATTCCTAATATATATAAATGATCTTCCTGACATAATAAAGTATAATTGCACACTTTACGCTGACGACGTATCCGTTATTGTACCATGCAACGATACCAAAACATACAATAATGACATAAATGAAACCATATTTAAAATAATTAACTGGATGAGTGACAACAATTTAAATGTAAATTTAAGTAAAACGACATTTATACAATTCATTAATAAAAACGCTAAAAAACAATCCTTGAAATTATCCTTTGCAGGCCAGGATATTAGAGAGTCATGTGACACTTCATTTTTGGGAATTCAATTGGATGATAGGTTCTCTTGGGCTGTTCACATAACCAAGCTATGCAAGAGAATTGATTCTTTTGCTTATGCGTTATGGCGTCTTACGAGAATTAGTAGTAGAAATATTGCAATACAGGCTTACCACGGCTATGTATGCTCTCTGTTGAGATATGCAATTGTTCTTTGGGGAAACTCAAGTCAGGTAAATCAGGTACTCAGAGCACAAAAACAATGCGTTCGAGCAATTTGTAATGTGGACTCCTTCACATCATGTAGACCACTTTTCAAACAGCTAAAACTGCTAACAGTTCCCTGTCTGTATATTTATGAGTCTTGCATATTTGTTAAAACTAATTCAGACTTGTTTAAAAGGAAGAGTGATGTCTAACTTTAATACAAGATACCCTCACAGACTTGTTCTACCCCCAAAAACAACAGCATTACGTAGTATAAATGCATATTGCATGGCGATAAATATTTTTAATAGGCTAGACGAGGACTTAAAAGTGCTACCTCTAAACGTTTTTAAAAATAAACTCAAGGGTTGGTTGATACAAAACTCTTTTTACACTATTAAGGAATACTATGACTTTTTTAAACCTAGAATGCCGTAACCCATATATGTTTGTATTTTGATATTTTAATACTTAGATACCTACATGATTTGCATGCCAGCTTTCTGGTGAAGAGTGTGAAACTTATTGTCACTGTACCATCTAAATTACCACTTTTCAAGCAAATAAAGAATTATTATTATTATTATTATTATTATTATTTAGAACATCTTGCTCTAAGATATTACTAGTGATAGCAATTTTTAAATCGATAAATTGACTGGTTTGCAAAATTGTTAGGTACTGCATGATTGTTATTAACATTACCTACAATTCATTATGGACTATAGCTGTGCCTCGCGGTTTTAGCCGCGTGAGTTTCGGAATTCCCTCACGAACAATTTTTTCCTAAAATAAAAGTAGCCTAAGTTACTCCTTATAAAATTAGCTACCTGCCAGTGAAAGTCCCGTTAAAATCTGTCCAGCCGTTTCCGAGATTAAACGGAACAAACAGACAGACAGAGAAAAATAAAAAAAAAATGTTTTTTTTTTAATGTAACCGGACCGTATACATAATTACATATACTTTCATATCCATTTAGAGAAAAGTTGTTAATTTGGAATTACAAACAGACACTTTAATTTTATTTATATGTATAGATGTATGATCCCAAACAGATCATTTGGTACTTACCCATATTAAGTACGTCATTAGTCGACATTGTTAATTGAATTTAATTAGTAAGTTCATATTGTCACGTCATGTTGTGTATTGTCTTATTAATGTTTACCTGTTAATTTTGAAATAAAGAGAAATAGAATGTTATTATAATATAAACGCTATGTTATTACCTACCTATTATTGTAATTCAACATGTGAACATCTGTGAAATAGAATGAGGCATAAAGATAATAAAAGTACTATAATTAATTCAATATGTAGTGCCATACAGACTTAATAATTATGACGTTGGTTTTCCGTCTTAATTGCTCCTACTGGTTACCCAATGAAATATTCGAGATTTCTTCGGAAACTCTTTGATTCTGCCAGTCTTACCAATAGTTCCCAAATATGTAAACCAAAGCGCAATCGTGTGACATAAACAGTAAACACACCCTTCAAGTTTCATTTCGCATTTCTAGCGCAGTTATATACATGAATGGGCATAAGGTATAGATACAGCTGGCGAGGGGGTGAAGCACGCTAATGAAGGTGCGTGTGGCACAATGGCAGACACAATACCAGTCTGCGCCGGCTCCCCGGGCCTTCTGGGAACCGGTCTTCGGGGCAGCGCTCCGCCGAAATTTGCGTCGACCACCCATCGCTCCGCCGCATCTCGGGCGATACTTATCGCGCCTGTATTTATGACTAGAAACATCAATACCGCTTGCACCGTGTTCGAACCGAGCCATTGCTGTGAGACCACCCGTTGATGAAGCTGTTGGCTGTGCAGTAAATTATATTTTATTAATGTCTTGTTAGTTGTGTTTCTTAGATGTTCTGCCGATCTACTTCCAAATAATTCTTTGCTTTTGATGACACTTATATGTCTACTAGCTGTTCTCTGTGGTTTCACCCGCTTCAATTTCGGAGTTCCCGCGGAAATACCCTAGTGTGTCCTTTTCTGTACCCTGGGCCCTGATAACGTGAATGCAAAATTTCATGAAAATCGGTTAAGTATTATTATTAAGCCGTGAAAGCGTAAAAAACAAACAACAAACAAATAAACAAACACATTCGCATAACGCATTTATAACATTAGAACTGTATTGACGTGTTTTTTACTGATTGGATAGTTAACTGTTTATTCATGTATTGGATCAATTGCTCCTTTGACGTATCCTGCTCTGCTCTAAACCGACGCACCGGGGGAAGAGATTACTGAGGAACCATCCAGGATGCACTCTACTTTAACAGCCTACCATTCATATATTAAAAAATGCAGCCTACAAATAAACAATAAATCAGATTATTTACCAGCACAGCAATTGATATTTTAGTTTAGGCTGTGGTCATCCACTAAAGGGACGACTAAGTAATTAGTCGTCCGTTTAACGCAAAATGTTTCTTTCCTAACTTTTTTTTGTTACGAGATTTGCTCGCCGAAACCTTTTTATATGATATAGGCATTGATATAGGTACCATTTTTGTTTAAAAATAAATTGTATGATACATATGTCACTGAAAAATTGTATATACCGTTAAATTATGATCTATCTCGCGAGATTGTAAGTTGTCAAAAGGTCGTGAACCGTACCAGTCTTTGACGCATCACCGGCCGCTGCCGCGGCACGCTCGGTACGCTCGCTCGGCTCGCGCGACTTGCTCAGTCGCAGCCTGCAGTACAAACCTAACCTAACCATTATTATAATCTACCGAAAATTTAATGCGTTAAATGCATTAAATTGTAAGCAGTATGTTACGGTTCACAATCTTTTGACAGTTGACAATCTAGTTGTAGTAATAGTAGTAATAGTAGTAGTAGTAGTAGTAGTAGTAGTAGTAGTAGTAGTAGTAGTAGTAGTAGTGTAGTAGTTAACAATATGTATTATTAACAATCTAGTATATGGTTAATTGTTTCTTTTAATGAGCTGTAGGGTTAGTTTTCAATAAATAAATATTGACAACCTCTTTTGTGAATTTATGTAGTTAGTAGGCCGTGGACGACTAATAAATAATCCGTTTAGTGGACGACTAGACACTTCGTTTAGTTTATTGGATTACATCATAGCCCACTAATTAATCAATTGATTTATAATCGTCACCATATCACATCATTCGACAGACGTCATCTTCTGAATAAACCTTTCCCCCAAAGATCTTCACGATGACGGGTTCTGCAAATCAAATCAAATCAAAACTAAATTAGGGACTACTTAGGATCGGCTGTTACAATCACTTATATAATCAGCAGGTTCTTAGAACTTATAAAATGACTGTCACTTCGGAACACGCCTTCTACTGAGAAGAACTGTCAAGAAACTCAGCAGGGTTGTCTTTCTGCTCTACCCTCATTCATCCGAGTTCGCAATTTTTACCAGATCGTTGGTGCATCAGAGCTTTTCTACCACAACGACCGTCAGCTATTACTTTAAAATTACTAAGAAATTATTTTAAGTGGTGACGTTCTACTAAACGTTATTGATAAATTGCAAATTTTGCGACACTGACACACAATTTGGCATCGATGTCGAGACACGTTCAAAACACACGTCATTATTCATTAGCCATTCAAAATATGATCTATAAAAAATATACCTACTGAAATATAGATAAGCATAGAGTGTTAGATTAGTTACTACGTACGTGTAAAAAGATCAACCCGATAATAATATTTGAAACTTCGATAAACTACGATATTATGACTGTGCATCCTCTCTTATCCGGCGCAGACGCAGTTCATTCAGTAAAGGTAAACCTGTGTTCCCGGGCGAAGGCTCCGGCGCCGCGGGCGTTCACGACTGTGTTTGTGTGCGTGCCAGACTGGGCCGAGCTTTGTGATTCTTATACTATATCTCAGAACACGTCTTATGCTAACTGCCTGCCTGCGTTCTGCAAACCGCCAAAGAACTGTTCGAACCTCAATCAGCACCACTCGTGTTAAGAATTATTGTAATGGAGATATAAGGTGTGGATATAAGATTCGTCCACGGGAATTTAAAATTACTTTGGGAACGCCCAAAATAGGTATGCAGCATATCGTCTCGACGAAACAAATATGTTTTGTTTTGGTCACGTCGGAAGTTACACCAGTTACACCACACGATCACTAAAAACTTGCCAAATGATTATGTATAGACAGCGACTTAATAGACTCCGAATCCAATATTAATTTTCATGTATATGTATAATAAACAAAAAAATGTATTTACCTTAGACATTCCTAGGGAGGCTAGTTGTCTCTTTATCTTTATATATAAAAATGAGTTGCTGTTCGTTTGTCTCGCTAAAACCGAGAATGGCCGGAATGGACCGGTTTGGCTAATTTTGATCTTGAAATATTTGTGGAAGTTCACGGAAGGTTTAAGAAGTAAATTATGCTACCTTGGAGTTCCTGCGGGAATTCCGAAACTCACGCGGGTGAAACCGCGGGGCACAGCTAGTAGAAACTAAATTTGCTTATTTTTAAGTTCTTTGATGGATCAGATTTCCTACGACTATAATACGCCGCGATACGAGAACGCGCCATAACAATTGTTTTTCCTACGTGACCAAAGAAGTTTCACTCACTCATACAGAATACTGATTTGTATTTTTTTGCCATAATATAGTGCGTTGACGATTGTGTTGTAGGTAGAACAAGGAATGATGTTTGTCATAGTGGATCAGAGCCCTTTTATGGGGTGACAGTTAATACTTAAGTAGGTGATAAACAAGGTGACTAAAAGTCGTGTGTGGATCCGGTCCCGCGACACTTGTATATACATATATATCTACTCGCCCGCAGGTCGCGACTCCATCGAGGTAGGATCGAGTAGGCAGGAAGGAGGGCGGCACACCGCACACAGACGTGTTTTCTTCAACTTTACAGTTGTTTATCGTAAATTTTATTGTTGTTATTCATTTCTGAGAACCGGGTCGTTCGGCTTCTAAATACAAGTTTTCAGATTTATTAGGCAGGTACGACTTATGGGTTTGACAATGCGCTGGGTATTGTGGGGCTAGCGGTTATTTGGTTAGTAAAATGTTAACAACATTATCAAATTACAATGTCTTTGACTCGTTATTGTAGCAAATAGATAATCATTTTCAAGATTCTAAGAAAAACTTTATCGTGACGGTATAAGTTTCAGATTAGATCAATCATAAAACAATAGGTATAGGTAGTGTTATCATAGGTAGGTACTATAAGATACGAGATAAAGGAGTTTCTTGAATTTTTGCATTTTAAGTTAACAATATAGATAAGCACTAGAACAGAAAAGTTCCTCGCGTTTATATTTTTATTGGTTCGGACTCAGTACTATGTACAGCTATCTTGTCTGTGGCAATGAACATGCATTCGGGGAAAGTTGAGACTTTCTGAATAATATACTTATTTTTAATCGATGAAAAGTAAAAGTTTACTAAGGCTGTGTTCGTGGAAACGCTTACACAACTTACATAAGAACATTCAATGTATTCCACGACATATGAAATAAAATGCAATTTGAATATCAAATGGTTGTAAAATATAAAAATACAATGTACCTACCTACTTACATGTGAGATGTTGTATAAATAGCTACAGATTTTTGGGTGCGTTGTATTCATAGCATTATCATAACGAAACAACATAAACGTCATCAAATATGTGGGTATACCTATGTACTTGTTTATTTAGTTGTTCATATTAATGATATTTCCCTACGTCTTCATAATATAATTTCAAAGCATGGATTATAATATAGTCTATGTTTTGAGCAAAGTTGTTTTTCAATGCTAAAATATATAAAACTAGCTTATCCGAGAGACGTTGTCCTCTCCTAATTTCAAATACCTACCTTATCTACAAACTTCCCATTGACAACAGTGCTTTCACTTTCCCAAATTGTACAATGATTCGGGCAATTTTTGGATTTTTTTCTTATCCTAAACTATTATATATCCTATTAAGAACAAAATGTTTTTTTCAGTGATACAAATCAGACCAGCCGTTCTCAAGTAATGCGCTTGCGACCGAACAGCATTATAACTATTATGTATAAATAAATTATAAGTACATAACAGTAGATACCTTTACAAATGTAACATACAAAGAACAGGAACATAATTAAGTAAGGTAAATAACCCGATCAATGACAACATAGAAGTAGACAATGATACTATTATTTTACAGCTTTCCTCACTGGGAGTTAGCTGTGCATGCCATAATATAGTCAGCTTTGTCGTCGACCTGATATTTTGTATCCAGTAAACAGAGAGCCTCAGATCGCATATGATCACCCTTTTATGTAGTTTAATTTTCAATACGCACGTCATGAATTACGGAGTACTTTCTTACGCTGGTTTAACGATAACGACAAATGCGTTAAGTTTGGTTAGCTGTGCAAATAGCGTCGGTGTGGTAGCATTAAGTACTCTCCTAGGCCCGATGTTACCGAGAATTGTCATGTTTGTATACTGTTGTATCTTATATTTATCTTTATTTGGTGTACTTATTAGAATTACCTGCAAGTGTTTAACGCTGATAACACTCGCCTTAGCTTAGTATTTTATTTATTTATTTAAATTTATGACCTGCAATGGAGGCACTTATTTACTCTAACAACGGATATTTCACCTTTTTACAGTCAGCTTACACTCATCTTTGAAAATGGAATCGTTTCGTGTGAACTGTGGACATTCATAAAATTATGTGGCATGTGGAGTGTGTGGGATGGGTTTTCATTGTTCAGTTGACTTTGTTATTTATTGATTTAGGTAATGTATAAACAACGAATAAGCAAGATTGACACGTAATTAAAAATAAATTGAAATAACACGTAGGTAGCATATAGCTAAATGGATTCATTGACGCCAATGTAGACGAGCACCTATCTTAATTAAATCTAAACGATGTGAAAACGTGACTTCTGTTTGTTTTTTTCTTTTAAATTGATATTATTATCTGCACAGAACAGATAGAAGGGACAGCAACTTAGTTTAGTGTGAAAACAGATGAAAACCAGTGTCACCGGGTGATTTTCGCACACAAAACTATTCATCACGCACTTGAACATTCATTAACGTAAAGAAATGTATTAAACGCTTTATGATTATGTTTTTACTTAAACTGTTTTCGAAATTCACAGTTTTGGGAATATTGTGGTAAATATATTTGGGATGGCAGCAAAAATAGTTTTGGACAACCTTTGCCTTTGCAACGGTGGCGCGCCTGCCCCGCCTACATGTCATCTCTAGTTAATTTATTTGCTCTGTGATTCTCTGTCTTTTATTTCCGTAATCCTTTTTAGAATTTTTTCATACAATCGGCGTCTTCTCGCGTCTTTTAGATGTTTGGTAGCTATTTGTTTAGTGAAGGAGAAAAAATTATACTTACGTGCGAAATATTTTTTTTCTCATTTTTCTACATTTTATCTAGTGCAATATTCACCATCGGGCTGATCTGATGATAAGGCCGGGACGTAGGGAATGAAATTTCCTGATGGTAAATGGTGAGACAGTTAAATTTGAGCTGATTTGTTTTATTGCCATTACATAATTATGATGAAAAGTTTCTCAAAATGGAGCCGGAACACTACTTCCTAATGGAAACTTTTGCAGTTTGCAAAGATAGTCGTGTTTGGGCTACACAGGATAAAGCTTTTCATTATTTACTGTCAGTAACTATTATAGGGGTACAGTATACCTAATTAAATTAGATGATGACTGTTCACTATTTCCTTTAATGATTCAAGAACCTTGTATGCACAGATAGTATAATATAGGAAAAAGTCTGTTAACAAAAATAAAGTTGCAAGTTTTAGCAATAACTCCACACTTGATGTTTTAGCATTAGAATTATTTAATTTCACAAAGTAGGGTCATTGCGCCGGTTGGCGGCCTTTTAGTCGCCTTCCCAACTTTGCTCCTTAAAATTAATATAATATGTCCATATTTCAAGTTCTGATTGTTTCTGTAGGGGTAGCAAATATAATCAAGTTTTTTTTCGAATTAAGTATTGAAGGAAGATTCAATCAGTTTTTTTTTAAATAAATAATTACCTGAAATTTACCCAAAATGCCGGTTGACGGCCACTTTTTTTGGTTCGCGGCCACCCTAGAGTTAGTTTGCGGCCGCCAGGTTTACGTACAATAATTAATTATTGACTTACGAATATCTCATACTTTTTTGAGATTTTCGCACACTTTTCACCATATACTTATATCCTATTATAAATTTCCACATCGTTGGACATAATATGATCGCGATTGTTACTGAAATGCCGTCACACTTAAAAAGCGTGTATCTTCTGAGTATTCGTCCCTTTCATACCTTGAACTGTTCTAACATCTCTTATTTTCACAGGGTTTGTTCTTCTAATCTGACGTCTCACACTACACTACAATTTTGTCTCTACCTCTACAGTATTTTCCCTTCTCCTCTCAACTCACCTCCGTTTTTAATTTCTGAAACCATTCTTCCCTCTGTACTTTCTTCTCTCCTTCCTCTACTTTATTTTCCTTCCTTTTTTCCTTTCACGAAACTCTTTTCTTAAGCTCTAATGCATTTATTCTTATTCCATACTCCTTACACACTACACTTTCATATTATATAGGTACTGATGTTATTCTTGTCTTGTTGTTAAACATATTACATTACTATCACTGCAAATAATGAAATAAAACACTAAAATAGTTTAATAAATCAATGTGTATTTTAACGAATTAAGTTTGGTGTTTTATTTAACATTTTGTTCTTAATATATGTATATGATTCAAAGTTTTAATACTCCCACTGCTATTCCATAATTTAAAACTAGTATTGAAAATAATCAACATTTTCTTTTTATATGATAATTATAATAATTCCAGTTCACGAAACCACAGTCGAATCGTTTCTTCGGTCACCCTCGCACAAGCTTTGTTGATGCTTTCTGCAGATGTAACTGATATTTTAGGGTGTCTTCTTAGACCAACGGGTTTACTATGAGCTCTTAAAGCAGAACCTAAATTGAATCGCTCTGCATTATCGCCTGCTTAAAGGTGGTAGTCTTAAAGCAATTCAATTTAGGTTTTGCTTTAAGAGCTCATAGTACAGGACCAGGACGATCATCCTTTCAAGTTGAAAGGGTTCGGCTTGCTTAAATCTTTCAAAATTTTTTGCACGGTATCTAACAGTTCTGATTTCTTGACTCGAAAACCACATTTTGCTATATTTATAAGCCATTCTACAACTTTTTTTTCGCCTTGTTCTCCCAACACTGGCTCGGGGCCCTGTTTTTTTAGTTCGTCAGTCCTTCTGCCACTTAATCGATCTTAAATTATTGTACATTTCGGAATTCCAAATTTACGAGATGCTTCCCTGATTGGGATTTGGACTTCGAGAATTTCCTTTAATGCCTGTTCTAGGGATTGAGGAGCGTAAGTCGCAGTTTTTTTGTGTTTTTTGGTAGACATCTGTAAAAAGATGTCTGTTTGAAAGAAGTGGCCATAAACTGACATCTCTATTTTCAATAGTCAGATTCTCAGGTCAGATTACGGCCGTCTTCTTTCATATAATTGCCAGACGGCCGCAAACCTGATTTGTTTTGTATGCATGTGTTAGTATCCGGCCACATTATAGCTATAAATCCGTATTAAATTATATTTTGGCGGCCGTGAACTAACCATAGCATTTAAGCCAACCCCAACAATAAAAAATGTTGCACAAAACTAAAGGTTATTTACTTTAATAATAGAAAAGAAGACAAACTAATCTCACCCAGTGAGTTAGAACTGCGGCCACCCCGGCCGTATACCAACTTTACTAAAAAATCCTTGTGTTGGTTGGCGGCCACCTAATAAAACTGGTATTAAAGTAATTTACTCGCAAATTAAATGCAAAATTAAGTAAAGCAAATAGCTATGATCACCCAAAAACAATCACAATAGTAATAAGTAATCGTAAACTTTAAATACTTACTTTTAAAGCGGGACCTGTTTGCTATTTTTTGCGCAGCTTTGCGTACGTTTGTGGGCTGGTAGCGCGGCTGATAAAATGAACGATTTATTTCCGGCACATGGATTAGGAAAACCGACCAATTTGAATAAGTATTACATTTTGCAACTATCCTACTTTTTAAAGAGCCATAACACGTTGGGATGGATGGGATAGAATTCTTATTATTGTAATATTTAGGCGGTTAGAGCTCTAAAAGGCCGCGAAATAACGCAGGGCCGCGATCCAGCGTAATGACCCTATAATTGGGTCAACGCATTGTGTTATTGGGTTTCATCCAGGGTTAGTAAATAAAACGAAAACATAGCGCTAGATGGTATAGGTACGTAAAACAAAAATTGATATAATATTGCTCTTCTTTATCGACCATTAGGATGCGATTACGTCGTGTTTCTACTTTCTCTATTGTGTGATATACCTTTGTGAATTTGCAAGTCGAAATTCAAATTTTTAGTGCCAGATTGGCATAAATCAATATAGGCGTGGAATATTTAATTGTCGTTCGTATAGGTTCAAAGTCGTGGGAAACAGCAAGCGGGGCCATTGGCCATTACCTCTGTAGGTATGGTATACGAAGGAGTGCATTGCGTTCTGATTACGAACCCACTTGTCATAAATGATTCAATATTAAGTAGGCACTTGTTTAACCAGTAGGTGTTAGGAAAATGGAATATAAAAAGAAAAAAAAAATAGATAAAAAGATTTTATTTCAGATTTCCTCCATATTTTAGGTTAGTAGGTAGGTACCTAGTATAAAAAAATAGATAAAAAAAATTTGCAGGTATAGGACAGACAGAGTTGAGTATTTACATTGTTCACCAAAAAATCCGTACCTACTTATTTTTTCTTAGGTATCCCAAAATTCCCAAATGACCTAATTTTACATGACCATGAGCCGTGCAGGGCTAAAATAGTACATTGTTATCCTAGGGGTGAAAGTAATCGATCCTTTGCCTCGATCCCTTTCTCTCTCGAATTACTAAATCGCTACGCTCGGGCGCCAAACCCCGTCTCGGGACTAAATAAGTCTTTCTCCCGAGGATAACACGGTGCTTTTCATTACGAATGCAAGGAAAGTCAAAATAAAAATAGGAATTAGCTAAAGAAAAAAATGAGTGAATTTTATTTTACATAAATCAACCATTAGGTGTGCTACTGGCCAGTAAGTATGCCCCCTATGATATAAAAAAATTTGAGTTTCTGCAGTATCCAGCTGCCAGTTGAAAGCGATTCTCCCTAGGGCTGAAAAGTGTTACTTTCAACCCGCTTCTCAGGCAACTTCAGACCTACTTTCCGAGTATGAGTAATGAAAAATATATATCATTGGTCGCGCTATAATTTTATTTGTTCAAATCACTTCGATTTAGTGCGTCCATTTAATTTTTGTGGATTAAATTTTTGCAATGCAAGCTTTCGTAGCGATTGGTTTTATAATTTGTGGTTAGGTATTTCTAGAAATACATATGCATTTATGAAATCTCTATTATAGATTTACAAACTGTACTAATCTAGAGTTTCAGATCATTCATTTTGCACCAATATCGGTGAGCTGAAACATGGTAAGATAGTAAATATCATGCTGCTAGGGCACTTTCTAGCGCCCGCTGTGTGGCTATAAGCTATACCAACTACAAGTTAAAAATCTATCGCCAAGCATCACTAGAAAGCCAGTTAGTTTCCTTATCAGACCGTCCCTTAACATCAGCTGAACGGCGGCGGTGGTCTTGAGCTTAGCATGTTATTTTCGCAACACTAAACACTAATATTTATTATTACTATTAGGGAACCGTTGCCGTCGAGCCTCACCAAAACTCTTTCATATCAGTCATTGGATGAAATAATATTCATGGACAGGACGTTTTTCTTTCTCGCACATTCTCCACCAACACATTTCAAATGCATCAAATTTTTTTCTGTCTACTGTTCGGATGGTCTAGGACTCAGAGCCATAAAGGAAGATTGAAAAGACCATTACATGCACGAGATTCCTTTTAGAGAGGTTGGCGACTTTTTTGATTCTGCCAGATTTTAGTGAGCTTGCTCATTGCAAATTCAACATTACTTATATTATGTATTTTTCAGTAGAATAACATATACATAACATGCCTAGACGTATATTATTTCTACTGTCTACATGTCTTCGCTACTCAATTTGAAAGCTACTTATGCACTTGTCAGGTTTATCCCTCTGTTGTCGCTGCGATAACGCGCACGTGTCCGCTCGACGCGCGACGGCGTTTGCGGCGCTCCTATATTGGGGGCCGGAGAGAAAACTCAGCCGGCTCATGGGCGGCTGGCTGACTAGTATCGTCGTCTAGTAGTAAATCAATGAGTATCGTACTAGAAAATATTTTCATACACATTTCAACCATAATACCGTTTCCGGTGGGATGGTGGTAGGCCCTAGGTATGCCCGTACGCAGTTGTTGTTAGTTTTTGTCACAGATTTAAAATATATCTCTAGCTTTAGGTACTTAGTTTATATTTTGCTTCCACAGAGCAACTAGGAAGAATGTTTACTAAATAAATTTTAAAATAACAGCTGCGTCGATACACGTACTTGTAATGCAATTGTTTGGTTCTGAAAAATACAAATACATATACCTACATATTTCACATGCCACGCATTCCTCCGTCCAAGTCCCGACTTTGCATTGCGTTCGCGTATGGAATTTTAAATGAGCACACGTCATCCGCTCCTCAGGACCGATCCCGCCCGGCAATCACTAGGTAGGTACGTAGAACACTTCGAAGCAGGCATATTATCTCACTTTTGAGTTTGTAGGCCTTCGGAACTCAGACGAAATAAAAACTCTTCGGAATAATAGATTATTATTATTATCAGGTAAAGTTTGTAATTTGAATGGAGGTGGTAATCTCTGGAACTACTTGATCGATTGTAAAATTCTTTCACTTATAAAGGAAGCTCTACATTATGCCTGATCCCACAACAACAATTAGAGATTTACACGGTTGTTTGTTCTGGCGACAGAACAATCAGGTTTCTATATTTTGTGTTTTGTCAATTAATATCACCATTAGTCATATTGATGTGTTGATTTATTTATATAAAGATCGTAGTCACACAATGTTACTCTTTACACAGGAACCACTTTTTAGGGTTGCCGAAGGAGTTCGAAATTGCACGCGGGTGAAACCGCAGGGAACAGCTAGTTTTGAAATAAAGATAGGTACCTATGTACCTACTTCAGTCAAAACTATTTTTCCCCTTGATTTTTCCGATTGAAACAAAATGTTATCGTTACGTCAGTAGGTATCTCTATTATATGGTTACTAGTTATTCCCCACGGTTTCACCCGCGTTAATTTCAGAGTTCCCGCGGGAATTCCGGAAAAGTACCCTATGTCCTCACTATACGTCTGACAACGTGTATTTAGGTTTTCATGTTTAGCCGTTAAGGCGTGAAAGCGTAACAAACGAGCATACAAATAAACTCACATTCACATTCAGATTTATTGTAAGGACATAATCATTCATAATCTTCATGTTTGCCGTGACGCTGCAGAGTCGCCGAGACAGTAGGCAGACACAGTGCTCTCTGGAAGGATAAAAGTTTCATTGATATACTTCGAGTACTTACATAATAGTTTTGTTTTACCAGCACGATGATGACGATTTAATTGCTTCCAACGTGATCAAAATTTTTCTTCTTAAAGTTGACAAGCTGAGAAAAATGAAAAAGATCTCAACAAGTTGAAGGCAAGAAACTCACTAGTTTTAATTTTGTCCAGCTGAATAACGTTGTTTTTTACCTTATTAGGAATACGTTAGGTGTTCTTTTATCTTATGGTAAAACCTATACAAACGTGAAACCGCCTGTGAATTACCCACTTTTAATAAAAATTACAGACAAACATTTCTGTAAGTATACCTATGTATATATGTAGGTAGTTAGGTATACATGTAATATTCAGGTTTTTATGGCTCAGGTAGGTTATTCGAAAAAAATATGCCATAATTAATTTAATATTATATTTTGTTTGGTTTTTCTACTATTTGACATTATAATTATGTAGTCGTAAGTTGTACGTGACTTAAAATCAAAATTATACCACCGAGATCGTGGTCGATTCTCAGTAGTTCAATTGATTGTACCTACTACTGTAAATGAAACTTTTGAGTTTCATTAGTTCAATCAAATTTTATAATGGGCGTTGACTAATTTTTATTTTTTAGTCCGTCTTGTAGATTATTAAAAAATATTGGGCACGTATTTTTTCTTTTTTTACGTAATCAAAAAATAACGGCGATATATTGAGTTGAAATTTCGCGTGACGTCACTATTCTGACAGTTTGTATGGCGGTTTTGCGGTTAGTGACGTCACGACCTCCTCATCCTAAACTTTAATGCGCTTTATCTCTGTATATTTCAATTTATTTAAAAAAGCAAAAAATACGTGTCTATTGTTTTTTTATTTTCTAACTGACGGACTAATTAGAATTTTGATTTTCAATAGTAGTCAACATCCCTATTAACTAGGTACTGAAACTTAAAAGTCGCAGTAGTACAAGGTTTCTGAATTTTTAACCTAAGTTTTTGAAAACAACCCCTCCCCGCACTGCCCGCTCGCTTAAAATTCCACGAATTCGCAAAATTTTCCTTTTTCATTTTATTTATTCAATAATTAACGCACACAATAACAGAAGGACAATACTACTTACAACTGGAAAAATTGAAAATCGTTTTTGGCACTTTTTGTTTAAAGTTTTTGGTATCAAATTTGAACGATATGGAAAAATTCATCGAAAGACACCTACCTACATAGTAAATATGCCCAAACCATTGCCCAAACGGATACTAAACTAACAAGTGGATGAAAAATGGGTCGCAACTTGCAAGTATTGATGAAAAGTGCAGACAATTTACATAATATGAACGTTGCAACTAAATACTTTTATGATCGGTACCTAAATTAATACTAAAACCATACTACAATACAAACTGCACTCACTATCTTTACAGTAAAACAGAAAATATTGTTTCATAAAATCGTCATTTTGATATCATTCGAAATAATTTTGACGATACCCAGTAAAAAAGTTTCGCTGTTAAAACAAAAAAAAAAAGTTTTAAAATTAAATCAATGTTTAGAGAAACGAGACTTGGATAGATACGAGATTTTCTACTTAGAAACCAAACGGGTTACAGCCTAGTCTTAAAGTTAATTATTATTTTTATACGTCCAATGGCTAAAGCCTTGCAAGTTGCAAGGTTCGTTGACTTCAAATTTTACACGTGCAATAATCCATTTGCAACAGTCGAGTACAAATATTGGATTTAAATACTTCTATGAGGGAATTGTTAAAGGTTTAAGCTAGCTGTTTTGCGATTAATTATTGACGTGTTTTGCGTCGGCATAGCACGGATAGCATGGCATCCGAGTGATGCAGTCTGAGTCAGCAGCAATGACAAACTTCACGTCTATAAAAAGATCTACGGCCAAATGTGTCCTATTTTACACGCGGAAACAATTATACATAGAAACACGGAAAAGGTAATGGCAAATGGAACCGATTGCCCAAGTTAACTAGTAAGTATACGTATGTACGTAGTAACTAGTTTTCCAATATATTATATCAAATTATCAATGTTGTTCTAAAAATTGAAATCGCTATTTAGTATTTATGTATATTGTTAAATCAATATTTAAGAAACGTTTGTCTTCTATATCTATAAAAATGAATTGCTGTTCGTTTGTCTCGCTAAAACGCGATGGCTGGACCGATTTGGCTAATTCTTTTTGTTGTTTTGTTTTTTATTCGTAAGGAGAAGGTTCGTATGAAAGAAGTTTGGAGTTCCTGCGGTAATTCCGAAACTCACGCGGTTAAAACTGCGGGGCACAGCCAGCACAGTCTATTCATGTTGTGTAGGAAACATTGATCTAACATGACAAACTTCTATAATACAATACTTTTAATACAATTTTAAATTCTGAATGCTATGCAAATATTTTTAATTCGCCGCGCCGTAAGTCGTTTCCAGTAAAACACTTATGTATCAACGCACTGAAGGTGTTGTCCGTAATCTGAATTAAATTATTATAAGCGCTTGTTGAAAAACCGATATCAATATTATCTTGGATATTTGCCAACCGATTTGAACTAGTCTAACTATGAATTCATACGCAATAATATATTATGTGAACACGTACGCTGTTGAGTCCAGTTTGGTATCCTGTTAAAATTTATATTATTTTTATCTGATAAATGTCTATATAAGTAGGTACATAGTAGGTATCTACTCTGTGTAAGTATATCTTTTGTAACTATTTACTATCAAAATGTAAAGAAGCCGTGTCTTTACATTATTTGAAGTAAAACTCCTTTTTCTCTTTCTTCCTGCTGATCCGGGAGAAAAATAACACTTTTTCTCTTCGGTCAGCGGGATGAAAGTTCAAACTTTCGACCCTGCGAGAGAAAAATAGTTTGAGCACCACGGAGAAAAAAGTTGGAAAATGTCCAACTTTTCTCCCTTAGTACACAATGTACTATTTCCGTTTAACTTAGCGTACTAGTATTATATGTATTATCTGTGCTTAGCGTTACTTTCTAAGTCTATTTGTGTCTAGGGTTTTGAATTTTTTGAGTGGCGGCAAATCTCTAGCGTGATTCAGAAAAATAAAGTCGCTCGACAGCTATCTATTGTGTTGGAAATGAACTCTCTTCTTTCTTCTAGCGATGTGCAGATAAAATTTAAGAACTTAAACCAACTTTGAAGATGTTTGTTTCATCGTCCCGATACCGCTTGTAAACACAAACTACACGATTTACAAAATATATGACCACAGAGTACAGTTTATTCTTATTTCTTTGCATATAAGTGCATGTCGTCAATATGAGTGCTACTTGCCTGTTGAAAGGACGTCAGCATGAGGATCACGATGAGTCGTGCTTTCTTGCGGTGTGTGTTCTTATAGTCTTATTCTACATAGGTATATAGTGTTATTCATAATATGTAATAACCATTGTTCAGCTAACGGTATCTCACGTGTCAATTCTTGTATGAAAGATACCCTTGCAACATTAGTATCGTGTATATTTAGCTTTCCCGTTCACTTCAGTGGTTTGATTAGGTACTGTTTATACATTATGTCGTAAGCATAATATGCTATATCCATTGATTTATGGCTATAACGCCCAGCAGTTTATTTGATGACGGGGTCACAAAATACGCTGTGGTGGGTGCTCAAACTGCTCATAGATCGAAAACCGTTGGTTAGCATTTGCCTCGGTTGGGGTCACAGTTCTACCGTTCTACTTCTAACTTATATCTGCGGCTGCCCCCTTAGCCAAGTTTAAATAAGATATGCCACGTGGTCACGTGACACGATCACGTGACATGACGATAACTTCCTTAGTTTTCCAGGGGGGCTAAGATGCGCAACATGATAAAATTTTATCGAGCCATTTTATCGATTCTCGTCGACAAAGCCATACAATATGTCGACGAGAATTGATAAAATGGCTCGATAAAATTTTGTCGTCTTGCGCATCTTAGCCGGCCATAGCGTTAATGATCATGTCAACTTTGCTAAGGGGGCAGATGGGGGTGCTGTATACAACATGTTAATTTATAAACGGACAAAATATTATAATGTTTTTTCAACATACAATATATTATGTAGGTAGGTAATAGGTATACTCTGCTCAATTGACGTTTCTTTAAAATATATAAAATTATTTTATTAATACAATAAGTCGGTAATACAATAGGTAGGTAATAGGTAGGTATAATTTTATATAGGTATTTTTATTAGGTGGTATGTACCTACTCCTTTTTTTCTCTTTACGATTGTTCAGAAACCAAAGTGTTAGGTGGTTTTTGCTTTGAAGAACATGGAGGGGCGATTCATAAATGATAGACGATTCGTATGATGTTTGGTGTACCAAAAAAATTCATTATGCTCAACAGTCACGACGTTGATTTGTAAACTGTATGACGCTTCAACGACGACCTTTACGTTCTTGCGTCGATATCGACATTACGCTGATGCGGGCATGGGAATGCTATCTCAAATATTTCCGGAGCTCCGTTCCAAAGCTGTCTGGTTAGGTACAAAATGTAATAAGCACTTGCTTAATAGGTAGTTATTTGTAAAAAAAAGTTATACTTAATCCTATTAGAGTGCAAATAAATTAGAATCATCCATAAGTTTTTATCGTACCGTATCGTATCGTAGCAAACGAGATCGGGCTATGTATCTTTGTGTACTTCACACCAAAGTTGGTAGTCGCAATCGGACGAACGATACACAGGATCGCTTATGAAACAAACAAATATTCCTTTTTATACAGATTCGTATTTAATATTCGTATTTAATAGTACGTACTTAATAATAAAAATTTAATAAAATATGTTTAGACATTTTCACTCACAAGATAACTGATTTAATATTAAAAAAAAATATTTTTAATATAATACATACCTACTTAAAACGTATATTAAACTTCCAAACTCAGGAATCTCAGGATAAACAAAAAACATACATGTCATAATTAAATCTTAACGCGGGAGTCAAACCGATGACGCCAGGCGTAGAAGTCAGGCTCGATAACCACTGGACTAACGGCAGCGGTGATGTGATTTGAATATTATTTGTTAGAAATAGTATATCAGTTGTATGTTGCAATCTTTGATTAATATTTAATCAAAGGTTGCAATTTGAAGGTGCGTTTAAATATACTACGTACGTGCTCTATCATCTTTTCCAAGTATTGTAGCAGTCTACAATTTGTTTTATTGTTGCAGCTGTCCGAAGAAGTGCAGCGAAAGCAAAGCGAGTACCAGAAGTGCTTGGAGTCCTACAAGCAAATGAGGGCCAAGTTCGAGGAGAACTACCTTAAATGTAAGTGTAAGTCTGACATTACCCTATTATATAAGTAATACTAGCTGTCTCGCGCGGTAATTTCGGAGTTCCCGTGGGAATTTTGGAATAAGAAGTACCCTATGTCACTCAGGACTATACCGTAGCTTCCTATAATTGAAAGGATTTTCAAAAACGGTTCAGTAGATCAAGAGATTACCCCTACAACGCCACAAACTCACAATTCGCAAACATTACCTCTTTAAATCTTAATTATATTGAGAACTTTGGCTTGACACGCTGCCGCGTGTCTGGATAAATCACGTGTCACGTTGTTTGTCCGCGACGGACTCCGAAACTACTGAACGGATTTTGATAAAATTTTGTAACTCACCTGTATATTGATCTTATTTGTGTTAGGGCTCGCCGTAATTCTCATAAGTAACTAGGTTAACGACATCGTAATTTTCAATCGCGATTGTGGGCATCTGTGCACCATCATGAATTCATGACTATTAAACTCAAAACTGCACAATATTGCGTTAGTTAGTGCCTACGAAATGGTATGAAATCATACAGCTAAATGGCGTTGTTCGGTTTACCGCTTCAGTACCTATTTGCAAAGTTCATGCGGGCTTGTAGATTTTAAATAATATATTATTATATAGATACAACCTCAGACGAATTTTTTATTTCGTCTGAGGGTACAACAGGCTCTAGCTATTAAACTTGTTATTCGAGAGATATTTTTAATTTTTTTTTATTTATTTAAGGCGTTTACAAATATACATTCTCAAAACAGCATACTAAAAATCGCGAAGATTGGTCCGGAATGCTGAAATAAATTGAGTTTGTTTAAAATCAAGGCCATATTATAAAGAATAGAAAGCTATGTGAGTAGGCTCACCAATACTAAAGAAATATGAATCCTAATTAGAAAATAGATAAATGCTCATGATCTTATAATTTTAGATTTTAGTGCGAGATACAAACTTCTTGTTCCGAAGTCGGTTAAATACTCGTAATAGTAGCCTTTGTTGATCCCAAGGCTTACTTATCTATAAACAATGCTGCAGAAGTAATATCCGACGCGTTCCATATCTTACAAAAGGTAAAATAACCTAATAAAGTATTCAGAAAAAGAAAATTATAAAGCAACCTTTTCAAGGCAAGCTTTAATGCGCAAAATTAAACAATAAAATAAAATATAACCTTTATTAAGATAAGATACAATTTATTTAGCAAAATAAACACATACACCATGCAACAACTACTTAACAATTTAAAGATAAATAAAACTATGTGGTGCAGTGCCTTGCTAAAAGGGACTCCACTCAGCATTTGCTACGACCCTAGTGGTCCCAGCGCTGATTTTCAGTGGAGCCCCAGCGTTCCGCCTGCAAAATTGTCGTAGAAGTATCTATGAAATATTATGTAATTATGATACTTTACATCATATTAAATTATCTTAAAAAAATCCTTATCTACTTAGGTACCTACTTTGTAACTACCATCCACCAAAACGTTTCCATCGTTCCAAAATGAGAAGATTCAAATGTGGGAAACAACTGGGCCCTTATTCACTATGACCAAAACACTTCGCACCCCAATAACTGTTTCTCCCCAATGATTTTATAAGTACCTATCTATTAAATTGTGTTTCCCTCGTGCTCAAAGAGGTTTCACTTGAAAAAAAAAAACTACATTTACAACGTGTCTTATATTTTGGCGTGTGCAGCATTTAGGATAGGAAGCTCTTTGTAGTGTGGCTTTAGCCTTAGGGAAGTTTGTTATGGGCAAGGAATGTTGTTGGTCATAGTGAACAAAGGCCCTGGTTTGTAATGTGGCCTCTTCTCATGCAGGCCCCAAGAGCCGTGGCGGTCGCAAGTTGGATGAAACCCGGGATAAGTACAGCAAGGCGTGCCGGCGGCTGCACCGCGCTCACAACGAGTACGTGCTGTTGCTGGCCGAGGCGACAGAGTGCGAGCGAGCGATGCGCACCGCCGCGCTGCCCGCCCTGCTCGACCAGCAGAGGCGGCAGGGTGAAGCCACGGCCACGTCGTGGTGAGTACTAATCATGTTACGGAGCTTCGACTCTGACTCTGATAAGTCGGAACGTCCGATTGATATTACACCTCCGGTTCCGACTGCGACTTTTAAATTGGAGGTTTATCATAAACCTGTGGCGCGGGGATCCCTCCACGTGCTTTCTATTACCCTAGTCAAACGAAATAATAACTGACTCTACCGAGACTACTCTGGAATTCACAACAAGCAACACCTATCTAAATCTAGTAATAATTTATACTCCTTTGACCTTTTATCACTCTCAGAACTAGCCGGAGGTCATACCACTCTACATTCACCGCTGCCTAGGGTGAATGTGGGGTCAATGTCTGTAAGGTCTCCCTTCCACCTTCCTTCCTTCCCATAGGAAACTCTAGCTTTGATTTTTTGTCCTTTTTATGTTAGTGTGGTACTTAGGTGAGAAATATTATGTAATAAATAATAATCATTTGTAAAAATAGTATTACTTACTTTATGTTATGAGTTTTGCTCCTATTATTATTATTATTATTATAATAATTTATCTTCTCATAACCATGCTGTAATGATATTTCGAAGCTTGAGGATATGGACATGTTGTTACGATTGTTTTTTTTATATTAACAGGAAAAGCATCTTGTTGGAAGTGGTGCAGAGGACAGACTTCAGTTCGGATAAGTTCAAAGAAATACAGAACAAAATAGAATCTGTTGTGCAAAACTTGAGGCCACAAGATGAATACAAAGAGTTCTTAGAAAAGTACAAGTGAGTATATGTAATACCAGTAATACAAACAATAATTTATCACCCAATATTATTTCGGTATTGGTTCTGAGAAACCCACCAGCCACAAGGTGTACCACAACCTGCGAATTGATAATTATTTCTCGATGACAACCGCAAATTTATGTATCGGAATACGAGCTGTTGGCCGCGGAATCATATACCTGAATATCGGGATTCCCTCAGGAATTCTTCGAAGATGTACCCATAGTAGAATGTATATTATATTACCATATGGTCCTCCATTAGTATACGTATTATTATAATACCACAAACAGATCACTAATCGAGCACTTCAGTATATCGCGGCAAGTCACGTCTAGTAGTCTTTGTCTGGAACATATGTATACGATGCAAAAACGGACCTCAATCAAGAACTATTTTAAAATAATTTAGTTAATATGATTGTCATGTACATTGTACACGTATACAAATCTCTATGTTACCTATATCATATTCAATGCGGTTAATGCACCATTATAATTTTAATGCTCCATTTACCTTGAATTTATATAAACAGCATACAGTAGTTTGAACATTCCAGTAATCTCTTTCCCAATGGTCTTTCTGTAGTTCTTTTAAACATTGGTTTAAAAAAAAAAATACGTTTTACTTGCTGCGTTTACCCAAACAGAAAAAATTAAAAACGTAAAGAAAATTTCTAATTAGAAACTTTTTAGGTATTAATTCCTTTTGCCTATCGACAACGCTTCGGGGCGCGCTATATAAGTATCTAAATTCAACGAAATTTATTGCAGCGTTTATTAACAGACCGTGAAATAATACAATGATATCTTTATTCCAGATCCCCAAATTCTAGTCCAGTATTATTTACATTTGACGAGAGTCTAGTTGACGACACGAGCGGCAAGCTGCAGCCGAACCAGCTGACAGTGGACAACCTCACGGTGGAGTGGCTCAAGGAGAAACTGATCGAGTTGGAAGCGACGCTGCAAGACAACAGGGAGAAGCAAGCCGTCTTGCAAGGGCCCGAGATCATCGGCAATGGGATCTGCAAGAACAATAACACCGGTCTCGCCAATGGCCTCAACGGAATCGATAGGTGAGTAATTCATTGACGTAAAATTCGTAAGTTGCGAATGAGTAAGTTGTTTATTCTCGCTACACTATCCAATTGTTATTTGTACCACATTTTACGTAGGTGCTTGTTAAGAAAAACATACTGCTGGTTTCAATTAAAGTTTTATGCCGTAAGAATATTTTCTCGTTTCTATTAAATGAAATCATATTTTTTTAAAGAAATTTGAAGTTGAAATTGGGATTAGGAGAGACGGTTCGAATATGAATGAATGAAAACTTTATTGGACACCACATACTACATGTAAAATGCAGACAAAAAGTATAGCTAAACAGGTGGCACCAGTAAAATAATATGTTGAAAAAGAAATATAAATGTATTTTAAAAAAAAAACTCGTAACTTGCTATACTCTAATCATGCCGATTAGAATCTTAGTTTCATCAAGTTAACTTCACTAATATCAACTGACAATGTCCATTACTCGATGAACACAAAAAACACTCGGAAACTTGTGAACACCTCAGGCACTCCCCGCCCCCGATACCGGTGACGACATCGGAGCCGATCAAGCTGCTGGAGCTCCGCGTGGCCGAGCGCAAGTGCGCCAAGCAAGCGGAGATGATACGCTCCGCGCTCGCCGAGCTCGGCTGCGAGGAGGCGCCCAGCGGCTGCCCGGACCTGTCCGCCGAGACCGTCGGCGTCGACGGCCTGGACTGCAGCACGCCGGAGACGCAGGTGAGCCCCGCACCGCCCCGCGAGCAGCCCCGGGTCCCGCCCCGGGCGGCAGTTTCAGGGGGCGCCAAAATCATAGTATAATATTATGATAAAAAAAAAACTTGCTCCACTAAGCTCCGAAATCCTGGTTGGCTCACCGTCGACTTGTAAGAAAAATGCGCCACACAGGCTCACAACACAAGTTAACTTATGTCTTATGACCTCCTTTAAATTTCTGTTGCGGTTCGAAAGAATTCGTAGATTTGGGACTGCTCACAAGGGGAGAATTTGGTGATGGTCGGGTGGCGGGATAGTTATTACCCTATACCATACTCTATACCATATTTCCACAGATTTTTTTATGTATATTTTTTATAGAATAGGGGGCAAACAGGCCGGTGGCACACCTGATTGGTAAGTGCAGATCCCGATAACAATGTGTACGTGAACTTTCACCCATATAGGAGAGGTCGTCGATAGCGTCGAAGGCGTCGATGGACGCGTTGCGGTTGCACCTGCACACGATAATACCGCCGCGGCCGTTCTTGAGGTTCATAACGCGCCCGTTCAGACGCAAGTCGGCGCCGTCCAGCCCGGCGCTGCCGCCGCGCGCGCACCGCAGCCGCAGCGAGGGCCCCGACCCGGTAACGCTCGCGCTCGTGTGCCACAAACGGCCCGCCGCCGCCGCCGCCGCCGCCCGGCGACGCTTGCGCAAACGTGTGGAACTATATGTGCATTGTCGCGCGCCGAAAGTGTTCGCGACGAAAAGGAAACGCAGCGCCGCCGCCGCCGCTAACATTAACCGTTGTCGTAACAGTGTGGTGAGTGTACACCGCTAACCCGGACCTAGCAGACGGACACCCGACCGCACTGGCATGCCCACTTGTAGGATGCATGAACATTACATGACCAGTAATCATAGGCGTAACTAGCGGGGAAGGTAGGCTGGGTGGCCTACCCTAGAAAAAATCGACAGTATTTTGAATACTGTTTAATCGGTTTTAATTTAAAATTCTAGAGGGGGAGAGGCAAGGTGGATAATGATAAAAGACGCCATCTTAGTAAAGAAGAGTGAGAATAAAGTGCATCATTATTTATTCGTAAGCGTCTTTTCTTACATGAATATGGACAGTTCAGCCGACGGCTGTCCTCAATAGATAAAATCCCAAGCTACGGCAATACCAGTAATGTATTGGAATAATACACATGCGAGATCATAAATTTGCACTATTTATAAGATGCGAATAGGGAGACATAATAATAATATGTCAGAGTTAAAATTAGAGCGGCCGTCCACTCGCCGTCCATCCCCGATAACCGCACGAACTTCACTATGGCAATTTGTGCTTTCGAATGAAATTAAAATAGCACCGCCTCGCACTGAGACTCAGTTTCAAAATCAAGGTGAGAGCGCTTGCGACGTTCCAGATATTATGTTCTGTTTATGCCGCGTCTCAACCGAACACGATTCAGACGGGAGTCGGGACCGATGCGCGAAGAGCATCCTGTTTCTAACCTAATATTATAAAGCTATAAACGTGAGAGACATGTTTAATTGCCAATATATAGCTGTATGGATCCGTTTTCGTTGTACATAACGCACTCGGAGCTACCGCCGCCTGTGGTGGTGCCGCGGAGGAAGAAACGCTTGAAGTTGGAACTCGAACAAAACACAGTATGTTAATGCTGCTATGCTTGACTTGTGATGACTGTTGTCTCGTGATTTACCTCGTGTTTGTTGTGCGCATGTGTGTTATTATGCATAATAATTTAGTTTAATACTCGTGTGTCTCGCCAAATACAACATTTGTTTAACGTGCTATCTAAATTATGTACACTTTTTAGTCACGTCTCTCTATTTGTTATCTTTTATTATTGCAATTTGCACCTATGTATAAGTACTTTGATGAACCATCTCATTCGTCGGAGATATAAACATGCTTTAATGTTTACGCCCATGTTCCTCCAGTTATATTGTTTTGATAATTGATACAGATGTTAAAGATTAATTTAAAAAAATACCCAAACATGTTAAGGAAAAAATAAGAAGTACCTATATTGTTTGGTAGAGGACTGTTATATACCAACAAAATACGTGGTGATCAACCGTGAAATTATTGATTATTCCAACATAATAAACATTGGAGACTAACGGCCGCACTCAGAGTCAACTTTAATGATTACTTACTTAAGTATAGATCTTTAAAACAAAACTGCCGCAATTAGAGACGTTCAGTAAATTAATGTTAATTGGCATTTAATGAGATGTAACTTAATTAGTTAAATGCCTAAATAATTAGTTAAACTTGTCTGATTGCGGCAGTTTTGTTTTGAAAATCTATACTTAACTAAGTAATCATTAAAGTCGACTCTGAGTGCGGCGGTATGAGATTGATTAGGTACGGTAAAATTAATCAATTTGGGCAAAAGTTTAAAACCTTACGTCAGTTACGTCGCAGATATTTCTTCCGAAAATCTTAAAAATCAAAAATATTGAAATTTTGCGCCATAGAAAATATATGATTATGAAATAGAAATTATCTACTGAATCCTGCTGTTCCAAATTCTAAACTTCCGTAGTTTTAATTTTTCATTGAACCTCTTTTACTCATATTCTGAAAAACTACCTATTATTTTTTCGCCTATCCTATTTGTTTTATAACGTATACTTTCAGCCCTGTGCATATTTGCAGCTAATTTTACCGCATCTTATATATTAAAAAACATCTGTCATCACGGTGTGATTGTTGCTTCACCTCGCAGGTGAGCGTGAGCGAGACGGAGCGCTCGCTGGTGGAGCAGGAGTGGTTCCACGGGGTGTTGCCCCGCGAGGAGGTGGTGCGGCTGCTGCGCGCGGACGGCGACTACCTGGTGCGCGAGACGACGCGCAACCACGCGCGCCAGCTGGTGCTCTCCGTGTGCTGGGGGCAGCACAAGCACTTCATCGTGCAGACCACGCCCGAGGTGAGCGAGTGAAGGGCGATAATAATAATACACTTCACAACACACAGATCTACTTGATCCCACATTAAGCTATAAGCTTGTGTCGTGGAATCAAGCAAACGTGGTATATTTTTCATATTATTACATATTGTAGCATTCTGCTACAATATCAACCTTTTTTATTATTATTATTTTTTTGGGACGTCAGATGGAATTGAAAGAAGAGGGAAGTTTTTTTTGACAGAGAAAAGAAGGATTGGCGTTTGGGTGTGAATTTTCAAAGAGGATTTTTGGACTACGACCATGATTGAAGAAGTAGATAAAGGGATTTTTTATTACTAAGAAGACGACATCAATTAACAGTACCTGACTCCACGTGTGCTGTATGCCGTTCTACGCCTATTATAATTCCTTGACTTAAATGTTTACAAGCAAGAAAACGGAATTGCGAATTGAATTGAATTTGTTTACGGAATTGCGAACAGAGACCTCAGCCTGAGACAACATTCGCTACAATTTTGGCGCCCGAACAGAAGTTAAATTTGATTTTTATTATCTTTCCCGGAGGAGTAGTCGTCGTATCGACGATTTTACCTTTCTATTTCTTGCTATTTATTGTTTGATGTTTTTTTAAATAGTGTTAATTATTTGTTTTCTTATTATTATTATTAATTGGTTTGTAAATCGTAGACTTAAGTTTTTTTTATATTATTGTTATCTCGGTATAATTGATTTGTGTATTTTCGGTAACCAGAGTAACTGACACGGGGAAATTTTGCATTTTTTTTTTCTCTTTTACGGTTATATTTACGTCTTTTTCGGTCACCATGGAAGGAGATGGTCTTAATGTTTCTCCAAGGGATACTTCTAATGTCAGCCCAATCTTAACGCAGGTGAATGTTGGAGTTCGGCGTCATATTGAAATGGACTCAGGACTCATTGAACAAACCGTCGATGAGGCCGGTCGAGATCAGCGAGCTTCACCATCGTCGCTTAAAGACGGTCATTTTGCGGTCTTCGAACCAGGTTATCCGAAGAAAGACGTTAGTTTGTTAAAATGGGGTCTGACATATAGTGGGGAAAGTTGTGTCAGGGATTTTTTTGTGAGTGTTGAGGAGAATATTTGTGCGCGCGGATTGACTTATCCTTATGTAGTTCGTCGTTTTCATGAGTTGCTGAATGGTACTGCCCTAAAATATTTCCGCTCGATCAGATGTGAGGATTTGACCTACTCTACTCTTAAGACCAAATTTCAAGCCACCTTTGGTATTGCGGATTTCGATTTTGTTACTGAACGTGCGCTTAGGAACTTACGTCAATCACCTTCTCAGACTGTGCGCGATTTTGTCATTGACGTAAAAGACTTAAACTCAAAGCTTTCACGCCCCATTATGGAGATAGAATTATTGGACATCGTTAAATATAATCTTCATTCCACTTACGCTCCATGTCTTGCCACGAATCTCATCAAGGATTTAGATTCCTTAATTGATATTTGCCGTAATTATGACACCTTTTGTCGTAAAACTCGGCCTTCTACTTCCTTTTCTCAATCTGAAAATTTCGTCGCGCCCCTAGTTAGCGATACAAAGAATAATATTCCACCACAATATAAACAGTATTCGACGCCATCCCCCGACACGGTGTCTATTTGTGTAAAGTGTGGTCAAGCTGGTCATCATTTCAGGGAATGCCCTAATATAACTGGTCCTATTTGTTTTAAATGTAGGGCGCCTGGGGTAATCACTAAGTATTGTGTTAAATGTAATCCGCAGAACGTTCAAAAAAACTAAATCGCAGCCGGCGCCAAGCTAGGTTATTGTCGGTGCGAGAGTGTTCACCTAGCCATCGTAGACCCTTCATAGAGGTTTCTATCCTTGATCAAGATTTTCCGGCATTACTTGATTCCGGAGCTGATCTTTCTATCATGTCAAAAGAATATGCATCTTATTTTATACAACGTGGTTTTGTATTAAGTAGAGTTTCTTATGGTGCGTTATCTGCAGACAATAGACCGATAGATATTTGTGGTTCTTTGACTTTGCCTGTAACTTTTAATGGCAATACGGTTTTTTTAGATTTCACTATTGTTCCTAATATATCTACAAACATTATTTTAGGTTTTAATTTTTGGGATGAGTTTGGATTATCAAATTTTTTTATCGAAGCTTTTCGGTCAAAATTTTCTGCGGATATAAAATATATTGTACATGAGTCAGATTTTTCTATTAAAAATAACATTCAATCTAGTGTCCAGACCTCAAGTAATATTGAAGTGTGTGCACAACCTGTTTCTCCTACTCATGTCGTCTGCTCTATACAAAGTCGTTCGGATCTCACACCCGAACAGCAGTTACTGTTAGACGAAGTCGTCTCCGAATTCGATGAAATCTCATCCGAAAAGAATGGATTAGGTTTAACAACTTGGGTAACCCATACAATTAATACAAAAGGCCCGCCCATAAAGCAACGTTATTATCCTCTTTCTCCAGCAAAGTTGGAAGTACTGTACAAAGAGGTAGACGATATGCTGAAAAATGGTATCATCCAGCCATCTCGTTCACCTTGGGCTAGCCCGGTTGTTATGGTTACCAAAAAGGACGGGTCAATTCGGTTTTGTGTAGACTGTAGAAAACTCAATAGCGTTACGGTTAGAGATAGTTATCCTTTACCCAGGATACAAACTATTTTGGACAATCTTAAGGGTGCTAAATACCTAACTACCCTTGATTTTCGCTCAGCTTTTTGGCAGATCCGACTTTCTGATCAGGCCAGTCGTGAGCGTACTGCTTTTATAGTTCCCGGTAGGGGTTTATATGAATTTGTCCGAATGCCTTTTGGCCTAACCAACGCGGCGTCTGAAATGCAGCGTCTGACTGATATGTTAATCGATTATCAATTCGATAACCAAGTTTTTGGGTATATTGATGATTTGGTTTTAGTTAGCTCGAATTTTATGGACCACATAGCTTTACTCCGTAAAATGAAAGAACGATTAAAGAGTGCTGGTTTGACACTAAATCTCAAAAAGTGTGAATTTTGTAAACCGGAGCTTAAATATCTCGGATATATAATTAATTCTGAAGGTTTAAACACGGATCCACAGAAACTCGATTGTATTAAAAAGTATCCTATTCCTAAGAACGCCAAGGCGTTGCGTGGTTTTATTGGTTTGTGTTCTTACTATAGACGTTTTGTTCCTAACTTTTCTACTATAATCGCTCCTTTAACTTCTTTACTAAGTAATAAAAAGGGCAAAGAACCTATTGAATGGACCAAAAAAGCAGAGGATGCTTTAAACCAGCTCAAAGAGGCCCTTATTTCTTCTCCTGTAATGATATGTCCAGATTTTAAGCTTCCTTTTAGTCTACATTGTGACGCTTCAGCCGTCGGTTTGGGTTCCGTTTTGACTCAAACAGTCGATGGGGCCGAACGACCTGTCGCCTACTATTCTAGGTTATTTTCAAAAGCTGAAAAGAATTATAGTACTACAGAACGCGAGTTATTAGCGGTATTAGATTCTATCACTCATTTTCGTGGTTACCTTGATGGTATGCAGTTTTCTGTTGTTACTGATCATATGGCGCTGAAATGGTTATTGACTCTTTCTAATCCGAGTGGTCGTCTCGCGAGGTGGGCAGCTTTAATATCGCAATATACTTTTGATATCGTCCATAGGAAAGGTAAGGATCACGTGGTTCCGGATGTTCTTTCTAGATTACATGTCGATCTTATAACCTATGACGATGGAACTCGTAATACAAATGACGGTTGGTACAAGAAAATATATAGTTCCTGTATAGCTAATCCCCAACAACACCCTGCTCATCAAATTTTAGCCAACATTCTTTATCGGAGGGTCAGTAATAATGATGTTACGGACCCGGCTAGCGTATGGAAAATAGTTTTACCTATTGAAAAAAGGGTACAGGCTATTAGGGAGGTACATGACTCTTTCGGCTCTATTCATCCTGGAGTTCTAAAGTCGTATTTAAAACTTCGGCAAAATTATTATTGGCCTAATATGTTTCGTGACATTAATGACTTTATTAGTACTTGCGATATTTGCAAGGCCTATAAAGTTCCTAATTCGGTACCGAAAGGTCTCATGTCCCACCCAAAAAGGATTTCTAAGCCTATGTCTATGCTTTCACTCGATTTGATAGGACCGTTACCTAGGGCTTACTATGGATATAAATATATTTTAACCGTTGTGGACGTATTTTCTAAATTTGTATGGTTGTACCCAATTAAAGTACCGAATTCTGCAACAATTAATAATTTACTTCAAAACAATATATTTTTTATATTCGGTATTCCAATTTCAATTTTATGTGATAACGCTACCGTATTTACGTCACGTCGTTTTCTGACTTTCCTGAGAGGCTTCGGTGTAACAGACGTCCGTCATACTCCTTATTACACTCCACAAGTTAACACGGTCGAAAGGTATAACCAAACCGTGGTGACTTGTGTGAGCATTTTGGTCCAAAACGACCATAGAAATTGGGCTCGAATACTGCCGCAAGTTCAAATATATTTAAATTCTTACATCAATCTGGTTACTTCTTTTACACCAAATTATTTAATGTTCGGTAGGGAACTTGAGTTTAATCGAAGATCAGGTAGTACTTGTGAGCTTCCAGATACAAGCGTTAACTCCTATAGGAGGGATTTCTCTATGAGGTTGTCGATACTTCCTGATATTTATTCCGCGGTCGAAGATAGTCTTACTGAGGCTTTCTTTAAGAATGCCTCATATTATAATAAGGGTAGGAAGGCTGTCTCCTTAGAAGTGGGTGATATTGTCTGGCGGCGGTTATTTAATAGGTCTGTGGGGCAGGAATTTTATTCAGCAAAACTTGCTCCACGATGCAAAAAATGTGTAGTCGTAACGAAGAAATCAGGCCTAGTTTATGAGCTAGAAGACATGGACTCGCGTTGTCGGGGCACCTACCATATAAAAGATATATTAAAATGTTAAGGGGTTTTGCGTAATTTTATTAATGTAATTTTTATTCGTTATAATTGTTTTTTTGTTTTTGTTTTTTTTTTCTTTTTCGCTCATAGTATTAAGTATTTTTAATTATTTGTATGTCTTTCTGTTCTAATTGAATGTTGCTTAGCAAATTTTAGTTTCTATTAGATGTTTTTTATCTCTTTATTGTTTAACTATCTACTCCTTTTTTGAGTTTATAGTTCGTTAGGTACCTACCTTTTGTGTTTTTTTTTTTTTTTTTCCTTTTTTAATCTATAAGTTCATGGCTGTTCGTAAAAGGATTTTACGTTTTAATTTTTATTTTTTGTTAAGCTGATAGGTTGGTTTCTCCAACTATTATGACTAAGACTTTAATAGCTGTAATTTAGGGTTGTCACTTCAGGGTTTGCACAATTTTTTTTTTTTGTGTTCGAAGAGGGTATTGTAGCATTCTGCTACAATATCAACCTTTTTTATTATTATTATTTTTTTGGGACGTCAGATGGAATTGAAAGAAGAGGGAAGTTTTTTTTGACAGAGAAAAGAAGGATTGGCGTTTGGGTGTGAATTTTCAAAGAGGATTTTTGGACTACGACCATGATTGAAGAAGTAGATAAAGGGATTTTTTATTACTAAGAAGACGACATCAATTAACAGTACCTGACTCCACGTGTGCTGTATGCCGTTCTACGCCTATTATAATTCCTTGACTTAAATGTTTACAAGCAAGAAAACGGAATTGCGAATTGAATTGAATTTGTTTACGGAATTGCGAACAGAGACCTCAGCCTGAGACAACATTCGCTACAATATGTATATATTTATATGTATATACATATAAACACGTCCAGATTGGAAAGTGGAACCATGTGTTCATCACACAAAGTCCACCCCTACCGGGAATTGAACCCGGAACCTCTCGATAAGCGGGCAGGTATGGTGACCATTGCGCCAATCGGGTCTTAATGATCGGTTGAGTAGTTAGGGCGTAAAAGCGTAACAAACAAATCACATACTGAACTACTGCGCCAATCGGGTCGGCAATATGTGCTATGATTTATGAATTGTATGATACTCCGTTTACGGGTGGGCTTCCCCGAGAAGTAAAGACAAAACTCACACTCACTCATATTACACACTAGCATTGCCCCGCGGTTTCACTCGCGTGAAACGCTTTTATGTTACAACTTTTCTTCTTGACATCCGAATTAAATGAAACAAAGTCAATATGTTCCAGGCTAATCACATAATGATCGGTTCAGAAGATTCGCAGATTATCGTGAAGAGACAGACAGAGAAGAGTTTTAAAAACTTTTTGTCTTTGGTTACTCTTCTTTCATCGCCCTATCTCAATTTTTTGGTAGAAATTGCTGATTGTTGACAGATGTCGAGCCCGTGTATCTTATCTGTGGATAACGTCGGGACAGTCATCAATACAAACTGGGCCCTTATTCACAATGACCAACAACATTCCTTATCCATAACGCGCGTCCCAAAAAAGCATTTCCAAACGTTCTAGATGCCAAGATATTAGAAATTATTATTTTTTATGCCATAAGAAACGTTATAAATGTATTTTTTTGCAGTAAAACTTCTTTGATAGGGATGTTGACTACTTTTAAAAATCAAAATTCTAATTAGTCCGTCAGTTAGAAAATAAAAAAATAATAGACACGTATTTTTTGCTTTTTCAAATAAATTAAAATATACAGAGATAAAGCGCATTAAAGTTTAGGGTGAGGGGGTCGTGACGTCACTTACCGCAAAAACCGCCATACAAACTGTCAGAATAGTGACGTCACGCGAAATTTCAACTCAATATATCGCCGTTATTTTTTGATTAGGCAAAAAAAGAAAAAATATATTTTTTAATAATCTACAAGACGGACTAAAAAAAATAATTAGTCAACATGCCCATTACGAAGGAAATACAGTTTTTGCGTCGTCTTATATTAGCGCGGCGTGTTAAGGGCCCTGAACATCATCATCATCATCATCATCCACGCGCGAGGACACTATATGTGTAAATGTGCGTTGCGTTCCGTCAGGGCCACTACCGGTTCGAGGGCGCGGCGTTCCCGTCGGTGGCGGAGCTGATCGCGTGGCAGCGCACCAGCGGCGTGCCGGTGACGGCCCGCTCGGGCGCGCTGCTGCGCCGCGCCGTGCCGCGCGAGAACTGGGAGCTGAACAACGACGACGTGCAGCTCCAGGACAAGATCGGCAGGGTGAGCACTGAGCACACTGAGCTAATAATCACTATTTTGGTTAGATATTCCAAAGTTGGTAAGGAAGTATCAACTTAGAAGGTAGCATAGATCCGTAGTAATTTTTGCTTCAAGGCAGTGTCGATGGGTTGGGGTGGGCAACATGACTGTCGGCGCGACGCGGCGTTGTGCCACGTGTTCAGCAATTTTTTTTTTCGAATAGGTAAAATCCATTCAGCCAGTTCCAAGATAAAAAATGTGTCATGTGTCTGTACAAGAATCGTTGAACGATTTGAAAATAAAATTTTATTGGAGACTCGACGCGCTGGTGCCGCATTTTGCGGTCTAGATGTGAGCGTAGAAAAATAGTTAAAAATATAATATGCAAATCCCAAATAATAATATGAATGCTCATGTGAGTTTTTTTGTTATGTTTTCACGCTTAACCTACTCAACCGTACATCATGAAATTATACATACACGCTTTCAGGGATACATAGAAGGACATAGGGTACTGTTACCCGACGAGCGATGGAGTTCGAGTTCTCAGCAACAGATTACACCGCTATCACCTCACCTAGGATCACCGCTACGTAGTGACGAGGCATGGGTTGGCACGCAGTTAGTGGGGGGGTGGAGAGTGTCGCTAGGTAGGTAATACTTAGTACCTACTTTTTTTGTTCAGGGCAACTTCGGTGACGTGTACAAGGCGCGGCTGAAGAGTACGGGCGCGGATGTGGCGGTGAAGACGTGCCGCGTGACGCTGCCCGAGGAGCAGAAGCGCACGTTCCTGCAGGAGGGGCGCATCCTGAAGCAGTACCAGCACCCGAACATCGTACGCCTCATCGGGATCGCGGTGCAGAAGCAGCCCATCATGATCGTCATGGAACTCGTCTCGGGTGCGTGAATTGAAACGGTACCATTGATGCAGCCCGGTGACACTACATACAAACAAACTGTTAGTAGTAAGTAAAAGTACTTTTTAATACAGTTGCTCAAAAAGTGGCGTATTGCAGGGACGTTTAGCGTTCGGGATGTGGGCTATTACATACTCGAGCTTTTTGTTTACCTTTCCCGAACTCGTGCGTTCTCTTTGCCAACTGTCAAATGGCGACACGACTTTGACACACTTTTTTGCATTGCGAAACGTAGGTTTCGCATTACTAATACGACTAGCGCCATCTATTGATCACAGTTGGAACTTAGTTGAGCTTGTTGTGTTTTTGATATTTTATTAAATTTCTTAATTTTTTTCGCAACTGTATTAAAAATAGTTGTTCAGTACACGTGCGGAACCGTCATTGCAACTAGTTCCGACTGTCAACCCTCACCTTCGGCTGCGCCTCGGCTCGGGTAGACATTTGTCGGAACTCTTTGCAATGACAGGCTTTCCGCACTTATAATGAAATATACTATTCCCGCAAGTAAAGACGGCCGGCTTGTACGTACATCTGTTGCGTGTGTGGACGTATCGTAAGGTTGACAGCGAACTGACAGTAACTGTCGGCTGTCAGTGAATAATTGTCACATGTAGATTCTACACGATCCGTCAGTCATTTGACTCAGCATTTTATATGTATAGATAATATATTATAATAGACACGCAGACCAGAAAGTAGAACCCTAATTTTATCAACAAAGTCCACTTCCACCGGCAATCGAACTGGGAACCTCTTGATGTGACCCACTGCGCTCGCCGGGTCGTCGAATTGTTACAAAATCTCCCCATTTCAGGTGGGTCTCTGCTCACGTTCCTGCGGACCCGGGCGTCGTCGCTGGGCAGCCGGTCCTTGCTGGCCATGTGCCGGGACGCGGCGGCCGGCATGCGGTACCTGGAGTCCAAGAACTGCATCCACCGGGACCTCGCCGCCAGGAACTGTCTGGTTGGCGACGACAACATCGTGAAGATATCCGACTTCGGCATGTCCCGGGAGGAGGAGGAATACATCGTCTCCGGTGGAATGAAACAGATACCTATCAAGTGGACCGCCCCGGAGGCTCTCAATTTTGGTAAGGACCTGCACTACATGGATACTACTACTGTGGACGCAAGTTGTAGGTTTTTGGCTTGATATGCTTTGGTGATGGAGAAGTTTCTTTCACATTTTTTGTTAAGATTCTATCCATAGTGATGAAGAAAAAAGTTGATCGTGGCAGGTTACCTAGCTCGCCAGTCGCTTTCTGTCGCTAGTTAAGTAGGTATCAAATTCACAAACCTTAAATAATTTGGAAATATTTTGATTTTAATTTGTATTCATACACTCACTATGCAAGGCTTTTAGCTTAAACGAGAGGCTTATTGAATGGTATTCGATTCTTGTCTCCAAATAAATAAAAATGGTTTTTTTTTCAGGAAAATACACATCGCTATGCGACGTTTGGAGTTATGGTGTGCTCATGTGGGAGATATTTTCTAAAGGAGACACTCCGTATTCGGGAATGAGTAATTCAAGAGCCAGAGAAAAAATCGACACCGGTAAGTTCATGTACTTATACAAGAAAATACATACCTAATATTATGCCCATTGTAATTTCGACTTGACCACTACAGACGTAGAAATTTGAATAGACGAAAGTTCAATTACTGTTATAAAGATGGTATGGTATTACAAAAGTTACATCAGCATCATCAATCAGTTATTTGACTGAGTTCAAATGTTATGATGTCACTCAACAAGTTCAAAATTTTTTTGAGTTTGAGTTTGAACAGTGTAACTTGAGCGGTTATGACAAGACTAGCGCGCTACAGCGTCACCAATTTGGTCCATTTTTATGTTGGTATAGGTGCCAAAATTCGTGAAACATTACGTGACGTTGTAAGACAAATACATAACTAGATATAAAAAATCTATATCAAATATAAATCTTTATGTTACTTACTTAAAATACATTTATTTACCAAAACCAAGAAATCTTTATTTTGATTTTTTATTGCTAACGCCTCGTTGTGAAGCACCAATTGTTTTCTGATGACAGGGTACCGTATGCCCTCGCCCGAGGGTTGTCCCGAGGAGATATATGCGTTGATGCTGCGATGCTGGGAGTACGAGCCGGAGAAGCGGCCGCACTTCCACCAGATATACACCATCATCGACAACGCGTACAACAGATAGCGTCTGGCTCAACTCCATTAACATCGCTCAACACCTGCGACTCTCCATACAAACGAACCGATTGAACTCCCCACAACTTACTACAGGCGGCTTGAGTGCATACTAGTGATGCGCCGGATAAATGTATATCTGCGGATACGGATCCGAATACGGATATTTGCTGTCAAGATTCACGGATACGGATTTTAACTTTTTCTCAATCGGTGTCGGTGCACGTGACCTAGAAATAATAGTAGACGTCACTTGACGATTTACGTGACAGCACGTGTTTCGACTTACATTGCGCGAGTCTTTCTTTTGTTTTGTTTATATCTGAATGAAATTTAATAGTTTTTATTGCTACCTAATCACCTATATAGAATTTCATCTAAGAATTGAAAATTATAGGGTAAAAGATCGTCAAAAAGTAACGGATACGGATCTTCCTCCATCCTCGGATATCCGCTGATACGGATATCGATATCCGACACATCACTAGTGCTTTGTGCACAGATGCAGTGTGTGTGTGGGCTCGTGCCGCTACGTCGTGGCGGGGCGCGGGGAGGCACGAAGTTGGCGGAGAGCGTAAACAGTATCCTTTGACTCAAGCACCATCAGGCAACACTCCCAGAATCGCCAGTTAACGTTAGTATTGATGAATTACCTACATATTATATTGTTCGTAAAAGCAATCGATTAGGTTCTTAGACTGAACTGTGTGTACAAAACATCAATTCGTACAAAGCATTTACATAATTCGTTAATGTACAGGTTATTTGGCACATGCGCGGACACAATAGTTTTTTTTATATTATCTGAATAGGACCTGAATGTTACACATAATACATATTATGTATGTAGGTACTTATAGTTGTACGAACTGTTAAAACGTCTGTAACTTATGTCATAGACACACCTTTCAATCATTCTAACTTTTTGTTTTGTGGTTTTATTATGTAATATGTGTTAGGAAAAAAACTTGTTGTATATTGATTAAATTATGTGTAACATTGCAGAATCCTAATCTCTCAAAAAATTGTGTCAGTGTACGCGCCAAACACAATGTAGGTTCATATTATGACTGTAGAGTAAGTTTTCGCAATAGATAGCATAGGTACGTTTATATAGTCGGTATTACACTGAAGTATTCAAGGTAAACTTGAATTGTTTCTTGAATCCATGGTTCAAGAGGGGTACCCCATGTTCTGCTATTATTGTTGTACCTGGAAGTTGTTTATAGTTTTATTAAGAACTCTCCTCTCATCGAAATTTTTTATTGTACAATATTTAAGCAAGCGTTCTATGTATTTTGGAGTCCTATATTATTATAATCGGTTAACAATTTGAGAGCACTTTAGAAAATTTTCACTACCTATTGAAATGGTTATAATTTTCAACCGATTAACACATACTCCTTGGATTTTTATAATTACAATTAACATCTAACATACTCATAACTTATAATATCATTGACTCATATGATAATTGAAATTGATATAAGCAATCCTAATATTATATATGCAATTGTTCGTTTGTTACCAATCATCATGAAACTTAGCATACACGTTGTCAAGGGTACGGAAAAGGACTTTTTGACCCAGAATTCTCGGGGAAACTCTGAAACTAGAACGGGTGACACCGCGGGGGCAGGTAGCGTTAAATATGACGTGAAATAATAAAAAATCTTAAATCTTTCTAGTCTATCTCTCTCTTTTTCTTTACATGTTTAAATGAAGGTACGGTCAGCATCAGAAATACGAATGGTTTTTGTATCTTAATGCAATAGTAATAAAATTCAAAGACTGACGTGTTCCATATTTTGATGGTGGCAGTCATTGATAATATATCAATGGTGGCAGTAAGTAAAAACGATCCGTCAATGAGTTTTCCGTCTAATGCGCTACGTGAGCTCTTGAGACGAACTATGGCCTACCTTCTTCAGCTAGTTTATTCTTCTTTGTTTATTCCTTTCTTTGAACAAACTGACCAGGGAAGTGCTGTACAATATGTAAAAAAAGGTTATTAAATTATATTTTTAAAAAGATTTCTAAAGTTAAGAAAGTTTAGAAAAATGAAGAGAAATGGCAATGTCTTTGTATATTTTTTTATGACATTTGAAAACTTTTTCGATCGAAATGAATTTAGAGACTGAAGTCTCTAGAATCTAGAGTAACGATAAAAATGAATTTGGTCGGTAAGATCAACATCTTACCGATCAAATTCAGTGGTAAACAATATTCAGGTACAACAGACACACAAACTTTCGCATCTTTAATATTAGGTTTACTATATTTACTGATAGTGTGCTTCCATAAAAATTTAGCCATCTGAAATGTATTATTTTTAATAATGTAATAAATTTACTATAAAAATGAGTTATTAATCAATGTGCTTCCATTTCTATTACCGTTCAGCTTCGATAGAAGTCAATCTAGTTTACATTTTCTTGCCTAAATTTTTATAGCTTAAAGAGTGTATTATTTTAATAAAAAGATGCAAGTGCACCTGCGGATAGCACCGTAAGGTTGTTATGAACTTTAAGCGGTTGTGTCTTGATTTTGTCAATGTATGAGTAAACGCTGCAGTATCTATAGTGTTGTGTATGCTATTTTAGTCTTTAAACTGTGTATGAACTTTTGAATGTGACTGTACCCAAATGTAGTTAAGTTTTTGAAATGGATAAATATATAATTGCAATGTAAAGTAGGTACCTATTTTTTATACATATACTAATGATTATTATGTTTAATATTCGCAGGTTTATTATGATATTGTTTTGTTTAGGTTTTAAGTGATATTAATTAATGTAAAATAAACGTGATTGTACATTTTTTTTCACGATAATAAAGTGCCAGACAATTTATATTAATCTCTTTTTTAATCAATCACAAAAATGAGGATAGCATCAATTTGATGAGGGAAGAACCTTTCTCTGGGCCGGCCAAAATGGATTTTGAAGTTGATTGTTGATGGACAGTCCAAAGAGAATAATAGTGTACAAACAGTTCGTTTAAGGACAGATGCTAGACGTCGTCATAGAAAAAAAAAACAATATTTTAACCAGGGAAATAAAAATTACTTAGTTAAGGATTTTGAGAGGTTATTAATGTAGTACTTTGGTAAAAAATAATTATATTTATTTCTAAATAATAAAAAATGGTATATTATTACAAATATAGTTTCATCAATTCATCGCTTACGACTGATGGTGTGAGCATGCCTATATCGGTGAAGAGCATTGTTAGGTACGCTGGAGGCGTGTAGTCCACGAGGGGGTGCTGGGTGGACAAGTCCTTGCCTGAGTCGAGTGAGCTAGACAGATACTTGAACTCGTCGGGCAGATCCTCCTGGTTCAGCGGGTATATCCTCGCGAACTTGAAACTCTCTGTCAGTACGTACACCGGTTTCTTCAATTCTAACGCCACCATCGCTATGCCGTATGTCCCAATCTGTAGGTATGAATGGTAGTTGTTTAGAGCTCTTACGACAAAGTGATGTGACGTCAAAGTGAGCGATTTGCCGACAAACTAAGACTGTAATTTGTCGACAGTGAGACGGTAGTATCTCGACAAAGTGAGACGGCGATTTAAGCTGATCGCAGATTTATCAGCAACGTACGCGCCGAACGCATCGCATTAATAGCCTCGCATATTCGCGTACGAAATGCGGCGCGTACGGTGCGGGTGAAGTGCGAGGTTTCACATCATTGCATACTTACAACGAATTCTAAAATGCGGTGCGTTCGGCGCGTGCGGCACGTACGTTGCTGACAAATCTGCGATCAGCTTGACAAATTGAGAACTCAGGGTATTTGCATGAAATAAGAAATTGTGTCAATATTTCAAAAATAGAGCCTTAGAAAAGCATTGTCGTGGAAGACTTACTAAAAAATTATCAATAATATTCAACTTTTAATTTTGTGAAACGGAACGTTGCAACGAAACACCAATCACAGTCACTTTTTTTTGTTAAATTTACCCCAATGGTTAAGGCAAAGGAAGCTAAGTCCATACAGTCAATTCAGTGGTATTTTTCTTCTGAAGTTATTTACATTGAAAAGCATTGGTGGTCGATGCTTTACCGGAACTTTTGGCAACAAATCTTCACAGTTGAACTTTAAGAGGACGCTCTGTGGGAAGTTGTATAGTTGTAACGAAGACCTCCCGATGAACGCCCTATTTCATCTTATTTCACTGTTTCCGTACATTGTTCATCACTATTATGCAAAATCCACCATATTCACACAATATTAATCACGATAAACTAATTTGAAAGACAAAGAAATAAAACTGACGTCCTTTGTGCTAAAAATCCCGCCAAGTCTCACGCTTAACATGTTACGTCACTTTTATTTTTTTGGGAAATATTTACCTCTTTCAGGGAAGGCAAAAGAAACTTAAGTGCATACAGTAAACACATATTTTCCTTTTTCTGAAGTTTTTTACTTTAAACAGCATCGGTAAGATGCATTTCGATTCTTTACTGGAACTTTTGGAAGTAACTCGATACAGTTCAACCTTCATTTCGCTTTTGTATATTGAAGTTATCTGTCTGTCATTGTTACATGACCCTGTCAATACGACAGTGACTCTATCACAGTTTAATGAAGTGTAATTTTTAACTAGTGACGTCATTCTGCGTTTTGGCGGTAAAGTCAAAAGTGGGAACTTTGAAACGCTCTATTTAATTAATTTATGCATAAATATTTTTCCTTTTTTTTTTGCTTTTTTTAAGTAGACCATAGGTATATTTTTAAAATAAACTGGAAAAAAAAATTCATGCAAGTACCCTTTTGCTGACAGTCTGATGATAAATGAAATTTGACGAAACTACTTTTATTGTGTGGGTCTTTGTCAAAAATAGAGTGAATATTAGCGCACTGTAAAGTGTAAGCAATTCAGTCTCACCTTGTTAATAATGCCGCCACTTTCCGTAACCCCCTCGGCACCGAACATGACGATGTCCACTTGCTCCATGATGTAGCCGACGGCCGAGTCCAGTATGAGGGTCGCGTCCACACCAGCTTCTAGCAACTGTTTGTGCATCAGCTCGCTGGAATTAGAAGTAAATTTAAGTTGAATCGGAATCAGACTAGTAATAATAAGTGGTCGATTCGCCCCAGATTCGATTCCCAGCAAACTTTGTGAGATCAATACTTGGTTGTGTGTATGATGCAGGATGTTTGTATAATTCATCGGTAAAGGAATGGTGTCACACAAACTGTGCAATTTAATTCGTTAGTTTACAAATACTGGCTGTGATTTATGTGCAAGAACTCTGACGTGCTAGGTAATGTTTGAACTGTTCTTATATTATTACAAAAATGTGTTTTATGCAAGTTATGAAAATTTTCAAAGAGCACATGATTATATCCACATAAAATATATCATATAATATTATGATGCCATGTATGCCTATGCGGCAACACCCATAAAATTATCAGTAAAATTATTGCAATACTGACCCACTGTTGTCTGGACATGACATAGTGACAAACACTTTAAATCGTTTATTCGATTTGGCAGCTTCTCGCATTGCTTGCAACACTACCCTTGACCGTGAATGTGTTAGTATCCTCTGAAAATAATTTTAAATTTATTACAATGGAAATAAATTACATTATTATTGACTGAAGAATTGACTTATATTTATATACTTACACTTCCATCATTAATAAAAGGCAATGCTTCTCGGACAACTTTTCCTCTAGACTGTAACACAGCATCCAGAAATGTGCGTCCCCGCTGCAGCATTATCTGTTTACATTCTTCAAATGACTGCAATAAAACAAAACTAAATTTAAAGAAGGAAAATCATCACATCTTCATAGATGTGAGCTATTTTATTGTGGCCTTCATTCATCATCATCCTAAATTCCCATAACTGAGTTGCTATTTAACCTCATACAAAGGAGAGTCACAACTGTGATAATTTATAATTTTTAAACTGCCTAGTCAATATTGCCTTTACAATAGTTATTCCAGTACCTACTTACTTATTAATTTTAACATACCTGTAATAATAACAATAATAATAATCCACTTCACAACACACGGATCTACTTGATCCCACATTTTTTCCATAAATCAATTAAAATGTAAGATTAATTTGATAACATTTTTTTAACATTAGAATAGAATAGAAAAAATTTTATTGCAAAACACACGACAATTTAAAGATTTACAAAAAAAAATATGATAAAATAACAAATTCATTAAAAAATTATTTGATACCAACCTTGAAATCTAATTTAGCAAATGTAATAAATCGCATGAACAATTCACAGCCTGACGAAATAGCAGTTACAGGCTGGTCACAGTGCCTCATAGCATCAACTGCTAATTGTAGATTTAAATCCAACTCCCTTACTGTGGCAACTAAAAGAAACGTTAAAATAGCTTACAATGCAACCAGAACCAGAAATTTTGAAAATTTAACAAAAATTAAATAATGTTGACAAAGCAGACAGATAATATAATTGAAAAATGTGTTAATAAGTATCTTGAAATTCTTAACACAAAATGCTGTTAAAATTAAGTCTCTCATTCAGACAATATTAGATAGATATTCAAGTATTTACTGCTCACTTAGTGTATGTACAAGGATTTTATAAATATTACAGTTAAACAGTGTTCTTAAACTTAGGTTCCCTTTACAGGGGTCGCAACATTTTTAACCTACTAGTAGTTGAGTAAGTACTACACATCTTTAAAATGAAATAAACATTTCATACATTAATAAATAAATTATAATTGGGCTATTTTTTTCTAATAAATTATGTAATTTAGGTAGGTTACCTATAGGAAGATTTTTTACATATTGACCAATATTGACTAAGATAAGAGATTACTTACATTAACAGCTAATAGGAATATGTTAAAATATGTAAGAATGAGAAAGAAGAACGCTAGCACACAAAATAGTCTCACTAACATAGGTATTAAGTATTATTACTAACAACCAATGTTTTTATATTGTATACTATGTTAGTTTGTAAGGTATTTATCTTTGGGCCTACGTTGCCTGCCAACAAAACAATAAACAAAAAAATATTATTTAGGCCTCTCCCACACAAAAATTGTAACAAAATGTAACACATAAAATTATAGGAATATCAACTACCTACGGCTACGATAAAGTAACTTATCCGTTTTTCAGTTCATCAAGTTTCTAGGTTATCTTTTTTGGTACCACTTTTAACCAACTAATACGAAAGTTTTATTAACCTTTGTAGTTTTCTATCACAGTCAACAGAGTTTTAATAGCGGCTACACCAACTGACATATCCTCTTCTTCTTTTCTTAATTTAAGAAATATCTCTTGCACTTCTGTAAAGACGGCAAGAGTTATTAAAATTAAACACTAATAATTTTTGGATTTCAAGATCAAATGAGTACCTATTTTAGATTTAAGCTATTTACCTTCTTTCTTCATAGTTTTAATTTTTTTATATTGTGTTTTATTAACTTATATGATAGTAAATATTTACTATAGAAACTAGGACAATATCACAATAATATTCGTATTTCGTAAACGTAAATACCTAGGTAGGTATATTTATTTTAATTTTTTTTGTTAAATTTGCCCCAATGGGGAAGGCAAAGGAAGTAAGTCCATACAGCCAATTCAGTAGTATTTTCTTCTACAGTCTAAAGTTATTTTCCCGAAACTTTTGGCAGCAACTCTTCACAGTTGAAACTTGACGGAACGGAACTTAGGACGCTCTGTGGGAAGTTGTATAGTAAAACGACAACCACTGAGCAATTAATCACTACGTTTTAAGAGTCGGCACTTCCATACTAATTGCTGAAACGATCTATGAAAGCATTTTGTGCAAACCTTCCCAATGCAATGTATGACGCGCTCTTACAAAAGTATTGCAGGGTTGGTAAAGAAGTTCGCGCATAAATCCATAGTTACTTTTACTTCAAGGGAGTGTCGCTGGGCTGACGACAATTTCATCTTATTTCACTGTTTCTACCTGTCCATCACTAATGGATCCCTATTATGATAAATCCACCACATTCACACATTATGAATTTGAGCTATGATTGAGTTGAGATGGAGGAATTGATCAACCTACACGTAGGTATATGCTAAGTTCAACCTATATTCACATAAGAATGAACTAAATTGTGAACTAAATATCCTAAGTACAATTCTACTAAGGAAATGATGAAAAATAAAATAGGCAAAGTGCTATGAGGGAAAGTCACGGCCGCTGCACTTGCATTGAAACTTGGTTTAATAGCTAAAGGTAAGTTAAAGTCGCGCCAGTAACCGCCTTGTTTACACGCGTTGTGTTCAGTGTTTTACTCATTTATCCGCGCAAACTAATTTTATGAACTCCATAAAATCTACAACAAAAGAGTTGTGTCATAGTCATAATGGGAAATTCTGCATCTGTTAAATTAAGCGACAAGCGGAAATGGCAGTAAGTCCTAGTTCATATTTAAATTAATCATAGATTACCTATGATTGTATTAGACAATATAAACTTTTCCTGTTAGTAAGAAATTAATTGTTTTACTGTTTTGCGAGTGCACTAAGAACCTGAGGTACTTACCTAACTAATTTTATAGAGGTAGTTACTACTGAAATAAACAATTAAAAATAATTGCCGTATAAATTAAATATATCTAAGTCTAATTAGCTCGTGCGATGACATAAGTATCGCAGCTTGATTACCGGACCGAACAGTTTCAAATACGAAGGTTGTTGGTAAATAGTTATCTATCACTATCTATAGGTATGGTAAATACTTATCGTACGAAATTCGTGTAAAATAAACTTTAGGCAGGTTACTGAATAACAGGCGATGTAGTGTGGACGTTCGAGTGGCGACTGGCGATACATATAAGCTAGTATAGTATTCTATTTATATAAAATCCTTTGTCCTGAATGACTGATGGATCAACGCACAGCCTAAACCGCTAAACGTAGAGACCTGAAACTTGGAGGGTGTGTTCTTTGTATGACGTAGGCATCCGATAAGAAAGGATTTTTGAAAATTCAACCCCTAAGGGAATGAAAAGGGGTTGAAAAGTTTTCCGCGGGAACATCGAAATTATCGCGGGTGAAACAGCGCGGGACAGCTAGTAGTATTATATTATTATCTGTGCTATAAGTACTTATACAATATTGATAAAAAAATATATAGCTATATTCATTTGATTTTTTAAACTACTGATTTTACATCGAATGTTATGATCTTCGACGGGTATAATCTAATTGTAATCGTCGATATAATCCTCAATCTAATTGATAGCAACAAAGAAATTGAAGATGTGTCTTGGTTACGCAATAAATCTTAATAAAAATGCAAGTTTGTTTGTTTGTAACGCTTTCACGCGTTAACTGCTCCACCGACCATCATGAAATTTTGCAGACACGTTGTTAGGGGTACAGAAAATATAATAATTACGTATAGCAAAACCTACGTTGAGCTTTCTCCATCTCTACCTGAGGATTGTAACAGAAAGTATAATGGCGTAACGAACCTCTACTACAGAAAAACATGTTTTCCTTAACTTAACTAATATTCGTGATAATTCTCGTTCATTTTTACGACACTGATACCCACGTATTACGTGTTTAGGTACTAGGTTTTTTTATTGCTTTTTGAGTCATAGGTAAGAGGAAACCTAAAGTGTTGAACTTGAGAATATGCAGTAACTAAAATATTAGGTATATTAAATACTACAAAAATGATCTCATCTATACTTAAACACAATGCTTATGTTATTTAGTTACCTGTATTACCTACACAAGGAAACTATGACTGCAGGATCTTGAATCGTTGGTGATTTCTTAGATTAAGGAATTCTTTGGTTATATTACCTATGTATCTACCAATTTGTACAGTCTTCTACCAAATATAATTGTTAAACGCTTTAAAAAAGGACGTTCTCATGTATAGATGGGCAATCAACCCGGTTATCCTACTCCTATTATAAATGTGAAAGTGTGGATGTTATGGATGTTTGTTACTCAATCATGCAAAAATGGCTGAACGGATTTGGATGTTTGGCATGCACGTTGTCAGGGGTACAGAGAAGGACATGCACTTTTTATTCCGGAATTCCCGCGTGAAACCGCGGGATAGCTAGTTGGGAATAAATTAGTTAACCCGTTGAGAGCTTGCTGTTTTTGGGTTTAAACCAATAACCGGTTGATTAATGATTGCCCATCTATATTCTCAAGTCCACTCGTTCACACAGATGTACCTAGTTAAAATAAGTTTATTATGTATCTCTCTCTCCCTTTTACATAGGTAGGTATCTACCCATAGTTAAAACTGTTTCTATCCGCGTTAATTTCGGTGTTCCTGCGGGAAATCCGAGATAAAAAGTACCTATGTCCTTCTCTGTACCCCTGACAACGCGTCTCATGCTAAATTTCATGATGATCGGTTGAGCCGTTAAGGCGTAAAGCATAACAAAGCAAAAAACAAACTCACTTTCGCATTTAATAGCAAGGATGACGATGAGTAGGAAGTAGGATACAAGTTTAAGTAATTTAGTTTTGAATATTTTTAACCGTCGAACCTAACTTCACAGATATGTGGTTTATTTCACCGAACGACGCGTGTGTGGTAGGTACTCGTTAGCACAAAAATAGCACTGCCAGTATCTGTGGAAATTGCGCGATTTGCGCGAGTTTCGTCATAATAACTCCCGGCGGTGTGTAACGGACTAGCAATAACTTTGTGGTGAACGAAGATTGTAGGTACCTACCTGTTCCACCACGACAGACAACACAAGAATTTTAGGGTTGTCACTTGGTGCTGTTTGCAAGGGTTTAAGTGAAAACAACTATGCTTAATTTCAGCAATTTGCAATTATTGACAACATTAGTGTACCTACATCCCTAAACAATTTTAGGATTCCTTTGATTAATGAACATCAGTAAAAAAAATTTGTAATTGTTTGAAACTCTAAAAAAAAGCCAGCCGCCATTGCAACAATGCTTAATAAACACTGGTTCTACAGCGAGAGAACATAATTATTTTTAGCTAATGGAACCAATCATAGCACAGATAATATAATACTGTGCTCCGAAGGCTTAATTTGCTTATATTATGGGGAAATCGGAGGCGAAAAGGCGTGTGCGGCCGGGCTAAGTCGGTGAGGCCCGCGCACACCGGAGGCAGTCACTGCGCAACTTGCCACATCACTCACTGTCGGATGAAAGTCATTCGTACCTGCCAGTACTTTTTGTTAGACTTGCGAAATAAAACCTGAGGTCGTTGTTGATTAAAACAAATAAGTTATAATTAAGTACTTTCAGTACTTCGTCAGGGTTTATGTAACTGTAGGTACCTACATTACATAGTCATGGCACGTCAAAAACATTAGTAAATGTTGATCCAAAATAATTTTATTGTTATCCACTCATATAAAAAAAAATCTATACAATTAATTATCTAATTTACTGGTCATAACTCACTCATATTGTCATATTTATAACATCGATTTCACTAAAGTATACCTATAGGTGTATACAGTATAATTATGTAGATTGTAGATATGAGACAGTATTATTTGTTTAATTTTAAATAAAAATAAATATTTAGGCACATAGGTAGTCATTTTTGATAAATTATCTTCAGATAACATTGTTTTCATAACATTTAGCTCACATACTGTTATTATGTAGTAATAAATATTAATTATATACCTACGTTGTGTTTGCTTATGTACGAATAGATATATTACACTAGCTGTCCCCCGCGGTTTCACCCGCGGTAATTTCGGAGTTCCGGTGAAAATTTCGAAATAAAAAATACCCTACCTTATATTATAATAATAGTATAAGAATTTTCAAAATCGGTTCAGTAGATCCTGAGATTACCCCCTACAACGTCACAAACTCACAAAGACTTATAACTCACCCGTTTCAATTGGCTTTGTTTGAATTAACAATAACCCTGAACTAAATGTTTATTTAACTGAAATTAAGAGCCCAAATATTAAGTATCCGTGGAAATCGGTGACGGAACAAACATGAACCTCACATTTTGCACTACAAAATGACCCTCACCTCCGTTTACCCTCCAGTGGTTAAGTTTCCTAAACCTTTCGATAATTTCGTCAATCGTTAAGATATTGTAAAGCTTAAAAGTAAGTAGGTATATCTACCTATAATAACGATTCTGCATCACTTAATGCATGAAATGTACAAAAAAACAATGAAAAAAAACGCCATGTGTTCAGAATTTATTAAAATAAATTATTTAAAATTAGAATTTAGGAAAAATATTGATTGTCTTTCCCCAATAGATAGGAATCGAACTCACGATCTCCATGGTAAAGGAATCTCGATTAGCGATTCGATAAAAAAAAAACTGCAAATTGTAAAGTAATGCATAGTTAGATAAAAACTTGAGCCGTCAGTAGGTTATATGCGACATGCGACGTATTGATAAGTGATAATGAAACCTCGCGCGAGCATGTTACACTGGCATGCGTTTGCGCTTAGGTATATATTATGTCGTGTGATTAAAAAATCAAGATCAAGACAAGGGTGAAAGATCGTATACCTAACTGTATACCAAACGTGAAATAATTAATTTTAGATATGAATAGGTTAGGTATACAAGTTTATTTATTTGAATATGAAATTGAAAAATAAACTATAAACAATAATATGTGGGCGTCCATGTTCTCGGTATTTAGTTTCCAAGATTTTTATAAGCAGTTTTGTAAAGTTCGGTAAAAATTCCGTTCGCGATTTTTATTGATTTATTACTAAATGGCCATTTTTTTTTCAATATATCTTACTCTACAATAATATATAAAAATCTATGTAACAAGCAAGTAGAAGTGTGTTTTTTTATTTGAAAGAAAGAAAGAAAGAAAGAAAAGGCATTTATTTGGACACAGAGACAACACAATTACAATTATTTTATACAAACGTGATTTAACAAAAAAGGTATATAGTTATATATATGACAATATTATGAGAACAAATGGTGTTTGCGCGGTGCGTCCCCATGACCAAAACGGTCACTGCCTCAGCATGTTGCTATGAGTGCGGGCACTCCTAGCGCTGATTTTCAGTCAGGACCGGAGGTTCACAAATATAAGATCATACGTAATATGTCACAGTCTACACGTACACATTCCACTGTTTTTTTTTTGTTACTTACATAATAAACGTACCTACATAATAAATATTCTAAATATATGTATATTCACAGTAGTCTAATATTAGAAACAGCAATGGTAAAGTTATATAATATAGGAAAGTATCAACTTCAAATGTGTGTAAAAAAAAACTCTGCTAGTTTTTGAATATTTTTTCAATCCTATTTATGGCATATTATATATATAACATTTAAATCATAAAATTTATGTAACCAATTATACAAAAAATGGTTTTATAAATATGGTTTTATGGCAATATAACTTAAATTATAAATTTTACCAACATTTTACCGTTTACATTTTACTAGCTGTTCCCCGTGGTTCCCAGGATAAAATATACCTAGATATAAACCTTCCTCATAAATCACTCATCAATTGGTGAAAAACGCATGAAAATCCGTTGCGTAGTTTTAAAGATTTAAGCATACATAAGGACAAACAGCGGAAAGCGACTATAATTTATACTATTTGACGTATTTTAATATGTCAAAAGTTTAAACAAAAATGCAAAAACAACAACTTTTGACGGTATTGTAGGTACTAGGTATTGTATTTATTTTACATTATAAAATATTATATATAAAGTATATTGAGTACATTACATGCCACAATGCAAATCCTAGATAATATCTATGTATTTACTATTTATCCTATTTTACATAATATTCTTCCCTCGATAATTCCTTAATAAAATATCTGAAAACATGTGATTTTTATATCGGCTGGCCTAGTTTGACCTTTGTATACGCATAAACGTGATCATCCATCTAGCATCCTTCAGTCGTCATTGAGTGTTCATTATTGCTCACACGACACGGAAAGTTCAAATGGTGCGAAGCAAAGTTATAATTAATGAAGAACAACATCTTAACTCGCAAAATAATATCAAACCACCAAATATTTCTGTATAAAGCCTTGAGTTACGTCTTTGGTCTACTATTAAAAAATTAAAAAGTGCTAAAATAGCTTAAACAAAAAAAAAGCAATTTAAAAACAATGGAATTTCTATCGCGCAAAGTGAAATCAAATGATCAGATTGACACACGTCAAGTTAATGGCGCGGGTGGGATTAATATCAATAGTCGGTAAGTAAAAACTCTAATCCTATACATGTATTGAATCATTACTGTTATGAAATGGTGTTTTGAATAAAATGTCCTTCAACTAGTTGTATCGATTTGTATAAGGTACCACAAACAACTAATTCATTAAACACAGTTTTCTAACATCTGGCGACTGCCGTAATAGCAGTCTTCCCACCAACGGCACTCAACTGATTGAGTCTCTTTCGCATTACAGCAGCGCGAAGCCAAATCAGCCCAATTCTGTTCACCTAGAGTGTGACGCCAACTTTTAATATTAGTATTTTGTCTCGTCTCTGTTCGGTCTGTAGGTAATAGAATTCTATAGCCTTCAGACGTGTTAAAAGGCAGCTCCCTTTTAATCCAACACAAAGCTAGGTAGTACGCCGAAATCTGTCCAACAATTTGATTTTATTAGAACAATTACTATGGTAAGGGATTTTATCCTGCAAAGATTCTTTCATACGCTCATCTTTTAGCCATCAGTCAAGCGGTCGAAGCCATCATCACTGTCGTCACTAAGCAAAAGAAGAAAGGATACAAATACTTTGTTTCTTCTGTGTGCAGGTTTTTCATGTGACAATATTTTTAATATTATAACCTTCTAAGATACTGTCAGTAGAAAAGCTATGTTTAGATTTTCTTAGAACCTTTTTAGAACTTCAAATAGACGGCAGATAGGTATTCTAATTTTTTTTCCTCTTAGTATTAGTACACAACTTTAAAAGTAATGTTATTAAGACCCGCCTTTTATTATTAATGTATAGAGACAGTTTATCCATGTAAATAAATAATTAGCTCAAATCGGACCTTTGTTTGCAGAACTTAATCGCTCTTCAAATGAAGTGTCCATGCATCCAGAGTGGCAAGGATTGCCCGGCTATTCTGCCGCTTGGGTAGGGCGTAGCTCGAGGTCGTAGCTAGTATAGGAGCGTAGCGGAAAGACGGTTGTTGTAGCTTATGCCTGTAGCTAAGGGCGCATGGCGTAGCACGCATATGATCGTAGACCCAAGGGCCACGTAGCTACGTACCTAATCTTCAAACAGGGCCCTTATTCACTATGACCAACAACATAATATTCCTTGCCCAGAACGCGCGTCCCAAAAACATCATCGCAAGCGCTCCAGAGTCCTAAACATTAGATATTAACGTGAATAAGGGCAGTGAAATTGTTAAGTATTATTTACTAAAGTAACAATGGTTAATCCATTTTCTGTGCCTATTAAAGGATCTGCAGGCTGACAAAGAGAAAAGAACGTCGAACAAGTTTAATTTCGCATATTTAATCGTTTAAATGTACCTACATTGTATTGTACAAACAAATTCCAATAAAAGATAATAGTATTCATATATTTAAAATTTATTAGGACTTATTATATCAAGCTCTAGGTATTGTTAGAATAAAAAAATACCAAATTATTTAGTCCTATATGCATTGCAACTCGCAAGTCACTGACCAATGTTTATCGTTAACCTCAGCACAGATATTATAGTAACCTCAGCAACACAACGGTAGGAAGGTTGACAAGTACATAGTTCTGCAGTGGTTACCTATCGTATCGTATTGTGGTTTCATCGATAAATTCCAACGAAAAAGTTTTTTAAATAGGTACCTATTGTAGGTAAATATACTTGCGTTCACATTATTTCCAACTCTATGACATTAGGAATAACAATATTAAGAGACCCCCCACACTTGGGTCTCTCGAGCGCGAGCGTCGTCGTCGTGCCAGCGTCCGCGCAACCTCGACGCCGCGGAGGTGCCACGCCAGCGCTGTAGGGGGAGCACGAATTATTTCGCTCTCGTCCTTTCGATATCGAGCGTTTTTTTTGTATGAAAAATGAATAACGCAACACCTAACAACAAAAAGGAAACATCATCGTAAACATTGGGATGATCCTCTGTGTAGTTTTCGAGTTCAGGAAAGCGATTATTTCGTATTAGCGTAATTTCGGAGTTCCCGTGGAAATTCCGGGATAAAAAGTAGCCTATGTCCTTCTCTGTACCCTGACATCGTGTATCCAAAATTTCATGATGATCGGTTGAGTCTTTAAGGCGTGAAAGCGTAACAGACAGACAGAAAGACAGAGTTAGTTTCTTATTTATAATATTAGTAGGGATAGGGATTGTATTACAACAGACGAGACGCGTGGGGCGCGAGAGGGCGGGGTGCGCCGGTGTGGACTGTGGAGAGCGGGGCAAGTAGATTACGTTGTGCATGATTGTACTTGTTCGCAAAAAAACTTTGAACTGAACTTTGAAAACGCGCGTACGCGCCACGCGCCAAATATTATATTATGAATCATTTAGACATAGGCTAGTAAAAACGAAAAAAAATAACCTATATTAAAACATATCGATTCGATAGACGATTCTGAGCAAACTATTTTCTAGTTTTCAGTTAATTAATTAACACCTTGTATTATTCTTAAAGCAAGCCGGGTCACGTTCCCACAGAGTTCAAAATACATATTATTATCTACTTACTAAATACCGCCATCTCTTATCTCGTTACCGCAACAGTTCCGTTTTTGTGTCAGTGTGATGTCGCTGAAAATTTTCCCCGTTTTTTTTTCAGGAGCGAAACCGCAATGAGTCCAGCGCCCCCCGCGCAACGAGACAAAACGTTCGGAGCGCTCGCCTCCGGCAAACAGTCGCAACCCACCGCTGGCGGCAAGTGCACGCACGAAACTATGGAGCGCGATCGTATTGGATTTTGGGGCTCCGGCGATGGTCAGTCGACCAGCCGGCTGTCCGGCCTCGACCGACTCAAACACCCCGGCCTCAACAAGGTACATGTCGTTCACATAAATCATTACTTGTCTTGTCAAGTACCTCGACGTTACTCTAACAACTTTAACTGATCGATGACCACACAATATACCTACTTGTAATTTGGTTAGGTCATGGTTGCAAGACACACCGGAAGTATACACGACCTAGTGAAACGACTGCTAGAAATTAATACCTCGTTTACATTCTCTGTAATAACTTTGCTTAATTCACTATTGCAAAAATTTCCTTTTTCCGGTAATCCCAAAAGGCAATATTTGTTTGGAAGTTTGGTCGGCGAGTCGGCGAGTTTGCTGTTGTGATTTCAGCGATGTCGTCGAACTTTGTTCGATGCGTAGTTAGATACCGTTGCGTTGTAGCGATCGTATAATATATTGTGACAGCATTCGCGAAACATTTTATATAGTGAACTTTATTATTAACTAGCTGTCCCCCGCGGGAATTGCAAAATAAACTATATAAACCTTACTCAAGAATCACTCTATTTATTGGTGAAAACCGCATGAAAATCCATTCAGCACTTTTTGAGAGTAAAAATGCTTTGAGGATAACTAATCTAATTATTTGGAAATGATCGCTGGTATTCGTTTTACATGTTTTCTTGTCACTTGTGCACTGAAATGGTTCACCTCATCTCTAATTTTCAGCATTAAGTATTTACCGGTTACAAAAAAGTGTGCTGTTCAAAAGATACTAGGGTACTAAATGTAATTCTATGATATAGAATGTCTTTGGATGGTAGTCAATTAGTCACAATATTTCAGGAAAAACTATTTTTAAATTATTAGCGTTTTGTGCGCTTGTATTCAAACAACTTCTCACATGATAGCATGACAGAATATTAGTTTTAAATACGTATTAGCTGTTCCCCGCGGGTTCACCTGCGATAGTTTCAGAATCCCGCGGGAAATCCAGGATAAAAAGTACCCTATATGTACCCCTGAAAACTTGTATGCAAAATTTCATGATAATCGGATGAGACGTTAAGGCGCGAAAGCTCAACAAACAAACAAACAAACTCACTCTCACATTTAAAACAGTAAGGATAGCCTATATGTATCCAAGATATCTACTAGTTACCTTCAAAGACATTATAAGCATTAAGTTACCTTATATAACAATATTTTACAAACAAGTTATTCACGTTACATAATATCTCGCGGTTCGTTATCAACACCTTTGACGCTGGACTGGTACAATAATTATGACCATTTAATATTTCCGTAAACGTAAGTAGTTGAAATTGTTAGGTAACTACTAGCTGTTCCTCGCGGTTTCACCCGCAGTAATTTCAGGGGATCCCGCAGGAATACCGCGATAAAAAGTAGGTTCCCTATGTCCTTTTTAGTATCCCTGACAATGTAGGTACATATGCAAAATTTCATGAGATTTCACCGGCGTTAAGTTCCCGCGGGAATTTCGAAATAGAAAAAACATGTCCTTCTCTGTAGGTACCTGTGACTGTGTGTATGCAAAATTTCATGAAGATCGATTGAGCCGTTAAGGCGTGAAAGTGTAACAGACAGACAGACAGAGTTATTTTCGCAATTTTGGTAGGGAAGTAGGGACTAATAGCTAAGTAGTCAAAAATCATTATATCTAGGTATTATCTAGGTATAGCAAAACCAACTAGTACCTACCTAAGTAGGGACTCTCCTCTGCTTCAATGAAAACATAGCCTTGCTCGACTACCTATACCTATACTTTGCGTTTAAAATAGTCAAGTCAACTCACCCGTGTAGGCAAATACAATGGAAAGGCCGATAAATCAATAATATTCGAGATCTCAAGTCGACAAGCGAGTTAGTTACCTGCCGTCAGAAACTTGAGACCCGACAAATAAACTTCTTGTTTTGAGAACAAACGCGTGATCGGTAAACCATGATAGACACCCATAAAAAAGAAGATGAGCTATATGAATAGTGCAGAACGAGGATATCTGGATTCTGGACATCTGTCTTTCTCTGTCGATGTAGATGAATTTTAAAAATCAAAATTCTAATTAGTCCGCCAGCTACAAAATAAAAAAGTAATGGACATGGACGTTTTCCTTTTTCAAATTAATGACAATATACATAGATATACGCATTACAGTTTAGGATGGGGGCTTGTGACGTCATTAACTGCTATAAGCCCCCATACAAACTGTACCGGGTAGTGACGTCACGCGAAATTTCAACTCAATGTATTGCCGTTTTTTTTATTACTTACGTAAAAAAAGAAAAATTCGTGATCAATATTTTTTATTATATACAAACCGGACTAAAAATTTTTTTTCAACTAGCCCATTCATCTAAAACGGTTTTAGATACGGCGATTTTGATGAAGTTTGCTATGAGAATTACAACAACACAATAATTAGCAATACTTAAAATATGTTTCCGTACAGTTTATAATAAATCATTTAGTTGCGTAAGTAAGTACCCATAGGTATATAATATTTAAACAGGGTCTGAGTATTATTATCAAGTAATCTATAGGCGAAAAGGTTTATAACTTTGTAAATGCTTTGGAATTAGCTGTACTTATTAGCCTACTTAGGAGAACTTTCAGCTACGCAAAAGTCGTAATTGAAATTTTGTTTAGCTCATTTAGAAAATTCTTAATCTATTATCTAGCCGAATTCTTAGAATAGCATCATGAAATAAATAGAATCTGTTGTGTAGGTAAAATTCGTAATCCGTACCCTTTTACAAATAACGACTAAAATACAAATAAGGAGACCGAATAATAATGACTTGACCGATTTAAAGTAGGTTGTTTGTGAGACAAGAATGTAGGTACCCATCTAATATGTAGATATACACGATAATATGATAGTATATTGTAGATAGATATTCGATATTAATATACATAGGGTTGTTAGATACTCGGACCTATTAAGTTTTTGACTTGACCATATAGGAAGTTCAAAAGCTATATTATGTATGTGTACTTAAAATACATTTAGCGTCAACTTGTCAGTCATTCGATGACAATTAATGTGTAAGTGCCTAGAAGTTTTGATTAATTAACCAAAAGGTAAACGCGGAAAACACGATATGACATGCAGTTTTTTTAAGTAAACCAATATCCTGTTTTGAAAACCATAAAAAATTAAGTATCTTTGACACTAGATATGCCCAAGATCGATTGGTTAGACAGCTCTTGAGTCCTGAAAAAGTCGAGGAATCTTCATCCTCATTTTAAAGAATACTACTTACAGTCGCAATCAAGTCGTTTTAATAATAATAATCCACTTCACAACACACAAATCTACTTGATCCCACACTAAGCTATAAGCTCGTGTCGTGGAAACCAAGCAAACGTGGTATATTATAATGATTACTTAATTAGTTCAATGAACGTCTCTTACGTCTCTGTGTGGTAGTTTTGTTTTTAAAATCTTTACTTAAAATTAAGTAATCATTAAAACGTTTAATTGGTTAAAATGAGGATAAGAATGGTTTGTCACCATGACCTCATCAAAAACAGTTACCTATTTTATTCATTTTCCTTGAATAATGCATACTGGTTTATACTTTTTACACGTCATACCTTTTTTACCTACATATTTTGATATGTCTGTTACCTTAAACAAATTTATCCTACTAATATTATAAATGTGTAAGTGTGGATGTTTGGAAGTTTAGGTGTTTGGATGTTTGTTACCCAATCACGCAAAAATGACTCAACGGATTTGGATGAAATTTGGCATACACGTTGTCAGTACCCCAGAGAAGGACATAGGGTACTTTTATCCCGCGGGAACTCCGAAATTACCGCGGGTGAAACCGCGAGGCACAACTAGTAGTTATTAAAAATGGTTTTAGTTTAGTCAGCCGTTAGGTTTTTCGAAGAGGGTTTGAAGTTATAATAAGATCACTATAGTGGTGATTTTCCTCGGGTACAAAATAGATCACTTTTTGGAGATTTTTGACCCCCCTCCACCCATATAACGCGCTGTGAGTTGTGACGTTTTTCTCTACCACCTGTTCGCCCCTAGTAAAACGTTTCGTAACCACCAAGTGACCATTTTTACCCAAAAGTCATAATTCATTCACTGTTTGTGAAACGATGAAATCGGAAAACGAACTTACCTATTAATAACTCGGAAAGGTTAATTGGGAGATATGTTTTTTTTCAATCAGCGAACATATTGGAAGTTTTGTCACTTTCAGTATAATATAGGTACCTATCTCTCAAATTTTCTTTATTTATCCAAATCAGGCAGAGGCGTGAGAATCAGGCCCTTAATTTCTACTAAACTATTCAAATCGAAATTCATTGTCACTGCAGAGTGTACTCTGTAGGTATTCTACTGATTACTAAACGATTTATTGTAATTTCGGATTAGGGAGGTCGTCGCCCAGATTATGTTCTATCATGCAGTTCCCTCCAGGCGCCGGCGCGTTGATAGGCACTTGATAGATGATGCTAATGCCGGGATTAAGGTTGTCATGGTAACGCGATTACTCGCTATCAGCGTCACCGTTAATCTGGCCACTCCGTGTTTGAGTCAGTTGGCAGTGTTAGCGGCGAACGCTAATTGTTTTTGTTATACTTGTGATTCGGTAGCATGTGAGACGATTTAGAATTAAGCGGAAGTGTATGGTGGATGTTTAGTTTACTTGATGCAAAAAATCTAGTGTTTAAGATTAAGATCGATTTTGAAAGCATCTTTGTCTCTGATTTTTGTTTTCTAGATTTTATTCGTCTACTGTACTCCTAATACCTCACTTTCATGCATACTCACCCATTAATATTCTTAGTTTATGGGGTTTTATGGTGTGACTTAAGTTGTATTCAGCTGATGCTCCCTTAAATCTCGTTTCAAAATAAAACATCGATTGCCACGTGCTGTCCACACTAGCAGTTCTGTCGTATGTCTGTCTGTCGACCTCGCATTAGCTATACCATATTGTTGGCAAATATGATACCAACCTTGAGTCAGTAAAATAAATGACACCAAGTATCTAATATGAAATATAGTGACGCTGAGCCTTTCTGAGCCGATAATAACTTAGTAACAACGATTACAACTTAGTTATTCTTCTGAGGTTACAACAGATTTGGTTTCTATATCTTTTTAACTTGTATGTATCTTTGAGATCTCTTAAATCAGATATTTATTTTAATACTATTAACATTATTTACGTAATTTATAAGGCTTTGTAACCTACTATCTAATATAATGTACGTGTATACTATCAAGAAGTTTATTAATTCAGTTGGCTAAAATTTCTAGCCTAAAATTCACTGAGGAAACGTACTACCTCTAACGGGCAAGAAGTTCAATTATTATTGCTAAATATATAAACATCTTTACTAAGCAGGTATTTAGGTTTTCTAATTAGGTACATAGTCCAGTTACAATGAGGAATTTACGTCTTTTGCACAGTGACTTTCGCAAATCCTCATTTTCTGAAATTAAATCACTTCATTACAGAACTTAAATCATAATATGCACAGAATATTTTAAAAATTTACATAATTAATCTTTTGCGACTTTAATAACTTTATCACTTTTCATACTTTATGCTTAACTAGTTATTCTCTGCGGTTTTATGCAATTAATGATATTCTCACAGGAACTCTTTCGAACGTCGAACGAGTAGCATAAATTAAAAATTAATTAAGGAATGAAAATTGTTTGTGATTGTAACTCTCGGTTGTCTATCGATATTTATATTGTGTCATCTGATCGTTCAACTTATGCCGTAAGGAAGGAGGCAATACCAATTTACCAAAGAATTTGTAATTAGCTAACGCATAAGGAAAAAATTAAAAGCTTAAGACCTCTTTATGAAGTTTGTTTGTTTGCCCAAATTTTTTTTCATATTTATGTTTAACTAGAGGCATCCATGGAAACATTAGTTAAGCATTAACCTCCACAGCTACATTATCTTTTTTGAATTTAAATAAGTATAATGCATTTTAAAGTTACAAATAGTTCCATTCTTCTAATTCTAGTCTTATAATATTTTAGCTAGTCTTTCGATATTATAAAGAGGTAAAGTAGGTGTAGTTTGGGTGTAGTACCTAGGGGATAATCTCTGGAACTGCTGAACCGATAGGAAGCTACAGGATCCCTGAGCGACACTGTGATATATAATACTTTTATTCTGATACAATGGATAGTTTCTCAGGGAGTTCCAAAATTGACGCAGGTGATACCGCCGAGGGAATCAGCTAGTCTTAAAAGAAATAAAATTCGTAGCACAATTTTGGCGTAAAACTAGAATATCCCGGAAGTAGCACAAAATTGTCCACAAGGCCCAAAGTATTTCGTTTGTTAACTAGGTATTGATTTGTAGTGGTGCCGCTATCGGTTATGTTAGCTTGTCTAATTGAATACAAATCTCTACTCGGTTTGGTCAAAAATCAACAAATTTAATAAAGAAGAATCGTTACAAAAAATCCCAATAATCCCAACAAAAAATACGAATTCGCATTTATAACATAGTTACCTAGCATAACATTAATGTGAGAAAATCACTTCACAGCAGCTGGAAGCACTGAAGCGATTTACATACCTATTACTATATACGCAAATACGTATATACGTACTGTGAAGGGTGTATTTTACACAACTCTTTCATTATGATTAAAACTAAGAAAACATAAAAGTAACTCTTATCCAGATCGTCTTTGAGTCCAAATCTCTCCTGATTATTATTAGTGAAAAAATTATCTATAAATAAATGTTACTGTACTCAGTTATGATGCAGAGTAAATACGCAGAGGCCAGAGCCATATTATGGTACAGACTACCGAGGTAGAAGGTAGAAATAGCTATGCTCGCGACTTACTCATGCCGTTTTAGATTTTCCCACGGGAATCAGATATTTTCCTGCCATCACAGGTCTCAAGGCAGTTTAGGGTAGGTACTAACATCCTCTCGAATTCTTGACTTTAATTATCAAATTCCACCTATCTATATCTATACTTATAATAAAACTGTAGAGAGGTCAATTCTGTAGGTACATTAAAATATATACATATTTTCAAAATTAATATTGGAGGACGAATGGTGATCAATACAGCTAGTATAAAATTAGTGGCTCGATTTTTCTAGATTTCCTTTACAAATTTTCTTTTTACAACCCGATTAGTTCCGGTTTTATTTATTTATTTATGTTTAGACAACAAACAGTCATATACAATACATCTTATTTTTACAATATTTCGTATTAGTATATTTTTATGTATTTTTACGTACCTAAGTATTTGATTGAGTGAAGTAGGTAATCCATTTGATGAAAATTTATAGAATTGGAACAGGATTTTGAGTATTGTGTCGTATCGCACATGTGATAAGGTTTCTTATAGAGTGAAGTGCAATTTTGGGTATGGATCGTGATTGGTGGCAACTCACACCGCGCCGGGAGATGTACGCGGTGCCGGAGTGCCTCGCATCCGTCGACTCGAGGGTTTGTTGAAAAGAACCTCGTTTAATTAAGATAATATTAATTACAAAGCCTAGTCTGGTTTATGAATATATTCATTTATATGGTCGCGTGTTTTAGTCGCTTTGGCACAAGCCCCAGGGCTCTATGAATGATTAAGTATTGCCCCTTAAATTATTTGTTAGTATGCAAAGGTTTTCGTTTATTATTTTGGATAGGCGAATGATTTTCAAAGTTTATCACGGACAGAAGACCAGAATGTGTTTATCTTTATACTTGCAATTAGATACCTATGTATATTTTGTTAAGTATATTTATTTTGGTTATTGTATAATTTGATCAAAAGTAAAAATATGATACTTCTGTAGTCGAAATAATTTTAAAGAAATGCATAAAATGATTTCAGACTTATCTTTTTTTTAATAGGCTTTACGGCAAAGCTATTATAATATGACCCATGCATAGTTTACTTATTTATATATACAACGTGTTAATGAATTAACTGAAAACCTGATACACCCCATTTAAAAAAATTAAAAATAATATGATTAAAATATATTTTAGGTCGAAAATATTTATACTTTAAAAGTTATTGAACATTAGTTTGGAGTTGACCTATCTACGAAATTCCAAGCGCCACGCCCGCGCCTACCGGGTCGATTTTTTTTTGTGCGGGCGGCGTACGCGCCCAATATTGTATTATAAATAATTTAGACATGGGCTAGTAAAAATGAAAAAATATAACCTATATTAAAACATAGTGCGATCGATTCGCTAGTTGATTCTGAGCAAACTACTTTCTAGTTTTCAGTTAATTCATTAACACGTTGTATATTCAAAGAAATTTCCAGGAAATCACGAAATTTTTACCTTTGAAACCGTTCCCTTTAATCGACGTTCGGGTTGGCGCAGTGATCACCCGCTCCGCTAATGAGTAGGTTGCTGGTTCGATTCCCGGTGGGATGGGTTGTGCTAGGGATCAATCAAGTAGATCTGTATGTTGTGAAGTGTTGTTATTATTCTTATTTTTTTTATGTACCTATAGTGTTCTATACGTGGAAGACGCAGCGCTTACGGTCTACACGTTGTCTCCACTGTATAGTTTTTAGTTTAAGTTTAGTGGTTTATATATTAAATAAATAGTGTATAGTGTTTAAAGTATTAATATATACTTATACATAACTTATACATAATGCGGTAATAACAAAAAAAGGAAGAGTATTCTTATTTGTGTCGTTTTATAGTGAGTGTAGAGAGTGGGTGTATAGTAGTGTTTATATTTAAACTTATTACTTATGAAATATTATACATAATAGTAGCTTATTAATTTATTTATTTATTCTTTATTGCACAGTAAGTACAAATGGCGAACTTAATGCCTTACTTAATTCTAGTTAGCTTATAGTTAATTATCTTATTTTAATGAGTTACCGAAGATGCCCGCCTCCGGGGGCGGCCGGCCCCAGTGACTTTCGTCTCCAGGTACAGCCGTCCCCAGGGACGGGGGTCCCAATCAGTGATGAGACATCAATAAGTGATGAAAGTGACTAAGTGAGAGTGACTAAATGTTACGAAAGTTGTTATAGGGGACAAGAGTCGCGGGCCAGTGACATATACAGCGCACATTTTGGTGTTATGGTGGTCAATTACCAAAGTGTCGAGAGTGACAAGATAGTAATATGAGGATGAGAAATGATATAAATGATATGTGAGCCGCAGAGATCACTATCCCGCAACATACATGTTATTTGAATGTAGATTTAATATACATAGTATATATTTAACTTAGTTTAAATTTACCTTAAGGTTTGTTATGATTATTATGATATGATATGATATTATGCTAGTTCTGACTTACACTTGTGAGTTAGATTGTTATCTTATGGTTAGTACTTAATTATTAGTGATTAGTAAAGTAAAAATGGTTTTTTTTTTAATGACCATTGATATACAACACGTAACACATAAAACATATATATACTGTACAAAAGAAAAACAATTCTACAACTCAACAAATCAACCTCTGCCAAGATCAAATTCAAACCCTGATAGTGGCGTTAGTGGAGTTATTCTCCCAATAATTTCCTTACTTAATTATAATTAGTTAGTAGGTACCAGTTATTTACAGAGATGTGCAACACCTGTCCTCGCGACCCAGGCCGCAGCAACATTTGTCCCCGCAACCCAGGTCGCAGCAACATTTGTCCCGGCAACATTTGTCCCAGCAACATTTGTCCCAGCAACATTTGTCCCAGCAACATTTGTCCCAGCAACATCCGTCCCCGCAACTCCAGTCACGGCAACACTTGTCCCCGAGACAAGACTCCCCCAAAATACCCAATGCAAGTACTTAAAATTAACCATCCAATAAAGTATCCTATCTTACAGTCATATTACATATCTATGTTTATGTACATGTCCTATCTGTGCAACAAGACACATCTGTGCAACACAGGTGACTAAGTATACAAACTTTCTCCGACCCCAGCGAGTAATACCGACGCAACGAAAGAGAGAATGGGCAACGGTGATAGTAGCAATCCACCCGAGATTCACGTGCCCATTTATGTGCCAAGAAGTAGCTAGGTCAGTCTGTGGCAGTATCAGAGGACGCACTGGTTCTCGCTTTTTTGCTCCTTCTGTCAGTCCTACCCATCCTCCCCCCCCTCCCGGTCTCCCACTGGCGGTCAATAACACCAAGAAACTCCCTATTTACATTAGATACCCCTACTAGTGCACTAGTGGGTGGGATATTTTCAGCGGGACAACTCGGCAGGGCTCCGCGTGTAGTGCGCACATAAAATAGCTTTGGATAATCGATGTGTTCTCTGAGTTTTCCGGCCATGTACTCCGGATGCTTCACCTTGTAGTGACGGCATATATTTCGGCTTGCAAAGTACATCCCACATAAAACACACTGGTAGCCGCTCTTGCCTTTTCCTGGAGCAGCCGGTGGACATGAGCTGCATTTATCTGAAAGTAGATTGGATCGTCCTTGTAGGTGGCTGGGTTACCTTCTTTCATACCGATTAGGGTCAAACGAGAAACGCGTTCGGTTCGCAAGTTTACCCACAGATAATAGTTTATCGCTGTTTATCGCGTAGGTACGTTCGCAGCCAGTTGGTGACCGTTCACAAGGCTTGCCGCTGGGCGCGGTCACCTTGGGCGCGTCACGCGGTGTCACGGCGACACCTTACCGCGGTCACCAGTAATGAGAGTACAGGGTGAAAAATTGACGTATAGTTCCGGATTTAGAAAGAAATAAGTACCTACCCATAAAAATTTACTGTCGTTCGATTCTAACACGCTTTTATTAACTTCATTTGTAACAAACAAATAATATAGTTTATAAAATCTAAAAAGTCTATTTTATGTAACGTACTTTCAATTGTCGTATAAAAGTTAAACTTTGTATGTACTATTTTATGTAGTTTGAATGACTTAATGAAACTATAATCAATTTGGTATCCTTAGATCTTAAGTTGATAATAATTATGGTGATAGAGCAGGAGGTGGATAGTGGAACTCATCAGTGGCTATTAGTGAACAAAATGTGTTTTTCTTATATATTTTTTATTTTATTAAAATCGCATTTTGAATTTTGAAGCTAATTCTAAGATTTAGTGTTATCTCGCGACGTACTCGTATATAGGTTCCTAGAGTTTAAATCGACTTTTCGCATGCCAAAAAGTAACCTATGATTCGGTTGCGATAAGCGCTAAGAGAGCAATAAGATCCTGTCTAAGGTCAGTGAGATAGTAGTAGCAGGTACCACAAAGTTGTATGGTATCTACACTTAGGTTGGTTCTAGATTACTTTATAATTTTATATCGCCTCTGTATTTTTAAACAATATTGAGGTCATTGTTATATAGAGATTTTTTTAACTGCATTTTTTATCTGCTCATACTTAAACTCTTGCCTACTCTAAAAGCGCGGTCGACTTCAGATTTAATTGATGCCTTCGAGTAACCTTTTCTCAACCTCAAGTCAATGTTGATATAAACGTTGTAACATTTCGTATAATTATTCGTGTGGATGATATATACAGCCCGTATATAGGATACTTATTCGCGTTCCTCAATAGCCTTAAAAAATAGACTTTCAATCGAAATGGATTGGATAGTAAATTCGATGGAAGCTATAATTGTATACAAATTTAAATCAATATTATTCAGCCATATTGACGTCAGCCGTATCTCCAACTAGGAGTATCTATATATGATATACTTATATGGTGCATTTCATGTTTTTTATCAAACTGTATGTCATGTTACATATTTTGTTATCAGTAATCTGTATGACCAGAAATAGTCTGCTTCGGTCGCCCTTGACAAATAAATGTCACTACGTTGCGATCGTTACGTAGATACTAAGGCCACAGCTGACTGTCCATATTATGGTGGACGAGTCAAACATAATCCTACTAATATTATAAATGTGAAAGTGGATGTGAAAGTGGAGTTGTCAGGGGTAGAGGAGAAGGACATAGGGTACTTTTTATCCCGGAATTCCCGCGGGAACTCCGAAATTACCGCGGGTGAAGTAGCGGGGCACAGCTAGTATAGTATAAAGTTTCTGTTCCTTTACAGGGCATGGCATTCACGATAGAGGAACGACAGACCCTGGGCATCCATGGTCTGCTGCCGGCGAGAGTCAAGAGCCAGGAAGAGCAGGTGCAGCTGTGCAAGCTCTCCATACAAAGATACGAAGATCCACTCAACAAATACATTTATCTCATGGGACTACTGGTAAGAGAAAACATCTTTACTCGACAAATACTTATTTATAATTATTGATTGGTTCGAATTGGTAAAATTGGTGAAAATGGTATTGTACCTGTTGGCAAACCTAATAAATAAAATAAAATAAATAAAATAATTATTATTATCGTACAAAGTTGAGAATGCACCATAACTTGCGGATAATGGTGTTGGTGGCACAGTCGCCACATTTGTAAATGAATATTGCTTGCTCGATGGCGAATTTTATCTAACTACGTCACATACCTTTATTAGATGTACGATGATGAGTTATCTTCAGTTTTGTTAGGCTTGTCTGTTCACAGATTTCATCTTCTGTGCTGTCTTTGGCAAGATCACCTTATTTTTTTCCTTCGCAATCGTTTTTCAACTGTCTTTCCTTTTTTTAGGACAGGAACGAGCACCTGTTCTACCGGTTCGTAGGTGAGAACGTGGCAGAAATGATGCCCATTGTCTACACACCAACAGTGGGGCTCGCCTGCCAGAAGTACGGGCTGGTGTACCGGCGCCCGCGCGGCCTGTTCATCACCATAAACGACCAGGGGCATGTTTACGACATACTGAAAAATTGGTAAGTTGGCGCTGGCGCGCTAATATTAACTGCGCGATCCGTAATAGGTTACCTTCTAAAGAAGCTGCCCTCAATAAAGGTCCAAATACATTAGCCTCTGTTTGCTCACAGACGAAGAGAACTGAAGACAATCAAGGTTTTACGACTGACTAAGAATACTTATTTATTTATTTATTCATTGCTTACTAAGTGTACAGAGTAAGATCTTAAATATGAAACCTTTTACTGGTGGTGGTTGCAACTATACTTATTTATAACATTATTATTTTGTTGTCACATTTAATAAATCATATAATTAACTCAAAATTAAAATATAAAAATGTCAAGATCAATAGATATATTTTAGGCATATCATCTTCAACGAGAACCGTCTTCCTGGTAATAAAAATAGGGTTCTTTCTCAGATATAGTTGAAGGTTATCAAGGGAATCAGATCAGTGCAGGTCTGCTACTAGGGTTTATGAACTTTTTCACTTCAAATTAACTTTCTGAGAAAACATTGCACGGGTTGGTGGTACCGTATTCAATGAATCCTCTGTGATGCGTCCTCCTCTAGGCCCGAGACGGACGTGCGCGCTATAGTGGTGACGGATGGCGAGCGCATCCTCGGGCTGGGCGACCTCGGCGCCTGCGGCATGGGCATCCCGGTGGGCAAGCTGGCGCTGTACACCGCGCTCGCGGGCATCAAGCCTCACCAGTGCCTGCCCATCACGCTAGGTGGGCGTCCCATTTCGTAACCGCTGACTTATGAGGTGGGCAATCAACCCGATGCTTGGGATTAAACCCAATAAAAGCCTGCCATTTTCGAAACCCGATAAAAGACCGTATATACCGCTGACCCATTGCCAGCACTGTAGGTGGTAAGGTAACTGACTGCTATACCGGATGTCGCGGGTTCGATCCCCGTATCAGGGTTAAACAACATTAACCGAATTGTTCATCTCGCATTTGAGATGCTCAAATTTAGGCAGAGGTATAACATTTGAAAATATAAATTAGAAGCATAACAAATTAAAAAAGTATTGGGATTCAGACATAGAGACTGTAGGCTCTGTAGGTCAATAAAAAATTACCGTAAGTATAGTAAAAGCAAGTATCGGAAGTAGGTAAATAACTGCACAGTCAGGAGTGAGCAGTAAAAATATATAAACTCTTCGTCAGTCTTTGAACTTTGTCACTATTGCGATAAGATTCAATATCTTTGCTGACTGTACCTACGTATCTCACGGACATGTCAAGACGTGGGCACGAACAACAAGACGATGCTGGAGGACCCGCTGTACATCGGGCTGCGGCAGCACCGCACCCGCGGGCCGCAGTACGACGAGTTCGTCGACGAGTTCATGGACGCGGTGGTGCGCCGCTTCGGGCAGAACTGCCTCATACAGTTCGAGGACTTCGGCAACGCGAACGCTTTCAGGCTGCTCGAGAAGTACCGCGGCAAGTGAGTGCATTCAAGCATATTACCAAAGAATTCAGAGAATATACTATAAAGAAGAGAGAGAGACTATATAATAGACTATATAAATTCTTGACATGTACCTATTATTTAAATTGACATACCTATTGTTTCTATTTATATTTCAATTTTAATGACGATCCCTTTGACGAATAACACTGTGTATATTATGTATATACTGTTAATGATGTTAAAGCGAAATAAATAAATCTAATCTAATCTATTTATAATAATAACTATTATACATGCTCTGACGGCCGCACTCAGAGTCGTTTTAATGATTACTTAATTTCAGAGCAATCAGAGACGTTCAATAAATTAATGTTAATTGACCATTTAACTAAGTTTAACTTAATTGGGTATTCTCCAAGGTATGAATATCAAAATTCTAATTAGTCCGTCAGTTAGAAAATAAAAAAATAATAGACACGTATTTTTTGGTTTTTCAATTTAATGAAAATGAACATAGATAAAGCGCATTAAAGTTTAGGGTGGGGGGCTCGTGACGTCAATATTCATTATAAGCGCCATACAAACCGCACCGAATTGTGACGTCACGCGAAATTTCAACTCAATGTATCTCTGTTATTTTTTGAGTACGTAAAAAAAGAAAAAATACGTGTAAAAAAAATTTTTTTGTCAAGTAGCCAATTAGCTGGAAGTTTTGTTTTAAAAATCGTTACTTAAAATTAAATAAGCATAACGACCCTTTCTGCGCAGTAGGTCACCATGCCTACCCGCAAATGCCTGAGTGCCCCCCCCCCCCCCCCCCCCCCCCCGCAGATACTGCACGTTCAACGACGACATCCAGGGCACGGCGGCGGTGGCGGTGGCGGGCGTGCTGGCCAGCCTGCGGCTCACCGGCAAGCGGCTCTCCGAGAACGTGTTCCTCTTCCAGGGCGCCGGGGAGGTGAGTGCCGCGCGCGTGCGCGTCCCTCACTCGTTCGGCTACTCGCGGGTGTAGATATGTTAGCGACTTTTTACCCTGGATTTTTCGCGGAAACTCTGAAATTAACGCGGGAACTCCGAAATTTTTAGCGACGTCATGTGCCTCACTTAGATTTTCGCTATCGTCGTACTGAATAGTTAAGAGATTTATTAGAACTGTTTTAGTTTGTAAGATAGTTAGTCCCCATCGTACTCGCTACCCCGTCTTACCCCTCTTTCCCCTACATTGTAAAGAGGAGACTATATGCCACTCGTTATGATATCCTACCTCATTTCTATTTATTTTATTTTTTTAAAACTGTTGTATTTTGTATTCCAGTCATTCCTAATAATTATTAATTATTCATTCATAATAATTATGGATTTTATATTTTAACTTTGAAAAAAGGAATGACAGAAATACAAAATACAGCAGTTTTTAAAAAGAAAAGAAATAGAAATGAGGCAGGATATCATAACGAGTGACATATAGCCGACTCATTGAAACATTTATGACTTCTCATGCATAGTGAGTGTGTGCACTTGCCCCGCCGCAGGCGTCGCTCGGCATCGCGGAGCTGTGCGTGATGGCGATGCGCGCGGAGGGCGCGGACGAGGCGGAGGCGCGCGCCCGCGTCTGGATGGTGGACTCCAAGGGGCTCATCGTGAAGGAGCGGCCCGAGGGCGGGCTCAACGAGCACAAGGCCAAGTTCGCGCGGGACCACGCGCCCGTGCGCACGCTCGCTGAGGTCGTCGACATCGCCAAGCCCTCCGTGCTTATTGGTGAGCGAACGGCAATCGTGTACTGGCCTGAAATAAATAATTGTTTTGTTTACGAAGATAAAATGCGTTTGCTTCCATGAACAATTAAATTTAAAAAAAGAGTAACGATATAGAGTTGGAAGGAGAGTTCCTGTTTAGTGTTATATTCTATAGTTTCAAATATTTAAAAAAATAACGTTTATTTTTCACGTAATTGTTCATAAAAGGTTCGTGCAAACTGAATGTGCAAGTTAGTTTCTTTGTATTGCCATCTAAGGAAAATAGAAGTACCAAAAGGTACCAGTGGTTTCTTACGAACGCTTGCTATAGTTTTGAATACCTGCGTATCTCGAATAAATCATGGATAAAATTGATTGTCGGTAGGCGCGGCGGCCATCGGCGGCGCCTTCACGCCGGACATCCTGCGCAAGATGGCGTCGTTCAATGACAAGCCGGTCATCTTCGCGCTCTCCAACCCCACCAGCAAGGCAGAGTGTACTGCCGAGGAAGCCTATTCACTCACAGATGTAAGTTTATCCCTCTGATATATAAATCATTGCTTAATTGTTTGAAAATCTAAAGTTAAGATTATTAACATTAAGATCGACTTCGACAGACTTATAAGTTTTTTTTTTCACTTTTACTATCCCCTATGTGTCTACTTACCTACATGACGGACCAAAAACTGAAATGTAGTCAAATAGGCTATTAAAATGTTGGTGCCCCGGTGGTCCAGGACCGCGCGATCTTCGCGTCGGGCTCCCCGTTCCCCGAGTACCGCACCAAGGACGGGCGCACGCTGCGCCCCGGACAGGGCAACAACTCGTACATCTTCCCCGGCCTGGCGCTCGGCATCCTCTGCGCCGGCATCATCGACATCACCGACGACTTCATGCTGCTCGCCGCGCAGGTTCGCTCACACTCTAAGCTAAGATATTGCTCTAAAAGCCTAGAACAGTATCTAAGTACGTCTATCATTAGTGCAACAAATTAAAAATAATTATGTCACGTAGTGGTAAAGGAAGGGGACGGGGGGACGTAGTGACTAGCTCTTGCGGTGAGTTGTTATTTTTTTTTTCAATTAAAGACAGTGTGATACGAGTATTCAATTATATTTATTTATTTATAATAAGGCACAAGCAAAATGAGGTAAGCGGTGCTTATTATAAATTTCAGAATGGAGTGATAGAAAATTAAAAAATTGAATTTAAAATAAAGAACACAAAAAAAGTTATACTTATTCAATAAAAAAAGTTCATACTTAGGAGAATTACGAATTGGATAACGCCGGCTTATTACAAAAAGATTATATTATCTACGCCATGACGGATCATAGCACGATTAAAAAGTCGTTGAGACGCGGGAAATCGGGAGTGGATGCCAAGAGAAGAATAAAAAAAAAATTTGTGAACTCCAGTTCCAATCGTAAATAGTATCATCACATTCGCAGGCGTTAGCTGAAATAGTATCCGAGGAGGACCTGAGCTACGGCAGCCTGTACCCGCCTCTAGCCGACATCCAGGACTGCTCCGTGAAGATCGCCAAAAAGATCGTCGAACACGCTTACGAGACTGGTAAATCTATCGATTTCTTTGTTGGCTGTTTCAATCGCATGAATTTCAAGACTGGGAGACTTAAAAGTATCCTAGTCACTCAGGGAGTATAGTGCAATAGGCTAGTTTCCTGGGTAAAAAAATCAAAATTCTATTTAGTCCGTCAGTTAGATAATAAAAAAATAAAAGACACGTATTTTTTGCTTTTTTAAAATAATGGAAATATGCATAGATAAAGCGCATTAAAGTTTAGGGTGGGGGACTCGTGACATCACAGCTCGCTATAACGTGCGAACAAACTGTAGCGAGGCGTGACGTCATGTGAAATTTCGACTTGATATATCTCCGTTATTTTTTGGTTACATTAAAAATAAAAAAATACGTGTCCAATATTTTTTAATAATCTACAAAACGGACTAAAAAAATTTAGGAAACTAGCCTATTCCCTATTTTGTTTGCAAAGGTGATGTCAGCCTGTTAAACCGTAATATTTTGTTAATGTTGCTTACACTAGTTAACTCTTGGTGAAAGATGTACTATTATCTTGTCAATAAAGAACCTTTTAAAAAAAAAAACAAATATTCCCTATCACTGAATGTAAATTTTTAGAATAGGTTCAGACTTCAGTTACAGAAATAAGTCCCTGCAGCCAAACTTCTCTTTATAACCAGCGATAGAGAGCCATGGGTTGAAAACTTTATTCAAAATACCCAAAACTTGTTAGGGCAATCAACCGGGTTTCAGCCTGGTGCTTGAGTATTGAAACCCGATAAACGTCCAGAAAATTGAGTGTTTAGCCCAAGCACCGGGTTTAAACCCGGTCGATTGCCCATCTATAAGAACAACAAGTTAAAGTTCAAGTAGTAAGGTCGACTTTCCATTATCCTATATAATTTTCACGTTTGAAGTACTTTTCTTTTCAAACGAATTATATCATAACATGTTAACCCACAAAAATAAGTTATTGATACAGAACTATTTATTGAGAGTTAGAAAGCTTTTTTATTATGTGTTTACTTTATTACATTGTTTAAATATGTAACAAAATGTTGAACATAAATTTTTTTTTCCACAAAATGGCGATACAATTTTAAAACACGATTCATTTATTATCTTATTCTTATTAGCTTATCTGTGTCCATTTTTAGTATTATTAGTCCACACATTAAGCTCGGTGACGCTAGTTTGACCCTTGTGAGGGCTTTAAACCACTTGATGGTTCTCAATAATTATATTGTAAACGTGTCGCGCAGGCAAGGCGTCGGTGAAGCCGCAGCCGCTGGACGCGGAGGCGTTCATCCGCGCGCAGATGTACTCGGTGCGGTACGCGCCCGCCGCGCCGCCCGTGTACGCGTGGCCCGACCGAGCGCCCACCAGCGAACAAGTCTAGTGACACCACTGCACACAACTACACCGCACCGCACCACCCTCACCCTCTCCCCTCCATCACACACACAAACACACACACACACACACACACGAACACTACTCGCTCAATATTTATCGTGATCCATATTGATGGATCGAAGACAGTCTAGACGTTCAATAGTATCGCATCCACAGAACAGAAAGTAACAGACAGAAGGGACATCAACTTAGAGTATGAAACAGATGAAAACCAGTGTCGCCGGGTGATTTTCGCACACAAAACTATTCATCACGCACTTGAACATTCATTAACGTAAAGAAATGTATTTAACGCTTTATGGTTATGTTTTTACTAAGTCATTGTTTTCATAATACAGTTTTGGGAATATTGTGGTAATTTTATTTGGGATGGCAGCAAAAGAAGTTTTGGGCAAGTTAGAGCATTTGCTCTAACTTCCTTTGCAGCGTTAGCGCGCCTGCCCCGCCTACATGCCCTCTCTATAGTTTATGGACGCATATTATTATAGTAGGTATATATGCTAGTAATGATTTCTTAGCGATTGGGTATCAAAGGTGATTAAATTGACGATGGTTGATGAAGAATTAGGTTAATATAAGGCCTTGATCACCGCGAACTATTAGAATGAAGATCTAAAACGAGATGCTGGATTTCAGAAAACCCAGAAATAATGCGATGAGATCCTTGAAAATGTAGACGATTACCTACGTGGATCACGATAAAAATATTGAGTGTAATGTTAGCTCAATCGGAGCCAACACGGCGTGGGTGCTAGACAATTAGGTCAACTAGTTTGTTAAGCAAACATGTGTAGATTGAAGACATTAAATAGCGATACAACACTTGTGAGACGAAAACAGTGGCAGCTGCGGATTAAAAACACAATACATTCTCAGATTCCCCGCTTTGATGTTGCGTTTGTCTCATAAGACCCACGACGGGGTTCAGTGATTCGGTGGTTACAAATTTTCTAAATAAAATGTGATTGGCTCGCTTTTAACTTTTACCTTCTTGAATTGAGACAATAATCATTTTATCGCATTTGTACGTTCATCGGATTGACAAACTAGTTCGCCTAGTTGTGGAATTAATTTGGCCCAAGGCCAAGTCTCCTATTTCCAAGAGAAGAATCTAGTGCGTAAATAGCACACTCTTCACACTTACATCAACATCTATAATATACCAAATCCTTATGTCTATATCTCTTTCTGCTCTTGTGTGTATCTCTCTATATACATAGGTTATATACATTTCCGCGGTAATTTCGCGAATGGGGAATGCCTCCGGCCAACGTGCCGTTCTATATATATCTCTGGTTTAAGTAACAAGGTCCCAGATTCTCTTCAGAGAAACAAGGCTGTGGATGACATTTGATTATGTCATCGCTAACCGTCCTTACCCTTGTGTGATCAACTCTCAACACGAGCTATTCCATTGATATAGAAAAAAAAAAACAAATATCTAATTCAAACGCTCATTTGAATAATTTTGTTAAATAACTGCTTTTATATTGGAACTTGTGTGTGAATTAATTTTTTATATGTAAATGCAACTTTTAAAATCAAGATTTGAGTCTGAGTGGAAATGACATTTTAAGTATTTTTTTTATATCAATGGCGAATTCATTAAGAACTTTTGAAATGCTGTATGTGGAAATGGGTAGCGAGTAGCGACGTAGCCGAAGCCGGATAAGAACTTGTTTTTTAATTGATTAATATTTTGTTGATAAAATTTGTATTAAAATAAACAGCTTCGAAAAACGTCAGATTGTCAATATTGGTTACTGGAATATGTACTTAGTAAGTTATTTAGATATCTGATTAAAATGAAAAGAATAACGCTTACAGTATATAATCATATATTTTTTATTTAGGATTATTAAAGTGTGGTTGAAATGCGCAATGGAATTTATACTTTCAATATAACACATATATGTTTGCAACATTGACCTTTTGTGGATCAATGTTAAATGAACCAACTAAATAGTCACTCGACTACAATGAATTTATACTATAATAAATGTATACCTATGTAAAATTGCTGATTTATATTTACATGAAATTTTAGTGATAATTTTTATGTATATTTTGAAATAAATTATATACCAACTTAAAGAATGAACTTTCATTGGCAATGGCATGAGTACATGCACTTATGGCGCACATTTATTTTGTACCATTTGACGGCATCGAGTACGAGGAATGCATGGATAAGGTCAAAGGTGTGTACAGTTTACCATACTAGGTTTTCTTTTTTGTAAAATATGACGTCCACGACTTTCTCATAGCTCGGATACCCAGGGATACAACTGATTTTAGAAAAAGTATAAATGAGGCCATCAAGCAAAAGCGGTCTTTCAAAACGCATATTTTTCTATGTATGCCAAAAATTTCAAATGTGCTCTTGATACATGCTATATTAAATATGAATTTGATATAATAACGATAACGTTTGAAGTAGTTTACCGTACACGACCGCTACGAAGTAATGCATGTTAGTAAACTTTTGCATTGACCGCCTCAAACAGGCTAGTGTTTATAAAATCTCGGGAACTTATTGTGACACTCCAATCAAATGCATTTTTATTAGACCGACAGTCTTTTATTTTGAATAATAATAACTATAAATACAAATTGAGAAGTACCGATTCACAACAAATTACCTAAATTACATGTTCGAGAAAATATTATCACTTATCACTTCGAAAACAATGTACACTTTACAAGTCACACCGGCGGGCGGCCCGGGCCGGCGCCGCGCCCGCGGCTGGCGCGCCGCGCGCCTCACCTGCTGAGCGAGTGCGACCGCTCGCGGGAACCGGACGACTCGGCGCGGCTATTGCCTGCAAACGAGGGCAACCAATCATTTAACACGAGCATTACAACTGTCTTTCGCATTCTTTCAACTTTCAATGCGGCGTACTAATTAGATTCGGTGTCAGGTCAAATTAAGCTTTAAAGACCTCGAGGACCCAAGACGCCAACTGTTGAGTAAATTGAGGGCTATGTCTGCCTGAAAATCTAAAATCTATAATGATATGCAAATTGGTATCGCAATGCAGCAGCAATTTTATTCAAGAGTAACTACTTTGGGCACTGGTACTGGCGGAAAAAAACGTTACGTTATGCTGTCGCTTTGTTTAATTATTAGTTTCACACCTTGCTCGTGTTCATACAAAGAGAAACACGCCCTCCTTTTTTAAAATCAACGTTTAGGTCCTTAAAGATTCTTGACTTGATAAGAATTTTGATTTCAATAAAATTTGTACAAAAATGTATGATGTAGAATTTCTGGCCCGAGCACGGGTCTTAGCGTTATGATGAGTGAGTGTTTAAGAATTGAGAAAATTATTAAATCAACGCATGTTACACACAGGAAAATAAAGAGTTAACAATGAAATAAGTAAGCGAAACGAATTAACCACAAATTGACAACACAATAATCATGTAAAATTATGTTTTATATATATAATGAAACATGAAGCTTTGAGAGAAGCATCTAACAGCTATGAAAGAGCCTGACCTAAGAAACGTTGGCCTTGTATACTGGTATCCTATAACAAAAGATATCAAATGAAGAACACAAACCATAGACATGGTTTTATAATTATTCGGTTCAACATAACATGGATGTTACACTTCTGTATTACATCCGTGCCAAATTAACATGATCATGTGCTGTAGTGACTAGACAAGGACCGTAAAAACACGTGGACATCACCAGTGGGTATCGAACCCACGATTTTTGAACGTAACAAGAGCACCAAGATATAATTATGGTCAAGAACAAAAAAAAAAAACAATGGGCATGTTGACTAATTTTTTTTTAGTCCGTCTTGTTGATTAATAAAAAATATTGGACACGTGTTTTTTCTTTTTTTTTACGTAATCAAAAAATAACGGCGATACATTGAGTTGGAATTTCGCGTGACGTCACTATTCGAACAGTTTGTATGGCGGTTTTAGCGGTTAGTGACGTCACGACCCCCTCACCCTAAACTTTAGTGCGCTTTATCTCTGTACATTTTAATTTATTTAAAAAAGCAAAAAGAAACATGCCCATTGTTTTTTAGTTTCTAACTGACGGACTAATTAAAATTTTGATTTTCAAAAGTAGTCAAAATCCCCATTACTGTTTGATACTGAATATGTCTTGCGGTTTCACCCACAGTGTGGGTTATGCGATCACCTGATATCATAATAATATTAATGCTTGGACATTATTAGACAGCCCCACTTGGTCCCAAACCAAGCAGAGCGTGTCTATGGGTACCAGACAACTTACAACTTTTTACCCCCCTCCCCCACCCCTGTGACCAAGCGTGGTATTTTTAAAGACCCTTCTGCCTCCTCCTGAACGGGTTACGAAGTGTGGGTACGTTCCCTTACCGCTACACCAACGATGTTGTATATAAGGTGTTCCAAAATTAGCTGCAAATATTTACAGGGTTGAAAGTATACACCGTAATAAACATGTTTATAAAATAAAAAAGACAAAAATAATAAAAACATTTTTTTCGAATAAAATAAATCAATCAAAACGGAAACATGTGAAGGCGCTCGCTGCTCAATCGCTTGTACACACACATCGCCGGTATTTTAATGACCCGAGTAGTATTCGACCAGCTAATGCATCGCTCGCTGTGTGCATGGCATGGCGCGTGCCTTGTATTAGTGAGCTACGTGTATTGTGTATTTTGTGAATGTAGTTGTTAGCTTTTAAAAGGGTGATGTTTTTTCAACAAATTTATTTTCCTCGTACTGTGAAATACTACGAAAGACATAATATTATTTTTTCGCTTATCTTGTTTGTTACAACGTATACTTTCAGTCCTGTAAATATTTGCGTCAAATTTTGGAACGCCTTATAGTATACAGTACACGCATGTGCTTGGTGCGTACATACCGCCCAGTTTCTGGTGCGCGGGCAGCTTGTTGAAGAAGGGGTGCCGCAGCGCGTCGCGCAGCGTGATCCGTTGCACGGGCTCGTACTCGAGCATGCGCGCGATCAGGTCGAACAGCTGCCTGTGCTCCTCGCTGGTGTTCTGCAGGTACCTCTGCAACCACAACACATACTCAGTCAGTTACAGCTTCTTTTTAATTTATTCATTTATTTCAGGCAAATTAACCCAACCATACAATTTCACAAAAATAGATTGATATTCTAAAATGTATAAGTAAATGTCAAATAAAATAAATAATGGACCCGTGGACCGTCGTTGGATATAGCTTTTCATAATAATTTCAACACATACATCCTCGCACTACGGCCGCTTTTCATTTTTATTAGCTGTTAATTTCAACGGGAATTCCGGGATGAAAGTACCCTATGTCCTTTTTGTACCCCTGACAACGTGTATGCAAAATTTCATGCCAATCGGTTAAGTGGTTAAAGCATGAAAGCGTAACAAACTTACATTCGCATTTAGGATTGTAAAATACATTTTTTTTTTATAATAGATGTCTACATAGATTTAGGTATTAGTCTAATACCTAATAAAATACTATATTTTTTAATGGTATTTACCATAAAAAGCAGCCGTAATTCGAGAAAATATCTTCAGAAATTTTATAAAAAAATTAGTTCTGACGATCCACCTAATAAAATACTAATTATATACGACATAACATAAACTAGCTGTTTTTTTGGGTTCCCTCGGGAAATAAATGGATAAACAGGCGAGCAACTCGAGTACCGAAAGCAATTTAATTATATTTAACATTGGCAAAGGCAAAGTTTATTAACTGCAGCCAAAACACATACTTATAAATACCACATGCACACCGCTCGCCGCGAACGCAAAGAAGAATCAATATTTGCAATCAATATTTAATAAATTCATCCCACGTACTCAGTAATTACTTTGGCATGTTCAATTTCCTTTCATTTACGACATTGTTAAAAGTAAACGGCGAACAAATCAACTGTATATACCGAGAATAACCCACTCTCAAACGGTCCGACTAAAATATTTGCTCTTCATACAAACATTTATGAAGACTCCTCGACCTTCACTTGATGCCCGGTCGCATTATTACACGTAAAAAGGATATGACAAATCGGACCATCAGTGTACAAGTTACAATAGTTTTTGGTTAAACTCGTTTGTCTTTCAGCACCTAAAACTGGGCTCTATCTTCATAAAACAGTAATAAAAAAGCTTTTTTTCTGTGGGTAACAAACAGTCCGGATCAAAAGCAACGGTGTTACACAAATATTCAACAGTGTTTGTTACATTCGAATTTAATATAAGTAAGTATTATAGATATCCGCATCCACAACTCACCAACAGAGGCTTGCAGTTCTCCCGGACATATCTGCCAGCCGACGATTTCTCGTCCCAGTCAAGTTTGCCGTGATAGAAATATTTTGTCCTCGTCTTGCGCACCATTCTGAAATAGAACAAACATACGATTAAGGTGGAGTTCACATGGAACAATACACAGGAAAATATTTGACAGAAATGAAATAGGTAAACATCATGCAATGTGCATCCACCAGGGCAGTCCCTTTGAATTAACTGTTAAATAACATCAGATATATAGGAGCACGCCATGTGTATTCAAATAGTTTTATACACCCAAAAAAACCAATAACATTTGCAGAAAATAGTATTCAAATTATTTTTAGGATTGTATGACTGTGTCAATATGTCACACATATATATACACACACACACACACGCACAAACACACACACATATACACACTCACACACAAACACACACACATACACATACACAGAACATTTACTAATAAATACGCCAATCTAGAGGCCAATATTGTACCTAAGTGTGACAAACTATTTTTGGCTGTCATCTACTTTGAGCATCAGCGCAGCGAGTGACCACTGACTTTCATCTCACAGGTTTTTACCTAGTTTGAGAATCAGGGGACATAATCTCATGTTGACCCAATACAGCCATGTAGAATTAAGTTTAATGTCTGTATGCTGTCTTTTTGTACTGGCTTTTGCAAATAAATGTTATATATTATTATTATTAATATTATATAATCATTTGTCAAATATACCGTAAACAAATCTTCACAATAAAATTAATCATTACAATTAATTTGGAAAAGATTCAATTTACATACTGACGACTTTTAGTTCGCTAAGAAATATTTGACAACGTGTGTGCTCAGTTATAGTCAAAGCACTGCATGGATGCTCAAAACATTAAGAAAACATTTTTTGGATAGATGAATGATCACTACGAATGTGTAGCACAATGTGGACACTTGTATTGCTCAGCTAGTTTTGATGCTGACTGTACCTGTAGAGACTAATCGCCCTGGATTACCCCAGGTAAATTTGTAAGTAGCCTTGTATTGAAGAAATCCTCAATACTTAGGTATGCAAAATTAAATCATTATAATTTTATACCTAACACATAGGTTGTTTTTACACGGAAAGCGGAAGTACAGTAATAAATAAATTTAATGTATCTACTAACAATAGCTAAAAACCTTGACGAAGATTGCTTTTGCGCGTGTCATGTGTAAGGCCCGCCGCTGATTGTGACTTTTTGTCGACGTGACTTTCTGTCACTTAGTCAAGTGCAATGAAAACTATACTGAGTCATCGTATTATCACGTTACCATAATGAGCGCACTCAGTATAGTTTTCATTGCACTTGAGTAAGTGACAGAAAGTCACGTCGACAAAAAGTCACAATCAGCGGCGGGCCTAAGTTGAAGTTTGTGTCAGCGTGACTAAACCAATTCGCGAAGGCCGAACGCGAACACATTTCTACAACAAAACCTTCCGCGCGTAGCTCTGGAACACGACCGTGGCGCGTCGTTACCGTGCTGCGATCGTATGTTCGCGTGTCATACTGCAGCTCACTATCAGTCATATTTAGAATCGGTTCAGTCATTCCAAAGATTGTCCTCTATTACACACTTTACCTCTTTATTTTTTATTTATATATATTTACCTCGGTTTTACTCGCGTCAATTTCAGAATTCCCGTAGGAACTCTATTTTTACAATCGGTTCAGTAGTTCACAAGTTCCTCCTGAATCCAAACCTTTACCTTTTTATAATATGAGTGTAGACTAGTAAAGGTATAAAGGATATAATGGAGATGTGCAGTGCACTCGCGCAGCGTACCTGTAGGGTATGGGTCCGAGGATCCTCTCCATCATGGCGAGGTGTTCCCGGTTGTCGTGCGTCTGGAACAGCGTGATGCCCAGGTGCAGCTCGAACATGATGCAGCCGATGGACCACACGTCGCACGGCTGAGACCACCCCAGCTCTGCGACCGCAAACAAACGATTATTCGCTATCGGTACTACTTTGACGTGTATTAGTGGTGTGGGGATTCCGTTTGCACACTGTAAATTTCTAAAATTCTCTTCAAATTATAATAGCACTATCTTTATATTCAAGGCAATATCTACTCAATTATACATATTTTACACGAGCGTGCGTTTAGGACCCAAGGACAGACTTATATGCGTCGAAAATACGCCGAGTATGTAAACAGCCTGACAAGTAACCAGGGTCGTAATTCACTGTAACCATTAAAATTGTTTTCACCTCGAATACATAGAGAGCCTTTCTTATGGCATACAGAATACTAAATTTATGTTTTTTGGGGCACCTGGAGCGTTAGGAATCGTTTTACGGGCACGCGTCCGTGTTATGGGCCGGGAATGTTGCTACTTGTCGGTCATAGTGAATAAGTGGCCAGAGTCGAGATAAGAGTGTGGCAACTCACCTAGTATGACCTCGGGCGCCCGGTAGTGCCTGGTGGAGACGATGGTGCTGTGGTGCTCGTGGTCGAAGGTGGCGCTGCCGAAGTCGATGAGGCGCACGTCGCTGCGCTTCACGCGACGCAGGTCGTGCTTCTGCGGCACACACACAACACGACACACACGTTAGTGTCCATCCATACTATAATATAAACTAGCTGTCCCCCGCGGTTTCACCCGCAATCATTTCAGAGTTCCCGCGGGAATTCCAGGATAAACTATACGCATGAACCTTCCTCTTCAACCCCCCTATCTATTGGTAAAAACTGTATGAAAATCTATTCAGTAATCTTTGAGCTTATCGCGAATAGACCAACAGACAGGCAGACGTATAGTATAGTACCTATAGATTGAAATAAATAAATAAAAAATATAAACACGCCCAGACAGGAAAAAGTATCCCTGTGTTCACCCACACACAGCCCACCCCTAACGGGAATCGAACCCAGGAGCTCTTGATTAGCGGGTAAGCATGGTGACCTACTGCTTTAGTCGAAATACGAAAGTAACACTGGCTCAACTGCCCCCTTAGCCAAGTCTGTAATCTATGATCGTTAACGCCATAGAAAACTAAGGAACGTATCGTCATGTCACGTGGTGACGAAAAATTGGATTTTTGATCGAATGATTTTACGTGACCACGTAAAGCCGACTTTCTGAAATTACGGCTCATCACTCAGAAGCCGTGCACCGTGCGCCGGACCGTGCACCGTCTAAAAAGCGACCGTGGCGAGTCAGCTCAACAGGCACTAGTAGCACAATGCGGTTTATTTTGACTAATTGTTCCCTGCGGTTTCACCCGCGGTGATTTCGGAGTTCCTGCGGGAATTCCGAGAAATTAAATACCGTGTCCTTTTCTGTATACCCCTGACAACGTGTATGCAAAATTTCATGATAATCGGTTGACCCGTTAAGGCGTGAAAGCGTAACAAACAGACAGAGTTACTTTCGCATTTATAATATTATCGTATGGATATAACATCTTACATCTAACACCATATTCAGCAAATAAATTATGATGACACGTACCTTCTTGGAGCTGGTGTAGACGCTGACCACCTCGTAGTCGCTGTCCACGAACAGGATGTTCTCCGGCTTGAGGTCGGTGTGCGTCAGCTTGTTGTCGTGCAGGAACAGCACGCTGTATATCATCTGGTACGCGATGTGCCGCACCTGCTCCAGCGGGTACGGCTGGTAATTGTTGTCTTTCTGGAAATTAAATTTAAAAAATTAAATACATAACTATAAATTACTCTACGCTTGAAGATGCAAGGCATCTGTAATAAACTCGGTTCGATTGCATCCGGGCTAGGTATAGATGGGCAATCAACCCGGTGCTTGAGATTAAATCCGATAAAAGACCGTAAAAGGCTGGCTCTTATCGGGTTTAAACCCAAGCACCTGGTTGATTGTCCATCTATAATCCGGGCGTTTTTTTCAAAAGAGTTTAAAGATAGGTTAAATTACCCTCCACAAAGGTGTGATCAGCGCAGCTTAAAACGATGCTAACCACACACCGGAGCATCGCCATGGCAGTAATCGGCTTGACATTATTACAATCACTCACACATACAGACAGAAACTGTAATAATTATTACAGTTTAAAACCTTCCGGGATTGCTTTTGTCCTCAACTCTTTATACATTTTAAACATTAATTATTCTACTTGTGAATTCCGCGATTGGCTATTATCTACCTTTTTATATATTTCATTTTGTTACTTTAAACGTAAGGTATTCTTTTAAAAATTAAATTATAAAAAAAATACCACTCATGTCACTCAGGAACACTAGCTTCCTCTGAGTAAAATAATTTTCTACAATCTATTGATCCATTACAAACAAACATACAAAAAAATCAAATCTTAATCAGATGAGCGAAACATTTTTATCATGAAAAAGTATAATATTTTTCGTAATTAATGTAAGTATGAATGGCGAGCTATAAAGACGTCGTTCTGCGTCATACGCGCCGGGACTTGGCAGTGGTCGTGAATGCTAAATGTGAGGAGCGACTAACAAACACTAAACACGCGCTCACAATGTGTCTCAATCTCTCTACTGCATTGGACTGATATTACACTCACCAAGAAGTCGAATACACTTTGTCCCAGCATTTCAAACGCGATGCACATGTGGCCGTGGTACTCGAACCAGTCCAGCATTTTTACACATAGGCTGGAATTAAAAAAAGAAAACAATCGGTTGGTAAAAGGTCGAAGAAATAAAATTAACGAAATAAGTACAAACTAAGTAACATACATGTAACACGTTACCCGCCTACAATTCGGAATTTCTCGGGAACTATCTGTTCCTGGACAAAATATATCCTTCAGTTTATTACGGGTTACTGTCATGTTTTAGGATCGGCCCAAATAGTTCTCAGACTATTAGCTAAATGATACAGTTAATTTAGAAAAATATAATAAATACGGCAACGATGTGCGAACTTATGACTCGATAGCGATCTCTACCAGACACTTTAGCCAGGAGAAAATGAACAATTATAATATTAATCATAAAAAGATGTTAAACAATGAAAATACAAGGCTAATTTTTTATCTGTATAAATTTATAATGACACTGTTGAAATAATCAAATACAAAACAAACCTTGATACAAAACTAAGTAGGTAAGCCTATGTCAAACGGGAGGATTCTATTATAAAGATTAGCGCGGCGTGAAGCGGGCGGTATTTTTGTGTTTTCAGTTGACATCGACTCCTGCGCTGGCGCGCTGCCAGCGGCCCGACTCCGGCGTCGTGTTAAAGCGCGCAAGGTCAAATATTGTAACATTTCCCGAGCGTCGTGTCTGACCATTTCCCACTAACTCACACCCAAGTGAGCCCACTTCTGATACAGACATATATGAACGATACTCACTTTTTGCAGTCAGGGTCCACGTCAGCTAATTTCTCTAATACGTTAATCTCCAATTTAGCAGCTTCTCTGTACTTCTCTACGTTCTTGATTATCTTCAGAGCCATTCTGTGCTCCCTGGAATTTGTGATAATTATAATATTAAAATTTATTTCGAGACATAAAATTAGGAATTCAGCTGGCAATAAGAATCGAAAACGGACGCGATACTGTAAACAAACGAAAATAGAATTGAATAATCAAAGTGAAGCTTTGCCGAAAAGCGTGTCCTCAGCTGCCCGCGCGTCTGAGGGTGTGATCGACTGAGCAGAGTAGGTACTCCAATAAGGGCCTTTGTCACGTGCAAGTCGTACCGAGCGCGCGCTCGCTGCTCTGTCTACTTGTCAGCAGCCATTTTGTTTAACCCTGTCCAAGGCACTCGATAGAGAACTGGGTTCTTATTTCGTTGAGGCGCATTTCGTACATTTCGGAAATGGTCCAATCATCCAATTTGCAATTGCAATTGGTCCAGTTCGCAATTTCTTAGACCTTTTACGACGTTCAATGACAGAATTATTAGTATAATCGCCATTATTGAAAAAGAAGAAAACTCTATGAAGGAGTTATTCAGTATTCTTTTTATACATAAACAATTTAAACAATACGGTCAAGAAAAAAAACTAACAACAACACGCATTCAGTATACGTGTGATCTGATTGATAGGTCCCACTGTCATATTACATCAACATCAACAATTAATAATAATAATTGGATAATTTACTTGTCTAACATCATTTTAGATTAGAAAGATCAAGGAAATGAGGAATAAAAAAAATCCTAACTGTCACTATCTCCCTCTCAGTCTTATGTCTATCTTAACCAGTGTTTCATATTGATGGCTACAATACTTACTGTCTTTCTAGTAGTCACACTGCCTTCCGTTGTTTTGTAATCGCTCAATGTTACATAAAAAAGAAAAGTGAATGAGCGTATGCTACGAGTATGTACAGAAGTTATAATATAGAACTTACATTTCTAAGTCCTTCACTTCGACCACCTTGCCGAAGGTTCCCTCGCCAAGCGTGTCGATGATTTTGTCTGCAATGAAACCAACACACGACCAATCAATTAACTGTGCAGATATTACGGTCATGATGGAGTTTGGAATCGGTTTAACAAAGTATAAAGAGAATATACATACAAAAATAATGGACTCGATGGTTATAACAATTAAAAATATATATTGTTATGTTCCGCATTGACCAATGGTTAGAGCTCCAACATGACCTTTTTGTTACAACAGAATTAGTATTGAATGATTCCCGTAGTTTAGATTTTTTTAAATAAAAAAGATAAAAGCAAAAAAACGACATTATTTAAATCTTCCTTTTACGCGGTACACTGAAATGCTGGCAAATTAGCTGTGGGATTTTGTATGGAGAACACGTTAAATTTGATTCGCGATGAGTCTTCTTGTGTGAAGTGTTAAAAATGTGTAACTCGGAAGACAATTTTGCAATTTATGCGTGTTTTGTTTTTATGTGAATGCCAATATTGAGTGTGTGGTGTGTGTATTTCTAAAAGAAAAACGTTTCGTAAGGTACGTTGTGGACACGAACATCTCGCTCCCATGACATAGCCGGGCCAGTACACCAGGTGTCCATCCTTGTCGTCCTTCACGGAGGAGCGTGCCCGGGAGCTCTGCAGCCGCCGGCACCGCCGCCACGCGCCAACCAGGCATCGCGGGGTCGCCACGCGCACGCACCACGGCATCGGCACCACGGCATCAGCACCACGCCACGCCACAAGCCACGGAGAGCGCCACACGATCGCCACGACCCGAGTAGTGTTGTACCCAACAATCAGACAATGGAACGGTTGCCCGTCAGACAAGCGACAATTGGAATGCTCTGTCGTACATGCTGGTAAAGGGCGGACGGGTGGGCGCTGCAGGGTGGAACGGGCGAACGCCCGAGTGCTATCGGTATCGAGCTCGGGGGTCCGCCGAGTGCTGCACGCTGCTGAGGGAGGGGGGCGGGACGGGAGCGAGGAGCGGGGAGCAGGGCGCGGGCCGGCGAGCGGGAACTTACGGTTCGGACTCACCGAGAACTGGTCCCGATACAGCGATGACGCTCAGAACACACATCAACCATTCACACAGGACAGTATAGGATAATAGTGTCCACCCGAGCCCCGATTCAACTATATAAATTAAATATTTTTCACTCATACTAACTTCACTTGCTTTAGGTGAAGAACTCTTTCTGTTAGATTTCTTTTTACGCTTAATATTGGTAAACATTTTGACACATAAAAGAGACATGTTAGGATTAAAAACACGCGCGAAAACACATAGTAATACATGCAATATCATCGCTTTTATCAAAACTTCACCAGCTCCCTAATCAAACGATCGACTCGCCATCGACTCGCCATTAATTATTTACTGTTGCGTGCGGTGTGACAAATTTTTAATTAATCACTATACCCTCAATTATTTATATTATGTTCGTAGTAACAATGTAAATCGCGGTTGACAAAAATGTGAGTATCGAGAAATTTAAATCTTGCGACAAAAATACCTAGACTTTAGGAACTTGTGTGTGTATACAGTAGGGATGTTACGGAGCTACGACTCCGACAAATCGGAACTTCCGATTAATATTACATCTCCGGTTCAGACTTCTGCTCCGACACTTTTAAATCTTTAAATCTTTTTAACTATTTAATCGGAGCATGTCGCGCGGGGAACTCTTCATGTGCTTTCTGTAGTCAATTACTTTTTCATTATACGCAATACGGATGATGATTAACACATCTCTCTTGTGCCACCACCTCTGATTCCGACAAGTCCAATTTAGAACTCCACCGACTTCGGTTACGATAAGCTACCTCGTAACATCCCTAGTATACAGTATAACATTATCTGCGCACATCGCTCATCTTCGCCGTCGAGTGTCGGCGACATTGGTATTCGAATAGTGAATATTGAAAAGCACGGACCGGGTGAACATTAGCGGCACACAGAGGCGCAGGCAGGCGTTAGCTTGTGCTTACAGGCGGCGTGGCCGCTCGCCGCAGCATGTGGCGCGGCCGCTGCGGCCGGTGCCGGCTGCGCAGCTCGGGCGGCAGCGCCACCACCGCGCCCGCACCCAACGGCTCCGGTTTCCTCGTCTCGGCCGCCGCGTTGCCGCCCTTGTCCCGGATACGGCCGTACACTTCGTCCAGGTGCGCGTATTTCATTATCAAGCTCTGTATCTCCTTCCTGTGCGTTTCGCGCTCGCTGAGCACCCGGTCGCCGACCGGTGTTTTGTCTTCGTCTTCATCGCTCGACGGAAAGTAAATTTGTTTTTGCCTGCCTACGTCTCTGACGGGCGAGCTCACTGGGGTCTTGGTGGTTTTGAATTTCGAATTCGTATCGTTGATCGTGGCGTTTAGTGGGGAGACTAGATCTCGAGACCCGGGATGTATGTCTATGTCCACTGGCCGCAAAGACAATTTTCCACTTTTTCTCTCGTTCGTCTCACTTTTTTCGGCTCTAAGAGATCTTCTTTGGTGTCTTCTGTAAATACTATTTCTATCTTTTCCATAGTAAGGATCGCCCAGAGAAAGATCGAATCCATTTTTATCATTCTTATCGTGACTTTTCTTCGCTGAAGGAACTCGACGTTCGGTTGTGTTTCTAAATGGAGTTTTATTTCGGGATTTTTCATGAGAATAATTATTTCTTTTAAACGAATTTTCCCCGAATACGGCTGTGGTTAAACTCCTCATTAACCCTTTTTGCATCGAACGCTCCGGTTCCAATGTTTTGTCACGATCTTCCTTCTCCTTTCTCGCTCTCTCTTTTTTCTGTATTGCGATTCTGTCAAGCACAGATGAGTACTTGTCTTCTAACCGAGTTCGCGTACTGCCCAAGCTGTTAGCTGTGTCGATGTTGCTGTTCGACTCCTTCAGAGGGAATCGCTTATTAAATGGCGAGGGTTTACTGTCTTTCGCAATATTCGCTCTGCGAAATGAGTCACTGCGTCCGAGAGCGTTAACACCGGTGGTGGCGCGCAGCGGGGACGCGTCGTACAGAGACTTGGGCCCACTGAGGTAACTCGAGTACGCTCGCTCCTCGTTTAGCTTCTTAGCGGCTGGCGCGCCGACACTGGTCGTGAGCGTCCTGTACGGGGATATGTGCCCGTTGGTTTCGTACCTACGTACATTTGCAAGCACAGAGTTTTTATTCGTGAGGAGTTTGTCATCGTATCGATTCTTCGGTGTGATAATCTTAGAATTGGTCCCTGAGTCGTGTTTTTCGGACGGCCCCCGTCGAGTCAGACGGTTCATGAAGCTAGAGTACCCGTCGGACAGCAACTGAGTGACACTAGTGGTCGACGAGCGACAGTACCGCTGTCGCCTGGGGCTGGTCGTGCTGCTACCGCCGGCGCCGGTGCCCAGACTGGCCATTACAATTATTTTTTCTTAAAATTAAACTACACTTTTTAACACGCACTAATTATTATGATCACGTGCATCACATTTTATAATTTCGCTATCTTTCATATGTCACGATCATTGTTTTTTTACGAGGCCGTGTAGTTGCCGGTTTGCCACCAAACATTGAACTGGGTCTAGCACTAGATTAAGGAGCACCTAAACGTGAAAGAATTTCAGAGAGATCACTGGCTCGAGCGAGTGCGGCCGCCGGTGCCAAGTAATGGTCGCTAACTAAAAATATCAGCAACCCGTGGGAGCGCCCTCCCGCGCACTCCCGAGGTGCGCCGCTTGCGCATCTCGTCGTATAACATTCCCTAATGTATTTACCTTATGTTTTTCTAGATGATTGCTAACGAAGAATAATTTCACATATTATTTTATTTCATTAAATACATAAGTTATAACGACAAAATATATTTGATTAACATTGGCATTTATTTATTACAGTACAGATTCTTTCATTATAATACAGTTTTTTTTTTACCAATAAAATTGTGACCGACTAGCGTGACGTCATCCTCAAACGAGATCATTACAGGAATCGTTTTGCTGTAAGTACATGTAATATTTTTAGATCAGGAAGATATGGCGGCGACTATAGACAATTTGTTTAGTTGATTGATGATTATAGGCAAGTAGGTATCTGTTAAAAATCTCGGACCCCTTTCTCTAAGCATTGAGCTGTAGCGCCAAGACAGTTCTGTCAATAAGAGGTGGGTAATTAGGTTAGTGGAGCGCGTGCGAGCACTGAGTGGCGTTGCCTAAGCTGTGCACCTATGTAAATACATTTAAAAATTGCCGCAAAAAACATATAATTTAAAAGATATCTAGATCAACACTCGTCTGTACTGTGTATACGCATAGATAAAGAACAGTTATGATGACATTGTGTGGCGTGCACTATCTCAAATAGAATAATTATGTAGGTACGAGTTGAAAAACGGATGTCGTAACATCAAGACCTCAATCAACCGGATATGATTCTGATATCTATTTAAATACAATTATTGATTGAAACCTTTTAGACAATATTCAAATTCTTATTCATATTGGACTACGCTGATGTCTGCCATCGCGATCTAACTGAAGCCCAGCTTGACAGACTAGAGCGCCTTCAAAACCTTTGTATCAGGTTCATATTTGGTATTCGTAAGTATGACCACGTTACTGAGTTCCGTAAACTTCTCGATCTGTTCTCGTCGCAACTTGCACGTACTGTCTCTTCTTCATAACATCCTATTTAAGCCATTAGTCATAAGCAATTGCATGTAATGTATTTAAACACTTAATAGTGATCGCACTTTTTATTTATTACTATGTTTCTTTACTTTATTTATAATTTTCATTTTTTAATCCTGTACTACTGCACCACCTACCTACAGTTTTTCTATCATATATATATAATTCTATACTCCACCTGGTAGCCTGGAAGATGTCGCTTTATAGTGATAAGGCTGCCCTTTGGAGTCAATAAACCTTTTTTTATTAGTTTTTAGTTATTTCCACTGATTGTGGTGCAATAAAGTGTTTTCATTCATGCATTATATTATCGTTCACCACTTCTTTGGTGTAGTGTATGTATCTTTAGTGTAGGTACAAAATGCGACGGAAAACAAAGAAATTTGCAGTCCTTTACTATGTATGTAAGCGTCGTAGCCTGTATGTGCACAATCTTCAATCACTATGCGGGCGCAAAGTATACTTAATTATCTTGAGCACGAAGCCGGAGGCGGCTGATTCAATTGTGTTGCAGCGAAATTACAGTTCCGTTGCATATTATTACTATCAATAAATCTAAGCTACTTGATCAATAATAATTATAGATCCGTCAAAATAATTTTAAATATAAAAGTTCTAAGTAGATTCGATATAAAAACACTATTAAGTAGCGACCTGACTCGGAGTCGACACTCACCGCTCATATAACACGAGAACTGGTCGTGCCATCATGAATATTATCATATTGTAAACAATATAATATGTATTGATGTACAGTGTTTATATATAAATAATGGCAGCTACCGACGTCGATAACTGTCTAGTTAGTTGCTTAGAGAAAGTTTTGATAACAGCGAACGTTTTTTTTTTATTGTAAGCTTAAGCCTAAAAATGTAATTTCAACGTATTGCTAGTACCGATAGTTCTAACAAAATATAATATCATACATTCTCAGATCGCACTACGTTTGCATGAAACTATTCAACGTTTTCAAACTCATTAGGTAAATATTTCTAGTCAATATAATATAATACATCGATTTTAGAGATTGAATAAATAACTCTGACCTCTAACTAATACATTTAATATGCAATCTAACAATATCGATATTTATAACCTCTAAAGATCTCACGTAATCTGAACTCGAAACAGTTTCACTTAAGGCGGATCGTCACGGTGAGTCTTCGAACGAATTTCAATAGGTATTTTATTACACAGCCAAATTTTATTTTCTGTATCTATTTAACAAAATACTATTTTTTCCAATATTGCCAAAAGCAAAATTTATGCAAAGAATTATAATAAATAAAAAATAAATTTTAAACGATTTGATTAAATAGTATTTGTGAAATAAGATAAAATATTATTAGTATTTTGTAATAAATGTATTTATTATAATAAGAAAGCAGTTAAAGTACGAGAGAATATCTATCTGAAATTCGTATGAAAACTAGTCCTGACGCGGACGCCCCGGCCGATCCATGTTGGCAGTGATTGTTTAGTTGAAACACATACATACCGACCGGAGTAAACTGTCAACGTATAACGTCGGATAACAGAAGTTTACACATTTTTCTTTCAAATAATGGATCATAATTCATAATTAATAGAACATTCGCGTCCGAGAAGACGAGATGCTACACATCGTAAAAACTAAATAACTCGTACCGCACAGCTGATAGATGACAAAAGCTAGAGCACAAATGTTACCTACTTCAAAACTCAACTGACAACTTTCTAACCGAACAAACCCGGCGGGCAAAGGGAAGGGGAAGACAGGTAAACAACCCTCATCACACCGCATTGGTCCGCGAATTTCGATTACACGTTTCAAAGTCTACTAGGATGTAATGATATAATCAGTTTCATAAAAACCGGTCAAGGTTCATCGTTCAGTTAGGTACCTACTTGTCCGGCAGTGGAAATTTAATATTATTATTTTATTATGTAATTTACGCTACTGTTAATTTAATTATCAAAATTTATTCATAACGTAGTTAAAAATCAATATTCGTTAGGGCCAATTATATTTATTATTGAGACTTTTTTCATATGGCGCTGTAAACCATGTGTTTTATTTTTTCTCTGTGCAGAGGTGAATAAAATCAACAAACCTTGCCCGCGAGACGGCTACACGCGCCGTCCACATCGAATAGTATCTCGACAAGCACAGAGAGCAATTTGGCAACATCGTGCCACTTGCACTTGTGCTCTTCAAGGAACCGCCTGCAAAGCTCGAGATAGGAAGCGAGCCGAAACGGTATCCTCGTTCGCGCGCGCCGTAGCATCAACTCTGCCATGTCCGTGCACACTGCACACGCTACACCATACAACGCGCGTCGACAATTATTGCCCTCAACTATGGGGTAAAACACATCTCACTGAGAAAACGGACTGCGATAAGGGGCGGCTGAGCTCACAGACGGTTGCCTTACAACTGTACTGAACTATCGCACGGTATACGATACATGTAGGTAAAGGCGATAATTATATGCTTTACTAAAAGTAAAGCTGCGATCGGGGTTTATGAAATATATTTTTCTTGAGAAAGTTAAAAATTAACTATTTGAAATGCCTCAGGCAGACGGCGCACGCTCGAAGTCTGAGTGTGAACTGAACGGTAGCGAGCACGAGCATTTAGGCACTAACGCCGCCGTAATTGAAGACGACGAGAACAATAAGACAAATTATGTATGTAAGCTTTCAGTTGTAACAGGATCGATCCGCGCCCAGGCGGCTCGCGTAAACTTCCACAATTAAAACCAATTGATCCATACAACATCACATCGGGTTCAGAGAAACATTGGTAGCTATTTTAGCGTGGTCAATCAAATCAGAATTTCGCAAAATCGGAGACGATGAATCACTACACTTGCACTAGTTGTTCCCAACAGTTTCCATACAGTCGTAAACTTTGAACCTTATAGAAAAATTCTCAAAAATATTTCTTTGTTTTTATGTACATATACCTAACTAACTACTTACCAACAAACGTAACCGGACCTTATGTTTAAAAATTTTCGTTTCTATGGCTGCAGTATTTTCATCTCTATGCTAATATGCAGTAAGTCAGTCTCTTTTCCAGTATATATGTATCAGCTATTGCCTGCGGTTTCACTCGCTTCAATTTCAAGACTCCTTCAAAAGTCATGTAATATGCAATGAAAAGTATATTCTGAACGGGCAAAAAATACGTCAACCCATTCCGATTTGAAAGCCAGACAAACAAACGCACTTTCACGTTTTATTAATTAACAAGGAAGTAAGGATACATGTTAATTTTCATCTAATCACGGAAAATGTCCATATTAGTTCTCGAAATTTCTTTAATTTTATTTTAATTACGACATAATATCTCAAGCGGATTTCCGGAGATTTCGTGATATTTTGTTAATAAAGTTCTACATAACATAGACTCGGACCTGTTAGGATCGAGCACAGTGTAACATGTTCAGAGTTTATTTAAATTAGGTACATCCGGTCTAATGGTGCATTGAAAATAGCTATATCAGCAAGGCCAGCTGGAGGGAAGTGGCCACCACTAAACTTTCGGTTATCGGATCCGCAGCCGTTCCATTTTTTTTTTTTACTTCTGCAAATGTGACAAATCGCGACAGCAGCACAGCAACTACTGACCTCAGTCTAAAACAGATTCTCGTAAAAAAATCCTAAATCACCTTCCTACAATTAATTATTATAGTTGAATCTCCAAGAATAATATTATACTTTAATGAAGCTCATTTGAAACTTTTTTAAGGTGGTCACTTAGTGCTCACGTGTTTTGAATTGCCTCAATTAGGAGATTTACAACGACGAATGCTATTGCAACTTGTCTTTTTTATTATTTACTAACTGTTCCCCGCGATTTCCCTCGCACTAATTTCGGAGTTCTCGCGGGAATTCCGGGAAAAAGTACCCTATGTCCTTCTCTGAACCCCTAACAACGTGTATGCAAAATTTCATGATGTAAGGTTGAGCCATTATGGCATGAAAGCGTAACAGACAGACAGAGTTTCGCATTTATAATTTTAGTTTTAAGTACAAGTGCCAATTAATCACGGCGAGCTCCATACATTAATTTGTAAATTTGCAAGGCGTGTGATAAGACGCTAATTTCAGGCTTACTGTTTTGCTTGCGAGAAACTATCATTGCGGCTACAATGAACCCTAAATCCTACAAATATTATAATGTGAAAGTATGGATGTTTTTTAAAATCACGCAAAAACGGCTGAACGGATTTGGATAAAATTTGGCATGTACATTGTCAGGGGTACAGAAAAAGACATAGGGTACTTTTTATCCCGGAATTCCTGCGGGAACTCCGAAATTACCCAGGGTGAAACCGCGGGGCACAGCTAGTAATATTATAATATTGTAATTAAACACATTAAATGTATCGAAGACTTCGCCTAGGTGAAGGTGATCGCCACAACCAGAACTATTTCGGTGCGCTTGCATCGTCGCGTTAAACGCAGACTTAGATCCACGTGGCTCCATCTAGCCGTTATACGCAGGAACCGCGTAGTTTGTGCCAACTGATACTATTTTGGTCTGCCATAACATTGTTTACTGCATAACTATACAGATGACTGTGGAATGTATGTATGTATATTGTATATATTTGATATAAAACTAGTTAAAAATTAAGTCCACGCCCACAAAGGTCAAAGTAATGAACTATCCATGCGAGGATAAACTTTTAAAAATAAACGTCGCTGCCAGCAATAATATTTTATAGCAAATGATATTATAATAGAAAATGAATTCTCTCAAGGAATTAGAACGGTCATTTTGATTATAGGAACGAATAGAAAGACAAAAACATATCGATATTGAGATTGAAATCAAAAATATTTGACTAATCCTTGACCTAATTAATGTTAGCAAAAATAGAAGCATGCTCTCGATACACATACGCTGGCATGGCATTGCGCAGTTAGTAATTCACTATACACTGTATACCTACATTTCTTTCGAATTAACCTTTTATTCCTTTTTTATATCATAAACTAACGAAAAAATTCAATTTTGAACAACCATTGGTAACATAGCAACAGCTAATGAGATATCAATAAAAAAAGAATTGCTATGGTGAATGGCTGTTCGTAAGGTCTGACCTCAACTTCTTTCTGGTCGGGCTTCAGATGGCAAGTGGATAACGAAGTGGACGTAAATGAACACGAAGGCTGAGGCTGAGGCTCCCGCTCCGCTGATTTACTTCTTTTGGCATGAGCAGCAATCGAGCAGTTACCGGCACTTTCTTCCGATTTCTGAACACAAATTTCGGGGCAACTTATGGGCGCAAGCCAAGAAGACGGCACAGCTGGAGGTTGCGGGGGTGCAATTTTCATTGTGTTATCACTATTCATCTTAACATTTTCTGCTATTTGTTCTTCTGGTTGACTACTATTTTCACAAGTCGATACAATGTTTGTATCCACAGTGTCTCCTTTTTGAGGGGTACGATGGTTTGGTTTTATGGCACCTGTGTTTGAACTTATTTTATCAATATTATCTGTAGGTTTATTGGCTAAAACAGGTAACCGTTTTCGTTCAGGAATTAAGGGAGGATGTGGAATGGTCGGCAAGTTGTCAACAGGCAGATTCACTGCTGACGTTGAGAGATTTGGTTCATTACTTTCGGCTTTTTTGTAATCACTGCTGCATTCTACTTCAACAGGTTTAGACTTTGGAGATTCACGTGTTTGCGGAGATTCGTCTCTACTCTGAGAAAAATCCGTACAAGACGATAAGTCATCAAGACTTCGTGCTACATCTAAAGCAGATGCTTCTTGGTAGTCAGTAGAACATGGAGATGTGTCGTCATCACTTGTGTCGTCTTGACCAGAGAGAAGTTGGAAACTTTTGCTATCAGGAACGAAAGCTAAACTTGAAGTAACATCATTTGAAATATCTGCAATTAATGAATCTTCACTTTTTGTCGATGAATCTCTGTATTTAGCAGAATCCTCGGTACCAACAATTTCATCATCATTAACTACATTATCAACAACTTCCACTGGGGCGTTTAATTTTACTGTTTTAGTTGGAGAGATTGATTCCGGACTTATGTTTTTAATTTCATTATTAGTAACATTTTGAGAACAATTTGTTTTTTCTAAATTTTGATTTTGTTCTTTAAACGATTCAATTGGTCCTTTTTCTACCAATGGCAAGCTCATGAACTGAGGTATAGTATATTCTAAATCAGTCAAAGGTACATAGTTAATATTCCCTCCGTCGACAACAGGAGCTGCAATATTGGAATAGTATCCAAAAGCTGTGTCTTCATTACTATACGCTGACCAAGGATCGTTTGAAGGCACCAAAGGTAAACCAGCATAATATAAAGCTGGATTTATTTCTTTATCAATTAATAATTCTGGTTTATAATTCCAAGAAGGCACAAACGAATCTTCAAATGCCAAGTAGTTTTCAGGTAACATGACCATAGCTTGATTGACCTGCGTGGAATCCGACGCATACGAAGCATCATAAAATGGATTATTAAGTACTAAAGCTTGCGGTTGTACAGATGAACATTCAAAACTAACTTCCGTTTCAAAACACAAATCATATTTCGATAAATCTGGTTCGGATTGACAGAATCGACACGAACTTGTGTAATTTACATTATTTTGTGACACATCACTCCCATTTATAACACCTAAACTATGATGTCTTTGTAAATTGTTATGTTGAGAAAAAATCACATTTTGATCATTAGCAAACGCATGGTTTTCCACTTGTTCATCGAACTTATTTTCATATATAGGCACACCCACGTTGTTTATTTCGTGTAATTCGCTTGTTTCGTTAACTTCACTACAGAGAATATCAGTCGACGAATCGAGAATTCCGTTATCATCCCGACTGACGTCTCGCGGTAGAAGCATTATGCAAGGCAACGCAGGCGGAGGGCTGCAGAAGAGCAAGTTGTTCGGGGGAGGTCGCGGGGGCTGAGCAGCCATGGCTCGCGGTCTGGCCACCCCGCTCAGAGCGGTCGGCGAGTGTTACGGTGCGGCGGCACAGACGCGCCGGGCGTCCGGCTGAGCTTCGCGACTGACTGAAGGCGTCCCGAGTGACGATCGGGAACACAAATAGAACAGGCGCAAGCGCGAGGAGGTCGTCGCCGCTCGCGCACATCTTCACGGGCGAAAGCGCACGCGCACTCATACGCCAAACCAGTCCCAAACAATCTTACTGACGTTTATTCTTTACCAACACTTTATATGAAAGTTTTTAAACAAATTGTTATTACGTAATTGTGTTACGATACAGGTTTTTGGGTGGACACTTTACAATAGTTCAGGTGGAACGTGTTGGATTAGCGTAATTGCTCTTTCATGCATCGACCAAAATAAACATAAAGTTAAAAGAACGGTAAGACTCACGTGTTCAGGGGGCGATCGCGGCGACGAGTCCTCGCGGTGGTGTCTCCTCCGCCTCGACGTCGGCGACCGCCGGTGATGAGATCTTTTGGAACGTTCATTTCTCCGCCTCCATGAATGTTCCGAGCTGTGAAATCATCGATCGTCGGGCTGTAGGGTTAGTCGACCGCGGAAATATTACGCTACATTTTACGTCAAATACGCGTGAAAAATTAAGATGAGGTGTGTGCGCAAGATATGTAACTAACGTTATCGAGATCTCTCCGAAACCGGAATGCGGATAAATGAGTTGGTCAAGCTGATCAGAAGGCGGCAAACAGCAGGCGCTCAAAAGCGCCTGCACAGCGGCCCATACGCTCCGTACCGTGTCTTCTACTTTTAATACACAATGTGTCGAAATAACGGTCACCAAAACTAATATGCCTTCGTAATTCGCTATGTATGTTCTATTTTATTATCATGGAAGTAAAGTTATAGAAACAATTTTTGTTTTATGCTGTATTTAATAAAATCATCATTCAAAGATAAAATTTAACAGCGTCGACAAGTTTTTAACATCGTTACAACAATATACCACGTAACATCATCGAAGGAGACTAAAATACAACGCAAACTACAGTGAGATAAAAAAATAGAACCGCACGCAAAGTAACCGTGATATTTCTTGTTCAAAGTCGTCTGTCACAGTTTCACCGTTGAACAATGACACCGCGCGTGTTACGGTCGCCGAGTGACTGCGGCTCGCACCACGAGATACCTATCTGGCAGCTCCTACTAGATAAAGTGAACCGTTGGCCGCATACAATCAACGATGATGCAAAGCAACACGCGGCCGGCCTAACAACTGAACAATAAAAAAAAACGCTACGTCAATCGCGGTATTTGAACGTAATCACTAAGCAAGCATGGACTCCGGTGCATTTTCAAGCGTCTCTAGATAACAAAAACCTCCAAGAACAAACTTCAAAAATAACCTTTACATCTGAATAAATTATAATAGTGGTATTATAACAGCTTTATTTTATTAAATCGCACGTCTATCAAATCTCAACACTTGTGTTTCGGATCGAGCAATCCTACGCGAAACGACGACCTGACACTGACTTTATTATACATAAACTAGAGGACATAAAGTAATATTGTAGTAAAATCTCAGCTGCATTAGAATACAACAGCAGTTCCAAAAATAGCATTTTACTGCATTGTAAAAGTGAGGAAGGCCAGAGACACCTCTAATAGACTTATATGCCATGTAATGTAATTGGTTTACTGCGGATACAGAGGGCACAGCGCGGAGTTTAAAATAAATATAAAAACAACAATTTAAAATTCCATTATCTTTTTTTTTGTGCCAATAATTAAATATTCTTTTAAAAATCCATCTCTCTTTTTCGGATATTTAAGTAGGAATAATAACAATACTGTGTATAATGTTTAAATAGGATAAGTCACGTCATACAAACGTTTGAATATGTTTGTTAAAATCATGCATTTTATCAGTGAGTAATTTCAACACTCGAATAAGATTATTAACTCTCGTGTTGTGACAGATTAAAAGTTTTTATTCAATTGGATACAAAATAAATGTATTAAAAACGTGTTTTTAATAATTTGCTTTCATCAAAATATTATGTAAATGTGCTTCACTTTTAAGTACCTAAGTATACTTAAAGTGAACAATATAGAAACATAAGTATTTAAGTTTCGGTCAGTATTTTTGTTTTCTAATCATATTCTATGCTGACTAGTCCACAAATAAAGCGTTACGTAACCCTGAAACTCTCAGGCTAGTCTCGTTAGTCGTTAGCAATGATTCAATTCCATGCGGTGTTTATAAATACATACTAATCTTCCATTGAATAATCTTATTCCCTATGTGGCGTGCGCGTGTATCGTCGCCGGGCGGCCCCGGGCGGCCCCGGGCGCCGGGCGCGCGAACTCGCGGCCCGACTGCGTAATGATGCGCGGGCGTCGACTAACGAACCAAACGGCGGCGGCGCGCATTCAAATGTCGCATTGTTTGCCGCCAATCGAATGCACAAGTTGAACTTGAACGCATATCGCCTCACGCGAAACGCGATACACCTCCTCCGCAATCCGCGTATTATTATGATCACATTCGTGTTTATAACAAGCGAACGCGTAAATTAACATTAAATAATATGAACGAGGAAATACATTGGACAAATCATTAGGTACTAAGTAAACTAGTCTACGCTATATTGAGTGGTGACTTATAATCCCGGCAGCAATAATTCTATCTGAAACGGATGCGGATAGAAAGTTAGGATAGAATTTCCAACTAATAATCCTAACTAATCTTAATATATATAAATTACGCGTCACGTTGTTTGTCCGCGATGGACTCCCTAAACTACTGAATCGAACATGATGAAATTCCCGCGGGAACTCCGGACTTAATGCGGGGAATAGCTAATCACCGTCAAAAAACTGTCAGGGGTAGGTATAAAGGACATAGAGTGCTTTTTTCCCGGAATTCCCACGGGAACTCAGTTACCGCAGATGAAATTGCGGGGGACAGCTAGTATTATTATATTTTAAATGCGAGTGTAAGTTTGTTACGCTTTTACTTAACTACTCAACTGATCAACATGAAATTTTGCATAAATACCTATTTACCTACCTGGTACACGTTGTCACAGATCAACAGAAAAGGACATAAATACTTTTTATTCCCGAATTCCCGCGGGAACTCCTAAATAAGTGCGGGAGAAACCGCGAGGATAGGCTAATATTAAAATTAAATCTTTCATTTAGGTGGACGTCTTCTTAAAACTTCTTAAACTAAAACTTATCTCACAACTTGTTATTTAATGTTGACAATAACGAAATACAAATCATCTTGCATTCACACGATACGAACGGAATACGTGGGAAAACCAAGAGACACATTCACTCTCGTCGGACAGAAACAATCCATCAACAAATCGATTCGAAGACACCTTGTTTTCAGATTGTAACTTCATGGAGTCGTCTTAACACACACATCCATTTCGCAGGAACCCCAACTACAAATATCTATATTATCTAATATTAAAACATTTACGTATCATTATCATATACAATCATTCTAATTAATTTATAATATACGTATCTATACATAAAAAACAATAATATACGAGGCGCAACTCTACATAAAAGATGTATAAAACAAAATTAAAACTGATATAGTAATTGGATATAGGAAATTGATGAAGAACACAGTATAATTGACAGCGCAAGCGCAGTAGTTTGCAAACACTTCATCTAAATTTCTCGCCGAATGGACTGGTTGACTATTTTTTTTTGTAGTCCGTCGTGTAGATTAATAAAAAATATTGGACAGGTATTTTTTTCTTTTTTTAATAAATCAAAAAATAACGGTGATATATTGAGTTGAAATATCTCGTGACATCTCTAGCCGGTGTAGTTTGCAGGCTTAGGTATATCGGTAAATGACGTCATGATTCCCCACCCTAAACTTTAATGCGCTTTATCTATGTATATTTTCATTAATTTGTCGTGTGTATTATTTTTTTATTTTCTAACTGACGGACCAAATAAGAATTTTGATTTTTATAAGTCGTCAACATCCCTATCACTAGAATTATTAAAAAAAGAAGAATTATTTTTTCCGCGCAATAATTAAGTAAGACACGATAGGTATAACCGTCTTATTCGTAATTATTCCGCGCGCAGATCACAATTAGTGGATCATTTCGTATGTTTACAACGCATTTTTTTCGTTGTAGGCATACAGTTGTTGTTGTCGCTTCGCTGGAGAGTTTTAATGAGCTGCCGCCGCCGCCACCGTGCACCGTGACTGTCGTCGAAGGTGAAAGCTCGTCGCAAGTCGAGTCGCAAGCGCGGCCGACACACGTGACACGGGTAATTCGCACACACTTTCGGTTTCGCGCCACTGTGAACCGCCCCGTAATCAATACGTAGGTACGCGCCAGTCAATACTGTCAGAGAAAGTGATGTTTATTATACATAGAAGACAGAAAAACAAACCTCCGCTGTTTGTTTGTACAAATGCAGTGATGTCATTTTAAACGACAGTGGATACTTTTTATCTCTGAAAAAAGTTTCTGAAGGAATACCGCAATTTGTGCGGGTAAAACTGCGGGATGGAAGAGCTATTTCATGTAGGTCCTAAAATAGGAGATCATCCTTACTTTATACGTACTCAACCGATAATCATGAAATTTCGCATATCTACATAGTACATTTTATCCCGGATTACCCGCGAGAATCTGAAATTACTGCGGAGATCAGCGCGGGGGGGGGCAGCTAGTAATTATCCGTATAATGAAGGAAGTTGTGAAAATTAATATAATATTGTTTGTCTCTTTATTTTGTGGGTATATTCTGTAACACCTAACAACGGATGTGATAAAGGAAAACATTAATTTACAATGCGGTCAACGCGTTAAAAGAACATGGTCGGTTTCACGTAGCTATAACGGTTTTTCGGAGCACTGAATCATCCTCTTTGTTCTGTATATTTTTGCGAAACATTTTTCCGCGGAGTTGTCGGGTTAAACGAACGGTATCTGTTACACGTCATAACTCATAATATAAAGTGCGTGCGAAAGCTTAAAGGTCAACCAGTGGTTTCGCGTGTGCATTAATTGTTTAGCCGAGAGTGAAACGCTTGAGGCAATTAGACCCGGGGGCCGATCGCGTTTGTTTTCAACGGTTTTGGTTTTGTTTTGATTAGAGAAAAAGTCGTGTCGCGTTACTTCATCCCAACTTTTACAATACTTGACAAGTTTAGAGCCACAGATTGTATACGATTATTATCATTTGCGGGATGACATGTTTTGGTAAAATATTCAAGTTTGTCCGATCGTTCACCAACGCGACGTGTATCTTTGAGACACTAGTTAAAAAGTTTTCATTAAAATAATTAGCGCGGTACGTAGTGTGCTAAACGTAATATTTTTGATTGTGGTTTTGTTTTCTTTAGATTCGCTTCAAAGCAGCGCCATTGGCCCCCACAGTTGTTGACCACAATAACGACGGTCGATCGACTGCGAGTCGCGACCCACAAGGCGTCACAGACGCCACGACTAAATCAAAAGCCACGGTTTGAAATGCAGTGACAAGAACAACCCGGTCAAGGGTTCCATGTTAAACCTAAAGCATACATAGGTAACAACTAGCTAGTACTAATATTTTTATACAAAGTCTCGGTCCTTACATTTTGAAGGCTAAACTATTATGACTTTTTTGAACAAATTTGGTGGACAACTTAAATCCCGAAGAATAATAGGAATAACATAGAAAGGCAACTTTTAGAGTTCGCGACAAAACCCCGAATTCATGGGAGGTGAAGCCACAGACAGCAGACTCGTTTAAATAAAACACACATCGCACAAAACGGCTACTTAACATTCAAAATAGGTACATTACATATTAACGTTTCCTGTGTGACAACTGACACGTAACAAAATTTAAAATAGCCCGAATAATAAATTAGATAGAGAAACTACAGACTACAAAAATAGGTGGAAGTTCTCAATTCGATGAATATTGCGTACCCATGTGTTTTATATTACGTAGTTACCGATTTTATTTTACATAACTTTCGATGAGTATTTTCTATTTAAAGTGTTGCTATGGGCATGATTCTACTGTTTATCAATTTTATCTTTAAAAAATTTAGCATTTAACATGCATTGGTGGTTTGCATGAAGAATCATAATAATTTTAATTGACAGGGCTATCTATCTACAAAAGGCAAATCAAGAAAGAAATTGCAAACTATTACTTAAGTCTTTACACAATAATAAAAAAAAAATGAAGTCCACATAACTTACACGACTTAAAATGGTTCACGGTATTTGTAAATAATTTCATCATTAGTATGAAGCAAAGACAATTAAAAGTGACCGGGTTGTCGTGGCTGGCTGTGGATGGACAAGGCCGGGCCGGATGAGCGATTACTATGAACCGCGCCACTGCAGCCGCGACTAATTGTCCGGTCCCACTTCGGCGGGTCAATGACAGCGGACCGTGGTCCGTGGAACACACCTATAAACCTGGTTATATAGGTGCATATATAGGTATATGCTGTGTATGTAGTTCACTCCTCGCGTACGTCTAATCAAACAGCGAACTGTAAACGTGCGCGTACCCGGTCAGTGGAGCAGCAAGTCATTACCTTGAGCACGAGTATTACAATGAACCCAATATTTTGCTTATGATAATAATCTATAAAAACACACGACTCGACTGATTGATTCACCAACCCACAGCCCACGAGCCATTGTTTAGAAACACGGAATTTTGCTCAATACTTCCTGTTATAATGTAGGTGAGAACTAAGAAAAGGACTTTGAAAACGCATATCCTAAGAACAAAAAAAAAACTTAAATACAGCCGAATGCAGAACCTCCTCCTTTTTGGAAGTCGCTTAAAAAAGAAGTGATTTTGTGTATGAAAGTAAAGTTAGTTTTGATGTTAAAGAAATCAGTAAATAGAAAAAAAAATACATAATAATACGGGGTTTTAGTAATTTAATGCCTAAGGGGAAGAGTGTGAAACGCAAATTAAACCGCAGCTCAGGGAACAACGGCTAGTATGACAATAATCGTGGAGCAGAGTACAATTATATCAAAGCGAACGTAAACGATAATTAACAGTATCGAGTGGGACAGATGACACTGACACTAAAGTTTTTAATGGAAATAATAATAAAGAAATCCTCAAAACTATGGCAGCATAACCAAGAATTCAAAGAGAATCCTTTGCTTGCTCCGCGTGCTGTGCAACAAAGCATATGCATGGCAAGGCTAGGCGGGCTCGAGCGCGGGCGAGTACACAGTGAAAGTTGATCGATTCGCTGGCAAACAGCCCGCTTTTATCGCTCGTTACCCAGAGGGCTCGACGTGAATCTTTTAATGCCAATCGCGCCATTTGACAATTCGAATTAAGACATAATAAAAATGATTCGAATTTAAGTCGATCAGTGGGAGAACTTTTTTCCTACTTCATTTATCGTAGTCCTCTATAGTTGATAATTATTCTCCCGTGTTGATTTCGAAGTTTCCGCGGGAATTTCGGGAATAAAGTACCCAGTGTTCTATCCCTTACGTATAATATGCCCATGATGATCGGCGTGAAAAGGTTACAGACAAAAATAAATAGTTTCACGTTAACACTTTTAGTGTGGATGGATGTAGAAACTAAGATTTGATATAATATACAGGACACAAAGCAACCTGGAAATGTACCATAACTTACTTTATGCCTAAGCATTTGAAGTGAAATAGCTGAGGAAAGTGTAGACAGATTCGCTGAGTTAGAATAAGTAGTCTTCAGGAAGCAAAGCGCGACGTACTACTACTTTCTCTCGTCATTAGAAACAAAATGACGCACAATGCATATTTTCGGAACACTAATTTGAGTAATGAATATTATTTATTTTTCAAATGACGCCCACAAACCTGACAAATCCTTTACGAGTGCTCAAACCAGGACAAGACCTTGAAACATTCATAGTGAATGCTATTGAGACGAATCTTTTAAGCTGCGCCGGACGCCTACGAACTTTAAAGCTTATATTTCGCTGTACTATGTACATTGTACACAAACTTTATTGTATGTATACGGATAGGTTCTATGATAGTATTATAGGAAGATCAAATCGTTTTAGATTATTTTTATAGTGAATAACGTGTTGCTAAAATAAAACTTTCTAAATGTATAATATAATTCAAGAGCATACTAGGGGCTTTAATGGTTTCAGTCAAGTTAAGATAATGGGCTGCAGATTAAGCAACCGGCAATGGGATGGAATAAAGCGCAACGACAGCGGTGAGTCACGCGCCGCGGGTTGTGCAATGAATTCAAATTTGCACAACTATTCGACTCACTGCTACTGTTGTGGCATAGCATAATCGAGTCAGATAATAATCGCGTCGAAGTGACAATGATCGAATTTACTGGAGTACGTACCTATACAGACGGGGTCAAGAACAAATTCAACAGTTTCATCTAAAACAAACACGTACAGCGACGAAGTTATAAGACATGTCTAAACGCTCACCGAACGATAAAAGTGTCTTAAATGGCCAATGTAACGGTATTTTGTAGAAAAAGGAAATTTGTTTCGTTCTCGCGTGGTTGTTACACGTATAAGCAGTTATACAATAAACATGACATAATGTTTATAACAAAACAATATTTGAATGCAGACGAAATAAATATATTGAATTTGACGAATACGCTCGAGACGTTGTGTTGTTATTCGACACCGGACGGGAATTATTTATAATAACACGAGCGAGCGGGCACATCGGTAAATATTATAATTATTTATCACTCGACATAACATATACACATTCTATTGAAACAACAAGAAACGAGCGCGCGCGCGCACACACAGAGTCACGGGACGATAAGAAAGCTGAAACTATCCAATAATACGAAAGATGCGCAGTTTGTTAGTATTGGTGGCGGAAAACCTGTTGATATTATTTGGGATTTTGGGGGGTACATACGATACGCTCCACTCGTGTTCGCGCATGCTCTTCTGGAAGGCGGCTGACTTGGGCGTCCAGGAGTCCACTCCGAGGTACAGCGCCGGCAGCTCGGCGACCTTCACCTCCAGCCGCTCGGCGAGCCTCTGATCTACGAGCGACTTGGGTCCACTCGTCAACATTCTTTGCTGCTCCTTATTTCGTCTCTCTACAATACCGTATCCATTCAATTTCTCTCCGTTGCAAGACGTCACGCTTCTCGGACTATCTGTGCTAAGCAATTTGCTCTTAACGGTGTCCGACGACTTACTGTAACTCTTATACTGTGTCGATTCTGTTCCGTTCCCGGTTCGTAGATAGTTTAAAGAGTCATACGTGTCGCCGTTCAGGCTGCTATACTCCACGTAGTTCAGGTTGTTCTCTCTATCGACACGTTTACACGTGGAGTCGTACCCGTTTCGTTTGAAATAATGCTCCTCATGATTTTGTTCGAGGAAACTTGTTTCAATTATTTTTTTTGATTTAGGAACATTGTTTAAATAGTCACTATAGCTTATATCATTACTATGTAAGCCTTTTTCACAGCCTTTTTTGAGTGTTTCTTGTATGTCTATACCGTTCCCATTAGCTCGGCTGCAAATCAAACGCCCATTCTTGTCGCTATCCCTTCTACTGTTGATAGCGTCTTTACGTTCAGATTCTTTGCTTTCAAAGTCATCACTTTTCAAATGCGACCTTGCAGTAAAATCTACGGCTGCAATGCCAGCCCTGTTCTGTTCGTTGGGAACGGTCCATGTGTCGTGCTTTTTTTTGACGTTGTTTTTCGAAGACCACTCCTTAGCGAGTGCAGCCTCAAGTTTCTCACGTCTCTCCGGCACGCTAACCCTCGGGTACTCGTGTATGGGAACTATCGCAGGCGCGTACAGAGTAGACCGCGGCGTGGGGCGCGTGATGCGGAAACTTCTGAACTCCCTGTTGAACTCCGAATTCAGAGAATAAGCCGGTATTCTCGAAGTCACCATTTTGAGATCAAAATTTCCACTAGTTTAGTAACAATACAGTTCACAGTTCAATCTATGTTGACACTAAGCACTCTGAACACATATCGACAATACCTATAGACAGACAATTGTATTGGTAATGTTTTGAATCAAATATTTTCAAAAGTATTCCTCCTCCTCTATTTTACGGGGGGATGTATCGAAAGTTAAGGCTATAACTAAGCTAAAACTCTTATATGGTGCAATTTAAGGTGCATTAATTTGTGTCGGCGGGCCGTGGGCCGCGACCTTCGCTGCGTGCGGGCGCGGCGGCGGCGCGGGACAACGCACTGGTCAACGAACCGCCCGTCCATCGCCCGCACACACCAACCGCTTGCATAATGCACTCGCTCGCAGACCGCTGCGCTGCCCTCTCTACCTTATTTATCACTTTGCAATTTTGCCACCGATCGACACCGGGCTCATTATAACACAAAACTATCAGCTGTACAAAAAGCGTTCTCAATGGAACATTAATCTAAAGCCGACGCTACATGGAGACAGATGAATGCTATTATGGACAGTGATAAGGCATCACTAATGCGTTAGCTTGTTTAGTGGAGCAGTTAAGCCGTATAAGTGCAACAAGTGTCGCCTTGGTACGACCCTAATATGGATAGTGGAGTCGCAGCCATATGGCCGATACATCCTCCGCTGTCTCCATACTCTACTTGTAAAGCAACACAAACGTCAATATTCAGATTGCACGTCAAAACATTACACAATATTTTGATTGTTAAATAATAAAATAATACATATAAAACTCTTGTACGATTCATCTATTAAATAACAATACGGCCACAGACTAAGAATATGGACCTAGGTGCGATTTTAATATATTAACAAAGTAAGTATCAAAAGAAAAGCTCGCTTTAAAAATATTTGATTCAACACAAATAACAAATAAAAGTCTATTAAAACACGTTTTATCTGTAGAACCAGATAAATAGATCACTGCACCGAACGTTACCAGATCAACAGGCGACCGCCTTCGGTGACTGCAACATCACTCAAACTGGCACAACATCATAAAACTATCAACCGTTTAGTATTTGATGAGTGGAAACCATTATGTTTGCTCAGTGACGAGGCGAAAGATAACACAGTGCGACAAGCGCTACTGGTGGTGAGAGCGGCAGCCACCGGAAGGCGGTGCGTGTTGTCGGTGCGGGTTCCGTGCATACCTTCTCGTTATGCTCGCGAGAACTGTGCGTGCGGCGTGCGTGCACCGCGCGCTACGACTGAGCCGGCTCGCCCGTGCCGAGGCTCCGCTCGGCGCTAGGACCCCACCGCGGGCAACCTCTCTCCTGCGGCCTACCACTAATTGTGACTCTAACTCGAGAGCACTACGGGCCGAATCGCAGGAGCACTGACCTTCGCCACACCGCGCTGTGCCGACACCACAGCGACCGACGACGGGCCCGTCTGTATGCACGCATGCACCGCGCACTGTTGCACCCGCAAGAGTTTAAGGCGTCGTGTACGCTTTAATGTACCGAGTACTTGCATCCTGCTGGAATTATTTTGCAGTTACTAACCGAAGACTGCCTAAATCTACCCTAAAGTAACCTATGATATTGTCTTTTTATTATTCTAAGGATATTTACTTTTGACATCGTGGGCACACCTCATCTTAATTTTCTTGCGCATTAGCGAAAAGTTGAACTTACCTGTAACAAATCAAAATAATAATAAGTACATTATTATCTATATGTACATATTACATAAAATAAATGTACATATTACATAAAATAAATTCCTATTTCTCTTGGTCACAGCATCACGCGTGAACGGCTGGACCAATTACGCTTATTCTTTTTTTGTGTTTGTTATTGTAAGGAGAAGAATAAAATTGGAGTTCCTGCGGGAATTACGAAATACACGCGGGTGAATCTCCGAAACGGTTGGACTTGACGGGTCTTTCACTACTAATTAGCTGATGTTATTAGGAGAAAATGAGGGTACTTTTGAGTTCCTGCGGGAATTCCGAAACTCACGCGGGAAAACCGTGGGCACAGCTAGTACCTACTATATAATGATTATTATACAAATGGGAAGGGAAACAGGGTAGAGTTAAGACAACCGATATTCGATAATACCACCACCGGGCATAATAATCTGGCCGAGGTATAGAAGGTCGGCTCAGTTTCGAAACAAAACAGTGCACGCCAACCGATGATTATAATGTATGCAATTGGGGCACTGACAAAAATAAAACTACCAACTTGTAGCTGCTGGTTTTTCTTTTCAGTACTGCTGAGAGAAAACACGAGTCGAATCCGGTTAAATAGTTTTAATAACGCTTAAATTATAGATAAAATGTATCTTTTATTACAATATAATACGAGCAATTAGCAGGTTACCGAATATGGGAGAAAGTCGAGGGAATCCGAACCATAGAAATCAAATTTAATTAATGCCGCCAGACACTTTCGTTATAAATCATTGCCACCTACTGGAATTTCTTTTATACTGCGAAACTTAATGATAAATCATCCAAATATTGATTAAATCATCATTATTTGCAACCGGTAATAGGTAGTGTTTGATTTGCTTCTCGGTTAGGTGGAACATATCGTTAAGTTGTATAAATGCACAAGTTATTGACCGCATCTAATGACAGACATTTATTTTACAATACCTGTTTTCTTGGGAAAATTTAATCACACATTCATGCAAGAAAACGTAACATTTTTAATTTTTGTTTTCAAGAGAAACAAGCTTTAACAGAGAAAATAGGTAAATTAGCCAGTCAAATCCCATTTCCCAATCCCACAATTTTACGGGGTCATTTAACCAGCATGATGATAGCAATCTTGATGATAAATATGTAGTATGACGCGTTAAATTATTGATAAACAATAACAAATAGGCTAATACATCGCGGTAATGAGTACTCGATGCGGGTTTGTAGGAGACAGTGTCACTATTCAGTCGGTCGGCACGCATGAGCAGACAAAAAAATAATGACAGCACGAAGGTAGCACGCAGCGAAGTCGTCAAACGACGAAGCGACGACGTCCAATGACCCAAATGGGTTCAAGACTAGGTAGCCTAGTCACTTATGAAAGAAATGTTTTCATCGGCATTCGGCTTCGCTTGCATGCTATTTTGAATTGCCCTGCATGCCGTCATCTTCGCTTCATCAAGTACCTACTTAACTTTATAAAAATAAACCTATTTGTGTATGTGTCTGTTACGATTTCACGCCATAACGGCTCAACCGATCATCGTGAAGTTTTGCATACGAATTGTCAGGGGTACTTTTTATGCCGGAATCTCCGCGGGAACTTCGAAACCACACATGATAGTGGGTGAAACCGCGGGAAGCTGCTTGGACTATTATATTTGAGAAGCTGGCGAACAAAACGGTATAATTAGGTACATAAAATTAAATTTTATAGGAGCAGTAAAAACTGAATGACATACTTACAGTGGGCTTGAGTGAGCGTGGTTTTTAATTTATCCATATGAAGTTTGAGACTTGATTTGACAATGTAGATAATTATACCGTTTTGTTTGCAATCGGTGCAATTACCACGAGGATGCATGTTTAAGCTTTTTGTAAACAATTAAGCCCTTTTGATTGCAAGCAGTAAGTTTTTAGGTTAGGTCAATCTCAACTGAAGTTATTTTATTTACTACTAGCTGTCACCCACGATAATTTCGGAGTTCCCGCGGGAATTTCGGATTACAATATAGCCTATGTTACTCAAAGATAATGTAGCTTTCTAATGGTGAAAGAATATTTGAAATCGGTTCAGTAGTTTTTGAGTTAAATCGTAACAAACAAACAAACTTTCGAGCCGCACTTAAGAAATCTTTGTTCCGGGATATAATAGTAGATTATACACCAAGGGGATAAAGCACTGTTTTATGTCACGGGCGCTACATTGAATCCTGAACATAACGAAGGACTCCAAATTTAACTCCCGAGCGCAGCGAGGGTGTTATAAGTTAATTCCCGACCAAAGGAAGGGAATTAAGATTGAGTCCTGAGTGCAGTGAGGGATTCAAGCGCCCAAGAAAAAAACAGTTTTATCCCTGTGGTGTATACTCTACTTTTCTCACATAATGCGAGACAATAAAAAACCAGGCTTAGTAGATCCTATATAGCCACTTCTTTCAGCTGGCGTGGCCTACTCGATTTGACAAACAAATGAAGTTCGTCTCACTGCGAATCTAGTGGGCCACGGCTTCGGTCTTCGAAAATCGAGTTGGCCGCGCCCGCTGAGAACACATTCTGTTTAGCGAAATGAGACGTTATGGACATAGCAATAAGAATTATGAAAGTGAAAATCACATTATTGACCAGCGGGTTATAATGAAATTCAATAGAACATTATAACCCGGCTAAAGCCAAGAGATATAATGTCTTGCTTTCGGTAAGGTTTACATGACATATAATTCGGCATTGTCGAGCATGTGGTGTGAAAAGTATATTCTATACTCGAGGTTAGGTAGGTATTTTTTTGATTGGTTCATTAGTTTAAGAAATTATGTCCTACAGGTTGTGTTATTTTATAAAGACAGCGTGCATTTTTTAATTGTTTTTTTACAAAATGCAGCGCTTGCGCGGATGGAGGCTAAATTATGTTCATCTGCTGCACACGGTGACGCGGAAGATTACAAATTACCATAACCTACAAAAAAGCCGGGTAATGTGGATGCATACAATCACGACTATATAAGAGTATGTCTGCAAAAGGAATCGTATTTGGTTCAACAGGGCAGAGTCCCAAGGTTATCTCAAGTATAGTTTCTTGTTACGATAGATCCAAAAAAAAAACAAATCGAGACAAAAAACTATTAAGACTGTTTAAACCGTATGTGTTTGCAGCAACGACCACGGCAAATTATTAATCGGCCGCCGTAAATGGTACTCTCACGGAAACCTGATCGGCGGCCATAAGTTCAACCAATCTAAACAATTTATCAAAATAGCGTCCATAAATGGACTTCCTGGAGCCCTGGGATTCCTCACAAACGCTTTACTTGCGTGCCTAAGTAAGCAAGCGTGAATTTTTTTTGTGTACAATGCAATCATCAACGATCATGCCTGATGAACAGCGTTTAGTCGGCAAAAGGTACAAATTGGACAAAAAAAATCGTATCTCACACAAGCGATATCGACAGCAGACGGCAATAATAATTTCATTTAATTGATGTTTAGTGGTTTAAGAAGGATATGCGGACCTCACGTTTCAAAATCTGACGCAATTATGGATGAGTTTCGTATATAACGGTTCAAATTAATCACTTCAGAGTCAAAATCGATCAAACACTAACAACGCCCGTATAACTAACTGAACATCACTCGGTGTTGATTCGTCATTGTTCCATTTTTCGGTCATTGATGCTTTGGTTCAATTGAACTTTTTATTTGTGAACTAATTGTGATATAAAAGTTTCAATGTCCATTAGTAAAATATTGGACGTCAACACAAACATAAACTTTCAAGCAACAGTTATTACTATCGCCAATAAAGTTGAATGTTATTCGTAGTTATTAATTTTATACAAAGATTATTATGGTTTTATTTCTTTTAACTCTTATTTCTTTATAATTATATTTGGGAAGCAGGCGGTACATAAATGTAAAATAAACATTTACAATGTGCTTAGATCAGTTAGATCTTACCTAAATAAGGTGCAGAGATTTTTGTAACTATTTCTACTAAGGAAAACGTTCTTATAAAACGATTCAGTAGGAAATGGTCCATCGACCTGCATTGCATTAAAACACCCCATCCACCGGTCACGGTTGTTCTTGGAAACACCACAAAGATCTTTTACGTGTTTCTGACTCACGCCACTGGCCGTCTGACAGAACCTTTGCCGCAGACAACAAAAACAAAAACACGTTCCTCCGAGTCCTAACAATGCAGCGTGTTTTAAACATCTATGCGAGGAATCCTTTGTGTTTCATCATTCTGGTAGATGCGAGTTATATTTGTTGAGCTGTTGCTAGCATATTGTCATTGCGTGGGCAAGTTCGCTAGCCCCTAGCGAATATCAGTAAAGCGCCGATTCCGCTATGAAGAGTACCGAGACGCGTGTAATTGGGGCAGAAAGCTGTCAGTGGTATCAATAGTATTTCGACCATACAGTACAGTTCAATTCGTCGAACAGCCAAACGCGTGGGCGTCGCAAAATAAAACCACTCGTCATCCTTCGCATACACATTGCTGCTCGCGTTCCCATCATTTGGGTTTGGGGTCGCCGTCACACTTATGATGGGCGATTAGAAAGGAGACACCAATTGTATTGCCACGCTATAAGTCAAAAGTTGTAAAAACCATGGGCGAGTGGGCGCCGAGAAGTGATCGGTTGTGAATTTACATTACACTCCAAACAAAGCCAATAAAAAACATCAAGCACGTTTTCAATTATTTGTCACGAGAAGCACAGTTAGGCGGTCTCATTATCTTTATCTTTATACTAGCTGTGCCCCGCGGCTTCACCCGCGTGAGTTTAGAAATTCCCGCAGGAACTCTAAAGTAGCCTAATTTATGTACTTCTTATAACATAAGCTAATTAACATTGAAAGTACCGTCAAAATCGTTCCAACCGTTTCGGAGATTCAGAATTCTTCCAGCAGGAACTTCAAACATACTTTATTCTTCTTCTCCATACAATAACAAACACAACAAAAGAAGAATTATCGAAATTGGTCCAGCCGTTCAGTTGTGATGCCGTGGCCCGTGACCAGGGAAATAGGGATTCATTTTTATAATTAAATGTATACGAGTAGATATAAAACTAAATTGCTGTTCGTTTGTCTCGCTAAAACTCGAGAAAGGCTGGACCGATTTGGCTAATTTTGATCTTGAAATATGGGTGGAAGTTCAGGGAAAGATTAAGAAGTAATTAGGCTACTTTGGAGTTCCTGTGGGAATTCCAAAATTGACGCGGGTGAAACCACGGGGCACAGCTAGTTATTAATAAAGAAAACAACATAACACTATCTCAAAATTCGTTTTAATAAGCCTGGTGTCGAAGATGGAAAAGTACCTATACAAAAACCGGCCGAGTTCAAGTCAGATAAATAACACACAGTGAAGGGTTCCGTAATGAGGAAAAAACGTTCTTCCCTTACCCGACTAAATTAGCTAAATTGATACAACGCTTTATTAAGAGTTATAGAACGTTATTTAATTATGTGTTGACCTTATTACATTGTTTAAATATCAAAAAAAAATTGAACATGAAAATTTTTTGACACAAAATGGAAGCTATAATTTTAAAACACGATTTACAAAAAAAAATCCAGCGTGAGTTAACACACTATTGCTTATATCTTATCTATATGTACATTTATGGACTGCAGTGCCACTTCATAATTTAATTTCGTAATCTCACTACACCATCGCATCTTATAGTTTAGTTTTAAAAATTTTGCTACGGAATCCTAAAAAGCAACAAACAAACAAAGAGTGGAGAGAGTAATATTTAATACGAATAAATATTACGTCCAAATATTAAAATAAAGATCATAACAAATCATTAAATTTTCTCCCATCTATGACTCATCATAAGACAGCAACGCTCTAAAAAGTATAATGTTCGACTTGATACCAATTATCTGAAATGCTGACAATCACTGAGTCATACAACTTACATTATGTAAATCAAAGTGTAAATCTTAAATGATATTTATATTCAACTTTTGACCATTGTCTTCATACAATATCGTATTAGTCATTAAGTTTTTTTAAGTCATGCTTTACCCGTTAAAATACTTAGGGAAAAATTCTAGTAAGACATGTACGAGTAATAACGTTGTTACGCTTTTACGCCCTAACTACTCAACCGATCATTAAGACCCGATTGGCGCAATGGTCACCATGCCTGCCCGCTAATCAAGAGGTTCCGGGTTCGATTCCCGGTGGGGGTGGGGGGCTTTGTGTGATGAACACAGGGTTCCATTTTCCAGTCTGGGTGTGTATATCTTATCTTAATATATATAAATCACGTGTCACGTTGTTTGTCCGCGATGGACTCCGAAACTACTGAACGGATTTTGAAAAGTTTTGTAACCATTTATAATATGGTCCAACTTAAAAGATAGGATACTTTTTATTCCGGAATTCCCGCGGGAACTCCGGAATAACTGCGGGTGAAACCGCGGGGGACAACTAGTATATGTATATCTATAGTATAATATATATGTGATAATATGTGTAGTATATAGTATACCACGTTTGCTTGGTTTCCACGACACAAGCTTATAGCTTAGTGTGGGATCAAGTAGATCTGTGTGTTGTGAAGTAAAAAAAAAAAGAATTATGAAATTTCGCATGTACAGTGTTGTAGGCGTTTCATTCTAAAAACGCGCGACCTTTCATTCTAAAAATTGCCTACTGATACCGAGGATTTTTTTTTTTTATTGATAAAAATCATATAACGCGAACGAAGCCGCGGGCACCAGCTAACTGTAAAATAAAAAAAATGTCTCCACATTGACTACCACATTTTGATAATAATTAACAAATTGGGGGATGCAAAATGAATCTTTGGACTGATTTTAATATTTTTTTTTTCATGTTATGCCCGGGGTCAACGTGTATTATGTAGAATACTTTTATCTCTATTCATCAAAAAATACTTAGTAGGTAATTATGACTATTTACTAAGTACTTACCGAAGTTACCACGGGTATTAAAGTAGATGCAACATCAAGTTTTTAATATATGACACATCGCGTTTTATTATGATATTTTGTTGGGTGATAAAAATATACCTACCGTACCTATAACTGCCGTGAGATATAGAAAAACCAGTCCGCATTTTCCTCAGTCATTACAAATATACGTCATCCTAACAGTTAACTGCTCCACTAAAATTTCCTATCACGTATACGTAAATGCGAAGTGCAAATTCGTCATCATTAACAATGATGGCGTATTTTTTACCCAGTACCTATCCGCCAGTCGTCCCGCATCGATACTTCCGCGTACATAAATTGTCGAAATCTCGAGTGCATCGACGCCTTAGCGGATCACTGGAAGCACTAAACGTAGGCGGTCGGTGCACAGCTTTAACACCATAAGCAGACATCTCGATTACCCAACCCAGTCTTTCGATAACAATAATTTGGAGGGCCTTTTCTTGTTACTCTCGGTGCCATTGAATATGTGGTATAGCGGTTATATTATAAAACACGCGAGCACAACTCCATTATACGCAGAATAAACCCAATCAATATTGAAGTTCGTCCTTCACTAGACGATTTGTGGCAAGTTTTGTACATACTTCCGCAGTCGTGACCCGCGTCGACGATGCCTCGAGCGAACCTCACGAGTGCATTCGACGGGAACATGTATTTTATTTAGATTCCTATAAGGAAACAAATGACGCAATTTGCATAATACGCTTATAACTGTCAGTGTTTGTGTCTTTATTTAGTAAGCGTGGCCAACTAAACTGTATAAACACCGTGCAATTGGATTATAACGAGTAAGTTATATGCACAGCTTCTCATTGCGACGTTAATACCATCCATATTGTATTGAAAACAATTTTGGAGTAAATTTTCATGGCCTTTCATTTTTTAATATAAAGGATGTACTACGTTATTTTGAAAAAATCGATCCAATCCATAAAAATACAGGACGTATTTTTTTGCATTTCACCGGTTCGATTCGCGGGAATCCGAAGCTACGGCATTAATCAAAAATCTCCAAATGCATTTATTATTAAAAAAAAAATAGAACAATAAATTAACAAGGCGCCATAATGTGTAGGAAGAAAAAACAAACAGTAACATAAAATTACGAGAAAAAAGAACTATGTATTTTACTAGTACTTAAATAAAAAATATTTTTATTATATTCTTTTTATTTGTACCTATTCTTTCGATATTTTCAGGATGCCTACTTTCACGCCTGTAATTACCATCCTGTATACAGTAGATGCGGTTAGGTGCAAAACAGATAAACGATTCTGTACACACTCGAGTACATGACAGTAAGTACATTGTGTAATGATCATGTCATTGCTGCGAATCAACACATGCTCGTCGAGAACAAAGGGCTGTTATGGTATGATTCAAAAACGGCTCTATATTGTGCGGGGTACGAACACTTCCTGCTTCGTATATATAGCGTAAAATTGGCACGAGAACCAAGTCAACTTTTATTTGACACATATTAGCCAGCTATCAAACTGGCGCCAGACACTAGGTATAAAAATCATTTTATCAAATCGTTAAAAAAAACTAAAAAACACGCTTAAAGAGTAAACTGCAAAACTAAAAACGAATAACCTAGGATTATAGTCCTTGTCAAGACCAATCAAACAAGCCCCAAGTATAGGATGGGCGTTCAACCCGGTGCTCGCGGTTCGGGTTAATCCTAAGCACCGGGTTGATTGTCCATCTATAGCCCCAACTCGATGGAGTTGAATTGGATGAAGTTGTCGTTTAATTACACAGTTCCCATGGCTATTTTCCGGATCCATCATCAGGGTCCTTATTCACTATGAGCTTAACACACCGTGTTATGATAACGCGCCATAAAAATTGTTTCTCCCTCATACCCAAAAAAGTTTCACTTCCAGAAAATACATTTACACCGTGTGTTTTGGCATACAGAATAATAATTTCTAATATTTTGGCACCTGGAGCCTTTGGAATTGTGTTTTTGGGACGAGCGTTATAGGCGAGGAATGTTGTTGGTCATATCAGCTCTATATCTATAATAATTTTCCGTGGTCATCCGAACTTTACATAATATGTACAAAGTTTCGTTTCGATATCACAATCAGAAGTAGGTTAAAATCAACTTCTAAGATTTTATTACAAAGGTATATTGTTGATAATTATAAGAGAAGCAAATAAAAGCGTGTTAAACAGAAAGGAAAGAGAGAAAGATTGGGTATTTCAGTATTTTAAGTACTGCCTTTTAAATATGAAAGCGTTTATGAATCGCTCTATCTCGCCATGAATTTTTGTCATATCGTTAACCTAACCTAACCAATCTGTGTGTGACATTATAACATATTTGTGTTAATTCAGATAGCAAACTGGTGTACTTATTCTTGAGCGGACTATATAGGTTAATACACATGTCACTCGACGCACGTGCGCAGCTGGCTAGCCGACATGCCTTTATCGACATAGACTGCAGTCTGCGATAAGGGGGCGTCCATAAATCATGTACTTATTAATATGTAAATAAACAAGTAATTAAATAATCAGGTAAAATTTGTCAATTATAATTTGTTATAATAATTGTTTGTTTGTTATGTTAATTATAATATGTCATTTTTTATGTTGAAATAAATTATCTAAATTGAATTAATTACGTGAGGGCAAAAGGGGGGGAGGGGTCTGGAAAAATCACGAAATATCACAAGGAGGAGGAGGGGGGGGGGGGGGGGGGAGTTATCCCGTGTAATTATTTTTCGCTAATCCGTGGTCCGAGGACAATGTCCATATTAACCACGCACGAGAAACAGCGGAGAACATAGGCTCCACATTCACGTTCTCGTGGTTTTCTCGCGTTCTCACGTGAATGTGGAGCGGGCTTTAGTTATGGGGGCGGGGTAGCCTAAAACCTCACCACATATCACCAGGAGGGGGTTAACGGCACCAGCGGAAGACCAGCGTCAGGTCCCTAGCGGTTCCCGGCTCATGCTGAGCTGGTTTCCATTTTGTGCGACACGCTGTTTTTGCTACTTTTATTTTTGACTAGCTGTGCCCCGCGGTTTCACCCGCAGTAATTTCAGAGTGCCCGCGGGAATTCCGGTATAAAAAGTACTCTGTCCTTCTCTGTACCCCTGACAACGTGCATGCCAAATTTCATTCAAATCCGTTCAGCCGTTTTTGCGTGATTGAGTAAACGAATGCGAGGATAAGAGGTCGAAAGCGCTTTTCATCCGACTTGCTTTAAATTTATCGTCACTGCTCAGCTCCTCTGTGTCTTAGCGTTATGTTATATACCCTATAACCTGTCCAGGAGTATGGACTACAATCGTACTAAGTTTGGTTAAAATCCCTTCAGTAGTTTTTGACCCATACGTGCACATACAGGCAAACAGACAGACATACAAAAAATTTACTGATTGCATTTTTGGCATCAGTATCGATTACCATTCATACTCCAATATTAATTTTAAATAGGTATATATTCAATATACAGAATTGACCTCTCTACAGTTTTATTATAAGTATAGATTATTATTTATTTATCTCTGTTCTCGCCATTATCTTCTTGCTATAATATAGAGGAACGTTTATACGTATAGTTTATCCTGGAATCTCGCGGGAACTCGGAATTTGTCGCGGGTGAAACCGCGGGGGACAGCTAGTACCTATTATAATAAGGCATGTAACAAATATATTATACCTACCTAAAAAAAATCTTTTATGTATAACACGACGATATACAATATCGTCCAAGGTTGTCAAAAAACAAGTGTTCAAATAACAGATCCAGGTTACCGTTCATCTTTTGAAAATGAGTCAATAACACCAAACTAACCGTAGAGCTCTAGGCATATAATTATTATACGCTCGCTCTAATGCCCTACTTCACTATACAAATGCAGCGCAATTATTATATCTATGTTTTTAGTACCTACTAGTGCTTGCGCTAGTTTAAAAGAATTTAATATTCCATAATGTAGTATATGCGAGTAAGAAATAAGCATGCACTTGTCGTCTCCTTCGCACGGGCTCAAAGGTAGATGTGTGTGACGCAAAGAGTTAGTACGTTACCGACCGAGAGACGAGTGTGGTGTGTAAGTACAGTGCTGAGACCGCGTGCGCATGGAGCCGATATTATTGGTATTTACGATTAGTCTAAAAGATGTCCCAAGTAAGTAGTATAGTACAACGTTCATCTACTACATTTTGGCGACGACGGGCTGAATCCGTAAGTTTTTTTATTTACATAAAATATACCTAAGTACCTACCCATACGTGAGAAAAAAAAAAAAAAAAAAGGTAAATGGCTAATGAGGAATGGATAAGTAGAGCTGGTATACCTACATAGGTAGGTAATACTAATTATTTAAAACAATGATGTGTTTTCATTTCTCATTAACAATATTCATAGCATTAAATTAACCATTATTGAAAAAACCCTAGATGCACGGTCGGCCCGCGACCGTTACCAAGCACTCGGCAATTCTACTTGAGTACCTAGTTATAAAAAAAAAACTATAAACAGTGTTTTGCAAGTTCAACCTTACGCAGATTGGTTAAAGTTGTTTGTACCCTTCTATCAGTTATTTTCTGTTCTGCGGTGACGATTACTTTCTTTGTATTTTTGTTTATACGAACCTCAGACGAAATAAATACGAACGTTGAATTGGTTTCTGGAAGTTTGTCAAATTGAGTTCTAAACACATACTTATACTTATCTCTGAGGTTTTGGGTGGGGACATGTGATGAATTAATGAAAAAAAAAAATATTTACAGATAAAATTATTTATTATTTGGTTCGAAATGTATTGGTAGAACATTTTATCGAAACGAAGTAGGTAGCTATGGCGAGCTGCCGGTTTGTGAAATTCATTTGTTTGTGGTATTTACTATGAATCACTCTTGGAACTTGAAAGGTATAATTGTTTCTTTAACTGACGGTCAACTTAAGCTGTCACGGAGATTTCTTTGTTGGTACCTATCGCGCGACGTACCTATTCTTTAACCACTCTAACTACTTTAAATTTGGAAACATAGTATGCGTGGCCATCATTGAGCTATTGGGTACTAAACATTACAGCCATGTACTTATAGGTATTTCAGCGGGCCAAGACGTAGCGTTGGCTGCATTTTGTTTAATTACGTTGATGAATGACTTTGTGTGCTAGCGTCGACAGGTGGCACGGGTTTTCGTACTGGATTGTATCTGTTGAATCTAGGTAGGTACTTACCCAACAATAACAAACCAAATGATGTTTCCTTAATACTTATATACAACCTTTTATATGACGAGATTCTTATATACCTATGTATATTGACGAATATTGATATCACTTTTACTTCTTTAACAAAGTAGATTTGTATGTGTGCAACAGCAGCACGATATATATATATACCATATAAAACTAGGTATCGTATCGGGTCTGTTGAAAGTGGTACCGATGCCGACGTTTGGAACCGGGATGGCGGTGCGTGTTATAGTGTCATTGTTATTATTATTAGGTATAATACGTAAAGAGTAATTATACTCTTATACCTATATGGGCGAATGATGATGGGCGTGATTTCTTCTAGTAAAGTTAGTGAATGGTAATGCTTAAAATCGGTCATTTAATCTATATTTGTGTGTACTTTAAGTACCTACACCTAGTCTGGACTGTGTACTTTCAGAAATGAATAGATGTGATTTCTTCTAGTAAAGTTAGTGAATGGTAATGCTTAAAATCGGTCATTTAATCTATATTTGTGTGTACTATAAGTACCTACACCTAGTCTGGACTGTGTACTTTCAGAAATGAATAGATAAATGGAAGTGCAGTGATTTCTTAGTGGCGGAATATTGTGTTTTGGCGCCAGGAGCACGTCTTTCATGGATCATGTCGTTATAAAAGGAAGGCTTTGGCTGTAGTATATATTATTACTCTGAGCTTTGGCGTACCTATACCTAATCACGTTAAAAAAAAAAAATTGTCTTGTACAATATGCTATCCGGATCTTTGAAGCCGTATCCGGGATTATTATACATATACAAGAAATTAATGGTCGTTTGAAGTTCATAGATTTATAATATATAAATCTAGTAAATTAAAGCGTATTAATAATATTAATAATGCCTTGTCGTACAAGATTCTACCCGGATCGTTGTAGCCGTATCCGAAATGCACATGTAAATTTGTAAATATATATCTACAGTGAATGTTCGTTTGAAGTTCATAGATTTATATGTAAATCTAGTAAATTAGAGCGTATTAATAATATTAAATCAAATATATAAATAAATTAATAATATACCTGCATATTATGGTATTATAACGCGAACCAAAGTGGGCTGAGCAGATGATGCCTGCTCAGTAGCTTGATAAAGATGAATATGACGATGACATGACGAGGACCAGTGGGGGGGCTGAGCAGATGATGCCTGCTCAGTACCTTGAAATTGATGTAAATGAGGCTAGTGGGGATAAGCAGACGATGCCTGGTCAGGATGCCTGGTCAGTACTTAAATGATTTGATATAATGAAGTATAACTAAGCGGATGGCGTCCGTTCCGTGTCCTGCCACAATCAGAGTTGTCTTGGTTAACAGAAAGATAACTCATGGCAATGACTTTACTTGAATAATTTGACTGGAAAGGTGACGCAGATTTATTGTCAATACACTGAAAAGGGAAGTTAAGTCTATATATTACCTGGAAGTTACAGAAGTAAATAATGAAATTTAAAGCGGCCAGTTGTAACACCGAAGAGGGATTGAATTTCAGGAAATTTAATATATACCGCAAGGTCGCGTTAATCTGGATGATCTGGTTGATAAACTGCTGAAAAACAGATGAATTAAAAAAAAAAATTAGTAAAACTGCGGGAAGAAACTGCAAAATGCCGATTTGATGATGCGGAAGATGATAAAATGGAATGATGCAGAATATGACAGAATGGAAAATGTACTCCAGATGGATTTATACATCTCTATAAGTTTATTATCAAGTCAGGGATATGACCCTACATGATATTATAGCTGAAGGAATTGCAGTAGGACTTATTAGCCGACAATTAAAAGTTTAGTAAAAAGAAAAAAAAAAAGTAAGGACATAAGGTGTTTGAAAAAATTAAGGAAAGCGAAAGACAATATTATGTTAAAATTGGACAATGGCAAAGCGGGTTCCAAATGTGAAAGTTTGATTGATTTGTCAAATAGTGAAAAAATTGAAAAACCGTGAAAAGATAGCAAAATTGAAAAACCGTGAAAAGATAGGTACAGGCCAGCGACACTCCCTTGAACCAAAAGTTACTATGGATTTATGCGCGAACTTTTTACCAACATTGGAATACTTAACCAAATTTCTATGGCCGCGTCATACATTGCATTGGTAGGGTTGGCACAAAATGCTTTCATAGATCGGATCAGCGATTAGTATGGAAGTGCTCTTTCCTTAAAACGTAGTGATTATTTGCTCAGTGGATAGGTACTTGAAAGTTTGACGTTTAAATTAAAATGTAAAGCCCAGACGTTGAATAGGAAGAACGATGATGAAAGGCGAAAGATATTTAAAAAAAAAAAAAATATACATATTTATACACTAAACAATTGGTTTATTTATAAGTTTTTGTTTTGTTAACACACTGTAGCATTATTCTGGTATACAATAAAGTACATTCTATCCTATTCTATATGGAAAATGAAGACTAAGTCTCGGGTGAGGGAGTGAGGGAGGAATTGACTAAACAGTGACTCGTTTGGGTCGAGGAACGCAAATAAACATGTTACAAATATGTTAATTGATTCTCTATATGAACATAACTTGTTACCGAAAACACCTGGGATGATGTCAAGGAGACAGAGAATGTAATATTCTATGTGTTTATGAAAGCACAAAATGATATAAAAAAAAAAAAACTCACTAAACAAGACAAGCATAACCTTATGTATACTACATAGTTACCTACTTTTTAGAATACAAGAAAATATCTACAGCAACTAAAACGGTATCTGATCTACAGAGTACGGTATCTGATCTACAGAGTTTTATGGGATTACTAAATTATGTCATAAAATAGATTCTGAATATGACTACCACAAGTGAACTATTACAAAAATTTTTAAGGCACAATTTGGAAGAATTACTAGATGAGCCATAGGTATAATGGGGAAGCAGATTTCAAGTTGTTGAAGGCAGTTATACTAAGTGATATGCCAGAGTTTACCGAAAAGAAACAGATTTTTAGTTTTAGTACTCCTTGTAAGAATAACGGAAACAAAAAAAAAAAAAATGAACAATTTGCAGTCTTCTGCCGTGATAAAGACACACGCTTGAATCATTGTACCTATACGTTAGTGGCTGACTTTGACTGACTTTAACAGAACGGAGAAGTAGACTGCCAAAACAGAAACATCATTAAATAACGTAAGATGTTCCAAATAGAAAAAAAAAAGAACGTGGAAATAATCTCTTCTGAAATATTTAGTCATAGCGAAAATTTAGAGACAGATACATTTCCGATAATATAATATTCTAGCCTCTAGAGCATTTATATAGAGACCAAGATATAAAAGAAAGAAGAAGAAGAAGAAAATACATGAAAGAAAGAAAGAAAGATGTAGAGAGAAAGAAAATAAAAGAAAAAAAAAAGGAAAAAGAAACATGATGCACAGAAAAAATTAAAACCAAAGATAGATTTAGGAACGGGTGAGAAGGTTTACATCAAAAAGTTCATATACGGCGAAATTAGAGATGAGTAGAGATGTGGAAATTCAGAATGATGAAAAAAAAAAAAAAAAAAAGAAAAAAAAAATTGAAGGGTGATTGAGGGGTCTAATAAATCCAGGTACCTACGGAAACTGAGAAGGAGACCTCTGAGTTATTGATCACTAATAGATAACAGGGAAAAATGAAGGCAAAGAAGTAAGATACTTATTAAGAGTAAGATAATTACTAAGAGTGGAAAAATTAAGGCAAAGAAGTAAGATACTTACTAAGAGTAAGATAATTACTAAGAGTGGAAAAATGAAGGCCAAAGAGTTGGTAAAATGATAACTATTGTTATTAAATGTAATTTACAACGTTCATCTACTACACATAAGATAAAACGTCAGCCTTATTTAAATGATTTTTTTTGCGATCCATATTGGCATGTAAAGGAGAGAAAAAAACAGATCTCTGCCCACACACACTCTCCAGTTAAACAATACAACAGTTTATCTGTCGGATACATACCTACGTACGATTTCTGCGAAACATACAATGTTATGTATAACGGTGGTACGGCTATTTACAAACACACGCATAATTTATAAGGAACACCCCGATCAGCTCTCATATGAATACAATGTAGATGTCTTATCGTGCCCGAATGATGAGCAGAACATGCTAACACAAAAATTAGTGGAACCGTTACAACAAGTCATAAAAACTATGCTAATTTGCATGAACGGTTATTAGCACCGGAGCGACTAATCATTCATTGTAAATATACAACGTGTTAATGAATTAACTGAAAACTAGAAAGTAGTTTGCTCAGAATCAACTAGCGAATCGATCGCACTATATTTTAATATAGGTTATATTTTTTTCATTTTTATTAGCCCATGTCTAAATTATTTATAATACAATATTAGGCGCGTACGCCGCCCGCACCAAAAAATTCGAACCGGTAGGCGCGGGCGTAGCGCTTGGAATTTCGTAGATAGGTCACCTCCAAACTAATGTTGAATAACTTTTAAAGTATAAATTTTTTCGACATAAAATATATTTTAATCATATTATTGTTTATTTTTTTAAATAGGGTGTATCAGGTTTTCAGTTAATTCATTAACACGTTGTATAACACGCGACAAATCGTTTAACATTACCCTCAATCGCGAATCGCCATAGACGGCGGCCACGGCGACATTCGATTGCATTGAAAAATTATAACATTACTCATGATATTTCCGCGAAATGGAGAGTTAGAAATTAATTAAAATAACATATTATGTGATAAGCAGGATAGATTGGAACGTTAATAGCTTTTTAATACAGTTGCTCAAAAAGTGGCGTATTGCAGGGACGTTTAGCGTTCGGGATGTGGGCTATTACATACTCGAGCTTTTTGTTTACCTTTCCCGAACTCGTGCGTTCTCTTTGCCAACTGTCAAATGGCGACACGACTTTGACACACTTTTTTGCATTGCTAAACGTAGGTTTCGCATTACTAATACGACTGGCGCCATCTCTTGATCACAGTTGAAACTTAGTTGAGTTTGTTGTGTTTTTGATATTTTATTAAATTTCTTCATTTTTTTCGCAACTGTATTAAAAATAGTTGTTCAGTACACGTGCGGAACCGTCATTGCAACTAGTTCCGACTGTCAACCCTCACCTTCGGCTGCGCCTCGGCTCGGGTAGACATTTGTCGGAACTCTTTGCAATGACAGGCTTTCCGCACTTATAATGAAATATACTATTCACTAACAGCCTCTAGCGGCTCCAGACCCACGGGTGTACGATATACATACAGGTTTCGAATCAATTCGCAGAAGAGCCCGTCACGAATTGTGCTTCGAAAAGATGCGGGGGCGCATCGACAACAGCACGCCCACTTGCTATTGCCATTATAATTAAATAAATTAGTTGCTCCTAATTGCCTATACGAATTGTTTCAAAGCATTTTTGACGTGAAAGTGAAAAGACGACACGCTCTACGATTCCAACAGAGAAAGGTTTTTAGTGTCTTGGTTATAAAATGTTATTAAAGATAACAAAACTCGCTTATATTAAAATTCAAAACACTACTTAGTGTAACTCAGCACGAGCTTGAAATGTAATTATTTGAACGCTTTTGGGAAAGAAACCGTCTTGCATTTTAATTAAGCAGCGACGACTTACGATCGGCGAATTCTCGCAATTAATCTATGTTCAGAGCTAATTTTGTGGTTAGCAATAATAACCAATTATAATACAGTAAATAATTTGATAAATAAAACATTTACATAAACATCTGTTAATTAGCATACTAATTAGGTAACAAAACATGAAATAGCATTGACAGATTATACAACACTAAAAGCAGAACTATTTAATAAAAAGAAAACTATACGCGTCAATGTCAAACTTTATCTAAAAAATTAAAATCCTAACTAATAATGCGAAAGTTTGTTTGTTTGTTATACGCTTTCACTGATGCTTAACGGCTCAACCGAACACCACGAAATTTTGCATACACGTTGTCAGGGGTATAGAGAAGACTTGGGGTACTTTTTATCCCGGAATTTCCGCAGGAACTCCGAAATTACCGCGCGTGAAACCGCAGGGAACAGCTAGTTGACTAAAAACTTTAGCTATTTGAGTTTATTCAAATAGCTAAAACATACAAACATCGTCTTCAGTTCATGTTTTTTATTCATAAATTAGGTCGTAAATATTAATTGAACAATCCCGCTTTTTTATTACATAAGTCATTAACACTAGATTTGAGATCCAGTCCTTACAAGGATGAAAAAACACTACCTTATTTTACCTACATTATATTTTTCTATAGATTTTATTTTATTTATTTATTTACCAATTTACAAACATTGTAACAACTTGACAGTGCTACATAAACTTTGTTATTCCCTTGTAAATGGAATATCTTAGAATATTTATATTTTTTTTTATTAGCCTTAATTAGCCTTAAGGTTGATCCAAATCACATCGTGTTTGATTAAGACAAAATGTATATTAACGATACACAACGTGTAACAATACCGGCCACATTAATTACCACTCTCGCGAGGCGCACGTCTTCTTCTGGTAGGTACTTTCTAGACTCGGCACATTCCACACTAAACACCAACATTACCAAGTTGATCGTAAGTATAACAATAAAAGTTTAATATTATTGATAATGAATGGTTCATAGATAATATTCACCTGGGACTTAAAAAAAAAGGAAAGTTCTTTTTCTGTAGTCTGTGGAGATATATTTCAGGAAGTACACGAGTCACGACCGATTTCTATGATTCTTCTACTAGGCCCTAGGGTAATCCATACAATGGGGGTTCTATACAATGGGGTTTTATTTTAAAATAGTTTAAGTTACAGAAGTGGGTTCTTTAAAAAATATGCATTACTTATAGTTGAATGGACAATTTTTTTGTGAACACTTTTAAAAACCCAGAAATTAATTATTAAAAGCGTGCCAAGTAGAGGTGCATAGCTAGTCTTCATCTACCCCTCCGGAGGACAGGGGTGAGTTTATATAATTATGTTTGTAAAGAAGATATTTCATTATAGAAAGAAACTAAGGCGAACTCCTATTTAATTTTACTGCTATAAAACATTATTTATGTACCTATATTTATTACGACCCTCAACCAGCGCATATAAACATATTTGACCTTAAGCACCCCCACTGTTAAGTTCAGTCGTTCGTAACAAATGAATTGTTTTATTTTGACCCAATATGTGTAACATCGTACCTCTATAGGTATATTATTCCTATAAATATAAAATGCGACACCTGTGTCCAGTACGCTCGGATAAGTGCTCATCGGCCGTGAATCAATTTACAGAGACAAAGGCCACGCCACACATGAATGTGTACGTTGACCGTGGATTGGAAAGTAAAAATATCTACCCCTTTTTTATCTCGAGTACAATTATTATTAATATTAAAGGGGGGCAACATAAAGCCTACGTACCTACACTCATACACACTAGTGTCCCAAAATGGCGATAGCAATAACGATGAGTAATGAATAGAGAGAGCTGCTTCAATTCGCGCCGCTGCCCGGCCGCCCGCCTGCGCCCACGCATCTCGTTGCCGCGCATCCACTCGGAACAATGCTCACTAGTTCACTTTCTCTATTGACTCACTGATTCATTTCGTATGTATAAAGATTTGAATTAGATTAATGACAATGGCATCTGATTTATTGTTCTAAGCGAGCGCACACAAATCCTATACGGCGATACAAAACAATAGCACGTAAACTCTTATCGAAATGTTACAGTGTGTCAAGACTCAAGGCACACTGTCACACCGTCGCGTCGCGTCGCGATCCGAAGTCCGGTCTACATGAGTACAAGCTTGCTTAAGACCCGATATACGTGCTTGTGATAAATGTAAATAAGATAACTGAGCACATCATCATATTATTATGTTTTTATATGTATAAAGTGTAATTTTAAACCAGAGACATATTCAAACACGATATAATTAATGCTCACATGTAAAAATAAACATAAAAAACAGATCAAAAGAAAAAACCTTCACCAAAAATGTGGGGGGGCGTTATATTTGATTTGCCAGCGCGTCAGCGGCAATACAAAGGAGAGAGGAACAGGCATGATGATAAGGTCTAAAAATAAAAAAGTCCGTCAGTTATACATAGTAAAAAAATAATAGACATGAATTTTTTGCTTTTCGAATTATTGAACGAATACTTAGATAAAACGCATTAAAGTTTAGGAGTATAAAGTGTACCTAGGTGTGACGTCACACCGAATTTCAACTCAATGTATCGCCGTACTTTTTTGATTACATAAAAAAATAAATAAATACGTGGTGAATATTTTTTGATAATCTACAAGACGGGACTAAAAATTAAAATTTAGTCATCATGCTCATTGAATGACCCTTAAGAGTTATAATCAGCGCATTAGTATCACGCGCAAAATGTTTGTTGAACTCTTTTTTATGGATACTAACGTCAAAAATTGACGTTGTCTGATTAGATATTTGAGACGAGACTTGCATACTGATTACCGTCCTTCAACAAGTCCCTCGTTTAACCTTACACCCTGTATAAATAATGAGTATCGTACGACAGTGTTAACTTCATCTGTCAACATGGTAAAATATTTATATGCATTAAAAAACAAACGCATACACACGCACGACGCATTTAAAACAAATAAATTTTATTTGATTACTTGTTGCAAGTAATGCGAGTTTGCACAGAGCGGAAAATAAAAATTTACGACTTCCGCGAGAAGGTCTTTGTCCGGCGCGAGCTGGACTCGAGCAACAGTCGAGCACTTAACTCTAGACGCCATTCAGTGTTGTAAAGTGGTATTTCTGGATGACTAAAGAATAGGTCGCAACGGGTAAATATCCTTTGTGAAATGTGTAAGTGTGCGTACGGATGCACCAAGATATGTATGTAGCTGTGTGCCGCGCACAAGTGCCGAAAGTGGTCTGAGCATGAATTACGTGAAATGTAGCGTCTCGCGTCACCTCCAGCTATTTATTTAGATTCGATCATGAGATGCGTACTGAATCTATTACAAGTATTTAGTATCTCTGGCTTCACTTATAGTAACCAAATAAATAAAATTGTAAAATAAAATCCCCGAAGTGGAAGGTTACTTTTCACCCCGATTGAGTTCCTTAGGGAATTCCAAAATTGGCCTGGGCGGAATGGCGGTAAACAGCTGTTTTGATTGCATAGTAGGTATATACGAGTAGTTATAAGCAATTTAAATCTTGGAATTGGACACACCCTGTGTCACACAGGCAACTTTCGTCACGAAACAAATAGTTACCGAAAGAATTCCGAAATTGACGCTAGTAGCTAGGTAGTATAAATTTTATAGCACAAAGTCGATTTAGTAAAAAAACTTATTCTATAGACTGTTGTTCATGCTCGGAGCAAAGTCGGGCGGAGCACATACTATACGTACGTGCGCGCTAATGAACGCGTGTCGCGCTGCTGACCCCCGACCCACGCCGCCGCAGGTTCGACGCCCGCGGCCGGCCGCTCCCGCACATCTCCCCGCCCGCCCTTTTTCTTTTCCTTCTTACGGACTTTCGCATAATATGTATAATGCATTATGCCAGTGTTAATTTTGAGCATAAAAAAATTAATGTTAGAGAAACAAATAAGACACGTATTTTAGGAAATTTCAAAATAATCAAAAAATATTAAGAAAATTAGTTTTTCCACTTTGGTTCAAAATGCAAATACTATGCAGAAATTACACAAACTATTAATTATTTAAATGCAATAAAACTATTATGCGATGGTAAAACTCGTGAGATCTGATCTGAATCCTATCGTATCCCAAAAGTGTCTAATGCCGCAGCCACATATTGGTTTTATTTGTACCAATGTAACGTCTTGCGGCCAATACGCCAATGTATGGTCATTGGACACAATGTGAACATTGCGTCCAACGACCGTATGTAATACCGACGCGACGCACACCATGTCGGTTTTTGAAACAAGTGAGCGAGAGAAATGAAAGGGGAGTGCGCGCGGGTATCTTGAACACAAACCACAATGCCACGCGCGCGCCTGACATTGGTCTGTATTACGTTACTCCTGAAATGTGGTGCATTTTAATCATCCACCACTGTCTTTTCTTTCGTTATTTTCTTATACGATGATAATATAATAATAATATTCATTTATTTGCATAAGACATTGTTCTAAAAGATGGGTACATTGTTAATATTAATTCAAGTTCTAATGTCTAGTCATTGAGTGACATGCAAAATATATTCAATTCAATTAATTAATCAAAATAATTAAATGTAAATAATAAGCGTGTGTACCTAAACCATATGCGTGAGCCGCTAGTGAAAATTTATTATCTTAACGTCCGTCGTCTTTCGCTCTGCGACCGCAACTGGGAGTGGGCCAATACTATTATTGTATTCTCCAGTGTTGGGCTACAAAGTTGGTATTCAAGCCAATGTATGGTGCAGTAGTTGGGTACAATATTGGCCTTTTCAAATTGGAGCCAAGCTTGGACGCCAAGTTGAATCCAATGTGTGGCCGCGGCATAATAGATAGACATACGCACGCCTTTTAAGTGATTACAGCTTTTGAACAAGAAACAGCTTCGTACACTTTTTTGTTATACTATAAAGGTTCGCTGTCTACAATGTAGATGCTGCAGGTAGATGCCAAGTTTACAACTCTGTTATCATCCGACGTATAAAGTATTGGATCATATTAAGACCAAAATGCAGCAAAGGGATAAACTAAGTCTTCGAGTATTTCTGATGGCACAATGTACGGTTTGAAATGGGAATTTATGGTGGTATAGATTACAAAATAGTCAATATACCTATAGCTCGGAACTCGGAGCTCTTCGCGGACACCGATATCGAAAGTACCTATCAGCAGATGCGGACATAAAAAACGCATTGTAGGTAAAACTTATTGTTCAATAAACCAAATCCACTTTGAACAAAACAAAAAAATTACGATATAAAACAGTATTGCTAAATCGCTTAAATATTAATTACCTATTCAATTTACATACTTCGTTCAACTTTCGGTGGTGCACGTTCTCGTCTGATAATAAACGACGATATGGACCGTGTTGCGACATGTCTGCCAGTTAAATCGCTATTAATACTAGACTTGAAGGTCTATACAAAAATAGGAGTTTGAAACAATAAATAAAATACTGCTGAGGAATTTTCCCAAACTACATGGTTTTAAATTGGCATATACAATGACACTACATCATTCCCCCAGGATAAGTTTATCCGTATAAACCTTCCTCTTGGATCACTCTGTCTATTGGTGAAAACCGTATGAAAATACGTTTAATAGTTTTTGAGTTTATTGCGACAGACAGACGCTGCGGAGGACTTTGGTTTATAATGTACTAAGAAATAACCTGTAGGTATTTGTATTTTTGGGGTTTATAAATAAATAAAATGTGAACGTCTGTTTTATATTGTGGATGATGTTGGTCTGGATGGATTATTATTTATTTAAATAAAGACAGCGAGATCAGTGACGAGACGATATATTTTTATTCAGCGGACATTTACATCTGACATAGACAATTGACCACAGACAACATAGATTAGAATCTACAACATGCTCCTTTTCGACATTGACAAATGTGACATGACATTGACGTTTATGCTAATGACAAATTATGACATTTATGACGTTTTGTAAACAAAGTTTCAGAAGTCTAAACTTTCTGAAATTTATGAAACTAACTTTATGAACTGAATTGGAATAACAATGTGATGAACTAAATAAGTATTATACTGAAAGAAATAAGTAGTTATAGTAGTGCAGAATTACGTACATTATTATCAAGACATTGAATTTTTGCGGTACACATTTATCTAGAATAAATTTATACTTGTGTTATTTAATTAAGTTAATTAAGTTAAACATTGTCATTTGAATAATAATTATGAAACTATAGGTACATTAAAAGTTTACATTGAATGTTTTTGGCTTTCTTATTTGCCTTCCTGACCTTGTCACATAGTAATAATCAGACTTTGGTTCAGATATTTCTTTCTTGTTCTGACCATTAGAATTATTATTTGAACTTAGTTCAGGTGACTTTAGAATTGGCTGATTATTTCTATCAGAACATGGAGATTGACATGGAGACACATTACATTTATTTGGACTTTGACTTACAGATCTCTCAGTTCTGTTAGGACTTTGATTTTTGTTTGGAGACAAGTTATAATCATCTTGATCTGCATATTTATGTTTTTTACAACTAGGAGACAATGAATTAAAGTTACTATAGTTAGAAGACAAAGAATTGCTATAGTTATTATCCTCCTTCCTAAATGATAAACGAATGTGTTGACTATTTCTTCGATAAACATTACCATATAAATCTTTTATCATGTAGGAACGTGGAAATTTTGATTTAGATACAATAATACCTTTTGACCACTTTTTATGTGTAGGTTTCAGCTTAAAATAAACATTATCATTGACATTAAATGAATTATAATTTTTACAACTTTTATTATAGTATGACTGAGTTTTTTCCTTATTTTTAATTAAATTTTGACTATGATGTTTAAATCTTACAACTTTAGGTTTCAAATTAGTTAACTTACTGGGTACTTTAGTTCTTAAAGTTCTTGACATTAATAATTGAGCTGGAGAACACAAATTACCTCTTGGAGTGTTGCGATGTTGCAACAAACCAATAAATGGATCTGTGCCGGACTCCTCACACTTTCTAAAGATATCTTTGACAATTCTTACTGAAACTTCGGCTAAGCCGTTACTTCTAGGTAAGTATGGACTGGACGTTATATGTTCTATGTCCCAATCACTCATAAATTGCTTAAACTTTTCAGAATTCATGGGAGGACCATTGTCACTCACCAATTGCAATGGAATACCAAATCTTGCAAAAATTGATTTTAACTGTAATATAACAATATCACTTGTGGTGTTATTATTAAGACAAATTGTTTCTATGAAGTTTGAGTAATAGTCTACAACAATAAGATATTTTTTGTTATTATATTCAAAAAAATCTATTGCTACTTTTTGCCAAGGAAATTGTGATGTCTCATGAGATATTAATGACTCTTTACTTTTATTATTCATGAAAATTGCACATGATTCACACATTTTTACTTTATTTTCTATATCTTTACTAATGTTAGGCCAAAATACAGTACAACGGGCTTGAGCTTTAGTTCTTTCTATGCCTAAATGACCTTCATGGAGTATTGACAATATTTCAGACCTTAAAGAAGTTGGTATAATGACACAGTTATTTTTGAATAGAATATTATCTAAACAATGAATTTCATCCCTAATATGCCAATAAGGTAAGACAATTGGATCGGTGTGTTCTTTGCTATTCGGCCATCCATTCACCGTATACTCTTTTAATTTTTGTAAAATAATATCATCACTAGTATATTTTAAGATTTTTTCTAATTTTTCTTTAGAAATAGCTAAGTTTGAAGTAAGTAAATTGACATGAATTCGAATATTTTGATCTTAGATCATCAAATGTAGGAAATTGAAAATATGGTCTCTTTATTGCAACATTTAAATTTCTTGGATCTAGACAAAACCTTAGTTTTCCGTTTGGTTTTTCAACCAAGACTATGGAACTTACCCATTTGGTAGGCTTAATTACTTTTTGAATGACATTTTCACTTTCCATGTAATCTAATTCTTCTTTAAGACGTGACATTAAGGAATAAGGAATACGACGTACAGGACTGACTACAGGTTTTACATTTTCATCAATATCTAAATGCACTTTATTTGGTAAACATCCAAGACCATGAAATAAATTTTTAAATTGGTTAATAATACTACTTACTGACTCTGGACATTGACACTGACCTTCGACTTTTGACTCTGACATCTGACTTTTTGAATTATTTGTGACTGAAAAAATTCTTTTAATAATGCCCAATTTTTCGCATGTATTTTTGCCTATAACAGTTTGACATACCATATCTGCTACTGCAAAATAAATATTAGAAGTTAGACCATTAGGAAATTGACACTTTAGATAACAGCTACCAATAGTTGGTATATTATTACCACTGAATGAATATAACCTGTTACTTAATTTATGAATAGGTACATATATTTTTAGACTTTTTAAGGTAAATTTTGATATTACATTTATGTCTGCACCTGTATCTATAATGGTGTTTAACATTTTACCATTATGAAGCTTAATTTTTAATTCCCATTTATTATTGTTGGGTTGACAGTTTACTGAATTAATTATGAAGTTTTCATTGACTTCTTGACTTACGGTACCTACATTTTTATTTTTGAAGAAACAACACTTTGAAAAATGATTTAATCGACCACAATTGTTACACGTTACTCCTTTGGCTGGACACTTGAATCGATGTACCTCATTGCACCTTGTACATGTTCTTTTGAAATTTTGATTCCAGGATTGATTTCTTGACTGATAATTTTGATGATAATTCCGATTTAATGAGTTTGTACGATTTGACGACCTTTGACTACTCTGTGAAGCTGATCTATTCCTCCGATGGTGACTTGAAGACTTGTTCCTTCTGTCTGTTGACCTTATAGAATTAATTTTTTCTTGAGTGACCTTTGCATTTGTACTTTCATTGATGCTTCTCGAACGTTGTTGAGTAATTACATAATTTTTTGAAACTTTGATTGCTTTTTCCAATGTTAATTTTTCATCTAATAACAATTTTTCTCTTATATCATTATCTTTAATGCCAATGACCAACATGTCTTTTACTAAAGAATCTTTTAATTGTTCAAATTCACATGATGATGCTAAATTATTTATTACTGTTATGTAATCATCAACCGATTCATCTTCTTTTTGATGACGAGAGAAGAAGTTGTATCTTTCTACAGTTATATTTTTTGTCGGACTAAATTTATTTTCAAATAATTGGAGGACATCTTTTAATTTTAAAATTTTGGAATCTTGATCGAATGAGTTATATATTTCCAAACATTCATCGCCTATGAGGCTTAAAAGTACTGCAATCTTTTTATTTTCTGGTTTGGTAATCAGATCTGTAGCTTCTAAATAAATCTCAAACCTTTGTTTCCATAACTTCCATTGGTGGAAAACATTCGAGCACGTTTTTATATTTAGAGGTTTGATTCCTGCCAAAAATATATTTGTATTTTGCATACCTTTCGTTAATTCTGAAGGCTCCACTTCTGACACCATGTTTTATATTGTGGATGATGTTGGTCTGGATGGTGGGATGTAAAAAGGCACCGGTAGTATTGGAGTTAAGACTAGATTCGGTATCTAGAAAAGTCAATTGATAGTAAGGATTGGAAAAATATTAAAAAATTAGCAGTTTTTTTTTATCAGACATCTGAAGTTGAAATTCTGAAAAAGCTCGATTTGAGAAAAAGCATTATAAAAAATCGCGTGAAAGTAAAAACACACTTTTATTCGCTTGTTACATAGATTTCTATATAATATAACTTTAAGTTAAGATATATTAAATTGGAGAAATCTGAGCATTTATAAATTAATAATCAATTAAAATCGCGGACGCAATTTTTTCACCCAACTTTACAAAACCTCGTATATCTCGGAAACTAAATGCCGAGTACTGGTACTTTTAGCTTGGACGCCCACAAAATATATAAGCTATCTATGTAGTAACTGGCTAAAAACTAGACATTAATTGTAAGAGAAAACGGACACATATTATATATTCAATTGGGTGTTTACACAGACGATGTAATATGTGAGTAGCGGTCGATAGGAGAATTCCAGGGTATTCAAGCGAGTGTGGAAAAAAACACGATTTTCGCACTGGGATGGATTCAGAGACTCACCTGCTATCAATTACCAAAATACAAAGAAATATATGGAGTTAATACAAAATGTACCAAATATAAAAAATGGGGAATCAAAATCAATCGTCAGAAGTTTTTATGTGAAAATTCGTAGCACAAATCGAAAGAGCTATGGATTTTTCAAATTTAAATTTGTTTTTTTTTGGAAGAGGTTTTTGCGTCGTTGTGCGCTGATTGTGTCTTGGGTATTTAGAACCTATATCAATGGTATCGGTTAAGAAACTGCCGTGGCGTTCGCTCGAGGCGAGATGCGAGTGTGCTGTGTGGGATACCTAGCCCTAGGTGTAGGGCGCGTTCCAAGACATGCACGATTGGCCTCGGTGGCGAATGCAGCCGGGCCCTCGGGAGTCAACGCACCGTGGCCGGAGACCGGTTCGCTAATCGATCCCGCGACCGGCCCTCGCTCCCTTCCAGTCCGCACCTCTAAACACGACTAACGGCTTCCACGTATCCTCCGACACCGACAGATATCATCAAGGCGCGGGCGCCACTTCTACACTCAACGCGCCTGCTTAAGGCTAGATATTACGTATAATGCAAAACCGAACGTGTGAATACAATCAAGGACAACGCTGTCGTCCGGGATAAGTTTACTTGTGAATTACAAAACCTATTCCAATGAAAGATCGTTATTTGGTGGGAAAATTGTTCCGAGATAAGAACACGTGTTTTAGTTTTTGGCAATTTGCCGCACTAAACTCTGAAAAGCCTTTTTTGGTCGAGCAAATAGTATTAACGCAACCTGGGCCCTTATTCACGATGACCATAACACACCGCGTTAAGATAACGCGCCACAAAAATTGCATTTTCCCCGCGCTCAAAGAAGATTTACTTCAAAAAAATACATTCACAACGTGTCTTATGGCATAAAGAATATTAATTTCTAATATTTTGGCATCTGGAGCGTTTGGGATTGTGTTTTTTGGGACACGCGTTATAGGCAAGGAATGTTGTTGGTCATAGTGAATAAGGGCCCAGATCCATCTGTAGCAAAACGATCAAACGATCACGACAGTCAGATTGCTTATTCGACGTATGTACCTACTATATTATATTATGTTCTATTTTTGATTTTATTTTTCAGGATACCCTTAGATTGCAAAATTGGGGCCCATTTTTCAATCTGAATTAAAGGGCTATCCTGAGAATAACTATAAGAATACTCGTGGGGCAAGTTTTGTACGGACTATTGCTACAGCTTTTAACTTATGTTGTTCGATCATTAAAAGTACCAACTTACAAAACAAAGTACCTATGTAGGTATAATATTTTTCTCAAAACGCTACATTGCTTCATATTATAATACCTGTGTAATTTACTAGGACTAGGAAAAGTTTTCTAGAATATCTACCTCTGCCATGTATTTTGCATTATACGTCCCCCTTATAGGTTTAAACTTCAGTTTCTTTCAGTTTATTTCAATAAAACCGGCTAGGTACGAATATATGTATTTATGTATGTATCTGCTTCTATTTTATTTATTTACTGTGTACATGGTAATATTATTTATATTAACTTTATACATATATATATTCCGGTTCTGTGTAATGCCACTAAATTATCCCCTAGCCAAAAGGTTGCCTGGTAGAGAATGCCTTAGGCATTATAAGTCCGCCTTTTGTACATAAATGTGCAATAAAGTTCTTTAAATAAATAAATAATCTACAATTTGGAAATGTACTTGCATCGGTATACCTATAAGAAGGTTATGTAAGAACGAGTCACTAAGCCGTGATACGTTTAACGTTGTGTAAGATCTACTCGTACTCGAAGCGCGACGGAGACAATCTAAATAATTATATCACCCATAATGAAATTTTGGGGTGCGCTATTTTTCTTCGTATTGTTCAGTGAACATAGAATAGAATTGTAAAATCAGACAAACGTTTGTTGGAAGAGATTTCCGCAGTTTGACAATTGTACTATTGTTTAGTTTCTACGTCCGACCTAAAGAGTACAAGCCTTGCTAACCCGACGCAGATAAAATCTTGATTAACGGACTTCAAAAATGAGGTTCGGTGTTATAATATTATGTTTGTATGTAAACGACTTTTCTACAATTACAATGATTGATGACAAAATACAATGATTTTATAATTCTTTTACCGGGGCCCGGGGTAGGTATACCATGTAGGGAGATGTTACGAAAAAATAACTTAGCTGTGTCGTGTGTAGTTTAATAGTAAACAAACAATGTTTTCGAATTACTTTAATGACAATAAAGAGCAATTTATCATAGAGAAGAAGCATACTAACTAATGAGTTTTCGAAATAGGCAGCATTTGAATAAAGATAAGCATGTATATTTGTATAAGTATATTGCCAACGGACCATAGTACTTAACAAACAACGCAAATATAATTTATGTAAACTATGAGTGGAAGACAAGATCCTTTGCAAGGTATCACAAGACCTAAACTAACAATAATTAATCTTTTCAGGTATATCAGATTTTTAAAACTATAGTTATAAAGTTTTTACTTCAAGAAACGAAAAGCGACTGGCATAAGAATCTCGATTGATATGTACTCAGAAATTTGGCACCGGCAGTGATTGAAAAAGTAAAATTAGAATGTTATTTTTTTCTTTTTTTTTGTTCCATTTCTTGTCGAATTTAGAACTACTTGTATAAGAGCGTGATTATTGTCTGTAAAGACATAAATCGTTGAGCTCCAAATAAACGATCGGCGATTGTCGCATGTGCCAATTCCCCGTTCAAAGAACCGCACAATAGAGCCCACTTAAACGGTCGCTCACTGTCTTCATTAAGATATCAACCTGACAAATTGACGCATTAACTAGAAACAGACGTTAGATAGATACCTTTAGATTAAAAAAGACTTTATTTTGCCGTATTTAATATGACCAGTTAATTTGAATGAGCTCTTGTTCTAATTTTATTTCTCAAAGAGCGTACACAATCTTATTTTGGATGGTAAAAACCCGAACTTGTATGGAAAATAGAAGTTAAAAAAAATTGTTGCATGGGTTTGCATCGTTTTACGCGATCCGAGTCCCGCTCATAACGATTTAGAGACAAAAGCAAGGTCGAAGCCCAATGTTGTAAAACAGGATACACTATTATTATAAAAGATGTCAACCTTGTCCATGTAAAATAAAAACATTTAGAGAATACGAACATTAGGTAGGAAGTAATCTTCTCTATTATTAACAACCTTGATACCATTATGTTGCGGTTGTGACAAATATAGCACGATTCGAAATTAATCCGCGTCTGGTTATGAGTTCAGAAAACGTTTATATAGAATATCATAGTGCAGGCGGTTGTTGTAGTGTGCAGAAGAGACGACGGCAACATACAAGGGGCATTGATACAGGATGTCAGGTTAAGTTAAACGCGGGACGCATTGAAAGAGGGCGTTTTGCATTTGATTCTCATCTCAAATATTGAAAAAAAAAAAAAAAAAATACATAAAAATATTTAACGATACGACGCGCGGATTACATCCTAAGGGTCAATCAACACTTTCTCTTGTATTGCCGCGCCGACAAATCAAATTTTAAGGTCATTTCACGCCCACGCCACCCTTTTTTTTTATCGGTTTTTTATTTATTTTTTTGGTTTCGTATTAATTACACGTAAGTACGAACTATTTTGGGTTTCGTTTAAAATTACATCCTGTTAAAATTACCTAGGTGTTGTATCGAGGGTTGCAGGACATAAATCGCATAGCAAGCTGTGTTCCGCGTCGCAACATGGAAAACGTTTCTTGGTCGAGATCTGCGACGGATAAATCTTGCGAGCCGAGTGTCTGGCTTGACGGAGAAACTATCTACTAAGTTAAAATCAACAATGTTAACTACCAACTGTGAGTTTATTTTTACGAAATAAATAACCTCCAGATAGTCAATTATAATTTTACCATTGATAGTAGATTGATGAAATAAAAAGTCTTAAAAATTATAATTATTGGTATAGATCGCTGCATTCACGAAGACGCGCCCCTCCATTTTCCGATTGAGGGAAGCGCGGGCTGCGCGGAGTTTCTCTTGTGTAAAGTTTTCTCCTGATTGGTTCATTTATTTCAATGCGAGTGCTCTCATAGGTAATAAGTGTGTACCGATAACATTCACAGAATAGCGGAAGCATGATTGATGATTAGCATGAAAGGTCTTCGTCTTCGTGAGTGAAACGATCTATTAAACGCATAATTTGGTAGCCGCTACTGTTTGTTTAAATACTCGCTGTATGAGGATTGTTTTATTATTTGCTATGTTGTATCCTTAGATGCCTTAAGAATTAATATATCTATACTTTAGTTTCTACAAAGAAATTTTAAGACTTTATAGTTTATACTGTTGCTTTCTTAAATAAATGAAAAAAAAAACGAAATTCAAAATGAAGAATAGCGTTACAATGTTATACCAAATTTCAGTGCAAGGTAATGTTATGACTGTTAAAGAGATTGTGTTTGGGCTCCAGAGTCGCGTTCCGTCTTTTTTTATATTGCCAGCATCGCGCTTCGAAAAGCTCGGTGCGCACATCAACCGGTTGAGACATAGTATGGGTGTATAGGTAATAATGTACCTATTAGCGGTTCGCAAAAAGCCCGACGTGGGTCGCAGCTGCTCTGCACCTACTGCACTTCTAGTTTTACTGTGTCAAGTACAACGCGTCTCGCCTCCACCCAGCGCCCCGCTCCCCCGCGGGAACGCTGCACACCCGCCGTACCAATCAATGCAATGCCTGTCGCGACAATAACACCGAGCTTTCGAAAGTGGCTTCAATACCTAAATTACCGTCACGAATCTTGCCCCCATAGCCAAACTACAGAAGACTGTATAAAATAATAAATATTTTGAATTTGAATTTAAATTCATGTCCTTCTCTGTACCCCTGACAAAGTGTATACAAAATTTGAGACAACATTTGAGAAATTGTGATCGGTTGAGACGTTAAGCCGTGAAAGCAGAACAAACAAACAAACAAACACTTTCGCATCATAGCTTACAAGCTATAAAGAAGAATTTCAATACAGAAAGCGAACGGAGCCGCAGACAATAGTTACAAAAATAAACAGCCATAGCCAAGTTTCTATGCGTAGATTTTTTAATGAACGGTTGTCTTTAATACAAGTGATGACGTAATTTATATTTGATGACCACATCATGCGCGCTCACTGATAACATAAAGATTGCCGATTTCGTCGTCGCCCTTGCAAAGGTCCTCCACACGCAACTATTGTGAAAGACAAGTAAAATGCAAAAGGATAGCACAATTATGACCATTTATCATTGCCATTTATTTACCATATACTCGCTCTGAAGGTAGAATGTCAATAAAATTAGTCACGTACGTGACACGGCATAAATATGTACACTTGCAAGATCGAGTCATGAAATTAGCGTGCCCGCGATCCCGGTGCGTTATACGAATTAAAGAAATCATTCCAACAACACACGTTATTTGCTGACAACCCGCAATTACCGTCGACATCCCTTTGTGCAAAATATCAATTTATAGCCTTGCAAGACAAAATTGTACAACGTGTTACAAGCCCTTTGGCTAACAAACAGAGCCACTCGAGTAGGGTTCAACGGCCTTTGGACCGGCGCGACGGGCGCGGGCGCATTCGTTGCATTAAGTTGGAACACTATCGAGCACAGCGCGCGAGCTGTTCCCATTACGAATACCTACGACAAATCTATTAATTCATATCATGTCACATGTACCCTATTGTACCAATGACAGCACCGTTGGTGTGGCGGTAAGGTAACTCTGACTGCTACACCAGGTGTCGAGGGTTTGATTCCCGCATCAGAGAAAACGTTTGTGATGAACACTGGTGTTTACTCTGAGTCTGAGTGTTTAATATTTTATGTATCATAAATATGTATTTAGAACAACAACAAGTATAAAAATAAATACAATATTATCATGTCGCGCTGTTCGATAATTCCAAGTATTATTTATCATTTGTTTTTCTGGTCCCAAACTAAGCTTTTTGTGGGATCCAACGACAAAAATATAAATTGGTATAAAAAAGTGGGATCAAACTGGCGTTAATCAGGTGCAGCATTAGCGGTGGGTTCGCTAACCACTAAACCGATTCTGCTATTTGTTCTATTATATTATTTGCATAGTTTCCTTCCTGTTATGGTTTCAATTACAGGAATAACAATATCGCTAAATAATATACATACCTAGTATTTACTCATACTAACCAGCAAATAATGGGTATATATTTTTTATAATAATAAACTGGTGTCATGACGCAGGTATGTATGGACGTGAAGCACACTTCAGATCTAAAATTTTATTTACAATTTCATCTGTAATCTGCGCTGACCCAGTAATACCTACGAAACTTTTCAAAAGAATGAGAGGACAAAACAGGATTGTAGCGAACAGCTAGCCCGGCTTGGGACAAGGTTCATCCGATCTAAGGGCATAGATTTGTGATAACCTGAGCAGCAAGCGACAAGAGTATATTATTATACCTGGACGTGAAAAACCAGTTGAGTCTGGGTCTGGCTTCTTTTATACACCCCGGAATAGACTTCGTTCGAATATCTCGGCATAGCATTCCGGAACAATTCCGGTGAGCACCGACCATCTGGCAACATGGTACGTAGTAGCAGTTGTTATAACAAACGTGGTCCGCTTTAACTAATAGAAACTTTTTCTCATCCATAACGGTTAAGTAACTGTATCCACACAGGATGTTCACACAAATTAAAGTCTTAATGCCACACCAAGTGACTTGAACAAGTTTTACGTTTTAGTCCCATGCAGATCAGAATTCTCATAGTTAAAAAAAAAACAGTTTCAAAAACTGTACAACATAACGGAAAAACGAAAATTCGTATAGTGTTGGCGTAACCAACGTTCAATGTTTTGCACGATAAAAACCCCCAATGAAGTAATGACGCGCGGCGTCAATGAGTATATGTACCTACCTATGTGTATAATGGGAAAAATGTAAGATCATCACAATTATCGTGCACACGAACAATCGGAGCGCAATGCTGTTTAAGACCAAAAAAAAAACCAAGAGCATTCTCAGGAAACCATATCGGGCGAAGGCCGCGACGTTAATCAAACTCGTGTGACAGCGCAGCCCCGGACCGAGCTACGTAACGCAAGTACAGTGCCAATTTGTACAACAAGCCAACAAGCTCCACAAGAGCCACCCACTTAATCATACAATAATTGATTGGCAATATTGACAAGCGCCAACAAAAAGCAGCGCCGTGTGCCGCCTCCGACATTGCGCATTCGCTAAAAGTTGTATACGAGTAAATAAGCGAATAAAAATTATTATTTATCGAAGTCGTTATGGCAACTCGACGCCAGAACTGGTTTATTTACACATTATTTAATATTTCGGCTGAAGTCGAAACTCTAAATGCATCGAGATGTCGAGTTTCGCTAATTCAGATAAAAAAAATTCGGTGCCAATTTGGTTGGAAATCACAAAAAAACAGACCTTAACAGGAGATTAAATTAAGATTTAATAAGATCAATCACTAGAGAACAATGAATGCTTTAAATTTATTATTAAACTCACACGCACATTAACCTCGAAACAACTGTCAGTAGAATTTAATTGTGTTTGTGTTTATGATAACAACAAAACGGACTTAATCCCTACTAATATTATAAATGCGAAAGTAACTCTGTCTGCCTGTCTGTCTGTTACGCTTTCACGCCTTAACGACCCAACCAATCAACATGAAATTTTGTACACACGTTATCAGAGGTACAGGGAAGTACATAGGGTACTTTGTATCCTGGAACTCCTGCGGGATCTCCGAAATTTCCGCGGTTGAAACCGCGGGGAACAGCTAGTACTAAATAACAGGGCCGACACAACTTTTGTACATGAATTCTGAATAGCGGCCATATTTATAGTAGGTACTTGTATAGGCCGGACGGTTTTCAAAAATTCACGATATAGGTAAGTACGCAAAACTTTATCTAAATATTAATATCGAATCGTTCTAAAGTTCAGCGACCACGGTACCGATATTTAGGTGATTGATAGAATATAATATATATCGTAATATTGTTAAATTATACTTAAGTACTTGAAATTTCATTTGATCATTTCCTTGGATCATTTCATAATGGTCGGAGCTGTAAAATACGAAATCCTCTGCGAGACTGCCATGCACACGTGAATGGCCACCGCCGGACCAGACGAACAATAAATTCCATACAAATTGCAATTGTACCAATAATAATTATCGATAATTGTAAGATTTTATAGTAGCTATTTCACTATCGCCAACACCTTGCATATTTAATTCAAACAACGATGAACATTCGTTACGACTGACAGATTCTATCGCTCAGAAATCCACCTACAAAAGATATTATATCAGCGCTGCAAGAATACAAAAGTCGTCGAAATTATTGAAAACGTAGATAAACAGAAAGCAGCAGTGGAATTTTTTATCACCCCTCGGACCTTTAAGTTGTCGCCATGGAAAAAGCCAGAAGAAAAGAAATCTAAGACGCATTTTAGCGAGGTAGGTACGTAGGTGGAAAGACTAGATATTAAGTAGAAAGTCGTCTTATAAACCAAGAACTCGTTTTATTATCCAGCTATGCATTTAAATAATACACTTAACGCCATCTACTTGAATAATATAGTTTAATGAAACTCAAGTGAGGCAAACGTATCACAAGTACATACGCAAGTTGAATAGAAGACTGCCTACATATATAGTATAAGACCGCACCGCCAGATGGCGCACGTTCTAATCCGCATTCGTAATACTCTCGGCACGGCGGCGCGGCGCGGCCGTGAGCGAGTTTAGTTTACCAAGCAAACGAAATGATCTCTACGTACGACGATTTACGTCTCTAATTTAGAGCATGCATTGCATAAATTATAATCTTTATAGAAACCTCCAAACGTGAAATTTTTGGTAAAAAAGGCTAAAGTCAATTTATAATTAATTTTACCTGTCTGGTTCCCTGCTACGGCTATGTTTTCTGTAGGAGCCCTCTCTGGAGGCTTCGTCGATACGACGCCTCTTCGCCTCAAACGACCTCGAGCGAGAGCGCGAGTGAGACGCGTAGTGCTTCCTACGTGTGCGTGGCATCTGAAAACAGACAGAATAATGTCAGCATAATGTTGTGATGCAGGATGGCAAATATATTAAATAGAGGTCCTCAGAGGATAAAGCCAGATTTGTAAAACACTAGATTCCCATACAAGATTTTCTTGAAACTTTAATGCCTGCCTGCCTGACATGAAAGGCATTATGGTGAAGTAGTTTTGGTCTATAACACTAAAACTACTTTATAACAAACTGCTGTTTAACATTAAAGTCTAAAATACTAAATAATATAGGTATTTTAGTATTAAAACGTAGTTGGGTTGGATGTTGAGATCCGACCATTCACTTTTCATGTCCAGATGTTTATACCATTAATATATCAGCAGGAAGGTTTAGAACATAAGTTATATTACTGTTAATTTTTATAATGTTAACTGTATTCCACACTTACACATACACACCCATATACGCACAAACATACACACTTACACTAAACTTTGAGGTTTTATTTTTTTTTTGTTTTTTCATAAAAGTTTAAAATTTTACTGTAAAACTATCTAATTGTAATGTATATCTTGTTTTATATTCGTTTTTATTAACGACTAGTTGAGCCCCGCGGTTTCAGCTGCGTTAATTTCAGAGTTCCCGCGGGAATTCTGGGATAAAAAGTACCCTATGTGTTAATCTGATGTATAAGCTATATTATTGTAAAGTTTCATTTGAATCCATCCAGTAGTTTTTGCGTGAAAGTGTAACAAACATCCATCTACACATTCTTACAAACTTTCGTGTTTATAGTAGGACTAGGGTCATTTCGCCTGTTCGCGTCCATCGCCCAATTCGCGTCCATTTTGCGGATCTTCCTTTGAAAATCCTCAAAAATAAGTAAACTAACACACCAATCAAACGAAAATTAATTACCGCTAATACCTCAATATATAAGAGGCACGCACACGTCGACAGAAGGTCCGTGCGCCAAACCAATCTTCTTTAAAAAAATAGTTAGTCTCGGCTGTTCATCAAAGGAGTGCGTATGCGCGGGATATTAAGATAAAAAATAGTGTACAGCGGCGCGTTCGATGGTAAGTTTTTTATTGTTTTATGTTAATTTTAGGATACATAGCTGTTTCTAGACTTTTATTATGAAAAAAGGAATAATATTAATTATGAATTTGCTTATGTTTTTTATATTTAACGAATAAAATAAGGTGGACGCGAATTACTACATCGAATTTACAAAACTTCCACTTTGCGTCCGCAATGGGCGCAAACTATACCTATGGGGGATAATAGTAAACCAAATTGCGTCCATCATTTTCGTTAAATACAATTGACTTGGTTGTAGAAATAATTTAAAATGTATTGATTAATTATCATTATTGTACATTTTTTATTAAAACTACGTGTTTATAATTCAATTTTTAAATCAAATGAGTAATTTGTTTCATTCTTATTTTTTTTTTCTATTTAAGATGAGTTCTTCGCAGACAAGAATAGAAGAAGGAAAAGAGACATACACAGAAGACGATTTAAAGAAAGCATTAAATGAAATTCGAGAGAAGGATAAATAGATGACATATATGCAAAGAATATGCTATTCCCAAGACCACAATATTGGACGAAGTCAGTGAGCGAAGACCAGATGGAGTAAAGAAACCAGTACCAGAACCAGCGCTAGGAGTAGATAGTGAATAGTTGAATGGCTTCTTAACTGTTATTTTTTGTTGGATACTGTTCGGAAAATAATTCGAGAAGGGGAGTTTAAAAATAATTTCAAAGATTATCGCCCAGGTCAAAAGTGGTTTAAAAATGCGGAGGGTATTAATAAAGCTAGCGCCCAAGTTACAGAAGAGTCAATTAGATTGTGGCTTAGAGAATTAGAGGAATATTTGGATAGTATGCACCAAAAAGGTATTTTAAGAATTTTTAATGGAGACGAAAGTGGTTTTGATCTTTGCCCAAAGACAGGCAAAGTTTTAGGTCCAAGAGAGTTCAAAAACTTATACCAAATAAAGCCTACTTGGCTTGAAAAAATGAAAAAGAAGACAACGCGATGGTATGAGATACTATGTGTCCACCTTGTATCATGTTTCCATACATTAGACCACCAAGAGCTGTAGTGAATAGTATGCCTCAAGAATGGTGCTTAGGCAGATCGGAGTCAGGTTGGATGAGAGGAGATAAATAAATATTCTTTGAATACCAATGAATTTCACAACTAGGTAGTGGAAAATAACATCAAAAACCCAGTGATTTTGCTGGCAGATGGGCATAAATCGCATAGTATGTCCTTAATATTAAGTAAGATGAAAAAAACACCTATTTTTGAAAGCTTTTTTTAAATTGATGTTTTTAATGATAGTAATGTTGATTTATAATATTTATATTCTTAAATAAAGAAATTGTTAAAATACAATCTTTCTTTACAAATTCTTAGGAATTGATATTCTTTTTTCCCCTATATTTCTTTTTTAAGCTGGTGGACGCTAAATGGTCCATGGGTGGACGCAATTTGGATTTTGTGGACGCAAAGTGGGTAAAATGCCTAATTCTGAAGTTTATCTATTTAAAAAAAAAACACAACATGTTTCGAACAAAACTGAAAGTTAATCTTAAAATAGACTATATAATGAACACATTACATAAATTTTTCATAGAAATTAGTGCTGGGATATTTTTATTATCGCCGTCAAACTTGCCAACTGCACTAAATGGACGCGAACAGGCGAAATGACCCTATATGGAAGAGCTGGATATCCTAACACAAGTATATATTTATACTTAAAAGGATGTCCAACAAATCATATTTTCAAAAATCGTTTTGGTTATGAAAAAAACAAACTTTGATTTTGATTCCAACTTGTGTCTGTTTTTTTCTCCAATAAATATTAAATAAATGAAAATAAAAAAAATTGACCCTCATCATTTGCTATTAAATATTTACACAAAAGAGCTTTTGGTGATGAATGTTTTTAATATTAGCCAATTATGAACATGGAGTTGTTAATAACTGTGAAACCAACAACTTGTTGATGAGGGTGTGTAAATGAAATAAATAGATTATTATTATAGCAACAATTCTTGTCTAAAGATTTTAGCAAAAGGGTTGATATTGCATTCCTGACATAATAAGTAACAGTGCTGTGCACTGGGAGTTCAACAATCAGTTTACAATGAAATAAAGCTTAAAAATTAAACCTTATTATAATCACACATTGTAACATGTAATGTTTCATTAGATGGACTATAATTTGAAATTTATCAATGTTTTTTTAATGCATCAATTAGGAATAAATAATGTTAAATTTTCTGATACTATAAGTAGTAAGTAGGTAAGTTAGGTATCAAATGTCAGTTTTCTCCACAGTACAAACGGTAAACAGTATTAATATTTTCCTAAATTATTCATTTGATAAAAATCTCTTTATCAAGAGAAATATGAAGATTGACACATTATTCAGACCAATTTTTTTTTATTGGAATGTTTTTCATAAATTGAAATGCTAATTTTATACCTAAGTTTAGCATAAAAGCATTCAACAGAAAAAATAACATTCAAGAAAAAGCAATGTATTTATTAATGATCACAATTTTGAGTGACAGTGGTTATCAGATCGGAACACAAGTGGTTTTCCACAAGAGCAAAAGCATAAGGAAAGTACTCATGTACTCTCACTTACCATGAGTAGGATATCAAAACTCGTATCCAAGCAGTACAAGCTGAAAAACATAAGTGTTTTAGACCATCATGTTTTGGTCAGACATTATACAACATACATAAATACATGACAACTGATGCACAATACTACACACTGCGGAGTAAATATTATCATGATAATACAATGATAAATGTGATAGCAAGAAATGTTTAATATTTGTACAATATCAGTCAATAATTGATACTGCATGCGTATATTGGGTCACTGTAGTATAAATTGGTAACGTTTTATCTGATTGCAAATTAACTTGTGAGTTTTTGATGGGAACTGAAGGTGTCATTGGTCATGAATTTTTGGGGTGATTTTCTCACATAGGTATTCATAGGTGATGCAATAAAATTTGCTCTGGCACTGAAGTTTTAACAGTTTTTCACGGTAAACGGTGGAAGATATACCCATATGGAGTGCTACTATTGTCTATTTTATACAATAAATTGATAGAAGTGGGTTTTTATATTTCACTTGAACCATGTACATAAATTATAATAAATGACATCTCAAGCTGATTCTTTCTGTCTGCTAAAAGCTCTGAGAAAGATTTTGATCTTTTGCTTAGTCTATTGTACTATAAACTGCAATTTTAAATAAAAAAAGAAGCTGTTATACTAAGATAGTGGTAACTTGTCACTTGATACTGTCTGGATGCACTACATTGAGTATTTTATGTATAGATAAATTAATTTGTTTACAACTGTATCTATGTATAAATCAAGTAACTATGTCATTAATTCATTATGAAATTGCTAGCTTTTCTATGTGCTTCATATGTATGTATACTTTCTCTTTGGCATTAAGTGGTAACTAATGACAGGTACATTTTAAATTAAAAATATTAGTCTTTAAACGTATATTAAAGATTATAACACAATTTACTACCTTTTGTACGAATGTGAACCAAAAAAATATCTAATTTCACTTCATCCTCTACATAAAATACTAAAATAGGTAATCAACTTTAAAACTTTTATGCGTCAAGGATCTAATGATGACAATTTTCACTCAATTAAGGCATAAAACTTAATTCCAGTCATCGTTTAAGATGATATTGTTTAAATTGCTAATTATGCTAAGTGATTTAGACAAAATTCACGCCTAGATAAAACGTCAGACAATTTATTTACATGCTGACGCCATGTTGATTTCTACAGTACACGAGCCCTAGCTAGCTAAGCAATATCACTTAGTGTAATTTATTGATACAACTTACCCTCAATTCACGTAAATACTTCAATTTACACCAAAGTAACTGAGTAAAGTTAGTTAGACAATTCCAAGTTCGCGACGCCGAACCTTGAAAAATGCTTCTCCTAAGCAAAGGCCCGAACATCGATCTTTTAAAACTTTTAATTTTGTCCAAGCAAGCAGTGTTACCAGTTACCTACCACTTGCCGGAACAATCACAAACTACAGAACCTTTTACTATCTGTAGACGTAATATTATTAATTTCAATTGTGTTAATATTTTCAAAATTGTTAATTGAAGTGCTAAAATAATGACAGAGTAAAACGTAATGGTAAGTTCACACGCGTGCGTTCAACTCTACATTCAACGTGCACATTCACATTCACGAGCGTGTAAACGGTACGCCCGAGCCCGTGAACGCGCCTGTGAACGTGAATGCCGCGAATCGGGCAAGTGTCGGTTTTTTGGCAAAGTTCAAAGGATGAATGTGCGGGCGCCCGGTGACTGTTTACACGCGCGCGGGCAGTCAGTCTGTCCCGCGCTTTCGCGACGAGTGGATCTTCATTCAACGTTGCTAAGAAAGTCGCTACGATCGGATATTACAATCGTTCATAATTTTGTTCCTTTTTCCAATAAAAATAAGTTAAGCCAAAGGATATGGCAGCAACAACACCGAGATCCTCGCTGCTCGCCATTCTGGCACTGACTGACACGACGGCGTGCGTGTAAACAGCTTGAATGTCCGCCGGCCCGGGACGGGCTGCATGCCGCGCAGCCCGCCAGGCAGCCCGCCGGGCTGCACGGCGCGCGTGTGAACGTAGCATTAAAGTGAATTCCTTCTTTAATAATTATGTAGGTACATAATATCTACTGTGCTTAACTTTTTTCCAACTTCACAATCCATTATTTGTTACTTTTTAACCGACTTTCCAAAAAGGAGGAGTTTCTACTTCTCACTTCTCAATTCATCTGAATGTTGTTTTTTTTATGTTTGTTACGCGATTACTCGAAGACAGTTGGACCAATTTGGAAAATTCTTTTTTTGTTTGAAAGGGTATGCTCCAACTTAGGTCCCATTGCCACCAAGTCGGGATCTGATGATGGCATCTTGGAGAAATCGAGGGAACTCTTAAAAAATTATAGGCAAACCTATAGCGATTTCGAGTATTTTTTGGACACATAGTTTATAGAGCATGATTATTTAATTAATATTTTTTTTTAATATATTATTTAATATACAGATAGTATTTTTACAAACTATAAGAGTTTGAAAAATGAATGTCAAAGAGGTAGGTATATGCCTTCTGCGTTTAAAAAAAAGATTTGGCAACACTGCAAGGAAGTTGAGCAGATTTCGGCGTCCGCGCCCCGCCCCCGCCGCATCCCGCGCGCTCGTAGTTTTTTTTTTGTTATTGCTTCGCGCGGTTTGCGCATTTTGCCAGTTTCAAGGTAGGGAAAAGATGATAAACATGAAAGGATGCGGATTCGTAGTTGGTCGTCACACGTAGTATCTATCTCCTTACTCGCCTGTGGTATGTCTGTGGTCGTCACTCGTCAGTCGTCACTATGGGTAGAGTCCGTAGATTCTCCGTCTACCGTCCGTCTACGGTAGAGTCAAGAGTAGAGATCCTCAAAAGATTCAAGACGGAGGGGAGCTGTCCTCTTTTTGTATGGATGGTGGTTTTTTATTCCGACAATATAATATGAACAAGCTTGAAACTACCCGGTACTGGTACGTACACAAAAATGGAACCAGTAACCGCTTAAAAAATAATTTAAGAGCCCTCCATTTACGAGAAAAATAATAAGTTATTATTTAATGCTAGTAATATGTTATTAAATAATGGCAACACACATGGTAAAATGCATAAATTATTGTACCTACAGCCTACAATATCGGGTATGTTCCGATATGCACTGCGAGCACTGTAAAGTATAAGTGCCAACCCACACGATACGGTGCGGCGCCGTGCTGCTAGCCATTTCGCCGCATTGGCAACCACACGGGCAGCGCGGCGTCGCAATGTTCTACTGCGGCGCGGCATGGCGCCGCAGCGACAACCAAAGAGTAGGTTTGCCCATCGATGCGTACGACAGTCTGTATATCGAGGTATCGATTTTTTTTTCTTCGATATATCAATCTCTTATATTGATAATATTTAAAAATATCGATATATCGAGAATCCGATATCATAAAATCATCAACAGCCCCAAGTGCTGCGGCGCCATTCCATCGCCGCTCCGCCTCCACTCCAGCACCGCTCCGGCTCCACTCCAGCGCCACTCCGCCCGGCTCCACTTTGCTTCTCCCCTCCCCGCCTCGTCTCGACTCCGATGCGAGCGCGGCGCGGCACTAGAGCCCGCCGCAAGGCGCCGTGTGGCTACAACGCATTTTTGTATGTACCGCCGCTGCGGTACCTGAGCCGCGCCGCACCCTGTGGGTTGGCTCTAACGTATGACGGTACTATGACGAAACGAATTTCTTCTCAGTAAGAGCACTGAACAGTAATCGCAGTGTACCTATGTCGAAACATACACGGTCAACTGTTAAGTGACGGTACTAGAGTATCTTATCTTATCTTATACGGTACTAGTATAGTATTATATTATCTGTGGTGACGGATACGAAGTGTCAAAGTGTTAAACCTGATGGCAATAGGGTACTTGCATGAAATTTATAATAAGATTGTGTCAATATTTCAAAAATAGCGCCTTAGAAAAAGCGTTATCGAGAAAGATTCTATATTGTATCACTACCAATGTTACGGTGTATGCTTTGTTGGTCGTTCTTTTCAATAAATAAATAAATAAATAGTTTCCAAAATATTCAACTTTTAATTTTCTGAAACGGAACGTTGCAACGAAACATCAATCACAGCCAAGCTTGACACATGACGTCACTTTTATTTTTTTAGGAAACATTTACCTTTTTCAGAGAAGGCAAAAGAATTTAAGTGCATACAGTCAACGCATATTTTCCATTTTCTGAAGTTTTTTACTTTAAAATTCATCGGTAAGATGCATTTAGATTCTTTACTGGAACTTTTGGAAGTAAATCGACACAGTTCAACCTTAATTTCGCTTTTGGATATTGAAGTTATCTGTCTGTCAGTGTCACATCATGACCCTGTCAATACGACAGTGACATTTCTATCACAGATTAATAAGGAGTAATTTTGAACTAGTGACGTAATTCCGCGTTTTAGCGGTAAGGTCTAAAGTAGGAACTTTGAAACGTTCTATTTAATTAATTTATGCATATGTATTTTTTCTTTTTCTTGCTTTGTTTAAGTAGGCCATATATCTTTAAAATAGACTGAAAAAAAAATTCATGCAAGTACCCTATTGGCATCCCTAGTTGGTGATCTACATATATTCATAGTGATTTAACACGTCCTTGTTCAAATTTTTTTGGAATAAAAAGCCAGTCCTAGAAAACTCCTATTATTTATAAAAATTATTATTCCTATAAATCCAGTTATTTATAAAAATAACTGTAAGAAAAATAAGCTGAGATGCTGAATTAATAAAAACTCCCACCATCCTGACTTCTGCCAGCTTTAATTTCACTATCTTTGGAACGTGTTTAATAAGATATAATTGATGGCAGAAACGATAACATAATTTAATATGTTTTTTTTAATTAAAATTTCAAAATTATTTATAAAAAAAAATCAGAGCTCCCTGAGCTTGCCACCTATTTTTTCTAGTTAATATAAGTCCAGACTACATTACGTCTTGGTATCAACCAAGGGCGTACCCAGGATTTCAGCTAGGAGGGGGCAGGGGGCTGCTTATACCTGTTTCGAAAAGATCGTCTGTCGGGTATATTGAAACAAAAAATCATGAAAATTGACTTTTATTCATTAATTTTGATGATGACACAAAACAAAATATTATACATAATTATACCATACATTATGTATAATATATATTATTATATTATGTATGTATATATTAATTTAACAGTAATCTTCTCGGATTTGCCGCAAATTTGTCTATGACAGTCTTTTCAATAAACTCACTGTTGTCTTTTAAATAATTGCGATGTACGCTCATCAGACATAAACCCGTAAGATATTTTGTTTCCAACACTTCATTTTGCGCAGAGTAGGTAATACGTTTTTAATTTCTATTTGCCAAAAAAAAATTACATTTATTTAATCTTCTAGGGGGGGCAGCTGCCCCCCTGCCCCTACCTGGGTACACCCATGGTATCAACGACGATGAAATCATATACCTAAATTGCCGCCAGCTCCCTAGCTATCGATAAAAAGGGATCAGCGAACTCTACCAAAACATTTTTTTTGTTTATGGGGAAGGCAAAGGAATCTAAGTCTATACAGCCAATTCAAATGTTTTTTTTTACATATTATTAATGAAATACATCGGTGAGATATATTTCGATGATTTACCGGCACTTCTAGAAGAAACCTTTCACATTTGGATGTTAATGGGATGTTCTGTAGGAAGTTATAGGTAGGTATAGTAAAACTATAACCTCCAAGCGATCACCTTAATCTTATTTTAATGTTTCCACACATTGTTCATAACTAATGGATCACTATTATGCAAATTTCACCATGTTTACTCTATATTAACCATGATGTAAAACAAAGAAATAAAACTGACTTCCAGTTTGCTCAAAATGCCGCCGATTTTTTTATTTTAGCTTGGGTTAAAGCGCGCTCCGCGTTGGGTTAAGCCGCGAAACAGCCGCGAAACACCCGCGAACCATGATACCACACTTATAGTAATTCGTGAGTGTTTCGCGGCTTCGCTGGAGAGCGCTAAGACCTATGTGCCATTTTAAAAACGAGCTATCCACTAAACTACATAAATTCAGAAAAGAGGTTCTCAATTTAGGTATTGTAAGTAAAATATCACCGTAAAATTGTAAATAATAATAATAATGTTTATTTCTTTCAATAATTACAATAATTAGACTTACATAATGTATCCTACTTATATTCTAATTTTTTACTTTAATTTTATAGCTGGTACTTAAACTGAGAATACCCGTGCCCAGAGAGAAGGTAATCACTACGTTCCCGTGCCTTATGTACCAGCAACCTTCCATTAGCACTATAGTACTATATAAATTTATATTTGCAAATAGGTTACTTACAAAGAAAGAAATTACAGCTAGTAATTATAGAAAACTTTATAATGTAGGTATCAATTAGGTACACAATTAGTTACTATACTTAAAAACTTGTTCGCCAACTGTATATTTACTTAGGACTATGTTAATATTAAGATCACCTGATTATATGTAGAAAATTCTCTGTTTGCTCGTAATTAAGGGTAAGGAGCCAACCAGTTTTTTTGCATTCACATCGATTTAGTTTATGAATGACTAATTTTTTATTAATTTTATTATGGATAAATTCGCCAAGAAAATACAAGAATCTATGACTAAAACTACTAGCTATTCCCCGCGGTTTAATTTCGGAGTTCCGCATGAATTCCGGGATAAAAAGTACCCTATGTCCTTCACTGTACTCCTGACAACGTGTATGCAAAATTTCACGATGAGCGGTTGAGCCGTCTAGGCGTGAATGCGTAACAGACTGACAGACAGACAGACAGAGTTGTTACTTTTGCATTAATTATAATATTAGTAGGGATCTCGCGAGATTGTAAACTGTCAAAAGATTGTGAACCGCAACATACTGCTTACAATTTAATGCATTTAACACAATTATTTTTCGGTTGATTATAATTATGGTTTGGTTAGGTTTATAGCAGCAGCATATATTCAGCAGTACCTATACTGCTGACCAAGTCGCGCAAGCGCCGCTAGCCGAGTGAGCGTAGCGAGCGTGCCACGGCAGTGGTCGGCGATGCGCCAAAGACAGTGTTACGGTTCACAATCTTTTTACAATTTACAATCTGCCGAAATAGATTATATCTAACGGTATTTACAATTTTACAATGACATACAATTTATTTTTAGACAAAAATGGTCCTATATCATATAAAAAGGTTTCGGCGAGCAAATCTCGTAACAAAAAAAGAACGTTAGCAAAGATTTTGCGGTTAGCGGACGATTATTATTCGTCCGTTAGCGGACGACTAGCAAGTAGCAACAGCCTTTTAGAAAACTGAATTAACGCTTTCAGTAACTAGGTACCCAGATAGCTAAATACTAATCTATTTCACCATTGAAATCCTTAGGTAGGTATATTACAAATGCGAAAGTGAGTTTATTTGTTTGTTTGTTACGCTTTCACGCCTCAAAGGCTCAACGGATTGTCATGAAATTTTGCGTGTAACACGTTGTCAGGGGTACCTACAGTACCTAAACAAAAAAGCAACAGCACTTATTAACCTGGATTTCCCGCGGGAACTCAGAAATGTATATTATTTTTATATGTTGTAATGTCGTAGCATTGTCGTAGGATAATTTGATAAACCAAATTTTCGCAGGGAAAACTAGGGAATTTTGCGAAAACACATATAGACAAGCGCTAGATAAAAATGGTCAATCATCATATTATTATTATTTTATCTTTGGCGCATCGTCGGCCGCTACTCGCTACCGCGAGACGCTCGCTACGCTCGCTCGGCTCGCGCGACTTGGACAGCATGCAGTAGGTATAAATAAACCTAACCAATAAGTTCATTGACTTTCGTGGCTTGGTTGAGAAATAGAAAGGCAAAAAATATCAGCAATTATTTATTTGGGAACAGAGACACAACACAATTAAAATATTATTTTACACTTACAGCCTATTCTGATCTGTTCTCCTGTTGCGGGTCTGCTGAAAGAAAATCCACTTATATAGAATAAATGTGCCCCGCGGTTTTACCCGCGGTAATTTCGGAGATCCCGCGGAAATTCTGGGATAAAAAGTACCCTATGTCCTTCTCTATTGTACCCCTGAAAACCTGCATGGCAAATTTCATCCAAATCCGTTCAGCCGTTTTTGCGTGATTGAGTAACAAACATCCAAACATCTAAACATCCACACATCCACACATCCACACTTTCACATTTATAATATTAGTAGGAAGTAGGATTGATAATAATTAATTATAATTATTAATTATTATTATTATAGTAGGATGATCAGCATTTTTTTTTCATATCTCGAGTTTCAGATGGAATTTGGAAAAAATCGAAACATGAGTATCTAAGTTAGACCCTTGGCAATACAACAAAAAAAACGCATTCAATTTGGTGAAGCAGTTTTTGCGTAGCACGAATACAAATATACAGACAGACAGACAGACAAATTGTAAAAAAGGTATTATTGGCTTCTATATCACTCATAGAGTCGCCCTAATTTGTTTTTTCTTATTTATCTCCCATGTACAGACATCGACCTGTTACAATTTTATTATATGTACAGATGACCAGCATGTTTTTAGTTCCAGATGGAATTTTGAATAAATAGAACCATGGGTATCTAAGTTAGACCCTCAGCAATACAACAAAAAAACTGCATTCAATTTAGTGCAGCAGTTTTTGTGTAGCACGAATACAAACATACAGACAGACAGACAGGTAAAAATTCTAAAAAGGTATATTATTGGCTTCTATATCACTCATAGAGTCGCCTTAATTTGTTTTTTCTTATTTATCTCCCATGTACAGACATCGACCTGTTACAATTTTATTAGGTATATGTATCTCCCATGTACAGACAACGACTTGTTACAATTTTATTATATGTATAGATAGCATGACCCTTATAGGAACATGATTACTTTTATACTTTCTTTGTTGTCCTTGTGTGAATTAACTGGAAAAATGAACTCTGGGTGAAACTGATTCACCAAAATTTTTCATACTACACGTTGTCAGGGATACAGAAAATGATATAGGGTTACTTCTTTTATCCTGGAACTCCCTCTGAAATTAAAGCTGGTGAAACCGCGGGCACAGAATACTAGTACCCAATATACTTAATATCTGTATTCCGTATAGTTGTACCTACTTAGCTCATTTCAACGGAGGAATTCTTTAGCGTATAAATCCTTTAAAAAATAGTGAGAGTGATTAAAATTGGCTAGAAGGGTCGACCTTTCGGCTGGCGGGAATCAGCTGATCGGGGTTGCGCAGTGCGCAAATCTGCGGGGCGTCGGGGGCCGCGCAGCGGTGCCGGTGGCGGCTCGCGGCGAGGCGCATCGCTCCCCGGCCAGTCGCGCGCTCCCGCGGCCCGTCGCCCTACCCGCGCCGCGCCGCGCCGCCGAACACAGGGCTCACACAAACGCCGACACCGAATCCACACTCAACAGCACCAGTGATCACATCAAAAGCCTTAATCCACGCAATGCCGACCCTGTGACTCTAAACGATACACATTTAAGTCACCGCATCGCAAATCACCGTGCACAATGCGGGCACGTAACGCACCCACCGTCGCGTCCCCACTCCCGTACAGCACCATGTTATGAGGGACGTGCCGAGATATATTATGCCCGATAAGTGTGCTAAGATGTTCGACAACATGTCAGTTCAGGAAGTGAACGGCAAAGGACCTAAGAAGAGGAAAAAGTCGTTGGAGCATATTTGTGATAATGACGATCAGGAGCGGTCGGTGTATTCCACTCCGTGCGACGAGAAAAGTAAGGTGTCCGATTTGGTGGAGGCGAGAGGTGCGAAGGTCGCGGGCGAGGATGATAGAGGAGCGTTGGGCGGGGTGGAGCTGCTGCACTGGCGCGACATGCCGCAGCATCTGCAGTTCAACCCGTACGTGCTGACCGGCTACCGGCCGCTGCAGACCTGGGCCGGCTGTGTGCGCAGCCTTTTCTACTTCCACAACGAAACTATCAACATTCTTACACACGGTATGTATCCAACTACCTACCTTGTACCTAATAGCTGTGCCCGCGGTTTCATCCGTGTGATTTAACAACAAAAAATAATAGTTCAATTTTAGAGTTTTTGCGAGAGTAACGCATGGCACTTGATTTTCACACAGAACGACTCAAACAGAAAAATTTACAAAAATATACGAAATTCCCAATATAAAATATCGGACGTAATGGGAATAATAAAAAATCAAATGACACGACAAACAACATATATTATCCGATCATCAATTTTTATTTATTTAGGTAAGTAGGTATTACTAATACCTATTATAAATGTGAAAGTGAGTTTGTTTGTTTTTTTGTTACGCTTTCACTGTAAACGGCTCAACCGATCACCACGAAATTTTGCATACACGTTGTCAGGGGTACTGAGAAGGACATAAGCTACTTTTTATTCCGGAATTCCTACGGGAATTTTGAAATTAACGCGGAAGAGACTACATTAAATTTTGTATACTACCTACTCAGACAAAATAGAGTTTTTATTTCGTCTGAGTCTACCTACACGTTGTCAAGGGTAGGTAGGTACATAGGTACAGAAAAAAATATAAGGTACTTTTACCTTTTCTGAATACCCGCGAGATCTCCGAAAATAACGCGGGTTAAACCGCGGGGAACAGCTAGTTATTATATCTAACGATAAGTAGGTAGGTACATTAATATCTATACATAGCTAATAGGTATATATTAACATGAATCCCTAGGAATTTCCTTTGTTCACGGCATTACGCGTGAACGGCTGGACCAATTTCGCAAAATCTTTTTTGTTGTGTTTGTTATTGTAAGAAGAAGGTTCTTACAAAAGAAGTTTGAAGTTCCTGCCGGAATCCCAAAACCCACGAGGGTTAATCTCGAGATTTGACCGATTTTGACGGGACTCATACACATTGTGCCCGCTCCACATTCCCGCGAGAACCTTACGAGAGAAAACCACGAGAAACGAGAATGTGGAGCCGATGCACATGTTCTCGCCGTGTTCTCGCCTTGTTCTCCACTAAATGCGACCTTGCGAGAACGCGAGACAACCACTAGAAATGAGAATGTGGAGCCGATCCACATATTCTCGCCATAATAATAAGCTATGTTATAAGAAGTTGATTAGCCTACTTTGGAAAACTCACGCGGGTGAAACCACGGGGTCGGGCTTGTAGTATTATAATAATACGTATAACGATGTATAATGATAATAATACAATATTATCCACCTAATCATTCTGGAATTTCTCATTAAAAAGCGGGATATAGGTATAAAATTCTCTAACTCCCAAGTTTTCATGTAGATCCAGACCTAGAGGCGCCCATGCAATAAAATGGAACGTAACTCGTAGCGCGTTGCGGCTATACGAACTTCGCGTACTATATCTTTAATTATGCCACTTGCGACAGCAAAACCCTAAGTTCTTTAATTTCAGTCGCTAATAAGTTATCGTAGTACTTTATTACATGGTACGTAGTATGTACATACATCTTCTGCCATTAGCGACTTACGATTTTTTTTTTATATATAGCTAGTTAGTAGGTATCATAAACTTAGTTAAGTTCTACAAAGGAAATATAGGACAATGCATTAACTTATGCATGTATGATATATCTAAGCAAACACATGTATACCTATTATTACTAGCTTATACTATATGCTTACTTGAGTTACCGACGCGACGTGCACGTTGATATTAGAGAAGAACAGAAAGGGTGCTTTCATTTTTATTCACAGAAGGTTAGGTACCTTCTTGGTACCACTTGCTTGATAAATAATAATTGCAGTTCGAAATACGAGACTCCTAGGTGCCTGTATAACCATAAAACCATTGCTCGAGCCTTTCAATATTATTATCATCCCTAAATTTATTCAGACAGAATCCAGCAGCAACCCTATTTATGCAGTAATACAAATCGCATGATTTCATATACATAAAGAGGAGAGAATGTTTATGTAAGTATATCGCGTCTGCGTATGGCTGCGTTGGGGAGGATGCACCGGGCGGGAAGCGGGTCAAGTTATATGTCACAAACTCACAACACAACCAGACAGCGTATACCTACACTATACTGCACAAGTGGACGGATAATAATTTATAAACAGTCGTAATAGAGAAAAGTAACATTTGTGGCCAAATGTATGCACAGCGACAAAAGTAAAAAAGAAGAAAACTCGCAACCTAAGAGAACGTAAATTTTGCGACCGAAAAGTTCCCCACCGAAGATGGTCAACAGTATTTCTGCTACCAGTGTTCGATTGGGCACCAAAACGTGGCGGTAAAAGGTTTAATCAGCCACTGCAACTAGTGTAAACAACGTCTCGAGACCTCACTATCCGCTTAGTTTATAACTAGCCAGTCTAGAAGCTAGCCGGTAACGATGCAACTAATTATGTTAGCAACGATATGTAGGTACCTACCTGCAGCCTACCTGCAAGGCTTGTTGGATAATATGACTATGTAATTGATTAATGTCTTCCAACAGTTACCTAGCTAATAGATGTAATCTGCATCCTATGTTGCGATTTATGAATAACACAAAAATGGTATACTTAGTGTTCTGAATAAACTTTTTTTTGAGAAAAATAAGTTATGAATAAAACACATGGTAGTGTACTGAACATGAAACATGGAACATGTGGTTTGTTGAATTGGATCTGATAATAATGATGGAAAGTAAAAGAAATTTCGTGTGTAATTGTCTTTAACTGTTGACTATTCGATCATCGCAATTTCATCCGCATAATTTTCGGAATTCCCTTGGGATCTGTTTTTTTTTTCGGAATGAAGCTGATCTGTAAAACACAAACTTTCTCAATCATACGTAGAACGTATATAATATTGGTTATGTATAGGTCGATCCTATTTGATTTAGAAGTAATTTATATCAATTAGCCGAATAAAAAAATATAATATATTTCTTGTCTATTTGGTATTGACCATTGATCCAATTTTAAAATTGTGAAATCGTATTCAGAATTTCACCAGAAGAAAGAAATCCATCCAATCCATAAAATCCATCAACATTTTGATGGATAAATATATATATTAAGTAAACAATAAACGTTACATTTTCTTTTAAAAATCTTTCTTTAGCATAAATCAACGGTAAAAGTGCGCCTAATGTTTCAAAAAAAAAATCAAAAAATCAAAAATTTTTATACAATTCATTTTATCCCATCAAAAACATAAATGTGAAAGTAGAAGTCAAGTTCAGTAATAAGCTTAAGCTTAGTTGTCGACTTCACCGACAAAAGAATTGATATCTAAATAATTGATAATTATCATTTTTTTTAAGTTTTCCAGTTTTCAGATTTTTCCCTTTGTTTACGCCTAAAAGCCTACCTTGATGCCAAATATCAAGTTCCTAAGTCATCTGGAAGTGCGTTATAATTTTAATCTATAGGTCAGTCAGTGATAAAAATCACGATTTTTGGACGTTAATATCTAAATAACCGTTTGAGCTTATGAAATTTGGAGCACATATTTATCTCGCAAATTTTAATATGTGAGCCAATTTTGACATGTTTAATGTTTATGTAAAAGAGTTTTGGAATTATGAGGGGGTGAAAAGTGGCTCCAAATGGTTCGTGTAATATTACACACGGTACTGCTCGCCAGTTCTGTCTGCTTGAACTTGACTTGACACGCTGCCGCGTGTCTAGATTTTCAACAAAAAATAAGAATCGATTTTGTTTAGTCATAGAACAAAAAGGAATTTTCCAAAAGCTGTGATAGACATCTAGATACCTATATATTTATTGAAGATCATAAAATAACATCTCTCTAGATAGGACAGTGAGCGATGATTTCTGCTCATAGCGTCTCTGCACCTTGCCTTGCAGTCACTTGATACTTGTAGGGGTTTTATAACGTTATTAGAGTCGGGGAATGCTTAATAAGGCTTCCACGCGAGTCACAATTTACAGTTTGTACAATGTACATGTTACCTTTTTCTTGATATATTATATTCCGAGTTGGTCGTTGGATGTCTATGACAAACTAAATTATACAAACCTAAGTATTATAACGTTTTGCATGAGGAATCAGTATTTTTTCCGGGGTACAGAAAAGGTATTCCCGCTGGAACTCTGAAATTAACGCGAGTGACACTTCACACTGCATTAAATTTTGCATACTATACACGTCGTCAGGGGTACCTACTGAAAAGGATAATATAGGGTATATAGGGTTTTAAGTGTTTACCTTATTATATTGCTTAAATTTTTAACTAAATATTTAACATAAAAACGTTGACACAAAATGACGCTAAACTTTTAAAACACGATTTACGCAAAATTTCTCCAGTGTGGGTTGACACACTATTGCTTATCTGTGTCCAGTTAGCTTTAAACTTCTTAAGTTTTGTAAATGCACAACCACTTCTCAGTATATATTATTTTTTTCTAGTAACTTGTGGTTAATGGTTTTGGTGGTACAATTAGTAAATTTAACTAAGTAAGTTACTACAAGTATATATTGTACACACTGTTTATTAGCCCAATAAATTGAAAAAAAAAAAAAAAAAATATATATAAATACGAAAGTTACTTGTCTGTTAAATTATCAAGCTTATAAACCACTAAACAGATATGTACCTACACAATTTGGCGAAGGACTTTTTATAACGTATCAAACAAAGAAACCTGAGGTAATTCCAAATTTTACACGGGCGAAGCCTCGGGGAACAGCTTCCAAGTTTATAAAAGCCTTTGGAATTTTATACGTAATATTCAAAGGCTCGTTAAAATTACTCGTGACGATATCTATGCACAACCAAACCATAACAATCCTATGTAACTATAGGTATTAAAAACGGTAAACAGGTGATTCCCGACGATATTTACTTTAGCCCTCACCCAATAGAACTTTCGTCCGCCCAGGTATACGGAGGCCCTATTCAGAAACGGAGTGTACGAAACGGAATCAATGTTACGGTACCATGCTTTCGATAAATTTTTTCATCCACGATTCGTACACAAATAATTCTGAATCGGGTGCCAGCGTTGGCACGCTACGACGCAAGGGGCGCGGGGCGATTGGCTACCTGCCAAATATTATACAATCGAGCTTTTCAGGTTAAGGCTGTATTCACTATCCAGTATCCACGCCCAAGTGAAAGTAATCGCAAACGTAACAATGGGAAAGGAGCATCGAATTTTGGGAAAGAAATTTATTTAAAAAGAATTGGTTCTTAATAATCTCAGAAAATAAAAAATATAGTAACTAGTTACCTACTTATAAAAATTAATGATATGGATTTATTCCTATTGTTAGTTCTTGATGCGCGTTAAAGCAAATTGACAGTTTTATTGTATAGCAAAGTGTAGATGCCCCACGGTTTTACTCGCGTGAACATGAACATTGATATTCCCGCGGGAAAACCCAATCCAAACTTACAAACATACAAACTTCACCTCTTTGTGATATTATTGTAGATGCTTCGATACTTATGGGTCTAAAAATAAAAATAAATCGCCAAATGTGTTGCTAAGCGCATAACTTCCAAACGACTGAACCAAATTGGATAATTGTTTTTTTTTTGTGTTCGTTATTGTCAGGACAAGGTTTATATAAAATAAGTTTGGAGTTCCTGCGGGAATTCCGAAACTCACGCGGATGAATCTCCGAAACGGTTGGACCGATATTGACGGGACTTTCACTCCTAATTAGCTGATTTTATAAGGAATACATTAGGCTACTTTGGAGTTCCAGCGAGAATTCCGCAACTCACGCATGTGAAACCGCGGGGCACAGCTAATTTTGCAGTAAGCACTGCACACCCTAGAGAAATTAAGCTGGTTCATAAACACGGACCTATACATTAAATATAGATATTTTACTTTTTCTTTAAAAATTACACTAAAATTTTATGTAAAAATTAAATAAATTCGCTAAAGAGTGAATGAATGAAATGAATGAAAAACACTTTATTAAGCACCACAATCAGTAGAGATTACTAGAAGATATTTGAGAGCGAGAAAGAGAACCTACTAATTATCTTTGAACGTACACACCTTTTGATAAGGCTTCCAGGGAATTTTCCTGAACCTTTATACCGTAGGTATATATTATTTATAATAACATTATCACCACAGGTTAAGAGCATATGTTTGAGGCTGAGCAACACTGGCCCGTTTCCATCTGGTGCAATATATAATTCAAAGGGGCACGTAATGGTCAACCCTCAAGCGCCGAGCCACCACGAGCAACCAGGCTAATAGGTAGTGGTATATTATTATCAATGTTACATTTCTCAATGATAACAAAGTATATCCGGAACGTATACCGGTTAGTGGTTACAAATATAATATTCATTTGGCAGGATGCACATACAAATATCACAAATGCCATGTAAAAGTCTTAGTTTTCGGAAATGTTACCTATGTAAATATTAAAAATAATCTCCTGCCAGCATTTCCGGTTGAACATTAACAGTAAAAAACAATTACAACTCTATTGAGTGATAAACAATGTGACAGTAAAATGCTGTAGGCAGAGTGCATGCATAAATAATTAGCGCAACCACGGTGCGGAGTGCGGTGTCCATCGCATCGCAGCTTATACATAATTATGTTGAGTCATCAGCACGCGAATCGATAACAACACCGTTTAGGTACTAAGTACATGTAAAAAACCCATAAAATATACATAAACGTACATTGTTCATTTCACAGAAATAGAAAACATTTTAATCACTGCACTATCTATTAAATGAAAACAATAAAATGGAAGAGGAATTTATTTAAAATATTATATTTATTTCTTCTTTCTCTTCTTCTTTTTATTTTGCTGTTTAGTTTCAATTCTCTATAGTGAACAGTTTGATGTAAAGAAAAACAGCGTTGTTATTCAACATATAGATACCTAGACATAAATATACAATTACATTCACCATTCCGGCCTGTCATCCTGTGGCAATATTCCGAAGAGAAAATGACGGGCGCGAAAACTCCAGGGGGCGGCAGGGTTGTTCTATTTGAATCGAAGTTTCGCAGTTAGATACCTGGCCTTGGGTCTAGCCTAGCATAATACCTATACAAAAGAGATATTCATCTTCTATTGTTTCATCAAAATTGTTTTACAAAACAATCTCAGTGAAACAATTTGTATTGAAGGAGTAACTTTTTAATCATCTTTACACGTGGCGTAGGTACGTGGAAGGAGTCAATTCCTTTTGTGTTACCTTGGTAGTACGTTACTGAATACAATACGCGTGCCAAACGGAGTTGGAGACAACAGTTATTTTTTGGCTGTTGCTAGTGGTCCATTAAATGGACGAATAATAATCGTCCGCTAAACGCAAAATGATCTTTCCTAACGTTCTTTTTTGTTACTAGATATGCACGCCGATTGAAAAACCTTTTTATATATGATATACAATTTTTGTTTAAATATAAATTGTATATGTCGCAGTCAAATTGTAAATACCGTTAGATTATTTATAATCTATCGTGAACCGTCAATCGTAACACTGTGTTAGGTTTGTCTTTGTACCTACTGCTAACTTGGTCAGCAGTACAAAGACAAACCTAACCTATAGCCATTATTATAATCTACCGAAAAATAATGCGTAAAATGCATTAAAAGAATAATAAAGCCTCAGACGAAATAAATTTGGTCTGAGAATAAAGCATAGGAAATAATCGATTTTAGTAAATAACATTGATTCAGCACAAACCAACTATAGGTATACCAAACTTAAATTCAAAACGCATGAGTATAAATGTGGTCCTTTTTATTTTGGATGAACAGCTTTTTTGACGATAAGTAAATAACACTCCGATTAGGTATTAAAATATTTATGCGATATCGGTATGGCGATCGGTTTACAATAGACACAGCTGCAGCCCGGCGCAGCGTGGTTGGTTGTTTCAATTTTTATTTTGAACTACTCTATCCCCTATGTTTTCGCGTTAATTTCGGCATTCACGTGGGAATTACGGGATAACAAGTACCCAACGTCACTGAGGGATACTGTAACTGTAGCTTCCTATAAGTTTAAAATCTTTTAATTCACTACTAGCTGTTCCCCGCGGTTTCACATTTCACAATATAGCCACAATATGTTACTCAGGTAAAAGGATTTTTGAAATCGATCCAGTAGATTTTGAGTTCTTGATACTTGATTTTTCGCGACCATGGATTCCATTTCTTAGTTTTCTATTCGTTAACGATTATAAATTATCAACTTGGCTAGGGGGGCAGGATTCCCTCTGAATAAAAAGTGTCCTTTGTGTGAACGTATAGGCAAAGGCAAAATGTCCAACGGTTTGCGTAGATGTTCAAGAATAAATAAATTATCACAACTCAACGTGGAATCGTATTTTGAGTACCTATTTTAAACTCATAGGCGCCGTGCAAAAACTTTTTTCGTCTCTCTCAAAGGTATTAACCTAATTTTTGTAATGTATTTAAAAAGAGCTTCTTGTCTTCTGTAACGGTAAAATGTCTTTTTTACGTTTAAGTTGATTTCATCCCTACGCTTTGTCAAAACCCGACAAGCGTTCATAACTCTGATTTCATAATATTTTAACATTCCGGACTATGTACCGGAATTTCCCTCAGTGTATACAATAATTAGAACGTGATAAAATCTAAACAGAATCTCTTGTAAAGATTTGAGGGCATAATTCTAAATGTGTTTTCACGGGCATTTTAGTAATAAGGTATGTATCAATGATATAGGTACTTTAATTTATTTTTATGGTTGCATTTCCTTACAAAACAAAATGAGAATGTGAGTTTGTTACGTTTACACGCCTTAACCACTAAACCGATAAAATTATGAAATTTTTCATACACGTTTTTAGGCGTGCAGAAATACCTACCTATAGGGTACTTTTTATGCCGAATTTCCTCGGGAACTCCGAAAGAACGCGGGCGAAACCGTGAAGAGCCAGAAGGTTGCTAAATATTTCTAAAACACGCAGTAACAAATTAAGTCAAATTTAGTTAAATTGCCAACCTACATTGATTAATTGAACGTCTCTGATTGCGGCAATTTTGTTTTAAAAATCTTTACTTAAAATTAAGTAATCATTAAAACGACTGTTTGCGGCCGATATTCTAAAAGTTAAGTTATAAGACATGTACAAGACATACGAATGCATCAAGTGTTGAGTTTCGTTGAGAGCTTATAAAGCGGTGGTACTGGCACTCATGTTAATGGGTTAAGCATGGCGTACCTACTCGTAGATTACTGCCTAGTCAAGGTTGTTCAATCGATACCTAGTTTTGCAAACAACCATAATTATTCCAAGACCCATGTCTGTACTTAATGATATATGAGCGAAATATATTGCCAAAAATGTAATACATACGAACAAAAGCATTGTGTAACGTGTTGTAGTATATAGTTGTGTTGGAGTATCTACTACCTATGATATCACCCTTGTTTTGAAAATATGTTAATATTCAGACCCGAATATAAAAACCTGGAGATAACGGACTTTTGGTCCCTATAACTTCCAACAGGAATCTAAACACTGAATATAAAACAAAGAGCAAAATAGGAGAAACGTCCGAGCAACTTATCTACCTACCTCTATTGCCTCTAGTGGGACATCATGTTTTATAAAACCCCTCACGTACTGCGAGTTACGCTACTAGAATTTAACTTTTTTATACAGAAAATACTAAAACCATTTATTACCATAATAAAAATAATAAGTACTTTCCGTATTAAGTATAGATACTTAACGGGTACAGAGAACGTTAGTTTACTCTTGAAGGTGCCTTTCATGAGTTCTAAATTGTGATGGCAAGTACGTAACTAAATTGTTTTACTAGTTGAGTTCTTTTTTTAAATACATACCTACCATAAGAAATTCAAATTTAAATATGATTATTGCTGTACATAGTATCTGTATAAGAAACGTGTAGGTATAATGGTAAAGAATAATGGCAGCTCACCATACAAAATAAAATACTTGTGGCCACCCAGAATAAATAATTATATAAATTGTGTAGGCACAGATAATATAATACTATACTAGTGTAGGGAAGCCTCGTCTAAGAACTATAGACGGTTTTGTACTCCAACTAACCCTGCATCAGAATCAATATGGCGTTTGCTCCAGGCATGTCGCTGGTGTACATGATGGCGGTGCTGCCGGGGCTGCTGCCGTGGAGCGGCGGCGGGGGCGGCTCCTGGTTCCTGTCGCTGTGCCACCTCATGGGCGCGCTGTCGCCCTGGTGCGGCTCGTTCCTCTACCACCTGTTCATGAACCATACCCGCGGGGCGGAACTCTACCACCGGCTGCTGCAGCTCGATATGCTGGGTATCTGGGTCAGCCAGAGCATAGGTTAGTGTTGACGATGCATAACGTAAACACATTATAACAGCCTCCTCCTATAAGCAGCTCACCGTTTCGTTAGAGCTCTATCCCGTCACACTTTCTAAGGAATCTCTGTGCTTACCTGCCCCCTTATCAAGCAATATATAGCCGTAGTAGCATGGTATAATTGTTCTTACTATTTCACGAAGTCCGCTTTGCCTAGGTTGTAGTAGTGACGTTACCGATGAGCGTATTTGTATTTTGTATGGGACTATGTGTAAGTACATCATTGCAATAAAATCTTAGCGCTCCCAAAGTTACGCACACTTAAACAATTTACTTGAACATGCGCACGTCTCAACACAATCATAGCCAAACGGACTTCGTGAAATACAACAACACTATAGTAGTCTGAATCCGTAATAAATTACAATTTAAAACTGGCTTACAAAAACACCAAAATGTATTTTACTAAAAAGTGAAAAAATAACAAAATACCGATTTGATCCAGAAGACAAAAATATTCGCAATATTATTGGTTCGTGCTACCACTGATCGGTTTGAATTCGGTGCCAAGCCCGCTTGTGTCTGCCCGCTTTCACTCACGCTCACGACAAGCCGATCACAGAACCTCCTCCTTTTTGGAAGTCGGTTAAAAATTTTATAGGCACACACATAAATAAAATACAGTTTTTCAGTAATTAAATGAAATAATAAAATATCTAGGTATACAGAGGCGACACAAAATCCCAAAGATTAAAAATACTATGGAAAGCTTTTGAATTGAATAAATCTACTTTATTAAGTAATATTATTATGCAATTAGTCAGCAGTGTTTAATTAGGAGACTTTGTATCTCATCTTGAGTTTAAAAATTCAATGAGTTGGTGTGCCGTCGAGCGCGAGGGGACGGATGGGGACAAATATAGGCCGCTTTCATCCAAACATGTACGAGATTAATCATAAATTAATAAAATAATATAGTATCATTATAGTATATATACTAGCGATGTATACTGCCGTAATTAATTTTTTAATACAGTTGCTCAAAAAGTGGCGTATTGCAGGGACGTTTAGCGTTCGGGATGTGGGCTATTACATACTCGAGCTTTTTGTTTACCTTTCCCGAACTCGTGCGTTCTCTTTGCCAACTGTCAAAAATGGCGACACGACTTTGACACACTTTTTGCATTGCGAAACGTAGGTTTCGCATTACTAATACGACTAGCGCCATCTCTTGATCACAGTTGGAACTTAGTTGAGTTTGTTGTGTTTTTGATATTTTATTAAATTGCTTAATTTTTTCGTAACTGTATTAAAAATAGTTGTTCAGTACACGTGCGGAACCGTCATTGCAACTAGTTCCGACTGTCAACCCTCACCTTCGGCTGCGCCTCGGCTCGGGTAGACATTTGTCGGAACTCTTTGCAATGACAGGCTTTCCGCACTTATAATGAAATATACTATAGAAAGCCTATACCATTTTTATTTTCACTCTATTTTTTTTTGCTGTTGAATCGCAAATAAACATTTTGGGCATTTAGAAAAATGCCGAAAAAACCATTAAGTAAGTAGGTACTAGGTAGGTATGTATGAAATTACCGTGACCCTTACGACATAAAGTATATGGGTGCTAACTAAAAAACGAACTAGCTGACTCGGTCCATGCGGAAAACACTCTGTATTTTCACTTTTGTTGGTCAAAAATAAAAGCGTGTAGTTTTTAAGCATTTTAAATAGGCACGCCAAAACTTGTAAAATCGATTGATTTCAACAAGTTTACTGTTGGACAAAGTTATTTGCACTATCATTGTTTTTGACCCATAGAAATCATAATAAGATTTTTTTGTTTCAACTGCAGGAATTTTTCATTCTCCATACAAACATTAAACTCTAATTCTACACATATTGACAGATCTTATAATGAAGTGATGACTATGTTGTTCCAAATTGTACAATGCCCAAACATACAAATAAAGAAAAGCAAATAGAATAAGAATAATGTACAGCCTCAGACCAAATAAAAACTAAAGACGGAACGTCTCGAACAACGAAGTGAAGCCGGTTATTTTATTTTTAATTTTATTGGGAAAGTGTATGGATTTGCTAAGTTTACTTACTAGTGATAAGTGATTCCATGCTGTTTTTTATTTTTTGACCGTTAACGACACAATATGGCATTTTTTCTAACTTAATTGTTGCGTCACCTCCACTATCGGGAGAAGCTCAAACTAAAAGGTATTGTGTCTTTTTCTTGTAAGTGTGTGCGTGTTTCTGTGTACGTGCACGGCGATGGTGTCTTTTTCCGGGCTTCATTTGTTTGTTCTACGCGTTCCGTCTTTAGTTTTTATTTGGTCTGAATGTACAGCGATGATAGTTCAACGGTTGGCCCGTACGGATCACAACGCCGCATGGCAGGAGTTCAAATCCCAACGTTGAGCTTGAGCTGAGTGAAGGAAACCACAGCATGGTAGTAAAGTTGTTCAAGACCATCGAGTTGAAAACCTGTCGCCAAGCACCTAAAGGTGTCTTCCGGCCTCACATGAAAGCTAGTTCCCATTCTAGGTGAGGTGTGATTTCCACTTATCAGGTGAACCGTGGTAAAACTCCTAGGTAGCTTATCCTACTTCCTACTAATTGTATAAACGCAATAGTTTGTGAGAATGTATGGATGGATGGATGGATGTTTGTTACTCTTTCACGCAATAACTACTGAATGGATTTAAATGAAACTTTACAATAATATAGCTTATACATCAGATTAACACATAGGGTACTTTTTATCCCGAAATTCTCACGGGAACTCTGAAATTAACGCGGGTGTAACCGCGGGGCCGACTAGTTAACCATAAAAAAAGTTAAAGTCATTTTGTTATTTAATATTTTCATTTAATTAGTGCTTGGTACCCTTTATTTTATAATCAATATGACATCTATTCAAGACTCAGTTTAGAATAATGTATATTACCTTGAAAAAACTGAAACGTATGAATTCACCTTTGAACCTGTGAATGTAATGAGCACGCACTCACGTCGCCATTAAGGTTAATACGATATAAAACTTTAAATAACTCGTTAACGGCGACAGCATCAGGGAATTACTCGGCGATACGCCACATGCGTAAGTATTTATAAACACAATACGAATACCACGTTGCCTTTACGAGAGCAACATCAGGTTAAATTTTTAAAGTGGGCGTGGATGGCCAAAACTGAAACTGGGTAATACGAGGATGTACTAGGTATGTACTACTCTCTCTTCGTACAACTCCCTGCAGTTTTGGATTTGACCATCCATGCCCAAGGGAACATTCACCGGTACATGAAAGATTTAGCTACATTCGTCGATTTTTTCCGGTATAAGTACATACATCATGTCATCATCATCCCTCTTTCTCGCCCCATTTAAATGGATACGACGATATGTAACTATGTGTGTATGTATTTTATTGTGTCGGTATGTGTAGGATATGCATGTGTTTTAGTATGTATTATGAGTAAATTGCATCTTTATGTTTTAGTTATTAATTATTAGTGTCTAGTATTAAGTATATTAATTATTGTTTTGTTTGCACACCCCATCATCTATATCTCTCTGTCTACCCAATGGTTAACTGGTAGAGAATGCCGCAAGGCATTAAGTTCGCCATTTGTACACACTGTACAATAAAGAATAAATAAATAAATAAATAAATACGACTCGTTCTCGGATAGGTACATTACGGCATGAAATCTTTATAACATTTTTTTGTTGTCTATTTTATAATATAAAAAACTAATTAACTCCATTCTATAATAGCTTTCGATATTCTGATGAATTTCCACCCCGCGAAACATCAAATAAATAATACCCTATAGGAATCATACTAGATACATAATATATTTTGTGTAGAAACTTAGGTACTCCCCAGAGAAATTTGTTTGGATGCCATAAAAAAACTTCTGACTAATAACACATTATAGTGTCATTTTTATTTATGACAGTTCACCATTTCGTGCGCGCAATGGCGGCAAGGTTGTTGTCCCTATTATTGCTTTCACAGTAGCCACAATAATTATTTATTTATCTTTCGTGCTTGCGTTTTTAACGATTTCCATCTATTGATAAAGTATTTTTCGATAACTATCATCATTAGTATATAATTATTAGTATATTCATCATGAAATTGACAAAAATGTCATATTTTTCAAACTGTGAACTAATAATACACTTAACACTTAGATGTCATGTAAAAAGGCATAAAATAAAGCTGTGTAAAATGTGAATGCCCACTCTACAAGCGCGCTCCTTTTCTTAAGTCAAGTAGGCACAATGTCAAGTAGCGTGTGACTCCATTTAATAAAACATCTTGGTGAACGAAACTTTATATGTACAATACGTTCAAAGATCAATTGAAACTGCTTATACGAGCTAGTGAAATTAGGACGATTATCCTATTTACTGATACGCGGACTTTGAATTTTAATGGGTTCAAAGCAGCTTTCAGTAGAAAAGTAATGAACGTTGATTCACGTGAATAAATCCAAAAGGTTAGGGTGAGGAAAATAATAAGAGGTAAATTAAATTTAAAATCAGGGGCGTAGCTGCCGCCGTATCAGCCGTATCAAAGATACGGGGCCCCCAGGCTTCAGAGGTCCCTAACGTATGTAAGCAAAAATTAGTTAAATGTTATACACAATGTCACTTAATCTCGTGCTTCCCGGGAAAAACATAAAAAAAACTGTCATACGTGCCTATAGAGTTTTCATTTCAGAAACGACAAAAGTCAAAAAAGCAATCTCTTTTTTCCTGGGTTAAGCGTACCTACGCCCAAAAGTGGGCAACATCCTATGATCCTACATAGGTTATTGCGGGATTCCCCCGTTTGACCATCGCACTCAGAGACGATTTAATGAACGTCTCTGATTGCGGCAATTTTGTTTTAAATTTTTTAGTTAAAATTAAAACCAAGAGACGAAAATTTTATTCACAACTTTAAGTAAGCATAGGGCGATAACACCCTATCAAAATGTGTATTGCTAAAGTACAATATTGCCACATTCATACTATCAGTTTTAAGCATTTTTGTTTCTTTTGTGAGAAATCTTTACCATTCATTTGGGCCCCTCAACTAATTTTGATACAGGGCCCCTCCAAGACACGCTACGCCATTGTTTAAAATGTTGAACTTTGCCCGTCATGTGGTCGAGGCACGGCACGAAGCTCAGGGCTTGAAATGTTACGGCTTGATCAAAATATTCGCAATACAAATGTCAAAAGGCGGGCCGTTTTGCAACTGGGTCAACTTATTAAAAGTAGCAGGCAGGCCTACGACTGCCTCCCACCCTATTAGCTACGTCATTTCATTTTCATCCCGCCTGAAGCCTCACAAATCCTCAAGCCTCCAATTAAAGGTTTTGATAACATTAACACGTGACAATTTGTATTCACAATTTAGTTTACAGCCACAACAAATATAAAGGATTTCAGGTAAATAAATTATAAGCTTTTGAATGAAAGAAGCTTTTAAACAAACTAAAACCATTTAATACAGCAATATTTTTCAAATAAGTACTCTTAAGTATAATATATTTCTCTAATTCTCGAATTGCATCGTGAAATCTTGTTTGCAAAAACCGACTTCCAAAAACTAAAAATAAAAAGCTAAAAATAACAAAATACCGATTTAATCCAAAAGACAAAAACACACGTAATATTATTATTGGTTAGTGCTACCACTGATCGGTTTAAATTCGGTGACAAGCCCGCTGGTGTCTGCTTGTATTGTTCTGCTCACGAAGAGCTGGTGGCGGGAGTCGACTTAGCCCATCTACCCCCTCCATATTTGGCTTGTGACCGACTTCATACCGATCAGTGGTAGCACAAACCAATAATAATATTACGTGTGTTGTTGGCTTTTGGATTAAATCGGTATTTTGTTATTATTAGCTTTTTTTTGGAAGTCGGTTAAAAACTTATCATGAGAGCGTTTGGCTGCTTTGTTTTAATATAATTAATGGAAGCCCAAACTTCCAGAGTATTATTGTAACGACTTTGAGTTGCAACAATTATAAAACACACGACATCATATTTTTATGTCTACGCGCGCCTCTTTTTGATGCTACGAGTCACTGCTACGAGAAGCTACGCACACCTTGGTGGTGGCTGTATTTTTTTCATACTTGACAAACAACTGAAACGTAACAATGAATTGGCTAAAGTGCATAAAATTGGACCTATAATGTTATTCTAGATAGATCTTAGGTTAAAATACGGTCTGGGTTAGCACATAAAGTACTTTATCTCCGGTAAACTAAGGAGATTCCGAAGGAATATTTAAAAAAAACATCTTGCGGAGAGGATGAGCGATAAAAATTATGGTTTTACAATACTATTACTGCGATAAATAGGTACCTACCAATGATCGGCCATCTACGTATAAAACGTGAGCTATAGAATTTAACTTTAAATGTAGGTGAGAAAAGGCGTCCTCACATTACACATTTTTTCTTAAAAAAATTCAGTTATGTACCTATTATGTAATATTGTTTATGGAGATTTAATCAAGAGAATGCTACCATTGTTCGATATTTTCTATAGGTATTCTGAAGGCCAAACAACAAGAAATTACTGAATGAATACCTAAATATAAAATCTATTTGAATTTTAAGTAGACCAAATGGAATTCATTGGCACTTCGATAAATAATTTAATTAAGTACCTAAATAACTTCAGCTTAAGAATGCGATTATAGTGATAATGATTTTTATACTAACTATATATTTGGTAAACACCAGTATTTTCTCGTGATTTCACTTGCGTGCTTTTTTTGTTTTTTCGCTATTAGGTTACTCTAAAACGATACGTTTTCTCTGAAGTTACACGTAAATCCATCCGGTCGATTTTATATGAAGCGCGTTGAACTCACCGACTAACTATACCTATTTTTATTAAATATTTTATATTTATGTGATAATTTAAATTGTATCGGTTGTTTGTTGCCCTAAATAAAGAAAAAGCAAAATAAATAAATAAAATATTATTATAGTAGGTATCTATATATGTATAAATATACATATTTGATATTTTCAATCTGTATTAAATCCAGTATGAATCAATAAAATTATTATTATCGTGCGTGCCGATCATTATTTTTGATGAATCTATATAAAATTTAATAAACAATATATACATATATAATAATATGTACTTGTAAATTATATCGTATTTATTATATGCGATGATGAAAGGAGTATGTTTGTTACGTTGGCAGGGCTATACCTACTAATAAAACGAATTTTAATAACATTGATAATACGAAAAAATAGTTTGTAGATAGCTTGTACCCCGGGAAACAAATAAGCCACTTTTGAAAGAAATTCATGCAGCATTTGTAACTGCTAGTTACAGCAACTTGATTTTAAGAAAACGATCAAAGTGGGTGCTTCAAGTGCCATTGCGAGAGATCATTCGCCTTTGTTCGAGCACCATTGAGTGGGCCTCTCGACGTGATTTTGTTCAGTTTCCGCCTTTTCAGACTAGGGACATCAATGTCTTACAATATGCATATTATTATATACCTACCATTATATACCGCGGGTATTCCGAAATAAAAGTACTTACTAACCTGTATTTTTTTCTGTATACTCATTTTCTACCCCTTACAAGGTGTAGGTAACTGGTATGCAATTTAATGTTTTTTTTATGTCATAGGGGGCAAACAGGCAAGTGGTACACCTCATGGTAAGTGATCACCGCCGCCCATAGACATCTGCAACACCAGAAGGCTTGCAGGTGCGTTGCCGACCTGGAATGGGGATGGGAACTGGCTTTCAAGTGGGGCTGCCGGAACACACCGTTAGCTGCTTGGCGACAGATTTGCAACTTGAAGGTGGTAGCTAGCCAGCCGGGCACTAGAGAGCGCCCTACCACCATGCTACGGTTTCCTCACGATTTTTTCTTTACCGACAGCTCAAGCTCATTGTTAGGGTTGGAACCTACGCCTTGCGGCGTTTGATCTGAACGCACCACCCTCTGAGCTATCATCGCTGTTTGTATTTTTTGTTTGTATTATTATTGTAATGTAGTTTCTTCCGCGTTAATTTCGGAGATCCCGAGGGAATTCCGGGATAGAAAGTAACCTATATCACAGATAATATACTTAATACTATACTAGTCCTATGTCCTTCTCTGTAAGTTCCCCTGACGACGTGTATGCAAAATTTTGTGGTGATCGGTTGAGCCGTGAAAGCGGAACAAACAAACAAACATACTCACTTTTGCATTTATAATATTAGTAAGGATTGTAGTACTACTATAAAATTAGAATTTTATTTCTATTTCTAAGATCTTTTACGTTTTTCTTCTTTTAAAGGTGATGACAAAATATTTGTTTGCATCTAAAATTTTAGTACAATTACTAGTAATAAGTACATTATTAATAATTTCACTTAGGTATTATTCCTACATCCCATTCCAAGTTTTGGGTAGTTCATTGTAATAGGTACCCATGTATCCTATGTATTATTATCTTATCTTGACTGAAATATTAATCAAACTTTGCAAAGTTCCTTCAAAGCATTATAGTTCAAAGTTTTACATTTAGACGGTATTCCATTACAGGCTAAGCTATGTACCATCACTTTATCTCTTTTACCTAAACATTCTATACAATAGACAAGTCGTACTCTTATGGCTCTTTATTTTTGCAAAGGAAAAACACATAAATGCGAAATGATTTTGTAAATTTGTAAATTATTAAAACGTCGTAAATCTTTTTATATAAGACTAGCTGTTCCCCGCGGTTTCAACCGCATTAATATCGGAGTTCCCACGGAAGTTTTGGGATAAAAAGTAGCCTAAGTTACTCCTTATGACATTAGCTATCTGAGAGTGAAAGTCCCGTCAAAATCGATCTTGCCGCTTCAGAGATTAGCCGGAACAGACAGACGGAGAAAATTTTTAGAAGTTGATTTTTTTATGTGAATATCGTATCGTATCGTATATCGTAGGTACTTTTATATGCATTTAGTGAAAAACTGTTAATTTGAAATTACAAATAGACACTTCAATTTTAGTCAGATTTTATATCAGGAGATACCTAGGTAAGTACTTTTTTATTTGAAAAACGGTATATTCTCCCGACTTTGTGAGCAGAGAGACTTTGTGAGTTCGTGTCATCATAAAAAATAAAATTGCGGAAAATGACATATGTATCCTAAGAAGACCATAAAAAGGCAATTATTTTTAGAATTGATTGATCAGCGACACCGACTTCACCGCTTTATTTCTTCAGACATAAAGTTAATTTACCGTTCATTTGTTCGGATCCATATGATTGATGAACGCAACGATCGTATAGCTATCGTGCAGCCAATGCCAGATACCATACATAAAGAAAGAAATCGTGTAGGTCGTAGCCGCAACTTCGATCAAGGCCATTATTCGATAGTGAATAGATAACAACTAACGCACCGAACTATTTAGCTAGTCATTACTGTACGGTACGGTTTTCAAATAGAACTTATTTTAGGAAAGTAAGTATACGAGTAATGTTTACCTATACAGCAGTTAGAACTGTCATCAAATAAGTACTAATACATTTTATTTGTAGCTTTTTTAATGTATAGCACCCGAAGTCATTAGGCGTAGGCAAGCGTAGTGTGGGGCGCCCCCCTGCCAGATGGAGCGACGATCTGCGGTGGGTGGCTGGTAGTAACTGGATGCGGGTGACTGAAGATCGGGATAGGTGGCGAACCCTTGGAGAGGCCTATGTCCAGCAGTGGACTGCTGTAGGCTGAAAATGATGATGATGATGATGACGACTCGAAGTCATTTGTTAATTGGTTTTTTATGTAGGTATCTAGTTCCTGTAATGGATTAGAAGTTTACTGAGTGACTAAGGAAGTATGGGTATAGAGACAGCAAGTGTGAGAAAAGACGATTGTCAGAAGAAGTAGTCAACTGAAACGTATAGGTATATACCAATTAGGTTGACAAAAAAGTCTCCAGATAGGCACGATAATACGAAGGGTTATGAATGTGGACTATAAGCGAGGGCGCTTTGATATAGATGCTTTTTAAGGTCCATTTAGGTATATCTATAGACATTGAGCGTGTCTGACACGTTCCGTCGCAGAAACATAGTAGGTATTCTCCAATACAATGTGTATTAACGTATTCACATCTATCGTAACACGGCTTTGCAGTCGCGGACACTGAACAGACACGGGCCGTACCCGTTCGGTCGGAAAGAATATTTTGTCTGCGCGGTTCATGTCTGTACGTGTCTGTGGCTACATGCCGAGCAGTGTAAATAGACCCAATGAGCAAATAATCACTACGTTTTAAGAGTAGGCACTTTCATACTAATCGCTGAACCGATCTATGAAAGCATTTTGTGCCAACCAAGGACATAAGGTACTTTGTACCCCGGAATTCCAGCGGGAAATTCGAAATTAACGCGGGTAAAACCACGAGGAACAATTAGTATTACATAGGTATATTATATAGTGCACTGTAACAAGTAGCTAAACTTCGGTCCTTGGGTACCTAATTGGGTTGGCTGTAAATCCGCAACTAGCGTACGTTTTTATTGCAGCAGTCACTGGACCGCCGTCTTTTTATACACTCCGATCTTATAACGTCAGCTAATTAGCAAAGTCCGGCCAAAATTGGTCCAACCGTTTCGGAGATTCACCCGCTTGAGTTTCGGAACTCCCGCAGGAACTCCATACTTCTTTCATAAGATCCTTCACCTTACAATAACGAACACAACAAAAAAATAATTAGCGTAATTGGTCCAGCCGTTAACGCGTGATGCCGTGACCAAGGGAAATAGGGATTCATTTTCGTATACTTACTCAGATACGACATTGGTGTGGATTCTACTGGGCGCAAACTAAACTAATTTTAACTTTTTGACTTTGACAGGACTTAGACTGGTCAAGTTACCAATTAAGTCTTATCTCTATTCTGTTGTAGGTACTGTATTATTTACACACAGAAATAAATAATTACTTATCTAATACCTGCTGCTCCTCGATATTTCATACGCGCTTATTTCGGAGTTTGCGTAGTTAGTTACGATTGGCGGACTTATTGCACTATACCACTGGATATACATAAATGTCTGAAATAAAAAGTTAACTTACTCTTGTCATAGATAATATGTATAATACTATACTAGTAGGTACTCTTGTAGGCCGAGATTAAGATTAAATTCATTAATCTCACCCAATAGAGCAGGGGTGGCCAACCGGTCGATCGTGGCAAGGCAAAAAATATAAATACGTAGAACACTCAGAACAGACTGAACTATTCTGTTTCATTTAAGAATTCAAGAGGTATGTAATTGGTAGATCGCACAGGGTTTCGTCAGTAAATAGTAGATCTTGGGTCTAATTAAGTTGGCCACACCTGCAATAGAGGATGTCCATAACAGCTATCCAACAAAAACAGGGTTTCAGGAACACAGTTGTAGTTTTGAACTGGGTTAGGGCCAAAACCAGCACGGTGAATTTTGTTTGTGTATGCATTTGTGTTTGTTACCTACTATTGAAAGGGCTGAACAAATGATGCAAACATTTGGAAATGAATTGCTCTATATTTTTTTTATTTTTGTAATACTATTTTATAAGTAGTACCATGGATCAATGATCTAGTTTTATTGGTCCATGGTAGTACCTACCTACCTGATTGTACCAATAATAAAAAAGACCACGCTGCTGAGTTTCTCGTCAGTTCTTCTCAGTAGGGCGCGCGTTCTAAACTGACAGTAATTTCAACTCTGTACCTCTGACAAAGTGTGTACAAAATTTCATGATGATTCCTTCCTTTCTTTTTTTATGTTGTCCTTGTGTGCAATAATTTTAAATAAATAAACATATAAATAAATGGTCGGTTGAGGAGTGAAAACGTAACAGACAGACAGACAGACAGAGTTACTTTTGCATTTATAATATTAGTAGGGACAGTAGGGATTAACTACTCATTACTGGTAGAAAATACCGCAAGGCATTAAATTCGCCATTTGTACTTACTGTGCAATAAAGAATAAATAAATAAATAAATATATTTTGGAGTTTCCGAGCGAGTCCTGATAATCGTGTAGGTGAAGTCGCAGGAAACAGCTAAAACAAAACTGACTATATAACTAGATACTTACATATGTTTATTTCAATCTCGTGGGCATACTGATATTGATCTTTTGTATATCAGGTATAATGTATTTAGGTAGAATCTAAATCAGACTGAGTAGGTAGATAGAAGGTTAACAGTTTATTTTAGGTAAGGTGAAAGGGCGCCTACGTGATATAATATAGTTAGGTAGCTCATAATGTATTCCCGTAATCCAGCGCCGGCCGCGAGACTTTACTAAAATACACATCGCCGGCACGACTATAGATCTAAATTGACTCAAGAGGGAAAATATCATCAAACGTTCATTTTAATTTAAATATAACTTCGTAATTGCTTCACCACAAATCAAACTTAGTTTACATTCTTCCCACGGTTTGAATAACATGGCGATGTTTCATAATTTGATTATAATCGCGGCGACCGGCTTGACGCGACAAGTGGTCACTCATTTAAAGGTTCGTTATCTTGAAGGTCAAGGCGCGGTGGTACGATTTCCGGTGGGGGTGGACTATTTGCGAAAAACACTGGGGTTGTCAATGATATTACAAGTATTAAAGGAGGTTGTACTTAAAAATTTGGGCGTTTATATCTATACCTTTTTACGTATATATCACGTACCTATCTATACATATAAAATGCTTTCTCCTGAATGACTGATGGATCAACGCACAGTCTAAACCGTACACACAGTCTGATCGTAGAGACCTGAAACTTGGAGGGTGTGTTCTTTGTATGACGAAGGCATGCGATAAGAAAGGATTTTTGAAAATTCAACCCGCAAGGGGATGAAAAGGGATTGTAAAGTTTCTATGGAACAATTCCGCGGGAACTTCGAAATTATTGCGTTTGTTACTCAATAACGCAAAACCGGCTGAACGGATTTGAATGAAATTTGGCATGCACGTTGTCAGGGGTACAGAGAAGGATATAGGGTACTTTTCTCCCGGAATTCCCGCGGGAACTCGGAAATTACCGCGGGTGAAACCGCGGGGCACAGATAGTCAACAATAAAATTCAATAACAGGCTGCTGGTTTAGGTGTTCATTTTCCTTATTTAGATAGGTAGAGAGACTAGCTAAATAGGTAGGTATTGAATTTAACCAAATGTTTCCGTTTAACATTTTCGACAAATATATATAAAATTATAAATGCAGTATATATTCGAACAAATGGATGTTGTTCACAAAGTAACATAACAGGATTTCGACGAAAGTCAGAGACGCGGTAGTGGGTGCGAATGTTTGTCGCATGTTACAATTGGTACTATAATATGTACTTGAAAGCCCACTCTCCTCGGCAGCGACATCCAAAGGAGGGAAAGGGGACACGGACTACAGATCTTGTGCCCTGTGGCCTGTGGCTATGCAAACGTAAAACAAATAACCAAACAAATAATGAACTTACCTAACTAACTAGGTAGGACCTATACTCGGAATATTTTTGACAATTTCATAAAAATAATGCGAGTGTATAAATATAGTGAGAATAATACCTATGACTGTTTGTATGTTTGTCCTCTATGCGTTCCTAAACCATTGATCCGATTGTGATGAAACTTTGGCGGGTTGTTCTGCCTGCTTCCACAAAGGTTACTGAAATAAAGAGTTCCTGCGGGAATTCCGAACTTACATTTATCTATACACATAAATAAAATTGAAGTGTCTGTTTGTAATATCAGAGTAACAGCTTTTCACTAAATGCATAATATGAAAGTATATGCCAGTAGTTACATAAAAGAACATTTTTTGAAAAAGAAAATTTTTTTTCTTCTTCAAATTTTGTCTGTCTGTCTGTGTCCGGCTAATCTCTGAAACGGCTGGTTCGATTTTAACGAGACTTTCACTGGCAAATAGCTAATGTTATAAGGAGTAACTTAGGCTACAAATATTTTCGAAAAAATAGACCCTGCGGGAATTTCGAAACTCACGCGGGTGAAACCGCGGGGCACAGCTAGTATACCTATATAATCTATACCGTGTTATGGTACTAACAATGTTAAAGTACCTATAGGTACTTAATTGAATCTACTTATATTTCGTGGTCGAAGTAAAAATAATTCCACGGTGCCAATTAAGGCTCTAACAATATAAATACGAGTGAAACAAAAGGCAAGTACCTAACATTAAATAGTACATTGTTATCCTAGGGGTGAAAGTAACTTATTTAGTCCCGAGACGGTGTTTGGCGCCCGAGCCTAGCGAGGGCGCCAATAGATCGAGGGAATGAATAAGTCTTTCTCCCGAGGGTAACACTGTGCTTTTCATTACGAATGCAAGGAAAGTCAAAATAAAAATAGGAATTAGCTAAAGAAAAAATGAGTGAAGATCGGATAGTCGCTTGACACTTTCCCACCTATTTCTTTTTCTTCGGCCGGCTAGCTATTCAGCCAGTATTTTTTATTTACATTGTGGCGACCTAAAAAAAAACTATTTTCTTTAATTATTAAGTATTAATTAAAGAAAATAAAAAAATATAAATAGGAATTAGCTTAAGAAAAAGTGAGTGAATTTTATTTTAATTAATAACTTAAACTTTACGTTATTTCAATTTTACATCGCGCTGGCTGTATAGAAAGTTGAAACATGGTTCAATAGAAATGTGAAAATAGACCTAGTTTTTTTTTAATAATTTGACAGTTGTCAGTTGAAAGCGATTCTCCCTAGGGCTGAAAAGGGTTACTTTCAACCCGCTTCTCAGGCAACTTCAGACCTACTTTCCGAGTATGAGTAATGAAAAACATATTTATCATACAAAAGTTCCGCTAGGACGGGGCAGGGCAGATTAATCTCGTTAATGACCTACATTCGACACTTTATCGCGAAAATCACCGCGAACAGATTTACCCTGAACTGTGTAGAATGTAGTTTGTTGTCCGCAAGTAGAGTGCTCCGCTACGCCTACAGTCAGGGTTGCCAACTGCTTTAAAAAAAAGTATTTTTCGAAAAAAGGTGCAAAAATATTGTACTTTTGGGAATTTCTGAGAAAAAAGTACACAGATGTTTAATCATTCGTCTTCTTCAATTATGGCAATGATTTTGCCAATGTATGTATTTTTTAGCAATTAAAGTAATTATGGCAAAACGCCAATAAATATGTTAGAGAAGTTGGAGTGTTCCCCAAGATAAAACACGATTCTCTCTTGAAAACTAATTTCTTTCTTGGAAAACAAAATGGCTGCTGAACGCTGATGGAAATATCGAATAATTATGTATCGGGCAGCATTAATTGATAAGTTATTGCCAGTTTGACCAGCCAGCCAGTTCTCCGTAGGTACTGCGCTGCGGGTGCGTTCCAAACCAGTTACAGTTAGTATACCTACCTACTTAATTCACTTTGTTGACAGTTGAATTAGGGATTAGCCCAAATAAAAATATAGTATTTTCGTACTATATTATTGGTTCTATAATATACATATAGTACAATTGACTGAAATATAATATACGGGTGGCAACCCTACCTACAGTCTGCACCGATAACTCTGTTTAGTTTGATTTCCTCCGAGAACCTTGTTTAACGAGTAATGTTCCCCGATAGCACTCATACCGCCGCTTCCAGGGATAGTTTTCATACGAATTTCAATAGATATTTTCTTGCACTAGAGTTGCCTTACCTTATATTTTATAATGCTAATATTATTTCTTTTTATTTCGCGATGAATAAAACTATATCTATACTAGCTGTGCCCCGCGGTTTCACCCGCGTAAGTTTCGGAATTCCCGCAGGAACTCCAAAGTAGCCTAATTTACTACTATAACATCAGTTAATTGCTAGTGAAAATTTCGTCAAAATGGTTCCAACCGTTTTGGTGATTAGCTGTTCCCCGCGTTCATTTCAGAGTTCCTGCGGGAATTTCGGGATAAAAAATACCCTGTGTCCTTCTCTGTATCCCTGACAACATGTATGCAAAATGTTCGGTTGAGCTGTCTAGGCGTGAAAGCATAACGGACAGACAGACAGACAGAGTTTATCGGGAAAAACTATATTTTATTAATTCGATATCCTTTAAATATGTATACCTACATACCTAAATGGTGTTTTTTTGCATAAAAACATATTTAAATATATTGTTTGTTTTTTACGCTTTCGGGCCTTAACTACTCAACCGATGCATACATGTTTTCAAGGAAAATAGAAAATAGAAAGGGACATTTTTATCTCGTAATTTCCATGAGGGATCGACTAGGGCTTTATGTATAATTGAAAATGATGTCAAGTTTATTGATATCAAGATATTTTTGTTGTCATGATGATCCTCCGCTTGCCATGTTCCAGTTACCTACATCTCGTTTTGGCAATATATGTTTAATTAATAAAAAAATATCATTTAAGTAGGTACCTACTCACAGTACCTATCGCCTCGCGTTGGACTCGAACGTTTCATGTCCCTTGATGCACAATCTATTAATGTAAAATAAGGTCGACAATAAATAAATAAATGGTTTATACAGCGTTGAGCGCAAATATTTTAACAAAATAATATATGTATAACATATAAAAAGAATTGCTGTTCGTTTGCCTCGGTACAACTCGAGAATGGCTAGATTGATTTGGCTATTTTTGATCTTGAAATATTTGTGGAAGTTTAGGGACGGTTTAAAAAGTAAATAAGACTACTTTGGAGTTCCTGCGAAAATTCCGAAACTCACGCGGGTGAAACCGCGGGGCATAACTAGTCTCTTATATTTACCGTCCTACTACAAAACAAACAAATGTTCAGAGGTTTATATGTACATTCCTTAAACATGCGTCTAACTTTCTGTACCACAAAAACAAGCTACAAAATTGTTTTATACTTAATCAGGATTTCATTAAACACGTCGTGTGCAACGTACTTATGTTTCAAATACATATAATAATTATGTAAGGTTTACCCTTTTTGTAGTAAAGCCTTTATTTGGATTACAGGTGCCATTCCGATGGTGACAGCGACAGTGCACTGCGCCCCCGCCCTGCTCCGGTACACCGTCCTAGCTGTTTACACACTTGGCAGCATTCTTGGCCTTTACAAGGTAACTACAATACAATTTGGCAAATTTGAACTACTAGAAGAGTAGAAGGTACTAGATATAAAAGGTACTTATTATTATTGTATATTTTTGTTGGACTTATAGATTTTAAAAAGTTTCATTTATTTAAATTGATTTAGTTTATTTAATGTATTCAATGAAATTTTTATTTCGTCTAATTTAGTTTATTGAATTTCATTTTAATTTTATTTTATTTCATTTGATTAATCTAATTCAATTTATTTTATTATTATTTTATTATACCTAATTGTATGGGTACTTTGCCTGAAATAAATAAATAAAAATTAACTCACTTGTTTGTTACAAACCATATCTATTAGATGAGAGATGATAACTGTACAGGATAAATGCGGACCAATGGGGAAACTAGGAAAGCGGATTCCAGGTATACATATATAAGAACCGCAATAAACCAATTAATATTGACTAATTTTATGGACATACTATATTATATTTAAGTATATGCAATATAACAAAATAAGGAAAAAAAAACAACGAATAATTAAGTGACCCAATTTTTTCTGATATTCAATTCGTATACATATGTTATCAAACTTTCGTATATAAATAAAATTATAGATTGAACCATAAACTTATCTAATAATATAATGACAATAATACTTATCTACTGAATGACGCTGTATTCTGTCATGTAATAATAAATGTGTGTAGAACATTGTATAGTAGGTAGGTAGGCATGTTGTTAATTTCTTGAAACAAAGTCTATTTGTATAGGATGTCCGACAAAGTTACCCTTCAGCAGGGGGTGGAACTCTGTATTGAAAGTAAATATAAATTTTCACATACCTAATTACAAATTCTAATGGCTTCTGAATTATTGAGAATCAAGGGCAATAGGCGAAGGAGCTTGGACTTATGATAATGATAACATCACAAAGGGTCAGTCCATAGTCTAACTACGACGACAGCCCGTGCTGTGATGACCAAATAATTAATTAATGAAATGAAATAAAATAAAGATAAATGAAATAATGATACCGAGGCCGAGATTCTAAGTCAGCTTTTTGTAAATTGCAACAAATTTACTTAGTATAGGATTATATTATCTGTGGTATAGGTAACATTATACTATCACATTTTAATATAAGGTAACAACGTTTGATGTAAGGTAACGTACTGCAACAAGGCTTGGGTTCTTTCAAATCCTAACAATGAGCTTGAGTTTTCGGTGAAAAAAAATTATTGTGAGCAAACCATAGTCCATAGTATGGTAAAAGAACATTTTCTAGTGTCAGGCTGGCTAACCATCTACCGTCAAATTGAAAATTAAAAACGAAATGCATTTGAAACTGAAAATGTAAAAACTTTGTCTGCCACGACGCAAACATTACAAAGCACGTGTAAAAAATAATATCAATGCTGGTCCGCCTCCCAACCATCTAACGGATGTAGTCCAATAGATGGTTGGGACTATCCTATCCTATATTATGGCCTATCACTTGAAAGCCACTTCCCATGGCGGGCTAGGTAGGTTTCTTTGACCACACTCTCAATTGGCATTAAGTGAGGTCGAACGCTTAGACCGTCCCCTTAGGCAAGTTGATTTGATTTAAATCATTATCGCTATACTGAAGAACGTATCATCAAACGTATCATATCACTAAAAATTAGAGTTTGATTTCCCGTGACCGCGACACATGCAGACAATAGGCTGTTAAGGGGGCTGTCAACCATTAAAAAAAAACTTAAACATTGATATTATTCTAACTACAGAACAGATAGAAGGCACATATTATACATATTCTCAGGTTATTATAAAAACTAGTGTCACAGACGATTTTCGTACTTTCTCGAAAATTTTCATCACGCCAAGAAACATTCTTGAACGTAGCGAAACGTTTTAAACACAATTATCTAAACACCATTTGGATACATATTTACCTACTTAGTCGCTGTTTTCAAAATTCACAGTTTTGGAACTAATGTGGAAAATATCCTGTCACTTTCAGCAAAGGAAGATCTGGGAAAGTTTCTGGGTATTTAAATTCCTTGTGCAACCGTGGCGCGCCTGTGCCACCTACATAGCTTATATATAGGTACACAGTATATTTTTTCCTCTGTGATTCCAACTTACAAAGGCGATGCGAGCGTGGTCGCCGTGGGAGCGAAGGTTGTGCTTCGCCGCACCGTTCTGCATGCGGCTGCTGCTGGCCAGCGCGCGCGCAGCTCGGCTGGGCGGCGGAGACCCGCACGCGTTACACCACGTCTTCTTACAGGTACTTAAAGCAGTAAACAATTAGCGCTAATTGATAGATAATTCTTCACGCAGTCGTCGCGCACCACTGTGTATTTTGTTTTCTCTCGCCGGGCTGAAAGTTCGCATTTTTATACCGCTACACTGATCCGGGAGAAAAACGACAATTTTTCTCTTCGGTTAGTGGGACGAAAGTTCAAACTTTTGACCCGGCAAGAGAAAAAACAGTATGTGCACCACGGAGAAAAAAAGGTGAAAATTTCCTTCCGCGTGTTTGCGCAATTTTCCACGCAGGGACGAAATGTCCAACTTTTCTCCCATGGTACACAATTTACTATTGGTCGCTGGTGAAAAAACGAAAAGTCAAGTAGCCTCTGTTCATTAGAAAAAAAAAACAGTATAGCACACAAAATGGCACCACCGAAAACTAACCAACAGTTTTTTGCGATGTTCAATTAAAAGCAAGCCACAGCTATATTACATAAAATAAAAAATGGAGTTATTCGAGACCATGTTGTGTCTGTTGTGTTTCCAGGACGCCGTGTCCCTGGGGGGCGGGGTGATCGGGGCGCTGCACATCCCCGAGAAGTGGTTCCCCGGCTCTGTGGACCGGTTCCTCAACTCGCACAACATCATGCACGTGCTGGTCGTGCTCGCCGTCTACTCCATGCATCAGGTGAACACTCTCACATCACACCAGCCAATCCAAGGATATCCACGGCGACTGAACAAACGCTGCCCCTCGATATAATAGCCTAATCATCAGTCACCTGATGGTCTAAATCTCTGAACATACCGTGTCTGCCAGCGGTCGCCCCTGAAGAGTGTAGAGCTTTCCTAATACCACTTCAGTAAACAGTTTAAAATTTAATGTTTTTACGGTTGGCATAGCCGAGTTATTAGCGTGAACCCCGAGAGACACGAAATTTGGACAGTAATTTCCTTTTGCAACGTAAATACTCATTAAGAAAGTGTGCCTATACTTAATATAATGTTTGGAGATTGAACCCCTAAAGGGGATTCAAACGGGAGTTAAAGTATGAAATTATTCCGTTACTCATAAAGCTTTATGTCGTGAATGCAAGACAAAATCTGTGTTCTTAATGCAAGCTTTGTGTTCGTCTAAAGTACAGTGTAACTCTTTTATGTTCCATTTGCCAGGAACATAAGTACCTACGTAGGCTACGTATGATATTTCCATTATTTCAGCATGATAAGTTGCTACTTCAATTTCCAGGTGACAACCCGTGACCTGGACTGGATGTCGCGGGTGGACTGCCGGGCGCCGCTGCGACACCTCTGACGCCTGTCCGCGCTCGCCCGTCGCTCCTCGCCCTTCCTTACTCGCTCTCTCCCTGAATTACCATTTTATTACGTCTCTCAATATCTCCTGCCTGTGACTTGCACTTCTTAATTCTACACTATTCTTGTTAGCCAATATCAAATTCATAATGTTATTAAAATGTGATAAAACCACTCGAAGAGTTTGTTGCTAGTATTCTAAATTATTGAAAAAAGACTCACCAAATTCTATCGTAGTCTACGGCATACAACTGGAAGTTGGTCATATATGTTTTTGATGACAGCGTGCGTGCTTGTAATGGTATATAACAAATTGACTGGTAACGATTATAACGGCACCGGTTCATGAAATAAGCCACCTCAAAATTTGGTCGGTTTACCTTATGAAACCCATGTCTGGACTAATTCACTATAAGTAAACTGTATCGAATATGGGGAGGCGCTCGTCACCTTTGGCACAGATAATATAATTTGGTTAGCCCCGCTAGTAATGTGTCATGTATCTTTTTGATAAAAAAGTATTTCTAAATCTTTTAACCTGTGTTAAATTATTGTCTACCATTATACGATCTCCTTCGACCACAACTCTCGATAACTTTTTGTAAATTCAACGACTACATGACGTGTAATCAGAAGTTGTAATTTTAATTTTAATTCTTTATTGATTGAACTCTTAAATCTTACAGTAATTTTCTAACCACAATATGTAAGGTATGACAAAATATTTTCAACTTACAAATTACATATTTACTTCTTTTACCGCCGCACTCAGAGTCGACTTTAATGATTACTTAGTTAAGTATAGATTTTTAAAACAAAACTGCCGCAATCAGACAAGTTTAATAAATTAATGTTAATTGGCATTTAACTAATCAAGTTACATCTCATTAAATGCCAATTAACATTAATTTACTGAACGTCTCTGATTGCGGCAGTTTTGTTTAAAAAAATCTATACTTAACTAAGTAATCATTAAAGTCGACTCTGAGTGCGGCCGTTAACTACTTTTAAATAAACTAATCTCAATTAACAAGCACCGTTCATTCCAGTCGAGATCATTTGGACATAGATCAGCAATAGTGTGTTAACCGCCGCATACCGCCATTTTGTGTCAATTTTTTTTTATGTTCAACATTTTGTTGGTATTTAAACAATGTATTAAGGTAAATACATAATTAAAAAACGTTCTGTAACTCTCAATAAAGCGTTCTGTATCAATAACTTAATTTTGTGGGTTAACATGTTATTGCTTTTCGGCGTCCATTTGAAGAGATTTCACGAGTCGTTTTAAAGAAATTATGATGTAAACAATAATAAGAAATTAAAAAGAATAGTCCCCATATTTAAAAGTCCTTGTTGCCTGTATTAGTAGGACGGTCACGGTGGAGCAAGTCGGAGCGACAGTCAGCGACACGCGTCAAAGGCATTAGCATGGCATAAGATTGTAATCTCCCACGCTAACATGCATGCTGTAGTCAGATTGTCGTGGGAGCGAACCGCAACGACGCATAGCAAGCGAAAGCAGGAAAACCCAGTGGGACTTCCAGTGAGGGAAGGTCGTTTCGGATATCGGCGGGTAGAATTCGTCCGGGCTCCCCCATATTTATTATGTCAAAAGAAAAAGGTGATAGTAATCATTAAGAAATCCTTCCACCAAATATAATTAATTACACTATTAATTGTAATTAATTATTTTTCATTAGTACTGCAATATTTATTTTTATATTTTATTTGATACCCAATAGGTAACTACTTATATATTATTTACTCGCAATTATTCTTCTTTAGGTACATACTTAGTAGATATAAGGTAAAATTATCAAAATTTGCGTTAAAACATTCGTAACTATATATTATAAGTATCGTTAATTTAGATATACATATAATTCATTAGTAATCCAATTACCTAGTTAAGTAGTTAGTACATTATAATATTATAATTATTTAATTTTAAATTAAATTAATAATTAAATGCATTATTACAAAAGAAAAATATGTAGATGACAATATGACGGCCTACGGAGTTATAAGCGTTTAGTACCTATATTACCTGTAGTCGCGAAATTCTGAATCGTAATTAGTCATTTTCGTATTAAATTGTTATTGAAAGTCTCATAAAAACAGCTTTCATTAGAATGAAATACGTGGCACGTATTTAACTTTATCCAATAAATAATTATTTTGCAGAATAAAATTGGTATAGTATTGCTTATGCTTTTTAGGTGCGTCCTTAGAAGTTTTAACTTGGTCCAAGTTAAGGAAAAGTGAAGTTTAGTTTAAAATATACCTACTTAAACATAAAAGATATGTAGGTTTCAAGTAGTTTGAACCAATTGGATGCCTAGATTTTATTATTTTTCTTATTCACACAGTCACTAAAAATACGGATGTTACGGATGTGTCAGTTATTTTATTACTTAATTAGTTCCCAGCGGCTTCACCCGCGCCACTTTTGATTTTACTAATGACAAAAAGTACTTAGGATGTTTTATTCCAAAATCTAAAGTAGGTAGGGAAGTAACTAAGTATCTACTTACCTACCTACCTTTCATTAAAATCCGTTCAGCCAATACGTAGCTGAGCACATACTGAGTACAAATATATGTATACATAATAAATAAATGAATAAGGTAAGTTGGGGTAACTTCGGTATACTTTTTTATTGCAATGAATATTTTTTAAACTGCCATGGCGGCACTATCTACCGAAGTCCTTTACTGACCCCAGGAAGGAAATCTCTCTATTTATAGCAAAATCTACCGTAGCATATCATTTATCACTTAGTCACAGTAAATACATATTTAGTCGCAGTAGTTACATATTTACTGTGACATTGCCGAACTTTTCCCGGTCAGACTTTTTAGGTTCTATTTTTAATTTATTTCCTAACTGCTAACAATTAGTCATTTATACGTCCTTACCTACTTGTTACTTGAAGCAAGCTTTAAACTAGGCCACAGTTAGGCTTTTAAGCCTAATAAATATTATTTAAAAATAAGATATGTTCGAGTATGAACATCCTTAGATTTTGGAGTTTCCTTAAAGTCACAATAAAAAATCCGAAACATATTGATACCTACGATATTTTCTTATAACATTGAGGGCCTAATTCAAATTTTAATAGAACCTTTATCTTGCGTAACTTAGGGACAAGTGAATACTCAAGTAATTCGCATGTTTCTCTTAGCGAAATACTTCATTTGACAATGTAGTTACTTACTTATATAAATTGTAATGTTAGGTATAATGTTTAATTAACTACATTTATAAAATATGCTAGTTAGATAACCGTTTTTGTTAAATTGTGCGAAAAGTGTGTAATACGTTGATAACCTTTATATTGACACTAGAACTTAGGTATTATATTATTTACTAACACCATAACATATTGTATTTACTTGATATTATCAAAGAAACATTTTCCCTGTGCATACTTCGTCTAATTAATTTCGCCAACCACACGTTAAAATCTAGGGCGCTGTCACTTTTGATTTTCGTATCTAACTGCTTTAGTTTTTTCAAGATTAAATGCAGCAGAAGTTGTCATAAAAATATTTTTCACTCTATAGTTATGTATTTCTCTACATTGATTTCTTTTTAATGGAATATCTATGTTATCAATTTTTTAACGAGTCAGTATGTACCAACCCACACGAGTCGCACTAGCGACCGGAGGGAACTCCTTCAAAATAAAAATTCGCAGCAACAAGACGTGCTAAATTTTGTAATTTTTTACTCATTGTTTCTTCCATGGTTTTTGTAAATTATCCACTTATTGACGTGCAATGGAAACAAAACAATTGGGAGCGGTTTATCTGTTGACATACGAAAAGTAATGTGAGTAGTACTGCCCCCTTAGCCAAATTGACAATCTATCTACATAACGAATCGTCATGTCACGCGGTTGGCCAACTAGTTTAATGGTGGTCTAACAATACATAGTTGGAGTCTTTACACCAGTTTAGTTCACCACAAAATTAATTAATAGGATAATGCACTTTGGCGTGGTGTCGTATGCCTACTTCCGTATTAAATAAGTAAAAAAGAGAACATATAAATCTATTTTTAATAAACGGATCCCAAAAAGGAGGAGGTTATGCATTCGGCAGTACGTATGTTTTTTAAAGAAACTATGTACTTAATAGTGGCCCTACAATTAAAAGATAAAACAACACAGTTCAAAAGAATAAGGTCGAGTGTTGATTGTACACATACTACGATATATAAAAGGTACGTACCTACGTACAATTAAAACAGGATCTTATTTCTTTGCTATTTAAGTTCTTTGCACGTTTTTAACAACGATATTACCAAAACAATACCGGGAAATGACACATATTTGTTTTTAGAACGCTCGTTCAAGATCGATCAAAGGTTAATCAAAATCTTCTAAATAGTAGTTGTAGTTATCGTCATCTTTAAAATAATAATCAGCACGACACGATTTTTTAACCGACTTCCAAAAAGGAGGAGGTTCTATGTTCGATTGTATATACAAAGTGTTAATGAATTAACTGAAAACTAAAAAGTAGTTTGCTATTTTTACTAGCCCATGTCTAAATTATTTATAATACAATATTTGGCGCGTACGCCGCCGCCCGCAGCAAAAAAATTCGAAACGGTAAGCGCGGGCGTAGCGCTTGGAATTTCATAGATAGGTCACCTCCAAACTAATTTTGAATATCTTTTAAAGTATAAATTTCTTCGATATAAAATATATTTTAATCATATTATTGTTTATTTTTTTAAATGGGGTGTATCAGGTTTTCAGTTAATTCATTAACACGTTGTATATATATATATTTTTTTTAATGTATGTTCACCGATTACTCGAAGACGGTGGACCGATTTGGAAAATTCTTTTTTGTTTGAAAGGGTATACGCCCAATTAGGTCCCATTGCCACCAAATCGGGATCTGATGATGGGATCTTAGAGAAATCGAGGGAACTCTTAAAAAATTATAGGCACACCTATAGCGATTTGGGTATTTTTTATAGTAAATCGTTCATTTGCTTTCGGAAAGCAAAATTTGAAGAAGTAGAACCGATGATGAAGACCACAGATGGTAATCGGAACTGCTCAACAATAATACGTATTTCACGGGTTTTGATTGGACAGATTTGGAAAATTGGTTTTTGTTTGAAAGGGTACCTATACGTCCGAGTTGGTACCTTTATCACCAAGTTAAGATCTGATGATGGGATCTTGGAGAAATCGAGGGAACTTTTCAAAAATTATAGGCACACCTATAGCGATTTTTATATTTTCTATATAGTAAATCGTTTATTTGCTTTCGGAAAGCAAAATTTGAAGAAGTGAAACTGATGATGAAGACCACAGATGGTCATCGGAACTACTCAATAATAGGTATTTCACGAGTTCCGATTCGTTAACTTTAATATGGTTCCTAAAACAATAGGGATGTTGACAACTTTTGAAAATCAAAATTTTAAAAAGTCCGTCTTTTAGAAAATTAAAAATCATTAGACACGTATTTTTTTATTTTTTTTATAAATGAAAATACAGAGAGATAAAGCGCATTAAAGTTTAGGGTGGGGGCTCGTGACGTCACTTACCTCTACAAGCCGCCATACAAACTGCACTAGTTAGTGACGTCACGCGAAATTTCAACTCAATGTATCTCTGTTATTTTTTGATTACGTAAAAAAAGAAAAAATACGTGTCCAATATTTTTTATTAATCTACAAGACGGACTAAGAAAAAAAAATTAGTCAAATAGCCTATTATGCTCGTCACAATGTATATGGCGAAGTGGAACTGATGGTGATGTACGTACCATAAGAACTCCTCAAAAATTAACGTCCCTGCATCGGGAAAAGCAATATTTTGTAAAAGGTGATGAGCAGTTGACATTAGGCTATTCTAACTTAGGTAAATTACAAACCGAATCACCTAAAAGCAAGAAATAAACAAATTTTTAACAAAAAAATCAAAACCGACTTTCAAAAACACAAAACTAAAAAGCTATAAATAACAAAATACCGATTTAATTCAACCTTCAACAGACAAAATACACGTAATACTATTACTGGTTTGTGCTACCACTTTTCGATTTGAATTCGGTTTTAAAATATTATTTATTTTTTTGTAGTTTGATAAAGTCATTTTGTAGCGCGAAGTGAAGAAAGAAAGAAAGAAAGAAGGAGAAGCTACATTTTTAAATCCTCTGGCTCAATTTACACCAAAGAGTATACAATCACATTTACACCGCCGCGCCACGGAATGGAGCGGAATGAAAGCGTCAATATCGCCTCATGACGCGAGCGACAGTAGGTAGTTAGAGAAATCCTCGAGATTGCACGAGGATTCCACGGAAGACGCGCGATCTTTCTTTGGCTCGTAGGTATAGTTTGTATGTTACACGATTGACATAAAGTCCCATTCCGATCCGCGGCGGTGTATATTGAGCCCAAAGGCCAGAAAAAATAGCTTGCCATCCACAGAGCTCTACGGAAACATCAATGGTATTCTAATAGATAATTATTTCATTCCAAGTAGGTACCAATATACGCTTGTTTACGACATTTAAAGAATAAATTAGGAATGAAGGAAAACATAATAAATACCAAAGTTACAACGTCAGTCGTCACCGAAATCTTAATCAATGATGAAGAAATTTTACACTTGAAAAAGTCTTCATTTTACGTCTTGATGTTTTAGTTCGATTTAATAACAAAGTTCAATTTTTTACTGTCGTCATCTGGTCATCATTACGTAATTATATTTAAAGTAATTTATCGTTTAAAATCAGTAAGTATCTAGGCATACAAGGTTCGAACGAGTCTTTTCTCATAAATAAAATTAAGTAAATAACAAGTTTATAAAAAAAAATATTATAATAATACACATCTATGTGACCGACCAATAAGTGGTATATTATACAATGACATATAACAGGGTTTATCAGAAAGGGGGTGCCAAAATTAAAAGGTGAAAAAGTGCCCATGACATGACAACAAAGTACCTATTACTTTTACTTTTGCACCGCCTTACAATATAATTTTCAACAAAAAGGTTTAAGTAAACAAATACTTAAGCAAGTTAAATCCTTTCGCTTTTTCAACCCCATCATCATCTGTGTGTCGGTGTTAACATTTGAAGTCACTGTGTGGGTTATATAACCTCGCCAGAGTAACTGACTTTGATTATCACGATTTGTAGATTAGAAAATAATAGAAAAAAGCAATGAATGTATTTAGGATGAAACCTTTGCGCGCAGCTGAAATAAAACTTTTTCGGCAAACGTGAATTTGATGATTAAACTAAAAAATAAATAAATCATCACTTAAATCTTTACGTCGCCAAAATCACCCATATCTAGGTACGCGTTTGGTGCCCCCTTTTTTACTAATCTCGTATATTTTTGATTCTGAGTGTCGTGCGCTTTGCAAAGTTACGTCATTCATTTATTTTAAAAACATGTAAAATGATAAAAAATACTGTTATAACTTACGTGCTTACGTTTGTAAGGGACGATTTTTTTATCTTAGAAAAGGCTAAGCCTAGCTAACCAGAGCTAACCTAAGAAGTAAGAATAAGTGAAACAAAAATGAAACAATTTTTGCATAGATTTTTTTTTCTATGTCATAGGGGGCATACAGGCAGGAGGGCCACCATGACGATTTCTTTATGCAAAAGTTCTGTTTATCTGTCGAATTCTCTATCCAGAAATAAATTGTAAAATCCAGAACCAGATTAATTTGACGAGAATCTGGAGCAGCTAATACTATCCATGGTCGTAGTAGACAGATGATGCCCTAATCCCATTGATATATTACCTAATCCCTATACAGCTATCTATTAAATTCAGGCTGATAAATGCGAGATAAAACCAATAAAGCGATCATGCGGTCAATATAGTTGTATCTTTCCATAATTTAACTGGTCCACGTCACAAGCTTGCAAGACCGAATCTTCGAGGCATAGACCTACCAGAAAGTGACAGTTATTACCGCGCGCAGACTCGCATTGTTTCTTTTTGAGTCAGTCAGCTCAGTTCGATCTCTACGTCTATGTTTACGTCAGAGGTTAGGTATTAGAGGTTTGAAAGTCTAGTATATTCCGTTCAATTCTCGTTTACAAAATATTAAATTCATAATAGGGTAAAGGAAATAGTTTTACAAACGGAACGAAACTTAGTTGATCGCCGAACGAAAGGACCCCATATTACTTATTTTTTCCTTACGCCTTTACATTATAATATTGATCAAATTTCGATATTTCGATCAAAGTTCGATCCTCTTTCTCTTTCTGCTGACTGTTGCTTCCGTAGTTATTTCAATTAGATTAGCGAAAAGATTAGTTAAATTAGATAATTAGATAAAAGCAATAAATTAACGACAATTATTATTAACAATAAGTTTGACAAAAGTTACGGATAAAATAATTTAGTTTAGTTATAGGGTGCATAAATAAATAAATAATATTATTAATCATAATAATTTAACAAAATATCACTTATATTCAACAAAATCTGCAGAATCAATATAATCAATTTCTACCGTTTTTTTTTTATTATAAACAAAGTCAAGACTCAATATTATTTATTTTTGAAGCAAATGTCTGCACTCTGCAGTAGATAAATAGTTTAATCTATAAAATACTTGATACTCGTACCATCAGCGACAAGTGAAAACCTCATGTCAAACGAAATTTTAAAGGGGAATAAAAAATTCTCCTGTTTTTTTTTATTGTCTTTGAATTCCCATTTTTTCGTAAACTGGCTGTGTCCGTGGTTTCACCCGTGTGAGTTTCAGAATTTCCGCAGGAACTTCTAAATTACTATGCCTATAACCTTCAAGTGGAAGCTATAAGTTGACAAAGTTTTATCGCAACCCAACCCAATGATAGGTAATAGTTACTACTCAACTCTACGTCCTTACTCAAGACGGAGCTACTATACTTGGACTAAATTAATGTAAATGTATGCATGTATTAAAATACAAGACAAGGAAACACACATTATTATTATTACACATTTGTGGAATTAAAATTAAATCCACCGCAGATAACTAATGTTAAACCATTTTGTTAAAACATACCTACCTATCTACTTATATTTTATGTACCTACCTATTTCTCACAGGTAATTTATATAATTCGTCATTTTACAAACGGTCCACATGGCGAGGATAGAAAATTCTTGTAAGGACATATTGGAACTTTCGGTAATTTATACTTTCATTTACTTCACTCCGTATTATAGGTAAAACAAAGTCCTCCGCCACGACTGTCTGTCTGCCTGTTCGCGATAAACTCAAAACTACTAAACGGATTATCATGCGGTTTTCAACAATACATAGAGTGATTTAAGAGGAAAGTTTATACTTACTTATATCTTATCCTGGAATTCCCGTAAGAACTCCGAAATTACCGCAGATGAAACCGCGGGAGACAGCTAGTAACACTAATAAATTACAGAGAAAACCTTCACAAAAAACGGGGATTTACGCTAGTATCTACCTTTTCTTAATTATTACGATTTGATGGCTCATCGGCAACAATGTAAAGGAAATGCAGTCGAATTACCATAAGGTATATGATTGTTTCTTGGGCAGTCAATTTTCATGGCTATTTATTACAACATTATTGGTTTCATGAAAAAGGTAAAATGTACATAAGGTGTTTTTTTATGTATTTAGGACAAGAATTCAACACTAGCTGACAACACTGAATATGAACACACCTTATAAAACTGTTGATCTTGCACCCTGCAGGGGAGCAGGGGAACTTGGAAGGCCCGGTCCCTAGAGAAAAAAATCTTACAAATCGTCGCTTATACAACAATACCGCGCAAGTCACATTTGCTTAGTTTTCAGGAGAGACAAAAAAACTGAATTAAATTATTCATTTTATACAATACATGCATGATAAAAATATTCATATATAATTGAACAACCACGCTGAATTGGATGGTATTGCCTCCAGTGTGAGCCCATTGGATGCACGGAAAAATAATCTACAAAATGGTATAAAACATGGTAAAATTTTTACTTATGCGGTATTGTTGTATAAGCGACGAAATGCTACATTAACGGTATACCCACTCAAGCCACCTAAACCTACAGTTATAAATATTATCTTTATCTTCATTAATCACGTGAGCTTTTTTTAGCAACTTTTTAACCCCCTCCCCCCTGGTGATATGTGATGAGGTTTTAGACTACCCCCTTCCCTATTCAATTTTGAAAATAGTTGCCTGACAATGGTGAGTCAAGGTCACGCATCACTGTTTGGTTTAGAAACCGCACGATTCCTAAACCAAACAGCGAAAAATTAATACACTTGATATCTCATTATATCCCCCCTATCGTTGTGATATTTCGTGATTTTTTCGGAACCCCCTTCGAGCCTCACGTGATTAATGGACGCCGCCAGAATTACTCAAACATTATTCGTGAGCAATATCTATGATATCGTAGTCGATATGTAGATTTATTTAAATAAAGTTAACAATACAAATATTATTGGGATTTTTTTATTGTTATTTTACAAAAGAGATGTCCGATGCGACACAGTAATTGATCTACATGATGTACCTGCACTTTATCTCATAATTAAACAATTATTATTAAATACTATTACAATTATTCCTAAATATAAGTAATATAGTCAAATCATTACCCAATGAGGACGAAATTTGTAATCGCAATGGGTGAAACAGTCAAATTGTAGAAGTTGATAAAATAATATTATTAAAGTTAATTTTTAATTCATTCATACGTGTTTTATTTGCAACTAAATTTGTTTAAGGCAAATAAATTTATACCTACCTATCTAAAATTACCTATGGAAAACAAAATCGTTTAGTTTATTATCAGTTTTGTGAATTTCTTATTTAAAAATAAACCAGTTTTCAAATGACGGTCTGGGTCTGGGAATCCTAAACACCATGCGTCATCATGAAGTTTAGGTAACTATAATGTACTACCTACCTGTAATGTGAATAAAACATCCATTCGCTGTCTGGCAACAGAAGAAAAAGCACCACATCAAGTGTCCACTTTATTAAAAAAAAACTAACCAATCATTTTACTGTTTAGCAGATATTTGTATTCAAGACATAAAATTAACGAGATACTCACAAACGTTGTAATATACCTACGTATTATTGTACAAGACATAATATAAATTCTAATCGACGACGGGACGAATAGTAGCAGAAATAGTAGGTAATTAGTAATCTGTTGTGTGACGACGTGATGCCAATAAGTAGTAGCATATAAGCGTGTTATTTGCCAGTAAAGCGAAATACTTCGACCATGTTCGGTGACAGACGGTTGACTGTGATCCTAGCCGTGGTGATGCTCGCGGGGTGCGCACGCGCACGGCCCAACGGCGACAGCATCGAAGACAACACCATTACAAGTGAGTTGATTACTATTGATAATAATCAACATTATGATTTTAATACATATCTGCCCGCGGATCACGTCCGAGCAAGTTGGACTGCTAGAAAAACCGGCTAAGTAAGCGCTGAACCAAGCCGTAGTGAAGGGTTCCGTGCACTTTAGCAGCAGGCAAACACGTTCACTGTTAAAATTCAATGCCTTTTTTTCGGAAACCCTAATTAATATTATAAACGCGAATTAGAGTTTCTTTGTTTGTCACGCTATCACGCCTAACTACACATTTGACCGTGATTATCATGAAAATTTTCAGGTACTACAGAAAAGGACATAATATGGGTAATTTTTATCCCAGAACTCCTTGAACAACAATTTTTTTTTAGAATTTCTACAGTTACCTACAATATGTTTAAAACTCGATCTTGTTTCTTTGATTTATTTATGAGCAGGTACGATGTAAGTATTAAACTTGTTCTAGTATACCTACACACAACCTACAGATTTCATTTATTCATTTTCTAGCGCCAAGTGAGTTTCATATATTTTTTTTGTTCACCGATCGAAGGTAAAAGTTTTCTTTGACATCAAATTTTAGCCTTTATGCCTTGACATTATACCTACATAATTACATCATTTAATATATATTTGTAACACTTGACATTATACATAATATTATGATAAATAATCTCTTTGGATAGAACAAGAATACATAAGTTTACACACTCTCGACGTACCTACTATATTCTTGAAAAGTCTTTTGTTTTGGAGAATTTAACTGTAGAACAGTCAAATGAATCATTTTACGTACCAATACCGATCCTTTACAATTGTTTTGATAAATAACGCAAGCGCAAGGTAATTAACGTCCAATCGCAAACAGCAGAAACTTGTAAAAATTGCATGATTTTACTTCGGACATTCACTCCTTTTTTTCTTTTTGAGTTACAGCCGGTCGACTAGCCTTGTTAACTTAGGTATTTATATCAAAATCCACAGTCCAATAGATCTAATTGAATTTGTCTATTTCGATTGTGCGAACTAATAGTGACATCATTTCCTACCTGGATTTATAGGAATGGTTCATTTACTCAGTGATCACGTATTATCTACCATACATTACATTCATTGTTAACTTTTTGTAATACTACAATTTAGGCGTTTTTTATTTACTATAAAGGGTTAGGCAGAAAGGGGGACTGCCAAAAACGTATCAAAGTTATATCAAGTAATATAATATTATTTTTTATCCCAGAAGAAAATATGATTCAACTGACAAGAAAAAAGACAGTAAAAGGCGACTTCTTTACACGATAAGTTCGCCTTCTAATGAATGCCTCTATAACAATAAGAGGCCAGAGCAAAATCCATCTTATTTATATTAAGATAAGAAAAGACATGACAAAAACGAGAGAAGAAAGTTGTGAGATAAATAACGCTAATACACACAACTTAGAAAATAATACTACTACTACTTTTATTTTAGCAATAAACAATAATGCTAAAATAAAACCGATTCAATTTATTTATTTAAGCAGATCGTAGTCATTACAATTTTGTATTATTGTATGTAAATTCATTTTATTCACTACTAGCTGTGCCCCGCGGTAATTTCTGAGTTCCCGCGGGAATTCCGGGATAAAAAGTACCCTATGTCCTTCTCTGTACCCCTGACAAATGGCATGCACATGCAAAATTTCATCCAAATCCGTTCAGCCGTTTTGCGTGATAGTGATTGAATAACAAACATCCAAACAGCCACACTTTCACATTTATAATATTAGTAGGATGACCAGCATTTTTTTTAATATCTTGAGTTCCAGATGGAATTTCGAAAAAATCCTCAGATCCTTAGCAATACAACAAAAAAACCGCATTCAATTTGGTGCAGCAGTTTTTGCGTAGCACGAATACAAACATACAGACAGACAGACAAAATTCTAAAAACGGTAATTTTGGCTTCTATATCACTCATAGAGTCACCTAAATTTATTTTTTCTTATTTATCTCCCATGTACAGCCATCGACCTGTACAATTTTATTATATGGATCATCAATCAATCAATCAGCCTATTGCAGTCCACTGCTGGACGTAGGCCTCCCCAAGGGCACGCCACAGTACACGATCTCCCGCTTTCCTCATCCAGCCACTACCAGCGACCTTCCTCAGGTCATCAGTCCATCTGGCAGGGGGGCGTCCAACACTACGCTTACCGAGACGTGGTCTCCATTCCAGAACCCGTCTACTCCAACGCTCATCGGTTCTGCGACAGATGTGACCAGCCCACTGCCATTTCAGCTTGCTACACTATTTGTATAGATGACCAATAACATTCCTTGTCCATAACGCGCGTTTCAAAAACACAATCCCAAACGCTCCAGATGCGAAAATCTTAGAAATTAACATTCCATAACACACGCTGTAAATAAGTTTTTTTTTAATGCAACTGAAGCATGAGGGAAAACAAGGTTTGGGACACGTTATCTTAATGCGACGTGTTATGATCATAGTGAATACCGGTCCCTGGGTAATGGGCATGTTGACGGGGTATAAAAATCAAAATTCTATTTAGTCCGTCAGTTAGTAAAATAATAATACACATTTATTTTGTGCTTTTTCGAATTATTAAAAAAAAAAAACTTAGATAAAGCCAATGATTTATATAGAATTTCTTTGGATAAAACGCATTAGTGTAGGAGTGGGTGGTCGCGACGTTATAACTAAGTATAAAGTGTACCTATAGGTGTGACGTCACACGGAATTTCAACTCAATGTATCGCCGTTATTTTTTAATTACGTAAAAAAAGGAAAAATACGTGTCCGATATTTTTTATTAATTAATCTACAAGACGGACTAAAAATTAAAATTTAGTCATCATGCCTATTGTCACTTTGAGACATATACAACTCTTTGGAGTCGACTGTACCTATTATTTAAAAATGGCTGATAATACCAAGGCAAACAGTAGATATATATTGTAATAAATAAGGAAAACCACAAAGTAGGTGCTGGTAGGTATCTACATAATGACTAGTCACTCGATGAGAAATAATTGGAACAGTTTACCAAGTTACATGAAATAATAATCGCAGTTTTTAATTCCCTCTGTTTCTGGTAACTCCACTATTAATAATAATCAGATTTCAGACTGACAAATAGTCGCTGGTACGGTGGCGTGTACGTGTAATATTATTACACAATATTCGATTGTAATGTACGTATGATATAATATCTACTACCCTATAGTAATATCTACTATTTTTCAATTTTCTGAGTAATTAGAGGTTTGGTCAGTCTTCCATTATGGACGTGATATAAAATGCCTAAAATAAATATTATTTTTTAAACAATATGCTTGAGTGTCAGAATACTTTTTAGAGTTCCCAAGGAAGTCCCGATATTCACGCGGGTGAATCCGCGGGGAAACAGCTATATAGTGAAGGTAGGTTTTTAAAGAGTGATACTTTAAAAAATAAAAGGTCTTGACAGACAGACGGACAGACGGACAAGGTCCTATAAGGGTTCCGTCTTTTTCCTTTTGAGGTACGGAACCCTAAAAATAGAAAAAAAAATCAGAAAAACTGCATAGTTACACCAAATCTTTCAAGTGCATGGAAATAGGTAATAGATACATCTTCACGATTAAAACAATAAATAGGTCATTATCAGAAAAAAACAGATGTAAATGAGCTGTAAATACAACAGAGCACTCGAATTTTACTTTCTACGAAATTCAAATTCCCGTGTCACATACCCTCAATCTCAAGGCAAGCAACAAGCCACAGGCTCTGAACTCTCAATTATCAAAGGCCGCCTTTAGAAATTTAACCTCACCTGAATATACCCTGGGTGGGGACCCAGGTGCCAGTCAAATACTACTTGTCAGGAAAAGATTCTTGACTCCATTATTCGAACCCAGTCTATTGACCGCCACACAGCGCGTGAGGTTGCTGAACGCATCCAAAGAATGTAAAATAAATAATTTTGACCGGAATCAAGGGCGTTGGTTCCATCATTTATTTTTCTTTCTTTTGTTATGTTTTCCTTGCGTCTTTGTCGTCGCCTTGGTTATACCATTCGCTAAAATGAATAGTGCGATTATGACGTTCCAGGCAATGTGTCAGGTGCACCACAGCCCCAGCCCCAGGAGTCGACGCCGACGCCGGCGCCGGCGCCGGTGCCTGTGAACGAGCAGTTCCCGCACGCGGTGCTGTTCGGCGGCACGTGTGGCGGCTCCATCATCAGCCCCAATTGGGTTATCACGGCGGGCCATTGGTAATGCACACAGCATAATATAATAATTAATAGGCATAGATAGAACCGCATTCAACGCACGCAAACTCGTGGAACTGATAAGGTTGAACAATGTCAGATTTCGAAATCACGTTCGCGCCAAGTTTCTTTATCATATGATGAACATAAGTTGCTTTATTAAAAGAAGATGAAAACTACATACTGTGTCTGTGTCTCAAAATTTTGCACAACACTTCCTCTTATGTATGTAAAAAGCAGGAATGAAAATTTAATGTCGTTTAATTTGTTTATATTTAATGAGCTCTTTCATTACACGTTAATAATCAGTAATTTCTGCAACTTTAATAATTATTATTATTAATTATACATTCGGGTTCCGGCACTGAAAGGTCAATGTTAACAATTGACCATAAACTTTAGTATGAACGTGACGGTTTGAGCAATCAATCTGGATATTGAGATTAATCAATTCTGTGGACTCTATGGCGGCGAACAAATACGTATTTCTTGATATGAATGGTGTGAGCCCTCAGAACAATAACTGGTGAGCCTTTTTTAAAAAGAATGATGACACGCCTGTCGTGCAATCCGCAACAAATTGAATATAGGTAAGAGATTCAAATGCATAAATTGCTTAACTCTTACCGCCACGTTTTTGTGGTCTTTACCTCCAGATGCTTTAGACATGATTTCCGCACCAACGAAATTCTAGATCGAGCCTGAATAAAGGTGAAAGAAATGGTGGTGGGGACTTTGTTTTGTTTTTATTATCGGAACATAATATTGTAACACTTCCAATACGGTGGCAAATATGACTTGGGATTGGTGTGATTTTATCAACATTGACGCAGCCCGCACTTATTTTGGAATTAATTAATTGCTGTATTAACTGTACCTACTTGAAACAACGAATGACTATTGAAGATAATGGTAGCAAATTATTTTTTCAAATTTGTTTTACAGTAAATTTAGATTAATTTGTCAAAGCTTATATAATAATTTCGAGTTAATATTATATTATTAACTCGAAATAATGAGAATAGATAATATCTATTCATGATTGTCATTGAGACACGATAACCGCGTACGAGTCACGACCCGGCAACTCCGCTGATTATTACCAGTGAACAACAACAAATTGTGTAATTTCAAGACCCTGATCAACGATGCTCTTATAATAAGCTCTTTTGCAACTAGAAGTAAAAATTATCAACATCTAATTAAATTAGACAATAAATGATAGAAATTTTAGGAATTTCTATGGCAATTTTATATTCTACAAAAAGAATTGCCACGATAAGTTCAGATAAGAAAAAGAATGGTTAAGAGCAAAGGCGGGCAGAGGTAAATTATGCGAACACTGTTCTCTAGTTTACTAGAGCAAATATTTTTTACCATACCAATATGCATACTAGACTAGACTAGACTAGACTAGACTAGATACAGACTAGACATAATAGACTGGACAGACAAGGCATGTTGTCGGGGTATGAAAATCAAAATTCTGTTAAGTCCGTCAAACCGTCATTACTGACGCGTCAGTAATAAAAAATTATAGACACGAATATTTTGCTTCTTCAAATCAATGACTTTTTCATTAGATAATCTTAGATAAAGTATATTAAAGTTCAGGTGGTTTAGGAGTGACGTCATGAATACCTACCTTCTTATAACTATATTTTGCTTTTTCTAATTAAAAAAAATATACATTCCTCGATAAAGCGCATTAAAGTTTAGAACTGGGGGCTCGTGACGTCATTAACCGGAATAAGCCCCGTACCAACTACATCGGATAATGACGTCACGCGACATTTGAACTCCATCTATCGTCGTTTTTTGTTGATTACGTAAAAAAAGGAAAAGTACGTATACAATAATTTTTATTAATCTACACGACGCGCGACGCACTAAAAACTAAAATTTAGTCAACTAGCCCATTATGTGAAAATTGCGATCTGAAAAGTGCACCTTTTCCTGAAAACTGGCACATCGAGGCCAAATTGACGTTTCCTTCTGCTGCAATGTAAATTGAGCCTTATTTGATTGCTTTCGCAGTTCAATATTCACTAGCGGGCGGTACGTGCTCGCGGGCACCAACAACTCTGACGACGGCAGCGGCACCTATGTGCACGTGAAGCGGTTGGTCATCCACCCGCGCTTCTCGGTCGGGCCCTACTGGGTCGACGCCGACGACTTCAACATCCAACAAGTAAGGACTGCTTCCCCGAAATGGGTTCCCTCGGCAGCACTTTGTATTGTCATTGAGAGACAGTACTCGTATTATAAACCAAACAGCTGTATTCGCGGATCCAACCGTGTGAATTTCCTAATTAATAATTTCGAGAGAGTTTGTTTGTTGTTACGCTTTCACGCCTTAACGACTCAACCGATCAACATGAAATTTTGCATATACGTTGTTGGGTAGTAGGTACAGAGAAGGACAGATTATCTAGAAATCCCGCGGGAACTCCAAAGTTTACATTAGTGAAACCGCGGGGAAACAGCTAGTCTCAAAATAAAGAGTATCTACAGTTGTAGTAAATTATTTTATATCGATGAAAGAATTTGTAGAATCGGTTCTAGGTACTAACCAGAGACCCTCTATAGGGTCTTTATAATCTATAGACATAGTCTACCTACTATTGGAAAAAGCTCCCGAAGGAACGCCAAATTTGATGCGGTTGAAGCCATTGTCCCATTATAGATGTGAGAATAGTTCCGTAGCGCTCAGGTGGTTTTAGCTGTTATATAGTATGTAGATACCTATCAAAGATTACTCGAAAACTATACCTACCTAGTTTTGCTACTATCCCCATGGATGCAATTCCCCCGGTTGACTTTATAATTATGACTTGTGAAACAACGTCAAAAGTCGTGTACCAACTACATTGTTGCTTTTGAATTCATTGTCAGGTGGGAGCAAGATACGACTACATGTTGGCCGAGCTGCAGGAACCTCTGCCGTTGGACGGCAAGAAGATGGCGGCGATAAAGCTGGACGACCAGCCCTCCGTGCCCGTCGGGCTCGAAGTGGGGTACGCGGGCTACGGCGCCGAAAATCACGGGGTCAGAATAATAATAAAAACACTTCATAACACAGATCTTGATCACACACTACCTAAGCTATAATGCTTGTCGTGGAAACCAAGCAACACGTGGTAGCTATATATAACTTATAATTACACTAGCTATGTTTATGCTCCGCGGTTTTACCCGCGTTCATTTGAGGAAAAACCCTACTAATCTTTTTATAAATAAAGAGGCGCTGGTAGTGCTAAAACCGGCACAGCGTAGTGCGTAGCGTGAGGTTATACCTATAAAGCCTTCCTCGATAAATGGACTATCCAATACAGAAACACAGAGTATTTCAATTGAAACCAATAGCTCCGGAGATTCTCGCGTTCAACCAAACTAACAAACTCTTCAGCTTTATAATATTAGTATATATATTATGCGTCATAGTGTAGATATATAAACACGCCCAGATTGTGTAACCCTGTGTTCGTCGCACGAATTCCACCCCCACTGGTAATCGAGCCTGGAACCCCTTGATTAGCGGGTAAGTATGCATGGTAACCTACTGCGCTAATCCGATCTTCATCGATAATAAACTCATTGCATAATTATAATATACATAATATACATAATATCTACTATAATGGTGTAAAAAAAATTCTAACCAGCAGCAGCATCACTTTCCCAGAATAAGAATACTTTAAATGCGAATGTGAGTTTATTTGTTTGTTGCGCTTTCATTTTTAACGTCTTAACCGATCACGATGAAATTTTGTGTGATGCGTTGTCGAAACCGCGTAAAAGGTACTTAGGTAAGGTACTTTTTATCCCGGAATTCCCACGGTAAATCCGAAATTACCGCGAGTGAAACCGCGGGGCACAGCTAGTGTACCTATATTTATTCATTCTAATACTGTTTGAACGGCAGGAAACGATGCGCAGCCAGATGCACGGAATGGATTTGATGATTATGCCGGACCAGACGTGTGAAAAACTGGAACAGTACGACAAGCTAGACATGCTGTGCACGCAGGGCCGCCCGCCCAAACTAGACTCCGCTTGTAATGTAAGTACCTACCTATTAAAATATCTACAATAATAATGATATAAAATTTGTAATATTGGCTGTAGGGAGATTATCTGTTATTACTGGACATTCTTTCATTGATAGGAAACTACAGAATCCTCGAGTGACATAAGATTCCTTATGGATTGTCTGGAAAAGAATCGCGACCACCTATACGATAAGACCGCGATTTGTACTTTTATATGTTGTAATATTGTGCTTTTTTGTGCAATAGGTACTTATAATATTATAAAGATTTGAATTTTTGTTTGTTTGTTATAATTGTGCTCAAAAACTACTGGACCGATTTAAAAAAATCTTTCATCATTAGGTATAGTGAGTAACATATAGGCTATATTGTTATTTTATTTTTTTTCAATTTGATAACGGCTCGCTGGTGTGGTTTGCCAGGGCGACAGCGGCAGCGGGCTCGTCGGCGGGGGCCGGCTGCTGGGCGTGGCGTCGTGGGTCGAGAACGATTCGCACGAGTGCCGCAAGGGCGCGCTCGTCGTCTTCTCGCGGCTCTCGCTCGTCAGGGACTGGATCAGAACCGTCACCGGGGTGTGACACTTCTCATACACATTAAGTCTAGTTTACACGAAGCCAACATTGGCAATACGAAGCCAATAAGACTGACAGGCAGCGCTGGCTTGTTATTGGCCTCGTATAAACAGTTTTTCAAGCTAAGCCAGCACTGACTGCCATAATAGAGCGCCGGTCTATTTTTCTAGCCAGTGACTGGTGCCAGCGTTACTGGCTTCGTGTAAACTTTACCTTTAACCATTCTCACGATAATAACGGGGTCGCCGTAAAGGTGACTGTCAATTTACTAGTTCTTCTCTCACAGGCACATCACGAATGCTTTAATATTTTGATAGTAAAAATTTGATTTGTAGTAGAAATAAAACGTTCATAATATTTTTTCCGTTACAATTTTCGTGTCAAAAATTAGGTACTATCAATCCCCGCCCCTAGTTTAAATTTTTTACCAGTGCATAATGGGACACGTAAGGTACATACATAATTATTATAGAAATTATTAAATACACGATTTCACATCGAATCACATTTATTCCGTATCTAGGTTTTCGTACAAGCAGAGAGAAGGTAATCACTACTGCGTACAAGGCCATAATCCTCAGAAGAATAACTATCTTCTGAGCCATAATCAAAAGACAACATAGATAATGTCAACAACCATCCATAAACGAAGAGAACACTATAAAATCATTAACCACCAAGTCTGTATATACGACAGAAATTGATGTAATTATTTATAGTAAAACACGTTACGGTCATCTAGATGTATGTTTGCAGCTATTCAGTCATGGGGGCGTTTAGACGAAGTTTCGATCCTTTTTTTACGGTTTTAGGAACCGGCAGTTTAGGTCCGATCAAAGCAGGCTCTACAGGACCTTCAATTTAATTATTGATAAGTTGCTTAAAAATCTGTTCTTAGTGTAAGTTTTCATTTTCGTTAATAAAAACTATAAACATAATTTATCTCCTTTCATTTTACGCATTAAGCTAATTATTGATTATTTATTGAACGCAAGGTGGTATGAAATAAAAAACAAAATTTTTTATGTTCCTGAAAATTTAATGACTTTAATACAAGATAACTAAATTAATTAAAACAGCAAGATAGAAGGAAAATCATTCATTATTAACATCATCTTTTTACCTGATTAACTTGAAGCAAAAAGACCAAAAATTAATCAATGACCCTAACAAAATATACAACAAAAGTCATTAAATAATTAAGTCCAACGATTCCGTCAGTCAGCAGACGACCGATCGAAGCGGTACAAAGGAATTTGTGGATCCAACATCGCCCACTAAACGAAGATACATAAAATAAGAACTTATAATTTTGATTATAGTGATTAAAAAAAGAAAAAAGCTAAATAATTCTTTCCTACTTATATAATGTGTAATAATATAAAGTGTCGACTACTTATAATATGTGTAACTATCCATACACTAACTTAGAATTTTCACACAAAGAGCGGAGAGCAGGCCGCCGCGTGCGCCGCGTGCGCCGCGCGCCTGCCGCCCGCTCGCCTTAGCCGATACACACAACTCTCGCTAACTCTAGGTCACTTACGCCGAATGTTAGACAAATAATAAAGCGACAACTTCCAAAACCAAATTTACCGTACTAACAATTAAATTTTGATGATGATGTTAACACTACGCGCGCGCCTGCGCCTCGCCGCCGGCGCCGGGCGCTCGGGGCTGCTGGTCGTGGCCCGGCCCGGCCCGGCCCGGCCCGGCGCGGGCTCCGGCAGCGCGCGGGCGGCGCCGCCTCCCGCCCCTTGAGCCACAGCTTACAATTGTTACTTCACTTGTGTTAAGCAAATCATGCTCCCTCCGTTAGAATCATAACAATGTAGCTTTTTTTGGAGTTTTAGTATTTTTTTTTTACAATATATAGGATTTATTATTTTCTAATATTAATTACAACTAGTATTTACAATGGAGGTGAATGGACAATATTGAAAACTCTACTTATTTTTATCTCCGAAACAAAAATATATAATCCAGCAATTCCTACCCGAAACGAACGTATCTACAAGTTTTAATAGAAATTTGAAAGTAAACGTTTAGCCAAAAAACGAAATCAAAATTTAGTACGATCGAGTCTGCGTTCCTTATACCGAGCGGTCCTTATTTTATATACAATCTAATAAAAAGAGTAACTACGATTACGAAAATAGTAGCCTATATGTAACACAATCAATAATATTAATATCCCAAACAATATAGTTGGCGGCACCCGCGTGGCGAGGTGTGCCAATCAGTGTCGTGTCGTCCGCCGGCGAGCCCGCCGCTGTCAACCGCCCGGGCCCGCGCCCGGGGCGCGCGAGACGCAAATAAGAGACACAAACTCGATCCATTATTTATTTAGAGTAAAATCATAAACGGTACGCGTGACGCGCGTGTGTGCGCGGGCAGGGGTGCGCGGGGTGCCGGGTGCGGGGTGCTCATATCTTGTGTATCTTCTGCGAGACGACGACGGGGTTGTTGCGCCGGATCTCCTGCGCGCCGAGCTCCCGGTAGTCGAACGAGCACTCGTGCTTGTCGCTGTACCGGTGCACGGCGCAGAACAGCCCGCCGCAGCGGCACTCGAACCCTGCGCACCGACACGCAAATACTATAAGTCAACCAACTATAGCACTACAAAGTGCCTTAATATGGGCGGGGTAAAAAGGCTATTAGCAGAGAATAATCACAAACCGAAAGAGAGTATTGAAAAAAATAAAACGTTTTTATTCCCACAGTAAGGGAATCATAAAAAATCGATCGTTTCTGAAAACATCTCTAGCATATTATAATTAATCTCACTAGGGCAACTGAGAATCTCCTTTCTAAGCCGGTTAAAAAGAGTGATATCGCTATCAAGACAAACTTCTGAAAATACCGTTAGGTAAGTTACAAACAATGGATTTCCGTAATTTCCATAAAACGTACACATAAAACCATAAATAATTATGGTTTTATGTGTGTTTCACCCGCGGTAATTTCGGAGTTCCCGCAGGAGTTCCGGGATAAAAAGTACCCTATGTCCTTCTCTGTACCCCTGACAACGTGCATGCCAAATTTCATCCAAATCCGCTCAGCCGTTTTTGCGTGATTAAGTAACAAACATCCAAACATCCACACTTTCACATTTATAATATTAGTAGGATTAAGATCATCTTCCCCGCCCGAAAAGATAGTCACTTCATTATAATTTCATTTATAACAGTGATAATAGTCTACATACAGAAAATAACAAAATTGAGCGCAAGTATAAATTGGATTCTATACGCGTATATAGTTTAGATTTCAAGGCTTTCAATACTCTGAATACACGTACATGGAAACGTTTAATTTTTTTAATATAGACATTGGACAATATAATGTTATTATTACGATCTTCACCAACTGACGAAGGAACTTTAATATACTAAGGGAGAGTGTGAGGATGCAGATCAAGGAGCAATAGGAACAAATGGCCAAATATGCGAAGGATGACCTACCCCTTGTAGACAAGTGTGCGTATTAAAACCGTTTTCTCTGGCGGTTGCCTAATTTTGGAAGGTAGACAATATAGAATGAAGTATTTAACATATTTATCCACTTTACTTTGGTAGCTAACGGCATCACAGTCATGCTGTTGTTATATATAACACAATCGGCAATATTATCGAAATAATTCTCAAACACAAACAAAAGGTCAGCTTTTGACGTAATCATAACTAATATTAGGGCAAATGTGAGTTTGTTACGCTTTCACGCCTAACTACACGCCGATAATCATCAAATTTTCTATACACGTTGTGGGGTACAAAAAAGGACATCGTTTATCCCGGAATGGGCATGTTGACTAATTTTTTTTTAGTTCGTCTTGTAGATTATTTTTTTATTTTTTTACGTAATCAAAAAATAACGGCGATACATTGAGTTGAAATTTCGCGTGACGTCACTATTCGGACAGTTTGGCGGTTTTATCGGTTAGTGACGTCACGACCCACTCACCCTAAACTTTAATGCGCTTTATCTCTGTATATTTTAATTTATTTGAAAAAGCAAAAAATACGTGTCTATTGTGTTTTTTTTAACTGACAGACTAATTAGAATTTTGGTTTTCAAAAGTAGTCAACATCCCCATTCATTATTACTTTTTTGTATGAAACTGATGGAAAAATCGAGAACGCATTCCATTTACTGACTGACTTAGTGGAGATTGTGGAACGTCATTGGATGCGAGAAACGCAGGAGCGGTCGTTGTGACGATCCTTGGGGAGGTCCTATGTCAACTTCAAGTCTTTCGGCTGATATGACGATGTTGTTTCCGAGTAGGTACGCACCTGTGAGCCCAACCTTCTTGCGGCACACGGCGCATCGGTTCTTCTTCTTTTTGTCCTTGCTGGGGTCTTTGTCTTCGGCGTCGTTGTCCGAAGCGCCCGTACTCGTGCCGCTCGTGCCGGCGCCACTCTCCTCCTCCAATTTCTGCAATTCACACACCATTGAATAAAGCGGCATTTTGATAACAGAAGGAAAAACAGCCCGTATTGAGTTATGACGAGAAAAAAATACAATTTTTCCTGCTATTTATTTCCTATTGAACTAGTAGGTAGTAGGTATTATCTATATAGTTTTCAGTGGCGGTTTATTTTACATGATAACTTATTTCAACTTTTTTTTATAAAAAAGTAAACTTATAATAGTTGTAAGAGTATCCTCGTAAACACAATAAAAAATGTTACCTTGAAAATTTTTACATTTGACTGAGTATCGTTTGCAATTATTCTGTTAAGCCTGAATACTATACCCCTTTCTGAAGCTTAATGTGTGAGTATGAACAACGACAATGGATAAGCTACCAGTTGGATTACTAAACCTAACCGATCGGCATTATTGAATGTGAATTATTATTATCAAAGGTGCGTGTGTGTGTTTGTAGTGGCGTCCTCGATCAACCGCTCAGCGATATAAATAACATCACGCCAACCAATCTGACAGTCAGCTAACAATAAATATTTCATACTGAACAGCGTTCGTTTCCGTCGTGCCTCACAAAATACGTGTACAATCGATGCAGAAGTTTAAACAGCCGTCAGTAAAATCATCTGCCAATGTATTTGTTCTTATTATTATTATTGTCCTTTTGATTCATATAACGCATCAGTTTTAGAATATTATTCAAATGGAACGACAGTGTGACGTTATCGCGTATACAACGCGTTATCGCGTTGGAATAGTTTGTTATGGGTTAAGTGGTTTCAAACACACCCGTTTGAGGTTCTTTCTGCTACTCCCCGTCTCTGAAAAGAGCTCGCCCTTTTTGTCAAGTTTCGGGGAACTTTTCGACTTCGCGCCCTTATCAGATGCAGTAGCTGCGTCGTCGAACACTACGTTACGAGTTTCTCGCGCGTCCTCCACGATCTGCTTCACTTTCACACCGCTCGAGCCGCCGTCCCTGTCGGACGACAGAGCCGGCTGTGCTCCTTGCGTTATGCCATTCCTCGCTGTCACGTCGGCTACGCCCTCCGACGAGCCGTCAGTGGTCGGTAGTGGGGTGCTGTCGTTTATCTCGATTGACATACGTTTATTCTCAAAGCTTTTCGAACGTGACACACCAATACCCTGTTCTAGGGCAGAATTTTGACTACCGTTATTGCATTTGCTGTTACGTCGTAGTGCTTTTTTTAAAATTCTCTTTCCCTTTGATTCCTTTTTACTGGGGTCATTTTCCATTATTGAGATTTTTTATACGTTTCGGATGAGACATTTTGACTGCAAAGGAAGCTTAACACTCAGTTTATTAATATACATCACGTAATAATTGTCAGTGCAAAACTGAAAAACCAACAAATTACCACATGTTGAGACGAAAAGTCCTTCATACAAGTCGTGGTGACTTGAGGACCAAATGATATATAAAAAAATTACATTTTAAAGTTTACGTTTCTACAAAATAAGATTTTATCCAATATTTAACGAGTATAAGTTTATTCAGACACGAATAATTCTATGAATATTTTTGTTTTGTCATTTTGTCTACAATGACAAAATGTCTATTTGACGTAAAATTCTTATTTTAAAAACCAAATATCCTGAAATAAATACTACTGTAAATAAATACGGGCATTGCGTAAGGACCCAATATTGCATTTAATTAATAACTTCTACCAACAAACGATAATAATAATATACAAAATATACCATGTTAATGATTAAGCATTTCAAAACCCGCTCTAACGGACGGTGCATCACGTAACGTCGGTCGCTAACGCCAAAATAGTAAAACTTGTAAAGAATTATACAAGTGGTAGAAATCAGTTTTCATATACAGGATGAATAATGCGAATGGCCAAATCGGAAACTACGAGGAATAGCGATAAATGCTTAGAGGAGTCTCAGATCCAATTTTGCTCTGGAACCCAAAAATAATAAAGAAACAAGAAGAAGTAGCAAACGAATATCGCGCGCGTATCACAAATTATGCTAAGGTCAGTCGTTATTAGCTTACATATGCCAAAAAAATATCTCACAGATAAACGAAAAATTGTAAAACATTGTGCAATTTTCATATGTAAAAACCACATTAGGGACCTTATTCACCATGACCAACAACATTCCCTGCCCGTAACGCGCGTCTCAAAAATGCATTTCCAAACGTAGATGCCAAGATATTAGAAATTATTATTCTTTATGCTATAAGAAACGTTTTAAATGTATTTTTTTTGCAGTAAAACTTCTTTGATTACGAGGGAAAGACAGTTATTGCGGCGTCTTATCTTAGCGCGGCGTGTTATGGTCATAGTGAATAAGGGCCCAGGACAAAATAACGTATGTTAAGTAGGTATATTGTATTCGTATCGACGGCGAGTATGCAGCTATATTGGCTACGGGCATTTACTATTGTTTTTATATGCCGCTTCCGGAACTGTAACAAGATTTGGATAGATATACAATGGAAACATCGGATAAGCAAACTTACGTATATTTAGACTATGCAGACTGTGACATTGGCAGAATCATCGAAAACGGTGGAGTCATAAAACCATGAATTGGAACGTGCTCAAAGAGCGATAGTTATCACTGAAAACTATACAACTGCTGTGCTTGCGTGCCTTGAATATGCGCAAGTATATACTACAATGTGTGTTAGCTACATAATTATGACGCAATAACTTATCCATTAAAGTCTATCTAAATCGGAAATCATAACATGTTCCGTCTGTGACGATAGGGTATTCCAACAGGTAAAATCGCAGGCAACAGGTCAGCTAGTATTAGTATAAATTATAAAACTTAATACTTTATTTTATTTTATTAACCTACCTATACCATTGGCATAGTACTACCAATAGAAATTAAAAAACTCTTCACAAAGCGTGGTATACAAATTTTTTAAACTGTTTTCTATTATTTCATGCAATTTAGTGAGGGCGAAGTGAAAAATCTTGGCAACTAAGTATCGAAATCTGATAAGATTTAAGAGAAAAATATAAATTCAAATTTAAAGACCACGCTATAACAGCTTTGAATATCTCAATCAATGTCATCATGAATGTTTCTAGGTCCTATTGTCCTGTAAATTTCTTTGTGACATATTTGTTTCACTTTCTGCATCCAGTGAATAACGATAACGACGCTATTATTTAGGTAATAGAAGAGTGTGGCCTCACGTCTGTGTGCGTCTGCTGCGCCGGCAGGCTGGGCAGGCTGGGCACGGTGGGCGCGGCGGCCGCGAGGGGCGTTGGCGCGGGCGCGGGCGCGGGCGCGGGCGCGGCCGGTACGAACGGCGCCGCCACCGGCGACGGCGTCGACGCAGGCGGCTGCTGCTTCTTCTTTAAAGCCTCCTGAAACACACAATAGACACGTTCTCAAACTATATACACTACAGAGATAAGACGGTGAGGGGTGACGGAATATAATGTTATGGTAAGTAGGATTGGCGGTAGCTAGAGGAGCAGGCAGAGGTGACGTAACAGCAGATTTAACGATTAACAAAATCCTAACAATCGACAAACATTTTGGTAGTCTGTCTGAGTGTGTACAAATGCAAGACGTAAGACGTTGTTTTTATGGTTACGTTTTGTTTTCCATTTAGCTACGGTACCCTAAAAAGAAAGATAAGCAGTTTATTGGTCTCAAACATATTTTCTTGAGTCTAAGCCTGTGTTTCCAGCGTAGATGTGCGAGGATGAGTAGCGACTAGCGAGGGATGTGTTTGTTAAGAACCAATAGAATCACTTAGTAAAACCTGCGCTGAACTGGGCTAGGTGAATTAAGTGATTCTATTAGTTCATAAAAACACATCCCTCGTTACCCATCCTCGCACATCTCTGGTGGAAACGCAGCCTAACTCTAAAAAGAGGTGAATATTGCCTTGGGAAACTGTATAACAACTGAGGAAGCAATAGTGGTTGTTAATGACCTCGGCCTAGAAACTTGGATACGCGCGTCTGACAAACAAAATTTAACCGCATACCCACCTATTGAAACCATCGATATAATTTATGTGCAAAAGATCATATTAAATTGATGTTTTTATCTTTTTCTTATATAACAGATGCTTCTATTGAGAAACAATAAAAAGCAGAAAATAAAATGACTGTCTGAACAAATCATCCAAATTAAAGGAAAATAATTATGAATATTTAAAAGTATCGTAGACATGAGTAGGTAACCTAGTAGATTTCTCCAAAATACCTTGCAAGTGCGCCAGTATGACATAGGACAAGTCTATTTTAATAACTACCAAATAATAGCAAGCAAGAAAGTAGTAGATGATTTTAGGCGGTGGGTGGACGAAGAAACATGGAAGTCGCAGTTCGCAGTAGAAAATGACCCAACGTAAATTGTGTCCAGGTATAAATACATAGAAGGAACAAGTATGGCACATCGAACTCAAGTTTCAAAGAAATAAAGTCGAGTTTTAATTTTGCGTATATCGTACCACACTTACCTACAACGAAAACTCGACCCTTATTTCTTTTGAACTGTGTTTTATGTTTTTGGGTACAAATGGCGCAGGTAGTTCGTATCAAGAGCGGTTTCCGGGTTCTCTTCCTTCAGATTTAAGGTGAAAATTTTAATGCAGGAACGTATATTATTTATTTATTTAGACATAATTATAACACCATAACAGCTATTCACTACTATAATGTCTACTTATAATCCATGCCATACTATCGCAAACATGAATTACCTATTTGGACCGAAAAAAAATAACTACCTGATTTTAAGTAAACAAATACAAAAACATATTATGAACCGAGAGGTTCATGGACGACGGACGTAATATTATGAGCATCGATTGCGGTTGGGACTTGGGACATCACATCGTTTAAAGAGATAAATGCCACAGAGCTGGTCGTTGGTGGCAGATATTATGAAAGACCTGTTACTATTTACTAGCTTGTTCCGAACTTAGAAATTCCCTCGGGAACTCTTCCGTTATACCTTTTAGTCATTAAATAATAATTTACATTGAGAAAAAGTGTAAAATCTGTTTACTAGTCAAAGCTTACCCCCAAAAAATATGGACATACTACCCCCTACATTACGTATACCTACATAGTCAAGCTAATTTAGTCATGTCTTTATTATCACTAGCAGAATAGATACAAAACTTTTTGTGCTATTTTTCTTTCAAATATTTCAAAGTACAGACTTGCCTCATGTTACAATTTTCATAAATATGTATAAATAATATATTATGATAATAATGACTACGTATACTGTCAGTGCACTGGCCATTGCGTCTTCATCGTGTGTGACATTTGTGTATATCGCTTATTGCATTTATAGAGCATCTTTAGAGGGCAAATAATGTCATCTATCTCCATTATCGTCAGGAACCTATTGCGTGGCACAGATGGCGCGACTATCGTGTCGTCTGGCTAAGAAGTCCAAATGAACTTGAAGAGCCACGGTCACAATAATAAAAAACATACCAAATTAATCTCTAAGCTAATTACCTTAAAGCATACTGAACAGAGTCCATCTGTGGAAGGGTTTCCGTAGAACCCGCAGCCCGAGCGGCACAGCGCCTCCATGGGATTCGACTCGCGTTCCATTTTAGCACAACAATTTCACTTCAATATAACAAGTTTATATAAACAACAACTAGGTCCCACTTCACTTTTTTTAGTCAAAAATCACGATTGCACAACAGCGTGTATATATGTATTGCACTTGTTACTTGTAGTCCGTAACACACCAAGGTCCCACAATGGTCACAGTACTAACACAATGCGCTGAAACGGTGTAATTTAGTAACGTTTTTCTGGCTTGCTCTGCTCACGCGGGTAGTGGCTTCTCTTGCCTACGATCTGCAAATATTCTTGCTATGTCAGGAACGTGCAGGGATCTGAAACAAAACACAAATTACACGTTTTTAACCTTTCAATAGAGATAAACGGGCGTTATCAATGTAGCTGGGTAGGTATTCCGACCGATATCAGTTCATACATACTTCATAACATCTTTGTATGTCACACTACAAACTCAAGTTTTACCATGCGTATAATATAAATTAAACTCATTAAAATATCCAAATAATGAAATTTTCAATGCTTGAATAAATCACATTGCGAAAAATATGATCAACATTTATTTTAATTATATCAGAAATTGGCATGTTTCTACACGTCGATAGAGTAAGTCCAGCATACAAATTATCAAGTTGGAACAACAAGGTATTTGGCTATCATACTACATATAAATGTTGACGTAAGCACCTTATTATTGCGAATGAGTTTGGCGAACGTGAGTAACACAGACACACACACATATGCAGTGTGCACGATAAACAGATTGGTTGATTTAAAGAAAACGTATTGGGTCTCGCAGCGGTCGTTCATTAGATATAAGAATTTTGAACCCGCCTCACTCGCTCTACGAAGAGAGAGAAGATATGTATGTATCAATATTACAAGTTATAGTACGCACACAGAACTAATGTTAAGCGTTAAAATAACAATTACTACGATTGAATTTTACATTTTGAGAGTCACTTCCCTGGCCAACCAGTATTAAAATTTAAATATACGTACGTATCATTGAATCTATTTTCGTAAATTTTAACCATGTTTTGAATATATTGTTGAAGTGCTAACCTTTTTGGAACATAGTAGGTAATACGTAGTGACAGCTGTTTAGTGTTTTGTTTCATTTTTCAAAAATAATCTCCATCAGGTTATGGGCCCAGGATTCTGATCGTAGAATAAAATAAAAGTAAATTGTTGTGCTTGCGTGTTTTTGTGCTTAATATGTCGGAACAAAATAACTCTAAACAAAATAACTGTAGATTAAGCGGAATAAAAAAACTAAAAGGTACATCCGAATATGCAAACTGGAAGTTTATGGTAAAGAACTATCTTGAAAACCGAAATTGGTGGCATGTCATTGAAAAAGAAGAGGTTGAAGACTCTTACAAGGATGTAGATCGCAAGGCCAGGACGACGATTTGCTTATTGCTTGAGCCCGAATGTTTTGTACATGTATATAATGTCAAGACAGCGAGAGAAGCTTGGTGTAATTTACAGAAGGTCTATGAAGACAAGGGCTGGGGTAGAAGAATTCGTCTTCAACGAGAGCTCTGGAGCTGTAAATTAGAGAGCTTTGAATCAATGGAAAAATACATTTCTAGTGTGACGTTTCTTACACAACAGTTGGCAGATATTGATTCCAAGATAAACGACGATTGGATCATATCGATTTTGCTTGGTGGATTGACTCCTGTATGATAGAAAGTCTTTCACGGGTATAGTCGTGAAATTAGGAAAGAACGTAATCACATGGGAGAGTAGGAAACAAACAACTGTATCCTTGTCTTCAACTGAAGCAGAATATGTAGGTTTATGTCAGGCTTCCAAAGAAGCGATATACTTGCGTAGGTTACTGAATAGTTTAATTACTATAACTAGTAAGGCAGTTGTCATTTATAATGACAACCAGTCGGCGCATAAAATTGCGGGAAACAAAATGATGCACAATAGGACGAAACATATTGATTTAAGTATCATTTTATTCGTGAGTGTGTACTTGATAAAAAGGTTCTAATAGAGTACATATCGACGGACAAGATGATAGCTGACATCTTAACTAAATCTGTTCATAGCCCAAAACTAAGAAAGTTTTTAGAAGAGTTTTCGTTAAGTAAATACTCTATTAAGGGGGCGAAGTGATTGATTTAATTTTAGTAATTGTATTGTGTAATTTATTACGGTGCTGTAGTACGTATTAAATTAAGGGGGCGTGTTGAAGTGCTAACCTTTTTGGAACATAGTAGGTAATACGTAGTGACAGCTGTTTAGTGTTTTGTTTCATTTTTCAAAAATAATCTCCATCATATATCTTTTCCTAAAGAGATAACTTATAGATACATAACAACCTAATATTTACGTACCTAACAAATGCGTGATGTACGTTTAAATGTACATTTTAGCTCATATTTCGAAAACGCGTTTTTAGTTTTTCTTTAGACTGTAATTTTGTTTTTCATTTTTGACTCAAATTAAAATTGAACGTACATAGATTTAACACACACATTGCGCGAGAGACGATATAACGGCATAACAATGGCACGAACTCGATGACAAAGATGAACGGAATGTGTGTCGATTGCCCCACGAGAGATAGGTACAACGTGAAATTAAAATCAAAATAAACCGACACTATAATAGACTAAGCCTCAACTAAATAAAACGCGGTGCGACAATTCATTAGCAAAGTACACAACACCAATCTCAGTGGCATATCGTAATACGCATAATGAATATAATGATAGATTCGTGTTTGCGTAACAAGAGAGAGTTGAGGTAAAGTGGAACGCGCCCGCGAAACGGTACGGTCCGGTCTGCGATACCGTCTATACCACACCGCGCCGCGCTCCGCAAGGTCGCATGGCCAACGGCAGCGCCCTCTGGAGGGCTGCATTGATTTCACGATGAAACATAATAATTAGATATCGTTCGGATACAGACGTGTGACGTCCCACGACCATATGTCTACCACATGATTCACACAAACACACAAAACAACGAAAAGGGCCCGATTCGTTTGAATAAACTGCTAAGACACAATCTACCAATGGACTGAGTGATATCTCAGTCCATTTGGACCACTTCTGACGCAAATCTAAAGCTGACCACAATGGCACGCCCATAGCCGTACGGGATACAGCGTAGTTTCGATGACAAAGTGCAAATAATGCAATTATGAAATCGGTGTCAATTTATTGATCACAGCAAGGAAATTATAGTAGTTAAGAGCTGGTGTATATCCCCATTGCAATACAGCTAAAAAGGAAAAGGCACGAAAGCTTCATTAAAGATTTTAAATCGTAAAGTTGTAACAATTAGATAGGAATATAAAAGGATTCTGTTTGGATTCGATTTGGATGGGTTACAAAAGGAATGCACCAGAGCACCGTTGGCTCTTTAAACACTAATGGGCACGAGAGTGGACTAATCATTGCAATTATGATGTTTGGTGTAGAGCGTTGCATCGTCGGGCGTCGGGCGGCCAGCATGCAGGGTCATTAACACGGGGGGCCTCGCTGGGCCGGGAGGAGTCATCGACCGGCCTGCACGCAGGAGTGCTGCGGTCCGCGGGCGAGCGGGACCGCGTGTGCGTATCTAGCATACAGTACTCAGGGCCCTAACAGTACCACGCATGTCTCGATACCAAACGGTTGTATTAGTGGCCCTAACAACGTACACCAATCTGGAACTGTGGTGTTTTTGGACATCTTCGCAGTGTATGGAGAGATAGACGACGTGTCATCTGGCCCTAACACTTTATATTCTTACTACAATACTGGCTGTGCTCCGCAGTTTCACTCGAGTGAGTTTCGGAATTCCCACAGAAACTATTTTTTTCTAAAATAAAAGTAGCCAAAGTTAGTACTCCTTATAACATCAGCTATCTGCCAGTTAAAGTCCCATTAAAATCGGTCCAGCCATTTTAGAGATTAGCCGGACGTTAATGTGTTAATACTATGCAAATTTTTATTTTTGCAATTATATACATTGATCAAGCCCATATACTAGGCTGTCGAACCTAGTATTTTAATTTGGTGATAATATAATAATATGTATAATATAAATTTCGCAGCAAAACTATTGTAATTCGCCCATTTACAAACGGCCGACATTTAGTATAATGCTGAGAACAGAAAATATCGTATTTGAGAGCACCCGACGTGTAAGGTTAGGTTCGAACAGTGCCCACAACAACCGAGTCAAATGGTACCGAATAACGATTTTCGATGCACGAGCACCCACCACAACACATTTTCTGTCCTTGCTATTAATAAACTGGCAAATACCTACTACAACAATTATACTATAAGAGTAGAATCCGCGATTCAGTACAATGTTTTTACCAAAAATTGAAAGACGACGATAAAAGAAGAGTAACCAACCACAAACAAAAAAGGTTTTCCTCCAATTATTTTGTCTGTCTCTTCACGATAATCTCAGTATCTACTGAACAATTTGGCAAGAGGTTTTCACAGGTAGATAAAAACTTAACCTGGAGCAACTTATAGGCTTTGTTTCATTTAAGTCCGATGCCGGGGAAAAGTCGATATAAAAAGTAAAAACGTTAAACCGCGGGGCACAGCTAGTATACCATTTTAGCACTATAACAGAATGTCGCAATATCACGTGGCGCACTAACATCCACTCTGACAAAATGCAGTTTCTGCTAAGACAACGGTTTCGATATTGCAACAACAGAAAATACACACATCAAAAGTGTCTAGGGATCAAGATTTGCTATAAAAAGAAACCCAATAAATTTAAATCTAAGCTCATTTTCTGGACTGGCCGCCTACCTTATTTCCCATATCTTAAACAATTACTTATCCCCACATTTTGAATAAATTAAGAAAAATTTCATTTTTTGTAAGATGTGAGAAGTGTAACCAATTCCAAGTCGACAGTAAAATGGCAAAAAAAGGCAAAAACAGGGGTTTTTGAAACTTTTACTGTAATGAATAAACAAACTAATAATCTGTGTTCCTTCCATTGACACGAATCACACATCCGCAGCAACTTGGCATGCTTAAAATCAGTTCATCAAAATCACTTTGAGGAATGGCCATCCACGTTCTTTGTAACAAGTCATAAAGTTGTTGTGGGGTATTTACGGCGTCCATACTCGGCAGAATTCTTCTTTGGAGTATATCCCATGCGTGCTCAATAGGATTTAAGTCTGGTGATTGAGGAGGCCACGGCAGGACGTTGATATCAGCATTGGCAAGAGTGCGTGTTACGACTCCAGCAGTATGTGGACGTGCGTTGTCGTGAATAAGTTGAAATGAATCACCCAACTGGCTTCGCTTTTTTTGTTGTTGTTGACTTGAGAAGTGAGTTCGAAAGGTAAACTTTACACACCGTCCAAGAAAATGGTGTTCATATCAAACCGACTGTTTGCATTTATTTTATTCACATAACAGTGATCCCCTTATTCGTCATAATAATGTGTCACTGCCGCTGCCACCTTGTACATCCGGAATATCAAGTTATTTTCAAGACCATCGACATCAATGGGCATGATGACTGAATTTTAATTTTTTGTGCATCTTGTAGATTAACAAAAAATAACGGCGATACATTGAGTTGAAATTCCGTGTGTAGTCACACCTAGGTACACTTTATACTTAGTTATGTCGTCGTGACATCCCACCCCTAAACTTTAATGCGTTTCATCTCAGTATTTTTGCAATATGTAATTCGAAAAAGCAAAAAATACGTGTATTTTTTTTACTATCTAACTGACGGACTTAGGTCCGTATTCCAGAAGGTGACTCATCACGTTTTACTTGAAATTAGTTTTAAGCTCAGATCATAACTCAAGCGTACATCTTATTATAGAATGCGTTTTAAGTTCTAATCACTTGAAACTAGTCTTGAGTAGGGATTCTGAACTCTGATTGGTTCTAATCAGTTGAAACTAGTCTTGAGTAGAGATTTTGAGCTCTGATTGGTTGAGTAGTCTTGACATGACAGACGTAAACAAAGATCAAATCTTTGCTTGAGTATAGATTAGTACTCAAGCGTCGTTCTAGAATAAGGAAATAACTCAGCTGGTTGTTGATCGATGAATCTCGTTTCAAGTAAGGTTCTAAAATTAAAGCTTTACTTGAAATTAGTTTTAAAACTAGATTCATGACTTGAGTAACCTTTTGGAATACGGACCTAAACCTTGTCAATATCATGCCCATTCGAAATCATATTCAACCCTGAACGATCTGCTTAAGTTTTTATCTGGCATCGCTCAGCGACTATCGACATTACAGAGCAGGGTTGCACTAGACGTGAGTGCGACGCGCCATTATTATCCATACAGATCAAAGTCCAGCGCGTAGTTAGTCAAACAAACATACATAATTTATATATTAGGCTGACGGTGGAGTGTAAATTAATGTTCCCAGTATAAAGATATACTAACTTTGTTTCCAATCTGTGTCTGTGACTCACGTGTTTTCACAAACGAAGGATTATTCAAAATGATACACTTAGGTATATATACGCACATTGAAACGTTAGTGTTTTGAATTTTCTTTTTCTAGTCGACTGTATATTTACGTATTAACGTTAACGCAAAGCAAACAACACCAATTGTGTAGCGCAGTAGCGTATTCTGTATGTACATATGTATAGTAGATATATAGTAGGTATACACAGCCATACTAACTATACTATTCTACATACAAAGGACATTATCAACTTCAGCCAAACTACATTGTAAGTAAATCATTGTATGGATATGGTAGCTGCATTATCGATAAAAGCAATTCATAATAATTTAGAGGCCGACGCACATCACTAACGATAAGAACAAAAGTATACGGACTGGTAATAAGCGAACACAGGAAATTTATGTATTTATTATAATTTTGTAGAATACGAATAAATACCAAACAACTATAAATTAAAAATAATTCTCTAGAATTGAAACAATATTATTATAAAAAGTTTAAATCTTTGAAAATCACTAACTAGTGTTTTGTTAAGTTTAAATGCTACAGACATAATATCATCAAAAGTTAGTATTTACCTTATTTTTTATTAGTTATTATTATTTTTTTATAGCGAGCGGCGCTAGTTTCCCAGTTTTATGATATCTCATTGACTATCTATCTCAGAGATTCTTAAACTTATTTCTTTTACCGCCCCCTTTGAAAATTAATTATTTCTCAGCGCCCCCCATTTTTTATACACTACTATAACTTTAAAAAAATCAATTTCATCTTAATCTTTAATATATATAAAACACGTGTCACGTTGTTTGTCCGCGATGGACTCCGAAACTACTGTTGATAAAATTTTGTAACCATTTATTATATGGTCCAACTTAAAAGATAGGATAGTTTTTATCTCGGAATTCCCGCGGGAAATCCGAAATCACCGCGGATGAAATCGCACGGGACAGCTACTATCTTAATATTATAAATCACGTGTCACGTTGTTTGCCCGCGATGGACTCCGAAACTACTGAATCGATCGGGATGAAATTTGGTCACTATGTTGTATTTGGCCCAACTTAAAAGATAGGATAGTTTTTATCCCGGGATTCCCGCGGGAACTCCGGAAATAATGCGGGGAACAGCTAATCACTGTAAACTGCTGTCAGTGCAGGGGTACAAAGAAGGCCGTAGAGTTACTACTTTTTTCCCGGAATTCCCGCGGGAACTCCGAAATTAACGCGGATGAAATCGCGGGGGACAGCTAGTATAATATATGTAAATCACGTGTCACGTTGTTTGTCCGCGATGGACTCCGAAACTACTGAATCAATCGTGATAAAATTTGGTCACTATGTTGTATTTAGCCCAACTTAAAAGATAGGATAGTTTTATCCCGGAATTCCCGCGGGAACTCCGAAATTACCGCGGATGAAATCGCGGGGATAGCTAGTTACTTATATAATTTAGTTATAGTTTGCTATATTAGTCGGTGCTGGTGTTTAAACTTATATTCTAAACTAGACATTTTTACCAGATAGCAATTAAAACGCATTTTATAATATTAAGAATATGTTTCTATCAAATAAAAAAAACAACATAGATAGGTAATCAATTTTAGTTTCAAAACTAATCTAATGAGATGGATGGATTCCATGATTTTTAACAACAGTCTTAAGCATTCGGTAACATACTCTTTTTAGCAAGTAGTAGCTAACTAATAACTAATTATTCGATTTTGAGTAGTAGGTATGTTTCATTTTAGTGAATTTTAAAATATAAAGTAAATGAAATTACTAATCAACCATCGCCCCCCTAATCGACGCTAACGGCCCTCATTTTTATTTGAGCCCCTTAACGCCCCACTCTAGGTCTCCAACGCCCACAAGGGGGCGTTATCGCCCCAGAAAGACTGATCTATCTCATCAAAGAAGTTCATAAAACACTAGCTGTCCCCCGCGGTTCCACCCGCGGTAATTTCGGAGTTCCCGCTTGAATTTCGAGATAAAAATCACCCTATGCCAAGACTACCTTGCTTTTAAGTGCAAGAATTTTCAAAATCGGGTTCAGTAGATAGACCACTACGACAAGGAATTTTTGACGTCGCGACGTCAGAAATTCGCAAACTTTACCTTGTTATAATATTAGTAAGTATAGAGAATAACAGAGTATCATAGAGAAGTTTTTCGAGGCCCACAACAAAGTTTAATCAATTGGCGAAAACATGACAAATAAAAAACAAAAATGTGGCAACTACCTAAATAAGTGTGCCAAGGCAACTGTTCGATTCTAGTCGAAAAGTCGCTGTTCAATGGGCTTGTCAACCAAATTATAGTTTTTAGTCCGTCTTGTAGATTAATAAAATAAAAATTGGACACGTTTTTTTTACGTAATCAAAAAATAACGGATATACATTAAGTTGAAATGTGCTACAGTTTATAGCACGTTGTGACATCACGTCAATAGAATTTTGATTTTGATACCCCGGAAACAAGCCTATTAGAGTTAGACCATGCCATGCGCACTGAACAGCGGCAGCTGACATCACATTTTAATAACGATTTTATAATTATTTTCACAAATTCAAACTTTCCATGATATGGCAATTTAAATCTTGAATTTATTAGAAAATCTAACGCACATATTATATACCTATAATAATATGTAGGTAATATTTAGACATTTTTTAAATAATCTTAAATGTTTAGTTTAGGGATATAATTAGTTTATGACACCACTGCACTAGCTGTGCCCCGCGGTTTCACCCGCGGTAATTTCGGAGTACCCGCGGGAATTCCGGGATAAAAAGTACCCTATGTCCTTCTCTGTACCCCTGACAACGTGTACTATGCAATAATTAATTAAATTTCACCCGCGTTAATTTCAGAGTTCCCGCGGGAATTCCGGGATAAAATTTAAAAAAACACTTTAGATTTAGTTGAAGCCTTGAAGAGCCTTGACTGACCTGCAGATTTTGACAAAAAATACAAAAAAAAAACCATAACTCAAATGGCCGATGGATTTGGATAAGATGGTTTTAACTTATACCCTGAATTAAAATAATGGATGCTATCATCCTGGAATTATCGAGGGAATCGCTACATTAACGCGGGACGAAGCCATGGAGTACAGCTAGATGCCACAAGATAGCTGCCAAGTTAGTTCGCTTAGGGTGATGCATTTGTGTGGGCTGTGTGTGCATATGTAGGTGTAAACGCGTTGTGTACATACATAGCGCGGCAGGCGCGTGTGCGTCGCGCCTCGTGGCCTACTGACCCAGTTGCCGGAGTGCTCGCTTGCTGCGCAACACAGCGCGGCCCGCTTGCCTAGTGCACCGATATCCACACACCTCCAAACGCACATGCTGCATACACCCAGACCCAACTGTCAACCACGCACGCTACATGTGCCTTCGAAGCACATCACATGTGCTTCGAAGGCACATGTAGTTGTGTATGCCGTATCTATCATAGACCCCAGGGGTTAGGATAACAAAAAATAACGAGCGTCAAATAACATCTGAGATGTCTACACGTAAGGCCTGTGCACACTAGGCTCACGCGCGACGGCGCCTAAGGCGCAAATCGGCGATTAACTAGCGGACGATTAGAGTTAAGCAGACTGATATTTGCGAACGTATCGTTACAAATAAACCGCTGAATGAATAATTCAGCCAGTATTTACCCACAAACTATGACTTTTATTTTATTTACTGACTGGGGCCCTACCACAATCTCTTTTTTACCTTAGATTAAAATTTCATCCATTGCAATTTCGACCTTACACAGTGTAAATAAAGTTTAAATTGTAATGAACGAGATGTCGAGATGAGCAACACCGTTAAAGAGATAGTAAGGTTCACACTTTGGGTGTATGAGTACGCCAAGTGTGAACGCTCTATTCTAATTGGTATTTGACGCTTACTGATTGCCTAAGATGAGTCGCAAACTGAGCTTAATATGAACACGCCCTATTGAACTTATCACACACCAGTCAAACTCTAGTTACGATCATAACACACACACATGCACACATTAACATCAAGCGAGCACGTCAAGTAAGATGCCATCACCAAAATGCATGCATGTAACACGTGAACCTGATGCCGAGACAAATGCAGGCGCAGAGACAGGTCTGACCACTCGGTCAACGGTAACAGTAACGGTACGAAGCAACAAAAATCGGCCGGTGAAAAACCTTCCAAATCTCGAGCGCTCACTGGTCACAGTCAAAGTTACTTAAAGCGCGCTTGCTAACTCGTGGTTTTGGGTCAAGAACGCTTTATTGTGAAAATTGAATATTTACAATTCAAGTAACAATTTAATCTAGATATGAATTAAGTTTCTAGTTTTAACCAAAATAATAAATGAATTGGATAAGCAAAGAACGCCAAATATTACACAAATGATATTCTTCGATAGAGTACCATTAACCAACGTTACATAGGCAGACGGAGAATTTCAATTACTACAACCAACAAGGAGCAATTGTTATGACCTGAACCGTTATGTTTGCCATAGAATGCTAAATGTATAGATTCGGCAACAATCTAGCCAGAAAAAGCAAACAGTTTTTTGATGAACACGATTATAGAGGTAGTAAATAATATCAAAAACACGGAAACTCATAAGACATTAGAATCAAGGCCTTTATAATTTGTATGAAGTAGATAGATACACCTATTAAAATGATTATAAAAAAATACAGATATTGTACCTACTAATCCGTTATAGAAACGTAAGTTCTATATATTAATTGGAAAACGATGGGCATATAACTAAATGGAGCATCATTAACACCAAAAACAGAACATTCAGAGTCCTCCCACGTGGACCTTCCGCGTGGTTTCGCAATGAGGAAATAATTAGCGAAACAAGCATGTAGGTACTTATTATACGGCGAGTAGTTTTGAAAGACGTTTCTCGGGAACGAACGCCATACCTACGCGTTAGCATTTGAAGGAAGCAAATGCGTCACCCACTACACGAGAGCATGCACAATGACGCGCTGAGAATGGACACACACGGCAAGATGGCCGCCGCACCGTCAGCTGATCGTGCGCACACGCAACGCAGCTGTTGTTAGTGTGCACCGTTGTTCGACTTGAGCGTAAAGCACACACTAACTCAGCGCCGAGTTCTGCTGCCCATGAGAAGAATCATCGCGCTCCATCTTATTGTTAAAACTTCCAACGCAATTATAGCTACGCATTTTGATACATTAAACAAAAGAATATGGTATTTTTTACATTCTAGAGTAGTACTTAGCGGAAAGAACAAAGACAAACACAAAGTACTAGCCATTTCAAGATCACGAGTGAGCAAACTTGATTACGATTTGAGAAATCGGGTATACAAATACGTGAGCTTAAGCATGATGGAATTATCGACACGATCCGCATAAACTGCTTGATTATGAAATCAAGCAACTTCAACAGATACCTACAACCAACTCATAAAAGAAACAACACTTATATTACGAGTAGTCACATTAATTAGTAATTACGCGTCTAAGCGAAAAAAATTAAATCCAAGAACGAATATTTATAGAGAAAATATACACACATATACACACAAAATAGTCGTCATGTTGCTTCAGCTTCTTCTTATAACGAGGATTAGTAAGTATAGATTAGATTAGATTCATTTATTTCACATTATCAAATTCAAATTACATTATAAATAATAATGATATATTCGTAGGTTGCACTCTATGGAACTACCGAACAGTTTAATATTGTATATACCTAATATCTTTTAGAAATAGAAAGCTACAGTATCGCTGATTTTAATGTTGAATGCTTTTTATAACTGAACAACAACTTATTTCCGAGGAAATCCCGAATTTCACTTTTGTCGAACTGCGGGCAACAGCTAGTTTCAAACATTGCATAAGACACCGGTCAACAAAATACTAATTGCCAATTATACAAAAACTTAATAATTGTGTAATTAATAGACTGCTTGTATAAGTTTTGTTGAAGATCCATAATATGATAAAGAAGTGAAGATTATACTGCATATCCTTCATAGTATTATTAGAACAGTTAAAAAAAGTTTAAATAATTTCGTATCAACGTGACAAACATCCAGATATATATGTATCATATGCACAACATAAACAGTTGGAAAGCATTGACAGGACATTGACCTTCGGTCACCAAGGTCGTGTCGACGGCCTTCAAGTACAGGCCCGTCTCGCCGTCACACGATCTTCCTTGGACACATCACACACAAAACAAACACACACAAAATTACCTTCGAGAAGTAACATAAGGCCCATGGCCACGTTGGAATCACGCTCTAAAGCACTTCACAGACACAAACACGATATCACAGCTCGTTCGAAAGCAACCAGTGAACTAACACGCAATATTATCACACCAGATAAAAAGCATTTAGTAACACCTGTTGAAGACATTCACAATTATTATAGTTGTATATTTGTAACATTTGACGAGCGTACTGGCCTCGCTGTGGCGAGCTCCCGCTGAGTGCAACGTGCGCGGCGGCCTAGTGAGGACTAACTGAAGTGACTGAGGAAAGTTCACGTGAACCGAGCGGCAACGGCGGCGGGCGCGGCGCGGGCCAACCGAGCGCTCCCAACTCGCTTCAAGCTTAAATACGCGTCACCATTCCGTACACGAGGACTCACCAACACAAACAAAACAATCCGCTAGCTGATAAACAATTAAACACACCACTCAGCGCACCAGCTACCATCAACTTTTTGATTCTTTTTAATCAGAATATCCTCATAATCTATCGATGGTTCATTGTTTTTAGTGAGTCATCAATGCAATTACGTTTCTATATAGAATTCATATTTAAAAAGCTACCATAAAACGATGACGTCACGACTTCAAGCTAACGACTTAGCAAAACAAGACTCGTATTTCATTTAAAAAACTATTATTTAAAATTATATAATGAACTAAAACAGCACAAATGTAGATATAGACGCATAGTTACAGCAAAAGTAGCTAGTTTATAAATAATAATATGTAAGTAATTTGGTGACGTAACACATGTGAATTTTACTATGGTAAAAATTAATTTTAGACAGGTACTGGAATTAACCAACGTAATATATCAAAAAGCTATGAAGTTAATGAAAAAATACTAGTTTACAATACAACAGTAATAGTTTACAATCGGAACAACGACTTCATGGCTAAATCATAAAGATATAATTAAGGTCTTAAAATATTGATGTTTTAAATGAAACGGACCTTAATACCAATTCTACAAAGAAACCTAGACCACGACAAGACAACAAGAGATTGAAAATATATCAACGAATAAATAACTTTTAATATTTTTCATGTTAGTTCATCAATTCTTATAACAAAGATAACGACTCTTTATGACTTTATTTGCGCAGATGTGTTTATGAAAGAGAGTTATCACAATGGCGCGTATATCACGAATTTAGTGTCATGGAATACAAACAGAATCATGTGTGGAGCGAGTGGGTGGGTGCAGGGCAGACAAAGCCGCGACGGTGCAAGTCGTCGCTCTCCCCCAAATTAGCCCTGTCAGGGCGCTGACCTCTCGACGCACGACGCCCGTCCCGCCCGCGCCGCGGCCGTGCGTCCGACGCACCACCGATCTTTGCTTTGGTATAATAATTTGGTATGTACCTTCTACCTAATTTGCTATGTACCGCGATTCTAGTATTTAATTATCTGTGGCGAGGCCAAGGAACTAGATTGACGTGTCAACCTACTCGGTACTTGAAAATCGATAGTTTATAGATCATTCACTGGCGCATTGCAATCGTGACGTATGGATAAAATTGGACGTAACTACGGCACCTATGTTTTTTTCGGCTGGCTGAGAACGCAAATCGAGCGAAATATCGCAATGGGGCAACGCCATCTTTTGGCACATTATAGTTAACTAGTGGATTGCAAAACGTTTTCCGTTTCCGAGAACCATTAACTGTAATAATTGTTTTAAAGACATATTGGTTAATTGTCATAATTAAGTCAATTTTGTTTGTGGTTAAATAAACTTATTATTATTTATTATTATTATTATTTACATTTATTATAAATGAAAGATTACACCATGACCTGAAGATATAAACAGTAAGAGAAGAAATAAAAGAAAGTGCCTTAATATACAAAAAGAGATTAAGTGTGCATTCAAATCAAATGGTGGTGGGTCTTATGGAAAACACATTTACATTTGAAAGACTCAAAAGGAAAGTACCCAAAGACCTTATGGATAATTAAAATTGGGATGAGACACTGGTCTCGGTCCTTGCATACCCTGGATAACCTGCCGATGAAGATACAAAAATATTGCTGAATGTCAGAGACAGACAGATTGCAATAAAAAATGGAGATAAAACAAAAAAAAACAAAATGTGAGAGAAATAAGCATGTTTTACATAGACACTTTTGATTATTAATGAATTGGTACTTCAAACAGTTGAAAAACATGGGGAGAAGTTATAATAAATGACAGTTTCTGCAATAGTTTTTGCCGGAGAGTACATTTAAAGATACAACACCTTTTATACTTTTATATTCCGTCATTTGATAGCAGCAAATGGGAACTATATTATATGCTTACTTGATGTTGGAAGAATGAGTTCCGTACCAGACAAATGTCTTTCCAAGTGCGCAGGCCTTTTAGCTCACAACAAAGCAAGACCTCGTCTGTGAAGTTAAGGTCAGCATCCACCGGCATCACAATAAATGGTAACACCACCTGGTGATAAAAGGAAACTATTTTATCTATGTGAAAAGTGATTCTTAAGAACTTTCAACTCAAAAATTTAATGGACTACATAATTTGTTCAACCAAACTGAAGAAATAGGTACCTAATAAAATTATTAATATCAAAAAAGGTGTCTATGAAAAATGTGCAGAAAAATTGATCTAAACTAGTATGTGGCATACACTAATATGAGCAAACATATTGCCCATTTTATTTGTTTGTAAATTCTCAATTTAACTTACTCCTCAACCAACTGATGTCATCTACTAGTTACTGGGCTAGCTAATAATAAAGACTCTTACAATACAATATCAAACATCATTAGATTTCAGTTCATAATTTTTGAGTTTTAAATAATTGTAATGATTATTGTAACTTAATAAAGGAAATTACAAAAAAATCTTTGTCTAACTGTGAATCTGTTTTTTTTATGTTATAAAAATTAAATAGAATTAAAAAAGTAATAGTTTTAAAAAAAAGTTTTTATGTTTAAGTTCAACAAAACAATATCTTAAGTAATATTACTTTGAATGGGATATTGAACTAGTCGCCAAGCAGAATTAGGAATGTTACTAAAAAACTTAATGAATAAAAAAGAGTTGACACTAACATTGCTCTATACATTTAGAACATACTTGAGAGCCTAATGCAAATTTTATAGTTTTTACTACAATTTTAGGTTGGAAAACCAGATGTGAATGATTAAAAAAAAAAAGAACAGATCGAGACTCATATCTATCTATACAGTTTTCTCTTGTTTTAACTTTGTACATTCATTCAGTTTGAAAGTATTCTTATCAACCTGTATGTATCAGTTCTGCATCCAAATACCCACCACTGATAAGTGATAACACTATCATATTCCAGATAAAAGTCATTTTAAACCACACACTGTGTGTAATGGGCTTCATTTAACTACCTATTATAACTCATAGATATTTATAATTATAATTAAAGTGATTTACAATCTACTTCTTTAAAGATAATTGAAACATAGTCACACATGTGTTTTTAAATTAAATAAAGCAATTAAAGCAAGCAATATTGAAAGAGTTATCTGCATCACCCATATGACTAAAACAAAAAAAAACAAAGACACTCAAGTGAAACAAAGAGTGCAAAATGCAACTCACTTTAAGCTTTAAGATACTAACACATTTGAGTTTATTATTACAAGCCTAAATGAACTTGAAACAAACCTATATGGATACCTATAATATAGTTATTGTGTAGATCTGAAAAAAAATCCATTTAGTGAACTATTAACCTTATGGTCTCAGAAAACACAATAGATGGAAACAGTATTTCATAATTTATAGCATATCATACCTATTCGACGCAATTATATTATATTACCTAGTATTGCTTTCTCCATCACGTTTATGAACAGGTAGTGATAAAGTCAAAATTGTGGTATTTTTATCTTTTCTTTAATATTCGCCCAGAGAGTTACATTATAAGGATAAGACTCAAATAAATCGTTTCCTCGTATAGTAAGTACAAAGAAAGGATGAAACTACGCCTTCAAGAGGTCTGTGTCATGCAAAAAAATGCGCACCTGTATCGAAATGAAAAGCACTGGTGATGAGCAACTTCCTAACAACACTAAACATTTATATAGAAACGATATAGCATGCACTATGATTACAATAAAATCAGTCTATCAACGGTTTCAACTCGATATTTAGATTAAAACAAAGAAAATATTGAAGATTTTAGTTATTTGGCATTCACGAAGAAAATGGCGTCATATCATTAATCATGGAATAAGGTACAATTTCGTCATTTATAAGCACACTTCACAAACACTTGAAAACAGCACAGAAAACAATAACATGCAAAAATTAATAACTTCCTTCGTAAAATTACTCACTTTGAATATGAACTCCAAAGAAAATCATCCAAAAACTTAAATGACTGATGACAAGGCACTCCACTCACCGTTTGCAAGATCCAGACCACAGATCCCGACTAAGTGTCACGTGATCATCAATGTTACCCACTGCCACAAATTAATTAGACTTATGTCTAATGCCACTGTTTAGTCTGTACTCAGTTTACAAAAAAAAGCGTTATACACTTTTGGCGGGATTTTAGCAGTGACGGACGTCAGTATTATTTCTTTGTTTTGCAAATTAGTTTGTCGTCAGTCGTGATTAATATTGTGTGAATGTGGTGGATTTTGCATAATAGTGATCTATAAGTGATGAACAGTATGTGGAAACAGTGAAATAAGATGAAATGGGGCGTTCATCGGGAGGTGTCATTTTACTATACTACTTCACACAGAGCTTCAAATTAAGCTTCAACTGTGAAGGGTTGCTGTCAAAAGTTCCGGTAAACCATCGAAACGCATCTCACCAATGCATTTCGATGCACTTATTTAATAACTTCAGAAGAAGAAAAATACTACTAAATTGGCTGTATGAACTTAGCTTCCTCCGCCTTCCCCATTGGGGTAAATTAAAAAAAAACATTGGAGCTTTTGGTGACGTTTTGGCCTAATATAGCAGTGATGGACGTCAGTTTTATTTCTTTGTTTTGCAAATTACTTTATCGTGATTAATATCATGTGAATGTGGTAGATTTTGCTTAATAGTGATTCATTATTGATGAATACAACCTCCCACAAAGTGTCCTATTAAGGTTCAACTGTGAAGAGTTGCTGCCAAAAGTTCCGGTAAAGCATGTAAATGCATCTCACCAATGCATTTCGATGTAATTAACTTCAGAAGAAAGTTCAGAAAGAAGAAAGAAAGAAGCGCGTACTCATCTGCCTGCTACGCTGATGATACGGCTTCTTTTACATCTTCCTCAGATACGGATTTAATTATCTCACGGCTGCAACTATCCCTTGAGTCACTTCACGAATATTTCTGTGCTTGGAAATTAAAACTTAACGAGAGCAAAACTGAAGCTAAATTATTTAGCAGAATGCGGAGTTTACCCGCAAGGACCCTCAAATTTACCGGCTGTAGCATCACTTGGAAGACATCCGTTAAATACCTAGGAGAAGTCATGGACAGAAAACTTAACTGGTCCTCTCACGTCAGTAATTTTGAAAAAATAATAATAATACAATTCGATGTAATGTAATTAACTTCAGAAGAAGAAAAATACAACTGAATTGGCTGTATGGATTTATGTTCCTAAGCTCCCCAATGGGACAGGCAAAAAAAGCTATGTCCATACAGCCAATTCCATTATATTTTTCTTCTTCTGAAGTTAATTACATCGAAATGCATTGGTGATATGCATTTTGATGCTTTACCAGAACTTTTGGCAGTAACTCTTCACAGTTGAACCTTAATAGGACGCTCTGTGGGAAGTTATATTATATAGTAAAACAACATCCTCCCGATGAACGCCCCATTTCATCTTATTTCACATTTTCCACATACTGTTCATCACTAATGGATCACTATTACAAAAAATCCACCACATTCACACAATATTAATCACGATAAACTAATTTGCAAAACAAACAAAAAAAACTGACGTCCGTCACTGTTAAAATCCCGCCAAAAGCTCTAAATACATCATAGACATTTTTTTTTTCGTTTATTTACTGCTCAGAACAATAATTCTTCTGAGATTTACTGCCAATTTTGATGTGTATACATAGACATTGCAAGTGCTTTAAGGTATGTACAGGGTATGTACACCTTCTCTCTGCAAACTATTTAACATGTAATGCCTGCCCTACATTATCGCCGATGATCATGAGATCGGAGATGGACTTCTCAATACAACTAGTATAGTCTCAGTAAAGTATTATATTATTTGTGCCTCAACGCGATCAATAGGGTACTTCCATGAATTTTTTTTTCAGTCTATTTTAAAGATATATGGCCTACTTAAACAAAGCAAGGAAAATAAATAAAATATGCATAAATTAATTAAATAGAGCGTTTTAAAGTTCCTACTTTAGACTTTACCGCCAAAACGCGGAATGACTTCACTAGTTCAAAATTACGCCTTATTAATCTGTGATAGAAATGTCACTGTCGTATTGACAGGGTCACGTCACACTGACAGATAGATAACTTCAATATCCAAAAGCGAAATTATGGTTGAACTGTGTCGCGTTACTTGCAAAAGTTCCAGTAAAGAATCGAAATGCATCTTACCGATGCATTATAAAGTAAAAAACTTCAGAAAATGAAAAACATGCGTTGACTGTATGCACTTAGTTTCTTTTGCCTTATCTGAAAGAGGTAAATGTTTCCTAAAAAAATAAAAGTTACGTCATGTGTTAAGCGTGGCTTTGATTGGTGTTTCGTTGCAACGTTCCGTTTCACAAAATTAAAAGTTGAATATTTTGGAAACTATCAAAATTTTTTTAGTAAATCTTTCACGATAACACTTTTCTAATGCTCTATTTTTTAAATATTGACACAATTTCTTATAATAAATTTTATGCAAGTACCCTATTCAATTCACGGGTCGCAGGCGATCATAGACGGTGATCGGCGAGTACAGCCGTGTATGCCCTCTACACTATCGTGCTCGCGTATAATCGTCTGTACTCGGCGATAATGTAGTGGAGCCATTAGTCTAGGAGTTTTTGGCGGGAATCAATGATGGCGGTTTGGCCATTTATTTTCATGTAGATAAAAAATTGTTCAGGGTATTCCCCGAAACGAACGACTTATATTCAAAACGGGTGACCGTGTCAAAATCAAATTGTACCTAAATTACACACATATGTTCATTCGCATGAACATTGATTTTTTTTATAAATGCACGCTTATTTGCGATTTGGCTTATTCAAATAACTTGTCACTGAAGTAGCCTACAGGCGACCAGTCGTTTTTTCGTCGCCGATTCTCGTTCTGAGAGCCTAAATGGCGAAAAATCGTCCACGTTGGCAACACTGCTCTTGACAAGGTGTACAATTTTTTTTTTTGACCAAAATGGAGAGGGCTTTTGGCGGAATTTTAGCAGTGACGGACGTCAGTTTTATTTCTTTGTTTTACAAATTAGTTTATCGTGATTAATATTGTGTGAATGTGGTGGATTTTGCATAATAGTGATCCTTTAGTGATGAACAGTGTGTGGAAACAGTGAAATAAGATGAATGGGGCGTTCATCGGGAGGTTGTCGTTGTACTGTACAACTTCGCACAGAGCGTCCTATTAAGGTTTAAATGTGAAGAGTTGCTGCCAAAAGTTAAAGGTTCGAAATGCATCTCACCAATGCATTTCGATGTAAATTACTTCAGAAGAAGATACAACTGAATTGGATGTATGGACTTAGCTTTCTTTGCCTTCCCCATTGGGGTAAATAAAAAAAAAACAAGAGAGACATTTTTTAGGTTAGGACCTATGACAATACACTACACATATCGGAATTTGTGGAATTGAAATACTATTTTGTGAAAGAAATACTAATTCAACTAACAATTTAAAAATAAAATCGTGTGCAAAAAATTGCACTTGTATAATTTTTCACTATGCCAACAATATCAGTAAAGCGCGATGCGCTATTTACTGCACTAGGAAGAAAGTATAGTAAGTAATGTAAAGTATTTTGTTTCTAATCATTTTGGAGACTTATATTTCTGGATTCCGTCATGTAGACTCTCTGCCCTTATTGTATGAAACCTAGAGAAGACGTAGAAGGTTAGTTGTCCCCCTCGGTTTCACCCGCGGTGATTTTGGAGTTCCCGTGGGAATTCCGGGATAAATGTATTCAATGTCACTCAGAACTACCGTAACTTCCTTTAAGTGAAGGAATTTTCAAAATCGGTACAATAGATCCAGAGATTACCCCCTAAAACGTCATAAATTCACAATTATCTATGTTCATTCCACCATAAGCAACATCTTTGCTGTCACAAAAATAAGATTTTTCACATTAGTAACTTACGTACCTATCGTCAAGTAACTATAAATTCACATTATTATTTTGTCCACATGTCACAGTATCAATCACACTTTTTCTATATCATCAAAAAGCTGTCAAGTGTATAGGTACTATAAAAAAACATTTTCTGATAGCAAATCCAAATAAATTTTACTTATTTCAGCTGATGAGGAATTTCAACATTTATGCTTTGAATTTGGCTTGGAATTGGATGAAGTTGTGAGTAGCTTTCCTATATAGTTATTTCATAGTAGTTTTAGACAGTAATTATAATATTAGTTAATATTAAATTAATAATTATTATTTATTTTAATATTTATTTTGTAGACAACAGAGAAACAAATGCTTATGAAGGAACAAGGAGGCCAAGCTGGTGCTGGGGTGTCTGAAGAGATACTTTATAGAATAGATATTCCTGCCAATAGATATGATCTTCTTTGTATGGAAGGATTAGTTGATGGCCTACTTGTGTTCCAGGGAAAGTAGGTTATAATTTTTTTTATTGTTAACTGACAAATCATGATCATTCCACACCTTCAAATTCTATTCAGGTAAACTTATTAGCTTAGTTAATTGCAAGTGGTAAGGACTGACTGTAACATTAAGTATACAATAAGGGAGACAGATATCCTTACTATTATAAATGTGAAAGTGAGTTTGTTTGTTATGCCTGATAATCATGAAATTGGGCATATACATTGTCAGGGGTACAAAGAAGAACATAGGATACTTTTTGTCCTGGGATTCGCACAAGAACTCCAATATTAACACAGATGAAGTTTCATTAAATTTGCATACTACAAGTGATCATGTGTTCAAAAAAGGATATAGGTTATTTTATCCTGGAATTCCTGCAAGATCTCCGAAATTAACGTGAGTGAAACTGTGGGGAGTCATTAGTCTATTACAAATAAGTAGAAAAATCGTATTATGAGATGGATCCTCAACTGGCAAAAATTTGACACTACAAACCATAGTGTTGAAAATCAGTAATTTCACTAATAAGCTTTTTATATAAAAATCTTGTGTCACAGTGTTATCAAACTTCTCCAAAATGCCTTGACTGATTTTTATGAAATTTTATGTGTATATTTGGTAGGTCTGAAAATAGGTCTTAGGCTATTGTTTACACCCCTAGATGATAAGGGTAGCCCTCCGAAATTTTTTATTTTTATTTTTTGAACAATACTTTACTTTGGAGTTCTTGTGGGAATTCCGAAACTCCCGCGGGTGAAACCGCTGTGCACATCTAGTAACATATAATCGATTTTTCAGAAAAGCTCCCCCAGATTTCAAACTAAGGAAATATGAAGACTGCCATTCATTGCATTTAACATCAGCAACTGCTCAAATTAGACCTTATGCAGTGGCCGCTGTGCTCAGAGGCATCACTTTCACTAAGGAGTCCTATGACAGCTTCATTGACCTACAGGTGTGGGGAGTTGCTTTAAAAATTAAATAAAAAGAACGTTAACATCAAAATAATAATGCTCACATTTTGGCCCTTATTCACTATCACATAACATTATGATAACTTACCCAAAGAAATTATACTTACTTCAAAAGAACACAAAAAAAATGCCAATGAGTCTTATGATATACATGATTAGTAATTTGTGGTTTGGAGAATCTATTATCGGTAACACCTACTATAGAAAACTAAGGAACGTCATCATGTCACATGGTTGGTCACCAAAAATTGTACTTTTGATTTGATAATTTTATGTGACCACATGACACATGACATGACAATAAATGTTCCTTATGTTTTCTATAGCATTAATACTCGTAGATTGTCAACTTAGCGAACGGTACTAACCTGTAGAAGCCTGCATGTATTTAATAAAGCTGGGTCCACATTTGTAGCATTTCTGTGTATTGTATCTCCGTGGTGTGACCTCATCGCGTATCCTGATCGCTAGTTTGGACACAAAATGATACCCGTTAATGATACACGCCGTATCTGATACAGCCCGATCCGTACTAAACACGTATCTTGATACACCTCGTATCCGATACGCGTATCACGATCGGTGGTATGGACGTATTTTGATACTGTATCGGTGATACACCGCGAACCTTCCTGTGTCGGTTTTTTGGCGGTAGTCAAAGAGGATACAGGTCGTATCGAACAAGTTTGGACGTGTGAATGCATTTGATACGCGATCATTTACTAGAACCTAACATGATACAGCATTTACTAAGTTTTTTTTTTCCTGAATGATATACCCAAGGAGGTAAATCATTATAATACAATCTAGCCAATCTACTAATGACTAATAAGTATTTTAAATTTGACCTAAACTTCTAAACAAGACTAAACTAAGAATGTGTCCAATAACACTTTTCTTATTATCTCTATTAAGGGGAAGACACTTTGTTCTTGTGTTCTTTGGATTATTTAGTAAATATGGACGCGTTTTTTTTCGAAATACGCCTTAATGATACCATATGGACAAAATCTACTCGATACGATACGACTGATCGTGATACGCCAAGGTGCTACAAATGTGGACGCAGCTATACAATACCTACAATTCAATGTTAATATTTGGAAAGAGTCCTTTCATTTCTAATGAGTGTAGTAATGTAATTTTGATTATAAATTGTATTAACACTTATACCTTTAATTATGTTGCAAACAAAGAGAAGAGTTTTTTAATATATTATATTATGTATAGATGCATATTATGATCACAGGACAAGCTCCATCAAAATGTCTGTAGAAAGAGGGCGCTGGTCGCTATCGGAACCCATGACTTGGACCGCGTACAGGGTCCGTTCGTGTACGACGCTCTGCCGCCCGGCGACATCAAGTTCAAAGCCCTAAACCAGACTAAAGCGATGACCGCCCCTGAGCTAATGGAACTCTATTCGGTAGATTCAAACAATTATATTCAAATATATGCCGCATTGGGCAGCCTCTTGTTAATGCTATAATAATATTATTATACACAGGCATTGGACATAGTAGGCATGGATGCAGTAGAAACTGTACCCAGATGTACTATTATATTACTTAAAAAAAAATAATGAAAATAATAAAAAAATAGATCAAACTCAAAATCCAAAGAAACGAGTTCGATTTATTAATCAGGGCTACGAAAGTCGAAATGCGATGGTACATGTTATTAATATTTTTAATCTCATCATTAGCCATAACACCCAGCATTTTCATTTAATGTTTTCCAAATGATATACATATTTTTATTTGTGAGGTTGTAGGGTGTAATTTGTGGAGCTACTGAACCGATTTTGAAAATTCTTTTACCAATGCTACAGTCTTCTTGAGTGTCATAGGTCAGTACTTCTTATCCCGGAATTCCCGTGGAAACTCCGAAATTACCGCGGGTGAAACCGCGGGGGAAGAGCTATGTTAGATAATTTCAGTTATTGATTGTACATTTTATTGCTACAGAAAAAACATTCATTCGTCACAAAAAAGACATTTGATGCAGTTTTTTTATGTATGAAATGTAAATAATAATAATGTCTAAACAAGCTGGGGTTGTAACAAAGACTTTGCATTCCACAGAGTCATGCACAATTAAAACAATATCTGCCCATAATTCGAGACAGTCCAGTCTATCCAGTGATCAAAGACAAGAATGGGGTGGTTTTGTCTATGCCTCCCATCATCAACGGTGACCATTCCAAAATCACGCTCGACACTAAAAACGTGTTCATTGAATGCACAGCTACGGATCTAACCAAGGTAAAGTATTGTTTTAACTAAAGAATTTACAGGAGTATTTACGTAATCTTAATAAGCAAGTATTGGCACCTTCTCAACATGATTTTTTTGTTGGTCTTATATTTTGACCAGACCAACAAAGTACTTATATGTATACTTACGTTGCACGTTGGGGTTCAAAATAATAGACCTTTAACCTACCGATAGTACAGTGGGCCACATAGACAAGTATACCACCTTGTGAAATGTATACTGTTTGTAAACCGTCTTTATGACGTTTTAAGTTGCCGTTTTTGCAGCTCCAATATTCGTTTTTCGCTTGTATTGGAATTTGGAGCTTGGAGCTGCAAAAACGGCAACTCACAACGTCATACAGAAGTTTTACAAAAAGTATAAATTTCATAAGTTGGTAGACTTGTCTATGTGGCCCACTATACCTTTGATCAACAATGATCGAAGGATAGAACAGAGAGTATGGTATAATATACTATTATCTGTTATCTCTGTATATACTATCCGCAGGTTAATTAATGACTAGTAGACGATGCCACTATGTAATTAAATTCGACTTTTGCACAGATTACATTAAATGAATACTACATAAATATTAGTACGTCAGCACTTTTGTACAGTAATATTTTATAGGGATATAAATACGGTAGGTACGTATACTTCAGTCGGCCAATAAATGTGAAGCCAAACGGTTTTTTGTATTGTGCGGACAGAAGCAGAACACGATATCTATACTAATATGATAAAGCTGAAAAGATTATTTGTTTGTTTGGTTGAACGCGCTAATTTCAGGAACTAATGGTTCGAATGAAAAAAGCCTTTTTGTGTTAGATAATCCATTCATCGAGGTAGACTTTAGGCTATATAAATCACAATACGACCGATAGGTGCGGAGCATCAATGAAAAATGTAGTAAAAACGAGAAACTATATTCCAGCTGTGGAATATACCTACTCGAGTAGGTTTTTTTCACAAATAAACACGGGTGAAACCGCGGATGGTTGGTACATGATGCGTGGTGCGTGCACGTTACAGGCGACAGTGGTGCTCGATACACTGGTGTGTATGTTCTCGCAATACTGCAGCGTGCCGCACGAGGCGCAGCAGTGCAAGGTGTTCGCGCCCGACGGCACGTACCGGCTGTACCCCGAGCTCGAGCACAGGGAGCAGGTGATCAGCGTCGACGACGCGAACAGCTACATCGGCATTAGGTGAGCACTGAGCTATACGCTTACATTACAAAAAAGTGTGCAAATTAGTCTTAAGTGCATGTCAAACCATAATTATTGTGTATTGTCCTATTAATGTTAAATACCTGTTAATGTTGGAATAAAGAAAATCAATAAAGAGCAAAAATTCGTGTGACGTAATTTATGCTAATGGAGGCCAAACACCATCCGGGATATTGTTCAATCGGCACGACGCTACAGATTGGATCGGTTAGAACTGACGTGGACGTGGACGTGGATTGGCATGACAGTTCTGGACATAAAAGCATATGGTCGGACCTCAACATCCATATTGGATCATTTCCACTAAAACTACTTTTTAACACTAAAATACACTAAATATTTTAGTATTTTAAAGTTAAAAAGTAGTTTGGTCTGATGTAGCAATGATAGCTCAGTGGTTAGTGCGTTGGGATTAAACACCCGCAAGGTGTAGGTTCAAATCCTAACAATGAGCTTGAGCTTTCGGTGAAGGAAAACATCGTGAGGAAACCATAACATGGTGGTAGGGCGCTCTCTAGCACCCGGCTGGCTAGCTACCACCTTCAAGTTGCAAATCTGTCGCCAAGCACCTAGCGGTATGTTCCGGCAGCAGCCCCACTTGAAAGCCAGTCCCCATCCCTATTCCAGGTCGGCAACGCACCTGCATGCCTTCTGGTGTTGCAGATGTCTATGGGCGGCGGTAATCACTTACCATCAGGTGTACCACTTGCCCGTTTGCCCCCAATGACAAAAAAATAATAATAATAAGCTAGCGAGCACGCTCTGGCTCTCGGCAGCGAGTCGGCGGAGGGTGTGGCGGCGCTGCTGTCGCGCATGGGGCTGCCGGCGGGCGCGGGCGAGGGCGCGCGGCTGCGCGTGCGCGTGCGCGTGCCGCCCACCAGGCACGACGTCATGCACGCCTGCGACCTTTACGAGGACATCGCCATCGCTTACGGGTATATTTATTTATTTACCAGCTGTTCCCCGCGATTTTACCCGCGTTAGTTTCAGAGATATCCGCGGGTATTCCGAGATAATATCCGCGGATATATTTTTTTCTGTACCTACCCTTGACAATGTGTAGGTAGTATGCAAAATTTAATGTTGTTTCTTCCACGTTAATTTCGAAGTTATTCTGAGATAAAAAGTAGCCTATGTCCTTCTCTTGTACTTCTGACAACTTGTATGCAAAATTTCGTGGTGATCGGTTGAATCGTCGTGAAAGCGTAACAAACAAACTAACTTTCGCATTTATGATTTAAGAAGTAAGGATAAGAATTTACTAGCTAACTCATCCCGGTAGTTTTTTGCCCGCTTGAGTTTCGGGATTGTCGCGGTAAATCCGGGATAAAAAGTACCAATGTCAATTTCCGTACGCCTGACAGCGTGTATGCAAAATTTCACGATGATCGGTCGAGTTCACACCTTAAAAACAAATTTTTTTCTTTTTTTTTTTTCTTGTATGATATACCCAAGGAGGTAAATCATTATAATACAATCTAGCCAATCTAGTTATGACTAATAAGTATTTTAAATTTGACCTAAACTTCTAAACAAGACTATACTAAGAATGTGTCCAATAACACTTTTCTTATTGTCTCTATTAAGGGGAAGACACTTTGTTCTTGTGTTCTTTGGATACAGTACTCACAGCACTAAATACACTATCATTATACACTACACTAACTCAAAAGGTTTGGTCCTTTTTAGTCTTCGTTTTATATTTGTGTTGTCGAGGAGCTGGATGGCCTCGACGTTCACATGGTGACGAAGTCTGTGTTGGTGAGCTTCGGCATATTTTTTGATAGTATCGTTAACAGATTCCACTCCGAGGTCCCGATGGAGGTCTTCGTTTCTTATGTACCAAGGCGCGTTTACAACACCTCTGAGTACTTTGTTCTGAAAACGTTGTATCATTTGCACGTTGCTCTGTTTGGTACAGCCCCACAGCTGAATACCGTAAGTCCATATCGGTCTTAGGACTTGTTTGTACAGCAGTAGTTTGTTGTGCACTGATAACGCCGAGTGTCTCCCAAGCAGCCAATGCATCTTCCTGTAGCGAAGTTCCAGTTCATCGCGTTTCTTTTTGACGTGAGCTCTCCGTTAAAAACAAATAAACTCACATTCGTATTTATAATTATGCCAGCTGTTCCCGGCAGTTTTATCCGCGTTAATTTCAGAGATCCCGGTGGAATTCCGGGATAAAAGTGGGTTCTGACATCCTACTCTACAGAAAAGTCTGTACCCCTAACAACGTGTAAGTATGCAAAATTAAATGCAGTTTCACCCGGGTTAATCTTGCGAGTTCCCGCGGGAAATCCAGGATAAAAGGTACCCATGTCCGTTCTCTGTACGTCTGTTGTAGGTTTTACGTCCTACTTACAAACAAACTTACATATTTATAATAGTAAGGATTATTATTATTATTCATTTATTTACATACATATACTATACTTATCTTAAATTTAGGCTATTTACAATATAAATTTATAAAATAATATTATATTATAAAAAACCTAAACCTACTGTGCCACCGACAGCGGAGCAGAACTCAAGCTACCGGTATTATGGTCACAGAGACAGGAACCTCCGTACAAGGGTTGTCGTGTCGAGGATTACCGCCTTCTCCATTTGGCCCTTGAGTCACCTAGGGAGAGTCTAGTAAGGATTATTATGATGATGATGATGAGTATGTCACACCAGCTACAACCGCATCGAGCGGCGGCCGCTGCGCGTGGCGGCGCTGGGCGGGCAGGTGCCGCTCAACAAGCTCACGGAGCAGCTGCGCGGCGAGTGCGCGCACGCCGGCTACACCGAGGCGCTCACGTTCACACTTGTTAGTAATAGCTGTCCACCCGCGGTAATTTCGGAGTTCCCGCGGGAATAGGATATTTGTAATTTTTTTTATTTTTAGTCCGTTCTGCAAAATGAAAAAAAATATGAGACGTATTTTTTTCTTTTTTAACGTAAACAAATATAACGGAGATACGGTGTCGTGTGACGTCACAAGCAGGTACAGTTTTTACCTGCATTATGACGTTACGAGCCCCCACTCCTAAACTTTGATGCGCTTTATCCAAGTGTATTGTCATTAATTTGATAAAGAAAAATATACGTGTCTATTATTTTTTATTATCTAACTGACGGACTAATTAGAATTTTGATTTTCAAAAGTCGTCAACATCCCTATTTCTAAAACGAGAGGAACATCTACCTACTAGTAAACTATTCGACAGTGTTCCCGGGAAGATATCTCGACGAAACTGGGCTTGAAGATCGACGAGGTGCCGGCGGCGCACATCAGCAACCCGAAGACGCTGGAGTTCCAAGTGGCGCGCACAGCGCTGCTGCCGGGCCTGCTGCGGACCCTCGCCTCCAACAAGAGGATGCCGCTGCCGCTGAAGCTGTTCGAGATCAGCGACGTCGTGCTCCTGGACAATAATTGCGGTGAGATGTGGTATTCACTCGGTTAATCCTTTCACAGCGGCCTTCCATGTGATATCACGATCCACGAACGACGTGCTCTTGGCGCCAAACACGTAATATTCCGTTACTAACGAACCACTGCACTGTTATGTATCAGAGAGCGGCGCGCGCAACGAGCGGCGCGTGTGCGCGGTGCAGTGCGGGCGCGCCGCCGGCTTCCAGCTGGTGCACGGGCTGCTCGACCGCCTGATGGCGCTGCTGCGCCAGCCCTGGAGCCCGAGCGGCGGCTACTGCCTGCGCCAGTGTGAAGGTACACTACCACACTAATGCCCTCTAGGGACTTTCTTAGAAGATACGTATGATCAAAGAATAGAGGTTATAACGACATTCCGCCTCCTACCAATTTCATGCCTCTTTACACCTCGCGAAAATGACCTAGGTAAAAACTTGAGAAAAGTTTGACACATCATGTAGAATCTACATGTGACATTATAACTCACTGAAAGCTGTCAACCTTACGATACGCACGAACGGACAACACGTGTACGTACAAGCCGGCCATCTTTACCTGTTGGTAAGTACTTGAATCAGTTCATTTGTATGGAGTGCCACCGGTGCACCAGGCTGGTATGGAGTCCAATAATAATAAATCGTCTTTTATGCAAATAAGATTAGGAGTTTTTTAACTTTAGGTTAATTCATTCATTATATGTATAATATATGTTCGGTCCACTGCGTGAAACCGAACACTGCTTTCGACAGCGATTTACGCGATCGAGCCGCTTTCCTACGGCCCGGTCGCGGCAGTCGATTCATGTCGGTCACGGGCGTCGGTATACTATCAATTAATCCATAACAAACGAATCGGCTCGCCAGCCGCGTCCCGTGCCGACCACAACATCTATCATAGACAATCACCCTGATATACAATAAACGAATAAATCAATATATCTAGTCGTATCAGTCACAGGTCACTGTGCCCCACACATTTTTGGTCCTTCGAGCTATTAATTGGGTACCAGTGACGGACTCTCGAGCTCGTGGAGTGTAGTGACAAACTGTGACATTATCAGTGAATTTTTTGTGGACATTAGTGAATAGTGGAACATCGGATTATTTGGGATCAACAAGGATTATCAGCAGCTGTCCACAATATTAAGAAGCATATCATATTATCAAGCATATTATCAAGCATTGCAGTGAGCAGCATATCAAGGGGTATATCGGGGATTATCAAGCGTTGCAGTGAGCAGCATATCAAGGGGATATAGGGGATCAAGAGCATATCATTGTATCAGGAGTATATCGGGGTATCGGGGTATATCAGCCTATCAAGAGTTCATATCTGTGTTAGGAATATAATCATGAGTCTCAACATAGAGTATCTGTACGAGTCTCAAGCTGAGCTCTATGCAGCCATGGAAAAGCTGCAGAGCAACATGCAAAAAGATGGAAGGGAACGTAAGTCCACCCCTAACTATTTTTCACGCAAACTAGAGACTTTAGAATCGTATTGGGGAGAATATCAGGGTAATCATAACTAAATTTTAAAGGCTGAAGACAAAGAACAGCCGTATTTTCAAGGAAAATACTATGAAAAAACGGAGAAGCTGTATCGCAAAATTAAAACATACATCATGGATAACTCGGCAACAGAGCCGAGTGCGTATTCAAAAGGAGCAATCGCAAGTACGAGTAAACAATATCAAAAAGGGAAATTATCAGTGGAAGAATCAGGCCACGCTTATCAGGAAGAGGGGAACGTATCAAGCGAAGAGATAGGTGCGAAGAATAATTATGAAAAACAAGAATCGGTAAAGGAAAAATCACAAGGGTCATTCAGCAAGTTGGATGACATGTTACATGTTCAAACTATAAATTTTACAGCCTTTATGCGAACCGTTAATGGTATCAAAATCGAAAATATCTCCGAGAAATGGGAATTTGAAGATGTACTTTCGCAATTGCAAACTAGATGGGAAACTATAGATTCACAGCATTGGAAAATTTATGCCGAACTAGAGGGCGACAACGAAGAGTATGAAAGGGCATTCACAGATCATGAAAATGTGTATATTCATTTGAAAAAAGCTATCAACACTAAACTATGGTCCGTAGCGCATCGAGAAAAATCCACACCCAAAGTGGACATCCCTATCTTCACCGGTAACTATCATCAATGGACCTCATTCAAAGACTTATTCAACAGGGCACATTCGAAAAATGCATGACGTCACCCTAGAAACATTAAACGCTATAAAAAACCTTGGAGTGGATATAGGTACGTGGGACCCAATACTTATTCACCTTTTGTCACAAAAATTAGATGGTGAATCATATACAGAGTACATAGAGTCATTGAAAAATTCTCGCGAATTACCAATTTTACAAGAATTTCTAGACTACTTGGAAAGCAAATTCACAACTTTAGAACAAGGACGCAGGACGCAGAACAATATTTATCAGAAGAGTAACAACTATCAAACTAATCAAAGTATGTACCACGGCCCTAGAAAGAACATGCAGTATTATAACAAGTATTCAAATTACAGTTGGAATAATAACTCGCCGAAGCCATTTATGCGATCCTTTTATGCAACGGCACCGTCATCGGCATGGAACAAAAGGTGTCCGTTATGCAATCATGAACATGCATTAGTTTATTGTAAAAACTTTTTAAGTATGACGAATGACGCAAAATTAAATATGATACAACAAAGGAATATATGCCAGAATTGCTTATATCCACATTATGATAAAATATGCACCTCACAAAAACGATGCCGCATTTGTTCGGAGAATCATCATACGGTGATACATGACGCCTGTAGGCAAAGGAAGCCACCAACAAAATTGGGTCACGAAGTTGCAAAACGTGTTACATTTAATAGAAGTAATCAAAATCAACATGATACAAATATGTCGCATGTATCGCAATACGAAACAATGGAAACTTTATTATCTACGGCGTTAGTTAATGTCGAGGCCGCAGATGGATCAATCATAAGGATGAGAGCCTTGATTGACCAAGGGTCGCAATTGTCTCTTATCACGGAGCATGGAGCACAAACATTAGGAATTAAAAGACGACAGAGTAAAGCGATCGTTTTTGGAGTAGGTGAGAGAGAAAGTAGCTGTAAAGGAACGCTTAATATCAAATGTAACTCAATTTACAATGAGTTTTCATTTAAGGCCGAAGTATATATCATGAACAACTTAATTAAAAATCTGCCCAACGTATCATTTGAAAAGCCATCATGGGAGTATATCAAGAATATTAATTTAGCTGATCCAGAATATCATATTAGCAGACCGGTAGATTTATTATTTGGAGCAGATATTTATGCACTTATCATGTTAGGAGGCATCATCAGGGGAGAAAATTTATCTCAACCACTTGCCCAGCAAACTCAACTGGGATGGGTTTTATGTGGAAATATGAAATCATTTCGTTGTAACGTGGTGTTATCAAACTTGAAAAATATACATAAATTTTGGGAGATAGAGGATATCAATGAAGCGTCAAACATATCAGAAGAAGATCAACATTGTATACAACATTATAATAAAACGACGAAGCGACGTGACGATGGGCGATATGAGGTCGAATTACCTTTCAAAGAAGAGGAGAAATATCAATTAGGGAGATCAAAAGAGCTAGCAATAGCTCAGTTTAAAAATTTGGAAAGAAAACTAGACAGAGACGTAGCGTTATCAACTGATTACAAAGCATTTATTAAGGAATATCAAGAACTAGGTCACATGGTCCCATCAAAAAATACGTATACGACAGAATGTTTCCTACCGCATCATGGAGTACATCGCACAGATTCGACTACAACTAAATTACGCGTAGTATTTAACGCGTCAGCAACGACGTCCTCAGGGATGAGTCTAAATTATGTAATGTATAAAGTGCCCAACCTACAGCAAGACTTACAGGCTCTAGTTCTAAAATGGAGGCAGTATAAATATGCATACACTGCGGACATTGAGAAGATGTACCGGCAGATCTATATCAGTGAACATCATCAAAATTATCAAAAAATCGTGTGGAGAGACTATCAACAGCAGCCTATTCAAGATTATCAACTGACGACAGTGACTTATGGTACGAAGGCAGCACCATTTTTGGCAATGATGACGTTGAAGAAACTAGCAACTGACGAAAGGAGCAGCTATCCTGAAACAGCGATATCAAAAAATTGGCTTTATGTAAAATCCAACGAAAACCCGGCAGACAGAGCTAGTCGAGGTACGGATATAACACAGTTAAAGGATCTCCAACTATGGTGGAAAGGCCCGAAATGGTTACAATCACTATCAATATCAGAAAAAGAAGACTAAATCAATTACTCGACAAATCATGTATTAAAAGTACATAGAAGCAATGTCGTAGAAACAGACAGTCATACTAATATTATAGCAACATTATTAGATAGACATAACTCGTTCATAAAAATTGTTCGTGTATTTGCATGGATACGACGAGCATTCAAATGTAAACAGAAACCTGCAAATACCTATCTCACATTACTGGAATTGAAGAATGCAAAGTTACAAATAATAAAGTATGTGCAATATGTTGTATTTGAAACGGACATTGAGCAATTAAGAAAACATAACAAAGTGGATAACAAAAGTAATTTATTGAATTTATATCCGTTTATCGACGAAAAAGGAATATTAAGAGTCGGAGGGAGATTAAGAAATGCACACATTCCGTATGAAATGAAACACCCCATTATTATCCCACATAATCATAAATTAACGCAACTTTTAATTGACGAGGCACATCAGTTAACTTATCACGGCGGACCCAGGCTCACGTTATCAAACTTAAGGCAAAAATATTGGATTATTGGAGGGAATAGAGCAACCAAAAAACGATTAAGGGAGTGTATTATCTGCAGAAAAAACAATCCAGAACTTAAATATCAACTCATGGGAGATCTACCAGAAGCTCGAATTAATCCAGCTCCACCTTTCTATCATACCGGAGTGGATTACACAGGATTTGTAGATATCAAAGCAAATAAAGGACGAGGAATAAAAACCACGAAAGGATATATAGCGGTTTTTATCTGTATGGTCACCAAGGCCGTACATCTGGAACTGGTGTCCGATTTGAGTAGTGAAGCATTTTTAGCAGCCCTTCGGAGGATGGCTGCCAGGAGAGGTGCTCCTCATCACATTTATAGCGATAATGGAACAAATTTTATCAAAGCTAACAGAATTATCAGCGAAGAATATCAGGAGTTAAAGAGAATTTTTAATGATAGCTTTTATCAACAAATATCATCACTGAATATCACTTGGCATTTTAATGCGCCGTCATGGCCCTCAGCAGGAGGTCTATGGGAGAGGTCAGTACGCAGCCTTAAATATCATTTAAGGAGGACCATTGGAGAGCAAAAATTGTCATTTGAAGAGTATTCCACGATTTTAGCACAAATAGAAGTACGAAGAATATAACTTATTTTACTCCTGACGATTGTATCACCGGCGAGTGCATTGTTTAACGTAACAAAATTTAATGAAGACCAATTCTTATACTTCGATTCTATAGCCAACTTACAACTTATTCGTGACGACTGGACTATGATTGTATACTATAATATGTCTCCATACTGGGAAGGTGCAACAGCTGTTAACAAATTCACGCAGTACTTAGAAAGAACATGTGATAAATTCCAGGAACAAACACGATGCCAGATGATTTTACTACAATTACGTCACGAACAGACTGAGCTACAATACTTTAATCAACTTTTGCTGAATCAGGAAGGTAACGGGATCTCGAGACAGCGACGGGGCATTATCAATGGAGTAGGTTACATTGCGAATACGTTGTTCGGCGTATTAGACGATCGTTTCGCAGAACAGTATAAAAAGGAGATAGAATTATTAAAGAACAATCAGAGATACCTAGAATCATTATGGAGAAATCAAACATCAGTAGTCGAAGGGGAATATAATTTATTAAAAAGAACGGAAGAAATGGTAGCAAGGCAACATAAAGCAATAAATAAACATTTAAACAGCTTAGATGAGTCAACTATTGAGAACGAGGCGCCAGAGCAAAAGGAAATCAACCAAAGCTTAGCTGAACTGTATAATCAAACAGCGACAATGAAGGAAAAGGTTCAGTCTTCAGAGATATCAATATCAGGACATGACATTCATCAATATGTGGTCAGTTACGTGATCATAGCTGCTGCAGCTGTCCTGGGAGCGAGCATTTGGTGGCGGAGGAGGAGGCGGGCGTTACGCATCCCTCCCCCCGCGCAGGCGGAGAACAGAGTCAGTAGTGAAGTGCGTGTGAGTGTAGTGAGTGCGCGAAACGAAAGTGAGATCAGTGCGGGCAGGAAAAGTCAATCGAGTGTAGAGTTAGTCGATCGGGCAACTTCGCCTAAACCAAAAAGGTGTAATTTTAAGGTCATTGATGAATCAAAACTATAGAGACTTTACGTGATCATTACGAATTTTTGTATGTTTTTTGTGCTTTTATGTCAATTGCTATAATCATTATCATTTCTGAGTATCATTTTAATTGTAATCATTTAATCTTATTTCATCTCTCATCTCGTGGTCGGGAGCATGTTCGGTCCACTGCGTGAAACCGAACACTGCTTTCGACAGCGATTTACGCGATCGAGCCGCTTTCCTACGGCCCGGTCGCGGCAGTCGATTCATGTCGGTCACGGGCGTCGGTATACTATCAATTAATCCATAACAAATGAATCGGCTCGCCAGCCGCGTCCCGTGCCGACCACAACATCTATCATAGACAATCACCCTGATATACAATAAACAAATAAATCAACATATCTAGCCGTATCAGTCACAGGTCACTGTGCCCCAAACAATATAACTGAAATTCCACGACTAAGGTAAAAAAACTTTTCTACAGAAAAAAGAGAACAAAATAGCATCTGCACTTACCTACTTAATACGTAACTTTTGTTTTGTTCTATTTTTCGGTTGCAATCAAAAACATGGCGATTGGCGGTTTTGCGATTACAATATGCACGTTTTGACACCTACAACACCTAGCAATCCACCAAAATAAACATACTTCAACAGTTGAAGCTGTCTAAACATGATTAATTAGTCACAAAATCGCTATGTTTCTGATTGAAACTGAAATATGATTGCGACAAAAGTTACATAATTTTATTGCCCTGCTGTTTTTATTACGGACTAGCCGTGCCCCGCGGTTTCACCCGCGGTAATTTCAGAGTTCCCGCGGGAATTCCGGGATAAAAAGTACCCTGTGTCCTTCTCTGTACCCCTAACAACGTGCATGCCAAGTTTCATCCAAATCCGTTCAGCTGTTTTTGCGTGATTGAGTAAACGTATGCGAGGATAAGTGCTCGAAAGCGCATTTTCATCCGACTTGCTTCAAATTTATCGTCACTGCTCAACTCCTATGTGTCTTAATGTTATGTTATATAGCCTATATAACCTGCCCAAGAGTATGGACTACAATCGTACCAAGTTTGGTTAAAATCCCTTCAATAATTTTTGACCCATGCATGCACATACAGACAGACAGACAAAAAATTTACTGATTGCATTTTTTGGCATCAGTATCGATCACCATTCATCCTCCAATATTAATTTTGAATATATATTCAATGTACAGAATTGACCTCTCTACAGTTTTATTATAGTATAGAAGAAGAAGATATAGATAACCTGTACCTTACAAAAAGGCTAATTCACAAAAATTCGTGACTTTTTGCGTTTATTTCGTCGCGCGCACCAAGAGCCATAACTTTCTTTTGCATCTTTTCACAATTTATTTTTCGAGACGGGTGAGAATGGGTGGTGATAACGGGTGAGATGACTAGATGACTAAATTTTAATTTTAAGTCTTGTAAATTGATAAAAAATACACGTATTTCCTTTTTTACATAATCTAAAAATATTGGCGATACATTGAGTTCCGTGTGACGTCACGCCTAGACATTTATTCTTAGTTTTAACGTCACGAGCTCCACTCCCAGGCTTTAAAATGCGTTTTACCTACATATATCTAAATTTTCTTTAATAATTTAAAAAAGCAAAAAATACGTGTCCTTTATTTTTTTATTGTCTGAACTGACGTACTAAATATAAAATTGGTTTTGTATACGCCGTCGCCCGTCATCATGCCCATTGTGATATTTTTATAAATTAGACTTTTTGCGAATGCATAATGACATACATACACCCTTTTTTTAATGAAAAATCCAATTTGTTTGCCATTTCAGATCCAACATACTTCCCAGGGCGGGCAGCGGAGGTGTTATGGTGCGGACAAGTCATAGGGAAGATAGGCGTGATCCATCCGACTGTGCTAGCGGCTTTTGACCTCACCAATCCATGTTCCGCCGTTGAAATCAATATAGAACCATTTGTATAAAATTGGTTACATAAAGCGATAAATAAACTATTTTTCTGTTCCAAATTGCTTTATCTGAGTCATATTCTGAGTCATCGTAAAATCAGTAAAAATGAGGGCATGCAAACATATTTACAATAAAAATTTTTGTAGCTGGTGGCAGCAGTTATACTCGCGTAAGTTCCTGTATTCTCGCAGGAACTCTTTTTAAATCGGCAAACTTCACGGGCGTACGCAGTAAACCCACCAAACTTCCATTATAATCGGATCAATTGTTTAGGAACACTAGAGGACAAACATTTCGGATTCATTTGTATCTAGCGACGTGCCTCGACTCCTCATAGGTGTAATATTATTTAAAAACAATGTAGTAATTAAAAAAAATATCCGGCCAAAATAGTTTTTCAACAACTTGATTACAAAATAACGACTTTCCTTACCATTTACAAATTGAGTCAGAAATTGGAACATGCAGATAAACCTTCCAGGGGCCGTATTTTTGAATCGCTCGAATTTCTTTCGCACACGGAATCGCGAATTCACGTGTGAATGCTCATAAATTTTTTAAGCATTCACTCAGTATGAGTAAATGATAGTGAAAATCAGAACAACTAACTTTGGGATAACTGGGATATGTATAACAGATGATATATATAACAGACGTCAGACAGCACCTTGTTTTATTATACTATTTAGAAACAAGTTGGGATAAGCTATCAGTCAGGTATGGCAGTGTTGTTTTCCGCCGTTTTCTGTTTTGTTAACCAACTTAATCGGCGCTTATTTGACAATCATAAAACCGCGTACTATTACAAAACCTGATAACCTACGTTTCCTATATTAAAAATAAACATTTTTCACAATGATAAATAAATTTTAATTCATGATATTACCCAATGATAAAACAAACGATAATTAGGTAGGTACCTATACAATTAATAATAATTTATTCGTAAAATAATATATTTTTCACAATATTTATTTACATAAAATCAACACAACAAAAAAATTTAAGTTTTTTTTGTTTTTACTTCTTTTGTTAAGGCACATTAAATTGTCAATGTCCACAAAAATTATCAAGGCGGATTTTATAATTATACTCCTAGAGTCTAGCTCGAGTATGAGCTGTAGAAAATAAAATACTAAGTAGCTTCTACTACCACAATAAGAATAACAACAAATACTCTTTAATTTATAACTGAATAAATACTGAAACATTAGTTGGTTACAGTGACCACAAACACAACCTAGAGACTAATTATTCATTTATCTTACAATAGTGAGGAGGATGTAAGATACTTGTAAATTCCCAATAAACCACAGCTTTGAATCAACCAAAAAGAGGAAGATTATGGTAACATGCCAAAGAAAAATCAAGACCAGCTGCATTCTGTTGCAGCATTTTGAGATCTTATACTAATATCACCATAACCTGATTGAGGTACCCTGTAGTGTGAATAGGTTTCAAATTACTAACAACTTTCTTCCTCTTTCCTGTTTATTCAAAGGGACACAATGTGTATAACAACAAAAGGGATGGACGTAAACTAGTTGCAAATAATTTTTCAATCAAGCAGTAATTGTATGTGAAACATTTTCTCTAACTCAGCTCTGTTAAAATTTGGTGCAATGATGAATGGACAAAGATAGAATGACAACTCTTTGAGATTGGGAGCACTAGTTTTGATGACCTTGGCAACTTGCATTGTAACATGTAAACATCTCGAGAGACTCAGGTAGGTCAAGTGTTGAAATATGTTATTGTTGGAGAAATAAGCAAGCAAAGCATTTTTCGAGAAATATCCATGACGCAATTTCAAAGAATGCAAATTTTTCAATCTATACAAATGCTGTAAACTAGAATCAAACAATGTTTTACATGTCATAATATGCAGCACTTGTAGAGCCTTGCAGTTTGATATATGGTAAATTATATCATTATTTAATGTATCGCCATAAATATGCAATGCCCTTAATGTCATCTGTTTGGTTCTTAATAATGACTCTAAGAAATCTGCTGGAATATTTTTCATCTTCTCCATGTTAATACTCACCAATTTAGTGCATTGCAACATGCTGTACAGACTGTTATGAGTTAATGCGAAATTAGATAAAATAAGAGTCTCAAGATATTTTAGATTCTCAAATGGTAAATGATAAACAAAGTTACCATTTACATTTTCTGGATTGTGTACTATGAGGGAGTTACGAAAACTTAAAAACTTCAGATTGGGCCAATGGCCGAGGTCATCAAAGATGCAGCTGTCCACTTGTGATATACTTATCTCCAGGTGAGTCAAATTAGGACAATAGCTTATTAGGGGGGCTCTCACTTGAGAATACAACTTGAAATACTGTAGTTTAACATGTTTTAAATACTTTGCCACAAACGGCACAATACTTTCGCTTATCCTAATATAATTCTTCATGCACACAATTAGGCGAGTGTTGTCCCATACACATGGTGTCATACACAGTTGCCGCCATCTCATACAGACCTGGGTTACAGCCAATATAGAATCAAAATCTATCATAGAAAAGATATATATGAGTAATTCATTTGGCAGGTCATTTATAGTTAATGCATTGGTGCTTGGCTCTATATCTGTCATCTTGAGATGAACCATTCTCATCCACAGTCACTTGCCCTTGCTTGGTCCTGCAATATCACCATGAAACCTATAAATTCGTCTTACTAGGTCTTTATAGGAGGATAACTAATGTAGTTTAGCATTGTCAGTAAAATTTAGTAAACGAGTGGTTGAACTTAATGTCGGGACATTCAATTATAAGGGAAATATGCACATTATGTTACGTTCATAAGGTCACGAACTTAGAATAACGGTACAAAGCAGCCAGTTTAGAATCGAGATAATAAAACGTTCGTGTGCGTTACAAAAATACTTTTGTATTAAATATTTAACATAGTTTACCTACCTTAAGATCGTCTTGCGTCCTAATCGAAAGATTTGTACTGATTGCTTTAGTAAATTCATAATTTAGGTAAACTTTATTTTAGGAATTATACACTATGTTTACAATTTATGGAATACTTTAGAATGTGATACCCTTCATTTTGAATAAAAACTTGTTTCCTACAAATGTAAGCTTCAGAAATCAAATTTCACAAGAAATAAATTAAAAATAACTTTCATCTTTGATTCTATTTTTGTAATGACGTTTTGCATTTTCGATGTTGGTGTTTATGACAGAATTGATACTTTGACAGCTGACGTAGAAACTAAAAAAAATAATATTGTTTTTACCCCAATGGGGAAGGCAAAGGAAGTGTCCATACAGCCAATTCAGTTGTATTTTTCTTCTCCTGAAACTAATTACATAGAAATGGGTTGGTGAGATGCATTTCTATGTAAACTCTTCACATTTGAACCTTAATAGGACGCTCTGTGGGAAGTTGTATAGTAGAACGACAACCTCCCGGTGAACGCCCCATTTCATCTTATTCATTTATGGATCACTATTAAGCAAAATCCACCACATTCACACAATATTAATCACGATAAACTAATTTGCAAAAAAAAGAAATAAAACTAACGTCCGTCACTGCTGAAATCCCGCCAAAAACCTCCATAAAATTAAAAATTGAATTACGTTTCGTTGTTGTAAAACCCAAGAACACAAAACGAAAGATGCGCAAATTGGCATCGTTTGGCTGAGCTACAGTTGTTCTCTTCTATTTTCCTCGTAATTTTTTGTGTGTAGTTTTTTCAAAGTTTAAGCAATTTAAGCAATTAAATGAAATAGGTAAATAAATGAAATAGGTGGGCGGCTTGAGTGTCCGCCGGCCCGGGGCGGGCTGCGTGCCGCGCGACCCGCCGAGCGGCCCGCCGGGCTGCGCGGCGCGCGTGTGACCGTAGCATTAGGAACTCTGCTCAGTTCAACGACAAAAACAAATACCCTCTCTTCAAATTATAAACTACACTCACATGCAACTATACACATACACATACACAACATAACATAATATTAAGTTGAGACCCAGATTTTGCGATTCGAATCAACATTAAAATTATTTTAGTCTTAATTATTTATTCTTTATTATAATAATACTTATTGCTAATGTGTAAAGATCGGGTAACATAGTACTATTCCGTAATGGCCTAAATATAGTTTTATGAAATTTGTTTGTAATTACTGCCATGTGCTGTGGAATTTTGTTGAATGAAAAAATAAAAATAAATAAATAAATAAATAAAATGAAAATAAAAGTTTTTAAAATAGCCTTTATTATTGAAGTAAATACTTTTTAACTAATTATTACAATACATTTTCATCGACAACTTCAACTTGCCTTGCGACATAGGCCTTCTACGCTTTTCTATCCTTTGCCATTCGCATCCAAGGGGTCATCAAGCAAGTGTGTCTCAAATCATCTGCCCATTTGATATTTGGTCTTCCTCTTTTTCTTTTGAAAGGAAATGAAAATTCCTTTCTAATGAAAGGAAAAAGTTCAAAAAGTTTGTGCATTGCCACAGATAATATGCCATTCTTCTTCTTCTTTAATAATGGCGTCTATAATTATAATTTGCCAATGACAACGTTTCTTACGGCCGCACTCAGAGTCGACTTTAATGATTACTTAGTTAAGTATAGATTTTTTTAAACAAAACTGCCGCAATCAGAGACGTTCAGTAAATTAATGTTAATTGGCATTTAATGAGATGTAACTTGATTAGTTAAATGCCAATTAACATTAATTTATTAAACTTGTCTGATTGCGGCAGTTTTGTTTTAAAAATCTATACTTAACTAAGTAATCATTAAAGTCGACTCTGAGTGCGGCGGTTAGTAATAAAAATTTCTTCATCTACTTCTGCATACCTACCTACTCACGTCATTACTCTTGAAATCTATACCTATCTCTTCTCTATACTTCTAATAAAACTGTAAGGAGGTCAATTCTGCACATTAAAAATATATTATTCAAAATTAATATTGGAGGATGAATGGTGATCGATACTGATGCCAAAAATGCATTCAGTAAATTTTTTGTCTGTCTGTCTGTATATGCACGCATGGGTCAAAGACTACTGAAGGGATTATAGCCAAACTTTTGTAGTCCATACTCCTGGGCAGGTTATAGGCTATAAGACACATAGGAGCTGAGCAGTGACGATAAATTTGAAACAAGTCGGATAAAAATGCGCTTTTGAGCTCTTATCCTCGCATACGTTGGTCATACACCAAAAGTATGTATTACAAAGATAATGGTCTTCAAAAGATCTACAAAAAATTCTCAATAGTATATTATATCTATCTTTTATAAATTATACTATAACTGGCTGACCCCCGCGGTTTCACCCGCGATAATTTCGGAGTACTCGCGGGAATTACGGGATAAAAAGTACCCTATGTCACTCAGGATCACTTTAGCGTCCTATAAGTGAAAGAATTTTCAAAATCGGTTCAGTAGATCTAGATATTATATCCTCATTAACTCCGGAGTTCCCGCGGGCATCTCGAGATAAAAAGTACCCTATGTCACTCAGGAGTCAGGATCACTGCAACTTTTTAAAAGTTAAAGAATTTTCAAAATCGGTTCAGTAGTTACCCACTACAATCTCACAAACTCACGAATTCACAAACTCCGGAATTCCCGAGGGGATTACGAGATAAAAAGTACCCTGTATCACTCTGGATCACTGTAGCTTCCTTTTTTTTACGTCATAAGGGGCAAATGGGCAAGTGGTACACCTGATGGTAAGTGATTACCGCCGCCCATAGACATCTGCAACACCAGAAGGCTTGCAGGTGCGTTGCCGACCTGGAATGCAGATGGGAATTGGCTTTCAAGTTTGTGACGTTGTAAGGGGTAATCTCTGGGATCTACTGAACCAATTTTGAAAATTATTTCACTCATAGGAAGCTAGTGCTCCTGAGTGTCATAGGGTACTTTTTATTACGGAATTCTCGGAATTATAAAACCAAACGCTACCATAATCGTACACTACCTACTTACCTTATTAAAATCTACCTAGTAGAATAATTAAGTCAGTTACCCGGATACTTGAAGAAACGAAAATAATAAACCATAGAATATAATATTGTTTATTTCCTATAAAACCTTGTAACAATAGTACCTATTAGAGAATGCCGCAAGGCATTAAGTTCGCCATTTGTACATACTGTGCAATAAAGAATAAATAAATAAATACATACAGTGTAGGTACTCTATTCTATTTTAAAAGCTTTTATTTAACTTGCAATGTATGTATGTATGTTTGTACGGGTGGAATCTTGCAACTCAATTTTGAAGCAGCTATATCTTCAACATATTGAGCTGAAATGTATTCCTATAAATTTAGTTTGAATTTAAATAAAAGCATTTAAATAAAAGCTTGTTTTTAAAAAAGTTTTTTCAAAAAGTGTTTTACTTTTAACTTATTAATTTTACTTACGTAGGTAGGTACTTAAATAGCTTTATACCTACTATTTAAATTAATAAATAATCACAGGACAGGTGGTAGATATGTCGGTGCTGGTGTTGATACAGAGCCTTGAGTTGGCAATCCAGCGGACACAACTGGTGGAAGATACTGTGCTGTAGGCTGGGGAGGCACCGTTGGTTGTGCTGGAGATGTCGATGGGTTTGGTGGCAAATATCCAGTGTTCAACGAGGGTAATGGAACACTAGAGCTTGGTAGAGTTAAACTTGGTTTTATGGCAGGCGCACTAGTCAGAGATGGGGGCAAATAGGATTCAGAAGGTGTCGCGGCGGTAGAGCCCGATGTAACGGACACTTCCACGCCTACGCCGCCACCTCCATCGCTCACCGGTGGCAAATACTTTGGAACGTTAGTTAAAACTTCTCCTGAACTGCCGCCGGATATCACTTGAGTTTGCATGTTACCTGAACTTATGCTACCTTGGATTCCTGTTTGCATTCCGTAATTGTAACCCTCAGCTCTAATATCTACTTCAGCGGAGTTACCACTAGTAGAAACCGCAGAAGTTGATGTAAAACCTTGCGACGTCGCCTGAGTTCTGATTGTTCCATAATTATAGCCACTAACCCCAGTGCCGGAATTGATGTTCGAAGATTCTGTTTTTGTTACGGAAACCTGACCACCGGTTTGAGTATCAGCACTTCCGTAACTGTAACCTGATCCTCCTGATTTAACTGTGTCTAGTGTTGGGCTCGCGGGGCCCGGCCCAGAAGTCGAATACCCGATGTTAACAGTGTTTCTACTATTGGGCATTGGATAAGCGTAATACATTTGTTGACCCCGTGTCTTGTCAATATTCGGCGCTTGAGTGGACACAGCGGTAGGCTTCGAAGGCAGATTGAACGAAACACTTGGCTTATTATACACGTACCCAGCTTGCCGATAAGTACGTAGACTTTTTTCTTGACTCGATAACGAAGGAATAGAACCTTCATTCGATTTTACAAATAAAAAATACAGTAATATTTTTAATGCACTAGCAAAGTATGCGCCCATTTTACACAGTTGAAGTTGTCAAAAGGTGTTATTTGCTTTGCTTAGGAATTTTTATAATAATCTGGAGAATATCGCCGTGAGGAAGTCGTGTAATTTTAACCCTTCGTTTCTCACGAACTATCGCTCTCTCGGAAATTTACGAACTGTAAAAAACAACCATAACAAACGGAAAAAATTTGCAGTCACGCTTACACTAATTTACATTATGTCATCGATTGGCAAATACTTAATAATTATGAAATTCAGTAGTTTTGATCATCTACACCACTGGGTGACCAAAGTACGGCCCGCAGCCAATTCCGGCCCGCGGGATTTAATCCGGCCCGTGGCGGTCCTTCGAAATATATTATGGTAGTTAAATTTTGACGGTCATGCATAGCTAAAGGAGTCAACTAGACTAGTTAAGTCGCGTAGTCGCGTTCCTTTTTAACCGACTTACAAAAAGGAGGAGGTTCTATGTTCGATTGTACATAGAACCTCCTGTTTTTTTTTTATGTATGTTCACCGATTACTCGAAGACGGAAATTCTTTTTTTGTTTGAAAGGGCATACTCCCAATTAAGTCTCATTGCCACCAAGTTGGGATCTGATGATGGGATCTTGGTGAAATCGAGGGAAATCTTCAAAAATTATAGGCACACCTATAGCGATTTGGGTGCTTTTTATAGTAAATCGTTCATTTGCTTTTGAAAAGCAAAATTTGAAGAAGTGGAACTGATGATAAAGACCACAGATGGTCATCGGAACTACTCAATAATAGGTATTTCAGGGGGTTCCGATTCGTTAAGTTTAATATGGTTTCTAAACAATTTATGCTCGTGGAAATGTATATGGTGAAGTGGAACTGATGGTGATGTACTAGGAGAACTCCTCAACAATTAACGTCCCTGCAATATTTTGTAAAAGGTGATGAGTAGTTAACGACTCCTGCGTCTCCCGCCACCAGCTCTTCGTGAGCAGAACAACCCAAGTGGGCAGACACCAGCGGGCTTGTCACTGTATTCAATTTCAAACCAATCAGTGATAGCACAAACCAATAATAATATTACGTGTGTGTTTGTCTTTTGGATTAAATCGGTATTTTGTTATTTTTAGCTTTTTAGTTTTGTGTTTTTGGAAGTAGGTTTTAATTTTTTTGTTATAAATCCATTATATCTTTAATAAATATATTATATTTGTTATAATCCTTAATTATAAATGCGAATATGGGTTTGTTTGTTCGACTCAACGGCTCAACGGATAATCATGAAATTTTGCATATCTACACGTTGTCAGAGATACAGAAAAAGACATGGGGTGCTTTTTATCCCGTAATTTCTGCGGGAACTCCGAAATTAACGCGGGTGAAACTGCATTAAATTTTACATACTTCACGTTGGCAGGGGAAAAGTAAGGGATTTAGAGTACTTTTATCCCGAAATTACCGCGGGTGAAACCGCGGGGATCAGCTATAGTTTAATATGAATAATAAACTGATATTTTATTTACTTACAAAGAATATTATTTATTTATTTTTTAGGTTTTTTTTTACTATTTTTTAAATTTTTAGATTATTGTTGTTTTGTTTTTGTTTGTTACCACTGAAGTGATAAGTTTTAGTTAAGATTAGTAATTTAGTTCTGGTATCCGCGGAAGACCAGCGTTGTGGTTTGCGCCACAACAATGCTGAGCGGAGACCTTTTTTGGTATAAATTAAAATGATAAATGTTAACTAGTACTAAGTTTTTTACCAAAATAAACTTTTTATTATTATTATTATTATTATTAAAAGCGTAACTATCAGACTTTATCTTGGTACCGACCTATAGCTATAGTTTGCCAAAACCAACAAGTACGTAGGTGGGTAGGTACTTGCAGAAAAATAAAACTATAACAAGCTCCGAAAAGTTTCTTGTAAGCAAAGAATAAATATTTAAATATTACTTATGTAAAAACACAAAATGTATTAACTTTCAAAACTCATTGTTCTAGGGTTAACTGTATAGTTACTATAATACCTACAAAATTATGCGGTTAACTTAAATTATACGTTAAGCGAAGGTAAAACAAGCTGGTTAAATTACTTTGTCTCAGTGACATTTTACGAAATAACTTTTACATTATTAAAAAGCGTTTTCTCCCGGAACTCCAAAATTAAAGCGAGGGAAACCGTGGGGATCATCTTGTAGGTTATAGGTAAGTACAGTAAACATATGGCTGGATGGCTGAAGAGGGTTAAACTTGTATTATTTATTTAACTCTAATACGATAGGTTACGCACATGGGTTACGCAGAGCGCAATACGTATCTACCTACAAGCTACAGTATGACCTGTGGTAGGTACCTACGCATAGTTTGACGCAATAGTTTGGAAGATACGAAACAAGTTTGAGCGTTATGTGGCCCTGAAAAGGGCCGTTTTGCTTGTAGTCTTGGTCGTTCGCGTAATTAAACGGGTCAGTTGGTTGTTTTCATAGTCGTTACTTAGAGCTGGTGTACTTTGTGACCGCCTTGGTGCCCTCGCTGACGGCGTGCTTGGCGAGCTCGCCGGGGAGAAGGAGCCTCACGGAGGTTTGCACCTCCCGCGACGTGATCGTCGATCGCTTGTTGTATTGGGCCAGACGGGACGCCTCGGCGGCGATTCGCTCGAAGATGTCGTTCACAAACGAGTTCATGATCGACATCGCCTTACTGGAAACACCGGTGTCCGGGTGCACTTGTTTCAGCACTCGGTAGATGTAGATGGCGTAGCTCTCTTTCCGCTTGTGCTTCTTCATCTTTTTGTCGGTCTTGCTGATTTTCTTCCGAACCTTGCCGCTCTTGATCGCTTTGCCGACAGTCTTCGGTGGCATGATGATTGTGAATCTAAAACACACAGATGGTACGAGACGAGCGCAAAGAAAAATATACGAACGGTGTCGTAAGTCGTAACGTGAAAATTTCATGCATCGGCTTCAATATGTAGACAAAATATGTGCGCAGCTTGCGGTATTTAATGTGTTATATTATGACATAGGTACTTACTCACTGTGATAAAACCAGAGGTATTTTTATGACTCCTCCTCATTATTTCTCGAATATTGAATACAATACAGAGGGTAGAATAGAACGAGGAATAGGGTTTGTTCGTGATTTTTTTTGCGCTTTGTTATAAAGTCAAAGGATTGTGGTTAGGTTAGGTTTGTACTGCTGATTAAAGTCGCGCGAGCCAAGCGAGCGAAGCGAGCGTGCCACGGCAGCAGCCGGCGATGCACCAAAGACAGTGTTACGGTTCACGATCTTTTGAAAATTTACAATCTTGCGAGATGGATTATAATCTAACGGTATTTACAATTTTATGCAATACAATTAACGTTAACGTTACATTTAGTTTACAACGTGCCGTTAAGCGTTAATTTCTAGTGAAATAACGAGTTAACACAAAATGAAAGTCGAAGCTTCAAACAACTGTTTTTTGCAATGGAGGTAGAAGCAGCTGTAATTTTAGACCATTCCATTATCGTATTTTTATTGTTCCCGCCAAAACAAAGTAAATCCGCGCGTGCGCCACGCAGCATTTGAGAAGGCGTTAATGTAGCCAACACCGCTTAGTGCGCTAAATAACGCGCTAAAACCCTTTGATGTGTCCAAAAAACCGGCACCCGAGCTATCGCTTAACGTTTAACGTCATTAGTAATGCCGTTAGTAAGTTAACCCGTTAAAATGTTGGTGTGCGTTCCGTGGGTTTGCTCCATGGTTTGGGCGCAGTTATTCGGTTAAAATTTCACTCGTTTGAATTGCAACCAAGCCACAGAACGATCGAGTTGTTTTTATAACCTCAAAATATTTGAAATTTCAGGCGCCATCTGTTTTGTCTCAGCTCAAATTGCGAATAAGATCACATCAATAGATTTACATCCTATTATAAACTTTTTGTGACTACGACACCTCCCCTTTGTTCGTAAGAATTCCGATTGATTTATTTTTCGTTTTTGGCGCAAACTTTGACACTTTTAAACAATACATAGCTGTCAGAGTGAAAATTAACTTGCTTCGGAGATGGTTATTTGGTTGCTGCACTCTGAGCCACGGAACGGGTGAAACTACGCTCTGACAGCTATCAGAGTAAAATTTAACCAAGCGACAGAACGGGTAGAGAACGGGTAGTAAGTTAACCCGTTAAAATGTTGGCCACATCAACGTAATGCCTTAATTAGCGCACTAATTTACGCGTTAACATGCAAGTGTAGCAGTAGCATTACAGTGAAATATACCTACTATTTATTTTTAGACAAAAATGTATAGTACGTAGTATATTTAATCTGAGCTTATAATTTAAAAAGGTTTTCAATCGACGCGGCGTGCAAATCTCGTAACAAAAAAAGAACGTTAGGAAAGAAGATACTTACATTAGTTAGCGTTTAGCGGACGATTATTATTCGTCCGTTTAGTGGACGACTAGCCACAGCCAATTTTAAAACATAATTTAATAAAAATTTCTGAAGTGTGGGTGTACACCATTGATATATCTAGTAGTAAATCAATGGAGTACACACTATTGCTTATCTATATCCAGTTAAACCTAGGAGCGCCGGAACTTCGATGGATAGCAAATTTATATTTAATTTATATTTATTTATATAAATTAATGTGCCTAGCTATACATATTACATTATTTTATTTATATAACTACCTATCGCTCTAATATTATGTGGCCTCTCCAGCTGTCCTTCGACAGGGACGTTATTTTTTTTATTGTGGATGTTCTTTTCTATCAAACACTTTGGCTAGAAAAAGGAAACTTAGGAAGTTATTTCAGGATTTAAAAACTTTAATACTTACCTTCCTTTTTCAGCAATAAATATCTTGACTTGAGTAATAAATATCATTTATTCAATTAATGTAAATAACTTAATGAAATAATTGTTATTTTTGTCGAATTACAATACTGTTATCGTTATGTTCGGCTTTACCTATTACTTACATTAAATAATTAATTAATAATTATCCAGAATACTGAAGCCTGAAGGTACTATAATTTACTCTACTTCTCGCTGAATAGAGTAAATTACAATACTTATCTTCATTTAGTTCATTTAAATGGGGACAAAATTCTTTAAATTTAGACGTCGGTCGTCGTAAGCGAGAAAACTTGTATTTTATAAACTACCCACATGTACTCATAGGACCGATGAGAATTATGGCCCTGAAAAGGGCCTTTTTATTAGAACATTCGGAGGCAGTCAGCTGATTTCATTGCATATTTAAGCTTTTTTCTCGGTTTTCTTGGGCAATAGCACCGCTTGGATGTTGGGCAGCACACCGCCCTGGGCGATCGTGACGCCCGACAGGAGTTTGTTGAGCTCCTCGTCGTTGCGTATCGCCAGCTGGAGATGCCTCGGGATGATTCTTGTCTTCTTGTTGTCGCGAGCTGCGTTGCCCGCCAACTCCAACACTTCGGCGGCGAGATATTCCATGACGGCTGCCAGGTACACTGGCGCTCCGGCACCGACGCGCTCGGCGTAGTTGCCCTTCCGCAGTAATCTATGTATCCGACCGACGGGGAACTGGAGTCCAGCGCGATTAGAACGTGACTTCGCCTTTCCCTTTGTCTTGCCGCCTTTACCGCGTCCGGACATGGTGAATCGGTGAGCGCTGAAGGATGGAGACGAGCTTTGTTATGACGAAAAGTAGCAGGACCGCGACGATGTCGAACGTCAGCTAAGTAATGACATGTTCACAGAAAGAGGCCTGCTTTAAATAGGTGAATTTGTATGCACAGTAAGGGTGCGCTTTAACCAACCCCTGTCCGCACTTCGTGTATCTACCTACCTGCGAGGTGTGTGTGTTATGAAATAGGAATGTAATTTACCTAAAGCGTTTGATATTTTACAAAGTGCGGTTTCACATTTTGCCCTTTTGGAGTTGGAATCAATAAGTAGTTTAGGTATTTTAATAATTTTCAAGATTAGAGTGTTTTCTATATTATTGTGTAGGTATACCTACTAATCACACGTCGTCGTTGATAACGACGAAATTCTAATAAGCGGAACTCATTCAAAAACTGATTAAGTACATAAAAACGGTTATTAATAAACAGTGACTACTTACTACATATAATAGAATTACTTAACAAAGTTAAAATGTCATCAAAATCTATTTCCCTTGGTCACGGCAAAACTCGAGAACGGCTGGACCACGGAATTTAATACCTAGAAATATGTATATTATTATTTGAAAAGGAAAAATAATTGTAATACATAGATATAGACAGTATGCTATTTGCTATTTTCTTGAACTTGGAAGAATACATACTACATACCTGCCTAGGTAGGTATGTTTTTATTTTGTCTGTGTGAAATTTATTTTTTATTTTTTATTTATTTAAAGGGCTTTGTCGCTTAGCGACCACATCGCTCGGTATGTCAAACAAAAATCTGCTAATTTTTTAAATTGACTGGCTTGATCTGACATTGGTCGAGCTGAAATAACATTACATAGTCCTACATCCATTTTCCTCCGACCAAAACACAATCTGTGCGAAATGATTTAACTCACATACTAACTTACCTACAATTAATGCCATACTTAGTACTTACTAGATCAATTAGATGAATAAATTGCCTGCGAATCAACATAGGCCCCTTTGAAACGACTTCGCAAAAGGACAAGTTAGTTCACATGAATCACGTGTCATGTTATACAATTTTTAGTTATACTATAGTATTATATTATCTGTGGTTATACAATGTTTGGTATAACTACAGGTGATCCTTCAGGTTATGCTTTCAGGATAATTCCATAGATCCAGATACAATGGAAATCAAATCAAAGTTAGTACCCTAGTCCCTACCCTATGTAGGTATACTTAGGTAAACGTATTAAAAGGAACAATCTGGACAATATAAGACCACTCGAACGAAGTCGCGAGCAGTTTTAATACCTATAATATCATTGCGACTTGCGAGCAGTTATTATGAATAATAATCTTTTACCCTCGAAATACCGCGGGTTTTGAGTTGCAAAATGACGTATGATTGGCATTGACTTATTGTACAGTCTGTATTCAAAAGAATCAGAAGGGACGATACAGGTCGTCAATGAATAATATGTGGCCCTGAAAAGGGCCTTTTTGGTTTAAATCATGCCGTTAGTTGTCAAATTGCGTCACGAAATCAGGTCAACTCTCATTAGCCGCCGAAGCCGTAAAGAGTGCGTCCCTGACGTTTCAAAGCGTACACTACGTCCATGGCGGTCACAGTCTTCCTCTTGGCGTGCTCGGTGTACGTGACGGCGTCGCGAATCACGTTCTCGAGGAACACCTTGAGAACACCGCGCGTCTCCTCGTATATGAGACCGGATATACGCTTGACGCCGCCTCTGCGCGCCAAACGACGGATAGCCGGCTTCGTGATACCCTGGATATTATCGCGGAGAACTTTCCTGTGACGCTTGGCTCCACCTTTACCGAGACCTTTGCCTCCCTTGCCGCGACCTGTCATCTTGATATGTTAAAAGTTTGTATTTTGTAATGAAAGAACTTGACGTGTAGAGTTAACAGTGTAGACTGCGAAGTGCGAACTGCGAACCAAATCCAACGACCAACACCCGTCGTTTATATAAATACGCACGGTGCCTAGCAGGGTGGGGATAACGACAAACTCACAATCCCCATCACCATCCAAGTAACGAGCGAGCGAGTAAAACGATTCGAAAAGCGAAACATCTACCAGTCATTGTGTCGCGTATTTCAGAGCAATCAACAATAATAAAATTATAATTATTGACTGACGTATTTTTTTTCGGGCCACAGACACAATAAGTAGCTGGTAGTGGTAGACGCTAGCAACTTTTGGAAGATTGGTTTTTTCGCAATAACCTTCCACCATCTAATTTTTTTTTGTACGAATCCACCTTAATTATAATAAAAAAAAATTTAAACAAGCTTTATCAAGGCTTTATTATAATATGTTTAATGGCAGGTACTCATATGTAGGCTTAGATTAAAACAAAAAGAAGGCAGCCTTTTAGTTTTAATCTAAGTATGTAATAACTTAAATGAGAACAAAAACAAACGAGCCCAAACACGCAGTTTGCAGTTTTCATTAGGAAATTTCAGTCATCATATCGTGTAACGGGAAGTTTTCATTGCAACAAAACAAACTAATCTATTCGACTCTCCTTCCATTTCCCATTAGGAAGTTTCAGTTCTTACATTCCCTTTCCATTATCAGATCAGCTCGATCGCGATGATGGTACCATAACAACAAACGAAATAAGTAGGTAGGTAACTATACCGAATTCATCTCAATCGGATACAACTACCAGCAATGGTCGAAATAGGGTTTGCTTTGATGCGAAGTGCGCAGGTTGTATACAACTTACATACGAACATTGCAAGTTGTATTAAAGATTGTAAAAATCGGTTTACAACACCTAATGGATATATAGCGGCCATTGATATACCACTCAATGATAACGGCACAAAATAAAAAATAGGTAGGACCTGTGGGTAGACCTACAGATGAATTGAGAAACACATAATTTTTTTGAAATCGGTTAATTAGTAGCAGTACTCTCGTCAGAGAGTATTATTTTCTTTGATTAGTAGGTATCTCATCATCTTGAGGAATACCTACGATCGAGGTTGGTATGGTACCTACACTTAGAAAATTCAAATATCACCTATTTAAGTAAGTATTTTACCTATAAAATAAAACAATGTTTAACAAGAACGGGTTAAAAAAATAATATTATAAGTAATAGTATAAATACCTATTAATTGGGTTCAAAAGTAAAAAAAATACCGAGTTAAAAGCATCTCACAGGCTAATTAACTGTATACCTACTTGTTGTGTATAGGTACGGTTATAACAGTTATTGTCCTTCAGATGGTTTAGATCACACCACTTATTCTGCTGATCCGACCCAAAACTTTAAAATATTCTATTTAAGACTTACACAAAATTAACAGACCTAGAAGCTAATATTGACCATTGGTTTGATTAAAGTTACCAAAAACTCAGATGAAGACCAAAAATAGCATTTATTTTATTGAAAGTGAACGGAATTCGATTTTGTTCTCTCGGATTTAGATATTATGCTGTTGTGTATCGAAAGTTGTACCTACCTACATAGTGTTCATTTTATACAGTTGACCACTACCACATCGGCATCACACGTTGCCGAATCAATTCAGCAGCGAAAGTAGTGTATGTTCCTCAGACGAAATAACTATTTCGTATGTTCACTAAATTTTATTTGAGGATCACACTTTTTGTGTTTTAACTGGTCTTAACTCATACTAATGTAAGTAAATTAGTACCTATCTATGCTAAATTATTTATGTAATAGTAATAAGTTTACCAAAAGTTTACCTAATGTACCTACTTGTAAAGTTTTTGGCCTGAGTCTTGTTGGTTAAGGTAATTATTGTAAATTCTACTAGTTGTAAGCATAGTCTCAGTTTGATTAGATACTAGATATTAAGGCTAATTCTTGCTATGCCATCTTATATAAGAAACAATCGCCGCATTGGCACGCTGTTTGAATTTTGTGATCCTCGCAAGACAACAAGTATATACATACTTACACATACTAAATGTTGACCTAGAGTATAGGTATTATAGTTATATGGTACTATTTGATACACGGCAAGATTCGTTCAAATCGGTCCGACATTCTTTTTCAAAAAACAGACGCAATCATGCTTTTAATTACCTACATATTTTGCATCCGCCCTGTCAGGTGAAAATACATTGGCGAAAACTCTTACATATTAGTATTTCTTTGGAGTTTGTTTTAGGTAAGTATTTTTTTTTCATCGTGACATGGAGCAGCAAATAAAAATTATAGGTATTTAGGGTATTTCTTTCTTCCAAAAAATAGATAATTATCTATAGATAATATAATAATTACTATTATTAGTTACTAACTGTTCCCTGCGGTTTCATCCACGTTAATTTCAGAATTCCCGCAGGAATAGGGATGTGGACTACTTTTGAAAATCAAAATTCTAATTAGTCCGTCAGTTAGAAAATAAAAAAACAATAGACACTTATTTTTTGCTTTTTTAAATAAATTAAAATATACAAAGATAAGCGCATTAAAGTTTAGGGTGAGTGGGTCGTGACGTCACTAACCGCTAAAAACGCCATACAAACTGTCAGAATAGTGACGTCACGCGAAATTTCAACTCAATATATAGCCGTTATTTTTTGATTACGAAAAAAAATAAAAAATACGTGTTCAATATTTTTTAATAATCTACAAGACGGACTAAAAACTAAAAATTAGTCAACATGCCCATTCCAGGATAAAAAGTACCCTATGTCCTTTTTTTACCATCGGTTGCCGTCATGGACCAATAAACTAGATTAATTGGTCCATGGTTGCCGTTAAGGCGTGAAAGCGTAACAAACAAACAAGCAAACAAACGCACGCACGCATTTATAATAAATAAGGATTCTATGAAATGAAATAGTCTAGACATAACACGGCAGTACCTATGTCAGCCAAGTTCACAGACCAAAAGGTGGGTTCGTGTAGGTAAATCATGGGTTAGTTTACTTAGTTTACACGAACTTTTGACCCCAATTGATTTATTTTGATGCTTAAAATATTTAAATATGCACATATTTGTAAAGCAATTAAATGTAATTAATTATAAACGTAAAAAAATACGTAAATATCTTTGGTAGCTCTTGATGTACGTAGTAGTTACTTATGTACTTAGATAAATAAAATTCTTTAATCCACAGATCACCATTGGCCTGAGGTTCTTCATACTCGAACCGAGATAAAGTCGTTTTGTACCAGATTATGTTGAAGCTATACGCAGTGTCCGATGGACCTCCTTCACTTTCGGTGCGTCAAGCTTTTGCTAAATTGGAGATACCATTTCAACTGATAGACGTTAATTATTGTTTGGGCGAACATATGACGGAGGAGTACGCGTTGGTAAGTAATTATGTGCAATCTCAGACGAAAGAGTTTTTATTTCGTCTGAGTGTGCAATTAGCTGATCCTTTCATGTATTTTGGGATTCTCTAAGTAACCGTTTGTTGTTCAGAGATAAGAAATATCATCAATGTTGTCAGGACATAAGCAATAAGCATGGTAGGTATATGTCAGGTTTTGTTCAAATTCGTCTAGTTTAGTTTAGTTTCGTATTGTTTTAAAGTGATGCGTGTTCGTAAAAATAACAATGTTTCCAAAAATTATAAAAACTGATTCAAGTGAAAATCGTTTTCTAAATAACAGATGAACCCGCAAAAGGAGATTCCAGTTTTGGATGACGATGGCTTTTACTTGAGCGAAAGTAACGCTATCTTACAATATGTTTGCGATAAATACAAGCCTGAGTCTTCTTTGTATCCAAGAGAGCCTCGAGTGAGGTGAGCCATCAAGCAATATAATATAACTGTGAAGCCAAATGGGTATTTGTGACTGTAAAAGCAACTTCTTTTCTAGGGCCATTGTAAACCATCGGCTATGTTTCAATCTATCTACCTACTACGCCAATATCTCTGCTTACACTGTAAGTCATATAGCAAATACTATAATAAGCTTCTTTTAGGTTATCCGTTAATAACTTTATACCTGCGTCGTTTTTCACACGTACGATACAATAAAAAGTTTACCTACATGAAATTGTACCATTGTAATCACTCTCTTAATATTTTTTGTTATGATTTGTTGAATTCTTCGTTGTCTCGTAAATAAGGTTTTTAATTAACTAAATATTTGTCTACTTTTCTGACGACTATGATTCGAAGTAGGTTGAACAATTTAACAGATAAAATACGAGTGCCCTATAGTCTACAATAGTCTACATAGTAACCGCAATTGTTATCGCTACCTCATAAGCACTTGACCTGATTTACTAAATATTTAGAGTAATTATACATTCTAGCAAAAAATGCTGTTCTTTAAGTTAGTATTTACTTATTTATTATATTTCAGATGGCACCAATATTTTTTGACTACGAACGAACCCCATTCGGTTTGAAGAAGGTACACATGGCGCTAGACGTGTTCAACACATACCTAAAACGCTTAGGCACGAGTCACGCAGCTGCTAATCACCTGACCATTGCAGACTTTCCGCTTATCAACTCCACAATGACTCTAGAAGCCATTGATTTCGACTTCTCTAAATATACCAAGGTTAGTATCTAAGTTGAAAACTTTGTAGTACAAACAGGCCCGGATGGGTGCAATATCTTCTGATGGCCCGACCGAACTACCAAGGATTTTAATTTATTTCAGATTGTTAAAAGCCATAAAAGTTATTTTTTTTGCAGTTAAGTATGTGTTTCGAACGAATTTTCTGAAAGATCACACAAAATCCAACGTCCTCATCGAAATTCTAGACCCGCGTCTGAATACAAAATATATAAGTATGTGAAACAATATAATAATCTAATATATATAAATCACGTGTCACGTTGTTTGTCCGCGATGGACTCCGAAACTACTGAACGGATTTTGATAAAATTTTGTAACCATTCATAATATGGTCCAACTTAAAAGATAGGATAGTTATTATCCCAGAATTCCCGCGGGAACTCCGAAATTACCGCGGATGAAATCGCGGGGGACAGCTAGTCTAATATATGTATATAAATCACATGTCACGTTGTTTGTCCGCGATGGACTCCGAAACTACTGAACGGATTTTGATAAAATTTTGTAACCATTTTTAATATGGTCCAACCTCAGAGTAAATATGTCCAATCTAAAAAGATAGGATATTTTTATCCCGGAATTCCCGCGGGAACTCCGGCACTAATGCGGGGAACAGCTAATCACCGTAAACTACTGTCAGTGGTACAAAGAAGGACGTAGAGTACTTTTTTCCCGGAATTCCCGTGGGAACTTCGAAATTACCGCGGATGAAATCGCGGGGGCCAGCTAGTAATTAGTAATATATAAATTAGGTAGGTACTACTGTGGATGCTATCACTAATATCTACGTTCATCTACTCTTATGTAGTAGGCACAATAAAACAGATTGTAGAAATAAAACGCCACAATATGGTATACGTAGGTATTTCTTTTATTTTACAGATTCAAAAATGGTACAACGATTTCAAAGCTAACCATGCTGAGTTGTGGAAGATTTCTGAAGATGGGATGAAAGTTATTCGACATTTTGCCGCCAACCCACCAGACTTATCAAAATTAAACCATCCTATTCATCCGGCACGTAAAATTAACAAATAGGAGTTGTAACAATAATCTAGGTCCATAAGGATCACAATAAACATCAGCTAAAACGGCTAAAACTATGGGTATGGCTATCCCGAATTACTGACACATTTACTTAGGTAGAATATGCATAATTTTGAGCAGCATTCCGAACTGTTTCTGCACTGAAATAGGTAAAAAAATTGCAGTTACAGTAATGTTTCTTCGAAAAAAAATGATATTTTTTTATTTAGGTACCTACTTACGAAGTGAAAATAACAGATATTCGAAACGTAATATCCCAACTTGTAAAATTTTATCGATTTGCGCTGCGTAATATCGTTTTATTACTTTTGCGGTATTTTTAACTCATTGTCAAATACCAATCGATAACACTTTACCTAGTGCCCTCGGTTTTAGCCGCGTGAAACACCTTTGAATTATTATGCCTTTATCTAATGCCTTTTAATAATAATAATAAAATCTACAAGTCTATGTCCATGTTAAGCCTAATATACCTGTGAAAACCGCATTTAAATGCAATAGGTACTTACATTCCGTAGTTTCGGAGATTTACGTGAACAGACAGACCGACAATTTATGCGAGCTCTTTTACTCTCATTGCCCCCTCTCAATTATATTGGTGAATATATTCAATTAACAGACAAGCGGGTTCTACTGCTTTTGTCTAAATATACCTACATATACCTAGGTTTAGAATTCTACACCAACTAAAATTTGGATATTAAAATATTGTATACAAGATGTTCCCCGCGGTTTCACTCGTCTTAATTTTGGATTTCATTTTTCCGGGACAAAAAGTACCTACCTACTCTACGTCCTTCTCTGAACCCGTCTATGCAAAATTTCATGATGGTCGGTTGAGCCATTAAGGCGTGAAAGCGTAACAGACAGACAGACAGACAGAGTTACTTTCGCATTTATAATATTAGTAGGGTTTGTTTTGTGTTGAGTGCCATATCAATGTAGATACAGAACAATACATAATAGTCACCAGCACCAATATATATGTAATAGATATGTATACATGCATTTTTCTAATGTCATTGCAAGTGTCATTGTCAGTGTTGCTGTGCAAGTAAAAAATCAAAGGTATTAAAGATTAAGTTTTGATGCGAATAAAAGTAGGTACTCGTAGGTAATACCACCTTTGTCATCAAGGTCCTATACGTATGCACAGAATTGCAGCCGCCCTTATTCTATATAGAAGTAGGGACTAAAGAACTCAAATTGCAACAATATTTTTTAGAATACTTTACTTTGGCACACAATAAAATACTCACAAATTGTCCAACTTCAGCACATTTCTTATCATCGGAAGCGTGCAGTTCCACGGGATACAAGGCATCATTATTTCCATCAACCACCTTAACCTGTTGAACCTCCACGAGCCCACTGTCAGGAAGTTCACTCCTGAAAACAGCAGGCGACGCCTCCTCCACGTGGATAAGATTGCCGTTCGCGTAATCACCAATGAAGTATGTGAAAGTTACAAAAAATACAATAAATGTATGTATATTAGTCATTGTGAATCAGTGTTGACTGTCGGCTGTGATTTGTATGCGGTGCTGTGCCTACTGCTTTGGGCGGCGTTGTCACAGTATTTATAAGTAAGTAAAAAGTGACAAAATAAATACCACACCCGCATGTTGGTGTCCACGCAACTGGGATGCAGATAACACTCGCACACAAACACCAGTTACACTCACAGGATGGCCTTTTTTTTTATTTACATAACACTTAAATATTTTTCCACAAATTAGGTACATAGGAACTTAATGACTACTTAGATTATAATAATATTATAATAACCTATCTACTATCAGTTAAAATATTTACTCCACTTTATAAGTAACACTATTTCCCATTACTAAAAGTAAACGTTTTTTTTTCGTGGTAGGTTCATTGTAGAGACTCCATGTTGGTTTTAGTGGGATGTAGGAAAGTGTTTTAGCCACAAGATGGTCTGACTGTTTTGCCACACACTTGATAAATATGGCATTTCTTAGTAATTAATTATATCTGTTTATCTAATTACATAGGTACCTAGTTTAAAATCTCAATTCCTACCTATGTATGTATTTTTGGTGCGTGTGGTTTTATAAACATAACCTAGGTACATAGTTATCAGAAATTTTAAATTCATAACGGAAGTAAATACAATATAATGCAGTAAAATACTACCTAGTTGGTACATAGGACTTATAGGTATAATATAGTTTAATACGTGTATGTAATGACTAATTTACTCAGATGTATTTTATTTTACTCATATTCTTGGTCTGAACAGATTAGGCAATGGTCCCGAGTTTCTTTGTGGGTTCGTCTGCCCTCCGAATATGTTCGGTATTCGTTCATTTCCTAACAATGTGGGTTGCGGCTGTACATTTCCTGATGGCAGGAGAGTTGGTAGTATCTGTCCGTTCCTTTGTCCAGGTAGAAGCAGCGGCAGTCGGCCTTGTAGCGGAAATTGTAGCTTAGGCAGTTTCAATAAGTTTGATATTAAGTTCTTGCATACAATATCGTTCAGTCGATCCCCTATATTACCCCACAGGCCCATCTGGCAAAATCTAAAACGAAAAAAATATTGAGTGCTTCGATCATAGAAAGAAACATTCCTCTTTTGTGTGAAAAATTCCTAATACGTTAATTTAGGACAAAGGTTCCCATACTTTTTTTTTCTCATAGACCACTTTAAACATTTTGCTGGATCTGGTGGACCCCCTGCAGCTATTACATTTACTAACTTATTTCCGAAACCCGAAAAAAGTTTGTCTATGGTAAAGGTATGGTAAAAGTTTATGGAGACCCCTGTCCACATGGACCACTTTGGGAATCAATGATTTAGGAGAATAAAATTTAGATAATTACCTATCGATTTACAAAAAAATTATGTAAAAAAAATATGTTCGACCGTTATAATTTTTTTTTAACTACTGACTCGTCACATCATTGAGCAAAACAGTGGTGGGTAGTGGGTAGGTACTACTGTAGTTTAAAACTTAACGAGAGTTAAAAAGATATACCTATCACGTATCAGGTGAATTCAGGTTCCCACGGGAATTCCAGGATAAAAAGTACCCTGTTCTCTGTACCCCTGAAAACGTGTATGCAAAATTTCATAATGATCGATTGAGCCGTTAAGGCGTGAAAGCGTAACAAACAAACAAATAAACAAACAAGCAATAAACTCACTTTCGTATTTATAAATAGTAAGGATTAAGACGGGTGGGTAGGCATGCTATGCATAATAGCATAATATTATATTAGCCTACCAACTGTATTATTATTGTATTGACGTAGGTACCTAAAGTTTTTATCCAGTCCAATTGTATCAGTTATCTTGATGTACTGATCATTGTCTTTTGAATATGGTATGAGACCTAGCAACTTTGTTGTGTTCTTCTTCTCTAAAGGACTCAAGTTGTGTGCGAATTTAGATATGAGCTGCACGAAAGAATCTCGGACACGGGCATCGGTTGCAGACACCTCTTCTCTTATCGGTTTGCCTTCGATGTCCAACGGCTCAAACAGGTATGCAAGCTCATCGCCATGGGCTGGACCAGCCTTAGCATTTTTCAAGCTGGAATTTTCTGAAGCGTCATCTGTTATACCAAACATTTTTGTAGCTTTATTGAATGGAGAAAGCGGTGTAGTTAAAGATGCAAGCAAGAATGGCTAGGTTTAAAAGGTCAATGCGACCATCTGTCAGAAATCGTTAAAGACAGCAGAACCATATTGTAGCATGTGACGGTATAAAGGTATCTATAAAGGTGTTTAGTACTTTATATAACTACTAGCTGTCCCCTGCGGTTTCACCCTCAGTAATTTCGTAAATCCCGTGGGAATTTCGGGATAAAAAGTACCCTATGTCAAGAAGTGAAAGAATTTTTAACACTGCACCGGTCAGTAGATTCCAGATTACCCCCAGAGATTTCAGATTACCCCCTACAACATCACAAACTCACAAACTTTATCTCTTTATAATATATTTATAGATAAATCAACTAGCTGTTCCCCGCGGTTCCTCCCGCGATAATTTCGGAGTTTCCGCGGGAATTCTGGAATGAAAATGTCCCATTTCAGCCTCTTGTCTCTCTCATTCCATCCGAATCCGTTGAGCCGTTCTGGCGTGATTGAGAAAAAAAAACATCCATTGACCCATCTATCTAAACTTTCCCATTTATAATATTAGTATAGATAGGTATCAGTCGGAAATAACTTGGCTGAACACACCAGTGAGAGCTAGTCCTGGTAAGAAATGCGACCCTTTGCTCAAGTTGCCGATGTGCTCGAAACTATACAGGTAGGCTTCCCCGCTATCAGCATCACTCCACGCCTGCAGTGTTTGGTAGGCGGGGAAGTTGAACAAAGCATCCCCTGAAACATGATATTACTGCTTTAATTCAGAAAAAAACAGTTTTATTTAATATCAATACACATTTTTTCACTGTAGAGTTTTTGATGACTGATTAGAAAGTTTACCTATATGCATAGGTGAAACATGATTTTTAAGTTTTAAATATATTACGTAAATGTACCTATTTATAATATTTTTCACTGAATTGAGAATTCCAGACACTGTGTTCGTGGTTGGAATAATATTTAAGTGAACAATATAAGAGGGGTTGCGCTTTGTAGTAATAAAGACCCCTTTCCAAAAGACCCTTATAGATTCCCTTTTTTGTTTGACAGTCGCAGGCTGCAGCTGCCTGTCATCTTTTTTAAAGAATGTTTCTAATTATTGTATTATAAAACGACACCTTGTACCATCATATTATTACCTGTGGCCTCAGCAATCTGCGTGAGACCATCCACTACATTCAAAGAACTGTCAAATATAGATTGATAAAAATCAGCGAGAGGCAGCGGTTGACCATTTATATTGATGACTGGTAGCAAATTCGGAACACTCTGTATAACACCACGAAGGCCACCAATTATTTCGGTTTTTATGAAATCTTTTAAGGACGACAGCCGACTCGATAAGAAATTAGAATATTTTCCTGCAACAAAAAAAAAATTAAATAAGTTTTGCAACACCTACCTACAGAATTACCTAAAAAACAATACGTCACTAAACTTGTACCGTAAGCTGTATATGTATACATATAAATGTATAATAAACAATCTATTTATTTGCCGTAATTTTAATGATTAATTATTGTTTTTGTCTTTCAAATATATATTTATCTAATATTGTCAAGTTTAAAAAAAAAATATTTTCTTAAAAATAAGATCATTCTTTTACTTTGACATTACCAATACTTCTCAGAATTTGATTCTTATACCTTAGCCACACTACATATTATATTGTGATGGCGTCATACCTAATACAGGTGAATTTTTTCCAAATCGAAACGGGTTCGAAATCTGAGTACCTACCTACCTAATCAAAATCGGCCCCGAGACACCATTGAGCAATTTCCGGTTATCCTCGTAGTATTTGGCCATCCACGCCATACAATTGCATGATACACTTATAAACATAAATGCGAATGTGAGTTTGTTTGCTTGTTTTCTAAACTTACACGTCTTAACGGCTCAATCGCTCATCATGAAATTTTGCGTACACATTGTCAGGACTTAGAGGTACAGAAAAAGTTATAGGGTACTTTTAGCCGGAATTGCCGCGGGATCTCTGAAATTAATGCGGATGAAACGGCGGGGAACAGCTAGTCTCTTAATAAATGCTACATATAAAAACCTACCGTATACTGCACGAGAAGTCTCCGCGGATGTCACTCCAATTAGAAGTGGACAAAGTGGCTTGTTCTTCTTGATAGATTCAGAGGGATATTCGCTCACCAATGGTGGCAAGCCTCTCTTGTCGTCCTCACCTTCTACTCTTATCCCTGCACCTGAAGATTTTAATATTGCTTGTGTAAATATACAAAAACCTTGCGGTAACAGATTTCAATGTGTATCACTGTTATAACTACCTGAGCGACCTGAGATTTCGTCCAAAAATGCTTTAGTATCGACCATATTATCCATGTTCATAATTCCATCTGCCTGGGAATCAAACTAAATAATAAATCCTTTGGCACATTATTATTAAAAGGCATTCAAAACGCCTGTGAAATATTTTTTTGGACATTTTCACATGGTCTTAAATTAAACAGAGTTCATATTATGGGTAGTAGACAAGTGTACCTAATTTAGATATTGTGCAGAGTACTTCAAAACAAATAGGAAGAAATTATAATATACTTAATGATAAATAATAATTTATAGAAGAATATATAAAATAGAGTGAACATTCACACGTTAAAAAACCATAACATCGGTTCTGCTCGGAAACCATCAATGTACGGGCTGCAGACTCGCAAGAGAACTCACTTGAACAATTTTCTCAGCTGGAAGTTGCCTTAGACACATAAGAAGTCTTTCAGCTGGCGCTGTAGGGCAGTTAGAGAGATTAGCCAAGCCTGCCGCATGCTTCCCTGGGTCGGGTCTTACAGCACCCGGTGAAAGAGGCGCTCCTGACAACGCGGCCACTCCTTTCGCACTGCGCCCTTCCTGGGAGAGACCTAAGAGGGATGCAGCACTGCCTCCAGAACCCTGACCCATGACCACAACACGAGTTGGATCACCACCGAAGAACTCGATGTAGTTGGTTATCTTTAAAAAAAAAAAATATTAAAAAAATTAGTACCTACCTAATCACTTCTACACTGTGTATCCTCGGAGTTAATTATACCTACTATAATAAAAGAATAGGATCCGTGATACTGTACATTGAATATTTTTAACTAAAATTGACAGGGGGCGTCAAAAGAAGAATACCTAACCAACCACAAAAAAAGAGTTTTTTTTTTTATTCTTTTCCGTCTGTCTGTGTCTGTCTGTTCACGATAATCTCTGAATCTACTGAACGGATTGTCATGCGATTTTCACAGGTAGATTAAGCTTAGTCAGGAGCTATATGTAGGCTTTGTTTCATTTAAATCGGATGTCGGGAAAAAAGTTGTTATGCGGGTGAAACCGCGGGGCACAGCTAGTATAAAGTAAGCACCCAATTCATAGCTTCGTGCAAATCGAAAATCCCTGCGTTGCCGGACGCGTCGCGTTGCCCAGTGCTGAGGAACCCAAGCGATCCCAACCTATACTGAGCGGTCACCAATATAGTGTCTTTCTGCGTGAAATGTTTACCCTGAAAGTGAAACAGATGTAGATTTTAATTTTAATATTGACAGCATGAGCAAAGTAGCAAATTGAACACAAAACACTGACCCCATATGAAGCGGTCGACCCACTTCTATAGTTTCCACCGTGGATGAAAAATATGACAGGGCAACCTGCAAAGTCAAATTCAAGTAGATACCTAAAAAATTATACAATGTATTCGTACATATCTGTAATATTGAGAAAACTGCCTTCTTTGAGTGTAATTTGTTTGGTAATTTCAATTCTAACTAATAAATGCGAGTTTGTTCATTTGTAAGGCTTTCAAAGCGGGTAAAAACTAGTATACCTATTATACCTAGGTACAATTTACAATACAATAAATAATTAACCATTCTGTTATATAACTTTCACCTGTTTGTCTACATATATTCGGAACGCCAGAACGTATTTTCATGAAATACACGGTAGGTATACTTTTTATCCCGGAGTTCCCGAGGAAATATCAATCTTCACGTTAAAATAATTTCAAGAAATTTATTTTCTTTGTTTTATTAGAATAAAAAACCCTAAAAAGAAATCTAAGTTTAATGTACTAACTAAGTAGGCATTATATTAATGTAAGTAGGTATAAGTTTAGTGAAAATTGTGAAATTCAATGTCATTACCAGCCTCTTCGCCGGGCATTTTTGGCGCGAAAACATTTAGACATAGGCAATCTTCATTGCCGATAATTCTCGCCGCATTTCTAGGATCTGGCTGAGGGCAAGGGAAGCAGTGGTTCGTGGCTGTTAATTCGCCTGCCAGCAACCGGCGAACGGGCCGCTGAAACCTGCGCGGTCCCACGGGCGGCTCGGCGTACCTAGAACAGAGACTTGATAATACAAATATCCTAGCATTCCAAGCAAGTTAACTACGACACATCATTCGCTGAAAACATGAAAAAATACTTTTTTATTTAGGTAGTCGGTCTGAGTAGGTAAATTTATCAACTTCTGACTTCCGCCTTGCCTGAAAACTAGTGTTCGACCAGGATCGACCGAAGGTCCAAAGTTTTTAGTAACCACCGAAATTGAAAGATCTATTAAGAATGGTAGGTACGAATATTACGATAATAATAATAATTCATTTATTATACCTATATGTCTTCAAATGCACGGGTGCAGAAGAGACTTCGCGCAAAAGCTAGGGCTCAGGGCTCACATTGCCAGTAAATAACCAAATCAGAGCAAAACGATTTAGCACGCGCATTTTGATTAATTTGATCTTAGATAATTAATCAAATGCCTACCTTTGGCTTCGGCCAGTTTTTGATGATGCCTTTTTAATCGGCTTCAGCTTTGGTTTCAGTCAAAAATTGACCGAAAAACCAGCGCTGTGAGTTCATTATACAATTTTGATACTATGTTGAACATGGTTATGGAAATTTTATAGATATCACTCAATGTAAGTTTCTTTATTAATTATCTTTATTTTTATTACCTAACAATTTTTATATGAGTACTTATTACCTATACCTACTACGTACATATTTATAGCATCAAACCATCATCAAACAAAAGAAATCGATAAGAGAAAAAGATCGCCAACTCGCCCCATGCAAACCAACCATGACCACGTGCATGGTTGGTTTGCATGGGTGATGGGGTTACAGCTTACCTACAACAACACTGCAGCCTGTTACCCCAGGCGAGAATATAATAGAAACAAACTTACTTTTCATTCGTCGATTGGGGTCAATGCATCGCATAGGTAAATGCATAAGAACCAGACTTTATGTTCATCGGAAACAATGAAGGTTAAAAAGTAGGTAACCGTAAATTTTTTACAAGTCTTACTTTTTACCAGTTACTATACTTAGAACTACGACGCGCGACGTTTTTAAAGTGTCTTTATATTATACTAGCTGTTCCCCGTGGTTTTTACCCGCGGTAATTTCGGAGATAAAAGTACCCTATATTTTTTTTCTCTGCCTACCCTTCACAACGTGTAGTATGCAAAATTTAATACAGTTTCTCCCGCGTTAATTTCGGAGTTTCCGCGGGAAATCCGGGATAAAAAGTACCCTATGTCCTTCTCTGTATCCCTGACAACGTGTATGCAAAATTTCATGATGATCCGTTGAGGCGTGAATACGTAACAAACAAACAAACAAACTCACTTTCGCATTCATAATATGTATGCCATCCACTATAAAAAATCACAGGTAATTATCTTCTAATCTTTAAAGAAATGTTTCTTTTTTTATTATTATGTTGCTATACCTACTGAAGATATGTTGCAATGCTACTACAGATTTATTTTTTAATTTTTTTTACAACGGGCGGCGTTAGTTTAACTCCTGTAGGAGCACGAATTTTTTCGCTCTCGTCTGTCGATATCGTCCTAATGTCAAAGCGTTTTTTTTGTATGGAAAATGAACGACACTGGTTAGATGGCGCTGTTCATTTTCCATTTTCCATACAAAAAAAAACGCTCGATATCGAAAGGACGAGAGCGAAAAAATTATATGCACCATAACATCATTATACCTACAAATAGACATATTCGATCTTTATTTGGCATCACAACATAAGTGACTAGCTGTGCCCCGCAGTTTCACCGGGCGTGAGTTGCGGAATTCCCGCAGGAACTCCAAAGTAGCCTAAATTACTCATTTTAACAATTGCCAACCGTTTCGGAGATCACCCGCGTGAGTTTCGGAATTCTCGCAGGATCTCGCAGGATCGCAGGCAGAAAAACCCGTCAAAGTTTCATCACAATCGGACCAATGGTTTAGAAACGCATAGAGGACAAACATACAACATACATACAGTATTTATTTACTGAATAAATTGAATTTAACCTTATGCCAATGAAAGAATAATATCCAAGCCTGTCATCTTTGAGCCCCTCCACACGGGCACTTCGGCCGTGTCGCTGCACGAAGACCACAGCGGCATCGGGCTCGGGTGGCGCTGCGGGTCCGCCGCCTACGACTCCCAACGCTGGCTTCACTCTCGCCACCAACACCACCACCACAAACCACCACCATAGGAGCCGGTACATGACTAAAAATGACATGTATCGCTTATCCCGCCACCGGAAAATGGAACATCCCACGTTTCGTGTGGCCCAGAGATAAAAGTTTTTTTTATTATGTCCAATCATTACCACATTTATGGACTTTGGTAAAATATATTCACACTGTTTACATTATGTAACAAATTATAAAACAAAGTCCTCCGACGCGTGTGTCTGTCTGTCGGTTCGTGATAAGCTCAAAGACTACTAAACACATTTTCATGCGGTTTTCATCAATAGAGAAAGGGATTCAGAGGAAGGTTTCTACCTTAGATAAATGATTTATCTAAGGTTTCTACGTATGATTTGTCCTAGAATTCCCTCTACAGGGCTAATTTTGAAAATTCTTTCAAGGAAACTAAGGATAGTAGGTACCTATTATATTATCTGTGCCTAAGGTAATCCCGAGTGACATAGGCTATCTACTTTTTATTATGGAATTCCCGCGGAAACTCCGAAATTACCGCGGGCGAAACCGCGGGGCACAGCTAGTATGTATACAAACGAATTAAAAAAAAAACATTAGGTATCAAAAGGACCCCACGCTTTTTTAGACTGTAAAATTATTGTCTTAAGGCTTTATGGCCCATGTGTTTTTCTTTGTTTTTGTATAGTGTGATTTCACCGAGCGGTTGTCAAATTCAAGAATATTGCATGATGAAAATTATCGCACGATCGTAATGTGCGATCGTACATCGTACGTTGACCCAAAATTATCGTACATATTCACATATTTATACGATAATACTCGTACACGTTGTGAACACTGGTTGATATTTGTGCATACTGCATACAGTTTAGCCTGCTAATTATAATTTAAATTAGCACTTAGCAGCAGAGACTTCCTAAGCAACATGAGAAATGGGCATGTTGACTAATTTTTATTTTTTAGTCCGTCTTGTAGATTATTAAAAAATATTGGACACGTATTTTTTATTTTTTTACGTAATCAAAAAATAACGGCGATATTTTGAGTTGAAATTTCGCGTCACGTCACTATTCGGACAGTTTGTATGGCGGTTTTAGCGGTTAGTGACGTCACGACCCCCTCACCCTAAACTATAATGCGCTTGGTCTCTGTATATTTTAATTTATTTAAAAAAGCAAAAAATACGTGTCTATTGTTTTTTTATTTTCTACCTGACGGACTAATTAGAACTTTGATTTTCAAAAGTAGTCCACATCCCTATTGCGGCCGGACCGCTTAGTGAACGAAGAGACATACTACGATGCTGTGAAAAAGTTACGTGATAGGGTACCAATGATTATATTATGTAAAATTACGCGGGACTTGAACGCGATGTTTTTTATTACCTTTTTTGCCTGACGTTTCGGCTGAGTTGCATCACGCTGAGTTGTACCAATGATGTTTATAAGTGGGTGGGTGGTATAAATGGGTTTCTAATGCCATGTGGAAAAATGAGTCACATAATATTATGTATTTTCTATTTTATTTTTCCTCCTCGGCTGCTGTAACGTCGTCGTTGCTATTAGCGTGCTATCTAGTGGAAAAAATAAAACAAGAAACGAAAAAAATCAGTGCTGTAGGGGGAGCACGAATTTTTTCGCTCTCGTCCTTTCGATATTAAGCGTTTTTTTTCTATGGAAAATGAACAACGCTGGCTAGATGGCGTTGCTCATTTTCCATACAAAAAAACGCTTTGGCATTACGACGATATCGATATAACGAGAACGTAAAAATTCGTGCTCCCCCTACTGTGCTATCGTCGTATCGTTGGTGGAATATTATTTTACCTATTAAAAATCGCAGAATTTTTATTTTAGTTAAAACTTTAAGGACCAGTGAGTTCCATAATATTGTGGAACTTCTTAAGCATGGCAACACACATTGAATCGATTGTGCGTTAAAACTACAATGCATTTACGTTTCTATTACCAAGCCCCTAAGTGTATAATACCTTGCAGTTATGATTAGAATATCATTTTACTATTTCAAGTGGCGGATGTGGTTCAGAGTAGTTTAAAAAAATAATTTTAATGATTGTAGTTAAAACAATATTTTATAGATCAGTTGCATAATTATTGTGATTTTATAATTGCTTTAAGCAATATCGTTGACTATTACCTACTTTATGTCTATGGGGACCTTGTAGTGTAATTAATTTTGGTATTTACCTTGTAGTTATTGTTTATCGGCAACCTCTTGGAGTTGGTTTTTTTTGTGTAATCTGTACTGGTTTTTATTATTTTCATTAGGTACTTTTTTTTTTTTAATTTATTTAAAGGGCTTTGTCGCTTAGCGACCACATCGCCACTTAATAAACTTAAATTATATTAGGTAAGTAATTCTTGGGTATGGTTTGATTTTAAGCGTTAGAACTATTGATGCTATGCTAAATAAATAGTAAATGTGTGTTTGCCAATGTGTTCGCCATTATTGCCCTAACAATGTGTCCGGTTATTACATAGTTGGATATTCAATGAGTATTTAGTCACCCGTATTAGGATGTAGAAACAAATCATGCTGTAAATGGTAAGTTTATTAGGGTCACATCGAACTTATGGATTTATGCAATATTTTAATACTTACGTCTTATAATATCATTGGATTTAAGCATTTCTGTTCAATATTTAAATTCACAAACTATAATTAACTAGTCGATATTACACGGCTTCACTCGCGTTAATATCGCATTCAATTTCAATGAGTAGGTAAAACAAAGATATTTGAGTAAGGATGATGTAAGGTACCTACTACTACGCGGCTTGACATATAGGTACATGTGAATGAGAAACCTAATACCTACGAAAATAATTCTATTATGGAATAGAAAGAGATAGATAGGTAGGTAGGTAATAGTTTCAGTTTCAGCGCGCTAGTTCCTTATCTACCTCCATTAATACGTCTTATAATTAGAGTAAAATCCTCCTTTATTATATATAATGTCTTTGAGTAAAATATATTTAAATCGGTTTTGTAATTTTTGAGTTTACCCATCAAAAATACACAACCATACAAAATAATCAAATCTTTTCTTTCCAAAGTATCAGCTCTTATAGATAACCTATAATCACATTAACTTAATAAAATAAATAAAATACAAGAAACTTAATCAAGAAATAACTAAATATATTACTTTTCGAAGTTTTATTTTTGTAGTCTTTATTGCGAGGAGTTCTTCATAATTGAAGATGTCAGCCCTATCACCTATGTAAAAATAAACACTTACGTAGTTACGTACTTAGGTACTATAATAAAAAGGATTAGGTTGAGGTTTAATAGTATGTATCTCGTACGTATTGTAAGAATAAAATCCACATTCAGTAACTCGTTTATTTGTGGGTCAGAAAAGAGTGGGCATCGAGCTATTTTCATAACTTTATGCTATGCTGCATTGTCATCAAAAATTCTCCAAGACTCGTCTACATGTGCCCGCATCGAATAAGTACTTTTTCAAATTTCACAATATGGCTGTAAAATAATAAAATTTAATGTCAATCGATGTGCAATATTATTTTAATAAGGAAAAAAATAATGAAATGTATATAAATCAAGTGATAACACAATAAAATTATTTAAAACTTTCAACGTTTTTGGTTTTTACATGGCCACACTGTGACGACACGCTATACGTCGCTTTTGCGTCATCATATCGTGAACAGCATTCAAACGGGGAGGACGTGGTTATGGTAGTGTGCTTGCTATAGAAACTTTTCAAATGTTTCTATTGAAATTATAAAGTACAAAGTTTTAGGATAGGTGTGTATATATTGTGATGTTTTTTTTTTTCCGTCGGTCGTGAGTGATCCTGCTGTGTATTTATACATTTGTTTGTTGTCAGGTTGTTACTCAGGAAGTCGCCATCATGGCGTCGGACGAACAATTTTCATTATGTTGGAACAACTTCCATTCCAACATGTCATCGGGCTTTCATGGCCTGTTGTCGCGTGGTGATTTAGTAGACGTAACCTTAGCTGCCGAGGGCAGATTATTGCAAGCACACAAACTAGTTTTATCAGTATGTTCTCCGTATTTTCAAGAAATGTTCAAAGTAAATCCCACACAGCATCCCATAGGTAAGAATTATTTGTTTGTGTTATACTTTTTAAATTTTGAAAGACACCTTACTAATCGTATTCTTTCATTTCAGTATTTCTTAAAGACGTCAGTCATTCGGCGTTGCGAGATTTGTTACAATTTATGTATCAAGGCGAAGTTAATGTTAAGCAAGAAGAGTTAGCGTCTTTTATTAGTACCGCGGAGCAACTTCAGGTTAAAGGGTTAACCGGCAATCAAAATGAAGAAAGTTCCACGCCATCAAAACCAAAGCCGACTTCGAGGCCAGGCCCGAGGTCGTCACAACAAAGGCAATCCGTTATGACTAAGTCTGAGACTGAATTAGATTCTAAGCCCTCCTCAACTCCAGTAGCAATTAAGCGACCAAATAGGCCATCAATAGCATCAAATAACTCGTCATCTTCACAATCCGGACCTGCGAAACGAAAATGTATCGATCCGTTAGAAGCTGGTCCATCTGGTTCAGCGAAAGACGAATTTGTTACGATACCGGATGAAGACGAAAACAATTCAGTGGCAACGAAAATAGAACCCGAGTTTGTTAATGAAAGTATATGGGACGATGACGAGGATGGGGCTAATAACGATGAAACTAATTTCGGCGAAGATGACTCTAACATGGATATGACTGGTAAATATTGATCAGTACTTTTTCCATCAGTTAAGTTTGCTTTGAGTTTGTGATTTATTGATTTTTGTTCTTTTAACGCAGGTTTCGATGGCTCTACGATAGGCGATGGCAATGTATCGACTGGTGGGGAGGGGGGAGCTGTAGGGGATGCTCAAGGTAGGTTTTAACTTTTTATATAGGGAAAACCGTCATGGTTTTTCCCAGTTTTATGATTTTTGCTAGTCTGTTGTATGAGGCTTGCAGAGGTCATGGAACTTAGCTAAGTAAATGAAATTTGTAAGTTAATTTAGTGTAGATATAGATTTTAAATGCTTAGGGCAGGTTCAGGTAAGTAAAGGTTCCACCGGAGGTAATGGTACTATAGAAGGTATTAAAGGTTGACTATTGGGTAAGGTTAAAAAAGGTAACGATGTGTTATATAGAAGGTATTAAAGGTTGACTATTGGGTAAGGTTAAAAAAGGTAACGATGTGTTATGGGCGAATTTGGAACGTAAGTATATTATCACGATGTACGTATAAGGTAACGTATAAGTTGGTAGTTCTGTGTTAGGTATAAGGTATTGGTAAGGTTGGTAATACAAGCCGGAGCGCCATAAGTATGAGGCGCAGGGGCTTGGTATGTAAGTATACATAGTATGGTAATTAATATGTCGATCGTGGTACGACGACTGCGGTGTAATACGTACGTTCGGGCCTATGCACGCTTTTAAACGCCGTCGACGCGTTTGAGGCGACTGCGCCCTCTTATTCTATGGCACAGGCTGCGTCATGACTCGCGTTCGTATCGCATCAGCTACAAACGCGTCTACGTGTTTATAAACTGCATAGGCCCTAATATTCGAAGTAGGCGGTGCATCAAGCGCCCGGTATGTAGGTACCGACGTACACGGACCGCTCGAGCGGTCGGCGTTGACTGCTTGAGCAGTCGGTTTTTGACTGCTCGAGCTGTCTCTACCAACCGCTCGAGCAGTTGAATTTCTACCGCAGTCTAGTCATGGATTCTGACGAGGAAGCACTGCTTTTGCTGCTTCTGCTCAAGCGGAGACGACGACGGCGACGTCAAAAGAGAAAATTCAAAGAGGTCGTAGAGCTGTCGACTGCTCTAGAGCCGCCGACGGCTCGAGCAGTCAGTGTATGCCTCGCGACTGCTCGCGAGCGGTCGACAGCACGATGGAATTTCATCATGTAGTTGACGGCTTGAAGCGGTCGCGACTGCTCGAGCAGTCGTGTGTACTGCAGCGAATGAATGGCTATAGTTCACCGCGCGGTCGCGGCTTCAAGCAGTCGGTCATAACTGCTTGAAGCAGTCCGTGTACGGCTGGCCTTAATTGTGAAACGCGGTGAAGCATAGTAGGGATGTGACTAAAATCAATTACAAAAATTTATTTAGAAATCTAGGATGTGGATGTGACAGGAAAGAATCTATTATAGACCGATATTTCTACATACGCACACGGTGCGGTGCCGTCAGAATATGTGGCTTTGCCATTTCACTCCATTGACATGAGCGTAAGGTGAAAAATGTATCCACTGTTCTGTTATACAAAGGTTCTTGTAGAAACAAAACGGCCAAACCACATATTCTAAGGTGTAGAGTTTGAGAAGTTAGGCTTTGTAGAGTTAGAGCCAACCCACGGTGCGGTGCGGCTCAGGTCGGAGGGGCGCCGCTGTGGTATATTACATTACAAAAATGCGTTGTGGCCACATGGCGCCTTGCGGCGCGCTCGGGCGCCGCGCCGCGCTCTCATCGGGGTCGAGACGAAGCAGGGAGGGGAGTAAGCGGCTCGCTGTTTGTCCTGTTCTGTCACGTAGTCATGGGCATGCCTAGGTAGAGCGAGGCCCCATGAGAGCTTGTCCAGAAAGGGCGAATTCGTTGCGTCCACAAGGTGCGTACCAACGCGCGAGCATTAAACAATTCCGTGTCAAAATGTTGGCGCTCCATTTCCCTCGATACGTGCACTCGCTCTAGAGTTCGCGCGTTAACTGGACGCAACAAGGCGTCCCTAGTATCTCGACTCGCGCGCAAAACGCGCGAGTCGAGAGTCTGGCGTAGTGCACGCGATTTACGCGCGTATTTTGAATTCGCGTGATGCTTCTGGACGCGATGTATCGGTGCCTAGTATCTCACTAACGCGCGTATGAATTCGCGCGATACGATTCGCGACGAATTCGCCCTTTCTGGACAAGCTCTGTGCGTTGCGCTGCGTTGCGTCGTCGCTGCGTCGTCTTCCATACATTTTTTATGACATGCCCCATAGACCGTTGCGTCGTCGCGCGCGACTTTTCAACGGATCGACGGACAAGAGACGAAGCGGGAGGGAGGGTGATGCGCTGAGTTGTCGGAGCTCCGCTGCGACGACGGACAGTGATGCATTGCTAGAGGAGGAAGCTAGACGAGGAAGATAATTTGCCAATGACAATGTTTCTTAATATTAAAAATGTCTTCATCTACTTCTTTAATTATGGCGAAACGCCAATGACAATGTTAGATTGTTCCCCAAGTTAAAACATGACTCTCTTGAAAGCCAATTTCCTGCTCAGGGTCCAAAATAGATGCTGAAAAGTGACTGAAATAACGAAGACAACGTGACACGCGTTTTCGGTACGGCTTTCACTCGTCAACAACCTATATACTCTTTAGTCTCAAAGAAAAAATAATCATAATAATAGAATTAGGGTGTGTAGAGTTATAAGCGTGGCTCTACATGAGATAACTGACAGTGCCCGTCATATGGACTCGTCTTAGCAACGTAGTGATTACTTTCTCTCTGGTCTTAGCATCATCTTACATGAATATGTTTTTGGTGGGATTTCATTTCTTTTTGTAAGTCAAAATACTTCCATTCCCTAGTTTAAGGGGTTGGGGAATAAAAGTTACAAGTTTTATAATTTTTTTGTTGTTTGTGTACTAAGTGCTTACATGCCAAATTTCAGCTTTCTAGGACATTAGGAAATACCCTAAGAATTTTGATGATCAGTGAGTCAGTGACGAAATCAGGTTTTTTTAGATATCAATAAAGTCTAAAGTGTAAGGGCTATGCGATTAAAACTTCATATGATTAATAAGTCCGCTATTGACAACATATCCCGAGAATTTTGTTTATCTGATATAATCCAAACCCAAGTTATACCTAAGGGTTCAAAAAAACGACGTAGATCGAGAAAAGATAGGTAGGTACTTAGTGCTCCCGCTTCGCTTAGCTCGTCTTGGCGGGGGCACTGCCGTGCCCCCAGATCAGAGGTTTGACTACCTACCTGGCCTCGGGTGCTCACGACAAAAAAACTTGTTGCATAGGTAGGTACTTGATTATGGTCTATGGTCAGAATCACTGCCCGTGCCCCGTGGTACGGTTCAGTTGTCCGGTCAATCGGACTACGGGCCTTGTCGCCCGCGCACGGATCACTTCAATCCCAATCTCACACTCACTGAGCAAATAATCACTACGTTTTAAGAGTCTGCACTTTCATACTAATCGCTGAAATCTATGAAAGCATTTTGTGCCAACCTTAAACTTGCCTATCTAACCGCCGCACTCAGAGTCGACTTTAATGATTACTTAGTTAAGTATAGATTTTTAAAACAAAACCTCCGCAATCAGAGACGTTCAGTAAATTAATGTCAATTGGCATTTAATGAGATGTAACTTAATTAGTTAAATGCCAATAAACATTAATTTATTAAACTTAACTGAGTGCGGCAGTTTTGTTTTAAAAATCAATACTTAACTAACCGCCGCACTCAGAGTCGACTTTAATGATTACTTAGTTAAGTAAAGATTTTTAAAACAAAACTGCCGCAATCAGAGACGTTCAGTAAATTAATGTTAGTTGGTATTTAATGAGATGTAACTTAATTAGTTAAATGCCAATTAACATTAATTTATTAAACTTGTCTGATTGCGGCAGTTTTGTTTTAAAAATCTATACTTAACTAAGTAATCATTAAAGTCGACTCTGAGTGCGGCGGTAAGTAATCATTAAAGTCGACTGAGTGCGGCGGTAAGACGCGGTCAGGGGGATTTGGTTAGGAATTCCAAAGTTGATAAGGAATTGCATAGTGATCAATCAATTTCTTCTTTTCGAAGAGGAAGAATTCAATCCAGTTTCAATTCCAATCGGAATATATACACTCTTGACCAAATCGAATTTTCGATTGAATTGAAATTAAAATCAAACTGACGATCGATTTCCGGCGTGGTCATTATTATTATTATAAAATAATTTAAAACATGAAATGTTATGTTTTTTCAAATTAAAATGTACTCCCAATAATTAATTATTAGAGACTCATTTTTAAGCATATAATATAAACTCAAAATAAGTTATACATTCTGGCATGAAAAAAGCTCACGATCGGTACAATGGAGATGGCCGGGCAAAGCTAAAAGATGTCGCTAGTTGTCTCCCGTTCCATGTGAAGTCAGAAATTGTATGTAATTCAATCTAAATAATAGCAACATATTGTTTGAGTCTTATTTGCATTAAAACTGTAGCACAATATGTTTATAAGGACGTTTACGTGAAAAAAAAAACATCGTAGCTTTGTATTATATTTCCTCTTTTTATCTTAAGGTCTTTATCCTATTGGAGTTCTCTAATATATCAAAAATACATAAGGGCCAGACGTGCCATTATCTATATCTTCTATCTATCTATATCTATCCATACTTATAATAAAACTGTAGAGAGGTCAATTCTGTACATCTTCTTTATAATAATCTTATCTTAATCTAATCTAATATATATAAATCACGTGTCACGTTGTTTGTCCGCGATGGACTCCGAAACTACTGAACGGATTTTGATAAAATTTTGTAACCATTCATAATATGGTCCAACTTAAAAGATAGGATAGTTTTTATCCCGGAATTCCCGCGGGAACTGAAGGACATAGAGTACTTTTTTCCCGCAACCTCCGCGGGAACTCCGAAATTACCGCGGATGAAATCGCGGGGGACAGCTATCTTAATATATATAAATCACGTGTCACGTTGTTTGTCGCTTTATCTCTGTGTATTTTAATTTATTTAAAAAAGCAAAAAATACGTGTCTATTGTTTTTTTTATTTTCTAACTGACGGACTAATTAGAATTTTGATTTTCAATAGTAGTCAACATCCCTAAGCTGGAAAAGGGGTGATAAATTCTGAAAATCAACATGGGTATCGTTCTCCGCGCGGACGAAGTCGCGGGAAAAAGCTAGTAATATATCCTTACTAATATTATAAATGCGAAAGTGAGTTTGTTTGTTTGTTATGTTTTCACGGCTAAACGGCTCAACCGATCACCACAAAATAGTCAGGGGTACGGAGAAAGACACAGGCTACTTTTTATCCCAGAATTCCCACGGAAACTCCGAAATTAACGCGGAAGAACCTACATTAAATTTTGCATACCTACTACCTACACGTCAAGGGTAGGTGCAGAAAAAAATTACGTCTGTCAAGCTAGAAAGGTCAAGTCGGCAGAATCAATTGATTTTTAGGTCAAAATTTAGTGCTCAATTAGTGCTAATTTAGTGCTGAAAAAAAAAAATTTGGTGCTGTGATAGGTGGAACAAAAATGAGAACACTGCTAACTTTTTATTAAGCTAGCAGTGTACCGTTCGTGACCGCGTTACAATACAGTTGCAGCGGAATTCGCATGGGCTAATAATTTAGTGCTCAATTAGTGCTGCCATTGTAGCGAAAAATTTTTGAAAAATAATCGTTTTTGAATTTTTTTTCAAATAAAATACTGTACTAGCGACACCGGCCGGTCTAAGAGCTCAAAAACGGGAACTGATGAAATTGAAACACGTCACCATTTAGCGCTCAATTAGTGCTGCCAGTATAATAAAGAATTTTTGAAAAATAACCTTTTTTTTAATTTTTTTCAATAACTTTTACTTAATTAAGCTAGCAGATTTAGCTAGCAGTGTACCTTTCGTGACCGCGTTATGATACAGTTGCAGCGGAATCCGCATGAGCTAATAATTTAGTGCTCAATTAGTGCTGCCATTGTAGCGAAATTTTTTTGAAAATTAACGTTTTTGAATTTTTTTTCAAATAAAATACTGTACTAGTGACACCGGCCGGTCTAAGAGCTCAAAAACGGGAACTGATGAAATTGAAACACGTCACCATTTAGCGCTCAATTAGTGCTGCCAGTATAATAAAGAATTTTTGAAAAATAACCATTTTTTTAATTTTTTTCAATAACTTTTACTTAATTAAGCTAGCAGATTTAGCTAGCAGTGTACCTTTCGTGACCGCGTTATGATACAGTTGCAGCGGAATCCGCATGAGCTAATAATTTAGTGCTCAATTAGTGCTGCCATTGTAGCGAAAAATTTTTGAAAAATAATCGTTTTTGAATTTTTTTTCAAATAAAATACTGTACTAGCGACACCGGCCGGTCTAAGAGCTCAACAACGGGAACTGATGAAATTGAAACACGTCACCATTTAGCGCTCAATTAGTGCTGCCAGTATAATAAAGAATTTTTGAAAAATAACCTTTTTTTTAATTTTTTTCAATAACTTTTACTTAATTAAGCTAGCAGATTTAGCTAGCAGTGTACCTTTCGTGACCGCGTTATGATACAGTTGCAGCGGAATCCGCATGAGCTAATAATTTAGTGCTCAATTAGTGCTGCCATTGTAGCGAAATTTTTTTGAAAAATAATCGTTTTTGAATTTTTTTTCAAATAAAATACTGTACTAGCGACACCGGCTGGTCTAAGAGCTCAAAAACGGGAACTGATGAAATTGAAACACGTCACCATTTAGCGCTCAATTAGTGCTGCCAGTATAATAAAGAATTTTTGAAAAATAACCGTTTTTGAGCTCTTAGACCGGCTGGTGTCGCTAGTACAGTATTTTATTTGAAAAAAAATTCAAAAACGATTATTTTTCAAAAAAAATTCGCTGCAATGGCAGCACTAATTGAGCACTAAATTATTAGCTCATGCGGATTCCGCTGCAACTCGGTCACGAAAGGTACACTGCTAGCTAAATCTGTTAGCTTAATTAAGTAAAAGTTATTGAAAAAAATTAAAAAAAAGGTTATTTTTCAAAAATTCTTTATTATACTGGCAGAACTAATTGAGCGCTAAATGGTGACGTGTTTCAATTTCATCAGTTCCCGTTTTTGAGCTCTTAGACCGGCCTGTGTCGCTAGTACAGTATTTTATTTAAAAAAAAAGTTCAAAAACGATTATTTTTCAAAAATTTTTCGCTACAATGGCAGCACTAATTGAGCACTAAATTATTAGCTCATGCGGATTCCACTGCAACTGTATCATAACGCGGTCACGAAAGGTACACTGCTAGCTAAATCTGCTAGCTTAATTAAATAAAAGTTATTGAAAAAAATTAAAAAAAAGGTTATTTTTCAAAAATTCTTTATTATACTGGCAGCACTAATTGAGCGCTAAATGGTGACGTGTTTCAATTTCATCAGTTCCCGTTTTTGAGCTCTTAGACCGGCCGGTGTCGCTAGTACAGTATTTTATTTGAAAAAAAATTCAAAAACGATTATTTTTCAAAAATTTTTCGCTACAATGGCAGCACTAATTGAGCACTAAATTATTAGCTCATGCGGATTCCGCTGCAACTGTATCATAACGCGGCCACGAAAGGTACACTGCTAGCTAAATCTGCTAGCTTAATTAAGTAAAAGTTATTGAAAAAAATTAAAAAAAAGGTTATTTTTCAAAAATTCTTTATTATACTGGCAGCACTAATTGAGCGCTAAATGGTGACGTGTTTCAATTTCATCAGTTCCCGTTTTTGAGCTCTTAGACCGGCCGGTGTCGCTAGTACAGTATTTTATTTGAAAAAAAATTCAAAAACGATTATTTTTCAAAAATTTTTCGCTACAATGGCAGCACTAATTGAGCACTAAATTATTAGCCCATGCGAATTCCGCTGCAACTGTATTGTAACGCGGTCACGAACGGTACACTGCTAGCTTAATAAAAAGTTAGCAGTGTTCTCATTTTTGTTCCACCTATCACAGCACCAAATTTTTTTTTTCAGCACTAAATTAGCACTAATTGAGCACTAAATTTTGACCTAAAAATCAATTGATTCTGCCGACTTGACCTTTCTAGCTTGACAGACGTAAAAAAATTTTGGGTTGTAAGTAGTTACTTTTATCACGGAATACCCGCGGGATCTCCGAAACTAATGCGGGTGAAACCGCGGGAACAGCTAGTAGATTAGACATGATTATAAAGAAGCGACACTCTCCGTCTCCCACCAATTTCATGCCTCCTCATACCCCACTAAAGTTTCTTGGAAATTCTGAGGAAAGTTTGACACGTGCAGGTGTGCGTTCCGTGGCTAAACTCGAGTGCGCACTCTGGCGCGCGTTCTATCCGTCCCATGGCTTGGTGAAATTTTACTCTAAAGAGCGACGCGACACTTCTAGAATCTAGATGAAGTTCGCTATATCGTACTGAAGCTGCAGCGGCAGTTTTGTCCGTAGTCGGTCGGCAACCACGTAGCGCAATGCATGAAATTAAGGAATTTAGAAATTCTTTGCAAGGAAGAATAAAGGTTGAAGTAATCCAGAAAAAACAAAGACCAATTTCCTTTGCAATCTCTAGCCAAATGTTATTTTTTCTCGTAGTATTCATACAGTTTTGATTTTGTAAATCATATAGCTCTGGATACTTACTAAATAATAAAATTTACTTTTCTTCATCTATTTTATAAAACAAAATGGCCGTCCGACAAGGTCCGATATATTCCGATTTGTATGAAAAATTAGGTGAAGCGTTGCTGTCGCGTTGGTTACTATAATGCACTACGCGTCAGCGGAACTACACGTCGCGACAACTGCGCGACATAGTTGCCTAGTTGGTCAACTTTGTCGCGCCGCGCCTAGTGCGTTATACCTCATACAATTTCATACAAAGAATATTTGGCCGTGTCGCGTCGAGTCGCTCCGCTGCAGTGCAGTTTCGCCTAGTGCAGTCATACCTTTACAGCTGTCAGAGCAACGTTTCACCCGTTCCGTGACTCAGGGCGCAGCAACCAAACAACCATCTCCGAAGCAAGTTAATTTTCACTCTGACAGCTATGTGACGTTTAAGAAGTGTAAAAGTTCGCGGCAAAAGCCAAATTCGTCGAAAAAGAAATCAAGCGGGGTTCTTACAAACAGAGGGGAGGTGCCGTAGTCACAAAAAGTTGATAATTGGATGTAAGACAGTCTTTTTCGCATGTGATTTGAGAAAAACAAATGCCACCTGAAATTTCAAATATTTTGAGGTTATAAAATCAACTCGATCGTTCCGTGACTTGGTTGCAACTCTAACGAGTTAAATTTTAACCGAATAACTACACCTAGAGCCACGGAACGCAGTCCAAAATCTACACGTTGTATTGTATGTATGATTTTTTGATTGTATGATATTTTCTGTAATTTTATTTTCTACTATCTGTTCCCGGCGGTAATTTGCAGTACCCGCGAGAATTCCTTATTGCTTATCTTACTCAGGGATAATGTAGCATTCTAATGGTGAAAAAAGTTTTGAAATCGGTCCAGTAGTTTTAGAGTTAAATCGTAACAAACAAACAAACAAAAAATCTAATCTTTCGTCTTTATAATATTAGTATAGATAAAACCATAGGTATTCTTTTTAAGTTACATAGGCAAATCACAATGGATGGGCATAGAGATGGGTTTTAACGAACATTTTTAAGTAAATGCCCAATATACGTTCATTTACGCACACGCCACACACGGACTACACGTATAGGTACTACGAACAAGCCGGCCGTCTTTACTAATGCGAAAATACTGGAACAGGGAGGCAATTCTCACACATTCGAAGTAGACTCGAACTCGAGATAAAATTCGAATTCGAACATTAAATTGAGATGAAGTCAAGTTGAGCTATTCTCGACATGTCGACTTCGAAATTTCTCGAATGAAAGCCGTTCGAACTGCTTCGACTGGTCGGAAGCGGTCGAGACCTGAATTTCGAATTCGTATCTTCATAAATGTCCAATAGCGGTGTCGTGCGTGACAGTTTCAGAAGTTGTTGTTGTTTTTTATCTGCGCCCCATCTGGGACAGGCAAGCGATGTTGAGCCATACAGCCAAGTCATATGTTACAGTTTTAGAAGTTTATTATGTACTATATACTCTGTATTAAGTGCTATGGTGGTAATTAACTGCAGCTTCATAGCTTAAAGTTCCGATTAAGCATTGAAATGCATCTCAGCAACGCAATTGGATGTAAATATAACTTCAGAAAAAAACAAAAGAATCGTAGTCTATACAGCCAATTCAGGCTGTATGAACTACGATACCTTTGCCTCCCCCAAAAAAGGATAAAAACAAAAACAAATATTATGCTTCACGATCCGTACTACGCAAACTAATTTAAACAAAATTAAAGTGATGATGTAAAAGTAATAAAAGTTAGAACATTTTTTTTTTTGGTACAAATATATTATAAAAATTAGTTCTTAATATAAAACGATGCACATTATTTAAAAACTATAAAAAGCTGCTGCCGTTTTACGTTGAATCGTGTAGAATGGAATGGATACGGCTTTCGAATAAGCTTTTACTGGCATCATTTTACACTATAAACTCGAAGTCTAGTTCGATTTGTGTTGAGAATAGGAGATACGAAGAAACAGGTTCGAGTATCAAGATTTTGCGGTCGACATAGGGATCGAACAGCAAACTCGAGTTCGAGATTTTTTCGAAGGAGGCGAGAATTAGGTCCCAGATCTGTAGGTTATCTGATAGTGAGTATGTTATTTTTATACTAGTCCGAACATAATCCATGTTTCAAAATAGGTACTTTAGTTCACCTAAGTACGCCGTGCCGTACCGCGCGGCCCGTACCTTAAGGACCAGATTGACCACAACAGTACCTAAGGTACAGGAGCCTATCCTGTATCAAGTTCCGAGCACTGCTCCGAGTGCCAACAACGCTACGCACGGGTCACAACGCCATCTAGCTCTGGGGTACGGGAAACTTGAAGGTTTAAAAATTACACCATGTGAAGTAGGGACCTAGACTAGATTTAAATTGGTAAAGTGTAGTACAGAAACCTTGAATATATTTAGGTACTTATTCGGTGTATAAATACGAGCATACTGGTCTTGTTCCGAATACAAACATTATTCACATAATAATGTATATAAATTAAAAACCATATAAACATCTATCCATCTTATCTATCTATACTAATTAATAAAAGAGTAGAATCCGCGATCCTGTACATTGAATATTTTTGCCTAAAATTGAGAGGGGTGATAAAAGAAGAGTAACCAAGCCCAAAAAAAGTTTTTAAAATTCTTTTCTGTCTGTCTGTCTGTGTGTCTGTTCGCGATAATCTCCGCATCTACTGAACCGATTGTCATGCGGTTTTCACAGGTAGATTAAGCTCAGCCTGGAGCTACATATAGGCTTTGTTTTATTAAAATCGAATGTCGGGAAAAAAAGTTGTTGTATAAAAACCTTTCATGCGGGTGAAACCGTGGGGCACAGCTAATACTTAAATATTTAATACTTAACTTAGGTATACGTAACGTTATAGGGTACTAGCATGAAATTTATATTATATGTTATGGAGGTGCCGATTGGGGTGTGAGGCGTATAATAAATTGTCTGTTTCATGTCTGTATATCTAGCTGTAACCGCAATCGCATTAGGATATATTATACAATGATTGTAGTTTTGGTTGAATAAATAAATAAATAAATAAATAATAAGAAATTGGGTCAATATTTAAAAAATAGGTCCCGAGAAGAGCATAAGTGGGCCCGAGAAAAGCATAAATATTTTCCAAAATATACAACTTTTAATTCAGTGAAACGGAACGTTGCAACGAAACACCATCCACAGCCCTAACCTATGACGTCACTTTTAGTTTTTTTAGGAAAAATTTACCCCTTTTAGGAAAGGCCAAAGAAACTAAGTACATACAGCCAACACATATTTTACTTTCCCTGAAGGTTATTGGTATTATTATGCATTTCGATTCTTTACTGAAACGTAAGGAAGTCGACAGTTCAACCATACATAATTTCGCTTTTGTAAATTGAAGTTACTTAGCTGTCAGTTTCACATGACGCTGTCAAAACGACAGTGACATGTCCATCACAGATTAATTAAAACTTTAAGTATTTTTATTTTATTCAAGTACTTCTCTATAAATGTTGTAGCTTTCTAACCGCCTAATAGCTTACTGTGTGGTTATATGCTCATTACAGAATTTCACGTGCAGGACAAAAAAAATATACATCAGCTATCGCTTAAGGTTGGTACCGGTTGATCAAATCAATTCTATGCCGTGGCTTTTCAAACTGTGACATTGGCAGAATCATCGTCAAAACGGTGGAGTCATTAAAAACAACAAATTGGAATTGAAAAAAGAGTAATGGTGTAGGTAACTTTTATCTAGTGATGTCATTCAACGTTTTGGCGGCAAGGTCAAAAATAAGAGTTTAGAAAAGCTCTATTTAATTGATTTATGCGTATACCTTTTTTCTTGTTCTTGTTTTGTTTAAGTATGCCATATAATCTTTAAACTAGACTGGAAAAAAATCATACATGAACCATATCAAACCGAAAAACAAACAAGGTGTAAACTAAACGTAAAACCATAGAAAATACCTGAATAAAAATAAGACTTTTCTTAAAGGTAAAATTTTTTTTTAAATAAATAAATAAATAAAGGTAGTTTGGTACGTGGAAATAATAATACATTGCAATAACGCTGAATATTACATAATCACGTTCAATAGATAGTGTAGGTAGGACCTTTTTATTTATTGACTATACGAAAGCTACGAGATCCGAATAGGCGTATGAAGAACTTGTGAAACAAGCTTTCTCATGCGTATGGAATAGGCAAATGCACCGAAACAGGTATATTAAATGGATAAAATTATTTTTTTACATAGATTAAATAGCTTACGCCACTAGGCTGACTTAGCAGATTTTGGATAATATGGAACATTTCTATTATAATATGGTTATTAAACTCTTTGATGTCTACTTTCTATAACATAGCGTGCAATGAGAAAAATATACATTTAATAGATAAAAATTACTTAAAACACTAAAATTAATGGTAGTTTACGCTATGGTAATCGAGGAAATATAAAATTAGTAAATAAATAAGTAAAGTATTATCTTACTTTTACTAACATTGCGTATAATGGAACTTTAAAACTGTTGCTGCGTAAAACGGAACAGAGTTCCGTTATTTGTGGTTACTGAACGCCGTGGGTCTATGGTTGAAGTTGATTACAATTGGATTGTTGTTTACTATTTGAAGCGTTATTGTATTATGAATCGTGTAAAATTGGACGCTGGATATATTTATTTCACAAACTTGCGTAATTATATTTATAATTATCGGAGTACTAGTGCTATTATTGTGCTTCCGAAACCCATGTTTTGTTTCCTTCGTTTGTACCTTACGTTGGTTTACGTCTACGACGTCAGTTTGTGCTGTATTGTGATTACCAGAACTAGAAAGTGTAATTGATAACATGAAGTTTATAGAGCGATTTGTTTGGTGAAATATGTGTTTTGATGTGATATAGAAAGTGTGTGAACGGCAGCGGAACTTGAAGAATATCTTGCTGGCCTGGCCAGGTCTTTACCAGTCGTTCATCCTCGTCATCATAAAGGTTTCAGGTACCATAACACGTATGATTTTTTTATTAAATCTTTTAACCATTGACCTATTAACCAATTTTGTGGATTTCGATACATGAATTTTTCATAATAAATTAATTTTTCGCTCAAAATCTTGCAGCTTGTAAACATAACCTAAAAACACTATACCCGAAAGATGCTATAGTGTTCCAATTGTGACTTCCTTTGCATAAACAATATCAGGTATACAATTTATTCAGCCTGTTTGTTTTGTTTGCAATATGATATTGATATCATTACAGCTTCCATTTGAGCTGTAGGTACCTACTGTAAGTAAAATTGTTTAAAGAATTTATACTTGGATCAGTTACTTATTGTTGATTCATGAAAAAAATTATGTCAAAACATTTGCATTTTTTATGCATTTTGAGACTGAATTTTGGGGCTGAAATTTGAAACTCACGTGGGTGAAACTGTGGGGCACAGATATTATATATTTTCAACTCACCCTATTGACAACCCAAACTATCAATCCAAATCTATCAAACAAAAATATAAAAGCAAGTGTGCCACCTGCCAGTTGCCATGTGTTTCACTATAAAAATAATATATTTGCTAGGACTTCAGATTAATCCAGGTTGAAAAAAAAGGAAAGAGGAATAGGCAGTCCTCCTGTCTGATATATGAATATCTAGAAGTCTAGACATAATTAATTTTTGAGATTATTACATAAACAGTATTTTATTTTCATAAATCATTCATATAAAATACTTGTATTCCAATTCACCACAAAATGAACTTTTTTTGCTGTTGTAGTCAGCAGTATGAACATAGACTTGCAGGTTACTTTCCATCTTTAATAAGGCAGACTACACTTTTTATTTTTCATTTCTAAATAATCACAATGTTTTTTCTATAAAATAAAATTGTACCACACTTTACAAAAAAATCATCCATAGCTCATCTGGGTTAATCTAAAGCCTAGCAATAAATTTCACATGATTCTAAAACTACAGTACCTATGTAATAGGTATTTTAAATTACTTTCGTATTTATTTATTTAAATACACATAATATGACAACAGATCATAGTCATTACAATTTTTACTTAAATTAAAGTGTATTGTAGGTTGAGACCACAAACCAGAAATATTTGTACCTAGAAAGACAGCAAAATACAATTATAAATACAATTTTAAATTCATCCCGATACAAATGGATCGCAGAAAAAATAGAGGCCATAGTCTATTTCTAAATATCACATGAGCAAACTTGCGGGCTTTTTTTATTTTGAGCAACAATCTAACGTTGTCATTGCCATTTTGACATAATTAGTTACTTTAATTAGTAAAACATTGTCATTGGCAAAATTAAATGTGATTAGTCGCGATAGATGCTGTAATGGAAAAAGCAGAAGAAGAACAGACTAGTGCCTACCTAGTAAGATAACAATGAAGATTTTAAAAAAAATATTGTTCATTGAACTGTCAGGTAATTAAGCACCTTTTAGCTAGGTACAAAATGTAAAAAATAAGTAGAAACTTGTTACATAGATAATAGGCACATAAATAGGTACCTAGAATTTTTTTTTTACTTTTTTTTGGTGCATTAAAGTTTGTTCAGATATTGTTTTTAAAAGTTGTATCAGCTTTAATTTAACAACTACCCACAATTTTAAAATTTTGTCACTTTACAATTTCATTGTTGTTGCGCTGTGGCGAGACCATTAAGATGTTGCTTGACAGATTCAGGTGCATATTGTTATATTTGCGAGGAATATACCTTTGAGGAATAGCGAAAACCCATAACAGAATTCGTAAAAAAAGCATAACTATTTCGCTTACTTCAACTTAAGTATTGAGCATCATGTCAAGCCTAGGGTGTCTCATTTTGTGTTTAAAACATTTTTTTTTTCAATTTATATATCTGCCATCAGCCATCAAGCCTTTATCAGATGTGTTACAAAGCAAGTGACATGTGGAGTCCCTGTCCATTGACAACAGACATCCTTCAAGACCAACCCCAGACCAACTAAAATCTTAGAAGGTTGGGTCTTTTCAAATGTGTCACATCGCCCGATGTGTCCAGCAGTTGTTGAGCCAGAAAATTTTTATGTTGAGAGAGTTGACATTTGTAGCTGTTGAGGTGACATTCAATTTCTTCTCTAATGGTAGACATTTCGAGATATTCATGTATTTCACTGGTCCTAGTAAACCAGGGGTGTTACAAATGTTGCGTAATATTTTATTTTGGAAGCGCTGCAATATTTCTATGTTGGATGTACTAGCAGTACCCCACAGTTGTATACTGTTGGTCCAGATGGGCTTCAATACTGATTTGTAAATGAGGAGTTTATTATTTAGTGACAGCTTAGATGAGCGTCCAGTGAGCCAGTACATACTTTGGTAGTGCAGTTTCAGCTCTTCTCGTTTGGTGTTTATGTGAGCTTTCCAGTTTAGCCTTCTATCTAAAACATTGCACGTGTTTAAAACATGCAGTGAAAATTTGAGACAGTGGAAAAATTAAAAAAAAAGGTGTATGATGTTTGGAATACTGATGATTTTGATGAGAACAACAAAATCACTTATCAACATATAAGTTTGGTTAAGATCTTTGGTCAAATTTAAAAGTTTAAAATAATAATATAGTAAAAAGTACCTTAATATATCCTTCTCTGTTCTTCCCTGAAAGTGAAGCCTAATGTTCATAGTGATCTGTTGAGTCAATAAGGCGTGAAAGTGTAACAAACAAACATACAAATAAACTCACATTCACATTTATAATATTAAGGATTATTCTGGGGTTCCAAAAATACCATCCATCCATCCAAACTTTCAAATTTATTTGTAACTGGCTGTGCTCCACAGTTTCACCCGTGTGAGTTTTGGGATTCCTGCAGGAGCTATTTTTTTCTAAAATAATAGTAGCCTAAGTTACTGCTTATAACATCAGCTATCTGCCAGTGAAAGTCCTGTTAAAATTGGTCCAGCCATTTCAGAGATTAGCTAGAACAAACAGTCAGACAGCCAAAAATTAAAAAAAAATGATTTTTTTATGAAAGTAGGTACTGTCATACTTATTACTTTCATATGCATTTAGTGAAAAACTGTTTATTTGGAATTACAAACAGACACTCCAATTTTTTTATATGCATAGATAACTATTAGTATCAATTACTATTGCAGTTATTATTTATGTGAAAAATTTTTTTTGATGATGTTGATTTATTTTTTAAAGAAGTACCAATTAATGAGAAAAAGAATCATTTTGCATTTGTATGTTGTATTTATTTGTATATGCTTCTTAACTCTTTCACTGCCATGTTTAGGAAGCCTTACCTACAGCGCCACACACTTCAGGCATGCTCTCTCCTAGTGTTGGGAATGCTTGAAATAGATAACCCACCAAAATCATTTTCATGTAAAATGATACCAAGACGAGTCCATATGATGGGCACTGTCAAAAAGTTATCAGATCTCATGTAGAGTCGAGCTTATAACTCTACACACCCTAACTCTACAAGGCCTAACTTCTCAAACTCTACACCATTGTCAGAATATGTGCATTGGCCATTCGCTCAATTCACATGAGCGTAAGGTGAAAAATTTATCCACTGTTGATTACTTTTCTGTTATCTGGGGGCACGGCAGTGCCCCCGCCAAGTCGAGCAACAAAAGCGGCACGGCCGTACTATCCACTGACCGATCATCAAAACTCTAAGGCACTTCTGGCAGACATAGAAGTTTGAAATTTAGAATACAATTAGTGTTTATTGTATAAATCAAGGAAAAATTAAAATATTTAGCAATTTCGGTCCAGTTTTCTAGATACACTAACTGCATAAATAACTTTGTAATCCCATATAAATGTATGGAATTACAAAGTTATATATGCAGTTATATGTACCAACTGCACAAATAACTTTGTAATCCCATATAAATATATGAGACTAGCTGTTCCCCGCGGTTTCACCCGCGTTAATTTCGGAGATCCCGCGGGAATTCAGAGATGCAAAGTAGTTAGTACCCTATATCCCTAGGTTTTCTTTACCCCTGACAACGTGCATGCAAAATTTCATGAGATTTCACCAGCGTTAATTTCGGAGATCCTTCGGGAATTCCGAGATAAAATTACCCTAATCTGAATGCTCCAACGATTTTCATGAAATTTTGTATACAGGGGATTTCGGGGGCCATAAATCGATCTAGCTAGGATTCATTTCTGGAATTCCCGCGCGAACTCTGATATCAACGCGGGTGAATTAATTATTGCATACTACACGTTGTCAAGGGTACAGGAAAGGTCATAGGGTAGTACTTTAATCTCAGAATACCCGTGGGATCTCCGAAATTAACGTGGGTTAAACCGCGGGGAACAGCTATTTAAGCCGTTGCCCAGATATTAATAAATAATAATAATAAGTGTAGCTATAGTTACCTACCTAGATATAAAGTGTAGATACATAGTTACCTAGACATAATTATGTTCAAAGGTACAATGGTCAACGGAATGAAAAAGCAAGAATGGGGCATGTGTTTATATATATTATAAAGTTGTACCAAAATCTTTCAAGTTATTAAAGTAGATTAAATTGCTCAAAGGAGGAAGACCATTTACAAAAAGAAATGAGATCCCATCAAAAACAAACTTGTAAAAAAGTCCAAGTCTCGCAACTCACTTCTTCTACAGTAAAAAGTTGTGAGATCAATGTAATACCAAGTCGGTTAATTTATTCAGTGCCTACTTAAGGGTCCTTCTGTCTAAAGTTATCATGTTATAAGCTAATCTAATAACATTTTATAGTGACCATATCAAATTTAAAAACCTTTTATGTTTTAAATAGATTGATTGGCTTGGCGATCACGTGAAAACACAATGTATCTCACAAGTAATACATATTATAATTAAATTAGATTGTTTAGAACCATAATTATGTATTACATGTGAGATTTATTGTGTTTTCACGTGATCGCCAAGCCAATCAATCTATTTAAAACATAAAAGATTTTTAAATTTGATATGGTCACTATAAAATGTTATTAGATTAGCTTATAACATGAAACTTTAGACAGAAGGACCCTTAAGTAGGCACTGAATAAATTAACCGACTTGGTATTACATTGATCTCACAACTTTTTACTGTAGAAGAAGTGAGTTGCGAGACTTGGACTTTTTTACAAGTTTGTTTTTGATGGGATACAAAAGTTCTTGCAGTAACAAAACGGCCAAGCCACATATTCTGACGAAGGTGTAGAGTTTGAGAAGTTAGGCATTGTAGAGTTAGGGTGTGTAGAGTTATAAGCTTGGCTCTACATGAGATCTGATATTTTTTTGAGAGTGCCCGTCATATGGACTTGTCTTGGCATCATTTTACGTGAAAATGTATTTGGTGGGATTTCATTTCTTATTGTAAGTCAAAATTGCGGAATTCTCATACAATTCCATCCCCTAGTTTAAGGGGTTTTGGGATAAAAGTTACAAGTTTTATAATTTTTTTGTTGTTTGTGTACTAATACTAGCTTACATGCCAAATTTCAGCTTTCTAGGACAATAGGAAATACCTTAAGAATTTTGATAATCATCAGTGAGTCAGTGACGAAATCATGGTTTTTTAGATATCAATAAAATCTAAAGTATAAAAGCTATGCAATTAAAACTTTATATGTTGAATAAGTCTGCTATTGAAAACATGTTCCGAGAATTTCGTTTATCTGGTATAATCCGAACCCAAGTTATAAGGGTTCAAAAAAACGACGAAGCGCTTCGAGAAAAGATGCTTGTCTTGGCGTAGCACTACCGTGCCCCCAGATTAAATTTAATAAATAGAAAACTACAAGGACTGTGTATATCTGTGTTACTAATGGTAGGTAGGACATGTAATCTGAGTTGTGTAGTACTAAAATAAATAAATGAAAGTGCAGTCTAATCAGTTAAATGACGTATTGTTAACATGACGTAATCTTCAAGTTTTACAAATGAGATCATTAGAAAAGAACATGGTTCTTGAGCTGCTGCTAAGGCTAATTTATCACATATAAAATGAACTTGGCACTGGCTATTATGGTTAGCCTGGTGACACTACATACAAATAAACTGATTCAAGTAGGTAATTTCACACAAGGCTCAAGTAAAGGCGGCCGGCTTGTACGTACACGTGTTGTGCGTATCGTAATGTTGACAGCGAGCTGACAGTAACTGTCACTTGTCACATGTATTTGACAATTATTCACTGACAGCTGACAGATAACAAATCTACATAGAATCTACATATTGTGATATACTTTCCTCGGTCTTTACCAAGGTCATGTTCGCGGAGGTATGAGGAGGCATGAAATTTGTGGGAGGCGGAGAGTGTCGCTCGCTTCATTAATTATTATAATCTGTATTCTTTAATATGGTGGCGTGAAAACTTCAGTAATAATATTTCTGAAGGCACTCTCTGCAGTTCATCGAACCAAGTTTATATATCCTAAAAGCTCAGTTCTTTTGTTTCTTCTGAAGGTGAGTTTATAGGTATGGGACCAGTGTTCTTAGTTGAACAAAATCTGTGGTATTTTTATCAGCGCATATAATTTAATCTCAAACTGTACATTACCTTTAAGGAAAGCTGAAAAAAAAAATCTTTTTTCGTTTTTTTTATTCCATTTTTTAAGAAGTATAGCTATACACTATTACCGACTTCAAAAAGGAGGAGGTTATCAATTCGAATGTTTGTATAATTATACAGGTGTAAATTTGAGACCGGTTAGTAAGGGCAGCTACCTTGGGTTGAAGCCACGCGAATATGGTCTTAGGAGGCCATACGTTATTTTTTGAGCTATTGCTATCGGCATTTACAGATTTTGAAAAAAACGTACAGTCAGCAAGAAATCGGCGTTTTTTGAAAATATATTTTATTAGTTTAATCGATCCTGTCTCCGATAAGGATCAAAATACTCTATGGGGCCAAGTTAAGCTAGATCAGAAATGTTACAAATCGAATTTTTGAGCTATTGCTATCGGCATTTACAGATTTTGAAAAAAATGTACAGTCAGCAAGAAATCGGCGATTTTTGAAAATATATTTTATTAGCTTAATCGATCCTGTCTCCGATAAGGATCAAAATACTCTATGGGGCCAAGTTAAGCTAGATCAGAAATATTACAAATCGAACAAAACTTTTTCCATACATAGGAAAATGAATGGGGATGTTGACTGCTTTTGAAAATCTAAATTCTATTAGTCCGTCAGTTAGAAAATAAAAAAAAACAATAGACACGTATTTTTTGTTTTTTCAACTAAATTAAAATATACAGATACAGCGCATTAAAGTTTAGGGTGAGGGGGTCGTGACGTCATTAACCGCGAAAACCGCCATACAAACTGTCCAGATAGTGACGTCACGCGAAATTTCAACTCAATGTATCGCCGTTATTTTTTGATTATGTAAAAAAAGAAAAAAATACGTTTATTTATCTAAGACGGGCTAAAAAAAAAATTTGTCAACATGCCCATTGTAGCACATTAATGAAAAGTTTCATTGGTATTTCGAAAAAAATCCGGGAAGCCAAGAATGAGCTCGGCAACAAAGAATAGTATGACATAGTCATACTAGTATGACATTTTAAAATTTTCAATTTCGAATTATTGTTTTTCTTATGCTACTGCTACACCTGCGTGTTAACGCGTAAATTAGTGCACTAATTATTGAGGCATTACGTAGATGTGGCCAACATTATAACTGGTTAACTTACTAACGGCATTACTAATGACGAAGCGATAGCTCGGGCGCCGGTTTTTTGGACACATCAAAGGGTTTTAGCGCGTAATTTAGCGCACTAAGCTGTGTTGGCTACATTAACGCCTTATCATTCTGCGTGGCGCACGTGCGGAGAAAGACCGTATTTACTTTGTTTTACCGGGAACAATAAAAATACCACAATGGAATGGTCTAAAATTACAGCTGCTTCTATCTCCATTGCAAAAAAACAGCTGTTTGAAGCTTCGACCTCCATTTTGTGGTTAACGGCACGTTGCAAACTAAATGTAGCCAACACGCATTTTAATGCCTTAATTAACGCGTAGTTGGACATTAACATCAACGTTAACGCTAACGCAGGTGGAGCAGTAAGCATTATACTAAGTAGTAAATCAATGACTAAACCACATAGGTAGTGGTTTCTTCTTGAGTTGGTGAAAATGAATTAAAATCTAGATTATCGGAAGCGTATTTATATTCCGAAATGGTCTGATGATGAGTTTTGGAGATCGACAACGGAACTCTTGAACTTTAATTTGTTTTTGTTATTTAAAAAATTTCAATTTGTTATAACAATTAAAGCTTATCATACTAAATATATTTTTTTATTTCTTACGATATTATAAATTTTATAAACAGATCTATTAAGATATATGTTAACATGAAAAATTTGAATTTAATAAAAAAAAATTGTTCAGTTGTAGGATTATTAAGCGGCAACGTGAAGGGCGAACTGCATTTTATTCAAACAAAAAGTGGTCATCTACAGTTAATTTATGAACCTTACATATTTGTTACGGACAGTGTGCGTAGTGGAAGGACGTTCTGGAGGTGCATGGAATATGGAAAAAGGTGCAGAGCAAGGATCACATCAAAAAACAATGTTTTAAAAATAACTAACCCCATTCATAACCATTCGGATAATCATATGGAGAAAATAAGTAGAAAATATGAACTAGGAGAAGTAGTTACATGTCCTACTGTATAGAGTATCATAATTAGACTGTGATTATAGTGTGGTGTTAATTATTATTGATGCATGTTGTTTATTGTTCTTGTGTGTGCTTTTTTTTGTCAGACCTTGTAATTATTTATACAGCATTACCTAGACATAGTCCATAGATTATGACCTAATGGCGAGAATTGTTGTACATATTCTTAAACATGAAATATTACTTCCACCTTTAGAGCATTGTTAATTTCAAAAGCACCCGTATGTATAGTTTTGAAAGATAGTGTTGAGTGATACAATCGTGTCATATTGAATAATCTAGGTATTACGTAGTCTTAATTACTACGCTGTTTGATTCCATATTGCATTAGCCACAGAACAGATCGAAAGGACATCAATCCAGTTTAGTATAAAAAACAAAATATGAAAACTGTTGTCGCCGAATGATTTTCGTACACAAAACTATTCATCTTGCCTAAAATTGTGCAATAACCTAGTGGAATGTATTAAATGCCATTTGGTTACGTTTTTATTCATGGTTCTCACAATTCAGTTTTGAAATTATTGTGGAAAATATACTTGCGATTAGGTACTAGCAAGGAAGTTTCGAGAAAGTGAGAGCATTTAACTTCCTTTGTAACCGCGGCGCGCCTGGCCCGCCCCCGTGTCCTCTCAAGTTAGTTTATTATTTATTACTTATTATTTTCTCTGTGTCATTAGCGATATTGTAGATAATTTTAAAATATTGTGATCGAATTTGATTGTAAGATTTTTTCAATTGTATTATACAAGTTTCAGAATAAAGTTTGTCATTTTATATAAAATAGTTTGTTGTTATTATTCCAATTCGTGTTGAGGACGTAACGGATAATGGTGATGTGTGATGCGTCAGGGTCATCGGAAGGGGTGCAATATTCGGTGACACGTCGTGGGGCGCCGTCCCTGGTGGTGGATGGGTACGGGTACGCGATACGCAAGCGGCGCGGTGTCCGGGTGTACTGGTCGTGCCGCAGCCGTGGACAGGGCTGCCCGGCCCGCGCTCTCACCGTGGACGGGCGGCTGCAGCCGCGCGCCCGCGCCGCGCGCCACACGCACCGCCCGCCCGGCGCGCAGCACGCGCGCATCGAGAGCCTCATCGAAATCGTGCCCGCTGTCAAGTGACGCGCTCACATGCACCGATTGCGCCACCGTTAATGATTATAACAGATTATATAACACGATAGGTACATAAAAAATATATATAACACGAAGTGAACCGTTTTATTTCTATGTATATGTATACTGCATGATTTGTGCTGAGATGCCACTGAAATACTTACAAATAACGAATTAATCTACCTGAATGCATGCATGCGGTTGGGGCGTAAATGGTGACGCTTTGTGATCGGGTGGTGTTTTGCAGTGGAGTTCGTGATATCGAATCGCGGCCGTCGTCACATGCGGCTCGGAGGGTTCTCTTTCTATGCGGAGACGGTATTCCCCGAGAAGAGCAAGGTGCGGTGGCGGTGCACGCGGCGCACTTGTCGCGCGTACGCGCACACGTTGCACGATCGCATCTTCGCGCTGAGCAACGTGCACTCGCACGAGCCGCCCGCGCCGCCGCCACTCGCCGCCGCCGCCCACAGGGCGTCCGCGCAGGCCGCCCTCGCGGCTCAAGCCAAGGCTCTACACGACGAATAATGACGCCGTTTAACACACTAAGCACTACTAATGCAATCTGTATTGAGCGGTCAAATAAATAACAATTAACGAATCAAAGAATATGATATCGCCTACACTATACGTCACGTTTGATTAAATTTTATTATTACTTATGTATGTAAATTGTAATTGTATTGTAGTGGGATTATATTTATATATCCACATATTACTTTATTGTCTAATCGGTGCAAACTACGCCGCATCCGTTTTGCGTCAGTGCAGCATTAATCACCATTCACACATAATTTACTACTACCGTTTTATTGTAGAGTTGTTTACAACAAAAATGGCCGTCATTTTTAGTAGTTTTTTATTTCTTGTGGACGTGAACCTCGGGATTCGCCACAGCCACAAAACCATTTTGCCCGGTCTTGTTTGACAGACACTGTAGAAGCCCACTGTAAAATTATGTTGGTTCCCGACTCCCGTAGAAACGAATTTTACAAAACAACAATTACTTATTTCGCCTTTAATTCAATGATAAATCAATTTCACTACCTGTCCAAGCCACAAAAAGGCCAATTTGTAAAAATTACTTTTATTAAAAAAATTGTATCTATGACTGAATCGGTTCGCACTTCGCTCCCACCAAAAACTCAAACTCGATCTTAAATTTTAATGAATTTAGTAACTGAAAACTTACACAACTTATTTTAAAAAAGAATAAGCCGCGCCACCAGGGGCACCGACTCCGTGGGTGCTCGGGTGCTCCAGCACCCACGAGAGGTAAATAGTGGGTGCCGAGCACCTACGATTATGCATATCTAAAATAATTCTCTTTCTCATCTTTTAACTAAATCTAAATAATATAGGTACCGAAATAATATACGTAATACCGCGCCTAGAAACAAACCTAGTAGCCTAAAAAACGCTAATAAATTATCTTTTCTAAATATCTTGTATTTTCTTGTGTATAAGTAGCTAGGTATGTCATTAAAAAAGCTGGAACACCCACGGGAATTTTAAAAACTCGGCGCCCCTGCGCGCCCCTGGGATTGCAATACGTCTGCAAATCACGTTTCCATTTAAAACGCTCCTAGAAAAGTACACCTAGTAAAATCGTAAAGAAAAAGAAATCTGCTCAGTGCTCGTTTCATATTATCACTACTTATAGCATTTAAGACGTACGACGCGACGTACGTTACGTAAAAGCACCCAAATTCAGGAGTTTTTATTCATTTATTTTTACTACAATCCTATTTATTATATACTAGCTGACCCCCGCGGTTTCACCCGCGGTAATTTCGGGAGTTCCCGACGGAATTCTGGAATAAAAAGTACCCTATGTCACTCAGGATCACTTTAGTTTCCTATAAGTGAAAGAATTTTCAAAATTGGTTCAGTAGATCCAGAGATTACAACCTCACAAACTCCGGAGTTCCCGCGGGAATTCAGAGATAAAAAGTACACTACGTCCCTCAGGATCATTTCAGTTTCCTATAAATGAAATAATATTTAAAATCTGTTCAGTAGATCCAGCGATCACCCCCTAAACCTCACAAACTCACAATCTCCGGGATGAAAAGTATTTCACGTCACTCAGAATCATTGCAGTTTCCTATAAGTGAAAGAATTTATAAAATAGGTTCATTAGATCCAGAGATAGCTACCCCTGTGGTTTTACCCATGGGAAATTCGGAGTTCCCGCAGGAATTCCGGAATAAAAATACCCTATGACACTCAGGATCACTGTAGCTTCTTATAAGTGAAAGAATTTTTAAAATCGGTTCAGTACATCCAGAGATAGCTGTTCCCCCGTGGTTTTACCCGTGGGAAATTCGGAGTTCCCGCGGGAATTCCGGAATAATAATAATAATTTTAGTACCCTATGACAGTCAGGATCACTGTAGCTTCCTATAAGTGAAAGAATTTTCAAAATCGGTTCAGTAGCTCCAGAGATTACCCCCTACAACGTCACAAATTCACAAACAAACTTTTGCTCTTTATAATATTAGTATAGATAAATGCCAATGTGAGTTTATTTGTTTAATTAATCAATCATAATATTGAAATTTTACATACACGTTGTCACAAGGGGAACCGAGAAGGAAATGGGTATATTTTATTCAGAAATTCACGCAGAAACTCCGAAATTAACGCGGTTGAAACTGCAGGGAACAACTACTCTATAAAATAAAATTATCAGTCTAGAGGCGAGTAGTTACATAATATGTTTATGTAGCCATTTAAAAGAAAATAATGCAGAGGATCTAGAATTCACTAGTACTAAAGTCCAAAACAAAGATTTTTAGAGATTTTGTCTGTTTGTATAATTTTGGAGCCACATAACCCCGACATTACTGATTTGGAATGGCGTTTCTCATTAAAAATATATGTACGTAAAAGCTTAAAAATATGCCTAAGCTAGCATCGCAATGGGTTCACGGAAAGGCCTTTTAAAACATAAAACTTAAGTAAGCAGTAAGGGATAGTTATAAACAAATTTCCAGTTAAAACTGTATATAGGGTATAGAAGCTAAACCCACCAGTGAATGAAAAAATATCATATAACCTTATTTTGTTTCTACCTCCTAATCTTCAAAACCCTATAGGTACCAACGACGCTCAAGCGAATCCCTATTTAGCATTAGTATCTCCCGTACTATTATTATTAGTTTAGTCAAGTCATTGACAACACCTTAAAGTTTGCTTGTCAGTTGTCTGTCTCATCTACTGGAACAAACCGGGCTATTTGTGGCTAGTGTGAAGATTGCGTTTTCTCGTAGTGTTTTTGTCGTAAAAATTTGGATTGGCACAAATACTTATTATTATTGATTTCGCACGTTATTATTAATGTGTAAGTACATGCTTACTTATAACGTGGTACCGGTGGTATTACGTGGTATTGGATTTTTGGTCCTTTCGTAATTGCTGTACAGGAATCGAACCTTGGTTTTCCATATACTTATAGAGCATTTCAATACGAGCAAATATTTTATTTATTATTCATATATTATTGAATTTCAGTTCAGAAAATTTTGCCATTCTGAAATATAATCGATTATGCATTGAATTTTTGGTCTATTTAAACTATTACCTGAGTTTTTTCTTCTTAAGATAACATATTAACTGGTTTGTGTTATTTTTGTTTTTTTTTTGTATTTGTTTTTTCACTCTCAACTGAAAGTAAACTATGATAAGATGAAATGTGATGGCACACCTTTTGAGAAAATAATTGTGTTAATAAAAATTTCTAATTAGAATGAACGCACATGTTTAAACAGGAAAAGTTAAACTCGCTTATGATTCAGAATTGTTATGGTTTCGAGCTAACTTGCCACAAAACTTATTGTTCGTATTGAATTTCTTTATAGATAGCAAATGACATTTACCTTTATAATCGCCCTATGCTCTTTACCTATAATTCGAGTAGCTATTTGATTTTTCGATGCGGTCTGTATTTTTGCTACTTGTTAACCATCAATTCAAGATGGACCTGTTTTAATATATGAGTTTTTGTCGTGAAACCGAGCTGAGAAATACGCAACACAACCTCACCAAAAAAGCAGGGATCGGCCTTTAAGCTCGTTGCACAAGTACTAATGACATGCACGTCCGGTGGTAACAAAATTTCAAACTTCGGTCCGTAAGTTTAAAGTCTTTTATGCGCAAGCAGCAGTTGGTATCGTGTAAACCGGGCTTTAGTTCAACTTGCACAACATACTGTCACTAACATTTTTGTATTATATTGGTATTGTGTATTAGATTAGCATGCAGCTAACTTTATTTCTAGTCTGATTACTAGTCAACTTAATAATTTAAGACTTATATTACTTAATATATTTTATGTTTTGCAATATTATCATGACTAATTTTTCAGTCCTTAGATAAGGACTAAAAAAAAGTTATGCTTTTTGTTTATTTGTATATTGAGAATAACCTGGATAACATTTACGACTGATTTTTGGTCATCAGTGAATGCTAAATTGAGAATATTCTGGAGTGATTGAAAAATTTACTTTATGTGTCCTTTTAAGCCAAAACAAGATTGTGCTTTAATCTTTATCTAGCGTTGTCTTATTCTCGCCATTGTATCAATTCTATAGCTAAATATGCGAAGCTGAAAGAGGTCGTAGTAGAGGCCCTAGGGCCTAGCTCATTGGATATGCGATATATTATATTTACAAGGAGTTTGGTGAATGGTCATTGTCACCCATAGAACCTATATTCATTCTATAGACTTATGAAGATTTCGTTTTGTTTTTTGAAAATATCTGAGAACTCGCATTTAAATCGGCAAAACTTTTTGTTTACATCGTTTTTTTTTATTTCAATCATTACTTTTTCGATTTTAAGAATACAACAAAAGTTATTTCGTGCTATTACAACTACAAACAATAAAGTTAAGACTGTTTAGCTACAAAACGTAATGGTACCTATAGTTTTAAAGGCAAGAAGTTAGGTAATTAAAAAACAAAAAAATATTGTCTTAATTACCGAGGTACTTATAATACCTGGGATGACTTTGATAGGATGGGCTCTAAGTGAAACTAACTCCAATCGCCCAGAAATTTCTTCGGTCGATGCCTTAATTACCTTGTACGTATTGTTTTGCAGTTTTTTAGGCTATTTGGTATTTTCAGCCATAATAATAATCTATACAGTTCTATAATTTAATAACAGAAGCTCTATTTCTGTGAATGATTCTTTTCCGTTTATTAATTTACGGTTTCTTTTAGTTGGTTATTGGTAATCGCCAAGGCTTTGGCCCTGAGTTAGGATCACTTTGACAACACACCGATTTACCTGATCTCCCTATATTTTTTTCTATTACCTTTTTGAAATCGCACGTAACGTTAAGCCGTCAATGACAGGGTATAAAAATCAAAATTCTATTTAGTTCGTCAGTTAGATAAAAAAATATATTATAATAGACATGTATTTTTCGCTTTTTCAAATTATTGATAAAATAGGTATCTACTTAGGTAAAAGGCATGATGATTCCGTAAAAAAAAAAACGAAAAATGCTTGTACAATATTTTGTTATTCATCTACAAGACGGACTAAAAATTATTATCAAATCATCTAGCCTATTCTATCCAGGTTCGAGAAAATACCTGTTAGATACTAAAAAAACAACTCACGCTTTCGTCGAATTGCACATTCATAATAAAGACGAGTACTCAAGTATCCATGGTTTCAAAGCTGAGGTGCAAACTATTACTATAATCAAAACTGGAGCTTCTCTGAAAGACCCGTCGTAACTAAATTTTTTCTTTACTAATATTCGAAATTGTATGGTAATAGTGGTTTACTTTTGAACGAGACGCACTTTATTGTACTTACCTGAATTTAACCTCGTATGTTTTTAGTCATACTAATTGTGACTTTTTAATACATAGTTTTTACAATGTTTCTTTTTTAATAATAACTAGCTGTCCCCCGCGGTTTCACCTGCGGTAATTTCAGAGTTCCCGCGGGAATTCCAGTATAAAATATAGATATAAACCTTCCTCATGAATCACTCTTATCTATTGGTGAAAACCGCATGAAAATCCGTTGCGTAGTTTTAAAGATTTAAGCATACATAGGGATATACAGACAGCGGGAAGCGACTTTGTTTTATAATAGTGATAAAAACACGGCATGTTAATTTTTACGCATTAACAAGCTGTAGCAACATACTTTAATGGATATCTAGTTAAAATAATATTCACAAATATTGTGTAGATAGTTTTTTAAATATTATCAATTGTGTATTAAGAAATAGATTAGAACTTTTGTAGTAGTAATCAATACGTATCTTTAGATATGACAATATCTATTTATCAGAAAAAGTATATATATATAACTTTGCGATTTTTGTTCACTTTCCTTTTATTATTTCTACGATTCCACTAGCGATCTCATTATATGTGTTCAAAAAATATGTTTTATATAAATAGCTAATAATATATTGATATTATTAAAAGTGTATTTATTTAATATTAGCTGATACAAAATACCTAAGAAAATAGATTGGATTTTTTATTGTGATTATCTGTTGTATTACGTTTTCAGCAGTGACATACTCAGTAATAATTAAAAATAATTGTCCATAAACGATTATTTTTTAACTAATTAGTATTTTCATGGGTTGCCGTTATAGTAAGTTCTAACTACCACTAAATTACACACAGCTTGTATATTAATAATTATTGTTACCTATAACATCCATATCCTGCTCTATGTATGGATGGAGGAAGTAGATCGACGCATTTGATTATGTAACCGAGGCTAGGGCTGTCACAAGTAAACAAAATCTAATACTTAACATTAATATTATTATAGAGTTGACACGAACGCAACGCAACCTTTACCATGGGCTACTGGGGATCCCTCCGTCCTCTAGCTTACAGCATGATTGCCTTGTCTAGACTGCTTCTTGGAACCTCTGCATCACTGACGGTACTATCTCAACTCTTGGTATTACTATGACGTTTATTTTCGTAGAGAAGTACGTGCGGCTGTGCGTGGGGCCGGGCGGCCGCCCCCGGCTGTGGGTGCGCGGGCGCAGCTTCTATGCGGCGCACACGATGCGCTCGGGCGTGGTCCGCTGGCGGTGTACGATGGGCGGCTGCGGCTGCAAGGCTTACACGCAGAAGGGGACCTTGCACAAACTGGTCGGGGAGCACAACCACGCTAACAGATCCGGACGCAGGTCCGCACAGACTAAACCGACCGCCATGAACACCGCACCCCCCGCTTCCCCGCCGACTCCTCTATTGCTACCCCGTCCCCCACGTTTCGACTTTGATAGTTTCGATCCCAACGCCTGGATAGTACGCTACTAGTGTTCACACATATCTCCTTAAAATCGCTAAATCAATAATTTTTGACGATTTTTATGCTATGGGAAATAATACTGAAATGGGTGAAATTATGCAGACGAACCGTGTTTCGTACTTTTATACAAACATTGGTCAGATCAAATCGGTCGGAACGTTCCGAAGTAAACTTCCAAATAGAACAGATTTTATTGTTGTTTATACCAAGACATATATATTATCGTATTGAGTTTTTTAGAGGGTATTCATTCGGTGCCAAAGTTGTAGGTTACATAACTACCTATCACATTTTATTTGATGTTTAGATTTGCTAGTCAAATTTTTTTTATTCGTAAGACAAGTACTGTAGGCTTACGTAAGAGCAAACAATAGGGTACTTGCATGAATTTTTTTTCAGTCTATTTTAAAGATATATGGCCCACTTAAACAAAGCAAGAAAAAGGAAAAAAAATATATGCATAAATTAATTAAATAGAGCGTTTCAAAGTTCCTGCTTTAGACCTTACCGCCGAAACGCGGAATGACATCACTAATTCAAAATTACGCCTTATTCTGTGATAGAAATGTCACTGTCGTATTGACAGGGTCATGTGACACTGACAGACAGATAACTTCAATATCCAAAAGCGAAATTAAGGTTGAACTGTGTCGAGTTACTTCCAACAGTTCCAGTAAAGAATCGAAATGCATCTTACCGATGCATTTTAAAGTAAAAAACTTCAGAAAATGGAAAATATGCGTTGACTGTATGCACTTAGTTTCTTTTGCCTTCTCTGAAAGAGGTAAATGTTTCCTAAAAAAATAAAAGTGACGTCATGTGTCAAGCTTGGCTGTGATTGGTGTTTCGTTGCAACGTTCCGTTTCACAAAATTAATAGTTGAATATTTTGGAAACTATTAAAAAATTTTTAGTAAATCTTTCACGATAACGTTTTTCTAAGGCTCAATTTTTGAAATCTTGATACAATTTCTTATTATAAATTTCATGCAAGTACCCTATTGTGAAGTGATATCAGAACAAACGTATAGATTAAGTAAATCGATCTCATTTATTTATCGTTAGGATAGTTTTCGTATTAGGCGTTTGTTGTGTGCAGTTTTAAGTTCATGGAACGTAGGCTTTACCAGAACAGGCTAGACTAGATTGTATTGTATAATAATTATGGTACAAAAATATGGATTAAGCGATTAGTTAATAGGTAAAATGATTGCTCTATTGTATAGCATAAGTATTTTATAGTCTTCCCATTTTGTTTTATTTTGTAAACTTGTAAAATACGTGATGAAACTGCGTTTGCATCCTTTTTACTAGTTACACCACTTCCACTGGTGATAAAGCTTACATTCGGACTCGGCTTGGTTTCCCGCAATTCCAGCCCCATTTTATCCTTTTCACCTGTAAATCTCTAAAAATGCTTTTAGTGCTTACTTACATTGTAATAGGAAGCCTTGTGCAAAACCCAGCAGTTTAGGTTAAGTGGGGTTTACACGTCATATGACTAAAACCGCACCGACCTGTGTCCCCCCTTTCTGCGCTGTCGTCAGTAATTTAGCTCATTTTAGTTCAAATGTAAGTTTCATTCAAATGTGAGTATCTAGTTAAATGAATACTAATGTTGCATCAAGTATATAATATGCTCAGTTACCTAGGTATGCCAAAACATAACGTGCCAAATTTAATTGCTCATTGTATAAAATTATTTATTTATGAAAATATTAAGTAATATTTTCGATCCACTTTGATTAATTGTTGATTTATTGGTTTGTACATTATGTTAGTGCGAGTGCAAATAAAAAATACGAAAACACTGCATTCTGGTTTTTTATATTACGTCATCAAATAAATTTATATTTCGTCAACTGAACGTGTGAGTTTTATTTATGACATAATCTAACAGTATTCCTAATGTTAGTTAATGTTAGTTTGTTTCTGTTCTACTTCTGCATGCGCTTAGTGATTCTAACGTTTCACCCTTGTACCTTTATATTAACGACAGTGAATATGTTTTAGCGCGTTTCATCCGCGCCGGCAAGGGTCGCTTGTTGCTGCACCGCGGGTACACGTTCCGTCTCAAAAATAACTTGGCGCACGGCCGCAAGCAGTGGTACTGTTCGTCGCGGCTGACGTCGCGCTGCCTGGCGGACGTGAACACGGAGGGTCCCGAGGGGCACGAGCGCATCGTGCGCTCCCGCTACGCGCACAACCACGCGCCGCCCAACGTGCGCCGGTTCTCGGACGGGCGGTACGTGGTGCGCACGCCGCACCAGAGCGGGCACCGCGCGCAGGCACCGCTCGACCCGCACCAGCAGCTGCTGCAGCTGCAGCACGCGCTCGCGCTGTACGCCGCCACCGCGCACGCCACCGCCTCGGCGAACGCGACCGCCGCCGCCGCCACCACCGCGGCCGGACAGCCCTCCAACATTCTGCAGCCGTCGAACGCTCAGCACCCGCAAGCCGCCAAACCGCTACTGGTCGACACGCCGTGCAACGAGGAAGATTAGATAGTATACCTGCCGCCTCCGCAACACGCGCGTCTATCCAATGCGACGGCTATGAGTGAAAATATTTGAGAATGCGCCGTCACGTTCTTCGATATGTGTAACTTTTTACATATATATACAAATTAAACGGTCAACGATGTCGTTGATATAATTTTGAAAGCCTTATTGGCACGAAGTATGTAGCATAAATTTAGTACTTAAGTGGAAATAGGGGGATAAGGAAACGTAATTCTAATTAGAATACAGCGATGGCTATTGTTGGATAATTATTAATATCGGTTATGTATGCAAAATCTCGACTTAACAATTCGGCGTGGTGTTTTGAATGTCGACGCGACCAGTGATGAGACCAGACGCGGGAGTACCAATAATTGCAATGTATAGTTGTTGTCACGTACGTAGTTTAGGCAGTCTCTTGGAGAACTAAGGCGAGTCTATGACGTATGGCTTTTGTATCGTATTGTTATTACCACAACAATTTGGATAGTTGTTTTATGTCAGAAATTTAAATGAGGTAATAATTAAATTAACCTATGTTAATTCTCAAACGTTCTTGGATATTAGATCATAAATTAAAGAAACTACTTTTAGATAAATTGAATTTCGAGTGTTTCAAAACACATCGCACACGTAATATCTTTAATCTTTGTTTGCAAATCCTATAATACCTCAGAACAATAATTATAGCATTGTTCTGAGTCCTATATTGTCATGCACTGTCATAATACGTATTTAGTACGTAAATGATATAGTGTTATTTTCGTATGCCAAGAGTTCATTAAGTAAATTTTTTGTGACCGCGTTTTCGAGAATTTCACAGTGCCACCTGGCAGTTAGACCTTATTTATTATTTTTATGTCAATGTAGAATCCAGTAATAATAATTAATTATTTTGGGTAGTACATATTTCCTGCGCAAGATAAAAGAATCGTGTTCAATTTAAGACGATCGTGTGCGTGCAAATTTTCATACAAAAAGCCAAACCGTTTATCTCCCCTTAAACATAGACCAATTTTAATGATTTTTTTACATGTTATTGATGTATTGGATAACTAGGGCTGTACGTTTTGATTTTAAAGAAATATTGCTTATAACAAAAGTTATTAGCATCTCAATATCCATATTTTTTACAAAAAATCTTCCTCGAGTTTTTTAATTTATTAAAGTTAAACTAAACTGAATTACTAAATTAGAAAAACGTACAGCCCTAGATTAAGGTGTACTGAATCGAATGACACCAAAATTGTCTCATTTAGTGAAGGTTTAGAGGGGTAGAAAAGGTTTGGCCCGAAACAATATTTCAGAAGGAAAAATTAGGCACTCGCCTCTAGGTCCTGCAAGTCTCTCTATCGCACGCATCGCACGGTAGCAGAGCGGCATGAAACAGATAGACTTTTTGCAAATACCTACTCGCGACGAGTCTCGGATGGAAACGATCCTCTTAACACATCTGGTCTTGCGTATGTATTATGAAGCCCTACGTCATAGATACCCTTTTTAAAAGGTTATGCGTATAGGTGTGGATTCTGTAAAGGAATCGATTAAGAATTATAGAAATTCTTATGTGTATAAGGTTTTTTGGAATATGTAATGTTGTGAAAATCGTATGAAGATCAAGATTTAGACAGATCGTTATCATTAGTAATCCGGAATACGAGCAGTTTTAGAATTTGTTTTGATGTTGGCTCAATCGATCCGAGAAGCATTCAGCAATGAGTTGAACAGGCGTTCCCCACGGGGGGTAACATTCAGCAGAATCTGGTCAGAGGTCACTCAGAGGTAAAGGAGTCGAGATCTCGTAGTTGTAATCGGCATTTGGTGCGCAGGAAAGGCCGAGCGGTGCGCGTGCGCCGCCGGCGACGCGTCGGCGACTGATTAACGAACGAACTCGATTTGAAACAAAGCAATACGTTTTGTATAATGATATTTCCTGGAACGATACTAAGACTTACTTAATTTATTTTGAGAGTTAAAACTTTACACTTTTATATTTATACAACAGTATACTGTGACTTAGACGAATTAGGCAACGTGGTTTGAGAATGTAACAAAATTGAAAATATTATGCAAACAAACACGAGTTAATTGATACGCAATTTCAATAGTTTCATAATTAAAAGATGAAGTCAAATGCGATTTCTATTCAAAGATCGATCGGTGCGAAATTATGTTCGCGGTTCGGTCATATCTACGCACACATAATAATGTAGGCACGATTGTGCCTTAGGTAGTCTATCTTTTTAGCCCTAGTTAAAATAACTTCACTCTGCTGGCCCTCGCTGTTGTTCTAACCCTGTTATTTCTTTAGTTTTACATCACATTGTGCGATCACCACGCCGCTCACGGGCTATAGCAGATCGTGACTCTAGTATGACGAATCTTGTGATTAGTATGTTTAAAAAAAAACTCCGTTTTAATTAAAGAACAGCGTGGCTTTCCTTTGTTACATTTTGAAACCACAAAAATAATTTAGATGTGTCCGCCTAATTATCTAGGTTAGAATTAACAGCCTTCGAATAAAAAATGATGCGGCCATTCATTGGAGACTGTACTCGCAACTCGCAAGTATTTTGTGAATGCGCTCATCTATTCATTAATTTCAAGCGCTAGCCAATATTACAATAATTAGTTGAATATTGCACCGGGTTTACCGCTTTTGGTGCGGACAATAGATTTTTTTTTATATTTTCAAACATGATTACCGATTTATTTTATAAGGGCTTTTTGCCACTAAAAAGTATGCTCAAAACGGTATTTACTGCCAAAATTAAATGACACAAGCTTTGCATTGCAAACTTTCCCAAACCAAATACCTCCTTCAGGTCGGAAATGATCACTGAGTATTACAATAACTATTTAAACGATTATTTCGACGTGTTCTTTGCATATTCACATGCAGTTTATATACTAATATTACATAGGAATCATTTAAATTGGTATCTGAAAAATATTTATACATTTATTACATAATTCCATACATAGCTATGACATAAATGTAAATCCTAAACGTGGGCGGTCTGTTATAATTTCTTTTTACTATACTTACGTACTAGTCAATCGAAAAGGCACGAATTATTTTAAAAATATTCGCATTTATAATATTAGAATTATGTAGGGTATGTCCAGAATGTGTAATAAAAAAAAAACTATACGTTTCGCAATCTGTGCCATTCTCATAAAATGCACTTCTCATTATTCGGCAATTTTCTAATAACCAATTCACAATGTGTGAAATTATGTACGTGGTTGGGTTCTAATTAAAATATAAAAAATGTGGAGAATAATTTATCCTTAGTCTCAAAAATATAAAATACTCACATTTTGGGACTTTCTCAAAAAAAGCTGGTAATGAGAATTTCTGAGAATTTGGCTTATTGCGAACATTTTGCGTCGAATTCACATTTCGCCAAGTGCACTTTCTGCGCCCACGCAAAGAATGAATACGGGCAACACTTTAACTGAAGACTACTCGTGACAGCTTGATGTCTCGTATTATAAATCGATATTAATCTTATGGAGATTTACATGAAACGATAGAAATAATAATAGATATTGTTTTATCAATATAAAATTTCATTTAGTGCGGAATATCGCTGGCACGCGGTCGAACGGAATATTGAAGTTGTCGTTTATCATAATGGATAGTACACGTATAACACACAAGATAATCCCTATCTTTTTACTTTTCTATCTAAAATACTAATTGCATATGAAAACCAAAAGAATCTGGTTTAGGAATATCGCTGACCGCTGCCGCGGCACGCTCGCTGCGCGCGCTCAGCGTTGCTCAGACAAGCTAGTTGTGCTCCACAGAAAACCACGAGAACGTGAGCCGATGTTCTCCGCCGTTTCTCATGGTTATCTCGCGTTTTCGCAAGATTCTCGCGTGAAAGTGGAGCGGGCTTTAGAACTATAAATTACTGTCAGTTAGGAACACGTCCTCTACTGAGAGGAACTGACAAGAAACTCAGCAGGGTTGAAATCCGAAGTAAGCTTTATAACGAGTAGTATTTAGTCAAAGTGTTGATAATGCTCTCATTTTGTACCTGCTTACACACGAATGTAGATGCGATATTTTTTTGTTTTTAAATTGTTATTTTTATATGTGTGCGTACGTAACTTTAAAAACTGACTGTAGAACTTGACACCCTTTGATAGCAAGCACACAATGAATACAAAATACCAGACAAGCGGTCTACAGTGGCCGGCTTGGCATTTTTCTTGTGTTCTGAATGTTATTATGTGTCTTAGAATGGCAGGTACCGATACCGATTTGTGCATATTTATTATTTACCACTTCGGAGTACCTACTGATCCTATCAGGGGAACATATAATGGTACATATTTTAGTTTTTATACGTATGCAATGATATTCCAGGAAAAATGTTACATCTACGGTGCTCGGAATAGGCACAGTAAAACAATGACATGTAAAAATATATTTTTGATTGAAATATCATTGGTACTACTGAACATTAACTCTACCATTACCTACCTTTTAAAGTTGATGAATTTGTTTACTTTAAGCGGAACCATTATATTTTAGTTCTCTCGTGAATTTAAACAGGCAATATTTACGGGAAAAATGAACATAATTATTATTGTCATCCATGCTTATAACGGATCGATTTTAAGTACTTAAGCTCAATTAACTACCTCTTCACTTTTTATACGGGTTTTAAAGTATATTAGTTTAATTATACAATATTATATACAAGATTGAATACTCAGAAGCTTTACTCGGCGTAAGGTGTCGTAGCGTAAGACTTAGGTTAGGCGTAGACTAGACGGCGCGCCGGGGCGGCCCGCGAGCGTCAGCGGCGACCGTGCAGGGTCCGGCGCAGCCCTTAAAATTAACTATTAACCTAATATCGAAACTCTGCTACCTCTTTACTTAGTTATAACTTGTAATTTCACTGTTGATTACTTAAATATAAATAGGCTCTTTTTTGTGAATGTTGTATGGGATATATTTTATTGCTTGTTTTTGATAAAGAAAAATATTTGTTGCTCGTCTTATTTATATTGTTCAATAAGATTCGAGTATACTTTGTCTTACGAACTATGATTTTTCAAGTACAAATTTTTGGCTAATTTAATTGTTATTTAGGTAGTTTAATTAAAATCTATGGCTCTTTGTATGTGAATGACTATGAATTACGATTAAATTACTTAGGTAGTTAATATAGTTCGGGTCAAATTATATTATTTATAAGATAGTTATAATACTTATCGGTTAATGCGGTGTCGGTTGGAATTGATATAGCATCGCCGTACTATGTACCCGATAGTGCAAGAAGCCGCTGGCGCCGGTTTCGTTTTTGGATGGGAGGGACGCTGCTTAGCTTCAAGTGACCGACACTCTACATCTGTTGTCTACCCGTGTTCATCAAACACTGAATTTAAGATTTTCCACTTGTACCTACCATACAACGTACCTATTCACAAACGACTTACATTTGTACCTGATATGCCAAATAGTAAGGTGTAAAGCCGGGTCTATGTCACTCTCATATTGCACGTGAACCCACATTTTTTTAAACAATGTAATGATTGCTTTTCTTTTTAAATAATAGTACCTGATCAAATCTGTACATGTGCAACATGAATGACATAGGAGAAAATACTAATCAATTTTTATTAATTGTTCATACCTGTATGAGTAGTAGGTAATCACTCACACTTTAGTATACGACTACGAGTTCGCAACTGAGTAATGATCAGCACTCGCAGTTGCATCGAAAGGCGATGCCATAAACATAATAAATAACTATACGTACTTATCGTCCTTGCCGCCAGGGAAGACGGTAGGTTCTAAAATAGCACAACTAAATCGCAAGCATTTATCAAATACCGCCTGGCTGCGATGGTTTTGTAATTCTACCAATAGTTTTAATAGATACGCGTTTTGAAAGCGTAAATAATAAAATATCAACGGGTTTGTTGTTTCTCTATTTAGATATTAATTATGTTTTAAGAATCTCTTTTTAAGCACATCACATTTTGGGGGCCTACTTCCGTTTAACGATCAGCGAGCGGATACGTCTGACTAATACGTACTCTTCAAGCGATGATTGATTATAGCGTTTCACAATCGTTAGCAACCCGAGTTTGTTGTAGATAAACGTCGGATCCAGTATCGAAACGATTATGTAACGGAGACAGCCAATGACCGCGAATAATCGCATATCGCCGAACGAAAGTAGACCCTCCTGTCTATTAATATCGACACCCGGACTGTACCGGACGGATCAGTTGTAATACTAGTTAACGAACAAGCAATTGCAACTTACGTCTACTTATATCTACCTCAATCACTGTGAACTAGTTATTCTACAAAATATTATTCATAGCGTAATTTTATTATACTATTTTAAATATCATAAGATTCTTTGGTTCATGTACTGGGTATGTTTTGTCACATATTACATCGTACCTACGAATAAACCGCGCGTTTTATTTCTTGTACTTTCCATTACTCTTGAGGACATTTCGCACTCATGGTGTAGATTGGTGGAGGGCTATCGGTGAGTTGCGAACGGTGAGATTAGAGTAATATGATTAACTGATACAACATTTTTCTGCAGGTATTCAATTTCTAAAGTCACGCCGAGGGAAGATTATAATGATGGTGAACACGTTCCCATTCTGCGAAGAGTCGAAGTTGAGGGACAAAGTGATTTGGCGCTGTACGTCCAAGAAAACCAACTGTAAAGCAAGGATCCACATGCTCGGCTCCAACGTGGTGGCTGTGAAGGGCATGCACAACCACCCCCCCCGGGCCCTTTGCCTGCCCTCCCGCCGCCCGCCCAACCGTAAACAAACTGACATTAATATAACGGCGTCTGCGCTTCCGACCACCACTTCTAATACCGATTTTAGCGTTTTAGCCGTTTCTCAGGTGGAATGACCATAGTTGTATTGAGTAAAAATAGTACGTTCTGTATTGAAGGGTTCATCTTAGTTATTTTGTTTTTCCTAATAAGTATAACATCAGGTCATAGAGAAACAACAGGTGCTTCGTTAGTAAAATAAATGTTCGATTCTTGTTTTAAAACGGTCGCGACGTTAGATCGAGTTCCCGGGTTGAAGCACTTCCGTCTTGTCTAGATGCTTTTAGTAACCTAATAAGGATGAAGTTTGGTAAATAACATTGGATTAAAGATCCAAGAGGTACCTATGTCAATTATTGAGTTTGGAGACGGATATCCGACGCAGTATCATATATTAGATTAGCTTATAACGATTAGCTGCATAACGGCACTGACAACAACTTTGGTAGGTGAAGCCGTTTGAATATTTATAAGGATTTCCCCGATGCGGAAAGATCGTATTGTAGCTATTAAGTAGGTATAATTAAATTGGAAGCAATTTTATCGTAAGACAATAATTTATATTTTTGATAGAATGTATTTATGTTGTTAATTTTATTTATGAATCACGTGAGCCGGCACCGTGAAAAGATAAATAGCAAAAAATGTGAGCCGCCATTATAACTAGACCCAATATAGGCTGGTAGAGTCGATGACTTCATTTTACTATTATATTTGCCCAAGTACCGAATGGCTAGTGTTTTCGTATATTATTCGCTCACTAAAGTTTTTTCGGTTGTTCACAGCGAATGCTCTTTTTTTTTCAAGACTTGTAGTCATTTTAAAATAAAAATAAGTACCTACCTATTTACGTATAGAATGAGGACATTCCAAATTGTTTGTACCTACGAAGCTTAGTTCCGAACAGGTTCAGGTTTCATATTATTATTAGGCAAGTTTTAAGGTCTTTTTTTATTTCAAACGCGTTTTAAGGCAAAGGGCAAACCGGCTCCGAATCTAAATTAACGAATTTATATGCTCAATATCTTCTAGAATCTTCGGATCGGACTTAAAATTGGTAGTACAGTCAACAGCAGATATATAGAAACACGCATGTATTCAAATAAAAAAAATAATACTCCTTAACAAAAAAATATTTGCACGGCTTCAGGATTCAAATTAATTATTGTATCTAAACATTTTTGAAATATGTCTTAGTAACAAACAAATCTTCACAATATCCATATCTTGATAGTCGGCTAGTTCATTATTCCCAACTTTCAGTTTGTTGCGAAATATTTGACTATTTGCGTGTTCAGTCACAATAGAAACACTGGTGCTCAAAACCATTAGAGAACTTTTGTTGCATTAATGATTGAATTAAAATTATGCGGCGGACACCTATTAAGGTGTGGTAATGATAACTAGTTACTTTTGATGCTGACTGTACTTGTCATGTTCCATAAATTTCTCTTGTGATAATAATCATCCATACCTAAAATAAAATTGTAATAAAATGAGATAGTTACAAGTTAGCTTATACATCTCGGATCAAGTTTAAGGATGCTTTTATCCCAGTAAAACAGTTGTTACTGCAATTGCGAAACTAACTCAGATGAAACTGCGAAAAACAGCCAATCAATTCATATAATTATTAGGAATATACAAAATCCTGACCATTATGATATGGCCCGTATTAAAAGTGTGTACTTATGGTTAAAGTTAAATATTTATTAGGTAACTGAATTTTTCGAGATATTTATACAAAATTATGATATGAAACGTTATTATTATGTATATACATAATACATGTTATATTATATATATATTTTGGCTGATAGGTTAGATTAAAAAGTGCCTTAAAATGGGACCAATTATATAGAGATAATTAATGTCAATATATTCATATTGATGTACCGAACATTCCTGACAAAATTCTAGCTAAGCTTTACGATTTTTATAAAGTGGATTTACTTATTGTAATCCGATGTTTTTACCTGTATAAATAACGTCACATTTAATGGAGTATTAATTATTAAGTTGCAATTAAATATGTTATAATTACAATTACTTTATTTTATTTATTATGTTGATCTATCTGTCAGTCTCCACGTACGTCACGTAGAAACTTTTTAATTTTCAGGTTTAATCACATAGTTGTGGAGTTAAAATAATACATTATTTAATGCTTTTAATTTAAAGTGAATTTTTTACTTTATTTAGTTCTTCGACTCTTGATTACTCATAAATAAATGCAGTAAAGTTTTGAATATAAATTAGTTTTTTAAAGAATTCTACTGAAGATAAGAATTATTGTGAGTTATGTAAATAAGTACAATTAATCAATAAGAACCGACCGTTATGTAGGGGAAGGACAATGAAGGAACCAAAACCATAGAAACCGCCCTTGATACTCGCGTCATTTTGACCTAAAAGTAACACAATTCGAAGGCCGAGGTTTTATTGCGCGTACGCCCCCCCATCCCTATATACACCTCTGGGCAAAGGATTACAAAATATATGGATGATGATAATGCGGTAGTGTGTCAGGAAGTGAAGGTTCTATCTCTGCCTGCACCTTCGGGAGACTGGTACGGGAGCAAAATCTCACCTTATATTCTGTATAAATCGTATCGCGTTAAGGTTAACGTATTGTTCGTATGGAGATTTTATCTACAAGTCTTCACTTGAGGAGTGCTCAGTTGCAAACAGGGCGAAAGTTAATATCCGTTCAAATGTTGCGTTGAAAATTTTAGATAAAATATCAGCAGCGTACATTCCCACAGGAAGAGGTAAAAACAATTTGATTCTGAATGGATACTCGTTCTGCGAATCGTCGCCGTCGTACTGGGTGTGCTCGCGGAGGAAGAGACTTGACTGCGCGGCCACCGCGCGGACCAACCGGCGGGGCGAGGTTGTCTACTACGATAACACACACAACCACGAGAAACCTAAATATTATCAAAAGTCCACTAAGAAAATTATTCAGATATAAAAAAACATCAGCGATTCCCTCCCCGTTTTGCCCAAACAAATTTAGAGATAAACTCAGGCACTTCTATGAATATGCTTACGTCTATACTTACCTAATTTTAGCAAGTAGTTTTCGAGATTTCGAGCTTAGTCTGTGATGAGTGAGTTTGAAATATGCATAATATTCAAACCTATATTACGTCCTTGTACACATAAGTGTTATAGATATTGAGAATTAAAAAAAAAGTGTTTCATTTTCCTATCCAACTATTTCGAAAAACTTCCCTAATGTGTATTTAATTTTAGTTGAAAATGGTTATTAAAAAGATATTTTGTTTTCTAGGGGCGTTCTATTTGCCATCGCGTGCCGGAAAATCTGTGCTGATATTCCAAAGCAATAAGTTTTGGGTGAACAACCAGTACCGGGACAAATTGAACTGGGCATGCCGGGATAAGGACGTAAGAGGTTGCTTGTGCCGGGTGCAGACCACACTCGAGGGCCGGTTCATCCGCATCAAGGGTGGCCACAACCACGAACCGAATTTCACGCCGGAAAACTTCGACGCACCCACGGGCACTAGTAGCGCTGCTAGTGATAAAAACGATTTACTTCTACCTTTAAAAAATGATCGAACCTTTTTGAAGAATATCAAAAGAGACATGAAGGAATATGGTGTGCCACCTCCATACGTAAATTCAAATTGAGATCGAGTGTTGCTATCTATGTTTTGAGACAGACAACATTAATTGACATCGAAATTTTTTTTTTTTAATATTCTCCACAAAGATCGATACAATTTAGACGAAGAAAAAAAAATGCATCAAGATGCCACCGCCCGAGTTAATTTCATTTTTAGCAGAGATGATTTTTTTAAATCAATGTAAACAACATTAATAGCATTCCTATTTACCATTACATTCACCATTACAAATGCCAGAGTCCAGCCTCCTTAGTCAAGTTAACATTCTATTCTATCGTTAACGCATAGAAAATTAAGGAACGGCATGTCACATGGGCTCGCAAAACTGAACTTTTGATTGGACGATTTTACGTGACCACGTGACATAACGATTCGTTCTTTAGTTGTCTATGCGTTAGCGATTATAGAATGTTAACATGGCTAAAGGGGCAGCTGATTTGATAAATCTACACTAGTGTTCAGATAAGTCTCAAAACTTAAGTAGCAACTTAAGTAATTGGTGATATTGGTTGTAGGCTGTAGCTTCAAGTGCCTTGATTTGAAATAAAGGTACTAGTGGTAAGAAAGTGGCGCGTATTCGTATAGTTTTTGTTACGATTTAATCAGCAAATATAGAATTTGTTGTAAAGAGCTACCTATTCACTCGTATCAGTGTTACATTAGACTTTAATCAAAATCAGTTAATCTCTGAATGTTCATTTTGAAAGAATAATTTCAAATTTAATTATAATATTTTACTTAATTGAGCTTGTAGGTGATTTCTTCAAATTTATTTTATTTATTTTAATTTCAGGATCTCATTTATTTCTCATATTCAATTGTTTGAAATTAAGTGATTCTTGCTAAAAGTAAGTTTTTAAATATTGTGATACGTATCATTTGTTGGATCGACTGCGCATCTTAACCTATTAATAGTCGCTAGATTTTATCAAAATAAAAATACTTATGGGTTACGGGTAATGAAGCAGTGCTTTTAATTTTTCCGAGATATTTGGAAAGATTAAAGTCCGGAATTTAATTTGTTTTCGTGCCCGAGTAATACACATAATTACATACCCTGTTTTTTTACTTCGCTTTCGAGGAAATAATTCCTGGAAAATTAATAAATTTAAATTCTTAAAAAACAAAACAAATAATGCTAAAACTGTTTTTTAAGAATTTAAATTACGAATTTATTGAGAATTTTAATTAAGAATTTAATTTAGTAACCGGAGGGTTGTCATAGCAACAATGGCAACAATTTGGTTTATGCACGAGAGTATAAACTAAAGCCGTTGCAATCCGCTGACACCTAGCTTAAACCCTTCGGGGAAGAACGAAATAGGTTAAGAATTCTGTAGTCTACGGCGGTGACTAAACATAAGAGTACTCGTAAATAGCGCTGTTTCACGGGATAATAATGTCGCTATAATTTCAAATTTAATATATTGGGTGCGGCCCAATACTTTTATAACAAACTATGGGAAACCAATAGCGACGACAAAAGTTAAAAATTCAGTACATCATTATTTATATTTAACTCTATTTTAAAGTATTGCATAGAGCGCGAATAGCAAGTTTTCTTGATGCCATAATTGGACATAGACAAGCAATAGTGTGTTAACCCACACTGGAGGAATTTTGAGTAAATTAAAGTTTTAAAATTATAGCGCCATTTTGTTTCAACATTTTTTTGTTCAATATTTAGTTACATATTTAAAAAATGTAATAAGGTAAACACATAATTAAAAAACGTTCTCTAACTCTCAATAAATCGTTCTGAATCAAATAACTTCGTTTTGTGGGTTAACACGTTATTGCTTATCTGCGTCCAATTACGCGTTACGTTGCTGCGTACTTCCATGATTTATGTATGTGTAATTGTGTAACGTATATTATGCTATTACGTCGCGCAGTGGTACAAAAGTGTGACTCCCGAATTCCGAATGATGATAGCAATGTTCTTATACATAAATATTCATATGAGTTATTTTTATATCGAGTTAATAAATAAATTGGGATGCATTTATAAAACCAATAGGCATTTTTTACATTAAAGTTGAAATTATAATTTTAAGCTTTGATCTAAAAAATTGCGATTGCGGAAAGATAATTTAATAATTTATTGGTACACTGGACTGCAGAAAAGCGTAGTATAAGCAACTTAAATATTATGCGCTTGTTTGGGCTTGTAAAATTATGATAATATGCGGGGTTGTGCGAAATTTATGATGATAATAAACTTAGTAAAGTGCCTACAAATATACTGTTTTGGATCTGACGGACTAGAGAGTTTTCCAACAAATTCCATTTTGTTTAATTGGATCGGATCTTTCTAATTTTGTGGCTGTGTATCATTCTTTTGTTCAATAAAGATAAATATTATTATCTGTATACACGGACATTTCCAATAATGCATTCCGTTAGAATCTCGTTTTGTCATTTTTTATTGATGGCTTTACTGCCGCGTTAATTTTATTTTGAATTCACTGCTGCAGATGATTGAATGTGTAGTTTGTAGTTTCATGTGGTAGAATGTGATGAAATGTCTAAAGAAAAAGATTTAAGCAGCATTTTATGAGAAATTTTCAGACCAGATTTCCTGATAGGCACTAAAATGCGTGGTCTTTCACTCTGCTAGAAATGCGTCCGGCGTTCTTCAGAGTTTATATGCCCGTCCCAGTGTTTTACCAAAATGAAGCTGAAGTTTACGCAAAACGTATAATGACGTCAGATTTCGAATTTTGAAATTTTTGATTTTTAAGTTTCCACTATGCACTATTCGGATGGTCCATCGACGCGTCATTTTCAACCTTACTATTCCACTCATGATCCCTGGGTACTGGAGCAGTGAATGCTTCTAAATAATACTGTTGTGTAATAACGATATTTTTTGTTTTAATTCAGACGAAAAGTCATGTTTAGAAATAGATTAATTTAATTATGTACTATTAAGTATAATTAAATAGGTTCTTTCAAGACTAGTGTGATTGACTAAATTTTAGTTGTAATGTATCGCTCTTGATATTGTGTACTTTTATTTAGTCTCTCTGTTAATAATTGTAGATCGAAATGCGCTAATTTATTGTATTTTTTACCAAAAACGTCTAATCATTATGTATCTACTTAATGATGTTATGTTGGCTACGAGTGCGTTTCTTTTGTAAAGACGAATTTGAAACATTTAAAATACGAATCAACTTAATTTTGTAAAATGTTTGTTTCATTCTTACATTCTAGTCATGACACATTCATCCTTTGAAAAAAAAAAAACAACTTTCAGTCAATGAACGAATTGTTTTTGTGTCGTGCGGTAGCAAAGAGTTTGTTTGCAGTGTATTGGGGCGTGTCGCGGTACGGCAACCCGGTGCTGGTGCTGGGCGGGCACAGGTTCAGGAAGTGTGGCAAGCCGGCAGGCGGGCGCTCCAACTGGTTGTGCATCAAGTCGGACACGGGGTGCAAGTGCTACGTGATCACGGAGAGCGATCGGATCATCGCCTTGAACAACTATCACGTGCACAACATCAAGAAACGTAAACGCATCAACAAAACCAAGAACTTTATCGGTTGGCGTTTGAAAGATACGAGTACGCTCGTTAATGGTACATTCTATTGAATTAGGTCTCTTTTTCTAGTAATATTGTTAAAACTTTACTGTTACTGAGTAAGTCGGTATCATTTTAACAATATATGGTTTTATACAAAGTGATTTTATCAAAGCGGCGTGGGGCCAAAATAAATAAAAACCGAAAGCGTATATTTAGATTTATCAAAAAACCCTAGGGAAAAAGTACCTTTTGAGTAAAAAAAAAATACAACTATACTTTTACTTATTCTGTAGTATCGCTTATAGGAATCAAATTCTGGGAAGCAAGGTATATAAGTAAAGGAAAGGGTTCTTACGTTCTGAATAACTGATTAGTTAGCCAAAGTTATATAGGTAAATATAAAAAAATTAACATATTATCAGTTTTATCAAAAATGCTTGTAGGAATCGATCAAAAATGCTCGTAGGAATCGATCAAAAACGCTCGAAGGAGTATCGACTCCTTCAAGTATATTTCGCTATTTGTCGTAGTCGCCCACGCCTATTTGAAAAATTCAACTCGTATATCTAATTTACTGCTTTTGTTTTTTATTTAGTTGTGATTAGTTATTTTATAAAGTCATTAATTATAGTATTATTTTATAGTATAATACTTACATGAAAAATTGTGTTAGATATTTTATAAATTTTGAAATTTTAAGTCTTGTCGAAATCTATCATGTGTTGCTGCATTTTTTTGTGATATTACACATATTTTTTTAATTAGTATCAGTTGTTTATGTTCAGTGCGCGGGAAGATGTACCTACGCGCTTTTCAATTATAGTGTCTAAGATAGAGTCGTAAATAGGAAAGTATAAACGAATCTTCTATCGACTCCTTCAAGCATTTCAACTACTAGCGTCAACTCTGTTTGCAATTTTCGTTATTTTCAAATGCAGTTGTGACGGTATTGTTATTGGAAACTAAAGGAACGATTTCAGTTTCAGGCAACGCTACGCCCCCTGCGACGCCGACGTTGGGTCTGCCATTCCCGTTCCCTTGTTTTCCGGGGCAGTTCCGCTACTGTTTGAGCAAACGCGGCAAGCCGGCTATAGAGGTGGGCGCGCACCGGTTTTGCTTCAACGGCAGAGCTGCGAGCGGCAAGGTTTGGTGGCGATGTTCCCGGAATCCGCGGTGTAGAGCCGCCGTGCACACTTTTGGATTGCGAGTCGTACAGATGAACAGCGCGCACACGTGCGGCGTACGCGCAACTCCCGTCAGGCCGATGTTCTGAATACACAGGGTAGAGTTGTGATCACAACTTTCACGGTTGTAAAAGTAACAGTTAAAAAGGGAATGCTGAACATCTAGAAGGCCTATTGCCAGGGACGAGAAGCATAATTGAAATTCGATACGGCACTGAAATAAGTAAAATTCAGTGGAATCGGTTGCTAACGGTTAGGCACTTGTACTGTCGAAAGTAGAGAATCGAATATAAAATAGAACGTAAATAACATTATTCATCTGTTTATTTAAAAAAAAAATTATTAAGTCAATGGGCATGTTGACTAATTTTTATTTTTTAATCCGTCTTGTAGATTATTAAAAAATATTGGACACGTATTTTTTCTTTTTTTACGTAATCAAAAAATAACGGCGATATATTGAGTTGAAATTTCGCATGACGTCACTATTCTGACAGTTTGTATGGCGGTTTTGTGGTTAGTGACGTCACGACCTCCTCATCCTAAACTTTAATGCGTTTTATCTCTGTATATTTTAATTTATTTAAAAAAGCAAAAAATACGTGTCTATTGTTTTTTTTATTTTCTAACTGACGGACTAATTAGAATTTTGATTTTCAATAGTAGTCAACATCCCTATTGCTGTTGTTGAAATATCACCGGCGGCGTGTAAAAATGGTTTGATGGTTATGGCACGGTTTTTGATCACAATAATATTATGATAAATCTAGAATTTGGTATTAGAAGTTTGGACAAAGATAAAGCTTAAAATTGCTGGACGATTTATATTATATTTTGAAAGATAAATGATTTCGTGCCTTCTCGCGCTGGTGCCGGTGGTACAAACTGTATCTACATGATCGAAATCTTTGATTACTATCTACCCAATGGATATCGCACGCGACGCGCTAAAATATGTATTAAAAACTCATACTTATGATGTGTACGAGTATAACATAGCGTCTGCACTATCGTCAAACAGTCACTTCGAAAATAGACCTACCGTCGTCGCTACAAGGTATCGTTTTTATTGAATATCTGGACGACTAAGTTAGTGCTATAATTGTTGTTAGAAGTTTTGTATTGACGTGTGATGTCCTATGAGTATAGTTAGCCAAAGATCGAAATCGATAGATCTCTGAGCCATTTCTCTAATAATATTATAGGCATTCACAGATGAATAAAAATTTCTGTAGATATTTCTGTAGGTACTAAAATTGTATTTATTTTCGTACTTATTCTCCAAAGAGATTTAAACTACGTATTTCATAAATCTTTGTGTAAAAACTAAATTTTAACAATAGAAATGCGCTGTGTAAAGTATACGAATCTTTTTAAGGTATTTTTCGATCGTCCGCGTAGCACAAAAGTTGAGACTCATCCCTAACGATTTTGGCAAGATTGTTAAAATAGATCTGTGATATTATGTTTGTTTTTTGTTTTTATTTTGTGCAATGTATCAAATTAAACGTCCTCTAAAGTAACAAAGTGTTTAACCTGCAGAGATTTTTTGAACGAATGCCAACTTGATTTACTGGACGTAAAGTTAATCTTGCCAATATTATCGTATTTATAAACGCTACTCAAGAGCCGGTCACCTCTCAAGATGCAGAAAAAAATTGATAGCTTATCAAGTTTGAGTAGTGTTTATTATTAGGGCCTTAGGTTCAAAATTCGGTCTCAGTCCTGATCTTCCGTACGCGGCGATCCTAGTTCGTAGTTGATGTACAGAGTGATAGTTCTCTTATGATATCCTTATTAATAGTATTATTAAGTATTTTTATACACAATATTATTTTTTTATAACTTATTTTTATATTATTCGTGCGTTGTAAATTATTATGTAAATGTTGTCGGCGGCGGAGCAGGGAGACGCGACTTCAGACGCGTTCGTTGGTTTCGGTTGGTTACGTTTGTAGTTTGTTGATGGAATAATAATAATAATAATAATAATAATAGTTTATTCACACAAAAACATCACTACTTAACACAAGAAAAGACAGCCACTCCCCGTACTAGTAAAAACTGTACTACGGCGAAGTGACTTATTAACGTCCTCTAGACATCATAAATGTATGTAATGTATGGAATGTTTAAACAAAAGTCCTGTTTAAGATATAGGAAAGTAGCTAATGTAAGAACTCATTCAGGTAGGAAACCGCATTTATTAAACGATCTACTTAATTATCATAATACTCAGAGTATACGTTAGTTATAAGGCAATTGTTTTCCAGTGAGATTATTTTTTATGTGTTTAGTTTTATTTATTGTTTTATCTTTCGTTTTGGTGTAACACAAGCGATGCCGATGTCTTGAGCACGCCGAACTATATTATCAATAGCGAAAAGTATTAAAGCATAATACTATGGAAGTTTTTACCAGTCATATTTTTACATGTACGTTTTTACTATATTCAATGCAAATGTATACGATAGAATTTTTAGTTAACCTGTAAATGAAGTATTATTTTAAAAGTATTATTTTTTTCTTATTGTGATCTATTTTATAGTTTGATATACCTAGTTGATATAATTTGAAACTATGGTACCTAGTTATATAAGCGGCAGTTTTCGATCGGAGAATGTAAGTAAATGCTATGTAGTGAGTACGGTAGGTGAGAAATGTTCCCATGTGTATAGGTACAAAGAAATGATTATATTTCGCTGATCTGTGACCCGAAGAATTTCATTTTAGATTTCACACCTTGCAAAACTCAACTCCTGTTGTGTTAATTAGTTTTTGCTTATTCGATCCTGTAGTTACATTTTTTTTATTAGAATTTCTTTATATCTGAGCAGTACTTAGAAGTAGTAGCCCCATTTTGCTAATCGTGAAGTGCAGCAAATATTTTTTTTAAATGAATAAACTTGGATTTTTTAATTTCAGTTTGACAAAGAATAATTGCCTAAAAATTATTCATAATGGTTAGTTTTAATCACGTATCTTACATCATAATTATAGATGTCTACTGTTTCGGCCATCTAGAATTGTAAGATAACGACCATCTGGATCATAAGTAAAAGAATGATAGTTTTGCTAGAACACTAGAAAAGTACGTTTTGTCTAGTCAAGCTGTGTCCGCATACAATGTTATGATTTACGGTAAAGTATAGAAATATACCGAGCGTCAAGATAAATCGCGTGAGGGTCAAGGTACGATAGAATTTTTGTCTGTGAATTTGTTTATATAATAAACTGTGTTTTTCTATGACCACTCGTTATCTTTGCCGACGTTACCTAACTCGTGTTACTAGTTCCCTAGTTATATAAATTAAAATATATTATGTAGTCGGAAGCTCATAATGTTTAGAAAAGGTACATTTTGTTCATTTATTTGACGTTGACATTGGTGCAGGGTGGTTCTACATACGCTCTGCGCGCGGCGGGCTTCACTTGGTGGCCGAGGGGCACATATTCTACGAGGACGGCGGTTCGCACCCCCGCCGCGTCACGTGGCGCTGCGCCAGGTCGTACCAGAAAGCAGAGCGGTGTCAAGTCGCCCTCTGTCTGAGAGACGGCAGGCTGGTCTACTTTAGGGGTGCCCATAATCATCCGCCGACGTACAACCCGGCCAAGCACGAGTCGAGGCGGTTCGAGGTGGATCCGATGGGCAAGTACAAGATAGTGGCGGGCGCGCCTCGGCCGCTGGGGCCCATCGCCGCGCCCGCGGGCCTAGTGCCCCCCGCCCCGCACGCCGCGCTACTCCTCTAGGCCTGGCGCGACCTCCTAGTGCGCGGTCTGTTAGACGGAAGGCAGTGACCATACACTAGGAGTGTCGCATCACACAGTACACACTGAAAGTGCCCATGGACTATCAAGAGATTTAATACTCGTATTTATTAATTCTATATAAAACCGACTTCCAAAAACACAAAACTAATAAAAAGCTAAAAATAACAAAATATCGAATTAATCCAAATGACAAAAACACGCGTAATATTATTATTGGTTTGTGCTACCACTGATCGGTTTGAATTCGGTGACAAGCCCGCTGGTGTCTGCCCACTTGGGTTGTGCTCACGAAGAGCTGGTGGCGGGAGTCGACTTAGCCCATCTACCCTCCATATTTGGCTTGTCACCGACTTCATACCGATCAGTGGTAGCACAAACCAATAATAATATTACGCGTGTTTTTGTCATTTGGATTAATTCGATATTTTGTTATTTTTAGCTTTTTATTAGTTTTGTGTTTTTGGAAGTCGGTTTTAATTTTTTTGTTAAAAATTTGTTTATTTCTTGCTTTTTAGTGAGTCTGTTTGTAATTTATCTAAGTTACAATAGCCTAATGTCAACTGCTCATAACCTTATACAAAATATTGCTTTTCCCGATGCAGGGACGTTAATTTTTGAGGAGTTCTGCTGGTACACCACCATTAGTTCCACTTCACCATATACATTGTGACGAACATAATTGTTTAGAAACCACATTAAAGTTAACGAATCGAAATCTGTGAAATACCTATTATTTAGTAGTTCCGATGACCATCTGTGGTCTTCATCATCAGTTCCACTTCTTCAAATTTTGCTTTCCGAAAGCAAATAAACGATTTACTATAAAAAATACAGAAATCGCTATAGGTGTACCTATAATTTTTGAAGAGTTCCCTCGATTACACCAAGATCCCATCATCAGATCTCGACTTGGTGATAATGGAATCAATTTGGGAGTATCCCCTTCCAAACAAAAAAGCTATTTTCGAAATCGCTCCAATCGGAACCCATGAAATACGTATTATTGTTGAGTAGTTCCGATGACCATCTGGGGTCTTCATCATCAGTTCCACTTCTTCAAATTTTGCTTTCCGGTAGCAAATGAACGATTTACTTTAAAAAATACCGAAATCGCTATAGGTGTGCCTATAATTTTTGAAGAGTTCCCTCGATTTCTCCAAGATCCCATCATCAGATCCCGACTTGGTTGCAATGGGACCTAATTGGGAGTATACCCTTTCAAACAAAAAAAGAATTTTCGAAATCGGTCCAACCGTCTTCGAGTAATCGGTGAACATACATAAAAAAAAAAAAAAAAAAAAAAAAAAAAAAAAAAACATACATACAATCGAACATAGAACCTCCTCCTTTTTGGAAGTCGGTTAAAAAATAAACGTAATCACTATACATAGTTATACCAAAGCTCCCTTCATAACGCGTAGGAAATAAGTCGGTTTGATTGTAAAGCAACCGACTCGATTAAGAATCTTCCAATTTAGTGAGTATAATATAATATGAAAGCGACGCGATGTTTTTGTGTGATGGATGATCAAATTGGACACATTAACACTGCGTGCTTATCAACGTGGTGATGCTGCGACGTGTCACTCTGAGCCAGCAATAAACGGCGACTTGAGCTTTAAGGTCGCCTTGCACCGATGCCTTACTGGCTTATCTAATTATGAACTTAAGGATATATATACGAATATAATAAATACATTGTATAGTGTGAATGTGCAATATTCTCTTACCAAAGTGTTTAGAAATTATGTATACAAAACCTGTATAGCTTTAAGATAGCGTAGCCGTCTTGTTGATGCTTTTTATAAAATTCTATTTATTGACCGCGCTGTAGTTTGCGGACCGACTGATAGGCGATGTTACGAAATACTCCAATATTTATAAAATGTATATGGTCGTAGTTATAGTGTATATTATAAATAGATGTACCTTCTCATTCATGCTGTACCAGCTTATGAACGACATACGAACGGTAGCGGGTTGAGTCTATCTTCGTACTAACTAACCAACGGGAAATTATGTAGTTTTAGATAGTATCTTTTATCTATGATAGCTAAAGAAGTTAAGTGATTCTTGCTGGTCTGGTATTCTCCGATTATCACCAAAGTATTTGTTATCTAATTTATTTTATACTGTAATTTATTTTTTACTTTTTTATATTTAGTAGTCAAGATTGATGTACCTACTTCTAAAGTATTTGTTTTATATAACCATAAAATGTGTATAATTGATGAAGTTTTTTTTTATCAATTATTTACGATCAACTAACAGCTGTTCCCCGCGTTTTGCCGCGTAGTAACAAGTAGCTTTGTCGCTCAGGGATTGAGTTTATCCATTACAAACAATCATACATAACATCCTATCTTCTCTCTCTCATATTGATAGTTTAGATGTCATTATGTATACCAGTATTAGGCGGTAGATGTATTAGAAACTCGCAAAACCTTGCAAGTTTCAGTTTATAGTAGGTAGGTATCTATAAAGGTAGGTAGTTTCTTCCGACTTAAACTCGCCCGGTTTTAACATGATATCGCAACGAGGGGCTTTAAATGTTTTAAAACCGGTTATCTCTTTAGTAAAAGTATCGGTATTCTTGGAATTGTTAATTCAGTAAAAAAAATCCAAATGATGAAAGGCAGTCATGTTAGAGTTGAGTTTACGATAATGATGTCTTTTCTACAATTTACAGGTATTAATATAATTAGGTATATTAAGAGACTCCAAGTACTTACTTCACATTTCTCTCCCTCTCCATCAATTTCTTTTGAAAACGAGAGCTGCGAGTGTATTCGGATGGAGCCCTTAAGGTATATTGAGGAAAATACCTAAATAACGTTCACAATACTTATCCTTGTCAAATGATTTTTGAACAAGTTTGTTATTGGTATAAGCTGCAGGTTTGCTATAGAGCCAAGCGGTGGACCCCGCCCCGCATCCAGACTGCGGGAAAGAGAATTGTGTTCTCCGAACTTAGTCGAATTGATGTCGAAGCCATAGCTGTAACAATTATATGATATTTTTACTAAGTTTTACGTACAGTCAGCATCAAGTATATGTAAAACTTTTTTCAGCAGTCGAACTTTTTAACTATTACCTACTAAGATTCGACTACTGTCAAAAGTGATAACAGATTTCTGATGCTGACCGTACAGTGAAATAATATCAGCCCCCCTCCTTTGTCTTTAAAAGATCCATTTAGTTTTACAGAACCTTTATTTTTTATAATGTTTTTTTCTTTTTTTTCTTAGTTGCTGGCTTTATGATTTAAGGTAAAAAATTACGCCTGTTCTATATTTATTTCACTATACAATTAATTGTATTGACTATCTAACGTAATAAAAATTATATTTCGTTGCAGTCGAAGTGATATACAATCGCAAAGGATATCCGAAGTTGTCGCTCAACGGCCACTATTATCGACCGCACAACGCGTACCGCAACCAGCCGAACGTGTTGTGGTACTGTGTGGCCAGAACTAAGTTCTCGTGCCCCGCGACTCTGCGCACCTTCAACCGCGAGGTGGTGGCCGTCTCCGGCGCCCACACGCACCCCCGCCACCCCCAATGACCGCTGCGCGCGAGTGCGCCGCTCGTGAAACGGCTGAGTCAAAGATCTCTGCCACACTTGAACGAACTCTTTCGACTCTACGGCGAGCGTCTGCAACTCCCCAGTGATAAAGTTGACAACGTTTGACTCACAGCACTTTAGTCAAATCTGTGAATGATAACGGCCACTTTAATGTACATGCGTATATAATTATCCGTCTAACAAAAGTCATTAATTAGCGCTTTTTATAAATTGTTGTATAGACTGTATATAATATCGTTACGTTTTTTCGCTGATTTTTAATTTACTAGTCAATCGTAATTTATTAGCAACTTGCCATCGGTGCTTTTGTTCACTGGTGGCAATTTTTTTACCAACATGTATCATAGTAGTTCGATTACAACTTAGTTGAATTCCTAAAAAATTGTGTTGTGTTGCATTTTCATGTAGCCATACGGCTCAAACCTTTAGGTAGTGTGTGATTTACATTAAATTTGGTATCGTAGCGATCGACGGCGTCGACGTAGGCCGACGCCGCCACTTCGTATGTTGATGTCATGTGATGGGTTTACGCAGTGCCAGCGGTATACGTGCCGTCGCGGACGGGCAAGTCGCTGCTGCTGCACGACGGGTACACGTTCTACTTGAAGAACCTGCAGGCGCACGGCAGGAAGCAGTGGTACTGCTCGTCGCGGGACATGGCCGGGTGTCGCGCGGACGTGATCACCGCGCCCGCCGCCGCCGCCGCCGGCGACGTGCTGTTCCTAGTGCGGGGACGCCACATACACGCGCCGCCGAGCTACTACTTCACCTCGGACGGCAAGTACGTCAGGCGCAAAGACGTGTACCACAGATATAGGTAGCCACCGTGAAATTATATTTTAATGTCGTATTTTTTTTATACTTAATAGTATGTATGTAGGTATTTTTTTATATCGCGAGTTGTAACTTAAATATGGTCAATTTTTTTTTCAAAATATTTATTTACATTTTTTTAAATCACTGTTTTCTATATATTTTTTTTAACCATGACTTGAAACTTAAATTTTGTCAATTTTTTTGTACAAAATGTTTATTTATATTTTTTTAAATCACTGGTTTCTATAAAAATTATTTACAATTTATGTTTTTTTTTTTTGGTATGACTAATTTTTATTTTTTATTGATTTATCACGTATGTAATCAATGGTCTCAGAGTTCCTGTAGGTATTTTTCTTAACGGTTAAAAAATAATATTAAATATGTAAGCTGAACATTTGCAGATACTTCGTTATAGAGGTAACTTAATAGAACCTTCTATTTACTATTTCTACTTCTTCTATTTCTACTTAACTGAGAGGCGCAATATTTTAAAGTTTCTTGTTTCAAAAAAATACGTAGAAAATGTATTATATTTGTTGTCCGTAATAGGTAGGATATATTTTCGTTAATATGCCGAGTGATGTTTTAAGTTACATAAAGACTTGTTTAATTATTATAGATAAGTTACTAAATTTTATTTACAAATTATGTTAGAACACAGTTTTTCGAATGACCTAAATAAACTATTAAAAAAAGCAAATAGCTTTATTTAGATAAATAAGCAGACGTCAGAGCCTTAATATTCAAAGTCTTTAAAATAATACTGTTCATTTTTATGAATACAATTGACGATTTAAAACAATATAATATATTTTTTATTAAATTACAAATCATTTCGAAGATGTTTAATTGTATTAGCGCTGGGGCCGGTTGGTTATTGAGTAGAAATATTACCAAATGTATTTGAGAGCAAGATGATTTGCGCAGTTGAGACGGATCGATACTACCTACGAAAGTTATGAAAGAAGTAAGTTCGGCACGGGGATCGCATGGGGCCCAGATATCTCCCGCCCTAGCCTAGTTACGCCCTGCATGCCCTATTTTCTTGTGACACCTAGCTACTATAAGATTTATAGCTATGGCTATATACCGCACTCGGAAGTAAAACAGTTACACCTACTTCTGCGATATCAGCTCGCTCTTCTTACATGTTATTTATTTAATCAAAGTTTATGCATATCACGGTGCAAAGGCAAGGCCGTTTAATGCCAATGTGGCAATGTGGCATTTAAGAGATAATTTCAGTTGGTGATTTGTTTACATAATGATTATATTGGTTTTATATTGTTATGGTAGCTCTTGAGAACATCGCACTTTTAATTTCATTGTGAAAATGCTTATTTATTTCTTAATGGACAATATGATCTTAACATAAGGCCTAACTAGTTCATTACTGGTTGTACGTAAACATACGTTGTTGTTAGGGTGAGTGCATATTGTGTGGCTGGGCGGACCGGCGTTGGGCGGCGCGGTGCAGGGCGGGCGAGCACGTGGGCGCTACAGCGTACTACGCACGCCGCTACCACCCACGCGGTGCGCGCATAGACATGCGCGTGGCGACCACCAACCCTCCTGGTGATGGGGCTCCCAATCGATAATGCCCCAGAATCTCCAGGACCCCTCTCTCACTCCTTACTCCCGTCCCGGCTCCTTACATCTCCGAGCTAACTCATCAAAATATACAATCGCGATGCAATAATAAGGTCGTTTTTGCAATACTACTTCCGTTAATGTTTCAACGCTGTGCCTAACGACGGCTATAAAGGAACTTTTGAAACATAAATTGTTTCTTTGTACTTCGCTCGTTTTGGAGTGATAGACATACGGGAAAATATATTATGTGTACGCATGCATATAATATAGTATGTATATTATCGTGCACACACACTTTTGATCTCTCATCTTCATTTGTTTTTCAAATGCTATCGTAGAGAAAGAAAGCGTTGTACGTAGCGTTTATTTTGCGTTCAGTAGCTGTCACCGCACCGTTGTGTTTTCATAACTCATTGGATTAATGAAGCGAACATTGGAGAACGCTATTGGTGCATTGTAGCACGGGCCGTGTGCTGGGAGGCGAGGTCGTGGCGTGTGAAGGCGTGTTGGCTGGTGTGGAAGTCGCGTTCGGTGACGTCACGCCACGCGACCACTTGCTGCGCCACGGTACGCGACGGACTGCGCTGCAGCTGCCTACTGCGGGCACAACCATATCACTGACCGACGCGATAACAATATACTCACATCCTAATAAACATAATGCACAATAAACTATGTATACCTACTACACTATTCGAATTAAATATTCTATTCAAAACTGTACTTTACATAAGTATTATAATAATACAATTAATCTGCGTTGCTTTGAAACTCGTCATTCCACGTTTCTAAGGAAACAATTCAAGGGTTTGATATGAGTAAAATGTAATTGTATATACCCTTATTAGTTGTACAACCCTTATTGTTGTTGTTGAGTGTGTATATATTATAGCCTTCAGAAAACACCGAGTGCCATGTTACGTCGATTCGTCCAAAAAGAAGATTCTTCAGACTATAATAATAATTTGTAAAAACAATTTTATACTAGTATTTTCTACACGAGTTTTTCGAAGCACATACATTAATTAGATACAAATTGCGTCACTGATAACCTTGTTTTTATCAACTTCCTTGTACGCAAGGGACGACCGTCGACCAAAAGTAATCCATACATGGTTTATCGCTGTTTTCGTTACTAGCAACTCAAAGGGAATACCTATGAATAAAAAGTAGTGAATAATATAGAAAAGGGGGGTTAACAAAACAGAGATCCGGGGCCCGTTCCAGTCTCAGCGCATAACGTTGCTTGTCTCGATGTCTTGTTTCGTTTGGGACTACAGCAATTACAGGTCAGGTCAGGGGTCCACTCTAGTGTAGCGATCAACGAGATAATATCGTTTCTACAAATCTCTCTAATCTTCTTCTACAAATCTCTATTATCGATTAAACTCTAATCGATGAATGTCGTGGTTTACAAATAGTTTACGGTTGAATGTGATGTTATCGAAAAACACTTCCGTGATCCCGGATCCCGATATCTATGATACTAATTCTACTATCCTACTAGTATTATAAATGTGAAAGTGTGGATGTTTGGATGTTTGGATGTTTGGATGTTTGGATGTTTGGATGTTTGGATGTTTAGATGTTTGGATGTTTGTTACTCAATCACGCAAAAACGGCTGAACGGATTTGGATGAAATTTGGCATGCACATTGTCAGGGATACAGAGAAGGACATAGGGTACTTTTTATCCCAGAATTCACGCGGGAACTCTGAAATTACCGCGGGTGAAACCGCGGGGCACAGCTAGTAGTAATAATATAATAGTTTTTACATTATTACACAACAAACTAAGAGCTTGTACTATGGGTACCAACTACCTAGAAAACTGATATTTTAAATACAATAAATACTTTATGCTTTTTTGAAATACATTAAAGGTAATTCTTAACACCTAGTCTGAATCAGAGTAAACATGAATCAGAGTAAACTCAAACGTTCATTACAAAAATATTTACTATGATACAGGAATCCAGCTTCCAACATGTAGTGTAGCAGTCAGCTTTGCTAACCACTAGACCGGTGCTGACCTGACACACGATGTCGTCGGTGTGTCGTATAATTCGTCCGTTTACAAATGGCCGGCATTCTATAAAATGAACAGAAAATATGCCATAGTGGGCGCTCGCAAAGTCGCAAAAATACAAAACAGCGGCATTGTTCTCAGAATCATACAATATGTTGAAATTAATTTTGCTGAGAATATTATATCGAGCTGATTATTTTAAAGATAACGATTCAACTCTTATTTAAAATGATTTTTGGTTAACGTTTGACTGAACTTGAACGAGAGTCCGGACCTAGAGACATTTAAGAACAAATATGCGACATTTCACCATTTTGTTTTGGTAATATAGTTCAGAAAGAGTGCGCTGTGCGATCGGCCTACGGGTAACGTTCAGTGTTGTTGTTCGGAAGGTGTCCTCGCCGAGTACTTGGTGTCGTCGCGCGGCGCCCGCCTTCTATTGTACGATGGCAATACGTTCTTCATGAACACACGGCGGCACCGCAGCCGCGTGCTGTGGTACTGTTCGTCGCGGAAGTCTTGCCACTGCCACGCTTCCGTGTTGACCGTGAACGACGTGGTGCTGGGCCAAGCCCCCGTCCATACACATCCGCCTAGAGTATCTAGGTAATAAGTAAAGCAGACGGTGGTAAAAATCTCAAGAATTGTAAAAGCCAAGCAGTAGGTATATGGTATATGGTAGGTATAGGTACCAATTGAATTTTATTTATTAAAATTAATAGAAATATTTAGAATCTCAGTTTTATTGTTGTTGTGATCTTGAGGTTGGGCCATATGACTTATGATTTTTTACGCTTTAACTAGTCATATAAAGTGATAATTATTAATTATTGTTATTATTATATATTTTTAGATGATTACATAATAATAGGACCTTTTACTACGCCGCCTGAATTGCAGTATATTGCAGTTTATTAGGTTTTTTTTTATTTTTTTTTAGGTAGGTACCTATTAAGATTTTTGTATTTAGTTTTATTTTTCTGTGTGGCCAAATTAGTCAACTCTAGGATAAGAAATAATATTTATAGGGAATTTGTCATATTGGGTTTTTTTAATGAGCAATGAGAAATTAACTAAATGTTTTATTTATTATACAACAATATGTAATTTATTGTTATGCTCATATACTCAATATTGCAATATTGTAATCCATGTTGTGCCAAATTGCTCGTCCCCCAATGAAGCGAGCATATTTTTTTTTACGATACTTATTTAATTGAGTAATTTGAGAAGACGTAAGCAACATCAAAGTGTAGTACCTCTTACATTTGATATTGCTTCGATCTTTTACAAGTGCCGTTTCCGTGCCGCGCTCCAATGTCTGCGGCTTACCTGAGTCTTGTGTGTTCCGACTTCGGAGAAATCGAGGGAAAAAAGTGTGTCTAGACGTCCTGTCTTTTGATGTGTTCCTATTTAAAATGTTTTATGGAATATTAAGATTGCTTTCTTTGACTGTTCTAAGGTTACCTGCAAGCGTCAGGTAGTCGACACGGCCGTGACACTAAACAACACTTTGAAGGGTGGACTTAAAGTTAGTTTTTCTTTAGTGTACGCTGTGCACCTGTGCGCAGGAGGCTGGATTTTTTGTCATTCTAGCCGTTGCATTTATTTTGTTAAAGATTGCTGCTACATTGTATTTATTATCCGTATTGTTGTTTGAATTTCTTAAGTGCATCTGTCTATTATAGTTACGAAAATATTTGACCAAGCTATTATTTCATTCAAGATGAACTAAAATGTTTATTGTCTAGTTTTTAGACGCAATTCTTAGGTTCTGTAACGGTGATTAGAAAGCGACATCCATTGTAATGGTAGCTCTTACAACAATGGCGATGATTTCAAGTAAATAGTAGTTATTGTAGAGATTTTAATGAAGTACAATAGACTTGAGTTATTTCTCGATAACTTACAATTGTTGAGTTGAAAAAAGGTAGGTACTCCTTTTGTTAATCGAGTAGGGTTCAAACTCTAATGCTATGCGACTCGAACTCTAATGTAACTCGAATTAAAGCCCTCAGGCCGCTCTCTTTGGTTGTACGCTTCTTTTTTGTTGTATAAAACGGAATCTAAATCTAACATGGCCAGAAGTGTTTCATCATAGCCCTGTTGCGTGTTTGGAACATCAACATCTGGGCACGATGGCAGGTATTCTGCTTACCGTTACGGTGAATAAACTATAATTAGTGCGTGTAGCTAGGTACAAAATACAACAGCATACTTTTTCAAGTACCAACATAGAAGCGTTTATGGGATTCTTTCTTGTTACTTTATCTGTAGGTACCTATGTGAGACGTTGTTTTTTCTTTCACTTTGTTTTTAGAGTTACAAACGCATTCCAGTTGATATCTCTTGCGTTCTCATCAATAATTTTGTAACTTTAAACGATTGTAAAGACTGTTCTTTAAAGTAAGATACTCTTGTTTGACGAAATTAACACAAGAAACTTTATGCCAGTAAAATTTGAGTAGTTATTGCAGTTTATCTCATTGCACTCTATGGTAGTCTGGAAGAGATCGTGAGTGATAAGATTGGCTATTGTCACACTTACCAGCTTAACTAAAATTTACTATGGTTTTTTTGTTTTCAGGGTTTGAATAAAGTATTTATCTACTAGAAGATATCTAGGTATCTTTTACTCGCTTCCATTCTTCAGAGACTTTATTTTGATCTTAACCACCAGAAAAATAGTAAGGTCTAGGATCCTTTGGAGCGTAAAAAGTAACAAGTTATTTTGTAAGTTCTGGGGCCTGCGACAATTTTTTACTTCAGTGTTATTTTAACCACACATCGACATTACGTTCATCGAAATTTCGACCTTACCTAAAATATTTAAGGACCGTTTTAATACGTCTTAGTAATTTCAAACTCGGATTTTCCTTTAAACAATGATCAGGCGCTTTATCGTTTACGGGAGGTTTTGCAATCCACTGAGTTATACCTACTCGTATCGTGCGATACGATGCCGTTGCCTTTTATTAATTATGCGATTTTGCTAATCTATACCAGGCCTTAATTGTGAATCATCGTCAACGTCATCAACAACTTGCATAATTTTGTTAATGTAGGTAATTAGTTTTTAATTTATTTATTTATTTATTTATTTATTTATTTATTCAACCAAAAACTAATTATTCTGTGCTGAACACACTTAACTGGATTCATTGATCTGTCACACGGGAAATATTCCTAGAATATGCAGACACACGGAGTTACTTTCGCATTTCTTATAGGTATTAGTATGGATTATACTGATGGTTTAGATTTTCGAATGTTAATTTATAACACACTAATGGTTATGAAATTCAAGCAAAGTATTGACAGCATCAGCTAGTATGTTTCACGAGACAATATTGTCCTCAAAACTCTACGTTTACTGCTTATGTTCGCTAGTAAATGTGTTTATAACACGTCTCTAACGTTTTTTTGTAGTATTTATTCCACCACCTCGATATATTGAGTGTATATTAATGTTGAATTTGCTATGATGTCATTAAGTTATAACGAGTTAGGAGTTACGAACCAAAATTATGTAAATAGTTAAATAGTTTTAAGTTCTAATATAGAGACTGTAAAACAAAGTTGTAGTCATAGTTGAAGATCATGTGTTTGAAATATAAGTAGGTATACAATAGTTTAATACAACTAACGGAACATTAGTGTCTACCTCAGAAAAGCTTTTTTATTCATAACAAGTCGAATCGGGTTTATGTAAATCTCTAGTACCTATTTGTTTGTTGTATATTTTTTTTCTTAAAGTAAATAAATAAAAAAAAAGAAACTGGTGCAATGAACATATTTTGGTGAGCTTAATTTGCCTCTGCACCTCGATATAGTTTCCACTGAATGGTCCCGAACGCGTCAATTATGGCTAGGTATAGCCCACGACTGTAACTGCTAGTGATGTGATCATGTGACACGCTTGTTCTTAATGGGTGTGGTCAAAAAAAAAAATTTAAATTGGTTAATGGAATTTAAAAAATATTTTTAAATTGGTTAATGGAATTTAAAAAATATTTTTAAATTGGTTAATGGAATTTTGAAATAAATATTATGGACTTTTTACCAGTGTTAAATTATACTTATACAATTGCTATTATGGAACACGATCTTTAAACACGATTACACCTTATTGTAACATTGTGTATACTATAATTTGTTTCATAAAGCATTTTTATAAGCATTTACTTAATAAACATTACATTTTATTGTTTTCTGTTTATTTTTAGTTCCTGAACTAAATTCCTGAAATAAATTTCCAAATCTACCTTTATGTATCACCAACTCTACATACGTCTTGACACTTATGGCGAATTATACAGCCTACCTAAGTATTAGTGAATTACGAGTAGGAATAGCCGTGGACGGTGGAACACTATTAACTATTAACCTGGGTAAGACGTTGGTGGACCACGGGTCTAAAATGTCAAACCTAGTAGTTCGAAGGTTATATTTAAAAAAACAGAAAAGAAACTAGAACTAAAAAAAATAATTATTTTAAATTTGTTATGCGGAAATTCTGCTATAGAGTGTCGCTGTAAAATTGTCAAACTCATTTGGTAAACTAAGGGTAGTATTGTAAAAATTTGAAGACAAAATGCTTCGTGGTGGGCTCAAGATCAATCGTTACTATTTGTCCTAACCTAAACTAGCCTAGCGTGTCGGGATGCCCGCAAATACTTCGGGAAAGCTAACCATTTACAAACTTACGGTTTTTTAAATTTTACGATGACCTGTACAAATCAGCTTGCTAATTCATGCTTGTGAGGAGGACGTCCGTCTTGTGCCAAAATATTTGCGTTTCATGTATCACTAACTCATTCCAAGTAAGTGCTCTTTCATCTTCGATGTTTATTGTTATAAAATAGAATGTAGATTACAATAATGGGATTAAAACGATCTTTTTTATGTTAAGTAGGGACTAGAGACAGATTTTATTACCTATACTTATCATATAATAAGCAAATAAAGTATAGTTCATGGGTAAATTATGTCCTACTAGAGATAAATATTATAAAAAGAATAGATTTGTTTTTTTGTATGTTTGTTTGTTTCTAATGAATAAAAACAGAAACTCCTTCATCGATTGCAAAAATTCTTTCACTTGTAGGAAACTAAAATGTTCCTGAGTGAAGTAGGGCAATTTGTATTCTGTATTCTGGAATTCCCACGGGAACCCCAAAATAATGTCAGTGAATCCGTGAGTTATCTACCTATTAAATAAATTCAATTTTTCAAACTTCCACGCATACGACTTACGAGTATGTTCGATTCTCAAATTGCTTTCAAAAACTTGAGTTTGAGTTTTTGGAAGAGCAATGTCCAATTTTCAGTGTATGAGAGATAAATAAATAATCGTTACATCGTACGTCTTTAAATGAATTTATTTATTAACGTGTTTTGCATACATTTTGGATGGTTTAAAAATTTACGGATGTGATAATTAATAGCGTGATGTATGAATATTAAAATCTAAAAGAGACATTTTGTTTTAATACACTTCTATTTAAGCATAAGCTTATTATATAATAGCACTTTCTTTTTTCATTTTTCTTTGATTTTCTTTCTTTTCTTTTTTTTTCTTATGGAAGATTTTTTTTTTCTATTTAAATTAAGATTTATTGTATGAGCTTTTATAAAACAATTTACTTGAATTCGTTTTATTAATTTATTAAACTAGTAAACAGTTTTCGAGGATTTAGCTGATTTATGAAATTATTTACACAGGTATTGGAATCCACAAAAAATAATCGAGTGTTGCAAATATGATCAAATAAAAAATTAATTAACAAAAGAAGAACGGTTAGCTAACGACCGATTACAAAAAAAGTAAAATAATGGAAAACTAAGAAAGATCCAGAATTAAATAGTCTTCAAAAAGTAAAGGAGATACAGCGCTACCTTGAGAAGGAAGAGAAAAAAGATTCGAGGGATTCAGAGATGAATAATAAAGAGAAGAGAGAACAGTGATGACGATGGAGAATAAATACTGAAAATTAAAGTATTAAAGAAAAATAAGTGCTGAGAAAGATACAGAACAATTTACTGAAACGGATTGAGCTAGACCTAGAATCCTAGCTCAACTAGAATCAGATGAAAATGAATTTGTCAAAACACGTGCACAGAAAAAAAAGGGTCGTGATGCAGATCAAGAATAGTAAGAGAAATTCGTTATAAATCTAACTAACAATTTACGAAAAGGAAATTTTGAGAAAACCTTGACCAGACAATCAAGACAATTACGAAAAAGCAAGGTTAGGTATTCAATAAAGACGACAATGACGATATTGTGGGGACAGAAGTAAGAAAATCTAGGAAAATATCAAACTTGATAAAATTGCAGATATGAAGAGTCGATTGGTTTTTGAAGAAAGCCTCGGTCGAAGTGTTCCAGAAAAATTATGTAAGTATAAAAAAAACGTATGAAAACGGTAAAAAAAGCTTAACACGCCAAAGTTTAAGAAGAAGCATTAGAATTTGGATGATGTAAATATTACTTTTTACTTAAAAGAAAAAAGTAGTGACAATGAATAGGGAAGACAAATGAGGTCAATCTTGTGTAAAATGTAAGATTTCTTTAAAGATGTTATCAGAGCAGTTGCTTTCACGCTTTAGTCAAAAAATAAAAACACAGATACAACAAATTACAGAATAAAATTTGCAAAGAAACGGATCACGTCAGCTGCTCATTGATCTGTAATTATAGACCTTTTTGACCAGTTTCGATATACTAGACAATACCAGCATACCAAGTAAGTACCTACACTTATGTTGAGTTAATCAAAATATATTTTAAAAAATCGTAACATCATCAAGCCGAATACTAAGGAAGTTATAAAAGATTTGTGTTGTGTGTAAAAGAGTTGTATTTAACATGACCTACGCTTGTATAGAGAGGACTTGCAAAAATCGGAATGCTTTGAATCTAAACAAGTTCAACAATAGTAAACATATAGCTACCTAGCTTATTTTGAATGTTTTTTGGAAATACAGTAAAGCTGAGCTGAACAGAGACACAAGAAGAGAAAAAACAAAAATGAATCAGAAAGTCAAATACCAATTGAAATCAAATCATTATCACGCAACGCAATATGTTTGTGAAAAATTCTAACTATGAAGAAATAATCGGTTATGACGAGCTTGAAAGTCATAATACAATGAATATCAGGTGCTCAATGAGAGCGACGATTACAAATGAATTCAGAAGTCTTATTTTAGTTTTGTCAAAAAAATTAATTCACGATGTCCACGATTTTTCGCTACGAGCACCCCATCAATATTAAATTACCTTTCATACTTCCATCCATACCTACGGCAGGTTTGCATTGCAGGTGCGTTGGCAGGCATTGCCATTACCACCTGTCGCCTTATTAAAGTTTTTAAATTTTCTTAGACAGCAAAAGTGTTAAATATTATATACCTTTCACATAATTCCTTAATATAACAATAAATATTTTTAATTATTTGACTATTTTGTAGGGTTAAAGATTATTATTTATTGATGATTGATCTTTGATGAAATATTTTTTTGTCATTGCAAAAAATGGTCAAATCGGAAGCAAATAACGGAACCAGCATTAATAATTTAAAATTAAAAGTGAAATACTTCATGCTTTTAAAAATTTAAGAAGCTTATCAACAATCTAAATGACAGAGGGGAATTATTTCTAGATGTCATACGTACAAAATGTTAGTATGAGAAGTTGTGTTTTTAACCGACTTCCAAAAAGGAGGAGGTTCTATGTTCGATTGTATGTATGTTTTTTTTTATCTTTTCACTAACTCTTGTACTAATGGTGGGATTGTCATAAAATTTTGACACATATTTGTATGTTTGTAAGTTGGTACTTTGTGTTTAGACGACAAACCTATTCTTTTTTTTCTATATTATAAGGGCACAGTAATAAGTTACGAAACTCCCCGATTAAAGGGTTAACATACCGCATCAAAGTGAGCTAAGCTAATTACAAAGTTAATATCGCAGAGTCTTATATTTATCGTTACAAATACATTACTAGATAAACGTAAATAAATAATATTTAGTATTTGCCATTATTATGGTGAAAAATATAAAATGTCCCCAATATTTTGGATGTTACTGACGAAATACCGTTTTATGTTTTCTTCTAGGACGGAGATGGTGTTTTCAAATGATGCCCGACAGCGATGCGGTGGTGTCTCTTATAGTATAATATGCCATGATGAAGTGATAGGTGCCTGAAATAGGTATAAAGGCTGAGAAGTTACATCTTTTAACGTTATACGTGGCTACAAAAATCCTTTTCATCTAAATGTTTACAACATTTACATAAGTGCAGTTATTATTATTTTTATAATTAGGTATTTTTCTTAACTTTCATTAGGTACCTTGCTTTTTGCTTGTGTCAAACGCACAGCGAGCGCTGATTCGTTGATACGCGATACAAACAGTTTATTTTTGTATTGGCATTACCTGTCTTCTATGAAAAAAAATGTTTGTCCAGCAGGCTGATCGCACTATTTTTGAACTACATCTATCACCAAACCTCTTTTTCCACTTTTGATAATTTGATTTTCCTTCTAAGTTTACTGATATTATTAGCCATTATTAGGTAGGTATTTGTTTTTAGAAACTTCAAAACCAAGCAGGCGGAGCCTTGGGCAACAGCTAAGTAGTTGTTTAAAAAATGTGTCATACCCATAAAAAGGTACCTATAAATAGGATCATTACCTACCTGTGATGATAAAAAGCAATATTCATTCTTACTTACCACTACTATTAGATTGGTTACGTAACTGACGTAGGTAACTTAAGTCCTTACTCACGAGCGTCACTTAGTCGACAACAGGTCTAACTAGGATTTGCGGCAGCCACCAGTTCTAAATTTTAGCTAAGTCAATATCGAAATTGTAAAAAACAACATTCAGATGAATTGAGAACCTCCTCCTTTTTGGGAAGTCTGTTAAAAAAGCAGACTCAAACAAAAAAGAAAATTTCTTAATTTACTTGATACTTATATAGGTAACATGCATTATTATAGTCTGAGACTAATTTTATAATAGGGATGTGGACTACTTTTGAAAATCAAAATTCTAATTAGTCCGTCAGTTAGAAAACAAAAAAACAATAGACACGTATTTTTTGCTTTTTCAAATAAATTAAAATATACAGAGATAAAGCGCATTAAAGTTTAGGATGAGGGGGTCGTGACGTCAAGTGGACCGCTAAAACCGTCATACAAACTGTCAGAATAGTGACGTCACGCGAAATTTCAACTCAATATATCGCCGTTATTTTTTGATTACGTAAAAAAAGAAAATATACGTGTCCAATATTTTTAATAATCCAGAAGACGGACTAAAAAAAACATTTGTCAACATTTGTCGTATAAAAATCCCGTTGTTTTGTATCTGTGAGCATCACAACGCGACGTTCTAGGTTATGCTTGAACTGTTTGAGAGTTCAATGATTTCAGACGTGCGAGCACTCACGCAACGCATGTTCTGTTTTTGGCATTATACATAACGTCGATCATTGGTACGACGTTAAATACTTGCAATATACATATAATATGTCGAATCGCCGACGACAAAGACGCGGCGTCTGTAGCTGCCACTTATTCGCCGCTCGTGTGTAAGCGCTCTACTTTGGACACGTTTCCAAAATATTCTTTACTCAATGTTATTTTTAGTATTGGACGGTGACTAAAAGTGTAGTACCCATTACGCCTGGGTGGTTAACCTGTTATTCATTACCACCACCTGCCGAGTCTCTCTGTACCTACATAATACTAACCCACACAGTGGCTACCACTTCTTACCAGTCATCATGACGTCGCGCGTCGCTGGTATTGAGTATTGACCAGCGAGATTAAAATAACAAATCTGTGAGCACTAATTTTTTTTCTAGCCCCTAAAAATATCTCGATTGAATTTGGCGTGACTGATCGGATGAAAACAATTGTTACGACAAAAAGGCTTCGTATAGTGAAGTCGTCGCGTAAACAACTTTATCCTTGGGAAGCTACCTAAGTAGGTATAGCTAAATTATTTTTTAGGCAAAACGAGATTTTACATGAAAAAAAAAAACATTGAAACGGAAATGAACTGGTTGCAAGTCCTTTGATACCATGATAAAGAGTTCCTGCAGTTATTCCGAAACTCACGCGAATGAAACCTCGGGGCCCAGCTAGTATCGTATAACCTCAGTAGGTTATCAAAGTTTTTGAAGGATACGCGAAATAACCGTGAATGAAACCGCGGCAACAGCCTAGTACGTATTAAGTAAGTCGTTTTTAGTTCAGTCATTCGAATATAAAATCTTTATTAGTCTCACAAAGCCTTACACAGTACACACCCACTGATATCCAAAAAGTACTTTGTTGAACCGGTTATTCCATGCAAGAATTCCGAATCATTCATCTGTACCTAAATGAGATGTAAGAAGGTTCTGCAGTATTATAAGAAAGAATTAGGTAGGCTCACGATTCACGAATAGTAAAAAAAAATGTTAACAGTTTGGATTCGATACACAGGCGCCCCCATCCTGAGAAGCTTGTTAATGTTTTCATCCGGCACCTACTTACTGTGTGAATATCTCGAACTAACTAAACAGTCAACGCCCATGTTCAGTAAGAACGCCGATAGATGTCGCTAGTAGTATTGTAATTTCCCGGTTTGGGGTCAGCCCTCGTACTTTGGCGTCGTGTCCATGTCGGTAGGAGGCCTCTGCCTTTTTGCCTTCCTTTATGGCCAATATTTGTCTCATGGCTGGTCATATTATCTAATTATGTACCTCTGCGCATTTCGTGTCCAAACCAACGCAGGCGGTTTCGCATTTTTGCTGTATCTCGGCTATTTTAAAGGTTCCTCGGATGTATTTATTTCTAGTCTAGTAACACCACCCGCCCATCGCAGCATTTTCATCTCTGCGACAGGCATTCTTTGTTCTTCGCGTTTTTTTATTCCTCAGCACTCGGATCGATATCTGCATTGCCGGTGAAACAGCTCGTTTATAGACAGCACCATTAGTTTTTAAAAGTAGGCAATTTTCAATCACAGATGACCGCAGAGAGAGAGATCTCCATTTCTACCTGCAAATCTTAATTCTGTTCTGTGTGATTTAAATTTAAATTTTGATTTTTCAGGAAACGATACCGAAATTTATCAGAAAAACAGACTGTATTCATTTTATGACTTGGAGATAGCTCTGCATCATTGTTCCAATGATTGACTGAAATATTCCCAAAAACTGTAATTGGGCACAAATACAAGTAAAAGGTTTAGATAATAATTATGATTAGTTACCTACTTTATTTTTAATATTGGACATACAGTTTGATAAGAAGACCAATTTACGGTCAAGGTTAGTGCTCAGCTTTGTGATTAGGTACTTATTTTACTTCGTTACAATAAAATATTTAAACGGGTATAATATCGTGTTCATAGCTTATAATTGGGTAAATATATACAGCAAATGCCATATTGTTAGTTAACTTTGTTATTTATTTAAATAAATGCGTAAAAAAATTCGAGAATATTTTATACCAATTTATACCTACATAATGAATAATATATGGGCGACCGAGCTTCGCTCGTTGCGCCATCTCTTGAGTAGAAAAGCAGTAACAAACACTCATTTTTCATTGCCTGAAAACACGGATAAAACGACGTTTTTTAAAAATGAAACCTAGCTAGATCGATTAATCGCCCCCGAAACCCCCTGCATACTAAATTTGATGTAAATCGTTGGAGTCGTTTCCGAGATTCAGAATGTATACATATATATTTATATACAAGAATTGCTCGTTTAAAGGTAGTACCTAGATAGATACCTAGATAAAATCTAGGATATGATACTCCCTCATTAACCAATTTTATAAAAATTACTACATTTTTTATATACAATTTTATTGGTATGGTAAACAAATGTCACACAATGACTTTTAGCTCAAAAGTAAATGAGATTCGAACTTCTAGTCCTGTTTTGTTGATTTATCAAATGATAAAACCACTTATGCCTACTACACTTGGTGTTATATTTATTTATTTTATGGTACCTATATTTACGTTTTCGCGTGCAACTAATAGGTAGTCAACATTTCATATAATCCAAATTGCAGATGAACAAGTGACGATAATACCGACGAAAAACGGCAAATACATCCTGATGTTGGAAGGTTATACTTACTCGCAGATAAACACCAGCGGTCACTGGTGGTGTTCGTCGAAGAAGCGCGGCTGCAGCGCACGACTCCGGCGCAACAAGGCGGGCGAGTACGTGCGGATCAACACCGTGCACACCCACGAGCCGCCTCGCTACGTGATCAGCAATGGGAAATACGTCAGGCTTATAGGTGGCTACATGCACAATAAGCATGGTGCCAGAGTATGAAAATCAAAATTCTGTTTAGTCTGTCCGTTTGCAAAACAAAAATTCTTACCTCTATGACAAAAAATAATAATAGGCACCTATTTTTAGCATTTTCAAATTAATGGAAAAGTACTTAAAGCGTATTAAAGTTTAGGAGTGGGGGCTCGTGACGTCATAACCCCATGTAACTATGAATTAGTGACGTCATGCGACATTTCGGCTTAGTGTAGCTCCTTAATTTTTTTACTTCGTAAAACAAGAATAAATACGTGTTTTTTACTAGCTGCTCCTTGCAGTTACACCCGCATTAATGTCGAAGCATGGCACACTTAGCGTTTTAAAAGTTATTAAAGTAAATACCAAATAGCTATAATACCACCCAGTAAACTACTACTGCTTACTTAACTATTTATAGTATATAGTAGGTACTATTATCATAAGTTACGTATCTTTGCTAGTATCTGTGCTATAAATACATATGTATTATGTATTGTATATAGCTTTCTGTGATAAAGATATAGGTAAATAAAAACCGAGCGGGAGTCTTATTAATTAAGTAGATGTGTAAATTTTTAAGTAGATTAATGATTTTGATTGCTTTGTGTATTGTATTTATTAAATTGCTTACTAGCTATTCCCCGCGGTTTTATTCGCGTTTTTTTTCTCAATTTCGGAGTTCCCGTGGAAATTCCGAGATAAAAAGTACCCTATATCCTTTTCTGTACCCTACGTATGCAACATTTCATGATGATCGGTTGAACTTTTAAGGCGTGAAAGCATAACAAACAAACAAATTTTTGCTTAGGGATTATTCATACTGACTTCAATTTGTGTCGTTGTAGTAATTTACCTGATGAGTTTCACGTTATCGTTACTATGTTTCACTAATAAGATGTGTTTATCTGACTGTGCAAATTTTCGTACTTTCGTATGTTAAAAATAAAATAGTAAGGCATGTGTGTCACGATTTATTATAAATTTTTCAAATTGTATGCACAAATTCTAGACCGCTACAATTCCAAACTGTTTTGGTCAAATAAAATTTCTTGAGCATAATGATGTAAATCACTCATAAACAGTATCTTTTATCTAGTTACACATATACCAACGAAGAATGGCGGATACATCCTCATGTGTGAGCAGTATACTTACTCCAAACAACCGGGCAACAGTTGGGTCTGTTCATCCAAGAAGCAGCGCAACTGCGCAGCCAAGTTGCGATATTTAGAGCCAGGCGTGTTTATGAAGGTCAACACTAACCATACTCACGAGCCACCTAAATATGTCTTCAAAGACGGTGCTTACAAAAAAATAAATTAATGTCTAATGTTCGATTTTTCTTGTCCGTTGCCCATTGTATTATAAAACTACATACATAAATACATGCATTAATTTAACTGTACATACCCGTTTATTTTTTTAACTAGCTTCTTCCCTCCCGGTTTTACTTGCAATAATTTCGATATTCCCGTGGAAACTTGTTGTTCCAGAGATTAAAATATCCTGTGATTCTAAGGGATACGTAGTTTGGTATCACTGAAAGAATATTAAGAATCGGTTCAGTTGTTCATGTGTGTCATAAACATACCAACTCACAAACAAACAACCAAAAACAGTCATTAAATCAGTGTCTTTGTCTGGTACCCATAGTACAAACTCTGCTCAATTTGGTATCAGGTGGCGCTACCTGTACGGCTTGGCTTTTTTTTACAATCATTACCCCTCCCCCCGGTGACCACCCGTATTATTTGCTAAGATCCGCCCCTTCCTCCTCTACTTTTCACGTAGTAATTCACAAAATATGTGGTTTTAAATATTTTTTTGCGAACAGGAAGTTTTAAATCACCTGTGAGTTTAAAAAGCACTTAACGCTGTGCGCCATGTTTGTAATTAGTTCGAGAAAGCGCATACTTTGCCTAGACATTAACTACGTAACGAAAACCTAAGTCCCCCGCCCTTGTAACCAAGAGTGGCATTTCAAAGGCCACCCTCCCTCCGTGAGAACGGATCATATAGCGATTTGATAAGTATCCTTATAATAAATTGTAGAATTGTGATCAGGAACGTCATATTTGTAAATAAATGAATAGGTACTTATTTATTATTTATAGACTTTGCCTCCTTTGTTCTCTGGCAGATAAGCCGATATTGATACCGACCAGAACGGGCAAGTTTATACTGATGCTGAATGGTTACACGTACTCGGAGAAGACTTCCGGAAGTTCATACTGGGTGTGCTCCTCCAAGAAAAAGGGATGCAAAGCGCGTCTCAGGTACACCATGCTGGGACAATACACGCTGTACAACGTGCTGCACACTCACGACCCGCCAAACTACGTGTATAAGAATGGAAAATATATTAAGGTTTAAACCCTAACTTAAGGAAAACGACAGACGTCAGGGTTGGCGGACCTTTTCAAAATTACCCAACAATTTCCCCTGCGAAAAATTCGGTTCTCTAGGACGGGCACAATAAGAACCTTAATAGCTGATTTTCAATGTTCAGACAGGCATAGGTACCAAAATGGAGCAGGTTTGGGTGTAGACTGTAGACTGTCAGAGGAATAATTGATCTGATTGTTATTTAATAACTGAAATACATATAATATATTATGTTACCTTTGATTTTTTTGGTGAGTCACCGTATGTGGTAAACTTCGAATCAGAACAATAATTGTTTATTTTTTTTCTAGCTATATTAACACTTTAAAATACCAAAGTAGGTACATATTATTACTGAAAGATTATCATGATAAAAGTTATTGTCAAAATTCTACATGCTGTTCTCTAAAGAAAAATGTGCTCTTGAACATCTTGATATTTTTTATAGTTTTGAAGTCATGTTTCACCATAATCAAGTTACTATCGTTACTTATGAAAATACTCTTAACGGCCGCACTCAGAGTCGTATTAATGAGTACTTAATTTTAAGTAAAGATTTTTAAAACAAAATTGCCGTAATCAGAGACGTTCATTAAATTAATGTTAATAATTGGCGTTTAGCAAAATTTTATTTAATTAGTCAAATGCCAATTAACATGAATTTAATGCACGTCTCTGATAGCGGCAATTTTGTTTTAAAAATCTTTACTTAAAATTAAGCACTCATTAAAACGACTCTGAGTGTGGCCATTAAAGATCTAATTTAGACTCTAGAGTGTTCTCTCTCGTTGTTGTGAATAAAAATTAAAAATAACGAGATAGTGGTGAACTGATTGATGATTATATATCATAATTTGTTTAAACATTCCGCAAAAACTTTGTAGATTTATAAATTAATCTTTTTCTAATCATTTATTAAACATGTTCTTTAATAATTATAATATTTTTTTGTAATGTAACATTTTTATTTCACTTCTCGTCCGTTTAAGTAGGAACACAGCGTTATTCCGACTGATTAGATTTCTGCGAATCAGACGGATGGCCAAATAATATCATGCAGAAACATCAGCTGTTCCCCACAGTTTCACCCACGTTAATTGAAATGAAAATGAAGATGAAAAATGCGTTTATTTGGCAACATAAAGGTTCTTAACCTATGCCTAGCTAGACCTTATTTTTTTTATATTTAATTTCGGAGTTCCTGCGGGATTTCCGGGGTTGAAAGTACTTTATGTCCTTCTCTGTACCCCTACCAACGTGTATGTCATCATTAGTAAAAAATATTGGACACGTGTTTTATCTTTTTTTACGTAATCAAAATATAACAGCGATACATTGAGTTGAAATTTCGCGTGACGTCACAACCCGGTGCAATTTCTATGGGGCTTATACTGAATATTGACGTCACGAGTCTCCACCCTAAACTTTAATGCGCTTTATCTATGTTTATTTTCATTAATTTGAAAAAGCAAAAAATACGTGTCTATTATTTTTTTATTCTCTAACTGACGGACTAATTAGAATTTTGATTTACATACCCTGGAGAATACCCAATTCAGCTGTTTCCCGCGGCCTCACCCACGAGAATTTCAGTACTCCATCGGGAACTCTTCGTTCCAGGATGCTAAACACTTTAAGTTACTGTGAGATGCTGTAGCTTCCTTGGTTAGTAAAACACATTTTAAAAATCGGTTCATTAGTTCCAGAGATTACCCCTCCAAAAACAAATAACATGTAATATAACTGGACGTTACGATTAATATGGGTACCTACTGAACCGACTTTTGTCTTTAACAAAGTCGATGTAGGTAACTCTCGAAGCAGAGTTCCTATTTCTGTGTGAACCATTTGTCTTTGGCTTGTCGTGGACAGCTTACATGGTAATTGGTATAGTGTACAGACAGACAGAGCTGAAGCCACCTATCGTTAGGGTCACAGAAAGAGGAACCTCGAAACAATGCCGTGTCGTGTCGAAAATTGTTATTACAGTAGATTCCGGTTATAACGACGGCCAAGGGATCGGTGATATTACGTCGTACTTACAAGAAGTACTAAACGAACTGACAATTTTTTTTTTTATTAAATTAATCACATACTTACAGAATGAATGTTGTTGTTATATGCGAAGTCGTACTAAACGGACTACACTGTATTAATAATAATAATAAAAATAATTTATTTCAACAAAAATGTCATATTATTAAGAAAATTATATATTATATTAGTATTTATATATTATATTACTATATATAGTATTAGTGATATAAATTGTATTGCAGGCGATGCACCTATAATGATACCGACGAGGAGTGGTAAAAAATTTCTTGTGATGTTAGATGGGTACACGTACTCGCGGATTAACTACAGCGACCGCTGGGTGTGCTCGTCGAAGGCGTCCGGCTGCGACGCCCGAGTGAGACGCACGAAGACCGGCAACTACCTGCGTGTGGACCCACACATATTGCACACGCATCCAAAACCAAAATACATATACAGCAAAGGGAACTACGTCAAAGTGTGAAACAACTAAGCTTTATTCTTAAATAGCTGTTCCCCGCGGTTTCAACCGCGGTAATTTCGGAGCAACCTATGTCCTTTTCTGTACCCCTGAAAACGTGTATGCAAAGTTTCGTGCTGATCGGTTGAGCCGTTAAGCCGTGAACGCGTAACAAACAAACAAACCTAATAAATTTATAATAAATCTGATAATAAATCTGATAAAATAATCTTTCATTTCTTTTGCCATTGAACTGTACCTGTTGTACATACGTAGGTAATGACTGAAAATCAGCGCTAGGAGTGCCCGCAACCATAGCATTAAGGCTGTGACCGTTCAGGTCATGGGGACGCACCACACAAACACCTCTGTCATTTGTTCTCATAATATTGTCGTATGTATTTAATTTTTTTGTTAAATCGTGTTTTAATCTATACTATATCTATACATATAAAATGCTTTGTCCTGAATGACTGACTGACGGACCAACGCACAGCCTAAACAGCTAGTCGTAGAGACCTGAAACTTGTTATATGACGTATAGGCATTCGATAAGAAAGTATTTTTAAAAATTCACCAAAGTTTGCAAAGTTTGTATGAAACAATTCCGCTGGAACTTCGAAATTATCGCGGACGAAAGCGCGCGGGACAACTAGTGTAACTTGTAAGTATAAAATGTAATTGTGTTGTGTCTCTGTTTCCAAATATTTTAATTTTTTTAATTTTTAGGTATTATAAATGCCTTTTTTTCTTCTTCTTTCTTTCATTTTCCTACCGTAGCCAAAGATTTTTTTCAAACATACAAATATCGTAAATCGAAATTTAATAAGCGATTTTTAACTTGTCAAATTTTGGTATCATCAGCAACGCTATGATTTTAGTAATAATTGATGGTAATGTCCAAATTGTCGTGCTACGTCGATTCGGAGTGCCGTGATGAATAAATTTTATTTGAAATTAGACTCCATCGTAGGAGGTTAGTTTAGTGAATGATGTTATACCGGGCTAATTTCATGTTACTCACAGAGATTTATTCTAATAATGAAAGTGAAACACAGATTGTTATGACTACGAAAGAAGAAGAAACGGTATTATTAAATGTACCATTGATTATTGTTATTCAATTAAACTCATGGAAATTTACGTGTGTTTTTTACTATAGTTCTCTAGAAGTTTTCTTCTACGCGATTGCATGTTCATCAAAATCCGTTTACTTAATTAATAAGTAAAACTCTAACTCTAATTTGATGTTGCAGATATACAGTTCATACCAACGGAGAAAGGCAAATACATATTGGTGCTCCGCGGCTACACATATTCTCAAGTGGGAGGTCGATTTTTTTACTGTTCTTCCAAGCACATGGGATGCAAAGCACGCGTGAGACTCGCGGGTGGGAAGCTGGTTGCGTCTGGAGATGCGCACAACCACATCCCGCCGTCCCACGCTCGATGTGGCAACGGAGCCTTCGTCCAGTTGCGCCCGCGCACCCACAACGTTCTATCCCCGTCCCCCTTACCCGCGCAAACGACAAGCATTCTACCGTCACCCCTAACCTCCCCCAGCGCAACAGCCTTAGCTCTACACGCGCTCAATCTTCCAAGAATATTCCCCAAAACAGATCTGTGGCAAAGGTTATTAAGTAACGATGAAAAAAAGGAGTAGCATGCAAGTTTTTTTTTTATTAAATTATTTGATTACATTAAATAAATGAATCCTTTAAAAGTCTGCTAGATATATATACGTATAAAAGTAGTGAGCGTATCGTATACGTAAAATGTTCCTGCTAATTACTGTGAACGGTAAGTTTTGATAAGCAATGAAAGAGTCAAAGCTCTACATTATGATTTACGCAGTCTGTATCCTTACTAATATTATAAATGTGAAAGCCAGTTTGTTAGTTTGTCTGTTACGCTTTCACGTCTCAACGGCTCAACGGATCATCGTGAAATTTTGCATACACGTTGTCAGGGATACAGAGAAGGATATAGGGTACTTTTTATCCCGGAAGTCTCGCAGGACCTCCAAACTTATCGCGAAGTACCTACTTCGTACCCCGGAATTCCCGCGGGAACTCCGAAATTACGTGGGTGAAACGGCGGGGAACAGAAAGTAAATATAAAAACGATCTTTCCTTAACGGCAGAAAGAAATAATGTGATTTCCAGATATTAAGCTAAGATTCCTAATGTGAAATTGTTGCAGCTGTAGTAAGAATTTTTTTTAGACTTTCTTACTAGCTTTGTCTCAGTTTACCCGAAGGTAAAATAATTTAAATCCATATCTATTACATGGTTGTTGCAATAATTGTAAATGTTTAATTAATGTCGTATTACGACAAGGAAGGAATATAGTTTTTATTTTTATTCAAATGCATACTAAACCGTGGCCCTGAAGTATGTAAGTGTTAATGATATAAGTTGTTAATAGATATGATAATTTAAAAATGATGATAGTTGAACCTATTTGTTGATCTCTGGTTAGATATCTCAAATCATATTTGTATATTTGGTACGGTAGGATGTATAATATATATAAGCTTTGATTGTATATGTAATAAATTTTGGTATCTCAACCTAATACGTAATTCGGTGATATATTTGTTACAAGTATTTTAATTTAATAAATAAAAGTAAAAACAATTGTTAGAACGAATTTATTCTTGTATACTGTATATTATAATAGTTATTATTTTTAATTATGAATATTTTATTATTTGATGGAAATAAGTATTATAATTTGTCTGCTTTTGTGAATTATTATACTACGCTTTGATTTTCTGTCTTTCTTTCATTTTTTAAATTTTTACAAGAAATTCCTTTCAAGACATCGTTTACTTTATTATTTTTATTAATTGATTAATTCATTAAAACTAACCTGATAATGTAATAGGTAGGTAAGGTAGTGGAATCAGTCTCGGACATGGTAGGTACCAGTCTTTTTAATGTAGTCATTTTGAAAGACCAAAGCTACCAAATAAACACCAAATAATTAATAATTTAATCTAATTATTATTGTGCTGTTCATCTTATTCATTATTTACTATACTGACATTTAAACTGCGTAATGTGACCTATATTACAAAATGGATAATAATTCATAAACACGTTGTATCCACAAAACTAGCATCACAAAGTCATGGACATGCAATCAGGTTTTTTTATTAACCTTGAGCTAGACCATCTATGGGACTAGTAAACAGATTTGATTTGTACGGCAATACATTATAGTCATTCACCAATCACTCACTGGCTTATCATATAATAGCTTGTTTAAAGAAAATTGCTGCTCAAATTACTAAAGCTTATTCATGTTCCCTTTGTAGATGTGAGATATTGTACCAACAGGCTTGGTAACCTATGCCTTGTGTTGGAAGGTCATAACTTCCGCCGGGAGTACTTCAGGGATGACAAGGAATCGTGGAGGTGCTGCAAGCGAAGGTGTCCAGCTACTGCCGTCACTCTGGCCAAAAGACTAGTGGGCCGAAGGAATCAGCACAAACATGATTGAACTTTACGATTGAATTTAAGTATCTCAAGTTGCGATTGGCTTCCGCCTTGGTTATCACAAAGATCCGATTTTTAAAACTTTTCCAATTATCTTACATAAGTGGAAGGGAATCCTGACTATTATAAATGTGAAACCTGAGTATTTGATATGATCTTCCCTGAGGAAAAGACAGACGGACAGACCGAACAACGAAGTGAACCCATAGTGGTTACTTTTCCTTTTGAGGTATGGAAACTTTTAAAATAGTTTTCTTACTTATCAGGGATAAATTGTAAATATTTTACTAGCTAAATAAATATTATATCATCTCCTAACCTTTGTATGTACGTAATTTTCACATCCAGTCATGTAAAGGCAGGGGCATTATTAAATGGACATTATTACCTCGGCCACACAGTATGTTTATTGTTAGCTTTTAACTAAAAAAAATAGTATAGTACGAGTATTTGCGAGGCATTAGACTGCTTGTGAATTGTGATAAAGATTTAGACTGAAATTGGCACGTAATCCCAGGACTAATGGGAAAGTGACCCGGGAGAGATACTATGTATACCTATCATCAGAGTCTACAAGTAAGTTGTGTGCGCGTGTTGTAAATGTGATTATTTTGGTTTTTTAATATATGTACTAAACCAATTTTGTTATAATTTACAGTTTCTGCAACTTCGATCGGTCTAAGGTTTGAAACGACAGTGTACGGAAATCCTGTAATAATATGGGGCAAATACAGATTCGTGAAGAAGCTAGCGCGGCGCATCAAGACGTGGTGGGAGTGTACATCTCGCAAGTCCGCGAATTGCCGATGTATCGTGGTCACCGTTGACGATCGCCTCGTTAAAGTCAATGGGTGGCATAATCATTAAACTCGCAAACTTTTGAGACTATTTCCACACCCGTGACACTACGGACAAGTGATCCGATTAACTACCTTCTACTACTACAGGCGGCCGGTTTGTCCTCACACGTTTTGTGTGTGCACGAGTAAAGACTTGCGCGAAGGCGCGTGCAGCGATCGACTTAGTTTGAGTTCGAAATTCAAACAGATAGATATTGTTGAACACACAGCAGTAACAGCCTACATCGCTATCACATAAAGGCTAACCTGCCACTACGTTATGTGGTGAGTGGTGAGGCATGTGGGGAGGCACGAAGTTAGCAGGGGACGGAGAGTGTGACTTCTTCACCTAGTAGTAGTATTCCTTGCTAATGCGGAGATTTCCTAATGTTTTGACCCATTGATCTGAACCTTGAAGAGTTTTCTATTCTCCCTAAGAAACATACCCTTTTTAACACACTTTTATTTTTGTTACTACTTTTACTATTTAAATAATATCCATATATTCATAAAACAGCATTATATTTTATTTATTTTTATATTTGTGGGTCATTAATGAACATAAAAAGTGTTTAATACGTAAAAATATTAATCTATTTAAGATAATATGGAATCAATCATTTTAATGTTATCGGTATTTTTGGAGATGTGTTGTTTGCATTGTTCTGGTCAATTGGAACCAGAAATATTATTTATTTTTTTAATCCAGACATTTATTTTACTCTAGACTCTGTATGTAGGTACCTACACTCAAGATTTTTGTTTTCATTCAACATCGTGTCCAGTTAAAATTTTGCCCGATATTTATTATTGATTTTGTTAAAGAACGTGGATGAAAAAAAATCACGAAAAGTTTAATATACGTTAGTACCTACTAATGATGTTACTTTTTTAAACCAATCCAACCTGGAACGATTTTTCTCTCTGAGATAATACTAATTGAAGACTATAATTATGGTTACTAATTATTTCCATGCCTTCAAAAAATGTTTTCCATAGAATTTGAAGCTACAAGACATGTTTTTTTTTTGCAGAACCTAAATTCGGTTTGTCTCAACGTGGAAATCTAGTTGTGCAGATCGGCGAGTGGCGCTTCAACAAGCATGCTAGCTGGGGGTCTAAGGTTCGATGGGTGTGCGTGAAAAAGAAGAACGGATGCACTGCCGCCATCACTACAGTCGACAACGTCATAGTGAAGACACTTGGCTGTCACAATCATTAAACAACAAGAGAAAGTATAATAAAGGAAACCTTGACCAACGTTCGTATTCGTGGCTGCAGCTACCGGCCAGCCGCCATTTTTCTGTACCCTGAGCAACTCTCAACCAGCAACTCTCGCCAGAAAACCACGTGGTTGGGTGTGATACTCGGAAAATGCCATACATAAAACTAGAGGTGGTCAGTTTTTGGCAGTTACGATTCACGTAACTAAATACATAATTATAAGTGTTCGAAGAGGTTGGTTGCTTATTTTGGTGTCGTTACCAAATAGGCTAGTTTCCTAAATTTTCTTTTTAGTCCGTTTTGTAGATTATTAAAAAATATTGGATACGTATTTTTTTATTTTTTATGTAACCAAAAAATAACGGAGATATATCAAGTCGAAATTTCACATGACGTCACGCCTCGCTACAGTTTGTTCGCACGTTATAGCGAGCTGTGACATCACGAGTCCCCCACCCTAAACTTTAATGCGCTTTATCTATGCATATTTCCATTATTTTAAAAAAGCAAAAAATACGTGTCTTTTATTTTTTTATTATCTAACTGACGGACTAAATAGAATTTTGATTTTTTTACCCAGGAAACTAGCCTATTGTTAAAAGTAGATTTTGTTGTATATTGAAACAGTAAAGTTCGCCATTTGCGAATTGGACCATTTGAGAATTGGACCATTTGCGAATGCCCATTCGCAAATTTCGCAATCGCAAAATTGAATGGTCATTCAATTCTGGCTATTTGACTAATTTTTTTTTAGTCCGTCTTGTAGATTATTAAAAAATATTGGACACGTATTTTTTCTTTTTTTACGTAACCAAAAAATAACGGCGATATATAGAGTTGAAATTTCGCGTGACGTCACTATTCTGACAGTTTGTATGGCGGTTTTAGCGGTTAGTGACGTCACGACCCTCTCACCCTAAACTTTAATGCACTTTATCTCTGTATATTTTAATTTATTTGAAAAAGCAAAAAATACGTGTCTATTGTTTTTTTATTTTCTAACTGACGGACTAATTAGAATTTTGATTGTCAAAAGTAGTCAACATCCCCATTGGACCATTTGCTAGTTGGACGGTTTGCCAATTTGGACATTTTAAACTCTCTGGACCTTTTGCGAATTGGACCATTTGCGCCTAAATGGATTTTTTACATACATATTATTCACATTGACATATTATGACGTTTCGATCAGATTGTTTCAGTGTCTGTCAAAAGATGCGAAAAAGGCTTGAATTCGTACTACGAGGCTGATAAAAATGTTTATGTTTACAATAAGTGCACTGTGTGCGAAATTCCATAATAGAAGAAAAACAATTTCTTCTTTGGTCATCCCTGTTCCGTTTATTGGAGATTGAGTTCTTAAACACCTGCGCTAATTCCTTTTGTATAGGAAAGTCAAATTGGGCTTTTTGAGGGCTTTTTTTATATTTTATCAGTTCGAGGGCGGTGGCCTCTTCCGCTTCCCATTAATTTTTTTTTACAATAATCTTCCATCATAATCGATTGGTTTTTGCACATACGGTCTTAGCGGTATCAGTTTATTTTTTGCCTCGCATAACGTTTATTTACGAACTTACTATCTTAGTATTAATAATAAAATATCATTATCATCACGTATATTAGAATTCGATACATGACATGTAGATTAATTAAACTAGGGTATTTTTTAATAATAATTTTTGAACACACATTGCTCGTAAAGTGGTATTTTTTTTTACTCGCAAAGTATTTTATGTTTATTAATATTTTTTCGTCGCAAATGTGTTAAAATACATTGTACAATCGCGCGAGGATTGCTCATTAAACTCTCGGCTCCATTAAGTACGCCCTCGCCTTTGGTTTAGGGATTCCAGTCTTGACTTTTATGACCAACAAGCTGTCTCCCACGGTTTCACTTGCGGTAATTTCGGAGTTCCCATGGGAATTTCGGGATAGAAAGTGTGTCACTCAGGACTACCGCAGCTTCCTATAAGTGAAAGAATTTTCAAAATTTGTTCTGTAGATCCAGATATTGCCCCTACAACGTCACAAATTCACAAACTCACAATTCACAAACTCACAAACTTTACCTCTTTATTAGTATAGATTTAGTTCACTCGTATCGTAATGTACTGAAGCATGCTCTCTATTTGCCCTTCTCGTAAAATCTACGATCTTTCGGCAAAGTTATTTGCGTTGCCGCAAGTTCTACCTACGTACACCAACCTCTACGAGCCAACCACGCGCAGGCAGTTGATTGCCTCGTAGCTGCTGTCTACGCTACGCAGCTGCTGCGTAGCGTAGATGCTACGTAGATCTTTACAATATAGCCTAAGCAAATCGTTTAGAAAAGAAGATTATACTTTTGTACTTACACCAGATAATAATTTTTTAATACAGTTGCTCAAAAAGTGGCGTATTGCAGGGACGTTTAGCGTTCGGGATGTGGGCTATTACATACTCGAGCTTTTTGTTTACCTTTCCCGAACTCGTGCGTTCTCTTTGCCAACTGTCAAAAATGGCGACACGACTTTGACACACTTTTTGCATTGCGAAACGTAGGTTTCGCATTACTAATACGACTAGCGCCATCTCTTGATCACAGTTGGAACTTAGTTGAGTTTGTTGTGTTTTTGATATTTTATTAAATTGCTTAATTTTTTCGTAACTGTATTAAAAATAGTTGTTCAGTACACGTGCGGAACCGTCATTGCAACTAGTTCCGACTGTCAACCCTCACCTTCGGCTGCGCCTCGGCTCGGGTAGACATTTGTCGGAACTCTTTGCAATAACAGGCTTTCCGCACTTGTAATGAAATATACTATTTCGGTTCCAATAAAAAACGTGGCGGTTTTTCGATTACAATATGCACGTTTTGACATGGTCTACAATATCTAGAAATTAACCAACATAAACATACTTTAAAAGTTGAACTTGCCTTAGATTTATTGTTTAATCACAAAATCGCTATTTTTCTGATTGAAACTGAAATATGATAACAACAAACGTTACATAATTGCCCTGCTGTTGCGAAATTTTTCATCCGCATGAATTTTCACCAGAAAGTTTAAATTGCGTTATCATAAGACGAAATTGTGGTCCTTTTACAAACCTTTTATTGTTACTATGTTTGATCTTTTACGTTTCTTAAAGGATTGAGAATTTTTTACTGAACATACTTTCACACTACATACAAGTTTTTTAACACCGTTAACTACTAAATAAGTACTTTAATTTTAATATAACCGCATTTATTAATTATTATTGTCATGAATTTGATGGGATAATTAAGTTTGAATAAAATAATTAACTTTGAATAAACTTTACATTTACGGCTTTCCTTAAAAAGAGATGAAAGATTGTGACTAACTTCCGTCGAATATACCTGCTACTGCGACTTGAAACCCATTGTGTGCGATTTGAATGTAATTGGATCATAATAATTTATCCTTACAATTTTCAAAAGTGGGATCTCAAATGCTTGCCATGTTTTTATTTTTTAACTCACTTCATTCAATAGGTTTTCATTATTCGCAGATAAGAAACAATTACACAAAGAAAATATAACTATGCACAATATTTTTACAAATTGGTTTTTTTTGGAAGAATTTGCTGTTCGTTTACGTATGGTCTTTATTAAAACCCCTTTAATTTATAACTCAAAGGTTGCCTGGAAGACATCCTTTTGAGGCATAAGTCATTATACATAAGAGAATACTGCGTGCTATTGTATTTTTGATTTATTTTATGATAAAATAAAGAATTAACAAACAAAAAACCTACAAATAGATTCTAAACAATGGCAATGTTCTTTCAGATTTGAACCCAGTGTTCGCGCAGTCTCAACGCGGCAATCCGGTTATAATGATCGGCAAGTACCGCTTCAACCGCGTCAACAAATACGGCAGCCGCATCCGGTGGGTTTGCGTTAAAGCGAAAGCTGGCTGCAGGGCGTCACTGCACACGTTGGATAACGCGATCGTTCGCGTCTGGGGTTTCCACGATCCTATGGCGCACACCAGCGCCAATAGGTTTTGAACACGCGTACTTCAGGTCACGTGTGGCTCTGAAGTTATCACACTGAAGGAAGTTTACTCGTCAACGGGTACTTCTAAATCCTCCTATAATGAATTTGTTTTCATGAACAAATACGGTGCTTACTGTCGTTGCTTATTGCAAAAGAGTTATTATAATACTTACATAGTTGTAAGATACGAGGCTTGACCTTTTCGATTGTGTAATAACAAAGACATATTTGTATATAATTTATGATAGATCGTGGGCCGTGGCACATTTATTAGAGTTATCAGTATTTTTAACGAATTACGACTCGCGGGGTATGGTAGATAAGTGTTATAACATAACTAAGTCTATAGTAAGTAAAACTAATTTATTATTGAAACTTTTAATTCGTCAATCGTAAATCAATACTAACGTAAATGTAAGCATTTTATTTTTATTTTTTTTCATATCCGACGATATATATTAAGTTTTGGTGGTGGATGAAATAGTTTTTAATACTTTTTTCGGATTATTTCCAGGAGGTCCAAGCAGTTCTTATTTCCATAGATTAATTAATGTTCATGAGTACCGAAGGTGCTTCAAATCACAGAGAAAATAAATTAACTAGAGATGAAAAGTAGGCGGGGCAGGCGCGCCACGGTTGCAAGTTAGAGCAAATGCTCTAACTTGCCCAAAACTTCTTTTGCTAGTATCCCAAGTAGGTATATTTTACACAATATTCGCAAAACCGTGAATTTTGAAAACAGTGACTTGTAAAAAAACGTAACCAAAAAGCGTTTAATAAATTTATTTACGGTAATGAATTTAGTGCGTGATGTATAGTTTCGTGTGCGAAAATCACCCGGCGACACTGGTTTTCACCGGTTTCATACCAAACTAAGTTGAAGTCCCTTCTATCAATTATTTTCTGTTCTGTGCTTCAAATTATTGACAGCTCCGTTACGAGAAATTGTAATGAGCGATTGTATGATCGCGATTATATTTCTATCACATTTATTATTTAATTTTAAAAATAATGGCGAAACAGGATATAGAAAAATAAAAATGTCTACTTGTATACTAGCGACCCGTCCCGGCTCAGCACGGGTTTAATATTCTTTACTATGCATTGATTTTAATCTCCAGCATGAGACATGTAAGTGCCCGAGAATGGGTCACTACCAATTGACCCTGCCTGGAATGGTCCCAATGGCTACAAATGGGAGTTGTATGGATATTGTTATAAAATGTCTCATTTGTCACCGGTGACGGGGACAACTGGCAATAATATTTTTGACTGATTCTTTAACCTATTTATATTATGCTGTCCGTGTTGGATAGGCATTCTGAGATTAGGAATAGAATGAATTATAATAATGTACTTCTAAAAAATCAAAAATAAAGAGTTTATTAATTATTGCTTATTAACCAATTCTTTATAAGTCGGTATAAATTAGATTAAAAATAAAACTTAATTTATTATTGCTGTTTTCTTGTTAATTAAGGTTTTAGTTGTGCCTACTTACCTATAATATTTTTTTTAATTCAATCATACTCCTTACACATCATCTCGTACCTACCACCATTGTGGTTAAATAAAAATGTGTATTTTCTGTGCACACGCGTAGAAACTGCGCAATTATTATATTTAGGTAATATTTGTATTAGTAAAAATAAAGATCTTTCGGTAGCTGCTGGAAATAAAATCTTGAAGCTCCTGGAAATAAACTGCTTTTTCATATGCATATTTTTGGAATTGATTCGTATTTATCATGAGAATTATTTTTAGTACAGTATTCTCCTTCCTCGTGGTAATTGGTATCAATAAATACCTACTAGTTTATATTGTAGTTTTATTAAGAAAAAATTCCGCAGAAGCAAATTTCATTTGAACAAAATAAAATAAGGCTTAGGGCAAATTTCGCTCATGCAAAACAAGACACAAAACCGCGCTACTTCCGCTTCTATAAGGGTCTTCCCACATAATATCGATATTTGTATGTTCACATAAAGTCGATCGACCGTCGCGACCGGGGTACACCCTTATAGTTGCAGCAGAGGTGATTAGTATATTGTTGGTCCTTCTGGGAAAGAAAATATTGCGTGAGCAGAATAGGCCCTTCTAAAGAGAGAGAGAGCGAGAGATAGAAAGCTTTTTAAGTGTGCGCCTTAGTGTAAGGTCAGGGGTACGAAAAGTCATTCAACAAAAATCTGATTTATTTATTTAAGTGATTCTCCATTTTTAGTTCGCTTTTTAACCGATTTCCAAAAAAGGAGGTCCTCAATTCGATTGTATGTTCTTTTTTTTTGCTTTGATCTATACCCTTTTTTTTCTATACTTATTTCCTTGCTTTTGCCTTGGTACATGTTTAGTTGCATATTTTTTTCAGTACCCGTTCCAGTTTTCGGTTTGAACCGTTCAGGCCGTCAGGTTATATTCATAGATGGCAATAGCTTTTCGAGAAGTCACCAGAAAACAGATCAAGGCAAAACGAAATGGTGTTGCAGCAAAAAAAAATGTAGAGCGACATTGTTCACTAAAAACGACATCATAATCGGTACACAAAATGGACACAATCATAAATAGACTCGGTGAAATAATACCCGCCTCAATGATTACTATCATATTTTACTTAAGATGATTTATTTACCGTTGCCATTGTTTTTTTTTTAATTTTCCTTTTGCTGACGAATTTCAGTAATTTTTTTAGTATCCTTTTGTTGCTGACAGGTTTTGTTTAGCACACTGTCAAAGATTTGATTATTAACTTAAGTGATAACAAACAATATTTTACAGGGGCTACCATCTCTATATCTCTAAATTTATGTGTGTATGTTTCGTTTATTGAAACCTCGATCTTGCACACTTTATGTATAGCGGAAATTACAGTGGACAAAGTTTCATTGTAGCGTTTTAATAAGAGATGTTTTAATTACTTTTAGGTGGTAGCTGGTTTTTGTCGTTAGTATGTAAGAGAGTTTTAATGATGGTTATGTTTTTATGTCTTCAAATTTTAATAGAATTAGGAACGGTTGAAACGATCGTATTCTGGGGAAGTGCCTATAGGAAAGAAATAAAAAATCGGATTAGGCATTAGTTCAATTTCACTACAACGCCATTCGCTAATAGCTCATATTATCATCCGAGATCGTCTATTTAAAAATTAATTGATGTTTTAAAAAGGATAAATACTATTTTTTACGATAATTCTGTAATAGAGATTTCATAACGATAAAATTTAACTTTATCCATAAAACATATATTACTTTTACTTTTTTAATCAATTAATATCTATTCATAATAGGCATCATTGTTTTTAATCATATTTCCTTCAAACATATACATATATATACTCATAGCACAGAAGAAAGTATACTTAATAACTATTGCAATTTTCAACAATAAAAAGTTAAGTTGAAAACAGTCATAGTTTTGGCACTTTGTTTAAACTTTTTGAAATCAAGAAGTATGATTGCTACAAAATTATTATAAAAAAATTCTATTTAAGTACTTTTGTATTTTGTGTTCTTTGTTTAAAGATATATTTTTGTGTACTACTTTGGGTCTGTGACTGACCGAAATATAGTATAGTATTTTGTCGTAGGTACTTTATAGGTATTTCAACAGAGTCAAAATATAGTACAATACTATATAATACATACAATATATATATTGTACAGATTAAACATTCCTTTCACATCTGTTCGTATTTTTGGTTTTATGTGTGTTTTTTGTTGCTTCAGAGTTATTATTTTATGTTCATCTATAAGTTCATCTATACCTGCGAGAAGTATTGTTTTTTTGTTTAAGATTTAATAAATTTGTAATGATATGCTAAACTCTATAATTTGATCGAATACCTAATTCTATTAGGATTCATACTTCACCAATACTGAAGTCGTTTAACCTAAACATATATTTTAAAAGGTAAAGGTTAATGTCAATCATTGTGTACATATTTTTTATAGTATTTTAGGTCTTACCCATGGCTTTGAGATTCACTAGGTAAAAATAGCTGTGAACCATCGTCTCCACAAAACCAATGTATTTTTGTTGTTTGTGGTGTTCAATAAAGTGTTTTTCATTCATTTATTCATATTGTGTGATTCGGTGAAATCGTTCAAAAGTTACAGTATCATTGACAGATGCATTAAAGGTTTCCTATCCCCGGTGAATTTCGGGACAACCTCAGGGACTCGTGCAACTTTGTTCTCATAAGTTAATACTGCTTGTAATGTTTGTAATGTCGCATCTCTAAGATTTCATCACACGCATGGAAAAATGAAAAAATCACGTGATCATGGTATAGGAAAAGAGAAAACTTCTTTTTGTGCTGAAGTTGGTAAAAAATACCCGGTTGTTCATCAACCTTAGCTTTTCGTACATTAATGTACTTGTATATTATTTTCAGTAAAGACAAGAGTGGAACCTTCGCGAAAAAGAAAACGGGGCTCAGGATGGTCTCAAACTGATCTTCAGGATGCTTTCGATGATATACAAAATAATCAAATGTCAGTGCATGCAGCAGCTTTAAAGTACAATATACCACGGCGCACGTTGAGGAATCACATAATATCTGGAAGCGTGGTGAAAAGGACGGGAAGAAAAGCTGTTTTTACCGACACACAGGAAAAGGAATTAATAGAGAGAATTAAGAAGTGTTCAAATATAGGCATGCCTTTAACACCAAAAATAATACGCAAACAAGCTTACTTATTTTGTGTAAGAAACAACATAAAAAATCCTTTTAGTGACAGAAAATCGACTGCTGGCAAGAAATGGCTTAGCAATTTCTTCGCACGAAATAAAGATCTAACGTAATAGTAGATTATACACCAAGGGGATAAAGCACTGTTTTATGTCACGGGCGCTACATTGAATCCTGAACATAACGAAGGACTCCAAATTTAACTCCCGAGCGCAGCGAGGGTGTTATAAGTTAATTCCCGACCAAAGGGAGGGAATTAAGATTGAGTCCTGAGTGCAGTGAGGGATTCAAGCGCCCAAGAAAAAAACAGTTTTATCCCTGTGGTGTATACTCTACTTTTCTCACATAATGCGAGACAATAAAAAACCAGGCTTAGTAGATCCTATATAGCCACTTCTTTCAGCTGGCGTGGCCTACTCGATTTGACAAACAAATGAAGTTCGTCTCACTGCGAATCTAGTGGGCCACGGCTTCGGTCTTCGAAAATCGAGTTGGCCGCGCCCGCTGAGAACACATTCTGTTTAGCGAAATGAGACGTTATGGACATAGCAATAAGAATTATGAAAGTGAAAATCACATTATTGACCAGCGGGTTATAATGAAATTCAATAGAACATTATAACCCGGCTAAAGCCAAGAGATATAATGTCTTGCTTTCGGTAAGGTTTACATGACATATAATTCGGCATTGTCGAGCATGTGGTGTGAAAAATATATTACCTTATTTTGATTACATAATTATGTTGATTACTGAACAGAAAAATATATAATAAGGATAAGTAAATACACACTGCGAATCTTTAGCTGCAGTGGTTGCCCTGTTTGTTATTTTGAAACACAATAAGGACCAGGCGCAAATAAGTGCAATAATGTCCAAGGACTAAGACTGGAAAAGGGACTGATTAGTGATATTTTATTATTTTATTTACTATATATAGTCAATAAAAATCTGCATAAAACTAAATTTATTTTTATTTATAACTAAAAATTCCTCGCAAATAACCTATTTATAGGTTGGCGTAGTTCTATATTTGTGGACAAAATAAATAAATAAAACCAAATTATAAGTTATATACATTTTCTAAGACATTATAAGGGTCACGATCCATTTCATTATTCGAAAGCCACGAACTTAATAGTAGTTTAAAGCCATTGCTTTCTAAATATGTGATTTTTCTGGTGTACAATGCCTAAAATCTTGAAGTTCAATAATTGACCTTATTTAGAGCCCTAGTGCCCAATAAGGACCATAAAAGCTTTGAATTTTTTTTGTATGTAACTGGTCATTGGTACTTACCTTGTTTTCTAGAATATTTTCTCTTCAAATAAAAAGTTTATTGGATCATGATGTCTCACAAAATACACAAACACTTCCCAAAATTTATTTATTTCCAAAAACCCGGCCTTTATTAGATGCACTTACGAGTACCTTAGTTTTGCAACATAGTACACGTGACTGGAGTAAAATGTCTTTGGATCAGGACTCAGGAGACGTATTTTCGTAAGTCCTTTAGACTTGTTTCATTTTACGCGGCATATTTAAAAACCAGAAGCTAACTCTCATATTAAATTTTAATAAACCGGTACTTAATCAGACTTGAAACGTAACGTTCCTGAAGTTTTCAAACTATCAGTCATGTCGAATTATGAAAATGACATTATGCCGCTAGACGTCAAACTTTCGATCGATGAAATCAAAAAAGAGTGGTCCGACCCACTCGTTGCAGATTTCACGTGAATTGGAATCTCAAAAATACTATTTCATGCATTCGCATGCTAGTCTCCCCGTGGTTTGACCCGTGATAAGTTGAGAGTTCCCGCGGGAATTCCGGGATGATAAGTACCCTATGTCCTTCTCTGTACCCCTGATAATATGTATGCAAAATTTCATGATGCTCGGTTGAGCCGTTAAGGCGTCAAAACGTAGCAAATAAACAAACTCATTTTCGCATTTATAATACTTATGTACTTTCAATTAATAAATAACAATAACGAAAATCCTAAATCGACTGAATTTCCTTTCATTCTTGTATGTACCTAAACAAAATTTGAGAATATTTGTGCTGTTTTTTTTTTAGATTTGAGTAAATTTATGAAGTTCGAGTGGACTCAGCGTGGCAATCCGGTGCTGTTGCTAGGCAAATACCGTTATAACTGCTGGACTGGCAGCAAAGGTCCGCAGATGCGGTGGGTGTGCGTCAAGAACAGAGTTGGATGCAGAGCCAGTATCACTACGGTTGAGAACACAATCATTAGAATTACCAACGATCATATACATTAGGGACTGAGCACAACCGATGGGAGCTTTGACTAGGGCAGCGGTCGGCAACCTTGTTATCCAAAAGAGCCAAATATAGGCAATACACAAAAAAAACTATTCAAATTGCCATTTTTTTAACTTAAGCTTTGCTTTAGTAGGACACTTTGTTTCAAAAAAACTTATTTTTCTCTTTTACAAGGCAAGATAATGAGTAATATTCCATGTGTGTAGTACCTACCTAAACATTTCGAGGAAGAGCCGCAGGCAAGGAGAAGAGCCGCGGCTGCGGGTTGCCGACGACTGGACGAGGGCAATACGTTTTCTTAGTTTTTAACCGACTTCACAAAAGGAGGAGGTTCTCAATTCAACCATATGTTTTTTTTTATTGAGCATCATCTCAGATTCAAATCTCCGCTTTTTTAAGCGTTGCTGATAATAAAGGATAAAAAGAAAGTATTCGGTACCGGTATCTGGTGATCTGCGTGGCGTACCCACGAAATGCTTTAACGTCCACTCTCTGATGTCAGGTGAAGCTGTAGTCGAAGATTGTGAAAAAATTGCCTTTCAAGTCAGGCTGCCGGAACTCGCTATAAATTGTAAAAAGTATTATTAGTGTAGTAGGTACGTTAAATAGGGCTTGTGTTCTAGGTTCTGAGGTCCGAACTCATTACATATATTTTTACTCTCGATCTCATCTTTTTAAAAGGATTCAAAGCTAATCGTTTTTGTTTTACAATATTTGTATGTCTGAAAATTCTTGTTTTATATTATGTTTCTAGTTAGTTAATATAAATAAAAATTGTTGGTAATTTATAAAACTTATTATTTGGTCGTGACGAGATAAAGTGTTTTTAAATGATTCGTAACACCTAATGAAAAGCTTGTAAGTCGATAAAGGTCCAGCAGTAATAGATTAGGATCAAAGATTAATAGCTTTTCGTCACTTGTAGATTTTAAATCATATTAAAAAAAATGGAAGACGTAACTTGATTTAAAAAAAGAACATATTAAGCGTTTACATATTATTTTTATTATTTTTATTTATTAAATTTCTTTCTTAAATGTGTTTTTTCATATAAAAATATTCTCATCACATAGAGAGAGATATTACACACAGAGCGATAGCTTCAATCGAAATTTCGTACAAAATTGAAGCACAAAACCATCGATATATGCGTGGAACGACGCCAAATCACGTTCGATCTAGTGTTGTTCAACCACACTTTGAGTTCCATGACTTTGCGTTCACTCAATGCCGTTCTAAGCCTATCAATTATATGTATTATTATTACATTTACATAAGTTTGTTGTCTCATTGATTAATATTTCAGTTGATACTTATTCATATAGTCACTGTAATATTTGCGTGAGTAGGTACGAAAAAAAAAGTAACAAAAATATGCACATTTCAGAACCTTGTTTTATAAGGTCCAATAGAGGGAAATCGATGATTCTGATCGGAAAAAATAGGTACAGTCAATGTTCGGGAAGTAAAGGCGACAAAATAAATTGGGCATGCACCATGAGCAGGAGGACTGGCTGTCGAAGCAGAGTCACGACGGTCGATGGTGACATCGTGAAAATTAAGGACGAACACAATCACTGAACAAGATTTTCCCTTAAAAAAAGGGAGAATAGGCTTAGAACCACAGACCATACGCGTAGGTAAGCAAAATAACCCATTAGAGATCAGGCTAAAAAGATCGAGTAGGTATGTTGTATTACTGCTAATATACAACGTGTTAATGAATTAACTGAAAACCTGATACACCCCATTTAAAAAAATAAACAATAATATGATTAAAATATATTTTATAGCTAAAAAGATCGAGTAGGTATGTTGTATTACTGCTAATATACAACGTGTTAATGAATTAACTGAAAACCTGATACACCCCATTTAAAAAAATAAACAATAATATTATTAAAATATATTTTATGTCGAAAAAATTTATACTTCAAAAGTTATTCAACATTAGTTTGAAGGTGACCTATCTACGAAATTCCAAGCGCTGCGCCCGCGCCTTGCGATTCAATTTTTTTTGCTGCGGACGGTGTACGCGCCAAATATTGTATGGTAAATAATTTAGACATGGGCTAGTAAAAATGAAAAAATATAACCTATAATAAAACATAGTGCGATCGATTTGCTAGTTGATTCTGACCAAGCTACTTTCTAGTTTTCAGTTAATTCATTAACACGTTGTATACCTATCAATTTAATTTTTACTCGATGATCTGTCCAATTTTGAAAAGAAATTAAAGAAATTTTGGAGGGTAGTAAAAAATGTCGAGTAAAATAGACTTTATTGCACAATACACAATTTTATTGCACACATTATAAAACAAATGGGGTCCCCTGTACCCCCCCCCCCCTCACCCCCCTCTCCTTCTGACCCCGCCTGGCTCTGTCTTATCTACTGATAGAACGTACGTACATTCATAATCATATTTCCAAATATGACGGTCAACTGCGGTCCGCACTATAGCCTATATAGCTAATGATTAATCTTATTAAGTAAATCATTAATTGACTCTTGTTTGTCAATAATAACAAACGATTAACTACATAATTAGGGGTGGCTTTTTAATAATAAATTCGGTACTAACAATAAAACGTATTTAGGTATTATAGATGGGATTTTGAAAAACGGTGCATTTCATGAACCGCTATACAGATGCAGCGAAATTGCGATAATGGGACATTTATATTTCAGAAGCAAAGTGGCGATATTCAACTTCCCGAAGGGGAAACCCAATAATTGTAATGGGCAGATACAGGTATGCCAAATGTACGGGAGGTAATGGCTACAGAGACTATTGGGCGTGCACTAAATATGAAAAAGGACGCCGCAGCAGAATTATGACTATTGACGGTGTGATCATGAGAATGAATTCTGAACATAAACATTGAAAGAGTCGACCCGTGGAACCGATTTTTTGTATCTGTTGTTGATCAAAAATTTAATCAAAAACTCGTAACTAATTATAAAATAAAGATTTAACAAACACGCTATACCTACTTATGAAATTATTGAATATGCGAAACTTCTCCGCCGTTCACTAGAATCAAGTTAATTTACTCTCTATATACCATATAATTTAATTAATAGGTATAGAACCGCCTTCAGCGCACGCAGAGTGATGTATTTTCACGGTTACCTAGTAGAACCACCGTACTCCATCTTTTCGACTATCGTTATAGGTAAATTTAATCGTTTTTGTGCATTTTTTTTTGTGCCAAAATTTCGTATGGAACTTTAAATGAAACTAACGCTCTATGTGTGCACGTTCAATCCAATGAATGTAGTCAACGAATGAATGTTGTCAAGATTAATATTTTTCCGAAAACTATGGTAGCACACTAATACGATGTATGTTAAATATTTCTAGGGTATATATTCTCAACGTCGAGGCAGGGGAGACCTATCATCAAGATAGGTCATTACAGATACCATTTGGCTAAGCAAAGGAAAGGCCTCCTGATGGCGGAGAAAAATATGACTCGATGGACATGCAGCAGTCACAGGACAAGATGTAAAGCGAAAGTAGTTTCCATTCTAGACAAAGTGATAGCTATATGTGGCGAACACAATCATTGAATCGTCTGGGTAGTTACTAGTTATACGCAATTTGTGAAGACAGGGATTCCTCAAGGATCAATTATTTCGGATATATACGTATATTTTTATTAACGATTTTCTATTTTCGTAGATAATTTTCATGAAATTGTGTCATTTATTTGCGGATTGTATGATTGATGTTTCAATATTAATTTCGACACTGTGCACGTTGTGTATATTTGAATTTGCTGTTAACTCACCACATAAGTAACATAATTTATCAAGCGATAATCGAAATGGAATTTTTGTTACGCAAAAGTATTAAAAATTTAAACTGTAATTTTGATTTTGATTTCTCTGTAATATAAAAAATGTGTGAGTAACAGTGAGTAACAGTTATTTGAAAGATCGGATGTGGAATTTTTGTTGGTCTCAAATTGTTACGTAGCTAAACAATTTTCCGCTAGTGGAGCAAACAACATGAAAGTTAAATAGTTAGTAGTTTCTTTCAGCGACGTTACAACTCCCTTACTAAAAAGATAATTTAATACTAATAGTCAGTCAAGGGATTACCTAGTAAAACCTAGAAAGTAGTTACCGTATGAAAATGATATCAAAAAGTTAATAAGTAATTATTAACTTTTACGTACCTTCACTTCTTCCCGGATACATTAATGGATTTCAGTGATTAATGAGACTTTTTAAGAGCTTAGATTTAAAAATCAGTTTTGTTATGTTATCAAAGTACCTATAAGAAATTATATTTACATGTAGAGTTTTTCAATTCTAGAGTTGACTTTTACAAAATACGTATTTTGAAAAATCTCACGTGAGATTTTAGATGAGGGAGGTCCTCTTATAAAAAATTGCCCTTAAGTTAGGTACATAACGGTGAACCTCGATGATACCGGGGACAAAAATCACCAAAACTGAATATTTTTAGGTAGCTATGTATATTTTTCTTTTAGTTCACTTTGTTTACCCTGTTTTGCATAATATTCTCCTATAAATTTCTTTTTAAATGAAAAATCTTAGACGGTTTTAGGTAAGAACCTTAAATATTATTGTAATAAATATGGCACAAAAAATTTACAGAGCTCAAGGAATTCAAGTTATTACCAACAAGAAAGGGTAAAACATTGTTAATGTACGATGGGTTCTCGTTCTCTCAGTGCCATCACACCACTTTGTACTATTGTTCGAAGAAGGACTCGGGGTGTAAGGCGCGCATCAAGATCAGCAACGACAGGACTACGATCGTCGAGAAGACCACTGAGCACCATCACGAAAAACCAAAATACTACGTCACTTCTGACGGATATTACATAAAAGTATAGTGCGTTATAATATACCAACAGCTGTAACCCGCGGTTGCACCCGTATCTTAATTCCTAAGTATTATTAGGTATTATAAGAAATTTTCAAATGAACAGAGTTTCCAAAAATAAAACTGGTAAAATTGCAAAACCATATTTAAAGAATCTGTGTTGTGCTGTGTTTTCATAACTACATTATACTCGTAACTTACGGATACATCGTCAATCATATAAGTGAATAATTTTTTATTTTCTTTGTCGTTTTTATTTATTGCGTGTAAAGCGCTTCGGTCCATCCCAATATTTTCGAAGTAGAACTACACATTATGTCGATAATTTATTTTTAAATACGCTTGTTCGAAAAGTGTACTTTTTGAGTTAAAAAACTTCCTTTTAAAAAAACAAGGTTTAAAAAAAATAAAAACTGTAATAAAATTTCATAAAGTGATTAGCGAAAACATGTATCAAAAGTTAGTTTATTAGTACGTTTTTCTATTTTCACAACAGGAATAATAACGTGAATCTTCAGGTTACATTAGCCAGCACCGAGTCGAGACGTTCTATGCAATGTGTGCATCGCAGGAAGGCGTCAGGTACTTGGAGGCGTCGCGAGAGCAAATGAGTAAAGCTGCGTATTAAATTTAAAGTCAACTTCAACACACACAGCCGTTGGGAAAAGAGAGCACTCATTAACTGTTTGCACAGTGCAAATTGGACTATTTTGTACCCTTTTTGACAATTTTCCATATGCAACAGTTTCTTGGTTTGGGACACAGGCGCTGACCTTCTGGCCAAGGTAGGCGCGTAACTGGCACATAAGGCATATAACCAAATCCGTGGATTTTAAATTAACTCCTACCAGGTTCAAGGTTCAAATAAAGGTTGCTCAACGATGGTTTTTCCTTTTCATAGCTCTACCACAAGAGTTTTTATATATAATACCAGAACCAATAAAAACAAAAATTTTTCATAAACTATAAAATTTTATCATATTCTCTATCTATACTATATATAATAAAAGAGTAGAATCCGCGATTCTGTACATTGAATATTTTTACCTAAAATTGAAAGGGGTGATAAAAGAAGAGTAACCAAGCCGAAAAAAAGTTTTTAAAATTCTTTTCTGTCTGTCTGTTCGCGATAATCTCCGCATCTACTGAACCGATTGTCATGCGGTTTTCACAGGTAGACTAAGCTTAGCCTGGAGCTACATATAGGCTTTGTTTCATTGAATTCGGATATCAGGAAAAAAGTTTTTTTATAAAAACCTTTCATGCGGATGAAACCGCGGGGCACAGCTAGCTTCGAATAAGCGCCCCAAGTGATTGCTCAAAAATTGTCATAGAGTGTGCTTATTTTAAACTCCGATAGTATTTATGTTATATCACATATATTTTTCTTTCAGATATAGAGTTTAAATTTATGACAACTGAACGTGGCGTCCAGTTGCTGATTATAAATGATTATACTTTCACAAAACATTGCCGCACTTTGAACTATTATTGTTCAAGAAAAGGCATCGGTTGCAAGGCCAGGGTTAAAATGGGGTTTGATGGCAACATTGAAAGAATCACCGATTTGAACCACTGCCACCCGCCGCCGAAATACATGGTGACTCGTGACGGTCATATGATTAGGATTAAAGTGTAGCTATAAGAGCAATATATTCTGTCGATAAAAAAATTGCGTTTTTTTTATAGATTCTTACGGATTTTAGGACAATTTTATTCGTAGTTGGTACTCGCGGTTTCACCAGCGTTAATTTCAGAGTTCCTGCAGGAAAAAAGTACCCTATGTATTATGTACCGCTGACAACGAGTATGCAAGATTTTATGATGATCGGTTGAGTCGTTAGGGCCTGAAAGCGTAACAAACAAACAAAATCACTTTCGCGTTTATAATAATAATAAGGATTTCTAAAACTGCTTTCATGTATGTGTGTTTACTTACTTATTTCCAGGTATGATACATAGTAAAACTGCCAGCGGAAAACCGGTGATACAAATAGGACGATACCGTTACAACGGGACCCCAAGCAGTTCGCACTCCAGGGTTAGATATCGATGTAATCAGGTTAACAAAGGGTGTCGGGCGGTTATCGTCATTGTTGATGACGAGATTGTAAGACAAACCGATCACAACCATTGATATCATTGATCGCCATTAAAATAGTAGATTTTACAACAAGTGCACAAAACGAACCATTTTTATTCGATACTTTTAGCAGCCCGAGCCGAAGGCGAGGGCTGATAGTAATGTCGAGGATAAAATGGTTTTGTGGACGAGTTATAAACTCTACTTTTCACTTCGATTGCGAGAAAATAAAACAGCAGTACAACATAACATTTCTCTATTAAAATTTAAAGTAAAATTAGTACAGTTTTGAATACTGAAGGAAATTGTTTTTTCCAGCATATTAACGGTATTTATGTCTTAAAAAAAAATTAGGCAAATAAATTAAAGTAAATATTATGAAATAACAAATTCTATTGTATTCTAAGAACTTCTTATTGTGTTTGGCTGTATGGCTCGTTTTCTTTGCCTTAATACAGATACATTTATGAGTAGATACGTTAATGCACTTGTGCACAAAATTCGTTTTTGTGCAGCCTATATCTTGCACAAACAAGCACTTTCAGAGCATGAGCAGTGAAAAATAATTATCTGTTACATTTTTCTTTTTTTATGTCATAGGGGGCAAACGGGCAAGTGGTACACCTGGTATTGACAGAATAATAATAATAACCACCGGTAGCATGAATTCTGCTCCGCTGTCGGTGGCACACTAGGTTTAGGTTTTTTTTTGTAATATTAATTATTTTACGAATTTATATTGTTCTTGATCTGAATAAACGAACTTTATTGCTTTCAATACTATAAAAAAACAAAGCAGTAGGTAACCCCAATTCCCAAATATAGCCTTTAACTAGTGACATGATAAATTTGTAACGCTATAAGGGACATGACGTCTCACAGGCTACTACTTTCAAAGTCAATATTTTCATAAAATTGCATTTGGATGTTTTAAAATTATGTTGATGTTTAACTAGTGGTATGTAATAAAATAAATTTAAATAAATTCAATCAGTTTTCCTTATTTATTTAGAAAATAAACTATAGTTAACAATTGGCCCTAACCTAACTGACATGAGATCCTTTTCTTAACATTTTAATAGACCTTAACCCAGGCTTCCCAGGCGACGGCCGACTTTCTAATTAGCATTACTACCGTATTAAACAACCGATGACAGATCTGCCTTCTTCCAAGGTTGTTTTAGCACTAAAACAAAAACTACTAAGACGCGGGGTCGCGGCAAGCGCGGAGTGGTCAATTTTAAGAATTTGCAAAACACGTGACGCCTGTGAGACTACACGTCACTTGTTAAAGGATAGTAAAAACAATTGTATTTTATCACGACCCTATTGTATTATAATAATAACAATAATAACACACAAGTCTCTTTTCCGCACTAGTACTACAATTTAAATGTTAATACAAGTTAGTTGTAAGTTAATCCTTACTAATATATGCGAAAGTGAGTTTGTTTGTTTAGTTGTTTGTTTATCAGGTACGCTTTCACCCCTATCGGCTCAACCGATCATGTAATTTTGCATATACGTTGTCAGGTGTTCAGAGAAGGTCATAGGATACTTTTCATTCCCGAATTCCCGCGGGAACTCCAAAATTAACGCGGGAAAAACCGCGGTGAATAGCTAGTACAATATAAATGTTAAAGGCATTAAGTTCGCCATTTGTACACACTGTGCAATAAAGAATAAATAAATAAATAAATAAATAAACGGAATAGAAGCTCTGAGCTCTGGAGAAAAATTTATGTAACTATAATATGAACCCTACTATGACATAGGCTGAGCCGAGCATTTATCTAGCCAATATGTCCTATAAATTTGAGCGAAATCGGTGATGAGTGTGATGACGAGTAGGAAATTCCTCCTTGTTAGTACTTTAACCGTTTAAGCCGCGTACGCCACGGAAGCTCTCACAAGGAATATCTTTTCCCGTTTCTGCTCCATTTTTATTGGTGCTCCGCGCGTATTGGTTGTAGCGTGATGTTATTATAGCCTTTAGCCTTCCTCGATAAATGGACTATCCAACACAAAAAGATTTTTTTAATTCACATCATCAGTTTGTTTGCACACCCCATTTTCTATATCTCTCTGTCTAACCAATGGTTAACTGGTAGAGAATGCCGCAAGGCATTAAGTTCGCCATTTGTACACACTGTGCAATAAAGAATAAATAAATCAGTAGTTCCTGAGATTAGCGCATTCAACCAAACAAACTAAAGTTTCAGCTTTATAATATTAGTATAGATATCATACCTTTTTTTCAGATATAGATTTTAAATTTATGACAACCGAGCGTGGCGTCCAGTTGCTGATGATAAACAACTATACTTTCACGAAAAATTGCCGCACTTTAAACTACTATTGTTCTAGAAAGAACATCGGTTGCAAGGCCAGGGTTAAAATGGGGTTTGATGGCAACATTGAAAGAATAACCGATTTGAACCACTGCCACCCGCCGCCGAAATACATGGTGACTCGTGACGGTCATATAATTAGGATTAAAGAGTAGTTATAAGAGCAATATACTCTGTCAAAAACATTTCGTGTTTTTTAACTGACTTAAAAAAGAGGTTCTTAGTTTGACCTGCATGTATGTTTGTATTTTTTTTGCACGATTATCTCGCGTTCGGCTGAACCGATTTTGCTGTGGTTTTCAGGTAAGTATTTGTTACATTCTGGAGAGGGTTTTAGTAAAAAAAAAATCATAAATCGGTTCAGTAGTAAAATTAAAACCCAAACAAAAGCGATTACTTAATGTCTTTCTATTTGTATTTGGAAAAGAGAATCGCCTCGATAAAAGCTAAACCCAGTAGCACCTGCATTGATTTCAGAGTTCCCGCGGGAATTTTTGGATAAACATACCCTATGTCCTACCCCTGACAACGTGTATACAAATATTTTTGGTGATCGGTCAATTCGTTCTTAAGTTATGGCGTGACCAAGGGAAATAGGGATTCATTTTTACATACATTATAGGTATAGATTGGAAAAAAGTTTTGTATGGACCATCAGATGAATAAGCAATCTTACAGTTTGCCTGTTAAAAAATCAGTCCCAATCAGAAGCTACTCGAAGTAAGTATCTTAAGTATTTTCTGTAATGTGTGTAGGTACTTCGCTTACACATCTCGTAAATTCCATTCCGTAAATGCCAGTGAAAATGGAAATGTACCAATCGGTACAATTTGTATAGTTAAAAAAAAAAACTTTGCTGAGTATCTACAATTCAGAACCTGAGTGTTTGTAAGTGATATTTAAGTCTTCTTAATAATTAAACAATCAATTAATTTCAGAGCCACAATACACTTTGTCTAGATACGGGAAACCGGTGTTACTGCTGGGAGATCACCGCTACAACCAATATAACATCGGAAGTGGTATAAAGAGGAATTGGAGATGCGTGAAGAATCGTACGCGATTGTGTCCCGCCACAGTGGTCACCATATATAACACGATTTACAAGATTAAGGGTGATCACACACATTAATGACTTTAATAATCACGCGAGATCTCAGGCCTTACACGAGCTACAAATTATTAATTATCATAGCACCTCATTCACTTAATGCATTTGAACCACCATTGTTTCTATTGACAAAAAAAAATATATAAATGAAATCGCGATATATATGTATAGCGTGATTTTATACACAGATTGTCAACTTAGCTAAGGAGGCTGACGTTAAGTAAAGTTGCAAGTTTATTTAGTTTGAAATGAATAGATATAAGTAAGTAAAATATCCCATTGTTTCACTCGCGTTAATTTCGGAGTTCCCGTGGGAATTCCGAGATAAAAAGTAACCAGTGTCACTAAATGAAATATTTGTTAAAATCTGTTATGTAGTTTTTAAGTTTATCCACTAGATTTAGATAATATCGTACGTTACTTATTAATTATACAATGTTGAGAAGATGTAGGTGTGGAATGTCAGCCCCTTACTCAAGTTGGCTACGAAGTCACGCAAAACCATACTTTTGATTGGATGATTTTATGGTAGGTGACTACGTGACATGACGATTCGTTCTTTAGTTTTTTATACGTTAACGATTATAGATTGTCAACTTGGTTAAGAGGGCTGACGTTATGCAGAGTTGCAATTTATTTCGTCTAAAGTTTTACTAGTAAAATATCTCATAACTGCACTCGTGTTAATTTCGGCGTTCCCGAAATGAAATTTAAATACTGGTTTAGTTAGTTTTCCTTATAAAGTTCATTAAATTAATCATGATTTAATTAACAAGAACACCTATATTAAATTGAAAACAAGTTGTTCTTCTCGCCATCGCTTCTGATAATTTTGGAATTCTCAAGGGGTTTTCTGGGATAAAAGCTATCCCGTGTGTTATCTAGTACAATGGGCATGTTGACTAATTTTTATTTTTTAGTCCGTCTTGTAGATTATTAAAAAATATTGGACACGTATTTTTTCTTTTTTTACGTAATCAAAAAATAACGGCGATATATTGAGTTGAAATTTCGCGTGACGTCACTATTCTGACAGTTTGTATGGCGGTTTTGCAGTTAGTGACGTCACGACCTCCTCATCCTAAACATGAAAAGCGCTTTATCTCTGTATATTTTAATTTATTTAAAAAAGCAAAAAATACGTGTTTATTGTTTTTTTATTTTCTAACTGACGGACTAATTAGAATTTTGATTTTCAATAGTAGTCAACATCCCTATTGTTTCTTTTTTATTGTTAAATTACCTCACATATAATGTCAAGTGTTAGTGAAGTGAAACCAAATAAAGATAACTGTATTTATGTCTGCGTTTATTTAGGTATATACTCTATGTATATAATAAGCAAAATTAAATCCAAATTCCTTCAACCGTGAGATTGGTTTATCTTATTTTATCTTAACTAATGGGCAGGCAGATAAAGTCTCAGTATATGCTTAAATAAATCTTTCTTTCTTTCAATTTAGACCCTTGAGAACTTTTGTACCATCTCCACCCTATGATCCCTCCCTCCCTCTACCCTAAAGTCCTCTGGTTCTGGACAAGCCGTCCCTAGAAGGTCTATTCGTTTACGAGCCAAGGCATCGGACTCGCATATGAGATGTGCTATTATTTCCACCTCTACACTGCACTTCCAGCAGGATGGGTCACTCGAGATTTTCTCATGAGATTGGTTAAAAATATCATTATTAGTAGATTTTTTTGTTCTCATATTTTGAGTATTTTTACTTCACGTCGCCGCAATCCCGCTTTGGAATTGGGTTCACATAGGTTCAACATAGAGCTACATTGCAAAGAAAAGCGAAGGTTGCTTGGAAGTGCACCACCATACAAGGTTCGGGTGACAAAGTTAGGGTCCTTACATAGAAGGAAGATTATGAAACGAAGCAATGTCTACAGCCTCGAATGATCAGTAACGCTAGCATTTTCGATTTCCACACTGTTCCATGAGCACTAAGTATATTTAAGTGTATTAAATTACATTTATTATGCAATGGTCACACATAATATCATGATCATAATATTATGTGTGAATTACGGTAATCCCTACGGAACGTCATACATTTTGTTCACCATTATACATACAAAACAACCACCATACAAAACAAAACAAAAATTACTGCCAATTATATTTCTCTCATTAACCTGATCTGATACTTCGGGGTCGTCGTATTTACGATTCAAGTTTATAGCGCCATGGCCAGCAAAAAGATTTGATAATAAAAATTTGAAATACTATTTTAATTTTTTTTCTTTGCTTATAAACTCATAAAATTAAGCATGTGATCTCAGAATACTGATTTTACGGATAAATTGTGAATTGGTCTACTTTTTATCTACTCTGATAATTAATCTAAATTAATAGAAACGTTTTTTCCTCATGTTTTCAGATAGAGTTTTGTTCACCACTTCTCGTTACGGAAATCCCGCATTGGAATTGGGTTTATATAGGTTCAACATGAACGCACATTGCATAGGAAAAACGAAGGCCCGTTGGGTTTGCACCAAAGTAGGGTCAGGTTGTAAAGCTAAAGTGTTGACAGTGAACGGGAAGATTGTGAAACTGGATAATGTCCACAATCACCAAGTTGTAGCTTGCCAAGATGGATAAATAACCCAGAAATATTGTTAAGACATTAGACATTAATGGCAAACTAGCGACACTCGCTATACATAAAATAATATCTCCTAAGATATCCCATTCAAAAAGATGGGAGAATTTATTTTAAACAGAGTAAATACATTCTATTTCTTAACGATAGTTCTACAGTAAATAAGTTTTGGATATCAAATTAAAATACTGCATATACTAATTACCTTCAAAAATATGGTATTTATCGTACCTACTTTTTATATCCGCCCGTTGATTCAAAATATTTTAGAAGACGTAATTTTTTGCAGCAGGTGGCGTTAGATTTATTATAAGAGCCTTAACCTTTTTACCGCCATCGTAATATCACGATCTACGAAAGACGTGCTCCGTGCTGTGTTTCGGAAATTATGCTCTATAATTATTTCTTTAATAAAGCATAAAATATACGTACAAACGGCTGTAGTCGTTTAAGATATATCTATCTGTAGTACCTATGTGACATCTACAGTCTACATAATTACTATATTCACCTTCCACGGCGCTGATTGGAAATCATCCATAGTTGAGATAGTTATTGTTTTGGCCATGGGGTCTCATCACACATACTTTACGTTTCTTATAAAAAAAAAATTGTTTCATCCATTAAAGATAGTTTTCCTGTATTTATGTTGTGTTTTTATCACCAAATAAATGCTTTTTTACTCTATTTTTCTCTATAATGCGTGTTGAAGGTAAAATTTTGAGGCTTAATCCAAGCAGAGTTTCTACTACGGGTACCAAGTGAAGTAACAGATGTTTTTGTAAATAGTTAAGTATATGATAAATACTAACTAAACCCCAGACTCAGGGCTAAAAAGATTCATCAGAATGTTAAGTCTGAGGTGGGGGTCGAACCCGAGGCACCTTGACGTAGCTATCGGGTTTAGTTAGAATCACTGGACGTACAGTGCTGATGCCCGCGGCTCAGCTCGCGAGGTATTTATGTGCGCCTTCGCCTATAGTCATATTATCATACAAATTTAGCTTATTATAAATAAATATAGTAAGTATAAGTAAAGATTATTAAGGATCATATTAGTAAACCGTTTAGTTTATTGATTTTTAATATTCTTCTTTTTGAATGTCCCAAAATTGCTTGTGTGTTTATTTTGATGAGATTTCAGCTGTTGATTAAGAGGACAGATGCCCGTATGAGCTATAACTAGCAATTACTCGATATTGATTCAGCACCTTTCCAACAAGGTGACCAGTCGGTTCTGCCGCGGCAAAGCTAACTCCGCTGCAAAAAAAGGTGCATAAAATAAGCATATCTCAAGTGTTTCTTAAGATTGATAAATTTTATGTTGAGAGCATCCTTTATCGTTAAAGGTACTCAAAACTACTGTAACGGAGTCGTTATTATTTCATGATTACCTCATGTCGGAACATCCTGCTGACCAACGTGAAAATATGGATCCCTCATGTTCGGACCATTCTGAATATCTTCGTTGTAAAGACTACAGTTACAATATTACTTTAATTATATTGTAAAAACGATTTCTAGAGCAGCTTAAGCAGCAATTATTTTAAGGTCTCTATAAAAATTTTCTTATATCAATATTTCAGTCGCCATTAGATTTATAACATCAGCACGGGGGACACGGATGATTCGAATCGGCAATAACAACTACGGCCTCAATAAATGTAAAGGTGTGAGGAAACGATGGGTCTGCGGCAAAGTGAACAGCAGAGGATGTAAAGCGACAATAACAACGATCGACGATATACTCGTGAAACAGTACGACGTACATACGCATGATTAATAAATATGTACAATCTTTTCCGGCTCTATATTCAGACTTTGTGATAGGCGATGGACTCAAGTCAATATAGGCATCCAACTAGCTTATATTGTCCTACCATTTGCTATCAGGAATTTCACGATGTCGGGGACTGTCTCTACCCAAGATTCCAACCTCATCGTCAGATCAGCTCAATATAGATACCATAGTAATAGCATTGTCACTGAACTTACTCAAGTTTTCTGAATTTCATCTCTGTCGGATACCAACAAGTGTTTGAAAATATTATAATACCAATTGTTCCCTACGGTTTCACACGTAGGTCTACCCGTGTTAATTTGGTAGTGTAGAGCTTCTCTCACTATGTAAGAAAACTAAATCATTAAAATAAATAACACACAATCATCAACGTGCACGTAAATACGTGAAAAAATATATATAAGGCAGGAAATCTACATTCATTTTCAAAATAGACATATTTTTAGAAATAAACGTCTTTTATTAATTATTATTTTTCTTATTCAATCTACTTATCATGATGTTTTAATTTTATTTAGTTTTTAGGTGATTATTCATATTCCGGACGGACACAGTGATATCAAATATTTTGCACAAACATCTGTTAATAGCGTCAAAAAGCGTTGTGCTTTAAATTCTTTGTATTGCAATAAGGTGAATCTTATCCTGTTAATTTAATTCTTGAGAAGTTAATATGAAATATGTATATTTTTCTGCAGTTCCAGTTATCACAAAATCAAGTCGTGGAAACCCTTTGATGGTGGTTGGCGAGCACAGATATAACTTGTGGAAAACACGCCGACAAATGGACCAAGAGATGGAACACCCGAAAAAGACTTGGAGATGTGTCAAATATTGTTCCAAATTCAAATGTAGAGCTAGCGTCGTGACCTTTGATGATGTTATTGTTACCCATAATAACGAACATAATCACTGACTTGCAAATATCTCCGTTTCTAAACTGGCTGGGTACTGCAAGCGTTGATGTCTCGTTTTTTTTGATACTTTTTGGTTATGTTTTGATAAGGTCTCGCAGCATAGTAATAGTAGATTTTACAACAAGTGCACAAAACGAACGTTTTGTAAACGAGTTACAAACTCTGCTTTTCACTTCGATAGCGAGGAAATAAAACAGTAAAATTCAAAGTAAAATTAGTACAGTTTTGAATACTGAAGGAAATGGTTTTTGCCCGCTATATTAACTATATTAACGGTATTTATGTCTTAAAAACACACAAAGCAAATAAATTAGATAAAAATTATTAAATAACAAATTCTATCTATGAACTTCTTATTGTGTTTGGCCGTATGGCTCATTTTCTTTGCCTTTATATAGATACATTTATGAGTAGATACGTAAATGCACTTGTGCACAAAATTCGATTTTGTGCAGCCTATATCCTGCACAAACAAGCACTTTCAGAGCACGAGAAGTGAAAAATAATTATTATCTGTTACATAAATATTATAATATTATCTGTGTAATAATTATTATCTGTACGACATAGATACCTATTTTATTAGACCTAGCTGTACCCGGCGGTTTCACCCGCGTGAGTTTCAAAATCCTGCAGGAACTATTCTTTCTAAAATAAAAGTAGCCTAGTTACTCTTTATAACATCGGCTATCTGCCAGTGAAAATCCCGTTAAAATTGGTCCAGCCGTTTCAGAGATTAGCCGGAACAAACGAACAGACAGACAAAAATAAAAAAATAAATGTTTTTTTTATGTAAGTACCGTATATACTTTCATATGCATTTAGTGAAAAGGTGTTAATTTGGAATTACAAACAGACACTTCAATTTTATTTATGTTTATGTATAGATGAAATATAAGAAAACTGGTTAAATTGAAGGTAATAGCAGCTTATTTCTAAAAAGATCAGAAAATTTATTTATTTAAAGAACTTTATTGCCCATTTATGTACAAAAGGCGAACTTAATGCCTAAGAAACATGCAGAAAACCCATTAGGTTTCGTAAAATTTCAGGTGCTGTGTTCTCATTGAGCAGAAATGGTAGACCGGTTGTAATCGTCGATGGCCATCGTTTCAACCAACACAGTAGCAGCAAAGGTAGAAAAGGATATTTTGTGTGTGTTAAATGGATGATTGGGTGCCGTGCCTCGGTGCGCACTTATGATAAGGAAGTTGTCCACATAAAAAACGTGCATAATCATTAAATCGGTTCTCACACGACATCGAAAGAAGGAAACGAGTAATAGAAAGAAATAAGAATGAAAGAAACAAAGATTTATTACGTTGCATACATTGCATAATGCATTACGAACGCTGCTGCTGTATGGTTGAGCGTACAGCGTACGTACGGTCGGGCGGTGGTCAACAGACCTTCATACAAATCAATACTATGTAAGGGTGGCGCCACGGTCTCGGCGGTGGCGGTGGCGGTGGCGGTGGCGGTGGCGGTGGCGGCGGCGGCGGCGGCGACGGCGACGGCGGCGGCGGCGGCAAAAACAAATGGTAGACAACATACGAAGTTGGCCACAGCTACAAATGGTAGACAACATACGAAGTAGCTGTGACCTACTTCGTATGTTGTCTACCATTTGTTTTTGCCGCCGCCGCCACCGTCGCCGCCACCGTCGAGACTGTGGGCAAGGGGTAAGAACCGCTTGCCGTGTCAGGGCGCTGTCGGTGCGCGTAGAACCGCCCAAGCACGCACACGTTAGGTATTGCGTGCAAAATTATAAATCTTTGGATTAAAATATTATGAAATAATAAATACATGTATGTGTATGTTATTGTAATACATGTAATATGCTGTATAATGGGCATGATGACACGCTATAAAAATCAAGATTCTATTTAGTCCATCATCGTCACTTAGATAGTAAAAATAATAGACACGTTTTTTTCCTTTTTAAATTATTGAAAAAAGAAAAGAAAAAATAACTTATACTTCTTCAGGCCTGGGTCGATTCGTTTAACGCCATACAGCGTAAAAGAATAGCTTCATTCATGTCCAGGGTTGACACGTGTAATAACGTTACTGTAAGGAGTAAGAGCGGAAAGACTAATGCTGTCGACAATATACAGACGATGGTTGGATATTTTTTTTTTCTAGCTACCGCCAACATGATCGGCGCCTGTCTCTACATAATCCTTTCATACCAGTTATCGCGTTTATGCCTCTCGTACTTTCATTCTGCATACGATATCTTTCTTTCATCTGTCATCTTTTGTGCTTCCATCGGTTCTTGCCGATACTATCTCTAATGTAATCTTTTTAGCTATATTTGTATTTACTCTACTTTTTATTTATATTCTAATTTTGATTTATATAATTTCTAAGATGGTTGGATATAAGAGTATGTTTATGCTATTTTATACAAATTATTGTAAAGTTAATTTTTTTTTAGTTTATTTAAAGACAATACATCAAATTTCCTAAATACTACTCGTAAAAACAGTTAAATAAGTGTGTTCTCTTTTACTACAGATCTTTGAATCTTAAATAAAGAATTATTATGTTATTATTAAGGATTGAATAAGGCTGAATTAAATTTTTAGCTCTAACACCAACATTCACTACGTCTCCTTTCGGAAACCCAATGATCTTACTCGGCCCGTACCGCTTCAGCCGTCGGAACTGCAACAAAGGCCCGAAGGTGCAGTGGCTTTGCAACAAGTGGGGCGCCCGTGGCTGCCGCTCCTCCATATTCACCGTGGATAATAAAATAATTCGTTATAACGACGTGCATAATCATTGATATGTTTTATTAAATTATGAAAATGTGGTATTACGTATAATAGTGTACTATCACACTACATTCCTGTGATCCTATGTGTTCCTTTAAGACACGGGTCGGCAACCTTTTCTTATTTAACGACCGGAAAATTTTATAAAGCTATTGGTCCGGCCCCATTTTTATCTAATAAACATTTTTTTTTTGATAAAACTAATTTTTCCATTTTTAGCCATATTTATTGTTATTCTCAATTTAATCTAATAGGTAGGTACAAAATTAAGTAAAGCTTATGCGATTTTTGACGTTTTTTTTGGCGAAGTGGTGGTAAGCAATAAAATCGTGGTCATAATCACTCCTAGACTCTTTAGCTATATCCCAGCATTGTACACCCAATAGATAGTGTAGGCATCTAAATTTCAGCCACTCTAATTTCGCCTCTACACACATTGCTTATGGACAAACCCTAAGCCAAAAGTGGTAGGGCCCCAAGGTAATGACGATCAATTGATTCAAAACAACACGTCTAAACTCAATACGTACAATAGAAATAAAACAGCGGCCAAGTGCGAGTCGGACTCGCCCATGAAGGATTCCGTAGCAGCAAGTAACATAATATAAAAGTTCTTGTAGTTCGTTGTAACTTTGATCGATGTTTTAATAATAGTGTATTTTTTTGCGGTTTACGATATAAAAAAAAAACTACTTACTAGATCTCGTTCAAACCAATTTTCGGTGGAAGTTTGCACATCATGTACATCATATATTTTTTTTAGTTTTATCATTCTCTTATTTTAGATGTTAGAGGGGGGACACACATTTTACCACTTTGAAAGTGTCTCTCGAGCAAACTATTCAGTTTAGAAATAAATGATATTAGATACCTCAATATCATTTTTGAAGACCTATCCATAAATACTTGACACGTATGGGTTTCATGAATTTTTTTTTTTAGTTTCAGTTCTAAGTATGGGGAACCCCCAAAATTTCCTGTTTTTTTTTTATATTTTTGTGTAAAAATCTTAATGCGGTTCACAGAATACATCTATTTACCAAGTTTCAAGGAAAAAGTGGTTGTGACATACGGACGGACAGACAGACTGATAGACAGACATGACGAAGCCATAAGGGTTCCGTTTTTTGCCATTTGGCTACGGAACCCTAACAATGACCAATAGATTTCTTTATTCATTAAAATAAAAACAAGTAGCACCACAGCATGTACAAATCAATGCACTCTCATAAGAAACAACACCGTCATTTCAAAGTTCCCGAGGGAATTTACAAAGGGAGGGTTACAAATATAATTTTCAGGGATAATGTAGCATTCTAATGGTGACCGAATTTTTGAAATCGATCCACTAGTTTTTGAGTTAAATCGTAACAAAGATACAAACAACAAATCAAATCTTTCCTTTTTATAATATTGTAAATATAGTACAGATTAATAGACACTTAAAATATCATGTAAAAATTTATTTTTCCAGTGCCGATTTTTTCAACTTCTCGATGTGGCAAACCTGTGATTATTATTGGTAATCACCGATTCAACAAAAGCACTTACAGAGGCAAGTACAAAACTAAGTGGAGGTGCGTAAAATGGTCGAGATCCAGATGCCGGGCGTCCATTGTCACCTGTACTACAAACAATGAGATCTTGGTCATTTGCAATGACCACAACCATTTATAATATTTTTTGTGCATACTTATACTAAAATGTAAATAAAAACAAATGGTTACTTATTTTGTAAATAGGCCACAGGAGAGTTTCTACGTCCATGTTACATTATATTCACATTTTTTATAGTACAACTAGCTGTCCCCCGCGATTTCATCCGCGGTAATTTCGGAGTTCCCGCGGAGGTTGCGGGAAAAAAGTACTCTATGTCCTTCAGTTCCCGAGGGAATTCCGGGATAAAAACTATCCTATCTTTTAAGTTGGACCATATTATAAATGATTACAAAATTTTATCAAAATCCGTGCAGTCGTTTCGGAGTCCATCGCGGACAAACAACGTGACACGTGATTTATATATATTAAGATTAAGATAAGATAATAGTAGCGACCAGAGTGGACATTCCAGGAATAGAACCTAACTACCTAACATATACCTACCGAAGGTACCTAACCAACTAACTTTATATCCTCAATCCGTGTCGACTTTTGTTACATTTATGCTATAGTAAATATAAATTTTGGTTAAAGAAAATTATAACTTTAACCTATTCCCACTGACCTTCGAAAGAGCATTGTTTATACATCGTTAATATTCGTTTGCCGATGTATAATAATTTGAAACAAATGCGATGTGTTGTTGGTTAAATGATACAAGACTATTTTTCTTTTAGTTAACGCAAATAATTAACGGTGACAGTTTTTCCGACTTCTGTGTCACACTCGTCGCGATACCGCGAATATTCGGCTTTTTTATTCCGTAGCCAAATGGCGAAAAACGGAACCCTTATGGATTCGTCATGTCTGTCTGTCTGTCTGTCCGTCCGTATGTCACAGCCACTTTGTTCCTCAACTATAAGACCTATACTGTTGAAACTTGGTAAGTAGATGTATTCTGTGAACCGCACTAAGATTCTCACACAAAAATAGAAAAAAAAAATACATTTTGGGGGTCTCCATACTTAGAACTGAAACTAAAAACAAAAATCATGAAACCCATACGTGTGGGGTATTTATGGATAGGTCTTCAAAAATTGAGGTATCTGATATCATTTATTTCTAAACTGAATAGTTTGCGCAAAAAACACTTCCAAATTGGTGAAATGTGTATCCCCCCCTGTAACTTCTAAAATAAGCGAATGATAAAACTAAAAAAAATATATCAAATCAAATCAAATCAAATCAAATCAAATCAAATCAAATCAAATATGCTTTATTGCTCCAGAAGAGAAAAAAAAAAAAACTAAGACAGATAAAAAGTTAATACAGAGCAAAAGGCGGCCTTATTGCTAGAGGCAATCTTTTCAAGGCAACCTTAAAGTGAAGGTGAAGGAGGTAAATATATGATGTACATTACCGTGCAAACTTCCACCAGAAATTGGTTTGAACGAGATCTAGTACGTAGTTTTTTTTTAATACGTCATAAATCATAAACCGCAAAAATAAAATACACTATTATTAAAACATCGATCAAAGTTACAACGAACTACAAGAACTTTTATATTATTATGTTACTTGCTGCTATGGAACCCTTCATCGATCGCATCTATCGAGCGAACGTGACTTGGCAATTGGCCCTTTTATTAACTCTTCTGTTTATTCTGTTTTTCTAGTGCCGTTATTTTCAACCTCTCGACAAAGTAAGCCGGTGATTACTATCGGCGGACACCGTTATAACAAAATTTGTAACCGCAGTAGCCTGAAAGACAGATGGAACTGCGTGAAGTGGTCGAGCAAAAATTGTAGGGCTTCTGTTATAACTGTAAACGACGAGATTGTGCATTTCAACAATAAACACAATCACTAGTGGATTATTGACGATTAGCTTTTTTCCGCGACTTCGTCCGCGTGGAGTTCGGTTATATCGTAGCGCAACGTAGCGTAGGCGAGCGCTAAGAAAGGAAGTAGAATTGCACGGACGGTTTTTTTTATTCAGGTGTAATTTTGTGCAATTTTTTTATTTAAATCTATTTTGTTTTATGTTTTTGTGCTATTTTTGTGAAATAGTTGTCGTTTTCGTAATCAGCGACACGATAAACCATAAAAACGATACCCATACAAATGTGGATTTTCAGAATTTGTCACCCCTTTTCCTTTTAGGGGTTGAATTCTGAAAGAGCCTGAAACACTTGTTTACTCATTTATTGATAGAAGTACTCCTGTGAAGTTTCGAATAAAATAGTTTACTTAACCAATCTTGTTTCCCTATACAAACTTTCAACCCCTTTAAGGGGGTGAATTTTCAAAAACCCTAGGACACGTAATTGTTTATTTCTAATCGTCAACGTAAACACAAAGTTTCAGGCTTCTAGCTCTAAAAACGACGAATTCAGTAGTTTCGGCTGTGCTTTGATAGATGAGTCAGGCAGGTTTGCTTTTTATATATTTAGAAGATTAATGCTTTCTTAAATATAAGTATGGCAGTTACTAATGTTAAATAAATAATATTAAAAACCGATCACGGATATCGATAAATTCATCATAAAATATGATAAAGTATTTCATTTATTTATTCGAGCTACATCATAGGGCAAACATATCAATTATAATTAAAAATAAACAATATATTACATTAGATATCGGTATCATTTCTCATGATTGATTAATTAAAATGATGAAAACTTAAAATAATAATTATATATTTTACAAATAAAAAATATATAAAAACTATATTTACAAATAAAAAATTTGACCTACGTCATCCACAGCGGGTAGCGTGCCCAAAAGGCTGGTGGCATTGCCCCGCTGGATAGCGAGGCTTACTCGCTGGGCGAAGTAAACACCAGCCTTCTGGTCACGCGACGCCTCGACCAGTCGCACCGCCAGTTGATGAATTAAATTTAAACTTATAGAAGAAGGTACTACTACATATTTTATATCTAAGTATAAAGTATCCTGGGTCAACACGGCAAGATTACAAGACGCTCTGAATACGCAACTTCAGATAGTTAGGTACTTTATAGTAACTCAAATCGATCAATGGTAGCACTAACCAATAATAATGTTACGTGTATTTTTGTCTTTTGGATTAAATCGGTATTTTGTAATTTTTTACTTTAAAATCTAACTTAATTAGTCAAATGGCAATTCACATTAATCCAATGAAAGTCTCTGATTGAGGCAATTTTGTTTTAAAAATCTTTACTTAAAATTAAGAAATCATAAAAGCGGTCGTAATTGTTGTTAAAAATATAATTAAAAAAGATTTCGTTTAATAACAAATGTAATGAATGCAGGACATAATGTTAACAAATTTTTTTACAGCGCCTATTTTTTCTACTTCGCAAAAAGGAAAACCGGTGATTATAATTGGAAACCACCGATATAACAAAATCAGTTATAGTAACAATCGTAAAACCAGGTGGAGATGCGTGAAATGGGCGACTAAGATCAATTGCCGGGCGACTCTTATCACTGTTAACGATGCAATCGTCGAATTTTTTAATGAACACAATCACCACTAATTTTTTAACTATTGCTTTATTCTTTTTTTTTGAAAAAAAAAAAGAAAGAAGTAAGTAATCGTTATTGTTTTGGGTTTTTTTATTAGTTAATTTATTTACCCATATTATATGTATTCGTTTTTGTGTTACTCATGCTATGAAAGTAGATAATATTCAACTTAAAATATGTCCCATATTACCTAGTAGTATATTAGTTGAATAAACTTCATAGTCCGGGAGCCCCCGTACTTGTTTTCCCAGTGACTAATAACAGCCTGAAACTTCACAAGTAAGTTCAGTTCAACAAGACGCAAAAGCTTTTCCCCTGAGAAAATTCTAGAAACGGTTAGCTAATGAAGTGAGCAAGTGACCAACATTTCGATTTCCCTCCATACAGCACATTCTTCCATCTCCATTAGTTGAATAAATTTCAATCTTTCATGAGACTTTGTTTATTTACTCGCATTAGTGATTAAAATGTATTTCACTCAGATATAAGTAATCAATTACTCCTTCTAACTACAAATAACATGCTTCGCCCGCTTCCTTCGATCGTACGCCTAAATATAAGGGGTGTTAATTGATCACTTCTATAAAGTTTCAGATTTTGCAACGCCGATTTTTTCAACTTCCCAAAAAGGCAGGCCGGTGATCATTATTGGAAACCACCGATATAACAAAACCTGTTACAGGGACCAACTGAAAACCAGGTGGAGATGCGTGAAATGGGCGACTGAGATCAATTGCCGGGCGACTCTTATCACTGTTAACGATGCAATCGTCGACTTTTACAATGAACACAATCACCACTAGATTTTTAGCTATTAGTATTGCTTTATTTATATTACTAGCTGTTCCCCGCGTTTTCACCCGCGTTAAATTAGGGTTCCCGTAGGAATTTTGAGATAAAAAGTACCCTATGTCCCTTTTTTGTCACCTGACGACGTAGGCACTGACACTTCCAACAATTAGCGTTAGGTATATTTCAACCAATTTACACAAAACCTCGACAAATTATCCATCTAAATCGTCCTCTTGAATTACTCTATCTATTAGTGAAAACCGCATGAAAATCCGTTCAGTAGTTTTTGAATTCATCACGAACAGACAGACAGACGCGGCGGAGCACTTTGTTTTATAATATAGTGATGATCCAATTAATTGAATACGAGTTTTTATAAGTTAATTTATTTACCTATTTTACATGTATTAGTTTTTTATTACTCATGTTCCAAAAGTAGATAATAACTAAATATTGTAATTGGTCATTGTAGATATAAGTTCAATAAAATTCAATCTTTCATGAGACTTTGTTTATTTATTCGCATTAGTGATTAAAATGTATTTCACTCAGATGTAAGTAATCAATCACTCCTTCAAACTACAAAGAACATTATGCTTCGCCCGCTTCTTTCGATCGTACGCCTAATTATAAGGGGTGTAATTGATCAATTCTATATAAAGTTTCAGATTTTGCAACGCCGATTTTTTCCACTTCGCAAAAAGGCAGGCCGGTGATCATTATTGGAAACCACCGATATAACAAAACCTGTTACAGGGACCAACTGAAAACCAGGTGGAGATGCGTGAAATGGGCGAGTGCCAATTGCCGGGCGACTCTGATTACTGTTAACGATGCAATCGTCGACTCTTACAATGAACACAGTCACTACTAGATTTTATTTATTTAAGTAAATATACAGTGTCAATACTTTTTAGGATTTTTAAATTAGAGTATTAAGCAATCAATTACACCATCCACCCATCCAGACACATAACATTCTCTTCTCTCGATCGTACGCCTGTTATTCACATCTATTAACGTTTATGATTTTTCAGCGCCTATTTTTTCAACTTCGCAAAAAGGCAGACCGGTGATTATCATCGGCAGCCACCGCTATAACAAATACTGCAACAGTGGCAAGCTGAAAACTAGGTGGAGATGCGTGAAATGGTCGACTGAGGTCAATTGCCGGGCGACTGTTATAACTGTTGACGATGCAATCGTCGCCTTTTGCAATGCACATAGTCACCCATAGTTTTTTAATAATAATAATTTATCTTATATTTTATACAGTTGGTATTATATTAAATATTGGCCATATTATGTATCCTTCAATACAACACAAGTTGTAATTGGTCAGTATACTAACCCATTATACTTATAGTAAATAATAATAATTACCGCTAGATAAATCAAACAAACAACGCTATGAACAGGACAGAGGTAGACTGAAAAGTCATAAGCGATTGAGATCAATTGAGGTTTTGAAAAAAAAAATACATAAAAAAATAAGGACAAACAAATAGATGAATAAGAATAAATAGAAAAGATGATTTGAAAAACTTTAAGATGAAACAAATAATCATAAAAGATTGAAAACTGATATTACACATCACAATACAAATCAAACGTACTTAAATTACGTACTGACATCTGAGTTATCGTATCGTATCTTATTAAAACAATCTGAAATGAACACGGATGCAACATTTCGTAGTATAAAATGAGTATAACACGATCGTAGTGTTTGAATCGTTCGGTGCTCTACCTATGTACCTATATGTAGTACCTAATACCTAATGCGTACCTATATGTAAGCGGTGTTTATGATTATCACTATGATTTTTCAAAAGTGTTTGCAGGTGCTATATACACGACATCGAGACTAGGAAGACCAGTGATTATGTACGGGGGTCACCGCTACAACTTTCACAGTGGCAGGAATAGATTGAAGAAGCTATGGACCTGCGTCAAATGGTCCAGCAAAGCAAACTGTAGGGCTTCTATCACTACGTACGAAAACGAAATCATCAAGAAAAATAACAAACACACTCACTAACATAGTTTCATTTTATTATAATTATTATAAGCAAGAAAATATACGTGAATAAGTGGTAAATATGCCGCGGACAAATTGCATGCCTAATTGGATATTCTCCAAGGTATGAATATCAAAATTCTAATTAGTCCGTCAGTTAGTTCAATTTAATTAAAATGAACATAGATAAAGCGCATTAAAGTTTAGGGTGGGGGCTCGTGACGTCAATATTCATTATAAGCGCCATACAAACCGCACCGAATTGTGACGTCACGCGAAATTTCAACTCAATGTATCTCTGTTATTTTTTGAGTACGTAAAAAAAGAAAATACTATTTTACTAATCCACACGACGGACTAAAAAAAATTTTTTGTAAAGTAGCCAATTCTTCCGTTTACAAACTCCTGTCATTTTGTCCAAAGAAAACCGCTGCTTTATATTTACGAGCACACAGGCACTGTGACCACAACTGCGCCCAATCGTACGGATTTCCAAAGCGCGACCACTCACCACAATACATTTTCTGCCCTCGGTCATAATAAAATACGTAGTACAAAATACAAAAACAATCCAATGCGATCTTCAATTTTTAACTTTCTCCGTGCAAAAATCACTTGAAACAGTTGCGACGCGAATGCTGGACAAACAAACATACATTCGCATGATATGTAATACTAGCTGCGCCCCGCGGTTTCACCCGCGGTAATTTTGAAGTTCCCGCGGGAATCCCGGGATAAGTACCCTATGTCCTTCTCTGTCTCTGTCTCTGTGATAACGTGCATGCCAAATTTCATCCAATCCAATCCATCCAATCGTTTTTGCGTGATTGAGTAACAAACATCCAAACATCAAAACATCCAAACATCCACACTTTCACATTTATAATATTAGTAGGATTAGTGAGGATTTATATTTATTGTATAAATTTATATTATTAGTAGAATTGTTAGTAGTTTTGCTGTACTTATGTAAATACAAAATTATAATCAGTACCTAATCTACCTCTACGATATTTTCACCTGATAAAGAATTAGGACGGTTCGAATCTACACTGGAGTGTAGATTGTAGTGTAGATGTTTTTAAACTGATCCAAGATATATATAGTATCCCCAAAAAAAACGTTTTCATGTAAAATGTTGCCAAGACGAGACCATATGACAAAAAGTTATCAGATCTCATCTCATGTAGAGCTAAGCTTCTAACTCTACACGCCCTAACTCTACAAGGCCTAACTTCACAAACTCTACACTTTAGTCAAAATATGTGGCTTGGCCATTTCGCTACATTCACATGCGCGTAAGGTGAAAATTTGATCCATTGTTCATTACTTCTCTGTTATGTAAATAGTTCGTGTAGTAACGAAACGGCCAAGCCACATATTAGATTAAGGTGTAGATTTTGTCAAGTTAGATCTTGTAGACTTAGGGCGTGTAGAGTAAGAAGCTTGGCTCTACATGAGATCTGATAACTTTTTGAAAGTGCGAGTCATATGGTCTTGTCTTGGCAACATTTGACACAAAAATGTTTTTGTTAGGATTTTATTTTTTCAAGTCAAAATCGCGGAAGTCTCATACAAACTTCCATCCCCTAGTTTAAGGGGTTGGGGATAAAAGTTACAAGTTTTATAATTTTTTTGCCGTTTGTGTACTAATACTAGCGTACATATCAAATTTCAGCTTTCTAGGACTTTAGGAAATACCCTGAATTTTGATGATCATCAATGGGTCAGTGACGAAATCGGGGTTTTTCAGATATCAATAAAATCAAAAGTATGAGAGCTATGGAATTAAGACTTTATATTTTTAATGATTCCGCTATTGTCAACATATCCCGAGAATTTCGTTTATCGGTATAATTCAAACCCAAGTTAAAGGTTTAAAAAAACGACGAAGCGCTTCGAGAAAAGGTAGGCAGTGCCCTTGCGCTTCGCCTAGCTCGTCTTGGCGGGGGCACTGCTGTGCCCCCATATCCGAATCGAAATGTTAGAATATTTCCGATCGGATTCTATTATTAAGCTTTATCTCTGTATTCCGTTTTCAGTGCCTATATTTACAAAAACGAAGTACGGGAATCCGTTGATGTACATCGGTAACTACAGATACTACCCGTCGACGAAAATTAAAGATGACGCCGCAAAAATTTCTTGGAGGTGCAATAAGTTTGCGTCACGTTTTGCCTGTAGGTCTAGGATTATAACCATTGACTATAATATCGTTAGTCATTATAAAGAACATACTCATTAGTGTAGTAGGAACTATCTGAACAGTTACTAAAGATATTATAAGACTGAAGAAACGTGGATTATTCAATAATTCTAATCGATCTTTTCAGTAAAATCGAGGGTGCTTCCGATATTCCGATAGTCTCTTCAGGTAAGGTACTCTTACCCCGGAATTAACGCAGTTGAAACCGCAGTGTAATAAAAGTGCAGTGGTTTAAGTTACGGAGGATTAATACGTATCTTAAGGTTAATGCGTTTAAATCTTTATAAAGATGAATAAATAACTTTTTTTTTCAATTTTCACTTTTTTTTTTTTTTTAATCGACTTAAAAAAGGAGCTTCTTTAGACATATGTAGGTAATTCGCGAGGTTCTTCGTTTTTTTGTTTTATTGAGGTGAGGATATTCATACTCACACTGCACAATGTTCTCAATTTTTTTGCACAGACATCTGATGTTGCGTTGAAAGTAATCTACTACCTTTAAACCTTTAAACTTTATATAATCTGAATCTTGGAAACGGCTCCAACGGTTTTCATGAAATTTAGTATGCAGGAGTTTCGGGGGGTAATTAATCGATCTAGCAAGGTTTCATTTTTAGAAAACATCGTTTTATCAATGTTTTCAAGCAATGAAAACTGAGTTTTTGGTACTGCTTTTCTACTTAACAACAGATAGCGCTATACGAGCGAAGCTCGGTCACCCAGATATTGATATTTAAGTATAATACTAATGACATCATTGGTTGAAAGTTATTTTTTAAATTATTTTGTATATACAGTTGCAATCACTCAAATTCAGTTCTGAGAATAATGAATATGTTTTTTTGCAGTTCCTATAATCACAAAATCGAATCGTGGGCAACCTGTGATGGTGATCGGCGAGCACAGATATAACTTGAAGAAAACAGGTCAACAGACGGACAAACTGAAAAGCACGTGGAGATGTAACAAATATTGTTCGAAGTTCAAATGTAGGGCTAGCGTTACAACCTTCGATAATGTTATTGTCTCTTATAATAACGAACACACTCACTAACATTCAAATGTCTTTATTTATAAACTAGTTGTGCCCTGCATGCGTTGCTACGGACTGCCAAAAAGGAGGAGGTTCTGTGTTCAGCTGTTTTTTTTTATGTACGTTCACCGGTTACTCGAAGGCCGACCGATTTGGAAAAGTATTTTCTTATTTGAATACACACACATCTATAGCTATTTGGGTATTTTTTTGTAGTAAATCGTTTATTTGCTCTCGGTAAAAAAGGAGAAGTGGAACTTGATGATGAAGACCACAGATGGTCGTCGTAACTACTCAATAGTACATACGACACGGGTTCCGATTCGATTACTTTAATATGGTTGCCAAACAATTTATGCTCGTCACAATGCATACAACGAAGTGCAAATGATGGTGAATTACCAAGAGAACTCCTCAAGAATCAACGTCCCTGCATCGGGAGAAAGCAACATTTTGCATAAGCTGATGAGCAGTTAACGTTAGGCTATTGTAACTTAGATAAACACACGACACTGGACACAGGTAGTGCCTTTTTCTGTTTTTGGAAGTCGGTTTTAATTTTTTTGTGAAAATTTTGTTTACGATTTTTTTTTGGTTATGTTTTTACATGGTTTTGTAGCCAAAACAGCAAAAGAATTACATAAAATATATGTTTAAGCAAAAAAAAGAAATTAGACATAAATATTGTTTCATTTAAAAATCCATGGAGTAAGGTTCGGAAGGTATATAATCTCCGGCTAGCTCAATGAAAGGATTTATTATGAAAGTAATTTATTTTATTGGTAGAAAGGTAAATTAATTTAGAAGTACAATCTTCAAGACCTGGATAAGGAGTTCATCCAATACAATATGAACATAGAAAATACCTACAATGATTTTGAATTTAAAAAAGAATGACAAATTCGTTACAAATTTAGGCATAAAAACAATGGAGATGTGCGTAACAAGCCCGAGAAATTACGTTCGCGCCGAGAGATTTAGTAAGGTGATTCCATCACCCGCGAAATTGCATCACTCGGCATGCACTGAATGCGGTTTTATGCCTATTTATTGAGTTGTAAATAATATATTGCTTGCAGGTAAACCAATAGTTGTGACTACTCGATCTGGGAGGCAGCACCTTTTGATCGGAAAATACAGATATTACAAAAACAATCGATCGACGGGCGCCAAGTCCACATGGTTCTGCCACAAGAACTCGACCTCACCGCAGAGCCGCCCGTGCCGCGCTTCGCTCGTCGTTGTCGATGGCGTCATTGTGAACTTTAAAAACAAGCATAACCATTAACGACAGTCAGTGCGATTCCGCTTAAAACGATGATTTAAATATTATAATTATGTAGTTAAAACAAACGGTACAAGCAAAAGGTCGGCGTTTTATACATAAAAGTAGGTACAAATAATTCGGTGGATGCTTGTACATTCCAAAAGCATCCTCCGAATTTTTGGTCAGCATTTGTCTCTATCTAAATATATTTATGTATATCCTTTTTTATTTTATTTAATTTTATTCAAAAACTGTTCCACATTGACTGATTAGCAATGCCTGGCATGGGCTTGTCAATCAAATTCTAGTTTTTAATCCGTCTTGTAGATATTGGACCCGTATACACTTACGCCGAAGAACGTCATCTTGAAACCTTATAATTATAGCACTTAAAAAATCGCTACTGCGAATCTTTCTGCAAGACACAAAAAACAACGAAATTCACTTTTTTTAATAGACAAAAGGAAATGACGGAACCGCCATCTTTAGTTACCGCCAAAAACTTCAATTATTTGCAAGAATATGGTACATAAGTGGTGTTACATTAAAATTCATTCCACATATTCTGCCGTTTCCGGCGTGCAAATTTATATATAATGGCGTTTGGTTAAATTTGCAGAATACCAATTCTCCACGTCCAGGTGTGGCAAGGTGATGATAATGTGCGGCCAGTACCGATACAACCGGCACGCGGGGAGCCGCGGCCCGCGGGTCATGTGGGTATGCTCCAAGTGGTCCAGCCGAAGCTGCAGGGCGTCAATTATCACCGTTGAAAACGAAGTTGTCAAAACCAACAAAGCTCACAACCATTAGAATCCTTTGTATTTTTTTTTTGTACTTTTGTTTCGTCAATATTTTCAGTTTTTTTTTTTGGATTTATATAGTTTTTTGTTGTTTGGTGCCGGACAGTAAAGTAAAAATATGTATATAACAATGAATGACTACTCACATTTTAGTCACACGTTCGATCGGGCGACATGCATCGATTAGTTCTCGAGTTAGTGACGAACGAACTTAAATTGGGCTTAATTTAAGTTAAATTTTACATAATTATTTGTTTTCAAGCTTTAACTATTGGTGCAAGTCGCTTCTGAACACTGCCACTGCGTCTGATCGCAGCGGAATTAAACACGAATGAATCCTGACATGTATTTTCTACTGTTACGTGCATAATATTGTTAAAGTTGTATTGTTTTGTCCACAGATCGGTCGACGTTCACAAAGAGCCGTAACGGACTTCCTGTGGTAGAGTATCATTGAAATACAAGTCAATCATTCTTTCCGGTAAATAATAAAACACGGGTGTCAGCGCGTTTCTCTCTCTCTCTCTCTCTCTCTCTCTCTCTTTGTGTGTGTGTGTGTGTGTGTGTGTGTGTGTGTGTGTGTGGGTGTGGGTGTGGGTGTGGGTGTGGGTGTGGGGGTGTGGGTGTGAATTTGATAAAGTACAGAATTGGTTTCTACCATTTAACTGTGAGTATTTCTATTAAGTAGAGCACAACGTAATTTACAGGTTCCGTTATTTTATGGTGATTTTCTAAATATAATTCTCTCTCTCTCTCTTACTCTCTCTCCTTCCCTCTACGCTATATCTTCCTTCTGTCTCATATAACGTGACGCGTTCTTGAAATAACTTTCTGATGATTAGTTCTATCCACGCCTAAGTAGTCTTAGTTCAGCAAAAGAAAATCGGTAGAGAGAGAGATGATTCTTAATTTTTATGTACATACCTAAGTACCTACTAAACTTTTCACTCGTAGGACCAGTCTTCACGAGGAGCCAACGTGGTAAGCTAGCCATTCAGTACGGACCGTACCGTTACAACCGCCACATACACAAAAACCGCAAAACAAGTCCAAAGGTGTTATGGGTGTGTACTAAGAAGACTTTGGGGTGTCGAGCATCTATCACCACCATCAAAAACTGTATCTTCAAACATAACTCCATACACAACCATTAGAAATGCAAATTCGGTATTAACAATTTGTCAAGACGTCATGGTTTTGATCACAACTTAAAGGCAATTTTTTTTTATCCTTTTTTTAAAATTAAACTATAATATAATGTTTTACATGAGTTTATTCATGTGTAGAGAAAATGTATGTTGTTTGGTTTTAGGTATTTTACGCCTTTACAACGGGCGTAAGACACCTAGTTTATGCTTAAACAAATCAAAATAAAGTTATGTGAGCGTAAAGTGCTGTTCATACCTAAAGCTCCGAAAGATCGCATTATAAATATAAACCCACCGGAGGAAATTTGTGAATTTTTATAGAAACCATCGTAATCTGTTCAGTAGTATCCGTAATCTGTTGAGGAACTGACGTGCTCCTCTGTGTCCTCAAACCGAAAAACACCACACGGCCTTACTATCGCCTCTATAAGCCTTCTCATGTATATCATTGACATACTCACATTAAGCTGACTGGCCATCGCAACAGGCATTAAGGGTTAAGAAAGACTTTATTAAACCTTTCACCGCCATCCCCGTAATATCACGATTAACGAAAGACGTGCTTTTGGGGTCAGAAACATAATATTACGATACTAACAAACCACTGCACTGATTTTTATATCTATTATTATTGGCTACTAGGAGAAATCATGTCTAAAGCCTGTGATCCGGGGGCAATGGTTATGTTTTTGTAGCCTTCACTTATTAAGGCTACAAAAACTAGGCGGTGAAAGAGTTAAATACTGTTTATATAATTATAAGATAGTTTAACCGTTTCGTCAGCTGAATTTTATTTTTTCACAATATTAACAGGCATTTGTTTTTGTCCAGGACCGATATTCACAATGTCTCGCTTCGGTAAACCCGTGATCATATACCAGAAGAATCGTTACAATCGTAACAACAGAAGTCGAGGACCCAAAGCTTTGTGGTTCTGCAGCAAAAGTTCGTCGGGTTGCCGCGCTTCTATCACCACTATGGAGAGCGATATTATCAAAATAAACAACGTGCACACCCACAAAACGCAGGAGATAATAATCTCCGGAGTGTCCGATCTCCTGGGTTCTGATTATTCGCCTCCACCTCCTGTGACGTTCCCTCATTATTCCCACGGGAACTTCAATTGAAGAGATCGAAGAACAAATTGGGTCACAGAAATAAGTTAATGTGAATATAAAACACAATTTACACAAAAGATAACAATCCAATTAAAGAGAGGAGGAGAAAAATACGAATATTTACTTGTTAATTTTAAATAAAAACAATTGTTAATTATGTCTTTTTAAGAGTATTTTATAATTTGACTTTTAAGCCACTTTTTTTCTCAGAATTTTTATTTACTATTACTACTTATTATTAGCTTTACTTAGGTACTTATATTTCTATTTCGTCTTCTTTAACTGTAATTACACTTAGCGTAGCAATTTTTCTTTCATAGATGCTCTATAATGGTGTGCATTAAAATGACATTCGATAAAAAAAAAAGTTTTTTTTATGTGGTATGTCCTTGAACTAAGTAGTCGCACAATAAATACTACGCATGTGTATATCTGATGAAAAATTGAGTACCCTTCGGGCTTTGGTAAAAAAATCGTTTGATGCATTTTGACATGAGATTTTGGATTTTGCAGGAAAATGTGATTAATAAATGTTCAAACACTCTGCCAAAAAACTTGAACTCTTCAAATATGGGCACCACTAGCTGTTTCCCCGCAGTTTTAACCCCGTGAAATCAGTGAAAGAATTTTTAGAATCGGTTCTGTAGTTCAAGAGATTACCTTTTACATCCAAACAAACCCACAGACTTCGAAATAATATAGATAAAGTGTTTATTAGTGGGTATCGGATTTGGTTTTCTGTTACATCCCCATAAGTAAGTACAATTTTTAATTCTAAGTTCGAAGTTACTGAACCGATTTCTCACACTGACACACACGCACACACCAGACACACACATGCCCTATCACACACACTTACACTATCACTCTCACAAATTCACCCACGCACACGTTCATACACAGAATTATAATTCTCTTCCCGGTTAATTTTTATTTTTTAAAATATTTTTTTAAATATTTTGTACCTACTAATAATAGTTTTTAAGTTCAGTACCTGGAGATATACAGGTTAACCTAGATTAGGCTTCAGATCTCCCACTTTCCTTAGTTAAAACACAAAACAAACAAACACATTTTAAAATTCTTTTACTAGTGGGAAGTTACTGTTCCTACAGAATGAAGAGTTCCCGCGGGAATACCGAAATTCGTGCGTGTGACACCGCGGAGGAAACCCGCACTATTTGGTTTATAGTTACGAATAATTTAGGTCTTGGAGATAGGATATACTTTTATATATTTTTCATTACTCATACTCGGAAAGTAGGTCTGAAGTTGCCTGAGAAGCGGGTTGAAAGTAACACTTTTCAGCCCTAGGGAGAATCGCTTTCAACTGACAGCTGGATACTGCAGAAACGCAAGTTTTTTTTATGTCATAGGGGGCATACTTACTGGCCAGTAGCACACCTAATGGTTGATTTATGTAAAATAAAATTCACTCATTTTTTTCTTTAGCTAATTCCTATTTTTATTTTGATTGTCCTTGCATTCGTAATGAAAAGCACAGTGTTATCCTCGGGAGAAAGACTTATTTAGTCCCTCGATCTATTGGCGCCCTCGCTACGCTCGGGCATTCACTTTCACCCATAGGATAACAATGTACTATTGTTACTTTGATGTAATATTGTTTATTCTATTTCACAGAATTATCCATCGTGCGAACACTGCGTGGAACGCCATTGCTACTGATGGGCAAGCACCGATTCAATTTAAAAAATAAAAATCATTTGAGATCTTACTGGGCATGCAATAAGGCACCGAGAGGTTGTAAAGTGAATGTTACGACCTACGATGGATCGATCATAGGCATTAGAAATCGTCATAATCATTAAATGGAACGAAATAGAGCCATAGATTGAACGAACTCCAACAATTAAAATTAAGGTTAATAATTTTCATAAGAAGTTTTACCATTTGTGTATTGTATGAATATATATACAGTATATGTAGAAAATATAAGTATATATAGTATAAATGTGTACTTATACAAAACGTTACAATAGTACATTGTTATCCAAGGGGTGAAAGTAACTCATTTAGTGCCGAGACGGGGTTTGGCGCCCGAGCGTAGCGAGGGCACCAATAGTTCGAGGCACTAAATAAGTTACTTTCTCCCGAGGGTAACACTGTGCTTTTCATTACGAATGCAAGGAAAGTCAAAATAAAAATAGGAATTAGCTAAAGAAAAAATGAGTGAAGATCGGATAGTCGCTTGACACTATCCCACCTATTTCTTTTTCTTTGGCCGGCTAGCTATTCAGCCAGTATTTTTTATTTACATTGTGGCGACCTAAAAAAAATATTTTCTTTAATTATTAAGTATTAATTAAAGAAAATAAAAAAATATAAATAGGAATTAGCTTAAGAAAAAGTGAGTGAATTTTATTTTAATTAATACCTACTTAAACTTTACGTTATTTCAATTTTACATCGCGCTGGCTGTATAGAAAGTTGAAACATGGTTCAATAGAAATGTGAAAATAGACCTATTTTTTTTAATAATTTGACAGTTGTCAGTTGAAAGCGATTCTCCCTAGGGCTGAAAAGGGTTACTTTCAACCCGCTTCTCAGGCAACTTCAGACCTACTTTCCGAGTATGAGTAATGAAATAGTACATTGTTATCCAAGGGGTGAAAGTAACTCATTTAGTGCCGAGACGGGGTTTGGCGCCCGAGCGTAGCGAGGGCGCCAATAGTTCGAGGCACTAAATAAGTTACTTTCTCCCGAGGGTAACACTGTGCTTTTCATTACGAATGCAAGGAAAGTCAAAATAAAAATAGGAATTAGCTAAAGAAAAAATGAGTGAAGATCGGATAGTCGCTTGACACTTTCCCACCTATTTCTTTTTCTTTGGCCGGCTAGCTATTCAGCCAGTATTTTTTATTTACATTGTGGCGACCTAAAAAAAATATTTTCTTTAATTATTAAGTATTAATTAAAGAAAATAAAAAAATATAAATAGGAATTAGCTTAAGAAAAAGTGAGTGAATTTTATTTTAATTAATACCTACTTAAACTTTACGTTATTTCAATTTTACATCGCGCTGGCTGTATAGAAAGTTGAAACATGGTTCAATAGAAATGTGAAAATAGGCCTAGTTTTTTTTTAATAATTTGACAGTTGTCAGTTGAAAGCGATTCTCCCTAGGGCTGAAAAGGGCTACTTTCAACCCGCTTCTCAGGCAACTTCAGACCTACTTTCCGAGCATGAGTAATGAAAAATTATTTACTGCACCCTCGGAAATAAGACGTCTTCCATTGCTGTAACAATTATTTTTGAAATATATTGATTGTACATAGTACAGCATAAATCAATAATATATAGGTACAGTCGGACGAGGCGTTTGATGTCGTGGTAAACACGAGTCTAAGGTTGTCAAAAGCAAACAATGTCGAGTGCGATGTAGGGTGTAGTTTTTTAGGACTGTACTACAGTCACTACAGACTCTCGTGACACCCCTGTCAGGGATGCAGGTAATTTGATATTAAAACCTCAAAGGTATATAAATTAATTATTGTTGATTCTCGTTCGAGAGAAATTAGTAACAGCGCAGCGCCTGAGCAAAATATGTATATTAGACCTACTTTTGTGTAATAAAAATTAATGCAGAAATAACAGTTTTTAAGTTTATATCCACCTAACGCCCACGATCCTGTCAAAAATTCTACAAATTCTTAGATACTGTCCAGTAATTAAAAGGCTGGGTCGCCGAGTCGGTACTATGGTAACATTTGGTAACATTTTTAAAGGTCGGGCGTGAATCTCATGGCGTAAATGATAAAAAAAAGGATACTATCGCGCTGTTTTGCTTGAGTAACGGAGCATCTTATAGTATGATATACGGTAGGTACTATAGGCACATGCCTACCGTGAGGTTCGAACCTGAAATCGTCAGCGTATGAATTTAGTAAAGTTATTATATTTTGCCGCCGGTATTATATTTTGATGGTATTATAATAAATAAACTTGGTAAATTGTCATCCAGGTATCTACGTCGGCACAGAAACACCCCTCCAGTTTGGAGTGTCTCGGCGCGGCAACCCGGTTTTGATTTTGGGCGCTCATCGTTTCTACAAAGAGAAAGTGAACGGCAACAAAACAAGATGGGCGTGTGTCAAGCAAACGCTCACAGCACGCTGCAAGGCAGCCGTTTTGACATTCGACGATATAATTTATAAATACTCTGGTTGCCATAATCACTGAATCCAACCAATTCTGCTTCTTTTTTTGTCTGTGTTCATCAATGATAATCACTTCTTTTATTTATGGTCCTTGTTTTCTCAAAACAATTACCTACTATCTTTTACAGTCCATAATTCTAAATCCATCAATAAGCATTATCAAGAATTTTAATTTATAGTTACTATATTTTATAAAATATTATCTACTTGATATTGGTTTAAAGTTTAAACATAAATAGAACCAATATAAATAGCGGTCGTTTTTAGCAATTTTGGTTTCAACTTTTTGGTGCTGCAAAAACACGTCAGTATACCTACGTATTATCAACCTTTAATTCTATTACCTATTGAACGATTGATTTAATATGAAATGAAATATTTTGGCAGACTAACGGCCGCACTCAGAGTCGACTTTAATGATTACTTAGTTAAGTATAGATTTTTAAAACAAAACTGCCGCAATCAGAGACGTTCAGTAAATTAATGTTAATTGGTATTTAATGAGATGTAACTTAATTAGTTAAATGCCAATTAACATTAATTTATTAAACTCTTCTGATTGCGGCAGTTTTGTTTTAAAAATCTATACTTAACTAAGTAATCATTAAAGTTGACTCTGAGTGCGGCGGTAAGACTAAGATTTTTTCTTATAAATTTGAACATGACTATAACGTGGAGCCGCCCGTAGCGCGTCGTCGGTGCTGGACATAAGTTTGCATCTGTTTCTTCTATAAACTTAAAATCACATTTTCTTTTCATAAAGATCGTTCAATTTTGTACAGATTCAGTATACTCTGTCGAATTATTACTAGACAATATAGAACCAATAGAACACAAACAATTTACTGAGATTCAATCATGTCATTAGTAAACTTACCTACTAGTAACTAAAAAGTATCTAATCAATAAAATTAAATATTTCGGATGTAAAGCAGTCACCTCTACGCCATTCTACTGGCAACTGGCAAGGCACTTATGCCGTGCAGTGCCAGGCAGTGCTGGCTGGACGTGATCAATTTCATTCGTCCATTGTATTTTCGACTTATAATTGCATTGTACCTACTCGCCTACAAGATCGAAATTTCAATGGATTAAATTTTGGTGTAAGTTTATAAAAAGAATAAGAAGTTGTGGAAGGAGGACAAAGGGTTATAATTGTCTACTACTGTTAATATATTGACGTCAAAAAGAGCCACATTATGGGCCAAATTTGAATAAAGGATTTGACTTTTTTGACTTTTGACTTTTGAATATTGTTTTCAGAAGAGAATTTCCGATTCGGAGTGTCGCTACGTGGCAACCCCGTCATAGTCGCGGGCCCCCACCGTTTTTACAAGGAGCGAGAAACCGGCTACCGTAAAACCAGATGGGCGTGCAACAAGCACAGGGCGACGGGTTGCAAGGCTTCTATCTTGACTTTCGAAAATCAAATTTACAAGCACACCAGCTGCCATAACCACTAGTATGCCGCGTAACTGTATGCGTAAGCGTCATCCACATATGGCTAAAACATGCCGGAGGTTACGACTTAACTGGCAAATAAAATGTATTGATCTCTGATAAATAATAATAACAAAATTGTTTAATGCCATCAGATAGGTGTGAAACATGAAACTTAGCCAATCATAGGCAAAAGAAAGTGATTCAGCGTAAGCTGCTCGTGACCCAGGTCCCGAGCAGCGCTGGTTTACAATCACTCCTGGAGTAGAGAGAAGAACAAAACTATTAAAATATCAACATACAATCAATAAACCGATAACTATACATATGACATAATATGTACATGTATAGTTATCGGTTTTTTTGTAAAAAAAAAATTGTAAAAATTTTTTTTTACATATACTATATAAACATAATATGTCTTTTGTATATACATAATACGCTTTTCACCCGCGTCGTCACTTTCGGAAATCCCCCGTGAACTCTTTAAGGAACAGGATACTGTAGGAAAGTAATCCCATTTTGCTATCAGTGAAATAATTTTTAATATTGTAACTTCCTATCAGTGAAATAATTTTTAGAATCGATTCAGTAGGTCAGATTATCCCTTGCAAAAAACCTATTCTCTATCTTTATAAATAAAAATTAATATTTGTATGTTTGTCCTCTATGCGTTCCTTAACCATTGATAAAGTTACTGATAAACTGACCAAGTTACTGATTACACATACACTACATTAATCGTAGGTGAACATCGATATTCAGACATCAAAATTATAATTTATAATGTTTTTTTATTATTTGTCATGGAATAGGGTAGGTAGTGCTTACTTTTAATGTAATCTCCAGTCAGTAAGCACTATTTTTTTTATTTATTTAAATTATAAAATACTTATTATTTGGATATAGATAAGTAATAGTGTGTTAACCCACACTGGAGAAATTTTGAGTAAATTAAAGTTTTAAAATTATAGCGCCATTTTGTTTCAACATTTTTATGTTCAATATTTAGTTACATATTTAAACAATGTAACAAGGTAAACTATAATTAAAAAACGTTCTCTAACTCTCAATAAATCGTTCTGAATCAATAATTTTGTTTTGTGGGTTAACATGTTATTGCTTATCTGCGTCCATTTAAAACAAAATATCGTTGGTTATGGAGTGACCGCTTTGATAGAGATTCTAGTATCAATGTCTTTTAAGTTTGCTGTATGAGATGTGTACATACATTGGAAATCAATGTAACAAATAAATTATAACTACTTATTGTACTTAATTTTGCTTTATTCACTTCAGTATCATGTTAATTCTCTTAGAAGCAGAAATATGTGCTGGTAACACTTTTAAATATACTGTTTGACGCATGCCTAACGTAATGTAACGTCGAGAGATATACTTATACTAGCTGTCCCCCGCGATTTCATCCGCGGTAATTTCGGAGTTCCCGCGGAGGTTGCGGAAAAAAAGTACTCTATGTCCTTCAGTTCCCGAGGGAATTACGGGATAAAAACTATCCTATCTTTTAAGTTGGACCATATTATAAATGGTTGCATAATTTTATCAAAATCCGTTCAGTAGTTTCGGAGTCCATCGCGGACAAACAACGTGACACGTGATTTATATATATTAGATAAGATATGTAGTTTTGTTTCATATAATAATCCGTTGAGCTTGATCGTATTTCCAACTTTAGGTTTATACTTTGGATACACAAGAGGAGGGAAGCGTTGCTTGGATATCGACAAGCGGAGATATACCGTTCACCAAAACGACGTAGGCAGCAGCGGCGTCAGAACCCGGTGGAGGTGCGTCAAGAAAACTGCGGGCTGTTTAGCCTTCGCGGTCACTATGGAAGATACGCTAGTCCGACTTCGGGATAATCATAATCATTAAATATTGCCGTTGGTGCACAGAGAAAACATTATATTCACTAGAGAGGCCATGTAAGCGGGGCAGGCGCGCCATTTAGAGCAAAATGTTCTATATTTCCCACCAAAACTGATTTTTCAAAAAAGTGACCAAGTAATAACGTAACCCGGCGTTTAGTACATTTCGTTACATTGATGAATGTTTTTCTGCGTGATAGATAGTTTTGAGTTTTGTGTACGAAAATCAACCGGCGACACTAGTTTTCATTCGTTTTCATACTAATCTGAGTTGATGCCCCTTCTATCTGTTCTGTGGTTAGTGAACTTGATTGCTATGCCAGGTGTCGCGGGTTCGACCCCCGCGTCAGGGTAAATATGCTATGAACATTTTTTGAGTGAGTCTGGGCGTTTAGTATTTATTATAATTATGTATTTCCAAAAAGTAGATAAGTATCATAAGTATAATAAATATATAAAAAGTTATAAATAATAATTTGTGCTTTTGTGTAAATTGTGTACTTGTACCATATTTTAATCGTAGAGTTTTCTAGCTTTTTATTTTATACTAAATATTCCCTAGGCGATTTTTCCCGCGTCGATTTGGAATCCTCTCTGGAACTCTTTGTATCGCGATAAAAAATACCTGATCTCTTGTGTCATCGCCTAAATTACCCGCAACTACATATATATATACCAAATAGTTGGTCGGGAAAATTCCATTTGCGTGATATTTACTAACTACTCTCCCTCACAAACTCTTTGTCCTGAAAATTTTCTATACCACTCAAGGATACTGTATGTAAGTTACCTCCCTATCATAGAGAGGAAAATCGTTTCAATAGTTCTAAATTTTACACTGCAAACGAAATTTTTCTCTTCGTATTATAAGTATAAACTGGATTTAGAAATTTCGTTTCATTCTGACACGGTTTTATGTCCGAAAATGTTAATGTAGGTGTACTTATTTATTGAATAGGTACATTTCTTTTCAGATATGCAGGAGTGCAGATTCGTAAAGTCCAATCGGGGTACAACTATTCTTCTGGTCAACAATCTCAGATTCTATCAGGACCGAGCGCGCTTTGGGAAAGCGTACTGGCGTTGTGAACGCAAGGGTACCGGTTGCACTGCGTCGGTGTACACTTGCGATCAAACTATAATCAAAGCAAATTTATTTCATAACCACGACAGTTAGGTATAACATTTTTATCACCATTTTTAACCGCTTTTTCATTTTCACCCGCGCGAACTTTTATTTTATTTTATTATCGTTATTTCAACATTAACAGGTAGGTATTTAACATTGATATGACAATACACTGTTATCGCAATAAAATTTACATTGTACTTGAAACGGATAAAATATGACACATGAACTATAACTATGTTGACTGTTATGGTGTACCTACATAAAGAACGTTGACTGGAAAAAGAAAAAGATGTAAATTGAAGGTAATCAACAATTCCCATTTTACAATTTTGCAAGTGAAGAAAATAAAGCGCTTAACTTAACTACGTATCTATCACTACATAGTATAAAAAAGTAGCTTCCCGCTTGTGCTGTCTGCCTGTCCATATGAGGGTTGCCACCTTATTTGAAAAAATACAGTATTTTTCCGAAAAAAGATGCAAAAATACAGTACTTTTAGAAAATGCAGGGAAAAAATAGTACATACATTTATTTTTAATCATTATGTATCGGGAAGCAACGCAGCATTCAACTATTTGGTTTGGTCGTCATATCTTCAAGAAGGTATACTCAAATTATGCATGGTTGACAGTTTAAATGCGGTGTAAATCGATTTATCATTGGTGCAAGCCGGTGTTGATTACAAATTTTTTGCAGTGATTTTTGGGAATGGTCTAAAAGGCGGTCGAGTTCTGTTTATAGACGGAGAGAGATTCAACAAACAGACCTACGTTGGGTCAAAGGTGTTGTGGCGGTGCGTCAAGAGGAACCTTGGTTGTAGGGCGAGGGTTTGGACCATCGACGACGTCGTGGTCAGAGGCAACCGAGTCCATACGCACAACGACGATTTCATACACGGCGTAAAGATAACGAGAGACACATTGAAAGAACCGGACTTTCAGTGTTCAATTCGTATCCCTTTCTAGAACTGTTACTTGATTATAATCTATATATCTATTAGACATACATATAAATAAAATTTAAGTGTCTGTTTGTTATTCCAAATCAACAGCTTTTTACTAAATATACATAGGTATATGAAAGTATATACAATATACATTCCTGCGGGAATTCCGAAACTCACGCAGGTAAAACTGCGGGGCACACCTAATAATAAATACAAATACCTGCATTGTTTATGAGAACTGAGCGCTCGCAAGAAACGACGCTCAGACAGTAATTTTCATACCTAAAGGTCATTCAACCCTCTTCTCCTTTGTTTTGTCGACGATATCATGACAAATCATAGATGTAAATCCGTAATAAGTAAACGCGCGTTCTAATGAAGGTTTTCTCTGTCATTATTGTCAATTTTATTTACTGTTCACTAATTTTTAAAAATTAATTAAATGAAAGTATGAATAGCTTAAAGATGTTCCTCGTTTGAAATAATAATAATAATAATAATCCACTTCACAACACACAGATCTACTTGATCCCACACTTAGCTATAAGCTTGTGTCGTGGAAACCAAACAAACGTGGTATATACTACACATATTATTACATATATATTATACTATAGATATATATATATACACACCCAGACTGGAAAATTGAACCCTGTGTTCATCACACAAAGTCCACCCCCATCGGGAATCGAACCTGGAACCTCTTGATTAGCGGGCAGGCATGGTGAACATTGCGCCAATCGGGTAATAACAGTGAATAAAATAGCTATAGTAGATTATGTACTTAATATGTTGTGAATGTTCTAATTTTTTCAGTGTATTTCGGGAATGGTAAAAAAGGCGGTCGAGTTCTGTTTATAAACGGTGAAAGATTCAATAAACAGACCTCCCCTGGACCAAAAATGTTGTGGCGGTGCGCCAGGAAGAACTTCGGTTGTAAGGCGAGGGTTTGGACCTTGGACGATGTGGTGGTCAGCATCAACATTGAGCACACACACAACGACATTGTGGATAAAGCCGGTCTGTACACTCAGTCAAAACACAAGATGTGAAAAGAGTGTGGAGTACCTACTTGTTTTGGTCATTTCTCTCTGTATTTTAATCTGGTAAGATATAGTATTTGATTTGATATTTAATAAAATTATCTACTTACTTACGTCTTGTAAAGAATTAAAATATAAGCGATTTCCTTTTGTTTTTTTAAACGTATCTTATTTTCTTTTAATACCTGGGTATAACACTTGCGAAAACTACACTTACAAAATATAAGTACTTACTGCATAAACTGACAGTAAATAAATAGTATCAAGATAGGATTGTTACTAATCACTTTATTAATACTCCATAACGCTGAATCGGTTGTCCGGATCTGAATATAAATAGAGATGAATGAATACATACTTATTCTAGTGCAGTCTATAAATTATAAGTTCTAGATTACTTTGTGTTCATCACACAAAGTTCACTTACTGGCTACTACAGTAATCGAATCGGCGAGCTTTAGGTTTTCAGAGCCATACCTGTCGGTCGGATTTAGTGGTTGTGTTTTTTTATTCATTACAGAATGTTATTTCACTCGTTCCCGTTTATCGAAAGGGAAAGTGCTGGTGTTAAATGGTGAAAGATACAATTCCCAACACGGCGCCAGCGGCGGTCACAAATTGCTGTGGCGGTGTGTCAAGAAACAGAGGATGCAAGGCTAAAGTGTGGACCGTTGAAGACACCATCGTGTTAATCAAAGACATTCACACACATTAACTAGGGATATTATGTCGACATAGTACATACCTACCTACATATTATAAAACAAAGTCCTCCGCCGCATGTGTCTGTCTGTTCGCGATATATACCATTTATAACTTTATTTAAAAATATATAGGTACTTATAGATTAAGTTAATTGATAAATGAAACACGAATTTTACTAACTGATGGTTTTGATACTGATTTCTTAGCTTTTAGAATCGAAATTTTTACGTGAGAGAAATCATACTGTGATTATATTGTTCCTGACTGTTAACTATTACTTTTTTCAGTGTATTTCGGCAATGGTAGAAAAGGCGGTCGAATTCTGTTTATAAACGGTGAAAGATTCAGCAAACAGACCTATCCTGGACCAAAAATGTTGTGGCGGTGCGCCAAGAAGGACTTCGGTTGTAAGGCGAGGGTTTGGACCTTGGGCGATGTGGTGGTAAGCGGCAACACTGAGCACACACACAACGACAATGTGAATGTAGCTGATCTGTACACTCAGCCAAAAAAGAAGATGTGAAAAGAATATTCTGTAGCAAATAAGCAATTATAAAATAATACCTACACCTGTTTTGGTAATTTCTCTCGGTATTAAAATATAGAATCTGGTAACATCATTCGAATCGAAATCCGTCACAATATTCAAATCACATCTTTATTCGTATTTCCTTTCTTCCACTCTTTGAACTAGTTTAACTATCTTTGATATCTTTGTGCTATACTTATTGAAATTGTACTATGAGTACCTAGTTATTTATTATTATAACAATGTATATATGAGTATGTTAATATATGTATATATTGTATGTATTTGTATACGTAGTTATTTAAGTATTGCATATGTATGTATATTGTATGTATGTACGTTTGTATTACATTATATGTTTAAAGGATTAGACTATATTATTATCTCCCTACATATATTTGCTTATGCCTCCCACTTAGTTCTAAGTCTAATTTGTCTCCTGTAACCTAAGGTAGCCTGGTAAAGATCACTTATTAGTGATTAGGTCGCCCAATGTAGCCTCATATTTATAAGTCGTAGTAGTATTAAGTCGTAATAACTCATGTTTGTGGGTATACCATAAAATTATTTAATTTCATTTTCATTACAGAATATTTGATTTGATATTATGATACTTATGTCTTGTAAAGAATCAAAATAGGTATAAACATTTTTCCATTTGTTTCTTTTTTTAAATATTTTTATTTAGGTATTTTAATTTTAGCGAATATTGCGAAAACTAAACTAACAAAATATGGGTAGACCGTAGGTATACTAAGAAAAAACTAACAGTAAAATAGTAATGAGATAGGATTGTTGCTAATCACACTAACACTTCTCACACCCATGATACTGAAATGTTTGGTCTTATTTGAATAAAATTTGTAATAGCGATAGCCAGAATTAATAGATATTTCATTCCCTTAAATTATACGTTCCAAACTACGAAACAGAACTTTGTGTTCGTTACACAAAATTCACCTTCTCGGTAATCGAACCCGGAAACTTTAGATTTGCGGAGCATGTTGATCATTTGCCAAATCGGTTGTCGTACCATCGTACTAATCGCCGCCGTCTAGATTTTGTGGTAGTTTTGTGTTTTTCTTTTGTTCATTGCAAAGCGTACTCGTTCTGGTATATCGAAAAGAAAACTTCTGGTATCAAGTAGTGAAAAATTGTACACATTGGTGTGGCAGTGTGTCAAGAGAAGAACGCAAAGCAAGATGTGGACTATTGAACCACCATTTTATAATAGTGTTTTTTTACGAACATTTATTTAAAAATAATCTTAATCTGGGCCCTTCTGGGCCATAACAGATAACGTATAAAAAATAGTTTTTCGGTCGTGCTCAATGAGTTTTACTTCAAAATAATAATACATCTATAGTTTGTCTTATGGCAGAAAGAATATCTCTTTCTTGCCGCACTTGGAGTCGTTTTAATTTTTAATGATCACTTAATTTTAAGTAAAGTTTTTTAAAACAAAATTGCCGCAATCAGAGACGTTCATTAAATTTATTTTAATTGAAATTTAACTAAATTTAATTTAATTAGTCAAATGAGAATTAACAATTATTTAATTAACGTCTCTGATTGCGGCTCTTTTGTTTTAAAAATCTTAACTTAGAATTAAGTAATCATTAAAACGACTCTGAGTGCGACGTTTGTAATAATAATATATTGGCACCTGGAGCGTTTGGAATTGTTTTTGGAACGCGCGTCTAGGCAAGTACGTACCTAATGTTGTTGATCATAGTAAATAAGGACCCTGAACCTTAACCTAGTACCTACCTACTAATTCTATAAGGTAGGTAAGATAGATTGGTTGGATTGGAGAACTAATGATAGATTGTTTCCGAATCGGTGTGGTGCAACGGGTACAACACTCGTTCCGAGTATACGCGCGACGGGCAACACCAGCCGCGACGGACGGAAGCATCGCCCTCTTTCTCCGCTCGGCTGCTCTACGGAAAAACAAAGCAACTGACATTATTTTCAAATGAGGTTTTTTTTTTATTTTGTCACTTTTCACGCATAACGGACCTTCCTACATACAACCATGAAAAAGGCTTTAGTCTTAGAGAAATTATAATTAAGAAAATCGTTAAACTATGAAAGGTTTGTTTTAAAATCGATTTCCTGTTTTTTGCTCCTCCTATAAAATTTATTCCGCTGCAATTACTTTGTTTTTCCGTAGGGCCGCCGTGCTGTACTCCATTTTTTATTTTTTATTTTTATTTATTCGTTTTTACAAAGCAAGAAATTTACAAAATAGTGTGAATAAACTTTTATAGGTTTCTCCTCACACTAGATGATTCGAGTCGGTAGGCAACAGTTTTAACAAGAAAAAATAACTAAAAAATACAATACAGTGACCGGTCGTCAAAACAGAAAACGTCTGGAAAAATTATTCACAAACACTTTTTGGATTTTTGATCGATTTAATAATATGCATAATTACTTTCAGTGCTAATGATACCGAGCCGTAAGAAATTTTTGATGATGATCAACGGGTTCACTTTCTCAGAGTATACGAAAACTTTTTGGTACTGCACGAAGAAGAAAAGTTCTGGTTGTCAAGCACAAGCGCGGACTGACGCCGAGGGTCAGCTGCGAGAGATCCGCGGTCGTCACAGCCACTCCCCGCCGGTCTACCACGTCACTAATACAGGAAAATACGTCCAAATCGACAAACGCTACAAAGAGCTTTTCTAGATAGGCGATTTGCTAGTGACTGGCTGTTAGTGTACTTTTGAGGACTAATAGCCTAATATGGAGTTAAAATAGTGATAAAACCTGTGGTTAAAACTAATAGACAACGAGGTAGGTACGATGAGGTTTACACTCCGAAATACACGTCTTGCTTGCTCAGGGCATACAAAATGTCGTGTGGTCGGTGACTGCAGCAATAAACACTACGTACGCTGGCGCAAAATCGGTACAGTGAACCGTACCATATTATATTTAGAAACTTAGACAGACATTTGTGTGAATGATACTTATAATATCATTGATTTGTATCTTATGTTGTAACTGTGTGAGGAAAACGAGAAGAACTCAAAAAATATTCAATAATGTAAGTTTAAAGTTTATAAAATATATTTCGTGATGAAATGTGTATATGTCAATGATCTGTATGTAGGAGGTTATTCAAATTTAACGCCTCGCTATTTAAATAAAACATAACATATTTCAACGTACAGGCATGCCAAATCTATAGTTCTATTACATGTTCCGCATAGGTAGTTAAAATTATTGTTTTTTTTTCATTTTCTAACGCTCCGGTTCACTTCCGGCCCATTGAACTAAAGGTTCTGTATTTCCCAGTTGCCTATGCCTGAATTTTTACAGAAAGTACACGACTGAGTTCTATGTTGGGGGGGGGGGGGGGAAGGAAACTGCAAACTCATAGGAAGTTTTTAGCATATAATATAATATTGAAGTTCAGAAATCAGTTTATTGATTTTTTTTTTGTGTAAATTGTCATGGTTAAAGTTGATGAATTTCAAACGTGTTATAAACAGACAAGTATAACGATGATGACAGTGACATGTCAGCGCCGTTGGCATAGTTGAAAATAAACCTGACTGCTACGCGAGGTGTCGCGGGTTCAATCCCCGCATTAGGATCAAATTTTACACTGGTTCTGTGACCTGTGTGTATGTTATGAGTAGATGCGTATAATATCGCTATACTCTTAAACATCATACTCTATACAAAGGAGAATCAGACGTATACCGTTGGCGTCAGGTAATCAGGTTCTTCTTTAGAGATAAGCAACCCTTTTAAAAAAAAACATATCAGTTGTCTGGTTCCCATATGTTTAGTTTGCGACCAGGTGGCGATGTGTAATAATCATGTACCAATTAAATGTTAAATGTGTTTCCAGTTATTATTATGATACCGACTCATAAGAAGCATTTGATGATGATCAACGGGTACACTTTCTCGGAGTGTTTCAGGACCTTCTGGTACTGCACTAAAAAGTTGCGAGGTGGGTGTGAAGCGAAAGCCCGCACGCATACGGATGGGAGACTGCGCCTCGTATCGGGCGAACATAACCACTCTCCACCAGTCTACGGTGTCTTCAATGGGAAATATATCAAAATTTACTAATTTCACTACTACCCTCTGTGACTACACTACACCACGCACTACACGACTCAGAGGCAGCGGTGGGCGCATTGAATCCACGAATAGTTTAAAAAAGCAACCTCTTTATCGGAAAAAAACTGCTTCTCATTTTATGAAAAGAACGTAAAACTATTCAAATGAACTTGTTTCATTAAAAGTACATAATATGTCTCACAAATAAACTGATTCAAACGATAAACAAAGTTTTTTAATGACCGAGCACCTAAACCTCTTGAAATAAGCTTTATCAACGCGATTGTCATCGAAAAATAAAAACACGAAACCCTTTAGGGGCCCATCGCAACCGACGTTGCCACGTTGAATGCGTGCCTTCCTAATTCTGCATAATGCTAACATGGTTCGGTTAAGTTTTCTCTCGAAACCTAAAAACATGCGGCTCTGCCGGGACAGTCAGTTGCTTGCTCAGGGTAAACAAAACTTACGGCTGGTTTAGTTATTTTACTCGATATTTATATTTGTATTGTGTTAAAAACGAAAAGTAAAGAAATATTTTCATGAGACACTCATTGGTTTTACTATGAACCGTATCTATTATTTTATTTTCTAGCCTTCATCCGTGCTATGCTCGAAGCCCGGCTGTCTCTGAACGCCACTAATATTTACATAGGCGATCACAAATTTTGCCGCCATTCGCGCTCGTTCCGCGGCAACCGGATACGATGGACGTGCGCCAAGAAGAACAAACATAAATGTAAAGCCACCGCGGTTACCGTCGATGGCATCGTGGTGACCACCAGTGGAACGCACTCTCACGACTGAAGTTGGTGTTCTTACTCATGCCTATTTGGCAGAATGCATTCTAAACGGGCTAGTTGACGAATTACTTTTTTAGTCCGTCTTGTAGATTAATAAAAAATATTGGATACGTGTTTTTTTCTTTTTGTTGAAATGCATGACGCCTCTATCTGGTGCAGTTTGTATGGGGGTTTATACCGGTTAATGACGTCACGAGCCCCCACCCTAAACTTTAATGCGCTTTATCTCTGTATATTTTCATTAATTTGAAAAAGCAAAAAATACGTGTCAATTGTTTTATATTTTCTAACTGACGGACTAATTAGAATTTTGATGTTCAAAAGACGTCAACATCCCTACTGTTGAAGTTATGAGGCATATAGGAGTGAAATTAGCCCGCTGTAAAAAAAACATCTATGATATTTCATTTAAAAATAGAACTAAGTATTGATGATAAAACTGCAGTATCGAAACATAATAAAAAAAAATTAAAAATCTACAAAAGTGGCCGTTTTTTGCACTTTTTGTTTCGGTCAACCACAACTGTTGAGTTCGGAAACTTTTTGATGCTACAGAATTATCATCGAACTATTTTAAATACTGTACTATCGATTTCTTTTTTGATAATATCAAATACGTAATCTTAGATGATATAGCGAGTGACTAGTTTCACACCCGTAAGAGCCTTAAGGCGTTGCGTTGTTGAGAAAAGATTAAAGAGAGAAAAGACTTTAACAGCCTTTATGTGTTAATAGTTGAGTTGAGTGATGTTTTAAAGAACTTTTTTTGTTACATAGTGCCATAATATCAAAATGTGACCTACGCTAACGAGTATGAGTAGTCGTGTAGCGTAGGACACGTGGCGGAAATGTAACAACAGTTTCCACTCGAGGTGGCAAGTTCAAAAATCTATTATAATGTCAAAAAGTTTATGCTCTTTTTCAGAAACTTCTCACTTCGAGCATTGTTTTTTATTTTTATCTACAGTACCTATATCCTATTTTTAGTCAGGCTTGGTGTTTTGGTTATTTAAAAGATCTGTTTTGTCGTGTAAGACAATTAAGTATTTAACTAACGTGGCCTTTAACTGCTGTTAATAAATATACTTAATATATTATAAAGATATACTTAAATACATATGGGAATTAAACATACCTATATTTTTATGTTATTCGTTAAATTTCACTTAATTGTTTATTATCTATGACGGGTGCAATTTGTCTTTGTGTATTGTAATAAGAGTTATGTAATTGTAAGTCAATATTTTACATTCCAATTCATAAAAGTTATTAAGCATATACAGGTACTTATTATTGAATTAAAAATATTTCTAAAATATGCCCATAGATGGTAAATACCTAATAATAAGTCTTGTTACTTTTCCTGAATGTTTTCGTAGAACTTCAAAAAATTAAGTGTGTGTCGTCATTGGAGAGTTTAATAGCTAAATGCAAATGTTTGTCAAAAAGTATTGAATATTGAAAAAAAAAAATGTGGGCGTCCAAGCAAAAAGTTACCAGTAGTGGGGTATTGAGTTAAGACTAGATTCAGTATCTAGAATAGTCAATTTTTTTTAACAGACATTTGAAGTTGAAATTTTGAAAGAGCATGATTTGAGAAAAAGCATTTTAAAAGAAAAAAAAAACACACTTCTACTTGAACATACACAGATTACATAGATTTTTATACATTATTGTAAATTAAAATAAATAAATTAAAGAAAATTGAGCACGTATTTACAATAAATTAAAATCGCGGACACAATTTTTTCGCCCAACTTTACAAAACTTCTTACATCTCGGAAACTAAATGCCGAGAATTGGTAACTTTTTTGCTTACATGCCCAAAAACATACTTGCCAAAGGATTTATTTTCATTCAGATGTTAGTGACAAATATTTGAGATGAAAATAGAGTAGTTGTACATTCTCTTAAGAAGACCAAATTTATTATTGTACTCCCTGAAAGTTTCCTAAGTAAAATAATAATAAAATCACAAACGTGCATTATTTCATTGATTGTTATTGCTAGTTCTAGAGTTGTCGATTAGTCCAAGAACTAATTAAAAAAAAAAATTAGGTAAAAATTAGGTATAATTTATCAGAATAAAATTATATATTTTAGTATATTGATCTTCAGTATCCCGTTCTCTTATCTTTTTTATTCTAAAAGTAAAAAAAAAACTATTCTAGTGAAATGAGTATCTCTTATACTAATTCTTAATTCTCAGTTTTTATTCTTGCTTGCTTGCTTGCTCTCCGGCGGACACCATTCAAGCTACTGGTTTTCTCGGAAAATAACGTCAACTCGCGGAGCAAATCACTCGCATCGATTGCCCAGTACTTGTGGCGGCTGTCGCCTACCGAGCCCCACTGCGCCGAACTCGTCATACACCGCTGTTTCATATGCCGCGTCGTTTTACTAACTAACTATGCCGCGAATGCTCCACTCGTCCGTATGACTCGATCGTACAATGAAAATTATAGTGACCTGGACCTCTTTCTTCTCAGTAAAAACGCTCTTAAATGCAAACTTGTTAAGGCTCTAAAGGACAAAAGTTAAATCCCATTGGTCTTGCTTCATATGCACTCATCTATAGCGTGTGTTATACCCCGTGTGTGTCACCCTTGTGTTATATGCGTGCGGACGGACATTCATATTGGTCTGCACCATAGGTGTAGGTACGCTCGCATCACATATGCCCCTTATTCCTTTGTAAGTTATCTAAGTAGTGGAAGCTGCTCAACAGCTTCCGATCCCAAGACTTGGTCGTAGGGCTACTGATACTGACACTGACGCTGATTTTATTGTACACGCGCGCAGGCGAGTTAGGATTCATGAGTATCTGATTGCTGGGTATGCTGCTTTGTTGTAGTGGTTTATCGGGTTATATCTGTCAACCCTGGTCAGAATCTTCTATCTTATTTTTGCATACAGCTGTCTCCCGCGGATTCAGCCGCGGTGGTTCGGAATTCATATAGATATAACACTTTGCCTCTATGTAATATGTACCTACTATATGGCGTAGTATTAATGTAAATATCTCACATATGCCTGTTATGCATAAGTCTCATCTCATCATCTCACTTGTCATTGTAACTCTGCACCGCATCTGACTGCTGTTATTATAAATGGTACTGTTTGAAGGATAAGACCTATAATTGGCCTTACACTTGGGTATTGTATTATACTGTAATCTTTGTTGACGCTGTTGGTTTTATGAATAATAAAAATAAAAAAATAAAAATAAAATGCCCATAGATGGTAAATACCTAATAATAAGTCTTGTTACTTTACCTGAATGTTTTCGTAGAACTTCAAAAAATTAAGTGTGTGTCGTCATTGGAGAGTTTAATAGCTAAATGCAAATGTTTGTCAAAAAGTATTGAATATTGAAAAAACAAATGTGGGCGTCCAACCAAAAAGTTACCAGTAGTGGGGTATTGAGTTAAGACTAGATTCGGTCAATTTTTTTTAACAGACATTTGAAGTTGAAATTTTGAAAGAGCATGATTTGAGAAAAAGCATTTTAAAAGAAAAAAAAACACACTTCTACTTGAACATACACAGATTACATAGATTTTTATACATTATTGTAAATTAAGATAAATAAATTAAAGAAAATTGAGCACGTATTTACAATAAATTAAAATCGCGGACACAATTTTTTCGCCCAACTTTACAAAACTTCTTACATCTCGGAAACTAAATGCCGAGAATTGGTAACTTTTTTGCTTACATGCCCAAAAACATACTTGCCAAAGGATTTATTTTCATTCAGATGTTAGTGACAAATATTTGAGATGAAAATAGAGTAGTTGTACATTCTCTTAAGAAGACCAAATTTATTATTGTACTCCCTGAAAGTTTCCTAAGTAAAATAATAATAAAATCACAAACGTGCATTATTTCATTGATTGTTATTGCTAGTTCTAGAGTTGTCGATTAGTCCAAGAACTAATTAAAAAAAAAATTGTATAATAGCATTAGGTATAATTTATCAGAATAAAATTATATATTTTAGTATATTGATCTTCAGTATCCCGTTCTCTTATCTTTTTTATTCTAAAAGTAAAAAAAAAACTATTCTAGTGAAATGAGTATCTCTTATACTAATTCTTAATTCTCAGTTTTTATTCTTGCTTGCTTGCTTGCTCTCCGGCGGACACCATTCAAGCTACTGGTTTTCTCGGAAAATAACGTCAACTCGCGGAGCAAATCACTATTTGACATTGCCTTTCCAAAAACAACTTTGTCATTACGTTATTGAGTAAAGGCCCTTAACAAAAGAGCAAATTTCGTTCTACATAATTTCAAGTAAAATTAATATGTTTTCAATTGTTCTTTTAGCCAAAATGATACAGGTCGGTGAAAAACAATACCTTTATTGGCAAAAATTCACTTACAATAGGAAGCGTAAGGCGAAATTCAACAAATATCAATGGTACTGCGCTAATTACCACAAGGGTTGCAAAGCGAATATCGTTACCACCGCAGACTTGATGGTGACCAAAGTTTCAGACGAGCACCGCCATGAGCCGCCGCGCTTCCACTACTGCCCTGGACCTGGTCATACTAAGATTTACAAGATTTAGAAAAGAATAGAATAGAAAAATGAAACACACATGACAACAAAAATGAACTTAAATAATTTTAAAATAATAACTTGATCGTCAAAAAGATACATTTGGGATATAGGGATTTCTGGAAATGAAATAGCTGACAAGCTTGCTGCTGAAGCTATTACGGATGGCATAATTATTCCTAGAACCCTTATTTTACGGAGCTTATCCCTAGTATGAAAAAAATTTGTTTTAGTTTGTGGGAGAACCACTTTAATATTATAACAGTGGGAAAAGGTTTATGGTATAGAACTATCCAACAGGAGCTGCCTCGGATTCCTTGGTTTGATGCAGGTAATCTTTCAAGAGAACTTTTAGTTTTAACGTTTAGAGTAAGGTCTGGTCATGTACCTACCAATAATTTTTTACATTTGATGGGTATAAAACCATCCCCCCTTTGTAACATTTGCGCACAGAAATTGGACGATTTGTACCACATTTTGCTGGAGTGTAGTGCTTTCGTTGATTTAAGGTCTTTGTTGTGTGAGGTGGTCGATGGTGATGTATATGGTAGTGGAGTTAATATATTGCTCGGGAGGCCTCTTTCGGAGCAAAGTGTTGAAATTTATAAATTTGTTAGGGAAGTGTTTTTGAGAAGAAGTAATTTTTAATTGACACCCAGATTAGCAATTATTATTCTTTCTTTGACGAAGTTGGGGATTTTGATGCTTTGCTCCGGGAGGGTGCTGCCCGAGTGGTGCGTTGATTCTGCCATTCTGTATGTTATTGCGGACTGCTTCTTATAGCGGTGGCGTTGAGTTGTTGGGGGCGCTGCATTCCGCCGAAGTGTTAGGAACTTAGGAAGGTTTATTTTTAGTTTATTTTTGTTTATTTCTATTAGTAGTTTTATATTGCAAATATGTTACACATTACGAGGCTGGCTTGGCGCATGAGCGTAAAAAGCCTCACTAAATAAATGATTTAAAAAAAAAGATACATTTCAATATTAGGAATGTTATGTATAAGTAAATGTTATAATAAAAAAACAATTAATCAAATATACACAATGTCAACGAACAAACAAACAAAACAAAAATTGAAATAAAATATAATAATCTGTCAAATGAAAAATTAAAAATATGTAAAATAAATAAAACTACATAATCACGTAACGTAGTCACGATGTCCTAAAACTTATAATTTTTTGTAAAGCCGGCTCTTACATTAAGGTACCTACATATATTATGTTCGGACACGAGCAAGTACCTACGGATACTCTCCTTTCATGCAATCTAGAAATCCACTAACGATCGCGAGGAAGGATGTTATTTGTTCATCCAGAAAAATTTGTAATGGAAATTCTCCCATTAATGAAAATTCAAATATACGTAATAATATAATCTAATAGATATCCGTACTTGCCCCCTGTTCGAACTCACCCGAATGTAATCTAATGAAACAATGGAAAGAAAAAATAGTAGATTATGTAGAATAAACGCTAATGAATTTATTGATGATGTAACACAATACAAAAAAATATTGAAAAAGTGGTAGTTTTTGGCACTTTTTAACCGACTACAAAAGAGGTTGTTGTTATCAATTCGATCCGTAGGTATGCAATATTGTTGGAATTTCATAATAGTGAGACTATGTGGATTTTAAACAAACCGTATGGGGACTTCCAAACAAATGTGCCTTTCATGAGTGTAATTCCGTAGTTTTTTGCGCGTTTTAGTTCACATAAAACATTAGAAAGAATATTTTTCTAGCAGTGCCACGCCGCTCGCCGTGCAGTGCCGCCTAAGTGCGGTTTGACCTTAAAATTTACTAATAAAAAAATGAGGCAAATAACTGGAAGAAAAAAAATAGTAAACGTAAAATAAAATACTGACTTCAAAACACAGAACCAAAAAGAGAAATATTGATTTAATAGTAGAGTCGCTATTATTGGAAGTTGGCTACTTGTTTTTTATGAGTGACAGGTACGAAATAAAGTAGAAAATTATTATTACAAGATCCATTGTGCTTCTCTCCCTTGTCGATGTAGTGAAGGGTAAGTTCTTTTGTAAAGGAACTATTCCCATCTCATCTTGCTCGTTTGCCAATATAAGTTCTCTATAAGTGTTGTTAATACTATCCGGCAGTTGTAAAGTAACGTTACATTCAAAATTAACTACGTCCTAGCGTAAAATGAATAATAATTGTCATTTAATTCGTTTAATTGCTAAGTTTTAGTTCATCCAAGTGTTAATAAAGTATTAGATAAATGTGCTCTGTTACGCGTGTTTGTGAAAATTTAAAATAAAATTAAAAAGGACAAGGGTGTTAGTACAAAGTATTCAATCCTAAAGAATACTTAAAACTCAAACAAAAATGTGGATGTAGAATAGAATTGGTAAGTCATTAAAAAAGGAAGTAGTTTTTTTTTTGTCACGGCCTCAGACGAAATAAAAACTCAAGACGGAGCGCTGTGAACAAAGAAGTGAAGCCGTAAAACTACGCCTCGGCGTGTACATGCACAGTTACACGCACACACATATAACGAAACTACGCCTTACCTTGTCAGTCAAGCTATTCCGACGCGCGGAGTGTCACGCTGTAATAATTTCTATTTTTTAAAGAAAAAATGCCGAATTTTGTAGTGAGAGGGTGTAAAAACCAATCTTCGAAAAATAAAAAGCAGGATAGAACCACATTTTTAATAAAATATCAATTTTATTAATTTATGACAACTTGGAACACAAAACCTCCACAACTTTCATAAGTGTTGCTACTAGTGAGCGTCACAATAGTCCCCATTTTTTGGGTAAGTTAATGTGACCTGGAACGTAATGTAACACGTTCATTTACCTATTTCGATTTTAAGTTTTTAACCGACTTTAAAAAAGCAGGAGGTTATGCATTCGATTGTATGTATGTTTTTTTTTTTATGTAGGTTCACCGATTACTCGAAGACGGTTGGACCAATTTCGAAAATTCTTTTTTTGTTTGTTTGTTTTGTTTGTTTGTTTACTCTCAATTAGGTCCCATTGCCACCAAATCGGGATCTGATGATGGGATCTTGGAGAAATCGAGGGAACTCTTCAAAAAAAATAAGCACACCTATACCGATTTGAGTATTTTTTATAGTAAATCGTTCATTTGCTTTCGGAAAGCAAAATTTGAAGAAGTGGAACTGATGATGAAGACCACAGATGATCATCGGGACTACTCAATAATAGGTATTTCACGAGTTCCGATTCGTTAACTTTAAATGGTTCCTAAAAAATTTATGCTCGTCACAACTCACAACGTATATGGCAAAGTGGAACTGAGTTTGATGTACCAGGAGAACTCCTCAAAAATTAACGTCCCTGCATCGAGAAGAGCAATATTTTGTAAAACATGATGAGTAGTTAACATCAGGCTATTGTAACTTAGATAAATTACAAACCGTCTCACTTAAAAGCAAGAAATTAACAAATTTTTAACAAAAAACAAAAAACTAAAAAGCTTAAAATATCAAAATACCGATTTAATCCAACAGACAATAATACACGTAATACCTACTATTATTGGTTTGTGCTACCACTTTTCGATATGAAGTCGGTGACAAGCCAAGTATGGAGTTAGTAGATAGATGAGCTAAGTCCACTCCCGCCATGAGCTCGTCGTGAACTGAACAACCCAAGTGGGCAGACGTAAGCGGGCTTGGCACCGAATTCAAATCGAAAAGTGGTAGCACAAACCAATAATAGTAGGTATTACGTTGTTGGTCTGTTGGATTAAATCGGTATTTTGTTATTTTTAGCGTTTTAGTTATGTGGTTTTTGGAAGTCGGTTTTAATTATTTTGTAAAAAAAATTAATATTCATAAAATTAATGTAAGTGTAAATAGGCGTTAATTTTTATTTTCCATGTTTTATCATAAATTCGAAACCTATATTTTTTAAGGTTCTCGAATATACAACCGAGGTATACAACTTAAAAAAATACTAACTTATCTATTTACTTATCCATTCATCTTTCTAGAACTTAACAATTTTGGGTAATAAGTTTTCACTGCACGGCAACACTCACTAAATGCTCACATGTTTACGATACGGGCTTCACTTTGTTGTTGACAGCGCTCCGTCTTGAGTTTTTATTTCGTCTGAGGTCACGGCACACAATTTCTACAAAAAGGGTTATTCTAAGACAAATTACATATTTTAATATTTAACAAAATTGGCAGTAGGTGCCTAATGAGATTAATAGATAGGTAGGTACTATAATATTTTTTTAATAAATTTATTTTTAATTAGCCTGTAAAGAAAGAAGTGTCGAAAATCACAATTTTTAATAAAGCTATTTGATTTTGCTTCAAATTTCAATGGTTTTTGTAACTACGAAAAACACGTCTGGTAGGAGTCACATCACATCACATTTTTCTCTGTTTCTAGAGCTCTCTCTCCGAGTCGCTCGAACAAAAAGAATCATTAAAAGCTGCATATCAAAAAACACATAACTTATATCGATGGTTAATATGTGTATTGTATTGTGTATCTTGTATTGTATGTTGTATCTTCTATTAGCATATGTATGTGTGAATTTGCTCTATTATATTTAAGCAATCTATGTATTGCCTAGTGTTATAATTATTATCCGTATGTTTCTAATGTTACTATCTTTCTGTCCCTTTAAAGTTGCTTAGAAAAGGTTGCCTTTAGTAATAAGGCCGTCCTTTCTTTTTATTTGACTAATGTCTATTTGTGTACTATTATAATATTTTTCTCAGAAATATTAAATTTTAGTTAATTTGAGTATAAGTGAAAAAAAAAACTTAAACGATTTATTTGAAATACCTAATAACCATTTATTTTTAACAATTTCTTTTACATTTCAGCTATCTTCCTCCGTAACGATATTAGGAAGAAACGGTCCATTGTTCACGTCTACACTTTTATGAAGGGTCGATAAACACGATCGGCACTATAGAGATGAACCAAAGACTATCCATGCAGGGGGAGCCACGACAGAAACGAAGATTCTCACGCCTTTTCTTCAACTCCGATTAAGACAAAACTGTGAAGTATCTATGCTACATCTATGGCACATTGCTACGATACTCTCTTTATAATAATAATAACATTTATTTAAGGCCACAAGAACCCATAGCACTCATAAAAACCCCATATTACATTTGGCATTACATTTACATTACATAAAGTTAAACTAAAACGAGATAGAATATGACTGAATAGGAAAAATATATTGTGAACGGAAATCTATTCTAAGACTAGCTATTTGGAATTTTGTAGTTCCTGCAAGAATTCTGGGACAAAAAATTCATGATGATCGGTTGAGCCGTAAAAGGCGTGAAAGCGTAACAAACATTTGCATATTATACAGGCTGTCCCGTAAATCGACGTCAACCAAAACCGGGTGATAGGCTAAGTCATAACTTCTTAATAGAAAAACGTAAAAAAATATTTTTTTAAATTTATGAAAATTATAAGAATTTACACCCTACGACGGTTCTTTAACTCCTGTGGCTACAAACCTTAACTTTTTTTTTCAATTTTCTTCTTATTGTGTAATGCTGAATAGTGTTTCTGAACTTTCTGAAAATGACTGCTTATAATTTAAGGTTTTGCCAATGAAGTTTTCAAAATTATTGCTTTCGTCAGTTTCTAATGACTGTCTTTTTTTTTAAATAGACATAGAAAAGATTTTTATATTTTTCTATTTACAGCTGATAAATATTTTTCTATGACTAGCCTATCACCTGGTTCTGGCTTGACATAACAATAGTAAGGCTTGTTGCATTATTTGTAATAATCAGACAATGTAATTCTCTAAATGAAAACAATCACAACAAAGTCACATTGATGTTTTGTCATTCACACGTGATGTGAACAAGAGGCCATAACGTGTGACGACTGACGAGTGTATACCTACTGTATAACGATTGTGACGATTGACCGCAAACCGTCATGAGGCACTTCGTTCCAAAAATGATGATTAAGAATTTGATTCGACATTGAAGTACATACATAATTTGGCTACAAAGTAGTTAGACCTACCTATATTGTCTTATTTCATATTTTTCGGTGAGTTTTATTATTATTAATTAATATGTATTTTTTTTTATTGTCAGTGCAATTTGTGAGGAACGAAGACGGCGAGACACTGATGTTGATCGACAACTATACTTTTCATCGTTTAATCAGATATTTGGAGACAGACTACTGGGCATGCACCAACGGTGGTCTATGTCGCGCCAAAGTTATAACTAACAAACGAAACGAGATATTGGGAACGAATCTCGAGCATTGTCATTCGCCTCACCAATACATTATAAGGGATGGTGTATTTATTAAAGTTTAACTATCTTTTTAACTGTTATGATTATATCCAATGATAGTGAAATACAGTTTATAGGCGTCTTTAGATATCGAACTAGTGACCCTCGCAAAAATAAAATATATAAATCGATCGTTGATTATTTAAAATAGGGAAAATACTTTGATAGCACCTTTGATGACTGCTACGCCAGGACTTGCGGGTTCGACTACCGCGTCAGGGTAAAGGTGGTGTTCTTTTGTGTTTACCCTAAGCCTAGCATTTATTACCTATGTATCTTATATACAGTGGTGGTCATATAATTAAGAACGATTTATATGTAGACCTTAAATTGAAATTGAAATGTTCATAAAAAAGATTTACCTCCTTGCTGAAAAATAATGAATATACCACTAGCTTCAACGTTTACAAGGCTAACATAATCTGTCATAAAAGCAGGAAATAATATTTAGTTTACCGGTTAATTCGTTGACAATAAAATATTGGTAACATCGCAGCAGCTCGGAGGCTGGACAAATAATTAAGAACGATTATAGTATTGCTTTTTTTTAAATTAATTTTGTGAATAAAATAAAATAAAAATAAAATGAAATTATTTCTTAAAATGCTCTTCATTATTATTTTATAGTGTGTTTATGCCATTATTGGTTTTTAATAGTTTTAAGGTAATTTTTTATCGAAAAAAAGAAATCTAGCGTCTCGGCTACTAGAGAAATAATAATAAAGCTGCGTGGTCATAATCGATCATACTAAAAAATTGCAGATCATTTATCTTGTTCAAAAACGATGGTTTACCAAGCTGTGAAGCATTTTTATACACATCAGACCACTCCGAATATTCCGCGCAAATCTAAAGTTAGAAAAACGTCTCCCAGAAACGTTTAAGAATAGTTCACCTCGCTAAGCGGGGCCAGTTTAAAGGTTCTAATGAGATCAAAAATGAAGTTTTCGATGACAGTCACTGGGGCACTGTTTGAAGGCATTTTGTGGAGGCACAGTTTTTTGACAGAGAAACAAGGAACGTACCCATGTTGACATTACGCCATAGGCAGAGTTATTCTTCTGAGGGCAGACCCGACTAGCGTTTGGAAGGAAGTACCTATGGAATTTGGACATAGTCGCAATAGAATTAGGTACCTACATACTTTTTTCGAATTAAACAAAGATAAAAAAGTATGCTCTGATGGTAAGCAGTAGGTATGTACGCCGACCTGCGAATAAGACATTCGACCCCAAATACACTAAATGGATGGTGGACAATGACAGTGAAAACATAAAAATTTGGGGTTGTTTTTCTAGTTATGACGTAGGACTTACTAGGCTGGTAAAAGGCAACATGGACCAATACTAATACAAACAAATACTCGAAAAATGTATGTTGCCATACGCAAATGATTTTATCTTTCGGTAATAAAGACATTTCAGCATGATAATGATCCAAAACACAGCTTACTCACTCAGACCACTACCATCCACTTCTAAAAACTACCTTGACAGGCAAGTGGTAAAAGTGTTTGATTGGCCACTAAACAGTCTAAGTCTTAATCCAATTGAACATATTTGGTGTCAATAAAAAAAAGATATCAAACAAACGTTCTGGTAAGATAAATAACCTTCAAAACACTTTTTAAATTAAAACCTGTAAGTAGTTAATAACATCCATGATGCGCCGTTGTTATGCAGTTATCTGCAGTTAAGGAAATGGTACAGAATATTAATTTACGCCCCCTTATAACAATTTTTCCTGTTTTATTTTATTGAATAACAGTTGTCAAATTAAATCAATTGAAGCCATACCTAAATTCTTAAATTATCTTTAATATTTTTTTTTTAAATGTTTCGTTCTTAATTATTTGTCCAGCCTCCGAGCTACTGCGATGTTACCAATATTTAATTGTCAACGAATTAACTGGTAAATTAAATATTATTTCCTGTTTTTATTACAGATTTTGTTAGCCTTGTAAACGTTGAAACTAATGGTATATTCATTATTTTCCAGGAAGGAGTGAAATCTTTGTTATGAACATTTTAATTTCAATATGAGGTCTACATATAAATCGTTCTTAATTATATGACCACCACTGTATCTAATTACAAAAAATAATAGTATATATCTGTTGTCTTGTACATACAAGCTATGCTTAGTCTACCAGGTGGTGCTGTGTGATGAGGTCCCAGTATTAAATACCTAATATTTACTGCCGCACTTAATATAGCTATTACATTTTTTATTATCGTAATACACACTTTACCATAAATGTAGTTTGAGTCGTAGAATGATATGACTCGTTTAGTGGTCGCTTGGCTTTATTCTGCAGTGAATCCAATAATATTGTACCAGGAAATAACCGCTCGTTGTAATCATTCTCATTTATTTGTTGTGTATGGTTGATTAAAATGAAGAAACAAAGTAACTGAATATAATCCGTTATTTGTCACGGGACGTTCTTGTAGATGGATGGTTTCAATTTCCCAAAATCACCATCTCGTTATAGATTTTTTTTTACCTTTTAAACATCAGTTCTTCGAGCGATGTGTCCCGCCCACTGCCACTTGAGGTTTGCTATCCTTCGGGCTATGTCAGTAACCTTCGTTCGCCTGCAGATTTCCTCATTTCTGATTCGATTTTCAGTTTAGTAATAACAGGTATGTAGTTTATGTTCCTTTTGCGAATATTACCTATTGAAATGTTAGTTTTTTTTTTATTTATTTATTTTCTAATTTAAAAACATTGTAACTACTTGACAGTGCTACATAAACCTTTTTAGGTTTATTAATTGAAATAAAAAAAAAAATAGTTGAAATTGCCACTAATTTAGTTTCCGTTCGCACGTTACAGTGATGTTCGCTCGCAACATTCACGGCAGAGAAGTGATGGTATTCAAAGATTATACGTTTTATCGCAAAAAGAGATTCGTCACAACCGACTACTGGCACTGCAACGTCACCGGCTGTCGGTCCAGTATCGTCACGTCCAAGTTTAACAGGATTATAAGGGGTATTATTGACCACAATCATCGGCGGCCATCTTTTGCAATCGATGACGGGGTGTACATAAAAAAACCGTAGTTTTTCCTATGATTCTAGCCGAAAGTCAGTGCTATGAGTGACCTGATCCAATTTTATTTTTTGACAAAAACATCGAATTTCCCAAAAATGGAATCCAACAGAAATGCATAGTAGGTACCTATTTATCTGTAGGATAATATGATAGGATTATTAAATTGAGATCAAAAATTGGGATTCAACGAAAAGAAATCATATTGAACATTCAAAAGAACAGAAGTTGCCGCTTTATCACTTCGTCTCGTATTCTTTGTTTTTTCCCTTTATCCAATTTTTCGTGTAAACATGGAAAATTATTTGTACGTAGATAAGTCTGTAACTTGTGTTGTGTGTATTTAAGTAACGCTTATTGAGTTTATATTCAATTTAATTTGTATTTAAAATTGTTTTAGAAGAGCTTAGCGTTCTTACGAGTAGGTTAGATAGTCTATTGCATTCTGCCGTTATAGATCGTAATGTGTACGTTTTTATAATAATATGACATGAATCGAATATCTTTTGTTTATAGTTACATGGGTTAAAAACGAGCGCGGCAAGACCATCTTGATCGTCGACGGCTACACGTTCTACTGTCAACAGCAGAGCCAGATGTCGGCTCACTGGAAATGCACTTTCTACCCTAAATGCAAGTCACGTGCACTGGTCGTCAACGACAACGAAATCTTGAATTTTATTGTCGATCACAAGCATCCGCCGCCGAGGTTTAAAATAATCGACGGGAAGCTGATAAGATTTTAAACATTCTTCGCTTTTTTGATTTTGCTTTCTAATGGCAACTTGCCAGTATTGTCTTTATAATATGGATGTCCAATTATAATGTATACATATGTACCTACACCTAGTACGTTCGATTGTTTTGAAATTTTATCTCGAATAGGTATGAATTAGATTCGATAACTTTGCACTCTGTAAATCGCTTGAATAAATGCATAGGAATTAGATTCTACTGTTTTTTCACATGTTATTTTGGTATGGGAAAATATTGGTAACTTGCATTACGTCACGGAGCGTGACGCGTTCGGACCCTACAATGAACCAAATTAGTAAATAAAATGTAGCAACCGGATGTGTTTTCATTTTTAAAATATCAAGATTGTTTTCTAGATAAATACCGAACTGAATAGGCTATTTGACTAATTTTTTTTTAAGTCCGTCGTGTAGATTAATAAAAAATATTGGACACGTATTTTTTCTTTTTTTACGTAATCAAAAAATAACGGCGATACATTGAGTTGAAATTTCGCGTGACGTCACTAACCAGTGGAGTTTGTATGGCTACTTGTAGCGGTAAGTGACGTCACGGGCCCCCACCTTAAACTTTAATGCGCTTTATCTCTGTGTATTTTCATTTATTTGAAAAATAAAAAAAATACGTCTCTAATGATTTTTAATCTTCTAACTGACGGACTAATTAGAATTTTAATTTTCAAAAGTCGTCAACATCCCTAAAACTTAATTTACTTCAACTTAAATAAAGCTTTGTATCGGATTCAAGTTTGGTTACTTTCCTTATTTACAGTGAGGTGGGTTACGAATGAGCGCGGCAAGCAAGTCTTGGTCATTAACGGATACACATTTTGTTATGATAATCAGGGTCGTAACACGTCCTACTGGAGATGCACTTACACCAAATGCAAATCTCGTGCCACAGTCGTAGACGTAACGAGAGAGATTGTAAAGCTCACTATTGAACATGCACATTCACCACCAAATTACACTATTCACAACGGAGTGCTTATAAAGTTGTAGTTTTCATAACCAAAAATGAACCGACTTCAAATCTAATTATTGTATTTCACGTATCAAAGAAAGTCAGTCCAAATTTCCCCAAAGCATCCAAACTAATGCAGTAACTGATAGCTACGTACGTTGTTTTTAATTACGATTTATTAGAATTTAAAGTTTTTGTTATTCTTGGTGCATAGATAGATGCATTTGTATAAAAAACAGTTGTGTAAATTGAGCAAATAAAGTTTATTCTATTCTATACATAGAGTGATATTGTTATGTGACTATTAAGATGGCACTTTACCCGTAAAATAAAAAGAGAAACATCGTAATCGGTGCAGGGATGACGGTAATCTATAGGTACAATAATAAAAATGAATCCCTGTTTCCCTAGATCACGGTATCACGCGTGAACGGCTGGACCAATTTCGCTATTTTAGAAAAAAATAGTTCCTGCGGGAATTCCGAAACTCACGCGGGTGAAACCGTAGGGCACAGCTAGTATACATATAAATGTATATAATAAATGATTAGGTAAATTTTAATTCATACAATATATCGTCGTGCGTTACTCTTATTCTGCTCAAAACAAATCTATTAATCTGTACCCTATTTCCCCACATATGTAGGTATGCTGAATCGATACTTATATTTTACTGGTAAATCCTTTCAAGCACCACCAAGCACACTTTCTGAACATCTTGAAGGTTGACTGGTAGAGAATGCCACTGTGGCATTAAGTCCGCCTTTTGTACGCGTAAATAAATAAATAAAATTCAATAATAATAATGTAATGTCATCAAGCTAATGGGCCGTCGCGACCGCCGGAGGTTTCCGACGGGAGACCCTTAGCTGCAGGAGCAGTTTGGTTTTGTGTTTTACTTGAGTAGAATAATTTGCCCTTTGATCTTTGATTGATGATTATTACTTACTAGCTGTGCTCCGCGGTTTCACTCGCGGTAATTTCGGAGTTCCCGCGGGAATTCCGTGATAAAAAGTACCCTATGTCCTTCTCTGTACCCCAGACAACGTGCATGCCAAATTTCATCCAAATCCGTTCAGCCGTTTTTGCGTGATTGAGTATCAAACATCCAAACATCCACACTTTCACATTTGTAAATTAGTAGAATTAGGATATATTTTTGAAGGCGTAATGGGAATTTAGAACGTTACCATATTATTACTCATATTATTTGTAATAAACAAAATAAAAATAAAAACCATTAGATTCAATTATTGTATTTTACCCGATAATTATTTATTTTCTCGTCGGAAAAGTTCATAAAGTCAATCATGCACTTTTTAGTTATATGGATTAAGAATACACTCGGTAAGCAAGTCTTAATCATAAACGGGTACACTTTTGTTTGTGATAGACGAAATCGCAAGACAGCTAACTGGAAGTGTACTTATACCAAATGCAAGTCCCGTGCTACAGTCATAGATAAAACGAGGGAGTTTCTGAAACTAACCGTCGACCACCCTCATCCACCACCAGAGTTCGCTATCCATAACGGAACATTTGTAAAGATATAAGTTGTTTTTATAAAGAAACTTTAAAAACCGATTACAAATTAATCATTTCACCATCCGTCCTAAGAAAACTGTTGCATGAGTTGCTGTTGCGAGTAATATTCTTTTTTTTTTGTTGAGGAATCCCGCTCTATATTCCCGATGGTGATGTGAAGACCTTGTGACATATTGTGTTGGATCTCGATGTTACACTCTCTTTAAAATTTAATAGACTCATCGGAACCAGTGCAGATGTGAATAATGGAATATAAAGTTGGTATCAAAAAATACCTAACTTGCTGGATCATTCTTTATTTGGTAGGCCTTTTGCACATTAGGTATAAGAAATTTTCTTCTAAGACAAAATGCGCTAGTACCTATGGGCGTGTCTTATCAGACACAAGAAAAAAATTCTTGCAATTTGTATGGTCTCGTATAACAATCAAAGCGACTAGATGTCTTATAAGATCAAGGTGTGTCATTGTAGCTTCCAAACGGCTGAGCCGATTTTGATTTAGTATGTTTCGTTTGAAAGATGACTGAATCGAAAGTGTGTTTGTCACTGTTTAGCTATGAAAGAAGAAATATTGATACAAGAAAGTTTGTTCTGTCGTTTAAAGATTATCATACTTTTCTAGTTGAATATCATAGGTACTACCAGCTTGCGCAGGTCTGATCGAATTGTTCGGTGTTCTGTTACTTCAACGATAGTAGAAGAACATATTACTTAGAACTGTCTAGGGTTTTATAAGGTTTTAATTTATGGTTATTTTCACAGTAACATGGACTAAAAGTAGCCGCGGCAAGCCTCTCTTGGTCATCGACGGCTACACGTTCTACTGTCAGGTGTTGAGCAAAATGACGTCCAACTGGAAATGCACTGCCTACCCCAAATGCAAATCCCGGGTGTTGGCCACTGTCGATAACAAAATCTTGAAATTGAAAATCGACCATCCGCATCCACCGCCGCAATTCAAAATAATGAATGGACGAAGGTTGATAAGATTTTGAAGAGTCGACACTTTTTTGTTAAAACAATACCGATTCTATATTTCACGCTCCAAAACGATTAACACTCGATAAATGAGTACGGGACTCGGGAATTGAATTGAACGTTAATTTCTTAATTTCATAAATAATAATAATAATCCACTTCTGTTATTTATAATAATGAAGCACTACGAGTTGGTAACGCTGGCTTCTGAAACACAGGTTTATACTACATCAGAAGCCAGCAGCTCTTTGTATTAGAAATAAGTAGTTTTCAATAAAATTCATTCATTCATTCATTCATTCACTTCACAACCCACAGATCTACTTGATCCCACACTAAGCTATGAGCTTGTCTCGTGGAATTTGGAAACCAAGCAAACGTATATACTACATAAATTATTACATATATATTATATATAGATATACATATATAGATATACATATATACACACGCCCAGACTGGAAAATAGAACCCTGTGTTCATCACACAAAGTTCACCCCCACCGGAAATCGAACCCGGAACCTCTTGATTAGCGGGTAGGCATGGTGACCAACTGCGCCAATCGGGTCGTCGAAATAAAAAAATATTTACAAAATCTAAAGCTAACTGTAGCGGGACTACCCAGGCTTCGTGGTCGCCACTCAACAAGATATAAGAATATAAGATCATATTATTATTATTCTGTCAATAAATCAGTATGCGTTATTTCGTTTTTTTTTGTATACAAAATTTGACGTGGTGGTTTTTTGTGTGCATTAATTAATTTAATTACGATGATTGATGATATTGTGTCAAGTCAAGATAACTACAGTGTCCGTCAAGAGTTCCGAGAAAGACTCATACACTAAATTATATATTATAATTATAAAAATTTATATATAATAATTATAATAATTAATTTATAGTAATTAAATAAATTATGATTATATATTATACTACAATTTCTATACTAATAATTTTCTATAATACTATAATTTCTATACTAAGACCATTAATTGGTCCATGACTAAGACTATAATTTCGACCATAGTAAAAATACACACACCGGCAGAATTAGCGGAACATAAAAAGTCAGAGCATAGAAATAATAACGCATAAATGTATAAGTAACAACTAATACACATCTTTTAACATCGACTTTAAGAAGGTTTTAGTTGAATTTTATTAAAAATAATCAAAATAAAAATTATTATTATTTGTTTTAACATAATTATATACGTTATTATTTCGATACTCTGCCTTTTTATGTTCCGCTAATTCTGCCGGTGTGTTTATTTGTAGTAAAAAGAAGGAGAAAATTCGATCTATTTCGGGTCCACCCATAACCTTCTTAATGTTTTAAGGCACTACATTTTTATAGAATTGAGGTTAATTAAGCTTTTAAAATTTTTTCTTCTATTTAAAGCAATGAGACCATATTTTTTTTAACTAGCAGCTGTCATCCGCATTAATTTCAGAGTTCCCATGGAAATTCCGGGTTACAATATAGCCTTTTTTACTCAGGGATAATGTAGCACTGTAATAGTGAAAGAATTGTTGAAATCGGTCCAGTAGTTAAATATACCTACCAGTAATTTTTTACAGTTTAAAAATTAATTAGTTTAACGCCTTAGGTATACTAAATAAAAGAGCTCTGATTTGATCGATGTCCAATTACTTATCCCTGTTTTCAGCTATGTGGGTTACGAATTCGCGGGGCAAGCAAGTGTTGGTGATCGAAGGTTATACGTTCTTCTGCAAACAGCAGAATCTATCCACCGCGAACTGGAGGTGTACGTTTTACCCTAAATGTAAAGCGCGCGTCTCGCTTGTATCACAAAGCAGCGAAATCATAAAACTGTTCATCGAGCACTCGCACCTGCCGCCGAAGTTCAAGATAATCGACGGGAAGTTGATAAAGTTCTAAACATTGTGCACTTTTTTATTTTGTGCTGTTCACCCAGCACTAATTGATGTAGTGGATAACGAATCTGACTGCCGAACCAGCCCCCTTAGCTAAGTTGGCAGTCTGCAATCGTTATCGCTATCGAAGACTAAGGAACGTATCGTCATGGCACTCGGTCACAAAATTTTAACTTTTGGTTGCGGGGCTGACTTAAGTATATTCTGCGCCGGAGTGGTCAGCCTGCGGCCCTGCTCTTGTCAACAAAAAAATGCAATGAAATGTTAATGTTTTATTTATTTATTTCTCAAAATTCTGTTATCATTTTGCTTCAAGTGCGGCGGCTATAACAAATGGCGCACCACTATTTGGTGTCTGGTGATTTTGCCGCGGGCGTGTTGAACAACATTGGTATTGACTAGCGCACGACTTACGCACGCGCCCCCTATGACTCTGCGTGCGGGTGCAGCCGCTCTTCTTGAAACCTCGGGTAAAGACTGCCCCGTTTGTTTGGTCGATTTTTTGTGACCAAGTAACATGATGATACTTTCCTGTTTAGATTTATAGACTATGAACTTGGCTAAAAGTGTTTACCCTGAGTCTGGGCGTTTAATTATACCTATATTATAAGTTTGTATATACACAAAAAAGTAAATATTATGTCAGTTGTCTAGTCTCCATAGTAAAAGCTCTGCTTAGTTAGCGACCAAGCGCTGTTTGATAATGTCCAATGTGTTATTATTATTATTTCTAAATATATAATCGAGTTCTGAACAATGTACTTCATTGGAGCTGTTTACACCACCTTCACAACTCCGCTCTCATTTATGACGTGACGTGTGTGTGACCACGTGACATTTGAAAACATGTTTTACAAGACTATCACAAAATGTAACGAACGAATGTAAGCTTTACGTTAAATGATGTATGATATAGATGTTTAGATATAGATGTATATTGTATACTATGTATATATATGGATATATAGATTGTTCACGTATTTCGATAGCGTAATAATCTTCTGCTATTTTATGTCAAACAAATTATATTTTATTGTGAATTTGGTAAATATATAATTAAAAAAATTATTATTATTATAGGAGGGTTAAGGGTTTCTGAGAGTGCAAATTATACTACTCATTGGCTGACAGATCAATGAGCACTTTCTGTGGGAGTGACCCCTTTAGTATGTTTTACAAGAAAGTGAAGGCTGTGTGTAACATATTAGGTAGAAAATATAATAACATTAACATTGTCCCTTTAATCGCATTGCAGAAAAAGAAAGCCTATTAGACGCTTTTATACGAGTGTATTGTTTATATAGTTATTATATTCAAATTCAAGAGGATCGTTGCTTTTTTTTAACCGACTTCCAAAAAGGAGGAGGTTCTATGTTCGATTGTATGTATGTTTTTTTTTATGTATGTTCACCGATTACTCGAAGACGGTTGGACCGATTTGGAAAATTCGTTTTTTGTTTGAAAGGGTATACTCCCAATTAGGTCCCATTGCCACCAAGTCGGGATCTGATGATGGGATCTTAGAGAAATCGAGGGAACTCTTCAAAAATTACAGGCACACCTATAGCGATTTTTAGATTTTTTATAGTAAATCGTTTATTTGCTTTCGGAAATTAAAATTTGAGGAAGTGGAACTGATGATGAAGGCCACAGATGGTCTAACTACTAAATGGACATAGATAAGCAATAGTGTGTTAACCCACACTGGAGAAATTTTGAGTAAATAGTGTTTTAAAAGTAGGAGCGCCATTTTGTATCAACATTTTTTATGTTCAATATTTAGTTGCATATTTAAGCAATGTAATAAGGGAAACACATAATTAAAAAACTCTCAATAAATCGTTCTGAATCAATAACTTCATTTTGTGGGTTAACATGTTATTGCTTATCTGCGTCCAAATAATAGGTATTTCACAGATTCCGATTCGTTAACTTTAATATGGTTTCTAAACAATTTATGCTCGTCACAATGTATATGGTGAAGTGGAACTGATGATGATGAACCAGGAGAACTTCTCAACAATTAACGTCCCTGCGTCGGGAAAAGCAATATTTTGTAAAAGGTGATGAGCAGTTGACATTAGGCTATTGTAACTTAGAGAAATTACAAACTAAGTCACTTAAAAGCGAGAAATAAAAAAATTTTTACAAAAAAATTAAAACCGACTTCCAAAAACACAAAACTAAAAATCTAAAAATAAAAAGCTGAAAATAACAACATACCGATTTAATCCAAAAGACAAAAACACACGTAATATTATTATTGGTTTGTGCTACCACTAATCGGTATGAAGTCGGTGACAAGCCAAATATGGAGGGGGTAGATGGGCTAAGTCGACTCCCGCCACCAGCTTTTTGTGAACAGGACAACCCAAGTGTGCAGACACCAGCGGGCTTGTCACCGAATTTAAACCGATTAGTGGTAGCACAAACTAATAATAATATTACGTGTGTTTTTGTCTTTTGGATTAAATCGGTATGTTGTTATTTTTAGCTTTTATTTTTAGATTTTTAGTTTTGTGTTTTTGGAAGTCAGTTTTTTTAAAAGCTTAATTTAACTTTCAAGTTGCAATGTATGTATGTAACTATGTTTTTAGGGTGAAATTTTGCAATTTAATTTTGAAGCAGATATCTTAAACCGATTGAGCTGAAATTTTGTATATACCTACACGTTTAGTTTGCATGACAATGAATGGGTTATTCTTTTTAGCGCATGTGGATAAAAGCTTGTCTTATATAAAAAAGTTTTTTCTATTGACACTTATTTGGTTTTGTTTTTGGTCCAATGGCGTGTAATTTTTATTAGGAAAGTTTTCCATGATTCTTCACGTTCACTGAACTTACTGAACTATATATTAATTATTTTTTCAGTATCTTGGGTTGAGAATTCTCGCGGCAAACAAATTATGATCGTCAACGGATACACGTTTTTTCCTAAGAAACGGAACAGAAACTCCGTGAACTGGAGATGTACCACGTATGGTCCGTGTCTTGCCCGGGTCACGACTATCCTCGATATGAGGCAAATTGTAAATTGTATGCTGGAACACTCACATCCACCTCCGAATATTCAAATCAGAGACGGATATCTTATAAAAAAAAAAAAGGATATGAGCACACAAGGCGTCTCAACTACAGATGGGCAATCAACTGTGCTTGGTTTAAACACCATCGCCCAGTTTTCTGAGTGTTTATAGGTGTTTATGGGTGGTTACGGGTGTATACCGGTGTTTATCGGGTTTTAATACTTTTTCTATGACCACAGAGTTAGTCTCTCTAAAGCATTACCGATGATACATAGTGACATTTTTTTTATTTATAAAGATTGTTACCATTAATAAAATCTATCATTGTTTTTATTATAAGTATAATTTGTTACAGTGTTAAATTGTTATGGTTTATTTACTAGCTGTTCCCCGTGGTTTCACCCGCGATAAGTTTGGAGGTCCTGCGAGACTTCCGGGATAAAAAGTACCCTATGTCCTTCTCTGTATCCCTGACAACGTGTATGCAAAATTTCGTGATGATCGGTGGAGCTGTTAGGCCGTGAAAGCGTAACAGACAGACAGACAGACAAAGTTACTTTCGCATTTATAATATTAGTAGGGATTAAAATTATTTATTTTGTTGCGGAAAGGAGGTTCTCACTATGATAAACTATGATTTTTTTTTTTAACTTGTAAATAAAGATTTTGCTTTTTTTTAAATTCGTGTAGGTATTTCATGGTAAGTGAACAATGAAAATGTTACAGAATAGTTTTTTACTTTATTTTTATTATTAGACTAAATTTTGCTCACAACTCCACTCGGTTGGTGTTTAAACGCTTATTACACTTTTCAATTTGTAGACACCAACCTAGGAAATCGGAAGGTGTAATCGAAGTGAGAGCAATAGGCTAGTTTCCTGGGTAAAAAAATCGAAATTCTATTTAGTCCGTCAGTTAGATAATAAAAAAATAAAAGACACGTATTTTTTAATAATAATAATAATAATAATAATAATAATCATTTATTTGCATAAGACATTGTTCTAAAAGATGGGTACATTGTTAATTTCGATTAAGTTCTAATGTCTAGTCATTGGGTGACATGCAAAATATATTAAATTCAATCAATTCATCACAATAATTAAATGTCAAAACGAATGTAATTTCAAAATGTTAATGTCAATGAAGAAATTAATAAACACAAATTAATAGTCAACTTTTCTGTCCAGGAAGTCTTGCACACTATAGTAAACTTGAGATTGCAACCATTGCTTTAGTTTTTTAGAAAATTTAGCAGTCGTTAATGCTATAATTTCTTTTGGTATATTGTTATAAATTTTTATACACATAGCATAACAGTTTTTATTATACAGTGTAGTCTTTATTGTATTTCGATCCGGTACTAGTCGGTTGCAGTTTCTCCTATTTCTTGGATAAATGTCAGATGCCTTTTTGAAAAGGTTCATGTGGGTTCTGACAAACATTGCAATTTCATATACATACATGCAGGGTAATGTTAGTATTTTTAACTCTTTAAACAAAGGCTTGCATGTTTCATAAAATTTACACCCGTAGATAGCCCGTATACATTTTTTTTGAGTAATAAAAGCTCTGTTAATGTCCACACTATTACCCCACAGTATCAAGCCATATCTCAGGACTGAAGCCACATATCCATAATATGCTGTCAGTGCTGTTTGCCGTGAGACTGTTCTACCGAGTCTTCTTAAGACATATATGAACCTATTAATTTTATTGCAAACTTTAGCAACATGTGCCTTCCAATTGCAATCCTTATCAACTACTAAACCAAGGAAAGTATTTTCGTCACATTCTTTTATTTCTATGTCATTGTACAGTATGTCAATTTTTTTATGCCTTTGATTTCTTCTATTAAATTGTATGTATGTAGTTTTGGTCAAGTTAACTTGCAAATTATTATTAGATAACCAGGATACAATTTTTCCAATAGTATCATTAACCTCTTTTTCTAAGATCGCAATATCTCTGTTTGCTTTTTAAAAATAATGGAAATATGCATAGATAAAGCGCATTAAAGTTTAGGGTGGGGGACTCGTGATGTCACAGCTCGCTATAACGTGCGAACAAACTGTAGCGAGGCGTGACGTCATGTGAAATTTCGACTTGATATATCTCCGTTATTTTTTGGTTACATAAAAAATAAAAAAATACATGTCCAATATTTTTTAATAATTTACAATTATTTTTACGGACTAAAAAAAAAATTAGGAAACTAGCCTATTGGTTCAGATTTAGGATCAATGAGTGAGAGAGAGAACGAGTGATAACATAACTAGGTACATTAAAATATACTCTAATCTCTAGAGTATTCGATTAAGGGTACAATTTAGTGAAGATGTGATCACTCGCTCTCACACACTGACCCTCAATTGTATCCGATTTAGATTCCCTAAATTGGAAGTAGTGTAATAAGCCCATAAAGAGTGTGCTGGCGTCACTGTCGAGCTCGTTTCCATTTTGCGTTTAAGTTTTGTCACTCACGTAATAATTCGGCATTTCGATGACGATTCATCGGATAGTGATAGAATAAACACATCTATTTATTTGATGTAAGTTTTATAGTAATATTGTAATTTCTTCTCGTATGCGACGGGTTATATTGCAGAAAGAGATGGCTGACTGGGCGATAGAGGGAGCGGGAGGAGAGTAGACATCCTCGAACAAAGCTACACAAAGGAAAACCACGCTTAGGCGTAGGCCACATATAAATGGCGTCGGGCGCAGACATGGCACGGGCGGCTTCCTATTCCATTCAAATTTCATGGAAACAAAGCACAATTTAGGACACGCAGTATGTTGTTGCTCGGACGTGGTTATGACGCGCCATTTCCGAGCAACGACGTACCTACCTGTCCTAAATTGTGCTTTATTTCCAAGCATTCCAAGCACGCTTTCGTTTTTGTGCTCATAGTAAAACAGTATGAGCTTTAAACTGGTTCTAAGCCTCGCAGACAATCTTTCCCTACGGCGTTGCAGCGAAAGTTTTGGCTTTGCCCATGTAAAAAAAAATGGTTCTAATATTACAATATTTACAGTATTTTGGATGAAGGGCCGGAGCGGAAAGGCGAACTTGGTGTTTAGTGGCTACCGGTACTACATGAACAAACAGAATCGGCACACAACGAGCTGGCGGTGCACCTCCAAGAAATGTCGGGCCGGCGTGACGATGATGTCTGATACAAAGAAAATTATAAAACTACTCAACGAACACTCACACGAACCACCGTTATCCTTAATGTTATAAATGTGAATGTTTGGTTGTTTGTTTTTATACTTTAGTGAATGTAAATATTTTTTTTACAAATTGCTAAAATTAAACTAAGCAAATAATTTATGCCCAAAGGCGGACTTATCCCGCGAGGGGATTTCTTCTAGTCAATCTTCGTTTGTTGGTGACGCTTTCACGCTTTAGCTACTCAAACGATAAGCATGAAATTTTGCGCATGCGTTGTCCTGAGTCTGTGCCCAGGGTCTACGCAGGACATACCAGTACATTAAAAAAAATTACGAGTAGTTATAATTCTTACTATTATAAATGCGAAAGTGAGAGTGTTTGTTTGTTACGCTTTCACGCCCTAACGGCTCGATCGATCATCATGAAATTTTGCGTACGCGTTGTCAGCGGTACAGAAAATACGGGAATTCCAAAATTTTCCCAAATTCACGCGAATGAATCCCCGGGGAACAGCTAGTCGTACTAATATTATAAATGTGAAAGTGTGGATGAGATGTGAGATTCACCCGCATGAATTTGGGAATTCCCACAGGAACTCCTAACTTTTCTTTCATAAGAACCTTCTCCTTACAATAACAAACTCAACAAAAAAGAATTAGCGAAATTGGTCTAGCCGTTCATGCGTGATGCCGTGACCAATTGGAAATAGGGATTCACTTTTATAACTGTAAACTAATATCTATATATTTTAGGTTACAGTTTTATTATTTTTTTTGTCCGTTCCGACTAGCTGTGCCCCACGGTTTCACCCGCGTGAGTTTCGTAATTCCCCCAGGAACTATTTTTTTCTAAAATAAAAGTGTAACATCAGCTATCAGCCAGTGAAATTCCCGTTAAAATCGGTCCAGCCGTTTCATAGATTAGCTGGAACAAACAGACAGAGAAAAATTAAAAAAAATGATTTTTTTATGTACGTACCGTACCTATATACTTTCATATGCATTTAGTGAAAAGCTGATAATTTGGAATTACAAAGACACTTCAATTTTATACAAATGTATATGTAATGTGTATGAATAGAGTATAGATAGATAGATGTATAGATATATATTTTTGGTTGTTAGCCGAGTGATTTCAAGTTGATACGTTTTGAATATTTTTTCAGTTTTTCTTTCCTTTCCAGTTGAATGGGTTATGAGTCAGCGTGGGAAGAAGAATTTGATCTATGACGGCTACACGTTCTGCTTCCATAGGCAGTACCAGCACACCCACGGCTGGAAGTGCACATACACCAAATGCAAAGCTTACATACGTACGCTCTCTGACAATAATAAAATAATCCATCTCTCACTTGGACATTTACACAAACGACCGCACTATAAAATGCACAACGGCGTGTTATTGAAATTGTAACTATTGCTCATAAAAAATGTTTCCCAGAATACTTACGAGTATATGACGACCGGGTCGGCGAAGTGGTCAATAGGTTTTGCTCGGTGGAGGTGGACTTTGTGCGATGAACATTGGGTTCCAATTTCCAGGCTGGGCATATATATATGGCTACTAGCTGTGCCCCGCGGTTTCACGGGATATTTTAACGGGATGTATCCCGGGATAAAAAGTACCCTATGTCCTTCTCTGTACCCCTGACAACGTGCATGCTAAATCTCATCCAAATCCGTTCAGCCGTTTTTGCTTGATTGAGTAACAAACATTCAAACATCCACACTTTCACATTTATAATATTATTTTATTTATTTTATTTTATTTATTAGGTTTGCCAACAGGTACAATACTATACAATAGGTAAAAATTTATATCATACTTAACTCACTTACTTATGAATATAAAATAAATAATAAAACTATATATACCACGTTCGCTTGATACACGATACGACACGAGCTTTTAGATTAGTATTAGTGTAGGATCAAGTAGATTTGTATGTTGTATGAAGTGTTATTCTTATTACATATTTTAGCTGTGGAAAGAAGGAACATGCAACACGCATTTCGCGCTATAGAAATGATCCAACGAAAATGGTACTTTTGTTGCTATCATTTTTCAATCGTATTTCAGTTTCAATCAGAAAAATAGCGATTTTGTGATTAATTAATCATGTTTAGAAAACTTTTGATTGATTGCTAGATATTGTCAAAATGTGCATATTGTAATCGTAAAACCGCTATGTTTTTGATTGCAATCGGAAAATGATAGAAACAAAAGTTACATAATAGCAAAATTTGAAATTTGACCTTATTGCATTGAACTATGTTTTTTGTCTTTTAAGTATTTGGGTCAAACCGAAACGGGCATTTCGCATCAAGTGCAATTTTCATGATTCTCTCCGTTTACAGCTTTTAAAAACATGTTATTAAAACTACAAAAAAAAATGGTAAAAATTGTTTTATTTTTATATTATCCTAGATATTAAATGTCTCGAATAATGCCTTGTTTACTTATTTACTAGGTACCTACCTCTTTATTTATAACCGCTATAATAGTAAAATTGTTAAGGTTAAGAAAACTACCCTCTTTATTATTCTACCCTACATTACTAACATAAAATTTTCTTAATGTTCACAGTGATATGGGTGCAGAATCAACGCGGGAAGAAAACTTTGATATACCACGGCTACACTTTCTACTGCCACCGACAGAATCGGAATACTGCCAACTGGAGATGCACCTCGCCCAAGTGCAGGGCGTGCCTGACGATGATCACCGAAACCAGCCAAGTTCTGAGACTCTTTCTGGAACACTGCCACGGACCACCGACTCATACCATTCGCGATGGAGTGCTCATTAAATTGTAATGATTTTGTGTGGCAAATTTTTTTCAGCATGTAAGTATACTTTTACTTTCCAACACGGTTTGGTCACGATGATTTTGTAAAAAAAAAACATAACATCACATAACATATAACTCAGCTTTAGATTAACACAGGTGAGCTTGGTGTCTGTTTTTTTTTTGTACATAAACCAAAAAATAAAGGGGGTAAAAAGTTTTCATGGCGTAATATTTCAAACCCTTTTTCAACCTGAGTTAATCTAAAGTTCTACCAAAAATATTCACTAAACATTATACACAACTAACCTTTAAATATCACAAAAACTGTGTCACTCTGTACCACTTTGTTAGGTAAACTCAACTCTGCAGTTGTACAAAGAATCGTCCGATTCATAAATTTTTTATCTTATTTGTTATTTCTTTTTTCCAATTGTAGAGTCGGCCCTATATTAAGCGTGGTACACAATGATTATTATATACATATGTATATTCGCACAACGGCTGGCGTTCAACATCTTAAAGCTCGTTCCACATTCACGCGAGAATCGTGCGTAAACGCGAGAAAACCACGTGAAACGGCGGAGAACATCGGCTCCACATTCACGTTCTCGTGGTTTTCTCGCGTTCTTGCAAGATTCTTGCGTGAATATGGAGCGGGCTTAAAACTAAATTTCATTTCGTTTTCTTCCGTTCACCAACACTACATTCATTTTCATTTTTAGATCTCTGAGTAAATTTTTGTACTGGTAATATCGATAATAGAAACAGTAGCATATTTTTTTTTTCAATTCATTGGAATACTTACTGACCGATCTCCCTTATTGGTGACTACCTTTAACGTTGCTAACCTGGACTTATCTTTTAAGGTGGCGTATACTACAAAAACACGATAGAGAAAGGTGTTTTGAAGCACATTTCCAAGCGGAAATAATTTAGCATGTAGTGTTTTCATTAGACTAGTATTTTATCTTTCAACACATATCGTGTAGCTTTGTTTGATTTTTTAATGCATTGGTGTTTGTGATTTGTGATTAACATTTAAAATCATTCCTAATTATTATTATAGTGTAATCTAGTGTAGTACCGGTTTTTTTTGACGGTAAATAAAATGTGTGTGCTTAACAAACTCGTACTTCTTCTATTCATATTCATCTGTCATTGCCTTTCATTTGGACCGCTTCTCAACATCATCTAAACAAGGTTGGGGCTTAACACTTTCTATGATATGTAAAGATCACCGAAAACTACTAACAATAAAATATTTATACTTATCCTATACTTATATAAGAAAAAAAGGAACGCATATAAGTCTCTTAAGACCATTTTTCTCAGCAATGCGCAGAGGTAACATATTAAAATTTATATCAAATACTCGTGTCTGCAATGCCTTGGGACTGTGAAAAAAATCCCACTTCTGAGTTAACGCAATCAAAAGGTATGTGGCATAAAAGGCCGTTTAAGCCGCATGTTTTGACACGCGCCAGGGGATTAAAACCTATAGGGTACTTCTCGTTGCCCTAAAATCATGAAATTTAGCGAGAAGCATTGTCTTATAAGTAAACGTCGTGACTATTATAGACGACACGTTTCACCAGGACTCTCCAGGCAGCCCCATTCTCCGCCTGACGCATGGATGCCTGGATGGTGCACTTCGTGACTTCCTTCACCATGTCAGTCCATCGGGCTGGCGATCTTCCACTACCCCAATTGTCCTCAACCTGCCCGACGACAATCATCTTTTCCAGGCTGTCTGGTTTCACTCTGGTCACGTGACCGAAGTATTGTAATTTGTAGGTAAGTAAATATAAAAATCCGAAAATAGTAATTTATTAGAAACATCACAAAAAATACGTTTTGGCGATTATTAATTTCTTTGCAGCTGGTAAACTGACCGCGACTTATATCTATGTATCGAGACAACAATTTTTGACGGCAAAATTAAGTTTGTGCTTCAATCCAGGTTACGACGAACTATTTACAAATACATACCCAACCAAAAAGTAACTATTCAGAACTTCAGAAGCCCCGGTGCTCGAGTCCGACTCGCACTTTACCGGTATTTTGATTATTTTCGCGATTATGCAACAGCAACTCCAGCAAGACCGGACAAAGTTAAGATGGAATTTCAGGCTACAGTATAAGTACATAAAAAAATTATCATTACAGTTTTCAGATGTTTTTTGTTATTTTTTGTGTATTTGATTTATGTATTAATATTGATAAGTATTGATACCTATGTTTTCAGGTGATCGAAAATTTTCCATTTACTTCTCTTTAGACGAAGATTAATAAGAACAATAAATCTTTTAAATTTCTCAATACTTACAACTTCTTAATGTATTTGTTAGTGTATTATTTTTTCTTTAAATACTTAATTAGAGTTAGGTAATATATAATGTTACTCCTTATAAACCCCTTCAGCATCAGTGCAAAAATCGCTTCTTGCAGTGAAAGCCTCCGCCATGAAGAATCTGACATTAAAAGTTTCGAAGTAATTGAGAGTTTCTTATTTTTAGCTTTGGAGGCTTGTGGTCTATCCCCGCGATGAGTAGCCGTACCGAAACTTTTGAAGATTAGTTCAGTATAATTGAAAATGCTTCGTTATCTATATACCTGTTAACCAGGCGTTTGATATTTTTCAGGACCGGTGTTCACAATGTCTCGATTTGGCAAGCCCGTTATTTTATACCAGAAGAATCGCTACAATCGCAATAATCGATGCAAAGGGCCAAAAGCCATGTGGTTCTGCAGCAAGAATTCTTCGGGGTGTCGCGCTTCAATCACCACTCTCGCGAATGAGATTATCAAAATAAACAACGTGCACACACACAAAACTCCGGAGCCGCGCATTACTTCCGACATCGACAGCTTGATTATTATTCGATCTGGAACTTAATATGTACATAGGTCACGTTGCATCAAAATAATGCAACTTTTAACATTTATTCTTATGTGGACAGAAATAACTTGCAGCCAATTAACTACAATATTACTGATACATTAACAATGATCTTAATAAGGAATGTAATTTTAAACGAGGAACATACACAAGCAACTAATCTAATCTATCTAATAATAAATCACGTGTCACGTTGTTTGTCCGCGATGGACTCCGAAACTACTGAACGGATTTTGATAAAATTTTGCAACCTTTATAATATTGTCCAACTTAAAAAAAAAGGAATTTTATCCTGGAATTCCCGCGGGAACTCCGGCACTAATGCGAGGAACAGCTAATCACCGTAAATTACTGTAAGGGGTACAAAGAAGGACGTAGAGTACCTACTTTTTTCCCGGAATTAACTCCGAAATTACCGCGGATGAAATCGCGGGGGACAGCTAGTCTTAATATATATCACGTGTCACGTTGTTTGTCCGCGATGGACTCCGAAACTACTGAATCGATCGTGATGAAATTTCGTCACTATGTTGTATTTGGCCTAACTTAAAAGATGGGATAGTTTTTATCCCGGAATTCCCGCGGGAACTCCGAAATCACCGCGGATGAAATCGCGCGGGACAGCTAGTAACGATACAATAAAAAATAACTGGTCAATCACAGATACTACCATTATAATAAAATAGTTGTGCCCCGCGGTTTCACCCGCGTAATTTCAGAGTTCCCGCGGGAATTCCGGGATAAAAAGTACCTTATGTGTAAATCTGATGTATAAGCTACATTATTGTAAAGTTTCATTTAAATCCATCCAGTACTTTTTGCGTGAAAGAGTAACAAACATCCATCCATACTCACAAACTTTCGCGTTTATAATATTAGTAGGATTGGTTTACGGAATGAATGAGCTTTACATGTGATTGATCGGCGCATAGCGGCAATACAAAGAGACGTTGGATGATCCTTTGGGTACGATCCGCGAGCGCGTCGATAATTTTATGTTTTTTTTTAAAGATAATTAGGTATATCAAAAATTTACGTTGTGTTTTTTTTAAAGATATTCAAGACGAGAATCTAATACTCCTTCGATAAGTTCCTCGTTTAACATTATCATTCTATCATTTTAAATAGTTCATTTATCATTCAAAATATTATGTAGTACAATGATACTATAAATGTTCCGTAAATTTATAAATGAGCAATTTTTTTTTTGATTCATGCAATTCATTAATTTCTTGTCCTTATTTAAAATATATTCATATTTTATTTCTGTATAATTTTAAGCGTGCGTTATATAAGTATAACCTATAATAATTGTAGCTTAAGACTATTAAGAGTTGTAACACTAGAAATAAAATAAACATAAATTAGTGAGGACTAGAAGAACTATAATATTTTTTTTCATATTGGTTCGATAAGTAACATTTGTTTGGTCCTAAAGTTAGATATTGATTGGTTTTTAATTAATTTTAAGTAAATATTGTTTAGTATTCTATAGAATACTAGTGTAGTGATATTGTAAAACCCTCAGGTTCGTAATTGTAAACACTATTAAAATTAGATAAGTCCTACGCTCTTAAGATACGTCACTACCATGGAAAAGGAAGGAGACATGAAAAAAGAGCGTATCAAGTTTAAGTAGCGTTTATAAATACGGACCAAAGTCATTTGTATGGGGCTTGATTTCCAACATGTGTATTTGATTTTTATTTTCAATATTATCATTGTATCTACCAAATACGTCACTATTTACTGTTTTATTGTATTCCAAGTAGGTATAGCATAGATGGCGTTTTGTTAAGATAGTTAAGTAACAAATAAATCTGCAATAAAATAAATGTGCTTTTATCTTTTACCCTTTAAAAAACACGCTTGAACCAAAAGGTGACCGTAGATAAGGTTGAAAAATGCTCGAACACTTTTTAGACATCACTAAATAGATAATATCACTGAATAGATTTTGCATTGCATTTATTTTTAAGTACAAAATATATAAGTACTTACTATTTAAATAATACGGATCATTATTCGTTGAAATCGAAAATGTGCTAGAGCAGTTTTCCATCTAATCTGCGCTTAGCTTAATGCGTCTTAGTTTCAAATTGTTTTCAGTTTTACGGACTGCGCGCGGCTACAAAGTTTTGGTAATGGGAGGCTACACGTACAATCGCGATAAAAATAATGCAAACACTACAAATTGGAGGTGTTCCACTACGAGAGCATGCAGAGCCCGAGTCACGACAACAAATGAAAATGATTGTGTCATAAGCTGCACATTAGAGCACACAATGCATCCGCCATCCAAGTTCGCCATAGTTAACGGAGTCCTATTTAGAAAATAAAAATAATTTTGTTATGAATTTATCGAAAAAACGATGTTTTCTATTTAATTGTGCACCCACTACCCGCTTCATATTTCTATCTACAACTCTCTATCACCTTAAGTTTGCCTTCAAAAGATTTCCTTGCCTTTTGTGTAATGTTTTTTCATATTATCATGTTAAATATTAAATTTTTATGACTATAATTTGATTTTGTGCAAAAAAAGAAAAATGATGAACATCTTAATATAAATTAAGCAAAGATATACTTATGTTAGATCGTAAGTAAGAAATGTTCAGAATTCTTTGCGCAATGTTAAAGTTAATTGAAATAAAATTATTTTTTAAACTTATATTATCACTGTTTATAGGTACGTCAGTCTACTCGATAATACCGAATACACGTGCGTCGAAGTGTCTTACAAATTACAATATAGTATTTTTATTACAATTTGCTGATATATTTCCATTTCAAGTACCTATGTTTGTATAGTCTGTCAATAAAATACATCTGATGTCTTTGTTTTGTTTTCTGTTTTCAGTATTCTGGGCTAGAAATTCGCGCGGTCACCATATCTTACTGGTCAATGGGTACACTTTTTGCTGTCACAATGTGAACCGAAACACTACCAACTGGAAGTGTACGACTTTCAACAAATGCCCAGCCCGAGTCACCACCATTACTGCGACGAGAGAAATCTCCAGCCACGTTTCCGAACACACGCATCCATTACCATCGTACATCATTCGTAATGGAGTACTCATGAGAATACGAGTATAAATTTTGATAGAACCTTGTTAAGAACACCCTTAATCGAGCCATCTATAATTTTTGTGATTTATTTATTTATTTATTCATTCATAAGTCCATAGACCACATCGTTAAAAATTTAATATTACAATTTTCATAGTACTAAATAAATTATTACATTATAAAATTTGTCATTATACCTACCAAAGATATTCAAATAGAATTTGGTTGACGTGAATTGCATAGTAAAAGTTTGTATTGTTCGTCTATTCTCTTATAATGTCTTTGATACCTACATTGATAAAACTTTATCTTAAGCATGTCAGGCAGGATTTCGGTGTCCAGGAGGGCTATGTATTATAAATGTATAAAATATGTGTTTGTTCAGAATCGAAAGCAGGATCGGTTATTTTACCTACTATTTGGTATAAATATTTTTGTCAATTATTATTATTTAAATCATATTTATTGTAAATATTATAGGAATACAAGCTACGCGTCATCAAAGCGTAGATTTACCTACAATTTGCAAAAAAGGTGGCGGCTAACAATACTTGTACGTATACTTCTAGGGAATGTTTAGGTTAGGATACTGATTTATCATTAATCCTTACATATTATAAAAAAAAAAACAAAGTCCTCCGCTGCGCTTGTATGTCTGTCTGCCTGTTTGCTCGCGATAAACTCAAAGATTACTGAACGGATTTTCGTGCGGTCTTCACCTGTAGATAGAGGGATTCATGAGGAAGGTTTATATCTATATTTTATCCTGGAGTTCCCGCGGGAACTCCAAAATTACCGCGGGTGAAACCGCGGGGGACAGCTAGTATGTTAATAATAGTTTGTGAAATAATAGTGTTTCATTGAATTTTTGCGGGCATCGAAGATGGCGGTACAGTCATTTTCTTTTGTCATAAAAAAATTAATAAAAGTGGATTTTGTTGTGTTTTATGGTGCTGTATTGGACAATAATTTTCACAGTGACAGTTTTTTGTGTGCTCAAGATGACATTTCGAGTTGATTTCTTCGGTATCCTCCAAGAGCTCCGAGAAAGTGCTTGTAGTCTATTCCATGGCCTACAAGTTCAAACCGTACAACGATGCTAAACGCTAATCTGTGCAGTTAACTAACTTATTTTACGTGGAACTGGCTAAATGCATTATATACGAAAGCCATTAAAAAGAAGAAAGAAAGAAAAGTGTTTCATCTTTTTTTCATTATTGGGGTTTCTATCGAGCCAAATATAATTAGATATAAAAGTCCCAATAAAAATATAAAAGTTTCAATAAAACTATAAAAGTTCCAATAAAAATAGAAGAACTTTTTCTTAGATCAAAAGAGATCAAATTCCAATTAAAACAATTTGGATTAATGTTTTGCAGTAAGTAATTAAATGGCGCTTTGTAGATAGATGGATTAACTTTAGTTAAGTAAAAAATAGAATTACTTTTCGTATTAGCTAGAGTCTAAATGCAGGCGCAGGACATGTGAACAAAGTTTGGGCACAAATCAAACCGTTTGATTAACTGGTAGACATGTTTTAGTCTATGGTAAATATTGACATTTATTGCAAAGAAAAATCATCTTAATGGACAACAGTGTTGTGTTTTTAATTATATATTTCTTTCATTTGATAAAAAAATTATCAAAAAAGCACACTCTACATATTTCCTGAGAATAGGTATTTATGTTTTATTTATGCTTACAAAACAGTACCACAAACTGCATGCGTCGCTTGAAAAGTCTATTCCGAACTCCCTAGAAAAGTAGCAGTATTAAACTTGTCAACAAAATATAGATACCAAAAAGTTAGGCCATTTTTGGTAGAATCTGTATATTTTTTTGGTTTCAAATATGTAGATATAAATAAAGATAGGTAGTTCATTAGACAGCTCTTTTCTATGTTGAATACAAGCTTAGGTATGAAAAAAAAATAATTAAAAGCCTTTACTGATACGAAATAATTAAGCACTAAGTACAAAGAAAATTGAGCAGTAGTCCCTGAGTTAGAACAGAAAGTTTATTTTAGAACAATAGGTATGAAACCTAGTTTACACTGCGCGCGTATCAGGGACTCAGACACTACCCTAAATAGGACTTGTTATTAACATCGTTTTCCATAACCGTTTTATAAGAATCATATTTATATAACAATTATATGCGTTAATTAATGGTAATAGCTTGTAAAGGGCGGCAATATGCCACGCGTTATGTTATCCTCCATAATTTTTACCTATTCAATTTTTATTTCTAAAATTCCTTTTCTATATTTGTGTTCGAAATCAAAAAATTTGAATATTGAATTTTTATTATATTTTTGTTTTTATATATGATTCTATCCTGAGGATTTATTATAAGCAAGACGCATCTAAATTATTGCTCCTTTTTATATTAGAAATTTGAAAATATATTCAGTTATCTCAACTGGCACCATCTTTAATTTATTAGATATACCTAACCACCTTTCAAGACCTAGTCATAAGGTTCACCGACGTGACTAGGTAAATTAATGCAGTCCTAGCACAGAAAAAATAATAATATGTACTAACAGTCTTGTTCAGTCGATCACAACAAAAAGACGTGTATACAGGCTGTTGTTTTGGTCAACAACGCCCGTCACAGAGGTGGTTGTACTAACGATACTGATGTCAAAAAAAATATAAAAAAAAATAATTATTTTTTCAAGGAAAATCCGAAAAAATTATTTATTTTGTTTATACAAGCGGGCGAGCCTACGCTACCGGTCGTTGACCGCGCGCGCGGCGCGCATCATATGGGATGCAATAGTACCTACGTACATAGTACCTACATACACCCCGCCTCGGTGGGAACGCGGGCGAATGCGGCGGGGCGGCCGGGCGGCGGGGGCCGGGGGGCGCGGCGATGTGCCACCCCCGCCCGCCGGCGCTAGCGCCAGTGCAGCGGCCAGGCGACAGCCAGTCTGCCTACCACAGCCGCGGCTATTGCGCGTGCGTTGTTTCTGTGCTAAAATGACTCGGTCGTTCGCAGGATTAACCAATAGTGAAATTTACGATTTATTGAGTATTTAGTAATAGCGAAGATGAAGCGAATAGTGTGGCCGAGTGGAGTGCGACGTTTTCAACTCGTCCAAGTGAAACTCGTTACACCATAAGGACTGTTGTTTTTAGTCTCAGGGAATGGGTAACATTCGCTACACCTCGTCACACAACAGGTAGAGGTCAATCTGGGCTCCCTGTTAATGTTCAAGATGCAGTCCTTGAATACCTACTTTCGTGCGCAGCCGCGCGCGAATACCTACCTGGGATGCTGGGCGAAGCTTTGGCATTGACCATTTAACATCGGAGTTTGGTGATCGTTGGATAGGAAGAGGTGGACCCATACCGTGGCCACCACGTTCACCCGATCTAACTCAATTGGACTTTTATTTGTGGGGTGACGTAAAGTGGTACGCATGACGAATACGACACATTAAAACAAGAGATACTGAACGCTTTAGAAGTGATTACGAAGAATGAAACTGTTTTATCGCGATTAAAAGACAATTTGCGATGTCGTGCTTCTGTGTGCATCGCGCAACGCGGTAGACACTGAACAGATAAACCGTTAACGTAAAATCAGTGTAAATAAAAAAAACTTTTAGAAGACTTCGTGTTATGTGTAATCAATAATTTGTAAATCACGTTTAATGATTGTAAATAAGTTCGTTCACCTTTTTAAATACGCCAAAGGTACTTAATAACAGCGCCATAGAACTTTAATGGATATTATTAATGGATAAAAATGTCATTTCTAATTAAATAATTTCTAAATTATTCAGTTCCTTTGCCGGTCCTAAGCCCAGTAAAGTATGGAGGGAAAGAGAGTCTAAAATGTTTTGTTTACTTACCGTGATCTAAATAGGTAAAACGTTTGTGCAAAAGTAGGTAGGTACCGGCGACGACGCGACGCGCGATGTAGCTGCTCGTAGCGCGTAGAATTTACGATGTCGTAGCTCTAGTCTACGCGCTAAGGCTTTACCAATTACCATTTAATGTAAACATTTTTAGATATCTTGTGCAGAGATTTTCTTTTAAATAATGTTCCGAATTATAAAAAATTTTTTTTTTTTATATTTTTTTTAGAACCCATATTAGTTATATTACTACCTCCGTTACGCGCGTTGCTGACCAAAACAACAGCCTGTATAGTGCAAATTCCTATTCTGCATTTTTATCACAGTAGTTTTTTTTATATTTTTTTTTTGGGTCCACAGTCTCCCTCGGAATCTTTAAAAATCGTAATCGCAAACAGATGTGGACATCAGCCATCTCCTTAAAGTTTCTAACGTGCGTTTTTTTTGTTCTATTGTCTATTACTTCGGTGTACCTATACTGTCACCATATTGGTATTTGTGCAGAAAACTTTCGTTTGAATCTCTCGTGTAATTTTTTGCGTGTGTTATTTTACTCTTAAACATTTTGACTCATATCAAAGTGTCTGTTGTACGGTAAATTTGTGGCACATATAAACTGTTCGGGCACCTATCACCGGAGCTGCGTCGCACTTAGGGCTGCAACTGGGCAAACGTTGACAGAAAACCCGGCCGTGCGCCGGGGTCCCCGCGCCAGTAGCGGAGGCGCTGTCCATCGCTAACTTGATAGGTGAGCTGCGCCTCTTTAGGCAGGAGTTTTGCAGCAAGATGATGGAGCTAGAGAGAAAGCTTGAGCGCATGGAGTCGTCGTTGACGTTCGTCAACTAAAAAAATTGCGAGCTGTCCACGCGAGTAGATGCCGTCGGGGCAAAAGTCGCCGGTGACGCTCTCTCTACGGACACACGGGCGCTCGAAGATACCTTCGAGAACCTCCAAAAAAACCTGAACGACAAGGAGCAAGACCTGCTGCTCGGTGATGTACAAATCAACAACACACATGAGCAGCAGGGCGAGATCGTCGAGCACCTAGTGGCGCTAATCAGTGCCAAACTAGGCGTCAGCGTCGACGAGCGCGACATAGTGTTCGCGGCGAGCGGCCGCGCTCCATCTCCGTGCGGCTGTGCCGGCGTGCCACACGCACCGAGCTGCTGCGCGCCGCACATGAGCCGCAGCGGTTCTACGTGAACGAGCGGCTCACCGAGCTAAACCGGCAGCTGTCTCGTGACGCCCGCGCTAGAGCTGGGCTCGCTGGGTGGAAGTTCGTGAGGACGCGGGACAGCAGGGCGTACGCCCGATGAGAGGAACACCAGCGATACCAGCGATAAAAGATATTTTTAATCTTAATATATATAAATCACGTGTCACGTTGTTTGTCCGCGATGGATTCCGAAACTACTGAACGGATTTTGATAAAATTTTGTAACCATTTATAATATGGTCCAACTTAAAAGATAGGATACTTTTATCCCGGAATTCCCGCGGGAACTCCGGAATTAATGCGAGGAACTGCTTATCACCGTAAACTACAGCACTTTTTTCCCGGAATTCCCGCGGGAACTCCGAAATTACCGCGGATGAAATCGTGGGGGGCAGCTAGTCTTAATATATATAAATCACGTGTCACGTTTGTCCACGATGGATTCCGAAACTCTGAATCGATCGTGATGAAATTTGGTCACTATGTTGTATTTGGACCAACTTAAAAGATAGGATAGTTTTTATCCCGGAATTCCCGTGGGAACTCTGGAATTACCGTGGATGAAATCGCGGGGGACAGCTATCTTAATATATATAAAACACGTGTCACGTTGTTTGCCCGCGATGGACTCTGAAACTACTGAACGAATTTTGATAAAATTTTGTAACCATTTATAATATGGTCCAACTTAAAAGATAGGATAGTTTTTATCCCGGAATTCCCGCGAGAACTCCGAAATTACCGCGTGAAATCGCGGGGGACAGCTAGTAATATATAAGATAGCGGTCTCTAATTTTACCATTAATTGTTTAATTGCTTTCACCATAAATTACATCTTTGTACGGTATTTACTGCTACACTGTTTCTTTATCTTAAATTATTATTTAATTTGCATAATTCTTTTAGTGTTAGCACTCTTGTTTGTGTGGTGTGTAAACTGTGCACTTAGCGTCTAATTCTCCTACCTACTTCGAAGGGTTAAAATTTCATTTATATTTCATGTATATTTGCGTACTTTAGACGTTTTAAATTAAATATATACTATACTTATAAAATTGAATTTATATTTTTACTAGTGTATTGGGTTTTGTAATATATTTCCAATTTTCACTGTAGTCATGTTTGTGTTCATTTCTTTTTTTTCTGTTTTTAGTTTTATGGGCTAAAACTACTCGCGGCCGCTCCACTTTAGTGGTAAATGGGTACACTTTTTACTGTCACAATCTCAATAAAAACACTACTAACTGGAAATGTACGAATGGCCAGAAATGCCCAGGGCGCGTCACCACCGCCACTGCGACGAGAGAAATTCTAAGCGACTATTCAGGACATACGCATCCAAAACCGTCGTATGTAATTCGTAATGGAGTACTCATACGACTATAATTTTTAATGGACCTTTTCTTATGGACACCGTAATTGATCAAGGCACTTTTTATTTTTGTGTGATGATTGATCCCGGGGTGTTATGTAAAAGTTTAGAATCGAGAGCAGAATCTGCTATAGGTACCTACTACTATTCGGTATAAATATTTTTGGTAACACAAAAATGACAAAATATGTCAACATTCAAAAATATGACATTTATGTGGAATAATATAATAATTAATACAGATATTAGGGAATTCCCGCGGGAACTCCGAAATTACCGCGGGTGAAACCGCGGGGCACAGCTAGTGTTTTACTAAGTATACATATAGCGGTTGTTGTTATTTAAGTTTTGTATTTAATTTTTTAAAAAGATAATAAATCATGCCAGCTTTGGTTGGTGGTGGATCTAAAAATAGTGTCATTGAAATTGACACCGATATCTACCGGTGATTACATATTAATGTATTTAATTTCAAGAATTTTGCTGTCTTGTCTTATATTATACGTAGTTAATGAATAAATAACTAATAAAACCGTTTTAAACGCAAGTTTATTCAGAAAGTATTCATTTTTAATAATTCGTTCTTTCCTCATATCCGGCTGTTCGTATGTCACAGCCATTTAACTTTGAGTATTGTCATTAAATAGATTGAATTTGGAAGGAAGGCAAAGGAACGAAGGCGCGGCGGTAGGAAAATAACGAGAATGGGATGGTGAGTGGTGATTATTTTTAACCGACTTCCAAAAAGGAGGAGGTTCTTCATTCGACTGTATGTTGTTTTTTTTTTGTATGTTTGTGACGCGATTACTCGACGATGGCTGGATCGATTTGAAAATTCTTTTTTTGTTTGAAAGGATATACTCCCTTGGTGGTCCTATTGTCATCAAGTCAGGATCTGATGATGGGATATTGGAGAAATCGGGGGAAGTCTTCAAATATTACAGGCACAGCATAGTGATTTGGGTAGATTAATTGTCACTTTATAAACCGACCCACTTAAAAGTGAAAATAAATAAAATTAACAAAAAATTAAATCCGACTTCTAAACACAAAAATGCAATACACTGAAAAGTTAAAAATAATCCACGTATGTGCGACCTACTGATCGTTTTGAAGTCGGTGGCAAGCCAAACAGGTAAGATTTAAGTCCGCTCCCACCACATTGCAGACACGAGCAGGCTTGGCACCGACTTCAAAACGATCAGTAGGTAGCACATACGCAGGTTATTTTTAACTTTTTAGTGTATTGCATTTTTGTGTTTCGAAGTTTTTAAAAATTCAATCCCTAAGGGGTGTTTCAGACTCTTTCAGAATTAAACCCCTAAAAAGTGGAAAAGGGGTGACAAACTCTGAAAATCAACATGTATCGTTTTTATGGTTTATCGGGTCACTGACTACTAAAACAACAACTATTTCACAAAAATTGCACAAAAACATAAAACAAAATAGAAATTTATTGTAAAACGAAATAGAAATCTATTAAAATTATATATAAAACAATGTTTTTGTGCATTTTTTTCAAAAAATTTGCACATTATTACACCTGAACAAAAAAACCGTCCGTGCAATTAGGAGCTCTTAGCTCGCCTACGCTATGTTACGCTACGACATAACCGAACTCTACGCGGACGAAGTCGCTAGTAACTAATAAAACTGATTTAAACGCCAGTTTATACAGAGAGCATTCATTTTTTATGATTCTTTCTTTCCTCATGTCCGGCTTTCGTATGTCACAGTCGTTTAATTTTGAGTATTGTAATTGAATACATAGATTGAATTTGGAAGAAAGGCGTTTTACCATTTATTTTTATTGTTTCCAGTTACGTGGGCCACAAACACGCGTGGCCGCCAAGTTTTGATTGTTAATGGGTATACGTTTTATCCTTATAAAAAATATCGAAACACCACCAATTGGAAGTGTACAACAGTCAGCAAGTGCCTAGCCCGAGTCACTACCGTCACTGAGACGAGAGAAGTTGTCAGCCACAACGCAGCACACACACATCCATCGCCGCGGTTCGCGATCTGCAATGGAGTATTGATTAAAATTTGATTTTTATTAGATATGTGCGCTCTCGCTGATGCGCGTGCGAAAATATAGTAATTTACTCGCTAGTGCATTTTGTCTTCTCGCGTTATTTTTAAGATAATTAAGATTTAGGTTTGGTGTTGCTTGTTTTATAATTTACATTTTCCACCCAGTAGACGGACGTTGCTATCATCCTAAAAGTATCATAATATGTGGTATTCCGTCTGGGTGCTAAATAATAATCAATTCAGTCAACCGTGTATGCGTGATTGAGATACAAACTTCCTAAAATGTATATTTCTATTATCAATAGGTATTTGGGTAATCAGAAAAGAAAATAGTTCTAGAAATATTCCATACTAGCTATGCCCCGCGGTTTCACCCGCGTGAAACGTTTTTATCTAACAACTTTTTTCCCGACATCAGATTCGAATGACACAAAGCCTATATGTAGATTCCGAGATTATCACGAACAGACAGACAGACAGAAAATAATTTTAAAAACTTTCTTTTTGGGCTTGGTTACTGTTCTCGTATCACCTGTCTCAATTTCTGGTAAAATATTCAATGTACAGAATCGCGGATTGTACTCTTTTATTATAGTATAGATCTCAGACCAAATAAAAACTAAAGACGGAACACGTAGAACAAACAAGTGAAGACAGGAAAAAGACAACGCAGTGCGCGTACACAGAAACACGCACACACTTGCAAGAAAAAGACACCATACCTGGGAATAGTTGTACAACACTTTCCTAAGCACCACATACATGCACACGCAACCGGCTTCATTTCGTTGTTCGGGACGTTCCGTCTTTAGTTTTTATTTGGTCTGAGCATCTAACTAATATTATAAAGAGCAAAAGTTTGTGAGTTTGTGACGTTGTAGGGGGTAATCTCTGGATCCATTGAACCGATTTTGAAAATTCTTTCACTTATAAGCTACAGTAATCTTAAGTGACATAGGGTACTTTTTATCTAGGAATTCCCGCAGGAACTCCGGAGATTGTGAGTTTGTATGTTTGTAGGGGGTATTCTCTGGATTTACTGAATCGATTTTAAAAATTAATTAACTTATAAGAAGATACAGTGATCCTGAGTGACAAAAGGTACTTTTTGCCCCGGAATTCCCACGGGAACTCCGAAATAACCGCGGGTGAAACCGCGGGGGTCAGCTAGTTATTAATAAATTTAAATATCATTTCACATTAGTTTTGTTTAAAATACACTCGTGTATTTTTTTTACACACATTATAATACATTTAAATTTTCAATATTATGTTTTTCAGCTTTGTGGGCTAAGAACATGCGCGGTCACCAAGTTTTGATTATTATCAACGGGCACCCATTCGGTATTTATAATCTAAATCACGAGAAGGGGTGGTGAGTGGTGACTATTTTTATTGTTTCCAGTTACGTGGGCCACAAACACGCGTGGCCGCCAAGTTTTGATTGTCAATGGATATACGTTTTATCCTTATAAAAAATATCGAAACACCATCAACTGGAGGTGTACAACAGTCAGCAAGTGCCTAGCCCGAGTCACTACCGTCACTGAGACGAGAGAAGTTGTCAGCCACAACGCAGCACACACACATCCATCGCCGCGGTTCGCGATCTGCAATGGAGTATTGATTAAAATTTGATTTTTAATAGATATGTGCGCTCTCGCTGATGCGCGTGCGAAAATATAGTAATAATAGCGTTTTACACGCTAGTGCTCTTTGTTTTCTATTATTATTTGTGCTTGTTTTATTATTTACTTTTTCTAACCAGTAGACGGACGGTGCTATCATCCTAAAAGTATCATAATAATATACAGCAGCACCCAGACAGAATACAACATATTGTATTGTGTCTGGGTGCTAAATAATAATCAATTCAGCCAACCGTGTATGCGTGATTGAGATACAAATGTCCTATAATAATAAAAAAAAAAAAATAATAAGTCTGCTATTGACAACATATCCCGAAAATTTGGTTTGTCTGGTATAATCTAGACCCAAGTTACAAGGGTTCAAAAAAACGACGAAGCGCTTCGAGAAAAGATAGGTAGTGCCCTTGCGCTTCGCTGGCTCGTCTTGGCGTCTTACAATTTTCAATTTTATGTTTTTCAGTTACATGGGCTAAGACCGTACGCGGTAACGAAGTTTTAATTATCAACGGGTACCCATTCTGTATTAATAAACAGAATCTAAACACCATCAACTGGAGGTGTTCAATCCAAAGGAAATGTAATGTCCGAGCCACGACCTTAGCTGCGACTAAACAACTTATTTCTACATCCATCAGAAAACACGCACACCAGCCGATGAAGTTTAAAATTCATAACGGAGTACTGAGAAGAATGTCCACTTACATAAAAAAAAAAAAAAAATGTACATCCATCGCCGCGGTTCACGATCCGCAATGCAGTATTGATTAAAATTTGATGTTTAATAGATATGTGCGCTCAAAAAAGCTCTCGCTGATGAGCGTGCGAAAACGCTTTTTGGTTTCTCACCTTATTTTTCAGATAATTAAAATTGGTGTTTGGTATTGCTTGTTTTATTTATTGCCTATTAAGTGTGCTTAATAATATAAATAATCAATTCAGTCAACCGTGTATGTAAGATGGAGCCACAAACATCCAAAACTGTGTATTTCTGCTATTAATAGGTAATTATGAAAGGAAATCTATACATCTATACATACACACATACATACATGTATATAGTAGGTACGTACATACATACATATAAATATAATTGAAGTGTCTTTTTGTAATTCCAAATTAACAGCTTTTCACTAAATGCATATGAAAGGATATTATACGGTACAAACATAAAAAATCATTTACTTAAATTTATCTGTCTGTCTTTCTGTCTGTTTGTTCCGGCTAATCTCTGCAACGGCTGAACTGATTTCAACGGGACTTTCACTGGCAGATAGCTGATGTTATAAGGAGTAACTAAGGCTACTTTTATTTTGGAAAAAAAATATGTAGTTCCTGGGGAATTCCGAAACTCACGCGGTTTGATTCTCCTTCTAAAAGTATCATAATAATATTTATGCAGCAGCAATAATCAATTCAGTCAACCGTGTATGCGTGATTGAGATACAAACATCCTAAAATGTATATTTCTGTTATCAACAGGTAATTAAGAAACGAAATAGTTCTATAAGTATTCAAAATTATTAATAAGTTTAAATAGAATTTCACATTAGGTCTGTTTAAAACACATGTTTATTTTTTACACACGTTATAATACAATTTTCAATTTTATGTTTTTCAGTTTGGTGGGCTAAGAACATGCGCGGTTGCGACGTTTTAATTGTCAACGGGTACCCATTCGGTGTTAATAAACTGAATCGAAACACTATCAACTGGAGGTGTTCAGTGAACAGGAAATGTAAAGTCCGAGTTACGACCGTAACTGCGACTAAAGAAATTGTTTCTATATCCTCAACACACATAACACACACACACCCGCCGATGAAGTTTACAGTTCATGAAGGAGTACTGATAAGAATATAATTCCAGTTATGTGGGCCACAAATGCCTGCGGCCGCCAACTTTTGATCGTCAATGGGTATACTTACGTTTTAACCTTATACAAAATATCGAAACACCACCAATTGGAAGTGTACAACAGTCAGCAAGTGCCTAGCCCGAGTCACTACCGTCACTGAGACGAGAGAAGTTGTCAGCCACAACGCAGCACACACACATCCATCGCCGCGGTTCGCGATCTGCAATGGAGTATTGATTAAAATTTGATTTTTAATAGATATGTGCGCTCTCGCTGATGCGCGTGCGAAAATATAGTAATAATAGCGTTTTACACGCTAGTGCTCTTTGTTTTCTATTATTATTTGTGCTTGTTTTATTATTTACTTTTTCTAACCAGTAGACGGACGGTGCTATCATCCTAAAAGTATCATAATAATATACAGCAGCACCCAGACAGAATACAACATATTGTATTGTGTCTGGGTGCTAAATAATAATCAATTCAGCCAACCGTGTATGCGTGATTGAGATACAAATGTCCTAAAATGTATATTTCTGTTATCAACAGGTAATTAGGAAAGGAAATAGTTCTATAAGTTCAGTGGCTTTCCATAGACTGACATTTTTTAATAAGAAAATAAGCAGGTAGGCATAGTTCTGTTATCAACAAGTAATTAGGAAAGGAATTAGTTCTATAAATATTCAAAATGTTAATAAGTTTAAATAGAATTTAACATTAGTTCTGTTTAGAACACATGTTTATTTTTTACACACATTATAATACAATTTTCAATTTTATGTTTTTCAGTTTCGTGGGCTAAGAACATGCGCGGTTACGAAGTTTTAATTATCAACGGGTACCCATTCGGTATTGATAATCGGAATCGAAACACAATCAACTGGAGGTGTTCAATGTACAAAAAATGTAATGTCCGAGTCACTACCGTAACTGCGACTAAAGAAATTGTTTTTACATCCGCAAAACACACACACCAGCCGATGAAGTTTAAAATTCATAAAGGAGTACTGATAAAAATATAACTCCAGTTACAGTTTTGATCGTAAATGGGTATATTATGTTTTATCCTCTTAAAACGTATCGAATCACCACTGATCGAAAGTGTACAACATTCAGCAAGTGCCTAGCCCGAGTCACTACCGTAACTAAGACGAGATAAATTGCCAGCCACAACTCACAACGCAGCACACATATGTACATCCATCGCCGTGGTTCATGATCCGCAATGCAGTATTGATAAAAATTTGATGTTTAATAGATACATGCGCTCAAAAAAGAGCTCTCGCTGATGAGCGTGCCAAAACGTTTAGTAGTAATTTTCACGCCAGTGCTTTTTGGTTTCTCATCTTATTTTTCAGATAATTAAAATTGGTGTTTGGTATTGCTTGTTTTATTTATTGCCTATTAAGTGTATTCTAACTGGGTGCTTAATAATATAAATAATCAATTCAGTCAACCGTGTATGTAAGATTGAGCCACAAACATCCAAAAATGTGTGTTTCTGCTATTAATAGGTAATTAGGAAAGGAAATCTATACATCTATACATACACACATACATACATGTATATAGTAGGTACGTACATACATACATATAAATATAATTGAAGTGTCTTTTTGTAATTCCAAATTAACAGCTTTTCACTAAATGCATATGAAAGGATATTATACGGTACAAACATAAAAAATCATTTACTTAAATTTATCTGTCTGTCTTTCTGTCTGTTTGTTCCGGCTAATCGCTGCAACGGCTGGACTGATTTCAACGGGACTTTCACTGGCAGATAGCTGATTTTATAAGGAGTAACTAAGGCTACTTTTATTTTGGAAAAAAATATGTAGTTCCTGGGGAATTCCGAAACTCACGCGGTTTGATTCTCCGAAACGGTTGGACCAATTTTGGCGGGACTTTCATTACTGATGTTATAAGGAGTAAATTAGGCTATTTGAGAGTTCCTGCGGGAATTCATCTATATATCTTCTATCTATACATCTAAACATATAAATAATCTTCTATACACATAAATAAAATTGAAGTGACTGTTTTTAATTCCAAATTAACAGTTTTTTTACTAAATGCATATGAAATATATATACTTGTTATAATATGTTTAGTTGTTGTATACGTATGCTGTAAATCTTTGTGTTGTGTAAAATAAAGTTTTTTAAATTTCAATTTCAATTTCAATATGGTATTTACATACAAAAATCAATTACTCAAAATTTTCTCTGTCTATCTGTCTGTCGGTTTGTTCCGGCTAATCTCTGAAACGGCTGGACCAAGTTTAACGGGACTTTCATTGGCAGATAGCTGATATTACAAGGAGTAACTTAGGCTATTTTTATTTTAGAAAAAAATATTTCCTGTGGGAATTTCGAAACTTACGCGGGTGTAACCGCGTGGCACAGCTAGTAGTTCAATAAATATTCAAAATTATTAACAAGTTTTAATACCATTTCACATTAAGTAGATCTGTGTAAAACACGTGTTTATCTTTAACTGGTTAAAACACACACACACACATACACACACTATAATACTTACCTAAATTACGTACCTATACAATTTGAATTTTCAATATTACCTATGTTTTTCAGTTTTGTGGGCTAAGAACCAGCGCGGTTACCAAGTTTTAGTTATCAACGGGTACACATTCTGTATTAACAATCAGAATCTAAACACCATCAACTGGAAGTGTTCAATCCAAAAGAAATGTAAAGCCCGAGTCACCACCCTAACTGCGACTAAAGAAATTGTTTCTCTATCCTCAACACACACACACCCGCCGATAAAGTTTGCAGTTCATCAAGGAGTACTGATAAGAATATAATTCTTAATATAATTGCCGGGTTGAAAAACAACAGTGGTACAAGCGACACCTTTAAGAAATGAGAAAAAAAAAATTGTAAATAATAATGGAAGCTTTGATGTTAAATTAACATTAAAACACACCACCGTATTTAGTATCAAAATGCATTATTTTTTTATTATTTTTTCACTAAAGAAATGGAAAAAGAAAATCAATGGGCCTGATGACGGGATATAAAAATCATAATTATATTTAGTCCGTCAGTTAGTAAAAAAATAATGGACACATTTTTTGCTTTTTCAAATTATTGAAAAACTAGATAAAACGCAAACTGAAGTGGGGGCTCGTGTCGCCATAACTAAGTATAAAATGTACCTAGGCATGACGTCACTCGAAGTTTAACTCAATGATTCGCCTTTTTCTAACCGACTTCCCAAAAAAGAGGATATTCTCAATTCGACGCCTATGTTTTTTTTAAATTTATATTTGTTACCTCATAAGTCATAACTTTTGACTTTGTGAACGGATTTTAATGATTCTTTTTTTATTCCAAAGCTGGTGCTTTCTGTTTGGTCCCATTGTTATGAAATCATGATCTGATGATGGGATCTTAGGGAAATCGAGGAAACTCTTCAAATATTATAGATACACGTACGGCGATTTGGGTATTTGTTATAGTAAATCGTTCATTAGATTTCGGATAGCAAAATTTGGAGAAGTGGAACTGATGATGAAGACCACAGATGGTCTTTGGAACTACAAAATAATACGTATTTCACGGGTTTAGATTAGTTAACTTTAATATGGTTTCTAATCAATTTATGCTCGTCACAATGCATATGGCGAAGTGGAACTGATGGTGAAGTACCAGGAGAACTCCTCAAAATTTAACGTCCCTGCATCGGGGAAAGCAATATTTTGTAAAAGGTGGTGAACAGTTGACATTAGGCTAAAGTAACTTAGATAAATTACAAACAGACTCACTTAAAAGCGAGAAATAAACAAAATTTTAACAAAAAAAATTAAAACTGCCTCCAAAAAACAAAAAAGCACATACTGAAAGTTAGAAATAAAATAAAATATCAATGTAATATAAAAGACAAAAATACTCGTAATATTATTATTGGTTTGTGCTACCACTGATCGATTTGAAGTCGGTGACAAGCCAAATAAGGAGTGGGTACATGGTCTACGTCCATTCCCGTCAGAGTAACCCAAATGGGCAGACACACGCGGGCTTGGCACCGAATTCAAACCAATCAGTCGTAGCACAAACCATAATATTACTTAGTTTTGTCTTTTGTATTAAATTGGTATTTTATTAATTACGTAACAAAAGAAAAATACGTACAATATTTATTATTAATCTATACAGGACGGTATAAAAATTAAAAGTTGGTCATCTTGCCCATTATCAATTCCCAGTTTTGTCACTTGTGCCTCTATGGTTTACAACCCGTTTTGTTATTGTCGATGTTATTAACAACTAAGGTTGCAAGAAAGCACAAATTTTCACGCTAGTGCATTTTGTGTTGCAAATTATAAAGAAACTAATAATAATTATTTCTATAAAACATGTTTAATTTTACAAACCGATTAAAAATACGTTTAATGCAATGTACCTAATCTAAGTTTATTACAACATTTCTTTTTTTTTAGTTTTGTGGGCCAAGAACTGGCGCGGCCAACAAGTTTTGATTATCAACGGGTTCACGTTTTGTTCTAATAATCACAATATGTACACAACCAACTGGAAATGTTCGACTAACAAGAAATGCAAAGCCCGAGCCACGACCGTCACCGAAACGAACGAGATTTTAAGCTTCAGTCCTGTTCACATACCACATCGCACTCCAAAATTTGCAGTTTCCGATGGAGTAATAAAAAAGTTCACAAAATAATGCGGTGACCGATAGCAGATTGCTATACACGGGATCACTTGCCAAACAAATAGAAAGAAAAAAGCGTGTAAAAAAGAAAAGGAGTTTAATGGTTCCCACCAAAAAGATACAGGAATAAAACATAACCAAAAATAACAACAAATATTGTGAAGCAGAAGAAAGGTTGTGTTGTGTGGGGGCCAATCGGTCACTACGTTGTCTGTGGGGCAAAACCTAATGAAACGCTGGTTGTGCGACAGGCTCCGTCATCCACATGAGAGACATCGAATAAGCACAGCGGCCTTACACTCGAGTTATACACTACTCATACTAATGCGAGAAAAAAAAAACATGTGATTTTGTGCGTGTGCACGTGCTAAAAGTGAAACGTCCAAAAAATTATCTGCATAAGTGCCAACCCACACGATGCGGTGCGGCGCCGCAGCCCAAACCATTTCGCCGCATGGGCGACCACACGGGCAGCGCGGCGCCGCAGCGGCGACAAAAAGAGCAGGCATGCAAATCGCTACGTGACAGAACAGGACAAACAACAGCGAGCCGCTTACTCCTCGCCCCGTCTCGTCACTACTCCGAATCGAGGGCGGCGCGGCGCCGGAGCGCGCCGCAAGGCGCCGTGTGGCCACAACGCATATTTGTATTTAATATACCGCAGCGGCGCCGCTCAGGCGCCTGGGGCTGTATTTCTGAATCGCTCGAATTTTTTTCGCACACGAAATTGCCAGATTCACGTGTGAATGCTTAAAAAATGTATGTGAATTCGCGATTCCGTGCGCGAAAGTAATTCGAGCGATTCAAAAATAGCGCCCCTGACCTGAGCCGCACCGCACCGTGTGGGTTGGCTCTAACAGTCAAACCGTTTGATGGCATACAGAATGGGCATAATTACTTTTTTAGTCCATCTTGTAGAGTAATTTTGGATACGTATTGTTCCTTTTTTACGTAATCAAAAAATAACGGCGATACATTGAGTGGAAATTCGGTGCGACGTCACACCTAGGCACACTTTATACTTAGTTATGACGTTGCGACCTCCCATTCCTAAACTTTAATGCGTTTTATCTAAGTATTTTTTCAGAAATTCGAAAAATCAAAAAATACGTGTCGATTATTATTATTTATTACTATCTCATGCTGGGGCCACATAGTCACTGGCTTTATCGCGTTAAAAATTAACGCAATATTTATCGCGATGATAGGCTTTGACGTTTCCCGTTAGTGTGGCCCCAGCATTACTGACTGACTGATTTTGATACATTGTCATCATGCCCCTTGGTTATTACACTATCTAGCGGGGATTAGAGTGAGAGGAAGCACAACCGTTAGGTTGTAATTATTACCCTATGTATAAAGTACATGACGTAATTAAGCCGCTATTTTAGGGTGGTTTTTTGGGGTAGGTATATTTTTTCTCTCTTATGTAACAAAATGTGACTAAGCGTGACACATCCCTAGAACTTCACTCTTAGTTATCGAATCGGTGTCTTAAACTGTTCACTAAAATATGTTCACTAAAGTCATCTGTAAGTATATTAAATAAAAAACGTATTTACATTTATTGTCAAGATACATTCTGCATTTTGAGTGTAATACGATTGAGTTACAGATACTAACTCATGAATAGTACCTACAAATATAAATGCCTACCGATCCAGGCTCATCCTGCAGATTTTATGCTAAGAGGCAATTATCGATCTCTATATCTTTTATTTATTCCTTCTAAAAGTATATAATTGTGTGTAATAGAAGTAAATAAGCTATTAGAGGTAAATCGCTCTTTATAAGGTCATCACAAATTTTAAACACTTTTTTAACAACTTAGGTACTCATAATGACCCAAACTCGGTTGAGCACAATACGTTCTAGGAACATGTAACTAAAAAATTATGAAATATAAAGTAAAATTCGTTTTCTTAAGTAATATAAAGCGAAGTCAATCATACACTTATCTAGGAATTATTACACTTGTCTAGGATCCAGCTAGAATCTATTACCTTATCGTGCTAAACCGCACACATTATATAATATGTATTTTATTATTAAACTACAATTTTAGCTACTTTACTTGATAAAATAACATCTTTCTCTTAAACCTTAGTAGTTAAGTGCTCTGTTTTCTTACAATTCTAAATTTCGATTTCATATATAAATAAAAATAAAAAAGTCATTGATCTACAAATAAAACCGTTTTGTTTTGATACTTTTGATGGTTGATGTGCTTACTAGGTAATACTTTACAAAATTTGTAAGTATTTGCTCAGGCAGCCGAAAAGAATTTGGCAGATATTATCCTACTAATATTATAAACGCGAAAGTTTGTAAGTATGTATGGATGGATGGATGGATGGATGTTTGTTACTCTTTCACGCAATAACTACTGGATGGATTTAAATGAAACTTTACAATATATAGCTTATACATCAGATTAACACATAGGGTACTTTTTATCCAGGAATTCCCGCGAGATCTCTGAAATTAACGCGGGTGAAACCGCGGGGCACAACTAGTATTACATACAAAAAAATTGTGCCACGTCCATGCGCTACTATTTTATATCTAATTTCCATAAAACGATTAATTTAATCAATGTCAACTTTTTTTATTCAAATAATATCGATGCGATTCCAATTTGTGAATCTATATTGGTTCTGTTGAACAATGTCCTGACAATATTCTCAATCTCATGTTATTTACGAGTATCATCATTCCTCCAAATTCTGTTACGAACCGTGGGTAGTGGGCCACTAAATAGCATAGAATACAATTTTACTTCACCGGTGTATTGGTAGTTCTAGTGATACAAGTTTTTGTATATTTATACTACCAGTACTATTGATACATTTGTTTATTTGTAATGGATAAACTCAAAAACTACCTAACCGATTATAAAAATTCATTCAGTTATAGACAGCCACAGTGTTCCTGAGTGAGATAGAGTAGCGATAATCACGTATTCTTGCTTGGGCAACAAACTTCACTGTATCACGTTGCCTTTTACTTTGTTTGGTTTTCTATCGCGAAGTAATGATAACGCCACTGATGAAAAGTGCGGCGATGTTTCAATATTTTCCCTGTTTTCAGTTTTGTGGGCTGAGAGTAAACGCGGCCACCGCGTTTTAGTCGTCGACGGGTACACTTTTTGTTTCAAAAAACAGAATCGCAAGACCACCAACTGGCGGTGCACAGTTCACAGGAAATGCCGAGCCCGAATCACCACCGACACAAGAACTAGTAAAATTGTATGTCCCATTCCAAAACACGCGCATCCCTCACCGAGGTTCACGATTCAAGACGGAGTGCTCATCAAAAATAGTTATCGTTGAATATTTTGTATTTTTATACTGGAACGAGGTTCTTTAACGCCGCTTGCGGTAGGAGTTAAACTGGTAGAAATTCTAACACGTCACTTAAGGACAAAGCGTTATGCAAAATGAGACATTCGGTTCCGTTCAGCGTAGCTTAGATAATAATTATCGTCAAGCGCTGGCCGCTACGTGTCTGCATCATGCCGTGTTAGTTAAATGTGACTTTTTCGGAAGTTTTTTCAAATATTCGGAGTTGAAGAAAAGGCGTGAGGAACTTCGTTCCTGACGGGGTCTTCCGACCATCCTCTTTTTTTCTTCTTCATTTACACATTAACTGTATTGGTTAATTATGAACAGTTTGAGGTTAGCGGTGACCTAATAAGCATCAGATAGGTAGGTACGCATTTTGCTTTGATTAAAATCTACAAGTATGTGGCCGGCAAATATTAATTATCATTAATTCACAGTTTTCAAACAACTTCGTCAGTCAGACAAATGGTGTATAAATTGGTCAGTTTAAAACATGTTTAAAATCGTATTTCCGAGGACCTTCGACACAAAGGTAAAATATCAGCCACTATGTGATTAACTGTTTGTTGTATGACTCCGTTTCTAAATAAATTAGGTTATTATTGTAAATGATTATTATATGCCTTTTAATTATCCTTGATTTTAATCGAATTAAACGAGTACCTATCACAATTCTAACTAATATTATAAATGCGAAAGTGAGTAGTTTGTTTGCTTGTTACGCTTTCACGGCTTAACGGCTCAACCGATCACCACGAAATTTAACATACATGTTGTCAGGGGTACAGAGAAGGACATAGAGTTCATTCCTGAGTACAGTCCTGGAATTCTCGCGGGAACTCCGACATTACCGCGGGTGAAACCGCGGGGAACAGCTAGTCGTTTTTATATTTGTATCTCAACATTTTCGTTTTAATGTAAAAAGGAACAATGCCGCATTATCCATTAAAAATAAGAAACTCTGGGATGACTTTCATACGTAGGTACACATAATATGATGTACATATATACACATATCTACATAAGTATAACTATTCTTCACGGTAGAGTGGTTAGTAAATCTATATCTATACTTATAATAAAACTGTTGAGAAGTCAATTCTGTACATTGAATATATACATATTCAAAAATTCAAAATTAATATTGGAGGATGAATGGTGATCGATACTGATGCCAAAAATGCAATCAGTAAATTTTTTGTCTGTCTGTCTGTCTGTATGTGCACGCATGGGTCAAAAACTACTGAAGGGATTTTAACCAAACTTGGTACGATTGTTGTCCATACTCCTGGGCAGGTTATAGGCTATATAACATAAAGCTAAGACACATAGGAACTGAGCAGTGACAAATTTGAAGCAAGTCGGATGAAAATGCGCTTTCGAGCTCTTATCCTCGCATACGTTTATTCAATCACGCAAAAACGGCTGAAGGGATTTAGATGAAATTTGGCATGTACGTTGTCAGGGGTACAGAGAAGGACATAGGGTACTTTTTATCCCGGAATTCCCGCGGGAACTCCGAGAATACCGCGGGTGCAACCGCGGGGCACAGCTAGTTAAAAATAAAAGTAGTTATTTAAGTTTTTATTTATTAGTTGTTATTTTAAATGTTCTTAAAATATTCCACTGTATAAATTACATACCTACCTAGTTACAAACATTTCCATTCGTCTGCGTTGATCTGTTTCCATTTAGCTATCTAACTTTTGATGCTGTCTTTTTTTTGTTATCGTTTCGACAGCTTATTCATGATTTATTATAAAAATTCAAAATCAAAAGACACTACACTGAACACTCTTACGGCCGCACTCAGAGTCGACTTTAATGATTACTTAGTTAAGTAAGTATAGATTTTTAAAACAAAACTGCCGCAATTAGAGACGTTTAGTAAATTAATGTTAATTGGCATTTAATGAGATGTAACTTAATTAGTTAAATGCCAATTAACATTAATTTACTGAACGTCTCTGATTGCGGCAGTTTTGTTTTAAAAATCTATTCTTAACTAAGTAATCATTAAAGTCGTCTCTGAGTGCGGCGGATATAGTCCTGTTGTCTCGTAACTAGGGCGCTGTAAATTCAATTGTGTATGTGCTATAAATTAATCGAAGAACATACTCAATGTTCATAGAATTAATAGTCATGATATTTCAATTGTGGTGTAAACAGCTCACTAACTCAGCGCGAAGGTTATTACGCGCCGCTTACGCACACATCGTTTGTTTTTAAGCGACTTCCACGAAAGGAGGAGGTTCTCAATTCGACTATGTGTTTTTTTTTTGTAATTCAATTTCTGACGGAATTTTAAATGAAAATAACGCTCTATATGTGATATTGTATGGATGTGTTCGTTTCAGACATTACTCTCTGTTATACTTATTCGAATTTCAGTGTTATGGGCGAAGAATCCTCGCGGCAAAGATGTATTAATCATGGACGGCTATACGTATTATTGTGACAGACACAATCGTAGTACGGCGAACTGGAGATGTTCTTACCCCAAATGCAAATCGCGTGCTACAATCACCAAGGACGGACAAATAATCCTGAGTCTCCACACCGGGCATATACATCCACCGCCCCGGTTCACCATACAAAATGGAATCATTTTAAGATTGACTTCTTAATGAGTATTGTGATTGTGATTATGTACGAGTAAATTAAATAATGGGTACCTATCAGAAAATGTTGCTTTTCAATTTTATTGGACACCCTAACTGTTAGTCCTATATATCCGAAGTGATTTCGTTTTTGTTGAAGTCTCTAAAAAACCTTTGATACCAAATGAATAACTAGTTTTTAATATATCAATGTTCGCATTGCTAAGATTTCATTAGCATTAATCTTTAACAAAAATCAGCAACGTTAGTAAAGTGGTTAGCGAACGTTACCACCACGTGTCGCGGGTTCGAAAGTCTAGGTGTTTAATAAGTGTTTTACGAACATAAGTATTTACACAAAAAAAATTATTACTTATCATATTAGTTGTCCGTTGCTGCATATTGTTTAAATATTAACCAGCATATAATAACTGTAGGAGTACTAAATAAATCCTTTAAGACTACTGACTTCTAGTATAGGCACAAATCACGCTTCGAAAGCCGTTGATAATATTTTTTCTTTTAACTATAAATATTAATATTATTATTAGTTTGTGTTACAATTTTGTTGAATTAAGTACATATTTGTTATGTTAATTATGTACTTTACGTTTTGTCATTGTACCAACTCACATGCAATATGTCTTCGATTTTCGTAGTGACCTGGAGTAAGAATGTTCGCGGCGGGTGTGTTTTGATTGTCAATGGTTATACGTTTTATAAAAATCTGGTGAACCGCAAAACCTCTAATTGGAGATGTACTTCCCGTTCGTCCACAAAATGCAAAGCGCGAGCGATCGTTGCGACTGATTCGAAGGAAATCCTACACCTGGTCTCCAATCACACACACCGACCGCCAAAGTTTACAATTCGCAATGGGAGTTTCATAAGATTGTAATTGTATGATCCTAACAATTAATTATAAATCCGAAAGTGAGCTTATTTGTTTGTTTGTTATGCTTTCACGCCCTAACGGCTCGACCGAACATCGTGGAATTTAGCATACACGTCGTCAAGGGTACACAAAAAGATATAGGGTACTGTTTATCCCGGAGTTCTCGCGGGAACACCGATATTAACGCGGGTGGAACCGCGGGGAATAGCTATTAGGTATATGTATATGAAGAGGAGTACGGGTCTAAAACCCGCAAAGATAGCTAGTAAAATAATATAAATTGACCGTTTGTTGTTTGCAGTGATCTGGACTAAGAGTATACGTGACAAGCCTGTTTTAATCATCGATGGTTTCACGTTTTTTATATTGAAAACGAGTCGCAGCACGTGTAATTGGGCATGTACCTCACGCACCTACGCCTGCTGCAAAGCGCGGGCCATCGTCGTTACAGAAACAAAGGAAATAATAAACTTGAACACCGTACACACACACCCCCCGCCAAAGTTCACAATTCTAAATGGGGTGCTCATAAAATTTTAGTTACCTCATTACTTTATGTTTTACATGTTTGATGTTTAAAGTTTTTATTTTTTTACGGACTTCATGCCTAAAGCATTCTCTGGTTTAGTTATCCACATTACTTTAATTTTTACATGTTAGATGTTTAAGGTTCTTAATTTTTGAAGTTACAAATCTTTTGATACGTTAAAGTAAACGTTTTGCATTGGCAAGTAACGGAAGTGACGCGCATTGTTGAGTTAAGAGGTATAAGCTCCTAAGTACAAGTACAGCATCATTTTTAACCGACTTCCCAAAAAGGAGGAGGTTCTCAATTCGACGCGTATGTTTATTTTTTTATGTTTGTTACCTCATAACTTTCGACTGGGTGAACCGATTTTGATGATTGTTTTTAATTCGAAAGCTGGTGCTTCCCGATTGGTCTGATGTTGGGAACTTGGAGAAATCGAGGGAACTCTTCAAATATTGTAGGCACGCCTACAGCGATTTGGGTATTTTTTATAGTAAATCGTTCATTTGTAGAAGTGGAACTGATGGTGATGTACTAGGAGAACTCCTCAACAATTAACGTCCCTGCATTGGGAAAAAAAATATATTGTAAAAGGTGATGAGCAGTTGATATTAGACTATTTTAACTTAGATAAATTACAAACAAACCCACTTAAAAGCGAGAAATAAACTAAATTTTAACCAAAAAATTAAAACCGACTTCCAAAAACATAAAACTAAAAAGCTAAAAATAACATGACAAAATACCGATTTAATCCAAAAGACAATAATACAAGTAGGTATTATTAGTTTGTGATACCACTGATCGGTTTGAAGTCGGTGACAAACCAAATAATATGAAGTAGATGGGCTAAGTCCTCTCCCGCCACGAGCTCGTCGTGAGCAGAGCAACCCAAGTGGGCAGACACGCGGGCTTGGCACCGAATTCATTCAAACCGATCAGTGGTAGCACAAATCAATAATAATATTACGTTTATTATTGTCTTTATCGATAAATCGGTATTTTGTTATGTTATTTTCTTCATTTTATCATTATTATTCTATAAAGGTATTAGTTGTGACACTATATAGTTTATTTGTTTTGTATTAGTGTAAAATTGTATCAATATATGTTTACCTAAATAAATAAATAAATATTTCTGTACAGTAGAATTTCATATTGACCGTAATATTGACGTGAAAGAGAAACCATTGAACGTTAACATTTTTACATCAATGATTATAGCCTATTCGTAAATATCAAGATTCAATTTGACACCAATGCAAAGTTAACAAGAATAATTATAGTACATTTTACGTACGATACGAGTGCGTAATGTTGGTTATAACTCAAGAGGCGTAGTGGAGCCGAGTGTGTAAAATAAGGACGCAAACTGACGTATTTTAACAGGGATCCAAAATCAACGAAGATTCACCTTGTATAAAATAAAATGACCTTTTGATGTTTGCAGTGATCTGGACTAAGAATATACGCAACAAGCCTGTTTTGGTCATCGATGGCTTCACGTTTTATATATTGAAGCCGGGTCGCAGCACATGTAATTGGGCATGTACCTCACGCACTTCTGCCTGCTGCAAAGCGCGTGCCATCTTTGTCACAGAAACAAACGAAATACTAAATTTGAACACCGTACACACACACCCTCCGCCAAAATTCACAATTAGGAATGGGGTGCTCATAAAATTATAGTTACTTAAGTTAAAGTAAACGTTTTGCATTACAAGTAACGAAAGTGACGCGTATTGTTCAGTGTAGCGACTTCAGCAGGACGCGAACCGCGCCAAGCTTGAGTTGTCTCGTTGAATTGTCACTAAAGCCGCACGTCTCGAACATAGTTTTGTAACTAAATTGACGTTTTATGTTAGTCTTATATTTAACATCAGAGTCTGATGAAGAAGATCTGTCCAACCACAAGACGCGTACCGCCCGCTATGCCGACGCTCTGTTCCCGCGTCACGGTCGCGTAGGTGTGCAAGACGCCATTAAGAAGGGCAGCGTCCACCGCGCGTCCGACGCTCTTGCTTCGCAGTCGCTTTGGTCGAGCAGGTTTGGCAGAAGCTTAATTGTACCTAATAGTTTCTAGTTCTTTCTAGATGTGTCGCTCAGCTAATAGTCTCGGTCATACCTTTGCCTTGCCTGCCTAGCCGTCAAAATGTGTTAATATCCGTGACATCGTCACTATCCGTTCCGTTATGTTATTAGTCTTCATCATGAGTTAGATATCTATCTAGCTGTTATCTGTTCTGTTCCTTTAAATCTACAGATATATGCCTTCGGCTAGCTACAAAGGAAATAAATAGATTTTGAAAGAATAAAAATATATTTTTTTAGATATTAATAAATTTTTAATGTGTATCTACATAAAGAGATTCAGAATCGGAGTCCGACAAAGTAAAAAATTTAAAATTTCTTCAATTTTAAATTAAAAAAAGATTGACAAGTACAAAAAGAACAGATTTTAAAAACAACAAAGTATAGAAATGAGGCAGGATATCATGAGTGGCATATAGCCGCCTCGTCACAGTGTATAATTGTAACTATATTTTTACCTAAATAAAAAATAAATAAACATTTCTATACAGTGGAATTTCATATTGACTGTAATATTGACGTGAAAACTACTGAATGTTAACATTTTTTACATCAATGATTGTAGCCTATTCGTAAATATCAAGATTCAATTTGACGCCAATGCAAAGTTAACAAGAGTAATAGTATATTACGATACGAGTGCGTAATGTTAGTTATAACTCACGAGGCGTAGTGGTGCCGAATGTATATAACCACATATGAACATGTATCGTACGGTGTTTTTCAACACTATCTTGTGGGGGCGCTAAGATAAGGTAGGTAGGATAAGGTAGGTACTTTCACTTAACGTAAGTTGGGGAAAGCCGTCAAAAAGTAGGTAAAAGTGTATAAAGCACAAATCAAACCTAAAATAAGGAGGCAAATTGACCATGCTATAACCCACTAGTGGGTTATAGTGTATAACTCACGCGTGTTTTGACAGGGGTCCGAAATCAATGAAGATTCACCTTGTATGGTATAAATTGACCTTTGATGTTTGCAGTGATCTGGACTAAGAATGTACGCAACAAACCTGTTTTGGTCATCGATGGCTTCACGTTTTATAAATTGAAGCCGGGTCGCACCACATGTGGTTGGGCATGTACCTCACGCACCTACGCCTGCTGCAAAGCGCGGGCCATCGTCGTCACAGAAACAAAGGAAATAATAAACTTGAACGCAGTACACAGACACCCCCCGCCAAATTTCACAATTCGGAATGGGGTGCTCATAAAATTGTAGTTACCTCATAACTTTGTTTGACATGTTTGATGATTAAAGTTCTTATTTTTTAAGCTACACATCTTTTGACACGTTAAAGTAAACGTTTTGCATTCACAAGCAAACGGAAGTCACGCTCATTGTTAACTAAAGACAGCATCAATCAATAAACAATAATATTTTTGTTTGTATTTTTAATGTATTTTATTATTATGATATTTATATATTGTATTATACATTGTATCGTGTGTAGTGTACATGTACTAATATTGCACTTGAATGAAATATATTTTAAACCAAGTATTTTACTGAATTATTTTGTATCAGTCTGTATTTATTTATGTTGTTCATTAACCTAAATTCAAAATTAGTAACTCATTTTATTATTATTATTCTATAAAGGTATTAGTTGTGAAACTGCATTGGCGATGTATTGTATATGGTTTATTTGTTGTGTATTAGTGTATAAATGTAGCTACATGTTTACCTAAATAAATAAATAAATATTTGTTTACAGTAGAATTTCATATTGACTCTAATATTAATGTGGAAGAGAATCTATCGAACGTAAACATTTTTTACATCAAAGTTTGTAGCCTATCCGTAAATATCAAAATTCAATTTGACGCCAATGCAAAGTTAATAAGAATAATTACGATACGAGTGCGTAATGTTGGTTATAATTCACGAGGCGTAGTGAAGCCGAGTGTGTACAACTATATTATACGAATGTGTATTGTACGATGTTTTTCAACACTCTTGTGGGGGGCACTAAGATAAGGTAGGTACTTACCTAAGTAGGTACTTTAACATAACGTACATTGCGGAAAGCTGTCACAAAGTAGGTAAAAGTGTATACAGTACAAATAAAACCTAAAATAAGGAGGCAAACTGACCATGCTATAACCCACTAGTGGGTTATAGTGCATAACTCACGCGTGTTTAACAGGGGTCCAAAATCAATGAAGATTCACCTTGTATAGTATTAATTGACCTTTTGATGTTTGCAGTGATCTGGACTAAGAATATACGCAACAAGCCTGTTTTGGTCATCGATGGCTTCACGTTTTTTAAATTGAGGCCGGGTCTCAGCACATGCAGTTGGGCATGTACCTCACGCACTTTTGCCTGCTGTAAAGCGCGTGCCATCTTTGTCACAGAAACAAAGAAAATACTAAACTTGAACACGGTACACACACACCCCCCGCCAAAGTTCACAATTCGGAATGGGGTGCTCATAAAATTGTAGTTACTTCATAACTTGGTTTGACATGTTTGATGATTAAAGTTCTTATTTTTTAAGTTACACATCTTTTGACACGTTAAAGTAAACGTTTTGCACTCACAAGTAACGGAAGTCACGAGCATCGTTAACCTTAGACAGCATCAATCAATAAATAATATTCGATTGTAAAACTACGGTCAGAATCGAAAAATACAATATTGAACGTAATTATTTGTGACATTAACCTATTCGTAAATAATAATTATCAAAATTCAATTTGACGCAAATGCAAAGTTAACAAGACTAATAATAGTACATTACGATACGAGTGCGTAATGTTGGTTATAAATCCCAGCAAAAACATAAATGTAAAAAAGGAGAGCCAAGTTCAATACAAAACTCTATTTCTTTGCTTTGTTGGATATCTATAACAATTTCTGTTATTTAAAAATGTGAGATCTTAAAGTACTTTAGATTTGATTTGGCCAGTTTTCATTACATCAGCCATTTTATAAAGTTATTAAACATACGAGTATATGTATTATATTTTTTAATTCTGATAAAAACTGGCCAAGTCAAATCTAACCTACTTTAAGATCTCTCATTTTAAATAACAGCAATTGTTATAGGTATCTAATAAAGCAATCAAATAGACTTTTATACTTGTTTATAATGTTATTTTATTTCTACAAATACATATTTCGATTTTGCATAGAACTTGGCATCCATCATCATCATCTCCATTCTTTTTGCAGCGAAGCCCACAGCCAAGCATAATTTTTGTATTGAACTTAGCTCTCCTTTTTTACATTTCTTTTTTTGCTGGGATATCATTACTTTTTGTAAAGAAAACTAGGTAGATATTGATATTGTGGTTATAGTATGACAATCATTTAATTCATCGTTGAGAAAGAAGCAGGATGAACATTTTATTTTATTATTTATATATTTTTTTTTTAATTTTATTATAATATATTGTTTCATTGTATTTCACTTTATTTATTTTATTTTATTTATTTAACATAATCATAACATAAATGTAATAAAACAATAAATAACTAAATCGGTATTCGTAAGCGGTACCTATGTTTATGTGTGGCTCGGGAGCGCTTTTATGTAGTTTTTTTGTATTTACTTCTGTTTTGTGAAAATTTTGCGGTGCCGCGCGTCGTCGACGTCACACCGTTGGCCGGTTGTTTATCGTGTATTACAAGTTTTTTGTGGAGACACCACTTATTTTTTTACTTTTTTATTTTTAGTTTTTTCCCTACGCTACACACAATTACCGAGCTGGATTCCAAATTTCATCTTTCTAGGTCATCTGGAAGTAGGTTAGATTTAGGTACTATATGTCAGTCAGTCAGTCAGTGCTAAAATTTACGACTTTTTGACCTTCATATCTTTATAACCGTTTGAGCTAGCTTCATGAAATTTGGGCTTCTATATGTCCTTATAGATATAATTAAACAAACGTAGTTTTATGTGTTTACGTTAAAGAGGTTTTGAGTTATAGAAGGGTCAAAAGTGGCACCAAGTGGTTCATGTAATATTACACTCGGCGCTGGCTAGCCAGTTCTTTTGCTTGAACTTGGCTTGACACGCTGCCGCATGTCTAGATCACGAGGCGTAGTGGAGCCGAGTGTGTATAACCATAATATACGAACGTGTATCGTACGATGTTTTTCAACACACTCTTGTGGGGGCGTTAAGATAAGGTAGGTACTTACCTAAGTAGGTACTTTAACTTAAAGTAGATTGCGGAAAGCTGTCACAAAGTAGGTAAAAGTGTATGAAGTACAAATATTACTTAAAATAAGGAGTCAAACTGTGTTAACGGCTGTTTTACATTTATTAAACCAATGAGTTTAGATGTGCCTTATGAAAGAGTGTGTTGGAAATAAAATTAGTAGTTCAAAGTGAATTTTGTTCTTAGTTGGGCTTTAACTCCAAAGTTCTTGTTGCCAAACAAAGTTCTGCATTGTTTAAGACTGAAATAACTTTTAAAGTGTTATCATGAATAAGTTGAACACACATTGAACACATGTTTAAATAACGTTTAAAGTAAATACCTAATTATATGTTTTCAATTCCAGTCGAATGGGCTTTAAGTAAGAATGGCAAACAATTGGCAGTTGTGTTTGGGTACACGTATTATATGGACAGGAGTGGTCATCGCAGCGATGTTTGGCGTTGCACCACACGCTGTTCCGCGAGGTTCCACCTCACCCATGCTGACTTGGCAGGCGACTTATACATGCTCCGCCCACAACTAAAGCATAAACACAAACCGCCTACACATTTCATTAAATTAAACGAGAGCTGTATTGTAAAAATTTTGAGAGAATAAAAAGTAGATCTCAGTTGGAAGCCATATCTTCGTGTATTCTATTGTTATTCAAACGGTTCTATACTAAATAAAATTTTAACAAAAAATTGAAACCGACTCAAAATAAAAAATGCACTACACTAAAAAGTTTAAAATAATAAAATATACACTGATTTTATCCGAAAGACAAAAATGCATTTAATATTATTATGGGTATGTGCTACATATTTCGAAGTCGGTGTTAAGCCAAGGTAGATAGACTAAAGTCTGCTCTCGCCATATTGCAAGCGTGTGAGCGTGATGTGGTGAACAAAACAACCCAAGTGGGTAGACACGAGCGGGCTTACATGGATGTTTCCGATGTTTGCAGTAACCTGGACCAAGAACACGCGTGGTAAAAGTATGTTGATCGTCGACGGATACGCTTTCCGAAGAAACGCAATGAATCAAAGGACATCCCATTGGACGTGCATTTCACGATGTTCCACCAAGTGCAAAGCGCGTGTTATCGTCACCACTGAGTCGCGGGAATTTTTGAAAGTGATTCTAGAACACACACATCCACCACCGTATTTTGCTATACACAACGGTGTGTTCGTGAAATTGTAGTCGTATCGTGAGTTTTGTTTGCTAATGTCAGTGTGTCAATAAATTATTGTTTTCTTTCTTTTTATTTATTTTCTAGTATTCCTATATCTCTAAGGAGAGAGATTGTATAGAAATTATAGAAATTAGTGCTATATTATCTTTATACATATAGTATACATTATTATACGTTGTACAACCACCACCCGCTTCTCATTTCTATCTACAGCTCTCTGTCACCTTCTGCCTTCTGCTCTATCATTCCTTTTTATTTTAGTTGTATTATTTTTCTGTTTCTTTAGGAGTAATAAAGTATATTTGAATTTGAACTTGAATCATTATTACATGTAAAACAAATTAAATAATACCGAGAAACGACAAAAACTCTAAAAAGGGTTCTCTTCCATCCACTGGTACTGGCCCGTCCACTAATAGTAAACACTTGATTCTTTATCTTGCTCACAGTCATGATCCATCAAACTCTGGAAAAAAATAATATTATTCTAAAAAAACCTGAAATGTTGTTAAACAATTTTAAATGATTGCTCTGGTGAAATATAGCACCACTTGTTATTAATTGTATTTAAATAAAATGTTTGTTCGATTTTCAGTTACCTGGACTAAGAATACGCGTGGCAACAGCATTTTGATCGTTGATGGCTTCACGTTCTGTGCAAATAGAATTTGCGACACTAGATCTTATTGGAGATGTACGTCTTACTCATCCTCCAAATGCAAAGCGAACGCCATTGTTAAATCGAATGAAATTACGAGCGTCATGTGCAATCACAACCATGCACCACCATATTTTAAAATTATTAAGGGAATTTTAACAAAATGTTAGCTAGCCAGCTGTGTCCGCAATTTCAGCTGCGTGATTTCCGAAGTTCCTGCAAGAACTACCATTTAAAAAAAAATCTTTGGTTCATCAGTCATTTTATAAAGTTATTAAACATATAATATTTTTAAATTCTGATTAAAACTGGCCAAGTCAAATCTAACCTACTTTAAGATCTCAAATTTTTAAATAACAGCAATGGGGATGTGAACTACTTTTGAAAATCAAAATTCTAATTGGTCCGTCAGTTAGAAAATAAAAAAAACAATAGACGCTTTTTTTGCTTTAAAATATACAGAGATAAAGCGCATTAAAGTTTAGGGTGAGGGGGTCGTGAGTCGTGACGTCACTAACCGCTAAAACCGCCATACAAACTGTCAGAATAGTGACGTCACGCGAAATTTCAACTCAATATATCGCCGTTATTTTTTGATTACGTAAGAAAAGAAAAAATACCTGTCCAATATTTTTTAATAATCTACAAGACGGACTAAAAAATAAAAATTAGTCAACATGCCCATTGTTATCCAATAAAGCAAAGAGATAGAGTTTAATACTTGTTCATAATGTTATTTTGTTCCTATAAATTCATATTTCAATTTTGCATAGAACTTGGCACTCATTTAGATCTCCATTCTTTTTGCGGCGAAGCCCATAGCCAAGCATAATTTTTGTATTCAACTTGGCTCTCCTTTATTACATTTATGTTTTTGGTGGGATATCATTACTTTTTGTAAAAAAAACTAGGCAGGTATTGAGAATTGAGATCGTGGTTATAGTATGACAATCATTTAATTCATAGTTGAGAAAGAAGCAGGATGAACATAAATGTAATAAAATAATAAATAACTAGGTAAATCGGTATTCGTAAACGGTGCCTATGTTTATGTGTTGCTCGGGAGCGCTTTTATGTAGATTTACTTCTGTTCTGTGTATAATTATGTGGTGCCGCGTGCCACCGACGACACACCGTTGGCCGGTTGTTTACCGTGTATTACAAGTTTTTTGTATGGGGACACCACTTATTTTTTTACTTTTCTATTTTTAGATTTTTTCCTACGCTTTCACACAATTACCGAGCTGGATTCCAAATTTCACTTTCTAGGTCATCTGGAAGTAGGTTAGATTTAGGTACTATATGTCAGTCAGTCAGTGCTAAATTATACGACTTTTTAACCTTCATATCTATATAACCGTTTGAGCTAGCTTCATGAAATTTAGGCTTCTCCATGTCCTTATAGATATAATTAAACACATTTAGTTTTATGTGTTTACATTAAAGAGGTTTTGAGTAATAGAAGGCTCAAAAGTGGCACCAAGTGGTTCGTGTAATATTACACTCGGAACTGGCTAGCCAGTTCCTTTGCTTGTACTTGGCTTGACACGTTGCCGCGTGTCTAGATGTACACGTCAAAAAAGTTTCTATAAGAACGTATCTATAATTTTTATTGTGTGTAAATACATTAAGTCTAAAATATATATAGTACTTAATGAATAAAGCATTATACATTACACATTGAGTAGATAATAATTTCTTGAGGTAACAGTACATTAATAGTGCTTAATGAGATGATGAAGTTGAGTTTATCTGTTTATCTTTGATATTTTCCAGTAATTTGGACTACGAATTTCCGTGGCAACAGTATATTAATTATCGACGGCTACGTGTTTTTGAAAAATGGAAAACATCAGAACACGACTTATTGGCGATGTAATGGTAGGGACCATTACTCCAAATGCAAAGCGCGTGCCATTGTATACAATGAATCGAGTGAAATTATAAGCTTGAACCTCCAACACATGCACTCACCACCAAGTTTTAAAATTCTCGATGGGGTGATTAGGTACATTGAATGTATTAAAAAAACTCAAGATACACACTGAGCGTCTCAAAAACGTCCTCATAAAAGGAGTGTACAATTCAAAATTGTGGACTCATTTCAAATAGTCTAGTCAATAGCGTCGCCCACGTCACTGTACGCTTGTCAAAAATGCGGAAATGTTCGTCGAGAAATTGTAAGAATATTTCGGCAAGAATGAATAAAAAGGATAAGATATTATCGTATTTTCGGTGAGGAGAAGTGTTTATTGATTTGTTTTTGTTAAGTCTTAATATACAACATAATGTGTGATTTTGATTTAATTTGTCTCAAAATTTCGCTCAGCGGCCATAGTATATAATACAGCAAATATTTTTAACCGACTTCCCAAAAAGGAGGAGGTTCTCAATTCGACGCTTATGTTCTTTTTTCATGTTGGTTACCTCATAACTTTCGACTACGTGAACCGATTTTGATGATTCTTTAAAAAATATATTCAAAGAGGTCCAATCATTTTCATGATTTTGCGAGACTAACGCACGGAAATTGGTTTTTGTATATATTGATACGTCTGTATCGGAAAACGTAGAATTGGCAATGATGTTAATTTAACTAAGGTCACTTATTTAACATAACACCTATTGCTAAGATGTGCAGAATGTACACGTCATGAAAGTTTCTACATAAGAACGTACCATCATTTTTACTGTGTGTAAAATATATATAGTACTTTATAAATAAAGCATTATACATTACACATTGAGTAGATAATAATTTGTTGAGATAACAGTACATTAGTGCGTAATGAGATTTGGCTTTTGGATGAGGAAGTTAAGTTTATCTGTTAGTGTCATATGACTCTGTCAGCACGACAGTGACATCTCTGTCACAGATTTATAGGGAGAGTACCTAATGTCGTAACTTTGATCTAGTGACGTCATTCTGCGTTTTGACGATATGGTAAATGGTGGTTTTGTATTTCTTTCATTAACTAACTAATGAACCCCGCACGGCATATTAAAACTTAACTTCGTCATGCAGGTAGGTACCTATCCTACTAATATTATAAACGCGATAGTTTGTAAGAATGTATGGATGGATGGATGGAAGTTTGTTACTCTTTCACGCAAAAACTACTTGATGCGTTTAAATGAAACTTTACAATAATATAGCTTATACATCAGATTAACACATAGGGTACTTTTTATCCCGGAATTCCCTTGGAAACTCTGAAATTAACGCGGGTGAAACCGCGGGGCACAACTAGTAGGCAATATGTAATGAAAAAGAACATAAATTATTTCGTGAATGTCGGCACGGTAATATTATGTATATTATACATGATATACATGACGTATATATACATGATATTACCGTGATATCGGGTGGGCTTACGCTATGTCAAAATACAGCACGAGTTTGCAAGAGATATTTTGGCGTTTAATGAAAACTGGAATCGTCTTCGATCTTTGCAGTTGTCTGGACTAAAAATGCACGTGGCAAGACTATTCTGATCATCGGCGGCTTCACGTTTTATGGTGAAAAAAATTTCTCCAGAACATGGCGTTGGAGATGTACTTCTACAACTTCCGCCAGGTGCAGAGCGCGCGCTATAGTCGCCACCGAAACTTATGAAATTATTAGATTCGATCAAAAACACACACATTCACCGCCAAACTTTACAATAGTCGATGGCGTGTTCATAAGGTTATAGTCGGTGAACGACGAGATTGCGAGAACTTTGGGAGCCAAACTATCCGAAACTATTTTGTAAAAAAAAAAAAATGTTAAATCAATATTTATAAGGGCCTCCGCGATACAGGACTACCTAGTGCGGAGGCCATTGTAAGGCTAATTAAGTAATTATCATGGTGTAAATGTAGCATGATTACTATTGTTTTACATAATGTAGATAGGATCGCATTTGGATTGGTACTATATAGTATAAAATTAGATATACTTTAGAAATTTGAATAAGCATTATTAGTTTAGAACCTAACTTGTGTATCAACGCCATGTTCCTTTTTTGTTTTGGTTAAATAAATAAATAAAATAAATGTAAATGTTATTTGTATTAATAATCAAAAATATCAAATGTTACATAGGTATAATTTATACATATTGCCAATTTTTTTTTGGATTTTTAACCGACTTCAAAAAAGGAGGAGGTTTTCAATTCGACGCGTGTGTTTTTGTTTGTGTTCTTATGAAATCGTTTATAAACTGTCTTCGATGTTTGCAGTAATTTGGACTACAAGTACACGTGGCAACAGTATATTAGTTATCGACGGGTACGTGTTTTTGAAAAATGGAAAACATCAGAACACGACTTATTGGAGATGTAATTATAGGGTAGATAACACACACTGCAAAGCGCGTGCCATTGTATACAGTGACTCGAATGAAATTATAAGCTTGAACCTCCAACACATGCACTCACCACCAAGTTTTAAAATTCTCGATGGGATGATTACATTGGCAGTAAAAAGACCCAAGACACACACTGAGCGTCTCAAAAACGTCCTCATGAAATGAGTGCACAATTCAAAATTATTCACATAGGTAATTAACATAGGTATAGTCAACCGGGGGAATTGACAACATTTTAATTTTAAATACCTAGGTACTTTAAAACGAAAACCATTTTAAGATATTTGTTTAAATATCACCGTACACATTTTTTGGACCTTATTTATTACTTATTTAACGAAATATTAAAAAAAACTTCGTGTGGTCCAAAGTTAGGATGTACACCGTAAATACTTTTGCGCCGTATATACCTAAATTAAAAAATGAAGTGTCAATGTTATTCTGCTATACAAAGTTATTCTCGATTTTTTTTTTGCTATGTCAAGTAGGGCAAAGGAAATGTATAATGTTCATCCTGACATGAATTTTTTAAATTTTCAACATTTCAAATTAATTTTTGAATAACTTAGAATGAAAATTTCGAAAAAAAAAAATACGTGTCTCCTGGTTTTCTAAATACATACACATACACAGAAGGTAAAAAAATTTAAATGTTGTCAATTGCGTCCATAGATCAAAAATTACTCGAAAACTATTAGGTTTAAAATGACTAAAGTACCTATATATATATATATATCGACGCGAAGCCGTTACGTTCGCATAAAAATAAAACCCTTGATTCATTAATTAATTAGATTCTTTGTTTTAATGTGATTTAATAAAAATAACAAGTGATTATTAATGTAAAAATAAATACAACGTTTAAAATAATCATCATGTAATTGGCAATTCTTTGTCACGGATCATAAATAAAAATATATAGCGTATTGTGAAACAATACGCTGATAAATTATTGCCGTTGATTTATTTGAATTTTAATGATAGTTTCTTTCAGTCATTTAATAAAAGACGTGTAGTTTCAAATGAGCAATCAGAAAAGCGGTCGACCAATGGGAGGCGAGCGCGCGCTTATAGTCAGTTCACTTAGTGGTTTGACTTATCTACTGAAAAAAAGACCTCTTGTTGTAACTTTTGGTAGCAATGGTTGTACGGAGTATTATTACTAATTATAAACTGTAGAGAACAAAGGATTAACTTAGTATTAGTTTTATTTTTGATGATTGTCATAATAATAAGTTGTAGATTTATAAGTTACCTTACATATATTTTGATAGAAGGAATAATTGCAGTGCGTGAGATTAAACTATTTGGTGAGTTAAACCGTGATTCAATAGTTAGCATGGGTGATGAAAATGTAAGTCGTGACCTCGGCTCGGCCGACGACGTCACCATTTTTTATAATACGTGCACTCTGCATCCTGCTCCGTTCTATATAATTAACTTATCTCGTATAAACTACGAGTGACTATTGTGCAAGACGAGTTGTTTTATTTAGGTATATATTTCATTTAAATTATTATTTCATTTCATGATTTTTTTGTATTTTATAGTACTTTACAATATGCCCTTACTCTAATATGTACAATGTACATTGTACATTGTACACACATCTTGGTATGCAATCTAGCTCTTTTACTTTTGTGAATGTATTTTTTATTTTATTTTCGGTTGTAAACTGTTTTGTGTACTAAATAAATAAATAAAATAAATAAATAAATATTTTTTTAGTTATCCTCGTGACCCAATACCATGCGGAGAATGATAACTCTACTGTTAAATTATCAGCATTAGTAAGGATACCTACCTAGTAAATAAAACAAAGCCTTATTTCAAAAAACTATTCCTTTGTGTCTTTATTACCAATTATAATAAAAACTCAGTATCAAATTCTATACTAATCAAAGCCAGTAAGTAGTATAGATAAGCAATAGGAATCTAAAAACATGTTAGGCACAAAGTACCTAATGAAATCTCTTGAGTTAAGCTTGATATTAGATGAGCATATTTTATGAGAACAATACAGTAATCACAATTATTATAACAAACATTAAATAGAGCCAAAACTGTCTACCAATACTTCACTTTCGATGTTATGATATCTGCCTCCCAGGAAATCACCAGAACAACAGCTGACTCGATCCTTTGTTGCTGCCATTATATAAACATGTTCTTCCGCGCGTTTTTAGTCTATGCATTCACAATATTGGCAGCTATAAAATAGGAATTGGCCATGGAAATACAATTTTGATCACTTTATTAAACATTGGTATATAAAAATATAAATATATATAAATATTGGTATTTAAATTAAGAATCACAACACATAACATAGGAATCATAATAATAATAATCAATTTTAATATATTAGTACGAAATACCTAAATCACTATTCACACTACAATAAATTTAACTTATTCCAAGGAAACTAAATCGTGTTTTGCTGTTGACCGTGTCAGTTAAAGAATTTCTCATTTATTTACTAACGAATATTATAATTGTTATTAGTTTCTGTTTGTTTGTTTGTTTGTTTGTTAACGTCGTCTTTTAATTGCTACTTAAATACAACCAACTGAATAATATTCCGTCCGTTTGCCTTCCCATAATATTGTATCATTGATGTTTTCAGTATCCTGGGCAAAGAATTCCCGCGGCAGCAGTATATTGATCGTGGACGGCTATTCGTTTCGCAAAGTTAAAACTTACCTCAATGAGTCTCATTGGAAATGTTATTCTTACACAACAACAAAATGCAAAGCGCGCGCTGTTTTCAACACTGACTCAAAGAAATTTGTGAAAATGATTCTTAACCATTCACATCCGCTACCAAAATTCATGATTCGTAATGGAATGTTTAAAGAACTGTAGTTTCTTCTTGTTGGAAATGGATATAAAAAAAGATACCTATGGGAAATTACCTACTTACCTAAAAACGAATGAAGCTCCTCGTACTCGTCACGCACACGCACTTAACGAAGTGTACCTACTCCGTTCGGTTACTGTTTTCAAAATCAGCAGTGTGTGGTAATTTTATACAAAAAATATTTGTACATATTTGAAATAGATTAGAATGACGTTTATGGCGCAACAGATGCACATATACACAAAATTGGCATGTACAAATTCATATACACAAAGTTATATTTGGTATGGAAGCTAAGAAAGTTTTGTGAATGTATGAGATTGCCCATACTTTCGTTGTAGACGCAGCGCGCCTGCCCCGTTTACATTGTCTCTAGTTAATACAATGTTTGATCTGTGGATATTACCTACTCGTCGACGGTTTCTATCTTGTGTTGGCTGCTAGATACAATAAATATATGGACATAGATAAGCAATAGTGTGTTAACCCACACTGGAGAAATTTGGAGTAAGAGCGATGCCACACGGGCGTTGTCTGTGCGTTGCGTTAGCGCTGCGTCGACTGAGTGGTGACGCTCCGTTGTTCTACATACAAATCTGAACGACATGCCACACGATGCGTTGAAATGATGGAAGGCGACGCAACGCAAGCGCAACGTACAAGGAGAGGTGAGAGACGAGGTGGGGAAGGGAGCTGCGTTGAAACGACGGAGCGGCAGCGCAGTATTTATTAGCATATTGAATACGTTGACGCAGCGTCGACGCAGCGCTCATGTGGCATTCACTGCGTTGAAATCATCGCGGCGCGACGACGCAGCGCAGCTGCAACGCCCGTGTGGCATCGCTCTTAATCGTGTTTTAAAATTAAAGCGCCATTTTCTGTCAAAATTTTTTATGTTCAATATTTAGTTACATACTTAAAAAATGTAATAAGATAAACACATAATTAACCTAACTCTCAATAAATCGTTCTGAATAGGTAACTTTATTTTGTGGGTTAACATGTTATTGCTCATCTGCGTCCATATTATGTAGATGCAGAAAACAATCGTCAATAATTACCTCCAGTCCTATGTATAACTACAGTCTGTATTTATTTGTTAAATTATGTGAATAAAAATATTTATTTCGAATATTGTATAATATTCTTCATGAATTCTTCAAAATTATTTATATCTATTCTATACATACATATAAAATACTTTGCCCTGAATGACTGATGGACCAACGCACAGCCTAAACCGCTCATCGTAGAGACCTGAAACTTGGGGGGTGTGTTGTTTGCATGACGTAGGCATCCGATAAGAAAAAACTTTTGAAAATTCAACCCCTAAGGGGTTGCAAAGTTTGTATAACTTCGAAATAATCTCGGGTGAAACCGCGTGCGACAGTTGGTACCTATATGTATAAAGGATTAGATAAATGTTTTAAGATGTACTGTATATGGTATGCGTAGGTACAGATTTAAAGCTTAGTTTTATATAATAATAATTTTCGTATGTAACTGTATGTACAGAAATAAAAGGTGCATTGAGATTTCATTTATATTTTTTTTTATGATTCGAACATTTGTAACTGCTACGCCACATTACATTGTCCATGTCAACCTAAACACAACAACAAAATTTAGGACAATTTATAATCTTTTTGGCTCTTTTTTTCTTTTTGGCTTAACTCGTCCAGATGTGATACGAAGTGGTTTGTGCAGTATTAGGTATTACCACTAAGTTTCACCTTTTCGTTTCAGATTTTCAATACGCGATGGTCCGGAACCGAACAGTGATTGTGTATCAAGAGCACACTTTCTGCAGCGCACTGTCCAAAACTGCGGGCATCACACGCTGGAGGTGTTCCACTCACTGCAACAAGGCGTGCAAAGCCAAGCTAACGATCAGCGAAGATCACAGAATAGTGGCCGCATACCTTGAACATAACCATGAACCGTCAAAAATACGCATTGTTAACGGCGAGCTGATACGAATTTAGTATAAACTTTTTTAATTGCTTTGTTCCCATGTTTTTTGAAGTGACCGTCACGCTATGAAAACTACTTTAGGTCTCTTTCACAATAACATACATAAGTGTAGCGCGATCAACAAAAGCGACCGATAGGCTGTTCCTTTGTTACTCAATCTTTTTCACCACATGAGTACCTATAGAATTTAAAGATAAGTTTTTAAGTAAAATCTAAAGTTACAGGAATGAGTTAGGTCATTTTAATTCTAAAGGTGCGATAGCATATATAGATGTAGCCATCTTATGACGTATATAGTATAATAGTATAGATATAAAAAACGCCTGAACGACTGTAAAGTTGAACCTTGTGTTCATCACAAAAAGTTGCACCCCCCACGGGGAATTGAACCTGGAACTATTTATTAGCGGGTAGGCATTACGACCTACTGCGCCAGTCCAGTCGTCAATCATAATAATAATAAGAATAGTGAGTATTAAAACTACTAAAAACGACAAGTGCGTTCAATTTTTAGATTTTCAACTCGTGAAGTCGGAACGAAGCCAGTTAATCGTATACAAAGAATACACTTACAGTTTTAAGAAACGCCTCGCGTCGGGGACATCGTTCTGGAGATGTTCCACTCAAGGCAACTGCTCGGCCAGAATCATCTTATATGAAGATGCAATAATAGACGCCAGAATTACTCACAACCACAATCCCTCGAAATTTTTTATTCGGCAGGGTAGGCTTTATCGAATTTAATTGTAAATTTTATTATAATAATATTATTATAAGCATAAAGATAGTAATATACAATATACATATAGTATAGAGTTAGTTTTATTAAAAATTCCTTCGATATAAAAGCACAATAGCATTCGATATGTGCATGAGCGTCGCGTAATTACATTCGTTCCAGAGTTCCGAATTGGCTGTATGGACTTAGCTTCCTTTGCCTTCCCCATAAGGGGACAAAAGCATTAAGAACCTACCCAGAGTTAGCAATACGTAGTTAGGTAGGTACTACGAAGGATTGCGCTCAACTCTGCAGCTGCTTTTAATCTGCTTATACAAGGACCATCTTGTAGGTATATTTATTTTTTAATTAATTCGACACTCCAGGTGTTCGGTTTGTGAACTCGGCGCGTAGTCGGTTTCAACAGGTAATTCACAATGGCGGTGTTCAATAGGTCGAGGCAGAGGTTGTCAAGCCAGGATACTATTAAACGAAATTAATGAAATAGCAGATGCCAATTTTGATCATAATCACCAACACTCGAAGTTTTTAATCCATAATGACGCTCTTATACGTTTATAAGATTGAATCTTATTACTGTAAGTAGATATGCTTTATATTCAAATTAGTTACGTCTCAATAATTATATGTGTAAACCGACTTTTTTATAAGAGTCCTTATGGAAAAAAAGAAAGAAAGTAATATTGTTGTATACGGAAATTTGATATGAGGCAGTATTACAGGAAAACATTCTTAGGAACCAACCCTAACTTTCGGAGATAATTAGTTTCAATGCAATTTTTCCCGTGAATGGACGCAGAAATTGAATTGTCGACTTCTCCTTAACGGTAATCCTTACTATTAAATGCAAATGTTACTCAGAGAATCCCTCCCCAACAATGTTACCATTGAAACTATATTATGGTATGTTTGATTTCATACTATTTCACGAACTAGTTTGAATATCTAGTGTAATCTGTCTGCTTAATTAATTATAAGTATTGTTTCAGCTACTTATGTAGTGTCGCAGAGGGGGCACAAGATGATCAAAGTAGGAGAGTATACGTTTAGTAAAAACTGTACTACGACCATTGGGAAGATGAGATGGATCTGTTCGACCAAGACAAAAGGCTGTCGGGCATCCCTCACCACATTTGACGATGAAATCATTACTATTAAAAATGAACATAATCATTAAACGAATCTTTTAGCGATTTGAATGTGAATGTCCCCGGAAAATTGTGATCAGGTTGTGGTTGAGAACAGAAAATTCCTTGTGCTTGGGCCTCGCGCGCCGGAAGTCGGTTCTATTTGACTCTGTGATCACTGTACAAGCTTAATGGGTCGGTGTTTTAGAAAATTTGCATACACGTTGTCAGGAGTAAAGGAAAGGATAGGATGCTTATATCCCGGAATTCCCGCGGTAACTCCAAAAATAACGCGGGACCGCGGGGAACAGCTACTTTTAGATTATTTGGTGACTTTTTGTATGTAAATCTTTTGCTTTTGACTCCTTTGCAATGCCCCTACCGTACCATAGAAGATACTTTATTGATCAGCAAAGCTTGCATGTAAGATTTTTATTTGAAAAAATCATTCAAGTCTTAAACTTCAACCGCAACTTTAACTTTTGAAAATGTAAATTTTTTCAGGTGTCAGTGTGACAATTTAAATTTGGATTAAAGATTGCTTATGAAATTTAATAATAGTAGATATAATATTTTTTTTGGTGCAATAAAGTTCAATGTATTTTTCTACTTATAAATTATACTTTTCAGGTTTTAGATTCGTCAAATCTGGAAGCAGACAATTGTTATTATATAAAAAATACACATACGGTTTGAAGAAAACATACGGAATCACAAATGCACTTTGCTGGCGGTGCTCGGTAGGCGGACGCAGGAAATGTAAAGCTAGAATTCTTGTCAGCCAAAGTAATGAGGTGGTGAAAGCCAAACTGGATCATAATCATGAACCGTCTCAGTTCATAATCCGTAATGATGAAATAATACGAATCTAAATTTAAATATTATTACCTTATTAGCAAGCAGTTATATATATAGTTTCCAAGATCTATAATATTATTGGTAGGTATATAAATAATAAATATTATGTGATCTTGGAAACGACTCCAATAATTACCGTACCGGTGCGGTAGGTAATGTGAATTAACCGCACGTGCTTTATAATTTACATTACATTACCGCACTGGTGCGCTATTTTTAAACTCATCCCACTTGTATCATCTGGTTTTCTCTTTTTTTTGTATCGCAATGTCATATAGTGGCGTCATTCTGTGTTCATCATACCGAGCGAAAGACAAGCGCCGAAATGTTTTTTTTTTTTGTAAATTAAAAAAAAAATCACATGATTTTACTAAATTTTTTTGTCAGAATTTTGTAATAAACTAAAGTTGAAAAAGAGCAAATGTAGAGAACCACGAAAACCGCTCCTGATACAAACAAACCGCATCACTGTGACACAAGACTAAGCGTTTTGATCTGATTATTACAATGTGTACGATATACATACCTAGTAGGTATATACTTACAATTAAAACTCGTTCTTATTCTTCTTCTTCTTCTTTTTCTTCAATCTTTCAGCAATCTATCGCGATTTACATTCAAATTTAAATATACTTTATTGCACACACACAGTAAAAAACATATTTACAAAACACAAAAATGGATATGTACGAAGAATGAGGTAACTTATATTGCTAAAAGCATTTTTTTAATAGGCAACCTCCTCGGGTAGAGAGAGAAGCAAAAAGAAAGATAGATAGTGCGGCATTAATATATTAACATAATACATTTAAACACATAATAACAAAATATATACCTACCTAAATAATGTTATAGATACGAGAAGAAATAGAAATTACGTAAACTTATAACATACAGATATACTTTCTTAAATATATACTAAAACAATATACATACAATACATAATTTACACTATATAGACCATGCATACATCAATTTTATATGCTAAAACAGGTAGTTCAATAGCTCCATGAATACCTCCAGCGAACGAACGATCAGCGAATAATCATAGAATTTAGAGGAATGGATAGGTAAGGAAAGACATGAGTTTACGGATGAACGAAGGGAGAGGCTAGAGAAGAAGAGAGGAATTGGAAACGTTTATCGCATTTAATTCTGCCAGTGTACGTATTTTTAGCAATTAAAGTAATTATGGCGAAACGCCAATGACAGTGTTAGATTGTTCCCCAAGATAAAACACGGTTCCTAACCAACCTCTTTCTTGGAAAACCAAATGGCTACTGAACGGTGGTGAATGTATCTAATAACGCGACCGGCGTCCACTCGCTAAGTCCTCCACCGGTCAACAACCTCGTTCATTTAAGCTTTGAGTTTGTTGGTGTACGCTACGATACCGATAGTACTTCAAAATGTCATGAGGTATAGTTAAAATGTAAGTACTGCCCTCTTAGCCGTGTTGACAACCTACAATCCTTAACGCATAGAAAACATTCAATCCAAATCTTTGATCCCTCTTTTATTTTGAACAGTCGTCGTCGTCGTTGTAGCGTATTGTAGCTTTATGTATATTATTATCGATACCTAACTGTTTAATGTTGTAATTTCGTTTATACACAATCTCACTTTTGTGGTTACCAAGTGTTGAAGATATTATATTCTTTTTTTCTTGTTCTGTTTGCCTTGGTTACATAAATTGAAATGTTGACTATTTTATTGTAAGCGCGTACATTGATTGTTGTTGTCTCTATCAAAATTAAGTGCAAATATGTATTTTTGAAATAGGATAAGCGTTAATATCGGCAACACAGTTTTGAACTAAAGCAGGTATTAACGTTCTAACCTGTTTTTTACTTCTGATTTTGTTCAAAATAAAGAATTATTATGATTTTTTTTTTCAATAAAACTGAGGAACAAATCGTGACGCCGCGTGGTCACGTAATATCGTCCAAAAAAAAGCTCAGTTTTTCGTGACCACGTGACATAACGATTCCGTTCCTTAGTTTTCTATGCGTTGACGATTACAGATTGTCAACGTGGCTAATGGGGCTGGTGTAGTTGGCAGTGGGCATTGCATGCGAGCCATGATGTTTTCGTGCACTGATCACCTCTAAATAAACTGCCTTTCAGATTTTCAATTCGTGATTTGTCGAGGCGGTCGATTGCTATTACACAAACGATACACTTACAGTGTGCAGAAAACAAACACCCAAACGTCGTACTGGAGATGTTCCACAGGCCAATCGAAACGTTGTAAAGCTAGAATCATCTTTGATAACAACAATGAGTTGGTGAGTGCTCGACTTGATCACAATCATGAGCCGTCCAAATTTATTATTCGCAAGGGTGAGTTGATACGAATTAAAATTTAAATGATACTGAAATATCCTGCATTAGTAAAAACTGGTCAGTTATATTATCTATTTAGTAGGTGCACAGCTGCGGAAAGCGTTGAGAATTGTTTATTTTATTAACGAATAAAAATAAGATTAAAACTTGTGGTTTGATTTTTACTAAAATATCATTTTAACAGCATACTTCTACTTGTTTCGTAAACACACAATACAATCCGGCTCGGTTATTATTTTTGATATTTAAAATAAAAATACGTTTCAGATTTCAGATTTGTGAGGTATCGAAACAGTCGTGTACTGTTACACAAAAAATATACTTACAGTTTTACGTACGGATTAGCGACCAGATCAAGGTGGAGATGCTCAAGTCAACGTAAAAACTGTAAAGCCATCATCGTTTTGAACAACAATAATGAGCTAATTTCTGCTAGACTTGATCATAACCATGAGCCATTTAAGTTTATTATTCGTGATGATGACACGTTGATACGATTTTAAAATTTAACACCGCAGAAATAACGTTCAAAATTAACCGTAGACATCTAACATTTTTTTATCTATTTCATTTAATTTAAAACATCAAAATCCTCTTAATTTTTTTTTTTAGAAAATTTCATCCTTCATAAAGTCGCGTCTCTTTTAAAATTACATTCTTTATACATATAAATTCCGCATTTAGAAAGTGTCTTAATATTGAACATAGCAATGTTTTTAAGCAAACTCGTTTTCAAAAATAAGCAAAACCGCATTAAATATTTAATGAATATTCATGGTTTTCCTGTTACGAATAAAAAAAACATTTCAGAAAAAAAACTGTCCGAATTTTCGTTCCTTCTCTCCGGCCATTAAATAATTAATAATTGTTGCAGTGTTGCTGGTACAACGTTAATTATTATTTTCCAAGCATCTTATGCTTTTTTTTTCAGATTTTAAATTCGTATATCATCGACGATATCGATTGCTATTATACAAAAATTACACTTACAATATGAGAAAATCATACTCATCAAAAACTACATCACATTGGAGATGCTCGAGTGAGCATAGAAGGTGTAAAGCAAGAATCATTTTAAATAATCATAATGAAATGATGAAAGCTAATCTCAATCATAACCACGAGCCATTTCGCTTTATAGTTCACGGCCAGAAGCTAATCAAAATATAGAACTCCAATGCAGTCTAATTTACTCCTTATAACATCAGCTAATTAGCAGTGCAAGTCCCGTCAAAATCGGTCCAACCGTTTCGGAGATTCACTCGCGTGAGTTTCGGAGTACAATAACAAACACAAAAACAAAAGGAATTCGCGAAACTGGTCCAGCCGTTCACGCGTGATGCTGTGGCCAAGGCAAATAGGGATTCATTTTTATATAATACTAGCTGTCCCCCGCGGGAATTGCGGGGAAAAAGTTCTTTGTACCCCTGACAGTAGTTTACGGTGATTAGCTGTCCCCCACATTAATTCCGGAGTTCCCGCGGGAATTCCGGGATAAAAACTATCCTGTCTTTTAAGTTGGACCATATTATAAATGGTTACAAAATTTTATCAAAATCCGTTTAGTAGTTTCGGAGTCCATCGCGGACAAACAACGTGACACGTGATTTATATATATTAAGACTAGCTGTCCCCCGCGATTTCATCCGCGGTAATTTCGGAGTTCCCGCGGAGGTTGCGGGAAAAAAGTACTCTATGTCCTTCAGTTCCCGAGGGAATTCCGGGATAAAAACTATCCTATCTTTTAAGTTGGATCATATTATAAATGGTTGCAAAATTTTATCAAAATCCGTTCAGTAGTTTCGTAGTCCATCGCGGACAAACAACGTGACACGTGATTTATATATATTAGATTAGATTGTATAGATTGTCGATTGATAATTTGTTTGATTTAGATCGTTTCTTTTTGTTAAAAGTGAAAGAAGATTGTATATAATATTTTTACGTAATGCCAGGCTAGGCCAAGTTCCGGATAACGCATGATCTTATCCTTCGTCAAATTTTAACACTTCACAGGTTTTTCTATCGTTATTATCAAATATTATTATTATTTGCAACATAATTATTGACCATCTCTTTTGTGCATATTAAAAGATATAATAAAATAATAATTTCATTTATTGACATAGAATATTCGTTGAGAGCGGTTCCGAATTTTTCGCTCTCAACCGCAACAGCAAAAGTGTTGTGTGACTGTACTCGGTCTCCCAAAAAAAAAAAAAAATAGTAAGTCCACTGGGTAGCTTGTCACAAAAGATAAATAAGTAGTTATTTGTTATACATGAGTGCAAAGTTGCTTTTTAACCGCGTGCTCAACTTTGATATCTGGCAACACATAGTGCCCGAAGCCATAAACCAAAGAAGAAAAAGAAGAACTTTTATGACCGAGCAAGCCAAGGATTCTAAAAAAATTAGAATCCTGAGCGTTAGCGAGGGAAGTTAAAAAGGTGAAAAATTTTTGCACTTGTGCAACACGTAACTTTTCATCCCCCTCAGCGAAGAAATGACTAAATGCAAAATAAAACATTTACAATCACAAGATTAAAAAAAAAAAAAAAATGTGGAGTTTTGTTATTAATAAATAATAGTAGTTCCCAGAGCCCCTAGTTTCAGTTTTATTTTATGTGATAAATTAATGTTATTTTTCAGTATTTCGTTTCGTGCGGTGTCGAGGTCATCGGTTGTTACTGCACGACAAGTACACGTATAGTTTCGAGAGATTTTATGCGCCGACCGCTATATCGTACTGGAGATGTTCGAGTCATCGTAAAAAATGCAAAAGCAGAATCATATTAAATAACAATAATGAGCAGGTGAATCCAGCAATCGAGCACAATCATCCGCCGTATAAGTTTGTCATTCGCAACGGCGAGCTAATTAAAGTTTATGGTCTCTCTAACGTATAACGTGGTCGATAAAATAAAGAGATATAATAAAGAGTCTAATTTTTTTTTTTATATAGTGTAAGAGGAAGTACTGTATGTTGAGGGCAATTCTGGATTCTTTAGAAGCAATGTACCGAGCGACGAACAAAAATATTTTTTCGTACGTATTTGTAATACCAACAAGATTGGGAAGTTTATTATCGATAGTAGCCTTTAAAACCCTTACTTACAGTTTCATTACAATAATAATCATTTAACAATACCCCTAGCTCGTCAACTAACTCGTAATACTAGCAGTACCCCACGGTTTCACCCGCGTGAGTTTCGGAATTCCCGCAGGAACTCCAAACTTCTTTTCTAAGAACCTGGTCCTTAGAAACACAAAAAAAAGAATTACTTTGTGAAATTTGGTCCAGCTGTAAACACACATATAGTGGTGAAGCAATGGAAGTAGGGATTAATTTTTATATATTATCCCTATATAGAAAAGAATAGAGTAGAATAGAATAGAGTAAAGTAGAATAGAATAAAATAGAGTAGAATAAAGTAGAATAGAGTAAAATAGAGTAGAATTGAATAGAAAAAGTTTATTTGATACCAAAAAATAAATAAAATAAATTACGCGCCGACCGGTGCATCATACTGGAGATGTTCGAAACAACGCAAAAAATGTAAAGCCAGGATCGTAATAAATGTCAAAAATGAGCAAGTGAGTGCGGCACTGAAACATAACCACGGACCTAATAAGTATATCATTCTTACCGATGAGATAGTGCCCTCTAAAATTTATTGCTATGCACCTTGAAACTTAACGTTGTAAGTACGGATGTGCCTGATCGTTAATAATGTATATCCGCGAATACAGATCCAAATACGGATATGTATTTGGTGTCAAGATCCGCGGATACAGATACGGACTTTAACTTTTTTACTCAATCGGTGTCGGTGCGCATGGCCTTGAAATGACAGTTGAGCGACTTGGCGTTTTGCGTTACGGGATGTTTCGACTTGCATTGCGCGGGTTTTTCTTTTGTTTTGTTTATTTTATATGTTTATCTGAACGGAATTTAATAGTTTTTCATTGCTAACTAATCACCAATATACAACGTGTTAATGAATTAACTGAAAACCTGATACACCCTATTTAAAAAAATAAACAATAATATGATTAAAATATATTTTATGTCGAAAAAATTTATACTTTAAAAGTTATTCAACATTAGTTTGGAGGTGACCTATCTACGAAATTCCAAGCGCTACGCCCGCGCCTACCGGTTCGAATTTTTTGGTGCGGGCGGCGTACGCGCCTAATATTGTATTATAAATAATTTAGACATGGGCTAATAAAAATGAAAAAAATATAACCTATATTAAAATATAGTGCGATCGATTCGCTAGTTGATTCTGAGCAAACTACTTTCTAGTTTTCAGTTAATTCATTAACACGTTGTATAGAATTTCAGTTTGGTAAATTTAGTAAATTTGGTAAATAAATAAAAAAAAAAAAAAGTTATTTATTGAAAATGTATAAGGTAAAAGATCAGCCTAAAAAGTAACGGATACGGAGAAGAAATATTTCTTCGTATGATATTTCTTCTCCCTCAGACGGATAAGGAAACGGATATTCGGAACATCACTATTTGAAAGTAACAATAAATCTTTCATCACTCGTCTGAAATTAAGTAAGTAGTATTTATTTTGTTCGAAAATGGGATGTCAATTAAATTTTCAGCCTAAGGATATAAGTAAATGTCGGTCTAAGGATAAAACAAACTATTATATTCGCTATCTGGTAAGCACTGAGGTCTATACAAACGTACGCGTACAATAATGATTTCTCAGTTCTTACTTGCGTTTAGCTAAATAATAATGGAAAATACATGACTGTTCTGCCTAGAATAAGAATGTCTTTATATTTTGTTATTCTTTATTTGATTTCCTTTACCAATATGGAAAAATGTGATTTCCCTTTAGTAAGTGAATATTTTAACGATTTTATTTTTTACATAATAATTTTATATGAAGTACTTTTAAATACACAGTAGATTTGTTTTATTTTTAAAACTATCACCTTGGCCAACATGAAGATCATGCTAAAAATAAAAAAGTAAATGAAAAACCTAAAATTGCCCTGCTTACTACTTTGTTATTTTATTAAATGACTGACGGTTTTACTAATAACTGTAGGTAATAAGACAAAAAATTCTTTGTTTTTCTTTTCAGATTTTCGTTTCGTGAAATCGCGGGACTATCAGCTGATTTTACACAAAGAATACACTTACAGTTGCGGGAGAAAATACAAATCGGGTATGTCACATTGGAGATGTTCCACACATAAAAACAGAAAATGTAAAGCTGCAATCTTTTTGGAAGCTAATGTAATAGTGAAGGCTAATCTCGATCATAATCATAAGCCGTCAAAGTTTGTTATTCGTAACGATAAGATAATAAGAATTTAATAAAGGCCGTTCCTTACGATTTACCGTGAGTAAGTGGTTTCTAGAAGTAAATAAATATAAAATAATCAGCTTATATTAGTCTTACCGCCGCACTCAGAGTCGACTTTAATGATTACTTAGTTAAGTATAGATTTTTGAAACAAAAGTGCCGCAATCAGAGACGTTCAGTAAATTAATGTTAATTGGCATTTAATGAGATGTAACTTAATTAGTTAAATACCAATTAACATTAATTTATTAAACTTGTCTGATTGCGACAGTTTTGTTTTAAAAATCTATACTTAACTAAGTAATCATTAAAGTCGACTCTGAGTGCGGCGGTTAGGTCCGTATTCCAGAAGGTGACTCAGATCACGTTTCTCTTGAGATAAGTTTAAAGCTCAAATCATAACTCAAGCGTACATCTTATTATAGAATGCGTTTTAAGTTCTAATCACTTGAAACTAGCCTTTAGTAGAGATTCTGAACTCTGATTGGTTTTAATCACTTGAAACTAGTTTTGAGTAGAGATTTTGAACGCTGATTGGTTGAGTGGTCTTGACATGACAGATGTAAACAAAGATCAAATCTTTGCTTGAGTATAGATTAGTACTCAAGCGTCGTTCTAGAATAAGGAAATAACTCCGCTGATTGTTGATTGATGAATCTCGTTTCAAGTAAGGTTCTAAAATTAAAGCTTTACTTGAAATCAGTTTTAAAACTAGATTCATGACTTGAGTAACCTTTTGGAATACGGACCTTAATTAGATTCATAAGTGTCTGGAAGTTATTGGTTGGTGGTGGTTGTAAATAATAAAAAAAAAAAAATTAAAATCTACTTCACAGTAGGTATATAAAATTCAAGTCAGATGCGACACCGACAGGCAATTAGGCTTATGTGTCTTGTATTTTTTAATGTGCTTGTTGTTTTTTGAAGCCAATAAAGGAGAATGGGCATTTTGGGCTGTCGGCGGCCATGAATAAAGTAGTGTCAAATGAAAGTACCTATTGTTACCTAGGAATAACTCTTGCTATGAACGTTACATTGTATTCCATCGAGGAAAAAAAATAATGAACGTAAAAGTAACGTAACTGCATAGAGCAATATATATATAGTAGGAATATAATTTATTTATTTATTAGCGTGTGTATTGCATTATCCTGACACCAAAACATCTCCTAATATTGATTACAATACGATCAACACGAAACCTATTTATTTCCTAACCTAATCTGATAACATAGCTTTCGTTTTTGAACTTTGTTTGGATTTTCTTGACTATGACAGAACATCGACCATTTTGTGCAATTGATCAGTAGTTAATGGAAGAACATTCGAGATAACCCATGCTCTATTTGAGGAAATTCCGCAATTGTGTCATTACAGAGAACAACCACTAATAATTACGTATGCGCCAGTATGCGGTATGATGTAGTTTGTAGCATAGCAGGTGTTATTATAAAAAAAAGCACGAGACTGAAAATATAATACCTAGTTTGGAATGTATAGTCGTTATAATACGGTCATACTATGATCGTATGATGTTTGTACTTATTAGTGACTAGATGATCCGCCACGGATCACTCACGTTAGTTTCGGATTTCCCGTGGGAACTGGGATAAAAATTACTCTATCTCAGTTAAAATGTGTCGTATAGTTTTATATTATCTGTTGCTCTAGCTTCGTAGAAGTGAGAGAATTTTTATAATCGGTTTAGTAGTTTTAGTAGTTTTTAGTTTCAACCATGCGCGGTTTCAAAAGAAGTTAGTGTATGCTCAACTTTCACAAACGTCCTTTACTGTCACTCACAGTAAATGTATTTATTCACAAAATTTCCAAAACTATGAATTTTTGAAAACAGTTGGCTAATATTGAGTGAATACGTAACCAAATGGCATAATTTGGTTACGTTACTGAATTGTTGCTTGATGAGCAGTTCTGAGAGCTAAAATCACCCGATGACACCGGTTTTCATTTGTTTCCATACTAAACAAAGTAAATTACAAAATATTCTTAAATCTGACTCAACAGTAAATAATAGCTGACTAACTGCTCCCTGAGGTTTCATTCGCGTAGTTTCGGAGTTACCGCAGGAATTCCATGATAATCTATATGTATAAACCTTTCTCTTGAATCCATTATCTATTTATTATCTATTGATGAAAACCGTATGAAAATCCGTTCAGTGGTTTCTGAGTTTATCGCAAACTGACTGACATACAGACAGACGCGTCCGAGGACTTTGTTTTTATTTGAAGTGATAGTGAAAACTCCATTCCCTTTTTTCCCCTTTTTACAGGATTTTCTTTTGACACCCGCATCAACTTACCCGCCAACTTATTAATTGTTTAATATGTATAACCTACCTGCAAGTGTGTACCTATATTTTATCTAAATTGATTATTGTTTACTATGTAGTTACTATTTGTACAACTTTAATGAACTGCATGTACCACCTCTCGTGGAATTTCGAGTGCGTAAATATTTTATTTTTTATATATCTTTTTCCTATGTGTGGAAACTTTAAGGTGTAAGAATTTTTTTTATATTTTGTTATATTTTTACTTATGTTGTACCGTTCGTTTCCCAAATAAATAAATAAATAAATAAACTGAGTTAATGCCCCTGTTTGTCTATTCGGTGGGTGTGGCACGTGTTTGACGGTTCGTGGGCACCAATCTAAAGATATTTTGTACGTTTTATTTAAGCATATGTTTAACATAATGTGTTGGCAAATAAATTTATTTTCTTTCTTTCTTCTTTCTTTCTTTCTAATTAATGACCATCAAATCTAATAGCGATATTATATACCTCGCCCACCTTAAGCTACAATTCTCGGAGCTATGTTTATATCCGGCTCTGCTACATCAAATCAATATCATGAACTTCATACCATTAACTTACTACATTTTTCTTATTAATTTTAATGTTAATATTATTCTAATTGTATAAATCTATCTTGCGTTGATACGATTTCTTTTTTCAGGGGTTCGATTCGTAAAGTCAAGACGCTCTCCGTCTCAATTGATTTTATACAAAGATTATACTTACAGTTTTGTAAGAAAGTTTACTACGGGGGTATCGCAATGGAGATGTACCACACGTAGACATAAGTGTTGTAAAGCTTTAATCTTGTTGAACACTGATAATGAGGTAATACTGCAGTCTAAACTCGATCACAATCATACGGCATCAAAGTATCTCATTCGTAACGACGAGCTGATAAGAATTAAAGAGAAACCGCTTTGAAATACAATATCGAGGCACTTAATTCAAGACTTTGATAATTCATGCTTGCATGTATCTAATAAAAATGTTAATAAAAAAAAAGAAAATAAACCACCCATCGATAAATCACAGGGAAAATTTAATAAAGAACGCGGGTGAATGACCTTTACATTTGAATTGACTGTTCGTCAGCGGAACCTTGATGGCAGGTTCTTTTGCTGTCAACCAAAGACGATGCTAGAATAATGTGATGTTGCCAACAATGGATAATCACATCAAAAATCAAGAAAGTTTCAACAATGCACGGTTTCAAAGGAAGTTAGTGTATTCTCAACTTTCACAAACTTCCTTTATGTCACTCACAGTAAATGTATTTTTTTACAAAATTTCCAAAACTATGAATTTTTTAAAACAGTGGCTAATATTGAGTGAACACGTAACCAATTGGCATAATTTAGTTACGTTACTGAATTTTTGCTTGATGAGCAGTTCTGAGAGCTTAAATCACCCGGTGAAACAGGTTTTCATTTGTTTCCATACTAAACTAAGTTCATGCCCCTGTTTGTCTATTCAGTGGGTGTGGCACGTGTTTGACGGTACGTGGGCACCAATCTAAAGATATTTTGTACGTTTTATTTAAGCATATGTTTAACATAATGTGTTGGCAAATAAATTTATTTTCTTTCTTTCTTCTTTCCTTCTTTCTAATTAATGACCATCAAATCTAATAGCGCTATACCCCGCCCACCTTAAGATACAATTCTCAGAGCTTTGTTTATATCCAGCTCTGCTACATCAAATCAAAATCATGAACTTCATATATTAACTTACTACTTTTTTCTTATTAATTTTAATGTTAATATTACTGTGATTGTATAAATCTATCTTACCGCGTTGGTATGATTTCTTTTTTCAGAGGTTCGATTCGTAAAGTCAAGACGCACTCCGTCCCAATTGATTTTATACAAAGATTATACTTACAGTTTTGGAAGGAAATTCAATACGGGGGAATCGAACTGGAGATGTTCCTCGCATAGACACAAGTATTGTAAAGCTTTAATCTGGTTGAACGCTGATAACGAGGTAATGCCGCAGTCTAAACTCGATCACAATCATACGGCATCAAAGTATCTAGTTCGTAACGACGAGCTGATAAGAATTTAAGAAATACCGCTTTGGAATACAGAGTGTAACTTGCTAGAATATCGAGGCACTTAATTCAACATTTTGATGCTTGCATGTATCTAATAAAAATGTTAATGAAAAAAATAATAATAATAACCCACCGTTCCGTCAGCTGAACCTTGCTGTCAACCAAAGATGATGCTAGAATAATGTGATGTGGCCAACAATGGATAATCACATCGAAAATCAATAAAGTTTCAACCGTGTGGAGTTATATTGTGCTGTTGTATTGATAAAAGTATTGCAACTTCAATACTGGTCATAACGAGTGTACGTTTCAGATTTCCGGTTCGTGAAGTCGCGGCGGGCCTATTTGATTGTACACAAAGAGCACACTTACAGTTTTAGAAGGAAATTCTCTTCAGGCTCATCGCACTGGCGGTGTTCGACCCACCAGACGAAAGGCTGCAAAGCTAGGATCGTTTTGAATGACAACAATAAACTAGTGCACACCAACCTCGACCACAACCATGAGCCGTCTAAGTTCATTATTCGCGACGGCGAACTATTAAGAGTTAAATTTATGTACTAACTAGCGGTTCCCTGAAGATTCACCCGCTTCAGTTTGGTAGTTCTGAGAATCCGTTCTCTTAACTGACGTCACCTGCGTATATTTATAATTTTAGCTGCATGCCAAATTTCATTTTCAGAGATCGTTCTTCGTTTTTAATGTTTATACAGGTATCTCCCGTAAGGAGTCCATTTTTGCTTAAGTTTACTCTTGACTCCCCGATTAGAGCGTGGCGTACTTTCAATTTTAATCGATTTTGAATTATGAAAATATATCTGTAAAGAACCATGCCAAAGTCACTACCGAGCAATATTGTACCGTGTACCTATTGTTTCTAAACCAGAAATTTTCTAACAGTAAGACTGTGGTCGTCACACTTTTTTGGCCAAGGGCCACTTAAGCCAATGTAGGTATTCCTGCTGGGCCGCAAATGGTTAACTGATATTATATTCGGTTATATACCTACGTTAGCTTTATGTGACTGTTTGAATCTAGGAGGATTTAGGTTTAAATATGTACAAATATAAATTGAAAAAGTACACATTTTAATTACCTTCTATTTATTTATTGAAATAAATGTATGAAAATTGTAAAAAAAAAAAATTTGTAACTTAAGAATGGGGATGTGGACTACTTTTGAAACTAAAAATTATAATTATTCCGTCAGTTAGAAAATAAAAAACAATAGACACGTATTTTTTGCTTTTTAAATAAATTAAAATATACAGAGATAAAGCTTATTAAAGTTTAGGGTGAGGGGGTCATGACGTCACTAACCGCTAAAACCGCCATACAAACTGTCAGAATAGTGACGTCACGCGAAATTTCAACTCAATATATCGCCGTTATTTTTTGATTACGTAAAAAAAGAAAAAAATACGTGTCGAATATTTTTTAATAATCTACAAGACGGACTAAAAAAAAAATTAGTCAACATGCCCATTATAATGTCGAACTTTTTTAATGATATCATCAATATTGGTATCTTTTGGACTGCATGCAATCCTCATTGCATCTTCTAAGTGTGAATTAATTCGTCCTTAGAATCTGTTTTGGTAGTTATTTAAATTATTAGCTACGTATGCTGCGGCGGGCCGCACATGAACGAGCAGCTGGCCGCATGCAGCCCGCGGGCTGCATTTGACGACCGCTGCTCTAGCTAGAGCAGAGGTTCCCATACTTTTTTTTCTCCTAGACCACTTTAAACATTTTGCTTGATCTGGTGGACCCCCTGCAGCTATTACATTTACTAACTTACTTCCGAAACCCGAAAAAAGTATGTCTATGGCAATCTGTGTTGTGGCTATTTTTCAATCAACTATGAGTTAAGTTTTCAAAAAAAAGGTGAGAATTTATAAATTCCTTTGATTATGCTGTGAGTGGATGTCATTTAAGCTAAGTTTCAAGGCCAGTCTAAAAAGCGTCTTCATCCAACAGTTGTGGACCCCCAATTTTTTCCACGCAAGCGTAGACCCCTGTCGGGCTCCCGTGGACCCCAGGGGGTCCACCTGGACCACTTTGGGAATCAATGAGCTAGAGCATAGGTGAGTTTGACAGCGTGTTAACCAGATTTGTCACTTGTTAACGTTTCCCTCCATAAAAGAAATTAGGTATGTTGTCGCTTGAAAAGTGACAAAAAATGCGCGCGCGTATTATCAAATCTAGTTTGATATCAGCCATTTGTTCTCCCCGAGCGAGCAATTATTGGTTCCTGTAAGAAAACCACGGGTTTGACACAAGTACCTTACCATTTGACAGGAATTTTCCTAAAATATCCGCCGTCCCTCTGCCAAAAAAATAGGAAAATTTTCAAGATAATAGGAAATTATAAGATTGTTTGCTTTGTTCTTGTTATATTTTACAAGCTGTGCCCCGCGGTTTCACCCGCGTGAGTTTCAGAATTCTCGCAGGAACTATTTTTTTTTAAATAAAGAGTAGCCTAAGTTACTTCTTATAACATTAGCTGCCAGTGAAAGTCCCGTTTGAATCGGTCCATTCGTTTCAGAGATTAGCCGGAACAAACACACAGACAGACAGACATGCAGACAGAGAAATTTTTTTTTTTTTTTTTTTTAATGTAAATACCGTATGTACTTTCATATGCATTTAGTGAAAAGCTGTTAATTTGGAATCACAAACAAAATTAAATTTTATTTATATGTATAGATGTATAAGATGTACAGATAATTTATGTATATTTATGTATGTTATATTTAAGTAACTATCTAAAACCGAATCAGTCATCCGTGTTGCGGTATGAGTATGATGGAAGTATTATTGTTTATTGTATCAGTTTTGGCTGTTTGAAAGAAAATAAAAAATACGAAATACCGAATTTGGAAGTTTATTTCTGCTTAACTAATTATCTATATGCTAGCTGTGAAGCTGTGAATCTCGGCTGGGAAATCTGTAACTGGATGAAAATATTTATTTATTTATTTAAAGAAATTTATTGCACATTTACGTACAAAGGTGGACTATCAAAATATCCTATGTCCTATACCTTGACCTTACTACAAGTGCCCGGTTTGTTTGCACACATTAATGGGCAAGTTGACTAATTTTTATTTTTTAGTCCGTCTTGTAGATTATTAAAAAATATTCGACATGTATTTTTTTCTTTTTTTACGTAATCAAAAAATAACGGTGATATATTGAGTTGAAATTTCGCGTGACGTCACTATTCTGACAGTTGGTATGGCGGTTTTGCGGTTAGTGACGTCACGACCTCCTCATCATAAACTTTAATGCGCTTTTTCTCTGTATATTTTAATTTATTTAAAAAGGCAAAAAATACTACGTGTCTATTGTTTTTTTATTTTCTAACTGACGGACTAATTAGAATTTTGATATTCAATAGTAGTCAACATCCCTATTAGTGCGTGTGCGCCGGAGAGCGACAAGCGATAAAGGAGTTCCAAATTCAAGTTGATACTGTCCAACACAGCAGCGACAGCCCCCAAAGTTGTTACCCATTTATTACGTCTAAGCTTACCCACTACGTTGTGTGTGGAGGGGCGCTTTGAGCAAAATAATCACTAGAGGGTCGTGAAGAGGTAATGCCGGTCACTCACATTCGCACAAATACGCAAACCCACAAGTGTAGGAGGACATTTGCGAATGATTATGCAAAGTTTTCGCTGCATTCGTGCTTTTCCAAGCTGTGTCGGTCTTTTAACGCACATCAAAGCGCGCGAACCTCGATCCTTCGTGCAGTCTCCCACACATTTGTGTGACCAGTCAGGCATACGATTGCGAAGGTAACGGACGTTTCGCCATTTTCATAGTTCGTGACGCCTACCTACTTAAACTTCATCATGGGTAGGAACAACATCAAGGTGATGGAGTTTATTCAACTCCTGCAGAATGAATTGACCATATGGGATCCTCAAAAGAAATCCCCTATAAACAGAATGGCCGTAAATGACGCCTGGGAAAGAATTAAAAATTCATTTTCTCTTTAATGTTCCATTGACGAATTTTAAAAAAAGAGAAATTCTAAATTGGCTGCTTAAAGGGAGCATTTCACCGGTCCGTTTCATACAGCATAATTAGTATGAGTCCAACCGCACTAATAAAATCATCTTCATTGTCCATGATTCACAAAATCGCAAGCAGGACTAACCGCCGCACTCAGAGTCGACTTTAATGATTACTTAGTTAAGTATAGATTTTTAAAACAAAACTGCCGCAATCAGACAAGTTTAATAAATTAATGTTAATTGGCATTTAACTAATTAAGTTACATCTCATTAAATGCCAATTAACATTTTTACTGAACGTCTCTTATTGCGGCAGTTTTGTTTTAAAAATCTATACTTAACTAAGTAATCATTAAAGGCGACTCTGAGTGCGGCGGTAAGACATTCGTAAACAAGTGTAGGAGGATGTACAAGCGGGTTCACGAATTGAGTATGCGAATCCATTTGCATTGCGAATGAATGTCTGACGGCCTTTCACATGCGGCGAATATGAGTGACCCGGGTAAGATGTTGACAGGGGCCAGAGAGTATCGATTCTTTACGCTGTAGGGACATTAATCAAAACCCGGGTATGGAGGTAAAATCGGGACAATCGATACCAACTGTTTTGTTTTTATACTAATTATTTAATTATGTTAATTATTTATATACTTCGGTTTTATTTTTTCAGATTTTCGATTCGTGAAATCAGCGCGGTGTGCACAATTGGTTCTATACAAGGACTACACTTACAGTTATAAAAAAACATTTGACAACGGTAAGTCCTTTTGGAGATGTTCTTCTACAAAAAGCTGTACGGCCAAAGTTGTTTTAAAAGACCGTAAAGAAATAGTGCAAGTTCGACTTCATCATAATCACAGACCCACGAAGTATATTATTGTCCATGGTGACACCCTAGTGCGAATTTAAAAATGGTGTTTTGTCCTTTTCTCATGATAGATATGAAATTAAGTATTTGAATGAGACAAAACATCTATTTTTTTTATTTCAACATCAATATTATAATTAGTTTTAAAACATACTACTACTATAACACCTGTAACATATAAGCGATGAAAATTTGTCGTTATCTTGACAAATCAAACACCCAGACGTTATGTATCACAAAGTATGCATTTACAAAAAGAGTATGTATATGTTTAAATATTATGTCATTGTTCTCAAACTTAGCAAAGCTTGTACTAACCAGCAAAACTTGTACTAACCAGCAAAGCTTGTACTAACAAGTAAAGCTTATACTAACAAGCTTTGCTTAGTTTGGAAATAGGTGGCGCTGTGCGATAATGTCCAAGCATTATGTATTACCTGGTGTACCAATTATTGGTGATCTGCGACTTTTATTTTTATAAAATTTCAACAAAATAGAAAAATTAAAAATTAAAAACGAAAAATAGTTATTGATAATATATCCCATATCCCCACCCCAAGTCCCAACACATGCATATTATGCAAGTACGTACCTACCAATTATCTTTTTTAAATTGTTTATTACATTTTATTACTTTTTCTCCTTTTTTTAAACAAATAAGTACCAATTATGTTTCAGATTTTCGATACGTGAGGACGCAGAAAGCTGATCGGTTGATTCCGTACAAGGACTATACCTACACTTATAGAAAAAAAATTGTTAAACGCGGGGAATCGTATTGGAAGTGTTCGATGAAAGATGGCTGTAAAGCCAGCATATTTTTGAACTACAGTAACGAGATAGTTAGGGCTCAACCTCATCACAACCACGAGCCCTAGAATGGGCATGTTGACTAATTTTTATTTTTAAGTCCGTCTTGCAGATTATTAAAAAATATTGGACACGTATTTTTTCTTTTTTTACGTAATCAAAAAATAACGGCGATATATTGAGTTGAAATTTCGCGTGACGTCACTATTCTGACATTTTGTATGGCGGTTTTTGCGGTTAGTGACGTCACTACCCCCTCACCCTAAACTTTGATGCGCTTTATCTCTGTATATTTTAATTTATTTAAAAAAGGAAAAAATACATGTCTATTGTTTTTTTATTTTCTAACTGACGGACTAATTACAATTTTGCTTATATGAATTTAATCAAATTGTACAGCAATTTATGAAGAAGGCACAGTGCACGAGTGTTTTCGTTACTCTTACTGTTTTCCGCATTTTTTATTTACTGTTATGATTTATGTTTCTAAAATATTTGCAAACATTTAATCAAGCATGTCATACAAGATTTATATCATAAAGATAATACACATAGAGCGATAGTTTTATCAAGTGTCATTGAATCCCGTTCGAAATCGAAAACAAAACCAATCGATGCGTGAGGTGAGTCGGACGGTGCGGAATCACATTGGCTTCGAGAGACGTAGTAAGCTCGTATTAAATTAACAGGTTCTATGCCTACATTCTTCTGTTCTTTCAATAAATACAAAAGTCCTATAAAAAACAGCTATTTCAGTTAATACCGAACTATTATGATTTGAACGTAGGTACGAAACTATAAAAAGAAACGTCTTACAGTTTACCCATTCTTAAGTGATGCCCTCACCAACGAACACTATTTTCCGTGTTCGTTGTTAATTCTTACTGTTATGAAAGTGGATGTGAGTTTATTTGTTTGTTACTTTGTTTGTTAGACTTTCACGCCGTAACTACTCAACCGATCAACATGAAATTTTGCATAGGTACATGTTGTCAAGGGTACAGAGAAGGATATGGTATTTTTTATTCCGGACTTACCACGGGAACTCCGAAAATAATGCGCGGAAAAAAGCTAGTCATTGATAACTAATCCTACATCCTTTGGCACCTTTGGCAACGTATATGCAAAATATCATCCTAAACGGTTAAGTGGTTAAAGCGTGAAAGCGAACAAACAAACAAACTTTTAAAATGATATTTTTGACGTGCCAGCCGCGTTGCAGTTAATAAAGCCTCCATTCGAATGAAACATTTCCGTTGTTTCTTTTCAGATTTTCGATTCGTGAAGTCACAGCGGCGGCGCACCCAGTTAATTGTACACAAAGAATATACATATAGTTTTAAAAGAAAATTTTCTACGGGGCCGTCGCATTGGAAATGCTCGACAAACGAACACAAAAGTTGTAAAGCCAGAATCGTTTTAAACGATAACAACGAGATATTGAACGCGAAACTTGACCACAACCATGAACCTTCAAAGTTTGTGATCAATAATGGAGAGTTAATACGATTTTAAATTTATTGACACAAATATATTTGGACGCAGATAAGCAATAACATGTTAACCCACAATATTAAGTTATTGATTCAGAACGATTTATTGAGAGTTAGAGAACGTTTTTTACTTATGTGTTTACCTTATTACATTGTTTAAATACCAAAAAATATTTAAACATAAAAAAATGCTGAAACAAAATCACGATATGATTTTAAAACACGATTTATTCGAAATTTCTCCAATGTGGGTTAACACACTATTGCTTATCTATATCCGTTTACGGGTCTACAATTTTACTATACTTTATAGGTATAATGTAAGACAGAAATAAACATAGTTTCATTTATAATGCTCTTTAAGTTCTTGTTTGCATTAATAGAGTGTACTTTCTTCTAAAACTAGGTCCTACAGTCAGACAGTGAAAATCTATAGTAAAGGGCGTCGAGTTAAGATAACCAAACTGCCAACAAATTCAAATACAAAAATACAATAGCGGGAAAGAAGTAATCTTTGTTTTGTTATAATAACTTCCTAATGCAGTTAAAACGGAAAAATCGACCCTTTAAGAGGTGTAAGGGCCCCTTCTTAGCTGAAAAGCTTTTATTTTCTAGTAAAATACCTAATTATTTCAGGGGTTTTTGATAGTAAAATTCATGCTATCACTATTTCCGTGGCAGTCCAATTTAAAGCACCCATATCATTATTTTTTTTTCTAATATTAGAATATTATTTTCCTTTTTTTTTCAGAATTACTATTCGTCAAGTCACGACGTAGTCAGTTGATTGCATACAAAAATTACACTTATGGTTTTAAGACAAAATATGCTTCTGGGAAATACTTCTGGAGGTGCTCGACTTCGAGGGATTGTAGGGCCAAAATCCTTTTAAACTACAACAATGAGATAGTTAGATCCGAACTCAATCACAACCATGAGCCTTCGAGGTTCTATATTCGCGATGGAAATTTAATACGAATTTAAGTATCAAATTTTTAAATAATTTTTTCTCAGATTTTCCAAGTTGTAAATAACTATAAAAAAAATTGTTTCTGCAACAAGAGATCAAAGATTGCTTTTGTTGACTCTGCTGAGTTAAAACAATCGCGAGTGTAGTAAGAAATTCAAAGGCACTATAATTGTTATTTGAGGTCTGCGATAAGGTGGACAGTCACACCATAGTGTAAAGAAGAGAAGTCCTCTAGTTAACTATACTGTTATTCTCACTATTATAGTTATTACAACCGCACATATACTATATATACAATAGAAATAGAACACTTATTATGACCACTTAAGTCGAGCAGAGTAACTAGAATGAAGCTCTTCTGTGCTAACACTAGTATTTATACCCACAACCCCACTAACAATTGTGGGCGTACACTACTTTAATTTATCAAATGGGAATGAGGGTACCGACTAAATAACAGTGTTGCCATGGCATAATGCTAGAATTCTCTGAAATAAGGAACGACTTAATAGAAAACATGACATTCACAAAGAATAGACTCTGGGACTCATTACAGTTTAACAACTAAAATAACAAATTGGATACAGCTTAAAATAATTATTTAGGTACAAAACGAGCAATTTTCTATGATAACCATATTGAAAGAGACTAATTTTAATTACCCTTTGTTAAGAGCCAATGCGTCCAATAAATGTTACCTCTAGCTTACTGATTTATGGTTCATTGACTCAATAGTTTATACTGATCATGGCTTGGCTTTTGACAGATTACAGATGGTAATGGTTAGGATAAGACCATGCTACTGTTATTGTTCTGAGGATAAGACATATAACATGACATTCGGTTTTAGCCATCAAGTGTTTTTAAACATTTGTTAAAATGCAATAATATGGTAGTCACTTAGTAACTAAGTTAACAAACTAAAATTCCCTGGATAGATGGTAATATTACTCGGCTATGTGAAAAACGAAATAAATCATTTAAAAACTGGAGAAAAAATCCAAATGACCCGAAACTGAGATTAGAATATAATAAAATTCGCAATAAAACTCATAAAGTACTGGAAAAAAAGAGAAACGTTTACTATACTAATGAAATAAACGATAATTTTAAGAATACGAGGAAAGTCTACCAACTTGTTAACCAAATGTTAGGACGAGTAACATTATCAATTGATGCCGCAATTCTCAAAGCATTTGATGCACAGGGGCTCACGACAGAAAGTATTGCAAACAACTTTGCAATCGGGTTTGAAAAAGCAGTGAAGGATATTACCCACAACTGCGGCGTGAAACTGATTGATCCCGAAACCAACAATAACCCTACAAACTGTAGCATTTTATTCAAAAAAGCTTCTGACACCGACATTTTTAGAATTATTAAGAAATTAAATCCCAACAAAGCGCCGGGTATAGATAACATCCGAGTATCCGACATTAAAGTAGTTGGAAACGATATTTCAACAGCCCTCACTAATCTTATTAATTGTAGTGTCAAAACTGGTGTATACCCCGATGATCTGAAAGTTGGCTGCGTTAGACCAGTTTATAAAAAGGGGAAACGTGATGACTATTCTAATTATCGCCCAATTACGTTGCTTTCTTCAATTGATAAAATCGTTGAAAAGTACATATCTGAACAAGTACACCAGTTTTATAGACAGAACAACGTCTTATACCAAAACCAATTTGGATTCCAATCAGGAAAGGGTGCAACTGATCTATTGTCTAAATTTACTGATGAAGTCAACGAGCAGTTAAACAATAACAAACATGTATTAGCATTATTCATAGATTTTTCCCGCGCGTTTGACACCCTGAGACATAACATGTTGATTAAAAAGCTAGACAACAGTGGGGTAAGAGGACCCTTACTAAAATGGTGCGAAAACTATTTAAAAAACCGTACATATACTGTTAAAGTAAATAATACGCACAGCAGACCTATAACAGCAACTGAGGGCACGGCTCAAGGATCAGTCCTAGGGCCCCTACATTTCCTATCCTATGTCAACGAGATGAGCAAATACATCAAGTACTGTACATGTTACCAATTTGCAGATGACACATGTCTTGTGGTGTCTGACAGGGACCCCCAAAAAGCCATGGAGTTAATACAGCTAGATCTAAATATCTTAACAAGATGGTGCCATGATGCCGGTTTATCGATGAACGCTAACAAAACCAATACTAATTATTAAATCTCCCTATGTCAAACACTATCCCTTAAAAAGTATTGTGGCCCACGATCATAGCTGTCTGCATGCCGTAAGTTCAAATGCGTGTAGTTGTCCTCTTATAGACACCGCTAGTTGTCAGAGGTATCTTGGTTTATCAATTGACAGTAGATTCAACTGGTCAAATCATATTGAACATGTCTGCAACAAACTCTTACAGTTTCTAGCGAATATCACGATCCTTAAAGACCGTATCCCATTTAAAGTCAAGCTAATGCTATATAACTCGCTAGCAGAATCACAAGTACAATATGGATTGAGCAGCTATGGACGAACGTATACGACGTACCTTAACCAAATTTATAGGCTACAATTAAAAATATTAAAAATAATAGTGTCTAAAAAAATTAAACTACAATTTTATAACGACGAAATCGGTCTTTTTAGGCACTGCAAAGTTTTACCCGTTCACATTCAATTTAAATATATGTTACTTAAAGAACACTTTTTTAATAAATCACTCAAGAAAGAAATTAATCATCCTGTATACACGCGCGCAATGGCTCAAAACCGGTTATGCACGCAACGTGCTGGCAACGTGTACGGCGAGAGGACTGCTAGCTACTTGGTTCCTCGACTAATTAATAAATTACCCTCTGATTTGATCGCGAGCTTAAACCAAAAAAATATTAAAAGTAAACTAAAATCTTATTTTCTAAATAATATGGAGAGATATCAATCATTTTAAATCTTAGAGGTGCACTGGTTTTAAATTCAGCTAGTAGTCTAAATTTTACTGATTATTGCATATTATACTATTATATTTACTCTTAAAATAAACCAAAATTGTATCTACCTACTGGGTAAAATAGCATCTTTTCCATAAACCTTAGTGGTTTCTTAAGTGCTATGTAAGTTGTATTTTTTTATTGTCAATTTTGTTTGGTAAATAAATAAAAAAAAAAAAAAAAAAAAAAAAAACTACTAACTACCGTTTCATATGTTACTAATCTACCTTATAACTCTTAATTTAATAACTTAATTTATTTTGTTATAATTCCTCTTTCAATTCCTCTTTTAATATATATAATAAATAAACTATTTTGTTATAGATTTATGTAATTATATAATCGTCCCTTGGTTCAATTTGAACCAATGAAATTAAAAAAAAAAACCAAGCACCATTTGTTTTTTATTTTTAATAAAAATATAACTATGACATTATTATGACCGTAACATTCTGCTTTACGATAACGTGCACAAAAATTGTTTTTCTTTCGGATTCATAAATAAAAAAAAATCCATGGAAAACAATACAGAATACTAATTTATGATTTTTTACCATCCAGTGTTTGGAATTGTCTGCAGACACACGCGTTAGGACAGGGAGTCTTATTGGTCATAGTGAAGCAGAGCACTGGACCTTATGGGCTAAGACAATTATTCATATGGCAGATTACATTATTATAAAAGAACACTCCAGCTCAAAATATAGCCAGCATTGTTGTTTTTAATTAAAGCACCCTTTACATTCCATTTCTAATGAAACAATAACGATTTCTTTCAGCTTCTCAATTCGTAAAGATAGTTCACATTCAGCCAGTTGGATCTGTGCCTGAAGAAGCAACCGAAATACCAGTGATAAATAATATTAGCTTTGCTGATCAACAACAATTTATCACGGAGCTACAGAAGTACTATGGTGGGCATAACGAAAATAGTAAAAAGTCTGAATGGACAAGCGAAAGAATTTTGCACGTGATTCAACTGCTTGAAGATTATAATTTAGCTAAACTTGAGGGAAGACGATCAACAAGCACGCAATACCATCACGCAAAAAAATATGCCGTCATGAAAAATGGTAACGAAAAGGCATTGATAATTAAAAGAAAATCTCAATCGGATCCAGTTATACAAATAATTCCAAGCAAGGAATACTATCAACTGTTACTTTATACTCATATTGTAACGGGACACGGAGGACGGGACAAAATTATTCACGCCTTGAGAGATAAATATATGGTGCCCATAATTGCCATAAAAATATTTCTCAAGTTGTGCAAAACATGTATTTCGAAGAAAAGCAGCAACGCTCGAAATTTTGTTTAGCCTCGACAACGCTCGAACTTTTGTTTAGCCTTCATTTATTATTAAACTAGCTGGTGCCCGCGGTTTCACCCGCGTGAATTTTCGACCCTTGCAAAGACAGTAATGAGGTGTTCGATTTTTTTCAATCTTTTAAAACGTAGTGGTTATATACTCTTTAGTCTCAAAGAAAATATAATCACATCATCTGTTTCTCCAAGCCTTAAAACTGTCACTTCGCGAAAAATCTATTCAAAAGAAAAAAAAATGCATATCTCTAAAATAGTACATTGTTATCCTAGGGGTGAAAGTAAGTCTTTCTCCCGAGGATAACACTGTGCTTTTCATTACGAATGCAAGGAAAGTCAAAATAAAAATAGGAATTAGCTAAAGAAAAAAATGAGTGAACTTTATTTTATATAAATCAACCATTAGGTGTGCTACTGGCCAGTAAGTATGCCCCCTATGACATAAAAAAAAACTTGAGTTTCTGCAGTATACAGCTGTCAGTTGAAAGCGATTCTCCCTAGGGCTGAAAAGTGTTACTTTCAACCCGCTTCTCAGGCAACTTCAGACCTACTTTCCGAGTATGAGTAATGAAAAAGTTTTATCATGTTCGTTATGCAACATTATATATCGAAGCTTTCGACCATTGCATTACGCTGAAGTCTTTAAATAATGATAACTTTTTTCCCTATATCCTATTTCGATGAAACAAAGCCTATATGTTGCTTCAGACTTAGCTTAATCTACTACTGAAAACCCGTTCAGTAGATGCGGAGATTATCGCGAACAGACAGACAGAAAAGAATTTTAAAAACTTTTTTTGGGCTTGGTTACTCTTCTTTTATCACCCCTCTCAATTTTAGGTAAAAATATTCAATGTACAGAATCGCGAATTCGACTCTTTTATTATAGTATAGATAGATAAGGCTAATATTACAAAACCCACCCACTAATAAAACCGACCAATCAGGGACAGGTTCACGATTTAAATTAGCAATATTTACGCAGAAAAACGGATAAATTTTCAAACTTCGCGCTGATTGGTCGATAGTTGTCATAATTTCATGCATGTGTTTCATTATTTGAGGTAGAGACAAAAAGAGATAAGCAGCATTGACGTACACTTTTTTAAATTCATGATAAACAATTTACGTTTTATTAAAAATTAATATAAATAGAACAAACTCAACCAAAATCGAAACAATTGAACAAAGAATTAAATTTAAAGCGAAACAATTTCTGATATATTAAATCATACTATACCTATACCTTTGCTTACCTTACCTTACACGAATACCTTACAAGAATATATTATGAACAATAAATATTGAAATAGCAATCCTAACATTAATACCTCGCAATTATAGCGCATATACTACTTGAGATATTAAATATTTATTCCTATAGCCATACTATTTCATAATAATAATTTTACACCAGAATAAATTACAGAATGGAAAATAAATAAATAGTAGATAGGTAGAGTCAACACTACAAAGGAGCACGCCATGTATTAAAGTAGTTCTACATTCCCAAATAAACCAATTTACCATCTGCACAAGAATCGTATTCAAATTATCTAACAAATCTGCGCAATCGTAATATATGTAAATCACGTGTCACGTTGTTTGTCCGCGATGGACTCCGAAACTACTGAACGGATTTTGATTAAATTTTGTAACCATTTATAATATGGTCCAACTTAAAAGATAGGATAGTTTTTATCCCGGAGTTCCCGCGGGAACTCCGGAATTGATGTGGGGAATCACCGTAAACTACTGTCAGGAGTACAAAGAAGTTTTTCCCCGCAATTCCCGCGGGAACTCCGAAATTACCGCGGATGAAATCGCGGGGGACAGCTAGTTATGTTATAAAATTTATCTAAGCACCCAGTGTTAAAAAATATTTTAACAATAAATAATAAAAATAGAAAATATTTAGTTATATAAATACTTAGGTAATTTTATTAGGATGTTTTTGTTATAAGTAAAAATATAGCTATACTAGCTGTGCCCCGCGGTTTCACCCGCGGTAATCCCGGAGTTCCCGCGGGGATTCCGGGATAAAAAGTACCCTATGTCCTTCTCTGTACCCCTGACAACGTGCATGCCAAATTTCATCCAAATCCGTTAAGCCATTTTTGCGTGATTGAGCAACAAATATCCAAACATCCACACACTTTCACATTTATAATATCAGTAGGATAAGTACAGTTCACAGTAGGGTTGATTTATTTTTAAATAAATTAACATAACCTTTATATTTTATAGCGCACAATAAATTATCATTGATTAATAATAATCAAATAAGAAATTTGAGGATGTTCATCTTTATGTCATATAGGTTGACAATAGGTTTGTTTATGTACCATCGACTTTCAGTTTGCTATGATAAAATGTTTGTGCTCAGTTATATTTTTGAAACACTGAGTTCTCACAACAATAAGAAAACTTTTGTTCATAGATAAGTTATGATGTGGTTGGTGGTAACTGTGGACACCTGAATTGCTTAGCTATTTTAATGCTGACTGTACTTAAGTTTCAGTAAAAAAATTCGAGGTATTATAATTTCTGGTTTTTATTGATATTATAAATGATTTTATTGGTAAATCTACATAATATGAACAATGGAAATCTCTCTTTTTATTAAATATTTATATATCTATGTAAGCAGAAGTTAATGTATAGCTTATAGTATAAGTTAAAATTTTAGTTGAAGTTTCAATAAACGCAGTTTTATTGCAATAATAACTTTCATTCAAGTTCTCCTCCAGTGTGGTCTTTACATAAAGACAATAGAATCAAGATTTTTATGAAAGACGTGATTATACGCACCGCTTACGGACACATTGCTTGGTTTTGCACTTTGATTTCGACCGGTAACTTTTAATGAAACTAATGCTTTATGTGCTATTTATACATAATACTTATATGTATATAACGGTAAAAATTCACTTAGGATAAACATGAAATCCAGAAAATTATGTTAGTTAAAAGGCACTGTACATATATATTTTATAGGTAAGACGTCAGCTGAGAACGAATTTACAAAGTTCCCGCGGGAACTTCCAAATTAACGTGGCTGCATGTGAAACCGTAGGGAACAGCTAGTCTTCTATGATTTTAACTAATAAAACGTTACTATTCCCAACAGTTCAGTTCGCGATCGCCAAGTCCGGGAAACCGTTGGTGCTGCTCGGCCACTTCTCTTATCGTCTGGCGGGGTACTCCCAGAGGCCCTCGACGAGAGGCGTGAGCTACTGGCGGTGCTCATCCGACAACAACAAGCATTGCAAAGCCAAACTGGTACTAAACGAACAGAAGCAACTGGTCAGCGCCAACCCTTGCCACAACCACGTGCCGCCCAAGTACTGTGTCACCGACGGGTTTTATATAAGACTTTAACAAAAGTTCGCTAGTAAAATTGTACAGTTTAAATACTATATGTGTACTCTAGGTGTAAGGTTAATTTTTGCATCACCTCGGAAACTCTTGGTTGCTGGGATGAAAATAAATCATTGATACAACTTTTATTATATTATGTTTTTGACGTTTAATTGACAGGCAGCTAGTTTTTTTCTTTTACCTATAATCTTATTGGGCGAAGGCAACACTCATGAAAGTGCGTGTTTCACAAATAAAATAAAACAATCATGTCTTATGAAAGAGCTCTGTTTGACCAACAAGTGATCGTTTCTGATTATTCCTTTCGTATGGATTGATCATTCTGGTTTCTTTTACGGAGGATAATGGAGGGCCGGAAAGTGCTACGATATTTGGTACTTGATTCCTTAGAATACTTTTTATACCTGAAATTCGCATCTGCGAAACAGCAAAATACGTTATTATGAATTCTTATATAGTTTTAAACTGTTTGTTAGATTGTTACTAACAAAGATATGCAGGATTATTTGTATTTCAATACATTGTTTCAAGGGTGATAGGTAAAGGCACCTGATATCATCAATTTAACCCTTTATTGCCTCATATAAACATTAGCCGTTACTGAGAAATTCAGTTTCTGATTCCCAAAAAACTCAACAGAAATCACTAGGTTGTACAAACAAAGTCGCTTATCGCTGTCTGTCTCTATGTAAGTAAGTATGGATGCGTAACTACGAATATATCGCGGGTGAAACCTCGGGGGACAGCAAGTACAATAAAAGACGGAGAATTTCCTCATTTTCGAAGCAGAGTTCCAAAACTCTATTAATGAAAGATTCTGATTGTTTGAAATGAAATTTCTTCCAAAATTAAAAATTATCAAAAAAAATTAAGCTTAATATTATGAAGAAATGTATCAAAATACTAATAACCGTGTATAAATAGAAGTGTTTTTGAAAACACATTTTATCACTTGTACGAGTTGTTATTGTTACTTACAGTTAATTTTATATGTGTATTACATAAAATACATTAAGTTGGGTAATTTATTTTTATGCGTAATTATATAAGTGCCTATTTAATGACCACAAACTAATTTAAAGTGCTCACTTATATTTTTTATTAATTTTGTTTATACCTACTTATTTCATAAAAAACTACTTAAATTCGTTATTTAGGCGTAGTTTAATGAAGGTAATAAAGTTTATGAAGACTTTTTCCATAAATTATGGATATATTTTTTTATCTCATTTCCAAATAACTTGGTTTAGAATAGATATTTCTATAGCAAAATTGATTTTTGATCTTTTTCCCTCAAAATTTCTTAAACTAGCTGTTACCCGCGGTTTCACCGGCGTTAATTTCGGAGTTCCCGCGGGAGCTTCAGAGTAATTAAAACCGACTTCCAAAAACACAAAACTAAAAAACTAAAAATAAAAAGCTAAAAATAACAAAATACCGATTTAATCCAAAAGACAAAAACACGTAATATTATTATTGGTTTGTGCTTCCACTGATCGGTTTGAATTCGGTGACAAGCCCGCTGGTGTATGCCTACTTGGGTTGTTCTGCTCACGAAGAGCTGGTGGCGGGAGTCGACTTAGCCCACCTACCCCCTTCATATTTGGCTTGTCACCGACTTCATACCGATCAGTGGAAGCACAAACCAATAATAATATTACGTGTGTTTTTGTCTTTTGGATTAAATCGGTATTTTGTTATTTTTAGCTTTTTATTTTTAGTTTTTTAGTTTTGTGTTTTTGGAAGTCGGTTTTAATTTTTTTGTTAAAATTTTGTTTATTTTTCACTTTTAAGTGAATTAGTTCGTAATTTCTCTAAGTTACAATAGCCTAATGTCAACTGCTCATCACCTTTTACAAAATATTGCTTTTCCCGACGCAGGGACGTTAATTGTTGAGGAGTTCTCCTAGTACATCACCATCAGTTCCACTTCACTATATACATTGTGACGGGCATTAATTGTTTAGAAACCATATTAAAATTAACGATTCAGAACCCGTGAAATACCTATTATTGAGTAGTTCCGATGACCATCTCTGGTCTTCATCATCAGTTCCACTTCTTCAAATTTTGCTTTTCAAAAGCAAATGAACGGTTTACTATAAAAAATACAAAAATCGCCATAGGTGTACCCATAATTTTTGAAGAGTTCCCTCGATTACTCCAAGATCCCATCATCAGATCTCGACTTGGTGACAATGGAATCAATTTGGGAGTATCACCTTTCAAACAAAAAACCAATTTTTGAAATCGCTTCAATCGGAACCCGTGAAATACGTATTATTGTTGAGTAGTTCCGATGACCATCTCTGGTCTTCATCATCAGTTCCACTTCTTCAAATTTTAATTTCAAAAGCAAATGAACGATTTACTATAAAAAATACCCAAATCGCTATAGGTGTGGCTATAATTTTTGAAGAGTTCCCTCGATTTCTCCAAGATCCCATCATCAGAGCCCGACTTGGTGGCAATGGGACCTAATTGGGAGTATACCTTTTCAAACAAAAAAAGAATTTTCCAAATCGGTCCAACCGTATTCGAGTAATCGGTGAACATACATAAAAAAAAAAAAAAAAAAAAAAAAAAAACATACATACAATCGAACATAGAACCTCCTCCTTTTTGGAAGTCGGTTAAAAAGTACCCTATTTCCTTCTCTGTTCCCCTGACAAAGTGTATGTAAAATTTCGTGATGATCGATTGAGCCGTTATGGTGTGAAAGCCTAAAAGACAGACAGCAGATTTACATTCGCTTTTATAATATTAGTAGGGAAGTAGGGATTGTCCTTAACGGTGAATAAAGATGATTTAACTAGAAAATAGAAATTATTAATTTTTAATAGCTATTTTTATTACATAATAAAATGTAATTTTTATTGACACAGGAAAGAAATTGAGGTCCAAAAGACGCAAGACCTTGATCGCGTTTAAGAAATATACATACTGTCTAGGAAAAACTAGCGCCAACGGAAACTTGAAAACTTGGGTTTGTTCCACGAATCACGATAAAAACTGCCAGGCGATGCTGGTACTTAACAGAAGTATGAAGATGGTTGAAACTAATTTGACACACGATCACGCACCCTGTCATCCCAAAGTGTATGACCAGATTTTAAATAAAATTGGACATTACAAAACTCGCCGTACGAAGTAAAAGATAAAGAAGTTGAAAAAAAAAATTATACTAACATATTAATGACAACTGTGACTAAAACCTAGTCAATATAAATTTGAGATAAGACGTAATTTAAAAAAAATATGTATAGATTTTAAAACACTAGCAACATTCAAAGCAATTATAGGTATTGGTAGAATTTTTGCTTGTTCGTCTCTCGGGTCTTTGAAATAACGTAGTCGATGAAGTTCAGTGCTTTTTATTCTATCTTTCACGTTAATAACTTTTGTACAAAACTATACACGTATCTACTCATTACTAAGGTTATGTATGCTGTAAATAAATTTTATATTTACCAGTTAAACATTTATTGACACAAATTTTAACAACAAGAAGACATCAAAAGATTTAAACTTTGATTGAAGTATCGTCTATCTAGATGATGACCCCGATTTGTCTATAAACTTAATTTAATGAAATATGTATAAAGGCTACTCTTTTTTATTAGGTTTAGTTTGAATCTCAAAAGCTAGTTTGCACCTATAACGCTGGTATTAAGTTAAATTTTATTTTTTCAGTATCCGAGTTCATCCCGCTGAAGACCGGTGGAATGTTACTTCGCATTGGCAGATATACTTTCAGCTTGTACAACAAGAGTAAGAACATGATTAACCAAAGTTGGTTCTGTTCGAAGAAAAAAAGGGGGGGTTGTCCCGTAGTGGTGAAGATGGTGAACGGAGATATAGACGCTATCATTGGTGAACACAATCACTAATTATGTAACTAAAATATAGTGGATTCGTCGTGCACTGTGTCCTTTGGTTGGTTTCGGTGTCGATTCGTATTCATAGTCAGTCGAAATTGTTTAGATAATACAAAAAATAAGTAGCAGCAACAAAAAATTACTAAAAAATCTGACAACGCGTAGTAACAGCTTTTGATGTGCTCAACGAAAATCAGCTGTTTCGCAGCGCGCACACAGCACGACTTGCGCACGCGCATCGACGTGAAGTGCATAGTAGATAAGGATAGCGTAGTTCTTGTAGTTTTATCTTACTTTGTAGGTATGTCGATTTTAGATAATGGTGTTATTGTATGCTGTGCCCCGCGGTTTCACCCGCGGTAATTTCGGAGTTCCCGCGGGAATTCTGAGATAAAAAGTACCCTATATCCTTCTCTGTACCCCTGACAACGTGCATGCCAAATTTCATCCAAATCCGTTCAGCCGTTTTTGCGTGATTGAGTAAACGTATGCGAGGATAAGAGCTCAAAAGCGCATTTTTATCCGACTTGCTTCAAATTTATCGTCACTGCTCAGCTCCTGTGTGCCTTAGAGTTATGTTATATAGCCTATAACCTGCCCAGGAGTATGGACTACAATCTTACCAAGTTTGGTTAAAGTCCCTCCAGTAGTTTTTGACCCATGCGTGCATATACAGACAGACAGACAGACAAAAAAATTACTGATTGAATTTTTGGCATCAGTATCGATCACCATTCATCCTCCAATATTAATTTTTAATATATATTTAATGTACAGAATTGACCTCTCTACAGTTTTATTATAAGTATACATAGATATAGATAGATTAATTTTACCTATCTACAAAATTATAGATACAAGAAATACTTAGGTGTTGTTCACGATGATAATGGAATAATGTACTATTTGATCTCAGTTAAATTATCATAACATTATACCTACTAGCTGTCCCCTGCGGTTTCACCCGCGGTTATTTCGGAGTTCCAGCGAGAATTCCAAGATAAACGTCACACCTATAAACTTTCCTTTGGAATCACTCTATCTATTGGTGAAAACCACATGAAAATTCGTTCAGTAGTTTTGAGTTTTTCGCGCACAGACAGACATACAGACACGCGGCGGAGGACTTTCAAATGCAAATTCAAAGGCAAATGGATTCATAATGCATCTGTCTAGACAATTGTAGCAAATTAAAACTGTCAAAGTTCTTGTCCATCTTAAATATTCAATAAATAATTAAATTCATCCATATTATCGAAAGAAACCAATAGAAATTTAGCCGATTCGCCTACTATAAACGCCATATTCTTTGACTTGATTTTTACGAACTATCAACGATTTCTAACGAATTAACAACAGCAATATGTTATTACAATATAAACACTTGTTAAGTCTTTGTACTTTATTACTATTGAAATAAGATTCAATGACTGTCAACAGTATTTACATGTTTCTACTGCTGGCTGTACATCGTCTTCATCTTTAATTGTGGTTCGTAGAGGCGCAGCCGATACTATAAGGGGCATGTTGACTAATTTTTATTTTTTAGTCCGTCTTGTAGATTATTAAAAAATATTGGACACGTATTTTTTCTTTTTTTACGTAATCAAAAAATAACGGCGATATATTGAGTTGAAATTTCGCGTGACGTCACTATTCTGACAGTTTGTATGGCTGTTTTGCGGTTAGTGACGTCACGACCTAACCTAAATCCTAAACTTTAATGCGCTTTATCTCTGAATATTTTAATTTATTTAAAAAAGCAAAAAATACGTGTCTATTGTTTTTTTATTTTCTAACTGACGGACTAATTAGAATTTTGATTTTCAATAGTAGTCAACATCCCTATTACTTACTGATGAAGATTGTCAACTCAAACAATATTTTGTTCGTATTCAACATCCATTCAGATTAGTCTGCCTCTTAGTAAGTAGGTCTATATGTAGTGTTTCAAATGTTAATATTAATAATTGTAATGCTTAACAATCACATTCTAGAGACAGACGGACAGAGACAACTTGGTTATTAGTACTTTTAGATTTAGACCATTAATAGTGATCATTCCATTAGAAGCTTATTAACTTATTTGATATGAACTTTTATCAATATCATTTTAAATGTGTTTTTGGTGTCAACATGGGAATTTTCTTTTTTCCAATGGAAACTTATTTATTTATTTTAATATATCTGTATATTTGTATATCTGGTTATATCTGTATTACTAAAACATCATGAAAACAATTATATTACATTAACCAATGAAGTCTCCACTATTACGTAATACATTGGAACTTATTAATAAGTCATAAATTATTATTCACGGTGGTGTTCTAGTGTCAGCTGATGTTTTGCTGAATAAAATTGAATAAGCAATATAATTTTTGAGCGTACCTACACATATCATACAAATATTCCTTTATTTATTTTTATGCACTCCATATTAGGACCAAAGTTTCTTTTGTGGTTGCTGTTGGCAAAGATGGTTCCTTGACGGATAGTTTTGTGTTTATCCATATAAAATCTCTACCGGGAGATATTGTAAATCAGGACTCCCTCGGGAACTCGATCCTTACCTGTTACTATACTAGAGCCTCTGCCACGTAAGTTCTTACGAATCATAATTTAACTGCTTATTATACTGTTTTTAGGCCATGCCAATTTGCATTATAGTTTCCATGTGCGGCATTTAAGGCTCTTTAGTCAACTTATCTCGCTCCAAACTTATCCCGCGGGATGAGTTGACTAAATAGTTATTTTTATTATTTTTGTTTAGTCAACTCATCCCACTTACATTACTCGTACATTAGAAAGAAACTACATTTATTTCAGCACAAAACACATGAAAAACAAATAATAAACAAGTACCTAATCTAAGTCCATTGGCATATCTCTTGCATGCTCTGCCGAAAGGGTCACCAACTCAGTACTAGCCGAGTGCGGGTACACCTAGCGCTGGTTTTCTATTGGCACCCCGTTGTCCGTGTTGTCTTCGTCATAATTATTAATTGCAATTTTTTTTTTTTGCTTCAGACTACGTCAAGATTGGCGAATCTGTAATAGAATATAAAGGGTATACGTATAATACAAGAAATAAGGAGAGACTAAGGAAGCGCTGGTATTGCAAGCACAGGGCGTCCGGATGCCCCGTTTTTCTCATTATGGTACACGATGAAATTATCAACTTTAATAATTGTCATAATCATAATTGAATCAATGAAATCTATTATACTTATTTTACTTTAAAATTAAGATTAAAAAAAAAAATTACATAAGAAAATGAATGAACTATAAATTATGTTTAAGTTTTGCTTGTACTATCGACGCTGTTACGTTTTGCTTTGCACCACTTTAATAAAAGCTACGCTCAATGCGTTGTAGGCTCAAGGATGGATGTCAATCTAGGCTGGTCATACGGAGGACGATTTGTGCACATTGCCGTAATACAGTTTTTTAACTAGTACGGAGGGTACCCTAGATTGTTGTTTGTTTTTACATTTTATTTTATTTTTATACTAATACTAGTTTTTAAGTCAAATTTGTACTACTAACAACATATTATAGAGAACATATGAATTAAATCCAGTCTTATTCTTATATCACCTATATACCTACTTGTATTATAATAGAGTATTTTTCATAACGTTTTCTTTTTTTGATGTTATTTATATTATTGAATTTGTAAGCTTGTGTATGTAAAAAGAAAGAAAGAAAAGGAGTTTATTGATCCCCAAAAAAAAGCACAAAATAAAATAGAAATTAAAAAAAATTATGATCATGATGTGGCTGACCATTTCATGAAATGCAACCAATTTATGGTATGGAAAATAACCTCTGCCTGGTTACATCATGAAATAATCAGGCAAGATCATGAATATATATAATATATAACCACTAGACTTGGACTTTAGAGCATCATTCTGGATTAGGTTAGGTTTGTACTGCCGACCGAGTCGCGTGAGCTGAGCGAACGTGCTGTGGCAGTGGCAACTCGTTGGATATTATTACAATCATTCAAGCGATAGTAATTGAAAATGTGTACGTATTTAAATTATTTGTATGAATCAACAATAATCAGTCTTTTTTTGTGTTAGTGATGGCCAATCATGATAGATACTTAACTATTATTTCAGAATCCGAGTTCGTTCCATTAAAATCCGGCGGTGCATTGCTTCGAATCGGCAACTTTACATACAGTTTGACTAACAGGAGCAAAATGCGTATGGGGAATAGGTCATGGTTGTGTTCCAAGAGAAAAAGGGGGGGCTGCCGTGCTATCGTCAAGACGGTGAATGGCGTAATAGCAGCTGTTATCGGTGAACACAATCATTCGTAGTGCCGAAACGTGATACAGAAATAAGATCATACAGAATAGATACAAAATAGAACCTCCTCCTGTTCTGAAGTCGGCTAAACATAGCGGAATCGTCTGCAGGATTTCGTGATTTCGTAACCACTGTAGTTATTGACACACAACGATGCAATTATTGATCGTATACGGAAACAATTGAAGCGATTGTACATTGTACTTATTAATATTGAAATCATCACCCACATAGACATTGATCACATCGCGGCATCGATCAATCGCAGTTGATCGTTTCGTCTTCTATTTTTTTATTAATCTGAATACAAATTCTCATTGGAAAAATACGCATACGGTGATACTGTTCGAGGATTTAGAACGATAAACGTAAGACTATTGGAGTATTATTGGTCGTTTCTGTTGTGTAATTTTGTAAATACTTGTTTTTCAGTACACTAAATTAAAAGAAAACATGTTATAAATTGTTTTGTTTTTCTATCATTCAGATACTTATCTTCTCATTCAAATAGTCAAGTAGCCACATATTTTGACTAAGGTGTAGAGTTCAAGAAGTTTTGCCTCGTAGACATTGATATACTTGTATAGTTAGGGTGTGTAGAGTTATAAGCTTGGCTCTACATGAGATCTGATAACTTTTTGACAGTGTCCGCCAAATGGTCTGGTCTTGGCAACATTTTACATGAAAATATTTTTGGTGGGATAAAATATATATATACAAACCTTCCTCATGAATCACTCTATTAGTGAAAACCACTGGCGTAATGAAAATCCGTTGCGTAATTTTAAAGAGCTAAGCATACAGACAGCGGGAAGCGACTTTTTTAGGTATACTATGTAGTGAAAATATAAAACAACATTTGACTACATACAAAATTGTGTTTCCTTTCTTTAAGTGCTCAGCTTTTTTTCAGATTACGACGTGATAAAATTAGGATCCGGGGGCTATTTGATTAAATACAAAAACCACACTTTCTCAACCGACTGCTTGGGCTCGAATCTCCTAGTGGGCAGGACGCGGTGGTACTGTTCAAAAAGACAAAGAACAAAATGTAAAGCGGCAATCAAAATGCTCGATCGAGAAATTTTGTTTGTAAACGACAAACATACGCATTAATATTTTTACCGACTTCAAAAAAAAAGGAGAAAGAGGGAAAGAATATACTACATTTATTACATTTTATACATAAGGCAAAAGAGGAGAATATAATAGAATCATTTATTTCACATTATCAATTTCATAGTTATACTTTTTTATTTTCTCTATTTCAACATTAACAGGTATTTAACATTAATAGGACAATACACAATTACAGTTTAACATGCACTTAGACTAATTAAATACCTTTAACAATGTTGATTTATAAGGTAAATTTAAGGGACGTTGAGAGAGAAAAGTAAAGATACAGGTTGAAGGTACAATTTAAAATTATATTAGATACTAATAAAAATGTCAAAGGACAAAAATGTCACTTAAATCTAAAAATTAACATGTCGAAAATGTAAAAAAAAAATTTATAAGTAAATCGATCAATCGATTATGTGTACAAATATCAATTTAAACAATAAAATTCGCTATCCAACAAAGGATTCTTCAGCTGGCGGCAGAAAGTTTCGTCAGATGTATTTTTTAAACTAGCGGGTAGTTTCTCATTAATGGTCGGCCAATCACACGCGGGCCATTAAAGTCTAGTGGCCATTAAATTTGTATGTACAGTAGAATCCCGTTATAACGACGGCCAAAGGACTGGTGATATTATGTCGTACTAACCGGACGCCGTACTAAACGAACAGATATTTTTTATAAATTATTTATTATTATTTTATTTTTTATAAATCACATATTATTAATGTATTTATTAATATTTAAGTGACTAGCAAATAAAAAAAAAATCATTAAATCAAAATATTTATTTATTTATTTCGCATGTAGAATGAAATGAAAAGTAATTTTAATTTCAATAATCAACTTCTTTATAATCTACTTATATAATATATGTACCTAGCAGTCCAAAAAGTATTTAAATTTCAGGCAAGGAGGGGGTGCGCGGGGCAAAGATAGCTTCTTGCCTACTATTTTACGTCAACGCTCGTCGTTGTAACCGGACAATTATGTTTGAAATTCAGTCGTTAAAAGCAGTCGGTCGTTGTAAGCGGAGTCGTAATAAACGGTACTTTCATGGTGGCTCATATTAAAACCCAACATAATAAATGTCTATACTTACGTCGCTAAAAACGGTTGGTTGTTAAACGCGAGTTGCACTAAACGGACTACACTGTAACTATAATCATTTGTATGTTATAAAATATCGTTACCGATTGTGAACTCATAGGTTAAGTGGGTTTTCTCTTTATTGTATAAGCTAGTTATGTATGCCATGGAATGGAGTAAGCAATCACGCCTGAACTACTCCGATCATCATGAAATTTTGCACAAACGTTATCAAAAAAGGATCTAGAGAACTTTTTATCCCGGAATTCCCGCGGGAACTCCGAAATTAATGCGGGTGAAATCGCGAGCAGCAGCTAATATGAAAAACAAAATGGATTTAATTCCTTTTGGTTGGTCTGGGAACTTCGAGGATGGTCCCGAAAAACCAAATTCCATTAGGAAAATAGGCTTTGAAATTTCATATTTCGTAACTTTTATTTTGTTAAGGATGGGTTTGGCTTGGAAGTATAGGATAAATATTATCCTACTCTTATTTTCAAGTCCTTTTATCTTTTTCTTAAATACACTAGTTGACCCCCGCGGTTTCACCCGCGGTAATTTCGGTGTTCCCGCGGGAATCACAGGATAAAAAGTACTCTATGTCACGCAGGATCGCTGTAGCTTCCTATAAGTAAAAGAATTTTCAAAATGGGTTTAGTAGATCCAGAGATAGCTGTTCCTCCGTGGTTATACCCGCGGGAAATTCGACGTTCTCGCGGGAATTCCGGAATAAAGAGTATCCTATGACACTCAGGATCACTGTAGCTCCTTACAAGTGAAATCATTTTAAAAATCGGTTCAGTAGATCCAGAGATTACCCCATACAACGTCACAAACTCACAAACACAATTCACAAGTTTTTGCTCTTTATTATACAGTGAAACCTGGTTAAGTGAGACATCAAGGGACCTGCAATGTCGTTTCACTTATAGAGGTATTCCACTTACCCAGTGTCTCAGATATACAGGTATAAATAAATATCTGTCTCATTTACAGAGGGAATTTTATGTTTACTCTGAATTATTCTACAAAGAGTAGATTTTGGCACATTAAATTCGGCACAAACTTCTTCGCGTGTCTTCCCACTTTCATAAACGGATATTAACTTCAGTTTTTCACGTAATGATAACGATTGTAGCTTTCGTTTTGACATTTTTCAAATAAACATCTGTATGATAGTAAGGGCGGGCGCCCACGAGCAACTTTTGTCTTCGCAACTAATTTGTCTTTCACATCAAGTCTACGGGTTAGTATGAAAGTGCGCACATGTAGCGACGCGACAGTCAGGAGACTTTTGACGCACTAACCTAACCTAACCCGTAGACTTGATGTGAAAGACAAATTAGTTGCGAAGACAAAAGTTGCTCGTGGGCGCCCGCCCTAAAGCGAAACTAAAACTGAAGGTAATTGAAGCTCAAAATTTGTACTTACGTACTTGGAATTACGTGTGGAATTTGTGGGTAGAATAAGAATGAGTAAACAAACAATGTTATCTATGATGATAAATCGAAAGAACAAATCCCAGATATAGAGGTTTACCTCGTCCCACTAACAGAGGTAATTCAGTGCCAAAGTGTTGGGACCTCAGCATGAGTTCCAGTTATGGAGGTTTCTCACTTATCCAGGTCCCACTTAACCAAGTTTCACTGTATTAGTATAGATGTTAAAATAGAGTGTATACGTGACTTATGTATAGAAATAATGAATATATGATAGAAATATCATTTATGCTATTTTTTTTAAGAGAAAAGTATTTACTAACTCTCCCGAGTGTTCATAATTACAATACCGATGAATTATTATGAAAAGGGTTATGAAAAGGTGTTATATGGTCTTGACACTTTGCACTAGGTACGGCTGTCATACGGTAAAACAAAGTAACTGCAGCTGAATAAATTTTACAGAAGGAGCAAAAAACCGGAAATTATGAAAAATATGTCTACAAACATACATACAGGTCAAACCTCCTTTTTTTGAAGTTGGTTAAAAAGGGCTAGTGAATTTATATACTGAATACTACTACCACTTGCAAACACATATGTACCTACTTGAAAAAATAAATTCTAATTATTTTTCTAGAATCTCCAGTTGCTATTTTCTTCTTCTTTCTTCTTCTTCTTCTTCTAATATTTTCACGAGTTCATAAGCTTTATCTGAGTTATCGAGTGTTGACCTTACCATCGCTTTTCATATTATTTTTTCAGGATATGAAATACTGAAACTTGGATCCGGCGGTCACTTGCTTAGATACAGGAATTACACATTCTCCGGCGACCATTTGAGCGCAGCGAAAATCCTTTTGAAGGGCAGGACCCGGTGGTACTGCTCTAAAAGACTGCGCAAAAAATGCAAGGCAAATATCAAAATGTTTGACCGAGATATTGTATATGCGTTCAATGAGCATACGCATTGATTTCTTTTTTCCATATCAAGATCATATTTAATGTACATGGAATACATTTTATGGAATTTATTTTTTAATATTAATTTGGCTGTAAATATCTATACAGATCGTGATGGACAAAGCCAACCACTTTGTTTTTTTATGTGAGAAACTCAAGCTTCAGAGGCTGTCAAAACTCAAAAAAAAAAACTCAAACAAATTTATTGAACTCGTTAAGTTACATCATAACATTTGAATTCAGTCAAAGTACAATAAATAAATTTTTACATTTACCGCTCGCTCAGAAGGCAGATTTCCCAAGAGAAGAGACGAGCGAGAAACTCTTGGGTTGCTCTTTTTTGAAATTACAAGCATGTGACATAAATGTTCATGATTGGCAAATAAGGGGCCACCCTACGCAACACAGACATCCTTCGAAAAAGTATTAAATGTAACGATCTCAGTCCCAAGCTTTTTTGTCATCAATATAATCCGAGACTCTGTAATAAGAATTTTTAATGAGTCTTTTCTTTACAAAAGCTTTAAATTTGTTCATTGTTAGATTCTTGATTTGTATCGGTAATTTGTTATAAAAACGAATGCATTGTCCTACAAAAGAGTTACTTACTTTATGTAGTCTAAACTTTGGTAACATTAGTTTCATAAAATAATAAAATAATTGTCATAAAATAATCTGGCAGTGCAAGTGATAGCGTATTTATATTACTAAAAGCAAGTGATATTTTATGTATAATTTTTGAAGCTTTTAAAAAAAAAGTTACATAGTCTCTTAATTCTTAATCAACTATTAAATAATAATATTTATTATTTAAAACTATGTATATATACATATAATATTTATTATACTGATCCAAAGATTATTATTATTTTAAATAATAAAATAATCTTTGGATCAGTGTTTTTAGAAAAATGGTGACGTTTGACTCAGTTTGTTTCAACACTCTCAGGAACTGAGTGAGTGAAATTTTTTAGTATTGATTAATAAGTAGTTCCAGAAATTATCCTTACCAACAATAAATACAACATTCCCTTTATATTTTTTTGTATCTAGAGATTGGAAATCATTTTAAACAATTTTGTGTAACAATTGCATTCATATCTTTGATTGATATTTTCATTGGTTTTCTTTTGAATACCGGGTTAGCGCAGTGGTCACCATGCCATGGTTCGATTCCTGGTGGGGGTCGACTATTTATTTATTTAATTTTTTATTGCACATTAAATAACAATATTACAATACCTAAAGAAAAGGGAATTTCAAATGGCGGTCTTATCGCATAGTTGAGATCTCTTCCAGACAATCAATTATGTGAAAAGAACACCAAAAATACATAGAAACGGGTAGTTGGGCAACGAGTTCCGTATAATTATATTATATATTATGTACCTACACACATAAACTACACAATACTTAAACATATGAAATTACTACATACCAAATACCTATATGTAAGGAATACAGGGTCCCACTTTAGTAGTAAGAAATCGATTCCTTACTACTCACTTTTCAGTCTATGCGTGATAAATGTTTATGTAACTATAGTGTATTATAATATAATTTTAAATTATTGTGAAGTATATGCTTGGTTTCCACGACATAAGCTTAAAGCTTATTGCGAGATAAAGTATATTATAAAAACATTCCTCTATGTAACATGTGTTAGTACAGATCGGAGATAACTTTGGGTATCAAAGCTATTTACATTTTTGTTAATGATGATTCATTAGTTATGTAATTTAATGTATAATGATGTATAATGATTATATCAAACGTATTACAAATATGCTTGTTTTATTTAATAACAATATAAAAATTCTGTGGATGAATTATAAGTTTTCAATGAATGATATATAATTATTATATAGTTTTCATGAAATAGATAAAAAAATCAAATCTTCTAAGTTATTTGGTTCAAAAATAAATAGATGAAACAATTAAAGAACGTAATGAATGGTTAATTCCTATTCGTGATACATTTTTATTATTACAATTATAAGCAATTAATAAAGGATTAAATTAATAAATACAGAAATAGTTTCTCATTTTAAAACGAGGTCTTTTAAGATTTGTTTTTTAAGCGTCGAACCCCTTAAAAAAACGAAATCTCAAATGACTTTTTGGAATATTCCAGAATACGAATATGATTTGATAAGACTCAAGTCCGGAAGTTATTTGCTCCGTTACAAAGACTACACGTTCTCATTGAATTACACAATCCCAGTCAATTCGAAATCTCCACACAAACTCGTCGGAGGCAGAACCAGGTGGTATTGTTCGAAAAGGCAAAGCAAAAAATGTAAAGCTACCATCAAAATGCTCGACAAGGAAATAGTGTTTGTGAACAATAAACATACGCATTAGTTTTCATCTGTGTAAAGTTGTCACTTATTTGTAAATCATCTTATAATTATTAAAATTAAATGGATGCATGATCAAACCATTATTGTTTACCCTCGAGACAAACCCTGAAACCGATTTGGTGAAACATATTATGTACATTCGACGGCTAATTGATTTAAGCGACATGATTACATAACATAACTCAATATCACATCTTATCACACAATATATAAAAGGCAAACCTGACTGACTCATCTATCAACGCACAGCCGAAACTACTGAACGGATTTCGCTGAAATTTGGCATACAGATAGTTGTAATGACGTAGGCATCTGCTAAGAAAGGATTTTTGAAAATACGCCCCCTAAAGAGGTGAAAAAGGGGTTAAAATTTTGTATAGAAGTCCGTCATTTTTAGAGTTAGAAGCCTGAAACTTAGGTTAACGATTACAAATAAACGATTACGTGTCCTAGGGTTTTTGAAAATTCAACCACTAAGGTGGTGAAAAAGAGGTTGAAAGTTTGTATGAGGAAACAAGATTAGTGAAGTAAACTATTTTATTCGAAACTTCACTGAAGTACTCCTATCAATAAATGAGTAAAGAAGTGTTTCAGACTCTTTCAGAATTCAACCTCTAAAAGGTGGAAAAGGGGTGACAAATTCTGAAAATCAACATGGGTATCGCTGATTACGAAAACTACAACTAATTCACAAAAAATTCTCAAAAACAAAATAGATTTAAACAAAAAATTGCACAAAGTTACTCCTGAAAAAAGAACCGTCCGTGCAATTATTCTACTTTCTTTCTTAGCTCTCGCCTACGCTACGTCGCTACGATATAACCGAACTCCACCCGGATGAAGTCGCGGGCAAAAGCTAGTTATATCAATATACCTACAAATATATATTTTTAATTTACAGGGTATATAAGCGCATTGTCCAGCGGCGGTTTTTTGCTGCAACTGGGTGAATACACGTATTCCTCTAACAAAAAAGATATTGACGGCAAGATGAATTGGTACTGTTCGAAGAGGCGGAGGCAAAAATGTCGTGTTTCCGTCAAAACGATCGACGGTCATGTCACTCATATCCACGGAGAGCATACACATTAAACACGATCTAACGGGATACCTGAAGGAAAAGTGAAGTGTAATAACATGCATGAGTGTCCCGTGGTAGTAAGTAGTACCGCAAACTTAAGGAGAAGATAGATGGGAATGTGAACTATCATTTATGATAAAAAATCACTTTAGTAAAAGTTCATATATGATAGTTCACATTCCCATTTACCTTCTCCTTAAGTTTGTCGTATTACTTACGGGACATCCTGTATATGCGTATATCGACTATTGAAAGGCTATTTTATCTCAGCGACAAAAAAGATGCAAAAGAACAATGCAAGTTTAAAAAAAAAAGAAAACACACAAATATGAGTTTATTTTACACAGATAATTTTATACATTGAGCTACTGACTTATTTAAAAAGTATCTTATAAGAGCTTAGTTTTCTGAAATACATGTTACTTAGCTCAAATAGGCTTGTGTCATGAAAATCAAAATTCTATTTAGACCGTCTTGTGGATTAATTGGACACGTATTTTTGAATTTTTTACGTAATCATAAAATACCGGAGATACATTTAGTCGAAATGTCGCGTGACGTCACAACGTGCTATAAACAGAAAAAATACGCGTCCAATATTTTTCATTACTCTACAAGACGGCCTAAAAACTAAAATTTGTTTGACAAGCTCATCCAATCTGAATACTGAGTCACGGAGGACAATCAAAAAATGCTCGTAGAAATTTGAAACTAAGCTTTAATCTATGGAGAAAAAATTACTGATCCCAAATACATAGATGTAAATCGCAAAAAATGTCAATATCACAAAAAAATTACTGCCAAGTAAGTTTAAATACTGGAGAAGTACCTATTATCAAATATTGCATTTACCCAATTTTACAATACTGGGTAACGATATTTTTATTTAAACAATATTTCATATAAGATTTTATTTGCGAGTGACGCAGGAGTGAATTTTTTGGTAAAGAAAACAAAAATAACACACAGGATATAGTATATTTCATTACGAGTGCAAAGAGTTCCGACAATAACTATAACTCTTTGCAATGACGGTTCCGCACGTGTACTGAACAACTATTTTTAATACAGTTGCGAAAAAATGAAGCAATTTAATAAAATATCAAAAACACAATGCAAAAAGTCAAAGTCGTGTCGCCATTTTTGACAGTTGGGAAAGAGAACGCACGAGTTCGGGAAAGGTAAAGAAAAAGCTCGTGTATGTAATAGCCCACATCCCGAACGCTATACGTCCCTGCAATACGCCAATTTTTGAGCAACAGTATTAAGAAATATATTTGGAAATAAATAATAAATATATTTAATAATAATATAAGAATAAGTGATTCAGCATTGTGTCGTAGCTCGTGGGTCGTGACCACTAAAGACGCTGATTTTCATTCAATACCACGGTCAAAGTGATGGTTACGGAAACCATGCAAAGTTTACATATGTGGAGCTGACGAACTAAACGGTATGATTACATAAAATGAAATTTTAGAGGTGCAGTAAAAAACTGAATGACGTACTTACGGTGAGCTTGTGTTTTTTAATCTATACTTATAATAAAACTGTAGAGAGGTCAATTCTGTACATTGAATATATATTCAAAATTAATATTGGAGGATAAATGGTGGTCGATACTGATGCCAAAAAAGCAATCAGTAAATTTTATGTCTGTCTGTCTGTCTGTATGTATGTGCACGCATGGGTCAAAAATTACTGAAGGGATTTTAACCAAACTTGGTACGATTGTAGTCCATACTCCTGGGCAGTTTATAGGCTATATAACATAACGCTAAGACACATAGAAGCTTAGCAGTGACGATAAATTTGAAAAGAGTCGGATGAAAATTCGCTTTCGAGCTCTTATCCTCGCGTACGTTTACTCAATCACGCAAAAACGGCTGAACATTACAGAGGGTACAGAGAAGATCTTATCTATCTTAGACAATGGGGTGGGCAAGCAAAGCCTCGGCATTTTGACCCTTGGGATTTTTTGTACCATCCCCATCCTGTGCTCCCCCTCTACTCCCTGAAAACCTCGGCGGCGAAGGCTAGTGTGCAGTGGAGGGGTAAGAGCCTAAAGTCCTCTGGTTCTGGGTAAGCCGTCCCCAGAAGGTCCATTCGTTTACGAGCTAAGGCATCGCACTCGCACATAAGATGTGCCATTGTTTCCACCTCTACGCCGCACTTCCTGCAGAATGAGTCGCTCACGAGTTTCATTTTCGTGAGGTGTTCCTTTGTCCCGAAGTGACCTGTTGCTTACAGGTACCAGTGATTAGGCGGGCCTGATTGCGACTTAAGAGAAGTATGCTGCGTGATAGTTTCTCATCGGTTTTGTTGCCGATAAAGCGTTTGGAATGCCTAAGGCCCGTAGTCGATGACCACTCCTGTGAGTGTCTTTTCCCGGCATTTTCGCGTATTGCCTTTTTCACCGTGTTGACAGAGATCCTAACAAATGGCTCTGGTAAGGAAATAGGGTACTTTTTATCCCTAAATTCACGCGGGAACTCCGAAATTACCGCGGGTGAAACCGCGGGGCACAGCTAGTTTATCAATATGAGTTTGAGACTTGATTTGATTATGATAAATCCAGATTGCTATGTACAAGGAAAGAAGGAAAGAGATTAAATTTGAAAAATGGACGATAAAACCAGATGCCTAATTAATTATGTATGTATATATTACTGTTTTGTTCGCCAGCTCCTCATGTAGGTCTAATTAGTTACCTATTTAAACAATTTAATCAAAAAATATATCCGGAAACACGGTAGTGTCTCCCCCCGAATATGTTTATACTTTTTTATTTTGTGTTTTGGTGGAATACATTTTCTTTCGTTTTTTCTTTCTTTCTTTCAATAAACACATCTGTGTGCAACCCGGTGGCGCGAGACGACCGTGTCTTAACGTCCTGATCACTATAAATATCATCGCTTATTTTGAAAGGTTCAACTATCAATATATGTGATACAAACTTGTTGGTTTTATTATACCGAATATTTAGATTCTCTGATTACAATAATATGCTTTAATAGCTAATTAAAGAGATTTTTTTTACTTATATATATTTATTAGTTACATAAAGCATGAACTCTATTGGTAAACTCGAATATGTCCCTCGTTTAAATACATTGCGTATATACCATAATATGAGATAAAAATACGAGACAGATAAAATACTCGGATAAGAAAAATAGTCACATAGACACCACGAAAATAAGTAGTTAACAAGCATGGGGTGAGTGTCAGTCTGGAAGATTATATTTGAAAACTTCGAATATTAAACAAATCCGTTCGGTATATAAATTATTATGAATACGTATAAATAAATGGTTGAAGAAGGGTATTATTCTCTTTATATTTATAATTTATTTTCCATATAAATTATGAGCCGTTACATATATTTTAATGTGTATACTTACCAATATAATCACTTTTTAATGCATGCCACTATTTTTTCAGTGCACATATTGCCACCTGTCGGCAAAAACAAGCACGAGCGGCTCATATATAAGAAATATAGATTCAGATTGCAGCGTAAATCCAAAGAAAGGTCGAAATGGTACTGCTCCCATCGAGTCATCAAAGGTTGCAGGGCTTTCATCGTCAGCTATAAAGACGATTTGAAAGACTACTATGAACCTGGCGATATCCCGCACAATCACGATCCTCCTCTATCATAAATTCAAGCCCGCAATGGAAATTGGATTAAATTGTAAATTAAACATCGTTAATCAATGATCTTTGATTTATTTTGAATTTTTTTTTCTTGTCTCAAAAGGCGGATGCTAGTATTTTATATGAATTATTTTTGTATACTTATTTTTTTTATTGTTTGTTTGAACTCGTATCACGAAATTTGTAGAAGGTAAGTCTGGCATTTTGTATTGGCGAAGGTAGCAAATGTTGCTGTTTTGAAGCACCCCGATGTTATTGGTTACGTTAGATTTGAATTGGGACTACAAAAGAATCTAATGTTACCAATTTCTGATGCGCCTAATTTGCAGTTATCGTATATCACATTTCCACACACATCTTCAAACATTCAGACAAAATTCTTCCACTCATCAGCAAACAAATTGAACTAAGGGTGTGCTCTGAACGTAGTAGTAGTAGTCTATACGTAGTACAGTCAAGGTAGGAAATAGCTAATATAGAGTTGGATAATGCCCTCCCTCCTTCGACAGAATTGTCAGGTTAGGGTGATCGCAGGGTTTCTATGACCTCCGACTACATCGTTATTCAACTGTTGTAAGAGAAAAAGTCGTCTATTTTAAAATTACAACGAAAAGTAATGATCAGTAATAAGAATAGTTATTTTGACCTAATTAGTTAATCTGAAATCTTAAAATGGAAGGAATCATAAAAAAGAAATAATAGAAAATACATGATTTGAATTTAAAATAAGAAACGCCACAGAGTATATATACCCCCTCCGGAAATGTTTTAAATAGTATTAGATTAGATTCAGTTATGTTTTTTTTCACATTATAATTTTTCACATGAATATTAGTGTCACTTCATGGATATTTTTGATGTTTTATTTTCTTAATGGTCCGTTAAAGCTTAAAGTTTACATGAGTTTATGATATTATGTGGTTATTTATAGGAGTAGTATTCTATTAATACGAGCAATGTCTTTGAATACGAGTATATAGGAATCATTTTTTAAGCAATGCGCAAACCAATGCACCTGTTTGTTTTAATTTAAAGATTTTTTACTTTAAATTATAAAATGCAGAAACATTTTGTCGTTTTTCTAACTCTTTTATTAGTATCATCATTGAATTAATATGGATATATGCATATACTATAAATCGTACGTATTTATTCTAGCTTATTTCTACAAATCCTCGACGGGCAAGGACCGACTCTATTACAATGGCAGCATGTATTATATAGACAGACAGAATAATTTCAAAACTAGATGGCGGTGCTCGAAACGATGTTGCAGAGCTTTCGTGGTCACTTTCAGATTTGAAAACGACGACGCCACACAAATATTACGAGTGTTCGAAAACCATAATCACACATTGAACTCGACAAAATAAAATTAATATAGGTACGCGTCGACTTGAGAACCTCCTCCGTTTTATCGTCGGTTAAAAATATAAAATATTGTGCACCTACAAAAGAAAACCACTATCACTAAACTATCTAGCTGTTCCCCGCGGTTTCACCCTCCTTCATTTCGGAGTTCCCTCGGGAATTCTGGAATGAGAAGTACCCTATGTCCTTCGCTGTGCCCCTGGCAGCGTGTATGCAAAATTTCATGGTGATCGGTTGGGCCGTTAAGATGTGAAAGCGTAACAAATAAACAAACAAAAAACCTCACTTTCGAATTTATAAGGATACACTCTAATTGTATGTTTGCTTATGACCACATATTTCCCAAAATTTTACTCTTTTAAGTGTTGAAGATATTTTATTGTTATAATCATGGACCACTATTTAATAAAACCTGCAATGGTCTTTTGTGTCTGTTTCATTTGTCGTTTTCCTTTTCGGCTGCCACACATGGAACCGCAAACTTAATTTCTAAAAGTGCCAGTCGTAGCTCGTGTCAATCTCATGCGATGCTTTGTCGATTCCAGGAATGGTGGAGCTGCGACCTCTTTTCGAAATATCTAGTCGCGGCAACTTAGTGATGATTCTGAACGGACTCAAGTACCGGCTGAATAGTCCGTCGGTCGGGAGGAAGAAGAGGTGGCGTTGCGCTACCCACGAGAAATACAAGTGTAAAGCCGTGGTGCACACGGTCGATCAGAGGGTTATCTACTTGAAAAACGACCATGTCATCGACCAAGAGAAACAGGAGCCGGTCATCGGTTACTACACTGTTCCTATTGTTAAATAACACGATTATGGATTTTAGTAATATTATGAAGAAAATTTTTTTATATAGGTTTTTCTTTTTATGTTATAGTTTATATAGGTTTCGATCGTATTATCTTTATTTTGAAACTAGCTGGTGCCCGCAGTTTTACCTGCGTGCAAATGGGCATGTTGACTAATTTTTTTTAGCCCGTCTTGTAGATTAATAAAAAAATATTGGAACCGTATTTTTCCTTTTTTACGTAATCAAAAAATAACGGAGATAGATGGAGTTGAAATTTCGTGTAACGTCACTATCCGGACAGTTTGTATGGCGGTTTTAGCGGTTAGTGACGGCACGACCCCCTCACCTTAAACTTTAATGCGCTTTATCTCTGTATATTTTAATTTATTTGAAAAAGCAAAAAATACGTGTGTATTGTTTTTTTTTATTTTCTAACTGACGGACTAATTATAATTTTGATTTTCAAAAGTAGTCAACATCCCCATTATGAGCTTGGCGATGACAATTTATGTAAACGTAACGTTACTTACGATATCTTCTACAAGACTATCTTCCTAAAAGAATTTTGTAAATCGTTTTAGTAGTTCCAAAGATATCAAATAACTGATTAACAGCATGAATTTTGGTGCTTCCGCAGGAATCCCGTGCTAAAATTATCCTATAAAACTCAGAGATACTGTATAGCTATCTATCATTAATACGATTTTCAAAATAGCTTCATTGGTTAAAGAGATTGCGCCTTACTTTATATAATACTAGAATTCATCTAAAATAATAATACAAAGAGGCATATTAACCTATACCTCTTACAAAGAGGTATACTAACCTATATCTCTTACAAAGAGGTATACTAACCTATACCTCTTTGTAATATTATTGTAGATGAATTCTAGTATTTTTTCTCTGAATAAATATTTATAAACAAAAAAAAACCTTTTTATTGGATTGTACTCTGTAAAAGAGTATCCAGCACATTACTTGACATTTTTCGTTACAATTATTATCAAATATTATCTATTATTAAGATTTGTATTATGTTGACAATCTTTTTTTTAAATAAATTCAATTTAATTACAACATAAAATGTAATTAATTTTTAAAGAGAGAATAAAATATCTATCTATCTATAGCATTGCAGTTTGAATAACTTCCTAATAATAGTTACTGGCAGAATAAAAATAAATAACACTTTTGTAACTAACCTGTGACTGTGGGCGTTAGGGTACTTTTTGACCCGAAATTCCCGCGGGAACTCCTAAATTAACGCGGGTGAAACTGCGGGGAACAGCTAGTATATATCAAAATCTATGTAACTTTGAAAATTCTTTTCTCAGAACAAGCTTATTCGGAAAGTCTGGTTTACAAAATAGGTATTTAAGTTTCAACCTAATTTTAAGAGAATTTGTCTATATATCTTTTGAGATATGCAGAATTTAAATAGCGTAGCTTTTCAAAAATAAAAGGTAGGCGAGATCACGAGCGTTATTATAACTTTTTTTGTTTAAGAAGTATTATGTATTAACAAATTTATTAATTTGTATTTTGTAGTGACCTACACCACTTCTGCTCGCGGTAAGAAACTGCTGAATATCGGCGGCTACACGTTTTGCTTGCAGAGCAGGACTGGTTCTAGGATAAGATGGATCTGCTCCACACACAACACCAAATCCTGCCGGGCAGTAGTTCACACTTTTGAAGGTCAAGTGATAAAGCTTAACAATAACCATTCACATCTCCCTTCCAACAGTGGTTTTAGGGGTTCTTACCTTCAAAGAATGCATGTTATTAATTATAATATATAATCTTATATAAGAATTAATAATAAACCAGCTGACACGTGCGAATTTTTACTCCGTATTATATCGCTTTATATTTTGTTTCAATTAGCGTACCTAATAGAATTGCTTGTGTATTATAATGTAATTAAGCTGATTCGTATTAATTAAATATATTGATAAATAATAATAGACGGCATACCTTATGATGAAAGTTTTTAAACAATTTCTTTTGACGAATACATGAATTTTATTATTATTTCAACTTGTCTATTTTTCGTCAGTAGGTACCTATTGGGGAACAGAAGCTTTAACATGATTAATCTTCCTAATAATAAAAATAACTAAACTTATCTGACTAATAACAAATTGGACCAATTGTGAATTGGACCATTTACGAATTGGACCATTTGAGAATTGGACGATTTGAGAATTGGACGATTTGCGAATTGGACATTTTAAGCCCTCTGGACGATTTGCGAATTGGACATTTTAAGCCCTCTGGACGATTTGCGAATTGGACATTTTAAGCCCTCTGGACGATTTGCGAGTTGGACATTTTAAGCCCTCTGGACGATTTGCGAGTTGGACATTTTAAGCCCTCTGGACGATTTGCGAATTGGACATTTTAAGCCCTCTGGACGATTTGCGAGTTGGACATTTTAAGCCCTCTGGACCATTTGCGAATTGGACCATTTGCGCCTAAACGACAATTTTATTAAATAATAGCTGTCCAGCGCGGTTTCACCCGCGATAATTTCGGAGTTCCCGCGGAATGTTCCATACAAACTTTGCAATCCCTTTTCATCCCCTTGGGGTGGAATTTCAAAAAGTCCTTTCTTATCGGATGCCTACGTCATACGAAAAACACACCCTTCAAGTTTCAGGTCTCTACGATCAGCTGTTTAGGCTGTGCGTTGATCCATCTGTCATTCAGGACAAAGGATTTTATATGTATAGAATATAGATAATACAATATTATATAAATTTATATTACGTTATAGCTTGAATTTCACCAATAAAATATAATATATAAAAAATATTATTATACTAATAAATAATATAATAGCTAAATAAATGAATAATAATAAAATATTATGATATTATATAAAGTTGATAATGACCAACAATAAGAGGAACTCCCGAATTGGAACCGTGGATCCAGCGTATGTTTCTCCATGACATTTTAAACGATACTCCAAAATTATGAACTTTCACTAAAATTTTCAACTGTTTCTAGAATAGTTTGCTTTCAAATGACAGAATTTTCATTTTGTTTTATTTACATTTTGTTACACAGAGAATCCCTTCCCAACAATGTTTTAATTGTAATACGTTACCATCGTAACTAAATTATGGTGTGTTTGATTTCATACAATTTCACGCAATTGTTTGAAAATCTAGTGTAATACATGTCTGCTTAATATAATTATTGTTTCAGTTACTTATGTACTGTCGCAGAAGGGGTACCAGATGATCAAAGTAGGAGAGTATACTTTTAGTAAAAATAGTAGGACGCCCTTTGGAAAGATGAGGTGGATCTGTTCGACCAAGAGAAAAGGCTGTCGGGCATCCCTCACCACTATTGATGACGAAATCATTACTATTAAAAATGAACATAATCATTAAACAGATCTGATGACGATATGAATGTGAAATTCCCTGGAAAATTGTGACATACATTGTGTAACTGCAGTTGTAAGAATAGGGTACTTGAATGATTTTTTTCCAGTCTATTAAACAAAGCAAGAAAAAAAAATACATATGCATAAATTAATTAAATAGAGCGTTTCAAAGTTCCTACTTTTGAATTTACCGCCAAAACGCGGAATGACTTCTCTAGTTAAAAATTACGCCTTATTAATCTGTGATAGAGATTTTTTAGTAAATCTTTCACGATAATGCTTTTCTAAGGCTCTATTTTTGAAATATTGACACAATTTCTTATTATAAAATTCATTCAAGTACCACGAATAAATAGTACCATGAATAAATAATTTTACGTCAGTTGTACTTTTACTTGGTTTACTGTAGCTGACTGGCAAATGGCAATTATCTGACAATAGTAAACAATTCGTACCTACATTACGTCTGATGTAATAACCCTACAATATAATTTATGTTTCAGTACATTTCGTTAAGCAGAAGAAAGGCAGGCGTTCTATTCAGAGAGGTGACTACAAGTTTGCGAAGCGGTTTCCTCGAGCATCTAAAATCATGGATTTGCTCGACAAAAAAAAACCGTGAATGTTGATATAGTACTTGTCAAATAAGTGTAATCAGTTATAATAATCCTACTAATATTATAAATGTGAAAGTGCAGTGCCCCGCGGTTTCAACCGTGGTAATTTCGGAGTTCCTGCGGGAATTCCGGGATAAAAAGTAACCTATGTCCTTCTCTGTACCCCTGATAACGTGCATGCCAAATTTCATCCAAATCTCTTTAGCCATTTTTGCATGATTGAGTAACAAACATCCAAACATCCATACTTTCACATTAATACTACACCTGCGTGTTAACGCGTAAATTAGTGCGCTAATTACGGCATTACGTAGATGGGGCCAACATTTTAACGGGTTAACTTACTAACGGCATTACTAATGACGTTAAACGTTAAGCGATAGCTCGGGTGTCGGTTTTTTGGACACATCAAAGGGTTTCAGCGCGTTATTTAGCGCATTAAGCGGTGTTGGCTACATGACTGTCTTTTCATTCTGCGTGGCGCACGCGCGGAGCAAGACCGTATTTACTTTTTCTGGCGGGAACAATAAAATACGACAATGGAATGGTCTAAAATTACAGCTGCTTCTACCTCCATTGCAAGAAAACAGCTGTTTGAAGCTTCGACCTCCATTTTGGGTTAACTCGTTATTTCACTAGAAATTAACGCTTAACGGCACGTTGAAAACTAAATGAAGAAAGAAGAAGAAAATACATTTATTTCAGCACAACACACAAGAAAAAGAAACAAACATCAACAGTGCCTAATCTTAAAAAACATAGATAATATCTCTTGCATGCTCTGCCGAAAGGGTCACCAACTCAGCATTAGCTAGCATGTAGCCAACACGTATTTTAATGCCTTAATTAACGCGTAGTTGGACATTAACATCAACGTTAACGCTAACGCAGGTGGAGCAGTAAGCATTATAATATTAGCAGGACTACCTTTGTAGATTTGGGGCGAGTGGAACTATTTACGGAGTTCTTTGTGATACCTACAGTAAATAAAACAGTTGTCTAATTTCTCGAATATCATTTCTATCAACCATAACAAACAAATCTTCATAATTACCTCAACAACAGGTTTAACTACATAATCATATGTCGACGACATTGAGTTTGCTACAAAATATTTGACAAAGTTTGTGTTCAGTTATAATCGAAACTGGTGCTCTCGCGGATCAGAAAACTTTTATTGCATAGATGAGATTATTTTTACATTTGAATATGGACACTAGAATTGCGTAGCTATGTAGGTACTTTGATGCTAATTGTACATATTCATACATTTGTAACTTTTTTGCAGTATCTTTAATCACTTCAAGGACGGGTAGGCCGTTGATCCAAATCAACGGGTACAGGTTTTTCCAACATACCTGCAAAGGATTCAAGATCCGATGGATTTGTTCGTCACACAGCCACAGAAACTGCAGAGCCGCCATTTTCACCTGCCAAAATAAAATTATCAGATTCGTTAACGAACATAATCACTGAGAGGCAGTTTTTAGATACTATAATATAAATACCTACTAAAATTATAAATGCGAAAGTAACTCTGTCTGTCCGTCTGTATGTTAAGCTTTCACGCCTTAACGGTTCAACCGATCGTCAAGAAATTTTGTACACACGTTGTCAGAGGTACAGAAAAGGACAGAGGGTACTTTGTATCCTCGAATTCTTGCGGGATCCCCAAAATTTCCGCGGGTGAAACCGCGGGGAAGAGCTAGTATTATATACATATTTAAAAATGTTATATTAAAAATGTTTTTTTTCAGAGTTTGCAACTTCATAATATAGTATTTACCCTTAATGTATACACTTATTTATTGTACCTGCATATCCAAGAATATCACTACATAGTATAAAACAAAGTCGCTTCCCGTTGTCTGTCCTATGCATGCTGAGATCTTTAAAACTACGCAATGGATTTTGATGCGGTTTTTTTAATAGAAAGAGTGATTCAAGAGGAAGGTTTATACGTATAGTTTATCAGGGAATTCCCGCGGGAACTCCGAAATTACCGCGGGTGAAACCGCGGGGGACAACTAGTATAATATAATTTATTCTACATTTTTCTCAACGAAATGTTTTAGTATACATAATTCGTTTTTAAGTGGTGCCATTTTTAGTGCTACGATCTCCGCAATAGGTTGCGACACTAAATAATTATAAAATATTTTTATGTTCGAATGTTTTTTTTATTTACCTTATTTTTACCTTTAAAATAGTATATTACCTTTAAATAATTTAATAAATAGGTATTACTTTTAAAATATTAAATAATGCGGATCTTAATACCTATCGCTTGCACAATGTAAAATAGTTCTTGCTTATCAGAATTAGGTTTTACGTTTTTAATCAGATTATGCGTACTAATAGAAATAATATAAAAAATAGAACATTCGCATATCATGTATCTCAGTTCTATTTATCTCGTGTTGGCTACATAACCATGCTGCCCGCGTAAATTTCAGGATTCCTTCAGGAAGCCTGGAGTGAAAATCCCTTTTTAAAAGGGGGTCTCCTCCCCATAAACCACTTTTCTGCCAAATTTGACGACCCGATTGGCGATGTAGGTCACCATGCCTGCCTGCTAATCAAGAGGTTCCGGGTTCGATTCCCGGTGGAGGTGCACTTTGTGTGATGAACACAGGGTTCCACTTTCCAGTCTGGGTGTGTATATATGTATATTCTATGAAGTAGGTATATACCACGTTTGCTTGGTTTCCACGACACAAGCTAATAATAGCTTACTGTGTTGTGAAGGGGATTATTATTATTATCTATTATTCTCTATTGGTCATGAGGTTTCAGTGAAATTTTATGTACTTATCAATCATTTCCTTATAATTACGACCACAACGAAAAAAACAGCCAAAACTGAAAACGGTCGACTTGTCTTCAAGTGATTGGCCCTGTCATTCATGATGTCGATTGATTTTTATTTATACATATAGATAAACTCACTTAACTTACTTCGATCTATGAGTAGGTATTTAACCGAAAGGAGACAGCATTGAAGGACAATCCCCACCGCTAAAAGTTACAGAGCCCGGCTCATATCTGACCGTTCTGCTGTCTTTGGGTGCGTACAATGTAAAACATGTTATATAGACTTGTGTTTTATAACACGTCCACCTTATGTAACCTTGTTATTCAATATTGCAACATAAAACAATACTGTACACATTAGAAATAGCAAGGTAATATAACGATGTCATATTACCATTGTCGTTTCTCGTACTTCAGTGCAATGCTATTCACCATATTGTCGTCGCTCAGAGGAAGTCTTACTAGCTGCGGCAGCGACTGTTGTACTTTTAAATAACAAAAGAAAAACAAAAAAAAAACTAACGCGACTTTTATAACTTTTATAACATGTTATTATAACATTCAGTGTACACATTATCTGAAACATGTTATTTAAAAATGTTGATTTACGTGTTATGTTATATACTCTGCACTCACCCTTTTAGAAATCTATTCACTCAAAGGTTGCCTGGGAGAGATCACTTTAAGCGATAAGGCCGCCTTTTGTATACTTATACCTATTTTCATTTACTTTTAAGACAATTTGTATTTTTTTTTGTGTACAATAAAGAGTTATCTGTCTATTTTCTTACCAATGATTTGTCTAGTTTAAGTGTGCTTCTCTCTCCTAATGTCACAAGTTTTTTGGACAAAGCACGTTACATACATAATAGGCATGTTGACTAATTTTTATTTTTTAGTCCGTCTTGTAGATTATTGGAAAATATTGGACACGTATTTTTTTCTTTTTTTACGTAATCAAAAAATAACGGCGATATATTGAGTTGAAATTTCGCGTGACGTCACTATTCTGACAGTTTGTATTGCGGTAGGTATTAGTGGTTAGTGACGTCACGACCCCTTCACCCTAAACTTTAATGCGCTTTATCTCTGTATATTTTAATTTATTAAAAAAAAACAAAAAATACGTGTCTATTGTTTTTTTATTTTCTAACTGACGGACTAATTAGAATTTTGATTTTCAAAAGTAGCCCACATCCCCATTATACGCATATTAGGTATATAGCGTGTCCTGTTTACTACTCTTTCGGCCGCACTCAGTCGTTTTAATGATTAATTAATTTCAAGTAAAGATTTTAGAAGCAAAATGCCGCACTCAGAGACTTTCATTAAATTAATGTTAATTGGCATTCAACTAAATATAATTAAGTTACATTTATAATTGCGGCCGTTTATAATTTAAAACTAAAACTTAACCCACGCGTGCAATAGTAATTGAAATAGAGTTTGATGTTTTTCAGTGCGCTATATAATATCGAGACAAGGGAAGCCGTTAATACAATTGGGCCAGTACATATATTATAGGTTACCCGCCCCAGCCGCTTGCAAAGAAACCCGATGGAATTGTACATCTAGATGTTATAGGTCTTGCAGGGCGGCCATTATCATCGCCTTTGGTAAAGTCGTTGGTAAAATAAATGAACATAGTCACTAAAATTGCAGTTTCTTTACAACGTCCAATGGTTGGGAAATTCAACTAAAAAAAGAAGTAGTACGGATGTGCCCTTAGTTTCGGAATTAGGAGTCATAAAAATCGATATGTCGTGTCCACAACTAATATCGGCCTATTTCATGAAGTGGCCCGGAAAAACTGATCATATCTATTAAACATCAACAGCGGAGCTAGGATGCGCAACATGATAAAATTTTATCGAGCCATTTTATCGATTCTCGTCGACATAATATATCGTTTTGTCTACTTGTGGTAAAAAATGTTTAACCGAATCTAGTCTTAACTCAATACCCCACTACTGCACTTTTTTGCTTGGACGCCCACAAATATTTGTCGTGTCGACAATTTTATCTTTCGTTCGATAAACATATCATGTTGCGCATCCTAGCTCCGCTGGTAGCTTTGGATGACGGCACGCAACTCAGCCTGCCCGAGCTCGCCAGAAATGCGCAATCGAAACGTTGCTATGGCAATTAGACGTTGTTATTAACAAATGAACTGGCCAGACATGCGCTGTCGAAACGTTGCTATGGCGATTACACGTTGTTATTTACGAGTACAATATCAGTTTCACTTCAATCGCGCATAAAGGTTACACGCACTCATTCATTATTTTCTTCTTTTGCAGTGTCTTACGTGACGTCGAGGCGAGGGAAGACTCTAATTAAACTGGGAGACTTCACCTACTGTCGGCAAAACTGCATCGGCTCCCGCATCCGTTGGGGATGCTCGACGCATATCAACAAGGGTTGCAAGGCCAAACTTGTCACTGTTCATAACGCAATAATACACATTGAGAACGCCCACAATCATAAATCTTCGCTGTTACCAGCTGCTTCGGCCACATGAATAGGCTAGTTTCCTGGGTAAAAAAATCAAAATTCTATTTAGTCCGTCAGTTAGATAATAAAAAAATAAAAGACACGTATTTTTTGCTTTTTTAAAATAATGGAAATATGCATAGATAAAGCGCATTAAAGTTTAGGGTGGGGGACTCGTGATGTCACAGCTCGCTATAACGTGCGAACAAACTGTAGCGAGGCATGACGTCATGTGAAATTTCGACTTGATATATCTCTGTTATTTTTTGGTTACATAAAAAATAAAAAAATACGTGTCCAATATTTTTTAATAATCTACAAAACGGACTAAAAAAGAAAATTTAGGAAACTAGCCTATTGGCATGTTGACTAATTTTTATTTTTTAGTCCGTCTTGTAGATTATTAAAAAATATTGGACACGTACTTTTTCATTTTTTACGTAAAATAACGGCGATATATTGAGTTGAAATTTCGCGTGACGTCACTATTCTGACAGTTTGTATGGCGGTTTTTGCGGTTAGTGACGCCACGACCCCCTCACCCTAAACATTATTGCGCTTTATCTCTGTATATTTTAATTTATTTAAGAAAGCAAAAAATACGTGTCTATTGTTTTTTTTATTTTCTAACTGACGGACTAATTAGACTTGATTTTTAGAAGTAGTCCACATCTCCATTCATTGTTGATACCGCAATAGGCTAGTTTCCTAAATTTTCTTTTTTAGTCCGTTTTGTAGATTATTAAAAAATATTGGACACGTATTTTTTTATTTTTTATGTAACCAAAAAATAACGGAGATATATCAAGTCGAAATTTCACATGACGTCACGCCTCGCTACAGTTTGTTCGCACGTTATAGCGAGCTGTGACATCACGAGTCCCCCACCCTAAACTTTAATGCGCTTTATCTATGCATATTTCCATTATTTTAAAAAAGCAAAAAATACGTGTCTTTTATTTTTTTATTGTCTAACTGACGGACTAAATAGAATTTTGATTTTTTTACCCAGGAAACTAGCCTATTGAAAGTATTGAAAGTATTCTTAGGTGTCAATCAAAAACATTCTATGTGCATTTCAAGCGTGATTAAGAAACGATCAAAAATTATCACAAAATATACCTATTATGATATTGATGAGATTCGTGGGTAATAAATTATATTTAGTATGTGTGTAATTTTTTTATTTTAAGTTATTTATCCTTTTCATTTTATTTATTTTGTATATTTTGTGTACAAACATCATAATTTTACCTATCATAATTTTAAAATTTGTTTTTGTTTTTGTTTTAATTTTGTTATATAGTATATGAAATGAAATTAACTTTATCCGTATATGCAGTATATGTCTGATAAAATTGTAGGACCTGCTTTTGTTGTAATTAGATATGAAAATGGAAAACAATTAACAATACATTATTTTAGGCATTAGTTATTTAAATAAAGGTATATGTAAATAAAAAGACTAAAAAGGTAGCTAATAAGGTAGCTTAAAACTACGGCGTTTCTCATTAAATAAATTAATACATAAAATCACTATTCGATTGGCTATTACTTATAATAAAACCGTATTCACCGTATTTGTCGCGGGTCTAGACGTACTATTGTAATTCATCGTATAGGTACCATGTGTGTTAACAATTAAATAAATATAAATAAATGTACGTTAATTCGGTGCTTTATTTTAGAAATGAAACAGATATCTGGTAACTATCCGGTTCAAATAAATTTCATTTTTTTACACAAAACAAATGTTTTTAGGTTGTTGTGGTATGCCAATAAACAAACGAACTGCTACAAACACAAACTGATACGCGTGATATCAGTAAAAAATGCGGAATCCTCATATAAACTTTTATCCCCCAACCCCGTAAACTAGGGGATAAAAGTTTTATAATTTTTTTGTTGTTTGTGTACTAATATTAGCTAACATACAAAATTAGGATATTAGGAAATACCCTAAGAATTTTGATGATCATCAGTGAGTCAGTGACGAAATCGGGGCTTTTAGATATCAATAAAATCTAAAGTAGGTATAAGAGCTATGCAATTAAAACTTTATATGTTTAATAAGTCCGCTATTGACAACATATTCCGAGAATTTTGTTTATCCTTATATCCCTATCCTTATCCTTATCCTTATCCTCATCCTCATCATCATCCTTATCCTCATCCTCATCCTCATCCCGCGGGAACTCTGAAATTAACGCAGGTGAAATTTAATTAATTATTGCATAGTACACGTTGTCAGGGGTACAGAGAAGGACATAGGGTACTTTTATCCCGGGATTCTCGCGGGAACTCCGAAATTACCGCGGGTGAAACCGCGGGGCATGGTATAATCCAAACCCAAGTTATAAGGGTTTAAAAAAACGACGAAGTGCTTCAAGAAAAGGTAGGTGGTGCCGTTCCGCTTTGCTTGACTTGTCTTGTGGGGAGGGGGGGGGGGGGGGGGGCACTCCCGTGCCCCCAGATCTCGTTCACCGCGCCTATATTAAAAAATTACGTATTTTTAATATTGCGAAATGCAAAGATTAATCTACGAAATTGTTCAAAAATACTGTTATTTTATCACCAACATCAAACAATTAATTAAACACTTTTTTCCAGCGTCTTACGAGACCGTAATTTCAAAGAGGGGGAAACCGTTAATAAAAATCGGAGAATACACTTTCTGCAAGCATTCCATCAATGGATACAAAACCCGGTGGAATTGTTCCACACATAACCACAAAGGCTGCAGAGCAAATATCAAAACTGTACACGAAGAAATCATTGATATTTTCAACATTCACAACCATTAAAAATATGGGTTATTGTAAAGTTTAGATCTCATTTGTAGGTTACGTATTTCTTGGTTATAATTTTAAAGTTAATTTTCCGTCCGAAAACTCAATAGTGGAATTAGATACTGTTCAGTATTACTATTAACAAAAAAAAACGACTTGCAAAAACACAAAACTAAAAAGCTAAAAATAACAAAATACCGATTTAATCCAAAAGACAAAAATACACGTAATACTATTATTGGTTTGTGCTGCCACTGATCGGTTTGAATTCGGTGACAAGCCTGCTTGTGTCTGCCCACTTGGGTTGCTCTGCTCACGACGAGCTCGTGGGGGGAGTGGACTTAGCCCATCTACAGATCTACTCCATATTTGGTTTGTCACCGACTTCAAACCGATCAGTGGTAGCGGTCTTTTGGATTAAATCGGTATTTTGTTGTTTTTAGCTTTTTAGTTTTGTTTTTGGAAGTCGGTTTTTCTTTTGTTAAAATTTTGTTTATTTCTCGCTTTTAAGGGGTCTGGTTTGAAATTTATTTAAGTTACAATAGCCTAATGTCAACTGCTCGTCACCTTTTACAATATATTGCTTTTCCCGATTGAAGGGACGTTAATTGTTGAGGAGTTCTCCTGGTCCATCAACATCAGTTCCACTTCACCATATATACATTGTGACGAGCTTAAATTGTTTAGAAACCACATTAAAGTTAACGATTCGGAACCTGTGAAATACCTATTATTTAGTAGTTACGATGACCATCTGTGGTCTTCATCAACAGTTCCACTTCTTTAAATTTTGCTTTCCGAAAGCAAATAAACGATTTACTATAAAAATACCCAAATCGTCATAGGTGTGCCTATAAATTTTGAAGAGTTCCCTCGATTTCTTTCTCCAAGATCCCATTATCAGATCCTGACTTAGTGACAATGGGACCAATTCGGAAATATCCCATTTCAAATAAAAAAACAGTTTTCCAAATCGCTTCAATCGCAACCCGTGAAATACGTATTATTGTTGAGTAGTTCCGATGACCATCTGTGGTCTTCATATCAGTTCCACTTCTTAAAATTTTGCTTTCCGAAAGCAAATGAACGATTTACTATAAAAAATACCCAAATCGCCATAGGTGTGCCTATAAATTTTGAAGAGTTCCCTAGATTTTTCCAAGATCCCACCATCAGATCTTGATTTCATGACAATGGGACCCAATGGGAAGCACTAGCTTTTCGAATAAAAAAGAATCATCAAAATCAGTTCACCCAACAAACATTAAAAAAAAACATACGCGTCGAAATGAGAACCTCCTACTTTTTGGGAAGTCGGTTAAAAATACTGTTGAATTAACTACATAAAGTTAGCTTTAAACATTTTGTTTGTTTGTTGTTTCCGTTTAAAATTATCATAGGATGAGGAAACTTCACCATTAGGAGATGTGTTGCTATACAAGTACGCTTTGTGACGTAAGATTTGATCTACAATAAAAGGAACACTTAAATATTCGTTTATCTCTTTATTCATAGCGAACAAAAGAGTTTTTGCGATGGCCCGCAATTTCAACGAAAAAGTTCAGTCCGTAATTCTGAATAATGAAAACGTAATTTTCCTTTCCAGCATCTTATATAAAATCAAAGCAAGGGAAAACGTTAATCAAAATCGGTGACTACACTTATTTCCAGCGTCACAGCAATCGGTTCCGTACGATGTGGTGTTGTTCAACGCATTACAACAAAGGATGCAAGACAAAAATCTATACTGTTAAAAATGAAATCATTGAAGTTAGAAACAATCACAACCATTAAAGCTTTGGTACGAGCGATGTTGCTCAGATAAGGGGGCGCCCATTAACGACGTGATGTTTTTTAGCAACCCCCTGGTGATATGTGGTGAAGTTTTAGACCCTTTTTCACCATCTTATACCCAAAATCACGTGTATTTTTTAGCACAAAGTACCTATGTAGTTATATTTAAATAATTTTCAGAATATTATCTTTAAATACAGATATAATCTGATTTTTTCGAAAATCGTTGCCTCATTATATCCCCCCTCCCTCCTTGTGATATTTCGTGATTTTTTCCGCACCCCTCCCGCCCCCCTTTCGAGCTTCACGTGATTAATAGACGCCCCCTAATTGATCCATTCATAGTTTTTAATATTTTACTGTAACCACTCTTGGCTCTATCACCACGTGCTCAACGTCATTTCTGGAGGTACGGTAGCGCTTCGTCGTTTTTTGAACCCTCATAGGACATAGATATAAACATAAATAAACATAAAAATAATGATTCGATAGACACAAAACTAGGGATGAAAGAAATAAAAGAAAAATTGTAAAATAAATAAATGAATAAACAAAAATAAGAAATGCATAATAATATATAATAATATAAATAAAATGCATATAAATATATTTTATGAGTACACAAATTTCTGTGGTTCTATCAGAAGAGAATTTCCCCCTAAACTGTACTACTCCCTAAAACTGCACGACCCTGAATCTGATTTATTCGTCTTTAAGCTTCACCTATAGCAGGTAAATTATGGCAGCAGGACTTAAAAATATGCCCAATTCATCCGCTTTTGTAATTAACAATTCGTGGGTTTTCAGAATTTTAAATCACAATAAGCAGGAAACCATAAATGTTTAACTATAGTACTAAAGTTTACGTAATATCGTCAGTCGTTTATTCTGTAGTCAATCGTCTATTGCTGACACTCTACAATTACAGCATGTTAAAGTAATAAATAATTATACACGTATTTCTTTTTCAGTATCATATATAATGTCAAAAAGAGGGAAGCCATTAATCAAGGTCGGAGACTACACATTCTGCCAGCATTACTGCTACACAAACGGACATATGATCAAATGGCTGTGTTCCACGCATAACCACAAAGGCTGCAGGGCAAAAATTATAGCCAATAACAACGAAATCATTAATATTTTCAACAATCACAACCATTAAAATTTCAACTTGTACACAACCGAGTTTATTAATTTGCCATGTTACTGTTCACACCCGAACGGACCATCCAATGAGCAAAATTTTAACAAAAAAATTAAACCCACTTCAAGAGTTCCGTTGTCAGTCTCCAAAACTCATCATCTATATGAAATTTAAGTGGGAATGGGAAATTTTATTCGAACGAAAAATGAATTTCGCAAATCCGTTTATAGACGGACACATAAAAAAAATATATGTAAACATTTGAATTGATAACTTCCTCCTTTTTGAAGTTGGTTAAAATGATAGGGAAAACTTTTAAAATAATACTAAAGGCATAAGCTTAGGTACTAATAGATTTGGTGGACCTTGCCACAAATGCTGCAGAGTAAACATCAGTAGGTACTATTAACACGTCTACTTATCTCCGTACCACGTACACAGTACTCTAATTATTAAATAGGTCTTGTTTAAAATAGTATAATAGTAATATAGTATAATAGTAAAACAGTATAATCTTAATTTTTGTAAATTTTTTTTTTACTTAAAAATTGTTTTCATATTTTTTTAGATATTTGAAACGATTTCCCGTTGTTTAATCTTATAAATTATTTTTTATACAGCGATGTACGTGATTTCAAGGAGAGGAAAACCCTTAATACAACTCGGGGACTATACTTTCTGTCAGCGTAGCGCAAACGGCGCCTATATCCGGTGGGTTTGTTCTACATCTAACAACAAAGGTTGCAAAGCGAAAATCAGGACTTTTGAGAATAGAATAATCACGGCTGTGAATGATCACAACCATTAACGGTGCGTACAGACTATGTAACATGTTAGATAACTTGTATTATATGACACGTCCATACTATTTAACAATGTTATTCAGTATTGCAACATAAAACAAGAGTGTACACATTAGAATAACACAGCAATATGACAATGTTATACAACCATTGTCGTTTCTCGTTCTTCACTGCTGTGCTATCCACAATGTCGTCACTGAGAAGACGATTCACTATCTGCGGCAGCACTGTTGTACTTTTAAATAACAAAAGAAAAACAAAAAAACTAACGTGACTAAGTTATATAACATGTTATATAACATTGAGTGTGTACATTATCTGAAACATGTTATATATAACATGTTTTGCTATGTAGTCTGTATGCACCGTAAGAGCGAACGTTGGCTAGAAGACATTTCAAGAATTGGTTTTTAACAGGATGGGTTAGTTGACTAAATTTTCTTTAGTTTCTCGTGTAGATTAATAAAAAATATTTCACACGTATTTTTTATTTTTTTACGTAATATACAAATAACGGCGATACATTGAGTTGAAATTTCGCGTGACGGTGCAGTTTGTACGGAGTTTTTACGTCACTAGTCCCCCACCCTAAACTTAAATGCGCTTTACGTGTGTATATTTTCATTAATTTGAAAAAGCAAAAAAAAAGTGTATTTTTTTTTCTTTTTTCTAACTGATGGACTAATAAGAATTTTGATTTTCGTAAGTAGTCAACATCCCTATTCCCTCCGAGCTCCCCGAATAGAGCGCGAGAGACAACTCTAACTTTTTATTGCGCAGCAGACACACACAAGGTTTACAAACTAAATAACAAAATCACAAACAAATTCATCAAATCATATTCGTACTCCAAAACGGGACCGATTTTAACACACATTTTGTTCAGAAATAGTTATATAGGTTACGTCTGTGTGTACCTACATGGGCGTAGCCAGTCATGCTCAGGGTGGGCCAGCAGACTAAAATAGTAATTTTGTAACTAGCAAACTATGTATACCCGGAGCCTTACCCCAGTTAATTTTTTCATTCTAGGTTACACTTTATAGATTTATAGACACTTTCTTATTGCTCACCTACCTACACCACGAAATCTTCCATCCAAAAATGTACCTCTAACTTCCAACTGTTAGGGCTCTGGGCATATACCGATTTGTTAATCAGTCAATTTAAAGGTATATTTAAGGTTTGGTTAGGTACCCTACAGGTCATAGCCAGGGTGGGGCGCTTGCCCCACCCTGGCTACGCTCATGTGTGTGTATCTCTTTTATTTTTTAAATTCACCAAAGTTTCCTGAATTATAGAAATTGATAACTGATGATAGTAATTTAACTAATTTTAGGAGTTTAACAGGAGTTTGTGGTAAAAATCATGTATTGTAAAAATACTCACTGTACCGTACCTAGTGGTGTCATTTCCAGGGTGAAAACAGTGAAATATGATTGTATCATTTTGTATCAAATAAACACAGTTTGCGTTCCCTCATAATTACTACTTTTCGTGATAAAATATTTTGTATTATACAATAATAATACGGATGAAGTGTTTTATTTTATCCTGTCATATTCGGAAAGGCAGGCAGGCTAAATATTTAAAGGTTTAATTAACATAACCGCAACAACGCGACCATGTTATTATTAAACTTCACTGCTTTGGTTTGGTCCAAACATGATCCACGGTTTTATTGAACAATACTAGTCAAACCCACGTTCATTTCGGAGATCCTGCGGGGATTCCGGGATAAAAGTACCCCATATCGTCTCTGTACCCCTGACAAGTACCCCTGCAGTATACAAAATTTAAAGAATTCTAACCCTCGTTAACTTCGGAGTTCCCGCGGGAAATCCGCGATAACAAGTTTCAGAAGGTCTTAATATCAAAAACAAAACACGGTTTCAGCATGTTAAAAATACGGAATGTTATCTATATTTTATTAATAGCTGTTCCCTGCGGTTTCATCCGCGTTAATTTCGGAGTTCTGTACCCCTGACAACGTATATGCATTTCATGATGACGTCTCAGCGGTGAGCCGTTAAGGCGTGAAAGCGTAACAAACAAACAAACTCACTTTTGCATATAACAGTAAAAATTGTTTAGCGCAACATTTTACTAAGCTGTAAAAGATGTGTGTTCCACAAAATTTTGCTAGAATTGTCAACCATTTAGTTTAATTATTATCAGTACCTATGTCCTCAAATACCTCACGCACATCTACAGGTGCGTAAGGCATGCAGGGAATGCTGATGCCGATGCATTGTCACCGCTATGCAATTTCAAGGTAGCTGTAGATGAAGCCTTGACCATGCATGTCCAATAAACTCAGTACGAAACGAGCGAAACGTGAAAGGCTCCCCTCTAATCTTCTAGAAAATGCAACTCAAGAAAAGAAACCCAGAAGAGCTATTGCTGTAAGGCCATCCCAGGGCATCCGTCTGGACCAAATGGACCACTTACCTGTGTGGGGATCCAGACAACGCTGTAAAGCGCCAGACTGTACCTGTAAATCCTATGTCAAATGCAGAAAATGTAAGGTCCACTTGTGTTTGAATGACAAGAGAAACTGTTTCCTGCTATTTCACAGTTTTATGTTTTTGTTGTGATTTTTGCTTGTTATATTCAAACCAAATTAAAAAAACCTAAATATTTAATGATTATATTGAAATTTTCTTTGACACGTTTCTTTATTTGCTGTCTTGAAAAGACATTTTTTTTCGTTACGCCCTCGATTACGGTTCGGGCCGCAATCCAGCTCCCGTAGCAAAAACTTCGAATGGGTGTGAGTAGCAACAACAGCATCCTGAAAGCAACAACGAGCGACGAGAAAAAGCGGCAACGAGGTACGATAGTCCCATCCTAAACCATTGGGTGCGAGTAGTGAGCGGTGCAGCCTAAAAATAGAAATAATAATAAAATATTTTATAATTATAATCGCACATTTAGGTATAATCTATCTAGCATCAAATATTTTTAAACAAACAATTCTTGTACATAAATATATATAATATATGTTTATAATCTGAATTTTGGAAACGGCTTCAACGAATTTCATGAATTTTAGTGTGCAGGGGGTTTCGGGGGCGATTAATCGATCTAGCTAGGTTTCATTTTTAGAAAACGTCGTTTTATCCGTGTTTAGTGTGTGTGTTGTTTACAGGCAATGAAAAATGAGTGTTTACTGCTTTTCTACTTAACGACAGATGGCGATACGAGCGAATGTCAGTCACCCAGATATTATAAATAAAAACACAATAATGATGTAAATAAAAATAATAATACTGTGCAGCTCGCTCCCACTATATACTGTAAAAATAAATTAAAAAACCGTGTAAAATTTTATTAGTATTTTTATTGTTTAATTTCTATTTTGTGCCTTAAGTTATCCGAGACTCTAAATGGCATTTCTAACCAGTTTATAAGAACGCTTATACAGAATGTGGTAAAATTAGCTGCAAATATTTACAGGACTGAAAGTATACGTTATAACAAATAGGATAAGCGATAAAATAAGCCTTCGGAATAAAATTCTTAAGATTACAGTATCAAAATGCTTAAAAAGTGTGATGCCACTTACTTCTATTTACTAGAATTTTGAGATACTTCTCTAAATCTTATTATCTTAATCTTATCTTATTGCTAAAATAGATGAATGATTTCCTTGCCTATGGCACTTCTTGATCGGAAAATTGCTAAACGCTGTAACGGTTTGGCCTTTGATCCTTCTAAATAATCCTTGGTATTTACCTACCTACCTAAAGGTAAATAAGATTTATTTTTTACCTAAGATTTGGTTGGAATTATACCTGCAAACGGGTTACAAACATTATATTTATACTCTCATATACTTACTCTTATAATATACTACTACTTTATTTTTCAGTAACGTTTATAAAATCAAAAAGAGGGAATGTTCTACTCAAATGTGGTGACTACACATATTATCAGCAATACAAGAGTGGAACCAGTGTGCGATGGGGTTGCTCCACACATTACTGCAAGGGATGCAGGGCTAACATTCGAACTGTTGATAACGAAGTCGTAGATATTAAAAACAATCACACCCATTAAATTTCTATTTGGATACGATCGAAATCTTTAGTTTATTTATTCGCTTGCTGGTCTCGCCGCGATTTGTTCCGCATCCATTTTACATGGAGGAATATAATTATAGTACAATTATATTCCTTCATGTATAATGTAAACAAAGCGCTTATCCTCCAATAGAAAAATGTTTAGCTATCTATGATAAATAAATTATAAGAAAGATAATACAAAATTTTGGATACATGTCTGAACTTAATTACTTAATAGGCACTAATATATTTTTATAATACTATAAGATGTAATCTGTGTTGTGTGCTTTAATAAATAAATAAATAAATTCGCAAGAACTCTTTATATCAGCGGATGTTGACCATCTATAATCATTAAAGCATAGAAAGATAATTAAGGAACGGTATCATTATGTGGACTTTTACTCAACCATGTCACTTAACGATTCGTCCCTTGGTTGTATATGCGTTAACGATTGTCGTTTGTCATTTTGGCTGGTTAAGGGAGCTGGATGAAAGATTTTACCACATCTTACATATTTTTTAATTAAGTATACGAAATTCGGGCATTTAAGGAAAAATTTTTAGGTAAGGTAGGTATTATATCGCTATTTTTAATATGTACGTGACAACAGTATATTTATTTATTTATTTAGGACCATCAACAGGTTACTATAATAATGCATCTGTAAGTTGGTATCATCTTACAAAGTTGACAGATTATGTAACCGGATAATAGATGACCACAGCATGCGCATCTACTAGCCAATTAGAGAAAAAACAAAACGAAAGAAAAGGGCAGGCATGAGTACAGCTTCAGGGTGGGGGCTCGGCAGCAGCATTCACAATTTCATACTTAATTTATTTTTAACATTATTTATATTTTTTAATATAAGTAAACTTCTGTTTTCCAGTATGTCTTACAAAATCAAGAAAAGGGAAAATCTTAATGAAAATCGGTGACTACACTTACTACCGGAAAAAAATTAATGGACCGCGTATCCGGTGGATTTGTTCAACACATTGCAACAAAGGCTGCAAGGCAAGGATTAAAACTATCGACAACAAAGTAACTGATATTAAAAACGAACACAATCATTAACATTTTGTTAAAATTAGGGCGTATGTGTAAATTTTAGATTTTAATCCAGTAAACTTCGTGACTTTGTGGTGCATATTTTTCTGAAATTGTTTTTGATGAATAAATTGTGTTCTTATTATTATTATTAATTACTAATTACGTTATACGTAAGTAAATTGATTTTTATTAATTAATTTTACTATTGACTAGCTATCCCGCGCGGTTTCGCCCGCGATAATTTCGAAGTTTCCGCGGATTGTTCCATACAAAATTTGCAACCCCTTTTCATCCCCTTAGGGGTTGAATTTTCAAAAATCTTTTCTTATCGGATGCCTAAGTCATACAAAGAACACACCATCCAAGTTTCAGGTCTCTACGATCAGCGGTTTAGGCTGTGCGTTGATCCATCAGTCATTCAGGACAAAGCAATTTATATGTATAGACTAGCTGTCCCGCGCGGTTTCACCCGTGATAATTTCGAAGTTCCCGTGGAATTGTTCCATACAAACTTTGCAACCCCCTTTCATCCCTTCAGGGGTTGAATTTCAAAAATTCTTTCTCATCGGATGCCTACGTCATACAAAGAACGCACCCTCCAAGTTTCAGGTTTCTGCGATCAGTGGTTGAGGCTGTGTGTAGATCCATCAGTCATTCAGGACAAAGCATTTTATATGTATAGATTGCTTCTTCCCTGCAGAAAAGCATAGGCTGTGTGATATCAAAACGTTGCAGTAATCTCTAAAAATGCCACTCATGTATATAATAAATTAGCGTTAACAACTCCTTTCCAGTAAGTTTTATAAAATCAAGAAAAGGGAATATCTTAATCCAACTCGGTGACTACACTTACTGCCAGCGGTACGTGAACAAATCCCGTAGCAAATGGTGGTGTTCGACGCACCTCCACAAAGGCTGCAAGGCAAAAGTTACAACAATTGACAACGTAGTGGTGGAAATTGTAAATGAACACAACCATTAAATCTTTCGTCTTGTTATGATTGTAGTTTTCATTTTAATGAAAAAAAAATGAGTGAATTTTATTTTACATAAATCAACCATTAGGTGTGCTACTGGCCAGTAAGTATGCCCCCTATAACATAAAAAAAAAACTTGAGTTTCTGCATTATCCAGCTGTCAGTTGAAAGCGATTCTCCCTAGGGCTGAAAAGTGTTACTTTCAACCCGCTTCTCAGACAACTTCAGACCTACTTTCCGAGTATGAGTAATGAAAATAATATTTCTATTAAGTCAAGGGCAGTTGAGTCCTGGCCGGAGTAAATGTTTCTACGTATACAGATTAGAATTCCGAACGCAGCGTGCATCATATTCGTGTTTAGTCCACTTATGTCACTTTCAGACTAGGGTGGGTTATGCCTTTTATGAGTTCTCTTCTTTTCATATAAACACATATTTTGGTGTTTGAAAAATCGACCCCTATGTGGGTGAATCGCATTAGATTGGTCATATAATTTCTGGTTTTAAACTAAAACTTTTTTACAGCATCTTACATAACGTCACAAAGAGGGAAACCGCTAATAAAAATTGGAGATTACACATTCTGCCGTCAGCTCACTTATGGATACAAGATACGGTGGAATTGTTCTACTCATAACCACAAAGGCTGCAGGGCGAAAGTAACAACTATTAACAACGAAATCGTTGATATTTTAAACGATCACAATCATTGATGAAGGTTTTTTTACGCTATCTTTATGTAAATAAAAATGAATCGCCGAAGTGTATGTACGAAAATCACTTCCAAACGACTGTACAAAATTGGATAGTTCTTTTTTTTGTGTTCGTTATTGTCAGGACAAGGTTTGTGTAAATGAAGTTTGGAGTTCCTTCGGGAATTTCGATACTCGTGCGTGTGAATTGAAAACGGTTGGACTGATTTTGACGGGACTTTCACTGCTAATTAGCTGATGTTATAAGAAGTAAATTAAGCTACTTTGGGAGTTCCTGCGGAAATTCCGAAATTCACACGGGTGACACCGGGGCACAGCTGGTTTAGTGTATCAATAAACTCACTATAGTCAATACAAGATTGTTCTAGGCATAACCACTAAGGCTGCGGGGGTAACTATTGATAGCGTAATAATTTATATTTCCAATGACTAATGAATAAGCCTGAAGTTTCCACAAACGATATAACGATATTATAATAAAAGAGTAGAATTCGCGTTTATTTTTACCAAAAATTGAGAGAGGGCGAAATATATATGTATATGTGTGTGAAATAAAATATTAAATTGAAATTTGTATTTAAAAAAAATTGCGACTCTCGACGATGAATATAAGATGAATATGATGACCGGTCACATGAACTTTGACATTAAACGTTTTAAATGTTTGTATCATTCCGAAAATCATAATATAGAATATACCTACCTAAAGGTGATATTATTTCTAAAATGTGTTTTTTTTGTAGTAACACCATATATCCTTAATTTTTTATCAAAGTTAATGATTCAAACATGATATTAAAGATTATGTACCCCTATTGACGAAATATTGTTATTATAACCCTGTGACTCACTAACTTTCGTGGCGGTTGGGCTGGTTACCATAATCACAACTAGAGCACTTAACAAGTGTTTTATTTGAATTGAACGTGTTAATCGCATAGTAATTTTTCAGTGTCTTTCATCAAATCCAGAAAGGGACAAACCATGATCCAACTCGGTGATTACACTTTTTGTCGACGGTACACAAGTGAGACCAGTACCCAGTGGGCTTGTTCAGCGTATTCCTATAGAAACTGCAAGGCTAAAATTAAAACTATTGACAATGAAATCGTATTAATGTTAAATAAACATAACCATTAAGATATTATGTTACAGTTTGAAGTCTTAATTTATCAATGGCAATAAGGTGTAAAATATATAAAGTCGATGGAGTCTCGCGAAGCAGTGCTCTTGTTTCTGTACTATTTAACCGGCGCGGCACGGTGGCTACCCTCGCTCAGCTCGTGCGTCTTTGTCAGCAGTAGTTATGTAACCTAAGCTACTCGTACTCGCATGTCGGGGTGCTCTACATCTCATTCATGGGGTCGACCAGTCCTCGTAAGTGAGTTCACTCCGGAGCTGAGTCCAAAATCTGTACGATTTCTTGCCGGTAAATAAGCCGCAGTACCAATATTAGTGTTGACAGTGAGTTGAGTGATGATTGTGTTTTTTGATACTCTTTGCCTCTATTGAATTTTGATTTTTGGGACTCTATATTCGAATAAAAACCTTTTTTTTCATTTATCCCTTCTTAATCTTTTATATTTTATCTTTACATTAAATATCTTGTTGCCCTTTCAGTGTCTATAGTGAAATCGCAGAAAGGGAAAACTTTAATCAAAATCGGTGATTACACTTTCTGTCAGCGTTTTGCCGCCGGTCCCAAGATCCGGTGGATTTGTTCCACGCATCAGGCCAAGGGGTGCAAAGCAAAGTTAAGAACTTTTAACAACAGATTAATTTATGTTTTAAACGATCACAACCATTAAAATTTGCATTTTGTGCGCAAAGCGTTTTATTATTAATATTCCTTGCTATTAATATACAACGTGTCAATGATTTAACTGAAAACTAAAAACTAGTTTGCTCAGAATCGTCTAGCGAATCGATCGCACTATGTTTTAATATAGGTTATATTTTTTCATTTTTACTAGCCCATGCAATGTCTAAATTATTTATAATACAATATTTGGCGCGTACGCCGCCCGCAGCAAAAAAAAATCGAACCGGTAGGCGCGGGCGTAGCGCTTGGAATTTCGTAGATAGGCCACATCCAAACTAATGTTCAATAACTTTTAAAGTATTAATTTTTTCGACATCCTACTAATATTATAAACGCGAAAGTTTGTTAGAATATATGTATGTATGGATGGATGGATGGATGGATGGATGGATGGATGTTACACTTTCACGCAAAAACTACTGAATGGATTTAAATGAAACTTTACAATAATATAGCTTATACATCAAATTAACACATAGGGTACTTTTTATCCCGAAATTCCCGCGGGAACTCTGAAATTAACGCGGGTGAAACCTCGGGGCACAACTAGTGTTAAAATAATTTGACCCTGGCAAAATTGTGTGACTGCGACAGGATGGCATTTAAAAAGAAATGATGTGCGAAAACAATGTTCTTATTCTAATTTTCTAATCAAATATTTGTTATCCTTACAGCGTCATACGACATTTCAAGAAGAGGTACCCGAATACTCAAATACGATGGCTACAAGTTCTGTAAGAAAACAACACGCGGATACAAAACATTCTGGATATGTTCCACACACAATAGTAAGCGTTGTCGCGCCTCTATACTAACGGTTTGTGACGAAATAATCAGAGTAAGAAATGAACATAACCATGAGATGGTGTAGTCGGGTCTGCAACAGGCGTGCGAATCTCTTGACGAGAGGTTTTTGCGAATGTCGAAAGCATCGGATAAAGTCATTTACTTTTTGTCGAAAAATAAAAAAAAGTTTGCTGTTCTCATTTTATTCAGGCATTTGGGCGTGATAAGAATAATATATTGAAAATCGAAATTGAATAAAAAGTTTTTTAAAGAATATAAACACCAAATTTAATAAGGGCGTACTAATTCCAGGGTATTGCTTTCGTCCAGCAAATGCCTTTGTGAACAAAATACCTAAGATTTATGTTATACAAGCTGTCCCCCGCGGTTTCACCCGCGGTAATTTTAGACTTCCCGCGGGAATTCCAGGATAAAAAGTACCCTATCTCCTGACCTGATAACGTATACCAAATTTCATGATGATCGGTTGAGCCGTTCAACCGTGAAAGCGTAACAAACAAACTGACAAACAAACTCACGCATTTATAATACTTATTAGAGTATAGTACCTATTATATTATATGTGCTATTAGTAAGGATTGTATCTATGTCCTAGATTTGGCTATTATTATCCTCATAATTACGTATAATTCAGTTTGTAGAGTTCGTATTTCTTTTTGGTTTTTGCATATTTGACAATAGAATTGAAAGTTTATGAAACTATAAATAAAGCAATGAAAATGATTACATAGGTACATCGGATCTTATCTACCAATATCTTATGTATCATTTATCTATATTTGAACCGAAAAAGACAGTAGGACCAACTCATGCGCGCCGCGATCTGTGTAATTATGGCGTGCGATCGCAGCACGCACGGGCGCCGCTGCCACCCAACACCCGACAAGTGGGAACGGGTGTACGCGATAAACATTTAAAATATATTTATTAAAATATAATTACTTATTCTTTTCACTGTTATAATCTGTCGCGTACCATACAAGGATGATTAAAAGTCGAACCCGCCGTGCGCCATTTGTAATTTGACACCACCCGGGAGTCTTTATAATTTCATTGGTGATTGGCCCATGTTATTATGAGCGGCTACCCGCAGATCTGAGAAACGTGACAGATAACGAACATTTCATCGCCAGTTAAAAAATCTTTTTTGAAAATGAATTTTATTCAGTAACTGAATTAATTAACTATAAGACATCCTAACTACATTGTGTAGCTTTATCTATTTTTTTTTAATTGTCATGTTCCATTTGACATTGATTTATTCTGTTTTATTCCAGTTTTTGTTTGGTTCGTTTGAAATTCTTTATATTATTGAAATTGTGTACCTATATTCGATACTTGCTGTCGTACTTATTAATGTTGTTGTGACATTATTTTAATTGTATGAAATTTATCCTCTTGACGATCACAATATTATCCTCTGACATATTATTATTATTTATAATGTAATTTGAATTTGATAATGTGAAATAAACGAATCCAATCTAATCTAATGTAATCATTTATTTATTTTTATGTAGTATGTATGTATATGTCATAGCCGGATAGCAGATATTCTGCTTAGATTCTAATGAGAACCAAATTATGTCAATGAATAAATTACAAGAACATCGTTGTCAATATTATTAGTAACTTGACAATAGCAAAATTGTGACTGCGACGGAACGATATTAAAAAGAAATGATTCTTTTTTTTGTTGTATTTGTTATCGTAAAGAGAAGAAGAATATGAAAAAATATTGGAGTTCCCGCGGGAATTTCGAAACTCACGCGGGTGAATCTCCGAAACTGACGGACTAATTAGAATTTTGATTTTCAAAAGTAGTCAACATCCCCATTAATAAAACCATCCACCTTTTCGTCAGACCATTAAAATTCTCTGTGATATTTTTAGCATGGTCTATCATAAAATCAAAGAGAGGGAAACGATTGATCAAACTCGGCGCCTACACTTACTACCAGCAGTACACGAACGGATCGAACACCCGATGGAGCTGCTCCACGCATTTCACTAAAGGCTGCAAGGCAAAAATAAGGACTGTTGACAACGAAATCATAGATATAAATAACGATCACAACCATTGAATTTTTGTTTTGTGTGAACAAAGAAGCTATAAAGCTGAGGTATGAACAGAGGTGATTGTGTTTCGAATGCCGTGGAATTTCTACGCTTCTTGTGAATCTCTAACGGAACTGATTGAAAATCTGCGTTAGTAGTTTTCGCACTCATAACAAAATGCTGAGACAGGCACAAACACTCCTTCAATTATTTTCGTTAACTCGTGTTTTAGTTTTAATTAACTATAATTGTGTTGTGAGATTTTCTTTCTTTCATAAAAACTTAATATATCCACTAGTGACAAAAAGAGTTTAGTATTTATTAGACTCTATTATTATATTACAATATTTATAAAATAGGGATGTTGACTACTATTGAAAATCAAAATTCTAATTAGTCCGTCAGTTAGAAAATAAAAAAACAATAGACACGTATTTTTTGCTTTTTTAAATAAATTAAAATATACAGAGATAAAGCGCTTTAAAGTTTAGGATGAGGAGGTCGTGACGTCACTAACCGCAAAACCGCCATACAAACTGTCAGAATAGTGACGTCACGCGAAATTTCAACTCAATATATCGCCGTTATTTTTTGATTACGTAAAAAAAGAAAAAATACGTGTCCAATATTTTTTAATAATCTACAAGACGGACTAAAAAATAAAAATTTGTCAACATGCCCATTGTCTTATTGACAGTATAACAATAGTCCCTGAAGTAAACGTTATTATAGTAGTATTACAATTGCGTTTTTAGGTTTTAAAAAATTATATTAAATCTTACCATGACCATATTCCATATCATTTGCGATCAGCCTTTCTCGAAAGATTCTCCACGAAACACCAAAACACAGTATTGCCTCATTTTTTTAGTAGCTGGCCCTTGCAATTTAGAATTTGGTTGAGGGGAAATTTGGGTACAATCACGAAATTTTTAGAATATACAGGACCAGAGATGGCTCCAGAGATTTTTTGATGGCGGTCGAGGCTTTTTTCTATACATATATATCTCGTTTTTATATAATCATACAATTAACTGTGTATATCTAATAATAACGAATAAATACAAAATAATAATTTCTTAATTTTGTGTTACGTAATGTTTTTTCTTTTCAGCCTATTTCACCGTTTCCAAAAAGGGTAAGCCTCTTTTGCACGTCGGTCAGTACACTTACTTCAGGAGAACTAAAGTCAACAACAGCACCAAAGACAGGTGGCAATGTTCGACGCATCACGCGAAAGGTTGTCGGGCTGTGGTGCTAACGGTCGACGATGCCATTGTTCATGTTAAAAATATACACAACCATTAGTTAACACGATCAGTTAAGTTCGATAACGTGTCTGTTTATCGAGTACTTTCTTATCTCTCGATCTCATAACGACTGTGTAGTGTGAACTGCGGTCAGGCGCAGATCTACGGGGTGTATTTGTGCAAAGGACTAAATTAGGAACTTTAATCGGATTTTAGAAAAATCTCTGAATCTGTGATTGCCCACTGCAGGGGGCTCTGCCCTGAAGCAGTCACCTATGCTGCCTCCCTAAAAAAACTAAAATTTTGTTGACAAGCCCATTGCCCCCCTCAACCAAATCCTAGATAACAGCGATGATAGCTCAGTGGTTGGTGCGTTCGGATCAAACGCCGCACGGCGTAGGTTCAAACCCTAACAATGAATTTGAGCTGTCAGTGAAGGAAAACATCATCAACACATAAAAAAAAATTAAAATCAATAAATAAATAGATCCGCGCCTGATTGCGGTAGGTACATAGGCGTTAGAATGATTGCTTTATAACAGGCTCTCCCCGGGCCTATCAAAATACATTTAAGTAGCCTTGTGATGAATTACAACCGAAGTCATGTATTTTTTCTCACTGTTGTATTTCGTCTAACAGAATTCTGGTAGGTCATAATTGACATTTAAATTATGTGAACACATAAACTATACGTAAAATATAGACCTTTAATTTTTGAAATTCGCTTTTGATTTCTGCAATCAGCCACGAACGAATTTTAGGTTTGGACAATAACGAGCGGTTTCCACTATTATAACATGACTGTGTATTGTAGTATTCTTCTTAAGGTTTTATCTTTTGAAATTTGCTATTCAAGAACAGAACCTGCGCATATTTAAAATTGTAATATATTATTTTAGGTTCTTTTTCGGTTTCCAATAAAGGTAACCGTAGATTACACGTTGGTGAGTATACGTATTTCAAAAAGAGACATCTAAAAAATGGCTACACAACAATGTGGGCTTGCTCGACTGGCCACAACAAGGGCTGTCGCGCTGCTGTATATCTGTGCAGCGACCAAATAGTTTACACCAAATATGAACACAATCACTGATAAAGTTAGCTGAGAGGATTGAATACGGCTGGATATGTGCTTTACTCTCGCACTTTGACAGATAGGTCATCAGAATGATCGCTGGCCTCACATGCTTACAAGTTACTTCTAATACGTGGGCAGTGTTCTAACGATGCACGATGTTCTCCTTCAATGTGATGCCTCTGATAATTAATCGTTTTGATTTCTGCAGATCATTAAAGATACGATTGTGAGATTATAAAAAAATTAATAAAAATTAAACTATTATAATGACGTATTTTTTTTCCCCCCAATTTTTTTAAATAATATCACAGAAATCTATCTGAACTCACATTAAGCTATAAGGGTGGGCGTTGATGGCTAAATAATAATAAGCAAAAATGCTCAAAAAATCTCGGAGCAGATTTTTGAAAACTGACCAGCGTCAATTTCGGAGTTACCATATGACTTTCAGCTGTACTCTTGAAAACGTGTACGAGAATATTTCTTAATGATCGGTTGAATAGCTCTAGGCAAGGTAAAAGCGTAACAAACAAACAAACTCACATTCACATTTATAATATTAGGATTATTATTCCGGTTTTGTAATTATGTTTCAGCATGTTACAAGTTATCGAAACGAGGGCGAGAACTGTTGTGTTTCGGCGAACACACATTTTACAAGAAGAACATATATAATGATGATAGAATCCGATGGGTGTGCTCGACGATGCACGCGAGAGGCTGCAACGCGTGTGTGCACACGTATGGCGGCCATATTACTTATCTGAAAAATGAACATAATCACTGATAAACAAGGCTGAGTTGAGATACAAAGATGAATGTTATGCAGGGATAATACATGTACATATAGGCTGTGTTTCAAATATCACATCGAGTGCATAACGCGCTATGCATTGGGTGCCTCAGTCAAGACGTCTGATGCGCTCTTCTCACCGGAAGTGCGTTATTTATCACGCAGATACTTAGTTTATTTTACATGAAAACGACCTTTTTTGCTTTTTTTTTATTATTTATTTTACACGCGTTTAGTACCAAATCCACTGGCGGGATTAGACAGCGCAGTATGGGAACATTTGAGTATCACACTGTATAATTATGTATTGTTCAATGTAAAGAATTATTTTAAAAAAAAATCTTGGAAGAAAAAAGCCATAATTGTTTTGTTGATTAGGTACATGTACTTTCATCTCTGATTATTTAATTTTCAGAAAACAAACAGATTATGATAAATGGACATAGATAAGCAGTAGTGTGTTAACCCACACTGGAGAGATTTTGAGTAGGTAAATCGTGTTTTAATTACAGCGCCATTTTGTGCAACAGTTTTTTATGTTCAACATTTTTTTTCATATTCAAACAATGTAATAAGGTAAACATATAGTTACGTTCTCTAACTCTCAATAGATCGTTCTGTATCATTAACTTAATTTTGTGGGTTAACATATTATTGCTTATCTGCATCTAAATGAAAAGTCAACAATGTTGTTTTCTGACTTCTCCCATTCTTAAATTTTATTTACTAGGTAGGTACTTAGGTACTAACGGATCCCCGCGGGCCAACCGCTGATTTTCGATGTTGCCTGTGTATCGCAATGAAAAAATGGGCATGTTGACTAATTTTTATTTTTTAGTCCGTCTTGTAGATTATTAAAAAATATTGGACACGTATTTTTTCTTTTTTTAGGTAATCAAAAAATAAAGGCGATATATTGAGTTGAAATTTCGCGCGATGTCACTATTCTGACAGTTTGTATGGCGGTTTTAGCGGTTAGTGACGTCACGACCCCCTCACCCTAAACTTTAATGCGCTTTATCTCTGTATATTTTAATTTATTTGAAGAAGCAAAAAATACGTGTCTATTGGTTTTTATTTTCTAACTGATGGACTAATTAGAATTTTGATTTTAAAAAGTAGTCCACATCCCCATTATGAGAGAGATATGATGTTCTTTATTTCTTTTTCTGTGTTGCAAATCTCATGTCAAATGATTTTATTTATTTAGAGTTTATTTTTTATAGTGGTCTTCACTAAATCGCAAAAGGGCAAACCCCAGGTGATCGTCGACGGGTATCGGTTCTATAAGAAGAGCACCATTGGTCCCAAAGTCCGATGGGTGTGTTCGACGCACCACCCGAGAGGTTGTAAGGCGACAGTTCGTACGTACTATGATAAAATCGTCGTAGTCAAGAACGATCATAATCATCGTTAAATCGATGTCCTTAAATTGCTTTTCTGCTAATCGTTTGGCTGCAATCGTTGAAACTACACTACCAGCGATACTTTATTTAGCCTCAGGGACACCGATCTAGATATAACAAATAAACTTTTAAGGCGTCAAATAATTAAATAATTTGAGCATATTTCGTATCGCGCTGATTATTTTAAAGATGACGATTCGATTCTTATTTGGAAGATGATGTGGATTAAATTTTTAACAAACTTGAAAGAGCGGCTGCAGGACCTAAAGAAATCTAAAAACAGCGACTGGTCTCCAGTTTGTTTTCTAATATAGGACGACTCTATTTGATTGCGCTGTTCTATTTTTAATAAAACTTGGCAAATTAATTCTGCAGATGTATAAGTATTAGTTAACATCTTTTCATTCATTTTGCGTCCATAGACGTACAACTGATATTAGGTACGATCCAGTTGACAAGCTCGGAATTTTATGATATTTCTCCGCCAAGTGTCAATTGTAGGCATTATTAAGCAACTGCAAGAAATCCCCTCGCGGGATAAGTCCTCCTTTGAGCATAAATTACCTATTTGTTTTGATTTTATCAACTTGTAAAAACTTTGTTTATGCTCAATAAAGTATACAAACAAACAAACAAACAAACAAAAAAATAGTCGTAAGCCGATTCGTGACACATTTTGATGATGTTTTTCTTATTGATGTTTATTATTTTATGATGAACGGTTGGCTCAGTCGGTGCGTTTTCCTTGCAGTAACATTCATAAAGTCGCGGTACGGCAATCAAATGATACAAATTGGCGCTTACAAATTTTTCAAAAGGTTCAGCGCTGGACCCAAACAGAGGTGGTTGTGTACACGGCATAGCAGCAGAGCTTGCAGGGCTGTTATTTACACAATCAATAACAAAATTATTAAGATGAATAATATTCACAGTCATTAAAATCTCTTTTCTTTGTCTCTTTATCGGTTTTGTTTTAGTTTCCGAGGTAGGTATACATACGAGTATAAACATCGGTGGTAAGACAGCTGGTCCTCGCGTGAATTTTGGGATATTCTGTAACCGTGTGAATAATATTTCACTTCACCTTTTGCCTTGAATCCACCTCGCGCTAATTTTTTTAATGTTGTGACAATAGTTCTTTGGAATCAGCTTTGTATCTGTGCAATTTAACTAGTGATTTGTCCCTAGTTAATGAGTCTAATTTTGAATGGTTCCGCGATAAATAAAATAAACTTATATATAAAATTCTAGCTTCAAATTCATGTGAATTCCACCGTGAATTATTTTACCGGAATAGTGATGCATTGATTAGATTAGATTAGATTTATTTATTTCGCTTTAACATCGTTAACAGTATATACATAATATACACAGTGTTATTCGTCAAAGGGATCGTCATTAAAATTGAATATAAATAGAAACAATAGTTATGTCAATTTAAATAATAGGTACATGTCAAGAATTTTACATTAGATAAAACAATAGATAAAAGTGTACACAGTGTAATTAAGCAAATTTCATTTTTAGAAAATCGTCAACAGAGTATAGTACGTTATCCAACAAGAGGTTTTTCAGTCGGCGACTAAATGTTTCGTTATTGTTTTCATCACGGATATCCGCAGGGAGGTGTTCGTAATACGTGGGACCGATAACGCGAGGGTTTTTTGTAGCGAGTTTGGTGTGACGCGGCACTACCATAAGTCGCCCTTCGTTACGTAACTTATGTGCTCCACCTTGCCTGCGTTGAAAACATTGGAGATTTTGTCTTACGTACATAATAATTTGAAACAAGTACAACGAATATAATGTCATTATTTTATGCTGTTTGAAGAGGGTTTTACACGAATGTCCAGGTTTCACAGAGGAGAGTATTCTTATTGCTCGCTTTTGTAACACGAACACACGATCTGAATCCGTTGAGTTACCCCAAAGGATTGTGCCGTACGACAGCAGTGAATGAAAATGTGCGAAATATGTCTGTTTCAGCACACTGTCCGAGATAAGGGGCCTAAGTTTTCGCATTGCATAGGCTGCACTACTTAGGTCCGTATTCCAGAAGGTGACTCAGATCACGTTTCTCTTGAGATTAGTATAATGCTCAAATCATAACTCAAGCGTACATCTTATTATAGAATGCGTTTTAAGTTCTAATCACTTGAAACTAGTCTTTAGTAGAGATTCTGAACTCTGATTGGTTCTAATCACTTGAAACTAATCTTGAGTAGGGATTTTGAACTCTGATTGGTTGAGTGGTCTTGACATGACAGACGTAAACAAAGATCAAATCTCTACTTGAGTATAGATTAGTACTCGAGCGTCGTTCTAGAATAAGGAAATAACTCAGCTGATTGTTGATTGATGAATCTCGTTTCAAGGAAGGTTCTAAAATTAAAGCTTTACTTGAAATTAGTTTTAAAACTAGATTCATGACTTGAGTAACCTTTTGGAATACGGACCTTAGTCTGTCACATAAGGTCTGAGTGTGTAGTTTCCAATTTAAGTTGTTGTCCAGCGTAAATCCAAGAAATTTACAATTGTTTGATAACGGAATGGAGCTATTTATGCAAATAGGGCGTGGTACTGATCTCCCAGAAAAAAGTATTACGTTTGATTTTGTTAAATTTAATATAAGGCCATTACATGAGAACCACTGCTGCAATTGCAAGCGCAACTTTTCAATTTTGTCGTTGAGTAGCTCATACGTAGGGGCGCATACAACGACAGTCGTGTCGTCGGCGAACAGGACTATCAGGCCATCGGTGATGAAGGACGGTAGGTCGTTGACAAATACTAAAAACATGGTGTTTCCGAGGGCAGATCCTTGCGGTATGCCCACCGTTACTTCACCCACCGCAGACCTGACTCTCCTTCGTCCACCGTCACATATGATCTCAACGGTTTGTTTTCTGTTTTTAAGAAACGACTTTAAGAGATTTAGATTGTTATTTTTTATTCCGTAATGATGCAATTTTTCCAATAGCAGGTCATTTTCTATGACATCGAATGCTTTCGAGAGGTCACAGAAAATTCCGGCCGTTTTATATTTTTCGTCTATTCCGGTTATTATCGAATCTACAATTTTTTGTGCAGCACTAGTGGTTGACTTATGTTTTCTGTACGCATACTGCCTATCCGATAACAAGTCATTTGTTTCCAAATGTTCCATGATACATGTAGATAATATAGACTCAATGATCTTAGATACGTTTGGCACAATAGTTATAGGTCTGTAACTATCTACTTTGTCTTTGTCGCCTTTCCCTTTGTATACCGGACAAACTCGCGTACATTTTAGAACATCAGGGTATATTCCTTTTGAAAAAATATCATTAATTAAGGTGACTAGCACGTCGGATAGGCAGGGCCAGATGGATAATAAAATATTAACTGAAATGTCATACAAGTCAAGAGTGTTCGGTGTCTTTAACATTGATTTTAATACTCGATCAAGTGTGTCACGAGTCACTATCGGGGATGCCATTTCAGGAACGTTTAGTTCTTGTATATACTTACTTAGGTAGGTCATAGCTTGTTGTCTGTTTGTCTGTAGTGTTAATTTTGAAGTGACTGATAGAAAATGATTATTAAGATAGTCTGGAATGTGGTCAGTTGGTACGTTTGTTCCTTGGTCCGCCAAAACAATATTAGATGATTTATTTTTTGTGGATATCTCTTCATTTACTACACGCCATATCTCCTTGGAAGCATTTTTAGCGGTTCTTAAGCGGTTATCTATATAGGACTTGCGATCACGCAGATTTGTAGATTTTATTAAATTAGAGTAATAATTAACGCATTTTGATACTAATTCATTGGGGTATTGACGCTTGATTTCACAAAAATTTTCGAACATTCTTATATAGTAACTAAGCTCGTCGCTCATCCATGGGACTGTGGATTTCTTTTTCGTAACTACTTTTTTAATTGGGAAATGTATGTCTATATAATATATTAGTACATTAAATAATTTAGAAAACTTGTCACTGATGGTAATGTCAGAACTATTTATAAAATTCCAATTGTAATTTGTAATGTCAATGTAAAATAAACCAATAGAATCGTCCGTGTATAACCGTCGTAGAATGTGCGAGTTTCTTGTCGAGATCGGTTTGTCATTCGATGTTTTTAACTCGTACAGCTGGGCATTGTGATCGCTTATTGCGGTGTCTAACGGGACGACGGTGACGTCATTATCACCGCGAGCTACAACCCCACAGTCCAACGACGTAATGCAGTCATCAGTCACACGCGTAGGGAAACAAACAATGTTATTTGTGTCATAACATAGCAACAAGTCATCCAATTTATGTCTATGAGAATTGTCAGTTAGGTAATCTACATTTAAGTCGCCAACTAAAATGAACCTTTTGTTTTCGTCAATAATCTTATTTAACAAAATTTCAAATATTTTTAAGAAAGTCTCAAAATCTCCCAGTCCAGTTCTATACAAGCATACAATCAATAATTTCAAGTTCAATATTTCTATTACGCAGAATTCACAGTGATATTCTACTGCGAGTACCTGTAGGTCATGTCGTTGCTTGTATGACACATTATTTCGCGCGTACAGCGCCACCCCTCCATGCTGGATGAGCGGCCGACAGTAACTACTCGCCAGTTCGTAGCCTATAACGCCGACACGTGTTATTTCATTGCTCCGGCACCATGTCTCACTACACGCAATTACGTCGGGTTCATATTTGTTGACTGCGATGTTTATAAGTCCAGTTTTGCTTGCGATCGATCTTACATTTTGATGGAGAATAGTAAATTTACGTGTTATTGAATTTGAAAAGCGTTGTAGTGTATCAAGTTTTTGTGACTTCATTTGTTTTCCGGACTTGTGCCCGGATTTTGTGAGTTTTTTGGGTTTTTTGGGACAATAATGTTGAACTTTCTTATAGATACACCCTGTGGCCAGTGTTTGGGATCACGAACATACTTCACAGAGGAAGTGGGAACCTCTAGCTTGAAGGATGCGTATTCTCCTCGTGTCTGCAACTGCTCACACTTGGCATCTTTACACTTAAGACGTGTCATCAAGTGATCCGTTATGTCTTTTGGAATAGTATCTACGCTGAAATTAAATAAATGAAGACACGCCGTACGAGGAGGTGCAGCACGCAAATCGCCCACCTTACGTTTTTCTGCTGTCGCATTGTAAAGTGAATGTTATTCTTACCTATTTGCCGCATAACTACCTCCTTACTTTAATAATGGATCGGCACCTACTTGATAAGTTATTATAAGTATTCTACCTACCGCTCACTACTTTTGCTATTATTATGTTCGTATATTCTCATTTAAGTGATTATATATTACTCTTTTGAGAATAATAAACATCTCGGAAACATGCATTTTCTGGAATGAAATGTAAGATAAACTCTAGAAAGACAGACCGAAAAAACAAATTAGTAAGTATAGTATGACAGTTGAAATATGCAAAGATCTTGAAAGAGAATAGATTGACAATACGCTCGGCCGCTAAGTTTTCCCGTTGAACCACGCAGTGGTCAAATGATCTCATGTTAACAAAATGCCGTTGGCTAGCAGAGACTATATTGTCTATAGATAACTTGACGGAAAACGGTGTGATTGGCTATATTAAATGTACTTTGTGGTGACTGGTATTTGATTGCGTCGCAACGATGTGATTGGTTTTTATTTTGATCATCCCCCCGCTCAAAAAAAAAATTGGTTGACGTGGATTGCATAGTAAGTTTGTATTGTTCGTCTATTTTCTTATAACGTCTTTGGAAATATGCATGTATTATAAATTATTATTTATAATAAAACTGTAATGATCCGTACATTGAAAATAAACGCTATCCTTACATATTATTATAAAACAAAGTCCTCCGCCGCGTTGTATGTCTGTCTGATCGCGATAAACTGAAAGATTACTAAATGGATTTTCATGCGGTTTTCACCAATAGATAAAGGGATTAAAGAGGAAGGTTTATTCACATAGTTTGTCCTGTAAAAAAAAAGAAACCGCGGAAAACAGCAAAACCTCCTAACAAATGGCAAAAAACACGGACATCACACAAAAACAAATAATAAATAACAAAAAAAACAACACAAGCAGGGGTTTGTGGTGCAGTGCCCTGCTAAAAAGGACTCCACTCAGCATATGCTGCAACCGCAGCGTAGTACCTAGTGTTAGAAATGATACTCGATTAATACATTAAGCAACTGTTTTATTTACTGTATCACAAAGTAAATGCGCGCGTGCGTGCCCTCGCGCCAATTCCACAAACGATAATGCCGATCTCACTCACCGTTGACGGCTTCCACCCCAAATACGCGTCACATGACGTTTTATGTCACCTGTCAAGAGGGATGTGATGTGGCCATCACTCCTCTAGACTTTATACAAAATATGAATCGCTAACAGACGGCCATTCTGTTAATGGAATGTCCCCATTCCTAAAAAAAATGTCTCTCGGCCATTCTACAGTAAAGTATGACCCCATACAAAGAATTAAATTTATAACTAAACAATCAAATACCTTAATTTCTTTTAAACAACATCTCCAATAAGTAGTAATTTTATGAAGAACATTATTAGGAACATTGTAATGGTAACAAAATTACACAAATTTATCCGTTGACTAAGACAATATCTAAATGTCAACATTATTAATTAAGTACATTAAATAGCCTTAAAGTATGTGTTAATACAAGATTTTATATTTTTTTTGACTTAATTCATGATTTGAAGAAAAGAAAACAAAATATCTATCTAAAAAGAAAATAGAATATTTGCAAGTAAATATTTCTGGAAGCAAAATTAAAATTATCAATATAATAAATTTTCATTTTAAATAAAGTAATATTAATAACGGTACAAAAGGACAAATCAATTTGAAAATAAACATAATCCAAAACGAAATCTATACAAAATAAACATCAGAATAATACTTAACTGAAACATATTTTGTTGTTACATTCATAAACAATTTATTGATTTAAACTGTTCTAAGATCATCAAAGTAAGCATTTGTAGATTCTTCCATCATGTGAATACATCAGACTCGCCTCTTCACAAATTTGTTTGCCTGCAGAGGGACACAATCGGATTTAATTCAATATTACACAACACCACCGAGCCTCTCGTTTGCCCACCGAGGGACACGGTCTAACTCTCTAAGCCCAATCTGGCACCATCAAATTGTAGCCTACCGTTTGCCCACCGAGGGACACGGTCTGACTCTTTCAGCACAATCTTACACCACCGAGTTGTAGCCTGCCGTTTGCCCACCGAGGGACACGGTCTGACTCTTTCGGCACATTCTTGCACCACCAAGTTGTAGCCTGCCGTTTGCCCACCGAGGGACACGGTCTGACTCTTTCAGCACAATCTTGCACCACCAAGATGTAGCCTGCCGTTTGCCCACCGAGGGACCCGGTCTGACTCTTTCAGCACAATCTTGCACCACCAAGTCGTAACCTGCCGTTTGCCCACTCCAACGTCCTGTCATCACGATAGGTAGCGCGCTCGCTCCAATGCTGATCGATGGACGCACGCTCGCTCCGGGGTTTATTATTTCACATTCAGGCAGCACGCTCACTGCGGTGTCAGCAGGTAGCCATCGGCAGCACGCTCGCTCCATGGTCTGACCATAAACAACAAGAAAAATTCCAAAGCAATACCAGTTAGCTAAAGACTTAGGTATAATATTTGACGAAAAACTTACATTTAGATACCATAATGATCATGTAATTAATAGAAGCCTCAGTCTGTTGGGCTTCATCTCCAGATCCACCAAAGGTTTTAAAAAAAGACCCGCTAGCATCATTTATCTCTACTGCACCCTCGTCAGAAGTACTCTCGAATACAACTCGGTTGTATGGTCTCCTTACTACACGGTGCACATTGACCGAATTGAAAGAGTTCAAAAACGCTGTCTAAAGTTAATTACTTTCAGGTATAAAAATTCCACAAGATCGCTTCAGACGTACGGGGACAGGTTGAACAGATTCGGTATGATCTCTTTAGAAACCCGTCGCAAGGGTAGAGACCAGATCCTGCTACATAAAATAATACACCACCAGATCGGTAGCCCTTACATCCTATCACTTTTAAATTTCAACACCAATTATCGCTCTCGACGTCCCAATACCTTCTCACTTCGGATATTCACTAACAACACATCTTTTTACAATCCAGTTGTACGGATGTGTCGCCAATATAATGAGCTCGTCGCTAAAGGTGCAGATGTGGACGTTTTAATTGTAATTTTAGGGTATACTTAAAAAATATCAACGACTACCTCCGTCGCACTTGCTAATTGTGGTTCTATTTTTCTGAGATCCATAAATATCAAAATAAATTTAAATATTACTTTGTACTTCGCTCGATATTTTTAGTCTTTCTAGGTATGCATATCTCTGGTTTGTGGTCGGAACATATAATAATACACTACAATAAGTAAAAATCGTAATGACTACAATCTGTTTTGTGTACTTAAACAAATAAATAAATAAATAAACCAGTTCATTGGCTCGTTGCCTCAATTTACGCTATCAGTAAATTAAATAACTTAAATAGTTCTACTTGTGAAAAGTACCTACTTCAAGAATCTGTTCACAACAAACTCTTCAATTTTATTACTGTTACTACTGCTCCAACAATTTTTATGAAATTTAGTATGCCGGGGGTTTCGGGGGCGATTAATCAATCTAGCTAGGTTTCATTTTTGAAAGCGTCGCTTCATCCGTGTTTTCAGGCAATGAAATATGAGTGTTTGTTTTCTACTTAAAAACAGATGGCGCTATACACAACGAGCGAAGCTCGGTGACCCAGATATTAAGGGATTATTATTGCAATTCAATAACTCGACAGAGTTGTTAAATTCTGACCGCAAACCTTTTACCACAGAATAGATAGAAGAGGCAACAACTCAGTTTAGGATGAAAACTAGTATCGCCGGGTGACTCCCGTGCACAAGACCATAGTGCACAAATACATTTACTGGCATAATGAATGTAGGTAGAACGCCGCCGTTCGGTCACTTTTCTACCCAGTCACTGTTTCAAAATTTCAGTTTTGGAAATATTGTGGGAAATACATTCGAGGTGCCAGCAAGGGGAGTTTCGGGAAAGTTAGAGTAATTGCTTCGTTGCGACCGTAATGCGCCTACACCGCCTACATGGTCGCTAGTTATCATACTATTTTCTCTGTGTCTTATGAGACTGAATAATGAAGACGTATTTTCTTTTTACTAAAATTCACCATTACGAAGAAAATAGGTCCAAAGTTACCCGTTTGCTTAAGTCTACTTTTCTACGCTTCTTTGTAAGTACTATTAGTTTCTACTAATGTTACATAACATGACTATGTTCGCGTTCTGCTAAGCGGAATGCGTTTTAGCCGTAAAACAGCTATACAAAATATCTTTGATAGTCAAGATAGATCTAACGATACTACGATTTTCGATTTTCTACGAAATCCAGTGACATGATTTATCCAAAGAGGCATCGTAGATTATGTAGTCGTTCATGTCTATAAATTTTTCACTAAGGGAGGCCCTTACAAGATACAGGGTGCTCAACAGGGCAACTACGTTATTTTGCTAGTAAATCGTAAACACACAAGGTATCATACTGATGCAATTAAGCCCTGATCAACTCTTATATTTTATATTTGGTATTATCTATTACATTATTACAAGGCTTTGTCTCATTCAGTTTATTTAACATATCTTAATGTCACTTACTGGTGTGATGTGTATCTATCTATCTTGGATAATTAACACTTTGCGAAGATAAGTTTTACTAGGGTAAGCTCAAAGTCCTTTGAATTTATTTTAGTATTGTTTACTGTCTTAAATAGTTTCTCTAAAACATTATCCCTAATATCTATGCCATGATATTCTATAAAGTTGTGGAATATGGTCGAAGATTGCTAAAGCCGATAACTTATTTTGTCATATTTCAAGGATAGGTACCTAGTTTACTAAATATTGGTTAGGACTCTCTTCGTTCTGTTTGTAATTTATTGAACACCATACTAATACCATACCATTCTTCATGATAAACAAATATTCTTCACCTTAGCGCAATACTCTAACAGAGCTGTAGTCGAAGAAGAATAGCATGGATATTAAAAGGGTGATTATTAGACAGGGGGTCTACTTGGTCCTCCACAATATTCATATTATGGGTAATTGAAGTATACGATATATATTATCAATTTACTGTTAGTTCTTGTCACTATGAGAATATACTTGGATTTATTCTGGAAATTACTGTTATAATGATTGACAAATTAATTGTTTATAAGAGTGTGCCTTCCATTGCCGACTCGGCAAAGTGATACTAACATGATATCTTTTGCATCAACACAACATTCTAATACCTTTATCACATTGAGTGAAAACGGAACACTGGGCGATTTTAAAAAAAAAAAAAAAAAACTGAGAGAGTTCAGACTACTCTATTAGGGAATCCACTATTATGTAGGTCCTTTTTGGTTTAAGTAATCCTCGTTGTGAATCTAAGTGGTGTACTGAAGTTATACTATATCATTATTAATATTATTACTATTTAATCCTTTACAATACAATACAATACAATATACTTTATTGCACCAAAGGAATTTCACAATATTAAATATAATATAAATTAATTTCAGGCAAATAGGCGGCCTTATTGCTAGAAGCAATTTTTTCAAGGCAACCTTGACAAGATAGTACAGAGAATTCATTAGAACAGTGGGTGGGTGCAGGCTGATACCTTATGAGATTATAATATTATTAAATATACATACTCATAGACATTATGAAATAATAAATATCTTTAAAATACTGATAAAAATAACGATACTAGGTACATAACAATAGATATATAGTCCTTTATTGCACATAAAATGACAATATTTTCTTCTTTTTCTTCAATTCTGGCGAAACGCCAACGATAATACTACACTGATCCCTACTCAAACATGGTTACGGTTAATTATCTACAAAACCACCAGCTCGGAGTACAAAATAGATGAGTTCAAAATACATAGGTGACTGAAATAACGAAGATTAACTCGACACGCGTTTTTCGGTACCTACCTGCGGCTTTCAATAATCTATACTAGTACATGTACGATTATTGTAAGTTTACATTCTAAACCTCGATATTGACGTTTGGTCAATGCATTAAAACAACGAATGGATATATCATAACCTTTATTGAATGTTAGTCAATCAACGACTACATTGGTGATGACGCCCTATTCAGATCATATGAATTATAAAGGTTAAGAAACCCTGGTAGTATCTCTATTTTATACTTTATTTTAGAGATTTTTTTTTTTCACGGGACTTATTTAGTCTTCTATGTCGTGTTTTAGTGTACTTATTCAATTTTAAACTATACCTTTCTTTAGTATTAGGTATTGTATTATTTCTCTGATTTACTAAACCATCGATTCAGTAATCACCATAAAATTACTTTCCTGCGTTATTAATTTTCTGTTTTACCTACATTTTTGCAGTTAAATAATATTGAAGTGTCTGTTTGTAATCTATCGACACTAATTAGAATCTAATTATTATCTAGATTAGAATCTGCGTGTCCGTACATGCTAATCTTCGAAACTAATGAACGGATTAACATGCGGTTTTCGCAGGTAAATCAAGCTTAGCTTGAAGCAACATAAAGGCAACACAATAAAAGAGTAGAATCTACGTGTTCGCTCACGCCAACCTTCGAAACCAATGAACGGCCCACCATGCGGTCCTCACGGGTAAATCAAGCTCAGCTTGAAGCAACATAAAGGCAACACAATAAAAGAGTAGAATCTGCGTGTCCGTTCACGCTAACCTTCGAAACTAATGAACGGATTACCACGCGGTTTCCGCAGGTAAATCAAGCTTAGCTTGAAGTAACATAAGGGATTTAATCCATTTAAATGGGCGTCAAGAAAAGGAATCTTTTTACAAAACGAGTTTCGCACAAGTGAAACCGGACACAGTTAGTGTCAAACAGCTTTCTACCAGATGCATGATGTATTATGGTCATTACGTTTTAATAGAAGATGATTTTTAAATCTTTGTGCTCCGAATAATCTTTGAGGCAGGTACACCGAAGCAAGTTCAAACATTTGTTACAGGTGGATAGCTGATGTTATAAGGTAACTTTATGTTACAATTGGCCCACGATAACCAACACAATTAAGTTATTGATACAAGACGCTTTATCAAGAGTTATAGAATGTTTTTCAATTATGTGTTTACCTTATTACATTGTTCAAATACCATCAAAATATTAAACACAAAAGAATTGCTACAAAAAAAATGCTACAATTTTAAGATACAATTTACTCAAACTTTCGCCAGTTTAGGTAACGCACCATTGCTTATCTATGGCCTATACTTATTGTAACTGTTATAATATTTTGTATTCTAATGTAATTATTTTTATAAATTTCAAACTGTATATTCTGATTTGTATTTTCATTATGGTTTTGACGGACTTCTATTCTAGATTTAGAACCATACACATCAAAACTGTCGTCCCTAAATAAATATATTTTGTAGGGTTTTCCTCAAATTAACGTGGGTGAAACCGCGGAGTATCTCAAAGCTTTGATGATTTTCTTTTGAATTTACCTAGTTTTGCTTGCTAGTCTCATTTTTTTACTGCTATTTTTGAAAGTCTTGCTACATCTCCTAGGGATAAAACTCAAGCCCCTACTACGGTGTTACAACCCTAGTCACTAAGCGATATTTGCTACTGATTGACTCTTTACTAAGCTGTTTAGGTAGCTGCACGTTTTCAAAATTTGGCTAGTTTTGAAGTTGAAAGAATTACCAAATTTCTTTTTCTAATTAAGGTTAACCACAGCTAAAGTTAGATCTCGACTTCAGATAGAAGCAATCCCCTCATACAAGAAACTTAGGAAAGGCACTGTAATAAATTATGAGTGAATACTTCGGTCACAAAATTGATGTTCTATTTTTTTTTTTTTATTTGAAGGTAGTCACTAATATTAGTCTTTTATCATAAGAAAAATCATAAGAGATTATTTCTAAAGCACAGGTAGGTACAATATTATTACCCACTAGACTGTAAGATTAGATAATTCTTTAATCAAAATAACATTACTGCATCCACAGATTTATACTAAATGATTCAATGAAGCTTTGTCTGTTTGCATGATTATTAGATACTTCATTCAAATAGTAGGTAGGCATGCTAACTAACTTGATATCAGAGCTGGGAACTATTAACTTGCATAGGAGATCCTATGAGACAAAAGAAAAACTATGCAACTCAGCTAACTTTCGTGTTGTTCATGGATCAATTGAACTAATTAATTAATTGGTCCATGGTGTTGTTACACCTTTCGTGATAAACATTAGTTACTTTTTTTTTTCTTTTTTACACACCTACCTAGGTGGGTAAACTTGCACCATGGCTTTCAGAAAAGGGAAAATTACAACCTTTATATCAGTAAACACTGCTATGTGGGTAGATATAAATTTTAACTATATAATGTCTGAAACTTATTTTGTATGACAACTAAAAGAAGAAATAAACCAGCCTTTACGTATTCTGTAAATACCGTTATATGTATATCAATATATTAAACTATGCATAATGTTGCGTGTTGTATGCTAAACAAAGACTCATCCAGCGTTCACATATTCAGTAGATACCGCTGTATCTTCTCGCTTTCAGCATTAAACGAAGACACTAGGTAAGTACATACCAGATTGAACTTGGTTTTCTGGTCTTATGTTTCGTCGTCAGGCCGCACCTTGAGAATATGCACAGGGCAGCACCGTCGCTTACCCGGTCTGCGCCTGGCGCCTGGTGTGATGCACCGGAGCGCCTTAGTCCTGGCCATGGGTGTTTGGTTTCTTTACCGCACTTCTGAACTGTTAGAAATGATACTCGATTAATACATTAAGCAACTGTTTTATTTACTGTATCACAAAGTAAATGCGCGCGTGCGTGCCCTCGCGCCAATTCCACAAACGATAATGCCGATCTCACTCACCGTTGACGGCTTCCACCCCAAATACGCGTCACATGACGTTTTATGTCACCTGTCAAGAGGGATGTGATGTGGCCATCACTCCTCTAGACTTTATACAAAATATGAATCGCTAACACTAGTCACAGCACAATAAGCATCAGATGTAGGTAAATCGAAATTTCTCATTTATTAAATAATTTCTTCAACTGTATTTTTTTCCTAGGTATTATTAGGTGATAACTTAGTTATTGGTGATAACTAAAAAAAATACGCCACGTTGCCACTTTCAGCGCGGACGCCAATCAGATGACTCCGCGCGCGCGCGATGTTGCCGCTCTTAAAGGATTCACGGTTTAGGCCCGCCGCCCATTGTGACTTTTTGTCGACGTGACTTTCTGTCACTTATGAAAAATGTACTGAGGTCACCGTATTGTCACGTCACCATAATGAGCGCACTCAGTATAGTTTTCATTGCACTTGACTAAGTGACAGAAAGTCACGTCGACAAAAAGTCACAATGGGCGGCGGGCCTTAGTGGACCAATTTCCACAAATAATATTTTTTTTCTTTTTAATTTTTGTTCTATTTAGTTTTTTATTTTTTATTTCGTTTTTAGAACTTATTTGATAATTTCATTATACTCGAATATATTTGTTTTGCCAGTGTTTTCATTAATTGTCGTATTGTCGTCCCCACTTTGTATATCTAATAACCAGCCTGTTACCGAAAGGTGTGGTCATAATAAACGATCGTGTAATGTTAATGGTAAAGAATGATTGAACCATGATGGCAGTGCTGATACGAAGAAATAAAATACGATAAAATTTTATCGACTTAGCTATTTTTACTTGCCTCTACACATCACTAGCAATCAATTGAATCGGTCAGATAACAAGTCAATGACCCCTGCCCAAGCGCACCACCGCAGAGCTCGACCTTTGCGGCCTTGGTATCTTGCACGCGCCGATTGTACAATGAATGATATATCTATCTCGTTCTGGCTCATGCGGCCATTATGAAATAGGCGCGGCCTATTTCCTGAAGGGCCGCAACCCACCGCGCATCGTTCTAAAAGTTACTAGGAAAGTAGAAGGAATAAAATAAATAATTTCTGCATTCTTTTCTTTTAGTTTTCTGTCTGTGTTTAACCTCTGCAGTCTGCTAAAAAAAACTGGTCAAGTGCGAGTCTCCTCGCCTAAATAGCAAAGAAACAGCGTGCACAAAATAAAAAAAACTACTAGGACATTAGAAGTTACGAGGTAGTAAAGAAATGTAAACAAAAACAAATAGGTTGCCTAGGGAACGACGGCGGCGCGGCGGTACGGGGCGGGCGGTGGAAATGGAAAAAAACCGGCCAAGTGCGAGTCTACTCGCCTAAATAGCAAAGAAACAGCGTGCACAAAATAAAAAAAACTCCTAGGACATTAGAAGTTACGAGGTAGTAAAGAAATGTAAACAAAAACAAATAGGTTGCCTAGGGAACGACGGCGGCGCGGCGGTGGAAATGGAAAAAAACCGGCCAAGTGCGAGTCTACTCGCCTAAATAGCAAAGAAACAGCGTGCACAAAATAAAAAAAACTACTAGGACATTAGAAGTTACGAGGTAGTAAAGAAATCTAAACAAAAACGAATAGGTAACCTAGGGAGCGACGGTGGCGCGGCGGTACGGGGCGAGCGGTGAAAATGGAAAAAAACCGGCCAAGTGCGAGTCTAGCGCATTGAGGGTTCTGTACAATTTTGTAGATATGTAAATAGTTCGTGGTAAAGCAGATTGAGGTACAAACTTCACTTTGTCATCGGAAAAATTTTGTCCTCTCACCCATCAATAGGTCACGGTCAGACTAACTGCAAGTAAATTTCAGAAAAAATAATAATTATGTAACTACTTTACGGGTTTTGGAGTTTACCCGTTACTTGTGCTGTATCTAAAATATTGCTTCTTGCATGATTGTAGGTCAACGGGAAGTACCCCCATAGGTTTTGATGCACTTGTGGTTGTGAAAATAAACGGAAAAAACAACCGTTTGTACACGCCTGTGAAGTTGGCCCCCCAATGTCAAATAAAAAAATCAGTGAGTTCTAGTCGCCTCTCACGTAGTTCTGGATTTCTTTATTATCTTTTTGGAAATAGTTCTGTTGTTTACCTATGTAAAAAATAGTTCTGAAATAGTAAGGGACCCTATTTACGGAGCGATGGTAGTGAAAAAACTACCGGAACCTAAATAGTACCGGAGCTGACAATGCTAAAACGCTTATCACACTTTACAATTTGTCAGACACCAATCCAAGAAATCGGAAAGTGTAATCGAAGTTAGAACAGTTGGTTCCGATTTAGGATCAGTGAGTGAGAGAGAGAGCAAGTAATCACACTACATTAAAATGTACCCTAGAGTAGTCGATTTAGGGTACAATTTAGTGTGTGATCACTCGCTATCTCTCTCACTAACTGATCTTAAATTGTATCCGATTTAGATTCCCTAAATTAGAAGTAGTGTAATAAGCCCATTAATGGGGATCTACTCGAGCGTCATTGGGACCTATTGAGTTTTGAAGATTAGGAGGTAGAAACGAAATAAGGTTAAAATATGATGTTTTTTCTTTCAGTTCTACAGAGTTTCAAAAATGTAAAAAAAAATAACACAGTCACATGGAAATATTCGAGGACGTCAGATATTGATAGTTTGCTTCACGGTATTTGATGATGGAGGTTACATTGTAGGGGTCACTGTATGGAAGGGTCAAAATTGAAGAAAAGAAAATTATTCGAGCGCGTCAGATTTCAGAGGGGCTGTTAAGTGAACCCAAAAAAGGTCCCATTTAAAAAACTGACGATTCGCACTTAACGCAAACGCGTGGCGGCCTTTGGAAAATAAAAAAAAAAATATAGCTATTTTAAAATACTCGATCGCGTCAGATTTTTATGCAGACGGTTCAGCTTGATGTACTAGTCGTTCTGACCAATAATAATCTGAAGATTATTTGGAGGAATACTTTTAATCTGATGGCTTAAAAAAAAATGAGATTTTTTTTTAGGTTACTAAATGTGATAAATAAAATACACAGAAAATAGCATGAAAAAATATTTTATAATACATTCAATTTTTGTTTTTTTCGGCTTGTGGAAATTGGCAGATTTTTTTCCATCCTTGAATTATTTACTTCAAAAAAAAAATCAACTACACTCGAGAATATCAAGGTGGTGTTTTTTTTTGCAATTTTGTGATCCTTTTACTCCCTTACGTGATATTCAAATCGTCAGATTATTCATATGCACACTTTATTTTAATTTCACACGCCCGAGTATTTCTATCTATCGATTTTTTATCTATTCTGATCGGTTATCCTAGATGCGTGACTCTGTGTAGAGATGCAAGGTATCTCCCTTATGTTAATCTGACGCGCTTTAGTAAATCACAAATCCCTTCTTGGGCTCCCGTGCTATAATACTTCAAAAATTCATTTCTTAGGTATTTAGTAGATCAGTCGCCACTCGCCAGTCGCTTACTGTTTGTTCAGGAGTAAAGTTCGGTATTTCGAATTGTTATTAAATCACACATATCTTTATTAAGCAACAGTGAACACTACGAAATAAAACTGTGTCAGTGCAGCTTGAGTTAGCCCGTGTGAGGTTCGAAAGTTGTTCTGGGATAGATTTGTTGAAGGTAAATCAGTGGGTGAATTTCGGTGGCTGACCTTAGCCGTGACTGCTGACTGGACTGTATCCTTCCGTCGGCACTTGGAACTTCGCCCGGGTGCATGGGACCCGCAATTGGAGGTGTCAAATACTGGAGCACTTCAAAGAGAACCCAAGAACCACCTGCAGAACGTAGTGCTGCAGGAAATCTCGGCGGGGTAATTCGTGTAAAAGTTTGGTGTGTACTGTGGGATGATCGTCGACAACGGCACCACTTCCATCGTACCTACCCGCTGACTTAGTTTCTCATGTGTTTCTACCAGTGTTACCAAAATATCGACATACGAGTATGAGTGCCGGATGCGAGAGATAATGCTGGATTGAATACGAGCCGTGATCATGAATCATAATTCTGATGCATGATTCCAGTGATAACACGTGTGACGTGCCACGTGTGCACTACCTACCTACTTCGTCATTGAAAGAAAAAAAATTTAACGCCAGTTCTTTGAAGTGAGCCGCCCGCGCGGTGGCGCTCGTCATTTTCTTTGATAACGCCGCCTGCTACTGTGCGAGCCGTCAGCCGCGCTGCGCGGTTACAGTCGGCACTTCCTTTGATAACGCCGCCTACTACTGTGGTACTATGTTGCGCCGTTCTTACTAGGAAATAAGAAACGAGATGGAGGCAAATAATTGTAAACACGAGTAAACAACTGTTATGTTATGAATTGTTGTGATTACAAGCCAATAATAATCAAAAGCCAACATCCTCGAGTGCAGTTGTTGTGTGACCAGAACCAGCGATATTATTCTTAACTTAGCATCACACAGTGTTTTGTGATCCAAATAATATGAACCCAACATTGCCACAAAATTTTAATAGTGCAGTGTATTTAAAGTATTTTTTGGCAAGTGAAGTGGAAGATTTCGTCTCAAATTCCAATAATATTGACGACAAGTTTAATTACGTTACGTATCACGTAGGTACCTACCTACACCACGCGACGATGTTGAAAACAATTTGCAACTCGCAAGTCGCAATGAAACATGCCCTTTGAAGTTTGCCGCCGCGCTGCGTCGTCGGCCCGCTATGCCGGCCACCAAACTTCGGCGTACGCGCCTACCAGGCTCTCATGGCAAATCGGGGGGTAAGTCGTAAGTTCGTGAAAACCGGGTCAGCGAACTCGTTATCTTTGAGCGGTTCATGACCTCACTAGTGATGTGACATTGTTTGTGTCGATACCAAAAATATGTTTTTTTATTAGTGTGAATTTGTGAAGTTGGATTTTTGCGTTAAGTACTAGTGGCTTATTGTTCTATACCATTAACACTGCACGATCCGTTAATTTGACTACACCGTTCTGTAACAGGCTGTATATATAAATCATGTATCACGTTGTTTGTCCGCGATGGACTCCGAAACTACTGAACGGATTTTGATAAAATTTTGTAACCATTCATAAAATGGTCCAACTTAAAAGATAGGATAGGTTTCATCCCGGAATTCCCTCGGGAACTGAAGGACATAGAGTACTTTTTCCCGCAACCTCCGCGGGAACTCCGAAATTACCGCGGATGAAATCGCGGGGAACAGCGAGTATATATAATATATATTTAAAGTAACAAATGTTATTAAAAAACTAATATTTTTTTTTATTTAAAAAAAAAAAAATTATTCGATCTACTAATCCAATTTATGATGTTTCAGTGACTTACACTCCTTCCAAACACGGTAACTGGCTGATATGCTGCAACGGTTACAAGTTCCATAAGAAGTCTACATGCGGACACAGAACCTATTGGGAGTGCTCGCGACGTCGTGCGCAACAATGCAAAGCGGTCATAATGACGTTCGACGATGAAATAATCTCCATCAAGAATATCCACAATCATTCTCGGTAGTATTGTATAATATATATAGTTAATTACTACCACGTATATGAATTAATTATTTAATTTTTTCCTTTTTTATTATTATTAGCTATTAATCCTAAAGCGGGTTGCAGACTAAGAGCTAAGCTATCGATAGTTTAGTTTAGCTCATAATGGTGTGCAGACTGCAAACTATACAAACTAAGCCGTTCCCGTAGGAACGGTAATAAAATTAGCCTAAGTTACTCCTGATATCATCAGCTATCAGCCTCAAAAAGTCCCATCAAAATCAGTCCAACCATTTGGGGATCAGCCGAAACAAACCGACAGACAGCCAAAAATTTTAAGTATTGACTTTTTGTTATAAATACCTAATATAATATCACATGCATTCTGTATATCCATGTTATTTTGATGTTACAAACAGACACTTCATTTCTATGCATAGATTTACTAGCTAATAGCTATTCCCCGCGGTTGCACCCGTGTTAATTTCGGAGATCCCGCGGGTATTCCGATATAAAAAGTACCCTATGTTCTTCCTTGTACCCCTGAAAACGTGAATGCAGAATTTCACGATGATCGGTTGAATCTTTAAGGCGTGAAAGAGTAACAAACAAACAAACTGTGTGGGGCACAGTGACCTGTGACTGATACGACTAGATATGTTGATTTATTTGTTTATTGTATATCAGGGTGATTGTCTATGATAGATGTTGTGGTCGGCACGGGACGCGGCTGGCGAGCCGATTCGTTTGTTATGGATTAGTTGATAGTATACCGACGCCCGTGACCGACATGAATCGACTGCCGCGACCGGGCCGTAGGAAAGCGGCTCGATCGCGTAAATCGCTGTCAAAAGCAGTGTTCGGTTTCATGCAGTGGACCGAACACAAACAAACAAACAAACTCACTTTCGCTTTCACTTTCAGTTTTTATCAGAATTAAAAAATATTTAATTATACTATATGTATGTATATGTTTAATAACTTTATAAAATGACTGATGTAATGAAAACTGGCCAAGTGTAATCTAACCTACATTAAGATCTCACATTTTTAAATAACAGCAATTGTTATAGGTATCCAATAAAGCAAAGAAATATAGAGTTTAATACTTGTTCATGATGTTATTTTGTTCCTATAAATACATATTTCGATTTTGCATAGAACTTGACACTCGTTTATCTCCATTCTTATTTATTTAGTGGATTATTATTATTATTATTCTTTTTGCGGCGAAGTCCACAGCCAAGCATAATTTTTGTATTGAACTTGGCTCTCCTTTTTTACATTTATGTTTTTGGTGGGATAAAATAAAATGGAATTGTTATGCTGTAATAATGTTTATCTACACTAATGTTGTAACATTCTACTTATGTTTCCAATACTTGACTTATAATTACTACTGTTATAGCGCAGACAACAAAACACTCAATTTAAGCAATTTCACATGATGGTATAATATCCACATCGATATCGTAAAATCTCATTATAACATCAATAAAACGCGACCAACTTGATTGCAGGGCCAATCAGGTTGGTCGCGTTTTATTGATGCGCGCAGCTGCGCTCTCATTGGTTAGATTTTAATGGCGGCAAAATCATTGTGACAATACACGTACGCGTGAATTTAATTTAATGCTTTTACTCTTGTTGTTTGATTAATTGCATTAGTGAAGATAAAGTAGTGTATGCAACTGCATATAACACGGGTATTAAAACACGAGTGTGAGTTTATGAAACGAGCGCAGCTGTCATTATATGACAGTTGCATAAACTACTATTATTTCCATCATCGGCAATATCGTAAATTGATGTCATATCATTGATTGATGATTAATTATTATTTTATTTCCCGCGGTTTCACCCGCGTTAATTTCGGAGATCCCGCGGGTATCCCGAGTTAAAAGTGCTACCCTACATTTTTTTCTTCACCTATCTACTTTTCACAACGTAGGTATGCAAAATTTAATACAGTTTCACCCGCGTTAATTTTGGAGTTATTGCGGGAATTCCGGGATAAAAAGTACCCTATGTACATATATGTACCTAATATCCTCTGTACCCCTCACAACGTATATGCAAAATTTCAGAGTAATCAGTTGACCCGTTGAGGTGTGAAAGCGTAACAAACCAACAAATACACAAACTCACTTTCGTATTTATAATATTAGTAAGGATTGTGATACCATTTCAGTGACGTTCGTAACTAGAGATGGGTTTTGGTCCGGCGTTAATGCATGTCTATCGATCGGGCATTTACTCAAAATGTACCTACAAGGGATACAGGTTCTACATGAAAGATAATAAATATTAAGATACTAATCGTGACGGAAGATTAGTCTTAAAATATGATCAATTGATTGACAAGCGATTGTCAATTGACACAACGTCAATGACCGATGCTATCACATAATTGAATGCAAATTAATTCATTATTATTATTGTATCATTTCAGTAAAATACGTCTCATCAATAAAAGGAAAACCCATTCTTTGCTACTATGGATACAGATATTGCAGGAAACGAACAATCAAAGTCAAAACACTTTGGATATGCTCCACACACCACAGTAAAGGTTGTCGCGCCAGCATTACAACAGTTGATAGCGAAATATTGCAAACTAGAGGTGAACATAATCATTGAGGGGCTACGTCGAAAAATTAATGATAAGAACAATCAATACACATAAGCCAGAAACTTGGATTTTACTCAATACAACGGTATAGACATAATATTTATTTTCGCGTCTTTTTTTGTGTATTATTACTACTATGCGGGCGACATAACTGCTTGCCAGTGTTATTTTAGAATTTGAAACAGATTTGTATAGAATTTTTATTTATTTATTTGAAAAATACAAAATAAAAATAACATATAAAAATTTCCTAGACTATATTCATAGGTATAGGTAGGTACAATATACATCTTTAAAATAGCATCTGTTTGTCGATTGTTGTATGAGACCGGGAGGCCGATAGTGCAATTTTATAATAACATACCTACATTACCAAAACAAAACCGTCGTATTGTCAATTAGTAATTTTAAGCACATTTCGTATCACGCTTATAATTACTAGCTGTGCCCCGCGGTTTCACCCGCGGTAATTTTGGAGTTTCCGCGGGAATTCCGTGATAAAAAGTACCCTGTGTCCATCTCTGTACCGCTGAGTTGTCAGCATGCCAAATTTCATCAAAATCCGTTAAACCGTTTTTGCGTGATTGAGTAAACGTATGCGAGGATAAGAGCTCGAAAGCGCATTTTCATCCGACTTGCTTCAAATTTATCGTCACTGCTCAGCTCCTATGTTTCTTAGCGTTATGTTATATAGCCTATAATCTGCCCAGGAGTATGGACTACAATCGTACCAAGTTTGCTTAAAATCTCTTCAGTAGTTTTTGACCCATGCGTGCACATACAGACAGACAGACAGACAGACAGAAATTTAGTGATTGCATTTTTGGCATCAGTATCGATCACCATTCATCCTGCAATATTAATTTTTAATATATATTTAAGGTACAGAATTGTCTTCTCTACAGTTTTATTATAAGTATAGATATAGATTTAGAAAATGACGATTCAATCTTAAAAGTAAACTCAAATATTTTTCATTAACGCCAAATAAATAAAATGCAGGGATTGTTATTATTGTTGTTATTATTATACATACTTTAACGTTACCCTTCCCATCATCGGGTGATCGTGAAAGACGACTGCCTGACTGATACAACGTCATAAATTGATATAATTTCATTGATTGATTAAACAAAAAATAGATTCTAATTTTGTAATCGTGATACCATTTCAGTGAAGTACGCCGTTTCGCTGAAGGGTAAACCTATTCTTTGCTACAACGGCTACAGATTCTGCATAAACGGTAAAATCGGGGCTAAAACACATTGGAAATGTTCTTCTCACGGTAAAAAAAAATGCCGGGTCACCATTATGATGTGTGATAACGAAATAGTTAAAACTAGAGGTAATCATAATCATTAAATACCATTCGTATGATCTGTTAGGTCTGAGGTGTTAAACTAAGTTATTTGTTGAATTGAAACACCCCGACAACTGTATTTCGAATAATAGATTGAATAAAGTTAAATGACAATTTATTTTATTTTAGCTTAAAGTGCCTAATCTAATACGTTAGTATAATTATGTACATTTATCTATACTAATATACACACCGGCAGAATTAGCGGAACATAAAAAGGCAGAGTATAGAAATAATTACGTATATATATTAAAACAAATTATTATCAGGCATGAAGTAACAAACTAATATACATCTTTTAACATCGACTTTAAGAAGTTTTTAGTTAAATTTTATTAAAAATTATCAAAATTAAAAAAAATAAAAAAAATCTGTAGTTTGTGAGAACACAGACAATGTTGCAAATAAAAGTTAAATCACGAAGGGGAAACACACGTTATTAATCATTCATTTATTTAGTGTTAAAATCACAGTAATCTTTAATTTTCAACATTATTTGTGTGCTCACAAATTAGAGAAAAAGTGTTTTTTTTATTATTATTTTAAATAAAATTTAATAATTTAATTACAAACTTTTAAAGTGTTAAAAGATGTATATTAATTTATTACTTCACGTCTAATTATTATTTGTTTTAATATATATACGTAATTATTTCTATACTCTGCCTTTTTATGTTCCGCTAATTCTGCCGGTGTGTATATAATTATGTTTGTTTGTTGCGATTTAACTCAAAACCTATTGGACCGATTTCAAAAATTCTTTCACCATTAGAAAACTTTTTTTTTTTTTTTTTTTTTTTTTTTTTTTTTTTTTTTTTTTTTTTTTTTTTTGACCCAGGGAAAATGCTTTATGCATACCACCGCCATGAGGCGGGCGGTGGTTATGTGGGACTCCGCCCTGAAAAGGGCGACCCGCCCTGAGAAGGGCGGGAATACTACCCACTAAAAACCCTGGGGTGTTCCTCCTCGGCGCCTTACGTCAGGGCCGCGGGATTCGCTCTCGCATGCTCCGCGGCCCCGACGGCGCTGGCCCGCTTTTGGCGGGCCCCTCTGCTCAGGGACTTAGTCCCCGCAGGAACTAAGTCCCTCTCTCCCACTAACTGCAAAAATAAGTAATTAAAGTGACGCGCCGGAACACCTAACGCGCCACTTGTCCACCCGAGGTCCTTTCTCCCTCGGACGGTAGAGTGCCTCGCTCTACCGCCCGGAGGACCTCACTATGGGGGTTGGAGGCCTACCACATCCTGCCTCCTACCCCTTCTTCTGGGGCGGCGGTTGGGAGGGGCGGACGCTGCCTGCTCCCTTTCCCGCTCCGCGGTCTCCTTCTGCGAGATGACGTCCTCGCAGAAGGAGAGAACCGCCGCCCATGCGCTTTCGCTACCCACCATAGCTGAAGCCACGGTGGGCAGCGAAAGGTCGCTTCCTATTGCCGAGGTGAGGACACGGCGCTGCTCGGCCCAGGCCGAGCACTCTTCGAGAGTGTGCTGCGCCGTGTCCTCACCGCAGGTTCCACAATGGTGGCACGAGGCCGTCGGTTCCCTCCCGAGCTGACACAGGTACTTTCCGAAGCAGCCATGCCCGGAAAGCACCTGCGTCACCCGGAAGGTGATGATGCCCAGCCGCCTGTTCGCCCATTCTCGAAGGACTGGACGGACAGCTTCGACAGTCCGCAGGCCGGCGGAAGGTGTTGCCAGCCTGCTCTCCCATTCTCGCATTAAGGACTGCCGAAGATGGGACCTCCGCAGTTCCACCGCCCTTGGCGGGAGGTATTCCCCTCTGGCTCGGCACTCCACTCGCCACTCGTACAGCGACGAGAGGAGGCCCGCCTCTAGATCCCAGGGGGGAGACCCCGCCAAGACGCACGCCGCCTCGTAGGAGATGGTACGGTATCCCCTTATCAGTCTGACGGCTAGGACCCTCTGCGGTCTTCGCAGGAGGGTCTTGTTATGAGCCGTCAGACTGTTGGCCCAAATCGGGGCCCCGTAAAGGGCCATCGACCGTACCACCCCCATGTATAGGCGGCGGCAGTTAACGCTCGGTCCCCCAAGGTTGGGCAGCAGGGTGCTAAGAGCACCCGCAGCCCGGATGAGCTTGGGGGAACCATTAGAAAACTACATTATCCCCGAGTAACATAGGCTATTATATTGTAATCCGGAATTCCCGCGGGAACTCCGAAATTAACGCGGGTGAAACCGCGGGGAACAGCTAGTATAAAGTTCTTTTTGGAGTATCCTAATTAAATATTTATCTATGTATTGATGATTTGTGTTTATGTTTAATGTGTATCATAATTATGTATTTACAAGTAAAAATAAAAAAACAACTTTATATCATATCAGTTCATTCAATTTTAATGTAAACATTTTTTCAATTAATCAGGAACGGTTTTCTGTCTGTGTTAAGGGTGACAATATGTATTTTTTACGTAGTCATAAAGTAGCGGAGATACAATATTAAGTTGAAATGGCACGTGACGTCACAACGTTGCACTATAAACTAAAATTTTGTTGAGAAGCCCATTGTTAATTGGCACAATGTCATTGACTGGTGAAGAAGAAGAAGAAAATACATTTACTTTACATTTACTAAAATACATTTACTGGTGCTATTAATTGAATGCATGTTTATTATTATCATATCATTTCAGTGAAGTACGAGTTATCAATAAAAGTCAAACCCATTCTTTGTTACTTTGGATACAGATATTGTAGGAAACGAGCAGTCGGAATCAAAACGTATTGGATGTGCTCCTCGCACAATAAGAAAAGGTGTCGCGCCACCATTACAACACTCGATAAAGAAATAGTAAAAACTAGAGGTTATCACAATCATTGAGGGGCTATGTCGAAAAGTTATTGAATGGTAAATTGTGATAAAAATACGTACCTACTGCATGACTGCGTGCGAGAGTGATGGCTGCTTGTTTGCACGATGAAAAAAAAAGAAACGTCAAAACATACACTTTGTTTTACTGTTAAACTGTTGTTTTACTGTTAAACTGATTCAGAGGCGTCTTTACCTATGGTGCAGGGTGTGCGTTGCACGCGGGCGCAGCGCTCCTGGGGGCGCCGAGCCTCGCTGCGGAGTCGAACTCGGCGCGCGCGTTGGCCGGCTGCGGCACTTTCAATGACCAACTAAAAAGATTTTTTTATTTTTATTAAAGGTTCACTAAACCGGATGATACATATTATTGTCGTACATAGGTAAAAATTAAATACAAATGTCATGCATGTCGTGTACATCCTACTAGAAGCGAACACAGCATGCGATCACAATTCATAAGATTCAGTCTTAACAAAAAGAAAATTTATACAGAATATTTGGTATCCAAAAAACAAAATAAAATAAAAGGATCGATGAATAAATGAATCCTAAAAAAAATAATTAAAAAATATCTATAAAAGTGCTTTAACAGTGCAATAAGCATCGCTTTGCATACATTTTGTACAACATTTGCAGCTCTTCTTATATTTACTTACTAGGGGGCGCTAGGGTAACGTTTGCACACGGGCGCTACATGGGCTAGAGACGCTTCTGAACTGATTGAAATTCTAAATTATTTAAATTTATAAGAAAATATCAGTTCGCTTGTTTATTAAATTCTGTATCGAATTTCTATATTATAAATTTTATAAATGTCCCATTGTAAGGAAGTGTTAAGCTACAATGGCCTTTCGTTAGTAAAAAATAAAAATAAAAAGATTTTATTTTTATATTCTCCATAATATGTTTCTTAAAAAGTAGTGTTAGTATCTATTATATTTTTTTTTTATACAGGCCTATTTTAAAGTATTGTATATCCCTGTCTACAGCTGCGCAAGTGTAATAGAAGAAAAAAAAAATGTTGCCCTCACTACCTTACAAGTTGACGGAAGAAATGATGTAAAATGTAACCAACCGACTGACAGTACATTACTAAGCGATTAATTATTTATCAATTGACACTTTGTAGTGACTAATGCTGTTTATGCATTGTAAATTGTAATAATTATTTTTACAACACAATTTTAGTGAACTACGTCTTATCACGAAAGGGTAATCCCCTTATCTGGTACAACGGATACACATTCAGCAAGAGTCGTGCAATCAGAAACAGGTCGCTTTGGGTATGCTCCACACACTACAGTAAAAGGAGATGTTATGCCAGCATTACAACAGTTGATGGTGAAATAACGAATATTAAAGATCAACACACTCATTGATTCTTTAGATCAGTGATGGGCAAACTTTCTTCATGAAGGGCCATAAAGTTTATGAAATTTCGGAGTTAGAGGAAAAATACATTTTGTTTTGAAAACTACGCGACTAAACTAGTTTAGCATTAGAATGACCGTCGAAATTTAATTACTATGCATTTCGAAGGACCGCCGCGGGCCGGATAAATCTTTTCGCGGGCCGGAATTGGCCCGCGGGCCGTGCTTTGCCCACCACTGCTTAAGACCAAAGTCGGTTTTGTAAGTATGGAGAAGTCCTCAATTCGATAGTAGGTATGTGAACGTAGGCATGTAAATAAGTAGAGGAAAGTAAACACATATGTAATACCATTTTGTTTTTGTTTTTTATAACATAAAACAACATATTATTTTATTTAGGAATTTTGAACAAATCTGAAAAGGAACTTAATCTTATATCTCGCGTCACAATGTTTGTTCGGAATAAACTCCAAAACTACTAAACCGATTTCAATGAAATGTTGTACATGTGTCTCGCTTGGTCCAAGTTGAGCTTGGCTACTTTTGTCCCGAATTTCCGCGGGAACTACGAAATTAATGCGGGGAACAGCTAATCACCGAAACGGAACTATTTTGACAGAACTTTCACTGTCAATTAACTGATGTTGGAGTAACCTTAACTACTTTTATCAGAGTTCCTGCGGGAGCCCCAAAACTCACGCGGTTGAAGTTTCAAAATGGGCGGATTTTAACAGGACTTCACTGCTAATTAGCTGATACTAATAAGGAATAACCTAGGCTACTTTTATTAGATTTCCTGTAGGAACCCCGGAACTCACGCAAGTGAAACCGCGGAGCACAGCTAGTGTACTAATAAAGTCACAAATCCTGGTGTTAAACTCTGCATCAGCACTACTTAAATATTTCTTAAGAATACATTTTTGCGTACAACTTAACAACTTTTTCTGACAGCGATAAAGCAAAATATTCCCACTGCGAATACTAAACTCGCTCAACCCTGAGAGAAAACTAGGGGCTTGTTCGGTAAAGTTCACGACTGAAAAGTAATTTATTACCTAAGTGCCGAACATAATTTTTATATAATTTAATTACTTGTTTATGGATTGAGACAAAACAATAAAATAGATTTAGTTGTGATCATTTATTTACTCAGATGATTTCGTGCATATTTCTCAGTTTCTACAAAAAAAAAATTTAGGGTGTTCCAAATAAAATGTTGCTCTTTTTGGTTTTCCCTCACTCGTACCCAAGTCCTGCGATCATGCCAAATTTCAAGTCTCGAGTCTTAAATAATGAGATCGACCTCCTGTCGCTATTAATTGATTGTAAATTAATTATTATGATATCATTTCAGTGAAGTACGTCTTATCACGTAAGGGTAACCGTAATATCTTCTGTAATGGATACACTTATTGTCATAACCGTACGATTGGAGGCAAAACGCATTGGATATGCTCCACACATCACAGTAAAAGATGTCGTGCCGCCATTATAACGATAGATGGCGAGATAGTGAAAACTAGAGGTCACCATAACCATTAATAACCATTTGCAAGATTAAGTAGTTTATATTACTGGACATGAAAAGCATATGGTCGGATCTTAACATCCGACCAAAACTACTTTTTAACATTAAAATACTAAATATTTTAGTATTTTAACACTAAATAAATATTTTAGTATTTTAAAACTACTTTTAACACTAAAATACTAAATATTTTAGTGTTAAAAAGTAGTATGATTTTAGTATATTGTATTACACCAAAACTAAGTATTTTAGTAAAACTAGTATTTTAGTATTTAACACTATAACTACTTTTTAATTAATACGTCAAAGGATAATAAGGATCATCAAGAAGGTAAAATTTAATGGAAGTAAATGTCATAATAAATAAGAAGTCAAAAATATAAAGAAATGAAACATTTCAAACTGAGTTTCAAACTGAGGTTTCAAACAAACAAAACAAATACTGAAATAAATCAATGTCAATCACTGTCAAGTATTTTATTAAGTGGATATTAGAATCTAGATGCGTGTTCAATAGACACTCGATAGCACAGAGCAAATTAATTAACTAGAAAGGACATGTAAGCGGGGCAGGCGCGCTACCATTGCAAAGGAAGTTAGAGCATTTGCTCTCTCTCTTTACACTAAAAAACTATCAAAATTAAACCCCATGGTTGCGATCTCTTCCAGACAAGAATCTAGTTAGGTATAAGTACTTTTTGACTTTAGGCAGGGCATAGAGCACCCCGACATTAAGGCAAGGTTTAAGTATACTGGTGAGTGGTGACTGGTGACCAAGTCGCACGAGCCGAGCGAGCGTAGCGAGCTTGCCGCAGTAGCGGCCGGCGATGCGCCAATGAATAAATATGGTGACGTTTCAATATAATAGTTCGATTATTTTAGACCACATTAGATGTGGCAAGGTGCTGCCTGCTACGCCGGGAGTCGCGGGTTCGGTCCCTGCATCATAGCAAACATTTATTACACGAATAACATTTGTGTTTACTCTAAGTTTAAGACGTATCATATATTCATAAGTGGTACAAAAAAATTACTGCTATACATATTAGTTGAATAGTTGTCTGGTACCTACTACCCTTAGTGCAAGCCCTGCTTGGTATAGGACTAGCTGGCGCTGTATTGTCAAAGCGTTATTATATCGGAGCATTTTTATTATTAATAATAATTACAACTATTTTTTTGTACCAGTAACGCGCACCGTGTCACAGAAGGGTAAGCCCATCCTCTGCTACAATGGCTACAGGTTTAACAAACGACGAACAACAGGGTGCAAAACGCACTGGGAATGTTCCACGCACCACGGCAAAGGATGCCGCATCGTCTTAACGACAATCGATAATGAATTTATTATGGTTAGAGGTAAGCATAATCACTGATTAATACATATTATCAGGACGAGCGAAGCGAGCCCTATTACAGACCACAATGTATGCATTTTCTCTACAAACTTTTCAAAGTTTTTTTTTTTCAAATCAAGCTTTTTCAAAATTTCATCTTCAAATGTCTAATAAAAGAAAATTGCGCTAGTTTAAAAAAAAAATCACTCCTTACTATCAATTGACTATTCTAGATACCGAATGTAGTTTTAACTCAATGCCCCACTACTGGTACTTTTTGCTTGGACGCCCACATATACCTGTTTCTAACTTATCACTAACCTAACGGTCTGAAATAAAGTTATTACGTATGGTCATTCATTGACCAACTGTACTCCTCGGTTTCAACTTTCACCCGCGTTAAAGTCGGAGATCCCGCGGGAAATTCGGGAATAAAAGTACCCTATGTCCTTCTCAGTACCCCTGACAACGATTTCACGATGATCAATTGAATACTTAAGCCGTAAAAGCGTAACAAACAAACTTACATTCGCATTTACGTTTATTGAGGATTAAAATATATTATTTTTTATCTGACTTGATTGCACATTTTGTTGTGATTGTTATGGTTTGTTGTAAATCTACTTCTCATCAACGGTCGCCTATATTCAATTTTAGGTTAGGAATAGCGACTGTAGTGGTTTCGTTTATTCCGTTCAGAATTTTTTTATAGATAAGCAAACAGACAGAGTGGAATTCTTTAAATAATTGTTTTGGATTCGGTTAATAATATCACGTATTAATATTGCCCGTATCATTTTGTTTTTAATATATTACCTACGGACTTGCCTCTATAATATTGTATTTATAGGCTATAATTTGTTTTAATATAAAACTGACGTCAGTGCTTGTCACGCCGGAATCCTAATAAAATACGTATTTATATCTAGCTGTTGCCCGTAGTTCACCTGCGTTAGTTTCGGAAATCTTGAACAACTTCTAGTTTTGTTTAATACTTAAAAATCTCGTCCTGACAATTTTGAGTACGAACACAAAAAAAATATTCAAATCCGTCGTTTTCTAGTTTTTGCGAGACTAACGCACGGTACTTGATTTTTATAATTATGTTTAAAATTATAATTTGCAAGATAATAACTGTTGTAAGGTTTCAATAAAACTCAATAAAGTTGTTCTGAACACAATATCTTTACCCTTCAATATTTATTTAAAAGTTGTGTTGTTAAATAGATTTAAGTATTTTCTTTTGTTTTTATTTCAATAAAACCTGGGACCAAATGGATATATTGTGTCCAAATAAACTTATTATTATTATAATATTAAGAAAAAATCATCATAGTTACCCAAAATACACAAAAAGCAAATCAAAACCGTGCTCAAAAAAACAATGATTTAATGATTATCTACGAAGAATCTGTCGCTCTTTTTGATTTTATTAGTTACCTACATGAAAGCCTTAATCATCGAGAGCTTAGCTTAGCACACAAAATATGCTTAATTTATGTACATTTCATCATTACAGTGACGCGCGCCCAATCGATAAGGGGCAAACCTTTAATCTATTACGGCGGCTATAAATTTTACAGGAAAACTGAACACAACTTAAGGTCGTATTGGGCTTGCTCTACTCACCACTGCAAAGGATGCAAGGCCTCTATAATCACGATAGAAGATGAAATAGTGAAAATAAAGAGTGATCACAATCATTGATCTTAAAAATTCAGATTCTCGAGCCAAAGGTTGCGAAGGAAGCTTGTGAAAAATTTGTAACACATGTTATTATATTCATACTTTATTGATAAGCACTTTATATCTTGGTTGAAAAATAAAGTTCAGTCGATAAAGATTTTTTTTAATTCCTAAAAATGTATTCTTTGTTTCATTAAGGATATTATGTTTTCACATAAGAATTATTAGGATATACTTACCTAGAACAGAGATACTATGAGCATGACTGGGGTGGCAACTGGCAGTTCACTAACAATATCTAGTGTAGACGGTATAATATGGTGATTGCTGATGCATGAAAGAACATCTCTGCAGAAAGTTCAAACAAAATTTGTATTGTTCTAACATGAAAGTTGTGTGAGCGAAATAGTCGAATAGGACAGGACAAGCAACGAGTAAAAATCGTCACGCAAGTTTTATGTTGCAATTTATAATGGTATAATTATTTTGTTTCATTATTACAGCGACGTACGAAATTTCAGTGAAGGGCAAACCGATACTTTGCTGCGATGGCTATCGATTCTCGAGAAAAGTCGTGCGCGGCGTCAAAACATTTTGGAGATGCTCCACGCACCATAGCAAACGATGCCATGGTACTATGATCACAGTTGGTGATCAAATAGTCAAAATGAACAATCAACACAACCACTCGGCCGTAATCAATAACACATTTGCATTCACAGATACGTAGCAATCTGGGATCGGGGATAGTTCCTGATTTATCCGTCTAATTAATTTCACAAGACCAGCAACACTGTTATGTATCCATTAAAAAGTACAGAATACAGATAGCTTGCATATCAAAGAGAATATAATCACTGTTATTGCATATCCCGTATTCGGTCACATCCTACTTGCTAGCGTAATCGCAATTTTATCTATTTTTTCTCTATGTGCGTATATTTTTTGGATGCGTCAGAAATAAACTTATTTTCTGTTTTTGTTTCTTTAATGTACGAGTATAAGGGTCTGTCCACCAGAGATGTGCTTTCTCCGTTGAGAAATATTTAGTTACCCACTAACAGAATAGTTTATTATTTTAGATATAATTATGTACCTAATATAAATTATTAATATTAATAAAAAATATTATTATATAAATTATATAATATTATTATATAAATTTCTCAGGATTTGATGAGTCTGAGGGTGCGGCTGAGGATGCTGAAGAAGTTAATCAACAAGAACCAAATAACGAGGATTTGGAAATAAATGAAAAGTTTAACTCATTTGAAGAATTAGAAAAAAGAATTTCAGATTATCAAGATTTTAAGTATTGTGTTTTTTATAGAAGAGATTGCCAGACCATCGAAAATTGCCGACAACACGGTGTAAAAAGGTACATTAACCCAAAATTAAAGTATTATAGACTGAAATATTGTTGTATTCATGGAGGCAAAAATTTTAAATCTCAATCAACTGGGCAAAGAATTACAAGTACTGCCCAAAAACATTGTCAAGCTTCATTTAAAGTTAACGTGACCGAAGATGGTAACAGTTTATTCTTTAATTCACTTAATTTAGTACACAATCATATTCTTTCGAAAAAATTGTATCATTGTAATTTGTATCAATTTGAATGAAAATGTAATGTTAGTAATAGTACAATAGAAAAAAGCAAATGAAATCGCGAAACAGATACCAGACTTTGTCAATTTCAAAAAGAAATAAAGAAGGAAACCTACACTAACTATACTAGGAAAAACTACTAGTATCGTTAGTACTCTGCCCCTGTGGCAGAGTCTTTAGATTTACGTTATTTTATTTTGATTCATTTATTTCATGTTTCATAAAGTACGATACTCTATAAAGCTTTCTGATCAAAGCAGCGATGCCCAAATACGGTGCGCCTACGCCTCCTGCCTATATTTTTATGGCCAATCACAGCCCGCCACGCTACGTGGCGCTATACGACTCTATGGAGTCACTCGCCGCTGCAGTACTCGTCCTACCGGCTTGCACGACGGATGTGTTTAATGCTCTATATGTACATACGTAATCGATCTCGGTGACTATTGGTGCCACAAACTGTTTTCAGGCTTCGCTCAGGGGCTCTTTGGGTAGTATCACAGCTCAGGTGAGTCGCTTTGAATGAGACGAGCTTCTTTCTTTCTTTCTTTCTTCGTTTGTTGTTATCTTATGTGATAAGATACTAATCCTCACCTTTCTTTGGGTGTGCATGAGTCTCGGGCTTGGTTTTGAGTAGGTATTGACTCAACCACACCTCCGTCGTTTAGATTTTGCAGTTACAGTTTTGGACGATTCGAGCGAATAATTTATGATATTTCATATAAGTATACTGTTGGTTAAGTGGACATAGATAAGCAATAGTGTGTTAACCCACACTGGAGAAATTTTTAGTTAATCGTGTTTTTTAAAATTATAGCGCCATTTTTGTGAACATTTTTTTATGTCCAACATTTTTTTGGTATTCAAACAATATAATAAGGTAAACACACAGTTAAAAAACGTAATTTAACGTAAAAACTTAATTTTGTGGGTTAACATGTTATTGCTTATCAGTGTCCAAGTATATTTTTCCCTTATAAAATACAGTCCACGTTGCTTTTCTTCAAAATAATTACTTAGCTATATAATATATAACCATATACATTTACGATACATATATACTTATGACATTTACGTAGAATATAAGTATTTTGTATATCGTACGTATTATTTAGTACTGTTGTCGGTTACTTAGGTCATTAACCAGCAAAATACAGGCACCGATATACAATCTAAGGACACCTACTTAGTTAAAGTTATTTTCTACTTAAATATTGTTTCTGTGATTTGTTGTATTACATATAAGTAATTTATAATATACTTTAGTTCATTAATTATGATTCGATAATTATGGAATCGTGTTAACCGTTGTAATTTGTAATATTGTGTAGTTAAGTGAAACTCGTAATTCGAATTTAGTGCCAAACCACACGATGCGGTGCGGCGCCGCAGCCCAAATTATTTCGCCGCATGAGCGACCACACGGGCAGCGCGGCGCCGCAGCGGCGACAAAAAGAGTAGGCATGCCCATCGCTACGTGTAACGTGACAGAACAGGACAAACAACAGCGAGCCGCTTATCTTATCTTAGACAATGGGGTGGGCAAGCAAAGCCTCGGCACCTCGACCCTTGGGATCTTTTGTACCATCCCCATCCTGTGCTCCTCCCTCTACTCCCTGAAAACCTCGGCGGCGAAGGCTAGCGTGCAGTGGAGGGGTAAGAGCCTAAAGTCCTCTGGTTCTGGGTAAGCCATCCCCAGGAGGTCCATTCGTTTACGAGCCAAGGCATCGCACTCGCACATAAGATGTGCCATTGTTTCCACCTCTACGCCGCACTTCCTGCAGGAGCGAGCCGCTTACTCCCCTCTCCGCCTCGTCTCTACTCCGAATCGAGGGCGGCGCGGCGCCGGAGCGTGCCGCAAGGCGCCGTCCACAACGCATTTTTGTATGTAATATACCGCAGCGGCGCCGCTCAGGCGCCTGACCTGAGCCGCACCGCACCGTGTGGGTTGGCTCTTACGCAGTAGGTAGATAGGTACTGGGTAGCAAATCAATAGGCCTAATAGTCCTCATTGGCCTCATAGACGCTTCAAATACGCTGCTTTGAGAAACCCAGCGTACTAAACTCTATTCACGAGGCGTATTGCAATTTGCACGCGTGCATTTTCAAGCATTTGTGATAATGCCGTCGATCGGCGAGGACGTCATTTTGGCATACCACTATATTCGAATTCGATTCGAAGACGACTATTATTTATTTATGTATTAGATATAAAATTAAAGTAAAAAAATTAGAATTATGTACTTAAGTCTAATTATTGTAAGCCTAAAGAAATAAATAAAGATTATTATTATTTAAAAAATACTTTACAACTATCTTTATAGATCACTTAGAAATCATTCGATAGAGTAGCAAAATGCCTATATTTAAAACAGAAAAAATATCAACTGAGCACCACTAAGTACTATTGTTTGCTTGATTTCCACGACACAAGCTTACTGTAGCTTTCTATGGGATCAAGTAGATCTGTGTGTTGTGAAGTGGATTATTATCATTTATTACTATTACAAAAACAAAACACTCATAATTCATATATGCGAGAATGTGTTAGCCGCCATTTTAGACGCCGCGCGCCGTGGGCCGGCTTGCTCAGCTGAAGTGCTTGCTGTGGAGTATCAAATATTTTGTTTTTTAGATGTCAATAAAATCTAAAGTATAGTATGCAATTAAAATTTTATATGTTTAATAATATTTTTGTTTGATTGTAAATCAAAATTCAACTTTGCTTGGGACCTGTGGAAATAAATGGTTGTGTACATTATAGCTTGTTTCTTTTGTGCATGCTGTGGCGACCTTTAATTGAGGCAGTGCCATAACTTTTCTTTTATAATATCCTATATGTTATCACTACCAATTTTACAGGGTATGCTTTGTTAGTCGTTCTATTGAATAAATAAATAAATTCTTATTATAACTCCACTATTGACATCATATCCCGAGAATTTTGTTCATCTGGTATAATTCAAACCCAAGTCATGAAGATTTAAAAAAAACGAAGAAGCGCTTCATGAAAAGGTATAATAGGTGGTGCCCTTGCGCTTCGCTTGGCTCGTCTTAGCGGGGTCACTACATATTTCCACAACATCGAAATTGTTTATTAGTGGTGGCCAAGAAGACGCGTCGCACTCCTGTCTGTTATGTAATGGTAACTATACCGGATTAAAAGTATGTATTTCTATGTTTATCGCCAAAGATTTAATGAGATAAAGAAAAAAGATGGCTGCATGAAAGGCTTGAATTTTTATCATAACACCAACTCGTGTTATCGTGGCAATAATAATTGTGATACGTGCATGGCTTGCAACCATCACACTTTTGGGTTTTCTGAAAACAATTAGGTACTAAGAAAAATCGGAAAGGAGGAGGCAAAACAGATGCCCGTTTAGCAACAGCGAAAAAAAATTATGTGTTAGACGCAGCTAATGAAATCGATTCGTCAGATCATAGTAGTACAGGAGTTTGCTCTGTGATCAATCCAACCGCTCATGATGATCGATTGAGTAGTTACGGCGTGAAAAGGTAACAGATAGATAACCAGAAGTACTTTCGCGTTTATAATATTATTGAGTAAGTATATGTATATTAAGAAACCACCAGATTCTAATAAATAGTAGATTTTACAACAAGTGCACAAAACGAACCATTTTTATCCGAGACTTAGCTGATAGTAAACTTTTACTGATAGTAATGTCGAGAATAAATTGGTTTTGTGGACGAGTTATAAACTCTGCTTTTCACTTCGATTGCGAGGAAATAAAACAGTAGTATAACATTACATTTCTTTAATTAAAATTCAAAGTAAAATTAGTGCCTACAGTTTTGAATACTGAATGAAATTGTTTTTTCCGGCATATTAATGGTATTTCTATTTATGACTTAAATAACATATAAGACATAACACATAAGAGAAATAGTATAAAATAACAACCTCTATCTACGAACTTTTTATTGTGTTTGGCTGTATGGCTTATTTTCTTTGCCTTAACGTAGATAAATTTATGAGTAGATACGTTAATGCACTTGTGCACAAAATTCGATTTTGTGCAGCCTATATCCTGCACAAACAAGCACTTTCAGTGCATGAGAAGTGAAAATAATATTTTCCATTATTACAGTGTCGTACGAAACTTCCACTAGGGGCAAGCCAATAATAAAATACGATGGCTACAGGTTCTATCAGAGCGTCATACGCGGACGCAAGACATTTTGGAAATGCTCCACGCACCACAACAAAGGATGCCGAGCTAAAATGACTACGATTGACGATGAAATAGTGAAAGTAATTAATGAACACAATCATGGCATAGACGGACAGAAGCGTTCGTGTAGTGGTTATTAAACCTGACTGCTACGCCAGGTGTCGTAGATTCGATCCCCGTACAAGAGTAACAGTTTATGTGATGAAAGTTGTCCGCTGGTGTTTACCGTGTGTGTCTAATTCGTACTATAATAAGTACCAGTGGTGGGCAAAGTAGGTACCTACGGCCCGCGGGCCAACTCCGACCCGCGAAAGGATATTATTTTATTTTTTTATATATTATATTTTTCGTTAATCACATTGATATTAATTTAAATATATTGGAAAAGATTTTCAACTTTTTAGTTTGCTTTTCTTTCGAAGCGTGTTTTTTTAGTTTTTTTTAAATCAATTTATATAGGTATGTTTATATACATTTTTGGCAGTTTTAATTAAACTTTTCTTTTCCATCATTTTAATAGCTGTTAAATTGTGGTAATTTTTATGTAAGAGCTGTGGAGACGGTTTTTACTTTTTATTCGAGGATTGACATTTTGCTCTATAGTAATATATGAATATACATAATAGTTGTAGTACATAAATGTACCCAGCAAGTACCTAAATATGTTTGCACATTACTATAAAAAATACAAAAATCGCTATAGGTGTACCTATAATTTTTGAAGAGTTCCCTCGATTACTCCAAGATCCCATCATCAGATCTCGACTTGATGACAATGGAATCAATTTGGGAGTATCCCTTTTTAAACAAAAATAAATTTTTGAAATCGCTCCAATCGGAACCCGTGAAATACGTATTATTGTTGAGTAGTTCCGATGACCATCTGTGGTCTTCATCATCAGTTCTACTTCTTCAAATTTTGCTTTTTAAAAGCAAATGAACGATTTACTATAAAAAATACCCAAATCACTATAGGTGTGCCTATAATTTTTGAAGAGTTCCCTCGATTTCTCCAAGATCCCATTATCAGATCCCGACTTGGTGGGAATGGGACCTAGTTGGGAGTAAATCCTTTGAAAAAAAAAGAATTTTCCAAATCGGTCCAACCGTCTTCGAGTAATCGGTGAACATACATAAAAAAAAAAACATACATACAATCGAACATAGAACCTCCTCCTTTTCAAAAGTCGGTTAAAAAAGATTGAAAATAATGCAGGGGGCTTTTAAGTTAGAAGGATTCAAAAGAGCAGACATTCCAGGAATCATTGTTTAGATTCTAATGAGAACCAAATTATGTCGATGAATAAATCATAAAAACAACGTTGTCAATCTTCCTGTTAAAATGTTAAAATCATTTGACCCTGGCAAAATTGTGTGACTGCGACGGAATGGCATTTAAAAAGAAATGATGTGCGAAAACAATGTTCTTATTCTCATTTTCTAATCAAATATTGGTTATCCTTACAGCGTCATACGACATTTCAAGAAGAGGTACCCAATTACTTACATACGACGGCTACAAGTTCTGTAAGAAAATAACACGCGGATACAAAACGTTCTGGAAATGTTCCACACACAATAGTAAGCGTTGTCGCGCCTCTATACTAACGGTTTGTGACGAAATAATCAGAGTAAGAAATGAACATAACCATGACGTCATGGTGTAGTCGGATCTGCAACAGGCGTGCGAATCTTTCGACGAGAGGTTTTTGCGAATGTCGAAAGCATCGAATATAGTCATTTACTTTTTGTCGAAAAATATAAAAAAGTTTCCAGTAGGGCGATTATGTAACTTTTGTTTCTATCATTTTTCGATTTCAATCGGAAAAATAGCGGTTTTGTGATTAATTGGTTATGTTTAGACAGCTTCAAGTTTTGAAATATGTTTGTTTTGTTTGATTACTAGATATTGTAGGTGTCAAAAAGTGCATATTGTAATCGCAAAACCACGATGTTTTTGATTGCAAGCGAAAAACGATAGAAACAAAAGTTACATAATAGCCCCTCTGTTCTCATTTTATTCAGGCATTTGGGCGTGATAAGAATAATATATTGAAAATCGAAAATGAATAAAAAGTTTTTTAAAGAATATAAACACCAAATAAGGACCTACTAATTCAAGGGTATTGCTGTCGTCCAGAAAATGCCTTTGTGAACAAAATACCTAAGATTTATGTTATACAAGCTGTTCCCCGCGGTTTCAGCCGCGGTAATTTTGGACTTCCCGCGGGAATTCCAGGATAAAAAGTACCCTATCTCCTGACCTGATAACGTATATGCCAAATTTCATGATGATCGGTTGAGCCGTTCAACCGTGAAAGCGTAACAAACAAACTGACAAACAAACTCACTTACGCATTTATAATACTTATTAGAGTATAGTAGGTATTATATTATATGTGCTATTGGTAAGGATTGTATGTCCTAGATATGGCTATTATTATCCTCATAATTACGTATAATTCAGTTTGTAGAGTTCGTATTTCTGTTTTGGTTTTTGCATATTTGACAATAGAATTGAAAGTTTATGAAACTATAATTAAGGAATGGAAAAGATTACATAGGTACAGCGGATCTTATGTGCTTCCTTATATCTTATCTATGATTTATAGATATTTGAACCGAAAAAGACAGTAGGTAATAAATTCAATTCTGCCATTTGTGTCTCTCTGTTTATTGAGTCAATTGAACCTTCTTCTCCCCAAAAGTTAAATCTACCTGCTTATAGCATACCTACTAGCTATTTATAATAATAATTATAGTGGCAATGCCCGTACTGACTTGAAATTACCAGCCTAAATAATAATAATAATAAGCCTAAATAAATTAAAAAAAGAGAACATTATTAACAAACATACAAATATATAAAATAAGCTAATAATAATAAATATACCTACTCCACAACACACAGACTAGCTGTCAATCCTAAACTACTTATGCGTGTGTCGCGGAAAGCAAGCAAACGTGATATACACCACATAATATTAAATATATTGTACATTAACATTACTTGATTCCACAGTTAGCTATTATTAGCTTGTATCGTGGAAAACAAGCAAACGTGGTATATACTACATAGAGATATATAAACACCCGGAATGGAACGTGGAACCCTGTGTTCATCACACAAAGTGCACCCCCACTGGGAATCGAACCCGGAACCTCTAGATTAACGGGCAGTCATGGTGACCTACTACGCCAATCGGGTCTTCGAAGGTAAGTAAGATATAGGTAGAAACACGCCCAGACTGGAAAGTGGAACCCTGTATTGATCACATTAAGTTCGGTACAAGTCACAGGTAAGTCGTCAGTAAAATATAATTGCTTAATATTCTTTTATTTCTTTTCACTGTTATAATGATCTGTCGCACGACACACAAGTAGGGTTGCCAGCCGTCCGGATAAAGCCGGACATGGTTAGGCTTTTTGATTGCGTGTCAAACCAAAATAAACTGTGTCCGGCTTGTCCGGCTTTTGTTACACTTTTTACATTTCGCAAACGAGCGAGCATCGAACGTACAATAAAGTTATTACTTAGACTGATTTGGCATTCGATTTTATTTATATTCCATTAGAATTTTACCAAATTTATGGTAATAATCATAAAAGCTTGATTTACACACAATTTTTTTGTCGTACCTATTAATACTTCCCCAGTAATGTAGGGTGTCCGGCCTTTCTAACCAAATGTCCGGCCAAACTGGCTGGTCAGTCCGGCTATTAGGTTTTGTGACTTGTGTGTAGACACAAGGATGATTATAAGTAAAGCGTGCGCTGTGCGCCATTTGTAATTTGACACCGTGCGGGCCTGTTTATAATTTCATTTATTAAATTTTTTTTATACATATGTCATAGCCAATATTCTGCTAAGATTCTAATAAAAACGACATTATATCAAGGAATAAATTACAAGAACATCGTTGTCAATATTATTTATAACTTAACAATGGCAAAACTGTGATTGCGACGGAACGACACTTGAAATGTTTCTTTTTTTGTTGTATTTGTTATTGTAAAGCATTGATATATTAAAAAACTAACAAGGTTATTAATATATCAATGTTGTAAAGAGAATGAAAATAAAAATTGCAGTTCCTGCGGGAATTCCGAAATTCATGCGGGTGAATCTCCAAATGATTCCGAAATTCATGCGGGTGAATCTCCGATTTTGACGGGAGTTTCACTGCTAATTAGCTGATGTTATAAGGAGTAAATTAGACTGCTTTGGACTTCTTGCGGGAATTCCGAATCTCACGCTGGTAAAACCGCGGGGCACAGCTAGTTCCTTATTATTCTTATTTTCTAACCAAATATTTGTTATTCTTACAGCGTCATACGGCACATCAAGAAGGGGTACCTTTACCCAGATACTCAAATACGATGGCCACAAGTTCTGTAAGCAAATCACACGCGGATACAAAATGTTCTGTAATAGTCAGAAATAGTCTGAAATAGAGAAATAAACATACCTAACTATGATACGGTGTACTTAGTTGAATCTGCAACGGTAATCTCATGACGAGAGATTTTTGCGAGCATCGAAAATGTCGAATACCTACCTACGTTATTAATTTAACCGACTTCCAAAAAAGGAAGAGGCTCTCAATTCGACTTAAATATTATTGTTTTTGTTGTATGTTTGTTACGCGATTACTCGAAGACGGCTGGACCAATTTGGAAAATTCTTTTTTTGTTTAAAAGGGTATACTGCCAAGTTGGTCCCACTATCATGAAGTCAGGATCTGATGATGGGATCTTGGAGAAATCGAAGGAATTTCAAATATTATAGGCACACCTATAGCGATTTGGGTATTTTTATTGTAAATTGTTTATTTGCTTTCGACAATCACCAATTGATGAAATTGAATCGATGATCAAGACCATAGATGGCCATCGGAACTATTAAATAATAAGTAGGTATTTCACGGTTTGCGATTCGATTACTTAGATAAGTTTTCACTTTATCACTACATAGGTAGTATAAAACAAAGTAGCTTCCCGCTGTCTGTCCCTATGTACGCTTAGATCTTTAAAACTACGTAACGGATTTTATGCTTGAATTCCCGCGGGAACTCCGAAATTACCGCGGGTGAAACCTCGGGGGAAAACTAGTAAATTGTAAACTAAACCACTTACCGCCGCACTCAGAGTCGACTTTAATGATTACTTAGTTAAGTATGGATTTTTAAAACAAAATTGCCGCAATCAGAGATATTCAGTAAATTAATGTTAATTGGCATATAATGAGATGTAACTTAATTAGTTAAATGCCAATTAACATTAATTTATTAAACTTGTCTGATTGCGGCAGTTTTGTTTTAAAAATCTATACTTAACTAAGTAATCATTTAAGTCGACTCTGAGTGCGGCGGTTAAACGCGAAAATAAACAAAATTTTACTTAAAAATTAAACCTTTTTGTCTTAAATCGATATTTTGTTATTTTTCGTTTTTTTGTTGTAGTGCATTTTGTATTTTGAATTTTTTTGTGAAAATGTTGTTTCTATTTGTCGAAAAAAAAAAAGTTTGCTATTCTCTTTTGTACTCAGGTATTTTTGCATGATAAGAATAGTAAATTGGAAATTGAATTTGAATAAAAAGTTTTTTAAAGATTACAAATACCTTTAAATAAGTACTATAGGTACCTACTACTTCAAGGTTATTGCTGTCGTCCTTCAAAATAATTTGATTTATAAACAAATACAAAGTGCCTATGCCACAAATTACGTAATAACGCATCCAGCCGATGAGTTCAGTTTTAACCTGTAGGTAAGACTTATGTTATTATAATATGTTAAAGTTATTACTATCCCAATCCTTACTATTACAAATGCGAAAGTGAGTTTGTTTGTTTGTTTGTTACGCTTTCACGTCATAACGGCTCAACCGATCATCCTGAAATTTTGCATAAACCTTGTCAGGAGTACAGAGAAGAACGTAGGGTACTTTGTGTCTCGAAATTCCCGGGGGAACTCCGAAATTAACGCGGGTGAAACCGCGGGAAACAGCTAGTTCAATATACAATTCAGTTTGTAGAGTTCGTATTTCTTTTTTGTTTCTTGCATATTTGTCAATAGAAATAAAAGTTTATGAAACTATACTTAGATGATAAAGGAATGAAAAAGATTACATACATTGTATCTTATCTACCTTATATCCTATCTATGAACCGAAGGAGACCGTACCTAGGTAATAAATTAAAATTCTGCCATTTGTGTTAGAGTCTATAAAATCTACCTACTTAGCCTGCCTACTACTTATAATAACAATAATAATAATAATGGCAATGCCCTCACTGACTATAAGCTCTATAAGCTACCAGCCTAAGCTGAGAAAAAAATAAAAAAGACTGTACTAATATTATAAATGCGAAAGTTACCTGTCTGTCTGTCTGTTACGTTTTCATGCCTTAACGGCTCAACCGATCATCATGAAATTTTGCATACACATTGTCAGGAGTACAGAGAAGGACATAGGGTAGTTTTTATCCCGGAATTCTCGCGGGAACTCCGAAATTAACGCGGGGAACAGCTAGTTATTAATAAATATACAATATGGTAATAATAACACTTCACAATACACAAACTTAAACTAAGCTATTTATGCTAGTGTAGTGGAAACCAAGCAAACGCATTAGATACATATTATTTTACGAGTAAACACGCCCAAACTGGAACTTGGAGCCCTGTATTGATCACAAAAACTTCATCCCCACCGGGAATCGAACCCGGAAACGTGTCGTCGTGTGGACACTGTGCTTGATTTAAAACTGAACTTACCAAGTATTTTACTATTGCAGTGACCCGCGACATATCCCAAAAAGGTAAACCAATCATCTGCTGCGATGGCTACAGATTTTACAAAAAACGCACCAGCGGCCGTAGAACTTACTGGGTGTGCTGCTGTTTACACCACTTCAAGGAGTGCAAAGCCTCCATCATCACTATTGATGATAAAATTATCAAAATAAAAAACGAACACAACCATTAATTGGAAGCAAAAACATGTTAAACCACAAAATTAAGTTATCGATACAGAACGCTTTATTGGGAGCTAGAGAACGTTTTTTAATTTTGTGTTTGCCTCATTAAATTGTTTATATACCAACAAAATGTTGAACGTAAAAGATGTTGACAAAAAATGGCGCTATAATCTTCAAACACGATTTACTCAAAACATATCCAGTGTTGCTATGCAGTTTGTAAACATACACGCTATTGCTTATCTATGTCCAATTAGTAAGAGAAGTGTTTTCAGTATTTTATACTTTATATTATACAAAATTGAAACGTTAAGTGTGCTCATCTAGTTGACCGATTGAAGATACTTAAAGTGTCCATCCTATATGTATACACAACTTCTTATATATTTTATCTGTTCCACTATGTTTCTTCGTATTGAAATAATATAACATGACGTTGGTAAGATTTACATAATATGATCTCAATTTTTAATGGAGTTTAATTTTGTACATATTTAGATGAGTCCGTCCGAGCCCGCATGTCTCTCCCCGCTGAGTGCTCCCCGCGTCTCGCACACCCTAAAGCTCTCACAGCTCACACTCCGCTACGCAAAGCTCACATCTTCTCTCCGCTACGCATCTCTCGCTTTAGTGGAAATAATCAGCCAGCTTCGCAGCACATCTCTCGTCTCCTCTTCTTTCTGCTTTGGTGGAAACCGGACCTCACTAAACAGCAAAAAATTCATTTGAATGCGATATGCGATAGTCGAATATCCAGGCAATTTTATTATAATTTTATAGTAGGTATAATTTTTATTCCTTCCTGTTAATTATTAAATAATTATTATGAATAGATAATTAGTTAATGTAATTTGTGTATAGTATTTGTCTAGCAATAAAAGTAACTTTTTAAGGCTCCCTTTTTTAACCATCTTGAAAAAGAGGGTTCTCTGTTTCTATCGGTTGGTAGGTACATCGAACTCGACGTACAATGGAAACACTATCCTGACCCTTTGAACTGTATTGCTTTGTCTTTCAAGTTTTCGGGTCAAAATGACGCAGACCCTTCGGTTCTTGTGATTCTTTTTGTTCACACTACAGCTGCAATTTTATTCCAGTGGCATACACGTACACAATGTCAAGGAAGGGCAAACAATTGATATGTATTGGAGATAACACATTCTATCTCTTCGACAAACGAGGCTTCAAGTGTAGATGGGCATGCAGCACTCACAAATCTAAAGGCTGCAAAGCTTCGCTGCACACGATTAATGACGAAATTATAAAAATAAACGATGTTCATAATCACTAATTGCTATTTTATGCATAACGTTTTAAGTGTAACGGAATGCACGATATTTATTTATTTTGTCTCAAGCAAAAAGTATTAAAAGTACAGTCACCGTAATTCCGTAACACAGGTCTCGCAATGCGGAATCGCAATTTTGAATTCCTGCGGCATTTCCGAAATTTCCGCGGTTGAAACCGCGGGGCATAGCTAGTTATATTATATTTGGGTAGACCAATAAATGCCTTTTTATTTCTTTATTTCTATCATTGAGTTGACTTCCAATATACATACATACATACCTACACGAGAAGTATTTACTTACTTCTGTTATTGTATATATTATACTTCTATTTTATTATATAGTAGCCATCGTAATGTGAGTCAGTTATTTTTGTAATCTTCTTATCTATCTTATAATATATATATAAATCACGTGTCACGTTTTGTCCGCGATGGACTGCGAAACTACTGAACGGATTTTGATAGAATTTTGTAACCATTTATAATATGGTCCAACTTAAAAGATAGGATAGTTTTTATCCCGGAATTCCCGCGGAAACTCCAGAATTAATGCGGAGAACTGCTTATCACCGTAAACTACAGCACTTTTTCCCGGAATTACCGCGGGGTCTCCGAAATTACCGCGGATGAAATCTCGGGGAACAGCTAGTTAAGATATATTTTTTATTACACCCACAAGTCAAAAAACGAGGCAAAGCCAACATAATATTTTTTCAACAAAATTCAACGATCAACATGGGTACGTAAATACCTTCATGTTTAATAAAAAAATCAAAATAAGCTTATTATTATTTTATTTCTCTATATGAGAAATAAGATGTCAGCAGTCAAAAATTAGACATGGTATCTAAATTGACGATGACAACATTGATACCATTAAAATTTATTTTTTCAGCTGTTTTCACAAAGTCCCTGATGGGAAAAGAAGTGATCATATCGGCGGGTACAGGTTCTTTTGCTTCCGCAATACGAGATGGTCGTGCAGCACTCACCGACCGAAAGGGTGCAAAGCGACACTGCTGCTCGACCCCTCCGATGTTATTGTTCAATTAAACAATAATCTCTACGAAATTTGTATTATTTTACCATATAATCTTCCTTTTCTTACTCTGAAGTCTTTTTGAAATCCTTTCACATGAGGGAAGTAAGTGACATAGGATACTTTTTATCCCGAAATTTTCACGGGAACTCCGAAATCACCGCGGGTAAACAATAATAATAAAAAAAACACAGTTTACACAGGCCTTTAACATACATAGGTCGTGCAATACGGAGTTCAATGAGGGTTCCTTCCAAGTTTCACCATTCCTGCTTACCGTACGATTGCTTTATCTAGACGGCTTAGTGGTATTATTAATTGTAATATTTATTTGGGACCACCAAATTGCTTGTTTTCTCTTTATATGTATAGAATTTGAGAACTCATTGCGTTGTCTTTGTATACACAAGAAGTATTTGTCCACTAGTCTAATTGTATATTTATTTTATCTTTATCTAGCAGTCATCATAATGTGTACCAGTTGTCACTGTAATCATGATATTTTTTATTACACCCATAAGTCAAACAATGAGGCAAATCCAACGTGATATTTTTTCAACAGAATTGAAAGAATAATTTAAGTACTTATATTTAATAAAAATAAAGAAAATAAGTCGTTTTAGTTTTTATTTCTCTAAATGAGAAACAAAATATCCGTAGTCGATAAGTGACTATTGTACCTATTAAATATATTTACGAAGAAAAACATTGAATTCAATAACATTATTTTATTTTTTCAGCTGTTTTCACAAAGTCCCAGAGGGGAAGAGAAGTGATCACTATCGGCGGGTACAGATTCTTTTGCTTCCGCAAATGCCGCGGCAATACGAGATGGTCGTGCAGCACTCACCGACCGAAAGGGTGCAAAGCGACACTGTTGCTCGACCCCTCCGATGTTATTGTTCAATTAAACAATAATCATAATCACTATTAAACTTGTTTTATTTTACCATATAATCTTCCTTTTCGTACTCTGAAGTCGTCGTCTTCAATGTTAAAACTAATATCAGTTTGCGGTTCACTGTGACAGTCCGATATCTACTGATTAATTATTAGAATAGAGCGTCAGTAGTGTAGTCAGCGAGTGATTTGTATCTAAATTTGCGAAAACATCAGTTTTTTTAACTGTAGTTAATCGGTCTGCGACTCTGACGGCGTTGAGTGAGCTGTATGTGTAGGCCTTCTCTTGCGACTGTCGGTGACAGCGAGTGAGCTGTAGAGTTCGCCGGTAAGCGGTAACGGAATATGTTGCGCGCTGTTTGCCTGTGCACACGCAGCGATAGGCTTACCATGGTCAGCGGCTACGTGTGAAGTCAATATAATAACTTTACGGTTTAATGGGATGTATAAATAAAATTCATTTATTCTTTACAGCTACATTAAATACAATATGCATGACTCGAAGATAGGGAATGAATACGGTAGGCTAACGTTTTTAACCTTGTATTAGGTGATTAAGTCTGAAGTTGCCCCAGGTAAACAATAATAATAAAAATAATACAGTTTACGCAAGTGTTTCACATAGGTCCTATACGGAAGTCAATGGGGGTACCTCGCCCCACTCCCCTCCCCGCGTACATTATGGTTGATCGTCTAGGCTGCTTCGTTGTATTACTACTCGTAATATTATAATATACATGTGGGGAGATCAATAAATTCCTTTATTGGTGTGGATTCGAGCACTCATTGATGTGTCGACGTCGTCATCTTTCGATATGTCTACACAAGAAATATGTACCTACACTAGTATAATCACTACATAGTATAAAACAAAGTCGCTTCCGCTGTCAGTTGATTCAAGATGAAGGTTTAGGTATATGTATAGTTTATCCTGGAATTCCTGAAACCGCGTGGGACAGTTTTATTATAATGTGTGTCAGGTTAACATTGTAATTATATTATAGTTTTTAACGTACCTAATATCTTTCCAACCGAATTGAAAGTCAATATAGGTAGGTATCTACATGTTTAATAAAAATATAGACAAATAATACTTTCTTTCTCTAAATAAGAAATAAGATGTTTTGTGTACTTACATAAAATAAATAAATAAGATGTTACCGAGTAGTCGGAAACTAGATAAAATGTCATCAAATTTTTTTATGAAGAAAAACATCCAAAACAGGGCCCTTATTCACTATGACCATAACATAACATAACACGCGACGTTAAGATAACGCGCCACAAAAATTGCTTTTCCCTCATGCTCAAACACGCTCCCACACGTTGTAGCAAAAATATTGTTACAACGTGTGTTATGGCACACAGAATATTAATTTCTAATATTTTGGCATCTTGAGCGTTTGGGATTGTGTTTTTGGGACGCGCGTTATGGGCAAGGAATGTTGTGGGTCATAGTGAATAAAGGCCCTGTACGACTATTTTATTTTTTCAGCTCTTTTCACAACGTCCAAGAAGGGAAAAGAGATGATCACTATCGGCGGGTACAGATTCTTTTGTTTCCGCAAACGCTGTGGGAAATCCAGATGGTTTTGCAGTACTCACCGACCGAAGGGGTGCCCAGCGAAACTGTTGCTCGACTCCTCTGATGTTATTATTGAATTAAACAATGATCATAATCACTATTAAATTTGTATTATTGTACCATAATTATAATCTTCCAATTTATACCCTGAATTTGTCGTGTTCAATGTGTAAACTAATCTTTGCGTTAAAACTGTGGGACTCCAATATTACTTATTTTTTGATTACGTAAAAAAAAGAAAAAATACGTGTCCAATATTTTTTATTAATCTACAAGACGGACTAAAAAAATTAATTAGTCAAATAGCCTATTGTCGTACTCACTCATTATATAAGCTGTGCCCGAGGATTTCAACCACGTGAAACGCTTTTATATAACAACTTTATTCCTGACATTTAATTTAAAATAATGTATAGAAACAAAGCCTATATGTTGCTCCAGGCTAAGCTTAATCTACCTGCGAAAACCGCATGACAGTCCGTTCAGTAGATTCGATATTAAAGAGTAAACTTCAAGAACAACATAGTTAATGCTTTTGTAACGTGGTGCTAACGCCCATGGAGGTAGTACGTTCTTTTTTTCATCTAAATTCAAAATTTATTTTTCTTGGGCGTCGGCGTTATTTTTTGTCTTTTTCGGATTCTTTCACGCTGCTTAAAGCAACTCAGCTGTGATTCTATTCTCTATAATATCAATTGAATACATATTTAATCATAAATACTTATTATAATACTTGAATTGAACATCAATAAATTATAAAACGAAGCTGTACACTAAACAGTTTCCTCCCTTGGATTTCTCTTCGATCTTCAATCTCTACTTGAAACATACTTACTTCAAAACTGTGATCTGTTGTTGCTGTGCTTTTCTTCCTGTTCTTCGTATCCTGGGCGACGCTACTGCAGCTTGGGACTTTACCACGGATCGCGAAGGCCAGTGATTATTTTGTATACTTACAAAATATTATATTTAAACTTACTCTTAACGGGAGTTTCCAACGGTCGTGTGTTGAATTTAGCGAAATCTAATTATTATGCTTGCTTGTGTTCTGGCGGCTCCTCGAGTAGGACCTAGGACCGTATTTTGGAATGGTTCGAATTACTTTTCGCTGCACACGGAATCGCAAGATTCGCATACGAATGATTAGAAAATGTATGAGCATTCGCTGATGCAAAATTTTGCGATTCCGTGTGTGAAAGTGATTCGATGTATGCGATGCAGGTGTTGCACACAGGGGCTGCTTGGTTCTGTGCAGACGCTTTAAATGTCAAAAAAGTATTATAAATCAGACATCAATTCTAATGAATTAACACCTAAATGATTTTTTACTTTTAGCTTTTTTTAGTACGTCTAACAAGGGCCACCGATTGATATGTATTGGACCGTATCGATTCTATTGCTTCAAGAACTACGGTATGAGGGCAAGATGGGCTTGCAGTACACATAGAGTAAAAGGCTGTAAGGCGGTATTGCACACAGCCTTTGATGAAATTTATAAAATATACAATGTTCATAACCACTAAACATATAAAAGTGCTTTAAGTGTAGTTTGGAGAACTTTTTTCCCTTTCATTACCGTAGAAATAAATACGTTTAATAAAAGTTGAAATTGGAATTTGAATCCGAGAACATTCGCAATTTGATTCTTTTACCGAGCTGCGCGCTGTGTGTACTTATATTTAATAAAAATAAAGAAAGTAAGTAGTTTTAGTTTTTATTTCTCTAAATGAGAAACAAAATATCCGTAGTCGATAACTAACTATTGTACCTATCTATCAAATATATTAATGAAGAAAAACATTGAATTATTATTATTATTATTATTATTATTATTATTATTATTATTCAAAAAATTCAAAATTCAAAATTCAAAAGCTCTTTATTACTTAGGATTGGTTACAATCACTTGTAATCGTCAGCAGGTTCTTAAAACTATAAATTACCGCCAGTTCGGAATACGTCCTCTGCTGAGAAGAACTGACAAGAAACTCAGCAGCGCTGTCTTTTAATGATCATACTTATAAACTAGGAAAACAAAAAATAGGAATTGCATAGAGCAATTCATTCCCAAACGTCTGTATCATTTAAATAGTCTACTACACTATAATATGCTTTATCGCATAATCTGTGTTTAATAAGTTTCTTGAATTTATTAATTGACAAATTAATTACATCGATTGGGAGTTTGTTGTAAAAGTGTATACATTGTCCTTTAAATGACTTAGAAATTTTATGGAGCCTAGTCTTAGGCACAGCGAGTTTATCTTTATTTCTCAAGTTAAGATTATGTAAATCACTGTTTTTCTTAAAGTTGCCTAAATTTTTGTGAACATATAATAAATTCTCGTATATATACTGAGAATGTACAGTCATTATTTTAAACTCGCTGAATTTAGTTCTCAGTGAATCCCGAGGGCCCAACTTATAGATTGCGCGAATGGCTCGTTTCTGCAACACGAATACAGAATCGATATCCGCGGCACTACCCCACAGCAGTATGCCGTATGACATAATGCTGTGGAAGTAACTAAAATAAACTAAACGCGCGGTATTAATATCAGTAAGTTGACGGATTTTCTTAACAGCATAAGCCGCCGAGCTTAATCTACCTGATAACTTTTTAATATGTGGGCCCCATTGTAATTTTGCATCTAATGTTATACCTAGAAAGACAGTTTCATCGACCATTTCCAAATCCTCATTATTAATCAGTAATCTGGTTTTTACTTGTTTAACATTTTTGGTCACAAATCTTATACATTTGGTTTTATCACGGTTTAGTAATAAGTTATTAGCATTAAACCAGTGTAATATTTTAGAGAGAGCATTGTTCACATCGTCTACAGCCGATTGCTGTCTATTAACCTTAAACACTAAAGATGTATCATCTGCAAACAATACTATCTCATGGTTGTCCCTCACTAGATAAGGTAAGTCATTTATATAAACAAGGAACAGGAATGGTCCCAATATAGATCCTTGGGGTACTCCCATTACCACGGCAGAACCATGTGATCGTTTTCCGTTGACATCAACCCTTTGGATCCTATCACTATCACTCAAGTACGATTATTATTATTATTATTATTATTATTATTATTATTATTATTATTATTATTATTATTATTATTATTATTATTATTATTATTATTATTATTATTATTATTATAAATAACATTATTTTATTTTTTCAGCTGTTTTCACAAAGTCCCTGAGGGGAAATGATGTGATCACTATCGGCGGGTACAGATTCTTTTGCTTCCGCAAATGCCGCGGCAATACGAGATGGTCGTGCAGCACTCACCGACCGAAAGGGTGCAAAGCGACACTGTTGCTCGACCCCTCCGATGTCATTGTTCAATTAAACAACAATCATAATCACTATTAAACTTGTATTATTGTACCACATAATCTTCCTTTTCACTCCTTGAAGTCGTCTTCAATGTGAATGAACTAACTAGACCCATCCGGATTCGGATCATCCATCGATCCGATCGATCGTCCATCATTCGGATGCCAATAAGGAATAACATGTTAACCCACAAAAGTTATTGATACAGAACGTTTTTTAATGATGTGCTTACCTTATTACATTGTATAAATATCAAACAAAAATATGTTGATCATAAAAAAATGTTGACACAAAATGGTGCTATAATTTTAAACACGATTTGCTGAAAATTTCTCCAGTGTGGGCTAACACACTATTGCTTATCTATATCCATCTGTCATTGTGCCATCGACTTGGATACTTTAGGAACGTTGACACCGCTGCGCTGCTCCATCTAGAGATTTGCTGTTGTCCATGGTACCCATAGCAGAAGCTGTGGTTAGTTTGGGACCAAGTGACAATGTGTGATATTGTCCAAGCATTATGATTATTTAAAAAAATTTACATAACAAGTTATTGGACAAAAGTTAGACAGTACTCTCTCGTTTCCAATTGTCGTGTGTTGAATTTAGCAAATTTAAATCTAATTATTATGCGTGCTTGTGCTCTCGCGGCTGGCCCCTGCGTGCGATGCAGGTATTGCACACAGGAATGGTTTGGTTCTGTGCACACGCCTTAATTAAAAAAAAAAAAAAATATTACTGATAGTTTTGGTCATACAATTTGAGCGTTTGATAGAATCGGCAATTCTAGTGTGTTATCTTCTACTCAGTTACTATAAAATATACATTATTCTAAATTATTATTTATATTATAAATATATAACATATAAATAGGTACTAATAAGGTTAAAATAAGACATTCATTCTCATAAATTAATAAATTAATTTCACTTACTTATAGCTTTTTTTAGTACGTCTAAAAAGGGCAACCGATTGATATGTATTGGACGGTATCGATTCTTTTGCTTCAAGAACTACGGCTTTAAGTCAAGATGGGCTTGCAGTACACATAGAGCAAAAGGCTGTAAGGCGGTATTATACACAGCTGGTTGTGAAATTTATAATATAAACAATGTCCATAATCACTAAACGTCATATAATCGTGAAATATTAAATTTGGTTTCGAGAACTTTTTTTACTTTCCTTACCACAGACATAAAATAAATAAAACTTGAAATTGAAGTTTGAATCCGAGAATTTATACCTACGCATTTATTATAATTACCTGATTCTTTTACCGTATTTTTACCTTATTCTTTTTCTTTTTGTGTCGCTTTTGAACTATGTACTTACGTCTGTTCGAATCCGAGAAAATCTTAAAAACTTATGTTTCATCGTATTTGGATGTTGTTATTTTTTTGTCTGCAAAATTAACGTAAAAAACGTCCTTAAAATATAAAGAAAGACAATTAGTTATTTATTTTATGCCATTATTAATTATTTGACTGTATCTAAAGTTGCCTATTTACTTAATTATTATTATACATTATTATAATTGTTTTAATTTAGAAAACAAAATAACAAATAAATTTATATTTTCAGTCGTTTTTTGTACATCAAAAAGGGGTAAACGATTGATATGTATTGGAAAGTACAGGTTTTACTGCTTTAAAGACTATGGCTGTAAGTCTAGATGGGCTTGCAGTACTCATGCAAATAAAGGGTGTAAAGCGGCACTGTACACAATCGAAGATGAAATTGTCAAAATGAAGAATATTCATAATCATTAATATACAATATTTTATAGACTAAGCTAATTTAAACACTGTAATAGTTAACAAAACCAGTATGTTAATGAATGTACATACATTATAATATTATATGTATTTAAGAATATCAAAAGCTTAATCAATAAACTTCGAATCAAATTTTCCGTCAGACTGGCGGACTTGGTGGAATTTTGATTTATATACTCTGTCATTAAGCCCATTATCATTTCTGGTTTGGCTGTTAATTGTAGGTAATACTCTATTTACTGTAGTGGACTTGGCAAAACATCATCTTCCAATGTTTAACTTGCACTTTGTGTCTGTTTGTTTTAAATTGTAGTTAGCAATAAACGAGAATGCGCTTGCCGATAAACTGTTTTACAGTTTGGCAGATAGTAGTATTTAGTAAATATGATGTATTATCTTTAATAATTAAAAAAAAAATACAAAAAATATAAATTTATACACGTACCTAATTGATGAAACCTTTTTGTAAAAATCCTAATTTTTCCAAACATTTAGGCAAATACGTAGGCACGTATGCCAGTCTAGGAATAAATGAGGTGATGTGATATGTATTCACAATGGAAACTGAAATTTCTTTGTTTTCTTCTTATGAACTTTCGCATACAATACATGTGGTCTAGTAAAAACTAAATGTAAAAATAAAATTATTCTGGTTTACGCATTAGAAGAAAGTCTTTTTTTTAATAAGTTCTAGATAGATGGCCCACAGTAATTTTATCTATACTAATATTATAAAGTTTATGAGTTTTTGAGGTTGTAGGCGGTAATTTCTGGATCTACTGAACCGATTTTGAAAATTCTTTCACCAATACAATGCTACAGTGTTTCTAAGTGTCATAAGGCACTCCTTATCCCGGAATTCCCGCGGGAAATCCAAAATTACCGCGGGTGAAACCGATGGGGAATAGCTAGTAATACATAATTCTAAGTTATATATATAAACTATGTTATTGAATCAGAATAATAAATTAATCCCTTCCTTGTAGCCACATTTAGAACTTCTCAAAAGGGCAAGCGATTGATATGCATCGGACAATACAGATTCTGTCGCGTCAGAAGCACTGGCTATAAGTCTAGATGGGTTTGCAGTACTCATGTAAACAAAGGGTGTAAAGCGGCACTGTACACAGTCGAAGATGAAATTATCAAAATAAATAATATTCATAATCATTAACATAATTATTTTATAGACTAAGCTAATTTAAACACTTTAGGTAATAGTTAACAAAATTAGTTTGTCAGCTTACATAATATAGTATTATATTCAAGAATATTTAAAGCTTAAGCAATAAACTCCGAATCAACTGACTAAACATGAGTTAATGCATGATAATAGAAATTTCGACACGCACCTAATTCGTAAAACTTTTTTGTGAAAATCCTAATTTTTCCTCACATTTGCCATACGTGTGCCAGTCTCAGGATAAATTGGATGATGTGATATTTGTTCATAATGGAAACTAAAACTTTCTGTTCTTCTTATGGAATTTCGCATACAACACAATTTTAGTCAAGTAAAATAAAATTAATGTAAAAACAAAGTTATTCTTGTTTACGAATTAAAACAAAGTTCTTGTTTTTAAAAACTCTATCCCTACAGTAATTTTATCTATACTAATATTGTAAAGAGGTAAAGTTTGTGAGTTTTTGAGGTTGTAGAGGGTAATCTCTAGATCCACTGAACCGATTTTGAAAATTCTTTTACCAATAAAATACAGTGTTTCTGAGTGCCATAGGGTATTCCTTATCCCGGAATTCCCGCGGAAACTCCACAAAATCACCACGAGTGAAACCATGGGGGAACAGCTAGTAATACATAATTCTAAGATACATAAACTTTTATATTATGTTATATTCATTATTAACTGAAAATTAATTAATCCCTTCCTTGTAGCCAAATTTAGAACTTCTCAAAAGGGCAAGCGATTGATATGCATCGGACAATACAGATTCTACCGCTTCAGAAGCACTGGCTATAAGTCTAGATGGGCTTGCAGCACTCATATAAACAAAGGGTGTAAAGCGGCACTGTACACAGTCGAAGATGAAATTATCAAAATAAATAATATTCATAATCATTAACATAATTATTTTATAGATCAAACTAATTTAAACGATGTAATAAGTAAAAAAATCAGTTTGTTAATTTACATATTAGATAAGTTAATAATTTTTTTTTAATCGGATACTTTCTCTATAGTAATTTTACATAGTTCTAAGATACACTTTCGTGCTTTTAAATAACATGTGACTATTATAAATATTATTTTTCTAGCGGTTTTCAGTACATCTATCAGGGGCAATCAATTAATACTTATTGGAGAGTATAGATTCTATTGTTTCAGAAACAATGGCTGTAAGTCTAGATGGGCTTGCAGTACGCATAAACGCAAAGGCTGTAAAGCGGCCCTATATACTATTGATAATTTTATTGTAAAAATCAACAATGTCCATAACCACTATTAAAAGTTTAACGCAGCTAAATTAAAACTCTACAGTGGTTCAAATGGTTCTAATTAGAACATTATCTATTCTTTATAAAACTTAAAAGCCCATTAAACATAATGTACCGACTTAATAAAAATTACAGTTTTATTATTGTCTATTATTTTATTTTTCTAAATAAAAAATAATATGTGGACAGTCGAAAACTACATCCGGTTATAACATCGAAACCAGTGAAATTATAAAATCAAAAATTGTAACAAAATTGTAAATTTTTTCCAGTCATTTTCACAAAATCCAAGAAGGGAAATAGGTTGATCCAAATCGGCGCGTACCGATTCTTTATCCACCGCATCAAGAGTGGCAAAGTTAGATGGGCTTGCAGTACTCATCAACCGAGAGGCTGCAAAGCGTCATTGTTCACCATCTCTGATGAAATCATTAAAATAAACAATGTTCACAATCACTAACTATAAAATTCTATCGTATAATCTTCCTTTCTGAAACCAAAAGTCGTGTTCGAATTCAAACTTACCTCACTGCGGTTTGTAATCCAATGCTAATTAGAATGCAGCGTTCACAATATGCATGCAGTACGCGGTATAAGGATAAACGCTCACTGGCTAATTTAGTTACTTAGAAACTTTGGAAAAACGTCAGTTTGTTTACCTTTAATCGTTTGCTGCTCAGACGCTGCCGATTCTATTTATCCCGTCTTCTACCTTCGAGATTTAATCCTTGACCGTGCTACGCGCTAACCATATTATCGCACAAGTTTTAGAGTAGAAAGAGAAAGCATTCATGCCGTCTCTTTCACTCTGATCAAGGATTAAATCTCTTCGTCCAAGAATGAGTTGCTCAGAGTCGGCCGGCGTACCTACAGAACGCCGCTCCTAATGTGAAATGGAATAATAAATTAATCCCTCCCTTTTTAGTCACATTTAGCACTTCTCAAAAGGGCAGACAAATTATATGCATCGGAGAATACAGATTCTATCGCTTCAGAACCAATGGCTGTAAGTCTAGATGGGCTTGTAGTACTCACAAAAAAAAAGGTTGTAAAGCGGCCCTGCACTTAATCGAAGATAAAATTGTCAAAATAAATAATGTTCATAATAATCATTATTAAATATCAAAATGTAAGATGATCGTTAAAATTGAGTTTAATTAACATTATCACAGTACAAAATAAAGTCCTCCGCCGCGTCTGTCTGTCTGTCTGTTCGGGATAAAGTTTGAAACGTCTAAACGGATTTTCATGCGGTTTTCACCAATAGATAGAGTAATTCAAGGATATAGTCTATCGTAGAATTCCCGCGGGAACTCCGAAATTACCGAAACCGCGGGGGACAACTAGTTTTAAAATAAAAAATAAATTTTAATAACATACCCTAAAGATAATTTTGTTTACGAAATTTATGCGAGGGTTTAAATGTTTCTAATGATATAATTACTTATCTGTTATATTATTTAATAAAAATAAAAGCCCATTAAACATTTTTAATTAAAAATTGGATTTATTATTATGATTTCAACAGTCGAAAACTTCGATCGGTTTAAAACATAGAAACCAGTATAATTATAAAATCATAAATTGACACATTTTCTTTTCTCCAGTCACTTTCACAATGTCCAAGAGAGGAAAGCGTTTGATAAATATCGGCACGTACCGATTCTTTAGACACCACATCAACGGTGCCAAAACTAGATGGGCTTGCAGTACTCATCAAACGAAGGGCTGCAGAGCTTCACTCTTGACCATCTCTGATGAAATTGTTCATATAAAAAATATTCACAATCACTATTAAATTGTACCATAGGTATATCATTATAACGCTGCAGAATGTTTTATTTAATAAATAAATATGCATTACTTTTCAGTTCTTATTTTTGACCTTTTTTCACTATTCGCTAACCATTTGACCACAGCAACTGATAGTAAGTGAAAGTGTGTTCGTAGGTTGTGAAGTGAACGCCTAGCCTGCTATAATAATAATAATCTACTTCACAACACACAGATCTACTTGATCCCACACTAAGCTTGTGTCGTGGGAACCTAGCAAATGTGGTATATACTACATATTATTACATATATATATAGGTATAGTATTATAGATATATTCCTTCTCACGCCCAGAATGGAACCCTGTGTTCATCAGACGACGTCCACCCCCACCGGGAATCGAATTCCGAACCTCTTGATTAGCGGTAAGCATGGTGACCTACTGCGCCACTCGGGGAATGGGAACTGGCTTTCCAGTGAGGCTGCCGGATCACACCGTTAGGTGCTCGGCGACAGACTTCCAACTTGAAGGTAGTAGCTAGTCTTAACACTTGTTTTTAATTTTTTTATGACTTTAAGGAAATATTAAAAATTACGACTCTACTCATAATAAAATACTGACTAGAGCAGAAAGAAACAACGTCGAAATGGGTCCAGTTTGAGACGCCCGCGCTTCTAGTGTTAAAATAAGCATATTATGTACTTGCTCGTTCGTCCGCCTCAAATCTCAATAATAAAATAACTACTTTCACTACAATCTTTTGTCAAAATTACTTAGGAACTTTCCTTGTGTATATCTATGTACTACTGTCTGTTTATATTAACCGTGTTGTGTTTTAGACTTTTATTTGACATTGTGTTTTTGCGGTTCCAGTTTCGATAACAGTATCACAAAAAGGCAAGCCGATTATGTGGGTTGGAAACTATAAATATTATATGACATATGAGAAAGCTAACAGAAAGTCCTGGGAATGTTGTATGCGCAGAAAGTTTGGCTGCAAAGCTGGTTTTCTGTCAATTGACGGCAATATTTTCAATAAGAATAACGATCACAATCACGAAAATAAATAAAATAAAGTCAATTAGTCAATGTATTTTTAAAGCTGTTTCAAAATGACATTGTTCATGACCGTTTATAATAAAATATTATATTATTTTTTATTCCTTCCTTTTAGGATATTTGAATTTAAATAATTTAGTTCTTAATTATTTCTATACTTACTTTTTTTTTAATAACTAAATAAGTACCTACGCACTTGTATTATGCCTGATGCAAATAAATTATTTTTATTTAAAAATCACTTTTGTTGACAAGTTTTGTTTAAATTTCTCACAGGTCTTTTTTTCTACACCATCATCAGAAAGAATGATGAGAAACGAACACAATCATTTACCCAAGCCTTTTTGATCATGTTTGTTGGATAGGCCAAAATAAGTCTGGACAACGAAAAGCATATGGTCGGATCTCAACATCCGACCAAACTATTTTTAACAGTCAGATACTAAATATATTTTTTTATATTTTAGTTACTGTTAAAAAGTAGTTTTGGTCTTTAACACTAAAACTACTATTATTATTAATATCTATTGCGGAGTTATTCGTCAAACCGCAAGTAGGTATCAAACTCGCGTGTGCGCGCGAGTTGGCACCTTCCGTTTTTACCTACTTTTTTTGTCGTCAACTCTCTTGTTCATTTAAAGTACAGTCAGATAAAGCTTGAAACTAAAAACTATTTTCTTTTTAATCCGCGCTGGCCGCTGACTGATTCAGATAAGACAGATACTATTAAAGCAGATGCTTTGATTTCGGGACAGCGATAATATGATAAAGCCAATATTTGAGGTGCGGAGTCAGGCGAGGGAGGGCAACACACATGATACCCAAGTATGCTATCTCTTTCTGCCCGCGCGCAAATCGTGGCTGTCATAGATAATAGTGCTGTCCTTCTAATTCATGTTGCAAAAACCGAAACGTCATTGTTTTGGTGACGTTAGTGTGCTAAGCTGCCGTGTACCATGTGCATTCCATATTAATATGAGAGTATAGTATTTATATCTATCTATCAGTAATATTATATTATTTAATAATGCGTGATTACAATGTATAAATACTAAAATGTGGCAGATTTTATTGATTTTTATTGATTGTGAAGGTAAGTTTATAATAATTAAATTTTTTTGCTTAGTTAAAATCGGCGTATTATTTATTACCATATTTAATAATAAGATTAATTTCCTTAAAAAATAAATACCACGTGACATTACCAACCATTTAGATATCATCGGTCAAAGAAACAGATACCTAACTAATAATTATTTTTAGGAAGTTCATCGCTAGCAGGTCCATCAACTGGACATGAAATAATTACATCCCAGCGAGGAAAGTCGGTACTTCTTCGTGCAGGGTATAAATACAACGAAGAGCGGAAAAATAAAAAAGGTGCCACTATTTGGAGGTGTTCGAAAAGAACTGTATGCAAAGCGAGACTAATTACTGAGAGTAATAACTGCATCAAACGAGATGACAGGCACAACTGTGTGCCCGATTTTGTGTCAAATGAATTGGAGATTAATTTTCACAAGTGCATTAAACAAGTGAAAAGTGACTGTACTATTTCTATACCATATGCGTTTCGACAAACTGTTTCAACGTTAAAAGATAAAGGAATCGACCTCATAAAACAATTACCTAAATTTAAAAATGTTAAAAACAAGTTTTATCGAAAACGCAATAAGTCATTAGGTGCAAAAAAGCTATGATTTAAATCACTAAGGGAAGTTACTGTACCCGAAAGATTTTCAAATTTTTTACTGTGTGATTATCATACAAACAATATAATTTTAGTGTTCGCTTTTTATAGAGATTAGACAGTTTAACATATTATGTGACAAACCGAATTCTTGAGTCATTGTGATTTTGTTTATTATTTGGTAAATAATATTATTGTTAAGTTTATTTGTATTATACATAAAATATCCATCTCGAAAACGATAAGTATTATGTTTTATTTTAAAGTCAAGTCGTATAAGATTATTGGATACCTGCCTTAATAATACTCGTATGTATATTATTTTTTTTAAATGACTCTTAACTAGCTGACTCTACACATTTTCACGGTCGAGCGAGTTGACGACAAAAAAAGTAGGTAAAAAAAGTACTTACTCGCGCACACACGCGAGTTTGACACGTGCGAGTTGAAGAATAACTACTACTGCTGTTTTCAACATGTTTCGGACTCTACCCCTTTATCAGCGTTGAGTTCACATGTTGGGCAGTTTCTGGTGGATGAACCGTGAGTAAGCCGCACTCAGACCAAATAAAAACTAAAGACGGAATGCGTAGAACAAACAAGTAAAGCCAGGAAAAAGACACCATCGCCGTGCACGTACACAGAAACACGCACACACTTGCAAGAAAAAGACACCATAAATCCTAAGTAAACATTGCAAATCCATACTTTCCGTATCACCACTTCGTTGTTCGAGACGTTCCGTCTTTAGTTTTTGTTTGGTCTGAGAAGCCGCAGTAGATATTAATGTTAAATAAGATGTCTCACGAAACACTTAAATTTAACTGCTTTTCCTTACTGTTTGTTTTTTTCGGCATAGGTAGTTAGAATAGAAAATAGCGCCAGAATAGTTATTTGTGCAACAAGAGAGCAAAGTCATTTTTTGCTGCGAGTGCTGATTTTGAATCCTGAGCAAGCGAAGGATTCAACGATTGAATCACGAGCGTAGCGAGTGATTCTAAGTTGAATCCTGAGTGTGGCGAGGGATTCAAAGGCACGAGATGCAAAAAACTTTGCTCTCGTATAACACACATAACTTTTCACTTCAGCAGCGAGAACACTTTAGGAGATATAATACAGTGGGTGGCCAAATTATTAGGGACAGTGCTCATATTTTGTCATTTCTAGTTTAATGTTACAATATAAGCAAAAAAGCGGTTTTCTAATGGTTATTATAGTTTATAGTGCTAGTAGTATCATTATCAATGTTTTTGATTATCGACAATACTGGAAACGTGTGTCATTTATAAACTTTTTGCCGTTTCTTCTAATTTGAATAAATTTCGTCAAAAATAGTTGTTTGCGGGATTTGGTGGGATTGTATTTTTTTTATTTTACCTTAATATTATCGAAAGTTTTTGTATCTAAAACAATTAAAAAGTAAGTAATGCTTGTTAATACAATACTTTTGCTAAGTTTTATCTGTTAATTTAATTTTTGTTAACGGTTCGACGTGATAATCTCAAATTTACTCCTTTTTGGTTATGGGAAAGCCTTCAGACACTTCTCAAAAAGAATGTAGAGAAATTCAAACGTTGTTATTGCACTTCGCACATTCCCAGAGAGATATAGCAACTATTGCAGGGGTTTCAAAGTCTGTCGTCAAGAGAATTAAAGTTTAAATGGATGAAAAAACCTCTAGAAGCAGATCGTATAGGAAAATGTGGTAGAAAAAAGATTTCCACTCTTCGGAAAATCGGACACATCTGCCTCGAAAATCGCAAAAAGAGTATTGTAAATCTTACCACGATGATGAACAAAGAAGGTATCAAAGTTTCGTAAAGGACAGTTCGGATACAGCTAGCCGAAGAGAATCGTTGGTCTACAACAAAACCACGTCACACCAAGACTGACAAAAAAACGACACAGTGGGCCAGACAACACCAAAATATGACTGTTGCAGACTGGAGTCGAGTAAGTACAACTTTATTTAATGGTGCGTTGCGTGATTAGGTATGAGTGTTGCAGACTAGAGTCGAGTAAGTAAAACACATAAACAATTTCCGGTGTTAATTATAATATTTTACAGATATGCTTTTCCGACGTGTCAAAATTCCGAATTTTGGTCGATAAGAGTTCGTTCGTCAGGCGACGCCCTAAAGAACAATTCCATCCAAATTGTTTTGTGGAGAGGGGAAAACATCCAGCTATTATCATAGTGTGGTTGGTCACATCAACTGAAAGCATGGGAAGCTTATACATCGTAGAAGGAACGACGAAACAAGACCAGTACAAGCGAGTACTGGAAACTCAGCTGCTACTGCAGGTCATCGACTGATTCCCTGATAATGAATAATACATTTTTAATACAGTTGCTCAAAAAGTGGCGTATTGCAGGGACGTTTAGCGTTCGGGATGTGGGCTATTACATACTCGAGCTTTTTGTTTGCCTTTCCCGAACTCGTGCGTTCTCTTTGCCAACTGTCAAATGGCGACACGACTTTGACACACTTTTTTGCATTGCGAAACGTACGTTTCGCATTACTAATACGACTAGCGCCATCTCTTGATCAAAGTTGGAACTTAGTTGAGTTTGTTGTGTTTTTGATATTTTATTAAATTTCTTCATTTTTTTCGCAACTGTATTAAAAATAGTTGTTCAGTACACGTGCGGAACCGTCATTGCAACTAGTTCCGACTGTCAACCCTCACCTTCGGCTGCGCCTCGGCTCGGGTAGACATATGTCGGAACTCTTTGCAATGACAGGCTTTCCGCACTTATAATGAAATATACTATTTTATGCATGATTCGACACCGTGCCACAAAACCAGGAGTGTTACTGCATTCTTGATTGAAAAAACATTGCCGTTTTGCCTTGGCCAGGGAATTCACCAGACATGAATCCCGTAGAAAACATGTGGGAACTCACTAAACGGGCCATTGCAAAAGAAGTGATCAACAAGCCCCAGTTGATTGAAACTCTCAACAAACAGTGGCAACAGAACTCTGAACTGCAAGAAAATACTAAAACATGTATAAAGAGCATGCCTGCAGGTATAGAAGCTCTTATTGTAGCAAAGGGTGGCATCACAAAATACTGATTAAAATTTTACGAAATTTTTGTTTTACCACTATTACTTATATTTTAAAGAATAAATCGTTTTATCTATAATTTTTGTTGTTTTTATGATCCTAACAAAATATAAATACAAACAAAATTGTCAAAAAACATCTACGACCAATCATTTCTTCGAGTTATTAAGTTAAATTAGAAAATGCAAAAATCCGAGTACTGTCCCTAATAATATGGCCACCGATGGTATATTACGTAACATTATTGAAACTAGAAATAAATATTTACAGGTTAAATATCAGTTTTATTTGCAGTAAATACTTATTTTCGTTTAAATACAACAATAAGTTGAAAATTCAATAAATTATATTAAAAGACAAATAATTATCTTTTTGCAAAATTTCTTTAGTAGGTACAAATTTCCGAACGTGTTTGTCTTTGAGGTTGAATTCATAATTGGAACTTCGAAAGGGCTGGTCTTTGTCTCTCTCTCTCTTTCTAATGGCGGGAAAGAGATAGAGTGTTTTAAATGTTTCGAATTGTATGAAATGTATGATTAACCCAAGGCTGAATAAGATATTCGCGGCTTTCTGAAAACAAAAATTAAAAAGTTACTTTGTCTCACTCAGTGAGCAAAATCGGATTTTGCTCACTGATTTCAGGTAGCAAAACCTACATGTTTGAGCTACTGAAGTGAAAAAAAAAACAAAAAATGAACTCTTTCCCCTTTATAGTTTTAGTTTAGATTTAGATACATCTGGGTGTATGCGATTGTCAGTAGAAGAATTTCAAAATATTTTGTTATCCATTTTAAGTTGATAAACCTAACTATGTAGAGGTATGTGGTGTTATACTATATATAAAATATTTAGACAGTAACATATAAAAAAAGAACAGTAAATTAATGTCACAAAAGTGTTTATCTACAATACTTAGGTTCTGTTGCACTGACTCGAGTGGATTCCAGCGCCAGCTGAAATTACCTCTGTACAATACATATAGACGGTAATATCACCTAATAAATTGCTGTGTTTTTTCCTTGTTTTCTAGTTAAATTTGTAACGTCGAGCAAATGGAAACGTTTGATAAAAATTGGCAGGTATACATTCTACAATTCAAAAGTGATCGGCGTTAAGACCACGTGGTCCTGCTCCACGCACTGGCCCCGAGGTTGTCGGGCGATAGTGGTGATGGTGAACGATGTCATTGTCAAAATAAAGAATGAACACAACCACTGAACGAAATTGAAATTAGAACAAGAGTTCAAAAGGAAAGAAAAAAAACAGTTATAAAAGACATGGCAATATCGGCCTAGATTCCTCAGCCTTTCCTGGATTGGATACACCGGCATATTTTTTTTTTTATAAATTTTGTACAGTACCTTACTCACACCTAGTTAACATACTTTTGAAGTAAATTTCTTTAGCTGCGACATTAGGGTCGTCGCTCACAGCACTGGCGCGGCGGCGTTGAAGCAGCGCGATCAGAGATAGAGTCGCGGCACAGGTGTGTCTTCGTAATAAAATGAATATGAGAGATGATGTAGATATGGGCGCGACTCTATATTTGGTGTTTGTCATTCAACATTGACTCTGTATTTGGTGTTTATCATTCAACATGTCGTATTAACGTGCAGATATACGACCAAGAGACGATGTGGATATGCGACTCTGTATTCTTTCTTTGTCATTCAACATGTCGCACAAGGATGAGAATGAGGACGATGAGAATGTGCTGATTGTGGTGCTCAATAAAAGGTTTTTTATTCATTCATTCATTCAAGAAGAGGATGCACGTCTGAGAGGTAGTGAGGAGACGCGACTCAGAGCACTCTTCTATAGATGGCGCGCTGCGTCAACGCCACTGCCGCTACGCTGCTTCAACTCTGCTGTGAGCGATAAGTTTCGGTCAGTATGACTTACTTTTTTTTAGTGTAATCGTAATATCCGTCACAGCGTCAAAGAATATTACTTCAACCACGCGTTAGATACGCACCCGTATATTTAAATCTAATTAGTTGTGTATATGTAGATATTATAAATAAATTATGCAATCAATGTTATTTAAATTTTGACGTATTGTAGCTTACAACTTTGAGATGTGTAAAAAAAAATATTTTTTTATAAGAAACACTTTTTTATTTTTCATCTAAAAATCTTTCCGAAACTTTTCGTTATCTTCTTAGGTATTTCATTCATCAAGAAAACTGTAAAAAGTTGCCGTTTTTGTAAATTTGTTCATGTGTTTGTTAGTTTAAAAGTTTCAAAGTATTTTCTATAACAGTATTCATCCTATTTGCCATTTATGGCTGTCGATTTATTTTTAAATCTTTGACATCAGTGTGGATTAAGTCTTTAACTCTACCCACTTAAGAGTATGATATACCTGAGTATTTAAATAAAGCCTTTATTTCCATTGCAACCTCACAACGAGTTCCAAATATGTCTGTAATGTAATCAATATATTCAACAAATATAAAAACCAGACCGTGTTCGTTGGATACTTGTGGTACTGGAAAATTCTGCCTGAAGAGATCCTGAAATTAACTTATTACAATATCGAAACGTCACAAAACTTGTATTTATAATCGGTGTTTTTCTACGTCTAGATTGATTCCCCTCGTGATTTCAGTATTCCCTCGGGAACCCATTGTATTTTAATTTTATATAACGCCGATACTAAAAACGATGTGAACTGTGTCCACAACAGAATCGAATGGTCGAGTTTCGATCCGTGCAAGCACCAACCACAGCGCATTTTCTGACCTTACTTTTATACAAAATACAGATCAAACGGTAAACGGACGAATTATATAGTAAAGTGACGACACAATACCTATATTGTATATGTAAATGTGTATATATAAAACCATCGATTTGGTGGCATTTTCTTGCTTCGAAGATTTATTTAAAAAAATATGATCTAATCTCTATTATTTTTAATAATATTAATTGCAAGTTCTGCTAATGGTTAGTTGCGATTGAAATATATTTATGTTATTTTCAGAGTATTTGGATGAAGTTCAGTACATCATTTCGAATAAAGGCAAAACACTGATCAAAGTGGGCAATTATACGTTTTATAAGGCGAGTTGCAAGCCTGGCAAACAGCGTTGGGCTTGCTCGACGCACCATCGGAAAAAGTGTAGCGCCAACTTGCATACAGTCGATGAACAAATAGTTTGCATCAACAATCATCATAACCACTGAAAGCTGGCCGAAGCGGCAGCGATGGACCGACGACGCAACGCCGTGAAGGTCCCTGGAAAGAGTTTGTCATAGGTCTCGCCTGTAGATCGCGCAATGCATTAACTAAACAGGGCTGTGTCTCTATTTCCAAACGAAAGAATTTTCTTCTTCTTAAGAGTATGAGCACTTTTATCCCGGAATTTCCGCGGGAACTCCGAAATTACCGCGGGTGAAACCGAGGGAAACAGCTAATATTATTTATCTAATAAATTGAAATGAGTAGGTAATTCTTGTATACATTATGTACTCGTATATTTCGGTGTTGGCACTAACGATATGAGTCAAATTGTGTATTAAGGTTACGCTTTTTAGGTTTACGGGTATGGGTGATGTTTCCTGAAAAACGGGTATAAACAATTTTTTTTTAAAAAAAAACCTCATCTGGTAACTATGAGTTACTTGCAATGCTCCTATTGAATGTTATTACGTTCAAAGTTTGATCATATAGGTTTCATCTTAGCTACTCAATAACAGATAAATGAATAGATGAAAAAAAAAAATCACACATTCACAACGAGCGAAGCTCGGTCGCTCACATATTTCAATTTAATATCTCTAATGATATGAGAATTGGGTTGAGTATCACTATCACGTACCCTAAATATAGATACAAAGACAGCTTGTATTATTCGCAAGATGGCAATATAAATAATAGTACGGGAGATACCGATGCTAATTCGGGAGCGACTCGAGCGTCGTTGGGACCTATTGGGTTTTGAAGATTAGGAGATATAAACAAAATAAGGTCATATGATATTTTTTCATTCACCGGTGGGTTTAGCTTCTACAGGCTTTCAAAAATGTAAAAAAAAATATTAAAATGGAAATACTCGAGCGCGTCAGATATTGTAGTTTAGATACTCCAAGGTGTCTCTGATATCGAAAATATATTCATCTGCCGATTTGCGTGGTGGGGGTGGCCATCCGGAAGTGGAGAAAATGAAAAAAAAAAACATTTACTCGAGCGCGTCAGATATTCAAAGGGGATGTTAAGTGAGCCCTAAAAATGCTCCCCTTCGAAAATCTGCCAATTTGGAGGTGACGCAAGGTAGTAGCGAATTTTTGAAAATGCAAAAAAAAATCTCAATTTTGAAATACTCGAGCGTGTCAGATTATTTTACAGAAGGTTCAGCTTGCACTCCAAGATATGTTGGCTTAAAATCTGACAATAATTTTGAGGGGTATTATTAATCTGACTGCTAGAAACAAAAATTATGATTTATTTTTAAGATTTTTTTTTCTTTCTGACGTAAGTTTAATAACTTTATGAGCTATTTCTTGTTCACAAAAAACACACTTTATATTTCTATGAAATATGTAAAAGCTCACAAAATATTATTCACAAAACTAACTTTAAAGCACAAACAAGCCAGAGCGTTTTACATATAATAACATGAACGCGTTGTTTTGTGATGAGCTTTATTATATAATATATATATATAATTACATTAAAGTGAAAGGTTATAGGTGAACCTATAGTTTGATGTAATACTTACCTTAACTTATTTTAATATGTATTTTAACCGACCAAAAAAAGTTATAATTTGACACGTTTAGCGCCGTGATATACTGTGATGACGTTATGGCGACGGAAAGTAGTGTGAGGACAGTGCGAGAGAGTGAGAGATAGAGAAAAAGTAAAAGGGAAAGAAAGACAGAGATATGAATAGGTACATGTTTCACTGCAGCTGCTCGTTCGATTCGAAGACGATTTTTGTTTCTTCGGCTTATGAAAATCGGCAGATTATATTTTTCCCGCTATCCTTGAGTTATTTACTTTAAAATAAAAAATAAATCAACTGCGCTCGAGAATGTCGAAGTTGCGTTTTTTTTTTGCAAGTTTGTGATCCTCTAACTCCCTTACGTCACGTTCAAATGGTCAGATTATTCATATACATACTTCTCACTATGTAATTAACCCACCATATCTTAATCTGACGCGCTCGAGTATTTCGAGTTATCGATTTTTTTTTACTAATCTGATCGGTTATTCTAGACGCACCCACCAGTGTAGAGGGCCTATATTTGGTGGAGGTACTCAACATGGTGCAAGGTACCCCCCTTATGTTCATCTGACGCGCTTTAGCTAATCCACAAATCCCCTCTTGGCGGTCCGTACTATAAGCAAAACTAGACGTCGTCGCCGGCCTTACTCAATTGACGTCACTGGATTTATGGACAGTTCCAAAGCAGCCCCCTTGTTTTTTTACAGTTTTATAGTAAATTGACATCGGTATTTTGTCCATTTCAATTTCCACTTTACAAACAGTATGTATTATCTAAATTTCAATGAATAAATTTCAAACCTAGGATCTAAAGGTCTCGTTCTACTAAAAATACTTGAGCTGATGAATACTTGACTGTTCAAGACCAGACTGTCTAAAATATTGGTATCTAAATATGACGAGAAAGTCAATTTACGTTATATTAAATATTGCATAATGTCGATGTTATTACGCTTTTAAAGTAGTTTAAGAAAATGCTAGTCTAAATTAATTAATTATGATATTAAATCTAATTGATCATAAATAAATAAACATAACCATTGATTTTTTGGTAGATTATAATATTATATTCAATTTATTTATAGTGTTACTTTATTTTTAGTGTAGTGTAGAAAGCCGCATGGTTTCCAGTTTCCACAACAGTTTGAATGTTAATATTATTAATATGCAATAAATAAATAAAATCTATCGAAATATTGTGTCATTTTAGAAATAAGAATTACTTATTCGATTTTTTTTTTCATGATGTTTTATGTTTTTTTAGTATTACGAAATGGTTTGTAATCCTTGACAAGTTTATTGACAAGTTTATAGAACCAAAGTGAGTGAAGAACTTTCGAGTCAGGCTTAAAAGACCGAGACTTAAAGGGTTAAAGGATCTAGATCCTTACTAATATTATAACGCCTGCTTTATATCACTAAAACCAGTGAGTTTAGATGCATGAAAACCTGTGTTGAAAAACTTTTTACTCGTTACGCTCGCTCGGTTCGTGCGACTCGACCAGCAGTATATACAAACCTAACCTTAAACCTAGAATGAAGTACGGCTGGTGTATTTCGAATTTTTGCTAAAAGTACATCTTTTATAGGGAACTTACATAATATATGACATTGTTGCTCAAATCATTGAACATTGACATTTAATTGATATGATCAGTTTTAGATGGCTATGCCATGAAATGGTTGCATTTCATGAAATGATCGGCCACATCATGAATTTATCAATTCTGAGATGTGGCAACGACATATTTACGTACTTGTAACTTAGCCAGAATTAGCCTAACAGACGTGTTCTTATTAGTCTTATTATGTAAAGATAAATCCTATAGTTATTTATAAACTTAAGTTACAAAGGTGTTTTCTCTAATTTCTTATTGTTTTCGGTTTTCAGTTATTTGGACTAAAAGTACACGCGGGCGTCCACTTTTAGTCGTCAACGGGTACACTTTTAGTCATCACAATGTGAATCGGATCACTACAAACTGGAAGTGTACGACCAGCAAAAAATGTCTCGCAAAGGTCACCACCATCTCTGAGACGAGAGAAATCATGAGTATCAACAACCAACACTCACATCCAGTACCACAGCATGTAATTCACGATGGCACGCTAATAAGATTATAATTCTGATTGTACACTTTTTACGTATGCTTACAATAAGTTTTTCTCCATGCCGTGTCCGTAAACACGGGAATAATAAATAATTTTTTGATTCTGTTAGCTTTTCTATGTTCTCTTTTTGTTATTATAATAATAATGATTAAATTAATTATGCAGTACAGATAGCTCATTTTCTATTTATACTATTAATAAACAACTCTGCCTGTGTGTGTCCTTTTCTCGCTTAACTACAGAAAAGGACATAGGTTACTTTTTAATCCCGAATTCTCGCGGGAACTGCGAAATTAAAGCGGGAAATCGCGAGGAACAGCTGTTATCTACCATAATTATGTATTTAGTATTTACAAAAAATAATATTTCTATAAGTATTCCATCAGCTGTCGGTCACCTATAGTACAAGCTCTGCTTAGTTTGAGACCAGATGGCGCTCTGTGATAATGTACAAGCGTTATTATTATCATAGAAACTAACATATTTTTGCAACTAACAGACTATAATATCTAAAGAATAAGAAAACCCTAAGCGAGGTCTATGTTGGTTATGTTCCAGAGTACCGATTCATTCAGTCACAGCGTGGAAAGCCCTTGATACAAATAGGCAAGTACAAGTTTTGCATGAAATCAATGCGTAACATGAAAACCACATGGAAATGCTCGACGCACAACTGCAAGGGATGTCAAGCGAAGATACATACATGTGAACAGGGAAATTCTATTCGAATATTAATGATTAGAAACGAGCACAATCATTGAATGTTTCATTTGAGTGAATACCGCCTGGATTTTGATGAGTAGGTAGAGGTAATCTAATCTAAAATGACGCGCCCCACTACTCAATAAGCAGTTTTATATATGCGATATCATGTATTGATAATATCTCTTTAATAGTGTGAGTGCAGAGGCACTATGCGGCAACTGAGGACGAATGGCAGGACCAGAGTTGCCTAGGCCTTCTCTTGCTGCCTCCCCGAAGGGTAGGGCAGAGGTGACTGCTTCGGGGCAGAGCCCCCTGCAGTTGTTTATCCGACGCTGTCCGCCAATACGGACAGGAATTGGGGGGCGGTCTAGAGACCGCGTGGATCGTTGGTGCTCTAGGCTCCGTCAGCCAAGCTACGTGGGCTGCGTTGGCTCGTCGTCGCGAGCGATAAGCTCGCGCGGGTATCGCTTCCCCTCGGGTGGACGGGCGTGGAGGGGGGGACCAGAGTTATATGAGTCATATCGATATTTTAATGGTTGTGCGTGTGCGTATGCCCGATGGAGGGGCGCGTCATTTTAGCTTAGATGGGCTCTAACTACAACAGATCGGTTAGTTTAGAGAATCTACACAAAAAAAAACAAACCACAGAAAGTATTGATACTTTCTGTATAAAGGTTTTATTACGATGCATGAAAAATGTGAAATAGACTATTTGACAAAAAAAAATTCAAAATTCTATTTAGTCCGTCAGTTAAATAATATTTTGCTTTTTCAAATTAATGAAAATATACTTGGGTAAAGCGCATTAAAGTTTAGGAATGGGAGCTCGTGACGTCATATGCAGTTAAAAACTGTACCTGCTTGTGACGTCATGCGATATTTCGACCCAACGTATCTCCGTTATTTTTTGCTTACGTAAAAAAAGAAAAAATACGTACCTTTTATTTTTTATTCCAACAAAAATAGTTTCGTTGTAATCGCGTACATCCACATTCACTAGACCATTAAAAAAAGTTAAAAGTTATGAAATAAAAACCAAGTAACCATTAATATTTTCAATAATCGGAAAAAAATTGCAAATTCAACAATTAAATAAATGTTTTTGAACGTACTTTACATATTTTTTCAAGGAACATAATGTTACTGTTCAAGGACCGCAAAGATCTCAAACTGACAGTCGAAATGATTTAATCATCTAAACGGTAAAGACGTGATTTGCAAACTAATTGGAAAAATTTGGTATAGTCAATGATGCACGCCAAGCACGTTCAAAAATATTTTCTCTCAGTAATACCTAATGTTAGCATTAATCACTACAAATCTGAGCACAAAGTAGGTACGTCTTTTCTGCTTAGAACCAAAACAGTGCAGAAATGTTAGAAATCTCATTAATGCACAGTTTTTCATTATTGCACTGTTTGTTTTTTTTTTCTTTTAGATATAAAAATTGACCACAGAGGTTTCATGTCTCCCATTAAGCTTAATATAAAATATATTGTATTAGATCGATGAATAAGATACAGGCTGAAAATTAAGTTCGGCTGAATAAATCCTGGTGAAAATAATTATTATCTATACCTACTAATATTATAAAGAGGTAAAGTTTGTGAGTTTGTGAATTGTGAGTTTGTGACGTCGCGTCGTAGGGGGTAATCTCTGGATCTACTGAACCGATTTTGAAACATTTAATAATTGTAGGTTTTAAATGTTTGTGGAGAAGATGAATTGAACTTCGTTTGATTACTTGAGATTTGATTTTGTGCGAATGTGAGTTTGTTTATTTCTCTTTCACGCGTTAACTACGCGGATGAAGTTGCGGGGAACAGATTGCAAAATACAAGTTTTATTATGACAACACAGATGCGTGATTGGAAAACTAGGTGGCGCTTCTCAACTCATAAAATGATATTGTGCAGTGATGAAACACACGTGCGATAATATGTACAATACAACCGTTTTACGTGTCACAGTTAGCATATAAAATGTTTAAGATCCTATTAATTTTTTTCTTTAACATTATTTCTCTGGGTGTCGAGTTAATTTAGTTTTTATTATTATTTTTAATCTTGCGACGTGCATGAAATATAATTCATGCACGTTGCATTAACCTTTAGAAGATAGCATATTATAGTAAGCTGCGATGTAAGTACATGTACCTATCTTGTTTTTATTGCATTATTGTCAGTTTGGTTAATCAATAAAAAGACATAACGAAAGAACAAAATCATTGATGACCGTGGTTTTAATACATGTTCCTTATGCAACGATAACTTGTGACTTATAGCTAAATTAGCTTAGATAATAAATTTCTTACTCGTTACGGTCGCTCGGCCTGCTACGCAGTACAAACCTAACCTTAAACCTAGAATGAAGTGCGGTGGGTGTGTTTCAAATTTTTATTTTACATCTTTTATAGACACCTTACATATTATGACATTGTTGCCCAAATCATCGAATGTTGAAATTTTAGCTGGCTATGTCATTAAATGGTTGCATATCATGAAAGGATCGGCCACATCATGAACTTATCGATTCCTAGATGTGGGCACGACATAGTTACCTACTTATGACTAATAAACGTGTTCTAATTATTCTGATTATGTAAAGATAAATCCAATAGTTATTTATGAACTTAAATGGCAAAGGTTTTTTCTCTAGTTTCTTATTGTTTTCGGTTTTCAGTTATTTGGACTAATAGTACACGCGGACGTCAACTTCTGGTCGTCAACGGGTACACTTTTTGTCGTCACAATGTGAATCTGACCACTACAAACTGGAAATGTACGAGCAGCAACAAATGTCCCGCAAGAGTCACCACCGTCACTGAGACGAGAGAAATCACGAGTCTTAACATACACCACTCACATCCAGTACCAAGGCATACAATTCGCGATGGCACGCTAATAAGATTATAATTCTGATTGTACACTTTTTACGTATGCTTACAATAAGTTTTTCTCCATGTCGTGTCCGTAAACACGGGAATAATAAATGTTTTTTTTTTTAATTATTTTAGCTTTTCTATGTTCTCTTTTGGTTTTTTAACCGACTATCGTTAATAATAATTATTATTAAATTAATTATGCAGTACAGATAGCTCCTTTTCTATTTATACTAATACTATTAATAAACGACTCTGTCTGTGTGTGTCCTTTTCTCGCCTTAACTACTCGACTAATCATTATGAAATTTAGCATTCACGTTTTCAGGGTTACAGAAAAGGACATAGGTTACTTTTTAATCCCGAATTCTCGCGGGAACTGCGAAATTAAAGCGGGAAACCGCGAGGAACAGCTGTTATCTACCATAAGTATGTCGGGCACCTATAGTACCTACAAGCTCTGTTTAGTTCGGGACCAGATGGCGCTCTGTGATAATGTCCAAGCATCATTATTACGAAAGAAGCTAACATATTTTTGTAACTAACAGACTAAAATATCTAAAGAATCGTGAAAACCTTTAGCGAGGTCTATGTTGGTTATGTTCCAGAGTACCGATTCATTCAGTCACAGCGTGGAAAGCCCTTGTTACAAATAGGCAAGTACAAGTTTTGCGTGAAATCAATGCGTAACTTCAAAACCATATGGAAATGCTCGACGCACAAGGTATGTAGAGCGAAGATACACACATGTGAAGAGGAAAATTCGACTCGAATATTGATGATTAAGAACGAGCACAATCATTGAATGTTTCATTTGAGTGAATACCGCCAGAATTTTGATGAGTAGGCAGGTACAACAGATCGGTTAGTTTGGACAATCTACAAAAAAAAACAAATCACTGAAAGTATTAATACTTTCTGTATAGAGGTTTTATTACGATGCATGTAAAGTGTGAAATTGTGTTTGCTTGTTTTTTGGAACTTTAGTTCCTTAACGGACGGTACGGATGGGGAAAACCATTTCATATCCCGTCACGGCGTCATAGAATGCGCGCTTATTGGTTAATGGTTTTTGGAACCATTATTATTATTACTTGCTTATTGGTTTGCGCCGGCTATCAAATTGCTACCATTTAATAGCATAGTAGGTATAGTAATTGATGTTTGTAATTAAGACTTAACCCTTAATTTATTTTAACTAATTTTTACAACTAGTTATTTTATATACAACGAGAATAATAAAATTAATTTGCTAAAGAAATATGTACCTATTGATAAACAATTTTTAAAATCTATCAGACTAAAAGCAACTGCACGTGTCTGAGCTGTCCAGACATGCCCAGTCGAAGCCTTGCTATGGCGAAGCCTTGCTATGAATCACACGTTGTTATTTATTTTAGATACAATGAAAACTGATAGGCGCGACTCACGTGAAATACTTATACTACAAATTATATACATAAATGGGGAACACCGCAAGTCAAGCTAAAATGCCGAAAATAAACCTCTATTTTTCATGAGAGAGATAGGTAACGGCCTTATAAACGTGGATTAAAGGGTGATTTACTTTACTTCAGGGTTAACCCTTGTAGAACCAATTATAACTTATAATATCATTGCATGAATAAATAACATTGTAATGTGGTGGGAGCGGACTTAGTCTATCTACCTATTGCCTATTTAACTTGGCACCGACTTCAAAACGATCAGTAGGTGAGTCCGGGGCTGGATGTTACAGGGGTAGGTTGTTACAGTGGCAATGGTGGCGAAACAGAGAGTGCAATATTGACGTTAGAAAGAGACAAATACTCTCGCCGCCGCCGGCTAGCGTGCCGCGAGAGCCAGTGGCGCCAGCATTTTTGGGAGAAGAGCCCGCGCATGCCGCCATTAAAATTGCAGGTTAGTAAAATTTTACAATTTTAGTAATATTGGTTTACGAGCTGTGTTCCATAATGTCAGAGATGTACTTGTTGTGATTATTACTCCCTAATGCTTTCGTTTTGCAATGCATCTACGTTTTTACAGCTATCTTTATTGATGTTTTCACTGCATAGTTTTATATGGTCAGATTTGGCGTTGGGGCTAAAAGTTACATTTGCTCGGGGCAGGTTGTGATTTGTCACTACCTGCCCCGTTGTGCTTGTTGCTGGCAGACATAATTTGTGTTAAATAGTTTTTGTCTTTTTTATAGGATGAGGACAGGAGGACAGGATAATGCCAATAAGGGAAAGAAAACTAGTTATGAAAAAAAAAAGCCTTGCTGTAAAGAGGAAGGTCTTACATGACACTGACGAAGAAACTGAAGTGGAAGATGGTTATTTTTGTTTGATATGTTGTGATCCCTTTGATCTGAAGAAATCTGGTGAGGAATGGGTAGAGTGTGGAGCTTGTAAAAATTGGTCACATGTGAAATGTGTTAGAGGAAATGTTGCACATTACATATGTTTGAACTGCGAAAGTGATTCAGACTACAGTGACTAAACTGTTTAGCTTTCGTTATACATCTGATTGTCTTTATTTAAAAGTAGGTATAGTTTATATTAAATTTTAAAATACCTATTGTTGATTAGTATGTACAAGAGTTTTTTTTTAATGCAGAGCTATTTCTAATTATTAGGTGAGAAGTTATTTTTGTTTTTACGCAGTATAAGACCAAATATTAAATTTGATTTACGTTTCATTTTAGATTATTATGTTTTCGTTGTAATGAGGTAAAAGACTGCTTTCTAGACATACATATGTTATTATTTAGATTAAGAAAAGTAACTAATTGTGATGATTGTTCCTAATAAAAACACATACTACGTTTGTTTTTTATTGTAACAACTTGCCCCGTGTAGTGTAACAACCAGCCCCAAGCATGGGGTTGAATGTTACACGGTTTTTTTTCCACAAATCACACATTTATGTCATTACTATTAGTCTGCAACATAACATTTATTTTGAATAAAGATCCAGAATAGTTACTTTATCAAACAAGCTTATATTCAGTTAAAATAATGAAACCAATTAAAAAATATGACAGTTTGTAAAAAAAATGTCACTACCAGCCCCGGTCTCCCCTAGCACATATGTACGTAGGTTAATTTAAACTTTTAGTGTAGTGCATTTTTGTGTGTTTTGCAGTCGGTTTTAATTTTTTGTTAAAATTTTACTTATTAATAAGACTAATATATATGATCACCTGGTCAAATTTAGCTTATATCTCGAAAACTACGAGGCGCAAAAACTAAAGTTTTTTTTTTTTTTTTTTTTTTCCTTTATTTACCAAAACAAAAAATTACATTAGAAAAGATAGCTAACATAGCACTTAAGAAACCACAAAGGTTTATGAGAAAGATGCTATTTACTTCCCACCGAGTGTTCCGCGAGACTCACGCTTTTTTTGTTACATTAACTAACAAATATTTTTTACTTGTTTTTAGTTAATCTTCTAACATCGGCTCGCGGGAAACCTTTATTAAAAATCGGCGGTTATACTTTTCGACAAAAGTTTGCAAGTAATATGAAACAGGGCTGGGTATGTTCCACCCACCACCACAAGGGCTGCAAGGCTTGTGTGCACACATGTGAAAATGAAATTATTAAAATTAAGAATGAACACAACCACGAAAACAAGCATTTAAAAAGGAATCGACTGCTAAATACATAAATACAATGTTTTGATAGCTAGTAGGTAGGTACTGCTGCAGTATTTTCACATAAGATTTTTTTTTATTGACGAACACCAAAAATAGTCGTTTTAAATATGGACATAGATAAGCAAGTGTGTTAGCCCACATTGGAGAAATTTTGAGTAAATCGTGTTTTAAAATTATAGCGCCATTTTGTATCAACATTTATTTATGTTCAACATTTTGTTGGTATTTAAGAAATGTGATAAAGTGAAAACATAATTTAAAACGTTTTATAACTCAATAAAGCGTTCTTTATCAATAAATTAATTTTGTGGGTTAAAATGTTATGCTTATCGGCGTCCAATATCCTTTTTTTAAATTGAACGATAACGATCGATTTCTGTTTAGATGCAATATTTTAGAAAATGATTTATCTTGTTTGTTTGAATGCGTGTAATATAAAATTTCAAAGTTGGTGAGAGAAAAATAAAACAGAGTTAATTTATCTTTTATTTATAAGGCCAAAAACCTTATATTACGTTACTAACAAACCATCATTGACTTTTATATTAGTTTCAGAATTCCTAACTATTTTTTTCTAAAGTAAAATTAGTCTAAGTTACTCCTCCTCCTCCTATCTGCCAGTGAAAGTCCCGTTAAAATCGGTTCAGCCGTTCCTGAGATTAGCCGGAACAAACGGACAGACAGACAGATTTTTTCATGAATGTTCCGTATATACTTTCATTTAGTGAAAAGCTGTTAATTTGGAATTACAAACAGACACATCAATTTTATTTATATGTTATAGATATTAAGCATTCCAAACAATAGGAGAAATCATGCCTAAAGCGTCTGGCCTGGAGGTAATGACCATGTTTTTGTAGCCTTAACTCGTTTCGTTGCAACGTTTCAACAACGTGACGGTGAAAGAGTTAAAGGTACAGTCAACATCAAAATTCGATGACTTAAGTGCATATTTTTTTTATTACAGACTTCACGTTTATGAAATCGCAGCGCGGAAGACCGCTAATAAAAGGGGGACAGTACACCTACCGTATGAAGGCCACAAACGGCTCCAAAGTTCGGTGGGTGTGCTCCACCTACCACAACAAGGGTTGCAAGGCTTCATTACAGACATTTGATGATGAAATTGTCAGTGCTAAAGTTGTACACAATCACTAATACCATTCGCTAGCTGTAAAGTCACTGATCACTTGATAGTCTTTGAATTTTTTTTGCATTAGCAATGGAGTTCAACGACTGACAAAAGCGATTACATATTTCTGATACTAACTGTACACGCTAAAAAGCTCACTGTAGACTCGATAGAGTACAATCAGCTTTAGAAACATATAGCCATTTTTGACAATTGTTAAATCATATTGCAATAGTGGTAAAGATCAACGTACGCGCTTAAATGATAAGGAAACGTACCCATACTACGTGACCCATTTTTTACAATTTTTTAATCCCTCTACCCCCATTCGGTGACCACCTGTAGTATAATTATGCCATGCCTCTTGTTTCACGTAGTATTCATAGATATGGTTTTTGCAAACGGAGAATTGAAAAAAAAAACACATTTGACTCATAATATTATGACATTTGACTCATATTAAATTTGTCTTTCTTAATACATCATCAATAATTTTTCATCATCAGCGCGCGTTACTTCCAGTGCCTACAATTTATTATTGTTTAATTTATTTTTGTGTAATAAAGATCACAAAAAAATTGCGATTTTTTATCTAGCCAAAAAATTTAATATAATTATGTACCTACCTATGTATGGAGAAAACTCATGCTCTTACCCTCAGAAGAATCTCTTACCCTTAGCATTTGACTTTACACTGACTGATTTTTATTACTAAGAAACATTGACATTGGCAAATTATAATTATAGACGCCATTATTAAAGAAGAAGAAGAAGACAATGAGTGTACACTTTGCTTTGCGCAATTAAAAATATTTGAATTGACACGTTAAAGCGAATTCTGATTTCAGCAATGCACTTCACGACATCGCAACGCGGGAAGCAGCAGTTGAAAGTTGGAGGTTATACGTTTTGCAAGAAAACCATAACCGGTTATAACAAGACTCGATGGGTTTGTTCGACGCATAATAACAGGAACTGTAACGCGGTGGCTTATACAGTCGACGATCAGCTCATCAAATTGAACAACAACCATAATCATTAACTGGAAATACATAAGTACATTTTTTTTTATTCTATTTAGTCCGTCAGGTATAGATAATAAAAAAATAATAGACATGTATTTTATTTTTTCAAATAAATGCAAATATACTTGGATTAAAGGTTAGGAGTGGGGGCTCGTAACGACATAATATGCAGGTAAAAACGGTAGAGCTTATCTACTAACACCATCTAGGGAATTTTATTTGAAGTTAAAAGTAATGCTGTTTTACCAAAACTTCTACAAACGCTGCAACTCGAGTGTAACGAGCATAATTTCAGGTAGACGGTTACGCCCCAAAGTCGGAATATGCCACCCTGACCATACATTTTTTTAATACGATATTGAAAGTGAGTTAGACTGAGTACTAACGGCCGTACTCAGAGTCGTTTTAATGATTACTTAATTTTAAGTAAAGAGGAGATTGACAGGGTTTGGACCAAATGACAGGGTATGGACCAAATGCTGCCCAGGAGTGAGACTACCTTGACCGAGTTCCTTGCATTGCTTTATATTGAAAAAAATTTTTTTTTCAAAATCGGTCCCGGAGAAAAAAATTAACATCAGTTTTGTTTGTACGTTTTATATAGTACTAGCTGTGCCCCGCGGTTCCACCCGCGGTAATTTTGGAGTTCCCGCGGGAATTCCGGGATAAGAAGTACCCTATGTCCTTCTCTGTACCCCTGACAACGTGCATGCCAAATTTCAACCAAACCCGTTCAGCCGTTTTTGCGTGATAGAGTAAACGTATGCGAGGATAAGAGCTCGAAAGCGCATTTTCATCCGCCTTGCTTCAAATTTATCGTCACTGCTCAGCTCCTATTGTTTTAGCGTTATGTTATATAATAGCCTATAACCTGCTCAGGAGTATGGACTACAATCGAACCAAGTTTGGTTAAAATCCCTTCAGTAGTTTTTGACCCATGCGTGCACATACAGACAGACAGACAGACAGACAAAAAAATTACTGATTGCATTTTTGGCATCAGTATCGATCACCTTTCATCCTCCAATATTAATTTTGAATATTATATTCAATGTCCTACAGAATTGACCTCTCTACAGTTTTATCATAAGTAAGATATAGATGTATATCCCCGATTATTCGAAGACGACTGGACTGGAAAAATTCTTTTTTTGGTTAAAAGGGTATACTTCCGAGGTGGTACCATTGTCAGGATCAGGACTGATGATGGGATATTGGAGAAATGGAGGGAACTTATCAAATATTATAGGCACACCTACCAATTTTGGGTATTTTTAATATGATAATACATAATGTACTATGTCTACATCCTGGGCAGCACTTGGTCCACCCTCCATGCAAGTTTGTTATTTCCCAATAAATCTCAACAAAAACTTTTTTCTTCACGACTTCTGGGATAGAATTAGACGCCCTTTATTTTACAGACTACTACTACCCAAATGAACATAATGTACTATGACTTTATTCTGGGCAGTACTTGGTCCACTCTTCATACAAAGATTAGCATTGTCCTCTCCGCAATCAGAGACGTTCATTAAATTAATGTTAATTGGCATTTAACCTAATTAGTGAACCCACAAATTTAAGTTATTGATACAGAGCGCTTTATTGAGAGTTTAATCATGTGTTTACCTTTACATTGCTTAAAATATATTAACAAAATGCTAAATATAAAAAAATGTTGACACAAAATGGCGCTATAATTTTAAAACACGATTTACTCAAAATTTCTACGGTGTGGGTTAATACACTATTGCTTACCTATGCCCAATTATAATTTCTTGCTATCTATACAAATAAAAAAATTTACTACGTCGAAATAAATTAATTGTATTTCATACATACAATGTGTAAGAAACCTTACTTTTGTTTCGTCCTAAGACACCTCACATTATTATTGGGCCTTCTGTTATAAAGTTGATTATTTTCTATTTCAGGTTTACTGTCGAATACAATACAAGGCCGGCCTGCGATATTGTTTGAAGGACGGAAGTATAGGCAGCATCGGATTTTAAAGAGAAACCAAATTAGATGGGCGTGCTCCGCCCAGAAATCATGCAACGCAACGCTGCATACTAATACAGACGGGAACGTCCTATGTGTCAATGGCGAACACACGCATCCATAAATTTTAAGGCACCTCTAATGGGTCGAGGCGCGGCGCGATCAAGGCGCGGTCGAAGCGCGTTCGAGGTGCGATCGAGGCGGGGTAGGCGCGGTCTTCGACGCGACGCGCCTTCTCTACATATTTTTGAATCATGAGGGTACGCTACTGCTCTGAATTTAATATTTCTAATTAATTTATTCACAATGATAGAAAAAAAACATAATCGCGTGATGCAGGTGACTATGCTCTTTCTTTTTACATAGATATTGATTTCTATCGCAATATCAAACACGATAATTTTGTAAATTTTTTCCAAATTTTTGTGGGTACCAACTATGAGTAATTGACCGGATACACTGAACCATAGAAATAGGTGCGTATGCGCGGAATATCGAGTGAAAATTTATTATATCATCGTCATATTGATGTGATGATGTACGTCCGAATCCAAATGTTAAAATTTCGGTGAAGTTGAGGCGGGTGCTCAAAAAGCGTGCCCTCTTTATAATTCTTTAGAATATCAGGGTTTCAACGCCTACGATTCGTTGCTGCTTCGACTCTCCTTTCTGTCTGTGATGGGCTTTAATTTATCCACCTAGTGTGTTCGCCAGAGTTCAAATTATTCAACACCAAACTTTAGTTATAAGTTTATAACGTTAATTATTATTAGAGGTAGGTCTCTACGTAGAGAGATATTAAAAGAAGTTAATGCAGGGTATAAAAATAAAAATAGGAGATACAAAAACAATTATGTTTGTAATTTTTATATATCTGTATGTTTGTACACGCATCGCTTCTACCATTCGCTTCCATCTTGCCTAGTCCAACTTAAAATGCAAGCTTTGGTTTATCACAATCGGTTCTTGGAAAAAGGAGATATAAAAATTTGTAATTTGAAATGTACTCTTACTTATCTAAAGTACTACAGGCGCAGAAAATATGTGCTAGCTCATATTTATATACCACCTGAGTGGAGCTGTGAGCAAGTTTGTATAGATTTTATTATTGTTACAATATAAATAAATTATTATATACTTATTGTAGATAGTATAACTAAATAGCACAGGGAATTCAAAATAAATTGTTTAATTTGACAGGAGTTTTTAAGTAAAAACTGAATGTTTCGTTGATTAACACGTTCACTGTGTATCACCCAGAATCGACCCGACGCGGTGCAAAAACAGTGTGCGTTCAGTAAGAATGGGTATGTCCCGCTCATGTAGAACGTTTATATTTGGCATTTCTACGAATATGACAAAGACAAATATAGTTTTTGGTTTGTGATATATTTATTTATTTAATAACTTTATACAGGAATATTTTTTAAGCAATGCGCAAAAAAATTTTGGTGGTTCAGTATCAGTAATAAAACACATTTCCATTATTTGTTCAAAACTTTTTTATATTTTTTTACCTGGCTTTAAATTTGCAAAATATGGACACTATCTATTCGTAATAATATCAATGGGCGCGCGCGCCGTGCGGCGTACGCGGGGGTGTTGCAGCGGGGGTGAATGACCTCGATCAGCTGTCGGTACATTGTAACCCACGTAAATACCAACCGCTTCGCGCGCAGTGTTGGTGGCGGCGAATAGTACTTTTTTGTACTAAGACTTATCAAAATAAAATAGTGTTTATTAAAACTTCTTTAAGTTTAATTTGTAAAAGTTTGCGCACTGAATAAAAAATATTCCTGTATACAATAAATAAATACATAATTACAAATAAATACAGAAATAAATAACTAAATATAATAACTACACAGGCAGAGACAGATAGTGTTCCTTGACTAGCTTTTTAAATAAGGAGATATATCGGATATAAAATTTCCACCTAGTGCAGCGGCAGGCCTATTTTGGTGGATACCGATGTCGACCTGTTGCCGTACTGTGCAGATACGTACGCGTCAAGACTCGAGCCGCCAGTAGTGTTGTGCTGGCAATCGAGGAGGACGCGCTCGTCAATTTCGTGCGATTTACGTTTTAACAGTTTTCACCTAACACTTTGTGGAGTGGGGCACGCACTTAAACACAATACTTTTATAACAAAACTTTTTATTACAGAAAATGCTAGGAGAACAATAAAAACCTGTGGACACCTTCTTGAAAAGGGTCCAAAAAGACGAAATTGTGTACGGTGCTACGAAAAACTAAGAATGACATTAAATTCTAAGGAAGCAAAAAAGAAAGTAAAGAAAATTAAATCGTTTTGCAGAAAATGCAATCAGTCTTATTGCTACGCATGTTATATAGATAAGCACATAGGTCATCGGTATTGCGTATAATGAAAGACAGCACGTGAAGAGGTATTCCGGGGGGGGGGGAATATCAAATGAATACTTGCATGTTTCATTCAATTTATAATAAAATAATGCTCTTAAGTAACTCGATATTTTCATTTCTTCATCTGTCTCATCACTACACAAATTACATTTTAGTGCGGTATCGGTCTTTATCGACAAATGTATACTTAGACATGCGATTCATGATAATTTAAAAGAATAAATAATCAAGTTGTAATAATACAATAAATAAATAAATAAATACGCCTTTGCAAAGATAATAGAGTTTTTATACCATCGAGAGGTGGCGGCTAAGTCTTACACCATGGGTGGCCTTATTTTTGAATCGTTCGAATCACTTTCGCACATGTAATTGCAAGATTCACAAGCTAATCTATAAATATTTCTTAAGAATTCCCATGTGAATCTTACGATTCCGTATGCGAAAGTAATTCTGACGATTCAATAATAGATTATATAAAAAATTAAGTTGGTCAATTAGTTTTGTGACTTAGTTTTTTCACGATTCTGAAAAAAACTACGGAACCGATTCATGAAATTATTTTTTCTTAAACATTCTCGAGAATGTTACAAACATTTACTTGAAAACTGCATCAAAATCGGTTCAGCCAAACGCGAGATAATCGTGCACAAACAAACATACAGGTCAAACTGAGAACCTCTTTTTTAAGACTGTTATATTTCTAAAACAACTGAACCGATTTAAAAAAATCTTTCAATTATTTTATTATACTAGCTGTCCCCCGCGATTTCATCCGCGGTAATTTCGGAGTTCCCGCGGGAATTCCGGGATAAAAACTATCCTATCTTTTAAGTTGGACCATATTATAAATGGTTACAAAATTTTATCAAAATCCGTTCAGTAGTTAAGGAGTCCATCGCGGACAAACAACGTGACACGTGATTTATTAAGAAAGATGTAGAAGCTACAATATCCTTGAGCGTTATAGGAAACTCGTCATACGAAATTCGTTTTTACTTTATAGATCTACCCGTGACCCTTATAAAGACGAAGAAAGGCAAAATCAACATTAAATTGGGTGACTTCACGTTCTATTTGAAACCTGGAAACAATAGGAACAGTCGCAACCGATGGTCTTGCACTCAGAACAAATATTGTAAGGCGTGTTTGCACACCGTCGGCAATAAGATAGTAGCTGTCTCGAACAACCACAATCACGATCCGAAGAAAATATATACTTAGGTACATTTTCTTGTGGTAAACAACAAATCGTGATTCTATACATTGATAGGTATTACCAAAGACATAAGAGAATAGACGAACAATACAAACTTTTACTATGCAATCCACGTCAACCAATTTTTGCGGGGGGAATGATCAAAATAAAGACCAATCACATCGTTGCGACGCAATCAAATACCAGTCACCACAAAAGACAACTCAAACAGCCAATCACATCACTTTCCATCAAGTGGTATCTAAAGATGCCAACGGCATTTTGTTAGCATGAGATCATTTGACCGCTGCGTGGTTCAAGGGGAAAGCTTAGCGGCCGAGCGTCTTTGGGTATTACCTAGCACCTATTACAATTAGGTTTAAGTAAAATCTTTCCAACGATACACATGATAACCTAATTTATATTATGAAATTAAACTGTTTGAAAAAAAAAATCAATCGTCTTTTTTGATTCAAAATTCGTTTCTGAAAGAAAAATCTGAAAGATCTATATCTTTCAGGTTAAACATAGATTAACATTATATTTTTTATAACTAACTTACAGAAAAACTAGTAGGTATATGGTTATTATTGCCCTTAACTATGGCTTTTTTAGATGTTATTTAGGCCTTTACTTAAATCATACCCATATTTAAGATATTTAATTAAAGAGAAAAATACGATTGCAGAATGTGTAAAATAGGATAAATAATATCTATTGACAATAAAGCTACAGTAGTGCAATGGTAATTAAAAAAAGTTTGATTGAAAACCACCAGAAGATTTCGCACATTTCGTTTAAACTCTTTGATAATTAAGTTTGCTTGCTGCAGAATTATTATCATTGATTAATACTAACGTGCCTTATTCATAGACAAAATAATCTAGATATTAACTAGAGAGGCAGGGCAAGCAGCCGCGTCACGGTTGCAAAGGAACCCAAAACCCAGTCCCAAAACTTCCTTTACTGAGATCCCTAAGAATACTTTCAACAGTATTCCCAAAACTGTGAAACTGTGACTATGTTAAAACGTAACCAAATGGCGTTCAATACGTTTCGTTGCCTTAATAAGTGTTTTTTTACATGATTTGTTTTGTGTACGTTATCTATCCGGGGACACTAGTTTGCATTTCTTTGCTATTGAACGGTTCTATTCTGTGGTTACAGGCCTATCGGACATGGAGTTTGTGGTGTCGCGTCGTGGGCGCCGGCTGATCCGGATCGGACGGTACACGTTCGGTGTGCAGACAGACACGAACGGCAAGCAGCGGTGGATGTGCTCGACGCACAACTCGCGGGGGTGCCGCGCCGTGCTGCACACCTTTGAGAACGAAATCGTCTCGTACAAAAATCAACATAACCACTAACGACGTGCACATATTATAGAGATGTTTAGAATGGAGTTCCTCAACGCGGCTTGCAGAAATGTAGATAGGCAATCGACCAGATATAACCAACCCAGCAAGATGTTTACGGGTAGTTTTAATATACCCAAGCACCGGGTTTAAGGTACTTCCGGTTGATTGCCCATTAATATGCAGAAATCGTCATGCATCACGCCAGAAAAAAACGTTATGATTTAACTGTATCATTCAAAATTTGAAGTACGAAAGCAATTGATGGGCGCGTGGAACGGCGCGAAATTATGTTTGCGTCTAAAGACGCAGCGATCTTATAAACGTGTTAATGAATTAACTGAAAATCTGATACACCACATTTAAAAAAATTAACAATAATATGATTAAAATATATTTTATGTAAAAAAATTATACTTTAAAAGTTATTCAACATTAGTTTCGAGGTGACCTATCTACGAAATTCCAAGCGCTACGCCCGCGCCTACCGGTTCGAATTTTTTTGCTGCGGGCAGCGTACGCGTCAAATTTAATTTAAATAATTTAGACATAGGCTAACAAAGTGAAAAAATATAACCTATATTAAAACATAGTGCGATCGATTCGCTAGTTAATTCTGAGCAAACTACTTTTTAGTTTTCAGTTAATTCATTACACGATGTATACTAGTAGTTCCAGTTTCCACTATACTTTCAATTCCATGACTGCGTGCGCTGACTGCCGTTCTATGCCTATTAATTCTTATTTCTACCCAATAGAGTACAATATTATTAATATTTTTTTAACATTTATGTAATGGTATTAATCTAGATTGTATCCGTAGAGTCAGTGCAGATTAGGCGTAGGCGTGGTATTGTTTTGAAGTATTTAATATGACGCTCGATCTCATTCTCAAAACGCAGATTTTTTTTTTAAAAAACGCTGATTTTCATTCAGTAACATTAAAAAAGTGCTCCGGTAGTTTTACACCTGATCTGCGCTGACCCTAAACTAAACACAAGATAATATAAAATAGAACAAATTAATTAATTTATAAATATGAAAATATGTTAATGTGGGCTGATTTATTGATAATAATTAATTACAGATGCAAAATGGTGAAAAGTAACATTTTTTTCTGTTAATTTATAGATTTAAACGAACGGCCGGACTCAGAGTCGTTTTAATGATTACTTAATTTTAAGTAAACATTTAAAAAACAAAATTTCAAAAGTCTCTAACCGCCGCACTCAGAGTCGACTTTAATGATTACTTAGTTAAGTATAGATTTTTAAAACAAAACTGCCGAAATCAGACAAGTTTAATAAATTAATGTTGATTGGCATTTAACTAATTAAGTTACATCTCATTAAATGCCAATTAACATTAATTTACTGAACATCTCTGATTGCGGAAATTTTGTTTTAAAAATCTGTACTTAACTAAGTAATCATTAAAGTCGACTCTGAGTGCGGCCGTAAGTGTTAAAGTTAAATCGGTAATCATTAAAAAAACTGTGAGTGCGGCCGTGAGTCTATATAAATTTAATTTTTAGACTAGCTATTTTAACAATGTAGTATAACAAAGTTGCCTAAAATATATATGTAATTTATTTATACTATGTATTAGCTTTAATAGGTGTTAACACACTGTGCATTATTTATTTGTGTAGCTAACAAAAAGTTCTTATGCGTCTATTTGATAGCTCTAAGTATATCTGGAGCTTGGAAGCATTAAAAAAACGTTAAATGTAATGGCACCAATGTTTGAATTTTGTTTTTTCAATTCGGTGTATTTAGCTATTTAAAAATAAGTCGTGGTTGTTTGTTCACAGGTACTTACTGTTCGGGATGCGGTATGAGACAAATAACATAATACGTAGGTTTTCATATTATTAGCTGTGCCCCGCGGTTTCACCCGCGTGAGTTTTGGAATTCAAGCAGGAAGTTCTACAAAGTAAAATTTTGTTCAAAAAATAAAAATTTCTGGAGAGGGCTATCCTTATCACCTAGATCCTTGGGACTTTCTCAGACCTACTAAATATACACAAAAATTTCATAAAGTTCGGTCAAGGCGTCGGAGGAGTTCGATAACAAACACTGTAACACGAGATTTTTAAACACACCTATATTGGATAATAACACTCAGCTGATACTATTCAGCAATAGAAGTCGATTCATATGTAACTATAGCTGTGCTTCGCGGTTTCGCCCGCGTGAGTTTCTAAAATAAAAGTATCCTAAGTAACTCCGTATAACATGAACTATCTACCAGTGAAAGTCCCGTTAAAATCGGTCCAGCCGTTTCAGAGACTAGCTGGAACAAACAGACAGACAGACAAAAATTTTAAAAATAGATTTTTTTATATAAGTTAAGGAAATGTACTTTCATAATAATTTATGCATTTAGTGAAGAGCTGTTAATTTGGAATTTCAAACAAACATTTTATTTATATGTATAGCTGCATGTTAGTGATTTCTTTTTAATCAACTTTTTACATAACTTTTTTTTACTACTCAATTTTTTTTTTACCGACTTTTAAAAAGAAGTAGGTTCTAAATTTGACTGTGTGTTTGTTTTTGTACGTTTGTTAATCGCGTAAACTGCTGAACAGATTTAGAAAATACTTGTTTTTTTTTTTAATAATAATAATAATGCAAAATCATTATCTACCAATATTATGTTATTTATTATCTTTTTATATGGCATGGCCGTTTCGCTATCGTCACAGTAAGGTGGAAAATTTATTCAAGCTGGTCATTACATTTTTGCTAGACAAATATGTACCTAGTTCTTGTAGTAACGAAACGGCCAAGTCGCATATTTTGACTAAGTTGTAGAGTTTGTGAGAGTTGGGGCGTGTAGAGTTAGAAGCTTGGCTCTACATGAGATCTGATAACTTTCTGACAGTGCGAGTCATAATATGATCTCATCTTGACAACATTTTATATGAAAAAGGTGGGATAAACTTTACTACTCAACAGATACAATTCACCAGTAGCAGTCAATTTATATTTCAGGTTCTAACGGTATGGCTCTTCTTTTAGAGAGTTACTAAATCGTAAGTTAATGAGACATACTTAACGTAAATGTCTTTATAGAATTAAAATTCATCAGTTAAATTGAAAATTGAAAACAGTGGTCGGCAACCCGAGGCTCGCGAGCTGCATGCGGCTCTTTGGCTATTTGGCCTTATGGCTGCGGATCTTCCACGAAACGTTTAGTGCAGGCACGGAATAATACCCAACTCAAGCTTGAGTTAAAAAATATGAATCTTTGAATAATTTTCAATTGTGTATCGTCTATATTTGGCTCTTCTGGATGACCAAGTTACCGACCACTGGTCTAGGACAAAAATATTAAAAAGCCCCTAAACAAAGTACTTTTTTTACAGTGTATCTTTGAACCTTTGATTGATTCGTGCAAGCATTTAACAGGCACCTATAAGAATATTTAGATAATTGGGTAATTAATTCTTCTAACTTTAAATACGAATTATAATATGAAATAAAACTTAACATTTTAATGTATTTTTATTTTTTCTCTACAAATATAAAATACTTAAACCATATTATCTAGAATTGTGGTGATTCTGTTTTGAAGATTCAATTGTTTTTTGAAAATTATCTAATAATAATTAATCACTACGGACTATTTAATTTGAATTTTGAAACTTTAAATACAGAGACAGTTCTAGAAGTCATGCAATTCATGTTTCGATATCATCCATCCGACTACGACGAAATTGGTGAAACATTCCGACTAAAACCAAAGGACATTGCAACATAATAGCTGCCACATTTAGTGAAAGCAATAAAAAAACATATGAAATTGACCATTGTAATCACATAAGCTAGTAGGCGACCCACCTGACAATAAGAGAATTCCCCTTTTTTCCCCAGATAAACCGTTCTTTATAGAATCAAAACGTGGCAACCAGCAGATTATGTGTCGCGGATACAAATTCTACAGGGCGGCCCGGAATGTCAAAGAGAAGGAAATGGAGAAAAAAAGATGGCGGTGCTCGCAGTTTGGACGAGGCTGCCCGGCGACGTTGTACACGCTCAACGAGAAAATTATCCGAATGAATCTGCAACACAACCACACTCCCTGGAGCAAACCGATACGATACAACAAAGCGGACTTTTTACCAGATTTCAATGCACTCAGATAAACAGTGCTAAGTGTGTAATTTTAATCTGACATAATTGTTTTTTGTATCTACATCGAAATTTCAATCTCATAGGTTGCAACCACAGTTGCTCTATTTCACGAAGTCCGCTCTGCCCGCTGTAGTAGTGACGTGTACCGATGTGCGCATTTGTGTGTGTGAAAATCATTTCAATAGAAACCTAGCGCTCTCAATGTTACGCACACTAAAACAATGTACATGTGCAGATGTCAACACAATCATAGCCAAACGGACTTGGTGAAATAGAACAATTACTATACTCGTGTACTTTGTATACGGTCGAAATGTGACAGTAGGTACGAAACATTGATTTTGATGTATACGCAGTATTAAGAGAGAGAGAAAGTACCCTCGTCACAAAGTCTAAAGAAAAGACACCGCGTAGGATTTTTGAGTGGATATTACTTTACAGTTGATATTTCAACGATAATAATTGCGTAATATTTTTTTAACTATGCCCATTGTTATTAAAAGGGGTTTGAAAATTTTACTATGGCATACCGGCCGTTATTTTGAATTAGCTGTTAAAATAGTTTCTTGCCAGAAGATGTTTTTCATAAATAATAGATAAATAATTTCTCTAACACTTTTAAAATCTACTTTGACGGGAATATAAATCCCCAAGGCGACTTCATAAGTTTTATTCAAAATGAATGCTCATTTTAGTTAATTTAAATTTACGAGAATTTTAATGGGTCATTCTGACGCACTCATAATTTATGAAACTTACATTTTTCTATCACTTCGTCACATAAGCTAACTCTTAAGACATAGAGTTTTAGTTTTTAGTTTTAATGTATAGATTAATTTAGAAAGCGATCCATAGGGATCAAGCAGCAAAATTAAGGCAGCGCTTTTATTTTTTATTTTTTTTAACTTACTAACAATAAGTATATTTATTTGTTCATTTATATTAAGAATATCACAGACACGTACCAAAGCGTTACAAACTTTTTACAAATCAGATTGCAAAATTTAGATGAATTACATATATGTATGTATATACCTACATATATAAGATTGCAAACTATATAATATGTACAATTTATTTTATATATGATCCTCGCGGTTTAACTCGCGGTAATTTCGGAGTTCCTGCGCGAAGTCCGAAATAAGAAGTAGGTACCCTATGTCCTTCTCTGTACCCCTGATCACGTGTATGCAAAATTTATTGATGATCGGTGAAGCCGTTCACCGTGCTGTGACCAAGGGAAAAAGGGATTCATTTTTGTATGTAAACTGAAAAAGATATTATATGCGGAAATACGTAATTTATTGGTTGACGTGGATTGCATAGTAAAAGTTTGTACCTATTGTTCGTCTATTTTTTTATAATGTCTTTGCCTATGAAAATGTTTTGAGATTTTATGTGCTATATTTGTTGTTGAGAGTACTCTTTGTAAATTATTGAAATAATACTTATCTTAGATAGAACCACAGGATTAGTGAAATTTTTTTTTTGCATTTAAATATTATTATGTATATTTAACTTTTAATCAGTAAGCCTAAGCATATCGGATCTTGTTCAATTTGTGTTTTTATTTGTAACTTAACGTGTTGAGACTATTTGTGATATGAACGCTGTTGGTGTGTCAATAAAATCCATGAATAAATAGAGTTTTATTTGGCATTATATTAAAAGTTGAACGTCACGTCGTCACTAACGCTATTGTAAGCCGCCATACAAACTGTCGTCACGTGAAATTTCAACTCAATATATTGCCGTTATTTTTGGATTACGTAAAAAGAAAAGGAAAAATACGTGTACAATATTTTTTATTAATCTTCAATACTGACTAAAAGAAACTAGTGAACTAGCCCATCATAAAAATCGATTCTCAACTGAGAGAGATAACGAAATATTACATAAAAATACTGTTAATTGAGAACCTGTCCTTTTTTTAAATAATTTTAAAATAAAAATGAATCTTCAAGCAATAAAATTCGATTTTTTTTCCAGAGCGTCCTCGCTTCATGAAGTCAAATAGAGGAAAGTTATTAATGTTTTATTCTGGCAACAAATTCTATCAGTGCCCGAGAAAGAGGACCGATGCAGGCAAGAGTAAGAAAAGATGGCGATGCGCTAAGCACTATAAAGGATGTCCTGCAACGATGTATACAATAAACGAGGCAATAACAAGGGCGAATATTAGTCATACCCACGATCCTCTAGAAAACGAGTGAACGTTTAAACATACCGAGTAAATCCTAGTAATAATGAAAGTAATATGTAACTAAAATCACAACGTACAAGTTTAATACAGAAATACTCAAGGTATAAATAAAATATCTTGGTTAGCAACATCTATTTTTTTTGTTAAGAATGCATGTAATAAATTAATATCCTCACACGATAATTAAACAGTGCATACAATAAACAAGGTCGTATGCATATCCTTATGACACCGGTCGAAATTCCTTCAGTCAAACATTCAACTAAAAAAAAAAAAAACAAAAATACATAGCGACTACAGTTATTATTATCTTAAATAAAATAAATAAATAAATAAAATAAAAATCTTTAAAATCGACAAACCGGGTCGTATCTCCGGATACTGACCCCAACTCAATGTTACATCCTGTGTAGTTTTATGTGAACAGTGTATATCATTATTTCTTTACTATTACTGTAAATTCAGAAATTTCCGAATTAAGTATGTTAGTTTGTTTATTGTTTAGGTTTTAACCCCAAATCAATGTTACATCCTGTGTAGTTATAAATGAACAGTGTATAACGTTATTTCCTTACTATTACTGTAAATTCAGAAAATTTTAGAATTAAACTTATGTTAGTTTGTTTATTTCTTAGGTTTTGACCCCAACTCAATGTTACATCCTGTGTAGTTTATATAAACAGTGTTTAACATTATTTCCTTACTATTACTGTAAATTCAGAAATTTCCGAATTAAACTTATGTTAGTTTGTTTATTGCTTAGGTTTTAACCCCAACTCAATGTTATAGCCTGTGTAGTTATAAATGAACAGTGTATAACATTATTTCCTTACTATTACTGTAAATTCAGAAATTTCCGAATTAAACTTATGTTAGTTTTTTTATTGTTTAGGTTTTATTCAATGAAGAGAGGGACAAATCAAATTGTTCCCAGTATGATGTTCATTTAACTGTTAATCTTAATTAATAATTTTTATGTTACATACCTACATATAAACAACTTTTAAAAATTTATAAGTTACGTTTCTAATTAATTAAGACTTTAAAAATAGCCTAACTTTAATTAGAAGTAAAGGAGAAACTTGGCTGCATATCATGATCAATTATATTGCATCGCTTCATTCGAAGATATAGACATTGTAAACAACATGTCTTCGAATGAAGCGATGAATATAATAGCGATCGAAATTCACTTGGTAAGTTCGTTTGATCATATATTATATTGCATCGCTTCATTCTTCAGATATATTGTTTACAATATCTATATCTTCGAATGAAGCGATGAATATAATAACGATCGAACTTCACTTGGTAAGTTCGTTTGATCATCGCATGAGCATGAGCATCGCTTCATTCTTCAGATATATTGTTTACAATGTCTATATCTTGGAATGAAGCGATGAATATAATAACGATCGAACTTCACTTGGTAAGTTCGTTTGATCATATATTATATTGCATCGCTTCATTCTTCAGATATATTGTTTACAATATCTATATCTTCGAATGAAGCGATGAATATAATAACGATCGAACTTCACTTGGTAAGTTCGTTTGATCATCGCATGAGCATGAGCATCGCTTCATTCTTCAGATATATTGTTTACAATGTCTATATCTTGGAATGAAGCGATGAATATAATAACGATCGAACTTCACTTGGTAAGTTCGTTTGATCATATATTATATTGCATCGCTTCATTCTTCAGATATATTGTTTACAATATCTATATCTTCGAATGAAGCGATGAATATAATAACGATCGAACTTCACTTGGTAAGTTCGTTTGATCATCGCATGAGCATGAGCATCGCTTCATTCTTCAGATATATTGTTTACAATGTCTATATCTTGGAATGAAGCGATGAATATAATAACGATCGAACTTCACTTGGTAAGTTCGTTTGATCATATTTTATATTGCATCGCTTCATTCTTCAGATATATTGTTTACAATGTCTATATCTTCGAATGAAGGGATGAATATAATAACGATCGTACTTCGCTTGGTACGTTCGTTTGATCATAATATGTTATACAATGTAAGATTGCCATTGTATTATTGGTACACATGCCTATCGTAAAGAACACTTTATTGTACAAAGGTTTTATTAAACTTTTTAATAGGAGTGTAAAGCTTCGGCTCTTTCATTTGTTTAAAGGCATTACCTAACAATAAAATATTAAAATGTGATTTTGTGCTGTTTTATTACATATATTTATGTGTATTGAAACATGGGACGTCTCGAGTTAATGCGTTCGGTTCAAGCTTTTCGAAAAAGATGTAGTATATAACGCAATGAACTTATTGACATAGAAAGATGGAACTCGCACTTCGCTCTAGAGAAATGTACTGTAATTACACCCAGATATAGACGAACGAGCTTAGCATATCAAACTAAAAGTATTAAGGTCGAATTTTAATCATACACACATTGAATATTTGAACAGCATCTTGTCTTTTGAGTCTTAGTTCCTTGGAGATATTTTCATTACATTACGACTATAGGTGTAGTAAACTGTAAAAGTTACTATAGCAGTTTGAACAGTTTCTTTTATGTTTTAGACATGCCCGTATTCATCGATTCGGCCCGCGCCAAGAACAAAATGATCATGTTGAACGGTCACAAGTTCTATCTCTGTCCTCGACATAAGACGGACAAGAACAGTGATAAGCAAAGATGGCGTTGTTCCATGAACAAAAAAGGCAGGTGCGGAGCTACCATCTACACGGTGAATGATGTCATAACCAAGAGTAATACAATGCACAACCACTATCCAGGCGCTAAGATTTCCAGGCGAAAAGTGAGACTATGATACGAGTACTAAACTGACTATATGACCGTTATAGAACTATAATATTTAATTATGAAAGCGCGCATTCGTGAGTGAATAGGTCTGTACTAAGAAAAGGAAAAAAAAAATTAAATAAAGATTAAGTATTTTTTATTTGAAATCCGTCTCATTAATTTTAGTTATGTAAATATGTATTTATAAAGATACATTTTGAGAAAATGATAAAGTCAATAAAAGTTTAAATTGATATTGTTTATAATATTTTATACCTATGATCACACGATATTTTTTAAGACCCAAATTTTTTTTAATATAATACAAAACAGCCTACAGGTAAAAAACAATATTGAAAGGGCTTTAACTTAAACTCATTATCATTATGATTAATGACTATCACATTCCCAAGAAAAGTTTTGTCAGCAGGTGTCTGTCTTCACAGTTTGCAGTCTGCACACAGTCTGCACAGACACGGATCGTATAAATACGAAAGCGAAAAATCCTCAAAGGAAACCGGAGTCGATTTTGTTAAAAACTAAAACTGTTTACCTATAACAATTTAGTTTCGGTACGGAAAAAGACTGCATATCCTGTGTTATTGCGCCATTCCATATACTTAGTGCCGCTTATATAATGCTGTATTATTTTTAATAAATACTTTTTATTTTATTGTGAAGAAAAATTGGCGAGTCTGGTGATAGAGGCAGAGCTCATGCCAGCGCTGTTGCAGCGCTTGCAGTCATTTTTTTTTTATCTCGAACAAACTGCTTCTTCTTCTTTTTATAACCTCGGGAGTCGAGAGCCAATCTCTGTGCACTATTTCGCAAAATTGTCTGCCATAATTAAAAAACTCATCGTGTACAGTCACCAGTACCAATATTATGTATCTATACATTTTGGTCAGTTTTTGAACTCACTATTGCAATAAGATTCAATGGTTGTCAAAAGTATATGTACATATTTCTGCTGCTGACTGTACATACTTAATATGAAGTCGTTTCATAGTTTCGAATATATTATATTTAAATTCTCCTCCTTTCGGGGAAGGCAAAGGTAAAGGTCAATACATGCCAGTTGGAAATAATTTTTTTTTTTTTAATTTGCAGTTGAATTCACAATATCGCAAAAAGGAAAGCGCTTGATACTACTGAATGGGTACAGATATTCAACCACTCCCAGTAATGGCATCAAGATCCGTTGGAAATGTTCATCGCATCAGCACGTGGGTTGTAAAGCTGTTATTGTAACCATCGGCGACAACGTTGTCTCGGTCAAGGAAAACCACAGTCATCCTCCACCAACCAAACGATACTCTGTCAAGTATAAATAAATGTACCTAATATCTGCTAAGTATAAATAGCTGCAGCTAAGTATAAATAAATAGTTGTTAACCATAAATATGTAGAATATAGTAGCAGATAACAGCAGATAGTTATCTGCTATCGTAATGATAGCTGACTAACTGATGATGATAACATGACAGAATGTAACTGAAGGCAGGGAAAGGTATGACCGAGACTATTGGCTGAGCGACACATCTAGAACCAACTAGAAACTATTACAATTAATTGCACCAACATAGAAGTTGTACAGCATACCAGATATCCGTAGGGAACACGGAGCAGTGCCTGGGACTTGCGACCCAGGTGTAGGTTTAATGGGGCCCCTTTACAATGCATGAACGCTCACCTCCACTGCCCGTGCTCCCGACTTCTCGCCGATAAATAAATAGCTGCTAGGTATTAATAAATAACTGTTCCCCACAGGATTGTCTCGGTAACTTGCAAAAACTTTATTCTGGACTTTAATGTAGGTATAATAGTATGTATTATGTATACTATATGATTTAACCTGCAGCCTACTTACGAAAAAAAAAAAGATTTCCTTAATTTGATTCTTGATTATTTTTAAGCAGATTATGTATTTATTATGATAAGTACAAAAAATCACACGCGACAAATAAAAAATAAACGGCGGTAAGAATTTACATGCCGCCATTAGTTAGATATATCTAAAATATGTATCTATTGTGGATTTGTGGGCTTATTATTATTTTGTGTATAAGTAAATGGTCTTAATTCGAATGGTTTCTATTTTACTATGATTTACCGCGGCTCTGCTCGCCTGGTCTTTAAAAGCGCGCTTGCACCACCTTTCGCCGAAGTTTTTAAGCATAGTCAAAATTTCTCTTTCCGGATACCAATTGCGATGAAACAAAGTCGGTTACTATAGGAAAGCAAACTGTGAAAATCTCGTTTTACCCGTTCATTAGTTTCTGCGTGATGCACGTACATGCAGATAAAAATCACAGGTATACTTGATTAGCTTCATTTTAAAACGAAATTACTGTTTTAATAGCGCATCGTTATTAATCAGGAATAAAATGTTGCCTCATTTCACTGCAGTGCTAAATCAACGGTTACACGCTATAGACTAGTTGCACTCAAAATTGTATTCACAATTAAAGCACAAAAGCAATAGATGTGTGCATAGCTCAGAACAAATAAAAACTAAAGACGGAACGCGTAGAACAAACAAGCGAAGCCCGGAAAAAGACACCACGCCGTGCACGTACACAGAAACATGCACACACTTACAAGAAAAAGATACCATACCTTTCTTTTAGTTTGAGCTTCTCCCGCTAATGGAGGTGACGCAACAATTAAGTTAGAAAAAATACCATATTGTGTCGTCAACGGTCAAAAAATAAAAAAACATCATGGAATTGGAATCACTTATCACCAGTAAGTAAACTTAGCAAATCCATACACTTTCCTAATCACCACATGCATACGCAACCGGCTTCACTTCGTTGTTCGAGACGTTCCATCTTTAGTTTTTATTTGGTCTGAGGTGCATAGAGCGATGCGAATATTACTTTCTGCCACATGGCCAAGTTAACAATCTATAATCGTTATCGCTAGTGAAAACTACAAAACTTATCGTCGTGTCACGTGGTCACGAAACCACCACGGGTCTTGCTCATGACGATAAGTTCGTGAGGTTTTTATTGCGACAACGATTAATAGATTGTCAACTGGGCTAAGAGGGCGGATGATATAATATTATACCTACTTGTAGTTTCTGTGACACGAACACAAACGCGAGAGTACACAAGATGTATGACGTACTCGGTCTTTTTAGCCTGACTTGAAATGGGCTTATACCAGGGGTCGCCAGGGGTCCGCATTCGGACCGCCGCGCCGCGCGCGCTGACCGATTCTGTGCGGATCGCGAGAACAGCAATTTGCACTACAGAGTACAAAAAAAATATATTTTTGTCATTGATATGTAATAAAATACCTTTGTTATTTCCGTAATTACATTATTGTTAAATAAATGGACATAGATAAGCAATAGTGTGTTAACCAACATTGGAGAAATTTTGAGTAAATTAAAGTTTTAAAATTATAGCGCCATTTTGTTTCAACATTTTTATATTCAATATTTAGTTACATATTTAAACAATGTAATAAGGTAAACACATAATTAAAAAACATTCTCTAACTCTCAATAAATCGTTCTGAATCAATAACTTCGTTTTGTGGGTTAACATGTTATTGCTTATCTGCGTCCAAATAATATCTGGGTCACCGAGCTTCGCTCGTTGTGTATAGCGCCATCTGTTCTTACGTAACCTTTGTTTTTCTCTCATTTTTCATTGCCTGAAAACACGGATAAAACGACGTTTTCTAAAAATCAAACCTAGCTAGATCGACTAATCGCTCGCATATCAGATTTCATGAAAATCGTTGGAGCCGTTTCAGAGATTCAGAATTGCTCGTTTAAAGATAGTAGATTTTTTTCTATAAAATGTTGTGCGGACAGGGATAGTCATTTCATTTCTTAAAACGAACCCCGAACGGTAAACTAATTGGTGATACCTGACTTATACTCTGCTGCTAACATCGTTAATTCTATGGTTTCAGCTCATTTCTCAGTTTCGATAAGAGGCAAACGCTTGATATTGCTGAACGGATACAGTTACAGTACGACGCCTAGCCTCGGCCCCAAGGTACGGTGGAAGTGTTCGTCGCATCAGAACAAGGGTTGTACTGCCGCCATATACACGTACCATGATGACATCATCTTAATCAAAGACAAACACAACCATCCACCACCAAAGGGAAAGTAGAGAAAATACTTAAAAATGTAGCCTTGCAAATCCGTCAAGTATACTAAACCCCCTCATTCACCAATCAACAACATTCCTTGCCCATAACGCGCGTCCCAAAAACACAGTGCCAAACGTTCGACATGCCAAAATACTAGAAATTCATATACTGTAAGACACGAACAGAGGTTATCCGTGGCAAATCACCGCGGAAACATAGCGAGCGTCATGACTCATGGGGTCTTTTGCGCCAGGAGCGACCAGGGGCGGGCTGCTTGGTTGGGGTGAAGTGTTCAGTTACAGTTACTGGATACATCATACATGTAATTTCAAATCAAATCAAATCAAATATACTTTATTGCACGCACACAGAAGAAAACACATATTACAAAGACACAGTTACATAGTAGGTACGTACAATTTAGGTGACCTATATTGTTAAGAGCAATCTTTTCATAGGCAACCTAAGTTAGAGGGAGAGAGGAAGAGAAAGGTAGAGAGTGCGGCATTTAGATAACATTCCAAAAACAGTCTAAATACATTAAACGGACATAAACAAATATATATATACACATACAAAACAGCAGCAACAACAAATATGCTTAAAATGTACTAATACATACACTGTTCACGGAACCTATTGCGCTAACCAGAGTAACCAGAGTAATTTGTTAAGTCTTATATTATGTATATATGATTTAAAGTCGATGTCTAAGAACCTGTAGCCTATTTACGAAAAAAAAAATACTTGATTCTTCATTATTTATAAATAGATAATTATTATTATTTATTATGATAACTGCAAAAAATAAATGCCATCATGATGTGGTCGACCATTTATTTCCTGAAATGCAACAATTTATGAAATGGTCATATCATAAATTGATCAATTCTTAGATGTGGTCACGCAAATCTATTTTGGATTTGTGGGTTTCACATGCGATAAAAAAATAAAGTAGATATAAATATATCTATTATATTTTGGATATGTGAGTTTGTATAAATAAATGATCTACATTTAGACTGGTTTTTATTTCACCCTGGATTTTTGCCTGCGAGCTGCGGCTCTATACGCGTGGTTTTTTAAAGTGCACTTGCAACACCTGTCGCCGAACTTTTTAAACATTGTGAAAAGTTATATTTTCGGAAACTAATTGCGATGAAACAAAGTCGGTACTATAGGAAAGCGAAACGGGGAAAACACACATATAGATAAAAATCACAGCTATACTTGATTAGCTTCATTTTAAAATAAAATTGGTAACTGTATTGCTATTTTAATCATAGTGCATCGTTATTAATCAGGAATGAAATGTTGCCTCATTTCACTGTATTTTTTTTTGTTTTTTATTTTGCACACTATTTGGAAAGCTTACAGCTAGATATACAAAAGTAGATTGCAAAGAATAGATAAAAATAAGGCCAATAAGCTAGTTTCCTGGGTAAAAAAAACAAAATTCTATTTAGTCCGTCAGTTAGATAATAAAAAAATAAAAGACACGTATTTTTTGCTTTTTTAAAATAATGGAAATATGCATAGATAAAGCGCATTAAAGTTTAGGGTGGGGGACTCGTGACTTCACAGCTCGCTATAACGTGCGAACAAACTGTAGCGAGGCGTGACGTCATGTGAAATTTCGACTTGATATATCTCCGTTATTTTTTGGTTACATAAAAAAAAAAAATACGTGTCCAATATTTTTTAATAATCTACAAAACGGACTAAAAAAAAAAATTTAGGAAACTAGCCTATTATCAGCTTTCACATATTACTGTAGTGCAAAATCAACGCTATAGCTAAATTATTTTACATTACTGACTCGTTTAACCTTACATGCTGTAGAGTTATAGTTTCATTAATTTTCATTATGAAAAAACGATACGGCAAGGGTCGTCGTGTAGAGGGACCACTGTCTGCGGGAGCATTAGTAACGGTTGAGAGAAGAATTATGCGACACGGGTTGACGAGTGGGAAACTGGTGCCACGATATACTCGGCCCTATGAGTATGAGGTGACAGCTGTTCTAACTAACAATAGTTAAGAAGTGACCTCGATAGTGAAAGGGAAAAGAGGATATAAAAGTATTGTGGCCGGAGACAAAATGAAAAGATAGTGCTCCAGAGAAATGTCTGACTGTGCAGAGAATGACACCGTTACTCACCAGTAAATGAGCCCTCTCATATCCTATGGGGCGTATCTCACAAGCATTGCCTAAGAGGCGTTTCTCACATGTATTGCCTCCGAGGCCTCTCACAAGCACTGCCTCCGGGGGCTCTCACAGGTATTGCTTCCGGGATCTTTCAAACGTATTGCCTCCGGTTCCTTACCTATGGGGCTTTTACATGAATTGTTTTCAGCTCCGCTCAGATGAGCAGTTGATGAGCTGCTCTACAACTACTGGCAGGAGGGCCGAACTGTTAGATCAGTTTTCGAATCGATGTGGTGCAACACTCGTTCTCAGTTGGTGTGGTACAACACTACACGCGCGACGGGCAACACTAGCAGCACAGACGGAAGCATCGCCCTCTTTCCCTGCTGTAATCCGTGTGTAATAGACGTGTGAAAGATAGATATTTTGATTTTGAAGGTTAGATATTTTGTTGTTTTATGTCGTGGTGTGTGTGTAAATAAATATATTTCTAATCTATTCTATTCTAAAACATTGTTGTATGAAGTAAATTGTGTTTCGGCTTTTATTCTAATCCTCTATTAATACCTTCAAATCAAATCAAATCAAATATGCTTTATTGCCCCAGAAGAGAAAATAAAAACTAAGACACATAAAAAGTAAATACAGAGCAAAAGGCGGCCTTATTGCTAGAGGCAATCTTTTCAAGGCAACCTTAAGGTGATAGAGAGCTGCAAATACAAACTAGAAGCGGGTGCTGGGTGCACAACGTAATACCTATCTATATACTATATAAGGATAATACAACGCTAATACTTAGATATCCTAAATATAATACAACTTTATACACATACATACATATGCCATACATACATACACGTAGCAATAGGTGATATAATACACATATAAAAATAAAAATAAAATGATATTTTACACTACATACATTAATCATAATTTCTGTAGATAGCCACTTAGAATTAAATAGTGCCTTTGAAGTGCAGCTTTAAAAGAGCCCAATGACTCTTTCTGTCTGAGCGAGTCGGGGAGGGAGTTCCACAGGCGTATACTTTCGACAGTGAAGGATTTTTCGAAAAACCGTGATTTATGGAAAGGGACAGCAATCAGTTTAAAAGTAGAGGAACGAGGAGCACGGCCACTACAGTCGGAGCAGAACTTAAATTGTTCTTTAAGGTAGGTAGGGGCCATGGGATCATGTAGTACCTTATATACTGTATGCAGGATATGCACATTGCGCCTCAATCGGATCGGGAGCCAGCCAAGCCTAACCCTGTATTCAGAAACATGGTCAAACTTACGCAATCCATATATGAAGCGGATACACACATTCTGCAACCGTTCGAGTTTGTCCAGCTGTTCGACAGTGATGTTGGTGTAACAGACGTCGTGTAGTTTCTGTGACTAAAACACAAACGCGGGAATACACATGTATGACGTCCTCGGTCTTTTTAGCCTGACTTGAAATGGCTTATACTATATGCTGCTGACATTGTTAATTCTTTGTTTCAGTTCATTACTCAATTTCAAAGAGAGGCCATCGCTTGATATTGCTGAACGGATACAGTTACAGTACGACGCCTAGCGCCGGCTCCAGGGTACGGTGGAAGTGTTCATCGCACCAGTGCAAGGGTTGTACTGCCGCCATATACACGTACAAGGATGACATCGTCTTAATCAAAGAAAAACACAACCATCCCCCAACCAAGGCAAAGGAGGCAAAATAATTAAATATATAGACTTGCAAATCTATCAGGTACTAAACCAACTCTTCATATACTATGACTAACAACATTCCTTGCCTATAAATGCGCGTTCCAAAACACAATTCCAAACATTCGACATGCTAACTAGAAATTCATATTCTGTAAGACACGTAAATAAATGTACAGATGTTATCCGTGGCAATTCAACACGGGAACGCATCGAGCGTCATGGCGTCTTTGCCGCTGGGAGCGATCCGTGGGTGGGCTGCTTGATTGAGCTTACAGTGATGTTAAAGTTAGTTACTCCATACATCATACCTACATGTAATTTGTTAAGTCATAAATTATTTATATATTATAATTGAACGTCGATCTGTAAGAAACTGTACCCTATTTACGAAAAAAAAAATATTTTTCACTTCTCATGCTCTGAAAGTGCTTATTTGTGCAGGATATACGCTGCACAAAATCAAATTTTGTGCACAAGTGCATTAACGGATCTACTCATAAATGTATCTATATTAAGGCAAAGAAAATGAGCCATACAGCCAAATACAATACGAAGTTTATGGATAGAATTTGTTATTATACAATATTTACTTTAAATGATTTGCCTTGTGTGTTTTTTAAGACATAAATACCATTAATATGCCGGAAAAAACAATTTCCTTCAGTATTCAAAACTGTACTAATTTTACTTTGATTTTTATTTAAACAAATGTTTTGTTATACCACTGTTTAATTTCCTCGCAATCGAAGTGAAAAGCAGAGTTTATAACTCGTCCACAAAACCATTATATCCTCGACATTACTATGCTAAAAGTCTCGGATAAAAATGGTTCGTTTTGTGCACTTGTTGTAAAATCTACTATAACTTGATTCTTGATTATTTTATCAATTATTTATTATTATTTATTTTTTTATTATGATGAGTACAAAAAATCACACGCGATAAATAAAAAATAAACGGTGCGAAGAAATTAGATCTCATTAGTTAGATGTAAATGTATCTATTCTGGATTTGTGTGTTTATTGTTATTTTATATAAATGTAAATGGTCTACATTTCGAATGGTTTTTATTTTACCTTGGTTATTGCCCGCGACTCTGCTCGTCTGGTTTTAAAAAGTGCGCTTGCAACACCTGTCACCGAACTTTTTAAACATTGTCAAAAGTTCTCTTTCCGGGAACTAATTGCGATGAAACAAAGTCGGTAAATATAGGAAAACGAAACGTGAAAAACTTTACTAACTTTTTGTAGGTAGTTTAATCTTACACGTTGTATAGTTTCACTTAAAATTTCATTAAAGCAAAAATGCAGTCGATGTGTATTGTGTATGCATGGACCGATGTAAAGCCTCCTTTATTATTGAATGTCTTTGATATAAAGGCTGTTTTCTGCATAGCTCGCTAGCCAAGTTGACAATCCATAATTGTTATCGCTATAAAAAACCAACGAACTTATCGGCATGAGACCTGATCACAACAAATTAGACTTTTGATTGAACGATTTTTCGTGACCACGCGTCATGACGGTAAGTCCGTTTGATAGCAATAAGGATTATAAATAGATTGTCATCTTGGCTAAAGGGGCGGATGATAGAATACAAGTAGGTATCTACTTGTAGTTTCTGTGACACGAACACAAACGCGATAGCACACATGAATATTGTACTGTACTGTTTTTTATGTGCAATAAAGGATTAACTGAGATATGATAATTAATTATTTATAAACCTGATTGACATTTAATGAAATAAATAAAATAAAATAAAAATAGTCTTTATTCCACCACAATTTAAATAGATTATCTCATTTCATTAATTAATTAAATATTTCAATAATTTTCAACATTAATGTATTTATAGATATAACATGCATATTGATTACTAAATTTCATTATTATTACTATATTTATCTATTCATTATTATTATTATTATCTTGCCTCAATTGTGGAAGTCGCCTCCTTGGCGCAGGCCTCCCCTAGCTTCCTTCACTTTTCTCTGTCCCTGGCTTGCCTTCTCCAGTCTGGTCCACACCTTTCTTTAAATAATTATGTCTTCCCATCGTTTTTTCGGTCTACCTCTACATATTTGTCCTTCTCTTGGTCCATTATCCATTCTGTTAATTTCCCAGTCCAATTTTGATTTTTCATTCTGCACGCATGGCCTGCCCATTTCCATTTGAGATTTCTTACTTTTCCTAGTATGTCAGTAACTTTTGTTCTTTTCCTTATTGTTTCCTTTTTTAATTTTATCTGATAATTTAATTTTCAACATACTTCTTTCCATTTTTCGTTGATGTATAGCTAATCTATTTTCGTCTTTCTTACGTAAGGACCATGTTTGGCAACCATATGTTAAGCATGGTAGAATTACTCGTACTATGTCGTACAATTTGCTATTAATCTTTATATTTAAGTCTTTATTCTTCATTATTTCCTTCAAGTTCCAATACTTTTTCCAAGCAATTGCGATTCGCCTATTTTTTTTTTTGTTTGATCCATGAACGAAATTGATCGACCCAGGTAAATATATTCTGTAACATATTCGATGTTCTCACTTCTCGTTCTCGTTCAATAACTTGATTTATACCATTTCTAAGAATTTTTGTTTTTGAGGTACATTAATGACAACGCAACTTTTACATTTATTTTATTGACTTTTTTTTATTATAATTCTTTTACTGTTCTGACATATTAAATGAATAATCGTAAAACTGTCAAATATTTCTTAATTATAATTATTTTAATTATCTAATGTTTATTTTTGTTTTTTCCCCTTTTTTGCAGTTTTGTTGCAGTTTTGACATTTTAAATAATATTTTCGATATTTTATATTAATTTGTTAATAATTTAAAATACTACATAATTATGATAGATTTATTTAAGAGGTCATTTGTACGCCGGAAATGGCACAATTTGTTGAATGAATTTTAATGTAACACCACTTGTATACCATATTCTTGCAAATGAAATTTATTATTATTATTAAATAAATGAATAAATATGACGTACTCGGTCTTTTAAGCCTGACTTGAAATGGCTTATACTGTTCTGCTAACATCGTTAATTCTATAGTTTCAGCTCAGTTCTCAGTTTCACAGAGAGGCAAACGCTTGATATTGCTGAATGGATACAGTTACAGTACGACGCCTAGCACCGGCTCCAAGGTACGGTGGAAGTGTTCGTCGCACCAGTGCAAGGGTTGTACTGCCGCCTTGTACACGCACAACGATATCATCATCTCCATCAAAGATAAACACGACCACCCACCACCCAAGTGAAAGTAGGGAAAGTACTTAGAAATATTGCCTTGCAAATCTGTCAAGTATCTTACTTTGGCCATAACGAGCGTCCCAAAAACACAGTCGCAAACGTTCCAAAATACTAGAAATTAACATTCTGTAAGACACTTTGTAAATGTATAAAGGTTATCCGTGGCAATGCAACAAGGGAACTCAGCGAGCTTCATGGGGTCTTTTGCGTCGGGAGCCACCAGGAGTGAGCTATTTGATCGAGGTTACTTGTTCAGTTACAGTAATATGATAAATGTAATTTATTAAGTCTTATTAACCGACTTCCCAAAAAGGAGGAGGTTCTCAATTCGTCTGAATGTTGTTTTTTATAGTTCTAAATTTTGCATATATATTTTAATTTTGTATTTTGTAAAAGGTTTTCTTGAGTGAAACTTTTTTGAGCATGAAGGAAAAGCAATTTTTGTGGCAAGTTACCTATATGCTACGTGTTATGGTCATAGTGAATAAGGCATGATACGTCATGTAGATGTAACTTTTGTTTCTATCATTTTTCGGTTGCAATAAAAAACATGACGGTTTTGCGATTACAATATGCACGTTTGACACCTACAACATCTAGCAATCAACCAAAATAAATCAAAAATTAAGCTGCCTAAACATGATTAATTAATCACAAAATCGCTATTATTCTGATTGAAACTGAAATATGATAGAAACACAAGTTACTTACATAAAATTAATTGCCCTGCCGATACGTCATGCTATTCATGAAAAAGTGACTCGTTCGACAGTCTTTCTACGAATATGATGAATTTGTAGAATTAAAATTGACACGGTGTACCTAATTTTGTCATGTCATGACATATTTTAAATTAGCTGTTCCCCGCGGTTTCACCGTGAAAGAGTAACAAACATACATTCATACATACAAACTTTCGCGTTTATAATATTAGTAACGATTAATTTGACTCGTTAATTATGTATAATTATGTATGTACCTATATTGATTTAAAAAATGCATTGCAGTATACAACGTTATTTCGTGCGAGTACAAGTCACATTCACAAACGCACCTAGCAATAACATGTTAACCCACAAAATTAAGTTATTGATTCAGAACCATTTATTGAGAGTTACGGGAACGTTTTTTAATTATGTGTTTACCTTATTACATTGCTTAAATATGTAACTAAATATTAAACATAAAAAATGTTGACACAAAATGGCGCTCCTACTTTTAAAACACGATTTACTCAAAAGTTCTCCAGTGTGGGTTAACACACTATTGCTTATCTATGTCCAATTGTAATAAAAAAATTACAATCCTTAGTAATATTATAAATGCGGAAGTGAGTCTGTTTGTTTATTTATTTGTTTGTTTGTTACCCTCTCACATCTCAACGTGTGTCGGATCATGTCATGTCAACGGATCATCGAGAAATTTTGCATGCACGTTGTCAGGGGTGCAGAGAAGGACATAGGGTACTTTTTATCCCGGAATTCCCGAGGGAACTCCGAAATTACCGCGGGTATGCGTAACAGCTAGTTTAACTATACCTAGTGATTGTTAACAAGGTACCTACTTATTAGTTGGTACCTAATCTTATTGCATTGATATTGCGATAGTAGCCAGCATACAACTTACGAATCTCGTGATATATGTGATAATAGAGTGTGTAAAATATAGTTTGTGCATGCGCCGAAGCCCCTGTTTTATTTCTTTATCCCTTGATAGATAGATAACTCTTTATTGCACACCAAACTAAAAAAAAGTGTTTACCAATTTTCCTACATTCAACTTGAAGGTATACAAAAGGCGGCCTTATCGCTTAAAGCGATCTCTCCCAGGCAACCTTTGAGTGGACAGATTCATAAGAGAGAGGAAATTAAATAGGTGTTTATCATCAAGAAATTATGAATAAACAATTAAGTAGGTAAATACCTACCTACCTACCTACTTATACGTTGAACTTTTAACTGCGAAAAATATATTAATTTAAAAGTGTTAAATAAGGCAAGGAAATTCAACTTTGCGAAACACTACATTGGCCGAAGCAAAACGTGACGTCACTAGCCCCGCTCTCTAATTTATCGTCTTCGATATTCGTACACAATATAATAAAGAAAATAAAGACTGAGCATGATTATGTGACGTCATCCAAGGCCCATCCAAGTTGACTAAAGAGCCTTATACCTACTTAATTATGATAGATTCGAATCAAAATGTAGGCATGCTGACGGGGTAGGAAAATCGTAATTCTATTTACTCCAATAGTTGATGATAAAAAAATTATTAACACGTATTTTGGTTTTTCCTGTTTATACTTAAATAAATATCGCATTAAAGTTTAGGGGTGGGGCCAGGCGGGGCGGGGCTTATGACGTCATAAACCGGTATGAATCTCGTTTAAATGAATTTTAGCTGATCAAGATGTCACGCGAAATTTCCACGCAATGCATCGCCGCCGTTATATTTTTAAATGCGTGAGTATATTATGACGGACTGAAAACTGAAACATAGTCGCCCGCTGGATAATACGTACCTACAGCCTGCAGGTTCCCTCGGCTTCACTTACTGAGTAGGTTCAATCATTTTCAGATACTGACTTTACGATGATCCCGACTAAAAAGGGTAAAACTATGTTGATGTACGACGGTTTCACATTCTCTCAGCAGCATCACAGCTCTTTGTTCTACTGTTCGAAGAAGAGCAGCGGTTGTAAGGCGCGAATAAAGCTCGACTGCGATATGAAGGAGATTGTAGAGAAATATGTGGAACATTACCACGAACGGCCCAAGTACATCGTCACCGTTAGGGGTGACTACGTGAAAATATAAGAAGTTGACAGGCTACTTATTGTGTGTTACAATTTTATTACTGTATGCGTTAATAATTGGCTTTGGTTCCGCTATCAAGTTTTTACAAAAAAAATATTCTGTAACTTGATTACATAATACATGATACACATTCTTTCATCTTTCCGTTTTGACTTTAGATATCTTTAGAATTTTATTTTATTTATTTATTTATTTATTTATTTAACATGATACGTAGGTACCTACTATATCCTAAAACCAAACAAAATATTTACTTTATAATTTATGCGGTTTATAAGATTTTACCTCTTTTTCTAGAGACTCCTTATCTATACGTATAATAAAACTAAGTCGATAAAATGTGCGTGCCGATAAAACTTAAAAAGGAGTCCCGACACGATAAAGGGACTTATGTGGTGTGATAGCCCTTTATCCCCCCTCGAACAAGAAAGTTCCCGTTTTAATCTAAAGGGCATGTTTTTAAAGATATAAGGGACTTTCCGACCCTTCAACTTGGAAATTAAGTGCAGTGGCGCCATCTGTTATCGAATATTTGAACTTCGTTCAAGACAACTATGGAGACTATACACTCCAATAGTCATAGTGTATAGTCTCCATAGTTGTGAGCCATTGCAGCATGTGTAGTAGTGGCGCGAAATTTAAAATTCCAATTTCAATAAAATCTTAAATTTCATTTGTTACTATAATAAAGTTGTTAAATTTTGTGTATTTATACGTCATTATTTAACGTATATTTTGGAGTTAAAGCGACATAATTTTAGTTATCCAAATTAGTTCTCAAAATATTTAAAAATTTAGGTTTTTAAATTTCGCGCCTTTACTACATACGCTACCGCTACAGAAGCTAGAAAGTTCCCGTTTTAATCTAAAGGGCGTGTTTCTAAAGATATAAGGAACTTTCCAACTCTACAACTTGGAAATTAAGTATAGTGGCGCCATCTGTTATCGAATATTTGAATTCAAATTTCAATAAAGTCTTAAATTTAATTTGTTGCTATAAAAAAGTTATTAAATTTTGTGTATTTATACGTCATTAGCTAACTTATATTTTGGAATTAAAGCGACATAATTTTAGTTATCCAAATTAGTTCTCAAAATATTTAAAAAATTGGGTTTTTAAATTTCGCGCCTTTACTACATACGCTACCGCTACAGAAGCTAGAAAGTTCCCGTTTTAATCTAAAGGGCGTGTTTCTAAAGATATAAGGAACTTTCCAACCCTACAACTTGGAAATTAAGTATAGTGGCGCCAAGCTTGCTCAAGAGTAGGAAATCCGAAAAATTTATGTATACAGGCTGTTGTTTTGGTCAACAACGCCCGTCACAGAGGTGGTTGTACTAACGATACTGATGTCAAAAAAAATATAAAAAAAAATAATTATTTTTTCAAGGAAAATCCGAAAAAATTATTTATTTTGTTTATACAAGCGGGCGAGCCTACGCTACCGGTCGTTGACCGCGCGGCGCGGCGCGCATCATACGGCATGCAATAGTACCTACGTACATAGTACCTACATACACCCCGCCTCGGTGGGAACGCGGGCGAATGCGGCGGGGCGGCCGGGCGGCGGGGGCCGGGGGGCGCGGCGATATGCCACCCCCGCCCGCCGGCGCTAGCGCCAGCGGCCAGCGCCAGGCGCCAGCTAGTCTGCCTTCCACAGCCGCGGCTATTGCGCGTGCGTTGTTTCTGTGCTAAAATGGCTCGGTCGTTCGCAGGATTAACCAATAGTGAAATTTACGATTTATTGAGTATTTAGTAATAGCGAAGATGAAGCGAATAGTGTAGCCGAGTGGAGTGCGACGTTTTCAACTCGTCCAAGTTTAACTAGTTACACCATAAGGACTGTTGTTTTTAGTCTCAGGGAATGGGTAACATTCGCTACACCCGATCTAACTCAATTGGACTTTTATTTGTGGGGTGACGTAAAGTGGTACGCATGACGAATACGCCGACACATTAAAACAAGAGATACTGAACGCTTTAGAAGTGATTACGAACAATTAAACTGTTTTATCGCGATTAAAAGACAATTTGCGATGTCGTGCTTCTGTGTGCATCGCGCAACGCGGTAGACACTGAACAGATAAACCGTTAACGTAAAATCAGTGTAAATAAAAAAAACTTTTAGAAGACTTCGTGTTATGTGTAATCAATAATTTGTAAATCACGTTTAATGATTGTAAATAAGTTCGTTCACCTTTTTAAATACGCCAAAGGTACTTAATAACAGCGCCATAGAACTTTAATGGATATTATTAATGGATAAAAATGTCATTTCTAATTTAATAATTTCTAAATTATTCAGTTCCTTTGCCGGTCCTAAGCCCAGTAAAGTATGGAGGGAAAGAGAGTCTAAAATGTTTTGTTTACTTACCGTGATCTAAATAGGTAAAACGTTTGTGCAAAAGTAGGTACCTACCTACTATTGGGTTCGCACCCAATAGTAGGTAGGTAGTAGGTAGGTAGGTACCGACGACGACGAGACGCGCGATGTAGCTGCTCGTAGCGCGTAGAATCTATGATGTCGTAGCTCTAGTCTACGCGCTAAGGCTTTACCAATTACCATTTAATGTAAACATTTTTAGATATCTTGTGCAGAGATTTTCTTTTAAATAATGTTCCGAATTATAAAAAATATATTTTTTTTATATTTTTTTTAGAACCCATATTAGTTATATTACTACCTCCGTTACGCGCGTTGCTGACCAAAACAACAGCCTGTATATACTCCGGACAATAAAATGAAAAATGTTGTTTAGTTAAAGTTTTAAAATTATAGCGCCATTTTGTTTCAACATTTTTATGTTCAATATTTAGTTACATATTTATACAATGTAATAAGGTAAACACAAAATTAAAAAAAATTCTCTAACTCTCAATAAATCGTTTTGAATCAATAACTTTGTTTTGTGGGTTAACATGTTATTGCTTATCTGCATCCAAATATCGGAAACACTGTTGTCCATTTTTTAACCCAGTTTAAAATCTACCGGTTCATGACGTTAAGAGAATAGATACCTACGTATTTTTTTTCAAATTAATGAAAAAAATACTTAGATAAAACGCATTGAAGGAGTGGAGGCTAGTGACGTCATAAACCGATATGAACTCCGCATAAACTGTCCCGGATCATGATGTCACGAGAAATTTTGACTCAATACATCGCCGTTATTAGATTGCATAGAGAAAAATACGTGTCCAATATTTTATTTTTATTTTATAATGTGAAAACTAAAATATAGTCGACTTTTTATTGGATAATACAGCGCGCAGCTTCCCTCGACTTCACTTACTGAATAGATTTAATCAGTTTCAGATACTGACTACACGATGATCCCGACTAGAAAGGGTAAAACTATGTTGATGTACGACGGTTTCACATTCTCTCAGCTGCACCGCAGCGCTTTGTTCTACTGTTCGAAGAAGAACAGCGGTTGTAAGGCGCGAATAAAGCTCGACCGCGATCGGAAGAAGATTGAAGAGAAGCATGTGGGGCATTACCACGAACGGCCCAAGTACATCCTCACCTCTAAGGGTGACTACGTGAAAATATAAGAAGTTTGTACGCAACAAATGGGTGTCGGGCAAGTGGACTGTATGGAGGGGAGGTACTATATTTTGCGGTACCCTGTCCACCTGTCTCGTACGTAGCGATTGCTGGATTGGGAGAAACTGGAATCGATGCGGCGAATATCAGTGACAACGCTTTTATACGATTTTGGCAGAGTGGCACTATTCCCGATTCTACTAGCGAACAACTTTCTATGTAACGAGCTTAACTATGTATATGAACTGTCTATCAAAGAGTATATAACCACTGTCTATCGCGAACTGATACTATTTAATTACGATCTGCTTGTTAATTGTTCTTAGTCGCGACGAACTGGTTCTTGATTTCTACGAACTGTCTCGAACTATATGACGAACTGTTTCTTTATTTGCAACGCACTGTAAGGTCCCTAATTTAGGGCGAATATTTATAACTTTGATCTAGTGCGCTTTTCGCTAGTGTTCGCGGGTAGTAAATGCATTTTCTGTTCATTTATTTTCACAAACTTAATTAATGTAGGGATGCCCATTGGTTACATTCAATGTGGAAGGGTAAGAGACGAGTCGAGAACCCGGGGCTCGCGGCTAGTCTCATCGCCCATTGGCCGCCCGTTTTAGATGCGGGCACAGTAATATATTTGAGACGAGGCGAGGGCCCGAAAGCTTCTTGAAGCTTCTCCTTTTATCGCCAGAAGGATAGCCGCATTTATGGGCTTGGCAATAAGGCTCAATATACAAGTTGCTATGATCATAAAATTATAGGTGCACCTCTAAAAGTTTATACAATGTTTCTATACTTATGTGACTATACAGTATTGCTTGTTACCTAGCTTATTACTATGAAGACGTCGGTTGTCTCGGGCACGTCGGTCGTCCTGCATAAAGTTGACAGGCTACTTATTGTATGTGTTACAATTATAAGTTAATACTTAATGAGGCATTTAGATTATTTTATTAATTGGTTTTTTGTTCCACTTTCAAATTTTTACAAAAAAAATAATTTCACTTATTTATAATTATTATACTGTTGGGAGACTCGGCTTGGAGAGCGGCAACACTACGGGCAGCGCCATGACAGCGGTCGGCGCGTGAGACGGAACTACGGAAGTAGTCGCTGTGTGCAAGTCATTCCGTCGCATCGTCGTTCGTCGAGAAGACGTGTCGTTATATTAAGAGTTTATCATTTTTGTCTGTTCTTATAATTTATTTGGAAATTGAAGAAAGCTTACCTAAAATCAGAATTGGGATTGTCTCACGGACCACAAGTATTGGCATTCTGACATGACAATTTAATATTTGTGTAACTACCCGTTACTTATGGTTTGTCATTTTTATTGGTAAGTTTCAAGTGTGATTAAAATTATTTAATAATAGTTCTTCGTGTCTATTTTCTGTGTGATTGTGTGATTCTTATTATGTTTTGAACTACCTTTGTCGAGTCAAAAGAGCGACAACGTCAACGAAGTTCGCGCGATCGGACGTCTTGTACGATGTAATCGCAGCAATACCTATTGTTGTCATTCGTTTTCTGTGTCTATGTAAATAAGTAGGTACTAAGCTACTTTCTCGATCCCTTTCTGCCGGTTAAATGTGTTTCTCCAGGAGTTTAAACCCTGATGCAAACGTTGAGTGCGTGCTCCACGAGCGCAGGCGCCGCCGCGTCACTGAATCGCGACAGCGTTGCCGTTGCTTCGTGCCGGGGCTAGCGGAGCGCCTCGCGGCGCGTTGCTTGGCGCGCGACAGTCTGGCGCCACTGCGATGGAGTTGCCTGGGAGCTGACTCAGGGCAGATCACCATGTCTCACGCTGACAATACTGCGTTTGAGGTGCTGGATATGCTCTTAAGAGCTAATGATTGCCGCCTATTGAGTAAGACGTATCCATTACTTACTAGATACCTACAATCACATAAGTCAATCGGTATTGACTGCCGATGTAAAATTCCATTAATTTCACATTACACTTTGAATGAATTGGTTAAGGTAACTAAATACTTATGTTGCATTGTAAGTTACCTGAAGGAAGAGTATTACTTATGTAACTCAAAGAGTAAGCTACCAAAGTAAAAAAAAAAAGATGAAAACAAAACATTGAATGGATGGATAAGTTACATCTTAACAATTGTATGTGTAATAAACATGAAATGAATATTTGTGCCCATAGTAGACATATTGTCTGTCTGTATGTACCTACCTGTATATTGTTGTCATGTGATATTTTCTTTTGAATAAATTTCATCACAGATTTATAAAGCTGCGTACACACGAGTGTTGCTTTCAATGGTATGGGAACATCCATGTTAAATATATGTAGGCAGCATGGAAATTATCAAGTTTGTGTCTCCTATATTTCTTATACCTAAGTATTTTATTGAAAAAGGAGTAGGTATGAGCAATAAGCCCATTCTAATAATAATTAGCAACTTATGTTTTTATTCATTGAAGGAATATTTTGATGACTGAGCTTAACTCTTGTGATGAAATAATTTGTGATGAATTACATGTTAAGTTTATGTAATCCGAAATGTGAATCTGATATCTAGATGTGAATTTAATGTTATGTTTATGTAACCTGAAACGTGAATCCGATATCTAGATGTATTGTAAATCTAATGTTAAGCCTCTATTCTTCTGAGTGTTAAGCTTAATGTTCACCTTAAATAACATGATGTATTTAAAAACATTAATCTGAGTAATGTAATGTTGTAGTTGAACTGAAATGTATTTATGTAGACACCTAGTAATTTAATTACTAGTGCGTCCTAATATTTTTGGAACACCTGTAAAAGATAGCTAAGTCTTAAGCTCACTGTAACAATGTATAAGACTCTGTTGTGTTATGTACTTGTACACTTAGTAAGCAATAAATACTTGAATACTTTATGAGAAATGGTCAGGTTAGGCCGAGCTCAAGAAAGAAGAAATTACTTAAGCTTACTAAAGTTATGCAATTGTCAGTTCTACGACTTGCAGTTTACTCTTAGGATGGATATCTGAACCGAATGTTGGAACCAATTAGTGTCTGAAAGAAGTTCGACGTGGGACTCCAGTATGCACACGCCCGTATTGCCACGGACGTGCTGCTGCACCGCTACGCTATAGTGCGCTGGTACAAGTTGAGGCTATGTGTTGTGTCTTGTGGGCGACATTACTGCGCCACCGTTCATCGTCGCTGTACAGATCGCGTCACAGCACGCCGTTGCGTCTGTGTCGGCGAAGCGAGCGTCACCGTCACCGCACTGTTTTGCATTTTGACTGTATGGCACTGAGGTCATCTTGAAGCCGACCTACGAGTGGGTCGCTACGTTCGATGGTGATGATGATGAAGATGAGGATAGCGATGACGATGAAGATGGAGATGATGATGAGGATGAAGATGATGCTGATGGTTGTGGAATTCTTCGTTGAGCGAAGTGTTACCGGATCCTTGCCCAGGGTCGAAACCTTTTTGCTATGCGAAGAGTCGCTGTGGTACCTGATCATTACCCAGTGTGTGAAAGCTTTTCGGTAATGGCCTAGGCCGAAGAGTCGCTGAGTGCGACTGTGAGAGTGTGCGACCGTGCGACGAAGAGACTCTCACAGTGCGGCTCAGTGTTGATTATTTTGCATGTGGTTGTGGATGTAGACGTAGATCTTGGTTTTATTTTGGTGTTGGTAATTCGTGTGACGAATATTAATTTTAATGAATATAACTGAAACTAACCTAACCGTGTACCTAAAACCTTGTCACTTTTGTTGTATCTGCGAACGTTGTTTAAATTTTGTTGCATCGCTATGACGAAATTGGATGCAGTCTGGAGACCCTTGTTAACCGATCTGTTACATGTACTGGATGTGCGAGACGAGTCTGATAAGACCTTATCAGATTGATCCTGACGAGGACGTCAGGGTGTCAGGAGAGGCCGTGTTGGGAGACTCGGCTTGGAGAGCGGCAACACTACGGGCAGCGCCATGACAGCGGTCGGCGCGTGAGACGGAACTACGGAAGTAGTCGCTGTGTGCAAGTCATTCCGTCGCATCGTCGTTCGTCGAGAAGTGTCGTTATATTAAGAGTTTATCATTTTTGTCTGTTCTTATAATTTATTTGGAAATTGAAGAAGGTTTACCTAAAAATACATATTCTTTCTTGATATCTTTCCGCTTTGGCTTTAGACATCTTTAGAATTGTATTTAACATGATACGCACTACGTACTATATCCTAAACTAAAACACAATACCTATTTACTTTATAATTTATGTGGTTTATAAGATTTTATCTTTTTTTTGTACAGAGACTCTTAAAAAGGATGTAGATTTACTCATATTGGTACCTACTTAAAATAAATATTTTAAATTCTTTATATTTCATTTTTGGTTTATTATGTAGGTGCCTTTTTGTTAATTTTTCTCAATTAACATAATATTATGTATTATAATAATTAATAATTTTTTTGTTTGTGTACTAATAATAGCTAATAATACCAAATTTCAGCTTTCTAGGACATTAGAAAATATCCTAAGAATTTTTATGATCATCAGTGAGTCGTTGACGAAATCAGGATTTTTTAGATATCAATAAAATCTAAAGTATGAGAGCTATCCAATTAAAACTTTATGTTTAATAACTCTGCTATTGACAACACATCCTGAGAAATTTGTTTATCTGGTATAATCCAAACCCAATTATAAGGGTTCAAAAACGACGAAGCACTTCGAGAAAAGGTAGTGTAGTGCCCTTGCGCTTCGCTTGGCTCGTCTTGGCGGTGCACTACCGTGCCCCCAGATAATGATATTGAACGGGTTCACACATGCTGCATCGCCCAGCTGCAGTCGCAAAAATAGATGGAGATTTTCTGTGAACCATAACGTTGGCTGTACCGGATGCGTTATCATGTTCGGAGACGAGAGAGTCCTGATGAAGGCTAATCATCCGCTACTGGAAAATAAAAAAAATCCAGCTAAGTGCGCGTCGGACCACGCACAGATCCCTTGAACAGGAAAACGGTCATTTGTTGAACAGGTTTAATCAGTTTCAGATACTGACTACACGATGATCCCGACTAAAAAGGGTAAAACGTTGTTGATGTACGACGGTTTCACATTCTCTCAGCTGCGCCGCAGCACTTTGTTCTACTGTTCGAAGAAGAACAGCGGTTGTAAGGCGCGAATAAAGCTCGACCGCGATTGGAAGAAGATTGAAGAGAAGCATGTGGGGCATTACCACGAACGGCCCAAATACATCGTCACCCTTAAGGGTGACTACGTGAAAATATAAGAGGTTGACAGGCTACTTATTGTATGTGTTACAATTATACGTTAATAATTGTTTTTTGCTTTACTATCAAATTTTTACAAAAATAATTACATGAGTAACACATTCTTTGACTTTAGAAATCTTTCTAAATTTTATTTAAAATGATGCGTGTGATATTTTAAAATAAACAAAATATATTTAATTCATAATAATTTATGCGGTTTATAAGAAGCATTTTTTTCTACATAAACTCTTAAAAGGCTCTAGCTAAGACTCATATTGGTGTTTAAAATAAATATAGGCACATATTTTATATGTACTTTTGGAGTTTACTCCTAATGAATCGATTTTCATATTATATAAGCGGGGTATGAAAATTTATGGGGAGTAAAATCAAACTTTTTCCGTTCCATTATGCGTTAGGCGTTATGTTTGTGCGCAACTTATCTTGCGCTCGTTGCTATGGCAACTAGACGTTATTTAGAAATGAGTCTGGCTCATTAAATAAGTCGAAACGTTGCTGCGGCAACTAGACTTTGTTATTTACAATAAGCAGAGATAACGAATAATAAGGAGTGAACTCTGGTCGTGTGTCGGAGCTGAAACACACTTTTTATATTTAATTTTAATTTTTTTAATATTGTCAATTAACATGATACGTATCTATTATATCAAAAAATCAAACATATCTTTACTTTATAATTTTTGCGGTTTATAAAAACATTTCTTTTCCTCTGCATAAATTTAAAAAGGGCCTGTTTACTTGAATTAGTGTTTAAAATAAATATACATTATTATTTATGATGTTTAATTTATTAAACAATTAAGTAGGTGACCTGTTGTTAATATGATTGTATGGTTTATAATAGTATAAGGTAACCATTATAAAATTCCAGTCAAATTCACGACATCACGCAGAGGGGGTCGGATAATGACACTGAACGGGTTCACATACGCTGCAACGCCCAGCTCTAGTCACAAGATTAGATGGAGATGTTCGGTGAACCATAACATTGGCTGTACCGGATGCGTTATCACGAAAGGAGACGAGATTGTCTTGAAAAAAGAAAATCATAATCACCCGCCACTGAAAAATAAAAAAAATAAAAAAAAAACCGGTCAAGTGCACCTCGGACAACATACAGTGAAAGGTTACGCGGGAAGAACGTTCATATTTTGTTAAAATTCAAAAATAGTTTATTTTTTCAAATATATTCCTTATTTGAAAAAAATCAAAAATATACCTCCCGTGTATTTCATTCAAACGAATTTCCGTTGAAATTGGTTTTTAAGTTTTACGAGAGGGGGATTAAAAAAGTACTCTGCACGATTAATTTTTATTCTTTAATTGTCTTCATTTGTGTTGTTCTGTATGTGTTCATTTGTGTTGTGTTTCTTCTTGCTTAAATAAATCTTTCTTTATCTTTATCTTTTTTTTATCTTTATTAATGAAAAATATGAAAAACTTTTCTCCGTGGTTATACTTTATTTTATTGCAATAAGATTCAATGTTTTTCAAAGCTATGTCATATTTCGGATACTGGCTGTATTAAATTTTTCCAATGTCGGCTACAGTATGCAATTCAACCTTAGTTTTTGTATACCCAAATTTATTTGTATAAATTTCAGCTCTATTTACTACGTCACGAAAAGGAAAACGCTTGATAATACTCAATGGATATACGTATTCCACCACGCCCAGAAAAGGAGGTTTCAAAACCAGATGGAAATGTTCATCGCACCAAAACAAAGGATGCAATGCCTGCTTGCACACACTCGATGATGAGATCATCTTTTTGAAGGAAACGCACAATCACCCTCAGAGCATGAGTCGTGAACCTAAACGTAAAACCATTACGATTACGTTTACCGATCGGAAAAGCAATTAAGTTTTCATAATTGAATCGTAAATCATACTTTTTTGTTGGCTTCGTTGTTGTAGTAGGGTTACAAATAGTTTAGTTTAGTTTATTTTATTTCGTACTATCAGTGTTAACAAAATGTCAAGACAATTGTCAAATGATATAATATTATGATACAATACAAAAATAATAATATTACAAAATAGTAATAAAATAGAAATGTCAAGTAAATTTAAATATCTAAAAATATGAATAAATTCTATCATATAGTTTTTACATAAAATTCATTTATGGAGTAATATGCTTTATCCAATAAATAGGCTTTCAATCGGCGATAAAAAGTTTTGTCATTTTCTTTCCGTAAATCTGCGGGAAGCTGCTCGTAATATGTAGGTCCAATTACTCGCGGGTTTTTACTTGCTAATTTTGTTCTTCGTGATACAGTCTCAAGTTTTTCAGCATTACGAAGATTTCGCCCACCACCCGTTCGGCGTCTGAAGTGAGTCATGTTTTGTCTGACATATTTTACTATCTCAAATATGTAAAGTGAGCACAACGTCATGATTCCTTGTTGTTTAAAAAGGTTCCTACACGACTCTCTTGGCTTTACTCCCGCGACTATCCTCAGTGCACGTTTCTGAAGGACGAATACCCGTTGGTGATCAGTGGAATTGCCCCACAACAAAACACCGTACGCCATCACAGAATGGAAGTGTGCAAAATATACCTGACGCATGATATTTTTTGAGACTAACGGGCATAGTCTACGTAAGGCATATGCAGCACTACTTAGTTTGGCGCAAAGAGCCTGAACGTGGGACTTCCAGTTGATGTTGGAGTCTAAAGTGAATCCGAGGAAACGGCATTCATCAGATAACGGCACAGGGCAGTCTAACGTAGGTGTAATTGAAGGTGGTCGCGCGGAAAATAGCAATAGTTTGGATTTTGCCGTATTTAATATCAGGCCGTTCACTGTGAACCAGTCGAGGAGCTGTTTGTGAGTGTTTATTATTTTTGTATTAAGTTGTTCATATGTACGTGCACTGACCACAATGGTTGTATCATCCGCAAACAAAACAGCTAAACCATTTCTAATGAAATTTGACAAGTCGTTAATGAAAATCAGGAATAGTGTATTCCCTAAGGATGAACCCTGAGGGATACCGATGGTGACGTCACCAGTCTTTGACCTAATTTTGCAGCAGTCTGTAGCTAGTTGTACTGTTTGGGTTCTATCAGATAAGAAAGATTTTAGTAGCTTATGACAGTTATTTTGAATACCATATAATGATAATTTGTCCAGTAATAATTCTCCTTGTATAACATCAAATGCCTTAGTGAGATCACAAAATATTCCTGCAACCTTATATTTATCGTCAATACCTGTTATTATCGAATCAATAACTTTGTGAGCTGCTGTATTTGTGGACTTATTTTTGCGATATGCAAATTGCTTTTCGGACAACAGATCGTTTTGTTCTAGATGTTCCATGATGCTTTTGGATATTAGGGACTCGATTAGTTTCGAAATACTGGGTACGATCGTAATGGGTCTATAACTATCTACCTGAGCTTTGTCACCTTTCCCTTTGAACACTGGGCAAACTCTGGTACTTTTCAACACATCTGGATAAATTCCCTTTGCAAACATTTCATTAATAAATACTACTAACATCTCAACTATGACTGGCCACACTGATAATAAAATTTTCAATGAAATGTCATAGATGTCCAGAGTGTTTCCAGTGTGTAACATATCCATTAATAGTTTTGTCAGCATATCATTTGTTACGGTAGGTAAATAATATTCCGGAGGATTTGTAGTGCTGGAATAACGAGTTAGGTATTCAATGGCCTTTCCTTTGTTCGGTTGTAATGGTAGATTAGCTGTAATATTGAGAAAGTAGTCATTGAACTTGTCTGGGATTTGACTCGTTGTTACGATTTGACCTTGATCAATCAAACATACATTTTGGGATTTATTTTTAGGTGATATTTCACTATTAACGACTCGCCAAACCTCTCGAGAAGGGTCTTTAGTTGTCATAAATTTATAATCAATGTGGTCGCGTTTGTCAAGTAGACTTGTTAATTTAATTAATTCTGAGTAATGATGTATACATTTGTTAATCAATTCATTATCAGGGTACTGGCGTTTGATTTCGCAAAAATTATCAAACTTGCGTATAAAATCTGCTAATGTGTCGCTTTGCCACGGTATTACCCTTTTCTTTTTAACTAGAATTTCTTTAACGGGAAAATGAATATCAATATAATATGTCAGTATAGTAATTAATTTATTAAATTTTTCATTAAGACTAATGTCATGGTCAATAAATTTCCATTCATAATTTGCAATGTCAGTATAAAATTTATGTATTGAGTCGTCAGTAAATATCCTTTTTTTTATATATCTATATAAAAAATATGACCAATATCAGCGTAGTGACAAGTCACGCAAGCGTTTGATGCTTCAGTTCCGTTTTTCTGGACAGATTGACCGATGAAAAGGTTATTCTCAAATGGAAATCTTAATGAGTGCGCGCGTTTGAAGTTCGTTATTTCAGTCACTGACCGTTCGGCATCCATTTTGTTTAACCTGAGCAACAAACTAGTTTTCGAGAGAGAACGACACCATGCCTACCTGCTAATGGGAGTGGACATTGTGTGATATATAAATAAATATCTTAAATTAGGTTTTTTACAGTATAAATTATAATTATTATTAAACGTGTCTTTTACGTGTATTTTAAAGCAAAATTTCCTCGCTATTGACTAAAACTAAACAAATGGTTTTAAAATATTAACTTTCAATTAGGTACAGCGATATACACAACTTCGCGGAAGGGCCATCGGTGGGCCACGCCGGCCACGGGCCATTACATGTCTATATCTAATATATATAAATCACGTGTCACGTTGTTTGTCCGCGATGGACTCTGAAGCTACTGAACGGATTTTGATAAAATTTTGTAACCATTCATAAAATGGTCCAATGATAGGATAGTTTTTATCCCGGAATTCCCGCGGGAACTGCGGCACTGATGCGGGGAACAGCTAATCACCATAAACTACCTACTGTAAGGGTATAAAGAAGGACGTAGAGTACTTTTTTCCCGGAATTAACTCCGAAATTACCGCGGATGAAATCGCGGGGGACAGCTAGTCTAATATATATAAATCACGTGTCACGTTGTTTGTCCGCGATGGACTCCGAAACTACTGAACGGATTTTGATAAAATTTTGTAACCATTCATAAAATGGTCCAACTTAAAAGATAGGATAGTTTTTATCCCGGAATTCCCTCGGGAACTGAAGGACATAGAGTACTTTTTTCCCGCAACCTCCGCAGGAACTCCGAAATTACCGCGGATGAAATCGCGGGGGACAGCTAGTCTACATTTATGGAATGGATTTACTTATCAATGCCCGGTGGGTGGAGTTATTTTAAGCGCATTTCGTATCACGCTGATTATTTTAATCACGTCGATTCAACTCTTAATTAGAAGTTAATGTTGATTAACCTCAGATCGAACTTGAACGAGCGTCCGGACTTAACAAACATGTGACGTTTTAGGTACGGTTTGGTAAAGCCGTCATGGGATAGCGCGATCCGTCTTCTGGTAAAGTTTGAAGATTGTTACCATTCAAAAGTGTTAATATAATTTTTTGTCCCTCCAGAACCGACTTCCGTTCTCTAATATTTTACAACTTAAACAAGAAAAGGTGATTGGCCTCATCTTGCTACCGATAGATAAGCTGATATTGTTTTAAACTGTTCTCACAGCAACTTTCACGATCTCACGGAGGGGCAAAAGATTGGTATTGCTGAATGGATTCACGTATTCCACGACGTCGTGTACGAGAAGTTACAAGTTACGATGGAGATGTTCCTCGCACAAAAGCAAAGGATGCACAGCTCGCCTGCACACAGTCTTCAATGAAATCACATATGTGTACGAAAAACACAATCATCCGTCTCTCCAGCAATATCGCGTACTTCGATTCCAAAGCTTAGCACGCGCTGCGATTTAAAATGTAATGTGACGTAGGTATACCTACTAATAATTTTTTAAACGACTGGTTTTAAAAATATGTATAATTTGGTGCATTTTTGTAACTGTTCGAAATCCTATTAATACCTATTATAAACGCGAAACTTTATAAGTAAGTATGTATGGATGGATGGATGGATGTTCGTTACTCTTTCACGCAAAAACTACTGGATGGATTTAAATGAAACTTTACAATAATATAGGTTATACATCAGATTAACACATAGGGTAATTTTATCCTGGAATTCCCGCGGGAACTCTGAAATTAACGCGGGTGAAACCGCGGGGCACAACTAGTAGCGCCCTATTTTTTTATTACTATGGCGGCATAAGGTCAGCGGTTTTCGATTCAGTATCGGCTGGGCGATAGTGGATGTACCTGGATATGGTTGCGGCGTTGATTTATTATTTGTCAATTTTTAAAAAAATTTAAATAACATATAAGATTTAATTAACGCCGCCGCAGTGTGTGTGTATGTGTATTTGCGGTTTGGCGTTTTCGACTATTCCAAAACCGAGTTTAATCAGAGTGGGTGCTAAGCCTAAAGACGGAAACATACTTATGTGTCGACTGTCGAGTCGTGTTGTGTATACAGACAGAAGCATAATATCTGTATGGTTGGAGACGTACCACAACAGAACGCGCTACAACACGACAATACAATACAAATATGTATGTCTCTAACCATACCTACAAAATATATGAAAGACAGAAGAAGAAAGAAAAGGAGTTTATTGAATATTGGTCCCCATTTAAAAGGTACAAAATAAGAGGCAGAAAAAAAAGAAACTTTTACAAATATGGTGAAGGAGATAGAAGGGTGTGCTGTGTGGGGGCCAATCGGTCACTGTCTCAGCATAAATGCTTCATTATGTCTGGGGCAGAAAATAATGAGGCGCTGGTCTTCCGACAGGGCCGCAACCGATATATGGACATAGATAAGCAATAGTGTGTTAACCCACACTGGAGAAATTTTGAGAAAATCGTGTTTTAAAAGTAGGAGCGCCTTTTTGTGTCAACATTTTTTATGTTCAATATTTAGTCAAATATTTAAGTAATATAATAAGGTAAACACATAATTAAAAAACGTTCCCCAACTCTCAATAAATCGTTCTGAATCAATTACTTAATTTTGTGGGTTAACATATCTGCGTCCATATAATAATAATAATAATAATCCACATCACAACACACAGATCTACTTGATCCCACAGTAAGCTATTATTAGCTTGTGTCGTGGAAACCAAACAAACGTGGTATATACTTCATAAACACACCCAGACTGGAAAATGGAACCCTGTGTTCATTACACAAAATCCGCCCCCACCGGGAATCGAACCCGGAACCCCTTGATTAGCGGGTGACCTCTGCGCCAATCGGGTCGTATGAACCCGATATGCTTTTGTCGCGAGCGACACAACACGACACGACACAAATAAGTTGGTATTCCGCAACACAGGTTTAGTTGATTAGACTAAGGTCTCACGGCCGCACTCAGAGTCGTTTTAATGATTACTTGCAGTTAAGTAAACATTAAATTAAAACACACCAAATTATAATGTATCTAGATTCGTTGGGTCCCCACGGAATGGAACTTTCTGAACACATTCTTTTTTAAGGTTTAGTTTAAACTAAAAATAACATATTCTATACCTACTATACTACCTACTTTTTAATATACCTTCAAGTATATATGCGTAGTAACACAAGCATCACTTTGTGTAAATTGCATTTTGTTGTATTTATTAGTATTAGGTACAAATAATTTTAAAAATACTGTTAATTATAAAAAAAAAACTTAATTAAAAAAAATATTGTAATTTTATTGTTACCTACTATAAGACTAATCCCGAAAACCATAAGAAATAGAATCGCATTCCATGCACGCTATGTGATGCAATTTGACGGGTGGAGGAACCACCACTCTACAACGTAGTTTCACACCGCTCACTTGAACATGTTTCTAAATAGCCTATTCAATTTCAGCTATATTCACAACCTCACAAAAAGGCAACCGCATGATAATCTTGAATGGATTCAGATATACTGCGAAGTCCCCTGAAGGTTCTTTTAAGATTCAATGGAAATGTTCCTCCAACAAAAATTGTAAAGCCTATCTGTACACGGTAGATGATAATATCGTCCCAGTTAATGACAAACATATACACCCTGTACCTAAACAATTAATACCTTCACAATATCGAAATAACATAATTAACTATAATAATATGTATTAGAAAAACTATTTTCGTACCTAAGATAATTTAAATTGACGATTTTTTCAATCGAACCAAAAGACAATTTATGTTGTTCACTCGGTCGAACCCTGTGGTCTAAGTTGGGTCTAAGCCTTAAATTAAACCTTGGGGTTAAGCCGCTAAATGACCTTTGTTTTGTCAGCATGTCAATGGTACAAAGAAAGAGGCATTTACCCTAGCCTGCCCTAGTTATCTACGCGAGTGAAAGCAAAAAAATTATTTGATTATATCGTATTTACGTAGATTAATATATATAAGTAATAATATAACCTATAGATGGATGTTTTAGTCTATTCAGAATAATAAACTTTCGTCTCAAATATCTACTGTCTTCGATTACCTAACTTAACCTAACGTTTATCAATTTAGTTATGCAGCAAAGTTTCGGAATTATTATTATTATTTGCAAAATATTACAAGTTTTTTTTTTTTATAGTAACGAACAGAAATAAGAATAAAAATTAATTTTCGACGAGATTAAAAATTCCAGAAATTTCATTTCAGCTATGTTCACAACTTCACAAAGAGGCAAGCGTTTACTAGTTCTGAACGGGTACACATATTCAGGGGTAATCAGTGTTGGTTTGAAAAAGAGATGGCGCTGTTCCTCGCGCCAGTGCCAGCGGTGTCCCGCCTTTGTGTACACGATTGAGGACAGCGTAATATATGTAATGGAACAACATAATCACGAACCTCCTAAACAACGTCAGCGAAAACATTAACGACAGCTAACGTAGCAATGGATCACTACCATGAATGACGAACTCCATGTGATGTGGCTATGACGTGACAAAACGTGACAAAAATCTTGACTTAGTGATTTCATGGACAAAAAAATAACTACTTAAAACTTAAAATTATTATAAAATAAATATCTCATAATTTAATTTTTGATTTTAACTGTTCACTAGGTTTGAAATTTTTTTTTAACTCTTAGTTCTTGGATGCGAATTGAGTTTATAACTTTTGGAGTCAAAACTGATCACGAATATATATGGCAGCTGTTACTAGTAGTAAATGTTTGGTATAATTTACAATCAAATACTTTTGAATCACTTCGACGACGCACAGTTCTGACGCGAACTCCGTTCATTAGTATTGAATTTCTGATTTTGATCATCTACTTTAGCTGTTGACTGTACCTGCCTGCCATGTACTTTTCTTGTGAATATATAAATAACCAAAAAAAAAGTTATGAGTCATTGGGTCGCCACCCACTAGTCACACGGTCACACGGTCATGAACTTTTAACCATTTGCGCAGTCCGCCCAAGTTAGGAAGGATTCATTCATTCGAATAAGACGTTTAGTAAGAGAATGGTGTCACAGTACTGATTGATATAACTGATATATCGATTAATCAGATTAATCGTGTTTCCTTATCGAATTCTGCGACAACACGCTTTTTGTACCATATTCTGCGGCGGAGCAATATACCTTCCAGTTTCCACATCTAGTTTTTAAACTTAATTTTTTTTATTTACTTATTTAAAAGGTATATAACCATTTTTTTTTTCCTGAATGATATACCCAAGGAGGTAAATCATTATAATACAATCTAGCCAATCTAGTAATGACTAATAAGTATTTTAAATTTGACCTAAACTTCTAAACACGACTATTCTAAGAATGTGTCCAATAACTAACTAACTTTTTTTATTGTCTCTATTAAGGGGAAAACACTTTGTTCTTGTGTTCTTTGGATATAGTACTCACAGCACTAAATACACTATCACTATACACTAAACTAGCTCAAAAGGTTTTGTCCTTTTTAGTCTTCTTTTTATATTTGTGTTGCCGTGGAGCTGGATGGCCTCGACGTTCACATGAATAATGAAAAATATAACTTTCAATTGTCAAAATAACAATATTAAATATGTACATAGTATTAAGTGCTGTGGATTTTGTAAATAAATAAATAAAAATTCTGTGTCAATACTATATTTTTCAATCAAATATATCACTTTGTCCTTATATATCATAAGTTATTTTATTTTAATAATAAAACTGCTACTGTATGTTTTACAGTCGAATACGTGTGGTCGAAAAAAGGCACCCGCTTAATTGCCCTAAACGGATATACGTACTCTAAGAGACCCAGCACTAATGCTAAGGTACGGTGGAAATGCTCGTATCAAAGCAGAGGTTGTACTGCTAGAGTTCATACCGTCGATGGTTATATCCATTTACTTAAAGAATCACATAATCATCCACCTACGTATAGTATAAACAGCGATAACCAAAAAACGTGAAACACTAGAAGCCGAATACATTTCGCATGTCACTAAAATAAAATTTATTATGTCAACGAAATATTAAATGGAATAATAAATGGACGTAAGTTATTTATGTAGGTCTGTGCAGACTTTTTTAAATATCTACCTATAGTGTATAAAGAACACGAATCAAATTAGAGAAGTTTAATAAACAATGTTAAAGATTTCGATGGCATTATTTATTTACCATATTATGTAACTTCTGTTGCCATCATATTTCAGTTTCAATTTTCAAAATAGCTTCGAAATTTTTGAATACTTTACATAGAACTTCAATAAAGATTTTTATGCAAGTGTCCGCGGATCTGAACCTCAAAAATCCGAATCCACACTTTAAAAAAAATCTGCATCTAGAACGTCCCTAGATAGAAGAACGTTTCAGAGTTCCCGCGAGAATTTCGGAATAAGACAAGATTTATATATACAAAATGTCATTATAATATAAAAAAAATAATACTCACATAAACGTGACTGCGCATCATGCCAAAGGCGTAGTAAATATGATATTTAAGCATTTTAATAAATGCAAATAGATAAAATTTCTACTAGTAATATTAGCCCCCTTAGGCAAGTTGAGAATATTTGTCTTTGGAGAAAACTAAGGAACATATCGTCGTCACGTGGTCACGAAAAACTATCAATCGAAAGATTGTTAACTTGAACAAGGCGTCTATTACTAGTAGCAATTAGTATGTATTGATAAAAAAATGTTGAAATATTTTATTTACAGAACTTAACTTATTGGGCAGAACTTAATCAGAACTTGCTTTTTTCAGTGGAATACACAGTCTCGAAACGCGGTAAGCGTATGATAAAGCTTAACGGATACACGTATTGCATAGCGTCCGAAGGTCGACTCAAAATTAGATGGCGATGCTCCACCAACCTCCACTGTGGGTGTCGAGCGACGCTCTACACCATCAAAGACGAAATAATAAGGATGATGGACGTTCACAACCATCCGCCGCCTCGATTACAGCCAAAACTACAAATTTACGGCTGGGTTAAATAGAAATAACAAGTTCCACAAAGGACATTTTCAGATTAAGGCCCTTGCCTATGGGAGCCGAACTAGCCCACCCCGCTATAAACAAATCGTATTAGAACAAATTCAATGTCTAATGAAAATGCTGCATTGATTGATGTTTAAACATAAAGTGCCAAAAAAGGTCACTTTTGGAGGTCATCAAAAAGTAGATAGTATTAATTTACTCTACATACTGTCCTCCTATCGATGATGATGAAGGGAACGGTGAGGAGCGGCTTGCACCCATAAAAAACACTGAACTACAATGTTGAATTGTATGTACATATGTAAAAATATAACATATATTATACTATGGTAGTTCACACCCGTTCCCAGAAGTGGGGACTGATGACCTCCAAACGGAGGTCAGATCGCATTGTTTGCAAATTTTAGTTAAGGTTGCGAGCCGCCTCAAGTCCTTAAAATAAAGATGTAGGTACACTTTCTTTTTCAACCGTTAGATTTATAATGGTTGCAAAATTGGTATGCAACACAAAAAGTGGCTATAGTCTGTGGTCAGATTTTAAAAATCCTCTTGCCCCTTAATTAGTCTATGATAAGCTACGGTGATCCCACAGATAATTTATTAAATCCATTTTAGAAGCGTATCTATATATAAACGTACCTATGTCTACAATAATAATAAATTATAATACCTTTTTTAAACAGATTTTTTGTTGGATATCATTTATCATAAATTAACAATACATATTCTTATGTATGTACAAAAAAGTATATATAAGTATTATATCAGTCCTCTGGTATCCAAAGTACATTACTCTGCTTAATATATGAACAGGTCACGGTGTATTTTAATGCATGTTAATTTGAACATATTATTTATAGTAATAATCGTTATTATTTTCAAACAGTGTGTACAAAAATGTTTGTTACCTTTTTCTTTCAGTTCAATTCATACTATCGGCGAGAACTAAGAAGCGACTTGCCCTGTGGAAAGGGTATAGTTATTACTTAGTCAGTACTTCACGCGGGTCCAAGTGTCGCTGGAGATGTTCAAGTCATACAAACCGAGGTTGCAAAGCCGTCATCACCACTGTCAAAGACTATGTGGTGTATGACCGCTCAGGTCACACTCATGCGTCCACCTACATAAGTGAATAACGCACCCGCATGCCTTCTGGTGTTGCAGATGTCTATGGGCGGCGGTAATCACTTACCATCAGGTGTACCACTTGCCCGTTTGCCCCCTATGACATAAAAAAAAAACATCCATCCGCCATATACATAGTAGGGAACATTATATGCATGTTGTTTTTTACTTGATATTTTTCCCTTTGAACCCTTTTTTATCCAGACATTCTGCCTTAACAATTGTTTTCTTATTTACTTAGTGTTTAATTACAAAAAATATTAATTAACATTTCAACTTTCCGAAACGCATCACTATCATTATTTTATTGGTCACGGACAGACCTCTCTTTCCCAGTGGGCACTTTGGGCAAGTGCCCAGGACCCCACAATCGATAGGGGCCCCCCTCAGATCAAATACAAAGTCCCTAGTTCTTGTCAGATCACCAAACGATAACCAATATTTATCACCAAAAAACTTATATACCTAATTCGAAGAAATCGAACCTAAATTACCGACTACAATACTATTGTGGACTATATTACATTTATCTATTCGTTTCATGTGATTGTTAATAGAAATAAATATTTAACCTCGTTTATCTACTTTCTTTGTCAATTCTAACAAAATAGTGTTCTGTCAAAGTCCTATGACTTAGCCCCATTATCCTAATATGCCCAGGGCCTCCAATAGGTCCAAAGACGGCCCTGGTCACGGAGAGCGATAAGTCGAAACAAAAAGTGACGTCACTAGCCGCGTTCTCTGATTAATCGGCGTCGATATTCGTACTGTTGTAAATTTTTGGTATCTTCCAATAAAAACAATTCACCCAGTTCCACACACAATTTTTTTCTAAAGTGACCGCATTAATAATTTTGTCTTTATGGTATACCAACCTTTAGTATGTTTTTGATCTTTCCACATTAATAGTTTTCGTTTGCAACTAATTTTTGAATTACTAACCAAGTGGAAGTCGTCTATAATTTGCATGAGTCAGTAACAAAAATAGTAATTTTTGGACGTAATTATCTCAAGAAAGTTTCGAGATTTGCTAATAAGATGACATGTCTTAGTAGACATGTAAAATTGCAATACTGTAGGGCATATAACGCAATACTCATACCTACATATATATTTTAAGTTTTGTGCAATATAACCCATGGCTGGTGCGTCACCCTTTTGCTTTGCGAACTCGACTGACACACTAGTCTAGATAAAAGCTTAATTATTTTAGTATCCTAAAAGAAGTACATTATAATTAAGTCGCACCGCGGCTATCAATTAGCAATGTTATATTTCACACATAGTTTTAATTGCGATCACGTTTTGCCTAATAAATAATTAGCATCATTCATTGTTTTTTTTTATATTCTTGACTCCACCCTTAGGTATATTTCGCTGTCAGAGCTGGAAGCCGGTTGCGTTATTTCGGTATGAAGTTTGTCAAAAAAAAACCTCCACCAAAAATATAACGTTAACCATATTTCTCGTCGCAATTAATTGAACGATAGTAATTCAACTCTTTTTTTGAATGATAATGTTAGATGGTTAACGTTTGACCGATTTTGAACGAACATCAGGACCAAAGGATAAGTAAAATCATACATTTTAGATCTATTTGGTTGTATTCGTTTCGAAATAGCGCGATAAACACAATTTAAGGCTCAGCTTCCAAACTCAAATCTCAAGTTAAAAACATAGAGTTGATAAACATTCACACGAAACATTTCGTTCGAAATTGAATCACAAACACATGCTGCTATTCCGCCGAGAGACGTTGTAATGGACGTCGTGGAATCACTTCCACCACACTTTCAATTCCAAGTCTCTCTATGTGCTGAATGTCGTTCTACACCTAATAATATGCGTGTCCGGGGTACGAAAATCAAAATTCTATTTATTCCGTCAGTTTGATAATAAAAAATAATAGAAAAATATTTTTGCTTTTTCCAATTAATGGAAAAATCACTAACTCACTCGTCTGTCCCTTTGTATGGTTAGATCTTTAAAACTACGCAACGGATTTTCATGCGGTTTTCACCAATAGATAGAGTGATTTTTGAGGAAGGTTTATATCTATAGTTTATCCTGGAAGTCCTGCGGGAACTCCGAAATTACCGCGGGTAAAACCGCGGGGGACAGCTAATACTTAAATAAAGCGAGATAAAGTTTAGGATTGGGGGCTTGTGACATCATAACTACGTATAAACTGTAACAAGACGTGATGTCACGTGATATTTCTGCTCAACGTGCCGCGTGCGCGTCGTTACTTTTTTAGTACCTACGTAAAAAATACGTGTCCAATATTTTTTATTAATCTACATCACGGACTAAAAACTAAAAAATTTTCAACTGAGGTCTGACTATGTAGAATAAACTTAAACGACTAATTTCGTTTTTCGTTCAACAGTAACAACTTGGTGTTATGTGAGATCACAAAGAGGCAATTGTCTTGTGTTATTAAACAAATACACTTACTCGAAGACTCTAGCCGGCTCCAAGACAGAACGTTGGAGATGCTCCACACATCACCACCTCGGCTGCAGGGCGACCGTGTACACCGCTAACGGCGGCTTGGCGAAAATTAACGAGAGCCACACCCACCCGCCCAAGAAAAAGAAGTGGCTCGTCTGGAACGATGGTGATGTTGATAGCGGTGAAGAGACGAGACAAGAGAGAGAAGAAAGCGATTGACTTAAAGGCTGTTTTGAATATTAAATGAATTAAATTAAAAAAAAAAATCCGTCGCGGGAACTCTGGCAGATGAAAACACCGGCAATACTAATATATTAGATACTAAAATGAAACTATCAAATAAGCCCTAATATCGAAATCAGCGCGAAATCGGAATTTCTCATTTATTTCCTAGGTAGGTAAGTTAAAACTTATAGGTAAACAACCTCCGTAGGTATCGGTACAAATACGCCATGTTGCCAACTCGCAGCGACATTCATCGTGCACGGCGCCAATCAGGTGACAACGCGCGCGCGCGCTGTTGCCGCTCTTCACGGGTTAGTGAATCAAATGATGTTGTATTTTTTAAAATTTTTTGTCCTATTTAGTTATTACTAACTTATTTGATTCATTATACTTTTATATTGCCGGTGTTTACCATTTATTGTCGTATTGTCGACTCTACTCTGTATATTAACTTAAGTGTGAACCAAATGGATTAATAGGTCACGTTCACGTTGTTATGTTTAATATTTAATTTTATACTTACGTAGTTTATTTTTTTTGTATCAATAAAAATACCAAAAATTTATACTCGAATATTTTTTAAGCATTTATCACAAAATGGTAAAACAGAGAGCTATCTACGAGGAACCCCTTAACAGCAATTTCTGACAGTCTTTCTTCTGGCAAAAGAGTGATTAGTACGACTGGTGGCACGGTTGATCTCCCACTGTTTCACTGCGTTAATTTCGATGTTCCCGCGGGAATTCCGTGATAAAATTACCCTATGTTACTCAGGAACACGCGAGCTTCCTATACTTACGTGAAATAATTTTTAAAATCGGTTAAGAAATTTTTGACATTACAAAAAACAAACATACAAAAAATCAAATGTTTTCTCATTATATTATAATATTATTAGTATTTATTAAATTTAGTATATTTCTTTGTTTTGCAAAACCACTTGTTGAATTACAAATCAGTTCGTTTTGCGAAGTTTGTGGTAAATCAGCAAGGAAACCAACCTAACTGAATTAGATTAACTATCTAGTAGGTAAGTTAAAAGTTTCCTGAGACTGCGTACACAGAAAGAGAAGCCAAGATTTTTACAAATATCTTTGATACGCGATGATTATCTACGTGCACAAAAAAAATAACAGTTACATATCTTAAAAGATCGTTCTTCTTATTCAAAACCAAGTTGTATCATTAGATTAGATTAGATTTATTTATTTCACTTTTACAAAAAAGATTGTATGATAATAATATGTACATACAATTTATGTACCTAAAGGTGATCGTCAGATAATAATTAATAAAATAAAAAAGGTGAATTCAGTAAAAAGTGTAACACTAGTTACAATGCAAAGTAAAATAGTTAATTTTGTAATAATAAATATTATTATTAAAATGTCAATAAAGTTTAATAATGTCATATTCATATATTCACTTATAGAGTAAAATTCATTATCCAATAAAAAGTTTTTAAGTAGGCGACTAAATGTTTCGTAATTTTTTTCGTGTCTAATATCATAGCAGGAAGACGCTCATGGTACGTAGAGCCGATTACGCGAGCGTTCTTTGTGGCAAGAGCAGTGCGGCGCGGCACCACTTCCAGACGTCCATTTCTGAGCTCTATTTATAATATATATTATCTACCTAACATGTTATTTTTTACTTTTAGTTAATTACGTAACATCGAGACAAGGAAAAATTATGCTGGAACACAATGGATTCACGTATTACAAGGACACGCGGTATGCGGAGAGCAGCGGCGCACTGAAGTACTGGAGGTGTTCGAAGTACACATCCGCTGGGTGTACTGTCACCGTTCGCACTTACGGTCACGAGGTGGTATGGTTGCGCAACAGCCATAAACACCCGCCCGATTCGAATTAAGAACAATTTGTGGGCATCCAAGCAAAAAGTACCAGCAGTGGGATATTGAGTTAATACTAGATTCGGTATCTAGAATAGTCAATTGGTAAGGATTGAAAAAATATTCAAAAAATAGCAGAATTTTTGAAGTAGAAATACTGAAAAAGCTTGATTTGAGCAAAGTATTATAAAACTTTGAGTGAAAATAAAAAACACGCTTCTAATTGCTTGTTACATAGATTTTTATATATTATAATACCTATAAGAAATTGTAGAAAATTGAGCATTTATTAATAACTAGCTGTGCCCCGCGGTTTCAGCTGCGTGAGTTTTGGGATCAGGAACCTTTGTGGACGCAGGCAGAACAACCCGCCAAAGTTTCATCACAATCGGACTAATTGTTTCGAAACGCATAGAGGACAGACATACAAACATTCATTTTTATTTATAAAGAAGATTATGTAAGGATTATCTTTGTAATACATTCTTTTGGTGTATGATCAACGTACATGCGAGGATAAGCGCATTTTCATCCGACAATCAATTAAAATCGCGGATCTAATTTTTTTACCCAACTTTACAAAACCTCTTAGGTATATCTCGGAAACTAAATGCCGAGAACTGGTTGCTGGTGAAACGCCCAGATTTTTTTATTTTGTGCCATTTGTTGACTGGCAGAGAATGCCATAATAGCATTAAATCCGCCTTTTATACCGTATTGTGGAAAAAGTTTAAATAAACAAATATTAGCTGTTCCCGGTTTCTTTTCGAAGATCCCGCAGGAATTCCCGGAAAAAAGTACTCTATGTCCTACTCTGTAACCTTCACAACGTGCAGTAGGTATGCAAAATTTACAATGCAATACAATACAATATACTTTTTCATTACTCATACTCGGAAAGTAGGTCTGAAGTTGCCTGAGAATTCCTATTTTTATTTTGACTTTCCTTGCATTCGTAATGAAAAGCACAGTGTTATCCTCGGGAGAAAGACTTATTTAGTCCCTCGATCTATATCTATAGATCTAACTTATTTAGTCCCGTCTCGGGACTAAATAAGTTACTTTCACCCCTAGGATAACAATCTACTATTTCACTTCTCATGCTCGGAAAGTGCTTGTTTATGCAGGAATAGGCTGCACAAAATCGAATTTTGTGCACAAGGGCATTAATGTATCTACTCATAAATGTATCTACCTAAGGCAAAGAAAATGAGCCATATACAGCCAAACACAATAAGAAGTTCATGGATAGAATTTGTGGTAGCCATAGAAATAAATACACCTAGCCTCTAGAGTCTAGAGCGATAGTTTCAGTCAAAATAATATTGTTCGAAATTCAAGCGCAAACCAAATGCACCACTGCATTTTAAGAGTCGGCACTTTCTGTTCTTAACTCGAAAGTACCTACTAGGGTAACAGAAGTTAGTACTGTAGGAGGTTAATATGCCGGGAAAAACCATTTCCTTCAGTATGCAAAACTGTACTAATTTTACTTTGAATTTTAATTAAAGAAATGTTATGTTATACTACTTTTTTATTTCCTCGCAATCGAAGTGAAAAGCAGAGTTTTATAACTCGTCCACAAAACCATTATTAAAAATAATAATGGTTCGTTTTGTGCACTTGTTGTAAAATCTACTATTATTGCACCAAAGATTTTTTACAATATTTACGTAGATTAATTACATGGCAAAAGGCGGCCTTATTGCTAGAAGCAATTTTTTCAAGGCATCCTTGACGTGATAGAATTTAAATGCAACGTTATATTACCAATTTACACAAAAAACCTTAACAAATTATATACCTAAACCTTCCTAATGAATCACTCACTATTGGTGAAAACCGCACGAAAATCCATTTGGTAGTTTTTGAGTTTATCGCGAACAGACAAACAGAACTTTGATTTATAATATGTACCTATAGTAATAAATTATCGCGCGTGTGTTAAAAGGTGATAATATTTTTGTGTTATATCTTTTCCAGTTACATACCGAATATCGTCAAAAGGCAATCGAATTTTACATTACATGGGCAACACGTACTACAACGACACGCGTTTCGACAATAGCAACAAAGGACTAAAAAGATGGCGCTGTTCCAAACACATGAGGGGCTGCCTCGTGTCGCTGCGCACTGTGGACGATATCGTCGTCCATGTTATGAACGCTCACAATCATCCGTTAACACCTTTCAAGTTTATTAGTTACTAGCCGCGCCCCGCGGTTTCACCCGCGGTTATCTCGGAGTTCCCGCGGGAATTCCGGGATAAAAGTATCCTATGTCACTCAGGATCACTTTATCTTCCTGTCTATAAGTGAAAGAATTTTCAAAATCGGTGTAGTAGATCCATAGATTACAACCTCACAAACTCCGGAGTTCCCGCGGGAATTCCGGGACAAAAGTATCCTTTGTCACACAGGATCACTGTAGCTACTTATAAGTGAAAGAATTTTTAAAATCGGTTCTGTACATCCAGAGGTTACCCCCTACAATCTCACAAACACGTGAACTCACCAACTCCTGAGTTCCCGCGGGAAGTCCGGGTTAAAAAGATGTCACTCAAGATCACTTTAGCTTTCTCCCGTGGTTTTACCCGCGGGAAGTTCGGAGTTCCGCGGGAACTCCGGAATAAAAAGTACCATATGACACTTAGGATCACTGTAGCTTCCTATGAGTGAAAGAATTTTCAAAATCGGTTCAGTAGATTCCGAGATTACCCCTTACAACGACACAAACTCACAAACTTTTGCTCATTATAATATTAGTACAGATTAAGCAAGTTGTCGGCCACAGAACAAATGGACGCCTATAAGCAATAATATGTTAACCCACAAAATATGTTATCGATACAGAACGCTTTATTAGGAGTTAAAGAATGCTTTTCAATTATGTGTTTACTTTTTTCATTGTTTTATTACCTATCAAAAAATCGTTGAACATAAAAAAATGTTGACACATAGTGGCGCTATAATTTTAAAACACGATTTACTCTGAATTTCTCCGGTGTGGGTTAACACACTATTGCTTATCTACATAATAATATGTCCAGAATCCAGATATAACATCGACTCGACTTAGTATGGGAACAGATGAAAAATAATGTCGCAGTTGATTTTTTCATACTAATCTTAACAATCGGCTGTTCGTCACGCAATAGAACATGCATTATCACGGTGGAATGTGTTAAACGCTATTAACAATTGCACAAGGATGTCATTTTTATTAAGTATTTCTTTTTCGCACATCTATTCGCAGCGTGGAAGCTTGCTTTTGTGAAACCATGAGGATTCGCTCACAACCGTATACATTTCCTCTCTAGTTAATAGATTCCTTTGACTGCGTTCTTGACGATTTTTAATTGTCGAATTTGGACAAAAGCCACAGCATGTTGTATAATTAACCGAACGGCTTGTAAAAGGTGGTTATCTTGGGTATACCGTTTAGTATATTCTTATAATGTTTGACAGAGAAAACGAATCAAAATACTTACCCACCATAAATTATATAATACCTATTCATTTCCTCATACTGTTGATTAGTTTTAAGGCTGACGTTAATTGTGTACATAATTTTAGTAAGAAAAATTATTTTGAAATAAAAACGAAATAAAAATATATAAATTAATCATGTTTGCGATTTTTGCTCACTGGTATAGCAAAAAAAAAAACTGCTTAAAACTGAGTACCTATCGTAGTTTAGTCAACAAAAAAAAAATAGTTTCTCAATTCATCTGTGGTTTTGTTTATTCGCGCTTCATAGATATTTTTGTTCTCTTTCAGTTCAATATCTCGTGTCCAATAGAGGTACACCTATTTTGACCTATATGGGATACAAGTTTTACAAAGATTCCAATTTTACCAGACACGATAACTGGATGAGATGGAGATGTAGCAAACACAAGCAACGGTGCACGGCCGCCGTCTACACCAACCAGCATCAGGTCGTGAGCACGCGCAATGAACACAATCATGATCGTTAAAAATGAAATCGTGATCGGTTGCATCATCAACGATCATGCAACGATCCTCAGATCACTGCGCCGTGCTGCAGCTGCAGCATCTGAGGATCGCTGTTATTAACGCTACTACGCCACTGCCGAACTTTGACAGGCGATGAATATGCATCAAGGTGTCTCCTTGCGCCAAAGACCCTGAGATCCGCTCCTGAAACAATCCGCTATTTAAACTTATTCACTCAAAATAATGAGTCTTACTGCCAACAGTGTTTTTGTTCAATATCCGCTTTCTTTTATGTTTCTAATTAAAATTGGTTTTGAAAAACCTTAAATCATTTCTCACGCCCTTTAGATTAATCATGATTTTTTTCCTATTAAAAATTTCATATTACAAAAAAAAATGTTAATACGTTATTGATTTTAAAGCTATTTCAGGAACGTCTCGCTTTAACTAGAGTGTATATTCACCGCTAAAATATATGTTTTCAGGACCTATATCATACCAATACACTGCTAGAGGTGCAAAAGTACTGCTTTATAGAGGTTATAAATATTTCAAGCAAAGACGAAACGGTTGCAAGACTCGTTGGTTCTGCGGCACTCACCAGAACAAAGGTTGTCGGGCCGCGGTTTACACAGTATACGACGAACTGCTGTCAATCAAAAGTGAACATAATCATCAGCCAGCCTGATGTCTGATCTTGAGTCTGAATTCTAAATTTCAATTTTTTAACCGATTCCCAAAAAGGAGGAGGTTCTATGTTCGATTGTATGCATATTTTTTTTTATTACTTCCACCTAATAAAAGAAAATAAAATGTACCAGATACAAGAATCTTTTGTATTTAAATGTTCTGGGGCTAATCCCAAAGTTACTCGATAAACTTCTCTCCACGTATCCGCCGGCCGCTTCGCAATAACCCACATACACACATCAACAAAATCTAGGGATACCTTAATCCTAAATTATTTACGACTTTATAGTTTAAAATCTTTTTAGTTTCCATAAAAAGTTTATATACAGATTGAAACCTCTTTTATTCTATTTTCGAAATTTAAAAACCTAAATAAAAAAAAAACAAAAGAAAAACTATACGGCGGCAAAATTGTCATTACTACTTGTTACAATGAGGAAAATTTAGATTGTTTTATTGATATTAATTAATGAAAAGAGATTAGATTGTATTTATTTTTTAATTAATTGGGCCGAGTGAGCTTTAAGAGTCATGTCACGTCGTCATTTGAGTCGAGATGAAATGTTACGAGCCGTGGGCATGTTAGAAAATGGTGCTATTCAACGCGTCGTTGCTAAGGCCTTACATACCAGCCAAAACGTGATATCAAGGTTGTGGTCACGTTATCGCAGTGCTGGGGATGTGGCTGAACAGCACACCGGTAGATATCGTGTTACTACGCAGAGACAGGATCGATTTCTCCAAATGACCGCCAGAAGACAACCCAATGTCACAGCGATGCAACTAGTCCGAAGGCTCCAGGAGGACCACCAGCTGATGGTAAGCGGCCAAACCGTGCGAAGAAGGTTGCATGAAGTTGGTCTTCATGGTAGAAGACCACTACGTGTTCCAGCATTGCGACGTGGCAATCGCGGTCGGCGGCTTTCGTGGGCTCGGGAGCATTTACCGTGGAGTGACGAACAATGGTCTTTGGTGCTGTTCACCGATGAGTCCCGGTTTGGGTTTCATCCGGATTCACGAAGAACACGCGTTTGGAGAACGCCAGGAAGAGTTAGCCGTTTATGGCACCCTCAGGAAGTCCACTCATACCAAGGCGGGACAATCATGGTGTGGGCAGGAATTCGTCTTGGCGGACGAACCCAGCTCGTTTGGATCCAAGGCAGCATGACTGCACAAAAATACCACGAGGAGGTAGTAGAGCCTGTTATTGTCCCGCACAGAATCCAAATGGGCCAGGAATTTCTACTCATGCACGATAATGCTCCTTCCCATACGGCGCGGCTGGTGGCGGCCGCTCTCCGAGACCACGATATTCAAGTTTTGGATTGGCCTGCACAGTCGCCCGACTTAAATCCTATCGAGCATGCCTGGGACATGTTACAACGGAAATCTTTGGAAGATTTCCCACCAAATTTGACAACGGAACAACAACTTTACGAACACTTGCAAAGAACATGGGACCTCATACCGCAGCTAGACATTGACAATTTAATTTTAAGTATGAACAATCGATGTCGATGTGTAATTAATGTAAGTGGCAATACTGATTATTAATAATTAGATTTTATTAGATTCTTTCATTTTTATTTAAAATTTAAACTTTTATGAGAAGAAATGAAATTTTTTATCATAACAATTTTCTACGGCAATTATAAAAATTAACATTTTTATTTAAAACAAAAAAATTACGAAATATTTTTGATTTTTTATTAAAGACCTTAAAATAACCTATCATTCTTCCATTTACTATGTCAGAAAATTCTTCTTAGATTTTTAGATATTTGAAGAAATATAAAATATCCCTAGATTTTGTTGATGTGTGTATTATGAGACCCTTATCGAAGGAAGAGGGTTGCATTCCACTCGACTTGTTCTATCTAGTTCTTAGTTCTACAACACATAAATTTCTTTAGGTATACTTAATTTGAGTAAATTTCAAGGTCGAATTTTAATTTTAACGTTGTATACGAAACGTTACTGATGCAAAAAGGATGGAAATAGGTAGATACTTAAAAGTCAAAATGTGGGCGTCCACATAAAATGGTAGGTACCAGTAGTGGGATGTTGAGTTAAGACTAGATTCGGTATCTAGAATAGTCTATTGACAGTAAGGATTGAAAGAATATTCAAAAACTAGCACAGTTTTTTTTCATCAGACATTTGAAGTTGTAATTCTGGAAAAGCTTGATTTGAGAAAAAGCATAAAGTTCGAGTGAAAAAAAAAACTTTTACTTGCTTGTTACATAGATTTTTATATATTATTGTAGATATCTTAGATATGAAATTGTAGAAAATTGAACATTTATTATTAATTATCAATTAAAATTGCGGACGCAATTTTTTCACCCAACTTTACGAAACCTCGTATATCTCGGAAACTACCTAAATGCCGAGAACTGGTAAGTATCTTTTACCTCGGACGCCCACAAATTACTACCTATGCTTAAGCAGTTTCGCTTCTGTTACGTGTACCACAGATAATATAATACCGTGTACAATGTTCCACACGCTTTTTCTATTATTACACATACCGTTTTTTTATATTTTAACTTGGTTCCAAAAACTAACTGTTCCTTTCATGGTTTTACTAACGTCAATTTTGGAATTCGTTCGGCAACTCTTTATATCGAGATGAAAGCAGCCTTAGTCCTAGTTAGCTCAAGACTTAATTTCCTTGTAGTTCCTACCCGAATTCCGTAACTACCTTGAGAACTTTTTCTTCTGGTATCAAAAGTATAATATTATATCGTATTTTATTTACCCGGTTATAACCGGTACAAACAAATTGTTTATGACATATCCAAATTAACGATGGTTGTCCTTTTTTGTTTTTAGATTCATTTCGATTTGATATATCGAATAGAGGAACAAGAGTGGTATATTTTAGAGGCTACAAGTATTTTAAAAACAAAAGCTACGGCTTCAAGTGTCGCTGGGCGTGCGCTCTAAATTCGTTCCACGGCTGTCGCGCTGTAGTCGTCACGGTCGATGATCGACTGGTGTCATTCAAAAACGACCATAATCATTAACAAACTAAATATAATTAGCATCAATGATTTCAGAAAGGCAGTAAAATGGTACACGAGTATCGAGTGTTTTATTCGAAATGAACAAAATTTTAACAAAAAGAAGCCAAATAGGCAATAGGTGGATAGCGGGACGCAGATAAACAATAACATGTTAACCCACAAAATCAAGTTATTGATCGAGAACGATTTATTGAGAGTTAGGGAACGTTATTTAATTATGTGTTTACCTTATTACATTGCTTAAATATGTAACTAAATATTGAACATAAAAGATGTTGACACAAAATGGCGCTATACTTTTAAAACACGATTTACTCAAAATTTCTCCAGTGTGGGTTAACACACTATTGCTTATCTATGTCCATCTGTGATCGCCAATCCCTAATTCACTTCATAGTAAAAAATCCCTAATTCACTTCATATTAAAAAATAAAGTCGCTTTCTCCTTCCCTTTATCCCTATGTATGCTTAAATCTTTAAAACTATGCAACGGATTTTGATGCGGTTTTCACCAATAGATAGAGTGATTCATGAGGAAGGTTTATAACTATATTTTATCCTGGAATTCCCGCGGGAACTCCGAAATTACCGCGGGTGAAACCGCGCGGGTCAGCTAGTATATTATAAATGCGAAAGCAACTCTGTCTGTTTGTTACACTTTCACGCCTTAACGGCTCAACCGCTCACCGTCAAATTTTGCATACACGTTGTCAGGGTTCCCTACATAGAACGACATAGGGTACTTTTAGTCCAGGTTTAGTACCGCGGGAATTCTGAAATTAACGCCGGTAAAATCTCATGAAAGGGTATTTTGGGTATACAGAAAAGGACACAGTGTACTTTGTATCCCGGAATTCCTGCGGGTTCTCCGAAATTTCCGCGGGTGAAACCGCGGGGAATAGCTAGTTAAGATTAGAATATTTTGTTTGATTATTATATACATATATTGTTTAGAGAAGGGTAAATAATAAAAACCTAGTGATAATTGCAAATTGGCTTTTATAAATTTTGTGTCGGGTAGGTGAAACAAATTGGGACTTGGATCGGATAGCTAGGTGGAGATCGGTCGGCTCTCTAGTTTTATTACTATTAATTCGGTTATTAAGGGTTAAAAGTTATTTAGTGTATTTTTGGGGTATTAGTATAAAACTGGTAGATGATGGATTGTATAAAAGTGCTCAGTGAATCCAACTTAGTGGTGTCAAGCAAGAAGACTGGGGCCCCGACGAAGCGGATACCACCACCATCAAAGGTAACTGACGCACTTTAGATTATATTCTTAGCTCCGCGCCATCGCGGACTTAACATATATATTAAAACTAGCTGTCCCCCGCGATTTCATCCGCGGTAATTTCGGAGTTCCCGCGGATGTTGAGGGAACAAAGTACTCTATGTCCTTCAGTTCCCGAGGGAATTCCGGGATAAAAACTATCCTATCTTTTAAGTTGGATCATATTATAAACGGTTGCAAAATTTTATCAAAATCCGTTCAGTAGTTTCGGAGTCCATCGCGGACAAACAACGTGACACGTGATTTATATATATTAGATAGATAGATTAAGATTATTAACACCAAGTAAGAAATTCCGTTTTATGGCTCTAGAACAGATTTTTTTTCTTTCAGTTCACATGTACCTACAAACTTCGAGAGGTGCAAAAATATTAATTTTTAGAGGATATAAATATTTCAAGCATATGGAAATCGGTAGGAAAGTGCGTTGGTTCTGCGGCACTCACCAGGCCAAGGGTTGTCGCGCTGTAGTCTTCACAGTGGACGATGAGCCAGTTTCGTTCAAGAATGAACATAATCATTTACCGAACGTTCAAACCACAAAAAATTTGTACCGCTATAATTTCTAATTTTGATTTACTAATAAGAAACTTAAAAACTTTCAGTTTAATCTTATTTATTTTTCCCGTGTTTTAAGGTGTACGAGTTTTATGATTGATTGATTTGTTTAATTACTATTTTTTAATATCACTAAATAATTAATACTTATACTAATTAATGTAGTAAGCGTAAAATGGAACAAACGCAGCGTAGGTACTAACGTGCAGATACGAGAAGTATGCAGGGTGAGGACGACAAGACAATAAATGAAAACACCGGCAATATAAGAATATAATGAAACTTGTAACAAGGCGGCCGTATGCCACTCGTTATGATCTCGCCTCATTTCTAATATTTGTTATTTATTTTTATATCTGTTCCTTTTATATTTTAAAAATTTGACTTTTGACTTTTTGATAGAACTAGATACGATTTAAAGAATACAAAAGCTCTAATTTACAAAAAATATTTTTATTTGAGCTAGCCGAGGATTTTTACTTCCGAACCTCACAATTGGCGCCCCACGTTGAACAGATATAAAAATAAATAACAAATATTAGAAATGAGGCGGGATATCATAACAAGTGGCATACGGCCACCTTCACAAACTATCAAATAAGTCCTAATATCGAAATAGAAACATAAAATTTTTCGAACAAACTAAGTAAATGGGACAAAAATTTATAAAAAAGAGCACCATTGGTTCACTAACCCGTGATAAGAGCGGCAACAGCGCGCGCGCGCGGAGTCATCTGATTGGTGCTATGCACGCTGAAAGTAGCTGCGAGTTGGCAACATGGCGTATTTGTACCGATATTTACGGAGGTTATTTCCTACCGTGGAGTTTGTTACCTAACCTATTCGTGATAACTTAGTTAACTACCTAGGCAAAAAAATACAGGATGAAGAATTTTTTTATAAATGAGAAGTTTCGATATAAGGGCTTGTTTGATAGTTTCATTGTACTCTTGCGGGTGCTTTCATTTATCATCGTATTATCGTCCCCATCCTGTATACATAATATGGTTAGTTATTTTATACGTATGTATCCAGTTTGTTTGGCAGGTTGTTTTATATATTGAATGCAATAATAAATATTTTTTTGTCCTCCCGTAAGTTCACTACTGTTAAACAAACATTCATATTCTAGGTTAATTTTTTTTTTGTTACAGACTTTCTCAAGAGTTTTGTTGATTTGTATAATAAGATTGTAGTTCTGTGACCTAGCACTTAGCAGTATAAAATAAGTTGACTCTACTAGCAGCTCAGTCCCATAACCAAATTGACAGTAAGTAGATTGTCAAATTGGCTAAGAGAGGACAACATCGTATAGTTGGATATGAAAATTGAATAATATTATGGTTATAATGTATTAAATTTTAGAATTAAATATATATCACAATATATCACAATTGTGTAATAGTAAATTTATAATTAACTAACTGTGCCCCGCGATTTCACACGCATTAATCTGATGCTCCGTTCCTATTGGTCGTAGCGCGATGTCATAATATAGGGTAAAACCCGGATAGTTGCCACACTTTTCGAAATCTTTTATATCTCCCAGTACATAAATCAAAATATTTTATTTTTTAAACTGGCAAGTACTTTGGTTCTTTATCTACAAATTTATTAAATGTAAAAGACATTATCTTTGAAATTTCCAGAGTATTAGTGGTTTCTACGGACCTCTACTTTTTGTGACATCTATCCCATATATGGGATAGTTGTCTAGTCCATATAAATTACATTTAGGATAGACGACCCGCCGGGAAACAAGGCATCTATCCCGAAAAATCTTTGATCTCACCTTGCGTTCCCGTGCAATCGAACAGAGACATGAGACGCGGTTCACTTAATAGTAGTTGGAAAGTCTTTTGATAGATAAATAAAATTGCACGCGATTCATCTGCGAAACTAGAGTAATTACGATGGGGGCAACTATACCTCCAGGGCAACTATCCTGGTTTTACCCTAGCCTTAAGCCTTCCTCGATAAATGAACTACCCAACACAAAAAGAATTTTTTTAATTTGAACCAATAGTTCCTGAGATTAGCGCGTTTAACCAAACAAACAAACCCTTTAGCTTTATAATATTACCCGTGATAATTACGGAGTTCCCGCGGTAATTCCGCGATAACCTATACGTGTAAACCTTCCTCTTGAATTTCAACACACATTGGTGAAAACCGCATGAAAATCCGTTCAGTAGTTTTTTCGTTTGTTCGCGAACAGACAGACAGACGCAGCGGAGGACTTTGTTTTATAATAATATGTATGGAAATATAGATATCAGCAACATCTTACAATATTAGATGATAAATGAAACATAAAATAAGCTTTAGTATGCTTGTATTTGGTTGATTTGTTTCAGATTCTTTTTATTTTGGAGTATCTAAAAGGGGCACAAGGGTAGTATTTTTCAGAGGATACAAATACTTTATGCAAAAGAAGAGCGGTAGTAGAACTGGCAAGTGTAGATGGGTATGTGCTGTGAATTCATCGAATTACTATCGCCATTGCCCTGCTGTAGTCTTTACAATCGACGATCAACTGATTTCATTCAAGAACGAACATAATCATGAACCAAAGAATTAATAAAATGTATTTTGATACATTGAAACAAAACGAACTTACATATTGGTAAGTTTCAATGGTTTCGATCTATATTTAAGTAATTTATTCACGTTATCCTTTCCACCATTCATTACAATCATTTTATTGTGCATGTGTTTTGTGATCGAGGCATTCGATTATAAATATTTAGGTATTAATTGTAATACTAAATTATGTATGGATGTGGAACTCGCACTTTGCTACAAAATTACCTAACGTAAAATACAGCGTGTTAATGAATTAACTGAAAACCTGATACACCCCATTTAAAAAAATAAACAATAATAATATGATTAAAATATATTTTATGTCGAAAAAATTTATACTTTATTAAAAGTTATTCAACATTAGTTTGGTGACCTATCTACGAAATTCCAATCGCAACGCCTGCGCCTACTGGTTCGAATTTTTTTGCTGCGTACACGCCAAATATTGTATTATAAATAAATAATTTAGACATGGGCTAGTAAAAATGAAAACATAACCTATAAAACACAATGCGATCGATTCGCTAGTCGTTTATGAGTAAACTACTTTCTTGTTTTCAGTTAATTCATTAACAAGTTGTATATCTAGCCTCCTTAACCAAGTTGAAAATCTGTAATTGTTATCACTATAGAAAACTAAGGAACTAACTTATCGTCATTTTCGTGACCTTACGAAAACTAGACTTTTGACTGGGTGATTTTCGCGACCGTGTCCACGTCGACCACGTCTCGCTGTATCTATCTTAATCTTAATATTCTCGATAAGTTTTTTTATGGGAAAAAAAATAGTTTCTCAAACAATCATAATATTAGGTACCTACTTTAGATTAACATTAACCGCCAATTCTATCGAAAATATTCTGTTTTTGTGTTGTGTTTTGAATAAAACATATTTTAAAACTACGCATTTTATATTTTAATAATAATTATAATAAAAATAGTAGGTATCTAATGTATATCACTTTCTGAACTGACAGACGGGAATCGCGATTTCTTCATACACATAGGTAAAATTTTAACTCGCAATTCAATTTGAATTAAAAAAATGGATAACTTTTTATAACTGTTTTCGAAAACTGGGTTTTGCCGACAAACTTGCTTTCCTTTTTTTTGTCAGGTAAATACAATTAAAAACTAAAATCTATTTTGAAAAGGTTTTTAATTCGAATCATTTTTCTTTTTATAATTCTTACTAATATTATAAATGCGAAAGTGAGTTTGTTTGTTTGTTTGTTTGCTACGCCTTAACGGATCAACCGATCATCATGAAATTTTGCACAAACGTTGTCAGGGGTACAGGAAAGCACATAGGGTACTTTTATCTCGGAATTCCCGCGGGATCTCCGAAATTACCGCGGGTGATTCCGCGGGGGAGAGCTAGTAATAACCCATATTAATTATTCGTTTGCAGGTACTTTCATCACTTCGCATAGAGGAGCGCGCACACTGTCGATTAAAGGCTACAAATATACGGTCCACTCAAAGTTTGGCTACAAAACTAGGTGGCGTTGCGCCACGCATCGCCCGAAAGGTTGCAAGGGCTCTGCCTACACCATCGACGACGTAGTTGTCTCCCTCCCAAATAAACATTGTCATTGACACGCATGGTTAACCTTTAACTAGTGACGTGTAGTCTCACTGGCGTCACGTGTTTTGTAAATTCTTAAAATTGACCACTTCCCCCCGCTTGCTGCGACCCCGCGTCTTAGTAGCTTTTGGTTTTAGTGCTAAAACAACCGTGGAAGAAGGCAGACCTGTCATCGGTTGTTTAATACGTAAGTAATACTAATTAGAAAGTCGGCCGTCCTTGGGAAGCCTGGGTTGAACTCTATTAAAATGCTAAGAAAAGGATCTCATGTCAATTAGGGCCAATTCTTAATTACCGTTTATTTTCTAAATAAATAAGAAAAACTGATTGAGTTGATTTAAATTTATTTTATTACATATCAATAGTTAAATATCAACATAATTTTCAAACATCCAAATGCAATTTTATGAAAATATGGTCTTTGAAAGTAAAGTAGTAGCCTGTGAGACGTCATATCCCTTCTTCTTCTTCTTTAGTAATGGCGTCTATAGTTATAATTTGCCAATGACAATGTTTCTTAATATAAAAATCTCTTCTCCACTATAGTGTAACAAATTTATCATGTCACTAGTTAAAGGTTAACAACTAAATATTCGATGCTTGAAAGACAATCTTTAATAATCTTTATCTTTAACGACATTGAACAAATTTTCTGAAGAGAGGTGAAAGTTCAAATACATAAATACATTTAAATGAAAACAAAAAACATCATAAAGTTGACTTAGTTGTTGAAATTATTTATTTATTTTAAACATAGACATCAACGTCGTTATGCAATGCGCTCAAGAGCGGATAGTAACAATAAACACCTAAGTACCTGACGGCTCCCACACGCAAGCGCACCGTCAGCTAATTCAGAGGAAGTGCACCTGCACTGCACTCCCTGTTTATATTCTTAGAATTATTAAGTATCTAGAATTAAAATAATGATTTAATTTGCAACTTGTATTAAGTCAGTCTGTATTCAGCCTCACAGTAAAGAGCATGCACTTCTGCGCTTAACTGAATCTTTTATTTTATTTTTACTTTTAAAAAAATAGTTTTGCCGCTCCCAAAACTTGACTACGTTGATCTAGTTGGGCAGCTCATCGATCTTGTGTCAGTGTAAATATTGATTATCAGTAGAAGTGTCAGTATAACATTTTTTATAACAATACTAGCTGTCCCCCGCGATTTCATCCGCGGTAATTTCGGAGTTCCCGCGGGAATTCCGGGATAAAAACTATCCTATAAGTTGGACCATATTATAAATGATTACAAAATTTTATCAAAATCCGTTCAGTAGTTTCGGAGTCCATCGCGGACAAACAACGTGACACGTGATTTATATATATTAGACTAGCTGTCCCCCGCGATTTCATCCGCGGTAATTTCGGAGTTCCCGCGGAGGTTGCGGGAAAAAAGTACTCTATGTCCTTCAGTTCCTGAGGGAATTCCGGGATAAAAACTATCCTATCTTTTAAGTTGGACCATATTATAAATGGTTGCAAAATTTTATCAAAATCCGTTCAGTAGTTTCGGAGTCCATCGCGGACAAACAACGTGACACGTGATTTATATATATTAGACTAGCTGTCCCCCGCGATTTCATCCGCGGTAATTTCGGAGTTCCCGCGGAGGTTGCGGGAAAAAAGTACTCTATGTCCTTCAGTTCCCGAGGGAATTCCGGGATAAAAACTATCCTATCTTTTAAGTTGGACCATATTATAAATGGTTGCAAAATTTTATCAAAATCCGTTCAGTAGTTTCGGAGTCCATCGCGGACAAACAACGTGACACGTGATTTATATATATTAGACTAGCTGTCCCCCGCGATTTCATCCGCGGTAATTTCGGAGTTCCCGCGGAGGTTGCGGGAAAAAAGTACTCTATGTCCTTCAGTTCCCGAGGGAATTCCGGGATAAAAACTATCCTATCTTTTAAGTTGGACCATATTATGAATAGTTACAAAATTTTATCAAAATCAATTCAGTAGTTTCGGAGTCCATCGCGGACAAACAACGTGACACGTGATTTATATATTTAAGATTTTGTGTTTAACCAATGTCCGGGTGTTTAGTACGTACTACGAATCTTAATAATAAAATTTTTTTTTTTTTTGTTAAAAATAGATCGTCAGGGCTATTTTTCATAGTAACGCATGAATTTTCTATAGATATTTTCTCGACCTACGGGTGCTTTTTTGTAAACCTTAATTATAAAATGTTGATATATTTTTTCTTATATCGCGAATACCAAACTATAAAATATACCTTTTTTTTATGCGCATACCTATGTAACGTCGAATATTGGCGTTATCGCAATGAGTTGGGTCTGGTACTTAGGAATACGCGCCACTACGGGATAGCACAACAATTATACAAAGATGTCAAAATTAAATAAGTAGAAAAATAATATTATATACACCTAATATATAATTTACCAATTGTTCCCCCAGTTTTTGAGTTTTTCATACAATCGCTTCTCTGTATAATATTAGTATGGAAGTATAGATTATTTTCATTAATTGTTTTTTTTTTTAATGTATTAGGGGGCAAACGGGCAGGTGGTACACTGATGGGGTAAGTGATATCATGGTTCTGCCGTTTTCGGGTAAAAGACCGTAAAAAGTTTGCTTTTATCGGGTTTAAACCCAAGCACCGGGTTATTCTTAAGTTTAAATTACATAATATTTAAATACCTGTTTAAATAATAGTAACATGTAACATGTAGTAACATTAAAAAAGTAACAAATATTATTATTATCTTATTTCATAATCTTGGACTAATAGTACGGTCATTTGATAGGCTTGAGTGACGCAAGTTCAACACGTACAGGCCCCTGAGAGTTGAGAGTGAGTTTGATGTGATGTGGTATCTACAGTTACCGAATAGGGCTAGGCATGAATTTTTTAATTGTTTTTATTCACTTGTTACATAATTTTAATATAATAAAAAATATGAACAGCCTTGGAAATGTTGGATTTTTTTTAAATGGTAACATTTAATATATTGACAAAATCTGACCTGTTTGAACGCCGCCATATTTCGCGGTTTGACATTCGCTAATAGTGTAATCGTGCGCAGTATTTGTTTTGCGGCGGCGGCAGCGGCAAAAACAAATGGTAGACAACATAAGAAGTGGTCCACAGCTATCAGCGGCGCGCGCTGTGCTGTGGCCTCCTTCTATGTTGTCTACCTTTTGTTTTTGCCGTCGCCGCCGCCGCCGCCGAGACTGTGCCCAAGGGGTAAGTGTTCAGGACCCTTATTAACTATGACCCATCTTGCCCATAACGCGCGTCCAAAAAACACATTCCCAAACCTTCTAGATTCCAAAATATTAGAAATTATTATTCTGTATGCCCTAACAAACGTTGTAAATGTATTTTTTCGGAGTGAAACTTTTTTGATTTCGGGGGAAAGACAATTTTTGTGGCGTGTTATCGTAACGCGGCGTATTATGGTCATAGTAAATAAGGGCCCAGTACGAATATCGACGCCGATAAATCAGAGAGTGGGGCTAGTGACGTCACGTTTTGCTTCGACCAATGTGATGCGTTGAAGTTGAATTTCTCTCCCATATTTTGCACATTTTAAATAATATGCTTTGCAGTTCTAGTTCGATTAAATGATAGAATTGTTTATTCGTAATGTCTGTAGGTATAATAAAGATTCAAGAGAAAAAAAAAATTACTGACATGCCAATTCTATATTTTTTCGCGGCTGATGATTATATTACCATTTATTATGTTATCATTCGCAGGGACCATCGGTATGTCGGCGAAGGGAGCGCGTACTCTGTGGTACGACGGTTACAGCTATATCGTTCATTCGCAGAATGGACCCCGGATGAAAACGCGATGGGTCTGCGCCACGCACCGGCGGAAGCGTTGCAATGGGACCGTTGTCACGTTCGATGATCGTGATGTCAACGTGAGACAACAACATAATCATGAAACGATCTGGGAATAATGCCTAATTACTTTTCTCAACGTACCTACTGTATATGGATAAAGGTGTTCATTGGCTTTAATACAAATTATATAAATTATTACGCAAATGATAAGTACGTATTTGTATATAAGACGTAATTATAAACGAACGATGTAACTAATAAAAACTTAAAAAAAAATATTTATACGTCACAGAGAAAACCATAACAAAGTACAGAGAAAACTATAACAAACAAAGTGGGTTTACGGGAGTAAATGAACTTTAAAGTTTTTGTATTGATTTATCATTGATTTCAGAAGCAATTTTGATTTTGCTATGGTCAAAAAATTATTTAAGTTTTTTTAACAGAAATTCTAGTTTTTTTTTTAGATTTGATTTAACTTCTCTGTGCCCCAATCTTCACCCAAAAACTTTTATTTTCTATCTTCCTATTATGATTAAATAAATAAACAATCCCATATTTCTTTCTTTCACTGTTCCGATCGGCCGTTGCGAGTGTATTACTGTGTGGGAAACCCTTAACCAAGCAGAAACGAAGCGAGGCCACGTTAGTAAAATTTGCGATCTGCTCGCGCCCCATCATTGCTCTTCTGCTTAATTCCATGCCTTGATAGTTGATAGTAATGTACTATTACAGATACTGCTGTCAGTATCGAATATACGAACAGGGGTACCCGCATATTGAAGGTTAATGGGTTCCGATTCACGAAACACAGGGATTCCGGACTCAAAACACGCTGGTTCTGCGCTTCCCATCGCAACAAGGGTTGCAAAGCTGTTGTATACACGGTACAAGACGAGATCGTATGCACAAGGAATGGACATAGTCATTAAAAATTACTATGAAGAATGGACATAGTTATTGATTAGGAATGGATATAGGTAGTCATTTGCAAGAGATAAAACTCCGATATCGATAAAAGCCTTTGAAAAAGAAATAAAACATAAGTTTATCGCTCGATGACTTTATGATTATGACTACCAATCTGTCGTTATTTGTTATTTTCTATGTAATTATGATATAATAAATACTTTTAATAAGTAAATCAATGAAAGTAAACAACTTCATACTCCTTCGTATTCTTGGATACTTATACAAAACATTACTTATTTAAATTGTAGTACCTATGTAGTACAGTTATAAATTGATTACAGTAGATTTGTTTTATTATGATCATTCATAGGACGTACGTACCTACAAAGACATATTTTATCAGTGATGTAACTTTATGATTGATAAATTAAATTTAGCGCTTTATCAGTGATGTAACTTTTTAATTTATAAATTAAATTTAGCGCAAATAAGTACCTATAAATAACGCGAACGGGACCATTCAACGATAAGAATATATTTTATAGAGAATTTTTTACGCTGTTTATTATATTAATCAAATTGAAATACCTACTGGTTCTCAGCTGTCTTTGGCATATCGGACCGAGGGGCGCGCACTCTGATGCACAACGGCTACATTTACACCGTGCAACTGAAAAACGCCTTGAAGATCCGCTGGTTCTGCGCCACGCACCGCCGGTTCGGCTGCAAAGCCGCCATCACCACCGTCGAAGACGAAATTGTTTGTGTGACGAACCAACATTGCCATTAAAACATTAGGTACCAAAACAAAACCCAAGAAACGTCACTTACCCTTTGGCCACAGTCTCGGCGGCGGCGGCAAAAACAAATGGTACACAACATAAGAAGTTGGCCACAGCTCGCGCCGCTGATAGCTGTGGCCAACTTGTTATGTTGTCTACCATTTGTTTTTGCCGCTGCCGCAGCCGAGACTGTAGCGCCACCCTTATGAATTTATCTACATCATTATCTCATTAGAATTTTGATTTTCATAACTCGGAAAATACCCAATTCTCTCGGGAACTCCCGACTTGTCGAATTTCTTTTATAGCAGCTAAATAACGTTATTACAATCATTCGAGGTAACCGAGCGCAGTGGGTAAAGTGGCCGGCGGCTGCGGGGTGTTTGTTTGGGTCGATCGGAGGCGCCGGAGGGGCGAAAGGGCGAAACAGTAGCCGGTCATTTCTGTGCGCCGCACCGCGTTATGTTATTTGTTTATCTGCTAAATACTATTTATTTTGGCAAAATTGTTACATTTTTGTGTATTGGAAAACACTAAACTAAATGCTCCATTAAAAACATTTTTTTTATTTTCCTGATTCTTAATATTTTAACGCACGGTGAAGCTTCAAAGGGAAAAGTGCGCACACTTGACCCGAATGACTCTTCTTTATGATTTATTACACAACGTACCTACCTGTTAGTTCACGACACGTTAACCATGCATTAACCCCAACACACAGAGGGGTGTTATAAGTTTCACTGTGCGTGTGTGTTAGAAAAACGTAACAAACTAAATGTCAGGGATTTGCAAAGTATTTTGTAGTTATGAACTATGAAACATGGTTTAAATTTTTGGCGATCACTTTATCCTTGGACAATGTAATTTTCAATTTGATAATGTGAAATAAATGAATGTAATCTAATTTATGATTTTATCGCATTTCAGATCAGCACGTGGAAATTGTAACCTCATCGAGAGGCACACGTATGATATTCGTCGAAGGGTATAAATTCGTCAAACACAGGGAAAGTTTCCGCAAGATCCGGTGGAGTTGCGCCACCCATCGCAGGAAAAAATGCAGAGCCGTCGTATTCACCACAGACGACAAAATCGTATGCAAGAAAAATGAACATAATCATTAAAAATGAAATGTACTTGAATTACAGATCTTTTACGTACAAAGACTCTAGTTTGTATTTTTCTTTATCATTTTTTGTAATAAAGATTCGTTGAAGGTGTTATAAGTTTCATCATGAAAAGTATCTTGTTACAACCTACTGTTTTATTTTTTAATAAACTATTTTTTGAAATAAAGTAAAAAAAAATACGATAGATACGGCTTTTTCAGTGTTTCAAAATACAATAAATTGTAACAATAAGCTATTAATTTTCTGTAATACTCGTATGTTTTGTCTGTCTTTTATATTATCTTACATTCACTACTCTTAATTGAACAATAAAGATAAATTAATATTCGCACATTTTTATTTCAACAACTCGAATGAATATCCATGGAACGGATTTGACGAAACCATTTCATGCAATAAAAATACATATTTTACAGATTTTTTGATAAATTAAAAGAAATAATTATGTATAATGTATAATAATGTCGAATTTATTTTAGAGCAACTAAAGAACGTTACAACGATGCGTACAAACTACAGACTATATAACATAACGTGTTATTCAACATTGATATGTACCTTACATGTTTCAGATACTTAATGTAGACACTGAATGTTATAACAAAATGTTATATAACTTATAAAATTAGTCACGTTAGTTTTTGTTTTTCTTATGTTATTTAAAAGTACAATCGCTGTCGCAGCTAGTAAAACGTCCACTCAGCGATGATATTGTGGATAGCATAGCACTGAAGAACGAGAAACAACAATGGTTAAATAACATTGTTATAATGCTTTATTATTCTAATGTGAACAGCATTGTTTTATGTTGCAATGTTGAATAACAAGGTTACATAATGTGGACGTGTTACATAACACAATGGGCATGTTGACTAATTTTTATTTTTTAGTCTGTCTTGTAGATTATTAAAAAATATTGGACACGTATTTTTTCTTTTTTTACGTAATCAAAAAATAACAGCGATATATTGAGTTGAAATTTCGCGTGACGTCACTATTCTGACAGTTTGTATGGCGGTTTTGGGGTTAGTGACGTCACGGCCTCCTCATCCTAAACTTTAATGCGCTTTATCTCTGTATATTTTATTTTATTTAAAAAAGCAAAAAATACGTGTCCATTGTTTTTCTATTTTCTAACTGACGGACTAATTAGAATTTTTATTTTCAATAGTAGTCAACATCCCTATTATCTAACATGTTACATAGTCTGTACGCACCCTAGTCGGTTTAGAATCCTTTGAGGTAACCAAGCGCAGTGGGTAAAGTCGGCACACGGCCTGCATCTTCAGAACGGGACGCGGGGGATGGGGTGTTTGTTTGGGTCGATCGGAGGCGCCGGAGGGGCTAAAGGACGAAACAGTAGCCGCCAGCTGGTCATGTCCGTGCGCCGCACCACGTTTCGTTATTTGTTTATCTAGTAAAAACTGTTTATGTTGGTAAAATCGTTACATTTTTGAGTTTTGGAAAATACTGTTACTTGCAAGATTGTGATCTGATAACGGTAAGTCCATTTTCTGTTAGTTACACGGAAATTTTTATTGAAATGTGAACATGAAATTTTAGGTTAAATTCTTTTTCTCGGCGGCCTCAGTAATTCATTTGAATTTTGGCTTCTCGGGGAAAGTGTGCGTGGGTAAGTATGCGCATGCATACACTTGCCCCTAGGGTCATAATGTATTAAAAGTAGACTTACTACACTTCTCCGCCATACGAGTCAAGTGTACGCATTCGACTTGCCTTCATTATTATAAAAAAAAAATCAGATAAGATACTTTATGCTTTCGTTTCTTTTTTAATGGATAACCTAATAAATGCTCTATTGAAAACAATTTTTTTATTTTCCTAATTCTTAATATTTTAACGCACGGTGAAGCTTCAAAGGGTAAAGTGCGCACACTTGACCCGAATTACTCTTCTTTATGAGTTATTACAAAACGTACCTACCTTGTCATGTCACGTTAACCATGTGTTAACCCCAACACACAGAGGGGTGTTATAAGTTTCACTGTGCGTGTGTGTTAGAAGAACGTAACAAACTAAATGTCAGGGATTTGCAAAGTATTTTATAGTTATGAACTATGAAGCATGGTTTAAATTTTTGGCGATCACTTTATTCTTGGATACTTCAATTTGATAATGTGAAATAAATGAATGTAATCTAATTTATGATTTTATCGCATTTCAGATCAGCACGTGGAAATTGTAACCTCATCGAGAGGCACACGTATGATATTCGTCGAAGGGTATAAATTCGTCAAACACAGGGAAAGTTTCCGCAAGATCCGGTGGAGTTGCGCCACCCATCGCAGGAAAAAATGCAGAGCCGTCGTATTCACCACAGACGACAAAATCGTATGCAAGAAAAATGAACATAATCATTAAAAATGAAATGTACTTGAATTACAGATCTTTTACGTACAAAGACTCTAGTTTGTATTTTTCTTTATCATTTTTTGTAATAAAGATTCGTTGAAGGTGTTATAAGTTTCATCATGAAAAGTATCTTGTTACAACCTACTGTTTTATTTTTTAATAAACTATTTTTTGAAATAAAGTAAAAAAAAATACGATAGATACGGCTTTTTCAGTGTTTCAAAATACAATAAATTGTAACAATAAGCTATTAATTTTCTGTAATACTCGTATGTTTTGTCTGTCTTTTATATTATCTTACATTCACTACTCTTAATTGAACAATAAAGATAAATTAATATTCGCACATTTTTATTTCAACAACTCGATATTCAATCCATGGAACGGATTTGACGAAACCATTTCATGCAATAAAAATACATATTTTACAGATTTTTTGATAAATTAAAAGAAATAATTATGTATAATGTATAATAATGTCGAATTTATTTTAGAGCAACTAAAGAACGTTACAACGATGCGTACAAACTACAGACTATATAACATAACGTGTTATTCAACATTGATATGTACCTTACATGTTTCAGATACTTAATGTAGACACTGAATGTTATAACAAAATGTTATATAACTTATAAAATTAGTCACGTTAGTTTTTGTTTTTCTTATGTTATTTAAAAGTACAATCGCTGTCGCAGCTAGTAAAACGTCCACTCAGCGATGATATTGTGGATAGCATAGCACTGAAGAACGAGAAACAACAATGGTTAAATAACATTGTTATAATGCTTTATTATTCTAATGTGAACAGCATTGTTTTATGTTGCAATGTTGAATAACAAGGTTACATAATGTGGTCGTGTTACATAACACAATGGGCATGTTGACTAATTTTTATTTTTTAGTCTGTCTTGTAGATTATTAAAAAATATTGGACACGTATTTTTTCTTTTTTTACGTAATCAAAAAATAACAGCGATATATTGAGTTGAAATTTCGCGTGACGTCACTATTCTGACAGTTTGTATGGCGGTTTTGGGGTTAGTGACGTCACGGCCTCCTCATCCTAAACTTTAATGCGCTTTATCTCTGTATATTTTATTTTATTTAAAAAAGCAAAAAATACGTGTCCATTGTTTTTCTATTTTCTAACTGACGGACTAATTAGAATTTTTATTTTCAATAGTAGTCAACATCCCTATTATCTAACATGTTACATAGTCTGTACGCACCCTAGTCGGTTTAGAATCCTTTGAGGTAACCAAGCGCAGTGGGTAAAGTCGGCACACGGCCTGCATCTTCAGAACGGGACGCGGGGGATGGGGTGTTTGTTTGGGTCGATCGGAGGCGCCGGAGGGGCTAAAGGACGAAACAGTAGCCGCCAGCTGGTCATGTCCGTGCGCCGCACCACGTTTCGTTATTTGTTTATCTAGTAAAAACTGTTTATGTTGGTAAAATCGTTACATTTTTGAGTTTTGGAAAATACTGTTACTTGCAAGATTGTGATCTGATAACGGTAAGTCCATTTTCTGTTAGTTACACGGAAATTTTTATTGAAATGTGAACATGAAATTTTAGGTTAAATTCTTTTTCTCGGCGGCCTCAGTAATTCATTTGAATTTTGGCTTCTCGGGGAAAGTGTGCGTGGGTAAGTATGCGCATGCATACACTTGCCCCTAGGGTCATAATGTATTAAAAGTAGACTTACTACACTTCTCCGCCATACGAGTCAAGTGTACGCATTCGACTTGCCTTCATTATTATAAAAAAAAAATCAGATAAGATACTTTATGCTTTCGTTTCTTTTTTAATGGATAACCTAATAAATGCTCTATTGAAAACAATTTTTTTATTTTCCTAATTCTTAATATTTTAACGCACGGTGAAGCTTCAAAGGGTAAAGTGCGCACACTTGACCCGAATTACTCTTCTTTATGAGTTATTACAAAACGTACCTACCTTGTCATGTCACGTTAACCATGTGTTAACCCCAACACACAGAGGGGTGTTATAAGTTTCACTGTGCGTGTGTGTTAGAAGAACGTAACAAACTAAATGTCAGGGATTTGCAAAGTATTTTATAGTTATGAACTATGAAGCATGGTTTAAATTTTTGGCGATCACTTTATTCTTGGATACTTCAATTTGATAATGTGAAATAAATGAATGTAATCTAATTTATGATTTTATCGCATTTCAGATCAGCACGTGGAAATTGTAACCTCATCGAGAGGCACACGTATGATATTCGTCGAAGGGTATAAATTCGTCAAACACAGGGAAAGTTTCCGCAAGATCCGGTGGAGTTGCGCCACCCATCGCAGGAAAAAATGCAGAGCCGTCGTATTCACCACAGACGACAAAATCGTATGCAAGAAAAATGAACATAATCATTAAAAATGAAATGTACTTGAATTACAGATCTTTTACGTACAAAGACTCTAGTTTGTATTTTTCTTTATCATTTTTTGTAATAAAGATTCGTTGAAGGTGTTATAAGTTTCACCATGAAAAGTATCTTGTTACAACCTACTGTTTTATTTTTAATAAACTATTTTTTGAAATAAAGTAAAAAGAAAAAAATACGATAGATGCGGCTTTTTCAGTGTTTCAAAATGCAATAAATTGTAACAATAAGCTATTAATTTTCTGTAATACTCGTATGTTTTGTCTGTCTTTTATATTATCTAACATTCACTACTCTTAATTGAACAATAAAGATAAATTAATATTTATTTACACATTTTCATTTTCAAACGTTTTCAACGAAACCATTTGATGCAATAAAAATACATATTTTACAGGTTTTTTTTTATAAATTTAAAGAAATGAATAATTCCCACTAGTTAATATTATAAATGCGAAAGTTACTCTGTCTGTCTGTCTGTTACGAACTTGGCTGTCTTTCACGCTGTCTGGTAAGCTATCGTTATGTATATAAAAGATTGTTTTAATTAACTTTTTTTTCTGACTCTACTAAAGTAACATTTTATAAAGTGACCCGAAACAGGAATAAAAAATAACACGGGGCGAAACAAAAATTTTTAGGAATGTGGGACGAAAACTTGATCCGAAACAGGAACAAATCGATATCCTATGCAAAGATGAAGCTAGCTCAATTATGGGCATGTTGAATAATATTTTTTTTTAGTCCGTCTTGTAGATTAATAAAAAATATTGGACATATATTTTTTATTTTTTTACGTAATCAAAAAATAACGGCGATACATAGAGTTGAAATTTCGCGTGACCTCACTATTCGGACAGTTTGTATGGCAGTTTTATCGGTTAGTGACGTCACGACCCCCTCACCCTAAACTTTAATGCTTTATCTCTGTATATTTTAACTTATTTGAAAAAGCGAAAATACGTGTCTATTGTTTTTTTATTTTCTAACTGACGGACAAATTAGAATTATGATTTTCAAAAGTAGTCCACATCCCCATTCTGATTTTTTTTTACACGTGGTGTCTATTGAAGAGTATTTTATCCATCTAAATCTTTTATTTACTATTATATCTTCTTACAGCTACGTTCTACTTCATAATTTCGCCAAGAGGTGCCCGCTTGCTGATATACCACGGTTATAAGTACACGAGACATCTGCAATCGGGCATAAAAACCCGATGGTACTGCGCCACACACCGACTCAAGTATGGCTGTAAAGCAACCGTTTACACGATCAACGAAGAAATAGTTAGTGTATTAAACAACCATTGTCATTGAATGATTTAGAAGAGAAAATAAAAATGACGTTTGTTTATGATAGCGATACGACACAGACACTTTAGTAGATTGTATCAAAATATCATAAGTATGTTTGGTATTTGGATTTAGACCAAAATAATATTTCAGTTACGTACTATATCTGGGCCCTTATACACTATGACCATAACTCGGCGCGTTAAGATAACGCGCCACAAAAAATGTCTTTCAAATCAAAACAAATCAAATATTCTTTATTGTCACCAAAAACATAAATATAGAAAAATACATGGTGGGAAATACAGGCAACAAAGGGGATGTCTTTCCCTCGTTCTCAAGAAGTTTTAGTTTCAAAAAACATTCACAACGTTTCTTATGGAATACAGAATATTAATTTCTTATATTTTTTATCTCCTGCGACGTTTGGGAATGTGTTTTTGGGACGCGCGTTATGGGCAAGGAATGTTAATCATATCTACTGAATAAGGGCCCAGTAGTAGCTGCTTGTTTGGTACCCTTGGCCCTATAGATTATTACCTCTATGGGGTGTTTTGATATATCAATGCCCCTGTGGGCATTACAAGCTTTGCTTATCGTTTACTTTGATAAGTTTAGCGAAAAACATCGTTTGCTTTATCAATATTATCGTAAAATGCAAGTCTCTACTGTGAATGTTAACAACAGTTTTTCTGCGTGTAAGTTATCAATAGAAATCGTTGATTTGACCGTTGTGGTCGATACTATAGCGAAAAAAATCAATATTTAAATTGTAGAGACTACGAAAAATCTATATGTTTTATCGTTAAGAAGTTATCAACCGAAAACGATCGATAAGCAGTCGTTATGTATGTCGAGACTGCAGCCACAGGTGGCTACCTCCTAACAGTGTGTTTATATATTGAGAGTTAGTTCAAAATCTCAATAATTATAAAATTGATACCTTAATGTGACTAATAAAAAATATAATATATTAAATCACAAAAAAAACCATAAATAAAAACTTGGTTTTGCGCTGGTTCCTTTACGTTAGGTAACGTTTATCAGCGCGTATTGGTTTTCAAATATTTTTTCACAAACTTGGCACAACGAAACGTGTCTACTGTCTAGTCGTAATCGTGCATTGATAATTTAAATAATAAGTATAATAATTTATACGTATAAAAATAAGGTTTTTCGATTTGTAAAAGTAGGTAGTTACTTTTCAATTAAAAGGTCTCGTGTTTGAATCTCGGTGAGGAAAACTCTTTATAATAGGTATGATATTCGTGAAGATTAGAAAATTATAATATAATATTAATCTGTTTCGGAGCCGCGGTTCCCCGGGCATGCCAAATCACCTGGCGGCAAGCTTCCCCTTTGATGGTGGTCGACTATCCTGCCCCCGCTATAGTGGTGACCCCGACGTGATTGGAAACAGCCTTCATCACAATCATCATGCAGCCTACTCCACCTTCTCCATCATCTGTCCAGCGATTCAGAAGCAGCCTTCTTTGGCACCATCGGACTCCACCCCCAGCAGTCTCAGGAAGCAGTCTCACGCCAACAACGGGTTAGCCGCCGGGTCCAACGCAGCCGACGCACTAAGCTTCCGGTCCTGATGCCAAGCACCCGCACCGCACCTACTTCAGCGACTAGCACATAATTAGAAAATAATATTTATAATAATCTAAGCAATGTCATTTACCCAATGATGTTGCAACCCCTGTAAACGCCCAAAGTTTTACGAGCACTGTACCTACTATTATTAATATTTTAGATCCTTTTGTAAGCAATAAATACTTCAATACTTAAATACACATCGCTGTTTTATTTCAGATTTATTCAAATTCAAATTGGCAATGAACTCAATTTTGTACAATTCACTACATACTAATGTTTATTTTATGGTCTCAGATATGCCTCCACTTTTTCACAGGGACGTTCTTCATAACTTCGGATAGAGGTGCACGTTTGTTAGTGCACGACGGTTACAAATACAGTAGGCATCGACAATCGGGTATGAAAACTCGATGGTACTGCGCCACACATCGACAAAAGTACGGCTGCAACGCTTACCTGTATACGGTCAACGAAGAAGTTGTCAAAGTAATAAATCGACATAGTCATTGATGTTGTTTTGATTTATTGAATTATAATCAAAATGAATGCAATAAAGTTATACAAGAAATTGTTTAACCATTCTGTGACATCTATACTAATATTATAAACTAGCTGTGCCCTGCGGTTTCAGCCGCGCGAGTTTCGGAATTCCCACAGGAACTCCAATGTACCCTAATTTACTCCTTATAATATCGGATAATTAACAGTGAAAATCCCGTCAAAATAGGTCTGACCGTGTCGGAGTAACTTCTTTTATACAAACCTTGTCCTGACAATAACGAACACACAAAAAAGAATTATCCAATTTGGTGCAGTCGTTAGAAAGTTATGCGATCATATACATTTCGGCGATTCATTTTTATTTATATACCTAGATGTGAATGTTTTGATGGGCGGATGCTTGTTACTCATCACGCCAGAACGGCTGAACAGAATTCGATAGAATTTGGCACAGAGATGGATTATATTTTGAAATACTTTTAACCTCGGAATTTCCGCGGGAACTCCGAAATTACCGCGTTTGAAACCTCGCGGGGAAAATAATATTAAACCTTCGTGATCACAACAAAAATTAAACAACAAAAAAATTTTTTTTTATAAAAAAAAATTCCAATTTTGCGAGATTTTTCCATTTGTTTTTTAATTACATATCACTATACTTATCTTGAAAAAATCCATTGGATTACTTAGAGGTAATGTTAAATTTAAGATTCACGCCAGATTGGTGTTGTTTTTCTGCGCAGGGTCTGATGGACCCCGTATGACCGCAACAGGTTTGTTTTTGTGCAATGCAGCGTGTTATGCTCATAGTGAATCAGGGTCCGGGGGTCTAAACGATAATTTTCTTCTATCACAGGACCAAGGCTGATGTTAACACCCCGTGGAGCGAAGGTGCTGGTTCTATCTGGTTTTAACTATTATATCCGAAGCGTGAGCGGCTGTAAAATAAGGTGGCGTTGCAAGCAATGTACAGCAACAGTAGTCACCGTCGGAGATGGAATTGTACAAGTCAATGCCTGCCATTCACATCTACCTAATCTGTAGCAAATAATATGTGGGCATTCAAGCAAAAAGGTACCAGTTCTCAGCATTAAATTTTCGAGATTTTTATTTCACGGTGCCGTATTAGAAAATGTGTTTCGCAGTGGCGTATTGTTTGCAACTATGCAAAAGTCAATAAGAACATAAACAATACCCATAAGTATTGTGAGATATTCTTTATATAAAAAGAACTTTGGATATGGGTATGTGATTCTTTTTTCTGCCAGTCATAAGACATTCGTAAACTGGCACTTTTTGGTTGTGTCCGATTTTAAAGTTCGATTTAGGTTTAATGAGAGAATTTTAGTTTAAATAGTCGATCCCTTAAAGAAAGGGAAAATGCAAATGGCAATCTTATTCTATTTCTATCTAGTTTCTATCTATTTAGTTAATTTTTTATATTTTAAATAATAATAATCCACTTCACAACACACAGATCTATTTGATCCCACAGTAAGCTATTATTAGCTTGTATCGTGGAAACCAAGCAAACGTGGTATATACTACATAGAATTACATACACATATATTATACTATAGATATACACGCCCAGACTGGAAATAAATAGATAAGTAAGAAAAAATGTAAAAACTATTATGAATATTGAGACCTCGTAGTTCTTATAACTTGCTCTTCAATTATATTTTATTTACAGACGCAGAATTCCAGTTGACAACTCGAGGTGCCCGGGTCCTAGTTATATCCGGCTATAAATTTTTCCGGCACCGCACATCAACTTCGACTTCGAAAGTTCGCTGGCAATGCAAACCTAGCCGCCGTGCCTTCTGTCCAGCCGTGTGCTTCACAGTACACGACGAAATAGTCAAATACATAGACACTCACAATCATCCGCCACCACATACGTTACGTAGATTTTAAGTTAGTTAGGTACTTTATAAGGATAAAAAAATAAAAGTAATGTCCGACCGAAACAGATTTTTAGCCGAAACCGAACTTTCGGTCATGGTCTTAGTTTCGACCGAAACCGAAACTAATTTGAAAATATTAAAATTTTCTATTGTATTCTGAAATCCAGTTTATTTTCCACATATTTTTGCACATACATAATACATAAAATATAGATAGTAGAAAAAAAAAATAAACAGTAATTAACTCTTAGAAATAACATTTTCAAAAAACAACTTTCAGACTTCCGCATGAAAATCCGTTAAGTAGTTTTTGAGTTTATCGCGAACAAACAGACAGACAGACGAGGCGGTGGACTTTGTTGGACATAAACTACAGACTTCAATTAAACATTTCATTGTGTTCAATTATATTAATTTATTATTGTGAAAACTGAGTTTCGGTGCGGCCGTAAGTTTCGGCTCATTTTGGCCGAAACCGTAATCAAGGCCGTAAGTAGATTTTGTGGCCGAAACTAGTCGAAATCGAAATTTCGGTCGGACACTTATAAAAAGCTAATTTAAGAAAAATTAACTAGGTTTTTCTTTTTATTTTTTAATTTGGTAAGAATTTTTCAGTACCTACCTGGCTTCTTCTTATCTTTATTTTATACGTACACAAGCCAATGAATACTCGTAACGCCATCTATTGAAATAGTTTGGAACAATTTTTTTGTTCTCAGCCCTAATATTATGTTCAGGGTTGAATTTCCGAAAACCTTTCTTACGGCCGCACTCAGTCATTTAAATGATTATCTAATTTTAAGTAAAACTTTTTAAAAGTTAAAACAAAACTGCCGCACTCACGGCCGCACACAGAGTCGTAATTTGGTTGGGTACATTAAACATTTGATGTCATACTCGAAGGAGATGGAGTATCCATTGACTGAATAAACCTATTTTATTACCTAGATATATTATTATATTACTATATTATTTTTAATCTTTGGAAAGCTCACTATTGTTAAATATCTTGTGAGTCAAAGAAAACGTTGGACCCTGGACAAAGATATGATTTATGTTTTATAGTTTGTTTTTGATTTATGCCTCTGTGCACAATTTTTTTTTTATTTGATATTTATGACGTATTTATGTATGCGTGGTACATAAGTACCGTGGTACATAAGTACCACGCATATTAGTTTTATAATAATATATAAAACTAATGTTATCTAGTTAGTGAATGTAACGGCACCATTGTTATTATCGAGTAGATGTCAGATGTTGTTTCTCAATTACATTTATCTAAAAAAATTGTATATTTAACTAACTATTGTTCCGAGATTTCTCGAAATCACCTAATATGTATACCTAGCTATAGCGCCGGTCCTAGCCACCGACGCGCCCGTGATCCCCCATTATCACGGATATAATAAAATGCCCGCGAACCCCTCATTTACTTCAATTTACAAAGTAGGTGCCTTATTAATGTAATGACGATGATGACAAATGGCGATGTTTAAAATATTGTTTATATATTTTTAAAGGTGATTTATTTACCTACTTATTTATTTCTTAAATGTAAATAAAGAAGTATACAAGGGGGACTTGATGCCATAGGCTTTTCCTAACACTCGGTCGCAGCGCAGGGGAGGGAGTTTTGGTAGAAGGGAAGACGACATCACGACATGCAAAGCGTCTCGAGCGTGGGGGGGCGCCGGTAACCCAGCATTCGTCCGATTCCCAGCCGAATTCCAGGGGGCGCCACCGCTGTCGGCGCCCGTGTGCACCGCACACCCTGCACTAAAAGCAGGACCGGCCCTGGATATGGACTAGTCTTAACAAAAAAATATATTGTATAAATATGACCTTATTCGGTCAAGTCATTGAGAAACAGACGCACCAACGATTATAACACATAGAACAGTAACTACAACAGGTAACAAAGGGCGGCGTTATTGCTTAAAAGCAATTTCTTCCAGGCAATCATAACTATAGAAAAAAATTAACAAAAGTTACTATAGGTGATGCTACAAATAAGCCGTACTAATTATACATATAAATATATACGAGTATAATATGTAAATGGAAATAGGTAATATTAATAATAAGAAACAAATAGATACATAATCATCGCTTTTCCGCCGTAAATTTTCTTATATCCATTCACCTTCAGATATAAAACGGTGTGTAATTGTCTTTGCAGATCGACCGTCGTTCTTCACGACGAAAATTGGCGCGAAAACAATGCGCCTGCGCGGCTACTCGTACACGCGCCATTCCGTGTGCTCGTCGCGCGTGAAATGGCTGTGCGTCGAGAACCGAACGCGCAACTGTCATTGCATCGTCGTCACTATCGGCTACAGCGTCGTAGACCGACACAACAAACACACACACCCGCCCACGTTCAACTGAAACCAACTATCGAATGAAACTCACAGAGAAAGAGAAGAGAGAGAGAAGAGAATAAAAGAAGAATAGACACGTATTTTTTGCTTTTTCAAATTAATGAAAATATACATACATAGATAAAGCGTTAAAGTTTAGGGTAGGGGACTCGTGACGTCATTAACCGGTATAAGCTCCGTACAAACTGCACCGGATAGACGCAAAATTTCAACAACGTGTCTCACCGTTATATTTTTGATTACGTAAAAAAAGGAAAAATACGTTTTATTAAGCAACACAATAGACTTAAAAAAAAATTGTCAACTAGTCCATTACCTACGTAGTTTTTAATGCTATTAATAACTATCTGTTCCACGCGGAAGTAATTTCGGAGTTTCCGCTGGAATTCCGGGATTCCTATGTCCTTTTCTATGCCTCCGACAATGTGTATGCAAAATTCATGATGTTCGGTTGAGCAGTTAAGGCGTGAAAACGTAACAAACAAACAAACAAACAATCAAACTCAAATTTAGGTTTCAATCGGAAATATAGCGGTTTTGCGATAAATTAATAATTATGTTTAGACAGCTGCAATTTTTGATATATGTATTATGTTGATTTTGGTTGTATTCTAGAGATTGTAGTGTCAAAATATGCTTTAGGTAGGCAAAACTACCGTGTTTCGATTGCAAGCGAAAAATTATAGCAAGAATAGCAACATGATTGATGCAGATTACAGAGATATAAACTAATGACGCGAAATCGTATTATGGAAAAGTATTACATCCTTGTATTGTTGCACCAACATGAAGTGTGACTTATATACGTATGTTGTAATCAACTCAGCTATTTTAATAATATGATGTTATTTATACAACGTGTTAATGAATTAACTGAAAACTAGAAAGTAGTTTGCTCAGAATCGACTAGCGAATCGATCGCACTATGTTTTAATATAGGTTATATTTTTTCATTTTTACTAGCCCATGTCTAAATTATTTATAATACAATATTTGGCGCGTACGCCGCCCGCAGCAAAAAAAATCGAACCGGTAAGCGCGGGCGTAGCGCTTGGAATTTCGTAGATAGGTCACCTCCAAACTAATGTTGAATAACTTTTAAAGTATACATTGTTTCGACATAAAATATATTTTAATCATATTATTGTTTATTTTTTAAAATGGGGTGTATCAGGTTTTCAGTTAATTCATTAACACGTTGTATAAAAGCGGACGTCAGCTGACACAACGCCATCGTTTTCGTGTCAGTAAGTTAGAAGATACTATACCATATAGAGCCTACTTATAACCTACTTAAGTGGATTGAGGCATAAAATTATTCATATTATTTAAGATAATGATTTATTTAAAAGAATTCGATAGGTGCATGTGCAAAATGGATTAAATGTATTATTTTTTGATGATAACTCTGCAGCATTTCAACATAACATAATAAAATATTGCTGTTATTAGCCATCTGTTTTTGGCACTTTTTTATTTCAAGTTTCAAAGCTTTTATTATTATTACGCTGTGCTAAGCAACTATCTACACCTCTTTGCATGATTTTTAATAAGTCTCTAACATTTGGTTCTTTTCCCGATGCATGGAAAACTGCGCATATTGTTCCTATTCTTAAGTCGGGCCGTAAGTCTATGTGTGAAAATTATCGTCCTATAAGTATTTTGTCTTCCATGGCTAAGTTGTTTGAGTCTCTGATATATGAACATATTTACAATTTTATTAAACCTTGTATATCGGAACATCAGCATGGCTTCGTTCGAAAACGTTCTACCATAAGTAACCTTCTTGCATATAAAAACTACTTGTGCTGTGCTTTTGCATCGCGAGGCCAAGTCGACACAATTTACACAGACTTCCGAAAAGCGTTCGATAAGGTTAACCATTCGTTACTGTGTCATAAACTGGCTTGTTACGGCATTAAAGGTAGTCTTTTCCGCTGGGTTTGTTCATATCTAAGCAATAGGAGTCAACTTGTTTCTATTGGGGGCTTAAAATCTGCTGCTTTAACAATAACTTCTGGTGTACCTCAAGGATCCCATTTGGGGCCTCTATTCTTCAACATTTTTATCAATGATCTTGCCGGCCGTTTATCGAGTCCATTTCTTTTTTATGCTGATGATTTAAAGATATTTTCTTCAGTTAACAGTATTGACGATTGTATTAAGCTTCAAAAAGATATTGACGAGATCGAAAACTGGTGCACAAGTAATGGAATGTACTTAAGTGTTGAAAAATGTTTCGTCGTAACATTTTCTTCGAAACATAATGTTGTACGACATAATTATGGGATGAACGGTCGAACTTTGATGCGTAAACAAACGGTAAAGGATCTGGGAGTAATTTTTGACGAACGGCTGACATTTAAACATCATTACGACTACATAATCGAAAGAGCTAACAAAATATTAGGTTTTATATCTCGAGTCACAAAAAGTCTCAAGAAACATAATAGCCTTTTATACCTGTATAAGAGTCTAGTACGCAGTATATTGGAATATGGTTCTCCGATTTGGTCCCCATACTATTCTGTGCATACGGCTAGCATTGAAAATGTCCAGAAAAAATGCTTAAAGATACTTTGCTTTAGATATAGTCTGGGTAGAGAACGCCTGTCTTACGACATAAAACTATCTAAGTTTAATATTACTTCTCTCGAAACCCGACGTAAAGTGGCTGATCTCTCCTGCTTGTATAAACTACTGCACTCGATTATTGATTCTCCATATCTCCTATCATTAATAAACATTAATACATGCCACATGACCCGGTCTTCGCCAACTTTTGCACTACGTACATATAAAAATAATACCTCTTTTTATAACCCATTAGTCAGAATGTGTCGAACATACAACGAATTGCTTAAGGTGAACAAGGACCTTGACATCTTCGATGCCAAGAGGCAAAAGTTTGTGTCATCTCTTCTTAAGACTGTCAAGTAATCCTTGTTTCCTTGGAGTAGTAATCCGTTTGTTTATTTTTATTTGTTTTATTTTTATATATTTATTGAATACTATTATATATTTTATATAGTATACTTTTAATTTTTATATATTTTTGTCGTTTATTGTTTATAGTACTTTAAAATATGCCCTTACTCTTATATGTACACATATCTTGGTATGCAATCCAGCTCTTTTAATTTTGTGAATGTATTTATTATTTTATTTTCGGTTGTAAACTGTTTTGTGTACTAAATAAATAAATAAATAAATAAATAAATAAATAAATTATTTTTCAAAATTAATAGGTATATTTGTATATTTTAGTGCGTATTCTCCTATCGATTCCTTTTTGAGATGAAATATATTTGAAGATACTTTTTTATATATCGGGCGGCGGTTGGACGTCTGTAAGGACCTTAAATCCGATACAGAAACTAAATACGTGGGTCGCAGTGAAATGATGGAAACATTGGTTTGACGAATTCGTGGGCATGAATGAAATAGGTACCTACAGAAGAATTTCGGGAAGTTTGTATTTTCATCAAATGTCTAGTCCGCTATCTTGTCAACTGAGTAGGTACTGATAATGAAAGGAAGTGAATGAAATAAAGATTAAAATCATTAGCAACTTTTTAACTACAGCCTCTTAATGCGATAGAGTTTTATTCTAAATTAAAAGTTATGCCAAGTACAGTAATTACATATTATTAATGTTTATGACAGCTTAAAAAATATTTTATAGAAAATATAAATCGTGGATTTTAAAAGTCCATAATGGCAGGCTGTGTGAAAAATAGTACCTACCTATTTCCCTAATTTTACGTATTCTTGTCGATTTCTTTTTAAATAAACTATCTTAGAAGATATGATTGGCAACTAGATGGTGGCATTACCCTGACTTATAAGAATCTAGGTAAGTCTGTGTATGGTCCTTATCTAACCACTATAGGATCACATCAGGATATCTTACTATTCTAGTGTAATCTAGACGAGTCGCACCTCGAAAATCAGACACTAAACTTTTTTACACTAATAATTTCAACATTTTTATATTGTGTCCGTTTTTCAATGTGCTAAGTGAATGTTCGTTATTCAACTTTAATCTTACTGTTGATGTTTAATCTTGAATGTAAATAGGCAATGAATTAAATATATTGCTATTATTTAGCCGTGTGCCTCATCGGACCTATTTTTATTATCTTTTGATAGAGTAACCGTACATTAAAATAAAATTAATTTTATTTCATGAAAGAATAATTTGTATTTCATTATTTTCTCTACGCAAAAATACATTTTGTGATGATTTATACTTAGCGTATGTCAAATAGATTGTGTACAAAATATTTAGACATAAGAAAGTCATTTTATGTGATCTTATGGAATATGTCGTTATTATAGAGGCGATTATCTATATACTTCATAAAAGGTCAAAACTTTTTACTTCTCAATGGCTTCAAACACTGTGTGGACAAATTAAGAGGTCCCAAAGTCAGATGGAAATGTTCGAAACCCGCATCGAGACGTTGTAAAGCGGCTCTACATACTGAAAACGATGTTATCAAGTATTTCACAAAGCGTAGTAACAATGACAAAGCGTAGGTAATAAAAGTGTTTTCCTGGTGGATGCAGCGCGGCGAGCTGCGTCATCCACCGGATAGCAGTCATCTTGTTTCCCCGAGCTCGTAAACGTGAATACCAAATTACCACATCTTCGATCCAGGGAGCAAATCGCCGTACAACATTGAAATTGATACGTCAAAGTTATTTATTATAAAAAGCGGCCAAGTGCGAGTCGCACTCGCCCATGAAGGGTTCCGTAGCAGCAAGTAACATAGTATAAAAGTTCTTGTAGTTCGTTGTAACTTTGATCGATATTTTAATAATAGTGTATTGTTTTTGCGGTGTACGATTTATGACGTATTAAAAATAAACTACTTACTAGATCTCGTTCAAATCAATTTTCGGTCAAAGTTTGCACGGTAGTGTACATCTTATTTTTTTTTACTTTTATCATTCTCTTATTTCAGAAGTTACAGGGACAATGTGTGGGAGACACACATTTTACCACTTTGGAAGTGTCTCTCGCGCAAATTATTCAGTTTAGAAAAAAATGATATCAAAAACCTCAATATAATTTTTGAAGACCTTATCAAACACGTATGAATTTGATGAAAAAAAATTTTTTGACTTTCAGTTCTAAGTATGGGGAACCCACCCCCAAAATTTCTTGTTTTTTTCTATTTTTGTGTGAAAATCGTAATGCGGTTTACAGAATACATCTACTTACCAAGTTTCAATAGTATAGATTTTATAGTTTCGGAAAAAAGTGGCTGTGACATACGGACGGACAGACAGACATGACGAATCCATAAGGGTTCCGTTTTTTTGCCATTTGGCTACGGAACCCTAAAAAGATCTGAAACTTGCAGTTGGTCGTAAACGAGACATGAACGTAATAAAATATTACAAGCCCGTTAACGCACTGGACCATAATGATAAATGAAAAGGGCGCGAAATGCAAATGAAAAACTGTGATAGTGTCGTGCCGTGGAAGTTAATTTTCTCGCAATCTAGAAAAACTGATAGATACAAGTCTAACCGCCTCACTCAGAGTCGACTTTAATGATTACTTAGTTAAATATAGATTTTTAAAACAAAACTGCCGCAATCAGACAAGTTTAATAAATTAATGTTAATTGGCATTTAACTAATTAAGTTACATCTTATAAAATGCCAATTAACATTAATTTACTGAACGTCTCTGATTGCGGCAGTTTTGTTTTAAAAATCTATACTTAACTAAGTAATCATTAAAGTCGACTCTGAGTGCGGCCGTTAGTAGATAAAAAAGAAGGATCTCGTTAAGTAATCGTAGGAAGAGCGATGTTAATAAAGGTATACAGAAGATGGTATTAAAATAATAAGATTGAAATAAATTTTATTTATCAATTATTTTTTTTATAATTTTTTACTGTAGGAAAACCTTACATTGCCTTACCATACAATAGAGTTTCTTTACGTTTTACCCAGACTCACAATTCCATGCAGACGTCATTTAAAAGTCGCATCGAAATCAACCGTCTCAAACTTCGATTAAGTAAACTCCAGTTCTCACTTACACCTACGACATGAAACTGTTTTTTTTTTAATTGTTACTACCACACAAAAATATAAAACACGTCACATGCGACGTCAATAAAGTCTAACCGGAACATAGATCTATAAAAGTATTGTATTTTCTTGACGTAAATAAATTAAAAGTATAATAAAATATGTAATAGAGGGTCTGGGGGAGTGCATAGATCAATTATTACCAATATACTTATTTTTTATAGCGCAATTAATCACAGAACGAATAACGCGCCTTAAAACACTAAAAACAACAAATAAAAAAACACTTCTGGTTAGTAATATAATATCTATGCTTACTAAGACAAAAAAATAAAGGTAAATTAACCAATAAATTTCTCTGAATTATTCTTTTTTTTTATTATAGAAGCAACATTCTTCGCTACATCAAAAGGGCACAAGGTTTTAGTTCACAGTGGCTTCAAGTACTGTGTAGACAGTACATCTTTAAGCGGTACAGTGAGGTGGAAGTGTACGAAGCACTCGTCCAAACGTTGTAAAGCTAGATTGCATACCGAAAACGACATCATTGTATCTGAGAAAAATGATCACACATGTACTGACAATGAGTTTTACTAATCGAGTGTCCGTACCCTGCTCCAGGTCTGTGGGAGAATGTAATGTGCGGAAAATAGTAGGTTCTAGTTGTGCCCCGCGATTTCACCCGCATTAATTTCAGAGTTCAACTCTACGCATGCTAATGCTACAACTTTCAGCATAAGAAAACAGCATTTACTAATTAGTTGTCAATGTCAATTGTTCGATCAGTCATTATAACTGGGTTCTAACTATAGATCAACTGTATCGAAAAAATGTCACCTTTTGATAAAAATACACGTATTTTTTTCCGGGTTTAATGTTTGTGACTTTGTGACTGCTCATTAACACCACCTAGCCGCTAGGTTATTAACATATTTGTAATATTTATTTTTTTAATAAGGTGACTGATGTGTTTGTCTTACCCTCATACAATTATTTATTATTCCTGTGAGAACCTAACTATCAAGTCAGTTTTTAGACCGTGTACCTACTTTATTTCCTTGTCATTACTGGAACGCTGTTTTGTTGAGACAAAAAAATGATTTTCTGTTATAAAAAAATTATGAAAAAATGAAAATACGTTTATTTGTTTAGATAAAGGTTCTTAACCTATGCCTACCTAGACCTTAATGTACTCTAAATCTAATGCGCAAACCATTGCAACACAACAAAGGTAGGATAGGAATGAGTTGGTGACCTGGGTTCAAAACTAAGTAAACTTGACTATACAACGCGATTCATAAGTAAATAACCTCAAAAACCTGGATCCAAGACTTAATTACTGTTAAACCTTTTGTAAGTGTCATAACGTCATTTCGGAAACAATCTCGAAGAATGATGAGTGTTCCCGGAATTATGGCTACGTTCCCAAAATGATTGCTTTTTTCTAAGCTAAACCATTTTAAGGATGAAAATTCTTATCTCTGTGCTCGTTTTGTATACAAAATATTAATTTCTTTTTTCTAAAAAATCGTCCAAAAATATTATATCACCAATTTTTTTTTTCAAGGTAAGTGTATGGTATAGGGTATTTAAAACCTTTTGATTTTGATTACAGATCACATCAAAAGTACAGTAGAAACTGCGAATGAAAGCAAAGAGTTATTAAAACAAGAGATAAGCCGAAATACTGCTAAATATTTAAAAGAACGTGAAAAAGCTAATGCAAGGAAACGAAAGTTTTTGGATAAAATGACTCCCGAGCAAAAAGAACTGAAGAAAGCAAAAGACAGAAAATATTATGAAAAAAGAAAGGCTGATAAACAAAATTTTAACAAAAAAATTAAAACCGACTTCCAAAAACACAAAACTAAAAAATCTAAAAATAAAAAGCCAAAAAAAAAACAAAATACCGATTTAATCCAAAAGACAAAAACACGTAATATTACTATTGGTTCGTGCTACCACTGATCGGTTTGAATTCGGTGACAAGCTGGTGTCTGCCCACTTGGGTTGTTCTGCTGACGAAGAGCTGGTGGCGGGAGTCGACTTAGCCCATCTACCCCCTCCATATTTGGCTTGTCACCGACTTCATACCGATCAGTGGTAGCACAAACCAATAGTAATATTACGTGTTTTTGTCTTTTGGATTAAATCGGTATTTTGTTTTTTTTTGGCTTTTTATTTTTAGATTTTTTAGTTTTGTGTTTTTGGAAGTCGGTTTTAATTTTTTTGTTAAAATTTTGTTTATTTTTCGCTTTTAAGTGACTTATTTCGTAATTTCTCTAAGTTACAATAGCCTAATGTCAACTGCTCATCACCTTTTACAAAATATTGCTTTTCCCGACGCAGGGACGTTAATTGTTGAGGAGTTCTCCTAGTACATCACCATCAGTTCCACTTCACCATATACATTGTGACTGGCATAAATTGTTTAGAAACCATATTAAAGTTAACGATTCAGAACCCGTGAAATACCTATTATTGAGTAGTTCCGATGACCATCGGTGGTCTTTATCATCAGTTCCACTTCTTCAAATTTTGCTTTTCAAACGCAAATAAACGATTTACTATAAAAAATACAAAAATCGCTATAGGTGTACCTATAATTTTTGAAGAGTTCCCTCGATTACTCCAAGATCCCATCATCAGATCTCGACTTGGTGACAATGGAATCAATTTGGGAGTATCCCCTTTCAAACAAAAAAACAATTTTTGAAATCGCTACAATCGGAACCCGTGAAATACGTATTATTGTTGAGTAGTTCCGATGACCATCTGTGGTCTTCATCATCAGCTCCACTTCTTCAAATTTTAGTTTCCAAAAGCAAATGAACGATTTACTATAAAAAATACCCAAATCGCTATAGGTGTGCCTATAATTTTTGAAGAGTTCCCTCGATTTCTCCAAGATCCCATCATCAGATCCCAACTTGGTGGCAATGGGACCTAATTGGGAGTAAACCCTTTCAAACAAAAAAAGAATTTTCCAAATCGGTCCACCCGTCTTCGAGTAATCGGTGAACATACATAAAAAAAAAAAAAAAAAAAAAAAAAAACATACATACAATCGAACATAGAACCTCCTCCTTTTTGGAAGTCGGTTAAAAAGAAAATCAAGTCTATAAAAGACATGTCAGAAAGGGAGAAGAGACAGAAAAGGGAACAATGGCAAAAAAATTCCCAAAAATATAGAGACAATAAAGACATTGTCAAACATATCAAGCAATAGACTTCCTGTTTCAGAAAGTGAATGCTATAATGCTCTATTACGAGGTTAGTTAGGCAAGAACTCTGTAAAAAAATTTATCTAAGGATTACAAGAACCATAAAAAACCAAAAAAATACAAATCGGCGAAATATAATAAAACGTAATAAAAACTGTTTCAAATAAGTTCAGGTATTTTCTATATTAATTCTAGAATCGTGAGCTGTTGATTGTTTTATACGGCATGATAATTAAAATAAATACGTAACTTTATCATAACCACGCATTCATTCAATGATAGACTGGATACGTGGGTAAAATAAAGGTATTTGTAAAGTTATATATGTATTTGATTATCACCCCGTATTTTAAATCTAATATAATATTAATTTCAATGTTCATATCAAATCAGCGCTAGGAGTGCCCGCACTCGTAGCAACATGCTGAGGCAGTGACCGTTTTGGTCATGGGGACGCACCACGCAAACACCATTTGTTCTCATAATATTGTCATATATATAACTATATAATAACGACGGATACGTCGGTGCACGGAAAAACTTAAAAAGGTTTATGTAGCACTGTCAAGTTGTTACAATGTTTATAAATTAGTAAATAAATAAATCAATAAATATACTTTTTCTTTTGTTAAATCATGTTCGTATAAAATAATTGTAATTGTGTTGTATCTCTGTGTCCAAATAAATGCCTTTTCTTTCTTTCTTTCATTTCAGAACGTGCGGGAAGATGCATTAATCACATTTTGCAGCGTGGTGTCAAAAAGAGACGTTGCGTGGGCTGTTACAATAAATTAAGACTCACACTGAAAAGCGAACAGGCTTCCAGAAAAACAAAAAAGATTATGACATTTTGTTCGAAATGTTACAAAAATATGTGCTTACCATGTTTTAATGAAAAACACTTTTCTCAACTTTTGATTTCCCATGTTTGACAAGCTTAACTCATATTATTACTTACTAACTATTTTCCGCGGTTTCACCCGCGGTGATATCGGAGTTCCCGCGGGAATTCCGGGATAAAAAGTACCCTATGTCCTTCTCTGTACCCTTAACAACGTGCGTGCAAAATTTCATGATGATTGGTTCAGCCAATAAGGCGTGAAAGCGTAACAGACCGACAGACAGAGAGTTACTCTCACTTTTATAATATTAGTATGGATTTGTTGTTAAACTAGCTTTTGCTCGCGATTTCGTACCCGCATGGGATTTGGAAATATGAAAATAAGTCATTTGTCAATATCTTGACTTCAAGAACTTCAAGAAGTTAGACCACTAGCATTACATCTGTGAAAAATGCTATAGATTCCGTGCAGTCGTTTTTGCGTGATGCGCGAACACAGACAGACAGACAGGTAGAAAGACAGGGAGACAAAAACTCTAAAAATAACTGTTTTATCTATAGCTCTCAAGAAGACCCTCCACATATTTTTTTCATATCTCCAATGTACAAACATCGACCAGTTACGATTTTATTAAGTACCGATAGATTTAATAAAAGTCAATTTTTTAATAACTGAGATTTCGTTTCCCATCACTAGTCTCTATAGAAATTGACTCATCTTTATATACGATGAGAGGTTTAGTAGATACCTAATTTTCATAACATATTTTCTCTCATTATGTATATCCAATTAATTTACATATGTGTCGTATTGATATTTTAACGGTTGTGCGTGTGCGTATGCCCGATGGAGGGACGCGTCATTTTAGCTTAGATAAGCTCTACTTATTTCTATACACGACCAAATAAGGGGTCTTTCAATAAGGACGGGTCGATTTTGACATGAAATAAAAAAGGCCGTGTGTGAGATTTTAACGATTTTTTTTTTTATTTGAAAGAGCTATATATGCCATTATGTGTGGAAAATCACATCGTTTAAATGTCCGCCGCGGCTTCTCACGGTGGCACGAATTCGAGTTGTCCAATGTTCAACAACTCTGCCGCATAGTTCGGGTTGAATTTCAGCGATAGCCTGAGCTATGTTGACTTTAAGGGCATCGGTCGATTGTGGCTTATTGGTATAGACCTGCGACTTAAGAAAACCCCACAAAAAAAAGTCTAAAGGTGATAAGTCGCAGGATCTCGGTGGCCAATTCACGTCACCTCTCACCGTCTGCCGTAAAATGGGCGCAATGCACGTAACGTTTGCACTAACGAACACTCATTTTGGTAATACATTTTTAACATTTGGACGTGTTGCTCAACCGTGTAACTTGCCATGGTGATTTGGCATTACTAACTGAATGAAAAAATATAGGTTAGAAAGACGACGTTAAAACAACATGGCCGCCACAGGCTGCCAACATCGACCCGTCCCTATTGAAAGACCCTTTATAAAGCAACGTTCCTGCAACCAATCTGTTCTTATGAACTATGCCTTTTTATTATTATAGAAGCAGTAATCTACTCTACACCGAGAGGACAAAAATTTTTAGTTCACAACGGCTTCAAACACTGTGTGGACAATACGTCTTTAAATGGTCGTAGAGTGAGGTGGAAGTGTTCGAAGCATGCGTCTAGACGTTGCAGAGCTGCATTACATACAGAAAACGATATTATTGTAAACGTGAAAGATTGTCACACGTGTACTGACAATGAATAATTACTAATCTGTATACTCACCCACGTGAGTTCGGAATTCCCTCAGGAACTCCAGAATCACCTGATTTACTCCTTACATCATCTGCTAATTAGCAGCGAAAGTCCCGTCAAAATCGGTCCTACCGTTTCAGAGAGTCACCCACTGAGCAAATAATCACTACGTTTTAAGAGTAGGCACTCCCATACTAATCGCTGAACCGATCTATGAAAGCATTTTGTGCCAACCATACCAATGCAATGTATGATGCGGTCATAGAAATTTGGTTAAGTATTCCAAAGTTGGTAAAGAAGTTCGCGCATAAATCCATAGTTACTTTTGGTTCAAGGGAGTGTCGCTGGCCTGGACTCACCCGCGTAAGTTCCCGCAGCAACTCTAAACTTCTTTTATATAAACCTTGTCCTGATAATAATAAACACAAAAAAAATAATTATCAAATTTGGTGCAGTCGTTTGGAAGTTATGCGATTAACAACAGATTTAGCGATTCATTTTTATTTATATAGATATTAATATTAGCTAGCTCGGTTTCACCGATAATCTCGGAGTTCTCACGAGAATTACGGGATAAAAGTAGGTAGTCTATATTATTTTCTGTACCCCTGACAACGCGTATGAAATGAAATGAAATGAAATGAAATGAAATGAATGAAATGAAATGAAATGAAATGAAATGAAATGAAATGAAATGAAATGAAATGAAATGAAATGAAATATAGTTTATTCGTTACGACCAATATAACAATATTAATAACAAAAAGTAGCCTAAATAGCGTGTCGCAACAAAAAGGCAACCAGCTCAGCATAAGCCGGGAACCATTAGGAGCCCGACGCTGATCTTCCGCTGGAGCCGCGTGTGACGTCACGGGTGTGGGCGCAGAGTTTAAAAAAAAATTAATAAATCATTTTTGTATTAATAAATAGACTATATCATGATGATCGGTTGTTAAAAATTGTTTGATCGACCTTTAGAACTAGGTTTCAACTGAAGACCAATCTTATACTCTATACATACATACATACATACATACATACATACATACATACATACATACATACATACATACATACATACATTGAAGTGTCTGTGATTCGAAATTAACAGCTTTTCACTAAATGCATATATGAAACTATCTCTTAAACGGCTGGACCGATTTTGAGTAGCATATAGAGCTGATGTTGTAAGGAGAAACTTAGGCTACTTTTATAAAAAGAAAGTTCCTGCGGGAATCCCGAAATTGTATAGTAAAAATGTGATGCCTATCTATAAAAGTATATTACGTATCATTTTTCAGGTGTATTTTTATATTTTTCACCCACAATGACTGCATAAAGTAGGTAAATGTGTTTTCCATCGGGCAGTTAATCAAATATGAGATTATGATTTAGTCACTCCGAAATGCTGTCGTCTCTATTTTGCTCTATTATGAAGGAAGGGCAACAGAAATAGATTTGTTAAAACTATTTAAAACCACTAGTAAAATGTGAGACAATGATTTTTAATATTTTCGTCTGTCTGTATGTTTATACCTACTCAGCGAAATTAAACGAAGATTTCGCTTATTTTCGATTTAGATATAATTCGTGTCGAAGAATAATCGAAAAATTAGAAATTTTGCGATAGTTCTGGTAAATAGATCCTATAAATCTTCCAAGATCCTAGATAAAAGGGTTAAAGGTTATTTACACTTCACCCTACGACATATTTTATACGTAGGTACACGAGACACCTGCAGGAGGCCCTGTAAATGGAAGTTTAAAACCTGTAAACGAGTTGGGAGATTTGTTGGTCTGATTGTTTGTTATTTTTAACAGAGACACTAGAATCCATCACACTACACAACAATAGTCATATACTAGAGTTGCGCGGACACAAGTACGTGGAGCACAAGGTGAGGCGTGTCGACAACCTGCGCAGGAGGTGGCGCTGCCCCTTCCAGGCGAAGGGATGTAGAGCGCGCGTTTTAACATACGATGATCAAATTGTCAGAGTCTATGAATTCCACAGCGGCCATTAAATAAATTATAAAACGAATTTTTTAAATATGTTGTTTTTAATTAAAATATTAAGTAGTACGTAGAGTTGCCGCACCTCCTCATGATATTCCTAAGACCCACAGCGCACCCTCAGTGGAAAAAAGGGATAATTTTATCTTTGTTGTTTATCTTACTTTACAATTATGATAAAATAGAGATTTCGAAGTAAAATTAACTACCTATGTACCTAATAGGTACTTTTTTCCACTGAGGCACACTAAATAAGCTTATATTATATTTACTGTGACTGAGGGTAGGTACGAAGAAAGTTAACTCACTGCTCGGAGCTAATGCGGAGGCGACGTGGAGTCGAGGCGGAGTCGTGGCGTCGCGTCGGATTCTCTTTATCTTACGACGTCGACATTATGAATGATAGTGAAAGCATAGTCACCCGCGCCGCAACTCCATCTCATGACAGCGATGCTTACGTACCGCAACTCCGGCTCGTTTTCACCACGACTTAGCAGTGAGAAGAGAGAACGAGAGAAGAGCGAATCTTTGGTGTTGTCATATTTTCACGTTCTCCTATAATTGTTTACAATCATTTGACAAAAGTAACGGAACTGGTATGATGAAATAAACCGTCCATAAACTTTTGGTGAATTTCGTTTACCTTTATCGATTAATGTTTGTAGTCACTTCCACATAAAAAAAATTGTTGATGAAATGACATATTGAAGTAAGGTTTTTGGGCTAAATAGGACCAATGTCAAATACGAAACATGATCTTTGAATTAATGAATTTAATATAAGTACTACCTACTTACTGCTAAATTTTTCCGTAACACGCTGAATTCAATTTTTTTGTTCTTACAGATAAGCCTAAATTTTTTACAAAAAACAACGGATGCAGAGTGTTATTCCTTAACGGTCGAAAGTTTGGAGAACATAAACTGAAGGGGTCAAAGAGCAACCGAAGGAGATGGAGATGCCCTTCGCAATCGAAAGGATGCAAGGCGCACGTGGTGACTTATGACAATGAAATAATCGGAGTGTATAATGTTCACAATCATTGAATTCCCTTACCTTACTTCCCTTAACTCGAAGTGGCTCAGGCGTAAAGCTCGTTCCACATTCACGCGAGAATCTTGCGAGAACGCAAGAAAACCACGTGAAACGGCGGAGAACATCGGCTCCACATTCACGTTCTCGTGGTTTTCTCGCAAGATTCTCGCGTGAATGTGGAGCGGGCATAAAACTTTCGTCACTTCTCAGACATAGGTATATCTACAATATCTGTTCACCGCGGTTTCACCCGCGTAAGTTACCGGAGTTCTCGCAGGAATTGAATTATACCCACTTATATGCACTTCTCTGTACTTCTGACGACGTGTATGCATGACGATCGGGCGAGCGGTTAAGGCGCGAAAGCGCAACTAACAAGCAAGCAAACAAACAAACTCACATTGTCATTTATATCTAGTAGTTAGGATATTTTTTATTTTTGCACTGTATTATTATTATTATTCCAACATGTGCCCGTCACCGACGACAAATGCTACATTATAACAATATCCATATAAAATTTCCCATTTAACACCGCTGCCTGGGGACATTCGGAGAGCACAATTATTGGGATTGAATCAAATTGTACCTTTTTAAAATGCAGTACCATAAAATTGAATGTTTCAGTTTATTTACTTAATGTGTAATAAAAAATGTTAGTTAGATCATAAGGACGTAAAATAAAACAACAAATTCATATTTTCGTATTACGAAATACCTAAATGTAATTCTTTTCTTTTTTTGAATACATATTATGTCACAAAAGTAAAAATTAGTCAACATGCCCATTATTGGGATTGAATCAAATTGTACCTTTTTAAAATGCAGTACCATAAAATTGAATGTTTCAGTTTATTTACTTAATGTGTTACATTATAAAAAATGTTAGTTAGATCATAAGTACGTAAAATAAAACAACAAATTCATATTTTCGTATTACGAAATACCTAGATGTAATTCTTTTCTTTTTTTGAATACATATTATGTTACAAAAGTAAAAATATTTTAATTTTTAAACTCACGATTCTACCTTCGCCTAATGGGCTTATTACACTACTTCCAATTTAGGGAATCTAAATCGGATACAATTTAGGATCAGTGAGTGAGAGAGAGAGAGAGAGAGAGAGCGAGTGATCACACTACACTAAATTGTACCCTAAATTGAGTCACTCTAGGGTACATTTTAATTTTTCGAGTGAGAGCACTGATCCTAAATCCGAACCAAGTTCTAACTGCGATTACACCTTCCGATTTCCTAAATTGATGTCTGACAAATTGTAAAGTGTATTAACCGTTTAAAATAAACTTACCTGTCTAATAAACAGTAATTATAAAGTATTTAAAAGTTATTTTTGTTCACAGTGGGTCCTGTTATCGTCGCAAACCAGAATGGTTTTCGTGTACTGCTCATCAACGGCCATAAGTTCGGGGAGCACATATGTAAACGTTCGAGTCGTATTCGAAGGAGGTGGCGTTGCTCCTTGCACTCGAGGGGTTGCAAAGCGCACGTGATCACTCACAGCGATGCAATCACCTCAATATACAACTACCATAATCATTGAGGGGATTTGAATCGTTTAAATCGCATAAAATGTTACAAGTTTAAAGCTGTATGCAGATTTGTCCCCTTGCGCGTTTGCCATATAAAAAACATAATGTTATTTATACTTAAGGTCATCACAGGTTAATATTTAAATTTTAGGCCGTCAAAGCGAAAGCGACCCGAAGTAGGAGTTATACATGTGTGCAAGGAAAAAAAAAACGAAAATTATGTAATTATTATTATTATTTGTATTATTATTATTCATTTATTTACCTTAAGTTTAGGTTTTTTATAGTATAAATTTAAAAAATAATAAATATTATAAAAAACTTAAACCTAAACCTTATTATTATGTAATATTTGTTTACAAAAAATAGCCTTTATTTGTGGTTATAATTTAGACATAATTGATAATATTGTTATTGTGTGTTAGCAACTTTCGCGCTAGCGACCTCAGTTGTCTCTTATAACACTCTAAAGAGCAACATGAATTTTTCACAAAAAAAATCTACGGCTATGATCATTTTGTATTCTTTTCTTTTCATACATTCTTTTCTCATTTCTTTTCTTTTTCATTATAATAGGTACACATTCACACATACGTACTCTATTATATTAAATATGTATATAAGAATTTGATAGTTATCTACTCTTTGCTATGGAAGGCCAGAGCTTCCCAGCTACGCAATGGAGATGTATGATAGAATGTCATTGCTTGCATGCAAAAAAGACTAGCTTTACTTTGGTTTTCCATACAAAGCACCTACCTACGTGTTTTACGTTTCAAAAAAATAGTTAAAAAATATAGTTTTCTGTCTGTTATTCTTTTTCATTATATTTAGGTTTTTGCGTAAGCACAACTTTTACAAATTGTGACATTGTGAATTGTGAAATTCAGTAAAAGCCTCCGAAATTTTTTGTACAAATATCTGAATATTAACCGTTTATAATAAATAATTAATGTACTCATAAATTGTATTGCGTAATCAAAACATCTGTGTAGGAACCTTGCAAAATAAATATTTCAAATGACTAACTTTCTTTTTGTTTTCAGGAACTCGTTTTTCCTGGAACCATTTTTGTGTGCGCACGCTAATTTTCGTTTTTATGTTCGTTTCGGATGCCAAAAAAATTCTTTTTTTTTTCAAACATGTTATTGCAAACCGCAAAATTTGCCTAATGACACTGTTTCAAAATTATCTATCAAAAGAAGTTATTGTTGTAGAAAAAAAAATGTAATTAAAATGAACGCATTTTTATTTATCGATGTTTACAATTTGATAACAATGTCCTTTGGGAGCAGTCCTCTTGTCCGCCCTCTGAGTAGTGATTGCTGTTCCCGCGTTAATTTCGGAGTTTCCTGGGGAATTCTAAGATAAAAAGTACCCTATGTCCTTTTCTGTACCCCTGACGTGTATGCAAAATTTCATGATCAGTTGAGTGGTTAAGGTGTGAAAGCGTAACAAACAAACAAGCCTACAAACGGCCATTCGCATAAGTTATTCATTTCATAAGGATTAACAACGATTTTAAAACGATTATGGTCTTTTAGATGACACCGTTTCCAATGTGGTTATATCGAAGAATTTTCTGTTAACAGGTGAACAACTTATTGACATCGTAACAACGAAGCATGGTCATAGGGTGCTATTGTATGACGGATACAAATTCGGCGAACATGTAGATAAGCGAAAAGGAAAATGTGTGAAAAAGAGATGGCGTTGCCCCTTTCATTCCAAAGGTTGCAAAGCTCACGTACTGACTTACAAGTATGAGGCTATACTAAAAGTGTTCAATACACACGTGAATCATTAATTATAATTTTTTTCATAATGAACGTCCGTACACTACTTTAACTGAGCTGTTAAAGTAGTGTAGTACAGTACGTAAAGTAGTGTAAAATATTATATTGATGAGTTTATTTAGTAATTTATTCTTTATGGAACAGTATGTACAAATGGCGAACTTAATGCCTTGCGGCATTCTCTACCAGTTAACCATTGGGAAGACAGAGAGATAGAGATGATGTGTGCAAACAAAATAATAACTGATATACTTAAAACTACCTAATCTATAGTTACTACTACTTACTAATATAGTTTCCTACCTATTATTTAAGTGACAACTTTGTTAGTGTTAAAGATTTCAAATATTCTTATGTAACCTTCTTCTTCTTCTTCTTTTTTCAATTTGGCAACAGAACCTTAAACCTTATTCTTCGTTAATCATTTCTATCTCGGATCAATAATGACAGCCTCTACGTGACATTGGCCGTCACTGTAAGTAAAGCAACACCGTGGTAGCCATTAATTAAAAGAAGTAAGAAGTAGAAGAAGTAATAACGCCACTGCAATAAAAGCTCCAAAGCTTCTTAGTTCTAGTGTGGAGTGGAGGGAAAAGGCTGCGCAAAAACTCCCAGTAGCACGCTGTTTTGTCCTGACTCCTGATTAATTATCCAAAGAGGATAACCACTCCTAACACATTAAAACTCCGAGTTCTCTCTTTATTACAACTACTCGTATTAAAGTTAATTTAATATTGATGCGGTTCTGAAATGAAAAAGTGTTTTCTTTAGTATAACCAGCTTTTTAATATCCTCATTGCTGGCTTACCCTAATGCTGAGAGCGTATGAGAATAGTTCAATTTGCGGGTCTAGTGCGGATTAGCGGACTTTACACACGCTTTCTACTACTACTTAATCTTCAAACCAAAAAATAAACAGATTCCGCTCTATGACCACCTAAAAATTAATATGATTCCTGTAGAGCAAAAATACAACGAAAAATATCTTGGCTTGAGAATAACTAGCGACTTAAGTTGGAACACCCAGATAGATCACATAAAAAGTAAAATTTCTTCTTTAATAGGTTCACTTCGCAATACAAACCAATGTATTCCTCGACAAATGCGCTTCACAATCTATAATTCTCTGGTTAAATCACATTTATTGTATCTAATTGAAATATGGGGCAGTGCATCCAAAACAAAAATTCGTCAATTACAAAGAACCCAAAATAAAATCATAAAAACACTATTCGGGTACCCTTTTTTAACATCGTCTTACAAAATCTACGAGGAAACAAAAATAATGACGATTCAGCAACTATGTGTGTACACTACTTGCATATTGATTAGGAAGATCATGAACAAAACAATCCACTCTAATTTAAATTTATTAAAAATATCACAAACAGGTAAACGCAGCACGAGAAGAGCAAGTTTACTTGCTCTGCCAAAGATTCGCACAAACTACGGTAAAAAAATATAATTTATGAGGGAGCACAACTTTACAACAAACTACCTGCTGATATAAAAAATGTAAACTCATTTAACGTATTTAAAAAAACATTGTCACAATATGTTCTAAAAAATCAGGCGCTTTTTAGCTAAGATTGTTATAACGTAGTGATTATATTATGATCTTTGATTATTATACGTTAATGAGATTCCTACCCATTACTAATGTGACGACTTTGTTAATGTCTTACCGCCGCACTCAGAGTCAACTTTAATGATTACTTAGTTAAGTATAGATTTTTAAAACAAAACTGCCGCAGTCAGAGACGTTCAGTAAATTAATGTTAATTGACATTTAATAACATGTAACTTAATTAGTTAAATGTCAATTAACATTTATTTTAAAAACTTGTCTGATTGTGGCAGTTTTGTTTTAAAAATCTATACTTAACTAAGTAATCATTAAAGTCGACTCTGAGTGCGGCGGTTAGACTTTTATTAATATTCTCATGTAAGCGATTTTTATCTTTTTTTGAGAATAAATTCTTCTTTAAACCTTACTTTATGCTAGTTTCCTTAGTCGATTTGAACCGCTCGCTGTTCAGATGTTTTATGGAGAATTTTGTTTACAGAAGCTGTCTTTACTATGAAGAATGGCGTTCGGATGATCTTGTACGATGGCTATAGATTTGGAGAACATAAGATGAAACGACGGGACATTCTACGGAAGAGGTGGCGTTGCGTGTCACATTCCAAAGGATGCAAAGCTTACTTGGCGACGTACGGAAGTGAAATCATGAAAGTCTATAATAACCACCACCATGACAGACCCAAAGCTACATAATACACGTTATCCGGTTTGTCTTCAATGAAAATAAATTCAAATGAAACGATAGAGAATATGCATTTTTTTATTCTCTTGTTGCATCATTCTAACATTCCTCGCGGTTTCGCCCGCGGTAATTTCGGAGTTCCCACAGGAATTTCGGGATAAAAAGTACCGTATGTCCTTTTCAACGTATCCCTGACAACGTGTATGCAAAATTTTATGATGATACGTTGAGCCGTTGAATTGAAAAATGTGCTGTACCCGGAGCACGAATTTTTTCGCTCTCGTCCTTTTGATATCGAGCGTTTCTTTGTATGGAAAATGAACAGCGCCATCTATCCAGTGTCGTTCATTTTTCATAGTTACAAAAAAACGCTTTGACATTACGACGATATCGACAGACGAGAGCGAAAAAAATCGTGCTCAGGACCTACTGATTCAGGACCTATGAATCTAAAAATTAAAACATTTTGTGAATTTTGTGCTGTGAATACACAATGTTATTAATTTTCTCAAATATATAGTAATTTTAGCTTTTTGTTGTTGTTTTGAATGTTTATAAAAACATCGGAATGCAAAATCATCAAACGGCAGGTTGAATTGAATTCTCAATGTTCTTTATTTTTGAGAATTGAATCTCCATTTATCATTATTTTTCAATTACAGAAGCGAAGATCCTCACTACAAGTAAAGGACAAAATTTTTTACTATACCAGGACTACAAATACGGCGTGCACACGAGAAACGGAAATAGACTCCGATGGAGATGTTCGAGGCATGCCAGCGCTGATTGTAAGGCGTCTCTGATTACCGAAAAGAATGTTGTTATATCATTAAGAAATTTGCATACGTGTTCCGATAATAATTATTCCAAAAAGAAATGATAGTTAAAAAACAAATAACAGTTGAACATACAATAAAATAAAAATAGTCTAAGTGCAACTATTCAACATTTGCCCCTATACGTACTGAATCAATTTGTTCAATCAGTTGGCCAGCATCTTCTCGTCATATCTTCAAGAAATTTTCATACTTACGTTTGATATAAAATTTATGTAAGAGGAACTGTAAGTATGTGTGTTAAGGATAAGAAATGCATTATTGTTAGTATTAAACAAAAATAAAGAGCTACTTAGTTTAAAGTAAGCCAAACGAAGAAAATAAAGTTGATACGTCATTTTATATACATTTTGATAAAAATAAATGATAATTTACCAAACAATTTTGATTCTAAATTTATCTATTAAATAACATTTTTTGTTTTATTTAATGTACAAATAGCATGAAAGACAATTAGACTAGACACATGATGACAAACAACATTCCTAAAGGAAAAAAATTTCACACTTCACAATAATTATTCGTCTATATATATGGCCAGTCATTGTGTACTAGTACCTACTTTATATAATTAATTATAATATGAAATTATTTTGCAACATTTGTTTCTTTTTCAATATTCAAATTAACAATGCGAAATTATAAAAATTTAAATACCACGCAAGAATTGGCACAAGGTTTTTAATTTAAATTTTAAGTAAATATTTCTATCAAGAAAAGTTACCTTATTCATCGTATATTTTCAGGACTGCTATAACATTGCATAACACCGTAGAAAAACTTCGTAATGATACTGGCTGGCAACAAATTCTACTTGCACCGTAGATATAACCTCGTCAAAATAAGATGGCGTTGCGCGTCACATTCCAAAGTATGCAAAGTTTACTTGGCGCCGTACGGAAGTAAAATCATGCAAGCCTATAATAACCACCACCATGACAGACCCAAAGCTACATAATACACGTTATCCGTTTTGTCTCAATGAAAATAAATTCAATCGAAACAATAGAGAATATGCATTTTTTTTTATTCTCTTGTTGCATCATTCTAACATTTCTCGCGGTTTCACCCGCGGTAATTTCGGAGTTCCCACAGGAATTTCGGGATAAAAAGTACCATTTGTCCTTTTCTGTATCCCTGACAACGTGTATGCAAATTTATGATGATCCGTTGAGCCGTTGAATTGAAGTGCCATTGAAAAATGTGATGATTAATCTATGAATAATCTAAAAATTAAAACTTTTTGAATTTTGTGCTGTGAATACACAATGTTATTAATTTTCTCAAATATATAATAATTTTAGCCTTTTGTTGTTGTTTTCAATGTTTACAAAAACATCGAGATGCAAAATCATCAAAAGGCAGGTTGAATTGAATTCTGAATACCCAGTCCGGAATGTTCTTTATTTTTGAGAATTAAATCTCCATTTATCGTTGTTTTTTAATTACAGAAGCGAAGATACTCACTACAAGTAAAGGACAAAATTTTTTACTATACCAGAACTACAAATACGGCGTGCACAGGAGAAATGGAAATAGACTCCGATGGAGATGTTCGAGGCACGCAAGCGCTGATTGTAAGGCGTCTCTGATTACCGAAAAGAATGTTGTTATATCATTAAGAAATTTGCATACGTGTTCCGATAATAATTATTCCAAAAAGAAATGATAGTTAAAAAACAAATAACAGTTGAACATACAATAAAATAAAAATAGTCTAAGTGCAACTATTCAACATTTGCCCCTATACGTACTGAATCAATTTGTTCAATCAGTTGGCCAGCATCTTCTCGTCATATCTTCAAGAAATTTTCATACTTACGTTTGATATAAAATTTATGTAAGAGGAACTGTAAGTATGTGTGTTAAGGATAAGAAATGCATTATTGTTAGTATTAAACAAAAATAAAGAGCTACTTTGTTTATAGTAAGGCAAACGAAGAATATAAAATTGATACGTCATTTTATATAAATTTAGATATAAATAAATGATAATTTACCAACCAATTTTGATTCTACATTTATCTATAGTAACATTTTTTGTTTTATTTAATGTACAGTGGGCCACATAGAAAAGTATACCACCTTGTAAAATTTATACTGTTTGTAAAATTTCTTTATGACGTTATAACTTGCCGTTTTTGCAGCTTCAATATTCGATTTTCGCTTGTATTGGAATTTGGAACTTGGAGCTGCAAAAACGGCAACTTACAACGTCATACAGACGTTTTGCAAAAAGTATAAATTTCACAAGGTGGTATACTTGTCTATGTGGCCCTGTGGCCCACTGTACATTTATCATGAAAGATAATTAAGACTAGACACATGATGACAAAAAACTTTCCCAAAGGAAAAAAATTATCACACTTTTTGCAATAATTATTCGCCTATATGACCAGTCATTGTTTACTAGTACTTACTTTATATAATTAATTATAATATGAAGTTGTTTTGCAACATTTGTTTCTTTTTTAATATTCAAATTAACAAAGCGAAATTATAAAAAAATTAAATACCACGCAAGAATTGACACAAGGTATCAATTTCAATTTTAAGTAAACATTTTCAATCAAGATAAGTTACCTTACCTTATTCGTCGCATATTTTCAGGACTGCCCCAATATTTCATAACACCGCAGAAAAACTTCGTAATGATACTGGCCGGCAACAAATTCTACTTGCACCGTAGAAATAACCGCGGCAAAATAAGATGGCGGTGCGCGAAACATCACGAGGGATGCCGCGCGTGCCTCTTTACTGTTGAAGATACGATATGTAAAACGAACATGGCGCATAACCATGATCCGACGATCGGCGACCAGAAATCTTTAATGCTGTGTCAGGATTACAGTTTTATGTATTTATGAAGTGGGTATTTCTTTGTCAGCATTTCTTTTAGGCCAGTTTAGATTTTTTTACGCACTTCCGGAGCAAACTTTTAACACTCGCTTCAAAAATTAAACTAAAACACAAAAATCACAATTCCTTTTATTTCCACATGGTAACCCTATACCGAACGTTAATGCGAACGCAAAATGTGTAGGTATGTCAAGCCACATCAAAATTGGCAGACTGAATAGGGTCTAGTTATAAGTACTTTTTGATTTGAGTCAGGGCGTAAAGCACACTGATATTTGTACTGTGACCAAGGCGTGCCGCGGTAGCGGCCGGCGATGCGCCAAAGACAACATAAGGTGATATTCGGTTGTGGCCATTTCATGAAATGATCGGCCACATCATGTTTTGTGAGTAACTTGCGTCTTTATGATTTTGATTAGTATCTAGTATTAACCGCCGCACTCAGAGTCAACTTTAATGATTACTTAGTTAAGTATAGATTTTTAAAACAAAACTGCCGCGATCAGACAAGTTTAATAAATTAATGTTAATTAGCATTTAACTTATTAAGTTACATCTCATTAAGAATCGACTTCAGTTTGTTCAGAATCGACTTCCGAATCGATCGCACCATTTTCAATTTAGGTCATATTTTTTTCATTTTTATCAGCCCATGCCCAAATTATTTATAAAACAATATTTGGCGTGTACGCCGCTCGTAGCAAAAAATTGATTCATTGACATGTCAGGCGCGGGTGCAGCGCTTGAAATTTCGTAGATAGGTCACCTCCAAAATAATGTTGTATATAACTTTTAAACTATATATATTTCTTTAGCATAATTTATATTGTATTCAAATTATTGTTTATTTTTTTAAATGGGGTCCATCAGGTTAATTTATTAACACGTTGTATAACTATACAAAATGGGCGCTTCTCACACTTTTGCTCGCGTGTATTTCGAAACTCTGTCGGGAACTCATTGATCCAGGATAAATGTATAATATACTCAAGTACATTTAAACTTCCTATCAATATAAAATTATATAAAGTAATAATAATATATAAAATCTATCTGGAACAACTATTAGTTCCAGCCTACATCCAAACTTACAAACTCTAGTGTAAATTAATATTTGATAAAAAAAATATTCTAAAGCTATTGAATTTTATATTAATTACCAATAATAAAGGATTTATTAGTAAAAAATTGAAATTAAATGAAACGAAGATTATATCATAAAATCTGATAAAGTTTATTTTAAGTTTTCTTAATCCTAATCTACATAATATATTAATGAAAATCCTTTTTTTAATAACCTACAGGAATGTTGACATAACAAGTATAAATTACTGTTCAATCTATTTTCTATTGCAACTGCATTTCTTTAATTCTCGTCAAGTTTAGAAGAGATTTTGCAAGAGCTTTTTTAAGTACCTACAATACTAAAAATATTACCTACTGCAGGTAATGCCTTAAATTGCTATCCCAAGATGTTCAAAAACAAAATGAATAACAATGCTCAAAGAGTGCTACTTGATCCAAACTTACAAGCTCTGCTGAATTTGGGACTAACGGCCGCACTTACGGCCGCACTCAGAATCGACTTTAATGATTACTTAGTTAAGTATAGATTTTTAAAAGCAAACTGCCGCAATCAGAGACGTTCAGTAAATTAGTGTTAATTGGCATTTAATGAGATGTAACTTAATAAATTAAATGCCAATTAACATTAATTTATTAAACTTGTCTGATTGCGGCAGTTTTGTTTTAAAAATCTATACTTAACTAAGTAATCATTAAAGTCGACTCTGAGTGCGGCCGTGAGTGTGGAAGTTTGGTTTTAAAATCGTTACTTAAAATTAAGTAATCATTAAAACGACTCTAAGTGCGGCCGAAAAACGAAGACTATGGATAGTATACCTACTTTGTAATATTTTTTGATAAATACTTATAATACATCCATCCATTAATAGGTCAAAAACTACACAAATGTTGTAATATTACACAGTATGATATCTATCATATATACTTATGATAGATATCATACTGTGTAATATTACAACATATATCATACTGTGTAATATTACAACATTTGTGTAGTTTTTGACCTATTAATGTTACAGGTATAATTTTCTCTTGTAAATGGGGATGTTGACTACTTTTGAAAATCAAAATTCTAATTAGTCCGTCAGTTACAAGATAAAACAATAGACACATATTTTTTGCTTTTTCAAATAAATTAAAATATACAGAGATAAAGCGCAATAAAGTTTAGGGTGAGGGGGTCGTGACGTCACTAATCGCTAAAACCGCCATACAAACTGTCCGAATAGTGACGTCACGCGAAGTTTCAACTCAATGTATCGCCGTTATTTTTTGATAACGTAAAAAAATAAAAACGTATTTAACGTATTTTTCATATTATTTTTATATTTTGTAATTTAATCTACAAGACGGGCTAAAAAAATTGTCAACATGCCCATTAACACTTTGATTTCCATTAAGAAAATATATGCACTAAAATTGTGTTCATTATACCTATTTATGGTTTTAGAAAAATCTATACATTTGGAACTTACATATTTTGTATAACACAAGTTATCTAACATGTCACATAGTCTGTACGCACCCTTAGGACTTTGGAGATGCAGACAATCTCTTACGAGTCTTTCACCTAGTGCGGCGAAAAGTTGAACAATTAAGTACCTATATTTCTTAAATATGAATTTAAATTTCTAATAAGGCTCTTATTCTTACAAATTCCCTTAGTTTATTAGATTTCGAATATCGTTGTGTTAAATTAAATAATTACTTAGCTTTATCTAAATTAACAAAAGTATACAGTAAATAACTGACCTACCGGATTTAACAGTATGTAGGTATATTGTATATTTATAAACTATATTATCAACTATACAATGTATATGTATATTAAACCAATTATAATCATAATACAATACAAATACCTTATTTATTGGTATTATCAAAATATAAAGCTCGAAAGACGCTTACAGACTAAAAATTACTTAACATAACCGAGGCTGTGTGATGAAAGGACCAATTTCTGCCTATATTATATACCTCTCCAATAATATTTTATTTAAAACTAGCTGTGCTGTTTTACCCGCGTGAGTTTCGGAATTCCCGCAGGAACATTTTTTTTAACAAAAATAACCTAAATAACCTTATCCTCAGCTATCTGCCAGTACAGGTTCCGTTTTAATCGGTCAGACCGTTTTAGAGATTAGCTGGAACAAACAGACAGACAGACAAACGAAAAAAAATTTTTTTTTTTTTTTATTAAGTAGCGTTAACCGTATATATATTATATACTTTAACATGCGTTACATGCGTTAATTGTGACTAACGCCAAATAAATAATACATTGGTATTACATTATGTGATGTGCATGGTAACAAAGCAAGCCTCTTCATTGACTCGTATCATACATAATATGAACACGTTAGATATGTACATAACACTATAACAATAATCTTAATCTTATAAATAGTATAAAACTAAGCCGATATTTGCGTCTGTCTGTATGTATTCGCCTATTTTTGCATAGCAAGTCGCAATCGATGCGGTTTTCACCATTCACAGAACTTCATCACGAAAATTTACGAATATAATGCGGAACTCCCAAGGATATATCTAATTCACGTGGAAAAAAGACAATAATTGTAAAATAAGTATTTTAATACGAGTATTTTATTTTCTCTGCAGAACATAAAGGGAGGCGGAAGTGAGTAATATTGCGCCAATACATAAATAATAATCGAACATTATCGGTTTAATGGTAACTTACATTTTTAATATTAAAATTACATGAATAACATTATTTGCTCGAAAATATTAAATACCAAGCTCAAAAAGCATGTGTGTTTTACGATTTAAGTTTCCAACATTCTGTTTACATTAACTTATTTAGTATTTACATAATATATCATGTTTGGACAAATTTTTGTGGTAATAAGTTTTTTTTTTAACTTTTAGTAAATTTGTATACCACCAAAACGTGTTATAACGGTTTCAGCAAAACAAATGTTACGTCATAATCATGTACAAAATATAATAATATATGAACGTTCTTATAGAAGATTTCACTGGTGCAATAGCTCGTGCAATGGTGTTACGCAACTTTTTAGAAGGTGCAATAGTTCAAGCATTGAAACTTTTCTTTAAAACAAAAACTCGGTAATAAAAGTACACACGACACGGTACCAAAACATTTTCTTAAAAAAATAAACACAACAATAAATCGAAACTTCAATTTTTTATTTCTTTTGCCACCTCGAATTTTTTTACCCTTTTTATTTAATTTTAAAAAAGTTGGCAACCCTGTGGCTGTGATGCTGTATCGGAGACCCGATATGTCAATTGTCACTTCTTTCTAATACCTGCGTGGTCATGTACGTTGTGCATTTTTATGATCGCATCGTTCAGTGTGGTGAGCCTCGCTTTGCAGCCCCTATCGCATTTGTTGCACACCCAGTGTGTCTCGTGCTTCTGGTTCAAATGCTTGGATCGCTTTTTGAACCTGTACTCGCCGAGTATGATGATGGCATTGCCGTGCCTCGACCAACTGTACCGGGCTCTCGCTGGATCTGCAATAATAATAATAAATAAAATAAGTAAAATAGAATAAAATTCATTACATTTGTTAACATTAAAAAGGCGTCTATTTAGTCCGTCAGATAAATAGATTTTTTTGTCCGCTTTCAAATTAATTATAAATACTAATATAGAGCGCATTAATGTAACCCCATTTATAAACTCAACCATTCGTGACGACTGAACATAATATTGTAGCTATTTTTTAAAACGAAAGAAAGAAAAATACGTGTCTAATACGTGTTTTTGATTAATTTACTACTATTTAATCACTAATTTTGTCACCTAAGCCTAATTGATAGAGGTAAAAATGCACACTACTTTTAAAAGTTCCTCTGTTTAACACGGCTTCATTGAGGGTATTGCAATGAAAAATGCCAATGAAATTCAACAAATTTTATTCACTACAAAATATAATATAATTTTCTTTATTAATTTTATGATAATTTTATTTGATTCACTAAATTAACAAAAAAGAAAACTTAAATAACAATAAGTTTCGTAATTGACAAAATATCTTCTTAACAATCAATTTTGCCGAAACATAAACTCACATTCACATTTATAATTGTACTAGCTGTCCCAAGCGGTTTCACCCGCGATAATTCCAGAATAAACTACCCACCCTGAGAGAGAAATAGGGGCTTGTTCGGTAAAGTTCACGACCGAAAAGTTCCGCACCGAAGATTGGTCAACAGTATTTCTGCTGCCGGCGGTGTTCGGTTGCGCACCATATTTGGTCAGTAGGTATACTCTCCCGTAGTTTGCACATTATTGACACCGTGCGGGGTCGGTCACTGTGCCTGCTGGTCACTGATACTGTGTCGCCAACATATCCTTCGGGCAACGAAGGGCGACCGAAACCTCTACGGTCTGATTGATTCCTCTGTAAAACTTCTTCGCGAATCACCCTACCTCGTACCTATTGGTGAAAACCGCGTGAAAATCCGTTCAGTAGTTTTTGAGTTTGTCACGAACAGACCGTGGAAGCGACTTCATTTTATACTACATGTGAAGAAGTATAATATTACTTCCCCAACACCAGTACGCATCGTTCGCGCATGCTTCTCGCCGACATTCCGGCCGTGATGCATTTGTGGTAACGACAGTACTGACACGCGGACCGGGAGGCGAGGTTCACGACACACTTGCCGTCGCGTCGAATGCATTTGAACAGCTGGTGTTTGTTGCCGTCGTTGGAACGCCTGAAGAACATACGGCACGACTGGCAAGTGTTCACGCCGTAGTTCTTTCCGTTGGTCGTGTCGCTGCATATGGGGCAAATTTTCTCTGCAACATGAATTGTACCTACACCTCACACCTCTAATTTAATAATTCGCTTTTCATATCACCTGCTCGACAATGTACAATTACATATCACGCAATCTCAATGTAAAGCAAGGCATAAAATCCCAACCTAAGGGCAGGGAGGTAATGTTGTATGTTGAGTGATTTGAGTTTGGAACATTATGTAGGAAAACTCTTAGCATTTTATTATTTTATGTGATCTGCTTGTGGTGGCCAGTTAGATTTTCGAATAAACCCTTTTTACAATGCCCGTTTAAAGAGGGTTTATATCTCGCAGTAGGTATGAAAAGTAGAGTATGCACCTCGAGGATAAAGCCTGTCTTCGTCACGGGCAGCTTAAACTCCTCGCTTCACTCAAGACTCTACATAACTCCCTCGCTACGCTCAGGAGTTAAATTTTTAATTCCCCTCGCTATGCTCGGGGATTAACTCTAGAGTCCCTCCTTACGCTCAGGGTTCAAAATGCAGCCCGTGACGTAATACACTGGTTTGCTCCCTCGGTGCATAATCTACTATTACAACACACAGATCTACTTGATCCCACACACTAAGCTATAAGATTTTGTCGTGAAAATCAAGCAACACGTGAGATATCCCACTACATATTATATTTAAATATTATATTTAAATATTAGTTTAAATAATTTTTAAAATAAATTATTAGTAGTGTATATATTAGGCATATTATATATATAAATACGCCCCGACTGGAGAGAGGAACTGTGTTCATATCACATCACATATGTACGTAATAATCATATTGCATAAAGTTCAACCCCGGGAATCAAACCCGGTACACCTTGATTAAGTGCCCATGGGGGCCTACTGCGCCATATATTAATAAAATTATTGAATTATAGATGGATGCATAGATCTACGACTTAGTTCGTTTCTCTAATTAACTAAATGGATGAATGAAGCAAGAAAGACCTCTCCAAGACTAGATTGAATAATATTTATTTTAATAGGCCTGTAGTACCATATTGTCGCTTTCAGATGTCTGGCCAATAGGTTAATGCTTGGACATTATCGTTCAGCGCCAGCTTGTCCTAAACTAAGCAAAGCTTGTACTAAGTGTACCTACTAGATAACAGGGCTATTACGTAACATTCGTTGTAATCAGAATCATGACGGTTTTGCCATTACAATACGCACGTTTTGACACCAAAAATTTCTAGCAATCACCTAAAATACTACAAAAAATTTATAGCTGCGTAAACATGATAAATTAATCACAAAATGGCTGTTCCTGATTGAAATCGAAAAACGATAGCAACAATAGTTACATAATTGCACTGCTGGTTGTTGGCGATTCCTTTCGATAAGGGCGTAATGTGGGATTTTTATTACTACAGGTTGCTAACCACAATACCAACGGTGCTTACTAGTAATACAGGTAGGTATCTAGCACACAACCGTTTCAATTTTTTTTTATATATTACAGAGGAATGTTACCTATATCATTACACATTGTGTACCTATTTAAATGAAACACCATTTTATAATAGTAACCAAATAGTTTTTTTTTTACAGATTTTGAATTTTAGTAGTAATTGAACAATAATGTAGCAAAAAATTAAGTTTTTCAAAGATAAGCAAAAATGGAAAACTTCAAATTTCTCGCGCGTATTTAGTAGAAGGCGTGTGCCGAATTTCATCTAAATCATTATTGGCTAGCTGTTTCAATCTTAGAGATTGAAAAACAAAAAACCTAGAAACACCTATTTATTTATTTGAAAAAGAGAGTCAACATCGATTCCTATGACTAAAACATGTGCAAAACCTAAAATTTATAATCAACAAATTTTAATTACGACCGCACATACCTCTCTTTATTTTTTCTTAAATTTATAAAAAATACTGATAATTGTTATTAACATCATAAAAACCCTAAATATTATTATTGTAATCAAATAGAAATAAGAAACAGGTTTGGAGCGAGTGCTTCTAATTTCGGGTGTAGGTGCTAGATGGGTTAAATACTTCAGGATCTTGCTTTTTAATTTAATTTCTTGATTTATTTTATTTGTGTTACAATGCTATGCTATTTTTTTTTTCGATACTTTCTACTATTCTCTCTCCATTTCTTCCTCGCTTCTTGTTGTTCTCGTCTCGTCATATCCTTAACAAGCTTCTTAGTCCCCTTTTCTTTTTTCTTAAGGTATTTAAGACGTTCTTTCTTTCTTAATTCTTCCCGTTTCTGCGGGTCACCTTTTATAAGTTCATATTTTTTTCGGGCATATTCTCTTTTTCTTTCTAAAATATCTTCCCTAGAGAGTTTTTTCTTTCTTCGTATGCATAAATGTTCATATATGTCTAAAACAATGACGCAGACACATAAAGACATCACGTCGCTTAAGTTCTAACACCACGGAAGTTTTGACTTCCGATATGCAACTTTTCAGAGCAAAAAAAAACTTTGCATCAAACAACTATTCATTAAGTTTATTGATTATACGAATTATTAAAATATGAATACTTAATTCATGTCGGCACATTTAATTTTAAAACAAAATGGCTTGCTCGCGATTCCCTGTCGAATGACACACAGAACGTATTTCGTTCAAAAGTTCCGAGAGGCGGAAATGGTCCCCTATCTAAGGTGCAGGGGACTGTTTAATACGTGTGCCTCACCCAAATTATTAGGGACTAGTTGTTCCAATCTTAGAGGTTAATAATCAAAAAACCAGAAACACCTATTGATGTGAAACATCAAATGCGGAGGGTCAGACTGGCTGCTTTTGCGGCGACGCGTCGCCACGGCATCACTCATAAAGAGAATTGACTTAATTTACTTTTGTATTAAATTAATATAAATCTATATTAAATAAACATAATCAGAATATTATATTTATTTATTTAAACTTTATGCACATCATGGTACAAAAGGCGGACTTAATGCCACAGTGGCATTCTCTGCCAATTGTATTGTATATTAAATTGTGATATATTTAGTTCAGCTGTCATTAGGTATCCTTTAATGCAAATTAATTCTACAAAATAATTTTCATGTTTCAAATGTGTCAGACGTCCCGCGACAGCTCAATTTTTTAAATTATGTGAAAAAGAGAGCCGATATCGATTCCTATCACTTGAACTTAAAACATAGATATTTATAAATAGCAAGAGACTTTTTCGTAGTTAGTATACATTTATAAACAGTAGAAATCAATACAATTTTGTTTTTCATTATTTATTCATTTAACCATTCATTATTACACCATTAATTTTGCGGTATTCATGAGAAAAAACCTTGAACTTTAGAACTTACATACATTTTCTAATTACGGGTAAAAATCGCGTGTTTAAAGTGTTTTTTCTACAAGCCATCGCTATCGAAAAATCATCTAGTAATATCAAACAGAAATATTTTACAACCTAAAATACTACAATTACTACATTTCAATATATTTCTTTGGGTACCTATTTTCTCAGAGGCGTCTCTAGCCCATGTAGCGCCCGTATGCAAACATTACCTTAGCCCCCTAGAAGGTAAGCGCGTGGTTAAAATGAAATAGGTATAAAGTACAAGTAAGTAAAACATCAAGTTATCACAAACTGAAAAACCCCAGCGGATAATAAAATTTACTGTTTGGAGATTTTTCAAGAAGTAATTTCCGCCAAGTTTTCGTAGCGAGCGGCGCTCGGCGCCCCCTAGGACTTCTGCGCCCGTGTGCAACGCACACCCTGCACTATAGGTAAAGACGCCTCTGTATTTGCTATTATTTACTTCTAACGCATCAATATAATAAAATCCCTAAATATTATTATTATAATCAAATAGAAATAGGAAACAGGTTTGGAGTGAGTGCTTATAACAAAAATATTAGCCCACCGCAACGTGTCATGAATCATGATAAAGTATACAAACAAACAAACAAACAAACACCGAATAAGTATTACAATAATATGTAGGGTCACCTACACTTTCATAATGTTTTTTTAGAATGGGAACGATATAGCTTTCGTGCAGCTAGACACATTGTTAATAAATGGCGCCTCCTACATGTTCATTGAATTAACCTTCATAAGAAATTCTAACAACAGATGGCATTATTTTTCGCCACATGCGGGGAAACTAAGCTAATAAGCTTCAAAATGGTGTTTGAATCATTAATTTTAATAAACAATTAAGAAAGACATGGTCTTGCCACAAAAAAACGCATTTAAGAAATATCATATATGTACATATGGTACGAGACGCTAACGTACGCTCACAGTGTTTCAAGGCCAACTGATATGAACGGCTACCTTTGTTGAGCATCAATTCCGAATTGTCGTGGTTATGGGCTCCCATCACTTGTACGATCCGATCACCGCTAGTTTTCACAACTGCGTTGCAACCCGTCTTATTCCTGTGGGTTGAACATCTCCAACGCACAACACCACCGCGGCCGACACAGTGTTTATTGTGGGTGAAATCATTGTATAGAAGCAGCTGCTTCCCTTTGACTGATTCTACAAAACACGCTTTGCTCTCTGAAAGTTAAAGTAGTTTCGCTTAGTTTTAAAAACGACTGGCGAGAATATCCAAGGGCTTTTGAAAATCTAAGAAAATGACTAAACGAATGTGGAGATTCGAATACCTACTGAAAAATTTAGGTACTTTCTCGAGTAGGTAGAAGAAAATAATTTTGTTTCTTTGCTCATGATATATAGATGTCGTGGCCACATCTAATATTGATCAATGTGGCCATGACATCTGGACATAGATAAGCAATAGTGTGTCAACCCACACTGGAGAATTTTGAAATAAATAATGTTTAACATTTGGTTGGTATTTAAACAATGTAATAAGGTAAAAAAATCATTAAAAACGTTCTATAACTCTCAATAAACCGTTCTGTATCAACAACAAATTTTGTGGGTTAACACGTTATTTCTTATCGGCGTCCATCTATAATATACACACCGGCAGAATTAGCGGAACATAAAAAGGCAGAGTATAGAAATAATTACGTATATATATTAAAACAAATAATAATTAGACGTGAAGTAATAAATTAATATACATCTTTTAACACTTTAAAAGTTTGTAATTAAATTATTAAATTTTATTTAAAATAACAATAAAAAAAAACACTTTTTCTCTAATTTGTGGGCACACAGATAATGTTGCAAATTAAAGATTGCTGTGATTTTAACACTAAATAAATGAACGATTAATAACGTGTGTTTCCCCTTCGTGATTCAACTTTTATTTGCAACATTGTCTGTGTTCTCACAAACTAGAGATTTTTTTATTTTTTTTTATTTTGATTACTTTTAATAAAATTTAACTAAAAACTTCTTAAAGTCGATGTTAAAAGATGTATATTAGTTTATTACTTCATGCCTGATAATAATTTGTTTTAATATATATACGTAATTATTTCTATACTCTGCCTTTTTATGTTCCGCTAATTCTGCCGGTGTGTATATTATTATTATTGGCCAATTCATGACGTGGCCGGCCATTTCATGGAATGATCGCTCACATCATGAACTGTGAACCAGTAGAGCATCATTTTTCCTGGGGACGGCTTACCCGGAACCAGAGGACTTTAGGTTCCTACCCCTCCACTGCACACTAGCCTTCGCCGCCGAGGTCTTTAGGGAGTAGAGGGAGGATCACAGGGTGGGGATGGCACAAAAGATCCCAAGGGTCGAAGTGCCGAGGCTTTGTCTGCCTGCCCCATTTATTAAGATAAGATAAGATAAGAGCATCATTTTACGTTAGATTAGGTTTGTACTGCTGACAAAATCGCGCGAGCCGAACGAGCGTAGCGAGCGTACCGCGGCAGCTGCCGGCGATGAACCAAGATGTCATGGCCACATCTACGTAATGCGCTATATCTATGTATATTTTCATTAATTTAAAAAAGCAAAAATTTTGTGTCCATTATTTTTTTATTTTCTAACTGACGGACTAATTATAATTTTGATTTTCAAAAGTCGTCAACATCCCTATTGAATCAATCATCAGAACGGTTGTTGTGAACCGGAGGTCAATGCAGTTTCCGAACGTACGCTTGTCAATTCAGCGTGACAGATAAAACGTCAACTGTCTACTACTAATCGACACATTCTAGGAGCTTCGAGGCGAAGTTCCATTTTGATTCCGCTCCCGCGCAGAGCGTCGAAGTCACTCAGCCTTTAATTTAGAACATCTTCGGGGGCGCCCTCAGCTGGCATGAGGACGAGCTGCGAAGCCTAAGGTGAGAACTATCATAGATTTCTATACATTCATAGCCACGCGAAGTACAAGCTGGTGGTTTTTCAGCTGGATCAGGATCCACAGCAGATCCAAATCCCTACAACGTTGATTTTGGTTTTCAACAGTTGGAGTACGTAATCGTGGATTAGCTAATACCAGGTGATGATTCTGGAGTTTGCATAAAAAGACGAAGAGCTTTAGCTCGGTTTTTACGTTTAGTATTTGCAGCTCGCCATTTGATTTTAATTTCTGTGTGTTCTCGTGGCGTTAAATCTTTCACTAAACGTTTCTTTGCATGGTACCTGTCCAAATTTTTTTTCTTAGATGCAGCTTCTTTTTCCGGATTATTTTTGCGACGTTCTCTATATCGTCGCTGTTTTTCGGCAGCTGTTAGGGCTTTTTTGAAACGAAATTGGTCATGGAAACGACCTGAAACGAAATTATATGAAACAATGTCTTATTAATTTTATGGTGTTTAACAATCCTTTCTCCTACTTGACTACTCCGTTAAAAAGTTTACGACTCTGTTACAGAGTGAAAAATCTAACAGTCCTCTAACGATTTATGTCGGATCGGCACAATTCGTACATACAAGATATTCACACTAAACACTAAGAAATTATTGTAAACTTGTATAGATATTACTAACTCAATAATGACAGACAGTAACAGAGCGGACGGGGAATAAACACATGCACTACCTTCAACGCCACGTGGCCGACTGGCTAGCGTTGTGATCCCCACTACTACTGACAGAGCTTGGCATGTAATGACATCTGTATTTCTTTACTGATTCTTCTATGGTAACAGAGGAATATTATTTAAACAATTTATAAAAAAGATTCGTGGGACAAAACTCTGAAAAATTATACCTAATAATTTTTATGACAATGTAGTGTACTTATATAAAATACACTATGAATTTTTATACATCTGATACATAACAGAAAAATACATTACTGTACCGGTGCTTGGAACACATGAAAATCAACTCTGTTACCAAGAATAATCACTTTGTCATGGCCAAAAAATAAAATAGATATTAAGTAATATTTTTCAAATATAAGATCTTGAATTAGTAGTAAAGTTACAATTTAATATTATTACACAATTTATGATGTAATATTAAGATCATTGTATTTTAATTTTTTAAATATTTTATTTAGGTTCTTCGGGGATAAGTGTACTCGCGCAAATTTGAAAACGAACAGCGCGCTACTCCAGCGTTATGCTACTTCGAATACTTAATCCATGTGCTGGTTTGAAGCCGGGACCCTAAATTGAAATAAAATATAAGGGGGAATGAGGTCACACATACATATCCTCCCATAGATTTATTTTTAGATAAAATATTATTTACAAATTGAAATATAATATTATTATATTATGTTATTATGCTATCGATTCAATAAAATACGTAAGTAAATTGTTTAATTTCTTTTGCATGCATCATTTTACCAAGTCTAACTTTGTTATGTACGTAAATTATGGTTATTGTTTTTCAAATGGGCTATAAAGTGCAATTGTAATTTTAGAAACTCAGAAGGTAAGTATGAGTTTTTTCTGGTAGGGCTGTTTTATTATTTTTGAACTTTAACAAACGCTTCAACCATTAACTTTCCAGTTTTAGTCCTTTCTTAAGGTTTTAACACGTTCACTGTCCAATAGACATTTTGTAAATCCTTCCCAAATTTTTTTTTTACTACCTATTAATTTTGTTATGTACAAAACAACTCTTTCGCATTTATAATAAGACACTATATAAGGAAGGATGAAAGTATTAGGTATTATAAAGGAAGTAGGGATGAAAGTAAAAAAATAAACAGACTCGGACTAGTTGTTAAGGCTCGTGGTGTCGCCAACGACCTTGGGCGTTGAGGCGTGGCCTAATTTTCTCGCCCCCGCTACCCGCACCCAAACATCGCGCGATAATGTACGTAGGGTCAGTGGAACAGTTATCGGCACTCCATCAAATCTATCATTATTTTAATTGATATTACATTGAGTCATGCAAATATTTTTATATCGTATTTTTTATGTTTTATTTTAATACTTTAATAATGAAGGTAAATAATTATTGATGTTTATTTTTATTATATTGTAATTTTACTATAAAGGATTAATGATATCAAATTCGTAGTTAAATAGGTAGTTAAATTAATTTATTATTTTACAATTTAGTACTTATTTAGTACAATTTAGTACCTATACACAAATTGATTTTTTTCTTTTCACATATTTAGTGTACCTATTTGGTACCTTTAGGTACCGAATTTATTTTTAATTTATATCGTCCCAGAAAAAAGTAGTAGACTAATCAAAATTTTCGCCGTAAGAAAACATATTTGCTGTAAGTAACAAAACACCAACTTTTCACCAGAAACATTTTTTTTATAAAATTGAAAATAAAGCAACTTTTTAACAAGAACTGACAGAATTGTGATTTTTTTGTACATAGTTTTGTTAAGTTAAGGGTGCGCTCCGCCAGATTATGCAGCTCTTATCCGATAGAGGCCGCGGACGGCGCCATAAAAGAGTTTTCTCAATTTACAGAGAATCACAAGGTTAAAAAATAGATTTTGATGATGGCTGCGAGAGGATGAGTGTTTAATACATCTTTAATTTAAAATTTTTATATGGCTTTACGCGCATTATTATCCTTTAACTACACGAAAATATCGAATAACTGGCCGAAACGTAGTCACACACACATGCAAATCGATTAATACTAGACGATTAGGATTCGTAATTTGGCTACCTCAACAAGAGTCTCGGTGGTGTGCGTCTTTTTTTGTAAACTATGAATCGTGAAAATCTTGTGTTCAAACCTTAGATTTCGATTCCACTTTTTGACCACGTGATCACATAGATATGACGAAAACATGAAGTTTGAGTACCAACACGATGGGTCTGTAACTTGTAGTTTCCGAGATACAGGCTATCGAAGATTTGATCTCGTGATCACATAGATATCACGAAAACATGAAGTTTGAGTACCAACACGATGGGTCTGTAACTTGTAGTTTCCGAGATACAGGCTATCGAAGATTTGATCACGTGATCACATAGATATCACGAAAACATGAAGTTTGAGTACCAACACGATGGGTCTGTAACTTGTAGTTTCCGAGATATAGCCTATCGAATATTTGACCACGTGATCACATAGATATGACGAAAACATGAAGTTCGAGTACCAACACGACGGGTCTGTAACTTGTATTTTCCGAGATATAGGCTATCTAACATTTGATCACGTGATCACATAGATATGACGAAAACATGAAGTTTGAGTACCAACACGATGGGTCTGTAACTTGTAGTTTCCGAGATATAGGCTATCGAAAATTTGACCACGTGATCACATAGATATGACGAAAACATGAAGTTTGAGTACCAACACGATGGGTCTGTAACTTGTAGATTCCGAGATACAGGCTATCGAAAATTTGACCACGTGATCACATAGATATCACGAAAACATGAAGTTTGAGTACCAACACGATGGGTCTGTAACTTGTAGTTTCCGAGATATAGCCTATCGAATATTTGACCACGTGCTCACATAGATATGACGAAAACATGAAGTTTGAGTACCAACACGATGGGTTTGTAACTTGTAGTTTCCGAGATATAGGCTATCGAAAATTTGACCACGTGATCACATAGATATGACGAAAACATGAAGTTTGAGTACCAACACGATGGGTCTGTAACTTGTAGTTTCCGAGATACAGGCTATCGAAGATTTGATCACGTGATCACATAGATATCACGAAAACATGAAGTTTGAGTACCAACACGATGGGTCTGTAACTTGTAGTTTCCGAGATATAGCTTGTTGAAAATTTGACCATGTGATCACATAGATATCACGAAAACATGAAGTTTGAGTACCAACACGATGGGTCTGTAACTTGTAGTTTCCGAGATATAGGTTATTGGAAATTTGACCACGTGATCACATAGATATCACGAAAACATGACGTTTGAGTACCAACACGATGGGTCTGTAACTTGTAGTTCCGAGACTATATCTCGGAACACACGTTGCATCACGTGGTCACATAAGACACAATAAAAATATTATTTTCATTGCATCGGAGAATTTGGAGATAAACGCTGAATTTTATCACCCCAGGCCGAGATACAACCTTTCGAAAATATGGTCTCTCTCTTTTACTCATCGTGAAAACAAGAAAGAGATAGCAAGAATTTATTCAACACAAAAATATAAAATACTTTTACCCGTAAGTTACGTTATACCTCATCGTACGTGACGCAGAACCAAAACGTCTTTTCCAACTTTCCACAAGTTATTTGTATTCGCTTCGGCTACTAATAGGTACCTACTACATCAGTAATAGGTATATTTTCAAATACAATTCTAAATTATCTTGGTAGGCAAAATTGTCAAAACTCACGGCACAACGCCGCGCCACCTTGTGATCCTTTTGGAATTCACTACAAACTACTGCATTCGGGGGACTTGTCAGTCTACAGCCTAACTACAGCTGTTTATAGACCGGGCCGCCATTTTCGTACACTTATAAGTGTATTCGTTCTCTCACACAAGCAAAGGTTCGACCGAAATTTAATTCATTTTGAAATGATTGTAATTATGTTATTTCTTCACTATAATATGCAAAGATTTTGGGCTGTGCGTTATCGTAACAAGTAGTAGTATTTTATTAAATGAAGTCTAATAAATAAAAACAGGCGGAATGCCTTTAATATAGCTACGGCAGTTTGTATGAAAACTAGACCTTTAGACCCACCTTAATGTTAGTTGCAATTAAAATATTTTCACTAAAGTTACAAGGAAACAGGTTTTACTACTTACAGCATTCTTCGATTTGTATGCAGATAGAAAATTGCTGTATATTTTCCGATATCTAAAATGCTGTAGCTGTATATTTTTATTTTTATTAATTTATTGATTAATTTAGTAAAAGAAAGTAATAAAACAAAAATGTGTTTATAAAATTGCCTTTTGTTACAAAAAAATACAATGAATCAATAATTAAAATTCAGTGAAGTCCAGTTGCCCAACTTTTTGCAGCTTTTTTTTTCGTGGCATTTTTGATGTCGCTACCTTATTTTGCTCACAAAATTAATTTGGCGTAACCAAGCGGATTGCGACAGCGCGACGCACAGCCTACCCGTTTGAATGCCAGCGCCAGACTGACTCCCGTCGCCCGCGCACGGACCCGCTCGTGACCATTTGTAGTGAATGTGGTATAAAAAACATTTCGTCAAAACTATGTATTATTTTGGAACGATAAATGCTCAGTTTTAAGTTAAACAAGTTAGCAATCTTTTCCTGAAAGAATCGTGAAATTATCACTTGTAGTTTAGAAGCAGTAGCGTATTTCAAGTTGAAAACAGCTTCATTTCAATGTTTTTTTTTGAATAGTATTTTGTAGACTACAATTTATTTAAATGCTCAGATTGAAGTTCATATATCAATCTTTAATATATGTTAATTCTGGAATCGTCAGTAGGCTAATTTATGAGCTTTAGGGCCTCAAAAATGATCGTTTCACGACTCCATGCGCCTTAAAGTTAGCTTGCGACTCCAAATGGGGTCGTGGACAGTGAACGTGTATCAAATGACACAATCGGGTGCCTTTATGGACCTTCAGCTCCGAATCGTCGTGATTATGTGACCCTAACACTTGCACGATACGATCGCCAGAAGTCTTCACGAGTGCTTTGCATCGTGTCTTATTCCTGTGGGTTGAACATCTCCAATGCACAACACCGCCCCGACCTACACGGTGTTTGTTGTGAGTGAAATCATTGTAGAGAAGTAGCGGCTTCCCTTGGATTGAACTAACATAACAAGCTTTAATATCTGAAATAAGTCCTTTTGATTAGTTTTCAAAACGACAGGCAGAATACACCGATGAATTAGACCAATGTAGGGATTCGAGTACTGAAGAAGTAGATTAGGCTACCGTGACACTGAGTTTAGGTTTATAGTATAAAACCAAAATAATTGAATATACAAAATAAAAATATGCGATGAAAAACTATTTATGGTGGAATAAAGTTTGTTTTGGTGGAATAAAGTTTGTTTTTCATTGTTTTTTATTTTGTTATTAATCTTTAGTTAAAATTTGTATGTTCTTATCGGATCATAAAAAATTACCTACATAATATCCTAGAATAACTACCTAAATTATTATACATATTACAACCAGTGAACCAACTAAACATTAAAAAAACAGGTTGGAGTTAAAACTTCTGATAAAACCTGAAACAAGCTAAAAATGCATTTAAAATGCACCCAAATATTGGCCTTGGACATCTTCTAGTGACGCCAAAGACAAATGCGTAGTGGTTATATACTCTTTGGACAAATGGTTGAGCTCTGCTTGGCAAGCTACGTCGACTTTGTTATAAAAATCAGACTAATATTAATCTAACCTCACCTAGCATGTCGAGGTGCTCTGCGTCTTATTTATGGAGTCAGTCAGAAAATCACAGGAAAATTCATGTGACATATTACTCAATTTCACCGGCTTCGTTGGTGATTATTAATAATTCCCAGTGGTTATTAATTTATCACATGGACTAACATCAAGACTAACCGCCGCACTCAGAGTCGACTTTAATGAATACTTAGTTAAGTATAGATTTTTAAAACAAAACTGCCGCAATCAGACAAGTTTAATAAATTAATGTCAATTGGCATTTAACTAATTAAGTTACATCTCTTAAAAGCCAATTAACATTAATTTACTGAGCGTCTCTGATTGTGGCAGTCTTGTTTTAAAAATCTATACTTAACTAAGTAATCATTAAAGTCGACTCTGAGTGCGGCGGTAATATTATAAAGAGATAAAGTTTTAAGTTTGTTCGGATAAAAAGGGTAGTTTCTGAATTCTATAATTTAACCAATATCTATAGCAGTCTTTCTCAAAGTGGACGATAACGCCCCCTTGTGGGCGTTGGAGACCTAGAGGGGGCGTTAAGGGGCCCAAATAAAAATGGGGGGCGTTGGCGTGGTTTAGGGGGCGATGGTTGATTGTTCATTTACTTTATTTAAAGAACACAAGAACAAAGTGTCTTCCCCTTAATAAAGACAATAAGAAAAGTTTTATTGGACACATTCTTAGTATAGTCTTGTTTAGAAGTTTAGGTCAAATGTAAAATACTTATTAGTCATTACTAGATTGGCTAGATTGTATTATAATGATTTACCTCCTTGGGTATATAATTCAGGACAAAAAAAATTACTTTATATTTTAAAGTTTACTAAAATGAAAACCTACCTACTACTCAATATCGAATAATTAGTTATTAGTTAGCTGCTTACTAAAAAGAGCATGTTACCGTTCGCGGCGGCGGCGACTTACGAACGACTGTTTTTGAGTAAAATCGAACCTAATTTCAACAAACTTGTTAAAAATCATCAAATCCATCCATCTCATTAGATTAGTTTTGAAACTAAAACCTAACCTATCTATAATGTTTTTTTAATTTGATAAAAATATATTCTTATTATTATAAAATGCGTTTTAATTGCTATCACTGGTAAAAATGTCTAGTTTAGAATGGAAGTTTAAACACCAGCACCGACTAATATAGCAAACTGTAACTATATTATATAAGTAATGAAATTGTTTTTTTTTTTTAAGTTTTAGGCGTGTATAAAAAATTGGGGGCGCTGAGAAATAATTAATTTTCAAAGGGGGCAATAAAATAAATTTGAGAATCTCCTATGGTATCTCTGAATGTCCAGATATTTTTAGTCCCTACGGAAATTCTGACATTCATGCGGCTAAAACCACGGGGAACAGCTATATCACTTAAAAATAAACAATAAAAATTATAATTAAGAAATTGCTTTCAAGGTTCCTCGCTTTTTAGATTAAAACCATGATTTTTTGAAAAGATATCTTGTATATTTGCTATAAAATTACAATAGAGAGTAAGTATATTGCAAAAAAAAAATACTAATTTAATTTAATACTGAAAAATATACGTATGCTATATAAAGGATATTACTTGATAAGATTATATTACTTTTGTACAATTAATATAATTGGCTATAAAAAAATCATAACTACTAAAATGGCGGGTGGCCCTAGTTTGAACCCTGTAAGGGCCTTAATAAGTATTAGGTAAGGCAAGATAAAAAATACTAAAATCAACAAAATTCTTTTAGATTTCATGTTTGCTTGGTTTCCACGAAAAGAAGCTTTATTAGTGCTGTATAGCTATATTGTTAGTGTGGGATCAAGAAGATCTGTGTGTAGTAGTAAAAAAAAAAACTAGAGTAAAAAGGGAAAAATACGTGACGTTACGCATTTAGCAAATTCGTGATTTTCCATGAAATGAATTAGCTGGAACACGAAACTAAACAACAGGAAACAGCTTGTAGGTACAAATTCATAAATATATCTATGTATACATAGTTTCCATTCGTTACCCAAACGGCGTTTGTATAGCGAATTTTGTTTGAAAGTAATTCTATTTCACGTTTACAATAACTTTGAATTTTTTATTATTTGTTTTCTCATTCACATCTACAGATTACAAATAGAAAACTACAGGTTGTGCTATCCGTTCATTCCGGTGTCGTAACTTTAGTAAAAAAAAAATGCGTGAGTGTCGTGGAACACTCGGTTAGAACGAAGTTTCGAAAACTTGTCTTTCATCAGAATCCGGGTTCGGCGGGATTTGGTAAACCAATAAGCGCGCAACTTCTATGGCGCGCCTAAGACGTCGCGCCGTGACGGAAAAGGAATTTTTACTCCCATCCGTACCGTGCGATAAACAACTTCGTTCTAAAAATAAGCTCGTTAATTCCTTGATGTATGGTCGTCACACGAAGAATTCCGTAGGCGGGTGATTATGTAGGTTCTTTGCATAGAGCAAGTCGTCGCCGTCGGTACAAACGGTGGCTGGGCACCCACTGTTGTGGGTGTAGCACGTCCAGTAGTATTTGTCGTCTATCGAACGTTCCCTAGTGAATGTGAAATCACCCAGCTTCATCAATATCTCACCGTCTTGCGACAGCATGACTTTGCCTGTAAGTAAATAAAAAAAAGAGTTTACAACTTGCCTGTTTTTTTTTTTTTTTTTTTCAATAAATAATAATAATAATGATTACACCCGAGATATATAAAGGTGTATGAGCGCTACTTTTCATTAACCGACTTCCAAAAAGGAGGAGATTCTGTGTCCGGCTGTATGTATGTTTTTGGCACTTTGCCATTTTGTTTATTATACAAAGTATGGACAGATCACAGAAAAAAAAGGTTGAAAAAAAAAAACAACATACAGTCGAATTGAGAACCTCCTCCTTTTCTGGAGTCGGTTAAAAAGAACTACTAGTACTAGGTATGTATGTAGGTACTTAGCGCGCGGTGACAGTATTGTTGTGAACGATTATTGTATAGCAATTTAGAAAATTTTACGTACCTACCTAAAATATTAATAATTTTTAACCGACTCCAAAATGGAGGAGTTTATCAATTAGAATATTTATATATATTTTTTATGTATAACTCCGTCATATACAGACGGATTTGCGAAATGGTTCCATTTAAATTTCATATAAATCTGATGATTAGTTTCGGAAGGAGACAACGGAACTCTTGAAAATGGTGTAATTTTTTGCTTATTTCATATAGGTAATTAAAGTTGATATCTGACATTATCACCATTATAAAACAAAGTACTCCGAAGCATGTCTGTCTGTCTGTTCGCGATAAACTCAAAAACTACTGATCGGATTTTCATGCGGCTTTCACCTACAGATAGTGATTCAAAAGTAAGGTTTATACGTATAGTTCATCCTAGAATTGCCGCGGGCAAATCCGAATCAACCGCGGGTGAAACTGCGGGAGACGACAGCTATAGTATCTTATAATGGGCATGTTGACTAATTTTTATTTTTTTGTCCGTCTTGTAGATTATTAAAAATATTGGACACGTATTTTTTTCTTTTTTTACGTAATCAAAAAATAACGGCAATATATTGAGTTGAAATTTCGCGTGACGTCACTATTCTGACAGTTTGTATGGCGGTTTTGCGGTTAGTGACGTCACGACCTCCTCATCCTAAACTTTAATGCGCATTATCTCTGTATATTTTAATTTATTTAAAAAAGCAAAAAATACGTGTCTATTGTTTTTTTATTTTCTAATTGACGGACTAATTAGAATTTTGATTTTCAATAGTACCTAGTCAACATCCCTATTAAAAGATCTAGGCAACATTCGAAACAAAGAAATAAATATAAAGATAAAAATTTGGGTTTAATTTTTATTATGTAAGTAAATAGTACACAAAAATATACAAACTTCTAAAACTATCTCACAATATCTGACTATACAACATATGTAATGGGTACATAATATCATGATCAAAAACTGACACGATACAGTGTAGGTACTAGCAACGAGAACTTGAAATTTAAGTTCGGATAACATAAGCAACACCCAAATTAATACACACAAACGAAAGAAATATTACGGCGAATGTATTTATGTATTATGTAAGTATATAAAAAAAAGTTGAGAATTTGTCATAGAGCACATTTTCTAGTAAAAATATAGCATAGTATCTATTATTAGTTACCCAGAAGAAGAATAAAAGAAGTCTAGAGTTCCTCCGGGATTTCTGAAACTCACGCGGGTGAATCTCCGAAACGGTTGGACCGATTTTGACAAGACTTTCACTGCTAATTATACCTAGCTGATGTTATAAGGAGTAAATTAGGCTACTTTGGAGTTCTTGCGGGAATACCCAAACTCACGCGGGTGAAACCACGGGGTGAAACCGCAGGGCACGGCTGATTAGCAATAAAATTAGAATTGCTTTTAAAAAAGCGCTTGTAAATCTGACGTGTCATTAATGTAATGAAGCGCGTTTCCCTTCTTATAAATTTAATGGTCATGTCAATAAATTAGAAAGTTTTGAGCATAGGTACGGTTTTTGTAAAGTAGTTTGCTACGATCACCCAACATTATTAAACGCGTGTAAATCTTTTTTTATCTATATCTATCTCAATATTATAAAGAGGAAAGATTAGATTTTATGTTTGTTTGTTACGATTTAACTCAAAAAATAATGGACCGATTTTAAAAATGCTTTCACCATTAAAAAGCTACATTATCCTTGAGTAAAATAGGCTATATTGTATTCCAGAATTCCCGAAATTATCGCGGGTGAAATCGCGCGGGACAGCTATTTTCAGTATGAAGCTGAATGACGTCACGATGTGCTGACGTCATTCAGCTACTACGTATCCCTACTGCACGAGTACATCTCGTGGCACGCCAAAACAGACGGATAAAATTTAACCCTTGGCCTTTGAATGCTTTAAAATAGGGCGAATGTGCGACCATATAGCTTCACTTCAAGTAACTACATTGTTGTACGGAATACTGTTTGCTTAAAAACAATAGGAACACTTCAATAAGTTTTCTAAAAAAAAAATTAATCGGACGTTAGTATGATACATCTACCATTTCTGACGAAATTAGGTGGGGCATGGTTATGCAATAGATGCTGGAAGACCAGCGTCCCAAACCTGTCAAACCGTATCTTCGCTGGGCACTTCAGGGTCGATTTCTTGCTGCAGTTCCAATATCTGCCATCGCTAGTGGTTTTCCCGAAAGTATGATTCTTTATCAATATTACAGGTTTTTTGTTTGCACGCTCCAAAATTTCATAACCGAGGCCTGCAATGAAAGGTTTATAAATATGTAGTCATGTAAAAATATACAATATTTAATTCGTCATTCATTTATGGCAATAAATGAATGACGAATGACTTAACTTATTTTATTGTAATTTTATTTTATTTTAACTTTATGTAATGTAAATGTAATGGCAAATGTAATATGGGGTTTTTATGGGTCCTATGGGTTCTTGTGGCCTTAAATAAATGTTATTATTATTATTGTTAACATCACAAAGGGCGCTTCACAATAGTTTACGATTGAGTTCTTCGCAACCGTAGACTACATCGTGAATTAAAAAAGAGCATAGACAATATGTAGAGGACCTGATCAATACAACATTACATCAGTTAATTTTCTCCATTTCATCGATCCAGTGGATAACATCGTTGTCAATTTTGCCATCGTTGCTAAAGCCGAGGTGAACCTATTGAGTTATTGAATGATGTTAGCGGGGTTTGCGACATCATCAAAAATGCATAACTCGTAGCACCCTTTTAGAATGGAAGAGAACTAACTCAAAAATCTTCACGCTTTCACCCGCCTTAATTTCGTAGTTCCCGCGGGGATTCCGGACAAAAAGTACTCTATGTCCTTCTCTATACCCTGGCAATGTATATACAAAATTTCGTGGTGATCGGTTGAGCCGTTAAGGCGTGAAAGCATAACAGACAGACAGACAGAGTTACTTTCGCGTTTTTTTCAGAGATCCCGCGGGTATTCCGAGATATACCAAATAAACTTTTATTCTATTGTATTTGTTTGATTAAAAATATTAATTAATGTTTAAATAAATAATCGGTTATGTATTTATTTCTTTGATGTTCACAATTAGAACGCAAGCACGTTTACATTCAGGGGACTCTAAGAAAAACACCGTTAGAAGTTATATGGTATTTGGATTTAGAATGACAGTGATTGAGATCGTACGACACTATTCGATTGTTTCTTATCCTGATCCTAGCGGGGCACGCCAGAGATTTTTTCTTCGAGCAAATCCAAATATTCGATCGTTTCGTCCATCTACAAAACGTGTGGTCTTGCAGTAGGATCAATGTTGACGTTCCTGATGTGACGTAGCGTACAGTTAAATCTGTAATATTGAATGTGTCACGAAATGAATTAGCATTAGCAACTAGTTGACAATTAATTACATTAAATAACTAAAAAGTTCTAAGCAAATATCGTAGTCCGTAGCTTCACTTGCGTGCATTTCGTGGGACACCCATTGTAATTTGAAGGTGTCAAAACGTGCATATTGCAATCGCAAAGCCGCCATGTTATTGATTGCAACTGAAAAATGATAGAAACAAAAGTTACATAATAAGTAGCCCCTCAGATCGCAACGAAACAAAAGCAACTGAAAACTCGGTTTCATTACGTGGAATAGTTTCTTCGTCATACGACTCACAGCAAAATACTATTATAAACTATTATAAAATTACTAGTTGTTCCCCGCGGTTTCACCCGCGGAAATTTCGGAGATCCCGCAGGAATTCGAATTTTCAAAAATCCTTTCTTAGCGGATGCCTACGTTATTACAACTATCTGTATGCCAAATTTCAGCGAAATCCGTTCAGTAGTTTCGGCTGTGCGTTGATAGATGAGTCAGTCAGGTTTATTTAGATTGTTGTGGGTGTTATCTACTAGGGGCGAGTAGCAATTTCTTTGAACATTTTCGCTTTACGAACACAGCCTTGGTCGGTAACAATCTTTAAATCGAAACTCGAGTGAATGTGTCATGTTTGCTGTGTAAATTACTATGTTACTAGCTGTGCCCCGCGGTTTCACCCGCGGTAATTTCGGAGTTCCCGCGGAAATTCCGGGATAAAAAGTACCCTAAGTCCTTCTCTGTACCCCTGACAACGTGCAAGTTTCATCCAAATCCATTCAGCCGTTTTTGCGTGATTGAGTAACAAACATCCAAACATTCACATTATTTTATAATATTAGTAGGATTACTATTAAATACATAACACAGCATTTTTATTGTGACACGGATTGGTTTATCGTGAGATGTAACAATCAATGTATTCTGAAAAAAAAATAATAATATTAACTTTTAATATACTAATAATCTATGGATATTCATGTCTGAAATAAAATTATATTATTATTTATTATTATTTAATTTAATATTTAGACTTTATTAATTCTTCAACTGAGATCCAACTATTTATCTACAATTTAATTAGTTAGATTGTAAGACACGATTTAATGGTTACTTATTCTATCAGGGTGCGCCAGAAATTATAACAATCTTCATATAATTTTTAAATATTCACCAGAAGAAGTCACATGATAAGTGGGTATAGAATGACAATGGTTGAGGTCGTGAAACACAATTTGTTCGTTTTCAATCCTAATTTTAGCAGGGCAAGCTAGGGACAACCTCTGCGAACAAATCCAAGTGTTCGATGCTTTTGAACGTTTGCAAAACGTATAGCCTTGTAATAGAATCAAAGTTGACTTTCCTGATTTGACGAAACGACAACCTAGATCTGCAATATTAAATGTGAAACCAAATAAATTAGTATAGAGTTCTTATGCCTGCACTACATTATCTCCGATGATCGTTGATCGTGTGATCGGCGGTTGGACACCTCAACGCGATCACAGGCATCCCCTTTCACGGGTCGCAGGCGATCATAGACGATGATCGACGAGTACAGCCGAGTATGCCCTCTACACTATCGTGCTCGCGTATAATCGTCTGTACTCGCCGATAATGTAGTGGAGCCATTAGAAATGAGACCTTTCCGGTATAGTTTTGTATTTAACTGCAATTACTTTACTACAGGGTCGAGGCCACGCCACGCGCCGCTGATAGGTTTAGAAATCGTGCGCTCAACGAAAAATAAATACACGTGATATCTCATTGTCTGCCCCCCCCCCCCCCTGTGATACTTCGTGATTTTTTCCGAACCCCTCCTCCCCTTTCGAGCCTCACGTGATTAATGGACGCCCGCTAGCTAATAAGTGTTTTATTTTTCTAAATCAAAGGGTTCGAAAAATATTTTAATACCCGAATACCTATGCAGTTTTAGAAATCAACATCGGCCCTGAGAGTCCTTTGAGCATTTTTCGCTATTCCTCGTAAGTATAGTTTTGGATATAGCCAATCGCGCTCACTTAAAAAAAAACCGTGTAAGTTCTAGAATAAAAACTAATAGGTAAGGTAAATTAACTATTAATTATTATCTGCTGCACCGCTCATGTGAAGCACACTAGCACTATTGCCTCTGTCGCACTCATTGGTATAGCATCTCTTCCCTTAAACAGCCTCTTAGACAAGATGACGTAGTCTATAATCTTTAATGTACAGAAAACTAAGAAACGGAATCTTTGTCTCGTAGTAACGCAAAACAGTACCTATGTATCTATTGACTGGACGTTATTACGTGACCACGTGACATGAAGATTCGTTCGTTTAATATAATATGTTAACGATTATAGAATGTCAACTTGGCTAAGGGAGCAGATTGTGTTCGTGATGAATTAAAGACAAATTGTCTGACCGGAACTTTAGTTTCAGTCAGATTTCGTCCAATATCTTCCACACATAAATAAATAAATATACCCTTAAAAATAAACGGAGAGAGGTCATGGAAAAATCGATACGCTGAGATTTTTAAAATAATAATATATTAGCTATGGGCACAGATAATAACATAATAAATACTACACTAGCTATGGGTTTTGCTTGTCTGAACTTGAGTTTCTTCAAACGTTTTATTTTGTTTTATACATAATATCTTAAATTTATACGCATTGTCATTGTTCTATTATTATTTTCCACCAAATAACACGAGGGGGAAGTCACGGGCAACCATTATTATCAATTAATTATTACGGGTTATTTGATGTCTGCTATAAGATTGACAGTTACGCCATATTGTAGCTATTTTATTATAAAAATTAACTAAAAATAAAATCTATCTAAAAATTATTTATTTGAAAGGTTACATTATTGATACGTAATTTAAAAAAAATACACAGCACAGCGGAATTGGGATTACATAATTTACATAAATACTTATTTTTAATCGATTTCAATTCTTAATAAAACATTTTAATGACATACCAATGGGCATGATGACTAGATTTTAAATTTTTTAATCAGTCTTGTAGATTAATAAAAAATACTAGACACGTATTAATAAAAAAATAACGGTTATACACTGAGTTGATGACGTCACACCTAGGTACACTTTATACAGTTATGACGTCGCGACCTCCCCCACTCCTAAACTTTAATGCGTTTTATCTAAGTATTTTTCCAATAATTCTAAAAAGCAAAAAATACATGTCTTATATTTTTTTACTATCTACCTACCTGACGGACCAAATAGAATTTTGATTATTATACCCCTTCACCATTTGTGTCAAAATATTTACTTAGTTAAAATGGAAAGTAACAAATCATCCTATTTTTACAAAATCGCCCGCAAAAGTTACATAATATTTCGATTTAGGATGACAATGGTCGAGTTCATGAAACACAATTCGTTCGTCTTTCAACTTAATTATGGCGGGGCACGCCATTGACTTCTTCTTTGAACAATACCAGGTGTTGCATGCTCTTGAAGTTTTGAAAAACGTATAGTCTTGCAATAGAATGAGAGTCGATTTCCTCGATTTGACGTAACGAAAATTCAAATCTGCAACTTGAAAAAAAAAATTGTTATTGAATAGAAATGGAATGCACGTGGATTTTGTGAAAGCACACTGGATGGCGCTTCGAACGCACCGATTGAAATAATCTCTCTTTCTGTAAACCGATTGCAATTTAACAACAACTGTGAAAACCTGCAGGGCAATTATGTAACTTTTGTTGCCATCATATTTCAGTTTCAATCAGAAAAATAGCGATTTTGTGATTAATTAATCAATTAATCATGTTGAGACAGTTTTAACTTTTAAAGTATGTTTATTTTGGATGATTACTAGATGTTGTAGGTGTCATAACGTGCATATTGGCAAAACCGCCATGCTTTTGATTGAAACCGAAAAATTATAGAAACCAAAGTTACATAATAGCCCCTCTGGTCCGATTCCGTGTAGCCATCCGCGTGATGTCCTATGCCGTAACCCATACAGATGTTTTATGGTGATGTATAGGTAACGAACGTGAGCGGGCCCACAGGCATCAGTTAGGTATTAAAATAAACATGTAAATGCGTTTTAGAATTATTTTATTTAAAAGGTAACGCCAATTAATTATAATTTAAAAAAACACAATACACACTTTGATCCAATAAGAAATATTTTACAATTATTTTCAAATCAGAAGTGGGATTATACATAGAGGTAGCTACGTACATTCATCCACTTTAATGTTCGCAATATTATCCATACGAGTCAATACTAGTTATCGTCGCATCGAATGTCTTCTTTGGAGAATGTCCCATTTGTCACCATGGCCCTTATTCACTATGACCATAACACGCCGCGTTAAGATAAGACGCCGCAAAAGCTGTATTTATTTATTTATTGGTTTGCCAATTATTTCATTATTATTATTTCCTTTATAATCAAAGTTTTACTCTAAAAAAATACATTTGAAACGTTTCTTATGGCGTAAAGAATAATAATTTCTAATATTTTGGCATCTAGAACGTTTGGAAATGCGTTTTTGGGACGCGCGTTATGGGCAAGGAGTGTTGTTGGTCATAGTGAATTGAGAACAACTAGAAAATTCCCTATCATACTATTTGTGTTACATCAGTATTTTCACAAAACCCGCAGCAGCAGTTACATGATATTTGGTTTTAGAATGACAATGATTAAAATAGTGTTACGCGATCTGATCGCTGTACAATTCTTTAAGATATTATCGTTGTCCACTTTAACAGGGTAAGCTTGCGATTTCCTTTTGGGGCAAATCCAAGTGTATTTGTTGAAACAATACACACTCACACAATAAGCAATTCATATCAACGTAAAATTGTTAAAACCGTTAGTTCGTAAAGTAACGGTATAATGGTAAAACGCGGAGGACAGAAAACGCGTTATGGTGGGTTCTCGTACGTAAGAAATTGGTAACATTTGACTCTGCTGTAACCACAGTTCAAACCGAACCTATTGTGTCAAGGTGCATTCAAATACCTCGGCAATACTTACCGTTTATAATCTAAAGGTTTTTACAATTTTACGGAGACATTATATATACAGAAATACTTAATATTAATCAATTATAATAATTACAATATTATTATGCCGATAATATAATAGATAAACATATAATAGTATAATGGAACGTATAAGTAACAATAAATTAACCCACTCCCACAAAATTACCAGCAGCAATTAAACGTAATTTTAGGTTTAGGGTGACAATGGTTGAGATTGTAGTACACGATCCGCTCGTTGTGTATTCTGATCTTAGCAGGGCACGCGAGAGACTTCTTCTTCGAACAGATCCATGTATTTGAATGCTTTGACCATTTAGAAAACGTATTGTCTTGCAGTAAAATAAGAATTGACGTTGATGTTCCGGTTGTGACGTAGCGATAAGTTAAATCTGTAATTTTACAAGCAGATACAAATTTAATTAAAGAGTTTATTTCTTCCATGATAAACCTATAACAAAATAAATAATTACTTTCGAAGCAAGAGTAGGATTAAACATAAAAATAGATGCGTAGTTTCGATCCAAATCTATTCTCACAATATTTTCGTAGAGATCTTTTCTAGTTATTTTCCATTTTAGAGGTCAATGGTAAGAGTGTATTCTATAAAATGTACTATGGGAAGAACTGACCCTACCATATTTGTAATACATCATATTTGTATTATGGATCATAACAATCAATCTTGCAAATCTTGAAGGTCGACTGGCAGAGAATGCCACGGTGCCAATAACGATCTCATGCTTAGCACGGAAAGAAAGCCCGTCTCCGAAGGTCCGTAAAGAATGCTTCGCTTCAAAACCATTAACCAATAAGCGCGCACCTTTAACTGGCGCAGTGTAGAAACGGTCGTGACGGAAAATTCTTTCACTTTATTTTCCTAGCCCCCATCCGTCAAGCCCGTATCGTGCGATATCGAACTTTGTTCCAATAGAAAAGAAAACATGAAATAGGCACTCAATCCTACTAAAATTATGTATGTGTAGGTACTGAAGTTGATGTATGTGACTCGAACAATTCATAAACAGCTTTGGATGGAACACAGAATGTAAAAGGAAGCTTACGTCCTGAATCAACATATTGTGCTGTTTGGAGAGATCCCGCGGGAATCCTGAAACTCATGTGCGCGAAACTGCGACTGAGAACTTGTTAGAGGGCATCCATTAATTACGTGAAGTGATTTTGGCGATTTTTCGACGCCCCTCCCCGCTCCCCTACGACGCCCCCTTACACATACAGTATGTATATTTACTTACAACTTTATACATATTACTAGCTGTGCCCCGCGGTTTCACCCACGTGAGTTTCGGGATTCCCGCAGGAACTCCAATGCAGTCTAATGTACTCCTTATAACAACAGCTAATTAGCAGTGAAAGTCTCGTCAATATCGGTCCAACCGTTTCGGAGATTCACCCGCGTGAGTTTCGGAATTCCCGCAGGAACTCCAAACTTCTTTTATATAAACTTTGTCCTGACAATAACGAACGCAAAAAAAAACAATTTTCCAATTTGGTGCAGTCGTTTGTAAGTTATGCGCTTACCAACACATTTGGCGATTCATTTGCTCCTTAGGTTACATCTGAATAAGTTGACCACGAATCTTAATGGAAACCCGAAAATTTATTCTAAACATAATATGTACATTGTATAGTTTATGCAATTTACGTTTACATTCGAATAGTGAGGTTAAATGAACATTTGTATAATCACATCTATGTATGTATGTTTCGCAATAACATGGATTTCAGTGTGAATGTTGCAATGTATATTGAACAATTTTGGCGTCTTGATCTAATTGCAATTTAGCGTAACAATGAAGCGACAGTCTACTCGAGCAGTACCATGTCCTTGAACGTTTATTATTCCTCGAGAACGTGTAACCTTGGAACATTATCAAAGTTGAACTCTTTTTGCCCGGTACTAGTGTATAGCCGCAATCTGTAACAATATTTTAAGAGTTGGTTAATAAGACATTGTGAAAACGAAACAAACTATACTGTTTATACTCTTAAATTGTTCTTCAGGTTTTAACTGTTTGCAAAAACCAAAGAATACAGAATATAGGTGTAAAGAAGCGACACTCTCAACCTCCCACCAATTTCATACCTCCTCATACCGTATACCACGCGGAAGCTTGGTAAGTTCTGAGGAAAGTTGCCACATGTAGAATCTACATGTGACAATTATTCACTGACAGCTGACAGTTACTATCAGCTCGTTGTCAATCTTTTAATACGCACACACGCACACACGCACAATTCTATTTTTATATTTTGTCCCCCACAGTTTTATCGGCGTTAATTTTTGAGTTTCCACGAACATTATAGCGTAAGATAATATGTAGCAAAAACGGTCGTTTATGCTTTTTCTTTTGATTGAATCGAATTTTTTGTTATTTTGATTTATGTTTAATTTTTTTCACAGCTCCAAGGGATTGCAGACTTAACTAAAAATTCAACTTGATGATTGAAACTCCATGCGCTCCTGAGAAAATGGGTATAAAAATTTCTTTTTTATTTTAAAGTACGGAATAACAAAAACACAAGGTATGCATGCATAGCTGTTGATCAAACTAAATGATTATGTTTTAAATCCATATCTACGATTTTATTTTCGATATAACGTAGTTTCGCTTTACAGCCCTTTGGTTTCTTCGAACAGTAGAAAATTGTAAGAGAACCTCCTTGGATGCTAAACCTTTGGCCGTCAATGATAATAATTGTTTTATTGCAACGTTTTGATTTTTCGATGTGAATATTGTGTTCTGGAAAAAAACAACTAATACACAATTAAGATCGATGTGATAAATGCGTAGATTAGTATCTAATACTGCGCACGTCTCTTGGTAAAAGTGATTATTTCGAAGACATAGTTTTTTGTTTTCTGTCAATGAAATAGAGTTCAAACTTTCAAATTTGACTTTTCAGATACGGGATTATACGTAGGGAACATTGATTTAACTTTGCTATGATAATAAAATAATAATAATAATAATAATCGACCCAATAAATGAAATGCTTGGCACTGCGAAGGCTAGGTTAGTTTAGACAAATAGTGAACGCAGAAGTGGAGTACTGCACCGCCAAGCTCCCTCAACTTTGATGAAAATAGTTTAGAAGAACCACACAGACAAACGGATGTTATTTAGAGATTTCCCTTATACCAAACAAGGAATGGTGTGATAAAGATTTATATGTTGTATTAAAAAGGAACAAAGGAAAAATAAACATAATTTATTTGCCAACTACACAGCAAAAAAACTATAATAACAATCCGTGAGTATAATAGAATAAAAAAAAAATACTGATCTATAAAATAAAATGAAAACATATTATTTATAAAAAAATTATAATCTTAGCTATAGGTTTAAAAGAGCAAGTGTTTTATTGCACAGAGTTAGCTGAAGGATCTGGAGATACAGTCAACAGCATAAGAGCACGCAGCATAAGAGCAGAAAAGTAACATCTGCATAACTATCTATAACTATATATAAAAATGAATCCCTTTTTCCCTTGGTCACGCTAACTTGAAAACGACTTGACCGTTCACCATTAATTTTTGCATAACGGTTATCAGGGGTACAGAGAAGGGAAGGGACACAGGCTATTTTTTGCGGGTGAAACCGCGGGAAACAGCTAGGAGTATTATGTTTAATATGAGATCATATAAGTCGATATCATCTAAAATTTTGTCAAATACATATTATATCTTGACAAACAAATCTTTTACAATTACCTGGGGCCTTGCTCTTGAAAATGATTTCAGTCTGATTTCGATCTTGATTTGACTTCGATTTGAATTCACCTCGATGTCATTTTAGTACATACTTTTGAGATCGAAATAAAATCGTATTTGGAATCGCGTTAATATCTAAAGATGACGTTCGACAGGTCAATAACACAACTCCTAGGTATATTGAAATCGAGAAATTTGACAGATAAATTCGATGGAGACACGATCCCGAAGCTTCAAAAGGAGCAAAATTTAATTCCGTTTCGATCTCATTTCAATTTGATCCTAACACGATTATGTCAAGAGTATGAATGACCCTTACTCGATTGAGTCAAGAGTAAGCCGGCTGATCAACTTGTATTGTGTGTTTATATACTAATCACTTTCAGTTTGCTAAGCATTGAAAACTTTGATGATTATGCTCATTTTAAAAGTGTAGCACTATATGGACACCACATGCAGCGGACACTCGAATTGCTTAGCTCCTGAGGGAATTTCGAAATTCGCGCAGGTGGGAGCGCATGTAGCTCGACTAGGCTCTACTTGAAAATTACAAATAAGTCTAATACACTTTATTGCACACACAAAACAGTAAATGAACATACTGAAAAAACCAAAACCATCTAAGTAGGTACACGCACAAAATAAAATAGTTCAAGAGTCTCAAATTAAGTAGAGCTGGCACTATGGGTACCAGGAAACAGGTATGATACATTTATTGTAAATACATACATACTTTTTAAACACCCAGATTCAAAAACATAAAATATTCATCACATAAACGTTTACTCTAAATCTAACTTAAGTTCGCTATTACTAGGCCAACCGTGCTGAGAGCGAAAACTCTTGGGCATTTCAGTACAACACTTCTTGATCAGGAAGTTTTTCCATCGATGTGGTAGCGTTCATTTTTACTATCACCCCTTGCTCATTTCTAATCACTGTTGGTGGTAGATGGTTGTGGCACAAGTAGCTTCTCGCCACCATTTGGTTTTTGAAACGCAGCCACGCCTTGCATCCGAGTTTGGCCTTCCTCGAGCAATAATACGTTAAAGGATTACCACCTTGCACTGAGAACGTGTTGCCATACACTAGGACAAGATTTTTCCTTCCTTTACGCGATGGTATTGTCTCGTACGGCACGAATTCTGCAACAGTAAAACGAAAACCAGTCAAAGACGTAATACGGGAGAACGAGATAGCAAGAAACTTACCGCGAGTATGCGAGCCTGCAGATGTGGTTAGCAAATCTGATCACCTGGTATGCGTGCAGTCAATTGTACGGAATGACGATGATGATGATGATGCCTTCGGGTGTCCTGACTTGAGAATCGGAAACGGACACGATAACCTGACGTGTGTCATTAACACTGGGCTAGATGACTGTTTTACTTTTCAGTCCTTCTTGTAGTAAAAAACATTGTACTTTTATATTTTTCCTTTTTTACATCTTACTAATTCTACATCCTACTAAAATTATAAATGTGAAAGTGTGGATGGTTAGATGTTTGGATGTTTGTTACTCAATCACGCAAAAACGGCTGAACGGATTTGGATGAAATTTGGTATGCACGTTGTCAGGGGTACAGAGAAGGACATAGGGTACTTTTTATCCCGGAATTCCCGCGGGAACTCCGAAATTACCACGGGTGAAACCGTGGGGCACAGCTAGTAGGTAATAAAACATTAAGTTGAAATTCCGTGTGACGTCACGCCTAGGTTGGTTCATTTTATACTTAGTTATGACGTCACGAGCGCGTTTATTGAGTTTTATGTAAGAATTTTTTTATTTTTTTTTAATACCTTATTTGAAAAAGTAAAAATTACGTGTCTTTATTTTTTAACATTTCATCTTACTGGCGGACTAAATAGAATTTTGATTTTATTACCCGGGCATCATGCTTATTCAAGTTTATTTACAAAACTCTTACATATTTTTCAGGACTGATTTTAATTATTCGCGGGGGCGGATGGTTATGGATGGTGTTGCTCCGAATGATGTCGCCTTTGTCGCTGAGCTTGAGCCGAGCTCCGCAACGCTTGCTGTAGTAGCTCGAACAGTACTGGTTGGTTGCACTGCGGCCGTGTTTGCTGAACACGAAGCCCTTGTACATAATCACCTTGTGATCGTTTAGTATTATACGTTGGTAAGGTTCTGAAAGTACAAGAGTTTCATTTTATTGAAATTATCTAAATATTTCGCATTCATAGGAAAACTAGCTATTCCCCGCGGATTCGCCCGCGTTAATTTCGAAGATCCCGCGGGTATTCCAAGACAAAAGTACTACCCTATATTTTTTTTGTACCTAACCTTGACAACGTATCGAAAGTTTAATGTAGTTTTATCCGCGTAAATTTCGGAGTTCCCGTTCCCGTTAGTAGGGTCCCGCGGGAATTCCGGGATCGATAATTTCCTATGTCCTTCTCTGTACGTATACGCAAAATTTGATGATGATCGGTTGAGCATGACAGCGTGACAAATAAACTCACTTTCGCATTAATAGTGAGGATACAACTCAGACAAATTAAAGACTTTTTATTTCGTCTGAGGGATACAACAGATTCATGTCAATTAAATCTACTATCTTTGAACGAGCAATTCTATCTATGTATATATATCTCGGAAACGACTCCGACGATTTTCATGAAATTTGGTATGCAGGGGGTTTCGGAGGCGATCTAGCTAGGTTTCATTTTTAAAAAACATCGTTTTATCTGTATTTTCAGGCAATGAAAAATGAGTGTTTGTTTTTCTACGTAAGAACAGATGGCGCTATACACAACGAGCGAAGCTCAGTGACCCAGATATTAATATTATAAAAGACGTAACTATATTTACCTTTTCACGCCTTAATTACTAGACTAGTAGACACTACTTGGCTTATGGAGCTGGACAGGTAGATAGTTAATGGGCAGAAAACGTCAGCTAAGAACTGAAACACCAATATCAACGCGGCTGAAACCGCAATGACAACCCCGTCCTTTGATAGAAAAAGATGAAGACGTGAATAATTGTGTTGACCTCGATATCAAGTGAGGACCTGTACCTAATAGCACCTTACAACATCCAAAATGGGAGTAGCCAAAGCTCATTTAAGAGATTGATTAAAGATAAGAAATTGCACACCCCATCTTGTATATTTCTTAACTTAACACCCTGTCAACCCATGGTCAGTTGTTAGAGAATACCGAAAGGCAATAAATAAAATAAAATAAAAAAATAAATAAGAATATCGGTTTTGGTTACTGTTTATCGGATTCGGAATTAAAAGTCAAGCGTTTTTTTTTAATTCTATTATTTCAGAAAAAGGAAAATAGTCGCTAATTTCTTACATTATACAGTATCTAATTTACAGTAGGCACGGCACCTACTTCATAATGTGATGTTTTAAATACAAACAACTGCAATATGTAAACAGACCACTACTAAAATAGAATTTTTATAAAATAATAATATGATACTACTACTACTACTTTTATATTTAATAATTTAAAATACAAAAATTATTATTAAAACAATAATAATATTCCGGACTTAGTCCGAAATTATGAAAAGGTACTATATACTATAATAATAATAGGTAATTCATAGATTCAAATTCCTTCACACTAGGTTTACGTTTTCTATAATATGTATTATTTTATAAATTTATATAGTAAAAAGCCTAAATTTAAGATAAATATATAAATAAATGAATAATAATAATAATCTTCATTTCTTTTGGGCTTACAATTAGACTTACATGATTGTATCCTACTTTTTACTTTAATTCTATAGCTGGTACTTAAACTTGGAATATCCGTGCTATAAGTACCAGCAACCTTCCATCAGCACTATAATTATTATATATATTTATACTAGCTGTCCCCCGCGGTTTCACCCGCGGTAATTTCGGAGTCCCCCAGAAAAGCTCATTCTGATTTAAGCATGTTAGTTTTAGAAGCACCACCCCAAATCCAAATACAATAAGTCAAGACGGATTGGCAAAGAGCAAAGTAAACCGTTTTTATAGCCCTATCATCAGCAACATGTCGTAGATTTTTTTTTAATAAATAAAAGGTTTCGAGTTCTGGATAATAAAATATCAATATGTAGAGAGAATGACAACCTCTCATTGCGGGTTACTCCTAAATATTTAACAGATGAAGACCTAGTGAGTTTAAGACAGCGACATTGAGGAATAACGCTACAATGAGTTATGGCATGATTATTTGATTATGTGCAACAATTGATTGCTCAGTAAAAGCTGGAATGGAACGCAAGTAAAACGTGATGTATTTGGTCTTATCCACATTTAGGGTTAAAGTGGTGTCACTCAACCATTCAATGACTTTGTCAAAGGAAGCTTGAGCTAACTAAAATGCATCATTCCACGTATCAGCCACTGCCACGAGAGCAGTATCATCAGCGAAGGCGATCAGTTTTGTGTTATGGAGGTATTCAGATCAGTCTACAATTTCAAGTATGTTCCGTCCTTTATTTTGTATAAATTAGGTGGTGGGTGGTTGTGATTTGTGTTGCTTCGAAGTATTTCACCACGGGCGCCGAGCTTCAGTTTAGCTTCACAAAAATTTCTGGGGTAATTCGCACAATATTGGTTTGTATTACTTTTGCCGTGTTTTTTGAAAACATAATTTTTATACAAAATTACCTTGTAGTCATTCAGCATTATATACTCGTAGCGGTCTAAAAGAAAGAAAAAACAGTTAATTAAGCAAAAAAAAAAAAAAATTACAAATCGTCCTTTGGTGGATGGATGGAGATGGATACGTGGATAAGTGTGTTGTCCTCGATCTCTAGTAAAAATCTGTATAGCACTTTAAAATGGGAGTAGCCTAGGCTCTTAAGAGATTGAATAAAGATAAGAATATAGGTCCTCTTCCTCGTGTATCAGGTTCCGAATAAAAAGTCAAGGATATTTTTAATTGTATTATTTCAGAAAAAGGAAAAAAATTGCCACATTATTACAGTACTTTATAATGTGATGTTTTAAACAAGAACACAGAACACTACTAAAACAGCACTTATGGATGTTGACTAATTTTTATTTTTTAGTCCGTCTTGTAGATTATTAAAAAATATTGGACACGTATTTTTTCTTTTTTCACGTACTTAATCAAAAAATAACGGCGATATATTGAGTTGAAATTTCGCGTGACGTCACTATTCTGACAGTTTGTATGACGGTTTTGCGGTTAGTGACGTCACGACCTCCTCATCCTAAACTTTAAAGCGCTTTATCTCTGTATATTTCAATTTATTTAAAAAAAGCAAAAAATACGTGTCTATTATTTTTTTATTTTCTAACTGACGGACTAATTAGAATTTTGATTTTCAATAGTAGTCAACATCCCTATTAAATAATGGTAAATAATAATCGATTGTTTTATTCAGATCAGTCTACAATTGCAAGTATGTTCCGTCCTCTATTTTGTGTAATTTAGGTGGTGGGTGGTTGTGATTCGTGTTGCTTCGAAGTATTTTACCACGGGCGCCGAGCTTCAGCTTAGCTTCACAACAATTCCTGCGGTAACTCGAACAATATTGATAATTATATTTAGAACTTGTCCCGTACTTTTTGAATACGTAATTTTTATACAAAATTGCCTTACGGTTGTTCAGCTTTATATATTTGTAGCCGTCTAAAAGAAAAAAAAACCGATTAAGCAAAAAAATACAAAGTTAAACATTAAAATAAAGAAGAAACTGGCTAACGCCAGTTCATTATTGTTACTTCACAGTTGTGCACTAAAAAGACGAGTCAACTAGATATCTCACAAATCAGTTTCATAGCCCAAAAAGCTTCCTAAGCCAAAGGAAGTTTTTCCCGCGTGGAAGCTCCTTAATCATAGTATCAATTAAGATGTGGATTATGGAAATTTAACCCCTAAGGTTGAAAGGAATGACGTGGATGAAACCACGAGAAACAGTTAGTAATAATAAATTCTTTTATTGGAATAAAAAGCAAGTTGTACAAAAATGGTTTGGAACGTTAATACCTGCTTATGTGTAAAACTGTGTTGCAGATATTAACGCTCTCCCTCGTAATTATCATACAGAGATTTATCTTATTTTAAAATATTTGCACTTAATTTAAGTTTTATCACCAATCACCATGCCATACGAAGGTTTTGACATGAATAACAATATCAATAAAATCAATGCACGTTTACAATAGTCCAAAATTTTAACAAGAGGAAAATACTAAAAATTTCAACACCCGGCAATGACAGAAATGAGATTATTTATAAACATGATTTAAATGGAAAATATTTATTATTATAAAGCTATATGTTATAGTATGTATGGCTTATCAAGGTACTTACGTACCTTCAAGAGGTTCTCTGTCTCCAAGTAGGAGAGAGAATCAAGTCATGTAGAGAGCTCTTGCATTGTGAGTGGATAAATAAGTGGAACCCTATTTACTCTATTATAAAGTAAGGGACACAGAAAGCAAAAATATCTACAAAAAAAAAAGCTTGATTCTAAATGGAGTACAAACTATAGATCAGATCGACGAGTGTTCGATATAAAAGAGGGATTGAAGAAAAGCGATGAATGTGTGCGGAGGATAACTCGCAAGTCGCAAGATAAAGAGCTTAGGTACGAACTGTTACAACACTTTACAGAGAGTACAACTCTTGTGAAGGCAATCTTCTGGGCTTAGAAGCCATAAAGTTAATAGGCAAATAAAAGATTCAGTTACCCAAAACCATGCTTCAATTACAATTTACCTACATTTTCTCTGGCAACCCTATTTTGTTTTTTTATTTAGGCCTAGTTTTTACTACAAATTAATCTTTCTAAGCATTAAAAAAAAAACTATTTTCAATCCATGTTTTATTGAAAAATCAATAAATCTTTACATCATCATCCACGTGTGAATCGTTAAATTAAAAAAAGAAGATTTACTTATGAAATAAACATTATTATTAGAAAGATGGACACGCGGATCATTGTCGTTAATGACGATTGTTAAGTCGGAATTTCGCGTGACTTCACGCGTTAGTACACCTTATACTTAGTTATGACGTCACCCAGTCCTAAAATTTAAATCGTTTTATCTAAGTATTTTTTCAATATTTTGAAAAATCACGTGTCTTTTATATTTTTATTAAGTATAATATCTAACTGACGGACTAAATAGAGTTTCGATTTATAAAAATCAAGATTCTATTTAGTAGTAGTAAAGTTTACATTATAGTCTTATATATTTTCCAGAGTTGGTTTTAATTATTTGCGGAGGCGGATGGTTATGGATGGTGTTGCTCCGAATGATGTCGCCTCTGTCGCTGAGCTTGAGCCGAGCTCCGCAACGCTTGCTGTAGTAGCTCGAACAGTACTGGTTGGTTGCACTGCGGCCGTGCTTGCTGAACGCGAAGCCTTTGTACATAATTACCTTGTGATCGTTTAGTGTTATACATTGGTAGCATTCTGAAAGTTTACGAGTATTTCCTTTTGTTGTAATTATGTACATATTTCTCATTTGTAGGAAAATATAACAAATTCATGTCGATAAAACCCATTCATATCAATAAACTAATATTAAAAGGCGAATCTGTTACCTTTTCACGCCTTAATTACTCCATCTATCATCATGAAATTTTGCACACACGTCAGTGATACAGGTAAGGACATAATATTATGGTAAAAGAGAAATGTCACTGACTCCCTGATAAATATTATGAAATTTGCTCAGCTCCATAAGCAGAGATACAACTTGACTGATGGAGCTGGGCAGGTAGATAGTTTATAGGCAGAACACGTCAGTTAAGAACAGGAACTCCAACATACACGGGTGATGACAATGACAACGTCGTCCTTTGGTGGAGAAAGACTGACACGCAGATAATGGGCATGTTGACTAATTTTTATTTTTAAGTCCGTCTTGTAGATTATTAAAAAATATTGGACACGTATTTTTTCTCTTTTTACGTAATCAAAGAATAACGGCGATATATTGAGTTGAAATTTCGCGTGACGTCACTATTCTGACAGTTTGTATGGCGGTTTTAGCGGTTAGTGACGTCACGACCCCCTCACCCTAAACTTTAATGCGCTTTATCTCTGTATATTTTAACTTATTTAAAAACTGACGGACTAATTAGAATTTTGATTTTCAAAAGTAGTCCACATTCCCATTGTGTTGTCCTCAATCTCAAGTAAGCAAGGACCTGTATAGCACCTTAGATCAGGAGTAGCCAAAGCTCGTAAAAGATTGAATAACGTTAATATTTAATAGGTTCTCGTCCTCGTGTACCGGGTTCCGAATAAAAAGTCAAGGGCAATTTTTAATTGTATTATTTCAGGAAAAGGAAAAAGTTGCCATATTTTTACGTTATTACAGTACTTCATAATGTGTTTTAAATAGGAACACCGAACACTACTAAAATAGCACTTATATAAAATAATCTATACTATAATAAAAGAGTAGAATTCGCGATTCTATACATTGAATATTTTTACCTAAAATTGAGAGGGGTGATAAAAGAAGAGTAGCCAAGTCCAAAAAAAATGTTTTTAAAATTCTTTTCTGTCTGTCTGTCTGTTCGCAATAATCTGCGAATTTACTGAACGGATTGTCATGCAGTTTTCACAGGTAGATTAATCTTAGCCTGGAGCTAAATATAGGCTTTGTTTCATTGAAATCGGATGTCGGGAAAAAAAGTTGTTGTATAAAAACCCTTCGCGCGGGTGAAACCGCGGGGCACAGCTAGTGGTAAATAAGCAATTGTTTTATGCAGATCCGTCTACAATTTCACGTATGTTCCGTCCTTTGTTTTGTATAAATTAGGTGGTGGGTGGTTGTGATTGGTGTTGCTCCGAAGTATTTTACCACGGGTGCCGATCTTCAGCTTAGCTTCACAAAAATGCCGACGGTAATTCGAGCAATATTGATTTGTATTACTTGTCCCTTGCTTTTTGAATATGTAATTTTTATACAAAATTACCTTACGGTTGTTCAGCATTATATACTCGTAGCGGTCTAAAAGCAAAAAAATACAGTAAATTAAGCAAAAAATATACAAAAATAAACATTAACATAAAGATAAGAAACTGTTCGTCATTGTTAGTTCACAGATCAGTTTCACAGTCCAAAACGCTAATCAAGACAAAAGGAAGTTTTTCCCAGGGCGGAAGCTCCATTTTCTATGTATCAATTATTATGATGTGGATTTTGGAAAATTTCTACGGTTGAAATGAATTACGCGGATCAAACCACGAGAAACAACAGTTAGTCTACTATCTTTAAATGTAATATATATATAAATCACGTGTCACGTTGTTTGTCCGTGATGGAATCCGAAACTACTGAACGGATTTTGATATAATTTTGTAACCATTTATAATATGATCCAACTTAAAAGATTAGTTTTTATCCCGGAATTCCCGCGGGAACTCCGGCACTAATGCGGGGAACAGCTAATCACCCTAACATCTCAGACGAAATAAAATTTCGTCTGAGCCTAACATAGAGTACTTTTTTCCCGCAACCTCCGCGGAAACTCCGAAATTACCGCGGATGAAATCGCGGGGGACAGCTAGTGTATATGTATATAATCTGAATCTCAGAAACGGCTCCAACGATTTTCATGAAATTTAGTATGCAGGAGGTTTCGGGGGTGGTTAATCGATCTTGCTAAGTTTCATTTTCAGAAAACGTCATTTTATTCGTGTTTTCAGGCAATGAAAAATGAGTGTAGAAATAATGTCAGAATACAACTGCGCATACCATAAAGCATTAGAAATATAATATATGTATTCCCCGAGAGTACCTTGTACATTCTAAAAGTCTACTCCACGCTTTTTCAGCCCTCATCGATATCGATTGATTGTGTATCATCTATACATTGATCATTGTGTATCAAAGTGGTTGGATATCAGAGCATGTAACAGTATTTTGGCCTATACCATGTCAGATGAAGCTAAAAACCTTTACAGCATGGTGCTAGGAGGTATAAAAATAGAGAAAGAGAACCAGCAAACTAATAGCGGGGAGGGGCTAAAGTAGGAAAATTTAATTTTGATTATTAATATCAATATGTTTTAGCGTGTAATTCTGGCACTGTCGTCATCTGTTAAAGACAAAAGCCTCTTATAAATAAAGAAGAAGAAAAAAATTTATGGTTCTACATGTGGATCGTTAAATAAAAAAAAAAAATTTGGTTATGAAATAAACATTATATTTTCACCCTTTCAGCGCCACGTTTTTGTACCTTAATAAGTTAATGCTACAAAAACATAGCATTAGGCATGTGTCTCCTATTGCTAGGAATACTTAGTATCAATCATTATAAAATTCAGTACAGTGGTTTGTTAGAAACGTAATATTACGTGTCTGGCCCCAGGAACACGTCTTTTCTCGATCAGGATATTTCGGGGATGGCGGTGAAAGGGTTAATCTACAGTCTTAAGTATTGTCCTGTTTTTATTTTGTATATATTGGGTGGTTGGTGGTTATGACTGATATTGTTCACAACTAATCCGCCATCGGAATCGATCTTGATCCGAGCTTTACAACCTTGGCCTCGCTGTCGGTGACTCGAACAACGGTAGCTTGTACTTTTATGAAATGCTCTTTCCCTTACGAATATAAATTTATTATACAAAATCATCCGGTGGCCGTTTAGAGTTATAGACTCGTAGCCTTCTAAAATAAAAATAATATATTTTATAGAAAAGATAAAATCAATAAATAGGGATGTTGACAACTTTTGAAAATCAAAATTATAATTAGTCCGTCATTTAGAAAATTAAAAATCATTAGACACGTATTTTTATGTTTTTCCAATAAATGAAAATACACAGAGATAAAGCGCATTAAAGTTTAGGGTGGGGGCTCGTGACGTCACTTACCGCTACAAGTCGCCATACAAACTGCACTAGTTAGTGACGTCACGCGAAATTTCAACTCAATGTATAGCTGTTATTTTTTGATTACGTAAAAAAAGAAAAAATACGTGTCCGATATTTTTTATTAATCTACAAGACGGACTAAAAAAAAATTGTCAAATAGCCTATTTATTATTCCAATCACATGTAGGTATTTAATAAAATATACACACTGTTATTTTTAAACGAGGAACACTGAATACAAACTCTCTCATCCTGTATTGTAACTAATAAAAATACACAAAATAAAAACAGAGAAAAACTAAAAAACGCTGTTTTAGCGGATGAGTGACATTTCATTAAAAAAATCCGCCGCCGCGCGCTGACTGATGTGAAACGTCGAAATTATTTTGCAGAAATAGAATCATCGTCAAAATGGTGAAGCCATAAAAAGAACAGATTGGAATTGAAATGAGCATAAAAGGATAACTTATGAAAGGAAATTAATAGGTATACTTACTTATAGCTTAAAAAAATACAATATTCAGATGTTTTTCAATAAAAACATGATTGTTTATTTAATATAAATTTATATTAATCTAATAGGTACAATAATTAAATGGAGACAACATAATTCTCTTTATTAGTAACTTTAGTCGCAGAGTCACTTGCGCATGGCAACGCGTCGCCACACTGCATTATATTATAATATGTTACATATATTTATTATACCTACTGTCAGTTATTACATAGCGCGGCGACTGGCGACGCATGCCGCGGCAAATGCTGACCCTCCGCATTAAGGCGGAAACACACATGTGTCGTGTGACGTGTGGTGTTGACTGTTGTGTCGCGAGTCGCGACAGAAGCATTATTATCTTTTTCATACATTTAGTATGGTTAGAGAAGCACCACAATAGAACGCGCCACAACAAGACACAACATACAAATATGTCTCTCTCTATATAACCATTAACTATACTAAATATTGTATGAAACCGACATGCTTCTGTCGCGACACAACACGACACGACACACAAGTGTGTTTCCGCTTTTAGATGTTTCACATCAATAGTTATGATTTGTCAGCACATACATAAGTGCATTACAAACTGAAAGGACGTCTGCTTACCTAGATTTTAATAACTAAGAATTTTACAGTGGCAAAACTAGCACCATACGTTACATTATGATACTCGTTTCTTCTTAGATATTTCATTTAAAAAGAAAAATATAAAATTTTTGAAAAATATTTACATATTTATGTATTTATTCTTTATTGCACAGTACGTACAAATGGCGAACTTAATGCCTTGCGGCATTGTCTAATATAAAACCATCTATTCCGTCGGTATTGTTGATTGAAGCCGCCAGTAGATGCAATAAAATTATATTAAACTAGCTATGCCCAGCGACTTCATACGCGTGAGTTTCGGATTCCCCGCAAGAATTCGAAATTAATCCAACCGTTTCGGAGAATCACCCGTGTGAGTTTCGGAATTCTCGCAGGAACTATTTTTTTCTAAAATAAAAGTAGCCTAAGTTACTCCTTGTAACATCGGCTATCTGCCAATAACGGTCCTGTTAAAATCGGTCCAGCACTGCAGCCCTTTCAGAGATTCAAAATTCAAAATTCAAAAGCTATTTATTACTTAGGATTGGTTACAATCACCGATTAACCGGTACAAAAAGACAGACAGACAGACAAAAAAAAAATTACTTAAGTACTGTTAACTATATGTTTTCATATGCATTTAATGAAAAGCTGTTAATTTGGAATAATAAACAGACACTTCAATTTTTTTATATGTATAGACAAAGACATGCCAGAGGTGTCTTTGTGTAATATATATACTATGTAGATTGTAGTTTCATAACACACTACACATAATTTTATTTGGACATAGATAAGCAATAGTGTGTTAACCCACATTGGAGAAATTTTGAATAAATCGTGTTTTAAAATCATTTCATCATTTAGTTTCAGCATTTTTTTATGTTTAAATGTTTTTTGGTATTTAAACAATGTAATAAGGTAAACACATAATTAAAAAACGCTCTATAACTCTCAATAAAGCGTTTTGAATCAATAACTTAATATTTATACATGTTATTGCTTATCTGCGTCCATTTATATTTATTTATGCAAAAAAAGGATTTGTTTTATTTGTTATATTACTTATATTTAGTTAGTTATATTTGTTATATATATTTATACTTAATGATTAATTATTACTATACGCTTACTTACATTAATAATATTATAATAGGCTTGTATCCGGGGTATGAAAATCAAAATTCTATTTAGTCCGTCTTGTAGATTAATAAAAATTAACATACCCGTATTTTTTGCTTTAAATTATTGAAAAAATATTAAGATAAAACGCATTAAAGTTTAGGAGTGGGGGCTCTTGACGTCATAACGTGCCATAAACTGAAGCACGGGGTGACGTCACGCGACATTTCAAGTTAATGTATACTGTCCGTTATTTTTTGATTACGTAAAAAAAAAAAACGTGTCAAATATTTTTTATTAATCTTCATGACGGACTAAAAATTAAAATTTGATAAGCCCTCGTTGTCTTATTGTCATGTTATGTCATTATCTCGTCAACAATCTCAAGTATATTCCGCTCTTTGATTTGTATATTTTGGGTGGTGGATGATTATGTTTGACATTGCTATATATTATTCCGCCACTGTCGTCGAGTCTGAGACGAGCTTCGCAGCGCGTGGTGAAGTAGCTCGTGCAATACTGGTTTGCTTCACTTCGGCCATGTCTTCTGAATACGAAATTTTTGTACAGAATCGTTTTGCGACCATTTAGCATTATAGACTCGTAGCATTCTGTAATAAAAGTTTCTGTATGAATGAAAACAATGAAAACAATATTAAAGAAAATGTTATTATCTATGGTTACTAACATTATAAAGAGATTTGATTTTTTGTATGTTTGTTTGTCATGGATTTTAAACTAAATAACTACTTAACCGATGTTAATAATTCTTTCGTTTGTAGGAAGTTCCTGAGTTTTAAAACTCAGCGAAGTTATATCACAATCGATCATTAGTTTAGGAAAGCATAAACGACAAATATACAAACACTATTTTTTATCTACGTACTAATAAGTCGATCCCTCACTGTTTTCGAGGGAATTCGGGGATAAAAGTTCCCTATGTCACTCGAGAACACTTTAACTAATCACTATGTATGAAAGAGTTCGTGCGGGAATTCTGAAACTTACTCGGGTGAAATCGCGGACATCAGCTGGTGTTAAAAAATTTTAGTAATTTTATTCGGTAGATATTAAAAAAACATAAAGAATTTAACACACTGTATATTGCATGTACTCATTTTAAAACCAGTATATTCTTACGTCTGAGATAGTATTTTAAATCACACATGATAAGTATAAATTACATTTATCTACTTTGAATCAAGGTCATCAAGGTTCTTGATTAGACATTATAACTATAGCGATAACAAAGAAACACAACTAAATTTATACTATTTGCAATAAAAGAGTAGACTCCGCAATTCTGTACATTGATTATATTTTTATCAAAAATTTAGAGGGGGCGATAAAAGTAACCAACCACAAAAAATTTTTTAAAAGAAAAGTGTGACAGTTCACGATTATCTTCGAATCACGGTTAGTTTAAGCTTTTCCTGGAGCACCATATAGGCTTTGATTTAATTAATTCGGATGTTGGAAAAAATGTTGTTAAGTATATAAAAACGTTTCATGCGGGTGAAACCGCGGAGCACAGCTAGTGTAGGTATTATATTTCCAAAATATTTGTATAAATGATTGTTTGTCGAGGGAAAAATACAGTGAGATTGTAAATAAATTTACTTGTCAAAAATTATACTTCAAAGATCAAATAGCCTAGCCTTTTAATTGTATTTAATAATAATAATAATCCAAATCACAACACACAAATCTACTTGATCCCACACTAAGCTATAAGCTTGTGTCTTAATATTTATCTATTCGAAATAAATAATAACCAAGCTGCGAAAAAAAAATTCTATATCGCTTGTCGTGTCGTAATCACTTAAAAAACGCGATTACCAAAAACGAGAAAAAGAAAACACTTGTTTAGGTAATATAATTGATCACAAAACAGAGAAAAAAATTTACTTGTAACAAATATTGTATGAAAGGGTCAAAACAGCAATTTGGTTAAATCGTCCTATAACTCGTTTATGACATAAAGTAGGTGCGGGTGAATTCGTGGGGAACAGCTATTCGGATATATTATAACCTAATTATATAATAATAATATTCCACATCACAACACACAGATCTACTTGATCCCACAGTAAACTATTATAATTTGTGTCGTGGAAACCAAGCAAACGTGGTATATACTACATAGAATTACTTATATATTACACTATAGATATATAAACACACGCAGACTGGAAAATGGAACCCTGTGTTCATCACACAAAGTCCACCCCCACCGGGAATCGAACCCGGGACGCCTTGATTAACGGGTAGGCATGGTGACCTCTGCGCCAAACGGGTTGTCAAATTATATCCTAATATAACTTCCGTCTTCAGTGAGATGCAGCTTTGGCGGTGGATGGTTGTGTTGGGATTCGAAAAACACGATTTTACCGTTGCGTATGCAGGCTCGACTCACGCACCCCGTCGTTGGTTTTTGCGAACACTTCAAATAACGTTTACCCTTGCCAGTGAACGCGTAACTATATCCTTTTAAAAAGTAAGCGGTTTTGTTTCGACCCACAAGTATAGGTGTCAAAGTTAAATCTGTAAAAAAGTGATATGACTGTACAACACGAAAGTAGTAGATATGAGGAACGTCACTCACTGGCTGCTCAATCGAGGCGGCGGCAGCGTCGAGTTGTTTCATTTTGATAACATCTTTATTGACATGAATAAAATGTGACGTCACACCAAGGAGGCGGGCGGGGGGTCAATAAACCCCCCGTACGTGACGTACTTAACGGATGACCCCCTAGAAGCAATAGCTGTAATAAAGATACTATGTCTGAATACAGACGGTCAATAAACCATAATGATTAAAGTGTCGGAGGTCGCTGCTAAAATTTTAACATTAGCACAAATTAAATCATGCCCATCCGTCACATAAAGCTGATAAATCAATACCAAATTTAGCATTACGATGAGCGTTAAAATCTCCCAGCACACAGACCGCGGCAACCTCCTGTTCTTCTATGACAGCCGCGGTAATTGATAGGTCAGCGATTCTGGTAAGTATATATTTTTAACCGACTTCCAAAAAGGAGGAGGTTCTATGTTCGAATGTATTATGTTTTTTTTATCCGTAAGCATATAAACATTACACATAGAAAGGAACGCATGCTTATGATAACGCGAATATAATCAATCTTCATCAACATAGTAATTTATAAAACAAAGTCCTCCGCCGTGTCTGTCTGTATGTTCGCAATAAACTCAAAAACTACTCAACGGATTTTCATGCGGTTTTCACCATTGGATAGAGTGAATAATAAGGAAGGTTTAGGAATACAATTTTTCAATGTTTTGTGTAAATTAGTTGAAATAAGTATAACGATAATTGTTGGAAGTGTCGGACAAAGTGCATTAAATTTGCATATTATACACGTTGTCAGGGGTGGGTACAGAGAAAAACATAGGGTACTTTTTGCCACATTGCTTCAAAAGAACAGCACGCCTGCAATCACATCTTTATAGGCGAAACAAAAAACTCAAGTACCAAGCAAGTAGTTAGTTTTATTTGATAATCATCCTGATATCCCAAAATAAAATCTTGAGTGGGGTAATTAGCATTAGTAACTATGAATGTTTGTTGAATGAAGAAATAATTAATATTAATGATTTCTTGTTCGATTAATTATCGAACTGAGTAGATCGCTGACTCGTCCGATGGGATCCACATCTGTGACATCTTCGTCACTCGCCGCGGTACTCCGCTGAAACTTTTCAGGGTTCACGTCTCTGTAGCGTTTGTAATACTGAAGAAAGTTTGTATCTGTAAAAATAAGGTCACATATCTATGAATACCCTTAATCTATATAGGGTCGAAACCCTTGGGCCTTGGGGTCCAAGCGCCCGCCAACTATATAAAGAACTGGCGGTGCGACTGGTCGAGGCGTCGCGTGACCAGAAAGAAGGCTGGTGTTTACTTCGCCCAGCCAGTAAGCCTTGCTATCCAGCGGGGCAATGCCGCCAGCCTTTTGGGCACGCGAGGAGTACCTAGGTAAATTTTTTTATTTGTAAATATAGTTATTATATACTGATATTATGAATGCGAATATTTGATTTTTTGTTACGTTTTCACGCTTAAACTATGTATTATACTCAACCGATCATAGTGAAATTTTGTGTAGACGTTGTCGGGGATGCAGAAAAGAAGTGTGAATTTCGAAGTTCCCGCTGGAACTCCGAAATTAACACGGGTGAAACCGCTGGTAACAGCTAGGACAAAACTTTTTATTATTGAGTAAATTAGTCTAGGTATATCGTAGGTATATTGTACGTACAGAAAATAAAACGTACACGGTGAAATTTTCGTATTGTAATTTATTATGGAAGCATTTTAGAGCCCGTCTTTGATGTACTATTGAGAATTTTGCTATGGCAATGCCTGTCATTTCCATAGTAAAATTCTAAGTGTAAGAAGTACAACAAATTCAAATTATTTCACCATACCATATATCTACAAAAAGTATAAAGTCGATTGTAATATAATTAAATCTTGATATAAGTGTCGTTGCCAAAGAGTCTATAGTTCGGCTTCTCGTGATTGTGTACGATTTTGTTATACTCCGCAACGCCGTCATTTTTAAATATTTTCGCTTTGCAACCTTTAAACTTTTGGGAACAATACCACGTTTTTTTATTCCTATTGAACGTGTAACCATTCAACATGAGCAACTGTTTGTTGTTGATTGTTTTTATGATTGTAATTTTCCCTGCAAAAAAAAAAACATAGATACAGTTAGTATTGCATGGGGTTGTTGTAACTTCTAGGAGACAATGTAAAACGTTTTAACACATTCGATCCTAAAAAGTGACGTTTTGACACATTCGACGCATAAAAGCAACAGTTCAACCACACCAAAGAATGAATGCATGTAAGTAGGTATAGGTATGTCTTTATATTACATTCGTTTGTATAAAATACACTTTTGTGTTTGCGAGAAATCTGACTATCAAACCAAACCAAACCTAGTTCAGCTACCTAAATAATCCCTACAGGCTAATATTATACCACATTCCTGCTTGCAAGCACCAATAATTTACTAAATAAAAAACGGGAAATACTCCGTTTTTTTAAGTGAACTGTACCACCACAGCTTGGCTCTAGTCCATTTCCCTAGCTGGTTACCTTTTTGTTTTGCGACACGCTATTTGTGTTTCTTTTTTTAATTGCATATTAACGGTTGTCGTAACGAATAAAGTTTATTTAATTTAATTTCTCAATTCCTGGTAGCCTGAATAAGATCGCTTCATAGTGATAAGACAGCCCTTGGGAGCCACTTCATACTTCTGTTCTCAATTTTTTTTTTGTCATTATACTGTTTGTGTTGTGTTCAATAAAGTGTTTTCCATTCATTCATTCATTTCCGTATGTTGTCAAAATTGTCGAAAAGGGTAATAGAAAATAGAACTTAAAGGACGCGATGATCTTCTTCTATACTTATAATAAAACTGTAGAGAGGTCAATTCTGTACAATGTACATTGAATTGAAATTCAAAATTAATATTGGAAGATGAATGATGATCGATACTGATGCCAAAAATGCAATCAGTAGTTTTGTCTGTCTGTCTGTCTGTATGTGCACGCATGGGCCAAAAAATACTGAAGGGATTTTAACCAAACTTGGTACGATTGTAGTCCTTACTTCTGGGAAGGTTATAGGCTATATAACATAACGCTAAGACACAGGAGCTGAGCAGTGACGATAAATTTGAAGCAAGTCGGATGAAAATGCGCTTATCCTCACATGTACGTTGATCATACACCAAAAGTATGTATTACAAAGATAATCCTTACATAATCTTCTTTATAAATAAAAACGAATGTTTGTATGTCTGTCCTCTATGCGTTTCGAAACCATTGGTCCGATTGTGATGAAACTTTGGCGGGTTGTTCTGCCTGTGTCCACAAAGGTTCCTGATCTCAAAACTCACGCGAGTGAAACCGCGGGGCACAGCTAGTCAAATAATAATTTGACAATCCCGGTCTATACGGAACGTATAGCGATTCACAACTCTAGAGATTAACGTTGCAGTAGCGCAAATCAAGGGCTTTTGGCGGGAATCGAAGATGGCTAGTTCGGTCATTTACCTACGAGTATTTTCGTGTCGATAAAACAACTGCAGGCTGTATGGGACAATCGTATTATTATATAATAATAGTCATTAATTTCATTTACTGTCCCATAATATTTCGGCGTAGTTTATTATTATAATATCTAAGTGTTTAACTGATATTAAGAATATATATCATAGCTTCCGACAATTTCGCAGACGGAACGCTGGGGCTCCACTGAAAATCAGCGCTGTGACCACTACGGTCGGAGCATATTATAGTGAGTAGTGAGTACACTGCACCAGCACATACTTTTGTTTAATATGTTGTTTTTTGTTATTTATTATTGTGTTTTTCTTGCTGAATAAAATTTATCTTATCTTATCAATAATTTTCTCAGTTACGGTTCTTGATGTGTGCAATAATATACATTTATTATTATAACGTTTCGAGCTGTTGTTCAGTGCCCTCCAAGAGCTCCCATTACGATTTTGAAATCTATAGCACCATGGTTTGTTCATACATTAATTATTTTATATTACCTACTTCAAAATGGTTGAATGCATTGTATGCAAAGGTCCATGAGAAGAAAAAGAAGAAAGAACGAATAAGTAATGTTGGCGGCGTTAGTCCTTAACTATGGATGCGCAGGATCCTAACGCCTATGAAGCTGAATAAAACTGTGTAGTGGACTGTATAAAAACGTATAATGATGAAATAAAATGATGTTACAATAATTTGAGATGCGACAGAATAGATCGTGCTACCAGAAGTATGTATGAGGTAGTTATAAAAACGGCCGCTTATGTCGACTCGATGTTCTTGCAACCGCCCATAGTGTCACCGCTCCTGACGTCGGTGACAGCGGATAATCGGTGTCGCGTCCATCCTCCCCCGGTTGAAGTGTCTTCAACGTTGCGATAGGTAATGGGCAAATGTTTGAATAAGCACGTCGGATGACTCCCTTCCTTGTTCGTATGTCCGCCACTCCAGCCACGCCGTCCCGTCCTGGAATGAGACGAACCACACGCCCAAGGAGCCACATTAGAGGAGGCAATGACCTTTCCTTTATGGCTACCAAGGCTCCCTCCTTTAACTCTCCATGACTTCGACGCCACTTGATCCTTTTTTGGAGCCAATGTATATACTCCTTATAGAAGCGATTCCAGCAGTGTTGCTTCAGGCACTCGATGCGATGGAACCCTTGCAACGACGTGATGTTGGCGTTTGTCTTCTGCGGATGAGGCACAAAAAGTAGAGATCGTCCAATGAGGAAGTGAGCTGGAGTAAGAGGACAGAAGTCAGAAGGATCTTGTGAAAGAGGCGTGAGGGGACGGGAATTTAAGACAGCTTCTACCTGTATAAGCAACGTGGACATTTCTTCGTAATTAAGATAAGTTAACTCTAACACACGACAAGGATGGTGTTTGGTTGATTTGACTGCTGATTCCCACAATCCACCGAAGTGTGGAGTATATGCTGGAATAAATGAAAACTTGATGCCTAGTTCGGATAAGTCGGACAATTGGGTTTGAGGAATTTGGAAAGCTCATGGAACGTACCCACAAAGGTGGAACCGTTGTCCGAGAGTATGGTTTGTGGTTTACCGCGGCGGCTTATGAACCTATTTAAGGCTGCAATGTAGGCTTCCTTTGTAAGGTCTGAGACGAGCTCTAGGTGAACCGCCTTTGTCGCTAAGCAAATGAATACGCAGATATATGATTTGATTAAGATACAACCCTTGCGGTTTGCTATCATGACTGGCCCGGCATAATCAACACCTGTGTCTAGAAAAGGATACTCTAAATGTAGGCGCTCTTTAGGTAGATTACCCATAACGGGTTGAATTGTTATACCCTTGAATCTGCTACACTTGATACATGACCTGACCGTGCGTTTAGCTAGATTGGTACCACCGAGAGGCCAATAGTTGTGTGTAGCTGTAGCTAAAGGAAGCTGAGGACCTGAGTGTAAGTATTTCTTGTGAAGCATGAAGAAGATTAGCTCACACAGTCGATGTTTGCTGCTAAGCAGTATGGGAAGCTTTACGTTGTAATCATAGTGTGAGTTGTCGAGCCTACCCCCAACGCGAATAAGTTTGATGTTGTCGATAAATGGTGACAATGGAAGGAGTCGATTTTTGTGAGGTAACTCCTTACCTGATACGAGGAGTTGATACTCCTCTGGAAATGATTCCTTCTGTGAAATGGAAAGTAGAAGTTTTGTAGCGTTGTATAACTCAAGTGAAGATAAAGATAGATTGGAAGTTTTATATGTGTCGAGCTTTCTACAATTATTATTTATTAAGTGAAAAATGTACGCTACGATGCGTTGAAGCTTTGAATAAGAAGAAGTGTTGGTAATTGAAGAAAATGGGTTTATATCATTGCTATTAATTGCATGAAGAGACTTGACTCTTTCTGGTAGATTAGAGATCTGTGATGCATTACGGTTTACCGGCCATTTTGATGGGTCAAGTTTAAGAACTAATGGGCCTGACCACCATAGGTTTGAGTTGTTAAGCTCGTTCGCATTGAGTCCGCGAGAGACAAGATCCACGGGACTAGCTGCTTTGGTACCAATTTTGCGCCACTTATGACCCGGAAAGCCATCCTGTATCTCGGAAACACGATGACGAACACATGGTTGAAGGTCGTTTGGAGACGTCGCAAGCAACCCCAATACTAAGGTAGAGTCTGACCAGATTACACACTCACTAGATTCTCTTTGAATTGCTTCAGTACTGAACAGTGATAGAACGTTGTTGTGTACAAGTAAGTGTTTGTTGTCATACCGAGCGCATAATGACTTCCACGCAGAAGCATAATTATCAGCCTTAAAGTCGAGGCTTTGAATAACTAAAGCAGCGCTTCCGTGAAGCGAGGCGCGCAGGTAATGAGATTTGTCAACGTTATTAATATTATTATTGTTATGAATGAGCGAAAGAAAGCTGTCTCTAAACTCGAGCCAGTGCTGATAGTGACCGCCAAAGCGAGGCAAGTCTATGTCCGGAAGGCTGGTAAAGCTAAGAGCTTGCGATGAACCTGCGGTTACATTATGGACAGTATTACCGGAGCTCGACTCGTTATCCTCACCAAGTAGCTGTCGTCGCTTTTGCTGCTTCTCGATGTATACTCGAGCATCAGCGACGAGGGGATAATATTGTGAATCGAACGCCTCTCGATCAGCGGTACCATCCTCCACTCGATCAGTCAGCAAATCCAATTCGTCCTGAAAATGTTCATATTCGTCGTATGAGCTCTCAATTTTCTCCAGACATAGTTTGAGTTTTGTGAACTGGGCGTGCGATAAATTTTTATTTGTATCTAACGAATAGAAATAGTTACTGAAGTTCGTAACCTTGTCTTTCACTATGCCACGCCTTTTTACTAGCTCATTAATTTTTGAATCAGACATTTTGCAAATTTATTATTGAAAAAAAGTGTGTTGGCAAGAGATTGACGAAGTTGTTAAAAAGTTGATTGCCGTATAAAAATGAAAGGCACTTTGAAAATTATGCAAGCAATGATAACCAATTCCTTGCTATTTAATTGTTGCAGGCGCTGTGAAGTACAAATATTTTCTGATACAATTTTTGTTAATAAATCTCCTACCCACCTATTAGAAGTCGGTTGGAAATTATATTTTTTGTGAATCTATATTTAGAATTTAGTAATTATTACTTGCAATAATGGAGATGATAACAATAAAATGATAAGAATTTAACTTTGATGATGCCAACTGAAGGTTTTGTGAACGGTTTTGTGAAATGATACGTGACTAATGAAATGGTTTAATGAACTTATAAAATGATTTTCTATGCTACTAATGTTTGTTATAAAGCAAAGTTTAAGCGATTAAGACTGTTTTTTTTTGTACTAAGCGGTTATAAGCACGGAATGTAAGTTGCGTAAGCGTCTACTCTGTCCACCGAAGCAAATACAAATGAAGTGATCAAGTTAGTAGATGATAGGTATAAATGGAATTTATGTATAGGAAAGATGAATATGTTAAGATTATGAAGTGAAGTAATGGAAGTATGGAACGATCTCACTTGGTTTTGTGTACTATCCTTTGTGTGAATCGCCTTCCTTTCTTCTTGATGCTGATGATCTGAGGTTTGAATGATGATGATGATGATCGTTGTTTGACTGCGGTGCTTCGTTGGTGTCACAAGGCCGCTGGCGCGATGACCTTGTGTTGACCGAAGACGTAGCCCGAAGACAGCCAAGTAGTAACGATGAGCAGGTATAAGACGGCTCGTATTGGACCATATGTTGGCGGCGTTAGTCCTTAACTATGGATGCGCAGGATCCTAACGCCTATGAAGCTGAATAAAACTGTGTAGTGGACTGTATAAAAACGTATAATGATGAAATAAAATGATGTTACAATAATTTGAGATGCGACAGAATAGATCGTGCTACCAGAAGTATGTATGAGGTAGTTATAAAAACGGCCGCTTATGTCGACTCGATGTTCTTGCAACCGCCCATAGTGTCACCGCTCCTGACGTCGGTGACAGCGGATAATCGGTGTCGCGTCCAGTAATCTGTTTATTTGTCGATGGAAAAATTTGCTATAGAAAAATGCAGCAGAGAATTTAAAATATTAACACAATACGCTAGTTGACTAAACAATATTGGAATCAACAATAACGGCGAAACATTAAGTCGAAATGTTGCGTGACGTCACGCCTTGTTACGGTTTATATACAACGTTATCACGTCACCAGTGCCTACTTCTGAATTTTAATGCGCTTTTCTAAGAAGGTATGTACAAAGTAACACCTACGTGACATGAAATATTATCTAGTATTTAACAATTTTCCCAGTGGATGTCCGCATCAGATTCGGCGGCTTGTGATTGTGAGAATTGATCGTAGACAACAGAACACCCTCGTTGGTCGTGGCTAGGCGAGCTTTGCAACCCATCGATTTTTTTGAGCAATACCACCTCGTCTTTGTATGCATACACGCAAATGTGTAGCCCTGATACAATATCATCTGTTTGCCACGGTTACTCGGTATAAACTCTAATACTAAAACAAAATGTTATACCGGATTACCGGGAGAGAAATGCATTAAAAAACTCCAGCCTCCAGGAAATACACGTTTATACAATATCATACTTTAGATAGGTACATACGTATTTGGCACAAAGATCATAAATAAAAAATCGGCTTCTAATAAAAGTAGTAGTTTTTTTTTTTTAATTCAATTTATTTACCAAAAATAAAGTTCATGGCATGTTACAAGTTCAAGTTCTGCCAAACTGTGTAGCAGTTTGTCGGCAGTAGTTTTCGTGGAGCGTTACATAATAATATGTATGATGACCATGCGCCTATCAGACACATACAGTACACTCATCTATACATCTATATATGTATATCTATACATATAAATAAAATTGAAGTGTAAGTGTATTTAGAATTATTCTTTATTTTACTAAAATAAAAATTTCTATAATAAAATTCAATAGTACCTACCTACAATCTACATATTGTTTCATGGACTAAAACTAAATACTCTTAAGAAAAAAATGTAGGCACCTACAGGAAAAACTTAAAAAAAAAAGATAAAACAAATGTTCTTTGATAAGTGCCTTTTATAACAAGTTTAGATAGATACCTATCTTCTCAAGGGATAACATTGATAAAATCACTGGATAAAATCAAATTATATATCGATGACGTTTAAAGTTATGCTGATATGCTATAACTGCGATCGACCGACCTTCCAGTCACATTTGTGTCATTTTTAAGCACTGTAGCACCCTCGAGTGAGCTCACCATAAGACGAACTCGCCGCTCCACGAAAGTCGATCCCTTCCCTACTGACCAGTATAAATATGACACTCCGTTTTGCTGTCGCCGTACCACTGCAGGGGACTGCCTCGAAGCAGTCACCGCTGCCACCTTTGATGGAGCAACAAGGGAAGGCCAACGGCAGTGGCCGCTCTTTCCTCTCGGATGTTCGAGCGAGCTGATGCGCTAGACAACAAACACATTCTCAGCCTGACGCACCCGTTCATTCACACGCCACACATACCCGTCCATTCGACGTGGAAAGATACTCGCGCGAGTTGATCGCTCTGTAGACCCTCAGCCCCCTTAGCCAAGTTGACAATCTATAATGGATGGAAGTGTGTCTGAAGATGTATGAGGAGTTGTATGCAAGGCCTACTAGTATTTGCTAACCATTGTAATAATGGTTCTGTACCGTATGTGTTAACAATAAATAAATAAATAAATAATGGTTATAGTATAATGGTTGGAACGCTTTGCCCAACCACCCGTGTCTATGTATTTTTGTTTGACCTTTCGCATAATTGGTTGTCTGGAAGAGATCGCAACTATGCGATAAGACCGCCATTTGCTTTCTCCTTTTTCCTTAGGTACTGTAACATTGTTATTTTATGTGCAATAAAGGATTAAATAAATAAATAAAGATAAAATAATCGTTTACGCATAGAAAACTAAGGAACGATAGGTCATGTCACTTGATCACGTAATATCTTTCAATCAAAGTTCAGTTTTTTGTGACCACGTGACAAAGATTCCGTTCCTTAATTGTCTATGCGTTAACCATTATAGATTGTCAACTTGGCTGGACCAGATCCTGTGCGTTCAGGTGAACAGCGCAGAATTGTCCACTACAGAGGGCTCTGCTCCGAAGCTGTCACCTCTGATGTCCGTGACCGCTATAGAAGAAACACGACTTTTCAAAGTTAATAGTAATATTTGCGTATTTGAAAACCTGCGATAAAATATAGATGTGGTCATCAAAATTATTTAATATCACAATAATATCATCAAGTTACCAGTAAACACGATTCTTCAAATAAATTAACTTTTAGATTTTCCCAGACTATTACGGTTAGAAACTAGACTGCAAACGTCCACTTGATATGGCTCAATTAGCAAAACCATAAGTAGTAAGTTAACACTTAACAGTAGTGAAAGAATAAAATAAAAGCTAAAATTTAACTATTCTCCCACTCGCGGTCCGCACCAGTCTCGGGGGGTCATGATTGTGGGCGTTCAATGCCTGCAGTAGTCTGCCGTCAGTAGTCGTGGCTAGACGCGCACTGCAACCTGAGAGCCTTTTGGAGCAGTACCACCTCGTCTTCGTATGCACACATGCGAACGTGTACCCCTGGTAAATAACCAAATGTTTTCCTCTTTTGGTCGGTATAAATTCTAGTGCTAAAACAAAAAGGTTGTCAAGGTTGTCAAGGTTCACAACACAGGTCTACTTGATCCGACAGTAAGGTATAAGCTTGTATCGTGGAAACCAAACAAAAGTGGTACATACTACATATTATAATAATTCCATATTATGTCGGAGGAAGTAGTTTGAAATGAGTTGATTATTTATTTCATAACCAAAAGTACTTTGCCATTATGTAAATATTTTCAAACAATAAATAGTACTACGTCATAAACATCCAATCAGAGCAGAGAGCTGGCCTCGAGCAGGGTCGGGGCGCCATCGTAAAGCCCGCTCCACACTACCTGCTCGAGGCCAGCCCTCTTAGTTAGTAGCCAAGAGGTCGGGTATAAGAGTAGTTGTATGGGATCGAGCCCGAGGAGGATCATTGCGAGAGTTGTGCTTGGCTAAGTTAGATCATAATTCTTGAATGTTTAAATAATTAGTAATCCAGTAGTATTTATTATTTTGTAACTCTCAACGTTGTGATGCTTTGATTAAATAGTACCGAATAGTAAATACCTGGATTTGTGCTTGCATCACACCCCGATACGCCCGAGATCAGTAATTACTAATTAGTATCAGTAATTTATTAATGAAAATACCTAAGAGAATGGTTCTCCAACATGAATGTCTATTCTCTGACATATATATTATACTATGATAATAATAATAAAAGTCTTTATTAACAAACTAATATGTTACATTTCATCTTATAACTACATACTTATGTACTACTGATATTAAACATGGTTGTTTATGAAAGCAAAGTAATTAAATGTTATTATTTGTATTAGACACCGGTTCCGTGATGGTCTTGCTCATCATATATTCGAGTTTTTCATTATGTCTTTTAGACTCTAGTATCTTTTCCATTCTAGGTTTATTCTATTTTGAACCTTTTTCTTGTGGTAATTTCTGTTGGAAATAATGTTACTTTACTGGATATGTAAACGAATATATATACTTGGGCCAAATATTTTACTAGTTATAGATGAACACGATATAATTATAAACAAGCCCAGGGGGGCTAAGATGCGCAAGACGACAAAATTTTATCGAGCCATTTTATCGATTCTCGTCGACAAAGCCGTACAATATGTCGACGAGAATCGATAAAATGGCTCGATAAAATTTTGTCGTCTTGCGCATCTTAGCCCGGCAGGCTTGAAAGTGGAACTCTGTGTACATTACACGAAGTCCACCTCCACTGGGAATCGAACCCGGAACCTCTTGATATATTCTACTTAACAACAAATGGCGCTATAATCACAACGAGCGAATCTCGGTCACCCAGATATTATGTATTTTTATCCATTAAAATATTCCAAGATCTGCTTCATTCGAAAGGAAAAACACTAAAGACAATAATAGCTTACCTCATCTAGTAAGACTTTTTCTGTAATTTATGTATCACTTGTTAGTACAATTACAATAATCACAAAAAAAGTCTAACTATTGCTGGAAAATTAACTTAGCGTCTCTTGTGGTCCGTTCTTTATTAACCACCATAACCATTTAAGTAGGTAAATGCCACAAAATGTACCTACCGATAATCAAAAGTAATAACAATTACACTAGGTAAAAGATAATAATAAAAATAATAATTACAATCTAATTATTTCCCCGGTTGAAGTCCGCAACAGGGGTCCGTGACTGTGGGAGTTACATGCGTGCACCAGTTTACCGTCAGTGGTTGTAGTGAGGCGCGCTTTACAGCCCGTAAGCCTTTTCGAGCAGTACCATCTCGTGTTTGAAGTCATACATGCGAATGAGTACCCCTGGTACAACACCAACTGTTTGCCTCGGTTGGTCGGGATGAACTCTAATTCTGAAACGAAATGTTACCAGAGATTATCTCAGAGAAAAAAAAAAACAAACCATTAAAATATTTTACGTGTTACTATTTGGAACGCAAGGAAAAAGGTAAATGAATCAATGAAATCGCTTGGAGCATAGTCTCCTCTACGTTTTAAAATAAACTTATAGTCAAACTTGTAGTCAATAGTTATCTTCATTTATTTAGATAATAGTACATTGTTAGTATTGTTACCCTAGGGGTGAAATTAACTTATTTACAATAGTTAGAGGAACTAAATGAGTCTTTAACCCGAGGTACTTTTCATTACGAATACAAGGAAAGTAAAAATAACACCGAATTAGCAGAAGAAAAAATGAGTGGATTTTTTATTTTACATAAATCAACAACTTTGGTTAGATATTTATTTAAATTTTATGATAAAATTGGAACAATTGGTTATAGTTAGTGACAGGTTTTCTCCGGGTATTTTGATATTTGATATCGTCTAGGAAACTTGAGTTACTACAGTATCTAGGGATTCTTGGTTGAATGTTGGGGACATTGATATTTGTCTATTTTCTTCAGCTGTTACAACAATATTTCTGGATTGTACCGGATAATCTTTTGAAGTGAGCGCTGCAGAATGCAGATTTATCATTTCTGTTACTCTGTGTGATATCTTATTTTTATTTTCCACTGACTCTTTTATGTAGCTTTCAGAGCTACAATATTTTACTCGACTTCCAACCTCTATGCCTTTTAATGACAGTTTAATCGGCACCAGGGTCGGCTAGCAAAGTTGCCGACGTTCTGCGAAAGCAGTGACCCGAATATAGACTTGGGTTTGGCAAATTGAGGTAGGTGGCTATCTCTTTAGGAATACTCGACATCTTGTTTTTGCCAATTACTTGCCGCATACACTTCCCTTTATGATAATTTAAGAAAAAACGGTTCGTAACCATACCACTTGGTCGTAAATTTTGGTATTTTTCTATAAAATTTACAAATTCTTTTTTAATAACGAAGGTTCGCTCAACTTTGGGGTCAGTGCCAAGTAACTTCACCAGTATTATATCACCTTGTTTCTCAATATCATCAACCTTCATATTTACTAGTTCGATAATTCTGCAAGCGCCACTTACTGCCAATATCAACACTACCTGAAAAGTAGATATATCTGTTTAATTGGCGAATAAAACATAAAAAGTTATAATTAGGCATTTTCCGGGGTATGAAAGTCAAAATTCTAATTAGTCCGTTAGTTAGGAAATAAAAAAATGCACGGCACGTATTTTTTTCTTTTTCAAATTAATGAAAATAAATGTAGACAAAGCGCATTAAAGTGCGGGACGTCAATATTCGGTATAAGCCCCGTAAAAACTGCACGAGTTATGGTATGACGTCACGCGAAATTTCAAGTCAATGTATCGTTATTTTTCGATTACGTAAAAAAAAAATGTGTCCAATATTTTTTGTTAACCTACAATCTACATCATAGACTAAAAAAAATTTACCGCCACACTCAGAGTCGACTTTAATGATTACTTAGTTAAGTATAGATTTTTAAAACAAAACTGCCGCAATCAGACAAGTTTAATAAATTAATATTAATTGGCATTTAACTAATTAAGTTACATCTCATTAAATGCCAATTAACATTAATTTACTGAACGTCTCTGATTGCGGCAGTTTTGTTTTAAAAATCTATACTTAACTAAGTAATCATTAAAGTCGACTCTGAGTGCGGCGGTTAGTCAAGTAGCCAATTTGATACAAATTTCTTATATGCGAATAACAAGAAAGAGATTTGCTTACCTTCATTACTAGGTATATTTCATCAGGCGCTTGGTTTAAGAAGGTTTTTATCTCTTGAGAAGTGAAAACTTTGGATTTTTTCGCTTCAAATCCATCCGATTGCCTTTTGAGAAACGATATTAGTCTCTCGAAATCCTCTAAATGTACATTGTGTTTAGAGATTAATGTTGTCTTTAAGATCGAATACACGTTCCATAATGTTGAAGGTTTGTAAGTCTTTGATAATTCGCTGAAATACATTAGCAAAACGTCTTCTGATAACGATTTCACTTTTTTCTCAGCGCGCCATTTCATAAAATCGTCGTACAATTTTAGGTATCTTTGTTTTGATTTAAATGACAAAAGGTTTTCCACTACTGCTTCAGCCTCTTCTCTCATGACATCAGGCGATAAATCTATATCTGAAACAGATGAACTCATTGTGTTAATACTAATCTGTGCTATACGGAAGTATAAACAAAACAAATGAAAAACAAATGAAGATCAGATTGCTGCTTTCCCGCTAATTTGGTTTTTTTTTCTGTAGCCGGCCAGCTATTCAGCCATTATTTTTCATTCCCATCATTGAAAAAATGGTAAATATTTAGCCCAAATCTATGTTATTTGAAAGAAACAGTTTCAAGTAAATTCTAATAAAATCATTTGAAAAATATATTCTTTAATACCTAACTTTATGTTATTTCACTTTTACATCGCGCTGTAATTGAGCGACTATAGGTATAGAAAGTTGGAACATGGTTCAATAGAACTTTTATTAATAGTTTTTTTTTTATTTGGCATGTCAGTTGAAAAGGAGGCTGAAAACTATTACTTTCAATTCGCTCCTCAGGCAACTTCAGACCTACTTTCCCAGTATGAGTAATGAAAAAGTAACATAACATAAATCCATACTACATATTATACTACATACTACATATTAAATGCGTATGTGAGTTCATTTGTTTGTTTTTTACATTTTCACGAATTAACAACTCAATCGATCATTTTGCATACACGTTGTCAAGGGCGTACAACGTGATATACCTACTTTCAATTCCGGAATTCTAGCGGATACACAGAAATAAACGTGGGTCCCGCGGGGAAACACTGGTAAGCAGTAACAGCCCAAATAAAAACTAAAGACGGAACGCGTAGAACAAACAAGTGAAGCCAGGAAAAAGACACCATCGCCGTGCATGTACACAGAAACACGCACACACAAGAAAAAGACACCATCAATCCTAAGTAAACTTTGCAAATCCATACACTTTCCTAATCACCATATGCATACGCAACTGGCTTTACTTCGTTGTTCGAGACGTTCCGTCTTTAGTTTTTATTTGGTCTGAGGCAGAAACATGATAAAAATTATAGTCTAATTAGTGCCCCGCATGCAAGTCGCTTTAGTCTGGGACCATCGTGGTTGTGGGAGTTGAATGCTTGCAGCAGTCTGCCGTCAGGGATAGTCAGCAAACTTGCTTTGCAACCCGAGCGTCTTTTGGTACAGTACCATCTCGTCTTTGTAGCGTACACGAACTTGTACCCCTGGTGTAACACCGATTTATTGCCGCGGTTAGTTGGTATAAACTGGAGTTCTGGAACCAAAACGTTACCAATTTAAACAAATGGTTAGGTACATCAGTTAAAACTTGCCAGGATTTGCTATTTGGAAGAGGATTTTTTGTTTAATTTAACACTGTAATGTCACAACGCAAACTCTAGCCAGTAGTAGGTATTCTATGTCTGAATTTTTATCTAACAGCCGGAAAAAAGGATTATTTCAAAAAGGACAAATCAATCAATATTGTAACAAAATATTATTATTATTTAAGTAAACAGAAATGCAAATTAAAATTATACCATTTAGTTATTCGTTCCGAAAATTTCAAATCTACCTAAATACATAGCAATGAATCACAAAAAGTAGTATTAGGTACATCGCAACAAAACTGCAGCCATTTTAGCATAAGCAACAGTTGGGGGGGACTCGATGTTTGTCTTACTACGGCCGCACTGAGTCGTTTTAATGATTACTTAATTTTAATTCAAAATAAAAAAAACCAAACTGTTGCAATTCGAGAAGTTCATTAAATGTCGATTGGCATTTAACTAAATTTAACTTACGGCCGCACTCAAAGTCGACTTTAATGATTACTTAATTACGTATAGATTTTTAAAACAAAACTGCCGCAATCAGACAAGTATAATAAATTAATGTTAATTGGCATTTAACTAATTAAGTTACATCTCATTAAATGCCAACTAACATTAATTTACAGAACGTCTCTGATTGCGGCAGTTTTGGTTTAAAAATCTATACTTAACTAAGTAATCATTAAAGTCGACTCTGAGTGCGGCGGTTAGTTAAATGCCAATTAACATTAATTTAATGAACGTCTCTGATTGTGGCAGTATTTTTAAAATCTTTACTTAAAATTTAGTACCCTGGGAAAAAAGGGGTTTGTTCGGTAAAGTTCGTGACTGAAAAGTTCCCCGCCGAAGATTGGTCAACAGTATTTCTGCTACCGGTGTTCGGTTGAGCACCTTATTTGGTCAGTATACCCTGCCGTAATTTGCAAATAATTGACACCGTGCCGCGTGCGGCGTCGGTCACTGTGCCTGCTGGTCACTGATACTGTGTCGCCAACATATCCTTCGGGCAATGGAGGGCGACCGAAACCTCTTCGGTCTGATTGATTTCTCTTCGTGTAGTTAATCATTAACGACTCTGATTGCGGCCGTTACTCTTATGCGTAAAAGTGACTAAAACTATATATATTATTATTATTATTAAAGCTTAATTATTCTCCCGCATGTCGTGCGCACAAATCGCGGCGGGGCGTGATTGTGGGAGTTGCTCATATGAACCAAGATACCGTCGTTGGTGGTGGCTAGGCGCGCTTTGCAACCCGACAATTTTTTCGAACAATACCACCTCGTGTTTGAATTCATACACGCGAATGTGTACCCCTGATACAGTATCAACTGTTTGCCTCGGTTACTCGGTATGAACTCCATTACTAAAACAAAAAAAATTAAGCCGTGGCGGGGCGTCTGACAGATGTGAAACCTCGAAAGTATTTTGCATAAAGGATAGATACCTAGCTTACCTATGAAAGGAAATGAAAATAGCAAAATAAAAAATAGAAATTTTTAATTTTCTTAAGGAAAGACTGCTTATTTTTTTTTTATTAAATTAACATAATTCATTTAATTAAAAAAAAAAATGGAGACGACTTTATTCTCTTCATTAGTGATTTTAGTCGCAAAATCACTTGCACATAGGGTTGTCAGGTAACCAAATCTAATAGCCGGGCAGAGCAGCGAGTTTGCCCCGGAATCGCCTGTAGACCACACCTTTCGGCCAAAAGTCTTCCTTCATTAAGGTTTTATACTATCTAGTGATCATAGTCAACCAATCACCATTAACTTACCACTATACAACGTGTTAATGAATTAACTGAAAACTAGAAAGTAGTTTGCTCAGAATCGACTGGCGAATCGATCGCACTATGTTTTAATATAGATTATACTTTTTCATTTTTATCAGCCCATGTGTAAATAATTAAATACAATATTTGGCGCTTACGCCGCCCGCAGCAAACAAAATCGAACTGGTAGGCGCGGGCGTATAGCGCTTGGAATTTCGTAGATAGGTCACCTCCAAACTAATGTTGAATAACTTTTAAAGTATAAATTTTTTCGACAAAAAATATATTTTAATCATATTATTGTTTATTTTTTTTAAATGAGGTGTATCAGGTTTTCAGTTAATTCATTAACAGGTTGTATACATCAAAATTGACCGCTGCCGGCGGAAAAGTGCCCATTGATCTTTCCATTGACACTCGCCGCATTGCCGCGTCGAATGGCCACAGAGTACAGACGTAGGTACACCAAAAACAACAGTTACGGCTGCGTGAAATCGTAACAACGTACTTTTTCAGACACTTCCAACAATTATATCGTTATATTTCAACCAATTTACATAAAATCTTGAAAAATTATATACCTACCCCTTCCTCATAAATCAACTCTATTTAGAATTTATTGCTAACAGACAGAGTGGCGGAGGACTTTGATTTATAATATTCAAGAATAGTTAAATAATATTAATCGCATTAAGTGTAGGTTGGACTGTCGACGCCATTACACCCTCGGGATTCGACTCGTGCGGCGTGCCTCACTCAATACAGCCTCGCGTTTCATGACCAATGATTAACATCATCGTTGGTGTAGTGGTAAGGTAACTGGAATGCTACGCCAGGTGTCGCGGGTTCGATTCCCGAATCAGAGTAAACATTTAGTGATAAACATTTGTGTTTACTTTGAGTCTGGATGTCTGACAACAAATAAAAGTGAATTGTCTTTGTTTTCTGTCTCGCTTGGTTTTAAAAAAGGCTGTTGCTGGTCGTCCACTAAACGGACGAATAATAAATAATAAATAATCATCCGCTAAAAAAAAACATATTCGCCATTGGTAGCTACTATATACTTTTGTGGCGGATGACCGTGGTCGTTATCTATATATGTGACAATATCCCGTTTATCCATTCTCAGTTTAGCCGAACAACTCTTGCTGCACCTTTGAGTGCAACGCCAGATACTGCCACGGTGGAAGGAAAATGAGTAGTCGTCTACCATCACTAGGCGCTTGCCGTGGTTCGATAGTAATATCTTGTAATTTTTAACTGAAACAGGTATTGGACTAATAAATAAAATAATAGGTAACAACCGCAGACTATTGAGAGGGCCGGGGCCGCGCTCGGCTCGCTTCGGAGTAGAGACGAGGCGGGGAGGGGAGTAAGCGGCTCGCTGTTGTTTGTCCTGTTCTGTCACGTAGCGATGGGAATGCCTACTCTTTTTGTCACTGCTGCGGCGCGGCGCCGCGCTACCCGTGTGGTCGCCCATGCGGCGAAATGACGGACTGCGGTGCCGCACCGCATCGTGTGGGTTGGGACTTAGGCTGGCCTCATATATCCGGAATGGCTCTCCGGATTCAAAAACTCAAATCCATAATTTAAATTCCAGCACGTTGCCTCACATATATCTTAGAAATTCAGATTGATCAGTAGTCTCGTGATTCCCGGCACATGTAAACGTCTATTATGGAAGAAGAACTAATACTAATCGCATTGCTTTTGGCTCTTATTTCATAATCTGATTTCAGTAAGTGTGTGCCGCTCTATTAAAATGTACGTGCGCTATGAATTCATAATCTTAAATATTCCGATCCGGAATTCAGAACGCTCGTCAGTATCATTCTTACAGATCGATCTGAGAAATTCGTAATCTAAAAAAAAAAACAGAATGTGTGTGGAGTGAGGGAGTATGCTGATTTTGTATGGTATTCCGAACTTTTTTGAATTAACATGAATTCAGTTTATGAATTCAGAGAGCCATTCCGGATGTATAAGGCCAGCCTTATTGTAATATCGTTATGAATATTAAAGGTTACGTTGGCATGGATATTCGTATTCATATCAAATTATAGCTTATGGTATCTATGTGAAAAAATTAATAAATTTTTTTTTTTTACAAAATAGGTATTTATTTACAAAAAAGGGCAAAAAGTAAATTTAAAATATCATTACCTACTTATAATATCATTGATACTAAAATTATACTAAAAATTAGTGATAAATGTGAAAATTTGGATAGATGGGTGGATGTGTGGATGTTTGTTCGCCTAATAAAATCACGCCCGGTTGAACAGAATTGAATGAAATTTGGCATAGGGATAGATGAACTATCCCTGTTAGTCTGGAATAGGACATAGGGTACTTTTAATCCCGAAATTGCCGCGCGTACTTCAAAATTAACGCGGGAGAAACAGCTAGTATAATTAAATTTTTCAATTTAAATACAGGTACAATAACAGTAAATACAAACATTTCTCAACTATCTTACCGTGGACGAATACGTAAGTAGGTTTACGAACTACAATAAAAAACAGGTTTGTATTTTCTTCATCTATATCTATATAAGTACTTAAAATAAAACTGTAGAGAGGTCAATTCTGTACATTTAATATATATGTATATTCAAAATTAATATTGGAGGATGAATGGAGATCGATTCTGATGCCAAAAATGCAATCAGTAACTTTTTTGTCTCTCTGTCTGTCTGTCTGTATGTGCACGCATGGGTCAAAAACTACCGAAGGGATTTTAACCAAACTTGGTACGATTGTAGTCCATACACCTGGGCAGGTTATAGGCTATAATAACATAACGCTAAGACACATAGGAGCTGAGCAGTGACGATAAATTTGAAGCGAGTCGAATGAAAATGCGCTTTCGAGCTCTTATCTTCGCATACGTTGATCATACACCAAAAGTATGTATTTACAAAGATGATGGAATGATGAATGATGGATATCCCGGAATTCCCGCGGGATCTCCGAAATTAACGCGGGTGAAATAGAATTAATTATTACATACTACACGTTGTCAGAGGTACAGAAAAGGACATAGGGTATTTTTATCCCGGAATTTCCGCCCGATCTCCGACATTAACGCGGGTGAAACCGCGGGGCACAGCTAGTTTATTTATATTTTTGCAGTTACAATACCTAATACACTTAAACAAAACAGATAATAATAAATTTACCAAAACTGCAGTTTCACAAACAAGGCTAGATGACTAAATTTTAATTTAGGCCGTCCTGTAGATCAATAAAGAATTTCGGACACGTATTTTTCCTTTTTTTACCTACGGCGATTAATTGAGTTGAAATTCCGTGTGACGTCACGCCTAGGTACCTACACTGCATACTGAGTTATGACGTCACGAGCTCCTACTTCTTAACTATAATGCATTTTATCTAAGTACTTTTTTAATAACTAAAAGCAAAAATTACGTGTCTATTATTTATTTACTCTCTATCTGACGGACTAAATATAATTTTAATTTTTATACCTTGTCATCATGCCTAATTCTGCAGATGCGAAGTGCGAAGAGGTAAAATACGAGCTGCTATAAAAATGGTTTGTGTTTTTCTTTTACAAAACATTATTAGAAGTACATATGAAATTAATTAATATTTTTCTTCCCTTTTTTTGTTACAACACAAAACATATCATTTGAAGCACTTCGTGGTACGCCATTGGTTCGCGAGATTTTTTAAAGAAATCGGAAATATTTTTCTCGATTCATTATACATAAATATTATGTTATTCTACTTACTGGCGTTCATAGAGGACTTTCGTTATGGTTCTTTTGGACAGACCCAAAGTGAAAAGTGTCAATTTCAAACATTTTCTTCTAAATAATCTTGCCACCACATTTAAAACCAAATATAGTCACCGTTTTTGGTTACTTTATACTTTCGTGGGCAGTGACTATGGTTTTTGTCTATAGAGACAATTTTGCCATGCTTATCAAGTTTTAGCTTAGCTCTACAGCCTACAGAACAACTCCAGATGTTATTACTAACTTGCGAGAATGTAAAGTCATCTACCATTATAAGAGTTTTTCCTTTTCTCGATGGCACCATTTTGTATGATACACCTGAAATATGAAAATGGGTCAAAGACTTGAAATCAGGAAGTTGAGACCAAGCAGTGGTCCTTTTTAAGTAGGTACCTACCTACCTACCTACCTATAGAGAGTAGTCATCGTAGTCGTCAGTGTTATTTCATATCGAATAACCAACTCGGAATAATTCATAATAATAATAGTGTTAAGAAAGTTCTTAGGAAAGCTTAAAATATAGCCTTGACCCGTCGCGTCGACAGATGCGGTAGGCTCGAGGCGGAGTTCCCCTTTACGCTGTCGATGTACCCTACTTATAGCTAGCGATGCAGTATACATAATAATAATAGGGAAATCCTCTCACACCAAATAGAAAGGAAGACTGTTCTGTTCATTTAAAAACAACGATATTTTATTAAGTAATTCATTCATTCAAAATTCAAATACATAAGTAAATTTTGTTACACTTATACAATTGGTAATTAATTTCCATTTAATTTCCAATTAATTTCCAAGGTATGAAAATCAAAATTCTAATTAGTCCGTCAGTTAGAAAATAAAAAAATAATAGACACGTATTTTTTGCTTTTTCAATTTAATGAAAATGAACATAGATAAAGCGCATTAAAGTTTAGGGTGGGGGGCTCGTGACGTCAATATTCATTATAAGCGCCATACAAACCGCACCGAGTTGTGACGTCACGCGAAATTTCAACTCAATGTATCTCTGTTATTTTTTGATTACGTAAAAATAGAAAAAATACGTGTCCAATATTTTTTACTAATCCACACGACGGACTAAAAAAAATTTTTTGTCAAGTAGCGAATTGTACACAATACACATGTACATGTACAATCCATCAATTAATATTGATTTAATCAATCCAAATATGGTCGCCCCTTCCGGTCACTTTATACTTTCGAGGCGAATGATTGTGATTATTGTTTATGAATGCAATCCTGCCCTGCTGCTTTAGTGACAGTTTAGCGGAACATCTGCGTCTCCTCAGAGAGCAACGCCAAATGGTGCCTTTGTGGTATGAAAAAGTGAAGTCATCCACCATTACAAGGTCGCGGCCTTTCTTTGATGGCACAATACTATACTTTACATCTAAAACAGTTTAAAATAATATTGTACTTACACGTTTTCGACAAGCTGCAATCGGACTTATTCAAATGAGGGTTTTCTGAAGTGAATTTTTGCAACTTTCTGTATGTGTATTTGTAATTGATAAACTCAAAAACTACTGAAAATTTTTAAAAATTTTTCACTTATAGCGACACTATTCTTTATTAAAATAGGGTACTTTTATCTCGGAACACTCATTCATTCAACACTCGCTCACACATCTCAAGAACACTGAAATTGGAATTGGAAGGTAATGAATCGCTTTAATAGACAACGAGCATTTATAATTTTTATACGACAAACCGTTTATTAAATATATAAACTACATTAAAAGTAAATAAATTCACGTAAGAGGTCGTCAATAAGATATAAATTTGAAATGATAATACATATTTCTCAATAATAATAATAACAACTCTCAAGTGATCAAACATAACATTTATTTTTCCAACAAAATGTCACCTCAATAAATAAAAAGAGGAAGGTTGATTACGGCCACTTGATGTCACATATATTTTATTTTATATTAATTAGTTAGTATACCTCATGAGTCATGACAAATGTAAAATACAGTTTCATTACAAAGATTAAAAAAGCGGTTAAAATATACAAAAAACGCGAATCACTATCTCTTAGAGAAATTATTTCCACGACTTGGTAAAATGGTCCTTATCAACCTTCTGTTTTTTATGGATACATCTTCAAAAAGTAAAATTGATTCATCCAATTTTTACAATATTCTAGGTGTAATATGATTACGACAGATACTTTTTTAGGTACCGTAAACTTATATCCAAATATAAGCGCCATTTTTAGCAATTTTGTACTTTCGACGTGGGTGAGTGTGTTTATTGTCTATGAATTTGATCCTGCCCTGTTTATCCAGCAACAGTTTAGCGGGACAGCCGCGACTTCTTGTTTGAGAACAACGCCAAACGGTGCCTTTGGTAAATGAAAATGTGAAGTCATCCACCATAATAAGATCTCTGCCTTTTTGTGATGGCAACGTTATATACTTAACATCTGAAATAGTATTAAAAAAAAAGCTTTAGACTGATCATAATATTGTACACGTTTGCATAAATGTTTCAGATTGATTCAAATGAGTTTTCTGAAATGACATTCACCACTTGGCAGTACTGTAACGAAAGTTCTAAAAGCATCTGTCAAAATATTATACATAAGTGTCTTGTAATTTACGATTATTTTATTATTTATTTATCTTTCAAATCATTAACAGACGAAGAATATTTTTTTTCCAAGTGCGTAATCCCTACTAATATTATAAATGCGAAAGTTATTCTGTCTGTCTGTATATCTGTTACGCTTTCACACCTTAACGGGTGAACCGATCATCATGAAATTTTGCACACATGTTGTTAGGAGTACAGAGAAGGACATAGGGTAGTTTTTGCTCCGGAATTCCTGCGGGAACTCCGAAATTAAAGCGGGTGAAACCACGGGGAATAGCTAGTATGCAAATAAAAGAGGCATTCCCATAAGAATAGAAATATGTAAATTCATTTACATAAAGACCACGACATAATATGAAACGAGAAAAAGTACAATAAACAAACTAATAACAATATCTAAAACGGGTAAAACTCGATTAAAACAGTGACTTGTAGCTATTTGCACCCAGATCCAAATTTACTCCAACGAAAGATTGGTCATTCAATAAATATTACAGGTATTTTATAAATGCAATACTGTTTCAGTGTTTCAACATTTCATCTGATTATAAAATTAAATTCGATGACGAGTTAGCAAATTTCAGACTTTTTGTTTTCTTCTTAAGATTGATACGTTTTTAAAATAATAAATGGGATTAACTACTTTTTAATGTAGTTTTCACTATGAAATTAACCTGAAACTTTATTTAAAACGAGTATTCTGCAGTTGAACCGAGTTATACGGCCGAGTACGAGTATTAAAAAAACCACCTAATACACCGAGTACCGAGTAGTAACCGAGTAGGTACTCGGCGCATCTCTAGTATATATAAAATTAAGCCCTTTCAATAAGACTTGGATTCATCAAAATTGATTACGACAGATACTTCTTAACCATAAACTTATATCCAAATATAATCGCCATTTTTAGCAATTCTATACTTTCGACGTGGGTGACTGTGTTTATTGTCTATAAATGTGATCCTGCCCTGTTTGTTTAGAAACAGTTTAGCGGAACACCGGCGACTGCTTGCTTGAGAACAATGCCAAGAATTACTGGCGGCAAACGCAAATGTGAAGTCATCCACCATTATAAGCTTTCTTCCTTGTTTCGACGGCAACGTTTTGTATCTTACACCTGAAACATATGGTTGTAGTTATAACATTACGTGATATACCATTTGCTAAGAAGCCCGGTCACGTCAATTCAAAATTTACCAGATGCGTGCTCGTTTAAACGTTATTTCTGTGTTCGGTTACTTATTTCTGAGCACAATATTCAAATACTCAACACACAAAGTATATTCGTATTAAAACTGAATTTTATTTTTAATAATAAAAAAAATTTATACCTCAATTTTAAACTTTAATAAATCTTAACAGACGTGTAGTTATTAACATACCAATAAAGTAATAAGTAATAAGGTATAAAACAAAACTTCACCATTGGAAGTAGGTACTTAACGCGTTTTTAATTAAACTTTTCATGGTGCAATTTGTATTTAAACCACCAAAAGTGGGGAGAGTAGCTAGTAGGACCGGACAGAAAGTAAGACTTTTCACTTGTAGCTATATCAGAGAAGTAAACTTTATTGACTAAATTAAATTTAGACTAAATTAAATTAAAAATGGCTCCCGTGGCACAGTACAGAAAGGCTGGTAGAGTTACCCTGCTGAATCTCCATTCTAATGTGTCGTGGAACGAAACTTTTAGCTCTTTGGTTTCCTGTCACTTGGCTTCTATTAGCGCCTTCGAAATAGTAGCCAGGGCGTAATGAACTAGGATCACACAGACCAAGGGTCTCGACGCTCAAATACAATAACTAAACATTCGCATTTTTAGGACAAGTACCTTGAACAGGTTTCTGAAGGAATCGTTATGACACTGCTTAGGCACTGTACACCCTCTTTATCGACTGGACAATATGTGATTACGAATGATACTTGTGTACCATAAATTTATAACCAAATATAAGTGCCATTTTTAGCAATTCTGTAATTTCGACGTGGGTGACTGTGGTTATTGTCTATAAACGTGATTCTGCCTTGTTTATTCAGTAACAGTTTAGCGGAACAATTACCACGATTCCCTTGAGAACAACGCCAAGAATTACCGGAGGCGAACCGAAATGTGAAGTCATCCACCATTATAAGCTGTTTTCCTTGTTTCGATGGCAATGTCGTGTATTTTACACCTGAAATATATCATAAGTTTTATAACATTTCGTGAGTGTAACATTTTTTTAAGGACCGACGTCACGTCGATCTACATAGTTTTATAAAAAGACGGAAGTTAAGTGTAAATAATACTCGTTGACTTCAACAAAAGAAATAAAGGTTTTTAATGAATACTAATAATGTTGTGGACAATAATTTATGTAGGAGAAAACACATTTATTCCAGCATACAGGTTTGTACGAATATGTACGAACATACAGAATACATACAGAAAATTTAAAAGCATTGGCAGCAATTGTTTTTAAAGTCACCAACTCGGCATTTGCTCAGATGCGCTGGTTTTTATTTAGCAACCCTTTGTCACACACAGACGGAAAAAGTATAATATCATTCAACTCGAATCTGATTCTTTCATATATTGACTATTGCAAATTGGCCATAGGAAAAGTGATGATGCCAAGCGACTGGCGGTTACATTTAAAAATATCAAGATTAACGCAACTGCTTGCAACTTAAAACTTACTTCACGCAGCCGCACGCACCTACTTGAAGTTATGTTCTTAAACACCTAAGCAAACTAGAAAAACTCTAAGAACGAAGGATGGATGATGAAGGATGCAGAGCATTACGGGGTAACTTTGATAAGAAAATTAATATATAAATGAGGTAAAAATTTCTCTGAAGATTTTATTAATTAAAATATATTGTCACAAGAAAAGCTGATACCTATATATGTACAATAATAACTATTTTGACAGTAATTTATATCCATATAATGGTATTAGTTTTGGTCCGCACATACTTTCTCCGCTGATGCGTGTGATTGTCGTCTATGTACGTAATTCTGCCATGTTTATCCAGTTTCAGCTTAGCTTTGCATTTTTTAGTATTCTGGTGAGAACAACGCCATAACTGAGCGGATGCGTCAAAATACGTAAACCCATCGATCATAATTAGCGTTTTGCCCATTTTCGAACGCACCATCTCGTAATATATATCTTAAACAAACATATTTAGTTTTTAATTTAGCCAGTTTTAAATTTGATTATCTAGTAAGTTAAAACTCATCTAACTATACAAATACTAAAAATGTGAAAGTTTGGATGGATGGATGTTTGTTATACAATCACTTCAAAAGATTAAACGGAATTGGTCTGGAATAGGACATACTTTTTTATCTGGCGCACTCGCGCAGGTCATGTTTATACCTACTGAAGTAAATTTTTTGCTCGTCACAAAAATTAAATACAGGATCTCCAAGATTGACGCAAGTAAAACCGCGGGTAAAAGCTAGTAACTATAGTTTAAACACTAAATATTTTAAAATAATAGATTTGAAATGATCAGATTACTAAACTTTTTTTTGTTGCTCAGCTCATTCTCGGCAGCCAGTATTTTCTCTAAATAAGGATTTTTTTATTACTGTTAACTTTTTAAAACAACCAAAACTTCTATTCTATTCTAATTCATTTTCCTAACAAAATGTATGGAAAGTTTTTTTTCGATTTGTGACATTTCTAATACTTTAACCTAACTTGGCCCCATAGAGCCTTTTGATCCTTGTTGGAGACAGAATTGATTTTTTCAAAATCTGTATATGACGATAATAATACCTCAAAAATCAAGGGATGGTGGTGGGAAGACCACATTCGCGAGGCTTCAACCATTAAGGTAGCCCTTACTGACCCTTCTTAAACTTCCATCCTGTATATCGCGGTACCCCGTTAGTGAAAGAATTGTTCCCAACATCTGCGTCCTGTATTTATTGTAAAAATTTCTGATAAGTTTCTGACAAAACTAACTATTGCTGACGACCGCCAGGGGTAGTGCAGCAACAAAATAATCGGTAGGTATTAAATCTTCCAAATATAATCGCCTTCCTTAGTTACCTCGTACTTTCGAGGTGGGTGGGGATGCTTATTGTCTATGAGGATGATTTTTCCCTGGGTGTTCAACGTCAGCTTAGCGTAGCAACCGCGATTTCTCTGAGAACAACGCCAGACGTGTTTACTGTTTTTACAAAATGTAAAATCGTCTACCAGTATGAGTGGTTTTCCTTTCAGCGACGACACTATTTTGTATGTTCTATCTGCAATAAAAAAAAAACACAATCCTTATTGTTGTAAACGCGAATGTGAGTTTGTTTGTTTTTAACGCTTTCACGCCTTAACGGCTCAACCGATGATTATAATTTTTTTTTTTTTTCATCATAAGTATTAACTTTTTTTATTTTAAACACAAAAAACCACTTGGATGGTTATATAACCAGCCATTGTTAAATAACAGTTGTTGAGACTTACTTTTAAGTATGCATGTATATATTTTATTTTTGTCTTATCATTATGTTTTCTTCAGTCTTTATTGGTCCTATTTTGTTTCAGTGTTATTTTTCTCGTTACCTTTACGTAATTATAAGTATATATTAATTACTAAGTACCTAACTATAAGTTTAAAGTATTCGTTGCACATCCATTCCATATAATATCTAATAAAACTGTAGAGAAGTCAATTCTGTACATTGAATAAATATTCAAAATTAATATTGGAGGATGAATGGTGATCGATACTGATGCCAAAAATGCAATCAGTAAATCTTTTGTCTGTCTGTCTGTCTGTCTGTCTATCTGTCTGTCTGTATGTGCACGCATTACTACTGAAGGGATTTTAACCAAACTTGGTACGATTGTAGTCCATACTCCTGGGCAGGTTATAGGCTGTATAACATAATGCTAAGACACATAGGAGCAGTGACGATAAAATTGAAGCAGGTCGGATGAAAATGCGCTTTCGAGCTCTTATCCTCGCATACGTTTAGTCAATCACGAAAAAACGGCTAAACGGATTTGGATGAAATTTGGCATGCACGTTGTCAGGGGTACAGAGTAGGACATAGGGTACTTTTTATCCCAGAATTCCCGCAAACTAAGTTCCGAATGGACTCCTAGACTACTGAATGAACATGATGAAATTTGATCACTATGTTGTAATTTGGCCCAACTTAGTTTTGATAGTTTTATCCCAAAATTCCCGCAGGAACTCCGGAATTAATGCGGGGAACAGCTTATCACCGTAAACTACAGTCAGGGGTACAAAGAAAGACATAGAGTACTTTTTTATCGGAATTCCCCCGGGAACTCCGAAAATACGGAAATAGCGGATGAAATCACGAGGGACAGATAGATAAAATTGAATTCCTATTTCCCTTGACCACAGGATCATGCACCAATTTCGCTAATTCTTTTTTTGTTGTGTTTGTTATTGTAAGGAGAAGAACATGAAAGAAATTTGGAGTTCCTGCGGGAATTACGAAACTCACGCGGGTGAATCTCCGAAACAGCCGGACCGATTTTGACGGGACTTTCACTGCTAATTAGCTGATGTTCTCAACCGATCATCATGAAATTTGCATGTACACGTTTTCAGGGGTGCAGAGAAGGACATAGGGTACTTTTTATCCCGAAATACTCTACGGTACAGCTAGTTTATAATAAATGCAGAATATAATGTTTTTATAACTAGAAAATATTGCTAAAACTGAACTTTTTAGAAGACTTTTATTTTACAATAACATGTATAAATTAGATTAGAAAAATATTAAATCGCCATTTTTGCTTATCACATAATTTCTTCGCGGGTGGTTGTGAGTGTTGAAGAGATGTGTGATTTTGCCTTGATCGTCCATACTCAACTTTGCACGACAACCGGGCATCTTGACAGAGCATATCCAGCTTGCTTTAGACATGTTACAAAATGTATAACCATCGACCAATAACAGTTTTTTCCCTCTTTTGGACGGTACAACTTTGTATTTTATTTCTAGAAAGAAATAAGAAACAAATAACTATAAACAATTAGATAGCTATTTCATTAATTCATCTGCTATGTTTTAATGCCATCCAAATACGAGTAGGTACATAACTAATCAATCTCGATGCCTATCAGCCAAAATGGGAAAAGCGTTTGCAGAATGGACTGCCGATTGTAAGAATTACATTACTCATTATGGTTTTGGTTAGGTTAGAGTTCAACCTAAAATAAATCACATGCAATCATTGCATGCAAGAGCAAGTAATAATATAATAATAAAATCTTTATATTCAGTGACAACAACAGAGACAGGTTAACTTTCTTTATTGAAGGTACGGTTCGAAATAGCAAATCATGGTGCTATAATTAATTTGCAAAACCTTTTATGAACCTCTTGGAGAACACCCAAGAAGCTCGAAACCTCATAATATATCTTCTGGCACACTTAAAAAAACCGCCACTGCGTGTATTATTGTATTTTGATAACTGTTCTTACTTTATTATTATTTTATTTTAACTGGCAACACCGTCACTTTGAAGTGTCATTATTAGTGTCTTTTTCAGTATCTGTCATTTCGATGAAGTGTAATAAAAAATTATGGAAACGTATTTTTTGCTTTTTCAAATTAATAAAAATATATACATAGATAATATAGCGCATTAAAGTTTAGGGTGGGGGCTCATGTCGTCATTAACCGCGATAAGCGCCCATACAAACTGCACGGGATAGTGACGTCACGCGAAATTGCAATGCAAAAAAATACATGTCCAATATTTTTTATTGATAAAAAAATTAGTCAACTAGCCCATTGATACCCTTGAGCCGAGCATTGCGAGTAAAACGGCTGCAATACGCCGACAGATATGACAAAGTTAATTTGGAACATTATCATGTTCGGCCATGTGTTGCGTCGCCCATTAAACCGTACTTAGAAACGCTCAAATAGGAAGTCTAACCCTGCCAGCCGCATAGTCCAGGCCCCAGACATTGCTCCTTTCAATTACCATCTCTCCCGACCGATGCAACATGGCCTGGCTGACCAGCACTCCCCCAATTAGGTACGATGAAAAATGAATCGATGCATGGATAGCGACCAAAAAGCCGACCTTTTTCGCGATGGGATCCGTCAGTTGCCAGGGAGATGGGAATAAGTAGCTGCTACCGACAAACAATACTTTGAACATTTATTTATCAAGTAAAAGTGACTCAATTATGTAAATTTATATTAAGCACTTAAGAGCAATGTATTAGTGGTTAACAAGATAATGTATATCTAACGATTTTTTTGTTTTTTTATTAGTTTTTTGTGTTATGTACGTGTTTTTTTTCGGCTAAATAAAGTTTATCTTATCTAATTAATTTTCACCTACTCCGGAACATAACGAGAAGCATACGACCAGATTGATGATGAATTCCGGTGGCGGGTGACAGTGGTTCAACTCTTTGACGCGTTGGATCTTGCCATCGGCTCCCAATTTCACTCGGGCCTTGCAACCGTTGTTTTTGCAATATTAGTTTGATGAGTAAGTTATGTTTCGAAAAATACACAAACAGGTCAGTCAAAGAATTGTGTTGATGTTGATATTAACTTTATTTCACTAATGCTACTGCTCCACCTGCGTGTTAACGCGTAAATTAATGCGCTAATTTAGATGTGGCCAACATTTTAACGCCTTAACTTACTAACATTACCACGTTAGACATTAACATCAACGTTAACGTTAACGCAGGTGGAGCAGTAGCATAAATAAGATTATTATTCAACATCAGCAACCGAACTTCACCGTTGACGGTTATAAATCTATAAACAGTATAAACTTAGTACGAGTAACGAGTAACGAGAGTATTACTACAGTCTATACCAGTGTAGCTTTTTAGTTTATTTAAATCATCAAAATATACCTTTGAAACATCAGGGAAGGACTGATAATTAAAATGAATTCTGCATTTTTTTAACCTAATATTGGTAAGGTACAATAATTATTGTTGTTAAGGGCGGTTGTCTTAACTTGTAGGTAAACATAAATTCAATCACTTTGCGTTCAAATTCAAAATTCGTTGTATCCTTTTTTTTGTGTAAACATAAACAGGCAGTTTAGAAAATATCAATTTAAAATTAAGTAAAAAGTTTTTACGCGTGTGGTACAATAATTATTGTATTATTTAATATACACATTACAATATATTAATGAAACACTACGTACTTTCTGTTAAGTACAAACTTTAAGTTTCTAGAACTCTTTTTTTTATCACAATGGGCATGTTGACTAATTTTTATTTTTTAGTCCGTCTTGTAGATTATTAAAAAATATTGGACACGTATTTTTTCTTTTTTTACGTAATCAAAAAATAACGGCGATATATTGAGTTGAAATTTCGCGTGACGTCACTATTCTGACAGTTTGTATGGCGGTTTTACGGTTAGTGACGTCACGACCTTCTCATTCGAAACTTTAATGCGCTTTATCTCTGTATATTTTAATTTATTTAATAAAGCAAAAAATACGTGTCTATTGTTAGAATTTTAATTTTCAATAGTAGTCAACATCCCTATTATAATCGATTTTTCGCTTACTAGTTACCTATACCGAAATTAAATATTACATACAGTTTGGGTTGTAATTAAAATACAACTAGTTACTTATCGTAAAAAACATTCTGTTTATTTACAGCAAAGCGTCATCTAGTGGCCAATAAAAAAATAAAAACCTAAAATACAATACATTAATCCTTTTTTTAATGAAAACTTGGTTGTAGACCTAATAATAATTATTGATACTTATTGATACCTAATCAAACAACCTGATGAACTGACTGCAAACTTATTAGTATCATGGTTATGACAGTCATCAGCACTATCAATGCACATCCCATCATATGTAAGCTTCAGTTTTGCCTTGCAACCGATGGCAGTTCGTTTTGAACAATACCAATATAGCCTGGTAGATTTATTATATGTATTATCATTGTATAGTATTATAAAACCCTTTCGATGTGGGAAATACTGAGCCACAGGTTTCACTGTGAAAAAAGAAATTAAATGAAATCTCAGCTAATAATTTTATTAAAGTAAGAAGAGATCATAATATCATGCCTTGATCCAACACTTAGGCTAAAGCCACACTACAAAGAGCTTTGCTTATTGCTAAGAGTCAAGAAACTCGCCAAGTCACTAATTGTGGTGAACAGACATATTGCATACTATTGCAGGTATATCAACTAGCTAGGCACCTACCTAGTGACGTCACTTGCAGTGTGGCCAGCTGTGATAGTATGCAATATGTCTGTTCATTAGGATTAGTCAACTGGCGAGTTTCATGGCTATTAGCAAGAAGCAAAGTTTTTGTTGTGTGGCTTAATCCCATATTTGTAAATTGATATTTAAACTGGATTTATGTTATCAACTCTTTTTTTTTCATTTTCCAGCATAATGAGCAAGACACAGTTTATCTTGAAAATATATCCATTCTGAGGAGAGTTTGTAAAGTACAGGACCAAATTTTATTTTTTTATTTAATGAAAATAAACTTACCTCATTTCGGTGCATACTTCTATTAATTAGTGGGACAAAACATGAAGCTAGATCCACATGAGTTATCATGACACAAACTGAGCAAACTCAGCAGTGCATATTAGATGTAAATTACAAAATCTGACACATATCAAGTGTCGGGTTGTGCAATGAAATACTTGAAATGTGTTAAATTGTGTACACAAAAATTGCTACTGGGTTCCTTCATACACAAAGTAATCCAACTCTTATGTAGAAGCTTTTGTGTATGTGTGTGTTTAAAATAGAAGTAATTATTTTATTATTATCAAAGTTTGTATTCAATGTCTTTACTATTTTACCAGTGTGAAAAATGTTATCTTAAATAATTTTAAGCTAACACTGCATATTTTAGCGTCCCATCAATATAACAAATAGTATAATAGTTCTGATAACTGTGTCATAATAATATAATACAAAATAAGTTATAATAAAATTTAAAGGGTGCAAAGACACTTGTGCTAAAGATATAATATTCAATTTTATTATTACTATTTATTTGTCATTAAATGATGTTGAAATGATATTGGTATGAAAATTATATAATTTTCATACCAATATCATTAATTTTATAAGTGTACTAAATAATTATTTGTCTAAAAAATTGTTACAAAATTAGGTTTTTGGAGATTCTGTTGGTAATCTTTTCCATATTGCCAGGGCCTCTGAATAACAAATTTTGCAACAATGAATTTGTCGGCGAGAGGGTAGTTTCGTTATCAATATCTAACGTTTCCCGCCGACGTATAATAGTCGTCCGTTCCCCCGCTCCACTCCATTGCCCGACTCGTCTTTGTTAGAACTTGATATAAAACGCGGGTATGCGTAAGCCACGATTCATTGTTACTTTGTGTTCGGTTTAGTGCAGTTATAGTATCGTATCAATCTAATAGTGATTACGTGTGCTGTGTCATCTAGTTGTTTCCAGAGGTTTGCTTAAGTCGGGAGCACGGGCAGTGGAGGTGAGCGTTCATGCATTATAAAGGGGCCCCATTAAACCTACACCTGGGTCGCAAGTCCCAGGCACTGCTCCGTGTTCCCTACGGATATCTGGTATGCTGTATTATCTATAACTATGTTTGTGCAATTGCTTATTATAGCTCCATGTTACTATCTTTATTCCCGACAAATTCATATCCAAATTATGTTCATGTAGTATGTATATATTTAATTTCTATTATAAAATATAATTTATTAAAAAAGTAAATGTCTTAACAACAAAACTCACATTTTTCAATATTATTCTTCTATACCTGATCCTAGTTTGGACTTATCTAAATGAGAATCTAGTTAATTAGGAGTGTTCTAGTCTAAGAACAAAACAAATACTATCCAACACTTGACTGCGTGGTCCTCGAGGGACTAGGTAGCTAATAGTTCAAATGTTTACTACCCTCTAGGAAACAGGCTAGAATATATGGATCAAAACTATGAATCAATTGTAATTTTATGTTAAACACTTACCCAAAAGGCAGCACTGGAGGATTCGATCATTCAAAACTTGTAAGCACTTACACAACACTAGTAAACACTTCTTAATTAAACTTTTTCTGCACTGAAACACTTCAAAATCACTAATGTTATCATGTACAGGTTATGTTTACTTCATTAAACGTTTTGGTGTCCTTGGGAATAAAATTTCCTTTTTAAACTAGCACTCACACAATCTTGATTTAAAAACTACATTATGAACTTCATTTTGAGCAGAAATCTTTTGGGGAAAAGCCATCAAAACATTGTACTAACTAAAGTAATAATTCGCTTTGCACTATGTCAACACTGTTTCAAAAAGTACTCTGTGCACTGTTTACTAGGGCTGTTGAAAAAAATTAAAAGGTTAATTTGTCGAAATATCGATATAGGTAATTATTTAGAAATATCGATATTTATTACTAATACCTTTTCAGACGATTTATCGATAGTTTGATATTGAAAAAATTAAAACCGACTTCCAAAAACACAAAACTAAAAATCTAAAAATAAAAAAAACTAAAAATAACAACATACCGATTTAATCCAAAAGACAAAAACACACGTAATATTATTATTGGTTTGTGCTACCACTAATCGGTTTGAATTCGGTGACAATCCCGCTGGGGTCTGACCACTTGGGTTGTCCTGTTCACAAAAAGCTGGTGGTGGGAGTCGACTTAGCCCATCTGCCCCCTCCATATTTGACTTGTCACCGACTTCATACCGATTAGTGGTAGCACAAACCAATAATAATATTACGTGTGTTTTTGTCTTTTGGATTAAATCGGTATGTTGTTATTTTTAGTTTTTTTTATTTTTAGATTTTTAGTTTTGTGTTTTTGGAAGTCGGTTTTAATTTTTTTGTTAAAAATTTGTTTATTTCTCGCTTTTAAGTGACTTAGTTCGTAATTTCTCTAAGTTACAATAGCCTAATGTCAACTGCTCATCACCTTTTACAAAATATTGCTTTTCCCGACGCAGGGACGTTAATTGTTGAGGAGTTCTCCTGGTACATCATCATCAGTTCCACTTCACCATATACATTGTGACGAGCATAAATTGTTTAGAAACCATATTAAAGTTAACGAATCGAAATCTGTGAAATTCATATTATTTAGTAGTTCTGGTGACCATCTGTGGTCTTCATCATCAGTTCCACTTCTTCAAATTTTACTTTCCGAAAGCAAATAAATGATTTACTATAAAAAATCCAAAAATCGCTATAGGTGTACCTATAATTTTTGAAGAGTTCCCTCGATTACTCCAAGATCCCACCATCAGATCTCGACTTGGTGACAATGGAATCAATTTGGGAGTATTCCCTTTCAAACAAAAAAACAATTTTCGAAATCGCTCCAATCGGAACCCGTGAAATACGTATTATTGTTGAATAGTTCCGATGACCATCTGTGGTCTTCATCATCAGTTCCACTTCTTCAAATTTTGCTTTCCAAAAGCAAATGAACGATTTACTATAAAAAATACCCAAATCGCCATAGGTGTGCCTATAATTTTTGAAGAGTTCCCTCGATTTCTCCAAGATCCCATCGTCAGATCCCAACTTGGTGGCAATGGGACCTAATTGGGAGTAAACCCTTTCAAACAAAAAAAGAATTTTCTAAATCGGTCCACCCGTCTTCGAGTAATCGGTGAACATACATAAAAAAAAAAAAAAAAAAAAACATACATACAATCGAACATAGAACCTCCTCCTTTTTGGATGTCGGTTAAAAATAGATACCGACGAATGATATCTTTTAAAAAACTTTTTATTTTCCATTTTTTCTCGCCAATCATTTAAAATAAACATCATCATAAACCTAATGAAATTTCTGTCATTCTTCCAACTTATTAAAAAACATTCTCCGGAAACACTTCTACCATATTAATTCGTCTACGATATTAATTAAAAGTCAACTAAACAACTTTTAACAAAAACAGTAATTCTTCTTAAATCATTTATGTTAATGTATGTAGGTAGAAAAGGGTCTTTATTTTTAACCGCCTTTCAAAAACCTACTCCATTTTTTTTTAAGTTGCTAACTTGCCATCCACCTCAGAAGAATAATGCTACTGTTATTGTTCTTATTCTTCTGAGTTCTTAGCCATCCACAGAGTGACTATCTTCTATCTGTCGGTCAGTTAGTTATTCTTCTGATTGAACTGTCATTGTAATTTTTTTTATTTTACATTTCTTTTGTTAATAGTTTTTTTTAGGTGCTTTCTACTAATCATGAGTCTTTAATAATAATAATAATAATAATAATAAACTCTTTATTATATAAATAAAATTATATTAATCTTTATTATTATATAAGTCTTTGTTATATAAATAAATAATTCTATTTTGCTTGTCAATAATTATTATTGTCAGAGTCAAGACCGTTTTTGGCGGGATTTTAGCAGTGATGGACGTCAGTTTTATTTCATTGTTTTGCAAATTAGTTTATCGTGATTAATATTGTGTCAATGTGGTGGATTTTGCATTAGTGAAAACAGTGGAAACAGTGAAATAAGCTGAAATGGGGCGTTCATAGGAAGGTTGTCGTTTTACTATACAACTTCCTACAGAGCGTCCTATTAAGGTTCTACTGTGAAGAGTTGCTGCCAAAAGTTCCGGTAAAGCATCGAAATGCATCTCACCAATGCATTTTGAAGTACTTAAATAACTTCAGAAGAAGAAAAATACTACTGACTTAGCTGTATGGCCTCTTCCTTTGCCTTTCCCATTGGGGTAAATTGAACAAAAAAAAATAATGTCAACTCTCAGTCGTCAACGTCAGTCGTCAAGGTGTCGTCAAGTGTCAACACTAAAAAACCTAACCTATAAATAGGTATTATTAACAATTAATTAATTATATAGAAATTTTTCATTGAATTAATAATTTTGTTGTATTTATAGAATTAAAATAAAAGTTTCTATACTATTGACTACCAAACAAGGCGTTGTTTTATCATGTTTTTACCAAGTGTTATAATGAGTGTGTTGTTGTTGTGAACTTGCAATGTGATAACTTTCTTGATTTTTATCTGATTTCTGCAATACTTGGCTGTGATTTTTGTTAAGTAATTCAATTTATTCAATGTTTAACATTGTTTGATTTATTGTGGGTGATTAAATAAAACTTTATTGTTGAAGTCAAAGTGATCGTGAAAATGCATCATATACGTCATTCATGTGAAAAATATTATTTGTTTATTTACAAATTATGCGTAGGTGGTTGGATTTGACATGATAGAAATTAGTTGGCGCTTAAAGGTAATGATATTAAATTAACATTCATACTATTACAGTTTCGAAAAATAAAACATTTTGAAACTTTTTCATTTTAGTAGTAAATGGGCACACCATGCATTAGGTACCTACTTGTTGTTTATCTCGTTACCGCTCTATTTTGATAATAAACAAAAAATTCCCCAGAAATGTGTTTATTTATTTATAAGGTACAAAACATAGCACAAACTTTTACAAATACAAAATTATACCAAATTAGAAACAATCACCAGTCTACACATTAGCTGTACTGTACACCGTTATTTACCATAATTGGATAAAACAAAATAAATGTTAACATTACTCTTCACAATCAGTTGTACTTGTTGGTAGGTTACATGTTGATATGAAAAATAAATTTTGCCCCTGCCACTATATCTTCCACATCAGGCTAATCAGTGATTCTTACCCTTTTAGTGTTAAAAGACTTTTTAACTAAATATTATTATTGCCATTGACTACCAACATAAATGATCAAAGACTAATTTTAAAGGTTTTTGGAAGCAGTGACCCACAAAATAGTTCCAATTATGGTCTTTCACTAATCCTATTATTATATGAATGTGCTTTCATGCCTACTGTCAATCAAAGGCTCATTTTAAAGGTTTTTGCAAGCAGTGACCCACAAAATAGTTCCAATTATGGTCTTTCACTAACTTAATGAATTCATTGTGGATTACTGGGTCCATCCAATTATTACAAGGGTGCAGGCTAGTTGGTTAAAGCTCGTTTATAGGTTTTCATATTAGTGAAAATATTATGTCGTCATATTCATATTATTTTAATGCAAGTTATGTGAAAACAAGATTCACTGTGCACTCTGTTTAATTGCACAAACAATTCACATTTTATGAGAAATATTTTGTTTTAGGTAAGTGCTTAACATCAACAAAGAAGCAGAGTTCTGGTAAGTCATCTTTATTGTGACTGATGTTTTTATTTATTTATTTATTTATTTATTACTAGTTTGTGATCACAGGTACGGTACAGGTGTGATGTTTTACAAAGTATATGATTCACTGTGATCTGTCATTTAGACGTACAAACATAAAATATAAATTAAAAAACTTTACAGAGCAACATAGTGCTGCAGAAACTTAACAAAAAAACTTAAATGGAATCTCAAATAAAAAACTCCAATGAAAAAAAACACAGAGGATAAAAAGCAAGTCAGACCCATGATACAATGACAAAATGTTGCCACTCCCAATTTCTAATATTATGAATTTGTAATTGTATTTCTAATTAATTCAGCAATAAAATGATAATAAAATAAAACAAAAACAAAATAAAATAAAACAAAATAAAATATACAATCTATTTGGAGCATATGCCAATGTCAAATCATAAATTAGTCATAAAAACTCGTCAATTCTATAATATGTCTTATCAATTAAAAAATGTTTAAGCTTGGTTTTAAATAGATTCAGATTTTCTATGTCACGGATATTTTTTGGGATTTTATTATAAATTAGTGGGCACATACAGCATATACTTTTATGAAAAAGCGCCGTCGTAGAACGCGGACAAGAGAGCTTGAGGCCGTTTCGTTTATTATTTTGAGTAGTAAATAAGTGCAAGTTACTTTTAGCGAATACAGCCACTTCTAGAATGTACAATGATGTATATGTAAGGAGTTTTAGCCTTTTGAAGTGAGGCCTACAGCTTTCAGTGGTTTTTATATTGCATATAGCACGAATACATTTTTTCTGTGCTTTAAAAACAGATTCTTTTGAACAGATTTCTTTTTCTTTTTACAAAAGAATTATCATGGGCGCTGAGCACTGATTTGTCTAAAAATAAGTGTCATCCTTAAAATCTTCATTCATATGTACATTAAGATTTAATCTTTTAGTCAGTCAATGTTGAAATGAACCTTTTTTAATTAATTTAATTTATCAATCTTTGGAACATTAATTGTACAAATAGTACAAATCTTTTCATTGATTCTTTTTTTTAGGTTGATTGAGTTCATTATGGTGTTTAATTTCTGCCAATTTTTGTTTTTAAAAGGGAAATTTTTGGTAATAAACTAATAACAATAATTCCTCATAATATTCTATTTTTTGGTGGTTCATTTAAGGTTGAAAGTGGTTGGTTTTATTTCTATTTTATTTTTATACATAATGGGTAGATTGTATTATAAATGTAAAAAAAAAAGTTATAAAAGTTTTTAAGATCATAAAACATGACATGATAAAACTTTTTTATAAGAAGAAGAAGAAAGCAATAAGTGAGGGAATACATACCTAATTTATAAAATGTGTATATTTAGTACCCATTGATATAATGTTAGTACCTATTTAACTTTTCTTTTTTTAAATACCTATATACACTAATTATATTGCAACAAACTATAAAATGTTGTTTTACTTTTATAATAACTACCTTTGGATTGATTTCTGTATTTAAATCAGCTGATATTTAGGATTTTCAGTGAGAGTTCACATTAAAATTCCACTAGGGAATACAGTGGGGCAATGTCTTCAATAAAAGTCCTAAATTCCAATAGAACAACCTTGTCTTTGTTTTATGGGATTTAATCCAATATTTGGTGCAATACAGTATATTTTATTGTAAAAAAATTGTTTTTCATTATTATTATAAGTAAATTTTATTCATTTATAATTTTAGAAAATAAATATTTCCCAAATTGTATTTTAATTACATTTAGTTAACAATTTGAATTTTGTATGAAACCACTAAAGCATTACCATTTCTAAGACACTAGATAAAAAGCTGTTAGTCTTGATGCAAAAATATAATACATGTTACATTACACTTGATCCCTATCGCTGGTTAAATATAAAAAATATGCTAAGAATCTTTAATTTAATTATTATTACATAATTTTTTGTGAGTAATTTTCATGCTTCATTTTCAAATTTCACGCACAACATTTCCAGCTATCTACGTACGATCTGCACGTGGTGCGCAACTAATACTATTCCATCGTCATCTGTACCGTATACAAGCGAAGTCCTCAAAAACTGGTACCGCCACATGGTACTGTGTGATGTATGCAAAGAGCCAGTGCCTCTCGTCCATAGTTACAAACAACCAAGAACAAATAGTTCAAATGAAGAACACTCACAACCATCAACGGCCATCAATTGTTAATACGCAGTCTGGAATTATGTACCAATTTCCAAAAAAAAAGAAAAGAAATGTTTTGTCAAAAAAATAAAAATAGCAACACTCAATCATAATAATATGTCTTGATAGTTTGTATCACCTTATTTTTATTGATTCACTTTTTAGGACGGTCCTAGACCTACAATAACAATAAGATTACAATAAGATTGAATCCAATACTTTCGTGTTCAGTCAGTGATGTACACCGTAGTAGTTAGTTCTCAAATAATTGAATTTTTTTTCACATCATCTTTGTTTGCCTGTGGAAACATCTCTTTGTATTTAGACAACAATGTTTAGTAAGCGGATTTTTTTATCGCAGTCATGATAGGTATTCTTTGCTCTTGACATTCCACAGAGACGGCAATACTCGACGACTAAATAACTTTTGGACTATCTTTTTCCACCATTTTGGCGTGCGCGCTCGTACAAACTAAAAAATATCTCTCAATACTGACCCTACACGATACAATGAAAAAATACGGTGCATTAAAAATTAAACTCGCTAAACTTTCGTTCAATCATTGTGCAATCTTCAATATTAACCCTATACGGGAATAACATTGCACAATTCGTAATATTGCGCAATATAATTTGGGGCTGCCTAGTACTGAACAAACATTTTGGGATACAGTTATCCCCCTAATCTCTTAGTCTACTTATGTTGTATTAAATAAAATAATAAAGGGCTGCCGAGTGAACAATGTGCGCTGGTTTCTTCTCGCACGCTTAACTGCTCGGTGCTGTGGATATTGGTGGCCAGTGGCCACCTACAAGATTCACTTCTCTACTCCTTGCATTCTTTGATGTACTGATTTTCCTTGGTTACTGACTGTCGCGACGCACCGATTTTGTAAGACTTTGATGGTTTTCGACCGTTTCTAAGCGCGGTGGAGTCGGCGGACAACTCTGCTCATAATTCTGTACAACTTTTTTTTTTTGGAAAAAAATCTTGACTGTTTTATTCCATACATTTTGATCTAGTCGGTTCTGTTTTATTTTTTTCTATAGTTTATATTGCAGTAGTTAATGCCGAAAGATCAAAAAGATCTTCAAATATTTTACCTTTATGATCAATTTAAATTGAACAAAATATTTTTGAAACAGGACTCATTGGTGCTTTTAGTAACTAGTTGTAGATCGATCTTTTTGCGTATAACTTGGCCATTTGGGTATTTTAAACTATTTGCACATATTTTTCGTGTTTAGTGATGATACCTATGTAACCTACTGTTATTATAATTGTTTTTAGGTAAATAAAATTATGCTATTTGAAAATACTGTTTTCTTTGTTTTCTTGTGCATGACGCAATTAAAAATTAAAAATATTATAGTACACAATATGGTAAAACAAGAAATATATGTGGGAGTCCAAGCAAAAAGGTACCAGTTCTCGGCATTTATTTTCGAGATATACGAGGTTTTGTAAAGTTGGGTAAAAAATTGCGTCCGCGATTTTAATTGATTTTTAATAAATGCTCAATTTTCTGCAATTTCATGTAGGTATCTTAGTCTACAATAATGTTTAAAAATCTATGTAAGTAGAAGAAGTGAAGAAGTGTGTTTTTTGTTTTCACTCAAACCTAATGCTTTTTCTCAAATCAAACTTTTCAGAATTCAAACTTCAAATGTCTGATAAAAAACAATTGTGCTAGTTTTTGAATATTTTTTCAATCCGTAAGGATCAATTCACTATTCTATTCTAGACAACTAATATAGTATTAACTTAATACCCCACTGGCCACTACTGGTATCTTTTTGCTTTGATGCCTACATATTTCAAAGTTTCACCAATCACCTAATAACTTTCAAAGTGTCACCTAACCATCACTTAATAACTGAGTGATTTAAATAAAAAAGAGTTTTAAAATGTTTCGTACGTAACTAACTGATTTACTATGAAAATAATTACAGTTGCCGCTTTCTTACACAAAACCTTAAAAAAACGCGGTGGACTGTCGTATATACAGACTTGGTGGTTAATGATGATAGTGTTCTCTTTGTTTATGGATGATTGTTGACATTATCTATGTTGTCTTTTGATTATGGCTTTGTAAGAAAACCTAGATACGGAATAAATGTAATGAATAAGTAGATAGTTTCAGAAACACATGCGTGCCTCATACCATCTAAGAAAAAAGAGGGTTTCGGCATGCTGCTGTTCCGACGTTATAAATACGCATTCCGGAACTTCACCAGACGTGGCATCAGGTGGACCTGTTCCAGTCACCACAAGAAAGGGTGCAAAGCGTATGTCAACACAGCAGACAATAAAGAGCCATTGTGCGTTTACGATTTTTATAGTCAACACAATCATCCACCCCCCAAAGTGAGCTTACGTGACAGCCTTGAGTACGTGTTAATTAAATGATTCTGAACAATGCGTTGATGAATCAAGTAGTTTGTGTTGACACAGAGCCTGTAAAGTTGTTATAATAAAACGTTTACTTAACGTAGTTATTGTTAACAAAACTTTATCGTGTTGATCATAATTATTAAGTGTTTGCTCTTAATACTCTTACAGTGTAAAGACTAAAAAGCTGTCTGTTTTGTTATTGAAATTAGATACTATTAATAGTACTCTACAAACTATATTCTATTAATAAGACGAGCATCTATCATAACTTTTGTCATAAAGCTATGAAACCAAACAAGAGAAATTGATTCCCAAAAAAATTGTAAAATAAAATAAAATTTCATCTACTTTTTGTTTTTATTATCGTAGAACTTAAGTGATTTTAATTTACAGTCATATATCACGTTACACAGTCAGTATACAATATGCGGACTTTCTTCCACAGAAATTAACTTTATATTGTCAAAAAAGGGGAAAAAATTATTAGTTTACCAACGATATACCTTCGCTAAGAACTGCAGGAGTAAGAGTAGGATATCTTGGGCTTGCTCTTCAAGGTGTTCCCGACAATGTAACGCCCAGGTGGCTCTGAGGAGAAACGGTGTCCTCGAAGTGATCAATGATGAGCATAGCCATCCACCGCCTGTGTTCTACGTGAACGAGGAAGGCGATTACGTCAGAGTTTCTGACAGGAGACTGAGAAAATTGACAGTAGTTTTAGACGAAAACATGCTAAAAGCCGATGATCATTTGACTATCGATGAACGTGTTACGATTGTAAATGAAGAGACTAAACGCCGAATATAGTGTAGGTATTGCCTATTCTGTGATTAGGAGTTAGGATGGTATCGGTGTTGCAGCTAGTAATTTAATTACTGTAAGTATAATAATTATCATCAAATAAAGCTTATTAAGACGGACCCTTTTAGTGCTGTTATATCTGCTATGTCGCATAATACATATCTAATGTAGTATTAATTTTATTAACTATACTTCGACAGAAAAAAGTTCTGCTCTAAGTGTTTGTCACACTTTAACAGAATTTTTTCTTTGGCCAATCTCTAAGGTAAATTATTTTAATTAGACATTTATTATTTTTTACTTAATGGCGAATGTCATGTTACACGAGATTTTACAATGACTGAACGAAACAAACTGTGTGATAAGTGGACTGGTCGTCAATGTAAAGTGTTTCTACAAGCTATTTTCATGGTCCAAAAACCTATATTTGAATGTTCAATGTTCATTTCTTTTATTCTGCTAAAGCAGCGCCGTGTTAGTAATCTATTTATGACCATTAAACAGCTGTAATTTTCACAGTTTATTAAACAATTTTCTAGGAACAATAGTGGAATCATCACGTGGTGAGCCTATGCTATTTTATCAGGAATACACTTATAATAAAGGATATTACTCTGCTAAGGAGGACCATGTGAAATGGTACTGCTCATCCCGGAATTCTAGGAAATGCAAGGCGAGAATCGTCACCGACACGAAAAACAAAATTATCACGGTTATGGGTGAACACAGTCACGATTCCAAGTACGTGAAGCCGAGCAACTTTAAAATTGGACCCTATAATTTTTTTAAATAAAATAGTTGTTAACTATTGATTTTCAATATAAAACTCATGGATTGACTTCCTCATGTGGTCCTATCCGGACACACAGCAAATAATCACTACGTTTTAAGAGTCGGCATTTTCATACTAATCGCTGAACCGATCTATGAAGGCATTTTGTGCCACCTTACCAATGCAATGTATGACGCGGTCATGGGAATTTGGTTAAATTTTCCAAAGTTAGTAAAGAAGTTCGCGCATAAATCCATAGTAACTTTTGTTTCAAGAGTTATTCTTCTGAGGTTTCAAGGGAGTGTCGCTAGGCTGCCCGGTCATTTCATGAGGTATGCATGTGAAAGTTCTATGACAAATTGTCAATTAGGCGTTTGACGAATACGTCATGTCACTCTCATGAAGGCGGATATAATTGAAGAAGTAGATGAAGAGATTTTTATTATTATGCCCTCAGAAGAATAACTTGAGATTATGCCATAACAAAAAAAAAAGAAACATTGTCATTGGCAAATTATATTTATAGACGCCATTATTAAAGAAGAAGAAGAGTAATACGTATTCATGAAAAAATAACTTTGTACATATAATGCTACGGAAAACTATTGTGTATCTATAGAAACTGTGACACTTTGTCATTAAAAGTCAAATAGTATATTTCATTACAAGTGCGGAAAGCCTGTCATTGTAAAGAGTTCCGACATATGTCTACCCGAGCCGAGGCGCAGCCGAAGGTGAGGGTTGACAGTCGGAACTCTTTGCAATGACGGTTCCGCACGTGTACTGAACAACTATTTTTAATACAGTTGCGAAAAAATTAAGCAATTTAATAAAATATCAAAAACACAATAAACTCAACTAAGTTCCAACTGTGATCAAGAGATGGCGCTAGTCGTATTAGTAATGCGAAACCTACGTTTCGCAATGCAAAAAGTGTGTCAAAGTCGTGTCGCCATTTTTGACAGTTGGCAAAGATAACGCACGAGTTCGGGAAAGGTAAACAAAAAGCTCGAGTATGTAATAGCCCACATCCCGAACGCTAAACGTCCCTGCAATACGCCACTTTTTGAGCAACTGTATTAAAAAGTATTTTATTTCAAAACCTTTTTTTAAAAGCAGCTTTTATTTAAATGCGCTATAATGAATAAACCATACAAACTAAATGTGTATACTGTATACATAATTTTAGCTCAATTGGTTGAAGATATCTGCTTCAAAATTGAGTTGCAAGATTCCACCCGAACAAAAATAGTTATACATAGCAAGTTACTTAAAATAAAAGCTTTTAAAAATCGTGTAGATTTTAATCAATGTATGACTGTAGCTATATAACCGCTGTTAGCATAGGAAATTAGGGTACTTAAAGAGTTTAAACGAAATGCTAGAACAATTAGCTCGAGTGTTTTTAATAAAGTTAGTATTCATAAAATAATTAAAAAGTATACCTAGCTCTTTCACCCCCGTCAATGCTGGGATTTAAATATTCAAGGATAAATATATTGCTTACTGAGTGTATTCCCTCAGGAACTATATCGGGATGTAAAGACCCTATTGTAGCTTACAGTAGATATAACAAATTAAACAAAAATAGTACGTACTTTATAGTATACCATACTGTGCATTTTAGTCAATTTTAATAACACTATAATAATACATTTTTAAGAGAAAAAATAGTTAAAACTTCTCCATATTTTTGTTTACGGCAAAATATTATTTCTTGAATCCTATCGTTTACATCCAATCCTATCGTAACCAGAATCACATTTAGCACCATACACTCCAAAAACTCTTAAGTGATTACAAGTCAAATAAAATCTATAAGTGTGAAATAGTAAACTGGATTTTTTGTATTATTCCAATAATGTTAGTGCCTTAATCCTTATCTGGGACTACTTTCTCAAACGTTAATAAAGCACAAGGAGAGTATTCACTATTCTATTCTCGTCCTAATGTCTAATAAAAATATACTGTAAATTTTTGACGTAATTATCTATAGAAAAAAAATCATGTTAATTAAGCGTTCAAGACGTTACCGACGCGCTGGAGGAACATTTATTCAATGTCCAAAACTGCCGTGTTTATTTATTTATTTATTTATTTGGGAAACATGTTATAGTATCTAAATCTATAATGCCGTTTATTACCTTTTTTTAAGTAACGCGTGAAAAAATATTTTATAACAATCATAAAACGAATTGGATATTTGAATTGAAGTTGATCATGTACTTTCGAATGATTTGCTTGTCATATTGTAACATAATTTCTTGATATAAAACGTTTTTTCGTTTTAGTTAATCATCATTGTTTCTAAAATTTTATGAATCATCGAATAAAATTCCAACTATTCAAGATATCGAAAAATCGCAAATACTACAAATCGATAGATTTTCTTTCTTATTAATGTATCATTCGAAGGTAAAAACGACCAGACGTCGGAAACGGCTTTTTCGTTATCCCACGGCAGAAAAGCACAATACAAAGGCCTTTGAATTGTCGCTGACAAACTGACAAATAAAATCTTTAGGTCATTAAAACCTAACTCGTTAAAAATTACTTCTTGCTAAACTGATCCTTTATGATCATTCATGAAACTATATTGTTTATCCTCAAAACTAATTTACCGTGTCTTTTCAGGCCCAGTACTAATAAAAGCATCGAAAAAAGGCACATACATGCTTCTACATGCCGGACATACCTACACCAGACGAACCAAATCAAAGAAGGGCACAGTATGGAAATGCACTGCGGACAAATCGGACGATTGCAAGGTCACATTGACGACTGATGACAATTTGAACGTTGTGTTCAAAGTTAATGAACATACTCATAAAGAAACGCACGGAAGGGTTAAACCGAAGCATGTTTATTTCACAACTGTACAATAGTTTTATCATTTTGAATGTTTTAAATGTTTTAAATGTTTGTATATCGTTGTTGGTGATTCTGATCATTGGCATTCGAGGTACAATGATTTTATATTGAATAAATTACGAAATATTTACGACTCTATTGATGCTAGGATTCAGATGTTTAATCTTTATACATTAATGATTATGGTGTGAATGCCCTCTATTAATGAGAAGGAACAAAGTGTTAGATAGTTTTATAGACTAAAGTAGAATATACGTAATACAGTATAACTACACTAAAATACAGTATAAATAAATATAACTAAAATGAGAGCGAAATTGTTGTGAAAACATTCTCAAAATGAGATCTAAATTCTAAAACTCTCGTCGAATTTTAAGTGAAATCTGATACGATTTCAAATTTTCCCAAATCGAAAATCGCTTTCATTATCTCCATAAAAACTGTATTGATATACTAAAAGTGCCGTGCACGTTTCGTTTGTTTTTCGTTGCCAATCAATGTAATAACTATTAACTGTCTACCTCGATTTTATGAGTCATTTATTGCACTAATTATAAAGTTTACTTTTTTAGTTGTCATATTCGTACTTATTAGTTATGTGTTAAGACGAAAATATAGTTGTGCTCAGATATTATAGTTTATAGTTGTATTTTTTATTGGTTAACTTCTAATTTAAGTAGTATTTAAGTAGTATCCATAGTTAGGATTTTAATAATAATGGGCGCGATGACAAGGTATAAAATCAAAATTCTATTTAGTCCGTCCGGTCAGCTAAATAGAAAATAATAGACACGTATTTTTTATTATTGAAAAAATACTTAATAAAACGCAAACGTTTAGGAATGGGAGGTTGCGACGAGTCATAACTAAGTATAAAGGGTACCTAGGTGTGACATCACATGGAATTTCAACTCAATGTATCGCCGTTATTTTCTTAATATTATGTAAAAAAGGAAAAATACATGTCCAATATTTTTTATTAATCTACAAGACGAACTAAAAATGAAAATTACGTGATACGTCATCATGCCCAAAAATAAAAGGTTTATTTCATAACCATTATTATACGTAAAAGTAAGTATATAGTTTATAACATGCTGTTTTAAATATTATGATATTAATTTCTTTTTTTAAGTTTTGTGTTGAACTGTCTTGCTATAATAATTATAACTTAGCTTCTAAAATTTATAATTTTATAAAGTTAAACATAGATGTAGAATATTTTATGATTTATTTTTGTTTTATTGCAATAAAATATACCTTTTTTGCAATAAAATATTGGTTTAATTTTTTCCGCTTTATGATAAGTACTCTATTATAGAAGATTCATGACAGGAATACTTCTAATGTTTCTATATCGTGAAATTACGTGTAAATACTGTCGAATCTTGAAAACAAAATATCAGTTGTTTTTAGAGTAGGTAAGGTTTAAATTGGTTAACTAGTAAAGCTTATAACTAATGTAACTTTTGCTGTATTGCGTGTAGGTACCTAATAAGAAAACAACAGTCGTGGTCAGTAGCAAAGTGGTTTTATTACAGTGACCGTGGTGACGGCGGTGGATGGTGCAACACTACTCATGCTGAACGGGTATGTCTTCTCCAATCCCTCCCCTATACCCGGAGGGGAGAGGTGGTACTGCTGTGGTAGGGTCGGCTGGAAGTGCAACGTTTGCTTGCACGTCAACGACGATTACGAACTCGTGTGTATATCCCATGAGCACACCCACAAACCGCCGGCTTACCAAAAAAACGCTGACGGTCTGTATATAATTACCGCCCAATAAGTTTTGATTCTAAAGCCCTTATGACCGTTCAAGTATTACGTCAGCGCCAAAGGGTGGGGGCGCTAAGGAGGGGAGGGGGGTCTTTGCGATGTATATTTTTGTTTTATTGATATAGGCGATACGAGCTACGAGGGTCTTTGTTGATACGGGATACGGGAGGTCAGAATGGTGATTACGTCAGCATTTTGTTTCTTTTTCCGAATTCATGAATCAATAAAGAAACCAGAAGAAACCAAAAAAATACATGTACTTACCTACCAATGTTAACGTAAGTATTGAGAGAGCTTTGCTTACTTTTGCCGACGAAGAGGAGTGGGGGGTTAGGTAATAATTACAAAAAATATGTTTGTGCAATAGATACAGTCTCGAGTCGTATTTCGACTTTACGGACAGTGTATACAGGACACATTTCAAAAGATGTTTAGATGTAAATTGTAAGGTTAATATCAACAACTCTCTTCACAATGGACCATGATGGCCCATCAAATGATTGTCCATGATGGCCGCCACGATCGGGGAACTTGATAAGACGTCTATCGTTGTTCATTGGTAGATGATAATCAATCAAAAGGCTGGTATATTGTATTAATGGCATTATTTAAGAAAATAAAAACTGATTTTTATAGAGAAGTCTACACTGTACCCGAGACAACTATACGTACTGAGTAATCGCCCATTGTGTGGACGCACACGCCATCTTGGGCCATCATTCCTTTGATGTACCTACCGATTGATCACCACTACCGGCCACTCATAGGCAATCATGCCCTCCACACAATTGTGCATGGCTATAGTGGCCCATCATGGGCCATTGTGAAGAGGAGCTATAAAATGACACAAACATAATATGCTGTTAGGACCGACGTCCGTATTCATAATAATCGCTGCCGAAGAGTCGGTAACCTCCCAAGGTGTTGTCTGTCTCGCTTATTGAAAAAGACAACGACTTCAGAGCTTACACAGTTTTAGTAGTATTTATTAATACGGACCTAATGTTTTATGTCTATTGTATAAGGTTATCTATAAGGTTTTATATACCTACATGTTTTCAGAGAGTTTATGCCTATCAGGTACAAATTATATAGGTTTAATATTAACATGTATTTAATAATATTGTGACGTGTTTTAAATGAAATTTTAATAATTAGATTAATAAATTTAGGAAAATAAGGTGTTTTATTACAGACTTTCAAATTTAGTTTTTTTACAGCGTAGCTTTATACATGTAGATTTAGTGCGCTATAAAGTTATTATTAATCAGAAATCTTGATTTGAAATTATTACGTATATAGAATAAATACTTATATAAATGTAGTTTGTATATCTTTAATGTAGCCACGATCTTAATTTGCCAACGTTTTGTGGGTTGTTATCGGTTGTTTTTTTTTTTTTTCAGTTACTCTTGTTACTTTATCGACTGGTAAAACGGTGCTCATAGTTAACGGGCATACGTTTAACCGAGAATTGTTTTTCAAAGGTGGCACTAAATGGTTGTGCAATCATCAGAACAAATGTGGTGTGTACGTGAATGTCAACGATAGACTCGAACTCACGTCGGTTGCCAATGCGCACAATCATGAACCCATATTGTGCCATGCCTTCCAAAATCGAATTATGTAGTATACGATATAGTAGGTTCAGGCCTTTACACTGCAGTGAAAGTAGCGTCACCCACTGAATTATGAAAAACTGTGCAAATACAATTTCTGATGATAATTCTGCACCATGGACGAAACGGTCACCTTTGGCAGTTTTCAAACAATTTTATTATGTTGCAATACTGCAGAACTTTATTTATTATTGTTTTTTGGACTCTTTGCTCGTAGTATGGTTCAGTTTTCGGTCAACCATACTATGGAAAATATTATTTCCAGTTGACCGGACAACTGAACCGTACCACGGGCAAAGAGCGGTTTTTTGTTTGTAGTAGCGTTGTTTGTCTCTTTTAAAGTCTTGTAAAAGCCTTATACAAGCTATAGAGCGCACACTTCGTCCGTTTCCCGTCCTGCAAGCAAATGTTGCATGCTTTAAATATTTATCTTTTTCTGTGGGCCATAGACACAGAAGTTTATGCGAAAATATCAATAGTGTTAGCGATTACTTTAGAGGACAACACAGTTGATTTTATCGCGATTTGTTGCCTTCTAAAACAGAACGCTACAGGATCATTGGTAAAGCTAGAAGAGGAACACGCGGGTAATGGAAGTGAAAGAGGCCCCTTAAACCTACACCTTGGGGGTCCAAGTACCGGGCACTGATCGAATTCCTCGCCCCGAGAATATGCCTTAAGACGTTTCGTTATATTCAAAATATTCAGATTTGTTTAGTAGAGTTTAAGGATAGTATGAATAAAAACACACTTTTCATACTATTGCTTACTGTTCGTACTCGTCAGATGCACTCTATAGCTTGCTTAACATATTATTAAATGCTAAAGAAATATATGTTTTTTTCGTATATATTCTTGATTAATCTGTAATACCTATATAGTGCCTGCTTATAGTGCCATAAGTGTATTGTTTATTGATTTTTATTTTTGTTGATCTCATCTTGAATGTTACACTCTGTTTAAGTTGGTTTTATAAAGATATTTTTTTTATTATATTTTGGAATTTTTGTAACGTTTTGTTCTTTTAGCCGTAGCATAATAAGTTTTAACTTTTAATAAAACATGGAGAGTGGAGCTTGGAAGAGACTTGGGTGTTTGCTTGCGGCATGTCACAAATAGTGAAGTGACGCTTATTGGTTGGCAAAGTTTCAATTTTAATTTTATTTTTTGACATCCTATCGTCCTATCAATCCTATTTCTTGCGAAATTCTACACAGGTTCAATGTCACTGTATTTGGTAATATAGCCATGTCAATGGCGTATTTCCTACTTTGCATTCATTCTATTCTATCTATTCATTCTTTTCATTATATCTGCTGGTTCGAGTTCGTGATCGGTAATACATACATTTTTGTTTGTCAACAGATGAGCTTACAGAAACAGAAGAAACCGAGGATAACGATCAGGACGAAGCTACGTTTGTGAAAACGAGAAAGGGCAGTATTCTACTGGAATATAAAGGGCACAGATATCGAAAGGGCTATAAATCAAAGCACGGCGTGCGTTGGATGTGTACAACCAGTAAACGCTGCACGGCGTTCGTCTTATTGAATGACGATGACGAGATAGAAATGGCGAATGAACGTCATGTCCACCCGCCGCGGAAGTCCAAACTGGACGATATCGATACAGCGATCGATAATAACGGTAAAGTGTCTATTAACCTAATATCTAGCAGCCTCCTTAGCCAAATTGCATAATTACTAATTTCATAAAAACTAAGCAATGCAGTCGTTATTTCACGTTGTCATGCTTACTGGACTTTTGATTGGACGATTTTGCGTGACCATCGCGTGATGACGATTCGCGTTCCCTAGTTTTCTTTGCGTTAACGGTTTCAGATTGTCAACTTGGCTAAGGGAGCAGGTGGTGATTCCTTATTAAACTTTTATCATCCGATTCGCTGAAGTTCTAAATGTTCTAACTGTTCTCCTACGGCTGCTGCACCCACGCGTATTTTAACGGAACTCTACAAAATATTTTATGTCACTCAGGTATCGGAAAAAGAATTTTTGGAATCTGTTTAGCAGCTAATGTTCTTGTATAGATTGTTCTCTAGTTACAGTTTTTGTTGTACGTATAGATCTATAGGTACATATACATAATATGAGTCTTTATCTATCAATCTATTCGATTTAGAAGTGATAGTGGGTGAGGTACGTTTCTCTTAAAGTTGGCGGTCGTTAGGGTTAACAACTTTAAACATGGTGTGGAAAGAAGAACTGGTGAAGATACCGGGGCCCAGCTGAATGAGAGATGTTTTGGGGAGACCTTTGCCAATACTGAGTGTAAGATTGAACAAGGGATTTATTCAAATCCTCGAAAAAACAAAACGAAAAATGACAGAGGAAACCTCAAAACGTAGATTTATGCGGGTCAATGACCTGTACATTTATCAACGCACCCGCGGTAATACAAAAAAAGACTGAATTGTCTTTGAGGTATGATCCGAAAGCGCGTCGGCAACTTAAATGTCGTAATAATAATTTTTCCTGTGTCAAAAGATATTTTTTTTATATTCTAAACGAGAATTGGATCCTGTTTCAATAAGTGCCTCGTTAAACCTCACACCCTGTACAGAGCATATAGGCTGAACCGGATGATATAAGTTGTTTTAGCAAACACCACCTTTGGGGGTCATTCAAGTATTACGTAAGCAGAATTTTAGTAATTATTGACACTTCCTTACTACCCCCCGCGTCAGCAAAAGTAAGCAAACTCTAACATCCCCCTCCTATGCTTACGTAAATCTTTTTTTATATATTAAAGTTTCTTTGTTTTTATTCATAAGCAGGAATTACCAAATATAAATATAAGGAATGTATAAGCTATAGATGCACGTTTAGTACTTACTCAAGCAACTCTCCTTCCTCCTCACCGTCCTCCATGCTATCCAAAATAAGCAAAGCAAAAACCTCTCGCGCTTCTTTGATGCTTACTTAATACTTGAATGGCCACTTCGAAAACTGTGCCCTTTTACCGCCACCAAACTAACGTTCCTGTCAACACCAACAGATGCGGCCGTCTACATCACATCCAGGAAGGGCAAGAACCTGTTGCTGTTCCGTCAGTTCACGTACCGTAAGCAGTACGAGACTGCGAACCGGTCCCGATGGGTGTGCTCCACGCTGAAGAACTGCCACGCCTGTGTGTTCACCGACAAAACGAACTGCATAGTGTTCAGCGGCGGCGACACGCACTGCCACGACCCACCCAAGTACTACCGCCAACCCGACCACGTGCTCGAGGCGCTGCGGCAGCCTTTGATCTTTGAGGCCGATTAGGGTTTTCCGAACGCAACTCTTAAGTTTACTGCTCACTGTGAGAACAGCAAACCACAAGTGGCAGTGGGCGGGGCACATTGCTCGAAGATCTGATGACCGATGCAGCGAGGAAGTTCTTGAGTTGCGACCACGAACCGGAAGAGGGTAGACCGGTGCGGGTAGGCCCACTACAAGGTGGACCGATGACTTGGTGAATGTGGTGGTCGCGGGACGCCTATGTCCAGCAGTGGACGCTTTCCGCATTATAATGATTGATTTGACCCCTCAGTAAGCGACCACGGATTAGTGATAGAATAGAGCGTACATAGCACCCTTCCCCCACCACCATTTATCTCTTAGTAGGGTTACATTTACCTCTTTATAACATCACTATAAAATTATTATAGATGGGCCATCAACCCAGTGCTTGGGTTTAAACCCGATAGAAACTAGTCTTTTATGGTATTTTGGTATTATGTCCACGACTATATAAACATAATTGTATGTCTGTGGTATATGTAATGTTATGAAAACTTTTAAAAGTATATTTTAATTAAAACGTATAAAAAATGTATATGTTGTTTATATTAGGTATGATGTGATCAACGTTTTGATTGGTATGCTTTTATTTTAATTTCTTTATTTCTAATTTCCTTCTAATATCTACTTTTAATCATTCAAGAATGAAACAAAAAAACCGACAAAGTGCGTGAGGGCCATATAGGTACAAGGTACAGTGAAGGGTTCCCAAGTGAGGTCTTTTTTTAGAAAGTAGTTCATATTTTAAAAACTACTCTCATCTATCATTTAAACATTTTCTTTGATAGTGTTCTTAAAATGGACCACCTGAAATTTTTTTTGTAGGAATTATCATTCATACCTCAGTTGAAAAGTAGGTATCGTTCGAACCTATTTCTTCTAAATGTTTATTAGGTTCTACCAAAGCGACATACCCCGCGAAGATGACCTTGGTAAAAACGTACTAGTTGGTACCTACGCAGGCGCACCAGCGAGGGTTTCGGGATTCCCGCGTGAACTTTTTTTGGACGCTATAGCTCACAGCATCCGCTAAATAGATATATTTCCATGTGGTCTTTTTTAAAGTAGGTCCGTTTGTCGTCGTGTAACAACTCAACGACTTGCTACACTGATTGAGGTCATATTCACACAATCTTTTTTGTCGAGACTCGAGACTATTATCTGCGCTATGCTAAGAGTTCCGACGGAATTTTTAAATCATTGCGGGTAAAACAACGGTGCAAAGCTATTCAACCTTTTTTATCGTTATGCTACTGCTCCACTTGCGTTAACGTTAACGTTGATGTTAATGTCTAACGTTAACGTTGATGGTAATGTTAATAAGTTAACCCGTTAAAATGTTGGCCACATCTACGTAATGCCTAAATTAGCGCACTAATTTACGCGATAACACGCAGATGGAGCAGTAGCATTAGTCGACTTTGAAAAAGGAATGTTAGTCGCAAAAAAAATAGACTGGCAAAACTTATAACCCTTCGAATTGTTTTAGCGGTATCCCTGTTATCCAAAAGAGGGCGCGCAATGTTGATGTTCCAGAATTATACGTACTCCAGATATCCATATCGAATGAGGAACGGTTGGAGGTGGTATTGCTCACGGGTCAGGAATTGCCCGGCTAACATAATAGTTAGCGATGACAACATCGTCATTGCTTCAAGAGGTGTCCATAGACACAAACCAGTGTACGAGAGTTAATTATTTTTGAAAAATTAGAAAAAAAAATTTAAACATTTAAACGTTTCCGTTTTAATAAATTGGAACTTTTGTGATATTTTATACCGAAATATTAAATTTAAGTACAACAAAAGTTATAATGTAACTATAACCTCGCAATGGGAGCGATTAAGTAAAACCAAAAAAATCCTTGGAAACTTACCGCCGCACAAGCCGACTCTGAGTGCGGCCGTTTGTCCTGAATTGATTTCATTGTATTTCGTCGTTAAAATTTCGACTTTGCAAACTGTAGGTAGTTTAAATTATACGTACATTTATTAAAATGTTTGTAATTTAATACAAAAACTCCTGCAGGCATTAAATGCATAAGTATTTGCTTAACGGTTTCGTTATAAAAGAAGTGAGATTTAACTGAATACCAAGTCTTTTCAAAGTTCCTTAATTTGTTGTTTCTGTAATGTATAATGTTCTTCAGTTGCTTCAAATGATTTCTATGTTCTTTGCTAGTCAATAGCTGATGTTTACACAAACCCACAACCGAAACACAGCGTTTTTATTTTTCTTTCATAGTTAATATCTAATATTATGATATCACTACCAATCTTACGGCGTATGCTTTGTTGGTCGTTATATTGAATAAATAAATCAATAAGTAAACTATAAGTGGCTTAGAATTATTGGGTCATATAATATGAGGTATTATTTTTATGACGTTAGTACGCGGTATGTATGGCCGTGCAATATTTTTTTCTTGTCTCTTGCTTGGTATAATCGTTCGTTTGTGTTCATTACTCTTGTCACTTCAACAGACAAAAGCACTGTTCGGAACCGTACGATAATTATCGTACACATCCGATAAATTTTGCCTGCGTACGATGTACAATAGCACACCGTAGGTAGACATTTACGACACATTAACTAAACTTGTCTAAATAGTATCCTGATAGTTAATTACGATAATTTTTTCCGTGTTTCGGTCCAAATACGATAATTTTACGCCCCTGATACGATAATTTAAAGCTCGCTTCAGGTTGCCAACACTGGACAGTAATTTGTAAAGTTTGTACTTTGTTCTCTGTATTCGTCTGTGGTCACAGCTCAAAAGGAAACCATTGTTTTTCTTCGTTTTTCTATATCTGGAACTTGCACAGTGCACTAGATAGTGTAAATAATTTTGACGCTAACGACGATAAAATATGTGTATGCTAAAATAAGTGTGGGTACATACTCTTCGGTTAGCTGTTAGTGCAAAACTTACTGCCGCACTCAGAGTCGACTTTAATGATTACTTAGTTAAGTATAGATTTTTAAAACAAAACTGCCGCAATCATACAAGTTTAATAAATTAATGTTAATTGGCATTTAACTAATTAAGTTACATCTCATTAAATGCGATTAACATTAATTTACTGAACGTCTCTGATTGCGGCAGTTTTGTTTTAAAAATCTATTCTTAACTAAACAATCATTAAAGTCGACTCTGAGTGCGGCCGTGAGTGCGGCGGTGAAGTCGTTAAGTAGGCACCTATTATTATTCTTGATAGTGACAACAGACTTGAAGTTAATTTAAAAAATAAAATTGAAGGACTAATTATTCTTGACTTACATTTAAGAAAGAATTTAGTGAAATGACTGAAGCGGTAATAGATATGTATGGTTGAATTTTTATTCTGTAAAATTTATATTGTTCTGTACCATACTAAAATTACTTACCTATTAATAAAAAAATGTTTTTCGTAAATTGTTTAATTTTTATTAAATAAACTTATTTCAAACAGACCTAAACAATATACGTAGTTTTTTGGCATTTTTATGTCTTATCATTAAGATTACATTCCTTCTCTATCCAGTTGCCTGGAAAAGTTCATTCTGTAGGTAGTGATTTGTATAGATAATAATTGAGTTATTTGGTTTTTATAGACAAAATTTATGAAGCATTATCATTCATTTGTTCCTTTTTTTTCAGGCATATTCATAAATACAAGAGGGAATTCCAAGTTGTTTATATACCAAAATCATACATTTAGATTTATGTATAAGAAAGCATACGGAAGTCAGCTCTGGTATTGCTGGTATTTCTTCAGTAGATGTTGTCCAGCTAAGCTGAGGATCAACGATGCGGGAAAAGTTACAGAATGTTACGGAAGGCACAATCACGATCCTCCGACCTGTTGGATGACACCCGATGGTAAATCATACAACCTGCCTCCACTCTCCGCACCCACTAACACCGAAAAAAAAGCACAGTAATCTTCTTCTTTATATATAAAAATGAATAATTATATAACATAATTGGTCCGATTGTGATGAAACTTTGACGGGTGGTTCTGCCTGCGTCCGCAAAGGTTCCTGATATAAAGAGATCATGCGGGAATTGCGAAATTCACGCGGGGGAATCTCCGAAACGGTTTGACCAATTTTGACGGGATTTTCACTGCTTATGTTTTTGCGGGAATTCCTATGGGTGAAACCGCGGGGCACAGCTAGTTTCTAATAAATGTGAAATATAAAAAAAATAATATAAAAAAAAATTGTTCACGTGTTTCACTGCCCGTATTGTTTCTTACTTAAAATTGCTTCAAAAGAAAGTTTTAAACTTTACATAAATATTTAAAGTTCAAATCTAAACTTTCTTTCATGGCAACTGGTTTTTGTTAATGTTTTTTTTAACGTTTCACTGAAGTTATGATTAATATGAATAATGCCAAAATTTTATTGCAGTAAGTACTTTTATTTTGTATTGAGATTTTGATTGAGTAGATAATTATTATACTTACATAACTGTGACTAAAGATTTGATTAATTATACCTACTTAATATATAGACTTGTAGTTTATTATACATATATGTTATATATATTATTTACTGTGACAAAGGTATATAATAATTATTTGTGTTGTTTTAAGTGCACTGAAATAGATATTTTATTAGGTGTTTACATAAAAATTGTTACACGAAAGAGAGAATTTCCTTTAAATATTTACGTTTTATTAACTAATTTCTCTCTGCATTTTGTTGTCATGTTTACATATTCCTAATTTTTGTTCCAGTTGGTTTTTGTTTAAGTTATGATTATATTGTAGTATTAGGTGTAGATTAAATGAAGTTCCTCAGAATAATATAACCAAGATTTTATAATACTAATATATTATATATTTAATGTAGGTACCTATTATGCTCTGATTAATACAATTGCACTGTTAGGATGTGGAAAATATATTTAGGTTATATAACTAATACAAAAAACAAATATGTTGGTAGCAAAGCAAATGTGTTCAAACTTGGAGTTGGCTGAGATAGATTTTTTATGCATTTAAAAAATTTACTATAAGGTTTTTCATCTATTAGTACCTATTCTAAATGGTCGCTTGCCCGCCCGCCAATTTTTGGAGTTTTCGCGGGAATCCCGGGATAAAAGTACTCTATATCTATTTCTGTATCCCTGACAACGTGTAGTATGCAAAATTTCATGATATTCCGTTGAGCCGTTGAGGCGTGAAAGTGTAACAGACAGAGTTACTTTCGCATTTATAATATTAGTAGGGATAGGGATAATTTACCCCTTAAAAATCACAAAATACATAAAGAGAAGACAATTAATATTTCACTACAATTTAAATGTCAAGGGTAGCTAAGCTTAGTTTTATTACGAATTTGAATTGCAATAAAAAGCAACATTATGGCTACGGTGCTGGCTCCCCATAACGGCCTAGATTAATGCGCTTATTACACTTTGCAATTTCAGAGCACCAATTTAGGGCTCTAAATCGGATACAATTTAGGGTCCGTGAGTGAAAGAGAGAGAGCGAGTAATCACACTACACTAAATTGTACCCTACATCGAGTACTCTAGGTTACATTTTAATGTAGTGTGATCACTCGCTCTCTCTCTCACTCACCGACCCTAAATTGTATCCGATTTAGAGCCCTAAATTGGTGCTCTGAAGTTGCAAAGTGTCCAATTTAGGGTCGGTGAGTGAGAGAGAGAGCGAGTGACTAAAATGTACCCTACAACGGTTGATTTAGGGTACAATTTAGTGTAGTGTGATTACTCACTCTCTCTCACTCACCGACCCTTAATTGTATACGATTTAGAGCCCTAAATTGGTGTTCTGAAATTGCAAGGTGTGATAAGCGCTTAAGCATCGCCGAAAGACGAGGCTTATCCTGGGACATCCAACGGAATGTTCTGGTTGAGTCGGACGTTAGATTCGCTTTTGAATATTCTATTTGTGTACCTAAGCTTGGCGTGGAATGAAGGGACATCCATGGGGCTTGTCCGTCTACAGTATTTGTTATTAATGAATAAAATATAGAAACTAATGATTGTGCCTTTCAAGAGATATAAACCAAATATAGAATGTAAACATATCTACTATCATTGTTTTATTTGGAACCAGCTGCTCCCCCGCGATTTCACGCGGTGTCAATTTCGAAATTTCCGAAGAAACACGGAATGAAAGCAGGTACCTTATCGCCTATTCTAAGACCTGTAGACTGTAGAGCTGTGACCTGGGTACTGTATTAACTTTTGTTGGTATCACTTTTCGGTTGCAATCAGACATGGCGGAAAAATTAGATTGCACTTAATACTTACAATGTCATTGTATTGCACAAAAAAGGAACAAAAAATCAAAGATATCAGCAAAAATCTACTGAGTACCTACCTCCCCGTCCCCCGCAGTTTCACCCTCGGCAATTTCAGAGTTCCTACCTACCTAAAAAACTACCTACAAAACTTCCTCTGGAATCACTCAATGGGTGAAAACCGCAAGAAAATTCGTTCAGTAGTTATTGAGTTTATCGCGACAGAGACGAGGCGGGGGACTTTCTTTTACGATATATAGGTACATATGTAAGTATAGTACAGTATACAGTTATAGTATATGGCCACTAACAGAATATATGGGTGCAATTCTTCGCGGATTATAATCATAATAATTTGGTAGGTAAATTAAGTTTTTTTCGTTAAGAAAATTGCAATTAGAAAAAAATGATAGTATCATCTCTGTAATGTGGTAGGTATTAGAATTATTTGGTAACTATGTAGCTGATTCCCGCGGTTTCACCCGCGGTGATTTCGGAGTTCCCGCGGGAATTACGGGATAATAATTACCCTATTTCTTTCTCTGTATCCCTGACAATGTGTATGCAAAATTTCATGATGATTCGTTGAGCCGTTGAGGCGTGGAAGCGTACCAAACAAACAAAACCAACAAACAAACAAAATATGTAGTGAGGATTAAACTGCGCTATAAAGTTGCCTCATCGATGTTTAATGAATTGAATCAATGAAGCGATTGTAAGCGCCCTCCAATCTCCCGTCTCGCCGAGTTAAATGAAAGATTCAGTGAAGTCATATGATACTTATTAGGCATAAAACGTATCTAAATGCCTTTTAAATTCCAGTGTGGCTGGCTTGATCTTTGACTCTGGCAAGTCAAGTACAAAGAGCTTGGTAAAATATGTCAACCTATACAATGCTGAACGGACAAACTTATACTATTTTTTTACGTAAAACTCAATGATTTATAAGTGCAAAAAGATGATGCTGTCTTTTGCCAATTTTGTACTTTGCAATCTTATCCTCGGCTATACAGCTTCATCGACCAAATCTCCGAAAAGAAGCATCGTAAAAGACCTTCCGCACTATGAAACAAAGAAACTCGCATTTATCTACCAGAAAATATGACAAACACTGACAAAAACCGATTTAAATGCAGATTACCTGCTTGCAATGCAACATATATGCTACTAGGAATTGTTTCAAATCTTTTCATGACTGGTGAAACTACATTGTAATTTGTAACGTTATTAAGTTATAAATAATATTCGAAATAAGGCATTATTTTTATCTGAAATAACCCCTAAAATTATTAAAAGTTTAGCAGACTGTTATGCTTTGATGGACAAAAGGCACCTACCCTTTTTCCTTCTCTGTACCTCTGACATCGTGTATGCAAAATTATATTATGTTGATCGGTTGAGCCGTTAAGGCGTGAAATCATAACAAACAAACTCATAATCGCATTTATAGTAAGGATTAAAAAACCCGAAACAAATCTACTGGTGCGTTACGCTCGGACCAAAGCATGGATGCGTTTAATGTTACACAAGACAAGACAGCGGCATGATCGCGCTGCCGCGCTGTTGGGCCTTTTGCACATTATAAGAAATTTTCTTGTGTCTTATAAGACATCCAGTCGCTTTGGTAGTTAGGTATATGGAACCGTACATATTATTACAAAAAATGTCAGATAAGACACGCGCATAATAATTTTGTCGGAAGACACAAGAAAATTTCTTATTATGTGCAAAAGGCCTTAGATCCGATAGGTACTGTTGTGGCGCGTTGCGGCACACCTCAACATAAAAGTTGGTTTCCGGATAAAGTTTTTTTTTAATGAACCAATTGTTTATTTCAGAATTCTCAACAGATATATCGTTCTCGGTCAAAGGTCGCCCTATCCTTCACATTGGGACGTACAAATATATCCAGCACACAAAGCGGGGTGAGAAAATATTGTGGCAATGTACAATGCAGAGGAAAATGAAATGCAATGCAAGACTGCACACTATAAACAATGAAATTGTAAAAACTATTGGAGCACACATACATTAATGAAAAATTAAACCGAATTTTACTTTTTTACACTATTGGTTAACTGTTTTGGAAAACTGTTGGAGCGAAACATAACAATTTTTTTTATATCAATGGCCAATTTTATATTTGAATTATCATGGTCTTGGCTTATTAAAAAATCAATAAAAATTATCTACAATACAATTACATTCTTTATTAATAACACCAAGTTACTAGTCATACAGTGGGTACAATATAATAATTAATTTATAGTGACCCGAGAGTAATTAATATTAATAATAAATACTAAAAATTCATTAATTAATAAAAAAATACCTACCACATTGATTTTGTCGTAAGATATTTTACCATTATCACAAGTTTAATCTTTATACTTTATATTAGTATAATGTACCCACTGCCTATAGAGACACCTCGAGACCTGATTAGGCACGCTAATATTGTGTTTGTGCACAGAAAGGTTTTATTCTTTTTACTTAGAGCTTTCATAAAACTTTTAAGAACAGAGTTCTTCATTTCCCGTCACGGCGTCATAGATGCGCCATAGAAGTTGCGCGCTTGTTGGTTAATGGTTTTTGGAACGATTAATATTGTTTGCTTATTGGTTAACTTGGCTTGCTGCTCTCACTGTCAGTGGCGCTCAGAAGGCGCAAACACTACGTGCTCACCAAGTGTTCCACGAAACTTACGCATTTTTTTATTTGTCAAACACATGCATAGATGTTTCAGTTCCCAATTGGTTATACATAGAAACTTCTGTATAGATATGCAGGTATCGACGACTAACGGTTCCGACGATCCACGTGGTCCTCGGACCGCCTGCCCCCCAGTTCCTGTCCGTATTGGCAATTACAGCGAAGGTTTATCCACTGCAGCGCAACAGTTACCTCTGCTGCCTACTGGAAAGGCAGCAAGAGAAGGCTTCATGCAGGTATCGTACAATTTGAGCAAAATAAAAATCATTTTTGTTTCAGGTAAAGTGGTGAAATGTAAAAATGGGGTTTTACTTTTGTACGAAGGTTATACTTTTTGGAAGAGTTCTCGTGGCCAGTATTATGATAGGTGGTACTGTTCGCTGCGATCAAAAGGATGTAAATGCTCCGTGAGATCCAATGGGAAAGAGATCGTGAACGTGAAAGCCAAGCACTGCCACCCGAAACCTAGTATTGTGGTGCGCAAAGGGATACACTACGTTTACCAAAACGACAGTTGGCGCTAAGGGAGACTCTGTCTATTTCTTTTCTTCAAATAAAAAAGGAAATACCATAATTCACTGCAATTCAGGAAATGACGTTCTAGAAGAAATTAGTTTAGTAAATATTATTGACAAATAAAGTTTTAAGTTATAATTTTTATATGTTATAATTTTTAATTTTCATTTATTTATATTTATAAAGTTTTAAGTTATAATTTTTATATGTTATAATTTTTAATTTTCATTTATTTACAGACAAACCTTTCTAATTTCTTTCAACCATCACTCTACTTAAGACTTATAGATGGGCAATCAACCCGATGCTTGAGCTTATAACTGGTTTACGCCCAGGTGTTTACGGGTTTTTATGGGGTTTAAACCCAAGCACCGTGTTTAAACCGGGTTGATTGCCCATGTATCTTATCTTATCTTATCTTAAATAATGGGGTGGGCAAGCAAAGCCTCGGCACTTCGACCCTTGGGATCTTTTGTACCATCCCCATCCTGTGCTCCTCCCTCTACTCCCTGAAAACCTCGGCGGCAAAGGCTAGCGTGCAGTGGAGGGGTAAGAGCCTAACGTCCTCTGGTTCTGGATAGGCCATCCCCAGGAGGTCCATTCGTTTACGAGCCAAGGCATCGCACTCGCACATAAGATGTGCCATTGTTTCCACCTCTTCGCCGCACTTCCTGCAGGATGAGTCGCTTGCGAGTTTCATCTTCGTGAGGTGTTCCTTTGTCCCGAAGTGACCTGTAAGCACACCAGTGATTAGGCGGGCCTGATTGCGACTTAGGAGAAGTATGCTACGTGACAGTTTCTCATCTGTTTTGTCGCCGATAAAGCGTTTAGAATGCCTGAGGCCCGTAGTCGACGACCACTCCTGTGAGTGTCTTTTCCGTTGCCCATGTATACTTAAGAATAATACTAACGCCATCTATAATTTTTGATGGTAATATTTTCCGCAGTAGTTACTGAGTAGTCCAAAGAATATAGATTCTTTACTAATATTTTATAGATTGTTTGTTACTTGCACTTTAACGCTCGACGGATCATCATGAAATTTTGTCTACACGTTGTCAGGGATACAGAGGACATAAGGTACTTTTTATCTGGGATTTCCAGCGGGAACTCCATAATTAACGCGGGTAAAATTGCATTAACTTTTACATACACGTTGTCAGGGGTACAGAAAAGGATATACTTAGAATACTTTTATTCCGGAATGCCCGTGGGAACTCCAAAACTAACGCGTATGAAACCGCGGGGAACAGCTAGTTATAGAGAAGCGACACTCTCCGCCCCCCACCAATTTCATGTCTCCTCATACCCCGCGAAAGTTCCTTGAAAATTCCGAGGAAAGTTGTCACACATGCAGAATCTAATTGAATCTGTTCATTTGTATGGAGTGTCACTGGGCTTGGTTGTACTGACAGTGGGCAGCGATATCCATAATCGCATTAGGTTAGTCTGCAAGGATTATTATTATGGTTTTTTTGAAATAAATAAATAAATAAAATAAATAAATATATTGCCCCTAATTGAGTATGATCATTATTGTTTTCCTCTTGCTCAAATTGTGAAGTTTAAAAAAAAAAAAAAAAAAAAAAAAATACATACCAATATCTTATTTCTATACTATAATATAAAATAGTAGAATCCGAGATAAAAGAGGAGTAACCGAACAGAAAAATCAATTTTTAAAGTGTTCACGCTAAATCCCCGAAACTACCACGCATTTTAATGCTACTAACTACTTATTGCAAGAGTCGAAAATTCACGCGGGTAAAACCGCGTTCCCCAGCTAGTATAATAAAAGGTCAAAGTGAATTAGGGCCCAGGAAATCAAATTCGGATACATAAATTTGCAAATAAAACAAACTGGTTGGATGTTGAGATCCGACCGATCCGATTTATATACTTTTCATGTCCAGATTTATCTCTTGTTTAGTATTGGTAACGCCATCTACAATAATTTAACTAGCGTAATACTGATTTTTGTTTATTAGTACATATTTATTTTATTTGAAAACAAAGTACTTCATTAATATCATTTTTTTTTTATTTTGCAGATGTAAAGCGGATCCCAAGCTCTAAAATTAACTTATGCCACTTAGTTGACGAAATTAGGCGAGAATTTGGTCAATTTTAAGTTTTAACTGTGAACTCATTTACCCTCTTCGTTCCATGGGTAAAAAAATCGGTGTCCAGTTGTCCACTTGTTTAAATTTTTTGTTGTTCATAATTAATTTGTTAATAAACTGGCATTTACTGCCAGTTTTATAGGGTTCCGGTTTTATATGTTCCGTTATTACTAAAAGCACTGGCCCACTGCTCGTACTGAGAAATTCGTTCCGTTATAGCCGACAGTACACTGCCGCAGTATCCTAGGGTAGGCAGTATGACGTCATAATCGTCACCATTTTTATACTGTGGGACTGAAATTTTCGAGGTAAGGTGCTCTGTGTTTTGATCAGGTGATCAACCTCGGACCAATGATTGTTCAACCGCGTAGCGGCTCTCTAATACACCTAATCCGTCAACTACCGTTGACGGCCGCACACGGACGATTGAATCAAACACTTGTAAAAGATAGAGAGCGCGTACACCAACACGACTGTCAACGTCCGATGACGCCCGTCAACGGCCGATCAACTGTCGAATCCGAACTTGTTGGGATTTCTCGCCCGTCTACGCCCAAATACAGTGCAAATTGAGTGTATTTATAATTAAATTTTATCATTCTGTCTTTATTCTTCGGTATGAATTCTAAAGGAATTTCTTCGAATTCCTCCATTTTAAAAACGCGTCTTCACTCTGTTAAGCAACACAGTACACTACAGGATACCGGCAATGTTTAATATCGGCACAGCTGTTTCAGTGTAAGCACGTACACGGCCGAGTTATTCCAGCCGGGTAGATCTGTACGTCAACGGCCGACGAAATCGGTTTTGGTGTAAGCGTAGCGTGAGTCGGTCCTCAATTAGTGGTTGACAGCGTGACATGACAATGACATAGGTGACAGTATACTGGATTGCGTTCCGTTTTAAAGAGTAACCACTATAGCTCTAACTATGAAGGAATGGCTTCGCAGTATGGTAAATTGACGTCATACCTTACAGTGCTATCAGAAATAACGGAACATACCCATAGTGAAATTGTTTGACAATTGATTGACGTTGTTAAAATGACAGCTGTTAACAGTAATGTAAGTTGTTGTCTCGCAATGTTTTTTTCGTAGTATTTTTAATATAAATCTTAGCAGTTATAATTTTATTGTTTTGGTTTGTGGATAAACTAAAAGGTTTCGTTGGACAGTCACCTAAACACCATGTACGCGTTAATGTTAAAAGAAGATTCCGTTTAAGTTACACGTAAATAAAATGTTAATTTTGGTAAATTCGAATAAAAATTTGTTCAATTACTTTGCCTTTCTATTACAGTGTATCAAAGTTGCTTGTTTTCTTTTTCATTCTTTTGCAGTAAACGTAAAGTAATAAATAAATATTTATGTTTCGAACACAGGTGAAGACGTTGTTCAATGTGTGCCTACTAGAAAGGGCCATCAGATTCTCTATAAAGGATACACATATGTTTTTAAGTGCACATTGCAATGTGGTGCTGAACAGTGGTGTTGTTCTTACCGACAGAAAACAGGCTGTATATCTACTATCAACATGCAAGTGTATGGGGTGGAAGTTGTAAGGGATTTTCACAATCACACCAAACCCATTTTTTGAATAATCAGTTTGTGATTCTAATACAAAAAATGTTTTAGTCAGGAAGTTGGATGGATTGAATTCTGTAATTTCAGATGTACAACACATTTTTACAGCTATTTTATAATGTTCTGAATTGACCTACAAGTTGAGTGTTTAAGTTATTTTGTTATTGTAGTTTTTATGATAGAAACCTACATAATATACAGAACAAATTAGGAATAAATAAACAAAAGGTTTCTACAATATATTAGATAATAAGTTGTGCTTTATTAAAACTTGTCATCATTTTAATAAAAATTTAATGACGTAAATTATTTGTATTTTTTATTTTATTTTTACCTAAGGCGTTTTTGGTTAGAATTTTAATATATTTTTCTAAGATTTTTTCTTTCAACTCTGTATTTAGTTATTAAAGAACAAATAAAATTGCTTACAGAACCTGCAAAAAAAGAATTACCAGACTGGGTATCAATTTACTTCCTCAAGAACAATGACAAGGAATACCACTGCAACATTTGTGAACAGGTCATACCAATTGAGAAGGAAACAGATGGAGTACACCACATCAAAAATAACCACAAAGAGGTTTATGATATACATAAGGAGAACCCAGAAGCGTCTGTGGGGTTTCGCATTGAATTCCTTCAATTGGATGGTGATACAAAATTGCAACCTGTCATATTGGGAGAAGTCTGTGAAACAGCCACCGAGGAAGTCTCAATTCCATTGACAGCAGAAAATGATAACAGTGAAGTTGTTGAAACGACTGATATGTTTCCCACAGACACTGAAGCTGGGCAGGATGATGAATTGGAGTGTTTCAAAATAAAAACCAATGATAAGTTAAGCAATACACGTAGACGGAGTTGGGTTTGGAAATACTTTGATAGATTGGGCAATGTAATATTCCGTTGCAACATTTGCAACTCTGTTTTGTCAATCAAAGGCTGCAACACAAACAATATGAACCGCCATGTTAGGTCGAAGCACCCACGCATTTATGAGTCTGAAGTGACAAAATCCAAGCAGCAGCGCAACCTATCTGCAAATTTGATAGAAATATGCTCAGATAATAATGTCTGTAACGATCAAGACTTTGATGACATAGGTATGTACTATTACTGATTTAATATAAATCATATTACCTACACTTACCAACTAAAACATGAATGGTGTGGTGGTGACAGAGGAAACTCTGTCAATTCCAATATCGAAATGATGAGAAAACACGCGTATTTATGTATATTTGTTTAAACAAATATATATCGAAACATCGTTTGTATGTTTAAATGCGCATTACACACAAAAAATACTTGACAGATTTAAATGAAACAGGGTCGGAAGTATGTTATAGCATGGGTCTGAATCTCAACCTCAACTATCCCAACAACAAATATCCCAACATATTATAAACCTGAAATTTTACTTAAGGACTTCTTTCATATTTTAGGTAAAGAACTAGAAAAGGTTTTTGGAAATTCAGCCCATAATGAGGTGATTTTCTTGAGTTTTAGTCATCGATAAAAATCGGTATTTGGACTCTTTTAAATTAAGAAATAAGTATTTCGGGGTTATTGTTTAACCCCTAAGGTGTGAAACTACATACAACAGGTTTTGCCATGGGCGTCATCAAAGTGTTTGCTATGAAAAGTCAGAAATTTATCCAAATGAAACCGATGAAAACATTAATATGAACTTCATCTTATTCGTTGGGCAGACAGATGTTTTAAATGTTTCCTCAAGCACTTTGACCCTATGGATAATTTGTATAATATCCATTTTATGATCCTTCCAAAAAACTACTTTGGTTTCGGATAAGCCATCCTCAGAAGATCTGTTTCTTTTGCAAGCTTCTTCTTCAACGACATATGTATGGTATGCCATGGAAGCAAATCACCTCTCAACAGAACACTTTTGAATTATCTGAGTGATAAATGCACCTGCTCATGTGATTTCCAGATGAGACCCTGCAAAAGATGAACCGCCGCAGCAGTTGGGTGTGGAGGTTCTTCACGCGCGTCAGCTACACGAAAGCGCAGTGCAAGGTGTGCAAGGGTACCATCAGTCACGGCGGAAACGCCACCGGCAATATGAACCGCCACTTCAAGATGCGCCATTTGGACGTCTACGTCAATTACATCAAGGAGGTCACCACTCCCAGTGAGTGTTTTTAATCTTAATCTATACATATAAAATGCTTTGTCTTGAATGACTGATGGATCAACGCACAGCCTAAACCACTGGTCGGAGAGACCTGAAACTTGGAGGGTATGTTCTTTGTATGACGTAGGCATCCGGTAAGAAACGATTTTTGAAAATTCAACCTCTAAGGGGATGAAAAGGGGTTGCAAAGTTTGTATGGAACGATTTCGCGGAAATTTCGAAATTATCGCGGGTGAAACCGCGCGGAACAGCTAGTAGGTATATAAAAATTTCGGGTCACGATATGTATGTATGTTCGCGATAAACTCCGAAAGAATCGATCATGATGAAATTTGGTCACTATGTTGTAACTTGACCCAAGTTAAAAGATAGGATAGTTTTTATCCCGGAATTCCTGCGGGAATTCCGAAATTACCGCGGGGGACAGCAATTCTTTTATTATAATCTTACTGATATTATAAATTGTAACAAGAAAAAGATGCTGAACCTATTTTTAAAAAATCTTTCACTCTTAGTAAGCTAGAGTTCCTGAGTTGCTTTACAGTAGCTTTTTTCTCGGAATTTCGACAGGAATTCTGAAATTAAATGCGTGCTAGTTTTTCAGTAATTAAAAGCTAGTTTTTCAATCGATAAATACACATTTCGACTTGTTCAATTTTCGAACATTTTCTCAAGTTAACCCTGAGGGCTGAAAAATCGACCCTAAGAGTAATATCAGGTATATATCAGCAGCTATCACCAGCGATTACACCCAAGCTAATTCTGGAATTCCCTCCCTCTTTGTTAACGGAAAAACAGTTCGTTAGGTACTCAGGGATTCTGTAGAGATTACTATTAGAAAAGTCCTTCTAAATTTTTAACTAAAATGTCCATGTTGCCAACAACATATAAATAATAAGAAGTATTATACAATGTTATAGGTGTTATATAATGTTGTTTTTGTATTTTGCAGAGGAAAAATCTTGGATATGGAAGGTGTTCGACATGGAAGTGGATCCCAGTGTTTACACCTGTAAAATATGCCAATTTAAATGTTTAAAGTACGCCCATCACGTGAAGAGTATTGCGAGCATACTAAGCCATTTAAAGAATGTGCATGGCGTCGTTTCCGGTGACCAAATCATAACCGGAAGCGAGGTGGTAGAAGATCATTGATTGTGTTCGGTGGATTTTATTTTTGTAGATATTAAATCCTGATAAATATGTATTTCCTTATAGAATTAATAGTTTTTAGTTCCGATTAATCATTTTTTTATATCATGAAGAAAAATATTACTCCATTGTATAAACTAACTGGTGCCCGTGGTTTTATCCGTGTATAGTTTCGACCCTTGCAATGTTTTAACTAAGTTTATTTGTTGTTCGAAGGTAAGTGAGAACGAAAGTAAGAAGAACTACGCTGAGCGTGTATTTTGACATTTTTTTACTTGCTTTATTTCGCTTCGCCTTGATTTTATATCAAAGCTATAAATTTACTTGCGAAATGATGTTATGAACTGTTCAGAATAGCGTCGTAAAACTTGAACAAGCAAGGGAAATCGATATAAAAATTGATTTATTACTATTTATTCATAATAAATGGTTTAATGGGGATCCATCACACCTGGGTGGGTTTTGGTCCGGCATTTTATGGAAATTTTGAGTAAATGCCCGATAGACGTGCTAACGCCGGACCAAAACCCATCTCTAGTCACACCACATTAGCGCCATAGTCTCCGGTCGGATCATGGCGGGATGGTAAAAAACAGTTTTAGAAACATTTAAATCTAACATAATTTTAGAAACGATGCATTGTGTGTTCGTTATATAGGAAATAGTTTATAATTATGCTTTATAAATTATTAACACTTGCAGCGTTACTTATATTTTAAGAGTTTAGCAATGTCCCTTGAATTAGATATCCATAGTTATAAGTAGCGAGTGTTTTTATTACATAACACATAGTGTCCAAAGTCCAGGTGTAATCAGAGAAAAGGTAATCACTACGTTTTAGGTGTAATGTAATAAAATAATCGGTACAAACTATAATTTAAAAACACTATTCTGTTAAGATGGCGTCGATTGTCGTCATTGTTGATATATTGTGTGCATAGTAATAATATTGTATATTTTTATTTTACCAATGAATAAACACTGATACTTTGATGGCACCTTTTTAATATTAGTTATTTATCTACACATGAAGCGAATCCTATATTTCCTAAAAATATGTATGTTAGATGTAGTATCTTAAGCTCACACCAAACCGCACTGCTTAAGGATCTACTCAGACATATCGATAGATATTTGCAGTAAGCCGATCAACCGTCACGACACATAAGTATAATATATTAAGTTCCCTAACGTAAAAGATCCTAACCGACCATACAAGTCATGATTCCCGATCATACTGGTCATGATTCCATGGAGAATAACCAAAAAGGTAGTAACTAGTAAGGTCTGTCAATTGGCTGCTTGACAATTTTTTTTTTAGTCCGTCGTCGTGTAGATTATAAATAAAAAATATTGCACACGTATATTTTTCTTTTTTTACGTAGTCAAATTATAAGGGCGATACATTGAGTTGAAATTTCGCGTGACGTCACAACCCGGTGCAGTTTGTATGAGGCTTATACTGAATATTGACGTCACGAGTCCCCCACCCTAAACTTTAATGCGCTTTATCTATGTTTATTTTCATTAATTTGAAAAAGCAAATAATAAATACGTGTCTATTATTATTTTATTTTCTAACTGACTGACTAATTAGAATTTTGATTTCATACCCTGGAGAATACCCAATCGTGAATAGGAAAAAAAGTTAGTTCCATGGGTTTACAAAAAGTTATAGGATAGGAGAACAACAAAAGAGGTAACCACTAACCAGGTAAAATGAGCATTGATGAGCATTAGATATCATGAGATTATTAGAATACAATAGTACATTGTTATCCAAGGGGTGAAAGTAACTCATGTAGTGCCGAGACGGGGTTTGGCGCCCGAGCGTAGCGAGGGCGCCAATAGTTCGAGGCACTAAATAAGTTACTTTCTCCCGAGGGTAACACTGTGCTTTTCATTACGAATGCAAGGAAAGTCAAAATAAAAATAGGAATTAGCTAAAGAAAAAATGAGTGAAGATCGGATAGTCGCTTGACACTTTCCCACCTATTTCTTTTTCTTTGGCCGGCTAGCTATTCAGCCAGTATTTTTTATTTACATTGTGGCGACCTAAAAAAAATATTTTCTTTAATTATTAAGTATTAATTAAAGAAAATAAAAAAATATAAATAGGAATTAGCTTAAGAAAAAGTGAGTGAATTTTATTTTAATTAATACCTACTTAAACTTTACGTTATTTCAATTTTACATCGCGCTGGCTGTATAGAAAGTTGAAACATGGTTCAATAGAAATGTGAAAATAGACCTAGTTTTTTTTTAATAATTTGACAGTTGTCAGTTGAAAGCGATTCTCCCTAGGGCTGAAAAGGGCTACTTTCAACCCGCTTCTCAGGCAACTTCAGACCTACTTTCCGAGCATGAGTAATGAAAAAAGGTTTTTTATATACTAGGAAATATAATGTAAAAATATTTAATTGTATTGTTAAGTGATTAAAATTCTTTAAGTACTTACCTATCCGTAAATTTATATAGACGTGTCACAGAAATAAGTGTTCGATGATATAAACAAAAACCTTTTTATTCATTCATAATATTTTACTACATATTTAAAATAATTTAAGTATAACAGACATACTTTAATTTGGCATTTTGCTCAAATATAGGTAGATACATTGAAATAAGTAAAAGTACTTATGCCCCAAAATTAGCAATGATTGCTTTACAAAATAAATAAAAACTAATTTACTATGAATTTTATATTATATCAATAGAGAGGTAGGTCGAGGTTGAAATAATAAAATAAAATTAAGTATTTATGCAACTGAAGTAACCGTATTTTTAACTCTACAATTTTTTTGTTAACATCCAGGTTTTGGTAAGTCCGACATCAAACGATGGCCCAACGCTGCCGCTGGGGCCAACGTCTTGAGTTGAGATTCTATTACAAGGAAGATCGAAAGTTTTCTTACTCTCAAATAATTCATACGTTTTTTTACGCACCGCCGCGCCGTCGACGCGCGTTGTAGCGATACAGACGCGAGTCAGGCGCAGCCTGTAAAGTGTTAGTAGATCTTTAAGCGCGCGTCGACGGCGCGTTTAAAAACGTGGATTGCATTTTATTTTTCTGTTAGGTACGAGTAAGTATTTACAAAAAAGTATCTATAATAGGCAAGTAACTACACACATTATCGCGTATTTCTTCACAGAAATGCCAACCCTGTAACCGATTCTAGTTTACATTATTTCATTCATTGCAATTTTCTTAATACCTACAGATTTCCTTCTAATATAAATTTTCATGATTTCAACCGTTGTAGGATAAACAAGAATAGTGGCATACATTAAAGTAGGTATAGGTATTATTATAGTGAAGATATTAAGTAGTTGCATTTTTAATTTAATTACTAATTAGTTTGACAGTAAAATTATGACGTAATCAACCATCACGATTATCCGGCTATTTATTTATGCCACTACTAGCTGTGCCCCGCGATTCCACCTGCGTGAGTTGCGGCATTCCCGCAGAAACTCCCAATTTTCTTTAGTTTTTTCAAACCTTCTGATAATTACGAACTCAACAAAAAATAATTATTCACATCGGTTGAGAAATTCTCGAGTTTTAGCGAGACAAACGAACAAAAATTAATTTTTACATAAATTTAATATAATATATAAGAATATAATATGGCATATAACTAATTACCTAATATATAGCTTGTGACTCTTAAAATAATGTGAGGCTAGATATTTATAGATATTTATAAGTATTCCTGTAGTATTTTAAAATAGCGCCTTCTATTTTTCTCATGCTAAAGAAATAGGTAGACAAACAGATAAATATAATATACCGCTCGCTGTGGCAAAACTGTCAATCTTAACTCTACGTCTATGATATTTTAATTTATATGCTACATAGGTACATGTAGATATGAAAACACGATTTGACATATTTTTTTTGTTTTATTGTATATATATATACCTAACATATAACCTACTTATTCGGTAGATTTTGGCACGGGATATAGTTTGTACTGTAATTTCATTCCTGCATTAATCCGCTATATTTACAAGTTAGCATTTACAACCAATTAAGTTTATTGAAACACACATTATTCATACTTGAACTTTTTAGACATTTTACTGTGGAAAATACTATACAGTATACACACATTTTTACTTCCGCTATACTTGATGATTTTAAGTCCTATCCGACTAGATTGTCAATAAAAGTTTATCTAGAAGTAATCGGTAAATAAATAAAGCTATAAAACAAAGCCGTTTCGATACCAGTGCAGTTTCTAAGTTTTTTACCAGTAGTGGAGTATTGAGTTAATACTACATAGATTCGGTATCTAGAATAGGCAATTATACATACAAATTGATAGTAAGAATTGAAAAAAAAAATTCAAAAACTAGCACAATTTTTTTTTATCAGTTACATAGATATATATTATTGTAGATTAAGATATGTGAAATTGTAGAAAATTGAGCATTTAATAATCAATTAAAATCGCGGACGCAGTTTTTCACTAACTTTACAATACTTCTTATATGTATTGTACCTTTACCTAGTACCTAGTACCTTTTTGCTAGGATGCCCACATTATATATCTAATTTTTTTTTCATTCAACAACAAAAATGTATTCCGGTAAAAAAAAACCAACATAGTATTTAAGAATAATAGAAAAACGAACCAAGGCGCAGGGGATCTAAAAAAACGGCGGTTTGGGTCCACAGTTGTGTTTGCTCTGTATATAAACGATTTGCTCGCGGAAGGTGTGTAGAGCGGCTTTGCACCAGGGGCCGCGGGAGCACCGCCAGCGTATCTTGCCGTTCCTCGCCCGCCCGTTATATCTGAACCTGTAACCGCCCACGTTGATGCCCATCTTGCCTTGCTTGCTGAGGCAGTAGGAAGCGAACGATCCGATACCGGAGCTCATCAATGGTGCTGCAATAAAACTTATGTTACTAACCACCGCTAAAAAAGATACTACTGAGCAAAGTACCTAATATGGTACATAATACCATTATATTGTTACGGTCAATGTAATAAATGCGGAAAAGATATTACTTTTGATGTGATACTTTTCGACTCCATAAATAAGATGCGGAGCACCCGACATGCTAGGTGAGGTTAGATTAATACTGGACCGACTTTTATAACAAAGTCGACATAGCTTGCCAAGCAGAGCTCCTATTTCTGTGTCAACCATTTGTCTGTGGCACATTGCCGCCGGCCGCTACCGCGGTACGCTCGCTACGCTCGCTCGATTCACGCGTCGTTTTCAGCAGTAGGTGCAATCCTAACGTAACCTTGCAAAATAATGTGAAAAATTTCGCACTTTTACACATTTATCACATTGACCGTAACGTATACACACAGAAAGTTAGTTTCAAAGTTCCGTTTTCAGTTAAAATATAATCTTTGTACACTCGCGCACAAAAGCATTTTACTCATGTACGGTGTCTCAGGACTCAGACCGAAAGTTGATCTTGTCTGTATGATTATGGTAAATATATACTTTTACGTAATGTTGATTGTAATTAAATTAAAAAAAACTGTTTTTTTAGTAATTTAACTTTATTTGATCTTTTAAATCGGCTTTTTAAAAAACCACGCAATTTTTTGTTATAGATGGGCAATCAACCCGGTGCTTGGGAATAAACCCGATAAAAGCCTGTCCGATATTTTTTCGGATTTAAACCCGAATGTAAACCCGAAAATGGCAGGCTTTTATCGAGTTTAATTCCAAGCACTGAGTTGATTGCGCATCTATATTTATAGTACTCTAAGTTAAAAAAAAAAACTTTTTTGTGTGAACTCAAAAAAAAAATGAAATATAATAAAATAGTATCAAACAGTATTAATCATTAATGATTTCATTGGTGTAACAATCTGAACATACCATAACGGCATGCTCGAGACAAAAATATGTTTTGCATTTCATGCAGTTGTATCTTGTTTTTCGGTTTTTTTTTGAAGAGCAAAATGAACAGCGATTTTTTCGAAACCTCTTAAAATTCGTTTGAAGAATTACCTTCCTGCTTCGTGTCGGTATTATCCTCTTGCACTTTGAATCAGTATCTTCACATTTGAAAAGCACCATTGTCCTTTCTTCATCCATTTCGGTGATAGAAGTGACTAAAAATTCAAACGTTTCTTTGTATAACTACTATCTACATTCTAGATCTACTCAATGAATATTATACACCACTAAAATAACACATTCCGTTAAATAATAATCTCAAATAAAGCAATAGTAATTTACTTAAAGTAATAACACATACCTATACTTGAGTCGGTCACATGGACCGATAACAGTAAAAGAGTGACACACGCCCACTTGGCGCTAGCGCTTGCGCTGCACTAAACAAAGGCGAAAAACAAAAAAGTTACCTAAAAAAGTTACCTAACTAAAACCGTAAAGTCACAGTGTTGGTATTTTTTTAACAAATTATTATTATTGATTTGTCGATCTGAGAGACCAACGCACAAGTGCTCAAAGGTCAAGCACAAAATTAATTGAATTTGCATGGCACGTAGTACCATGATTCCACCATCCGTGTAGTTGCATCACTCTGCGTGCGCTGAATTCGGTTCTATGCCTATGAATTCAGTGTACTTATAATACTTAATTTTAGTCCTACTGCAAAATACACAAAATTAGTGCGGACAAGCTGACCGTATATAATTACCTATACGAAGTGTTAAGAGCGGTGTTGTAGCTAAGGTTTCGTTGTTTCAGTTTGTTACGGATACTCGAATCGCGGCAAGCCGGTCGTGTACGTCGGCTCGCACAAATTCATCAAGCACGAGGGCTACAGGAACAAGACGAGGTGGACTTGCAGCCGGCGGATGCGGGGCGGGTGCAAGGCGAGCATCACCACCAACAAGGACGCGGTCATCGTAAGGTCCTCACTCAATCACAACCACTTATAGCGGTCTTTCAGTGGGTCTTCCCCGACTGCTTATTACATTTTTCTTTTGAACTGTACACTTCATAGATCAAATCTCGCTTGGAACTTGTTACGTCACTTCTACAACACTCACTCTCAACTTTCTTTGACGACGGATTTCTGATTATTTGCTACGATTTTTTGTTTGAAAAAAAAAATTTAAATTTTAAAATAATACCGGAATTCAGTTTCCTAATCATAGAGAAATATGAGTGCAGACCTAAACGGGTCGTCTAGCGTGGCGTCTAAAACGCAAAAATCAAAATGACAATGCGGCAAAAAAATTGTCTTAAGGCGGAAACACACTTGTGTGTCGTTTCGTGTTGTGTCGCGACAGAAATATATCGGTTTCATATATTTAGTATGGTTGGAGAAGCACCTTAGTCCACCACAGAACGCGCCACAAACCGATATGCTTCTGTCGCGACACAACTCGACACGAGACGTATGTTTCCGTCTTTAGTGTAAAGAGGCGGCCACTTAAATAAGTGGTTTTATCTCTGAGTAGTTTTATTCAAAGGATGCTTATCCCACCAGTAACCTTAAGTCATAGGAAAATTACATACTTACCGATATAGTTGTCGCAGGCTGAGTGTTATTGTCTATCGCAGGATTTCCAGGATAAACTATACGTGCAAACCTTCCTCTTGAATCCCTTTTTCTATTGGTGAAAACCGCATGGAAATCCGTTCAGTAGTCTTTAAGTTCATCGCGAACAGACAGACAGACAGACGCGACGGAAGACTTTGTTTTATAATATGTAAGGATATTGTAAGTTGTAACTTGTGACAATAATGAGACACGGTGTTCTATCAGTGGTCATATCATAAAATAAATAGATATATTATTTTAATATAGTAATAATATAATCTATGTACGATACATAAATAAAGCAAAGTTAATAATAGATTAATAACATTCCATTTTTAGTATTATATTATTAGTCCATAATATTTAATTAAGTTAAAAATAACTTAATGTAAAGCGCCTTTTGAAGTAATTACCTTACAAGTTTTACTTTTGGCCATTTGCCTAGTTGGCTACACATTCAGTTGATAGAACACTTTAGGGATGGTGAGAACGTTTTACCAAAAAATATCAACGTCTCAGTAATGTCTGCTTTCTTATATTATTGTAGTTCAGTATTATACAACTAATAGCAGCGCGTTGGCTCGCCACGGCGACAGTATGTTCCGATCTTTAGTGGTTATGTTCGTTTTCGATACTTATGATTTCGTTTCCTTCCGTTCTAACTTTGGCATCGCACCGTTTATCACTGTAGTAGTGGGTACAGGCCCACAGAACACTCTTATTGTATTTTGCAGCGCTGCGTCTATTGTAAGTGTACCTTCCTAGGTTTAAAATAGGTCCTCCTCGTTGAGATGTTGTGAACTCGATTTTAAAATCTGTAATATTAGATAGGCGACCTACTCTTTAATGCATAATGTAATGCCACGGATAGAAAATGCCGATTTTTTGTAGGTTTGGATTGGGTGCAACTGTGACCATAAAAGAGTCCAATAGTACCGATATCCGATGGTATCGATACCGATATAATAGTAACGTGTTTTCTGTCCTAGGCATTATACATAATGCCCGACCGTTTGTAACCCAACAAATTATATAATATTCCTACACCAAAAATATTCTAAGGTGGTACGGTAGTTCGTCAGTAACCGTGTTATTAAAAAACTGTTATTGTAGTAATTATAATAGGTTATTATTAGGAACTTAAACATTAAATTTCGTATTATTATTATTATTATTCCATAATTTATTATAAGGTTACAAATAACGATGAAAGTGCCTTCTGAAATAATTAGCAAAAAGGTATAGACTTGATATGTGTCTTTAAATTGATAACATTGATAAGAACACTGCCAAAAAATATCAACACTGGTATTCTATTACACTTACTGATATTAATTGTCATTATTATGTATGATGAATCATGTATTATTATATATTAATAAGTTTTAATGTAACTAGTACCTACCTACCTAAACATTTTACATTGTAATTGTAATCGTTAAAATGACAATAAAAACCTATTTCACAAGCAAATCTACTTATTTTTCTGTTGTATCTACGTAATTGGTCAAGAATAAAATAGCAGAAAAAAATTATCGAGAATTTTATATGTACCGTTATCAGAAAAATTTACTAAATAATCGTACTGCTTTAAATATATGTGCTAGTTAAGTAAAAGCAATCAATACGTAATAGATTTTTTAAGAGATCAAGTTAAGCTAAAAAGATCATATTCATGATATTCTTCATCAATTAATACTTATACATTATTTATTATAATTAACACACAACTTAAATACATAACATACACTTAACTTTAAACTAACACATAACTTAAATACATACATATACTAGTACATAATATATTTATTTCAAAACAGACATTGGCTAATTTTAATCGCTTCCTAAATCTAACACACGCACATAATACTCATGTATAAAGGGTTTTAGAAGAAAGTTAATATTTGAAATCCAAATGTTTCAAATACATAGTTGAGAAGTGCGACGCAGAAGAAGCACGACGACGTGAGATACCCACTGGATCCCTCTCGTATCAAACTTAATGATTATGAACAAGATTGCTGTTGACAATTTTGTTGCCGCACGACCAGATGACAGCTTTGCAGTTGAAGTTATACTTCCTGCAACGCCAGCGCACCTTGCGCGACGGCGTCACGTAGTGTTTCCCGAACTCGTGTCCCCTGAACGCTACCGTCGGTCGTCCGTCGGGTTCGTACTTGAAAATAACTGGAAGAGTAATATAGGATGTGAATAGAAAATAAGATACATTATCCTTTAGCCATTGCTACCCTCTTCTTATTGGGACTAGTTTCAGAGCATATGCTGAGTGGTACCCATTTTGGTACCTTTATTTATTTTCATATTTAGCTTAAGCCACATTATTGTATTTTCTTTGTGGTGTCAAATAAATTCTTATTCTATTCTTAATATATGTATATATAATATACATTATAGGCAGGAGTTACAGCGGGAACCTTAGACGTCGACTAGTTACTATGTTCGGCATTTATAGCTATTAAAAACCTTCTAAGATATTTCATAAAAATCGAGGGGAGGATTTGTGAAATAGCGTAACGGAAACTGAAAAACAAATAGAGTAATACTAATAATTTTTGATGGTAATTCTGCAGTTTACCATAAAAAGTTCAGCTCCTTTTGGCAAAAAAAAAACCTTTTAAAAAAAAAACAAATATGTTGTAATACCACAGTATGATATAAAAAAAAAATTACTCTACTTTGCATATCACCCCACATATTTCTATTTTAATTATATGTTTGAAAAGATATTGAGCTCTCTTAACAAGCTGTGTTCTGTGTAATAAATAAATAATAATAAAGATTAATGTATGTTGTAATTCTCCATGTTTTGTGTCAAATAAAGTTCTTTAATTTTAAATTTCAATTCAATGTCTAGAGCTGATTCCTCCGGTGTCCGCCGAGTGCTCCGAGAAAACTTGCAGCATAAATATCACAAAAATAAATAAAAATGCATTTATTGTAACTTTGATATGAAAGCTGAAGCTGGCTGGATGCACTAATTATTTATTGTGAATTATGAAAGTCCAACATATATAAATATAATGATAGTATAGATGGGCGGTTGATTGCCGCTCTTAAACTAGGTTTTCACCCAGGCGTTTACGGGTTTTGATCGAGTCGAAACCCATGGGGGTTTAAACCCATCTATCAATGATAGTAATCTACGTACTATATCTAATACATATTATTATGTAGAAAAAACTAGATACTAATGCAGAATCGGAAATAAAAGTTTGATTTTCGTATTTTAATAATATTTTTTTAATAAATAACATGTAGTTAGATTTTATTATTCACAACACAAAAAGTGTAAAATCAAAATGTACAGTCAGCAGCAGAAATACAAAAACATTTTTAACAGTCGTTGAATCTTATTGCAATTGTAATTAAGTTCAATGACTGACAACATTGTTAATAGGTATCAATTTTTGATGTTGAGTGCTGATTTACAATTTAAAATATTGTACATACGTATACAAATACATAACTAATGGTATGGTCACAAACGCTAGACAGGCTTTATCTGACAAATGAATATTCCAAATGAAATTATGACATACATACAATTTTTAATCTAGTTGTGCCCCGCGGTTTCACCCGCAAAAATTACGGAGTTCCCGCGAGAATTCCAGGATAAACTATACGTATAAACCTTTCTATTGAATCACTATATCTATTGGTAAAAACTGCATGAAAATCGTTCAGTACCTATAATATTTGTGTTTATCACGAACAGACAGACATAGACGCGGCGGACTTTGTAAGACATCAAAATCAGTCAGTTAATATAAATAACAAAACAAGCTTAATTATGTGTAGGAAGGTTCGAGAAAAAACAAAGTAGCCCGACCACGACTATTTTTGCAGTTTCAATGGGCATGTTGACTAATTTTTTTTTTTAGTTCGTCTTGTAGATTATTAAAAAATATTGGACACGTATTTTTTCTTTTTTTACGTAATCAAAAAATAACGGCGTTGTATTGAGTTGAAATTTCGCGTGACGTCACTATTCTAACAGTTTGTATGGCGGTTTTGCGGTTAGTGACGTCACGACCTCCTCATCCTAAACTTTAATGCGCTTTATCTCTGTATATTTTAATTTATTTAAAAAAGCAAAAAATACTTGTCTATTGTTTTTTTTTTCTAACTGACGGACTAATTAGAATTTTGATTTTCAATAGTAGTCAACATCCCTATTCCGACGTTCCAATGGCAAAGACTTTTCACTAGCCACCGACGGTTTATGGTATAGCTAGGTACATATTTGAGCAAGAATGCAAGATCAATGATTATGGTTGTCGTTGAGCTTGATGATGGTATTGCCCTCTGTCATGGCGATAGCTCGGCAATGCAAGAACGCCTTGCAGCACCGCCAGCGGACTCGGCCGATCCTGTTTTCGTAATGTTTCATGAAGCGCTTGTTGTTGATCATCAACGCTGGACGGCCGTTCTCCATCTCCGTGAAAGAAGCGTGAGGTACCCCTAAAACAACTAATCGGCAAGAAACTCGGTTAAAAATCGGTTACATTATACCCACACATATACATACATATATAGTTATTTCATAATCTGACTGAAATATTCATTTGGACCTGATATAATTTTGAGCTAACAAAAATAATTATATTAGAAAATTGGATAATGTTCCATTGTTAGTGTCATAATTTTTTCTCGTAAGATTTAAAAAAATATATATAAATTTATTGTTCCAAAGGGAAACATGTTCGTATTTTACGCGCTGCCTTCCGTTCATCCGATTGCGACGAAACTTGTCAACTTATTGCTTGCACTTGCGCGAAAGTAGTCAACTAAGAATTCCCGCAGGAATGCCGAAAATCATGTTGGTGAACCCACTTGAAGAACAGCGTGTATTTGGTGTTTTTGGAACTGCTGATCTGATTTTAAAATTTCAGTGATAGAAAGTCAAAGTATCCTGTACTATCCAATGACACTTTTTATCTCAGATTTCCTGCGGGAATACCGAAATGAATGCGGGTGAACCTGCCGGCGGAACTAATTGGGAAATAGTTACAAGAAATTCAGGTTCTGAATACTGATGTAGAGTTCCTGCGGGAATTCCGGGACTAACGCGGGTGAAACTGCGGGAACAGCTAGTAACAAATGAAATAACGAGAAAAGGCATTCAGTTAATATTTTAATCCAATAGGGAGATTTTTAAACTAATACGATGGATAATTAAAATTTTAACATTAGAATCTTCCTTTTAAGTAATTACAAACTAAGAAAACTTATAGTTATGTGGGCATCTAGAAAACGTATCCAAGAGGAAAGAGGAGGAGGAGGAGGGGGAGGAGGACGGCATAGGTGCATAGTGGTCATAATTATATAAAGTCACTTTAAGCAAGCCCAATTGCCCAAATCTAAAAGCTAAGAGACAGAGAGATCACTTGATGCAGAAAAGTGATGAGGCCCATCTTCAGTTACATTGGAAGAGGACGACAAAGGAGAGATTATGGGAACATAAATTAAACCTGTTATGGTGAAATTTCAATCAGACAAAGAAATGGCAGAACGTTAGTTAATAACTATAATAGCAATCCAAATTCAGTAGTTCAATTAAAGTGAAAAACAAAATATGTCCTGCTTGTCTTCATATCAAGATTCGTTATAAGTGCGATCTTGATCTTGATAAGAACATTAAAAGAAAGAAAGAAAAAAAAAACAGTTCAATCATAAGGAAAAGTATATAGGTAAATCAAAACGGCGGATTTGACAAGCTTCTCTACAAACGTACGATCTTCCATGGTTTTGTATCAAAGCTATTTGAATTCTATACGACCTGACGTCTCAAGATGGTCATTCTGATTACACAATGGGTCATTATTCTGTTCTGTATTGTTCACAGGATCAATAATGGATGTGTGACCATCAACAACAGAATTTAAATCAACCGGTTTTTTACTTTCCAAATTTTCGTTATCAATCGGCGCATCACTAGCTTTATCGTCATCTGTAACATTCAAGATACAGTTTTCGTCTTTCGTTTCGGTTGTAGTTTGTTGAATATTATCTACTGTTGAGGAATGAGCTATAACAGGCACATTGACAGCTTGGACAGGTGTCTCATCATATTTTTTTAGTACATTTTGCAATGGATCTGCAGACACGTCGTTTGTTTGTATTTTTAGTTCGCATTGGCTATCCGTAGCATTAGGCAGGAGTGCAAAATGAAAATTTTCAACAACGACCGGCGGATGAGAATTTCTTGTATTTTCCAGTTCCATTTCTTCGTTGTCGGATAATATTAGTATCGGTGCTTCAACGTCTCTTACTATTTCGATGACGTCGTCGTCGGAGTTGTCTTGCGTTGCTTCTGAAGTCACACCGCTTATTACGACATTCATGCAACCATTGCTCGCTTCTTGAAATTAATAGACAAGGTCACATTAATATTGTCACGTACAAGTTACAGTAATTAAATAAAAATAGTTGTAGTATAATTAACTACGTAATGGTAACAGAAGTAAGGAAAAACAAAGTTACGAATGTATCTCGTATCAAATAAAGAATACTTGTAAATATTTTTTTTTTTATTCATACATTATTTTTTTAAGAGAAGCTGTTTAGACTCTCGAATGTGAAACTAGCACAACATCATAAAAAAGAAAAACAACATCCCTTTCTCGAACCCATAATATTTTCTAAAACGATTTCTTTGTAAGCGAAATCACTTAAAAAGAAGTAGTACGTATGTAGAATACAGTAAATAAAACAAAAATTGTTTTTATGATAAAGTTTTGCTTTATTGAGACATAACAAGAAAAAGATTAATCGAAAACCATCAAAAATAGCCGTTTTTTGCACTTTTTATTTTAACTGTTGGATTTCAAATGCTGCAGAATTTTTAAACTATGTACTTATTAATTAATGAAGTCACCTAAACAGTTACGTCCAACCCAAAATAGAGTTTCGGATTAAGAAGTTTTACCATTTCAGTGAGTTAATTATCATTTTAGAAATTGAAGTAAGATTTTTTTCTATACAGAAAATCAGATACTATAGTTAAGGTTGGAAACCACGCGATGCCACGCCAACGTACCCGTATTTAGTTGTATTATAGAACGAATATTAAGAACGTGTCTGCGCTGTGTCCTTTCTAATATAATTTTCAGGAGGCCGATCGTAACAAAAACTTTGGCTCCAAAATCCAAATAAATCACCGAATTATATACTAATATAAGCGTATATTGTTCTTTTATATATTCACATATATTTTGCAATTCGGTTCTAAAACTGTTCAATTGGCCAATTGCAATTGTGATGGTAATCTCTCCAATGGATGGTTGTGATCATTTTTCAAGTGCACTATTGCGTCTTCTATAGTGTGCAATTTCGCAGTGCAGTCAGCGCGCGTGGCGCACTTCCATGTCTTCTTCACATGATTCACGCAGTATGAGCGACAGATGAACAAATAACCGTCCACAACGAGCTGCTGGTGACCCCTCGCGGATGTCCTGTAAAATACTAAAAAATAACAAAATCAAAGCTGGGTACCTACGTGTTTACGAGTAGACTAGCGGTAAGTGAGTCAGACTACCGTCCGGCTGACTATGGTTGGAGTCTCTACGATTCTGTTTTTCTTTCTCCATTTATTTTTCAAAATTTTATTATATAGCATATAATTTATGATTAAAAAAGAGTAATTTTCATTGGCTAATAATAATCTTGAAACCTAGAATTAATATATATATATATATATTTGTAGCTGTTGTAGTACTTACTAAATAAACGGAAATAAAATAAAAATAAAATAAAAACATGCAAGAAATAAAAGAAATACTGTCTTCAGTAAAAGAATATGGAACTGTAAACGGAATTTGGTTTGACAACGACGCGACGCAACGTGACGCTGAGCGTTTTACAATTCTACTTCCCACAACCCTATAAGTACAAGTTTTCGAACTATATATGTACCTATTTAGTAGATAGAATGGTTAAATCAAATAAATCAAAGAAAAACTATGATTATTGTCTTTTATTTCTTTATAATTAACGAGGTATACATATAAAAAGTTTTTCATAGTTTCATTTCAACTTGACATGGGCACCAGTTTTGGAGGTGCCGAAGCGTGGAGGGTGATTGTGCTTAGCGGTGCCCGAGTGGTATTTACCAGCGTCGTAACTGTAGAGGTAGGCTTTACATTTCTTAGAGACACGACTGGAGCAACACCAAAGCACCTTGCCCTGACTCTCTATTTGCCATTTGTACGTATATTTGTTGTTATACATCAAAATCGGATGCTTTCCTCGGCTGGGCAAGTAGCGTACTGGAGGAAAAAGTGACATCTTTGATCTTACTTGTCTCATACTCACTAATAATACATATCATACAGAGTGTTTTTAAAACGAGGGACATTCAAACATTGGATAATTTATGCTTACATGTACAAGGTTAACCGGGGGAATTGCGTCTATGGGGATAATAGCGTCTATCAAAGATCTAGAGAGACTCAAAAACTATTAAGAGTAAAACTACCACTTCAGTTTTGTTTGTTTAATCCTACTAAAATTATAAATGTGAAAGTGTGGATGTTTGAATGTTTCTTACTCAATCACGCAAAAACAGCTGAACGGATTTGGATGAAATTTGACATGCACATTGTCAGGGGGTACAGAAAAGGACATAGGGTACTTTTTATCCTGGAATTCCCGCGGGAACTCCGAAATTACCGCGGGTGAAACCGCGGGGCACAGCTAGTATTAAATAAACAACAAAAAAAATATAGTCGAATTGAGAACCTCCGAAGTCGGTTAAAAACTAGATGGAAGTAGTCGTTCTACTCCTAATAGTTTTTGAGTAATCTTTGATAGACGCTATTACTCCATAGACGCAATACCCCCGGTTGATTATAACTAACAAAAATATTAATTACTGTTATATCACAAACAAAACCTTAGAATAAAACACGAGTTTACAAATGAAAAAAGCATCGAATAACATGGGTAAGTATAAAAAATACCCATTTATTTAAGATTCTTCATGTAAAAGAGTCCACTATTTAAAGAATAACCGCCTATTTTTGAAGTCCTATTTATGTACCTACATTTAAATGTTTTATTAAAAAAATCCATTTAACGTAGAAATCCTTCGTCCGTGAGATGCTGCTACACAAACATGAACATTTATTTTAAAGATTTTGTATCTTTTACATTTATGATAGGTATTAGTAGAGCAAGGGGTGGTAATTTGAACTCCTACTTTCTTTTTGGAGTATTTTAACTAAACAATTTGTCTAATCATCACGAAAACTGGCTTTATATCCTACTTACTAACTTTTATTATTAGGAACGAATTAACAAGATAAAACCACCCATTATAGGAAATAATTTACTTTACTGAAAAAAAAAGAAAAAATGTGTTTGTAGCTCTGGTAAGTACTGGTAAAACTAAAGCTATTTAACCCTTCGTGGTCACACCGCCAAATAATAAAATAATTATTAATAATTATATTGAAGGTAAAAAAACTAACTAAAACTTATGAAAACACAAAACGAAAATATACCAAATTTAAAAGCAAAAAATTAAAAAAGTTACGGATCGCGTTACCCAGATACGAAAACTATCTCGTCGTGTCACTATTCAAATTAAGAACCCAAAGACAACTCAATTCTGGAATATTCCGCGTGGAATGTCGATTTCGTCCATATTGGTTCTCAACTGGAAAACAGTGGTTCGTTTACTGCAGTACACAGTAAGCGTCGACGTGTTGAAAAACCAAGTCAGTAACACAAAGCTTCAAATGACATTGTATGTACTTGCCATCAAAACTGTTGAGATTAAACGGTCACGAATAATATGCTAACTAATTATTGCAAAGATTAAATCTTAATTACATCTTGATCCATCCCTCCTTTGATTTTATACCTTATGTACCAGAGGAAGTCACAAGTGCAACGCTCACATACAATATTTTTTTTCAATAATAATAAGAAATCTAGTTTCCTTTAACCTTAAACCATTCGCCCGTCTTTGTTCTTATATAATTTGGAGGATCATGATTGTGTTCATGTACTTCAGGATGATAAACGTCACCAAAACTTTTAAGAGACGCCTTGCAACCCTTATTGTATCTATTAGAACAATACCAAAGCACAAAATTACGACTCTGTTGATGCCATTTGTAAGTGTATTTATTGTACATAACAACATGGTGCTTGCCTCGTCCTGGCAGCAAGTGTACTGGAATGAAAACACACAAAATTATATTTTTTAAATTATTTAAGCTTATTGTAAAAGTGATTAGTTAAGAATGTATGATATCAACTTATGTTGTATCAACTGTTCTTATGGTAATTTTTTATTCTAGAACAGACATTTCCAAACTACTTTGGGCAAGAGACCCCTTTTCCAAAATTAACTGATAACTCACTAGGTAAGCATCTAATTTCCACTCTTTTATAAATCTGTCCATTTAAAAGTTGCCTGGGAGAGATCGCTTTAAGCGATAAGGCCGCCTTTTGTATACCTATTAAGTTAAATTTAAGAAAATTTGTAAAAACTTTTGTTTGATCCTACTAATATTATAAACGCGAAAGTTTGTAAGAATGTATGGATGGATGGATGTTTGTTACTCTTTCACGCAAAAATTACTGGATGGACTTAAATGAAATTTTACGATAATAAAGCTTATACATCAGATTAACACATAGGGTACTCTTTATCCCGGAATTCCCGCGGGAACTCTGAAATTAACGCGGGTGAAATCGCGTGGCATAACTAGTTTACAATAAAGAGTTATCTATCTATCTATCTCAGACCCCCCATAGCCAAATTACTTTAAAAATTCTGCCACTACTTTTTTCTTGAATTTCTAGCTTATTTTTGAAAATTATGCACGCTTATCGACTTGTTAAAATTTTTCAAAAGTACAACAATAGTACTTTTCACTAAAATATTAGTAATTCTTATAACAAGCTGGTACACATAACACAACTACTAATACATTATCTTGAAACTTTCAAATAAGAACTTGTGTTAATTACTAGGACCCCCAAAATCAGTTTTTGGTATGTCGATCCCTAGGAAATCAATATCGACCCCATGGGGTACAAATACAAAGCTCACATACAATAATAATATAAACTTTATTGTAATAAAGTTAAATAAACAAAATTACACTTAATTGTTAAGCAACCTTATCAATTTTTAAGCTTCCATTATACCTTGAACCAAACGCCCTCCTTTGTTCTAATATAATTTGAAGGATCATGATTATGCTCATGTACTTCAGGTTGATAAACGTCACCAACACTTTTAAGAGACGCCTTGCAACCTTTATTGTCTCTATTGGAACAATACCAAAGTACAAATTTACGAGTTTGCTGACGCCATTTGTAAGTGTATTTATTGTACATAACATGGTGCTTGCCTCGTCCTGGCAGGAAGTGTACTGGAATGGAAACACATATTATATTTTTTAAGTTTAAGTTTATTGTAAAAGTGATAAGTTAAGAATCTATAATATCAGCTTATATTGTATACCAACTACTCTTAACACTTTGATGGTTAATTTTTTATTCTAGAATAGGGATTTCCAAACTATTATGGGCAAGAGACCCCTTTTTCAAAATTAACTGATACCTCACTCACTATGTAAACATCCAATTTCCTCTTTTATAAATCTGTCTATTCAAAAGTTGCCTGGGAGAGATCGCTTTAAGCGATAAGGCCGCCTTTTGTAAACCTATTAAGTTAAATTTAGGAAAATTTGTAAAAAAAATTTAATAATAAACAATAAAGAGTTATCTATCTATCTCAGACCCACCCCCATAGCCAAATGACTTTAAAAATCCTATCACTACTTTTTTCTTGAATGTCTCTCTTCTTTTTTGAAATTATGCACGCTTATCGACTTGTTGAAATTATTAAAAGTACAACCATAGTACTTTCCACTAAAATATTAGTAATTCTTATAACAAGCTGGTACACATAACGCAACTACTAATACATTATCTTGAAAGTTTCAAATAAGAACTTGTGTTAATTAGAAGGGGTCAGTTTTTAGACCTCGTGGACCCTCAAAATCAGTTATCGTTTATTTCGATCCCCAAGAAACCGATATCGACCCCATGGAGTACAAATACAAAGCTCACATACAATCCTACTAATATTAAAAATGTGAAAGTGTGGATTTTTGGATGTTTGTTACTCAATCACGCAAAAACGGCTGAACGGATTTGGATGAAATTTGGCGTGCACTTTTTCAGGGGTACTTTTTATCCCGGAATTTCCACGAGAACTCCGAAATTACCGCGGGTGAAACCGCGGGGCACAGCTAGTCTAATATATATAATTCTCGTGTCACAGTGTTAATTACCATACTCGTCCGAAACGGCTTGACCGATTTTTATGAAATTTTGTATGCATATTCAGTAGGTCTGAGAATCGGCTACTATCTATTTTTCATCCCGGAATCCCCGCGGGAACTCCGAAACTCACGCAGGTGATACCGCGGGGCACAGCTAGTAATAATATAAACTTAATTGTAATAAAGTAAAATAAACAAAATTACACTTAATCGTTAAGAAACCTTATCAATTCTTAAGCTTCCATTACACCTTGAACCAAACGCCCGCCTTTGTTCTAATATAATTTGGAGGATCATGATTATGCTCATGTACTTCAGGTTGATAAACGTCACCAACACTTTTAAGAGACGCCTTGCAACCTTTATTGTCTCTATTGGAACAATACCAGAGTACAAATTTACGAGTTTGCTGACGCCAATTGTAAGTGTATTTATTGTACATAACAACATGGTGCTTGCCTCGTCCTGGCAGGAAGTATACTGGAATGGAAACACACATTGTATTTTTTTTAAGTTAATTGTAAAAGTCATTACCTAATCAAGAATCTATAATAGAAAGCTCGAACCACCACTCAGGCAAGTTGTTTTAAAAAATGTCTCAAATTGAGTTTAAGCTTTGACTAAAGAAGGATTAATGCCAACACAAATCAAAGAAAGAGTGTCATGTGTATGTGCATCATTTTCAACAATGAAAAAATTGTCATAGTTGTTTCGCTGAGAGCGAGAATCATTAGAAGATGACCCACGTGAGGGATGTCCTATGACGGTGACTACTCCAGAAAAAAATTAAGTGGGAGAAATTGTCCTAAGTGACCTAAAAACAAAAGAAATTACAACACAGGCCGGTTTTTCCAAAACGAGTGTTCTAAGGATCCTACATGAGCATTTAAATAAAATATGACAAAAATTAGTTCAAGATGGGTGCCCCCAATTTTCAGCGCAGTACAAAAGCTTTAAGTATTCAAATACAGCCATGAACGTGGCATATGTTACTTTGACTTACTAAGGCAATTGAGTTAGAAAATTATTGAGAAAAGACGCGAAAAACTCAGCCGATGTGTGCGCTTGGTTCAAGGCAATGCTTCAGGCCACACTGATTCGCTTTCCAGGGCTACTGTTCACGAACGTGGCTCCAGAGAGATTGAACAGTGAACACCCTCCATATAGGTCTGATTTGGCCTCGTCCGACAATTTTTTGTTCTCAAAGCTGAAGGCCAAGTTAAGGGGTAAAATACTTAACAGCTACAATGAAATTGTACGACCATTTTGATTCTAAAGATGCATCATATTTTTATAGTGGCTTAACCGGAACTTCTGTAAACTGTATGGAAATAAAGGAAGAATATTTTGAAACATATTTAAGTTTTTTTTTATTTATGACCTATCTTTCTATGTTAGGCTGTAACTTATGGAGCGCAGTATGTACGTATTTTACGATTGACGCATCTGGCATCTTTTTTTTCCTCCCGCATCCAAAAACTAACTTATGTAACTAACGTTTCGTTTCAATAAACTTACAAGTACAAAACTTGCATATAAAGATAAAATAAATTGTAAAAAAATAGAAAAAAAAAGAAGGTTACACCTAATTGTTAATATATAAAGCCTTATTAATTCTAAAGTTTCCATTACACCTTGAGCCAAACGCCCGTCTTTGTTCTTATATAATTTGGAGGATCATGATTGTGCTTATGTACTTTAGGTTGATAAACGTCACCAACACTTGTAAGAGACGCCTTGCAACCCTTATTGATTCGATTAGAACAATACCAAAGCACAAATTCCTGATGCTGCCGTTTCCAATTGTATGTGTATCTGTTGTACATAACAACATGGTGCTTGCCTCGTCCTGGCAGCAAGTGTACTGGAATGAAAACACACATTGTATTTTTATGTTTTAAGTTTATTGTAAAAGTTATTAGTTTAGAATCTAGAAATCTTACAATTACCTAATGTTGAACCAACTGTGTGAGGTTTGAACCCGCGGGTGGTGCCCAAGCGTTTACTTGCCACATATTATAACCACTAGATCACACTTGTTTTATAAATCATTATGATATATACGTATTTTACCTATGATTGATGCGGCTGGCATCCTTTTTTTCCTGCGCCCAAATTAGGTACACATAAATAATGAATTCACACAATGATAACATATTATATTCTTAATTAAGTATAATTGTAAAAAAATGAAATAAATAAGATTACACTTAATTATTAAGATAAGAAACTATATTAATTCTAAGTTTCCATTACACCTTGAGCCAACCGCCCGCCTTTGTTCTAATATAATATGGAGGATCATGATTGTGCTCATGCACTTCAGGTTGGTAGACGTCACCAACACTTTTAAGAGACGCCTTGCAACCCTTGTTTATTCGGCTAGAACAATACCAAAGCACAAATTTCCGACGCTGCTGTTGCCAATTGTATGTGTATTTGTTGTACATAACAACATGGTGCTTGCCTCGTCCTGGCAGCAAGTACACTAAAAATAAAAAAAAAGTCCAACTAAGTTCACAGTATAAAAAAATTCCCACCGAAGAAACTTGCAGTTTAACAAGATTTGGGCAGAAATGGGCGTCAGTTTTTAACCAACTTCAAAAAAGAAGGAGGTCCTGAAAATAAACTTCTTTGAGATAACTATACTTTTATTCACATTACTACATTAACAGAAAACATGACACTTCCATGTTCAATTGTGTACATAGTATATGTTTTTAGGGTTCCGTAGCCAAATGGCAAAAAACGGAATCCTTATGGATTCGTCATGTCTGTCTGTCCGTCCGTACGTCACAGCCACTTTTTCCGAAAATATAAGTACTATACTGTGAAACTTGGTAAGTAGATGTATTCTGTGAACCGCATTAAGATTTTCACACAAAAAAAAAACAATAAATTTTGGGGGTTCCCCATACTTAGAACTGAAATTCAAAAAACTTTTATCATGGATATTGGATAGGTCTTCGAAAATAATATTGAGGTTTCTCACATCATTTTTTTCTAAACTGAATAGTTTGCGCGAGAGACACTTCCAAAGTGGTAAAATGTGTATCCCCCCCTGTAACTTCTAACATAAGAGAATGATAAAACTAAAAAAAATATATGATGTACATTACCATGCAAACTTCCACCGAAAACTGGTTTGAACGAGATCTAATAGGTAGTTTTTTTTATTGGGTCATAATTCGTAAACCGCAAAAAAATACACTAACTATTATTAAAACATCGATCAAAGTTACAACGATGAACGAACTTTTATATTACGTTACTTGCTGTTACGGAACACTTCATGGGCGAGTTCGACTCGCACTTGGCCGCTTTTTTATGCGTGGTAACCGATTACTAGATGATGGCTGGACCGATTTAGAAAATTCTTCGGCCGATTTATCGCGATATTTAACGCGATCAAGGCCGTAGGCAAAAGCTAGTAATGAATAAAGTTGGTTTCTAAAATTTTCCTGGCAGGTAAATTAAAAAAAAATAATTTCGACGTTCCCGCGCAGTTTCACCATTGTGACTTTTGAAATTCAATTAAAATTTCAACAGAAGTCATTATAGTTCCTTAACTTAGCTAGCAGACCAGTAGTTTCAGAGTGACCCGTTATACGCGTGGACAGACAGAGAAAATAACAATCAAATATAAATTATTAGTTGCGTGTTATATTCATATGGAAAAGTCAATTTATTCAAGTAACTTATACAGTTAATACATTTTTAATGATACTTACGTACAATAGAATAATAAATATGTCAATTAGTATTTGTAATGAATATCTTTAGTTTTAACACACACAGTAAGAACACCTACAACAACTTACACAATAGACTAACGGCCGAGTCGTTTTAATGGTTACTTAATTTTAAGTAAAGATTTTTAAAATAAAACTGCCGCACTCAGAGACGTTCATTAAATTAATGTTAATTGGAATTTAAGTAATTACAAGTAGATACAAGTTCACTTACCGCCGCACTCAGAGTCGACTTTAATGATTACTTAGTTAAGTATAGATTTTTAAAACGAAACTGCCGCAATCAGACAAGTTTAATAAATTAATGTTAGTTGGCATTTAACTAATTAAGTTACATCTCATTAAATGCCAATTAACATTAATTTACTAAACGTCTCTGATTCCGGCAGTTTTGTTTTAAAAATCTATACTTAACTAAGTAATCATTAAAATCGACTCTGAGTGCGGCCGTTAGTTTAGAACCTTACTTAGTATTAGTAATAAGTAAAAAAATTACCGGCCATAAATTGAGTCGAAATGACGCGTGACGTCACGCCTTGGTAGACTTTATACGTGGTTAGACGTCACGAGATCCCACTGCTAAAAGTTATCTTTATCTAAATACTTTTGATTAATTTGAAACAGCAAAATAAATAAATAAAAATAAATCTAAATCTTTTAAATATCTAACTGACGGAATACAATTTTAACTTTGATATCCAGGCAACATATAAGGACCTATTGCTGCAAATAGTAAATATCATGTGTAATAAAGATGACTGCACTAATTGCTCCACTGGACTCGGGCAATCTTTACAACTTGATCCAATCGCCCATTTTCGTTTGTACATATCGTGGAGGCTCATGGTCGTGATTAATCCTACCGGGTTTGTACACGTCTCCGACACTCTTAAGATGAGCCTTGCAACCTTTGTCTCGACTAGAACAATACCAGAGCACAAATTGTGGATTCTCCCAACGCCATTTGTAAGTGTACTTATTGTACATAAGAATATGATGCTTGCCTCGCCCCGGCAGAAAGTGCACTGGAATGATAACACACATAATCATACGTTTGTATTTTATACGTACTACACTTAGTTTACCGGGAAGACAAACCCTTTACTGAAACTTAACTTTAAAAGAGAAATCAGCACAGGTGAAGCGAAATCTCTACTCCTAGGCACCAAATCAAATCTTGTATCGGCGCCTTCATTCTGGTAAGCGATTCATAAACAAAATATTTACCTGCATGGTTTTGATAATTTATATAAATAAATATATTATATAAATAAAATGAAATTCAGTTTATTTGGAAAAAGAAAAGATTTTTTAATAATTTATTTGAACACTAGTTTACAAGTCTTTAAAATAAGCAAATACTAAAATCTCCTCTGGAGTTACTTCCTAAATTCACAGATAGGTAGGTAGAGAGCAAAACAGCGATTTTTATAATTTACCGTATCATACGAAAACTTTACCTTTACAGACGGAATATATACATATCTAATGTCATTTGGCCGCTGATTCACAGTAAAAACTGTTTAATTTTATGTCAGTACATTTAGCACGTTGACGTCTATGTCCAGACTGGTAAGCCGGAAAAGGATTATTAAACTGAAGGGGTGTTAAACTGCTTATATCACGAGTAACTTTTGCTCATATTGTTCCCCAAAAGTCTTCAGATTGTTAAGAAATATTAATTCCTGCCCAGGAGTATGGACTACAATCGTACCAAGTTTGGTTAAAATCCCTTCAGTAGTTTTTGACCCATGCGTGCACATACAGACAGACAGACAGACGGACAGACAGACAGACAAAAATCTACTGATTGCATTTTTGGCATCAGTATCGATCACCATTCATCCTCCAATATTAATTTTGAATATATATTCTTCCATGTACAGAATTGACCTCTCTACAGTTTTATTATAAGTATAGAAGATATATTATATATATCATATACACTGTGCATGATGAAAGAAAGACGTCCTGTGTGAAGGTTCAATATTCAAGATGGAAGATTATGGATACAGAATATTTATTATCTAATCAGGAACATAATTAATGTGTAAGAAAGCTAAGTGCTACCAAAAGCCTTGCAAAATAACGACTTCTCTAATGAAAGTAGTAAGATCTAACTGAAGTTCTTTCGAAGTTCCTTAAATCACAGCTTTTGACATGTATAACGTTTTATAGATGTTTTAAATTAAAAGAAAAATAATCTTCGTTAATCAACAGAAAGTGTGTGTAATGCAACCTATGGGTGGTGGGTCAACCTCGTGCTTTACTAACTTAGCTGACACATTGCCATGTGTCTAAATATGAAAATTCTACGATACAAGCTTGCAGGTTAGGGAACATCCACACAGTACGTCACACGTTAACGGGAAGAGAGGGGGTCGACGAAATGTGACGTTGTGTGATAGGGTGTAGGAGGGGTCTTTAGTTTCGTGACGTCACATTTTAAAATCTTATACATCTAAGTGCTAAATGCCAAATTTTAAATATTAACGAAAATCTTAAAATATTTCCAACTTTTATCTGTATATGTATTGTTGGCGAACTAAGGTTTTAATTGTTTTGTCGGAACTGCTGTTTTAATTTAATAAATAATTTATAAATGTAAAAATTGCAAAATGTGTGACGTCACACTGGGGGGGGGGGGTGTCTCAGAAATATGACCAACTGTGACAAGGACCCGGAGGGGTCGAAAAATCACGAAATTAGTGTGACGTACTTTAAGGATAGTCTTAAGTTCATCTGTGTGTTCAGTGCGAAATATTGTTAATATTAGTTGCACAGTGAAAATTGATTAATATTTAGTTTGAAGCGTCAGTGACTAGAACTAAAAATATACAGAGACCTTAAAAGTAAAGCTGATGGAAATTTTTAACAACCTGATGATTGTGTTGTGTGCCAAGTACGTATCTGTTTCCATAATGATGAATATTGGCCCTACAATTCTTAGAGGTTCTTTCAGAGCAATACCAGAGTACCTTTCCTGAATTATACTTCTTTTTGATTGCGAACGTAAAGTCGTTGTGGACGAGGATTGGATTTTTGCGGCGGCCCGGCAGTAAGTATGCTAGAAAACAAACATTCAAAATTCATTTATTAAACAATCGTAACAATTTTTGAACATTACGAAGTGAGACGGATGTTATCGAATAAGGGGTTGAAAAATCAAATTTCCTCGTCAGTGAAGTAATAGTGATACATAAAAAATGAAAAAAAAAATACATATAGATGTATAAATTACACAATAATTTTAACTATATGAGAATATTTTTTTTTACTTTTAACCTCATTCGTGTTAAACTTTTTTAATGGATGTTACACAATATCTCAGTTATAAACCAAGCAATTTTTTTAAATACATATAACGTTTACCCAAATCTCAATACCATTCATACTTTTCGTCGTCGATGGTGGTTTACTCTGTAAGCTCGATCTAGTTAGCGGGCTTCTTTGCTTCACGCCACTAATCTAATATCGTTATAATATCCCCTCCTTTCTTTTACAATATTTTGATTATAAAAAAATCGTTCCGTTTTATTTCCTTTTCTATATTCATAATTCAAATTTTGTTTTCTTATAATTCTTTGGTACTTACATACTTATATCATTCCTTTCTGAAATTTACAATAAGCAACACGTACCTACTTAAATTAAGTGTCATTCTCTAGATCAGTGTTTTCCAACCTTTTTCATGACACGACTTTACTTTTTCTTATTGAGGTAGTTTTTGCGACCACTTGCGACCCGCGGGTACAGAGGCTTCACGAGCCCCCAGGGAGTCGCAACCCACACGTTGAAAAATACTGCTCTAGATATTTATTTTAACATTTACATTTACATTAACCACACAATCAGTAAAAATGAATCTTTATTTTATCATAAACACTACTCTCAAGTTTCCAAGAACAATGTGACATGCTCACGTTGCACGAGTTTTTCTTCTGCTAATTCTCCTTCTTTCTTTGTAAGCGGCCAACCTAATCGGATCACTTTTAATTAAAGCATAGCGTTTCTTTTCAGTTTCACGTTTTCTTTGTAACTTTTTTTCTCTACTCCAGCACTTTCCGTATGTTTTGAACACAATGACTTCTGAAATAAGCATCGTGCAAGTTTTTTTTGGGGAATCAATGGTATAGAGAATGTTATTTATTTCATTGCAAGTATTGACAAGAACTTCGTTGTAACAAAAAATATCATTGAGAATCAAGAAGTGAAATGGGATTAAAAATTAAACATCTCATATCATCACCAAGCGGCACAGTTTACTAACAAAAGAGAAAGTATGAGCCAGTATAATTCATTTTTAAACTGACCACATAATAAAATACACGATTTTCATAGTTTACTCGTATTAAAACTTAATCCAGTGTCCACTTTTACTTTTCATGTATCTAGGAGGATCATGATTATGCTCAACATCACCAGGTTGATAGTTATCCCCAGAACTACAGATATAGGCCTTACATTTTCTACTATCACGATGAGAGCAGTACCATACTATACTGTTGCTATTGTTATGAATTCGCTGTATTCTATAAGTGTGCTTGTTGTACATGAGACGTGGGTGTTTGCCGTAGCCAGATATTGCCGGTAGAAAAGAAACTGAAAGAAAAAAAAATATAAGACCCACCACACACCAGTCACACTTCATACAAGCGAACCAATTTATTTCACTACGATTTTTGCAAATATTATGCAGTAACTAGTAACAGGCTGAATCATCGTGTCGATCAGTTCGACGAGACCCAAGTTTTTCCTCTGTGAAAATTCTCGAAACGGGTAGCTAAAAGTGTTCCGTGGAATCGACAACTTGCAAGTGTAGGACTGGGAAAACGCACCACTAAATTCGTAGGACTATGTGACCATTTCATTTACTAAGCTGATAGAAATATTTACTAAGCTACATACCTACGAAAATTCAGTCAGTTATTAATAAAAAAATTTATGACCTCGCTATTTGTACATATTCGGAATAAAGGACTCTCCAGTCAAACCAACCATTTTGGATAATTGTAATTACTTTTTACGGTTAAGTATCCAATTATCTTAACATTTCAAAGAAGTTTGACTGTTACTCCGACGATTTCGACATCTTACCAAATCAAAATGTTTTTCACCTGCTTAGTTAATTAACTGCCCGTTTCGAGAATTTTCACATGACACGCGAATTCTCGTCAGTCAGGGAGGTAGTATTGTAATGTAATGCTCAAAGCCGAATGTATAAAATGTTACATTACACGCGAATGCTCCCGGTGAGAGAGCACCTTTAAAATTTAATGCCCGCTCTGCATTCACGCGAGAATCTTGCGAGAACGCGAGAAAACCACGAGAAACGGCGGAGAACATCGGCTCCACATTCACATCCTCGTGGTCTCGCGTGAATTTGAAGCGGGCTTAAGAGTACGTATAAACTGTACCAAAGCGTGAAGTCACGCGAAATTTAGACTCAATGTATCGCCGTTGTTTTTTGATTAAGTAGGTAAGAGAAGAAAAATACATGTCTTATATTTTTTATTTATCTAGATGACGGCTAACAGACTAAAATTTTGTCAAAATGGCCTTATTACAATTTGATCCAGTTTCCGTTTTTTGTTTGGATATAACGTGGAGGATCGTGATTGTGCTCAATATGACCGAGCTTGTATTTATCTCCACAACTTGTAACAGACGCCTTACAATTTTTGCTGTCTCGGTGGGAACAGTACCATTGTATCCTGCCCCTGGTGTCCTTCCCTTTGCCTCGATTTTGGATTCTATACGTATATTTGTTGTACATAAGGCGAGGAAACTTCATTTTTCCAGTAGCCGGTAGCAGATGTACTAAAAATAATAATCATAATTATTATCTTATTTTCAAATCTCATTAAAAATAAGGTTAAATGACAATTTATTAGAGCATAATGATGGTTTCGAAGAAACACGTGGAGCGAAAGACGCGCGTTTTAATAACTGGTGCCCAGAACTACCAAATACATTGATCTCAACGTCCACGTCCACTCCCGCCACGAGCTCGTCGTGAGCAGAGTAACCCAAGTGGGCAGACACACGCGGGCTTGGCACCGAATTCAATCCGATCAGTGGCAGCACAAACCAATAATTTCACAAATGCGGACGAACGAAAATGATAAAGTATTTTAATATGGTTTATTATTTCATCTGTCTGTTTTAGTTAGGTAGCTAAATAAAGAAAGACGGTTTTTGAACACTAACTATTTATTGACGAAACAATATGAATTCATATAGGTACACACCTATAAAGTACAGGTTACAATAGTCATACTCATGCAGGTTAAAATAATGAATGGCTTGCTCCAATACCCTCGTGCTATTTACTTATATTGCAGAGTAACTAATATGTTATAGCTTGATCCAAGTTCCTCGCACTGTTCTCTTGTATCGCGGAGGTTTATGATTATGTTTAACACAGCCAACTTCGTATCTCTGTTCACCGCCATCTATGTTGCCCTTTATAAAACTGTAAACACAGGCTCTACAATTTGTTGTAGATCGACTGGAGCAATACCATAGAGTTTTTTCTCCTTGATGTTTCCACTTGTATGTGTACTCATTGTGCATGAGCAGGGGATGTTTGCCTCGTCCTGGCAGCAAGTGTACTGAAAGAAAAATATTTACCAGGTATTTATTTCATCGGGGTCAATAGCGCAGCATAAAATTGTATAACGATAGTAATTGTAAATTTGTAAAATTTCCAAAATACCGAGGAGAGAAAATGCGTTGCGGTGGGTGCTCGTTCATCGAAATTCTGTACCATTTGTCTGTGTTGTGATCAGAGTTCAAACGTCACCTAAACTAGCAAGCACCTACTCGCAAATTAAGGTTTTTTTATTGTAAGCATCACATAAAATGCATGCCATTTTTAAACGAACAATTTGCCTGCAATACAGTGAAAATATTCGTGAATCATTAAAAAAACTTTTGACAAACAAAAATCCTATTATGAAATTTTTCTTTAACATTTAACCGTACTGAATGGGTTTTTTTTAATTGTTAACACGCTAGACGTGTTATCACAGCTCACCCTATGCTAAGTGACTGTGTGATCAAAGATAGTTAGACACATCTAGCCTGAAACTGTAACTGGCTTTCCGGAACACACACATCGGCGACACATTTTCAACTTGAATGTTATAGCTAGCCAGCCGGGCACTAGAAAGTGCCCCCCCACTACGCTATGTTTTCCTCACGATGTATCCTATCACCGATAACTTAAGCTCATTGTTGGGATATCATACACCCAGACTAAAGGTAAACACAAATGTTCATCACATGAATGTGATTATTGTAAAGTTTCATTAAAAACCATTCAGTAGTTTTTGCGTGAAAGAGTAAAAAACATCCATGATCTATCCGTACAAACTTTCGCGTTTATAATATTTAATAAGGATTAGTTAGTTGCACTGGTGAAGAGCGTGCGCCCGCAAATACTTTTAATGCGGTCTTGTTCAAAAAGGGTTATAATCCTACAAATATCTACATATACTATAATAAAAGAGTAGAATCCGCAATTCTGTACATTGAATATTTTTACCTAAAATTGAGAGGAGTGATAAAAGAAGAGTAACCAAGCCCAAAAAAAGTTTTTAAAATTCTTTTCTGTCTGTCTGTTCGCGATAATCTTCGCATCTACTGAACCGATTGTCATGCGGTTTTCACAGGTAGATTAAGCTTACCCTGAAGCTACATATAGGCTTGTTTCATTGAAATTGGATGTCGGGAAAAAAGTTGTTGTATAAAAACCTTTCATGCGGGTGAAACCGCGGGGCACAGCTAGTTATAAATGTGTTAAGTGTGGATGATTGGATGTTTGTTACTCATCACGCAAAAACGGCTAAACGGATTTGGATGAAATTTGGCATGCATGTTGTCAGGGGCACAGAAAAGGACATAGGACCGTACTTTTTATCCCTGAATTCCCGCGGGAACTCCGAAATTACCGCGGGTGAAACCACGGGGCACAGCTAGTATATATGGGTTTATTATTATTATCCTGATGCGGCGACCGTACCCGCGACACCTGGCATAACATTATAATTGCCACTAAAGTAATAGTGCTGCAAAATCCTGAAGGTTGAATGGGACTGTGGCATTAAGTCCGCCTTTTGTACCATGATGTGCATAAAGTAAATAAATAAATAAATAAATAAAATCCTAATCCTATAACTAATATTATAAATGCGAAAGTGTGTTTGTATGTACCTTACGCCTCAACAACTAAACCGATCATCACGTAATATTTCACACACGTTGTCAGGGGTACAGAGAAGGATAGGAGAGGGAGGGTACTTTTTATTCCGAAATCCCCGCGGAGTTTCGAAATTATCGCGGGAACTGCTCATGTATACTAATATTATAAAGAGCAAAAGTTTGTGAGTTTGTGGGTTTGCGAGTTTGTGATTTTGTGACGTTGTAGGGGATTTCTGGATCTATTGAACCGATTTTGAAAATTCTTTCACTTATAGGCAGCTGCAGTGATCCTGAGTGTCATAGGGTACTTTTTATTCCGGAATTCCCGCTGGAACTTCAGAGTTTATGAGTTCATGAGTTTGTAAAATTGTAGTGGGTAATCTCTGGATCTACTGAACCGATTTTAAAAATTCTATCTATTATAAGAAGCTACAGTGATCTTGAGTAACATAGAGTACTTTTATCCCGGAATTCCGGTTGTAGGGGGTAATCTCCGAATCTACTGAACCGATTTTGAAAATTCTTTCACTTTTAAAAAGCTGCAGTGATCCTAAGTGACACAGGGTACTTTTTATCCCGGAATTCCCGCGAGTACTCCGAAATTACCGCGAGTGAAACCGTGGGGGTCAGCTAGTCAATAAATAAATAGATAAGCTTTAAAAATTACCACGCATTTAAAAGCAAGTGAACGGTATATTCACACAATAACATTGTTTAGAATAATTAATATAGTAGGTAATATTTTTCAAATTCGATCACGCATTAAAGACCACGTTCCATCGCGGTTTCTTATGTAATGCGGGGGCTCGTGGTTGTGCGGCCTGCCGTTCATTAGATGTATGTCGCCGCAACTGATGACCGCAGCCATGCACCCTTTCCGCTGTCTGCTGGAACAGTGCCAGAGGATCTTGCCGGTGGTCGGTCTTCTATCTTTCCACCTGTATGTGTAGTTATTGTACATGAGGACAGGGTGCTTGCCTTTTATGGACGGTATAAAGCGCACTAAAAATGAAATTATACGATTAAATGTCACGTCATACATAGTTAACTGTAGTATTTACGAAGTACGAAATGACGTGTTTATAAGCGAAAAGTTGTTAGGATTTTAGACTAAGGCTAGGTGTAATGCTAATTGAGTTCTATTACCGAAATAGTCAAAGGCACAATAATACGTATAATTATAATGCTTGGGCTTTACCACACAGCACCACCAAACTAGCAGAATTTGTACTACGATGGGCATGTGGACTAATTTTTATTTTTTTAGTCCGTCTTGTAGATTATTAAAAAATATTGGACACGTATTTTTTCTATTTTTACGTAATCACAAAATAACGGCAATATATTGAGTTGAAATTTCGCGTGACGTCACTATTCTGACAGTTTGTATGGCGGTTTTAGCGGTTAGTGACGTCACGACCCCCTCACCCTAAACTTTAATGCGCCTTATCTCTATATATTTTAATTTAATTAAAAAAGCAAAAAATACGTGTCTATTGTTTTTTTTATTTTCTAACTGACGGACTAATTAGAATTTTGATTTTCAAAAGTAGTCCACATCCCTATTCTGCCAGATTTCTGATATAATACCTACTTACAAATTTTTTGAACATTCATCACAAGAGTGTGTACCCTGACAAAAGGGATCGAACCCTGAAGTGACAGTCAGGTCCGCTAACCATAAGACCAATAGTGCTGCAGATTATTAACAGTGGACAAATTTTTCACCTTACACTCATATGAGTGGAGCGAAATGGCCAAGCCACATATTCTGACTAAGGTGTAGCGTTTGAGAAGTTAGACCTTGTAGAGTTAGGGTGTGTATAGTTATAAGCTTGGCTCTATATGAGATCTGATAACTTTTTGACAGTGACCTTCATATGGTCTCGTCTTGACATCATTTTACATGAAAATGTTTTTGGTGGGATCCTTTTTTGGCTTTGAATATTAACAATAGTAAATTTATAACAATAACCTGAAGGCGTACGTCAACAGCTTGTTTTGTGTAAAAATAGCTATAATAAAATACAGAGTCTTATGCACCGCACTGTTCCGCACTGAATAAGGGAAGTTTTGTGTATATATTAAGGATGAGAAATAAAAATATCGATAATTTTAATTACGTTTTAATATAAGATATATGTTTTTCATTGAAGCAGACCAAGCAAAAGTTTTTTTTGCATCCTACACATTGGGTAATAATTTTTTTTACTTTTCTGTCAGTTTGGCGACTCGTTAAAAAGGTTCGGAGTTTTTTATAGCATCCGACACAATTTCTTTTCTTAACACCTTTTACCAAATGATGTTTATCTGGTTTTGGTGGGGGTTCTGAAAAGATAAATTTCACTGTTATCCTTTTCTTTAGATTGCTAGAAACAACAATAATATTCAAATTAATAAAAGAATAAGTAAAAAGATATCGACCGTATCTGAAAATTTAAAAACCGTAATTTTTTTTACAGTACAAAATAATAACATTTTTGCGATTACAAACTTATATTTGCAGTTGGTTAACATTATGTAAGGGACAACAGCTGCAAAGTTATGTTTGTCATTTACAACCTAATCGGCAAAAACGGAAAAAAAATTCTAGACCCGGTTCGGGAATCTTTACAGGGTCAGTTAGAGCGGAGCACTCAATGCGCGAATCCGACTCTCACTTGACCGTTTTTTGTACGTACCTACGTACGTTTGACTGCAGACTGAATGTTACCTACTTTTTTGTAATAACACAGAGAACGGAAACCTACCTACCTACAGGAAACGTAATTAGGTAAATAAAATAAATAGTATTGATGACTCACCTGTCTTTGATAAACATCGAAGTTTAAATCAATTTTTTTACTGCACCTTTAACGCCATTGCTACGCGTGCGTTTCTTTCAAATGCGATATTATACATCACTGGCCGCGCGAAGCTAGCGCGGGGTGCGGTACAAGGGGTACCAGGAGCATTCGACCTGGTTTCGCACTGCGATGAAGTTTTATTTCTTCCATGCGGTACCAGATCTAAGAAATCTGGTATTAAGGTAAGCACACCACAAGACTATTTTAATAACACATCTTAGATATATATATTCATCTCTTCCCGCCACCGAACCAAATTAAAGTTATGTCTTCCGCACGACAATGAGGTCTATACTTTTCTTAGTCGCACTGTAAGCGAGACATGGACAAGGTGTTTCAGATCTGGCTTCGCACTCAACGTGTTAAACTATTGAACAAGCAAAACCCCGAAAACGACCATTCACATGAAAGGTAACCAATAAATTTTTCAGTTAATAAAAGACACAAATGACCATTTTATACTATTGAAATAGGACCCGTTTAGATAAAAGAGAATTGTGTAACAAAGATACTAAGTACCATATTTTATTAAAAACTTTATTACTTAAATAATAATATTATAAATGTTTTATTAACAATTTTTTATAATATCTATATACCTATCCTTTTTTAATAAGTACCTATTATACTCACCTAATCAATGATCCTTTTAAATTATTAATTTAAATTTAGAATTTAATAAAATTATTGAAATGATCAACGACAAATACGTTTTCCTAATATTAATCTTTTTTTAAACAAAAGCTCAATTTGTTTTGAAAGTAGGTAATTGTGATATCAATAATTATAATGGAAGAATTGAAAAATTAAATTAATTTCATTAAAAGAAACCCCTCGTCTATTTTAAACGAGGCGTCTTTTTCCTTTTTTTTCTCTATCGTGCACAACAAACCCGTGAGGACGAATGAAGATGGACAAACAAAAATATATATTAACTACTGACATATTTATATAACTAAGTAATTTTGAGGATATTGCCACCAGTGAACGAAGAGAACCATGGAAATAGCTATATTGATACAAATTATCAGCGTCATTTAGAACCAAAAACTTAAATAAAATACAAACCAGTTCAAAGAATCAAGTTTTCAATGTCCCGTATACGCACTATTAAAACTCAATCTTATTTCTTTTAACTTTGCGTTTGAAGTACTAAAACCGTTCCAATATACCTGGATACAGTTTACGTTGGGTCATTTTTAACTGACTTCCAAAAAAGGAAGAGGTTCTCATGTCTGCCCGCTTGCGCTCGTGTCTGCCCATTTGGGTTGGTTTGTTCACCACGACACGCTCCTCCTTGCACGCTTACAATGTGGTGGGACTTGGGAGCGAGCTATCTACCTTAATGTGATGAGACCTATTTGACTTGGCACCGACTTTGAAACGACTAGTAGGTAATATACCAATAATATTACGTGCATTTCTGTCTTTCGGATTAATATGGTATTTTGTTATTTTTTACTTTTTAGTGTAGTGCATCACGTGTTTGAAGTCGGTTTAATTTTTTTTTTGGTAAAATTTTTGTTTGTATCGCAAAGTACTTAAATGCTTCTTCGTTCAACGATCACCACTGATCACAGATGTGTTGTGTGGCGGGAGCAAGATGGATGATTTGGCTCGACCGCCACCAAAGGGGAAGCTTCCCGCCGGGCGAGGTGGTATGCCCGGGGAACCGCGGCTCCGACTGTAGATCGTCGGAGGTCGTATACATATATGCAGCGCACATGTGAAAACTTCGTTGGCGCGATTCACGTAGTTAGTATTCGTCGCTTCATTGTAGTTCGTGACTTGTGGTGTAGAGGTCGCCACAGTTGTAATTTTGATGCTGTTATGGCATTGATTCGAAATTGCATCTTCTCATCTGCTTCATAGCGTCAATTTTTTTTAATAGCATGTTCGCTCCATAATCAGGTGTGCAGTCGTTGTCGTGTCCTTTCGATTGCTTCGTAATCTCATTATGAGTGTTCAATGTTATGTTGCCTGTGCATCCATTTTTACCACACCTATAAAACGCGTATCCGTTGGTGTATATTTTTTTACGGTGATAACGTCGTCCGTCGTACAGCATGGAGACGCCTCCTCTTCTTGTCGTAATAAATTCAACTTTGGATGACATCGCTGAAAAACATTAAGTAAATGAATGAGACGTCTTCAACAATGATCCTGCAGGCAAATAATAGATAGTATTTTTTTTTTTATGTCATAGGGGGCAAACGGGCAAGTGGTACACCTGATGGTAAGTGATTACCGCCGCCCATAGTCATCTGCAACACCAGAAGGCATGCAGGTGCGTCGCCGACCTGGAATGGGGATGGGATAGTAATAATATCTATACTATAATAAAAGAATAGAATCCGCGATTCTGTGCATTGAATATTTTGAATAAAAATTGACAAGGGGCGATAAAAGAAGAGTAACCAACCACAAGAGTTTTTAAAATTCTTTTCTGTCTGTCTGTCTGTATGCTCGCGATAATCTCCGAATCTACTGAACGGAGTGTCATGCGGTTTTCACAGGTAGATTAAGCTTAGCCTGGAGCTACATATTATAGGCTTTGTTTCATTTAAATCAGATTTCGGGAAAAAAGTTTTCACGCGGGTGAAACCGCGGGGCACAGCTAGTTATTGATAAGTATGCTCCTGTATACGTGCACGAAGCGAAGTACTGTCGCTTATGTGGTAGTGGTATGCTCTTGTGCATACAATTTGTGACGATTACATTTTATTTGTAATTAATAACAGGCTAGGCGCTTGACCATTGACCATGTCAAGTGATGGTGTGGTCGAAGAAGACAAACTTAGCCTGGAATGGGAACTGACTGGGTCTCAAGTGAGACTGCTATTAGGTGCTTGGCGACTGATTCTCAACTTGAAGGTGATAGCTGGCTCTTGAAAGCGCTCTATCACATGCAGAGAGAAATGTTGGCAATATTTAGAATAGAATATAATAGAATACACTTTATTGTACACTAAAATAATTTTACAGTGTGTTTACAGAAACTTATAACTAAGGGCATACAAAAGGCGGTCTTAGCGCTTTACTAGCGATCTCTTCCAGACAACCTTTTTTTAGCAGTAATATTTATTAAGTTATTTTATCTACGATGACATAAACTAAGTAAGTTTGATGATTACACAGTTATCATCACAACTGGTAGCCAAACTCTGAAAAGTTGCGTACCTATATAAGGGTAACAACTTCCGTGATACTTGTTGGTCTGACATAAAGAGTGTGGGACACGATGTCTTGCCTAAGCGACTGATTGACATCACTCTAAGCATGGCCAGAGTAGCAAGAAATTCAGTAATAAAAAAAGCAGTAAGACAAGTACAAGTAATAACAAATAATAAACGATTAAATCCAATATTAATCTATTGATCCGCAAAGTTGATGTAGTACGTATAATGTCCTGGAAGTAAGTATTGAGAAAGTATGTAAAAAATTCTGAACAGCTGTCCATACGCCACATCAACAAAGACCTATTCAATTCAAAAAATCTTCCATTCTGAATCCAACTAGTTGCTCTCAGTTGCCATGGCGACCGAATGGAGTTACCGCTTCTGAGTTCTGACCGAATGATCTCTAAGTCTATACGACAGATGGCTTGTCCGCACTCCGCACACGTTTCCTTGTATGTGCAAGGAGATAGAAATTCATATTGATAATTTCGAACACACACAGCCAATACCGCTATCACCTCTAGGCTCACCACTACGTTATGGCGGAACGCGGTGAGTGTCGCTTCTTTATGTAGTAATAGTAATTAGTCTTTGGTGCAGGAATAGTTGACGTTGAGATTCTCTAGTGCGAAGGGCGAGTTCTTCGATTTCTCTTCGTTCATTCATTATATGCCAACTATTTCAATCTACACCTACGTCAGCGACTAGTCATGTCATTAAAGACCGCGGGCTCATGATTATGTTCACGTTTACGTATTTCAATATTATTCAACGGATTGTCGTAATCTGTATTGACGGTAGCTTTGCACCCGTGCAACGACTTGGAGCATCGCCAACTTATTTTATTGTTTAACTTTTTGTTCGACCTTCTGTAAGTGTTGTTGTCGACCATGAGTAGAGAGTATTTTCTACCGCAAGATATCAAAGCTGCGCGATCTGAGAGCAATAATCAATTTTATACAAAAGAATTTTGGTAAAACAAAAACATCCAAAAAGTGCTAAATCCAGGATGTTGTATCTAATAATCAATAAGCAACCAGTAAAGTAATATTTATTAATTTAAAAATTACTAACTATCTTTACAGTTAGGACCAATGCGATATGTAGCAAAATATGTTAAGTATGTTAAGTAGTAAATATTTATTCGGTTATTATTTTATTGGCTTTTAACTGATGAAACGATATCAGCCTGGTGATGAAAAGCTCCGGTTCGATACATAACTACATCCTTGGTGCTCACCAGCAGAGCTTTTTTGGCTGAGCACTGAGGCAGGCCCATGTAATTTCACTTTGCTGAACCGATAATATCTTCTTACTGACATTTGAGTTCAAATAGTAGTTAAGGTCCAAATGTTATCTTTCATCGTTTCTGCTTGAGCCTCGTTTCAGTTGGCAAATGTTTTGATATAATTCCATAATACAGTTGGTGTTTTGTTTCCGGTAGCTTCACCAGTTGTAATGTTCATGTGATCAAATATTTGGCTCTGTAATTCATCCTTACTATTTATAATAAATGTGAAAGTGAGTAGTTTGTTTGTTTGTTTGTTACGCTTTCACGCCTTAACTTTTACAATGGCAATGGCAATAATACATCGTTAGTGTTTTTAATATTATAGGTATGCATTGGATAGGAATTTTTAGCAAATTCTAAGGCATTCTTGTTAAAAACCATTTTTTCACACAGTTACTAACGATACGACAATAGGATTTTTTAGGCTTTTAGTAATTATTATGAGGAATTATTATTATAACTGGCTGACCCCCTGTGATCTTTGAGACTCCATCAGGAACTCAAAAAGTATCCTATGATCTGCATCTGATCTTTTTAGAATCGGTTTATTAGTTTCAGTTCCTTTACATGCAAACCAAACTTACAAATTTTCTTTTTATAATCCTTATCCCACTAATATTATAAAATATGAAAGTGTGGATGTTTGTTACTCAATCACGCAAAAACGGCTAGACGGATTTGGATGTAATTTGGCATGCACGTTGTCAGGGGTACAGAGTAGGACAAAGGGGAACTTTTTATCCCGGAATTTTAATTTTTATCCCGAAATTACCGCGAGTGAGACCGCGGGGCACAGCTAGTACTATTATAAAATTCGAAAGTGACTTTGTTTGTTTATTTAATTGTTTGTTTGTTACGCTTTCACGCTTCAACGGCTCAACCGATCATCATGAAATTTTGAACACGCCTTGCCCAGGGTACAGAGAAGGACATAGGGTATACATGGGTATACATAGGGTGGCTATACATTCAGCCAGTTTCAAGTAAAATCAATTCGACCAATAATATAATATTTTCTATTAAAATGCTTCGTTGTACGGTTACGGGAATTCCAGGAGAAAAGTACCCTATGTCCTTCTTTGTACCCTGGGCAACGCGTGTTCAAAATTTCATGATGATCGGTTGAGCCGTTGAAGCGTATATGCGAAAGTCTATAAAAAAGAAGAAACACATAATCGACGTCCCCGGGGAATAAACCGGTAATCGCAAAAATCAAATTTTACAGGAAAAATGATTTAGTGTTTTTGGGGTATATCTCTTCAACAAAATGTAATTATGACAACATTGTTATATGACGGAAAAGCTAATTTTTAACCGAAAAGTTTAGAGTATTAAGTGTAACTATTAAATAGACACAGAATTTGTTATTCACAAAAATACATATTACCGAAAATGGTTTCATACACTTTTTAGGGTATTGATGTCTTAAGATTCTGATTTATCAATATTATTCCAGTAATGTTTACTTACCGAATTATTCTTGTAAATTTCTTAAAAATCATAGGCATAATATTGCTTTACAGGATTATTAAATGTGTTTTTTCATTACAGAGAGAGATTGTAATGTTCAGTTACCGACTTATTATGGTAAAATTTTAATTAACCATAAAAGGGTAAAGTAGTGTAACCTGTATTTTATAGAAAATTTTTGGTAGTCATATTATCGTAATCATTGAAAACCAATTATGTAAAATAAATTTTTCGTCGATATCTTCGAGGGAATAATCAAACAAAAATCACAAAATTTATTAAAATTAATAGCTGTGCGCCGCGGTTTCACCCGCAGTAATGTCGGAGTTCCCGCGGGAATCCGGGATAAAAAAATACCTTATGTCCTTCTCTGTACCCCTGGCAACGTGCATGTCAAATTTCATTCAAATCCGTTCCGCCGTTTTTGCGTGATTGAGTAACAAACATCCAAACATCCACACTTTCACATTTATAATATTAGTAGGATAATGACGTTTATTGGGAACAAAGTTCTCATAGAGATCACAAATTTCAATCAGTAAAAGTATAAAAACTTTAATAAGTAATCGTAATTATCATTAGCATCATCATTATCATCGCAATCTTCACTATTTTCTACAGAAATTAAACATTCATAAAATGCGTGGTAATACCGTAGAATCGCTCCACTATTGCACAAAGATCTGTATGCCTTGCTTATAGGAAGAGGTTGATGATAAACACGTGCCAATACAGTATCTTCTATCAAATCATCTGTGTTAGGTTTTCGCCCAAGTCGTTTGGTTTGAAATGAATTTGAAATACCTATGCCTCATAAAAATCATATTTAAAGAAAACCTTGTCCTATTGGGATGATGATACATGAATTTCCATTACATCAGACCAGCGTATCCTATTCCCATCATTTATATTTTTCTCCCGAGACTTTGGAGCTTAAAATTATATTATATATTTGATCAGGTGTGTAAATAGACTTATTCCTCATGTTCAAAGGAACATGAGGCATACAGGCATGCATCGAGTCTCCCTCGTTCTGGCTCTGTCCAGTCTCGAAAATCTGTACGTTGTAGACAAATTTAAAGATTTTGCTACATACGCATATAAGGCAAAAATGTACCTGTTATTATTTTGGCCACACGAACCATCCGATTAAAAATATATCTTGTTAACACCTCGCTCCTATTTACTCTTCAAAAATTGCAACAAACAACTCCCAATTTCTATGCAGCCTCGTTTTGCGATTTGGTAATGCCAAACGCAGCAAACCCTTTTTTACGTAGGGCGTCAAAAATAGTAAAATTGTACAGGAAACTTGCTAATGGAGAATTTAAAAACAGCAGATTGAGGAATACTTAAGTTTTTAAGGTCGAAGATAGCAATCGTGCTATCGTTTTTGTCAATTGTCATTTTCCTTCATGTTTAATTTGCCGAATTCTCTCTTTTCTATTTATTTAATGTCTATAGCTTTCTTCGCAAGAATCTTTCTCTGATGGGCTGGCTTGCTCATATACAAAACATGTAGAACATTGATCTTTTTAAGGCTTAAAAAATTAAGTTTTGTGTTAAAAATGGTTTCATATTGACGTTTTGTCGTCATCGTAACTTCAACATAATTTTTCTGTGGAAACCACTCAGTATACAAATGATAAATTTTTGATATGTTGAGGTGATGTGACAAATATTCTCGAGTTGAGCTTTTTATTGTATAATGAGATTACTTTAGGAAATAATGAAATATGCTTCTCGTCAATACTCGATTCCGTGCTGGAGCTCATTTCTCGAGGTCTATTGGTGTGCTTAACTGTGTCTGTGGTTTCTTCGTCTAATTTAAATTTTTCTATTGCTGTATATATCATTTGTTCATTAATCTTTAAAGTGATTAGGAAAAATTTCTTACAAACAAGAATCTCTACATTATTTAAAGAAAAAAATATTTTATAGTCTGTGTGCGATTATATTTCCGTTCTAGAGTCATTCGTTTGATAATTTCAGTTTTAGTATGTTTAATAATATACATCCATTGGCGTTCTCGATCAGAAAGATTATAGAATTTATCAAATAAGTCTTGCCTCTCTGACGAGGTAAATTTGCTGCCACAGTTCATTTTAAATGAACACATAGGACCCATGACCTTTAGTAGATACTTATTCTTATTATGACAACCTTCGTAAGCCTGACCAGCATTTTTAAGTAATTTATTTTTTTTGCTAGACCACTGCAGGTCTTCATTAGTTGCACGTTTTCTGGTTTATTTTAACTGCGTAATGTGCGTTACATGTAGAAATGAGTTCTGGAATCGCCAAGCGCTAGCAAGTTACCGCTAATACGTATAGTAGGTATACATTTATGTCCCGGATGACTATAGTAACAGTGCATTACCGAAAATGTCTACCACAAAATTTACGATAATAAACCTGTAATCGCGTTTACCAAAATTTTTTCTGAAATACTTTACAGCAATATTACTTTACCGAAATGTAGTCACAGAATTTAATTTGTAATAATGTATTTCGTTATTTTTCAAGTAAATAAAAAATGGAAAATTTCCAAAGAACAAAAGTGTTATAAGGAAAATCGTTGGAAAAAACCGCAGAAAAAAATTGAAAAAAATTCCATATGTGTATCCCGACCCATAGATACCGAAAATGGTATAACAGTAAAAAGTCAGTAATAGTATAATACAGGTTTATTCCTTGGGGGCGTCGATATATGAGATTTTTTACGCACACTTTAAAATGCCTGTGAACGGTTGACTTCGGTACGTTATATTTGTATGCAGCTTTTCTTATTGAGCTGCCATTTTTGACTTCATTGATAGCGTTTGTCAAGGCTTCCGACTTTATTACAGTTATCATCCTTGATATTCTGCTTCGGGAGACTGAAATGCATTAAACATAATATTTAGCGTGAGAAAACTATAAAAATATTAAAATTTTAATTCATCCCTCAAAGAAATTGTCCATAATAATCTTTAAAACAGTTTGAATAAGGCAAAAAGAAATTTGTACCTACATAATTTTTCATTCCAAAACACTAATTAAAAAAAAAAATTGACAATTTTTAGTCCGTCCTGTAGATTCATAAAAAATATAAGATACGTATTTTTCTTTTTTTACGTAAGCCAAAACGTCACAAGCAGGTTCTGTTTTTACCTGCATATGACGTTACGAGCCCCCACTCCCAAACTTTAATGCGCTTTATCCAAATATATTTTCATTAATTTGAAAAAGCAAAATATACGTGTCTCTTATCTTATTATTATCTTACTGACGGACTAAATAGAATTTAGAAAAAAAAGATAAATAGCCTATTGTATTTATAGTTTTATTAGTGCGGTTTATTTTACTATAACATTTGGATGCTCTAATATATTTTTTAATCAATATTAATTTCTGCTAAATTAGGTCATTTTTATCATTTGCATCAGGCACCACATAATTATGTGCTAAGCTGTGTAGCTTACACGTGTGATATTCACTAATAGGAACGTTAATTTCATTAGCATTAGCAGTGTCAGCAAAGATTTGTCCATTACAAAGGCGACAAAAGAGAATAGAAACTAATTGTAACATTGCACTGTACAACTTTAATTGTTGTTTTCTTAAAAATATATAAGTACAATTTTAGTAAAATTATTATTATTTTTATTATTACGTAAATTTAGTTGGGATGAATAAATAATATATTAGTAAGTTGGTACGTCACAGTCTCCGCATATCACTACCGATAACAGTACACTTATGATTTGTAAGGCTAATGCCACACTACAAGAGCTTCACTTATCGCTAAGTGCCAAGAAACTATAATCCTAGTGAACAGACATATTGCATACCTACTATCGCAGCTGACCACACTGCAAGCGATGCCCCTAGATAGGTGCCTAGCTAGTTGATAGTGTTTCCACCTGCGATAGTACGCAATATTATGTCTATTTATTAGGATTAGTCACTCAGCGAGTATCTTGGCTCTTAGCGAAGCTTATTTATTTATTCTTTATTGCACAAAAAAAAAGAGTACAAATGGCGAACTTACGGCATTTTTTACCAGTTAACCATTGGCATTGCCAAAGAAATAAATAGAGTAGGGTGTGCAATTATTAATCTTCAAAATTAAACTTATGTAATAGCTAATTAATAATCATAAAAATTGCAGAAAACACGGTAGTAAAGTAAGTTATTATGAGTAAATTAAAAATTCCGAAATTCACGCAGGTCAAATCATGGAGCAGAACTAACGATAAGCCAAAATAAATACACAAGAAAAGAAAAAGAACGAAGGATAGATTTGGCCTTGTTACAATTTTGCTGGGAAAGTGATTGTAAATTTTGTTCCTAAAGATATTCAGTGATGGGGCCAGCGCCAGCCGAACATGCACGGGAAGACTATTCCACAAGCTCTGTGTAGTGTGGCTTTAGCCTAATAGTATTTACATTTAACAATATACAGGTATACATTTTAAAATAACAATTCTTTTATTTGTGGGCCAACTAGAACCTTTTTTCGACACCACAGGTGATACGAGGGTTTTCCATGATTATGAATTGTGATAGCTTCCAGGATACCGTTTTCGGGATTGACAATGTCCGTGTTAACGTACGCTTTGCATCCTTTGGAGGCGCCGGAACAGAGCCACCGTATCATGTCTTTGCGCTTGTAACGCATTCGGTACGTGTATCCGTTGACCATGAGTAGAGGATTTTTTTTCCCGGTGGGCAGTAATAATATCTCATCTGAAAAAGTTAGACACTTATAAGTTAATCTTAGAACATGCGACGGGGCAAATGAAAAGATTTAATAATAATGTTCTTTTTTTATTGTAACTTACAGCGTTAGTTTAGGTTAGGTCACACCATGCGAAAGGAGCCGCAGGCATCTGCTATAGGTTTAAAAAAAATCGGGATTGTTAACTAAGTCAGGATCCACGTCACCAAGGCTATTTGATTAAATTAGAACTTCTTATACGTGGTTACTGCGTTACTTTCTAAATCTAACATTTATGCAAATCTCTATTATACATCGCAATATAGCAAATATTTACAAACACGCAGAGCCATCTATTGTATGTGGTAAAAACTAACTAATTACATTAATGTTGCACATAGAAATATTATGTAATGTTAAAATACAGCACAGAGTTTGTGGTCGCAAAACTTGTCACAAGTAGTCGATGGATTGACTTGAAATTTTGACAGGTCGTTGAATTTTTACCCAACAGTGTAAAAACCCTTCTTTATAAATAAAAATGAATGTTTGTATGTTTGTCCTCTATGCGTTTCCATACTATTGGTCCGATTGTGATGAAACTTTGGCGGGTTGTTCTGTCTGCGTCCGCAAAGGTACCTGATATGAAGAGATCCTGCGGGAATTCCGAAACTCACGTGGTTGGTTGTGGTTGGCTCTACGTAGCGGTTGAACCCAATTTTGACGTGACTGTCACTGCTAATCTTATAAGGAGGAAATTAGGCTACTTTGGAGTTTCTGCGGGTATTCCGAAACTCACGCGGGTGAAACTGCGGGTACAGCTAGTGACCTATAAATTCCCAACTGTCAAACATTGGGACTTGGGAGTCAATTAGTATCAGACAAAGCCACAGCGAAAAGGGGCCGGTATTAGTTTTTTAAATAAAAATTTCACTGCTTTCGTGAGCATAGACTTATGCGCGCATCTGTTTTTCTTCTTAATTTTCCTTTGCTGGTTTTGTTTCCTGATTATGTTTCTTGTCGTTTCGAAGTGTTTGCACTTCTTGCACTTATTGGAATACTTAATTGTACCTGGTCTTGACCGCATGTGTCACATAATATGGCAAGCGTGTGCACTGTGCAGCCATCGTGAGTTCAGGTTTCCAGACCGGTATGAGGTGAAGTTCTGGGTTGCAACTTTACTTGCAAATACACAGGCTAATAGATTATTATTATTTCCATGACTTTTTATCATTGTCGTTATTGGTAATGGATTTGGCATAATACAGAAATGCTATTCAAATAAATAACTTGTGCTTCTCAAGTACCTACTCGAGTTCCCGATACTGTTTGGCATTTTGAAAGTTCATGCAGGTGCTTAAAATATTCGGGACTAATTTTTTTGAGTATGCCCTGTATACTCTTAGTAGCAGTATCTACTGTCTACATAGGTAAGTAAAATGAAAAATATTTGTGTTACAAACCTCTGAAGCCGTTGAACCGATCAAGCTCCTATTTACAGGTTAAGTTTGTTAATGTAAGGAAGAGTCAGCCAAGTGAGGAGTTTCAGAGTGAATTTTTAAATTCACACGGGTGAAACTAGAGGAAACAGCAAGTACTTTAATAAATAAGCAGGCTACTATAGAGGCTTTTAGGCTAATTTATTTTTTGAAAAGTGGTTAGTTTAGGTTAAACATAAATAGACATTTTGTTACAATACACTTACAATACGTACATACATACATTTTTTTGTATTATATATAAATAATCTATTGCAGAATACTGGAAATCCTTTGTTGTATTGACTAGATAAGGACTTCATAATTATTAAATAAAAATACTTATTTTATAAAAAAAAAGTTACAGCTCGTTTAAAATAATTATACCCATATGTCTATTGTCTAATTCGTCTCTGTTGATAAATCAGCCCTAAGGGGTTTTTTATACCTATATGTCTAATTCGTCTCTGTTGATAAATCAGCTCTTTTTTACTACCATTACACGGCGACGTTTCTTTCGCACAAAAAATCGTAAAATTACCTCTATATTCCACTAGCACTGCCTTTATTTCCTACATTTTTTTTGTTTCATTTAAATAGTTATTCAGAAGATATAAAGTATTTTTCCTATAACTATCATTGGTTAAAATGGTAACAGACATCTTGACACGTCACCAGTTCTAATTCATAACTAGAAAACCTCGCCTCGAACGTGCCGTTTAAAGGGTCACAAAACAGAACGCCAAGGCTGTTGTATCGATAAGGGCCTCCCCACACAAACACATAAACTCCCGTCATGGCGGCAGATCGGTACAACCGTACAACACAGTTTGCGAGTATCGATATAATAGGGGAGACCCTTATCGATACAAGAGTAATAGTTTTTTGCGTGGCTGTAATAGACAGGAAGCTCTATGAGGGAAAACAGTCAATATCCAAGAAGATACAGGCAATAAGTAAATTTCTACATATTTACGTACAACATTTTGACAGAACATGGACCAAACAGGGTAACATTCCATGTCGGGGTAATTTTGGACAAGGAGCGAGTAAGGATACTTTATCCTCATTATATATATACATATGTATATTCTCCTCATTATGGATTAAGTTATCCTCTTAATGTAAAAACTTTATCACACATCGCTTATATACTAGAGCGGTCGGTTACAAGGGATGCTAGAAACGCACTTGATTAAACGTACTTAAATGTATACCAATTGTTAGCATATCCTCTGAAATACTTCTTTTCAAATTATATTCTACTATCCATTTCTTTTTAAATAAAATATCTTAGTACATACCGACCGACGGGTTATTTGTATTTTTCTCTATCGTTTTAGATTTCGAATTTTGAGCTAAATAAGATATTGTATTTCAGTAAAATTAAGCTCTTATATAAAATAAACAAAAATCTCACAAAACGCCATTCACTTATAAAAAGGGTTTTTTAATTGCACTAAAATTTTGCAATGCAATACTTTTTGTGAACCTAATGATTTTCTACCCGTCGTCGATATGATTTTTAATAGCGGAGCGCTCTAGTTTCACTATTTTAATGGCACCTAACACTATCATCGTAAATGGTTTAAATATTTATTCCATGGCACATTTTGACATAGTTTTGGTATAAATGCTCGTGTTGTCGGCCTGTAAAGCTGATGCCACTACTGGGATCCTCGGTGTTGGTCTTGAGGGTGGCCCTGCAGCCCTCGTGCCACTTCGAACACCTCCAATACACCCTGCCGGCCGGGGACACGTGGTATCTCTTGTAAGTGTTATTTTTCAGTCTCAGCAGCGGATACTTTCTGCCCGGCAAAAGTTGATAGTTCATCTCTAGAACAGATGTTTTTTTACAATACATGGATAGTTATGGGTTGAATTAAATTTAATAGTACACATAATTATGAACAATCATCAGAGCGAAGTAGCGACAAAAAAAGGAATAATCATTGAAATATAACAGTTGGCATTTTGATACATTTTTTCCGTGGCGTTTTACCATATGAATCCGTATTATAGAAATGCGCTAACATTTCTATAATACGGATTCATCAAAAAAAAATCGCTTCCCAGAACATACATTTTGTGTTTCGTAACGAAGCAAAATGAAATCTTCATAATTCGTTAAAGCCATAATTAGTTACACGGATACTGTTGGCCATAATATGCATGAAATTGGGTGACAGAACGTAAGAAATTGATACTATGATAACACTTAAGCCGATATATGGATTCAATTTCCAAATACCACGAGGTACTCAGTATGCTTGTCGAAACTTATTGATTAAAGAAGGCTATAAATCTAAAAGTTATTGGATTATTAACTACGAGGAACGGTACTTGGCATGTTTCGGCAGATGACATTTCACTAATATCACGTCCATATTATTATTAGACTTCGTTTTGGCTTTGCAGCCAGTTAGAAATCGTCTCGAACAATGCCACAATATCAGCCCAGAGTCCGATTTCTTTTTGTGCGTGTGTGTGTTATTATTATCACGTCCATATTATTATTAGCCTTCGTTTTGGCTTTGCAGCCAGTTCGAAATCGTCTCAAACAATGCCACAATATCAACCCAGAGTCCGATTTCTTTTTGTGCGTGTGTGTGTTATTATTATCACGTCCATATTATTATTAGCCTTCGTTTTGGCTTTGCAGCCAGTTCGAAATCGTCTCAAACAATGCCACAATATCAACCCAGAGTCCGATTTCTTTTTGTGCGTGTGTGTGTTATTATTATCACGTCCATATTATTATTAGCCTTCGTTTTGGCTTTGCAGCCAGTTCGAAATCGTCTCAAACAATGCCACAATATCAACCCAGAGTCCGATTTCTTTTTGTGCGTGTGTGTGTTATTATTATCACGTCCATATTATTATTAGCCTTCGTTTTGGCTTTGCAGCCAGTTCGAAATCGTCTCGAACAATGCCACAATATCAGCCCAGAGTCCGATTTCTTTTTGTGCGTGTGTGTGTTATTATTATCACGTCCATATTATTATTAGCCTTCGTTTTGGCTTTGCAGCCAGTTCGAAATCGTCTCAAACAATGCCACAATATCAACCCAGAGTCCGATTTCTTTTTGTGCGTGTGTGTGTTATTATTATCACGTCCATATTATTATTAGCCTTCGTTTTGGCTTTGCAGCCAGTTCGAAATCGTCTCAAACAATGCCACAATATCAACCCAGAGTCCGATTTCTTTTTGTGCGTGTGTGTGTTATTATTATCACGTCCATATTATTATTAGCCTTCGTTTTGGCTTTGCAGCCAGTTCGAAATCGTCTCGAACAATGCCACAATATCAGCCCAGAGTCCGATTTCTTTTTGTGCGTGTGTGTGTTATTATTATCACGTCCATATTATTATTAGCCTTCGTTTTGGCTTTGCAGCCAGTTCGAAATCGTCTCAAACAATGCCACAATATCAACCCAGAGTCCGATTTCTTTTTGTGCGTGTGTGTGTTATTATTATCACGTCCATATTATTATTAGCCTTCGTTTTGGCTTTGCAGCCAGTTCGAAATCGTCTCAAACAATGCCACAATATCAACCCAGAGTCCGATTTTTTTTTGTGCGTGTATATGTTACTATTATCCTACTAATATTATAAATGTGAAAGTGTGGATGTTTGTGTGTTTGGATGTTTGTTACTCAATCACGCAAAAACTTCTGAACGGATTTGGATGAAATTTGGCGTGCATGTTGTTAGGGGTACAGAGAAGGACATAGAGTACTTTTTATCTCGGAATTCCCGCGGGAACTCCGAAATTGCCGTGGGTGAAACTGCGGGGCACAGCTAGTACATCAATAAAGGAAAATGTCCTTTGCCAGAAAGTATGAAGGTTACTGAAAAATAATAATTAATCACCGGGTCATAGATTTGTTTTACTTTTAACCGGTCTTTTGAAAATTCGAAGGGACTCCGCTCACTCACCTCACCATTGTGCGTGAAATTTATTCTCATTGTATTTGAATGATGGTGAAAGGAGTCTAAGAAGGTTGATCACAAAACCAATACTCAAACTACATTTCTTTATTATTTTTATTGGTAATACTTGCGATTATTAAAAGTTTCGCGAGTCTTATTTCTAACACTGGTATCCACAGCGGCTTACTCACAGGGCTAAAGAGGCATCCATTAATTGCGTGAGGATTTTGGCAATTTTTCGACCCCCCTCTATCACTGGTGAGATGTCGTGATATAATTTAACTAATTCTTATTTAATTAATTTAACACAGTTTCTTGCGGAAAAAAAATTACGTGATATCTGTCGAGGCTCCCCTCTCGCTCACGTGTATTGGGTGAGGTTTGTCTTGACCCTTTCCCCCTCCTAAAAGACTCACCTAATTATTGAATGTTCTCTAATCTGTCAGGAAGCAGCTGTAAATATGAGTAAGGTTAATAATATTTACAAATGGTTAGAAATTAAAATCAAAAAATCAAAATGTCGATTTTGATTTTATAAATTACGATAAATAGTACCTATATGTGACAGATAACATTTTATCATAAAATACTCATAAAATGCCAAAAAATGTTTAAAAAACAATAATAAATGCAAATTCACAAAAAAAAATAATAATAAAGTAAATTAGGTAAACAGATTAAACGGCACTTTTGTGACTCTTTATAGGTACAATGCCTACGTGTTATTTTAACAAACAATTTAAAATAAACCGCGTAATACAGATTTTATTGCAGTAAACCTATTTGTTTTATTAATAAATACAAAAATTATTTGTACGTTTCAGCTCAAAAGATCTGTCTGAAAAATTATATTTGTACTATTCATCGATGCCAAGGCACCTTGACAAAACATATTGTGTGTACACTGTACACAATGAAAAAGTCAGTATATGTATATTCCCGTTCGTTACTTTTTTGGTGACTAGGGGAAGTTAAATAAAATTTTCAGTTGTATCAAACCAAAAATGAATCTATAGCTGGAGTAAATTCAAGTTTAACTGAAAATAAAACTTTTAAAAGTTAATTAGGCCTCTTATTTGATTTTGGTTTAAAGTTAATTGTAAATGTTGGCTTCCGTTTGTATCCAGATCATTTACCGCCGCACAGAGTCGACTTTATTGATTACTTAGTTAAGTATAGATTTTTAAAACAAAACTGCCGCAATCAGACAAGTGAACGTCGCTGATTGCGGCAGTTTTGTTTTAAAAATCTATACTTAACTAAGTAATCATTAAAGTCGACTCTGAGTGCGGCTGTTAATCTTATACTTTAGATATTTATAATCACTAATATCTATAGCGGCTTTATCACGGTTAAGACCCGACATGTATAAATATATTTGCTTTTCTGAAAAATCGAAAAAAAAAAGACGTATAAAAAATCGTCGTCGTTGCCCTACTACTAGCGCTAAATAACTATTTCAAGAACTCTAAAAATATATCGCACAATATAAAGTAACACATATTGTGCTATTACCTGTAACCAGGCGAGATTTCGAGTAAAAAAGCAGGCGCGGAAGCGAAATTTATAAAAGAACAACAGAAAATTTTTAGAGAAACCTTGAACAGGCGCATCACTATTCGTATGTCTATAACGATATGATTTATACAGGCTGTAATTTTAAAAGAGAGATATTCAAGCCTTCGATAGCTCATGCTTACATGAGTAGGTATATGTAAATAGTAATTAATACTTCCATACAAAAATATTGACAAATCACAGAGGTTCTAACAAAGAACGTGGATTTACGCAGACGAATGACCTTTATTTATCTCATTCTCATTTAATACATCCTTCGTTTAACCTTACACTCTGTATAAGTAGGTATTTGAAATACTAACGAATTGATTGTAACATCATAAGTGCTAAGACAAGATATGACAAGAAATAATAATCAAGAGCACCATCATATCAATGGTCTATCAGATCCGTTATATCGTAGAATAATAATAATCGAAAAAAGTTTTTACGAATGTTATCTATATGTAATAATCCTAGGACCATCTGAAAGATCTTTATGGAACGATAAAAAACAAATAGGAGCGCCACAGTACAGTGACAATATTCAAGTTAAAAGAATGCAAGAAGTATCAATTTAAAAGATCGTGCACAAACATATCGGTTGCCTTTTTTCACGGCAAGAGGAGTGAGACAGTGCACAGTGGTGCCAGCACACGTCCGCACACCGCACGAGCGTAGTCACGGGCAACATCTAGCTCTCGATAAAGTTCGACAGTAATTAGAATAAATAGTAGTGCAACGCAGTTTTTGAATCCATATCCATGGATGTCACCTCGGGCAACTTCGGTGTCGGGTGATCGTGTGGTTTATTCGGATAAGCCGCACTGCCTATGCTGATCGCTGAAGCTCTACAACCCTTGAGTCTCCGGGAGCAATACCAGGATATCCTCCCGTTGGCATTCCTTTTCTGATAGCTGTAAGTATAACCATTTAGTAGTAGCAGAGGATGTTTCCCACCGCGCTTCGTCCATAAAAATTTGCCTGCAATTAAAATACATTGTTTAGACATGATTGTTCAAACTTAGTATTCCGAAGAAGGAACGCCTACGAAATACAGAACATAAACAAACTACATTAATTATAGATACAGACGCATCAGCAAAAACTAATATATAAACGAATATATATTGTTTTATAAAATGTAATAAAAATATGAAATATATTATTCAAAATCAAATCTAAAATATTAATTATTTTTTTAGCTTAAAAGGATACTAATAAAAATAATGTTAATGCAAAAACGAAAATTTTATTGATGCACTTCGGCACTTCATTCATAAATTGCATTAAGTAACTAGGTACATACTTTTAATTTTATTTATTTAGTTAGGTACACAATTTTAGTAAACGATGTAAAAAATTTCAATTGCTAGGACTGTGCAAACAAATTTATATATATGTATTCATGATATATATTTAATGAAATGTCACTTATTACTTAGATATTTGCCCATCGTTCTATTTTAAGGAGTGGTTTCTGGATCTGTTAAAAATTCGGTGTTTTTCGGTACATATTATGACGAAATATGTGCCACAAGATAAAATTAACCCACAAACTACTACTGCTACTAATATTGGTATGGATTTTGTTGAAAATTATTATTTTTAATAACTAACATAACGATTTTCCTTTGCCTCTTGACACACAATTGACGATTTCGAGTCGAGTTTAGGTACAATATTTCCTACGTAAATAAGAGAGCGACACGGACAGCGATACGAGTATAAACAGTAAACACGCCCAGACTGAAAAGTGGATCCATGTGTTCATCACACAAAGTCCTCCCCCACCGGGAATCGAACCCGGAACCCTTTGATTAGCGGGTATGGTGACCTATTACGCCAATCCGGTGGTCGATAGATGTGTCACCTCAATAGTCAATGGCCTACGACAGGCACGCGGCAGGTGGGTTTTCTTAAGGATGCCGAAGGTACAAACCACTTCGTAACTTGACAAAGACGCGAGGCGGGTGCGAGTGGACTCCTGGCTCCCTGATCACCCTCATATTATTGTCGACCGTCAAATGCACAAAGCATTTGTTGGTCGCAATGCAACGCCATCTGTTGTATTTTAAGAACGGCGAGTAAGGGTAACCCTTGTATAACATAAGTGTTTTACCTCGATGCGTCTTTATTAGTTTTCCTGCAATGTCAAATATATTGTTTTATACTAGTCAACTAGTCAATCCTTACTAATATTATAAATGCGAAAGTGAGTTTTTTTGCTTCTTTATTTGTTTGTTGCGCTTTCACGCCTGAACGGCTTAACCGATCTGGTGCTGTGTAAAGGTGAACGTTTATATATTTCGCCCCATTGGAAAGGATGGATGAAATTTTCTGTACCTACTTAGTTCCAATGAATGAATAAATTATTATATCTGTTAAATCTACAACCTTCTTGATCGGTGGGAGTGGGAAAAAGGGAAGGGGCTGTAACTTTCCAACTTTCCAGGTAAATTTCATTGAACTATAAAAAATTGACAATTTGACAAAACAAAAAGCTTTTTATATAGGTATATATTCCCTTTTTATTTATTTTAAAATATTATGGCGAATCTTCGGATTTCTTAGCGAACGCCGCCGAAGGTAAAATGAATAATACGTTCAGTTCGATACATATTATTTAGTTTTTAATTCACATAATATTATGAAAGTGACCCAACTCAAAAATTGCAGTTTTGCGGAAATGAGCATGAAAGTCTCTTTCAATGATCAGTGATCAATGTATACATTTGTCGCTTTCTTACTTATAATTCGGGCTCTCTTTCACCACAGAGTTATAGAGCAGCCTTTTTAAGATAAGTTTATAGCATAATCAGAAGTTGAAGGAATTTTCAGTTAGGTCATTTTCATTCTAAGGGTGCAGTATATATTCAAATGATGCGAAACGAATGATGGATCTGACGCCTTCGGTTTCCACCAGTAAAATTTTAATAATAACACTTCACAACACACAGATCTACTTGATCCCACACTAAGCTATAACCATGTCGTGGAAATCGAGCAAACGTGGTATTCTACATATTATTACATGTATACATACTTATATTATAATATAAACACGGCCAGATTAGAAAATGAAACCCTGTGTTCATCACACAAAGTTCACTCCCACTGGGAACCGAACCCGGAACCTCTCGATTAGCGGGCATGATGACCTAAATCCTAGCACAAAGCGTTAAACTGCAAATAATAATTCGTAACACCCGTCTCATATTTCAGTTTCCGTGACGTCACTATTAAGGTACCGTTTTATACGGGATCTACATATTTATTGAACTAACACATTCTGTTTAACGCTGTATTACAAACTCCTTTGGTGGATGTGTATGCTGCCCCGGTTCTTTGACAATTCTCAGGTCATCGTCGACTATCAGAGCAACGTAGCATGTATTCGTTTTGATGCACCTCCATCTACGACTCGTTTGGGGCCAGGTGCGTTTGGCATATAAGTAATCTCTGTATTTTAAAAATTCTTTACCGGTAACGGAACGAACCACAACACCTGAAAAATAAATTAATTGACCTTTTTATACTGACTGCACCTTTGATCTAGTGGTTAGTAAGTCGTCTTAACTTAATTTTGATCGCCGTATCAGAGTGAACATTTAGTGATTAGTGATGAAAATTCGCGTTTTGAGTGTATATTTACATATTATGCATCATAAGTATTCACAAAAATACCTAACATACAGGATATAAGGTTAAACGAGGGACTTACGACAAGACCAATATAAAGGTTCACTTATGCAAAATCCAGTTTTTACCTCAGTTAATTACTCTTTAATTCATCAGTGCTTTTCATTAACATTAATTAAATTTTTATTAGTTACATGTAGCCATTTACTATCAAGGAATTCAATACATTCTTCGTTAAAAAGATAGATTTGTAGATAAATTTAAAAAGAAATTTCAAAAAATTGTAGTCACTTAAGAGAAAATTAATGTTACACCTTTTTTTGGGTTTATAATGCCTGAAATAGAAACATTATTATTATAATACCATGTGTTATTATTATATTAGTTGTCTGGTACACATAGGACAAGTTCGGCTAAGTTTGGAACCAGGTGCCGCTGTGTGCCACTTTTCGGGCCACCATCGCACTACTTGAGTAAGCGAACGTGAAAGCTGGCGTCCCTTTGATGGCAATCGACGTCATGCTTTCGATAGTCATAATAATTTTATCCCATTTAGTGGAGATAACGACCCGATAAATCTGTTTAAAACTTTGATCGTTTTCATATTCTCTATATGTTTTCATATCGAAATACCCATTATTATAGTTTTTTACATACTTATTTGGATTCGGACGTGTCAGTTTTGTAATAAAAATTAATGAAAAGTTTTTTTTTTAAGTATTAATAGACAATTTATTTTCCATCACTAGTCCACTACTTAACACATTTACACGTTTATACTTTTTACATCTACACACGTAGTTGGTACATTTACATTAATAATAATACATGTAATATAATATTTAGTGTTTAATAAATTAATATGTATTTACGTTCACTTACATTAGGTACCTACAGACATAATCTGAATACTATATTCCAAAAATTAACAAAAACGTTTTAAAGTTTTCATTAAAACATTTATGATATTTTATACAACAAAATACAACATCTAATAGCCCAGTAAGTCTATCTGTATTCAGAATATCAATGGCAACCATTTAAATTTAATAATATATAAACTTATACTAAAAGAACTTGCCTCTCTACCGCTATTTCCTAAACAGCCTTATTATAAGCTTACATCAAAATTTCGTCCATTGTAATTTCGACTTCATATACCTACAGTGTGTAAAGTCGAAATTATACTGCAAGAAATTTCGATGTATGGTGGTATTACCTCTGGACTGTACTCGTATATGTATGGACACCATTATATTATGAAGAAAAATAATTTACACACAGGAACGTGGTCTCGACAGACGGATGTAAGTTTTGCTAGTCTAGTGATTTCCGCTTTGTACCCGAATGTGAGATCTCCGTGTCCTCTAAAAACGTCTTTATTTGAAAACAGTCCAAATACCAAATTCTAAGAAACTCATTTCTAAACTATACAACTTCCACACAAAATTAGCATTAATTTTATCTTTTCTTATAGGGCTCACTTATTTATGGAGCCTTCAAAATTCAAGTTCCTAGAACCTAGACAGACAGGTGCGCGGTTAGATCAGCTCAGTCAGTCAGAACATTTAATTTATCACGTATTTTAGATACAGGAAGGAACCTGGACCCAATTAATTTTTAAGTAAATTTTTCAATTAACTAAAAATCAATTCCGCTTTTCAACAGGACGACCTTCCGTTAAGTACATAGCGGGTATGTTAAGGTAGAATCCTCGTTGCCGTATGGGAACAAAGTTTCCATTCACCTCGAAGAATTCTTTCGGCGGGTGGTTGTGTTCTTTTGGCTCCTTGAGTACGATCATGTTTGGGTCCACGTGCATACTGACGAAGCAATGATGGGTCTTGATGCACCGCCACCTGCTGTTCATGCCTGGCGATTTGGTGTAATAGTGACTTTTATACCTCATGTAATGTTTGCCGTCAACGGTTTTTATGAGTTTTACTGTAACAAATAGGTAAATGGGTTCATTAAATATTAATATTTTACATTTTCATAATAATATGCCATGACCTTCCATAAAATAGAATAAAACACGCTGAAAAAATTCTTCGTTGATGTTTATAAAAATTTTTTTTTTAACATATCAATATTTTACAATAATAAGTATCTAATAAGTAAACAATTAGAATATTGCAACATTTTTTATATAAAACCTAAAAAAAAAGTTTTAAAGAATCGTCAATTACAGAAATACAGTTTACGCTAGTCTGGAAGCCAGTGATTTGTTTGTGACAGTAAATTATTATTATTATTTATTTTTATTTCTAGAACCTGGCTCAAATTCTGTGCCTGTTTGTGTATATTTGCATGGGCATGTTATTCTGTGCGTTTGTGTGGTTTACAATAGTTTAAAATAGTAGTGACAGCAGATACGTGTGAGTAAAGCTACGGTTTCCTAGGATAGCGGTGCCGCTATCTAATATAACGGGCAACGGGCAACGGCTGTAATGTAGCGGTGGATGACGTCACTAAACCGTTGTCTATGCAAACCCACGGAGTAGGTTTCCTAGAGAACGTGGAGAGTCACCGTAACGCGTATAACGGCCGCTAGATTACGGCACCGCTCTCCTAGGAAAACCACAAAATGTATCAAATTGTTTTACAAGCCCAAAAAATGAAAAAAAAAAAAAAACTATTAACGTCTGAACACCAATAGTATGCAAATTATTTGTGTATGCATCAATATCATGTAAAAATTTATCGAATGTATCACTAAATATTATTAAACAAAGTCTATACCTACTCAAAAAACTACCTACTGTGTGGATTTTCATGCGGTTTTATAGATAGATAGAGTGATTCAAGAGGAAGGTTTATAAGTATATTCTATCCTGGAATTTCCGCGGAAACTCCGAAATTATCGCGGGTGAAACTGCGAGGGACCGCTCGCGCTAGTCATAACATAAATTAAACAAATCTTAAAATGTAACCAGTCATTGAGTAAGTCACGTTGGCTAGATTTATTAACTAAAACGATTACGGGTGCACATAATTATATTTAATTAAAAAAAAAATCAGTTGTGGAATATTTAAAAATAGAGTTATTAACTTTTAATGATAATTCTGCAGCAATTAAACTAGATATCGAAAAGTTTGCACAAAAAGCGCTAAAAATGGCCACTTTTGGCGGTTTTTAACTAAAAATGTTTAAGTTAAGTTGCAATACTGCTGCTACTATCGATTTATTTTTAAACTAGCTGTGCCCCGCGGTTTCACCCGCGTGAAAAGTTTTTATGTAACAACTTTTTTCCCGACGTCCGATTTGAATGAAACAAAGCCTACAAGAATTTTAAAAGTCTTTTTTTGGGCTTGGTTACTCTTCTTTTATCACCTCTGTCAATATCACTCTTTTATTATTAGATAGATGAAATCCTGTATTAGGTGTTTAATGTCCAAACATTTTTTTATACATATACTCGTATCAGGGCCAAACTATATTGTGTCGTGTCAACACTGTGACATCGTCATCCATTGCCTAGTAAATGATTCAGGAAAAATGCGATCCAATTGCATATTATTCGATCAAACTTTGCAAGTAACGAAACCCGTTGACGTGTAGTGCAACCTTTTACCTCTATGTTGGTGACTGATCGAAAGCCTCGTGATTGACAGTAAATTGTTTAAAATCAGAAACGATCTACACTTAGGGTACGCGGTGCACGTCCATCTACTTGTTCCATTGTTGTTTGTGTAGTTTCTATAGAACGTGTAGCCTTGGTAGAAAGCTTGGGTTTTACCATTGGCTAGTTCTACTATGCGCACTGAAAAAATAAAACGGGAGCGTAAAATTATTATTCCCTTTATATGGTCACTGTATACTCTTTATTTACATGATTTTTTCAGATGTTTACGTGTTGTATTTACATAACGATGATACTGAAGTTTGTCTAAGGAACTCGGATGGCAACCGTAACGAATGCTCGCGTTCACTACTCCACTAACTGATTTGGGGCAGAGATCCTACGCACTTGACAAGCCTGCGCTGTCAGACAATACAGACATAACTGGGAGATCTGCAGGATCAGACGCCATCTGCCAAGGTAGCGTCTAGGCTATGCTCCTTTGATGTCAGTATAGCTGGAGAGTGCTGGCTGGTAATCGCGAGCAATCAACTTTCGCGAAGGTCACGTATGCGTTCGTCTTCGGGGTCTAAGACATCCCAAAGAAAAGTCATCGGACGAACTTGTGGTAGTGGCTCAACTTTTAAGTCTAGATAACGACGCTCTCATCGCTGCTACAGCTGCTGACCGCGGGCATTCTACCGAGAGCCATCAACGAATTTGCACCAGAGAACTAGATGTGATTTAATGGGGATGTTGACTACTTTTGAAAATCAAAATTCTAATTAGTCCGTCAGTTAGAAAATAAAAAAAACAATAGACACGTATTTTTTGCTTTTTCAAATAAATTAAAATATACAGAGATAAAGCGCATTAAAGTTTAGGGTGAGTGGGTCGTGACGTCACTAACCGATAAAACCGCCATACAAACTGTCCGAATAGTGACATCCCACGAAATTTCAACTCGATGTATCGCCGTTATTTTTCGATTACGTAGAAAAATAAAAAATACGTGTCCAATATTTTTTATTAATCTACAAAACGGACTAAAAAAAAATAAGTCAACATACCCATTTCGATCGGCGAGCAAAGGAGTAATTTTCACCGTGAAACATAAGTAACCGTAATGAGACGAATGAAAGTTAATTTTTAGCAGGTACAACAATACATGAAAAGCTAACCGGCACGTGGCATGACCACGTGATCTAAACTGAGCCACAAACAGTAATCCTAGTAGTGTTCAAGCAAGAACTCACATCTTGTACCTAATCGTCGTGTAACTCTGAAATCCTGGTTTAGTCTACGAATATTAAAACTTCTATACTTACAAAATACTTTCGAGTGTATATATTTTTAATTATACTATTGAAAGGATTTTTGCAAAAATTATTAAGTAATAAACACGGTTAACAGCAAATAATATATCTTTATTTCTTAAACTGAAAACATAGGTCTTTGATTGTTAAACAAAATTAATGCCATATGGATTATGGACATAATATTCGTACTTTATCAAGTATACCATAAAATCTCTCTGTATGTCATTTACATTTCATGGATATTACTATCACATTGATGATAGATAATCATCTTAACACCAGTGCCGAATTAAGATAGCACGTGGCCCGTAGCAAATGAGAACTTAAAGCCCTCGGTTCGCTATTAAAGTTTAGGATACAAAACAATAATATTTTAATGTTTAATACATTATTATACTGGAATAACATAAATTATGTACCTATATGGTTTGGTAGCTACCAGGTACGACTTTCCATCGGACAGCAGCCAGCAGTCGAAATGTGTAAACACATTTCGACACAAATTGAATCTTTTGCATTAGTAATAAAGTTCAACGACTAACACGAGTGTTTACATCTTTCTGCAGCTGACTGTACCTTAACATATTTGAGAGATTTTTCGCTCAGGTAGCTGATAAAGTCGTAGAGTTTGCTACTTATCTTTTGTCACGTGTGACGTGCCTAATCAACATTAGCAACAAAACAACAAAAAAAGATTGGCCTTCTAAAAAGTACTTTTACACTAACAATAAAACAAAATAGAGCGACTAAAAATAAATGCCCATGCTTCGGTATTTCATTTTTTCACAGACAGTCTTTATACCTACTCGTATATGAGTAATTTAATAAAGAATTAGAGATACCTTAATACTAAAAAAAAAACAAATAAAGATATAACAAGGAATAACAAGGCGACATTTCAAGAAATTATAATGTTTTCTTACTGAATAAATTGAACAGTAAAAATCTGAGCTTTAAACACTTATAATCTATAGAGCACCCACATACATATGTAGAATGTCTTTGCGTACAAATAATATAAAAAAAATCTAATGCAATAACTTAATTTTAATCACAAATTACGAGTGGTTTCCTATAAAAAGATGTAACTATTTAAAGAAAACAATTCATACCTATATCCTTATTTAATATACTGAGCATAGATGCACGGGTAGATAAAGATAGAGTTCTCAACAAATATCCAACAATATGAAAGACGGCCTGCGGTTCTTCCATACAATATCAATAATATTTCTCAGCACGTCAAAAAAAAATCAAATTCTACGGCTTTCCTGCTAAACTAAATATAATATAATGATAAAGAAAGATTCGATATCTCACAGGTACTTCACTGGAAAAAGTAAGTATTCACCACAGATTTATTTATTATTTAGGACGATCGCAAATAGTCTACACAATCATAATTACGATAAAATAAGCTTATTTTATAGTTTCAATGCAGATAACAAAGCAATTAAGTAATTAATGCACTCGTGCTAATTTAGTACCAATCTAACACTCGTGCATTAACTCACTTTGCGCTCAGTGCAACAATCTACTATATTTTATTAAGCTGAGTAATTCAAACTTTTTATAAAGATTTCAATGTCCCTGTAAAATCGTGGCACGCCGAGTTTCATAAAAAAAACGGCCGCACGCGTTGTCTAAAGTCTGTGGCTAGTGGCTACACTTGATCTCGAAAAGTGAACTAAACTAATTCATATGTGAGCGCAACACAGCTCACTCGTATATCATACTGACCATCGGTTAATAAGGTTTTAAAGGGTACCTTTTTCTAAATATTTAACACTTTCTTCAAAATCAATTTCTCTGAATCGTGAGTATGCACTAACGATTGTTGGACTATGTGACAGTTATTGGTCAGTACGAACGCTTTGCATCCGCTGTCTCCGCGTCTCGAACAGAGCCACATCGAATGGTTGTCTTTGGTTGCGCCGGGTCCTTCGTTGTATTGGTAACCTTTCAAAATTAACACTCGACCACCACTAGTCGCCGATTGGAATATACCGCCCACAACAATTTGCGTTTTTACCAAATCTGTCAAAAGAATTCACCTTGTAAAAACCTTGAAGCCACTATGTGTTATTTACCTATTAAAAATTAAAATATTATTTAAATATTATGTGAACTAAAAACTGAGTTATTGACTACAATAAATTGGAGAATTAAACAAATTACAATCATAGATCAAGTTTGCGATTTAGTTTGATCTTTAATCATTATTTGTTTACTTAAATGAATAATAAACACAAAAAATGTATCAACATAGTTAAGGATATATCAGTAGTACTATTGATACGGAGGGTACACTTAACCCATATTATGTAAGGTGTATTACTTTTTTGTCCTGTGATTGCCATGTGTGCCCCGTTTATCCCTATCCAATACATATACACCATTTACCAAAATACGTTTAGCTGCTACGGTTACGATTTGTTTCCCTGAAATGTCGAGAGTATTCACGAAAAAGGTTTTACACACTCTGATATCTTTACCATCCTTATTCAGATAGAAAGCGTTATTGTAACCTCTGGGCCTTACATTTTGTCCAACGCGTACGTAACGATATCGTGGGTGAATTGGCTTCATACAGTTTGAAATGAACTGCCTCTGAACTTCTAAGTCACCGGAGTCCCAGTATTGCCTGAAAATTGCACTCCTTTCTACTTCACTAAACTTCTCACGACATTTCAAGTAACATTTATCCGTACAGCTCGGTTTCATTTTCTTCTCCGGTATAACTTTCTTCGTTCTTACAGTAACGTAACTTTTGCCACTATTTTTAGCCTTTTTTGTAATATTACGAATCCAATTTTGTCCTTTGCGTTCTCCTTTCCTTTTTCTACCGTCGTCGAGACTGATTGATGTCGTCATTGGAGTATCATTTGCAACCGTTATCACAGACATATCGAAGTTTTGTTTATTTGGAGAATATTCACTGGATCTGCTAGTTTCTATGTTTGAAATTTCATCTTCAGCGAGTGCAAAATAATCGTCGCCTATCTGCTCAGGTTTTATGATGACTTCCGAAAAAATACGTTGAGTGGACACAGTTTCTGGAAGTAAAAATTTTTGAGTAAAACTCTTCTCGCAATTGTTTTACTCAGTCACTTTCCGTATATTCTTATGACAATTGAGATTTTCATTAGTTAAATGAAAGGTCACTATAGATTATAATAAATATATTACCATAGTATCAATGTATTTACATTACAGAAAATATTTCCATTTTTTGAAATCTATACACAACAATTCTATCTCCCAGTTTACATGGTATGTAGTTTAAACTATACTAAAAATCTTTAGTTAAATTTGGGACCCGTTTCTAAATAAAAGCTTGTGCTGTTAAAAGACACTTAAACTCGCTTTTAAATTTTATACTTTTTTTAATGCTTGGAGATTATTTAATAGTGCCTGCCACCTGGTCTTAAACAAAGCAGAACATATTATGCACTATGTTACCAAACAAAAAAAGGACTTTGCTTGGTTTCCACGACACAAGCTTATAATAGCTTACTGTGGGATCAAGTAGATCTGTGTGTTGTGATGTGATGTGGATTATTTATATTTCTTTTTTTTTGAACAGCTTATATGAAAAATGAAGAATAAAAAAAGAAGTACCTACCTAGTTATTGCAATTTGTAAATACATGCTTATGATGCATAGGTAGGGTCATAACATAAATGTTCACTCTGAGGCGAGAATCGAACCCGTGACGCCTGGTGTAGCAGTGAAGTTTGCTAATCACTAGACCGTGGAATAAATACAGCCGAAATTTCCTTCCAATTAATATTATAGAAACACTCAACTCTCATGATGGACTACATAAAGTCGAAATTACAATAGATGAATTTTTGATATAGTCTTATTGAACGTCAACACAATGTGAACTAAACATAATATTACAAAATAAATGCGCTTAGTTACATCTCAGTTGGTTGGCTATAGACGAAGACAACATGCAAATACAGAGTAAAAAATAATATTTAAAAATAGTAGGTATAAGACAAATAAAAAAACTTAATAATAGAAATAAATGGGAATGGAGAAATGGATAAAATTGCGTTATTAAATTTTAATAAAATATCCAGACGAAGAAATTCTAAAATTGGGTGGCGGATGGTTATGGTCGTCGTTGGCGAAATATATGGTGTCGTCGCTTCCAACTTTCAAATGGGCTTTACACTTCTTCACGCCGTAACTCGAGCAGTAGTACTGACATCGGCCACTGCGAAACGGATTCTTTCTGGAGTATGTATATCCTTTATACAAAAGTAATCGCGGGCCCGAAGGTAATCTGACGTATTGTGCTGAAAAAATTAGCGAGGTACGTATTGAAGGAGGGTATTCACAACAGCAGAAAAATCTTTTTAGCAGACAAAACTTTTTTTCTGACTCAAACAACAGTGATTTCAAGCTGGCAACAACATTGTTGATTAAAAAGAAAAGAAAACCGGAACAGATTTCAAATATTTATTATACACATGGATGTATGACTCGACAGCCCTCGATTATCCCAGAAGGGGCCACAAAACAAGCATATTTATTATAGACAATCAAGAGCTACTATGCTTTAAATACAATTGAAAATTATTTACTGGCTCGTATAAGTCAGCTAGATATTTAATAACTATACCCATTATAATAGAATGCTCGGCTAAGGTGGGGCACTTCTAATGACTGTTACCCCTTGGCCACAGTCTCGGCGGCGGTGGTGGCGGCGGCGGCAGCGGCAAAAACAAATGGTAGACAACATACGAAGTCGTCCACAGCTCGCGCCGCTGATAGCTGTGGCCTGTGTGGCCTACTTCGTATGTTATCTACGCAAAGACTGTGGCGCCGCCCTTAGGGGAAGCGAACATTTAAGACTTCAAAATCACTCTGTACAAGTAAGTATACATCGATTTGAATTTTATAACTAGCTAATTTCTGGCACGTTATTACGTTAAGCTTTTCCACCACACTTAAGATTCCATTACTATGATGGGTATGTAAATGTATTATTTTCAATGCTTTATAAAATATCCACTAGAAGTAATTGTACACTTGGGACGTAAGTGATTGTGTTGATCATTGATGACATCTAAAGTTCCATTGTCCCTGACGTGGATGTGGGCTTCACACTTTTTCCTAGAGTACCTGGAACAGTAGTACAACTGGTAGCCGCTCTTACGAACTTCACTCCTTTTGGAGAATGTATACCCGTCATATAAAATTAATCGTGAACCCGTGGGCAGGGTGACATATTGTGCTGAAAATAATATTTATCATATATTAACTTCATATATAACCTCGACAACACAAATATAAAACGAAGACTAAAAAGGACCAAACCTTTTCAGTTAGTGTAGTGTATAGTGATAGTGTATTAAGTGCTGTGAGTACTGTATCCAAAGAACACAAGAACAAAGTGTCTTCCCCTTAATAGAGACAATAAGAAAAGTGTTATTGGACACATTCTTAGTATAGTCTCGTTTAGAAGTTTAGGTCAAATTTAAAATACTTGATTGTACTTGATTACCTAGATTGGCTAGATTGTATTATAATGATTTACCTCCTTGGGTATATCATTCAGGAAAAAAAAATATATTAACTTCAGAGTTTATAAAACTGATGTGACACAAGAACGTATTGGTTATAACTTCAAAGTTAAGGCTCAGGAGTAGCGACGAGCGGTTTTTACCCCACGACTTACCGTAACGCCTCAACCGATCATGAGATTTTTCATACACGTTGTCAGGGGCACAGAGAAGGACGTAAGGGAATCTTTCTGTTATGAATTTAATATTATGAAGACTGAAAATGATCCTAAGTTTGATCTTAATAAAAAATAAATTATTGATTTCTTTTTGTGAAGCTCACGCGGGTGAAACCACAAGGCAAAGCTTTAGTAATAAAAATATATGCTTGCCAATGAATAAAAATTTTCACTTCAGTAGCTCAAACATGTAGGTTTTGCTGCCTGAAATCAGTGATCAAAATGCGATTTTGCTCACTGAGTGAGACAAAGTAACTTTTTAATTTTTGTTTTCAGAAAACCGCGAATATCTTATTCAGCCTTGGGTTAATCATACAATTCGAAACATTTACACTCTATATTCTTTCCCGCCATTAGAAAGAGAGAGAGACAAAGACCAGCCCTTTCGAAGTTCCGATTTTGAATTCGACCTCAAAGACAAACACGTTCGGAAATTTGTACTAACTAAAGAAATTTAGCAAAAAGATAATTATGTCTTTTAATGTAATTTATTGAATTTTTTACTTATTGTTGTATTTAAACAAAAATAATTATTTACTGTAAATAAAACTGATATTTAACCTGTAAATAACTATTATCTCCTAAAGTGTTTTCGCTGCTGAAGTGAAAAGTTATGTGTGTACACGAGAGCAACGATTTTGCATCTCGTGCCTTTGAATCTCTCGCCACACTCAGGATTCAACTTTAGAATTCCTTCTTCTTCTTCCTTCGCTTGCTCAGGATTCAAAATCAGCACTCGCAGCAAAAAATGACTGCTCTCTTGTTGCACAAATAACTATTGTACATTATTGTAATAAAAATTAAACGGCACCGAAGTTACATCCGAATCCCTTATCTTAAACTACACCTATATCTTGAAATAAGCGCCAGATTTTGTTTGCTTGTACGTTTGCGGGGCGTGATTGTGGTAATTGTAAGACTTCAGGATGACGTCATCTTTACTGACGTGCGCGTGCGCCTTACAACCCGCGCTCACGTTATTCGAACAGCTGTAGCGGGCGCCACCAGCCCTGATGTAACCGCTTTTGAAAAAGGTATATCCGTCGATGACAAGTAATCTAGTACCACGCGTTAGATAGATATAGGTGGCTGGAAATAATATAAAGAAAGTAACAGTAATCTAATTTGTTATGCATACTTTATGAAATAACTTTTTTTCTTCATCAGATTCTACAGTCATGTTTTTGGTAACGTTTACATTCTTTATTTTTTAAACAAAAATATTATATGAATAAAACAATTTCAGAACATTTATTATTGTATTAAAACGAATCACCTTTTTATCCTCACTTTTCATACTAGGTCAGACACGCTCAATAGCTTGCTTAATCTATATAAATATATCTCTAAGTTATAGTTTAATATACAGTCCACTTTTTAATTTTATATATTTTTGCGGAGCATGATTGTGCTCGGCGACATCATTCAGGATAACGTCATCCTTGCTGACGTGCGCGTACGACTTACAACCCGACCTGTAGCTAGACGAGCAGGTGTACCGGGACCCGCCAGCTTTGAGCCGACCATTTCTAGAAAACGTATATCCATCGATCATAAGAAGTCTGGCTCCACTCTCAAGGGTTATGTAAGTGACTGGAAATATAAATGGGAAACCAATTTTTAATCCTCTGTTTAGGGCTAAGAATAAGTTCAAAAATAGTACTTAGTAATCAGATACATCCATGGATAGGGTGTTGTTGCTTTACACGTACACTGTACAGTCCACATAGAGAATATGTGAACTTTTCTTATACGTTTAACATTACAACTATTGCAACAAGTACAACAACTGACAAAAGTGGTTACATATTTCTGGTGCTGACTGTATTATGAAAACCGCCAGTGGTAAGTACAAGTGAGATTAATTATTGTAGTTTTAGGTCTAACACCCAACGTCTATGTACCCTAATTTTATAACATTAGAGTCAAAATTTCAATGATTTTTTTCTGCATACGACAGCTATCAATAAAATATCAACTGTAAAATTATTGAATTAAGGTATATTAGGTACCATTAATCACCTAAAATCTCTTGTCGCGCGAAATGTGACAAGACTTATCAGTTTTCGAGAACCAACGACTTGCCTATACTTTTTACTTGAATATCACTAGCTGTCCCCCGCGGTTTCACCCGCGGGAATCCCAAGATAAAAAGTATAAGACTATCGTAGTTTCCTATAAGTGAAAAAGTTTTCAAAATATAAAAATATAATTATGTTTATTACGAAAATAAAACAAACTCTAAATACATACCCGTTAGAATCTTATAATATTTGACATATTTTTTAACACAAAAAAATTACAACGTTAAAACGAAAAAGATATTTTGTGCGACTTAATAATTTTTAACTTGCACAAGTAAAAAATATTATGTCCGTGTCATAACTAGATCCTATGAATACATCTTCTCAATTTCACATATCCGAATTTCGTGTTGACATATTGTATTGAAGCATGATATTGGGCGCTTTCAGTATAACCTCGTCCTTGCTGAGGTGAGCGTAAACCTTACAACTCTTTATGGAACAGATGTACCGGAAACCACCACCTCTAAGGCTGCTTTGTTTAGAAAAAGTATATCCTTCAATGACAAGAAGTCTGGCTCCACGTAAAAGCGTAATAAATGTACCTAGAGACCGTCATCTAGTTTTCATATTCAAGTCACCGATCCATGCTTAAAAGTAATTAATCCTACTAATATTATAAATGTGAAAGTGTGGATGTTTAGATGTTTGTTACTCAATCACGCAAAAACGGCTGAACGGATTTGAATAAAATTTGGCATGCACGTTGTCAGGGGTACAGAGAAGGACATAGGGTACTTTTTATCCCAGAATTCCTGCTGGAACTCTGAAATTACCGCGGGTGAAACCGCGGGGGACACGACACAAGTGTGTTTCCGCCATCAGATGCACGTAAATGCGGATGAACGGAGCATTATTTGTCGGCGCGCCAGCGGCAATACAAAGGAAAGGGTTGTATGGACTCTCACAGTAGGATCCGAAAGCACGTCGGCAACTTGCGCGTTTCATTTTAGTGAGTTTTTTATACGTCTAACATAAATTAAATATACAATGTATAAAAACTCTTTTCATTACTCATACTCGGAAAGTAGGTCTGAAGTTGCCTGAGAAGCGGGTTGAAAGTAACCCTTTTCAGCCCTAGGGAGAATCGCTTTCAACTGACAACTGTCAAATTATTAAAAAAAACTAGGTCTACCATGTTTCAACTTTCTATACAGCCAGCGCGATGTAAAATTGAAATAACGTAAAGTTTAAGTAGGTATTAATTAAAATAAAATTCACTCACTTTTTCTTAAGCTAATTCCTATTTATATTTTTTTATTTTCTTTAATTAATACTTAATAATTAAAGAAAATATTTTTTTTAGGTCGCCACAATGTAAATAAAAAATACTGGCTGAGTAGCTAGCCGGCCAAAGAAAAAGAAATAGGTGGGAAAGTGTCAAGCGACTATCCGATCTTCACTCATTTTTTCTTTAGCTAATTCCTATTTTTATTTTGACTTTCCTTGCATTCGTAATGAAAAGCACAGTGTAACCCTCGGGAGAAAGACTTACTTTCACCCCTAGGATAACAATGTACTATTAATGAGACTGAAAAACCTGCGGTAATGTAAAGTACAAAACACGCGCCTTAATAAGCTACATTATGGTAACTATATGTGGTGCAATAAAAGTCACTTTACGAGCAAGTGAGTTGAAAATGTGTTAGGTTTTAGGTTCGTACGTTGGGAGGGGGTTATTATAGACCTCCAACTAGCTCCAATATTAAATAAATTAAGTTTTAGAAAGAGTGAAATAATTTATTAGATGAGTCATAGAATAATATTAATTTAGATGCTTAAGCTAGAAATTCAATCGAAGAATGACAATATAAACAAAATAAAATAGAAAATATATTAATTTTAAATGAAATTAGAATATAAAATACAACTGGTATTAAAAAATAAAAAGTACCTAATAGAAATGAGGCATGATATCATAACGAGTGCATGGCATACGGCCGCCTCGTCACAAAATAATTATGTATTTTTTATTAGCCCCGTTATTTCTATAGTTTATAACTTCAGTTCTAAGTGCAAAATCTACTGCAAAATCATTCTAAAATACACAGACACACTAAGTATGTATTTTATGGAATACCTAAATGGTTGAAAACGAACCTATAATGTCCAAAAGTGTACTACGGTACAGTTTTGGACATTTGACTTTTAATTGTGGAATACTTTCCACAATCAAGTCTTATTAATAAATTTTTTAACACAAAAATAAATCCTAGAATGGTTGCCTTAAGATTACATTGTGTGTAAAAACTCATACGTTTCTATTGTGATTTAATATACAGGGTGTAAGGTTAAACGAGGGACTTATTTGAAAGGTATTGTTCAGTATAAGATTCTCGACTCAAAAATGTAACACAAAAATGCCGACAACTTGCGCGCGTATGATCCGTATCATACCGTGAAGGTCACTCAACACCCCTTCCCATTGTATTGCCATTAACGCGCCAACAAATCGAGGGTCATCCACCCGCATAAATTCAAGTTTTTATGTAGGTTTTTATGTAGGTTTTTTTTTAATTATAATTTTCATACATATTTTATATATCATGAATTATCGAGGGCTTAAAAAAGGCCCTCATTCAAAATTACGCCCTGTATATCTAACTACACTGACTGACAATTCCACAAACTAACTATACTTTAATAAAACCCAAAGTGGTATTTATATATTTTGTTGGCGGATGATGATGTTTACCGACAGCTGTTATGAATACGCCTTCTTTGCTGACATGCGCGTACGCCTTACAGTTGTTGGTTTTGGAGCTAGAACATACGTACCGGAAGTTGCCAGATACTAACGGACCCGCCCTCCAATACGTATAACCGTCAACAACGAGCAGTCTAGCGCCGCCACGCGCGAGAGTGATGAAAGTACCTAATAACAATAGAAATATAACGGCTAGTGATAATAATTAAACTAATTTTTTGTTCTTAGTCCGTCATGTTGATTAATAAACAACATTGGATACCTAAGTATTTTTTTCTTTTTTTACACGCTTTTTATTAGCTTCAGACGTATGTATGTTAGTATGTAACGGAATCTTTGAACATGATTTTGACCCCCTTCAAAACTTCGGATTAACACGAAATTTGGCATAAATATTAAGGACCAATGATGACAATTCAATATTTTAAACAATTTGACCCGTTATCCTTACTAGGATAATCAGGATTAGCGATTTTTTGTTTTCCTGAGACCCGGAGTGTCTGCGTCAAGACCAATCTACCGGGCACGATTGTTTAAAAAAAAACTAAAAAATAAACCAAACTAAAAAGTAGAAAATAAATAATAGTTTAAAAAAACCAAAAAAACACGCTTTTTATAGAAAACCAAACTAAAAAGTAGAAAATAAATTTTAATCAATTTGAATTAAAAATAGAGTTAAAATATTTTCATAAATATAAATTATTAATAGTGTAAATAAAAAAAATGTATTTTATTTCGAAAAAAAAAAAAAAATTGAAATTTTTTAAAAAAGCGAGGGGTGCTTTTTAAGATGTTATCGAAATGATAATTCTTCTACTTATGTGTCAATAAAATATAACTATTGACACCATGCACCCCACGCTTTTTTAAAAATATAATATTTTTTTTAATTTACACTATTATTATTGAAATTTTTATACACTATTCTTAATTCAAATTATTAAAATTTATTTTCTACTTTTTAGTTTGGTTTTCTATAAAAAGCGTGTTTTTTAGTTTTGTTTAAGTATTCAAGAAATGACGGCGTTTCATCGAGTCAAGTGTGTGGTACACATAAGGATCCGTTTATATCTACAGACATTTAGCGTGCCCGACACGTTCCATCGCAGACACCGACAGAAACCGTTTATTTACATTTGAGCGTGATAGACACGTGCCAGGACGTCCGTCACCGTTTATTTACAAAAGACGTCTGCACGGTTAGTTAGTTAATTTTAACTCTGACAGCTATGTGGCGTTTATGAAGTATCGAAGTTTACGCCAAAAGCCAAGTTCGTCGATAAAGAATTGATCGGAGTTCTTAACAACAAAGGGGAGGTGTTATAGTCACAAAAAGTTTATAATTGGATGAAAAACAGTCTTATTTGCAACGTGAGTTGAGAAAAAACAAATGGCGCCTGAAATTTCAAGTATTTTGAGGTTATTAAAACAACTCGATCGTTCTGTGGCTCGGTTGCAACTCAAACGAGTGAAATTTTAACCGAACAACTGCGTCCAAACCCACGGTACGCACACCTAGTTGCAACTCAAACGAGTTAAATTTTAACCGAACAACTACTCCCAGACCCACGGAACGCAGTCCCGATGCTCTATTCACTCTGCTCGGCATGTAGCCACCGACACGTATAGACAGGAACCGCGCAGACAAAATTTTCTTTCCGCGAATACTGGCCGGGCACGGCCCGTCTGTCGGAGTCTGCGCGACCGTGTTATGGTAGTTATAAATACGTTAATACGGACTGTATTGAAGAATATTATTTTGTCTGCGACGAAACGTGTCTGTCACGCTAAATATCTGTAGATATAAACGGACCTTATACGTGTTTACGACGTCACTTCTAAACCCCTTTTAAACTTTTTTCATTAAATTGAAAAAAGTTAATAGTGTTTATTATTTTTTAGTTCCCTATAGTTTTAGTAAATCTCCTTATTATAAAATAAACGAGGATTGACCCGCGGATCCGTACACGTCCATTTTTTTACCCGTAGACCCACTAGACGCAAAAGCGCTGACAGTGTGTCCACGGAAAAAAATATATCTTCTCGCGACCAGTGGTCCAACGGCTTTCTTCAACATGAACTCATGTATCACTAGCTACAATTCCTATGTATTCTGTAGGTTCGTATAAGTGAAAGAATATTTAGAATAGGTTCCCTAGTTCCGTAGCAATCCCCTACAATCTACATCCTAACATACATATTTTACCTGTTAGGACAGAATGCTAAAAAGTAATGTTTACATACATTAACGTACATATTTTACGGGGTAAATTAATATAACAATAAACTAAAACTAAACTTAACCTAACCTAAAATAAAGCTAAAATATATTGTTAAAAGGAGTCCCTTTAGGCAAGGTTCCGAAGATACTGGCAGCGTTCCCCCTCTTAATGGCTTTTTTAATTTACGAGTGACGCCGTTGACGTCAAAAAAGAAGATCAGCCTGTAGTCAAAAAAAATTCAAAGTTTCTGTGTTATTTTTTTTTATTTATTTATTTATTTGGGTCACCAAAAAATGCTTATGCGCGAGCGAAGTCGCGGGCATAAGCTAGTAAAATAATAGTTGGACATAGATAAGCAATAATGTGTTAACCCACACTGGAGAAATTTTGAGTAAATTAAAGTTTTAAACTTATATCGCCATTTTGTTTCAACATTTTTATGTTCAACATTTAGTTACATATTTAAACAATGTAATAAGGTGAACACATAATTAAAAAACGTTCTCTAACTCTCAATAAATCGTTCTGAATCAATAACTTTGTTTTGTGGCTTAACATGTTATCTACGTCCAGTTCAACTACACTTTCACATATAATCCTAATCTTGTTTTCACGTATTTCACCGGAGGGTGATTGTGTTTGCTGAACGCTTTCAGGATCACCTCATCTTTGCTGAGGTGAACGTACGCCTTACAACCCTCCTTTTTGCAGTTTGAACAGTCGTACCGCGAGCCGCCGTTCCTTATTGGACTTCCTCTATTAAACGGATAGCCATTCAAAAGAAGAAGTCTAGCTCCACTTAAGAGGCGAATAAATATACCTAAAATATATATGAAACAAAAACAGTAAGTAGGTAATATAAATGAGTCGTCGCGGAACGTCTGGCAGATGTGAAACATCGAACTTATTATGTAGAAATAACGAGCATAAAAAGAATAGCTTTTATTTAATATAGCATTTATATCAATTTAATACAAAATCAAATGGAGAAAACTTAATTTTCTTCATTAGTGACTTCAGTCGCAGAGTCACTTGCGCATTGCAACGCGTCGCCACACCGCAATACATTTTACAGTCGCCATGCTTTATACAACCGATCTGACCCCCGCATTGGGGCCTATGCACACCACGCTTTTTAAACGCGCCGTCGACGTGCGTTTGTTGCGATACAGACGCGATACGAACGCGAGTCAGACGCAGCCTGTTGACTTTTGTAGGATAAAAGCGCGCCATCGACGCGCGTCTCTAAAACGCGCTCTAATAGGCCCTTAAATTTTCTAGACCAGTGGTTCCCAAAGTTGACTGGATTGCGACCCACCTAACGAAAACTTCTAAACTCGGAATCACCACTTGGTTTCCTAAAAAACGCTATCATCAATAGGGATGTTGACTACTTTTGAAAATCAAAATTCTAATAAGTCCGTCAGTTAGAAAATAAAAAAAGCAATAGAAACGTTGTAAAACACCATTCATCCAAAAAAAAGTACCTACTGTGACTGACCGATGGATAGAAAATTTATTGACAGACACAATACCGCGAGCGAAGTCGTGGGCATAAGCTAGTAAAATCGTAGTTCAACTACACTTTCACATATAACCCCGATTTTGTTTTCAAGTATTTGACCGGAGGGTGCTTGTGTTTGCTGAACGCTTTCAGGATCACGTCATCTTTGCTGAGGTGAACATACGCCTTACAACCCTCCTTTTTGGAGTTTGAACAGTCGTACCGCGAGCCGCCGAGTTTTAATGGACCACTTCTAGAAAACGGATAGCCATCCAAAAGAAGAAGTCTAGCTCCACTTAGGAGGCGAATAAATGTACCTAAAAAAATATAAAACAAAGACAGTTAGTAATATAATTGAGCGGTCGCGGAACGTCTGGCAGATGTGAAACATCGAAATTATTTTGTAGAAATATCGAGCATAAAATGATAGCATATGAAACATAGCACAATCCTACTAATATTATAAACGCGAAAGTTTGTAAGAATGTATGGATGGATTGATGGATGTTTGTTACTCTTTCACGCAAAAACTACTAGATGGATTTAAATGAAACTTTACAATAATATAGCTTATACATCAGATTAACACATAGAGTACTTTTTATCCCGGAATTCCCACGGGAACTCTGAAATTAACACGGGTGAAACCGCGGGGCACATCTAGTCAAAAATAAAATAATCCGATTTTTTAAGAAAAAGGATTGTTTATTTCAGATACATTTGTAATCTAGTACAAAAATATAGTCTGCGAGTTTGTGACGTTGTAGGCTCTGGGACACAATTCTCGTCTACTTCAAAAAAATCTCGAAATCGAGTTTTTCTTTTCGATCCCTATGTCGACCACAAAATCGCGATACTCGAACCTGTTTCTTCGTATCTCATATTCTCAACACAAATCGAACTAGACTTCGAGTTTATAGTGTAAAATGTTGCCAGCAAAAACTTATTCGAAAGCCTTATCCATTCTACACGATTCATCCGGAGTTAAAACGGTAGCAGCTTTTTATAGTTTTTAAATGGTTTGCATCGTTTTATATCAAGAATTAACATATTTTATGACATAATATTAGTACCAAAAAAAAGAGAGGTTCTTACTTTTATCACTTTTACATGATTAGGTACTTTAATTTTGCTTAAATTAGTGTACGTAGTGAAGCATACTTAATGTTTATTTTTGTTTTTACCCTTTTTGGGGAAGGCAAAGGAATCTTAGTCCATACCTTCTGAATTGGCTGTATGGACTAAGATACTTTTATTCTTTTTTTTCTGAAGTTATATTTACATCTAAGTGCGTTGCTGAGAGGTATTTCGATGCTCAACCAAAACTTTTAGCGATGAAGTTGCAGTTAATTACCACCATAGCACTTAAGACAGAGCATAGTAATAATACATAATAAACTTCTGAAACTGTAACTTATTACTTGGCTGTATGGCTCAACATCCCTTGCCTGTCCCAGAAGGGGCGAAGATAAAAAACAACAACAACTTCTGAAACTGTCACGCACGACACCGCTATTGGACATTTGGACATAGATAAGCAATAGTGTGTTAACCCACACTGGAGAAATTTTTAGTTAATCGTGTTTTTTTTAATTATAACTCCATTTTTGTGAACATTTTTTTATGTTCAACATTTTGTTGGTATTTAAACAATGTAATAAGGTAAACATACAGTTAAAAAACGTTCTATATCTCTCAATAAAGCGTTCTGTATCAATAACTTAATTTTGTGGGTTAACATGTTATTGCTTATCAGCGTCCATTTATGAAGATTCGAATTCGAAATTTACGTTTCGACCGCTTCCGACCAGTCGAAGCAGAATATAATTATATTTGCGAATGTGAGTTTTGTTTATTACGTTTTCAAGCTTTAACTATTCGACTGATCATCATGAAATTTCATATACCCACACGTTGTACAGTACCATACCTACATCCAAAAAAGGTACTGTGACCGATCGATGGATAGGAAACTTTGACAGACACAATACCGCGAGCGAAGTCGCGGGCATAAGATAGTAAAATCATAGTTCAACTACACTTTTACATATAACCCCGATCTTGTTTTCACGTATTTCACCGGAGGGTGCTTGTGTTTGTTGAACGCTTTCAGGATCACCTCATCTTTGCTGAGGTGAACGTACGCCTTACAACCCTCCTTTTTGCAGTTTGAACAGTCGTACCGCGAGCCGCCGTTTCTTATTGGTCTTCCTCTAGAAAACGGATAGCCATCCAAAAGAAGAAGTCTAGCTCCACTTAGGAGGCGAATAAATGTACCTAAAAAAATATAAAACAAAGACAGTTAGTAATATAATTCAGCGGTCGCGGAACGTCTGGCAGATGTGAAACATCGAAATTATTTTGTAGAAATAACGAGCATAAAAGGATAGCTTATGAAACGGATACATAGCAGAATTAAAAATATTATATTCAGACTAGCTGTCCCGCGCGGTTTCACCCACGATAATTTCCAAGTTCCCGCGGCAATGTTCCATACAAACTTTGCAACCCCTTTTTATCCTCTCAGGGGATGAATTTTCAAGAATCTTTCTTATCGGATGCCTACATCATACAAAGAACACACCCTCCAAGTTTCAGGTCTCTACGATCAGCGGTTTAGGCTGTGCGTTGCGCCATCAGTCATTCAGGACAAAGCACTTTATATGTGTAGATTTATATAAGCAGAAAGGATTGTTTATTTAACACTAGCTGTTCCCCGCGGTTTCACCCGCGATAATTTTTGAGTTCCCGTGGGAATTCCGGGACAAAAAGTACCCTATGTCCTTCTCTGTAACCCTGACAATATGTATGCAAAACTTCATGATGATCGGTTGAGCCGTTAAGGCGTGATAGCGTAACAGACAGACAGACAGACAGGCAGAGTTACTTTCGCATTTATAATATTAATAAGAATAGCATTTACATTAATTTAATACTTAATCGTCTTCATTAGTGGCTTCAGTCGCAGAGTCACTTGCGCAGTTGCAACAACGCGTCGCCACACCGCATTACATTTTACTGTCGCTATGCTTGTACAGCCAATCTGACCCTCCGCATTGGATGTTCTAGCTAGACCAATGGTTCCCAAAGTTGACTGGATTGCGACACACCTAACGAAAACTTCTAAACTTGGGACTCATCACTTGGTTTTCATGAAGAAAAAATGCTATCATCAATAGGGATGTTGATAACTTTCGAAAATCAAAATTCTAATTAGTCCCTCAGTTAGAAAATAAAAAAACAATAGAAATGTATTTTTTGCTATTTCAAATTAATTAAAATATACAGAGATATAGCACATTAAAGTTTAGGGTGGAGGACTCGTGACGTCATTAATGATAAACCTGCCCCATTCAAACTGCACCGGATAGTGATGTCACCCGATATTTCAACTCAATGTATTGCCGTTATTTTTTGTTTACGTAAAAAAATAAAAAATACCTATCCAATATTTCTTATTAATCTACAAGATGGACTAAAAAAAAATCAACTAGCCCATTTCACTTTTAGTTAATTATAATCTCAATAAATTTGATATAATCAATAAATAATAATAAAATTGTTTAATGCCATCAAAAAGGTGAACAAAAAAAATAATAATTAAACTTAGCCAATTATTATAGGCAAAAGGAAGTGATTCAGCGTAAGCTGCTCGTGACCTAGGTCCCGAGCAGCGCTGGTTTTCAATCACTCCCCTCTGGAGCACAGAGGGCTGAACCAATTTGTTGAAATGCCAACATTAACTATGAGGATTAAAATAAACTACAGCAACAAAGAAATAAACAAAATAATTTTGAAATTTAAAAAGAAAAGACTATATGTGCGTGCGTGTGTGTAAATGTGTGTGTGTTTGTGTTTGTGCGTGTGTTTACAATTAGCTGGATACGATTATATGTAGGGTTTATTATATTTACTTGTAAAAAAGTCTTTAACGCTTTAAGCGCTTAAAGTATTCCAGTAAGGTAGCTTTAGGTCTTCTGCAGCAGTCTGTCGTTTTTAATAGTGCTGACTATTTAATACGTTGACAATTTTTATATAGCCACACGATATTTCTTAATACCCTCTCTGAGGTACATGAGACAATGTATTATCTCTACTGAATAGATACAAACACTACATTACCTATATCCATTTATTTTGATATTTTCGGTTTTCAGGGCCCACCTAATATTTTATACCCATACTTTAGGAACCACTGTTCTAGATCAATAATAATACTAGGATATTACCACATTAATGTGTCTCTCAAAAAAATTGTTTCAAATCCTATTTCAAACAAACAATGCTAGCGTTGTCGACAAAAAATTTACAATATCTTTGAGTTGAAATTTATATATTTTTTCCTATTTCTATTTATTTGAATTTTTTTCGCAGTTTCAATTCAATAATTACGACATAATGCGTTTTGTTACATCATAATATTCACTATGGTTTATTTGCTTTGATCGTTGCACGTTGTGCCGATTGATAGGTATTCTTAAGATTTTTTTAATAAATCTATTGAAATATCCATCAAGTTTCTCAAAGCACTCAAACAATTTGACTTTGACCTACCTAAATTTTATTGTATTTTTGAGTTGGGCTAGCGAAGTTTTTGGGGGGTCAGAATTCGGTCGAACAAAGTGTGAGAAAACAATGTTATACTATTATTATTGTAATTTAAATTTTATTTAACATTTAAAAAATTCAAAAAATACATTACGTAGCTAAGGTAATTTATCTATTTTTACAGATTTCAAAAAAGGAGGTTCTCAATTATTTTGTTTACGAACCTACCTAATGCAACTTGACCTTCGGCAAAAGAAATTAAACTTTAATATAAAGTCCGGATTTTGTTTTGAAAAATTTCTGTGGATCATGATTGTGAACGGTGACAGCTGTCAGGATGACATTTGACTTGCTGACGTGTGCGTAAGCCTTGCAGTTTTGGTTGGAGCAAGTGTACCGCGAACCGCCACGTCCTATCGGCCCGCGTCTGGAGAACGAGTACCCGTTCATAATGAGAAGCTTCGCTCCACGCGTGAGGGTGATGTAAGTCGCTGAAAATACATAATAATAGGTACTTTTTCTCAACTCCAAAGAGGTGGTATACGCCAAGGAATGTTTATGTGCCAGCTGAAACCACCATGCATAATGCAAACCACCATGCTCATTAAGTACATACGGGGATAAAAGAGAACTGAATGAATGAAATGAGATGAAATATATTTTTTTATTCGTTACGACAACGGTAAAACAGAAATAGTTAAATATACAATGAAATTTAGTTATGAATATTCGTAAAAGAATAATGCTATTATACTACTAATACATAAAGGTTTATAAAAATCTATAATAATCCTACACGGGCCGTATGTTCGAGCAAGGTCCTTAGTCTACAAAAGCCCGCCCCATGTAGCCCCTGTAGTAGTTATAAGTATTAAGTAAATATTTAAAACAAAAATAAGTGGGACTTGAGTAAGTACAAGAAACTGGACTTTTGATAAAAGAAAAACTACAATATGTAGAATTTGTTCCCTCATTTTAAAACTTTAGCAGAAAACCTTTAAAACCATTTTACAATAAATAACTTATACTAAGTAATCTACACTAATCTATACTAATATTATAAAGAGAAAAGATTTTATTTTGTTTTTGTATTCAGTTAGTCACTTATGATTTGATTGTCGTACGATAGGTAAGAGTTGTGTTGTTTATAAATAGTAGGTAACAGTGGCCAAGGGTGACATATTGAGAGAGGCAAGCCGGAAATCTATTTGGTACCTACTATAAATACGTAATTTCAACTTATTGAACTATCTACTTACCGCAAATACCTAATTTCAACGTACGTCTGCGTAACTGCCTTCACTATCACTACACACAACAATAAGAAATTCAACTATAATACTAATCACTATTTAATATCAAGAAATAAATTCTGATACGTGACACTGACTAATAAATTCAAATACCTATAAATTTTCAATTTTTTCGTCATAAATTCAAGTTGTCTGTCAACAGTCAACACATAATGTCCGCTTCAGTTCGAATTTATAGGACCAATAAGGATATTTGTTGAGACAGTAATAGAAAATGCGTGCGCGTGAGCGAGATGGAGGGAGTAACTCGATTTGCAGCGGCTTACCAAAGTAGCTACTTTAGCCGGCTGCCTGCGACCTTGATGTGACTTCACGGCATTATTTTGTATGGAAGTTTAACTGCCAAAAAGCCGATCGCGCCAGCGGCTTATTTTACAACAATTTGTTGTTGAAGAGCAAATTTTGTTGATAGTTTAGGCATTTCGTAATGTTTTTTACTCAGTAGAGATAATTTTTGTAGTATTTCAGTAGATTCTACTGAAATACTTACTACAAAAATTACTGATTGTGCCATTTCTAAATTACGGTAGAGAGAGTGGTTGTGTTCCCAACTTCTGAAGGGAAGCCGGTGGGAATCGGCTTTTATGGTACCTTCGCCACTGGTAGGTAAATATATATTCTATACTAATCTTTACTAATATTATTAAGAGGAGAGATTTGATTTTTTGTTTAGAACTCAAAAACTACTGGGCCATTTTAAAAAATTCTTTCACCATTAGAAAGCTACATTATCCCTGAGTAACAAAGGCTATTGTAATCTGGAGTTCCCGCGGGAACTTCGAAATTATCGCGAGTGAATCAACAGCATTTTTTTGCTTTTCCGTCTTTTTTGCACATTGTCTTCGTCTGTAACTGAGATGTTACTTAGCGCTTACCTTTTGTGATATTATGTTGTAGAGACGAAAATAAATAAACAAAATATATACTTATTGCTCGCTTTTTCCGCTTGATTTAACGCGTACATCATACTCTAATATACAATCCTGAGTTTGTTTTGTAATATTGTTGTGGGGCGTGATTATGCTCGGTGACAGCTGACAGGATACGGTCATCTTCGCTAACGTTGGCGTACGCCTTACAACCTCCACGCTTGCTGGAGCAACAGTAGCGCGAGGCTCGGCCACCCATCGAACAGCGTTTCGCAAACGAGTAACCGTCGATGATCAGAAGTCTCGTCCCACGTTTGAGAGTTATGTAGTTGGCTGGAAATAATAGTAGGTACCAACGTCATTGATAATATACTTAATTATAATTTTATTATAATAATCCACTTCACAACACACAGATCTACTCGATATCATCTAAATCAAGTAAACGAAGTATTTAGTATTATACTAGATGACATGAAACGCTTTAATAAAACAACTTTTCTTCAGCAGCAATTTCGTCGGTTGATGATGTTAAAATTTTACTTTTTTCACATTTTCTATTACGAGCCGCTGATCTTTTTATCGCAGCATTAGGTAATGTTGACAATTTATGGATAATCTCAACAACATCTGGATCCAGACTAGTCGTGGTCTTGATACTGCTGATTACAGGTTTATTGGTAGATTCTCTGGCGGGATCTGTCGATTCCTCTGATATCAAAGTTCCTGCTTGTCTTCTCTGGTACTCTCAATTAAATACAGGGATGTCTCGTCATAAAATCGTAATAAAAATGTTAAATTTAGTTGAATGCCATTTAACATTAATGTAATGAACGTTACTGATTGCGGCAGTTTTGTTTTAAAGAGTCATTAAAACCACTCTGAGTGCGGCCGTTAGTGTTTTATTCATGTGTGTGATCAATATAAAGGGTGTTTCGTAAATCGACGCCAAGCCAGAACCAGGTGATAGGCTAAGTCATAACTTAATAGGAAAACGTGAAAAAATAATCTTTACAATTTATAAAAATTATAATAATTTTCACCCTGCGCCGGGTTTTTAACTCTTGTTGCTACAAACTTTAACTTTTTTAAATTTTCTTCTTATTGTGTAATCCTGAAGTGTTTCTGAAAACTAATGCTTAAAATTTTAGTTTTTGCCAATGAAGTTTTCAAAATTATTGCTTTCGCCAGTTTTTAATGACTGTCCTTTTTTTAAATAGGCATAGCCAAGATTTTTATATTTTTCTGTTAACAGCTGTTATGACATAGCCTATCAACTGGTTCTGGCTTGACGTCGATTTACGGGACACCCTGTATGAATACACAGAAAAATAGATACACAACTCTTTGTTGAAAACCATAAAAAGAAACAATTGAAAACAAATTTAAATCATAATGGACTTTTCAATGTATTATAAGAGATTGGTCATGTGGCAGACTTCTTTGGGCACACGTGAGAATTCCATTCAATGGTTCGGGAATTTACAAGTGTTTTGAAACAGCAAAATATTGTTATCTTTTCATGTATTATATCAATCGTAAATTAAAATTTTCTTATAAAAACAAAGATTTCTGATTTGTCTTCTCATACAATTTTTTCGACAGCATTTTTTACTCTTCCGTCTTTTTTGCACATTGTCTTCGTCTGTAACTGTGGTATCACTTAGCGCTTACCTTTCGTGATATTATGTTGTAGAGACGAAAATAAGTAAATAAACAAAATGTATGCTTATTGCACTCTTTCCGCTTGTGTTAACGCGTACATCATACTTTAATAAACAATCCTGAGTGTGTTTTGTAATATTGTTGTGGGGCGTGATTATGCTCGGTGACAGCTGACAGGATTCGGTCATCTTCGCTGACGTTGGCGTACGCCTTACAACCTCCATGCCTGCTGGAGCAACAGTAGCGCGAGGCTCGGCCACCCATCGAACAGCGTTTCGCAAACGAGTAACCGTCGATGATCAGAAGTTTCGTCCCACGTGTGAGAGTTATGTAGTTGGCTAGAAATAATAGTAGGTACCAACGTCATTGATAAAGATAATATACTTAATTAAATTTTACTATAATAATCCACTTCACAACACACAGATCTACTTGATCGCCTTATTAGGCTACATTTGCGTATAAGCTTGTGTCGTGGAAATCAAGCAAACGTGGTATATATTATGATACTAGCTGTGCCCCGCGGTTTCGCCCGCATGAAACGCTTTCATACATATAACAACAAAATTAAAATTCAAAAGCTATTTATTACTTAGGATTGGTTACAATCACTTGTAATCGTCAGCAGGTTCTTATAACTATAAATTACCGTCAGTTCGGAATACGTCCTCTGCTGAGAAGAACTGACAAGAAACTCAGCAGCGCTGTCTTTTAATGATCATACTTATAAACTAGGAGAACAAAAAATAGTAATTGGATATAGCAATTCATTCCCAAACGTCTGTATCATTTAAATAGTCTACTACACTATAATATGCTTTATCGCATAATCTGTGTGTAATAAGTGTATTGAATTTATTAATTGAAAAATTAATTACTACATCGTTTGGGAGTTTGTTGTAAAAGTGTATACATTGTCCTTTAAATAACTTAGAAATTTTATGGAGCCTAGTCTTAGGCAAAGCGAGTTTATCTTTATTTCTTAAGTTTAGATTATGTAAAACTTTTCTTTAGCACCTATTTTGTAGGTTGATGATGTTTTAAAATTTAACTTTTTTCACATTTTCTATTGCGAGCCGCTGACCTTTTTATCGCAGCATCAGGTAGTGGTGACAATTTATGGATAATCTCAACAAAATCTGGATCCAGACTCGTCGTGATCTTGATACTGCTGATTACAGGTTCGTTGGTAGATTCTCTGGCGGGATCTGTCGTTTCCTCTGATATCAAAGTTCCTGCTTATGTACTCTGGTGCTCTCAATTAAATACAGGGATGTCTCGTCATAAATTTGTAATAAAAATGTTAAATTTAGTTGAATGCCATTTAACATTAATTAATGAACGTGTCTGATTGCGGCAGTTTTGTTTTAAAAATCTGTACTAAAACTAAGTAGTCAATAGTAGTCATTAAAACAACTCTGAGTGCGGCCGTTAGTGTTTTATTCATGTGTGTGATCAATTATTATGAACACAGACAAATAGATACACAACTCTTTGTTGAAAACTATAAAAAGAAACAATTAAAAACAAATTTGAATCTTAATGGACTTTTCAATGTATTTATTATAAGAGACTGGTCATGTGGCAGACTTCTATGGGCACACGTGAGAATTCCATTCGTTCGGGAATTTACAAGTGTTTTGAAACAGCAAAATATTGTTATCTTTTCATGTATTTATATCAATCGTAAATTTACATTTTCTTAAAAAACAAAGATTTCTGATTTGTGTTCTCGTACATATTTTTCGACAGCATTTCTTACTTTTCTGTCTTTTTTGCACATTGTCTTCGTCTGTAACTGTGATGTCATTTAGCGCTCACCTTTCGTGATATTATGTTGTAGAGACGAAAATAAATAAATAAAATGTGTGCTCATTGCTGTCTTTCCGCTTGTTTTAACGCGTACATCATACTCTAATAAACAATCCCGAGTGTGTTTTGTAATATTGTTGTGGGGCGTGATTATGCTCGGTGACAGCTGACAAAATTCGGTCATCCTCGCTGACGTTGGCGTACGCCTTACAACCTCCACGCCTACTGGAGCAACAGTAGCGCAAGGCTCGGCCACCCATCGGACAGCGTTTCGCAAACGAGTAACCGTCAATGATCAGAAGTCTCGTCCCACGTGTGAGAGTTATGTAGTTGGCTGGAAATAATAGTAGGTACCAACGTCATTGATAATGATAATATACTTAATTATAATTTTATAATAATAATCTGCTTCACAAGTTCACAACACACAGATCTACTTGGTCCCACACTAAGCTACATTTGCGTATAAGCTTGTGTCGTGGAAATCAAGCAAACGTGGTATATGTATATTATTATACTAGCTGTGCCCCGCGGCACACAAAGTTTCTTCAACAGCAATTTTGTAGGTTGATGATGTTAAAATTTTACTTCCTTCACATATTCTGTTGCGAGCCGCTGATCTTTTTATCGCAGCATCAGGTAGTGGTGACAATATATGGATAATCTCAACAACATCTGGATCCAGACTAGTCGTGGTCTTGATACTGCTGATTACAGGTTTGTTGGTAGATTCTCTGGCAGGATCTATCGATTCCTCTGATACCAAAGTTCCTGCTTGTCGACTCTGCAGGTGCTATCAATTAAATACAGGGATGTCTCGTCATAAAATTGCTTGCTTTTCTTTATTGAAACGATGCGGGATCTTCATAGCTTCAGTCAAGTCAAAAGCTAACTTCAGAAACTCTTTTCTCATCAGTGGCACGCGTCTGTTGGATAAATCTGATACCAGGGCCAGGGTTCTTATCTCTAAAATTTGGAAACCAGGACAAGACGCGTGAAAACGCGTCAATAGGTTTTTTTAAACATAGACAGTATAATAAAAAGATTTTAACGCGGACTACAAATAAAGCCCCCCGGTCCGCTCCCCGAATGCCCTCTAAACTGACAAATCCGGGGAAACCCGGACGGATGGCAACCCTAACCAGGACCTTTATTTACTGTGACCAACAACATTTCTTGCCCATAATGCGCGTCCCAAATACACAATCCCAAACGCTCCAGATGCAAAAATATAAGAAATTTATCTTCTTTATGACAAAAGAAACGTTGTAAATGATTTTTTTTACAGTGAAACTTCTTTGAACACCAGGGAAAAGCAATTTCAGTGGCGCCTTATCTTAACGCGACGTTATGGTCATAGTGTATTGTATTTGTATTTGTAAACGGGCTGGTTTCCGCAATTCGACGACTGGGCGCCTATTTTGCGTGTGGTGGGAATTGTACCGTTTATTCATACCAACCAAGCTCCTCTAGGAAGCCCAGCAACTTCCTTATGTCGCTGAAGGCTTCCGGGAGCGAACTTGGTGCTCCCAGGTGTTTCACCTGGTATGATGCTACTCCATCACACTCGAGTAGCATGTGGGACGCTGTTTCCTCAGCCCTCATGCATGCCCTGCAGAGGGGGCTGTGGTCATAGTGAATAAGGGCCCTCTGGTCTACTAAAACTTAATCCGGTGAGAAAATATTAGTGAATCTTCCGAACTTTGGTTGTAAAGTTACTTCCTCGCCGCGATTCAATGCCAATATTTTATCGTGTAAAGTACTCTTTGGGAAATTGTAGCGCGATGAAGCTCCCTTAAAACTCATTTCTTTGGACAAAACGTTACCTATCGCAGTTTAATAACATTTTGGTCGCATTTTCGTTTCTTTCGATGTATTTTTTTTTCGTCTGTACCCTAAAAAACCTATTACGATAAGTATAAATAATAATTAGAAGAAAAGACAATTTGTTAGCTGCCCGGTGTTACGGGACATCTTCGCTACGCCGAGTCGGTGGAACACTATATTTCGTAAATATAAAGCGACAGAAATACTCACTTAAAATTTACGAGATGCAATGCGTTCCCGCCAAAAACGGCAAGCGTCTGCTCTGCTCCCACTGTGGGCCAGTTGCGTCACTGGCAAACGTCTCGCGATCCTGTATTGATACGCCCCTCCCCCCGCCCGCCCCTATAATAGCAATAAAAAATCCTTGCGGCCATTATTCCAAATTTGAATTTAGTGCACTGGATATAAATAACTGTTTGTAAATTATGACTATTAGGTATATCGGAAAAAATTACTACGCACAAATTATTCGTTTTCAACTTTTGCATCTTTACCTTGCAGTTCATCCCCTTTCCCCTTTTCGACCAATCTTGTATAGGTAGCTCCTTTTAACTTTTAGGGTGCGTAAAAATTACCTGACTTAATTAGAATTAATATGAATTAGAATTATATTGATGGTTATTTTAAATAATAGTTGAATAGTTAAAGCTGGGTTTTTTTCCATAAAATTATATTATTTATTCATTTGTAGTTGTACTTTGTGAATGTTTTTTTTCTAATAACAAAATACGCAGAGACAGTAACAATATAAAGAAAGATACTTCATTCGTTACATTACAATCATAATATTTACTAAAATATTTTAAACAATATAACTATCTATTTTTGAGTGTAAAATGCGGACGTAATTTATTTTTTAAAATATAAGACCTGCTTCTTTCTGATTTCTTATCAACATAACATAAAAAACGCACGAGTAAGAAACATACTTAGCAGGTTCTTTGGTAATTATTTGACGTTAATAAATATGATAGATAAGTAAAAACATATCTATACTATAATAAAAGAATAGAATCCGCGATTCTGTACATTGAATATTTTTACCTAAAATTGAGAGGGATGATAAAAGAAGAGTAACCAAGCCCAAAAAAGAGTTTTTAAATTCTTTTCTGTCTGTCTGTCTGTTCGCGATAATCTCCGTATCTACTGAACGAGTTGTCATGCAGTTTTCAGTAGTAGATTAAACTAAGTCTGGAGCCAACACATAGGCTTTGTTTTATAGAAATAGGACATAGGGGAAAAAAGTTATCATCAGTTAAAGACTTCAGCGCAATGCAATGGTCGAAGGCTTCGATATAATGTTGCATAACGAACATGATAAAACCTTTTTAGAGATATGATTTTTTTTTCTTTTGAATAGATTTTTCGCGATTTTTCGCATGACAGTTTTAAAGCTTGGAGAGACAGATGATGTGATTATGTTTTCTTTGAGACCAAAGAGTATATAACCACTACGTTTTAAAAGAGTGAGAAAATCTAACGTCATTACTGTCATTGTAAGGGTCGAAAATTCACGCGGGTGAAACCGCGGGCACCAGCTAGTTAAAAGTAACCGTAATCAGTGCCATGTATTGTTCAATATTATTTACTTATTTTCTATTTATTAAAAAAATTCGATAGATGGTGATGTCATTCTAAAAACTTTTAAATATATGTAGTACATTACAAATGGCTCACTGCAAACTTCCCGGGCGTCACTTCCGTTTGCTGTCATTTATTTATTTATTTGGGAAACAAACGGTACAACATAAGTAAAAATATAACAAAATATAAAAAAAATTCTTACACCTTAAAGTTTCCACACATAGGAAAAAGATATATAAAAAAAAAATATTAACGCACTCGAAATTCCACGAGAGGTGGTACATGCATTTATACGTGAGCCTAGCTCTTGACGCGCCAAGCTATTTCAATTGAAAACTAACCGCCCCCAAATTATCGTTTTTGGGCAGACGCGGTTGAAAATTTTCTTCGAAAAGTTTAACTGCTGCAGATGTTTCATAAGTATTAACATAATTTACACAATTAGATAATAATATTAGTTATGTTTAAAGCTAGGTGGCAAATATAGTTGAACGAACAACGACAACCTACTTACAAACTATACTGTGAAATTGCTTTGGTAATTGTTTTTCCTTGATAATAAAGAAAAAAATCCTTAACAGTGATTTCTCATTCTTAAGTGGTAACAATAATCTAGATTTATTTACCTTACCTTCTTAGCTCTACGAATATTTAACAAGCTCTATAAAGCATCTATTTTATTTTATACTTTAGCTTTTGCCCGCGGCTTCGCACGCGTTAATGTTGTATTGTCAGTCAATTTTCTGTCCATCGGGAACAGTACTTTTCTCTTGATTTTCTCTTGAAAGGCGCCCTTTGTCCTTTTCTGTATGTACCTAAAAACGGTTATGCGAAATTTCATGACGATCAGTAGAATAGTAAAGGCGTGAAAGCGTAACAAACGAAATACATTTAAAAACCCTTTTTACAACTGAACTTTGGATATTTAAAATTTTGCTGCTATCATTATAAACCTAACTTTTACTATAAATAATAAAAATATTATTCTTAAAGGTAAAAAAAATATATACCTTATTCGAAGTGCAACGAAAAAGTAATGTAATGTTAAAATTTTACATAAGGTAGGTAATTAGTCTAATATACAATAACATACATTATTTAAAATTAATTTAATTAATAGGTATTAACATATAATCAGTAGGTACCTATTTAGAAAGATGAACTCTTCTACCTAACTCGGATTTTATTTTTATTTTTAATCCATATATATCCGTATATATAAAAATGCGAATAACTATTTCATTTTTTAACTACTAAGCAAATTTTGATTTTGGTGTAGAGCTCGAAGCTTAATGAAATAGGCAGGTACCTACATAATATAATTTTATGTTACTGACGTGAAAGTTTTGCATTCATAATAGTAGTATGTTATATGTAGGTACCTAATATGTATAGATGATATAGATTTAGCTGTTGACTAGACAATACAAATAAATTAGATGGTATAGATATCTTGTTGACTAGAATGTACAGACTAGATAAATTTAGAGATAAATTCTTAACCGTGGTAAAATTAATAAATTTTCAAAATAAATACTTAAAAATTTTACATGATTTTTTTTATCTTTCTTATAATTTAATCTTAATATAATATTAAGCTCATCAATATTTCTACGAAGCGTATAAATGTGCGATTGAGATCTGTTTATTTAAAGTAGGTATTATAATCTTTAATTAATTACTAACTAGGTACATAATTAAAAAATAATCTTTTTGACATCTCCGATTTGTAAAGTGATGAAATTGTAATCGACATTTTCAAGTCGTTAATATGTGTGCCTATAAAAGAATGGGTGCAAAGTAAACTGCAATCCACGTTTAGACTGGAATCGGAACATGCAGTATCTAGTTAAGTGTAAGATAGTAGTAATCTTTGCGTATACAACATGTTAGTGAATTAACTGAAAACTTATAAATATGATTAAAATATATTTTATGTCGAAAAAATTTATACTTTAAAAGTTATTCAACATTAGTTTGGAGGTGATCTATCTACGAAATTCCACGCGCTAGGTCCGCGTTTACCGGTTCGATTTTTTTTGCTGCGGGCGGCGCGCGGCGTACGCGCCAAATATTGTATTATAAATAATTTAGACATGGGCTAGTAAAAATGAAAAAAATATAACCTATATTAAAACATAGTGCGATCGATTCACTAGTTGATTCTGAGCAAACTACTTTCTAGTTTTCAGTTAATTCATTAACACGTTGTATAAGTGCAAAATGAAGTACCATTTTTCTCTTTGGTCGCTCTTCGATAACAGCAACAGCTCATTAATATATCAAAATATGTTAATCTATAACATAGTGACTATGGCATTTATAGTATTAATAAAAAGTAGTTTTGTAGGGTTTACACTTCTTTGTTGTGTGTGAGTTGTTCTATTACATTCGACAACCCGATTGGCGCAGTAGGTCACCATGCCTACCTGCTAATTAAGAGACTCCGAGTTCGATTCCTGGTGTGATGAACACAGGGTTCCAGTCTGGACGTGTATATGTATATCTATGATTGCTTGGTTTCCACGACTCAAGCTCATTATTATTATTATTTATTTATTATTCTCTTCGACGAATGTCGCTTAAACTTATTTTTTGCGTTTAGGGACAAGGAAATGCTTTTTTGATGTGAATACTTCTCTGTTCATGCCCCTTCGCTTCGTATACTCAGTTAAATTGTTTTTAATGAAATGTCTATATAGATTTCTGAATAAGATGGAGTAAAACGTTTTAAATAGCGCATTATCTTTACTAGTGTCTAGTAATTAAGTAATACGTGATAAATTAATGTACATAAATGATTGGAATATATTTTTGAACCACATCGTAAGCGTATAATTTCGGTTTCTTCGCCTGTGATTGATGTCATCCTAGGGCAGATCTGTACTATCGATAGCTGCTGTTAGAGCGCAAGGAGGCGGCATTAGAAGTATCCACTTCAACAATTTACGACACAAGCCGTTGCTATTCAATCGTTACTGGCCTTTCCATACTGGCGTGCCGAAAGGGCTGTGCGTGTGCTCCATGTTGCTTCTCACGATGGTCATGTCGTCCGCCAAGTGGAGGTAGGCCTTGCAACGGTGCCACCTGTTCTTGGTGCAGCCCCAACGGAATCCGGTGCGGGTTCGACTCTGCTTATAGTATGTGAAGTTGTGGTACACGAGCCTCTCCCTGCCGCGCGCTGTCATGAATATGTTTACTGAAATGTTTCAACATCGACATATAGTTAGTGACATAGACATATAAAAGAAAAGAAAAATAAAACAACCAGCACGCGTCAAGGGTTTAGATTCAGAAGTCAGATTGAAGATAATTAAAATCAACAGTAATATTCGTATCTATACGAACTCTTTTTAACCTCCATCCAGATTTAAGCATTAAGATTGTTGTCGAAACCAATAAAACATTTGTTACTTTCTTTCTTTTTGTAACAATTAGTCGTAGAAAAAAAAAATGGATGCCAATTAAAAAGTTAATAGTTTTGAAAAAAGAAATTCGAATTTACTATAATTGGAAAAGTTTTAAAGAGAATATAAAAAAACTTGAAAACATAGTAATTACCTAAATTAAATTGATAAACAAAATAGGTTTCTTGTAGTATGAAATCTCTATGTATTAAAATAAGAAACAATATATTATGACTGTCTTTTTTGATTGTTGACTAATGGATTTTACTGTTTTAGTCAGTTACCTCCGCACTCAGAGTCGACTTTAATGATTACTTAGTTAAGTATAGATTTATTCATGCTTTTTTTTCAAATTTATGTATGTTGTAACTATCCATGTGTTGTGTCAAATAAAGTTCTTTCAATTCAATATTGTAATCCGGAATTCCCGCGAGAACTCCGAAATTATCGCGGGTGAAACCGCGCGGGACAGCTAGTAACGTATACATATACAGAACGAACATTAAGTTGAATAATGAAACTATTTCGCCATTTTTTTAAATGCTTGTTTAACTCGTTTATTATTAAACACTACAAGAGCGAGTGTCCAAATAATCTAGACCCTAGTCTACAATTCTAAAGCGCACACTTGTTCATAACTCTGGCTTTTTAAGCGTTAATCAGTTAATATAGAAGAAATACAAAAAAATACAATTCTAATTTAATCTAATTAAATAACTAGCCTACGCGACTTAAATAAAAATATATTATATCACAAACAGTCAATGCAGTCTCAGAAACAATTGGATTAGGATAACAATGACCAGACGAAAGGTTTTAATGCTGCAAAATTTAAATATGCTAAAAATTCTTTCTCCAGTAAATTTTCGTAAAAAAAATTAACGAGAAAATGAAATTAATTACACGTACTTATAACAGCTCATTACAAAATCTTAATACAAATAAAATTACTAAATATTTTATACATTATTAAAACACAGAACTAATTTTAAGCTAAGCCTAAAATAAAGAGTTCAAAAACTTTGATATAGTTAATTGGTTCTTGTAAAGATAATAATACTGAAAAACTTACTTGATATAAATTTGTCCATAAATTATATCAGTAATTAATCAGACAAATTGGCAAGTAAAAAATTGTAATCTCCAGTAACGTGTAAGTATAGTGAGGGCGCTTATGTACTACGCATATGCAATACGCATTCTGAATCCGAGAAAATATGGATCTAGAAAACTCGGATCCCATTCTTACGTCGCTTAGGAGTGGGGCATTGCGTGCGTCTCACATTGCTTTTGGCTACATTCTTAATTTTGTTGGCCATTATCGTGTTGTAGTCCTTCGTATCGCTCAAATGACGGATTGGAATCAGACGAACGTCCCTACATTTGATTCGATTTGTAGTGTTTGTATCTATTAAGTAGATATAGGGAATACATTGTCTCATGTACCCCAGATAGGGTATCAAGAAATATCGTGTGGGTATAACATCACTTGCCGGTCGGTATTTTCTCGAATTTTTAAGGGATCCAATGCAAAGGTGCCCTAAATAAAGGTACACATTATTTGCTTACAGGTATAGTTAGCAGCAGAAATATTTAAACACTTTTGATATTCATCGTCATCTTATTGCAAATAATAATTAATTAAGCTCAAAGACTGACCAAAGTGCTTACATAATATTACTGTTGCTGATACATTCCTGAACTGTGATCTACAACACGGTTCATCTTGGTGTTCCATATTCTAAAATATTTTTGTTGATAACCTCTGGTGTCTTTTTAAATGGAGTTAGTACATAAAAAAAAAGATTTGAATAATCCACTAAATCAAGGACACTGCAATGTTTATTTATAACATCAAGGACACTCTTTACCAGCTCAAGCGACACAAAAAAATTGAACAACTTTTTATCTTAGCTTTTTATTGAAAAATATTACTTAGTGTAAGATGTAGTTGCAGTTGTTGTAGTAGGTACTTCTAGGGTGAAATCATGTTGTAAAGTTCGACCGTAGAGTTCAATATCATTCCGATCACCTTCTTTTTGATATTCGTGATAATTTTTACGATTGAATATATGATCAATTTCTTTATCGTTGATACTGTTGTACGCGTTCAATATTTGGGTTAGATTATCGTTGATTTTGTTTGTGACTTTCTTTGGTGGATGGCTGTGAACTATGTCCGCTTTGATTATCTGGAACTTGTCTGTGACTATTAGATGTGCCCTGCAGTTCCATTTAGAGCCGTAAGCGGTACAACTCCAGCGGTGAGCGTTGCTTCTCGCTTTCAAGTGCTTGTAAAAAGTGAAATTATTCACTCGAAGATTTATACGTCCGTTCGGCCGATAGTAAAATGTCACTGTGAATTTAACAATACGTAAAACGATAGTAAAATATAACTAATATATTTTAGCTTACCTACAAACAATTAAAACTAGATATAAAACAAAAGGTAGTATGTAAAAAGGAACGTAAAATTCAATAAGGTAAGAGCAGAATAATCGAATACTAAAAGATGTTTGGTATATAGGTACATATTATGTATTTTTTTAAAATAGGTACTAGTCTAAATTTTATTTCTATAACAGTAATAAGCATGGCAGTGAAATAATATTTCACTGTATTCTTTAAATATCGTTCATATCTAAAATATCTAGTATAAAAGCAAAACTGGCACCTACCTAAATGTTAGTTGTAAAGTTATAATAAAGTATAATCAATTTTTAAAGCATAATTTTCTATAAAATACTTGCGACAATATTGTGATGTACTGTCAAATACAAGTCGATACAAATATTTTTTTAGGAAAAGAATATAATCTTAGATACTACTACTATCCAACTTTTATACAGACCTTTTAATTCCTATTTTTTCTGATAATGAGTGTATGATCTGTCGTGGCCAGATCTTAGGATTGATAATTTCATGACGTTGTCGACCAGCTAAAACTGATCGAATCGTTTAAACGTCAATGTTTGATGATTTGGGCAAAAATGTTTTGACATATCCTAAAAATTCGAAATTCACCCACCGAAATATACCTAACCACTAGCACTAGAGCATCATTCTAGGTAAGGTCAGGTTTATACTGCAGACCAAGTCGCCAGTGACAAATGGTACTCTACACCCTGCCTAAAGTCAAAAAGTACTACTAAAATCAGACAAAACAATATTTCTGCATCGTAAGAATTCGAATTACTATAGGATCTCATTCGCAACTTGCTGCTTGGTCTTGGTTACTTTACTCTACTTTCCTTACCGTCGCCATGATGGATCGTATAAATAATGAAGTAGCCGTGCGTTTCGCTGTTCAAATTGTTAAAAACGGATTTATCAGTTGATCTGGCCAGACCATAATTGATATGATATTGTGGCCAGCGGTAATTTTCACATCATGAAATGATAAATTCTAAGATCGGGCAACGACACATTACATCAACATAGAAAATTTATTTTTTACAAAATTACAAGAATCATAAGTATACACAATACATCAAGTCAAAATCCAACAGCGCCGTGAATATTTGTTATTTTTAATGATAGCTCCGACTGGTCTTCTTCGTCGGACGAACTCTTCTTTATCTGAAAAACAAAATCACGGAATTCATCATTATTACACATTACAAAACAGTCCTTTGACGCGTCTATCTTTTGTTTGCAATTAACTCAATAACTACTGAACGGATTTAGATGCTGTTTTCACGAATAGATAGATTCATGAGGCTTAGGTATATAATTTGTTAAGGTTTTGTGTAAAATATGTGTTGGTTGAAATAATTCGATAATTGTTGGAAGTGTCGGAAAAAGAGCATTTTAATATTTTGCATGGTTACTACACGTTTTAGCTATGTCGGTTCCTTTATTTCTGTAACGGATCTCTTAATTTTTGATTCAATCTTTCGGGAAAATTTCGAGCATTACTCTCTCCTTTCAGTGAATTTTATGTCATCGGCAACACACACACACACACACACTAGTCAAGGACATTCATTCTTCTTCTTTTTTTCAATATGGCAACGAACATTCATTCTTGTGTTAAGACATTGAGGTAACTAGGAAAAGAACTGTTCTGCTCCATCCAAATTGGATTTGACAGTTGCCGTCCCTGGTAAAACAGCTGTCGACAATTTCAAGTATAGCATCTTCTACTTTCAACGGTGATACGACACGGGCTTTCAACATGATTTTCGCCTTGTCGTAACTATATACTTCCTACACTTTGGGAAACCACTACGTCATTGATCATTGTGTTGAAATCTTCCAAAGCATTGTCGGCGAATCAAAGGCGAGTAATTATCACGCCGTTGATATTGATGATAAGTTTTTCTAGTCCAGTAGTCTTCAAAGTGTTTTCAATGGAGGAGGAATGGAGGAGGAGGAGGAATGGTCGACACAACAACTTTAACCACTTGGCCGATCTAAGCTACTGCCAATATCCATTAATATAATAATAACTGGGAGATTATCGAATAGAGGAGATTCCTTTCCTTTGTGAATTGATGTACTTAAGGTCACAATGGGCCATGATAACTTGGTGATTTTAAATGTGCTGGGTCGTAGATATATCAAAAAGGTTATCCATTTTTAAAAAATAGCACTGTTTTTGGTTTGTAGCTGTCTGTTCAATGTTTAAATTTATAAAATGCGAACGGAACTTACATTGACATCCGTAGCGAACTGTTGCCGTATTTTCTCCAAGAAGTACGTCGACGGCGGGTGGGTGTGTTCCGTTTGCGCCCTCACCACTAGCATCTCGCTGGTCACGTGCAGGAAGCCTCGGCACGACCTGGAGCCCATTTGAGTGCAGCTCCACCGGAAGCCGTCCCGCAGCAACTTGTGCTGATAGTAAGTGTAGCCGTTGAGCATCAGCAAATTCTTCCCTGTGCGACCTTTCACGAGAAGCACTGAAAACAACCCGCGTGTTACATTCGAACATTACATACTTAGGACCTGCCCCAGCTGATCTTTACAGTCTGCAGTATCGCTTACGAAGGCCACATTATAAAGAGCTTCGCTTATTGCTATGAGCCAAGTTACTGCAGAGTAACTAATCCTAGTGAACACACATATTGCATTCTATCGCAGCTGGACACACTGGGATGGCGTGGCCTGGTGACTAGTTAGGCACCTACCTAGAGGCGTCGCTTGCAGTGTGGCCAGCTACGATCGATAGTATGCAATAATATGTAGCAGCTCGGTACTTACTAATACGCGAAGCTCTTTGTAATGCCCTTAGCCTTACTGCACTATTTACCAGTTTAGAGTCTAGACAGCTGCTGATAAACTTCTTTGTAACTATTTAGTTATATTATGTATAACTCGGATCGAAAAAACTCTTGCAACACTAGTAGGCTATGTGGCATTATTTGCAATCCCAATGATTGCTATAGTAAACAAGTAGATGTAGTAAACTAATTTAATAATTTATAAGCTATGTTTATATAAAGCGAGTTACCTGCAGTCAAACTACGGTAGTTTTGCGAGGCATGGTTTAAATGAAAGTGTAACTTTTTTGAATAAATATATTACATACATACATATATACATACATGTTCCCGGCGGTATTTAATCAAATACCTAACTACATTTTTAGCTAATTAACACTTAAATTATTTTACCTTCACAAAATAAGAGATCGCCTATTTTTATAATTTTAATGTGTAAAAGACTATTTGTAGCATGGGATTCCAAAACTATTTTGGGCACGAGACCCCTTTTCCAAAATTAACTGATACCTAAGATCCCCATAGCCAGATTACTTTAAAAATCCTATCTCTGGTTAATAACAATGGTACTTGGGGTCGATATCCACCACTTTGAAAATCCCTGATTCATGGTATTTTTGCAATTAATTAAACCCTTTACGGCCACATCTCAGCCAGGCCACATAGCGGTCACATGGGGTAACTCATTACCCCACTCTGAAAAACCTAGTAGTATAAAACATAATTTATGGATGTTTTCAGACTTCTAAACGATTGTTTTAAGCTTGTTGAAGACTTCTTTAACATTTCTAATATTATTTTTATCGGTCAATTTGTAAATGGCGTTCTAAAAACTGGTCATATGTATATGTAAAATATAGCAAAAATGATTTTTTTTCAGAAAAAAGTTCATTACTACGCCGCCATTTTTAGGGTTCCGTACCGCAAAAAAAGGAACCCTTATAGGGATAACTTTGTTCTCTGTCTGTCTGTCCGTCTATCTGTCTAGAGTTCAAGACCCTTTATCTTGGAAATGCTTGGAGTTATCGAGTTGAAATTATTTACGATCATATCCGTACTCAGGTTTAGTCCCCCTGAAGGTGTGAAAAAACATAGAACAAAAAAAAACACATACCAATAACATTGCTAGTATCCGCCAATTATTCAAAAAGTATATTTATTTAAATGTTTATTATAAAAACAATTACAAATCATAAAATTTTCTATTTGTTAGTTGTTCTATTTTCTGGAATTTTCATAGAATTTTCTATATTCTATTTCTGTTAGCTTCTAAATACATATTAACGTACAGAAAAGTGAAAAAGTAAAATTATTTTTATGATCCATGATGAAAAAACAATTATTCTGAATCCTAATACTTTATTGACCAGCACACGTCATGCACAAAATGAACCGATGTTCCACACAAACCGGTCTTCTACAGGCCGAACATCCAACACGCGATTTTTTGTCCTTCTTTCGGCCGCACTGTATGCACCTCCGCGCTTGAACGAAGATAACTTTTTCCAGGTCACCCATTATAATAATAATAATAATAATAATAATCCACTTCACAACACACAGATCTACTTGATCCCACACTAAGCTATAAGCTTGTGTCGTGGAAACCAAGCAAACGTGGTATATACTACACATATTATTACATATATATTATACTATAGATATATATATACACACCCAGACTGGAAAATGGAACCCTGTGTTCATCACACAAAGTCCACCCCCACCGGGAATCGAACCCGGAACCTCTTGATTAGCGGGCAGGCATGGTGACCATTGCGCCAATCCGGTTCTTGGTTGTTGTCTATTGACACCACAAACAAGACAAATTGAAAAAAAAAAAACTGTTCCGAGCAACGGTTGCGGTCACACTGGGGTAACCAGTTACCCCACGTCGAGAAAACGAACACTCAAAGTGCTGTCACGCTTTTTTTCTACTTCCTATGTAATAGAGTCACATCTCACACTTATTTACTGACGGCAGATGTCGTTACCTGTATTTTGTGCTACTTTGTGTATACTTGAATCCAAAGATTTTAGACCTCTAATTTCTCTTTTTTGAGCCTTGAGTAACTAGTCACTCCGTGTGGCCACAGGGGTTAATTAAAAGCGGTCGCTTGTATCGCTTGTTTATACAAGCGACAGAAATGCATGAATCCCTGCGTCAGAATAGTTTCGTTTATATTTAAAAACGTTTAACTCTTTGAAATTGTACTCTTTTTCTATTCACAAAAAGGTTCACTTCACAAACAGGTTTTCCGTTCATCAGGTATTTTTTTATTTATCGTCTTCTTAAGATTATGAGAGTTAATGCGCCACCGAGGCAATTTATTTATTGTCACAAAACTTTGAGCAATACTGTCAGTGTCTGTCACTATAGGATTTAATGTGATTTAATTTACTAGGTATGCGAAATAAAATATATATTGGCGCCCCAAATACACGCAACGCAATATTTCACGCAATATGGGGCCGATCGCGCTAATTTTTGATTTTGGTTTTTGGACTTCTTTTATTGGTAATGTCGTTAAAAAATAGTGAGTCGGCCTCCTGGTGAATAAATTTATAACCTGGCTTCTATGTATGTCTATTTTTCATAATGTTATTGAAAAACTGTAACGGTTTTCACTTATTATTGTGATTTATATAACACATAGCTATAGCTATAAACAACTCAGTAAACAAATTTAAGTAGAATATATATAGATAGTAATTTATTTTGCTTACAAAAATTTGGCACATAACTTTCGTGAAGGTGGAAGATTATAAATAGAATATTATAATTTAGTGATTTTATGACTAGCTAGCAATATTAGCACATTTACGCAGCTACATAATATCGTACAACTATGTAGAAAATTACTATTGACACAATGTCTTTTAACAGTACCTAAGTATATTCAGATTCTAAATAATTACATAAGAATATACTAAAAATACCTCTAACTATAATTTATTATTTTTTGATTAAATTGAATATCATCGATCAAATGGTTACTGCTAACGCCATCTACTTAAATATTACAAGTACAAATACTAATCTATAATCTTATCTTCTTCTAATATATATAAATCACGTGTCACGTTGTTTGTCCGCGATGGACTCCGAAACTACTGAACGGATTTTGATAAAATTTTGTAACCATTTATAATATGGTCCAACTTAAAAGATAGGATAGTTTTTATTCCGGAATTCCCGCGAGAACTCTGGAATTAATGCGGGGAACTGCTTATCACCGTAAACTACAGCCCTTTTTCCCAGAATTACCGCGGGAACTCCGAAATTACCGCGGATGAAATCGCGGGGGACAGCTAGTAATAATATAAAAATCTTGTGTCAGTGTTTGTTATCGAACTCCTGCGAAACGCCTTGACTGATTTTTATATTTTTTTTGTGTATTTAGTAGGTCTGAGTATACGTCGCTTTGGACAAAATTTTACTTTGGAGTCCCTGCGGGAATTCCGAAACTCACGCGTGTGAACGGCACAGCTAGTATTATTAAACATAGTTATAAAGGAAAGATTTGTATGTTTGTAACGAATAAACTCAAAACTACGGGACTGATTCACCTTTAGATTCTACATTATCCCTGAGTAAAGCTACGGTTTCCAAGGAGAGAGAGGTTTCTAATCTATATATACAAAATGATTTGTCCTGAATGACTGATGGATCAACGCACAGCCAAAACCGCTGATCGTGGAGACCTGAAACTTGGAGGGTGTGTTCTTTGACGTTCTATGACGTAGGCATCTGATAAGAAAGAATTTTTGAAAATTCAACCCTGAAGAAGATGAAAAGGGGTTGTAAAGTTTGTATGGAATAGTTCCGCGGGAACTTCGAAATTAGCGCGGGTAAAACCGCGCGGGACAGCTAGTATTGTATAATGCTTCATGATTTTTGACAAAATCAATTAATTGCTCTTCATTTTCGCACTTCCAAGTCACGTTTCACCAATGTACAACTTTTTAAAAATTAAACCTAGGTGGACAAAATTCATCACTAAATATATTATAGTCACAGCTCTTAGTAAGTTGTATGTTTCTAATTTAAAATTGATCTTTTTTTTAACCCTGGAGGCATCGATAGAAAACTTAGGTTTATGCTTAATACCTACTTGGTTTTATGTTTGCGCATAAGCGATTTTATATCGTCACTTTGCTTTTGTGAATAGTGACAATTACCACACAAAAAATAATCACTTAGAGTTGCACAAAATGTTGACAACCCCGTTAACTTTGCCACTGACTAATATTTTTTTTTGACATGCATGTTATTATTTTTAATTATAATGTAGTAATAGCTTTATTTTATGTTTGCATTTCAATAAATGGTTTTATAGCTATCTTTTTGTCCAATAGGCTAGTTTCCTGGGTAAAAAAATCAAAATTCTATTTAGTCCGTCAGTTAGATAATAAAAAAATAAAAGACACGTATTTTTTGCTTTTTTAAAATAATGGAAATATGCATAGATAAAGCGCATTAAAGTTTAGGGTGGGGGACTCGTGATGTCACAGCTCGCTATAACGTGCGAACAAACTGTAGCGAGGCGTGACGTCATGTGAAATTTCGACTTGATATATCTCCGTTATTTTTTGGTTACATAAAAAATAAAAAAATACGTGTCCAATATTTTTTAATAATCTACAAAACGGACTAAAAAAGAAAATTTAGGAAACTAGCCTATTACTAATATAACTTTCTCATTGGAATGCGTTTTGTTATTGACTATACACATAGCGGTTGTAGTGCATGTCTATGCGATAAAAACCACTAGGGCGCCAAACTTTTCAAAGTCGTGATTAAAAGCTTTATTACCAGAGCAACAATGTGAGCTGGTTTCCTACGACAGAAACATTAAGTCATCTACCCCTTATTTATACAAGAAGTGAATAATACATAAATTAATGTTTCAATACATTAAAAATTATTAAAAAATGTCTTTTATTAATCGCTATGGGTTAAATTATTTCTGATTTTTCTGAACTCATCTTGACTGTGCCTAAGCTACTGTAGCTAGATACAGAATAAAATCCATTGTCATTCTAATGCCACAGCTCGGCACGTTTTCCCAAGAATTTTTATGCAAAGACTATACAATCTATATACATACGTGCATACGTAATGCACGTCAGAAGTTTTATTTCTTGAATTTAAAATTTGAATGCACCAACTTCGCAGCCTGCAGGTGCGGCGCGTCACTTCCGTTGCCTACTAACTACGCGCTACTCTCAACGCACCAAAATAAGTATTAAGTACTTTAAAAACTCTTCCCTACTGCGGCGGCGATGGTGTATTTCCGTTCACCCTATTAGCAAGTTTAAGGCAAAAAACAAGATTGAAACAAACTCCCGTTCGTCCCGCCAGTGGCACAAAAGGAGGTAGGTACATACTTTTAAATCGACCCGTGGCCTTCTGTTTCCAGTATTTTTCTTTACGTCTTACTAGACGCACGAATGTAGATCGGCAATCAACCCGGTTTAAACCCGGTGCTTGAATGTAAACCCGATGAAAGGGTTTACATCAACAGGGCAATTATGTAACTTTTGTTGCTATCACATTTCAATTTCAATCAGAAAAGCAGATTTTGTGATTATTTAATCATGTTTAGGCAGTTTCAACTTTTGAAGTAAGTATATGTTTATTTTGGTTGATTGCTAGATATTGTAGGTGTCAAAACGTGCATATTGTAATCGCAAAACCGCCATGTTTTTGATTGCAAACGAAAAATGATAGAAACCAAAGTTACATAAGGGTCAACGCGAGTATCGGGTTTGGACCGGGTTGATTGTCCATCTATACGGACGAACTGCTGTGGGATAAACGGGAATACACCGAATCAGATTGGGATCAATGAAATCGACTACATTCATATTGCTTATGTAAACCTATAGAGTCATGATTTGACGAACAGAATCCAACAATCCATCACTAGTTGCAACTCTGCACGGAAGTGATGATCGGCATATTTGTACATCAGTCGTTGAAATTATACTTCGTGTAATTGTCAGCGTGATTGTGCAAGCCCTTGTGTTTGATGTACCTCCCCTCGGTTGTTGTCTGTATGCAACTGTTGCATCCGAGCCGCTTGCGGTCGCGACACGTCCAGTTGATCGTGTTCTGGTAACGATTGTTTATCCAGTACTTATTGTCTTTGAATATCAATACCATACTCCCGGTGCGGTGTGACGGGAGATAGTATATGCCTGGAACATATTATCAAGTGTTTGTCATCGATCCGCGAATTACACGTGTATCTACTGTTGAGTTCGCAATTTATTTTGATAACTATAGCAGGTATAATTTTTCGCACTTTAATTCAGCCGAATGTATTATATTTTGTGATATCTGTTTTGCAATACAATTAAAAGTAAAAACAACTATGATTATTAAATATTTAATAAAAAAACAAAAATGATTAAGAGTACAAAAGAATAGAATTGTTTGATATATAATTGTAAACGATTTTGAATAAAGGAAAAAAAGACTGCGTTGTATATTTACTAGAATAGTATATACATATATTTATTTATGTACAACTTAAAAAGTCAATTTTATAGTAACGTGGTCATCTAAAATGTATTATATACAATTCAATAAACTGATAACACAATATAAGAAATTTAAGTAATTTTCATTCAAAATTTATAATTTATAGGTATATTGTAATAAATAATAGATAAATTATATTGAACCAAGTGCTTGTTCAGTCGTTATTTATAAAAAAAAATAGGAAACAGGGATATGGGTCTGTGAATGGAAAAATAGATGAACATACCTACAGATAGTTTAAACATAATAATATTATTAATGTCTAATACTTTTAAATTTTCTTGCAAACCATTTTTCTTGGTCCCAACATGAACAAAACCATTTAGCTTTCAAGTTAATAAAGAAAACTTTTATAAAAAAAAGATTCTAGACAAAATAAAGAGAAAACATAGAAAATAATAAATTAAATCAACTACATGATACTGGCAATTATACATACAAAAATAATGTTAAAACAATTAACTATTTACAATTATTTTGTTGACCTTATAAATCTACCATCGTGACATTGTCGTAAACGTGGAGGTTCGTGTATGTGGCGGCCACGAAATATCGAGATATAGTCCCTGCCATCAATTCCTTTGTATGTGATGACATCAGCTCGACACCCGTAGACATCCCTGGAAGAGCAGTACCACTGCTTCTTCCCATGGGCCTGATGATTCTTCATGTAGAATGTGAAACCATTGAGAATAAGAAGACCAGCGCCAGTACGCCCCGGTATGAAATGAGCCAACACTGATGAGCAAAACCATAAAAACAATTATTACCAACCAGTGAAATAATAAAAGACCATGTTATTTTCTTACAGATAGTTTATTACACACTTCATTTACCATGATTTTATGGTAACCACAATATTTACTAAGAGAATCCATTGGTTGGTGGGATTCGGGATCAAGGATGGGGTAAATAATAACACCAGCAGTTTACAATGATTTATTTTTCATTTAAGGGTTTATATTTGTTTTTTTTTTCTTTATTAGGAAAATTAAATAATAAAAAATATAAGTACACAATTTTTTCCATTTTCTTGAGCTAGTTTTTTTTTTTAATTTTAAACAAAATAATAAATAAAAAAAGTAAAATTTCCAAAACTTTTAAAACAATATGAAATTAATATGTAATGGCACCATTGTTTTTAGAAATATAATGATCATAAAATGAAGGATTTCCAAGCTTAAGAGGCAGATGTTTCTAGAAATAACTTTCCATATCAAAAAGAAACCAAAATAATATTAGAAAAATTCAAGTAGAATCACTTACACTTTACGAATTTTATCAGAAAAATTAATTCAGAATGATAAACAAACTTGTAACTTAAAAACTAGATGTAATAGGTATTTAAATTTGATTTAAGTAATTTAAACACCACATGTTATATACATCATCATTAGCTTTATAGTAGACACTACTATAAATCATCATCATCAGTCTAATACTAGTCACTAGTATAATAATATAATATATCAACAACAATAAACAGTTTACTAGCAGATATCATCATCTTCATCAGCCTAATACAGTCTACTATAACACATGAAAAAACCAAATACAGTTTACTGATATAAATAATCACCATCATCAGCCTCAAACGGCTTTTTAACAATTATCACCATCTTTTACAGTCTAATTAACTTTACTATCATCCAGCTTAAAACATTCTACATACTTTTATAAATAAACACCATCATTATTCCATCATCAGTCTAATACAGCTAGTTAAAATTATCATCAGAATCAATCAGTCCCCTAACAGATATTACCAGCTTAATGCAATCTACTTCCATATTCATCTTCAGCCTCTGACAGTCTACTCTTATTTATCATCTTCCTAATTAGCTTTTATTGTTCTATTACATTATTATAATTCATCATCATCCAAAATTCTAAATACTATAAATAATCTCCATCATCAACCTCAAAAAGTTTTTAAAAATATCTCTATTAGTAACTAACTAGTACAACTAAATACTTTGAACTATCATCAGTTTCAACCTATACATTTTTACTACAGCAAATTATCATCACCATCACCCTCCAATAATCCACTACAGCAAATCATCATCATCATCACCCTCCAATAGTTCACTACTGCAAATCATCATCATCATCACCCTCCAATAGTCCACTACTGCAAATCATCACCATCATCAGTCTCCAAAAGTTCACTAATGCAAATCATCATCACCATCAGCCTCCAATAGTGCACTACTGCAAATCATCACCATCATCAGCCTCAAATAGTTCACTATTTCAAATTATCATCATCATAATCAGCCTCAAATAGTTCACTATTTCAAATTATCATCACCATAATCAGCCTCAAATAGTTCACTACTGCAAATCATCACCATCATCAGCCTCAAATTGTTCACTACTGCAAATCATCACCATCGTCAGCCTCAAATAGTTCACTACTGCAAATCATCACCATAATCAGCCTCAAATAGTTCACTACTGCAGATCATCACCATAATAAGCCGCAAATAGTTCACTACTGCAAATCATCATCACCATAATCAGCCTCAAATAGTTCACTACTGCGAATATCACCATCATCACCCTCCAATAGTCCACTACTGCGAATCATCACCATCATCACCCTCCAATAGTCCACTAATGCATTATCCTTCAATAATATTATGCCACCATCATCATTTCAAGACAGTTAAGGTCCATTTTAGTCATTTAAAGTATTTGATTATGTGTACGAGTAAGTTGATAAATTAACCAAATCTTTTATACTGACCACACATTTAGAACAGCTAAGGATGACCAGACACAAAACTCAATGAATACAAATCTGAAACTTGAAACTAATTTAACAGAGCATTCTTCAACACTTGGTTGCACAGCTTGTATCAATATAATGAAGTTTATAATATTATATATCCATCCATAAGACCATCTTTCACTTAGTAGTATTCTTGAATGACATAGGGTACTTTTTATCTTGGAATTTGTACTAGAACTCCAAATAGATGCAGGTAAAACCGCAAGGAACAGCTAATCAGAAAATAACAGTAGTTTTATCAGTGCCAAAATATAATAAGTATCTAAAATTATGATACAATTAAATCTTTTGGCTTTATTGAAATTCTATTCATGTTATCGTGTAAATGAAAAATAATAACTACTTAGCTGAAAAAGCGCAAATTGACTTTTTAATTAATCTTAAATAAAAACTTCTAAAATTTTATTTATCTTTTCGAATATTATGAGTATGTATGTTGAAGGTAATTTTTGATATGCAAAATTAAAAAAAGCATGCAAATATGGAACTCATCTGCCTCGTTCAGTGTAAAGTTTGTAGGTTGAGATGTTTATTTTTTCTAATATGTTAAAAATGACTTGGATACCCTTCGGTAGAAAACTTATGCTATTACTCACCGAACCGCAGACCTGCATTTTGTAGAGGACAGAGGACTTAGAGTGGCTCTAAGTCAGAACATAAGCGGGAACAAAAAAATAACCTTTCACTCACTTTGCAGAATGATGCATTTTTACTAAACCACTTCATTTTCGATATTGCTCACCACACTATTGCAAATTAACACTCATTTTGGACACAAAACACAAAGCTAACCAGTACAAAACAGAAAAGATACACGAAAAACACAACACAACATTGACGACACTTGTCACAGGATTATTTACAATTTACAAAGGTAGCACCATTCAATGCGTTTCGATAGAATGTGAAACGCTCATTCGCTTTACAAGCATCGCGAATAACTCAATCTCAATGCGTTTATTAGAAACCGATTAATTTGCGTTAAATACTTAAATGTTAGGCATATTTTGCATTGAGAGAGTTATTTTGACGTTTTAGCATTCTTTCATTCTTGTTGTTTGATTAGCTCACTGCCAAACTTGACAGAAACGTGCGCCGGCTTGTCTCTAAAGGTTGACAAACAAAACTATGGAGTATGGACGTAGAACTTTTCATCACAAAACAAGTTTGACGCTTTTTCTTCGATGTTATGCCTTCCCTACATTATCGCCAAGTACGCGTAACGCGATTACGATAGTGTAGAGGGCATACTCGGCTGTACTCACCTGCCCTATCGGTTTTTGGGCACGCATCAAAGGGAATCGCCTGTAATCGCATTGAGGTGTCCACATATCGCCTATCACATGATCACATGATCAACGATCATCGGCGATAATATAGTGCAGGCATTAGATGGTGAACTACAGCTACATTGGTTCTAGGAATATAAAGTTCAACTGTGAAGAGTTGCTGCCAAAAGTTTCAATAAAGCATCGAAATGCATCTCACCCATGCATTTCGATGTAAATAACTTCTGAAGAAGAAAATTAATACTACTAAATTAGCTGTATGGACTTAGCTTCCTTTGCCTTCCTCATTGGGGTAAAAAAGAAAAAAGTATAATAGTTTTTTGGCGGGATTTTTAGCAGAGTGATTTCTTTGTTTTGCAAATTAGTTTATCGTGATTAATATTGTGTGAATATGGTGGATTTTGCATAATAGTGATCCTTTAGTGATGAACAGTGCGGAAACAGTGAAATAAGATGAAATGGGGCGTACAACGGGAGGTGGTCGTTTTACTATACAACTTCCTACAGAGCGTCCTATTAAGGTTCAACTGTAATGAGTGCTGCCAAAAGTTCCGGTAAACCATCGAAATGCATCTCACCAATGCATTTCGATGTAAATAACTTCAGAAGAAAAATACTATTGACTTGGCTGTATAGACTTAGCTTCCTTTGCCTTCCCCATTGGGGCCAAAAAAAGTATAATATTTATATTTATTACTCTAGGATTTTAAGATTTTCTTGTTTTATCTCGTTTTGTGTATCAATAGATAAATAATTTAAGAATTACGGGTACAACATAAAATCTTTTTAACCGACTTAAAAAAAGGAGGTTCTCAGTTTGACCTGTAAGTATGTTTGTGTACGAATTATCTCGCGTTTGGCCGAAGCGATGTATTTGTTAAATTCTGGAGAAGGTTTTAGTATAAAAATTACTTATTACATTTTTGCTTTTGATCAAATTTTTTTTTATTATACCAATACCTATTTTCGCCCTAGCAATTTCGATACTAAGGCAAACATTTTGGTGCAATGTATTTTTTATAAACTTTTTAGTAATATTACTTTATTTAGGGGGATTTAGGGGTTTTTGACTAAACACTTAGGGGTGAGGGTAAATGTTTTCGTCTTTCGAGAGCTTAGAGCACTCGGTCCGCCGAGGGCCCGCGTTGCTCTAAGTTCGAGAGTAATACATACGGTAGTATCTTTAATGCTACTGCTACACCTGCGTGTAAACGCGTAAATTAGTGCGCTTTTAACGGGTTAAATGACGTTAAACGTTAAGCGATAGCTCGGGTGTCGGTTTTTTGGACACTTCAAAGGGTTTTGCGGTATTGACTACATTAACGCGTGGAGTAAGACTGTTGCCCGTTTTCACTAACGACAAACAAGGCATCGCCTAACTAAGTAACGCCTAATGTCAGGAGATACCTAAGCAACAACTTCAGTTTCACCATTCGTTTTTTGCTAGGCGACTCCTAAGTTTAGAAATGCCTAAGTTTATGACTTTTGTCTGTGGTTTCTATCGAGTTTGCGTTTGACAGTTATGAATTGTCGTAGATCGTGGTATTTTTAGACTATTTCGCAAATATAATCTAGTTTTTTTACTTATATTTTCCTATTTTTCTTCGTTATTTTAATAATAATAAAATATCTGCTGATAAACGTAAACGTGCGATCAACTTTAGTGAAGATGAGAAAATGAGGTTTCTTCGCATATCAGTCAAATTGTCTAAAAACTGCAAAAACTCTAGTAAATCTTCAGTACTCATAGTAAAAAGTACGAATTCTATGTTTGTAACCTTAAAAACCAATGATGTCCTTTATTACATAGAACGTCTTTGTTAAAAACAATAATAATGAACACTGCAAGAACTGTCAAATTTGATATTTTTTGTACTTTAGGGGTTGCCTAAGCGTTACGCATCACCCAATCGGTGTCGTAACTTTAGGCGGTCCCTTAGTTCCTTAGGTATCGCCTAACGGTTGGTGAAACGTTTTTTTGCTCTAGGCAGATGCTTAATATTTAGGCACCACATTTAGGACACTCCTTGTGTTAGTGAAAACGGGCATGTATTTATTTACATTGTTTTGGCGGGAACAATAAAAATTCGACAATGGAGTGGTCTAAAATTACAGCTGCTTCTACCTCCATTGCAAAAAACAGTTGTTTGAAGCTTGGACCTCCATTTTGTGTTAACTCGTTATTTCACTAGAAATTAACGCTTAGTTGGACATTAACACATTAACGTTAACGCAAGTGAAGCAGTAGCTTAAGTACTTGTAGGTACCACAAAGTACAAACTGCTTTTTCCTTCTGCCTTTCTCTATGTAGTTTGTGACCAAAAAAAAAAAATGAAGAGAACAAATACGTAAAACGTAGTGATTACCTAATACCTTCTCTCTGGTAGTATCTCTAAGTAGTTTGCATAGATAATACAATGTAGTTTTAAACAGTTATTCTTCTAAGTTTTAAACAGTTTAATTGAGATACTGAAGATGACTATTAAATGAAGAAGTAAGTTGATTGTTAAACATCTCAAATCAGTTCTTTATGTGAGAGGATAGTTGTTTTTTGAGTTGGCAGCTCAAATTGATTATTGATGAATGGAATTTTGCAAAATAAATAGAAACAATACCTTCCATCTGACTACAATTTATGTTCTGCAGGAATCCTGGGATAAAAGTAGCCTATCTCCTTTTCTGTACCCCTGACATCATTTATAATAATAATATTTGTGGCGAATCGGAACGCACCCGCCCGGACCGTAAAAAAAAAACCTGCTCTCTGGCTGCTACTACTACGGTGCTAAGATTAGATATAGCTAATTTAATTTGTGATTCTGAGTCGATGCCTAGTATTATGCAAAAAGGTTACTTTAAGATAATTTCTAAGACTTCTGGAAAATATAGTTTATCAAGAATGTCAATGTTTTTTTGAGCTGCTCACAACAACCCGCAACTCTTCCAAACACGGGAGAGGAACAGCGAGGCACCACGGCCGACGCTGCAGACCGCTCCTTTCCCAAATTGGTGACCCTTTGGACGTGTGAGAAAATTGCGACGGCCATCGTGAAGCACCCGGCATCGGCTTTCAACAGCCACCATACATCCTGGGTGTCCCGCAGCCGCCGACACGCATCACGGCCGAATGCGAGAGCCGCTAGACACCGGCAGATCACCTGCCCGCTATCGTCGCGGCATCAATCTCCGCTACATACTCAGCCGTGAAATTGGTGACAGTGTTGTGATTACATATTATGAAAGCGCTGTAGGTATACAATGCATAATTAAAATAATTCAGTGAATAGTCTGGAACTACTCAGTGTGGTATATGTTTGGACTGCTGGCATGCCATGATTCTTACCCCTACCACACAACAACATTCTAGTTCATTTTCCAGTTAATACAAGTACTGTTTTATTATTTTCTTGTCTCCGCTCTCTGAATATTCTATTGGTTGCAGTACATATTATGGTGTGTCATACTAATTTAACATTTTTTTTTGGTCATTCCGGTATGTTATAACATTATTTAACAATTATAATAATGCCAATTATCACTAATCTAATAACCAACCTGCGCATAATTAAGTAAAACCTGAGGTTGTCCGATTTCAATTGCTTGTGAATGCCAATTTTGTTTTTGTGTATTAAGTTAAATGTTGTATTGTTTTGTTTGTAGATTATTATATTATTATAGGTAATTCATAAGCTATACCTATACTCATAACTAATATTTTCAATATTTTAATAACATTCTTACAGTTTTTTTTTTCAAACATCTTGCTGTTATGAAAACTTAATTTTCATTATTGTGTATGCATGTGTAACCTTATTGAAACTTTGATCTCTTATTATTTTTTGCCTAGTATCTACTTACCCACAATATCGATTTTAGGAGGATCACAATATTATTTTTTTCCTTTTGTGTTGTAACATAGCTTTCAACATATTGTATTACTCATATAGATTCTTTTGGTCTGTGGCTGGTGTTTACTGGTGTTGTGTCTATCCTATGCTTGCCTATTTATTAAAATATTCTTTATAACAATGACTGACGAACTACAAGCCCGCTTAGCTACTCTTGAGGCTGAAAATGTTGCTCTACGAGCTCTGAAAGGAAACAGTGATGCACAGCCTAGCAAAGCTGAACCAATGGTTTGCCGAGTCGCTGTCAAGCTTCCGCCCTTGTGGCCCGATAGGGTTACGGTGTGGTTTGCTCAAGCTGAAGCTCAATTTCATTTGGCAGGTATTACCACAGATGACACCATGTACAGTCATGTCCTCAGCCAAATTGACCACAACGTAGCAGGTGAAATCGAAGACATTGTCATCAACCCTCCCGCCGTAGGTAAATACCAGAAGCTTAAGGAGACATTGATTCGTCGTTTCTCAACATCTGAGGAGCAACGGGTCAGGCGACTTTTAAGCGACGAGGAGCTTGGGGACAGGAAACCGTCCCAGTTCCTACGCCATCTTCGCTCACTCGCTGGACCAACGCTATCTGATGACAACATTCTTCGTCAGTTATGGCTTCGCAGATTGCCGCAGCATGTTCAGGGTATCCTGGCTGCCCAAGCGGACCTCAGCCTGGATCGTATTGCGGATATCGCTGACAAAATTATTGAGGCTCAGCCAGGCCCTGCCAACGTTTGCGCGGCCTCCGCCCCTCCACTCGCCACGATGATGGAGCGCATTGAAGAATTGAGCAGACAGGTGGCCGCCCTGTCTACTGCGGTTTCTAGTAATCCTAGCCGATCTCGATCTCGGTCCCGCACCCCATCCAAGGGTGGTCGGTCCTCGCATAGCAAAACTCCCGACCGTGCTGTCAAATGGTGCTGGTATCATAGGAAATTTGGTCCCAAAGCAACTAAATGCATCTCTCCTTGCAAGTGGCAGTCGGAAAACCCCGCGAGCAGTCAGTAGCGGCGGCAGCTGGCTGCAACTCCACTCACCAACCTGGCCGCCGTCTTTTCGTCACTGACCGTGTCACAAAACGTCAGTTTTTGATAGACACTGGGTCTGACTTGTGTTGTTACCCTCGCCGCTGGCTCTCAGACCGCAGGAACCCGTCCGACTATGAGCTCAGCGCCGCTAATGGCAGCACCATCAAGACGTATGGCATCATCAAACTGACACTCAACTTTGGTCTCCGGCGAGAATTTATTTGGTCTTTCGTCGTCGCTGATGTTACGACTGCAATCTTAGGCTCAGATTTCCTGGCTTACTACCACCTCCTGCCTGACTGTCGAACCAAGAAACTCGTCGACGGTCTTACCAGTCTCACAGCGAAGGCTTCCGCTGCAACTTCGGAGCAACCAAGCGTCAAAGTAGTGACTTCATCAAATTCTGTTTTTGCACAAGTGCTAGCTGAATTTCCCGAAATTACCCGTCCTCCCGGTCTTCCCAGGAAAATCAAGCACAATACTGTACACTTCATCAAAACAACGGATGGCCCACCTTTATCCTGTCGTCCTCGTCGCTTGGCTCCTCAAAAACTGATCTCAGCCAAAAAAGAATTTGAGGACATGGTTCGAGCTGGTACTGCACGACCGTCTAAGAGCTGCTGGTCGTCCCCATTGCACATGACCTTGAAAAAGGACAACACTTGGCGTCCCTGCGGTGACTACCGCGCACTGAACGCCAGGACCGTACCTGACAGGTATCCCGTCAGGCACATACACGACTTTGGCCACAACCTAACAGGCGCTAAGATTTTCAGCACCATAGACCTGGTAAAGGCCTACCATCAGATCCCGGTTGCTGAAGAAGATATCCCGAAGACTGCCATCGTTACCCCGTTTGGCCTCTTCGAGTTCCCGTTTATGACCTTCGGTCTCCGTAACGCTGGTCAAACGTTTCAGCGGTTTATCGATGAGGTCACCCGGGGTCTCGATTTTTGTTTTCCTTATGTGGACGATATCCTCATCTACTCTGCAGACGAGACCCTCCACCAGGAGCACCTTCGAATCCTTTTTGGCTGCCTACAGGACTACGGTGTCGTAATAAACCCGTCGAAGTGCGTCCTCGGTGCCCGCGAGGTTAATTTTCTGGGTTATCACATTAGCTCCGAAGGTACTCAACCTCCCAAGGATCGTGTTCAAGCTATTTTAGATTTTCCTCCTCCTAAAACCGTCCAAGGCATGCGCCGGTTTCTCGGCATGATAAATTATTACCGTCGATTCATCCCGCATGCTGCGCAGTTACAGGCTCCACTAATCAACGCCGTTGTGGCCACTAATGGCAAAGGTGCTAAGCCATTCATATGGTCACCCGAGCTTTTGGAAAAGTTTGATGCCTGCAAGAGGAGTCTCTCCAACGCCACCGTACTGCAACATCCGGTCAGCAACGCACCACTCGGGCTATTTACTGACGCTTCCAGTGTCCACATTGGATCATGCCTTCAACAATTAGTTGACGGTGAGTGGTACCCTCTGGCTTTCTTCAGTAAGAAATTGACCGACAAGCAGACGCAATGGCCGACTTATTATCGTGAGCTACTGGCCGTGTATGAAAGCGTGCAACATTTTCGCCATATTCTAGAGGTCCAACATGTGACCGTCTTCACGGATCATAAGCCTTTGCTGTACGCTTTCGTACAACGCCGAGAAAAACTCCCGCCTGCACAATTAAACCAACTGTCCTTTATCAGTCAGTTTACCACTGACATTAAATATATCAAAGGCGAGGATAACGTCGTTGCCGATGCGATGTCACGTGTTGATGCTATCGCCCTTGAGCAAGACTACGAGGCCCTTGCCAAATCACAAGAGACCGATCAAGAGTTGTCAAACTTGCGTCAGCAAGGCTCCGGCCTGCAATTGACCAAAGTTGTAATCCCGGGGACGAACATCTTTCTGACCTGTGACGTATCTACTGGCAAGCCTCGCCCATATCTGACTTCTTCCTTTCGTAGAGCTGCCTTTAATAAGCTCCACCAACTTAGCCATCCCGGGGCACGGGCTACGACCCGCCTCGTGACTGACCGCTATGTTTGGCCTTCTGTCAACAAAGATTGTAAGGAGTGGGCTCGCACTTGCGAAGCGTGTCAACGCGCCAAAGTGTCGCGCCACAATTGTTCTCCTCTAGGCAATTTCGAACTACCATCTGGCCGATTCAGGCATGTTCATATCGACATAGTCGGTCCCCTGCCCGTCTGCAACGACTTTCGGTATTGTTTAACTGCCATTGACAGAGCTACGAGGTGGCCAGAGGTCTGGCCAATGCGATCCATCACCGCTGAAGAAGTCGCTGAAACTGTGACTCGCGAATGGATTCCTCGCTTCGGAGTACCTCAAGTCATAACGACAGACCAAGGAACCCAGTTCGAATCGGATTTATTTCGTCGACTGTTGACCCACTTTGCCACGAAACGAATTCGGACGACATCATATCACCCTTGCGCAAATGGCATGATCGAGCGCGTTCATCGCCAACTCAAGGCCGCTCTCATGTGCCATCAGAACTCCTGGGTTCGGTCCCTCCCATTCGTTCTTCTCGGCATGCGTTCGGCTTTTAAGGAAGATTTAAAAGCCACAGCAGCCGAAATGGTGTACGGAGAACCCCTCCGGTTACCGGGCGAATTACTTGTTCCAGTTCCTGGGTGTGACACTATCGACGACCCTGCGGACTTTGTCGTGCAACTTCGACGCAAAATGTCGACCGTGCGTCCAGTCGCTGCATCTCGGCACTCTCAACCGGCCACTTTCGTCTTCAAAAACCTCCCAGCTGCTTCACACGTTTTTCTTCGGGACGATACCGTTAGACGGCCGTTGCAACCACCTTACATGGGTCCGTACCAGGTCATTGATCGTGCCAGTGATGGCAAGACTATGACCCTGGATATTAAAGGCAAACGCGTCACAGTCAGCATCAACCGCGTCAAACCTGCTTTCGTCGATAACACTGGTCCTGACGTTTCAGAGCCTGCAACGAGTCTGACACAGCCCCTTTCTCCACAGCGGCCTAAGCTTGTAACAACACCAGTAGATACCAGTACCAGCGATGCCACTAACAGGCCGCCATATACCACTAGGTCCGGAAGACATGTAAAATTTAAGGATTTCCCTGATTATTGTTGATTCCCTGATTGTTGTTGATTGTAAGATCTTCCTATCCCTCTCCCTGGGGGGGTGGTGTGGCGAATCGGAACGCACCCGCCCGGACCGTAAAAAAAAAAACCTGCTCTCTGGCTGCTACTACTACGGTGCTAAGATTAGATATAGCTAATTTAATTTGTGATTCTGAGTCGATGCCTAGTATTATGCAAAAAGGTTACTTTAAGATAATTTCTAAGACTTCTGGAAAATATAGTTTATCAAGAATGTCAATGTTTTTTTGAGCTGCTCACAACAACCCGCAACTCTTCCAAACACGGGAGAGGAACAGCGAGGCACCACGGCCGACGCTGCAGACCGCTCCTTTCCCAAATATTAATCCACTTCACAACACAGATCTACTTGATCCCACAGTAAGCTATTGTTATTAGTTTGTGTCGTGGAAACCAAGCAAACATGGTATATATATACTACATAGAATTACGTATACATAAATTATACTATAGATATATAAATGTAAATATAATAATATGTTTATTCTATACATCCATACATATAAAATTTATATTATAAATAACATTGTTTCTAATTAAAAAATCAATTTTGAAAATTTTTGTGTGTTTGTTCTGGCTAATCTCTGAAACAGCTGGACTGATTTTAATGGGACTTTCACTGCCAGATAGTTTATGTTAAAAAAAAATAGTTCCTGTGGGAAAACTCACACGGGTGAAACAGTGAAGCATGGGTATACCAATAAGTGGGTATAACTTAAAAATAAATTAAGAGAAAATTGTTTTATGTTACAGGGAACAAATCAACCGCTGACTGCATCAAATGGAAAGACACTTAAATATTTGTATGCAAGAAAATGTTCTTAACAAATCTGACCCAGCACAACAACAAATGAAACACTTAAAAAATAAAAAGACTGAAAGAACAGAATAGTAGGAAGTTCCAAAAATACTTAATTTTAAGACATTTTTAGAATTCTTAAAAAAGAAGTCTTTCATCAGTGATAAGCAAATGAGAACATTAATAACTATCATTGTTACAACAAGAGACCTTAACTCACAATATTGGTTGGAAGTGTGTGAAAATATAGACACCAAACAACAATACTCACTGTAACTTCGGAAATTTGATATGACATTACACTATTATTCAATCACGGCATACAAATCTGTCAGAAGTATTTTAAATTTGAGCATACCACACCCACAGACCATACATAAGTGTTATAAATCTATTGGTGGTTTTACCACAGAATATCTAGAAGTTTTAAAATTATTAGCAAATAAAACAAAAGGTCCTTTATATTGCTGCCTCATGATAGACTAGCTGTCCCCTCGCAGTTCCACTCGCGGTAAACCTTCCTCAGGAATCACTCTATCTGTTGGTGAAAACCGCATGAAAATCCTTTGCAATTGCATAGTTTTAAAGATCCAAGCATACATAGGGACAGACGGGGAAGCGGGAAGCGACTTTGTTTTAACCTATGTAGTGATGAAATGGAAATTAGAGAGAAAATCGAATTTGATGGAGAAATAACCATGGTCATGTAGATTTTGGGGTTGACTTAGATAATGATACAGTTCTGAATACTAGCAGTGCATTGTTCTTTTAAGTCACTAGTATAACCATTGACTGGAAAGTAGATTTATTTGCTGTGCTCAAATAAAAATTCTCTGTGATTATTGATTTAATTAATATAGTATTGTTATGATTAAATTATATTTGTTTGCCTTTATTACAGGTTGCTGTTGGATATTTTTAATAGATACAGCAACAAGTAAGCAACATTGTTTGAAGCATTTAAATGATTCAAATATCTGTGGTCAGCCTTACTTTTGACTTGTCTACATAACTTATCCATGGTGAGAAATTGGTCCATGGCGAGAATATTCATGATGATGATTTATGATATAAAGACTACCTTCAAGCACCCTGTCACAAAACAACCAATCTCAGTTATATTGATACCTGCAAAACAATTCCTTTGGTAAGAATGAGTCTTCAGTTATGAGGAATTTGTTACTGCTAGCGGCAAAAGTATTGCTTGGGCGCATGTCGAAAATTTAAACAGATTGCAATATACAGAATATTTCGACCTTCATCTACGAAAACATCACAATATGAAATCTGGAAATCAAAACGTTAGAGGCAAGCTGGAAACTCAACTCCTCAGCAAAAGCATTGCTGATTCTCTTGATTTTTGTAAATTTTGTTGATGTAGATGAGTTGAAAATTGCTGATTTTAATAAAGTCATTAGCTACAGCAGAATTCATACCCTTTAAGAATGATTTGTTCGATTTACTCAAGAAACCTGCAACAAGTTGATTATAAGCACCCACTTCACCTGAATAATAAACATGAAATCATTAGATTTCTGGATTATGCCAAAAATGATATCAAAAGCCTCCAGACTAAACAAGGAGAGTGCTTGATTGAAATTGTAAGGGCAACAGGATTAATCGGTTGTTTAATATCTGTATCAAAAGCCATAAAGTACTGCTTGAGTTGCTTGTAGAAAAAGAAAGAATTGAATTCATGGCTTTTTACAGATTTACCGCCGCACTCAGAGTCGTCTTTAATAGCCGGATCCACACCGGACGATCCAAAGCGCTCCGATCGCGCGCGGCATGGACTGCGCTCCACGGAGCGTGAAGTGTAGACGTGCCGCGCGCGATCCATGTGCGCGGCGGAGAGCGCGCGCTCCTCGCCGCGTGCGATCCATTTGTTGTCGGTTTTTTGGCCAGACTCAAAGGTGCCTCAGTCGCTTGGCGCGCGCGGTCTGGACGGTTCGGTTGTGAGAATCGCGTGATCCGCCGTTATGGATAATTCGCAATGTATCCGTTTAATTTCCCTATATAGGGAGAATAAATGTTTATGGGATCCTAACGATACCAATTACACAAAATCTCAATGTTATTAGTAGTCTTTCCTTAACAGTTATGGCATCGCGATAGTTTGTATCATTCTTTCTTATTTTGTTCTCCAATAGTGAACACAATAAGTCAAATTGATTTGCAGTCATTCGTGCAAAATTAGCTTCAGCTCCATCATCAATTAACTCTTTGTAAAGTCGAGTCCCATATTCCAACCGGTTTTTAAAAATTGTTTTAACCCAATACTGTCTTTTTCGTTTTCGTAATTTTTGCCGTAAATATACAAGTAAAATGTAGCTTGCAGCTGCTACGGCTATTCGTCGCCGTCGTTGCACGTGTGACTCCATAGCCAGACAAAATTCAACTGATTCAGTATGGATCGGCAGGAGCGCGTTGGAGCAGCCAGTCAGGATCGCAAAAGATTGCTGTTGGATCGACCTAGAACGATCCACGCTCCACGCATCACGATCTTGGATCGCGGATCGCGGGATCGCCGATCCATTTTGGATCGTTCGGTGTAGATCCGGCTAAAGTCGACTCTGAGTGCGGCGGTTAGTCTCTGTTCTTTTTCAATACACATGTCAATGTTGGGAGGAATATGAGTAATCCGACTGCAAATAAATTCAAATCTTATTATAGGAAACTGTTGACTGTTGAGTTATCTTGAAATAAAAAATAGTAATGATAATAATGTATGCATGAAAATGGAACAAATAGCTGAATTAAATTGCTCTTCGACAGTACAAGTAATTAATGGTATCTCCACACGAGACCGACTAGCTGATGGTTAGTAGGTTATATTAGTAAGTGGTCAAGATTTAAGAGCACAACTGATTTTGATAGATTTTGCTCTACCTTGGCTGTAGTACCAGAATTTGGTGACCATTTCATAACATATTACACAACTGGGTACCTATGTAGTAAAAACACTTGAAGAAATAATAGGGATGTTGACTACTTTTAAAAATCAAAATTCTAATTAGTCCGTCAGTTAGAAAATAAAAAAATAATAGACACGTATAGAGATGGTTAGTAGGTTATATTAGTAAGTGGTCAAGATTTAAGAGCACAACTGATTTTGATAGATTTTGCTCTACCTTGGCTGTAGTACCAGAATTTGGTGACCATTTCATAACATATTACACAACTGGGTACCTATGTAGTAAAAACACTTGAAGAAATAATAGGGATGTTGACTACTTTTAAAAATCAAAATTCTAATTAGTCCGTCAGTTAGAAAATAAAAAAATAATAGACACGTATAGACATGTATTTTTTGCTTTTTCAAATAAATTAAAATATACAGAGATAAAGCGCATTAAAGTTTAGGGTGAGGGGATCGTGACGTCACTAACCGCAAAAACCGCCATACAAACTGTCAGAATAGTGACGTCACGCGAAATTTCAACTCAATATATCGCCGTTATTTTTTGATTACGTAAAAAAAGAAAAAATACGTGTCCAAAATTTTTTAATAAGCTACAAGACGGACTAAAAAAAAATTAGCCAACATGCCCATTGAATGTGATGAATGCAGTAGGTAGGACAAACTTTCCAAAATCGCCGGGTCACACGTTCCGTTTTGACTCCATAACCTTTTATGATAACCATGATTCAGTGTACCTACCCATCGGAAGATGCTGTTAAAATTTGCAAAGGGGCCGAGTTAGAAATTTCGGGGGCGATTAATCGATCTAGTTAGATTTTATTTTTAGAAAACGTCGTTCAGCAATGGAAAATGAGTGTTTGGTACTGCTTTTCTACTTAACAACAGATGGCGCTACGAGCGAAGCTCTGTTGCCCAGCGGGGCTAAGGATGCGCAACACTTATTAGATTTTGATAAATTCTACAAGACGGACTAAATTAAAATTAGGATGATATTTTCGCACATGAACAGCGTGCAGCGTCAAATCTGGGGGCACGGCAGTGCCCCCGCCAAGTCGAGCAACAAAAGCGGCACGGCCGTACTATCCTTTTCTCGAAGCAATTCAGGCCATTTTCGACCCCCTATAACTTCGTTGTGGATAAAACTAGAAGCCTGAATTTTTAGTAAACAAGCAGGTATTGTATAAAGAGGGTATAATTTAAATTTCATTCGATTTGAACCAGTAGTTTAAGAATTATAACTAGTCAAAGTTTCTTAATTTTGTAGGTCACTCACTCACTCACTCACTCACTCACTGACCGATCATCAAAATTCTAAGGCACTTCTAGCAGACATAGAAGTTTGAAATTTAGAATACAATTAGTGTTTATTGTATAAATCAAGGAAAAATTAAAATATTTAGCAATTTCGGTCCAGTTTTCTAGATACACTAACTGCATAAATAACTTTGTAATCCTATATAAATGTATGGAATTACAAAGTTATATATGCAGTTATATGTACCAACTGCACAAATAATAATATATATATATATATAATAATAAGTGTAGCTATAGTTACCTACCTAGATATAAAGTGTAGATACATAGTTACCTAGACATAATTATGTTCAAAGGTACAATGGTCAACGGAATGAAAAAGCAAGAATGGGGCATGTGTTTATATATATTATAAAGTTGTACCAAAATCTTTCAAGTTATTAAAGTAGACTAAATTGCTCAAAGGAGGAAGACCATTTACAAAAAGAAATGAGATCCCATCAAAAACAAACTTGTAAAAAAGTCCAAGTCTCGCAACTCACTTCTTCTACAGTAAATAGTTGTGAGATCAATGTAATACCAAGTCGGTTAATTTATTCAGTGCCTACTTAAGGGTCCTTCTGTCTAAAGTTATCATGTTATAAGCTAGACAAAAGGACCCTTAAGTAGGCACTGAATAAATTAACCGACTTGGTATTACATTGATCTCACAACTATTTACTGTAGAAGAAGTGAGTTGCGAGACTTGGACTTTTTTACAAGTTTGTTTTTGATGGGATTATAATATTTAGGTAGGTAGGTACAATTAAATATTATATTTGTGTTTTTTCGAGTCATTTTTATATACTTAATACCAGCTGTCCCCCGCGGTTTCATCCGCGGTAGTTTCGGAGTTCCCGCGGGAATTCCAGGATAAAATCTATCGTATCATTTAAGTTGGGCCAAATTACAACATAGTGACCAAATTTGATCATGATCGATTCAGTAGTAGAGTTCATCGCGGACAAACAACGTGAGGCGTAATTTATATAGGTAATATTGTATTAAGATTAATACTATAAATGACTAATCACACTTAAAATTATTTGTAAATATTAGCTAGCATCGGTTGTTAACTTGTTAGGTCTTCTGATTTATTTCTAATTAAACCTTTCCACTTCCATTCTCTCCGTAGAACGTACCGGATTTCATGTGTACATGAGGGCCGCCCACAAATACCAAATAAGTAGCCGGAGATAGAGTACCTAATGCAAATATCACGCCTCGTTGAAATTCAAAGGGTTGATAAACATTATAGACCTAAATAAACACGACGGATTAAACTGCTTATTAATTTATGCTGAGGTGTTGGAGTGACGCTGGCGTTTCGCTCAGCTCCAGTGAAATCGAGGGTGAGTTTAAAATTATTAATTAAAGAGTCCTCTCTACCACTCGAGTCTGAATTTAGACAGACTCAGCGCTGCTATTACCTTTTCTTGCCTTTTCGTCATAGGCAAAAAAAATTATATCGTCAAAATGGATTAAAATGTTGAGTTTCCAGTGTACATCGTAGGACGTGAGACATGGCGCGAAGTGTCGAATAAAACTACCAACATACATAATATTATATGCAGACGCAGGGCGCTCGCACCTTCACTCGTTTGGTGTTTTAAAGAGAGTGGGCGCCACTGTCACGCCCGTAGATACTTCATTTTCAAATCGTCAATATTATTATTAGTTACTAGCTCTTCTCCGCGGTTTTACCCGCGGGCCGCGTTAACATCGGAGTTCTCGCGGGAATTCTGGGATGAAACTACCCTATATCCTTTTCTTTACCTCTGACAACGTGTAGTATGCTAAATTTAATGAAGATTGATCCGCGTTCCCGCGGGAATTCCGGGATAGTATGTACTCTATGTTCTTTTCGGTACCCCTGACAACGTGCATGCAAAATTTCATGATGATCGGTTGAGCCGTTATGGCGTGAAAGCGTAACAGACAGACAGTGACTTTCACATTTATAATGTAAGTAGGGATTAATATAATGCTTTGCCTGTAAGCAGTTGGCATGCAAATAAAATAAATAAATAATAAGCTCTCCATAATTTTTTTATCGACGGTGTTTTTTTTTTCGTGGCAGTGCAATGATTCCCTCTCGATTCCCTCAAATATATAGGTACTAATTATAGAAAAAGGTTACTAGGCAACGTGAATCGTGAGTTTTGCTCCGTGTCAAACACGTTGTTTTCCCGCGAGAATAATTTGCTTGCTAGGTTGAAAATGGCGGCTGGCCCGTAGAGCTGCGGCTACAAAGATGCGAGTTCTTCACGGCTTCCATCTGCTTCTACCCATCAACTTAATAAATATACAACATTTTCAACTTTAAAAGAGCGACACCTAGTTTGGTAATTGATAGAGCTATTATTTGATTATTAACTAGACATGCAATGATGTGTTCAGAAACCACACCCGATAGCACACCCTATCACCCAGATGTCGTTTACATGCGTGCCAGGAGTCTCTTCCCTCTTCATTTTTGGTCACCCAACTAGGCACTGGGCGTTTTAAAAAGCAACTTCTTTCTTTTTATGATACCTTTTAAAATACTAGGCAGATTTCATGTCACTATATTCCCGTAAAAGCTCTTTACATCCTAAAATAATCTGTAATTTGTGTAAAATAATTTAGTCCATTCAAAGGTTTTTTGAATGGACTAAATTATTATTTATTGTATAATACGCCGGCGCCGCCTTCGGCTGTTAACAAACTATAGGTAGATACGGGCGTAATTTTAATTGAAAACTAATTGACAGAAAATATTGAATAAGGGTTCATAGTTTGAACCGTAAATAACTGATTTGCATGCATGCCTTCTGGTGTTGCAGATATCCATCGGCGGCGGTAATAGAAAGAAAGAAAGAAAGAAAAGGCATTTATTTGGAAATAGAGACTACACAATTACAGTTAGTTTATACTTACATTAGAACACGATATTTTAAATATATTATGATAATATTATGAGAATAGATGACAGAGGTGTTTGTGTGGTGCGTCCCTATGACCAAAACGGTCACTGCCTCAGCATGTTGCTATGAGTGCGGGGCGGGCAATCCTAGCGCTGATTTTCGGCCAGGACCGGAGATTTACAAATATAAATATACAGATGTCTTACCATCAGGTCAGGAATATCGTCCAGATCAAGATTTCTATCAATGCGTAGGTAGTTTGAACCCACCTTTAAGCATACCTAAATCTGTATAGTATAGCATTCATGTGTCCAACTGCGAAAAGTGCTGAAGTAGTCATTTATGATGACAAGCGTACCTAGTCGAAAAAGTAGCTCCAAGCCGCGTATTTATAACATCTATAATGTTAGCTTATGTATTTTTTTAATCGACAGCTTTGTATATCTTGTAGTATTTATCTACTTTTCAACTATTAATAGTTGAAATGATATGCTTAATATTTATTTCGAATATTCCAGCCACTCAGTTATTACCTAATAACTGTGGATTAGCAAAGGGCACTAGAAAGTTCTAGCGCCTTCTTAAATTATGTACCTATCTGTCACCTAACTTGACAGATGACGCAACACCCACTTAATAAGTTAAGCAACAAAAATTAATATCGCAGCATGACTCTACAAATCCTTTATCCCTGACGTGGGTCAAGTGCCTATAAATTGCAAGGGCCTAAGAAAATCGCAGTAGGTAGGTAAGTAGCTAGGGAATGATGGGGACAAGTTTTGCTCCTTTATCTTTCTGAGTAGCTGTTGCGTGCGGTTTTGTCCGCAAGAATTTCAAGGTTTCGGTATAAGTACCGGTGTAAAAAGTTTAGTGGCTCCTCGTAAAGGTAACACTTTTCCACTAGTGGAGTTTCTATCGCGTGACAACGCAATTTCGCTACTGTCGGATAAAACCAGTCAACTGGTATGGTGACGCTCCGTGTTACTTCAACCTGTGTGATTTCTTTCCAATATCGGAAGTAGGTAAGCACGTAGGTGAGTATGTTCTTATTTCTTTTCAATCGGAAATAGGTAGGTATGTAGTTAGTATATATTATTTTTTAACTAGTGGAGCCTCTTAAAATACAAAAAAAACTAAAATTATATGTAGGACCTACGTAGGTACAACTTGTAAATAATTTTTCCCTACGTATATGTTTTTCCTTACAATCACAATCTTTCTCGGAGCTCTTGGAGGACACCGATAAATCAGCTCAGCACGTCTGCGCATATAAAAGACCGCTACTACGAAAATTAAATTATTGTCCCACATATAAAAACACAACAAAATCTACTTTTAACATTTTTTCTTTATCGATACCACAGATAATATAATACTATACTTCGAGACAAAAATAAATAACGGAACCGCCATTTTCGATTCCCGCCAAATCACCCAATAGAATGACTTCCAGAGAGCTTTGTGTGAATATGTTGGGACATTCCACTATGGGGCAACTGTAGATAAGGATGATTTTTACAAGAACAATTCCGGCTGTCGGGCGACCTTCTCATTTTCAGGGTCGCTTCCGAAAGAGTCAACTGTGGAAACACTTCAGATTACAATAAAGAATTAATGTACTTATATACTTCCTTATGTAATATTATAAATTTGAAAATTTGTGTGTTGAAATAGCTGGACGGATTTGGATGAAATTTCATGTGGATATAATATTTTATGTCATGGACAAAGAGAAGAGAGAGAAGCCCGGAATTTTTCACGCAAACGAAGCCGCGGGGAACCGCTAGGTGTATACTAGGTATATACATATAATATAATACTATTTAATCCCATTGGAACTGGAGATTGTTATCTTCAGATCCGTCTAAATACATATTATACCTTAATTGGCAGATTAAAACAATGGATTTAAAAATTCTGTAGGTATATACTTATGTTTAAGAATGTAGGTAGGATAAATATTGCATTATATCTCTCAAGTGTTATGTTGCGATAAAATGATATCAAGATTGAGTTTGTGAATAGATTTCTTTCCATTAAGTGAGATTAGGTCAGTTCCCACGGGGGACTTCTTATTTCTTAATATACGAACAGTAGGAAGGTACCTATATGCATAGTAAAGGGTTTTCCAATAAGAGGTGTTATTTTGAATAGCCCGCTATTTCGGTAGATGTCACTTTTGAAGCTGTCATTTCTTGGCATTTGACAAGTAGAAACTACGCCATTAATAAAAATGGTACGATACACGCTTCAACAACGCATTGAAATTATTAAAATTCACTATAAAAATGGTGAAAACAACGCACAAGCAACGAAACCATTGATCTTTTAAGGGAAAAGTTTCCGGACCGTGTTATCTCTCGAAGAGGTGATCACAATTGGCCACCGAGATCTTGTGATTTAACACCTTGCGACTTCTTTCTTTGGGGCCACGTGAAGGAGAAGGTCTACGCCAACAGCCCAGTATCGATTCAAGACCTCAAAGATGGAATTCGTGAGGCTATCGAGGACATAGAGCAGCCACTTTGCGATTTAGTTATGGAAAATTTCATGAAAAGGATTTTGTCCTGTAAGCGTGGCCGTGGTGGTCATTTGCCTGATGTTATTTTCCACTATTAACGGCATACCTTCCTCTTTGTAATGAAATAAACATCTGATGATTTATAATAAAAAATGGCATTTTTCTTTGAATATCAAAATAACACCTCTTATTGGAAAACCCTTTAGGTACCTATTTTTCGAGTGGTCTCAGAAAATTAAATATGTCTACACTTAACAGCTTAGTTCTAGTTGTTAAACTTAACTTCTATAACAATAATTAGGTTCGACGACTAAAGTATAGGTATTATGTATTTTCTAGTCAGAATCGAACTAGGTAAGGTACCTACCTACCTAATAACTACATACTTAATTTCTTCTTGGTTACCTATTACCTACGTACGAACATAGGTACCTACCTATCGAAATTTCGTCCAATGTAATTTGTTTGTTGTTGTAGTAATGCTACTGCTCCACCTGCGTTAACGTTAACGTTGATGTTAATGTCTAACGTGGTAATGTTAGTAAGTTAACGCGTTAAAATGTTGGCCACATCTAAATTAGCGCACTAATTTACGCGTTAACACGCAGGTGGAGCAGTAGCATAATGGACAAAATTTCAATGTACCTAATGTTGTGAAGAGAGAATAGACGTTCAGGGCAAGGTGTGGTTGGAAAATAGAGATGATGTGGGCTTTCTCATTCCGTGGGTGATGGAATCTGTTGAACTAACTGTTCCCCGTGGTTTCACCTGCTTTGGAGTAAGAAGTACCTTATGTCTTTCTATGTATATGGTATGTCTGACAACGTGTATGCAAAATTTCACGGTGATCGGTTCAGTGGTTTTGTTGTGAAATCGTAACAAATGAAAAACAGACGCATTTATAATAGTACTAGTTAGGATTATTTTTCAAATGCGGTACTATAAATAACGTTTATTGTCGCAACTGGGCAAGAGTATTAATATATTTAATGAGCTTTCCTAAAATTGTGTCGTTAGCTTGCGGCGTTAGCTCTCCCGTATGGGAATAACTGGCTTGGAACGTGTCGACGTTTTCGACGTGGCACGTAACTAGGTGCCTAGCACAAAATCGTCTGCTTCGCAGCTGATGTCAGTTCACATTAAAGTTGATCGTTTCAATTGGCTATTTGAGTCGCTTTCTACGTAGCGTAGGTACAAGAAAAACTGAATTTCGATGAACTTTCTGTTTGTATTTTTGTAGTAGAGTGGTTGTTGACGAGTGAAAGCCGTACCGAAAACACGCGTGTCACGTTGTCTTCGTTATTTCAGTCACTTTTCAGCATCTATTTTGGACCCTGAGCAGGAAACTGGCTTTCAAGAGAGCCATGTTTTAACTTGGGGAACAATCTAACATTGTCATTGGCGTTTCGCCATAATTGAAGAAGTATAGATGAAGAGATTTTTATTATTAAGTAACATTGTAATTGGCAAATTATAATTATAGACGCCATTATTAAAGAAGAAGAAGGTACATACACAGAGTAACCGATCGTAGTACAACCAATGCCACTCGCTAAAAAAATCTAAGATATTTAAATAGAAACCGATAGAAGAATTTAAGAAAATTCTACCAATTAGATAGGTAGGGTACCTACTATCTAAATAGTAGAAGTTTTTACTTACATATTCATTATTTAATTTTTTTTAATGAAATACCTAGGTACTGTCTTAAAACATATATATCTTTAATAGCGTTTAGATTTTACTCATGACCTCTTTTATACTTGGACAATTTGTTGTGTAAAGAATTTGGTGTGTGAAGGGATTTATAAAATGCAGACATGTACCTACTAAGAAAAAAAAAAATCGCCATTTGCCAACTTTTTCAGTAACTAGATGCCGTAAATTGGTTTGGGTTGTCGTGACGTCAAAGTTTCCTGAAATTACGCTCTAAACGAGTTCTGAAACTGAAAAGTTTCGGAAAGCGATCGTGTTAGAAAGTGTGACTCGTCAAGGAAAGAAACCAGCCAATGTAACAACGAAGTTGACAATCTACAATCGTAACGCTAAGGAACGGAATCGTGGCCACGCTAAACTGGACTTTTGTTTTTTTTTATGTCATAGGGGGCAAACGGGCAACGGATTGGACGGTTTTATGTGACCACGTGACATTACGATTCGTTTCTCACTTTTCTATGCGTTAGCCGTTAACGAATGTAGAATTTTAACTTGGTTAGGGGGGCTGGAACTGAAAAGTTTCGGAAAGCGACTTGTCAGTGAAAGAAACCGCCAATGTGACAACTGATTCCTCAAAAAGCACCTATTGTTCTCTTCTCTCTCTCGTGAACCAATTCCGATGAAAAAAAGGGTGGATGGATATTGACTTTCAAGTCACTGTTTAAAAACTAAAGTAGCATTCACAATGACTGATGAATGCGATTCGTCAGCTCGTCGGAGCGAAACCGCATGAACAAATAGCGGATAAAGATCGCAAATAAAACCGGCACACAACACATTTATTTCAATTTGCTGTTTATCTCCCCCCTCTATATATTCCGGATAACTGACAGGAGAATTTACTGTGGACACGCTATTTTACAGGATCGTATTTCGTAAATTGCTATAGTGTTGTTTGCATCTGTTCTCTAGAATAATGTCTCTAGAGCAAAGAAATAGGATCGAATAATTTCGATTTCAAAATTTCACCATACTTTTTAGATTTCCGCAGCCGAAATTAAAAGCCATAACGGTACCGTTCGTTATAGTTTTCTTACGTCCGTTTGTCTGTCCGTATGTCACATTTTTTACTTATAGAGACTATTGACATAGGTATGTTTGGAAGGTTGTAGGAACTAATACACAATGGTGTAGAAAAATTAGATTAATTATCCTAGTTGTTGCTCAAAAAACACTTTCAGTGAAAATTGGATACAATGAGTATATGTATTTTGAATTATGTGATAGGTATTATAATATGTAAAAAAAAATGATTATTTTAATATTTAATAATTACTTACCTATTTACAAAGAACTAAATTGTGATGGTGAACGTTCTTCTCCACAATGGAACAAAAGAACTGTATAATGGGGATGTGGACTACTTTTGAAAATTAAAATTCTAATTAGTCCGTCAGTTAGAAAATAAAAAAACAATAGACATGTATTTTTTGCTTTTTCAAATAAATTAGCGCATTAAAGTTTAGGGTGAGGGGGTCGTGACGTCACCAACCGCTAAAACCGCCGTACAAACTGTCAGAATAGTGACGTCACGCGAAATTTCAACTCAATATATCGTCGTTATTTTTTGATTACGTAAAAAAAGAAAAAATACGTGTCCAATATTTTTTAATAATCTACAAGGCGGACAAAAAAATAAAAATTAGTCAACATGACCATTGAATAGTAGCAACCACAATAAACGTTAAATTGTACAAAGATAAAAACGATCCTTGCATCGGCCGGGAATCGAACCCGGGCCGCCCGCGTGGCAGGCGAGCATTCTACCACTGAACCACCGATGCTTATATTCCAATTGATGAAGTTATATTCTTATTGTAATTATAATATGCGAGAAAGTCAAGATGATAATATCGTCGCTAGTGCAATTGAGGTCAGCGATCGGCATGAACGGTATTAGTGTTTACAATTTTAAACTGTAACTTCTATGGAATAAAATTCAAAATGATATTTTAAGTTTTTTTAAATACTTAGTGATTGTTAGAATTAATATAAAATATCTGTATAGATAAAAGTTTATTATTTTACTTCAGTGCGTATGAGCATCGGTGGTTCAGTGGTAGAATGCTCGCCTGCCACGCGGGCGGCCCGGGTTCGATTCCCGGCCGATGCAAGTATATTTTTGGAAAATATTTTTTCCACCACATACGAGTTTGATATCAGCAAGTACCTACATAATAAACAAAGTACCTACTAGTAGTTTTTTTGGGGTTTTACTTTTATGGTAAGTATTCCCACAGGAACTCCTATGCATCGGATAGTAAAATAGAGGATATTATATGCTGTTGCACTTCGTGGCACTCCTACTAAGAAATACATGTATCTGTGTTCAGCTCTATCCTTGCTCTTTTACGACATAAAGCAGACACGTTTTCTTGATCTAAAATTAAATATATCTACCTACCTATACCTAACTATTCCTACGTGTCTGTTTTGGAACTCCCTCGGGGTTTGTTTGTATCGGAAAAGTAGATAAGAGACCTAAGTTGTAACTTAACTTACTACTAGGTACTTGTAACGATACGTAGATAAATATCAAATTTTTGTTCCCCGGGGCTCACCGGCGTAAATTTCCGAAGCCTCCTTCGGGGACTTCATGTTTCGGAATAAAATTCTTAAGGATACGGCATCTTCTTATCGGTGAAACAGTTTTATTTATTAGAATCGCTTCTGTAGTTCCAGAGGTTCCTTCATCAATACTTACAAATTACTTATACCTCTTTAAATATATTAGAGTATTCTTATGAAAGTAAATTAATAATAGGCCAAACACACACCCAAACACACACACACACACACACACACACACATACACACACACACCCGAAGTGACACATACACACCCATACACAAACTAACGTACTTACACACGCTAAACTTTTTGGTTTTCTTTTTGTTATATTTTGTTTTCTCATAAAAGTTTATAATTTATTGTAAAACTAATTGTAATGTAAGTATATCTTGTTTTATATTCGTTTTTATTAACGATATGGAAGAGCGGGATATCCTGGCACAAGTATATATTTATAATTAAAAGGATATCCAACAAACCATATACTTATGCAAAAATACTTTTGGTTATGAAATAAACAATTTGGATTTTTTTTTTGTAATAGGCTCACTAGTAGGAAGGTCCACACTTGTGCGATCACCAACCCTCACGGTCTGAATCTGTTGTCGTGGTGGTCAGCAAATAAAATATGGTTGCCTCTTATTCCAAGCATTTCGAGCTTATTCAGCAAAATCGGGATAGAAACTAATTAAAATAATTTAAATATTTGGTAACAAACATCGGGCATCGTTGATCCAGTGGTGGAATGCTCGTCTCCCAAGCGGGCATCTCGCCCGGGTAACAAATGAGAAGTAATTTGATGCGAATTTATTTTATTTGTTAAAACTGCTGTTAAATCATTTGAACAGCATAAAATTTTTTGGTGAGCAGTAAATAGAAACGAACTGCAAAATATTCTGTTCTCCAATGTGACCCTAATGATAGGTATTTGAAATGTAAAATACCCCGACATGCTAAGTTCGGTTTGTATTTATGACCACAACGACAAACCAAACCGAAAACAAATCTTCCTTTTCAGCTTACCAAAATTTATATTTTGACAAACAATGATATTATAAGATTGCTGACAACACATTCTCCTATTGAGCAAGACGTCAATAATTTTGTTACTCAATCAATCAATCAATCAAATATTTATTGCAACCAAGTGTACATTTCAGATCAGACTGTTTTAATAAGAACTGTTTCAGTGATAACCGTAATAAATTAATGGCACATGGCGGGGTAGATGTGCCACAGTTAAGGAAGTTAGAGAAAATCTCATGATTTCAAAATATATCGGTTTTTTTTTTTTAAATTCAATCGCGTTGCTTTGTCTATCAAGTCACACATTGTCATTGGCACAACCTACTTAAAAGTTGCCATTTAATAAAAAAGAAGAAGAAGAAGAGAAAATGTCACCCAAAACTCCCAAAAATTCCTTTGCTGGCATCCCAAGTATTCTTTCCACAATATTCCATAAGCTTTTGGTTTTATGTGTGATGAACAATTTTGTGTACCTACCTACCTACACAAGTAACCACGGCACTAGTTTTCATTTGTTTTCGTACTAAACTATCTTCCGCCCCTTCTGTCTATTCTGTAGTTATCAGTGTCTGTATTATTGGCTAACGTAACTATGTGGTTCAGTAAAAAACATGATCATGCATCGGCCGGGAATCGAACCCGGGCCGCCCGCGTGGCAGGCGAGCATTCTACCACTGAACCACCGATGCTTGTGTATAACATATAGAAACATATAATCAAATCTTGAAGATATACAAGATAGGTAAGCTAAAAAGTAAAAGGTTAAAAGTAGGTACAATCGAGGTCAACCATTAAAGGCATCAATTTAATTTCTATGAGATATAATTGCATAGTGCTTTGCGTTTTTTTTTAAATAGTGCAGGTGTGTAAGAATTTAAATTTTATTGTGAATATTTTAAAAGATAGTAACATAGGTTAGATATATTTGCAAATATCTTGATGCTATACTACTAAACATACATGGTTCGTTGACCCAAATAAGTATCAAAATGTCCGTGATATATGTACCTACATGAATATAAAAAAATAAAAAAAAGAATAAAAAAAGAAATAAAAAAATAATTAAAATCCTACTATTCAACCACCGATGATCGAAGTCACTAATTGGATGAAAGATAAAGTACCTATCTAAGATCCTATGTGAGATAGCATTGTCTACTCGTAGGGGTGGTCGGCCTACTATATCGGCAAAGGCCAGTAGGAATACTGGCCTTTGCCGATTCACTAGAATCTATAAAATTATAACAGGTAGATAAATAAGAAAAATTAAATTTAGGCGACTATCACGCAAGGACGGCTGAACAGATTTAGATGAAATTTGGCATGCAGTATGCACGTTTTCAGGGGTACAGAGAAGGACATATGGTACTTTTTATCCCTAAATTCCCGCGGGAACTCCGAAATTACCGCGGGTGAAACCGCGGGGGACAGCTAGTTTAGAATAAAAATATCGAGACTCGACGTATTTTTCTCTTACTCATGTTTAAATGTTCTACAAATATTATGTTCAGTGAAAAACGCAAGCAGCCATTGCAGTATTATATTATCTGTGGCCATTGTATTTTAGATCATAGTAGGTACCTATGACTGTTTATTGTTTATCAACTTTGTTTGAACAGTTGCAAAAAAAGTCAGCAGAAAAATTCACAATAATAATAATTATAGTAATAATAATAATAATAGTAATGTTGTGAAGAGGATTCTTCACAACACACAGATAATTAAAATAATAATTAAAATATTTGTTAACCAACGTCGGGCATCGGTGGTTCAGTGGTAGAATGCTCGCCTGCCACGCGGGCGGCCCGGGTTCGATTCCCGGCCGATGCAACTGGTTTTTTTGGTAGATATTTTGCAATACTGTACCAATTTGTTCAATATTTGTTTGTTTTTTCTTGTGCGTTGTGCTGAAAATAAATGTAGTTTACCGTCTCACTTTGTTGAGGTTCTTTCGGGAACTACCTACAGTCCTACATAGTATGTATTAAGTATATTTACTCTAAGGTATTAGGATTAAAATAAAATAGGTATTTTGTTAAACTTGTTAGCATTCCAATTAACATTCGATTCCTTATCCGTCGCGACATTAATTTGCAGTTATAGGTTTTCTCGTAAAGACGAGGTCATCCGCGTCAGTTGAAAGAACCTTTATAACTGAAAAAAAGTTCTTATAATAAATAAAGTAAGGCAGAAAGGGGTTAGCAAGCTGGAAGCTCCGTCCATGATGTCGAAACAACGTGGTACAGTAATAAAAGTAACTTGCATCGGCCGGGAATCGAACCCGGGCCGCCCGCGTGGCAGGCGAGCATTCTACCACTGAACCACCGATGCTCACGAGTAAATGATTCGAATTGTAATTAACCCTTGTAATTATTAAATTAATTGTAATTAAGTTACGTATGTCAGATTTACTATGCCAGTTAAGGGTTTTTAAGGTGTAGTACAAGTTTTAAGATAAAATTAGACAATTATTATTACTTATAAAAAGGTTAAAAGAAGCAAGATTATATTTTTGGCAATTTTTTTGACTCTACAATAGAGGGTTAATTGAGCTAAAACAGTTAAGTAGTCGGTTTTGGTTTCAGTTTCGAACAAGAAATCCATTTTTAGGCAGAGTGATTGTTTTTTATACTAATATAAAAAAAGCGGAAAGATTTGAATTTTTATTTGTTGGTTTGTTTGTTTGTTACGAACTTAAAAACTAGATACTAGACCAATTTTAAAAATTCTTTCACCATTAGATTGCTTCATTATCCCTGAGTAACTAACCCAGAATTCCCGCGGAAACTCCGAAATTACCGCGGGTGAAACCGCGGGGAACCAGCTATAGTAGGTAGCTAATATAATTGTTTGACCGAAACTTCGGCCCTGCCGATACTCGGTGTTCGTGAATTGCTGCATGTTGTTCGATTAATTTCAGGTGGGTTCGTTGTTCGTCGATGTATGGTTTGTTTAAAAGATTTGATGCGGACAGGCGACACGACCGGCGTGTCATCATTAATTTTAACAACTGAACAATTACAAATGAAATTGGAAAACATGACTGAAGTCACACCGCGTGTTATTAATTCGTACGGCGCTTGGTGCGACAGTCATGTCATGAAGTATTTGTTCGTCGGCAAAAAACCTACAGTTAGCGAAATTGTGTGCCGCATCGAATCGGTTAATAGGGATGTGGACTACTTTTGAAAATCAAAATTCTAATTAGTCCGTCAGTTAGAAAATAAAAAAACAATAGACACGTATTTTTTGCTTTTTCAAATAAATTAAAATATACAGAGATAAAGCGCATTAAAGTTTAGGGTGAGGGGGTCGTGACGTCACCAACCACTAAAACCGCCATACAAACTGTCAGAATAGTGACGTCACGCGAAATTTTAACTCAATATATCGCCGTTATTTTTTGATTACGTAAAAAAAGAAAAAATACGTGTCCAATATTTTTTAATAATCTACAAGGCGGACTAAAAATAAAAATTAGTCAACGTGCCCATTATATAGGTAGGTATTTAATATATTTAATTGTTAACACGAGTACAAAACACAACATGTAGATTATAACTTGCTCTAGAAATTTTCATTTTTTATTCAATAAGTACTTACCTTCTGTTTCAGGTTGACACAAGACTGTGTCTATGATATCGAAATGGAACATCGATCTCAACCACCGACGACCGAAGACACTAATTGGATGAGAGTATTGTCCAGCAGTGGGCGTGGTCTATCACCTAGTTCCCACAGCCCACTGACCATTGATCGAATCGCATGTAATGGGGATGTTGACTACTTTTGAAAATCAAAATTCTAATTAGTCCGTCAGTTAGAAAATAAAAAAACAATAGACACGTATTTTTTGCTTTTTCAAATAAATTAAAATATACAGAGATAAAGCGCAATAAAGTTTAGGGTGAGGGGGTCGTGACGTCACTAACCGATAAAACCGCCATACAAACTGTCCGTATAGTGACGTCACGCGAAATTTCAACTCAATGTATCGCCGTTATTTTTTGATTACGTAAAAAAAAATACTTGTCCATTATTTTGTATTAATCTATCTACAAGACGGGCTAAAAAAAAAATTGGTCAACATGCCCATTTGGAGGCTACATGTAAATTTCATAACATATAAGGTATTTTTTACGCTGGAATTACCGCGGAATCTCCGAAACTAACGTGGGTGGTAACCGCGGGGTAGTAGTTGAATAAGTTCAAATAGTTAAAAAAACGCAGTTTAAGAGTAAACTGAACTAAAAAAATTTTATCTGGATTTCTGAGTCTTTATCAAGACCATAATAAATGGGCAATCAAGCCTGGCCATTTTCCGGCTCCATCATCAGTAGTAGTTCGATGTCATATCTAATAATATTGCATTTTCATTTTGCATCCAAAATCCGTGCACACAATTAGTCTTCATTTCGATACAATAAGAAGTAGAAATTGTCTTCTACGATTTTATTATGTTGTTTGTTAGTTACACGTGAGGCTAATACGTCTAAAAGGTATAAAAATACAAGCATAATCGTCTAGAATCGGTACCTACATAGATATACATAGGTATGTCTGTACTCTGTTTAATGTTTATCAAGTTGTTACATTGTAGGTAGGTACAATTGTTACATAGGTAGGTACAAAAAATTGGGAAAGGTTTGCAGAAAAATTCGAATTTAAAAAATATTTCGTACTAGCTGTCTCCTGCGGTTTCACCCGCGGTAATGTCGAAGTTCACGTGAAAATTTCGGGATAAAAAGTACCCTATGTCACTCAGGACGACCGTAGCTTCCTATAAATGAACGAATTTTCAAAATCGGTTCAGTAGATTCAGAGATTACCCCCTACAACGTCACAAACTCACAATCACAAGTTTTACCTGTGTATATAAGTATAGGTAATATTAGTATAGATAGGGTGTCGGGCATCGGTGGTTCAGTGGTAGAATGCTCGCCTGCCACGCGGGCGGCCCGGGTTCGATTCCCGGCCGATGCAAGCTTTTTGTAGTTTTAAAATTTTAATTAATGTGGTCTTTTAGAATAGACCATTTTAAAACGTACTTTTTGTCACTTAAAGTAGTTTTAATCGAAATAACAAAGTATAAGCACCGATTTTTCTAATGCCATTATATATTATAACATATTGTGGTAAAATTAATTTCAAATATTTACTGTGCAGAAAATATACGTTGTAACAAACAAGACAAGCGAAAATATAATATTATATTATACAACAACTTTTTTCCCGACATCCGATTACAATGAAACAAAGCCTGTATATAGCTCCAGGCTAAGCTTAATCTACCTGTGAAAACCGCATGACAATCCGTTCAGTAGATTCAGAGATTATCGTGAACAGACAGACAGACAGAAAAGATTTTTAAAAACCTTTTTTTTGGTTGGTTACTCTTCGTTTATCGTCCCCTGTTAATTTTTGTTAAAAATATTCAATGTACAGAATCGCGAATTCCACTCTTCTATTATAGCATAGCTGTGCCCCGCGGTTTCACCCGCGTGAAAATTTTTATGTAACAACTTTTTTCCAACATCCGATTTCAATGAAACAAAGCCTATATGTAGCTCCAGGCTACGCTTAATCTACCTGTGAAAATCGCATGACAATTGGTTCAGTAGATGCGGAGATTATCGCGAACAGACAGACAGACAGAAAAGAATTTTAAAAACTTTTTTTTAGTCTTGGTTACTCTTCTTTTATCACCTCTCTCAATTTTAGGTAAAAACATTCAATGTACAGAATCGCGGATTCCACCCTTTTATAGTATAGATAGATAGATAGATATATACAATATAGAAGGACGCGCTGTAATTCAAAACAATGGGTGGTTGTTATATTAGTTAGAACTCAGAAGCAAATACTGGCAAACAAATAACAAGGCATTTAATGAGGTATCCCGCGAGAACTCAGCCTCGGGCTTCATCTTCTATAGTTTGATGTTAAAATATAGGTAATTACCCTCTGTTTAAATAGCTTAGCTTAACTCTATAATTTTGCCTATACCAATAAGGTTTTGCCTTCCAACAACATGAGATTGTGCGATGTGCATACACGTTGTCCGGGGTACAGAGAAAGACGTAGAACACTTAATTCTGAAATTAACGTTTTATTTATAAAACCCAACAGCCAAACCGTCAACAAGTATCTAAAAGAAATTTAAGTATACCCACAAGGCGAGTATATGAGTTATGTATTGATCCAAAATATCTTTACGACGATATTACCATTTGTCATGGTTTCGTATCATCACTCCGTAGCATGGAACTCTAATATATATATGCACATATAACATACAGTATTGTATTATCCGTAGTATAATATAGTGTATCTTTGCTCCGTAGTAAGTAGTTTCATGGACACAATAGGTAGGTACACTTGGATGCAGATAAGCAATAACATGTTAACCCACAAAATTAAGTTATTTTAGTTTGGAATTATTAGTTTAGTTTGGAAACGTTTTTTAATTATGTGTTTACCTTATTACATTGCTTAAATATGTAACTAAATATTTAACATAAAAAATGTTGATACAAAATGGCACTCCTACTTTTAAAACACGATTTACTCAAAATTTCTCCAGTGTGGGTTAACACACTATTGCTTATCTATGTCCACTTATTGTTGGAATACCTTATTTCCACATGATCCAGTTAGGTAGTCCAGTGGTCGGCAACCTTGCATCCAAAAGAATCAAATATAGACAATATAGATACACAAGTGAAATGTATTCAAGGGAGCCATGATTTTAAATGAAATTTTATTTTAGTAGAGACATTATTGTGTGTTCTGGTGTTTTGGTAACCTGGGACTAAAATTTCACCTAGTCTAAAGGTTAACTGGTAGAGAAGGCCTTAGGCATTAAGTTCGCCTTTTGTACAATGAAGTGCAATAATTTTTTTTAAATAAATAAATAAATTATGACGGAGACACGAGTAATAATACTAAAGCCAAAGAGGCGCACGCGGCTCGTGAGCCGCGGGTTGTCGCCCACTGGGTTAGTCAATCAAAATTTGCATAATTTCTTATTAGGTAATTATTATAATTGCACAGACTTATCCTTAACTACTATCTCATTACTATTTACTTTTCTACTTAACATCAGATGAAATGCGAGGCTCGGTCGCTTAGATATTATGTATTTATGCAATATAGCTCTATTGAATTTCTTTTTTTTTGTTGATGGTATCTAAAAAGGTATCCAGAAAAACAAAAGGGATGAGACTTATTTTATGAACTCTCAAAGCCATGTGCTCGCCTGGCTCAGCCAGGCACTAAAGGCTATAAGTATTTCACAGAAAGTCTAACCTGACCCGAGGGACTGCCCCAGTATTTCTACTCGCCTCATTTCTTAACTCCTATTTTCTTTGAGAACCAAAAATTTGGCTTGTTCCTACCTATAATTAAATAGGCATGTTGCTGGGGTATGAAAATCAAAACTACATGCGTCATTAAAAAAATAATTGACACGTAGGATATTAATTGCTTTTTCAAATTAATGAAAAATACGACTGCATAAAGCGCACTCAAGTTTAGGAGGGCTTGTGACGTCATAGTCACGTATAAAGCGCACCAAGGCGTGACGTCACGTGACATTTCGACACAATGTTATGAAATCTCAAACTCTCAAAGCCGTGTCTCAAAAACTACGAAATGTTATGAATAATTGCAGCATTTGTAATACGAGGCGAGGTTTCACTTCACAGACTTCAAGGTTCTACGTGATACTGATTTAGGTAAATGATATTCCTGATTTACATCCATTTTTTTTTTGTAGGTAGGTTATTGTATTTGTCTCATCAAACATTTCACTCGCACAGCTACTTTATTGCACAGGTGCGTGGAAAATGAAACGACAGAAGTGCGTTCCGTGCGGAATATAAACGAGTAGGTAGAGCAAGAAATCAATATTAACAAGAAAAAAAAAACCCTTGGCAAGATATCGTGGGACAAGCAGATTTACTACAACAGAAGCGATATTTCTTACCCATGCTTTGTACATAGACTTACTAAAAATAGGTAGGTAGATAAACCTTCACTACATAGTATAAAACGAAGTCGCTTCCCGCTGTCTGTCTGTCCCTATATATGCTTAGATCTTTAAAAATACGCAACGGATTTTCATGCGGTTTTCACCAATAGATAGAGTGATTCATGAGGAAGGTTTATATCTATATTTTATCCTGTCCTTTCCGCGGGAACTCCGAAATATCCGCGGGTGAAATCGTGGAGGACAGCTAGTGTTTGAATATACGTTAAACACAAATCCTATCCTACTAACATTATAAACGTGAAAGTTTGTAAGAATGTATGGATGGATGGATGGATGAATGGATGAATGGATGAATGGATGGATGAATGGATGGATGTATGGATGGATGTATGGATGTATGGATGTATGGATGGATGGATGGATGGATGGATGGATGGATGGATGAATGGATGGATGTATGGATGTATGGATGGATGGATGGATGGATGTATGGATGGATGTATGGATGTATGGATGGATGGATGGATGGATGGATGGATGGATGAATGGATGGATGTATGGATGTATGGATGGATGGATGGATGGATGGATGGATGGATGGATGGATGGATGGATGGATGGATGGATGGATGGATGGATATTTGTTACTCTTTCACACAAAAACTACTGGAAACTTTACAATAATGTAGCTTATACATCAGATTAACGCATAGGGTACTTTTTATCCCGGAATTCCCGCGGGAACTCTGAAATTAACGCGGGTGAACCTCGGGGCACAACTAGTGTTTAATAAAATCCTGATAAGATAACCCTGTTCAACTGTTGCTTATTAAAATTCTGCAGCTTTGTTTTGTGGTACAGAAAGTGCAAACTAAACATCTTAACAATGTTTAGCTAAACAAGTGTTGAACACGTCGTGTTTATCAAATTAATGTTTTGTAGTAAGGCCAATGGGTAAGGCGGAAAATCTTTTGATTTCAATTTATAAGTAAATTGTTATTCGCATATTTTAAGAAATTCATAAATAAAGTCTTAAATATAATATATTCATATTTATTTATTTAGCAATTGATTATTACATTTCAAAATACTACGCTAAGCTGAAATTTATGGCTATGTAAGTCATAGATTTCAGCTTAAGTTATTAAAATAATAACAAATACCTTTGTATTACATAAAAGAGCAATAACAAAAGCAACAATATAAATAAAAGAAAAAGGTGTACATACACTCAGTATACGAGTACATACACATAATAGTATGTGCTTCTCTGTAACGTTACTGGTTAATGATAAAATCGGTTACTGGTTAATGATGATCGGTGAGTACACAGCTGTAATCAATTTGCAGTCATGACAATGACACTATTTTTTATTATTATTATTACTAGATGTTATTGTTGTTGTGCCAATAGGTATTAAAAAACTTCTACCTAAAAACGCAAGGCTGCAGTGTTAAAAAAATTACTGCTGTTTTTACATTACGATTTTATCTAACAAATACTTACGTACATGTGTACCTACTTATCGTTAGAACTATTACTAAATTGAAACCTTTGCTCATAGTAAATTAAGTAATACATCAGTTTTAATCATATTACGAAAAATGTAGATCTAACATTTTAAAGTCTAACCTATAAACTATATAGTTGAGTTGCAATGTCTTTGAAATTTTAAACAACCGTGTTCTGATTAAGTAATTAGTCAGATAATTTAATAAGTAAGCTTGCGAAGAATATTTTACAGAGAAAAAGTATTACGAATGCAGAGTTTTCAGAATTTTATCACAAAACTTTTTCACAAAAACGTGCTCTTGTTTTTATACTTGGGTAACAATATTCGCCCGCACGCTCATGTCTCATCTTTCTTCAATTACTTTAATAAACTTTAGCGATTTATTTTATTGTACAGAGAAGAAATATAAATAAAACAAAATTATAAGTTTTGAATTCAAAAAAACGCCCTAAGCCATTCTAAGTACAATAAATCTCACTTGTTAGACAATTATTATGTATAAATGTAGAGTCACTGCTATATCACTTAAATCTTTATATACAACATGTTAATGAATTGACCAAAAACCTAATACACCCCATTTAAAAAAATAAACAATTATATGTTTAAAATATAAATTATGTCAAAAAAATTAATTGTCTAAAAGTTATTCAACATAAGTTCGAAGGTGATCTATCTACGTTTCTAGCGCTACGCCCCCCGCACCTAAGTGTCAATGACCGATTCGATTTTTTTGCTACGGGCGACGTACGCGCCAAATATTGTATTATGTATAAATAATCTAGACATGACCTAGTAAAAATGAAAAAATATAACCTATTAAAACATGGTGCGATCGATTCGGAAGTCGATTACAAACAAACTACTAGTCAATTCATTAACACGTTGTAGATAAACAATTTTATATTATTTTAGGTAGGTATATAGTTTCTAATTTAGTTGTGTATAAATAAATATTTATATTATTAAGAGGATAACCCTGCTCACAATTCTGTATTACTTTTGCGTGGGAAAAAACTGACGGTTTCATACAATATTTTATTGTAATTTATAGTAAAATTATTCACTTTTTGTGTGAAAGAGTAGATTTTTTGTATAATATTATGTTGCCTCGGGCTTTTCTTTTTTTACCCAAAAGACATCGTTTTGAAGAATAGAATAAGATTGGATACCCAAATAACTAGCTGTGCGGTGTACCCCGCGGTTTCGCCTGCGTGAGTTTCGGAGTTTTCGCAGGAATTCCCAAGTAGTTTTACTTAAGAAGAAGAAGAAGAAGAAGAAAATACATTTATTTCAGCACAACACAGAAGAAAAAGAAACAAACATCAACAGTGCCTAATCTAAAGAAACATAGATAATATCTCTTGCATGCTCTGCCGAAAGGGTCACCAACTCAGCATTAGCTAGGTGCGGGAACACCTAGCGCTGGTTTTCAGTTGGCAGCCCGCTGTCACGCACGGACGGGGGTAACAAAAGAAGAGGCATAGAAAAAAAATGATACTATACATATAAATACAAGTACACCAACTAAACATAAAAATATAAAAGATAAATAATGTAGAAAAATACAGGTAAATAATTCTTACTGAAATAAACAATATATACAAAGTACTTAAACATTATAAATACTGTAAGATCTGTAATACACTACTTATAATACAATAATTATAATACAATACTTTTAATACAATGAAACTAAATTAAGAAATAAATAGAATAATAAAATAGCATTTTCCAAAATTACCACAGAACAAAATAATAGTACAAAAATATAATAAATAAAAAAAAAGACTGTTAACGACCACCTCGCCACAACAACACACGCCATTGTGGTTAAGATCTCCGTCTGCATGAAGGTGGGCACCTTTTGTAAACAAAAAATATTTTTTATTTTTGTTTTGGGGATAGTACGGAAGTGTGTGAAGGTGATTTATTTTAAACATTGTACGAGTATGAATATAAGAAACAATCAATTTTTTAAATTCAAGATTTATCATAAGTATAATCAAGACGATTCCACTTACACCAATACTTCTTATAATATCAGCTGATAAGCAGTGAAAGTTCCGTCAAAATCGGTCTACCTGTTACCGAGTTCACCCCCGTGAGTTTCAGAATTTCCGCAGGAACTACAAATTTCTTTCATTAGAATCTTCTCTCTACAATAACAAACACACAGAAAAAAAATTGGCCAAATGGGTGCAGACGCGTGATGTGATAGCATGATTAGGGGATACAGATTTTAATTATATTGTATACTAGCTGTTCCACACGGTTTCACCTGCGGCAATATCGGAGTTCCCGTGGGAATTCGGCGATAAAAAGTACCCTATGTCCTTCTCTGTACCCCTGACTGATGATCGGTTGAGTCGTTAAGGCGTGAAAGCGTAACAGACAGACAGACATACAGAGTTACTTTCGCATTTATAACATTAGTAGGGATTTTGTTAATAAAATGGATGTAAAATCATTATGGCGAGGGCTTGTTTGTGCTCCTCGTACCCTTAGGAAGGTTTAGGGCAGAGATGGCAATGCCAATGTTCCAAATATTTAAGCAAGTGCCAAAGCCACAGCAAATATTTGTTGTATCGGAAGTTTTAACCGAGTCAACAAGGTTCAATAAATTTGTTAAATTTTAGTCACGTTTTCGGAATTTGAAATTGATGAAACGAAATCCCGCCTTTACAAGCACCTACTACTACCTTCGCAAAAAACTTTTAACGCTGAGCTTAGATATTTTAGTTAGGAAAAAGATGCCTTATAACAACCGAATATTGCTGTCCTCTTTATGCCCTGAAACTTTCTTCCGTGAATTTCAAGGGCGGTCCTAGGATGTGCGAACGCTTCGCTTTAAAAATCCCTTGGTTTCTGTATCAACATATACTTATTATGTACTGTATCCATGGGCGTAGCTATGTTCTGGGCCGGGGGTGGGGGAAAATCAGATTGGTTCTGGGCCAGGGGGGCAAATCAGATTTTTTATAAGCACCTAGTAAAATGAACATGAATAAAAGAGGTACTTAATTTTTTATATAGAAATTCTTTCGTACAATAGCTATTTTAAAAGTAATTTATAAACTTACGTAGGTATATTGCATTGCAAATGGCAAAAAGTTATTTTTCTTAACTTTATCTACAAAAGTAGATAGTAGGGACGTTAACAAGATTCAAGATCCCATGACTGTATCTACAGAATATAAATTTATTGAGATTAAATATTTTTCGCTTTTTTTCTGTTCTCATATTGTCTGATATCATTGTCTGTATTGTGAGATTTAGTAATGTGTAGGTAGGTACTCGTTTTTTCCCCGTGGTTCCATCTGAATCATTTTCGAGATTCCCCGTGAACTCTAAGTATCCTATGTCACTTAGGAATATATCGATAACCATGAATTTTTGCATAAACATTGTCAGCGGTACGGAGAAGGACACAGAGGGAATTCCAAAATTAACAGGGGTGCAACTGCGGGGAACAGCTAGTTATATTAATAATGTTTGTCCATCGTACTTGATAAAAAAGATACCCTAATTATAAAAGAAATATTACCTATTTTTTTAACCGACTTCAAAAAAGGAGGAGGTTCTCGACGCATATGTTTTTTTTTTAAATAAAATGTGCCTATACTGCTGCTGAACTGACGGCTAAACGGCTCAACTGATCTAATTTTTGTCCATCGTACTTTAACCCATATTATCCCAGAGTATTAAAATCATAAAAACTTAAGTTTTTTTTTATAAATACTTAAAAAGTATCTCTCAAAACTGACTAAAATATTTTTTTTATTTTTGTTATTTGTAAGTACACTGAATTTCAGGACCGCACCTTAAATGGGGCGTTGGGATAATATGTAGGGGTTTTGTATGGAATAGTAATGAATAGTACTCATGTTTATAAATTATTTTATTTTGAATTTAAATTATTTTATACTATTTATTTGTTCAATAGTAACTCAAAAAATGATTTTTTGATTAATTTTCCTTTCGCTATTGCATTATTTTCTGTACTAAAGCGTAATAGTTTATAGACTTTTTCATCAAAAAACGTCTCAAAAAATTGTAATGAGTTATATTTATTTGAAACGAAGTCTGGCACAGTTGAATCTCTCTCAGGCTTTGAAATTATATTCTTTTGGCGCAATTTACTATTGAGGGTTATCTTAGATTTCTCACGTAGTGGTTCTTTAGACGAGGATATGGATGGTTGCACCTCATTTTTCTCCTGATTTATATATGGAATCCCTTAAACGGTTTCCAAGACTCTTTCAATCGAGGGTATTTGACATCGGACTTCAGGTTTAGCCAATAATTTCCGTCGAGAAAGGTTGCCAATGTTCCCTGAATCCTCATCTCCCCTGTCCTCGTCACTAAAATATAAATTTCGTGGTGGTGTTATAAAACTATCCGCAGAAACCATATCGCAGTCATCCTCCAGAGCAAATATGATGTCATGAATATTCAACCTGAAAAAGAAAACAGAAAAAAACGGATAAAACAAAAAAGTAAACAATGTAAAAGTATTTTTTTTATGAAACTCATTACGGTGCCTCCTGTTCCCAGTGCACCTCAAATGGGGCGTTGCTTAAAAACGAAAAAAAATTATAAAAATAACAATCATATCACTTTTAAAATAGTATACACTATGAGACTACATATATAACTAATAAAAAAACACTTTATATTGACTGTTAAAAAAATATATAAATGTAAATACTTACATCTTTCTTGAACTCAAATTGAACAAAATTTTCCAAAATTTAATAATTATTTTCGATTATTGAGACTGCGCAAAATACAACAACGGATCACAACTCTTATGAAAAAACTAATGAATTAACGGTAAAATATTGTAATACCCTACAATGGTTTAAAATTTTCCTGGTTTGGAGTAAAATGTCAGTGCACCTTAAATGGGGCGCTGGGAAAATATGGGTTAAAAAAAGATACCCTAATTATAAAAGAAATATTTCCTATTTTTTTTTTCGAAGGACAAAGGCTACTTTTTGTCCTGGAATTCCCACGGAAACTTCGAAATTAACGCGGAAGAAACTAAATTGAATTTAGCATACTACCTACACGTTGTCAAGGGTAGGTAGGACAAAAAAAATGTAGGGTAGTGACTAGTGAGGATTTTTATCTCGGAATACCCGCGGGATCTCTGAAAATAACGCGGGTGAAACCGCGGGTCACGGCTTGTACTTTATAATGCCTACGTTTTGGCCCCCCTGTCTGACAAATCCAGTATTATTGGAATGTAACATCATTGTGATTTGTGATCGTATTAACATAGTTGTCTATGGGCGGTGGGTACCCATTCAGTTTTCGAGGAGATTAGAATTCGAGCGCCATTTTGATTTACTACCCAATGTACCTACTATACAAACTCGTGCTTAGATATGAAAGCGTAAGCATCGCAAAAATCGCTGCAAAAATAGATCTACAGTCCTCTCCATAGGGTGTTGTTTATATAACATAAAATACCTTCACGAATAGTAAGTTATGCTATGATTTCTTCTTCTTCTTCTTTAATAATGGCGTCTATAATTATAATTTGCCAGTGACAATGTTTCATAATAATAAAAATCTCTTCATCCACTTCTTCAATTATGGCGAAACGCCAATGACAATGTTAGATTGTTCCCCAAGTTAAATTCATTGGCAGTTAATAACAATTTCAATTGACAAATGATGACAAAAAATTCGCAACACAACCGGGTGACATTAGGTGTTTAAATTTTGACAGCTGTCGATTAGTAAAGGCAGTCCGATTAAATTGCCGTCGTTTACCAAACTCCGTGCGATAAGGTGCGTTGAGGGCGGCGATTAATATTGTTAAATACAAGTATAAATTTAGTACTCATTCAAACGGATACGGTGTAACCCACAGAACAGATAGAAGTGACATCAACTTAGTTTAATATCACACCAGTGTCGCTGGATGATCTTCGTCCACAAAACTATTGGTAATATTCATCACACACAAAAAACATTCAGCAACGTAACGAGATGTATTAAATGCAATTTGGTAACATCTGTAGTACCTACTTAGTCTGCGTTTTCAAAATTCACAGTTTTGGGAAAATTATGAATGAATACTTGGGACACCAGCAAAAAAGGTTTTGGGAAAATTAGAGCATTGCATTAATGCTCTAACATTAACGTGCCTGCCACGCCTACATGGCATCTCTAGTTAATATTACAATATTTTCTCTGTGGTGTAACCGGCCCCTGAGTTGCTCCGATCTGAAAGAGCGTTTTATTTTAAGATTTATACGAAGGACCGCTTAGAAACGCTAATGGTGGGGTTAAAATCCTTTGGGGTCTTGGGTGAAATATAGACTATGGCGTGGTCGTGACATTATAATACGATGGCTATGGTGACACCCAGAGAGAAGGTAATCACTACGTGGTGACACCCATGGGCGTACCCAGGTAGGGGCAGGGGGGGCAGCTGCCCCCCCTAGAAGATTAAATAAATGTAATTTTTTTTTGGCAAATAGAAATTAAAAACGTATTACCTACTCTGCGCAAAATGAAGTGTTGGAAACAAAATATCTTTTCAGCCAGATTTTTTTTTCTATAGTTAAATATTCTACAATATTCGATATAGAGTCTATGTATAGTGAGTCGTGACGGTCGTGCCGCAACGTATTTATTAGAATATTTTATATAGTGACTTTCAGCCGCCGTCAAACGAAACGCAAAATGTTTTGATCAAGTTTTGATACACTTTATTTATTTCTTTATTTCGTTTTTATTATTTTTTAGTGATAATGAAAGTGACAGTAACGATTCATAGTCGAGAATTTAATTTCTGGAATCTGATTTTGATTACGCGACAGAATAAATAAAAACTAAGTAAGGTTTTGATGCAAGTTTGGTTTTATTTATTATATTAATTTGTTTTCAATGCTAAAATAAAATAATATTCAATATGTTGCATAGTTTAAGATTCTTAGTGTTTATAAAATAAAATAGTGAAAGTATCAAATTCAAATTTCATAGTATATTCAGTGTTTACAACTAAAAGATTTTTGCTGCGGTTTTATCTGTGCCGCGGCTCACTAGACAGACTCTAGTAATTCTAGTATACTGTTAGCGATGCAATATAATTTAAATCTCCCGCAAAACCGTCGCATCTCGTAGTTTACCTTTGGCATAATTTATGGGTGACGAAGGCTTTATCAGATGATCAATTAAGGGACATAGAAGTAATTGATCTGTTCAACGAAGCCAACATTTTTTACCCTGCTGTCAGAAAGGCATTAATTATTTTAAGCACTATCCCATGCACCACGGCGACCGTAGAACGGTCCTTCAGTACGCTGCGAAGAGTTAAAACATGGCTTAGAAGCACCATGGGTGAAGAAAGGCTTACGGGTTTATGTCTGATGAGCGTACATCGCAATTATTTAAAAGACAACAGTGAGTTTATTGAAAAGACTGTCATAGACAAATTTGCGGCAAATCCGAGAAGATTACTGTTAAATTAATATATACATACATAATATAATAATATATATAATACATAATGTATGGTATAATTATGTATAATATTTTGTTTTGTGTCATCATCAAAATTAATGAATAAAAGTCAATTTTCATGATTTTTTGTTTCCATATACCCGACAGACGATCTTTTCGAAACAGGTATAAGCAGCCCCCTGCCCCCTCGTAGCTGAAATCCTGGGTACGCCCTTGGTGACACCTAAACAAGTGATTTTTATCCAGATTCACAGTTCCGTAGTGACAAATGTTGTTTGAAAAAGTGGTTAAGGAACCAATTTGACTGAAATAATTTAATGATTGAAAAAAAACTGCATTTAGCATGCATTAAAAAGTGCATTTAGATATAAAATATAAAAAGATGGTTTTTGGCGGCAATCGAAGATGGGGAGTTCCGTCAGTTATTAAAGTAGATTTTTTGTAGGAATGAGATATGTGCACTGTTCAGTGTATGAAAGTATTCTTAATTTAGGGTACATGTCTTATAAAAATTGTTCGGCGAGATAATATTATCGACGGGTGCACCATGAATGGCATTGCAGTGCCGCCATTTGCTCTCTCTTTTCTTTTCATTTTATTTGTCGTCATTTTTAGTGTTTCTTTTGGAAATAAAGTACCTAACTATATTTGAATTTGAATTTGGATAGAAATAAAAGACAGTCTCTTGCCAACCAAGACTAGCAGATACCTACGAAAAACTACATATCACACAAGAAACGTATCTAGGAGCGCTTTATGATTCGCGCGACCATCAATCGGCCCGTTTATGACACTTTAGTCGCGGTTCATGCTCCAACGGGCCGTAGTTACATTGTATTGTCACTGTCATTTCTATTGCCATTGTGTATAGGGTCTGGAATTAGGAGCCTCGCCTAAAAGTAAAGAAATAATGATAATAATATAAGTAAGAAAACCACGGGAATCGGCGGAGAATATCGGCTCCACATTCGCGTTCTCGCAAGATTCTCGCGTGAACGTGGAGCGAGCTTTAGATTTTAGAAGAAAAAACGTGTGGGATCAGGGACGAATGTCTGGAACGAAATTCCTCACGCCTTCTTTTTTCAAATAACATTAAACACGTAAACATTGATTTTGATACAAGTATTTATACTTATATCAGACTAGCTGTCCCCGCGGCAATTTCAAAGTTTCCGCGGGAATTCCAGGATAAACTATAGATATAAACCTTCCTCAGGAACCAAAAACCGCATGAAAACGTTTAGTAGTTTTTGAGTTTATCGCGAACAGACAGCGGAAGCGACTTCATTTTATACTATGTAAAGATTTTATTAAAATTTCCATTCCTTAAATCTCCATTATAGAATTGCACATACAGTGTAACTCTTCTTCTTAATGGCGTCTATAAATTTTATTTTGCCAATGACAATGTTTCTTAATAACAAAAATCTCTTCATCTACTTCTTCAATTATGGCGAAACGCCAATGACAATATTAGATTGTTCCCCAAGTCAAACAGTTTCCTGCTCAGGGTCCAAAATAGATGCTGAAAAGTGACTGAAATAACGAAGACAAACGTGACACGCGTGTTTTCGGTGCGGCTTTCACTCGTCACACGTACGAATTAAAACAATCACAGAAAGTGACATTGACGTAATGTCATCACGTGATGACATGTCATGATGGAAACAAAATTGGCGCTTAACTATTTGTGTGTGTCTACGATCAGCGGTTTAGGCTGTGCGTTGATACATCAGTCATTCAGGACAAAGCATTTTATATGTATATTGCATACCCAGTTATCAATAATCCTTTACAGTTCCCAGCTTGGTAGGTGCCACCATTAGATTTCTGTGTATATAATAGAACAGTCGTTTGTGAGACTGAGGTGCTTTTGTATTGATATGTACGTATAAACTTGGGTTAAAGTCAGTTATCGCGATGGTGCGTCACAGCTGTCACTTGACACAGGAATCGGTATAGTCTACCTAAAGAAATCTGAACAAGAACCGGTGCACACCGAATGCGAATTGAGCGATATTCTATATGGAAGGGAGCGGGATAACCGCTAATTTAAGGGAATCTTTCAGGAATGAGATTTTTTTAGTGTTCCAGAGTCAAATGGGAAAAACGGAACTCTCCAAATTAAGATATTTCCGCCCGTTACGTCTGTCTATAGGACACAGTCATTTTACTTAAAGACTATGAACACTATACCCTAAGTGAACGCCGATAAGCAATAACATGTTAACCCACAAAATTAAGTAATTAATACAGAACGCTTTATTGAGAGATATAGAACATTTTTGTGATTATGTGTTCACCTTATTACATTGTTTAAATACCAACAAAATGTATAAAAAAATTTGACACAAAATGGCGCTATAATTTTAAAACACGATTTACTCAAAATTTCTCCAGTGTGGGTTAACACACTATTGCTTATCTATGTCCAAGTAGGTATAGTTAAAATTTGAAAGAAAGGTGCTCCTACAAACCGCTATACTGTGTTTGAAAATTGTTTTTAAGTTGTTATGTAAAGAAGAATATTCATATTTCTTTTGATGGCTGGATGTGCACTGGGCTTTACTTTCCAAACTTGTGCCACCGTATCGCACAACCGTTGCTTATCTTTATACTTGTGTAGCTATAGAAATCAAAGAGTTTCAAGAGACTTTGGAATTTTCCTATTGGTTTTGGATAAGCTACGTTTAATAGAGCGTTCGGTGATCCTTCACTATAATATTGTATATTACGGCTTAAAATTTCGTTTTTAAATTACAAACTTAATATGGGCAGCACTGTTGGTTTAGTCTGTATACACTATACATGTAATATGCGTATATGAGTCTCCAAGCGTTTATTATGTACCTATATATGTATATTTCAAGTTTACATTGTGAAAAAAACCGTCTTAGTTCTAGCTTTATATTTATTACTATCGTATCTTAGATCTAGATAAGATGTACTTAAACGCAAAATTTCTACTGTTGCACTCATATAGAAATAATTGGAAAAATTTGGCCTTTTAAACTGCCTACTTAGTATTTTAAAGCCACAGAAAATTTAAATATTTTAACGCTCGTCGTGATGATTATAATTAACTCTGCATACCATTAATTGTTAATTGAATTTAAAGTCTCGCAAGTCACGAAGACGACATTCAACAAAGATGTCTAACGGTCGCACTCAGAGTCAAATTTAATGATTACTTAGTTAAGTATAGATTTTTAAAACAAAACTGCCGCAATCAGAGACGTTCAGTAAATTAATGTTATTTGGCATTTAATGAGATGTACCTTAATTATTTGAATGCCAACTAACATTAATTTATTAAACTTGTCTGATTGCGGCAGTTTTGTTTTAAAAATCTATACTTAACTAAGTAATCCTTAAATTCGACTCTGAGTGCGGCGGTAAATGTCAGAAAGACTAGCGGGGAAGTTAACCTTTAATTGAGGCAGCGCGGCTAACAGAGGGCTAATTTTGCTAAGGGAAAACACAAAACACTCCTGCCTCGATAAATTTCTTCTTCAAATAAATGATTAATTATGTGTTTAGGAGTAAGGTATTAAATAATTCTGTAGTGAACATTTCACCTGCGGTTAAGTGACGTTATTCACTATGATCAACAACATTCCTCGCCCATAACGCGCGTCCCAAAAACCATCCCAAACGCTCCAGAGGGACTATTATGTAACTTTTGTTTCTATAATTTTTCGGTTGCTATCAAAAATATGACGGTTTTGCGATTACAATATGCACGTTTTGACACCTACAAATCTAGCAATCAACCAAAATAAACATACTTCAAAAGTTGAAGCTGTCTGAACATGGTTAGTTGAGAAAACATCATTAATTAATCACAAAATCGGTATTCTACTGATTGAAACTGAAATATGAATGCAACAAAAGTTACATAATTGCCCTGCTGATGCCAAAATATTAGAAACTAGCTGAGCCCCGCGGTTTCACCCGCGTGAGTTTCGAAATTCCCGCAGGAACTCAAGTAGCCTAATTTCCTTCTTAAACATCTCACATTTATCACAACATACTTGTATTAAACCGATCTGCCATCGAAATACGAGTAGATACATATATGAGGGAAGACTCAAATGTGCATACAAGCAGAGTCGTTTTGTGGTTTGCTTTAGCAGAATTTGGTCTTCAGCTAGTTAAAGTTTAAGCCGTTCGCAAAGTAAATCGCGTTTATCCTAAAATTTATTCAGGTAAATGTAATAAAAAATGTATAAGTCGAAACTGTTCCAAAAATGTACAAATTTTATCTTTGTTCACTGCCAGCAAATATACGGGGCGAAATAAACCACGTACCCACCTAAATGCAGGAAATTAGAAATTAAACGGGCGTGACTGTACAAAAACGAAATTGTTACGAGTCTTACACACTGGTTGCGAACCGAAAGTCATCGTAACCATTGATAAAACGTCATATGATCTATAGCTATACTTACGTTAGATACAATTCATCCTAATTAGTTTCATTTGTACGTAACTAACAACGTAATAAAATCTTAATCGTAAATTTTAACATTGTCGTATCGAAGTGAAACTGTACTTACTGTATGTACTCTGGATGTAGCTCGGATGACAATGCATTATTATCACGACATGGAGCTGATATGATGATGGAGCTGATAGATGCCAGACGGTCATCCCAACTTTGTATTTAAACGAGTTGGGGTGTATTTGATTGGTATTGACAAGGACTCTGGTCCTAGATGATTATTTTTTAGTTCAGATAACTCGGAAAACAGTGTTTTTTTATATTACTTGCTAACTATTTTGACTTATTTTATAAATGCAAAGTTGTGCATGCGTATATAGCTAAACGGATTTTCATGTTTAATATAGGTACTTACGGAATGATTTTTCGAGTAGGCGCGGATGGCCCAATCCGAAACTTTGCGGAATGCCCAGACTGACTACTGAGTGCTTGTGATTACAGTGATGGTAACCTTAAGTACCTAGACATTTTTATGTACTTACGTAAAAGATTCAAGTTATTTACCTTAGAATATTCTGTACATACCTACTGAATTTGAAGAGCAATAATAATTTATAATTTTACTTCTTTGTCACGTTTTATTTAAGACTAAGTTATATCGGCCAGAAAGGTTTATTATCACCTGTAAGAGTTATTTCAACAAATACGAAAAGAAAGACGAAAACAAAAAGTAGGCAATATGTACGGCCACAAATTATTTGTTAGTTAAGTAGTTTTAGTTCTTCTGGTCAGGTGATGAAAAAAGTTTGATTGTTAAGGGACCGTGCGGACTTGTTGTATTAGAAAAATAAAGATGCTTTTATATAGTACAATCGTATAAAATGTGGATTCTGATATGACCCGAACAAATACTAGAGAATGCAAAAAAATACGTTTTTAAAATCGCACAAAACCGAAACGTTTCCAGCAGAACTTTTCTTTACGCATTTATCTTCTGTAAAAACTTTTCAGTAGCTGTACAAGATTAATCTTGAACGTTCTTATACGTTAGGTTGTTATCGTCGAAGTTACAAGGCAGCCGCATAATTTACATGCCCCATGAATACAAGATAGGTTGCTTACGCAATTCTTTATGTAAGCTACCTGGCAAAGAAACTATGCAGCCTATACAGAATCATAGCTAACTCTTCAGCTTTCAGTTACAGTTGTTTTTCTTATAGGTATCGTTAATTTTATACTTAGTTGAAAATACGTGAAAAGAAAAAAATATTACTTAAATGTACCTAATTAGTTCAAACTATGAGGTTTTTACAATAACATTATGAATCAAAAACTAGGTAAAAGAGAAGCTGCAGGGTCCAAGCAATGAGTTAATGTAAAATAAGTCTCAGAATGCATTATGATCATATTTTGAGTTTTTGTCGATATCTGTTTGTTGGTTTGTTTGAACACTTGCATAAACTATTGGACTTCTCGGTACACATTGGACACCTATAATATGTAGGTACATCGGACAGGCGAAACTGCTTCTAAAATTTGGATAAGTAAACCATTTTGTTGTTTGATCATATTAGTGGCCACCAGATAAAAATAATAAGAGAGCAAAGAAAAATTCTACGTCCATAATTCTGTGTTGCGTAAAGACTACAAATAAATTCTATTAGAGCTAATGTATAGGTAATGAATATTATCTAACATTGCTACATCGTCCTCCATGGTTCAGCTCGACTACAGTTCCGCATAAGCCAAGGAATCCAAACAAAATCGCTATAATGTTCCAACCAACTTTGACAGGCTGCCTCGCATGTTTTATTAAGATCAGTTTAATATAATGGGCATGTTGACTAATTTTTGTTTTTTAGCCCGTCTTGTAGATTAATAAAAAATGTTGGACAGGTATTTTTTCTTTGTTTACGTAATCAAAAAATAACGGCGATACATTGAGTTGAAATTTCGCGTGACGTCACTATTCTGAAAGTTTGTATGGCGGTTTTAGCGGTTAGTGACGTCACGACCCCCTCACCCTAAACTTTAATGCGCTTTATCTGTGTATATTTTAATTTATTTGAAAAAGCAAAAAATACCTGTCTATTGTTTTTTTTATTTTCTAACTGACGGACTAATTACAATTTTGATTTTCAAAAGTAGTCAACATCCCCATTATGTAAATATTAAATACCTTCTTGTACTCATATGACCTACAAATATCGCTAGTCTAGAACACACAAACGTTTGTAATTTGTTTTTTTTTAACTCATACGGCTGCACCCAGGGTCGTTTTAATGATTACTTAATTTTAAATAAAGATTTTAAAAACAAAACTGCTGCACTCAGAGACATTACTTACTATTATAAAGGCGAAAGTGAGTTTGTTTGTTTATTTGTTTGTTACGCTTTCACTCCTTAACGGCTGAGCCGATCATCATGAAATTTTGCATGAACGTTGTCAGAGGTACAGAGAAGTACAAAGGGCACTTTTTATCCCGAATTTCCGCGGGATCTCCGAATTTTGCGCGGGTGAAACCGCTGCGAACAGCTAGTAGTGTTATAAAACACAAGTTATCTAACATGTTACATAGTCTGTTGGCACCATATCCATAAGATATCGTGAGTGTTCGGCTGTGAACACAGTTCGACATAGAGGTATTCGACATAAAGGTAGGTAGGTAGGTATGAACAACTTGGCACGTTGACAGATTTCCAGTATGAAATCGCCGGCCGTCGTCGGTTTTTCGATTCGTAAGAGGTTCCTCAATGATTTTGTTTGTATGCGAGCGTTGCAATGTTTTGTTTAGTGAATCTTTTCAATTTAAATTCTTTTTCAAGTTTTTTTTTTTAAATCGAGTGGCAAAACATAACTACCTATACCTAACGAACAAACAAAGAAGGAAACGAGGAAATCGTAAATATTCAGAGCACTCGTTCCTCACCCACCGACGCAGTAGGTAACGACGAGCATCAGTAGGTACTTAGCACGCTAATGATTAATTAGCTTTAGCAGCTGCTAAGACCCCAGTGTAATTTTAATTAATGTTGTAGCGTGTTTGTGAGCCGCTGGAATAGGTGGATCCCCCGTTTTTTACCAACCATCAGATACGGTACCGTTATGGTTTCTTCATCTTTACTCAGTATACCTAAATAGTCGATCCCCAACGGATTCACTCTCGTTAATTTCGGAGTTCCCGCGGGAATTATATAAAACGAATGCTTCCCTCCCTAAATTTAATGATTAGGTAATTTCCACAAAAACCCAAGCGCAAAGACAAATTGTTTTATTTTACTACGCAGTCCTATCTTCGTTTTCCTCGGGCAAAAGTTTGTACGTATTTGATTGTGCTTTTTTCCACGATTTCTTTTACCATGGAAAACAAATTTAAGACTGCGTAATAACATAAATCAAAACAATTTATTTGTGTGCTTGGATTTTTGTGGAAATTAATTATTAAAATCAGGAAGGGAAGCATTCGTTTTGTATAATGTCAGTGTTATGTACGCCATTTGTCTGTCTGTATCTACAACTCGTACTATTACGTTTCTGTTTCAACTGGATTGCATCAGAGATATACTTAACCACGCTTTAGTTTTTATTTTGAATATTACGTAGGTTTATTACGACAAGGGCAGCCACTTCCCATAACTGAACATGAAATAAAATTCTTTTCTTTTATTAATACTTACCTGCTAGCTTTGAAATTCCCTCCTCAACTTCGGGAAAAAAGTTTCGAACTTAGCTTAAAGCGAAAAAGAGTAAAACTCAGCTTATATACCTAAGTATTATGTTAACTCCGCCTTAACGCGGGTGAAACCGCGGGGACAGCTTGTGTGCTGGAAATCAAGCGTTATCAAGATTACGAACATATCACAATATTTTACTGGCAGGCACTCGTATGACTTTTATAGTGTACCTACCTGTCTCCGATTCTGATCTTTACATTCGATCAACATTTGCAATTTGCATACATTATCAGTTCGAATAAACATCAAATAAAGTTCGCGAACATACAAATACTATGCTACCTACTTACACACAATAAAAAAAAAAATTACTTTTATACTGTCATTTCTTTTTTATGTTGTCCTTGTGTGCATTAATTGTTAAAAAAATAAATAAATAAAAACCAAAATGTTCGTAAGTATAGGTATGATTTATAATGTTTTTGGTTTTCTGCTACTGTCGATCATAGGTTTTTTTTTATGAAGCAAGGATTGTGGCGTTAATTGAAATTAGAGCTCTGGATAAAAATCTTACGGTCGTTAAGTTAATTAACAAAGTAAATAAAACTGCTCCCCAAAAAAGTGTAGGTAAATACAACATATAAATTTAAAAAGGTAAGTACTAATTACAACCGGGCCGTGGTACAATAGGCTAGTTTCCTAGGTAAAAAATCAAAATTCTATTTAGTCCGTCAGTTAGATAATAAAAAAATAAAAGACACGTATTTTTTGCTTTTTTAAAATAATGGAAATATGCATAGATAAAGCGCATTAAAGTTTAGGGTGGGGGACTCGTGATGTCACAGCTCGCTATAACGTGCGAACAAACTGTAGCGAGGCGTGACGTCATGTGAAATTTCGACTTGATATATCTCCGTTATTTTTTGGTTACATAAAAAATAAAAAAACAGGTGTCCAATATTTTATAATTATCTACAAAACGGACTAAAAAAGAAAATTTAGGAAACTAGCCTATAATAATACGTTAGAAATTGTTTCTTTAAAGATAGCTACTGTATGCAATGTCCACTTTTATTTTTCTTAACGAATAAATAGTCAGTCCACATATAGACTACAGTTACCAACTTAGTCTACGGATATAGTAATATGTAATATAGATTTACTCAAACCTACATTAACATCGCAAAATACTATTTACCAAACGTAAACGTTTCCGATTCCCATCATCTTCCGAAAACCGGTGTTCCGGCGACGCATTGCGGTCCGGAGTTGGTAAATTGCTTTTTAAATTGCTCTCCCGGCATCCCCCACCACGTACCTACGTGACCTAGCCAATAGAGTGGTAGCTATTCCATCTGTCAATCTCTTAACCTTTAAATAAGTGTTATGCCTGCACTACATTATCGCCGATGGTCGTTGATCGTGTGTTCGGCGATAATGTGGACACCTCAACGCGATCACAGGCGATTCCCTTTGATGCGTGCCTAAAAACCGACAATTCACGGGTCGCAGGCGATAATAGACGATGATCGGCGAGTACAGCCGAGTATGTCCCTCTATACTATCGTAATCGCGTATATAATCGTCTGTACTCGGCGGTAATGTAGTGGAGCCATTATAGTCTTAAGATATATAAGCATTTATTATGTGTTCCTATTGTACAGGCTACTTATCTTTTTTGTATCACTTGAGTTGCACCCGCGTTAGTTCCATATTTCTTGCAGGAATTCTTTATTTCATGAAATGGTAGGATTCATGTACTAGATGCCTGTGTAGATTATTTTACGGTTTTTTTTCCAAACAATGGCATCGAAACCAATTGTAACAACCAGAGAGCGAAAGCTTTACGAATGTCAGTATTACAAGCAGTAACATTGTAGTATAAATTCAGTACCTACATTGACGTATTTATTAGTGAAAGTTAAACTTCATTTCTAAGACAACATAGTTTCCTTTTGGATGCAAATGATTTATAGGAAAAATTTATGAAAATTTAGAAGGTAATATTGAACGGAGCCATCTGCAGACAGTTGGCGGGTTTCTCTTTTGCTTGTATTTGCAAATAACTTTCAGGCTCGTAAGGCAGCTGGCAGGCCTTTCGACGTTAATAATAAATATCTTCTGTTTGAGTAATAATAGTCGAAGTCAAATATCTTTATTGAAAGTTGTTCACGAGCGTGGCTCTATTTGACGTTAATAATTTGCGGTCTTTGAATTGATAGAGCTACATGCACCGAGACAGTATTTTGTATATACTCATAATATAATGTAATGTGAGTAGAATTGTGCCGTTTGGGAATGAAAATATATAATTAATTTATGTCCTGTCTGATCAATTGCATAAATGTTCCGTTAGGAACAGGAATAGTTGATCAGTCGCCTTACTCTTGACGCTATCGAATAAGGGTCATACTCTTGACGCAATAGGGATGTTGACTATTATTGAAAATCAAAATTCTAATTAGTCCGTCAGTTAGAAAATAAAAAAAAAACAATAGATACGTATTTTTTGCTTTATTAAATAAATTAAAATATACAGAGATAAAGCGCATTAAAGTTTAGGATGAGGAGGTCGTGACGTCACTAACCACAAAACCGCCATACAAATTATCAGATTAGTGACGTCACGCGAAATTTCAACTCAATATATCGCCGTAATTTTTGATTGCGTAAAAAAAGAAAAAATACGTGTCCAATATTTTTTAATAATCTACAAGACGGACTAAAAAATAAAAATTAGTCAACATGCCCATTGTGTTAGAATCAAATCGAACTCGAATCGAAATGAGATCGAAAAGGAATCAAATTTTGTTACTTTTCAAGCTTTGAGATAGCGTCTCTATCGTATTTATCTCTCAAATTTTTCGACTGTCAACGAAAACAATTAATTTTTCTTGACTTGTCAAACGTCATCTTTTGACATCAACACGATTCCAAATACGATCTCAATTTGAAATCAAATTAAAATCGAAATCAACCTCAAATTATTTTCAAGAGTTAAGGAAGCAGTTTGTGGTCGATCGGTTGAGGTGATCAGAACGGAAAAAGTACCTATACATATATTTTTTTATATTATTTCTTACTAGCTGTTCCCCGCGGTTTCACCCGCGTTAATTTCGGAATTCCCGCGGGGATTCCGGGACAACAACTACCCTATGTACTTACAACGTGTATGCAAAATTTCATGATGATCGATTGAGTTAAGGCGTGAAAGCGTAACAGACAGACAGACAGACTTACTTTCGCATTTATAATATTAGTAGGGATATGGAACGAAACACTTTTTACATTTAAATATTAGTAGTCATAGTATCAGTGAGATTGATTAACTTCTGTGTGTTGCGAAATTAAGAAATTAATTTACTTAGGTACCACATAATTTTATTAATTACCTACTAATTATTGCAAACCTGCTTCTTTTTAGTTTCAGACAACCCCAATTTTATCTACACCATGAATCACACGTGCTAATCCACTAAAAGCTGTCGAGTTGAAATATGTATCTACCCCTTTATTCTTAGGGTTGCCACTTGTCAAGTTTCGTTTCTTTTCACAAAATTATTCTGGTCACTTAAAATTTTAGGATCTATCGTGCTATATTAAAACGATTTCAGTAACAAAACAAGTGACTGAAAGCACTAAAGATTCAATAATTAAATTTTTAATAATATGTATATACGGATTAATAGATGAAAATCTTTAAATTCGTATATTAAACGTGCTTGACGTGATATATCCGGTAGAGACAGATTTCAATAAAACTTAGTACCTACATTAGGTAACATATAATACTTGTAAAATGAGAGTTTTTAAATATATAATTTTACATAAATTAAATTATTAAATAAACTTAAGTACTACACTATTAAATTGGTAAGATGTAAGGTGGCATAAACAAATAAATAAAAGAGATACATCTAGGAGTATTATCTCGATACATCAAGAAACTCTCAAGGTAATCTCGAAATACGCTGGTGGAACTGTAGGCATCCGCTACTCATCATAATTATTAGTTTTACTTAAATTGCACCCAAGGTTTAAGGCTAATTATTCTTCTTCTTCTTTTTATTCTGAATGGTTTTCAATGTTGCTTTACTCAAATTGTTTCCGTCAATATCTCGTTGTTGATAATGACAAACGTCTCGACCGACCGTCAATAAAAAAAAGGTAAACAATCCCACATCTGATGTTATTTTTAGTTCCGTGGCTACAGGTGGCAGCCCTAGATGAGCCAACATGCTGAGTATGAAGCGTGGCAGCGACATTGTGACTCATTTGTAACCGTCGCTGGTGACACCTGCGAGCTGGAAGCTGGCAGGCTTAAACACAAACGTTTCGAGTAAACAGCGGAAAAAAGAAAATCGAAGCGTCTAAAAAAAGCTGGAAATGCAGATTTCTCACAAAGATATCTGTAGCCCGAAAGTGTTATTTGCAGACTTGGTACTGATTTATGGTACCTACTGTTACCTTATCGTCAAGTCTTCCGTTACTTGCTTTTAATTTTTACACCTCTAGTTAGTAATAATAATAATTAATTTGTTTAAGACATTGTTGTTATAAGAACGGCTTCGCTCTCGTTAGTTTCAAAGTTCCCGTGGGAATTACGGAATTAAAAGTAAGTTGGGATGTAGGGGTACTGCTCTGGAACTATTGAAATAATTCTATAAATTCTTTCATTGATAGAAAGATATGTTGTACTTGAATGGGTGAGCATAAAGATTAAGGATGTTACGGAGCTTCGACACCGACTCCTATTAATCCAAACTTCCGATTGATTTTACACCTCCGGCTCACTTTGGCTTCGACACTTTTAAATCAGAGGTTTAAGGCCCGCCGCCGATTGTGACTTTTTGTCGACGTGACTTTCTCTCACTTATGAAAACTATACTGAGGTCACCGTATTATCACGTCACCATAATGAGCGCACTCAGTATAGTTTTCATTGCACTTGACTAAGTGACAGAAAGTCACGTCGACAAAAAGTCACAATGGGCGGCGGGCCTAAGTCGAAGGTTTATGCATATTGCGTGGAGAACCTCCCTTTGAGTGCATTTCTCTTTTTTAAATCTAAAATTTTCATTGTGGACTCATTTGTATCTACTCTAAGTAGTTAATAACAATTAATAAATGTTTCACGACAATTTAGGTCTGAAATTAGCAAAGTAAAATTCATATTTTCAAACCCAGATAAAATATTCTTAATAATTAATGTTCTATTGTTTTAGTATTCAACAGACAATACTGTCATATTTAGGGTTGACGAGTACTAAGACAAAAGATTTTGGCGATTGTCAATTGAAGAATTCGGTTTTAATATCTTTTTAAAAATATCTCACAATGTTATTGCCAACCAGCAAGATTTATTAAAAACTAAAATTTGAATTCAAATCAAATAGGTAGGCATTTGAAATATTCTTTATTGTCATCAGAAACAAAAAAAAATCCAGTTTAGGAAATACAGGCCTTATTACTTAAAAGCAATTGCTTCCAGGCAACCTATACCTAGAAACACATAGGTAACTAAAAAAAACAAAAAATTAAAATTACCATAGAAAGAGCTGAAAAGTGAAATCAAAAGTTATTTAGTTAGTTATTTCATATTTTGTATTCATTTTTATCGCAATATCAATACGATATTAAGGGTGATGTCATGTCAATAGCCAGATTGGGTAACAAAACAACTACCTATACAAAATTGGTAAACTATTTAATAATTATAGTTATATTTTATTTTTTCATTACATATAACTCGTTCCGCTCTTAAGTCCATGTCTTTTCATACTTGTACCATCGAAACAGCTAATTCGGGACTTTCTCCAGGATTTAATTAAATTTCAGCCAAAGTTCGCCCTTATTCGGTCACAATGGCACAAAGTTTTGAGGCATTGACAACAAGTGCCATAAAAACTTCGCCTGAAAATAAACGAAATTAAGAAATTCTTGCGTTGATCTATTTTTATATTGAAACTAGCTGTTCCCCGCGGTTTAACCCACGTTAATTCCGGAATTCCCGCGGGAATTCCGGGATAAAAAGTACCCTATGTCCTTCTCTGTGTCCCTGACAATGTGTATACAAAATTTTATGATGATCCGTAACAAACAAACAAGTAGTAGTATTTTTTCCTAATTAATAATCCTTACATATTATAAAGCTTCGCCTTCGCCGCGCCTGTTTGTCTGTTCACCATAAACTCAAAAACTAATGAACGAATTTTCTTGTGGTAATTGATAGAGTGATTCAAGAGGAAGGATTATACGTATAGTCTATCCTGGAATTTCCGCGGGAACCGGACAGCTGGTTGGGTATATAATAATAGAAGAATATCTATCAATTTTATATTATAGTATAGGTTGGTAGATTTCTAAGAATAGAGTGAGTCCCTTAAAGACTAACGGCCACACTCAGTCGTTTTAATGATTACTTAATTTTAAATAAAGATTTTTGAAATAAAATTTCTGCAATGAGAGATGTTAATTTATTTAATGTTAATTGCCATTTTATTAAATTTAACTTAATTAGTCAAAGGCAACTGACATTAATTTAACGAACGTCTATGATTGCGGATTTTATAGGTAAGCATCTAATAGTCGTAGGTATTTGTTTAGGTAGGTAGGTACTTTAATGGAAGTCATCACAAAATTTATCCGGCATTTTATCCGATAGACGATGAATAGCGATCCATTTATTATTAAGCTGCAACTTGTTCCACAAACGATAGCTCTACTCTGTGAAGTAAATATCAAGGAATTCGAACGGAAACTCGACGTCCGCTTGAATTTCATTATCAAATTATTTCGAAGATACCCGTAACCCACTTTATCTGATTGCGCTGCGCCGGATCGAAACTTTTCTGTTAATTTAAAAAAAATAGAGTTCAAACTGCTTTACAAAAAGTTATATAGTTATACCTAATAAGTTATCTATCGGTAAAACAACTTTCTAATATTATTTTAGGAATGTAGATATACATGTCTTCAGATAGCGGTAGCGATAAAAAGTTTATAATGACTCTGTACTTTGGTTTTTAACAGTTTGGCATTATGCTCTCACATTCGTATTATTCGGAATAAAATTTCAGGTTTATATTATAACTTTATCTCATGAACAGCGTGCTACTTGGGAAGTTTTTTGCGCAGCTTCTCTTCACCCATAGTTTTTATAAGTTGTGCATGGACGGCGTGTATTGGGTTTTATGGGATCTTAAATTATTGTAATACCTATATTATTGACTTAAAAAACATTGACACATAAAAGTGGACTTTAGATAAAAAAGGCTGACTTTGACAATAAACGGTGTTTGGTTTAAACACAATAATACCAATTGTATTAGGTAACTATAATAATAATAATCCACTTCACAAAACACAGATCTACTTGATCCCACAGTAAGCTATTATTAGCTTGTGTCGTGGAAACCAAGCAAACGTGGTATATACTTTATAGAATAGGGAATACTACATTTGAAAATCAAAATTCTAATTAGTCCGTCAGTTAGAAAATAAAAAAAACAATAGACACGTATTTTTTGCTTTTTCAAATAAATTAAAATATACAGAGATAAAGCGCATTAAAGTTTAGGGTGTGGGGGTCGTGACGTCACTAACCGCTAAAACCGCCATACAAACTGTCAGAATAATGACGTCACGCGAAATTTCAACTCAATATATCGCCGTTATTTTTTGATTACGTAAAAAAAGAAAAAATACGTGTCCAATATTTTTTAATAATCTACAAGACGGACTAAAAAATAAAAATTAGTCAACATGCCCATCACATATATATTATACTATAGATATATTATATACACCCAGACTGGAAAGTGGAACCCTGTGTTCATCACACAAAGTGCACCCCCACCGGGAATCGAACCCGGAACCTCTTGATTAGCGGGCAGGCATGGTGACCTAATGTGCCAATTGGGTCGTCGTGCTATAATGTCCAATCTCGTAACCTGGAATTATTTTTTTCATTACCGTGACTCAAATAATTTTCATTTCCGAAATGATTATTTTTAGGTTAAAAACTACCAAATAAAATGTTACGAACTCATTGTTTCAGAAGAAGCTCGTTGTGTCTGCACCTCATGCACATTGTACCAAAGAAAGTAGAAATTCGAGTTAAAATACTTACCCAAAGCAAAATGTTTTCACGCTAGTCGTGCTAGCGGGTCGTGCCTGTTTCATGCTTTTCCATTTGGTAGCAAGAGAAAATAATAATCTAGTTTAAAGATTCAATGTGCATTTTGATAACGTTTTAATATTACGTAGGTATTAGGTATTTTTACTGTTAAATCCAAACCAAATGAGAAAATAATTCTACCCGGAGCCGTATTTTTGAATCGCTCGAATTACTTTTCGCACACGGAATTGCAAGATTCACATGTGAATGCTTACAAAGTGTATGAGCATTCACATGAGAAATCGCGGTTCCGTGCGTAAAAGTGATTCGAATGATTCAAAAAGAGCAGTAATAGTAATGTCTAAATATACATATTTAATTTATATTTAATTTGAATTACTAACAATAGTTTTATAAGAAAGGATGTTACTAACAGAATTGATCCATGACGATGGTAGATTTTTTTTTTTCCTCTTGATTAATCTGCGATCAGTCATCAACTATAAGCAGATCTTATGGTTCCTTATATTCTCACACTTTGAGTGTGCCACCCACTTTACCATTTACTCTTTTATGGTTTAGACTTAAGTAGTCAGGTTTCCAATGAAAGGATGTCCCTTCGCTTTAGTCGCTTTGGGTAGTTACTTCGTGTCAGTTGCACGGCTAGCACATTTGGGTCGAATTAAATGAAATTTATTTATTTATTATAGGAATGGATTGGAGTCCCAAAAATATTATTAGGTACTAGAAGATGAATGACAGAAGAACTAGAATGGAAGTGAAAACGAAAAATAAGAACTAATATGATACGAAGAGATACTTATTAAACTGCTTAGCGGACGATTAGATACTTCGTTGCGGGAAAGTGCGTGCGGGCAAATAAAATTTAACATAACGGTATGTCCCTAAACGTAGTTCTAAAATGGGAAAAGTTCCCGAATAATGGATCGCTCGCGGCGCGAGGCCCCGGCACTCGATCTTACCCCAGGGATAAGGCGTCTGATGAGCCACTCCGATGATCCAACAGTTTCAGGTTAATTAGTTCGCAATTTGTGGCCTAACTTGTTTTATTTGGTATTCAGGGCAGACGCCCACATGTTGGCTACTCGATCGGCCTCAATCTGTATGTCGATCGATATAAATCAGTGGAATATGTGCGTGTAGACTGTGACATAATATGTATAATCTTATACATACATATATGTGAATATCCGGTCCTGACTGAAAATCAGCGCTAGGAGTGCCCGCACTCATAGCAATATGCTGAGGCAGTGACTGTTTTGGTCATGGGGCCGCACCACACAAACACCATTTATATATATATATATGTGTGTATTTAAATCATGTTTGTATAAAATAATTGTAATTGTGTTGTGTCTCTGTGTCCAAATAAATGACTTTTCTTCCTTTCTTTCTTTCTAATTATATCGATCGAGATATATAGTTACAACTAACTGTGTGTGTGTGTACAAGCAACTGTGTGTAGTTCTACTAAACTTAGCAAAGGATTTCAATGTGCTTATCACTGGTATTTGTAGAAATTATCCCGTAATGTATCTATATATTATGTAAAATAGGAGATCTCGAGGGAATCCCGAAATCCATGCGAGCAACAGCTATAGATATGAGAACTCGTTAAAACAAAGAGAGTACAGTCAGCAGCAAAAATATGCAAACATTTTTGTCAGTCTGTGTCAGTCGTTGAACTTCATTACAATAAAATATATCTACATATTTATTGCGATAAAGATTTTTCAGAAAAGCAAAAAGGAACCTTTATTGCTATATGTTAAGCAATTTTTTCAAGGCTTTTTCATTATAGCTTGTCTAAACTAAAATGACGCGCCCAACTACTTAATAAGCAATTTTAGATGTGCGAGATCATATTGTATTGATAATACCTATCTCTTTTATAGTGTGAGTGCGTGTGATAAATAGACACAGCAGATTTATATGTGACGTATCATATTTTAACGGTTGTGCGTGTGCGTACCCGATGGAGGGGCGCGTCATTTTAGTTTAGACAAGCTGTACTGTTGCACTAAGATTTAACGACAGTCAAAAGTATTCACATGTTTTTTAATCTGACTGTAGCTACGCGGCCCTGTTACGACAAAACGCTGTAAACATTGGAATGCAAAGTTTCAGAAAACGCGGTATTAAGTTTTGATGTTTTACTCGTTACCAAATTTCATCCAGTGTAGATAAATGTCTGATTTTTTTTTTAAATTATTGGTCATAGTTTTTGCTAATTTTCATTAGAACATAAAGTTGGCATATTTTTATTAGAAACCTCAAAAACTTAAGAAAGATTGTTTTGTTATGATAACATCCAATGGCCAGTATGAGATAGTATTATGATATAACGATGCAACCTAAGCTTACCGCGTTTTGTAGTAATATGTTTATGTTATGATATTATAAGTCAAATAAGTAAAATTTCAATAAAAATACTGAGCCTGAAGCCGACTTATCTAAGTCTTCAGTAATGTTAACATTGACTTAAATTTTCATAAAAATGATACCTGGACCTCGGCATAAATTTTAACAGATTATTTAGATCATCTTTCTTTTTTTTGAGAAATACCTTCTGGTTGTGTTCTTCTTGGTATGTTTGCAAACATTTTTCAGTAGATTTCAGAATTTCTTTCTTAAAAGTTTTTTTTAATACATCAAGTTCCTTGAAATCATTATCATCGTAGTGAATTTTGAAATAAATATTGGGATTACCTCTTCCAAATTCAACAATTTTAAACATTGAGATGTTGTGATTCCTTGGAAAAACCGATTTTAATTCATTTTTAAATAACATGACATCATTGCAGTTATGTACATGGGTTGTCAAATTTTTCCTGGATTTTTTAAACATATGGATATAGTCATCTAAATCATATAGATTGCCTGATTTATTCATCTGATTGGTGATGCTACCATGTCGGCTGACATATAGGTATGACCAGGCTCCAGATATTCTATTTTGATAGTTTGGATGGTGTCGTTATTACAATCATTAATTAATCTCAGCAATGCAGAGTATAATATTTTATTTTTATTTTGGGCATTGCAATTATCTGCGTACAAAATTACTCTTAAATAATCTCTACAGAATTTTTTTTATAAATATAACATATGCCGTTGCTACGTCAAATGCTTTACGACCAGATTCGTACCACAACATCGTCGTCGCCGGTTTATTTCCTTTACCTATGGCTGGCAAAAGGTTTCATTAAACAACTTTAGTTTTCTGCTAAAGAAGAAATCTTTATTATTTAATTTTGGCATAGTTATACATTTCTGCATATCCACAGTAAATAAGCCGATTCCCGAATCTTCTGTTTCGGCCTCCTCCTTATCTGCGTTCATGTGAGTTCTAGATATATTTTTACTGGATATAGGTATGTTGTGCATACCCAACGCAAACTTTGCAATTGCATTCATTACACACATGATCAATGATACCTTCGCCTCTCGGCTCTTTTGGTTTGGGATGGGCTACATCGTGAGCTTCACATTTAGGACATTTGTCCTGCATAGGCTGCTGAGTAGAAATATTCTTTAACTGAATTCTTTTGTGGAATCTTACCCAGCTGCATGGCTTGTGGCCCTTTTGTTCTAAATGAGCTTTCAAGAATAAGCAACATTTGAGAGTTGGTCAATCCAGATGGTAAATATCTCCGATTAGGTGCATGTTCTAATATAATATATTGAGATGTTGTTGGATGGAACAGTTCAATAAAATTATCTATATATTCAACATACTCATCAGAAAGAGCTTGCTTAGGCTTATGACGACCTCTTAAATCTGGTGCTGTACATACCGTAGCTGATGTTGAAGATTTACACATTTTGAAATTAGCTTTTAAAACAACAACTACTGCCTGGTCATTGGTATAGTCTAAGGTCCGCAGGAACATAGTTTTGCATACACGATTATCAAGTAGCTTGTATATATAAGTATGGTTTCTTTTTGTAAATTTGGAATACCGCATAGCAATTTTATTATTTTCTACGTGAAATGAAATCCCTTCTTCTTTGAATATCCATCTCCCAGTAGCTATTCCAAATTATCCTATCTCCGTGATCTTTGATTCGTTTCTTTTTTGCAGGTGGTAGTACATCATTTTCATCCTCAGATACTTCATCTGGCTGGTGATCTTGGTATTCATGACTTTCGCTAAGATTTTGAACTATTACTGCTGTTATTGGTTTCACTTTTGGTTTCACTTTTCACTTTCCACTTGTTTTCCTGTAGATTTTTTGGCAATAGGTAAAATCTTGTCTTCATTTTGTTTTTCAGTTACCGTTACAAGATCATTTTCATCTTCAGCTGGATTACCTAGTTGAAAATTTCGCTTACCAGACGTATTCTCTAGGTCAAAAACCACATCTGATATTTGATCTTCTTTTTTCAGTATGTTTTCTTCGAGAAATGCATTATAATGTTCATGTTGATTGAGAGGTGTCATCGTTTTATTGCTACATAATATCATCATAGATGATGACATATTTTCAAAATCTTTAGATTGGCGACTAAGCTCACTGTCGTAAAGCATCGTGGGTGTAACATTCGTCATTTCAGAATAAGTTATAATATTTCTGTCTGTATTGTTACTTATCAAAATAGGTTGTCGTTGACTAATTGACATATTATTAACTTCGTAATATTTACATTAGGATGGTAAACGAATATCATATTCCAAATTTTCATCTATCTACTACCGACAAAATTAAACAATTAAAGTAAGTTCATCATACTTAAATTTAAATGATTTTTTTTAAATTCACATACTAGAGCAAATGATGTGGAATCTCTCTCTATACTTGAACCTCGAAATCAGCATACAGTGACATCTAAACTAAACGTGTATACAAAATTTCAGCTCAATCGGTTCATCTACTTAAAAATTGAGTTGCAAAATTCCACCCCAACAAACATAGTTACATATATTGCAAGTTAAATAAAAAGTTTTAAAAAAAGGCGTCCGTAAGTCTGTCGTAGTTAGTAAAAAACAATGACGTCTTTATATAGGTGCTTGGAATGCTCGAAAGCAATAAAACCCAAAATCATGTTCGGGTTCGGGGCTTATAATCTATTGTTTTTGTCTTGAACACGTGCAATGTACATTCATTAAACTTTCTAAGTTATTATAGTTTATAAGTTAAGTTTCGTTATGGTTGTTCCTTGTCGATACAGGGCCCATATTCACTATGACCAACAACATTTCTTGCCCATAACGCGCATCCCAAGAACATAATCCCAAACGCTCCAGATGCAAAAATATAAAAAAAATTATGTTCTTTATATTAAACGAAACGTTGTGAATCTATTTTTTTAAAGTGAAACTTCTTTGAACACATAGGAAAAGCACTTTAAGTGGCGTGTTATCTTAACGCATGGTCATTGTGAATAAGCACACTAAACTACAAATGATTTGTTTAGTAAGTCTAACAAGGAGGCGGCGGCGCGCGTGCGCATCCCCCGGCCCGGCCGGCAACCGCTTTCGTTTATTTATTATTATTTTGACAAAACGCGGCAACATGAGTTTGCAGCGATATGTAAAAACAGTAAGACGCTTGTCGCTTGTCACGATCACGGTAGAACGCTGTAGTCTAGTATGCAGCGTTTTGTAAATATTTTTGATTCCAATTTTGGGTTACAGTAAAATGTTCCTTGGAATATTTTAGTAACAAAAAGAGATATTGGACTACGGATTGAACCAGTAGCAAGCTTACATGTAACAGATTATTTTGAGCCCTGTTACGATGAAACGCTGTAACCCGGGTTGCAGTGTTTTGTCGTAACAGGGCCGTACGTCAGTTAACAGAGAGAGGGTCATTACGCTCGCGTAACATATTATAAAACCGCACCACAGTATTGATGAGCATGTCCCCAGTTCCCCACACACACCTTTATATCGACGCAACGGTCGTCGGTCGGAGCCGCGAGTTTGCAAGCATCGATATCGATATTTTACATGCGATTTATTTGTTTGTTACGCTTTAACGCCTTAACTACTAAGCCGATCATCATGAGTTCTGACATACACGTTGTTAGGGGTACAGAGAAGGACTTAGGGCACTTTTTATCCCGGGATTCCCGCAGGAATTACGAAATTGACGTGGGCAAAACCGCGGGAGCAGCTAGTAATAAGTAAGTATACCTAATAATAAAATTAATTTCGCCCGAAAAAATTTCATGATAGATGTAATTTCATGTATATTAATTCTATTTTATCTCTGGGATACCGGAGATTGAACCAAGCGAAGCCTGTGTTTCAATTCTTCATGAGGTACTTAAAAAAAAATGTTGCTACAATATTTGTAGATGACAACATTGGTGCAATCTTCAACTTCTTTTTATATTGACAGTGGTATCGGAGTAATTTAACCTAATTTTTAATAAAACTAAAATGTGTGTGTGTACGTGCGTGTGTGTGTGCGTATGCATGCGTGCGTGTGTAGGAGTAGGAGTAAGTAATATGGTTAATTAATTCATCGTACTGTGTAGCGTGGACGTGAGTAAAGTTGACCTTCAAAACGATTCAACATTGCATGTTGTACCTAAACTGCACGTAGGTATAAGTTGTAGAATCCAATATTAACATGTTGAGACGTAGGCCTCGTACGCTATTGTCAAAAACGCAGATAATCCTATCCTATATACGTCACGATGAATTATGACGTCACGCCCCAAGACACAATGGCGGCCGTGCATATCCGACCCAACCCAACCCCGTGATTTACAATTCCCAAATTGCCACCCTTATGCGAGAGTGTTAGTCCTATTATGTAGGACAGCGTTATAAAACAAAGTGTATAGACAGTAGGTACCTATTCAGTATAATAATATTGTTAAGTTTATTATTGACACCCGGTTCCCCGCGGTTTCATCCGCGTTAATTCAGACATAGACATAGACAATTTCGGAGTTCTCGCGGGAATTTTGGCACGAAAACCCTACCCTCACAAGTCACAACGTGTACGCAAAATTTCATGATGATCTGTTGAGCCGTTCAGGCGTAAAAGCGTAACAAAGTAACAAATATAAACACAAACATTCACATTTATAATAATAAGGATATATATAGTATAGGTACGTAGCATCTGCTCCGTCGAACCACTTAATTTTTTTAGTTGGTATGTAGCTTTTCTACGTGGTTTAACCTTCGTAATATTCGGAATACGAAACGAATTCTTGGTTATTCGGATAAAATATATATTATACCTTGTATGTTGGCCAGCGGTAAGACTAAACCGTCCACAAATCGCGTGAGGCTTAAAACTACAGAAATATTGATAGATAGACCAAAGGATTGTAAAAATAAATGCTTTAACTTTTATCACAATAGCGAAATCGATCGCTATCATAATAAAAAAACACGTGTCGAGGCAACAGCTATAGTAAATAATATAATCATCAAAATATAATAATAATCCTACTAATATAATAAATGTGAAAGTGTGGAGGCTTGGATGTTTGGATGTTTGTTACTCAATCACACAAAAACGGCTGAACTAATTTGGATGAAATTTAGCATGCACGTTGTCAGGGATACAGAGAAGGACATAGGGTACTTTTTAACCCGGAATTTCCGCGGGAACTCCGAAATTACCGGGGTGAAACCGCGGGGCACAGCTAGTAAAAAATATATTGTACTTTTCAAATCGATTCATGCCGTTAAAGTACTAGATACAAGCGGAAACAATAGAATACTGAATGTAGAACGTAGAAACAAAGGAAATATAGAGTCTTTCCAGATCGGAGCATCGATCGTCACTTTCGGGAGGACACGTACTGAAATCTTAGAGACACTGTTAAAAATACCTATACATAAAACGCGCAGACCCCAGTAGAACTTAATTTTTTGTAGTTAATAAAAAAAATTAACACCTACAACACTCACGAAGCGTAAAACAACAACTTGGCCAAACATTAGTTATTCATTCAACTTAGTAGAGTTATAAGTTAGATGTTTTGAAATTTTACGTAGGTATTTATATACTTGTTACACTTTGATAAAAGTTTCAGACAGAATTAACCTTAAAAACTATATAAGTACTTCAGCAGGGCAAATATGTAACTTTTGTTGCTAACATATTTGAGTTTCAGTCAGAAAAATTGCTATTTTGTGATTAATTAATCATGTTTAGGCAGCTCCAACTTTTGAAGTATGATAATTTTGGTTGATTACTAGATATTGTAGGTGTCAAAACGTGCATATTGTAATCGCAAAACCGCTATGTTTTTGATTGCAACCGAAAAATGATAGAAACAAAAGTTACATAATAGCTCCTCAGGATAGTTCCTTATGCTTTCGAACAGTAACTGAGTTCAGTTAAGATCGTAAAACTATAAAACCCTAAGCTAAATTAGTATTATTAGTTTAAATTTTATAGATATATGTACATGCCTTCCTAACGTATTTATACTCTTATCATATTATATACGCTGTTCTGCGGATTTACGACATAAAGCACGTACTCAATACTCAAATCATTTATTCAAATTAGGCCCATAATGTGGCTCTTTTTGACGTCAATAAAATTACAGTTTACAGTAGACAGCACCCATAAAATATCCACCCTTCACAGCTTCCTAGTGCTATGGCTGAAGAGAAGAAGCTGCGCAACAAACTCTACAGCAGCACGCTGTCAATTTAAAATTATAATATATATTTTATAATATTAGTGGTAACCCAACTTTAATTATGTGAGAATAATGAGCCGTAACCAGCAATAAACTACATGCGGCAGGTACAGCTAACTATAGAGACATTAGGATTAAGCTTCTATACCTAATAGTAGACCAGACATGACCAGTACCAACTGACGGCACCCGTTCACGAGTATGACGTGCTCGTAAGCCCCGCCCCGCTCAACCATATTAGAGGGAACCGAGCGACCCGACTCACACGCCACCGCCAGCGGGACATTTGAGTGAGCATGACATAATCTAGCCACTATCGTGTCAATGAAATTAATTCTTAATTTAATCAATATGTAAGGCCGGTAATGGCTACGTTGTTCGCACACATCACATCAAATAAAAATAAAAGATAAAAAATAGAAAAGAGCAATTCATCACCAAACGTTTGTATCATTCAAATAATCCTTTACGCTATAATAGGCTTTATCGCACAAAATGCGTTTAATTAAGCTTTTAAATTTATTAATTGACAAATTAACTACATCGTTCGGTAGTTTGTTGTAAAAGCGTATACATTGTCCCTTGAAAGAATTAGAAATTTTATGGAGCCTAGTAGTGGGCACAGCAAGTTTGTCTTTATTTCTTAAGTTTATATTATGCAAATCACTGTTTTTCTTAAAGTTGCCTAAGTTTTTATGAACATACAATAAATTCTCGTATATGTACTGAGAATATACAGTCATTATTTTATACTCGCCGAATTTAGTTCTTAATGACTCCCGAGGGCCCAACTTATAGATAGCCCGAACAGCTCGTTTTTGCAACACGAATATAGACTCGATATCCGCGGCACTACCCCACAGCAATATACCATATGACATAATGCTGTGGAAATAACTAAAATAAACTAAACGCGCAGTATCAATATCAGTTAATTGACGAATTTTCTTAACAGCAAAAGCAGCTGAGCTTAGTCTGCCCGATAGCTTTCCTATATGTGGGCCCCATTGTAATTTTGCGTCTAGTGTTATACCCAGAAAGACAGTTTCATCGACCAGTTCCAAATCATCATTGTTAATTTTTACACTAGTTTTAACTTGTTTGACATTTTTTGTTACAAATCTTACACATTTAGTTTTACTGCGGTTTAGCAAGAGATTATTGGCATTAAACCAGTGTACTATTTTAGAGAGAGCATTGTTCACATCGTCTACAGCCGATTGCTGTCTATTAACCTTAAATACTAAAGATGTATCATCTGCAAACAATACTATCTCATGGTTCTCCCTCACCAAATAAGGCAAGTCGTTTATATAAACAAGGAACAGGAATGGTCCTAATATAGATCCTTGCGGCACACCCATCACTACGGCAGATCCATTTGATCGTTTTCCATTGACATCAACCCTTTGGATCCTATCACTTAAATAGGAAGTAAGAAGATCCAAAGCCATGCCTCTTACTCCATAGTAGTGCAATTTCCTGACCAACGTTGTATGCAAAACACAATCAAATGCCTTGGACAAATCACAAAACACTCCATAAGCGTCACGTGACTCCTCCCAGGCCTCAAAGATATTTTCAATCAATTTAATTCCTGCATCAGTTGTAGAGCGACCACGAGTAAAACCGAACTGTTTGTGATGCAGTAAGTCGTTTTTATAAAAATATAAGTTAAGTTGGTCTAGCATAAGTTTTTCAAATATTTTACTAAATGTTGGTAGTACTGAAATTGGTCTAAAGTTAGTAGGGTCCGATGTATTACCTGTTTTAAACAAAGGCGTTATCTTACTATATTTCATTAGGTCAGGAAACACACCACAGTCTACACATTTATTAAATATAATAACTAAATCTGGTGCAATAATTTGAATCAACGAATTTATAATCGTAACAGAAATCCCCCACAGATCAGCGGTTTTCTTAAGATTTATTGTCTTAAAAACTTTAAAAATATCAGATACACTTACGTGGCTAAAATTAAATTCACTAGAACATTCTGGAACATTAGCCTTAAGAAGAGACTCCGCAATTAAGGTAGAAGAGTCTAAAGTGCTGGTTAAAGAAACTGGTATTTTAGCGAAGAAGCTTTCAAACTCATTTGCGACTTCCAAATCCGACTTAATTAATTTGCCATTAACGCATAACTCAAAAGTGGTATCATTAAATTTTGCTTTACCAGTTTCTTCATTAATTACTTTCCATGTGGCTTTAATTTTATCACTACTATTTTTGATCTTAGAACTGATAAAATGCGATTTAGCCAATATGCACACAGTTTTGAAAATCTTTGAGTATGATTTTACATACTCTTTAAACTCTTCACTATTGTTGAACTGTCTTTCGTAGTACAACTTGTATAACATTTGCCTACTTTTATGTATTCCTACTGTAGCCCATTCGCCAAAGACCGGACTGTCAGTAACTGTAATCAACTTGGAACTAAATATTTTGTTAAACTCATTAAGGAAAGAATGAAAGAACGAACTGTATAAAGAATTGGGATCTAAGTTAGATTGTAAAAAAGGCAAGTTACTAATTAAATCATTTCGCATACGCTCCAAGCGATTTGCTGTTACCGGCACATAATTGATATTTTTTTTAGCCACAGGTTTTTTTATAATTTCAAAATTTATGAATTGACCAGAGTGATCAGAGTCTAATTTATTAATAATATTCTTGTACTTGGGAACTACATTACTATAAATATTATCTAAACAGGTAGATGCGGTAGCGCATATTCTAGTAGGCTCCATAAATAAGTGCAAAAGATTATATGATCTGAATAAATTTAGAATATTGAATGATATGGATGTTTTTTCAAGAATATTAACATTAAAATCTCCGCAAACTAACAGATTCTTATCATTGTTACTTAATTTGGATAAAGCAACATCCATAACGTCCGAAAAATTATTGTAGTCACCAGAAGGAGGTCTGTATACACAAACAACAATGAATCGCTCCAATTCCACACAAGCAAGCTCTATTACACATTCTACAGAGAGAGATACAATATCTTTCCGTTCTTTAAACTTAAGCTTTTTATTTATTAAAATTAAGGACCCTCCATGTATTGCATTCACTCTGCAGAACGAACTGCCGGCCCGGTGATTACTGAAACTAAACATGAGCTGGTGCGCCCTTAACCAGTGCTCTGTAATACACATAACACTGATATCCTCCGAATTCATGAATAATTCCAGCTCCAGCTGCTTGCCTGCTGTCATACAATATATATTTTGATGCACTAGGTTAATACAATATTTATTTGAGATAGGTTTTTTGTTTCGGCTCTGTTTTAAATAATAACAATCATTTGACATGTCAGAAAAATTGGTTAAATTAGTGCCAGAGGACTTCTCTGTTGTCCTATTATTTAATTTAAATGATTTGGAATTGATTCCAATGTAATTAAGTTATTACTATGAACGTCAACATTGTTGTGTTCCATGTCAATACAATTGTCAGTATACTGCTCAATAGAGGCAGAGTTAGTAGCCAAGTTCTTGGCTGATATATTTAAATAATATGATAGCGAGATTGCTACCTGTCGCTTAAAACTATGGGAAAGGTAATGCCTACCTTTTGTCAAATAATATCTTTTATTACTAACCAAAGTGTTAGTGTCAATAACATGAAATATTTCATTATATTTTGAGATGGTGTACATACACTCATTTAGCTTATATCTAAGGTTATTTTCTGCTTCTGGCAATGTGTTATAGTAGGGGAATGTAAACAAAATAATCTTTTTTAAGTTTAAACTTGCTAAATAATCACAATATTTAATAAGACTTTTTTTATTCACATTTCCCCTATTTTCTACAAAAATAATTAAATTTGTATAATCTTTAAGATTACATTGTAATATTTTATTCAGTATGTGATTAAAATCTGCTGAAGGTGAGCAGTTATTAAGGATAGAGTGTCCCTTGAAATGAGAGTTTAATATTGAGCCCATATTTTTTCCAATATCATCACTATACATGATAGTTTTTTGCACAGAGTTTAATGACTGCATCAATGAACAGTCATTCAGATCCTCATGCATTGAAATATAAGAAGAGATAGAGGGCCCACTCAACCGCTGTGAATGAATTGAGCGGGCAAAATTACTATTATAGTTATTTACCGATGAGTTTGAACTCTCTGTACTACTGTTTGATAGTTTTATAAGATCATTCACTGCACATGAGTACTCCCTAATCACCTCTTGAGATGTCTCATATTTTTTATTCATTAAATTTAAGGAATCTGTTAGATGTTGGATTTGCAATTTTAATTGTTTAGTGTCAGCTTCATACTGTAACCTACTACTTATTAACTTATTTGTACATATTTCTAAATCATCCAATAATGCAATATTTTCTTTACTTACCTTTGCACACAATGACACAGATTTTTTACTTTTTATTAATTTCTGTGTTTTTTTAATATACCTGTTAATTTTTATATATTTTTTAAGTTTGTTTCTGCTACAATGCAACAAATTTCTTGAAAGTTTGGAATTGATTGTTGTCTCATCCTTTGTGAGGTCTATAGTAACAATTGGGTTAATTTTTGTAGCAGAAACCAACTGCGGGGCAATCTCCACTAACTCATGAAATAAACTTTCATTTTGCTGAACGGTGACATTTTGAGCAGCCTCTTCCAGATCGGAGATGTGTAGATGGGCTTCACGAAGCTCCTGCTCCAGTGTAGAAGACTTTTTGAGGGCTTGCTCATACTCTTCGCTGCACTGGTCAAACTTATCTACTATATTCTGGAGATGGTCCCGCTCCTCGACAACACAATTGTATTTTGAGTATAAAGCTGACATTTCTGTTTTTAGTTTGCTATTGTTATTAATTAATTGTAAGAGTTCTCTTTCGTTATCTTCCCTTTCACTTGTGAGTTGCGCACACAAGTCCTTTGAAATCTTTAATTCATGCAAAACCAGTTGAAGTTTGGATTCCTCCTGGCGAGCCAAAGCCTTACGGGTAGTCATTCTGTACTTTAATTATAAAATTATACCAAAAAAAGAATTGTTTCAAGGAGTTGCCTCACAACTTTTACAAGTTTCGGGTAGTTTTTAGGTTACCGGTAAATTGTATTATTAAGTAAAATAACACAACTTACACAGTCGATATACGAGCAACAATGCAATATATCAGTTATAAACCGAGAAAGTTAGTTAATTTAGTATTTAATTGGTGAAAACTAGCAAATAAATCACAAACTATGAACACGAAAACTACCTGTCACTCTCAAGTTTTGAACTCTTACAAATCACACCAAATCCAGTTTAAAACTTAAAACCTATTAATATCACTTATCATTTATCACGAATATAATCTTTTACATAGGAAATGAGCTTTAGTTATCTTATTTACAAGTAAAAATTTAATAAAATTTACGGGACTTAAAAAATCAGCTGTTTTTTTTTTTTATATGTCCATATATCTACTACATATGTCTATATATACTAAACTTTGGTATCGTCGTTGGTTAGTTTGGTTAGTTTAGATGTGTTTGGGGTCAACTAATGCTGGTCTAACAATATCAAACTATAAATTAATATTGACATTTTTTCTAGTGTAGGTACTTAATGTATTTTTAATGGATACCACACTTTTATTCATGTACCATACAAAAACTTAATGTATGCACCTAAGTATGGTTTTATTAGTTATACGACTATCCGAAAATACCTATTAGTATAACGGATATCGATAGAATTTCATAACAGCATGCCAGACAAACCGAATTTTTTGATAGGGAAGGAGGAGTCAAGTGAAATTAAATTGTTTGAATATTTAACTTACCTGGAGGGCTATTATGTAACTTTTATTTCTATAATTTTTCGGTTGCAATAAAAAAAATAGTGGCTATGCGATTATAATAAATATTTTTTAACAACTACAATATCTAGCAATCAACCAAAATAAACATACTTCGAAAGTTGAAGCTGCCTAAACATGGTTAATTAATCACAATCGCTAGTTTTCTGATTGAAACTGAAATATGATAGCAACAAAAGTTACACAATTGCCCTGCTGTTATTACACTGAAATCAATACAAATAAAATGAATTTTCTTTGGTCACGACATCACGTGTGAAAGGCTGGGCCAATTTCGCTAATTCTATTTTCGTGGTTTGTTATTGAAAGGAGAAGGTTCTTATGAAGGAAGTTTAGAATTCCTGCGAGAATTCCAAAACTCACGCGGGTGTGACCGCGGGGCACAGCTAGTGTACGTATAGTAGTTATATTCTGACAAAAATAATTTTGGGGTTAGGGTTGGGGTTGTAGGTCGTTTGCGTAATTGAGGCATAACAACATGTTTTAGCATTACAAAGGCTATTTATTGGGTAGGACAAATATTCAATTCACATTACATTTACGCTGAACAATTAGTACCGCAATATTGAACTGGCATTGCATTGTCGCCTTTACGTACATTACTATAGGGCGACCCATTAATTGGACACAAAAACCCAAGGATTTGTGTCCAATTAATGGAGATGGTACGCTTGTACTCGATTAGTGGTGAAAGTTTATCTAGAGTTCTAACTGTAAAGAATGGTTATCTTTCAATGATCAGTATATTTATGTTTGTTCAAATATACGTGACTGGCTATTATGATTCTACTGAGACATATTATGGACTTGAAATAGTGTGTTTATACCACACACTGAAAACTTTGGTAACCGACTTTAGGCACTTTATTAGGTTGATTTCAGCAGCGCCGGTTATACCATCAACAACTTTGCGTAACATAACGTAAGGCAAACCCACAAGATTACCCCATAAAAGAAAAAATAAAACGGGTGATCCAGTTTTGAATGTCAAAGTAAAAAATGTTAAGGTAATCACTTATCACTTAAATATAGTTAAATTGGATAAACAACTTACGGCAATTATGAAAAAGTGCAATATTTGAATATCAAATCTATACAATATATAAAATGCTTTGTCCTGAATGACTGACTGACGGATCAACGCACAGCCTAAACCGCTGATCGTATAGACCTGAAACTTGGAGGGCTTGTTTTTTGTATGACATAGGCATCCGATAAGGTAGGATTTTTGAAAATTCCACCCCTAAGGGGTAAAAAGGAGGGCAAAGTTTGTATGGAACAATTACGCGGGAACTCCGAAATTATCGCCGGTGAAGGTGATACCGCGCGGGACAGCTAGTATAATCTAGAACAGAAATAATTCTTAAAAAATTGGTACATTAGGTAGAGCTTATCTAAACTAAAATGACATGCCACACTGCTCAATAAGCAGTTTTAGATGTGCGATATCATGTATTGATAATATCTCTTTAATAGTGTAAGTGCAGCGGCGACACTATGCGGCAACTAAGGACGAATGGCAGGACCAGATCGATCGTATCGATATTTTAACGGTTATGCGTGTGCGTATGCCCGATGGAGGGGCGCGTTATTTTAGCTTAGATCATTTCAGCTGTTGCCGAGCAACATAAACTACCTAATTGTCTACAAAATATCCCACGTAAAAGCGCCTCAAAGATCTGATGGAAAACCTGAAAACGAATTGCATTCAGTAAAATTTGCATTCGCGATAGTTTATTAAATTTAGATTCTAACGAGTTCACCGCACACGTAACTGGAGCATGTTTCGTGCAATGAATAGTCTGTCTGTCGGTTAGTGTGTGGGGATGAATAGCATGCGTAACTCAAATAAATCCCTGATCACTGCCCTGCCTTTATTCATCTCGTGGTGGAACATACTATTCATCGCTAGTAAAAACGTTAAGTACGGCCATATAATGAATGATATGGCATTCATATAGTCTATTTTCCATAACTGCTTTTGAATAAAATAAAATAAAATGAAAAATATAAATAACATAAATGGTTTAGGTGTTTTATTCCAAGAGATTTGTATTTATATAGGTCTTCTGTTTTTTGTAAATTAAGAGAATATTTTTATTATTAGGTAGTATATTTTTGACTACTCGGGTCTTTTGTCACCCTTTACTCTTACATACACAATAGATATATTATTTGCACGCATTTCAAATTAAACGTGAAGTAAGTGCGTGTTTAGGAGATAGTGATGATTCAGCTCTATACCAACTGCATTATATTACATTAAATAATATATATATACACATCATACACACATACATCACATTAAATATTAAATTAATAGTTTCGCATCAAGGTTTAGTTATAAAGCTCTCAAAGAACACAACGTCGTCGAAGACGCTCGCTTCTTCGTCGTCAACATCGTATACTTGTCGGTTCAGCCTGTACACCGCATTGTCGTCGTAGTCACAGGCGATCCTTCCGACCTCGTTATCTTCGTCGAACTCTTTGAGGGCCTCGGCCACGTCGTACTTGTTGGGCTGGTAGGGCACCCTCGAGAACACCATCACGTAGCCAGTGTTGCAATCCCTCATGAGGAGCATGTTTTTGTACACCAGCCATTGGTCGGGCGTCTCCGGGATCAATTGTGGCTTCCTTTCTGTAATTATTTTCAAAATATTTGAACTTTATCACACAGTTGCAACTGGTACTAAACTAAGCAGAGCTTGCACTTTGTATACCAAGCAACTGTTTTGTTACCTAGCTAGGTGTTCCCCACGGTTTTACCCGCATTTCGGAGGCCCCGCGGGAATTCCGGGATAAAAAGTTCTCTATGTCCATTCTCGACAACGTTTATGCAATTTTCATGATGATCAGTTGAGCCGCTAAGTCGTGAAAGCGTAACAATCAACAAGCAAACTTGCCGTTCGCATTTTAGTTTCGTTATTTGTTAGATCAAACGGTGTTAGATACTTCTATATTTACAACATAATTATAATTGTACTAGCTGTCCCGCGCGGTTTCACCCGCGATAATTTCGAAGTTCCGCGGAATTGTTCCTTACAAACTTTGCAACGCCTTTTCATCCCCTTCCATCCCCAAAAATCCTTTCTGATCGGATGCCTTCTTCATACAAAGAACACAGCCTCCAAGTTTCAGGTCTCTACAATCAGCAGTTTAGGCTGTGCGTTGATCCATCAGTCATTCAGGACAAAGCATTTTATATGTATAGATTAGAAAAGTTGGTAGAAACGAATAGTCCTTAAAATTATACCGTTTTCAATGATGATGATGTTATCCAATATCCCATTGTCGTTAGTTTCTTGCAGAAAGTGTTTCCTCATCAGTTTGCTTGATTCTATCTCGATATCGCACAAGTCCCAGTTGATGGTGCCATTAAAAGTTCCGTAACAGTTCGCATATTTTGCCTTTTCCTGAAACAAAAACTTTTTATCTCACGCAAAGTAAATAAAACTTTTCCAAGGTTGTAGTCCTTTTCAAAATTGTTTTTTGAGATAGTATAAAATTAGAATGATCTTTTATTTTAAAGCAAGCATTTGCTTATTTCCTCACTAGCTATGCCCCGCGGTTTCACCCGCGGTAATTTCAGAGTTCCCGCTAGAATTCCGGAATAAAAAGGATTCCTATGTCCTTCTCATACTCCTGACAACGTGCATGCCATATTTCATACAAATCCGTTCAGCCGTTTTTGCGTGATTGAGTAACAAACATCCAAACATCCTCACTTTCACATTTATAATATTAGTAGGATTTCCATGATGAACATTATGTTTTTATTATATTTAGTTTTATAAAAGCACAAGGACTAAGAGTTATACTAGTAGGTTCTGATTTTTTTCCTAAAAAAATCGATAAGTTCATTTACTAATCGATTAATACAAGAAACTGAAACAGGGTCTGAACGAGATTTGTTATTCTACTTTTTTGTAATGACACCATTTTAATTTTTAGTTTCTTATTAATATTTGAAATTGCAGTTCATCACCACAATCATGATTTTATCAACCGAGAGTCGTCCAGTCGACGACCAGTCTTGCACTACTCTCAACCAGTTGTTGGCTTCCACGATATTCACACCTAGTTTGCAAAGTAGGTGCACGACGGTAACTCGACGGTTTCTATTTCTATCTCAATGGCTATCAGTTCTATTCTACAATTATGAGCAAAGTAATTACTGGTAGAGTGATTTTCTTTATGTGCATTTTGAAACATCCCACTTTCTTGGGCATATCGTAGTACACAGTCTGCCACACATCTGCCATTTGACTTATATTTAGCATGGATACATTTTTGTAGTTTTTACACACGCTATTAATTTTCTTCGTTTCACTTATTTTGTTTGTTTTGTTTCTTTTGGCCTGCTTAACATTAAATTTAACTTGAATATCATCTGGAGAATCCATTATTTCCACAGCCTGTCCCATATTATCTGATTTATCTTCATCTTTCCCTATTTCATACGTATCGTTATTAATTTTCTTTATTCTCTCTGTATTTTCTTTTGTGATACCAAATTTTTCGTTATCATCATACCAGTAGTCTGACGCGTTATTTAAAGGTCGTATTTTATCAGAGCAATCTTTGTTATTTTTGGTTTGATTTGCATTTTCTTTTTTATTTGGGTCACTACTGTTATATATTTGATCACTTTTTACACCGTTATAAATGAATACTTCGTCGGTTTTATTTGCAGGATACAAGTAAGTACTGAGAAATTTTTCTAAATGTCTGTTGTTCACATAATTTTTGTCGCGCGTTATAACTTTGAAATAATTATCACTTTTTTTTTGTAAGCACGAACAATAATTGCTGAACACCAGTAGAAACAGGATATTAATTTTAATTTTACAACTTGACATAATATTATTTGGCTTCTTAAGATTTGAACCAACTATCTACTATGACTATTAGTCAATAATTAATGATCTGAGTCGTGCGTAGTTTATTATTTGGTCTAGGGATTTCAATGTCGTTCTTAAGACAATTATCTGATCTCCATTCATTTTAATGTAACCTAGCAGTATGGATGTTTTGACAAACATAGATCATTCATCATTGTCACGCCTAATATTACGTGTTCCACTCACGTTTTATTTGATAATAGTTCTGTAGTTTTGAATGTGCGATTGTGTAAATCAGCGTATACCTATTCTCATGTTGTAAACTGAAGGAACCAAAGTACTTAATTATAAAATTCAATTTTTAATCGATCTTTAAACACAAAATTTGACAATATTTGGCGTTACTCGTAGGTATATAGGTATGTATAAAGGAAGATGGAAATAGGTAATATCATTAGTTGGATTGTTTGAATAACCTGGAAAGTTGTCGGTATAGTAGTTATTCACAAAGCGATAGGTACTGATGCTAATCTGTTATAATACTGATGGTATTCTTCAAGAAAACCCCTTCAACATGTAAAGCCAGGAGCACAATAAACTCGTAAGCCAACCGCTATCGAAAACCTTTGAACGATACGAGTTTGCAAGTTGAACGAACGAACTAGTAAGTTGTGCGAGTGGAAGTGAAGACTTCAACAAGTTCTGTACAAGTTAGATCTCGTACTTCAACTTCTTACCCAAGAAGCTGATGTACGATAGATTGTGTGTGGTTAATTGATAATTTTATGCTACTAATTTCAAAAATATATATATTATGTCCGTTTCTGTAAATCTAACAACGTGCATGCAAAATTTCATGATTTGAGTAGTTGAGGTGTAAAAGCGTAACCAACTCACATTCGAATTTATACGTATGAAGGTACGTACCTATAATTTTCGGAGGATGTCTCGTGTAAGGAGCTTGCGCTATTTCGAACTATACCAAAACAAAAGCCACAATCGATAATACTACATTATGCACATTTCGTATCGCGCTATAATTATTGTAACAAACACGTATCAACTTTTATTTTGAAGAACTTCTTGATAAGTTGGTGATCGATCGATTGAACTTGAACTCGTCGCGCTAATTTTTAACACAGTTAATAATATTTTTTGACACTCGTTTACAATGTTCTCAACGATTCCTGAGGTAATTCCGGGATAAAAAGTACCCTATCTCCTTTTCTGTACCCCTGACAACGTGTATGCAAAATTTCATGACGATCGGTCGAGCTGTTAAGGCGTGAAAGCGTGATAAACAGGATACTTACGGCCGCACTGGCATTGATTGGCATTTTGCTAATTAAGTTCAACTTAGATAAATGCCAAATAACATTAATTTAATGAACATCTCTGATTGCGACAGTTTTATGTTAAAAAATTCTACTTAAAATTAAGTAACCATTAAATCGACTCTGAGTGCGGTGGTTAGTCAATTTCGGTAAAGTGACTTTAACAAAAAATTAATGAGTCGTAACGAAACGATGAAAGTACCCAGTATTTATTATTTGGTGTAATTTACTTTTATCTTGATTATTTGCTGTTTCTGGTATAAATGTTTTTTTATCCTTTTGTTTGTTTTCTGCAGTTTCATATAGTAAAAAGTACTGTGGACACGACAGCTAGTCATAAACAGAGTTCCTATGCTATGCCGTATATAAAGTCTTTGCTTACTACCAACGTACCTAGCTGTTTAAATATTTTTGGTATGAATAAAAATAAAACTCTGGCAACCTTCTAGCTTGGTCCAGCTTTTGTTGTACAATGAGAAAGAAAAATAATAACACGTATACGAGATTTACGCTTCTCTTGAGTGGCACTACAAAGGAGCAATTATGCAAAGTGCGTTCCAGCCTCAAAGCTGCCAACGCACAAACATTAAATATTCATAAATCCACATCAATTGCTTAAGGTTATCATTATTGTTTAATGGGGGATCATGTACAACAAACGTTTTATTTTTTTAAAGAAAACCCAAAAATAACCTACGTCACGCGATGTTGGATGTAGAGTAACGACAATTCAGATGTGATAAAGGGAGGTAGAAATATTTTAGTACTAACTATTCCACGTAGTTCCACCCGCGTTAATTTCGGAGTTCCCGTGGGAATTCCGGGACAAAAGTACCCTTTGTTCTTCTCTGTACTTCTGACAACGTGTATGCAAAAATTCATGATGATCGGTTGAGCCGTTAAGGCGTGAAACCGCAACAGAGAGACAGACAATCAGAGTTACTTTCGCATTTATAATATTAGGAGGGATAAGTAACCTGATGCAAAATCCCTATAGAGTAGATAGTATTTTGTATCTTACTTACCTGCTTTCTTTTTCGCTTTGGTGTTTTTACATACATAAAGAGTGATCAGGGAATGCTATCTACCGTTTATGCTTTTTTAAGGGGGAGTTTATGATAGGAACCGGGGGAAGTTTTAAAAAGCTTCTTGTCTCCTTGGCTTATTAAGATCCGAATTGCAGTACTCCAGTTTCCGTACATCCAAAATCAATTTCCCCAATCGTAGTATAGAGTGCACATTTCAAGAGTTATGTCGGAATTACCTTCATCTTCCCCGCAATAAAATTGATGACCACTATTAATAGAGTAAAATCAAAATTAGCACAGATTTGAGACTAAAAAAATGGTTTTTTATTTAAAGTTATTATTATATTTTCGCCTCTGGACGTATAGTATCATCTATAAAAAATATTTATTTACATATTGGCACACCAAAAGCACACCAAAAGCATAGAACGACGAGTGAAAACCGTACTGAAAACACGTGTGTCACGTTTGTCTTTGTTATTTCAGTCACTTTTCAGCATCGATTTTGGACCCTTAGCAGGGTTTTAACTTGGGGAACAATCTAACATTGTCATTGGCGTCTCGCCATAATTGAAGAAGTAGATAAAGAGATTTTTATTATTAAGAAACATTGTCATTAGCAAATTATAATTATAGACGCCATTATTAAAGAAGAAGAAGATACAGTATTTAGTTATAAAAATTACACTATTTATTTATACATATTTTATTTAGTTGATTTCATGCTTTTAATTTTTTACTTTTACTTTCTAAGGCTATACTTACCTACTGCTCTCAAAGGATTACTGGTATATTGTGGTCTCCAGTGGAAGCAGTATAAATGCACTCGGCAAGAGAAAATAGGATTTATATCGTCTGAAAATGTCTGTATATAATGTTGGCTGAGAATATTTCGTGAGCAAGTATATTGTGAGAAACCTCAGAGCTCATTAAGATGTACGTACAGACAGGAAAAAAAAAACTAGAGAATGATTAATTTGTCTAGAGAAGAGTACCATTGGCAAGAAGAGGAAATAAACAAGATTGTAAAAACGACTGGCTATATAAATAAATTTTCTAGAAAGTAAAACTTTTGTTGAAAAGTTTGTAAAATATTGTATGTTGATGTGTAATAGTAATTATTGCCTTAGTGTTATCAACAAAATAATTAAATGAGTGGTTGTATTAGTAGAGCAGTTCTGCGTTGTCGATTACTTACATCACTACATAGTATAAAACAAATAAAACAAAGTGGCTTCCCGCTGTCTGTCTATCCCTATCTATGCTTAGATCTTTTCAGGCGGTTTTCAACAATAGATAGAGTGATTTATGAGGAAGGTTTATATCCCTATTTTACCCTCGGATTCCCGCGTAAACTCCGAAATTACCACAAGACCACGGGGGACAGCTTGTTCTAAATTATGTAATAAATGTGAATGTGAGTTTGTTTGTTTATTTGTTTGTAACGCTTTCACGCTGTAACTACTCAAGCGAAAATCATGAAATTTTGCATACACGTTGACAATGGTAAAAAAAGACATAAGGTACTTTTTATCCCAAATTTATTTTATTACTTATTTATTTACTTTTTAACACGTGTGAAACCGCGAGCGGAACCGTGCGGAAAAGCTGGTATTTTTAAATATAAGAATTAGCTGTTCCCGGCGGTTTCACCCATGACCTACATTAATTTCGAACGCAGGAAACCTTTGAGGACGCAGGCAGAACAACCCGCCAAAATTTCATCACAATCGGACCAATGGTTTCGAAACGCATAGAGGACAGACGTACAAACATTCATTTATATTTATAAAGAAGATGAAGATATTAAGGATTGTTTTTTCTCTTTCGTTTAGAATCACTGTTGCTGTTGGTACTGACCTGAAGTTAAAGGGTTACGCGGAAAATGAGGCTGCAATTATATTTAATCACCAGTTTTTGTGGCGTCAGCTGGTGTGCGCCGCAAGCCCACGTCGACCCTGAGCGTGGTGGAAATGCTGTACGTCAATAACGCGTAACATTTTAAATTCTTGAAAACAAAAACACGTCAACGTCAACCAAGTCTACAGCTGGTGAATAAGAAATATTTGACACGTATTTTTTTTTACTTATCATAAAATAACGGCGTCAAAAATTGAAATTTCGCGTGACGTCACTATTCGGTGCAGTTTGTATGGACCCTTATAGCGGTTAATGACGTCACGAGCCCCCACCCTAAACTTTAATGCGCTTATTTATATATATTTTCATTAATTTGAAAAAGCAAATAACACACATGTCCATTATTTTTTTATTTTCTAACTGACGGACTAATTAGAATTTTGATATACATATTTTGTAGTTTTTCTACCCTAGCGGCTTTTAACGTTGGCAACTCTTCAAGGTGCTGATCCTCGTCATGATACACGATGATGTTTACATCTTTGTAATATGATGTATGTATAGTTGTAAACGAGGCAGCTATTCAAACCCATTCAAGCTAATTAATCAAAAAAAATTTCAAAACACCACTTATGTCGCCCTTAATTTTAGTGAATAATTTTTTTACGTTAAAGTTTTTTTATGTTTTTTAAGATATTCAAGATGAGAATCGACTACTGAACAGGTTCCTTCAATACTTCCTTTGTTTAACCTTACATCATGTAAGTATAGTTAAATATGGATAGTCTACAATTTTTACTAAGTTAATTTAAGGCGAGTTATTGGTAAGGTATGTTGTAATTCACCACATGCATACGCAACCGGCTTCACTTCGTTGTTCGAGACGTTCCGTCTTTAGTTTTTATTTGGTCTGAGGATTGCAATCAAGACTCCAATAAAAATGTGAAGAAAAAGTGGAAGATAAAAAAATATAATACGAAAAACAAGATTTGATTTAGCAATTGTTACTTCAATTCGCTGCGCGAGCAAATTTTTAAGGACTCATTACAATCACAGCCTCGTTGTACCGAAAAAAAAAAAACCAACCTCCTGTTGTGTCAGTTCGAGAATATTAAAACTCATTTCGTAGCGAAAACACGCCGTAAAAGTTAACTGGGTTGCAATAAAATGCGCTCGAGCAATGAAATGTTATTGTTTTGGATTTAATTTCGAATACTGCGTTTAATATCTGAAAGAAATATTATCATCATAAGTACGAGAGGAATGCTCGCTGTTAAACGATATTAACAATAAACGCCGGGAACTCGTTTATGGGAACTAGTATCTATCTAGGTACCTATTCAGTACAGCGGATACCTTATCTACTAATATTATAAATGCGAAATTGAGTTTGTTTGTTACGCTTACGCAATCGACTTAACCGATCACCACGAAATTTTTCATACATGTTTACAGGGGTATCTACAGAGAAGGAAATAGGCTACTTTTTATCCCGGAAATCCTATGGGAACTCCGAAATTAACGCGGAAGAAACTGCATTAATTTGGCATTCTGCTTACACGTTGTCAAGGGTAGGTACAAAAAAATATAGAGTTGTAAGTACTTTTATCTCGGAATAACCGCGGGATCTCCGAAACTAACGCGGGTGAAACCGCGGGGAACAGCTAGTTGTACATAAGGTGTTCCAAAATTAACTGAAAATATTTTCAGGGTTGAAAATATACACCGTTATAAAAATGTTCATTAATTAAAAAGATAAAAAGAATTAAAAAAAAATCAAACAAAAAAATCAATAAAAAATAAAACAAACAACCTGTAAAGGCGCTCGCCGCTCAATCGTTTGTACACACACATCGCCATATCTTAAGGTCAATGACCTGAGTAGTATTAGATCAGCTGATGCATCTCTCGCTGTGTGCGTGGCGCGTGCTTTGTATAAGTATTCGTGAGCTTTGTGTGTAAATTGTAAATGTAAATTGTTAGATTTTGTAAAGTGATGTTTTTTCAATGACTTTATTTAGGTACCTATATAGGTAGGACTTTATTTAGGGTAGGTATACCTTATTTAGGTAGGTATATTCTGAAAAACTACTAAACTTAAGATATTGTATTTTTGTTTATTTTGTTTATTATAATGTACCTATACTTTAAATATGTGCAACTAATATTAGAGCATTTTATAACGAAGAAAGAAAACGCTGAAATAGTTTTAGAAATCCAACCTTTAGAGAGTGAAATGTACGGAAATTCAAAACAAATAAAGCACAGATGTTAAATTTGACAGTTTTTTTTTTAATTACACACCCACAACTACATAGTTGCGTACCTCAGCGAAATATCTCGAGGATTGAGATTTGAGTTTGAGTCGGTGTCAATTATTTAATTACCACGATTACCAAATCGAGTTACCAAACCGTTCCGATAGCGAACCGTTTTAAATCGAATAGTTCGAATTTGGGGCATCGATCCCGCATGCGACGCGACGCGCGACGTCACGGCTTCTCTGTGCGCATTGAATACCAATATTCACTATAAGCCGATTGAAATCTCATCGTTTACCACTATCGACAATAGGCGGGTACACAGATACTATATAAAATAGAATGCGCAAGTTTTCGCTCCAACTAGCTAGCTAGCTACAATAAAACCCTGCGGAGTCAATTGGCGCAATGGTCACCATGCCTGCCCGCTAATCAAGAGGTTCCGGGTTCGATTCCCGGTGGGCGTGGACTTTGTGTGATGAACACAGGGTTCCATTTTCCAGTCTGGGTGTGTATATATATATCTATAGTATAATATGTGTAGTATATACCACGATTGCTTGGTTTCCACGACACAAGCTTATAGCTTAGTGTGGGATCAAGTAGATCTGTGTGTTATGAAGTGGATTATTATTATATTATTATTATTATTAATTACGCGAAGTTAGTTCATTTTCAAAGTTCGGCAAAACATGTAGGTATAGTTGTAAGAAAACAAATTAATGCTTTAAACTATAAAAAAAAAAATTATTGCACACAATTGGAAAAAAATTGTGACATATTTAATTTCAAACTATTTTATTTTGTTTTAAATTAATCTTGTAGTGTGTAATGTATAGGTATAGCTACGTATATGCATTCCTTAGAACGTAAGTACATATTAATGTGAACACTCTAATAAATATCAATCATTCGTTACTGAGACACCGGACTACTCATTTCTACATCCCGACATGGCGACCCTGCCTCGCGCAGGTGTGCGTCCGCGCGCTGCGGGACGCTACATCAGCGGTATTTTATAATAACAGTGCGTGACAACTACTGCATCCGGACTGCATAAGTGATACAAGACAAGTGTGTTTAAAGAAAAATAAAATTAAATAAAGGAGTTTGACTGTACGACGAAAAAAACAAAAATACAGAAATATGGGAAAAACATACTCGAAACAAGAAGAAAAAGAAATCATTATTAACTCGGCTGGAAGCAACACGGCACAGGCATCCTCCGCCCCAATAGAACACATGTATACGAACAGCATTCTACTGACGGTGATTGTGATTATACTTGGTATAGTCATAGTAATTTTTGCAGTGAAAAATTATAAAAAGTGCCACAAAAGGTGGATAAGGAAGGAGATAAATGGAGAATTTGTGAGGAGGATACAAAGTCGGCTGTCACGGCGAGGCGGCGACCCGGACGAAAAAAAAACCCAGTTTGAAATATAAAAATAGTGCGACAGTGCGTAAAAAGTGCGTGAAAAGGCAAAAAGTGCAAGTGTGTATTTTAAGGTAATAATGACACTTTATTTTCGTGCATTTAGTTTTTAAAAATAGTTTAAGGTTCTCTTTATGGAATTAGAGATAGAATATATACTAAACGATTTAAAAAATATCTATGTAAGTCTGCGTAAGTTAGGTCCGAAACGTAGGCGCAAATATATTTCTAGCGTAAATAAGAAAATCGAAGAGGCAGATAGTTTATTTAACAAGTACGAGAATATTTTGATAGAATTAAAGAAAAAACCTAGTTCTTTAGAATTACAAGGTTATATTTTAGAATTAGTGTGTGACAATATAAATGATGTATATCGTAATATAATACAATTTAAGGAGCTAGAATTAGAGAAAATTGATTTTAATAAAACGTTAACGATGGATAAATTCGATTTAAAAACTGCTACTAACCTAATATCGGTAATGGATGGCAAAGAGGCCACCACAGAGAGAATTATTGAGAGCATTGAAATGTACGATATCTGTTTAAATGACGATATAAGTAGAAAGTTGTTGATTTCTTTTGTTATTAAAACACGTTTAAATAAAACCGCGAAACTGAAACTTAAGGCGAAGTATGACTCAATTAAAGAATTAATAAAGGATATGAAAAAGTTTCTATTAACAAGGAAATCGGCAAGTTCTTTGTTGTGTCAATTAAACAGCGTTTCTCAACACGATATGTCCATTACAGACTATGCTAATAAAATAGAGGAATTGTTCGTGGACCTTACGATTTCACAGGCAGATTCTAATGAAAACGCTTATGAAATTTTAAGGCCTATTAATGAAAAATTAGCCGTAAAAAGATTCTCAGATGGTCTACGAAACAGGAGGTTAAGCACAATAATAGCCGCGAGGGACTACAGCGAGCTAAAAGAGGCAGTACGTGCAGCAGAGGACGAGGAGTTGACGCAAACATCAAAAGGCGAGGCTGTACTGAGTATAAGAAGTACCAGAGGTAAGTTTCATAGATTTCATAATTTTCGCCCAAGGGCATACTATTCACGGTTCCGCGAAAACACGCCAAGGCAACCCGCTAGCTATAGAGGTAATAGAGGTTTCAACAATTTTAGTCGTGGAGCTCGAAGAGGAAATAGAGGCGGAAGATATTATGGTAACCGGAACTTCCGTGGTGCTCGAGTTAATGTTGCACAGGCTGAGGAAGAACCCCCAGCGCAACCTGTTTTAGAGAGTTCTCAAAGTGAGAGGGTAAACAACATGCAGTTTTTTCGAGCATAAAATTTTGACATATAATTTCGGCATAGATTACGTAAATTTCTACATAAACAACGTTAAATATTCATTTTTGTTAGATACAGGAGCTACATTATCGTTATTACATAGTAGTATTTTTCCAAGTAATATTCCGCTATGGAAAGATGAAACCGTTATCAAAGGTATATGCGGTCATGTTCGTACTCAGGGTTATTCTTATGTGACACTTACTTCTGAGAATGGCAATGCATTCCAATGTAAGTTTTATTCGTATGATAGCTTACCGAATAAGGCAGATGGAATTATCGGGCTAGACTTTCTAAGGAAGTACCAAGCTAATATCGACTTACCGACTAACAGCTTGACTTTGCATAACAATTATAAGCAGTGTATAATCCCAGTCATAACAAATAGAGATACGAACGCGTACCTAACGATACCACCCAGAAGCGAAAGTATTCATTACATTCAATCTAAATATTTTCATAACAATGACATAGTTGTCTCTTCACAACAACTGAGTGATAATATATTTTTAGCAAGCAGTATAGTGAAACCTAAAGATGGTAGAATTCCTTTACAAATATTAAACACGAGTGACGAATCGGTCAAGTTGCCTATTTTTGAGCCACAGTTACATCCTTTGGAGGACTTTGAGTTATGTAATTTTTCTAAAACCGAAGCTAATAGTAATAGAGCTAAGGAATTGTTACGTTTGTTAAAGTTAGATCATTTATCATCGGAGGAAAAGGATTCTATAGAATCGATTTGTTCTAAATATGCAGATGTTTTCTTTTTAAAAGGTGACAAACTCAATGTTACTAATATAATGCAGCAGTCTATTACTTTAAAACCTAACACGAATCCAGTTTACGTAAAACCGTACCGATTACCACATTCATTAAAGCCAGAAATTAAAAATCAAATTAATAATATGTTAGAACAGGATATTATAGAAGAAACGAAAAGTGAATGGTCTAGTCCTATACTTCTAGTACCGAAGAAAGCAGACGAAAATGGTTTAAAAAAGTGGCGTTTGGTCATTGATTTTAGAAAAATTAATGAAAACATACAGGATGACAAGTTTCCGCTTCCTAATATAACAGAAATTTTGGATTCACTTTCCGGTTCAGTTTATTTTACCCATCTAGATTTAAATCAAGGTTTTTATCAAGTTTTATTAAAACCTGAGGATAGGAAGATTACAGCCTTCACTACGGATTCTGGGCAATATCAATTAAAACGCCTACCAATGGGTTTGAAGATAAGTCCAAGTGCATTTTCTCGTGTTATGTCTGTAGCTTTATCTGGCCTAACCTTCGAAAAGTGCTTCGTATACTGTGATGACGTCATCGTATTTGGTAGAAATCTAGCATCACATAATAAAAATTTAATTGACGTTTTAGAGCGTTTTAGAACAGTTAATTTGAAGTTAAATCCGTCTAAGTGTGAATTTTTAAAGAAACAAATTCTGTATTTAGGTCATATAGTATCATCCGAGGGAATATTACCCGACCCCGAAAAAACGAAGGTATTACAGAATTACCCACAACCTACGAACGCAGACGATGTCAGGCGATTTGTTGCGTTTTGTAACTATTACAGAAAATTCATAAAGTCATTTTCAGAAATTACTGTTCCATTAAATAAGTTATGTCGAAAATACCAACCTTTTATATGGAGTACAGAATGCGAGGAAGCATTTCAGTTTTTAAAAAATGCATTAGCATCACCACCAGTACTACAGTATCCAAATTTCTCAGAAAACAACGAATTTATATTACAAACTGACGCATCTGGAATAGCAATAGGTTCAGTCCTTTGTAATAGCGACTTGCGTCCAATAGCTTATACCAGTCGACCATTAAACAAGTCAGAACTAAATTACCCTACAATAGAAAAAGAATTACTTGCAATAGTATGGAGCGTGAAATATTTCCGACCATATTTATACGGACGTCAATTTAAAATTTTAACTGACCATAAACCTTTAGTATATCTTTTTGGCATGAAAGATCCATCTAGTCGTCTTTTGAAATACAGATTAATTTTGGAGGAGTATAATTTCAAAGTTGCATATGTAAAAGGAAAAGATAACGTTTGTGCCGACGCGCTTTCTAGAATAATTATAACATCTAACGAATTAAAAGACATGAATGAAGAGATTGTAAACGTTATGACGAGGGCACAAAGTAGAAAATTAAATCAGCAAAGTGACAAACAGTCTCCTTGTATTGCTACGAACGATAGGCCTGATCAACCTAGAGTTTTGGACATACTAAGGAAACCAAGTGAATCTGTTGAACTTTGTTTTATAAAGGAAAATGATTTAAACATGTTAAGATTAAAGAACGAAGTGACCGAAGAGTCAGAGTGTTTTAGTTTTGTACCGAGTAGGTTAACGATATTCATAAACCTCGGTTATATGTCACATTTCACGCGAGACGTATTTGTGGTGAAACTGAGAGATTTTTGTGAAAAAATTAAAGTAGAGCAAGTTTGTATGATTAAAAATGAACAAAACGCGTTATTTGTTAAAGAATTAATAAATGAGATTAAAAGTTTAAAGGATTGGTCCGGACCCCAATTTTGTATATTGCGAGGAGTAAAGAGAGTAACCGATAACGACGAGATAAAATATATTTTGAACAGTTTCCATTTATTGCCTACTAGCGGGCATGCGGGAATACGCAAGATGGTAAACAATATAAAATGTTTGTATTACTGGCCAAGACTCGAGAAAGACGTCAAGGATTTCGTTAAAAAATGTAGTAAATGTCAAACTATGAAGCATTCTAGGAATATAAAGCAGCCGATGGTTGTAACGACAACAGCCACAACTGCTTTTCAGAGAATATTTTTAGATATCGTAGGACCTTTAGATAAGGACGACTTAGGTAACATGTATATTCTAACGGTACAATGCGACTTAAGTAAGTTCGTGGAAGCGTATCCACTGCAACGCAAAGATACGGTAAGTGTAGCTAAGTCTTTAGTTAATAATTTTATTTTAAGATATGGTCTGCCAGAAACAATCGTATCCGACCGTGGTACCGAGTTTACATCGTCAACAATAGCAGAAGTGTGCAAAATATTGGAGATTGATAAGGTAAATTCAACAGCTTACCATCATCAAACAATTGGTTCACTCGAAAATGCTCATAAAACTTTAGGCAATTTCTTACGTATTCAGTGTGACAAGTATCCGGAGACTTGGCGCAATTGGGTACCATTTTGGTGTTTTTTTTATAATAATAATGTCCATACTTCTACTAAATATACACCGTATGAACTTGTGTTCGGCAAACGATGTAGATTACCCAGTATCATAAATGAACCTGTAGAACCATTATATAATATAGATAGTTATCCTTTAGAGCTGAAAAGTAGATTAAAAATAGCACAAGCAGACGCTCATAAGAATTTAATTAAGTGCAAAAATGTAACAAAATTACTTTACGATAAAAATGTATATCCTATAGAATATAAGAATAGCGATTTAATTTTGGTAAAAAACAATTGTGCCTCAAAGTTAACTAAGTTGTATGATGGTCCATTTTTAGTATTAGAAGATTTGGGTGTAAACGTAAAAATTGTCAAGAATAATAACAAAACAGATGTTGTCCACAAAAATAGGACAAAGCCATATGTAACCACCTAGTGTAGAAATATGCTTACTGTTTAGAATTACTATTTAGGTATCTGCAACATTGTATTATGCTATGATGATACGATATTATGTTACGCTATAACTTGCTTTGTATAATCATATCTACTTATTGTTTTGTTTTGTGTATGTTAATCAATGTAATGTTTCAAAAAAAAATCTTATTGTATTCAAGATTTTCTTTTAAATTTTTCACCCCCGGAGGTGTAGTGTGTAATGTATAGGTATAGCTACGTATATGCATTCCTTAGAACGTAAGTACATATTAATGTGAACACTCTAATAAATATCAATCATTCGTTACTGAGACACCGGACTACTCATTTCTACATCCCGACAATCTAATATATTACATAAAAATCTCATGTCACAGTGTTTATTGCGAAACTCCTCAAAAACGGCTTAACCGATTTCTATGAAATGTTTGTGTATATTTGGCAGGTCTGAGACTATTTCTCATACCCCTAGATAATCCTCTCCAGAATTTTTTATTTTTTATTTTTGTACAAAATTTTACCTTGGAGTTACTGCGGGGATTCCGAAACTCATGCGGGTGAATCCGCGGGGCATAATTAATATTTTTAACTTACCTATTCGATTATCGTTTGTTTTAGGTGTACGTAATTTTTGTGTGTTGTGTCAAATAGTCTTTTCAATTTCAATTCAGTATACCATAGTGTAGGTACACAACAAAAAATAATCGTAAGATATTTCCGACCTGTTTAAGTATCTATACTTACAATAAACTAAATTATGAATTAAAAAATTCATTTGTTGTTATAGACAATTTGATACTCTTTCAATTTATTACCCCCTTCATTATTATATTAAATTAAACTTAATCTTGTATGGGTCACTGATATTGGACCTAATCATAGCACATATATACAAATAAACAACAATAGGAAACTACCCATATTTCTTGTACTGAAGATACAAGTGTTGCATTGGGATTCAGTGTTGTCAACTTAGCGTAACTTACTAGGTTTAGCGGAATCGGATTCACATGTAGAAAGTAGAGTAGGTAATATAAAACTTTGGATACCGAATTTTTGACGAATTTATTCAAAGGATATCCTTACTTAAATAGGTACAGATTCTTTTAGGATACGCAGTGAAAATTTTGTAATTTAAATTTAAAAGTGTAAGATAACCTACTGTAGCTTGTTTAGTAGTGAAAGAATTTTTCAAATAGTTTCAGTAGATCCAGAGACTACAAACATACAAACAAAAAACTGTTTCCGCATACTTGTAAACCAAGTAATATTATTATTATCAAAGCGAGTTTGTCTGTTTGTTACGCTTGTACATTTTCAAGGGTACAAAAAATGACATTAGGCACTTTTTATCCTGGAATTTCCGCGGCAACTACAAAATTAACGTGGGGGAAACCACAGGTAACAGTTAGTATTATTTCTATTTTTTGCTTTAGGTATTTTTTTTTCTGTTCAGCCTTTCACTGTTGGGATATTCTTTGAATAGCTAGTTGGCAATAACGTTTTTCCTACGCGTAATGGAAAGTAACATCGCTTATGTTTGGAGATATCTGAGCAAACGTATCGTGAATGTGTTAGAAGTATGTAAATATTTATTGAGGGCGGAAAACCGTAACGGTATTGGTATACAAAGCGTGATCCGACTGAGAAATTGTGGATAATGATATTTGACTGTGACCGAGTGTCTCCGTTTGTGTTTGGCTTACCCTTTGTTTGTGGTCGCGATAAAATCCGCGAACGAATGAAGCTAGACTCTAAAACACGAAATAATACTGTATAGGTACGACGAGACGTGATGAAAAATGAATGCCTTTGTGTGAACAGATAATATAATACTTATAGTGTGTTGCCAAAAGCAGACTTCCAGTTCCTTTCCAATATTCGTGTGGACACTGATATAATTTATAATAATAATATTATAAATTATATTAACAGAATTATTTACTACTAGCTGTTCCCCACGGTTTCACCCGCGTTAATTCCGGAGTTACCGCGGGAATTCCGGGATAAAAACTACCCTATATTCTTCTCTGTATCCCTGATAACGTGTATGCAAAATTTCATGATGATCAGTTGAGCCGTTAAGGCGTGACAGCGTAACAGACAGATAGACAGACATACAGACACAGTTACTTTCACATTTATAATATTACTGTAGGGAAGTAGGGATATGAGCAAATTTTTAATTTTTTTTTTATATAAATCCAATTATTATCTTTTTCTAAGACTACTACATATAAAGTGTTTTTATTTTAAAATTGGCAACACTCGAATGTGCCGTTTTATCTATCTAGTCCATGTCTCTTACCGAACATGGACAATCTCGATTTCAAATCTGGGCATTTCCGTAGCTACCTACTTGGATTAATGTTAAGGCGAAACCTACTAAATTTTATTACCTCTACACATGATCTGAAATAAAACAATACGTTCATGAAAAAATTATTCACTATACCTATCTGAAATTTAAATATTCGTCGCAATTTTTACAGAATAATTTAATAATTTTATGAATATTTTAGAGGTAAAAATGTCAGTGATACCCTGAAACGTTTTTAATTAAGAAAGATTTTTTTTTGTTTACAGGCCCTGATGGTCAGATACTACCCCAGGAATACAATTTTATCGCGTCTTCACTATCTTACACATATCCACACGTCGGGGTAAATGCGTGCGTAAATACTCTTTCTTCACTAATTTTCATTGTCAGTATACACGTTTGAAGAATGATATACATTCAGTAAGTTTAAACACTTGTAAAACTATATGTGTCAAATAACTCGACGTTTGACTTGAGTACTGCGTAGCTCACAAGGCTATACGTAGCAGCTAATGCTACACCGCGTAGCAAGTGCTACGAACGTTTTGAAGCTCTCAAGCGCTAGACGAAGATACTTGAGCACAATAACTTTCTACCTGGCGTTTACGGCACCCATTTTTGACACATATGTAAGAACTAAGAACTAATCTAGTGTGTCTAAAATAAATACATAGTTTTTTACTGGCCAGTGGCCACTAGATGGCGGTAAGCAGTTAGAAAGTAACGTAGATAACTATAAATGCGTAATAGAATATCGTATACTCGTATTATAGGATTTCAATATGGTAAATGTGACGACACATTTGGTATAATTTAGTTTTATTAAACTTCATTGAGGTAGTGTAATAAATTTAAGAGTAGGTAAATTTAATATCATGAAATATGTGTAAAATTCACCTTAATATACACTATCCTAATTAAGGGTTGTAGGCGACGTCAGCTCTTGGAAGCTATCCAATGTGTCTTGCTTAATAACCCGATGCGGCGAGGCGGGGTCTGCGCCAAGCGGAGGTGTCGCGTGCGAATTAGGTCTCCGACGCGGACTGATGCGGTCCCTTTTACGTCTTGAGACATGGCAAATGCTTTTACCTGAATTAACTCGCGTGCCCACTGCGGTTACAGCCACAGAAAATAATTGATAGAAGGAACATCAACTTAGTTTAGCATGAAAACAGGTGAAAACCAGTGTCGCCGGGTGATTTTCGCACACAAAACTTTCATTCATCACGCATCAAAACATTCACTAACGTAAAGAAATATATTAAATGCTTTTTGGTTATGTTTTTAATTAGTCACTGTTTTCAAAATTCACAGTTTTGGAAATATTGTCAAAAAAATACCTACTTGGGATACTAGCAAGAGAAGTTTTGGGCAAGTTGGAGAATTTGCTCTATAACTTACACCGTAGCGCACCGGACATATTGTCATCTCTAGTTAATTTATTTTCTCTGCGGTTACAGAACTGACCGCGCGCGAACGAGCCTTAAGAGATATTAATGGGTATTTTGTGTCAAGGTCACTTAAGCTAATGTGCACGGCGAAAGTTCACACGTCTACCTCAGTGTCTCCGAGGTGACTTCGGACTTACACCTACCACTGGTAAGGTGTAAGTCCTATTTTGAGTTGCTCGCGCGATTTGGCGCCCCTTTTCTGACTAACCCTGTGATTACCTGAGTATATCAATCTACATTTTAAGTTTTGACGATCCGACTGACGCAGTAGGTCACTATTCCTTCCCGCTAATCAAGAAGTTCCGAGTTCTATTTCCCGGTGGGGGTGGACTTTGTTGCATTGAAATAAGATTGCGAACATCGTTACATTGGAAGTTCAGAATTATTCAGGCAACCTTAATGGTTAACGATCTAGAAAACGCTCGAGGAAATCACCTACTTACGGGGATTACTCGAGTAGGTACTTTTATTAAAATTACCGAAACAGTGGATTTCGTTCTCGAACGAGATTGGATGCATTCTCAAAGAAAGATATCGATCGGACATTGACAAAAAACTACGGAAAAAACGTGACATGAACTACCTAACGTAGGTACTTGTATGTAAGAGGGAGTCTGTTGCGCAGTTTCTCTCCAGCCATAGTCATTGAGCAAGTAATCACTAAGGCTATAAAACTAGGAAGCTGTGAAGGGCGGGCGTTTTACGGGTGCTGCCATAATTATTGTTGTAATTTTATTGTGAAGCCAAAAAGAACCACAGATAATGGAGAAGTTGGAATGAAAAAAGAATAATAATGAACGAGTATAGTTTTGTCCAAATACTTAACAGTAATTATGTATATATGTATCGTAGGCTGTACATACTGCATTGATATTGATATCATTTGACTCAGTTGGGCACAGTTTGAACTTAACCTAAAAGGTTCATAAGGGTATCGCAGGTATCGTATAACCTATATAAAAAACAGACAAACTAACCACCTACTCCTTTTGCGAGTCGGTAAATTATTTAATTATTGTTAAGTGAAATTTAAACAATTTGTAATCACTTTAATATAATTGTTTGTAAATAAATAGTAGAATATCTGTATGTTATCTGTTGAATTAATATATACTGATATTAATAATATTAAAATACATGTTGTCTGCCGAATTGTTTGAAGAAAAATTACTTTTATTATTTGTTACTCTTTAATTTTATTATATTAAACACTAGCTATCCCTCGTGGTTTCACCCGCGGTATTTTCGAAGTTCCCGCAGGAATTTCAAAATAAACCATAGATAGACGTAAACCTTCCTCATGAATCACTCTATCTATTGGTCAAACCGCATGAAATTCGTTCTGTAGTTTTTGAGTTTATCGCGAACAAACAACGCAAGCGACTTCATTTTATACTATGTATATAAAGATTACTTACAAAGGCTGTTAAGGTATACATTAAATTACATTAGAAAAACGTTTTACCAGTTATAATTGCGTCATTTGTAAATTTAATAACTTTCTATGCTAGTTAGGAAAGCATGATTACTATCAGGTGGTTTTACCGAAACAGAGTCCATCTCTTTTCAGCTTTGAATTGCAAATTTTATTATTCTAATGAAAACGAGTACTTAAGGGATTTGAAACAAGAAACAATTTGCTTCTACGAAATTGAATTTCGCTACTAAATTATTAATAACCACACAAAATATACCGTAGGTAAAATGAACGAAGTGAAAAAGAAAGTTATTTCACACTAAACGAAGATAATTTGAAAGTGCTTCTTCTGGCCTTTTTATATGTTCACTAGCTGTTCCCCGCGGTTTCACCCGCGTTAGCTTCGGAGATCCCGCGGTTATTCGGGTTCGGTTATTCGGTACCTACCCTTGACAATGTGTACGTAGGTATACAAAATTTAATAATGTAGTTTCTTCCGCTTTAATTTCGGAGTTCCCGTGAGAATTTCGGGATGAAAAGTAGCCTATGTCCTTCTCTGTACCCCTGACAACGTGTATGCAAAATTTCATGGTGATCGGCTGAGTCATTCAGCCGTGAAAGCGTAACAAACAAACAAACAAACTCACTTTCGAATTCATAATATTAGTAAGGATTTTGTCTTTTTCACTTTACTTTAGTTTTGGTAGTTTCTTTAATCTGTCGTGTCACGAAACATAGTTCTAGAGCGAACGCTGTGTAGTTTTAATAGTTACGCTTAGCACTTTCTAACACGATTTCACACCGAGTGAGTTTGAATATTCATTCGTTGCACGCTTCCGTGAACTGAGCTCGAACGATAATAACGATTGGGCGCAATGACGGCTTAGAAATAGGCTTTGATCAATTTTGTTCTCAACGAAGGAAGAGGGTTTAAGTTGAGACGGTCAGACAAAAAGCCATTATTAGGGGGTTCTTGAGGCGGGCCTATATAGAGGATATCCTCAAAAAAGCGCCCCCTAAGTCCCCAACTCACTAAGAGTACTTAACACTACTGTGGTAGGTATCCTTAAAGCTTACGCTGTATTGCTAGCTGGTGACCATCGAACCTAAAACTAAAAAATATCTAGTGACACGACACTAGCTTTTTATTATATACTAACTCAGCCCCGTAGTTTCACCCGCGGTAATTTGGAGTTCCCGCGGGAATCCCGGGATAAAAAGTACCCTATGTCCTTCTCTGTACCCCTGACAACGTGCATGCCAAATTTCATCCAAATCCGTTCAGCCATTTTTGCGTGATTGAGTAACAAACATCCAAACATCCACACTTTCACATTTACAATATTAGTAGGATGAAGATGTCCTGATATTCTGATTTATATTTACTTAGATAAGAAGTAGATTATATTATGTAAATTACGCGGGACTTGAACGCGATGTTACAATATACGTTGATATATATATGTTGATGTTTACGTAATATAATGTGCACAAAACGCGAAAATCTAAAAACTTTAAGAAGTAGATTATACAGTTTTCACATTTACTACAATATTTATGAAAAGAAAACTTTTGTCTATTGGTTTAGCCGAGAAGTAATCACCTACAGTTGTATTAATGGTCATCTGAAGACAAATTTTGCATTATTCTCGCGCGGTTTCACCCCCGTAAATTTCGGGATTCCCTTCGGGAACTATTTGTAATTGTGTTTAAACTTTATCCTAAGTTGTAATCTAGAACATTTGTGTGCAAAATCTGCTCATCAGTTTATACCTAATCGAGTCATAAACATCCAGACATTAGAATATCTATGATTTATTTATCGAAAGCAAAAGGAACATGGCGTACTTCTTAAAACAAGTCAGTCCAAACGAAACTACACAAACTTCAAGATTTATAATATTAATGGTATAATAGTACAGAAACTTAGGATTAGTAGTACTAGGTAATTTTCACACGCGTGTGTTACAGAACAACTAAAAGTCAAGTTAATTTAAATTAGTGAACTAAAACTAAAACAAAGTTTAAACTATCTCACTAACATTGTTTAAGCCCCGTCTTCAAAGCTGGAGTGGAATCGGACGAAACAAGATAGACATGATTAAGTGAATGGAAGGCGCTTGGAAGCAAATAATTTTATATACAAATTGAGTAGAATCACGAATTTCATCTTTATTTTACAGATGTAAATAATGTTAATGAACTTTGCAGTCCAATAGCAAAAATAAGACTAGGATATTTTGAAGCGATGAGAGCGAAGAGGAGAAAATTATCTATATTTGTTAACCTTCATCATTGTATAAATTATGTAAATTTGAAAAGATTCAAATGAAGTGATTCCTGTGATACTTACTAATCCCTACTAATATTATGAATGCAAAAAACTCTGTCTGTCGGTCTGTCTGTTACGCTTTTACGCATTAACGGCTCAACCGATCATCATGAAATTTTGTACACACGTTGTCAGAGGTACAAAGAGAAGGATAAAAGGTACTTTTGTCCCGGAATTCCCGCAGGAACTTCGAAATTTCCGCCGGTAAAACCGCGGGGAACAGCTAGTAAACATTAAATACATAATTATAATAAATATTTCACGGATTTTTTGTCAATTTTACGACAAAGCGTTTTTTTTCATACGGGCTTCGGTACATGTAGGTATAACGTATTTTTGTTAGAGAAAATGTTCCAAAACACCTATTTAACGTGTTTTTGGATTACACATCATCTTCTTCTGTAAAGGTGAATTGATTACAAGTAGCCGACATTTCGTTGCAACTAAACTCAGCGTGATGTAATTAAATTGACTTGCAAATGTCTCGTTTGGCTTCCAAAGCTGTAGTAACAACATTAGGACAATCGTTTGTACTACCTAATGGTAAGTGCATGAACAATCACCATGAAATCAACTGATCACCAAGAAATTTTACATTCACGTTTCCAGTGGTACAGAGAAGGAAATAGAGTACTTTTTATCCCAGAATTCCCACGAGAACTCCGAAATTAACGCGAGTGAAACCATGGAGAAAGGTATAGTTATTTAATAAACTAACCTAACTATGTTATAATATTTAATTATGTATATGTCAATGTATGTGCTGCATGGGTATAGGTAGTTGGTATGTAATGATTTTATATATTTGAGTATTGTCATGTATTGTGTAGTTGATGTATTTGTATAGTACATAGTATATATTTATTATGGTTTATGATATGTATAGTATAATGTTGGAGATGCTTTACCCAACCACCCGTGTCTATGTATTTTTGTTTGTCCTTTCGCATAATTGGTTGTCTGGAAGAGATCGCGATAAGACCGCCATTTGCTTTCTCCTTTTTCTTTAGGTACTGTATCATTGTTATTTTATGTGCAATAAAGGATTAAATAAATAAATAAATAAATAAATAACCCACTTACGAATACGATCCCTGTTGAAAAAATAAATAATGATAAAATTTTTTTATCATCCTACTAATATTATAAATGTGAAAGTGTGGATGTTTGGATGTTTGGATCAATCACGCAAAAACGATCGAACGGATTTCGATGAATTTTTGGCATGCACGTTGTCAGGAGTACAGAGAAGAACATAGGGTACCCTTTATCCCGGAATTCCCGCGAGAACTCCGAAATTACCGCGGGTGAAACCGCGGGGCACAGCTAGTATATAAATATTTATATAGTAAAACTAATGTAAAGTATTACTTATCAACAAAAATGTGAGTTGTTTATTTTTATGTTATTTTTAATACAATTTGGTGGCTTAAAAGTGTATCAACTTATCAAGTAAATGGTCATGTATGAAAAATTTAAGTAAAGATTCAACATATTATAGCGTGATGTCATAATGTTGTTTCTAAATTACTTCTAACACATGCTATGTTTTAATATGTTTTCGCACGGATAAATACGCTTTTCTAACGCAACTTTACAGTAGGTATACGCTATCTTAATGATTTTAGCCCGTCAATAATTAATAGATAGACATTATACACTACCGACAAAAAGTTTGGAAGCACTTCTAATATGAATAATTATTAAAAGAATAATGAAAGACAAAATATTATTGTATTAGTAGTGATTAGGTATTTAATTAAATCAGCATTCAATCTATAAAATATCAGAATTTTTTTAATTTTTTGAACACAAATTTAATTTGTAATTGATATTCATCCAATGATTACAATTTGCCTTAATAACAGATTGGCAGATTCTAGGCATTCTCTTCAGCAACTTCATCAAGTTTTCGACGCCAATTTTTTCCAATCTTCCTGTAGGTATTGCCACAACTCTCTAGTGCTCTGTAGCAAACGTTCTTTGGCTTTTTGATCCAATTCATCCCATAATATTTCTATAGGCGACAGGTCAGGTGACTGCGGGGGCTACACTATCAGTACAAAAATACTATTCGACTCCTGTTCTTCCAAAAAGGCTTTTCATATTCTAGCAGAGTGTTTTGGATCATTATCTTGTTGAAACACGAATGGTTCACAGACAATCCGTGTCCTTGAAGAAAAAACATGGTCCTTTATTATTTGCAAATACAGCTCCTTCCTCACGATTCCATGATTTTTTACCAGATCCCCGACAACTGTTCCAGCAAAACACTCCAGACTAAAACATTACCACCGTCGTGTTTTACCGATGATACCAAGGAGCCTTCAGATACACGTTCACGGGACCTGCGGCGGAAAAATACTCGCCCAGTGGAGTCAAAAATTTCAAATTTATATTCATCCGTCCATAGCACAGTTCTCCTTTGTTCCAATGGTCAATGGTCATGCTGTTTAGCACATTACAGACGTTCTTTTTATGTATCGCCCGTAATAATGGTTTTTTTACTGCTACACAACCGCGTAGACCAGCAGGTGAGAGACGATTCTTCACTGTAGAAATAGTCACTTTTTTGGATCGCATTTTATTCAACTCCTGAGTGATATCTGGTGCTGTAATTCGACGATTACGTTTTAACATTGTTGTTTTAAACCTGTTGTCCACTGCGAAAGTAGTTTTTGGTCTACCGCTCCGTTTCCTATCCGAAAAACTACACGTTTCCGGGTGCCTCGCAAGTGTGTAATCAACTTCTTTAGGCGATATGCGAAGTTTTTTTGAAAAATATCTTTCAAAATACCCTCCATTATTTAAAACAGTAATAGCCGATCGTGTTTCAATTGGTATCTGCTTTCGTTTTCCAATTTTGAACATAAAATAATGACATTTTGATATTTCAAAAAAGTCGAAGTTAAAATACCGAAAAGATAAATTTATCTGTAAAAAAATAGTCAAACACTATTCTTAACAAAGATGATAGTTAATACTGTCTACCTACAACAAACTACAATGCGTAAAAACTTGTTAGTTTATTAAAGAAATTTACAGCAGTAACCTGCTTAAAAAATAAGTTATTGTGATTTTGATCAATATCCATAAGATAAAACCACAACGATTAATCAAAATACAGTAGAATAATTTAAAATAATAATATATTAAACTACAACATAGATAAAACCAGCTATTATCGATTTGCTATATCTTTAAGCAAAAATTACAAGTGCTTCCAAACTTTTCGTCGGTAGTGTATACTATCAAAAGCGAAAGTTTTAATTAAAGTCTTATCGTTTCATTATTTAAACAGCGACTTCAAAGTGAAGGGGTTAAAGTTTATTTACTTTGGGACCAATACAGCGAAAGCTATGATTAATCTTATTGGAAATTTTTAATGGGTCCTATTTAGTTTGCTATAAATAATTTAGCTTTCAAATAAGGCTTAAGGCTATAAAAATTTGGTTATACTTATACTAGCGCTCTCCCGCCAGTTTCACCGCTCTCGTAAGGGGGCGACCATTAATCACGTGATATTTTTTTAGCAACTTTTTACCCCCTGTGGTGATATTACATGGTGAGGTTTTAGACTACAATACCCAAAATCACGTGTATTTTTTAGTACAAAATATATTAAAATTTTCAGAAGATTAGATACCTATCTATCTGATAAAATTTTGGAAATCGTTGCCTGGCAATGGTGAGTCAAGGCCACGCGCCACTTTTTCGTTTAGAAATCGTGCGTTCAACGAAAAATAAATACCTACACTTGATATCTCATTATATCCTCCGTCCTTGTGATATTTCGTGATTTTTATCGAAACTCCTCCCCCCCTTTCGAGCATCACGTGATTAATGGACGCCCCTAAGGTGAAAAGAACTCACCTCTTTCACCTTATGTCAAAACGAACGGTGTCATTACTTCACTTTGTTCATACTTAATTTTTTTCATTCTAGAAAAGATCCGCATAATATTTTTCTCGAGCGGAAATATAGTTTCAACTAACTGTGAAAGGACGCTACCGGAGCGACAGCACTTTCCGTCACTAGTCTACTATGTTATGCTTTTTAACGCGCTCAGCAAGACTACGATAACCTCACATCATTAGTGTGATAAAAAATATATTAATCACATGGCGAAGTGTCACAAAGAGTTTAACCAAAAAGCGACGTTGGAAAATGCTAGAGCTGCGGCTATAAGCAATTAATCTTCCGCTAACGTAAGTAATACATATAGTAGACTAGCTGTTCCCCGCGGTTTCACCTGCGTTAATTTACTAATTACCTGTGTGAAGGCGTATAATGCTGTGTGAACGCTATGTCGATGCTATAAGCTATTTGATAGTGTACTTAATTTGTGTCTACGTGTGAAGACCTATCATTAGCATGTTTGTTATATTTACATTTTATATATACAAATTGTAATTGTGCTGCTGGTCTTCCATATAAATAAATAAATAAATCAAAAGTAGCCTAAGTTACTCCTTATAATATTAGCTATCTGCAAGTTAAAGCCCCGTCAAAATCGGTCCAGCCATTTCAGAGATTAGCCGGAACAAACAGACAGACAGAGAATAAATTTTAAAAACTGATTTTTTGTTGTGAGTACTGTTTAAACTTTCATACGCATTTAGTGAAAAGCTGTTAATTTGGAATTACAAATAGACACTTCAATTTTAATTTTTTCTATAGATATCTACTTTGTGAGGTTATTAGGTAATTGACATTCAGGCAACGTATCTAGTTTGAAAGAAGAATCGAATCAGTTTCTTTTGGTTGTTTAAGTGCTGCTAAGATTTCTATACACATTTCTTCGCTTAATCCATACCGGTAATACTTGTGAAGCTAAATACAACTAAATTTACTAGAATTATATTATAATTCACTACAATTCAAACAAATAATTGTTTGTATCACACCTTAACGACTCTACCGATCATCATGAAATGCGTACACGTTGTTAGGAGAACAGAAAAGAACAAAGACTACTTTTCATCGCAAAATTCCCGCGGGACCTTCGAATTTAACCAAGTACAACTAACCGAGTCTTTGCTTTCTTCAAAGTTTTGAGACTTCAAACAAGTTATGTTTACTTAATTTACATTTATATTTCATATAAAATCGTTGTAACTAAAGAGCTCAAACAAAGCTAGGAGGCCCGTCAGCTCGGAAATGAGATTTTATTCCACTGTTAAGAGTCAAATATATCTTTTGAATTGCTGCTTCACAATTTCATTATGCAAAATTTATCGTGAGTCATGAGGCAAGATTGTTTTTGGAAAATGCGGTAATATAATATCGATACTTTCAAGTACCTATTTATAAATACAAAATTTTATACTTTTGAACTATGGTTCACTTTAAATCTTATACCATCGTTAAAAATACCTCAAATCTTAAGCCATTGTGTATTGTCGAAAATTAGCACCATATCGATAAAATTACCAATTCATTTTTAAAAATTTAAGACGACTTACATGGAAAATTTTATCTCGCATTAGTGAAGCATAGAGGATATGATACAAACATAGGACAAAAACTAAATATTAGGTATTTTCAAAATTTTAAGTGCACATACATCTATATAAGCTACACCTAAAAGCTAAGCTACACCTAAGATATACCTACACCTAAATATCACTAATCCGATATAAATTTCGCCCTTAAACATTAGTATAAGTGGACGCAGATAAGTAATAACATGTTAACCCACAAAATTAAGTTATTGATACAGAACGATTTATTGAGAGTTAGAGAACGTTTTAAATTATGTGTTTACTTCATTACATTGTATAAATATGTAACAATATGTTGAACATAAAAAAATGTTGACACAAAATGGCGCTATAGTTTTAAAACACGATTTACTTAAAATTTCTCCAGTGTGGGTTAACACACTATTGCTTATCTATGTCCAAGTAGGAGTGTTTAGGTAAATAAAGACACTGTAATGAATTAAAATATTGTGCTAAAAAATAAAATAGCTATCTAGGAAAGATATTTAGATACTAAAATATTTAAATGAACATGAACTAAGCTATCCCATCTCTGTAGTCGGTAAGTACATATCCAGCAACATCAAACATGTACGAGGATATTTTGACATATCAATTAACACTTCCAATTAATATTGTAATTAGTTTACAATCCTAAAACAACACGATCAATTCAATAGCAAAGCCATTTTAGACGCTCCTTTGAACTCAATATTAGGTAAGTACCTGCTAAATTAAAAATGCAAAGCCTATTATTACGTCTACCATATACAAAATTAAAGGGCATGTTATTATTATTTATTACTAGCTGCGCCCCGTGGTTTCACCCGCGGTAATTTCGGAGTCTCCGCGGGAATTCCGGGATAAAAAGTAACCTATATCCTTTTCTGTACCCCTGATAACGTGTATGCCAAATTTCATCCAAATCCGTTCATCCGTTTTTTTCGTGATTGAGTAACAAACATCCACACTTTCACATTTATAATATTAGTAGGATGACCAGCATTTTTTTATAATATCTCGAGTTCCAGATGGAATTTCGAAAAAATCGAAACATGAGTATCTAAGTTAGACCTCTAGCAATAAAAAAAACCGCATTCAATTTGGTGGAATACACACATACACACAGACAGACAGACAGACAAAAATTCCAAAAACGGTATTTTTGGCTTCTATATCACTCATAGAGTCACCTATTATTTTCTCTTATTTATCTCCCATGTACAGACATCGACTGTTACAATTTTATTATATGCATATGTATAGATTGTTGATTTAGATTGTGTACCACATATTAATTGATTTACATTGTGTACCATTTGGTTTAGATTATGTACCATATCATCATAACATAAATGGTGTGTTTTGACTCTGTAAAAGTAACATCTGAATTTCAAAGTGTTTCTGATATAGGATGTTTAAACATGGAAACCCCGCGAGAACTCCGAAACTAACGAGGGTACTTAATCCCGCCTAAGTGAACGTTATTATATTGAGAGCATAGTCACGCTTAAGCAGGGATGAGAGCACAAGTACCTAAAAAGGTTTAAAAAAAATATGGGTAAATTAATAAAGAAATTAAAGTCTGCTAAGTGAAGCCCGAACACCTCGTTAGTTGAATACGCGGAACAATTTGTTGGAATAAGATGTTATAGCGTGAAGAAAACCGTTCACAAGAATACTTCGTTTAACAACTTAGGATATAGCACTCCGAGTCCTTGTTCAAAAGATGTTTAAAGCGTTCTAGAATTTAGAGCACTTTAAAATTTTAGTAACTATAAACTCCTCCGTTTTCGTGCGCATTTCAGGTTTAGTAACAAGTACTTACTCGTACACATAATCTTGAATACTGTCGATTTTTCTAAGGTGGCTATTGCCCACCCTGGCCCCCAGAAAATATTGTACTTAAACAATCACAAATTATCGTCCATTATGTCATAAAACAGTATGTACAATTGTACATAGTTTACATTTTTGTAAGTTGTTAATTACTCTTTGGGCACGAAATTTGTGACACATACAACAGCTGTTCCGCCACAAATTAATTGGTCCCTACATATTTTGTAACAGGCACGCGCATTGAAGAGATGTTCTAGGTTATATTGAATGAGAGCCCTGGCACGCTAGAACATTAAATATGTGAACTCATTAACGAACTGTAACTGTAAGAAGAAAATACAGTAACGAGCTTCTAATCTAACGAGTACGCGTGAAATGATTTACCAACTGTGGGCTCGCTGCGAACGCAACGCGTACGATTACCACTATTACGAAGACACCCTTCGCCCCCTGCCAAGTTCAAGCCCCCACACACACATTCACGCACGCACGCACGCACGCACGCACACACACAGTGCGTATCGGACAGAAGTTGTAGAGTAGTAGGTAGTAAAATCGGCCCGCTTGTATGGAGTGTTACGGGAGTGGCTCGGGACTTTCTCGTTGCTGGCGAACCACGTATCTACATGTACCTACACTATGGCTGATAGGTATTTTTGCTAAAACTTATTGCTAATGCGTATCTTGCTTAACGTTAATTTATAGAGATGCTAAAGATGTCAGAATTATGTCTTATTACGTTTTCTATTTCTTTCGATTCGTATCTGCGGGTGCGGTGTGGAAAGAAATATATTAGATACATTGTAACGATCATAAAATAGGCCTCGGACATCTTTATTTCCGAAAAGGGAAACGAATAAAAGGAATTTCTCGCACATCTTTTTGCTAAAGTAAGCTTCGCATTACAGTTTATTAAGCATCTATAAATTGTAGGCCACCGCTTTGCTCGCGTGGTATTTTTGAGTGATCTGGCGCTGCTCGTTCGTTTTAAATTTTCAGTTATTGTACATAATAAATATTACCATCGCTTTTCGTGAAGCGATTGTAACAAAACAAAGCATATTTAAATGTGGCAATTTAAAATTTTTCACTTGGTAAAAAAATCTTAGATATTTTATTTGAAAAGTAAAATCGATGGGTGTATACCTATTACCTACTGTATATCGAAAATGAGTACCCACTAATATCCTATTTTTATATTGTGGTATATTATACAAACAAGTATTTTAGCATTCATGGTGAAACGGGTGAAATACGTTACTTTTATTATTTCTATTTAAAAACCCGTTATAATCTAATTAAATGCTGTGCAAAGGGAGAGTTAAGATCTCCACTTTGTAGGATCATAGGGCGGTAAAATTTATATTTTCAATTAAAAATATTTATTAAGGTTTAATAAATTATTATATTTGACGCAACATGCGTGCTTGGTCCTATGGTTTTTATGGCGGGAATCGTGCTCGCATACTAATAACGTGGGTTACGTAAAAAACACGCATGACTTATACATATTAGACGGAAGCAGGAAATCGATTTGTATCATAATATACTATAGTTTGTCGGTAATGTAGTGAAGGTTATACGAGTCGATTCAGACGCGCGATTACTCTAAATAAGAATTCTGTGACTTTCAAAGCAAGAAGAGGTATAAGATGTTTAAAGCACTATTTTAAGCGAAAAATATATCGACTAGCGTTCTGAGTTAGAATATTTTTTAAGCTTAGGTACCTAACGTGGACTTTCCAATCAACTGACGTTTTTTTTTTCCAAAATACCTAACCACAAAATACTTACCTATATACAATTTATTATTGAAGCATTAACACACAGATTGTTCTTATCATTTTAAAGTAAGTAAGTAAAACCCCAAAGTTTTAAGGTTTTAATCAGCCCAAGTGGTCTCTAATTGAATGTCAATGTTTTAGTAATTAAAATAGCTTCTTCTTCTTCTGTTTTCATAATTACGGCGAAACACCAATGATAACGTTAGATTGTTGGCCAAGATAAAACACGGTTCTCTCTCGACAGATAGTTTCTTTCCTGGAAAACAAAATGGTTGCTGAATGGAGATTGACATATTGAATAACGCAACAAGCGTGCACTCACTACGACCTCCACCCGACAGCAGTCAACGCTATGCTTGTTTTTTTTTTATAATTATCTATGTACATTGTACATAAAATATTTTAGAAGATGATAATATTATGATCTTTTTGCGAGTAAATGACGCTAGGTTAACGTCTACGAATCTGACACACGCCTTAAAATATGATATGATACAGTGAGCTTCAAGGTAAGCCTACACAATCCATCAAGTTCCACATTGTCATTTATTCTGAAGTGTCAGTTATTTAAAAGTTACCACACCGAACTATAATAAAAAAAAACCGCCGAATTGAGAACCTCCTCCTTTTTTCAAGCAGGTTAAAAAGGAGAACTTTCGGGTAAAACTTATAATGTGCTAGGTATAACGTATTCCATTGCATAAACAAATAAACCCCCTTTAAAAGTGCACTACTACTCTAGGTACCTACTGGAATCCTATATAGAGAAACCTCCCTGAAACTGGATAAAAGAAACGCAAATTTATTCTCCTTTATTCTCCTGTATTATGAAAAACCCTACAGAATGTGTACCTACCTACTCGTAAGTTATAAATTGTATAGAGAGTATAACTCTACAGTTTCATACGGTAATTAAATTTTCAGGTTTTATGAAATACTAACTGCCCCCCGCGGTTTCACCCGCACTAATTTCGGAGTTCCCGGGGGAGTTCCGGAATAAAAAGTACCCTATATCTTTCTCTGTACCCCTGACAATGTGTATGCAAAATTTAATGGTGATCGGGCCAGCCGTTCACGCGTGATGATAGGGATTTTTATATATATATAAAATTGTATGAGTTATCTCCATTTCAAGCTTCATCCAAATCCGTCCAGCCGTTTCAGCGTGAAAGAGTAACAAACACACTAACGCGCACACACTCGCAAAGTTTTACATTTATTAGTGTCATTAGCTTGAAGGGATGAGTATTTACGGATCACTAACTTTATAATAGTAGTAAACGTTTTCAGTTCTTTGCTATAAAATGCGGATTTCTATAAAATACTTTTACGTCGAATTTACGAACTAACCTGTTCATAAAAAGTTTGGATTGAGGACGTTAAATTCCTCATCCGCTCAAGATTTGAAAGTCGTTTATCACTTTAGAAGTATCTTTTTTCTTTGTCAGTTATTTATGTTCCACCTACGTCTCACCTCAATAAGGACATTTCACAAATTCTGGTTTGTTGTCTTACTACGAATTTTTGATTCATAAATCTACTAAAGCGCAGGCCACATTTATATGGCGTCGGGCGCGGACATGGCCCGGGCGACTTCCTATTCCATTCAATTTTCATACAAAATGCATGGAAATACTTAAACCACAATTTGACACACGGTATGGCCTAAATATATGACTACATTTTCTGTAAAATCTTGTGGAAACGTTCCGTTTTATAGGGAAAAGTTTCTGTAAATCAGAAAATTTCTCATCCTACACCTCGTCTAACAAGTACGCACAATCTAATGACCCATGGCGTGATATATGGCGTGACGTGTATAATAACGCACACTCAAAAGGCACCCGGCAGCCACAATAAAAGTTGACAAATTACACCACTTCCAATGGCCAGGTATAGCAGAAGTTATAAATGGAATGGAATCAGGATTCAGGCATTTTCGCGGTGCGCGATGAAAAAGGGAAATAAATTATTCATTTTTTTTAACAAATTTGTACACATGGATTTATTTTTCTCCTTTTCGCGAGTAAGTATATGTTAAATAAGTAAAAAGCCTCGGGTGCAGAAACGAATGAAATTATTTATATTTAATTAATATTTAAAACAAAAGAATTGTTATAGCTAACAATTCCTCTGACCGTTTTCACCGAAAAGAAACAGTTATTATTTTCACTTTATTTAATTACTAGCTGTTCCCCACGTTAACTTCAGAGTTCCCGTGGAAATTCCGATATTAAAAGTACTGTATAGTCTTTTCTTTACCCTTAACAAAATTTCATGATGAACGGTTGATGTGACTGTGAATCTAGGTAGCTAGGTACAACAAATTTTGTTTTACCAGTACAAGAATATGTAGTACGTAAATATTTCAATAATAAAGGGGAGCGACCATGTTACACAACGTACCTATCTCCTGTCTACGACCTACTTTTGGAATAAAATTTGTGGTTTTTGGTAACGAGATAGCGGCAAATGGCGGTGTGTGCCGTCATGCCAATCTAACTTGGCACAAGTTGCCCCAGCTATAATTTGAGATCTTGCTGAACTTATGACTTTTTCATCTTATATTTATATCCTCGTAAATAAATAAATAACTTATAGTCACTCATAACTCAGTGACAGCTGACGAGGTCAACTTTTGAACAATAAGTGCTCGAGAAAAGAAACAAAGTCTAAAAAAAGTAGGTTGGCCAAGTATATCACAACACCCCTAGTAAAATTTTTTTATTTTTTTTTATGTCATAGGGGGCAAACGGGCAAGTGGTTATAAACACTATTGTTAATTTAAATATATATATATTTATAACCACTTGCCCGTTTGTCCCCTATGACATAAAAAAAAAAAATTTTTTTTTACTATATTTTTATATATATATCCTTTAAATATCAATGAACAATCGTAGACTGGTTTCACTTGCTTGAATTTCAGGATTTTTCATATTAATTGCCAAAGTAAAACTGTATGGTAAGTAAGTAGGTACCTTCATATAGGTACTTATAGACTAAGAACATTTCTTTTAACCACCATCAACGTATTTTTTTTGCTTATTTATTCTTTATTCTTCGAAATAAAAGTATTAACGCCAAGTAAAATACTAATAAAATATTTTTTTCCCTTTGGTTTGACCCATGAGAGTTTCGGAATTCAAGCAGGAACTCCCAATTTTCATTAATATAATAAAAATACTCAAATCGGTCGAGCAATTTGCGAGTTTTGCGAGACTTACGAAAGGCAAAAAATATATTTTTATTAATAAGATTGTGAAATAACTCATTTTAGCTGTGCAGTCAGCAGCAGCAATATGTAAACGCTTTTGTTAGTCTTTGATTATTATTACTGTGTACATGTATTAGTGTTGTATTATCCTCATATTGTATATATTACGCTGTGCACCCACCACCCGCTTCTCGTTTCTGTTTACAGCTTTCTGTCACCTAAAGGTTGCCTTGAAAAGATTGCCCTTTACCTTTTGCTCTATCTTTTCTTCCTATTTTATTTGTTAATTTTTTATGTTTCTTCTGGGGCAATAAACTATACCTATTTGAATTTGAATTACTGTTGCAATAAGAATGAATGACTGTCACAAGTGCTTACATAATATTGCTGTTGCAGACTGTACGTCTTGCCCTTATGGCCGGTTTACACTTCCATAAGTAGTAAGTACTTAAGTAAGTTCAACTTGCCAACTAACTTACTTAATCGAAAAGTAGTAAGCAACGGTGGGCATCCATGTAAGTAAGTTCAACAATACATTTCTTCACCCAACTGAGGTACTTGCCGGCCGTCGTCTACACGGCGGCAAGTAGTAAATAATAAGTTGGCGGGGAGCGGGAGACGAAGCGAGAGGGTGTACGCGCTACTGTCCTGTCCAAAAAGTATAACTGGTTTCTATCCTTCGGGGTTGGCCAAGTTGACACTCTACAATCGTTAACGCATAGAAAACTGGAATAGAAAACTTTGGTCGATCAATTAAAACTCTAGCTTTACGTGACCACTTGAAAACTAGAGTTTTGATTGACTGACCAAGTGAAATGACGATTCGTTACTTATGTTTTCTATGCGTTAACGATTGTAGAATGTCAACTTGGCTAACCTCGCTGCGGCAAGTTGCTACTTAATCACTTACTTGCCTGCCGGCGTCCATACGTGGTTTTTACTTACTTACTTACTTATGGAAGTGTAAACCGGTCATTATCCACCGCGGAGCCCGGATACCGGCAGTGCGGCAGATACATCGCTGCATCCGATCAATGTGGCTCGACTTGAACCACAGGAAGGAATCAGAATTATGTCTGCCTATAACTTGGGTCTATTCATGGACACACACTCATACACACACCACGTAATAATGGTTCGTAAAAATCCGGCAACGGGATACAACGTTGCGGTCCTTGGGTAGGGTTGCCATATTTTTTTTAAAGATGCAAAAATATAATACTTTTGGGAAATGCAGAAAAAAAATAGTACGCACATAATATTTATTTTCAATCATTATGTAGGTACCTACTTATCTTACTTACATTTGTTGCCGCGTATGTGCTTCGTTCTGAAATTTACCGTGCTGCGCTGCGGGTGCGTTCCAGATCAGTCACATCTCACAGCTAATATAAAAAGCACGACGGTTGAATTAGGGATAAAAATATAGTATTTTTCGTAATATATTACTTATTTTTCTATAATATGTAGTACAATTGAGTGAAATATAGTTCGATACTATATACGTATAGTAGGACGGGTGGCAACCCATCCTTGGGGTCCTTATATGAGAGGGTTAGACCTTCTTATATAGGTAACTATTAACAATAACCGCTCTCGACTTATCAACTCGATAGGCCAGGCACACAAGCCCTTAATTCTATTCACACAAAAGAACCCCACTCCAGTGCTGCTTCGCTAAGGCTGTTCTCGCATATAACGATACTAGCATACTCGTATTACGCCGGTCGGTCATCAGGACGGGGGTATATGGAAGGAGAGCCTTAAAAAATCAGGAGAGTAAAAGGCTGCGTTCCATGTTAGTAGAATTGATCGACCTCACCGCCAGCTATTGTGGCACAGCTTTCTGGTTCGTATGCATCGGGTCTATAGGTAGTCAAACAATGGGCTTGTCAACCAAATTTAAATTTTTAGTCCGTCTTGAAGATTAATTAAAAATATTGGACACGTATTTTTTCATTTTTTTCCTAATCAAATATCTGTAAATCTATAAGATAGGTGGATAGGTTCCTAGACCTACTCTATGAAAAAATTATAAAAAGAAATGTGATCTTTCTTTGTTTATATTATTACATGACGTTTGATAACACATTCATTGCGTTACGGGAACTATTTGACCGCATTCGAGTTACGGGCTGTGCGGCAGCTGGCTATCCTTGTTTTGCGCTCGGTGCGTAGGTGATTTTTCTAGGTTCCCGTGTACTTTGGAAAGAAATGATAATGATTCCAAATAAAATTTTTAACACATTTGATCCTCTGACCTCTGAACTGATTGATGCCGTCAAATAAGGATGTTGACTACTTTGAAAATCAAAATTCTAATTAGTCCGTCAGTTAGAAAATAAAAAAAAACAATAGACACGTATTTTGAGCTTTTTCAAATAAATTAAAATGTACAGAGATAAAGCGCAATAAAGTTTAGGGTGAGTGGGTCGTGACGTCACTAACCGCTAAAACTGTCATACAAACTGTCCGAATAGTGACGTCACGCGAAATTTCAACTCAATGTATCGCCGTTATTTTTTGATTACGTAAAAAAAGAAAAAATACGTGTCCAAAATTTTTTATTAATCTACAAGACGGGCTAAAAAAAATTGTCAACACGCAACTACAAATTGTCTACAGCAACTTACGTCATATTATATCAATACCTATTATATTATCCTGCCCTTGCGACGAAGTGTTCCTTAACGTTAACCGTAGTGTTCCTCGTAACTTTTGTTAAGTAATTATAACTTTTATACCTTAGGTACATTCAGTGTCAGTCTTTTTTCAATGCAATCTCAGAGACAACAAATAACTAGCACGTTCATTGAATAACAAGTAGATATTCATCTGCTGAAATATCTATAAAAATCAATCCATCAGTATCGTGAAAAGCTCCTTGCATTTTTAGCTTTTGTTGCGTCATGGAAAGCTCGTTATTTCTGTGTAGGTACCTACTTACCATTAGGAAAAAAGCGGTGTGGTAAAAAAAATCGCTTTTGGATGGACCATTAGGTAAGCACAGATTCGCGGAATTTACGGTGCTTGAGAGCGAAGGTTTTCTATTATGTTTCTGTTTCTGGTTTAAAGTTTCCACTTAAATTATAGTTTCAAGAGACTCGTCGACTCGGTCCTTTTAAATGCACGCGTCTAATTGCTATGGCTATGGAGATTTCATAATTTTTATTTACGTTTATTTTAACAAAACATAATCAAAATAGTATACATCTAAATGGTCCCCACTTATCCGATTTCATAGAACGGACCACAACGTAGGTCTTTCGCAGATACCATGTTACTTGAAAGGACAAGATGTAAGTATCCACAGTTTCAAAATAAATTTATGTCCCGATTTTAATATTATAGTATTTTTATTATCAAAAAAATATACTGTTCAAAAATAATACACTACATATTATAAAACAAAGTACTCTGCGCCGTCTGTCTGTCTGTCTTTTCGCGATAAACTAAAAATGGTTTTCACCAATAGATAGAGGTAGATCTATAGGTAATAGGTATACCTTTTGTTGAGATTTTGTGTAAGTTGGTTGAAATATAACGATAGTTGTTGAAAGAAAGAAAGAAAGAAAAAAGAAAGATTTATTTAAGCAAGATGAGACACACAACACAAATGAACATAATATATAGGACAACACAAATGATAATATCAATATTGGAAGTGTCGAAAAAAATCAAGCTGCTTTCCTTGTCAGGGGTATAGAAAAGGACATAGGGTACTTTTATCCAGGAATCCCTGCGGGAACTCCGATATTTAATGGGAGGAAACTGCGGAAAACAGCTAGTATGTCATAAATTAAGGACATAGTCTACGAGTATGAGTGAAAACTGACAAATAAATAAAAACTATTCGCTTACAGGAAACCACAGTGTTCCTGAGTGACATAGGGTAACGTACTTTTATCCTGGAATTCCTACGGGAACTCCGAAATTAATGCGAATGAAACCGTAAAAATATCAATTTAATTTCGCACGAAATTTTATTTTGCACGGAATTGGCTAGGTACTTGACAATATTTTTTTAGTCCGTCGTCGTGTAGATTAGTAAAAAATATTGGACACGTTATTTTTCTTTTTTTACGTAATCAAAAAATAACTGCGATACATTGAGTTGAAATTTCGCGTGACGTCACAACCCGGTGCATTTTGAATGGGGCTTATACTGAATATTGACGTCACGAGTCCCCCACCCTAAACTTTAATGCGCTTTATCTATGTTTATTTTCATTAATTTGAAAAAGCAAAAAATACGTGTCTATTATTTTTTTTTTCTTACTGACGGACTAATTAGAATTTTGATTTTCACACCCCGGAGAATACCCAGTTACCTCCAATGAAAAGTACCCAAGTTGTATCACCAGTATTTACGTACTTTGCAGATAAGTGAATTGCAATTTCGGTAACTTCGAAACAGTTATATTGTTTCGAATATTCTTTTAAGCCTACAGCAGCGTTGTTGCGTCACGGTGTAAGGCGAGTATCAATATTAAGCACAATTCTATGAGACAGAAGACAAATGGGGTTAATTCGTGACAGAACAGTTTAGGTACGCAGGAAATGTTGAAGGAAAAGGGGAAAATTTTCGTGAATTTATTCATGCCTTTTTATCCATGACGGGATGGAGCTGGTACTCATTAATTTAAGATTAACCAGAGCCCTTATTCACTATGACCAACAACATTCCATGCCCATAACGCGCGTCCCAAAAACACAGCCCCAAACGCTCCAGGTGCTATAATATTACAAATTAACATTCTATATGCCATAACAGACGTTGTGAATGTATTTATTTGAAATGAAACTTCTTTGAGCGCGAGAGAAAGACAATTTTTTGCGGTGCGTTATCTTAACGCGGCGTGTTATGGTCAAACTGGATAAGGGCCCTGAAGGAATATATCAAATCTTGAGCACATTAAACTTTATAATATATATTTTTTACACAATATATAAAAAGTTTATAAAAAGAAACTGTATTTTCAGGAGTATGTCATTAAAGTACCACCTATTTGAAATCAGGATACACTTTGAAAAGTTTCGCTGATAACAGAAAAAAAAAACAAAAAACAGTAACATAATTATTAAGAATGCTAAAAAATATTGTACTTAGAAATCTGTCCGAAGCGGGCATAAATCTTTTGACCTGCTTTTCGTAATTCGTTGTTCAAAAAACTGATATACCCATTACCCACCTACTAATGAAAATTCCAAAATACTAACAACAATTTTCATGCGAGAATATCAAATACCTTCAGCGACAGGTTTATTTTTACAGTGAAAATGTTTTTCATATGGAAAACTTTTCAAATTTGTGCAATGTCCGGTGTGGGCTAAACTCAGTTTGGCAGGCCGGATATCGATTCATTCGACGCAATGTAGAGGATGTGAAAAAAAAAACGGCAAAACAAAATATCCGGATTCTGAGCGCAAATATTAATAAATTTTTAAGCTTCCGTTGGGTTATACTTGTTGCATCGATCGTGACATTCTTATTGTTAAGGCTCTGTAGTCTGTACTGGTAAAGATAACTAACGTTTATTAAGTGTCTGAGACCAGTTGTATTAGTTTAACTAGGAATACCACTGGATTGAATTTCATTTCCATTAGAAACATGAGTAAAACTGAATTTTCTCACCAGTTGAACCCCATTTTATTACTTAGCAGAAAACCTTCTTACGGCCGCACTCAGAGTCGACTTTAATGATTACTTAGTTAAGTATAGATTTTTAAAACAAAACTGCCGCAATCAGAGACGTTCAGTAAATTAATGTTAATTGGCATTTAATGAGATGTAACTTAATTAGTTAAATGCCAATTAACATTAATTTATTAAACTTGTCTGATTGCGGCAGTTTGTTTTAAAAATCTATACTTAACTAAGTAATCATTAAAGTCGACTCTGAGTGCGGCGGTAAATAATAAATGAATCTACCGACAGTAAGAACATTTTGTGTACCTACCTACATAGTTTTTTTGTGATAAATTATCTTGAAGTGTAGAGATCAATTTATGTACATCTACTATTGAAACCTCTACTTCTACCGCGCGTACATATATAAGTATTTTAGCCCGCTCCACATTCACGCGAGAATCTCGCGAGAACGTGAGAAAACCCCGAGAAACGGCGTAGAATTTCGTTTCCACATTCACATTCTCGTGGTTTTTTCGCGTTCTCACAAGATTCTCGCGTGAATGTGGAGTGGACTTAAGCAACTAACTTGAAATCCAAGTACTGATAAGATGAGATTATTTATTTATTTATTTATTTATTCTTCTTGCACAAAATAGTGCAAATGGCGAACTTAATGCCTTGCGGCATTCTCTGACAGTTAACCATTGGGTTGACAGAGAGATAAAAGGGACGGATCAGATTATGAGATGATAAAAGATAAAACAATACTTGACGCATGTTCAAACAGTCTCAAGACAGGCTTATCTACTAGCTATTTTTATAACAAAACCGTTCGTGCTTGATTATCGTTGATACAACATTTTAAGAAAGATGAATTGTTTATCACCTTGTACATATAATATGATTTATTTGCGTTCAGAGATGGATTATTTATGACATGGCACATCCATTGCTGGAATTGAATACGTATTTATTAGAGTATGAAAGGGTTTTATACACGCGCTCTCGAATACCTGCAATTGTTTTGTTTTAAGTACATTATTAATTTATTTTGACCATTCTGTTTTTTATAATAACTGTATGTGATCCAGATAAAATATTTATAATTTTTATTTATATAGACCTATTCCTGCTTTTTGTATACCTACCTCTGTAATCTGTCAAAGGTGAAAACGAAGTGCCTGGGAAATGAGAATGAAATTAGTGCTAATTATTAGCACATTCACACTAATTGACACACGGTTAAAGTTTAAAGTAACTAACAACCTACATTTCAGTTCAATTTAACTGACTTTTATTGCAATAAGTAATAAAGATCAAATAGCTATCAACAAAAATCTAATATTCATGTACCTTTATTTGATGCCGATATTCACTTAACTTTACTTACGTTACGTTACGTTACGTTTACTTACTTTACGTACGTTAACGTATTATTAACGTAACTTTGAAACACTTAAATTCTTTTACATCTCTCATATTCGGTAGGTAAGTAGGTCCTTATTACCCCCAAATGGGGCTAGTAGGTGACCAGTTTGCGCTCTAGGCTAATAATGTAATTAGAAAAGCCCTAAGGCGGTAAGTAATTAAAAAAAAAACTCTTCACTCTTTCAAAAAGTTCGCGTACATCTAACCATCATACTGGCAATAGACATCATGCATTCAGCCCAATGACAAAAGAGGTCGCTTCGCTATTCAGCCTTGTCTTCGTACGAGTATAATAGTCATCAATTTTAAATATCGAACGGCGAAGCTCAATTTCGTTCTTGAAAAAAAATTGTTCTCATTTCACTATAAATTTTAACTAATAGAATGTTTTATTCTTGTAATGCCGGTTATGTAAAGCAGAGTAGTTACCTCGGGTGTAAGCATCAATTGCAGCCCGAGATATTTAGGCGCACGAGCGCAGCGAGCTGCAGCAGCCCTTGGCTACTAAGGCCCGCCGCTGATTGTGACTTTTTGTCGACGTGACTTTCTGTCACTTATGAAAACTATACTGAGGTCACCGTATTATCACGTTACCATAATGAGCGCACTCAGTATAGTTTTCATTGCACTTGACTAAGTGACAGAAAGTCACGTCGACAAAAAGTCACAATCAGCGGCGGGCCTAATCTACTATTTTTTTTACCTCTTGTGATAAGTATAAAAGAACACTATTTATCAGTACCGGCCAATAGGGATGTGGACTACTTTTGAAAATCAAAATTCTAATTAGTCCATCAGTTAGAAAATAAAAAAACAATAGACACGTATGTTTTTCTTTTTCTAATAAATTAAAATATACAGAGATAAAGCGCATTAAAGTTTAGGGTGAGGGGGTCGTGACGTCACTAACCGCTAAAACCGCTATACAAATTGTCAGAATAGTGACGTAACGCGAAATTTCAACTCAATATTTCGCCGTTATTTTTTGATTACGTAAAAAAAGGAAAAATACGTGTCCAATATTTTTTAATAATCTACAAGACGGACAAAAAATAAAAATTTGTCAACATGCCTATTGCTCGAAACCGAAGGCGTTTTGTATGCGTTGCTATATTTACAAGATCCATCTGAGGTCAAAAGTCAACATTTCGTCATTTGTTTAGGCATTGTGTGGGGTACCTACACCTATTCAAACAAAATAAAACCGTGATACCTTTTAGGTATGATAAACCTACGGGTGGGTCTAAAAGTCAAGCATGTAAATTTAATAGGTAGGTACATAGGTGTAATGACCATAGCTGTATGTACCTAGGTGTATTTTCGTCACGGATGTTACTGTATACCTACTGTCGATAGTGTATTTGTTAAACAATCGATGCTCAGTTTTAATTTTATTCACATTCATTACCACGTAAAAAACGTAGAACATGCGATTCATATCTAGTTTTGGCGGGAATCTATGATGGCGCCCCCGTCATTTACTTTCGTATCTCTAAAAAATTGTAACAATGTTTTGTTGTATTCTATGGTGTTGTACCTACAGGAAAATTACGCCGGTCAACAAAAAATTTTTTTTTTTGCGCATGGGTTTTAACATATTCTGATTATATAAGCATATATATTAAAAAAATGTGATTACAAATCAAAAATATTTGCTTTGAACTTAGAGCGATTTGACGAATTGACAATTTTTTATGAATTTTAATTGATTTTAATTTTCCCATTTTTTTTGGTAAATAAGCAAATTCAGAACTATTTTTGGTTCCTATTCTTATTTCTAGACATAAAAGCAATAAAAATAAACTATGTGTAACCCGTGAGCAAAACTCCAAAAGAGCTATCGGCTATTTTTTAGAATTTTGAATAAATAGGCAATACCTAGATATAATTTCGATTAGTTTCGGGAATGCAAAATGTCCAGTATAAATAGACTCATGGCCGTAAACTGCAAGGCTTTCTGGTGATCACACGCGTGTAGACAAGCCGGCCTTCTGTAGTAGGAAGTGAAATTGGTTCTGTTGTGTGGATTTTACTGATTTTGCTGACGTGTGATGTTTCAGACTGCAAGGGACAAGTCGATTCACCGATCGATGAAGAGTGAACGGGTGTTAAACAGTATACATATATTAATTTGTGAAAAGAAGCAATAACAAATTAAACAATTCACGTTTATATACATACATTTAATCAATCAGTTATAATAAGTATGTAGATATCGTTATTTCATATTTTTCGTCTATGTACCCAAATAAGAAAGCAGAACTTATAATAGGTAGTAGGTATTATTATAAAATTATTCTATATCAATAAATTAACAGGAGATATTATATTATAACTATTATTATTTGTTTTCATAACAAATTTAAAATTTCCTTCATGTGTAACAAAAATCTTTGAGATTAAGGATAGGTACTAGAACAGAATGTTTCAACATTTTTTCATAACATCATAAATTTTTTTTCTTCAGTAGTAATAATAATCTGTGAAATTTTGTTTCATATCGTTATTTTTAAACTATATTTAATTTATTGTTATTTCCATTATCAAAATGTGAATGGAATGTGGTGTGGGTGATTTCATTTGTTTCACCTTGTCCTTGAAGTGGCATGAAACTATTTGACCTTCATCCGAATGGCCTGGCAGTAGGTAAAATGTTTTTATTTTCTGCTAAGTATAATAATTACAATATAATTATAATTCGGGCGACGCACAGCGGAATGGGAGACGTAGAATTAGTTTTATATAAAGATATGACTACAAGATATGCTATTCATAATAATAATGAGATCAGTAACGTTCGTTCGTTGTCATAAGTTAAAAACATTCTACATACGAAGTGACCAAATGCTGTGAGTTTGAGCATGCTTTCGAGATATCACTTACAAGTATAACTATTAGAGAAAGATATTGGAAAAAAATTACACCCACTTATCTCGAACACATACATACATTAAATCCATTTTTCATTTATCATTATATAATATTATAATTAGGTTGATGTGGCTCTCTTTTGTTGAGAAGCTTATCGCACAGACATGTTGGAGCCCTTTGAAAATTTACATTAAACCCTATTTCATAAAACACTCCGAGAAGGCTAGTGATAAATTTGATTTAATTTGGACCCCCAAAGAATGCCTCCACAAAAATGTTGATGGGTTTCCTCTAGAACCCTATTTTTAAGTTTTTCGGGATCTCTAGATAGTCTAGAAAGTGCATCGTTTAGTGAGGAATGCAATAATTAGATTACTCGTAAACAGTTGAAATTTAGATGTGTTGTCAAGGTCATCACTGACTTTGGACATTAATAGAACACCCGATTCTATTATGTTGGTACCAAAAGTTTTTAAATTAATGACCGACAGGTAACTTTACAACTCGTACCTATTTTAAATCACTAAGGCGAGTGTTTACTAAAGCAAGTCAACTAAAAACCAATCGGTATTTTTTAAAAGACCCTAAGCAAGAGTTGCTTTTAAATAGCATGAGATAAACTTCGAGATCCAAGATAAAAAGTCACATTTGTAAGATCATCTAATTATACCAATGGAATGTTTCAAGACAGTCCCACCAACGCATCGTCGTGGCCATAACTCTTGGGAACTCCAGAAAGAAGATTCTGATGGATTATTATCAAAACCGAGTGTGTGTTTAGAAGCTAGTTCTGCCGAATATAAAATTGCCTGCCGAATTTGGGTCTTCGGTAGAGAAATACTCCTTCCAAAGTTCCTGGAACTCCTCCCATGAGACGCTGGCCTTGCCCTGTTGAACAGAATTTTTATGTAGTAGATAGTACGAAAAAAAGTTTTTTAAAGTGAAAAGTTTCTTTATAGTTCTGTCGTCGGAACCCTCGTGTTGATAAAATAAAAGTAAGTATTTATCTTTGTTGTTATGCCTTGAATAAAACATCAGAATAGTCTATACAGAATAATATAATAATATCCTTAAATGGAAAAGTCCAAACGAAAAGAAGTCTAAATTTCCCTTATAATTTAAAATAAGCGATTATTGATGATTTAGCACTAAATACTGAAGGATTCTGATCTGACAAAAACGAGAACCCGAGACTAATAGCTGATATTATACTTCTATAAATGCTAATGCATGAACATAGGTACATTTTAAATTATCACAAAAATAAACACGTATAGGGCAAGGTAAACTAATTGATTCAGCTGCTCACGCTAATTCTTTTTTAGTTGTGTTTGTTACTATAAAGAGAAGGTTCTTATAAAAGAAGTTTGAAGTTCCTGGGGGAATTCCAAAACTCACACAGGTAATCTTCAAAACGGTTGGACCGATTTTAATGGAAATCTCACTGCTAATTAGTTAGTTGATGTTATATTAAGTAAAGTAAAGTATATTAAGTAAATTAGGCTACTTTGGAGTTCCTGCGAGAATTTCGTAACTCACGTGGGTGAAACCGTGGGGCACAGCTAGTAGTCTATAATAATATTAAGCGAAAGAAAGTTTTCATGTTTATTTCGTCGGAATTATAGTTGAAAGTAGGTATTTGAAGTACCAATAAAAAACAATCCGAAAGCAAACCACAGCATTTACAACTTCTTCATCAAAGACCTTATGAGTAAATTTCAAAATTGAATAAGTGAAATTGCGGAGGGCAAGCACTTGCTAGATATGATTTAAATATGGGTATCACCTTGGCCATTTTATTGAACGCCTCCTTGCATTCCTGAGGTTTGATGCCATAGGAGGAGCAGACGGTAGTGAACTCGTCGCAGTCGATGGAGCCGTCCCCGCTCGCGTCCTCCAGTTGGAACATGAACTGGCAGTACAACTGCTGCCACTTCAACGCCGCCGACGGGTTCTGAGCGTAGTCGTTCCACATCGACACCCACTCTTCCACGGAAACCTGTCAGGCATTCAAGATAACTGTCCCCTTAGACAAGTCGACAATCAATGATCGACGGACGACCCGATTGGCGTAATGGTCACCATGCCGCCAGCTGATCAAGAGGCTCCGGGTTCGATTCCCGGTGGGGGTGGACTTTGTGTGATGAAAATTTTTCTTCGATACCTCGAAGGCCGATCATCATGGGGAAGTTAGTATTAGTCTATACCAATATTATAAAGAGAAAAGATTTGATTTATTGTTTGTTTGTAATGTATAAACTCAATAACTATTTGAGTGATTCTAAAAATTCTTTCACTCATAGGAAGCTACAGTGTTCCTGAGTGACGTAACTGGTACTTTTTATCCCGGTATTCCGACGGGTGCTTCGAAAATAACCCGAGTGAGTCCATAGGGATTGACTAGTACTTAATATCTCAAAGAATAAAATATAAATATAAACCTTCCTCATAAATCACTCTATCTTATGGTGAAAACCGCATCAAAATCCGTTGCGTATACATAGGGACAGACAGACAGCTCGAGACGATTTTGTTTTATACTATGTAGTGATAGTGATATTTGCAATTCTGAAACGGTGTCACAATAATTTCATTATCATAAATACCTACTTATCAGTCGTACAGTGCGTGATAAATTTTTCGTTGAGCGAAACGTGTTTTGTGAAAATGTAAGTAGGTACAGCAAAAAAAAACATTGAACACAAAAAAAAACACCTGGATAAAAATTCCAGAGCAAAATAAAGGGTAGGTAATCGCCATTGGCAATTTATTTTCACAATGGCCGGAAAAACTCTCTCGCGTAATGACTTTTATGCTCCCCAAGGGATAGTTTATGACATTTTTAAGGTAAAATTTCTCCGGACATTATTTTTACAGTGATGAACTTGATCGAGTTTGGATTATGAAAGATAACGGTGTTACACTTAATGGGTTTTTTTATGATGTTCCCGTGAAGTTATACAGGGTGTCCTGTAAATCAACGTCAAGTCAGAACCAGGTGATAGGCTAAGTCATAACAGCTGTTTACAGAAAAATATAAAAAACTTTGCTATGCCTATTTAAAAAAAGCACAGTCATCAAAAACTGACGAAAGCAATAATTTTGAAAACTTATGAATAAATTATAAGCAGTAGTTTTCAGGAACACTATTCAGGATTACACAATAAGAAGAAAATTGAAAAAAAGTTAAGGTTTGTAGCAAACAGAACCGTCGCAGAGTGTAAATTTTTATATTTTTTATAAATTTTAAAGATTACTTTTTTACGTTTTTCTATTAAGTTATGACTTAACCAATCACCCGGTTCTGGCTTGACGTCGATTTACGGGACACCTTGTATAGGTAAAGTTCAGATTAAATTCGATAGGAAAAACAGCGTTGTCTACCTTACTTTCTTTTTGCAAATTATATTGGTATTTAACATTCATTTAAACTGTCTCAAATCAATGTACAAAAAAATTGGTTCTTGACCTTGCATTTTATAGTATCGACGAGTTTTTTGAATCTGAGTTGGCCTTTTTATCCCGGAATTTTCGCGGGAACTCCGAAATTACCGCGGGTGGAACCGCGGGGCACAGCTACTTTATAAATAAATAAACAATCAGCGTCTCAAGAGTTTGATAACGGAATTGTTGGAGCGTACGTGCTACGTCCATTTTTTTAAGCGACTTCAAAAATGTTGAAAGTTCTCATTTGATCTGTCGAAAGCGAAGTGCAGTATCTTAATATCCTATTATGTAACATTTAGCAGGAGGCATAAAAACGTTATTTTTAATATTAGTAACGAATAATACCTATATCAATTATTTCTGAAACTAACGGCTCCTGTCTATATAATTACTTAATACAAAATATTATGTATCTTCAAATCACATAAAAAACTCAATTTGTTTGGTTGTGTTTTGATAATTTACCTCCATGGAGATTCCATACGAATTCGGATCAAATCTGATGTTTTTTTTAATCAAGAACTTTTGGTGAAAAATGTTTATTGCTTGAAAAGAAAACTTACATACAATCGAATGCATAACCTCTTCCTTTTTGGAAGTCGGTTAATCACCTCTCACCTGTCCATCTTTATTAGAATCGGCCCTCTTTCTTAGTCCATCCCATATCTTTATCATTGTCTCGTGGGTCTCCGAGTGTTTCGCGTCACCTGGTTTCCAGCCTCGCTGACTGCAGATTTTCTGAACATAGACAAAAATATTATAATAAAAAAACGCTGGAAATACTTTATTTAAGAAAATACCACGTAGACCTTATAAGGCATATAAGATCAGATTAGTTAAAATCACCTACTCGCTAAAAAACCATGTCTCACAAGATATATCATTTAAAAATACAGCTAAAGGATTACAAAATGCAGAGTGCCTTAAAACAATATTGTGGATGATAATTCCGCAGTATCACAAGTTAATATTTATACCTAGTTAAGCTTGTAATTAGTTGAAAAATTTGTCAAAAAATGTTCTAAGTATACAACCTTCGCAGTAAAGGTAGAATTATCCACTCCAATTTGCATAGAAGAGGAAGCGGATCAATTTTCCGCCTCAATAAAAACTTTCCTCGTCCAAGATGTAAGGTAAGGAAAAATAATTACCGCTATAGCCAGCTCGAAGTCTTTCCTCTCAATTGTTCCACTTTGATTGACGTCTGCAAAAAAAACTCAAAATTTATATAAAACAATATTCGAAAAACAAATATCCACAAAAAGGAGCAATTATTTATTTACCAAAGAAAACGTTGAAAACGTAAAGGAGTTTCTTCCGTCTAAATTCCGAGATGGACATGTTTATAATCTGCAAAAGAAAATAACAATTATTATTATTATTCATGATCAACAAAACATGTTATATAACATTACGCTATAACATGTTTCAGATAATGTGAACACGGGATGTTATATAATATCATGTTATAAACGGAAAGTCCGTTTCTACACAGGGAAACAGTACCATGAGGTAGAGCTGTCCTAAATTTACTTCACTGTGGTGAAGCTAGAGCAAAAGCTATTGTGGATCAAGAGGGGGCCCAAGCATGCCTAAACGGCCGTCGAAGGTCACTAATCAGCGGAGTCAACTGCCAATGAAAGGGGTTCTCGGTCAATGAGATGAATTCAATGAAATAACTTCACGTTAGTTTTTGTTTTCTGTTATGTATTTAAAAGTACAACAGTCGCTGCCGCAGATAGTTTGCGAATTGGACGAAATGCGCCTTAATCGACGACATTGTGGATAGTATAGCTCTGAAGAACAAGAAACCACAATGATGTATTGCATTGTTGTTTTTATTATATGTTGTTATTTTTATTTTATGTAACATTGTTATTCATAATTTCAACTTAAAACAAGACTGTAGACTGTAAGTTGTGTTATATAACATATAACACAACTTATTTAATATGTTACATAGTTTCTACGCACCGTAATATGTATCTATTGGTTATAGTTACATATAAAAACGGTGAATGTGTTAATTTACCGTCAGTGCATAATATTCTTGGCAGCTTATCTTAACGAAATCATGATTATTTAGAAATAAAATAAAATTACGGCTTAATTAGAATCTTAATTAGAAAATTGAAAAACGGAAGTCTTTACGTTAAACGCGAAAGTCGCTTCAGTGAATTTCGTTCAAAAACATTACGAGTATGACTCAAATTAGTTTTCCGATATCATGCTTCTGCACACAAACGCCTGCGGAGGAACGATAGAACTTTTTTGAAAAATAATTTATTCATCCATTAGTCGGAAATGATTTACGTTGAAACGACTTTATATTTCATTTCCTCACTTTTGTATACAGGCTGTAAGGATAGACGAAGGACGTATAGAAGAAGACGTAGTCAGTGCTCGATTTCAGTCTCAAATAACTAAAGAAATAACATATTATATACCTAATTAATTTTTGATGTAAAGAATACAATTCGTTAGAGCTGTTCCCCGCGGTTTCACCCGGAGTAATTTCGGAGTTCCTACAAACATGTTACTCAGGGATAATGTAGCATTCTAATAGTGAAAGAATTTTTGAAATCGATCCAGTAGTTTTTGAGTTAAATTGTAACAAACAAACAAAAAATTAAATCTTTCTCACTCTTTCACTTTTTTCAATTTCACAGTTTTGGGAATATTGTAAAAAAATACTTCGTTTGACAGCAAAAGAAGTTTTGGGCAAGTTAGAGAGAGCATTTGCTCTAACTTCCTTTGCAACGGTGGCGCACCTGTCCCGACTACATGTCCTCTCTAGTGGATCTATACGTATACTCGTATTATATGTTACAGTTAAAACCATTTTTAGTTAGAAGGCGTTTTCCCTTTAGTACTAGTTTTCACGTAATGTCTTTGCTAAATCTAGAATTAACTAATGCTCAAAATTAGGGAATATCAGGTAACACTAGTTCTTATTAGACAAAACGCGTTTTTCCGAAGAGAGTTAGTCAAAATTTTTATTATTGGCCATTAGGTAGGGCGGAGAGCACCCCTGTAGATCATTATCATGTTTGTCACCATTTGTCCATATTCATATAATAAGATAAATATTCATACCTAATCTTTAAACTTATCGAGCAAGCTGACATCGAAAATAAGTATTTCCTAAATTATATAAGTACACCATTTATAAATTTAAATTGAAGCTCCTATAGCCAAGTTGACATTCAATAGTTAACGCATAGAAAACCGAAGAATGGAATCGATAAGTCACGTGGTCACGCCAAACTGAACATTTGATAGGACGATTTTACGTGACCACGTTCCTTGGTTTTCAATGCGTTAACGATAATAAAATGTCAACTTAGCAAAGGGGGCAAGTACTTTCTAATAAACATATTTTTTTAAATGCAATATATAGCAAAATGCTTGAAATGGCTATATTTATTGCGAGTATAATCGCATGATCAGCGAATGAAGCAGAGCCTGTGCCAGACATACTGTAATAATATAATACTTATATAAGCATAAATTTTTGTAAATACATACTTATGAATTATGATACATAATATAAACATTTAGACTCAGGGTAGACTTTTCTTGTAAATGTTTATGTTTTATGTTTCGAGGATCTAACCCGAGTCGCCTGGCTTAGCAGTAAGGTTAACTAACTACGGCACCAATGGTGCTGTCAGATTTCAGTTTAGAATATTATCTCTATATTATAATATAATATATTAACAGTTCTGACAAATTGAAGTGTATGAATAAAGATTTCTAATTCGATGCACACGCAACCATTTTTATTTATTTATTTATTCGTGTACCTATTTGGGAAGACAAAAGGTTACATCTGGTTCACTAATACAACGTGTTAATGAATTAACTGAAAACCTGATACACCCCATTTAAAAAAATAAACAATAATATGATTAAAATATATTGTAGGTCGAAAAAATTTATATTTTAAAAGTTAGTCAACATTAATTTGGAGGTGACCTATCCTACCGGTTCGATTTTTTTTTGCTGCGGGCGGCGCACGCGTCAAATATTGTATTATAAATAATTTAGACATGGGCTAGTAAAAATGAAACAATATAACCTATATTAAAACATAGTGCGATCGACTCGCTAGTAGATTCTGAGCAAACTACTTTCTAGGTTTCAGTTAATTCATTAACACGTTGTAGATACATCGTGAAAACAATAATAGTAGATTATTATATTACAGTATTTTGCACGAACTCTTCCTTTGTGTTCTTAGTTTATTTTGTTGAACGTCAGTTGTGCGTTGGGATGGAAGCGCGATGAAGTCATTACATAAATTTGTTCCGCAAAACACGAATCGCTGGAGAATATCTCGAGGATATCGACATATTCTCGAGTTTCCCCCGCAACGAGACGGGCGCGGGCGCGGCAACCGAAGCCCAATTCCTTACTCGTTTACCTATATAATATACTAGCTGACCCGCGCGGTTTCACAAGCATAATTTCGGAGTTCCCGCGGAAATTCCGGGAGAAAAAGTATCCTATGTCCTTCTCTGTACCCCTGACAATGTTTGCCCCCTATTCCATAAAAAAATGCAAAATTTCACGATGATCAGTTTAGCTGTTAAGGCGTGAAAGCATAACAGACAGACAGAAAGACAGACAGACAGAGTTACTTTTGCATTTATAATATTAGTAAGGATTATGCATGTACGCGTTTTCACGAGACAAGGCACTATCCTTAATATTGTGTACAGAAAGTTTGGAATGTAAAACGATGCATTTTGAAGTGAAAACTCCTTTAGCATCGTTGTGATTTGTAAATCGATGAAATGAAATAGCGACACTAATATGAAACAACCACATACGTAGGGAGATAGTAGTATCTCTAAGTAGTTTGTGGTAGGGAGGTACACGTGCGAAAGTATCAGTGTAAATACTAGATAATATATTAATATCTAAAGATATAAAAGTTTCGCTTCTGCCTTATTGTTTTAAGCATATATTTTAAGGAGGATTGAGATAGATTTTTTTCTTTGTAATAAATATCAGTAAACAACTTTTGTTGTATTCCATAGTGTTTCTGTTAAGATCTTTTTACTAGTACAATCACAAACAAACAAAAAATATAACTGTTAAAAGCAAGATTTGAGTATAGTTAATGTATCGGATAATAGTAGGTATATAGTGTCGAATATATCGGATATTGGCGATATTACTATGGGTAGCAAAACTCCATTGATTTTCATCACATTTCAATCATTTAAATGAACCAAATTCCTGTTTCACAAAAGGTATCTACAGCCTACGACAATGGTATGGCACGATTTCGCAAAAGCCGCGAAACTTTAAAAAAATTCGAAACTTTATAGGTACAAATACTAACAAAAACGCACGTATTTTTCGCTAGCCATAGCGGCAGCGAATATCGCTTGTATCTAAATTGATGTTTAATTCAGAATAAGGCCTTGATAAGCGTGACTTGTGGTCTTGTCTCTTTATTGGTGTGTGGGCTCATTGGATTTAGTTGGATAAACTCTCCACTATTTCGTATAAAAAAAGAAAATTCACCGGGAATTTATTCCGTCACACTTGAGTTTTGTTATTTAGGATTGTTTTGATTAGGTCGACCGCGCGTCAGCGCCTGACGAAGAAGTTCAAAGCAATAGTACATTTTAGTCCCGAGACGGGAATTAGCTAAAGAAAAAAATGAGTGAATTTTATTTTACATAAATCAACCATTAGGTGTGCTACTGGCCAGTAAGTATGCCCCCTATGACATAAAAAAAAAACTTGAGTTTCTGCAGTATCCAGCTGTCAGTTGAAAGCGATTCTCCCTAGGGCTGAAAAGGGTTACTTTCAACCCGCTTCTCAGGCAACTTCAGACCTACTTTCCGAGTATGAGTAATGAAAAGGTAATTTAAAACCAGATGATCCTTACTAATATTGTAAATGCGAAAGTAACTCTGTCTGTCTGTAACGCTTTCACGCCTCAACGGCTTAACCGGTCATCATAAAATTTTGCATACACGTTGTCAGGGGTACAGAGAAGGACATAGAGTACTTTTGATCCTGGAATTCCTGCGGGATCTCCGAAATTGCTGCGGGTGAAACCGCAGAGAACAGCTAGGGTACAATAAATGGGCAACGAATTGGGTTAAAACCCGGTTTCGGTCAAAAACTGAATCCAAAATCGACCGTTTATAATCCTTATACGAGTACCTATACAAGCCTATACGCCATTGCATACTCTAACCTAAATTTGAAAATATAAATAACAACGATGTACCTACCACAAAAGAAATCGTAATTAATGCGCACCGAAATGAAACGACGATATAGATGGAAAAGTAAAAGATCCGCACAAAGGAAAGTGGTAAGTAGGTACTTTATCTGTTTTTTTTGCTGTCCGACAGCCGTCTATCGCCAGTTATCGTGAGAATAAACTATTATAGTATGTAGCGAGATACTAGCCCCGTATTACATCTAATTTTACTAATATTTTAAATGTGAAAGTGTGAATGTTTGGAATTTTTTGATGTTTGGATGTTTGTTACTCAATCACGCAAAAACGGCTGAACGGATTTGGATGAATCTTGGCATGCACGTTGTCAGGGGTACAGAGAAGAACAAAGGGTACTTTTATCACGGAATATCCGCGGGAACTCCGAAATTACCGCGGGTGAAACCGCGGGGCACAGCTAGTTCTTTCATAACTCTCTTAGCGGGAGTTGAATGTAATTATATTGGCATTTGGATGCATAACTGCATTAGTATAAATCGAGGAGTAGTATTCATCATTTATTATAGAAATAGCGTGGGTACTATTTGTTACCATATATGTAGATGTAGGAATTGTTACCATATGCTTTCGTACCTATGTGTGCACTCAGGGCCTCCACTCTAAAAATATAATAATTAATTTAATGTATAGTTATTTAACTTTAGTATAAATTTAAATAATCCGTGATTATAATTATTTTTAACATAAATCGTACTAAAAAAAAATACTGCGATATTTGGTAAGTATCTACATATTTTTGGTTAAACTACCAGAGTGTTCCTTAATTAACAATGAAATACACGCATTTTCACTAGTTATACGTACAATTATGGACATAATTATATACTTCGCTTTTGGTTCTTGCGTGCTTAGGGTCTTTGTTTTTGTTATAAAGGTAGGTATAGCCATAAACACATTTTTGTGTTCCAGTTGCTAACTTAAATACATAATAATAAAATACGGGTAAATCTTTGTTAAATTGCCAATTATATGAATGTTCAGTAATCATGACAGCTTCTACAGTGTATTAGAACGTAATAATGACTTAGGTGTTTGGTATAGTTTTGTCATGTAATGCTATCCTTATTATATTTAGTATACACAAGCGAGATAGAATAATTGTAACCCATTATATTATATTAAGCTTACCCTACTTACAATGAGTAGGTATATTATTACCATTATTGTTTGTCTTGTTATAATAGGTAATAATTTGTTACATCAAACATGTGCATTTTTCCCACGATCCTTCTGTAAGTACTCACCTACATAGGTATTTAATATTTCGCAAAAAAACCCGAAACACCCATTCCTTGATTAAAAAACATCAACCTGTAATATAGCTAGCTGTTCTCTACGGCTTTACTGATATTCCCTAGCAGGCCTAGCAAGATGAAAGTACCATAATAACAGAGCTATTTACGCGATCTCACTCGTGAGAGTTTTCGGAGTTCCCGTACATATACTTATACGAACTTCTTATTTACCTTCTAGAGCGGAAGAAATAAGATGACGAAATTGCACACAATGCACTTTCAGCGTTCCCGCGGGAATTCCGGGATAAAAGGACCCTCTATCCTTCTCTTTAGTATCCCTGAAAACGTGTTTACAAAATTTCATGATGATCGATTGAACAAACTCACATTCGCATAAATATATATATTATCTACAATTTGTGGATTAACGCATATAATGATTACGTGTTAATCCAGAATTGTAGATATATGTGTTAAATTTGCATCCAAATTCGTTTTTGAATACAAATAGCACAAATTAAGTCCTCGATAGATTTCCGATACAGATCAATTCCCATCGGCACCTTAAACCGATTTTAAATAGCTTATTAAGTAAATGTACAAAATTTTGTACGGGAAAAATGTATGCAAATCGTATTGTTTTGGGTAAAAATATGCCAGGACAAAAGAAAATATGGCGACCTACAGTCAACAAAACATAATATAAGTACAAACACAATACAACATACCTACATTACAGGTACATGGCCGTCCCGAGACGGAGACTAGCTATTGAATATCAAATATCGAAAATATCGAAAAAGGACGCCGCGTCGTTCGGCTATAGCTCCATAGAGTACATAAAATATTGTCAATAAACCAAACTTTTCTTATATATTTATTTATACTAAATATTTCCTAGATTTTATATTGAAAAAGATCCCAGGGATTCGAATAGCTATACTCAATTCACAGAATAAATTGGCAGACTATAGAATTTGAAGTCGGATAGTTTTTTATCGACGTGACGATGGAGTTTGGAAAACCTACTAGGTATATTATTAAATAACACGCGTTTAGGGTCACTGCTCTAGGTTGTGTTATTTGTGTGTGTGTGTGTGTGTGTGTGTGTGTGTTTTGTTTCTTATTTTATAAATGTATACATTTAGTATGTACACCTAAATTAGGACTGGATAGGTACAAAATAAAGAGCTTTACCTATGTAATATAATATATATTTCCGACCCATTGACTTAATATGAAATCTCGAAAACTACACGTCATAGGAAGCTGAAATTTGGCAGGTAGATAAGATAGTTCATAGATAGGAGACTAAGAAGAATGGAACAAGCTAAGAAAGGATTTCACGGAGTTCCCACTCGAACTCCCGAATTAACGTTGGTGTATAATTATTGCAGGGAACAGCTGGCAAAAGTATAAGAGCTATTGAAGAACTGAAAAAAAAAAATTGTATGTCGAAATTATCTTAAAACCTGTTTTTACGACAGCGGCGCAATCAGTTTGTATTAACTCGACACGTAGCAAGTTAATAGTGCGTTATCATTATGTTGCCCATGTTTAATTATGTATACTAATAGATCATAAACCGATAACAAGAGTAGGTACAAGGTCATTTGTTACAAATTAGATCATTATCTCTGCCACGAAAACAGTCTACGGGAAACGTGGTTTAGTTTATGGAAGTCGTTATGTTGACAATGTTTACCCAAATTATGCGTTAAACTGTAATTTATTTAAGCATTATTATCATTTAATACAAGGCCATATAGGGAAAATGAGATTACTTTAGAAATTGTAGCGAATCCAATAAAAATTTGAGATTGAATTTTTGCATGCCTCTGCAAAAGCAAGAGCAACATCAGGCTTTGCCTTAGCTGGTAAAATTGCTTTGTCAATTGAAAAACAAAAAAAAAAAACTAAAGAAACGTCACTTAAAAAATAATAACATTTCTCGTGTGTTTTATGAAAATTAATACTTAATATCTACCTTATCCTTTTTTAAAAGTGCATGCAAAACGTAGTCGCGTGCTCTAAAATTCTTTCATAGGAAACAAAACACTACCTGCACGCTATATTTTATATCCACGACGCGTGTAAAATTTTAACGCGTTGACCGTAAAAGCTATTTCCAACATTCGTATCGTATAACTTTATTTAAAATAGCATAAATACTTACTGTTTTGGAGTCTTAACATATACCTATGATATAAGACAAAAAATCGTCGTAAGTATATAACATAAAAGTAACCAAAAGTTCAGTAGTAAAACTGTGATCACAATGTAAACACAGAACAAGTGAGTTGTGACAGATCTATTTGAAAAAAGTTTCTTGCAACACTCTTTGTTAGAATTTTAATTTGTTAAGTTAGAAAGACAATTCACCCAAGTTTGTACAACGCATCGTTGATGTCTAAGAACTTTTGATGAATTGCTGTCAGTATTATTTTCATCGAGTTATAAATTCGTTTCGAAAGAGTAGGTACCTATCTTTAGGTTATAGCTAGGATTTCTTTTTGCGCGTTGATCGACGGAAGTGACACGCAACCTTACAGTATAAGTATAGTTAGCATATAATATGTAAATAAATAAATAAATATGTAAATTTCTTATCCAAAAGCGTCTCGTTTCTTCTTTTATTATGCGTACCGAGACTAAGGACACTAGGACAGGAATGAATGAGGTTTCTGAACGCTATAGTTTGAAGCTCTTCAAGATTAAAATGAACAGTGATTGTTGAACGAACGAACACGGAGGAGTTCAATGAAGAATATGGGAGTATCTGTAAGGCATGATATGGAAATCCATTATTTCAAAATTTTATATTCAAAACATTTACTGTAGAGACGATGCAAAAGTTTTCGTGAATATTAAAACTTAATCAAGCCTCAAACTTTTAAGTATAACGTATACTTGTGCATGATTTTATAAAATAAATAAATAAAATTATTGGAATAATCGCTTTTTTAATCCACATAGAGTATTTAAAAATATGGCCAATTTATTTTTGAGTTCACAAAATTATCTATAATCCCTACTTATATTATAAATGCGAAAGTAACTCTGTCTGTCTGTCTGTCACCCTTTCACGCCTTAACTGATCATCACGAAATTTTGCATACACATTATCAGGGTCAGGGTACAGAGAAGGACAAAGGGTACATTTTATCCCGGAATCCCCGCGGGAACTCCGAAATTAACGCGGGTGAAACCGCGGGTAGCAGCTAGTTTAAGATAATAGTAATTCACTTTATATTATGGACTCTTTGTACCCCTAGAACTTGATATCCTCGTGTCGACAAACCCAGTATAATAAAAATACATCTATAATAATGTTAAGTTAGGTCAAAGAGAAAATTTTAACCTTGCTTTTGACTTGAACACCACTCACTAGGTATATAATAATAATGGTGAGTTTCTGATAATGATTGTCAACCACATTTTGTTCAGATAATGTATAAAGAAAGCATTACAACAGCGATCTACTTATTTGTATTTTTTTGTACATATTTAGAATAATTATATTATTTTTGCAATGGAAAGTGACACCGACTTCAAATCATCAGATCTTAAACCTTTTACAACCCTGAAGGCAATTTGACTATGGTCTGATCCGTTTTTACTGGTTCGTTAAGAAAATTATAATTAATCTCATAACACAAATACTGGTACAGTGACGTAATTTAGAAATTAATAATTTTGTTATCTTATCAAATTCTCACATTGTAAGAATACAAATTTTTTTTTTCTTTTCACGATAAAGCAAGCTCGCTACGCGTTTTATAAAGGCACTTAGTAAAATAAATAACTCGAATGTGTACGTTACGACTCCAAAGGGCCATAAATACATAATAAATTTGGTGTTAGAGCACGCACCCTGCGTTTTCCATTTACGCATTTTCCAACATCGTGTGTATAATCACGTTATACAATTTTCCAAATAAAGTAACACAGTGTTGGAAATGTTGCCGAAGCAAACACTGTGCGTTGTATTAAGCAATAAAGTTGTTCATTTTACGAGCTTTAATCTTTACAGATTATAAGTTTATAAGTTGCTTTGGAGGGAATTTTCATAATATTATAAATCATCGTTTCCAATTTATGGAATAAAAGGAAAGCGCTAAGGCCTGTAAGAAAGTAATTATGCTGTATTAGGTGAGTATATATAATATTTTGCCTGAGAGCTCACCAAGGTAAAAATAAGAGATAAAAATATTGTAATAACCTATTTATATAAAAAGACTCAAATAATTTATTTGTTTAAAAATGATACTCTACTCATATTAAAATACGCACTATTTTATTCGTATATACAAATACATACATTCTTATAATATAGGTGTTACTATAGTAAAAGAATCTTAATAATCAGTCATGTAGTTAGAACCTATTATATAAAATCGTTCTTTAGTAGTAATCGTTCAAGCTAATAATACGTGGTATATACTACTGTATATGCTTACTGTGGGATCAAGTAGATCTGTGTATTGTGAAGTGGATTATTATTATTATTCATTTAGTTATCTTAAATTTAGGTTTTTTACAGTATACATTACTATTATTATTACTGAATACTGAAACTATCTTATATACCTACCTACTCAGTTAAGAGATTTGAGTCTATAACCGTTACTTAAGCGTCAAAGTCAAGGGGAGGCTCTCAGGGTCGCATTTGAAATGCAAATATGTTACAGTTATTAGTTAGACTAACGTTCAACCATTGAGAGTTGTGGGGTAGGTAGTTTAAAATGTAAAGGGGTTGCGGTTTGGAGATTACGCGAAGGATTCTGAGTTAATACACAGATAGTCAGGTAGGGGGCGTAAAGCCGGCGAGTGCTTTAAAGAATCTCAGACGTCAATATTAACACAATAGGCATACTTTTTTACGTTAAAAATTTCGGTCATTTTTTAATATCTTTGATCGCGGTAGAAAAGGAAACCATGTATGCTCTTTATGCATAAGTATTAAGTGTGAATATGTTTCTTAAGTTTAATTGTAAAAGTTTATTTTTATCGTAAATAAAGGCACATATTGTAAAAATTTCATTTTTAAGTGCATCTTCACTCTTATGATTATTATTAATTAGTTTTGTTTAATAAAATATATAACGAAGTCAGTAACTTTGTTTTTTTAGTATGAATATTTATTCCTAACTCTACACGATGACACAGATAATATAATACTATACTAGTACGATGACATCAGATGTACAGGTACATAAGCTAACAGCTGATATTATATTGTAAGAAGAAAAAAAGCGTTTATATTTTTGAAAACCTGTTAACTATTGGGAAAAATTTTGACTATGTTTTTTTTTACCATAAACACTTTTAACTTGGTACCGCCTTTCTGCCTAGCCTTGTATGTATTTAAAATGTATGATTATGTATGAATTTAATACTGCTTTTGAGTTTAATATAGGTCACGCAACAAATGAGGTGAAATGAACATTTATTGGAAATTTTCTGTTATATTCGAGCGCAATTAAAATAGGCATTTTATTTATTTATTTATTTATTTATTTATTTATTCTTTATTGCACAGTGTGTACAAATGGCGAACTTAATGCCTTAACTTAACTTAATTTTATTATAGTTTGATGGAAAAAATCTCAGAATATTTCCATGGTACCTTTCTATGCCGTCTCGTCATGCACCCACAAACCTTTTTTAATTATGGCTTCTATCACAGTTTATCTAAATAATTTTGCCAATGATAAAATATTTCATAAAATAACAAAGACCTATAAACAATGGTGTTCACATACACGTTGTCAGAGGTATCTACAGAAAAAGAAATCCCACCAAAAACATATTCATGTAAAATGGCCAAGCCACATATTCTCATTAAGGTGTAGAGTTTGAGAAGTTAGGCCTTGTAGAGTTAGGGTGTGTAGAGTTAGGGTGTGTAGAGTTAGAAGCTTGGCTCTATATAAGATCTGATAACTTTTTGACAGTGCCCGTCATATGGACTCGTCTTGGCACCATTTTACATGAATATGTTTTCGGTGGGATTTAATTTCTTTTTGTAAGTCAAAATTGCGCAATTTTCATACAAACTTCCATCCCCTAGTTTAACGGGTTGAGGGATAAAAGTTACAAGTTTTATAATTTTTTTTGTTGTTTGTGTACTAATACCTACTAGAGCTTGCATGCCAAATTTCAGCTTTCTAGGACATTAAGAAATACCCTAAGAATTTTGATGATCATCAGTGAGTCAGTGACGAAATCAGGGTTTTTTTGATATCAATAAAATCTAAAGTATAAGAGTTATGCAATTAAAACTTTATATGTTTGATAAGTCCGCTATTGACAACATATCCCGAAAATTTTGTTTATTCTACTAATACCTATTATAAACGCGAAAGTTTGTAAGAATGTATGGATTGATGGATGGATGTTTGTTACTCTTTCACGCAAAAACTACTTAATGGATTTAAATGAAACTTTACAATAAAATAGCTTATGCATCAGATTAACACACAGGGTACGTTTTATCCTGGAATTCCCGCGGGAATTGAAATTAACGTGGGTGAAACCGCGGGGCACAACTAGGCTGGTATAATCCAAACCCAAGTTATAAGGGTTCAAAAAAACGACGAAGCGCTTCGAGAAAAGATAGGTAGTGCTCCCGCTTTGCTTGGCTCGTCTTGGCAGGGCACTACCGTGCCCCCAGTTAGAGGTTATAAGGGTTCAAAAAAACGACGAAGCGCTTCGAGAAAAGATAGGTAGTGCTCCCGCTTCGCTTGGCTCGTCTTGGCGGGGCACTACCGTGCCCCCAGTTAGAGGTTACTTTTTAATTCGGAATTCATGCGAGGATTTCGAAATTAACGCGAGTATAACCGCGGGCTACAGCTGGTTGTATATAAGTTATTTTGGGCAGTAACAACCGCAATCAAACGCCGATCCCCAAATCCCGTAACTTCCAAAACAACAAAAGTTTGTGGAAGCAACAAAACCAAGGACTTAAACAACAGAAGGATATGTATTTCCCAAGCTTTTGTTACTCTGACAAAGATTCAACTATGTACGGAAACGCAAACAAAAGGCACCATATCGGAGTAATTCTTTGCGATAAGCCGGACTGATTGAGGCGTATTTCACGAGTGATTCAAGATTTCGCACTAAAAGAGGGAGCGTCTATTGATTTGGGATTTGCTAAAGCCACCGTCTTTCGTGTGAGAAACATATTGGATTTACAACGTAATCTTTACCTTTAAAGTGTTATAGACTCCTTTATATGTGATTTTAATACACAAAGCAGAAGGCATATTACTATTTCTTAACGACGTTATAAAAAAAAACCTTTTCATTACTCATACTCGGAAAGTAGGTCTGAAGTTGCCTGAGAAGCGGGTTGAAAGTAACCCTTTTCAGCCCTAGGGAGAATCGCTTTCAACTGACAACTGTCAAATTATTAAAAAAAAACTAGGTCTATTTTCACATTTCTATTGAACCATGTTTCAACTTTCTATACAGCCAGCGCGATGTAAAATTGAAATAACGAAAAGTTTAAGTAGGTATTAATTAAAATAAAATTTACTCACTTTTTCTTAAGCTAATTCCTATTTATATTTTTTTTATTTTCTTTAATTAATACTTAATAATTAAAGATAATATTTTTTTTACGTCGCCACAATGTAAATACAAAATACTGGCTGAATAGCTAGCCGGCCAAAGAAAAAGAAATAGGTGGGAAAGTGTCAAGCGACTATCCGATCTTCACCCATTTTTTCTTTAGCTAATTCCTATTTTTATTTTGACTTTCCTTGCATTCGTAATGAAAAGCACAGTGTTACCCTCGGGAGAAAGACTTATTTAGTCCCTCGATCTATTGACGCCCTCGCTACGCTCGGGCGCCAAACCTCGTCTCGGGACTAAATAAGTTACTTTCACCCCTAGGATAACAATGAAAAGCACAGTGTTATCCTCGGGAGAAAGACTTATTTAGTCCCTCGATCTATAGGCGCCCTCGCTACGCTCGGGCGCCAAACCCCGTCTCGGGACTAAATAAGTTACTTTCACCCCTAGGATAACAATGTACTATTTCATTACTCATACTCGGAAAGTAGGTCTGAAGTTGCCTGAGAAGCGGGTTGAAAGTAACCCTTTTCAGCCCTAGGGAGAATCGCTTTCAACTGACAACTGTCAAATTATTAAAAAAAAACTAGGTCTATTTTCACATTTCTATTGAACCATGTTTCAACTTTCTATACAGCCAGCGCGATGTAAAATTGAAATAACGTAAAGTTTAAGTAGGTATTAATTAAAATAAAATTCACTCACTTTTCTTAAGCTAATTCCTATTTATATTTTTTTATTTTCTTTAATTAATACTTAATAATTAAAGAAAATATTTTTTTAGGTCGCCACAATGTAAATAAAAAATACTGGCTGAATAGCTAGCCGGCCAAAGAAAAAGAAATAGGTGGGAAAGTGTCAAGCGACTATCCGATCTTCACTCATTTTTTCTTTAGCTAATTCATATTTTTATTTTGAATTTCCTTGCATTCGTAATGAAAAGCACAGTGTTACCCTCGGGAGAAAGACTTATCTAGTTCCGAGACGGGGTTTGGCGCCCGAGCGTAGCGAGGGCGCCAATAGATCGATCAATTACTTTCACCCCTAGGATAACAATGTACTATTAAAGTTATTTGAAGTTTAAAGGTTTTTTTTTATAATTAATATTTTAATCAGTTTTGTATCGCGTTGATTATTTTTAAAATGAAACTCTTATATCTAAAATAATTTCTATTATAAAGGTACAGATTTCTTCTGTAGTTTTTTAGTAACAAACTGATAAACAGACAAAAATCGTGAGTGTTCGTAATACTTTAAATAGTCCTAACTAATATTATAAATGCGAAAATGAGTGTTTATTACGCTTTCACGCATTAACTACTCAACCGATCTTCGTCAATTTTTTTGTACCTACATATAACACCAAACTCTATACGTGGGCGTCCACGTAAAAAGGTACCAGTAGTGGAGTATTGAGTTAAGACTAGATTCGGTATCTTTAATAGTCAATTGATAGTAAGGATTGAAAACTAGCACAGTTTTTTTTACAGACATTTGAAGTTGAAACTCTGAAAGAGCTTGATTTGAGAAAAAGCATTTTAAAAGTTTGTGTGAAATAAAAAAACACACTTTTACTTGCTTGTTACATAGATTTTTATATATTATTGTAGATTAAGATATGTAAAATTCAAGAAAATTTAGCATTTATTAGGTAATTAATCAATCAAAATCGTGGACTCAATTTTTTCACCGAACTTTACAAAATTGCTCATATCTCGGAAACAAAATGCCGACAACTGCAATGGTGTGTTTTAGCTTTTTTTTATATCATAGGGGGCAAACGGGCAAGTGGTACACCTGGTTGGTAAGTGATTACCACCGCCCAAGGATATCTGCAACACCAGAAGGCAAGCAGGCGCGTTGCCGACCTGGAATAGGGATGGGGACTCGCTTTCAAATGGGGCTGCCGGAACACACCGTTAGGTGCTTGGCGACAGGTTTGCAACATGATGGTGGCAGCTAGTCAGTCGGGCACTAGAGAGCGCCCTACCACCATGCTATGGTTTCCTCACGATGTTTCCTTCACCGACAGCTCACGCTCATTGTTAGGGTTTGAACCTACGCCTTGCGGCGTTTGATCAGAACGCTCCAACCACTGAGCTATCATCGCTGTATTGTATTTGTATTTCTGTATTTTATTTATAGTCTCTCCTAAAATGTTGTATATTTTGACTTCCGTGGTGTTAGAACTTAAGTGACGATTTCGTTATGTTTTTATTTAGTTACTGTTTTAAAAATTCAGTTTTAGGAATATTGTGGAAAATATACTAGGCATGCCAGCATATGAAATTTTTGGAAAGTTATGGAATTTTTGCTCTAACTTGCTTCGGAACCGTGGCGCGCCTGCCCCGCTGACTTGTCCTCTCTAGCTTATTTATTTTCTCTGTGGGAAATAAGTATAACTGTTGATGATTCACTGAAACTTGTACAATGTACATAACTCACTTGATACCGGAAGATTTCTCTTAATTAGCTGCTGCCACACCAGTACCTGAAAACAACAGTGGATTGAGATTGGAAAACTCATCTGAAACTTTGTTTTATCCATAACATAAGAACATATAACATAATTATAATATCATAATTATGATAATTTTGATATACGTTGCTCCAAGTTTAGCTTAGGCAGGCTACTGTAAATATTTTTTGAAATTCCGTAGTTTCAGAGATCAGCGTGAAAGGACAGACGAACTAAATTATAAAATACGTTATCGTCCCCACTCACGATTAAATGAAATGAAATTAATTTACTTCAGATAGAGTAACTCATACAATAAAAATGATAAAAATACTAATATCTTCTAATATTATCATCAAATATAAAACATGTAATTCAAAACAAAAATATAAATATTTAGTCAATATATTGTACAAATGTGAATTCTATCGTTTTAATAAAGGATTATAATAGATTAAATTAAATTGAAATAGGTATATGGTATGTAGATATTGAGATCTATATAAAACTAGTACTAGTACTTAGATATTTAGCTTTGAGTACTCACAGCAGGATTACTATGGGTACCCAAAGGGTACAGTCACGGAAGGCACGGCCACGATCCAATTCTCACTAATTGGACAATGGACAACGCTGCCGAGGAATTTTTAATACAATTACGTAAGTTTGGGACAGAAGGCATTCCTGTGTGTTTCCCGAACGTAGATCTTTATTGAAAAGGTTTATTTTTCTTAACTTCCTCGAAAGAAAATCAATCAAAGTAATAAAAATGTAGGGAACCGTCAACAACTGAAATTACAATCGTGATTGAGTTGAATTGAATTGAATTGAATTGAATTGAAAAAACTTTATTTGACACAACACAAAGATTTACAGCATACGTATACAACAACTAAACATATATATAACAGGTATTGAGGGTACGCTTCTCAACCGAGTTATGACGCCCAATACGAAAAGCTTTATTATTTTTATTGTAACTCAATGCTCCTGTGCTGTGCCTACAGTTTTGTAAAAATATTCAAAACTGAAATGCTCGTAAGCTATGGATCATAACACTCGCATGTTATGGCGGCTATAGGTACATGGCTAGCTCCAGACGCAAAGTCAGCAGCTGAATTCCTAGAGTTCTAACGGTAGAGATAAGCGTAGCGTTAAGGTGGTAATGTAGAGCCCTATTTTTAATTTAGTTCCAAGTTCACTTTCAATCATGTAACTCGTGCTTAGTAAATTAAATTTTTATTTAAAAAAATCTTTTATTAACCATAAATGGTTAATTCGCACTTCAAATATTTACGTTTTTTTTTTATACAAATGCCTTTACAATTTTAATATCTCCCCGTTTCAATAAACCGAATGCATAGTCTTAAGCTGTATCATTTTCAAGAAATCCGGTTCAATTTTGATCAGGTTACATAATGTACAAATATCTACACAAAAAGAAATTCTTTTATTCCATAATCTTTAGGCAACTATGTACCAGCCTCGTTGCAATAATAATAAGAAGGCAGTAATCCTCGACACGATACGCATTGTACGGATGTTAAGATCACAGAGACAGGAATGTCTCTGTGATCTTAACCACCGGTAGTTTGAGCTCTGCTCCGCTGTCGGTAGCCAGTGTGCTACCGTTTAGGTTTAGGTTTTTTATAATATTTATTATTTTATAAATTTATACGGTAAAAAACCTAAATTTAAGATCAATAAATGAATAATAATAATAGTAACGTCGAACCAACTTTAAAGAAAAACTACTGGAAAATCTTTACATATCTAGTACATCTAAAATGAAGTCGCTTCTGCTGTATGTTCGCGATAAACTCAAAAACTACTGAATGGATTTTCATGCGGTTTTCACGAATAGATAGAGGACTCCGAAACTATCGCGGGTATTACTTCGGGAGACAGCTAGTATACCATATGATAGAGCTCGGGTTCAAATAGCTTGGCACCGCATCCTTATGCAAACGGGTTCTGCTTGCATGAGAGACTTCTAATGTTTATTTTATGAAATGTCAGTACCTACCCGTGCCGGTGAGCGACACAAAGAAATAGAACACCGAAGCGACAGTAATGGTATTTTCCATTGCTTTTTTTTTTCTTTTTTCAATTTGTAAAAGGAAATGTGTCTATACCTACGTTTTGAGACAAATTAGGACTCTGAAATAGAGATCTATTTTATCGAAGTACATTCGGAACTGCAAATTTGTATCTACAAATATAGGAATAGGCTAGTTTCCTGGGTAAAAAAATCAAAATTCTATTTAGTCCGTCAGTTAGATAATAAAAATTAAAAGACACGTATTTTTTGCTTTTTTAAAATAATGGAAATATGCATAGATAAAGCGCATTAAAGTTTAGGGTGGGGGACTCGTGATGTCACAGCTCGCTATAACGTGCGAACAAACTGTAGCGAGGCGTGACGTCATGTGAAATTTCGACTTGATATTTATCTCCGTTATTTTTTGGTTACATAAAAAATAAAAAAATACGTGTCCAATATTTTTTAATAATCTACAAAACGGACTAAAAAAGAAAATTTAGGAAACTAGCCTATTATATTAAATAACAAAATATGCAGGCCAAGATTTTAAATTTTTAAGTTCCAATTTTCTCTTTTTAGTAGGTATAACATTTTAACAATCACAATATACAAGGCACAGAATATGATTACAGCAAATAAGTAAACCACCGAAAAATCTATTATTTATAAGTACTTACTATATGCGGTTACATATTTTAGTATTATGTACGTACGTGTGATTAAATTACTTGCTCTAGGTGTATTGTTTCCTACAGTCCTAGTCCTACCCTTTGACGTTAAATATTGATGTGAAAACATATTATGGGAAATCAACAATAAAAAGAAGCCATCACACATGACGTCGTGTCTCTTCCCATAGAGTGTGTATCCTACATATTATATAACTAGCTGTGCCCCGCGGTTTCACCCGCGTGACAAGTTTTTATATAACAATTTTTTTCCCGACATCCGATTTGAATGAAACAAAGTCTATATGTAGCTCCAGGCTAAGCTTAACCTACCTGTGAAAACCGCATGCATTCCAAGATTATCGTGAACAGACAGACAGACAGACAGAAAATAATTTTAAAATCTCTTTTTTTGTGGTTGGTTACGCTTCTTTTATCGCCCCCTGTCCATTTTTCTTTAAAATATTCAATGTACAGAATCGCGGATTCTACTCTTTTATTATAGTATACATAATAAAGTCCTTCACCGCATCTGTCTGTCCGTGGTGTTATCTTTCGTCATAAACTCAAAAACTATCGAACAGATTTTTATGCGGTTTTCACCAATAAATAGAGTGATTCACGAGGAAGGTTTAGGTAGGTACATATTATATGATATACCGATAAATAATAGTTGGAAGTGCCGGAAAAAGTACTTTGTTATCTACGCTTTCACGCGTTAACGACTTAGCCGATCACCACTTTTTATATCGGGATTCCCGCGGGAACTACGGAATTTTACTACGGGTGAAATCGTGTTGAAAAGCATCAAGATGGAAAAAAATAACTCACGAATTTTTATCAGATTTCAAAAAATCGAGACTTCCTGTTTGCCTAATGTAATGGGCTCCCATTTTGACGGGATGGGATATTTGCACATTTAAGCAATAGATTTTATGATTTATTTTAATATGTATCACGCAAAAACTACTGCATGTAATTTATTTAAATGTAAGCATTTATGCGACGCGAAAAGAACTACGTCCTATCCCACCACCTGATATACTTAAGTACTTGTAAAATGAAAATTCGAAACACAAAAAATAAAATAAAAAACTTGAAATTGTATCGATTTTTATGGGTAACCTGAGACCGAAAATAAGTTTAAAAAATATAATAGATTTTAGTTTCATTAATTCGCCATATTACTGTACTTTATCAAATAGTTAAAAAAATTACCTAACATAGGTATTAGTATATTTTTGGGCTTATGTAAGAGCAAAACGTATTACGTAAAAGCTTTAAAACAACTAAAGTAGTTTCATTTCGAGTAGTTTTCCGCACTTCGAGGACTGACTTTCCGAAGCTTCGCAAAACTCTACACGTAGCACCGGTACGGCGCGCGGCGGTATACTTTCAAATTAGATAATAAGTTGTATTTGATTTTATGATTATATTTCATACTAATTTTACTATATTTTTACACATATTATAGAATTACAAACAATTGGAATGCTTGGATAAACGTATGTATAAAAAGTTACCTTTAAAAAAAGAAATGTTTGTACAACTCAACTTTCGTTACATAAATTTCGAAATTTTAAAATTCCGAATATTTTATTTTTGAAATATTTGACTGATAAAGAATATGTTCTTATTTATTTTTATTTCTAAAATAATTTTCAAATGTTCGAACACTGCTATAGCATAAATAGGGTTGGTACCTGTGCGTTGCGGCGTGTTGCGGCGGCGGTCGGGCGACGTGTAATGCCGTGCGGCGCTCGTGCCCGCTCGAGCTGTGCTCGTTGCCTAGTAGTGCAGTATTTCGTAAGAACCCTGAGAGATCCCATTGATCGCTTTCGAATTCCACAGCCCTAGTGTGTTTTGTTTGCGTATCACATACATTCAATTTGCGATGTGAAATTCTCTTTGAAGAAGTTTGCTAGGAATTTGGAGCGTTTTAATCCAGTTATGACGAGATTGAAAATTCATTAAAGGGATATTTTGTCTCGTGAATATATGTAACATTTTTTAATTATCGCGCAAACTCTTCCTTTGCCAGACGAGGCGTCGGATGGTTTACATAATTTAAGGAAATTGAATGAAATTGATGTTAAAAAATACACAACAGATTGAAAGCAAGAGAATCACTGCCAAGTTAAAGAGGCAATTATAACATTTAAATTTATTTACGCACATACATATTCGTTTAATAGCTCTTCTCAGTAGTTTCTTCTGAATTGAAAAGCGCCAATAATGGCCGATTATGATGATGATGATAAGAAATTTTTATATCAAATTTAGATAAATGTTACAAAATCCTACTATCGATTTCTTTGAAATAAATCTGTTGAATATAATTTTTTTATAGCTGTTGGCGCTAGTTTTACGAGTGTAATAGAGATGTTGACTATTTTTGGAAATCAAAATTCTAATTAGTCCGTCAGTTAGAAAATAAAAAAACAGTTGACACGTATTTTTTGCTTTTTCAAATAAATTATAATATACAGAGATAAAGCGCATCAAAGTTTAGGGTGAGGGGGTCGTGATGTCACTAACCGCCAAACCCGCCATACAAACTGTTAGTGACGTCACGCGAAATTTTAACTCAATGTATCGTCGTTATTTTTTGATTACGTAAAAAAATAAAAATACGTGTCCAATATTTTTTGTTAATCTACAAGACGGACTAAAAAAAAATAGTCAACATGCCGTTTAGTTTAATACATTTTATCTCTTGCTAATTTAACATTGCAACTTCGTTTAACGACCGAAACGATAGTTCGTCGATCGCCATACGAAAGCAAAACTCTTTGAACACCACATGACTGTAATACAATGAAATACTTCTAGATACTATTACGAAGAGTAACCCGATAACCACATCGAACATTAAATCAAGCACCCAAGTTACCTTTGCTCTGAGAACAAGCGATCGTTAAGGACTTTTGCACCTTTAACGGCTTCCTTCTACGGTTATTGCTCAGATAGTGATGTGCGATAAAATTGTGCTATCGATAAAATGTGTGTTTTAAGAAAGTTAAATTTTTACGTTAGTTTCATGAAAATAATCTCTAGGTAGATGTTATCTATACTAATATTATAAAGAGGTAAAGTTTGTGAGTTTGTGACGTTGTAGGGGGTAATCTCTGTATCTATTGAACCGATTTTGAAAATTCTTGACTTGTAAAAAGCTACGGTAGTCTTGAGTGACATATGGTAGGTTCTTTTTATCCCGAAATTACCACTGGAACTCTGAAATTACCGCGGGTGAAACCCCGGGGAACAGCTAGTTTATAATATTATATTTTAACGATAACAATGCTGATTGAATATGTAAAAATTACATCTAGTATTTTTTAATAACAAACAATCGTTCATATACCTACCACAAATTATATATAATACGTAGGTACGTTTATTACCTATATTGACTTAAAGTTTAAGAAGTGTTGATAATATTAATTACCTATAATTGAAATGACTATTTTACCTTTGTTTTTTACCGCTATATAACTATTATACCGCTATTATAACTTTACCTATATGTTTACGACCTAAACATCCCATTATTTTGAGACCAAGTGTCAAGATAAAAACTGAATATCATAAAACGTATATGAATATTTTTATCGACCAACTATCACCTTGACATCACTTTTATTTCAAAGTTGAGTTTAGATTGTATAGATAAAGTGGCAATTAGTGGTGCTTAGAACACTTGGCGTTAAGCTATTCAAAGTGAAGCTTCCTATAGGTAACGTTTATTACTTTTTTAAGTGATAACTTATGTCCAAAAATTAAAAGTTTTACTGATAAATATGTAATAATATTAAAAAGTATTTTGTGTTATATATTCCTTTTTAAGCACAAAATAAGTTTTAAAAGTGACGTGGAAAATCTAAGAACATAATAATATTAAACAGGTTTTTATTTTAATGGATTTAAAAGACAAAATTTTTTTTTTTTTTAAGGATGTGATCACGGTGACAATTCATGATAAGTATATTTTAGTAGCAAATTTGTATGAGTACCTAGTAAAAAATATAAAAATTATAAAAAATATAATTCATGTATAAACCATATAAAAATTTCCAGTTTTCGAAAAAGAATTCAAGAGAATGTCAAAATTCACCGGATTGAAGCCACAGGCGACTGTTAATCAATATTACCTAAAATATTATATCTTCTGAGAACGTATTAATAAATAATATTTAATCGCTTAGGTTTCTTCATCAACCTCTATCTTTTAAAGCATGTCTCATTACGAACTACCGATGATACCGCGCGTCAATCCAGGCGAAGCATGGTATCTTCAGCTGCCAGTGTACAAATAAGTTCAAATAGTTTAAAAAACTAAAAAAATCAATTAACTAAAAAGTAGGTAATCATCTAAGATGAGAGTCCGTGTCAAGCCTGATCAAACGAGCCCCAACATGATGGGGTTGCGTACTTGCATCGTTTAATTACTGAGTTTCCATATCATAATAATATTGCATTGTCAACCGAACTACATATAGGTACATACAATTACAGTTTCATTTCAATAACACAATGATAAGTAGATTTAAATTGACTTCTGAGATTTCATGACTTTGTTTATTAGTTACAAGTGAAGTTAATATAAGCATGTTAAAAACTGCCTTAAGAAAATCTAAAGTTTTCCGCTTGAAATATCTAACGGATAAGGTATAAGGTCCAGTATTGTTTATACAAAGAAAAATAACAAGCCTCGGCCGCTTTGACGGTGAAAAATGTGTTTTAACTTTGTTTTAGATTAGCGAAGCTTTCACGAGAGTTGGATTTGCTTGAGCTTAGATATAGATAGATGAATAACTATTGTGATAGAATCGATAAGAAATATAGTACTTTGTTATCCTAGGAGTGAAAGTAACTTATTTAGTCCCGAGACGGGGTTAGGCCAATAGATCGAGGGACTAAATAAGTCTTTCTCCCGAGGGTAACACTGTGCTTTTCATTACGAATGCAAGGAAAGTCAAAATAAAAATAGGAATTAGCTAAAGAAAAAATGAATGAAGATCGGATAGTCGCTTGACACTTTCCCACCTATTTCTTTTTCTTTGGCCGGCTAGCTATTCAGCCAGTATTTTTTATTTACATTGTGGCGACCTAAAAAAAATATTATCTTTAATTATTAATTAAAGAAAATAAAAAAATATAAATAGGAATTAGCTTAAGAAAAAGTGAGTGAATTTTATTTTAATTAATACCTACTTAAACTTTACGTTATATCAATTTTACATCGCGCTGGCTGTATAGAAAGTTGAAACATGGTTCAATAGAAATGTGAAAATAGACCTAGTTTTTTTTTAATAATTTGACAGTTGTCAGTTGAAAGCGATTCTCCCTAGGGCTGAAAAGGGTTACTTTCAACCCGCTTCTCAGGCAACTTCAGACCTACTTTCCGAGTATGAGTAATGAAAAATATATTATATCCATACATTAATCAATAGTTGAGTCAATAGGGTACTTTTCGGGATATGAAAAATTTAAAATTCTATTTAGTCCGTCTTGTAGATTAATAAAAAATATTGGACTCTATTTATTTTTATTTTTTAAGAAGCTAATCAAAAAATAACGGAGATTACATTAAGTCGAAATGCCGCGTGACGTCACAACGTGCTATACTTACAGCACAGCGTGATGTCACGTGACTTTAAAAATAAAAAAAAACGTGTCCAATATTTTTTATTAATCTACAAGACGGACTAAAAACTAAAATTTTGGAAACTAGCCCGTTGTAGACTTGATTTAATAAACAGGGGTTGATATTTATTCGTATAAAATTTCACTTACTTATAAAATAGTAACAATATCACAATCACAGTAATGGGCATGTTGACTAATTTTTATTTTTTAGTCCATCTTGTAGATTATTAAAAATTGACACGTAAAAGATTGGACACGTATTTTTTCTTTTTTTACGTAATCAAAAAATAACGGCGATATATTGAGTTGAAATTTCGCGTGACGTCACTATTCTGACAGTTTGTATGGCGGTTTTAGCGGTTAGTGACGTCACTTTATCTCTGTATATTTTAATTTATTTGGAAAAGCAAAAAATACGTGTCTATGGTTTTTTTATTTTCTAACTGACGGACTAATTAGAATTTTGATTTACAAAAGCCGTCCACATCCCTATTGCGTTCTTTATTGCGCAAGAAGTCATCGTTTTCTCTCTCATGCAGTCGTATACTTACCAACTTATTTTTCGACATAGGTCGTTTTGTATAAGGAAAATTCCCTATATCTACGGAAGCGTGAATGCAATAAATTAGGCGGCTAATTATCAGACAAGTTTAATAAATTAATGTTAATTGGCATTTAATGAGATGTAACTTAATTAGTGAAATGCCAATTAACATTAATTTATTAAACTTGTCTGATTGCGGCAGTTTTGTTTTAAAAATCTATACTTAACTAAGTAATCATTAAAGTCGACTCTGAGTGCGGCGGTAAGGAATGCGCAAATAATACATAATTAAACAGATGTGGTAGTATTGTAATTAAGAACAAAATCCTTACTATTATCTAGTATTATATTATCTGTGCGAAATAAATGCGAAAGTGAGTTCGTTTGTTTATTTATTTGTTTGTTACGCTTTCACGCCATAACGGCCCAACCGATCATCATGAAATTTGCATACACGTTGTCAGGGGTACCGAAAAGGACATAGGATAGTTTTTATCCCGCAATTCCGGCGGGAACTCCCAAAAACAGCTAGTACATACATAAATGTTCTTAGTTAATTTCAGAAATCCTACATATATTTAATTAAACACGATTACTACATCAGCTCAGGGGTTAGAGCCATGAATAAAGAACTAGAATAATTACTAAAAAAATATATTATTTTTTATCAAAGTAGTCAATCAAATAATTGTGATTACATTTTAGAATCGTCATAATACGGAAACGTTACCTTTAAAAGGACCTGACATAATAAAAATAGATAAAAAGACAACTTTATTTAGTTTTTTAGTAGCGTATTTACCCCTAGTTTTACCACTGTGCCATAAAATTAATGCAGTTTCTCAATTAAATTAGTAGAGTAATAAAGTTTAAAAGTAACTCTAACGTCAGAACCTTCTTTAATATTATGAATTTTCATTTTAAAATAAAGAGTCTGCATGAATTTCCCATTTTCGAATTATTTTGACTAGTATCACTACCTATAATATCTCCTTTTCATCTTTTCTTTCAACAAATTTAGTATTTTGTTCGCGGGTGACACTGGTAGTATGTACATAGTATAATGTTCGAATATCGCATCAGGCAGGTGTTGTGTCTAGTTTCTAAGCAGAGTCATAAATCTTGCGTGAGCCACCTAAGGTAGGTACTTAGAAATTATTTAATGTTGCTAAGCTATCTTTCAAATTCCTGCAAATAAAGATAATTATGTTAGGTATGACTTATGTGAGGGTACGTATACGTTTTTTAAACAGTTGCAATTTTCATTTCAATCATTAAGTCTGCACGTTATAAAAAAGTAGTAGTATCTAGTATCGTATAACATATATTACAGTTTGTAATTTTAAACTAAAGGCATGATATGCAAGCTTTCGGGTACTACATGCCATCATTAAGTGTAGGTAACTATTATGATAAAGATATTCATAAAAAATACTGCAGGGCAATTATGTAACTTTTTTTGCTATCATATTTCAGTTGCAATCAGAAAAATATCGATTTTGTGATAAATTAATCATGTTTAGGCAGCTTCAACTTTTGGAGTATGTTTATTTTGGTTGATTTCTAGATATTACAGGTGCCAAAACGTGCATATTCGATCGAAAAACCGCCATGTTTTTGATTGCAACCGCAAAATGATAGAAACAAAATTTACATAATAGCCCCTCTGAACAATCTCAGACGCGGGTTGAATAGCTAAGCGTGACGTCAGCCCTCGACAACTTGCGCGCTAGATTTTAATGTTTTATTTTTTCTATATCGATCAATTATGACAAAAATTAAGGTTTTTTTTTACGTATATTCGGAACAATAATTGTATAGTAAATAAAGTTAATTAAATATGTTCTCAATATGACCTTACACTCTGTATCCTACTAATATTATTAATGTGAAAGTGTGGATGTTTGTTACTCAATCACGCAAAAACGGCTGAACGGATTTGGATGAAATTCGACATGCACGTTGTCAGGGGCACAGAGAAGGACATAGAGTACTTTTTATCCCAGAATTCCCGCGGGAACTTCGAAATTACCGCGGGTGAAACCGCGGGGCACAGCTAGTAATAAATAATTTCCAAAAAAACATTCCGGCGTTGTTTTTTTTTATCCAACTCGGTGTATCATAAGAGAGATAGTGTTTAGCTACGTTTTCTTGTTAGAAAGATGTCAACCACGACATCAATTTATTATCTCGCCGACGCAAAATTTACCCTAGAAAAAAAATGTGCACAAAAATGGCAGGTAATGTTTTTTGTTGTCCATTTTACTTTAATTAGGGATATTGACGACATATGAAAATCAAAATTCTAATTAGTCCGTCAGTTAGAAAATAAAAAATAATATACACGAATTTTTTGCCTTTTCAAATTAATGAAAAATTATCCTACAAAGATAAAGCCTATTAAAGTGAAACTGAAAAAAATAATTTAAAATAATATAATTTTAAGTATTTCCGCGATGCTACGAGGTGATATACTACTTGTTCTCATGCTGTCTTTGTGATACTACTTGTGGTACTAAAAAAGGACTTGTCAACCAAATTTTAGTTTTTACTCCATCCTTTTTATTTTTTATGTCGAAAAGTCACGTGACGTCACAACGTGCTATGAACTGTAGCACGACGGTGACGTCATGCGACATTTCGACTTAATGTATCTCCATAATTATTTTTATTACTTACGTTGAAAATGAAAAAAATACGTGTCTAATATTTTTTTATAATCTTCAAGATGGACTAAATAGAATTTTGGTTTTCATACCCCAGAAACAAGCCTATTGTCTCCATAACACTTCTATAGTAGGTAAATTGTTTTAACATTTCACGTAATTCACCAAAAATTTTAAATAGAAAATTTACTTTAAAAACAACAGGCGCAAACACATTTTCCCACCTCCGCTTTTCGAACCAAACTTGACATAGTCAAACAATGAAAGCGTTTAACACATCAAAGCCGTGTTGCGAAGTGCTTTCCTTGAGAAAGAAAATCTGGAGAAGCGAAAAAAAAACAATAGGCACGGCCGTGAGGGGCTCGTTGAGCATATGATTTGGATTCATATAACTAGCTGTTACCCGCGGTCTCACCCGCGTTAATTTCGAAGATCCCACGAGGGTCCACGATTAAAGTACCTACCTTACCTATATCCTTTTCCCTGGCAACGTATAGTGCGCTAAATTTTAATGCAGTACCTACCACCCGCGTTAATGTCGGAGTTCCTGCGAATACCGGCATAATAGTAAGTATCTATGTCCTTCTCTGTACCCCTGACAACGTATTTGCCAAATTTCATGATGAGTGGTTGAGCCGTTAAGGCGTAAAAGCATAACAAACAAACAAATAAACTCATTCACATATAAGGAAGGATAGTAATAATTAATCGATGTCAAATTTTACTTCTTCTTCTTCTTTAATAATGGCGTCTATAATTATAATTTGCCAATGACAATGTTTCTTAATAATAACAATCTCTTCATCTACTTCTTCAATTATGGTGTTTTCGATACGGCTTTCACTCGTCAACAAATTTTACTACGAGTACTCCATTAACTGTCATGTTTGGTTCGTTGACATTAACGGCGTCGCGTCGCGCCGTGGTTATTATCAAAAAGTATTATAACCACTACGTGGTTATTACTACGCCCTCGGACATGACCCGGAAATTTTGTCTTTTGCTACAGATGTGTAGGGGAAACTTGCCTTATTCGTACCCCTTCAGAGAAATGCTAATTATCTGGAAATATAAATAAGGAAAGAACATTCAATTGATGTTAAAATAATCTTTATTTATTTACTTATCAAAAAAAATAACAAAATGAACTTAAACTTTAATAACTTGTGAGAAAAATAGGTTTTAAAAAAAAGTGGAAAAGGTACGATTTAGGTTTATTTGTTCCTAAAACGTACCCTTATATTCCTATATCGTACTCGTATATCCCTATGTCCAACTTGAGATACTATAATTAAAATCAGTTTCATAATATTAGCAATTGACTTTTATGAGTAAATAGTAATTATTATTATTTATTGTGTCACTAATTTGTCGACTCATATGCAATCATCTCAGAAATGAAACGAACATTTTAACTATGGGTAGCATATCTAACTGTATTTTCTAATTCTTTGCAATCATCCCAAATAAAATTAAGAGTTTAATCAAGTTCCAGAATCCAGGTTTCACACTGTATCATGTCTTCTTTTTTACTGTCTAAAATGGGAAATACTAGCTATCTTCTTAATTTTCTTTATATTTTTTCTTTGAGATTCTTCATTTTTATGACTTTTTGTCCACCGAAATTTCTACAGTCTTCTTTTTTGAATCATTGGATTTTTGCGATGTTGTTTTATTTTTTATAACCCTTTTTGTTTTACAATGACTACATTATAATGTAGAAAAACTTTGTATTCTGATATGCTCTTAAATGGCGTCGAAATGTGAGTTTTGGAATTAAATACACGAGAAGCTTCATTAAATTTTAAAATTCCATTTTTATACCCACTGAGGGCTTTTCTATATCGTCACTTGGCCAAGTATTGTATTTTGTCGTTTGGTCATATTGACATTAAACAAAAAAATAAACAATTACTCCTAATTCGTACCGGTACGAAATAAAACAAAGTGATGAGTACGAATTAGACTCAAGATAACTAACGATTTCAAAATTGCCGCGTAACTAAATTGCTGCCAGGCAGGTGTGTGTATGTCTAATAATTTAAAATGTGAATTAGTACAGAATTAAGTAAGAAACTTCTAATTCATACAACTCACCATGAAAAAAATTAAAAATCTTATGAATCAACCAAAAAAATTACTCGAAAACAACAAAATTATTTGTTTTTTTGAATAATTTTTAACAAAGCGGAAGCGTGGATTTGTAACTCGGGTGAGGTGACATGGCGAACTAGTAGTTCCATTTCCTAGTACTTGCGTTGCCACTGCAGTTTCAGGATAAGAGAAATTGATAGGGTACGTTTTAGGAACAAGTACGATTTAGGCAAGTTTCCCCTACCTACAGGGTACAAATTTCACACAATATCTATCTTCTATATCTACAATGGAAACATGCTGTGTCCTATCCTATCTTACTATACGAGTCTTACTATCTTACTTCCACTAATGTGTTTTTGTGTTTCTATATAAATGTGAAAGCTTGGCTATTACGATGTTCGTAACTCAATCACGCATTTAAATTACTCAACGAATATGTATCCAATTCGACACACAGATAGTATAGGTATTAGTAAAAAAGCAGTTGTGTAAATTGAGCAAATAAAGTTTATTCTATTCTATTCAATATACTTAATGAAATAGAAACATTTTGACAAAATTTGACTTAATATGTAAGTCAAACAACACGTGGGCGGAGGCCAGTAATTGAATTTGTGACGGAATTTAATGACGCAGAGTGAAAATTTCTCGATTGTGAATTCTGTGTGATTCAACCAACGGCTTTGTGTGGCCATGACTCGCGGAAAGTGTATTTACAACGTATAATATGGTTCAAATATGGATTATAGGGACATAGATAAGCAATAGTGTGTTAACCCACACTGGAGAAATTTTGAGTAAATCGTGTTTTAAAAGTTTAGCGCCATTTTTTGTCAACATTTTTTATGTTAAATATTTAGTTATATATTTAAGCAATGTAATAACGTAAACCATAATAAAAAAATGTTTCCTAACTCTCAATAAATCGTTCTGAATCAATAACTTAAGTTTGTGGGTTAACATGTTATTGCTTATCTGCGTCCATAGGTTAAAACTCTTTCAACACATTGTTTATATACGTTGTATATCTATCTATAAAATATAACAAAAATTTATGTAGGTACCTACCGATTGTATATTTGTCCTCTATACATTCCAAAACCATTGGTTCCAGTGTGATGAAACTTTGGTGGGATCTACGTACACCTGAGAGAATATTAGATATTTGATTTAAGATCTTGCGAGGATACTGAAACTCATGCGGATGAACAGTAAAGTTAGTGCCTAGTGTTATAATAGATAATATTATAGTAATAAAAAAATACATATTTTGTCTGATTAATTATTAATAATCGGTTTAGAAGTTTGAAATTTAACACAAGGCTTATTTTAATAATGTAGGCGAATATTAGCAATTGTTTTGGATCTTTGAAAATTCAATCCCTAAGGCCATGAAAATTTGGAAGTACCTAGTACCGTTAGTTTTGTATTTAATATTTAGAGTCAAGGAAGTCGGTATTTGCGCTTTTCATCTATAGGTACATACAAATAAAATTGAAGAATCATCTGTTTGTCATTCCAAATTAACAGATTTTCACTAAATGCATATGAAAGTATATACGGTACTGACATTAAAAAAATCTCTGGCTGTCTGACTGTCGTCTGTTAGTTCCGGCTTATCTCTGAAACGGCTGGACCGATTTTAACGGGACTTCCACTGAAAGATAGCTAATGTTATAAAGAGTAGCTTAGGCTACCTTTATTTTAGAAAAAAATGGTTCCGGCGGGAATTCCGAAACTCATGCCGGTGAAACCGCGGGGTACAGCTAGTTTCAAATAAAGAAAAACTGTTCTCTGTTTGTCGGTTTGTCTGAATACCGCAAATTGAAATTTCTTATTGGTCTTTACCGCAGTAAGCAGGAGCTTTGTTTATTTATTTAAAACCAATCATCTAACCCTTCATAACCTTATTCACTCTAGGCACAGATAATATAATACTATACTAGTACTCTAAGCTAGGACGTGAATATAATTATGTGGCCGTCCAAGCTAAGAGTACCAGTTCTCGGCATTTAGTTTCCGAAATATAAGCAGTTTTGTAAAGTTCGGTGAAAAAATTGCGTCCGGATTTTAATTGATTATTAATAAATGCTCAATTTCTTTCAATTCCACATATCTTAATCTACAATAATATGTATAAAATTTGTGTAACAAGCAAGAAGACGTGTGTTTTTTTTATTTCACACAAACTTTTAAAATGCTTTTTCTCAAATCAAGCTTTTTCAGACTTTCTACTTCAAATGTCTGTAAAAAAGAAATTGTACTAGTTCTTGAATATTTTTTCAATCCTTGACTTGACAATAGCGAATACCGAATCTAGTCTTAACTCAATACCCCACTACTGGTACCTTTTTACGTGGACGCCCACATATAAAGGTAGGTAACTATTATTATAGTCATTTCCTTATATATGATGTTTTAATTTCAGGAGGTTAAAGTACCATTGTTTTAATTTCGGTACGTGAATAATAACTACAAAATAACGGCAAGGGTCGGGTCTGGGCGGTTTGTTTATATTTCTGATTCGATCGGCGCTAACCCAACGCGGGCCACGTACATGCGTTGCCGGCCGGGTGGGACCGCAGTAGCCTTGGCTTTCCTAACATGCGTATCACGTAACCATAATACGAATAATATTTATTCGTAAAGCAACAAAGAATTATAAACTACATATTCACTGAATACGACACCGCAAGTGTCCAACAATAGAAGAAAAATTGTCTTGATTTCATGACAAACAGCTTCACATATCGCCCTACAACGAAAAGGTAAACTTACGGTAATAGTGATGAGAAATATTGTATTATAATATAATAAAATTAATTATATGAAACATCTCATTGATGTAAAAAATAAATTATTTACCTACCCCTCTTTCAAATATAAAAAAAAATACATTAAAATCTTTCTTGACTGGGAGATAAAAAAAACACAGATGAATTGACAAACTTATTTTTTTGAAGTCAATTATAAAAAATATGCCAGAAGACAGTGACGATGAAAAAAGGACGGATTTTTTTTTTTTTACTAACAAAACCTCGTAGATTCAAACAACTCTCATAATTGTGGCAGATCATTACAGATTTTTCAGATAATATATTGGAGTGTTGGCACGAATTTTTGCCGAATTCCGATAACTTTTCGCCGTTCTGAAAACTCCGTAAGAAAAATGAGCGCCTGTAAATTTTAATTTATTGGGTACACGTGACTGAAAAGAAACTAATTTTGATCGCGTACGAATCGCTCGAAACGTTTATTTCATCCTTGATATTTTACTCTCATCACCACAGCTCATCACGGTCAAAGAAGTGTCACTATGACAACATACTCAGTAGGTACTAAGTTAGCCGCTTGATGTTATGGTTTGTAAACCCTAGTGCTTCGTCAGGTGATGCCAGTTCAATCCCCGTGTCAGGGGAAAGTCTGGGTGCTTACAGTTTCATAGCATCTAACAATAACTACTACTACTACTACTGCTGCTGCTGCTGCTGCTGCTGCTGCTGCTGCTGCTGCTGCTGCTGCTGCTGCTGCTGCTGCTAAAAAGTATAAAAGTTATTCAACATTAGTTTGGAGGTGACCTATCTACGCAAACGCTACACGCGCGCCTTCGTGTCAATGACCGATTCGATTTTTTTTGCTACGGGCGGCGTACGCGCCAAATATTGTATTATAAATAATAATTTAGACATGGGCTAGTCAAACTAAATGAAAAATTATAACCTATTTTAAAACAGGGTGCGATCGATTCGGAAGTTGAGTCTGAACAAACTTCTTTCTAGTTTTCAGTCAATTCATTAACACGTTGTATATTATGCACCTACATGCGTATACTATTACTAGCTGTTCCCCGCAGTTTCACCCGCGGTAATATTGAAGTTCCTGCGGGAATTCCGGGATAAAAAGTACCTAACCTATGTCCTTCTCTATACTCCTGTCAAAGTGCTTACAAAATTTCGTGTTGATCGATTGAGACGTTAAGGCGTGAAAGCGTAACAAACAAACAAACTTACTTTCGCATATTTTATGATATTTGTAAGGAGTTGTAGAATAAGTATGTATGTCACTGTCTACGACTTAAGCTTGTTTCTTTGTCTATGGATATAAAGAGGAGTCTGTGATATAAATGGCGCTCAAAGCTGTGGTTATGATAACAATATTGATATGGGCCTTTTTAATACTGGAATTAATGATTATTATTATTATAGGTTTCATTAATCTGAATAAACGATCCCACCAAAAATATTTTTATGTTAAATGTTGCCAAGACGAGACCGTATGACTCGCACTGTCAAAAATTTATCAGATCTCATGTAGAGCCAAGCTTCTAACTCTACACGCCCTAACTCTACAAGGCCTCACTTCACAAACTCTACACCTTAGTCAAAATATGTAAAGGAACTTGACGCCGCATAAAGATTGAAACAAAGCGGTATTCTCTACTCATAACATCTTATTACCTTTATAAAGCTTTTCTGTACCCTGTACCAAAATACATCAAGTACATAACATAGTGTGACGTGATTTAGTCTTGACAGAAAGGCATGGTGCATAAAATAAACATAAGATGACAATATATTATGTACTTATTGACCAAATGAACTTACTAACAAACTGAAACCATTTGCAAGTAACTTTTCGTTCTTCCGTCCGTCGTCAAATTAAAATTAAGTATAGGTATCTTGAATGGGAAGCAAACCTGCAGTAAAAGCCACTTCCCGCTAAAGGAAAATCTTCTCTCTATATTTAGGTATAAATCTAACAAATGCTAAATAGCAACCTAAATGAATATTTCGAACCATTACGTTTCCTGGATATTCAAATAAGCTTTACTTAATTTAAATATTTTATTTGATTTTTTTAAATACTAATGAATTATTATTTGATTAAAGTGAATTGGTTCATAAACGATTGAGTTTTCATTTCATCAAAAGCTTTCATTAAATTGATACGGTGGCGGTTTATTCGGGTAGAGTGGTTGAAAAAGTACATTTGAGTGTAATATTTAGGGTTAAATTATTTATGGTTTATTATTAGGGTTAAAAAAAAATCATTATCAGTATTCTAGTTAATCATTATTTTTTTTTTTCATCAAATGGTTTAGTAAGCAAGTCTTTTCAATTAGATCTGCAGGGCAATTATGTAACTTTTTTTGCTATCATATTTCAGTTTCAATCAGAAAATAGCGATTTTGTGTTTAATTTAATCATGTTTAGGCAGCTTCAACTTTTGAAGTATGTTTGTTTCGGTTGATTGCTAGATATTGTAGGTGTCAAAACGTGCATATCTGTACATATATGCAATCGTAAAACCGTCATGTTTTTGATTGCAACCGAAAAATGATGTAAGTAAACAAAAGTTACATAAATAATCCCTCTGGGCACGAGGAATCTGATAGCTGTATTTATTTACAAGCTATATATTAAGCTAAAGGTAGATATTTAGGTATTATACCAAGGTAAACTTAGGTAAACTACGGCTATAGATACCTATAATAAATGTACAGTGAAACACTTAATTGAACCACGGGAAAAACAGTATTCTCTGCAATTCCTAGGCATTTAGGCCTTTCCGACCTTCGATGGCACGCGCACAATAAATTCATTGTGGAAACTTTTAGTATTAAAATGACATGAATATTAAGAGAATAATTCAGAAAACGCAAGGTATTTAATTTAACCAGTAGCTGTTCCCCGCGGTTTCACCCGCGGTAAGTTCAGAGTTCCCGCGGGAATTCCGGAATAAAAAGTATCCTATGTCCTTCCCTGTACCCCTGATAACGTGTATGCAAAATTGCATGATGATCGGATGAGCCGTTAAGGCGTGAAAGCGTAACAAACAAACAAACAAACTCACTTGCACATTTATAATGTTAGTAAGGTTGTCAATCTCGCATAGGCTCCAACATTTGAAAAAATGTTTAAGTAATATTTTTTCTTCTACAAATTCCGTAAGTAAGTAGGTAGGTACTTTGGCAATGCTAAATGGAGTGGGTAATCAAGGCAATTCGTGTGGGAAATAATTTCACGGCAGTTGGGCGAAGATAACCTAAGATTGACAGGCACAAATGCCCTAATGTCGTGTTCTGCATCCTTCGGTAGTTAGCTGGTACAAACGCTTCAGTAAATTTAGTTTTTAGAAACTACCTACATTTTTGTTTATTTCAATCGAAACATAGGTATAAAATGCTTAAATGTGTCGTGTCAAAAAAACTGGCTATAAATATAATATAGTTCTTATATAGAGACTATACAAGATACGATGCTATATTAAAATAAAACATAGACTGTAATTATTATAAAGGGCAGGGAGGTAGAAGATAATGTACATTTCTTTCCGAATTAAAATTAAAAAGTTTTTATTAAAATCCACTGGACTGTGCACACATCGATTACCGAACCGGAAATACATAGATACGAATGTTGCAAGGAATGATGTAACAAATAGGGTATATATACTAAGGATACATAATAGTTAGTACGTAAATTATAAATCTCTGATAGTAAATAAGTAATTACATTGCGAATACAGAACATTAATTTGGTAAAAAAATACAGGTCATGAACAGTAAAAAAAAAACGAATATTGTCAACCAAACCTTACATTCCGTTTTACAATTTCAAAGCGACATAGTGTGTTTCGTTTGTCAGAAAGAGATATAAAAAAAAACCGGAAAATGGGACTGGCAAAGAGTAGTCAGTATATTTACACGAACTTCCTATCTATTTATTTATATTAAAAGAGAAAACATAGTGAAAAGTTGCGGTAAAGTTTTATTTATAAATTATACGTAAAACACGGTTAACTAGGATTTTATCGGCGTTAATTTCGGAATTCCCGCAGGAATTTCGGGATATAAGTACCCTATGTACTTTTCCGTACCCCTGACAAAATGTATTGCAAAGTTTTGTGATGATCGGTTGAATAGGCGGAAAAGGTAACAGAAAGATAAACTTACTATCGTTTTTATATTATTAGAATGGATTTAAGTTCAAAAGTCGGTTCCATTTGTTTAATTTTTAATAATCCACGGTGCAGACCGCCGAGTGCTCCGTCTTGACAAGTAATAGTTGTTGAGTGCAAGTTCCATTATGTCATTCATACGAACATAGCTCGACTTGATCAGAGAAAAACTATCCCATCAAAAACAAACTTGTAAAAAAGTCCAAGTCTCGCAACTCAGTTCTTCTACAGTAAAAAGTTGTGAGATCAATGTAATAGCAAGTCGGTTAATTTATTCAGTGCCTACTTAAGGGTCCTTCTGTCTAAAGTTATCATGTTATAAGCTAATCTAATAACATTTTATAGTGACCATATCAAATTTAAAAATCTTTTATGTTTTAAATAGATTGATTGGCTTGGCGATCACGTGAAAACACAATATATCTCACATGTAATACATAATTATGGTTCTAAACAATCTAATATAATTATAATATGTATTACTTTTGAGATACATTGTGTTTTCACGTGATCGCCAAGCCAATCAATCTATTTAAAACATAAAAGATTTTTAAATTTAATATGGTCACTATAAAATGTTATTAGATTAGCTTATAACATGATAACTTTAGACAGAAGGACCCTTAAGTAGGCACTGAATAAATTAACCGACTTGCTATTACATTGATCTCGCAACTTTTTACTGTAGAAGAACTGAGTTGCGAGACTTGGACTTTTTTACAAGTTTGTTTTTGATGGGATCTCATTTCTTTTTGTAAATGGTCTTCCTCCTTTGAGCAATTTAGTCTATTTTAATAACTTGAAAGATTTTGGTACAACTTTATAATATAAACACATGCCCCATTCTTGCTTTTTCATTCCGTTGACCATTGTACCTTTGAACATAATTATGTCTAGGTAACTATGTATCTACACTTTATATCTAGGTAGGTAACTAGCTACACTTATTATTATTATTTATTACTATCTGGGCAACCGAGCTTCGCTCGGCTAAAATAGCTGTTCCCCGCGGTTTAACCCACGTTAATTTCGGAGATCCCGCGGGTATTCTGAGATAAAAGTACTACCCTATGACCTTTCCTGTACCCTTGACAACGTGTAGTATGCAATAATTAATTCACCCGCGTTGATATCAGAGTTCGCGCGGGAATTCCAGAAATGAATCCTAGCTAGATCGATTTATGGCCCCCGAAATCCCCTGTATACAAAATTTCATGAAAATCGTTGGAGCATTCAGATTAGGGTAATTTTATCTCGGAATTCCCGAAGGATCTCCGAAATTAACGCTGGTGAAATCTCATGAAATTTTGCATGCACGTTGTCAGGGGTAAAGAAAACCTAGGGATATAGGGTACTAACTACTTTGCATCTCTGAATTCCCGCGGGATCTCCGAAATTAACGCGGGTGAAACCGCAGGGAACAGCTAGTCTCATATATTTATATGGGATTACAAAGTTATTTGTGCAGTTGGTACATATAACTGCATATATAACTTTGTAATTCCATACATTTATATGGGATTACAAAGTTATTTATGCAGTTGGTGTATCTAGAAAACTGGACCGAAATTGCAAAATATTTCAATTTTTCCTTGATTTATACAATAAATACTAATTGTATTCTAAATTTCAAACTTCTACGTCTGCTAGAAGTGCCTTAGAGTTTTGATGATCGGTCAGTGAGTGAGTGAGTGAGTGACCTACAAAATTAAGAAACTTTGACTAGTTATAATTCTTAAACTACTGGTTCAAATCGAATGAAATTTAAATTATACCGTCTTTATACAATACCTGCTTGTTTACTAAAAATTCAGGCTTCTAGTTTTATCCACAACGAAGTTATAGGGGGTCGAAAATGGCCTGAATTGCTTCGAGAAAAGGATAGTACGGCCGTGCCGCTTTTGTTGCTCGACTTGGCGGGGGCACTGCCGTGCCCCCAGATAATACCATTCGCTTATAGCCTTCGAATTAATGTTCTGTAGTCACGAATCGATGTTTTATATTTCGAAAAAAATTTTCAAGCACAAAGATTTTCTAAAAGCCCACGTTAGAAGATTTTAGCACCCATGTGCTCAGATTTAACTCAAATTTCAAACACGGCTGAAATACTATACGTGATGAGAATGTTCACGGAGTTAAAAAAAAATGCCATGATTTCTTAGCGGCAATCGGTGAATACAAATGTTACAAAATGTATCAGATCTTTGCTTTAAAAAAAAAACTTTGTAGAACAGCAGGTATAAAAACCGATCCTAATTAGGTACATCGATGTTACGGTTTTCTAAGAAATAGGCCGAGACCGAGTAACTCAATAATGAGATTGGTTTTGAAATTTTAAGTTGTACGATTTTAACCTAAACTTTTCATCCATTTCATCATAGGTAATTTTTTTCATAAACTTGTTAAGATTTTTTTTTCAATTAATTTCTTCTAAATTACATCAACATAACACACACAACATTAACAGTAAGTTGATTAAACGTGAAAAGAGGTAAAGAGGTAAAGAGGTCACTAAATAGTAGTTAGTATAACACAAAGTTGCTTCCCGCTGTTTGTCTCTATGTATGCTTAGATCTTTAAAACTGCGCAACGGATTTTCATGCGGCTTTCACCAATAGATAGAGTGATTCATGAGTAAAATTTATATTTAAATTTTATCCTGGGATTAATGCGGGAACTTGGTATAAACGTTATTCAAGCGCGATGCAATTTATTTTGGACATACACTTTGTATTCACCAGTCGATAGCCCGAAGCAAGATCCCTTTGAGCTTATATAATATATCTTCCCGCACTATATCTGTGACGCAATATATGTATGTGATCTAACTTCTTTATTTACCAAATCTTCTTTATATTTATTACTAGCTGTTCCCCGCGGTTTCGCCCGCGTTAATTTCGGAGTTCCCGCGGTAGTTTTGGAATAAAATGCATGCAAAATTTCATGGTGATCGGTTGAGCCGTTAGGGCGTGAAAGCGTAACAGATAGACAGACAGACAGACAGAGTTCCTTTCGTATTTTTAATATTAGTAGGGAAGTAGGGATCTACGCTTTCATATACAAATTGTTTCCAGCCAGTTAACTAGTGATCTAACTAAAGTAGAAAGATGTTTCCATCAGGATACAGTTATGATAACATAGTTTAAATAAGATATGCATATTCATAAGTTGGTAACTTGGCATAAACAAACTCTACATAATATTATGATTGTCAAATCATGGTTCAGTGGATGCGGAGATTATCGCGAACAGACAGACAGACAGACAGACAGAAAAGAATTAAAAAAATTTTTTTTTTGGGCTTGGTTACTCTTCTTTTAGCACCCCTCTCAATTTTAGGTAAAAATATTCAATGTACAGAATCGCGGATTCTACTCTTTTATTATAGTATAGATAGATGTATGACATATTTTATTTTGCTTTAACCAAAAAACTAAAGAGCTATACATATCAAATAGAGAAATGCCTATGTATGTATATGTAAAATTATAAAAAATCACATATGAAAACTCGATAGGTAGGTATATCAGGTAATCAACTGTACCTACCTATTTCGTTTACGTAATGCCTGCAATTCGTTTGCCCAACAACCCCTACAATCCATTCCATCCTTATTTAGTCTTTGTCACAGATGTTTAGGCTTTGGTTGCAATTTCACTAAGGATATGTTATATCCATGATTCAACACTCAGAAAATTGTGACGAAACTTTGAGTTCTCTATAGATAGAGGTCTCTTTTCTTTTTTTTGCAAAAAACAGCAGTTCCAGACATTCCAAATTCAAAATTCAACTATGAGAATTTAACGGTGCTTAATCAGTTCTGAAATCCGGTAAATTCAATTTATTTCATAAACCAACATAACAATTTTAAACTTATTGTTGTCCTCGATATTGTTTCAAAATTATTATGGTTTGTAAAATAAATTGAATTGTTAACCAACCTAAATTTGGGTGTGACAAAATTTGAAATAAATCGATTTAACGTTTTTACTTTATCTTATTTTCGTAGGTAGGTACCTTCGTTACTTTGTTTACATTTAACCATTTCGTCAGATTCCCGATTTGTGGATTTTGGACTTCTTGTATCTGTTTAATAAATAATTAACATTTTTCTAAAGAATACATACATGTACCTACAGTCGAAATCAGAAATACGTAATATTAATAACGTACTTTTAACGGTCGATGTATTTTATTGCAAACTAGCTGTGCCCCACGGTTTCACCCGTGTAAGTTTCGGAATTCTCGCAGGAACTATATTTTTATAAAATAAAAATAAAAATAATCAGTTATCTGACAGTACAATTCCCGTTCAAATCGGTTCGGCCGTTTCAGAGATTAGCCGGAACAGAAAGACAGAAAAATTTTGATTTTGTATCTAAGCATATGCATTTAGTGAAAAGCTGTTAATTTGAAATTACAAACAGACACTTAAATTTGGTTTATATGTATAGACTAGCGGTCCCGCGCGGTTTCACCCGCGATAATTTCGAAATTTCCGCGGAATTGTTCCATACAAACTTTACAACCCCTTTTCATCCCCTTAGGGGTTGAATTTTCAAAAATCCTTTCTTATCGGATGCCTACGTCATACAAAGAATACACCCTCCAAGTTTCAGGTCTCTACGATCAGTGGTTTAGGCTGTGCGTTGATCCATCAGTCATTCAGGACAAAGAATTTTTTTCTCATATTTTTGATGCTGACTGTAGATATACTACACGCATAGGTACGGAACGCTTAATTCATAATGAGGGATGGCTGGTAAATTATTTTCGGCGCCATGTAGCGTGTCGAGTTTATTGCAGCTTTGAGATAGCTCATTCCGCTTGCCCTACGTGACCGCGATACTCATGACCTCTGTTTACTATGTACTAGTCATATTCATTGTTTTACTAGCTCTTCTCCGCGGTTTCACCCGCGTTAATATCGGAATTCTCGAGAGAACTCCGGGATAAAAGTATCCCTGAAAACGGGTTGCGAAATTTCATGATAATCGGTTGAGCATTTAAAGCGTGGAAGTGTAACAAAAACCCAACTCATACTCGCATTTATAAGGATTTATAAAGATATTATCTCAGCATTTTAGAAGTTCCCGTGGGAATTCCTTGATAAACTCTGCGTCTTTTTTGTACCCCTGAAAACGTGTTTGTAAAATTTGATGATGATCGGTTGAGTGTAGTTAATGCGTGAAAAGACTACAGACAGACAGACAGATTTACTTTTGGTAATAACTTTAATTTGGAACCCGTACTGCAAGCTTTGCTTAGTTTGAAGCAGGATGGAGTTGTGTGATGATGTCCAAGCATTATTAATATCATCGCAAAGGTGCAGTCAGAAAGACACGAATCTAGGGAAAACAGTTATTTATAATACGAGTAAGTAGTTAAGATTAATTTAGAACTTGAAATAGGTCACAGGGTATACAATACATGAGACATAATTGTAAACGAGGATTCAAGCCCTGGACAATTCATGCTTTCTAGTCGGAAAATACTGCATTAGGATTTTTTTTCGGAATATGAAAATCAAAATTCTAATTAGTCTGTCAGAAAATAAAAAATAAAAGACACTTATTCATAGCTTTTTTCAATTAATAAAAATAAACACAGATAGAGCGTATTAAAGTTTAGGGTGGGGACTCGTGACGTCATTATTCAGTATTAGCCCCGGACAAACTGCACCGGGTTGTGACGTCACGCGAAATTTCAACTCAATGTATCGTCTTTATTTTTGATTAGGTATGTAAAAAAAGAAAAAAACGTATCCAATATTTTTTAATCTACACGACGAACTAAAAAAATATTTAGTCAATTAGCCAATTAACAGATGTTATAAGGAGTAAATTAGGCTACTTTGGACTTGCTGAGGGAATTTCGAAAATCACGCGGATGAAACCGCGGGGCACAGCTAGTAAGTTAATATATAAATATAATATATACAGCTGGTTAATATATAAAAATATGTATGCTGCTGCTATTGTATAATTTCCTAATCGTAAAAATCCAGGTCCATTATTTGGTTAATTTGCGGAATAAAATGGCTACACGGAGGGGTTTTATCAACGGGCTTAAAACCATTACTTACACCTTTTACGGCCCAATTAGCTCGTACTTAAAAATGCTCATGAAATTTTAATGCAGCGTGCTATATTTTTTAATAAGCAAGCAACTGGTTGAGTAAAGAGACGACTGAAAATGAATGGGCAAAATAGTCTATAATAATATACCTACTAATGATATAAAGAGGAAAAGTCACTTTTGTTTATAGAAGGTAATCTCTGAAACCAATGATACGAATCTATTAATTTACGTACTGATAGAAAGCTAATGGACCTTTAGTAACATAGGATGAAGATGGCATAGGGTTTGAAGCACAAACCGAGGAATGATTGTCACAAATTGGGTATTTGACTTGACTGATTTTTATCAAATTTCCTGTATATATTTGGTAGATCTGAAAATATGTCGTAGGCTAGCTAATAAGGGTGGCTACCCAGAATGTTTATTTTTATTTTTCGGACAACATTTTAATTTGCAGTTCCTGAAATCCGAAACTCACGCAGGTGATTTGGTACTAATGAAAAATCATTCGTTTAAATCCCAACAATGAACTTGACCTGGCGGTGAAGAAAAATATCGTGAATAAATTACAGCATGGATAGGGCACTTTCCAGAGTTCAGCTAGTTAACTACTTTGCTTAAAAGCCAACTCCCGGTCCAGGCTTGGTGCATGTGCATCACTTCACTTCAAGTGACGCCTGCAATTTTAAAAAAGTAGTATTATATTGGTTAAAAAAGGATTATCAACATGAATTTTCCGAAGGAATCCCGAAGTTATCGGGAGTAAAACTGCGGGCCTGTATTTGATTCAAAATTGGTAGTACTGTACCTACATTGTAAGGTATATCATGAAATTCCAATTCAGTATTTCTTATAACTTCAAGTTTTATTGTGCACGATGTAAGCACGACTCTGAAATACGTATAGTTCACCCGTATTTTATTGGTGTCCCTTTTATTGACTGAGTAGAGACAGCTGTTCGCGGGCCCAAATAGATCCAGTGGCATTCTTACTGGAGGCACAGATAATATAATACTATCTGGAGGGAAGTCTACGTTTAATGTCACTGATCAGCTAGCAAAGTCACTGAGCGGAATCTAATATGAATAAGGAAGTGAGGTCTTATACTATAGAGCTAGCGAAACTAGAAATTCATTTGAAACAATAAAATTCTCTAAATACCTAATATTGAATAAAGTCACTGTTTTTTTTATCCAGATGCTACAGTTATCAACTGTATCAAAATTATTATGCAATCATAAAGTTGTCAGTTAAGTTTTGATGAAAACAGACTGCTGTTTATTCGAAAATTTAAACTTTGTGCACATCCACTCTTTCTGGAACGAAGCTGCTTTGGATACTCCAATATTACTGATTGGAGAAAACCTTTGCATTGCTCCAGAATATAGAAGGAAAAAGAAATGTATTTTTGAATTATTCACAACGTCTCCTTTACTAATAAAACCTAGTTTATTTTTGTTTGTTTACAGCAAACAATTCTTTAGGGATTCATGAGTTATGTAATTTTCAAGAGAGCTCTAGAGAGAGATCGGAAATTTAATGATAGTGTAAAACCGCACGTCACGATAAAATACTCTATGTAATTTTAAACGCGATATTTTATACACTTAAGGTGCATATAGGGGTGAAACTAGCACCACCCGCAATATTTTTTATCGTCTAAGCTTTTTTATTCAAAAAGAAATTGGAAGTAGAATAGGGTAGAAATAGAGTGAATACGTATAATATACTAGTTTCATTAATATAATTTTGAAGTGTTGCAACATAACATAAAGAGCTTTAACAGTTTAGTTTAAACTTTTTAAGTGCTGCAGAATGATCTAAAAATAAATGACCTATTTTTTTACCTAATTCATGCTTTCATGTCGGGAGTTGGGAGGTAATGAACTCTGAGTTCTGATTAGAAAATCATAATTTTCAATCACATCAAAATAAACACAAAATAAATTGTTGTATAACACTAACCAAAATTTTGAATTTGTATTTCTGTTATAACATATATATATTCTAAATGATATATTTTATGACACTTCAATAAACTGAGTTAAATACACATTCGGTTCCAGAATTGTAGTTGATATTTTATGTGAAGCTCTCTATTCTATTGTTGTATTTGACTCAGGTGTCATGAATATAATTATGTTATAAAAAAGAAATGAAAATTCAATATTTTGATTAGCCAGTGTTATACAACAGAATTGAATCATGTTTGTAGTTTAATGGAAACAATTCGAATGGCTCAAAACCTTTTTAAGTAGTAAGTCGATTTCATTTCTGCAGCTATACATTTTTGCTGAAATGAAAAGAATTTCAATTAGGTATGTCACTTCTCTCTGTCACTTTGACTTCGAGTGATGAGAATTGGCGCATTGTGTCGCATTGTGCGGTAATGAGTATTATCGTGGTTTAGTTGGATTTATATTAAACCGACTTCACAGATACGTACCTATAACAAAAAAAATGAAGTGAAGTGAACTATGAAGTCGATAAATGAAGCGTGAAGCTACGAAACGGAAAGGTCTGCTCAATAAGAACCTTCCTTCAAGCTTTTGGCATTTTACTTTTTTTTTAAAAGGAGTGTATTTTCTTTATTTATTTTTTTCACATACCTACTTTAAAATAAATATATGCTTATTTCTATAAACGAATATAATCGAAAAAAGCTTTGTAATTCTAGGATTATAACAAAAATCCGGTTAGATTAGGTTGATTATGTTTTTTTTTTATCCAATTTTTTCTGTTATTCTACGACTTATAAAAATGTCTACTGTAATACCATAATTTATAATTGGATAAGTGTTGTAAATGAGCATTGTGCTTTTCAAGACTCCGACGTATAAGTGAGTAATAAAGAATGTCTTATTTTGAGTTCAGATAAATTATTGTTATTTTTTATTATAGCCGCATTAAAAACTTGGGACGGCTGGAGTTTAGTGCTATCCCGGAAAACGGACATTTTGGCATTACAGTCACTTTTTCGATTAAATTTTCTCTTCAACTACATAATATTTCCGCTCTACCAAATTGTCGTCGTAGGTTTTAGAATGCCTCTGGGATGACTAAACCACCCTTTTACATTTTTAATGAGCCTATATTGAGAGGGACGCAAACACGTTACGATCCGACGTTTTTTTTTTTAATAATTGAAGAGTTTTAATGTGGCGTGAGAAAAAAACGGGTGCGTTTATCAGTGTGTATATACGCTTTGGGACCGGAAGCTTTATAAAAAAGCAATAGTTTTTGAAGAAACCGTTACTCTAACTTCATAATTATAATACCATAACAACAACAGCACCAAAAATAAAAAAAAAACTACTTACCTTCTAAAAAAAATCACTAATCTATACTATAATAAAAGAGTAGAATCCGCGATTCTTTACATTGAATATTTTTAAAAAAAATTTACAGGGGGCGATAAAAGAACAGTAAACAACCACAAAAAAAGATTTTTTTAAATTCTTTTCAGTCGGTCTGTTCGCGATAATCTCCGAAACTATTGAACGGAGTGTTATGCGGTTTTCACCGGTAAATTAAACTTAGCCTGGAGCTACATATAGGCTTTGTTTCATTGAAATCGGATGTCTGGAGAAAAGTTGTTACATAAAAACTTGTCACGCGGGTGAAACTGCGGGGCACAGCTAGTACAGAATATTTCATAAAACCAGCCAGGACCACACATAAGAAGGGTTTCTGTGAACCTCCACAACTATGCTTTTTTATAACTATGTACTTGATGAAGAAAGATGTCTCTCCATACAAACTACGTATCTCGTTGTACATTCGTAGCTGTATTGCTACGAACCGTGGCTACAATCAGACGTAGCAGCATATTTTTATTTTTTCTGCTAGATGGGGCTTTTAGACAGACGTGCCTCGTAGCGTAGGTACTTGTAGTAACACGTTAAATTTCATAACGTTTTCGTTAAGGTTTCATCAGAAAGATGGCTCTTCATACAAACAACGTATCTCGTAGTTGCATTCAGAGAGAAGGTAATCACTAGTTGCATTCGTAGACCCATCGCTACGAACCGTAGCTACGATCAGACTAGCGTCACATTTATCATTTTCCTGCTAGATGGGGCTTTAATAGACGTGGAATTATTTTAACTAGTCCATCCGTCACGGTTTCACTCGCGCTAATATCGGAGACCATCAGAATCCCCGGACAAAATGTACTTTCTGCCACTCAGGAACACTCTTGCTCCTTGTGAGGGATTTTTTAAAATCGTTTAAGTTTATCCATTGCAAACAAGCAAACAAAAAAACAAATAATCTAATATTTATATATGTATGTAATCTAAACATCGTAAGATGACTTTTGTAAGGAAAAAAGAAAAAAATAGAGAATTCTTTGAACCAATGAACTATTATTTGAAGATACAATATTAAAGTGTTAAAAAAAAGTGTCATCTGCGCAATACTAATGGCCATGTTGACTAATTTTTATTTTTTAGTCCGTCTTGCAGATTATTAAAAAATATTGGACACGTATTTTTTCTTTTTTTACGTAATCAAAAAATAACGGCGATATATTGTGTATGTGTTGAAATTTCGCGTGGCGTCACTATTCTGACAGTTTGTATGGCGGTTTTAGCAGTTAGTGACGTCATGACCCCTTCACCCTAAACTTTAATGCGCTTTATCTCTGTATATTTTAATTTATTTGAAAAAGCAAAAAATACGTGTATATTGTTTTTTTATTTTCTAACTGACGGACTAATTAGAATTTTGATTTTCAAAAGTAGTCCACATCCCCATTGTAAATAAAAAATAGACTATAAAAACTATCTCAAAATATCCATGGTGGTGTAAGGTTTGACATTGAACATGAAATCGATGGGTTCTTCTAGGGTAGTGAGGACGGGTCCTCATTAAAAGCTATGTATACCCACCCCCATAAACTCCATAAATTGCGATCCCATTAATCTGGAAAGTGTTTAATCTGACAGTTTATGAGTTGAGCTGTTGATAATAAGAGGTCAATTAGTTAGTGCCAGAGTTTTTAGATCTTTCTAATATACATAAATACTATACATAATCTTAATAATTATATTATAATAGTATTATCTAAACATTATTTTAGCAGCATCATTTTATTTTTACTATGAAAAATATTATTCTTTTCGTCTTTTTTTAATGACAAATAGGTATTACTTTAAGAAAAATATTAATCACTGAAGTTATACGTGCAAGTTTCAAAACGTAGATTTTTTTAGTAATTAAACTAATGTGAATCAAAAAACTAGGGAATGGTATATAAATCCTTGGAACTCTAAACTTTAAACTTGAAACCTAAAATTAATATATTATGTACTTGTAGCTGTTGTGGTCCTAAATAAACGAAAATTAATAATTAAAAAAAAAAACCATAAAAAAAAATTCCCTTCCTTTCAGGTAGACTAGACTAAGTTCATGACTACAGAACCAACTTTTAAATTATCATAGAATACAATACGGATCCGGAAACGAATAAGTTTGCGGTAGACTTTCTATTTGCAGTATATAACAACACTGCATTATACTCGCATGTAAACGTGTTTCTGTGTTGCCAGTAATGCTCGTAAATTTTACAATTTTATTTGTAACTTAAAATTTCTGCTGAATTTGTTGAAAAATTTAAAAAAAAAATTAAATTATTAAAACAATTTGACTGTCAAAATAGGCATGTTGACTAATTTTGAAATCCCCTTTTATAATGCAGGTACACGTCTACTATTTCCGAAAAACTCATTATTTCAGCATTAGTTTATAGTTTTAACGCAAATTACTGCATTTTATTTTGTCTAATTTGAATTGTGCTCGAAAACACTCGTGAGTGTCATGGCGCCACTTGTGACGTCACACCTAAGTTCACGTAGCATTGTGTGTATGCTCGACGAACGAAGTCAACAATATATTTATTAAAAATTAATTCCAAAGTGTACAAGTGGTGTGCGGTCCCTCTCTGTATCTAAAAACACATAAAAACCTTACCTAATAAATAGTTTGCTCATGTTCCTAACAAGAAAAAAGTGAGAGATAAGTGGTTAAAGCTTGCAAGGCGAAACTCAGTAGGTGTAGTTACAAATTCGGCAATTTATTTTTGTGAAGACCACTTTGATGACGGACTAATTAGGATTTTGATTTTCAAAAGTCTTCAACATCCCTACTATTATAAACCAGTAAAATAAACTGAAAAACAAAACCTTTTGGGGTGCTTCAGCACCCCAAGTAGGGTTCTAGGAATTTGGTTAGATAGATGAAAGTCTCAGTTAAAGTCAAAGAATTTTATTCAACGTTGGTCCATAATGTGGCTCTTTTTGACGTCAATAAAATTACAATTAGTATTATGACAGCACCCATAAAATATCCACACAGCTTCCTAGTGCTATGGCCGAAGAGAAGCTGCGCAACAAACTCGCCAGTAGCACGCTGTCAGTTTAAAGTTATATAATACTAGTCTTTTACTGTAGGTATACATAATATAATACTAGTGATACAGGTGAAGCTAATATAAGCGTGATAAAAACAAAAACATGTGCATTTTTATTTACTACTCTATATTTTTATATAACAATGGATATATATAAGGTTTCCAGAATTTTATTATGCCCTCAAGAAAATCTGATACATATTCTTCATCAAATGTAACACATAAAATTTCTACATTTTACTGTAAAAATTTTCCTTCACTTTTAAGTTTCACATAACTTATAGCATCATCCCCATATGATGGTTGTGAGGACCTGAAATAAATAAAATTTATTATTATATAAATACATAAAGTAACAAGTGTTTCTTCTTCTGTTCTATCTTTGCAAATAGGTAAATTACCTAGCTGACATTAGATATTGAATTTATGGGTGTGGAGAGCAATGGTTTATACTTATTTGAAAGATAGGTTTGAATATTATTAAAACTTTTTATTAAATTAAAACAATTTAGCGTTATTTCTAAATGAAACCTGCGAAACTGCATAACAGTTTATTGGCAGACAAATCACTGCCTTTATACTTGTTTTAATATGTACCTACTGAACAAGCAAGTTTCAAGTACTTACAACACAATACAATAATATACTATACTGTACCACATATTTTTTCACCTAATTTAAATCTCTTACAGGTTTTTAACAAAAAAAAAATATTTTGGAATGAGGCCTCACTAAAACTATTGTTTCTTAATTTTAAAGATATGTCATTCAAAAATTTTGGGATTAAATATTTTCTGGTTCTTTGACCAAAATAGTTATAATCAGGCAAACTCATATATTTTTAAGTTGATATATTTATTACTTATTATTATTGAAGTTGTACATAATAGTACTTGTGGAGTTTTGAGAAAAGGTACCTACAAACCTAGTACCTAGTAAAAAAAAGTATTATATTATTTTCTTGAACTGGAAATTAACTAACCTCAAAAATATCCTATGACATACCTGAGTGTTAAATTATAATAACTTCTGTATCTTGCAAGTTTAATATGCTTATTATGTTAAATTTCATCACAAAATACCTACTATTTCACTTAGCATTATAGATTAATAATAATATTGTACTTACACGGAAGTTTTCACATTTCGAAACTCCGATGAACAAAAGTCTTTATTTGATGCGAGAAATTCTCCCAACATCAACAGATCAACTCTGGGTAAATTAGCGCTGTTAGCCTTAATAAATCCTTGTTCCATCGTTGATTATATTTGGATATTGTATTTCAACACAAAATCTACTTATTAAATGATGCAGGAATTACTAGAAACGCGACTTATGACTCAAGCAAAATACACGGCACAGAACACTATTACTCCTGCGTTAACTGGAGTGTGACGTCATTCGCTGTGATTGGTGTTTCAGTAAACATGGCCGATTGCAGTATTTTATACTTTTATTTTAATGAAAATCTTATTAATCACAATGTTTAGATGAAAACTGAGTGACTTTTAAGAGTTCTTTTGACATATATTTTTCTCTAAAACCATTATTTCTTTGATTCTTTGATACTGTCAACATGCCTATTGTTTAGGGCTGAGTTTTAGTGTTATTTTCTTGTGAACTTTTATAGTGTAAACTTGCTACCTATATTGCAGCTTAAGTCGGTTTTTTTCTCGTAAAAAATACACGTAAATCCAAATCAAACTTCAATTTTGAGTAAACAAATTCCACTTGTCAGATGTTTTTTTTGTTTGTCAAATTGAGAAACATCAGTTTGGCAACTCGTTCTGTAATTAATTTTCATTCGTACATATGAGTTGACGTTGTGTGAAGTCAGCTTAAACAAACATCGTTTTAACCAGGCGGTACCACTCAGTGTAATATGGGTTGTATCAATCAAAATATAGCAAAATATAGTTGTGATTAAACTTTAACTTGGAAAAGAGATATTTGTCTTTGCAATAAAGTGGTTAGAAACTACTAATTTGTATTGAAATATTCTATTTGACTCTTGTATATTTTAATCACTATGTTATAACTCTTTTGTATTTTAATCTTTTAATAGCAAACGAAATTATGAATATATATGATTAGGTATGCAGTTTTTTGGGCTTTGTCAGTTATCTTGGCCTTTCTACCCGTAGAAAAGCTTTCCTCATTTCGGATTCGGTCTTGCAGGGATATTCGAGTATTGCACCATAGCCTTGAATATATAGATATTATATACATACGTATAATAATTTCTTATCAACTTTTATAAGATAAGATGACACAAGACGAAATGGTATGAACAATGAACGTTTTACAAAATCGAAAATCCAAAGTCCTGATGACAGCAGTATGGAACTATTTAAATCTTACATAATATCCTTAAACTTATTTCGCTGTAAAGTGATATTCCGGATACCAAATTACGGAGCTAAGCGACTAAACTTTGTGAGGTTAATTCATGCAGGTTGTGCCGAGAGCTAATCCCTTATACCAACACTGGTAACAGTATTGTTCACACGAAATCTGCATGGAACCTCCATGATCCAATTTACAAACCATAATATAATCACACACTTTCTTCCAAGATTCCCCAAATAAATAATATATTTACGTACCTAAATTATAAACCGACGAGGACGACTTCATTAATACGAAGCTACAGTATCCTTGAGTAGCATAAGATAGTACTTTATATTCTGGAACAAAGAGTTCCCGAGGGAGAGAGATTCACTCGCGTGGTACAGCGGCGGGAAAGCGGTATTTGGTATATGGTTACGCGGACATTCTTGGAATAGAACAGAAGATATGAAGAGTTTCCAAGGAAATTCCGCAACATTGAGATAAAACCGCAGCGGGAGCATAGTTTTTAATATGCCTACAGTAAAAAATAAAGCACTCGTCTCTCAATTGCTCGATTCCGACCATTATTGGCGGTAATTTCTTTATTGTCCTGACAGTAGTGGTTTTGCATGTCATAAACGTTACAGTGGGAACTGATGTAAGGAGATATGAGCAGGAAAGTAGTCAAAATTATGTCACAATAAGTTAACGCCATTTTCTACTGTACTAACATTTAATATAACTAGATATATATATAATATAACATTTGGATTGGTTTAATAATTTAAATTATATATTTATTGTAATATGTTATTACACATCTGGAAAGATTTTATTCAGTTCTCCATCGGAGGCACATTTAGGTTTTTTAATATTACAAATAATTAAAGCTTTTGCTTTTGTTTTTTTTTTTAACGAAACACTTCTAAGCTCTTCTTAATACTTACCCTACGAGTAGAAGTAATGGCTAATTACTACTGTCCCCTTGTTTTTATTCGTTATAATTAATAAGAATAAAACCTCTCATCTACATTTGTCTAAACACAAATATTTTCCAAACTCTCCAAAGTCTCTACAGTACAATAAGTATGCCTCCACTGACAGTTTACCTATTAGTGCACATTTTCAGTTGTAATAAAAACAAAACACTTTGAATAATGATAAAGCTGACGATACACAAGTCGTGACTGACCTAGCGTCTGTTTACATTGGGAACGGCGGCAGTTAGCCTGATATTCGAGGTGCACGGTACTATGAGAAATTACTGCTTCGCTTTTGCATCGACAAAGAAAAAGCATGATTTTTTATCACTGTACATGATTTTCAAATAGGGATGCAGTTTGATATAATAGTTACAATATTTATTGTTAAGCATTGGCATGTGCTGCTGTTTTTTTACATTCTAGTTTTAGTTTAGATGTAAGTGGTAATTACGCTGGAACTACTAAACCGATTCTATGAATTCATAACTCTATTAGAAGCTATAGTGTACGACAATTTTCATCTCGGAGCAGAGTTTCTGCGGGAATACCGGAAATCATGCGGATGAAACCGCGGTGGGAACAACTGTTTGGTATATATAGCTATGAGTAATATATATAAGCCTTAAAATAGGTGCTTTTATCATAATAAGCAAAGATATTGAAAGAGAATAGATTGACAATACGCTCGGCCGCTAAACTTTCCCCTTGAACCACGTAGCGGTCAAATGGTCTCATGCTAACAAAATGCCGTTGGCTAGCAGAGACTATTGTCTATAGATACCTCTTGACGGAAAGCGATGTGATTGGCTATTTGAAATGTACTTTGTGGTGACTGGTATTTGACTGCGTCGCAACGATGTGATTGGTTTTCATTTTGATCATTTCCCCCGCACAAATTGGTTGACGTGGATTGCATGACAAAAGTTTGTATTGTTCGTCTATTCTCTTATAATGTCTTTAATAATAAGTATGAAGGGTTCCTGCGGGCATTCCATAATTTATTTTAATTTAATTTCGATCGTTCTTTTCTAATTGACCAGAAAAGCTTTGGAGACCATGTCATGTAGGTATAAACTGTGTGTAGGTAAGTAGGCAGACCTCTCACGAGATGGTTTTATAATCTGGGAAAGATTCCAGAACCCTGCTGGATGAAGACAACGCAGTACCGGTTATTGTGAAACTGCTGATTGTTGACGTCTGTTGACTGAATTATGATGATGGTAACAAAAATGGTTTACAACTTCGAACCACAAACATAATGGTTCATTAGTCTTTAATTATAATATAGGTAGGTATATAGTGTAGTATAGTAGTATATAGTCCATATAGAAATAAAAAAAACTTAGGAAAGGATGGACAAAGTTTCGATTTTATTATGGAGTACTGAAAACATCCTGGAATTAATATAGGTACGTATTCCACAAAAGATTGTAAAAAAAACAAACACGCACGCGCGTGTTTCATGTAATTGATGATTAATTAAGTTTTCCACCGTAATTTTTATTCAAACAAACATGCAGTCGTAAATATTTTTCTCACATTCCAAGCTAATTATTATGTACGATATGTAACTTTAAAATCGTTTAAACTTGAGCCTGTCAAATATGTAGAAAATCTCCTTTATGTATATAAAATTATTTTAAAAAAAATTAAATTTCGAGACGGCAGAGGAATTTTTTTGGTTTTTATTCAAATCCATAATATGATAATTAGAGTCCATGTTGTCCTAATAATAAGTTATAAGCTAATAAGTTTAGTTTTTTGAAATGTAAGATTTACCTTAATAATTTGTAATTGACGCACGACGATAATTTTTTGTTTTATTTAAGTATTTTAATGTATTTGGAAAAAAAAACATTTCGTGAGTTCAAATCACGATTATCACGTTATTTTACATTTTCACTTCCATGTAGGTACATATATTGTGGTGAAATATTAAGGTTTTGAATTGGAGGATTGGACCATTTGCGAATTGGACGAAATGCGCCTGAACGTTTATTTCATCTTTCTTTTAATTTACCAGCCTAATAATTTTTAATTAATATTTTACTAACGAATCTTTTAATATTATCAATATTATACCTATAATATGATCGTAATTAATTCAGCATCATAAAATCTACAAGAAAATAAAAAAAAAACAACTAACTCATCAAAAATTCTTCGTCAGCAAGATGTGTCCATAAAAAAGCCCACATGAAAATAATAACCACATTAAGCTTACATATTATGTATGGGATATATTATATATGTGGTGTAGGTAAATAGCGTGCAGTACCTATATAAAGGCTGGGTGGTATGGTGGAATAATGTAGACATATAGTGCTCGTGAACCGTGCTGGTCGACTGTACCTTCAGCGGAAGTGCGACCAAAACTTAGCACGTGAGTATCTAATAAGTAATTTAATAAGTATTTAATAAGTAATATATTATAAATATAATTTTATATATATTTTAAATATAATAATTTAAAAAAGAAAAATATCAAATTAAAAAAAAGAATTCATCGCTATCAAGGAATTCATCTGTATTTTTTTAATGTATAGAATGTCAAGTATGAACAAACTTGTTCTATTTTTAACCGATTTCCAAAAAGGAGGAGGTTCTAAATTCGACTGTATGTTTTTTTTTATTTAAAAGGGTTATCTTCATTCTCGATAAACTTTGGTAGAGATTTGTTTAAGAATAAATTTATTTTCGGCCGCACTCAGAGTCGTTTTAATGATTGCTTATTTTTAAGTAAAGATTTTTGAAACGAAATGATCGCAATCAGAGAAGTTAATTGGCATTTAACTAAATTTAACTTGATTAATCAAATGCCAATTAATATTAATTTACTGAACGTCTCTGATTGAGGCAATTTTGTACTTAAAATCTTTACTTAAAATTACGTAATCATTAAACCGACTCTGAGTGCGGCCGTTTGTACGGTTATTTGATAACAGAGCTTTAGTGTACATAATTAAAGCTGATTAAAAGGTTAAACAATTGTAGTAAATAATAAAAAAAAATATGTATAAACTGACTATTGCTTATGGTTCCCTAGAAAACTCTTTATTAGACCTACCGACTTACGCTATGTAAATACAAAGTCACATCGAAATCTCAAAATTAAAATTTATGAGTAAAATATAATTTTTAAATACCTACCTAACTAAAAATCAAATATTAAATTTTTCTGGTCAATATGCTTAAACTATTTCCACTTATTATAATGGGAAGCAAGCGAAAACTCAATCTTAATCTTATTCTAATATATATAAATCACGTGTCACGTTGTTTGTCCGCGATGGACTCCGAAACTACTGAACAGATTTTGATAAAATTTTGCAACTCTTCATAATATGGTCCAACTTAAAAGATAGGATAGTTTTTATCCCGGAATTCCCGCGGGAACTCCGGAATTACAATACAGCCCTTTTTTCCCGGAATTACCGCGGGAACTCCGAAATTACCGCGGATGAAATCGCGGGGGACAGCTAGTCTAGATATAAAATAGGTAGTTACTTGTATTTAATGGATAGGTATGTAATTAAATATAGCGTGATTAAGATTGTTAAATAGATAATTCAGATTTAATTATAGGCAGACACACTATATATTTCTATTTTACTAGTCAAACGGATTCACCCGCGCGAATTTGGGAATTTCTCCGGGAACTCCGGGATAAAAATTAATTCATAACTCAACCGAGATTAGGTGACACAATCTATAAATAAATAACTAGCTGTTCAATGCGTTTTCTCGTGCCATAATTTCAGAGTTTCCGCGGGAATTCTGGGTTACCATATAACCTATGACACTCACAAATAACGTGGCTTTATATTGGTAAAATAATTTTCAAAATCGGTTTAGTAGATTCAGAGATTACCCTCTACAACCTCCAAAAGTTTACTTTTTTTATAATATTTGTATAGATTACGTGTAGCTAAACACATAAATAATATTATGTACCCTTATTATCTCCTATTCTTTTTTAATTTTTCAATACGCGCCTGTAGTGAGCTGCCAGTGCGTAGTGACCACATGGCTCAAAGCGCTCAAAGACGGAACAAAGATAATAATAGAGTATTATTTTTCAATATTCCATATAGTCTTATAATGTCCCTGGAGGTATTTTTCATCAATTTCCACTAGAAAGTTTAAAATATTGAAGTATGTATTATACTGAAATAAATCTTTTATCCTCATTTTTATCATTATTATGGACTGTTTTGCGGTTGTTGGTTTTTTAAGATTAATTAAATTAGCCAGTTGAAGTTTAATCGGAGGTGTTGATTCAGTGTTTCATATTTTATTAACAGAGCGTTTATAATTATCTTATGAAATTTAGATCTTGTATTAATTAATTATGTTTGTCTTATCTAATAATATACACCTAAGAAAAGCCGTAAGCCATATCCGTAAATATTCAAAGCATCACGCCTCCATTATGGAGTCGAATAATTTTCCTTTTAATTATTTATTAAATATTTTTATACAAAAATAATAATAAAAAAGGACTTAAGTCTGACCACGACATAGAATAGTATTAGGTATCACTTGATTTTTACATATTATGACTGGAAGGATACATTTTTAACCAACTTGGAATTGATTTGTTTTAAAAATTTGTTTAGTTTTTGTTATGAGACTTATATTACCTACAGCTCTATATTATTATTTTTTAACGCTACATAATTAGGTAGGTCCGTAGATACTGCGCCAAAGCGAATAAAAAAAGTATCTATTTGCTATCATTCCTTACCTTTCTCCATCAAAAATAATACTTTTTTCTCATTAAAAATATCTTTACCTTGTGTTTTTGGACAATGCTTGCAATTAATGTCAGATTGCCAAGATCACCGACCATACACTGTCAATCAAGGAAGCTTCATCAAATCAATATTGTGGGCGGTTAACAAAAATAAGTTATGTATCGTATGTCATACAATAAATATAATAGACACTAACGACCGCACTCAAAGTCGTTTTAATGATAACTTAATATTTTAAGTATAAAGATTTTCAAAACAAAATTGCCGCAATCAGAGACGTTCATTAAATTAATGTAATTAAATTAATTTATGAACATCACTTAGTGCGGTAATTAGTTCTTTACTTAAAATTAAGTAAGTAATCATTAAAACGACTCTGAGTGCGGCCGTAAGGTTTTTAGATACAATGACCGACAACATTCCTTATTCATAACGCGCACCTTCGGCAAAAAACAATCTCAAATTAGTATTATCTGTGCCATAAATATACTGTCTAGGTTCAAGTGGATGTTCTGTTTTATTTGGACAAGATGAAAATCATTTTTATGAGGCCTTGTTGTAATGCGGTTGGTAGCGATGATAGCTCAGTGGTTGGTGCGTTCGGATTAAACGCCGCAATGTGTAGGTTCAAACCCTAACAATGAGCTTGAGCTGTCGGTGAAGGAAAACATCATGAGGAAACCATAGCATGGTGGTAGGGTGCCCGGCTGGCTAGCTACCACCTTCAAGTTGCAAATCTGTCGCCAAGCACCTAACGGTGTGTTCCGGCAGCCCCACTTGAAAGCCAGTTCCCATCCCCATTCCAGGTCGGCAACGCACCTGCAAGCCTTCTGGTGTTGCAGATGTCTATGGGCGGCGGTAACCACTTACCATCATGTGTACCACTTGCTCGTTTGCCCCCTATGACATTAAAAAAAATGTTCATAGTGGTGGATCAGGATCTTAGGGCTCTACCACCAGTTTTATTTTCAACTTTATCGAATTTTCATAAATCGTAATTGCCACCATAAATACTATCTGTAAATTCAAAACCATATTATAATTGACCATGATAAAAGGTAGCGGTACAGTCTAGGTCTGTCAATGATGTGCGGAACTCAAGTCTCGAAGTGAAGTTATTTTTATTATTTTTGTAGAGTTCTTAAAGATGTGCCAGCCCTTGATCAAAGAAAATAAACAACCTCAAAAAAGGTATCGCGTATTTTAGTGCTTAGTTAGACACTGATCACATTATTTTGATGTAATTATCGTTTCTTTACAACCAAGCATATAATATAATATGCATTGTTTCTCTTTTTTCAGTGGTTTTTTCTTAATTAATTGTGTTTTGAAGCCGATTTATTTTATTTTATAACGGCTCTTCTCTGCTATTTTATCCGCGTCAGATTCGGAGATCCCGTGGAAACTATGTCTTTTTCTGTACCACTTACAACGTGTATACAATATTTAATAATTTATTGAGTAGTTAAGACGTCAAAAGGTAACAGACAGACGGACATACATAGATAGTTACTATGGAGTTAGTATGGATTTACAATACTTTTTATCAAAGCTTACACGTTGAATATGAACACAAAGTATAATTCTTATTACTTAGTCACATTTCTTAGAGAAATGAAGTTCTATGACACTATCTATTAATCGCGCATATTATATCTTCCTAGAAAAATGAATAAAAGATAACAATCTGTGGAGTAGAGTAATATTTAGCACTAAGTTATAAGAGCGAGCGATTTGTAATAGTGGTGGTTATGTTTGAGGCGTCCAAGAAAAAAATATAGTATCTCAATCACACCAATTGAATGTATATTTGTAGGTATTCGATTTAATTTAGTAGGTATGATCATGGAATTTTAAATATCCCACAATGTGAAAGAATTTCAAGTCGTAACAAAACACTGACAAGGTTCTTAAATCATAGCCATGTAGGTGTAGCGCTCTTGAGTTGCTTCAAAAGATTATGTTTGTTGCTACTTTTTAGTGCCACTTGTCAGGTTTTCTCTGAGCCAAATGTCTCAAAGTCGAAGTGAACACCAAATATACAAAGTCTATGTTGACTCACGTAACGTTGCGTTCTACTAACTAATATTATTAATGCGAATGTGAGTATTTTTGTATGTTTATTACGCTTTCACGTCTTAACCACTCAATTGATCATCATGAAATTTTGCGTAGATATTATCAGGCGTACAAAAAGGACGTAAGGTAGTTTTATCCCGGAATTCCCGCAAGAACTCTGAAATTAAATGGGTGAAACTACGGGGAACAGGTATTTAGTATTATAAAAGATTTCCCTTAAATATAAAAACTTAATGCTCGCTTCCGCTCACGTCTTGGTCCACACGTCGACAGGCGTAGCGTTTATGCGAACAATAGATTTGCATGTCTCTGCCGGTGGAAGACAACGCACATACCTACCTCGTGTGGATCTGAATGAAGAGAGAAAAGACTTTTTTGCAGCTGCTTTGAATACAGTTTTTAATAAAAACAGAACGGCTAATGTGCATTTATCCAGTGTATCGAAACTGCCAACTAATGTTTTAGTTTCTATTTCACTCTTGTATATTTCGTATTTTCCTGCCAAACACATGTTTTTTGTTTATTGTTACTGGAAAACTTGTATCTATATCGATGGTTGAAAGGTTTTTTTTATCTAAGCTACATTTATTGAAAGTTACAGGAGAAAATTTGAATTTTTATTATTATAAAAAATATCCCAATATAGTGAGTACCAAGTAAATTTTTACACAATTACTTGATTGAATTCTAAGTTTTTGAGTTATGCTCAGGAATATACAAGCTTTATTCTCCGAAATATAATATGTTACTTGGTTCAAAACGCAAAGTGGGTTAACTGCATATGAAATATATTATTGATGGCAGTAAACTAGTTCTAGTCTCTCCATTATTTTTCAAATTCCTACAACTACCTATACCTACCTACTTTATTCCCCCCATACTTACAAGTTCCCCAAGTAAGAATCGTTTCGACTTAAACAAACTCTGTCTATCTTACAATTAAACTTTCCTCAGTAATGAGCATATTGAAAAAAAGAATTATCATACTTATCTATCTCTCCTTCCTCCTGGTTACTCTATCAAAAGTTGCAAGTCTATGATCCAATTACATTAAAGTTACCGCAAAACTCTTAAACTTCACTAGTAATTAAATTTGATGCTTACCTTAAGTAGGCACATTCACCAGAGTATAAGGTATCATAGTTTTGCATTGCATAATCGGTTTTCTCAGACGCTATCTAATAAAAACGCTATGTGAGAAATGACAGAGCTAGTGTTTATATGATATGAATGCATGCGAGAAAAAGCAATAACTAGACGAAATATTATGACGAAGGAAAAAAAACACACACAAATTATTTTAATTAATATTATTTTAGGTAATTTTCAAGCTCTGTCAATATTTAATAGTTGGACATAGATAAGCAATAGTGTGTTAACCCACACTGGAGAAATTTTGAGTAAATTAAAGTTTTAAAATTATAGCGCCATTTTGTTTCAACATTTTTATATTCAATATTTAGTTACATATTTAAACAATGTAATACATAAACATATCTAAACACATAATTAAAAAACGTTCTGTAACTCTCATAAATCGTTCTAAATCAATAACTTCGTTATGTGGGTTATTTATTTATTTATTTACTAATTTATAAACATTGTAACAGGTTAACATGTTATTGCTTATCTGCGTCCAGATATCAATCCCCTAATGCTATTGGAGATTTGAGGCTTTGAGTTATACATTTTTACGTACTTAAACATTATATCATTGCTAAAAATGAATCCACAATCTCTAACGTATTTAAGTATCGCTGCTTATAAGTAACAACATTCTGTGATAAAAAGAGGGGCTACGTTAGAAAAAAAACTTTATTTACTTATCCTAAAAATACCTACCCAAATTAGTGTATGACGCAGAGAAGTCTTTCTTCGAAGTGATCTTTGCCAATTAAGGGACAAATAATCAAAAACTCGGTGATCAAATATGAGTAAACAAGCCTTTTAAAAAAAATTGGGAAATGGTTACAATTTTTCGAAGGTATTCGCTTTTGTGCATGTACCTATACTGTAAATGATATATCAATAACATATTTTGTCAAACGAGGATAAATATTTGTTTAACTTATTTATTAAGTGTAAATAAATGGTACCCCATGGTAAACTAGCTAAGCCCTGCGGTTCCTCCTACATAAATTTCGAATTTCCTTTGGGAATTCCTAACTATAGTCTTGAAAATGTATGTGTATGATCTCAATCGGTGTATCAGCAAGTGGTTCAGAAGTTACACGATTACAAACAGACACAGCACTAAAGATCGATAAAAAATAGATTCTATCCATTGATCCATTCTATTTTTTTTTTCAACACTCCCAATAAAGGTATAGACACGCCAAGTCTTCAATCTTAATAACAGTATTTAAAAATATGATCGTGTTTACAAAAAAAGGATGAAACATTTTAGAATTTTTAGTATTTATCAATCAATTAATTAAAGCATATTTTTATTTGCAGCGGACTCCAGCAGGTACAAAAGCTTGAAGAAATGGACAAAGCTATCGCTAACCGAAGACCGAGCCACTCTAGGACGTCGGTTACCAATCTTCTAGCCATATTACTCGTAGTATGCTTAGTCGAATGTGCCACAGGTAAGAGATCCAGCAGACAAATGTGTTATTGTAAAATTGTTGTGTATTGTTGTGTATTGTACTGGGAAATTGTTTCCTGATACCCAAAATGGGTTATGAAACATGTCTATAATAGATGATTTTAAAGCGTAAGGTTGGCAGCAAATGCGCATGTTTTTTTAACTCATGTAAAATCTTATTAGTGCTACTTTAAAACTTAAACTTCACCGGAAATATTAAAACTGGCGAAAGTTCCGGTAAAACGCTCTTCAGGTACAGGGAAGCATATAGAGTAGTTAGAGTACTTTTTATTACTGCGGGAACTCCGAAATTAACACGGGTGAAACAGCAGGAAACAACTAGTAATTAAAAAAAAAATCATACATTTTATTCGGTTATACAAGACACGTTTGTTTGAGAAGTTTTTTAGTGAGAAGTAGTAACAAAAAAGTTATTAAGAAGTATTTTAAACACCTTTTCGATTATTTGATTTAACGAAATATGACTAATACCTTAATTAGTTTTATCTAAAAAGATATAAGGTACGTTATAAGTCTTATAAGATATAACAGCGTATGCTTTGCATCTTGATGCAAAGTCCCTTGCACAGTTACCATCAAAAATACGTAAACACTTTTGTCAATGATTGAACTTTATTACTATTTCAATAATATTTAGCGATTGTCAAAAGTGATTACATATTTCTGATGCTGACTGTGCCGAGATTTTGTCGCAGAGATATCCATTCTAAAATTATAATCGCCAAACAACGGGTGATGTACACTGTACAGTCGCACCACGTAAGTAAAAAATTTACCATGTTTATATACCATTTTGTAGATTATTTTTCTGTGCATCCAATGGGCTCACACTGGCGCCAATATCATCCAATTCAAGCTCGGATATTCAATAAATATTAATATTTTTATCATGAACGTTTTATGTTAAATGAATAATTTAAAGCAGTTTTTTTTTGTCTCTCCTGAAAACTAAGCAAATTTGACTTGCGCGGTATTGTTGTGTTTCTCTAATTACATACATAGTATGAAACCGATAATAATATTATACTTCACGACACATCAGTGTGTTTCCAGCTTTAGAATAAGCAATTAGTTGCTTATCCTAAAGCCTACGTGTAGCGACTACTTATTTATAAAAGCGACAAGAAAATTATCAACTTTCATCCAAACTGAATGTTTGATTCCCGACGGAGGTGAGTATGGACTTTACACGTAAAGAGAATTACTTGTTTTAAAAATAAGCTGGGATGTTATAAATCAATTATAACTTCTGACAAACACGTACCTACAATTGATTTCATTTCGACAATTTTGTCAGTAAAGTCGTATTTTTGTTACCGTAGTAGAAACCTTAGGATTTTAGGCTGGTAAAGGCTCTTTTCTGGTTTGTTACGGATCAATTTTTATTGCCACTGGCTTACGGTGAGAGCAAATAGGTACGGCGAGAGAAGCACGCGCATTGGAAAGATATAGTAGGTAGAAGAAAGAAAATCTATAGATATAAATAAAATTGAAGTGTCTTTTTGTAATGTCAAAATAACAGTATTTTACTAAATGCATTACAAAGTATATACCTACGGTACTCATAACAAAAAACATTCTTGTTTTTTTTTCTCTCTGTCTATCTGTGTGTTCCGGTTAATCTCCGAAATGGTTAGACCCATTTTTCCGAAAATTCTTTCACATAATACAACCAATAATTATTTAAAACTAGCTGTGCCCCGGTTTCACCCGCGTTAATGTTGGAGATCCCGCTGGAATTCCGGGAAGAAAAGCACCCTATGTCCTTTTCTGTACCTCTGACAACGTGTAGTATGAAATAATTAATTTTATTTCGGTTTTTTTAGACTTTCTTAATTTTAGCAACGAACTTTGCAACCTATCGCAAACTTATGTTGATTGGGAAATTAATAGCAGTAGATAACTTTTTTCTTCATTGCGCGTTGTAAACTGCCACATATCCTCAACACTAGAGAAAACCTCTGCTCCAGCAATAGACCTTAAAGCCTGATTATGATTATGTTGTCTTTACTAATATTACAGCTATAAAAATAAAGTTTTTGTATTCGCCTATTAATTTGCCCGTTGTCGGAGTAATGTTTGCCAAAGATATTAAATGCCGTATTTAACGGCGGTTATAAAAATGTGACGGACATACAAATATTTACCTCATGTTTCTATCGACTAGCTATTGCCCCCGGCTCCGCTCGAGTAGTGTTTGAAAATGTGCTGGCGTCACCATCGCGCTCATACTTGATGTTTCAGATAGGCGTGGTCAGACATATTTAAAGATCGTGTTTTGGTATAATAGAATGCAATAATCTCTAATTTGACGAGTAAAGGAAGAGTACTTAACCAATCCCAAAAAAAAAGTTTTAAAAATTCTTTTCTGTCTGTTTGTCTGTCTGTTCGCGATAATCTCCGCATCTACTGAACCGATTGTCATGCGGTTTTCACGGGTAGATTAAGCTTAACCCGGAACTACATATAGGCTTTGTTTCATTTAAATCGGATGTCCGGAAAAAAAGATGTTATATAAAAACGTTTCACGCGGGTGAAACCGCGGGGTACAACTAGTTATTAACATTTATAGAAGAAATAATTTATTTGTTTTCTTCATTTATTTAAGTTGCATCTAGATTATTTTTTTGAACTTGCAACTTGTTTCTTTTGGTTAAAAGTAAAAATTGTGCCAAATTGAAAACAAACCTACAAATTAAAGATGTTAAAACACCGACATTCGTCATCCACTCTACTTACTTAGTAACTAGACAAAGTCGTACTTATTTACATACCTATAAGCATCACTCGGAGTGTACCTAACGATTATTATTGACATTTGTTATATACTAGATATCTCTAGAGGATTTAAGTATTTTTTTTCCAATACTTCTTGATGTGTTTTAATATGTAATTATAATTCTTATTTAGTAATTACTAAAAATAAAGTCATACTCCCCAACCCTTAGTCAAATTATAAATAGAATCGAGTTCATGCCAAAAATTTTCCCCAGCATCTTAAGTTTAGTTTAATAAAACGGTTATTGTTGTACACAAACCGATTGGTTTCCTCAAGAGCTATCAAACAATAGAAAACAATACAGTAACGATAGAAATACAATTTGCTTAGTTGAAGTGGAACGTTTTAAACATCATTTAACTGCGTGGTATCGTTCCAATAACGATAACAACTAGAATGGTTCTGTACCTCATTTTCTCCCCACATTCCAGGAGATATTGATAAAGCAAAACAGTTTTATTTAAAGTAGGTATAACTTGAAAATAATATCTGTTAAGCAATATCATCTATAAAAAAATGGTTGATTTTTGAGAGCCGCAGCGGGGCTTAGCCATGTCGACATTCTAAAATCGTTAACGCATAGAAAACTAGAATAAAAAACTTTGGTCAGCCAATCAAAACTGTAGCTTTACGTGACCACTTGAAAACTAGTTTCGATTGGCTGACCAAGTGACATGACGATTCGTTACTTATGTTTTCTATGCGTTCACGATTGTAGAATGTCAACTTGGCTAACCCCGCAGAAATTATAAAGTATCTACCTGCAAGATTCGAAGTACAATACGATATTCCGATTTAAGTTAATTGAAAACAAAACACGATTGCGATAATTTTTGTTTTTCAAAAGAAAATTCCAAATTAGCTTGACTCTGTTTACTTTAATGTCTTAATATCGTGAAGTTTTTGGGTATATATTGCAACTATTAGGTCACGACATTTATGTTGTATTTTTTTAAAAACCAATTGAGATTGTTAACAGATGCAGATTTCTAAAATTACGAAGAAAACTTAACCCAATCTGTGAAGGCAAATTTCTTTCTTTTAATCGTCACATTCATTCTATAAAAGTACATTTTCTTACAACTGGGTAAACAGAGAAGAGGGTTAATGTTCAGAGAGTTATAATTTACTGGTTGTGCCCCGCGGTTTCACCCTCATTAATTTCAGAGTTCCCGCGGGAATTCCGCGATAAAAAGTATCCTATGTGTTAATTCGATGTATAAGCTATATTATTGTAAAGTTTCATTTAAATCCATTCAGTAGTTTTTGCGTGAAAGAGTAACAAACATCCATCCATCTATCCATTCATCCATACATTCTTACAAACTTTCGCGTTTATAATATTAGTAGGATTATAAAAACAAAGAACTTAACCCTAAAAAAGCTATGAAAAACGTGGACACCAGTAGGTAGGTATACGAGTACCTGTAATAGGATGTCCTAAGTGTTTGTTAGCTAATAAACTATCTATTTCATCCACAGAAGAGAGAATTAACGATAGAGGTAGCAAGCTCTCAAATCTAGTTGAGAAAGTCGACGGATGGCGCAGTCAACGCGGAGGTATGTCGAAGTAATAAAGAGAATGTGTCATCGTGGATAAGCATGTGCTAATTGGCTGTATCACGTTAGTTCCATAGGCTGCAGCTGTATGATATTAAAAAAATCAATGCACATTTTTTTTAAACAGTTTGTATATAGAAATGGTTGTTTTATCATGCTACCTCTAGGTGGATTCTCTGCTCTGGCTATGGAATGTGTAGTGCTGTAAGGACGTAGTAATTCTAAGGGCTTCGTAAAAACAATCCCAAAGGGGTATATTTATTTATCAAAACATGCAATGGTCATGCACGAGGCATGCGTTTACGTATTCATTACATTAAAATGCGCTTTTCACGGAATACGATCGTTCAGTGTTTTTAGCTTTAAGTAGATTTAACGGCTTTAACCAGAAATGTATAAAACAATTAAACGTAGTTACGCTAAGTGCTAGCTCACTAAAGCTATAGTATCTGTTCATCAAGCAATCCATTATTACGTAAGTTTGATTTTAATAATTAAATAACTACCTAGGTACATCTTTCACTAGCCGCTTCCCGCGGCTTTGTCTGCATGAATTTCGAGATTTACTCGGAAATGCTGGGGAAAAGTATTCTATGTGTTAATCCAGAACACAACAATCGTGTGCTAAGTTTTATCGAACACCTACGGATTGTCATCTCGCATCGCATCAAATGCGTGACCATTTATTAACTTTCAGATTTTAATATTATTAAGTAGTATAGGATGCATGATGTGTATTTATAGTATGAATGTGAATTGGATAAAACTTTTCCACATCATTAAATTAGGTATCGCACGTTTTTAACTACAATAATACCTATTTCCTTTCTTTTTAAATTTTTGTCACGTATGAATTTGTAAGAAAGAGACAAAATATCATTTCGCTAAATTTTTCAAACTTAATGGAAAATGTTTATATGTATAGTTTTTGTAAAACTATGGTATTTTAATTGCTTATAACAACTATCATTTATAGACGTGCACAATTTTACGAGTAAAAGTAAAATTTCCTTTAAACGAATATAATTCCTGAACTTTAAATAAAATAAGAAAGTAAAGTACCTACTGATTTTATTTCCGCGGCAGGGATTCGTACATTCAATGTGTCATAACGCATTTAGACGAAGGAGCCTCCCATATGTTACCTGTGGGAAATCTGCAAGATAAATAAGTACGAGCCGGTATTTATTGTGATTTACGATTTATGCGCGTATTATATTGTTTTGTTTCGCAAACTGATTGAATGTTTATAGGTTTTCTCTTTATCTCCTTTTGTTATATCCATTTCTCTGGGGAGCGATTGTACTGATCAATCGATGCAATCAAAAATGTAGAGATTTATGCTGTGTCCGCTTTCTGACTTAACAATATAATCAGTAGCTTATTTATTTATTCATTTATTTGCAAGAATGTGGTAGATAATCACATACATTTGCCATTTGCATCACGCCAAGCACCTAACGGTGTGTTCCGGCAGCCCCACTTGAAAGCCAGTTCCCATCCCCATTCCAGGTCGGCAACGCACCTGCATGCCTTCTGGTGTTGCAGATGTCTATGGGCGGCGGTAATCACTTACCATCAGGTGTACCACTTGTCCGTTTGCCCCCTATGACATTAAAAAAAAAAAAACATTTTCAACAAAAAGAAAGGGGTCGATTTGGGGTATGAGGTCATTCTAGTACAGTATACCTAGTACCTACGATTTAGAAGATTACGATTATTGTTTAAAACATTTTTTTTTAAACTGGGTATGGACTTTTTTAATCAACGCCGAGTTTGAAAGTCCTAGCTTAGTTATTTCTTTGTCTCGGATTATAATTAGAGTATTGTTGCAGTTGATTTATTTATTTATGTATTTTATTTATTAAAAAAGGTACAATTTCTGATTGTCGTATCGAAATAAAACTCTTGTTGTTTCCATGACAATGCAATATTTTTATGATGGAGCTGATGGAAACTCTATAACGAACGAACGACGACACAATAACGAAGCAACATCGAGTTAAAACTCATTTCATTAGTCTTGACAAGGACTCTGTTCCTACTTAAATACTTTTAGATGAAGATGAGGATGGGTCAACCCAACCCCATGTGGTGTAGATATACCGTAATACTCACACAGCGGTATGACTAAAGTTTCATTTTACCTATACATATAATATTATTCGTAGCATTGGAAGATGAGTCACTACATCCAGAGTCCAGAGTTAGCCTCTGAGACTATACCCTATAAGTAAGTATCTCTATGACAGAGCTATGATCATATTAGAGGACACTTCGTACTAATGCACCCATTTGAGGTGGATACGTTTACGGCGCTCTGTTATGGTCCCGTATATTCGCGTGGCGTTTATGTTTGCTTAGTAACCTCGGTTATGTCGACTGCGGCGTCGGATTTTACTAAGTTATGTGAAAATTGTTACAATAAATAATATAAGTACATACACAATGATCGACGCAAAAACTTTCCTAAATATAAAGAACCTTTTTTCAATTGTTTTACTTTGATTCGCTTTCTATGCCATTTTTTGAAATGAAGTTTGGGACTGCAAATCTGGATAAAACTTAATAAAAAAATCTTCATCAATGGATGTGAAAAAAGTTATTCTTGGTAAATTTATGTCTAGATTTCAAGAATATTAACTTTCCGATGCAGACTTGGTAGCAAGTGCACTTTTTGATGGAGGAGAGTTCTTTAGGGGTAAAGTCTGTATATTCGAGACTAACACCAAGTAAAAATCGTCAATTTCTTTTATAAACTTGAGCTTATATTATCATTTATATATATAAAATCCTTTGTCCTGAATGACTGATGGATCAACGCACAGCCTAAACCGCTGATCGTAGAGACCTGAAACTTGTAGGGTGTGTTCTTTGTATGACATAAGCATCCGATAAGAAAGGATTTTTGAAAATTCAACCCCTAAGGGGTTGAACAGGGGTTGAAATACAGGGGTTTGTATGTATACAATTCCGCAGGAACTTCGAAATTATCGCGAATGAAACCGCGCGGGACAGCTAGTATAGAATTTAATTTGCGTGTTATCTATCTCTTCCATGACAAGCGGATGTTTTTTTAAGTGATTGGGTTCTTAACGCATAGTGGGAATTAGAGCATTTATAGTATTCATAAAAAAACTTCAATTTAAATAACTTTAAATTTAAATTAGAAACAACTTTCAAGTTGGTTTTATTAATGATTATTTGTGTTTTCTTATGTCTTTTTTCAGGATCGTGTTTAAGCTACGGACATTCATGTTGGGGAGGTAAGAAGTATTACTTATTTATTTAATTAAATAATCTCTACCTGTTTATAAACTACCCCAAAAGAAACTCATTATTTAACTCTTTTCGTTCAATCATGCACTATCTCCACCTTTTTCATTCTTTTAATTCCGTCCGTTCGATTTCTTCTTTCTTTTTCGTCGTGACGTTTGTCTAAAAAAATCTTATAAATGCCTAAACCTATATACGGATAATTTTTACAAAAAATAAGTACCTTACTCAAAGCAACTAAAGTATTTCCCATACCTAGGAATATCTACATTATCTTTACCTCATAAATATATTAGTAGCGCTTCAGCGGCACCCAATAATAGCCGTTAATATGGCTTGCGTTTTAAACCCTTTACTCTTCGCTTTCTACAACCGGTTTTATCCACCTAGATTAATATACTTTAGGTGCAGCAAGTTTCACGTACTACAAAAACGAAATCTCGAAAATCACGTCATTATGAAACTTAAAATTTGGTAGGAGAGACGCCAGCTAAGAACGCATTTCAGGAAAATCCCGCGGAAAGTCATAAGTAAACGTGGGTACAGGTGACACCGCCAGGGAATGGCTAATCTCACTAGTCCGTACTTCCCTACTATATACTAATATTATAAATGTGAAAGTGTGGATGTTGGGATGTTTGTTACTCAATCACGCAAAAACGGCTGAACGAATTTGGATGAAATTTGGCATGCACGTTGTCAGGGGTACAAAGAAGGACATAGGGTACTTTTTATCCCGGAATTCCCGCGGGAACTCCAATATTACCGCGGATGAAACCGCGGAGCACAGCTAGTAATATTATTAATACGAATGTAACTCTATCCGTCTCTCTGTTACGCTTTCACGTCTTAATGGCTCAACTTATCATTATAAAATTTTGTACACACGTTGTCAGAGGTACAGAAAAGGACATAGGGTAATTTTTATCTTGGTATTCCTGCGGGATCTCCAAAATTTCTGCGGGTGAAAACGTGGGGAACAGCTAGTTTAAAAATAAAAGTTTCTCTTGAATTTGTAACAAGTGTAGGTAGATCTTTTTTTTTCTCCGTATACACTTTTGCAGCGCAATGTACAATTAGAAAAACACATGCAAGCTGGCCGTCCTCTTTGCTTTTTCACCTAACCCTGTTTCACGGTTATTGAAAGTGAAATGATAGAGCGTAAGTTAAAATGTCAGCTCGGATTCCTTATTTCTCGTTGCTCGTGGGTCAGACAGACGGGTTTCCCGACATTCGATGACACTTGGGTTATTGCGCGGGCTCCCACAGTGGATTAGCATTATCATTGTCCATGGATTATTTTATGGCAGGCGATATTTTATGATCCCATCGATATTGTAGTATACTCAGTAGTTTATCTGCACATCATAATAATAACGATACATATCGCTCTAACTACGTATTCATAAGATATTTATAGATATTTTTACGTAATATTAAAAAGCCCGTCCTTGTACCCGCACTTACTTCTACGATTAAATGTATAAGTATATGTATACGCTTAACCATTAGACCATTATCTTAATTGTATAGATGTGTATCCTTATACAGGAATATTGTTTATTCAGTGCGCAAACTTTTACAAATTAAACTTAAAGGAGTTTTAATAAATACCTTTTTTTATTTTGATAAGTCTTAGTAGTACAAAAAAGTTAATTTATCTTGAATGAAAGATGTATACTTTGCAATTGATTTATTGGCTATAATATATCTCTATTCGACGCCGCCACCGCTGCGCGCGAAGCGTTCGTTCGGCTAGGTATTTACGTGGGTTACAATGTACCGACATCGATGATCGAGGTCGTTCACCTCCGCTGCAACACCCCCGCGTACGCCGCACGGAGCGCGCGCCCTTTGGATATTACTAAGAATATATAGTGTCCATATTTTGCTAATTTAAAACCGGATAAATATATAAAAGTTTTGAACAAATAATGGAAATGTGTTCTATTACTGATACTGAACCACCAAAATTTTTTTGCGCATTGCTTAAAAAATATTCCTGTATATTAAAAAAACAAACTCCTCGGCCGCGTCTGTGTGTCTGTCTGTCTATCTGTCTGTCTGTTCGCGATAAATTCAATAACTACACAACGGATTTTCGTGCGGTTTTCACCAATCGATAGAGTGATTCAAGAGGAAGGTTTATACGTATAGTTTAGCCTGGAATTACCGCGGGATTTCCTAAATTACCGCCGCGAGTAAAACCACGGGGGACAGCTAGTATTTTATGTAATGGTATATGTATGTGTGTATTAACGTGTAGCTATGAAATCTTCTAAATATGTAGGTAATATCTACTAGCTAACCCGACAGATTTCTAGAGTTAAAAAAGTCCTCTAGGAAAAATCACTTTTGCTTATATTTCGACATTTTTAAATTTTTTGGACTATTTTTACAAATTTTCTTTTAGATTATTAGAAGAAGAAGAAGAAGAAGAAAATACATTTATTTCAGCACAACACGCAAGAAAAAGAAACAAACAAACATTTAAAACAATTGCCAAATCAAATTGAATCCATTGTTAGCTTACGTGAGCTGATAAATTTTAGCTTTTCTTCCTCTTCAATTAATAGGTCAAGTGTTTACGAGATTTCGAGTTATTGTCAGTGAGTCAGTACTCAGTAGGCAACCAGTTGGTTTTATATAGAAGATATAGATAGCATTATACGTAGGTTTGTATAAGCTTGTCAATAAAAGAGCTATCGATTATTACGTTGTGTCAGAAAAGATTCTCGTTACACATTAGATACCTGTATACGTATTTTGTTCGAAGTTAATTAATTTCACTCCATTATAATATTTCTCGCCTCATCACTGACGTTTATAATCCCGAATGTCATGTCGTACCCAACAATTAAAACGTAAAACCGGAGAATTAATTAATCTAAAACACGACGGCAATTATGAACCTAGAAAAATATGATTTCGCGTTGAAACATGCACCTCAGATATTAATATTAATGTTACCTCTGGCTAATGAAAAAAATGTGATTTTTTGTGCCGTTATAAATTATGGCGCCAATAAACTGGCGGGAATATGTGGCACGCTTGTTTGTCAAAATTTGTGCTATGTTCCAAAATAAGATGTCATTTTAACATATTTATTGCAAGATTTGCAAGGTATGTTTAGACAAAAGTTCAAAACTTTACGTGATACGACAAAGCATGATAGGTATTTAACAATAATTTGTGCAACCAAAAGTGGACATAGATGAGCAACAGTGTGTTAACTGTTAACCCACACTGGAGAAATTTTAAGTAAATCGTGTTTTAAAATTATAGCGCTATTTATTCTATTTTTTTTAATGTTCAGCATTTTGATGGTAGTTAAACAACCACCAACGAAACCACACGTCCCTATAGGTAATTTTCCTTCAGTTCATAACAAATAAGGCCTATAATAGATGACCCGCAGAATGAGTAAATGATAGTTACCTATACCTATATAACAATTTCGTAAGGACTTTGCTAGAAATTGACATAGACTTACAAGGTCCGCTTCCTTCTATAAAATACCTACATAGACCTACCTATACAGATAGAAGTAAATCTTTTACAGTTAAACAAGGAAACAAAATTCTATAGATCAAATATCATTTAAGTTAATTTTTAATCTATCAATTAAGAAAAGACATCAACGAACCTCCTGTCTAGTAAACTTGCATTACCTTCATCAGGCTATTGTATTTCCAATGATTTTCCTATTTTCCTAAACGTATATAGGTATCTACTTTCGTAGTAAGTCATAAGCCGCAAAAGCCTTTTAAAAATTACAGCTCACGGCAAACGTTCCGGCAAGCCTCCAGCGCCGGCTCCTGACTGGTTCATCAACAGGATGCTTCGTCGCATGGCTGCTAAGGCTGAAGAGGTAACTAAAATAACAACATACTTTTATTTTTCACTAGCTGTTACTCGCGGTTTCACCCGCGTTAATATCGGAGTTCCCGCGGGAATACCGGGACAAAAAGTATCCTATGTCCTTCTGACAATGTGTACATGCAAAATTCATGATGATCGGTTGAGCCGTTCAGGCGTAAAAGCGTAACAGACAGACAGAGTTACTTTCGCATTCATAATATTATTAGTAGGGATTTAAAAACAATAACAAATTTAGTAAAAAAAAATGTCAACCGAGGTTCCAATATTTCTAGTTAGATACAACGCCATCTGTAATCGATGCTTTGTAAGTTACAGAACGATGCTCGGCGACAAGCTACCAGGAACAGCGACACTAGCGCCATCTACCGGGTGGACTTTGCAGACGATGCGACCAATAGCAACAAGATGGCGTAAGTATCGAGTCCAAACCCACACTAGATTTTAAAAGGAAGGGTAGATACTAGATAGAGGTAGTGCAGCAGAAATTTTATCATACCTACCACTATTTAAAAATGCGTTCATATATTTTTTCACGTAAATAGTATTTTGGTCGATGTGAATGGTGTAAACGATGATTTATAATGGAGTAGTAAAAAATTGTAGATTATTATGATGATTAAAATATGATGATTAAATTATTTTCAGGACAAGACGAGAGAATAGCGAAGAATCGCCGTTAGATTTAGGAGGAAGTAGGAACCCTGAAGCGATACACGCGATACCGATGCTCGACGATGAGTTGATCTCTAAAATGAAGATATGGCAAATGATGGTGAGAAAAAAATGAAAGAATTAAAGAAAACTTATTTACTCGACAGGAAATACCTCGATACTATGAGTAAAGTCAACATCCCTCCAACAACAAATTAAAACCTTAACAAACCGATCCCGTCCGGTCCCGTCCAATTTTTGGACATATTTTACACTAGTTGTGCCCCGCGGTTTCACCCGCGTTAATTTCAGAGTTCCCGCGGGAATTCCGGGATAAAAGTACCCTATGTGTTAATCTGATGTATAAGCTATATTATTGTAAAGTTTCATTTAAATCCATTCAGTAGTTTTTGCGTGAAAGAGTAACAAACATCCACATCCATCCATCCATCCATCCATCCGTCCATACATTCTTACAAACTTTCGCGTTTATAATATTAGTAGGATATGGTTAACTTTAAAAACATCATATCTCTAAATCTGCTGCACCTATTTAAAAAAAAATTATATAGGTATTTTTGTTTTTTTTTTTATTATTTCGGAAAACTTACCGCTATGTTTTACCTACATATAAATAATAATATAAATATAAATAATAATATAAATAAACTTAAAAGTCTTCAAAACAAATAACCATACGACTAAATTTGTCTGCGAAATGTCAATAAAAAAGAACAAACGAATCTAAACGATTTTGTTTTTATTTCAGAGGCAGCAAACAGACGTAGATATGTAAATAAATAACGACACAACATTTTAATCATTCGTTAATTTAAAAGAAGTTTGTTTTATACCTAATTAAATTTATTAATGAATTATTATTGGAATATTTTTGTTTATAATTTAATACTCTTTGTATAAAAAAATAATTAGGGGTCTGTGCAATGTCAATTGTAAGGTTGGGTTGCAATTGACAACTTATCTGCCTATATTGACAAAATATAGTTTAGATACAAGTTTAGATGTAAAACTGATTTTAAGATGAAATGTGCCATGCGACTTTATTTGAAAAATTTAAGGATTTTTGTGATCTCTTTAATCGAAGTAGAACAAGTACTTTCTACACGATTTTCTCCTACGATTGGATCATGGATGTTGTTCTATTTGTACATACTCTACAATAAACTCAATGATTTACTTGAGTAAAATTGATAAAATAATAATACATCTTAATTATCATTGTGTATAAATAATAAAATAAAATACAATATACTTTATTACACCACAGAAAATTTCACAATATAGGTACATCAAAGAAATATATAGCAAATTATGTGTACCTACTTTATAGGTAAGGTCTGACATCTAATTTTAAAAATATCACGTTTGCTATAGTTTTCGTATGGTGAGTTTATTGAAGTTAAAATGGCACACATTATCTTATAAAATGGTTATGTAATTAATAGAAATTATTTATATAACACTATATTACAATGTACGTAATTGTTGATAGTAATCAATCATTAAATATTAATGAGAAATAAAACGAAGCCAAAGTAAGATAAGGCTAATTTGTTCGTGTGTTTTTCTTTTCCTCTTGTCTTAGGGAAAATTTAAATTAAAACACATAATTATACTTCTGTTATCTGAACGCAGTTTTGTCTTAATTAGACTCGGATAAAAACTCTTCAAAAAACAAAAAGTTTCAATTTAAAGCTCCTATAGCAATTACCTGCGGTTTTATCCGTGTGAATTTTACGATTACGTAAATTAATGTGTTCATTCTTAATCCCACTCTATTCTCTATATATACATTACCTACCTAATTTTATTGTTCGCAAAATTGCCACTTTGTTTTCTCCTACGTTACTTTCTTTTCCACTCGCAGACTGGAATAGCAGTTTTTAGAGTCAAGTACGCTCTTTACTTAATATACTTATATTTATCTAGGTACCTACTTGTCTGTTTGATTTTGTGCGCAATAACAAATTATGAATATTAATTTTGATCCAAATCTGCTTAGCCGTTTATGCAACCAAACCGTAAAATTAAATTGAAAAGAAAGAAAGAATCATCTTTATCCTTTCTCGCTCAGGTTCTTTTCCACAAAGGTTAACTTAGCTAACTTTCAACCCTTTAAAACAAATTTAAATAATACAAAGCAAAGAAACCATACTGCTTATAATAATAACGGTATTTTTTTAGTATAAATTTGATTTTAAACTTAAACCGAACGCATATTTCATTAATTCACAACAACAAACAACAATAAATTCAGACGAATACGTTTATTTGGCAAAACAGCATAGGGTAAAGCAACATTAATGGTGAGTAAGATAGGTCATCTTACCAAAACGATCCCCGCTAGCTTAGCTCAAGTTAGCTACTCACCTTCATATTTAAACTTAACCTGCCTATATCCAGTAAGTCATATTTTTCGGATCCCGTATGTTTTAACTCGGTAGGTAGAGTCGGAATGGGCTTCATTTTCCGGTATTTACGAGCGAACGAGATTTCCACACGTTTGAATAAGGAAATGAGCGTGCGACGTTTAACGATACCTTTATGGGGTGGCGATTTGAAAAAACCCATTTATGGGTGTTATTTAAAATAAACGCTATGTAGTCTTTAAAAGGCCATGAGCTGTGTAGGTATGGTATATACTACAGCTCATGGCCTTTTGAAAACTATGGTATATATGGACATAGATAAGCAATAGTGTGTTAACCCACACTGGAGAAATTTTGAGTAAATCGTGTTTTAAAAGTAGAAGCGCCATTTTGTATCAACATTTTTTATGTTTAATATTTAGTTACATATTTAAGCAATGTAATAAGGTAAACACATAATTAAAGAACGTTCCCTAACTCTCAATAAATCGTTCTTAATCAATAACTTAATTTTGTTGGTTAACATGTTATTGCTTATCTGCGTCCATATTAGTTTACAACTTATACCACTTATAGTACCTACTTACACTTTTTTCGTAAATATATAGGTATGTACCCACATATGAAAAGCAATTATATAAGTGAATAAATATACTTATGATACACTCATGATAAACAGTCAGTCTCGGAGTAAATACCAATTTTAATGTTGATTTCTTAATTCAACGTATTATTTGTCTTTAATTCAGACAAATATTACTTTTCCCGATAAGGATAGTTATACTACTAGTATAGTATTATATTATCAGTGGTTATACGTTTCGACAAAATGCTACATAGAAATATGAATTCTTATTGCCTACACAACACCAAAATTAATGGGGATGTGGACTACTTTTGAAAATCAAAATTCTAATTAGTTCGTCAGAAAATAAAAAAAACAATAGACACGTATTTTTTGCTTTTTCAAATAAATTTAAATATACAGAGATAAAGCGCATTAAAGTTTAGGGTGAGGGGGTCATGACGTCACTAACCGCTAAACCGCTATACAAACTGTCAGAATAGTGACGTCGTGCGAAATTTCAACTCAATATATCGCCGTTATTTTTTGATTACGTAAAAAAAGAAAAAATACGTGTCCAATATTTTTTAATAATCTACAAGACGAAATAAAAAAAAATTTAGTCAACATACCCATTACTCATTAATCTGACCTTTTGAAACCACTGCCGCGGGCAATAAGCGCCATGTTTTCGAAGAAAGCAATTACTCGTGTTTTGCAGAAGTTCTGATTGTGCAGAATGTTTTTATTCTTAGTTTGTGATGTTTAATGCAGCTGAGTACTGTTCAAGCTGTGCACGGTTTGACGTGCGTATATTCCGGGACTTCCTCAGGAACTACTAAAATTGCTGCCGTCCACAGCGGGAGGGCAAGGTGGACAATGCCCATCCAAGAAACTTCTTTGCTCATAGTAGAAAAATTAACAGTATTGAAGATTTACTATTGAATCTCCTTTTATATATAAAAACTAGCTGTTCCCCGCGGTTTCACCCGCGTTAATTTCAGAGTTCCCGCGGGAATTCCGGATTACAATATAGCCTATGTTACCCAGGGATTATGTAGCTTTCTAATGGTGAAAGAAGTTTTGAAATTGATCTAGTAATTTTTGAGTAAAATCGTAACAAACAAACAAAAATCAAATCTTTCCGCTTAATAATATTAGTATAGATGAATCGCTGTTCGTTTGTCTCGCTAAAACTCGAGAATGACTGGACCGATTTGGCTAATTTCAATCTTGAAATATTTGTAGGAGTTCAGGGAAGGTTGAAACGGTGAGTTTCAGAATTCTTGCGGGAATTTCGAAACTCGCGCAGGAAGGTTCGTAGAGCAGGTGAACTCAATCTTAAAATTCTATTACTATAGGTCCTAATAAGCACCCAGTATCCATGAGTAAAATAACATACCGAAGAACAGTTTTTTTTAGAGAGGACATAGGATTTTCTTCACCTGGATACTATCTCTATACTTACATGCGAAGTATCAAATCATGCACGTTTGAAAATAAATCTTATTCGAGTATAGAAGAAGAACTAGAATATTTTTTTACACATAAATACTGTCTTATTATTTGAGTGGAAGGCTAATTACTAAGTATATATAGGTCACAACGTGTATATAGTATAGCTACTGGATACTAAGTAATCCTTAAGCTTACAAAACACTTGTTTTCTAAGTACCTTATAACCTTTTTGTACTTTACAAGCGATAGCCGACTGAAACAAATAAAAGACGTGAGATATTTTCTCCTCTTTCTTATTGTCAAAGTCAAAGTTAAAAAACGACGTCTAATAAGTCAAAGAGCATCGTTATGGGTCATAAATGGGCCATAACTATCGATGTAAAAAAGTTTTTACGTTGACCATAATATTCATTGGACACCATGATTAATTACAATCTCACCACAATAGTTCTCTTTCATAACCCTGGGTGCTATACTAAAGCACTTTTTCTGATTACGATCGTTGTCTGGTAGAGAATACTATTAGCCATTAAGTTCACTTCTGGTTATACTCTCGACAGACTATCACTTGAACTAGGACTGTACTTATACAAATAGTTGCAATTAAAATTCACCTTTATTTCGTGGAGTAATAAAGCTAACGTGGAGCGCGCTGTTAGTGAAAGCTTATTGGAGATTTCTTGGATACCGCTTCGGCGTCGGGATTATACCTACTGAAATATATGTAACACTTAAGGGCTATTTTCCTCTGAACACATTATTCTTATTTCAGTAAATGTACACACTAGACGTTACTCACAAATATTCTTATTTCTATTTGCAATGGAGCATCGGAATAATCGAGATTGTATATGTTTATTGTTTATTCCGCTAAGTTCGACTGCAGGCAAATGGTCCAACCGAACCGGACGAGGTAGTTGGAATGCTTTTTTTCGTAATCCAATAACTCTAATACATAAATAGGTCACTGGCTCCCAAAAAGTCCCTATATCATTGTGATGATAAACCTGAGTTTTGCACTATTTATAAGCGCTTGCTAAATCTGCTGTCAAAATTTTGGCATTAGTTGAACTTTTTTAGTCACACAACATTTGGTTTTTAGAAACCCACATACTGCCGAAATATTTTAAATGAAAAAACTCCACTTAAAAGGAAACTTAGGTTGTTTATTAGACATTTAGGGAAATGTTTGTAAACTTTAACTACCCATTGCAATAAGATTTGACAACTGTCACGAGTGTTAAGTCACTTTCAACGGCGACTTTACTCCAGGGAGCTCACTAGTGGATATTTAGATAAACCTGGTATATCATGTCCTTTCAATATATTATTATACTGCGCTAAAGTACAGTTTTGTCGTTACAAATTAATTAAATAATGGATTTATCCCAAGGACTTTGAACTGTCACTATCAATAATTAAATTAGCTATAGGAGATATTTGTCGGCCATTGGGTATACTAGGGTCTAAGATCCGAATTATTAGGGTGCGCGGTCACTAAAATATGAATAATTGCTGGATTATGTTACCCATATTTCATTATATTTTTTTATTTCACTTTTTTCATAAAAGGCCAATACTTAGTTATTTTTTTCTACATACAACGTGTTCATAAACCAAACCAAACAAAACCAAAACCTGATAAACCCCATTAAAATAAACAATAATATGAATAAAACAATAAGTTATGTCGAAAAAATTAATAGTTTAAAAGCTATTCAACACTACCTGTTCCGCACAGCATCACCCTAGCCCTAACAACCTATGCAAAATTTTTATTCAGTTTCACCCTCGATTTTTCGGAGTTCCTGCGGGAATCCTGGGATAAAAAGTACCCTATGTCCTTTTATGTACCCCTGGTAACGCGTATGCAAAATTGATGATGATCGGTTGAGCCGTTCAGGCATGAAAGCGTAACAGACAGACAAACAGACATACAGAGTTACTTTCGCATTTAAAATTAGTTCGGAGGTGACCTATCTACGAAATTTTAAGCGCTACGCTCGCACTACGTGTGACCGATTCGATTTTTTCTGCTACGGTGGCGGGGCGTACGCGTCAGATATTGTAAAATAAATCATTTGGACATGGTCTAGTAAAAATGAATAAAATATAACCTATATTAAGACATGGTGCGATCAGTTCGGAAGTCGATTCTAAGCAAACTACTTTCTATTTTTCAGTTAATTTATTAACACGTTGTATATACATAATATTTATTATATCTACATTCCTGGCTCCTGCTAATCGCCTAGAATCTAGATTTAGGGTAAACACGAATGTTCATCACATAAATGTTCACCCTGATGCTGTTGAGAACAAAAAAGCGTCAGTTTTAGCGGTGAAAAATTATTGTTAAAAGGGATTACGTAAATACACTAAATTGTATAATATAAGAAGGTTACCTAATTAGAAATTAAAGGAGAATAATATGTACAATTGTTTTAATTGTGAGTAATGAAGACAATTCGTTTATTAAGTTGGACATAACGAAGTGATTTACTTATAACTTTACTCATACTATAAGAATAGGGTACTTGCATGAATTTTTATTTCCAGTCTATTTTAAAGATATATGGCCTACTTAAACAAAGCAAGAAAAAGAAAAAAATATATGCACAAATTAATTAAATAGAGCGTTTCCAAGTTCCTACTTTTGACTTTACCGCCGAAACGCGGAATGACGTCACTAGTTCAAAATTACGCCTTATTAATCTGTGATAGAAATGTCATTGTCATATTGACAGGGTCATGTGACATTGACAGACAGATAACTTCATTATCAAAAAGCGAAATTAAGGTTGAACTGTGTCGAGTTACATCCAAAAGTTTCAGTAAAGAATCGAAATGCATCTAAATGCATTTTAAAGTAAAAAACTTCAGGAAACGGAAAATATGCGTCGACTGTATGCACTTAATTTCTTTTGCCTTCTCTTAAAGATGTAAATGTGTTAAGCGTGGCTGTGATTGGTGTTTCGTTTCAGCGTTCCGTTTCACAAAATTAAAAGTTGAATATTTTGGAAACTATTGAATTTTTTTTAGTAAATCTTTCATGATAACGCTTTTCTAAGGCTCTATTTTTGAACTATTGACACAATTTCTTATAATAAATTTCATGCAAGTACCCTATTATACCGGGGAATTTTAGGTGTAAACTCTTCATTTTTATAACCGTCGCTTTTTTTTTTTTTTAATTAATACCTAATTCAAATGACGGAATACCAGCCACAAATCAGTTTCTGACATCTTTGATTTACACTGATGTAGAAGAACTTTCACTATATGTATAGGTATTGACGCACAGTATCAAGAGTTACTCGACATATATAATTTCGAAGATAAATAGAGTACCTAAAGCTTTTTAACATTGCTATAGTAATTAAAACTTTTAACATAAACAAAGACCAACACAATCTATTCATAATTAGTCGTGACAAGGCGTTCTTACAAAATAATAACATGGATTGTAGCACAGTTTATATACTCTTACAATAAGAAGAAATAAATTGTAATACTTTACAGCAATCGCTATTCCTTAACTTAATTCATAAAATATATATTCACTTCAGTTCAAAGTTTTAGGCAAATAGGTACCTATAATATCATCTATACCTATTGTTTATCTTTTCATTCTTTAAATTGACTTATAAGATAATAATAATTATGTGAGATTACTTTAATGTCATAAAGTTTTGTAAAATGTAAAAAAAAATCGTTTAAAAAAATCTTGAGTTTTAATGTAACATCGTGGCATATTGCATGATTCGTTCGTTTACAAACGGTCGGCGTTTTTTTATAATGCATCCAAACCTTAGCTGTCAGGAAGCACATTCTTGTTGATCATTCCGGACCTCAATCGTGAGGTCTAGTATTTTATTATCTGTGGTGAGGTTAAACAGAACTTTTACGCTACATCCTGTTTATGTTACATTAAATACCCAAAATCATAAATCAGCAACTCAATAATGTCCTTAAAATTGTAGGTAAATCAGTAGTAAGTATAGGTCACTAGTCATAGCAGGCGCGCCACAGGTTGCAAAGAAGTTAGGCCAAATTTTCAAAAGCTTCTTTTGCTGGCATCCCAAGTATATTTTCCAAAGTACCTACTGTGTTTTTTTTATAACTAATAACTGAGTAAAAACGTAACCCGATGGCGTTTAATACATTCAGTTACATTAATGAATGTTTTTGTGCGTTTTGTGTAGGAAAATCACCCGGCGACGCTGGTTTTCATGTTCCCATACTAAAATGAGTTGATGTCCCCACTATTAGTTCTATGGTGGTACACACTTATCAACTTGATTTTTTTTTAAACAGCTTTATGTAGTTTTACGAACGAATTTGTTTTTGTTCAAATGATAAGTGGTTTCCATCATTGACATAATATTTCGATGGTTTCGATGCCACTTTTTTAAATGAGTTTTGAATGGGACCAATATACCTAGATAGGTACCTACTTATAACATCATGGGACGGTATGGAAGTGTCAATCTGAATAAAATGTAAATATGATGGTAATTCCATATCTTTCTTTCTTTCTTACTGTAATTATTCACCTATGTATTAATTATTCTTCATCCCGAATAAGTCACTCCACAGTCTTAACTTTTATGATTATAAACAGATTTAAGTTATATTATCAAAATAATGAATGTTGAGTTAAAGTCGTATAACGCGAGCACAATTGCCGTGTTTTGCTCGACACATTGCAAACAATGCGGAAAACCTTTGCCCCGGGATTACTTCACATACCAACCGTTTAAGCACAAAGCTTTATTATTATTTATTTAACTAGCTAATGCGAGCAGATTCACCTGCGTATGTTGCGGGATTTTCTCAATAACTCTGAGGTCCTGGGATGTAAATTAGGTAGGTATACTAGCTGTTCCCCGCAGTTTCTCCCGCGTTAACTTCGGAGTTCTATCGAAATTTTCGGGATAAAAATTACACTAATATATATACTCGTACACAAAGACATTATAAGAGAATAGACGAACAATTCAAACTTTTACTATGCGATCCACGTCAACCAATTTTTGCAGGGGGAATGATCAAAATAAAAACAATCACATCGTTGCGACGCAATCAAATACCAGTCACCACAAAGTACATTTCGAAAAGCCAATCACATCGCTTTCCGTCAAGTGGTATCTATAGACAATAGTCTGCTAGCCAACGGCATTTTGTTAGCATGAGATTATTTGACCGCTGCGTGGTTCAAGGGAAAAGCTTAGCGCCCGAGCGTATTGTCTATCTATTCTCTTTCAATATCTTTGCTCGTACATATGCAAAATTTCGTAATGATCGATTTAGTAGATAGAGGTGAAAGCGTAAAAATAGCGTCTGTTTGTATGTTTGTCTTTTTTACCTACTCCACCAATCATCATGAAATTTTACATCTTTATAATAAACTATCCCAGGTAATAAACTATCTATATGCCAAATTTTATTCAAATCTGTTCAGCCGTTTTTGGACGTGATTGAGTAAAAAGAAAACATCCAAGTATGCAAAATTTCACTTTTCGTATATGCAATAATACCTATTAATATGGTTTCTTATTAAAATCTTAGGTACATTTTTCAATAATGTGTTTGTTAAATTAGTTTAACCGCCGCACTCAGAGTCGACTTTAATCATTACTTAGTTAAGTATAGATTTTTAAAACAAAACTGCCGCAATCCGACAAGTTTAATAAATTAATGTTAATTGACATTTAATTAATTAAGTTACATCTCATTAAATGCCAACTAACATTAATTTACCGAACGTCTCTGATTGCGGCAGTTTTGTTTTAAAAATCTATACTTAACTAAGTAATGATTAAAGTCGACTCTGAGTGCGGCGGTAAATTTGTGTTCAGTGTAGACCCATTTTACGCCATCATCATCGTCTACAACCATCGCCGCTCCTGCGGTACTTCGAACTTCAACAGCACGTCACCCGTTTTGTGACAAGTCTATCCTCACGTCCCCTATTTTTTTCCTGGAGGTCCTATTTTTCTAATTGCCTAGGTGAGCTTTAATTAGAAGCAGCTATTTCATTCAAAGAATAGCCACCTTAGTAATACTCGGGACATAGTTACGAAGTAAGAAGTCATTACTACCGACGGGTTCCATTGTCCTCTAGTTTTTTATAAGACCACGTTTAATCCACTATATATAGGCTGTATTTCGCCCCGACCGACACAATTACAAAAATACCCTTAAGCGGTAAATACAGTAACTGAGGTATAATTATATTTCTTTATTATTTAATTACACAAAATCTCAAAAATGAAAGTACGTAACGATAATAAAAGCAAGGTTTCTAACGGTTTTCAAAAAGAAAATGAAATCATATCTCAAGTTTTTGCAATTTTTTTTTTCTAGCAAATGATAAAAGAAACCGTCCCCGCACCAAGCCCCGGATTCATCCGAGTAATAATAGAATTTCTTGTGCAAAAATTTAAAAAAATCACGAAATTACGAATAAAGTTAAATATCTCGGTGTCCGTCAATTTAACCATATGAAATCAGTCAGTTTCTCCTATTAGATTTTATAGTATGTAATATACTTGGTAATTTTCGTAAATAATACAAAGTACATTGACACTTAATCAACCTTTAATTAATTTAATGTTTTTATGTAGGTACCAATATTGTGTGTAATTATCTACTACATTTTATTTTACCTTTTATACCTACTCTCGAAAACTATTAAGGACTTGGCTAAATATGGGCTGCATCAGTATATTTGGTCCATTTGTTTAATGTTCAAAAACTTTATTACCACTTTTGTAGCTCAAATTACACTTATATTAGTGCTACAAGAGCTTTTTTAACCTGTTAATGGATATAATGTAATTTAATTTTTGTTTCATGGACGCATCTGGGGGCACGGTAGTGCCCCCGCCAAGACGAGCCAGCAAAGCGCAAGGGCACTACCTACCTTTTCTCGAAGCGTTTCGTCGTTTTTTTGAACCCTTGTAACTTGGGTCTGAATTATACCAGATAAACAAAATTTTCGGAATATGTTGTCAATAGCAGACTTATTAAATGTATAAAGTTTTAATTGTATAGCTCCCATCCTTTAGATTTTATTGATATCTAAAAAACCTCGATTTCGTCACTGACTCACTGATGATCATCAAAATTCTTAGGGTACTTCCTAATGTCCTAGAAAGCTGAAATTTGGTATGTAAGCTAGTATTAGTAAACAAACAACAAAAAAATTATAAAACTTGTAACTTTTATCTCCCAACCCCTTAAATTAGGGGATGGAAGTTTGTATGAGACTTCTGCAATTTTGATTTACAAAAAGAAATTAAATCCCAACAAAAACATTTTCATGTAAAATGTTGCCAAGACGAGACCATATGCCAGCACTTTCAAAAAGTTATCAGATCTTATGTAGAGCCAAGCTTCTAACTCTACACACCTTAACTCTACAAGGTCTAACTTCACAAACTCTACACCTTAGCCAAAATATGTGGCTTGGCCGTTTCGTTACTACAAAGAACTATTATTATATAACAGAAAAGTAATGAAAAATGGACCAATTATTCACCTTAGGGCCTAAGGGCCATGTGAATGTAGCGAAATGGTCAAGCCACATATTTTGGCTAAGGTGTAGAGTTTGTGAAGTTAGACCTTGTAGAGTTAAGGCGTGTAGAGTTAGAAGCTTGGCTCTACATAAGATCTGATAACTTTTTGAAAGTGCTGGCATATGGTCTCGTCTTGGCAACATTTTACATGAAAATGTTTTTGTTGGGATTACATATTGTGTAAAACAAAAGTTGGTCTCGGCTAGGTAGAGAAATAAGGAAGAAACTATTCTATAGCATGGTTTTAAGTAAAAATCAGTCTATTTGTTATCTTTATGTAGAGTTATCGCTATGTTCACGATAAATTAAAAACTACTGAACGGATTTACATGTGATTTTCACTATTAGATAGATGAAAACCGAGTAATTTAATTAATTAAGTTACATCTCATTAAATGCTAATTAACATTAATTTACTGAACGTCTCTGATTGCGGCAGTTTTCTTTTAAAAATCTACACTTAACTAAGTAATCATTAAAGTCGACTCTGAGTGCGGCCGTTAGACTATAGTGTTATCTTATCTGTGATTTAGATATATAAAATTGTCAAGGTTTTGAGTAGATACATTGGTTGAACTATAATGATAATTGTTGGATCCAGCCGCCTATGTTGTCAACAGGTAGGTATAGAAAAGGACATACGGTGTTGTTTATCCTGCGGGAACTCTGAAATTAACGCGGGCGAAGCTGCGGGCTACAGCTAGTATCTACATAAATTAATTGTGTTAGATCTGGGCAATGGAAACAACGCTATATTGATGGTAAACTTACGTTCTTTATTAACTTCCACAATAGAAATTAAGTTAATAATATTATTTATTAAAACAAATCGAAAAAAATCATTCTACAAAAATAAACGACAGTTCCAAAGCCTTTATTACACAAGCAAGATTATCAAATAGTTCATTACATATTATTATAGGTAGGTACTTACATATAATAACGTTATAGTAGATATACATTTGTAAATGTTTATATGATTTCCAGCCTTTTCACATATAGATATTTGAATTTAATTTATTATTAAGATCTAAACGACCAAAAAGAGGAGGAGTTTTGTTCTTGTTTTGTAGAAACTACGTATTTAATTCAGTCTACAAAATATTTCTCGAAACTCACGCCTTTTGAGACATAGTGGACTTTGCACCAACCCGATCGTTTATTTCGAAGGATACAACTAAAAGCCGCCACTGTGAAACATCATTTTTCAAAAAAATAACAAACAAAAAACACAATAAAATCCACTTGCTCATTTTTTTTATCGACAAAAACAAATGACGGAACCGACACCTTTGATTCCCGCTAAAAACTTCATGCCCCAGTTTTCTGTATGGAATGATTTAATGGTATTATTCTGGTAGCTTCATCATTCAATGTAATATATAGGATATCCAATTATCTACTCAATAAAAACACAATTCAACAAAAAGTAGACTTATTGTTAGTAAGTATATCCTCTTCTCTTTAGTCGTACCAATGTTAAATTAAGTAATAACACTTTCAAAAAGATTGACAATTTTCCTACAATATAATCACTCCATGAGTGCAAGTAATTGACATTATTACCAAGATAATTAATTATGAATCTTTAATTGGAGACATCAAGGAAACGGTCATAACATAATATTTCAAGAAAGAAATTAGACGTACTTAATTTCGTTCTAAAATAAGTAATCTTTTATTCTTTATTTCTTTTTTGGCCTATTCAAAGAATATGTAGGTACTTACATCTTTTCTGCTTTGAAGGTTAATTAAAATACACATTTTATAGACATTTGTTCGTATTGCTTTGATAAAAGTATTTAGTTTAAAATGCATCCCCAAGTATTATACCTAAACCTGGTTATACTTTTATATCCATTATGTACTATAATTATAATAATATTATTTATTCTATTAATTATATATTCATACACCGAAAGTGAAGCTTATTTTACATAGTAAGATAGATTCAGTTTTGAAAAGGGATTTATTGGAATATTGTATTGTAAAAAAATAAATGTCAATTTACACACTGTCCATGAAATAAGCATCGTCGTTGTTCAGCTGTGACCGCCTGTAGTTATCTATCTGGAATGTTAAAACATCAATTTGAAACACTGTTTTCGTTTTAAATAATGGAATTTATTGGATTGGAACATTGGATTGTATTTTCAGTTCTTGGCATAATATACCTAAACCAAATGCTAACCGTTCATGAAAAATTAATTACCTATACACCTAATATTCTGAAGATACAAGGCACAAAACTGATTCATTTATTCACGGACTAAGCATTAAGTCTCTAGCATTGGGAATAAACATCAGCTAAGAAAAAATATCATCATCCATCCCCACTAATATTATAAACGCGAAAGTAACTCTGTCTGTCTATCTTTCTGTCTATCTGTCTGTCTGTTACGCTTTCGCGCCTCAACGGCTCAACCGATCATCATGAAATTTTGCATAAACGTTGCCAGGGGAACAGAGAAGGACATAGGGTAATTTTTATCACGGAATTCCCGTGAGCACTCCCAACTTATCGTGGGTGAAACCGCAGGGAACAGCTAGTTTGTAACTAAAGAGGTAAATTTCGAATTAATAAGTATCTATCGTTTTACCAGTCAATTTCATGTCAATATCAGTCGACGGATTTACCCTGACTATGCGAACGAGGCCTAAGCCTTCTAGAGAAACATGCTAGCAAAGTTATATCGTACTTAATCCTTACTATGTTTTATAAATGTGAAAGTGTATGTGTTTGTTTATTTGTTTGTTTGTTACACTTCCACGCCTCACCGGATCAATCGATCGTCATGTAATTTTGCATACATGTTGCCAGAAGTACAGTAGGGGGAGCACGAATTTTTTCGCTCTCGTCTAGTCGATATCGAGCATTTTTTTTGTATGGAAAATAAACAGCGCCATCTATCCAGTGTTGTTCATTTTCCATACAAAAAAACGCTTTGACATTACGACGATATCGACTAGACGAGAGCGAAAAAATTCGTGCTCCCCCTACAGATAAGGACAATCCCCGCGGGAACTCCGAAATTACCGCTGGTATTATAATAAATAATAAGTTACGTGTCAATATCCTGACTGTTTGTACGTAAATTATTGACCTTTCACGTATCATCCCGCAAAATCAACAGTCTGTTAAATAAAGGGTTAACAAACTAACAAACAATCTCACCCAATGTTTGACGATGTTGCGAAGTTTAAACTTCATTACGTCCTTCGGTCCGTTGTCTTCGTGTTCGTACGCACCTGGAATTTGTCAATGAACTGTTAGTTAAGAACATAAACACATTCTATTATAAATTAATATATATATAAAGCAAGCTAAGTCTAAAGACCTCTATTTATGTATTATGATGCTGGTAGAACAGGGGGGCTATTATGTAACTTTTGTTTCTATCATTTATCGGTTGCAATCAAAAACATGGCGGTTTTGCGATTACAATATTCACGTTTCGACACTTACAATATCTAGCAATCAACCAAAATAAAAATAATTCAAAAGTTAACGCTGTCTAAACATGATCAATTAATCACAAAACCGCTATGTTTCCGATTGAAATCGAAAAATGATAGAAACAAAAGTTACATAATTACCCTACTGGGCCCTTATTCACTGTGGCCATAACGCGTTGCGTTAAGATAAGGCGCCAGTTAAATTGCTTTTCCCTCGTGTTCAAAGAAGTTTCACTTTAAAAAAATACATTTACAACGTTTCTTTAGTCATAAAGAATATAGATTTCTTATATTTTTGCATCTGGAGCGTTTGGGGTTGTGTTTTTGGGACGCGCGTTATGGGCAAGAAATGTTGTTGGCCCTGAGGTGATTACATAATCAAGATGTCTGTTATTAGTCACGGAGTTATCTACACGATTTCCAACTTTGTCTATACTAGCTTATCCTCGCGGTTTCACTCGCGTTAATTTCAAAGTTCCCGCGGTAATTACGGGACCAAAAGTACCCTATGTCCTTCTTTGTATCCCTGACAACGTGTATGCAAAATTTCATGATGATCCGTTGAGCTGTTTAGCCGTGAAAGCGTAACCAACAAACAAACAAACTCACTTTCGCATTTATTTATTTCGCATTTATAACAGTAAAGATTTTATTACGTAGGATGCAAACTTATAAGATTTCTTTTTAAAATTATTTCCCAAAAATTTGATCCTTACGTGTTATAATAATAGCTTTATTTTATTGCGAAACCAATGGGTTCGATTCCCGACTAAAATAATTACAAATTTGAATTTTTGTCAAAATCGGCCAAGACTCTCTTTTGAGTGTTTTTCTCTAATCCTTGAAGTTTCAGATTGGCCAACCGCGCAACTTAAAAAAAAACTCACTTTATTCATACATAATATTATGGCACCCATCTGCGTTATTTTTGCAATTCATTATGGAACTCTTTTTTAAAACGAGATAAAATCATTTTTTTCGTATATTCTTGATCAGAAAGCTTGAGTCGAGTTTTAGTTCGAAAGCAACAAACCTCCATCTCTCACAGGTATAATGTCGTCGCCAACTAACTGCGGGCCGTTGTAATTTGACTGGGGGTACTCCGGGTGTGGAGGAATCTCTTCTTGGCCGAGCTGATGATGACCCAACATGTCCTGGCTCGAGACCTGATGTAGTTTATTAAATTACCTCAATTTCCTAGACAGAATTATTATTATACTTAAGCATTATTTGCAATGCTATAGAGCAATTATTTATTGTTTAGTGACAAATCAAATTGATATTGGGTTATAATTGTGGAGGACTTTGTCGATTTTGCTGAACAAAAAAGTCGTTCATTTATATTTACAACGTGTTTTCAGAAATATTTTTTATTCTTTATTATTAATATAGCTCTCGACTACATTTCCTTTTTCTTCAGGGTTGAGGATTAGAAATAATATTCTTTCGATTGTATGTATGATCATTTTTATTCATATTGTCCAATCAGCTCGAAAATTGCTCATTTATTGCTCATTACGGCTCGCTTTGGCCAAACTTCAAGCTGCTCAGCCAAGAATTTTATATTCTTTTATTAACATCTTAGCGTTGTCGACAATTTGAATAAGTCCCACGTTCAGCGTTGCACCCTGTATAATGCTTACGTCATTCATGGCGGTTTCTCCGGATCTCTTGCCGTGACCGCCAAAACAGGAATGACCAAATGCCGAGCAGCCCCCTGGAACAAAGTTTCTTTTTTAATTATTTTTAATTAAATTAGATATCAGTCAATTCGAACACCGGATCCTTTTTAAAAAATCAACAGAAATGGGATCTTTAATTGTCGGTTCATGATTCATTCGTTTGACGACCCGATTTGGCGTAGTAAGCCACCAAGCCTGCTCGCTAATCAAGAGGTTCCGGGTTCTATTCCCGGTGGGGGTGCACTTTGTGTGATGAACACAGGGCTCCACTTTCTAGTCTGGGTGTGTTTATATATATCTATTAAATAAAAAATAAATAAATATAGTGTAATATACATATATGTAATTCTATGTAGTATATATTATGTACCACGTTTGCTTGGTTTCCACGACATAAGCTCATAGCTTAGTGTGGAATCAGGTACCTAGATCTGTGTGTTGTGAAGTGGATTATTATTATTATTCATTTGTCATTTAATAAAACAAGCCATTTCAAATTTAAGTATGTAAAAACCTACCTACATAATTACATATCAAATAAATATCTACAATTTACATATCACATAATATTACACTATCTGAAAAACAAAAAATAAATGCAAATATAATTACGATAGATGCAAAATCTATGAGCTCTATGTAATTTGAAGGTGCCACCTGCGACTAAATTCCTATAAAAATAGCTAGTATTTGATGATAGCTTTGAATTTCATGAGATTCTATGCGACTCGAGCCACTCAATCCAAATCAAGGTAACGCCTATGTTCTTGTTTTTGAGTACCTAATGGATATATAAAATAATTATTTTACTAATTATTTATTGCCTTAACTTACTGATTCTCTTTAAATATCGCGTATCTGTTCTCTGGAGCTGCCCGGGTCTCAAAGCTCGATGATAATTTGTAACTTCGCTTTTAATGCTAGCTGCGCAGGAGTTGCAAAAAATAATGCCATTAAGAAAGAATATACAAAAGTAACTAGTAATGCTCTAATATAAAGCTCGCTCCACATTCACGCGAGAATCTTGCGAGAATACGATAAAACCTCGAGAAATGGCGGAGAACATCGGCTCCACATTTACATTCTCGTGGTTTTCTCGCGTTCTTGCAAGATTCTCGCGTGAATGTGATCCGGGCTTAAGATTTTATGAAATTTGTAATATTTTTCATCAATCATGCTTTGAAATGGGGATGCTTTTTGAATAAAAAGATGATAAATTTTATATTATGATATGATGATAAAATGTTCACAGGTAAGTATTAGTGATGAGTCTTCAACTTGGTTGAAAGTATCGATAACACCCTCGAAGTAAAAGCACCATGACTCGCGTGCCTAACATCTATTACAATCATCTATGTATTACATCTCAAATAATATATTTATAAAAGATCATTAGATAAGTGGAAACAAAATAAGTGGAAAAGACTTTCATATAGAGGACAACAATGCGTTTTGAATTTGAAACTTAAAACCGTTCTTATGTGTGTCCTCTGATCAGTGTTTGAATGAAAATAATGTATGAAAAAGTTACTGGTCAGGCCGCGCGCCAGCAGCTGTATATACCTACTTATAATTTTTTCTCTTTCTCATGACATTTTCAAAGTAGAATGTACAGGTACTCGGCTGAAAAGTGTTTACTATGTAGTTACTAACTCAAAAAGCCCGCCTTTATTTGTTGTTCAAAACCAAGTGGGCAAATGTGAATTTTGAACTTTCGAACATAGACTTACAAATCACGCAAGATAGGTATAGTTATTTTTGTAATTTTTTTTTTTACATAATTGACTGTAAAGAGAATTTTATATATTTAAACTAGCTGTCCCCCGCGACTTCATCCGCGGTAATTTCGGAGTTCCCGCGGGAATTCCGGGATAAAAACTATCCTATCTTTTAAGTTGGGCCAAATACAACATAGTGCATGACGAAATTTCATCACGATCGATTCAGTAGTTTCGGAGACCATCGCGAACAAACAACGTGACACGTGATTTATATATATATAGATATGTATAACCGTTTATTATAAATGAAGATTTATTCACAGAATAGGTACCAATAGCCTACACCTATAGGTATTCGATATTTTATGTTAATAGGTAGGTATAAGGTTTTCGTTACCAAGTTGTATTTTTAGTCAATATTTCTTTCTGAAAAGTTAAGATCAATTTTACATTTATGGAGTAGGTACGGTGAATAACTTTATTTTCAGAATTTCCAAGTTTTTTTTTAATCCAAGCAATAGGATTTTGGATCCCGTTTTAACTGTTTCACTTTTTCATGTGTCGGTAGTTAACTTTTTAACCCCGCCGCAAATTCGTTCTTATCTTAATGGAAAGAAGTTTCCAAACGGACGTGATTTAATACACTTTATTTAATCTATTTAATATCGCTCTTTAAGTATGTAGGTATCTAAATAATCAATGTGTAGGGACAATATGTCGCACTTTTTTGGCCGTAGCCAAAAATTTTGTTAGGTTCTTATGTTGGGAGGGGTTGATAGACGGCTAGCTCCAATATTTAATAAATAAAGCAAAATAAAGCTTGGTGGGCTCAGACCAAATAAAAACTAAAGACGGAACGTCTCGAACAAGGAAGTGAAACCGGTTGCGTATGCATGTGGTGATTAGGAAAGTGTATGGATTTGCTAAGTTGACTTAGGATTTATGGTGTCTTTTTCTTGTAAGCGTGTGCGTGTTTCTGTGTACGTGCACGGCGATGGTGTCTTTTTCCTGGCTTCACTTGTTTGTTCTTTCTACGCGTTCCGTCTTTAGTTTTTATTTGGTCTGAGTTGGTGGGAATAAAATAAATTATTGACTGAAATAAATTATTGATTGTAGCTCAGACGAAATAAAAACTCAAGACGGAGCGCTGTCAACAACAAAGTGAAGCCCGTATCGTAAACATGTGAGCATTTAGTGAGTGTTGCCGTGCAGTGAAAACTTATTACCCAAAATTGTTAAGTAGAACTTAACAAAGATGAATGGATAAGTAAATAGATAAGTTAGTATTTTTTAAGTTGTATACCTCGGTTGTATATTCGAGAACCTTAAAAATATAGGTTTCGAATTTATGATAAAACATGGAAAATAAAAATTAACGCCTATTTACAGTTACATTAATTTTATGAATATTAAATTTTTTTACAAAATAATTAAAACCGACTTCCAAAAAACACATAACTAAAAAGCTAAAAATAACAAAATACCGATTTAATCCAAAAGACCAACAACGTAATACCTACTATTATTGGTTTGTGCTACCACTTTTCGATTAGGTAGGTATTATTGATTAAATCGGTATTTTGATATTTTAAGCTTTTTAGTTTTGTGTTTTTTTGTTAAAAATTTGTTAATTTCTTGCTTTTAAGTGAGACGGTTTGTAATTTATTTAAGTTACAGTAGCCTGATGTTAACTACTCATCATCTTTTACAAAATATTGCTCTTCTCGATGCAGGGACGTTAATTTTTGAGGAGTTCTCCTGGTACTTTGCCATATACGTTGTGAGTTGTGACGAGCATAAATTATTTAGGAACCATTTAAAATTACCGAATCGGAACTCGTGAAATACCTATTATTGAGTAGTCCCGATGATCATCTGTGGTCTTCATAATCAGTTCCACTTCTTCAAATTTTGCTTTCCGAAAGCAAATGAACGATTTACTATAAAAAATACTCAAATCGGTATAGGTGTGCTTATTATTTTTGAAGAGTTCCCTCGATTTCTCCAAGATCCCATCATCAGATCCCGATTTGGTGGCAATGGGACCTAATTGAGAGTAAACCCTTTCATACAAAAAAAGAATTTTCGAAATTAGTCCAACCGTCTTCGAGTAATCGGTGAACCTACATTAAAAAAAAAAAAAAAAACATACATACAATCGAATGCATAACCTCCTGCTTTTTGAAAGTCGGTTAAAAACTTAAAATCGAAATAGGTAAATGAACGTGTTACATTACGTTCCATGTCACATTAACTTACCCATAAAATGGGGACTATTGTGACGCTCACTAGTAGCAACACTTATGAAAGTTGTGAAGGTTTTGTGTTCCAAGTTGTCATAAATTAATAAAATTGATATTTTATTAAAAATGTGGTTCTATCCTGCTTTTTATTTTTCGAAGATTGATTTTTACACCCTCTCACTACAAAATTCGGCATTTTTTCTATAAAAAATAGAAATTATTACAGCGTGACACTCCGCGCGTCGGAATAGCTTGACTGACAAGGTAAGGCGTAGTTTTGTTATATGTGTGTGTGTGTAACTGTGCATGTACACGCCGAGGCGTAGTTTTACGGCTTCACTTCTTTGTTCACAGCGCTCCGTCTTGAGTTTTTATTTCGTCTGAGGATTGTAGTAGAATAATATAGATATGTAGGTATTCTTAGAAATCTAGTCGAGGAGTAAATGGTAAAACAAAATAAAATAGAGAATACAATAATTTCGAATTCGAAAAAGAAATGAAAAATTTGAATCAAAAATGAGACAGGATATCATAACGAGTGGCATAGGCACGGCCGCCTCGTTACAAATTAGGTCTTTCACGGTGGAATAGGCAACCAAACTAGTTTATCACAATAGATATGCATATCTATTTACATTCTAGGTATTAAGTACAATACAACTCATGTTTTACTTAAGCATATTATACTAAGTTGGTCAGAGTATGGTGTTCTATTTGCTGTTAGTTTAGTTTGGAGGGCAACATGAACTTGTGTTGACTGCTTAAGTCTTACGAACACTTTAGTCGTTGCCAGAACATATAATATTATGTTGGGAGAAAGCTACCCGCTAAGCGTGAAACTTACGAAAAAAAATTGTGTGTTATTGATCTATCAGGCATTTGAAAGTTTCAAAACAAATGTAGCAGTAATATTATGATGATTTTCAAATGCTATCTAAAGACTTTATTTTCGAGTTTGCAGCAACTTTACTCAAACATTGCTAATAGGACTTCGCAAGTTTACATTTGTAAGTTACATTTATTACTCCCGTTTGCGATGTTTAGCGATGTTGTTGGAAATGATCCCCTAATCGGAATGAAAGTTCAAAGTTAAAATTTGAGTATTTTATCAATTATTTTAATATATATATCAATTCAAAAACTACGTTAGCTTAGCTTGGGACCAGGTGGCGCTGTGTGATGTTGTCCAAAAAGATTATGATCTCAAAACTATGTTAAAATAAAAACATACATATTGTCATATTATATGTAAGTAGTCGATTCGTAAAAGTATTTATTAAATACTAACTGTGCCCTGCGGTTTCACCCGCGGTAATTTCGGAGTTCCCGCGGGAATTCCGAGACAAAAAGTACCTTTTCTGTACCTCTGACAACTTGCATGCCGTTTAGCCGTTTTTGCGTGATTGAGTATCAAACATCCAAACATCCACACTTTTACAAACATCCAAACATCCACACTTTCACATTTATAACATTAGTAGGATTTATTTTAAATCCATCACAGGATTTGAGTTAAGAATTAAATAAAGATATATATATATGGTATGATATAGGTACATCGAGATCCTTAAGATATTCACTGTGCATTTGATATATTGAGGATCATTCAGTTTTCCTTTTAATGTCAGTTCACTGGTATATATTATGTTTAGTTGCATACATTAACAACGCGTTTAGAATAGGAAACAGTTGTACGGTCACAATATTTCGTAACCACTGCACTGGGTCCAGGAAAATCGGATTAGTGCTAACGAATCTATGTGACCTAATCTTATACACGGTTTAAGCGAAAATGCGGCAGCGGACCGCTTGAAACCAGCCATAAGACCCACCGTTGCATCCTAATGAAATATAAGATGGTTTAACTTAAAGGGATGATTTACTTGCTCGTTGACTGCCCCAAATAAAAACCCAGTAAGCAACGGCCTAAACAGCTTTCACCTCTACGGTCACCGCTTTGCTGTGGCGGGCTCCACACGGTCGCTTCTTTACCTAATACTTACTAGTTAGTATTCAGCCAAAAAATTCTGTCAACTCGTGCATTGTACCAAACAAAGCTGGTGTACACCAAAAGATTACCGATTGCTCGCTTATGTTGTGTAAACCTTTGCTAATTGGGTAGTTTCCGGGGTATGAAAATCAAAATTCTATTTAGTCCGTCAGTTAGATAATAAAAAAATAGTAGAAAAAATTGTATTGTATAGTATTGAAAAATACGAAGATATAACGCATTAGAGTTTAGGAGTGGGGGCTCTTGACGTCAAAACGTGCTATACGCTGTAGCACGGCGTGACGTCACGCGACCTTTCGCCTTAATGTATCTCCGTTATTTTTCGTTACCTAGGTACGTAAAGAATATTTTTTATTAATCTACAAGACGGACTAAAACCTAAAATTTGGTTGACAAGCCCATTACAGTCCCTCGGCTAGTGAGTGAGTTCGTACCTACTCTTGTCTCACTGTAGGTACTGTAACATTTCCATCAAAACAGTAAAAAGATATAAGTCCATCCCAAAGAAGACATAAATGTGAAAATTAAAGTTTAGTTTAACATAAATTTGAAAACTAAAGTTTTAACTCAAATGGTTATGCACAAAATTATGTCCAAATCCTTTTACTAAACTTTTTCTTTGGCCATTATTTTTGAAACTTTTTTAACAAAAATAAAATGTTCTTTTAAATTAAAATGCCTATTTGAAAATAAAAAAATGTTTGCCAAAGCCAGTTAAGAGGCCTAGACCATGCCCTGACACTTTCTATCTCTTAGACAATCTTATCACAACCTAACATCCAAATTTTATCCATATTAATTTCGGCTTTACGCCCTGACCCCTGTGTATCGGTTACTGGTTACTACACAGGTAGTGTAAGACCGAGGTTTCAGTCGATGAAATTTCGACGTTGGTGGCACACTTTTTAAGCCACATTTAGAAATTTTTTTTTTCAAATGAATCATCAACTATCAAGATCAATCACAATGTTAATAAAAAATCATAGATATTAAAGATTCAAAACGATGCCTACTTACTTCTATATTTTTTGTGCTTCCTAAAATATTAAAAGGCACTTTACGTTGAATGGCAAAATTTAGCCGAAATGACGGTCGACACAATTAGCAGGTTGTACAATAATAATAATAAAAATATGAAGAAAATCATTGAGTTTCGAGGTTCAGGATGAATAAAAATTATCTACTTCCATATTTTTTGTGCCTCCTAAAATATTAAAAGCCACCTTACATTGGAGTAGCAAAATTAAGCCGAAATGACGACCGCAACCTGAAACAAAGTTGTCGCACGACGGACGCTCACTATCCCTCGGGCATTACCGTACATGAACTGCCAATGAATATGGATGTGTCGGCCATTTGTAAATAATGCAAGATATATTCTAATAACTAAGATGAAAACTTCAATATTTTAATACATTCACGAATCGATGCATCGAATTCTTGAAAGAATTAATATCTAACTAATAAAAAAAACTAATTGAATAAGGAAAAGCTGATTGCCCGTGTGACTAAATTTACAAAACAAAGTTGAAACTATTGAAAATGGTGTGAACAGAAGTTTAACTATAATGTCACCTGCTATACAAAAATCAACAAAAAAACTAAAGTAGATCAAATATAGAATAGATCACAAGGTAAGTACCTACATTGACATAAAAAATTACGTTAGTGGAAAAATAAAGACTTGATGATAATTCTGGGTTTTTTCAACGTGAAACGATAATATTGTAAAACGCCAAAAGTGGTCGTTTTTTGCAAAAATGTTTTATAAAGGTTAAAATATAATCTTTTTGGCAATTTTTGTTTAAACTTGTTGATACTCATCAAGTTTAAATACTGCAGAATTATCATCCAAAGTTTTTATTTAGACTATTTTATATAATCTACTTAGAAAAAAAGAAGAATGAAGACTTTTCTTTCTTTCATTCCTGATCTACCTACGACCGATTTCTTTTTAAATTAAAATATGTCTTAGAAGATAGATATTCAGTAGTTTCAGCGCTACGTTGATATGTTAGTCAGTCAGTTTCTCCTTTTAATTAAATACATATGTCTGGAAATATTTTAATTACTAACCGCACGTCACCGGTGAGCGTGACTTAACGGCTCAATCAGGGGTCGTCACTTTTTAAATAACTAATTACATGGCTGAACTTTTTCATTGGACTCATTCTGATGCAAAACTCGCACCTTCTGATCAAAAGGTTTGCGAGCGCTGTCACAATTAAAGTGCAGCCCCCCTGGCCAAGTTGACAATCTATAATCTTTAAAGCCACCACACACAGAAGTTTGTATGAAGCACTACACACACGATCCGAAGCTTCGAGTGTGTAGTACTTCATACAAACTTAAACGATACAAAATGCACGCCTTCGCCTTCGCTTCGCCTGCGGCTTCTGTGTGTGGCGCACTTTACGCATAGATAAATAAACAACATGGAACGGAATCGTTATGTCACGTGGTTACGGACAACTGGGGGTCGATTTTTGAATCGCTCGAATTACTATTCGCACACGGAATTGCAAGATTCACGCTTGAATGCTTAAAAAATGTATGAGGATTCGCAAGCAATTTGCGATTCCGTGCGTGAAAGTAATTCGAACGATTCAAAAATTGACCCCCTGGACTTTTGATTGGACGGTTTTACGTGACATGACGATACATTACTTGGTTTTCTGTGCGTTAACCATTATAGATTGTCAACTTGTTAAGGGGGCAGTTATACTAGCGATGCGGTTTAACCATAGAGAATTAATACACATAGAGCGTTAGTTTCATTTCAAATTCCGTTTGAAATTGAAGCACAAAGACAATCGGTGGTGTACGTGGAACGGCGCGGAATTACGTTCCTGTCAAAAGACGTAGCACTGAGTTGATTCCACTCATGCAGTCGTTCGCTGAATGTGGTTTCTGTGCCTATTCTATGATTATGATTATAGTACATAATATACTGTCAAAGGCAGAGTCAAGACTCCTACCTTCAAAATATTAAAAAAGGACGAGATGACTACATTATGTTTTGCATACTCATACTACCTACACGTCGTCAAGGGTAGGTATAGAAAAAAATATAGGGTAGTGAGTAGTTATATTTCGGAATACCCGCGGGATCTCCGTAACTAGCGTAGGTGAAACTGCGGGGAACAGCTAGTAATGTAATAATTTTGTTGAGAAACAATAAATAGATTCTTCTATCGATTATGATATTTTGTCGAGCACAAACTTTGTCAAAGAGTATAGAGTTTATTGAGCAAACAGACCGCAGCCCAAACCATTGTATTTTTGTGGTTGGTTATAAATTTAATTATAACTAACTAACGAGCAGCTCCGACTTTTTATAGCGATGATAACTCAGTGGTTAGTGCCTTCGGATCAAACGCCGCAAGGCGTAGGTTCAAACCCTAACAATGAGCTTGAGTTGTCGGTGAAGGAAAACATCGTGAAGAAACCATAGCATGGTGGTTAGGCACTTTCTAGTGCTGACTGCAGGCTAGATGTGTTTACAATCTTCGACCACACTCACTTAACATCTGTAGTAAAAAAAAGCTTCGCATGGATAATATTCTTTACTACATTATTTATTTTATTATTTTGTTTAGAAGCCTAAACCAAGCGTCAGGAAATAGTTTTTTGACGACTTAATTATTAGATTTATTACTGACTAGGTGTGCCCCGCAGTTTTACCCGCATGAAAGGTTTTTATACACCAACTTTTTTCCCGACATTCGATTTCAATGAAACAAAGCCTATATGTAGTTCCAGGCTAAGCTTAATCTACCTGTGAAAACCGCATGACAATCGGTTCAGTAGACGCGGAGATTATTGCGAACAGACAGACAGACAGAAAAGAATTTTAAAAACTTTTTTTTGGGCTTGGTTACTCTTCCTTTATCACCCCTCTCAATTTTAGGTAAAAATATTCAATGTACAGAATCGCGGATTCTACTCTTTTATTATAGTATAGAAGATAACATATTTAATTCATAAATTTTGCACATTGTTAAGTAGGTACTAAAATGCTTTTTTTAGTTTAATCTGATATTTAAGGAAAATATTGAATTTAAATTTATTTATTAAAACAGTTCGGAACAAGTTTTAAAAATGATTACACAAATAGCAGCAGCTGTTTGTTTTTCATTAATATTTTTGCAATACCAATAATGGTCTTCCATATAAATAAATAAATAAATAGTCATCAGAGACGTGTATCCGAACTCCTCGGATGTTCTGTGTGAGAAATAAGTTACAACAACTTTCAGTTTATGTACGTGCGTTATCTATGTCCATGCAAAAACATCACAGTTTATACAATCATGTTCTCAATCGCGAGTTGCCACCTCTCGGCATTATATCTATCAGTAGAAATTATTTTATTTTTAATAATATACATATTATGTATATTACGTCGTCGGTAGCATTTCGAAATAACAGCATTTTTTTTTATCTAGAACTGCAGTAAATGTGCCACTTTAGTATTTTACCGAGCTCGCGTCATCACATCATCAAATAATCTGAGGTGATGACAACATATTCTTGAACAAATGCACAATTCTGCCAACAAACTTAACATGCTAGTTCTCTTATTCCCATCTGACCCTCCGAACACGGTTACTCTTGGGACAATATGTGCTCGAAGTTAAGTGTAACTTAAGAATTCGCTACATAAGATCAAGTTACATTATGAAACTATAAACAAATACTTCTTTGTATTCTGAGTATAGTTTATGGCCTTTTAATTTGATATTTGCAGTAATACGCCTATAAATTTCAGAATTACTTTGAGATTTCTGCGTTTCACTTATTTTGTCTGTAAATACTTACTACATAAAGGCCATAGAAATAATAGTTGTGCAATCAGCTCATCAAATCATTTCAGTTGCATTCAGAAAAATAGCCGTTTCGCGATAATGAATCATGTTTAGGCAGCTCCAACTTTTGGAGTAGGTTGATTTTGGTTGATCGCTAGAAATTGTAGGTGTCAAAACGTGCTCTATTGCAAACCACAATTTTTCTAATCGTAACCGAAAAATTGTTATAGAAACTAATTTTACATGGCTTGCGGAGTCAGGAAACTACAAGTTTGATAGAAACAGTTTACTATAATTGTCTCTCGCCGAGAACGTCGGTTTATTTTGTACTCCATTTTTAACGGAATTTCGAATGAACCCCCCCCCCCTACATCCTACATCCGCGCAGTATAGAAGTGGGTGGAAAATGCCATCCATATAAATGTAAACTAATATAAGGTGTATTTTACCCAGGACACATATGTACGTATATATATGCCTACCTACTAAGTTCTACTCAAATCTGCCGAGTTGTGTTTGATTAATGCCCATACCATCACAGCTGACAAACAGAAAAATAGACAAACAATGCGAAAATGATCAATGTTTCACGCGCGTGAGTTGCGAAATTCTCACTGGAACTCCAAAGTAGCCTAATGTATTCCTTATAAAATCAGCTAATTAGGAGTGAAAGTCCAGTCAATATCGGTCCAACCGTTTCGGAGATTCACCCGCGTGAGTTTCGGAATTCCCGCAGGAACTCCAAACTCATTTTATATAAACCTTGTCCTGACAATAACGAACACAAAAAAAAACAATTATCCAATTTGGTTCAGTCGTTTGGAAGTTATGCGCTTAGCAACACATTTGGCGATTTATTTTTATTAACATATAGAAAAGAGATAGTCGTTATTAGTTTACACTACTAGCTGTACACAACGCTTATAATAAAAAAGATGATCAGTAACAGCTAATTAAATCATAAAGATAGTGGAATGTCGGAAAATTTAGTAATAAGAATTTAATAGTGAAATGTCAATAAATAATTAAATCATAAAGATAGTGGAATGTCGGAAAATTTAGTAATAAGAATTTAATAGTGAAATGTCAATAAATTAATACCTAATAATAATTTGATTCAATATAATTAAAAATTTAAATTAATATAATGATGTGGTGAATGATGATATGATGATGTCTGTATTCGCTATTCTTACTACTACACCAATATTTCTTTGCATTTCTTGTTAACTAGCTGTTGCTCGTGGCATCGCACGGGTAAACAGGATTCCTTCGGTAACTTTAATAATAGGTTCGGGACTAAAAGTATTTAGGTCAAGTCATAATAGTTGAAGGTTAGTGTGTGTTTTTCTCACCGATGGCTAGATGACAGATGTAGAGCGTGACCGAATTGAGCCCCATACAAAAAAGCCTAGATCGTGTGGACGAACGATTTTCAATTTCCAGCGACGAATTTTCAGTGAAGCATAAGAGACTTGCGGAGGTTCCTCATTCATACGAAAGGTTAAAAATGAACCACGCATTGATATATGTAGGAATTTACATATATGAATAAAATTGGTTTCGATATTGTCTGCAATTCCATTGCTCAATCTTTTATTCGAAGCCATGAAGCATGACGTATCTGGTAATCATAGGGTTTTGAAAGAAGTTCGTGTGTTTTTATTCTTTTCTTTTGAAATTCTAAATTTCTACAAATCTTTAAAGAGGAAAAGTGTTTTTGTTACTTGTTTATAAGCCTATCTCTAGTACTTCTGAACCTATTAAAAATACTCCCGGGAAGTTATAGGTACGCTTAATAACACAGTATACCTTTTATCTCGCAACAAAGAGTTACCGAGGGAACGCTAGAGTAAAAGTGCGTATCTACCTCTATGACCTACTCGAAAACCTAAAGTTTATTCGACAAAAATTAACCATATTTTAAATTTATTAACAAAGGGTCTAGTCGTCCACTACACGGATTATTTATTAGTCGTCTACGGCCTACTAAACAACATAAATTCACAAAAGAGGTTGTCAATATACTAGATTGTTAACTGTCAAAAGATTGTGAACCGTAACATACTGCTTACATTTAATGCATTTAACGCATTATTTTTCGGTATAGTATATTTCATTATAAGTGCGGAAAGCCTGTCATTGCAAAGAGTTCCGACAAATGTCTACCCGAGCCGAGGCGCAGCCGAAGGTGAGGGTTGACAGTCGGAACAAGTCATTTTTGACAGTTGGCAAAGAGAACGCACGAGTTCGGGAAAAGCAAACAAAAAGCTCGAGTATGTAATAGCCCACATCCCGAACGCTAAACGTCCCTGCAATACGCCACTTTTTGAGCAACTGTATTAAAAAATTATAATTATGGTTAGGTTGGGTTTGTACCTACTGCAGCTAAGCAAGTCGCGCGAGTCGAGCGATACGCCAAAGATAGTGTTCGGTACGGTTCACGATCTTTTGAAAATTTACAACCTCGCGAGATAGATTATAATCTAACGGTATTTACAATAAAATTTTATATTGTCATAGATATACAATTTATTTTTAAACAAAAATTGTATATCACCTAAAAAGGTTTTTCATTCGGCGTGCTAATCTCGTAACAAAAAAAGAACGTTAGGAAAGATCAATACATTTTGCTTTAAACGGACGACTAATTATTCGTCCGTTTAGTGCACGACTAGCCACTGGTATACATGTGCATGTGCACACGCAAAGGAAATGCGGTAAATGTCTCTGTAAATATAATAATCCCAATTTAATTATTTTTTCCAGAGATACCTACTCATATTCCTAAGACTCTTTTATCTGCAATTTTTGTAAAAACTATTATATTACTTATTACCAATTTACTACATAAATAATTGAATCTCCGTCCCCCGCCCGCCGACTTCATACGGGAGTCGGGAGGTCCCGACAGTACGTAGGGTAATCGTAATGGCAAGTCTAGAGGTGATCGTGATGTGGACTGTTGCTGCTGTGTGTGTTAGACAGTATCAACTTGATTTTGTGATTTGGGAACTCTCCCCCCGTCGCTCGCCACGCCGCGGCGCGAGCCCTACGGCTACGCCACTCGAGCACCTGCATGTGTGCACACAAGCCGCCCGTCGGTAGTAGTAGTGGCGAGTTAAATCGTTTCGCTTGTATATAGTGTCATATCTGTGGTAATAATTACCTCAGGTAACGAACGCAGTTGGAAGTAGGTACTTACGTTTTGCAATGACTCCGTGCGCCATCATGAGTATCGCAACGATGGACAGGAGGGTGACGCTGAACTGAGGCATTTTCGATGCTGGAACAAAGAAAATACTTCTTTAATAGAGTTGCTCTAAAAACTGTGTGTGATGGCAAAAGGCCAGATGGCCTAACCTTGGTGCCATGGAGGAGAGGAAAGTGCCTTCTGTTGGACGCCACGGGCCGTTAGCACTTTCGCCGCCAGTCATCTCAGCCGGTGCAGCCGCTGAATTTGCAGCCGGCATAAAAAGAGCTAAATACTCGGCTCTGGGGGCTAATTATTACTTTGTTCCGCTGGCGTTTGAGACAACGGGTTGCTGGGGGTCAGAGGCTTTGACCTTTGTCTCCGAAATCGGTCGCAGACTCAGAGAGAGAGGTTTTGACGCCCGCTCCGGCTTCTACCTGGCGCAAAAGTTGTCCATTGCGACCATTGCCATTCAACGCGACAATGCAGCGAGTGTCATGGGCACTTTTGAGTTTGCCGCTGATGGTATGACTCGGAGCGGTATTTTTGAGTGACTTTTTTTTGTAATCTGACTGTATCTCTAAAAATAGATGTTTATCATTTTTTATTATTATTTATTTGCAGGGTACGCCTGTACTTACTTCAGCAGTGGAGTCGTTAAAGACAATATGCTATGTAGAATATTATCGATGTCATAACGATCGGCCCAATGTTGCTATTAATATAATTTATTCGGACAAATGTTTTTGAAACCGTACAAAAAAGTCTTTTGTTTATTGACGGTTCTTTGTAACGATAAAGGTTTCAATAATATTACGACTACAATATTTTTACGGCCAGTGATATTTTTGTTCGATTGTTTTTATACATAATTTGGTATAATTGATTCTGACATCAATGACTGCGAATCAACAGAATCTTGAATGGCATTTAATTAAAATATCTATTTAAACTTACTCTATTTATTACCATAATATTTAGGTACTCATGTTTATTTTAATTTATGGTAAAAAGGGTTGAACTTATATTGAGGCCTAAAACGAAACTTGGCAGCATTTACGTATATTCCACATAATTATATTCCATATAAAAAAAACATAAATAGATACAGCCGAATGCATAACCTCCTCCTTATTGGAAGTCGGTTAATCACACAAACTTAATAATTATATTATTTCACTTTATAATGAATCTATATGCTGTTCCACTACCGTGCTTTTATGTTTCCTGTTTTTTTTTTTCAACTCAATAGGTATAAACAAAGACGAATATAAAAAATAAAAGAAAACTGGCATATTCATAGTTCAAAGTTTATGAAAGACAGACAACACAGAAATTATAAGAAAGCCCTGATACGCAGAGATATGCGATCTTTTGTCTTTTCAAAGTTTTTTTTTTATATTACGGCATTTTTTTTACAACCCTCATACAGACTCACTTCCAGTTAGGTACCTACTCACAGTGTATAATACGTCCATCTATATAATTATTATAGCTGGTTTCGATCGCGGTTTCACCCGTGGAAGAACCGCAGGAACTCTTTATATCAGGACAATCTCTATTATATGTCACTCAAGAATATTGTAGCTTCTCTCTTCTGTAACATTCAGTTCCCTTACATCCAAACTCAGTAACATTACCTGTCTATAAGTAAGTACTATATAATGTTAGTTTAGACGTAAAAAGTCTAAACATCCTTAGATGTTTCATTCTTTTGGCCCGATTGATCACTAGAATCCCCCAATTCCAATCCCCTGTCTTTCGAATTTCCATGCTGTGGACTGGGAAAATTTTTGGAACAGCCGATGAGATTTGTTACTTTAGGTTCAGGAGCTGTGCTAGCAGATGAATCGCGCAGTTCTCGAGGAACTTTCAAAATTTGAGTGTATAAAACCGCGGAGAAAAGATTTTATTTGTATTTTTGTTTGTTTGTAAAGGATAAACTTAAAAACTACTGAACTCATTTAAAAAAATATTTTACTTATAGGACGTTACAATGTTCCTGGATGACATAAGGCACTTTTTATCCCATAATTCCCACGGGAACTCCGAAATTACCACGAGCGAAGCCGTAGGGGATCGAATCGTTCTAGAATATTCACTGCAATTTCACTATCCATTTTACAAATACGTCCATCGTGAAATCTCTCGAACTGAGTAACATTCTGAAACCAATGTCAGCGTAAGAGCCGCAAATCTAATCGACTCCAGTCAACTAGAGAATATCATAACTTGAACTTCGACAAACTCAACAATGACCCTTCGCTACTGGATTATTGCTTGGGTGCCTAAGGTAAGCGGGGGCCGAGGTGTGCCAGCTTAAGCTGGCTGAGCTGGCGTTACCGGACGTCCGGTGAGGTGAAGCAAATGTTGTTTTCAAGTACCTACTGTACCTATATACCTATTGAGACGGAATTTTTGAGAATCCACGTTTTTTTTGGGATATAACAACGACTGGGTTGGTTCTATCGTTTTTATATAAAAAAAACTCAAACATTTAAATAAATCATCTACATATAATCAGTAGACGTACCTACATAACAAAAATTTTATTTGGCGTTGTCCATTCAACATTTATGCCTAAATTAAGCGAAAAAATCTACTGTATAGAAGCCATTTTGTCTCTCTTGAGTTGCCCTTGAGCAAGCATTTGGCTCTGGCGTGAAAAGGCACTGGTTTTTTGGCTCGGCGAGCAAATATCACTATACGCGTCGCTTTAAAATTAAAAACTGTTTATTACCTGACATTGGCAAAATCATTGTGTTAGGTACCTACCATGATTAGAATGCCACCAAAAAAAGCTACCTTTTAATGATACGTTTTCCATCTTTATGCCCGCGTTTTATGTTTTCCAAGTTTATCTACAACGCTATACAAAATGGCAACATTCTTAACGAACAGACCAGAACATAGTACCTAATGGAGACATAAAATACTTTTTACACGGAGAATATGCTAAATAAATTACTTTTTGCAATTATACAAACCACGCAAAAAAATCGACATTTTCATTCTTTATACACTATAGACTAGCTGTTCCCCGCGGTTTCACCTGCGTTATTTTCGGCGTTCCTGCGGGAATTCCGGGATAAAAAGTGCCTAAGTTACTCCTTCTAACATTCCCGTTTCAGAGATTAGCAGGAACAAACAGACAGAGAAAAATTTTTAAAATTGATTGATCCTTACCAACATAAATGCGAATTTGTTAGTTACGCTATTACGGTTTAACTACTCAACTAATCAACTTTAAGTTTTGCATACACGTTTTTGTGTGGCCACAGAGAAGGCCATAAGGTACTTAATATTATCCTGGAATTCCTGCGAGAACTCCGAAAATTTAATAGACCAATTGTAGACAACTTGGGGGTGTCGCTACTGACTTCATAGCATTGTATTATCTAATGAAAGTTATAGATAGAGTTTATTTTATTTATTTATTTATTTATTGTTTTGTTATCAGGCAACATGGGCATCATTTATATTACCTAAGCAGTGCGAGCTTCTTGCGAGCCTCTTCCGTTACTCGCGTCACTTCCGTTTCCCACTAAAATGTTAACATAATGCACCCGAAGAAGTATAACTTCAAAGTACCTAAATAATAATAATACAAGGCTTATGGTTATTAGCCTGCGAGGCGGATGACAAGGTATAACATCAAGAGTCATCGCCTTTACGTTAATACGGTGAGTAGAAACACGTTATTTATATTTGTAATGGAAATGAGAAAAAGTCGGGCATTGTATTTTATAAAACAAAAACACAAACCTTTTACTTAGTTAGTGATAGCGGTTCTTCTGTGTTCTTTTTGAAGATTTTTAAATGTTTAGATGTTTAGATGTTTAGATGTTTAGATGTTTAGATGTTTAGATGTTTAGATGTTTAGATGTTTAGATGTTTAGATGTTTAGATGTTTAGATGTTTAGATGTTTAGATGTTTAGATGTTTAGATGTTTGGATGTTTGAATGTTTGTTACCCAATCACGCAAAAACGGCTGAACGGATTTGGATGAAATTTGGCACGCACGTTGTCAAGGGTACAGAGAAGGACATAGGATATTTTTTATCCCGGAATTCCCGCAGGAACTTCGAAAATACCGCGGGTGAAACCGCGGGGCACAGCTAGTAGGTATATTATATAAAAAAAATTAAATTCATAACAATGCAAAAGAAACTAATGAAAAGAAAAAAAAGAAAAGAAATAAATAACGTTCGTTTGTCTCTTTTATGGGACTCAGGACGTACCTATATGTTTAGATAATAAAAAATATGAATGTAACGCGCAAGTTATGAATCTCGTAATAAGTATGCGTATTTCGATCATAAACGTGATACCTACTGTGGCAAATTGTTCTGTAAATTCTACGCCCTGGGGCCGTATTTCTGAATCGCTCGAATCACTTTCACTTTCATTTTTTTAACATTCACATGCGTATCTTGCGATTACGTGTGCGAATAGTGATTCGAGCGATTCAAAAATACAGCCCCTAGTCGTTCCGAGCAAGATAGCTAGCTGTAGGTAAGGATAATATAGTGAGTGGAGTTCTATATTCTCAAAATATGATTTAAACTATAGCTGTTTCCCAGCGGCTTCACTGGCATTTTAACCTTTTTTATTTTTGAGATTAAACCATCAAAAAATTACTATTAAATCGTGTATTTATTATAATACCTACTCGCTGTGCCCCGCGGTTTTACACGCGTGAGTTTCGGAATTCCAGCAGGAACTATATATTTTCCAAAATAAAAGTGGCCTAAGTTACTGCTTATAACATCAGCTATCTGCCAGTGAAAGTCCCGTTAAAATCGGTCCAGCCGTTTCAGAGATTAGCCGGAACAAACAGACAGAAATAATTTTAAAAATTGATTTTTTATGTAACTAAGTAAGTACTTATACTTTCATAGGCATTTAGTGAAAAGCTGTTAACAAACAGACACTTCAATTTTATTTATACAGTATAAGTATGTACTTATAGATTTTATTAGATATTATTTTCCAATAAAGTCATTCTTGGGGTCATCACAAATCTGGTGAGGTGTTGTTAATTTATTGTTGATTTGGTTCGTTTGATGAACAGACTAAACTTAACTAGTCTCGCCGGCTAATGGTCACACACAAAGTTTTTCGTGATGCACACAAATGGCGGACATCCATTAACATAACAAAACGCCATTTTGTTATTATGAATTTACTCAGGCTGTTTTCGAAATTGACTGTAAGATATTTAAAAAATTGATTTGATTCATCCGCGTTAATTTCGGATTTTCCCCGGATAAAAAGTATCATTATGTCCTATTCCAGATCACAATCTATATTATCTCTGTGCCAAATTCCTTTTGATTTCATTCAGTCCTTCTGGCGTGATTAAGTAACAAACAAAAACAGTAACGTAAAGTAACAAACATACATTCATCCATACATCCAAACCTTTATATTTATAATGTCAGAATGTTTGAGGATTAGTACAAATTAGGATGTCAGCAAAGAAAGTTTTGAGTGCAGCATGAGCATTTTCTCTTAACCGTGACACGCCTGCTCCGCTTATACGTTGCCTCTCTATTTAATATAAGCATTAGATTTTAGTACTTATAGATAATGCAGTACAGTCCTTTATTCAATTCTCGACAGATTATAAAAGTAAACTATAGTACCTATACTTAGTATAATAACACACTTCTAACCCCTTCACAATATTTGTTAAAAGCAGTTTTCGAATGTATATTTTATTTGGTACTTTTTTATTAATTGGGACCAATAAACTCCTTTTCTTCTTCTTCTTCTTCAATATATTGAGTTTCTAATGTCCAATATACCTACTTACATAGACCCAGCGATCTAGTGTGGGTGTGATATGGTGTGATATTATTATTTGTATTATATGGCTTAGCTGTGCCCCGCGGTTTCTCCAGCGATAATTTCAGAGTTCCCGCGGGAATTCCGGGATAAAAAGTACCCTATATCCTTCTCTGTACCCTTGTCAACGCGCATGCCAAAGTTTATCCAAATCCGTTCAGCCGTTTTTGTGTGAATGAGTAACAAACATCCAAACATCTAAACATCTAAACATCTAAACATCTAAACATCTAAACATCTAAACATCTAAACATCTAAACATCTAAACATCTAAACATCTAAACATCTAAACATCTAAACATCTAAACATCTAAACATCTAAACATCTAAACATCTAAACATCTAAACATCTAAACATCCAAACATCCACACTTTCACATTTATAATATTAGTAGAATAAATCAGTCAGCAAGAGTTATTGGTTGTTAAGTTTACATTGATACCTGTATACCTAGCCCTAATGAGAATAATAGACACTTTTATTAATTCAACACAGTGGTAAGAAATAACAAGATAAGACAGCATAAGGTATTTAGGTACGTTTGTTAAGGATTCTTGTGTCGATTCATTGTTGCGTGCTGGGAGCGCAATTTCACTTGATTTAATTATCATGTAGTACGTGATATCATTTGATACAGTTACTAAGTAGTAAGTTACATATTAACTGTATCAAATGCTCTTAAGGGCAAGAATAAAGCGACTCTTAGGGGAACGCAGGGTAATGGGAGCCTACTAAGGGAAAACTTGCATAAAAACCACATTTATTAACCTTCTTATAATTTTTAACTAGGAACTCTTAGAATGATCATTTAGGTATGTTTTAATCACAGTTAGAATTAATTTCAGCCATATATTAAGGAACAATAACGATTTTACAAAAAAAGTCAATCGCTCCCATTACCTGACACGTGCGGTTAATGGGAGCTCATTTCACACTCATATGGGAAATGGGAGCCATAATATTTAGTATTGCGCAAAAGTTAAACTAAACGTACTTTAAATGTGATCTTAGTTAGTTATTACTAACTATTTATTGTAACACAATAAAAAAATCATCTTTTTAAACAAAAACAAGAAAAATAAAGACAAAATTATCAAAGAAAACCATATGACCCAGATTTTATGGATCCAAACATAACGTACAAATATAAGAAACTATACTATCACCTTCAGAACATTCTTTATGGGCCCAGTTCCCGCAACTTCTGCATCGGAACTGTATGGGATCTGTAATAGGAACTATGTCGGCTAGTGAGAGCCTTCCTAGGCTCCCATTTCCCGCTGACTGCCATTTTGAAACTTAATAATATAAATAATGTAATTCTAATTGCAATCGCAATTGAACACTTGCACTAGTTAGTATATGAATCTACGGATGTAATAAAAAAAACACAATAAAATAACAATAAAACTTCATGCTTATCTTGGCGCTGGCAATCCACAATTTTTTATAAGCACCGAGCGAAAAACACATAATCGTCCCTCGTGACTGAACGCACGGCACTAACGGCTCGTGCTGGTTAGGCGAAGTTACACGAAGATTGACGGACGCGGCCGAGTGATTACAATTGCATAAATATGTCTGCATTCAGTTAAATCACCGTAGCTCCCATTACCCGACCGCTCCCATTACCCCGCGTTCCCCTATACTGTAACAGTACTACATTTTTGTAGACCTATTTGTCATTCGAATTTCAATACTTATTACCTACGTAGGTAAGTCTTTTCTTACACTATCATCACGTAGGATAAGTTTGGACCGGGATGAGTTGACTAAAGAGCACTACTAAACTTGCTAACACATTTTTTTTGGTATCGCAATTCGCAAATACCAAACTACGTTGACAATTTAAAATTGAAAAAAGTGCGCATGAACATGGTTAAAAATTTATCAAAGTATAAGAAAAACTGTTGTGAGGTCTCTGTCTCTGTAACTTTTGAACGGGCTTTTCACATAACTGATTATCTTTATAAATAAAAACGAACGTTTGCATGTCTGTTCTCTATGCGTTTCGAAACCATGGGTCCGATTGTGATGAATCTTTGGCGGGTTGTTCTGCCTGCGTCCGCAAAAGTTGCTGTCCCAAAACTCACGCGGGTGAAACCGCGGGGCACAACTAGTTATTAAATATAGCTAGAGATTAGTTCCCGAAATAGTGTAGAGTTCCCTTTTTACTCTGAAAAAACGTATCAGGTAATGTTTCTGAGGAAAACACGAAGTTTGTACGGAGAAACTCACGTGGAACATATATAAAGTGTAAAGTAATTGATAAAAATGTATTGACAGTAGTTATTACTGTAATATTCTTTGATTGAATTTTTTTAATTAAGAAATAATGTTCCGCGACAACTTTCTAACACGAGTTTAATTGACATGATCCAAATTTATGATGTAATCCATCTATATTATCAACGGATTAAATAAATTTGCTGAGGTAAAATTTAAATTTATTACCTATCTTTCTATTTATTAGGTAGGTATATAAATTAAATATAAGTTTTTTTTTAAATATCGTTATGACAATCGTTTAATTGTTTAAATAATATTGTCGTTTGCCATGGAATACCTATTGTTTAATTTTTTTTCTCTCATAAATAATTGCTAAACTAAATTTAATTATATTTAATTATTTTTGTTAATTTTATAATTCATTGAATTTTCTTTTGTTATTACGAAAACATTGAGAATTCTTCAATTCATCATCATCGTTAATAAATCACACTCATAACGAGAAGAAAACTAAAGAAACTTACCGTGATCACTTTATTCCGACACTTATAAAATGATCAAAAGTATAACGATTAAAATGAAACTTTCGAACAGTTTCGACACTTTCGAAAGTGCAAACGAACTAGGTAAGTGTGAGCTTATTTCTCGGCGGTTGCAAGATCAGTGCCAGAGTGCGTTTGGGCGGGCGAGGCGCGAGCTTTTAAACACTTGCCGTAGACCCAGAAAATGTCTAGAGGAGACGTTTGAAATGATTTCATGGTAAGTTATGACGTCAGTAAATCATCCATACATTTCGCGAATCGCGACACAATGTCTGAATCGGGAAAACCGAGCCCAAACCGCTAGATCTAAAATTTACAAATTTTGTATACAAGGCTTTCTTTTATAATATATGCAAGCACTAAGAATACTTTGTTTCTGGAAATTAAAAACCCTTAGCTTAATTAATTTATAGACCGCGAGCAGCTCCAACTTACTGCAAAGAAATTATGGTCTTAAAAGTCTTATGATATGCACGCAATTTTAGATGTAAAACAGAACCCAAAAACAAAATTTTAACGTTATTTATTAGATGTGCTGAAATAAAAATTATTCAACATGTTGACTAGATAGCAAGTTTCCAAAGACATTCTATATATGTAATAAAGGATCATTGCAAGTTTCACTTAAATTCGTTCTGTTTTTGCATGAACAGACAGATATATGACAACAGTTCATGTAGTTTATTTACTATACGCATGGATCGGTAAACAATTGTAATGTAACTAGATTAATAGTTAATTACTTAGTTTTTAAATCATGAAAAGCGTCGTTTTACAAAATGTCCATTCTAAGCCGTTCTAAACCCTTCGCGCCCGCCCTACGCGCGGTGGCCACTCGCAACACAGATTTGGACTTCAATGACGTGCGAGCGAGACCGGCACACTCCACCCTCTCGCCGTCTCTCTCCCTCACCAAACTTTGGCGGGCATCAAGTTATTAAGTCTGCAATCAGTTGATTATGCTCTTGTTTTTTTATCACTTTATTACAAGTGCCACTCGAAATGGACTTTAATTACTGTGGTTTGCACGTGAACTAGCACCACTAGTGGTCCAAACATAGTTAATATTAATATGGAAAACATGTTGTAGCCAGGAAGATATCGAATTAATATAATGGGACGTTACTTATCACACAGCTCCACTTGGTCCCAAACCTGTGCTTGCGTGTACTTTTTCACAATGTAAATATGTATCTACATATTTTGTGATACATACACACAATACTAATATTATAAATGTGAAAGTGTGGATGTTTGGATGTTTGTTACTCAATCACGCAAAAACGGCTGAACTGATTTGGATGAATTTTGGCATGCACGTTATCAGGGGTACAGAGAAGGATATAGGGTACTCCCGGGATTCCCGCGGGAACTCCGAAATTATCGCGGGTGTAACCGCGGGGCACAGCTAGTACATACATATTTATGAGAGTAGTACCCTAATTGTACTATATTATATTATATATTATATTATATTATATTATTGCCATTTGTACTATATTATACAGTATCGTACCTACTACATTTCAGTCCATTGTACTATATACTATATTATGTATATAATAGAAAAATAATATAGTACGAAAAATACTATATTTTTATCCTCAATTCAACTGTCGAACTTTTTTATATTAACTGTGACTGCCGACTGGGCTAGAACGCACCCGTAGCGCAGCACGGGGAAGTTCCGAACGAAACGCATACGCGGCCACAAAACGTCAACTGTCAAACTAGCAATAATTTGTAGATGAATGCTGCCGGATACATAATGAATAATGATTAACAATAAATATTTACTATTTTTTTCCCTGCATTTAGCAAAAGTACTATATTTGTGCATCTTTTTTCAAAAAAATACTATATTTTTTCCAAAAAAAGGTGGCAACCCTAATCTACATATAGTATAATATATGTTACTAGCTGTGCCAAACATCCAAACATCCAAATAGCCAAATATCCAAACATCCAAACATCCACAATTTCACATTTATAATATTAGTAGGATCTTAAGGGTTCCGTTCAAACAGTTATCAGAATTGGGGCCAGGAATAAGAAATAGGAATAACAAGGACGAAAACAAATACATTACTCCACCTTTAATACCGCTGTATTTTATTTTTTGTCCCTTCCCCACAGCTTTACTACTGGCCCGTGGACGGAATGCTAAACGATGTTAATTGAATATTTTCCTTCCATTTCTTTGTATAGTTCGATTCTAAAATGATAAAAATGTTAATAGTTCTTTATGTATTTTTAACCGACCTCAAAAAGGAGGAGGTTATCAATTCGGATATTTTCTTTTTATGTATGATCGGGCATAACTTCGTCGCGTCGTAGAAGGATTTGCAAAATTCTTTTTTGTTCGAAAGGGGTTTATTCCGAAATGGTCCCATTTAAATTTTATATAGATCTGATGATGAGTTTCGGAGATGATGAGATCTTAAGAATTACTGTAGGAAGTTATCTATATTAAATGCTAGCTGTTCCCCGCGGTTTTACCCACGGTAATTTTGGCGTTCCTACGGGAATTCCTGGATGAAAGTATCCTATGTCCTTCTCGGTATCCCTGACAACGTTTATGCAAAATTTCATGATGATCCGTTGACCCGTTCAGCCATGCATGAAAGCGTAACAAACAAACAAACAATCAAACTCACTTTCGCATTCATAATATTAGTAAAGATTTCCATAAAGAGAGAGAGGAGATGCTCAAGTGGTTACATTCTTTTATAAAACTTAGTTTCATGATTTTTTTTCTAAATAAAGTTTTCTCAACATGCCAAGGTGCAGAGCTAAACTATTAAAATACTCTTTACATGCTATTCATTTTCCATAGACGAATCTAAAAGGTAATTTAATTTGTATTAGAAATGTATTTTAATGGCAAAATTCTGAGATAAAAATATATTTTTCACACAAAACACAGATAAATCACCGCAGCACACAATAATAGACCGCTTCGGTACAAAGTGGCACATCAATTGTGAAGCATAAAGACTTTACAAGTAACGCGGTGGATGGTGTTCGTAATGGCGTGTCCGACAGTCCGAGGATGGTGATGACGAATTGTTACCATTACTAATATACTTACGTTCCCACTATAAATAGATATAATAAATGAAATATGTTGCCACTTTGCAGGAACTTTTTCGAACTTCCCGTGGGAATTCGTCATTTGCTAACATCCAGTTAGTACCTATCATAGTGAGGCAATTTTTAATGAATAAAATTCAATTGAGAATTATGCACACACGATGTCGTATTAATACTGGCTGGCTTCTGAAACACAGGTTTATCCTACATCAGAAGCCAGCAGCTCTTTGTATTAGAAATAAGTAACAAAGTTTTCAATAAAATTCATTCATTCATTCAATATGTATTTTAGACAGCACCATTGGTCTAGTGGTTATCGAACCACACTGGTGCAGGTAGGTATCGCGGGTTCGATTCCGATAAATAATTTATGTTCTTACTCTGAGTACCTATTTAGTATATTTTTGAAAAAGTAGGTATATGCGTAAGTTCAAGGTATAGGTATTTAGATAACGTTATGTGTACCTACCAATTTTCCATTACCAATTTGTCCAATACCAATTTTCTGGTAGGTTATCTGGTACCTATGGTGCAAGTTCTGCTCAGTGGGAGACTAGGTGGAGATGTGCCATAATAACCAAGCATTATTGTTATTACAAAGTAGGTATACCATACCACATTATTACACTGCATTATCATCGTACATGCAATAAAAAGTTAGGGAAATCAAATCACACCAACACTGAAATAATGTTTTAAATGTGAAAATTTCGCGCAACAAATTTGCATTTTAGGTGTACATTTGCCGTCCTTTAGGTATGAAATACTCACCGGCAGTCATCTCTTGTGTAATGCATGATAATTGACCAACTGAATTTCTAACAAGTGCCAATTTTTCAACGCGACTGTGCCGTGAAAAGTTTTAGCCATTGGGAGATTTTGTTACAGACTCAATGAATGAATTTCCAAAACTCCACGTATTAGAAGTATAAATGAGATTGGCAGTGGTGGTTTAGTATTCTTTATATTGTATATTATGTAAACTTTGAATTTGGGGAAGAACACTTACATTATTCTCATTGTACTGGATTTAAAAGGTTCAACCAAGAGCATAGTTAATCTGTGAAAATTTCCAGAGCAAAATACCTAAAAAGAACATTTCTATGAAACATGCAAATAGCTCTTTTAATAATCTGATTAAACTAACTTTATGAAAATTTGATTTGATGTTTTTCTTATTAATTTTCGAGTCTAACAGGTAGAGGATCGTAGTTGAATAGTGAATGCTGCATAGTCCCCTGAGGGACTGGGCTAAGGAACCCTGAACAAGCACAGAATGTTATCTCTTCCTATGAGCAGCATATTAATATTAATATCTTAATTTGCTGTACCAATTGTGAATAAATATTGTGTATCAGTAGTATTCATTCTTCATACACGTCATCTTCGTCGCTATCACGTGTCATATCTGCGTTCCTCTTGTTCTCCTTCCGTCTCTCATTTATCATATCCAACAAATCAACCTTCTGCATAGTAACTCTTACTAAATCTTTCAAGATTTTTTTTACATCTTCATCGTGGGAGATTAGACTTTTTATATTATCTCTAGTGAAACCAACGTTTCTTCTGGATTGTATAGGCTGAACTTTTTGGTCTGGCTTTGCTTTTTTGTTGGACTTCTTGTTTGGATCAGGACGAATTTGAGGTTGGGGCTGCCTCGGAGTTGCTGGGGCGAAGGAGGGGAAGGATTGTAGATCTTGGTACGGTTCAAAGTTTTGGTAGGGATCCATCTGTCTATCCATGAATGGCTGCATACCGCAATCACAGCACATTGAACAGCACATCCTGGGGCACATACACTGGTTCGACACGGGGTTTTTTAAAGGTATAGGCCTATGTTTGACGGTCGCCTCATGATGTGGTGGAGTTGTGGGCGCTACCGTTGTCTCCGCGGCAGAGCCGTGGCGGCAATCTTTCAAGTATAAAAACTTCTCTATACTTTCGTCAGATGTTGAAATGTATTTTTTTGCCGATAAAAAAGATATTTGTAAAACTATCATTACCTGAAATACAATTTATTTATTTATTGGGCTCACAAAACAGGCAAACAGGTTTTTTTATGTACAATATTTTAGCTCAGATCCTTTCTATAGTTACAATTTTAATATAGATATTTAAATATAGCTTAAAAATAATTAAAGTTTTTAATTTACCGTCTCCATTAGTATCATTATTTCTCTGTACAGCACATTAACACACTACACACTAGGTACACACTAGTTTCCACTTCGTTATCAGAACGTTTTGGTCTGAGCAAATCTTGAATTCAATATTTTGTAAACATTACTTACATAAGTAGGTACATAGACTTGAACGTTGGCTCGAATGCATCATCATTATGAAATTAGCAGTTGAAAAAAAATACACATTATTTAAATTCACTAAAACGCAATTCAATTAGGTAGGTACCTATTCATCAGAATTTTTTTGTGATTAACAGGCTAGGCGTTTGACCATAGCTCATAATGTCAAGTGACGAAAATTGTAAACACAAAGCCGAAAAGGGAAGTGACGAAAATTGAGGCCGTCGGATCACACCGTTATTTGGCGACAGATTTTTTACTTAAGGGTGATAGCTACTAGATAATACTCTACAATCATGAGTTCCTCCGGTTTCCTCACAATGTTTTCCTTCACCGATAGCTCAAGCACATTGCTGGAATTGCCACGCCATGCGATGTTTGCTCCGATCGCGCCTTCCACTGCAGCATCGCTGCAAAGTCATCTCTCTCTCAGCTCAGCTCTCTATAGCCTTTACCTATTGATGCATAGTTATTTTTTTTGTTATTTACATCAGCGAATATATTATATGTCGTACCTACAGACAAACAAACATTTCCAAATACAGTCATTTTTATATACCTACCTACTTAATTTATTTTTATTATTATTATTAATTTATTCACATACATTTTAGGCTTTTTGCAAAAAATATTATTAGATATTGTTATTATTATTTTATACTCTTTTTTTCTTAATCTCGGAATAAGTCCGGTCATTTGATATTATTATTATACTGTGTATATTTGAGCACAGACATGACACCCTTGGGTATAGGTAGGATACGAGTAAACTATTCTACTAAAAAACTTATAATTTTTAGCTAAAAAAATTTTAGGAGATATCTTTTGTTATTTTTGTATACCTAATACGTTATTAAAATTATATCAGAAGTTCAGGATTGATTAAAAGAACGTGTGAAAAACATGTACTTAATCATTTAACTAACTAATAAATTTAATTTTATCCGTATAGGTATGGTATATAATAAATCGGATAGTAATAATACAATGGTAAAGCATAAAACATGGCGGTTAGAACTTTAGTGCCAGTGCTCTTGTCGTTGCATGCTGTAGGATCATCTTTTGTTTCGTTTTTGGTGTCTTCAGCCTCGACTACGGATTTGAGAGTTATTAAAATCAACAATAGTGTTATTGCAGATTTTATGATCATTTCTGAAATGTTATAGGTAGGTGCACTTAATGTTTATATAATAAATGATAAATATTTAAGAATATCAAAAAAATAGAATTCCTTGGGTAGGTCTAGGTACCTACTAAGCTTGTAAAAGATAGGTAGATATTATAGGCACTTTTTGACACTCGTTTTTTATTTATTATATTATAAAAAATCACTTGATATTGTTTGATGCTTAAATTTATTTTTACGTACCCTTCACACCAATGCAATTTTTTTTTATTATAAAAAATTAAAAATAATTAAACTTATCAATTAAGTAAGTTATGATTTCCGAAACGATTTTTGGCTGTGACTCAAAGATGTTTTTTAGGTTTGGAAAAAATACCTATTACCATTTTTAATTAATCGGATATTTTCATTGCATATTCAATTAAGTACATAATTAAAAAACATGTTGAATGTAATGTTTTTATTTTCTTCCATAACGCCTCTCGCACACAGAATATAATAAGCAAACCGGTCGCAATATGTTTTACTCACATTCAACGAGATACCAAAACACCATTGTAAATACGAGATCCCAGTTTCAGAAATATCTTGTCTTCATCCACCAAATAAAACCAACCAGAAAAATTTGGTCTATAAAATAATAACAACAAAATTGTGGTCAAGTAATTTTACAAACCTTCCTGTTTTTAAGTAGGTACCAACCTACGTTTTTAACCGACTTCCCAAAAAGGAGGAGGTTCTCATTCGACGCGTATGGTTTTTTTTTATGTTTGTTATCTCTTAACTTTCGACTGGGTGAACTGATTTTGATGATTCTTTTTTTATTCGAAAGCTGGTGCTTCCCGTTGGATCCCATTGTCATGAAATTAGGATCTGATGATGGGATCTTGAAGAAATCGAGGGAACTCTTCAAAAAATATAGGTACACATATAGCGATTTGGGTATTTTTTATAGTAAATCGTTTATTTGCTTTTGGAAAGCTAAATTTGAAGAAAAGGAACTGATGATGAAAACCACAGATGGTCATCGGAACTAATAATAGGTAATAATAGGTATTTCACAGGTTCTGATCCATCAGGCATTTTTGTGTCTGAATTTAGTTTTCTTTTCGCAACTATGTTTACGATCATTATGCAAGATTGCCTCAAGGCAAGGCATATTTATCAAAATTAAGCAAAATTTAAATTCCATCACAGAGGTTGGTTTGTTACGTATCGTAGGTAGGTATATCTGTGTCAAAAACTTTAGAAACGCCACGTTGACAACATTTAATGCGTATATACCTAGGTAGGTATTGATAGATCTGAGAGCCTCTCAGTAAAAATTGCCAATCCCATTAAATGTGAAGGCAATAAATTAACGAGACATGTCAACATATTACTTAATTTCTTAGCATTTCGACCTTATTTTCAATTTAATGTGCTTACCTATTTAATTAGACTTCAGAGTAATGGAAAAATCTATTTTCAGCATATAGTTAGGTATATCCATTCTGTTAGGCCACGCGTGTCCCAATTTAAATGCGCTTATCTATTTCTTTGATGCATGATGTGCAGAGACGCCCCCTAAATTTCATTTGGTATTTATTTATTTATTACAAAGTATTTGTAATAAGATCACGCGTCGTATTATATATTTATTTATTTTAAATTTTTTCCAATAAAAACGATTCCACCGTAAATTATTTAAATACTCCAGTCGGTCGGGGGATCGGGAATATACGATTCGATCAAAGATGTATCTTCAGGTCCAATTAGAAATATAAATACCTATTGAGAAAAAAACTTCGACACTAGCTGTCCAAATTATCATTTATACATCCTGTTCGGTTTATGTTAGGTTTCATTTCAGCAATTAAATTAAATGGGCAATCATATATAAATAATCAACTGATAATTCATTGTTAAACATGAGAATTGATCCGTAGGGTATAGGGTAACAACCGCGTTCGCATTCAACGTAGATACAGTTACAACCATGTTTGCGTTTTCAATACTAATATAAATTAATTTTATTGTATTTAAGGGGCTCCGTAACCAACGCCACTTGCTTAAATTATCAAGATCTGTGCTAAGATATTAAACCTAAGTAAGTATACTTATAACTTATAACGGCATAAAGACGTTTTACAAACAGTATAAATTTTACAAGGTGGTATACTTGTCAATGTGGCGCCCTGTACTTATTTACTTCCACAATCCATCCAGTCGGTAACACCTGTGATAACAAATAAAGACACGATACTCTGTGGGATACGATGTGGGAGTAAACAGCTCCTACATACCAAAATGACATTTTTTTTTTATACCATAGGGGGCAAACGGGCAGGTGGCACACCTGATGGTGAGCGATTACCGCTGCCCATGGACATCTGCAACACCAGACTGCCACATCTGTGTTGCCGACCTGGAATAGGGATGGGAACTGGCTTTCAAATGAGGCATGTCGGAACATACTGTTAGGTGCTTGGCGACCGATTTTCAAACTTGAAGGTAGTAGCTAGCCAGTCGGGTACTGGAAAGTGCCCTCACACCATGCTATGCTTTCCTTACGACCCGATTGGCGCAGAGGTCACCATGCCTACCCGCTAATCAAGGGGTTCCGGGTTCGATTCCCGGTGGGGGTGGACTTTGTGTGATGAACACAGGGTTCCATTTTCCAGTCTGGGTGTGTTTATATATCTATAGTATAATATATAAGTCATTCTATGTAGTATATACCACGTTAGCTTGGTTTCCACGACACAAGCTAATAATAGCTTACTGTGGGATCAAGCAGATCTGTGTGTTGTGATGTGGATTATTATTATTATTATCATTTTTCGGTTGCAATCAAAAACATGAGGGTTTTACGAATGCAATATGCACGTTTTGACACCTACAATATCTAGCAATCAACCAAAATAAACATACTTCAAAAGTTGAAGCTGCCTAAACATGATTAAATAATCACAAAATCACTATTTTTCTGATGGAAACTGAAATATGAGAGAAACAAAAGTTAATAATTGCCCTGTAGATGAAGCCCCTTAATGTTATCAAGCGACAACACACTTCCCCTACGGCTACGACCATTGTGACTATTTCTGATCGGTACATTTACTTACTTATTCGATTTCTTTATTTTTTTTTAACTATCATATAACTGTAACTATTTATTAATCAATAATATTAATTGGTAAACCATTAAGAAGGTAGGTATATACCTATAAATTCAAATATTACCTATAAGGCGTGATACAACTTTTAATACAGCGGAAGAGATATTAAAACTATAATTTGATCCTTGCATAGGTATCTCAACAATAAAGATCAAAGAAGAAGAAGAAGAGAAAAAATTCGGCGTTCAGTGTATGAATGAATACCTACCTACTTACCATCAAACATAAAATTGAGCAACCATTTATTTTTAAATTAAATAAGTACCTACGTACTTATTTATTTCTAATACCTACTACTACGGCACAAAGTGCCATAGCTAAGTAGCAAAATTAAACTTTACGGAGTTCCTATTGTATGAACTCCCAACTTTTGGACGGAACAAATACTTAAAAACAAAGGGAAAGCAGAAACAAGTACAAGTTAGGATTACAATTCACAAGTATAGTGAGCTCAATGTAAAATCAAACATTTCTGGCCATGAAATAAATAAGTGGGTAGCCTACCTATAAATTTCTCCTGCAACGTACCATAATATTCTTTAATTTAACAAAATGGCGTTAATATTTTCTTTTAATAGTGTTTTTAAAGTCGATCTCACAAGATACTTACCTTTGTTATCGGTCAGTCTGTTGTCCAAGACTGCGTTTAATAGAAAAATTATAACCTTCTCAGCCTACAGCCTCAACCTTTTATATCTACACATATCAAAAGAGAATCCATAGATTCTTCATTCTAGTAGGCAGCATGTCCATTAGCATCAGAAGTAGGATTTTTATGGTTTTACCATATTTCTATGTTGTTGGTAATTGGTACATGTATAGTTCACAACTACTTCTTTTACAACTTTTTTGGAAACCATTTATTACTGACGCCATACCAAACTTTCAACTTATGCCATGATTACGAAGATTGTTAGGATAGGAAGACTTTTAGGATAATTTTTTTAGTGTAAGATACAGATTTTTTATTTAAGAAATTTTAGTGCCAAAAATATTTAAGAAATGTCGTAACGGGTCGATTGGAATCTTATTGGAATTGTTTTGAAATTAGAAGAAGAAAGAAAGAAAGAAAGATTTATTTAAGCAAGATGAGATACACAACACAATTTAACACATAGGTACAGAACAACGCAAATGAAAATAATTAAATAATAACAAAATAAAGAATAATGAAATAAAACTAAACAAATTCAGCCACATCCTCATTTCAATCAAAACTGAAAAATACCTGGCATTAAGCTTAGGCACTTACCTATACTTTTTTTAATTTAGTTTGAAAAATGAATGCGTTAATTGATGAAAATCCATTTTTATTTCCGACTATGAATTTATTAAACCTCTTGAAATATTATCTTGTTTCGAATTCTTTAGATGCGTTGCAAAGGTTCGTAAATATCTCTTTGCGATTTCATTATTTGTTGCTCTTTGAAAAAGCGTAGGCGTTCCAAAACTCCCCAATAATACGGCAAGTAATACTTTTTATCCTGGTATTTTTTGTGTTGCTTCTCCTTCATCTTAGCACAGTAATGGTACCACCACGGTAACACCATGAACATATCAGACGAGCGAAGCTCCATTTTCGAACAAAACTCATCGCTGGGAATTTTAAAGTTGTTCAACTCTTTAGGTCTAATATCGCTGGGTAACAATCCGACCTCTTGACTGTCCAGGTCTAGCTCGTCTCCAGGCCCTTCATTTTGTCTTGGTCTCAGTATTAGGGAATGGACGGTGACCAGACTGAAGAAGCATGTTAGTGAAAAGATAGACGTGTATACCTGATGACAAGAAATTTAAAATACCTAACTTATTACGTCTGAGATACCTAAGTAATATTATTGTTACAAAATCCTAACCGTTTTCAAAATAAACCTTATTCACTGACTTATCACAAAATCACGAAACCTATACTTAAAGTTAAAATTTGGCAGCTAGGTTAACTTGTGAAGAGTATACCTAGACGTCGGCTAGGAAAGGATTTTAAAGGTCCATTTATGTCAACAGACATGGAGAGTGCCAGACACGTATCGTCGCAGACAAAATAATATTCTCCAATACAATGCGTATTAACGTATTCATAATTGGACTATTGGAAAATGGCGCTATAATTTTAAAACTTTAATTTACTCAAAATTTCTCCAGTGTGGGTTAACACACTATTGCTTATCTATGTCCATTTACTGTCTGAAAATATCAAAATAACCTATAAGTATAATAGGTTTAGTAATTATTCTCACCTGAACTCTACCCATAACATACCTACAACGGAATAAAAACATGGAACTAACAAAATCGTACGTTTATACGAAAGTAAAATTATAATTATTAAAACATCATGACGTGGATAACGATATTTTAATTACTTCTCACTATTATTAAGAAACTTAACACTATTTTAATTACATTTTAGAATACAGCGAAATTTTATAACGGGCCATATTCCAGACGCGCGTTGTTATTTGTTGAAGAAAAATTAATTAGATGATAAAGTAATTTATACAAATTACTAAATCGTTAGTACAGTTCCTCTAAATCCTTCTTAACTTGGTTTCCCTCTTAATCAATCTCTATGAACGTGACCATAAAGCATAATCATCTGTATATAAAAGTGCATACCTAACAAATCATACAAAAATGTAAAAAATAAAAAAATAGCTAGATAACTGGACCTACTCAGTGACCGAATTTATCCCAACTTATCGCATAATAAGTACATATAAAGAATAAAGATTTTTAAATAGATTGGTCCTAAATCGCCCTCTACGGATTCTTTTGTTTTGTAAAATTAAATATAGCTGTGCCCCGCGGTTTCACCCGCGTGAGTTTCAGAATTTCCGCAAAAACTCCAAAGTAGTCTAATTTACATCTTATAACATCAGCTAATTGGCAGTGAAAGTTCCGTCAAAACTAAGCGTTAGACTGATCCAGCCGTTTCGGAGATTGACCCAGTAAAATATCTTTGGATTCACCCGCGTGAGTTTTGGAATTCCCGTAGGAACTCCAAACTTCTTTCATAAGAAACTCCCCTAACAATAACAAACACAACAACAAAATGAATTCGCGAAATTGGTCCAGTACCTACTCCAGCCGTTTACGCGTGACCAAGGGAAATAGGGATTCATTTTTATAGAATTTATATAAATATATATTTAGTTTTAGTCTTTAAAAGAAGCTCTAAAAGCAAAAGAAATACCGACAAACCAAAAGTTTAAAGTAGTCAACATGTGCATAGTTCCTGTTATGATTTATGGATGCGAAACATGGACACTTACAAAAAAGGACTATCAAAGAATTAAAGTATCTATTGCAAAATAATATAGAGAGAAGTGTGCTCAATATAAACTATCAAAGATAGAATTAATCTTAATATGATAAAAGCCAAAGCTAAAACGAAAGCAATTGACAAAATACATAGTAAAAGAACGGAAATGGCTGTGGACAGGTCATATGATGCGACAACACATTAATAAATGGACAAGGGATGTTGTGGAGTGGTGCCCCAAAAGAAGGCAAAAGAAAAAGAGGAAGACCAAATATCAGATGGGCAGATGATTTGAGACACACTTGCTTGATGACCCCTTGGATGCGAACGGCAAAGGATAGAAAAGCGTGGAAGGCTTTGGAGGAGGCCTATGTCGCAAGACAAGTTGAAGTTGTCGATGAAAATGTATAATAAGTTTAACAAGTATTCACTTATTTCACTTCAATAACAAAGGCTATTTTTATTTTATTTTATATTTATATAAATAAATATATAAACTCTCTGTTTTGTCTATTACAAAATACATCAATACTCTGATCTTAAAAATGTAATAATGGTTACAGTATTAATGTAACGAGAATCTAAGGACTGACCTTTTAGATAAAAAGCAATCACATGACTTTGAATTAATAAGTAAACCTTGAAAAAACAAAGCTAAATAATCGAAAATGTTAAATTGCAGTGTGCACTGTGCAATTGTGCATATGACGTAACTTCCGTTCTTATCAAATTTGGCAAATAAAACTACCATTTACTTAATTTTTTAAATTGATAAGAAATAAGTAGGTGCAACAACAAACGTAAAACTTATATTGTTTTAGGATTTTTTAAGATTTCCTTTTATTCTGGTTTTATAAGTTAAAAAATTTCTATAGGTTTTCTTGAAATACGGATGCATGGTTTTCATTGATGTTGTTATTGTTGGTGTTGGGGAAAGCAGTATTCTACAAAAAAAATACCACCACGGCAAAGGAAGCCATGGGTTTAGAGCCTTAGATAAATTGTGTTTGCACTCTTTCTTCGTTGGTATCACGAGACACAAATGTTTTTGTGTCTCTCGACATTCGGTCACAGGATTCACGTAGGTTGGTGCAAATGGACCTATGACAGGACCCCACTCCCTGTAATATGCAGTGCATATTTTTACATGGGATACAATTAGAAATGCTTTTAGAATCTGAAAAGTGTAAATTAACTGTAAATCCAAATAATATTAAAAATCCGTTGTAATTATACCTAATTTTGTCTAATGTTTTTTTAGCTTTTTGCTGAAATCTAAGAGTTTCCTAGATGATACGATTTGGTCTTGAGCAGACAACAGACATGGTCTACTCCATGTCAAATTCAGTCTGTGGAGTAAGTACACCTATAGTTTGCCGACAATTACTAAATATTGTTCAGTGGCTGGCAGTCAGTGATGGTCTGCACTTTGCTCGCCCGATTTGGTCAGCACCATTCGCACCTATTCTATTAAAACATGAATACCTCTTCGAATAACTTTTTTTTTTAGTTTCGTCTATCTGTATGACTATAACTTTTGTGGCGAATCGTTGTCGATAGAGCAGTCGTAATATATTTTTAAGACTTCCGCAAATAATTATGTACAGTCAACAGCAAAAGTAGATGATCAAAATCAGAAATTCAATACTAATGAACGGAGTTCACGAGTTTTAATTTTTTTTTTCACTTCTTAGTTCTGATGCGAATTGAGTTTATAACTTTTGGAGTCAAAACTAATCACTAATATTTGGCAGCTGTACTAGTAGTAAATGTTTAGTATAATTTACAATCACATACTTTTGAACCACTTCGACGCCAAACAGGTCTGACGCGAACTCCGTTCATTAGTATTGAATTTCTAATTTTGATCATCTACTTTAGCTGTTGACTGTACCTACACACGCTTGACTAACCCTGCGGGTGTTGAAATGTTGCCTCTTCCAGACCAAATTGGGTCGTCTATCAAATATTTGTCAATACGTAGACCACTTAAATCCTCGTAAAATTACAAACATAGTTTGCTTACCGAATTGAAAAAGATGCAGTCCATTTGATTTTAACTTTTTATTTTATATTTTATCAAGTTTTGCAAAATTATATAATTTTATAAATATGTATATCTAAGTACATAATATATGAATAGGTAAGTATCTATAAAAGTATTTATATTATAACAAAGCCTAGATTCTATCGTATATACCATGCACTATATTTATTAACTTCAGTAATATGTACTTAACTGTTTTTTTTTCAATAAGTTTTTATTGGGTTTTTCTACATAAAAGTTAAAATTTATTATTCTTAGATATTGGCTTCGACTACTCAGCGGCTAGTGTTTATTTTTGTGCCTTTCATGGCGAGTAAAAGTTGTACTATAGGTAGGTATAAAAAGAAAAACGAATATTAAGTAGGTACCTACCTACTGAGAAAAACTTTTCTATGTTAACTTCGAGTAGGTACCTACTTATATGGAGCAGAAAATTGCTCACGCCCTTTTAAATTCAGACAATATAAAAAGGCTGCAGAGCGGGAGATATCTTTGCCTGCAAAATAAAAAAACGCGTACCTATCATTGTTCACAGAACGCGCATGCGAGCTCGTGTTTTCGCGCGCTTTTACGGCGCCATTTTTTAAATATTTTTTAAAACCGCTTCATCTTTACACCGCTTTTCAACTTCATTTAGAGATTTGATTTAAATTTTTTTTTTCGTGTAGCGATATTTTTTAACCAAAAAAAATATAATATATGTTGTGTTAAGTGAATTAATTATAGTAAATGGATATGGAGTGTCGCACATGCTTTCCGTCGGCTTACAAAACCGATGGGTATAAAATTAGAACTAAATGGTGTTTTATGAGCAAAAGAAAGAAAATAAATTGTGTAGAAACAATGTATGCGGGCTTTTTATTGAGTTTAGTGCCATTGAGTTTGTGTGAAACAGGTGAGAGAACATAATATTAAATTGTGTTTAAAATATTTACCTACATTCTAACGAGCAAAGTTGCGAGCACTAGCTAGTTAAAATTTGTTTATTATTTAAATAGATGAGATTTCTTTTTTTTGTTTTCGAAAAATTCAAAATTGTCAATCTCTGTGCCCCCTGATTCACTATGACCTCAAGACTACGCCACAAAAACTGTTTTTCCCGTGACAAAAGAAGTTTGGCACCCGTCAACAAAAACCTAAACAATCATTTGTCTATTTAGAAGCAAGAAGTTTGAGTTACAGACGTAGGTACATTGTGGGCAAGGACCTACCTACTGTTCACTTTTCATGGTGTACAGTCGTAGGTCAAATTGTTTTATTGTTTTTTTTTTTTACTAAAATCTATCGTTAAAATAAAATATTCTATTTTTGGTTTCCGGTCAACGACCGTTACCTGCCTACTGTGTTTTAGCCAGTCGAGTCAAACACGTGAATTGAATTAAAATGTATATCTTATTTCGTCTTATTTACGTCTGTATTGAATCAAATAGGTAATTATAACTAAATTAACTAATTATAATTGAGTCTATTGTTAGTAGATTACGTAACAGCAAGTAAAAAATATATTTTATGTAAGAGAGAAGTAAAAAAATAACTGCACTGAAAAACTTATTTCTGTTATCTACTTATATTTACCTACATCTAAAATGTTGTTTTTTAACGTGCCTATTTGTCAGACAATAATCGAAGGAAAGCGAAAGGTATAGGTAACGTAAAGTGTATCATTGTACAATAACTATTTACCTACATTACTTGTATCATGTTCAGTTCAAAATAACACTAAAAATAACTCGAAAGTGATCCATATTAAAAGGGACAGTTTGCTATTTCAAAGAAAAATACTTTTATGGTCACCATAGCAAGATGCATCGTCAATGTATGTACCTACTACAAAGACATTCTACTAACTAAAGTACGTGCCTACCTACCTTGAAACGGGTCGTGAGGAAAACACGGTTCATAAATTTATAATTTAGTGTAATCAGTACAGAATCTAAGAGTAAGTTTAAATATATACAAAACAATCACTGGCCTTCGCGATCCGTGGTAGACGTAGAGTCCGAAGCTGCAGTGGCGTCGGCCAGGATGCAAAGATCAGGAAGAAGAAGGAACAGGAACAGCAGAAGATCCAAAGTTTTCAAGTAAAGATTGTAGATAGGTTGAAGAAAGTAGTTTTGATATTCAAAGAAGGAAGCTAGAATCATTCGTCACCATGAAATTCCTGCCGACAGCCATCCAGGTCTCACGCCACATCACAAAAGACCAGTGAGTGATATAAAAACATTACATGAGACCTGGATCAAGGCTTACAAATATTAAAATATAATGTACAAATAAAACTATTAAATACCTGTTTAGTGAACAGCTTCCTTTTGTAATTTAAGTTGTAGATTTTTGATTATATTATAGCTTGCAGATATTTAAAATTATAATATATTCATTTAATTTATTTAAAAGACAAATCACAGCGTAATTGCTTTACGCAGCGTGAAAAAATTCGAAAGAAAAACAAAACAATAACGCCGACTCTAAGGAAAAATAAATTTTGAATTTAGATGAAAAAAAACGTACTACCTCCATGGGCGTTAGCACCACGTTACAACCTCACAAAACTTTGACGTCATAATAATTCTACGCTACAATAATTGATATCATATCAATTTGCTATTTCAAAGAAAAATACTTTTATGGTCACCATAGCCAGATGCATTGTCAATGTATGTACCTACTACAAAGACATTCTACTAAAGTACGTGCCTACCTACCTTACAAAACTTTAATGTCATAATAATTCTACGCTACAATAATTGATATGATATCAATTAAGTCCCATATATAAATATTTCCGCAAGAACTTTTCCATGGAAATCTAGAAACCACATCTCTTATATTACGAGAATTAGATATTCAGTACATAATTATATACCTATAAGGAAACTGTAGCTAGATATAGAGGAAAATAACACGCAGGGAGTTCATAATATCACTAACAAAGAAAAATATAACGATTTTTTAAATTTTTGTCTCTCTGTCCGACAGTCTGTCAGTAGATATCTCTGCAAACACTACTGACAAGACATGACCCGAATTTGGAGTTTCCTCTGCTTTTTAAAATATACATATCTTTTTTTTAACTTTTGTTTTTAATGTAACTTAATATGTTTTTGTGGCGCAATAGAGCACATTCACTTTGCATAAAATCGCATTCGATTCAAAGAAAGAGATAATATACCATTTGGAACCTAAATGTCAAACTTGAGTATGACATGGGTAGTCAACCCTCCCAAAGGGTCTGGACTTAGGAAATTGGATAGGTACTCAGAAGAATAAGTTATTCTTCTGAGGATAGGTATGTACTATATTTTTTTTAAGTAAAGAAAACTAAATCCACCATAGTTACTTATGAATTTTAAATTTCTTCGTCTTAATTATTATGTACTCACTGCACGAAATGTGCCAGTCATACAACAAACCTTTAGTTTTTCACGAGAGCTTTAAACGGATATATTAATAGGTACTTAAGGACCGAACGCATAATGACACGTAACTTAAGTTACGTGCTATTCCTACGACACTTGGGCGTCGTAAAATAAAACCGATGGTATCGCTGACATTGACCTGGATGCTACTATTAAAAGAATTAAACGGTGCCAATCATAACTGTATTTTAATAATGCCAGACACAGATCACCGCGGTCTTCGCAATAACAAAGAATAGGTACAGAATATTATTACTACGTAAAGAAGCGACACTCCGCCTCCCACCAATTTCATACCTCCTCATGCCCCGCGAAAGTTTGGTGGTGGTTTCAGTGAAAAATTGTCACATGTAGAATCGACATGTAACAATGATTCACTAAAAGCTGACAGTTACCTAACGATACGCACACAAGCACAACACGTGTACCTACGCACAAGTTGACCGTCTTTACTTGTGGGAAATTTGAATCAGTTGATTTGTATGGGGTGTCACCGGGCTGGCAGTTTTTTTCCATTTTTTTTATCAAGAGCGAGAACATGTTTTATATTGAAATGAATTTTTATATAAATATAAATAATACTAAATAATATATTTATTTTTATTTTCATCATGTCTCAAATTAAGCAAATTTATTTTTTGTTGTCAATATAAAATATCAGATATTACTGATACTAATCAGATATTACTAAAAATACAATATAATATTCAATTTATATATTTGAGGCGGTACCGGAGGCATTGAAGTCTCGGGAAAATACCCTTCGGTCTGTCCGGGGTCGCCTCGAGGGACTGTCCGCGCACGTCGCGCTGGTTTTGCTGCGTGTGTGCTTTGCCTTGCCCTCCGTTACGTACTTGCTCCGAACTGCGCCTACCTGGCTGTGCCCTGAAGAGGTTTCCTCCTTCGACAGAACATTGAAGTCCACAGTCGAGGCTATAATCAATGTGCGTCTCGAGGAGGCGCAGTGGAGCTTGGCAGCCCAGCCCATCCGCTATGGGGGCCTCGGAGTGCGGCGCGTTGGCGACGTTAGTTTGCCGGCTTTCTTGGCATCGGCGCATGGGGTTGCGGACCTCGTCGCTATCATCCTTCGTTACAGCGGTGATGGGGTTAGCATACCTTTTGTGGCCCGTGCTCTGGAGGCGTGGTCGGATCTCAGTGAGGGGGCGGCTGTCCCAGCTTCTCCTCATGTACAGCGGGCCTGGGACGATGTGGTGGCGAAGTTGTCCCATGGAAGAATTCTGGAGGAAGCAACAGGGGCAGACTTGGCAAGACTGAAGGCAGTGGCACAGCCTGAGTCGGGGGCATGGTTGCATGCACTCCCGTCTCCTCACCTAGGCACCATGCTGGACGACAGCTCCCTGCGTGTGGCGGTGGCTCTTCGCCTGGGCTGCAAGGTGTGCGAACCTCACAGATGCACCTGTGGCTCTATGGTGGAGGCCGATGGCCATCACGCGCTGAGCTGTCGCCGGAGTGCAGGGAGGTTCTCGCGTCACCATGCCCTGAACGATATAATTCGCAGGGCCTTCGTGTCAGCTAATGTCCCCTGTTTGCTTGAGCCGCCGGGCCTAAGTAGATCAGACGGGAAGAGACCAGATGGGGTGACTCTGGTGCCATGGCGGAACGGCAAGTGCCTGATCTGGGACGCTACCTGCGTCAGCACAGTAGCCGCCAGCCACCTGGGTCGCTCTACCCTCTTCCCGGCAGCTGCCGCAGAAGATGCTGCCAGCAGAAAGCGGCTTAAATACGCGGAATTGGAGCCGGAATATAAATTCGTTCCAATCGCGGTAGAGACACTCGGCAGCTGGGGCGCGGACGCCAAGACATTGGTGCGCGAGTTAGGGAACCGTATCAGAGACCAATGCGGTGACTCCCGTTCCGGCTCGTTCCTGGTGCAGAGGTTGGCCATGGCTATTCAGCGCGGGAATGCGGCCAGCCTCATGGGCACCTTTGCACCGGGAACGGTCAGGGGCGGGTTATTTGATATACATCAAATAGGATAGGATTGACAGTTAGTGATATAATACTAATATAATATTAGTAATAACTCAATTTTTATGTATAATAAATTTGAAAGAAAATTTATAGACAGAAAAATAAGTTTTATTTCGCTTTTTCCTTGATGCAGGGATCGGACAGTACTGTTTAATTTGTAGCTTACTGCAATGGATCGAGTTGAACGACGCTAAGTGGTTTGTGTCTGGTCCGCCCGAATAGAAGAAACTACTTTATCCATCATTATAGATTAAAGAATTACATTCACTTACATAATATATGCTGTAATAATGTATTTTCATGAAATGCAACAATTATCATATCAGCTGCTATAGATATATCCACTGCTGGATAAAAGCCTTCACGACTACTGGTCCGTCTCTACACTCATGCAGCTGGTTCTAATCGTCAGGGTAAAAAGTTGAAAACCGATAGGAATGGCCGTTTTTGGCCCTTTTTTGTATCAGGTTTAAATGCTGCAGAATCATTATTAAGAGTAACCAATTACTCTATTCAACATATTCTACAGCTAGATGTGCCCTGCGGTTTCACCCAGGCCGCGTAGGCTCTTCTTTACATAAGTAGTATAAAATGAAGTCGCTTCCGCTGTCTGTTCGCGATAAACTCAAAAACTACTGAACTGATTTTCATGCGGTTTTTACCACTAGATTCATGAAGAAATCACCACGGGTGGAACCGCCGGTGACGGCTAGTTTATTAATATATCAACATTTTTCCCGACATCTGATTCATTTCATTATTAAATTCATTTATTAAATTTTATTTAATTTTTATTTATATAGGTATATATTAAATGTTATTATATTATCTGTGTCCATGCTAAGCTTAATCTACAAAAACCGCGTGATCCGTTCAGTAGTTCTGGAGATTAGCGTAGACAGACCCGCGGATTCTATACTCTTTTATTCTAGAAATAGATAACTTTCTTTTTAATTGTAATATTGTGTAGCGAGTGGCACTAGTTTTACTCCTTTATGCCTCTAAAGCGTTGCAATTATTCTTTGCGCTATCCTCAGTTTTCCCACGGTACTCTTAACAACAGGGCCCTTATTCACTATGACCAACAAAATTCCATGCCCATAACGCGCGTCCCAAAAACACAATCCCAAACGCTCCAGATTCAAAATTATAAGAAATTTATATTCTTTATGACAAAAGAAACGTTGTAAATTTATTTATTAAAAGTGAAACTTCTTTGAACACGACGGAAAAACAATTTAGGTGGCGCCTTATCTAAAACGCGACGCGTTATGGTCATAGTGAATAAGGGCCCTGTTCTACAAATTACAGAACAAAGAACTCAAACCCACGACCTCCGATGTCCAACGATCTAAAATAACTACCATTATCATGGTTATTCCTTGTTGCTCAAATTAATAAGATACTCGGCATTCCTCAAATAAGCTCATATTTGCATATTGCTTGCAAACAGTAAGTATTTATGCAAACCGCCTCCATATAGCATGATAGAGTTAACATAATAAGGAACTAATGGAATGAAATAATGGCATTCGAAGTCATGTATAGAATAAAAAATAACCCGCTTGGGTTATTTTTTATTAACCGTCTTGGCTTCTTACTTCGGAATACAAAACCCAAATGAGAAAAACAGGAACTAATTTTATCTGTCTACTAGCTGTGCCCCGCGGTTTCACCCGCGTGAGTTTCGGAATCCCCTGCTTGCAGTGAAAGACCCGTCAAAATCGGCCCAACTGTTTCGGAGATTCGGAATCCCTGCAGAGACTCCCAACTTAATTTAGTCTTTTTCTCTTTACAATAACAAACACAACAAAAAAAAGAATTAGCGAAATTGGTCCAGCCGTTCTAGCGTGATGGCGTGACCAAGGAAAATAAGGATTCATATTTATATACTTACATACATATAGGTATATATATATAGGTATAGATAGTGCGCTCGTTTTCTGAAATCGAACACAATTAATATTATCAACAGTATAGATAATAGTTAAGAGCTATTCCACACTGTCTGTCTGAACTCTGAACCAAATCGGAAATTTCCTTGCGGAAATTATAACTAAAGCCACAAAAGCTAATCAGAAGCCGATCGCACTATTTTTGAACGATGTTATTAAAAACACCGTGAAATTGTCTCTATTAGTGCCTTGCACCCGTTCAATTTAGTTAACATTATCTTCAAAATGAGAGTTAAATTGTCATTTTAACTAAAATCCATACTAATATCAAGGACCAATTAAACTTGATCCATGCTAATATTATAAATGCGAAAATAATTTTGCTTGTCTGTTTGTTACGCTCAACCAATCACCACAAAATTTTGCATACACGTTGTCAGGGGTACAGAGAAGGACATAGGTTACTTTTTATCCCGGAATTCCCTCGGGAATTCTGGATTACAATATAGCCTCCCAGCTTTCTAGTGGAGAAAGAACTTTTGAAATCGGTCAAGTAGTTTTTGAATTCAATCGTAACAAACAAACAAAAAATCAAATCTTTCCTCTTAAAAATATTAGAAAAATTCAAAATTCAAAAGCTATTTATTACTTAGGATTGGTTACAATCACTTGTAATCGTCAGCAGGTTCTCAGAACTATAAATTACCGTCAGTTCGGAATACGTCCTCTGCTGAGAAGAACTGACAAGAAACTCAGCAGCGCTGTCTTTTAATGATCATACTTATAAACTAGAAGAACAAAAAATAGTAATTGGATAGAGCAATTCATTTCCAAACGTCTGTATCATTTAAATAGTCTACTACACTATAATATGCTATTAACAAAGCATAAAGCTAAACAAAGCTAGTATAGATTAGTACGTAATACGTGTATACGTATAGGTATATTATTGGCATTGAATTCCCAAAATGTCGGCGATGATGATGAGGCAATCATAAAATAGCATCGTGATAACTGCATAATGCATAGGTACGTTTACTTATAAGAATCTTTTGCAATTATATTTAATAGTGTCCGAAGGTCAATTTTAGGTAGGTGAGTAACAAATTATTATTTAAATAAGTTAAACATTTTTGGTAAACAAACTTAATTTTTTAAACTGCTATTTAAGTAACTGATGTTTAATTCTTCTTTGAATTCCCTTGGGAACTCTTTGTTGTAGGTACCGCAGTTAAAAATACAATTCTAAGTGTTTGAATGATTTCATTAAAACCGGTTCAGTAAATTTCACGTGATACGCGTTCTAATAAATTAACAAAAAGTTATGAAAACAATAAAAATGACATGTAGTTTTCTTCATGTACTATATTATTTTATAGTTAAACTACAGAAACCAAATATTTTCCAGATATAAAATATTACATAATTATAATATCATTGAGGTAAGATATAATATAATTATATAAGTATAGAATCAAAGGATCAGTGCTACGGACAGATGATGTAATGATTACCTCTTAACTACCTCTAGCCTCTAGTCTAGAGCCTAGAATATAGATTGGCAACAGAACCTTTAACCTGTCTGTTATTTCTTCAAAGGAACAATGTTAGGTAGATACATATTTCTAGTGGGAATGTTCCGAGCAGTTCCGAGGTACTTTCATTCGCGGTCCGCCGGTCACGGGCCGCGGTGACCACAAAAAAAATTTCGCTCACAATAAAAGTAATAAAGGCTACTTGCTCATATTTATAATTCGGGCGTGCGCAGACTAGGGTTGCCACCTGTACCATATTATATAGTATCTTACTATATTTCACTCAATTGTACTATATATATATTATAGAAAAATAAAACAGTACAAAAAATACTATATTTTTATATAATTTCAGAACGAAACGCACATCTACGCGGCCTCAAAACGTCAATTGTCAAACTAGTAATAATTTGTAAATGAATACTGCCCGATACATATCTAAATTCTAATGATGATTAAAAAAAAAACATGTACTATTTTTTTCCTGCATTTTCCAAAAGTACTATATTTTTACATCTTTTTCCGGAAAAATAACATTTTTTTTTTACAAAAAAAATGGCAACCCTAGCGCAGACGCACTTTCACTTACTTACGAGGACGGCGATTTGATCGAGTTTCAACTAGTATTTAAAATTTTTCTTCCATATCTAATACACTTACCTTTTATTTACGTAGTAGAAAGAAAAAAAAACGAAAGAAAACAAGTTTTTTTTTATCCCTATCAAAAAATACAAAATATAATAGTATTAAAGTTGACAGCACCGTTCGTTTAGTGGTTAGCGAAGCTGACTATTAACGTCAGGTGTCGTGGGATCGACCATCACAAACATTTATATGTGATCAACATTTTTGTTTTTGTTGGTTTGTTTATAATATGGGTAGCATGCACATCTGTTATTACAAGACGTTTTTTTTTCCGCCATGGATCACCACGGGCCTTTTTCGGCCTTGACCTTAAATTTCGCTGGAATTTAATGAGCGTAAGGACAATTTTTATTTAATTCAGCGCCAAATAAATATTGCCACATCTTCGTCTATCAACAGCTCTGTGATTTACTTATCGTTTGTCCGTCAAAAAAATTTTTGGGTCACACCTCGAGCCTTCATCTGTCGAACTGGTCTTCTTAGGCAAGAACGGGTCATATTTACGAGTGTTGTTTGACTAATACTACAATAATAATTTAGCAATCATTTGGTACCTACTACAAGTTATGAATGATCCATGTTTTGTCATGTCGTAAGAGACGAGACATAGAGAGTAGACCGCCTAGACACAGTTATGAATTTGAAAACTTGCTCTACAATTCTTTTATGGTTGTTGGCTAAAAGTAAAACACGTGTGCAACTACCTGTATGTGTGCAACCATGACATATTGTTGTCGCATTCATAAAGGGCCTTCATTCCAATAAAGCATATATTATTAGCTTTCCTTTATCCGGGGCTGTGCATTTGCTTATTTCTTCTTAACTGCAAAACTGATTTCGTTGCAGTATTCACCTTCATTTACCTACAGTAGGTACATCTTCCAGAAAATATATACGTATTTTGTTCTCGCGAGTTCCCGAGGGAAATTCCCGTGGGAATCCCCGAGGGAAAAACCGCGGAAACACCTATCATTACAATTTACAATATAATCATTGGTAGTTACAATTACAGGTAAAATTGCAATTAGCAATAGGCTATTTGACAAATTTTTCTTTAGTCCGTCTTGTAGATTAGTAAAAAATATTGGACACGTATTTTTTTATTTTTTTACGAAATCAAAAAATAACAGCGATACATTGAGTTGAAATTTCGCGTAACGTCACTAACTAGTGCAGTTTGTATGGCGGCTTGTAGCGGTAAGTGACGTCACGAGCCCCCACCCTAAACTTTAATGCGCTTTATCTCTGTGTATTTTCATTTATTTGAAAAATAAAAAAAACACGTGTCTAATGATTTTTAATTTTCTAAAAGACGGACTAATTAAAATTTTGATTTTTAAAAGTTGTCAACATCCCTATTGTGTGACTTCATTTTTATAGGCTAGAAGTTTCCCTACAGCTAGGTACCTAAACTTTTATGTCAAGTGACAATGACGTAGTCGAAAATTGTAAACACACCTAACTTGGAATGAGATCTTCTAAACGGACTGACCGATGTAGGTCATACGCACACATTATCACTATACTTGTTTTGTAGAGACGATAGTTTATAGGTACCTATGACAGCCTGGTGACACTCCATACAAATTACCTGATTCAAATACTTTCCCACAAGTAAAGACAGCCGGCTTGTACGTACATATGTTGTGCGTGTGTGCGTATCGTAAGGTTGACAGCGAGCTGACAGTAAATGTCAGCTATCAGTGAATAATTGTCACATGTAGATTCTACATATTGTGTCAAACTTTCCGCGGTCTATATCAAGGTCATTTTCGTATACCTATGAAAGAGGCATGAAATTGTTGGGAGATGGAGAGTGTGGCTTCTTTATATAATCTCTATTCTTTGGCTGTGATAAGAGTTCCCTTACCCGAAATTTAGGCGACTGAAAAAGTTTTTACATCAATGTATACGTAGGTACCTATAGAGCACAACCTTTTTTCCCGATACTTTAGGCACCTATACCTACTCCACTGTAATTAAACATGAAAATGAAACGAAAAGAAGAATATTTTAATAATTAATGATACAATAACATACCATCGTTGCAATTAATAGCACAATTTTATAACTTTTAAGAAAAATACTCGAAACGTAAATAAATTCAAATGAAGACCGGGAGCCTTGTATCTATTAACGCTATACAATTTTCATCATGCGATCTGCATACTGCTCGATTGTGGCATAATAATGTTGATATTATGAAAAGACTTTATCGTTGAATTTTTTTTGGTACATTTAAGACTAGCGCACACCTAGCTGTATAATAGAGCTACTCATACGCACTTTTATTGGCCTTTTTTGTATTGAAAAATCATATATTCTGCATGATACTTACAGCATTTCTTCTAGATGTACGATTAGTGCAGGTTTGTGCATGTAAATCTGTTCGTGTGATAAATGAATCTCTAATCCCGGGCGGAGTAGCCATTAAATCCATTTAAAAAAAAACATCTTTCGTTAACGATAACTTTATTTTTTGTACTAAGACTTATTAAAATAAAAAATAGATGTTTAATGAAACTCATTTAAATTTAATTTGTCAAAGTTTGCGCACTGAATAAAAATATCCCTGTATAGGGTCAAGATCGATATACCTCTAAGCGTAAGCACCTCTTCTTCTAGATCAAATTACAAATAAATAGAACAAAAAAAAACTAGAAAAACTAAGATTACAATCGGCATCAAAAGTTAAATTAACATACTCGTAGAGTACCAGGTAGGTACAAGGGATATTTGTGAACTAACCCGCCCATTTCATAGTCGGCCGACCACATTACCTCCACGTTGAATAGTCAACAATCTCTTTTGTGTATTCATATAGTATTCAATTAGCTTGCACTATTGTCTCGATGTATGTAGCGCGTGAAAAGTGCCCGATTTTTCATTCAACGCTAAGTATATTATGCGTGGAGTTAGATAATATTGTAGTACACTCTATTTGTAATGTAAACAGTATTAAAATAAAGTTGGGCCACTTAATTTATATCTAAAAGTTCTAACGGGGTTTTCTCATACCGTAAATGTCACTGTTGCAGAAAAGTGTTTATCACAATAACCGGATAAGGTCCTAATGGAGAACCAGATATTTTTGTGGCGGTTATTTTATTATTGTAAATTTAAAATACGCCTGATATTTCGGAGTAGTCTAGTCCTGTGCTTCCCTTGCAAGGATTAAAAATAAATCTTTAATTGCAGATAGTTCCAACCAGCTCACTTTCGCCTCAATTTTCAACAACACGAATTACCCGCAAATTCAATACAGCGCCAGACCATACCACCTACAACAATACACCAGCCATAATGTTAATACGCACCATAACAAGCACAACGATCCCACGCGGGAGAACGACGTGGAATTTGAAGAGTACGATTATGGAGACGCTACCAACAATAAAGATCAACTTTTAGTTGGTTTTACACGAGATCCGTTCAGATATTCCGTACCACATGAAGATTACCGTAAAGGAGTCAGGTGACGTATTAAACTTAACCATTACACTTACTCGTATTAACGCAGGCATAACTATCCTATCCTACTAATGTTATAAACGCGAAAGTTTGTAAGAATGTATGGATGGATGAATGGATGTTTGTTACTCTTTCACGCAAAAACTAGTGGATGGATTTAAATGAAACTTTACAATAATATATCTTATACATCAGATTAACACACAGGGTACTTTTTATGCCGAAATTCCCGCGGGAACTCTGATATTAACGCGGGTGAAACCGCGGGGCACAACTAGTGTACGTATATAGACGTTAGCTAGGATTTAGCGCGGACAAAATATTTCATCTTCTTGCAGCTGTGTGCCCATTATACTCTGTTTTTTTTGGGAATGGTAACGCAAAGACAATATGACTTTTGTTTGAAATAAACAGTCTTTGCCTAAGTACAAGCAAAGTGAAAGAGCAGCCAAAAGCTAAGCAGAGCTGCTTAGCTTTTGGCTGCTCTTTGAATTAGCAACCTTTGGGGGAAACTATTAAATGCCCTTGTCCTTCCTTTCTAATATAGAGTTTTTCCAGACAAAATGCTTTCGAGTAGATACCAGTTACCAGTATATTCGGTACATAGGCATAGGCAGATATGGGAACACCATGACCTTATGAAATGAACGGGGCTAGACTGTGGTGCAGCAGCGATCGCAACTTGGGGTAGCCTTTTCTCACCATTGCACGTCATTGCACGTCTGTTGCTGATGTGATAAATACGTTTGACGAAACCATTCAAAAATTCCAGGACAATAAATCCCGACGCCGAGGGGAATCGAAACGAGAACCGTGGCAAGCGGGGCGTATTGCACCTCTACAACATGCTGTACTGCGCCACTGGGTGCGAGCCGCTCTCTTACAAAGGGTACGGCTGCTACTGCGGCTTCCTCGGCTCGGGCCGGCCCACTGATGGCATTGACAGGTAATGTAAGACCTTAAAGCACACTAGATTTTCTGGTTACCCTCGGTTTTACCTGCGTGATCTTATATAAGACATGGAAGTATCTTATATTAGGCAGTCAGGTCCCCCGTCCCTGAGTCAAGTTGACAATTTACAATCGTAAACGCTTAGAAAGTAAGGAACGAATCGCCATGTCACGTGGTCACGTAAAGTTAGTTTTCAATGTTTTAACGATTACTTTTAAGTATAGATTGTCAACTTAGCTAAGAGGGCTGGGATATTGGCGATTGGAAACCGCGAGAAACAGTTTATTAAAAAAAGGAGATAAATAATCAATTAGGATTCAATCAGATAAATAATCATTTTCTTCAGCACAATAATGTAGTATTTACATATTAACTGTTATTAGGCCTCCAATCTCCATAAATATTTTTTCTATTTAGCACATAATATCAGGTATCTAGATACCTCTAACGAGAGGAAATCCTACTAATATTATAAATGTGAAAGTGTGGATGTTTGGATGTTTGTTACTCAATCACGCAAAAACGGCAAAACGGATTTGGGTGAAATTTGGCATGCACGTTGTCAAGGGTACAGAAAAGGGCATAGGGTAGTTTTATCCCGGGATTCTCACGGAAACTCCGAAATTACCGCGGGTGAAATCGCGGGACACAGCTAGTCATCTATAATTCCGTTCCACGTCATGCTAATTCTATATCCAATATCCGTGTCGTTTGACTCCAGATGCTGCCAGATGCACGACGAGTGCTACGAAAACATCTACTGCCCGGTGTTCACGGTATACTTCCAGCCGTACTACTGGAAGTGTTACCGCGGTGAACCTCTGTGCGCGCTGGAGAACCACCAGTCGCAGGACCGTCTAGTCAACGGGTGCGCGGCCAGGCTGTGCGAGTGTGACCGGCGGCTGGCCATGTGCATCAGGAGGTACAGCTGTCCGAGGAAGCGGGCTCTCTGCCGATCCTCGCCCCTCAGACTGCTGCAGAACCTGCTGATGTTTCCCTGACGACCAGCCGACCTGCCCCCTTAGTCAAGTTGATGATGTATAATATCGCTATAGGAAACTATAAGGACCTTATCATTTCACGTGGTCGCATAATTGTTGACGCATGACGATATTATAAATATCTTAGTTTTATACATATAGCGTTAACGACTATAGACTGTCAACTTGGCTAAGGAGGTTGCAGGTGAACTATCCATCGGGATTCATTGTAATATGTCATGTCGGAGGATGCTCGAAACATTTTGTGCCCTCGTTGATATCTGTGATAAGAGAGATTTTATTGTAAGGTGGGCGTCTATAAACTATTGGAATGTTAATACCTACGTACCTAGTTTTTATAATTCCTGTGATTTATTGTCACACTTTTTAACTGACTTCTAAAAGGGAGGAAGGTATTTAATCATAATTATAATATATAACAAACAGGGTCAGTTGGAAAAGGGATAAGAAAAGAAAAAGAAGAAATAGTGCGTATGTATAAGTAGTTTGGTTTTTATAAAAACATAGGCGTCGAATTGAGAACCTCCTCCTTTTTGGGAAGTCTGTTAAAAAGAATAACTGGACATAGATAAGCAATAGTGTGTTAACCCACATTGGAGAAATTTTGAGTAAATCGTGTTTTAAAAGTATAGCACTATTTTGTGTCAACATTTTTTATGTTCAATATTTAGTTACATATTTAAGCAATGTATAATAAGGTAAACACATAATTAAAAAACTCTCAATAAATTGTTCTGAATCAATAACTTAATTCTGTGGGTTAACATGTTATTGCTTATCTGCGTCCAACTTACTCTCGTACAACTGCGCGTTTAGTTAATCACTTATAATAGTAGATATAGTATTATATTGTGTATTATCTGTTCTTATAATATTTGCGGCTTGTATCCCTTTTTTAACCAAAGTGGTATCTAAATATTGTGTTTAAACTTAAAAGCTAAAAGTTAAAACTCTTTACGTCATTATAATAATAATTGTGAAGCCATTATAGTTTTTAAGTTTACCTGTTTATCAAATTTAATACAAATCATTTAACAACTTACACACCATATAGGTTTACCAATTAACTGTATCGAAAATAGTCGAGCCGCCAAACAGATTTCTATATTTGTCAAGGAGATACATTTCATAGTCAGTAGGTACATACCTACGACATGGTTTTTATTCCGGATAAAGAGGTTTCGAGGGAATCCCGAATTCACACAAGAGAAGTCACGGAGAATAGGGATGTGGACTACTTTTGAAAATCAAAATCCTAATTAGTCCGTCAGTTAGAAAATAAAAAAACAATAGACACGTATTTTATGCTTTTTCAAATAAATTAAAATATACAGAGATAAAGCGCATTAAAGTTTAGGGTGAGGGGGTCGTGACGTCACTAACCGCTAAAACCGCCATACAAACTGTCAGAATAGTGACGTCACGCGAAATTTCAACTCAATATATCGCCGTTATTTTTTGATTAAGTAGGTAAAAAAAGAAAAAATACGTGTTCAATATTTTTTAATAATCTACAAGACGGACTAAAAATTAAAAATTAGTCAACATGCCTATTTAAATAGGTGATAATATATATAGGTAGAGACTTATCTATCCCTAATGGAATTCTACATAATATTATAAGAATATTATTATGCCATAGTAAAAATACCTTGAAGTAAAATCAATGGATTGAATAAAATCCTAATCGATTATAAGTATTTAATAGGTCGCTAGCTCACAGACTTAGCTTTGAGTAGATAAGGCATAAATAGAGCCTAAATGCAGCATGTACCAACGAAGCAAATCGCGTATAGTCTTTCCTATATGTTGAGATTTCTGTGGTACATCTCCTTGGGTGCATCCAAAGAAATATAGTGCAAACAAAACTTTTAACAAGTCGAAGGTTTTATGGAACACTAGCTGTTCCCCGCCGTTTCACCCGCGGTAACCTACTACCCTATATTTTTTTGTCTACCAACCCTTCACGTGTAGGTAGTAGTCGCAAAATTTTATACAGTTTCACCCACGTTAATTTCGGAGTTTCCGAGGGAATTCCGGGATAAAAAGTACCCTATGTCTTTTTCTGTATTCTTGACAACCTGTACGCAAAATTTATGATGATCCGTTGAGGCGTGAAAACGTAGATAACAAACAAACAAACTCACTTTCGCATTATTAGTATAAGTAGTACGTAGTATATTTACTCTGAGGTATAAGGATTAAATGAGTCGACAGCACAACGTTGCTCTGACTTTTAATGTAGGTAAATCATACCTATAGGTCATAGGAGCATTAAGAATGAGAATGTTTAAACAATTAAGTGACATGTCACAAAAAAAATTAAAAACATTGAAGTCAAAAATAATTACGTTTGTTAAAAACATGTTAAAAACGTTGGTTAAAAAAGAAACTATTACACGCTGCAAATCAATTATTACCTATCATTCGTCATAAAGCTGTTGATCGAAACAATCAAGGCCATAAAGTTACCTACTGTTCGTAACAGTATTTTTCTTTTAATTTTGCAATAGGTATAGATTTACGTAAACAAAGTAAGTTCTTATGAAACATTTGTAATTTCATTAATTTACCCACTATATCTAGTAAAATAATAGCTGTTTCTTCGCGGTTTCAACCGCGTTAATTTCGGAGTTCCTCGAGGAATTCCGGGTTTAAATTTACCCTATGTCCTTCTCTGGTTCCCCTGACAACGTATACCTACGCTAAATTTAATGATAATCGATTGAGTAGTGTAGTTAAGCCGTGAAAACGGACCAAACAGGCAAAATCACCTTCGCATTAATTATATTAATTAATTATTGATAGAGACTTGAACTCCACACAGTGGTTCGATCTGGCTAAAGATAACTGGATAAAGAAAAAATCGTCGCGACAGTGCTCCGGAAAAACGTGACGTGTTTTTAACTTTTAGACGTATCTAGGTATTTGAAAGAAACTTGGCATATAGATAGGATTTAACATTTTAGGATCCTTTTTGTTCCGATACAGAGTTAAAAGATAAAGAGTTATCTACTGATGCACCTATAATTCCAAAGTTCATGCGTTTGGAACCTCGAGCTTGTACCTAAGCAATGTGTGAAAATTTCATTACAATTCGACCGACAGTTTTCAATTGATTTTAGTGACGGTATTACTTCTTTAAAAGAGATAATAACATCGCGTCGGGACAAATCCTTACCTATTTAATATATGATTTGTTATTTCGACTGAATAAAAAGTATGCTGTCCTTATTTATTTGTTTTCAGATGCCAAATTACACCATTTTATGGGTGTTGATTATACTTTATCTCACAATACTAAGCGAAGGAAAATCTCTGAAAACTTTGCGGCACGGGTGCAAGAAAACCCGACGGGACACCGTAGAGTGTTATTATTATTACCCGTCGTACTACCCGTATTATTACCCATATTACCCTGTTTACTATTATTACCCTTACCCCGCCTATGTGACTTATGGTTAAGCAATAATGACTTTTATATAATAGTTTTCAATTGATTTATTAGTTTTACAATGTGAGTTACAAACTCTAGCCCAACAATCAAAACCAACTCGATTAAAAATTTGCGTGTGATAACTCTACTAAGTAAACAGAAAAAACAAACCAATACCACCAAAGTTATTTGGTAATTTTTTTAGTTTACGTTGTCTAAATTAGAGATTGTACCTATTATAATATAAGAAATATATGATAAGAGTAGGTACAACTTTAGAATATAATTAAAACATTTTTGGCTCTGTCAACATAAAGACATACTAAGTATTTACCTATTTAGTAGAAAAAAATATATCATAAAATTGTAAATATGTTATGGTCGTATTATTTCCTCACTGAGGCATCCCATATTTTGTGTATGCAGTAAGTAATAACCATTAAGTATAATATCATTGGTAATAACAGATTCTTGAACAGATATGGCCTATTATTTATCACACAAAGCTAGTATTGCCATGAATATGTCAATATAATAAAAAGGTTGCCTGGGAGATATCGCTTTAATGCGTCTGGCCGCACTGGGTAAACTTTCTTCAACCGCGCATATGCGTTCATAGCACCACACGAAATATTTATTGAACGCGCAAGAGCGTTTGCCGCACAGGGTTAGTGAGCTATTTAATCAGCAATTGCAAAAAATTTGCTAATAATTCAGCAGGTAATGCGTTAAGCGATAAGGCCGCCTTTTGTATACCTTTAAGTTAAATTTAAGAAAATTTGTAAACACTTTTTTTTTGGTGTAAAAAAAACACTGAGTATATAAAAGTCGATTTTTTTATTTAATGAATATTAGAAATTACAACATAAAAATTACAACGTAAAAAAAATAAAATTCACTTTCAGCCCGCGACAGTGCGAAGCGATAACAATAAAATATGTAAATAAAATCTCTATACAGACAAGAATTGAACGCCGCCTATAATATTAACTGGTCTTCCCTTGTACTTCTTCGAGATGTCGCTTTCAATCTGGAACAAAGAACTTTCATCAGTTACAAACTAAAAAACTAAAAACATTCTCACCGTTTAAAGGCGCCCTAGTATCGCTCCATCTCTCTAAAGATAGATGCACCTAGATAGATAGATAGATAGATGACCGGTGAAGAAAAAACAAAATCAACAAAAAGAAAATTAAACCGACCTCAAGAGTTCCGTTGTCTGTCTTTGAAACTCATCATCAGATTTATATGAAATTTAAATGGGACCAGAGGGGCTATTATGTAACATTTTTTCTATTATTTTTCGGTTACAATCAAAAACATGCCGGTTTTGCGATTACAATATGCACGTTTTATGCACGTTTTGCAACCAAAATAAGGGTACTTCAAAAGTTACTAAATATGCTCAATTCATCACAAAACCGTTATGTGTGCGATTGAAATCGAAAAGATCCAATCTATCACCGTTTAGGTTTTTTACAGACAAATTAATAAAGACAAATCATGCTTTTGGGGTAGTTTACTTCATCGTGCTGGTTCCGTTACTTGTGTCAAATCATTGCAGACGATACCGTGAACACAATCGTCAAATATGACTAAACCTTTCTGTAACACGCTGTATAGGTATTACATAAAACGTGTTAATGAATTAACTGAAAACTAGAAAGTAGTTTGCTCAGAATCAACTAGCGAATCGATCGCACTGTTTAACCTATGTTAGGTTATATTTTTTTCATGTTTACTAGCCCATTTCTAAATTATAATATAATACAATATTTGGCGCGTACGCCGCCCGCAGCAAAAAAATTCGAACCGGTAGGCGCGGGCGTAGCGCTTGGAATTTCGTAGACAGGTCACCTCCAAAGTAATGTTGAATAACTTTTAAACTATAAATTTTTTCGACATAAAATATATTTTAATCATACCTATTATTATTTATTTTTTTAAATGGGGTGCATCAGGTTTTCAGTTAATTCAATAACACGTTGTAGATAAGATAGATAGCTACATCAGCCTGCAGCTCCCTGGTGCGCTGCACGATGCGCGCGAGCACCGGGCGCAGGCGGTCGGCGCGCGCGCCGCTCGCCGCGCGCCGCTCGGCCGCGCGCGCCGCCAGCCCCGCCAGCTTGTCGCACAGCGCCAGCTTCTGCGCCAGCTGCGCCGCCAGCACGTCTAAGTATCTGTCGCACCGCACGCCCCCGACGGTTAATCAAATCCTAATAATATTATAGAATGAAGGAAGAAAGAAAGAAATATTTATAGAATCAAGAAAGATACACGACACAAATGAATACACAGAACAACACAAACAAATGATTAAATTTATCCTGCAGCAGTATCCTAGGGTAGGCACTAGGCAGTATGACGTAAAATGGCGACTGTTGAGTCGCCATTTTTGTACTGTGACTTGTGAGCACTGACGTTTTCGAGGTAAGGTGCTCTCAGTAGTGAATTTAGTCATCATCTAGAACAAGATATACAAATGGCGCTCCGTGGAATGAAATGGCATGCCGCGGCATGCCACGACGTGCCGTGGCGTCCCGCGGTGTAATTGTATCGACATAAATTTATATGAATTCTAAACTCAATGAAATAAAGATAAAAATAACTTGATCAAAAATAAGATCCTTTGCCGTGCCGTGCCGTGCCGTCAGTGTGCGCCGGCCGCCGGTTAATCCCGAGCACCGCGTTGATCTGAGCGATCTACACAGGCGACCGACCTGGGCGAGTGTTTCACGTTGTGCAGGTGCTTGAGCTCGGGCGCGGCCATGGCGGCGGCGGCGGCGCGCACCGCGCCCAGCATGCCGCCCAGCGCCGCGGCGCTCTCGCCGGGCGGCTGCTGCAGCAGCGAGCAGCCGCGCGTCTCCGGCGCGCTCGCCTCGTACAAGCGCATCTTCAGGAACGACTCCAGCTGCGCACGCGCCCGATCCATAAATGGACATTGGACATACAATAGACTAGCTGTCCCCCGCGGTTTCACGCGCGGTACTTTCGGAGTTCTCGTGGCAATTCCAGGATAAACTATAGAAATAAATCTATGTAAGGGTAACTATCATTGGCAAATACTGTAATCTTGAAACCTAAAATTAATATATGTACTTGTAGGTGTTGTTGCCCTAAATAAACGAAAATAAATAAATAAAATAAATAAACCCTCCTCATCAGTTACTTTATCTATTGGTGAAAACCGCATAAAATCCGTTCAATATAGTTTTTAAGTTTATTGCGAACAGACAGCGGATGCGATTTAATTTTATACTATGTAAAGAAGACTGAGCGGTTTCTTCCACTTTGCGCGCATTAATTTCGGAGTTCCCGCGGAAGGGGTCAATTTCAAGACTCCCTCGGGAACTCTTAAAATTATCACTAAAGGAATCATCCATTTTTAAATAGCTCTAAAGTCTAATGAGGAGTACAGCGAGGAGCGACCCACCTCAACCAACTGGTCCAGGAACTGGTTCCTGGTGCTGGGGTTGTCGAGCAGCGTGAGCGCGTCCCGCCCCCGCGCCACGCCCCCGCCCACGCCCTGCCCCTCCACCGAGATGCCCATCCCCTCCAGCGACAACTCCGCGATGTTCGCGGACAGGTCCTGGAACCGGGGGACAGAAAACTCAACTCATTTTATTATTGTAATTTTTATTTATTTTCATTGTTTTAAAATATTTTATATTAAAAAAAAAAATAGTATTTTTTTTTATTTTACACATTACAACAACATTACAACAACATTGAGATTATAGTGTTGAATAAAGTTATCAACACAGACACTTGTTGCCGAGGAACGACTCCCATTGTTTCTCACACCGGCAGATCGTATTGCTTGGTAGAAGAGTCATCTAGACTTATATAGGGTGATTACAAATGTTATTATAACTGTTACAGACTTTATATTTATACTAGCTGTCCCGAGCGGTTTTCTTCTTCTTTATTTTTTGGGTAAAAAGAAATGGTTTTTCTTACGGATAGAATGCCAACACTTACATTACTAATAATAAAAAACAAAAACGACGAAACTTTCATTAGATCTCATCTACCTTAAATTTTCTAAAAATTTTAAATTAAAAATGTTTTCTTTTTTTGCAAATTCACTCACAAAATCAACAGGGGGCGGAGCGTCAATGTTCCCCCAGTCTATGGCCTCGCCCGCGTCACCGTCGCCGAAGTCTATGTCCGCAGACGACGCATCTATTGTCGCAAAGGCACTTTCTTCGCCGAAATCTATCTATTGATAAATACAGAGTCGCAGCATAAGAAATACATTACGAAAAAGGCCCAGTCCAAGTTTCCAGGGGCGGATTTTAGAGATGAACACGCTTTTCAATCTAGGCGTGTTTATATCTATAGTATTATAGAATAGTTTAATATAATCTTTGCTCAAGGCATAGAGTGGGATAAAGTGGATTGGTATTGTGATGTTATTTATTTATTCGCTGCTACGATTTGAAACAATAACCTCATGAATTCATGTTTCATCTTAAACCTTATTGCAACCACAAAGGGTTTAATTTTCATTGTAAAATAGTTACATAATATAGTTCATTTGTTAAGAATTATTGGCTACCTGGTCCCCAGCTGCTTGGTCTTCATCATCAAGTTCTATGTGAATTGGATCTGGTTCCACACTCAACGGTGGTTCCCCATAGCTCCATTCATACACAGTGGTGTTGCCATGCTCAACCACATACTGCAACAATGGCAACACCTCGGGCGCAGCTTCACCAATTATGTACTTAGAAAATGCAGAGTATAGATCTATGGCTGGCTGAAGAGGTTTAAGTGATTTGCCAACCTAATAACAAAATAAATAATTGAAACTACCTTATTATTTAAAACTTTTCCTAAAACTAAAAATATAATCTTAGTAATTAGAAATATTAATATACGATTGATAAACATATTTTAAAATTATAAATGTTTGTGAGAAAATCATTTAAAAAATAAATACACTTTGACCACAGCTCACTTGGTGTCATGTGACAGTGTGATTGAAAGCCTGCCATAACGCTAGATGTTCGGTGATAGTTTTTAACAGGTCAGGCTTTAGGAAGTACCCTCCCTCCATGCTATGATCTCGTCACAATATTTTCTTTCACCAACGGTTCAATCTCAATCTGAATATACCAACAACGGAGCTATTTTCTGTATGATTTGCAGTGTTTTATAAATTTATTTTCTAACATAATGTATCAAATCAAAAATTACCTCATTACCTTGTCATATATTTCAGGCAACTCTTGCAGCCTGTCCACAAGTTCCCTCTTTATCCTATTGCCTTGGATGCCAAGCTGTTTGCATAGAGTCAAAAACTCAGACTTACTTGAAGCCTCATTTTTCAAATAATCTGTATGCTTCTTATCACATTCCTGAAGAGAGTACATAGTTAAAATTCAGTTCACACGTCTTCATATCTATTTTGTTATTTTTAATTTTTATGCATTTACTGTACCTAAAAAGTTGTAGTCTTGGTAGCAGGATTTTAAAATATATTATTTCATCAAAAACAATTGAATATGTGCTACTGGCAAGAAATTACATTAGACATACTAAGTATGATGGTCCCACCATCCGTTAAATTGCATCACTCTGCATGCACGTGGTTCTACAGCTATTATTTCTATAGTAGTTTTATATATATTTTTGACACTAGGTTTAGGTTTGGTATAGATATTACACATTACTTTTGATTAATATGTAGGAAAATAATAGTAGATATTGAACAGCTATATCAATGGTGGTATAATAATATATATCGGATGGTGTAATGGACAAGCATGACCAAGACTATTAACCGAGTGGCACATGTAGAATGAACAAGAAAACATTACAAACAACTAATAGATTTATATTTGACTATCTGAGCCCTGGGGTTTCACACACGGTAATTTCGGAGTTCCCGTGGCAATTCCAGGATAAAAAATACCCAATGTCCTTCCCCTGACAACGTGCATGCCAAATTTCATCCGAATCCCTTCTCACTTTCACATTTATAATATTAGTAGGAATAGTAGGATTTATATCAAGTTCCAACAAAGACGAGTAGGGAAGTGGAGTGGAGCGGGGGAACGAACGAGCTGGCAACCAGTATTCGTCGGTGAAAAACGTTATTTTAACGAAACTACCATCATGCCGACAAATACTATAGAACTGCATGCAATGATAATTGTTGCAATTCAAACACTCACAGATTTTATTTGCTCTTCTTTAGCTATTTGCTTTTTTAAACTTGGTATTTCGTAACTAATATTTCTAACAAAGATTTGTGCTGCTTCAGCCAAATATAAATTTTCTTTTTCATAGCTTTTTACTATATCCAGCCAGTCCTTCATTCGTTGTGAGCCATACCGACCAAAAAGGTTTTTTGTGTCAGCTTCTGTCTCTTTGAGAATTTCTACAATTCTTTTGCAGTGAAAGTAATTAATGTAGCTTCCAGACAATAATGAAGCAATATTTGTATGGACAGGCATATCCTGCAATGCATTATTTATTTTTTCTCTCACAGCTAGGATGTTTTTCTGCCATTCTTTGTTCACGTGTCGTCTGCTCACTAACCAGTCTTGTAGTTTCCCTATGTTTATGTCAATAGGTATGTTACTTTCCTGAAAACGTTAATAAATATTAATCAAAACAATTCTCCTGATATGGACAAAGGACACTGTGAAAGCAAGGTATAAAATTCGTACACTTACATCCATACTTTTAAGGTACCCTTATCCTACTTTTCCAGATGTTAATATTAAGATATTTCCTATTGTGTGAATTGTGATGAAGACAGTGTTCCACTTTCCAGTCTGGGTGTGTTTATTTACCGATTTAATTTTTTTTATTTACTTCCATTGATATAGGGTTTTTAATTTAACAATGTTTACTACCCATAGATCCATAGAACGGCAGTCCACGCACACAAAATGTTAAGGGTAGGTGTGTTCTGTGATGTCATGATACTAGTTACAAGTTACAACACAAGTGTCAAGTCAGTCAACTAGGAATACGTCATACTTTTTTTTTTTTTTTAATAATTTTACGACCCTGGGTACTCGCCCTTTGGAGCCTAATACGATTCGTCTGTGGTCATACGAGTCGATGCTAATCACTAGTAAATATGTACAAGTACTTACTCGATACATTCCTTCCGATATAAGAAGCTTATGAGCTTCTTGCTTATGCTTAAGCTTAAGCTTCTTGTTCCGATACCAAGTACTTTTTGTATCGATACTTTGAAACTAAGTATGAAGTAGGTATCGATCAAAAGTACTTGTATCGTTATAACACACAGACGAATAAGAGAACATCCTGTTATAACAGTATTAAGAATTAAGATTACATTTTAACACATAAACAGTATGTTCTCTTATTCGTCTCTTATTCGTCTGTGCACATAAATCGCTCGTGAAGAATCGTGAAGAATATTTTTTTGGGTATCTTTAAAAAATCTTTTTTTTTTAAAGATACTTTTAGCAGAGTGGACGTCAGTTATATTTCTTTGTTTTGAAAATTAGTTTATCGTGATTAATATTGTGTGAATATGGTGGACTTTGCATAATAGTGATCCATTAGTGATGAACAGTGTGCGGAAACAGTGAAATAAGACTCTTATTCGTCTGTGAAATAAGATGAAATAGGGCGTTCGCCAGTTTTTGTTTTTCTATACAACTTCCCACAGAGCGTCCTATTAAGGTTCAACTGCAAAGATTTGCTGGCAAAAGTTCTGGTAAAGCATCGAAATGCATCTCACCAATGCATTTCAATGTAAATAACTTCAGAAAAAGAAATATACCATTGAATTGGCTATATGGACTAAGTTTATTTCTGCCTTCCCCGAAAGGGGTAAACTTCACCAAAAAAAAAATGTAAAATTGTTTTTTATCGTAGACGGACGTAGACGGAGAATTATAAATCCTTTTTAGTTTTTTTTCTATAAATTAATTTTGATTGTTAGTATATGATTATTTATCTAAACTTAAACTAAATTATGCATTTCAAAATATATTAACTTTGTTTGCAGAGCGAATACTGATAAAAAAATTATCCTAACTATCTATGTAGTAAGTACTGAATTATAACTTAAATTCGTGATAATGTAGTTATCACTGAATAGTGAAGTAGTTTAGTTATGTTAGTCATGTAAAAATAGTTTTTTTCATAAAATTATGCATATTACACATATTATGTTATTGTGGTTCTGAGTGCTTGGAAAACAACTTTTATCTTTAAACCAATTTATTTAAAGCAATTTGTAATAGCAAGTTTTTTTTCCAGACATATTCTTAAGATGGAAAACAATTGTCCCAACAGATCATCATTAAAGTGAGTAAATAAAAAAATACATTAATTATATTTAATATTCTTAACTTATGTGGGAGACTCAGTAGGTACAGAGGCTAAAAATGTATCCCATATCACCCTGATATAGGTCAATTTTGTGAAATCATTACTTATTGGTCTTTTACATTTTTTTAGCTTTAGCAGTCTATATGCCTAACTCAGACCAAATAAAAAGATAAAAACTAAAGACGGAAGTCGTAGAACGAACAAGTGAAGCCCCGAAAAAGACACCACGCCGTGCACATACACAGAAACACGCACACACTTACAAGAAAAAGACACCTTACCTTTTAGTTTGAGCTTCTCCCGCTATATTGTGCCGTCAACGTTCAAAAAATAAAAAGCAGCATAGAATCACTTATCACCAGTAAGTAAACTGAGCAAATCCATACACTTTCCTAATCACCACATGCATACACATTAACCGGCGTCACTTTGTTGTTCGAGATGTTCCGTCTATCGTTTTTATTTGGTCTGTAATGCCTAATTGACTTAATATAATATTCCTTATTCTAAAATAGGCTTCTAAATTCCAATTTTATACAATGTTATTTATATTATTTTCACAGTTGCTGTCCCAGTACATCAGGACTGCAGAACTTTGGTAGGAAAATTTCAGAGGACTTCCCAACAAATACAGCAGTAGATTCTGTCAAAAAAATATCTGAAGATACAACATCAGTGTTAATTAAGTAAGATTTATTTATTTACTAGCTGTCCCCTGCAGTTACACTTGCGGTAATTTCGGAGTTCCTGTGGGACTTCCAGAATAAACTATTGTACATAAACCTTCCTCATAAATTACTTTTATCTATTGTTGAAAATTCCATGAAAATCTGTTCAGTAGTTTTTTAGTTTATCGCGAACGGATAGTAGAAGTGATGTCATTTTACACTATGTAAAGATTTATCATCTCTTAAACTTGTTATTCTATCAGGCTTAGACTGAAAGGGGATCTCAAGCTGAAAGTCCTTTCAGTAAAAGTGTTGCATGATACCTAAAAGTATTTAAAGCTTAATTTTTTTTCCCATGAGTATTTTTAAAAATATACTTTTCCAACCATATCATCAGCTTTGTGCCTGTGTTTACATTTGAGATCATTGTCTCGGAGATCACAATTAGTCAAAATTTTATAAAATTGTAATTTTATTAATAACTGTCACTGCTTGCTGTCAAGATTACAATCCTTCTGTTACCCTTTCTGGCTAACATTGTATACTTCTAATAAAACGGTTCTCATTTTTTTTTTAATAAAAAAAAAACTTAGCATCTCATAAAAACTAGTGATATCCTTAATGTTATAAATGCAAAGGTGAGTTTGTTTGTCATGCTTTCACACCTCAGTGGCTCAACCCATCATCATGAAATTTTACATACTTACATGTGTTCAGAGGTATTGAGAAGGACAATAAAGACATGTACTTTTTGTCCCGGAACTCTCGCGGGATTTCCAAAATTACAGCGGTTGAAACCGCGGGGAACAGCTAATTACTGAATAAATAGATTAGGTTCTGAATGAGTTACCAAACATTGCAGGAAAAACCTTGATAAGAATAAATAATTTGCTAATTTATAAGGGTTTTTTTAAGTCATTGTTATCATACCAATTATCATTTATATATAACTAGCTGTACTCCGCGGTTTCACCCGCGGTAATTTCGGAGTTCCAGGACAAAAATTATCCGTTGCCCTTCTCTGTACCTCTGACAACTTGTATGCCATGGCGATCGCTTGAGCAGTTGAGGTGTGAAAACGTAACAAACAAACTCACTTTCGCATTTATAATAGTAGGTAAGCATTCTTTTCTTTTCTAGTTCCACAAATGACAATGGCAAGGATGAAAACTCTACAAGATTGACATTAGCATATGAGAGGTTGTCTGAAGTGCCCAAAGCTGTAGTAAACTGTTTCGCAGAAAACATTGTTTACTTAGACATCAGTCATAATCATATCACGTGAGTGTGTCTGGAATTATTTTGTGACTAGCTGCTCCCCGTGGTTTCACCCGTGGAAATTTCGGAGATCCCGTGGGAATTCCAGGATAAAAAGTACCCTATGTATACCCCTGAAAACGTGTATGCAAAATTTCATGATGATCGGTTCAGCTGTTAAGGCGTAAAAGCGTAACAAACAAACAAACTCACTTTCACATTTGTAATACAAAGGATTGCTTTGTTTGGCGCATGGATTGTTTTATTTACCTATTTTTAACACTATTTCAGTGACACGTAGGACATAGGATCACCCTCAGGATACCCCCAATCTTGGCATAATATTATGTATCTAACTACTAGGTATGTTCTTTTATTAACATTACTTTATTTGTTTTAGTAAAGTTTGTTTCTGTTTCTCCACGGTACAATATGGCCTACTAGCTGACCCCCGCGGGTGAAACCGTTCCCGCCGGAATACCGGGATAAAAAGTACCCTATGTCACTGAGAATCACTGTAGCTTTCTTTTAGTGAAAAAAAATTTCAAAATCGATTCAGTAGATCCAGAAATTACCGCCTACAACCTCACAAACTCAGACTTTTACCTCTGTCAGCCTTCTCGTATTCATATGTATACTTTTTCCAGGAACCTGGACATATTGGTATACTTCGGACAGTTGACATCCCTAATAGCTGACAACAATCCACTCACAGAGGACTGCATTCTACCGCCGTTGCCCAAACTACAGTTGCTATGGTGAGTTTATGCAGAATTTGGCCCCGATTTTTCTGTCCAGAACCATTTGTGCATTATCAAGATAGATATATGTCATTTTCCCGATCGGTCTACTCTCCTGATCCCCTTGTTGAATATGTAATGGGCATGTTGACTAATTTTTATTTTTTAGTCCGTCTTGTAGATTATAAAAAAATATTGGACACGTATTTTTTCTTTTTTTACGTAATCAAAAAATAACGGCGATATATTGAGTTGAAATTTCGCGTGACGTCACTATTCTGACAGTTTGTATGGCGGTTTTAGCGGTTAGTGACGTCACGACCCCCTCACTCTAAACTTTAACGCGCTTTATCTCTGTATATTTTAATTTATTTGAAAAAGCAAAAAATACGTGTCTATTGTTTTTTTATTTTCTAACTGACGGACTAATTAGAATTTTGATTTTCAAAAGTAGTCCACATCCCCATTATATTATTTTCAGGTGTTTTTTGAGAAAATTAGGAAGTATAGAACCTTACTTAACTGTTTGGATATAATCTAACCAACTATAATAACGCGTATTGAGCGCCATTCAATTTTTTTTCCTATTTTATTATTCTTGTTTGCTTACTAATTAGCACGGTGTACTTAACAGGTTGAACCACTGCAAGATATCGTCACTGTATCCCTGGGCAGGCAAACTGAAGGAGTCCTGTCCCAACTTGGAGTACTTGAGTCTAATGGGCAACCCAGCAGCCCCGAGCTACTTCAATGGTGGCACTTTCTATGAATACCTCCAATACAGGTCAGCAGAACTAATCTATGTGCAAATCCTTAATATTATAAATGCGAATGTGAGTTTGTCTGCCACACCAAAACTCTGCATTCGAAAGACTTCGGGTGAGTTCGTGGCTCGTGTGTCACCCGCCATCCAGCTGAGTTCAGAATATAAGATAAACCTAATTTCGCTATGTACAATAGATTTTTAACATGTCTATAAAAGTTTCGGTTTGGATTTCGGTCGAAAATGAGACAGATATCGAAAATTCGGTTTCGATAGAGAATTCCTATAAGTCGAACGCTTGAATCGACCATTTTGAAATTTTGCATACACGTTGTCAGAGGTACCTACAGAAAAGGATAACATAGGGTACTTTTATCCCGGAATTTCCTCGGGAACTCCGAAATAAACGTGGGTGAAACTGCGCGGAACGGCTAGTATATTCACAGAAATTTCGAAAACTCACAGTCATGCTCTAAATGTCCGCAATTCAGAAATCACGTATATATTCTGATAACTATAAAAACTAGCTGTTCCCCGCGGTTTCAATTCGCGGCAACAACTCGCGGCAGTTTCGGAACTCCCGCCGGAATTTCGAGATAAAAGTACTACTTACCTTCCATTTTTTTTGTACCTACCCTTCACAACGTGTAGGTAGTATGCAACATGTAATACAGTCTCACCCGCGTTAATTTCGGAGATTTCGTGGGAAATCCGGGATAAAAAGTACCCTATATCCTTCTCTGTATCCCTGATAACGTGTGTGCAAAATTTCATGATGGTCCCTTGAGCCGTTGAGGCGTGAAAGCGTAATAAACAAACAAACAAGTGAACTCACTTTCGCATTTATAATATTAGTAAGGATGTCTATTCCTGTTGCAGACTCTTCCTGATATCGCAGTTCCCATACCTGAACCATTTGGACGACAGAAAAGTGACAGAGGACCAGATAGAAGAGGCTCAGAGGCTGTACAAGAGGCCGTTCTTTGAGAGGATGATGAGGCCAAGTGCCAGAGGGATCAAGCAGATTGTCAACTCCTCGGTGAAATGGGGCACCGTGCACGGTAAACTGACCTCATTCTTGGGAACCAGGAGAGAAAGGAATCATCCTATATAAGGTAACTGTGATATTGTATATTTAGATACTAAGAAAGAAAACTGCTTGAGCACATTTTACTGAATAAAAAACTGTTTTCGCATTGTTTTTAAGTACAAAATCTAACGCAAACTGAGCGTTTTCGCACCAATTGAAACTTTATGTACTTACGTCGCATTTTGTACTTAAAAACAATAATTCTTCAGTAGTACCTGCTGCTTGTGCATTCAGTTTCGATTATTAATGTTGATGTGACCACAAAATTCTATAAAACAGGATAAATTTTGTAAAGTACCTGAGAAAAGTAATATAAATATTGTTTTGACATCCATTTTTATTTATAAGTAAGCTACGAATTATTTACATAGTATAATAAATAGGTACACGTAAAGACTTGTAATACAAATTACATGACAATATATTTACGTGTTGGTTTTGTTTAAATTTTGTGTTTTAATTCTATTGATATACAAAAAGAACATCTTTAATCATTTTGCGATTTAAAAACGTCCACAAAAATTGCAAATATCATTGTTAAAAACAACCTTATGTCACATGCTTTTAAGCTAGAATTTTGCTGATTCAATGTGATGTTTGACTACTTCTGTTGATGCAAGTTTTTAAATGAAAATTGCATTTTGGGAGAGTACGCGTTTTATTGTTTACTAGCTGTTCCCCGCAGTTTCACCCGCGTTAATTTCGGAGTTCCCGCGGTAATTCCGGATTACAGAATAGTCTACTGAGGGATAATATAGCATTCTAAGGGTGAAAGAATTTTTTAAATAGGTCTAGTACCCGATTGACGCAGTAGGTCACCATGCCTACCCGCTAATCAAGTTGTTCCGGGTTCGATACCCAGTGGGGGTGAACTTTGTGTGATGAACACAAAGGTACCACTTTCCAGTCTGGGCGTGTTTATATATCTACAGTATAATATAATGTATGTAATAATATGTAGTATGTACCTCGTGTTGCTTGGTATCCACGACACGAGCTTAGTGTGGGATCAAGTAGATCTGTGTGTTGTGAATTAGATTACTATTAGTTACAAGCTCTGGTTAGTTTGGGACCGTGACGCTGTGTGGTAATGTCCAAGCATTATTATTATTACACGTTTCGATCAATGTTTGACATTCATTTTTGTGCTCCTCAATCGAACAAGTCCGGGTAAGACTTTTTCCACGCTGTCAGGTCCACATAGGGTATAGCGTTGTGGTCGTCGCAGCTGTGCTTCGGATTGTATCCATTCTCCCCCTCGAAAGCCTTCCTCTGTACAAATTTGACGGCCTCGGTGTTGTCACATATCAGACGTGCCATCGATGCTTTTTTGATTTCTTTTAATTGATCTATATAATAAAAAAAGTAGATAGATACTAATTAATGTTTTTGTAACCTCCAACTGGCGCCATTAATTTGTAACTAGCAAGTAACAACAATTACGGATAATTTAACTGTTTAAAAAACAATATTAATTTGTCATGACTCGTAAACTTCAGTTCGAGTGATTTAGTGAGGATTTAGAAATAACCTCTGTTAAAAAGTACGATATTATGTCATATTCCAGACCTAAAGTTTAAATGTCAAATATCGAAACCCGTTCAGCCATTACAGAGCTAATGGTAGCAAAAATACACACAAACTTCTGAATTTATAAAAATAATTAAGATCAAGTTATAAATAATAAAATAAACAAATATTAAGAAGTCACCTGGCGTAAAAGAATGTGGCATTTCGCCATTGTCATAGAAATATCTGTCCCCGATTCTCGTCCGGTAGAACTGTTCGGCAACAATACATTGGAAGGTGTGTCCGAGAATCGAACCTTGTATATCGCGCTCCATAGCCCCGCCGACGAACAAATCGATGTCGTCCACAGACTCGTACAGTTGGGTCAGAGCGTTTATTCGCTGAAAGCGAAACAATCAAGTACAGTTGTTGTCAAAAATATTTAAACATTTTTGTCAGTGGTTGCACTTTAATATGAATCAACATCTGTCAAACCCGATCACATGTTTTCTGATGCTAACTATAAATAGTAAATTAGTCATCTCAAGGTCATCTTTTTACAGTATCAATGACGGCCAATTAACAATATGCAATATTTAATAGGAAAATCTTTCTAAATACTTACGTCCTGAGTCATTTCTCCGGCTAGATCTTGGAATGTTCTGGCTCGGTTCAGTCCGCAAATTTCCCTGAAATTTTATTAAAATTCTGAATACGACGACGTATTTATATTGTACATGCCTATCTCCCAAACTCAAAGGAGGTTCTCAATTCATCTGTTTTCTTTCATATTTGATATTACGCGATATCTTTGTTAGTTGTGAGCAGATGCGCCTTTCGTATAATGCAACGACGATTTGATATAGACAAAACAGCAGAGCTAAGATGTGCAACATGGTAAAATTTTATTGCGCCATTTTATCGATTCTCGTCGACATATTATCGTTTTGTCTACCGGCAGCAAAAAATGTTTAACCGAATCTAGTCTTAACTCAATACCCTACTACCGAACCTTTTTGCTTGGACGCCCACAAATATTTATCGTATCGACAATTTTATCTTTTGATCGATAAACATATCGTGGCACGCAACTTACTAGGTCTACAGATCGACTCACCTGTAATCGTTATAAGACCCCAGCCCGTGATCCCTGCCCCTTTGTATGTCCATAGCAATGAGGTCCAACCCCCATTTGTTGTGTGACTTGAACAGCAGGTTGGTAATCTCCCCCGTGCAGAACGGATCGGACTCCCCGGCCGGTTGGGCGATGATGCCCCGGACGAGGTCGTCGAAAGATTCCGGGGAAGCCTCCAGGAGGCTCGGGTTGAAGTAGTGGTCACTTATTCTGTGAATTATTAGGTGTACATTCTTCAAAAATTTCAAGGACTAAATTTGGGGTTGAAGTTGTTGAGGTGGTGTAGAAGCAATCCTTTTTGTTTTTAAAACGCACAAACTTCAGGAACTTTAATTTTATCTTATTTTTTGTAAAAAAAAAATTAAATCCGCATTAGTGCCCCGAGTTTCGGCAAAATCCGTTGAGTTAGATTTTCGTGATTCACAAAGAGACAGAGGGCGTTAATCCTTCTTGTGCACTTTTTACCAGTAATTTTTTTGGAAAAAGTGATACAAGGAAGGCACATCCAAAAAAACAAATTTTAATAACTTTCTTTTTAGAAGTTATTTTTCCTTTATGTAAATGCAAATTAAAGCCTTTGAAGTTTAAAGGATTATTATAAAGCTGTCAAGACTCAAGACTGAAGAAAACAAAAATGGTAACTTTCAAACCGGTCAATGCTTTGTCAAAGACAATTTTTTGAAGGACTCACTTATACAAATAAGCAGCTTTATAATTAGCGGGGCACATCATGATGGAGTCGGGTATGAGGCTGTGGAGGAACCTGAAGGCGGCCGCTGAGAAGCTGTTGATGGTGCCGGCGTTGACTTCATCGTTGTAGTCGCGGGTGTAGAGTGAGGACGGAGATATGCGGTAGTAGCGCAAGTAACTGTCCCCTGAGAAGAAAGAGCGAAACGAAGGTCCGATTAATTTATGGTAATTATATAGGCACGTATAAGTAATGAATGCCGACATTAATTTTAAAATTGCTAAGTTTTTCACAAAATGAATACAGCAAGATTTTGATGGGTATCTGTCGCCTTATAGATGTCTCAAACTAACTGGATGACGGTCCAGTTTGGATCTGGCTAAATCAAGGTATTAAATAACTACTTAGACCTTTGAAAATAATCTTGTTAAAACCGCTTTAATGGAATTACAGGCGAGTATTTGCGACATTACCAAATTTTTTATCGAGATCTACCGCCCATTAACAAAAAGTACAGCATGGTTAAATACCGAAATTTAACGGCAACCACTCCTGATAGGTAATGTGCTGTATCTCAGCGATGACTATTTTTCTTGTCTCTTGATATATTTTCTCGTCCGGCCACAAGGGATTCAGTGAGCCCAAAACGCTGGCTACTCTGTTGTGCTCACGGAGGAGCAATGTGTGGAGAAGTGCTAAAGTTGGGGTTTGGTTTATCCTGTTGTCACCTGGAGAGTAAAATTACGAAAATATCAATGTTGATCTTAATCCCTTGGTTTTGTTAATGTTAAGAAAAGGTTTAGCTCCTACCAGCTAAGTAGCATGGTTCCGATATATTCCTCAGATCGCAGACGGCTAATTTGTCGTCTACAGTTGGCAGGAATCCCTTTTTGCTGAACTTCCTCGATTCCTCGCGCATTTTTCCGCCAACTTTACTTCTTAACTTGTAGGCCAGCTTCTTATCCGAGCCATAAATTGGTGAACCGTCGAGATAACTGGTGACCGAATTCATCTATGAAGAAATATACTTTTAAACTTTTTCAAAACGATTGGAAGACTCTGTCATAATCCTTGTAAGAACACAAAGTACCTAATAATGTCAAATTAGTTACTTCAGGGTCTGAAGGTCATAGAATATCATGTTTAGAATTCATTTCAATGATTATTGAATAAGACTGTTCAGTACTTACCTGCTCCGCATGTCCTAAACTGCAGTCTTCTCTAGGCGTAGTGACACTTCTGACTAAGTTCAAACACTTAACACCATAATGTCGGTAAAACGGATCATCGTCGGGAACACAAATCGGTATGCACTTATCGTTCTGGTATTCGCTAGGAAGTATATCTTTACCATTTCCAACACAACATTGGATGCCGCCTTCATCTGATAGGAGAAATCGACTTTAAAGTTCTTTTAAAACCTTCTTATTATAATAGATTACATCTACGTTAATGTTGTAAGAATTGAAGGCTATGACAAAAACAGTTCTACACTAGCCGTACCTAATACCTAACCCAAACCCGTCTACAACAACTGTGCCCTGTATATCGTCGAGGAAAACTTATATTATGAACGTTCTTGACTGACTTATGAAAAGTGATATACAAACCTGTATCTTCCATAATTTGGAGCGTAAGATCATGCGTTACAAATTGACCCCACAGCATGTTCATGAAAGTCAACACTTGGCTGGATATTGGGTGGTCAGAGAACAGTCGGGTAGAAAGGAACCGAGGGTTGGGTAGCGGATGACCACTGCGAGCTACCGGCATCGAATATATACCTGAGGGCAAGTAGCGACTTTGATTTACCTGCTGGATTTACCTTCATTATGGCAACGCGTGTAATTTTTCCGTTTTAGACATGATCGTACAAATTGTTTTGGCGGGTCAAGGTCATACATAGTATTTTTATCTATTATCTACTAGCTGTGCCGCTGTTTCACCCGCTTGAATCTCGGGATTTCCGCAGGAACTATATTTTAAATAATACAAACTTTCTCCTGATAATTACAAACCCAACAAAAAAAGAATTATTCACATCGGTCGAGCCATTCTCGAGCAATTCATTTTTATATGTATACTAGCTCTCCCCCGCGATTTCATCCGCGGTAATTTCGGAGTTCCCGCGGTAATTCCGGAAAAAAAGTACTCTATGTCCTTCAGCTCCCGAGGGAATTCCGGGATAAAAACTATCCTATCTTTTAAGTTGGACCATATTATAAACGGTTGCAAAATTTTATCAAAATCCGTTCAGTAGTTTGGGAGTCCATCGCGGACAAACAACGTGACACGTGATTTATATATATTAGATAAGAGAGGTATATAGTTAGCGAAGAAATTCCAAAATCTGCGAAAAAGTATTGTAAATATTATTATATATAGTTGTAAGTCACTGCATTTGGTGGTGTTTTTGTAGAATAATGCCAAATTGATAACATAGTTATCATTTATACTTTATAATTAGCCAGTATTTACCGTCGCTGTATCTCGGCGTAGCTATCCTCGTGAAGGGAGCCCCTCGCCGCCCCCAGGTCGGGTGCTCCTCATTATTGCAAGAGCCATCGACGGTCCGGTACTTGGACTTGGCGCATGTTAACGTCAGCGGTTTGCAGTAGCTCACGTCATTAAGCCTGACCACTTGGTGCTCTAAGAATGACATAAACGTGTTCGGTGTCACGTTTGAGCTAAAATATAAACATGGACACTTCAACCTATGATTTTTCATCCCATTATTAAAATTGTTAAACTATAGCTTGTTTTAAAATATAGCTTGTTTTATAACTAGTTTTTCGAACAAATATAATGAAAATAGGTTTATTGTAACGCCAGCAAAATGCACTAGGTATATGTCCCACTACATTATGTGTATTTATGTAGGTATGTCCGACCGAGAATGCAACTGTGGCATTGAGTCCGCCTTTTGTACCATGATGTGCATGCAGTTTAAACAATTAAATAAAGTCCATAGTAAGGGTCCCTTTATATCTACAGACATTTAGCGTGCCCGACACATTTTGTCGCAGACACCGACAGACACCGTTTATTTATATCTGAGCGTGCCAGAAACGTGCCAAGGACAATTACAACAGACGTCTGTCCAGACATAAACAGATATGAACCGCACAGACAAAATATTCTTTCCGCGAATACTGGCCGGGCACGACCCGTGTCTGTCGGCGGCGCCGGCGTCAGCGCGGCCGTGTTACGATAGACAAATACGTTAGTGCGTACTGTATAGGAGAATATTATTTTATCTGCGTCGGAACGTATCTGGCACGCTCAATGTCTGTAGATATAAACGGACCTTAAAGCGTACAAGTAGAACTCTGAAAATATTTACTTAGAATTCAACTTCATCTGCAATAATTTGGTGGCCGTGAGGATCTCGTGCGAGGTCTCAGCAGCTTTCCTCACATCGGGCGGCAACTTGGAGCTGAAGAAATGGAGTAACGCTGGAGAACAAGCTTCTAGACTAATGCCACTCTTCACCAGCTGGTTGCCGCGCTTGCTCGCCGCCCGCGCCCATTCCCGTCCACAGCGCAGACATTCTTTGATCATCTCTGACGTTATTGGACCCTCGTCCTCTGTGGATTTAAACAATTTTATTTTACTTTATTCGGAAACTCAACTGCTACAAAAATATAATCAACATTTAAGTGTCAAGCCAATTACAGATTTTCGCTCGTGGATATAGTGGAATAACAAAAAAACAACTTACACGATGGGAACTGACCGGATAGAATTAATATCTGCTACGATTTTGCCTTTAGATATAAAGTAGGTACGAATAGTTTGCGTTAAATAGAATGATAGATATTTAAATTCTAAACTATGGTATCTCAAAGTATCCAGGTCGTTTGTACCTACATTATATATGTTAAAAACCGAAAAATGGGTAATTTTGTAGAACGCTAACTTCAAAATATCAACAAAATTATTAGTATGTATGACTGATATTTTTGGTAAAATATGTTATATACGTACATAAGACAGGTAACGGTGGCAGGCAAAATAGGTAATATTGACTCAAGAAAAAAAACCTCCTCATCAGAATTTTAGTGTGTTTTGCTATTACAAGAGATCAAAGCACACGCTTTTGGTCATTCATAATAACAAGTAACTCTTATAATAATTAATTATTATTTAAGTTCGAGTAAAATATTTTAATAGGTACTCACCAATTGAACTCGTTTTGAATAGATCAGTTATTTTATCTGTTAAACTCGCCAGTATAGGACAAACATCTGATAACAAACCGTCAGCTAATATACCCCATCCAGAATTATTACAACCTTTCACATTGTTTATGATTAACAAACAAACAAAATACACGGAAATTATTATTTTCTTTCTACTTCCGAAACTTATGTTTCCCTCTAGCATGTTTAGTTTTAAAAAATATAAAAAGTATGATTATTTTTCCCGCTTCATTTGAAAAAAGAAAATATTTTCTGAATTTACAAAATATGAAATTAAGTATAATTATATTAACGGCCAGCCAAAACGGTATCGCAAAAAGGTCTAGCGCTTGTCATTGAATAAATAAATTCCCATAGCGCTTTTACTGTATCGTATAAACAAAGACAACGAGGTGCGATATTTTGGTTTTAATAGAGCGTATAAAAGTTTTCATAATTGTTGAGTCATATTCGTTTCGTTAATTAAATGTAATTTCTGTAATTGCAGTAGGTAATATTATTACTTCTGCTTTTATTAACACAAAATGTTTATCTGTACTTTGTTTATCGCGTCACTTACCGTGTTATAACTTAGATAGGTGACTAATGGGGAATTGATGTCACATAATATCGCGGTATTAGCAAAGAGCTCTCATAACCTATGTTTAAATATAAAAGTTAATTTCAATGGTCAATACATATTACCTAGTATTAAAAAAGTAGAATTAGGTAATTTGAAGACTTTTTATACAATCAGTATCTACATATTATTTTATTTTATAACAAAACTAGCTGTCCCCCGCGATTTCATCCGCAGTATTTTCGGAGTTCCCGCGGGAATTCCGGGAAAAAGTACTCTATGTCCTTCTTTGTACCCCCGACAGTAGTTTACGGTGATTAGCTGTTCCCCGCATTAATTCTGGAGTTCCCGCGGGAATTCCGGGATAAAAACTATCCTATCTTTTAAGTTGGACCATATTATAAATGGTTATAAAATTTTATCAAAATCTATTCAGTAGTTTCGGAGTTCATCGCGGATACGTGATTTATATATATTAGAAGAATAAGAATTAAGAAGATATCACAAAACAAACAACGTATAGTAGGTGTAGGTATTTAATTAATAAAAAAGTATTGACATAAAAAAATACATTCTTTATTTACCTACTTTCAAGTATTTGAACGCGATCTCTGAACACACATTAATATTGTAAATAACCGCATTATATTTAAATAATAAGTTTAATTTACAAACAAATGTATGGCCTATTTCCAAGTGGTAAGTGGATAACTACTAGGTACATACCTAATTACATTTTTATTGAAAAACAAAACAATTATGGAATCCTACCAAAGTAAATACTAACCGTGGGCATGCATCAAAAATAACTTACCACTTTAGACAATTGTTTATAACTTTAAAAATAAATTATTACTAATTTAACGTTGTTTTGTGCCTTGCTTGCGTGTACAAAAATACTTTTAAGAAATAGAAGCACAACCTTATAGCAGTACCTAACTTCTAACCTTACATCGATTTTTCGTCCCTCTAAATTTCAACCTTGTGGATATGAAACCGGCCAGACCCAATTTCAGGCTGAACTAGTTCTGCTTAGGCCATACCACAAGTAATATATTATAATACTGGCCATACTAATTTAAACGTAAACCAGCCAGTTTTATTATGTTAGGTTAGTTTTTTGAGCATAAACACGCAGAAATAGAAGAGCTGCTTCGTCGAATTGATCGGTAAAATGATCGATATGAATAAAACATAAATTCGTATGGCCTAGGCAGAACTAGTTCAGCCTGAAATTGGTATTTTAGTATACTTAGTGCATTTTTGTGTTTTTTGGAAGTGGGTTTCAATTTTTTTGTTAAAATTTTGCTGTCTTTTGGATTAATCTTAAGAAAAGTAAGCTAACGAGGTTGTAACTCTGACTGATAGAGGATAAAACATCGTGTAAAAAACTCTAGTCGTCGTAACTGTTCCCCGAGGTTTCACCCGCGTTAATTTCGGAGTTCTCTCGGAAATTTCGGGATAAAATGTACCCTATGTCCTTCTCTGAACCCCTGACAACGTGTATGCAAAATTCTTTTAAATCTTCGATGTAAGGTTTATAGCACAGCTAAAACACCCTGCTGTACTTTTTCAGCTCTTTTCGCTTTGGTCCCGGTTCTGAAATTCTTACTTTTATTTTGTTCTTTGGCAACATCTAGCCATTGTGCATCGATATACAAAATATAGACAAGCAAGAGCAGTGGTCCCCAAAGTTGACTGAATCGTGATTCGTGACCCTCAAAACTTCTGAACTCGAGACTAAACACTTGGTTTTCATTAAGAAAAAAGGCTGCATCAGCTGTTTTTTACCATCATCAACTTCAATTTTAGTTAAGTAATTTTGTAACGAGGCGGCTATGTGCCACTCGTTATGATATCCCGCCTCATTTCTAATACTTTTTATTTTTTATATAATCTGTTCTTTTGATTTTTGAAAAATATTTTTTGACAGAACTAGACTGACCTGGCTTATGGAAAATACAACTCAAAAATAGCAAAAAAATATCTTTTATTTGAGCTAGCCGAAGGCCAAGGCCCTACTACCTACCACGAACCTCACAATTTTAATCTCAATGACTTTGATACCTACATCGATTTATTTTGGTATTTTCGGTTTTCAGGGCCCACCTAATATTTGTTCGCGACCCATACTTTGGGAACCGCTGGACTAGAGTGTTACTTTTTTGGTCAAACATAATAAAATAAAACAATAACTTCAATAAGTAACAACTAAATAACTATACGTAACAATATACTCGTAATAATTATGATAACTTGCGATAACTAAGACATAATATGTAATGACTGCCCCGTGTTGCTTAATGTTATTATGTAAAGAAAATATTACACCTGCATTCTTATCCTATATAGATTGAAATATTAAAAAAAAACTAGCTGGACCCCCGTGGTTTCACCCACGACAATTTTAATCTTCAACTCTGTTCCGTGATAAAAATAATCTTACATCAATCAGCTAGGGATACTGTATAACTTCCTCTCAGTAAAATAAGTTCTAGAATCACTTCTCTACATTCAAACTTACAATATTACGAACACACAAAAGTAAAAAACTATACCTCTTCATAATATTAGTATAGATATACTAAGTTCTTATTGTTATGTAATGTAGTTATATTTTCACAATATTAATTTGCATCACAGATCACAAGGTTGCAACCTTAAGGTCCTTGCACATTGGCATTCGCTCAGCGTGGCCCATACAAAACAGCGTTTTCTGGCAATCTGTCAATATTATTTCAATATCACTAATAATTGTCTTTCAAATTTATACTTGACAAAGAAAATACCTCCCTCTATATTATTCTAGAATCCTATTTCGTTTAAAAAATAAATTGATCCTAATGTCAACTAGTGTAACTAGTAACTACTTATTTTCTTAAGAGTGGCGCGATAAAAGTACCGAGGCAAAACAGAAAGGCAGATGTCATAAAATCTCTGGATGTAAAGATTTCACTTCTGACTTCTGCCTTGTGGTTTCAAGCACATTTCTTTTTTTATCAAGAGTGTGCTCTCCTACTTTTAGCTAATGTGACGGTGCTTCAATGGCGTGTTCCTACTTCCTACCTACTTTTGGTTAAAAGAGATTTGCACCGATTTGCCGAAATTGGCGGACTCGGCCGACATTTAACAGGGCAATTGTGTAACTTTTGTTGCTATAATTTTTCGATTTCAATCGGAAACATAGCGGCAAAGACATTAGAATAAACGAAGAAGAATAGACGAACCATACAAACTTTTACTATGCAATCCACGTTAACCAATTTTTGCGGGGGGAATGATCAAAATAAAACCAATCACATCAAGTGGTGCTAATATCTATAGACAATAGTCTCTGCTAACCAACGGCATTTTGTTAGCATGAGATCATTTGACCGCTGCGTGGTTGTAGGGGAAAACTTAGCGGCCGAGCGTTTTGTCAATCTATTTTATTTCAATATCTTTGCATAGCAGTTTTGTGATTTGATTGTGATCATGTTTAGACAGCTTCAACTATTGAAGTTTGTTTATTTTGGTTGATTGCAAGATATTGTGTGCCAAAACGTGCTTATTGTAATCGCAAAACCGCCATGTTTTTGATTGCACCCGAAAAATGATAGAAACAAAAGTCACATAATAGCCCTTCGGCTAGCAGCTTATTAAACGTGTATTTTCAGTCTTTGGCTAAGGTATGGTAGGTAGTTGAATTCTTTCGAAGTGGGACGAATTCTTTCCTTCATTACTGTTTATTATAATAATTAATTACTTTAAATAATAGTTATTGCGCCACTCACTATAAAGAATCATATCTTTATGAATCCATTTCATTGCTTTTTTAATGAAAAATTTAAATATAATAAGATTAAAATGTTCAGTAATTAAAATGTTCAAAGAAAATCCAATTTTTCCTTGATTTTCAAATCAATGTAGTAAAGTATATTGAAAAGTGTCAAATGTGCCCGTTTAAATTCTGCCTAACAATAAGTAGTTAGGTAAGTATGTAGGTACTCGTATCATTTTTTTCTATTTATCCGAATTGTTTTATTTAACAAACAGTCGCTTTCCTTATAAGTTTTAATATACCTAACATTAATAATTAATATTATTGCATAAACTTCCTTGATCAAAGATTATAAGCGGAAGTTGATACGTATTCAAATAATACCTATTCGTAGCACTATAATAAGTACTAATTTTTAATTTACCTTTATCTAACATTAATTATTAATATTATATAAATGGAAATTTTAGTTAACGTAATTAAATACCATCCTTACTAATATTACTTATAATTATTATAAATGCGAAAGTGAGTTTGTTTGTTTGTTACGCTTTCACTTCTAAACGGCTCAACCGATCACCACGAAATTTTGCATACACGTTGTCAGGGGTACAAACAAGGACATAGGCCACTTTTCGTCCCGGAATTCCCACGGGAATTTCGAAATTAACGCGGAAGACACTACATTAAACTTTGCATACTACCTACAGATTGTCAAGGGTGGGTACAGAAAAAAATATAAAATCTCGGAATGCCCGCGGGATCTCCGAAACTAACGCGGGTGAAACTGCGGAGAACAGCTAGTATATTTCCCTGATCAAAGATTACAAAAGAGAAGAGAGAAGAGAGAGGTGCCTTTTGAAATATTCGTAGCACTCTAACGGTCCTACCTACTAGATTGTACTAGATTAAAATTTATATTCTTACTAGCTGTTCCTCGCGGTTTCACCCGCGCTAATTTCGGATTTCCCACGCGAATTCCGCGATAAAAAGTACCTACCCATGTCCTTTGCTGTACCCCGGTGGCGTATTTTTGAATCGCTCGAATTACTTTCACACACGGAATCGCAAGATTCTCATGCGAATCGTTAAATCCTTAAGGTTGAGCCGTTAAGCCGTGAAAGCGTAACAGACAGCCGGACAGAATTACTTTCGCATTTATAATATTAGACATAGACAATATTTATTCAGAAAAAGACAACTCAGCACATAAAATATTTGGTACATCTTTAATATTAGTAGGGATGTTCACTATAATACCAGTCCAGTAACACTCCATACAAATGAACTGATTCAAGTCATCTTATTTCAATTCAAATAATTTATTTATTAGCTTTAAACATGGGTACAATATCTATCAAGTCATCTTATGTATTTATATGTATAGATATAGAAATAAATAGATAGGTATACGGTTATAGATGTATAAATAAGTGTGCTGTATGTTATGTGACTGTCGCACGCATGGTCATAATGTAAAGGTTTGAGTCCAAAAAGAAAAGAAAAAAAAATGTAACGGTTCACGAGAACTACTGCCGACAAACTGTTATGAAGTTTGCATTGATTTACTACTTTGAGAGACTCTTGTAACATGCCACGTATTTATATTTTTGGTAAATAAAAAAAAAGTATTTTCCTATAAGTAAAAACAGCCGGCTTGGACCTACACCTACACGCGCACAACACGTGTCCGTTTTGTATAAGGTTGACAGCGAGCCACTCTGTAACTACTATCAGCTGTCGTGTCACTTCGTCATATATTCTCTTCTGTATTCTTTGATAATAAAGGCAAATTATAATCACCAAATTCACCAATGTAAACTGAAACCTAGTTTTTTAACTCGCACCAAGGTGTTGAAAATGTGGTCCCATAGCTTGCAGCTGATACCAAATGCTGAAAGATATAAGAAATGTTTTGTATTACGGTATTTAAGTACTTGTATCTACTTTGGCATTGCGAAGAAAATGAGAAAATATCTTAAGTTATCTACTATGTATTGGAAAAATAACCAAGTAGGTAGGTATATACTTACCTACTTAGTTTTTTATTTTTGTATTGTCTTTTACTGGCAGTCCCCCGCGGTATCACCCGCGGTAATTTCGGAGTATAAACCTTCCTTTTTAATCACTATTTAACGGTGAAAACCGCATGAAAATTGTTCAGCCGAGTTTATCGCGAGCAGACAGACAGACAGACGCGGCGGGGGACTTTGAGGCTTTTGATTTTAAAGTTATATTATGTAGGTATGTACTTTATACTTATATTATGTACTTAGGATGGACAGATGGATGATTCCAATTCTAATGAAATATAGTAATTTATGTAGGTATATAGATATAATATACTGAACACTTTGCCCAACCACCCGTTTTTATGTATTTTTTATTTTTCCATCCGCATAACGGTTGTATGGTAGAGATCGCGACTATGCGATAAGATCGCCGTTTGCATTTTTCCCTTTTTCAAGGATCTTACTGTTGTTATTTTATGAAATGCAATAAAGAATAAATAAATGAAATTTTGTGCTGTACCCTATGAACAGGGTCCATAAAGAACTGTTTACTAACTATCTCAATACCTTATGTTACTTAATGGATGTGCAATAATAAATAAATTAAATAAAAATATAAAATAAATAATAATGCATTGACTTACCTTTGTCGTGATTGATGAAATGATGATTGGAATGGTATCTTTTCATCGCGTAGAGATACGTGCCGTCCCTGGGCGAGCCGTGGTGCACGTAGAAGTGTATCATGTCGTACGTCAGATAACCTATTATACAAAAGACAATACATAATATTATGCCTATCCTTCATTTTTAGGGTTTCGTACCCCAAGGGTAAAACGGGCCCCAGACGTCGCTGTCCGTCCGTCTGTCCATCTGTACGTTTGTCACCAGGCAAACCGTGATAGTTGGACAGTTGAAATTTTCACAGGTGTTGCCACTGTAACAACGAATACCAAAAAAAAAGAATAAAATAAATATTTAAGGGAGCTCCCATACAACAAACGTGATTTTTTTGGTCGTTTTTCTCGATATTGATAGGGGCAACAGGTAGACGCTTGAAATATTCACAGAATATTCTTGAGATATTCATAGATATATTTTATCGTATCTTTTTATTTTTTTGGTATAAAATTAATGGTATAAACCTAACATAACCTTAAAGCAATGGTATAAACCCATACAGGTACGTCTCTATGTCACATAAATAGGTGGGTACCGATAATTTGGTCACACCCTGTATAAATTGATCAACTAATTATTCATTTATCACTGACGTGACGTTCTAAGAAATCTCCAGGGTGTCTATCACCTTCGTTGTTATTTCGCCTTTACACGCGATAAGGCGTGGTAATTTGGGGGCGATATTTCAGTGAAAATAACGGTTATTGTCGTGGTAGGTACTGCCCCAGAAATATGGAGACCACAAACCAGGGATGTTGCGGATGCTGATTTTTTCACATCCGCGGATGTGAATGCAGATGCGGATTTTAAGGTTTTTTATAAATATAGTATATGAATAAAGAATTAAAACATTGATAAAGTAATTATTAACATATTAAAAATGAAAATTAGTATTAAAAATAATGGTCCTATTTTTTTTAACTCCACTTACTAATTTGAATTCGCCGGCCCCGCCCAATTTCTTTTTGGTCTCAACTTGTATGTCCAAATCTATGCGGAAGCTCCGCATTTGCGGATGCGAATATTCGCAACATCCCGTTTTTCTGAGATATAAAGTATTCTATTTAAAAAAAAACAACGAAGAAACTTTTTTTTGAAGCCGGTTAATTCGAACCAATTATTATTTAATTATTACAATGTATAGCTATTGTGGTTAAATGTTTCTTCCTACCTACACCTAAAGCGGTAGGTAGGTAAGCAGAAAAACGATAAAAACTAATATTTTTCTTCTTATCATTTAAATATATCGACTATTATTCCATATTAATTTCCTATGTTTAATTTCCAATTAAGCCGCTATATTATTACCCGGAACTCCCGCGGGAACTCCGAAATTACCGCAGGAGACTGCGTGAAATCTCACGGGAACAGCTGCGTATTTCCGCATAAATTACGAAGTTTCCGTGGAAATTCCGAGATAAAGAGTATCCAATGTCCTTCTCTGTAGGTAGGTACTCTTAACAACGCATATGCAAAATTGTAAGATGATTAGTTGAGGCGTGAAAGCGTAACAAACAAATAAACTCAAAATCGCATTTATAATAAATTAGCTGTGCCCCGTGTTAATTTCGGAATTTCCGCGGGAATTCCGGGGTAAAAAGTACCCTATATTCTTCTCTGTACCCCTGACAACGTGCACGCCAAATTTCATCCAAATCCGTTCAGCCGTTTTTGCGTGATTGAGTAAACGTATGCGAGGATAAGAGCTCGAAAGCGCATTTTCATCAGACTTGCTTCAAATTTATCGTCACTGCTCAGCTTATATACCTGCCCAGGAGTATGGACTACAATCGTACCGGGTTTGGTTAAAATGCCTTCAGTAGTTTTTGACCCATGCGTGGACATTCAGACAGACAGACAGACAAAAAATTTACTGATTGCATTTTTGGCATCAGTAGGTATCGATCACCATTCATCCTTCAATATTAATTTTGAATATATATTCAATGTACAGAATTGACCTCTCTACAGTTTTATTTTAAGTATAGAAGATAGTAAGGCCATTTGCACATTGCATTGGAAGAAGAAGACATAAGAAATTTTCATATAAGAAATGTCTTATAAGACATCCATTCGCTTTGATTGTTATATAAGACCATACATATTACAAGATTTTTTTTCTTGTGTCGGATAAGACACGCGCATACTAAAATTTTTCTTGTCTGTAGTTCTTGTCTGATAAGGTGCAAAAGGCCTCAGGATGTTTACCTATAAGCGAACCGCCTAGCTTGATCCGCGAGTACGTCACTAGGAACTGCAGTGGCATGTAGATGAGGGCGGTCAGAGCCACAGCCGGCAGCGGCGGGAACACCTGCCGGAGACCGTCGAACGGCATCTGCAGGCAACCACGACTTGCTGTACCAGATCTATCTAACTAGACCAGAGCATATTAACGGTAGGTATACGTAGTTATTTGATCCGCTTTTATTATCTATACATGTATCCATATGAATTTTTCACTAAATGCAAATGAAAGTAGGTACATATAATAATATATACGGTAGGTATGAAATGAAATGAAAAACACTTTATTGAACACCACAATCGGTAGAATAACTTAAAAAAAAACTAATCAAACACAAAGTATTAAGTGGCTCCAAAGGGCGGCCTTATTGCTATAAAGCGATGTCTTCCAGGCTACCAGGTGGAGTATAGAAATATCGTATTAATAGTAAAAGAGGTAGGTACCTACTTAAATAAAAAAAAACGTTTTTTTTTATCTGTTTGTCTGTTTGTTCCGGCTAAAACTATATATAGCTGTTCCCCGCGGTTTCGCCCGCGGTAATTTCAGAGTTCCCGCGGGAATTTCGGGAAAAATGTACCCTATGTACTCCTGTACCCCTGACGTGTATGCAAAACTTAATGGTGTTCGGTTCAGCCGTTTACGCGTAATGCCGTGACCAAGGGAAATAGGGATTCATTTTTACATACATATTAACTATGTAGTTGTTACTCGTGGTTTCACACGTGTTAATTTCCGAGTTCTCGCGGGAATGCTGGGATAAAAATTACCCTACATCCTTTTCAGTACCCCTGAAAACGTTTATGCAAAATTTCATGGCGATCCGTTTAACTTACAGCCTATACTCTACGGCTCTATTCAACAAACAAAAAAACAATATAAAACACGTCATGTTTTTACATATTTTAAAGCGAATACTATGTAGATCATAATTATGATGAAATCCATGAATGAAAAAAGCCCAAACTTCCTTATAACTTTTCAGTTCATCGTTGAAACATCCGCGAACGCATTTCAGTTACTTAATGAACATTTCAACAGTATACAATGGTGATATTTACCTTATGATGCACTCCATGAATAAGGAAATGTATTTTGATCCAGTTTATGGACATCCCGGGGTTTAGATGGAACACCCATCGATGCAGGGAGTACTCCAGGGCAGTCCACAGCATCAGACCGAACGCTATATGGTAAAGATACTCTAGTAACGATAGATGACCTTCCTGACATGCGTCTGAAAAAAATACCTAGGTATATCAATATACAACGTGTTAATGAATTAACCAAAAACCTGGGTTTATCATCATTTAAAAAAATAAACAATAATAAATATAAATTATGTCGAAAAATTAACAGTCTAAAAGTTATTCAACATTAGTTTGGTGGTGACTAAGCGCAACGCCCTCACCTCTCACCTATGATCATACTATGACCGATTCGAATTTTTCGCTACGGGCGGCGTGCGACCTACGCGGCAATATTGTATTGTAAATAATTTAGACATGGGCTAATAAGAACGAAAAAATATAACGTATATTAAAACATGGTGCGATCGATTCGGAAGTCGACTCTGAGAAAATTACTTTCTAGTTATCAGTTAATTATAAGGTACTAGCTGAGCCCCGCGGTTTCACCCGCGGTAATTTTGGAGTTTCCGCGTATAACCTATATAAACGCGCGTATATATGTAATTCTATGTAGTATATACCACGACACAAGCAAATAATAGCTTACTGTGCGGGATCAATTAGATCTGTGTGTTGTGAAGTGGATTATTATTGTTATTATAAAAAAAAGAACAATTTTTAATAATTTGCTCTGTCTATCTATTCCGGCTAATCTCTGAAACGGCTGGACTGATTTTAACGGGACTTTCACTGGCAGATAGCTGATGTTATAATGAGTAACTTAGGCTTCTTTTATTTTAGAAAAAATAGTTCCTGCGTGAATTCCGAAACTCACGCGAATGAATCCGCGGGGCACATCTAGTTAGGTACCTACTTATATTATTAACAAAACTCACCTTCACACGCCACGTGTTCCAAATATTGAGTAACTCCTATATACAAAATAATCGGTATCCAGAATATGGGCACCGCATACCAGGGAGTGTAGGTCAGGCTCTCCATCACAGGGTGGTCGAAGAGCCTACACTGCTTGTACACAGCACTGTTAACCCATTTGTCGTAGTGCGGTGCGATTTTCACCAATTGATTCAGGATCGGCTTCGACCAATCCAGTCGCGCCTGCAACAAAGACATTTTTTTTTTGTTTTAAATCTACTTACTAAAAAAGTTTCCCCGCGGTCTTAATTTTGGAGTTCCTGCGGGAATCCTGTCTTCTTAATGATGTTTTCAAGGCTACAGAAAGGTTATAACGTATTTTTTAGCCCGGAATCCCCGCGGGAACTCCGGAGTTTGAAAGAAAAGAAAGAAAGAAAATACATTTATTTCAGCACAACACACAAGAAAAAGAAATAAACATCAACAGTGCCTAGTCTAAAGAAACATAGATAATATCTCTTGCATGCTCTGCCGAAAGGGTCACCAACTTGTGAGTTCGTGTGTTTGTGAAATTTTAGGGGGTAATCTCTGGATCTACTGAACCGATTTAAAAAAATCTTTCACTCATAAGAAGCTACAGTGATCTTGAGTGACATAGAGTACTTTTTATCCCGGAATTCCTGCGGAAACTCCGGAGTTTGTGAGGTTGTAATCTATGGGTCTACTGAACCTGAATTTTGAAAAATAGATAGGAAGCTAAAGTGATCCTGAGTGACACAGGGTACTTTTTATCCCGAAATTCCCGCGGGAACTCCGACATTACCACTGGTAAAACCGCGAGGGTCAGCCAGTTACCTACCTATAAAGAGGTAAAGTTTGTGAGTTTTTGAGGTAGCTGCAGAGGGGTGATCTCTGTACCTACTAGTAGGTATATTATTATATTATCTGTGGTTTTAGGCTATATCGTAGACAAAATCTGTATCCTTGACTGACTTGGCTAAGGGGGCAGACAAACTATTCTATTTTTGCCGATGGTATGGCAGCGGCAGCAACAGTAAGTATTGAACGTAGTGAACTCTGGCCGTAACCTGTCTTGCAGTGGGTAGGTACTTACAACTAATCGCGACCCACGTCTACGCTTCGTTCAATAGAATGTCTAGTTAATCTGAGATAGAAACTATTAACACGTATTAAATTAGCGGCGCTAGCGGTCTAAAAGCAGCGCACCTTGAATGTTAATTGTAATAAGTACCTAGGTAGGTATTATACGTATAAACTTTCAGCTCGATAGCCGTATACAGTAAGTTTCCGCGCGGGCCGCCAACTGTAACTTTATATACCACTTCCTGTACATCGAGATACAATCAAAGGTCATTTTCACTATGGCTGTTTTATTATGAGCGTGGCGGGTGGACGTGGACCGTGAACTTTGCTTTACGACTCTAGTAAAAGAGAGAGAGCAAACTGAAAGAGTACCTATACAAAAAAAAAGTCTTTCATGTATTGTTATAGATACCTGTGGCCGCTCCACATTCACGCGAGTCTTGCGAGAACGCGAGAAAACCTCGAGAAACGGCGGAGAACATCGGCTTCACATTCACGTTCTCGTGGTATTCTCGCGTTCTTACAAGATTCTCGCGTGAATGTGGAGCGCGTTGGGTCGTCGTTAGTACCTAGGTATATTATGAATTTTACTTCAAAGATAACGTCGTCTTATTCAATCAAAAAACTTTTGATAGCTGGTTTTATTTTTTGTTTTTATCTATACAGACGGCTCCTTTTTGTAAAGACATAGAATAGAATAGAATAGAATAGAATAGAATAGAAAAAAGTTTATTTGATACCAAAAAAATAAAATAAGTACAACTGTGAGTCTTAAACTAGAATAGTTGGTACCAAAATGGCTACCACTCAGCATTATGCCGTGGCACTAAGTTCCACGACGCTGATTTTCAGTGGCGACCGTAGAAGGGAGATGGCTTCACACTACCAATAAGACCGTCTACAATCTACATTTCTTAAGATAATTTAAGTGGAGATAATTTAAAAAGTAAAAATAGAGTAGTAGATAGTAAAAAAGCTTAGTAAATTATCATAATGTATGTTTGTATAGAACTGTGAATCTATGTAGGTAGGGATAGTATAAAGTGATTTTTGTAAGTCAGTCTGATGTGAAAGCTTTATCTAATTTCTAACAGAACATCTCCCGCTTTTTTAGCCACGCCCGCACTTTCATGGCTTCCTCGAAAATCCGTGCTCTAAAATTGGCAACTTACTCTGGTCACTGAACCCCTAGTTTCAACCACTGCACGTTTTCTTCGTCGGACCAAAGACAGTGGAGTGAGTGGATGGACTACAAAAACCATGACATACATAAAATAGGTAGGTAGGTACATTACGTTAACGTTACAAGCAAAGTTATCGAACCATCGACTGATTACCACCATGATAACAGTTACAATAAAATATGTCCCGCAATATGTAGGTAGGTAGGTACCTGTCGGATGTCGCGGTACCAAAACAGGCGTTCAGTTCATTTCGGTTTCCTTAACGTAATTAATGCGTATAGATTAGGTACACGACGAAATACATAATATAATTATGAGATATGAAAAAATATGTATTTATGAACGTTAATGTACACGAGGCAAGCGGACGTATGAGATATGAAAAAATATGTATTTATGAACGTTAATGTACACGAGGCAAGCGGACGGTTTATCAACAAAATTTTAGTGTTTTCCTTCGGTTTCGGTACCGTAGGGATGTTGATGACCACTTTTGAAAATCCAAATTCTAATTAGTCCGTCAGTTAGAAAATAAAAAAAAAAACAATAGACACGTATTTTATGATTTTTCAAATTAATTAAAATATAGGTACAGAGATAAAGCGCATTAAGGGTGGGCTCGTGGCGTCATTAACCGGAATAAGCCCCCATACAAAGTGTACCGGTTAGTGACGTCACGCGAAAACATTTCATGTATCGCGGTTATTTTTTGATTACGTAAAAAAAGAAAACATACGTGTCCAACTAGACTAAACTAAACTAGACCATTATAGAGTTTAAAACCAAATTTGCTACGAGCATCATATCCCCCAAGAAATAAGAACATTATATGTATAATGTAAAAAAATTAATGTAAGTACCTGCCTACTTATTGTTTTTTTTTATAAAATAGTCAACTCAGCGAAGAAGAATGCTTGCAATATGGTTTGGTTTAATTAAACATACCTTCTAAAAAGTACTTGGGTAATAAAATTATACGAGCAAGTAGGTATAAAGATTAAACCTACACCGGAAGAGCTTTAGTAGGTATACAGATTATAGCACAACAATGTAGCCTTGTCTATAAAACTTCAGTCATAACAATATACGATACTGATACGATAGATGATAAGCATTGACAGATAACAGTTTTTCTCACTCTTTCTCTTTAACTGACTTAAAAAAAGGAGGTTATTTATGTTTGGCTGCAGGGGAGCGCGGGGTAACGGGAGCGATGGTGATTCATCGGAATTATTATACACTAGTTTCCGCGGTGTCATCCGCGATAATTTGATACCGTCTGTACACCTACCGCCTTATTACTACACTAATTGTGCCCCACGGTTAATTTCAGAGATCCCGCGGGAATTCCGGGAGAAAAAGTACCCTATGTGTTAATCTGATGTATACTTAAGCTATATTATTGTAAAACTTCATTTAAATCCATCCAGTAGTTTTTGCGTGAAAAAGTAACAAACATCCATCCATCCATACATACTTACAAACTTTCGCATTTATAATACCTATTAGTAGGATTTGCGTGATTCGGCCGCTTCCGACAACCATCGAGAAATTTCGCCTGAAAAACACGATACGTTAGTGCCACCTCAGAGTGGCACGCGTTAAGTCACGAGGGATGGTTATGTGTTTTTGGCTCCACGCTTATAAAAAACTGCCGATTGCCAGCGCTCTCTCTTTCTTTGTTTGGTCTACAAAATTGATTTTTCATTTGTGTCATAAATAGTTCTTTGAATGAATATCTAAGATCTCATTTAAAGTTTCGGGGAAGAGTAGGTAAATATTATGGCTCGATTTCCCACTTGAACGATAATAGGTTCTTATTACCCGCATTTGTCGGGGAATTGGATAAAAATTTGATTATGTTTTGTTATTATTTTTTACTTGCCTCTTATACCTTCGTAATACTCGTAGATAATGCTACTCATAACATTCTAAAATAAGATGGGATAAGAGTAAACACATGGGGAAGAGGAACAGTTACTTGTTAATGGAAACTTATTAAACTTAGCTCTATGCCTCTCTGACAGTAAAAAAGTAACTAGGACTTAGTTTCAACGTTTTGACTTATCTACGGCCGCTCACAGAGTCGTTAAATTTAACTTATTTATTTAATGTCAATTAACATTAATTATTGCTACTGCTCCACCTGCGTGCTAACGCGTAAATTAGTGCGCTAATTTAGGCATTACGTAGATGTGGCCAACATTTTAACGGGTTAACTTACTAACATTACCACGTGAAACATTAACATCAACGTTAACGTTAACGCAGGTGGAGCAGTAGCATATAATAATCCACTTCACAAGGTAACTGTTCCTCTTCCCCCCGTGTTCCTCATACCCCACCTTCCCTTACCTACTTTGTGTCTCCTTTACACTAGTGTAGTTTTTAGCAGTCTAATAAGCTGTTTGTTAGCATATTGCGAAGTATTCACATCCAGAAGTCACATAGTCTAAATTAACGAAGAAATAGGCTAGGTACATGTATTTGATAAATATACACACCGGCAGAATTAGCGGAACATAAAAAGGCAGACTATAGAAATAATTACGTACCTATATATATTAAAACAAATTATTATCAGGCATGAAGTAATAAACTAATATACATCTTTTAACATCGACTTTAAGAAGTTTTTAGTTAAATTTTATTAAAAGTAATTAAAATTAAAAAAAAAAGTTTGTGAGAACACAGACAATGTTGCAAATAAAAGTTGAATCACGAAGGGGAAACACACGTTATTAATCGTTCATTTATTTAGTGTTAAAATCACAGTAATCTTTAATTTGCAACATTATTTGTGTGCCCACAAATTAGAGAAAAGGTGTTTTTTTTTAATATTATTTTAATTAAAATTTAATTACAAACTTTTAAAGTGTTAAAAGATGTATATTAATTTATTACTTCACGTCTAATTATTATTTGTTTTAATATATATACGTAATTATTTCTATACTCTTCCTTTTTATGTTCCGCTAATTCTGCCGGTGTGTATATTAGATATAGATGTCAGCTTCCGGGTGCGTCAGATTCAACTCACGTTCCGATTTCAATAATTATTTCCAAAATTTCTATTAAAATCTACCCTTGAATTTCATTAGGACCTACGTACATCCGGCAACAAACAATGACATAAGACAGTTTATTAAAACAGCCTTCATAATTGCCACTTTGTTAACTATCTGGGTCGTATAACGCGTCTGTAGGTATTTAGCAATAAATTCTGCACCTAAATCTTTATACAATTAGCTAATTGATATCGTGTTACGAAACCGTTACATGGTGTGTTTTCAATTACATTGATTTGGTGTTTGATACCGGTTATCTATGATCGAAGTCTTCTTTTGGAGGCAAAACAAAGTCCATAAGTATATGTATATAAAATACTTACATAATAGGGATGTGGACTACTTTTGAAAATTAACATTCTAATTAGTCCGTCAAAATAAAAAAAAACAATAGACACGTATTTTTTGCTTTTTTAAATAAATTAAAATATACAGAGATAAAGCGCATTAAAGTTTAGGGTGAGGGGCTCGTGACGTCACTAACCGCTAAAACCGCCATACAAACTGTCAGAATAGTGACTTCACGCGAAATTTCAACTCAATATACCGCCGTTATTTTTTGATTAGGTACGTAAAAAAAGAAAAAATACGTGTCCAATAATTTTTAATAATCTACAAGACGGACTAAAAAATAAAAATTAGTCAACATGCCCATTATGTTCAATATAGTTACTCGTTTTAATCACAACTAGCTGGTCCCCCGTTTACGTCAGGATAAAAGTACCTTATTCCAAGACCTAAATCACTCGTTCTACCTACACCAAATGTCCAAATATCTATACCTCGCGGTAACTCTTTTTCCGAGACAAAAAGTATCCTGTGACCTCAGACGAAATAAAAACTCTAGTTACAGAGATTACCCGCTACATCCAGCCTGACGAACTTTACCTCTTTATAATATTAGTACAGTGTAAGTGCATAGATCAGTGATATTTATTAAAATTCTCACAGTTAAAATAATATTGTTATTATTCTTTATTCTTTGATATACTTACCTACTTACCTTTATTAAGTAATAGTTTATAGTTCCGCTATACATCCGATATAGCTAGTCTCATCAGTGTATCTACTGTGTAGTACCTGCAGAAAAGTTATTTATAAAATGAAGTGTGTGTGTGCTATTTTCGGTTACCTGTTCACTGTCCAAATTAACTACATTTTACTATCATCATAATTAAAATAGCATTGGCGATTCCTTTCGACGGTCAAAGCGAATGTTTCTCATCGCGACTAATTAAATCCTGCATGGTGCTACAGGATCGTGTAACAGGATCATGCTAGCTATTCTTTGTTGATGGTAAGCGTTGATATCTATTTGAAAAGGGCCTCTTAACACGTAGACTTACCACCCGTACCTATTATAATAAAAAAGGGCCTCTTAACACGTAGGCTTACCACCCGTACCTATTATAATAAAAAAGGGCCTCTTAACACGTAGCCTTACCACCCGTACCTACTATAATAAATTTCTACTACTACTATTTCAGTACCTACTAAGAATATATTATCACAGACAAATAATATAGTACGAAAAATACTGTATTTTTTTCCCTGATTCAACTGTAGCGGTTTTTTGTTGTGACTGCAGGTCTGGAACGCACCCGCAGCGCAGCACGGGAAATTTCTGGCACTGGCAATAATTTGTCAATGAATGCTAGCCGTAAGCCAAACTGTGGCAACCCTCATCACACGCGTTAATTACGGAGTGCCCGTAAAAAATTCCGTCACAAAATGTATGATATTACACCACGTCTAAACTTTCGACCGTTGCCCGCCTATGACGATATCTTTTTGCGTGACGTCCGATTCAGATGACGAGATTCTGGAATTCCCGCAGGAACTCCGAAATTACCGCGGGTGATACCGCAGGGGACAGCTATCTATAGTATTCTATAAAACTGTTGTTTTCCAATTTACAAACTGTAGCTAGTCTAATATTATGTACAAATAAGAACATAGTTAATAGGTATGGCTGTTGTTGTCTTTAATTATTAAAAAGTATTTAGGGAATCTCTTTTTCACATAATTTTAACTTTCTAGATGGCGGCAGTCAGTAGACTAGTCAGTGGGTCAGTTTATATGTACAGTCTGAACTATATGTACCTACATACCTAATCGCTCGTAACAGCCGTTTAATCTTATTGCAATAGTATAAAGTTCAAGGATTAACAAAGTATATACCTGCTTATATAAATATCTTTTATGTTGACTGTACTATCTAGAAAGATCAAAATCTAGCAGCGGTCGCGAATTTTTACGCGCTCGTAGCACTAATCACCTCGTATACAATAATTAGCATATACCTGTGCACGCAAAATTCCATCTGACTGAGGTAACAACTAGAAATAGATAGAATATATCCATAGAGATGTTTTGTATCAGGACTAGCGTATTGTAGAACCAGTATCTACCTACTAGCAAACAGTCACCGATTCCTCAACCTTCACATTTCATCAATAGGTACTGGTTGAGGATCCTCAGTTTGTTATAAATTCTTCATCGAAAATAGTTACTTAGGTACAAGTAAAAAAAATCCTATTCTTTCATCGAAATTTGGTTATATGGAAGTAAAAACAATAATTCTATCTAAGCAAGTTTCCTGGAAGTAAAAAAAATCTATTTCGAAACTAATTACGAAAACCTTTTTCGTTTCCATGGCGGACGAAGCGATAAAATTTCTATATCTAAGTACTAGGTATTTAATATTATAAAGAAGGTAAAGTTTGAAGTAGGGAATAATGTCTAGAACTTCTAAGCCGCTCCTAAAAAATGTTTCGTTGATAGAAGAAGGCGTTCGTTGAAAGGGTATACTCTCAAAATGATCCCATTGTCATCAAGTCGGGATCTAATGATAGGATCTTAGAGAAATCGAGGGAACTCTTCTAATATTACAGCTACACCTATAGCGATTTGACTATTTTTTTATAGTACCTACTTAAATCGTTCATTCGCTTTCGGGGAGCAAAATTTGGAGAAGTGGAACTGATGATGAAGACCACAGATGTTCATTGGAACTACTCAATAATACGTTTTTCAGAGATTTCGATTAGTCCAACAATTAACGTCCTTGCATCGGGAAAAGCAATATTTTGTAAAAGGTGATGAACACTGTTGACATTAGGCTAAGGTAACTTAGATAAATTAAAACCTACTCACTTAAAAGCGAGAAATAAACAAAATTGGGTATTTTCCAAGGTATGAAAAAAAAATCTAATTAGTCCGTCAGTTAGAAAATAAAAAAATAATAAACACGTATTTTATGCTTTTTCAAATTAATGAAAAATAACATAGATAAAGTGCATTAAAGTTCAGGGTAGGGGGACTCATGAGCGTGACGTCAGTGTTCGGTATAAGCCCCGTACAAACTGCACCGGGTTGTGACGTCACGCAAAATTTCAACTCCATGTATCGCCGTTATTTTTTAATTATGTAAAAAAAGAAAAAATAAGTGTCCAATATTTTTTACTCATCTACACGACGGACTAAATAGAAATTAATCAGCCAGTTTTAACATAAAAATAGAAACCGACTGCCACTAAAAAGTTGAAAATACCAATTTCATACAAAAGACAAAAATACTCCTAATATTATTATTATTGGTTTGTGCTACCACTGATCGATTTGAAGTCGGTGAAAAGCCAAATAGGAAGTGGTTACATGGTTTACGTCCACTCCCGCCACGAGCTCGTCGTGAGCAGAGTAAGTACCCCAAGTGTGTCTGCCACACGCGGGCTTGGCACCGAATTCAAACCGAGCAGTGGTAGCACAAACCAATATTAATATTACGAGTATTATTTATTTAAATCTAATAACATTTAATATATCTATATAAATGTATCCCTATTTTCCTTGGTGACGGGCCCCGGCATCACGCGTGAATGGCTGGACAAATTCCGCTTTTTTGTTTTTGTTATTGTAAGGATAAAGGAGAAGGTTCTTATGAAAGAAGTTTGGTGTTCCTGCGGGAATTCTGAAACTCACGCGGGTGAATCTCCGAAACGGTTGGCTCTATTTTGATGGGACTTTTGCTGCTTTAATTATCTTATGTTATAAGGAGTAAATAAGCCTACTTTGTAGTTCCTGCGGGAATTTCGAAACTCAAGCGGGTGAAACCGCCGAGCACAGCCCACATAATGGGCATGTTTACTAATTTTAATTTTGAGTCCGTCTTGTAGATTATTAAAAAATATTGGACACGTATTTTTTTCTTTTTTTACGTAATCAAAAAATAACGGCGATATATTGAGTTGAAATTTCGCGTGACGTCCGTCACTATTCTGACAGTTTGTATGGCGGTTTTAGCGGTTAGTGACGTCACGACCCCCTCACCCTAAACTTTAATGCGCTTTATCTCTGTATATTTTAATTTATTTGAAAAAGCAAAAAATACGTGTCTATTGCTTTTTATTTTCTAACTGACGGACTAATTAGAATTTTGATTTTCAAAAGTAGTCAACATCCCTATTGCGTTGTGTCTCGGTTTCCAAATAAGGCCTTTTCATTTGTTCTTTCTTTTTTTCCATTTAGGATAGGTACATTATTATACAAAGAATTTCCGAAGGTTTTTCCGCCACCGCGAACACCTAGTAGATATACCTATCTATTATTTATTTATTTAAACTTTTTGCATAACTTTTTACAAAAGGCGGACTTAATGCTATTGTGGCATTCTCTGCCAGTCAACCTTCAAGATCTGCAGAAAGTATTATCTATTGTATAAAATACTAATATTATTAGTATAAAAATAAACGTTTTGAATGGGTGAAACTAGTTTTAGTTTCGCCTGAAATTCTATATTTACATAAAACAAAGACAAAAAAAAGCCGGTGCTCGCTGGGCCGTTGCCGCTGAGTGAGTCCGTGAGCCTTGAACCAAAAAATCCGGAAATGCAGTTGTTTGTTATTGTGACCTTTTGTTCTTGCTATGCTAATTAAATTTTGTTTCGCGTTCTGTGTTTGCCTATTGCCAGACTGGCTATACTACTAGTACCTACCAATGTATGATCCGAAGTACCACCTGGCACCCACCAATGTTGTCAATAACAAAACTAATATAAGAGCTTGCTGCTTGGTTACGACTCAAGTTAAATAAATCGTATTGAATACAGTACCTACTTAAAACTAAGTAGGTACTATTTACTACACGTATTAATATTTATTTATCGTCTTACTAGCTGTAGGTACCCCGCGGTTTCACCCGCGTGAGTTTCGGTCCGGATTTAGGTACTTCTTAAACCTTCCCTGAACTTCCACAAACGTTTCAAGATCAAAATTAGCCAAATCGATCCAGCCATTCTCGAGTTTTCGCGAGACAAACGAAGAGCAAAAAGATAAAGATAAGGGCATAAAGATTTTTAAAAGCTCAACATTGTGATTGACATTGATAAACTTATAGGGTTAAGCTTGATTTATAAGTTTAAGTACTGTTATAATCCCGACAAAAACATAAATGTGAAAGAAAGCCAAGTTTGCGCCAAAATCCATTTTAAATGATAACGGCTTAGATAAATAGGTAGGTCTAGGTAATATTTTAGTGAAATCTAATTGGATAAGTACCTACCAAGTTCTTTCGAAGTTCCAGTTAACATTCTTCAGTTGCTTTAACAGAAAATTTGTACCTACTGTTCATTACTACTCAATAGGGCCGACTTGTCAAGTTTTCTCTTAGTCAATAAAGATGTTGCCTATAGGTATCATGAACGTGCCAAAGCAAACTTAAAATTTGAAAAACGATAAAAAAATTCAAAACGCTCGGAATTGGAATCAAGAGTGAAAACGACCTGTTGTAGCATGAAGCTCACCTCCAATTCCTCCAAGAAAGCGATCTCCTCCACATCCCTGGTCGCTTCCTCTCTCGTGATGATTCTACCGTTGCCGCTAACTTTCCCGGTCAGATTACTGTCCTCTAATCCATCACTGTCCACTTTAAAATCCCGCAGCATATGATATGCACTGGTGCTGTGTCCGTATTTCTCCATCGCTTGCAATACACTCTTGCCACGGTAACCCTCGAGCGTGTTCACGCCGCCGGGATGGTCATGCAAGAACTTCTTGATATCGTAATCGTTGCCGTCGAATCGTACGGGAAAACCGTCCGCGGCCATGGCGTCCGACCACCGTGGTGGGATCGCATGTGCCGACTGAAAAAAACGGCGAGTGAATCAGTTACTGTAAGTTGTTTTCAGCGGGGTTCTGCCGCGACGCGGCGCCTCGGGCTCGCGTGGCGCGTAGTTCTGTTAGCCAGCTGTCTAACCCACTTCTGTCTGGCGACATAGGTAGCCAGTAGGCGCGGCCAAATCTATATTGCCTACACAACTCGTGGTCATCACACTGTCTACGGCGCGGCGGCGTGATTACTATAATGCATTTTTAATTGTACTATGAAATGTACCTATGTACTTTGAAAACTCAATATCTGTGATTTCTTTTACTGTCATAGATACCATAATATAGTTTATCAGTGATCGATTCGATGGTGATGGCGCCCCAAGCCTTTTTTGTTACAAAATATATATTCTATGTAGGCATACCGTAGTGATTACCTTCTCTCTGGGCATACCTACTGTCATGTCAGTTATATATACATAGGTACATTAGACATGAACGGGTTTCGATAACGAGATAACGATTTTTAAATTCAAAATCAACAATTTGTAGATGCAGATAAGAATAATAAAACTTTTCTATATTATCTTATTGTTAAGTTATTTTTTCAGAGTTTAACATTGAGAGAATAAAATTTATAAAAAATAGTAAAATTTAACTTGACTTTTAAGGAACCGGAAAAAAAAAATTGGTTTCAGGCCTTTTTGTTTTTTTTGTTTATTTTGGCAACCTTTTGGCGCCCCTTTAATTTTGAGGCCCAGTCTCGACAACGTTTTGACAACGTTATCGTATCGATCGTTAACTATAGGGACCCAAAAATCATAATAATCAACATCTTATTTACAGTAACCAACATTACATTAAATGCAAGCCTCGACTCGAAACCTTGCAATTTACGTAATGTTGGTTACCTACTGTAAGGATGTTGATCGTTATGATTTTTGGGTCCCTATAATAAAGTTGTCAAGAGTAGATACCTACCTACGTAGTTATTTACTCTGAGCTTTAAGTCTTCAAATAATAAACTTGTAGGTATCTCATATTATATTTTGCAGTAATTCAACCCCTAATATTTATGAAAAGGATGAAACTGAGAAACGCGCCAAAAAGGGGTGATAATACCAAAATTAACATGTAATATTATTCAATAATATATTAACCAGCTTCTCCTGTGGTTTCACTCGCAGGAACTCCTAATTTTCTTTTAAACAAACCTTGTGTCGAACCGTTTTATTATACGTACTCCTATAGATTAATACATAGCATACGACTTTTAAGAAAGAGTTCCCGAAGGAATCGCTGAAACTGAGTAGGAGTGAGATTGGGATCATCAATTTGCATAAGTTGCCCATAATGTGGCGTGTGCCCATAGTAATCACTAATCACAAAAAATTTGCTTACTGATCAAAATATCTATTGATAAAGTCTGAAAATATTCGAATACAGCGCTTCCAGCATTCCTATTTTTAAGCGACCTTTGGTATCTACACCAGACACGGTAACCGAGAAAACTGTCTGAAGTGCCCTTGGATTACACAAGTCAACACAAATTTTGTGCCTGAGTTCTGTGTACCCGATTTTGATTTCTTATGCCTAATTAATAAAAGAAATAATATTTTTATCACATTTTTTGCTTTCATTCTGATAGCTACTATCAGAATGAAATTTCAAATTTGGAAGAAATTGTTATCCTAGGGGTGAAAGTAATGAAAAGCACAGTGTTATCCTCGGGAGAAAGACTCGATCTATTGGCCAAACCCCGTCTCGGGACTAAATAAGTCTTTCTCCCGAGGATAACACTGTGCTTTTCATTACGTATGCAAGGAAAGTCAAAATAAAAATAGGAATTAGCTAAAGAAAAAATGAATGAATTTTATTTTACATAAATCATCCATTAGGTGCACACCTAATGGATGATTTATGTAAAATAAAAAGTCAAAATAAAAATAGGAATTAGCTAAAGAAAAAATGAATGAATTTTATTTTACATAAATCATCCATTAGGTGCACACCTAATGGATGATTTATGTAAAATAAAATTGGCCTGTTTGCCCTCTATGACATAAAAAAGAAACTTGAGTTTCTGCCGTATCCAGCTGTCAGTTAAAAGCGATTCTCCCTAGGGCTGAAAAGTGTTACTTTCAACCCGCTTCTCAGGCAACTTCAGACCTACTTTCCGAGTATGAGTAATGAAAAATAATAATAATAATCCACTTCACAACACACAGATCTACTTGATCCCACATTAAGCTACTATAAGCTTGTGTCGTGGAAACCAAGCAAACCAAGCAACTACACATAATTATTATTACATATATATTATACTATAGATATATATATACACACCCAGACTGGAAAATGGAACCCCGTATTCATCACACAAAGTCCACCCACACCGGGAATCGAACACGGAACCTCTTGATTAGCGGGCAGGCACGGTGACCATTGCGCCAATCAAACAAATAAAATAAAACAATAATTGTTTTTTTTTTATTTATATCAGTTTTATTCACTAAAAACAGTTAAGGGAAATAAAAAAAAAACAAAAAAAAATAGTAATTAACTTTTAAAAATTTATTTTTTGGTGCAATCAAACTTACCCGAACCAACCCCAAATATATCTAATATTTTTACTGTAGGTATTGTCCTTGATTTCGTTAGGTACTTGAAATCCAAGCGATTTTAAAATTTTTTTCACCATTTCATCACTGATTAATACAGGCTACATTTTAATCCGGAGTTCCCGCGGGAACTCCGAAATTATCGCGGGTGAAAATGCGCGGAACAGCTATCTCTGGATCTACTGAACCGATTTTGAAAATTCTTTCACTTAGAGGAAGCTACAGTGATCCTAAGTGACATAGGGTACTTTATTTTGTCCCGGAATTCCCGCGGGAACTCTGAAATTGCCGCGGGTGAAACCGCGGGGAACAACTATTATTTAATGAATTCCCCGCAAATGTACCAAAGAGATTCCACATCATTTTTACATATTTTCGTAGACACATCAACGCTCAGACAAACAAAATACGTCGTTTCTCAGAGTTTGGAGCATCGATGCGATTAGAGGACTTTTGGCGGCGTGTGAGCAAAATGGACGTCAGTTTTCTTTCTTTGTTTACAAATTAGTTTATACTTTATCATGGTTAATATCGTGTAACAGTCTGAACGGAAACAGTGAAATAAGATGAAATTGGATGTTTGCTTAGATATTACTTCCTACAGAGCATCCACAGCAGCAGGCGGGACTTGGTCTTGGGCTGTTTTGAGTAAAACTCTATCGACAAGATTCGGATATAATTTTAAAAAGCAGATCAAAAATTAGTAACATTGATTATATTTTATTAGAAAATGATAGACGGTAGACAAGGGCGGATACAGGATATTTTTCTGGGAGGGGCACAAGGGGCGGACGGGCAAAAAAATTAACAATAACTGTTAGAAATAACCTTTATTTTTTATATTTATTATGTAATCCGTTACAAAATATAATTACAAATACAAATTTACAAATAATAATTTATCAATTTCAATTTACGACAAAAAAAAACAAAAAAAAAGGCACTCAAAAATATTATTATATATAAAAAAATATTATTAAATATTATTATATATAAAAATATTATTATATTTTATATTTATAGTTTATTTCTACAAGTTCAAGTATGTCTATAGAAAGATTTATGAGAGTATCAAAGTAATAGAAAAAATTTATGTTTTTTATTTTTAATTATTGTTAAAAGTTTGTTAAAGAAAGTTTTCTTTTATGTTTCCTGCTAAATATAAAATTCGCAATTCCAGTAGTCAGAAATAGACAAGAGTCATGTGACAGAAACAGAAAGACTGTTATATTATTCATATATTTTAACAAGTTTGATAATTTGATTTGCTTCTAAGTATGTACTGTGATGGGATCTCCATAGTAAACAAAAATACCATCTGAGGGGGGCCACGTACCCCCGTGCCCCCCCCCCCCCCCCCCCCCCCCCCCTAAATCCGCCCTTGTCGGTAGACATTGACTCGCCGTTCATTAGAGCCCCTAGAGCCCCTACTTTGGCATTAAACTGAGACATGCTGATTGAGTGATTGCTGACTGAGAAACAATAGGTACCGGACGGAGGTCGGGGTGTCGAGAATGTGCTGTGCTTTCTCGCGCGTCTCAAGCATTGATACAGCGTTGATAAACCTGCATATTATTCACCTGCATTTTCTTCAAGGCCAGTGTCATGTCACTTATTAATAAAGAAAGTCATAGCTGGCACACTAACAGTTCTATCCTCCACACAATATGCCAAACTCACACTGCATCATCCAATAGCAGGCGGACAAGTCAATATATTGTGAATAATTCAACGCTGCGACTAACTGCTTATTGTAGGTACTCTCTTGATTTGCAATCGATAATTATTTTATTCAATACTTGCAGACCTTGCAACAACGAGGGACGGGACGTAGGTATTGAAGGATTGAAGGTAGGTATAAGTACAATATTCGGTTTCAAATAGATACCTATCAAAAAAACCTAACAATTATTTTTTACGTGGATAACTGTTCATGAAAAAACGATTCATTTAAAAACCATAAAAATGCACCACACTAAACTGCAACAATATACGCGCAAAATAACAAAATACCGATTTAATCTAAAATACCTAAATGCACCTAATATGGTGTGCTTCATACTGATCGGTTCAAAGTCGGTGCTAAGCTAAATAAGTACCTACCTATAGTAGGTAGATAGAAGTCCGCTCCCACTACATTGCAAAGCGTGTGTATGGGGTACCTACCTACTCTCGACTCTCGTTGTGAGCAAAACCGCCCAAGCGGGCAGACACAAGCATAGTTTTTAGGTACCTACTGACATCGAACCGATCAGTAGTTAAATAACAAATACACCTACCAATATGATAATATCCTCCAGGTTTATTTATGTATTTTCTACATTCAACATCCCATGAAAACTTCAACCCCATTTTACCCTTTTTAGCTTTGAATCTCGAAAAATCTCGAAATAGTCTTTCATATTCTAAAGATTTCCCGAGTAGGACTACAATCATTAGATAGGTACCTACCTAGGCACCTACTTTATCAGCCAACGGAGGTCCACTTTTGGAATCCACACTCAAGAAGGTTAAGGTAACTTACATTCAATTCTTAATTCCTAATTATTTTGTTTCACAGCCTTGTTTAATCATATTATCAATTATAGCTTCGGTATAATAATATACATCACCGTTTCAAAAGATAATTCGAAATATATTTCGCTTTGTCCGAGACTGTCATTTTGTATATTTCACACAAACACGTCTCTGTGAAGTTTCTAGCAATGACAGAAGTTCGGCTTCATACGTATACAAGTCACAATAGAAGTGAAAAATGCGAATAATAAAATTCGGTATAAATCTACTTATGCAGTTTGGTATCTAACTTTTCCGGCGACAGCGATGATCTAGTGGTTGGTACGTTCGAATCAAATTCCGCAAGGTGTAGGTTCAAACCATAGGTCCTTAAATATCATTGGTTCAAACCCTAAAAATGAGCTTGAGTTGTCGGTAAAGGGAAACATCGTGAGGAAACCATAGCATGGTGGCGGCACTTTCTAGTGTGCGGCTGGCTGTAGCTACGACCTTCAAGTTGAAAATCTGTTGCGGAACATCTAACGGTGTGTTCCGGCATCCTCAATTTCCAGGTCGGCAACGCACCTAACCACCATGCGTTATGGTGTTGCTTGTTGCAGAAGACCATGGGCGGTGGTAATCAGCAATCAGTTACCACCAAATGTGCCCCCTATGACATGAGATTTTTTTTCTCCATGGAATTGTTGATTGCCGCGGAGCATGCGCGAGCGATTCCCGCGGCTTGACGCTAGGCGCTGAGTCCTACACTCTGCCACAGGGCTTTTAGTGGGTAGATAGCCCTTGTCAAGGCGGAGTCCCACATAACCACCGCCTTTCTACTCCAGAGCGGTGGCATGCATAAAGCATTTTGCCCTGGGTCAAAAAAAAGGTATCATATTAAGTGATATTTCGTCGGGGAAGGCTGACATTTCCCATAAATTACATGAGTTACTTATGGTGTTTATAAGTTCTCACAATATACTACGACAATATACCTATACATACTCAAGAAAATTTAGAATATTTCGATATTTAAGAAGAAGAAGAAGAGGAAAGAGGGGGAGGGGACACTGAGCAAATAATCACTTCGTGGGAGGGGCGTGTACACAAACACACACACAAACACACATTGGGTTTGTACAGGGAGGCAATTCTCACACATTTTCTCTCGAAGTAGACTCGAACTCGAGATAAAGTTCGAATTCGAACAAGATGAAGTCAAGTCGAGCAATTCTCAAACGAAAGCCGTTCGAATTGCTTCGAGTGTTCGGTCGGGAGCGGTCGAGACGTAAACTTCGAATTCGAATTTCAAATCTTCTTAAAATATTACGCGTTGGCTCCGCCCGCCCCGACGATCCACGCGGTCCACAGACCGCCCCCAGTTCCTGTCCGTAGTGGCGGACAGCGTGGGATTGCCCACTGCAGGGGGCTCTGCCCCGACGCACTCTCCCCTTCGGGGAGGCAGCAGAGGTAAGGTAGTTTTAAACCCTTGTTTCTTCATGTTTAAAACTTGTTTTAAACTGTGTTTTGAAACAATAAAAAACAAAGTTTTATTTAAATCATGCCAACCTTGAGTGCTGGTGGCTCAGAACAATGGAACTAACTGCAATTTAACTAATTGATTTTAGCTGGCAACCCTACCGATCTCGTTCTATGACACTTGACAGTTTGTAGGTACTTTGTACTCTACTATGACAGCACAAACTACTTAGAGATACTTGGCGTTTCGCCATAATAGGGTACTTGCATGAATTTTTTTTTCAGTCTATTTTAAAGATATATGGCCTACTTAAAGAAAAAAAAGAAAAAAATATATGCCAAATTAATTAAATAGAGCGTTTCAAAGTTCCTACTTTAGACCTTACCGCCGAAACGCGGAATGACGTCACTTGTTCAAAAGTACACCTTCTTCTTCTTCTTCTTTTAAAATATGGCTTCCACCGTGTTGCTTTACTCACAGTGACTCCGCCAATGTCACGTAGTTGAAAGTAAACGAAGGAGTACAAGCTTGTTCGGTGGGATTGATACTAACCAAGAGCCTGAGTTTACCTAAAAAAAAAACGACAGCACAAAAGTTAGTAGATATAGTTAGTGAAGGAAGGTATGTTAGAGGTGTTATACCACAGGGGGTGTTGAGGAAGGCGGGAGAGGTAAATTTTTTTTTAAATACTAACTACATAATATACATAAACACAAAGAGCATTCATAAATATAAATTGTTAGTTTCTATAAATTTAGCTAGTTTCTTTACAAATGGGGAGAAAGTGAGAGTAAGTAGACATTTCATGTTGGTGGGGTGGGAGATCTTTGTCGGGAGTGAGTCATAGAAGGAGGATGTGAGTTTAGGACAACTAAAAAACAAATGATCGACAGTTCCTTCATCTATGCCGCATTCACAGAGAGAGTGATCTCTCACCCTAATTTTATTTAGATGTACAGGAGTGCAAGAGTGGCCCAAACGAAGACGGCAAATAGTTGATACTGTTTTTTTGTTAATAGACCGGAATTTAAAGAACCATGGTTTGTTTGGAATCACGGGCTGAATACTTCCATAGTGCTTTGCCATCGACCTGTATAAGAGCCAGTCCTTGTTCCACTCTCGAAGAAGTTCCAAGGGGGCTAGCGTACACAGGTCGTGGGCGTAGATGCGATCATATTTAGAAGAGCCTCTCGCTATTACAGTCTTGGCGCAAGAGTCTGCAGTTTCATTACCCTGAATACCACTATGGCCTGGGATCCACGCAAGGGCCACCGATAGTCCAAGTTCTTTACACCTGAATAATCTTTCTCTAATTTTGAGGATTAAAGGGAATTTTGATTTGGACTTAAAGGGATTGGCAAGGATTGCCTGCAAACAGCTTAAGGAGTCGGATAGAATAAGGATTTTGTTAAGACTATGGGAGATTACAAAATCAATAGCTTCCTGGATTGCTACTGCTTCGCCGGAAAAAACAGAATAGGTCGGAGGGCATTTAAACTCTAGCACTATTTTAAATTTGGGGAACCAGACCGCGGCACCAACATAGCCTGTGGGAGATAGTTTTGATGCGTCAGTGAACAGGGTTGACCAGTCTTGCCAATTTTGGTTTAGGATGTCTTGTACTTTTTTATCAGCTCCAGGGGAGTTTTTAGTAACACCGAAAAAGAGCTCTATATTGGGTTTGAAGGTGAGAGCGTCAAATGGAGTTGAGAAGAGAGGATTGCATTGTGTTTGATAAAGAGGAAAGGAGGAACAGGGGAGTTTACGATAACTGGAAACGATGCAGGGGATTGAACGATTGTTAGGGGACTGCGATAGGAGATTAACCTTAGAGAGAAGGGGGTGGGACGGGAGTTGTGCTGCTTTAAAAAGGAAGCGATCTGATATCAATTGTCTACGTAGATGCAGAGGCGGGTCGCAACACTCAACACGCATGGCATTGACCGGGGATGACTTCATAGCTCCCAATATAATTCGCAGGGATTTCGATTGAATTTTATTGAGTCTTTCTAGGGCTAATTTATTGCATGGGTCTAATAAAAAAGTACCGTAGTCCAAATGGCTACGGATAATAGCATTGTAAATGAGTTTTAAGTTGTAAGGGTGAGCGCGATTTGTATAGATCTGGACATCAACAAGTTACATACGAACGTAATTATCCTCACAGGAATGCTCAGCTGTTGCATTTTCTGCCTGAGAATTGGGAGAACAACATTGTCATAGGCCGCTGTTATGTCCAGAAAAATTCCGACAAGGAACTCTTTATTATTGAGGGCCAAACGAATATCGGTTGTGAGAATGCTCAAACTATCCATAACGCTTTTGCCTTTTCTAAAACCGTACTGGGATTTTGCCAGGATGCCCTGCTTTTCCAGGAGCCATTCAAGACGATTTTTTACTAGATGTTCAGTAATTTTGGCGAGGACTGAGGATAAGGCAATGGGCCTATAGGAAGAAGGATCGTGCGGATTTTTGCCGGGTTTTAAAATGGGGATGATTACCTGCGTTTTCCAATCATCGGAAATAACCGCCGTTTCGAATATCTTATTAATTAGTTGCAGAAAAATTGTGTGAGTGCTTTTACCTGCCTTGCATAGAAAGGAGAATGGGATCCCATCAGCACCAGGTGAGGAGTCCCGAAGGTCAGAGAGCACACAGTATAGTTCGTCGAGGGAGAAGAGTCTGTTCATGCTATTTGAATGGAAGGAGAGGAGTTCTATAGGAGAGGTGGGTAAGGAGTCAAAATGGGGAGCTAATGGAGGGGCTAAGCGGTCGGCAAAGTCACTGAGCCATGAAGAATTATCAGATGAAGTTAAATTTTTGTCCACGAGTGATCCGCGAAATCTTTTTAAGTTTTTCCATACCAGGGAGGGGGGGGAACGAGGGGATAAATGTTCACAGAATCTGGTCCAACCTTCTTTTTTCTTTTTAGAAAGTAATCTCCTCGTTTTGGCAGCAGATTGTTGGTACCCAATATAGTTTTCCTGGGTCATACACGCACTGTACCGCTTTTCGGCCTTTGCTCTATGCTGAACCGATTCAGTGCATTCAGCGTCCCACCAGGGAGGCGACAGTCTCCTATTTTTATTGCAATTTTTAAGGGGGATGTGGGAATTAGCCGAATCAAGGAGGGCTTTAACGAATTTATTATAGTTGCATACAAGATTGGTGTTAGATAAGGGGGGGATTTGAAGAACGTTCTCATCAAGGGAGGATTTGTATTTTTCCCAGTCTGCCTTAGCAAGTCTGTATTTTAGGAGGGGTTTATATGGGGTACTAGAGCAGGTGGGGCCTGACAGTTTAACAATTATGGGGAAATGGTCACTACCATACGAGCTGGGAAGGACTCTCCAGAAGGTGGAGGATGCTAATGAGGGGGAACAAATAGAAAGGTCGGGAACACTCATGGGATTTTGGCCGGGAGAGACCCTCCTAGTAGGGGAGCCATCGTTGAGAACACAGAGATTTAGTTCGTCGAGAATGTCCAGAAGGAACGAGGAGGAGGAATCACACAAGTGTGAACCCCATGCTGTATGATGACAATTAAAGTCACCCAGAATTACTGTGGGCTTAGGAAGATTGAAGAGGATAGAACGTAGTTCAGATATAAGGGTAGGGCTGGGATGGGGGATGTAGACAGAAAGAATAGCAACCCCGAGAGCTCGAGCTGCTACAGCATTGATATCCTGACTGTGAGGGGGAAGGGGAATTTGGGAGAAGGGGATGGAGTGGCTCAAAAGGAGCGCACTCCCAGCATAACCATCGCTCCTGTCGTCTCGCAGGCAGGAATATCCCGGCACCCGGAAACGAGAACCGGGGACAAGCCATGTCTCCGAGACTGCAACAGCGGCTGGATGGAATTCATTGATTAAATACATCATTTCATGTTTTTTGCGCCGGATGCTTTTAGGATTCCACTGGAGGAGGTTGAGGGCATCTTTTGGGAATAGAGAGATAATTTCAGCAATTTTTTGAGCAGCGTTGGACGGTAAACAATCATTATACTTGGTTAAAATATTTATGAGGAGTGAGATTAGGAGGTCAATAAGGTTATCATTAGGGGAGACAGAAGAATTAGGGACTTGGGGCTCCTCTGGTTTTTTGAGGGCACTTCCATTAGGAAGAGAAGGGTAGTCACGAAGGGTTAGTAGTTTATGAGCATTTTGATCATATCCTTTAATTAAAGGAGGACGGGACTTGGAAGGGAGAAAGTAGGTCTTTTTATATGAGGAGCTTTGTGTCATATTTTGGGAAGGAGCGGGGGAGGTTTCTTGGGGGGTAGGGGGAGGCTGGGAAAAGAATTCCCTTGAAATTTCTGCGTATGGCCTGCGCACGGGTGGAAAGCGTTGAGCGGCTTCTATATAGGAAATACAGTCTTGGGACATGGTGACTTTGATAGCCCGTTGCCGGGATTGTTCAGAACAATCTTTATCTGTGGCAAAATGCTTGCCTGAGCAATGAATACAGGTAGCACAATTTGGGGCAACTACACAGCTATCTCCAAGATGAGATTGAGAGCATTTGTAGCATCTTGGTTTGGACCTACACTGAGAACGAACATGGCCAAAACGGCAGCAACTATAGCATTGAATTGTGGGGAGCTGGTAATGCTCAACCGGTAGAGAAGTATGATAGCAGTATACTCTTGATGGAAGTATTTGTCCTTTAAACGTTAATACCACAGATTGGGTGGGAACCCATGTAGCCGTACCTTCAACAATGTTTTTCCTATTTAGACGGCGGGCTTTTAATATGGGGCCACAGTTACTAGGTAGGTCTACAGATTCAACAAACTCTTCCATAGACCATTCTACTGGAACACCTTTTACTAGGCCCATTCTGGATATATTATATGATGGGACAAAGGCTTTATACTTATATTTTTTGAGAAGAGAGTTTTCCAGAAATGTATTTGCATCTACTACTGTTTTGAATTCTACGGACATTCTGTTACGGCCAATACTTTTTACTCCTCCACACACTATATTTTTAACATTACAGTCAGTCAATAATTTGCCAAATTTGATAGGTCTTATAGAAGTACCAGCTGCAGAGTCTGGTTCTTCTCGTGTGACATGTACTAGGAAGGGGCCAGTATCCTCTTCATGGTATTTCTTTGGGCCATCTTGAAAGCTCGGATTTACATAAGTTGATGCGATGGAGGGAGTTGCAATTTCGGGGGAAATGAATATTTTTTTGTTATTTTCCGGGATGGAGTCTTCCGCGGGTCTTTTGCGCGAGTCAAGGGGAGCCTCCACTGGAGTTATGGAATGGGATAATTCCATGAACTCTATAGGGCTACCTGGTGGATCAGGAGGTTTAGGGGGGATGTTAATGTCATCCATTGCTAGGCGCAATGGTTGACCACTCTGATATTTGCTTCGAGAAAAACTAAAACTACGTACTTACAGGTTAAAAATAACTACACCAACACCACACTGATCTAATAAACTAGGCTTTTAGAACGACAAGAAAACAGATAATCGCGATTTATGACTAAATTACATGGAAACTCACTAACACGTGTGCTACACAACAAACGAGAAAGCGGCAAAGTACACCTTATTAATCTGTAATAGAGATGTCACTGTCGTATTGACAGGGTCATGTGACACTGACAGACAGATAACTTCAATATCCAAAAGCGAAATTAAGGTTGAACTGTGTCGATTTACTTCCAAAAGTTCCAGTAAAGAATCGAAATGCATCTTACCGGTGCATTTTAAAGTAAAAAACTTCAGAAAATGGAAAATATGCGTTGACTGTATGCACTTAGTTTCTTTTGCCTTCTCTGAAAGAGGTAAATGTTTCCTAAAAAAATAAAAGTGACGTCATGTGTCAAGCTTGGCTGTGATTGGTGTTTCGTTGCAACGTTCCGTTTCACAAAATTAAAAGTTGAATATTTTGGAAACTATTGAACATTTTTTAGTAAATCTTTCACGATAACGCTTTTCTAAGGCTCTATTTTTGAAATATTGACACAATTTCTTATTATAAATTTCATGCAAGTACCCTAATGTTGATAAGAAACATTGTCATTGGCAAATTATAATTATAGACGCCATTATTAAAGAAGAAGAAGTACAGTTAATCTGCTGAGAGATCAGAGATCACTTGGCACCGCTTGGCACTGTTTGTTGTACTTTTTTCCGTTTCTTAAATGGTCCTATCGCATACAAAAAGGTAGTAGGTACCGGTTAATCAAATCAATTCTATGCCGTGACTTTTCAAACTGTGACATTGGCAGAATCATCGTCAAAACGGTGGAGCCACTAAAAACAACAAATTGGAATTGGAATAATTTCAATTCTCTAATTACCTTGTGATTACCTTCTCTCTGCTAGTGCACACAACGTCCTGCAAAAACTAAAGAATTACTAAATACTTAAATGAAATAGTTGTAAGACATTAGTGCGCGAGGAATGTCGTTTTTCTATTTGACACCAGTAAAAGGTGATTTACCGATTCATATTTTGGAAACTATAATACGCAATAGGTTAAAATTTCTTAAAACTGGAATTAATGGAAAATGTGATATTTACAACGAATATGTTGTTGAAGGGAGTCTATATGATAACGTGGGACACTTCATGTTTTGTATTATAGCAATATTGAATGAGAGCACAAGTTTTTCAAAGTTCTTCATAAAGGCTGAAACAGAACTCTTCAAAAAAAGAGTAGAATTGCTCTCTGCTTATGATATAAGAAATTTCGCGAAGAAATTACTGAAATCCATAAAAAAGCTTGAAGGGGCTGGCCCTTTATACATCAATGCTCTGAAAAAATTATGTCAGCATTTGATGATAAAAGACTTGGCACAACATATATGTGCAATGCAACATCATTACTTCTGCTCTGTGCATAATATTCAGTTACATTTCAAATATTGTTTGACTTTTATAGCTAAAAGACAAGTAGAATTAAAAAACGGTTTGGCTTACATCCCATGTGGCAAGTGGAAACAATACTTGGTTACACTTTTCAGTGAAAATTTGAAAAATAAGCTGAGAAAATCTAAAGTTGAACCTCTACGTAGTGACTGTCGGATCACAGAACTTATAACTAAAATCAATCATGATCTCTTAGAATTTACTAACATGAAATATAATAGTAAAATATTAAAAAGCAGCAATGTAGATGTTTTATCAAAGTATTTCCCACCATGCATGCTGAATCTACATAAGACTCTTCGTAAGAAACATAGACTCTCACATACACAGAGATTTTATTATAGCTTGTTTCTCAAAGACATTGGAATGCCTTTGGAAGAATCCATAGACTTTTGGAGATCAGAATATAAACAGAGTCCAAATGACAGTCACAGCTGTTGCCACAACTGGGAAAAAGATGAGAAGAAATATCTCTACGGAATCAGGCACATGTATGGCTTGGAAGGAGCTAGAAAAAACTACACATCTGTAAACTGCACAAGAATTCAAAGTATTGAAAGCTCATGTTCTGAGGGTGGTTGCCCATTCAAAACATTTGATAACAATAAAATGGTTCAACTTCTACACACCATTAACATTGGTCCTTCAGTACTGTCAAAAATTCATGAACTTAAACAGAAACAGCATTACACAAGTGCCTGTATGTTGTTACTCAACAAGCAATTACCATCTGACTGTGATATTGACTTAAGATTTACACCTGTTAACTATTTTATGGTGGCTTCCACTTGATATCTACAATTTTTTCAAATGTACACAGTAGATTAACAATGAAATTAAATACCCATCAAGTAATATCAGATATTTAACATTTTGTTTTGTATTAAAACTCAAATTATCTAAAAACCTACTATACTACAAACTCAGACGAAATAAAAACTCTATTTCGTCTGAGACTACAAAAGGATGTTTTTCTAAAGGTAAATTAGTCAAGACTCAAGAGTTTTCAACAGCCAATGTCCCCCACGAATTAACTAGACTTCTTCTTTAATAATGCTTCATCTGCTTCTTCAACTATGGCGAAACGCCAATGGACAATGTTAGATTGTTCCTCAAGTTAAAACATGGCTCTCTTCAAAGCCAGTTTCCTGCTCGGGGTCCAAAATAGATGCTGAAAAGTGACTGAAATAACGAAGACTTCACGTGACGCGTGTGTTCGGTACGGCTTTCACCCTTCGGCCTTCAACTACTTAACTAGACTTATGTCTAAAGACTGTTACATCTCCAAAAACAATAAAAAAATATATCGCACATCTCTTGTAATCTGCGGCATAGACACCCTTTTTTCTCTTTCTCTCTAAGGCGTTGGTCGCTTTTTTTTCTCTTTCACTCTAAAGTTTGCGTCAATAGTAAGCCGGCTGATCTCCCCTTGCGGCTTGCTGTTCTTAAAAATATTGGTAGGTAGGTAGGTATCTAAATTTTAGCTTTAAAACATTGTACCTTTAAACACTAGTTAGGTGTAATATTCCTAATATCATGCAAAAGTGAATTTGCCACGCTTTCACGCCTCAATGGCTCAACTGATCGTCATGAAATTTTGCATACACTTTGTCAGCGGTAGGTGCAGAGAAGAACACAGGGTACCTACTTTTTATAGTTTTCATCTCGGGATTCCAGCGGGACTCCGCAACGCGGGTGAAACCGCGGGGAGCAATTAGTATAAAGTTTGTATGTAAACCAACCTCCCGCCAAGGTGACCTTGCGGAGAGGCTTGTTTATAACAGTCTGGTACACGCACCGCTGATCGTAGAGACTGTGTTCTTTGTATGACGTGGGCATCCGATAAGAAAGGGTTTTTTAAAATTCAACCCCTATGGGTAGGGTTGCCAGACGTCCGGATATAGCCGGTCTTATTGTTAAGACAAACAAGCCAGAGCGTCTTACATAATATATATATTAATACTAGCTGTCCCCCGTGATTTCATCCGCGGTAATTTCGCAGTTCCCGCGGAGGTTTCGGGAAAAAATTACTCTATGTCCTTCAGTTCCCGAGGGAATTCCGGGATAAAAACTATCCTATCTTTTAAGTTGGACCATATTATAAATGGTTGCAAAATTTTATCAAAATCCGTTCAGTAGTTTCGGAGTCCATCGCGGACAAACAACGTGACACGTGATTTATAGATCAATCAATTTAACACGTTTAGTGCTGTGATATGCTGTGATGACGTCATGGCAACCGAAAGTAGTGTGAGGACGGTGCGAGAGAGTGAAAGATAGAGAAAAGGTAAAAGGGAAAGAAAGGCAGAGTGAGGAATAGGTACATGTTTCACTGCAGCTGCTCGTTCTAAACTTTATAAACGATTTTAGTTTCTTCGGCTCATGGGAATCGGCAGATTATATTTTTCCCGCCATCCTTGAGTGATTTACTTCAAAATAAAAAATAAATCAACCGCGCTCGAGAATGTCGAAGTGGCGGTTTTTTTTGCAAGTTTGTGATCCTCTAACTCCCTTATGTCAGTTCAAATCATCAGATTATTCATATACTCACTTCTCAGCATGAAATTAACCCACCATATCTTAATATGACGCGCTCGAGTATTCCAAGTTATCGAATTTTTTTTAACTAATCTGATCGGTTATCCTAGACCCACCCACCAGTGTAGAGGGCCTATATTTGGTGGAGGTACTCAACATGGTGCAAGGTACCCCCCTTATGTTCATCTGACGCGCTTTAGTAAATCCACAAATCCCCTCTTGGGCTCCGGTACTATAAAATATTAGGACAGGTATTATAATTTTTAACTGTAGTCTGTAGCAGATATTTACAGGCGTCGAGGGTGTGGCCACTGCATTAAATAGATTGAACCGAACCACCGGCACCGTAGTGTAAAGTGACTAATAAAATATGTTGGCCGTTAACCAAGATAGCAAACCTTATAAAAAAAAAAAATCGACAGTCATGTCAATTCAACGTCATTATCTGTTGTCAATTGTGACATTGTCAGGAAACTGGTGGCGAATGGCGAGTTGTTTGGTCTCATAAATTAAAATTCGGGTAGAAAAGTTAAATTAGGTACCTACCCATCACTGGTAAATAATTCTATGCTTGAGTGCTCTGAGCATTGATCGAAACTTGACTAATTTACTTTTTAACAGTTGTGGAGTAATGGGATTGGCATTATTTGCGTCGCTTCTCGTGCTCGTAAAGTTGAAGTTTTCATAAATACGCAGACGTTTTATGTCGGGGTCGTGTATAAAAATAACATTGGATCGTCGCGTCAAATCGCCCAGATTGAGTGCAGGCCGCTGGACCTGAACACGAATGCGAATTCTAAACACGTCTCATCATATAATGGCACCCACGATATGTTTTCAATTGGCTATTATCTTATTAGGTGAGTAATTGAAAAAACGTAAACAAATAGTACGTCGCACGTAGCATGTCGTAGTTTCTACTCTATCCTAGCCGAATCTTTCTGTAAATAAAACATTAGTATTATCAGATTATCATGAATTCAAAATGAAACAAGAAATTGTTGCTGAATATTATTTTATACCTTTCTTGCATGTGGTTAATCCGAGAAATAAATGGTGAGATATGACTGCATGCGAGAGAACATTACAAGTTACAACTGCTTGTGCATAAGACAAAATTAAACAAAACACACAAACAAACATGATTATATTATTTAACTAAATGAAATTCTAGTTAAGTACTATGTATTTACAAAATATATAAGTTACAGTATTCTGCAATAAAGGTATTTTTAATTTTGTTTGCTTGGTCAATGATTCCCTCTTTAAATATGACATAAAAGTATTATGAAGAAAAATCTAACAATTTTATCTATTATTATTTGCCACAATCACACTACACATAAAAATTATTAATTTGCATGCTAACACGGCAAAAATGTATGTAGTTTACTAATTTAAAACTCATTGTACCATATTTTTGTAAATAGCTGAATTTGAATTCCATGACTTAAGATTATTATGTATGTAGGGTCATTGCGCCGGTTGGCGGCCTTTTAGTCGCCTTCCCAACTTTGCTCCTTAAAATTAATATGATATGTCCATATTTCAAGTTCTGATTGTTTCTGTAGGGGTAGCAAATATAATCAAGTTTTTTTTCGAATTAAGTATTGAAGGAAGATTCAATCAGTTTTTTTTTAAATAAATAATTACCTGAAATTTATCCAAAATGCCGGTTGACGGCCACTTTTTTTGGTTCGCGGCCACCCTAGAGTTAGTTTGCGGCCGCCAGGTTTACGTACAATAATTAATTATTGACTTACGAATATCTCATACTTTTTTGAGATTTTCGCACACTTTTCACCATATACTTATATCCTATTATAAATTTCCACATCGTTCCACATAATATGATCGCGATTGTTACTGAAATGCCGTCACACTTAAAAAGCGTGTATCTTCTGAGTATTCGTCCCTTTCATACCTTGAACTGTTCTAACATCTCTTATTTTCACAGGGTTTGTTCTTCTAATCTGACGTCTCACACTACACTACAATTTTGTCTCTACCTCTACAGTATTTTCCCTTCTCCTCTCAACTCACCTCCGTTTTTAATTTCTGCAACCATTCTTCCCTCTGTACTTTCTTCTCTCCTTCCTCTACTTTATTTTCCTTCCTTTTTTCCTTTCACGAAACTCTTTTCTTAAGCTCTAATGCATTTATTCTTCTTCCATACTCCTTACACACTACACTTTCATATTATATAGGTACTGATGTTATTCTTGTCTTGTTGTTAAACATATTACATTACTATCACTGCAAATAATGAAATAAAACACTAAAATAGTTTAATAAATCAATGTGTATTTTAACGAATTAAGTTTGGTGTTTTATTTAACATTTTGTTCTTAATATATGTATATGATTCAAAGTTTTAATACTCCCACTGCTATTCCATAATTTAAAACTAGTATTGAAAATAATCAACATTTTCTTTTTATATGATAATTATAATAATTCCAGTTCACGAAACCACAGTCGAATCGTTTCTTCGGTCACCCTCGCACAAGCTTTGTTGATGCTTTCTGCAGATGTAACTGATATTTTAGGGTGTCTTCTTAGACCAACGGGTTTACTATGAGCTCTTAAAGCAGAACCTAAATTGAATCGCTCTGCTTTATCGCCTGCTTAAAGGTGGTAGTCTTAAAGCAATTCAATTTAGGTTTTGCTTTAAGAGCTCATAGTACAGGACCAGGACGATCATCCTTTCAAGTTGAAAGGGTTCTGCTTGCTTAAATCTTTCAAAATTTTTTGCACGGTATCTAACAGTTCTGATTTCTTGACTCGAAAACCACATTTTGCTATATTTATAAGCCATTCTACAACTTTTTTTTCGCCTTGTTCTCCCAACACTGGCTCGGGGCCCTGTTTTTTTAGTTCGTCAGTCCTTCTGCCACTTAATCGATCTTAAATTATTGTACATTTCGGAATTCCAAATTTACGAGATGCTTCCCTGATTGGGATTTGGACTTCGAGAATTTCCTTTAATGCCTGTTCTAGGGATTGAGGAGCGTAAGTCGCAGTTTTTTTGTGTTTTTTGGTAGACATCTGTAAAAAGATGTCTGTTTGAAAGAAGTGGCCATAAACTGACATCTCTATTTTCAATAGTCAGATTCTCAGGTCAGATTACGGCCGTCTTCTTTCATATGATTGCCAGACGGCCGCAAACCTGATTTGTTTTGTAAGCATGTTTTAGTATCCGGCCACATTATAGCTATAAATCCGTATTAAATTATATTTTGGCGGCCGTGAACTAACCATAGCATTTAAGCCAACCCCAACAATAAAAAATGTTGCACAAAACTAAAGGTTATTTACTTTAATAATAGAAAAGAAGATAAACTAATCTCACCCAGTGAGTTAGAACTGCGGCCACCCCGGCCGTATACTAACTTTACTAAAAAATCCTTGTGTTGGTTGGCGGCCACCTAATAAAACTGGTATTAAAGTAATTTACTCGCAAATTAAATGCAAAATTAAGTAAAGCAAATAGCTATGATCACCCAAAAACAATCACAATAGTAATAAGTAATCGTAAACTTTAAATACTTACTTTTAAAGCGGGACCTGTTTGCTATTTTTTGCGCAGCTTTGCGTACGTTTGTGGGCTGGTAGCGCGGCTGATAAAATGAACGATTTATTTCCGGCACATGGATTAGGAAAACCGACCAATTTGAATAAGCATTACATTTTGCAACTATCCTACTTTTTAAAGAGCCATAACACGTTGGGATGGATGGGATAGAATTCTTATTATTGTAATATTTAGGCGGTTGGAGCTCTAAAAGGCCGCGAAATAACGCAGGGCCGCGATCCAGCGTAATGACCCTACTTTAAGTCATGTACTATGTCCACTGGACCAAATAAGATGATTCTTTTGTTATGCATGGTCATTTTTTTTCAAAGTCTGCAAAAGATGACTGAAAACAAAATGCCAAAAAGGCAAGCAAGCACCATTATGATTTAGAAGTCAAGTTTCTAAACCAAACAAAGTTCTTGAATTGATACTCTCAGGCCAGATACAGCTCTATGGAGTCTTCACTAACCCCTCCCCCAACCTGATAGCACTTACAATAAATGCATTTATTACAGGTGTCTATGGATCTACGGCACTTCCACCAAATGAAGAACACCTGCCTCCAAGACCAAAACAAGGCCACATTGAGACACGCTATTGTGAATTCTATAATGGCTCCCAACAACTGCAGTGTGACCCAGTTAACTCAACATGTGTGCCGGCACCACCTGAAAAAGAGGAATGCTCTCCAAGAGATGTTGATAAGAGCAATCATTGCTTTGTACTTTGGCATTACAACAATATCACAAACACTTCAACTCTTCGTTACAAAGGATGCTTCATTGACACAGTATCATGCAACGATAGGGCATCCCCTTGCAGGGTGCATACGTCGAAAGTAGCGCTCCTCCACTGCTGCTGCGAGGGTGACATGTGCAATGCTGACATACCGTTCCCGGGAATAGAAGCTGGCATGAGTGCGGAGACAGAATCCCCGATTTTGCTCATCACTGAATCTTCCGTCCCAGCTAGTTACGGAGACTCGGCGGCCGCCATTGCTTACACTATAACACCATTGTTCTTGTTGCTGGCTGCTTTGGTGGCTTGCTATTTCTTTTATAGAAAACGTAAAGGCAGCTCCTTTGCGGAACTGGCGAATGGCGAAACGTCGTTGTCCAGACCTCCGTCGGCAGGGGACAGTATGGAAAACGAGGCGACCGGTTTAGTGAACCAAGTGACGCTGTGTGAAGTCAGGGCGCGTGGCAGATTCGGTGCAGTGTGGAGAGCTAAATTGGGACAGTGCAATGTGGCAGTGAAAGTGTTCCCTTTGCAAGACAAACAATCGTGGCTTGCCGAGCAAGAGATCTACAAGTTGCCGAGAATGAATCATCCCGATATACTACACTTTATTGGCGTGGACAAAAAAGGAGATAACCTGCAAGCCGAATATTGGCTGATTACAGCTTTTCATGAAAAGGTGAGGACCTTTTTATGGTAAGTTCACACGCGTGCGTTCAACTCTACATTCAACGTGCACATTCACATTCACGAGCGTGTAAACGGTACGCCCGAGCCCGTGAACGCGCCTGTGAACGTGAATGCCGCGAATCGGGCAAGTGTCGGTTTTTTGGCAAAGTTCAAAGGATGAATGTGCGGGCGCCCGGTGACTGTTTACACGCGCGCGGGCAGTCAGTCTGTCCCGCGCTTTCGCGACGAGTGGATCTTCATTCAACGTTGCTAAGAAAGTCGCTACGATCGGATATTACAACATGGCGGAATGGTCATAATTTTGTTTCTTTTTCCAATAAAAATAAGTTAAGCCAAAGGATATGGCAGCAACAACACCGAGATCCTCGCTGCTCGCCATTCTGGCACTGACTGACACGACGGCGTGCGTGTAAACAGCTTGAATGTCCGCCGGCCCGGGACGGGCTGCATGCCGCGCAGCCCGCCAGGCAGCCCGCCGGGCTGCACGGCGCGCGTGTGAACGTAGCATTACTATTAATTTTATTTGATACTTAGACTTCACCCTTTGATTACGTAAAAAGAAAAATACGTGTCCAATATTTTGTATTAATCTACAAGACGGGTTAAAAAAAAATTTAGTCAACATATACGTAAAACAGTAAAGTTTAGTTGCGAAAAATCAAACCATCTGCAAACTTTAAAAAAATCGCGTTCTTCAGTTGCAAAATTTGGATAAACAGGCAAACATACTTCCGCAATTGTAATATAGTTTGGGATGCCTTTGGGATCTCTCTGAAATTAAAGGTAACGTTACATCTAACTCTACGTCAAAGTGTAATGTACTAATGTGTTATCTAGGGCTCCTTGTCTGACTATCTGAAGAGTCACACCCTGACCTGGCCGGAGGCCTGGCGGGTGGCGGTGTGCGTCGCCAGAGGGCTCGCGCATCTCCACGAGGAAGGCGGTGGCAAGCCAGCCATCGCTCACAGAGACTTCAAATCGAAGAATGTGCTCCTAAAAGCTGACCTGACCGCCTGCATCGCTGACTTCGGCCTCGCTTTGATCTTCGTGTCCGGCCAGGGCTGCGGCGACGCGCACGGCCAGGTCGGCACGAGGCGCTACATGGCACCGGAAGTGCTGGACGGCGCTATCAACTTCACTAAAGATGCGTTCTTGAGGATAGACATGTACGCGTGCGCGCTCGTCTTGTGGGAGATCATTTCCAGGTTGGTATTCTTAATTCATATTTCTACTAGCTGTTCCCCGCGATCCGTGTTTTTGGGAGTTTCCGCAGGGAAATGCATTGTGCAAGATGGATTTTGACAAATTGCTAAATCTTATTGTCAAAGTTGTGGAATCTAATTATTTTACGCATCAGTGACAATTCACTAATCGTTTTCCTTATCGTCTGTACGAATAAATAAATGTAATTCGAATATACGATATGAGTATTGAGTAGTTTTGCTCTATGGTCTGAATCGACCCATCTAAAAGAAACTTTGGGTCTTTTGCACCGCTCCCAAAATTCTGGTGCAAATGGACCCATTCAAAAATCGTACTTGGGCGATTAATACCGGACCGCGGGCCGAATCGCTCGCAGTGCGAAACGACTAAAGACCCATACAAACAGCGAGGAGCGGTGGAGCGGTGAAAAATCTTTAAGTATGATCGGCCAACGCCTCTGTTTGCTCGAATTATGGTTTGACTTAACATCCTATAATTATATTGTTTAGATGTGAGGAGGGTGGCATAGAGCCGACGGCGCAGTACATGCTGCCCCTGGAGGAGGAGGTGGGGCCGCATCCGAGCCTCGAGGAGATGCAGGAAGCGGTCGTGTCCAAGAAGATACGGCCGCAGATGCTGCCGAGGTGGCGAGACCATCCCGTAAGCAAACGTTGATGATGCCTTCTTTATCATATCTAACAGATTTAAAAAAGAAAGGTCCCGCTTCTCACTAGAGACTAGTGGGATCTCTGCGATATGTGCGCGTTTTTCAGACTTGTCTTTTTATTGATTAATATTTTATGAAAATGTGAGTAATTTAGAATGTTTTTTCAATACAATCGAATGGAAAACCAAGAAACTTGTCGTCAATATCTGTTGTCTGGTGGTACCGATGTAGAAAAGACAGCTAAGTTGGAGACTAGCCGTGCGATAATGCTTACTATTATAAATGCGAAAGTGAGTTTGCTTGTTTGTTGGGCTTTCACGCCCCAACGGCCCAACCGATCAGCACGAAATTTTGTATACACGTTGCCAGGGGTACAGAGAAGGACATAGGGTAGGTATTTTTTTTTCCTGGGATTCCCGCGCGAACTCCGAAATTATATCCTCTTTTCGTCCGAGAATTCCCGTGGGAATTTCACAATTAACGCGAACGAAACCGCGGCGTACGGCTGGTGTCGAGTACAAAACAAATGGTGTCGTCCGCGAGCAGGGCATGTGCGTGCTGTGCGACACCATCGAGGAGTGCTGGGACCACGACGCGGAGGCGCGCCTGTCCGCCTCGTGCGTGCTGGAGCGGGTGCACGCGCAGCGCCCGCCCCCGCCGCCCGCCGCTCCCACCGCCGCCCCCGCCGCGCCCGAGGCCGCGCCGCTGCTCATACACGAGCTGGGCGAGCGGCGCGCCGGCGCGTGCTGACCCCGCCCGCGCCCCGCACCCGCCGCCGCGGTGCCGCTCATCGACTTCTGATAAGTCCCCGTTTCAGTAGGGCGAGCTTAGAGCACAAATTTTTTCGCTCTCGTCCTTTCAATATCAAAGCATTTTTTCGTGAACAACGCCATCTATCCAGCGTTCTTTTCATTAACTTCCCATACAAAAAAACTCTTCGATATCGAAAGTACGAGAGCGAAAAAGATCGTGCTCCCCCTACAAGTGCGGATCTATGGGGGGCAGTGGGTGCACTTGTTGTCCCCCCCCCCCATGACTAAAGTAGGTATTTTAATCAGAAAAAATTCTGAATCGCATATTAAAAAAAGCACGGTGTAACCAAGATTACCTCCCCACTAACGAAATCCTAGATCCGCGCCTGCCCCGTTTACACTACCGAGCCGGTAACAAACAAACACCGTTTCCTATTTTGTTGTTGGTTAAGTTTAATAAAATTAAATCAGTTTTGTTTACCGCTACAGCGAAGGTAGTTTCTACACATAAAAACTTGTTTCTTATGTATATCTAAATATAATAGTGTATAGACAACATTGACATGAGTAAGTTAAATATCAACAGCCCGAATTTCATTATCCTACTAATATTATAAATGTGAAAGTGTGGATGTTTAGATGTTTGTTAATCACGCAAAAACGGCTGAACGGATTTTGATGAAATTCGGCATGCACGTTGTCAGGGGTACAGAGAAGGACATAGGGTACTTTTTGTCCTGGAATTCCCGCGGGATCTCCGAAATTAACGCGGGTGAATCTGTTACAAATATATTGCCTGATAAGCATTTAGCGCTAATTTCCAGCCGTGCTTGGTCCAGCACAAACAAGAGCGGAAAAATAATATTAGGTACCTACTGTCGGTCGGCAACAGTCGTCGTTACACGAAAATCACAATCTTGGTTCTTTTATCATAGACTAATATGTAAATCATGCAAATGCGATGTAGTTTCAACAATTTTTTTTTCGTAAGCGAAATTACTTTTTTAAAATTTTAAAGCATGTTTTTAAGCTGTCGTGCGTTCCCGACGACACGAGCGGCAAACCACTGAATAAGTCCCAACAGCAAGTTATACGTTTCAGAATTCCCGCAGGAACTCCAAACTTATTTTATTCTACCCCTCTTTACATAACAACAGAAAAACAAATAACCGAAATTTTTCCAGCCGTTCACGTGTAATGCCGTGACCAAGAGAAATATCAAAGATGTTTGTTCAATGTACAGTTGTCATAATATTTGATCAAATATCGACGTTCCCAGTACATTTTGTTGAAGTCGTTCAATTTATTAGATACACTGTACATTGGACAAACATCTTTTATAAGTGTAATATAGGCCTAAACCACGGACTGAAGAGTACCTCCGGGCTTGTGCTCTAGCTAAAGCGACGATTCGACATTTCGATGATAACCTTCCCTTGAAAGCTCGTTACAAGAGATAGCAAACTAATCATGAATTACTTTTGAGAATGCTAAAACATATATACCTCGTTTTGATATCTGTTCTCTGAGGGTCTGCTGCCGACGTTCACCAGCTGGATCTTTGTTATGAGTAGCACAAGAAAACAGTCGAAACTAGTTGAGATTTAACTCATTAAGTTAAATTTAAATGACGATTTTGTTTTAAAAAGCTTTACTTAAAATTAAGTAATCATTAAAACGACTCTGAGTGCGGTAGTAAGCCGTTTACTGCTACCGGTGGCACTGGCGTTCCTTCCATACAAGCCCAAAAGCCCGGCTTGCCTACCTGAAGCGCTTGCTTATGGAGTATCAAATATTTTTATAAGTATTTATACTTACACACTTTATTTATACTTATTACAATATTGATATTCTGTGGCAAGGGTTTTGTCTAGGCAGAACAGGCTCTTGGGCTTGTATGGAAGGACCGGTGGTGGTTATCATAGGTCAGCGTTATGATGCTGTGCTGTGGTCTCAAAATGCATCTCTCGCGGCGTTGCCACTCTAATGTCCCTCGCTTTGTCTTCTTCGTTTTTTTTTTTTAAATAGAATAAATATTCTATTAGAAGACGCTCGTGTAATCGGATGAACTCGACGACGTCGCTTTGATCCCACCACACAATATAGACATCTAGAGAAAGCGGATTAAAGTGAAAATAAGCGAACGAAACGGGAGCAAGTGAGTTCAGGTGATTCAAGAGTAGGTGGGGGGGTGAGGGGACTTTGAACGAGGTCCTCTCGCTTGACCTCGTTCAACCTCCCCTGAGTGGAATAAAAGTAACAGAATGAGCAAGACATGATCTCGAGTCTTTGCCCTTCGGTTAAAATTACTGGCAGCATAAAAACAACTTTATTTTTTTGGAATACATTTAAATTATGCATGCGTTTTTTTTTCATTTACTGCTGATACACGTATTTAAATATTTTGTAGCTAAGTATAATAGGTATATAGCTGAATAAAAATAGTGCTGCTGTTACTATTTTGGTAGATACAAGAACTCATAATTGTGCAGGCAATGTGCTCTACGTGGAATACGTTATTTTTTTTTGTAATTTTATATTATCGTTGTTTTGTATTTATATACGAAATCGCAATTTGAAATAGGTGCCATAATAAGACTATTTTACTTTTCGTTTATACAGTTTTATCTCGAAATATTGAAGCTCGCATTAAATTTTAGAAATTCTTTATTTACGTACTGAACTTACCTAAAATAAACGTAATTTTTCTTTTTTTGTACCTATATAGTATATACATAGAAACTTTACTATGCATTGAAGTGAATGCATAGTCTAACTTGCCCCACAAAATAGTCCGTCAAAAGAAAGACTTCAAATTATCGCGAAGAAAAATGTATTATTTTGTTAATAGCTAGTAATTTAGCATAGTATTTTTTACAAAACATGTAATACTGATTATATTTTACTAATATTATATCAGTAACATAAAGACTGCATTTTTTATTTTGTGATTGGCAATTTTATGCATGGCTCGTATAATTTTTATATTTAAAAATTATCATGTTCTTTTACATTTCAAATCAAGATTATTTATAGCTATTTTTTTTAGTTATTTCGTATAATCTAAATAACTTCTATCGGACAATTTATTAGTCTTATATAACACTTTATGTACCGTTTGGTTTTATTGAATTTTGTACATACTTTAATTACATTCAAATTGGTACAGCTAAATCGCATGTTTCGAATGGGCATGTTGACTAATTTTTATTTTTTAGTCCGTCTTGTAGATTATTAAAAATATTGGACGCGTATTTTTTATTTTTTTACGTAATCAAAAAATAAAGGCGATATAATGAATTGAAATTTCGCGTGACGTCCCTATTCTGACAGTTTGTATGGCGGTTTTAGCGGTTAGTGACGTCACGAGCCTCTCACCCTAAACTTTAATGCGCCTTATCTCTGTATATTTTAATTTATTTGAAAAAGCAAAAAATACGTGTCTATTGTTTTTTTTATTTTCTGACGGACTAATTAGAATTTTGATTTTCAAAAGTAGTCCACATCCCCATTAATTTGGTAACTAATTAATATGCACTGTTAGTAGATGCACTGGTAGTACGAATTTAAAAAAAAATTATGTATCTGATTTCTTGGATCTAAGGCTGATCTAACCATGCATTACATCCGTGACCATTTGTCAAATCATAAAAAGTAATCCGTTTATTATATCGCGGATCCGTACTATTTGCTAGAAATATACTAATTAAGAAACGAAAGCAATGAAAGTAGTGTATTATTTAATTAAATTTAAAGAAATGCACTAAGTAATTTGTAAATAGAGATGAGATGTAATTAGTTGTTATTCAGCACTGGAAGTGTAATTGTAAATTATATTGTTATATTCACTTTGAACATTGACAAATTGTGATAGTAATTCTGTAAAACACTATACAGTGACGATTTCCAAAGTCCCACATATAGACAATAATGATTGACCATGTTTCATAACCCCAAAGATTGTCGTTTGGCCTATAATAGTGTAATAGTTACCTACTGATCCGTGGTCTAAATTTTTGTATATAGCAATAAATGTAACGAAATAGTAACACCATGTAAAGCACGTTTGAAATAGGTATTGTAAATAAGACTATTAAATATCTGAAACAAACATATTAGTATAATTATAATTATCATTGGAATCGTTGTGAATTATTTGGAAAAAGAGATTGATATCAGAGGAAAATCATAGAGAACGGTTTCTCAAAGCTGTGCGCATATCAACCACACATAGACTAAGTAAAGTTGCCAAATGTAAATAACCTGTAGCATTAAGTCATAGTTATTGAAGTAATAATCTAAGTGTAGAACTTTTTGTCTGAACGTCAGAGAATTAGGTTGTGAACACATGTTGCATAATTTTTATAAGTGAAGCTGTACACAAAGCTATGACATTCGGTGTGCTTAGATGCTTTACTCCGGATAGAATGCCTGATGCAGATTATAAAAGGTTAATTTCTACATCATTCTAATCTCAACTCTATGCTGAATGTATATAAAGCTCAATTGAATTATTCAAAAATTGCTTTACTAGCCTAATTTCGGTAATTAGCTCCTTGGATAAGAGCAAACTAAAAAAATAATCAATTTTCAATTTAACCCTTTACTGGCAAACACAAATTGCAACAATTCCCATACATGTGTTCATAGCTTTAATGTAAAAAACACATATTTTAAACTTAGCTCATCTTCGTAGAGCATGTTTTATTAGTCTAGCTTTACTTTCTATAAATGTGTGCTAGTACTATGGAGATTGTCGTGAGTAGACGTGACACGTATGTCGTATATCAATTTATTTTTTAATTTTATTAACAAAGGTGTCATTAAAATAATGTGTCCGTTGAAACTTGATGTAATAAAATATATTTTCTAGATAAATGGTTATTTTATTATTTTTTTATAATTACAAGGCTCGGCGCGTATCATTAAGGCCCTTAAAGCACTTTATATACCTACTAGTGCCACGCGCTATAAAAAAATGTAATTGATGCATACTACTACTAAAATTATTAACCCATCGATTTTTTTTTATCTTACAATTAGAAGATAACTATGATTTTTTTCATTCAAAATAATTTTCGCGTGCAAAAATCCTTCGCCATTCCATCTGGATGGCGCCGCCTCTAAAAAGGGTTATAAAATGAAACAAATTTTCAAAGTGTACAAAGTCCGATTCTTTTTTATTAAATCAGAAATGCGAGTACATTTCACTATACAAGATGTCTGGCGAAAATGCGCAAGGTTTGGCAATGGCGAGTCATATAATATGCGTGCTAGTGATGGGCCAAGTCGGGCTTATTCAAAAACTGCTGACTCGAATACCCTATAGTTTACCTACATACATGCATATTCTCCAATATGCATGTATGCGGAACACTGTCCACTATTTTTTTTTTAATAAGGAATTCCTCGAGAGTTATACGTATTTGTAAAACCATAATTATTATAATAAGTAGTAGTAAATAGTAATAAAGCCATAATATCAGAAGTTTTGAATAACCGACTCGAAACAAACATCACTAACGTGTAGCCAATGTATGGAACATTCCTCAAATAACAGGAAATTACATTTTCAGCATTGACAACCTTAATCACAAATTCATTTATTTTCTACATACTATTACATTTATATGTATTTCTATGTACACGACAAAATAAACTGGTACAAGATTTCGTATAGAAATATACATTGAGGGTAAAAAGGCAGCCTATTGGATAATTCATTCAAATTCACATTCACTAACTAACCTTGTTTTTGTTCTTTCAATCAAGGCATTTTACACTTCATGATACGTTCCGTATCAGTTACGAAAACATGTTATTGCATAAATTTCAGTTTGAAAAGGCCGATATCTTTGACTACGGATCACACAGCGTATTTTTTTCAGTTATTGTTCACAGTTCAATGTATGGGTAAATTGAGCCCCGAGCAACTAATTAGTGCCACTTTCAAGTCCAATGTGCCCGATGCACAGATTTCGTTGTTGAATTTCCTCATGGCACAGAAGCTCTGGAGGTCAATTGCAAATTCAGCTAAATGCTACGTTACCAGAACTGTGGAGACGAGGATTGAGGTCGAACCTTATTTTCGTGGTCTACCTATAATTGTACTGTCGCTTGCTTTTGTTTGTAATTTTATATTGTATGGTTACCAAGCCGACTGCAAGTTACAGATAAAAAAGGTACCTACTAGTTTTCAGCTGTATCTTTAGGCATACATTAATAGTGGAACACTTTCAAAACAATTTTATTGTAACTACCCTCAGGAGCGTATGACGTCATCGAAGACATCGGATCGATCGGTCTGAACAGCTGGATTCGAAATAACCTCGTTTCTGTGACGGCGTGTCGGCGTTAACTTCCCTGCCTTGCCCAACGGTTACTTGGTCAAAAGATTAACAGTTCAGTTATCTTTTTGTAACTTGCAGTTAGCTGAGTTACTGTTGCTATATTGCCGTTATGTTTGCTTGTACACGATGATGGATAATGTTGGTATCCTTTTGAACAGGTTATGGAAGAGTGCAATTGCTTTCTATTCGACATTATTGTTATTATGTCATAAGCATCTTTTTGTGTTGAGACGAATTTTGTGATGGAGCACAAAATAAATACATAATATGCACGTAAAAATGTGCATTTCATGGCTATGCAAAACTTATATACAAATAAGATTGAATTTACGGCCAGTTTATCTGTATAATTTTTTCCTTACAACTTGACACATTCGTACTTTAAAAAAACAAACTGACTGAAATATCTCAGAAACGTGCATTAGGCATTGTATGGTCAAATCGATGGCAATCGCTCTCTCTGACGATGTCTTCAAAGGAACACCTCTAATGGGCTAGATGACAAAAATTTGTGTCCGTCTTGTAGATTAATAAAAAAATATCAGACACGTATTTTTCTTTTTTTTATGTAATCAAAAAATAACGGCGGTACATTGAGTGGGAATTCCGTGTGACGTCACTCCTAGGTTATACTTAGTTATGACGTCACGACCTCCCACTTCTAAACTGTAATGCGTTTTTCAAACATTTGTAAAAGCAAAAAATACGTGTCTATCACTTTTTGTACTTATCTAACTGACGGACTAAATAGAAGTTTGATTTTTATACCCCGTCATCATGCCCATTACCCATTCACCTTGTACAATCGTTGCCCGACAAGTATGGTAGGTGCGGGCGGCGGGGGTGTGGCGGCGCGCGGTGGGCGGTGGGCGGCCGGGCGGTGGGCGGTGGGCGCGCGGCTAGGAGGCGGCCTGCGCGTCGTTGTGCTCCTCGTGGGAGTGGGCGCGCGAGGCGGTCGCGCGCAGGCAGTCGCCGTGCGCCTTGTACTCGACGGGCACGGACGGCGGCAGCTGCAGCACGCGCCGGATGGTGTCGCGGATGCGCGTCGCCGCCGCCGTGTCCGACGCCGTTCTGTGCCACATCGCCAGGTGGTCCTCCTGGGGTAAACGAACGGGCGTTTGAAAACTGGACGAGCCGTTTCAGGGAAATAATATTAATAATAATGGCTGTTCCGAACTTCCGCGCGGTTTCGGAGTTCCCGCGGGAGTTTCGGGTTACAATAGGGCCTATGTTACTCGGGGATAATGTAGCATTCTAACGGTGAAAGAAATTTGGAAAAATTTGGAAATCGGTCCAGTAGTTTTTCGAGTTAAATTTCAACAAACGAACAAACATAAAATCAAATCTTTCACCTATACAATAACAAGATTTTATTTTCTTGTCAACAATTATCTTGGGATGTTAGGAATTGGCATTAGTACAAGTGGAAGCTTTTCTGTTCACACCAGTGTTTATTGACCTACCTGAAAGCGCACAGAGAGCACTAGTCCACAGATCTCGGGCCCCACCATGAACTGTTCACCCAGCATCGCCATACAGAGCTCCTCCCATGCGCGGCCCGTCTGATTCTTACGTAGACGCACCACCTGGAAAACAGTATGATAGGTTGATGACAGGCCATATTTTCTTTATTATTAATTAACAAAAATCATTACTGCTAAGTCCTAGGTCCTAGGACTAGGTCCTATTTTTGTTTTCTTACAACTCGTTTTGAACATAACTAGATACTATTTTAAATTACTGTAATTGGTGCAGTATAATTCTAATTACAGTTTTGATGTGATGTGTGTTCAAACAAACAACAAATACCATGTCATAGTTACAATAGTCAATAAGAAATAATTTCCTCCATGAGCCCAAAATAGACCACATGTCTTGATTGTCTTTTGGTCCATGGTCTTGTATCACTTATTTGTGATAATTTGCCATCTGAGCTTTTGAGATTGTGTTACAAGAATTTATGCAACACACAGGCTTTTTATCTTAGGCATCTTTTTATCTTAAGCTTCATCCATAAAGTATGTCACACTAATTTCGTGATTTCTTCACCCCTCTCCCCTCATTTTACATGTAGACATTATTAAATTAAAACAGAACAATTTAAACCTTAGTTAATTATTGGAATTATTTTATGTTCGTCATTTCAAATTGGACATTTTACACTTCCGGCCGCACTCAGAGTTGACTTTAATGATTACTTTGTTAAGTATAGATTTTTAAAACAAAACTGCCGCAATCTTATTTTTTTGCATGTACTATGTATTCTATACGTTTACGATGTCTAGAGGACGTTAATAAGTCACTTCGCCGTAGTACAGTTTTTACTAGTACAGGGAGTGGCTGTCTTTTTCTTATGTTAATTAGTGATGTTTTTGTGTGAATAAACTATTATTATTATTATTATTAATCAGAGACGTTCAGTAAATTAATGTAAATTGGCATTTAATGAGATGTAACTTAATTAGTTAAATGCCAATTAACATTAATTTATTAGACTTGTCTGATTGCAGCAGTTTTGTTTTAAAAATCTATACTTAACTAAGTAATCATTAAAGTCGACTCTGAGTGTGGCGGTTAGATTAATAAGATTTTGAAATTTGATGTCATTAAACAATTAAACATAGGACCCCTCCCACCCCTTTCCCAATGTCACACTTCGTTCACCTCCTCCCCCCTCCCTTAACGTGTGAATCATGGCCCATTTTCATTATAAAATACAATATAGAATTTTTAATCAAATAAAATAAGCAGTCTCTGGTTATTCCTCTAGGAAACAGTGTTTTATAGTGTATTTGTGAATGTGCCCACAGTACAGTTTTTGATTCATTAACTGACCCATTTGCCACCATTGATGTTAGCAGGGTCCTCCCACATTGGCTTGATGCCGAGCTTGAACAGATGTAGATCTGTCAGTGGGGGTAGCTCGGCAGGTCTTGTTAGGTGCGTATACAGCCCCCACCATTGCTCCACGCTCCCCACGCGACCCACCATGCGTAACGCCTGAAAAACACACACAAATCATCAAGTCACAAAGCACAAAAAACAATGAGTACAAGAATATGAATGAACACAGTACAGCCTATCTCTTTATCTCCATACTCCTCTACTCACACTTCACTTCTTTACATAGATACAGTATACATAAGATCAATAAGTTAATAAATTATATTGGTTGTCTGGTGCTCTATAGTACAAGCTCTTCTTAGTTTTGGACTAGGTGGTGCCGTTTAATAATGGCCAAGCTATATTATGCTTTTTTTTCTTAAATTTTTTTTTCATAACTGATATATTTTAATATAACTTTGTGTCTTTACTGGTTTTAAGTTAACACATATTATATTACTGACTTATGTGTTTTTTTTTTTGCAAATTAAAATATAATTTTATATCAGATTTTAATTTTACTTTACTCTATCATTATAGAAGGGCATTCTAGCACTGGTAGCTATTTCGATATGATTATAAAATGTACAGTATTTATGTACTTTGGTCTACTATTATTAATTAATATTATTTTATTTTCAACACCACCATTACTGTATACTACCTGGAGTAAGCTCCAGGCAGTCGGTACTAGGTCCAGGTACTGTCAGTAGTTTCACATGCACTATCCTCTAAGAAACTAAGGATATGTTTGAACAAGTAAATCATCACCCACATCAACATATCTAGGATACTCATTTTGCATTATAACAAAGAGTTCCTTAATGAGTTCTGAAACAGTAACTTTACATGGTTACTAGTAAACAATAATTGACGCTAATAAATAATAACAATGCCAATGTGCTAACCTGTCCATACCCTGTGGAAGAGGTGGACAGCTCGCGAGCCGGTGGCCGCCGGGAATACCACATCCAGTAACAATACTCCAGCTTATGATGGTGTGGCGGGATCGGAGGCGGCGCCGCCTCGTCTGAAGGCCTGTCGCGGTCGCGCTCTTCGTCCTCATTGCCAGCATGGTTCTGTCCGCCGCCGCCGCTTTGGGTGCCCTGCCCATCTCCTGACCGTCTCTCCGGCACGTTTAAATTGTAAAATTTGCACATTTTTCTTTCAGTCATGTTATGCCAATACTGGCATGTTAATCTACAACACGTTGTGTACCAATTGTGTAGGTACTGTGTGTGTGCCTCGAGGTTTCCTATTCGTGCTTATATGAATCCAGTTTTCGTTTTTTATTAACAAAAATTTACTTTCCCAAATAGTCTTCAAAAATAAACTATAAATTATTTTAATAAGCACTTAGAAACTGTAAATCTGAATATTTATTTGAGTTTAGTTAATAGTATTTTGAAATAACCTTTTCAAATTTTTTCTCGTCACCAGTTTCAATCAAAAATTAACTAGACTTGTGTTTCAATCGCTTTGGTTTGCGGGAACACGATATTGTACGACACCGGATTGTACAGCACTGGAATGCGCGACACCGGAATGTACGACACCGTATTGTACGGCACGTATTTGAAGTCCTATACATAAATTCCGGTGTCCTGCATTCCACCCCGTACAAATTGGGCATCAAAATACTGACCGTGCCGAGAATGTTCAACACCGGAATGTACAGCCCGGAATTGGTGTCACTGCTCCTATTGGTCGATGAAACTACGCCTCCTTTTCATTTTGCTCGTTAACATTACTTACCCAAATACTGGGTCAAGTTATTATCAAATAAGTCACAATTTATGTTTGATCTGTTTTTGAAGTAAGTAAAAAGAAATTAGAATAGAACTATCGTGGCCACATCATGAACTGTTAGTAATCCACAAAGCACTCCCAGTCTAACGCAACTAGGAACAAATTAAATTTTGTTCGTGTTTAGCACTCATTTTTTTTTTAATTTTTTTTTCCATGGCATCAAAGATGGCCTCACATGCTATTTCAGTCTTTTGTCTCTGAATCTTTCTTACAATCTGTCATCTGTTTGTCATGGCGACGCATGTTGTTATTTGGGAAAATAATTGTGTGATTTTTAAAAATTTTGTGTGATTTACGCTTTGAAAAGTGCAGTGTGACTATTAAAAACTATTTTCTTGTGATTGGGTAGTGAAATAGCACCGATTAGATGGTGTAGTACGTATGTAATTTGTAGAAAAAGATAGAGTCGACAAAATTTAAATAAAAGGAAATTTATCACGAAATTTCCTATAGATGAAGACCGGTAAGTACAGCTTGAGTAAAGTTAAAGTATTTTGTTCTCTTCAGCTATCAGCAAGACTAAAATAATACACTATCTTTTTAAAATGAGAAAAAATATGTGCATGTTTGTAAACCATAGTGATGTAAATCTTCACTATCGATAAAGTGAGTCGATAAACTTTAATGAATGATGCTGTTATAGTGAATATTTTGGTATATTTTTGTATAGCTGCTGCTGCGTATACTTTTTTCATTACTTACTGCAGTTTTCATTAAGTATTATGATCGTATTGTAATAAAGTGAACCTCGTCTTCTGTATAAAGAACTATATTATACTCTATCTTGTTTCTAAGTGTACTTGCATGATTGATAGATATTTTAATTTCAGATGTCGACAATGGGTAAAAAATATTGGAAATGATGACTTAGCTTACATTCCAATCGAAAAACTTCACGATATAAAATATGTCTGTGGAGATGTAAGGAACGAATGTCGGATACTTCTACCGATAGATATTTCTACCGATAATTTAAACAAGGCTCAACAAGGAGGCACTGCGAAGTAAATCATTTACTTCCCAAATAGGTTATTTAATTTTGACATAAAATGTAAATGTAATTTTTAAAGACAAAATAAATATCTATCTATCTAATAACATCATTATCATGACAAACTAAAATATTGGAATAATAATAAATAAATAAAAATAATAATTTATTGTTTCAATTTTACGACAAATGTTTTCCCCCGTTGTAGATTTAATTCACCTGGTATGAAGCCCACGATGCTCTAATGATAATTTATCGATATCGATTTAATCAGGAACTACATGTGGCCATCCCTATTGTTCTCGTTAATGTTGGTACCCATGAGTTATGAAGTATTTTGACATTTAAATTTTCGCTGTGTTGGTATTGCTGGGTCTGGTAAATGGATTCCAAAACCAAGTAAGGAAGTCCCGTCTCTTAAAACGTAGTGATTACCTTCTCTCTGAGCACTCCGACTTCATTGGTTAGACTAATGTCTGTCAGTACAAACGTCTAGTTAGTTTGTGGTACAATCTACAAGAGTGTCAAGCTCTATGGTATGAAGTGTGTTATAAATTCAAATCAACTGCAATTTGTTTAAATTCTACCATTAATTTGACAACAAAAGAAGAAAACAAATTGTAATTAAATTATTAGTACAAGCTGGTAGTTAGTAGCTGGTAGACAAAGTGACTGGGTTCGTTTTGTATGTTAGGTTTTTTTTATAATAGATACCTACCTGTCTATTCATTACTTTAGAGCAGCTCGGTTGGATTCATTTTTGTGCATAAACAATGGCAAAAGCCGAGGCTGCTTGTCGTTTTAATAATATTGAAACTAGTGGTCTGAATGTAGACTTCATGCGATCGTTAGTGAAACAATACACAGAACTGGTAAGTGGTAATGAATCTTAGTGAGTGTTCTCATAATTAGCTCTAGAATAAAGCAAGTTTTAGGCAAGAAGAACAACCTTTATAGTGCCCTTTTGGTAGTTTGCGATGAAAAAAATAAAATCTCTTTGAACATTTTTTTTCCATTTTTTAAAGTAAATGTCATTCATAAATTGATCTTTTATTAAGCTTTCAATATTGTACGTTTCAATACATATTTTTCTATTAAATCCATAAATCCACTAAATAAGTGGTTTTCCTCAAAACCATAAACCCAACAGGTAGTGTGAAGTATTAGAGCTCTCATTTCCAAAATTAAAGGAATATCAATGTTAAAAATATACAATTTGAACAATGACAATTTTGTGTTTGTATGTGGGGTCACTATTTATGTATTTATTTGATAGGGTTTCTCTGTGGTTTCACCCACGTTAATTTCAGAATTCCTGCGGGAATTCTGGGGTAAAAGTACCCTTTGTCCTTGTTTGTACCCCTGACAGCATAACCAGCTAATCAACTTTTACCGACATTTCCAACAATTATCGTTATATTAATTTACACAAAGTCTGTACAATTTATGCACCTAAACCTTCACCTTCCTGATGAATAACTCTATTTATTGGTGATAACTGTATGAAAATCCGTATATTAGTTTTTGAGTGTATAGTGAACAGACAGACATGTGACAGAGGACTTTGTTTTATAATATGTAGTTTATTCAGATTTCCTGAAACCATTTTTCGTAAATATAATTCAGGGTGCGAGGATATATTATATCAGTGGATTGTATATCATGATATATGTATATCCAATATATATGAAATACTTTTACAATACAAATCATCATAACAAAATATGGTTTGTTAATTATCACCAATTTTTAAAAATATTCACCCAAATAAGTGGTAAGTTTTAATCCTTAAATGGCCTCACTGAATAAGGGGTTATCCATAAAGTATGTCATACTCCCCCGTCCTTGTCACAGTTGGTCACAATTTTGAGACTCCCCTCCATAGTGTGACATCACTCAATTTGCAATTTCACATCCAGAAATTATCAAATTGCAACAGCAGTTCTGACAAAAGAATTTAAACCTTAGTTTTACAACAAAACAATTTAAACCTTATGCCTATACAGATAGAGTTGGAAATATAAGTTTTTCATTAACAGTTCAAAATTTGACATTTTAACACTTTAAACAACCAACTTAGGACCCTAGCACACTTTGTCACACAATGTGTCACTCTTCTTTGACCTTCCTCAATCTAGTCAAGGTCGCAGGTAGTCGTAGGTATAGCTGAAGATTCACTTGTAGTTATTGCTTTGAAAGCTCAAACTGAACTGCCCGTCCGGTTCAGTTGTGCTGTTTATATACCCGGGCAAAAGGGGCTCTAGAATGTTCGAGATATTCCCTTTTATTAGCGACTCGGCAGAACGTTTCTAGAACAGAACTTCTGTAGAATTCGCTATTCAAATGTGTTCACTTTACATTGCATGTTTTGTGTACATTGCACACTTATTGATTTCGCTCGACTGCGACAATAACAAGACTCAAATACAAACATTATAAATATTTTTTTTGTTGATGTTTCTAAGGGTCAATGGACAAGTGCACTGTTCTGGGCCGATTCTGCAGCAGCAGCGGCCGCAGGTGGCAGTGGGGTAGCAAATGGGGATGACGTGTGGCTGCTGGCAAGCACAATGCTTGCTCGTGGTGAACTTCACAGGGCAGCATATGCTGTCACATCAAGAGACCTACATAGGTAATGTCTAATTGGTGCCAACTATGATATTATTTCAATTCCCATCCCATTTATTTATTTTAACTAAACTTCGAAAACATTCTTGTAATAATTTTAATAATTATAAACTTACTAAGTATTTCTGTTTGTGGTTTTGTACATTGAAGTTTTTGATAGTAGCCATAAGGGCGGCGCCACTGTCCCAAGGGGTAAGATGAGTTACGATCTCAATTCTTTTTTCAAAATCTATATTTTTCAATTTCAACACCCTCAAAAACCTGTACCTACTTTTTCTAAATGCAATGTGCTATGTATGTTAAGTGTATGACTGTTATCGAAGATTGGGATTTTTCGTTCGTAACGCTCGTGACATTGATGATGCCAGAGCCATTAGTGATTTTCACTGATCTAGTGAGGAGTAAGCTTGAGGCAGCCTCTGTGCTATGAGGTGACTTAAGGCATTTTTAAGATTTTTGTACAAGAAATATAATAAAGTATATAGGTGCTATCCCTTTCTTTATCCAACGAAATTCTTAACTGGAGCCCTAAGTTTCAATTTCTTGGAGGTGAGGCGCAATTTTAGTCTTTTGAAAAAGGCGTGCAGAATACTACGCTGAGATTACAATTCCTGAGCTGGTGGCGCAACTGTTGTGCTTGTATGTCCCCCCAGTGCCCATATATTGTTTGCATAAAAATTAAAAAAAAAAATTAAATTCAAAAGCTATTTATTACTTAGGATTGGTTACAATCACTTGTAATCGTTAGCAGGTTCTTAGAACTATAAGATTATTTTGTTGCATATTGTTTCCGGCCTCACTGGAACCATCTGCTGGCGATACCGTCGGCGCGAACTGTGTCCCATAAAAACTCTCCGCTTGTCTGTGCCTTACATTACCTCAATGCGCTTCTCACGTCGGCTCCCGACTGTGATTTGTCATGCAAGTCGATGGATGTGTGTGCGCGATGAGTGCTTGAAGTATTGCGAGCGAATTTTTGTGTAATAAATAAATAGAATGACACATAACAAACATGATAAGTAAAAAAAATAAGCTACTTACTTGAAAATTCAGGGGATTAATCTGAAAATGGTTGATATTGCTTTGACATTGTTACCAGTATTTGCAGGGGTTTGCCCTCACTCTGCATTTTTACCCAATTAGATTCTGAGATTCCCTGAGGAGGAACAAATAAAAATGTATGTTGGCTTTGGATTTGATTGAAATTTTGCATATAGCTCCCATATATGCTAAGTTCCATTCAAACCCTAAAGAATGAAGCCATGGACGAACATGACTGTAGAACAAGAAGCTCTTGCTTACCATCTTGACACAGGGCTCAAATTTAAAATTTAAATATATATCACATTTTTGTCTCAGACGCCATTTGTTGTGCCTTGGTGTGGTGATGCGAGCGTACCTGGCTATGCGTGAACCTTCCACCGCCCTCAGCTTGATGGAGGAATGCGACCCTGCCTTGCTGGAGTTGAAGGCCTCTGATCAAACACACAATGTGAGTAATAGTTTTAGTTTTCAAGCATAAGTATAGAATATTACAATTTAGATTTGCTTAGTTACAGTTATTTTTTTTTTCTTTTCAGTAGCTCAAACATGTAGGTTTTGCTGCCTGAAATCAGTGAAGCAAAATCGCTCACTGAGTAAGACAAATTAACTTTTTAATTTTTTTTTCAGAAAACCGCGAATATCTTATTCAGCCTTGGGTTTATCATACAAGGGGCATTTTGACTAATTTTTATTTTTTAGTCCGTCTTGTAGATTATTAAAAAATATTGGACACGTATTTTTTCTTTTTTTACGTAATCAAAAAATAACGGCGATATATTGAGTTGAAATTTCGCGTGACGTCACTATTCTGACAGTTTGTATGACGGTTTTAGCGGTTAGTGACGTCACGACCCCCTCACCCTAAACTTTAATGCGCTTTCTCTCTCTATATTTTAATTTATTTAAAAAAGCAAAAAATACGTGTCTATTGTTTTTTTATTTTCTAACTGACGGACTAATTAGAATTTAGATTTTCAAAAGTAGTCCACATCCCAATTCGAAACATTTACACTCTATATTCTTTCCCGCCATTAGAAAGAGAGGGAGACAAAGACCAGCCCTTACGAAGTTCCGATTTTGAATTCGACCTCAAAGACAAACACGTTCGGAAATTTGTACTAACTAAAGAAATTTTGCAAAAAGATAATTAAGTATGTCTTTTAATGTAATTTATTGAATTTTTAACTTATAGTTGTATTTAAACGAAAATAAGTATTTACTGCAAATAAAACTGATATTTAACCTGTATACTAACCTGTAACTATAATCTCCTAAAGTGTTCTCGCTGCTGAAGTGAAAAGTTATGTGTGTTACATGAGAGCAAAGTTTTTTGCATCTCGTGCCTTTGAATCCTGAGCAAGCGAAGGATTCAACTTAAGAATCACTCGCTACGCTCGTGATTCAATCATTGAATCCTTCGCTTGCTCAGGATTCAAAATCAGCACTCGCAGCAAAAAATGACTTTGCTCTCTTGTTGCACAAATAACTATTTTTACATTTATGTAAGTGTCCTATAATTCCTCTCACTTTATAAAACATGCAAAAAAAGAAAGTGATCTGAAACCACATAACCACGTTACAATAGCTACTTTGTTCCTAGTCATCAAATGTAACACTTACTTGATATGGTGTGTTTATTATTTTATTATATGTATACTAGCTATCCCGCGCGGTTTCACCCACGATAATTTCTTCGAAACTTCAAAATTAATTGTTCTATGTTCCTACGGAATTGTTCCATACAAACTTTGCAACCCCTTTTCATCCCCTTAGGGGTTGAATTTTCAAAAATCCTTTCTTATCGGATGCCTACGTCATACAAAGAACACACCCTCCAAATTTCAGGTCTCTACGATCAGCGGTTTAGGCTGTGTGTTGATTCATCAGTCATTCAGAACTGAGCATTTTATATGTATAGATAGAATGAAAGAACTATTAGAAATATAGACACATCACACAACATATTTGAACAGCGAGCCCTGGCAGGGGTGTTGGTGTGGCAAGCGAAAGCTCTGTCAGCGCTGGAGCGGCGCGAGGCGGCCGCGGCTGCGCTCAGCACTGCGCTGCGCACCGACTGCGCTTGCTATGAAGCGCTGGATCTTCTGCTCGAGCAACACTCACTCTCTCCTCGACAAGGTTTGTACTCATTTATTTTATTTAACTATTTATTTATTTACTAGCTGTGCCCTGCGGTTTCACCCGCGGTAATTTCGGAGTTCCCGCGGGAATTCCGGGATAAAAAGTACCCTATGTCCTTCTCTGTACCCCTGACAACGTGCATGCCAAATTTCATTTACATCCGTTCTCCTGTTTTTGCGTGATTGAGTAAACGTATGCGAGGAGAGCTCGAAAGCGCATTTTCATCCGACTTGCTTCAAATTTATCGTCACTGCTCAGCTTCTATGTATCTTAGCGTTATGTTATATAGCCTATAACCTGCCCAGGAGTATGAACTACAGTCGTACCAAGTTTGGTTAAAATCCCTTCAGTAATTTCTGACCGATGCGTGTACATACAGACAGACAGACAGACAAATTTACTGATTGCATTTTTGGCATCAGTATCGACCACCATATTAATTTTGAATATACATATATTCAATGTACAGAATTGACCTCTCTACAATTTTTATTATAAGTATAGATGATATAGATTTAAATGGAGAAAAACAGATACAAATTTACACTAAATAATATATACATGAAATCTTTTCGCTATAAAAAAACAATTTGAATCCTTAACGTTCTCACTACTTAATCGAGCGAAATAACTCTGTAAACGACTCTGCTAAGACACTTTGAAGTGAGAAGAATAAACCTGTTACTCATCCATACCACTTATATCACTTGAACACGAGTTGACGTACTTTCAAGTGCTTATTTCTCACTTTTCTTTCGCACGCTTTATATTGATTGTCAAGCAATATGTATATTGCCAAGTTAGCTAAAGGGGCTGTGATGGTATTGCCGGTGGACGGTGGTTGCAGAGCGGGAGCTGATCGAGTCGCTGCCGATCGGGGCGCAGCTGGGCGCGGCGGAGGGCGCGCTGGTGCGGGCAGCGTACCGCGAGCGGCTGCAGCGGCACGCGGCCGCGCCCGCTTGCACGCCCGCGCCCGCGCCTGCGCCCGCGCCCGACGCGCCGCCGCCCGACGACCAGGACCGGGACCGGGACCAGGTACGCACCGCACGGTCCCAGCAAAGAATAGAGATATAATCTATAATAGGGGAGCCGACGATGCTAAATAGGGATTTACTAGAGCGTCGTTAAAATCTATTGGGGTTAGGAAGATTAAGAGGCAGAAACAAAATAAGGTTATATGATGTTTTCTCTTTCACTCGTGGGTTTAGTTTCTTCATGCTTTCAAAAAATGGATAAAAACAGTCACTTGTGCGCGTCAGATATCGATAGTGTATAATGGGCATGTTAACTAATTTTTATTTTTTAGTCCGTCTTGTAGATTAATAAAAAAATATTGGACTTTTTTTACGTAATCAAAAAATAACGGCGATATATTGAGTTGAAATTTCGCGTGACGTCACTATTCTGACAGTTTGTATCACCCTAAAGTTTAATGCGCTTTATCTCTGTATATTTTAATTTATTTGAAAAATCAAAAAATACGTGTCTATTGTTTTTTCATTTTCTAACTGACCGACTAATTAGAGTTTTGATTTTCAAAAGTAGTCCATATCCCCATTGTATATGCTCCACGTGTAGGATGCTGGAGGTATGTTAATCTGCCAGTTTACATAGTGTGGGGGTTGCCCTATGGAAGTGTCAAAAATGAAGAAAAAAAAAAATTCGAGCGCGTCAGATTTTCAGAGGGGATGTTCGTGTCTGTCCGGAGGCGAACTTAGTCTTTCTAGATCTACCTATTACCTATTTGGCTTGGCACCGACTTCAAACCGATCAGTAGGTACCAATAATAATATTACGTACATTTTTGTCTTTCGGATTAAATCGGTATTTTGTTGTGTGTTTTGAAGATGGTTTTAATTTTTTTGTAGAAATTTTGCTTATTTTTCGCTTTTAAGTGGGTTTATATTATAATCCATAAAGTTTAAGTGTTTTATTTTTATATATTTATTAAATATTATTACATATTTTATCCATAAATATTATCCATAAAGTGACAATTAATCTAACCGAATGGCAAACCATGAAATACATATAAACATGTACATACATACACATGCATACATATTATATATTATATACAATTGTACATACCTACATATGCATACATATATACATGTACATACATATACATGTATATACACGTACATATATTTGAAGAGTTCTCTCTATTTCTCCAAGATCTCATCATCAGATCCTGACTTCAATAAAAATACGACAATAAGACCACCTCGGAACAATACACTTTCAAACAATTTTTTTTTCAAATCGGTCCAGTCCAGCCGTCTTCGAGTAATCGCGTGACAAACACACGAAAAAAACATGTATTGTAATTGAGAACCCCCTCCTTTTTTGGAAGTCGGTTAAAAAGAAGCTCCCATGTTTCGGACTTAATGCAAGCTCCTGGCGGTGGCGGCCTTTTTTAAAGGTGCTCGCCCGTGCGCTCCTATTCCATGTGTGTGCGTGTGGTGCGCAGGGGGCGCGGGGTGACGGCGGCGGCGGCGGCGGCGGGGGCGGGGGCGGCGCGGTGGCGGCGTGGGCGCGCACGCTGGAGGCGGCGGCGTGCCGCGCGCGCGCGCTGGTGGGCGCGTGCCGCTGGGCGGAGGCGCTGCGTGCGCTCGACGCGGCGGACCCGTGGCTGGGCGCCGAGCTGCGCGCCGCGTGCCTCGTGGAGCTGCGCCGCAGCTCGCAGCTGTTCGCGCTGGCGCACGCGCTCGTGGACGCGTACCCGCACTCGTGGACCGCGTGGTTCGCCGTCGGCTGCTACTACTATCTCATCGGTGAGGGGCCCCGCTCGGTTCGTACGCGATGTCGATAGACTCCACTCACTCAAAAGCAAACTAGTTGCGGTGACCGAGACCTCTTTGACTACTAGTAACTAAAGTAAGCACCTTTTATTAGTTGTTGAATTTATCACTAACTGACGCTATGCTGACGACTTTTGAAAATCAAAATTTTAATTAGTTTTTCTTTTACAAATTAATTAAAATATACAGAGATAAGACGCATTAAAGTTTAAGGTGGTCGTGGCGTCATTAACGGAGTAGCTATTAAATGAGTCATGGTTACTTGAAATTACTTAAAAAAAAAATTATTAACCAGTATAAACCTCCATACAAACTGCAGCGGTTAGTGACGTCACGCGAAATTTCAACTCAATGTATCGCCGTTATTGTTTGGATTACTTACGTAAAAAAAAGGAAAAATACGTGTCCAATATTTTTTATGTATCAACAAGATGGACTAAAAATAAAAAATTTAGTCATCATTCCCATCATTATTATATACATACTAGCTGTTGATCAGTGCGTCTGTCCCCTTGACACTTGGCAGGCAAGAGCGAGTTCGCGCGCCGCTACCTGAGCAAGGCGAAGAGCCTGGCGCCGGGCGCGGGCTGCGTGTGGCTCGCCTACGGGCACAGCTTCGCCGCCGACAGCGAGCACGACCAGGCCATGGCCGCCTACTTCAAGGTGCGCAGTGCACACCTCGCTATCACAAACACATAATAATAATAACAGTAATCCACTTCGCAACACACAGATATACTCGATCCCGTCGTGGAAACCAAGCAACACGTGGTATATACCACATAAGATGTGGTGAAATTAGCTGCAAATATTTACAGGGTCTAAAGTATACACCGTTATAAACATGTTCTTAAAATAAAAAAGATTGAAAAAAAAAAAAATCTGTGAAGGCGCTCGACGTTCAATCGCTTTACACACACATCGCCGCGTATCTTAAGGTCAATGACCTCGATTGACCTGACAGCTGAGCATCGCTCGCTGTGTGCGTGGCGCGGGCCTTGTATATGTATATACGTATTAGTGAGTTAGTATACAAATTGGAACCCTGTGTTCATCACGCAAAGTTCACCTCCAGCGGAAATTGAACCCGGAACTTCTTGATTAGCGGGTAGGTACGGTGACGTACTGCGCCAATCGGGTCGTCAAAAACATAATCGGATATCTTATCTCTTTAATATATATAAATCACGTGTCACGTTGTTTGTCCGCGATGGACTCCGAAACTACTGAACGGATTTTGATAAAATTTTGTAACCATTTATAATATGGTTCAACTTAAAAGATAGGATAGTTTTTATCCCGGAATTCCCGCGGGAACTCCGGAATCACCGCGAGTAAAACCGCGGGGGACAGCTAGTATATTATATGGCTTACTTCTTCAGTGTATGCATACGTTTGACACGCCCCATTGGTGTAGTGGTAAACGAATTTCAAAAACTAAGGAACGAATCGTCACGTCAAGCGGCCACGTCTATTCGTCTGATCGAAAGTTCAGTATTGCGTAACCACGTGACATAACTATTCCGATCCTCAGTCTTTTATGCGTCCCCTGGGCTAAGGGGCCAGGTTCCGGACTCCAGTATGTTGCAAAAGTCCATAATAAAGAATCCAAAAATATTTCGGATCGGCTGCGGCTGCCCTCTACCGTGGCGGCCTTAAGCCTTTTGCACATTATAAGTCATTTTCTTGTGTCTTACATGCATCCGAATGCAAATAACTATGCGCGTGTCTTATCCGACATTTCTTGTAATATATACGGCCTCATATAACAACCAAAGCGACTGGATGTCTTATAAGACGTTTCTTATAAGACACAAGAAAATGTGTTATAGTATTTATTGTGAGTAAATTGCGTCTTTATGTTTTAGTTATTAATTATTAGTATCTTGTATTAAGTATTTTATGTTTGCACACCCCATCTTCTATATCTCTCCGTCTACCCAATGGTTAACTGGTAGAGAATGCCGCAAGGCATTAAGTTCGCCATTTGTACTTACTGTGCAATAAAGAATAAATAAATAAATAAATAAAATTTCTTATAATAATGTGTGAAACGTGTCGCGTCGTGTCGCGTCGTGTCGCAGGCGAGCCAGCTGCTGCCGGGCTGCCACCTGCCGCCGCTGTACGTGGGCGTGGAGTGCTCGCTGCTGCACAACGTGTCCATGTGCGAGCGGTTCCTGACGCGCGCCGCGCTGCTGCACAACGACCACGAGGTGCGCTCGTTTTGTTACTTTGTTATTTTATTTTATTTTGGAGGAAAACCTCACGGCTAATGTAACAAAATTAAATATATAAAATGGCAGACAACAGCCATTCGCGGAATTCACAACTAGATAAAAAGTGTAAAATGTATATAAAGAGTTTTGGTCAAAAGATCTCTATCACTTCAATACAATATTATCAATGACTATAACTATGAATATGATTTTTAGTTTTTGAGAAGCTCAGTCGACAGTATGCGTCTTAAGCCTGTAATGTTAGTGTTGAACAGATCGATGTTAGCGTCGTCACTTATTGAGTTGAACAGATTACATGTGCTGATAAGGTAGCTATTCTGCCTGTAATTGGTGCGTGCTAAGGGAATATGCAGTCGTAATTTACTCCTAGCATTAGACACTGCGCGGTACGAGATCCAACGGATTCTAGGAGCTCGCTCGAATTCACAATGCTATTCACAATCAATACAAATACGTCAGATCCGAGATGTCTCTTGTTACTTTGTTATGGATAAACTAACAGCGATGATAGCTCAGTGGTTGGTGCGTTCGGATCGAACGCCGTAGAGCGCGTAGCTTCAAATCCTAACAATGAGCTTGAGCTGTCGGTGAAGGAAAACATCGTAAGGAAATCATAGCATGGTGGTAGGGCGCTCTCTAGTGCCCGGCTGACTAGCCACCTTCAAGTTGTAAATCTGTCGCTAAGCACCTAACGGTGTGTTCCGGCAGCCCCACTTGAAAGCCAGTTCCCATCTCCATTCCGGGTCGGCAACGCACCTGCAAGCCTTCTGGTGTTGCAGATGTCCACGGGCGGCGGTAATCACTTACCATCAGGTGTGCCACCTGCCCGTTTGTCCCTTATGACATAAAAAAATAAATAAAAAAACTAGGCACTGAACCTATTTTAATGGGTGACATGGGATACTCTTTATCCCGGAATTCGAGGAACAGTTTTCTGAATTTTTTTTATAACTCCACGAGTTTTTTTTTTTCTAAAAAAAATATTGTGCCTACCTATTAAATAATTATTTTTTCCAGGCAGCGTCCGACTTCCAATCGGAGTCGTGCCTGTCGACGGGCGGAGGCGGCGGCGGCGCGTTCACAGGGTGAGGCGTGGGACATAAATTGAATACCTATTGTTGAATATTTATTGCTTACAAGCAAATCCTTCCACTTATAGGAAGCTACAGTGATCCTGAGTGACATAGGGTTTTTTATTCTGGAATCCCCGCGGGAACTCCGAAGACTGAGTTTGTGAGGTTGTAGGGGGTAATTTCTGGATCTACTGAACTGATTTAAAAATTTCTTTCACTTATAAGGATCTATAGTGATCCTGAGTGACATAGAGTACTTTATATCTCGGAATTTCCGTGGGAACTCCGGAGTTTGTGAGGGTGTTATCTATGGATCTACTTAATATAGATAGGAAGCTAAAGTGATCCTGAGTGACATATAGTACTTTTTATCCCGGAATTTCCGCGGGAACTCCGAAATTACCGCGGGTGAGATCGCGGGAGTCTGCTAGTAAGAAATAGAGTTAGTGAATTTGTGACGATGCATTGTAGAGGGTAATCTCTAGATCTACTGAACCGATTTTGAAAATTATTAAACTCATAGAAAGCTACGGTAGTCCCGAGTATGTCACTAGTAGTTATATCCCAGCAATTCCCGCGGGAACTCCGAAAGAAAGCTACGGTGGTCCCGAGTGACATAGAGTAGTTATATCCCGGCAACTCCCGCGGGAACTCCGAAATCACGGAGGGGAGCGGCTAGTAATGTTGTCCGGCGCGGCGGCAGGTGGGGCCGCGTGGTGGCGGCGGCGGGCGAGCCGTACGTGGCGCACGAGGCGGGCGCGGCGGCGTACGGCGCGGGCGACGCCGCCGCCGCGCGCCTGCTGTTCCTGCGCGCGCTGGCCGTGGCCGCCGCGCCCGCGCCCGCGCCCGCCGCGCCCGCCGCGCCCGCCGACCCCGAGGCCTGGCCCGCTGACTACGAGCCGCAGGTGCGACAACCACTACTAATCATCCTACTCATATTATAAACTGGCTGTGCCCCGCGGTTCCACCCGCGGTAATTTTGGAGTTCCCTTGGGAATTCCGGGATAAAAAGTACCCTATATCCTTCTCTGTACCCCTGACAACGTGCATGCCAATTTTTATCCGTTCAGCCGTTTTTGCATGATTAAGTAATAAACATCCAAACATCTAAAAATCCACACTTTCACATTTATAATATTAGTAGGAAGGATTATAAATGCGATAGTAAATCTGTCTGTCTGTGTATTACGCTTTCACGCCTTAACGGCTCAACCGATTATCACGAAATTTTGCATATAATACTTTTTATCCCGGAATTCCCGCGGGAACTCCCAACTTACCACGGTTGAAACCACGGGGAACAGCTCTGGTCATAATAATAATAATAAAACCATTTATTGACATGCATTACCATAAATTTATAATTAAAAAAGAAAAAAAAAAAATCTCACGTCTCTGGTCGCTTTCGGCGCAAAAAATCCCATTGTTACTGATACGATATATATAATTGGGTATCTTATAGGGTACCTATGAAAATAAAAATTCTAATTAGTCCGTAAAAAATAATAAACACGTATTTTTTGCTTTTTAAAATTAATGAAATAAACTTAGATAAAGCGCATTATAGTTTAGGGTGGGGGACTCGTAACGTCAATATTCAGTATAAGCCCCATACAAACTGCACCAGGCTGTGACGTCACGTGAAATTTCAACTCAATGTATCGCCGTTATATTTTGGATTACGTAAAAAAAGAAAAAATACGTGTCCAATATTTTTTTACACGACGGACTAAAAAAATGTCTATTGTATTTTTGAGGCAGTTGATTTTCCGAATAAGTTCAGTTTGCAAACCAATCCTACTAATATTATAAATGTGGATGTTTGGATGTTTGTTACTCAATCACGTAAAAACGGCAGAACGGATTTGGATGAAATTTGGCATGCACGTTGTCAGGGATACAGAGAAGTACATAGGGTACTTTTTATCCCGGAATTCCCGCGGAAACTCCGAAATTACCGCGGGCGAAACCGCGGGGCACAGCTAGTAAATAAATAAACTGTACGTTGTGGCGTGCAGCTGCACCCGCGGTGGGCGGCGACGCTGGACGGGCTGGGGCACGCGTGCCGGCGGCTGGGGCGCGTGCGCGAGGCGCTGCGCTGGCACGAGCGCGCGCTGGCGCTGCGGCCGGCGCGCGCGCGCTCGCTGGCGGCGCAGGCGCTGTGCCTGGCGCTGCTGGGCCGCGAGCCGCGCGCCGCCGCCGCGCTGCACGCCGCCCTCGCGCGCGAGCCCGACGAGCCGGTGGCGGGCGCGCTGCTCGACGCCATCCTCGACCGGCTCGACGCCGCGCTCACAGGTGCGACAAGCACGCGCACCGGTGCGACACGCACGCACACGCACGCGCACACACGCAAACACGCACACACACGCGCGCATACACACACACACACACACACACACACACACACACACACACACACACACGCACGCAGACGCACACGCACACACACAAGCGCATACACACACACGCACACACCACATACACACACACACACACACACTCCGCTCACTACTCAATAGATGGGCAACCAACCTGCCGGCAAAAAGCTAGCCGTTTTTGGGTGTCGGCCCGATAAAAGACCGTAAAAGGCTGGCTTTTATCGCGTTACCCAAGCACCGGGTCGATTGCCTATCAGCTGATATTATTCCAATTTCATTTATCCTTACATATCAACTCAATAGCTATTCCCCGCAGTCTCGCCCGCGGTAATTTCAGAGTTCCCGCGAGAATTCCGGGTAACAACATAGTCTATGACATTCACGACTAACTCACCTAGCTTTTTATTGAAAAAAAAATTATTTTTAAATCGATTCAGTAGATTCATAGATTACCCCTTACAACCTCACAAACTTTGATCATTTAATCGTAAATTCTACCATCAACTTTGAATGCCCGGCATCACGTAATGCTCGACTTTATATTTACGACTGTATGTATTCAGCAAACAAAAACACACTAGCTTACAATTACAAAAGAAAAAGTTGGCAAAAGTTTAAAATAACTAAAAAGTATATTTCTGTTGTGTACAGAGGAGGAGATCCCGCAGTTTCCGTTCCCGGCGATCCAGGTGGGCGCGCCCACGTCCCCGGGCGCCGCCCCCGCCCCCGGCCCGCCCGCCCCGGGCACTCCGCGCGACCCCTGCGACCTCACCACCACCTCCGACATGAGCATGAGCTTCGACTGAGCACCCACGGATAAAGTCCCAGCCGACTATTATTGTATATTTTGTACATACTGTATAGAATAAAGACTGATTTTTTTTAAAGATTCGAGTGTTTGGATTTCTGTTCCGCAAGTACTAACCGTTTCGCGATCGTATAAACCATTAGTTCGCTGCAGTTTCGCCGCTTAGATTTCATGATTCCCTCAAGACTTAAGCAAGCTATGAATAATGCTAGCTAATATTGTCCCAGTGTATACCTGCGCAAAAATTATGCCCGAGATGAAATTATCAACTTGCAGCACCTTTAGTGTGCGTTCCGTAGATTTGGGCGCAGATGTTCGGTTAAAATTTCACTCGTTTTGAGTTGCAACCAAGCCACAGAACGATCGAGCTGTTTTTATAACCTCAAAATATTTGAAATTTCAGGCGCTATTTGTTTTCTCTCAACTCACATTGCAAATAAGACTGTTTTTCATCCAATTATAAACTTTTTGTGACTACGACACCTCCCCTTTGTTCGTAAGAACTCCGTTGATTTCTATTTCGATGAAGGCGGTTTTTGGCGCAAACTTTGACACTTCTTAAACATTACATAGCTGTCAGAGGATAATTAACCTGCTTCGGAGATGGTTGTTTGGTTGCTGCACTCTGAGCCACGGAACGGGTGAAACTACGCTCTGACAGCTATCAGAGTAAAATTTAACCAAGCCATAGAACGGGTATCGAGCGCGCTCGAGTGCATTCGTGCGAATCCACGGAACGCGCCTTTAAACTCGAACAAGCGAGCAAACAAAACATACGGGCTAGTGTCGCGGCATATGACGCATTCGCAGTCATTGTACAGCGAATGGATTTTCCCTATTCAATACGTACACACTGCGGATACGTATTGTTTTATTTCATAAGTTTTTCAAAGAGAATACGCACTGTGTGTTTAGATTGCTCGATCTCTGCATAATGTTGCCGTCTAGCAAATTATTGGATCTTTACTTATGTGACGTGTGGTGTTGTATTTCGCAGGTAACTTTTGTAATCTACATCTGTGTCTATTTACAAACGATCGGATGTACAAATGTAATTAAAAAAAATATATTCTATCGAATTCCTTAAAAAGTTTTGGTACCTTAAAAGATGTGTTTCGGCAATTTCGTCCTGCACTCAAGATGCCTATCGAGGGCCTTGTTTATGTCACCAATAAAATAACTAAATGAAACCAGAAATATATTAATATGATAATTTATTATTAGCAATATTTGTTTTAAAATCAAATAAAAAATATTTCGGATAAAATCAACATTTCATAACATTATATTCTAAAATAGCCATAAAATCACAATTTGTGTACGATATATAAACGTTTTAAAAGCAATTTTAAAAAGAGTAATTTGATAACAGTAAACCCCAGGATCTAGGCACCTGAATAAAACCTTATTTTAAAATCACTATAACTATCTAAAATACAGGCACGTGTAAAACTTTTGTCTAAGGAACATTTTCTACGCAGCCGCGTGATTATTAAAACAATTTTATAAATAGTCAATATAATATCGATTTGCGTAGGTATTAAAATTGCTAACGAATTAATAACGTTATAAAAATGCGGTTAAACAATCGCTTACATACTAGAAAACAAAACAAAAAGTAACATACAGAATTGTATAAAAATCCTAATTAAATGACAAATTAAAAATAAATTAAAATAAAAAAAAATCTCGAAATCATCATCTTTGTAGTCTTCATTTACACAGAGTCGAAATCAACCTTACGTTACTAATTGCGAAAGCTAATAAAATTGGCGAATCGCCGAACTTAATAGCGGCTCAACACAATGTGGCGTAGTGGGATGGTGGGATGATGGGATGGTGGGGTGATGGGATGATGGGATGGTGGGATGTTAGACCGCCGCTAGTGCAGCCAGGCGGCGTCGTGCGGCTCGTCGGCGGGCGGCGTGTGGCCCGCCTCGCTGCCGGCGCCCGTGCTCGTGCTCGCGCCGCTCGTGCCGCTCGTGCCGCTCGTGGGCGGCGACGGGGTGCTGCCCGGCGGCGACACTGCGCACACACATTGAGTGTCAAAGAAGAAATCAATTTTTACTCCATCTTTTAGATGGATAAAAAATCTTTTTTTTTATTTTATTTTGGAGGAAAACCTTACGGCTAAATAATGTAACAAAACTAAATATATAAAATCGCAGACAACAGCCATTCGCAGAATTTACAATTAGATAAAAAGTGGAAAATGTATAAAGAGTTTTGGACAAATGTTTTTTTTCAAGATCTCTATCACTTCAATACAATATTATCAATGACTATAATTATGAATATGATTTTTAGTAGTTATATTGAACATATCTTTCCTTTTTTATATAATCAAATAATAACGGCGGTACATAGAGTTGAAATTCCGTGTGCCGTCACGCCTAAGTTAATTCTATACTTCCCACTCCTATACTTTAATGCGTTTTATCTAACCATAAAGATTTTTTTCATGATTTGAAAAAGCAAAAATACGTGTCTTACGGCCGCACTCAGAGTCTACTTTAATGCCCATTACACGAGAAGGTAGATGTAAACTACAATAAAATATACTCTATAGTTTTCTGGCGCACCCTTTTCGCGATACAAAACGATACAAAACCTAAATAGTTCTATTAGAACGACCCGACGAAATCGAAGTTAGAAAGTAAAACTCTTTGATGTTATCTGAAGTAGGTATTTAAATGGACAAAATTCCGTAAGGCCAGCCTTAAGTCTTTGTTTGGAGCCAATTTAAGATTCTAAAGGGTAACCAGAATTATTATTATTATTCATTTATATTACTGAAATTTAGGTTTTTTACAGTATAAATTTACAAAATAATAAATATTATAAAAAATAAATATTATTACATTATCTGTGCCTAAACCTAGTGTGCTACCGACAGCGGAGCAGAGCTCAAATTACCGATGCTTAAAGTCACAGAGTTATTATTATTATACGTATTACCTATTTAATTCAAAGAGGGGTCGTCTCACCATTGTTGAGGGCGCCGTACACGCCGTTGTAGCTGCGCGGGCGCGGCGGGCAGCGCGGCGCGGGCCCGGGCAGCCCGTTGCCGCGGGGCGCGGGCGGCGCGTGCGGCGCGTGCGCGTGCGCCGCCTTGGAGTTGCGCGTGAGCGGCCGGTGCCGCGCCGCGCCGCTGTCCGCGTGCTGCCACGCCCAGCACGAGCGGCAGAAGTACCTGCCGGCCGGCACGCACGCGCGCACACACACACACACACACACACAGGCTAGTTAACTCCATTTTAGTTTTTACACCGTCGTATGCAGATAAAGAAAAAATGGACGCAGATAAGCAATAACATGTTAACCCACAAAATTATGTTAGTGATTCAAAACGATTTATTGAGAGTTAGGGAATGTTTTTTAATTATTTGTTTACCTTATGACATTGCTTAAATATGTAACTAAATATTGAACATAAAAAATGTTGATACAAAATGGCGCTCCTACTTTTAAAACACGATTTACTCAATATTTCTCCAGTGTGGGTTAACACACTATTGCTTATCTATGTCCAAATATTGGACACGTATTTTATATTATTTTTTATTTATTATTAATTTTTTACGTAATCAAAAATAACGGAGATACATTAAGCCGAAACGTCGCGTGACGTCACAGGCGTGCAACAATTTATACGACGTTATGACACATCATGAGCCTTCACTCCTAAATTTTGAATTTGCAAAACCAAAAGTGTCTATTATTTTTTTTATTATCTGACCGACTAAATAGAATTTTGATTTTCATACCCCGGAAACATGCCTATAACACTACACGTCACAGAGCATTCAAAACTGAACCTTGATCCACTAACAATAAGGGTCGTAGTCGTAGGTACTGTGGAGGCTGAACGCTTAAGTCGATCATCCCACACTAGTTGTATGTATTTTAAATATCATAGATACTTAGAAATATGGTTTCCCTATCAAATAAAAATGTTTAACTAAAATCTGAAAAGTCTTATTTTACGGGTAACTGTTAAAGCTCCCGCCTCCGGAATGTTACGGCACCTCACTACTTATACGACATAGCTACAGCAAAACAAAAAACATTCAAATTAGGGTTTAAATGCATACTCTGTAGACACTTTGCAATGACAAGACGAGGTTTCGCACGAGATAGCCAACGTACCGAAAGCAGACGGGCTCGCGGCAGAAGTAGGGGCCCTGCTGCAGGTTGCACACCGAGCACATGGAGTCCTCCAAGTACGGGTCCACCTGGATCTGCAATAATTATAGAATAGATAGTTATTGTTTTGGGATATTTATTGAATCAAGCAACATTCCCTCGGTAACTCGAGTAGGTGGTATACGAGTACTAGAGTCTTGATAACTTTTGAATAACAACTACCTATTTTTGCAATTTTCGTTTAGAAAAACCAAGAAAAGAACCCAGTTATGGGTAGGTATATTATCGCGCGGAAATCTAATATGGCGGTTCCGCCTTTTTTTAATCTAAGAAATTGACGAGTGAATTTGTATTTTTTACGGTGTAGTATTGGACAATGAGTTTATATGATGTTTCCAGCTCTGTTAAAGATTTATCATGCTAAAATTTCTGGACCATGAAAAGCACCTAGTCGGATCTCAACATCCAAGTTTTAGTGTTAAAAAGTAGGTAGGTTTGATCTTTAACAGTAAAACTACTTTTTAACTATTTTAACGAAGTATTTAACACTAAACAAACTACTTTTTAAACATACTAAAATATTTAGTATTTTAGTGTTAAAAAGTAGTTTGGTCGTATGTTGAGATCCGACCATATGCTTTTCATGTCCAGATTTATTCCATTTGAAACTGGCTGAATGCATTATGCGAAAGTCCATGGATGAAAGAGGATACGTCACCTTCTTGGTGAACTTGTCGGTGCGTATCTCCACGTAGGCGGCGGAGATGGCGCGCACGTACGAGCGCACGTTGTTGAAGGTGACGCGCCCCGACCCGATCGGGTACTTGTTCTTGTCCGTGTCGATGCCTGCGAGCACGGCCGGGGAAGGCGTGAGTTACATGCAGATTTTATTCTTCATTTAGGATACAATATAAAAATAGAAACTGAAATAATGCAATTTGTCCCAACAAAAAAATAAAAGCAGTTTAAGCAAAATTATATAAAAATTATGCGCTACAAAGACCTAGCTAGATGGACATGTTGGGCGTGAGTATAGGTGGGTGTGGGGGGATGTGGGTGTGGGTGTGGACCACAGAGCAAATAAATTAACTAGAGATGACATGTAAGCGAGGTAGGCGCGCTACCGCTGCAAAGGAAGATAGAGCAAATGCCATCCCAAGTATATATTTACCACAATATTCGCAAAACTGAATTTTGAAAACTGTCACTAAGTAAAAATATAACCATAAAGCGTTTAATACATTTCTTTACGTTAATTAATGTTTTGTGTGCGAAAATCATCCGACGACACTGGTGTTCATCTGTTTTCATACTAAACTAAGTTGATATCCCTTCTATCTGTTATTTTTAACCGACTTCCAAAAAAGGAGTTTCTATGTTCGTTTGTATGTATGTTTTCCGTTCTGCGGCGCGGAGTGCGGAGTGCGGAGTGCGGAGTGCGGACCGACCTGCGTACACGACGCCGTCGAAGAGAGCGTTCATGATGTGCGCGAGCGCGGCGGCGCTGAGCATGCCGTGCAGCGCGCCCACGAACACGGTGCGCGTGGGCTCCAGCCGCGCCGAGCCGCCCACCACCCAGTTGCAGTCGCCCACCGCCCACGGGATCACCTGCACCTGCACAGTGCACAGTGCACACGCCGCCGGCACACCGCCACACATTAACACACAGTGAAGACACTAGCGCCACCCGCTGTTACTCATCCTAATCCTTCCTATTATAAATGCGAATGGGACATTGTTTGTTTCGCTTTCACGAATTAACTACTCAACTGATTACAATAAAATTTTGCATATACCCGTTGTCAACGATACAGAGAAGGACATCGGGTACTTATATCTCGAAATTTCGAAACTCCGAAATTATCGCGGGTGAAACCGCGCGGGACAGCTAGTAGTCTATATAAACAGATTCTGCGGGATCACGTGACATGAAAAGATGAGTTCCTATAGCGATAGTGATTAAACATTGTTAACTTGGCCTAAGGCTACTTGCTGGTTACACTTGTAGTCAGTGTGTCTCCCTCATTTTCAAGCGCTATAAGCGAGACCGACAACATCTGAGATTAAACCCGATAAAAGCCTACCGTTTTCGAAAAATACTGCTTTTATCGGTTTGAACATAAGCACCGGTGATTGTCCATCACCATCCATAGCTAGCGTGGCCGCAGCCTGAACTTTGGATCAAGTAAATAATTAATGCACAATACATAACTATTGTATCAATGGATTTTGGAGGGGGGACCGCGCCAAAACCCAATAGAAGATCGTAAAAGACTGACTTTTATCGGGTTTACACTCAGAAGAACACCCGTTTATAGTGTCAGGCTCTTGTACAGTGGGCCGCATAGACAAGTATATACTACCTTGTAAAATTTATACTGTTTGTAAAACGTCTGTGTGACGTTATAAGTTGCCGTTTTTGCAGCTCCATATCTCCATATATTAGTTTTTCGCTTGTATTGTAATTTGGAGTTTGGAGCTGCAAAAACGGTAACTTATAACGTCACACAGACGTTTTACAAACAGTATACATTTTACAAGGTAGTATACTTGTCTATGTGGCCCACTGTACAGCCACTATACGTAGAGATAATCTAAACTAAAATGACACGCCCTACTACTCAATAAGCAGTTTTAGATATGCAATATCACGTATTGATAATATCTCTTTAATAGTGTGAGTGCGGCGACAGTATGCGGCAACTGAGGACGAATGGCAGGACCAGATTTATATGTGTCGTATCGATATTTTAACGGTGGTGCGTGTGCGTGTGCCCGATGGAGGGGCGCGTCATTGTAGCTCAGACGGGCTCTACAATGTGCGTAGAGGGCGAGTGTGGCCGGTGGCGTACCTCCTTGGTGCGCATCTTGCGCGAGGCGACCCGGTAGTACCAGTTGCCGGCGTCGTGGCGCGAGGCGGCCAGCAGCGCGCGCACGCCGCGCTCCGACTCCAGCGTCACGTACGCGTAGCCGCGCGGGCACGCGCTCGCGCACCCCGCGCCGCCGCCGCCCCCACCGCCGCCGCCCTCGCGCCCCGGCCACTCCAGGCTGGCGGCGAGGACAAGGGAGCGTTTTTTAATTCTGTTTTTACCTTATTACATGGCTACACAAACAAAATGTTGAACATAAAAAAAAACGTTGACAAAAATGACGCTATAATTTAAAAAACACGATTTACTCAATATTTGTTATACTTATTACTATTTATATGTAAAAAACAAATAAATATTTATTACTAGCTGTCCCGCGCGGTTTCACCCGCGATAATTTCGAAGTTCCTGCGGTATTGTTCCACACAAACTTTGCAACCCCTTTTCATCCTCTTAGGGGTTGAATTTACAAAAACTCTTTCATATCGAAAGCCTACGTCATACAAAGAACACACCTAAGTTTCAGGTCTCTACGATTAACGGTTTAGGCTGTGCGTTGATCCATCAGTCATTCAGGACAAAGCATTTTATATGTATAGATTATTATTATTGTTATTTGCCCAGTGTGGGTTAACACACTTTCTTATCCATGTCCACTTACAGCGTTCTGAAGGTGTTAGTGTCATGTCATGTCTGTCACGAGTGGGCTGGGGTGTCGGTACTGTAAAAGTTGAACGCTTGTAGAGTCAACCCTTTACACCCATACTGGTTGGAAATACTTCGTTCTAATACACGAAGTAGGTAATTTAAGAAAATGAAGATGTCAGATGTGACTGCAGTGCACTCACCACACGGGCTGGAACCGCTTGAGCGTGTGCAGCAGCGCGTGCTCGCTCATGTCCCAGGGCAGGCCGCCCAGGAACACCTTGACGCTGTAGCCGCCGGGCGGGTCGGCGGCGCGCGCCGGCAGCGCGCCCGTCCAGCGCGCCGGCGACCCGCCACCGGCACCGCCGCCGGCGCCCGGCGCCGCGCGCCCCACCGCGCCGCCTGCGCACACACACACACACACACCATGACGTCACAGCACGCCTACATGCCCCTGACCAGGGCCGCATTCAGAAATCTCACCGCGTTGGGTAAAGAATAATAATAATGCTTCGACGTTATTTATTTAAACTTTTTACGTACATGCTGCGTAAAAAAGTTGAAAAATTGGAGTCTCTATCCGCCTGAAGCCTCAACAACAGCAAATCCTGCGCTACTTTAGGGGCCATCCACAAAGTCACACGTTTGGGGGGGGAGGGGATCGACGAAGTGTAACATTGTGTGACAAGTGGTGGGAGGGGTCCTAAGTATCGTTACACACATCTATCATCTATATGTTAAAATGTCAAACTATATATTCACGAAAAACTTAAAATATTTCCAACTCTATCTCTATGGAAATCGATTTTTTGGCAATCTAAGGTTTAAAGTTTACCAGCAAAACGAATTGTAGGTTACAAAGTGTTAGCGACTCACAGAAGGAGGCGCGCCGCGGCAGCAGCCGGTGGTCGTGCGCAGGCGCAGCCTCCTCGCGGGCGTCCTGCGGGAACTCCGCCTGCCAGCGCGATGGGCTCTGCAACACCACGACAATGTGGAATAAAGCATCAGAATGTATCACTTTTGACAGTCTTTCAATCTCATAGCAATCAATGTTCAATTTTTGGTGCAATCTAATATCACTAATGTCTAAAATGTAATATCTAGTATAATATCAATATAGTCATCTATCCATCTATATCTATTACTAATCCTACTTACTACTAATATTATCAATGTGAAAGTGTGGATGTTTGGATGTTTGTTACTCAATCACGCAAAAACGGCTGAACGGATTGGGATGAAATTTGGCATGCACGTTGTCAGGGGCGCAGAGAAGGACATAGGGTACTTTTTATCCCAGAATTCCCGCGGAAGCTCCGAAATTACCGCGGGTGAAACCACAGGGCACAGCTAGTAAATAATAATCTAAAGACTAACGATTTCAATACAATTTCGCAATCAGATCTGCCTCCTTAGCCAAGTTGCCCATCTAAATCATTTTCAAATCGTTCAATCAAAAGGCCAAGTTTTCCTGATCACGCGACCTGGGGGGCTATTATGTAACTTTTGTTTCTAACATTTTTCGGTTGCAATCAAAAATATGGCGGTTTTGCGCCTACAATACCTACCTGTGCACGTTTTGACACCTACAATATCCAACAATCAACCAAAATAAACATCCTTCAACTACATGATTTAGTCACAAAATTGCTATTTTTCCGATTGAAACTGAAATATGATAGCACCAATACATAATTGCCCTAATGAAGATAAGTTCCATACATTGTTTATCAAGGTGGGTTGTACTGTATGTGTTGTGTCTATGATCTATGCATTGAAGCAACTCACATTGACAGCTGCGTCGTAGTTGAGCTGCACCTGGATGGAGGTCTGCAGCGCCTGCCGGGACGCCGGCGGCGGCATCGTCAGCGCCTTCTACAAGACGATCAGATCAATGTTAAGGGCAATTTAAACTACGTAGCAATTTAAATATATTCATAGATATGAGTCACCCTTTGAAGATATGAAAAAAATAATCTGCAAACCCAGAAAAAGTAGGAAATAGTTGTGTGTCCTTACTATTTAAATGCGAAAGTGAGTTTAGTTTGTTACGCTTTCACGCCTCAGCGTCTCCACCACTCATCATGAAATTTTGCATACACCTAAGGGTACAGAGAAGGATATAGGGTTCTTTTTTATATCGAAATCCCCTCGGGAACTTCGAAATTAACGCTAGCAAAGCCGCGTAATATTCTGCAGAATACACGTTGTCAGAGATACAGAAAATTGTATATAAGTTACTTTTATCCCGGAATCCCCGCGGGATCTCCGAAATAAACGCGAGGGAAACCGCGGGGAACAGCTAGTGATACTATAAAATGATGATGAATGGTGATTATATACATAAAAGTTCAATTTTTATAAAATAAATTTAATTGTAACCAAATATGTAACGTATCAGTTTGCTTTTGAAAACTTTTTAGTTATTACGACACTATTTAATTTAGTGTAATAATAACACAGTTAAAGACTACTTTAAAGAGTGTGATTTGGCACACCCTTTCAGACTAACCCAACGATTTACTACGCGAGAGTGAAGATATTTCAAGTACCTATAAAAATACGGTCCCGAAAAGAAAAGAGACTCTACATCCGGTCATTTGAAAAACGATCAAGTTAAAGATAATCGCGCACGACATCGTTGGCCAAAAATACAAACACGTGAAATTTAGATAATATTAATCAAAATGATGCGCAAAAGTGTTGTTGCATATCTACCGTATAAAAAAGTAAAAATATACCTATATTTATTTTGTGCAGTATTTATTCTTTAATCTCGCGAGAAAAAGTTCCCGCGATTTCATCCGTGTTGATGAGTTCCCGGATGATTCATAATAATCGGTTGAGTGGTTAAGGCGTAAAGTGTTGGTAAAAAACAAACTCACATTCGCATTTATAATATAACTAGCTGTTTCGCGCGGTTTCACCCGCGATAATTTAGAAGTTCCCGCGGAATTGTTCCATACAAACATTGCAACCCCTTTTCATCCCCTTAGGGCTTGAATTTTCAAAAATCCTTTCTTATCGGATGCCTAATTGCCTACACAAAGAACACACTCTCCAAGTTTCAGGTCGCTACGATCAGCGGTTTAGGCTGTGCGTTGATCCATCAGTCATTCAGGAGAAAGCATTTTATATGTGTAGATATTATGACTGATTTACAAACATCTACTAAATAGCGTAATCTCGTATGCAATATAACACAATACGAATATGTGAAAAAATCATTTAAAACTAAATTAACTACAGTTGTCAGTTTAAACTTAAAAAGGTTTTAAAACAATTCAATAACTAAACTCACTCCATGCTTAAGTATTTCATGAAGGACTATTCACCATCCTCTACAGAATATGATACACGAAAGTCCCGCAACAACGTGGAAGCAATGTAAAATAGAGCTTACGAGTGAGGCGACAAGGTCGGTGATCCCTTGCGGCGCGGGCTCCTCCCAGCCGCCGCCCGGGCGCGCGCTCTCGCTGGAACCAACGCACGTAATTACGATCACACCTCGCTAATTGATGCATTAACAGAGTAGACACGCCGCCTCACTTACCGCCACTCTTTTAGCGGCTACACGGGGGACTTTAGAGGGCAAGTTGGGTAATTGATATAGTAGGTACACTCGCTAGCTACATTTCAGCTGCCTACGCTACGCCTCTAGAAATGTGCGCGAAAAATTATAATGACTAAAGGTACTTATTTATTTACCTAAGTATACGTCTTAGGGTGATTATAAAAAGTTTTACTTTGCGATAATGCTAGAAATTCCAAAGAAACAACTTTCCACTAAATGCATATGAAACGGTACTTACATGAAAAAATCAACTTTTTAAATTTTAGTCTGTCTGTTTGTTCCGGCTAATCTCTGAAAGTGCTGGACCGATTTAACGGGACTTTCACTGACAGACTGATGTTATAAAAAGTATCTTGGGCTAGGAACTTTAAAAAAAAACCTCAAGCAGGTGAACCGCGGGGCACAGATAGTTATAATCTAAAAATGTAAATTGTCCTTTATCGACCTCTACATCTCTACTTAAAATAGAGATGTGGTGTGAGCTGTATGTGTGCGCGTGTGTATAGGAGCTGGGGGTGGAGAGAGATGCTCACCTGTAGCTGGCATAGGCCCTCGCGTTCCTGGGCGGGAAGCAGTTGGGCGGCACCAGGGCGCGCGGAGACTGCGCCACCTCGGGGCTGCGGGGCTCCTCCCAGCGCCACGAGCTCTCCGCCGCGTACTCCTTACCATCAGGGGACGTGCAATATTAAGCAGGTGTCGAAAATGTTTACTATCATAAATGCGGAAGAGCGTTTGTTACGCTTTCACGCTTTAACGGCTCAACCCATCACCATAAATTTTGCATATACGTTATCAGGAGTACAGAATAGGACATAGGGTACATGAAATCGTTTTGCTCAACTCGACATTGCAAATCAATCTTTTTCTTTGACTACACCAACGTTTTTGAACAACAACCAAAAATCCTTAATACCAATATCAACCAATACACCTGTTCTCAGGAACTTAACAATTTTCCTAAAAACAATACTAACAAAACCACTATTTGTATCGTGCCAAAAAATACTGATGTTCATCATATTATTATGTATTACGCGACGATATAATCAAACGCCGACATCGGAGCCAGCATGTGTGAAAAAGCCGTTTATACCAAATATATGTATGTCAACACAAACGCGATAAAGTGGACAATATGGTGATCTAGGTGCCAAATGGTTTAACCTATAATAATCTATGATCAGTCAATAGGGCAAAATGATCGAGGCAGACAAAAGCCTAAATAAAGTAAAGTTAAAAAAAAAACTACCCAACTCTATACTGACAATAAGAAAGACTGTTAGTAAATATTGCGGGTATCTAAAAAGAAAAATGTTGTATGGATAGTTTTGTTCATAATACTTTATGAAATGCATGTAAGAAATGAAAGCCTACGGTTCAGTTTGAAAGAAGGCGTAATAAACTTACAAGTTACTTATAGAGAAACTAAAAAATTTGGCAATCTGTAGAATCGGAAACCAGCCAATAAGTATCTAGTATACCGTATGCGTATGTAGGTGCCTAATATTGAAAACCTATATTGAAAACAAGCGTGAATAAAATCACAGTATCGCACAATCCAAGTTAGTTTTCCGGATGGTGGGTCGCGCCGCGCGATTAGCCGGCCCCCCGCCGGTGCCTTGGCAGAGCCTATACAAATAATATTAAATTGCGAGCGCGATCGCGAGTGCGACGCTACGCCATGCCATGCCAATAGCCGCCGATGCCCGACGAAGCGCCGCTGCCAAGCGAGAGGAACGCGCTTATCGTTTTCAATACAACACAAATGTTTACGTTTGTGTAAAACGTTAGAGACTTGCAACGGAACGTTACAGATCAACGTAGAGATTAAAAAGAGAACGATAGGTACTTCAAGTTCAGATGAAACTTAAAAAGAGGATGAATAAGATATTTATCTTTTTTCTTAAAATTTACTGCACAACGAAAAATGGGATAACTTTAATCTCTTACTGAAATAGAAGTGGCTTCATAAAATATTCACAAGTAGGTACACTATCTTGTTTGCCAGATTAATTTAAATAGAACCAAAATACTAAAACTACCCGAACCTAAAACAATGAAAGGTACAAAGACCATAGAAATACGAAATTAGGTCTTCAAAATAATGAAAAACCACTATAGAGTACCCTCACAATTTTTAGGAATACATAGCTATCAATTTGCTAACTGCAGCAAAAGAATTGATAACAGACAAAGGTATAATACAATAAAAACCAAATCCAACGCCATTAAAGCTAATACTTTGAAGAGGGGTCGCCTCAGCGAGGGTAGGTCTGCATTATTTGGCACGGCTCACCCATTAATACGGGACACTTGGCAGCGACGCAGCCTGAACATTAACTGGCATCAAAGCGGATGTCGTATGAACATTACGAACGAGCAATGGAGCTTTCAAGTGCCTTGTACTTTATTATTGTTGAATTGTACGTCTTGCCAATATGATGAAGGGGATGAAACGCAATATGAAAGTACAGACGATGTTGGCGCCCAACGCGGGATAAATCTTTTTTCCACTCGCTACTCGGGAACGAGTCTATGAAGCATTTGTCGATTAAGAATCGCAGAATTAAACTTTACACATACTTATGTTATCAAAAAGAAAAAAAAAATTGTAAATTTGACATGAAGGTAAGTGGAAATAAAACTTCTGGCAATGCAATGATCGACAACTTACAACAGGTACTTTATGAGACTGAAAACTTAAACTATGGAAAATTCACATTGTTAAAAATTCAAATTCAAATCCCAAGTTAAAAAAAAAAAATTAAATTGCGGGTACTACTCACGTTTTGCTGGTGGTTGGTCCCAGGCGCGGGTGATTCCGTCAAGCGGGTAGCATCGAACCCCAGGAAATCTGACAGCGAACGACGGTTCTCCTTGGAGCCACCGCCGCGACCATTATCCTGACAAAAAAGATAATCTTAAGAAACTTCTGCTTCAAAATTTATGTACTGGTAGGTGTAAGATTTTCAGTAGTTTTCCTGAACAGCAAGTTACTTTAGACAAATCTTTTGATTCCGGACGAAATTATTGATAAAAAATCAATTAAACCAAAAAACAAAATCTTCTAAACAAGTATTTAAAACTCTACATTAATCCGCCCAGCTCTGGGATGCAGAACGTAGCCAGAGAAAAATCTGAAGACCATAGAGTCTTTAAACAAAGAAATCCAAATATAAAGTAAATAAAAGAACTAAGAAGCAATACTCACCCGATGTAACAGCGGCATAGCGACGAAAAAACTTTAGAAGTAGCGAAAAAACTTGTAGCTATGAACTTTTTAAAGTGCTTCGGGCAGCGTTGCTAGCTAGGCTGTCCACGCGACAAAAGCGCAGCTGCAACTGAGAGCACCGACGCGAGCCACGTAGAAAGAAATCAACCACCCTACCCCCTACCCCACTACCTACATTAGGGGGGTAGGTGACACGCCCACAAAAAGTTTAGGCGAGAATTAAAATACGAGAATTTACACCTTTTTCTATAGTATTAACAAGAAATGGAAATGTAAATAACAAATTTCAATTTATTATGTTTTTACTATTATTAATCACATGTAAAATTAGGCTTCTTAGATTAAAAGTTTTCAAACAATTCAATATTATTCGCGCGCAAATGCTTTTCAATATGGCGGCAACTACGTGTTGATCGAACGCAAGAGGGCGCATGCGCGCAAGTTTGTAATACAACAACTTTTTAAGATGTGTTTTTTCATTTGCATTTATTTTAATGGTACGTTCACACGCGTGCGTTCAACTCTACATTCAACGTGCACATTCACATTCACGAGCGTGTAAACGGTACGCCCGAGCCCGTGAACGCGCCTGTGAACGTGAATGCCGCGAATCGGGCAAGTGTCGGTTTTTTGGCAAAGTTCAAAGGATGAATGTGCGGGCGCCCGGTGACTGTTTACACGCGCGCGGGCAGTCAGTCTGTCCCGCGCTTTCGCGACGAGTGGATCTTCATTCATTCATTCATTCATTCATTCTTTGCAGTCTTTTTCTTTTTCTCCGTCGTTCATAATTTTGTTTCTTTTTCCAATAAAAATAAGTTAAGCCAAAGGATATGGCAGCAACAACACCGAGATCCTCGCTGCTCGCCATTCTGGCACTGACTGACACGACGGCGTGCGTGTAAACAGCTTGAATGTCCGCCGGCCCGGGACGGGCTGCATGCCGCGCAGCCCGCCAGGCAGCCCGCCGGGCTGCACGGCGCGCGTGTGAACGTAGCATTATTCTTCATAACTTCATTAAAAACTATGAAAACCAAAAAAAAATAAAGTAAATCATAATCAAAACATCTGAATAAGTCGCGTTTATTGGAATCTCTTTACAAGTTTTCCTACTATTCAATTAAGTACGTTGTCAAAATAATTAATTATTAGATAATAAATTACATATTTATAAATAACAAAGAATAATCTCAACAAAATATAGAATGCTCACGATTTTTAATTATTAACCTACCTTCAAATTGCAATAGGTTCAAAGTAATTTATCGTTAACAAAGAAAGCCGTCGAAACAATGATAAGTATAATAAGTATTAACTTTGCGTCGAAACGCATTTACTTGGTGCGTGTAGTTATACCTTTCTATTCCATAGTGGGTAGAGGCAAACAAAGAAAAACCACCACTTCATAATTAAGAACAATTCTTTAATAAACACAAATTTTTTATGTAATAACAATCATTTTAAAATTTACAAAACCATACTCACATCCATCATACATCTAATAATTATTAATTATAACATTAATTTTATTCATTCATCAAATTGCTACATTATTAGCCGTTTCACGTACCCACGTGGCTGTGGCTTTAGGAACGCTTTCGGGAATTATAGGGAACATATCCATACTACGTGACCCATTCAGTGGGGAGGGGTCTTCTAAATACAACGCTTGGCAGGGGGGGGGGTATACGGTTCCATCGCCACTAACCGGTGAACGAATAAAACATGAAACTTTCGAATTCGAATTTTATTCGTTGTCGTCGAATAAATTTCGAATGTGAAAAACTTTGCACTGGGTAATTTTCTATAGTTAGTGACGATCGGCGATCGCGCACACCCGTTTTATTCTTACATGGTCTTAAACGAGTTGATGGTAACATTTCGACAATAAAATAAGCGGCGTATTATTAACATGCAAACTCGACCTTATGCCGATCTTATCACGTCGTAAAGTTTGTCTTTTATAAATTTTTTGTTGTTGTTGTAATCGGTAATTGCTATAAGTACAAAGTTAATCGAGAAGTCAAAGGTAGTCCCAAGCGGAGGGTACTTTACAAACTTTAATCGTCTGGTTACGCTCACACTTGATGTGTGTCCAACTTTGTGGTTTTTATCATTTTACCAAAAAATATTTAGTTCGAGCAGTTTTCCCAAGCTGAGTCATCTACGTTTGTATGTGAGGTGAGGAAACCAATAAGGCTATTGATTTCTGACCCTATACTTACAGTTGATTCAGTTGAAAAAGCATGCAACAGCAAGCAGTGAAAACCTACTCGTTCTAACTCACAGCGCGGCTCCAGTTTACCGTGGAAGTATATAATTAATGAAATTTCAAAAAAAGAATCATCATTACGATTTATTATTCATAGACATTTTTTTTTTCGTTTATTCATCCTAAATAGGAAAGGCTAAGAGAACATGGCCCATACTGTCATTATTCATAGACACTTGAAGTATAGTATTATATTATCTGTGCTTGAAGTAACAAGAGTAGGTTGCGCCGCAGTCACCACCGGCCACCATCTAGTCCTGCAGGCCGAACAGCGGCGCCAGCAGCGCGCCGGCGGCGGGCGCGGGCGGGTGGTGCGCGGCGGCGGGGTGCGCGGGGTGCGCGGGCGGGCGCGCGGGCCGGGGCAGCACGCCGCGCTCCGCCGCGTACACGAACGGCAGCCGCAGCACCCAGTACGCGGACGGGGACAGCTTGATGGGCGGCGCGCCCGCCGGCAGCGGCGTGAACACCGGCCCGCCCGGCACCGGCTGCACCTGCGCCCGCAAACAAACACGTTTGAATGATTTTTGTTTTGCACCTACCTATGTGAAAACTAAACTGCTATCCAAATGCAAACTTAGTTGTAACAATAAATAAATAAATAATTTTTTTTTTTTTTGTTTTTTTTTTCCTTGTTATTATATTCACTCGCTATGGTTTCACACGCACGCGCAGTACACCGGCATGTCGCTGGCGGCGAGCCGCGCGCCCGCCCCCCCCGCCCCGCCCGTACTCACCCTGGGCTCGAGCGTCACGTGCACAGATGCCTTGGGCGTGACGACGTGCACGCGCGTCAGCTGTGCCAGCGCAGTGACGCGGCACACGCACGCGCAGTACACCGGCATGTCGCTGGCGGCGAGCCCCGCGCCCGCCCCGCCCCGCCCCGCCCGCACTCACCCTGGGCTCGAGCGTCACGTGCACAGATGCCTTGGGCGTGACGACGTGCACGCGCGTCAGCTGTGCCAGCGCAGTGACGCGGCACACGCACGCGCAGTACACCGGCATGTCGCTGGCGGCGAGCCGCGCGCCCGCCCCGCCCCGCCCCCCCCGCCCCGCCCGTACTCACCCTGGGCTCGAGCGTCACGTGCACAGATGCCTTGGGCGTGACGACGTGCACGCGCGTCAGCTGTGCCAGCGCAGTGACGCGGCACACGCACGCGCAGTACACCGGCATGTCGCTGGCGGCGAGCCCCGCGCCCGCCCCGCCCCGCCCCGCCCGCACTCACCCTGGGCTCGAGCGTCACGTGCACAGATGCCTTGGGCGTGACGACGTGCACGCGCGTCAGCTGTGCCAGCGCAGTGACGCGGCACACGCACGCGCAGTACACCGGCATGTCGCTGGCGGCGAGCCGCGCGCCCGCCCCGCGCCCGCCCCGCCCCGCCCCGCCCGCACTCACCCTGGGCTCGAGCGTCACGTGCACAGATGCCTTGGGCGTGACGACGTGCACGCGCGTCAGCTGTGCCAGCGCAGTGACGCGGCACACGCACGCGCAGTACACCGGCATGTCGCTGGCGGCGAGCCGCGCGCCCGCCCCGCCCCGCCCCCCCCGCCCCGCCCGTACTCACCCTGGGCTCGAGCGTCACGTGCACAGATGCCTTGGGCGTGACGACGTGCACGCGCGTCAGCTGTGCCAGCGCAGTGACGCGGCACACGCACGCGCAGTACACCGGCATGTCGCTGGCGGCGAGCCCCGCGCCCGCCCCGCCCCGCCCCGCCCGCACTCACCCTGGGCTCGAGCTTCACGTGCACAGATGCCTTGGGCGTGACGACGTGCACGCGCGTCAGCTGTGCCAGCGCAGTGACGCGGCACACGCACGCGCAGTACACCGGCATGTCGCTGGCGGCGAGCCCCGCGCCCGCCCCGCCCCGCCCCGCCCGCACTCACCCTGGGCTCGAGCGTCACGTGCACAGATGCCTTGGGCGTGACGACGTGCACGCGCGTCAGCTGTGCCAGCGCAGTGACGCGGCACACGCACGCGCAGTACACCGGCATGTCGCTGGCGGCGAGCCCCGCGCCCGCCCCGCCCCGCCCCGCCCGCACTCACCCTGGGCTCGAGCGTCACGTGCACAGATGCCTTGGGCGTGACGACGTGCACGCGCGTCAGCTGTGCCAGCGCAGTGACGCGGCACACGCACGCGCAGTACACCGGCATGTCGCTGGCGGCGAGCCGCGCGCCCGCCCGCCCCGCCCCCCCCCGCCCCGCCCGTACTCACCCTGGGCTCGAGCGTCACGTGCACAGATGCCTTGGGCGTGACGACGTGCACGCGCGTCAGCTGTGCCAGCGCAGTGACGCGGCACACGCACGCGCAGTACACCGGCATGTCGCTGGCGGCGAGCCGCGCGCCCGCCCCGCCCCGCCCCCCCCGCCCCGCCCGTACTCACCCTGGGCTCGAGCGTCACGTGCACAGATGCCTTGGGCGTGACGACGTGCACGCGCGTCAGCTGTGCCAGCGCAGTGAGGCGGCACACGCACGCGCAGTACACCGGCATGTCGCTGGCGGCGAGCCGCGCGCCCGCCCCGCCCCGCCCCCCCCCCCCCGCCCGTACTCACCCTGGGCTCGAGCGTCACGTGCACAGATGCCTTGGGCGTGACGACGTGCACGCGCGTCAGCTGTGCCAGCGCAGTGAGGCGGCACACGCACGCGCAGTACACCGGCATGTCGCTGGCGGCGAGCCGCGCGCCCGCCCCCGCCGCCGCCCCACCCGCACCACCACCCGCCCCGCTCCCACTCCCGCCACCGCTCATCACCGTGTCCGGCGACGACATCATGAACCTGAGAACGAGTATGTCGAGTTTCTGACGGGAATAGGGAATATGCATTTTTTTTATTTTCTTGAAGTTAAACTCAAAAATCAAAGAAATACGGTCGAGTTTTAATTGCACGTACGATGACAACTCGACCCGTGTCCGCGCATACTGGCTCACTGACCTGTGTCCGCGCGCGCACTCGTACTCGAACCCGATGAATATCTTGACGGTGACGGTCTTGCCGCGGCCGCGCGCCGCCGCCTGCGCCGCGCGCCACGCGCTCACCTGCTCCACGCTCCTGCGTCAGTTGCACGCACATTGTTGACTTTTTTAACCGACTTCCAAAAAGGAGGAGATTCTTTGTTCGATTGTATGTATGTTTTTTTTTTTAATATAAACAGGCATTGAACACGTGTGTGTTCTATGGAAATATATTAAGAAACTTTTTAGACCTTTTAAAACCTGTTTAACTTTTTTGTAGTAGTGGCACTGTCGATGTAGAACCGACCTGACGGCGCAGTCCCAGGGCAGCAGGTAGTTGGTGTGCGGCAGGAAGCCGGGCTGCATGTGCTCGGGCAGGCCCAGGCTGTGCGAGTACAGCGACGAGGAGCCCAGGCACAGCAGGCTCCACGAGGGGAACGCGGGCAGCAGGCCCGGCGGGGACGCCGCGTGCAGCATGCCCGGCAGGTACTCCGTCGTCGACGGCTGCCGGGATATCGCGCGCTCTGCCGACACACGACGCCGCACTACAACACTCTCATACTTCGATGGCAAGGAGATATAGGTACCAGTTCAGAGATCACAAACACTGTAAAAAGAAATTAATTTTAATAAACTGCTTATTGTACGTATTAATACCTCTAGAACTACTGAACCGATTAAAAAATGCGTGAGTATCGTGGAACCTTGGTTAGGACTGTGAAACTTTGTCCATTATGTCCATGTTGCGTTGTCCCGCGAGCCGGGCGACAGCGCGTCGGGCGACCAGCCGCTCTCCGCGCCCGCCCCCGCCCCCACCCCCGCACGCACCTGCAGCGGCGTCCCCCCGCAGCGGCAGCACCTCGTACCCCCCGGGGCTGGAGCGCGCGTCGTTGTCCCGCGAGCCGGGCGACAGCGCGTCGGGCGACCAGCCGCTCTCCGCGCCCGCCCCCGCCCCCACCCCGCACGCACCTGCAGCGGCGTCCCCCCGCAGCGGCAGCACCTCGTACCCCCCGGGGCTGGAGCGCGCGTCGTTGTCCCGCGAGCCGGGCGACAGCGCGTCGGGCGACCAGCCGCTCTCCGCGCCCGCCCCCACCCCCGCACGCACCTGCAGCGGCGTCCCCCCGCAGCGGCAGCACCTCGTACCCCCCGGGGCTGGAGCGCGCGTCGTTGTCCCGCGAGCCGGGCGACAGCGCGTCGGGCGACCAGCCGCTCTCCGCGCCCGCCCCCGCCCCCACCCCGCACGCACCTGCAGCGGCGTCCCCCCGCAGCGGCAGCACCTCGTACCCCCCGGGGCTGGAGCGCGCGTCGTTGTCCCGCGAGCCGGGCGACAGCGCGTCGGGCGACCAGCCGCTCTCCGCGCCCGCGCCCGCCCCCGCCCCCACCCCCGCACGCACCTGCAGCGGCGTCCCCCCGCAGCGGCAGCACCTCGTACCCCCCGGGGCTGGAGCGCGCGTCGTTGTCCCGCGAGCCGGGCGACAGCGCATCGGGCGACCAGCCGCTCTCCGCGCCCGCGCCCGCCCCCGCCCCCACCCCGCACGCACCTGCAGCGGCGTCCCCCCGCAGCGGCAGCACCTCGTACCCCCCGGGGCTGGAGCGCGCGTCGTTGTCCCGCGAGCCGGGCGACAGCGCGTCGGGCGACCAGCCGCTCTCCGCGCCCGCCCCCGCCCCCACCCCGCACGCACCTGCAGCGGCGTCCCCCCGCAGCGGCAGCACCTCGTACCCCCCGGGGCTGGAGCGCGCGTCGTTGTCCCGCGAGCCGGGCGACAGCGCGTCGGGCGACCAGCCGCTCTCCGCGCCCGCCCCCACCCCCGCACGCACCTGCAGCGGCGTCCCCCCGCAGCGGCAGCACCTCGTACCCCCCGGGGCTGGAGCGCGCGTCGTTGTCCCGCGAGCCGGGCGACAGCGCGTCGGGCGACCAGCCGCTCTCCGCGCCCGCCCCCACCCCCGCACGCACCTGCAGCGGCGTCCCCCCGCAGCGGCAGCACCTCGTACCCCCCAGGGCTGGAGCGCGCGTCGTTGTCCCGCGAGCCGGGCGACAGCGCGTCGGGCGACCAGCCGCTCTCCGCGCCCGCCCCCACCCCCGCACGCACCTGCAGCGGCGTCCCCCCGCAGCGGCAGCACCTCGTACCCCCCGGGGCTGGAGCGCGCGTCGTTGTCCCGCGAGCCGGGCGACAGCGCGTCGGGCGACCAGCCGCTCTCCGCGCCCGCCCCCCCCCCCCCCCCGCACGCACCTGCAGCGGCGTCCCCCCGCAGCGGCAGCACCTCGTACCCCCCGGGGCTGGAGCGCGCGTCGTTGTCCCGCGAGCCGGGCGACAGCGCGTCGGGCGACCAGCCGCTCTCCGCGCCCGCCCCCGCCCCCACCCCGCACGCACCTGCAGCGGCGTCCCCCCGCAGCGGCAGCACCTCGTACCCCCCGGGGCTGGAGCGCGCGTCGTTGTCCCGCGAGCCGGGCGACAGCGCGTCGGGCGACCAGCCGCTCTCCGCGCCCGCCCCCGCCCCCACCCCGCACGCACCTGCAGCGGCGTCCCCCCGCAGCGGCAGCACCTCGTACCCCCCGGGGCTGGAGCGCGCGTCGTTGTCCCGCGAGCCGGGCGACAGCGCGTCGGGCGACCAGCCGCTCTCCGCGCCCGCGCCCGCCCCCGCCCCCACCCCGCACGCACCTGCAGCGGCGTCCCCCCGCAGCGGCAGCACCTCGTACCCCCCGGGGCTGGAGCGCGCGTCGTTGTCCCGCGAGCCGGGCGACAGCGCGTCGGGCGACCAGCCGCTCTCCGCGCCCGCCCCCGCCCCCCCCCCGCACGCACCTGCAGCGGCGTCCCCCCGCAGCGGCAGCACCTCGTACCCCCCGGGGCTGGAGCGCGCGTCGTTGTCCCGCGAGCCGGGCGACAGCGCGTCGGGCGACCAGCCGCTCTCCGCGCCCGCGCCCGCCCCCGCCCCCACCCCGCACGCACCTGCAGCGGCGTCCCCCCGCAGCGGCAGCACCTCGTACCCCCCGGGGCTGGAGCGCGCGTCGTTGTCCCGCGAGCCGGGCGACAGCGCGTCGGGCGACCAGCCGCTCTCCGCGCCCGCGCCCGCCTCCGCCCCCGCTCCCTCCGAGCACGAAGCAGGCGACGCGCGCGCTTGTTTTTCCCCCTCAACCTCCGCCTCTTGGCTCGACGCTACCTTTATGTTCGCCGCTCTGAAAATACACAGAACTAATTTGTATCGACGTCAGTCTGTTTATCTGCTGTCAAGAAGTTTTTTGTAACGCTTAGAAAAGAATTTCCTTTTATGATTTTTTTTACTCTTCAACCAGTTTTTCCTTTAAAATAAACAAGCGTCACAAGTTGACCTTTCGCCCGATGTGTGCTGCACGCCGCGGCGCGTCGTCAGTGTGTCCGTGTATAGAGCTCACTGTGCATTGTATAGAGCCGACTCACTTGTAAGTGGGCGTGGAGGGCTCGAACACCGGGAAGGCGATGGCCTCGAGCGTGTCGCAGTGGCCGCAGTCGGCGGCGGCGGCGGCGTAGAAGGCGCAGTTGGCCTGGCGCACGGTGTAGGGGTCGTCGCGCGCGCACTTGCTGCGCCCGCAGCTGCACGCGCTCACGTAGCGCACGCCCGACGAGTGCTCCACGCTGCTGTCGCTGCGGGGGAGGTATACTTGCGGGTAACCAAACGTGGTAGACGTTTGGCCTAGGTAAGGTTTCTTTTAATGTAGGGGGCTGATCTTTGGAACTGCTGAACCCATTCTAAAGTTACAGTAATCCCTGAGTGACATCTTGGATACTTTTAACAGTCCTCGAGGGAGTCTGGAGCGAGCCACGATACGAGCGAAGCTCGGTCGCCGATATTTTAGATTTAAGCAATAAGCTGTGCTGCGCACAACTTTAACTGATTTCCAAGCATGATAATGGTACAATTTTTTGTTAGCTATAAAATTCTATGTAGAGTTATTTATAGAAAAAAACCTGTTGCACTAATACAATATTATGTTACTAGCTGTGCCCCGCGGTTTCACCTGCGGTAATTTCGGAGTTCCCGGAATTCCGGGATAGAAAGTACCTTATGTCTTTCTCTGTACGCCTGACAACGTGCATGCCAAATTTCATCCAAATCCGTTCAGCCGTTTTTGCGTGATTGAGTAACAAACATCCAAACATCCATACTTTTTAATTATAATATTAGTACAATTAAATGAACCAATAACGTAGTTTCAAGCGAGGTGTGTAGTGTAGAGTGGTGTGGTGTGGTGTGGTGTGGTGCGGTGTGGTTTGGTGTGGTGCAGTGTAGTGTGGTGTGGAGTGGCGCTCACTGTTCGGGCTCGATGCAGAGTGCAGTGTAGTGTGGTGTGGAGTGGCGCTCACTGTTCGGGCTCGATGCAGAGGTGGTGCGTGAGCGAGGGCGCCTCGCACAGGCTGCGCGCGCGCCACACGGCGGCGCAGGCGGCGCGCAGCCGGCCGCCCGCCCACGCGCCCAGCGGCCCGCGCGCCATCGACTGCAGCACGCTCTCCGACACCACCATCTGACCACACACACACAGACACACACACACATACACATACACATACAACACACACGACACGACACGGCACGCTCGGTCCAAATACAATATTGCCCGATGCTAAAATGGTAATTATAATAGAAAAATTATGACGTAAGCAACCTAAAAATAATAACTAACGTAATATTTTTTTTATTCAAAAAGAAAAGTTTTCATTGAAAGGCTGGCGATATATAGCGATTTTGGCCCTGAGTGATCACATTTAAAATGAAAATTCTATTAATTTATTGATAAAAGAAAGGGTTAACAAAAAAACTTTGAAGTTTTCAATGAATGTTATTTTAGATAAACATGTTTAACCATTTTCTGAAGTCTCAAGATACTGCTGGGGTAGTCGTTAAGTGGAAACGGAATCTATGTTCAAGGCCAGGATATTTTTTTTTTTTTATTTATTTATAATTCAGGCAGGCAGTTGAAGCAACTGATAGGTGCCTGTATCCAGTTATACACTATTTCTTATCTTTTAATTGTATCAAATATTTATCTAATCTGTTTTTAAATATGTTGATGTTAGGTGCCAAGACTACTTCTTCCGGTAGACCATTCCAAGGTGCAACCACTCTGTAGCAAAAAAGGATATCTACTCTCTTTCTCCAAAACAGGGTTCGTTTTTCGTTCGTTAACGAACGTTTAAGCGTAGTTTCGTTTCTGACCGTACTCTATATCATTTTCGAACACAAGCGAGAAGTTTTCGTTTTTGCAGGTTCGTCAGATGTAGGAGAATCATCGGAGTCGGTAGGTATGCACAATTTTTATAGTTGATTCTAGCCGAAAGAAATACACACAACAACAACAGACAAAAGTCTACCTACGAATTTGTTTTAATTATAGAGATAAAATCAAAGAAATTAGTTTGAAAGTTTTCGTTTTTGTATATTTTTTTTACATATACTCAGTTTTTATTATATTTTATGTAAATGGTGTCTAGGCATTTTGTCAGGTCATTTTGAAAAAACAGATTTTTGACGAAGATAGGCCCACAATTTTTTTTTACTAACCCCTTGGCTACAACCAAGAGCGGCAACGATTGCGGCGCGAATTGCACATAAGAAGTAGAGCACAGCTATCAGCGCGCGTTGTGGCATACCTACTTCATAATAGTTTTCTACCATTTGTTTTCGCCGCCCACCGCTTGGCGCTTGGCTTGGCCTTAGTCCGTTTGCGCTTGCGGCCTCAATTCATATAAGGCCCAATGTCCGACGGACCGCCAAATAACCGTGTTGAGCGAACATTCGCCCTTTAGCTTCGCTGAAGCTTCACCATACCTTATGAGCGTGATGTTGACTGGAATAATGAGCTGGTAATCCTTCGGTATACGACGCCTGCGCTATCGGCAACACCTGGTACAAAACAGCATTGAAAAAACAATTTGAAAAGAGTATTTGTGAAAACATAATGTATATTGTTTTACTGGTCCTTCGAGCCGGATACATACATATCGACCAATAAATATTACGACCGTACGTCGATTTATTTAGTGAATCATACCTTAGCACACCTGGCCTGCGAGAAACGCACGTCGGTGGCTAGAGCGTCGTAGAGGGCGCTGGCGGGGTCTCGGTCATCACGCTCGGGCGGCTCCGCCTGCGACAGGTACAGTGGGACCAACGCCTGCGCCGCGGAGCGCCACGACGCCGCGCTCGGCAACTGGACGAACAAATGTTTAAATGTGCTATAATTTTGATTTCTATGAAATAAAACAAATAATAAAAATAGTAATATTTACCTCAAAAAAGGACGTGCTCATGGCATATTTGCCGACGTTGTCGTCGAACCCCTCGCGCTGGGCGAGGCTCACGTGCCCCTGCAGGAACTGGCGCAGCGAGGGCCGCTCCGGGGCCGCGGGCGGCAGGCCCGGCAGGCCCGGTAGGCCCGCACAGCCCCGCACCAGGCCCCGCACCAGCACGCTCACGTCGCGCGCACGCCCCGCCTCCTCGTCCGCGCTTATGTACACAAACTCCTCGTTCTTTGGTATCGCGAACAAGGATTTGGCACTGGTGGAAAGTAATACACTCTATTTTTTTTACATAGACTTTGACATGTGAAACACCTTAGATAAATTTTAGTGATAATCTAGTATTATTATTTTCAAATTAAATGGATTAAGTATTGCACCTTCGTCCACTATAATCCCCTGTTTAGATCCACTAGTGACCAGGCCCTATTTGGATTTTTTGTCCACATGAATCCTCTTATCATAGATGACTGGAGGATTTTTAGGGATTTTTTATCGATATATCAAAGTAATAAGAATTGTACTATAACCTAATATAAATTTAACATACCAAACATTAGTAATAAGCCTTGCCTTCCTCAGCAAGGAGTAAAGTTGGTCCTCAACGGAGTGCTCGAGACGCTTGAGGGAGGCGGGAGCCTTGCGCAGGGGGCGCGGCGCGCGGCGGAAGTGGAACAGCAGGCGCGGGCAGCAGAGGCGCCCATGCGACTGCCACACACCACCAGCCCCGACTTCACTCAGTGCCGCAGTGATCCGTGGTAACAACTCTATCCTTTAGTAATTAGTTACAACTTAAAATACATAAGATTTACCAGTAAGAGATGGAATTTAACTTATTAAAAAATAGGTAATGATTGGACTTGGAATGATAATAACTAAGAAAAAACGATCTTTGATTTTAAAATCAAAAGATAAAAAAAATTGTTTAGTACTTACCTAAAAGCATCAATAGCTTTGAACAACTGGAGGTATCCTATGTCAAATACAGGTGTAGGAGACGAAAGTATTACAATATGGCATAAGTTAAATATAAGTGCCATCAGTCGACACGACTCAGCTGCTAACTCTCCCGCTGCCACCAGCCAATTTGCAGCATCTGCGTCCTTCACAGTGGACTTTGAGTTCTCATCCAGATCAGCGGCTAAAGCTGCTAACCTGGATGTGTCCATGTCTGTGACTGCATGGAGGTATAATATACCACTCCTCTCATCCCAATGGCATTCAATTCCATTCTGTTAATAAATTACAATGTTGTTTACTTAGTCAGCTGTGGCTAATAAATGATTATAAAATATTAATTATAGTATTATATTGTTAATTACTAAAAATTAGATTATATTTTAACCACTTCAAGTTCAGTGTAGAAAACAACACCATCTAAGCTTAGGACATTCCAGAATGGAAAATTGACCTGTATCTGTAGTGTGCTCGGAATTCTCGCAGGAGTTCTGAAATTAGTGCGGGTGAAACCGCAGGGGACAGCTAGTAACTGTAAACTGTATATGAATGTGTGAGTGATTTATACGTAGGTATAAACACACAATCGGCTGCTCTACGGAAAAACAAAGCAACTGACATTATTTTCACATATACAGACCTTGCTACATACTCACAACCACCAAAAAGGCTTTAGTCTTACGAGAAATTAAAATCATGAAAATCGTTGAACTATGGAAGTATTGTAAATAAAGCGATTTCCGTTTTTTGCAACTCTTGTAAAATTTATTCCGCTGCAAAGTAATCTTTGTTTTTCCGTAGGCCAGCCGCAATGATGTATTTTTATATATTTTACACACTGGTTAAAAGAGTGGAGGCTAGTAGATCTTAGCGGCTGCTAAAACTGCGAAACTGACCTCTTCAGACTTGAAAGACGGCAGCAGAGGTGATGTTTTATTTGGGTACCGATATGGTGACTTTCCTATCACACCCACGACTACTATACGCTTCTTTCGTGAAAATTCCGGAATATTATCTATCTTGAAGTTCGTCATTTTTAACATGGTATCAAGGTTTTTTACTTGATACTTATCGACTGCAAATTATAACCTTTGAAATAAAAATCTACGTTTGTTTGTTTACAAAATTGTAAGTTGGTTTCAAGTCAGTCAAAATCGTGTCCCTTCAAACGTTGACATTGGCAGAACCACCGCCAAAAGGCAAAACGGCGGGATTTTAGCAGTGACGGACGTCGGTTTTATTTATTTGTTTTGCAAATTAGTTTAACGTGATTAATATTGTGTTAATGTGGTGGATTTTGCATAATAGTGTGATGAACAGTGTGTGGAAGCAGTGAAATAAGATGAAATATATTGATCGGGAGGTTGTCGTTTTACTATACAAACCAAAGAGCGCCCTGTTAAGGTTCAACTATAAAGAGTTGCTGCCAAAAGTTCCGGTAAAGCATTGAAATTCATCTCACCAATGCATTTCGATGTACTTAATATAATATTATGAGAAGTAAAATACTACTGAATTGGCTGTATGGACTTACTTCCTTTGCCTTAAAAATAATAAAAAAGTAAATTAGAATTGGAAAAAAATCAAACGTAAATGCCAATTGCCAACTGTCAAGTGTCAATTGTCAAAGTGCTAAATTAATCAGCTGTTTACAAATTTACAATTTACGTAGACGGAGAATGTCGACGACAATTTGCGTTAGGTAGGTACCAGTTTTTACTTTTTACTACAAATTACTTATTTATCTAGCTTTGATGTTCTGTGATTTCGTTTCACTTTCAGTCGTTTTCATTTCCCAATTCGTCATTATTTTGAAGAATTTCTCGTGGAATTTATTACTGAAATAAAACTGTTCCCTTGGTTCACCGTTGTTACCAGATCAGATGTGTTCTGTGCTCTAGCCTCTGAACTGTGACTGAACTGTTTGAGTTGTGGACTGCTTGCCTAGTGGCCACGAGAGTCGACTCGAGGCTCGCCTTTCCCTTTTCTTTCGAATTCCAACCTTCAAGGTCTTCTAGTAAATTTGTGAATGGCATTAGTTGTCGCACCGTCGCGTCGTTTAGCGATAACAGAGAAATGAATTCAGTTACCAAACTTAATTCAACACTGTCAGACGTTTTTACATCGGCTTCGAATATAATCGATACGTTATCAGTAAAATAAAATTTCATTAAATAGGTGCGCACAGTGGCCAATAAACAGTTGATAACAATGTCTGCTGTTATCGAGGATGTATGTGAACTCCTCGACAGTTATAATGGGAGAGACAAGGTATGATATGCGGAAGAAATCAAATTGGTACTTGTTGGTATTTCAACATATTGACAAATCAAACTGACTTTTATAAATTTATTCTATACATATAAAAATAAAACTGAATAGTCTGTATGTAATGTCAAAATGACAATTACTAAATGCATTTGAATTCAATTTATTGTTAAAATTTTTGTTTGTCTGTTTGTTTGTTCTGATTAATCTCCCAAATGGTTTGATAGATTTAGACGGAATTTTCAGTGGCTGATAGCTGATGTTATTAAGACCACTTTTGTCAGAGTCCCTGTGGGAATTCTGAAACTTGCATCAGTGAAATTACAGGGCTAGTCATAACAAATTTCACTCAAGTTAGGTATTATATCCTAATCCAACATGAAACATTGTCCACATGGTACTTCTACACATTTTTACTTATTGATTGGATTAATTTACAGATTCATGAGTGGCCAAGGAATTTTATCTTTAATGATTAATGATCTGAGATATGTTTACTTAATTTAAGAAGTAAAATTTCTTTGTGTTTTATCTAAGGTTGTTAGATTGGCTTGCTATGCCTTCAAGCTGTATGGCTGCATTAAAGAGGACAAGGCATGGCAGACAGCAGGGTCTCGACTTTCCAACGCTAGGATGATGCTGAGACTATTTGATGATGTTCCTATGATCAGACACACTTACAACTATGGGCTTGGAAGACATGTAAGTTCCAAAATGACTTAAATGAAGCAAACTAAAAATTTTCAACGATTTAATGACAATGACAAAAATTTAATTAATTTTATTTTTTTTATAGGAGTCATCAAATATAGCAGCAATGCTGGGTGTCTTGGCCAATATAGTTGATCAAGCATTTCTTCCAGTAGAAAAAGCGTGCTGGCTGCACGAAGTTGGTGTACTCAAACTTTCACCAGAAACAGCCGACAAGCTGGATGTTGTCAGCACAGCATTGTGGGCTGCAAGTCTATACATATCACTCATACAGTCAGTATTGTAATGTTTAAAACCATATTCATATTATAGCATCTTATTATTATTTTTTGCATAAACTTTGCTTAAATTTTTATTCATAATCATAACATAAACTTCACAACAAGATGTTAAAGAAAATAATAATATGTTACGACGTAGGTAATATGTTACGACTTATGGTCAAATAACTACCTGTTTGCAATGTGTGTAAGTGACAGGTTATTGGTTATTTTCAATGTTAATTACAGCTATAAAGGTCATAAAGAACTAGGTGTAGCTTGTGGCTCCGTTCGTGTCGTATTCGAAAGTGCGCTCGCACCACTGTCTCGCCAGTCGCCTGTATTACTTTAACCTATAAATTTTAAAAGGTCATCAACGTAAATGAGGAGTCTATTTTAGTCAACCGATTGTAACGAAAAAATGCCTATATTTTAAGTTACTGTGGATGACACACAGTCAAAAACCCCATTCATTTTGTTAGTTTACCCCATTCGTTATCGAGTGATGCGCGCACAAACATAAAGACAGACCAACTCTGAAAATCGTTTCTACATGTTAGAAATTTTGGTGATACTAAGATTTTTGTTTATATATCTCTATATATATATAAATGAATGATTGTTTATTTGTCTCGCTATAACTCGAGAATGGCTGGACTGATTTGACTGGATTTTGATCTTGAAATATTTGTGGGAGTTCAGGGAAGGTTTAAGAAGTAAATTAGGCTACTTTGGAATTCCTGCGGGAATACGCGGGTGAAACCGTAGGGCACAGCTTGGGGATGAAAGGGGGCAAGGTTTGTATGGAACAATTCCGTGGGAACTCCGAAATTATCGCGGGTGAAACCGCGCGGGACAGCTAGTCTACCTATATAATAATTAAGGTACCTGTCGTGATATTCATTAACAGATCGATGCGTCTGATGCGCCACCTGTGGTGGAGCCGCGACTGCCTGCAGAGCTCGTCGGAGGGCGGCGGCGCGGAGGCGCGTCGCTCGCTGGACGTGCGGCTCGCGCTGCAGGCGGCCGTCACCGGCAAGCTGTGCATGGACATCGCCCACGCCGTCAGCTGCCTGCCCGCCGGGGTTCTGTGGGGGGGCAAGATCGGCGGCACCAAAGTAGCAGCCATCGCCACCGCCTCCTCACTGATCGGAATCGCGTTGTATTTTGCCAGAAAACGACTGTTGAAATAGTGTTGTTTATATCAGTGACAGATGACTTTTTTTTACACTAAGGTAAACGGTGAATAAACTTGTATAGTAACAAATCAATGATGCTATAATCTAGTCTTTGCCGATTGAAGACTTGTATGCCGCATGGCGATAGTTGGTACCTTATTTTAAACTAAATTAGTATTGCTGGGTGAGAGTAAGGAATGGAAATAGTTATTATTTAGTATGAATAGGCGTTACTTATGAGTAGGCTGTTTTTCTGTCAATATATTTTAATACTATGTATTAAAGACGAATCGGATATCCGGTAACCATCCACTATCCGGCCTTGTTTCCACTATCCGTCCGGATACCGGATTGTAGTAAATTCAAATAATTCTTATAATAATATAGTTCTAAATATTGTACACAAGGCAAATCATACCACAACAACATAAATCCACGACGGCAAGTGAAGAGTCAATGGAATAAATAAACAAACGAACTGAGAAACAAACACAAACTGTCACGCGTAATAACACTCGAACGCCCCCGAGCAGACCCGATTTCCACTCACGTACGATAACACCCGAACGCCCCCGAATATTCCGATCTCGTTTACCGCGCCTAAATAATCAAACCGATCGCGTCGTGTAACGCGATAAAGGGCCGAATATCCGGTAGCCGGATATCTTGCGCTCCGACCTTTTAGTTTGCAGAATATCCGGTATCCGGCCAAACCATTATCCGTTTCATCTCTACTATGTATCCATCCAGTGGTCTGACACCATTGAATTTTTAACCGACTTCCAAAAAGGAGGAGGTTCTATGTTCGATTGTATGTATGTTTTTTTTTTTTTTTTTTTTTTTTTTTTTTTTTTTTTTATGTATGTTCACCGATTACTCGAAGACGGTTGAACCGATTTGAAAAATTCTTTTTTTGTTTGAAAGGGTTTACTCCCAATTAGGTCCCATTGCAACCAAGTCGGGATCTGATGATGGGATCTTGGAGAAATCGAGGGAACTCTTCAAAAATTATAGGCACACCTATAGCGATTTGGGTATTTTTTATAGTAAATCGTTCATTTGCTGATGAAAAGCAAAATTTGAAGAAGTGGAACTGATGATGAAGACCACGGATGATCATCAGAACTACTTCACTATAATACCTATTTCATGGGTTCCGATTGGAGCGATTTCAAAAATTGTTTTTTTGTTTGAAAGGGGATACTCCCAAATCGATTTCATTGTCACCAAATTGAGATCTGATGATGGGATCTCGGAGTAATCGAAGGAACTCTTCAAAAATTATAGGTACACCTATAGCGATTTTTGTATTTTTTATAGTAAATCGTTTATTTGCTTTTGGAAAGAAAAATTTGAAGAAGTGGAACTGATGATGAAGACCACAGATGGTCATCGGAACTACTCAATAATAGGTATTTCACGGGTTCTGAATCGTTAACTTTAATATGGTTTCTAAACAATTTATGCCCGTCAGAATGTATATGGTGAAGTGGAACTGATGGGGAAGCACTAGGAGAACTCCTCAACAATTAACGTCCCTGCGTCGGGAAAAGTAATATTTTGTAAAAGGTGATGAGCAGTTGACATTAGGCTATTGTAACTTAAAGAAATTACCAACTAAGTCACTTAAAAGCGAAAAATAAACAAAAATTTTTAACAAAAAAATTAAAACCGACTTCCAAAAACATAAAACTGAAAAGCTAAAAATAAAATGCTAAAATTAACAAAATACCGATTTAATCCAAAAGACAAAAACACACGTAATATTATTATTGGTTTGTGCTACCACTGATCGGTATGAAGTCGGTGACAAGCCAAATATGGAGGGGGTAGATGGGCTAAGTCGACTCCCGCCACCAGTTCTTCGTGAGCAGGACAACCCAAGTGGTCAGACACCAGCGGGCTTGTCACCGAATTCAAACCGATCAGTGGTAGCACAAACCAATAATAATATTACGTGTGTTTTTGTCTTTTGGATTAAATCGGTATTTTGTTAATTTTAGCATTTTATTTTTAGCTTTTCAGTTTTATGTTTTTGGAAGTCGGTTTTAATTTTTTTGTTAAAAATTTTTGTTTTGTCAATAGTGATAGTGCTAGAGAACTTGGTTGAGGAACTGGCTCTTTCCTTCTTCGCTCCTTATTCAAGCTGAAAGAGCATTCTTTGTGCTTTCCCCATAGCTCTGACTACATTCTAGATGAATGGTTGGATGGATATTGCACGTGTCCACCTATTATTGTGGTACAGTCAACGACAAAATATATGAGACATAGAACTTATATTTTTTAACTGACCTATGTCAGCAAGTTGTATGTAGGTATAGCTTGTTTATACTAAAATGACGCGCCCCACTACTTAATGAGCAGTTTTAGATATGCGAGATCATGCGTTGATAATATCTCTTTAATAGTGTGAGTGCGGCGACAGTATTGCGCATTTGTGATGACTAGACAGACCAGATTTATATGTGTCGTATCGATATTGTAACGGTTGTGCGTGTGTGGGTATACCCGTAACCCGATGGAGGGGCGCGTCATTTTAGTTTAGACAAGCTCTACCTACGAATATTTTATATTATGATGACATAAATTTGTTTTGTTACTCAAATCGAGATAGAATTTGTACAAAACTTTGCATTCCTGTTCCATTAGTGTACCTAATTGATAATAATTTCATAAATAATGTGCAGCACATAATTTATTACGAAAGGTTGCAGCAGGTGAGGTGATTGTGCAATAATTAAAAAGTTGTTAATGTTATTATTATAGTTCTATTATTTCACTTTGAACCCAAGAATTTTCAAAAATCTGTGTGACCACTGACTACTGTAGGTATGATTTCTATAAGTAATTAGATTATGCAATTTTAAACCTTAATACAGAGTTATAAGAATGAGGCGGACAAGAAATGTAAACGTGTAACGATAGTAAGAAGTCCGGGTGAGTTGACGTGTATGGACGTGTTAGGCTATTCATAAATGTCTTTTTTAACCATCGAACCCGGAACCGTACATCTACAAAGTAAATCATGATCAATGTTTACGCAACTTCATTTCATAGCCTTGATCAAGCCTTGATACTGCTTTTTGGCAATGTCCAGTTACTTAGATAACACCATCGAATAATATCCTATCTTATCATTAGAAACAATGTTCGATAAAGTTGGTATATCGGTGTGTCCACGTGACGGCAGATGTAGATAGGTACAGTTGTTTACTGACCTTCCTAGTGGCGGGTAGTCGGCCTCGCGGGCGAGGGTGGGAGGAGTGAAAAGTAGTCGAGTGAGCCCGCGACCGCGGCGACGCCATGAGGGCGGTCGACGAACTGTGCGAGCTGCTGCAGTGCCATGCGACCCGCGACAAGGTACCAACACGTTCTTGGTAATGAGTAATGACCATGGTTTCGGCCGTCACGTGTTGTCACTGCACCAAGGCGCATAGAAAGCGTATAGAAGGTTCCTATACGCTATTTCTTTTCCAAAAACTTGCATACTTACTATTATGATAAATTATTTTTCCTTTCCTTTTCGAGTCGTGTGTTTTGAAGTCTGTTTATTCTTATTACCTAAATTACTGTTTTTCTAATATAAGTACTTTTAACAGTCTATATCTTGAAAACTACTTAACCGATTTTGATAAAACTTACACCTAAGTTGAAAGATACTAATCTAACAAGGAAAAAATTATTGCTATCCGTCTTCTAGTTTCTGAGAAATATGCGGACAAACATACCTACATCTACGTAATTAGTTTACGTACATACACTCATGTAGTTTGGCACACTGGTTCAAAGCCCACATAGACATATTATATACGAAGTCTGTTAAAAATCAAGCAGCGGCAGAGTCTAGCAGTGTTTGTTAGGTTTGTATCACTTTTTCTTAAATAAGTATCTACCAAAATTTAGCTCATTATAGTCTGCTAGCAATTTTGTTATGGGATCGCCTCTAAAAATAAAAAGAATTCTTCAGTTGACCGGGCGGCAGGCATAAGTTCTCGTAGCACCTATCCGAACTGATACGTATAACGTCGGGCGCAGGTAGTGTACTTGACGTGCTACACGCTGAAGCTATGGGGCTCCACGGCGCGGAGCGAGCCCCTGCTGGCGGCGAGTGCGCGGCTCGCCGCTGCGCGCGCCACCATGCGCCTCTTCGATGACGCCACCGCGCTCAAGACTCTCATCAAGTATGGACTTGGGAAGCAGGTTTGTTGTCAGTATTACACTAGTATAGTATTATATTATTTATCTGTGGTATTACTCATAGTACTGCACATAAAACCGATCAATGTGTGCGCGGGCGGTGCTTATAATTAGGTACGTTCGCCCCGAAAGATATATAGTAAGCTGCTTCCACCACACTTGGCAAATAAATCTTTTATATTTAAAACGAATTGAGTATGAACTCAATTCGATATCAATGTGGACGCGCTATCCCATGCCTTAAACTAATAAAAACTATTTTTGCCGAGAAATGTGAGCAAAGATCTTGTAAAGTATACTTATATGTATATACTTGTAAAGTAGCTCAAAAATGCTATTGAGATATTACACATAGAGGAAAGTTTCATTGAAAATTCTGTTCGAATTGAAAAAAAAAAATGGCGTGAAATTACGTGCGCGCGAAAAAAAGTAGTCACGTCGTGAGCTCAATGCCGTTAACTATGCTTATTAATTCGACGATAGTAATTTTAAAATACTGTCTGTTTTGTTATTCTAGGATGGTCCACTGTGGGGCGCTGTGGGCGTGTGCAACAGTCTCTTTACCCTAGCATACTTGCAAGCGGAGAAAATAGCGTGGCTCATCGATACCGGTGTGTTGGCCGTCTCCAAGGAAACAGAGTTCAATGTCAAGACCGCGCATAAACTTTTCTGGTCTCTGTATTCCTTTGCTGCATTTTTAAGGTACACAACACAATAATAGTAATTTTTTTGTAGCTAAAGAGTATAAGGTGTAAAACACAATTATTATAAGAGCAACAGCGTACACCGCCGTCACCTCTAGACTTGTCGCTGCGCCTCAGCGGGGCGTGGAGAGGCACGACTTGGGGGGGGGGGGAGGAGTGTCGTTTCTTTCCCAATTACAGCTTATTCTTTGGCCATGTTACATTTTAATCAATCCGCAGATCGATCCGAGCCCTCCACATAGCGGCGCAGGAATTGAAATCGCCGAAACGCCGCAAGTGCTCCGCGGCGCGGTTCAGGCACGCGTCGCTGGCCGCCAGCAAGCTGCTGCTGGACGTGACGCACACGGTGAGCTGGCTGCCGCGCGGCTGGCTGTGGGGCGGCCGGCTGAGCGCGCAGCACGCCAGCGCCGCCGCCAGCGCCGCCGGCGTGCTGGGCCTGGTGCTGCACTACCAGGTCAAGAGACTGGCCACCTCCAGGTGACTGGTGTGGCCGTTAGAGGACATAGGAGGATAGCGAAAGAACGACACCGCTGGCATGCGATAAGATACTTTCGGGCACTACGATCACTGAAAAAAAGTTATCTAAAAACAAACCTTTTGTTTTGTTTACTTCCACTGCAGCTTGCGTTCTGCTTCAAATAACTAACAATAAGTGTGAACCTAATACCTACCTATATTATGATAAGTACTGTAATCGCTTACTTTAAAATTGTAGGTTGTCTCCGTGTAAGGCATTATGAGTTTACCTATATGATGGTTAACCCTATGCTGATTTTAAAATAACTGTCTGTATCAAATCAAATCAATATATGCTTTATTGCATGCACACACACACGCTCATTAGTCTAACTACTTACTGAACTAAACCGGGATTTTTACATTTACCATAATATCTAACATAGGCTTTTTATCGCAATTAGCGAGCGCCAATGTAGTCGAGGCAAAAGTTAGTTATAATAAAATATACACACCGGCAGAATTAGCGGAACATAAAAAGGCAGAGTATAGAAATAATAACATATATGTATTAAAACAAATTATTATCAGGCATGAAGTAATAAACTAATATACATCTTTTAACATCGACTTTAAGAAGTTTTTAGTTAAATTTTATTAAAAGTAATCAAAATTAAAAAAATCTCTAGTTTGTGAGAACACAGACAATGTTGCAAATAAAAGTTGAATCACGAAGGGGAAACACACGTTATTAATCGTTCATTTATTTAGTGTTAAAATCACAGTAATCTTTAATTTGCAACATTATTTGTGTGCCCACAAATTAGAGAAAAAATGTTTTTTTAATTATTATTTTAAATAAAATTTTATAATTTAATTACAAACTTTTAAAGTGTTAAAAGATGTATATTAATTTATTACTTCACGTCCAATTATTATTTGTTTTAATTATTATTTGTTTTTATGTTCCGCTAATTCTGCCGGTGTGTATATTATGTCATTGAACATGAATGTTAAATGTCTGAAATAAACTATTAAATTAGTATGTGTATATGTAATGTATTGAGTTATTAAGATGAAATAAAACAATGTTGTATCCGAGAATAACTTTTATTTACGTATAATATCTTATCCTTTCTTACTAGTATAAAAATATGGAGCATAGACAGATCACCATGCACATATTTGTTGCATGTGATATTCTTTGGTAAGGGTTAAATAAAATTTTGGTAAAAAACTAAAAAGTTTTACGGCCGCACTCAGAGTCGTTTCAATGATTACCTACTTAATTTTAAGTAAAGATTTAAAAAATAAAACTGCCGCACTCCGAGAAGTTCATTAAATGAAGTCAAATGTTAATTAGCATTTGACTTCATTTACTTAATTAAATAATTGTCAATTAACATTTCTTTAATGAACGTCTCTGAGTGCGGCAGTTTTGTTTTTTTAAATCTTTACTTAAAATTAAGTAATCATTTAAACGACTCTGAGCGCGGCCGTAAGTACTTAGATAAGAGATAAATTTCAGCATAATACTATAATTATGAATGAACTCCACACAAAAAAATATTTTTTCCAATTCAAAATATTAAATTTCTATTTATTACCACCGTAGATTTATACGTACTAATAATTAATGAGTCTTAAATCTTGTTACTTCTGAATAAAATATTAATAAAATAACAGGATATAAACTACATTAAAGCAATAAACAAAAACGCTTAAACGTGAACTTAAATCTACCAAAATAATTAATAAGTAAGATTTATTTATAAACTAAAATTGTTATTTTTGTTGCAGTTTCGATTTTCGGTTTCCTTTCATGGACAGAAAAGATAGGAACTTTATGCAACCTCGCGGCATAGATCAAAAGCTGAGTATCGCGCACAAGTCATTTATTTATTTATATAACTTTTTAATTTTTTATTTGGAAATTCAGCAGTGCTACAGAACTGTGCCACCATTTACCGGAAAAGTGATATGATCAATCTTCACAAACAGAATTATAAACAAAGATATTTTGGTGTCTGTGTGTGTTTGCTTAGATACTTCTTTTAACCTAAGGTATTTAGAAGCGGTTTTCATTATCAATAAAAAAAATTGATTTTAGAAGATTTATACATTTAAAGATCTTTCGAAGGAATCCCAAAACTCACGCTCGAAAACACAAGGAACAACTAGTGTTATTACAAATTGAAAAGTAATCCAAAAATTTTTTTGTTCATTGATTCTTTTATATTTGGACGATACGCTTAATACCTAAAGAAGAGAGAACCGTTTTCAAAATTTAAAAACTGTAATCAGACTTTTGGAAACTACAACGAATTATACATACAAGATAACATTTAGTTTTCAGCTACCATATCCAATTCGTCCTTGAAGTATATCTCAGCCTTGGGGAATAGCAACGTAGCTAAACTAGGCAGTCTTTTCGGATGCTGCGAGCGGCCCCAGGCGGCCACGTCGCCGGGAGTCGAACCCAGGGCCGCGGCGCACGCCGCCTCGTACGCCGCGACGGCGGCGCTGCAGCCGGGCGACAGGACGCACAGCGCCAGGCGGCACAGGAGCCGGTGTCTGGAAACATTTGTAGGTTTTTGCACACGAAACATTGTAATACTAGCTGTGCTCCGCGGTTTCACCCGCGGTAATTTCGGAGTTCCCGCGGGAATTCCGGGATAAAAAGTACCCTATGTGTTAATCTGATGTATAAGCTATATTATTGTAAAGTTTCATTTAAATCCATCAAGTAGTTTTTGCGAGAAAGAGTAACAAACATCCATCCATCCATACATACTTACAAACTTTCGCGTTCATAATATTAGTAGGATAATATGTAGTAGGTATACCACGTTAGCTTGGTTTCCACGACACAAGCTTATAGCATACCGCCGCACTCAGAGTCGACTTTAATGACTACTTAGTTAAGTATAGATTTTTAAAACAAAACTGCCGCAATCAGACAAGTTTAATAAATTAATGTTAATTGGCATTTAACTAATTAAGTTACATCTCATTAAATGCCAATTATCATTAATTTACTGAACGTCTCTAATTGCGACAGTTTTGTTTTAAAAATCTATACTTAACTAAGTAATCATTAAAGTCGACTCTGAGTGCGGCGGTTAGTGTGGGATCAAGTAGATCTGTGTGTTTTGAAGTGGATTATTATTATTATCGTGCTGGCTAAGGGGGCAGTTGTCAGAGCTCGGGTCGACGCGGGAGCAGGCGGCTGTGGGCGGCGCGCTCAGTGCTCACCTGTCCGTGGGCTGGTCGGCGCGGCCCTGCAGCGTGACGGCGCGCAGCAGGCTGCGCCGGCGCCGCTCGGCCCAGCGCGCCAGCAGCGCCGCGCCCGCCTCCGCCGCGCCCGCGTCGTCGGCGCGCGCGGCGCACACGCGGCACGCGAACACGATCCACAGCGATATTATCACTTCGTTCTCCTCGCTGCATGGCAAACGTGTACTACAGGCCTACAGGCCTACAGGGTGTCACGTCGAACGATAGGACGTTCAATACACGTTTCGTATTGATTAAAAATGTATTCTCAAACTAGTTGTGCCCCGCGGTTTCACACGCGTGATCTTCGGAATTCCCGCAGGAACTCCAAAGAAGTTTAATTTATTACTTCTTTAACGTTCCCTGAACTTCCACAAATATTTCAAAATCAAAATTAGCCAAATCGGTCCAGCCATTCTCGAGACCCCCGCGGTTTCACCTGCGGTAATTTCGGAGTTCCCGCAGGAATTCTAAGATAAAATATAGATATAAATCCTCCTCATTAATCAGTCTATCTATTGGTGAAAACCGCATGAAAATCTGTCGCATAGTTCTGAAGATCTAAGCATCATAGGGACAGACAGACAGCGGGAAGCGACTTTGTTTTATACTATTTAGTAGTGATATAGATAACTAAAGAAAACTAATTTTTTACGTAAAAAAATATCAAAAATCACAAAAATTGAAAGCGTGCAAAGTTGCTGACTCGTTGATGGTTCATCCCCTTCTAGAGAATCCTCAAAGTCGAATTTGGCTACTTGACAAAAAAATTTTTTTTAGTCCGTCGTGTAGATCAGTAAAAAATATTGGACATGTATTTTTTCTTTTTTTACGTAATAAAAAAATAACAAAGATACATTGAGTTGAAATTTCGCGTGACGTCACAACTCGGTGCGGTTTGTATGGCGCTTATAATGAATATTGACGTCACGAGCCCCCCACCCTAAACTTTAATGCGCTTTATCTATGTTCATTTTCATTAAATTGAAAAAGCAAAAAATACGTGTCTATTAGAATCATCAGACTCTTGTATTAGTACGGGAGATACCGATGCTAATTCGGGAGACACTCGAGCGTCGTTGGGACCTATTGGATTTTGAAGATTAGGAGATATAAACAAAATAAGGTTATATGATATTTTTTCATTCACCGGTGGGTTTAGCTTCTACAGGCTTTCAAAAATGTAAAAAAAAATAGTAAAATGGAAATACTCGAGCGCGTCAGATATTGTAGTTTAGATACTCCAAGGTGTCTCTGATATCGAAAATATATTCATCTGCCCATTTGCGTGGTGGGGGTGGCCATCCGGAAGGGGAGAAAATGAAAAAAAAAAACATTTACTCGAGCGCGTCAGATATTCAAAGGGGATGTTAAGTGAGCCTTAAAAATGCACCCCTTCGAAAATCTGCCGATTTGGAGGTGACGCAAGGTAGTAGCGAATTTTTGAAAATGCAAAAAAAAATCTCAATTTTGAAATACTCGAGCGTGTCAGATTATTTTACAGAAGGTTCAGCTTGCAGTCCAAGTTATGTTGGCTTAAAATCTGACAATAATTTTGAGGGATATTATTAATCTGACTGCTAGAAACAAAAATTATGATTTTTTTTTTTTTTTATTTCTGATGTAAGTTTAATAACTTTATGAGCTATTTCTTGTTCACAAAAAACACACTTTATATTTCTATGAAATATGTAAAAGCTCACAAAATATTATTCACAAAACTAACTTTAAAGCACAAACAAGCCATTTCGTTTTACATATAATAACATGAACGCGTTGTTTTGTGATGAGCTTTATTATATAATTATATAATTACATTAAAGTGAAAGGTGAACCTATAGTTTGATGTAATACTTACCTTAACTTATTTTAATATGTATTTTAACCGAACAAAAAAAGTTATAATTCGACACGTTTAGCGCCGTGGTATACTGTGATGACGTTATGGCGACGGAAAGTAGTGTGAGGACGGTGCGAGAGAGTGAGAGATAGAGAAAAAGTAAAAGGGAAAGAAAGACAGAGATATGAATAGGTACATGTTTCACTGCAGCTGCTCGTTCGATTCGAAGACGATTTTTGTTTCTTCGGCTTATGAAAATCGGCAGATTATATTTTTCCCGCTATCCTTGAGTTATTTACTTTAAAATAAAAAACAAATCAACTGCGCTCGAGAATGTCGAAGTTGCGTTTTTTTTTTGCAAGTTTGTGATCCTCTAACTCCTTTACGTCACGTTCAAATGGTCAGATTATTCATATACATACTTCTCACTATGTAATTAACCCACCATATCTTAATCTGACGCGCTCGAGTATTTCGAGTTATCGATTTTTTTTTACTAATCTGATCGGTTATTCTAGACGCACCCACCAGTGTAGAGGGCCTATATTTGGTGGAGGTACTCAACATGGTGCAAGGTACCCCCCTTATGTTCATCTGACGCGCTTTAGCTAATCCACAAATCCCCTCTTGGCGGTCCGTACTATATAGTTCGCGGGTTCGAAGTAAACTAGAGATCAAAGCGATAGTTATGTCCGTCCAACTGGCACTCACAAGTCGAGGTCGGCGGCGGCGAGCGCGAGCAGCGCGGGCCGCGCGCGGTCGGGCTGCGCGCGCACCGCAGCGTACGCGGCGTGCAGGCGGCCGCGCGCCGCCAGCGAGCCCGCCGCCGCCCACGGCCGGCCCGCGCGCCGCACCACGTCGCCCCAGCCGCCTAGTTCTGGACGCACACAAACGCACACAGCTCGATTGATATAACCGCATTCAACTGGACAATATTTTTTTATTTATTTATTGTTTTGTTGTCGCTGTTGGTATCCTGCCCCGGAATCGCCTGTAGACCACACCTTTCGGCCAAAAGTCTTCCTTCATAAAGGTGTCCATTTTGCTTGTCGGGACTCGCACCACAAAAGCCTTGAAACTGGCATTATGACGCGACTCCAGCAGTACAATATGATGTGTGGCACGGTCGAGGATGGAACACAATTACCATAATGAAATCGTGTACACTCTCTACAATTATGTGTTTCAAAAGTACATATTTTAAATAACTACGTTTAGTGAGAAAAATTTAATTTTAAAAATAAAATAATTAATGGGGATGTGGACTACTTTTGAAAATCAAAATTCTAATTAGTCCGTCAGTTAGAAAATAAAAAAACAATAGACACGTATTTTTTGCTTTTTCAAATAAATTAAAATATACAGAGATAAAGCGCATTAAAGTTTAGGGTGAAGGGGTCGTGACGTCACTAACCGCTAAAACCGCCATACAAACTGTCAGAATAGTGACGTCACGCGAAATTTCAACTCAATATATCGCCGTTATTTTAAAAAAAAAGAAAAAATACGTGTTCACTATTTTTTAATGATCTACAAGACGGACTAAAAAATAAAAAATTGTCAACATGCCCATTATAATTATGCAAAACAAATTTAAAAAACCATCATCACTCATAAGATGGACATAGAACGGATTTGAGTGCAGTCATAGAACTGAAAGTATGGTTGATTAACTATAGATCACGGGAGTATATAATAATATACATCTCTCGGCGCGAACTTTCAATATTTTTGTGTATCAAATTTGAACGGGATCTATATAAATGAAAATAAATTGTGGTCAAAATGAAATAATCGCATAACTTTCAAACGACTGCAACAAACTGGATTTTTTTTGTGTTCGTTATTGTCAGGACAAGGTTTGTTTAAAAGAGTTTTGGAGTTTCTGCGGGAATTCCGAAGCTCACGCGGGCTCAACTCCGAAACGGTTGGACCGATTTCGACAGGACTTTAACTGCTAATTAGCTGATATTATAAGGAGTAAATTAGGCTACTACTACTTTGGAGTTCCTACGGGATTTCAAAACTCACGCGGGTGAAACCGCGGGGTACAGCTAATAGTGGATACAGGTGCCAATGTGTCAGTGCTACCCCGTAAGTGTATCAAGTTAGGTTTAGACAGTAAGACGCCGAATTATCAGTTATTCGCAGCGAACGGCACAATAATTACAACTTTTGGTGTAAAGACTTTAAAGTTAAATGTAAATCTACGTAGAAATTTTAAATGGCAATTTATAGTAGCCGATGTGACACAGCCAATTCTAGGAGCTGATTTTTTATCTTACTATCAATTAATAGTTGATATAAGTAATAAGAAACGCGATAAAACGGTAATAGAATGGACCGACAGCGCGATCAAGGCTTTTGAGGAATGCAAACGTAGCTTGCAAAATGCAGCGACACTTGCATATCCTTCCGCAGATAAATCGATTGCAATTTTTTCAGACGCATCAGGCTTTTCAGTCGCAGGCGTCTTGCAACAATTCGTAGGGAATTCTTGGGTACCATTGGGATATTTTTCACGTAAAATGACGGAGACGCAACAGAAATACAGTACCTACGACAAAGAACTCTTGGCAATTTACTTATCCGTCCAATATTTTAGAAATATGATCGAGGGACGCGAATTTATAATTTATACCAACCACAAACCGTTAACTTTCGCTTTTTCAAAGTCGGTTAATAGTAACAAAGAAATACCTAGACGCACCAGGCAATTGATGTTCATCAGCGAATTTACAACGAACATTAAACACGTACAGGGAACAAGCAACATTGTTGCTGACGGTTTATCGAGAATCGAAATTGACACCATCCGGTGCCCGACCGTATTTCGAAGTAGTTGCGCAAGCACAAAGAAAAGATTGTGAACTGAAAGAATTAATTAAGGCAAACAACAGTAACTTTATTTTAAAGCTAATCACTTACGCGAACAATAACACTACTGTAATGTGTGAGTTATCAACTAATGTAGCAAGGCCTTATCTACCGAAAGAATTTAGAAAAATAGCTTTCGACTCCATTCACAATCTCAGCCACCCCGGAATTCGTTCGTCACGCATGTTAGTATCACAGAAATATTTTTGGCCGGGAATGAACAGAGACTTAGGTATTTGGGCAAAAACGTGCATAGCTTGCCAAAACCGCAGCGTATAGGCCGCGTATAACTTAAGTAACTGTATTAACATACGACAGTGTTATAATTGTGAATAATTGAATTAAATAACAATTTCATCGGACAAGTAAATTTTATTAGCAACCTCTGATTGGTGTTAGAACATTATTACTGTTCACCTTTCTAGTAAATACGTTTATATGGTAAAGAGCGTTAGGTTGCGTGTGTGTCTATGAATACAACGTAACAAATAAATAAATTGGAAACATAATTATGATGTTTGTTATTGTAAAATGTTTCACGACAGGTAAATTAGCCGCGTGTATGTAGGTAACGTATATACGGCAAGGTGTGGGTGGGTGCGTGCTCACCCGCACTGAGCAAATAATCACTACGTTTTAAGAGACGGCACTTTCATACTGATCACTGAACCGATCTGTGAAGGTATTTTGTGCCAACCTCACCGATGCAATGTATGTTAAGTATTCCAAAGTTGGTAAGGAAGTTGGCGCATAGATCCATAGTAACTTTTGCTTCGAGGGAGTGTCGCTGGGCTGCTCAGTGCTCAGTGCTCACCCTTGTGCGTGAGGTGCGCGCGCGCGGCGGCGTCGGCGAGCGCGGCGTGCGGCTCGGGCGCGGGCAGCGCCGCCGCCGCCGCCACGCAGCCCGCCGCCAGCCGCGCCGGCGCGCCGCGCACCCAGCGCGTCCACACCTGCCACGCACAAGGACACGCACACGCGCACACACATTTCATTATTAAAAAAAAAAAGAAAACCATCACCGGAGTTCCAAATCTGCTGTTTTAACTAGCTACGCCCTACGGAAACGGAGGTGGTTCTCAATTCAACTGTTAGTAAAGTAGGCGTCCACAATTTATAGGGATGTTGCCGACTTTTGAAAATGAAAATTTTAATTAGTCCGTCAGTTAGAAAACAAAAAAAACAATAGACACGTATTTTTTGCTTTTACGCACTTATATGACTTTCTATACAAAGAATAGTACGATCCCTTTGATGCGATGCATTCGATGCGTACGATGCGTATTAGTGGACCTTGATAAGGTATTCAATATACATATTTTTCAATAAATCTTATAGGTTTCCAATCGTCAGATGGCTAACCGGAGAATAAGTTTAAAAATAAACCAAGTTCAACTATCAAATTAAGCAATCGGAACGTTTTAAGATAAATTGGTAGTAGTAACTTTCAAGGTCGTTTTGTAACTTAACCCGTCATCTTTCGTTTAATGGGAGCGTTAAATGCTCAAATTGATCCTTATTGGCAAAAATGTTTTCTTGATATAAGTGTTTTCTATTCTGTATTCTAACTATATGTAGTACAGTCACGTACGGGTAGGGCGGCGGCGGCGGCGGGCTGGCCGCACGCCGGCAGCACCGCGCGCGTCAGCAGCTGCTCCAGCTCGCCGTCCTCCAGCTGCGGCGCTGTCGGGACCACACAACAGAATACATAGAAGAACCATCAACTCTCGTTTGGTAAGAAAACTAGTGTCGTCGACTTATTGACGCATACAAAACAACTCATTAACTTAACGAAACGTAGGTATATAAAACGCCTATTTTTTACGTTTTTACTCAATCACTGCTTTCAACATTCATATTGTGGGAATATTATGGTAAATATGCTCGCGGGGTTCGCCAAGTTGACATTCTGCAATCGTTAACGCATAGAAAACATAAGTAATCGTCATGTCACTTGGTCAGCCAATCAAAAATCTAGTTTTCAAGCGGTCACGTAAAGCTATATAGAGTTTTGATTGGCTGACCAAAATTTTCTATTCTAGTTTTCTATGCATTCACGATTGTAGAATGTCAACTTGGCTAACCCCGCTGGGATGCGAATAGTAAGAAATTTTGAGCATTTGCTGCAATCGCAACAATTCGTTTCATCACTTTCATCATAAACATGATGGATGTGAGCGGACTAAAACAACTTTTTACGTTTACGAGCTACGAGCATTGGAAGTTTAAGGATAGAGATTGTATAAAGAAGCGACGCTCACCGCGTTTCACCAATTTCAAGCCTCCTCATACCCCGCGAAAATGACCGAGAAAGGTTTGACACAATAATTATGTACAATTTACATGTGTCAATTATTCACTGACAGCTGACAGTTATGTCAGCTCGCTGCCAACCTTACGATACGCACGCGCGCACAACACGTGTAGATACACACAACCTGGCCGTGTTTACTTGTGGGAGAGTACCTATTTGGATCAGTTATTTGTATGGATCGTCATCGCGCTGGCGGTAGTGTGTGTGTGGGTAGTTCACCTGCGTGCGTGATGGCGTCGAGCAGGCGCTGCGCGTGCGCCGGCACGTGCGCCAGCAGCGCGGGCGCGGCGGCAGCGCCGGCCCAGCGCGCCACCAGCTCGGCGCGCTTGGCCCGCGCGAACCCGCCGCGCGCCGCCCCGCCCGCGCCCGCGCCCGGGGGCAGCTCGCTCGCGTACAGGAGCACCCTGTGGCCGAGGGGGACCGGCATATCGATCGACTATTCACTTGGCAACACTACCTATACGAATTTAAAAGAAAAACTAGCAGCTCCCCTCAGTTTCTCCAGTTAATGTCAGGAGTAAAAAGTAAGTACTCATGTGTTATCAGGGGTATAGAAAAAGTTCTGTATCCGTGACAACGTGTATACGAAATTTCACGAGGGTCGATTGAGTAGTACAGATGTGAAAGCATAACCAACCCACAAATTCACATTCGCATTTACAATATTATTTAGAATATAAGCTGACCCACGACGGTCAGTCGACCGGTTTACGGTTTGGACGAGGCATTTTTAGTTTTAATTACGAGCTACTAAATTTACATCGCGAGGTGAGGCCGCCGCGTCGCTTTTAATCCGGCGCGAAGGACCACTTTCGTGAAAATACGCCTCACAAATAAGAAAGTCGTAAATGTCTTATGAATACAGTGAATACTTCAAAATTAATAACACATCTGCGTTCTTAGATTTTGCGGTATTCTTAACCTGAACTGCGGCACGTCGTGGTAGGGCAGCGCGGGGCTGTGGTGCTCTACGAAGAACCGCTCCAGGTGCGGCACCAGCGCCTGCTCGGGCAGCCGCCACCACGGCAGGTGCTGCGCCTGCTCCAGCGTCTGCGGACCATCGCTCACCATCAACGCTATGCTGCCCGTATTAGTCTTAAATCGTTCCAACCAATATTATGACCAACCAATACATAAATACCGATCAAAATGTAACAATGCACAGATCTACTCGGTCCCACAGTAACCCGGAACCTGTTGTTAGCGAGTAGGCATGTGTAAGGTACCTATATTAATAACTACCTACATATTTTTGCTAATGCCACCCACTCAGTTTTACCTTAGTCAGTTTGTCTCCTCTAACTTAGGGTACCACTTATTAGTGATAAGGTCGCCAATTGTAGCCTTATATTTATAAATACTAGTATTATTATTTCGCATTATTGTGGGTATAGAATAAAGTTATTTCATTTCATTTCATAGTGACCTATTGCGTCCATCCGATAAAAGACCGTAAAAGGCTGGCCGTAAAATCCGAGCACCGGGTTGTTTGGCCGTCTGTGATGGCCGGCCACCCGGCCACCCGGCCACCCGGCCACCCGGGCCGCTCACCTCGTGGTGCGGCGGCAGCGCCAGCAGCACGGGCAGCAGCGCGGCCAGGTGCGGCGCCAGCTCCGCGTCGGGCACGCCGCGCGTCCACGCCTCGGCGCGCGCGCCGCGCACCGCCGCCGCGCACCACGACAGCAGCGCAGCGTCGCCGCGCGCGCACGCCTGTAAGGAGGCCGTTGTTTAAACCTCCGTGTTCCCGAGGGAATTCCGGGATAAAAAGTACCCTATGTTTGTTGTTATTACTTGTACCCTATGATTTTCCTTCAAAATAAAATAAAATAAAAGAAATGTCCTTCGACAGTATATATGTAAAATTTCACTATCGTCGGCCGAGTAGTTAAGGCGTAAAAGCGTAACAAACAAACGCCAATTCAAATTTATAATATTAAGTTAGGATAGCTGGTCCGTGTCACACTTTTCACCGGAGATTTTTCGAGAATTCACTATTCCGAAGTGAAAAATATCACAAGAGAAATAATGTAGCATTTCGTCAGTGAAATAATAATTGAAATCTGTTCAATATATACATAGTATCAAAAATGCAATTCTAAATTATCATCGGGGGGGGGGAGCTACCTGCAGCGCGACGGCGACGCACTTGCCGCGCAGCCAGCGCCCCCCGCGCCACGGCAGCGCGGCGAGCGCGGCCCGCAGCGCGGCGCAGTGCGCGCGCGCCGCCTCGCAGCCCTCCGCCGACACGCGCAGCTGCGTGTACACCACCCACTCCCAGATCTGCTGCAGCAGGGCCGCTTCGCTCCCTGTCGGGGAAACGAGCCGTACAAATCATACTTAAAGGTACGTTTATTTGTATTATTTCTTCATGTATTTGTTTATTTTATTTGTCACAACGCCTCTGTGATTTACATAACTTTAGTTACGTAAAAGCATACATTAACATCTCGAATATGTCCCTCTCCGAAGCTAGCACAGTGTGCACTGTAGCGAGGGTGTATATGGGGTGTGGGATGTCCGCTCTCACCCGGACAGTCGGCGATGACCTGCAGCGCGGCGGCGCACAGCTGCGCGGGCGCATCGAGCGGGGCGGCGGGCAGCGGCGGCGGCGCGCCCGCCCGCGGGCACACCCACGGGCCCCACGCCTCCACCAGCGACGACCACGCGTACCACGCCACTGCAGGTTCCAATATAGCCCATGTTACTCACTAATCACTACACAATATAGCATTTTAATGGTGGAAGAATTTTTGACATCGGTCCAGAAGTTTTTGAGTTAAATCGTAACAAAGAAACAAACTAAAAATGAAATCTTTCCTCTTTATAATACTAGTTCAGATAGTTGCAGGTACCTCTGTCGGCGTCGTAGCTGAGCCGCACGGCGGCGGCGACGAGCGCGCGGTGTAGCGCGTGCAGCAGCGTGGCCGTGTGCGCCGCGTACTGCGCCCACAGCCGCGCCTCGCGCTCCGCCGCCGCCGCGTCGCCGGGCAGCGCGCCGCCTCCGGACATGCGGCACTCCCACCATATCTCGCCCAGCTCGCGCAGCAAGTGGCCCAGCTGCACATTTCGATTATCATCATAGCAGCCGATTGATTTCTACTACCGACGACTGGTTGTCTACGACACCCACATCCGGCATTTTTTTTTATTTACACCAGCCCGCCAGCAATAGACAGGCACGCACCTCGTCGAAGGGCACCAGGCGCGCGGCGGCCGCGAGCGCGGGCAGCACGGCGCGCCACAGCGCGGGCGGCAGGCGGCGCGCGGCGCTGGCGCGGGCGCACCAGCCCGCCAGCGCCGGCACGTCCGCGCCGCTCGCCAGCGCCGACACGTGCACGCCGATCAACTGCAGCCAGCAAACAGGCATCATCATCATCATCATGGAAATAAGCCATAGGGTACTTTTTATAAACACACAGTCTTTTTATAAATATTCTGATAAATTTTAATAGAATTGTTAGATATTGGAAAATAATGTTATTCAAAATAAAATCAAAGTCAAATAACAAAGTCAATGTCATAGTATATGAGTTAGAATGAAATAAAAAAGACTCGAGTCGAGGAGGGGGTGTCGCACCTCGAGCAGCACCAGCTGGTCGCGGTCGGGGCGCGCGCCGGCCCGCTGCGCGCGCAGCACCAGCGCCCGCAGCACGTCGCGCCGCGCGCCCGCCGCGCACTGCGCAGCCCACCGGGACATCTCGAACTGGAAATACATTTTATTATGTAGTTTGTTTTCTGTAAATTGCAGAGCAGACTTCTGACGGACCTTCTGCACAGTAAATAAACCCTTTTGTTGACTATCCAAAAGCGGAAATTTAAGACTGCGGTTCTGTCATTTATTTTTGTCGATAAAATACGTTAAAAGTGTTTTATTTTTTTTATTGTATTTCGTAGGGACGGTTTTTATGTGTGCGAGAAGATAGGAATGTATATTGTATACGTATCTATGACGTTTAGGAGACGGTTCCATCAGTGTCCTCCAAGAGTTTCGAACTAATTACAAATTATAAAAACCATTTATTGCAAAAAAAAACTCTATAGGTATACATGCAAAAAGAAATCTTAAAATTCTTGAAACTGGCTAAATGGATAACATGCCAGAGTCTATAAAGCTAAGGTTACATTGTGAAGAACTTCGCTAAGACTTTATTTTCACTGTCGCGGCCGCGTCAATGGAAATTGGTGTATGGTGTATGACTATTTGAATAAATAGGACTCAAATAAGAATAAGCGAAGCTCTTTGCAGTGTGGCCTATGACTTAGTCTAATAGGGTACTTGCATGAAATTTATAGTAAGAAATTGTGTCAATATTTCAAAAATAGAGCCTTAGAAAAGCGTTTTCGTGAAAGATTTACTAAAAAAAATTCAATAGTTTCCAAAATATTCAACTTTTAATTTTGTGAAACGGAACGTTGCAACGAAACACCAATCACAGCCAAGCTTAACACATGACGTCACTTTTATTTTTTTAGGAAACATTTACCTCTTTCAGAGAAGGCAAAAGAAACTAAGTGCATACAGTCAACGCATATTTTTCATTTTCTGAAGTTTTTTACTTTAAAATGCATCGGTAACATGCATTTCGATTCTTTACTGGAACTTTTGGAAGTAAATCGACACAGTTCAACCTTAATTTCGCTTTTGGATATTGAAGTTATCTGTCTGTCAGTGTCACATGACCCTGTCAATACGACATTGACATTTCTATCACAGATTAATAAGGCGTAATTTTGAACAAGTGACGTCATTCCGCGTTTTGGCGGTAAGGTCTAAAGTAGGAACTTTGAAACGCTGTATTTCATTAATTTATGCATATATTTTTTTTCTTTTTCTTGCTTTGTTTAAGTAGGCCATATATCTTTAAAATAGACTGAAAAAAAAAATTCATGCAAGTACCCTATTAGATAAGTTCGCTATTACATCGTTCTGAATACTGCATGCTAACTCATTTGCAAGGCGTACGTGGTAGGTGACGGTTATCGCGGTGTCATGGGAAGACTTTCGAAGCACCAGAAAATCGGTATAGCTCTTGCCGCTGCCGCGCGTTGACTGAACGGTCTAAGCGTATTAAGTCTTATTACACCACCGCGATATTTAGCAAAAAGCAAGCAAGCACGGCCTTATTACCCTTAGCTAAATCTTAATAAGACCGTCTTGATACTGCATAGTGTATAATAGGCCTTTTTTTTAAACCAAAGACCAAACGAGCGTCGCACCCTGGACAGGTAGCTGAAGAGCAGATGGGGCGGCAGGTCGGCGTCCAGCAGCGCCACGTACAGCCGCGGCCAGTGCTCGGCCGGCAGCCGCCGCGGGCACACCAGCGCGCCGCACACCGCCTGCTGCAGCGCGCTGGCGCACGCGCCGCCTGCGCCGCTCGCGCCGCCACCAGCGCCACCACCGGCGCCGCACCAGCGCGACACCAGCTCCGCGCACAGCGGCCCGTCGTGGCACAGCCAGCGCTAGTGGACGCACACACACCACGTTACACCACAGAGAAGATTATATTATATTAAATAGAGAGGCCATGTAGGCGAGGCGAGCGCGTTACGCTCGCAAAAGAAATAAGAACATAGCCAACATAGGGTACTTTACTTTTTAAAAATTAAATTAATTTATTATTTATTGATTTTTAGGAAAATCAACAGCTATAAAGAAAAAATAAATTGTAGGTATATAATAATAGCAGCCAAAGCTAGGTATAAGATAATAATGGCAAAGTTTAGTTTTTAGTCAGTCTTGTAGATTAATAAAAAATATTGGATACGTATTTTTTCATTCATTACGTAATCAAAAAGTAACGGAGCTACACGTGTGACGTCTCGCCGTGCTACAGTTTATTGCCTATTATAGGTCTCCGCTGATAGAAAAACTATATATAGGTACATTTAGAAATCATATTATACAGAATAAAAGACAATAGGTCACGTTACATTACAGGATAAAATTGAAGATATTTATGTTCTTGTTTCTAGACTGACAGAACTCTGCTAATTCTATTTAGAATTCTACTGAGAGAAGAATCGCCTGCTTAGCGCATTCCTGGCCGACACCGGGCTGCTGTTAAAGAGGTCGATGTCAATAGATTTAGAGAGCTCGTTAAAAGTTTTGCTCGCCCGCACAATATTTATAAATTTTGACGATAGTTAGTAGACACAAATGGCACGTTTATGATGGGGTTGAATCTCGTAGAATACAATAGATGTTCCCACGTCATTGTGCGTGATGAAGAAGCTCTATATGCGAGACTGGTTTCCATACAAAACTATATCGGTGTCCGTTCTATCTGTTTGTTTGTTTGTTCTGTGGTGTCGAGGCACCTTACCTCGGCGAGTTCTGTGGCGAGCGCGGCGAGCGCGTGGTGCGCAGGCGCGCAGGGCTGCGCCGCCACGGCGCCCGCGCACGCCCACACGCGCTGCGCCACCACCGCCGCCTCCGCGCTGCGCACGTGCCTGCGCCACGCCCACGCCCACGCCCACGCCCACGCCCACGCCCACCACGATCACAACCACGCCACCAACACACGTTTCATTAAGCACACACATTCTTACATATTATAAAATAAAGCCCTCCGCCGCGTCTCTATGTCTGTCTGTTCGCGATAAACTCAAAAACGACTGAAAGGATTTTCATGCGGTTTTTACCAATAGATAGATTGAATCAAGAGGAAGGTTTATATGTACATTTTATCCTAGAAAACCCGCGGGAACTCCGAAATTATCGTGGGTAAAATCGCGGGGGACAGCTAGTTATTGTGTAAAATAGACAAAAAAAATTTAAATAAAGCATGAAAATTTTTACATGTTTAAATTCTTGTAGGTACTTTAGACGTTCCAGCTTACATACACTTTACAGTTAATTGTTCATGCAGCACACAGTTCATTACTAGGATACAGCAACCAAAAAACGGCAACTCTGCCAAGAGTGTACCGACAAAGAAGGTTCATTCATAAAAATCAAATCGTTCTATCTCTATTTGTGGTAAGGCTAACTGTAGTAGTCTGGTTGACAAAAAATTTTACAGTCTAGTAAAAGTTTCCTCGATTATTTATCATTCATGAAACATTGTGTAACAACTAACATTCAGTTAAGTTGACTTGTAATAAAAAAAAAATAAAAATATCACGTCCGAGTCACCTGACGAGCTCTTGCAGCGCGGCGGCGGTGCGCGCGGCGGGCGGGCGGGGCCGCGCCAGGCGGCGCAGCGCGGCGCGCGCCTCGCTCCTGCGCACGCGCAACACAACACACCACCCTTTATATCGTGCTAGACCACAAATGCACGGTATTGCCCGTGTAGCGGGAGCGGGATAGGGATATTTTATTTATTTATTTTATTTTATTTATTGTTTTGTTGTCCGGCAACATATGACGCGACCGCCACCAAAGGGGAAGCTTCCCGCCGGGCGAGGTGGTGTGCCCGGGGAACCGCGGCTCCGACTGTACATCATCGGAGGTCGTACCTACATATGTAGTAGCGCAGTGTGAAAACTTCGTTAGCGCGATTCAAGACTTCCATATACTCGTACTCGCCAGTACTCGTCGCTTCGTTGTAATTGGCTACTTGACAAAAAATTTGTTTTTAGTCCGTCGTGTAGATTAGTAAAAAACTAATTAGAATTTTGATTTTCATACCTTGGAGAATACCCAATTCGTGACTTGTGGCGTAGGGGTCGCCACACCCGGTTTAAAATAAAACAGTGATTCACTATAACTTTTTGATTGTGAAATGATTTTTGGAAATATTACAAAAAAAAATTGTACCCACCTGTTATCTTTGATCCCATTTTCTGCACTGATCGATATGCACCATTCATCATCCTGCAATCATATTAATTTTATTATTTTATCATAAAATAAAATAATATCTCTATTAAGAATCCGAATGCGCAGTCATCACGATCTTGGAGCATAGTACAGGAGCGCGACGTCAACTCACGCCACTCACCCGTATGTCGTGCGCGAGCGGCTCGCAGTTGTTGCTGCAGGCGCGCACGATGCGCGGCAGCGGGCGCCGCTCGCGCAGCGCCGCCACCAGCCCCCACAGCTGCGCGTCCAGCCGGCTCACGCGGGACGCCTCCGCAGTCCACTCGCTGGGGGGGGGGGGAGGACAATGTATTTTTTAAACATTTAATATTTATTTATTTATTTACTAGGAAGACCAGCAGCACACTTAAATTTCTTTGTATAGATTCTATATAAAACAAAGGGCTAATTATAGGTCTTCACATTTAGACTCAAATTAAACTAACAAGACAGCACGTAGCGTCGCACAATTTACAGTACCTACAAGTGAAAAATTGCCTAATCACATCTCGCATAATATACTCAATACCTGCACAATAGCATATATTATTATAAATAATTAATTATGGACAGAAGAAATCATCACCAAGCATACGTCTCGCCATCACCACGTTAGTATTAAAGAGATCCAACAGATCATATCTAGCGGATAATCCGTTGAAGTTTTTAACTCTAAAGCTCTTGATCCTTCTAAGATTAAATAAATTACCGCGCGAGCGCCTCGATGTCTTTGAAGTGGCGGTCGAGCGCGGCGAGCAGCGCGCGCGCGTCGCGCACGTCCACGCGCCCCGCCGGCGCGCGCACGCGCCGCGCCCGCTGCCGCTCCGAGCTGCGCACGCACACGTCACGTGACACACAAGGCTATACATAATACTTGCATGCCTTGATCGTTTGTACGATTGTTACCGCTTATAATTTACAAACATGCCAAGGATATAATTTTGGTTCTTTTTGTTATTAATGCCTATATCAATTTGTATATTGTTCTGGCCTATTACAGGGGAACATACCCTACCAATAATAATGTTTTGAAATCTAATATATTTTTGTGGCAGTTGATTTTCCGAATAAAGTAACATCCATACCTACTTAATATTATAAATGCGAAAGTTAACTCTGTCTGTTACGCTTTCACGCCTTAACGGCTCAACCGATCATTATGAAATATTGCTTACACGTTGTCAGAGGTACAGAGAAGGACATAGGATACTTTGTATCTTGGAATTCCCGCAGGAACCCTGAAATCACCAAGGGTGAATCCACGGGGAATAGCTGGTAAAAAAATAAAATAAAAATAAATGTATTGTATTTCTGTAAGCCGAATAAATGTGTGTACTTAATTTAAAAAAAATCTCGTTTAAATTATTTACTTGCCGACGAATTAGTGAGAAGTCTTCATAATATTTTATACATACGAATCTCACAATTGCATTTTATGATACCTACAAACCGACTGTGACGTCCTGTGATACAACCGGACCTCGTCGCATGCATCCTCCCTGGTCCAGGAGTTGGAAGACGATACACTAAAACTCACCTAATACCGCATAACCACCTCACGTCGTACTTGTATACGCACCACCGGCTCCGTTCGAGAGGCCTGAGGCGCTCCAGCCGCCTCATGACGGTGGCCAGGGGCGAGGCGGCCGCGGGAGGCGGAGGCCTGCCCGGCAGAGGCGGCGCCTCGCCGTCGGAGGCGGGCTCTTGAAGCGAAGCCTCGCGCGACCACGCCGCCACTAGCGCCTGGCGGTGACATTGTTGTGAGATATAATAATAATAATAATAATCCACATCACAACACACAGATCTGCTTGATCCCACAGTAAGCTATTATTAGCTTGTGTCGTGGAAACCAAGCTAACGTGGTATATACTACATAGAATTACTTATATATTATAGATATATAAACACACCCAGACTGGAAAATGGAACCCTGTGTTCATCACACAAAGTCCACCCCCACCGGGAATCGAACCCGGAACCCCTTGATTAGCGGGCAGGCATGGTGACCATTGCGCCAATCGGGTCGTCAAGATATTTGAAGGTAGTTCAGTATTTGCTCGTAACGTGTTTTTGCTATACTTCAGTATAGATCTTGTGAAAACTCTGGATCTAGATTTAGTTGAAAACTTCATCTAACTTAAATATGATTAAAAAGCCATTCTAGACTTCTTTGAACAGCTAGTAGTGTATGTCGGCCCAGCATGTGGTACCTGCTCGGGCATGTAGAGCGCCAGGTCGGCGTGGTGCGGCTGCGCGCGCGCCGCCTCGCCCGCCTCCACCCAGCGCAGGTACTCGCACGCCACCCTGCCACCACACACACACACGTCATTGCATTGCATACAATAATTAGTGTTTTATGGTGCTGTATTGAACAATAATTTTCATAGTGATGACGGTTTTTTATGTGCTCAAGAAGATATATTATAAAATTTCGAGCTGATTTGTTCGCTATCCTCAAAGAGCTCCGAGAGAGTTCTTGTTGGCTTGCAACTTTAAACCGTACAACGATGCTAAACGCTTATATTATTATTTTACTTTACTTGAAACTGGCATAAAAGGAGATGACATTGACTGTGCGAATTTTCACTGTTAAGTGTGCGTGCCACTCACCTCTCAGCGGCGACGTGGTAGCGTATCAAGTCGTCACCGCTCCCTTGACTCGACTCGGAGATGGAGTTCCGTCCGCTCTCGCCGCCCGCCGCTTCGCTCGCGTCCTCATCGCTGCTCTCCGTTTCCGTTTCCGTGTCCGCGTCCGCTTCCGCGTCCGCCTCCGAATCCGAACCGGGCTCGGAGTCCGAGTCGGAATCACTCGACGAGCCCTTCACGTCGTCCATCGACAGCGCCGGCAGCAGCATGTCGTCGTCGGCAGGCGGCGCCGCAGCCCGCCCCGCGGCCCCCCCCGCTCGGGGCGCGGGCGCGGGCGCGGGGGGCGGCGGCTCGGCTTTTTTCTTCGTCTTCAACACTTCCGCTTCGCTGCGGTGGTATGCCGCCGTTTCTTGGAGCCGCTTCTTGATTTGTGCCAGAGTCCGCGATTTTATGAGGCCGCTGAAGAATAGCGGGCCGATCGGCGACGTGGCTTCCTGCCTGGAGAGGGGAATCGATCGTTGAAAATTCGTAAATTAAAGCGGGTGAACAGGTGCTAGATAGTATATTCCGAAAAGGTCTGAGTTATGAGTTTGCTACCACTACAAATTTCTAAAGTAGATAAAAAAATAAGCGCGTTTACGGACATGTGGTGGGGCGCGGCGGGGTCCCGCTGCAGGTAGAGGTGGAAGAACAGCCGCCAGAGCAGCAGGTGCGCCGGGTGCCGCAGCGGGGCCGCCAGCGCCGCGAGCGCCGCGCGGTGCACCGCCAGCTGCTCCGCCGCCACGCCCGCCGACACCAGCTGCCGCGCACACCAGCCGTTCGGTGACATGTTTACTTGATTTATTTGTAGTGCATAACTACGTTCTTTGTAATATCAACTTCGAATGTTATTTAATTATTTTTTATTTCGGAAAATAATAGCAACAATATAAACATTTAACTGAAGCATTGAGCGCCCACAGCTGCGGCGCACCTCGAGCTGCGCGTGCGCTGCGTTACCTTGAGCGCGTTGTCGACGTGTATCCGCTGCGAGCGCGCGCGCTGCGAGCACAGCTCAGCGGCGACGCGCGCCCACAGTTGCGTCCGCACCTCGAGCTGCGCGTGCGCCGCGCGCAGCGCCACCTCGCACAGCAGCGGCGCCTGCGCGGCGTGCCGCACCGTGTGCGAGATCCACTCCTGCGCGTTCTCTTCCTGGGACAAGATATATTTTCATCGATTATAGCGTCATACTAATGTGAATGTGTTAAGTGAGTCGTCGGGCGGCCCTCGGGTGCCGGACCTGCAGCCTGGCGGCGGCGTGCGCGTCGAGCGCGGGCCAGGCGCGCGCCGCCAGCAGCGCCGCGTCCAGCACGCGCAGCGCGCCGCCGCCCAGCCGCGGCTGCCACAGCGCGTGCAGCCACGCCGACACCAGCGCGTCGCGCTCCACGCCCTCCAACCTGCACCGCAGCAAATAATAACTGCTCAGGCAATTTATGTGAATATTCGTACATAGTTAGGCGATTGTCGGTGAGTCGTTCGTTTTAATTGCACCACAGCGGGGCATTTCAAAATTCGGATTTTATGGTTCTTCGATCCGATTCCAAAGACCGCAAAAAGACCAGTACCTACATATTATGAATATAACAAAGTTATAAATATCGCGTCTCACGGTGCGAGCAGATGCGTCCGCAGCACTCCGAGCAGCAGCTGCTCGCCCGTGGGCGCGGGCGCGGGCGCGGCCCAGGCCAGCGCGCGCTGCAGCAGCGAGGGCCCGGCGGCCAGCAGCGCCGCCAGCAGCTCGCCGAAGGCCGGTGTCAGCGCCACGGACTCGGGCGAGCGCGCCATCGCCGCCATCAGCGGCGCCAGGCAGTGCGCCGCCGTGGGCGCGTGCGCCGCGCACACCGCCTGCAGCGCGGGCACGCCCATCGAGCATATCTGGACAGACCGCACGTGTTATACAACACTTAATACAGAATAGAGCATGGCCTCAGCGATACACTCACAAAAATGATCTCTCTAGAGAGAGCTAGGGATACAATCAATACACACGTACTTTTGTTGCAACAGACTTAAGAGACAGCTCTTAAGTCTGTTGTAACAAAAGTACGCAGGATGCAGGAGCATTACCTATATATCAGTGACTAGTGCTGATTTGAATTCTAAAAATAGATATTTTGTTTAATAAAAAAAAATCTTATTTTGCAGTTACTGCTGACTGAACCTACCAAATGTTTTATGTGCTGTGTTGTCTTTTTTCTGAATAAATATAATTTATCTATGTCCATGTCTAAAGACATGCACGCAAAAAAACTGAACACTTATTTTCAACTCATTAAAAAGTGACCAGATAAATTCACTAATTCTCAAAAATTTGCCACATCGAGGTGTTACTTATTATACCTAATTAGATGACCGCATATTCGCCATGTTGGCGACTGGCTTGCAAATTTCTAAGGAGAGACAAATGAATTGTGGCTATAATACAGAGATTATTATAAAAGCTGTTCCGTCATCAGTTATGACTCACCAAAGGCACGCAGTGTCCCCAGGAGGTGGCGAGCACCGTGAACGCGGCGGCGAAGGCGTCGGGCGGGTCCTGCGGCGGGTCGCGCGGCGGGGCGGGCGCGGGCGCGGGCCCCCCCGGCGCCGCCCCCCGGCTCGCGGCGTGCACGCGCAGCGAGCGCAGCGCGCGCCACGCCCACTCGGGGGGCGGCGCCGGCTGCGCGCCCGCCCACTCGCACAGCCACCACCCTATCGCCAGCTGGCTCTCCAGCGATACGCCGCTGGCGGATTGCGAACGAGTTGGGTGTGCTTTATTATCGTACAGTGGTTATATTATTACTGTTCTAATTTGTATGTAAAGCGAAAGATCACTGACTCACAAGCTAAACTCGAAATCTCGAAAATTGCTTCACCAATGAAGCTGAAATCTGTCAAGTAATTTTGGCCGCTGAAATTATAGGTACTTACAAAACTCAGCTAAGATTACACGATGTTCCCCCGGGAATTATAAGACAATTATAAAATCGGTTTACAATAAATCATCATTCGTAGAGGTGAATGAGGAAGGGGCAAAGGTATATAGGTAAGCGTGGTGTTACGTGTGCGGCGTGCAGTCGAGGCGCAGCAGCAGCGGCGGCAGCAGGTGCGGGCAGCGCTGCGCCCACGCGTCGAGCAGCGCGCGCGCCTCGCCGCCGCCCGGCCGCCAGCGCCGCACGCGCAGCGCACGCACCGCCGGCTCCTCCACGCGCTCCACTGCACACACTCGTAGCCGTTCAGTACATTTATTTATTTTATAATAAATTACACCAACGGTTACATTCGAATAAGTTTTTAAGTAGATAATTAATATTAGCGATTAAGTTTTCACATAGTGAAAAAAATATGCAATAATAAGTATGATACTTTATAGCACACTGTTATGGAGCATCGACTTCGACTCTGAAACGTCGGAATTTTGAACGAAAGAAAGAAAGTACCACACTTTTATGCTTTCGATTGATGATACATCTTCGACTATGATTTTGATAATTTTGATTGCGAGTATAATCTATATTGGTCATCCTTTTACATTTGAAAAATTCAACCTGTATAAACGCTATCAGGTGTACTAAATAAAGTATGCATAAAGTAGGCCATACAGTAGAAAAATGCTTCACTACCGCGATAATAAAAGTGAAAAAGCTAGCAGAAATACCGAAAGTAATATCCCGAAAACCATGTGCATTGATTCAATTAGTCTCAGAGAGATTCTCAATCCTAGCTCGAAGTTTTCTCTGCTAATAGGCTAGTTTCCTAAATTTTTCTTTTTAGTCCGTTTTGTAGATTATTAAAAAATATTGGACACGTATTTTTTTATTTTTTATGTAACCAAAAAATAACGGAGATATATCAAGTCAAAATTTCACATGACGTCACGCCTCGCTACAGTTTGTTCGCACGTTATAGCGAGCTGTGACATCACGAGTCCCCCACCCTAAACTTTAATGCGCTTTATCTATGCATATTTCCATTATTTTAAAAAAGCAAAAAATACGTGTCTTTTATTTTTTTATTATCTAACTGACGGACTAAATAGAATTTTGATTTTTTTACCCAGGAAACTAGCCTATTCTCAGCTACTATGTAAGTTTAATTTTAATTATTAATAATTGCACCCTACTCTTTTTGTCTTGTTACCAATGTCAATGGTTAACTGGTAGAAAATGCCGCAAGGCATTAAGTTCGCCATTTATACCTTTTTGTGCAATGATAAATAAAAGTAAAGCTACGGTTTTCTAGGAGAGCGGTGCCGTAATCTAGCGGTGGATGACAAGATGACACTGTAAATAATATACTTTTTCACTTAGGTACTCGCAGCAACTGTTTATCAATCTTTGGGAAGTTGGGAGCACTCGACCAGAACCGTGTGACGCGTCTAGCCTCAGGGTCAGTGTCTACATAATATTATTCCGTAGCGTGCGGCGGCGGCATACCGGTGCAGATGTGGGCCAGCTGCAGCAGCGCGGCCGTGTGCAGCTGCGGGTGCGCGCGCAGCAGCGCCGGCACGCAGCGCAGCGCCGTGCGCGCCGCGGCGCACGCGCACGCCGCCGCCGCCGCCCCCGCCCCCGCCGCGCGCCGCACGCCCGTCTGACGGCGCACAGGTCAAACTCAAATTGTTTATTTCATAACTAAAAGTGACCAGGTATAATAAACACTTTTATCAGTCTTTGAACTTTGTTACCATCGACGTATTTTATTTATTTATTTATTCATTTATTCAGCTAACAGAAATACACCAGCTTACAAATTACAAGGTACAAATACATGGAAGATTATTATAATATTTGTTATAATAGGCTAAAACAACATGCAAAAGGTGATGTATGTAGGTACCTATACCTAGTAGTTGAATTAACAAACATTAGCAGGCTTCTAGTTATTGATTGAGCATATCATGCGCTCCCAGATTTATACAAAAGAGATTTGAACTCATAAGATGTTTATGTAGATATAAACATATCTTTATTCGGTATCATCTTTATTGCAATACGATTTAATGACTATCGAATTGTAGGTATCACTGACAATTGTAACAACGCGTACATGAGAAATTTAATGATGATCGATTGAGAAGTTAAGTCACGAAAGCGTAACAAACAATCAAACAAACTTACATTCATATTTAGAATATTAGGATTTAAAAAAAAGGCGTCAGCTCCCCTAGACAATTTGACATTCAAATCAATCAAAACTTCAACTTCAGAACTAGAGTTTTGATTGGCTGACCAAGTGACATAAAGATTGGTACCGTTTTCTATGTGTTAGTTAGCGATTATAAAATGTCAATTAGGCTAGGGGGTCAGTCAGGTTGTATAGAGGGCTGCCCCCGAGCGCACCTGCACCAGCGCGTCCAGCACGCGCGCGGCGAGCGCGGGGTCGTCGCGCCGCAGCGCCGCCGCGCGCGCCGCCACGCGCACGCGCGCCTCGCACGGCACGCGCAGCGCCGCCGGCAGGCACGCCGCGGGCGCCGCCGCCGCGTCTAAGCACGCCGTATTTTATTTTGTTACTTTACTAGCTGTTCCCCGCGGGTTCGCGACCATAAATTCCGGAGTTCCCGCGGGAATTCCGAGACGAAAAGTACCCCATGTCTGTCACTGTATCTCTGACAACGTGTAGGCAAAATTTCATGATGATCAATAGAGCCGTTGAGGCGTGAAAGTGTAACAAATAAACAAACAAACTCGCTTTCGGATTTGGAAAATCAGAAACTTAAAAATTACGGTTTTTATTATTTGGGAAATTAAAGAAAAACGAGTGTGTTAATATTTTTTTAATATCAATACGGACTACGGACAGCACGACAGATTGAACTAGAAATTTTATAAAGCTGATAAGCATCTATAATGTACATATTGTGCATTATAGGATGGACGATGGACCGGGTAAACGCGGAGTTTGGGTTAAACACGCAATATTCTGGATCTTTATATAGTTTACACCCAATAAAACCCCTGTGAAACCGCAAAGGACAGATGAATTTATAAAAAAAACAGTCGTTTGTCTTTGGGTGCATTAGGTGTGTGATGTGTATGTATCAGACCGTGCAGGCCGGCGAGCAGCTGGCGGCACAGCAGCTGCGCGGTGCGCGCGCGCAGCAGCGTGGCGGGCGCGCGCCACAGCGCCGCCGCGCCCAGCAGCCGCGCGCCCTCCGCGAACGACGCCTCCAGCTCCGCCTCCACCCGCCGCACCGTGTCCGCCGAGTAACGTTCCCTGCAACCAACAATATTATGCACGTCACACATGCACGGTTACAGCAGTTACAGTGCTGCAGCTTATAATACCTTGCCTTAGAATCTATATTCTATACATAGAAATGTAAGTATGCTTGCTGCTGGCCTTCCTAGTAAATCCTACTAATATTATAAATTGTGAAAGTGTGGATGTTTGGATGTTTGTTACTCAATCACGCAGAAAATAGGCTGAACGGATTTGGATGAAATTTGGCATACATGTTGTCAAGGGTACAGAGAAGGACATAGGGTACTTTTTATCCCGGAATTCCGCGCCGAAATCACCGCGGGTGAAACCGCGGGGTACAGCTAGTAATTAAATAAAACAAAGCCTTCCGCCGCGTAGCTGTCTGTCTTTAAAACTACGCAACGGATTCACATGCGGTTTTCACCAAAAGATAGAGCGATTCAAGGTGAAGGTTTATACGTATACTATTTTATCCCGGAATTCCCGCGGGTGACACCTAGTATAGTGTATATACAGGTTCGCAGCGGCTACCTGGAGTGTAGGTGCAGCGCGGCGAGCGCGTGCAGCGCGTGCGCGGCCAGCGAGTACAAGCGCGCGCGCAGGCGCGGGTAGCGGGGCAGCGCGCGCTCCGCGCCCGCCAGCGCGGCCAGCAGCGCGCGCACGCCCAGCGCCGCCGCCGCCACGCCGCGCCCGCCCGCGCGGTCGCCGAACGACGCGCCCGACGCAGCCTGGCGACCGCGCAACGTATGGTTAAACGTTAGTATTGGAAGTTTGGAACTCGCATTTCCAGATTTCACCAAAACAACTTTTCCTAATTATGTATTAAGGATATTACGAATTTCCGAATAATATTCCACCTCCGGTTCCAACTTCGGCCCCGACACTTTCCATTTGTTTTTGTGCAATACGAATGATTTATGAATGATGATGAACACATTTTTCTTCTGCCACCACCTTGGACTCCGGTAACGAATCCGACAAACTAAATTTTAGAACTTTGTAACATCCGTATCGATAAGTATTTTTTTTATTTATTCACTGGATAATAATTCACATCTATGTACCTACCTGCTTAACTGTTACTTGGACCCATTGAACAACAGTTTTAAGTTTAGCAAAATAAATTAGAGATAAATTAATGATATGGCCTAGGACGGACGGACACACACACATACACTCGCACGAACGCACGCACACACGCACGCACGCACGCGCAGCGAGACACAGATAGCAACGTACCGTGCGCGGTAGCGCCACGATCTCGGCGATGAGCTGCCGGCAGGGCAGCGCCCGCAGCAGCGCCAGCAGGTCGCGCTCGCGCAGCGCCCCGCCGCCCACCGCGCCGCTGCCGCCGTGCCGCCCCACCTCCTCCCACAACTCCTCGCCCTCTGACACACACACACACACACACACACACATGAGTATATACAACGTGTTAATGAATGAACTGAAAACCTGATACATCCCATTTAAAAAAATAAACAATAATATGATTAAAATATTTACTTATGTCGAAAAAATTTATACTTTAAAAGTTAGTCAACATTAGTTTGGAGGCGACCTATCTACGAAATTCCAAGCGCTACGCCCGCGCCTACCGGTTCGATTTTTTTTGCTGCGGGCGGCGTACGCGCCAAATATTGTATTATAAATAATTTAGACACGGGCTAGTAAAAATGAAAAAGTATAACCTATATTGGTGCCATCGATTCGCTAGTCGATTCTGAGCAGACTACTTTTTAGTTTTCAGTTAATTCATTAACACGTTGTATATGGTCATCATCATAATATCAGCCGAAAGAGGTCCACTGCTGGATATAGGCCTCCCACAAAGATCGCCACAACGACCGGTCTTGCGCTACCCCATCCGATGTCGTGCCGTGACCTTCTACAAATCGTCGGTCCACTTTGTGGCTGATCCACTCACACTACCAGCTTTTTGCTAATATATTCCAGCTAATTTGTACAACTTCTTACAGAGTTTCTCATTGCAGTTCAATAGTGAAAGCTTGCCTCCGAAAGTAACGTAAATAGTTGAATAGCAAAATTTAACCAATACTGATATTCTACCTACAAAAATCTCTAAAGGGCACGCATCCAGGGCCGTATAATTATTTCAAAACTCACCCTCGGTGGCCTCGACGGCTGTGGCGAGCCTCGGCCCGCTCAGCACCAGGTCGAGCAGCGCCAGCGCCCGCGCCGCGCCCGCGCCCGGCGACACCGGCACGTGGACGAGCCCGGCCGCCCACCGCACCGAGCGGGATTGCCTGAAGGGACACTCACACTGTCAGCTCAGGAAAGAACGGGATCGCCTGCCACAAAGCTCCCATGTGAGGAGAGCATTTCAACGCAATCAAAGTTACGACTATAGATCAAACCGCACTAGCATGACGCGACACGTAGTGATGGCTTGACGATGGTCCGATACAGTCGATTTAGGCATTATGGCATACTAGCTGTGCCCTGCGGTTTCACCCACGGTAATTTCGGAGTTCCCGCGGGAATTCCGGGATAAAAAGTACCTTATGTCCTTCTCTGTACTCCTGACAACGTGCGTGGCAAATTTCATCCAAATCCGTTTAGCTGCTTTTGCGTGATTGAGTAACAAACATACAAACATCCAAACATCCACACTTTCACATTTATAATATTAATAGGTAGAATTATTTTTACGGTGGTTGATTGTTAAAGTTCCTCGCCAATTTTTGTGCGGTGGCTTAATCATACTATTATCTAGTATCTGATGATACTCAAAAGCCCAATTAAAACAGTCAATTTGATAGGTGTAAAACTGTCAGAAATCTGAATCTTACTGGCTCAATGGGTCAATAGGAATACAGTTAAACACAAACAAACCTAAATAAATGGTGCAGCAGAAACAGCAATTGACGCAGATCGCGGTCATCTAGCAAAGCGGCTGCCAGCGCTTTAGCCCAGCGCTGCAGAGCGCTCGCAAGCACCGCGGGCGCGATGTCACTCATTCGCAACGCTTGCAGCACTAGTGTCAGCGCTTCGCGGATATCCGCTTTGCTACCTTGTACCGTATCCGATATTACCTGCTCTATCTGAAGAAAAAAAAAATTGCAATTGGGTATTCTCCAAGGTATGAAAATCAAAATTCAAATTAGTCCGTCAGTTAGAAAATAAAAAAATAATAGACACGTATTTTTAGCTTTTTCAAATTAATGAAAATAAACATAAATAAAGCGCATTAAAGTTTAGGGCGGGGGACTCGTGACGTCAATATTCAGTATGCCCCATACAAACTGCACCGGGTTGTGACGTCACGAGAAATTTTAACTCAATGTATCGCCGTTATTTATTGATTACGTAAAAAAAGAAAAATACGTGTCCAATATTTTTTATTAATCTACACGACGGACTAAAAAAAATTGTCAAGTAGTCAATCGGTGTTTGCAGTTAATTGACAAAAAAAGTAATATTTTTTTAAGTAAAGACCACGATTTTGATCTGTTTGATATTATCTGTGAGTAGGATAGCCTGAAACAAGCGATTTTGTTTTTTTTTTTAATTTGATTATATAATTAAGTAGGTAAATATGACTGTAACTCATTGTAAGAATGATGCTTGCTGCCTTTTAAGATTCTTATCTTACATCTTTTGTATGATATTTCATTTAAAAAGAAATAAATAGGAGAACAATAATAAGTAAATAAGGGCTTTTTAATGATAATTTTTCAGCATTTAAACTTGTTATCTAAAAGTATATAAACAAAAAGTTCCAATAACAGTCACATTTTCAATTAAACCTATGTATCTTGTCTTGCAATACTGCAGACGGTGCAGAATGATATTGTATAAAATCATAATGATAAATAATAATAGGTAAACTTTTATATTTGTTTTTAAATTAAGAATTTGTTCATTGTATAAAATTATTATTAGGTTTAGGATATTTATTGGACAAAATGTGTGTACACACAAACAAGATCTCGTTAAAACCTAACTAACTTTTCTTTGTTCATTTGTTAAAGAGGCGTTTGAACTTTGTAGAGTAACACATTAACTATGTAACCAGCTAATGATTTCATATAGTTTACTATCAGACAAATTACAAATTTTTATTATTATGATTTATGGATAGCAGCTTTTGTGGATGTGTCTATATCTATATTATATAACATATGTGCTGTTTTAGTTTGTTTTTCTTCTTTATTAGGTAAATTATTTCCTTGTGTAGATCCTTATTAAACAATATAATAGCAATGCTGGGCTTCTAAGATAAACAAACAAATCAAAAGGGTGTCAAAAAACTAATCCACGAAATACAATATAAATTCAACAATTTTGAATTGATTTAACAAAATTGAGCTCAGTCACATTCTAACTATATAATCAAAACTAGTCATAGTTGGATATAAAACAAGTTTAATTTCATCTCACCTGATAATACGCCAACAGTGCAGCGTGTTGATGATGACAGTATGTGTCCTGTACATCCTTCAACAACGCCTCGAGTCGCATGCGCGCCACCGCAAGCTTGTCTTTTGACAACTCTGCATGTTCATATGAAGCACGGAACGCTACATATGCACCACAATGACACTTTTTTGAGACATTTACAGTCCGCTTTTCTACCCTCCATAGACTGGCTCTGAACCTTTGCTCCTCTTGAGAGCACCGCGTCAGATTTACGCGTTCTCGTTCCACAGCCATTAGTGAACACCTGTGGCATATTTAAATAAGACCTTTTATTTCATTTAAAACAATTTTAACTATACAATAATGAGCAAATTATTTAAGAAATGGGCTAGTTGACAAATTATTTTTTTAGTCCGTCTTGTAGATAAAAAAATAAATTGGACACACATATTTGTTCTTTTTTTACGTAATCAAAAAATAACGGCGATACCATTGAGTTGAAATTTCGCATGACGTCACTATCCGGTGCAGTTTGTATGAGGGCTTAAGGCTCATACCAGTTAATGACGTCACGAGCCCCCACCCTAGAGATAAAGTTATCTCTGTATATTTTCATTAATTTGAAAAAGCTAAAAATAGATGTCTATTGTTTTTTTTATTTTCTAACTGACTAACTAATTAGAATTTTGATTTTCAAAAGCTATCAACATCCCTATTCAGGGTTCCTGTCACAAACAAAAATAAATAAAGTGCACAAACAAAAAATTGTGAAATTAAATCTATCTATTGATGTTTGAAATTTGAAAATATATTAAAATGGCAAGAATTTTATTTAGGAGGTAAGGTCAGAGCTCATACACATGGCGCCATATCAGCAAAACAATTCAATGTTCAAATGTATATTTAAAAATGTGCACTATAGGATACACTTTGGGATAACAATAAGCAGCAAGGTCGCCTGCCATTTTTTTAAATGTAAAGTGCACCTAGAAAATTCTCATATTTAATTCCAAATTTAAATGTGCACTCTTTTGTTGTGCCAGTGTAACTGTAGTGTTGTGTAAATGAGTCATGAGTCATGACCTTAACCACCTCCTTGTAATTTTATTTTACATATTTATACATAGAATTAAACTCAAGGATTAAGATAATTTTTAAATAAATAACTGAACAATACCTGAATGTGGACAGCAAGTCCACTAGAGGATGTTCAGGCCCGCTGACAGGTCCAGTTTCTACTAAAAACTCTTCCTTCTCGCTCATAGCCCTCACCTCAGCTATTTCCTGACCTCCATAGAGTTTTATTGCTTCCTCTAATGGTGTACATAGCACATCAGGCTCAGGTTCTATGGTTTTTATTACTTCTTGGGATTTAGTTGCTGTTATTACCCTTTCTTCAAACATGGGGGCAGATGGTGTTACATTCTCTTCATTTATTATAATATTGCTATTAGATTTTACTTTTTCCTCCAAATCAGACCTAACATTTAGGTACTCATTTGTGTTTTCAAGCCTTTTGTCCAAGTCAGCTACTTCAGAAGAAACAGACAACTTCTCAAGCTTCTCACTCAATTCCTTGTAAGTGAATCCAACATCCTTAGAAATATTTATTTGTGCTGATGCCTCAGACTGCATTTGCTGTTCTTTATTTTTTTCTATAACTTTAGAATCAATTGCAATGCGATATTTTTCTGTAATAACATTTATTTCAGATTTATCATGCAAATTGTTCTTCTCTAAGGTATTCTTGTGTACACTTATTTCATTAGCTTCTACTAAATGGCTTAAGGACGCGCCTTGAGCTATGTCACTCAATTCATTTTCTATGTTAAGCAACGAAGAACTAGCCTCCTCTGAAACTGTATTATCATTCACAACTGGTGAGGTTTCAGCCTGTAGAACGACGCCCGAAGTGTGCCTCTCTTTGGTTTTTTTCTTCTGAAAATATAAATAAAACAACCTAACATCACAACTGCGCATATCAAAACAATTGCCAATTTTACAAAGCGTAAATTAGAAAATATTAAATAAAAATTGTATTACCACTCGTTTCTTTTCTTTCATCAAAGTAGCCATAGCGATACTGATGGAGTAAGGTCTCTACGCGTTCCACTTTAAAATACCTCTTTTAATACACTGTAAATAAAATATATTTCTTGCAATTGATATTTTTGTTTATTTCTTTGTTCACAAGTTGTTCCCAAGTCCCAATCCACACAACCACAAACTACTTATACTGACATAACAGAAACAAATATTTGCGCCAAAGAGTAAAATAAACACAATCAGCTGTGCAAGCACTCGACACTGACATTAGTCACAAATGACGTTTAAGAATTTTATTGTTCCGAAATTCACTGATAGCACCGGTCCAGTGGAAAGTGCTCCCCTCCCAGTGCCCTGAAATTCGTGTGTACGCCCGCAATAGCCGCAGTAGGCGGTATGACGTCACAATCGTCACCATTTTTTTACATACTGTAAGTTGTGACTTGACCACTGACGCTTTTGAGGTGAGGTGCTCTCAGTCACTCAGTGGTTTGATCACGGTCGCGTGGTGATCAACCTCAGACCAATGATTGGTCAACCAAGTCGGTCGGTTGACATGAGAGGTGACATGACAATGCCATGGATGACAATATACTGGACTGCGTTCCATTTTAAACAGTAACCAGTAGATACATAAGTACATAATACATGTTTAAGTCTAGTGTGCCTTATCATAGTATTTATTATGTACCTTTAAGTAGTTATAGGTTATTATTCTCTTGGATTTGTGCGGTGGAGGTCATATCGAGTAAACGCCTGTCGCGTCGTCGTGTATTCGTTATTTTCACTACTGTCAAGCAGTCATTTTGTTTTGAAGCTAGTTTTCGAGAGAAAATCATGTTTTATTTTGGGGAACAATCTAACACTGTCATTGGCTTTGCCATAATTTTAATTACTTTAATTGCTAAAAATACGTACATTGACAGAATTAAATGCGATAAATCGCGATAGATTGCCATAATTGAAGAAGAAGGAACCAGTATTGCTAAAGCAATACTAAAGTATAGCTAACTTTATAGGAACGGCTTCGCAGTATACTGCAGTGATCAGTAGGGGGAGCACGAATTTTTGTGCTCTTGTCTAGTCGATATCGAGCACTTTTTTGTATGGAAAATGAACAGCGCCATCTATCCAGTGTCGTTCATTTTCCATACAAAAAAACGCTTTGACATTACGAAGACTAGACGAGAGCGAAAAAATTCGTGCTCCCCCTACAGTACTCTCAGTGTTTACGGAACATACCCTAGGTATCGAGACTTTTGGCGGCATTTGAGCAAAATAGACGTCATTTTTATTTCTTTGTTTTGCAAATTAGTTTATCGTGGTTAATATTGTGTACACGTGGCGTAGTGATCCATTAAGTGATTAACAGTGTGTGGAAACAATGAAATAAGATGAAATTGGCTGTTTGTTGGGAGGTTATCGTTTTACTATGGGTATAACTTCCTACAGAGCATCCCATAACAGTCCAATTGTGAAGAATTGCTTCCAAAAATCTCGGTAAAGCATCGAAATGTCACTGATGCATTTCAATGTAAATAACTTCATAAAAGAAAGACATCTAAACTGGCTGTATGGACTTAGATTTCATTGACTTCTCCAAAAGGGGTAAGGGGTAAAAAAAGTATCTATTTAAAATAGAAAAATAATGGTGGTTTGTTTGTTGGTTTATACTTTTATTCAAAGTTGTATTCTCGTTCATCTGATTGCGATAAAACTTTACATCTTAACTGCACTTTCGCGAAGGCTAGACTTACCCACCTAAGCATCTGGCATAATAAAAGAGTTCCTGCGGGAATTCCGAGACTCGCGAAGGCAAAATCGTGGGCACTGGGCACAGCTAGTGTGTATGTGTAATAGTACGGACCGCCAAGAGGGGATTTGTGGATTAGCTAAAGCGCGTCAGATGAACATAAGGGGGGTACCTTGCACCATGTTGAGTACCTCCACCAAATATAGGCCCTCTACACTGGTGGGTGCGTCTAGAATAACCGATCAGATTAGTAAAAAAAAATTGATAACTCGAAATACTCGAGCGCGTCAGATTAAGATATGGTGGGTTAATTACATAATGAGAAGTATGTATATGAATAATCTGACCATTTGAACGTGACGTAAGGGAGTTAGAGGATCACAAACTTGCAAAAAAAAAACGCAACTTCGACATTCTCGAGCGCAGTTGATTTATTTTTTATTTTAAAGTAAATAACTCAAGGATAGCGGGAAAAATATAATCTGCCCATTTTCATAAGCCGAAGAAACAAAAATCGTCTTCGAATCGAACGAGCAGCTGCAGTGAAACATGTACCTATTCATATCTCTGTCTTTCTTTCCCTTTTACTTTTTCTCTATCTCTCACTCTCTCGCACCGTCCTCACACTACTTTCCGTCGCCATAACGTCATCACAGTATACCACGGCGCTAAACGTGTCGAATTATAACTTTTTTTGGTCGGTTAAAATACATATTAAAATAAGTTAAGGTAAGTATTACATCAAACTATAGGTTCACCTTTCACTTTAATGTAATTATATATATATTATATAATAAAGCTCATCACAAAACAACGCGTTCATGTTATTATATGTAAAACGAAATGGCTTGTTTGTGCTTTAAAGTTAGTTTTGTGAATAATATTTTGTGAGCTTTTACATATTTCATAGAAATATAAAGTGTGTTTTTTGTGAACAAGAAATAGCTCATAAAGTTATTAAACTTACATCAGAAATAAAAAAAAATTAAAAATAAATCATAATTTTTGTTTCTAGCAGTCAGATTAATAATATCCCTCAAAATTATTGTCAGATTTTAAGCCAACATAACTTGGACTGCAAGCTGAACCTTCTGTAAAATAATCTGACACGCTCGAGTATTTCAAAATTGAGATTTTTTTTTGCATTTTCAAAAATTCGCTACTACCTTGCGTCACCTCCAAATCGGCAGATTTTCGAAGGGGTGCATTTTTAAGGCTCACTTAACATCCCCTTTGAATATCTGACGCGCTCGAGTAAATGTTTTTTTTTTTCATTTTCTCCCCTTCCGGATGGCCACCCCCACCACGCAAATGGGCAGATGAATATATTTTCGATATCAGAGACACCTTGGAGTATCTAAACTACAATATCTGACGCGCTCGAGTATTTCCATTTTACTATTTTTTTTTACATTTTTGAAAGCCTGTAGAAGCTAAACCCACCGGTGAATGAAAAAATATCATATAACCTTATTTTGTTTATATCTCCTAATCTTCAAAACCCAATAGGTCCCAACGACGCTCGAGTGTCTCCCGAATTAGCATCGGTATCTCCCGTACTATAATAATTTACGACAGAAAGCTAATTTAGCTAATTGATTAACAGATAAAATTTATGATACTTGGTTATAGCTAAGTAGTAAGTACCTAGGTAGATATACCTACTATGAAAGCCAACCAAACAAAAAAGTAATGAGATCAACTTAAAAATGGCCAACTTATTGGATTCTGCAAGGTACCAAGTAGGTACCTACCTACTGCACAATATTCTTTAAGACTGAAGAGCTATGTAACTTTTGTTTCTATGATTTTTCAGTTGCAATCAGAAAAAAAATTGTTTTGCGATTACAAGCACGTTTTGAGCTCAGAAGAATAAGTTATTCTTCTGAGGTTTTAAACGATCAAACAATGATATTATCACTAACTCATCACTAATCAATATACCTACATTTTAAGCGATAGATTGCAGTAGAAAGTTGTAACTGTCTAAACCAAAGATATAATCACTGCCTACTACGTGGTCTAAACATGATTCAATAATCACAGAAGCGCTATTTGTCTGGTTGGAACTGAAATTATGATAGCAACAAAAGTTAGGTAGGTAGATGCGTAATTCCGCTGCTGGAGCTAACAAGGAGCAAGCTTTCCAATCACTGTGAGACTATTTCCAGTCCATAATAATTATATTAATAGGTACCTAGGTACCTACTTATAAAAAAAATCTTCTCTGGCAAATATTGTCGTTTTCAACTCATTAAGTTTTTTTCCAAGGAAAAGGGGTTTGTCAATTTGTTGATCGCGAATTCCAATCGGTAGGTAGGTACTCATGCTTGGACAAGAATCGTTTGGCCAACTATTTGCCACATTAAATCCCAATGGTGGAATATTCGCTATAGTAGAAAGGTAATGACATTCTATGTAATATAGGAAGACAGGTAAGTATAAAATTTTAATTTTGTAACAAATATCAGGTTTTTGTAGGTATACACAATAAATTATTGTAATTCCTATGAAACATTATAATGGATTCTCATCTTCGTACTGCTGCTGATTTGGTTGGGTAACTATAAATATAGGCGATATCGTCTTTACAGTTTCTGATGGTGGTGCTTGTGGTGTGGTTGGACGTTTCATTTTAGCTCGAAACATTATGTTATCAATTTCATGCATAGCGACGTCCCGTTGCCTCTCGTCTAACTTCCTCAACTTTTTGGCTAACAATTGTCCGTACAGATCGTACTCATCCAATTCCCTGTTGCAGTTGACGGCTTTTTTAAGATGATTTACAGTTTCAACTATTTGCTTCTTTATATTAATAAATTCCGTTTCAATTGATTTACTGTTTTTACTTTCCAACAAGGTTGATTGGTTATTGGTAGAAACAAACTTCCTCGCAGATTGGTTGGACTTTTCTTCTACGCTAGAATTTTGTATAGGATATGCTCCAGGAGTTGCCGGTTGATGCGGGTACGTAGTAGCAGTGTTATTGTAAACCTAAAAAAATCTCTAATAATAAAACATTTTATTGATTTAGGTACTAAAGCTATATATAGCTTAGGTTGATAATAATATCATCATTCAGATATACTATGTATAAACTATTAGAACAAAGACTTTTTATAGGTACCTCATCATCCACTTGGTTCACAAGCTGGTTTTCATATTTTTCGCCAAGAAAATTTTCCATCACAGAATAAGCAAACCAACTCGTGTGATAGGCTTCCTGGGAGCGCTTTTTGTTCCAATGCATTCGAAATGATGTCATAAGAGATTCCTTTTTCTTTTTGAGATCAATCACCGAGCACTGTATGCTTAACGATGCTTGTATTCTGAGCCAGGCGTTGTTAATTTCACTTCGATTTCTATAAAACGGATGTTTTGCATCCCAAAGTAATTGCTCGTTTCTATAAAGGTTCAAAAACTCTAACACTACATCATTACTCCAAGACATATCTTTTTTTTTAATACTAACACACATTACAGTTCACGTTCATTCGTGATGAGCCGCTGGCGGAGACTGAGAATGTCAACCAATCAAATTCACCTGCTTACCAATGTTTGTTCATGTTGGCCTCGTTCCACAAATAAAATTGGTCAAAATAATGTTGGCGAGGTTGATTGAATCAATGTTGGCGACTAACCAAAAACCTTGAATGATTTTTACTTTGTGATGTGTGGATTTTTAAAAGAAGTTAATATGATAAACCCGTAAATAAGGCTATGAATCATGTTCTAATGGTAAAATGTACCTATCTAGACTGTGTATTGAACTTATGGACTCAGTCTTTAGCTCGGAGATTACAACATAATATTATTTTATGCGATGCGACTCATATTTTTCATAAAAAATCTCATTATTCATAAACTTAATTTCGTAATATTGTCTCCCTCTAACTTGAATAAAAATATATTTGCATCCTTCGTTGAACTTTGTAAGGTTACGTGGCGATCAACACATACAATATCTTTGATCAAAGTCCGTCATGTAGGGTCGCCAGACATTATGCAATAATAAGCTGTACTCCAATAATTTTATTATTCGGACAAAATTAAAAGAAAATACACCACTAGGTACAAAGGACGTCGAGTTTTTTTGCTCCATATTTCGGATTGGTTTTCCATAATTAAGATTTACGTGGTGTGGCGTATTGACAAATTAAATAGAAACTTACGTGGCGTATTTCTTTCGCTACCGCTTGCACTATGAGTAGGTAGGTAAGGAAACTTTAGATTTTCGCTGTTTAGTAAGTTACCTATATATTTCTTTAGAGCCATCAGTCTTTATTAAGATGCGGAGTAAGTATCGAAAAAGCTAGTTGAAAGTGGCGATCACCCTTCACATTAGGATCATGGTTACCCTAGTCGTACGTGTGTGTGTTGTTGTTTTGGTTTGTTTGTGTGAACACGTCTATAAATTCACTACACACGGACGTGGACGTCATTCAGTCAGTGGTCATTCATCAATCAAGTTCGAATTCTGTAATTGTTCTGTAATTAAAAAATATTTTATCGAAAACTTGTACCTAGCGTTTTCTATCTCTTTGCAAAGAAATCTAGAAGTTTCAAAATCTTGAATATTTTTTTCATAAGTTTGCTACAAAGTAAATAAAACAGACGTAAGTGATTCAAAATAATTTATTCAAATGCTTTAGTGATTGTGAAATAATTTAAATTCCACCTTAGCTATCCTTTCAACGTCGTGTTATTTTTTTGCATCCTTTTACAAGTGCAACTATTAATCGTATTTGCAACCCTGGTCGTCCACGATGATAGAGAAAAAATGTAAAATATTGAGGGTATTTTTTTATTCACCAAGTCGTTAGGAAGTAGCAATAAATATACGTTTTGCCTCTACTTCTTTGTGTTAAGAAGTGACCTTCAGGTTTTCTTTAGTTACTTCAGATGGCAACAGAAACAAGTCCAGTAGCTCCAGCACCAGCCACGATGCCCCAACTGCAGTCTGTGCAGAAGGCTATGGCACTCCCAACAGTAGAGGCAGCTGTGGGACAAGTCAATGCACTATATACAAGGGTTAAGGGTAAGATTTTTGTCCACAATCTACATTATCTTACTAATTACTGATAAGGTTGCCCATGTAGCGTCATATTTATAAGTTTTTATAGTAGCAATAACTACTTTATGTTTGTGGGTAGGTATACAGTAAAGTTATTTAATTTCATTATTTATATTCTATGCCATAAATGGTGAACATCCCCTCTGGCACATTAATCAGTCATGACTCATGACCATTCTAACTGGGTCTCACAGACAAATAGGTAAACCTTTATTTGATAGAAGTCATGTTCAAAGCCACTTTAATTGCACCTCTTTTTCAATACTCTAGCTAGAAAATATGTGTCTGGATAAACTACAATAAGGTTATTTCAACAGTGCTTAGTAATTGTAATCTACATACTTTAGTCGGAATATAAAGAATGTTAATTTTATTTCTATTACCAAACACTAGGCCTGTTCAATTCAAGATTATATTTGTGTCTACCATTTCAATAATAAAATTTATATTAAAAGACAAACTTGTAGGTATACAATTTGTTATACTGTAATAGAACAATTTCTCATAACAGGTGCACATGCACTTCTAAATTGGGCATTGTCTACTGCCGAGTCTGGGGTCTCGCTGGCAGCCCACACAGCTGTGCCTTATGTGGCGGCACCACTCGCCGCCGGTGATGCTAAAGTTGCTGCTGCTCTAGATGAACTGGGACGCAGAGTTCCATTGGTTAACGAGCAACCACAAGTCATTGTGGAGACTACAAAGAAAGTTGTTCTATCGAAGATATCACCACATATTCACAAAGTGAGTTGATAAATATCATAAGCAATTTCAACCAATTAGTTCCCATTCTGTGGTAAACTGTCAATAATTAAAAATAATGTTAAGATGATATTAATCTTTGGCTTACGTCTTATATTGCATATCCTTTATTTCCATTTAGGTACTTATTTCCAGTTACTATTGGAAGTTCGTATCTACCCTCTCTAAGTAAATGTGTGACTAAATTAAATTGAGATACATATTTGTTAAACAATGGTTAGCAGAAATTTAACTTTTTGAAGTTGGTTAAATTGTAGCTTGTGATTGTAGTTAAACTGTAGTTAAATTGTAAGTTGGTTAATCTTTATTTAACATAACATTGTTGTTATGTTTGAAAGGTTATTACATCTATCTGTGTGGTCCATTAGTGGCATAGCATGTTATCTGCGAAAGGTTCATTGAACTATCTAATTTTATCTGTGCCTAAACTGTAGTGTGAACAGGAACTTAAAACTCCTTCATAAATGTTAATCGTGTAAATGTGTTACATTATTGATTACAGAATCCGAGATATTGTATCACTGTTCAATGTTTTTAAACCCATAACAACTGTGTAATCGTCACTAAGTACCTACCTATATTTTTATGGTTAACGTTTGAATCCATAGGTTTGAATGTTCTATTTCTGTCCTTTTGCCCTTTCTGTATCTGTACCGGGGATGTTGCGAATATTCGCATCCGCATCCGCAAATGCGGAGCTTCCGCATAGATTTGGACATACGCAACCGCATTTATGTGGATGCGGATGTAATACAAGTTGCGAAAAGAAAGAAATTGGCCGGGGCCGGCGAATGAAAATTAGTTAGTGAAGTTAAAAAATAACATAAAAATAGGAGCATCATTCTTAATAATATTTTTCATTAATAAAAATATTATCTAGGTATACATATAAAATGCTTTGTCCTGAATGACTGATAGACTTATAGTCTTTGCTGATAGATCAACGCACAGCCTAAACCGCTGATCGTACAGACCTGAAACTTGGAGGGTGTGTTCTTTGTATGACGTAGGCATCCGATAAGAAAGGATTTTTGAAAATTCAATCCCCAAGGGGATGAAAAGGGGTTGCAAAGTTTTTGTATGAAACAATACCGCGGGAACTTTGAAATTATCGCGGTTGAAACCGCGCGGGTCAGCTAGTATTTATATAAGATCTTAAACATCCGCATTCGCGGATGTGAGCCTTCGAAAATCCGCATCCGCATTCACATCGCGGATGTGAAAAAATCTGCATCCGCAACATCCCCGATCTGTACAAATCTGTTCTTTCAGAAATCTTATTACAAAAAGTACCTACTAAATTAGGCCAGGCGCATACAAACGGTATGGACAGCAATGTAGGTAATATACCTACCTATGTTAGGCCACAGATAATATAATACTATACGCTAAGAATTGACTAATACCTACGTATATGAGCGCACACATGCGATTTTCTGCATGATTTTCATTTTCTGCATAAAAAATTCGAAGCGGCTATTTAACCGTTCTAGCGCGCCGGGTCTTATTTCCCGATATAAGTAGGTAGGTAAGTTTTTAATAAACAAAAAAGCATTTATACACGGCTTACATGCTACTTGTTATCATAGATTGATAATAGCATGATTCCATTTTCCGATCAGTTGTTAATCCATTTATCGTTTTAATGACACTGATGACGTTCCATATCCAACAGGATCTGCTCAAAGTACCTAATATCTAAAAGCAATGATATTTTATAGAACTTATCATTGCCTAAAAGTATGACTAGAGGTAACCGCCGGCCCTCCGAGTGGTGTTTGGAAGTGCGAGAATTAAGCAGATGGATTAGGCTCCAATTTTATTTTTGCGTCATGCATCATGCGCGTAGATGTAGGTACTTACTATATTTATGGATTGAACGATGATTGATCGAAGATTGATTGAGAGAAATTCCAAATGTCTTCTAGAGTACGTAGACTTGCCTCTAGTTCATACGGCAGTTATACCTACCCTCTAAAACTGTTCCGCTTCCGGGAAATAATGTGGAATCATTGAATGTAGAAGATATATTCAGTGATCCTCAGAATATGTAGGGTATCAGTGAAAGTATATTTATTACCATCTAAAAACTTTGCTCATTATATGCAGTAGGTAGATAAACAAACATTTGTAAAATAGGCATCGAACCGGAATGGAAAACAACAGCTTCGATGCGTATCGCTCGTTTTTTTAATCACATTTACGTAGCTAGATACCAAGTAGTAGGTATAGGTAGTTATCAACACTTGGGCAGGTAAATTAAGTATGCGCTTCGCATAATAAATTAATAACGCGTTACGTACATATATTATGTATCTATTTTTAACGTAGGTAGGTATTAGGTACCACAAACTACTTAGAGATGTACCTTATACAAAACCAATTAAAATTGTTGTTGTTCCATTTTTGTGTTTTTACAATATATTATTTATGTTACTCTTAAACGAAGGGATAAGGAGCGAAAGTAGGTTTATAATGAAGTCTGTCACTAAAAAAAAGAGAAACAAAGACACATAAGTTACCAATAAAATTATTCCATTGTGCTAGGTGAGCGAAGTGAGTGCAACCGCTGGGCAGAGAGTGAAGTCTCTGAAGGAGCTGTCGTGGGCGAAGGCCAACACGCTGCTGTCCACCACGTACGGGCAGAAGGCGATCCACGGCGTGGACACGGGCGCCACGTACGCCATGCAGCTGCTCGACTACTACCTGCCGCCCGTGGGGCCGCGCGAGGAGCCCACCGGTGAGTCGTACGGCATCGACATTTATTGCAGGGCAATCTGAAGAGGGACACCCTGTCGCACACAACATATAGATGGGGCATGTTCATTATAATCCAAACATACGTGTAACTGACGCAATACTCAACACTGTCACGCAACACGCACAAGCAGACACACACACACACACACACATAAAAGTCGTAGAGTATTTATTTTATTTAAATCCTACTTTCTTCGTTTATTTACAAAAGTCGGTGCCCACACTGCTCGGCATGTAGCCACAGACACGTACAGAGTTACAGATATGAACTGCGCAGACAAAATGTTATTTCCGCGAGTAACGGCCGGGCACGGCCGGTGTCTGTCGGCGTCTGCGCGGCCGTGTTACGGTAGATGTGAATACGTTAATACGCACCACAGACAAGGTCCGTGGTACCAGGGGCGGATCCAGGATTTGGTTGAGGGGAGGGCAATTTGGTTGCACCATGAAATTTTTTGAATTAACAGGATAGACAAAAAAGTCCATTAATAAAATTTAAGTGCTTCATATTGAGAGCATCTGAATTGAGCTTATGTATGTATTATATTATCTGTGTGTATGTTTCGCGATTTTTTAACCGACTTCCAAAAAGGAGGAGGTTACGCATTCGGCTGTATGTTTTTTTTTATATTACTCGAAGCTAGGGTTGGAACGATTTCGAAAATTCATTTTTTGTTTGAAAGCGTATACTCCCAATTAGGTCCTATTGCCACCAAGTGGGATCTGATGATGGGATCTTATGGTTTAAGAATCTTTATTATCCTCAAAAGATCTTGGGAAAATCGTGGGAACTCTTCAAAAATAATAGGCGATTTGGGTATTTTTTATAGTAAATCGTTCATTTGCTTTCGGAAAGCAAAATTTGAAGAAGTGGAACTGATCATGAAGACCACAAGTGTTCATCGGAACTACTCAACAATAATACGTATTTCACGGGTTTCGATTGGACCGATTTAGAAAATTGATTTTGTTGTTTGAAAGGGTATACTCCCAAGTTGGTCCCATTGTCACCAAATCGAGAACCTGATGATGGAATCATGGAGAAATCAAGAGAACTCTTCAAAAATTACAGACACACCTATAGCGATTTTTGTATTTTTTATAGTAAATCGTTTATTTGCTTTTGGAAAGCAAAATTTGAAGAAGTGAAACTGATGATGAAGACCACAGATGGTCATCGGAACTACTCAATAAAAGGTATTTCACGAGTTCCGATTCGTTAACTTTAATATGGTTCCTAAATAATTTATGCTCGTCACAATGTATATGTAAATAAAAGTAAAGTGGAACTGATGATGACGTACCAGGAGAACTCCTCAATAATCAACGTCCCTGTCGTCCCGTCGGTAAAAGCAGTATTTTGTAAAAGGCGATGAGCAATTGACATTAGGCTATTGTAACTTAGATAAATTACAAACGGACTCACTTGAAAGCAAGAAATAAACAAAATTTTAACAAAAAAATTAAAACTGACTTCCAACAACACAAAACTAAAAAGCTAAAAATAACAAAATATCGATTTTATCCAACAGACAAAATACACGTAAGTTTATTTTTGGTAGTTATTACCAGTAGTTATTATACCAGTACTAGTAGTTATTATTGGTTTATTCTACCACTTGACTACTATTATTATTTGAAGTCGGTGACAAGCCAAATATGGCGTAGGTACATGGGCTAAGTCCAGTCCCGCCACGAGTTCGTTGTGAGCTGAACAACCCAAGTGGGTAGACGTAAGCGGGCTTGGCACCGAATTTAAATCAAAAAGTGGTAGCACAAACCAACAATAGTATTACATGTGTTTTTGTCTGATGGATTAAGTCGGTATTTTGTTATTTTTAGCTTTTTAGTTTTATGTTTTTCATATTTTAAAAAAATGTGGTGTCGAAAACGATAGAGCTTAGGTAGGTATAGCGGTTTTTGAGTACGATTCTCTGTAAAATCAAAGTTTTTTTAGTATTTCATTATTTTCAACTTGTACTTTCATGCATAAAATAATCTACATGGAAGCTACAACAGATAAAAGTAAAAAATGAAAAATTTACGTTCCAGCGAATCTGACCTGAATTAACAACTTTAAATTAAAATTTTGTAGGTTTGTATCTATAAAGTGATAGGAAAATAATGGGAAGTGTTATGGTTAATAGCGATTTTTTTACTAAACTGAGTAAAAATACCATCAGAGGTGCACATGTGATGTGATAAAAACGTGTTTCGTGATCAGAAGAACAAAGAACTACCTAACTACCTGACGTAGCTTCACGACCGACATAAAGCAATCTGAAACTTTCTTTGAAGTAAGTCGGTGATTTGGGATCCCTCAGCACTTTAAAGATGGTACAAAGAATATGTGTAGTGCGCCTGGCGAATATGTAAACCACACACATTTTGCAGCCGCTCCAACTTATCGCGTTACTATGTCTAGTTGTTGTATACGTATGCTGTAAACAGAGAGAAGGTAATCACTACGTTTTAAGAGACGGGACTTCCATACTTGGTTTTGGAATCCATTTAGCAGACCCAGCAATACCAACACAGCGAAAATTTAAATGTCAAAATACTTCATAACTCATGGGTACCAACATTAACGAGAACAATAGGGATGGCCACATGTAGTTCCTGATTAAATCGATATCGATAAATTATCATTAGAGCATCGTGGGCTTCATACCAGGTGAATTAAATCTACAACGGGGGAAAACATTTGTCGTAAAATTGAAACAATAAATTATTATTTTTATTTATTTATTATTATTCCAATATTTTAGTTTGTCATGATGATGATGTTATTAGATAGATAGATATTTATTTTCTCTTTAAATTTACATTTACATTTACATTTTATGTCAAAATTAAATAACCTATTTGGGAAAGTAAATGATTTACTTCGCAGTGCCTCCTTGTTGAGCCTTGTTTAAATTATCGGTAGAAATATCTATCGGTAGAAGTATCCGACATTCGTTCCTTACATCTCCACAGACATATTTTATATCGTGAAGTTTTTCGATTGGAATGTAAGCTAAGTCATCATTTCCAATATTTTTTACCCATTGTCGACATCTGAAATTAAAATATCTATCAATCATGCAAGTACACTTAGAAACAAGATAGAGTATAATATAGTTCTTTATACAGAAGACGAGGTTCACTTTATTACAATACGATCATAATACTTAATGAAAACTGCAGTAAGTAATGAAAAAAGTATACGCAGCAGCAGCTATATAAAAATATTCCAAAATATTCACTATAACAGCATCATTCATTAAAGTTTATCGACTCACTTTATCGATAGTGAAGATTTACATCACTATGGTTTACAAACATGCAAATATTTTTTCTCATTTCAAAAGATAGTGTATTATTTTAATGCTGATAGCTGAAGAGAACAAAATACTTTATTACTTTACTCAAGCTGTACTTACCGGTCTTCATCTATAGGAAATTTCGTGATAAATTTCCTTTTATTTAAATTTTGTCGACTCTATCTTTTTCTACAAATTACATACGTACTACACCGTCTAATCGGTGCTATTTCACTACCCAATCACAAGAAAATAGTTTTTAATAGTCACACTGCACTTTTCAAAGCGTAAATCACACAAAATTTTTAAAATTCACACAATTATTTTCCCAAATAACAACATGCGTCGCCATGACAAATAGATGACAGATTGTAAGAAAGATTCAGAGACAAAAGACTGAAATAGCATGTGAGGCCATCTTTGATGCCATGGAAAAAAAAAATTTAAAAAAAAATGAGTGCTAAACACGAACAAAATTTAATTTGTTCCTAGTTGCGTTAGACTGGCTGTAAATCTTTGTGTTGTGTCAAATAAAGTTTTTTCAATTTCAATTTTCAATTTCAATTACTCTTCTGTCAGATTCATACAGCACACATCGGCGTAAACAAAAAGAAGGTTACTCCTTGGATTAGTAAAATGAGGAGAAAATTTGGGAAATAACGCAGAAAACTCAGAGAAGTGAATAATTTTCGTCCATATGACGAGATACGGAAAAATAGGTACTATTTAAACAAAAAGATGTTTTTGACCGTAGAAGATTTTAAAATTTACAGTCAACAGAAGAAAAATTTGATAAATTTTGGAAATTTTCCCAAAATTTTTTCCAAATCCGAATTCATCGCGCACCGCACGTGATAAAAGTCATCGACTATTTTTTGAGCACAGAGGTACAATATGACGGGGAATAAAAATCGAAATTCTATTAATTCCATTTAGTTCGTCAGTTACATATAACATAATATAAATAAATAATATGGATAGATTTGCTTTGAACGTGGAAAAAAGTAGAAGAGTTAGGTACCAACTAGTTTTGGGAAGTGAAATCACAATAGCTTACTTCCAAGTCTCAAGGATGTTGGATGAAGTTAAAGAAAAGGGATAGAGAAACTACATAATTATAAGGATAATTGTAAAAACATATATACAGCCAAACGCAGAAACTTCTCCTTTTAAATGAGAAATATACCATACGGCACGTAGTTTCAAACCTGAAAATTTGTTTTAACGAGAAAGAATTGACAGATTTTGTGTTTGTTTTACAATAATAGATACAAACTTCCATAGGGGTTCGTTACGAACTAATAATTTATAGAGTTTTAAAAATGAATATTTGTTCGTTCATTCAGGTTCATTCGTATATTTCTATTCAAATTACGATGAAACTTTGGTGAAAAGCCACAACCTTACGAAGATGTTTCTAAGGTCTAATTAAAGTAGGTACCTATTTAGGTCTTCAGGGGGGGCAATTGCCCCCAGTGCCCCCCCCCTGGATCCGCCCCTGCGTGGTACGCACTGTATTGGAGAATATTATTTTGTCTGCGACGGAACGTGTCGGACACGCTCAATGTCTGTAGATATAAACCGACCCTTAAATGCATGTCGCACAGGAAACCCCCATCGTGGTTTCTGCCGTCTTTTTTCTCTGACCACCTCCGACTTCGATTCCTACAAGTAAAACTTGACAACTCCAACTCCGACGACAGTTCCGATTAACTATCTGCGTAACAGTAATACCTCCATTATAATATATTCCTTGTGGACATCGAATCCGCCTCAAACCCAGAACATCTTGATTCTTTTCCCACAATTAGTTACGAAAAATGGAAAATTACGAAAAATGGAAAATTCCTGAAAACCGGAAACAAAAATCTTTTCATGGTTGGCTATGAAACTTTAATCACGAATGGCGCTGAAGGAATCCTGTCGGCGTAGGTACTATGTTATACTGTATGTATGCTTTTGTTTGCTAGATGAAATAGTGGCAGCGAGCAGCGACCCCACGCTGCACGCGGTGCAGACCGTGGGCAGACTGAGCGCCGTGGCGGCGCGCCGGCTCTGGTCCAACCTCGCCCAGAAAGTCAACGAGCTCAGGAAGAACGGTTCGTTCTGCATCTATAAATGTCCAGTCCCCTTAGCCAAGTTAAGTTGTTGAGTCTACGATCGATTCGCTATGGAAAACTAAGGAAGGTCGACATGTCACGTGGTCACGACAAATCGGACTTGGAACCGTTCTAACATGGTGACGATTGTGGTCCCTCTTTTAAAACAAATAATAATGCCAAAAACGAAAAATCTAAACATTGGATCACGATTTCTCTAAATAAGGTAGCCTAATGCATTTATAGGACTCCTAGCGTCACCCGCTATAAAAGAGCATTTATATTCCAAGATATTTCGGTTGAAATGAAATTGATGGTAGAATATATAAACTGGGGTAAATACTAATTGCTAATGATAATTCTGTAGCATTTAAACGTGACATCAAAAAGTTTTAATTATAATAGGGTACTTGCATGAAATTTATAATAAGAAATTGTGTCAATATTTCAAAAATAGAGCTTTAAAGAAGCAATATCGTAAAAGATTTACTAAAAAATTATCAATAGTTTCCAAAATATTCAACTTTTAATTTTGTGAAATTCATGCAAGTACCCTATTTAAAAAAAAATTACTCATTGCGTTCTTTCAGCAAACACACTCGCTTTCAAATGTATGTAGATTTTATATTCTACAAAAACATGGAAAAACCGTTGTTTACTTTAACAATGCTGGCGATTACCCACGGGCCACGAAAGCCCCGGAAATATAATTGTTACACAATCATGCCCGAGTGGCGGGCCAAGTTTATTTTACAAATATTTTGATAGTGCGAGAGTAATTCTGCAAAACAGGCTGCCAAATTGGTGCTTGAATCTATATTTTATTTAGTAGGTTATTGGCCATTTAGCCTCATCCACCGTAACTACTGAAGTTTCAGTATAAAGGGGACAGGGGTGACGAATACTAAATGTAAGCAAGCTACAATCAGTTTTTCATCTAAAACAAGTTGGAATCGAATTGTGTCAAGTATTTATAAGAGCGAGGCGTGAGGCCGGGGGGTTTGGGCGAGTTAGATCAAATGCTCGTAACTTCCTTTGCAACGGTGGCGCGCCTGTCCCGCTCCCGCCTACATATTGTCATCTCTATTTAATTAATTTGCTCTGTGATTGAACCCGTGCATTGCCCGGCGCCAGGCGTGGAGCTGGACGTGCGCCGCTACGTGGCGGCGCTGCTGGCGGCGCTGCACCTGGCGCAGGTGACGTGCGCGCAGCAGCGGCGCGAGGAGCGCGACGAGGCGGCGCGGGCGCAGGGGGGCGGGGCCGAGCCCGCGCCGCCCGCGCGCGACCCCGCCACCCCCGCGCGCGCCCCGCCCGCCACCACCACCGCCGACGCACTCAAGGCCACCCCCGAAGGGAACTCCAACGAGGATTAGGCGATTGTCGTTACAAAAATAAAAATGGAATTGAATTTTTTAAAAATTAGCCACAATCATGGTTATAGTTCAGCTATACCGAATGCTGTTATGGCATTTATCATAGTTAATATTGTGTGTAATAATTATCAAGGTAAACAAAAGACTGTATCTACTGTGCAGTGGTGTGGTGTTTTTTTTTTACAAACTGATTATTTTATATTTTTATATCTCGTAAGGAGTCATAAATGATAGTCTATTTTAATAATTGATCTTTATACTATGGCTTTTTAAGCGAAAAGCACTTTTATAATACAAATAATGCAGAATAAATATTTTTATTGCAAAAATTAAACGGTTTTTATTGAACAATATTTTGCGTTACCTGATAATATATTCATACTTCACGCTGTTAGACATTGGATATTTAAAGCCTGTTAAAATACTATACAAGGTTATAATCTCTAGTTTCTCAGCACGTAAAATTTCGATATGATATTTATATAAATCAGACGCACAATACGAGTTTATTAGTTTTAATAAAATATAATTACTTACTTACTTATTGTTCCGCTTTTATGTAAGTGGTAAGAAAAATTCATAGCACCGTACACAAACCACTCCATCGGTATTCGGTACGCATCAAATGAAACGGAGAAACCAACGGGAACAGCTAGTTTATATAACTAGTTTCTAAATCATAGTAAGTGCTAGTAAGTGCATCATATTAAATTCATCCGACATTGGACACTCATATGCCTTACACGAGGTTTTCAATCCTATTACGATTGCATTTAAGTGACTTCTTCATATTAGCAAGACGTGCATTTGATATTAAGTGGAATAATCTGTTTATGTAGGTATATATTATGTAAAAGGCAAACCTGACTGACTCATCTGCCAACGCACAGCCGAAACTACTGAACAGATTTCGCTGAACATACAGCATTACATACAGATGGTTGTAATGACGTAGGCATCCGCTAAGAAAGGATTTTTGAAAATTCGCCCCCTAAGGGGGTGAAAAAGAGTTTCAAATTTTGTTTGGAAGTCCGTCATTTTTAGAGCTAAAAGTCTGAAACTTTGTTTTTGAGTTAACGATTAGAGGGTTCTTGAAAATTCAACCCCTACTGCGATACGCTACGATATAACCGAACTCCACACGGGCGAAGACTTTTTTTTTTATGTCATAGGGGGCAAACGGGCAAGTGGTACACCTGATGGTAAGTGATTACCGCCGGTGATTACGGGCGAAGTCGCGAGCAAAAGCTCGTCTGTAATATAAATTATTATGAATAATAATACTGTACAAATATTTTCTGAAGCCTGGGAAATGTTGTTAAAAACACCGTTAAATTAAATATTCGTTATTTCTTTTGCCACTCACCTTTTCATTTTACAAATAGTTATAAGTTTTACTGTGAATTCTATTGTGGTAGGTACAGATAGTCTAAAATAAATGTACGTTTCGGTTATCTTACACAGCTGCCTTATTTATTTATTCGACAAGTTACAAAAAACATTCTGCAAATAAAACCAAAAACAAAATGGTTGATAAATAATAATAATAAAAAAATAGTGTGCAATTAAAAACCAAAAACAAAGTGACTGACAATACTATTTAAACTAAGGACCGACTTAATCCTCGGATAAAGGCTAACATGAGAATAAGTTAAAAAATGGATAATTAGACTGAAAAACAATCTGTTTCTCACTCTATTTAAAAATCGTCCCTATAACATGAAATATGTAATATAATAATAACCTAAAGAAAAAAAACCTAAAATGAAAGCAGTGTTAGTTAATATTATTTGATTAAATACGTATAAGTACATAGTCAAGGAAGAACATTTCAGACTCAATTATTTTTTGGGGCATCAAATCCATTGAATATATTTTTAGGCCTTTCAGGCGTACGATTTGTTCCTGGTAATTATAATAATAGTGCTACATTACGTTACATACATTATACATATACGTTAATAGACATAGAAGCTAGAATTAGTTATTATATAAACACCTACCTAGTTTGGATTTGGGATAAGGCGTAGTGTGGGTACCAGCAGTTCTGCAGAGTTAGTTAAAATTCTATTGCAACCAAAAAGGTATCAACAATTCCATACTTTGTTCCTTAATATTATAGTTAACACAAATAACAACATAGTTAAGCTAATTTAAAATACAACAGTTGTACAACTAGAAACGTCTTAAGTAATTAATGGAATGTATCTTAGCTATTATCTATTAAATTAGTCTGTTTCATTGCGAAGTTTACTAAAATTCATTAATAGATTAGTTAGGTATTGTAGTATTTTATAATTTCGACTTTTTTATTTACCATCTCGATTTTTCATTGATGAGATAAAACTGACCTTACAAGTGCATTTCAGCCGTTTAATAAAATCTTCTAAATCATATTAGGTGGGTACATGATTCTCTATCATCTGGGATGATTTTTTTTTTATGTCATAGGGGGCAAACGGGCAAGTGGTACACCTGATGCTAAGTGATTACCGCCGCCCATTGACATCTGCAACACCAGAAGGCATGCAGTATCAATCGATCAAGTACCAACCAATTTGTATGAGACGTGATTCTTATTCCAACTTTACACACGTATCTGACACCTTACATGACCACGTGTGGGGGGCATATTGAAAATGACGTCAGTTTTATTTCCCTGACTAACATAGAACCCCAGATCACAGAATTTAGTGTACTCAACTAAGTTTTACATAGCTCAGCTAGAATACTTACCTATAAGTAGGATTTGGATAAATTGAGATTTGAGATTATCTTATATAGATTTATATTGAGCGGAGATTTGAGTTGATCTCGATTTTGGACGTACATATTCCGGTCGATTGTGAGTAACGTTGCTTAATGAGATGTTGTTCTTAGGTGAGTATTCTCAATGCAGAAACCGTAGGATTAGGTGTTCCTTCAATCCCAAATCGCGAGTGTGAGATGTGTCGCCGTAGCCGGGCGGGCGGTGGCCGGCGCGGCGCGGCGCGGATCGTGTGCGACGGCGCAGCGTTAACCCAAGCCGTGGTCTTCGAAGAAGCCCTGGGGCGTCTCCTCCTGCAACAAGGGTCATCACTGAGCCAGTGTCGCTCGTGGCCGAATTAGACCGAGCCAAGTCGCTCGCGGCCGCGGCCGAGTTAGGCCGAGCCATCGCTTTTCGGTGGTGCGAAAATAAAGTAATTTATACAAAAAAAGCTAGTGGATACTAGGTACTCTCAGCAGTCGATAAAGAAAATTAAAGCTTGAGAACTTTGGCTTGACACGCTACCGGCGTGTCTAGATTCCTATCGACGAAAATATTATAACAGTGCATTCCTTAGTATAACTGTTGAATGAAAAGAATTGTTTGTTTAAAAACTAGAATTTAAATGCACTATGTAATCAAAGTACATTACATTATTGTATCTAAAAAAATAAATTGGTTCCTAATCAATAAAGGCATGCAGTTTCGTTAAAATTATTTTATTGTAACAAAAGTTAAATTCGTAAAGTCATGCTTAAAAATCACACACAAATCTATGATATTGGTACATAGGTATGATGACTTATTGCTAAATATATTTTATAGATGTCTAAATATAACTTATTTTGTCACAAAGACCACATTATACTAAAATTAACTTCAAATTTTGGTTATGGGTATCTTCTACATTAGATACGAGTAAGACTAACTTCGGGTTGTATGTTTCAAGTAAATTTAGTTTATTTATCTATAGCTACTAATATTATAAAGAGGAAAGTTTTGATATTTTGTTGGTTTGTTACGATTTAAATAAAAAACTACTGGACTGATTTCAAAAACAAAAATTGTTTTACCATTTGAATGCTACATTATCACTGAATAATAAAGGCAATATTGTAACCGGGAATTCTCGTGGGAACTCCGAAATTACAGCGGGGAACAGCTATTAAACATACATATCTAAGCATTCAAGAATTTGCTAGCATCTAACCATCATTAACTTAAAACTAAAGGGAAAACATCTTAAAAACAATTTTGTTTTAAAGTACCTACAAAAAAACTATTTTATTAAGCTATAATATATATTTTTTATGACAGCGTAGGTATCTATTTCGAATGTAATTATGATTTCAACGGCAACGGCTGCAAACACTAGGTACCTACATTAGATGTTAGAAAACTGCGAAATTATACTGTTTTTGAGTTAATTTAAAATTTCATATTTACTTAGTAGTGTCATGTCAGCGCTTTATTAGGTATTTGGAGTGATTTGTGGTGCTTTTTGCGGTAAGCATATCATTTTAGTGATTTTGGTAATTTAATTATCAGCCCTAAATGAGATATTTCAAACAATTTCCCGTAATTTGAATGTAATTTTAGTTACCTATCGTTTCCAAATTTGACTCAATGCGCTTAAGGCTGCTATTTTGAATGCCCTTAAATGGACGCAGATAAGCAATAACATGTTAACCCACAAAATGAAGTTATTGATTCAGAACGATTTATTGAGAGGCAGAGAACGTTTTTTAATTATGTGTTTACCTTATTACATTGTTTAAATATGTAACTAAATATTGCGCATAAAAAATGTTGACACAAAAGGGCGCTATAATTTTAAAACTTTAATTTACTCAAAATTTCTCTAGTGTGGGTTAACACACTATTGCTTATCTATGTCCAAATCTAAATGCACGTGTAATGCATTGCTTATGCATTGTAATGCATTACTAGATACGCGACAATAGTATATTTCATTATAAGTGCGGAAAGCCTGTCATTGCAAAGAGTTCCGACAAATGTCTACCCGAGCCGAGGCGCAGCCGAAGGTGAGGGTTGACAGTCGGAACTAGTTGCAATGACGGTTCCGCACGTGTACTGAACAACTATTTTTAATACAGTTGCGAAAAAAATGAAGAAATTTATTAAAATATCAAAAACACAACAAACTCAACTAAGTTCCAACTGTGATCAAGAGATGGCGCTAGTCGTATTAGTAATGCGAAACCTACGTTTCGCAATGCAAAAAAGTGTGTCAAAGTCGTGTCGCCATTTGACAGTTGGCAAAGAGAACGCACGAGTTCGGGAAAGGTAAACAAAAAGCTCGAGTATGTAATAGCCCACATCCCGAACGCTAAACGTCCCTGCAATACGCCACTTTTTGAGCAACTGTATTAAAAAATCCTTATTCTGGCAAATCACACAAAAATTATTAAACCTATATCAAGGTTAATTTGTTTTATGAAACATAGATTACACGAAACGAAAATAACTGAATGGCTAGTGTGAGCTTGTTAAAAAAAGAACTTTTACTAATTACAAGATTACAAGATACCTTCAAACTAAATGGTTTTTAAGTTTGCGGCATTTTTACTGGCAAGATATTCTTTACAACGACACTAGTTGCATCCCCATGACATGACGTAATAAAATTATAGAATAATAAAAATAAAAATAAATTATACCTAAGTTTTAACTTAGTTTAAAATGAATTATGAATTAACTAAGTAATTTTAGGTTTGGTACCTACATGAAAACATTGTATATGTATAAAATAAAATCTCTGAATAACAATATAAAATAAAATAATACTCTAGAATCAAGATATAAATGTACCTAAATTGGTCTATTTTGGTCTCCTAGAAATGTGCGATTATGAACCTTGTGTAGGTAGGTACAAAATCTACTATAATTAATACTTTCATTAATAACAAAAAAATATTAATTCGTTTCAAACCACAGCAATTACTGCACCACGTGCAAATTTTTTGGCAATCTTTTAGCTATTTGATTTACCTAACAGAAAATATTTTTCAATAAGTACAAAAATCTCTACGAATAACATTAAAACTTTATACAACCATAATGGAAGTTATATTACATTACACATAGAAGTAGAAGACAGTCCTGATTTGTCATAGACATGTTTGATTTGATTATGAACGAGTGACGATGGAAGAGGTCGGAGGTGATGTTCGTCAGCCGTCGGTGGAGCGCGAGCGGTCCGGTGACGGCGATCATAGCAGCCCCACTTCGCGCAGCGCCGCGTCCACTGTCTCGTCCTAGTTAATACGTACACAGTCTCCTTCATGAATCGTTCGTAGATGATTGTAAAACATGCTGTCGTATACAAACATCCACTCTCGCATGAAGTCAACTGCATTGTTCTATGTACATTAATTGGTAATCCACGCTATGGTATTATAAAGAGGTTGTAAGTTAAGATAGATGTAGGAGGGTAATATCTGGAATTCACATCAATTTTTTTTATAGGCTATTTCACTGTTATTGAAATGTTGATATCCAATAATGGGCATGTTCACTAATTTTTATTTTTTAGTCCGTCTTGTAGATTATTAAAAAATATTGGACACGTTTTTTTTTCTTTTTTTACGTAATCAAAAAATAACGGCGATATATTGAGTTGAAATTTCGCGTGACGTCACTATTCTGACAGTTTGTATGGCGGTTTTAGCGGTTAGTGACGTCACGACCCCCTCACCCTAAACTTTAATGCGCTTTATCTCTGTATATTTTAATCTATTTAAAAAAGCAAAAAACACGTGTCTATTGTTTTTTTTTTTTTTTTTCTAACTGACGGACTAATAAGAATTTTGATTTTCAAAAGTAGTCCACATCCCTATTACAATCGAAAATATCATGGATAAGCATAACATAAGCGAAAAAATCAATAGATTTGTTAAAAAAATAAAATAGTTATAAACTGTTTAATGTTGACTCTTTCTAAAACGGTAGATATGGCGGTTGTAGGGCGCTACAAGCCGAGACATCACAAGGACTGTAGCGCTTTCTTGTTTAACTTCAACTTTCTAAAAGAATAATGCTATTATACTACTAAAACATGTGAGAGGATACTTTGATCCTGTAAGAATACTTAAATACATTTTGTCGAAACCGCGGAGTCAACAGGAAATTGATTTATAGTTACAGGTAGCGTATATAAGGTACTTTCATTCTGATTTAGTTCCTGCGAGATACTGAAATTGGCGCGAGTTAAACCGCGGGGGACTAGCTTCTTTCTTTATAAAAGAGAGAAATGTTTATAAATGAAAATAAATAATACCTACTATAAAAAATGGACTTTAATCCAAAAATTATATACCTAGTCAAACTGTCACCGTTACCGCCCAAGGTAAATAGTAAAAAAATAAATGGTTAAAATAGCGTTGTTGTTCAACATGGTCTAACACCGGCAATAAATCCAGTCGTTTTCCTAAGATTACTTAAATACTTTTAACCTATCAAACCAATGAAATAGGTACCTAATTCTTAAGGCAATTAGCATGCTGTTAATACGACGTTTCCACTTGTACTTATGATAACACCGATGCAAGCTTCAGCTGTCCAGCAGTTCACCAACGATCACGAGGTACAACAAAATACGACAGGAGGTCCTAAGCATGAGTTCATTCACATAAATAACAAGACTCATGCTACGGAGCAGAGGTCAGGAGCGCACATGCAAGAAAACAGTCATATAGTTTGATAAATAATGTATTTCGACAACCCTACTACATTAAAATGCACGATACACCTCCAATAATGTAAGACAATCCTTTATCATAACAAAATTTAGATATTCTGTCACTAGTTCGACTATGGATAAGAAAAGTTCAGCACACGTGATAAATCATGTATTTTGAGGATATACTTATGTTACGAATGAACCAGATGATGCGATTACCAACTTTCAAATACCTACTATATCCATTTTATTTTTGAAATGTGTTGCTTTTTTACTTTTGTCGTGGCAAAGGAATCTCTCTCTTCCACTTTATCAAATGAATATAGTTTGAATATTATAACTACACAAATATGAAATATGAAGCAGCAGTATAAATAAATTCTGACAGTACAAATATTTTTGACCTAGATAATATGCGTCTGCGTCATAAGTAATAGTAATAAATGCTATATTCAAACACCTTACACAATAAATGAACAAGTAGAACACTAATCTCCTGTTTTAATGTAATGTATATTATGGTAAGTAGTTCATGTATTGAAGACGTGCAAACAAGTCAGAAAAATGCATTTACCACACAAGCAATGAACTCGGAGGTTTCGGATTTCGGATAGCTTTAAAAAAAGTTAGATTTAATGTGAAGAAATAAAAAAATTAAAAACATCCAAGTGACGAACGAAATATAACCAAGAACACAGAGCTTAGTAAAATACATATGTTACGACCATAATCCCAACAAGTTCAATTTAAAAAGACAGGCCAAAAAGACAACCTACATCAGGCAAAAAGGAACAAAGCAATGGTGATTGTGTTAGTGAAAAATGTCATAGACTAGGTACACGAAGCGAAACAAAATACTACAAGTAGACAATGAATTTAGATTTAAGAACAAACATGAGAGTGGCGTCATAATCATCTTGCGAACGATATATTATAGCCACTAGCCAGCCTCATCAGCGTATTATCCCATCGTTGAGGTCCTGACAAGTGCATGCACAAACGACAACAGAACATAGTGTTAAAGTTAGCACAAGTGCAGTCAAAAACGTCAATACAAAAACACACTACAATTTTTTTACATGCATAATATCTATATCAGTGTAAGTTGTGTCAGAAATTTTAAAAATAAATTTAATCTTTTGTGAATTTGTATATTGTGCTAGGTACCTACAGTACTGTTTTAGTCTGTGAATGTGCGATTTAGTTCTCTTCACTCGTGAGGACGCGCCTTTCGCAATAAAAGTGGCATTCGTAGGTGAATAGGTGTGTAATGAAAAACGTATCTAAATTGAAATGCTAGTAATAGGAATTTTAATTATAATTTTTGCTTATGTAATTTCCCATTAACACTATGCAAAAACTCACGTCAATCTGTTGCTACATTATGATATGAAATATGTACAAACACACATACACATTGTGATGAGTTTGAAAACTTATAATTTATTTTGTGTGCAATATATACCTACCATATTATGGATTTAGATAAGAGTAAGACTGTTGTATTGTGCATTCGTGACATAGTGTTCAAAAATTCTATGTTATTATAATTATTATTTAAGTATAGAAACATAATTAATAGCCAATACGAGATGGTAAATCATATCATACAAATAAATATAATATGGATTATGTATGTTATTAAACATACTTTTTAATTTGTTTTAACCATTACTTATGAATCTGTATATTTAGGAGGATGTTATACTTTTAGTCATTTTATGTTAATTTAGTTTAAATGTAACTCCATTTTTTTTTTGATTAATCATTTTTTGACATTGTATTACATCAAAAACAAACAAAATTCAATAGGATCTATAAAATGATAATGCTTCGCATGAGGCACTAACACAGTTTCAACAGTGTCAAGGCTTAGGTAGGTACTTAAATTATTTTTTCATATTTTTTTTGTTCACAATCTTAAGATTCAGATATGTATGTTTTAACTGACTACTTTTACATATATATATTTTTATATGTAGTATAAACCACAGTGCACCTACTGCAAATGTGTGTCAAATAGGACATAGAATACATAGTAATTACGTAAAGGCACTACCGAGGCCACTTTTCCTTGTTATTTAAATGGTCCAATTTATATTCAATAAGTAGTACTTTAATGCCTACTAAAATAGTTGCTTTTAACACGATAAACATTTATTTAAAAGACTAGGTGTTTATAATATCTTCTATGTTATAGGGCAGTTATGAGATCTATGAGCATCAAGCTCTGTGAGCACTTATTACTAAATATTTTTCTTGATTAATATTGCACTTAGGGCCTTAAAAACATTTCTAACAATATCAATTTAAATCAGTTTGGAGTCAACTGACTTAGTATTGGTTTAAATTTGTTCAAAAATTATTTGAATACCTACTGTTTTATTTTTGGTAATTTGTAACCCTGACATACTATTTGCTCAGGCTTTATGATAACATAACGACATTTAAACAAGTTCATTGTCCTGGCTACTGACCTCTTGCAGCAGATCCTGTGCAGCAATGGCCTTCAGCACATTCTTCTTGCTAGTTTCTTGGAGCTCTCCGCCAAGTACCAACTCATCAAGGATAAAATAAGCCTTTTCAAAGTTGAAGATTATGTCCAACTCACACACCTGGGAAGTCAAATAGATATTTTGCATTAAAAGTTCTTTTACAGAACGGTTCCGTTTCTTAAACAATGTAACTTTTACAAATACTCAAACAATGTAACTTTTATAACCTAATACTATATGTATATGCTGTGCTGTTGGTGTGCCAATAAATAAATAAATAAATACTTTCTGAAACATTAAAAAATTTTATAAGTACTTATTATGTTTTTAGATAATTATAAAATTATATCATTGATATAGGTATTTTAGGTACCTGTTTTTTATTGAAAACAAAAAGATGCACAAAGCACTCTACTAACGGTGCTTTGCCTATTGATTATGCCAAATGCCAGAGATGTACACATAAGATGATTAGAGTTTGCATGATGACTAAATTTTAAGTTTTAGTCTGTCTTATAGATTAATAAAAAACATTACACATATTTTTTATTTTTTTATGTAATAAAAAAATAATGGCAAGAAATTGAGTTGAAATTCCATGTGACGTCACATCTAGGTACAATTTACATTTAAGTATGATGTCGCAATCTCCCACTCCTAAACTTAATTGCTTTTTATTTAAGTATTTTTTCAATAATTTGAAAAAGGAAAAAATATTTGTGTCTAGTATTTTTTACTATTTACCTAATGGACTAAATAGAATTTTAATTTTTATACCTTGTCAACATGCCCATTAGACATTTCATTGAACACTTACACTGCCAAAGTATTTGTCAAGGAGCTCCACATAGCGATGGATCAGTTCCAGTGTGAGAAGCTCGTTGTCTTCTTGTTCCATCGCACAGCAGAAATACAAAGATGCATATCTACCAACAAAAATGTTATACGAAAATGTAAAAATACTGTTTGCCAGCCTAATACTAGCATTCCACAAGTTGATATTATGTGCAATGTGCATGCCATACCACTAACACTTCAGAAACACAATGACACGTGATACAGCTTTTACCAATAATGGTGACATAGCAAAGTTCACATTAATTATGTTAACAGTAATGTGCAGTCACTTCAGCACGTAAGTTTTTTTTGTCGTTTTAAGACCTGTCTTTAATCTTTGTATTGATTTTAATATTGTATTATAAGTATAAAAATAAGTATATATACTTATCAGTGGCGAAGGGTGAAATATTGAGAGAGGGAAGCCGGAAATCTACTTTAATTTCAACTTATTAAACTATTAACTGTTCCCCGCAGTTTCACCTGCGAAAAGTTCCGGAGTTCCCGCGGGAATTCCGGTATAAAAAGTCCTTCCCTGTATCCCTTACAACGTTCTCAATTACGGAGAGAGATGTTGCGTCTGAAGGGAAGCCGGTGGGAATCGGCTTCTATGGTATCTTCGCCACTGATACTTATAATCTTTGTATCAAAAATAAGTATATATATTATACTTATATCAAAAGTCATCGACATGTAGAATGTCTGAGGAAATTATTTTTAACTGTGTACCTACATAAAATATTTCTTACCGTTTATAAACAACTTTAACATCTTTCCATTCTAAGAATGAGCACATTTTTGGTTTCCGTGCCAGTACTGTAGTGATCAGCTCACGCGTTATTTTCTTCTTTAGCTTATCAGGGTGAGCCACATACCATTTTTGGAGCCTCAATTTACCTTGACGGCTGAACAGCAACATAAATTGCATCTGAAAAAAAAAGCCAAAGGCACTGAGGACTTGAAGTACCTACCTACCTAAATATAAGGAAGCCAAGCGGTGAAAAATCACAGAACCTTATGAAATAATAGGTTTACAATTAGATTAAATTTAGATGTCCAGAATGGCATTGACGACGCATGACATTTTTATAACTTACCATATTGCAATTCTTGGATGATTTACAAAATTTATTAAAGTATTTTTTTGTAAATTCCACTTGTGTATATTGTTACATATTATTCAGAAGAATATCTACTAAATCTTAAAAAATTGATAAAAAAGAATTCCGCCGCTACAAAATGCAAAATCTTTGACAATTTTTTTTAAATTTTTTTTAATTTACCTCAATGGCGAAGGCAAAGGAAGCTAAGTCCATACATCCAATTCAGTAGTATTTTTCTTTTTCTGAAGTTATTTAAGTACATCGAAATGTATTGGTGAGATGCAAAGTGAGTCTAAGCTGAAAAAATTGCATAAAAAAATCCCACCGCATTAATTTACTATAGAGAGATAATTATGTTTGTGTGTGTAGCTGACATCGTTCATAAAACATCGTTCATGAAGAACAATCGATCGATGTTTTAGGTTTCGATTTCGATGTTAAAACATCGATGTTTATGAATTATGCATCCCTACTTTTTGGCATTTGCGTCTGCGATTAGACATATTATGTCTAATAAAACCATTATGTCTAATTAATTTGTGGCTCAGAAGAATAGCATCCGATCAAGAATATTGTTCTGAGATTTGTGGTCTGCGATTTTAGACATAAGTCTAGTTAATTTGTGATTGGCAGCTGGCACTTGACAGTAGGGATGTGACATTGAGAGAAAAAAAAAATCGATTTTTATTTTAATCGATTTTCTCTCTTTAAAAATAATCGATTTTTGATTAATCGATTTTTCTCTCTTTAAAAATATTCGATTTTTGATTAATCGATTTAAATGAGGATAAAATCGATTTTTAATAATAAATCGATTTTTTATAATGAAAATCTGCATACTTTTAGTAATAAAACTGTGAGAATAATTTTAACAATTTATGGAAATGGAAATCAAATCATTTTAAATATGAATACAAACTTTTTAAAAGCTTCAATCGACTAAAATATGAAATTATTCTGATCATTAAATCCTAACCTGATTATAAATAGGCTATTTCCAGGGTTCTTGCGAAGTATACCCTTTCCAATAAAAAAAGGATTTCCAAATCGGTTTACAAATAATGGAAATTTAGAGTAAAAAAAAACACAGGGATGTGACATTGTACATAAAAATCGATTTTTAACCGTTTAACCTCCACGTTTTTGTAGCCTAAATTTACCCCTAGCGTGACACGCTTCAAGCATGATTTTTCTGAGTGTCGGGAATATTATTAATATCAATAAATAATTCAATCTTAATTTTGAAAGTCAGTGCAGTGTTTTGTTCGTGTATACCGCTAATCGAAAATATTCTGAAATGTTTGAAAATAATCTGGAATATTCCGAAACGTTATAAAACCGTCTTGAAGATTCTGGAAAGTTCAAGCTGTAGTTCAGGAAATAAGGAGATAAGACAGTTTGTAACTAAAATAATTTAGTATTATAGCTACAAACTGTTCCCTGTAGTTTCACCCGCGTTAATTTCGGAGATCCCGAGGGAATTTTGGGATAAAAATACCCAAAATAGTTTTCCTTAACCCTTATAAAGTGTAGTATGCAAATTCAATACAAATTCACCCGCGTTAATTTCGGACTTCCCATGGGAATTCCGGAATAAAAATCGATTGAACGATTATAAAAAAATTTATTAATCGATTGTTCATTAAAAAAATCAGTTATTAAAATCGATTTTTTCAAAATAAAAATCGATTTAAATCGATTATTTTAATAATCGATTATTTTTACATCCCTACTTGACAGAGCTTTTTTTGTATTTTCAATTTCTATTTTTATATTTTTGAGACAGATTTTAGTTGACTATCCAATATAGATAATTGGTTTTTGTAGATATAAAACGATGGTTTGTCATTTGTATGTTAAATACTTATAATATCATTGATTGTAACTAGTTAATTTTAGTGTTTGTTGAATTTTTTGCTACTAAGCCCTTGTTGCCCTAACAACTGTAAACATATGTCGTTTACTAACAATATTTATCTAATGTTTTTTTGAAGGCATCAGCGGCTGGCAGCTCTGGCTGTGACTGCGAAGGTGAGGAGCAGGATGACTCCTCATCTCACGTTAATGGAGCTCAACTAACTTTCGAGGCGCTAAGTGTACAGGACCGTAATGTTAGTTGTTGTGTTGGTTCCATTAAAAATTAAAATCAGTCATATTATTGTGCATTTAAAAAAAATTACGTATTTTATAATGTTGAATATAGAGTAAAGAGGACGAGGATGAGCTGTCGGTGTTCAGACAGCAGTGGCAACGGGAGCTGGAGTCTACTCCATCACCTCAGAGAGTTCCCGAGCCTGTGCCTAGACTTGCAGAGACGACTGAGCCACTCTCCGATGAAGAGAGAGTATGCAATTTTCTTTGCCATTTATACTATAATAAAAGAGTAGAACCCGCGATTCTGTACATTGAATATTTTTACCCAAAATTGAGAGGGGTGATAAAAGAAGAGTAACCAAGCCCAAAAAAAAGTTTTTAAAATTCATTTCTGTCTGTCTGTCTGTCTGTCTGTTCCCGATAATCTCCGCATCTACTAAACCGATCGTCATGCGGTTTTCACAAGTAGATTAAGCTTAGCCTGGAGCTACATATAGGCTTTGTTTCATTGAAATCGGATGTCGGGAAAAAAAGTTGTATAAAAACTTTTCATGCGGGTGAAACCGCAGGGCACAGCTAGTAGTTAATATATGCTGAGAATACTATACAAATATGAAACTAATAAAAAAATGAAAACTAATAATTATAATCTATCAATTACTATGTTGTATAATAACTATATTTACTGTTGTTTTTATGCCTAGGCAAAACAGCTATTCATGCAGGGTGTGGAGCTGGAACGCAGCCACAAGCTGTATGAAGCTATACAGCACTATAAGCGAGCTATGCAGCTGGTGCCCGACATTGAGCTCAAGCTTTATGAGAACACTGAGCTTAGGGCACCTTCACCAGAAGGTCAGATAAATTACTTCATATTGAATCTAACTTAAGTTATTAGAAAAATTTTATATGATGACAAATGTCTAAATATGGCCATAAAGTTTTGGCCCATAATAGAAGTGAGATCTAAATTGCTCTCAACAAGTCCTTCACCCAGCAATCAGACATACAATTTAAGATATTGAATATTCTTTTCCATATTATGTTAGGTATGTAGTTAGCAACCAAATTACTAATTTCAAGTTATAAATGGCTACTAGCAAAACCTACCTAGACTAAACTAGTAAATATTTGGGAACATTCACCCATATTTCTCTAAATTAGCAAGCATCATGCGTCATTTTGAATCACTCAAATTACTTTCACATGCAAATCTTTAAATATTTCATTAAAAATTCATATGTAAATCTTAATCTGTGTGCGAAAGTAATTCAAGTGATTCAAAAATACAGCCCCAGGATTGTATTCCATAGAAATCACCCCCTCCTTGTCACCAGGAAATACTAAAACGAATGAAAAATCTATTAAATATATGTCATGCATAATTAGGCAACATGTGCGCGTGGCAACAGCCAACACGTAACTCAAAATGTTTTGCAGAGGTACACAACAGTGCAGGATGTTGCCAGTGATGGTGATGATGAGTAACTTGCCAAGCGTCTTATCTTTCTCAGTTCCACTTGTAGTTGCCGTCAAATATCCTTTCTGATGGCAATAAACAATTTTATTCTTATTATTATTAAATTGATATAGAACAATGTAAATGGAACATCAACTTTTTATAATTTGTTTCTTTAAACTTGTTTAAATAAAATTATTCAAAGAGCCGTTATTTCTGAGTTCACCAAACACAATTTCTTTTCCTTGTAAATAATTTGTGACCGCTACCTTTCACCTTTTTTTTTAATTGCTGCTAAAGAATTGTTAAAATCCCAACGGAAATCAACATTAAACAATGTATGCTGTGGTGTGGCTGTGAACAAACAAGTTTTCCCTAACAAAAGTTTCGCATTTGTCGCTCAACACGACGCGCAACATGTTATGGTGCCTTGTGAATACATGATCTAAATAAATTGGTGGAACCAGGGGAGTCGGAACCGGAAGAGGTGACCCGGTGCGTGGACGAGCACGCGAGCGACGATGAGGACGCGGTGGAGGGCGAGGAGCTGCTGGCGCGGCTGCAGCGCGTCGTGGCGCGTCGCGGCCGCCTGTGCCAGCCCGACCAGCCCGCCAAGGTACCACTACCACCTTCCAGCGCTAACTAGTCTCTTTGTAATATGAACTATTGTATTTGCAATGGTCAATATTCAGGTGTGTTTATTTATCTACGCCCAATTGACACCAAGCATTGTATTTTTATCAAACAATGCGCGAGCCGATATTTTTTTTTTTTTAACAACAGCCAAAAATGCGATTGCGTATGATGTGTATGTATGTATGAAGATATGTGTGTAATTATTTATGTGTGTGGTTATTTATGTATCTATGTTTGTATTTATCTAAATATATATTATCGTAAATGTACCACCAAGTGAGCTCTCTGTACTATCTGAAGGTTGACTGGAAGAGAATGCCACTCTGGCATTAAGTTCGCCTTTTGTACCATGATGTGCATAAAGTTTAAATAAATAAATAAAGTAATTAAAAAGCCAATACATCTACATTGTATTTGGTAACAGCAACGCTAAAACCAAGTGCTTCACTACACTACGATTCTCAAATCATGACATAATCTTGGGAAGAGAACCGTCGAAAACGTCATCTTTAATACAATTTAAAAGATGGCATGACGCATCCTGGGTCACGTGACCTTAACTGGGACAGATTGCCTGACGTAGCATTTTATTATACCTCGCCTCGGTTGGTCCTTCGAGCCGGACGTGTGTGTACTGTGTGTGTTCGTGCAGGGCGTGCACCTGTCGTGGCTGCCGTACGAGGTGGTGGTGCTGATCCTGCGCTGGGTGGTGAGCGCCGAGTTGGACGCGGCGTCGCTGGAGCGCGCGGCCGCCGCCTGCCGCGGGCTGTACGTGGCGGCGCGCGAGAACGACCTCTGGCGGGACATGTGCCTCAAGTGAGCCGACACGACAAGGTCACACGCCCCGCGGAAACTAAAATATCAACGAGGCAAAGTACGCGGGCGGGCGCGCCGCGGATGTCGGCAGACAAATTTTCTGACGTCCCAAATACGTATATTTTCTAAAATATTCGTCTAAACAACATCAATTATATTATGTAGGTACCTATGTAGTTCAAATAAATTTTCGAGAGGGTGGCTCGAAAATAGCACGAAATAGTTCGTGTAACATTGGCCACCATGGCTGGTCTGTCGCCCTTTTGGACGACAGTTACCGATTCTTGCTGTGCTGTATTTTTTTTTTTTTTTTTTATAGCAAATTAAATGTGAAAAATTAATCGCTTTCACCAGCTTCGTTAGTGATTAGTAATAATGACCAGCGATAATCCTTACTACATATAATAAATGCGAAAGTGAGTTTGTTTGTTTGTTACGTTTTCACGAATTAACGGCTCAACCATCATGAAATTTCGCACACACGTAGTCAGGGGTACAGAGAACATAGGGTACTTTTCGTCCCGGAATTTCCGCGGGAACTCTGAAATTAACGCCGGAAAAAACTCATGAGATTTCGCATACACTTTGTCAGTGATACACCGAAGGACATAGGGTACCTATTTTTATCCTGGAATTCCCGCGGGAACTCTGTAATTACCGCGGGTGGAACCTATAGCTAGTATTAATAATCTTCGCACCTGGTGACGGTAACATCGATTCTAGTATACTCACATCCAGCATCTCCGTCGGCAACGGTGTGGTATATGAGGGGAGACGATGCTCCGAGCTAGTGAAATAAACAATCCATTGTTTGTAAGGACGTGGGGCAAGGAGTGCGGCAGCCCGCGCGCCTCGGGCTTCGCCTCGTGGCGGCAGATGTACGTGGAGCGCGCGCGGCTGCTGCTGCACGGCTGCTACATCAGCAAGGCCAGCTACCTGCGCCACGGGGAGAACTCCTTCCAGGACCAGTTCTACAGGCCCTGGTACATCGTCGAGTACTACCGGTATCTCAGGTATTTAAATTTACCTACCATCTATATTATTTAGTTAGCTTCAACTTCAAAGTTAATAAAAAATTTACTTTTTTTAAGTGAATGCTATTGATGAAACACACATATACACACACATAGAGTGTAAATGTTTCGAATTGTATGATTAACCCAAGGCTGAATAAGATATTCGCGGCTTTCTGAAAACAAAAATTAAAAAGTTACTTTGTCTCACTCAGTGAGGAAAATCGCATTTTGCTCACTGATTTCAGGCAGCAAAACCTACATGTTTGAGCTACTGAAGTGAAAAGGACATTTGGAAGCAGATAAGCAATAACATGTTAACCCACAAAACTAAGTTATTGATACAGAACAATTTATTGAGAGTTAGAAAACCTTTTTTAATTATGTGTTTACTTATTACATTGTTTAAATATGGAACAAAATGTTGAACATAAAAAAATGTTGACGCAAAATGGCGCTATAATTTTAAAACACGATTTAATCAAAATTTCTCCAGTGTGGGTAAACACACTATTGCTTATCTATGTCCATTTATTTATTTACTAGCTGTGCTCCGCGGTTTCACCCGTGGTAATTTCGGAGTTCCCGCGGGAATTCCGGGATAAAAAGTGCCCTATGTCCTTCTCTGTACCCCTGACAACGTGCATGCCAAATTTCATCCAAAGCCGTTCAGCTGTTTTTGCGTGATTGAGTACCAAACATCCACACTTTCACATTTATATTAGTAGGATTACGTTCTCCAACAATAACAACATACAGTACTTTTTATCTCGGGATTCCCGCGGGAACTCACGGGTACGGGTCTGGTAATATAATATGATGTTGTCGTCGTGTTGCGTTAGGTTCTTCCCCGAGGGCCTGGTGCTGAGCTGGACGACGGCGGAGGAGCCGGCGGCGTGCGTGCCGCAGCTGCGCGCGCGCTCGCCGCGCCCCGGGCTGGGCATCGTGCCCGGCCACTACCGCCTCATCGGGGACAAGGTCACTGCTCACCACTCACCAGTCACCAGTCACCACCCACCAAACTGTATACACTTACAAGTTACAAACCAAGATGGGTGCTCTATTGACTTTAAGCGCCCCCACATTCGCGGGTTTGGAGCGGCCTTTAGAATTGCGGGCATAGGGTGTGTCCACAGAACAGAAAATAACAGATAGAAGGGACATCAACTTAGTTTAGTATGAAAACAGATAAAAACCAGTGTTGCCGGGTGATTTTCGCACACAACTATTTATCACGCGCTAAAACATTCATTAACGTAGAGAAATGTATTAAACGCTTATGGCTGTTTTTACTTAGTCACTGTTTTCATAATTCACAGTTTTGGGAATGTTATGGTAAATATACTAGGGATGGCAGCAAAAGAAGTTTTGGGCAAGTTAGAGCGTTTGCTCTAACTTCCTTTGCAACGGTGGCGCGCCTGCCCCGCCTGCATGTCATCTGTAGTAAATTTTTTGCTCTGTGAGTGTATCCATCCGCGCTTGGATCTTGGGAAGACTTACGTCCAGTTGGACCATAAATAAGGCGTTTAGGCAAGGTTTTTCCATGTTGTGTATGCAGGTGGTGATAATACTAAAGAAGGCCGGCAGCGAGAAGAAGCCGGCGCTGGCCACCAACACGCGGTTCCGCGCCAGGCGGAAGGACTCGCACGACCACCACGAGCAGACCTTCCAGCTGGTGCGTGCTGACACACACATTGTCTGACATTTTAATATACATCTCATTATCAGAATGCGCTACACTTCATTATTTTCCTTGGGGTGCGTAGAGCCAATACGCATATAAATATAAATAAAAAAAATATAAATAAAAAAATAAATTATAATGCTCCGTGCGGCGTTTGCTTTATTTTTCACTCGTTTAATGTTGTAGTCCTTGAAATTGCATAATCTTTAGAGCTAAAAAATTTTGTGAAAAATTTTTTGTAAGGCGTGGGCAAATCACCCTCATAATGAACTGAAGGTTTTGTGAAGACAGCGTGATCAACCACACGCCAAGGTTCTAGTTCTGCGCGGGTCTGGTTCGACACTAGCATGATTTGGTTTGACACGTGTAAGTTTCGTCACGTGTGTGGTTCGATACGCGTGCGGTTCAACAACACGTGTTTGGTTCGACTAGTATATGGTTCGACACGTATATGGTTCAAACAACACGTGAGTGGTTCGACTAGTATATGGTTCGACACGTATATGGTTCAACAACACGGGTGTGGTTCGACACGTGTAAGTTTCGACACGCGTGTTGTTTTATAACGCGTGTCGTTCGACTAGTATATGGTTTGACACGTATATGGTTCAGCAACATGTGTGTGGTTCGACACGTGTGGGTTCTTGCACGTGTGGGTTCCGACACGCGTGTGGTTCGATAACACGTGTGTGGTTCGTCACGCGTGTGGCTCAACAACACGTGTACGGTTCGTCATGCGTGTGGTTCGTCACGCGTGTGGCTCAAACAACACGTGTATGGTTCGTCATGCGTGTGGTTGGTCAAGCGTGTGGCTCAACAACACGTGTATGGTTCGTCATGCGTGTGGTTCGTCACGCGAGTGGCTCAACAACACGTGTGTGGTTCGTCACGCGTGTGGCTCAACAACACGTGTATGGTTCGTCATGCGTGTGGTTCGTCACGCGGCCGCAGGAGCTGCAGCTGCGCGCGGTGCGCGGGCGGCGCAACTGGCAGCTGGCGTGGCGCGGCTACTCGGTGAGCGCGCGCGCGGCGCCCGCGCCCTTCGAGCTGTCCCCGGCGCGCTTCCCGCCCTTCGCCTTCAGCCGCGTGCGCAGCTACACGGCCGAGGCGGCGGCGCCGCTGCAGCTGCCCCGCCACTGCTAGCGGCGCACGCGCAGCGCACGCCTCCGCTCTATGTTATAGGCACGATGCCGAGGTATGCAAAATTGAAATTCTATTTGGTAGAGCTTATCTAAACTAAAATGACGCGCCCCACTACTCCAATAGCAGTTTTAGATGATCGCCTAATTGTATTTCTCTTGTACCTATGTTCTCATTGATTTCACATATTATACATATACTACTTGTACATATTTCTGTATGTGAAAACTTAAAGGCTGTATTAACTTGAATATAGACCAAATTGTTAACTTAGCTGTAAGTTTTCCAAAATAAATAAAATAAAATAATAGGGTGGGTGCGGCACAGTATTGCGCACTTGTGATGAATATACAGACCAGATTTATATGTGTCGTATCCATATTTTAACGACCGTGCGTGTGCGTATGCCCGATGGAGGGGCGCGTCATTTTAGCTTAGATGATCTCTACCTCAGTTAGATAGTAAAATGGATTTTTTTTTATAGTAGTAGAGATAATACTCACTAGTTGTCCTTCGTCGGAATACGCTAAGTACTAGGCTACGCTAAGTATATTTCGAGACCTAAATTGCCAAATTGGTGATCGTCGCATTTGAAATGCGTGTATTCGGGATTCTCTCGGGAACTCTTCAGTTCCAGGATAATTAGTATCATAATAATATGTTACTCGGGGATATTGTAGCTTCCTATTAATGTAACAAAAGTTATATTATATATACTAATATTATTAAATGCAAAAGTAGATCTGTCTGTCTGCTACGCTTTCACGCCTTAACGACAGAAAAGGATAAAGGTTACTTTTTATCCCGGAATTCCCGCAGGATCTCCGAAATTGCTGCAGGTGAAACCGCGAGGGACAGCTAGTGCCTAATATAGATGGGCAATCAGCCCGGTGCTTGGGATTAAACCCGATAAATGCCTGCCGTTTTCGAATAAAAAGCCGTAAAAAGTTGGCTTTCATCGGGCTTAAACTGAAACACCGGGCCTATCTATAATGCCTGAAGATTGTAACCCATGTTTATTTATTTATTTATTTTTAGGAAGACCAACAGCTTTGTGAAAAAAAAACTCATTATTTTGGTTAAATATCGATTATACCCACAGAGCAAATAAATTAACTAGAGACGACACGTAGGCGGGGCAGCCGCGCTACCGCTGCAAAGGAAGATAGGGCAAATGCTCTAACTTGCCTAAAACTGCTTTTGCTGTCATCCCGAGTATATTTCCACAATATTCCCAAAACTGTGAATTTTGAAAACGGTGACTAAGTAAAAACATAATTTTTACGTAAAGTTACGTTACGTTTTAGTGCGCGATGAATGGTTTCGTCTGCGAAAATCACCCGGCAACACTGGTTTTTATCTGTTTTCATATTAAACTAAGTTGATGTCCTTTCTATCTGTTATTTTCTGTTCTGTGATTATACCTGTCTCACCTTAAATTCTCTGTTCACCTGCAGGTACTCGACGAGCCGAGCCTTCAGTTCGTCATTTGAATTTATTATTATTGTAAATAGCACGCTTGTATCAATAATGTGGGTAGTATGTAATGGTAATTTCAAGATGGCCGCCAGTCCTGGTCACGTGACGCAACTCCACACATGCTGGAATACAATTTGGTGTCGGAGCGCGCGCTCGGGGCAATACTGTCTTCTCGGTTTATTCTGTTCTATTGAAGTGAAACAGAGAGACACGCTTTTGTCTATGAAGTAGTAGTAGGTAAATTCTTGAGTTCATCATCTAATGAACCTAGAAGACAGAGAATATTAAATCCTCCATCAACTAATATAAACGACTCATACATAGATTTTTTATTATGTTTAAATAACCATACAGTGGAAATGCCCACAGTATACTCTATCTATACTGCATTAAATATAAAAACAACTGGTTCAAACTCTTCTTTTGCATCTTGCATAGGTGGATCCTTAATAACGAGCTTTGCGAACGCACAAACAATAACAACCGATAAAATATTGTGTACTTATTGTAAATGAGCATGATGATAAGAGACAAAAATCAAAATTCTATTTAGTCTGCCAGTTAGATTAGAAAAATAATTATAGACACGTATTTATTGCTTTTTAGAATTATTGAAAAAATATCTGATTAGATAATAGTACATACCTAGGTGTGACGTCACACGGCATTTCAACTCAATGTATTGCTGTTATTTTTTTGATTACGTAAAAAAATTATACATACGTGTCCAATATTATTTAGTAGGTATTCTACAAGACGGACTAGAAATTAAAATTTAGTCATCATGCCCATTACATGACTGTGTTATGTGTGTAATTAATAAATAATTATAAACACATACATACATACATGTGTATTGTGTATGCATACTGGAACATTGAAACTTTGAATTGACACTTAAGTGTTATTAATTAGGCTCGGTTCGACATAAGTTAGCAACTTTTAGAAAAATATAAATGAAAACATGAATATTTATTTTATATCTATCTAAAGTAAGGGTCCTAAGTACTTGTTAACTTGTAACTGATGAGGTACAAAATGTGATGTAATGTAAATTGAATTAAAATATTTTGGATTGTTCATTAATTTTTCAAAGTTTATGTACCTATGTATTAGCTAATGATTACAATGCTCTTCTTGGCTCTTGGATACAGCTAATGGCTGTTTGTATATTTGATAAAGTTACAAATAATATTAAGTACACAAGTCGCACACTGTTTGTGAACTGTGCTTTACTTTCTAGTCCTAAGATGAAAGCTTAATAGAACTAATAATATATTTAAAATCGTAGTTTTTTTTTCACTCCATTGATCATGTAATATTAATACCTGAACAGACTAGACATGATCTACCAAGTTGTCATGTCATATCAATAGAACTAGATGGAAGTAGAAATTGCACGCCTCGTCACGGTAGAATCGATTGAACGTTTTCTTGTATTCCACTGGTCATTGGCGTAGCGTGCCTTGGAGGGGCCCGTTAATGCAGGGCCCAAATGAAGGGTAAAGAATTCTCAAAAAAGAAACAAAAATGCTTGCATTAAATTAAAATAAATACTTATTGATTATAATTTATAAGTTATCGCTTCCTGCTAGAAATGGAGCTAGCCGAACAATCAAAATTAAATATTCACTTTTCTTGCCTCTTTTCGGCAACCTACGTAATAGTGGAGACTTCGTTGGTTAATGTAACCTTTTGTCTTCCCGAATACACAAATAAATAAATAAATAAATTGATTTATTAAATCATTTATAGCTGAAGATCAGTTTTTCTAAAATTTACTAATTTTGGCTTACACACGTTAAGGGCCCGGGGGCCCCGTATTATTATTGATACGGCTGATGCGGCGCTAGCTACGCCCCTGCCACTGGTAGAACTTTCGATGGAATACGAGTAGGTATGTCATAGACCACACGCATTGAAATATTATAAGCTACCGTTTCAAACCGTTAAAACATATAGGTAATGGAGTTTAAAAACCTACTAACTTTAAGTATACAGATTCCAATTTAATGTTTTTCTTCTGAGAACGTTTTAGTGTCTAGATGAGCATCTAGATGATGATCAGATGAGCTGATTTTACCTACACCTATCTTGGGTAATTTATTGTGTCAATGGTGAATGATACACGGCAATCATTGTGAAATTCATCATCGAGGAGCCCTAAGATAAAGAAAAATACTTTATCTACAGTTTAAAATTTATTTCAAATAATTTATTTAAATAATAAATAAAACAACAACTAATGACTATAAATTTATTTTTTATTTAAGTTACATATTAATTTTCTGTTTTTTAATAATTTATTTACACATCCGCGTTCGCTGGGAACGCGTGCTGTCCGTGGGGGCGGGCGGGCCGTCCGCCCGCGCAGCGAGCGCCCATGGCTGTACGCGCCGGCCTTGAGCCCGAGGCGGGCGCGCCCTAGATGAGGCGCTCGCTGAGCCAGATTCAGGAGTCCGGCGGGGGGGGCGGCGGCGGCGGCAGCGGCGGGGGCGGCGGCGGCGCGCGCGGCATCGACGGCTCCGTGTTGCGGCGCCGCACCTTGCCGCGCTTCTTGAGCATGGTGGCCTGCGGGCCGGCCGGGGCGGGTAGGGGCGGGGCGCGCGGGGGGCGGGCGCGGCCGCGGGGCGGGGAGGGGGCGCGCGCAGGCGGGTCACGGGGCCGCGCCCGCCGCGCCGGCGCCGGGCGCCGCGCCCGGCCCGGTGCCGGTGCCGGTGCTCGAGCCGCGCTTGGTTTTCTTCAGCATGGTCGCCTGCCGGAGACACACCGCGAGTGAGCGGAGCGCCCGCGTGAGCCCGCAGCGCCCGCCCCGCCCGCGGCCCCCTCGCCCCCGCGGCGGACTCGCCCCCGGACACGGTCGGATCCCTTCATCGATGTCGATATCTAATCGAGGCGCCCGTCGCGCCCCCGTCTGCCTCGTCGTTCTCGCGATGTGTGAACTGTTTTATTCCGATGCGAAAACTGGTTCGACCTCGATAGAAGGGTCCGGGCGTATCCGGGGACGCTTGCACCCGTGTTATCACTGAATCGCTTTTTAATATTTGGTAAGCGTGAACTGGTGAGAAGTGGTGTTACAGTGAGTACACACGGATGCACGCGGGAGCCGGTGGAGTGATGCCGGGGCCACACCCACGCCCAAAAATCCATGTTTTGGGTATGATTAGAAAATTAAATGCACGATCGGTTCGCTTATGTGGGTGTGGAGTGGGCAAAGTGGTGCTGCGTGGAGTTGAGTGCTCGGGCGTCACGTGACACGGGGCGGAGTATTGAGGTACATTTTTCAGCAATTAAAATTTCTCTTTTTTAAAATTTACGTTTTAAAATGGCTTGCTTAACAAAATGTACCTCAAACTAGGCATTCGGTATAAGTTTACTACGTAAAAACTTCCGATCTAAGGTCAATTTTGCCGAACACTGGGCAATATCTTGGCAAGCGAGCACATGCAATAAAATCTATACTATCAAAAAGTATACGTAACTTGTAAAATGCCGAATGTAAGATTCGGCATCAATAAACTTAAAAAATTGTCGATGTATCTACCTAGCTGTTTCACGCTTTGTTTTCAAAAAGTAATGTGGCTATAGGCTAGTGGCATATTACTCAAGTGGATATACCTTAAGTGCGGACTTGAGCACCACGACCTCGCTGGGCGCCGCCACCCACGGCTCGCCGTCCACCTGAACGGGGATCTCGCTCTTGAGGTTGATCTTTATGTGCCCACCCTGGGAACATTGACGTGCGTTTAATTGCGTGTCCATTACTATATTTAACAAATGCTGGGGAGCCGTATAAGGTTTAGGATTTCAAAGGCAGAGATTATGCAGGAATTGTTGGAAAAGAAATGAAAAGTGGCTATCATACAGCGTAACAACAATAAAACGCTGGTCACTCGGTTCCGACCTCAGAACAATGTATTGTTCAATGTAAGGCTAGACCGATTTAACTGGACTTTCACTGGCAGATGGCTGATATTATAAGGAGTAACTTAGGCCACTTTTATTTTAGAAATAAATAGTTCCTGCTGCGGGAATTCCGAAACTCACGCGGGTGATTCTCAGAAACGATTGGACCAATTTTGACGTGACTTTCATTGCTAATTAGCTGATGTTATAAGGAATAAATTAGACTATTTTGGAGTTATATATATTTAGATTAACAATTTTTTTTAAGTGCCAATAAAATACGAGGCCAGGAGTTGGTTAAAAGTCAAGGATTATTACCTGCGCTATCCGAATAGCGCTGCGCAGACCCGACTGGATCTGGCCGAGGTGGACCACGCCGTTGACGCCAACCACCTCCAGCATGCCGTCCCAGTGGTTCGGCTTGCTGAACTGGTCGTCCTTCTCCGGACCCCAAGGGTTAGCCCCGGAACCCCAACTGGCGAATCAAAATCACCATTATGATAAAATTATTTCGACTAAAAATTGTTGCGAGCTCATTTGAACATGAAATTTTCTTTTAAAGCAACAAGTGTCATAGGCAGGTACCTGAGTATATTCAAAATGATGATGCCTTCGAGAGCAGGCAGCTCCACCTGTTTCCCATCGACCTCCAGCTTTACAGCTTTGTGGAGGTCTTTGCACATCTTTCGACCCACCATTTTGCGCAGGCCCATCTTTACGTACACTCCTTTGTTGCGCAGTCTGCAAGATCACAATCAAGACATGGTATGTATAACTTAGGTCACAATCCCTACTTCAAATTCCAAGCAAATAAAATCTTGTTCTCTGGTAAAATTGAAAAGTTGCAATTTATTTGATGCGTCTACCCTATTACCTGCTATTAAATTTGTTAGGGTTCTCCTCGCGGGCGTTGTGGAAGTCGAGACAGAGATCAGCGTCGATGCCGATGCCGAAGTAGTTGTTCATCACCAAGATCTGAGAGTTGTCTTCGCTCTGCGATCCTGTGGTCACAGACGCTGCAACGTGAGCAGAGCGGAGTCACCACTTCACGTTTATGTGATGGTGGAATGATATAGTGATCGTAATGAAGGGAAATGATCAGAGGTAATGTTACGGTGAAAATTCCTTCACTGAAATTACTGGATGTGCTTTGGTGTGGGATCATTTGGTCGAAAATAATTCAAGTGAACAAGTGGTACAACATAGGACGAAGAATTTCCTGTCCATTACGCACCCATATCCCAAGGTCAACAGACAAGCAAATGGGGTCTCACCAGGCAACTGTTTGGAGAGCTCCTTGGGCTCGTCCTGTTTATCCTCCGGGTGGAAGACGACTGTCCATCGATCGAGGCGGATGTCCTCAGCATCGATGACATCCCGGAGCAGCGACAGGGGGTCCTCGCAACCCGTGTAGCCGGAGCCCCAGCGGAGCACCCGCGCCAGGTCGTTACCTGCACCATAGCCATGTACTTGATGGATTTTTGTAGAGGTAAAATTCGGATGATTCTTATTTTATTAACCGACTTCCAAAAAGGAGGAGGTTCCGCATTCGGCTGTATGTATGTTTTTATTTACTACGCTGATTAGTGTTGTTGGTGATTGTCTATATGATCCTCTATTGTTTAGTAGATGTATAAGTTAGCTACAAGGCTTTCATACACAACCTGCGGCCCGTGGGCCACCTGCTGTCCTCCAAACTTTAGCTTTAATCATAAGTGTGCATAGTGTATACGTGTGATCCGAGAAAAAAGTGATTTTTGAATAAGTTTGCTGCTTTTGTTTCACTGTTATGACCAACTGCTAGAGCTAGGTTTTACTCAATGATTTGGTACATCAAGATCAGTGTCGGTCAGTGTGTGTGTTCATTACCAGTGCCGAGCGGCACGATGGCGCAGGGCGGGTTGGAGCACTGCGAGTCCTGCCCGACGTTGTCGAGGCACTGCAGCACCCACCCGATGGTGCCGTCGCCGCCGCACACCAGGATCTTGTAGTTGGGAATGTGACGAAACACGTACAACCTACATGAAAGAATGAATATATAAACAGGAGCTTAAGGTGAAAGTCTTCACCAACGTATCTCAAATTTTACTTCAAGTGGTAAATTATACTTTGTATTGAGACTTTCTCATTGACAGAATATTTAAGGAAAGTTTGCTTTGATGATTATTTTTGACCTGATCTTTAACCTTATAAAACATTATGAGAACACAGCAATAAAATAGTTTACCTTATTGATGTATAAATTTTGTTTTATAATATAAAAACACGAATAAAAATGCCATGTCTGCTGGCAATCTTAGACGATTGCCATCATATTATTATCAATTAACTTACCCGGGCAGCGGTCCTCCGTTTTCGAGGTCGAAAACTTGATAGGGGTTGAGTAGTTTCCTGAAGGAGGAAATGAGCTCCAGCCCCTGGCAGCCGCCCGACTTGACGTTAACGAACACCAGCAGGGGCTTCACGCCCGCTGGCACCATCGACGGCTCTATGCTGGGTAGCAGCATCACTGCGCAACGTGAACAGAATATATCAGAATTATGTTTGAGAAAACTTTTCTCGTAAAAGTATTTTTTCTTTCTTTCCAATAACCTAAGTGAAAATGTAGAGCAAAGTGGATATTCTTTATACGTATTTTAAATGAACATAATGGTGAAAAGTAATTCTGCTCGGGAAAGTCTTATATTGACTTAAATCTCACTCTAACTACAGATTGCGGATATTTAAGTATAGTGCTCACCCAATAAATGCTTATCTTCATATTTGGCCTCTCTGAGCGCGTACAGCGCACGCACCGCCTTGCTGGCGTCCTCATACGTGATCACCATCGAACCGTACTCGTAGTAGATCGGCCCGATTGATGTGAACTTGTTATCTGCACAATTGTATAAAGAAACTTCAGAATCGGGAGTAAGATATAAAAATCTACCCACTAGGCACTACCAGACTAGCATTAGCCATTGCTAGTCGGAGATGGGGTAGGCAATGCCTAGAAAATTTCTTTGCCCAATCTAGAAAAACGAAGAGAATTGAATTTTAATTTAAGGTTGTAAAGGGGGGCAGGGGCATTAAATAATGAAAAAGGCCGTATTATGGTCAACAAGAGAGTGAATTGAGTGCATTATTATTGATTACAAACTATAAGTGTAGTAATTATGATCTCTCATTACACGACACTAGATAATTAGTTCAGCTGGCCGGTTGCCCCTCCTAGATAAAATCCCTAGCTAAGAAGCTACAATGGAAATAGGCTAGTTATCATGGAATTAGTTCATGAGCGGTTTAATTATTATTGAGCATAAAAGAATAACTCCTCACCAGAGCCGAGGAACTCTACGAGTATGTTCTCGTAGTTCCTCTCGGAGAGCCCGGGGGGCAGCGAGGCGACGAACAGCGCCAGCGTGGGCCCGTGCGGGTCGCGCCGCGGCTGCAGGTAGAAGCGCGCGAGCTCCATGCGCCGCACCGACTCGCGCGCCAGCCGCACCACGATGCGCCACGGGCGCTCCCCCTCCTCGAGCACTCGCTCTGACACTGTTCGCGCGTGTCATAGATATCTCGATTAGGTCCAGAACTCCAGCTACGTGGGTTGGAGTCTAACTTTGTCCCCGCCCCGAATGGTTCCAGTTGTGATAAATGGGAAATTTCACACCATGATTATTCTATCCAATGGGGGCATGTTGCCTAATTTTTATTTTTTAGTCCGTCTTGTAGATGATTAAAAGATATTGAACACGTATTTTTTCTTTTATTACGTAATCAAAAAATAACGGCGATATATTGAGTTGAAATTTCGTATGACTTCACTATTCTGATAGTTTGTATGGCGGTTTTAGCGGTTAGTGACGTCACCCTAAACTTTTATGCGCTTTATCACTGTTTATTTTAATTTATTTGAAAAAGCAAAAAATACGTGTCTATTGATTTTTTAATTTTCTAATTAGAATTTAATTGGACTAATTAGAATTTTGATTTTCCAAAAGTAGTCCACATGGCACCAGTAACGGGGACAACTCGGAATGACAGCTTTCAAAGACCGTTTTATGGCTCTCATTGTATTCTGGATGGATTCATGTCCAGGCGAGTCTACAAGTCTTTGGAAATTAATAATAGGGTTTAAAGGAATTTTGCAATCTAAGGCCACAATACTTACCACCGCGGTCGAGCAATATTTCCGAGCACCGATAGTCGTGCACCGCGAGCGTGGGGTCCAGGCCGAACCGCTCCAGCGCGGCGGCCATCAGGTCTGCCACGGTATCTTTACCGTTGCAAGAAACCGTGACGAAGGTGTCGCCAGCGCCGGCGATGCGGCCGGGGTACACTCGCACCTCGCCGCCACCTTCCTCTGTTTCCCTGTGACGATCGATCTTTATAACAGTGAGCTCCTGCTATATTAGGATGGTATTTTGTCAATATTTGTAAAGACAAGATTTTGTGTTTCTAATCGCATCTAAACATCAGAGGATATGGGAGATATGGATGAGATGTCAAAAGCAATTTTGTTACGCGGGAAGAAGAATCCAGTTCATAAATTAATTATTAACGTGCTATACCATATTTTAGGTGAATTTTGACCAAATATACAACGTGTTATGAATCATAGATGTAGGAGATAAGTTCAGGAGATACGTAAAATATATTTATTTTGGTAAGTCATAAAGACTAAATAAGAATAATACACACATCAAAAGTGTCTAGGGATCAACATATATTTTTGCAATAACTTTTCTCCTGATTGATATTAATTAAAATTTTCTTTAAGGATTCATCAAATAAAGTGTTTTCGTTTGTCACAGTAACGATAAACCAAGTCACCTTTGCATTAATAAAGAAATTTGCCATTTTCCTAATAAAGGGATTTTTGACATTTGAACCACTAACATTAAAGTTCGAAAAAAAGACTGAAATAACAGTTTTCTTTAAAATTTTATTGGGTAACTTAAACAATTAATAATCCGTGTTTCTACCGCGAACACTAACAACACAAGAACATCGGTTTGGCATACTCAAAATGAGTTCATCCAAATCACGCTGTGGAATGGCCGCCCATGTTCGTTGCAACAACAAAAAAAGGTCTTCTTGCGACTGGATACCCTCCATATTCGGCAGAGCTCTTCTCTGTAGCATATCCAATGCATGCTCAATCGGGTTCAAGTCTGGCGACTGAGCAGGCCAGGGCAGGACATTGATGTTAGCTGCGGCGAGAGTCTGTCTTACAACTCTTGCGGTGTGCGGTCGTGCATTATCATGCATTAACTGAAATAAGGGACCGATTTGCACTTGTAGAGGAACGATGACGTCTGATACAATCGTCTTAGCATAAATTTGAGCGTTGAGGTTGCCTCTGATCCAAATCAACTCAGTTCTTCCGCCGATCCAAATACCCGCCCATACCATGATGGTTCCACCACTATAAGGATGGACTTCCTGGCAGGATTTTAATCGCTGTTGGCGTCCAGGGGTTCTCCAGTGTCGTATACGTCTTGTATCCGGTCTCATACCAAAACGAGACTCATCAGAAAAGCACACGAAACACATCTCAATCTCAAGAAATCCGCATAAAAATGCTTGATCCCTAGACACTTTTGATGTGTGTAGTTTATTTGGCACCAATATACAGCTAATACATGGTAAGCTTAAGCTAAATATGAAGTAATCAAGCTACCAAAGTGGCTACCACTCAGGAACTAGCGTCTTAACGCCATCTTCAGTGTCAACTTTAACAAGAGGGTAGAGATGCCATCTCCAACTCACTTGAAGCGTAAAAACAATGCGGGCCGTTTGTTCGGCAGCCGGGTGACGTGGGCGAGCGGCGTGGGGTCCTTGACCGGGGGCTCGTCGCCGGCGAGCGCGTCCGTCAGCTCGAACTGGTCGGGCTCGCGGGCCACGTGGAAGGCGCGCAGCGCCGCCGCGACCAGCTCCCGCTCGTTCCAGTTGCGGCCCACCACCACCGGCCGGTACAGCCGGCGCGACCACGCCGCCTCGCCATCGTACACCTTTATCACCTCTGGAAGACGTTACGGAACCACTGAGGCTGTGCTGTCAACTATTGTAATCACGCAAAATTGACTTGAGAGCTGGAATATGAATATCAAACATTGTGGTATATTATACATATGTATGTATATAAATAGGTGCAATCTAAGGTAAATTCCGGTCAAAGGACGTAGGTTAATCTCGTCTCAGGTAAATATGTTCCAGTTTTCAAAAACGAGAAAATATTGGCCGGTTTATAAATGGTGCGGAAACTTGAATACATTTAGATGTTAAGTCGGAAATCAAAGCCGTAGAGAGCCGTCATTAGCACCACAAGACTTGGCATAAAAGAATATTCAGCACCAATAAATATGCATACCTATCTATTTCTCTTGACATCTTTCTAATCTTTGACTTAGGAATGATTTTAATCTCACTACTTTTATAAACCGTAACTTTTCGGACTGCAGTTTATAGGTCACATTTTCACACTCATATTTTTTATGGAATCGTTATGCACCTATCGTATTATATACCTACTTGAAGGTATAATTAGTTACGAATATTTCACATGTCAACGTGTCAATGACATTACCAAAGCGGCTACTATTATGGACAGTTTTCGTGTTGACCCTACATCGGGTGCCGGCCGACGACCAATTCAAAACGAGCGACAATAAATGATCATTGAAGCGTGTGGTACCTTCATCCCTGTCGTCGGGGGTGCGGTCCCTGTGCTGCTTGTGGTCCGGCCGGTGGTCCTGCTCGGGCCCGCCCAGCGAGCCCGCCACGGAGCCGGCGCGGCCCTCGCAGCCGGAGCTGAACTCCTCGCTCACGCTCCGAGCTGTAACACCAGTATCGCTCACATGCGCCCCACCGGCACGCTCGCCGTGTTCAACATAGGACCAACTTTGTTGCACCATTTCTAGCAAATTTGACGGCAACTATACATAAGTTGCCGAAACTACTGCTGCAATTTTTAACACAATATAAATATGCCAAAGATTGTAAATGCCCCAGGAAATTGATCCTGCAGGCTTTGCAATGTCACCAAATAATGTATGAGCGCTTTTACGCATCTCAATAGCTTGGGTCGCGTTTAGTAAAGATTGAAAAAATTTAATTCATTTCCTAAAATCTACAATCTGCGATAGAAAAGACGCCATTTTTTATGCGATGCTATTAATCTCTGACCCCACGCAACGATCTCAAATATAAAAGTTTCGGCTCGGTGTCTTCTTTCCGACTAACCTGGTATAGAAATAGTGTTTACACCTATACATATAAAAATAAACATCTATAAATTTTATTAGGCAGTATCTCAAGACATCTTTCATTCAATTGTTTTTTCGTAGAAAGTGTGTAGCTCGTAGGCTGCCCCTCTACATCACTCTACACTAGCTACGCAGCTACCGCGTAGCCGCTACGTTGGAGTTGCACAAGAGGTACTGCCTAAAGTTTAATTTGACAAAGTATTTTGTTTATATTTCATTTATATTATGTATTATTTTATTTATGTATATTTAGTAACGAATTAGTTAGGTACAAATTAAGCTAAGTTTAGGTGTATTATAATTATTATGTTACTTCGTTTCGCGATTATGATACGCGTCAACGGTTTTTATGTTATTTCAAAACAAAGCTGCACAGACTATGATTTATATTGTTTTTACGGTAAAAATACTTAACTCTCTCATATGACACCATACAACTTTATTTCGCATTTTTGTCTCTTATAACTAACACCAATTTTAATTATGAAGCTAGCATTAGATACTTATTACGCGTACAACTTATATATTATACAGGGAATGATACAAAAATATATTTTTATTTCATAGTAAATAATAATATCATAATTTATGAATATAAATACAAAAGTTTGTTGTTAATTTTGTCTGTGTTTGTTACCTTTATGCCGTTGGAATACTGCATCATGAGTATTCTTTGGCGGGCGGGTCCGAGCGAGGCCGGGGCGCGAGCGAGGTCTCACAACGACGCGGAGAGAGAAGACTCAACGAATGATATTTAGGAAATAAACTCCAGGAAAATAGAAATAGTGCTCATCGATATCGGCAATCGTGTAGAGTGTCGTTAGTTTGTTAACCACAGTTTAGAACAGTTTAGGTTTAGCGCATGCACGAGAAGGTAATCTTAACTCGTTGGAGGGAACTTTTAAAGAAATGTAAATATAATAAATGAAGTAGTTACTTTATATGATCTATTATAGAGGGCACGGTGAAGAGGCGGCGTTGTATGATGTGATAACTATCGTTATACTTGTGAAGCACACAGCTAAGCGTTCTACATCGTCGCGACGATCTTTGCTGATCTAGTGGACGTGCTGCGTCAAGATGTTCGCACTTATAACTCGGCAGAGACAGATACGAGTAGAGACAATAGTCCAGCAGATCGGCTAAAGTCGTCGCAGCGGACGCCATTCATGCTACAGTTCCGTCCCGGCGCGGCGGGCGGATGTGCGGCTGAACGCGGCGGCAGTGGGCGGCGGGCGGGGTGAGGGGCGCGGTTACCTCTGGAGTAGGGAGGCGAGGCGCCGCCGTGCGGGCTGCAGGCGGCGGGCAGCAGCCGCCGCGCCAGCGTCACCAGCCGCGCCGGGCCCCAGCCGCCGCGGCGCTCCCGCGCTGCCCAAAGACACCGCTCTCACTCCGCCACCGCACGCTTTTACCCACAATCCCTCACGCACATGTGCCGCGCGATTCGCTACTAACTACTAGTAGGTACCATCTCTGATTTCCGATGACCTCTACCGATTCACAGATGGTATTCGCTTATACATAAGGATCGTGGAAGCAGCTTAAATGATGACATGATCGTCCGCTTCGCATTCTACGGCGAGTCGTGGCTACTGGTATGTATGCATAAAGTATATAGACATGAAGAGTAAGATGATAAAAGATCGAGAGCAGGGAGTACCATACAAGCAACGCCTAGTCGACAAGCTCCGGTCGCGAATTGCGAGGCACATGTAGGGCCAAAAGCGGTGCGGCGCGGGCGTCGTTTCGTCCTATTTCTGTGAAGCAGACACTTACGGCATCCGAAGTCCCTTTGCGAGGGCGGAGGCCGGACGTGGACGCCGATGATGGCCTCCATGGGCACCTCCGTTCGGGGGATCGACACCGCCGACGGAGGCAGGAAGATCGGCTGCAGCATGCCGAAATTGCATTCTTCTTGGATCAGGGCGCGGCATCCAGCGTGACACTGCTCAAGGACAAATAATTGATTTAACACTCCACGTGCCGTTTGCTGGAGAGTTACTTAAATATTATAACCAATTTTATCAGTTTATTAGACAGCCTAGTCAGTGACTTCTATAGGTTCATACTTCATAACAAACGTTCGAATCAATCAAATTACGAATACCATATAATAAGCTGCAAGCTGCATTCAGTTTGCATGGGCATACCGAGGGAGTAGGGGTGAGCAGCCCTATCTACTTTTGTCGATAAAAGTTAAGAAAAACAACTTTTTGCCATTTGCAATACACAGGTATAAATTACTGACTTTATCTAAAATTATTGACTTTAGCTAAACACATTCGAATAAAAAATACCCAAATCGCTATAGGTGTGCCTATAATTTTTGAAGAGTTCCCTCGATTTCTCCAAGATCCCATCATCAGATCCCGACTTGGTGGCAATGGGACCTAATTGGGAGTATACTCTTTAAAAAATGAAATGGAAAAAAAAATTTTCCAAATCGGTCCAACCGTCTTCGAGTAATCGGTGAACATACATAAAAAAAAAAAAAAAAAAAAACATACATACAATCGAACATAGAACCTCCTCCTTTTTGGAAGTCGGTTAAAAACGAGATTCTGATACGTTTGCATAATATTTCCAAGCGATGTTTCCCTTCACCGTTAAGCTTGTTTCCATAAATTTTGTTCGTACGTAGGTACGTTAGATGAGACCTGAGGAACGAAACCGTTATGTCACGTAGGCACGAAAAACTGAACTTTTGATTGAACGAATTTATGTGACCACGTGACATGACGATTTGTTCCTTAATTTCTATGCATTAAAGATTATAGATTGTCAACTTGACTATTGGGGGCGAGAACAAATTCATAGAATCCAGCCTGCGTTGAATCATTTCCCGCTGTGTGAGAGGCGAGAGTTCTTCCGCCGGGCAACTACGTCTATGTCTCTGGGAGCTGAAAGGTGCGAATAGTAAAGTGCAGTGAGTGTCTGACCGTGCTGCCGCACCACTCGCAGCGGTAGCCGGTGAGGCACTCGGCCGACCAGCAGGCGCGGCGGCACGCGGCACACTTGGAGCTGGCGGGCAGGTTACCCTCGCGCCAGTGGTGCACGTGCCGCGGCTCGCTGCCCACGCTATACGTGGCGTTCTCGCGGCAGTCCGCCGCGGCGAAGTCCACGCATTCACCGTGCACGTAGTACTCGCATACTGTGCAGTGGATAAGTACATTACATTTATTAGGTACATCAAAAAATTTAAAAATACACGTCAATGATGCTCGATAAATGACAGTAAATATCGGTTATAGGTACCACAGCTCGCAGGCATTAGCGGCATCCACCGTATGAGCCCGCGTGTGACATTGAGAGCGTTTTTGTTCGTGGTCAGTTTTCAGTTTTCTAATTCCCTTTAGGTTTGTTTTACTGACATTTATTAACCCCATCATGATCATGTAAGTGGACAAGCATCAGTTGCTAGACTAAGGCCTCTTTCTAGGAGCCTCACGACAATCGGTTCGGTTCCTATCGATTTCAAACGACTAGGTTAGCTTTGCTGAAGAATAGTCATGAAAAGTTTGACAGTAAAAGATTAAGTTGCAGACGGTCGAACCCTGCCATCTTACTTATCAGGTATTCAGTTAGATGAAATTCAAAATGTGAAAGAGACGTCATGTGAGTCATGAAAAATACTAACAGTTGCCAGTGGTATTACCCAGGTTCAACTTATCAGCCAAAAGACGTCCACTGCTGGAAATAGGCCTTCCCCAAGGATCGCCACAACGGCCGGTCCCTCGCTTCCTGCATCCAATGGTGTCCCGCAATCTTCACCAAGTCATCGGTTCATTTATAGCGGGCCTACCCTCACCGCTTCTACCGGTTTATGGTCACGTGGCGATTACTAGCATATGGTGACGTAGATGCATAATACATAGTAGATACGTTACAACTTACTCATACAATGTAGGGCTGGCAATTCATCGAGCCTCTTGCGACACACCGTGCAGAACTTCCGCTTGTGGTGTGTGGGCTCCGACCAGCAGTGAGCCACTGGATTCTACGCACATAACACAATATGTGGGATAAACTTTTTATCTATACTAATATTATAAAGAGGTAAAGTTTGTGAGTTTGTGACGTTGTAGAGGGTAATCACTGGATCTACTGTACCGATTTTGAAAGTTCTTTCACTTATAGGAAGCTACGGTAGTCCTGAGTGACATAGGGCACTTTTTAAATTCCCACGGGGACTCCGAAATTACCGCGGGTGAAACCTAGGGGAACAGTTAGCCTTAAATAAAAAAGGACATGTTCACTACGTTAGTTATAATTTTATAAACATGCTATTCCCCGCAGTACAACCGATTTTTAAATTCTTTATTTTTTTAGGATATTACAGTGTTCCTAAGTGACAAAGGGTTGTCCTTTTTATCCAGGAAATCCCATGACAACTCAGAAATCTACGCGGGTGAAACAGTATAATCGACGAGTAGATTATAATCCTGCGATTATACCTTGATGAGGCTCGGCGCCACCCCGCAGCATGGCGTCACCACCTGCCCCACGCACCGCTCGTGCGCAATGAAGTTGCACACTGGAACAATGTCACACCAATAAGGTTAGATCAATGATATATAAGTATTAAAGGAGGGGTGAGGTACATCATTATTATAGTACCTACCTACTACCTACTTATACAACACCAAGAACAGGAGGTAGGTACCTAGGTACATACTAAGGCAACATAAAATGAACTTTTTCTTCATCATTTAATAATTTATTCTTTATTGCACAAATAAAAGTACAAATGGCGAACTTAATGCCTTGCGGCATTTTCTACCATTCGACGCTTTGACTGGGTACCTACAAAAAAAGTTAAAGGCGTTTCAGTCTTGCTAGAAAATATCTCAAATACGTAAAAGTAATCGAAGTATGGAAAATTCAATGAAAATCATTAAAAGTCTCAATTCAATAAGTAATAAGCAAAATCTTGGGATAAACAAATCCATAAAATATAGCGTGGGCGGAGCGAAGTTGAGGAATCGTTGTGTTTGGTCAAAACTATGGGCTGTGTGTTTACTTGCATTTTGTTTATTTATGAAATTCTAAGAATGTACGCAGTGTGCAAAACAACATGAAAACAACATTTAAATATGTAAAAGTACTTATATATTTTTTTTCTGAATACTTATGCTCAATTGCAATTCGATATTAGGAATACCAAATTTTTTTTTATGTATTTTATGTATGTATTTTATGTATTTTTTTTTAGTTCTATGTTAATTTTATTATTTTTTAAGTTTCTAATATTTAGAAAACATTCAACTTTAATTGTTACCAACCAGTTTCCTTTTGCCTGGTCTGATCTTTTGCCTGTAAGATTATTTTTTTTTGACCACATTAAAATTTGATGGCAACAAACAATTTTATTATTATTATAATATCTTGCTTCGGCTGTTGGTATCTACCTACTGGGTACCCATTTATGTATTAAGAAATAGTTTAATTAGGTGTTTGAATGTTTTTAGTTTATGCGTTTATATTTTTAGACAGGTACATAACATTATAACATTCCATTCCTTTATGGACAGGATAAATGTGCCTTATGCTACTGCTCCACCTGCGTGTTAACGCGTAAATTAGTGTGCTAATTTAGGCATTAGATACGTAGATGTGGCCAACATTTTAACGGGTTAACTTACTAACATTACCATCAACGTTAACGTTAACGCAGGTGGAGCAGTAGCATTAGATTAAGTATATAATAATAGTAATTGGCTACTTGACAAAAAAATTTTTTTTAGTCCGTCGTGTAGATTAGTAAAAAATATTGGACACGTATTTTTTCTTTTTTTACGTACTCAAAAAATAACAGAGATACATTGAGTTGAAATTTGGCGTGACGTCACAATTCAGTGTGGTTTGTATGGCGCTTATAATGAATATTGACGTCACGAGCCCCCCACCCTAAACTTTAATGCGCTTTATCTATGTTCATTTTCATTAAATTGAAAAAGCAAAAAATACGTGTCTATTATTTTTTTATTTTCTAACTGACGGACTAATTAGAATTTTGATTTTCATACCTTGGAGAATACCCATTTAGCTTTGTGTGTAAATAAAAGTTTTGTCATGTAAAAATTTAGGTGTTATGATTATAATTAAGATTAGATCGAAATTAAGCTTAGTTATCTACAAATGTGTTATCTTTGCCATGGACAGACTATATTATATGTTGTAGGTTTAAGATAGGATAGCGAATCATTCCGCTCAGCGCGGCACCGCTTGCAGTGCGCTTTCTCTTCGCCGCGCTCCCGAGAACGATCTCGGAGCGATCGATACAGGGCGCGCATGCCCGCATCCCATGCTCCCGACGACTAGGAATCAGCTATTCAGTTCGCACTCAGTGTTGCCAATTTAATTTTACGGTTGACTACCAAATAGAAATAGGCCAAATAGAAATTAGTTTTTAAAATCAACAAAAACATTTATTTTGTTTATTTTTTAATTAATATGATTATGTATATTTAAGAGCGAATACTCTCGTTATTTATAAAACGTTATTTATTCCACACGAATGCTATGTGGACTGGTTTAGTTGTAGCGCATCCTGTTAGTCAATTCCATGACGTTTTTGATGGTTGACTAATGGCTCGGCCAATATTCAACTTGAATCGTTTGTCGATCCATCTTTCGCGGCACCGCATCAAAAATGAATCCAAAGGCGATGTCAACACCGAGGCGGCCAATTGACATCGCCATGACAGCTGATTACGAGATTGGCGAATAGTGAGCAAAAGATCGATTCTTTGGCGGTATGAAATGTCATGCCGTTTTCAAGACATCTCGTTGAAACGTAAACATGATAGAGGCTTTCTGGTAGGTACCCACATAATTTATGTACATTACTAAAAACGAATATTAGGTACATATTTGGCGTTAATTTTTACAACAACTGCCAACTACAAGTAGTTTTAAGTATGCATAAAAACAGGTGGGTTATAAACCTATGAGGGGTTAAATATGTGACAGCAATATATCTTACTGATATAGTTCCTAAATAGACTGGAATATCTAACATATAATATCTAATATTAATTAGTTAAGTACCTAGTTCCGATCGTCATTATTATATTTTTATGTTATCTGCTCTGCTTAAACGGTTCTAGAGATAGATGAGTTGACTTATAAGAAAACTTGTGACATCACATCTCGTGCCATCTTCGCTTCATTTTGGTGCCTCTTTATAAGAGCCGCTTGACAAAAATACGGTCCCGCGTAAGTATAGGTATGTATTTTTAAACACACCAGTCAATAAAGCCGAGGTTTCCACAGCAGAAGGCCGGATGGGGATCAAGGGAACTTATTAGTGTTGTAATATTGGTGGGTTTGTACGTCATGGAGTAAGGTAGGTAGGTATATTGAAATAGCCTCGGGGCCGGTGAGCCCGCGCGGCACCACCGGCACCGCTGCGCCGCGCGCCGACCGCAGCCGCGACCGCCTACCTCCCGGACGTGTTACTGTTACCACCATGCATAGTCTTATTATCTAACTATCTATCTATCTATCTATACTATGATAAAAGAGTAGAATCCGCGATTATCTGTACATTGAATATTTTTACCTAAAATTGAGAGGGGTGCTAAAAGAAGAGTAACCAAGCCCAAAAAAAAAGTTTTTAAAATTATTTTCTGTCTGTCTGTCTGTTCGCGATAATCTCCGCATCTACTGAACTGATTGTCATGCGGTTTTCACAGGTAGATTAAGCTTAGCCTAGAGCTACATATAGGCTTTGTTTCATTGAAATCGAATGTCGGGAAAAAAGTTGTTGTATAAAAACCTTTCATGCGGGTGAAACCGCGGGGCACAGCTAGTACTATAATAAAAGAGTAGAATCCGCGATTCTGTACATTGAATATTTTTGACAAATTTTGACAGGGAGTGAAAAGAAGAGTAACTAACCACAAAAAAGAGTTTTTAAAATTCTTTTCTGCAGTATGTCTGTCTGTTCGCGATAATCTCCGAACCTACTGAATGGATTTTCATGCGGTTTTCACACGTAGATTAAGCTAAACCTGGAGCTACATATAGGCTTTGTTTCATTTAAATCGGATGTTGGGAAAAAAGTTGTCATACAAAAACGTTTCATGCGGGTGAAACCGCGGGGTACAGTTAGTAATATATAACCTCACATCTTATTTCACCCATTGTAATTTCGAATTTACGTTGATTATGTTGTTAAGGTCAAAATTTCAATGTTCCTATAAAGATTTCATAACAAGACATTTAAATGGTGGTAGCATCAGAGACTTCTTATGTAAAAAGACAACTAAATACCTATCTAGTTAATAGAAACTAGAAAAAGTCCATTAGTGTCACTGATGACCAGTATATATAGCATTCTGTTATACCTATTATTATATTATGTGACTAAATAATATTTCAAAAAGCGTATTGTAGTTTTTTTAAACATGATTTTAGTATTAAGTAAGCATAATTTTACAAAAAAATCATAGCTACGGATAGCGAAGGCAAAATATACTGTAGAGTAGGTAGAGTAGATACTTTGTTATTATAGGAATGCTATTAGTTTTTCATAACCCACAAAGGTAAGCAAAGACAAGCGTATTATGGGGATCATTGGAATTAAATACCGCATTATAGAATTAATGTAGGTAGAGATACCTACCTACTACCTATTCCGATAAAATACATTTACAGATTTTCTAAATCCATAATTATAAATTAAGTAAGCAACACTCAACTCGCGATTTTCTTTCATAAAAAAATCCTATTGAATGATCAAAAACCTCAATAAAAAAACCACAAGTGCCAAAATAAACACCGAGAATAGATACATAAATTATAGCAAACGCATCACTTATAGGTATTCATAGGGATCAAAATATATTTGAGGGCAATAGCCTTTGTACTTCCACGCGTTGGACTCGGATTTATATTGATTTATATTTAGACAACTTCCATATCATGGACAGTGACTCTATAGCCATTTTTACTGGACTCTACAACGTGTTAATGAATTAACTGAAAAATAGAAAGTAGTTTGCTCAGAATCAACTAGTGAATCGATCGCACTATGTTTTAATATAGGTTATATTTTTTCATTTTTACTAGACCATGTCTAAATTATTTATGATACAATATTTGGCGCGTACGCCGGCAGCAGCAAAAAAATCGAACCGGTAGGCGCGGGCGTAGCGCTTGGAATTTCGTAGATAGGTCACCTTCAAACTAATGTTGAATAACTTTTAATGTATAAATTTTTTCGACATAAAATATATTTTAACCATATTATTGTTTTTTTTTTTAAATGGGGTGTATCAGGTTTTCAATTAATTTATTAACACGTTGTATAGATTAAAAGTAACTATATAATAAAAATAGAAGGAAAGATCAAAACACGATCAAAGTAATCTACAAAGTTCCGGAAATGCCAATTCACTCCTAAATAACATCTTTCTCCTCCTATCTAATAGGTTTATATATTTTTGGCAGATTTAACTATCAGTAGTTAGATACCTACATAACTATTGAATAGTTTAAGTGTTTCGCTAAAAGCTTTATAGCCTTAAATAATAAATACCTATAACTGTCAACTTTTTCTTATAACTACTCACGGGGGAAGAGTGTTATTGAGGTATAACTAAAACTGGCTGCCCCCCGCGGCTTCATCTGAAGTAATTTCGAAGTTCCCGCGGTAATATCGGGTAAACGTACCTACGTCCTTCTCTGTACCTCTAACAACGTGTACATGTAAATTTAATGGTGATCGGTTCAGCCGTTCACGCGTGATGCCGTGACCAAGAGAAATAGGGACTACGACACACCTTGCCAAGTTGCTTTCATTTTTATACGGCTGCATTATCTTGTTACCAATAGCATGTTACGTTACTGATGTGTACGTAGCCTCATTTTGCTTTTTAAGAGCTAATTAGCGCGCGCCAAACTCGCGTAGATACAGCCGACTACACTGTGCCGGGGCTCTACAACCATGCTTGTCCAGTCTTATGCCCGCTCCACATTCACGCGAGAATCTCAAACGGCGGAGAACATCGGCTCCACATTCACGTTCTCGTGGTTGTGGAGTGGGCTTTATTGTAAGACTACAACTTACATCGGAATTTTGTCCACAAGTGATGTCCTAAAGTTAAACTGTTTATAGAGTCGAAATTACAATGGACAAAATTTCGATCTTACCTATTATTAAGTATAAAACTTTAAGCGATTCTCCAAATCGTACAATTTCGTACAGCAAAAAATTACAATGAATTTATTTTTGGGGAATTTATAATATTATCTGTGCTATCAGGTTACAAACGATAGGTATATCTAATATTTAAAAAACAATGTGCATAATTTACTACCTTTTTTTCTATACATCTGCGCCAACGTATATATTACGTATATTTTATATAATATTAATAATATGTATAAATAATAAAGTACCTAACAATAGTCAGTCATTCTGGTGTCAATTTAGTTGATCTCACATTAGCTTGGTATACTGTACAATATGACGTGTGCTAAAAATAGTTTGGCTATTTTCAGTACATCGCGAGACGGCAAAAGTAATCTATGAGGAAACACCATATTTGTAGCACAGTTTGTAGTTACGTACCTACCTACCTATAGCCAGCTAAAAGATATACTTACATACATATTATGTGTACTAGCTCGAAGCAGCAGACATCTGTCTGTATATTAATGAGTCATCGCAACTTTAGAATGAAGATTTTAATTGAAGCGTTTAAGTATGTAGTCATGTGTTTATTTATTAACTAGCTGTGTCCCGCGGTTTCACCCGCGGATAATAAATAAAATTTCGGAATTCAATAAACAAATAAAATTGGGAATACCCACAGGAATTCTGATAAAAGTAGCCTAAATTACTCTTTATAATCAGCTATCTGTTAGTAAAAGTCCCATCAAAATCACTCTAACCGTTTCGGAGATTAGCCACAACTCACAAGTCACAAAAAACATACAAAAATTTTATGAATTTTTTTTTTGTTACTCATAAGTACGGATGAATTTAATTAAAAGTCGTTATTTTGAACTTTCAATCAAACACTTCAATTTTACTTTTATGTAGATATAGGTTGATAGAATGGACGAAAAACACTTTTCGTACATTCTAACTACCTTCTAATATAGTTCTAATATAGTTTAATTTGTTTCCGTACATATATCTACCGAATATACTTTTTAGTTTTATGATGTGGCGTAGATGCCTACCTACTAAGGTCAAACCACAGATATATAATACTTACTATACTACGTCAAACTAAGCGCCACCCGCTTATAAAAATGATATCTTCTTACATGATACCTATTAAATATTTTTTCCTGGTAATTCTGCAGTATTGAAAATTTAATTAAAATCTAATCATATAAGTGAAAATTAAGTGGCCTTTATATGTATATGAATAGTTTGTTTACACTTTTTGATTATCTTAGAAGAAATTATGGTTTGTAGAGACCGAGTCGCCACTCGATGTCGTTTGCCATAATATACGCCAGGTTAACTCATGTAAGGACTTTTCTGAAACAGATGTGTTTATATGCTAGTACCAATCAATAAAGCGCTTGCTATAGCTTGAAGCATCATACGATAATTGTGTATAATGTCCTATTACCTAATGTTAAATACGTTAATGTTGAAATGAAGAAAATAAAATAAAAATTGCAACTAGCAACTATTGTAAAACCTAATTTGACAAAATAAATAATCAGTTCTGTTGGAGTCCGCGGAGTCTCACAAAAGAAAACAACCCACATCCATTTAAATGGATCTGATTTAAGTAATATTGAAAATTCACATCAATTTTTTTTTATTGATTTTAGAAACTTACTTATACGGTATACCTAATTACATGGTCTAAGGTACAAATTATTGATATGGATAATTTAATTTCACATTAAATAAAATTATTATGTATATGCAGTAACTGTGTCCACAAGAAACAATTAAAACAGAAGAGTCCTTAACACCTATCATAATTCTCCGATATTTTCTGGAATAACGATACGTACCCAAATCATTTAGAGAATTAGAGCTCAAATAACTCGTAGGTTACCTACTTAGTGCCTAATTTTTATAAGTAGCTTAAGCAATAACTATTATTATAAATACCTAACAGGAAAGATCACCAGTAAACTCTTGTATCTATGTATAGAGCCCAGAAGTGCCTAACATGCTAAATAGGTATGTACCTACTTCTGCTAGATTTAAAAACAGTAAGTACCTTAACTTTTGTCAAAACTTAATGATGTTATGTGTATAAGTAATCGTAACTGTGAAGTAATCAAACTCGATGTGGCGCAGCCTGAGCATATCAAAAACAAAATAGAGTCGTTCAGTCCGAAAATCATGATTATTTTTTCAGAGAGGCGTGCGTCGCGGCCTTCGGGGTGGGTGCGGGGGTGTGCGCGACGCGCGGGCGGCGGCGGCGGGAGGTCGGTATTGACGTCACGCGGCGCGGGCCAATCGCGAGCCGAGCCGCCGAGCGCTGCTCCGCCGCGGGTGGCTTTGCTTCTATCCCCATTTGGGAGCACTGGCTGTAGACACGGTTGCCTTTGCCTGTTTCGTTACTATATTAATGATTAGCTAGTTGCTTTCGGGAGAGCGGTATCAGTTATGTTACGGGATTGCTTAAACATTACCGTATATATAACAAATTATTATATACTTAGCTTTACAGAGAGTTGACGGGATGAGCTGACGTTTTTTCACGCTAGCTAAATAAGTACCTACTTTCTACGGTTTCTCTGGAAACACTTAATTGTTCTACAGAGTGTATTTTTCTAATCTAATCTCAATCGACCATCCTAACAATATCTCTAACTTACATCATAAAAATCTTAAGTCACCTAAAATCAAGACCGGCGGAAGTAGTAAAAGAAATATTAATAGATCAATGAAGAAGCGTATAGGTGACTCCCCACTTAATTGCCAATCCATTAATAATGCTTTACACCTTACGATTGCAGGCAATAAACCGTACCTACTGGCAACTAAGACAAATTAAAAACGGCAACAAATAGCGCACTGTAAAAACTAGGATGCGTAAACAGTTTACACTACTGCGCGTGCGCACTTCAAACGGTCCTACGAGCCGGAACTATCACGACACCTGGTGCGGCGCGGCGTAAACACAACACAGCAACTACTGATAGGATTACATTTTCACAGGTGCAGATGTTTCAGTGTTATTGTAGAGCTAGCTTTACTCATTGCAGACGGGCAAGGACACATGGTCTTATTTAGGGAGGGGAGGCATAGTTCCACAAAATTCGTTCTAAATCCCTACTAATTTTATAAATGCGAAAGTAGCTCTGCAGTCTGTCTGTCTGTTACGCTGTCACGCCTTGACCGATCATCATGAAATTTTGCATATACGTTGTCAGGTGTACAAAAAAGGATATAGGGTACTTTTTATCCCGAAATTCCCGCGGGAACTCCGAAATTAACGCTTGCGGAACAGTTCCAATCACCGAAACGTTTGAACCATTTGACGGGACTTTCTATGCTAATTAACTGCTGTTATAAGGGGTGAAACCGCGGGCACAGCTAGTTAAAAATATTACTGCAGACATCGGTCGAAATATGTTTTTTTGTATAGTACCTGTATCCGAGTCCGAGTATATATTTTGTTTTTTTTTTTTTGGTGAATCCGCGATTTGACATTGTAAACCCAAGTTCAGAGCAGAGTTAAGTAGTAGACATATTATCAGAGGTTTAGGGATTTGTGAGAAAGAGATAGAGAATTGGCATAATCAAATGCTCTATGACTACAATTATATGTAATGATTTTTAGATATTAATCCAAATCAATCCTTTAGAATAATAATAATAATATCAAATTAGAATAAATTGTATCATTCGGTAGCACTAGTTCCTATATTTTAATAATTCTAATGATTAAGTGGGTATATGAGCGACACTCGTCGATCCAATAATATCGTGACGCGCGGCCATTGTAGAGATGTCGTGAGTCATGACGTCACCGGTGACACAGTTCGCGCTGGAGCGACCCCGTTCCCGAACGGTGCGTTTCGAGCCCACCGGGAACCGACTACAACGGCAACTTCAAGCAATCGGTCTTTAGATACTTATATCGACTAGCTGCGGTAATTTCGGAGTTCCCGCGGGAATTCCGGGTTACAATATCGCCCATGTTACTCAGGGATAATGTAGCATTCTAATGGTGAAACAATTTTCGAAATCAGTCCAGTAGTTTTTGAGTTAAATCGTAATAAACAAACAAAAGAATAAACAAATCTTTCCTCTTTACAGTATTAATGTAGATGACTGTACCAATATCTACATTCTACGTAGGTAGGTACTAATGAGAAAAGTATTTTCAATGTAGAGAAAACTGTTTGTCTATATGTATACGTAATATTAGATGTTCCACGTGGTTTCACCCACGTCTATTTCGGAATTAGTTCCCCCGGGAATTTCGGGATAAATTAAGTATCCTGTGTCCTATTCTGTAACCCTGACAACGACGCGACGTGTACATGTAAAATTTCGTAATCAAATCTGTTGAGTACAGTAAAGGCGTGTGAGGGTAACATACAGATAGAGTTACTTGCGCATTTAAAATATTAGTATAAAAGTATTATCATAATAATTAGCAAAAACATAATTGCAAAACCTATATAAATATATAACAAGTATTTGGTTGGTCATAAAAGTACGCCGAACTGTTGAATTTTGAATGCAGAAACGCACTAGGTAGGTACCTACGTTTTATTACCCTAATATGAGTCGTAGATACATTCTAAAGGCTGCGACGGTTGTCAATCATCATTATTAAAGTGTCATCTATATCTATCTATATCTATGTATATACTTATAATAAAACTGTAGAGAGGTCAATTCTGTACATTGAATATAGTATATTCAAAATTAATATTGGAGGATGAATGGTGATCGATACTGATGCCAAAAATGCAATCAGTAAATTTTTTGTCTGTCTGTCTGTCTGTATGTGCACGCATGGGTCCAAAAACTACTGAAGGGACTTTAACCAAACTTGGTAAGATTGTACTCCTTACTCCTGGGCAGGTTATAGGCTATATAACATAACGCTAAGACACGAAGAGCTGAGCAGTGACGATAAATTTGAAGCAAGTCGGATGAAAATGCGCTTTCGAGCGTTTTATCTTAGTATTTTTACAATAATTTGAAAAAGCAAAAATACGTGTCCAATATTTTTTATTAATCTACAAGACGGACTAAATATAATTTTGGTTTTCATACCCCAGAAACAAGCCTATTCTAGGCAATAGGTAGGTATGCATTCACTCTTGGGGTCACGCGGTAAGAATAGGTACTTCGTTCTAACCATGTGTTCCACGGCACTCACGCATTTTTTATTCGGTATATCATCGACTTCACCTTTAACATTTGAGATCAATGTGTTAAAATTAATTAAAATTTGGTTGACATTAAGCCCATTACGTTTGAAATCGTTTTTAAGTATAGCTCAAAAATTTCGCTAGAGGTGATGAGGGCACGACTACAAAACCTATTTCTCCAAAGAGGGGGGGGAGGGCTCTTTGGACTTGGGAGAAATAAAAGGAAAAGTTATATTAGTCGCCACGGTGACACCCTTTCTGCTTTGTACCCCCTTTCTGACTAGCCCCATATAACGTTATCTGCACTTATTTACAAAAAGCAATTGACCTCACTACTTTCGTTACCGCCCTGTCCACGTCCAACGGCCATCGAGTCCGACCAATACACATATAGAATCTTTATTTCTGTCCGTGCGTACAGAAATACTATAGCGTTATTTTAGTTTAACTTGGTATAAATAGAGCCATTGTGTGTGCCGCTGTTTAACCTATATTCGCACGCGACGTTGCCATTGTTTATGATCAAACATAATTTAGGAATTAATCTACACTAATATTATAAAGATGTAAAGTCTGTATGTTTGTAGATTTGGATGTAGGGAGCACTCTTTGGAACTACTGAAACGATTCTAAAAACTCTATCACTAATGGAAGGTTACAGTAACACGTAAAAATCAATAAAAATCAATTTCAAATGGTCCTCACCCTCCTTGCACTGCTCAATGTTCAATGTTCATGTACATAATAAAACTTTTTTTGTCTAATTTCGTCGCTTTTGCAGTCAATTATATTAATACTAGCTGTCCCACGCGGTTTCACCCGCTATAATTTCGAAGTTCCCGCGGAATGGTTCTATACAAACTTTGCAACCCCTTTTCATCCCCTTAGGGGTTGAATTTTCAAAAATCTTTTCTTATCGGATGCCTATGTCATACAAAGAACACACCCTCCAAGTTTCAGGTCTCTACGTTCTGCAGTTTAGGCTGTGCGTTGATCCATCAGTCATTCAGGACAAAGGATTTTATGTATATAGATTATTACTATGTCCTTTTTATCATTTAAAGATTATTTTTCTACATAAAATTGAATACCTATGTTAAGAGATTTATGGTTAACACTTATTCAAAAGAATGTGAGGTTAAAAAAGTTGAAAAAAAAAGGCTACGTAACTACCATAATGCCAGTATTTTCTAACTATCCCCCTTATTGTTAGTGTAGTCTTTATGTGAAACTTCCAACCCACCGAAAGCTTCATGAAACAAGCTCGTTCATTATTCAGTTATATAAACAAGAAGTCCCCTCGGAGCCTGAGCTTTGTCGTCAGATGTGAATAATTGATAAAGCGCGCCGCAGCGCGGCAGCGGCGGACAAAGTTCGGTCTTCATTGTGCACACTCTTTTGTGTTCACTTGCAGTGACATTTAGCACGGCGCGGCGATAGTATTCGTACTGATGCAGTTTGTACTTCTATGTCATGAATACGTGATAACTACAGAGGAGTTTTCGCTTGCGGGAACAAGGAATGCTCTTTGTTTTTTGAGACAATAGATACAGTTTTTAACCGACTTCCCAAAAAGGAGGAGGATCTCAATTCGACGCGTATGTTTTTTTTTATTGTAAAAAATAAGTACCTAAGTATGGTGGTTAATTGTGAACACGCAGCTTTGATAATATTAAATCCATGGTAACAACAAAATGGTAACTGTATCAAGCAGATGTAGGTATGTATAATTATAACTTTTTACGTGAGTACACAAGTGCGTACTTCACAGATTTTCTTGTCTAGGGAACTACAAAAATCCTGTAATAAATTGACTAAAAGGCCGTCAGAACAACCGTATAGATGAACATACATTGGGACCAACGTCGTTTATTGGTAAATGTTTTCTTGTTTTAAAATTATTAAGTTTTTCTGTTATCTTAAACAAAATAGAGAGGAAAAAGTTGTAAAGAAAATACTGTCCAACCCATATAAATATTTTGTGTAAATGTTCTTATATAAAATATAAACATATAAGATAGTTATCCAAACAAGATTTGGTATTATTGTAATCATAAAGGAGCGGATTTATGGTCATGATGGTGCAAATACATACTTCTATTGAGATGGTATAGTTACTACGCACGTTGGCCGGAACTTGGTCTGATGCACTGCCCAGTGTCTAGATAAAGCCGCACAACACTAAAATAAATTGGAAAAACTAAATAAGTAAAATGGTTTGGAATAGAATTTTTCGTATTAATTTATACATTGTAACACTAGTAGTTTCACAATGCAACAGGTAATACAATGTATTCGTTTCAACGAAGCGTGCATAATGTGGTCGGTTATTGTTGTTCTACACTCTACAGTGTACCGTCCGCTGTGTGGCGATAAATATTGTAACAGAGGTGCAGTGTGCACTGCAGTGCATTGAGTGTGCACCGCTTTCGCCCGTACCCACCCTATGAATGAGGCTTTGATTCGCTCCCTAGGCTTTGTACAACGTGAAGTGGTACTGGCTAGTAAAACGAAAATTTTATACACATTACATACAATAGGTACACGGTTTGGTTTAGAAAAGAAAAACAAAAAAGGTGTTTGCATTATAGAGCAAGAGCCAGCGACGGCGTTAGGTATGTACTGTATGTCTAAACATCCAGATTTTATTATAATAATGATAGTGGTGTGATGTGAATTCAGGATAGACGGAGAGATTACGGACTACGCACCGTGATAAAAACTATCCTACTTAATTATGTCCTTTGCAGATCCTTCATATCTGTACAGGTTGTTCCGTCGCCCCGAGAGAGTCGGACCAACACTTTCATCCCAGAGTTTTCCAGGGAATCCCGAAAAGACAGCGAATATAGCCGAATAGGCTTAACTATATTTTACATAGACATAATAACATTTAGATCAAAACCCGAAGTTGTAGATTTCGCTAGAATGAATACTTCACCTAGAACGAAGTTACACAGCCTACAGCCTTTTGCCTTAGCTTTTGCATTACACGTCAGTGGTCATGTACGTCTAACCTTTATAAGGCTCAATGGCAAAATAAATACGGGTGATCTTCAAATAGCTTTCGAAGCTTTTTTGTTCAAACATTTCGACACGCCCTTTGCTCGTCAAATGTGAAAGTGCACAGGGGGTGTTGCACGCGAATTGCGGTGCAGCGGGGGTCGGGAGGGGGGAGTTGCTTTGCTGTGTGCCGAGGGGCACCATTGACGCGCGTCTCTCAATGGCGACGGAACTGGGTCGGCAAGGCGTGACGTCACTGTTGGCCTACATACGTCGGGCGTAGCCCCGGACCATCACGTACTTGTTGATGCCAGTCCCCGGACATACGGAGTTGGTTAGAATTTTTTTATAGGTACTCAGATGAAGGAGTTCGAAGTTCGCTAGCGGTGAAGATGGAAATTGAGGAAATTAAGCTATTTTCAAAGCTGAAGTTCAAAGTCATTTGTGCTAATTAATCCCTACTTAATATTATAAATGCGAATGTAGGTAACTCTCTCTCTGTGTGTCTGTCTATTTGTTACGCTTTCACGTCTTAACGGTTCTACCGATCATCATGAAATGTTGCATACACATTGTCAGGGGTATCTACAGAGAAGGGAAGAAAAAAGTACCTACCTACTGTTTCCCCAGGAACAGAAAATTTATTAAGGAAATTTATCTACATTAGTTAAGGTAAGCAATTGTAAATCTAAACGTGTTTCCCTTTGGCTTTATCTGGTGGTAATCGATTTGATTCGTTCATAAGCAAAGATCAAATAATAATAAGAGTCTGGATCTTTTGCATAAGTGGCGAGAATCATAAGGCTAGTGAGCTATATCCTGTGACTATATCACGACCGACGACGGCTCCAAGCATATTATGTGAAATGAAATTGGCTTTATTTGTCCATCTCCAATGATGGTTAATTTCAATAGCGTTAGGGTATAACGCTTAGTTAAGCTATTCAACGTTCTTTACTTGTAGGTACGTTCCTTATCTAACTGCAAAGGGGAGCGTCCTACTTCCACTGTGACGAGCACGGACGTCTTTTGTCCATTGCTATTGTCTATCTCCCAGTGTTGCCAACAGCGCATGCAGTACGTGTCGCCATTGTGTGTATGTGAAATGTCGAGCGAGATACGGGCGGGATGTCGGCGCGTGTCGGAATAAACTTGTTTTACCTATACCGCCTTTGAAATGTTTTGTTCACATGTCACTTTGTATAAAGTTATACGTACTTTTCCATGATAATAATTATGTATATTAAGTCCACATTTATTTTCAAGTAACAACACCGAGGTTTCGCGCGCGTCAATTTCAACCTACACGCGTGAGTCTTGGAATTCCCGCAGATAACTGATGTTATAAGTTACTCCTTATAACGTCAGCTATCTGCCAGTAAAAGTCCCGCTAAAATCGGTCCAGCCGTTTCAGAGATTAGCTGAAACAAACAGACAAACAGACAACAATTTTTAAAAATAGCTTTTTTATGTAAGTAGCTTTTTTACGTAGGTAGGTATATATACTTTCATATGCATTTAGTGAAAAGCTGTTAATTTGGTATTATAAACAGACACTTCAATTTTAATTTATATGTATATAAAATAAAATAATATATATAGATACAGACTGATATCACAAGAGCACAATAAAAAACAACTATTTGTAGAATTATTACTATCAAGAACATACAGACAGACAGACGCGGCGGGACACTTTGTTTTTTAAAGAATATCATACGTATAAAATTTTACACGAAATACCTAAATGGTTTTTGCATGAACCAAACGATTCAGGAAAAATGACAACCGCACTCGGGTATTAGGTAACCGATGCTCTATGTATTGTACCTAAATTAAATTTTTATTTATTAATGTATGACGGTTCATGGAAATTTTACGAGCGTAGCAACAAATATTGTATGTCTTGTAGTTTTTAATAATCCAATTTTTTATCTATAGTAAAAAAAAAAACAGTAAAAACGCATAGTTTAAAAAGGCAACTTGGCATGTACTTAGGTATATCTTCTAAGTTAAGGCGAAAGGCCACTACTAAAGGTTACTAAACACGAAATTTGGAAAACCGTTGCCGCGGGACCTCTCAAGTTACTTGTTTGTTTGTTTGTATACTTTATTGAATATAAACAAAGTTTTTACAAATTGCTAAAATTAAAATAAGTAGGCAATTTATTTATTACTTAGTAGTTTAACTTTCATGCAATACTTGTTTTTAGAATAGGATAAGGTAATTTCATCTCTAAAAAAATTTACACGGGTAAAACCGCAAGGAATAGTCAGTCTACCAGTATACTTATTCATTTACTTTACTACATTTATTATTATAACACAAAGTCCTCCAGCACGTCTGTCTGTCTGTCTGTTTATTAATATAACGATAATAATGATGGTAGTGTTGCAAAAAGTGCATAAAATTTTGCATACTACACATTGTCAGCAGAACAGAGAAGGACATAGCGTACTTTTTGTCCCGGAATTCCCGCAGGAACTCCGAAATGAACGCGGGTAAAACCGCAGGAAATAGCTTTAATTATCAATATATTAAATCTAAATGGGCACTTTGCTGTACGCTACCCGGGACCGTAAGTGGTCGAAATTAATATTTATTCCGGAATTTCTGCGGAAAATCTGAAATTAAAGCGAGTGAAACCGCGGGGTATCACTAGTAAATAAATACAAAAATTATTAAGAATTTGCATTTAGTTTTATACATGTTTTATCCATCACCTCTTCGGGCGTTACATAATAGTTGTTTAGTTACTACGTAGCTGTGCTACGCGGACCTCTGCTACGCAACGTTCGAGCATCGGCTTCGTAGCGGTTTAGCCGTAGCCAAGTCGTAGAGACGCTTAAATTTCTTTCAAACGAAACGTACGAATCGAATCAAGGCAAACGAAATTGTCTGTGATTTTACAGATTTTTCACACTTTTTGTCAGTTTGTCAAAAATGTAATAACTCAAAAAGTACAAATGTTATGGACTTAAAATTTACAATGTTTATCTGTTATAAGTCTACTCTATATATAGAGTCTATAGTATTGAAATCAAAATAATATGCAACTTTAACCAACTTAAAATAAGGAGAAATGTTTTTGTATTCTTTGTCGATAGATACAAAACTTTTTATTGGGTCGACCTCGAACGTTGAACTGAAAAAAATTAATTTGTTCCTTCGATACTGCTGGTGCCAGGGCTTTATATTTTTGAAAACATAACTTATTCTCGGGAAATTATCCTTCTTACTATTTTCACGAATATTATAATATTATATTAGAAAAATATTTAATAATAGAGTTGATGTGTACCTAGTACCTACAGCTTGTTGAGGTAAATTCAATATTTTATTTAAATTCTATATTTCCTGTTTGGCATGGCAATTATACGAGAATAATAATTAATTGGTAACGGTAATTTGTGCTTAGTTTTATGTATAACTCTAGCTGTGCTCCGCGGTGTCACCCGCGTGAGTTTCGGAATTCCGCAGGAACGATTTTTTTTTTAAAATAAGAGTAGCCTAAGTTACTCCATATAACATCAGCTATCTGCCAGTGAAAGCGTCGTTAAAATCGATCCAGCCATTTCAGAGAACGGAACAAACAGAAAGACAAATAAAAAAAATGTTTTTTTTTATGTAAGTATAGGTACCGTATATACTTTCATATGCATTTAGTGAAAAGCTGTTAATTTGCAACAAATAGGTAGGTACTTCAGTCTTTTTTATATGTATAGATAAACATTGCACTTATATATTATGTTTGGTGAAATACCTAATTTGAAAAATATTAACGTTTATAAAGTCGATTTGAAACACCTAATTAAGGGATTATTTGACGATTTGAAACCCTATTAATAAAATAAGTGAATGTTAAAGCAATCAATTATGACGTAAATAGTTTTTTGTGGTACGAATTACGATACCTAGTACCTACCAGCTACTAATTAGTTCGATTCTGGCATCATTAATGTTAAATACAATCTAGGCCATAATATCACAATCATAACATGCTAAAAACAAGATGTCCTCTCTATGTAAAGTGTTGTCGCGCGAGCCGATACCGCGACCGCGCCCCGCCCGCCCCGCGCCCCCCGCGGGCCCGCCCCGGGCGGCCGCCGCTCGCAGCCGTCGGTTGCGGACACTCACCGCAAGCGACAGCATAACATGACCACGACACAAATCCAAACGCTGCGGGCACCGCGAGTAGCGCCGCCCCGCCCCGCCCCGCGCCGCGCCGCGTCCGCCCCGCGCTAGGAAAAAACCTCTTACACACTTGACAGATCGATCGATATGCTCTGAAATGTTCACCCGTTTAGCCAACTCCACGTTTGATTTTCAGCTGATTGAGCCGCGGCACGCACCGCGCCGCCCGGCCTCGCGCTCGGCACGGTGCGAGCGACCCGCGGGCCCGCGCCGAGCGCCGGAGAGCGCATCGACGACGACGATGCTCAGAGTACAAACGTATTACAGGCGTTCAGTGTACACTGTATGCCGGCTGCCCTTGAAATTTCAAGTTCAGGTCAACCTAAACCTAGGTCAACCTAAACCTTTCTGCACATGCCCACGAACTATACTTTAGAGGCTGAGCGTTGTCGATCAGAGGTCGAGGGTGGAAGGCGAGGTTCGGGGACCACGATTGGCCACCGCGGCGGCGCGAGGCGGGCTCGCGCGGCCTGCGGCGCGAGCCATGGCGGTGACGGTGGTAGAGGCGGTGCGGGAGCGGCACGGGCGGGTGCAGTGTCGGCGGCGGGCGGGGCGCCGCTGCCGGTTGCCCCGGGGCGAGTTGCATAACGTGCTGGTCGTGCAGCGGGCGAGGCGCGCGAAGACGGTATCGACGCGCACGAGGCGCATGCGCGACGCGTACCTTCGCAGCCGTAGCCCTGCCCGATGAGGCCCCACAGCAGATCCGAGCAGTGGTGGCAGTAGGTGGGCTTGTGGAAGGTCTTCTTCGCGAAGGAGTGGGTGCGATGGGGCGCGGGCGCGGCCTGCGCCATGGCGGGCGCGCGGGCCGGGCCGAGCGGGCGCGCTACTCATGCCGCGGCGCCCAGGGGCGCGCCGCGCTCACTGAGCGGCTGTCGCGGCCCACCATCGCGGCGCGTCTGCCGCCCGCCGCCGCCCGCGGCCGCCGGCACGCGCGCACGCGCCCCGCGCACCCGCCCCGCGTACCCCCGCGCGACCCCGCCGCCGCGCCCCACGGCGCGCGCACGCTGTCGCCCCGCACCTCGAGCCCCGCGAGCGTCAAGCTAGACCTCGAGCCGACGTCGCGCTTTCTGATGTCGGTCACTGTGGATAACTTTTCGCCAGATCTGAAGTTTTCCTCGACGACAGGTCGCTGCGTCGCTTCGATGTGTCCACCCGTGACGTGTATATTAGGATCGGAATGAACGGTTTCGGCCGTTATAACGTTCCGCGACACGAATAACGCGTACGTCGGTGTGGCCAGGCCGCGGATGCAAGCTCACTGCGCGCGACACATGCGCGCCGCCGGTCGCCAATCGAAAAAGCTCTTGTTTACAATATTCGTCGTGCGACGCGCGCGCGGGGCGCAGCGCGCAGCATCCCGCGCCCCGCGCCCCGCCCCGCCGCCCCCCCCGCCCTCGCCCGTCAGGCGCCACTGCTCATCTTCGCTACGAATTACGATTGCCGTGAACGACGCGATGCTCTTAATAAAATACAAACACCTTTTTTTTAATTTTAGATTATTTTTCCGAAGTAGCTATCTGCTTAGGATTCATTAGAGTTGCGGGGTCTACATTAAGTATAAAGGTACGCGAGTATAGTTTTCTCGATACTTACTCATTGCGATTCAATTCGTCTCTATCGTTAGGATTAAATACCTAAGTAGGTACCTAAGAGTAGCTTATGTTTCTGAACTAAGAACTTTAGGTAGATATGAAAACATCAAATGAAGAAAGAGAAATTAAAGTGGGTAATATTTTCCAATTATTTGGCTGTTAACGCGCTTTCCCTCGTGTGGATCTGAAATCTCGTCAGAGATTATGGCAGGTGGTTTTAAGCGATTTTTTTAGAATTTACTGGGTTAGAGATTTTTAATTACAACTAGGTAATAGCGGCACGAGCGGCACGTTGACTCGCGGTGCCGTCCTGCCGCGCTGGCTGTGGGTTTCGGTTTCCATCTTTAAACTAGACTTCATAGAGTATACGCAACGTCAGCATCACAAAGTCGCGGTGGGCTTCCGGTGACTCGTGTTGAGCACGTTCGTAACTATCCTAGCAGTGATAAGAGCGGTTAGTATTCTTTGCCATTCCGATGAAAACGCCCGTAAAACCTTAATGGAATATACCTATTTCGATCTGGAGAAATTTCAAATGCTGCTAAGAGAGAAAATGACACTCGCTTGAGAGGGCGATTACTATAAGCTGTAAATGCAACAACCCTATCCCTCTAAAACAATTTTTTTCCTAACAGAGTGGTTGCACCTTCAAACGGGCTACCAGAAGAAGTACCTACCTAGTCTTGGCACCTAACATCAAAAACTTAAAATTTTAAATGTGATAAATATTTGAAACAATAATAAAAAAAAAAAAAAATGGTTAACTGAATGGATATAGGTATCCATCAGTCGCTTCCACTGCCGGATGCCAGAATCCTTTACTTTTATCAATGCGAATGTGAGTTTGTATGTTTTTTACGCTTTCACGCCTAACGGCTCGACCGATCGTCATGAAATTTGTCACACTTTGTCTAGGAGAACATTGGGTACTTTTTATCTCGGAATTCCCGCAGAACACCAAAAATAGCGCGGGTGATACTGCAATTAATTTTGTATACCTACTTATGTATGTACGTTGTCAGGGGTAGGTAGGTACAGAAAAGGTACTTCATCCCGGAGTCTTACTTTCCCGGAGCAGGGAACAGCTAGTTATAGATAAATAGAAAAATCACTCTAATGTGTTTTTAACTCCCATCGTCGTTTGACCCTTGTTAGTTTTGGAGTCTTACTTTCTTTCTGTACCCCAGTCAACGTGTAGGCCCTTTGGTGTAGGCCCCTATGTTATTTTCTGTAGGTTAGGTTAGATACCCAATGATATCTCTCTGTCTACCCAATGGTTAACTGGTAGAGAATGCCGCAAGGCATTAAGTTCGCCATTTGTACACACTGTGCAATAAAGAATAAATAAATACCCCAGACAACGTGTATCCGAAACTTCTGGCGGTTTCAGCCACGTTCATTCGGAGATCCCGTGGAAATTTCTCGATAAAAGTAGATACTAGATATATTAGAGATATCCTCTTCTGTCCCCCAGGCAATGTCTATGCATAATTTCATGATGATTGGTTGAGTAGTTAAACCGTGAAAAGATAACATACAGTTACTTTCATATTAGTAATATTAGTAATGGAAGTATGGATCAAAGCTAGGTAGGTATATCAGATAGGTCAATGTACATATACATATAATATATACGTATATGTAAAAGTTTCCGCGTGGACTTACACCAAGGGAGCCAACGAGGGGTGCTACGTATTTGCTAATCATGTGGAAAACGTACACGGCTGGTTCGTCACTCGCCGCGGCTATATTTGCACTAGATATATTATACCTATACGTAGAGTGGCGAGTGGCAAGCAAGTGGCTCAAGCTGCAAGCACTGTATACCTATTGGTACTGGTAAATGGCAAATTAGATAACTAAGATACGGCTTGCCTCTGTGTGTCATATTATACCGCTATGATATTCAAATCCAAGCTTATGTGTATGTGTGTGTGTTGTATTGCTAGCTGTGCACCACGTTTTCGTCAGCGTGACTTTCAAAATTCCCGCAGGAACTTTTATTTCTTATAATTATTATAAATATTGTCCTGACGAGAAGAACATAAAAAAGGTCAAATCAGGGCCCTTATTCACTATGACCATAACACGCCGCGCTAAGATAAGACGTCGCAAAAACTGTCTTTCGCTCGTAATAAATGAAGTTTTACTGCAAAAAACTATATTTACAACGTTTCTTATATCATAAAGAATAATAATTTCTTATATTTTGGCATCTAGAATGTATGGAAATGCGTTTTTGGGACGCGCGTTGCCCACAAGGAATGTTGTTGGTCATAGTGAAAAGGGCCCAGTCGAGCCGTTTTCGAGTTTTTGCAAATATGTCACTGCACGGGACACGGCAATTGATATTTATTATATGAGAAATAGATATAGGTAAGTAGGTAAAATATTTGTGTATACAAAATAATTTAGATATTTCAATGCTCGGAAAACGACCTTGAGTTACCGATTGCAGCAGATTCCGAATTGAAAACACCTCCTGTATTGAAGTCAGTCATTTAAATCTACATATTATATCGATCACAAAAGAACAAGCTGTGTTGTGTGATCTGTTGGAGCTGAGTACTCTATTGTATTAATGCTTGGGCATTATCACAAATTACCTGGCTCCAAACCAAGTCGAGCTTGCAGTATGGGTACCTGCAGCAACTGATAGGTACTAAGACTTTTGAACATAATTTTTCTGTAAATACATATTACACATTATGAAATATGAACCTACTGGACTCCCGAACGCAAGGTAACGTTCATTAAAATGTTAACCCTGACGTGGGGATTGAACCCACAGCATAAATAATGTACCTACATTGTTTTTTTCTGCCCAAAGGGATGATATAGGCACTAAAAATAATTAATGTAGAGCTTGCAGGCGTATAGACCTTATACCGATGATTGCTCTAATATTTACGCAGGCGTTCTAATAAATTCCAAATTAATTATTTTCCATATTAATAAACCTTTTGTCACTATCTCATAATCTGGAAAAGCTTAATTGAACACCTATATTTTCAGGCTTTGCTAACCATTAATTACCAATAACTATGATTGTGTGGTTCGTCTTCCTTTCAATCCGGAGGTAGGTAAGGTTAAGCCACATTTACCTACGATACGATATCTAAAGTTTTAAAGCGTAAAACTTTGATTAATTTCCCTTAGATCACAGATAATATAATACTGGCTAGACTAAAACTGATGACAAATATTGTCTATATTTTGGCTGTATAATCATAGTGTTTTACTATACGTACTTACGCTCCCACCCTCGGACTACCATTTGCAAAAGCTTCGAAGCTAATAACAGTCAAGTAAACAACCAACTTTTCAGTTTTCTTCCAATCTTAAACGAAATTTCACTGTAAGGTTAAATTAACACCACTTGAAAGAATCTAATCTAATTTGAAGATTGTATTTCCGAAATAATCTACAATCATTTGACATTATAGTGACGGAACTGGTGCGTCCGATGAAACTAACCATAGGTACTTGGCTGACTTTACCTTTATTAACTTTGACCCTCAATAGCAATATACTGGCCTCCGTCCATTACAATTCCCCGCTTGAATGATCTCGGACTCTTCACCTTCAAACTAGCCAACTATAGAAACTAGCGTCAAATTATTATACCATAGGTATGATCACCGACATGATCTTCTAACCCTTTTGTAACAACCTGTATAATAATAAGTAGGTATTCTCCCAAAAATCGACTTCGTCATCACGACTGACCTCTTGTGGGACATAGCGAGAACCATAGACAAACGATTATTGATACATACTTCTATGGTGAGAACTGAGAAGTTTAACTTTTAATTAAACACTACCCAAGTATAGGTAAAGTTAGGCAGCCACTTATGTGGCCTTGAGACTTTCTTTTATGCACTGGAACCAATTAAAAGTAAAACAGACCGACGAACATACCTCATTAATTAGCGTTGAATGTTTTTTTTTATTAATTGCGGCGTTTTCCGCACAATTAATCTACATTAATTTCAGAATGTATGGATGTCGTTACCGTCGTCGAATCGGGAATATAATTTATATCTTCCGGAAGAAATCGTACAAAATATGATCATTAAATCCGTTGCGTATTGCGTAGTTTTGAGGAACTAAGCGGATACACACATAATATAGCGACTTTGTTTTATAGCAGGTAGCAGGTAGCAGGAGGTAGCCTCAACAAAAAACAAAAATACCTACCTATATAATGTATATTACTAACAATTTAAGATAAGTCGGTACCATGGACCAATGGTCCATGGTCGGTACCTCAGACGAAAGACTTTTTATTTCGTCTGAGGGTCGGTACTTACTAATTAGGTAGGTAACACTACTTCTACCTCCTCCCTCTATCCGCTCTATTACATCAAGTAGGTACCTACCTTAAAATTCTGAACTGATTTAAACTTTTCCAGTTTTATTCACATAGGTAGGTAGTTATTAATTTATCTAAATCGAAATAACGTGTTCTTAGAACTGATAACCATGACCTCAAACGTGACCTTATAACCAATCAAAAGTACTGGAGGAGTTATTGCGTTTGTTTGTTAGGTACATGGATCTAGTTTTATTGGTCCATGGTTAGGTATCTACCTTACCTACTACAATATCTTTTATTATGATACAGTAGGTACATATTACAATATACAATAGAAAACACGGGCATCAAATAACGGCATTTTGTCACGAAAGCTAGTAGTATAAGAGCTAGCAACGTTTTCATTGCGTCGTTTTTATTTCTTTTCTTTATTTGTTTATTTATTAAGTTCACCAATAGAAACTTTAAAAATAATTGTTCGATTGTCAAAATTTGTATAACTAGGTCGGAGGGATCACGTTCAATCCAAAGATGAGTGACTGCATTTTCTCAAAATCAATATAACATAAAATAAGCACACCTAAAGCTATACATAATAAGTAATAAAAAAGAACCATTGAATAACTAGCGTCCTCTGAGCTTAAAATATATAGAACAGGCTACTCTATGAGCCTTTACCCACTGTAGTACCTACCTAATGTAGTGGACTCCTATTCACATTTAGGGGTGCCTACGCACTTTCTCTCAGCTACCGTTATCTTACATCTAATACCAAAACAAAAGAAAGAATTCGCGTATCTGTTCGCGCTAATCTTTGGAACTACGGATTATCCTGCGATTTTCACAGTCAGATTAAGCTTGGCTTGAAGGAACATATAGGTAAATATACATTATAGAGCGAGATTTACATTCATTTAAAACGGATGTCGGAAAAATGTTATTATGTATAAATGTTACACGCGGGTGAAACCGCAGGGCACAGCGAGTAACAGTAATAAAACAAGTGTCTAATTTCCCAAGTTCTTGTCGGTGAGAAAACCCATTTTTGAGAAAAATCATTAAAATAATTTCTTATAATATTTACTCACACTAACGGGTTTAGTTATTTATTCGATTTTGTGGTTTAACTTGCGAGAACAATTTAAGTTCAGCTGATACTTAAAATATTTTAGAAGAAAAAATCGACAGAAAACTAGATAGTGAGAATTCTATAATTTTTACCTGTACCTAGGTATAGCCACAACTCTTACAGGTAAAAAAAACAATGCCTCCCATCAAGCGTACCTGCCATGCAATAAAAGAAGAGATATGCTAATGTAAAAATAAAAAAATAACGTAAAATACCGAATAGAACAGTTTTCTGACGTCGATATCGATAACAGCTCCTCGACTTTATCATTCATTTCTGAACGCAGCAGTCGCAGTGTCATCGCCCGCTCTACCGAACCGATCGTCAGCTGTCAAATTTGAAAAATGACTGAAGAAACACGAAAAAAGACTTTTTTGGGTTTCGATTTTAGCACTCAGAAGGTAAAGTTTTTAAAATTTGTGCAGGGTATGTTTATTTTTTTTTAATAATGTGATGTAAACTCCTGCTTTGTAGAGTAGGTAAGTAAATAATTTAATGCCTTTTTCGGATCCTTGAGTCATCGTTTTTATTAAAATGTAACTAATTTGGATGCAAACAAGTAGAATCTTTAAAAATAATAAAGGTTGTAAGTATGTTTAAAAGTTAAAATAAATTGAAGAATGTTATTCCGCACAGTACCTATGCGTCCGTAATTCCGTATATTGGGTAAGTATAATTAATTAATTTAGAAATTATTTTTTATTATTTGTTCCAGTTGAAGGCACTTGTAATTGGCGAAGAATATGAGGTGTTACATGAGGCAGAAGTGGAGTTTGATGTCGACCTACCCGAATTCAGGTAAATAGACTTACCTTCTTAAAACCATAGGTTCAATAGAGATTGTTTAATGTGTATGACTTTCAAATTTTTTTTGTTTGTACTCACCAAGTAGAGTATGCAGGCATGTAGGAATATGGATATATCCCACTGTGTTGCTCGCTTAAATTTTTAAAGTTCCAAGGGGAACTCCTACTCTACATGAAAAATTGTGACATTGTTTTACTAGCTGTTCCCTGCAGTTTCACTTGTAATTTTGGAGCCTATGTTACTCAGGGATAATGAAGCATTCTAATGGTGAAAGAATTTTTGAAATTAGTCTTTCATTGAGTCAGTTTCATTCAATTTTTGAGTTGAATCATAACAAAGTCTTTACTAACTTATCCCATAAACTCATCCCGTGAATGGTATAATAATCATGTTCATTAAAAATTTGATTTCCTTTAATTTCTGTGACATTAAAAACATTCAGGAATAGTCTATCCCACCAAAAACATTTTGATGTAAAGTGATGCCAAGACGAGACCATATGACGGGCACTGTCAAAAAGTTATCAGATCTCATGTAGAGCCAAGCTTATAACTCTACACACCCTAACTCTACAGGGCCAAACTTCTCAAACTCTACACCTTTGTCAGAATATATGCCTTGGCAGTTTCGTTACTGCAAGAACTATTGTATAACAGAAAAGTAATTAAGAGTGGATAAATTTTTTACCTTACACTCATGTGAATAGAGCAAAGTAAGTTAGTAAATATTTAACAATGATTTTTCATTCATCGATTTTTTCTTTTTAATTTACTCAACAAGATAAGTTTCAGATACAGCAAATATTTGGTGACCTGATAATGGTTTCGTTATGTAATATATTATGCCATTATTTATTATGGCACACCTATATTGTGTTGTTATCAGGACGTCGGGCGGGGTGCTACGCGGTGAGGGCGGCGAGGTGACGGCGCCGCCGCTGCTGTGGGTCAAGGCTCTGGACATGGTTATGGACCGGCTCATCGTAGCCGGCGTGGACTTCAGCATGATTGAGGCTCTGTCTGGGGCTGCACAGGTATTTAACCATTTTACTAAATAAATAGCCGTTTTTCTCGGTTTCAATCGCGTTAATTTCAGAGTTCCCGCGGGAATTCCGGCATAAAAAGTACCTTAGTCCTCCTCTGTACCACTGACAATGTATAATTATGCAAAATTTCATGATGATCGGTTGAGTAGATAAGGCTTGAAAGCATAAAAAACAAACAAATAAACTCACTTTTATTTTAGCATTTATAATGGTAAGGATAGTATGTAGTAAGCATTTCAACAACAACAACGATACTACCTGTCTTTGCGGCTAAATGCCAGCTAAGAAAATTTGGGAATGTACAGGAATTAGATCATACATTTTTTGCAAAAGTGTCACTCTTAGATTGTTAATACAATATATATTTATCTGTGACTGAGATCTCGCTCGTCATTGTCTCCCCCAGCAACACGGCTCTGTTTGGTGGGCGAAGGGCTGCGACCAGAAGCTGGCCAGCCTGTCCCCGGAGGAGTTCCTCCACACGCAGCTGGCGACCGCGTTCGTGGCCAACTCGCCTGTGTGGATGGACTCCAGCACCACCGTCGACTGTCGGGCGCTCGAGGAGGCGTTCGGATCTCCCGAGGTATATATAAGATGTGGTATAATTAGCTGCAAATATTTACAGTGTTAAAAGTTACACAGAGGCGTCTTTACCTATAGTGCAGGGTGTGCGGCGCACACGGGCGCCGGGTCTAAGGGGGCGCCGCGCGCCGAGCGCCCTTGCGACACATCCGAAGATGCGTCGCTCTCAAAGACCCTGCGCCCACCGTGGCCGACGCCGGGCGCGCGGTAGCAAAGCAAAACTACTCCTTTTCCTACCTACTCTATTTAAATTTACACAATTACTTTTGTTTCAACATGAAAGCAGCCTTAAAACAGATAATAAAAGATTAAATTGGCGTAATGTCGCATCGCTACCAAAGGCGGGTGCCGGCATCGGCACCTGTTTGTTTTGATTCGTTTGACAACACGCCACGGCCGACAATCATTGCTAACTCGGCTGTATTAGAATGCTATAAAGTTCAAAATTAAATTTCCCAGGGAAGTGCGGCGGTCATTTTCAATTATTGCGACATGCCTCGAGGTCGGAGGTCATCAAAAATAGCTACCGAAATTCATGAAAACAAAACATCGGTGATAGATAGTAATAGACACCGCAATCACTAAGTTCGACGAACGGTTCGAACTTTTGAATGAAAATAATGTAATTTTTTCATTTCTTCAAAAATTGAAAAACTGGAAAGATTTGGACACTGATACACAAAAAACACATTGCTCTAATTTAGAAAATAAACTTTGCCATGCTGGCTCTTCAGATGTGGAACAGTTCGAGCTCTATAATGAAATCGAATTATTACCAATGTTTATTGATGATTCCATTACGCCGTTGGATATTTTAAATTACTTATTTACGAATAAATTAATTTCAGTGTTCCCAAATCTGTCCACAGCACTGAGGATACACCTGACACTTCCAGTCACGGTCGCACATAGCGAAAGGTCATTTTCTAAACTAAAAATACACTCGAGAGCAATGAATCCGGGTCATTTAAAGAATCCTAAAAATCTCGGAAACTAAAAATGCTAGGTTAATGCAATAAATCGTATTTAATAGACAATGTGATACTCCTTAAATGAAGGTATTAAAACTTCTTAGTTATTGTAAAGTTATATCATAAAAAAATCAAACTTGAAAAAGGGCCACTTTCGAAGATGGAACTACGAAATTACAGCATTTGGTTTTGCTTTTGTTTGTAATCTGTCATTTATGTGGGTACATAAACCATGTTGATAGTGCTCTATATTCATTATTCAAGCTGAAATTATGTCGCTTACGCCTGAAGAATGCACCAGAATACTTACAATGCTGGAAACCGGCCGGAGTCAGCGCGATACAGCCAGGACTGTCGGTGTGTCGCTGTCAACAGTACAAAGAGTTCTCTGACGTTACGAAGAAACTGGTTCTAACCTACGCAGACCAGGAACGGGCAGAACCAGGTGTACCACAGCATGAGAAGACCGATACTTGGTGAACACCATGCTTCGAAATCGCTTTCTCACAGGAACTGAACTCACAAATCAGTTTCGACGCCTCGGAGGAAGTAACCCAAGTGCATGGACAGTAAGACGTCGGCTTGCTGAATCTAACTTAAAACCCCTTAGACCTGCAAACGGCCCTAAACTGGAGCGTGCGCATCGTATTTCAAGACTAAGATATGCCCAGAGCCACGTAAATTGGAGTATTGAAGATTGGTCAAAAGTTATATTCTCCGACGAATCAAAATTTATGCTCTACAAGCACGATGGAAGATACAGAGTGTATCGAAGACCAGGGGAAAGATTCAAGCAAGCATGCATCGAAGAAAAAGTAGCCTACGGTGGTGGGTCTGTACTTGTGTGGGCCGGAATTTCTTCTGAAAGTCGCACAGAGCTGGTGATCATAGAAAACGGCTCTTTAACTAGCGTAAGATATGTGGAAGAAATCCTCAATGATCACGTTGGTCCATTTATGGTCAATTTAGGTGAGGATGCTATATTTATGCATGACAATGCCCGACCTCATACAGGTAGGATTGTGAATGACTACCTTCAAGAGATGAACATTACTCGTATGGAGTGGCCAGCGCGCAGCCCGGATATCAACCCGATCGAGCATGCTTGGGACGAGCTAGGCAGATGCGTAAAACAACGAAACCCTCCCCCAATCACGCTTCGTGAGCTCAAAATTGCTCTCACAGAGGAATGGGAGAATATTCCCCAAAATCGTATAAGGAACTTGGTGTACAGCATGCCAAACCGCGTAAACGCAGTAATGGAAGCACGAGGAGGCAATACGAAGTATTAAAATTCAAGAAAATCGTAATAAAGTTCAAAAATTTCATGTTTCCTATTTTTGTTTTAATTTTACAAAATTACAAAATTACATAAAGAAAAAAACTGCTGATCTCTCCGATCAGCAGTTTTTTTCTTTATGTAATTTTGTGTTAATAAAATGTATGGTGACTCATATTTTTTTTACTTTCATTTAAGGAGTATTACATTGTCTATTAAATACAATTTATTGCATTAACCTATCATTTTCAGTTTCCGAGATTTTTAACATTCTTTAAGTGACCCGGATTCATTGCTCTCGAGTGTAATTAAAAACTACCTTAGATCAACATTGTCGCAAAGTAGATTGACAAATTTATCGTTAATAAGTATTGAACACGAAATCAAAATTGAAGTTAATGACATTGTTAATGATTTCGCTAATGCAAAAGCTCGAAAAGTAACTTTTTTGTAAATACATTTGTGTGTTATTATATTAAATATTTGTGTGTACGAGCGTCCTTGAAAGAATTTTGAAAGAACTACAAAGTTGTGATTTTTTTATTCTTATAACCCCTTCTTTCCTAAAAAACTTTTTGCTTCCTGACATCATTTAAAATTGCACCATTTGCATCCGAATTTCCGTTTGAAAATACAGGGTGTTAGGTAAAATAGAGCAAATCTCTTGAGGGGTGTTTCTACTCATGAAACTGAACAACTTTCCCCAAGGAACCCATATCGAATTCTCAAAAAAAAAAAAAAACAATTTGGACTTTGTATGGATATTTGGCCAATCAGCTGACCGCTCCCATACAAAGTACAATTTTTTTTTTTGAGAATTCGATATGCGTTCCCTGGGGAAAGTTGTTGAGTTTCATGAGTAGTATCACCCCTTAAGAGATTTGCTCTATTTTACCTAACACCCTGTATAACTGTTAGTATTCCACTTGTATTCCATTTTGACCCCGCTCGAGGGCGCCAGGTTACTGGCTGCACACGGGCGCCACAAGGGCTAGAGACGCCTCTGAAGTTACATGCATGTTCATAAAATAAAAAATAAAAAATAAATTATAAATTATAATTTTTTTTTTTCAAATAAAGAAAAATTAATCAAAAAGAAAACAACCGATGAAGGCGCTCCCCGCTCAATCGCTTTGCACACACTTCGCCGCGCGCCGGTATCTTGAGGTCAATGACCTCGATCGAGCTGACCAGTGTGGCGCGTGCATGCCTTGTATACATATGTATTACTATTACCCCTTAGCCACAGCCACGGCTGCGACGGTGGCGGTGGCGGCGAAAACAAATGGTAGACAACATAAGAAGTGGGCTACAGCTATAAGCGGCGCGGCTATTAAATTAAGGGGGGGCGTGTTGAAGTGTTAATTTTTGGAATATTACGAACGTTATAACTCTTTATTCATACGTCGTGAGAGTTTAGTTACGTTTAGCACCACTGTCTTTTGTCTGGTAACCTCCACCGAGTGCTCGCGGCGTCGGCAGGAGCTGGCCCGCGTGACGGGCTCGCGCGCGTACGAGCGCTTCACGGGCCCGCAGGTGCGCAAGATGCTGCGCACGCGGCCGCGCGCCTACCGCGCCGCCGAGCGCGTGTCGCTCGTGTCGTCGTTCGGCGCGTCGCTGCTGCTGGGCCGCGTGGCGCCGCCCGACCGCGCCGACGCGTCCGGCATGAACCTGCTCGACGTGCGCACCATGCGCTGGAGCCAGCTCGCGCTCCAGGTGCCTATCTGCCTACCTGCTGCATACTGTGCCGGAGGGGCCGTTCGGATAGTAGTTTCTGGAACGAAGTTCTTTTACCCGACTTACTTTTTAGAGTAAACTGACAGAAATTGTCACGTAATGAACAAGCCTATGTGTATGCGTGTGTGCGGGCGAGTTTTGAGATTTGACAAGTTGTTGAGATTGACAGCAAGAATAGGCTATTTGACTAATTTTTTTTTAGGCCGTCTTGTAGATTAATAAAAAATATTGGACATGTATTTTTTCTTTTGTAACGTAATCAAAAAATAACGGCGATATATTGAGTTGAAATTTCGCGTGACATCACTAACCAGTACAGTTTATATGGCGGTTTGTAGCGGTAAGTGACGTCACGAGCCCCCATCCTATGTATTTTCATTTATTTGAAAAATAAAAAAATACGTGTCTAATGATTTTTAATTTTCTAACTGACGGACTAATTAGAATTTTGATTTTCAAAAGTCGTCAACTTCCCTATTGTGTCCATCAAGTAACACATTGTCATTGGCACAATAATTTTTAAAATAAAAAAGAAGAAGAAGAAGAAAAGGCATGAGGAACTCCATTCCTAACGGAGGTCCCCTGACACGTTTTTTTTTTTAACGTGGCTATTAATTTCTAACACCACGACATAGAGGTAGCCAGAGTTAAAAAAAAAACTCGATGCTTCCCACTTTGTATAGCTGAATATTGTTATAAACAAACATAAATAAATAAATAAATAAAATAAATAAAATAGTATATTTCATTATAAGTGCGGAAAGCCTGTCATTGCAAAGAGTTCCGACAAATGTCTACCCGAGCCGAGGCGCAGCCGAAGGTGAGGGTTGACAGTCGGAACTAGTTGCAATGACGGTTCCGCACGTGTACTGAACAACTATTTTTAATACAATTACGAAAAAATTAAGCAATTTAATAAAATATCAAAAACACAACAAACTCAACTAAGTTCCAACTGTGATCAAGAGATGGCGCTAGTCGTAATGCAAAAAGTGTGTCAAAGTCGTGTCGCCATTTTTGACAGTTGGCAAAGAGAACGCACGAGTTCGGGAAAGGTAAACAAAAAGCTCGAGTATGTAATAGCCCACATCCCGAACGCTAAACGTCCCTGCAATACGCCACTTTTTGAGCAACTGTATTAAAAACATCTATCTGATTTACACAAACACACATACCAACGCACACACTCATCCGCACTATTACATACGCACTACATTAATTACGTACTAAGCTAAGGCACGGAGACCTGGAGGGTTAAAATACAGGCATTGCCTAGTTTAACCTCCAGTCTCCCATAAATAGTTTACAATATTGAAGTTTGTATTTGTTCAAGTTGTATTTTGTAAAAATGTTTTGTGGTTAAAAATAAACTTATTATTATTATTATTATTATTATTATTATTATTATTATTATTATTATTATTATTATTATTATTCCCGGTCCCCGCAGGACGAGCTCTGCCTAATCTGGGACTAGTGGGGCGCTAGGTGATAATATCCGAGCACTGTGCGACGTGTAACGTGTACCTACTTCCGGCAGACGTGCGGCGACGACAGCTTGGAGCAGAAGCTGGGCGAGCCGGTGAGCACGGCGAGCGCGCTGGGCGCCGTGTCGCCGTACTTCGTGCGCCGCTACGGCTTCCGGCCGCAGTGCCGCGTGGTCGCCTTCACCGGGGACAACTGCTCCGCGCTCGCCGGTGAGCAACTCGACTCACTACCACTATACTACCTACTGGCAACTGGAGTGACTTTTATTTTTGCCCCTTGCACTTTCAGAGTATGCTGTACTGTATTAATCCTTACTAATATTATAATTAATGCAAAAGTGAGCTCAACGGCTCAACGGATCATCATGAAATTTTGCATACAGAGAACGACATAGGGGACTTTTTATCCAGGAATTCCCGCGGGAACTCCGAAATTACCGCGGGTGAAATCGCGGGGAACAGCTAGTGTGTATTAATAAAATACCTGTATAATTAAATTTTACAAGTTTTTTTGTGAATACATTTTTGCGCCTCTGACTGGTAGTTATCTCGAGTATTTAGTACGTATGATTATATCAATGGTCTAAACACGGAGTTGGACCCACACATAGAGGACATTCATTTGGACAATATCAAACAAACAATAATAAATTCTAATTGATAAGATTTTTGTTAAGATCGCTTTCCAAATATAAAATGAATGATCGTAATATGTTTAAAAAAAAAATTATAAGTAATATATTTATTAATTTTACCTACTAACAATAAGATAAATAACTAGTCCATCCAGCATAGGTAGCATCTCTTAAACACTTATTACACTTTACAGTTTGTCAGACACCAATCTAGGAAATCTGAAGGTGTAATCGAAGTTAGAACAGTTGATTCCTATTTAGAATCAGTGAGTGAGAGAGAGAGCGAGTGATCACATTACATTAAAATGTACCCTAGAGTAGTCGATTTAGGGTAAAATTTAGTGTAGTGTGATCACTCGCTCTCTCTCTCTCTCACTCACTGATCACAAATTGTATCCGATTTAGATTACCTAAATTGGAAGTAGTGTAATAAGCCCATTAGGTTTGGTCGGATCTTGATGAGTTTCCGCTATTTGAAGTGTTTTAAAAATTACATGAAATTTCACAAAAACGCTGCTTAACTGTTATCAGTGCCACTTATCAGCAAGATAGAGATGAAGTGCTAAACATATTATATTGCCGTTAGTTGATAACATACAGTACTTCCAGTTAGATAACATTCTAATCAGAATTGTTTACTTGTATTACTTAATCTTCACCTAATATACCTCGATCACATTAATTTGAAAAAAAAATGTGACATAATATTGTGTAATTTACTAAACATGGCTTATCATTTACACGTAGGTATACATTATTATAAGCGACAACAATAAAGCGGTGAAATAAACTCGCCTGGAGTGGGCCTCCGATAGAGCGCCCATATTGTCAGAAAGCCTTCATTTCCATATACGACGCCCGCAGTATTAATAATAATAATAATTATCCACTTCACAACACACATATCTACCAAGTTGATCCCACAGTAAGCTATTCTTAGCTGGTGTCGTGGAAACCAAGCAAACGTGGTATATACTACATAGAATTACATATATATCTTATCTTTATATAAATCACGTGTCACGTTGTTTGTCCGCGATGGACTCCGAAACTACTGAACGGATTTTGATAAAATTTTGTAACCATTTATAATATGGTCCAACTTAAACGATAGGATAGTTTTATCCCGGAATTCCCGCGGGAACTCCGGAATTAATGTGGGGAACAGCTAATCACCGTAAACTACTGTCAGGGGTACAAAGAACTTTTCCCCGCAAGTCCCGCGGGAACTCCGAAATTACCGCGGATGAAATCGCGGGGGACAGCTAGTAAATATATAAACACACACAGACTGGAAAGCGGAACCCTGTGTTCATCACACAAAGTGCACCACCGGGAATCGAACCCAGAACCTCTTGATTAGCGGGCAGGCATGGTGCCTATTACGCCAATCGGGTCGTCAAAGTCGTCGTAGTGGGGAGTTGAATTGGATCACTTGTATGGAACGTCAGGGTTGTGATAAGAAGAAAAGCGATAGATGATGGGGGATGGGATGGATGGAATACATTTCTCCCATTTTTGTCTTAAATTTATGTTTTCGGGCTCACCCACCCACTCACCGTATACTGCACATGGCCTTCACCTTTGGTCTAGCTGTTAGTGAACCTGACTGCTGCGCCAAGGTCGAAGTTTCGATCCCCGCATCAGGGTAAACATTTTATATACTTGTCTACTTTTAATTATTATCAGATGTCTGGCACCCATAGTTCCAGCTTTGCTTAGTTTGGGGTACCAGGTAGGTAGGTACCAGATGCAGTAGTAGTGGAGAGTTACAGTCGGCACGCTTGTATGGAGTGCTGCGGGTGTGAGTGGTGTATATGTGTGTGGTGTACCGCTACCGGCAGGCCTCCGGCTGCGCGCCGGCTGGGTGGGGCTGTCGCTGGGCACGAGCGACACGCTGCTGCTGGGGCTGCAGGCGGCGCGCCCGCCGCCGCACGGGCACGTGCTGGCGGGCCCGTGCCCGGAGCGCGCGCCGTACATGGCGCTGCTGTGCTTCGCCAACGGCTCGCTCACGCGCCAGCGGCACCGCGACCGCCTCGCCGGGCCCAGCTGGGACGCGTTCGACGACCTGCTGCGGGCCACCATACGCGGCAACAGGGGCTACATGGGTGACTACAATTGTATTTGGACGCAGATAAGCAATAACATGTTAACCCACAATATTAAGTTATTGATTCAAAACGCTTTATTGAGAGTTATAGAGCGTTTTTTAATTATGTGTTTACCTTATTACATTATTTAAATACCAAAAAATATTTAAACATAAAAAAATGCTGAAACTAAATGACGATATGATTAACACGATTTATTCAAAATTTCTCCAATGTGGGTTAACACACTATTGCTTATCTATGTCCATTTATTTTATTTATTGGCGCATAAACCGAGACGCAAAAAATAAGAAGTACACCAATATTATACATATTATAGAACCGGAATATTATTATGTACCAAAGTATGGGTGCACACTGCACAGCAACAATATTCATATTTCTTTAATAACTAAAAATTATATGAAATTAGTACAAAGCTGTTGTAGTTCAGCGTCTGATATCAATGAAAAAGCAAATTAAAGAGACAAAAATTTGGCTAAGCATCGCCGGAAAACATATAAGCTACTGTCAAATACGTCTAGTCTGAAACAGGAAGTAACCACCGAGTATAAGATCGGCACATCTTTATGACGGGCTTATAGTATGAAGTAAAACTTTCAGGACAAATGGTATTAAATACACCAAGTCATCGTTTAAAAGAATCTGTCTAAAAGAAGGGGCATCGTTTCAGTTTAGTGGAGGATCAAATAGATGTATTGTGATTTGGCAAGTGTTATTAGCAGCAAAGTGTTGTTAGAACAATTTTTTTCCCTGACATCCGATTTAAATTAAACAAAGTATATGTTGCTAAGCTCAAAGCTAAAAGCTAAATCTCTCATGCTAAGCTATCTACCTGTGGAAACCGCATGACAATCCGTTCAGTAAATTCGGAGATTATCGTGAACAGATTTTTTTGTGTTTGATTACTTTTCTTTTATCGCCCCCTCCCAATTTTTGGTAAAAATATATTTCAATGTATAGAAATGAGAATTCTATACTCTTTTAGATAGACTAGCTGTTCCGCACGGTTTCGACCGCGATAATTTCGGAGTTCCCGCGAGTTGTTCCATACAAACTTTGCAACCCCTTTTCATCCCTTAGTTCCTCGGGAACTTCGAAATTATCACGGGCGTAACCGCGGTGGATAGCTAGTATTATATGGACATAGATAAGCCATAGTGTGTTAACCCATACTGGAGAAATTTTGACTAAATCGTGTTTTAAAAGTTTAGCGCTATTTTCTGTTAACATTTTTTATGTTAAATATTTAGTTACATATTTAAGCAATGTAATAGGGTAAACACATAATAAAAAGATGTTCCCTAACTCTCAATAAATCGTTCTGAATCAATAAATTAAGTTTGTGGGTTAACATGTTATTGCCTATCTGCGTCCATATATTATGATGTGTGGTATTGTACGGTGCAGGCATATACTACGACACGGCGGAGATCGTGCCGCGCGCGGCGCCCGGCCGCTGGCTGGTGGACGGCGGCGGCGCGCCCGCGCGGCCCGCGCCGCAGCTCGAGGCGCGCGCGCTGCTCGAGGGGCAGGCGCTGGCGCGCCGCGCGCACGCCGAGGACATGGGCCTGCTCATAGGTTACGAGTTAAAACCATTACAATATAATACGAAGTGTCTAGCCGTCCGCTAAGCGGATTATTACTAGTCGTCCACTAAACTAACTTAATATCTCTAGTACCGGATCGAATTTCGAAAAAATCGAAACTTGAGTCTCTAAGTTGGACCCTTAGCAATACAACGAAAAAACCGCATTCAATTTGGTGCAGCAGTTTTTGCGTAGCACGAATACAAACATACAGACAGACAGACAAAAATTCTATAAACGGTATTTTTGATTTCTATATCACACATAGAGTTTCCTAGATTTATTTTTTCTTATTTATCTCCTATGTATAGACATTGACCTGTCACAATTTCATTATATGTATAGATTTATTGATTCAGGAAACATACAGCTATAATTATACACTTAAACAAAACAGATACAGATACGCCAAAACAGTTTAACAAATAATTAATACATTTAGAGAAATTGTGATTCAGTATTTAGAATTTTGAATTCAGGATTATCTGTGGTACAATTGGCCCTTGTGTTGAGGTGGTGTGTATTTGCGCAGACAAGTCGTCGCGGCTGGTGGCGACGGGCGGCGCGTCCGTGAACCGCGAGCTGCTGCAGATATTCGCCGACGTGTTCAACACGCCCGTTTACGTGCAGGTAACACTCCCTAGTCCCTCGTATTTGTTAAAAGCAATGGGCTTGGCAATCAAATTTTTGTTTTTTAGACGTATTTTTTTCATTTTTTACGTATTCAAAAAAATAACGGAGATACCCGTGACGTCACAACGTGCTATAAACTGTAGCACAGCGTGAAAAAAAAGAAAAACGTGTCCAATATTTTTTATCTACAAGACGGACTAAATATAATCACTAAAATTGTCATTTTTTTTTTGATTTTTTTTTTATTACAAGGAGCAACACGCAAACGCCGCTTTGCTGGGTGCGGCCGTGCGCGCCGCCGAGGTGTGGAGCGCCGAAACCGGCGTTCAACTGCCAGGTACGGCGATTATATTTTTTTTTTACCTTCATAATTGGCAGATCCTTGCAAGGGGTCTTTAGTATGCATGTACAGTTAGATCAAAACCGTTTTTTTGTCCTGTAGGGGGAGCACGAATTTTTTCGCTCTCGTCTAGTCGATATCGTCGTAATGTCAAAGCGTTTTTTTGGATGGAAAATGAACGACACTGGATAGATGGCGCTGTTCATTTTCCATACAAAAAAGTGCTCGATATCGACTAGACGAGAGCGAAAAAATTCGTGCTCCCCCTACTGGTCACTTCCGTTTTGAATGCTCTCGCGCGCGACGTACAAGGCGTGTATATTTCTTTGACATTATCGATTTATTTGTTGGTTTTATGGATGGGCAATCAACCCGGTGCTTGGGTTTAAATCCGATAAAAGTCAGCCTTTACGGTCCTGTACCCGAAAACGGCTGGCTTTTATCGGGCTTAATTCCAAGCACCGGGTTGATTGCACATCTGTATAATTCATTTACCAACAGATTCTGCTCTATACAGTAAAGTTAACCATTAAATGCCATAATGCAGATCCAACGTACCTACTTGCCTGTAGGCAAGCGCGCCGTGTATATACACTTATACATTACATAAAAAGTACATAAGGACGTTTTTTCTTTCTTTTTTTAATTTTTTTTTAGGTTTGGATTTAATAAAAATGTTGAGGAACATTGTGTCGGTGTGTCTCAGGGTCCGAGCCGACGGTGGCGCCGGTGGCGACGCCCTACCCCGACGCGGAGGACATCTACCGGCCGATGCTGGCGCGCTACCGGCAGATGCTCGACAACATTCCGAAGCTGGACTGAATTAACCACATCTGATGGGCGTGCTGACTAAATTTTAATTTTTAGTCGGTCTTGTAGATTAATAAAAAATATTGGACAAGTATTTTTACTCTTTTTACGTAATCAAAAAATAACGGCGATACATTCCATGTGACGTCACACCAAGGTACATTTTGTACTTAGTTATGACATCGCGTCCTAAACTATTAAGAATTTTTCAAAAAGTAAAAAATACGTGTCTATTATTTATTAATTGTTATCTAACTGACGGACTAAATAGAATTGTGATTTTTATACCTCGTCATCATGCCCATTGTTATGTGCGACCCGTTCATTAATATTTTTTTAAGAAAGGTGCTCTATCTGTCTGCCTAGTATAGTAGGTATGTTTGTGTATTCGCAATTTTTTCAGTGACTTATAATAGTACAGTAAGAGTACTACCAATTTATAGGCATACTTATGAAAAAGTAAAAAAAAAATATTAAAAAGGTTTTGTCTCATACAAAGCTATCTGATGAAACTTTTGACGTCGGTGTTTGTTAATGTAATCATCACCAATCACTATTATAATTATCATGCTTAAACTAAAAAATCGTAATGAATGAGCGAATTCGTGCGCACAGCGCAACGTAATAAAATCATGAGTTAAGTTTGGCTGTTCACAGTCAAACTTTAAAATTAAAACAAGCTTTTGTTTATATAGTTTTGTGTAATCAGTGTATTGCTTTAGCTAGATAGTTTGAACGAGTTTCAATTTTATTTTAAAACTTTGAAAACTTTCACAGTTTATAAAACATATCAAAGTATTTTGTTTTCCCTTTTTAAATGATATTTTAAAGATGGTTATTATATAACAATAATAGGCTAGTAAGTTACACAAGTTAACTGAGAAAATCTTTCCCTCGTGAAACACTTAAATATTACGAAAACATATAAACTTAATAGACACAGAAGTTATTTTGTCATCCTTAATAATGTGTTACCAGCACAAAAAAATAAGGCAAATGTGCAATAAAATATATGTGTAAAAATAATAAACCTAATGATATTTGTTATAAGTACGTCTTTGTCTAATCAAACATTGTCACCTTACGTTTATTGGAATGTTTTTTTTTTTCTATTAGTTTTTTGATCGGAACGTACGGTATTTCTAGTTGTTCCCACTTCGAATTTCCCTAAATGAAAAACAATGGCAAGAATGGCAAGAGTTGGGGTTTTAACCTGTGTTTTATGAGATTTAATAAACGATCTGTACATTCCATTATGTGATTAATTTTATACAAGGACTTTTTGTATTTTATAAATGTTAATTAATTTTTTATTTTTTTTTATTGTTATTACTGTTAATGTAATGGATATGCTTTTGACATAATGATACATATTATAATATAATAATGACTGCTGACAGACTTTTTAATAGGTAACAATACCGTCCGAACTTATTGTATAAAAATAATAATGTTGGCAACACTTAAATCTTGTTTGTTGTTGAAAAAACTTTTATATTATTATACTGATATTAATAATATCAATCTTGTATATTTTTTAAAATAAAATGCCTTAATAACTATCTGGGTTTTATTCAGTATCAGTTGTGCGTTGTTATTCTTTTATCAAACACAATACACAAGTTCAATCATTGAATATCAATAACCCTCAAAGTCATGGGTACTCCTAACTGTAAAGTATTTTGGAAGAAACGTGGGCGGTGGGTCCAGTTCGCTAACACATACACCAGATATAAAATACAGTATAGCTAGTTTGAGAAATGGAGATATGTATACCTTCAAGATGCATATTGCTTGTGAAACCCTTACTGTATTATAAATTCGAACGTGATTTTTTTTATTTGTTACGGGTTCACGTCACGGGGCTCAATCGATCATCATGAAATTTTGCACACACATCAAGGGTACAGGGAAAGAAGCGGGAATTATGTAATTACCGCGAGGAACAGCTAGTTTACTTTATAAACTGCCCGGTGCATTATTTTTTTCGTAAAAAAGCGTATGAAGCGCAACGCACCAAAGTTTCTTCGCAATCTGACGAACAAAGAGTCAAGTCACAACCATCCTAGGTATTATAAATGCGAAAGTTTGTTCGTTGTTACGCTTTCACACCGTAACGGCTGAACCGATCATCATGAAATTTTGCATATACGTCAGGGGTACAGCAAAGGACATAGGGTAGGTACTTTTTATCCAGCGGAGGGAGAAACCTCAGGGAAAAGCTAGTACCATAATTATAATAAGTGCACTAAACAATGAAACGTTCATTTTTATTGCATAAATTTATGTATTTTAGATAATATCATGTAGATAATATGGTTGCTAGCAAAAACGACTGATAAAACTAATGCTATTGGCGAGCGCTTCGGGCGCGTTACTTCTTGCGCCCGCCCCGCTCCTTGACCTGCAGCTGGAGGACCGCGCCCGGCGGCACGTTGTACGAGGCCAGCGTGTTCGTGTCCTTGAAGAACAAGCCCTGGAAGCGAACACAAACATCGTCACACATATATCAATAAGATTTTTGTCAGCAACCGAAGGTCTTGGACCACAACTCTTTATACATTTTATACTTTCTATCTGATTGTGAATTCCGCGAATGGCTGTTGTGTGCCATTTTATATATTTAATTTTGTTACATTAGCCGTAAGGTTTTCCTCCAATATAAAAAATAAATAAAAAATATTTTCTTTGCTTGTAAATACGCAGAATATTGTTTGAACCGGATCCGTTGACTGTTGCAATTAAAATTAAAGTAGCTCCTATTCCGGCCGTTGCGACGACGCGTCGCGCTTGTATGAAGTATATGTCTGTCTAAATAGCTTCAAACAGTTGCTCTGTTGCGACTTTGTGTTGCGATCACTAAACAAATAATCAAGTCGGCACTTTCATAACACTACACGGCACTAATAGCTGAACTCTATGAAAGCTATTATCCATAGTAATTTTTGCTTCAAGGCAGTGTCGATGGGCTGGTTGCGACCCAAAAAAACTAGTGAACAAATTTTGCAGATATTTTAAGAATTACGTCTGACCAAAACAAAAAAAAAAACAAATCTTTGCTCTTCAAATCAATGTAGCTGAGTCGGGACTCAACTTTTCGCGAGTATACGTTTTCTGTAACTATGCTGGTCGATAAAATTAATAATAATATAACAGAACACTTTCTAGCATATTGTGTCTATAACACACGCTGTGTCTATAACATGCTAGAAAGTGTTTTCTATATAAAATTAATTTCATCAAGCCACATATAATATAAGTGATGGTGATAGGAACTTAATTACAAGCAGATCAACTTGAACCAACCTCGTAATGAAGCTTCTGCTTGGCGGTGGGCATGTTGGTAGCCCTCTGCAGCATGTTCTTGAGTTCGGCGACGGTGGTGGAGAGCGGCAGCGAGAAGGCGAGCGCGCGCCCGTCCAGCCGCCACTCGGCGCGCTCCGGCAGCGCGGGCAGCGCCACCTGCAGCGGCGCCGCGCCCGGGTGCCGCGCCAGCCACGCCGCCTCCGGCTCCAGCGCGTCCTCCGTGCGCGCGCGCTTCGCCACCGGCGGCTCGTCCTCCTCCACCGCGTGGTGCGCCGCCACCGCGCCCACGCTCACGCCCACGCCCACCGCGCCGTACCCGTAGGCGGGCGCCGCCACCGGCGTCGGTATCAGCGGCCCGCGGGGCGCCATCGGCGGGATCACCATCAGCGGTGGGATCGGCTGCAGCAGAACGGGCGCGGGCGCGGGTGCGGGCGCGGGCGGGGCGACGCGCGGCGGCGCGGGCGGGGGCTGCGGGCGCGGCGGGGCTCCCCGCGGCGGCGGCGGCTGCGTGCCCACCGGCTTCGGGCCGATTTTCTCCTTCTCCTCGTCCGGCAGCAGCCCTTTGACCTTGTGGATCTGTTGGATCTGGTCCTCGAGTGTGATGTGCGCTCGAGCGGCGCGCGTCGCCGCTTCCACACTCGACGTGTGTCCGTCCCACGTGACGCGGTCGTCCCTCTTCTTCTCCTCCTCGCCGATTTTCTTGCCGATGGCGGTCTCCTCGTCGCCGACACCGAAGATATCTGTTCGCCGCTCGGCGAGCTGTTTGAGCGAAGCCTCGATGGCGGCGCCGGGCGCCAGCGCCTCGTCGCGATCGGTGCGCTCGGCGGCGGCGCGGTCGCGCTGCTCGATCCAGCGAGGGTCCAGCAGACCGATGCGCACGTGGTCTGCCACTTTGTTCGCCGGGATCTTCTCGCCAGTGATGGGCGACACGAGCCACTCCTCGCTGGCGGGCGTGGGCGGGGCCCGCGCGCGCTTCGGATCGTATTTCTTAACGACGACGCGATCGGGCCGGGGTGGTAGTGGCGCCTCCTCGCCGACGGGTCGCGGGGGCTCGGGCGGCGCCTCATCCTCCGAAGACGAGCTCTCCTCTTCCATGTCTTGAACGCGATTGTCGTCGGGCCGCTGCTGCTGTTGCGTGCGGTCCTCCATTTGCGCCAGATCCTCGTCTGAATCTGAATCAGAGTCAGAATCGATTTGCATCTCTGTGTCGTCGTCTTCATTCTGTGTGTGTGCAATGTCTTCACCTCGCTCCTGCGCAAGGACCCGAGCACCAACTTCGAGGGGAGTCGTTGGTGGCGGAAAGTCTCCTGGCTCACCGGCCGGATAATCTACAGTCTCCACTACAACGAAATCATGCCAATCAATTGATGCGTAAGCGAGACGCTCTTTTTCTTTCCGTGCTTCATCTTGAGCTTTACGCCTCTCCTGATGCGAATGCCACGCCGCGCGTCCGCGAGCTTGTTCCAATACCCCACTACGTATTTCTGCGGCTAATTTGGAAACTAACTCTTTAGGTGGCAGGAGTACTTTAGTGTACTGTTCAAGCAGACGTGTGAAATACTGGAACAGTGAATGCTGAGGTCTTAGAAAATCAAACTGGTGATTGCGTTCCTCTTTTTTCATCAAGTCAGTGAGAAATTGTCTACCATTTCTTGCCACAAATTGTGCTGTCAGCTTTACTATGTCTAGTTCCAATGCAGATATGGAAGGAGGGTCTGCCACAAACTCAAAGTCCGGTGGCGGATCACGTGGTGGAGGGGGCTCAATTGGAGCAGCAGCTTTAAGGAGTTCCTGTTGTCTTGCAGCAGTTGCTGGAGCCAGACCAGGTCTTTGTGGAACTGGCATACCAGCTGGAGTGGGTATTGGTGTGTCTGACCCTGGTTAAAATGCATAATATAATTCATAGATTATTCAAATTCATAAAACATATTATTTTGTTTTCAATATTAAAAATTATCAAAAATAATATAACAAATTATCTGCATACAGGCACCTATCAGTTGCTTCGACTGCATGCCTGAATTTTAAATAAACATAAAAAAAAATAATGGTGTTATTTATTCCTAATGTAAGAGAAAGTACCCAAAGAGCAAGAGTATTTAGTTAATAGCTTAATGCCTCTGTTAAATTCAATGCCTCTGTTGTTGTGGCGATCTTTGGGTCTATGTCTAGCAGTGGATGTCATTAAGCTGATATAACGATAAAGTCAACTACTCATATTAAAATACAGCCGTTACAAACCTTTTCCTTCTCTAATCTCCTTAACTTTGTGTTGATAGTATGCATGATAAGGGTCTCCAGAGTTCAAGAAATTAAACTTTGGATTGCCGATCTCGTTTTGTCGAATCCGTGCTTCAAATTCGGGTCCGTTGCGAGCAACAAAGCTAGCGGTCTTGTCAACAATATCTGTAATTTTGGTTCAGGAAATTGGAAGAAAAAGAAGGAAAATATAAGAAATCAACAAGTTTCATATTTTGGAGTTTTATTTTGGATTTGGATGCTAACCAACTGAACACCCAATGCAGCACTACTGCACTACTGTCTTTGCAAATAACGATTAGTTATTTTAACATAATATTATTATAATCGTAAAACGACACATTTTGCTTTTTTCAGCAATTTTATGATAAATCTAAATGCATTTTAAGGTTATGTAAATTGATACTAATTATTTTGTGTAAAAGGATACTTCTAACTTCAGGTGGCGGGTAAATTATTCCAATAACAGGAGCTGGAGGAGTCACTTGGGGCTCCTCTGCAGGGCTATCAGGGCCCTGCCCTGGCGGACCCAATACGTCAACCGATGGCATAATGCTGAATGTTAGTTCAACTAATAGGTAAATCTAAACACAGATTATCACCAAACCAACACTTCACAAAACAGTTTTTATTAGTAAGATTTATTTTCGACACATCTCAAGAATTTTTACTTCACTTTTTTAACAAATCAGTAGGTGCCTAAAATCAATCTCTAAGTAGTTTGTGCCTAAAATCTAAATCTGTAAATTGATGTAAAATGTAAATCACCATCACCAACTCACCACAGAGTAGCGATGGGCGATTATTACTAAAATTTATCGAATTAGTCGATTGTTCGGTTTAGTCGATAAAAGTCGATAATAATCTATATTAGTCGATTGTTCAGTATCTACTTCAACTACTAATTCAGTAGTTACTAACTACTAGTTAGTTGTTAATTATTTTAAAATTTCAACTAATATTCTTATAAATAAACCAAAATTGTTATCTAATTAAAACTTAAAAGTAGATAGCAATTATTGATGTTAGTCAATAAACTTTTAACTAGGTATCTACTAATTGGCGCGCACCTATACTACTAAATACAAAGTAGAAACTACTAAATACTAATATTTAGTTACAAAAGATGGCGCAGTGGCACAATCGACGCAACACCGCCCACACCGCTCCGCAGTTAGTACTTACAACTTAGTAATAACTAGTCAGTACTTCAGTAGTTAGTAGTTCGTCGATTGTTATTACTATACGACTAAATAAGTAGTTCAAAAATTCGACGCAACACGACACGCACGCATCGCAGTTAGTACTTACAAATTAGCAGTCTGTAGTTAGTAGTTCGTCGATTGTTATTCGAATAATAATGGTGGGGAATTACTAAATCGACAATCGAATGCTCAGTAGCTGACTCATCGATTCAGTCGATTGTTTTTTTTTTTCAACAATCGCCCATCGCTACCACAGAGCAACAAAATCAAACGTCAAAACCGTAGACGGAGAATGAATGAATTCATTCTCCATCTACGGTCAAAACCCGACGGCGTCGGAAAAAGACCCATGTTTTTTTTGTTAAATACTCCTTTTAGAGAAGGCCAAGGAATCTAAGTCCATACAGCCAGTGTAGATGTCTTTCTTTTCTGAAGTTATTAACATTGAAATGCATCGGTGAGATGCATTTCGATGCTTTACCGGGACTTCTGGAAGCAATTATTCACAATTGGACCTTTGAGATGCTTTGTAAGTAGTTATATAGTAAAACGATAACCTCTCAGCGCACACCCCATTTCATTTTATTTCACTGTTTCCACACACTGTTCATCACTAATGAATCATTATGCAAATTTTATCACGTTTATACAATATTAAGCACCAAAAGCCTGCCAAAAGCCTGCCAAATGTCAATGACATCTTTTTTGGTAACATAAGACAGGAAAACTTTGTGAAGGTATGAAAACTACATCCATATAGCCAAGTCAGTTTTTATTAAAAATTGTTTATAGTATTGAGATAGTAGTAAGATGCATTTCGTTAGTTGGAAGCACCTCATTACAGTTATTAGGACGCTCTGTGGAAAGTTGTATACACAAACTCTATAGAGATAGGTACTATTGTAATTATAGCAAAAGGACAACCTCCCGGCGAAACCTATGTCCTTATTAAACACATTCCACCACATTTAGACAACAACAAAGAATATAAATAGTGGTTATATAGATACTCTTTGCTACTACGTTATCTAGGCCGGAATGTGTTGGTGTATGCATAGTGATTACCTTCTCTCTGGGTGTATGTTTATTTTACCCTTTGGTGTTGGTCCTTCGGACCTCTACACAGAGGTGATGTCAGAACTAATTCATTTAAAATTATGGTAGGAACCAGAGAGAAGGTAATCACTACGTTTTACGTTGGTAGGAACCAAAACGTAGTGATTATTTGCTCAGTGGTAGGAACAACCAGAGTGCGACGCTATCCAACATGCTGGTTGGATAGCGTCGCACTCTGGTTGTTCCTACCACTGAGCAGTTAATTCAGCAGTTAATTCAGATGTGGTTTGGGTGAAAAATTTACAAAAACACAGTTAAATAATGAAATTTTAATGTAATAATTAAGTGTTCGTGCACTTGGGGCCTTATATTATTATACGTAAATATTAATAAAATTAGAAGTACTTATAGTCAGACTTAAAAATAGCTTACCACTTTTCGACATATTTTACTGAATTTTATTTGTTCAGTATAGGCAAGAAGTCACAACGAACGCGAGGCTGAAGCAGTAGGTACAAGTTACCCGTCATTTTATGAAAGAAAGCAACTGGTTTTCGCGAAACAATTACGTAGGTACATGTTTACCTTACTTTGCCTAAATACGTAATCTGTAAAAATTTCAACTGTCTAACTATCACGGGTCATGAGATACAGCCTGGTGACAGACGGACAGACAGACAGACGGAAGGACAGACAGCGGAGCCTTAGTAAATAGAGTCCCGTTTTCCCTTTGGATACGGAACCCTAAAAAGAAGAAGAATAAACTTAATCAACTTCATGCGAAAATATTCCAATATTTTCGGGGCCGACTGTAGGTATCAGTATAATTATTATCTACATAATTAATTAGTAATTAAATATTTATAAATTATATTTTAAAATCAAGGAAGTTATATCATAACCAGACAGGTCAATCAATAGGCAATATAGCTATTAACTATTAAGTATTAACTACAACCTACCAATCAACGTATAAAATTATAAATATAAGAAAACTTAAAATTAATTTAAAAAATATGACGCTGCTATACCGATCTATAAGGGTTGTCTGGAAGAGGTTGCTAGTAAAGCTATAAGACCGCCTTTTGTATGCCTTAATTTATAAGTTTTTGTTAACACAATGTAACCTTATTTTGGTGTACAATAAAGTGTATTATAATATATAAAGCTGGATTACCACTCACTCATTGACATAATTGTTCTCCCAGAAGGAGCATCTCTAGGTTGATATAATGTATGGAACATGTAGAGGGGACGTTTCGGTGATTATGGGAAAACCTCGACATCTTCGATTCCTGCTTCTCATCAGGTAGTGAGTCGACTGCCCGCCGAAACTATCCATCGAGAGTGAAAACGTTTCTAACTAAATTTCATCCACACCTTGGGCAAATTTCAATAGTGTAACTTTTTTTTCAAAATGGCGGAAAAAAACATGGCCGCCGAACAAAATTCAAACTCGATTATCTCCGAAACTAAAAGAGTCAGGTAGGGGGTGCTCAAACAAATGTCATAGAGGTCAATGGGGGGCAACCGCCTGGCGTGGTAAAAATCCAAAATGGCGGATTCAAAATGGCGGCCGAAAAAAAAGTTGATCCGATCCGGGTGAGGTTCGGCATCCGGGGGTTTTTGGGTTCGCTGATGCCGAATATCGAATCAGTTTTTCGATTGCGTCATTTTTCAAGATGGCCGCCGAACATTAGTTGTTTGTATGGGGAAATTGTTTCGGCCCTGGCTCGGAAACGCGAGCTGCTCGCAGCTCGCGCACAGGGCGAATCTAGTTATAATATATAAAGCTAGATTGCCACTCACTCATTGACATAATTGTTCTCCCAGAAGGAGCATCTCTAGGTTGATATAATGTATGGAACATGTAGAGGGGACGTTTCGGTGATTATGGGAAAACCTCGACATCTTCGATTCCTGCTTCTCATCAGGTAGTGAGTCGACTGCCCGCCGAAACTATCCATCGAAAGTGAAAACGTTTCTAACTAAATTTCATTCACACCTTGGGCAAATTTCAATAGTGTAACTTTTTTTTCATAATGGCGGAAAAAAACATGGCCGCCGAACAAAATTCAAACTCGATTATCTCCGAAACTAAAAGAGTCACGTGGGGGGTGATCAAACAAATGTCATAGAGGTCGATGGGGGGCAACCGCCTGGCGTGGTAAAAATCCAAAATGGCGGATTCAAAATGGCGGCCGAAAAAAAAGTTGATCCGATCCGGGTGAGGTTCGGCGTCCGGGGGTTTTTGGGGTCGCTGATGCCGAATATCGAATCAGTTTTTCGATTGCGTCATTTTTCAAGATGGCCGCCGAACATTAGTTGTTTGTATGGGGAAATTGTTTCGGCCCTGGCTCGGAAACGCGAGCTGCTCGCAGCTCGCGCACAGGGCGAATCTAGTTCTATTATATATTCTATTCTAATTATTCGGAATTGCATGAAAATATAATAAAAAATCGATTTTCAAATTTCAAGCCGCGCCAAACATGCTGATCCGAGTGTGCGTATACAGTAGGTACACCGACAACGTAGGTAGGTATTTACTATCTATACTTAACACTTAAACGTATAAACACAGCATAAAATAAAAAAGGGATTGGGACTTGACATAAGAAATAGGTTGTTTATTTTACATCAAAACTTGTTAAATTTAATCACACGCCAATTTGGCAACAAACAGAAACTGGTGAAAGAAAAATCTGTTAAATAATAATTTCTTTTTGGATAGATTATAGATATATGTACCTATAGTAAAAACAAATCGCCTAAGTATGTAAATAGAGTAAATACCAATTTTTGATGATAAATTTTATTCTGCAGCATTATTAAGTTAAGACTACAAAAACATGACTAACCACACGATTTGGCATGATTTCTCCTAGTATTGGGAATTTAATTTATTTAATCTCAGTGGTTTGTTATGAGTTATGACGTTTCTGGCCACAGGAGCACGTCTTTCGTGGATCGTGATATTACGGGGATGACAATGGTGAAAGGGTTAAACTTGACATCAAAAAGTTTAAACAAAACTTGCCGAAAACGGTCGCTTTTGGCATACTGAAATATGATCATCAAAAGTTAGGTAGTATTTAACTATTTTACACACCCATATATTTTTTTAAATGATATACCTACCTACCTATTTTAGAAATTATAATTTTGTTTTACGGCGGGTGGCATTCGCTCCTTTCACCACTGTAAGTACCATAATATAGCATTACAGATACAAAAGCAAAGTGGTGCCGATTAGAATTATGAGGAAGGTCAAATAGGAGAATGTGAGCGCGCATATCGCTAGTTGACGCCGTTGACCGCCGCCGGGTCGGAGGGCTCGAGCTGTTCGCGCGGGGAGTGCTGGGAGTGCGGGGAGTGCGGGGAGTGCGGAGAGTGCGGGGAGTGCGGGGAGCGCGGGGGGCGAGGCGCTATCTTCTCCAGCTCCTCGTTTCCAGCCAAAAACAACGCCAAATTTACCTTTGAACCACGGAAGAGACATTTTAGTTAGGAAGGTGTATTTATTATACCATAATATACATTTATTATATCGATAAACAATCATTATTTGACAGCACCATTTGCGTATTGGTTAGTGAACCTGACTGCTAAATAAGGTGGCGTGGGTTCGATCCTCAATTTAATGTTTTATTTTTTTATTAGTATCTAGAGAGATTTGATTCTTATTATGGACCCTAAATCGACAGGTGCTATAAAAACCCTAGTCTTGAATTTTTTCATATTACCTAGTTACCTACTTATTTAAGGTGAAATCTTCTTTTTTAAATATTTAGGGCACTTGCCCCAGGTTAGGGTTCTTTTAATCCAACCTGTATAACTATAGGTACTAGAGATTTTGTATAGTTGGGCCATATTCAATAGCGCAGGCGGCATGATCAACTAGTCAGATTAGTTCTTAGTTCTTACCAAATATGTCCGGGAAAGGTCCTGCAGTTGGTGCAGAAACGTTTCGAGCTTGCGTTGCCATCCGCGCACCTCTGTTATCGCCGACTCTATGGGCACCGTCTAATAACAATTTGAATTACGAATTCATCTGTTTAAAAATTGCACCTATGGTAAAGACGTCCAAAGAATCACGTCACTAGCCCAATAGGTCCAGAGTCTGACATGTTATGTATCTACAGTAGCAGCGGCAATATCATTTGATCAGTCTTTGAACGTTATCGCTATTGAGTATTATATTATCTGTGGCTATTGCAATAAAACTGTCAAACTGTCAAAAGTGTTTAAATACTAAATTATATTTCTGTTGCTGACTGTACAGGGGGGGCGGGGAGTAACAATATAATGGAAATATTTTTTATCAAGTAACAACCGATTCATTTGTATTAGTACCAGAAGGTAATACTTAAAAATACTAGGTAAACCGAGTCACTATTCCACTGGTGACTGGATAGATGAGGCAATGAGAGGTGTCAGAAAAAAAGGAGAATATAATATAATATCTTATCTTAATATATATAAATCACGTGTCACGTTGTTTGTCCGCGATGGACTCCGAAACTACTGAACAATCCTTTGATAAAATTTGGTAACCATTTATAATATGGTCCAACTTAAAAGATAGGGGTTTAAAGAACTTTATTACTCATTAAGAACAATGTAGTTCACTTACAATGAGTTTGAGTTGAATTTGAATACTTAAATCAATAAGTTCCAGCTATTCAGAACATTTAAGTTATCTTATCACTAATGTACATTTTAAGTTTGCTTTTAAATATATTTAAAGAGTTGCATTCTCTTAATTCAGTTGGTAGGCCATTATATAACCGTGCTCCTTCAGACATAATATTCTTCTGTCCATATCCAGTTCTATGTTTAAAAATTTTTAGCTTATTCGTGTTTCTTAAGTAATGTTTGTAATTGCACTTTGTAAATGTGAGTTGTGTATGTATTTTGTTTGTCAGAATTTTTTTTATAAGAATGCAGGTCGTATAGGTATATAATTGGTTTATATTGTAAAGTTTGGTCTTTTCATAGACCGTTTTAGTACTCATCAGGTAGTCAAACTTGAAAAGTGTTTTAATGACTTTATTCTGTGACCTTTGTAGACTTTGCAGATTTGTTTTGGCTGCACATCCCCAAACCTCCAGAAGATATTCTAGATGGGGTTTAACTAACGAGTTATATATTGTCATTCGTTCTTTATGCGGGACACAACCAACAATTCTGCGAAGTGCTCCATTTAAAGATGTTAATTTTGACCTGACATGAGAAATATGATCTTTCCAGTTAAGTTTGTCATCTAGGTATAGGCCAAGGTATTTTTCCACATGAGAACGATGGATTACTTCGTCATTTATTTTAAGGGGTGGGAATTGGATGATCTTTTTGTTTTTTGCTGCGAATAGCATATATGACGTTTTATTAATATTTATCGTTAATAAATTACTTTGACACCAGATATTAAATTTTTGCAAATCATTTTGTGCTTCTTTAGCGAGTTCTAAGAGGTTACTGCCGAAATAAAAGAGACAAGTATCATCAGCGTATAGTGTGATATGTCCTGTAAGTCCTATGTTGGATATATTGTTGACATATATCAAGAATAATAAAGGTCCTAATATCGATCCTTGTGGAATTCCACATGATATTTGTGTGGGTTCACTAGTATAAGAACCAATCTTTACAATTTGGTATCTATGTGTTAAGTAAGATTTAAAAATTTTGTGTGCTGTTTCCGTGATACCTATGTTTTCAAGCTTTTGTAGAAGCAGAGTATGACTAACTGTGTCGAATGCCTTTTTTAAATCAATGAAAATACCTAGACAATACTGTTTTTGATCCATACTAGTTTTTATTTTTGTTACAAGGTCGATTGTGGCAGATAATGTGTTTGACTGTTTTCTAAAACCATATTGGTGAGGAGTTAAGAAATTAAGTTTGTCTAAATGATTGTTCAAACGGTCGTAGATGACTTTTTCAAAGATCTTAGAAACAACTGGTAAAACAGATATAGGTCTGTAGTTCCCAGGATCAGTTCTAATTCCCGACTTATAGATAGGCGTTACCTTTGCTACCTTTAGACTGTCCGGGAAAATACCTTCTTTAAAACAAGTATTTATGCAATTTACGAGGTTTTTATCTATAAGGTTTTTAATACATTGGATTGATTTAATGTTTATCTGGTCTATACCCATGCTAGTGTTCTGGTTTAGATTAGATATGATTGCAGTTACTTCATCTTCCCTGCATGGGTCAAGCTCAGTCATTATAATATTAGGTTTTACATGTATATATGTTAGTATCAGTGATGAATTATTTTGGTGAGTCTTGGGGATCCGGTCACACAATCGCGTACCAACCGAAGAAAAGAAATCATTAAAAACCTTGCAAACGTGACCACCATTTTCTACAAGTACAGAATTGAGCAATAGTTTCGGTGGTGCACAGATGTCTTTAACCTTATTTACTACTAATGTATTTATTAGATGCCACATTTTTTTTGGATCGTTTTTGCAGCATTTGAAAGCTTTACAGTAATAGCTTTCTTTAGTATTCCTTATCAATGCATGCAGTCTATTTCTCTCTATTTTAAATACATGTTTAAAGCTTTTATTAATTTTTTGTTGACTCCAAAGCATATTTCTTTTTTTGATCCCATCCACAATTTTTTTATCTATCCAGTCTTCTCTAGGTGTGTTTAATATTTTCGTTTTTTGCACTGTATTTTTCTTTATATGATTATTCAAAAACATTTCTAAATCGGTGTAGTCATAGTTTTCATTTAATAAAGTTGATTCTTTTACGCTATTACGCAGACCCGAATAGTCAACAGCAGTGTAGGTTATCCTTGATTTTTGTTTGTGCTTGCATTTCAAGATTTCCATAGCAATTTGTCTATGATCCGACAAAGGCGAATCAATTAAAGTAAGGATGTAAGGTTTTTCGCTGACACTGGAGCAGACATGATCCAAAATGGTTTTCGTTGTAACACTTTCGCGGGTGTAATGCACGGCGTCCATAATGTTTAGAATGTCGTATCCTGATTCTTCCAAAGTACTAATATATGTTTTAGTATCGTTGTCCGTAGTGAGCAAGTCTATATTAAAATCGCCGAACACAATACCTCTCTTTCTTTGGTCTAGTTGGCGTGAATACGTGTCCATAAATTTAGATGTGTTTTGTTTATTCGGCTTGTAAATTGCCCCTACGTGGAGTGAAAATTTGTGAATAAATATCCATAAGTAATGCATTCCGACATCGTATAGTTCTTCTGTTATATCATATCGTAAACTACTGTGTATGTATATAGACACACCACCACCGTTTTTGTCAGTTCTGATGTTAAAAATATGGGAATAGCTAGGTAAATGGAATGTTTTTGCTTCTTTTTCGGATTTGAGCCACGTTTCCGTCAGAATTATGAGATGAACAGGTGTGTTCATGGATTTGAGAATACACTTTAATTCATCGAACTTTCCAGGTTTGCGTATACTTCTTATATTAGCATAAAAAATTTTCAAAGAGGATTGGTGCTTAAATAATCCTTGATAATTATTTGTTATTAAATGTTGTGAAACGTATTTTACTTTCGTAGATGCAGGTATACCTACTTAGTTTTCGGAGTTTTTTGGCAATAGGATAGTTTTTATCCCGGAATTCCCGCGGGAACTCCGAAATTACCGCGGATGAAATCGCGAGGGACAGCTAGTTATGTATATTATGTATATATATTTTCAGCTTAACTTTGCATAAAATAATTTTGCTTTTTGACTAATTTGTCGAACAAAATTCTAACAAACGTTACCTTGAGAAGTGCATCCGCGACGGCAGCCAGGTGTCGGGTCACGTGCGACATGCCCTCGCGAATGTTTCTGGCGGAATACACGTCTTTTATACATATTAATTCATCATAATCTATGTGAACGGCTGAAATTCTCCAAAATCGAGGGCTGGCTAACTTGGATAAATCAGCTGATATAACGAAGGTATCGATAAGTACCTAACTGAGTACCTAATTAAAATAACTTTAAAAGACTACATTTATGTCATTGATGTAGTAAATTACAAATACATAATATGTTTTTTCTGTACCTATTTCCTGAAAAAAAAAAAACGTTTTTTTTAAATCGCCTACGTATCTCTTAAATCTATGCAGTACCTGCTTGTATCGTTGCTGGGAAGTTACTACCTTTACTACTAACCTAAAGGTAGGTGTCGGAAAGAGTGTCAAAAACAATGTTACACTAAGAAAATTTTCCCGCGGAACATACCTACTCGTATTTTCGTTTTTTTGGTTTCGTTATTTCGTTACCAAAACAAAACCGTTAAACGTCAAATATATTATGTAGACAAGCTGTGCCCCGCGGTTTCACTCGCGTGAGTTCGGAATTCCATCAGGATCTCCAAAGTAGCCTAATTTACTCCGTATATTATCAGCTAATTAGCAGTGAAAGTCCCGTCAAAATTGGTTCGACCATTTCGGAGATTCACCCGCGAGAGTTTCGGTAATCCCCCAGGAACTCCAAAGTAGTTTCGTATTGCACTGTTTATTTTATATGTTATGGTCGAAGATCGATATGCAGTCACTTCCCGGAATGACTGGTTTATCCTAGATTTCACCAAAGCATTTGGGCTTGCATATAGTTATCAATAGTTACAAGTATATTCTGACTTTAGGCAGGGCGGGCTTGTTTCCAGGGTATGAAAATCAAAATTATATTTAGTCCGTCTTGTAGATTAATAAAAAATAATAGACCCGTATTTTTTGCTTTTTCAAATTAAATTTTCAAATTTAAAAATTTACAAATTACTAGCTGTCCCCCGCGATTTCATCCGCGGTAATTTCGAAGTTCCCGCGGTAATTCCGGGAAAAAAATGCTGTAGTTTACGGTGATAAGCAGTTCTCCGGATTAATTCCGGAGTTCCCTCGGGAATTCCGGGATAAAATCTTTTAAGTTGGACCATATTATAAATGGTTACAAAATTTTATCAAAATCCGTTCAGTGGTTTCGGAGTCCATCGCGGACAAACAACGTGACACGTGATTTATATATATTAAGAAAGATTGAATAAATACTAAGATAAACCGCATTAAAGTTGACGTCATAAATTTGCTATAAACTGTAGCACGGCGTGAAGGCACGCGACATTTCAAGTTAATGTATCTCCATTCTCCGTTATTTTTTAATTACGTAAAAAATGAAAAAATACGTGTCCGATATTTTTTATTAATCTACAAGACGGATTTAAAGTTAAAATATGGATGACAAGCCCTTTGTGACTGGTGACCATTAGGTGATCATTAGGTGACCATTAGGTGACCATTAGGTGACCATTAGGTGACCAAGTCGCGCGAGGCAGTCGAACGCAGCGAGCGTGCCTCGCCTCGGCTGCGGCAGTGACCAGCAACGCGCAGAAGACAAATAGGTAGATATTACAGGTAGATATTGTGACATTTCTAATGACCGCTTCAACTCTTATTTAGGAGATAATGTTTGGCAACCTTTGACCGAACTTACACGAGCGTCAGGACCAAAAGAAAACGAATAAGTTAATAACAAAATATGTGACGTTTAACGGTTTTGTTTTGGTATAGATAAAATTGTCCAGAAATAGTACGATCGGCCTTGAAGTTACATAGGTAGATAAATAAAGACCAAATCAGTGAACTGAGAGTCATGGAACTCTTACTTCGCTTTATAAAATGTCCAACGTAAATTATTCAGCCCCCTTAGCCAAATTGACCATCTATAAATCACTAACGCATGGAAATTAAAGTACGTATCGTCATGCATACTTGGTCAGGTAATTATGTACTTGTATTTTTTTGTATATCGATCAAAGATATTTTAGGTAGGTATTTTGATGTTGATGCCAAATAAATCCAAAGCCAAAGTATATGAAATTGCAATGTTTGTCAGAACTCACATGAAACTATTCAAAAAGGCATTTGACATTTATCTAAGAAATAGGAGAAACTGCAACTGACTAGTTGCAGATCGAAGTACAATAAAGACTACACTGTGCCATAAAAACTGTTATGCTATGTGTATAAAAATTTATAACAATATACCAAAAGAAATTATAGAATTAACGACTGCTAAATTTTCTAAAAAACTAAAGCAATGGTTGCAATCTCAAGTTTATTATAGTGTGCAAGACTTCCTGGACAGAATTTTTTTGTGTCTTACATGCAAAATTTACATCCGACAAAATTTACTATGCGCGTGACTTATCCGAGATTTCTTGTAATATGTATGGTCCCATATGGATGTCTTATAAGACACAAAAAAATTCTTATAATGTGCAAAAGGCCTTAGCAGGAAAAGATCGACTCAGTAAAGTCGAGTTTTGATTGTGCCTATATTGTACACACAATAAATATGAAAAAAAAAAAACAAACTTAGTATAGAAGCGCTCTCAAGGGGTGCTTTTTAAGATAATATAAAATAAGTTCTCTCTCACTTGGGCAGATCAGTATGCGTGAAGTTGATGAGGTGCACCATCTTCCTGGCTGCCTCGCGCGCCAGCAACACCATCAGCTCCTCGAAGGTAGCGGGCCGCGCTTGGTTCTCGGGCTCCGGTTGCGACAGCGTCGAGTACAACTCTTTGGCCTTCTGCCACGCGAGTACGGGGTCGGTGGCCACCTGGCAGTGTGGAAGAATAATGGGGGATGACACAGAGGAGATAAAAAGAACTGGGCCCTTATTATTACCAGCAACATTCCTTGGCCATAATGTGCGTCCCAAAAATGTATATATTTTTTTAAGTAGAACTACTTTGAGCATGACAGCAAGACAATTTTTGTGGCGCGTTATCTCGAGACGTGTTATGGTCGGGTCGTAAGGGCCCAGAACAGACAACACAAACTTATATCACCTCTTTTTTGTATACGAGGGGAGGCACCAACTAAAGTCACAACTCACCAATTCACCGACGTATGCGAGCACGTGTATTTGCTCCCTGATCGCCTTCGCCTCCGCGAGTGCCTGCCTGGTGAGCCGTCGCTGCAGCTTCCTGCTGAGCCGGGCGCCGTGCTGCACGGCGTGCGCGGCGCGTTCGCGCGGGGACTCCGCCTCCGGCTCGCACGCGCCGTCCACAGCGTCCGCGCACGTCACTATGATAACCACTATGCTAATTTGTAATGGACGTTGTCGAATATGTGTCAACATCATAATACCTATGTCTTATATTCTTTTGTAAAAAAAGTGCTTAGACCATGAGCGTCCTCAAAGGTGCCGCGCGTTGAAGTATTTATTTATTTATTACACAAAATTTCTCACAGCTTTATAGTTATACTAATACACTGTGAAATTAAAAATAAGAAATACAATGATAATACTGATAAAGACTGATAAAGAATTACAATAAAATAATTTATAATGCTAAATTTTAATGCTAAATTTTAGTATTACATAATTATTCTATAGTAGTTTATGCAACTGTCATATAATGAAGAGTATTAAAACACGAGTGTGAGTTTATGAAACGAGCGCAGCGAGTTTCATAATAGTAACGAGTAACGGTAATTTCGGAGTTCCTGCGGGAGTTCTGGGTTACTATATACCCTATGACACTCACAAATAACGTGGCTTTATATTATTAAAAAAACATCGAAATCGGTTTAGTAGATCTATAGAGAGTAATCTCTGGATCTACTGAACCGATTTTGAAAATCTTTCACTTTTACGAAGCTACAGTGATCCTGAGTGACATGGGGTACTTTTATCCCGGAATTTTCGCGGGAACTCCCAAATTACCGCGGGTGAAACTGCGGGGGAGAGCTAGTAAAAAATAAAGCACGGACTCATACATATAATATATTATACATAGGTATGCGACCGAGTCCACAGTCCGTGATATCGCTCCCCTTATGAGTAAACAATTTGTCACCAGCAGACAGGAGATAGTGCCGGGTCACGTTTGGTCCGTCTGGACTCTGGTACCAGTTGAGGCACGCTACTTGACTAAATAGACTGGCAGCCAGATAATATACTAATAGAAGCTATTCGATTTTTTGTTTGGTTTGTAATGGATTAACTTAAAAACTACATCACCGGTTTTAAAAATTCTATCATTTAGGTATAGGAATGCGAGTGTCATAAGATACTTTTTATCTCGGAACTCCCACGGGAACTCCGAAAGTAATGAGAGCGAAACCGTGAAGGAACGACTAGTATCTATAGGTATATCTATATCAGGTACATACCGACCTATACTACTCCGCCGTTATCAGTGTGACCTGCAGATGACGGATTTCGAAATTCTTTCCAATAATAAATGCGAAAGTGTGTTTGTTTGTTTGTTTGTTACGCTTTCACGTCTTAACGGCTCATCCGATCATCATGAAATTTTGCACACAAATTGTCATGATAGGAAAGTACATAGGGTACTTTTATCCCGGAATTCCCTCGGGAACTCCTTAATTACTGCGGGTGAAATCGCGGGGAACATCTAGTCCTTACCAATATTATAAACGCGAAAGTTTGTATGTATGGATGGATGTTTGTTACTCTTTCACGCAAAAACTATTGAATGGATTTTAATGAAACTTTACAATAATGTAGCTTATATTTACATGAGAATAACACATAGGGGTACTTTTATTCCCGGAATTCCCGCGGGATCTCCGAAATTAACGCGGGTGAAACCGCGGGGAACATCTAGTGTATTATAAATCTGATATAACTAGTCATATACTATAATTTATTATGCAAACCGCAAATACAATAATATTTAATAGGCTAGGTAGGTATGATTTTAATTTCTCGCGGTTTCACCCGCGGTAATTTCGGAGCTTCCGCGGAAATTCCGGGATAAAAAGTACCCTATGCCCTTCTCTGTACCCCTGACAACGTGCATGCCAAATTTCATCCAAAACTGTACAGTCGTTTTTGTGTGTTTGAGTAACAATCATCTAAACATCCACACTTTCAGATTTATAATATTAGTAGGATTATGTAGGTACCTACCTAAAGGTAGGAAGATACTCGTACTCCTACAAAAATATATTCAAGAATGGAAGGTTTATAAAAAAAACAGAAAATTTAATAAATAATAAATACATACGATACGCCTATCACAGGTTAATTGTTAATTTCATAATTGTCGTTCAGGAAAATTGTATACCTACTTCGTCAGTTTACAAATAGAGCCGATGGATGACACTATATGTCATATAACGACATTATCATAACGAAACCTATGAAACTATAGAAGACTAGCTTCCCCGCGGTTTCACCGGCATTTATTTGAAGATCCCGCGGGAATTCCGGGATGAAAGTGCCCTTTATCCTTGTCTGTACCTCTGGCAACGTGTATCTACGGTGTACATGCACAATTTAATGATGATCGGTTGAGTCGAAGGCGTCAAAACGTAACAAACAAACTCACTTTCGCATTTATATAGTAAAAGGATAATGTTGATCAACAGCTTTGATCAAATTTTAACGAGCGTCAGGACGAAAATACATTAATCTAAAAACAAATCCATAATAATACCTATGTGATATTTCGCAGTTTTCTTTTAGTAGGTTTTAGGTTGGTATCGTCCAAAAATACGCAAGCAACCAGCCCCCGTCGTCATGTCACGTGGTCACATACAATCGTCCAACCAAAAGTCCAGTTTTAACTAAGGAACGTATCGTATGTTCCTTATAGTCAAAATAGTAAAAATATAGCGACGATCATACATTGCGTCTTGGCTAAGGAGGCTGGTTGCGTGTTTACTGCGACACAGGTCCTATGTCCTACGTCCTACACTAAACGCGGTCATACCATCGAAACCATCCCGGTTGTCCGGCGGCAGGTACTTGTCCACGTACTTGTCCGCCGTGGTGAGGGCACGGTCGACGGCGGTCGCCGTGGCGGCGGTCACCCGCGACTCCAGCACGGCGGCGCCCAGCTGCTTCACCGAGTCGGCGCGACGCATCACGTATTGGCGCGTCTCCGAGTAAATCTGTAGTGGCCGTTCACGTGATAACATGTTTTATGTAATTATAAACATCCCCCCCCCCCCCCCCCCCCTTCAGCCCGTCGTCAGCAAAAGTAAGCAAAGCTTCGATCCCTTTATTCGTTAACCCGTTCACCGCCACATTTTTGTAACTTTAATAAGTTAAGGCTACCAAAACACATTGCCATTACCTCTATACCGTACGCTTCAAGGCATGATTTCTCCTAATGTTCGAAATTCTTAATATCTATGTATATCATATTTTAATCTAATAAATATAAAAGTCACTGCAGTGGTTTGTTAGTAACGTAATATTACGTTTGTGGCCCCAGGAGCACCTATTTAGTAAAGTTCTTTACCCGAGTCTTGATGTTTTGTAATATTATAATGTAATTTATGTACATATTTTGTGATTTATTTTTGTCATCAGTCATTGCCTATTATGGTTCGAGATTCCTAAGTATGAAATTAATATAAAAGTATAATTTAAGTTTTCTTTCTTCGCTCACATCCGTGACGCCACATGCGGCACCAGCGGAAGATCAGCGTCGGGCCCCCCGGTTCCCGACTTATGCTGAGCTGGTTGCCTATTGTTGCGACACGCTGGTTGTGCTTGTTTATGTTATTTCACATATTAACTGCTGTCGTAACAAATAAAGTTTATTTCATTTCATTTCATTTCATTTCATTTCATTTCATTTCATTTCATTTCATTTCATGTTAGGTATTTTACTTGTACTAGTCATAAGTAGTACCTACTAGATACAATAATTAAAAAAAATATATATAAAATATAGCATTTGTTTGACCTGTCTGGTACCCGAGATCTGCGGGTGCTGTACAAGTACATCCAAGCATTATTATATTAAACGATTGATTAAATTAAATTGAACTACATTTACTGAAACGTGAAGCTGCATTCTTCGCCAAAGTCACATGGAAGTTCATAAAAAAATAACAAGAATCTATTTGACGACCCATATTGTACCTACCTATTTATTTTGGAGAAAAAACATGAATAGCTGCAGTTTTATGGGGAACCTAAGTTCAACTCTAGTCCTGTATTTTAAGTGATAATTACTGCTGTATAGGTTATTTATTAGTCGTCAAAGCCTTACCGCTTGCGGCGGCATGTATATCGAGGGCACCCTTTTCTCGACCACATCCAGCGACTTGCAGAGAAACTTGTCGAGCTGGGTGATGGGAGTCTCCAGGAGCTGCACCACGGGCAGCGCAAGCTGAAGCCCTGTCGTTAAGGACCTCTCGCCAAGAGCCAAGTACCAGCGCACGAGCGGGTTGGACTCCTGCAAATACCAAAATTAAGGTATGTTGTTCTAAGAGATCTAAATAGGTACCTGTTCTACACACATAATACATTTTTTGTTATAAGTTCACCTCTCATTGTACAAAAAGTCAGCATAGATAGAGCTCTGCTCATATACAGTAAATGTGCAGAAGTGAGCATATTTTGTACGTTTAGCATATCGAGAATCAAAAATTTTTTACGTAACCTATTTATTTTTGTCAATCGCGTCCGAAATCATATCCAATTCCTTTTTTCCAAGTTATACAGTATCATTACAGGATCAATATGCTAGTCTCACCCTAACTTTAAGGTATATCTTCTCGGTAGCTCCAATGCTGGTCTCCACTATCGGGATGGCGGCAACGCGCGACACCACTTCCAGGTATGGCATTTTCTTCTTAGGTGACTTTACCACTAGAAATCAAAGGGATAATAATAAAATAAAAATAATATCTATAGCGGTTTAGGTACCTACTCACGGATAATCGTAACTCGACATGTTTAGTCCTTTAGCAGGGGTGAGTACACTATTGCAGCCCACCCAGCGCTAAAATATTGGTGTCGTATTGGCACTATTCCGACGAATACTTAACCGTTAGTAAGCTACTATAAGTGCTATACATACGAATATTGTTGAAAATATTTCTCAAGAAATCTTCAATTACTCAAACTTATAACAATAAATAATTACTTATTTAACAGATTTCTTTATCAATGGACCGCATAATTCCGCACACATTCAAACGCACCGACAAAATTAAAGTTCTTTTCACTCATCAGCAAAAAAATCAGAAAAATCAAAAGAGCATTTACGTAGTAGGTACAGACAATTAATTGTGCCCATCATTCAACTGAAGTGGAATGCAAATATACTATATCGCATTGTCGCAAATAATAAAGCTCAAAACCATAACCGAAAGAGAGACTGGTGGTGGTAACTGGTGTAGCGGGCTCGAAAGACTAATAAAATTCGATAGGAATAAAGATCTTATACAGGTATTTTTAACCGACTTCCAAAAAGGAGGAGGTTCTATGTTCGATTGTATGTATTTTTTTTTTTTATGTATGTTCACTGATTACTCGAAGACGGTTGGAGCGATTTCGAAAATTCTTTTTTTGTTTGAAAGGGTATACTCCCAATTAGGTCCCATTGCCACCAAGTCGGGATCTGATGATGGGATCTTGGAGAAATCAAGGGAACTCTTCAAAAATTATAGGCACACCTATAGCGATTTGGGTATTTTTTATAGTAAATCGTTCATTTGCTTTTGGAAAGCAAAATTTGAAGAAGTGGAACTGATGATGAAGACCACAGATGGTCATCGGAACTACTCAACAATAATACGTATTTCACGGGTTCCGATTGGAGCGATTTCGAAAATTGTTTTTTTGTTTGAAAGAAAATACTTCCAAATTGGTCCCATTGTCACCATGTCAGGATCTGATGATGGGATCTTGGAGTAATCGAGGGAACTCTTCAAAAATTATAGGTACACCTATAGCGATTTTTGTATTTTTTATAGTAAATTGTTTATTTGCTTTTGGAAAGCAAAATTTGAAGAAGTGTAACTGATGATGAAGACCAAAGATGGTCATCGGAACTACTAAATAATAGGTATTTCACAGATTCCGATTCGTTAACTTTAATGTGGTTTCTAAACAATTTATGTTCGTCACAATGTATATGGTGAAGTGGAACTGATGGTGGTGTACCAGCAGAACTCCTCAAAAATTAACGTCCCTGCATCGGGAAAAGCAATATTTTGTATAAGGTTATGAGCAGTTGACATTATGCTATTGTAACTTAGATAAATTACAATTATAAATCACTAAAAAGCAAGAAATAAACAAATTTTTAACAAAAAAATTAAAACCGACTTCTAAAAACACAAAACTAATAAGAATTCAAACCGATCAGTGGTAGCACAAACCAATAATAATATTACGCGTGTTTTTGTCATTTGGATTAATTCGATATTTTGTTATTTTTAGCTTTTTATTTTTAGCTTTTTATTAGTTTTGTGTTTTTGGAAGTCGGTTTTAATTTTTCTGTTTTAATTTTTTTTTCTGTTTTAATTTTTCCACTAAGTGCTCATAGGAGCTCACCGTTCATTTAATTGCAATATTTTGGTGGTGAGTCATGGGTCTGAGGGAGGAGGACGCTCACCAACGGCAAAAATGGCGCCGAACGATTGGGAAAGCCGATCCCGTGTAACGGGACGGTGCGGCGATGAAGAAGCCTAGATGTGGTGAGAGAGCCCGTAAAGGTTTGTAAGCAAAAACTTAGAATTTTATATTAAAACAATAACTAAGTATTATCATGTGATGTGAATGCATTTAATGCATTTGGTAGGTACAGAAATAAAAGTACAGCGTGCGCGCGTGAACGAGATAATGCAGGGGTCAGAGATCAAGAGTGATGTCATTAGTATTGTCATGATTCATTTCGATCTAATATTTAAAGAAGTTTCTGACTAGGTACCTACCTAACTACAAAAAAAGATTTAGAAATAAAAATTGATCGTTTTCAAACAAAACTAAATCTCAAGGATAACGTAGCATTCCAATGGTGAAGGAATTTTTTAATTTGAATTTTTGTTTTTCTGTTAAATTGGAACAATCAAACAAACAAAATACAAATCTGTCCTCTTTACAGTATTAGTATAGACAATTATTATACCTAAATATACACATGATATTCCGTTTTTGGGTAGAATTTTAGTAGGTATCTACCTATTTACGGGATTGGAAAAATATGTATATTCAGCCTAATAATAAGAAACGGTAGGGTGAAGGACATTAAAATTCGTCTAATATAAATATTTATTGTGAGACATGGGTTGTATACAGGAATATTTTTTAAGCAATGCGCAAAAAAAATTTGGTGGTTCAGTATCAGTAATAGAACACATTTCCATTGTTTGTTCAAAACTTTTTTATATTTTTTTATCCGACTTTAAATTAGCAAAATATGGACACTATCTATTCGTAATAATATTAAAGGGCGCGCGCGCCGTGCGGCGTACGCGGGGATGTTGCAGCGGGGGTGAACGACCTCGATCAGCTGTCGGTACATTGTAACCCACCTAGCCGAACGAGCGTTTCGCGCGCAGCGGTGGCGGCAGCGAATAGAGTAGCCAATAAATCAATTGCAAAGTATACATCTTTCGTTCATGATAACTTTACTTTTTTGTACTAAGACTTATCAAAATAAAAAAAGGTGTTTATTAAAACTCCTTTAAGTTTAATTTGTAAAAGTTTGTGCACTGAATAAAAACTATTCCTGTATATTCTCTGTTCATTTGTATAAATAGGTAGGTACTCATTGGTGATATACTTTCTGAGGAAGAGGCCTGACTGTGACTGACGCGGACGGCCTGTAAATAGGCCTCCGCCCGCTTCGCGATGGAGCCACGGGCCCTCCTATTAACACCGATCGCACATGTGCCGTTGAATGATTTCTTATAAACATCACCATTTCCCGTCACCGTAAATTTTGCGCGGTATTCGAGCGACATTCTAAAATTGAAATAGGTAAAACTTTATTTTTAACTTTCAATTGCCAATATTGAAAAATACAAAGGTGCTCTCTGGCGAATCTCACGTCGAGAACTGATATGAGGCGCCGCGCTGGGTACATTAGATATTATTGCTAGCGATAACTTTATGCAAAGGTTATCATCATATTCCTTTAAAAAAAACATGGTATCTATTAAATACTTACTCACCTTTATAGAAACTAATTCATACAGGGTTTGAATCATGAATCTATTCTATACAATTTGTCCGTCTGTGCACGTATCACATCCAAACTACTTGACGGATAGGTACCTACGAATGAGACCCATTTTACATAATTATATATAGGTTATATACAGCTGTGCTTCGCGTCCGCATCCGCGTAGATTCCGAAATTCCCTCAGGAAAATTAGTCGAAACTTTTAACCGACTTCTATTATAATTAGGTATATATTTTTTAATATCTATTAATTCACCGATTACTCGAAGACGATTAGATCGATAGATAGAGGTTTCTTTTTTATTTGAACGGGCATACTTTCGAAGTGGTCCTATGCAATATCAGGTCAGGATCTGATAATCTTACCCTGGAGAAATCGAGGGAATCGTTAAATACCTATTATAAGCACATCTATAGTGATTTGGATAATTTTTTTAATTTTATCGCGCATTTGTTCTCGGAAAGCAACGGTCGAACTGATGATGAAAACTACAGCCACTGCGGTACGGAATAACTCACTAATAAGTATCTCACGGGTTGTAATTAGATAAATATGGTTTATAAGCAATTTATTCTCGCTCATCATAATACATATTATGGTAAATTGGATTGGTGAAGTTGACAGTGAAATAACAAGAGAAATCCCCAACAATTAGCGTCTCTGCATCAGGAAAAGCAATATTTTGGTAAGGTGAGAAGCGGTTCACATTGTAAGTTACATAAATTACGAAACGACCCACTAAAAAGCAAGAAAAAAACAAACTTTTAACAAATAAAACATAAATCGACTTTAAAAAAAAAACAGAAATGCAGTAGGTACACCAAAATGCGAAAAAATAACAAAACACGTTTTAAATGTAAAAGACAAACATGCACGTAACGTACTAATTATAAAAATGCATCCTACCTAGCACTGACTTCGACCGATCAGTCGATAACACTGATCGGTACGAAGTCAGTGCTACTAGTATAGTCTACTGTATATACTGTGACAGTGCCAAGATCTATAATAATATAAAAATAGGCATAGATTACAGAAATCATAATACAATATCTGCATAAGTATTACAATTTCTGTGGTGTAGTATACTAACAAAAACAAACTTTTACCAAAAAAACATAAACCGACTTCAAAAAACTACACAAATGCTACAATGAAGAGCGAAATAAAAAAAATACAAAATACAGAGCTAATCCAGAAGAAACTACGTTACGTTAATACACGTCATATTATTTATTACTAGCTGTGCTCCGCAGTTTCAGCCGCATTTCGGTATTCCCGCAGAAACTTTTTTTTCTAAAGTAAAAGTTGCCTAAGTTACTTCTTATAACATCAGCTATCTGCCAGTAAAAGTCCCATTAAAATTGATCCAACCATTTCAGAGATTAGCTGGAACAAACAGACAGACAGAGAAAAATCCAAAATAGTACCCTATATACTCTCATATACATTTAATGAAAAGCTGTTAGTTTGGAATTACAAACAGACACATCAATTTTTTTTTACATGTATAGACTAGCTGTGCCCCGCGGTTTCAGCCGTGTAAGTTTCGGAATTCCCGCAGGTTACTTTTATTTTAAGAAAGCTAATAAAATTGAAAGTCCCGTTAAAAGTGGTCCAGCCGTTTCAGAGAATAGCCGGAACAAACAGACAGACAGACAGAGAAAAATTTAAATATTTGATTTTTTTTATGTACTTAAGTACCGTATATATTTTATATGAATTTAGTGAAAAGCTGTTAATTTGGAATTATTTAAATTTAGCTATAGATATTAGATATAATATTGTATAGATTAAAAAATAACGCATGAGTGTCGTGGGACACTTTGATTGGAACCTAGTTTCTGCGCCTCGTATTTTCCCAGTTTAGTTAAAGCTGTTTCATTCCAAAAACCACTAACTAATTACTATGGTGCACCTATGACGGCCGTGACGGAAAATGAATCTTTGCCTCCATCCGTATCGTGCAATAAGGAACTACCTACGTTTCAAAACCGTCTTCCACGGGTAATTTTATTATAATAAGGTGGAGTTAAGTTTCGATGTAGGGGGTAGTATATTATCTAGAACTACTGAACCGATTATAAAACTGTTTCACTAATAGGAAGTTACAGCACCAGTAGGTATTTCCAACTGAAAAAGGATACCTACTTTAGATTCCGAGAAAATCCAGAAATTCACGCGGGTGAAACCATACGAAGAACCAGCTATTTTCAAATAAAGAAACTTCGTTTTTTTTTCCAGTTTTTGGTTATCAAACGAAGGTGTGTGTAAAATTATGGTGAAGCAAATTAAATGCAGGTGAATCCGCGATGGGGTGTGACTAGTTTCACAAATAAAACATTCAGCTTTTTGAGCGTTCCAGAAATTCTGTTAATATTTTCCATTGGATTTTTATATATCTACCTAATTTTAATGTACCTAACCTATAACCTATTGTAATAAATTGTACGATCACGGAACTGTCAGTTGACGGCAACACTTTGGACTTCTCGTTATCATTGTGACATTGACCTCAAAAGAAACCTAAGTAATTGTAGTTTATAAACTCACGTATTTCCCTCGGATTTGTAGGCAAAAATTACAGATATATTGTCGTATAACCTATTATATGATAATTACAACACATGATAATAAAAGTACCTATATGCATACAATATACCTACATACCTACACATAGATACCAATTACAATGAGATTTTATTTTAAATCGGTTTAAAAAATATTATATTTACTGATTCCAAGAGGATGCCATTACTTCTACTAACGTTGTGGTTTCAAAATCTCATCTAAACAGTCAGACATCACAGATTATATTATTTTGTGGCAGTCATTGATATTCCCCAAAGACATCATAATCACTACGTGATATTCCCGTTACAGACAAAGTTATCGTTAGTATTGTTAGTAACAATAAATAAGGTACGATGTGAAACACTAAATACATATATCAATAAATACACGATGAGGTGGGGTCATCAGCTTGTAATTTTAATTGTAGGTATCCTACAATCCATCCATTCCGATCCGTCATTGTATCCAACATTTTTTTCTTTATCAAGTTTTCGTTTTAAGTGTGTGTGGTGAAATATCAGACCTGAATGACATAATCTGACGGGTTAATTTTCACGTTTGTATAATATGGCGTACGTGTAATATGCCTCCGTCCACTTGAATCCCCTGTTTGGATCCACTGGGGGATTAATTTGGATTTTTGTCCACACGAATCCCCATAACAAAGACGATCCACCTGGGATCTATTATGGCATTTAGTACCTTGTACTTAGACAAGTACTTGTCAAGTAGTATACCGGCAACGATACCACTTTCTAAAAGACGTAGTTTCAACTGCTGGACCGGACAAAGACTACTTGCAATCGTTTTTCAATAAGACACAAACAATGATCGTTCACTTTTCTTTCATTGGTAAATGAAAGCAAATAATAAATTAATATTAAACAGCTACTCACTCGTTAACGTTGGGCGATGCGATAAGGGGTGGCGAGTGGTGAGAGCACAGCGGGTTACACTCGAATGAACCTCGTGCGAGTGCGTGCGCGCAGGGACCCGCTGCGAGATAAATCTGATTGCTCAGCAGAGACGGAACCGCAATTTGTTACTGAGTTTATGTATGATAAACTGAAGTTACACTTCTTTTGGTACGTTGAGAGTAATAACATAATTATATTATACATGCACCAGAAGTAACGCGGGTAATGGACGTAACGCGCATAATGTGGGCACTGTATGTCAAGTTACAGATAGCGCTGCCAAAATAGGTACCTATTGCAAGAACTAAATAATACATTATTATAAATTCGAATGTGAGTTTATTTGTGATGCTTTCATGATCATCATGAAATTTTGAATTTAAACGTTGCTAAGGGTAGGTACAGGACATAGGGAATTTTTATCCCGGAATTCCCGCGGCAACTCGGAAGTCAACGCGGGTGGAACCGCGAAGTAATGCGAACTGTGTGGAAGGTGTGTGACTGATACTGAAGTCATCACCGTTAAACATTTCCTGTTGACTTTTGGCAAAAGTAATTAGTTGTCATGGACATATCTGATAGATAAGCCATTCCAACTGGACACCCCCTTTCTGACCAACCCTGTGGATTGTGTGTTAGCTGTGTTAAAGACGAAAAGGATCTTTCAGTGTTTTTAGTCTCCTATTTACGCAAAAGGACATAAAACTACGCAAATGTTACATTTAAGTGCTCGGGAAAGTTCGACGTCACGTGCGACGTAGGTATAGGAAGAATTAAACATGATTACTGATTAGGTAGGTACAGTAGGTAATGTAGGTATGATACATAAATGATAGGTACTTACCCTAAATATTCGAGATTCAACGATGCAAGAACGAGAACAAAAAATATATTTAATTCTGTAGTTAGGTATAATATGTGGTCGGCTTGAGTATACGAATTTGTGTTTTAATTTTTTTTATGTCATAGGGGGCAAATGGGCAGGTGGTACATACACCTGATGGTAAGTAATTACCGCTTCCCATGTACATCTGCAACACCAGAAAGCGTGCAGGTGCGTGTGTACTGAGATGGGAATGGGAACTGTCTTTCAAGTGGGGCTGCCGGAGGACAATGTTAGGTGTTTGTCGACAGATTTACATCTTGAAGGTGGTAGCTAGTCAGCCGGGCCCTAGAGACATGTGTTTGTACATAATATAATCAATTGGTTCTGATATACCTCATTTAGAAATGTCATTTTTTGGAATTTGGAACTATAAATCGGGGTAAAACGTTATGTAGAACAAATACATCAAATAAAAATTATACCTAGTAATCTCTGAATTCTTTGGCAAGTTAGCGTCTATCGAGTTTTTCGTGGGATTGTGAAAAATATTATTAACTTTCCACGGCGACAATTGCTTTTAAAGTGCCGTCGGTTGTTCAGATGGCATTAAGTGATATTCCGTAGAAAAAAATGTGTGCAAATAGGACTTGGTGTCACGAAAACTTGGAAATTTCGGTAACTAACTGGATCTCACTTATAAATTAACTAGAGAGGACACGGAGGCGGGGCAGGCGTGCTACCGTCGCGTTGCAAAGGAAGTTAGAGCAAATGCTCTAACTTGCCCAAAACATCTTTTGCTGCCATTCCAAGTAGGCATGTTTACCACAATATTTCCAAAACTGTGAATTTTGAAAACAGTGACTAAGTAAAAACCATGGACCAATTTAATCTAGTTTAATTGGTGCATAGTAAAAATATAACCCTAAAGCGTTTAAACATTTCTTAACGTTAATGTGTTTTAGTGCGCGATGAATAGTTTTGTGTGCGAAAATCACCAAGCGACACTGGTTTTCACCTGTTTTCATACTAAGTTGATGTCACTTCTATCTATTATATTCTGTTCTATGTCACTTATCAAATAACAAAGGAAAGATAAGAATATCATCATCGTAAATGTGACGTCCTTGTCTAGGTTTATACAAATCTAGACTCAAACGCACTCTGGGTCAAATACAATTGATGGAATGAACACGGTAATGTATTCGCCGAATCTAAAGGTTAACGACGTTCGACATCCAAGTACAGAGCAATACAATGCGCACGTACCTTACTGGCGACTGCGGCTGCTGCTGCTGCACCTAGCCGATGAACTCCTCAACCGATTACTCGAAGAGCGCCTGATGATTGTCTACATTTTGCGTTTAATAAAGCCGGCCGGCAAAGCACAGGTGATAATTAGCACAAACACACAACAAAAGTTAGATTTGCGGTTCTAACACTTGGACACGTTACGAGAAGTAGATAGAAACTTGCAGAGCTCCTGCCGCTTCCGCGATTGCGTTCGTTCTCTCTTTTCTCAACGTTTTTTCTCCGTACCCGCGCATGAGTTGATTAAAAAACCAACCGTTGCCACAGACTATGGATGTCAGTATCATTAACCACAGAATAATGAAATACGATAAAATTAGAATGAGGACGGAACATACCGCCCACCAAAATACCTGTGGTATTTTCGAATAAAATAAAAAAAAACTATTTTACCATGTTGTTTGAATTACGTTACTGCTTAAATCTACGCTTAAAACTACGATTGAAAGAAAGTAGTATCTAACAGTCCTTGACAGGCAAGGGGCACAGTTTGACCAAGGGTCGCTTGATCAACGTGTGCGCCGCGGTTCTAACAGTAGCCAGACGAACGGTTCCGTCAGGCCCTGGATGAAGCTCAACTACTCTGCCGAGTGGCCAGTGTAGAGGAGCCCGATTATCGTCTTTAATGATAACTACCGAATTGATTTCTAACGGTCTCGATGCTTTCGTCCATTTTGCTCTCTGCGTGAGTGAATGCAAATACTCATTTTTCCAACGCGTCCAGAAATGCTGATGAAACGATTGGATAAGTTGCCAACGGTTAAGACGGTTTACGTTTACGTCAAGTATGTCTGGATCAGGAACAGACGTTAAGGGCTCCAAAGTTAGAAAGTGACCGGGTGTTAATGCGGATATATCGTTAGGGTCGGAACTGATGGGACACAGAGGTCGCGAATTTAACAGAGCTTCGATTTGCGTAAAAAGAGTTGTAAGCTCTTCGAATGTTAGCAACTGATCACCGACAGTCCGATACAAATGAGATTTTGCAGCCTTAATCTGGATCTCCCATACACCACCGAAGTGAGGGGCTGAGGGAGGATTGAATTTAAATTCGAGGCGTTCTGACCGACAAGCTCCTTCCATTAACGTTGCTAGATAGTTGTGGGCACCTATGAAATTAGTTCCGCAATCGGAATGAATGACGCTACAACGTCCACGCCTTGCCACGAATCGTCGTAACGCGGCGATGAAGCCCTCCGTCGACAAGGTTGAAACTACCTCCAGATGAACTGCCTTTGTAGTTAGACAAACGAATAAACAAAGGTACGCCTTATCCGTTTTGGCGCCGCGGTGTGATCCTAACTTGATGCGGAACGGTCCACCGAAATCTACACCTACGATAGAGAACGGTTTCGCTTGATTGACTCGAAATGATGGAAGGTCACTCATGAAAGGTTGTAAGGTTTGGGGACGAGTACGGAAACATCGAATGCACTCTGACAGGCACCGTCGAATTATACGTTTAGCGGAAACTATCCAAAACTGTTGCACAATGAGGTACAGAGTGGTATTTACACCGGGGTGGCAATGTTTCGAATGAACGGATTCTATGATCCTAGTCGTGAGTATGTTGCTCCCTGGTAAAAGGGCCGAATGCTTGTGATCATACTCAAGACCAGATCGTGATATTCGACCGCCCACCCTGAGAATACCCTCGGGATCAATAAACGGATTAAGTTTGCGAAGTGGCTTTGGTAAAGGTTGACCAGAATTCAGTTTAACAATTTCACTCGCCAAAGCCCCTCCCTGAACGTGCCTTACGATGACCATGAGCGCTTGATGACGTTCATCACTTGTCAAAATAAAAGTTTGACGATGAGAAGTCAAATGACGTAGGTTAGAAAGGAAACGAGATGTATAAGCAATTATACCTACAATCTTGTCCAAAGATGAGAAACGATTAAGACGACTATCGATAAAATAGGTGCGCTGATTGGCTACCAAAACCACTGACCCTTTTCGCTCCTCAGATTCAACAATATTGGCTTCAGCGCAACTATAATCAATGGGCCATTCGTTCTGAGGCTGTTTCAGCCATGGCGGGCCCGCCCACCATGAGGTATTGCGGATAAGAATTTTTGGAGCATAGAATCGCCTCAGCGCGAAATTACAAGAATGAATGAATGTAGGTTCAACTGAATCCTTACAAGGTAGCTCAACTACACCGGTTTCAGCACGATACTGTTCTGTGAGAAACCTTTGTTCACAGAACGACTCCTCAGGTGAAAGTGTGGTGACTTTCGGGACCACGTCAATATGCATCAGATTTTGGAGATCGTTGTCGATGCGAGATTGGATTTGCCTCAACGAACCGGTTACTAATGGAGTTTTACCCAACAACAGCCATCCGAATACAGAATTGAATGCTGTAGGGTGAATCGGATCACCCTTGATACGGCCGTTGAGAAGAGACTCCACGAATAGATTTGCACCTAGCAAGAGGTCGATCGGTCCAGGCATACTAAAACCTGGATCCGCCAATGGAAGTGATTTTATGTGAGACCAACCTGACGTATTGAGCTTAGCGATTGGCTGGTCACCACAAATTTTGTTAATGACGTCTAAGTCTACGTCTCTAAAGAAAAGAGTGTTGTTTGTTCCGATGGAACACCGAACTGTACCTGTTACAGCCGTTGTGGCGTCACCTAAGCCATGTACACACTCGTTCACACGACTGGGTCGAATGTTTAAAACCTTCGCCGCTTGCTCAGTAATTAAATTGTTTTGACTGCCGGTATCGAAGAGTGCGCGGAACGAGTGAAAGTTACCCGATGCATCCGTGATTTGTACAAGGGCGGTAGGAAGCAGCACAGTTGAATTCGCATTCGAAACGATGAGTGATGATTTGGTTCCGTTTGATGCTGTTTCTTTGGATTCTACCTCACCTTTACAGTCCTCATGCAAAAGCGTGTGGTGTTTACGCTTACACTTTTGACAGGAAAAGAAGGAACTACAATCCTTTAAGTGATGTGACGGTTTCAAACAATTGTAACACCACCTCTTCTCCTGTGCGATAGATCTACGTTCTTCGATGGATTTTTGTGCGAAAGATTTACATGACGATATCAAATGGTCATCGCCACAAAATGAACAATGCCGTACGATTTTAGAGGGTACTCCTTCACTGGAACGCTGCTTTGGCTCTTCATGACTAACCACGAGTGTGTGTGATAGGTTTCGTTTCGAATGGGAGAAGTACGGAAGAGCAGTTGCCTTTTGCGTTTCTCGGTTGGACGTCGTTGGCTTACTCGATTCTGAAAAATGTGTATCGCGAATGAGAGCTTCACACTTCGAATGCAAATATGATTTGAGTTGCTTATATTTTGGAAGTTCAGTACCAGAATGTTTCTCCTCGAAATCACGACGCATTTTAGAATCTAGTTTCGATAGCATATGATAGATAAGAACGAAATCCCAATGTGCCACTGGTAAATAAAGCTTCTCAAGTATACTTAAATTTTCATCTATTGCATCCAACGAACGGCGAAACTCCTTTGCATTGTTAACCTTAAACTCAATATTAAGAATGTCTCTCCAGCATGTGAATGCCAATTCACGTGTATTTTCGTAGCGAGATGTGAGTGCCTGGTACGCATCATGATAGTGATCACCGATGATAGGAAATGGTCGAATTACAGCCAACGCATCACCACTCAAGGACGAAATTAGGTAGTGAAACTTCTCGGTATTATTGAGAGTGGAGGAAGAATGAATTAAGGCATTGAATGTATCGAAGAACTCGGGCCAATGTTTAATGTGTCCATCAAACGTAGGTAACGTTATCTTCGGTAGACGTATGCGTGACAACGTATTATTGTTTTGAGATAATTCCTTCTTTTCTATAGTATTAGTTAATTTTCGATAGATAGAAATCACTCTAAAATGAAGATCATCAAAACGCTCCTGAATACCGTCGTCTTCTTCGTCCGCGTCATGTATACTTAATATGGTAAAATGCGTATCTTCAAAACTCGCGGCCGTATTCTTAACCTCCTGATAATACGATAGAAATAGTTCTCGACACTCCTCATCAACATCGGATTTAAGTCCAATTTCTAAAGTTTTCGATAAGCGATTATAAGCGATTGTTCGCTTCCTTCGCAAAGCCGGTAAATCGTTCACGGTATAGTCTTCATGGAAAGACCTTGACTTCGTAAGGCTAGGTTTACGCTTAACTCGCTTGGTTAATAGCGACATAATTGTTGATATAAGTTACGCTTCACTCGAGCTTCTGTTAGCCCTTGGAAGAAACCAGCGTGAATATATGTAGGAATGTGTACAATACAAAACTAATTTGGTTTGAAAATAGTTCGATGACGAAAATCACAACGAAACAACGATCACGAAAGAACGATTACGAAAACGAAAACGAAACCGAAAGATACCAGAATAGGTCTCCGGTCGAGAATAGGCTCCCGATGATGCGGACGGACGTTAGGTACCTATCACTCCGCAACTGTATACGATCACTACACTGCGATCGTAAGGTAGGTAAAATATTTAAGATTATGAATACAACAATGTTGTCGATGAATTTGTTTGTGTCTTTTATTAACAATTAATATTAATAATAGACACACCGATACGTATAATTTCGAGAAATGTTAATATATTGGTCTATGAGTTGCCGTAAGCCGATAAAAATATATAAACACCGATGGGAATTAATGATTGTTTATATGATCTTACAGCAATTAAAACCAAAACATTAACTCGTTTGTCCAAATCAAGATTGCAAAATCCAATAATGTGTGAAAGTGCTTGATATTCGTGTTGGCGACTTATACCTATTGACTTATAAATTGGCAAGTGTAGGGTAGATATAAATTGCGCATGTATGATCGAAAACTTCGAGACCAATATTAAATAATTATTTTATCAAGTTGATACCTACGAAATATGCTATGCCAAACGATTTATATGCAATATTATACGCTTTAGTTAACGATAATGTACGAAAATAAGATAACTAATACCGCAACAAAATATGAGTTAGGTATATAATGAACTGCGGCGATTCTTGGATGATAATAATCGTAGTTTTAAGGATAATCTCAATAGGTATTTTGATCGCACTTCGGTATTGAGGTGGGTTCCCTGGTTTCGGCACCAAAAAGATGTGACGTCCTTGTCTAGGTTTATACAAATCTAGACTCAAACGCACTCTGGGTCAAATACAATTGATGGAATGAACACGGTAATGTATTCGCCGAATCTAAAGGTTAACGACGTTCGACATCCAAGTACAGAGCAATACAATGCGCACGTACCTTACTGGCGACTGCGGCTGCTGCTGCTGCACCTAGCCGATGAACTCCTCAACCGATTACTCGAAGAGCGCCTGATGATTGTCTACATTTTGCGTTTAATAAAGCCGGCCGGCAAAGCACAGGTGATAATTAGCACAAACACACAACAAAAGTTAGATTTGCGGTTCTAACACTTGGACACGTTACGAGAAGTAGATAGAAACTTGCAGAGCTCCTGCCGCTTCCGCGATTGCGTTCGTTCTCTCTTTTCTCAACGTTTTTTCTCCGTACCCGCGCATGAGTTGATTAAAAAACCAACCGTTGCCACAGACTATGGATGTCAGTATCATTAACCACAGAATAATGAAATACGATAAAATTAGAATGAGGACGGAACAGTAAAAATAATTCAAAATTATAAATAATTATGCTGATATCCAATCAGATATTGATCACATATATTTGATGGTTGAAAAATAATTAATAATATAAATAATATTAAATTACGCCGTACTACAATATCTACCTACATATTACATTCGGAAGTTTAATTTAAATCGTTATGGTTTTAATCAAATTTGACTAGCCATCAGTTTTGGATTTGGATGGATTCGAAAGTAGGTAGGTACATTAGGTATCTCATGCATATGTTGTGGATTATGTTATTAAAAGGACATTATTAAACGAAGGAATTGAAAAACAATTTTATTAGTTAACTTTCTATGGAACATCTCTGTAGCAGGCACCGGCGGCTAAGACGACGACACAAAATAACCTTATGGCAGTTTAAAAAACCCTGCCCAACTAAATTGAAAATAAAAAAAATCGGAAAAGAATAGATAAATAACTACCTATAGACAAGCAATGTAGGCGAGACAGGTGCGTCAAGTTTGCAAAGTGTTTGCAAAGATGCTCATTACTATTTTTGCTAAAAACAAATGGCGTTTATCTATATAACTAGCTGACCTCGCAGTTTCACCCGCGGTAATTTCGGAGTTCCCGCGGAAATTCCAGGATAAAAAGTACCTACCCTATGTCACTCATTATCACTGTAGCTTCTTGTGAGTGAAAGAATTTTCAAAATCGGTTCAGTAGATTCGCCTTTCCGGCCGCCTTTTGTATACCTTTAGCTAAATGTAAGAAAATCTGTAAACACTTTTTTTTTTCAGTTTGGTGTGCAATAATGAATTATCTATCTAGATCCAGAGATTACCCCTACAATCTCAAAAACACACGAACTTACAAACTCCGGAGTTCCTGGGGAATATCTACCGGCATAAAAAGTATCTTATGTCACTTAGGATCACTGTAGCTTCTTAAAAGTGAAATAATTTTCAAAATCGGTTCAGTAGATCCAGAGACTACCCGGGACAACGTCACAAACTCACAAAATACGTTATTGAATGTTCGTGTGAGTGATAAGTAGTTTTGTGTGCAAAGATTAACCGGCGATACTAATTTTCATCTATTTTTAACCGACTTCCCAAAAAGGAGGAGGTTCTCAATTCGACTGTTTTTTTTTTTCATGTTTGTTACCTTAGAACTTTCGAGTGGGTGAACTGATTTTAATGGTTGTTTTTTTATTTGAAATCTGTTGCTTTCCGTGTCGTCTCATTGTAATGAAATCAGGATCTAATGATGGGATCTTGGAGAAATCGAGGGAACTCTTCAAATATTATAGGCACACCTATAGCGATTTGGGTATTTTTTATAGTAAATCGTTCATTTGCTTTCGAAAAGCAAAATTAGGAGAAATGGAACTGATGATGAAGACCACAGATGGTCATGCATCGGAACTACTTAATAATACATATTTCACGGGTTTCGATTAGTTCACTTTAATATGGTTTCAAAACAATTTATGCTCGTCACTATGTTTATGGCGAAGTGGAACTGATGGTGAAGTACGAGGAGAACTCCTCAACAGTTACCGTCCTTGCATGGGGAAAAGCAATATTTTGTATAAGGTGATGAACAGTTGACATTAGGCTAAGGTAACTAAGATAAATTACAAACCGACTCACTTAAAAGCGAGAAATAAACAAAATTTTAACAAAAAAATTAGAACCGTCTTCCAAAAAAACACAAAAATACTCGTCAAGCCCGCTTGTGTCTGCCCACTTGGGTTACTCTGCTCACAACGAGCTCGTGGCGGGAGTGGACGTAGTCCATGTACCCACTCCCTATTTGGCTTGTCACTGACTTCAAACCGATCAATGGTAGCACAAACCAATAATAATAGTATTATGAGTATTTTGTCTCTTGGATTAAATTGGTATTTTGTTATTTTTAACTTTTTAGTATAGTGCATTTTTGTGTTTTTTGGAAGTCGGTTTTCATATTTTAAAACTGAAACTTGTCACAAGTGAAATGCCAATAATTATCATAGATATCGTTTTAACAATCTAATCAGCTCTGACTGTACAGCAAAGACCGTTTTAATTGATTACAGCTAATAACTGATGTGAGTCGGACATATTGTGATAATTGTGGTTTTTTTGCGAGTTGTTATTGTGAAACTTTCTTTATAAATTTTACCAAATCATAAATATTTATTGTCGTTTTGTGTGAGTGTATAAATTGAAATAAAGAAAAAACAATAAATCACTGTGTCTTAAATTTTATTGGTTTGTCTTTTAGAGTTATTTTTTATGTTTATTTTTTTATATAATATTGCCTAACAAAAGGTACACTAAAAGGCACAGCAGCATTCGCTGCCAGTTTTGGGATTGTTATTTGCTTTTTCCTAAACATCTTAATTGTTAGAGCGCTGCGTGAGTAAAATTGGGCATTGATTATTTCAGTGATAATTCTAAGTCATGCAAGATGAAGACTGTGATCCTTAGAGCTGTGGTGGTTTTGTTAATACTGTACGCGACCCCGCTCGTAGTAGCTCAAGGTACCTAATTCCAAATACGAATTTGTTATTGTTATCTGACAAGCTGTTGCCCGCGACTCGGCTCGCGTGGTAGGCATTTGCAACTTTATCACTACTACTTGAATGTTTTAATTTTCGAATTCCCCATAAGACTTATTTAAAAAAAAAACAGCTGTCACCCGCGGTCATAACCTGCGTAAATTGCGAAAAAGGACCCTATGTCCTTTTCTGCAGTAGTTCTACTGTTGATAAAGTGCATGCAAAATTTCATGAGGCATGACAATAAAAAACATAATATAAACAAATAATAAAACTCACTTTCGCATTTATAATAGTTAGAATATAATTTGTGATCTGTATACAACCAGGAACTTCGAGATGTAGTTACATGCATGAAATACCGAGACCGCCAACGCCTGACCTGCCGCCGATCGAATATGAAGGTACAGTACAACCACATTAATCATAAAAAATATACAACGTGTTAATGAATTGACCAAAAACCTGATACACCCTATTTAAAAAATAAACAATAATTATGATTAAAATATAAATTATGTCTAAAAAATTAATACACTAAAAGTTATTCAACATAATATTTTGTTTGGAGGTGACGTAGAGCTTACGAAATTTCAAGCGCTACGCCCGCGCCTACGTGTCAATAACCGGTTCGATTTTTTTGCTACGGGAGGCGTACGTGCCAAATATTGTATTGTATTTGCAATAATTTAGACTGTATATTAATATTTAAATTGTATTTGTATTTGTAAACACCATGTTGTATTAATACGTGATGAACATTATAATTTATGGTGTTTACTCTGAGTTCGGGTGGTTAGTATCATGATGGGTTAGATGACTACATTTTAGTTTTTAGTACGTCTTGTAGATAAATAAAAAATACTGGACATATTGTATTTTATCTTTTTATTACGTACCTACCTAATTAAAAAATAACGACGATACATTGAGTCGAATTTGGTGTAGCGTCAATTTCTACAAAGTTATGACGTCAAGATTCACGAGCCCACACACCTAAACTCTAATGCATTTTACTATATTAAGTGTTTCTTCGGTAATTTAAAAAAGCGAAATATTATTTAAGTGACGAATTTTGTTTTTCATAACTCGGCATCATGCATATTCATAATATAAAAACAGGGTTTAGGCACATTATATCAATTGTCTGGTACCCATAGAAGTTTTTTTCAGGATTCCCTCGCCAACACCTATCAAGCTGTCTTTATCATCTTTTGGCGGCGAATATAATATAAGAGATATAAAAAAGTTTATACTTAATAGTAAACCAGAAGTAAAGTTATATTACATTATTATTATGTATGCTTTTGTATAGTAATATTTGAGATATCTCTACTAAATTATCTAAAATCAGATACTGGCTATCTAACAAATATATATGATCGTCTTTTAGTTAAAAATAAATCAATAGATGTAAGGATATGATCGATATGATAAAATTTAAATTGTGGCGCCATTTTCTAAAAAAAAAAATATAAGTACGGAATATTTTATTTATAGTTCACTTTCTTACTTCAAACGTAGTGATTATACTAACTTTGGTCGATCAAATAGCTTAGCGTCATCATAAAGAACCGTTGACTGCTTTATAACCGAAAGTCGTATATGTTGTTCTTGTAATTTATGAACCTACTAGCTGTTCCCCGCGGTTTCACCCGCAGTCCCCCTGCGTATTCCGGGATAAAAGTACCCTATGTCCTTCTCTGAAACTCCTGGCAACGTGTACGTGCATGGTGATCGGTCGAGTCATTAAGACGTGAAAACGTAGCCAACTAACAAATAAACAAACAAACAAACTCACGTTCAGATATGTAATAGTAGGTAAGGATAAAATCACTAATCAGGTTGTTATAAATAATTTGAATAATCGTGGAAAATGCATTTGCATGCACTATAAATGCAACAAAAACTTTTCTAAAATGGTATCTTTAGTTAACAATAGACAACAATAGGCCAATGGAAATTACATTATTTTATCATCAGGCACGACATGGAACGAGCTGCCTTTCACACCAGCCCCTGAGCGCGAGGATCTGTGCATGGACGAGTATGCACGTGAACACACCACTCAGGTGATACACATGGAAGAAGAGATCCAAGGAGAGATTTTCATCGCTAGGCTCAACTATAACGGTGAGCAGTAGCAGCGTGATGAAAGTAATAGCGGACACGCGATCAGGGCCCTTATTCACTATGACCAACAACATTCCTTGCCCATAACGCGCGTCCCAAAAACGTATTTCCAAACGTTCTATGTAGATGCCACAAGAAACATTGTAAATGTATTTCTTTGGAGTGTAACTTCTTCGATTACGAGGGAAAGACAATTTTTTGTGGCGTGATATCTTAACGCGCCGTGTTATGGTCATAGTGAATAAGGGCCCAAATTTATCGTCCACTTTGCATGGGACGAGGATGGTTCTTGTTATGTGGGTTCAAATTATTGTCCATAACCGATACAAATAAACTAGTATCATATAAATACCTGCATATTATATGAATTATTCTCAAGATCAGGAGCGAATACCAATGTCTGATTGTTTGTGCACTTTAACAATACAATATTAATAATAAAATAATTCACTTCACAACACACAGATCTACTTGATCATAAGCTATAAGCTTGTGTCGTGGAATCCAAGCAAACGTGGTATATACTACATATTTTTGATCACATACATTATACTATTGATATATAAAAACGCTCAGACTGGAAAGTGGAATCCTGTCTTCATCACACAAAGCCCATCCCTACCGGGAATCGAACCCGGAACATCTTGATTAGCGGGTAGGCATGGTAACCTGCTGCGCCAATCGGGTCGTAATGGTGTAATGATCATTTGATGCTTGTAAAAATTTAAGCATTTCATTGTATATTCCAGGAAACGAAACGCCTTTAATCCCCCAATTTCTCTCTGGGCCGCGGAACATGCTCGGCGCTGAGTTCCGGAAAGACGAGGGTGACGGTTACTGGTATATGGTCATCACTCAAAGGTTAGCATAGATTTTGTTTGCTAGTGACGAAAGCAAAGCATTAATAATAATAATAATTTCTTTATTCATAATATAGGTAACTAAAGAAACAAGTTGGTACAGTGCAGCGTGAGCAATTTGATATTTATTCTCATAGAAATGAACACTTTCCAATACACTAGGTTTAAACTTTAAACCTTTGCTGTAGGATTACAGGAGTTTCCGACGAGAAAGCTAAAATTGTACATAATATGTACATAATATGAGTAAACGTGGAAAGTCTGGAAACAGATTAAATTGATTGTTTGTTCTTCAAAAGGTTATTTATTTGTTTGTTTAGTATCTACTAGTACCTATTAGTCTTTATTTGTGTCTATCGAAGACGTCAAAAAAGTATTATTTGGAGTTAGGAACACTGATAAGAAAACAAAATACCCTAGTGAAATTAATATACCCTGGAACTAGATAAATAATACAATATCATATTTTTAGAGTAGGTATCCAACATGTGGTAGGTGTATAGGTACCTACCTTAAATAATAGAAATCAATTTACCATATTCTTTATTGTACCTATTATTCTTTATTTATTTAGGAGTTATTTGATCATCTCGAACGCTTTTGGTTCCAAGTTGTCTGACGATACGATTGTTATGACCGTTTCAGTCAAGACTACGAATCTGGTAACATCAGATACGTGTTTCGAGTGAGCGTCACTGGTTATTCCTTAATCACCACCGTGACCATCAATATAGTCAACATTGACGACAATCCACCGATCATTAGAGCCGGATCTCCTTGCGTTATTCCTGTACGTATCCAATTTAACTCATCATTAGTATTTCAACTTCATATACCTACTAGGCGACTCGACAGACGTTCTTTTGTCCAAATTTTAATAACAAATATTCTACACAAAATATCACATTCCATTTTTCTTCAGTTAACTGTTTTTCCGAGTGACGTATCCAAATTTTTGTTTCCTTTAAAAAATTTTTGGATTAATAAGAACTTTAAAAAACAACAAAATAACCAAATCGTTTCAGCCGTTTTCAAGTCAGACGCTCTTCAATAAAATGCATAAAGTTTTTATTTACATATGTGCCTAAATGATGATAAATATCAACATTTTAGGCGGACAGGGCTAATTTAATTTACAAGGTACAAAAAATGTCATTAACTTTCTAATTGAAAACCTATATCGTTAATATAGTGATGATCCCATCCCTATTTAAATATATTATGTGATTAATTGTCCATTATAGGAACTGGGTGAGCCTCGCCTAACGGATTGCGTGTACGAGGTATACGACGCAGATGGTCAAATTAGCACCACCGCCATGACCTTCGAGATTGAGAGCAACCGCGGTGAGGACGTGATATTCTTCATCGACAGTGTCATCCTGCCCAACCAGTGGATGCTTATGAACATGACGCTTGGTCTAAACGAGCCGTTAAACTTCGAGCAAAGCTCACTTCACACGTTCACCGTGTTTGCCTTTGTAAGCAGCATAAATAATCGATAAGCGTTAAACAAATTATAAGCTTTCCTCTTTGGCTAGTTCAAGAACATCTAATGAATGACATAAATGAATAAGGTTTATTGCCGTCGTAGCAGACGAGCCTGACTGCCTGTTTGTCCAGCACTGGTCCAAACTGCATACCAACATGGCTAAGATCACTTGATGCAGTCTGGCCTAGTGGTAGCTTGTCACGATTTCAATTTTTTTTCTTGCACTAACACTTTTTATTTTAACAAGTAACATATGAAGGAATATAATGTAAAACGAAGTCTTTTTACTTTAATCATTGACTTATACCGGTACTTTGTAGGACTCACTACCGAACAACAACTCGGCCTCTCTGATAATCCAAGTCGAGAACGTGGAGCACCGCCCACCTCGCTGGGTGGAGATATTTGCGGTGCAGCAGTTCGACGAGAAGACGGAACAGAACTTCACTGTCAGGGCCATCGACGGCGACATGGGCATCGACAAACCCATATATTACCGACTCATCACCGCTGAAGAAGGTAGGTGAACCTTGTATCAAATTAGGACGAAGCCTCAGCTAAAAACGAAAAAGGGGATTTTTAAAGGAATAGTCGATTTGTTACCCCTTCATTTAATTAAAGTCTATCTCGTAGCAAAAGCGTTATTCACAATGATGAGCAGATCCACAGTTTTATATATTTGCATAGCTGAGGCATGTAACAAGTGTTAATGCTTAAATATGGGCCTAGAAGTCCGAAAACATAAAAGTACTTATAACGATTTGAGGAGGAGATTTGAGGGTGAGGAAGCAATATCCATTGAGGTACTTATAAATTTAAGATCACAATGAACTACACTGTTTCAGACACATTCTTCACCATCGAAACCATTGAGGGTGGACGAAGTGGTGGCATACTGTACGTATCACCGATCGATAGAGATTATTTAGAGAGGGACCGATTCGAGTTGTCGATTGTGGCCTATAAGTACGACAACGAATCGTTCGCTACAGCTGCCAGAGTGGTGATCTTAGTGGACGATGTGAACGATCAAAGACCGGAACCGATCCAGAAGGAATATCACGTGGAAATGCTGGAGGAGACGCCGATGACATTGGACTTTGGTGATCAACTACTCGGCTTCCATGATCGGGATCTAGTAAGTCACTGCAGAACATCTTTTTTGTGTGATGTGCCACGTTTACCTAGTATGATTATGACGAAATTCTATTATCTAGTAATTGTTTTAAATTCTACTGCTAGACGCGAATAATATTAATTACACCATTTTCTTTTGAATACTTTCAATTAGTAAACACGCCCTTGGTTACAGTGTTTATTATATTTGTATAAATTAGAAACATGGGGATTTCCCAGCTTTCTATCACCCTTTTCACTTCAAGGGTTAAATTACCAAAAGCCCTGAAATTTGAAAGCCCTTTTGTGACTTCAAAACTAACGGTACTTCTATATAAGTTTTCACTTCTTTTTCGTATTCTTTTATAATTCTGTGGACAGCTCACTCGCGCATCGGAACTCGGTACCATATTCTGCCTCTGTTATCGTCACATTTCAAATCTAACTAGCACAGCGAGGTGTTGGCAATACAAAACTTATCCGTTCCCCTCTGATCATTTTTATAAAGGCGAATCATTAATGTACACCGTATACCAATTTGACTGCGACATATCTACCCTCAGGGCCCGAACGCCCAATACGAAGTCCACCTTGAGAGCGTATACCCTCCTGGCGCTGAGGCTGCCTTCTACATAGCACCCGAGGTGGGCTACCAGCGGCAGACCTTCATCATGGGCACGCAAAACCACAGCATGCTCGACTACGAAGTGGTCGAATATCAAAACATCACTCTGAGGGTATGCTTTAAGCGTTCAGTCATATAGCCCTCAAAATTATTAACTGTGTTAACGAAAATCTAGTTTATGCCTAATAATAACAGTTTAAAAATACTACAATTTATAAAAACAATATAATGATGTAATGCAATGAAACGTAATGAAATGCAATATAATGTATTAAAATATAAAATTGTAACGTTTAATGGTATTTCGGATCCTAATAATTGAAAATGACCAGGAGAAAGATAAAGGCTATTAAAATGTTCTCAAATGTGTCCGCAACACAAGGTTGTAGCAACCGACATGGACAAGCCAGAGTTCATAGGCGTGGCGACCCTTTACATCGACCTGATCAACTGGAACGATGAGATGCCGATCTTCGAAGATAGCGTCCAGTCGGTCTCCTTTAACGAGACAGAGGGCGCTGATTTCTTCGTGGCGACGGTCAGAGCTCATGACAGGGACATCGGTGACAGAGTCGAGTAAGTCTATTTACTTACAGATTACAAGGCAGGAGTTTTTAATGGTTAACTGTCAGAGAATGCCGCAAGGCATTAAGTTCGCCATTTGTACTATTTTTTGCAAGAAGAATAAATAAATAAATAAATCGAAGAGAGATGCAATAGTCCTTATTAAAGAGAAGAAAAAGATTCTTTTCCAAGGTGCAGATTTTATACCATTGTGCATTGGGTCCATTATCTTTTTCACTGTTATTTTTAGCATTAGAATTCGTGTATTTTGAAACGAACGATAATTGTTAAGTTATTATTTGTTTGATTTACCTTATTGTACTTAATTTTATTTACAGGCACTCCTTGTCGGGTAATGCCGGCGAATATTTGAGAATAGATACGGATACTGGAGATATTTATGTGTCGATAGACAACGCCTTCGATTACCACCGGCAAAATCAACTGTTTATCCAAGTTAGTGTCTATTGTTTTAAGTGCCTACTTTTGATGCATTGCTTTACTTGCATTTTTATTTATATCATCTGCATCTTTAAAAAATAAATTAATGTAACTAGAATTATCTCCATTGAAATAATAATTAGAGAAGATACCTAAGTCGAAAACGATTTGTTATAAGGTGCCTACCACCTCAGTCCCACAAGCGTGAGTCTGGGTATTAAAGAATTCGTTGCGTTGGTGAATTCTTTTTCCAGATCAGAGCCGACGACACCTTGATGGAGCCGTACCACACAGCCACTTCACAGTTGGTTATAAATTTGCTGGACATCAATAATACACCACCTACTCTCCGCTTGGTAAGGAATGCCTTAAAAAATTATAGAATACTAGCTGTTCTCTGCGGTTTCACCCGCGTTTATTCCGGAATTCCCGCGGTGACTCCGGGATAAAAAGCACCGTTTGTCCTTTTCTGCACCTCTGATAAAGTGTTGCAAAATTTCATGATGAACGGTTGAGCCGTTGAGACGTGAAAGCGTAACAAACAAACAAACTCACTTTCGCATTTATAATACATTAGCTGTTCCCCGCGGTTTCACCCGCGGTAAGTTCGGAGTTCCCGCGGCTATTCCGAGATAAAAGTACTCTGTATATCCTTCCCTGTACCCCTGACAACGTGTACGAAAAATTTCATGATGAGCGTAACAAACAAACTAACAAACAAATTCACTTACGCATTTATAATATTAGTAAAGAAAACACTGAAAAAAATGCAGACTAACTAAGATGCATTTTCTCTTTGTTGGCATTAAAATGCTTGGAATTATTATTTATCTGTTTAATAAACACAAGATAGCATAGTTACCGGAACAAATTCATTTTATTTATATCGACAAGTCTGTACATGAACAGTATAGTCAACGGTCATAGTTACATCATACATACTCTGATTGATTTTACTTCTTCGCTTTATCATATCGAAAAATAATATAAGTTCATGGTAACAAGCAACTGGTTAGCATTAAATAATTTATACCATAGTTTTTAACAACGAGCATGGTTGATTAAATAGACCCTATGGTCAAATCAACCAAGAGTAGTGATCGCATCTGTTAACGCTTTGTACCGTCAACAAACAAATCGCGATGCTCCGCGCCCGCGCTTCTCCCGTCCCCATTTGTCGTCTAACGCTCGCCGGCAGAACTTGTCAATACGTGTGTGGAAATTTTCGAATTAAAGTATTGACTAAATTAAAGACATTAATACTGGTTAATACTGGTGCGTGCTATAAACAGTAGGTATTGAACACATGGATGAAGTGCCCGAAAGACATGGGAGCTTCTCTTCTCAAAATTTGCAGGTAAGATAAATCATACAGTAGGTAGGTAAGTACTATGCTTTACTGAATAATGTAATTAAATGTGATTTGCAGACACATCATTTCATTTTAAACGCTGACTGATGGTAGATACCTACCGATTATATCTCTAATAAGTATAGTTTCATCTTGGATCACTATATTGCGTTAATATGTACTTTTACCTATCAACTACCAAAGTTTAATCTGTAGTCCGCTAAACTGTTGAAAATAAAATAGGTAGGTAGGTATAATTCAAAACAATAGAAAAAGGAATTGTGTCTCATTAGTCACAGTTGAGTTACTACAAATAAAAATAATAACTTTATACCTTGAACCTACTTGTACATAATTGTTTTGAAATGTAGGTAATCATTGCACCAGTTCACGAAAGATTTACACTGTGCAGGTGATCAGCATGCAAGCCTTATCAGCGTTGACCCCAGGCGACGTCGAGGACATTATCCCTCAAACAGAGCTAAGGGTGCTATTCATGAGGTGCTGGAGAGCAGGCAGAAGGTAGAATTTGTATGCATCGCGGATATTTCTTTACCGGTAAGTTGTTGTGGTTGGTATTACCTATAAATGACTAATTATGACTAATGACTAATGGTATTACCTAGTTTAGGTACTCATTATTATAAATTGATATTTATGTGATTAACTCCATCAAACTACTTTGCCTTCGTTTAAATGTAAAACCTTATTTTTAACCAACTTCAAAAAAGGAGGAAGTTCTCAATTCGGATTTTTTTGTTCACTTATAGGCATAAATGTTTACAAACTAACAACTTAGCACCTCAATAAGAGGTTACAATAATATAATGTAATAAAATCTAATTATATGAGTAAATACCTACTCCAAACTCCAGCAAAATATTTATTTTAGTTACTCACTAATCTTGTTTTTACTTGCAGAATCTAGATTTATCGACTTAGAATTCGGAAGGGACCCAGCAAACGTATCTATTGTGAAGGAGAAAGTAAATTTGCCTACAAGTAGGTAATATCGCAAATTTTATAATTCTGGAAGAAAATTTGCTCACGATTAGTGCCGAAGCCGATCAAAGAACTCAAAAGGGGTAAAACTTTTATGTAACCTCACCAAATTGATAATTTATAGCTACATATTTTAGATGTAAGTATTTTGTGTAAAGTGTTTTGCATGAATAAAGTTATAATTATAAATCATATATTGCTGTTTAATTATATACCATTTAGTATAGGTACCTATACCTACCATATATGTAGGTATAGGTAAGTAACTTTTTCATATCAACAAAGTACTTTGTTGATATGAAAAAGTTACTTACTTGGATTGACGAATACAGGTAGTTCATATGACAAGGTTCATGTTCAGGTTGAATAAGAGGTTAGTTGCATTAATTAGTTTACTTGATGCAAGATCTTAGTTGAAACAACATAAGAATTTCGTTGATCTAATAACGTTTCACAGACGTATCTTGCAAGATCTTAGTTGAATCTACAAGTTAAGTATGTTAATGTGACAATGTCTCATTGTTAATCTGGCCAACATGTGAGTTAAATTAAACAAATACCCGTGATCAAACCAATTCATAACTCAGTAGATGGAACTATGATAATTTAACAAAGTTCTCGTAGCTTCAGAAGTCAAGATCTTGTTAGGCTCATATGGAGTCATGATGTGTGATCACATTAAACAAGATGTTTATTAAAACAAACAGTTTTTTTTTTTCAGTGAAGATAGTAAGGATTTAGGAAGACCAGCAGCAGTACAATAAATTGTTTTATTAAAATCTAAATTAAACAAACTGCCAATAACAGGTAGACGTCATAATAATATATCTTTGGCTGTGGAAAAAAACAAGCTTTATATACTTACCTAATGTCTAATGGAAGGCACTCATGAGAACAAACAAACGAGTTCAAACACGTTTGTTTCTTTTGCAGTTTCCATTAGAGAGTTTTGTAGCAATCTCCGACTCCAACTCCAGACTATCGTCATCATCACGGAATTATATTCTTACCTCTATGGTCATCATAATATGTAGGTAATGGAAAGTAGGTATCTATACTCGTGACAAAAAAAGCTCAGATCCAAGGAGGATCCGACTGTCCTACCCTTTGCCATCAGAAAATTTTAGTCCCTACATCCCGGCTCCATCATCAGATCAGCTGGATGGTACCATAATATTACTGGTCAATGTTACCACAGATAAAACAATACCTACTATACGTGTTGTGTTACCCAACTTACCTACATAAATGTCAATATTCATCTCAATCGCTTATCAGAAAGTGGTAGAAAATGGTAAAAGTAAAAAAAAAAAAACAAATATTGTTAAAACAAATATTAATTGTAAATTGTATATCACCAAAATGCACACGATTTTTTTTTATTTTTTTTTATGGCAATTATCATTAATGACATTGTTGCCAGTGTCGCGTTAATTTAATTTGCAGATAGAATTTAAAATGAACGAGCGAAAATTTTGGGCGTTCGATCTAATAAGAATGTGATGATGGCGGGCACATCCAGCAGGGCAATTACCTACGTAACTTTTATTGCTATAATATTTCGATTGATTAAATTTATTATGTACGTTTGACACCTACAATTTCTGGTAATCAACCAAAATCAATATATGCACCTGCCTACTTCAGAAGTTGTAGTTCAATACTCAATACTCAATACTCAAATCATTTATTCAAATTAGGCCCATAATGTGCCAAGTTGCCAATACCACATAATTAATTACCAAAACTGCTATTTTTCCAATTATTTATAGTTGAAAATAATTATAGCATATAAGTACCTGCAGGTACCTACATACAGTATCAGTACGAACTACAAAAAATATTTATACGTAATTGCCATGCAGCCTGCAGGTCTTCGAATGCAATAAAATTTCACCTACCTTTCACAATACTTCAGTAAACGTGTACCAGAGTTCAGCAATGAAAATTCACTCGCGGTCCACGTGGTCCTCAGAAAACACAAGGATAATATTATAAGTCAAAAAGGAAGACAAAACGTCTAAAAAACATGTCGCACACTCAGACGAAATAAAACTGATGTCGCACAAATTACATAGCCTGCGCAGGTAGCGAATTTGGTGAGAAATTCATTGAATGTGAACGTTTTTTTGAAACGACCCTCAATTTCTTTATTAATCAGGGATGCAATGCGTTTGTTCTTTTGGGAAATGTAAATATGAAAAGGTTTGCCAGATATAATATAAAATATAACAATTATTGCGCTTATTTGACTACCTACTTACAAGAAATATATATTTTTATAGGGAACAAAAATCCTTGTGTGTGTGTGTGTGTGTAAATCAAACTTTTATAATCTAATGTTTATGCATACATAAAAAAATCCATGATCCGAACTTTGTTTAGGCTTCACATCAAAATCAATTCTGCAATTTTCAAATAGACCACGGCCTTTATAAAGGTCAGTCACATAGGTACAGAGTACTTAGGTCCTGTACCTTTGAATTTAAAATAGTTTCCGCAGAAACAGACAATATAATATTAATTGCAAATGCAATTATCACCTCGATTGGCATCGACTCACGTCAAGAAGGCAATAGTGAAGATGTTTCAAGAACAACCGGATCTAGGGGGCAAACCGTAGTACCTGCCTAATAGTTAGTACTTAACGTTTGGTATTGTAGTATAGTATTATATTATCTGTGATATTGTGCAGCCCCGGGAGAGTCCTCGAGTGGAGGAGAACGTGCCGGAGGGCTACGTGATTGAGGAGGGCTTAGTGGCCACCGACCCGGACACCACAGCGCAGCTCGTGTTCGAGATCGACTGGAACACCACATACGCCACGAAGCAAGGCCGCGAAACTGATCCCGTTGAATATTTGGGGTATGAATAACACTTATTTGTAAAAACCAACCGATAGACGTTGGGTATTAGAAACTCTCCCCGCCCTGTCTTCTCCATCCCCCCAGCCGAGAAAGAAAAATATTAAACATTGCGAAGAAAGAAATGACCACAATTTGAAGCAACATCCTAGAGAAAATTGTGAAGCTCCGATCTGTCTCTTAAGAGAGGTGAACAAAGACGCCATTTATTACGCCTTATCTATCTTCTATCTACCTATCTAACTATATATATAAAATCCTTTGTCCTGAATGACTGATCGATCAACGCACAGCCTAAACCGCTGATCGTAGATACCTGAAACTTGGAGGGTGTGTTCTTTGTATGACGTAGGCATCCGATAAGAAAGGATTTTTGAAAATCCAAACCCTAATGGGATGAAAAAGGGTTGAAAAGTTTGTATGGAACAATTCCGCGGGAACTTCGAAATTATCGCGGGGAAACCGCGCGGGACAGCTAGTATTATATATTATATGTATACACCTAAATTGCCCGGTCTCTAATCCAATTCCTAGGTATATGAGATTTACATCACATAATACCGCCACACTTATTTTTGTTTTGAAGTGGCAATTATGCTATGGTCAAAAACATAAATCGATTTTTTTGGGTTCTTTTTATTCAAATTTTTATTTATTTTAATATATATAAATCACGTGTCACGTTGTTTGTCCGCGATGGACTCCGAAACTACTGAACGGATTTTAATAAAATTTTGTAACCAGGGGTTTTGTACCTAATATGGTCCAACTTAAAAGATAGGATAGTTTTTATCCCGGAATTCCCGCGGGAACTCCGTAATTAATGCGGGGAACAGCTAATTACCGTAAACTACTGTCGGTTTACAAAGAAGGACATAAAGAGTACTTATTTCCCTGAACTCCGAATTTACCGCGGATGAAATCGCGGGGGACAGCTAGTATACTTTATATTAAAACTAGCTGTCCCCCGCGATTTCATCCGCGGTAATTTCGGAGTTCCCGCGGGAATTCCGGGATAAAAACTATCCTATCTTTTAAGTTGGACCATATTATAAATGGTTACAAAACCTTATCAAAATCCGTTCAGCAGTTTTGGAGTCCATCGCGGACAAACAAAGTGACACGTGATTTATATATATTAAGATAACTTCACAAGCCACTGCTGAAGTTATCTTCCTTTTTTCCTTGGTTTAAGATGCGTGGAAATCGAAACGGTGTACGAGAATGAGAACAGTACGGGACGGGCCACCGGGCGCGTGGTGGTGCGCACCATTCGGCCTGGGGTCACCATCGACTTCGAGGAGTTCGAGGTCCTGTACCTCACCGTGGTGGTGCGGGACCTGAACACCGTCATGGGAGACGACTACGACGTCTGTAAGTCTACCTACGTCCTGAAAAAGACTATATCCAGTATCCCACTTTCACTTCGTTCTTCATTGATGTGTTACACATACCTATGTATAGATATGGAGAGTGAACTGAGCAACACTCTCATAAAATTTACTACGTAAGGAGTGACTGTGGCGAATAATTGCGAAGTCTCTTTTCAGTCAGTGACAAAAGCGCAGCGTCCAAAAGATTTATTACTCGCCACTGCGAAAAATACTGTCCAAAACATCACCAACAAAACCAACAAAACTTAACAAAAATATTAGTAAGTGACGCAAACGACACCTTCGGTTCCCGCCGGAACTTAGGAATTTTAGAGCGGGTTTGTTTTCACAGCGACATTCACGATAGTGATACTGGACATGAACGACAACTGGCCGGTGTGGGCGGAGGGCACGCTCGAGGCGGACTTCCGTGTCCGGGAGATGTCGGACGCGGGCGTGGTGGTCGGCTCCGTCCTCGCCACCGACATCGACGGCCCCCAGTACAACCAAGTCAGATACACCATCTTGTGAGTGAGACGACCTCCCGACTACCAAGATAACTCGAACAAACACGAAAATTGTTTCCAAACTTCATGGCGTACTTCCATAATTCATTATGGTTTGAAAGTCTATAATTTTTAATGGATGGACTGATTTTTTTATATATTCTTGCTGTTCCTCGCAGTTGCGACCATGTTAATTTCTGAATTCCTGCAGGAATCCCAGGATAAAAATTATCCTTACTATGTCTTCTGTACTCCTGATAACGTGTATACTAAATTTCTCATGATCAGCAACAAGCTCACGTTCGCATTAAAATGTTAGTGTGGTTAGACTGGTTAGGATACATTATGAAATATCGAGACACCTGCAGCCCAAGGGGGCTGCAGGTGTCTCTAGGCTCTGCAGGCTATAAGGATAGCCAACTCGTTATCGCTATGGAAAACTAAGAATCGTAACGTCATTTCATGTGGTCAATTGTACTTTTGTTTCGACGATTTTCGTAATCACGTGACATGGCGATACGTTCTTTAGGTGGCTATAACGATAACAAGATGGTAAACTTAGCTCAGGGGGCAGTTTAACATTATTTGACTTTACCTATAATTGCCTCAGCCCAACCGAAGATACTCCGGAGGATTTGATGAGGATAGACTTCTACACCGGCCAGATAACTGTGCTGACGGGGAGCGCTATAGACGCGGACACGCCGCCGCGGCACAACCTCACGTACCTGGTGATCGCCAGCGACCGCTGCTACGAGGAGAACCCCGACGACTGTCCGCCCGACCCCACCTACTGGAACACAGAGGGAAACGTGAGTGCTTATCAAAGACATAGTGAGAATGTATTAAAGCAGTAAACTGATAAAATTGAGCATTCTCTAAAAAGACACCATAGCGACTGTGCGGCCGCTTTTCGTAAAATCAAACCAACTTTTCGTAAAAATTAAATCGTGGGGCGTAACGTGACATGAATATACATAGCATTAAATAATGACATGATTTTTTTTTACTAGCTGTTCCCCGCGGTTTCACTCGCGATAAATTCAGAGTTCCCGCGGAAATAAAAAGTAAAAATATAAAGTACCCTATATCCTTCTCTGTACCCTGACAACGTGCATGCAAAATTTCATGATGATCCGTAGAGCCGTTGAGGGCGGCGAGGGAGGCGTAGAAGCGTAACAAACAAACTCACTTTTGCATTTACGATCAATGCTCTAGAGGATGAGGAGATTGCTGTGATGAAGACTGATGCCTAGAGCTACCTAATTATTTTTAGACTTTTAGTACACTATCCACGTCATTATTAAAATCTTTTATTTAAGGAACCTTTCGTCTGGATCAAGATCATGGTAGGTATTATAATTACCGACTACCCAACTCTACAGTAATGATGTTCGTTCTTCAGATCACTATCCGCATCATAGACACGAACAACAAGATTCCGCAGCCAGAGACGGAGCTGTTCAATACGACCGTGTACATCTACGAAAACGCAACCAGCGGTGACGAGGTCGTCTCTCTCGTATCCAGCGATTTAGACAGAGACGGTATGACAGTGGTATCAACAACTTTTTAAGATTCAGCTGGAGTGGAGATTATTGGCGTAGCTGGGGATTTTATCTAGAGGAGGCAGCCGTCCAGCTGAACTAACCATATTCATGTGATGAGAAATGATAAGCAAATAATAATAACGCATTCACTCTGCTTTTTACCATAATATGGCATCTTTCTTTACTTGTAAAGTTTGAAGGTGCAGCTAAATCTATATTATATTAATACTAGTTTTTTCCCGCGACTTCGTCCGCGCAGAAGTCGAAAATGGTTCTAATAGAATTTTTAATTGTTTTTTTTTTAGGTTAAATTGGACCAAGGAATCACGTTGTCCCATACAAACTCTGCCCCACTTTTCAGTTCCTTAGGGGTAGAATATCGGAAAATCCTTTCTAATCAGATGCCTACGTCATACTAAGAACACACCGTCCATGTTTCAGGTCTCTACGACCAGAGCTTGAGGCTGTGCGTTGATCCGTCAGTCAGTCATTCAGGACAAAGCATTTTATATGTATAGATTACGAATACTCTTTAGTATTAAAGGTTCAATCGGAGTTCAAATGTCCCACCAGTGCCTCCTCCTAGACGCCTATGCTGAAGATAGAACTATGTGTCATTACGTCATTACTAGCACATTCTTTCCAGAGATGTATCACACGGTGCGCTACCAGATTAACTACGCGGTCCGGCCTCGCCTCCGGGATTTCTTCGCCGTGGACCTGGACAGCGGGCTGGTGTATGTGAACTACACCACCGACGAGGTCTTGGACAGGGATGGAAACGAACCCAATCACACCATCTTCTTGACCCTCATTGATAACTTCTATTCGGATGGTGGTAGGTTTTGGAGATCAAACCAAAGCCAGCTCCCGGCTTATGCTGAGCTGGTTGCCGTTTTATTGCGACATGCTGTTTGTGCTTCTTTTTGTTATTGCATTTTAACGATTGTCGTAACAAATAAAGTTAATTTCATTTCATTTAAATTAATAGATGTGAATGTTTGTGATGAGTGACTTATTCACGCATAAATGGCTGAAAACCATTGCAAGAAGTTTTAGTAATTTTGTTTATCACGCATTTGGAAGTTACAAAACAAATGTATTACCTACCTAGTAATATTCTAAACGTTACCTAAGACCATATTTTAGACTTTGCGGCAACGTTTTTACACGTCATTGACTTCTGGAGCGTTTGAGTTTCTGTTGTTGTGATGCACGTTATGGGCAAGGAATGTTGTTGGCCATAGTGAATAAGGCCCCTGGTTGTAAACTAAACGCTTGCTTTGTGGTGCCGCAGACGGCAACCGTAACCAGAACACGACGGAGGTGCTGGTGGTGTTGCTGGACGTGAACGACAATGCGCCGGAACTGCCACCGCGTGACGAGCTAGGGTGGACCGTCTCCGAGAACACGCTGGAGGTACATCATTATAATTATACGTAAACCCTTTGGTTGAAAGATCACGATTTCTTCGTAGATAAGTTCGTCATGTAGAATAATAAAAAATATTGGACACGTCATTTTTCTTTTTTTTACGTAGGTATCTATCTAGTCATAAAATTAAATGATGATACGAGTCCGTTACATATACTTTTACTTATATGGGGTTTATACTAGTTTCTGCCGTCATGAACCATACCTACTCACTCCTAAACTTTAATACGCTTATCTAAGTAGGTCAGTATTTTTTCAATAATTTGTAAAAGCAAAAAAATAATGTGCCTATAATTTTTTCATTATAATATTATAACTGACGGACCAAACAGAATTTAGAAATTAGAAGGTACCCTGTACGCCTACCTGTTATGGTGTATATTTACTACCTACCCAAAGGTTGACCAGCAAAGAATGTTATTGTAGCAGTTCGCCTATAGGTACCACATTGTGCAAAAAGTTTGAATAAAGACAACATTCCATAGGGCGTGCGCGTTCTCCCGGAAATCTACGCTCCTGACCGGGACGAGCCGGATACGGACAACTCGCGCGTCGGCTACGCGATCCTCAGCCTCAGCGTCCTGGACCGAGACATCGAGCCGCCGGAGCTGTTCGACATGGTGCAGGTCGAGAACGTCACCGGAGAGCTGATCACCGCTATGGACTTGAGAGGCTACTGGGGCACCTATGATATACATATACTGGTGAGGTTTTTTACCAATTGATTTTGACTGCTATGTTAAAAGAAAATATATTTAAATATTAAGGCACGCGCACGACCCATGGACCCACTACGGGGATTTTTAAACGTAGACCTACTAGACGCAAAAGCGCTGGCAGTGGATATAGCCTATGACACTCACAAATAACGTGGCTTTTTATTGGTAAAAGAATTTTCAAAATCGGTTCAGTAACTAGAACCACAGATTACCCCGGGACAACCTCACAAACTCACAAACTTTACTTTTTAACCGACTTCCAAAAAGGAGGAGGTTATGCATTCGATTGTATATATGTTTTTTTTTTATAATAATATTAATATAGATTATTTTTCCTACTTCTGTGTGCACTGTGAACTGTTTTGGGCGTGATGTTTTTTGTTTGGTTTACAAATCATGCGTTCAACGAAAAATAAATACACGTGATATCTTGTTATATTCCTCGTTATAATCCTCTAAAACTCCTTGTGATTTTTTCCGAACCCCTCCCCGGGGTGTCGAGCCTCACGTGGTTAATGGACGCCCCCTTTCTCTGACGCAACGCTGGCCCCTGCTGATGTACGTTGAGTCAGCACTCAGCAGTCCAAACCTAACCAGTTAGCATGTCGAGATGTTCTGCATCTAAGATAAACTTCAGTAGGGCGTTTCTCATCCCTAGGATGCATAGACCCTCCTATTTATTATGTTTGTCGTTGGAAACGTGAAGATAATGATATCGTGAATAGGCGAATTCCCCACGATATCTGACACGATCTAAGGAGTGGTTCTGTGAAACTGTTGATACAATCATCTTTTTTTCGAAGGCATACGACCACGGCATACCGCAGATGAGTTCTAACGAGACGTACCCACTCGTCATCACCCCATACAACTATCACGCACCGGAATTCGTGTTTCCAGTGCAGGGCACCACTATCAGGCTCCGGAGGGTATGTACCTACAGCAAAATGACCAATTTGTTCCATTATTATTATTATCTAAGGATTTAAAAATCGGCACGAACTCTAAGTAATTGTAATATAACAGCAAAAAATGAGGTTACCTAGAGTTGACACTGCATAGAAGTTAGAAGTTAGATACGAGATCCCAGTGGTTTCTGTTAGTTTTGTATCTGAAACTCTATTCACGTTTGAGTAAAGCATTAACGGTATTGCTCCTAATAAGCAGTAAGTTAAAATCAATTGAGGTGCTCGATCAATAAAAATTCATTCGTCAAAGAATCACTCAAACCACTGGGGAAGATTACTTACTGAGTCCAGTTACAAAACCCTTTTGAAAATGGAGTTGGTTCAACAACCGATCTTAAATGTTTTGACCGCAGGAATTCATCACAGTCAACGGTCTGTTGTTCAATGTGGACAACGAACTTCTGGACAGTGTGTCCGCGACGGACGAGGACGGCCTCGACGCCGGGCTGGTGGACTTCGAGGTGGTGGGGAGGGGCGACGCGGCTCAGTACTTCCACATACAGGAGGAGAACCGGGAGAATACAGCGACCCTCGTACTCACCAACGTGTTCGAAGAGTCAATTAGAGAGTTCGAGGTCAGTTTGTTTTGAAAGATCATGTTTGCACCATTCTTATGGCTATTCGGATGCCTTGAATATCTATATAATCTTTAAACTCGAATCCATAATATTCGTGTCATACTTCTGGGTATGTACCTTTTACCTAACAAGAAGAAGGCCTGTAAGTACCTGGCAAGAAGTGTCGTATAATTCTGTCCATCAAAATAGTTAATAGGTACGAAATATTTTTCCTATTCATGTTCTACATTCGTCCCAAGATCCCAATTTTTCAACAGTAATTGTCATTGATCGGAATGGGGTTTTCATAAGTGATTTGTCGAAAATTTAGAAGCTATGGTAGAATAACAATTTTTTGGCGGAAAATCCACACTACTGATAAATGCAAAAATTCTAAAACTTAACTCCTAATCTCTCTGTGTACGGCAGTTTATTGCTAGTTACGGCGTTGTTCTCACATAATTAGTTGCAAGTTGAGTTACCACTAATATTATCCTACTAATATTATAAACGCGAAAGTTTGTAAGAATGTATGGATGGATAGATGGATGGATGTCTGTTACTATTTCACGCAAAAACTACTGGATGGATTTAAATGAAACTTTACAATAATATAGCTTATACATCAGATTAACACATAGGTTACTTTTTATCCCGGAATTCCGGCGGGAACTCAGAAATTAACGCGGGTGAAACCGCAGCGCACAACTAGCAGGTACATATTATAACTTTAAACTGACACCGGGCTACTGGAGAGTTTGTTGCGCAGCTTCTTCTCTTCAGCCATAGTACTGAGAAGCTGTGAAGGGTGGATATTTTATGGGTGCTGTCATAATAACTGTAATTATATTGACGTCAAAAAGAGCCACATTATGGGCCAAATTTGAATAAATTATTTGACTTTGACTTTGGCTTTAACTATCTGCCTGTCTATTACCTTTCACACCTTAACTACTCATTCGATAAAAATAAAATAGTGTATTCACTTTATCAGGGGTACAGAGAAGGACATAATATGCAGGGAAATTTTTATCCCGAAACTTTTGCGGAAACTCCGAAATTAGCTTGAGGATCAGCTAGTAAGATATATTCTTGCGTAGGTGACTATCCGGGCGACGGACCGCGGTACGGACCCGGGGCCGCTCTCCTCCGATGTCACGTTCACCGTCATCTTCGTGCCTACGCAAGCTGAGCCCATGTTCCAAGTTTCCGCTGCTAACGTAGCTTTCTTCGGTAAGATTCCAGAAACTTCCTTATAGAATACCCAGAACATTTTAATGGTAGATGTTTCGTCGATTCCCTCCATGGTGAGGATCGTTATACCCTCTCTCCCTGGATTACTTTTCGTCGGACGTTGTTACGCCATTTGAATCTATCCCGGCGTCATCAATTTTAGGCCAAACTTTAAACTGTAGTTTCTAGGGAGTGGTCAAGTTTTTCGTTTTTGTTCATATAGTTATGAATATGTATATTTTCCTTACTTTCTATTAAAAAATGCACGAGTTCCTTATAATGAATAACATCATTTAAATTACGAAGTCTTCCAGTAGGTAATCAAAACAGGACCTCGACAAATATTATTTTAAAAGTTATCCTTAGAATGATAAGGTATATAAGGAGATATCTTTGTTTTCAGAGGGACCGGGTGGTCTAGAGGAGAGTTTCCAGCTGCCGTTGGCCGATGACCCGAAGAACTACCGCTGCGTCGACGACTGCCATGATATCTTTTATACCATCATTGGTAAAATTTTGATCTTACAACAATGGAGGTTTTCCATCATCACCTCAGTATTATCGGCTTGCCTTAGGAAACGCCATATTAACTTCTTAACGAATAATTCATTGCCACTGCTTTTAGCAGAGACATAAATCAAATGCTGGGTCTTTCTCAGTGTATTATATTAATTCACACGTTTTTGAAGGCATAATCGCGTCCGATGCATGCCGTTAAATTACGAATTAATTACACATATAGCTCAATGTAGTTAGATAATAAATTGGTATTGCATGCTTTATAAAACATCCCTCTCGTTTGTGTCTCAAAGTATTCAGTGACTTGTTAGATATGTTTAACGATTACGACTGAATGTACCTAGTACGTACGGAATTAGTACCTAAGTTAAATTTTGTTTGATTTTTTTTTTTTGCAGAGGGCAACAGCGATGGTTACTTCGTATTAGACTCCAGTACGAACGTGATCTCTCTGTCGAGTCAATTGGACCGCGAACAGAGTCAGACGCACACACTAGTCGTGGCGGCCGGTAACACGTTCGGCGGCGGCAGCGGGGCCCTGGCGTCCTCGAGGCTTGTTGTGACTGTCAATGTGAGTTTGAGGAACTTGCCGTACTTATTTCTCCATTTTCTTCTTTAAGTATTTCGTAATAATATTGAAGAGTCTAGACAAACAGCAACGTGTCAGTTAAGTTTACACAGCAAAACTAGCAAAAAGGTAACGTACCGCCGCTCAGCCGCTGTAGGTTTGTTACACGAACCAACACAAAGTCATTTGAAATCGAACTCGGGTCCTGTCGATTGCATATGAGCATAGTGATTTTTTTATACATCCTGCTTTTATTCCAATGAAATAATGTGTTATTATTATTCTAGCATGATTTTTGAAGGCTTGAATGGTATGTTGCGCTAATCGTTTGTCATCATCCGTTTGTGCATCCAGTGGTTTCAGCTCCTAATTAGTTTCCTAGGTGGTGGTGGTTCTTCAATTTATCTAAGCACGATTAAGTCTGTAACAGTCAATTTCCATCAGGTTAGGGAAGCCAACCCTCGTCCGACCTTCTTGAGGAACCTGTACACAGCCGGCATCTCTACTGCAGATACTATCAACAGGGAGTTATTGACTGTGCAGGTAAATATCGGATTCATATACTTACTTTTTTTTAGAGAGACTTTTATATCGTCATCACACTAACATGACCAATAGAGAGTATAGAAGCCAGTCAAAAAGGATTTTACGGAGTTCCCGCGAGAACTCCTGAATTAACGTTGGTGAAACTGCAGGGAAGAGCTTACTTCGTCACATTGAAATGGCTGGATGGGTAAAATTTTGAATTTAGGACTTTGAATGAATCCTATATTCGTTTCTGTGGAGTTCTTGATTTTATGTGATTAAGTACATGTCATAATAAAAAAGGAACCGACTTCTTGTTATTTTAATGGAGACAATATTTTTAATACTGTAACGATTAACATTATTGAAGATTTAACTCTTCTATTAACCCCTTTTTCAGGCCACCCATTCGGAAGGCGATGATATTACATACAGCATAGACTTTGACAGCATGGTGGTGGACTCCAGCCTGGAGGCGTTCAGAGAGGTCGCGTTTGAGATGGCCCCGGAGAGCGGGGTGCTCTCGCTGAACATCCAGCCCACTGCCGCTATGCACGGCATGTTCGAGTTCTATGTAGTTGCCAATGACACAGGTACTTACTATAAACTGTAGGTAACTTTTATGTTCGACCACTGGTTTGGCGCGGTAGTTCACCATACTCGCTAATCGAGAGGTACCGCGTTCGATTCCCGGTGGGGGTGGGACTTTGTGTGGTGAACACAGGGTTCCACTTTCCAGTCTGGGCGTGTTTATTTATATGTATAATTGTATACTATAATATATAATTATGTAATATACCTCATTTGTTTGTTTGTTTGTTTGTTTGTATACTTTATTGAACATAAACAAAGATTTTACAAATTGCTAAAATTAAAATAAGTAGTTAATTTGCTTGCACACGCGACAAGCTTAGTGTGGTGAAGTATCATTAGATATTATCATTATTACAAAAAAGGTCCACAGTAATAGATAGTCTTAACACAAACATAATACCTACAACTACATATATGCGAGAGAATAGTGAGTTGGTATTCCTATTTATCGATTTTGTTTGCATTTGAAGACCTTGTCAAGGCATAAGCATTCAATCGCCGTCAAACGCCTCGGAAAATCCATCCAAAACAGAGTCATAGACATATTGATTACCTACTTGAATTTTTGTAGCTGGCGCCACCGACAGAGCCGAAGTGAGGGTATACGTGATCTCGTCGCTGAATCGCGTCTTCTTCACTTTCTATAACACGCTCCAGCAGATCATTAAAAACGAAGAGTTTGTGAGTATTAACTTAATATTACGTAGACGAAGGCGAGAATCTCCTGCTAAGGTCTTTGCGACGAGCGCTCCTGCGCTACACAGCTCACTTTCAAACAAGATGCAAACGGAGCCACGGGAAACAGCAAGTATTAATTGGTTATTATCGACAATGAATGGAAGTAGGTATATTACGTATATGGCGCAGTTCCTTTTCTTGTACGAAGTGGTTCTAGAGGCTCACGAGTCTTCTGTGGTCTGGAAAAAATCGGTTTGAAAGCTCCACGTGTAGGTATACCAAGTGCTCCGAATCATAAGCTTGAGTCTTCCTATTTACCGGACTAACACCGCCTGAAAGTCGCCACTTTTGTGTAAAGGTAGGTACGTGCTGATAAATCAATGTGATAATTGATGAATTTAGGATATTCAATATTCGCCAAACAAATATTATCGTACAATAACAAACAGATTCTGGCCTAAGTAGGTATACATATACTGCTTATAGGCGTATACCTACTCAAATACCAGTATATCATCAGTATTAAGAAACACGGGAATGTTGTGGACGCCAATAATGAACAACAATTAATAATAAAATATTATATCGAGTAATTAGACTTTATTGCACAATACACAATGTTATTCCACGCATTATAAAACATTTTTTTTGGGGGGGTGTCATAAGAACTCCGAAATTAGCACGGGTGAAGCCGCAAGAAACAGCTAGTAAGTATGAATATGTGTACAGATAGCCCAAACGTTCACGACGGGCTTCAACATGACGTGCAACGTGGACCAGATAGTGCCGGCGACGCAGAACGGACTCCCGCTCGAGGACTACACGGAGCTGCGGGCGCACTTCATCAGCAACGACGAGCCCGTCGCTGGCGAGATCATTGAACAGTCTGTCTTTAGCGTCCTTTAAATTTAATAAAACCCCAATCATAACTCGTTAAGAATTGCCAGAAATACTTTGTCTCGTCTCCGTCACGTTCGAAAATTTTAAAAAGGTGGTCGGAAAATCTATCAAGTTCAGAAGATCCGAAGTCGAGACCTTGAAACTCAACCTCTGAGTTCAGCGTCAAAAATCCCTTTTACAAAATCATCAAAAAATGTTGATGGGTTTTCTTTTATAAAACTCTATTCAAATAAAATACCGAACCGCTCAACCGGAAGGCAGATTTCCCAAGAGAAGAGACGAGCGAGAAACTCTTGGGGTGCTCTTTTCAAAGTTAAAAGTTACAATATAAATGTAAACCTTATGTTCATGAATGATGATTAATGTCAGAATCCGCGGCGACACCCAACGCCTGCGCCTCATCCAGCTGACGCTGAACACGCAGCTGGTGGTGCTACAGGACTTCGTGACGGAGGCCACACCCGACCCGGGCACCGACAACACGCTCATCGGGCTGTACGCGCTCGCGGCGCTCTCGGCGCTCCTCACGTTCATGTGCTTGGTGTTGCTGCTCACGTACTTCATCAGGACTAAAGCGTAAGTGTCTTTTCATGAGGATTGAGGAGCAATCATTCATTCCTCGTATCACAGAAAATACAACTGCCCCCTCAGCCAAGTTGACAATCTTTATTCGTTCTTACTTCTTATATTCGGAACTTATCGTGGTGTCACGTCACACGTGGTCACGAAAAATCGTCCGATCATTCGTCCGATTTTGCTTGACCACGTGACAATAACGACTAATCCTACTAATATTATAAACGCGAAAGTTTGTAAGAATGTATGTATGGATGGATGGATGGATTTTTATTTGTTACTCTTTCACGCAAAAACTACTGGATGGATTTAAATGAAACTTTACAATAATATAGCTTATACATAGATTAACACATAGGGTATTTTTACCCGGATTTCACGCGAGAACTCTGAAATTAACGCGGGTGAAACCGCGGGGCACAACTAGTGATTTTATATTGATTAGGTATATCAGTTGAATAAGCAACCTGCCCTTTTAACAGTCGATTGAAAATTCAAGCCTAATAGATTAGGTAACCAGAAGATTTTCTGTCTCTCCCATCGACAGTTGAAACCCGCCAAATCTAACCAACTTCTTATTTTATGTTGTGATTTCCAATGAAAGCAAATTATATTCGTTCACACACTCATTGCAACGTGTGAAAATAATAATTATATTTGACGTTTAAACCAAAAAAGGTCTACAAATGAAACATATTGTTCTCGGACTTCAGATTGAAACGTCGGCTCGAAGCGTTGTCGATGACCAAATACGGCTCGGTGGACTCCGGGCTGAACCGCATGGGGCTGGCGGCGCCCGGTACTAACAAGCACGCCGTCGAAGGTTCCAATCCGATTTGGAACGAAACCATCAAGGCGCCAGACTTTGATGCCGTAAGGTCGGTACTCCGCTACTAAAGGAACTCTTACGATCATTTTGGCAGTTATAGCTTTTTAGGTACCTATCTATACCTACTGATTAAGCACTAATCAGTGAAATTGTTATTTTTACGCATGGTATGTCTTAGTTCTGTATCATTATTTTTTTTGTTAATGGTTAAGGCAATGGATCCAGAGGCTTGGTTGTCTTTTATAAGATCCATCTGTCTAGTCTCTCCAGTAAAGCATGGGTTGCAAATCGTTAAATGACTGTTTTTGAATTGGTGTTTTTATTTTTAATATTTACCAGTTTGTGATATATTGCATCTCATATTTAGGTAAATGCCTTCGGATATTTATTTAATTCATGCACTAGTAAACCAAATAGGCACAGAAGCTGTAAGATCGCAGATAATATAGGCTACTTAAGGGTCGCGCTTCCTTTCATAAGTATTTAAATGCATGTTTGATGGCACATAATTATCTACAATTACAGCGATCTTTCCGGGGACTCGGATCTGATTGGCATCGAGGACCTGCCTCAGTTCCAAAACGACTACTTCCCCCCAGAAATGGAAAACAATGTACAAAACATACCTCGGAATGATAATAACCAGGCAAGATTTTTTTACTATGTAATTATATTGTACATAGATTCCAGAAGTGGGATAGATCTTGATAATTTAAAAAAGTCAATGAAATCTTTTTTTTTTTCGTAACAGTAAAATTAGTTAAGCTTTTTAAAAACTATTCTAGCCCCCTTAGCCAAGTTGACAATCTATAATCATAGAACTGATAGAAAACTAAGGAAAATTGTTCTCCGTATAAGGAACGGATCGTAAGTAAAATCGTTCGACAAAAAGTCAATCTCATATTTTAAAGATATTTACGACCTCATTTAACTACATTTAACTTAATTAGTTAAATGCCAATTTAATGAACGTCTCTGAGTGCAGCAGTTTTTTTTTATAATCTTTACTTAAAATTAAGTAATCATTAAAACGACTCTGAGTGCGGCTATTACTTATTGTATTTTAACTTTATACACATTAAATTTTTAGGAAAAGTAAGTTAGGTTGATTAGTAGTTTATAAAATAGTCTAACCGCCGCACTCAGAGTCGACTTTAATGATTACTTTGTTAAGTATAGATTTTTAAAACAAAACTGTCTGATAGCGGCAGTTTTGTTTTAAAAATCTATACTTAACTAAGTAATCATTAAAGTCGACTCTGAGTGCGGCGGTAAGTATGTAAGATTTTGAAAAGAAAAAGGGTAGGTAATCTTAATGAAAGTTGTATTTAATTATTTAATTTAACTCTTTTTACTTCCAGGATACAGTGCCGAACCACAACAACAACTTCGGCTACGACTCGCAACCAAACTTCCCCAGCAATAGATTTAACCATTAATTTATCATTTAACATGTGAAGGAAAACTTAATGATTTAATATTTTGTACATACTACATAGCTATTTAAGCATAGTGTTAAAGTAGTTACACACGAATGACGATTCAATTTTATACTCAATCTGTTGAATTATTTTGTGGAGAGGCGCAAACTAACTTTATAACAGCGATATTATAAGTATTAAAAGCTTTATAATATAAAGGTTCGTTTATATCTACAGACATTGAGCGTGCCAGATACGGTCCGTGGCAGACACCGACTGACACCGTTTATTTTCATCTGAAGGTCCGTTTAGGTATATCTACAGACATTGAGCGTCCCAGACACGTTCCATGCCAGACACATGCTAGGGCAGAAATGTCAGCAGAAATCCACAGACACCGTTTATTTACAAAAGAGATCGTAGGGGGAGCACGAATTTTATCGCTCTCGTCTAGTCGATATCGAGCATTTTTTTTGTATGGAAAATGAACAGCGCCATCTATCCAGTGTCGTTCACTTTCCATACAAAAAAACGCTTTGACATTACGACGATATCGACTAGACGATAGCGAAAAAATTCGTGCTCCTCCTACTGCACGGCTTCGATGCTCTATTTACACTGCTCGACATGTACCCACAGACATGTACAGAAATGAACCGCAAGACAAAATATTCTTTCCGCGAACACTGGCCGGGCACCGCTCGTGTCTTTCGGCGCCTGCGCGGCCATGTTACTATAGATATAAATTAGAGATGTGACGGATAGTAGTTTGGCCGGATACCGGATATTCGGCAAGCTATGAGGCCGGAGCGCCGAATCGCTTTCAGTTTGATTGAATGAACGGGGTGGTGAACGAGATTGGAGATATTCAGGCGCGTTCGGGTGTTGGAGTCGTGTTTTAACAACAAATGCGGAAAAATTGGTACTTATTCACCATAATTTGCCACTTGTTAATTTGAGTAAGTACCTACGAAACTTAATTGATAAAATGAACATTTTTGACGTGCGATTATAAAAATAAACTGTGCCCATAACTTATTGTGGTATAATTTGCCTCGTATAAGATAATATTATTTTTTTTTATTTTACTATCCGGAATCCGACCGGATACTGAATCACTAGTGAAAACAAGACCGGATATCGGATAGTAACCGGATATCCGTTTAATTTCTAACATAAATACGCTAATACGCACTGTATAGAATATTATTTTGTCTGCGACAGAACGTGTCTGGCACGCTCAAATCTCAATGTCTGTAGATATAAACAGACCTTAATAGTTGTATCAATCAGTCGCGACATTAGCTAATATTGTGCCTATATAGTTATTTTTTTATTATTGCTGAATAAAGAAGTCATCATATTTTCAATAAATCACTAATTTAGTTTGTGTGTACCTCTATACCGCAGTGATAATATTCTCTTCGACTATCGTAATATTTTTTTAACAGAATGGGCAATGATATTATAAGTATTAAATAATTGAGAATAGGTATCTTTAGTTACAAATGTCACGTCTAATTTGTGTTTTGTTAAAAGAGAATTTAACCACTGACTTTGATATTTCTTCTTTGACAAAATAACCAAAGATCATAATCTCTCTGAGATCATAATACCTATAATCACTACGTGCTGACTAAGTGAAAATAACGGTTGACAGTAAAACGTAGTGATCTTGTACCCACTTTGGTATAAAATAGAAGAACAAATTTTAATTAGTGAGACTAGTGAAAAAAAAATCACCAACACTTATTAAAATATCTTTAGCAGAATGCTGCAACCGCACAACTGCTCATTGGGCCTTGGTAAGTAAAGTCGTTCGATTTTTTTCGATAACCCAAACTAACATTAGTTGAGAGCTTGGCTCTACATGAGATCTGATAACTTTTTGACAGTGCGAGTCATATCTATACCTAGTCTCGTCTTGGTAACATTTTACATGAAAATGTTTTTGGTGGGATTTCGTCTCTTTTTGTAAGTCAAGATTACGGAAGTCTTATACGTTTCAATCCCCTAGTTAAAGGGGTACTTGGGGGATAAAAGTTACAAGTTTTAAATTTTTTTGTTGTTTATGTAGTGTACTGTACTTTCTAGGACATTAGGAAATACCCTAAGAATTTTGATGATCATCAGTGAGTCAGTGACGAAATCAGGGTACTTAAGATATCAATAACATCTAAAGTTTAACAGCTATGCAATTAGAACTTTATATATTTAATAAGTCTGCTGTCGACCATATATCCCGAGAATTTTGTTTATTTGGTATAATCTAAAGGGTTCAAAAAAACGACGAAGCACTTCAAGAATAGGTAGGGTAATGCCCTTGCGATTCACTTGGCTCGTCTTGGCGGGGGCACTATCGTGCCCCCAGATATAAACACATTTTTGTGAGTTAGCAATCAACTCCTGCGGCGGTTCCCTACAAGAACGAAGAAACAAGGCGGGATAACAGCCGGAAATTCCAAACACTTGTATAGTATACACAGACAGGTTTTAACAACAAACCTTAACTTTAATATTATGTAGGTAATATGTAGACCTAGGACGTCACTCATTGACGTCACTACTCAAATACTCACTACCTGCCCTTATTCACTATGACCATAACACGCCAAAAATAATGATTCGTTACAATTCGCAACAAACACTTTTTTTGTCACCAGGCTCGGACAGTATGTTGCCCAAAAATGAAGGAGCCAATATTTGGTCCCGAGTCGGTCGGAAGCTGAGAAAACTAGGCCAGATCTCTGAGCACCATCCGCGGACGTTCAAGCACTTCCGTAGCTACCCAGCCATCGTCGCAGAGAGGCAGAGGCAACTGATAGAGGGCAGGCGATGCTTGATACATCCTTTTAGTCTGTTCAGGTCTTAATTATTTTTGTCTGAATTGTTAGACAGTAAATTTTTCATGCCGATTTTATATAGGTATAACATGTAGTACTATACGCCGCAGGAGACATACCTACCTTGAAAAAACGATGTCTTTAAGATAATTTTTTTGATTTGAAATATAAATTTGGAATACTTTTACAGTCTTTACTGGAGGACTTTTATGGCACTGATAGACATTGCTCACATGATCGTCTCTACCACGCGCTTTTGCTTTGTGAGCCAGCCTTTGTCCAAGCTGGAGTTGCACCCAGTGGACCACGTTTTACTGGTGCTCCATATCATTTGTGCTATGGACATTTTGGTTCACTTCAACACCGGATACAAGAAGCAGCGGATGAAGTACACTGTGATGGAAAGACCGAGGATCGCGTGGTAAATCGAACATATTAGGTTTTAGGAGGGTATTATACTAAGAAGTTATTTTCCTCCAAGTCTGGTAAGTGGTAATCATTGCCATCTAAACACTCTCTACCCTAGCCTTCAACATGCCTTCAACTTATAAGTTGCCGCATTGGCACTTCTGTAGAATTTAAAGTATGTAGATTAATGTAGCTAGCTGTTATTTACAGTTCCACGCCCGTACCTTTAAAAAAAAAATATACTACGTAGGTACAATAGAAACTCACGCTTTTACGTTTCTAATTGCAAATTACGTTTTCAAATCGAATAAAAAAGTTTATTTTAAGTTGTTTGAGCACCCAACTGCGACAACACGCACAGTTCAAGATCGTTTACTTAATAATAGTTTTTGTGTGATTCATAAGCAACAAAGATGCGGTTATTTACTAAATACCCTCTGGTTTTAGTGACCCTCGCTTACAAATTTTCATTACTACACAGTGGGTACGTGCGTAGACACTTCGTTTTCGACCTCATCTCGTGCACTCCGCTCGCGTACGCCCTGCTGTGTGTGGAGCACCGCAGCCCCCAGTGGGTGATGATGGGCCACATAATGCCAGTGGCGAGGGTCATGAGAATATGCCAGGTGTTGGCTCAAATGAATGATTTGTTCACGGTATGTCACTTTCTTACTATCTTCAGGATTCATTATCATACAGCACCATTCCCAAACTAATTATTGTAGAGCTCGTACTAGGTAGTTACTATTGGTACAGCGGATATAATACCTACTCATTTAGTCCGTAACTTTATTTGGTTTCAGATGATTTTCGCTAAATTTTACGCGACACATCACATATTGCATCACTTGATTCTTCTGATTCTTTTGATACACGGATCCAATTGCTTCCTATACTTGGTACCTACTGTCAAGTATTACTGTGAGTAACATTCTTAGAATTTCTGTAATTTATAAATTCCCTTTGATAGAGAGTAGAGACAATATTATTTTATGACTGAATCAAGGATTTAGAGATTTGGTAATAGATTAAATCAAATCATGTATTCTATAATGTCACTAAAATAATAAAATACAAGTACGAACAACAATATGGCAAGTTTTTAACCGATAGGGTCACCCGTATCGGTTAAAAGCAATTTCTTCCAGTGATACGTATAGGTAGATAGATGTATGTATTTAGTAAATGGATAAGTACGTTACATGTTATCACATACTTGAACTATCTTCTTTAATAGTTCACAGCCTCCGTGACCGAGTTCTTCGCACAAAAGATGTAGGTACCTATACCTACATTATCGAAGCTCAGACGAAAAGTATCGAAGATAATAAGTTCGATTTCCATCTTTGTACTATCTAAGTACAAAGTTTGTAGATATTTTGTGATAGTTTGTGCAACCGTCTCTAGCTGTAGGACCTTCATAGTTTACGGTACACAAGTCACATATGAATGTCCGTTGTGTAGCAGGTGAGGTAAATGCCTTTAGCTTGTATGAATTATGTTCCAGCCACAGGACTACCGTCACGTTATGCGCAGTTCCTAAACTGGTCGGAAATATATTTGTTCGATTACCCGTTCGAAGAACGCTATCGGAAAGCATTGTTTATATCCGTATCTGCATTTTTCGGTGAGAACTCAAACTCTTGCCAACTAAAAATACTTGACCCCTACCTTATATCCTAATTTGGTCTATTAAAATTTCGACCCTATTTATTGTATCTAAAGTCGACATTATAATGGACAAAATTTTACTCTAAGCTTATGATAAGATTTTCTAGAGAGGGTAGGGAGGGTAGAAAGCGGGGCAGTTCATTAACCTTTATACACTAAGTACTCCGTCGTTCCATTCACCCAAGTGTGATGTCCCGGACTTAAGGAGTAAGTAGGTACGGTCAAGGACTTGAATTTAAAGTCCAGCTACCACCTGTCTCTTGTATACAAACAATGTCGACGTCGATGTCGATGAATTCATAATTTTTATTTTATTAAGGAATTCCTCAAAGTGCTGAATAGACATTTTGGTTTTACTTTTAACTGTTATTTATTTATTTATTTATTTATTTATTTATTTATTTATTTAAAAGTTACACCAACATAGTAAACACTAACACTTACAGTAAAAAAACAAATTAGCATCAAATAATAGGATAAGTATCACTATACTGACAGGTGCAAACTGCATGCGATTTCCAAATAAAATTTATACTATTTGAACATAAAATTTAGAAAAGTAAGTTATAAGTAAGCGTGAGATAATAATTTGTTAGATCACCGTAATGACTTTTCGATCGACAGTTTAGGTTATAGGGGCCATTGCGCACATTATAGAATTACCTTCTTGTCTTATTTGAAAGGTACCGGCTTTTCACTGTACCGCTTATATGAGCCGCACGAGGCTCTCATAATTACCGCTCTGATACTCGGTTCCGCCAGTTACTACGTATACACAATTGGTAAGTTTGATTCAACAGGCTACACTTCTCAAATCTGTGGAGATAAAAATATCTGAGACTGACAATTTTTTCAGTGTTCCTGCTTAACTTATATATGACCAAATACAGTTCGAGTATGCGATATTATGAACTAATGAACGAAGTTGAAGTAAGTCGCATCATTCGCACTTTAATGGTTACAAAATAATTATTACATAATAGTTAACTTATGCTGAAATACCGAATGGAATGTTTAGTGCATGTATCAGGATAGGTATCTATGAGTAGGTATAGGTACTCAGAAAATCCTCCATTTTATTGAGAAGATACCAATTACAATAGGTACCAATATCTCAGCGAATGTTCTCTGAAGAGTTCATTGAGACTTATCGACGACTTCTCCCTTCATACAAATCGAAATCAGCCGATACAATGGTCTATTGACCAAAATTTTGCAGGAGCAAGTAGGTAGGTACCTACTTACTGCATAATGATTAATTGGTTTCTGACAATGATACCTTTAATACCTATCTACTTAAAATATCATTGGTTTCTGATTTGTTTTGTTTCAACAAGAAATACATGCGGTTCAAGCAGTTTCCCACGCCTCTGAAGAAGCGTGTCAGAGTATTTTACAACTACAGATACCAGGAGCACTATTTCAAAGAGGAAACCACATTTAAGTGTCTATCTGGTGAGTTACTACTACCTATAATAAGTATAGGTGCCTACTTATTCTTGTTAAAGACATACCTACCTACTGTAGTTTTGGATTTCACACAAGACAAGACCTAATTAGGTAAAATGTTTTCACCTGTGACCAACTTATACGCAATCAAAATACTGAAAATACCTACTTATTTATATTTAGGTACTTATAGTAAATTATAATGAAACATTTAAAAAATCAAATTAACTAAAATATTTACCTCCGGTACTAGTATAGTATTATATTATCTGTGCCTCCGGTTTTGTTCGATTCAGTCGGAACTACCTACTGATTTCGGATTAGGTATGTGCTGAAAACCATATTCCGGATTTTTATATTAGTAGATTGACTATATCGTGTAAGCTGCACTTCTTGAATGAGCAGCTGATTAAGTACCTACACAGTACACTAATAAATAGGACTTTATAACAGAACATCTGCGTCACGAAGTGATCCTGCACACGTGCCACAAGCTGGTGAAAAACGTGGCGTTGTTTGAAAGCCTGCCAGCTCGGCTGGTGGGTACCCTGCTGGGCTGCTTGAAGCCCGAGGTGCACCTCCCCAACGACCTTGTGGTCCGCGCTGGGGAGATTGGTCACTGCATGTACTTCATAGCTAACGGGACCGTCGCTGTGTACTCTTTGAAAGGGGCCGAGGTTAGTGAGCAGAACGGGAACGTTTGAATATTGAAACTAATATCTTTGATTGAAACCATTAGTGTACAAAGAGGACCATGGATACTGCTCTATGTACAAACCACCTGCGTCCTTCTGGCCAAAAAACGGACGTTGTGGATACGTTGTGGAAATGGGATTGAATACAAATTAGGTACCCACCTAATTTGTATTCAATCCCATTTTTTTTTATTTGGATTTAGTTCGATGTTAAGTATGATCCATTTTTAACATACTCAAAAAAAAAGAGTAGGTTCTCAATTCGTATGTTTTTTTTCCTTCCGAAATGGATTCTTTAATTTTTATTTAACTTGGAACGTGAAAACGAAATATTAAAAACTCAAAATTAGTACCTACCTATCTACAGAGGCATAGGTATTGATGACGATGATTTGATATGACTTAAGATTCAAATCCCATCGAATTCATAAGATCCACAACCCACCATGTTTAAGGTGTGTCACTTGGAAGACGGCGCGTACTTCGGGGAGGTGGCACTGCTTATGAAGGACAGCAAGCGAGTCGCGACCGTCGTCGCCGTCGAGATCACCCAAGTCTACCGGCTCGATGTCGCAGACTTCCGGTATTCCTCAGGAATTCATTGTTTTCTTTATGTATACATATAGGTACATATACAGGCTGGAAACATTCTCTCTTTAACTCTTTCTCATTCATTTGATGTTTCCCCTATATATTAAGTCGTAAACTTCGAAGAGTGCCGTGAAACACCGGTGAAGCACGATTTGACACAAAAATTCAAAATACAGAACAACACAATTGAAAAGAATGAGGTCGTTTTTTTGTACCTACATAATTATTATGATATAATAAGAACAGTTAAAACTCAATGTTGTTTCAGTAAATTTTGAGTTCAAGGTAGTAAACATATTAGAATATCACAATTAACAGAATGAATGAATTGTCTAGAATGAAGTGTGAGTTCCATGTTTCTTCCTTCCGTGGTTTTAACAACTAGGTAGATAATCTTGGTATATTAAAAAAAGATATATTATGGAAAAAAGAGAAAAATCTGAGTTCTAATATATTGATTACCTTATTTGTTATGGATCAGTTTGCTATTGCGGAAGATTCATACTTTCGCACCAAAAATATGTAGTCAAATTATAAATCATTATAATTATTTAATATATATAAATCACGTGTCACGTTGTTTTTCCGCGATGGACTCCGAAACTACTGAACGGATTTTGATAAAATTTTGTAACCATTTATAATATGGTCCAACTTAAAAGATAGGATAGTTTTTTATCCCGGAATTCCCGCGGGAACTCCGGAATTAATGCGGGGAACAGCTAATCACCGTGAACTACTAATCAGCGGAGCTAGGATGCGTAACATGATATGTTTATCGAACGAAAGATAAAATTGTCGACACGACAAAATATATTTGTGGGCGTCCAAGCAAAAAAGTGCAGTAGTGGGGTATTGAGTTAAGACTAGATTCGGTTAAACATTTTTTACCACTGGTAGACAAAACGATATATTATGTCGACGAGAATCGATAAAAAGGCTCGATAAAATTTTATCATGTTGCGCATCCTAGCTCCACAGGGGTGCATAGAAAGACATACAGTACCTACTTTTTCCTAAATTACCGCGGATGAAATCGCGGGGGACAGCTAGTAAATATATAAAGTATCATTATAAATTATTCAAAGATTTCGCACCTTAGTTCCTGTCTAGATTTTCATGTAAGCATAGGTACTAAATCCAGAATTCAGATAAAAGAATAACAAGTATTATTTTATTATTTTTAGCCGATATGTAATGACAGAAAAAGTTTTGTTCGATCGCATCGAAGCTCTCGCTTCTAAAAGAATGCATGAGACTGTGTTACTGGATGAGGCGTTCCGAAGGGAGAGGGATCAAAAACTCATTGAGAGCGCCCCTGAAACACCTAAAACTAAACAGAGTAATGCCTGAGGATATGATAATCACAAGTTTGAAGTGCATTATTTTCATGTACTTACTTCAAGATTTAATGTGCATCTTTTAAGTTTAACAAAATACTATAATTAAATATTCTTATATTGGTAATGTAGTAACATAAGAGCTAATGTTGATTTTGTAATAAAATATTTTATTAACATATTATTTTTATTTAGTGCATAAAATGGAATCATTGTTAAAAAAATTATGCCAACATCCACACATCTGTTCATCATATTATGAGGAGCTGGCGAACAAAACGATATAATTAACTACGCATATCTGGTTTCATTGTACATTTTTCAAATTCAAATATCTTCCGTAACATTAAACATAGCAATCTGGATTTAACATATTGTGTCAAATCAAGTCTTAAACTTCATATGGATAAATTAAAAACCACACCAAAAGCTCACTTTAAGTACCTTAGTAATTCCGTTTTTTAATGCTCTTCTAAAATGTAATCCTACTAATATTATAAACGTGAAAGTTTGTAAGTATGTATGGATGGATGGATGGATGTTTCTTACTCTTTCACACAAAAACTACTAGATGGATTTAAATGAAATTTTACAATAATATAGCTTATACATCAGATTAACACATAGTGTACTTTTTAACCCGGAATTTTCGCAGGAACTCTGAAATTAACGCGGGTGAAACCGCGGGGCACAACTAGTTTTATATAATCATACCGTTTTGTTTGCCAGCTCCTCATATTATACAGCTTCAGGAATGATAATTAACATACGTAAACTTATTAAATATCAATTAAACAAACTTAAAACGTCAGTCACACGTAAATCCCTACCCAGAGTAGCAGGAACAGAGTGCCGAATCCCGAAAACAGTGAGGCAACTAACGAGAGCAAGAGCTCTTTGAATAAATCCCTAGAGAGCTTCGTGCTGGTGACTTCGTACACGAAGAACCATGCGGTGAAGAAGATGCCGATGCCGAGAAGTAGCAGCGTGAGGTGCGGGAAAATAGCCGGGTTGATCGGCGACGTGTACCGCACCATCGATTCGATTTCCAACTGCAATTACGATAAATAACTAAATATTTACGCATAATTTAATCATCTTAGACACAACATTTAATGCTGATATTGAACTTACACTCATTTTGTTGGCTAGTCTGCCTCTTTTATTTGAAATTGAAAATTGAAATCAAGAATCGTACAACCATGAATCAATCAATTCTAGGGATGTGGAAAATCGATGTTTTATTGATCGATTATTTTTGTAAACTAATCGATTTTAAATAATCGTTATTCTTTGGTATACCAAACTTTATTAGGTACTGGAGAAAGGTCAAAGTTAAAAAAAAGTGATTTGGTGGATATAGAGGCCAAAATGTTGTTTTATTTCTTGTACTAAATTTATCATTTCATTTTATTTTATTCTAATAAACTGTTAAATGGCACTGAACATTTGGGGCAATATGTAATTATTTTTTTACTTCATAACTGAATATCCAAAGCTCAAGAAAGAGTTGTTTTGTCGATTATTCTTTACTTAATAATAATAATAGTGATCCACTTCACAACACATAGATCTACTTGATCCAACAATAATGAGTAAGCTATTATTAGCTTGTGTCGTGGAAACCAAGCAAACGTAGTATATACTACATATTATTAAATTATAGATTCATATAGATGAGTAATTCAATTAAATTTTTTGTGTTTACGGAAATGCGTATTTAATATTTCACCAGGCTACTAAATGAGTCCGATCCACGAACTACTTAGGCCCGTATTCCAGAAGGTGACTCAGATCACTTTTTACTTGAGATTAGTTTTAAGCTCAGAACATAACTCAAGCGTACATCTTATTATAGAATGCGTTTTAAGTTCTAATTACTTGAAACTAGTCTTGAGTCTAGTCTAGAGATTTTGAGCTCTGATTGGTTGAGTGGTCTTGACATGATAGACGTAAACAAAGATCAAATCTTTGCTTGAGTATAGATTAGTACTCAAGCGTCGTTCTAGAATAAGGAAATAACTCAGCTGATTGTTGATTGATGAATCTCGTTTCAAGTAAGGTTCTAAAATTACTTACTTGAAATTAGTTTTAAAACTAGATTCATGACTTGAGTAACCTTTTGGAATACGGACCTTAGAGATACTACCGGTCCAATCCAATCCAATTTGTGGTTTTATAGCTCCACCGATTTCACCGTGATTCTGCCAATGTCGATTTGCCATGTATTTGCTTTGCCAACTTGGCAATTGACATTTGAGAAATAATTTAAATTCGGAACCTTGCCTACAGGGACTCCTTTTAATAATATATTTTAGCTTTATTTTAGGTTAGGTTAAGTTTAGTTTTAGTTTATTATTGTTAAATAATTTTCGTCTATCTTTAAATAAATATTTAAAATCTACATTTCTTTTTTTATTTAATAACGTTAATAACTATATTGTTACCTACTAAAACCTATTAAAACTTTATTTTTATCGATAATATATTTATTTGCTCATCCCTACACAAACCCAATCGGAATTAAAAACGTCAGCACTAGAACGTCAAACGTCAACATTGGTCAACAACAAATTTTTTTGTTTTGCTTTTGAGAAAAGCAAAAGAAACTAAATCAATCAATACAGCTAATTATGCTTTTTTGGAGAAGGCACGACGATGAATTCATATACCTAAATTGCCACCAGCTCCCTAGCTATTTCGACTCCGACGCTAGACAAAATCCAACCTGCGTTTCATTCGTTTTTCAACAGATTTGTGGGGAAAAGAATATAAAAAAAATTTAAAAGCACTAGTGAAAACATAAAGTAAAAAGTATTAAAAGTAAGTAGTAAAGTAAGTATTAGTAGTAAGTATTAAAGTATTAAAAGTATTAAAACTTGCTTAATATAATTAATAAATTATAATATTTTATGACAAAAACTCAAGAAAAAGTTTTCATCCACTTCTTTTTAAGTTACAGCCACCATCGCATACATTTCGACATGAAAGTTGAAACTGGCTAAATGCGAAAGTCCTTAAAAGGAAAAAGAAGGAGTGATTCTTTTTGACAATATGTCTTTCTTTCTTCTTTTTTATGGACTTTCGCATATAATGCAGTTACCCAGTTTCAAGTAAAATTAATTAGATCAATCTATTGAAATGCTTCGTTGTACGGTTTGAAATGTCAAGAGACGGTACTATAGCTTGCAAGAACTTTCTCGGAGCTCTTGGAGTAAACCTGAGTAAACCGAAGAAATCAGCTCGAAATGTCATTCTTCTTTTCTTGAGCATATAAAAAACCGTCACTGTGAAAATTATTATCCAGTACAGCACATTTATTTTTAACCATCTCTTATCGACATAAAAATAAATGACCGACCCACCATCTTTGGTTCCCGCCAAAAAACTAAATTCTTGACATGTCAAAATGTTCTTCTTTTTCTTTTTTAAAATATGGCTGACATGTTGGGAAATGACATTAAGTTTTTATCTGTTGTCATGTGTGACATAAGTGACATAAGTCTAGTAAAATAATTTGTGTATTTTTAACTTGGGGAACAATCTAACATTGTCATTGGCGATTCGCCATAATTGAAGAAGTAGATGAAAAGATTGTTATTATTATGAAACATTGTCATTGGCAAATTATAATTATAGACGCCATTATTAAAGAAGAAGAAGAAGAATGGATTTTGTGGTGTTTTGTTTCGTAGGTCATGTAAAGATTACAAGAATGAAGAATTAAAATGCGATTTTTAATTAAAATACAGTGTTATGAAAGAAATAATTGATAAGGCCCTATACTTTTAAAAATTGATAATTTTATAAAAAGCAAAGACCATGTCTCATTGTTATATCATAAACTGCAGTAATGATACAAATGAACAAACGGGAACAGCTGATATTAACAAAGTCTACTCAATGCCCAAAGAGAAAGTCATGGCTTATGAGGAGAAGTCAGTGGGATCGACGCCTTTCTTTAAATGTGAAGCTTGCCCATACATGGCACTTGCTGAAGACGATATTAAGTTCCACTTGTTCACTGAACACCCGGAATTAGCCAAAACGAATGGTCTCGCAGACAACATACACATCTCCTGTCCTGGCTGTTCTAGTGTTTTTGACGCGGAAGAAACTTTAAGGACCCACCTCCGTAGCCATCACAAAATGGGCATAAAGGATGTCAAAAAAATGGTAAAAAGTCTTATACATATAGCCTTAAAGAACGCTAAACTTAAAAAAGAAGACCAGAAAACAGCCATACCATCTCCTCCCCCACTCACACCAGAAGTAACTGATCTTAAGATGCCACAACTTATAGAAATAAGACCAGATATGAATACACCTACTAATTCTCTGCCCAAAGGTGTAGCTTTTATATCTGTTGATGAATTACAAAAGATGAGCACACCAAACTTTGAAAAAATTGACCCTAAAGAAATCATACAAGAAGCGAGTATTAATATTGTATACACAAATGAAATTTCAACTTCTTGTGTCAAAAATGTGCCCACATCGAGTAGCTCTTGTGATACTATTCAGGTATCAAATGTAACACCGGATCTAATATCATCTGTATTGCCGAAACTACCTTCCGTTGCTGGCAATAAGAGTCCTGAAAAAGAAAGTTTAGAAAAATCTCCCATCTCACTGACTCTACCTAAACAAGGAAAGGATAAAAACATGGAAAAAAAAGATGAAATGTATTTTGAAACTAAATTTGGTAAACTATGTTCCATAGATGGGTGTCGTATGCGTTTAAGAGACAATGAAAAGCTGATATATCATAGAAAATGTCACCAAAATGGTACTGTTAAATGTTTAGAATGTGGAAAAGTAGTTGTGACTGTGGAGGCTCTGCACACACACCTATGGAAGATCCATGGCATAGACCTGCAGCTTTATACTTGTGACATATGCAACTACAAAACTTTCAAGAAAAATAAATTGTATAATATTCACATGAAATGTCATGGAAATACAAAGAATTATAAGTGTGAGTTATAGTTACTAGCTGTACCCGTGCTAATTTCGGAGTTCCCGTGAGGATTCCGGAATAAAAAGTACCCTCTGTCCTTCTCTGTACCCCTGACATCGTGCATGCAAAATTTCATGATGATTGGTTGAGCCGTTAAGGGTTAAGGCATGAAAACATAACAAACATAACAAACTTACTTTCGCATTTATAATATTAGTAAGGGTGGCCTCAGTTGAAGGAGGGTCTTAGTTATCTTACAGAAGATAGTATGAAATAATTTTATAAATTTAAAACCACTCAATGCCATAAATACAAGAAATTGAATTGAACCACTCAATGCAAAGATGTAGATAGGACTGTCCTGTCATTCAGTCGCTAGCAGGTCATTAACCCTCTTAACCCTCTTATGATGCATCACATAGCCTAATGAAATAGATAGAATGTCTGCATCTACATAAATTCAAACTTGCAGGTTCCATATGCTCAAAGTCTTTTAAGAATTCCAATCAACTGTCAAAACACAAACTGTGCCATCCGAGTGAAATGAAACCATTACCAAAATGCTCTATATGCCAACGGGAATTCAGCACTCAAAGGAGGCTCGCAAGCCATGTGTCGTCAGTGCACGAGAAACTGAGACCATTTAAGTGTTCTCAGTGTGACTACACCTCGGCTAGTTCCTCCCAACTCAAACTACACTCCAGGTCACATACGGGTATGTATTATAGTTGTCTATATTATCTAGATATGGTTTCTGTTATTTTTTTATTAATACAGTAGTTCCCTAACTCGATACGCCTGGGCTCTATATTCACTATGAGTTATGACCAACAATATTCCTTGCCCGTAATGCGCGTCTCAAAAACGCAATTCCAAACGTTCTATATATCAAAACATTAGAAATTATTATTCTGTATGCCATAAGAACGATGTAAATGTATTTTTTTGGAGTTAAACTTCTTTGATTACGAGGCAAAGACAATTTTTGTGGCGTCTTATCTTTACGCGGTGTGTTATGGTCATAGTGAATAAGGGCCCAGATTTGGCTTAAAATAACTGGTAGAAAATAAGTAGAAAAAATGAAAAATTTACAAAAAAAGACTTAAGAATTAATCTGATTATCTGACGAAAGATTTTTTTTTTTTTCAATTTATCTGCCATCGGTCATCAAGCCTTTATCGCATGTGTTACAAGGCAAGTAACATGTGGAATCCCTGTCCAATGACAACAGACATCCTTCAAGAAACTGACGAAAAATTTAGTTAATTTTTTATATAGCAACTAGCTGTGCCCCGCGGTTTCACCCGCGTTAATGTCGGAGATCCCGCGAGAATTCCGGGATAAAAAGTACCCTATGTCCTTTTCTGTACCTCTGACGTGTAGTATGCAATAATTGATCAATTCAATTTCACCCGCGTTAATTTCGGAGATCCCACGGAAATTCCGGGATAAAAGTAGCCTGTTCTTTTCCATGTCAAAGGCTACATGATTTCATCCAAATCCTCTCAGCCATTTTTGCGTGATTGAGTAACAAACATCCACACTTTCACATTTATAGGTAAAATGACCAGCATTTTTTTTAATATCTCGAGTTCCAGATGGAATTTCAAAAAAATCGAAACATGAGTATCTAAGTTAGACCCTTATGGTAGGTTCACACGCGTGCGTTCAACTCTACATTCAACGTGCACATTCACATTCACGAGCGTGTAAACGGTACGCCCGAGCCCGTGAACGCGCCTGTGAACGTGAATGCCGCGAATCGGGCAAGTGTCGGTTTTTTGGCAAAGTTCAAAGGATGAATGTGCGGGCGCCCGGTGACTGTTTACACGCGCGCGGGCAGTCAGTCTGTCCCGCGCTTTCGCGACGAGTGGATCTTCATTCAACGTTGCTAAGAAAGTCGCTACGATCGGATATTACAACATGGCGGAATGGTCAAACGGTCATGTTTCTTTTTCCAATAAAAATAAGTTAAGCCAAAGGATATGGCAGCAACAACACCGAGATCCGGGCTGCACGGCGCGCGTGTGACCGTAGCATTAGCAATACAACAAAAAAAACCACATTCAAATTGGTGTAGCAGTTTTTGCGTAGCACGAATACAAACATGCAATCAGACAGACAAAAATTCTAAAAACGGTATTTTTGTATATTTTGTAGTTTTATATCTCTCATAGAGTCGCCTAAATTTATTTTTTCTATCTCCCATGTACAGACATCGACCTATTACAATTTTATTATATGTATAGACTAGCTGTACCTCGCGGTTTCACCCGCGGTAATTTCGGAGTTTCCGTGGGAATTCCGGATTACAATATAGCCTGTTACTCAGGGATAATGTAGCTTTCTAATAGTGAAAGAATTTTTGATATCGATCCAAGAGTTTTTGAATTAAATTGTAACAAACAAAAAATCAAATCTTTCCTCTTTATTTTTACTAGCTGTTCCCCGCGGTTTCATCCGCGGTAATTTCGGGATTCCGGCGGGAACTCCGGCATTAAAAGTACCCTATGTCTTTCTCTGTACCCCTGTCAACGTTCATGCAAAATTTCGTGATGATCGGATGAGCCGTTAAGGCGTGGAAGCGTAACAAACAAACTCACTTTCGGATTTATAATATTAGTAAGGATTAGTATAAATGAATGGTTTAGGTACTTGGAAATTTTTAAGTATTAAGCAATACCACGGAAGAAATATCTAATTGGCATTGTATCTCTGTCTTAATTTATTTGTAAGAAACAGAAATACCTAACACGAATATTCGCGTTATCACGATGAGTGCGACATAATCTACGAAACAACCGACCATAGAGAAAAGAAATCTAATTCAAACCTTTTCCTGTAGTTTTTGTGTGTTCAAACATACCAACAGATTCTGCTTATTTTATATTTTTTGCATATTTTATACTTGTTGCCTACTGTCATTGCACTGAATGTCTGTTTGGCCAATGATGTAAAAAAAAATATATGTTGTTAGATCAATGGTTTTGGCCTTGTTTTTATAATTATTGCAGGTGACAAGCCGTACGCGTGCACCGAATGCAGCTATAGGTCGGCGGACCACAACGCGATGCGGAGGCACACAAAACTGCACTCTAAAGAGAGTCTCTACAAATGTAAATACTGTCCATACACGACCATACAATCTCAAGTGTTCATGTCTCACATGATCTCCAAACATCCTAAAGTCGATCCCAACGTATACAGATGCCCGTACTGCCCTTTCAAATCCATAAACAAGGACAAATATGTTTGCCATCTGACAAAGCACACCGACAAAGAAGGTATCCAGTTGTTAATTGAAATGGTTAACAGTGTCAAATCAAACAAGCCAAGTTGGACTATACCGAGCGAATCAAATGAGAAAACTCACAATGAAGACACTGAACTATCGAATGCAGAAAGTATTCAATCTAGTCCAAAACCGGTTAATAAAATACCGATAGAAGTGTACGATTGCGATAGCCTCTCAGAGAGTTTGCCTCAGGATTATCCCAAGAACTACTGCACACCACCTCTTAGTAATGAACAGCAACCCGACTATAGCAGTCCGGTAATCGAGAACGAAATCAGTAAAGAAGACAACAACTCCGACTGTCTCATAACGGAAAGCTCTAACGATAACTTGCTGGAAAGTCTTCCGTATACGCCGCAACACCAGCAACCAAGTATCGCGTATGACAACAACAAGAACAATCTCCATGGTTTTCTTAACACCTCAATTCCTATTGAACAAAGTCTACTTCAGAATAATAGTGTGAATTCTTTAGCCACAAAACACTCTCCGATGGGTACCGACAACATGGGTAACAATATAATGTGTAACTTCCCTATAAGACTGCCGCCCGCACCGCACATATATGTCCGGAACAATTTCACTCTCAAACCCATTGACAAAATACCGTTTCCTGTAGCAAAAGTAACGGGCCCCATCATAAAACCCACGCAAATTTTACCAGTGCCTTCTTCGAGCAATTCTCCTGTGAATATATCTAATGAGCCCGAAGGAGCGCCAAGGAAGAAACCAAAAATATCCGTGAAAAGTAATCTCATACTGAAAGGTCCAGATCAAATAAATATGTTTCACTCCCAACAAACAATGGCCTTCGAAAGGCTGGAAGACAACGAGAGGTTCGGCCTAGGAAGCCCCGTCACTTTTAATAATCTAATTACAACACAATTTATGCAGCTACAATCGGAACCGGCTCTCAGCGAGTCGCCCAGCAACATAATGCCGTACCCGCAAGAGACTATGATGGCGAAAGCGGTGACCACGCCCGAGGACAACAAGCTGCGAGACAACTCTGAAATGTTCACATTCAACCAACAGATGAGCGTCAACTCGATGACGATGCTCCCGCCTCAGCAGAAGATCCAAAACAACGACCCCAGCTACATCAAGCTAGAAGCGACGATCAAACAAAACACGCAATCCCCAAGCTTGGAGCGTATGTGCAACGCTAACATATTAAACACTCAAGCCGTGGGGAGGGAGTACAAAGCTTCGCCGCCCTTAGAAGAAATTCACAAAAACATCAAAAATGAGATGAAATCGGACGCTTTTTACAACATACCTATAACTAATAACTCTACAAATCCATCGGTCATAGACCAATACCTAATCGACAATATAATAGGAGAACAGTACGCTGGGCACATAGACCTCTCCAATGTCGTACTACCGGAGACGGCGGACGACCAGCAGAACGATGTCATAGAAATAGACGATAACTCAGACGACAACAAACTCCTGCCACGGTTCGATATGAACTTCCCCATGGAATCTTTTTGTTTGATGCACAACGACTTCCATTTCTTGGAAAACGATGTTTTGTGTAATAACTTAATGGCCAATGATGGGACGGCAAACGACATGAACAGGATGGTAACAGAGGTGCCTATAATCAATCAAAAAGAAAATTCAAGTATGCCGCCACTCGACGTGGCGAACAGTGATTTCCAAAACTTTATCCACGGTCACAAGGATCCGATGATGAACAGCTCGGTTAGGCCTTCAACGAACAAGATCAATGTAAAAAATATCGAGTTAATGAAAAGATAGGTAAATTGTATTTACGTTTTGTATATAATTATGAAACCATTTGTATAATATAAGGAATTTATATTGAAAAAGACTGTTATATCATAAGATATTTATTATTTACGATACCTACGATGTATATAAAAGTAATGGAATTTTTTATAATGGAATTATAACAAATTAAAAATGTGATTAAAAATATAAATCATAATTTTTTGTTGTAAATTGCAATAAAATCCGCACTGTTTCTTACTTCTTGCCACTTGCATAAGTTCCATTCTGCGCTTACGTCGCCAAACGGTTTCGGGTCGGTATGAGTCCCTCTGCCTTCTCCAGGACCAATTATAATGAGCACATTACCAGAAAACACATTCAAATAATCATCAAAAGCTTGTCTATTATTAAAGTAACAGAACAGCAGAGCCGTATTCTGAGAATTGCGGAGAATATCAAGCATTTGGTCGTCCTGCTCTAATATGGGATTAGTGATAAGGAGCGGTATAAAATGTGGTGGAGCGTATTTGCAGTGCCACCAAGCGCCATCTATCTCTGTCCCTGAAACAGATAAATCTGGAACAAAACGAATATTCTTATTTGTAACTAGCTGTCCCCGGGGTGATTTCGGAGTTCCTGCGGGAATTCCAGGATAAACTATAGATATAAACCTGCCCTGAATCTATCTATTGGTGAAGACCGCATGGAAATCCGTTCAGTAGTTTGTGACTTTATTTATCGCGATTTTATACATGTAAAGGTGTAACCTCATGCAGCCGCTCGACGCTCGTTTGCAGGCACAAATTAATAAGACTTATGTCTTTGCAGCGATAAATCCACAGAACACACAAAATCTGGTCACATTTGGTCACGTGACTTATTGTCGCCGCGTCAAAAACACCCCGGTGCAACCTCATGCAAGCCGCTCGACGCTCGTTTGCAGCGACATGTCTGGTTACGTGAACCTATTTTGAATTTCCCGCGACTCAAAAGATGCGATAGGCAGGTAGTCGCTCGTCGCTCGTGTGCAGCGACTTATCTGCACGTGTCCCTATTTTAAATTTCCCGCGACTAAAAAAAGTAGCAATAAGTCGCCGGCAGCAAAATCAGTGTACTGTGTGATGATGGTTCCTGGCCGGACCACGGTATGGAACAGAGTTTTTACGCTGGCACAAATTCATTATTTTTATTGTTCCCTTTTGTGCCACTAATTCCAGGAATTTATGCCTTCTCGTTCTGGAGTTACAAGAAAACGATTGTGATCGGGCTGCAGGGAATCCTAGTTTCTGGCCCGATTACGATACGGAACGGAGATTTTTTGTTGCAAGATTACATTATTTTAATTGTGCCTTTTAGTGCCACCGGTCCTAGGAAAGTGTGCCTTCTGGTTCTGGAGTTACAACTTACAAGAATACGACCCAACCATGGCTCGGAAATGAGATTTTTTTTGAACAAATTAATTATTTTAGTTGTGCCTTCTAGTGCCACTAATCTCAGGAATTTTTACCTTCTGGTTCTAGAATACCTAACTATAGTACGAGCCTAATCTTTACAATAGCTGTTCCCCGCGGTTTCATCCGCGTAGTATGCGAAATATCAATGTAGTTTCTTCTGAGTTAATTTTAGAGTTCCCGTGAAAATTCCGGGATAAATAGTAGCCTATGTCCTTGTCTGTACCCCTGACAATGTGATGATCGGTTAAGCCGTTTAGCCGTGAAAGCGTAACAAACAAACAAACAACCTTACTTTTGCATTTATAATATTAGTAGGATTAATTTGTAAATATTTCCATTGACTTTGATAACAGTGCCCTAAAATATTTCAATACTCATTACAATTCTCTTCATCGCAGACACAACAGTGTTTAGAAAGCAATGTCTCACGCGTGGATCGATTGTAAACTTTCACTCATGTTAGTTTAGGCTCTAAAGAGCACGTACTCAAGGTCGTACAATTATTAAAAAAAAAACAAGTGAACTGACCTCAGAACTGACAAAGACTCACCAATGCATTTCAATGTAAATACTTCAGAAGAGAAAATTACTACTGTATTGGCTGTATAGACTTAGTTTCCTTTGCCTTCCCCATTGTAAATTTAACAAAAAAAAGAAGACCGAGTGGTACCTACTCAGAAGAATGGTACCTACCTTAGTTAATTTGTGGTACCTACCTACCTCACCTACCTAGTACCTATGTTTTTCGATTGTTCTTTTATAACTAGCTGTCCCGCGCAGTTTCACCCGCGATAATTTCGGAGTTCCCGCGGGAATCCCGGATTACAATATAGCCTATGTTACTCAGGGATAATGTAGCTTTCTAATGGTGAAAGAATTTTTTAAATCGGTCTAGTAGTTTTGGAGTTAAATCGTAACAAACAAACAAAAAAACAAATCTTTTCTCTTTATAATAATAGTATAGATTATCACAATCTTAAAAAGTTCGTTGATTTAACAATCATAATATATTATGAATCTATTCCACATGAAGTTTTTGTATCTTAAGTTCTTTTATATATAATTATCACAATCTTAATAGGTTTATTGATTTAACAAACATATCAACATATCTAGTCAACATGAATAGTTTTTGTATCTTCAGTCACAATCTCAAAAGGTTTATTAATTTAATAATCATATATTATGAATCTAGTTAACATGAAGTTTTTCTATCTTCAGTTCTTTTATAAATAATTATCACACTCTTAAAACGTTTACTGATTTAACAATCATATTATGAATCTAGTTAAAAAATAGAACTTTGTCTTAATGACGGGACAATTTATACAAATAATTCGTTAAACAAAACAAGAAGATCCAGTTAAAAAATTAAGTGTATGATGCAAATCTCGTGACATTTTTTGAGCACCAAATTCAAAATCTCAATGACAGTTTCCATTCTTTCCGACGGTGGTAATCGTCACAAGTTAAATCCCACCCCAAGTAGGAATCCATCAACATCATCCATTGTGGTGGTGGAGGTGGTTCAGGCACTGGATCTTCTCAGGAAATTGCATCAGCAATGGTTCAGAACAACCATTGACTCATCCACTCCTTTCTGTTTCTCTCCAATGGAACGTCTTCTTATCTTCTCACTTCGACTGAATACCTGAATTTTTTAAACTCAATTACAATGATAATTCTTATTAAAACCTAGCTGTGCCCCGCGGTTTCACCCGCGATAATTCCGGGATTAAAACTTAAAAGTACCCTATGACCTTCTCTGTACCCCTGCGTATAATATGCCACACGTGCATGCCAAATTTCATCCAAATCCGTTCAGCCGTTTTTGCGTGATTGAGTAACAAACATCCATACTTTCAGATTTATAATATTAGTAGGATAGAAATGTCGACAAAATTTTGAAAATATGTTAGAATTGAGTTGAATTGGTTACCTTCCTTATTATCGTGTTCGTAAACACTTTCGTCTACATCTACGTCACGCTCCTCTTTCTCATCGATATGCCGGCTGACATCACTGCTTGTTGTACATGAAATAAGACAAAGTCGTAAGTTCTGTAGATAATCCTGAAATTTATAACTCTGCACAAACTACTTAGAGTTTTCACTGCTAGTTTTCACATTCTAGTTATCTTTGGCTAATCAATTAATTATAGCTTAATTACTGTTTTTATATTGTAAGGTGATATGAAATAAACGACAACAACCGTATCAAAAACAAAATATTAAACTGAGACATTAATATGACAACAAAACTGCTAGGTAACAAAAAAGGTGGATACACTTTAATCTTGATAAAACTGTACAATGAGGAAACAAAATTATCGTTTAAACGTTTATGATTCTTTAATTAAATGTTTTAATATGTTTACCTCGTCTGAATCCATTGTTTACCTAGATAAATAAATTAAATAAATCGTTGCAGCACCAGAAGTCAACTCACGCCATTTCCCAAATACCAGCGTCACAGCGCGGCGGGCAGCGACAAAGCTGAACATTTTCAGCTTTGTCGCCACATCGATTTATCGCTGCCACAGACGTATAAGAGAACATACGTCGCTCCAAACGAAACCTCATAAAAAACGAGCGACGAGCGACATAGCTCAACATTTTCAGCTTTATGACTGCCGCACCTTTTGAAACGCGGGAAATTCAAAATGGTGTCACGTGACCAGACATGTCGCTGCAAACGAGCGTCGAGCGGCTGCATGAGGTCGTACCCAAAGATGAACGCTATTTCGATGATCTGACGACATGACTTAGGTACTATAGGATAGTCGAAAAAGTTATGGTTGTTTACTACCTGTCGCTTTCATAATGATCCATTCCAGTAAACCGCTGCCGCAACCAACGCTCAATATCCTCTCGCATTTGAGTTCGCGCAGAGATTTATTTATAAAGTCAATATTCTCCACACTCGGGAACACCCACAGCACCTTGTTCCGTTCGGGATAATCGTGAAATTCATTTATAATAGCCTGCCAATTTCCCGTATTGTATAAAGTGGTCACTGTTTTAACAAAATTGTCATCCATGTTGGTTTTAAACATTCAAAGGAACTATAGAGATGAAAAAACGCGTATATCTTATTACTGTGAAGTATTACGAATGTATGCCCATAATATATACATATTATGTATGTTGCATAATAAACCACGTTATTGAACAACTGTTTACAGGGATGGACTTTGATATCGACCTGCTACCTATATTTCAAAAGGGTACACCAATGCTGCGAGCACTTAGTACCTTACATCAAACTACAAATGAACTAATATTAGAACACATTTTCATAAAGAGTGGTAGAGTTAGGCTAATAACGTTACTTGTTATCTTCCCTTTTGTTAGACAATTATTATGCTGAATACGTTTCTGTTCGCAAAAAGTTAGTTATTATAAAAATTGGCGGTTATCCAAGAACACCTCTATTTCCGACAAGTATTGCGCAGTCTTTAACAAATATCTTCCTACTTGCACAACGACATGACATTACCATTGAAAAACAATTTCTGCTAAAACTTCATTTTATTTGTATCAAAATTATGCTTACATGGTCAAACAATATTATGGTAAAACTCGATCAAAATTATAACAAAAAAAAACCGCCATATTGCGGTGAAAAATATAATTATGTACTTAGTACCTACCTATGATTTTATTTTTCACGACTTCTCAATAGATATACAAATCGTATTGTATTACATACGTACATATATACCACTGCAATGCAATATAATAATTCTGATCGAGTTAAAATTGTAAATATTAGTAAAATACACGAACCAAATAATAACGAAGTATAAAATAATATCCTTAGTGCGAAAAATTGCTAAATATTGTTTTAAAACCAAAATTTCGCGGATGAATTGTAAATTAATTGTGTGGATCTAATGTATTTAACTTAACTATAACATAATTATATGGTCATTGCATCGAAAGGTAACGTTTTTCGTTTATGAATGAACCGATATAACGTTTAACATTTTCCGTATCTCAATATTTTTAAATGCATGAGGTGTTCGGGGGGGGGGGGGGGGGAGGTCGAGTCGAACCTCGCCCAATCTCACGTGAGAGGGTGGTCTCTGCCATGGACCAATTAAATTGGTCTCTGCAAATATCACGTAATTTTTTTGTTGCAATAAACATTGCGATATTGGAAATTGATTATTTTTTTAAATTAAGTCCAACGCAATCGAGAACAGATTAAATCATTTAAATAACAAATACGCATTTTGAAAAATCTCACGTGAGATTAGGGGAGGGTACGGGGAGGAGCAAAATCTTACGACTTCTCACCAAGCGAAAAGGGGTAGCCGAAAAATCGCTAAAATTGCCTCACATTATGGATGTGTATAATGTATAACGCAGCTGCCACGCTTAATTAGCCGTTCTATTTTGTTTAATACCAAGAAATAAATACCCGTTTGTCGGATTGCTCGCACAACGGATATCGGCATCATTTCACTCTTTTTACGAGCAAATACAAAACAACGGCGTTTTCCTCCTCCTCTTGGTACTAAACTAAACACTGGCGGTTACTGACAGCTTATGAAACTAGTTCGCTGCAACATAAATGACTGTGGTAGGTATACATTTTTATCTTGCTTAACACCTTCCAAAACAATCTAAAAATCTGGACGTCATGAAAAACATATAACGGATCTCAACATCCGACCAAAACTACTTTTTAACACTAAACTTACTTACTTACTTTTTAACAAACATACAAAAGTAGTTTGGTCGTATGTTGAATCCGCAGGGCAGTTATGTAACTTTTGTTCCTATCATAACATTCTAGTTTCAATCAGAAAAATAACGGTTTTGCAATTAATTAATCATATTTAGACAGCTGCAACTTTTCTAGTAGATATGTTTATTTTGGTTGATTGCTAGAAATTATGTATAACAAAACCACTATTTTTTGTCATTGCAACCGAAAAATTATAGAAACAAAAGTTATATAATATTATGCTTTTCATGTCCAGAAATAGTTCCGGATAGTTTCTATAAAAATTGCGAACATAATAACATAATAGTAGCTTCCTTTCTTTGAAGTTGGTTAAAAATGCATCTCGTATAACAATAGGTACTTCATGTGAGTTTTGTATCTAAAATGTAACAGAATCCATTGTATTAATTTATAAAATTACAAATATGTTCACGGCTATCCGGATGTTTTTAGGTACCCACCTATGGTGTTTGAAAATACATATTTTGCAGTGTGCTTCGTAAATTCAGAATAAACTCACGAACGTGAGTCAAACTAGACTTTAGAATTTAAAAAAGATAGAGAGTGGAGGAACAGTTCTAACAAACAAATTTTACCCAAAAACTTCTTACTCAAAATTACATTCTTTGGACAGGGTACTGGTAGGGAAAAAAATAGTTAGGTACGTCACGTATTAAATACGTTTTGTAGTAACCAATGGCGTGGTAAGATAGATCACATCTTGCGCGTGTATGTACACTCATACTTACTGTTTTTTTTTATTGGTTAGAATGTAGTTGAAATTTTTATCAGACCGCCTTTTTACGTACTTGTACGTACGTACGACTTGTAAAAAAAAATGACAACTAGAAACGGCATCACCTATATACATTTTATGTTGGTTTTTGCATTCACAAGCCCGAAATATTTTTGATCGGTTAGATATAAGGCAAAAATTGAGTCGCGCGACCTGACGTGTTGTTGAGAATATCGCGATAGCGCTGTGCAGTTGCAGTTGGCCATAGTGAATCAGTGCCAACAAGCGGATTCGTCAACATAACACGTATGTACTTAAAATAACTTGAGATCGATGTAAGTTAGAGATCATCATCTTCAGTCTATTACAACATCAGCGTAATAATAATATTAATATGTTCTGATAATGTACCTAATGATAATAATAATTAATTAATAATAATCTTTCACACCCACACCAGTAACATAGTAATTATACAAAAATACTTATCACATCTTTTGGCAAACCAATTGAGAACAAACATGGCAATTCGCTCCACTGAGCAAACAATAATAATAATAATTTTTAATTAAAATAAATTTAACATAATTTTTTAGTCATTTATAAAGCCAATATAGGTACATACGGTAACGAGTGTAGTATTGATTTGACTTCAAATCTCACCGAATGATTTTGTAGATACCTACATGTGTAGTGTATACATGCAGGGAGTTGTCCAGTAAAGTAGGTAATCAATTCATAAGTAGATATATTACGAGACCATATTATTATATTATTAAACGTTTACTTGCACTTTGGTCCTAGGACAGATAATAATAATAAAGTAGGTATATAATGGCTTTATAAATGTTCAATAAAATATAAAATTTTAACTTCTTACTTTGACTATACGTATTTTTCCTCATTTTCGGCCATTAAAGGCGTCATTTATGAAGGATTTACATCACACTTCGAGCGAACATCATTACATTATATTGCTATTGGGAAATAGAGTTTTAGACTGTCGTAACTTCCCATAGCGATGCCAAAGAATTTTGCGACCATTGAGGAATCAGTTTTTAAAACCAATTATTCCTGTGTTGGTCAAAATCATTTGCCCCGTTAAAAGAGCCTATAAGTATACATACAACATTGCATAGTGTTCCTATGATAATAATAGTTATATGTCAGTCGTTTACATATAATATAGTACAGATATTTACGTGTAGATATTTACCAACATAGTTGATTGATATTTCGAAACAATATAATCGCAAAAATTGTAAACTTCATAAATACCTACCTACAGTAAGTGATGATTTAGCAAAATACGTTCGTTCCCAAAATACCTTTTCTTACCTTACCTTATCCGAATATATCACACCGTTTCAATCACATAGTTTATCTGGAAAAGAAATTAAAAATGGTAACACTGTGTCATCGCAATCGGTGCATGGGAGGAGGAGTAATGACAATTGGGTATTCTCCAGGGTGTGAAAATCAAAATTCTAATTAGTCCGTCAGTTAGAAAACAAAAAAAATAATAGACACGTATTTTTTGCTTTTTCAATGTAATGAAAATAAACGTAGACATAAATATGACGTCACGAGTGCTACGTAGTAACGTAGCACTCGTGACGTCATTATTCAGTATAAGCCCCATACAAACTGCACCGGGTTGTGACGTCACGCGAAATTTCAACTCAATGTTCTCAATGTATCGCCGTTATTTTTTGATTGCGTAAAAAAAAAAAAATACGTGTCTAATATTTTTTACTAACCTACACGACGGACTCAAAAACAAAATTTAGTCAAGTAGCCAATTCGAACTTAGCTATTTCGCCTGATCTAGGGTAGACTAGGCGAAAAACCGCTCGAGCACCTTTTTCTTGTCACTGAATAAAGAACAATGTTAATAACACAGACTCAACCATCTCCTCGCACTAACTGACACAAATGATGTACGTCGTATTATGTACCTAACTACTTAAAAACAATGATGAAATGATTCTTTTTTCGTTGAAATCTAAGCATTTTTCAGTTTGATTTGAACTAAAAATCAAAAACCCTTTCTAACGTTTCAGTACATAAAAAAAGCCTGTGAAAAATGTTCAGTTTTCCTTCCAGACCCAGCGGTCCTATAGTCTGTGCATATACTCGTACGAATCTGTAATTTTATATATTACTAGCTGTCCCGCGCGGTTTCACCCGCGATAATTTCGGAGTTCACGCGGAATTGTTCCATACAAACTTGGCAACCCATTTTCACCCCCTTAGGGGTTGAATTTCCAAAAATCCTTTCTCATCGGATGCCTACGTCATACAAAGAACACACTCTCCAAGCGGTTTAGGTTGTACGTTGATCCATCAGTCAGTCATTCAGGTCAAAGCATTTAATATGTATAGACTAGCTGTCCCGCGTGGTTTTACCCGCGATAATTTCGGGGTTCCCGCGGGAATTGCGGATTACAATATATGTTACTCACTGATAACAGCTTTCTAACGGTGAAAGAATTTTTGTAATCGGTCCAGTAGTTTTTGAGTTAAATCTTAACAAACAGATAAAAAATCAAATCTTTCCTCTTTATAATATTAGTATAGAACTCACCAATTGATATTCAGCTTCATCTTCCGCCGCCAGTGCAGCTCGTGCGGCGCGGCGCCGCCGCCCTCGCCGCCGAACTCCTTCCCCGGCCGCTCGTACAGGATCTTCTTGTACAGCTCCACGTTCTTGGGCGGCGCGCGGTCGTCCAGCGTGTCCAGGCTCGTCCTCGACTGCAGCTCTATGATCTTCCTCTCGTCTATCGGCGGCAGGGACGTGGTCACGTCCCTGTTGCTGGTCGCGAAGTTGGCCCGCCTTATCTTGTGCACGTACTCGTACTCCTGGGGCGAGGGCGCGCTCCCGGCGTCGGGGTGGGCCCGCACCGGCCCGAATATGACGCTCTGGCGCGCGTTGTTCGCCTCCAGGATGTAGGAGGTGTCGGCGGCGGCGCTGCCGGGCGTCACCTCGGGGTTCTGCGCGCGGGGTGCGCTGTCCTCGTCGGCGTCGGCGGGCGCGGGCGGCCGCGGGTCCGGGCCCTGCAGGCCCTCTAGGCCCGGCAGGCCCTCTAGGCCCTCTAGGCCCTGCAGGCGGCCCCCGCCGGCGGCGCCGTCGCACGCCACCGCCGCCGCCGGCACGCGGTCCGGGTGCGTGTTGCGGATGTGCCTCTCCAGATTGTCCTTCCTTCTAAAGCATCTGTTGCACACTTTACAACGGAACGGCTTCGAATCTGCGGCAAACAATACTATCGTTATGTACTCTTAAATTTTTCTCTCTTTTCATATTGTGTCGTGGGCTGTGTGTGAATAAATATATTTCTATTCTATTCTATCGATACGTAAAGAACTCACGCTCGCTCACTGTGCAGAACCATTTTGGATTATGATTTATGTATTGATGTTATATTTGAGTGTTATTATTAATGTGTCGGTTCCTTAAATTGAAAATATTCGTATGCCCATAGCAAAGGTATGCCTTTACCCCTTGGCCACAGTCGCGGCGGCAAAAACAAATGGTAGACAGCATAAGAAGTAGACCACAGCTTTTAATAATTACTTTAGCGATATAGAGATGTACGTATAACGTAAGCGTAAGCGAGTAAAAAAAAAGACTGATAGCAGCATTGGGAAAAATAGTATAATTAAACGATATAATAATAATTCATCCCTAACAGCGTGTAACAAACAGACAGACAGACAAACAAACTTACTTTCGCATTTAGAATATCAGCCACTGCACCAGTGGCTGATATTCTAAATGCGATAGCTGCTACCATTTGTTTTTGCCGCCGCCGCCGCCGCCGAGCCAGTGGCGCCGCCGTCGGTGTGTAAGCGGTAAGCGTACGTACCGGTGTGCACGGCGGCGTGCCGGCGCATGTCCTTGCGCGAGTGGAACGCCTGCGGGCAGCGCGGGCACACGTGCGGCCGCCGCGCGTGGTGCGCGCGCGCGTGCGCCGCCAGCGCGCCGCGCGACGCCACCTCGCGCCCGCACACGCCGCACGCGCACGAGTGCTCTGCGGCGCAACGAACGCCCGCGCCCACACGGCCACACGGGCACATTGGTGGTGGTTAATTAATTGAAAAATATAGAGGGTCCATACACTTTATCTGGAGGGGGGGGGGGGGGGGGGGCGGTCTTATACTAATATTATAAAGAGAAAAGATATGAGTTTTTGTTTGTTAAGATTTAACTCAAAAACTACTGAACCGATTTCCAAAGTTCTCTCACCGTTAGAATGCTACATTATCGGTAAATAATAATGAGAAGTGCACTCACTCTCCTGTTTAGCATAGTATGGCCTCTTTCATCGCTTCCGTTCAGTCATTTTGCCATGATTGAGTAACAAACATACAAGCTTTCACATTTATAATCCTTACTGTTAGAAATGCGAAAGTGAGTTTTTTTTGTTTGTTTGTTACGCTTTCACACCTTAACAGCTTAGCCGATCATCATGAAAATTTGCATACTTGTTGATCGGTTGAGACGTTGAGCCATGATAGCATAATAAACAAACAAACTTACTTTCGCATTTATTAGTAAAGATATGAAGATACTTCTTTAAATCCTTAATAACTTTAAATTAAGTAGGTAATCCTACTAATATTATAAATGTGAAAGTGTGGATGTTTGGATGTTCAGATGTTTGGATGTTTGTTACTCAATCACGCAAAAACGGCTGAACGGATTAGGATGAAATTTGCATGCACATTGTCAGGGATGCAGAGAAGGACATAGGGTACTTTTTATCCCGGAATTCTCGCGGGAACTCCGAAATTACCACGGGTGAAACCGCGGGGCACAGCTAGTAACTAATATTAATCGTTTTGGCTACTTGACAAAAAAATTTTTTTTTGTCCGTCGTGTAGATTAGTAAAAAATATTGGACACGTATTTTTTCTTTTTTTACGTACTCAAAAAATAACAGAGATACATTGAGTTGAAATTTCGCGTGACGTCACAATTCAATACGGTTTGTATGGCGCTTATAATGAATATTGACGTCACGAGCCCCCCACCCTAAACTTTAATGCGCTTTATATATGTTCATTTTCATTAAATTGAAAAAGCAAAAAATACGTGTCTATTATTTTTTTATTTTCTAACTGACGGACTAATTAGAATTTTGATATTCAAACCTTGGAGAATACCCAATTGCGAGTTTGATTTTGTGTCATTGTAGGGGGTAATCTCGGATCTACTGAACCGATTTTGAAAATTGTTTCACTTATAGGAAGCTACCGTAGTCCTGAGTGACATAGGGTACTTTTTATCCCGAAACCCCCACGGGAAATTCGAAATTAACGCGGGCGAAACCGCGGGGTACAGCTAGTTATAGATAAGGATGTCTCGTGTTAACTGTGACCGACCTTCGTGCTTGGCGACGTGCTTCCTGTAGTTGGAGGCGTCGCGGAAGCGCCGGCCGCACACGGCGCACGCGTGCGGCCGGTGCTCCGTGTGCGTGAGCGCGTGCTTGCGCAGCGATGTCACGTTGTTGAACGCCTTGCTGCACTCGGGGCACGAGTACTTCTTCTCCTCTGTCGACATCAAATCCAAATTTGCTTTTGAATAGTCATTCAATAGTCACTAACAATTTTTTTTTTATATCATAGGGGGCAAACGGGCAAGCGGTACACCTGATGGTAAGTGATTACCGCCACCCATAGACATCTGCAACACCGAAGGCATGGGACCGATGGGAAGTCGTTGCCGACCTGGAATGGGGATGGGAATAATTAATAATAACAGTAGATCAGATCATCCTCACATCGGTACTAATATTATAAAGAGGAAAAGTTTGTGAGTTTGTAACGATGTAGGGGGTTACGACTGGATCTACTGAACAGATTTTGAAAATTCATTCAGGAAGCTGTAGTTCTGAGTGACATAGGGTACTTTTATCTCGGAATACCCGCAGGATCTCCGAAATTTTCGCGGGTGAAACGACAGGGAGCAGTAGGGGGAGCACGAATTTTTTCGCTATCGTCTAGTCGATATCGTCGTAATGTCAAAGCGTTTTTTTGTATGGAAAATGAACGACACTGGATAGATGGCGCTGTTCATTTTCCATACAAAAAAAATGCTCGATATCGACTAGACGAGAGCGACAAAATTCGTGCTCCCCCTACTGCTAAATAAATTTCAATATAAAAATAAAGTAATAAATAAATTTCATTTATTTTGACCATCGACATTGACACAGTGAAGGACATAGGGTACTTTTTATCCTGGAATGTCACGTGATGTCACACCTTGCTTGGTAACACCTAGGAACTCACCACTGTGTTTGAGTTTGTGACGCTGCAGCTTGGACATCTGGAAAAAGCTGTCGCCGCACACGTCGCACGCATACGTACGCTCGTTGCGATGGACACGCATGTGGTACTTGAAGTGGGAGTGGGTCGCGAAACTCTGTCATACAATAAAAGTAATGGTAAATTTTAAGCAACAAAAATTTGGGAACCTACATATTTCACCAATCTTAATCGAACTTGTGTTAGACCATACTGGAGGTGAATTTAAAAATCACCACACAACTGACTGATTAACTTAAGAAGTCTTGTGAAGTGGATTATAATCATTATTAGTTTTTTCTACAGCATGTTATTTAAGTTTTCGCATTTATTTTTATTTTAAATCTATACTTTTTTATTGATTTATACTTATTAATTTATGCTTATTAACTTATACTTTTTAATTTACACTTATTAATTTATCCTTTTCTAATTGATTGTTCAAGCTCAATGAAATTATAATATGTAACTGGCTTCTAACATACAGCTTACACTAGTTTGGAAGCCAGTGATTAGTACGGATATGGTAAAAAAAAATTTTTGCTTGTGACACTAAATTATTGTTATTATTATTATAAGCAAAGCCTAGTAGATTTAAATGATAGAAATGTTTGGAATGTATTACTTTTTTTAATGATTATTTTTTGTACTCTTATTTTATAAGTACAATGGGGATGTTGTCGACTTTTGAAAAACGAAATTCTAATTAGTCCATTAGTTAGAAAATAAAATATAATAGACACATTTTTTAAATAAACGAAAATATATAAAAATAAAGCATTTATGTTTAGGGGAGGGGCTCGTGACGTCACTAACCACTCTGAGCAACCATTCAAACTGCACCGGTTAGTGACGCGTCATGCAAAATTTCAACTTAATGTGTCGCCGTTATTTTTTGATTACGTAAAAATAAATGTGTCCAATATTTTTTATTAATCTACAAGATGGACTAAAAGAAATATTTAGTCAACATGCCCATTGTAAGAAAGTCAAGTAGAGGGATATTCTGAACTGACGGTCATTCTAATTATAGTTCTACGAACCTGCTGATGATTACAAGTGATTGTACTAGCCAATCATATCAGTGATTTTTTTTAATTTTCAAACTACAACCATTCAAACAGCAGTACCTTGTTGCACTCAGGACACTGGTATGGTTTCCGTTGTCCATTGCAGTATGCATGGTATGCTACTTGGCTACGGGCGTGGAACTTTTTCTTGCATACTGTACATAGATAACACCTGCCATTGGAATCTGAAATAAGTATAAAAGTAGTACAGAATAAAACCATTTGGGATGACTTCTTTTTTATGTCCAAATAAAAGAGAATGTTGCAAAAATCTAACTGGAACTAATTTAATCTTGATTTATTTGTTTGTAATAGGTGAACTCAAAAACAACATAGCCATATTTTAATAATTCTTTAATTTAGGAATGCTCTAGCTTCCTAACAACAGTGCTGCAGTGTTTTTGAGAGACATATACTTTTTAAACTGAAATTCCCATGGAAACTTTGAAATTAATGTGACTGAAATGATGGGGAATCAACGAGTTAATAAGGGCAAGAAATTACATGAAAGTTTTGAAAGAAAGGTAGAAAGATTAAATCAAAATTTATTTTACCCTTTTTTCATTTTATTACCTGATTCTATACTTATATGTGATGTCTCTGGCTTTTTCTTTTTACAAATATCATTCTTGGCTTCAGATTTACGAACATCTGATTCGACTGGGAATAGATCAGGTGCTGCAGACTCAACGCCAGTTTGCAATGGACCATAGTTTGACTCTAACTTAACTGCTTTTGTCAAAGAGTCAGTAGCATCCGATTTTTTAGCACAAGCTGTACACCCAGACTTCTCGTTCAACAAACAATCCATGCACTTCACATGGCCGCAGCTCTCAGTTACCAGCCTATTACTAGAGCTAATTGGCTTCTTATTAAAGCAGTGTACACAAATTTGGGGGTTCATACTTTAGAAATTGTAATAGAATGAATTAGGTTAGAAAGACTATCTGTTTACTTCAACAATTTCAATTCGTACTTCGGGCAACGAAGCTAAACATTATCTTATTTCACTTATAAGTTTTGCAAAAAAGCATGACTATGAAAATAAACATTTTACATAGTAAATACTAAATAGTTAAATTGAATACATAGATCATAGATAATACAAATATATACATAGATGTACTAAAAAAAAAAAATTTTTTTTTTTTGCTGAAGTTTACAGATAATCTTCTGAGAGTTTACCCCTCTCGAAGAAGGCAGAAGGAATCTTAGTCCATATAGCCAATTCATTAGTATTTTCTTCTTCTGAAGTTATTTACATCGAAATGCATTGGTGAGATGCATTTTGATGCTTTACCGGAACTTTTGGCAGCAAATCTTTACAGTTGAACCTTAATAGGATGCTCTGTGGGAAGTTGTATAATAAAACGACAGCCTCCCGATGGGCGCCCATTTCATCTTATTTCACTGTTTCCACACACTGTTCATCACAAATGGATCATTATTATGCAAAATCCACCACATGCATACAGTATTAATCACGATAAACTAATTTGCAAAACAAAGAAATAACTGACGTTCGTCGCTGCTTACCCCTATCGGGGAAGGCAAAAAAAAATGTCAATTGTCATTGTCTTGTATTGTCTTGTCATAATTTCAATTTACTTACCAGTCTGGCGCTTTAGGACGATTCCTTTTTTACGAAATAACTTATTTTTCATACTAATAGATCAAAATGGTAAGTACTAAAATAACCATCTGTTAAAAAGTTCATTACAAAATGTGAATTTGTATTTTTTATCTTGTTAATTTAACTTTATTGTGCATCGTAAGTCGTAACCTCTAATGTGGTGTTTGTTTTCAGGATGTCTTTTTAATGATTCGACGAAAAAAGATGACCATCTTCACAGACGCCAAGGACACAACGTCAGTATTAGAGCTGAAAAAGATGATTGAAGGTAAATATTCTGTTTATGATACAATGAAAATCTATTTTTAGTATGTATGATTACCACTGTCGGTCGAGTGGGCTGTCCTGCGAAGTGAGAATCATAGTGGATAATATCACCCTATTTTTGTTACAAAAAACATTTTATGCATACTTGATTGAAAGTATAAAAATCTTTTTGTACAATATTTTATTGTCAAAAAACCAAATTAACTTTCAGTTCTTAATGCATACATTAACTGCAATTTGTCTTACATATTTAAGCTTTCTTTTTAATCCAAGATATTGCCATATCTTTTATCAGTTATTATCTTTATTATTCTTATCTTTCTGTTAACAATTATTCTCCATTAAACTGTATGAAGTACAGTTTTGGTATACATATACCTAGATTTAAGAAAGAGATGTAAATTTATGAGTATACTAACCAATTGTTAGCACATGTGTTTAATTCAAATTATAATATTGTTTTGTTCTCTTTGATTATTGGTGTTTTGTAATTTAGGAATCCTGAAGGTACCACCTTCAGCTCAGATGCTGTTCAACAAAGACAGCCAACTGATGGAAGATGAGAAGACCCTGGCAGAGTATGGTCTGACGTCAGCTACAGCCAAGGCACAGTGCCCTGCACCTATAGGTTTGGCTCTAAGGTAAGCATCATAACCTTAGCAAAAGAAAACTGAATTTATTTTAAAAAGCGAAGTAGGTATGTAATGTTATGTGTATGTATGTAGCTGTTGATTGCTGTGAATTTAGTGTCCCTCCAAGACCTGTGAAATAACATTAATTTTAATTATTACAGAAGTTTTAAAATTGTTACTACAATAAACAGACTTTTGCATTGATAATATTAGTTAGAAATTAGGATAAGTACATAAAATATTTTTTTAATCCAAATGTCATGTCATCTATCATTTTTTTTCTCCAACTTATTCACAGAAAGGAAAATGGTGAGTTTGAGGCACTTGACCTGACACCATATTCCTCACCACCGGACCTGCCCGATGTGATGAAGTCACAGGAAACCAATGGACAAGAAAAGGTTGGTACAATGTTGATTTTAATATTAGCAGTGGGCCATGAATGGTAAGTATAGTAGATGCAATATATGCTATGCTTGGTCACAGGGCCTTAGGTTTTGTCACAACAATTTTAAAAAACACATAGTATGAGCATGTTCCCTAATGTGAACTGCTAAATAATAATGTTTTACAAAATGACTGAAATTTTAGGGCTGTGTGTGTAACTAAAAACTGGCCCTCACTATGACCATAACACACTATGTTGAGATAAGACCCTGTAAAACTGGTTTTTCCATCACAATCAAAGAAGTTTCAAAAAATACATATTTTGCAACATGTGTTATGGTATACAGAATATTAATTTCAAATATTTTGGTATCTGGAGCAGTCGGAAATTATTTCGAGGTTATTTTGCCAACATTCACAAAGTTGAAATAGCCTTACCTGATGTAATTTCTACCTAATGTAATTTTTTTATTTTATTTTTCTATATTTATGTACCGTATAAGAGTCCTGAGGCAAATGTTTTAATAGTAAAATAAGATTAAACAGCACCTGATGATTGAGCAGCATTATTATTATGTTGAATTTTTATTGTTACAGATGGACCAACATTAAATAACCTTCGTACAATGGTTCCAAAACATGGCGACGCAATATATACGGTTGAACGTAATGGCGGCGCCGGTGCTAGTGCGTCGGCGACTTTCGCATCGACTTATTCATCGAACGACCGGCGGCTGCATCAATCATTTCATTAATTACTTTTTCATTTTACAAAAAAAAAAAAAATACAACATAATATGTTAATAATTTTTTTTTAAATGATATTATCATTTGAATTGAACGACTTAATATTATTCTGTTTTGGGACTACACATTTCTTTGTAGTATTTTGATTCTTTTTAAAAATGTGTGTTAAGTATTAACGTTTCTTTTTGTCGCGAAATTGATTGGAATTTAAGCTTTATTAACTTCAGTCTCAGCTAGATTATTTTAAACACATCACCTTTGTATCTGCAATCTCACTGGTTTAAAATTAATATGAATAGTTCAATTTTGTCATATCTAACGAGCCCATGACATTTTTGCATAAGAGTTATTCGTTTACATATAATATTATATAGGAATAAAAAACTAAATTGTATCTGTGAAAACCGAAATGTGTTTAGTGAATTGTTAGCAGCGCCGTCTCTTGCCTGTGTAGTCCTGGTTCAAGCACAACCTTGGCGCCTCCCGTCCTTAGGTAGCTTTCTTTAATATAAATTGTACCTCTCCCTTGTCTGTGAGGTGTCCACGACGTGTATTCGTTCATGTCTTAGATTGATTTGGGAATGGACATACCATAGACAACCGCGACTGTCCGACGAACCTGTCGGCTATACTGCGTTCTCTTGTTTAGTGTCTCGCCTCAACGATCTCACATCTGTCATTTCAAAATGCACCGTCAAATTCATAAAATAACGCCGAGAATTGAGTTGGTTCGATTTAAGCTTGTGTGGAGCGTCGACAAACGTTACGAGATATTGTCGGTTTTAGTTTGAAAAATATGTCAGAGTAATTGGTGATCGCGAAAATCGTTCAGCTGAAACATAACAATCAACAAAGAACCATCTTGGATTAGTTTTATGTACAAATTGCGCAAACTGGCTCTGGTAGTGCGTTGAATTTCGTACTTCAAAATCATGCTAATTCGATTCTTCACCAAAAACCCTAAAATTTTTCAACAAAGTGTGAATCGTAGGCGCAGGCCGGCGAGCCCCGCGGCGCCCGCCGGGCTGGCTCCCACCGCCTCCGCCCGCTCCCGAAGAACCTCTACCCATAGAGACGGCGCTCATTGTTAGAACGTTGTGCCTACAAAGTTTTGCATGTAACCAATAATAACAATGTTACTATAATAATAAATAGTAATTAGTAAATAATATCAATTTAACTTTGCAACACTGCTAATGATGCTTTAGGTATATAAATATAATTTTTATCTATATCTATGAATGAATCCTCATGCTAATTTATAAAAACTTCATGTGAGCCTATTCTAGATAGTGATTCGATTTAATCATAGCTAATCATATTTGTTTCACGATAGGTAAAGTTAGTTTAATATAATTATAGCGGCATGTTAGTCTGTCCACTATATCTATGTATTGTCTATTACCATTATTCGAAAGTGTAGAAATTACTTGGTTTGAAAATTGAGAAAAAAAAGATCTACTAGCCTCATCCTGTAAATAGTATTTTTAGTGCTATGCTACGATAAATAAAACTTCGAAAAATATCAATGTTGCGAGATGAATCAGTTAATTACTTCCCTAATTAATATAGACATAGTCCACAGACTATAAATACATTATTAGTTAATTTTCTTATGTAATATTTTGGTAATGTAATTGTATTGTATTTAAAACTGGTAGATTATTAGCAACTATGAACTCGATGAATTATATTAAGGCTAGTAAGTCTTATGAACTTAGAATACGTTATTTCGCATCCATGTAAGTACGGTGGACGTTTTGTGAGTTTTGACTTATAATACCATCGCGATAAAACTAAAAAGGTCTGACTTTTCGGACACGCGAGCAGTACTTATGGTAAGGACTCATGAAAAGATGCGAAGTTGCACCTTTTCTGAAGCTTGTTTTCACCGTCTTTATACTATAGTTAATGTAATAAGCTTCGTATCCACTAGAGGCCGCCACTCTGGGGTACGCGGGCTCAATTTTGTCGTTAGTCTACGGCCCAGCAAGTAATCACTTCCATGCTATATTTGATTACGATATAACTCTTTTATTCACCATCGATGCTTCCTCTTTTTTTTTATGTATTAAAGAGGGAGCCACTCAACGCGCGTCTGATAACATCTCGTTTTTGCTGTGCTGACTTACGTCGCCGCAACGTGCCTCTACTTTCTGCCTCCGGGTGATCACCCACACTAGCCTCATTTTGAACCTGCTCAACCTGAGGCTGCTTCTAGTGAATACGAAACTATAAAGATAATGTTATTTTTTAAAGTACAATGATGTTGCAATAACACTTGTAGATACGTCACCGGTACTCCCAGAATGGTAAAGTTTTTTGCTTTTTAACCGACTTCCCAAAAAGGAGGAGGTTCTCAATTCGACGCGTATGTTTTTTTTTTTGCTTGCAGGGATATATAGCTGTCTCGTTGTCGCTCGGAGACAGTTAATAACGCATTATAAGTAGCTACTGATATAATAAATCTACCACTTGTTTATTGTAATATCGTGAAACAAGATTGGTTTCCTTTTGTAACACGACTTTATTCACCTTGTTTGTACCTATTTGATTCTCTTTTGTAAATAAGATAATAATGGTCCGTTTGTAATATTTTTGTATATTATTTTCGAACAGTTTCGGTTAGTTGCATTACCTACTCATACTTAGTACATTCTAACCTTAAATTGTATATTATACGGAGTTATTTTAAAGTTCATTTTACCAAATATAATATGATATTCTCCTAAATTAAAATCCCAAAAATACTATAGAATAAATGGGTATTTAATGATATTACACTCTTATTTTATGTAACATTACCTACATTTAAAAAAAAAAAATTGGCAATTCATTGTGAGTGGCTCTTGTCAGAGTACTAGCACGTAGTGGTTTTATACTCTTAGGGCACTTCCGTGGTCCGTGAGTTCTCCACAAAGTATAATGGGTTATTGTATAACAATAATATGATATCTCATTTTGTACCCACATAGACATCGATATGGAATCATCCACTGCAGAATATATCCTACAAGTACCACGCCAATATGTCGGTGTCGTAATATAGGTACCCGGCATCTTCATTAGAAAACTTGGTATAGGTACTGTAGTTTATTTTGGAAAGACCAAATCTCAATTTAAAAAAGTGTATCAGTAATAAATTTGACCGAAAAAAACAGCATTTATGCCACTAAAACATAAATTGTTTAAAACTCTAATTAATCCTCCCCATCACTTCGGCATGAGTAAAAAAGGCTAGTAATTTATGGCGGTTGGTTTCTACATTAGTCAAGTGCTGTATAATAAACTAGTCTGGTGGCTCGTGTGTACACTACCTACTGCAGTATCAGAAATATGTAATAACTTTTGACAGTCGTTGAATCTTATCTTCTATTATATCTATAGGTACTATAATAAAAGAGTAGAATCCGCAATTCTTTACATTGAATATTTTTGACAAAAATTGACAGGGGACGATAGACGAAGAGTAACCAACCACAAAAAAAGGCTTTTAAATCTTTTCTGTCTGTCTGTCTATTCACGGTAATCTCTAAATCTACTGAACGGATTGTCATGCGGTTTTCACAGGTAGATTAAGCTTAGCCTGGAGCTACATAATATAGGCTTTGTTTCATTGAAATCAGATGTCGGGAAAAAAGTTGTCGTATAAAATCCTTTCACGGGGCGCAGCTAGTTATAGTAATAAAGCTCATGATCTGACTACAGTGTTTACATATTTTTTATATACTGACTGTACACAGCAATAAGTGAATTTATGATACACTTGTCTAATTTATTTCATAAGCAACATCACCACATTGCCACTCGTACTATATTTAGGTAAGTAGTATCGTACCTACTATATTTTAATCATATCGTACTATATCTTAATCGTATCGTACCACATTGTAAAATAATATAGTACGAAAAACACCTTTAAATGATTAAACATTTTTTATTAGGTACCTATGTACTATATTTTTCCCGAAAATCCCCAAAATCACTAGGTATATTTTTTGCAATGTTTTCAATAAAATACTATTTTTCCTCCAAAAAGGTGGCAGCTCAACTTGAATCTGCCCATTCAATAGGTACCTAATTACTCAGAGTAATAAATATCTAATTATAATAATCCGATCGAAAGTGAGAACTTTTATTTGTCAAAATCAGTCCTACAAAAATTTGCCGTGTGAGAGTGCCCTAAACGTTTTTATGCTTACCTCACACATGCCTCACACGAACTAAGTATGATCAGTCCTACAAAAATTTGCCTTGTGAGAGTGCCCTAAACGTTTTTATGCTTACTTCACACGAACTAAGTATAGTTATTATTTAAACCATAATGCTAACATTGTGAAATCAGTAATTGAAACGAGGCCGCTTCCTAGTGTTGGGACGGAGAACAGTGTAGTGTTTCATTTGCAGATTTACAGATAATCTTACATACGAGCCAGCGGTAAATAAAAAGCAATTTTGATTTGTTATTTCGCTTTTTATTTCTGTCGTGGGTTAAATATCAAATTACTCGAACAACTGTAAAATATACCCACTACCAGAAGTATACCCATTGCTATGATAGCTCCAATAAGAAGAATAACCAAGCACAAAAAAAAGTTTTTAAAATTCTTTTCTATCTGTCTGTCTGTCTGTTCGCGACAATCTCCGCGTTTACTGAACGGGTCATGCAGTTTTCAGTAGTAGATTAAGCTAAGTCTGGAGCATATATAGGCTTTGTTTCATCGAAATAGGACATAGGCGAAAATGTTATCATCAGTTAAAGACTTGAGCGCAATGCAATGGTCGAAAGCTTCGATATAACGAACATGATAAAACCTTTTCAGAGATACCTATGCATTTTTTTTTACTTTTGAATTGTTTTTTCGCGAAGTGACAGTTTTAAGGCTTGAGAGACAAATGATGTGATTATATTTTTTGAAGTTATACTTCTTTTGGCGCGTTTGGATGAGAGTGAATTCATGACCTGCGCGCGCACGATGTCCCAAAAAAGCGACATGATGAAGTTGGCTACAGAATAGAATAATATATATTTCTTTAAATGACTCTTAACTTATAATAACTTATAATATAAGTTATTTACATCGAAATGCATCTCACCAATGCATTTCGATGTAAATAACTTCAGAAGAAAAATACTACTGAATTGGCTGTTTGGACTTAGCTTCCTTTGCCTTCCCCATTGGGGTAATTTTAGCAAAAAAAATTTTTGTGGACTTTTGGCGGGATTTTTAGCAGAAAGGACATCAGTAAGTTTTATTTCTTTGTTTTGAAAATTAGTTTATCGTGATTAATATTGTGTGAATAGGGTGGACTTTGCATAATAGTGATCCATTAGTGATGAACAGTGTGTGGAAACAGTGAAATAAGATGAAGTGGGGCGTTCATCGGGAGGTTGTCGTTTTACTATACAACTTCCCACAGAGCGTCCTGTTGAAGTTCAACTGTGAAGTTGACAGTTTCGGTAAAGCATCTGATAGGAGGGATTGGACTCCCAAATGATACACATATATATACCTCTTATACAGTTATGTATTTCTCAATAATAACTTGAAATCATTACATTATAATGCTAAAGCCTCTGCTTAGGTGACATACATTTTTCACATCAAAATGACACACATTCATTATTCAAATATCCGTCATCAATCATACCAGCCAGTCTGTCACAATTGTACCTCTTCTCTAACACTCCTCCTCAATTGTTTCCATAAGACTTGCTATCCAGATCCAATTCCCTCAGTTCCATTCACTCACTAACGAACAGCCTTCAACATACACCCATCTCTCTACGGCAAAACTCATGCTTCTCTTTCATTACGCTTCGTTTCTAAACATTTCAGCATGATTTCTCCATTTTCTAAGTTCTCTCTTATAAAATGGTAGAGCACATCAATATGCTTTGTATTTCTGTTTTGCACTGGGTTCTGCGCGGTTGCCATTGCAGATTGACTGTCTGTATGGAATGCCTTTTCTCTGGCTAAAGCCTTGCACTGCCATTGCAGATTGACTGTCCGTATGGAATGCCTTTTCTCTGGCCGTGCCTTTTCTTTGGGTAAAGTCTCGTACAGCCAATCGAGCCTTGTAACGAGTTTTATTCCCCGCCTCCTTTTTGATTCGAAATAACCATTTTGAATCAACAATGTTGCTCGCTTGGTCTGGCTTTACTAAAATCCAGGTTTCATTTTTCTTCAGGACATTGACCTCCTCCTGAATTGCATCTCTCCATTGTTGGGCGTCTTTTCTTGAAAGTGCCTCTTGCACTGTGAGTGGATCATCCTGTTCCAATAATGCTTGATGAGTGATAAAGTCAGGTAGCTGAACAGGTTTTCTCTGGCGAAGTGGGTATCTTCTTTCATCCACTACAGGTTCAGTTTGTGTTTCTCTATTCTCGTCAGCTGTTCTCTCTTCAAACAATGTCCACTCTTCTCCTTCGTCTTCAGGTTTTTCTGTACTTGCATCAACATAATCTCTATTATTTGATTGCAGTATCTCTTCCTGAATAATCTCTTCTAGCTTTGGTTCATCGTTTTCTAAATTAATTGTTACTTGGTCCTTTTTCTCTTCAGTCTCAGTAACTCTGTGATACATTTTGTTCTCAAAAAATACCACATCACGTGCTCTGTGAAGTTCTCCATTTTCAGGATCAATCAGCCTATATCCTTTCGATTCTTCACAGTAACCCACAAAGATAAGTTCTTTACTTTTAGGATCCCATTTGGTTCGCTTTTGATCGGGAATGTGCACATATGCTTTACATCCGAACACCTTAAGATTTCTTAGGTCTGCTTTACGACCAGTCCATGCCTCTTCGGGCGTCATCTCTTTTACTGCTAGAGTGGGGCTCCTGTTTTTCAAGTAAACTGCGGTATTAGCCGCTTCTGCCCAGAAACGGATAGGAAGACCCGCATTCTGCAGCATAGCTCGTGCTTTCTCAGCGATGGTACGATTTGCACGCTCAGCAACACCATTTTGCTCAGGTGTGTATGCAATCGTAAGTTGGTGCTGAATACCATGTTCAATCAGGAATTCATCGACTCTCTTGTTAACGTATTCGCCGCCGTTGTCAGTCCTCAATACTTTAAGTTTCTTTCCTGTTTGAGTCTCGGCAAAACTTTTAAACTGCTTTATTCTCTCAAAGGCTTCACTTTTTGCTTTGAGAAAATATATAAAGGTCTTTCGCGAATAGTCATCGATGAATGTGATATAATACCTATGACCTCCCATAGACATCTCACTCATTGGTCCACTAATGTCAGAGTGTACCAACTCTAAGAGCTCTCTAGCCCTTGTGGCTTTGTTGCGTTCAAATGGTTGCCTAGTTTGCTTGCCCAACAAGCAGGCTACGCAATCCAGTTTGCAATTAATAGCATTTGGAAAACTCACCCCTATAGCCAGCTTGTCTCTTAATAAAGTGAGGTTACGTACACCCAAGTGTGCCATCCTTTTATGCCATAGCTCCATCTCGTTGCTTACTGTGGACGCTAATGCAGTTGCCTGTGAAGGACATTTTAGTTTATAAACGCCTTTATCAAGCACTCCTGTAACACATGGTTGGCCTTTAACGGAACACTCACTTTCATTAAAAATCTCGCAACCCTTTTTAGAAAAAACAACAACCTTATCCTTATCATTGACAACACAACTTACACTTAACAAGTTTGAAGACAGATCTGGTACATACATCACGTTACTTACAAAAATGTTTGGAGACTCATTCTCTACAGTACCAAAACCTTCACCTTACCTCCATTCGCGCAACACACTTCTACTTTGCTATCTACTTTTACAAAGTTTTTCATCCAGTCTCTTCTGAAGCTCATATGTGCTGACGCTCCAGAGTCAAGAATCCACTCGTTCTGTTGATTCGCCGCCATAAGTGCCGTCGCCATTTGACTCGTCTTTGGCTGGCGTGGATTATTTGGACAGTCACACGCCTTATGCGGTCCCTCGCAGATGAAACACTTCAAGGTCTTCTTTTGTTTGTTCCTCTGAACAAATTTTCTTGGAGGTTTAGCTGTAGTAAGTGCCGAACTCGGTCCTGGAACACTTGGACTTGCACAAGCTCTAGTGTCATTGAGTTGAAGTAGCTTTGTCTTGATATAGACAGTTGTTAACGTTATGTTGGTATTCTCCAATGCCAACCTCATAGGTGTATACTCTTCGGGTAATCCTTGTAGCATTAGCGCTGCTAGTAACTCGTCATCTATCTCTTTTCCTAGATCTGAGAGTTGATTAGCTACCCGCATTATCTCTGTTACATATTCAGTTATTGAATGAAACATACTTAACTTCAGGCTCACCAGCCTCGACAACAGTCTGCATCTATTATTGATGCCTTTGTCCTCATAAGCAATCTTTAAGTTCTTCCAAGTCTCGTACGCGGTCGTTGCTTTACGAACATGTACCTTGCACTCGTTGTCAATTAGCAGGCAGATTTTCGTGCGTGCCTTTTGATCACCTCGCTTAGCAGCCGCATCCTCAGCAGCAGGAGTACTCTCAACATACTTCCACAGATCATCATGGACTAATATGCATTCAACATCGAACTTCCAGCTATCAAAATTACTGCTCCCGTGCAGTTTCTCTATTGAAGGAAGTCCCGTCGTCGTTGACATCGTCGTACTCTTTTCAATAATTGGTACACTCGTCGTAACAACTGGTGGTAGCTCACCACTATCGCTATCGCTGTTTTGCGCCATCAATTAGCATTATTTGCACACTCTAGTGCTCCTTTTATTGTATAGATATGTGCTTACCGCAACTGCAGAATACGTGTGGTTCACTTATGCAAAGGTTTCTTGCTGGGCCCATAACCTGATAGGAGGGATTGGACTCCCAAATGATACACATATATATACCTCTTATACAGTTATGTATTTCTCAATAATAACTTGAAATCATTACATTATAATGCTAAAGCCTCTGCTTAGGTGACATACATTTTTCACATCAAAATGACACACATTCATTATTCAAATATCCGTCATCAATCATACCAGCCAGTCTGTCACAATTGTACCTCTTCTCTAACAGCATCAAAATGCATCTCACCAATGCATTTCGATGTAAATACTTAACTTCTGAAGAAGAAAAATACTACTGAATTGACTGTATAGACTTAGATTCCTTTGCCTTCCCCGAAAGACGTAAACTTCCCAAAAAAAAATTCTATTTTCTAACCTCAAAATCGAGCGCACGTCCAAAATAATACGGTAGTATAGATCCGTGCAAAACGTAGTGATTACCTTCTCTCTGGATCCGTGTAATATAAGACGTCTAATTTGTTACAAAAGGAAATAATAAAACATTGGAAAATGGGAAAGCGTAAAGGTAAATGTGTTAAGAAAAATACAGTCACCAAACAGTCAATAGAACCTGAGCACTTGGTAAAAGCACCCCATTCATTCGTCATTCACCGGGGAAAATGTGGAAAACATCTCATGGAGTTGACCAAAGACTTCAGGAAGATTATGGAGCCATTCACAGCGTCGCAGCTAAAGGTTTGTTGTGAAACGTGCGCCGTAGCTATTAAACTACCAGAAGGTTTGAGAAGTATAGAAACGTAGGATTTAGGTTGAAGAGAACACTTTTTAATGTTAAACATATTATAAACACTAAATGCTGATGCCCCAGGTAAAATAAATTAGGAAGTTTCTTAGAAAGTTTACGAAAGTATTTGAGGAAATGCTGAAGAAAAATGCAAAGAGTATATAACCACTATGTGAAAAATGTATGGCCAATTTTTTTAAATTCAATCTAGCTCCCTGCAACTGTAATTCACATATTTTTACAGTGATGATAGCTCAGTGGTTGGTGCGTTCGGATCAAACGCCACAAGGCATAGGTTCAAACCCTAACAATGAGCTTGAGCTGTCCGTGAAGGAAAACATCGTGAGGAAACCATAGCATGGTGGTAGGGCGCTCTCTAGTGCCAGCTGGCTAACCTAACCTAACAGTGTGTTCTGGCAGCCCCACTTGAAAGCCAGTTCCCATCCCCATTCCAGGTCGGCAACGCACCTGCATGCCTTCTAGTGTTGCAGATGTCCATGGGTGACGGTAATCACTTACCATCAGGTGTACCACTTGCCCGTTTGCCCCCTATGACATAAAAAAAAAATTGTCAAAAAGTGTTCTTAATTTCGGTTGTCAAAATGGTCATTTACAGCAGAAAACCAAAACTAAATGGTGGATGCTTGAGCTCAGTAAACCCATTCTTTATCTTTCAACATGTTATAAAAGCTATAATCTTTTAGGTACTCATTTTTCTTTTCTTTTAACACACAGATGTTACTGTTTTACTAATGTATTAGGTGTATTACTGTTGCAAGAGACTAGTATTTAAAAAAAAATAATAAAACCTGTATAAGATTTAATTTTCATATTTGGGTAGATTACCTATCAATTTACCTTTGTAGCAAGCTCATAGCCTTCACTATTTTCACAAAGCTAGCTTCGTTTTTTAACTTCTGTACGGTGCACAAATTTTATTACCTGAAAAAAAAAACATGGTGAGAATTAATTGTATTTCACAACTTTCATTAATTTTAGGAAAGGAAAAAGAACACAATCAAAGACTTCCTTGCAGTATCTGGTTACTTACATGTGTCACATATGGTGGTATTCACGGAGACTGAACTGGGTACATACATGAGACTGGCACGGACACCCAGAGGACCTACACTCACCTTTCGGATACATAATGCAAGTAAATTAATATACAAAATTAAATTCTATGCATAACGGGCTACTTACTATTGTGATCTATAATAATGTTAGTATGTAAAATAAAATTGAACCTTTTATTTGTAGAGCCTTGGTGAGGTAACCTCAAATAAAGAAAGTTTCTTGCTCTGTTTTCAATTAAGGTTTTAATATCTGTGTGTTGTGAAGTGGATTATTATTAATATAAAAAATATACTTTCTTCATTTAAGTCACCACAGGCTAGTATAGTATTGTATTATCTGTGCCACAGGCAATCGGTTAATTAACAATTCCTCCCTTATCTTGAGATTTTATTTACAGTTCAGTCTGGCCCGGGATGTAGTATCATCATTGCGCAAGCAGTATGTCATGATAAAGGCCTTTCAGCATGCACCATTAATTGTGTTGAACAGCTTCTCGGGAGAGGGCATGCACATGAAGGCGATGACCACAATGTTCCAAAACATGTTTCCAACCATCAATATTACCACAGTAAGTTACACAAACTTCTTTTTGTAATACTTGGTTTGCCTGCAATTTTTCTCTGCTATTTATTAAGTTTTTCTTTGAATATCAGTCAAGTTATAAAATCAATCAACCCGTACACAGGTGAAACTAAAGGATATGCATCGGTGTGTATTGATGAACTACAACCCGACCACCAAGTTAATCGACATGCGCCACTACGTGATCCGAGCGACGCCTGTGGGACTCAACAAGGGCACTAAGAAGGTATTTTGTAGTTAATAAACATTGATATACATATCTAAGATGCACAGTTCTTCGTAAATCACAAAAAAGTACTATAAATAAGGTCAAAATATTACAACTGGCTGATTAGGAAAATACTAATTGGACCTTGCACGTACGACGGCAAACTTATTAAGCTTATTTTCAAACCGTACCTACACACTCCCTACTCTAAATCGCGTAATTTCAATTACGGTGTCAATTTTTGCATTGCTGATTGTGTATCTTGGGTTTATAATACAACTACAAATATATCAAGTTAATTATATCGTAATTTTTTGAATATAGTACCTATATACTACCAATACCGCTACCAGGGTATTGTGTTGACCAAAATTTATGTTAAAATAGAGCATTTGGAAGTGGGACTGGACTAACTGCGATTAGATTTTACTTATGTCTAAAATCATTATCGTATTTTATTATTGTTTCAGATGGTACAAGGGAAGATTCCCAACTTAAATCGTTGTCGGGATATGTCAGAGTTTTTCGACAAGTAAGTACCTATCGTAATATTTTAATCAAATAACTTTCACTTTTCTAATCACAATTCAAACTAATAATAATAAAGTTTATTTCGACACAAACAGTACTATGATCAATACATACCTACATTACACAACAATAACAATAGGTACTTATCATCTAGGAAACTGGAGGTTCAACTAAGCGAAGCCTGTATTTCAACTCTTCAGTGCTCCACAAGGATATTGTGTTGGTACACTAATTTTAGCAAGTAAAAACAAGTAGGATTGCAAACTGATGCCTTTGTAATCCTACTAATATTATAAACGCGAAAGTTTGTAAGAATGTATGGATGGGGATGGATGGATGTTTGTAACTCTTTCACGCAAAAACTACTGGATGGATTTAAATGAACTTTACAATAATATAGCTTATACATCAGATTAACACATAGGGTACTTTTTATCCCCGAATTCCCGCGGGAACTCTGAAATTAACGCGGGTGAAACCGCGGGGCACGGCATCACGCGTAAACGGCTGGACCAATTTCGCTACTTAATTATTTTTTGTTGTGTTTATTATTCATTATTGTAAGGAGAGGAAGAATAAAAGAAGCTTGGAGTTCCTGCGGGAATTCCGAAACTCACGCGGGTGAATTTCCGAGACGGCTGGACCGATTTCGAAACCGCGGGGCACAGCTAGTTATAACTAAAGGTGGATTTTAGTATACAGTGGCATTAATGGTAGATGAATAAACTCAATCAAAAAATCAAGTCAAACCATCACAATAGTTGGTCAGGAAACATAAATTCGAGCTTATTATGTACGATATAAATATAAATTTTACATAAATTTTTAAACGCAAACTACAGCTGATCTTTTAATGTACTTTTTAACCGACTTCCAAAAAGGAGGACGTTATGTATTCGATTGTATGTTTTTTTTTTATGTATGTTCACTGATTACTCGAAGACGGTTGGACCGATTTCGAAAATTCTTTTTTTGTTTGAAAGGGTATACTCCCAATTAGGTCCCATTGACACCAAGTCGGGATCTGATGATGATGATGGGATCTTGGAGAAATCGAGGAAATTCTTTAAAAATTATAGGCACATTTTATAGTAAATCGTTTATTTGCTTTCGAAAGCAAATAAACGATTTTTATATGGAGGCCACCAGCTCTTCTTGAGCTGGTGGCGGGAGTGGACTTAGCCCATCTACCACCTCCATATTTGACTTGTCACCGAATTCAAACCGATCAGTGGTAGCACAAACCAATAATAATATTACGTGTGTTTTTGTCTTTTGTTATTTTTAGTTTTGTGTTTTTGGAAGTCGGTTTAAATTTTTTTGTTAAAATTTTGTTGTGAGACTGTTTGTGTATACTATGATATTATAAAGAGGTAAAGTTTGTGAGTTTGTGAAGTTGTAGGGGGTTATCTCTTGATCTACTGAACTGATTTTAAAAATTATTATTTTTATCTATAGGAAACTACGGTATTCGTACTCACAACTAGAGTAGTTTTCATCCCGAAACTCCCAAATTAGGGAACTCCGAAATCACCGCGGGGGACAGCTATATCATATAATTAATGCATTGACGTGCAGGGCGGCGCTGCTGTCGGAGAGTGAGTTCGAGGACGACGCCGCACAGGTGGAGCTCCCGCAGAGCCTGCCCACGCGCGGCGCCGCCGCCGGCTCCCAGTCCGCGCTCAGGCTGTTCGAGCTGGGCCCCAGGATCACCCTCCAACTCATCAAGGTGAGAACACTCACACCACGATATTCTTTAGTGCTCTCCTGCAGACATGCCCACTTGCGGGAAAGTATGTCATGGCTGGGCATTTTTAGGTGATGAACACTTTGATATTAAAAGTTGCAATGATAACAATGGTCATAAGTTTGCCGTAGCTTTGTTTTAGTAGCTACAAAGTAGTTTGTTTTGTAATATGGCTCATTCAATTGGTTTTTAAAATTGGAAATCACTGTAGAGTTTGAGTGTTTTTTTCGCTCTTGTTTCGTATCCCGTTTTTCTCCTTAACACCAACACTTTTTTGTCTTTCTATCTGTATATTTTGACTCTGCACTTGCACAAAGCAAAGTGCTCTCTTCACTTATGTGCAGGGTGCAGAGTGAAAGCCTGCAGAGTTATGGTCTGTTCGACAGATAGAGGATGGTCTGATGGATGGTGAGGTGATCTACCACGAGCTGGTAGAGAAAACCGAGGAGGAGAAGGCACTCATCAAGAAGAAGCAAGAAGAGAAACGGTATGAAATAATTTATCAATTTTTTTTATGTGTTCATGGCAAATGTTATTATATTTTTATATAAATATTTGCAAAATCACTACTTATTATTATAAAACAAAGTCTGTTTGCGATAAACTCAAAACTACTGAAATTTTCATGTGGTTTTCACCAATAGATAGAGTGATTCAAGAGAAAGATTTGTAAGTATAGTTTATGCTGGAATTCTCGAGGGAACTCCGAAATGACCGCAGGTGAAACCGCGAGGGACTGCTAGTTAGAAATAAAATCATATTAAAATTTGACATACGGCCGCACTCAGAGTCGACTTTAATGATTACTTAATTAAGTATAGATTTTTAAAACAAAACTGCCGCAATCAGAGATATTCAGTAAATTAATGTTAATTGGCATTTAATGAGATGTAACTTAATTAGTTAAATGGCAATTAATATTAATTTATTAAACTTGTCTCATTGCGGCAGTTTTGTTTTAAAAATCTATACTTAACTAAGTAATCATTAAAGTCGACCTCTGAGTGCGGCGGATAGTTTGATAGCTTGATGTCGCTTTATTTTTGATCAAAACAAGAGATTTTATTTTTTCGTTTATTTTGCACAATTTACGGTGGCAAATGGTGTAATTGTAATATCTAGTTTATTAAAGTTTGTAAAGTTATGTTTATTTTCATCCTCCTACTTTATTTACAGGCGGCAAAAGGAAAAGCGCAAGGCGCATCAAGAGGAGAATGTTAAACGCAAGGAGCGCCAAAAGGAAGCCCTGAAGCAGAAAGCTCTAGAAGGTATCAAGAAGAAGAAGGAGCTCACAGAGGGTCAGAGGTTAGTCTTCTAGTTGCTGCAAATTTTTGATAATTTCTACTTCCTTCACTTAAAGGCGAGCAGCTTACGAGTACTGTTGTATAGTAATAATGGCGTTTTACAACACAAATCCCACATTACGTGGTACACATAGTGATTATGGGTAACCTGGACTTGTATAGTGAAAAGTTAAAAATAAGCAAAATATATTATATACATACTTACGTAAATAATTAATAGAAAAAACCTACCTATACAACGTGTTAATGAATTAACTGAAAAACTAGAAAGTAGTTTGCTCAGAATCAACTAGTGAATAGATCGCGCTATGTTTATATTTTTACTAGCCCATGTCTAAATTATTTATAATACAATATTTGGCGCGTACGCCGCCCGCAGCAAAAAAAATTTAACCGGTAAGCGCGGGCGTAGCGCTTGGAATTTCGTAGATAGGTCACCTCCAAACTAATGTTGAGTAACTTTTAAATTATAAATTTTTTCGACAACAAATACATTTTAATAATATTATTGTTTATTTTTTTAAATGGGGTGTATCAGGTTTTCAGTTAATTCATTAACACGATGTATAAGATTTAATGTATAGGTGTGTGCTTGGTGTGTTTGCCTATAATTGGATTAGCATTGTGGAATGTAATGTACTCACTACGCTTTTATACAATATTTTATAATGTCTTTTGGCAAACCAATAAATACAGTCATAAATAAATAAATTATTCAGTGGATCCAGGGTTCAGACTGGACAGCAGAACCATCTGTTTCTCCAGAAAAAACCCTTTGTTCCTTCAGACAAAATGCAACCGAAACCTCTTGATTTGCAGAGCGTTGCGGCGTGGTAACCACTCTCACCTGCCCGGTCGTCACGTCGCTAAAGTCACTAGTCTATCTTCGACGATATTACTTTATACACCTACACTCACTTTTCATCACGCCATGCCATTTTATCAGATTTGTAATTTCAACTTTAAAGGTCATTGTAATTATGATCTATAATTAATCTTACAGAATAATGCAGCTGTCGGCGGCGGAGTCGCAGGACGTGGGGGAGGACGACGACGCCGCCTACTACAGGCAGGAGGTCGGCGCGGAGCCCGAACAAGGTACGGCCCATACCTGAACGTGCTTAGTTTTAACATTTGTTGAATCTTAATTTTACTATAATAAGGCCCACCGTACAATCGTTCCAACATGTATAGTATAACCATGTCTAAATATAAATTAATTCCACAAAACAATATCCTTACTATCCCTACTAATATTATAAATGCGAAAGTAACTCTGTCTTTCTGGCTGTCTGTTACGCTTTCACGCCTTAACGGCTCAACCGATCATCATGTGCATACACATCGTCAGGGGTACAGAAAAAGACATAGGGTACTTTTTATCTCGGAATTCCCGTAGGAACTCCGAAATTAACGCGGGTGAAACCGCGGGGAACAGCTAGTTATGATATGAAAGCGAAAATGAGTTTGTTTGTCACGCTTTCACGCCTAACGGCTCAACTAATCATCGCAAAATTTTGCACACACGTTGTCAGGGGTACCGGGAAGGACATAGGGAACTTTTTGTCCCGGAATTCCCGCGGAAACTCCGAAATTACCGCGGGTGAAACGGCGGGGAACAGCTAGTTATTGTAATAAATCTTATGTAAAATATTTTTCTTTTCCACAGATCTCTTCAGTGAAAAACGGCCGAAGAGGAAAGCGGACGGCGATGCGCCGCGCGTTTTCAAAAAAAGGAAATTGGATGTTAAGAACAAACAAAATGGTAGGCTGTTGAATATAAAAAAACTTAAGAAAAAATCTGGTATATATAAGAAAGGTTCCGACTAGTCGGCGACTGTTCGGCAAAGAGCGCCACGGTTTCTTAGTTGTACCTATGTACTTCTCAATAAAATGTATGTGGGGGGGGGGAGGATTTACATTTAATAAAGAACAATGGCCAAATTTCTATAGGAGCTGGACTTGACTTTATTTTTCATGTCCCAAAATAAACTTAAAATTATATTGATTCGTGTTTATGTTGTAAATACCATCCCGTTTAAAAATCATATCTAAATAGCCACGATTTTTTGAAATAACATCAACAATACATTTGAGGTTAGAATCAATAACTACCTTTTAGCCGACCTAAAAGTGTAGTTAGCATCGAAAATTAGAAATAATGTAGTTAGTGATAACGATAGTCACAAGTGATAGTTATCAGTCCGTAAATAATGCCTAGGTCAAAATGACAAAGGAAATCCAAAGTAGAACAGCAAGTGACGCGATTATGATGCGTGATAGCCGGGTGGTCATGTCAATTGTCAGTCAAATAACAATGACAATCAGTGTGGCGCGGTTTGATGACCACAGATTAAGTAACTTGACGAGGACAAATGACGTTCCGTTGTACGCAATTGAACAAAATGCTTATACTTACTACATAGGCTGCACTAAAAGTATCGGGAATGGAATATTTCCACTGTTCCTGTCATATTAAAATCTTTTTAATTGAAAACTCCTTGGTTTTAAAAATCGAATACCATTTATTTATTTAAAAAACGATTCTCGGTCTTGTCACAAGCAGTCTAACGCAACTAGGAACAAATTAAATTTTGTTCGTGTTTAGCACTCATTTTTTTTTTATTTTTTTTTTTCCATGGCATCAAAGATGGCCTCACATGCTATTTCAGTCTTTTGTCTCTGAATCTTTCTTACAATCTGTCATCTGTTTGTCATGGCGACGCATGTTGTTATTTGGGAAAATAATTGTGTGATTTTTAAAAATTTTGTGTGATTTACGCTTTGAAAAGTGCAGTGTGACTATTAAAAACTATTTTCTTGTGATTGGGTAGTGAAATAGCACCGATTAGACGGTGTAGTACGTATGTAATTTGTAGAAAAAGATAGAGTCGACAAAATTTAAATAAAAGGAAATTTATCACGAAATTTCCTATAGATGAAGACCGGTAAGTACAGCTTGAGTAAAGTAATAAAGTATTTTGTTCTCTTCAGCTATCAGCAAGACTAAAATAATACACTATCTTTTTGAAATGAGAAAAAATATTTGCATGTTTGTAAACCATAGTGATGTAAATTTTCACTATCGATAAAGTGAGTCGATAAACTTTAATGAATGATGCTGTTATAGTGAATATTTTGGAATATTTTTGTATAGCTGCTGCTGCGTATACTTTTTTCATTACTTACTGCAGTTTTCATTAAGTATTATGATCGTATTGTAATAAAGTGAACCTCGTCTTCTGTATAAAGAACTATATTATACTCTATCTTGTTTCTAAGTGTACTTGCATGATTGATAGATATTTTAATTTCAGATGTCGACAATGGGTAAAAAATATTGGAAATGATGACTTAGCTTACATTCCAATCGAAAAACTTCACGATATAAAATATGTCTGTGGAGATGTAAGGAACGAATGTCGGATACTTCTACCGATAGATATTTCTACCGATAATTTAAACAAGGCTCAACAAGGAGGCACTGCGAAGTAAATCATTTACTTTCCCAAATAGGTTATTTAATTTTGACATAAAATGTAAATGTAATTTTTAAAAGAAAATAAATATCTATCTAAACAATAACATCATCATCATGACAAACTAAAATATTGGAATAATAATAAATAAATAAAAATAATAATTTATTGTTTCAATTTTTCGACAAATGTTTTCCCCCGTTGTAGATTTAATTCACCTGGTATGGAGCCCACGATGCTCTAATGATAATTTATCGATATCGATTTAATCAGAAACTACATGTGGCCATCCCTATTGTTCTCGTTAATGTTGGTACCCATGAGTTATGAAGTATTTTGACATTTAAATTTTTGCTGTGTTGGTATTGCTGGGTCTGCTAAATGGATTCCTAAACCAAGTAAGGAAGTCCCGTCTCTTAAAACGTAGTGATTACCTTCTCTCTGGTCACAAGGTCTTGTCAACTTGTTTAGTCGTTGAGAAAATGGAATTGAAATTCCGCTCCCCACATCCATCATCACCCTTCTTCACTCTTTAGACTTCCAAATTTATAAAATCCTAGTAGACTTTCTTACTTTTAACGACATTAAATTATGACTTATTATTCGTTCATATTCTCTTATTTATTTAAGTATAAGTATATAATTTCTGTCTTGTCCTATTGTACATAGTTCATCCCATTTCACTATTCTTATTACAACGAACGCCCAAAATTTTCGCTCGTTCATTTTAAATTCTTTTTGCAAATTAACGCGACACTGGCAACAATGACAATTGCCATAAAAAAAAAATGGAATTGACTCGAGAAAATTCTAGGGCGATGATTTATTATGACTTTCGAAGTGGTTTAACACCAAAACAGTGTGTAAAAACCAAACCAAAATAGTAATGTTGTGTCACTTCCTTGATTCCCGAAATTTTCAGTGCCGCCCTCGTATGAACCTACATAATTATTTTTTATGACAAGAATGCAATGCTAAATCAACAAGAAGTTGATATGATGCCTACATACTTATCGAGTAAAACTATGCAGAAAAAGGTGAATAATTATTGTCTTTGAATACTAAGTCATTTCATACGCGAAATGAATCGTCAATAGGTGCGTTCTGAAACCACATACATGATGTAGTAGAAGTTACAAAAACATAAATTGATATCTTTTTTTGTGGCTACTTATAGATTTTTTTTTTGTTTTTTAAGATCTTAAAAAATAAGGGTATTTTTCATATACATATATATCATATTATATGGACACCATTGTTTCATCTCGAGTACGATTTGGCCATCCTTCTTTATAATAATTACGGGAATCATTGTCCAATTGATTTAGACTTTTTTACATGATTAAGTTTTAATTGAGCTCTTTCACTTTAATGAACAATCATGCAGTAACAATAATTTTTACACAAACAACCCGTACAAAGGCAAAAAATCAAGAAACAATGCGAAGTAAACACAGCCCCTCTCACTCGTGGTCACGCAAAACTACAGTTTTGATTGACTGACCACGTGGCATAACGATTTGTTACTTAGTTTTCTATTAACGATTACATTACTTAGTTTTCTATTAACGTTAACGATTGTTGAATGTCAATTTGCCTACGGGGGCTGGTTCCGACACGCTCGCAGGCAGCGGTTGCGACTTGCGCGCGAATCAGCTGTAAACGAAACGTCACCGACTAATCGCCGAAGTCATAAAGTTAATCGCTAGCAAATGCCTAAGACCTAGGCTCCATAAAATTTCTAAGTCATTTAAAGAACAATGTATACGCTTTTACAACAAACTCCCAAACGATGTAATTAATTTGTCAATTAATAAATTCAAGACACTTATTAAACACAGATTATGCGATAAAGCATATTATAGTGTAGTAGACTATTTAAATGATTCAGACGTTTGGGAATGAATTGCGCCAATTACTATTTTTTGTTCTCCTAGTTTATAAGTAAGATCATTAAAAGACAGCCCTGCTGAGTTTCTTGTCAGTTCTTCTCAGCAGAAGACGTATTACAAGTGATTGTAACCAATCCTAAGTAATAAATAGCTTTTGAATTTTGAATGAGTATTGATGGTGTAAACAATAATTCTTCATACCCAATTGTTGATTTTAAGTACTTATTTCTTTTCCAGAACAAGACAGTGGAAAGAAGTTCAACCGAAGCCAAGATAGCGGGAAAAAATTTAACCGGAACCAAGATGGTGGGAAAAAATTCAACCGGAGCCAAGATGGTGGGAAAAAGTTTAACCGGAGTCAAGATGGTCCCAGAAAATTCAACCGGAGCCAAGATAGTGAAAAGTTTAAAAGTCGAGCATTTGGAGGGAAGAAGACGTTTAATAGAAGTAGCAAGTTCAAAGATGGTGGAAAGTTAAATAAAGGAAAAACTAAGGGGAAGGGAAGGAGATAATTTCATTAGTATTATGCAATTCTTAAATGTATATATTATTATTATAATAAAGAAATAAAAGATAAAATAAAAACATATCCGTTTTAATCCACTTTGAGATTTCATAAAAAAGTACAAAAATATTTGTGATTTTTAGTACAGCAAAATGCAATGTTTTTTGAATTGTTTAGAATCGTTCGGTCTAAAAAATCGCACTTTGTCTAAAATATAGGGGGGTATGTTTGAAAACGCCAACGCCAGTGCTCACAGTACAAAAATGGCAACGTCATACTGTCTACTGCGGCAGTATACTGGGACGAATTTCTCGTCTGCGAGCACTGGGCCAGTGCTAACCGTACAGTGCACAGTACAGTAATTTTTCTGTGACTTGGCATGTCAACAAGATAGATGGTTTCTAGATGGCAAAAATATCACAATTCAGTATACTGTATGCCATAACTGACTTTTGACTTTTTAATATCTATAATATTACATTGACTATGTATTTTTATGAATTAAAACTTCTTTGACACGAAAGAAAACAGTTCTTGTATGGCGCCATATCGCGTAACAGCGTGTTATGGTCATAGTAATACTAAAAAGTCACTGTGGTTATGTGGTACCATTTTTTTCATCACAATCGGACCAATGGTTTCGAAACGCATACAAACATTCATTTTTATTTATAAAGAAGAAGATATAAAATTACAGTGTTTCAAACGTAGCAACGGTAACATACCTTACAATCTAACAAAAGCTTTTAGGACTTCGATTTGGACTGTTGAAAAAGGTCCTTCGAAGCCGGATAATGTACAATACATATACTGTTTAACGGCTGAACGAATTATCATGAAATTTTGCACACATGTCAGGGATACAGAGAAGGACGTAGGGTACCTCATATCCCGGCGTTCCCGCGGCATCTTCGAAATCACCACGGGGGAACAGCTATAGTGATTAAGGGCCCTGCTAACCTATGGGGTATGGATGTTATATGAGGAATATGATGTCGTCGGCGGCCATGACGTGGTTGTCGTCGGTCATGCGGCGGATGGCGGCGCGCAGCTCGGGCGCGGCGAAGGGCGCGTGGCTGTACTGCGCGTTGACGTGCGCCGCGATGCGCTCCAGCGGCAGCGAGTTGGCGCGCTCGTCGCGGAACAGCTGCTGCAGCGCCATCTTGAACTGCGACAGCCTGCACCAACGACACCGCTGATGATTCACTCGACTACATTTTAGTTTTTAGTCCGTTATGTAGGTGGGTTAAGAAAAAATATCCCCTACATAGTATAAAATAAAGTCGCTTTCTCTGTCCCTATATCCCTATGTATGCTTAAATCTTTAAAACTACGCAACAGATTTTGATGCGGTTTTCACCAATAGATAGAGTGCTTCATGACGAAGGTTTACAACTATATTTTATCCTGAAATTCCCGCGGGAACTCCGAAATTACCGCGGGTGAAACCGCGCGGGTCAGCTAGTATATTTATATTTTCTTCTTTTTTTTTTACGTAAAAAAATAACGGCGGCGATATATTGTGTCGAGTCGAAATGTCGCGTGACGTCGCGCCGCGCCGTGCTCTAGTTTATATGACGTTATGACGTCACGAGTCTATTATTTTTTTTTATTATCTAACTGACGGCCTAAATAGAATTTTTATTGTCATACCCCGAACACATACCTACATTGCATGTGATGGGAACTCTGTTTGTTATTCGTGCCAAAGTAACTCCTCTAGAAGTCCAGCAACGTTTTAACATCACCGAAGGTTTCCGGGAGCGACTTCGGATTTGTTAAGTTAATAATAATAATGAGTTTATTCGGTACCAAAATCATACATCAAGAAAACTTATGTGAATTAAAATAAGTTCTGATTTACATTTCCACAAGTTTATCTAGCCTGTATTATAGAGATCGGTGTCAAGTCAGTTATAATGATGATATCGGGCAGTACCTTTCGTCGGTAATGGGCGCGCCGTGGGCGTCGTGGGCGGGCGCGGCGGCGGCGCCCGGCTCGGGCTGGCCGCGCGCCGCGCGCAGCACGGGCTCCGCCTCCTCGTCCGACGAGAACTCGTACGGGTCGCCGCTTTCGCTGCCCTGCTACAGAATGAATCAATATAAGTCGTTGCTACACAGAGCGCCCGCTGTGGTTTCACCCTGGTTTATTTGACATTGTGAAGTCCGTTCATAGCTGACGTCTCCTATCTATCAACTATCTACTTGCCAAATTTCATCTTCATAGGTCGAGTAGTTTTCGAGATATTGTGATAAGTCAGTGACTTTTCGCTTCTATATATTGACATTGCGATTCCTTTTTTTACAGACAATCTATACTAATATTATAAAGAGCAAAAGTTTGTAGGTTTGTGAGTTGTGACGTTGTAGGGGGTAACCTCTGGATCTACTGAACAGATTTTGAAAATTCTTTCACTTATAGGAAACTAAAGTGATCCTGAGTGACATAGGGTACTTTTTACCCCGGAATTCCCGCGGGTACTCCGAAATTACCGCGGGTGAAACCGCGGGGGTCAGCTAGTATAATATACAATACATAATATGCATTTGGATTACGACACAATCATTACATAACAACGATTACTACAGAAAATAGAAGATAATTATGTTTTTTTAGTGAGGGGAGGTACCAGGGCTTATTCACTATCAACAACATTCCCTGCCCATAACACGCATCCCAAAAACACCATCACAACCGTTCCAGGTGCCAACTAGGTATATTAGAAATTTATATTCCGTATGCCATTACAAACGTTGGAAATGTTTTTTTGTGTGAAACTTGTTTGAGCACGAGGATGAAGTAGGAAGACAACAATTTTGTGTGGCGAGTTATCTCAACGCGCCACGTGTCATAGGCATCCCTACTAATATTGTAAATGCGAAACTAGCTCTGTCTGCCTGTCTGTTACGCTTTCACGCTTTAACGGCTCAGCCGATCATCATGAAATTTTGCACACACGTTGTCAGGGGGTACAGAGAAGGACATAGGGTACTTTTTATCCTGGAATCCCCGCGGAATATTCAGTGAAAAACGGACGTAGAGGAAAGCGGATGGCGATGCGCCGCGTGCTTTAAAAAATGGAAATTGGAAGAAGTTAATGCGGGTAAAACCGCGGTAGTAGCTAGTAGTGAACAAGTGCCAAGTTTGAAGGCGTTAAAATATTAAGAGCCGCCCACCGTTCTGCGCGTGCGCTTGCGCCGCGGGCGCGCGGGCGCGGCGCCGTCGTCGGACACGTCCGCCGCGCCCTCCCCGTCCGAGGACGCGCGCCGCTTGCGACGCTTCTCCTTCGTCAGCACCTGCACACATATGGGGGCAATGGAAACGCACGCATTGGAAGGAAAGCACTAAAAATGGCAATGACAAGGCATTGCGACTCTTATCTATCTACGAGTGTATGTTGCTCAGAAATGGCTCTGATCATTCACGGATATACGGAGAGAAATCGGACGATAGAACTAAATGTGGACTACTTTTGAAAACCAAAATTCTAATTAGTCCGTCAGTTAGAAGATAAAAAAACAATAAACACGTATTTTTTGCTTTTTTAAATAAATTAAAATATACAGAGACAAAGCGCATTAAAGTTTAGGGTGAGGGGGTCGTGACGTCACTAACCGCTACAACTGCCATACAAACTGTCAGAATAGTGACGTCAAGCGAAATTTCAACTCAATATATCGCCGTTTTTTATGATTACGTAAAAAAAGAAAAAATACGTGTCCAATATTTTTTAATAATCTACAAGACGGACTAAAAAATAAAAATTAGTCAACATGCCCATTCGGATATGGTGCGCAAGTCGCAACCTTTCATACTAACAGTGCTGCTGTTACTTCGGACCGACATTTTTCGGATTTAGATCGGTCACAGGCAGAAACACTTCGTGCGTATGCATTCACACATTCAGTCAGAGTTTTCTAGATCCGTATTTTCACGGATTCGGATCGGACACAGTGGGTAAAGTGTAAACGCACTCATCGTTCACAACTAAGAAATTACGTGCAAACTTTTTAACAACTAGCTGTATCCACCATAGTTTCTCTCGCTAAAAAATATAATAAGAGACTCGTGGATACAGTTCCAGAGACTATCCTCTTAATCCAAACTTAACAAGTTCAAAGTGCTTCGGTGATCGGTCGTGTCTAAGAGGAAGGCAATTACCTACACCTACTGCATTACAGAGTATCCGTGCGAGCCTGCGCGCGTATGTGGTGAGCGAGCCCAGACGTGGGTGTGTGTGTGTGTATTTGTGCATGCGTGTCTGTGTGCGTGTATGCGTGAGTTTGTGTACGTTTATGCCGCTGTGCGTGCGAGCCTGCCGTAGTGCGTGAGCAGCGTGACGTGTATGCATGGGCGTGCGTGTGCGCGTGCACTCGCCTTCTTGAAGTAGGCGTACTGCACCAGCTCGATGGCGGCGAGCGCGTCGTCGTGCGCCACCTGGAAGCTGAGCCGGCACTTGGCGTGCGCCGTGGCCAGCCGGATCAGCGTCTCCAGCGTGCGCGCCGTCACCGGCTGCGTCTGCGCAACGCGACACCACACTATTTCAGTTGAGGAATCTCGTATTTAAACTACATAGCTGTTCCCCGCGGTTTCACCCGCGTTAATTTCGGAGTTCCCGCGGCGATTCCAGGATAGCTCTATTTCCTTCTCTAAACCCGTAACAACACTCACCCGCGGTGATTTCGGACAAGAATTCTAGGAGTACCCTATGTCCTTCTCTGTACCCCTGACAACGTGTTACATGCAAAATTTCATGACAATCGGTTGAGCCGTCGAGGCGTGAAAGCGTAATAAACAAACAAACTTACGTACCTATTTATAATAGTAAGCAGGAACCTATCCTATCACGTTGTCACAAATTTTACTTTCGCTTTCGATTTTTCGTATGGCCACGTGAAACGGCGATACGTCCTTTAATCTTAGAAGCCAAGTTGGCTACTGGGGGGGTCGCCCCCCCCCCCCTCCTGCCCCCTGCCCCCCCCCCCCCTGCCCCCGCTCACCCTGGCCACGTGCGAGTCCATCATGTCCTGGTTGCGCAGGCGCGCGTACTCGTCGGCGATGGCGTCGCACGCCGCCTGCGTCAGCTTCGGCTTCATCATGCGCGCGATGTGGATGTACTTGCGCATGAACGCGGTGCTCAGCACCTGGTCCTTCTTGCTGCGCAGCGAGCCGTGCAGCAGCGGGTCGTACTTCTCGTATATCGACTCGCCCGACTCCTGGCGGCGGGCATGGCGACAACCACAGAACAATGACAAAACGCATATAGAAGGAACACCATTAATAGGTTAGGTTTAAACTTTTATTTCTCACTAGCTGACCCCCGCGGTTTCACCCGCGGTAATTTCGGGGTTCCCTTGGAAATTCCGCAATAAAAGTGCCGTATGTCCCTCAGAATCACTACAGCTTCCTATAAGTAAAAGAATTTTTAAAATTGGGTCAGTAGATCAAGAGATAGCTGTTCCCCTTGGTTTTACCAGGGGGAAATTAAAGATAAAAGATAAAGAAAGATTTATTTAAGCAAGAGGAGATTCCGCGGGAATTCCAGAACAAAAAGTACCTTATAACACTCAAAATCACTGTAGCTTCCTAGAAGTGAAAGAATTTTCAAAATCGATTCATTAAATCCAGAGGTTACCTCCTACAACGTCACTAACTCACAAACTTTTGCTCTTTATAATATTAATATTAGTATAGAAAGTATAGATAAAAACAATGTTGGCTTAAAATGAGATACATAGTTAGGTAAATATGGTATAACACGTTTACAAAGCCTCTGCGGTGCTACAATATTACAAATTATGCTCATATAATATGCGCTCCTTGAGTTTAAATCTAAATGTATTTATACAAGCACAAGTTTTATGTGAGTGGGTAAATTATTATAAAGCTGTACTCCATCAAACAATACCGTCCTCCTTCCGTAGATTAAGTATGAAAACAGGTGAAAACCAGTGTCGCCGGGTGATTTTCGCACACATAACTATTCATCTCGCAATAAAACATTCGTGTCACAAACTCAGTCCCGAAAGTAAAAGTGGAAACTAGAGATGAAACGGATATCGGACGGATATACCTCGTAGAGCTAGACAATATTTTCGTCACACCCAGTAAGCAATATGTAGACATTACCTCTGTTTCATCATGGTCCGGGTTTTCAGTTGAAAGCATTTCTACGGACGAGCCCATCGGAAGCACCTCCCCATCTTGCTCTTTTGGATTCCTGAAATTACATTCTTAGTGTGACATAACACATTATTTTTATTTTTTTACTTTAGCTGTGCCCCGCGGTTTCACCCGTGGTAATTTCGGAGTTCCCGCGGGAATTCCGGGATAAAAAGTACTCTATGTCCTTCTCTGTACCCCTGACAACGTGCATGCCTAATTTCATCCAAATCCGTTCAGCCGTTTTTGCGTGATTATGTAACAAACATCCAAACATCCACACTTTCACATTTATAATATTAGTTGGATTATTTCTATACTAGCTCCTTCTCTGTACCCCTGACAACGTGAATGCCAAATTTCATCCAAATCCGTTCAGCCGTTTTTGCGTGATTGAGTAACAAACATCCAAACATCCACACTTTCACATATAATATTAGTAGGATATGTTCGTCCATGGTTCTTGTTAGAATTTTTTTTCGAATGGACCATCATTAAGTTTGAAACAACAATTTTTTTTTTAATGACTTTCGGTCTATTCCCCCCACCTGTATCGGTGCATGCGCAGCACGTGCTCCGAGATCATGTTGTCGTGATCCGCGTCCGCCAGGTCCAGCATCACGAACAGCAGGTCGAAGCGCGACAGCAGCGAGTCCTGCAGCCCGATGTTCTCCATCGGCGTCTTGTACTGGTCGTACTGTGTACACGCACACATACACTCGCTAATAGTCGTGACCGGTGGTAACTTTCAGTTTTAAGAATCGCCGACACTTTTATGCATGACGCGCCCAAGGCCGTCTCAAGCATATTCTGCGCCGGGGTGCGGCGATGGTCAGCCTGCGCCCCGGCTCTTGTCAACCAAAAAACGCAATTAAATTGATAAGATAAGATAAACTTTATTCAGAAAGAACAAACACATAAACCATGCAACAAACACTTTACAATATAAAGGTAAATAAAAGTAGTATGTGTTTTTCCAGTCTATTTTAAACATTTTTATGGCCTACTTAAGAGCCATTTCACAAAAATATTGCGCGCGAGTTTAGGTACAAACTGCGTTATTGTTTATGTGTGCGTAGTTACTCACACGTACACAACGTAAGCAGCGTAAAGCGCGCGTCGAGACTCGAGGTGGACAACGCAATCTTGAGCCGTGGGCAATCGTAGGTATTCTCAGATAAAGCAGGTAGGTATACGACCCTAGCCACGCAGCAATTTATACGAGACAGATGTTGTTCAAGGTTTTACTGGCTTTGTAAAATGAAAAATTGGGTTTCTTTTTTAACTAATGTATTAGTTACACTGACCGATAGAATAATATTTTTTTACTTGTATTACAGCTTTAGTGGTGTACTTATACATATTATGACGATTATAACTCTTCCAACTTTTTGAATTGTTTATCTTAGAAACGGTAGTTCTTAGGAAAAAAGTATTCAGATGTTTTTTTTATAGATAAATAGCTGTGCCCCGCGGTTTCACCCGCGGTAATTTCGGAGTTTCCGCGAGAATTCCGGGATAAAAAGTACCCTATGTTCTTTTCTGTACCCCTGACAATGTGCATGCCAAATTTCATCCAAATCCGTTCAGCCGTTTTTGCGTGATTGAGTAACAAACATCCAAACATCTAAACATTCAAACATCCAAACTTTCACATTTATAATATTAGTAGGATAAATTCCAGATCAAGAAAAAATTCCAGTCTTTTTTAAAGATATATTAAACATTTTATGAATAAAATTTTTACCTGACCTAATTTTATCAAATAAATGAAAATATACAGAGATAAAGCGTATTAAACTTTAGGGTGGGGGCTCATGACGTCACTAACCGCTATAAGCCGCTATACAAACTGCACCGGTTAGTGACGTCACGCGAAATTTCAACTCAATGTATCGCCGTTATTTTTGGACTACGTAAAAAAAGAAAAAATAAGTGTTCAATATTTTTTATTAATCTACAAGACAGATAAAAAAAAAATGCGTAACATGCCCATTCCGATAAAAATATGCCATGTTTCAGGTACATTATAACCCATTTTTCAAATTCAGCATTGAAAAATGGGTTATAATGTATTCCCATTTCAGATCAGCTCCATGTCATCATGATATTCCATTGTCAGGCGATATAATTCAGCTAAATCGAAAAAAATTGTAGGTAATTGTATTTACTTTACCTCTGTTGCCTTTTTTAAGGCTGCAAAATTATCACGGTTCCTTTTTTTAAAACAACGGTATACACTATCCTTGCGAGTACCCATAGCTAAAAAATAAAAAAAATATAGTATTATTATTAGTAATTTATTAACATATATCTTTATTATTATTATCATACAAACAACTAAAAAAATTCATACCTACATATTTCATAATAAACAAAACTTACCTCGCGAAACAAAACTCGAAGCGGATCAAAAATATTTGGTCGCAGTATAATCACCACTTTACCAGTTTTACAATACGAGCGCACGAAAATCGGAACGCGGAACAAAATGGCACAGGTCCTACCTCGACGGGCGCTCGCGCCATTCTAATTGGTATCCGCTTGTGCATTGTAATTTATACTGATGTTTAGATCAATATATTGACAAATTATTTGCTAATATTTGCAAAATAACTGTAGAAATCAATTCTCCAAAGAACAATGTTTATTTTGGGATAATTTCATTTTAGTTATTACTGTGTATTTAACCAAAAATCACGATAAAATTGACACTTTAATCTTAGAAATTTACCAAATTATTTCTTTTTTTTACTCAATAATGGTAATGAAATTCAAGAATCTGTTACATTAAATGACGACTAAAATATATGTCCGATGATTACTATATTTTTTGAAACTTATTATATCAGCATTATTAATAGATATCAGACTTTGAAATTGAGTCTGCGGCCATTTTTCACTAAAATGGTTGTGGGAGATGAGGCACTAAAAATTTACCAAATTAGTTTTAGTAAATGTGTTACATTAAATGTCAACACCAAAGATAGACCTATTTTTTGCAGTTATTAAATAATTTCTGGGTGTTACTTAACATAGTAATTTAGGAGTCCAAAATCTTAGAAATTCGCGCGAAAATGTAAGATGGCTCTTAAACAAAGCAAGAAAAAGAAAAAATATATATGCATAAATTAATTAAATAGAGCGTTTCAAAGTTCCTACTTTTGACTTTACCGCTGAACGCGGAATGACGTCGCTAGTTAAAAATGACATGGAGTTGTCACTGTCGTATTGACAGGGTGACTGTCGTATTGTGTGATGAACACAGGGTTCCATTTTGCAGTCTGGGTGTGTTTTTTTTTTTTTTATGTCATAGGGGGCAAACGGGCAAGTGGTACACCTGATGGTAAGTGATTACCGCCGCCCATGGACATCTGCAACACCAGAAGGCTTGCAGGTGCGTTGCTGACCTGAAATGGGGATGGGAACTGGCTTTCAAATGGGGCTGCCGGAACACACCGTTAGGTGCTTGGCAACAGATTTGCAACTTGAAGGTGGAAGCCAGCCGGGTACTAGAGAGTTTATATATCTTTAGTATAATATATAAGTAATTCTATGTACTATATACCACGTTTGCTTGGTTCCCACGACACAAGCTTATAGCTTACTGTGGGATCATGTAGATCTGTGTGTTGTGATGTGGATTATTATTATTATAATATTTTACCCTGCCGTAGACGGGGTTGGCGGCGGCGAGCACGGAGCAGCGCGCGTTGAGCGTGGCGTGCACGCCCGCCTTGGCGATGGTGACGCGGCCCTGCTCCATCACCTCGTGGATGGCGGTGCGGTCGATGTCCGACATCTTGTCGAACTCGTCGATGCACACCACGCCGCGGTCCGCCAGCACCATCGCGCCCGCCTCCAGCCTGCAACACAGCTTCTGTTTACTGAGACTTCGCTGTCCGTCCGTCTGTCTGTCACCAGGCTCACAGGTATCTCATGAACTGTGATAGTTAGACAGTTGAAGTTTTTTTGCTCATCAACGAATTAAAAGAAAATTAAGAAGAAAAAAAAGCCGTTCTCGAGTTTTGCACTTAACGATACATTTAGCTGCTCATTTTAAATTTTTAGTTATACAGACTATACTTAGCTGTTCCGCCGCGATTGCGTTCTGCGATCCGCGTTGTTGGTGCGATTTTCGCGTTTGGGAACCCTAAAAAGTCAATTTATTCAGAGACTACCCCCTACATCCAAACTTTACCTCTATACATAATGCCGTTGTAGATAACAAGAATATGGGGAGATCTTTTTAGTGAGAAGATCCTTAAGTTTACAAGACAGTGGTTTTAGTGACGGAAAGTGTGTGTGTGTGTGTGCGTGTTTCTGTTGTGAGTGTTTGTGTGGGGGTGCGTGCGCGTGTTGTGTGTGTGTGCGTGGAGTGTGTGCGTGCGCGTGTTGTGTGTGTGTGTGTACGTGTGCGTGTGTGTGTGTGTGTGTGCATGCGTGTGCGCACCTTCGGTCGCCGGTCTCCTGGTCGGTGGTGACGGCGGCGGTGAGCCCCACGCCCGAGGAGCCGCGGCCCGTGGTGGTGATGGCGCGCGGCGCCGTCTGCAGCACGTAGCGCAGCAGCTGGGATTTGGCCACCGACGGGTCGCCGATCAGCAGGATGTTGATGTCGCTGCACACAGCCACACAACCGCACACCTCACACTCACTGCTGCTCGCTCGCCAAAGTAACAGCTTAATACTAAATGCATGTGAAAGTATACTATGTAGGTAATATAACAACAAACCAATCCTCACAATTTTCGTCTGTCTGTGCAATTTCCGCGACGACAGTTGGACCTATTTTGGCAGGACTTTCACTGACAAATAGCGATAAGGAGTAAATTTGGTTACTTTTAACTCTGCGGAAATTCCGAAACTCACGCGAACGCAAAAGCTACAATCACTATATTATTATGTATATTATAAGACAAAATCCTCCGCCGCGTGTCTGTTTGCGATCAACAAAAAAAAATACTGAAAGGATTTTCCCAATAGATAGTGATTCCAGAGGAAGTTTTATACTATGTTTCAGCACTATACCGCACATTCTTGTACGTATACTGGTACGTTTTTAACCGACTTCCAAAAAGAAGAAGGTTCTATGTTGGGCTGTGTGTTTTTTTTTATTAGTCATAAAATATAATAATCTGTATTATAGAATTACTAAGGTAGGTATACCAAAATATTTTATGGGCTGTGTTGTTCTTCCTGAATAAATATCGATTACCGGGGGTGACACCGCGGGGGGAGGGGAGAATAGCTCGTTAATAATAATAATAATTCACCCTCTAAGCCTAGTGCCGTTGGGCAGTATTTTCTCCATGCCGCCCAGCAGCAGGCACAGGATCGCCTTCTTGATGTAGTCGTGGCCGTGTATGGAGGGCGCCAGCGACTTGCTGAGCAGCTCGAACATGTCGGTGGTGGCGCGCTTCGCGAGCCGCTTGCACAGCTTCACGTCCTCCAGCGATATGTTGAGGTTCATGTCCTTGTTCACTTCCGTTATGTTGTTGGCTATCAATATCGTCCTGATGACGTGACATCAACATGTTTAGGACGTAACATCAACATAGGGATGGTCATTGGTCATGGGGTCTTTTTTCGGAAATTTTTAATCAACACTCGATTGAGAAAGTAATCTCTTTAAAATTGAATTAGCACACAGGTAGACTATCCTGATTTGACACATATACATATCACGTTGGTCTAGAACATATTGTGTGCTTAATTTCGTCCAAATCTTACATAAACATTAGTTATTGTAACTTTTTTATATACTAGGTATATCCTCACCTGAAAGTTCCAGCAGTAAAACTTCCTTGTTTACTAGGCAAGCACCTGTAGTTGCCTATCACTTGAACTCTGTCGCCCGGCTTGCATTTATCCACCAGGTCATCGTCGCAGATGACGTCGACACTCCTGGGCAGCTGCCCGGCCGGGGCGCGCTCCGGCATCTCTTGCACAGTTAGGGTCTGATGGTCTTTGTATCGGGACAGGCCGTACTCAGTCTCTAGCGGGTTGCCTTCATCATCCTAAGGAAAACAAAAATGAGTAGTTAGCTCCTTTATATGCTGTACATGTACAGGTTAACCTAATTTCGTAATTCTGATATCATTATTAACAAAAAGTACTTTACCATGCATCCTAACAGTACTAGACATACTAGTCAATACTGTTCTACTACAATCCTTACTAATATTATAAATACGAAAGTGAGTTTGTTTGTTACGCTTTCACGCCTCAACGGCTCAATGACCATCATGAAAGAAAGCAAGCGGGGGGGGGGGGGGGGGGGGGGGTTTATCCTACAACATGCATACACCTCAGATTTAAAAGTATTGGGGTCAAAGTCGGAACCAGAAATCGGAAGTTCCTACTTATCGGAGTTGAAGTTAGCCATCCTTATTTTAAATCTTACACTATCATGCATTGTAATTTCGACCTTAGAGACGTGTGTGCGGTGGAAATCGATCAGATGAAACATATGCAGCCATCAAATGAATAAACAATCAGTTATTTTCCACCTCTTTCTTTTTTTATTTTTAACACTTTCAACTGTTTTTTTTTATATATATTTGAAATTGAAATTGAAAAAACTTTATTTGACACAACACAAAGATTTACAGCATACGTATACAACAACTATGGAACGGAGTATGGAACGAAGCATGCTTGGATTTACACTAAATGATAGAAAAAGAGCTGAACATATAAGGAAAATAACTAAAATAAACGATGTAACAATTAAAATTAAGAAACTGAAGTGGAAATGGGTTTCACAAATATTTAACGACAGGGTGGAGAAATGGACGAAACTAATAACGGAATGGGAACCTCGAGAAAACCCAAAGAGGAAAAGAGGCCGACAGCACAAAAGGTGGTCAGATGAAATAAAGAAAGTTGCAGGCCCCCTGTGGACAACAATGTCTCGCGAGACGAAGAAATGGAGAATGCTGGAGGAGGCCTACGCATCTAAGATGCACTGATAAATAACAAATAATGATCTAAATCTTGACAATTGCATGCTAATGAATTATTATTATCATTGACATTATTATTTAAATTTGACCTATTGTATAAATTGACACTACTTATTCAAATTATCTGATCTATAATTAAAAAATATGTTTAATGGAATATGTATTTATCAGTAATAAAAGGCTAATAATAATAATAATACAACAACTAAACATATATATAACAGGTATTGAGGCACCACCTTCAACTTGGTAAATCTGTTGCCAAGCACCTACCGGTGTATTCCGGCAACCCCACTTGAAAGCCAGTTCCCATCCTCATTCCAGGTCGACAACGCACCTGCATGCCTTCTGGTGTTGCAGATGTCTATGGGCGGCGGTAATCACTTACCATCAGGTGTACAACTTGCCCGTTTGCCCACTATGACATAAAAAAAAAATAAAAAAAAAAAGTTATTGATACCTTAGTGGGGTAAATGGCGGCTGTGGGGAATGCTTCAAATGATGTCAAATCAGTATATTTCCGCTCCATCACTTTTTTTGTGGCCGGGCAGTAGTGGACACTGCGCACTACTTTAGGGCGTACCAGAGATACTCTGGTAACTATGCCCTCGACACAAATTAAGTTACCTAAGTATCTGTGAAAATTTAAGTTTTGGATTTATTTCTTAAATATTATATAATACACCATGGCTAAGAGTTTCATATCCAAAGAAAATATGCGGAAAATTATTTATATTGATTAAATAATTTTTAGTGATTAAATTATTTCATAACAGCTGTTATGAAATAATTTAATCACAAATATATTCACTCACAGACTAGTGTTTAGTTACTTCATCTTGAACTTGATATTGGGTAAATAACAAAGTGAGTCAATTAGTAGGTACCACTTTTGCCAAACTTGAATCATTAATCATATCAACAAAAACATGTTTTACTATTAATGATGTTGCATAAAGTACAAAAAACTGTCCAACATTGGAACCAACCCCAGTATAATTCCCAACTGAATTTTAATAAGTCAATTCTGCTATTGGATCGGGGTTGCTTTAGAAATTTGCATGTCGAAAATGGGGTTGAGAGGGAAAGGGGGCAGAGAGGAGGGAGAGGGACAACCCCCCGGTACCACTCCCACCCAGCGGAGATGGGTACTTTATGAGATACAAAAGGTTGAAGTTTGAGGTTATGTCATGTTATACTTTCGTATTTACTAGGAAGGAAGGAAGGAAGTCCGAAAGTGGTAGGAAAGTATAGGGAGTCTTCCCCTACCTTCCTACCACTTGACAGGCTGTCCAGGGTGAGTCTGTCAAGTTAAGTGACGCTCGTCGCTTCGCTCCTTGCTTTATTGTTTTACATGTTCTAACCTAACCTACCGTGTCGAATGTGCTTCCATATCGGTAATCGAACCCAAAATTATATCTCGGAAAGTACCTATTCATCTCCGCGGGGGGAGTGGTACCGGAGGGGGGGTTATCGGTTTCTACTTCCCCCATCCCCTCTCCCCCTCTCAACCCCTATATTTCATCAAACATATATTAAAAAAAACTACGAGTCTCCACAGGGTCAGGAGGGTATTTTCTGAAAGGGTAAACCTACCCCTATAAAACACAACCCTTATAAACTTCAAATTTGACATGCAAATTTCTAAAGCCGACCCACTGGATCTTGCACAGTTTATTTATTTATTTATTTAAAGTACCTACCTGTTTTATTACACAAATCATAAATAAGGCAAACTTAATAGATAAGGCATTCACTACTAGTCAACCTTTTATACGACAAATCCCACCTGGAAGTCAAACTTCTTGGAGTAACATGTTTTGTACCAAAGCTGCCAGAGAATGCCACAAAAAATTCTTCCTGGACTTTAGCAAAGGTGGGATCTATTGAGGCGACATATTCTTTCAAGGCCTTCTGAAATGCTATTTGCTCTTCAAATGCATTTTCAAGCAAGTTTTTGGCTCGTTCAGGGTTCTTCCTTCTCAAATCATTGATGTTAACTGTGAGCCTTTTCGATTTATCTGCGATCATTTGTTTAACTAATTCCATATAAGTTCCTTGATCTTCCTAAGAAACAATATACATTAATGTTAAGTATAAACTTAAGATTTACTGGCAGATAACTGTAAATAGTAACTTAGTTTGTTGTTGGCTAGGTTACCTCATCATCCAAAAATTCGAGGTATTCTCTTTGCAAATCTCTAAGACGCTGATCAAAGTCACCGTCTTCCATTCTTTATAGTCCTGTTGTAATTTAGCAAACAAGAAAGTATATCGAATCCGCCTAATTATTATTTTTTTGAAAATGTTTCAATATTTCAATTCACAAATCTCAACAGAAACGGTATGTCAATGTCAAAAATTGGCGCCAAAATTGACGAATGACGTTACTTTTTGTTTTTTTTTTATTTACCCCAACGGGGGAGGCAAAGGAAGCTAAGTCCATAGTTCATACAGCCAATTCAGTAGTATTTTCTTATTCTTAAGTTATTTACATCGAAATGCATTGATGAGATGCAAGTTGATGCTTTCCCGGAACTTTTGGCAGCAACTCTTCACAGTTGAAACCTAATAGGACGCTCTTTGGGAAGTTGTATAGTAAAACGAAAACCTCCCGATGAACGCCCCATTTCATCTTATTTCCCTGTTTTCAAACACTGTTTATCACTAATGGATCACTATTATGCAAAATCTACCACATTCACACAATATTAATCACGATAAACTAATTTGCAAAACAAAGAAATAAAACTGACGTCCGTCACTGCTAAAATCCCGCCAAAAGCTCCTTTTTTTGGTGAAGTTTATCCCTTTCGGGGAAGGCAGAAGGAAACTAAGTCCATATAGCCAATTCAGTGGTATATTTCTTCTTTTGAAGTTAATACATCGAAATGCATTGGTGAGATGCATTTCGATGCTTTACCGGAACTTTTGGCAGCAAATCTTTACAGTTGAATCTTAATAGGACGCTCTGTGGGAAGTTGTATAGTAAAACAAAAACCACCCGATGAACGCCCTATTTCATCTTATTTCACTGTTTCCGCACACTGTTCATCACTAATTGATCACTATTATGTAAAATCCACCATATTCACACAATATTAATAACGATAAACTAATTTTCAAAACAAAGAAATAAAACTGACGTCCACTCTGCTAAAAATCCCGCCAAAAGTCCGCCAAAAGCTCCTCACTTTTGTGGTCATGTCGTCTATGTAGTTTCAAGTTTGTGCCACTGTCACTAGTGTCACAGTCACAGACATATGTCTAGTTAATTTGTGGTCACTGCGTGCAAACATGTGTGCGTTGATAAAGAGAATTTAATTTAATTTGTTTACCGTGTGTTTACCTACCATCTCAAAGATCTTATTATTATAATCACTTGGTTATTCTGAGCACTTGCCTACTTCCTAGTAATTCAATTACAAAATAGTGATTAACTTTGATTCGATTACGATTGTTATCAGACTTGTGGTGGTTATATTCTCTTTTTCTCTGACTTCTCAGCAGGAGCGTCTTAACCAATTGCGGCGCCCGGGTGCAAAATTTTAGTTGGTTAAGGTAAGTAGGTAGGTACTACCAGACTACCACCAGATTCATTCAGATCGCCCGGCCTGGCTGGCGCCCGGGTGCCGCCGCACCCAGCGCTCTTATGGGAAAGACGCCCCTGCTTCTCAGAGCAATGACAAGGTCTGATTGGTTTGAGGAGTGAGGAGTGAGCCGTGAGGATTGTTCTAAACTCTGCTAGGTAGAAGTAATATTGTTCTGTTCTGTGGTTCTTAAGCAGAGTATTATTTGCTTTGGAAGACAAGTAGCAATATTGGACCTCTGGCAAACAAAACCTATGTTTTTGTGACTCAGTTCGCACGGAAATACATAAAAAAATAAACTAAACGAGAATTTTTCGTAATGTCTGAACACAATTTTAATACAAGTGAACCAGAAAAGAAAGATAAAGAATCAAATAAGTCGGAAGATCGAAAGAAACTTAGAATATTAGCATTTCATGGGTACCGGCAAAATGGTGCAGTTTTTCGTAGTAAAATCGGTTCATTTCGTAAGGCAGTGTCCAAGTATGCACAACTCACCTTCATATCTGCTCCTCACAGAGTTATAAATGAAGACAGTGGGGGTGATGAAGGTAAACTATTCAACATGATTACCTATCTATTATATCCTAATATTATGAATGCGAAAGTTTGTGTTTTTTTCACTCCGCCCTGTAACAATGAATTTTCATGTAATGTTTACAGTTATATGCTCTGTAACAAGATATGGGGTACCTTTCATTCTAGAAAAATATTCACTATAGAACCTTAAAAATTGAAAGAAAGATGAAAGATTCTTTGATTAAACTATTGAGTTAAATCCCACTTTTAAAACCACCCACCTTTGGCTCATGGTGACTCTTTAGAGAATTTTTTTATGCATACCTATCCATTATACTGCCGTCATAAGGGTGGTATTTATTTATTATTTATTTATTTATTAGGTTCTCCAACAATGAGTACAATCCTTATAAAATAAATTTATGTACATAATAATATGCTTGCTAATAGCACAGATAATCTCAATGAAAGGAAGTTTTGAGAAAATATAAGTTTTGTAAAAATTTTCTTTTTACTTTACAGATAGATTTTCTGCTTATCAAATTCAATTTATACATTTTGAAGTGATTCCAAAATATTCTTTTTTATCTTGTGTGCCGGTAATACTTGAGTTTTAAAAATTTTTTTTCCAATTATGCTCACAGTAATACGATCTTTATCGAATCCAGTTCTGTACATTAGATCAAAACATTCTTAGGGTCTTTTTTGTATATTTTAAGTATGATACTACTATTTGGCTTAGTTCATTGAATGCATATTTTTTTAAGCTATCCGATGGCATAAAAAGCAACTATACAGTAATTTTTGAGATACCGCTTTTGTGCTTAGCACGGCAGTATAGTCATATTGATTTCATGTGAAAACATGAAATAAGAATTTGTATTTTTCATATTCTGATGTAAAACTTTTAATTTTATGCTGCATTAATATTAAAGAAAAGAAAAGAAAAGAAAGATTTATTCAAACGAAGGAGAAACACAACACAAATGAACACATACAGGACAACACAAATGAAAACAATTAAAGTAAAACAAAATAAATAATAAAGAAAAACAAAATAAAGAAAAACAAAATAAAACTGAACAAGAAACAATAACTTTGTGTGGTGTGTCTCCATGCTCGAAATGGTCCTTGATTACTTTCCCTGGTTATTTATTTTTTGACATTATTTTATGATACTCCATCTATTGGTGTTTCTGCCAATTCTAGACACTCGTTCTTGGTGGTTCAATGCTGAAGACAATACATTCAGTGGCAAATGTTTGGGTGGTCCTGCTATCGGCTTTGAAGATACTCTGCGATTAGTTGAGAAGACGGTAGAAGAGCATGGACCTTATGATGGCTTCATGGGTTTCTCACAAGGAGCTTGCCTGGTAGGACTTCTGGCTGCTATGCAGCAAAAAGGATGTAAGCATTTATTCCATAATGGACAAGATGACTAAACTTTAATTTTTAATCCGTCTTCCTATTTTTTATTAATCCGTCTAGATTAATAAAAAATATTGGACGTCATATATATATATTTTTTACGTAATGAAAAAATAACGGAGATAACATGTCGTAACAGTCGAAATGTCGCGTGACGTCACACCGTGCTACAGTTTATAGCACGTCATGACGTCAAGAGCCCCCTCCCCACTCCTAAACTTTAATGCGTTTTATCTCAGTATTTTTTCAATATTTTGAAAAAGCAAAAAATACATGTCTATTATTTTTTTTACTAACGGATTGAACAGAATTTTGATTTTTATACCTTGTCATTATGCCTATTGTAATGGCATCAAGAAATCGTTTAACTTTATATGTACTTTCACTATCTTTGCCTAACTCTTTGGTTTTGTCTTAATAATAGATGATAATAGTAATTTGTATAAAATTAGAAATTTTAGCAAAAAAAATTCTCTCTTTTTTCAGATTTGCCATACTCATTTAAGTTTGCAATATTTGCATCAGGATTTCGATCAGGCAGTTTGGTTCACAAAGGTTTTTATGATGAAGAAATTGTACTGCCATCGTTGCATGTATATGGAGAGAGTGATTCCATCATACCTAAAGGTATTTTTTTTGTTTATTTGTTCACCATGGCCATGCAGTATAAGTAGCGGCACGTAAGTTTAGCGCTGAGCGAATGTGGAAGCGATAGCTCCATCTCTAGCCTCCCTGTGATACCTTTTTGACTTCTGCGCAATAACGGTCAGCACTAGTTTCGTGCTGCTACTAATAAAAGCTTTAAAATAATAAAGTCTACATAATCAGTAGGTATATTTAAAAAAAACATGTGCTTTCAGAAATGAGTGAAGCATTAATCAGTTTGTATGTGAAGCCTGTGGTTGCTGAGCATTCAGGTGGACACTATGTTGCTTGCTCTGGCTTCATCAAGGATGCGTACTTAGACTTTCTTCATGACAGATATCAGGACCTAATAGATGGGGAGGAGAAAGAAAAAAAAGAGAGTTAATGCAATAATTTATACAGTAGTCAATGTAAAACTATGGAATTATGGTAATTTGTTTAAATAAAACTGATCAGTTTCCAAATTCTTTTATTTTGTGTACTTTCAAAAATTCACGTAATTGAAAATTAACCGATTCATTGCAGAACTCAGTTTCACAAACTTGTATTATTGACATTCTATGTATTAAAAGGAGATTAAAATATCATTGGTGGGCACAAACATTTCGTAACACGACTGTCGTGCCAAGCGCCATACGAACTAAGACACGCCTGGTGTGCCTTCAGCAATGAGTAAAAAAATTTTTTTGGTTAAGAAATTATGTGACATTTTTCCGCCTCCGATAGAAGTTTATGAAATTGGGTTCCGCAATGTATTAAAAAATAAAAGATCTGAAATTGATACTCAAAATTCGTTCGTAAAAAATCTTTGGTGTGGAAACTCCCTTACTCCACATACATCCAGACAATCACTGGGCACTGAGGACATAACATAAGCGCTGATTACACTCACGTAGTGATTACCTTCTCTCTGATTACACTTGGATGCTAAATTGTAAACTGTGACGATTTGCTGCCAAAAGTTCCGGTAAAGCATCGAAATAAATCTCACCAATGCATTTCAATGTAAACAACTTCAGAAGAAGAAATATACCACTGAATTGGCTATATGGACTATGTTTCCTTCTGCCTTACCCGAAAGGCGTAATCTTCACAAAAAAAATAGACGTCGACACTCGACGGAGAAAAAACAGAAGATAAACAAAAAAACACTGTGAAAGTAATTACCATTGTAACACAAAATACTTAGAGATAAGAAAACCCTTTGATATCAGCGTGAAATGTGAATAATGTCTATAGTTAAAAAATGTGGCCACGGTATTTGTTGTGGTTTGCTCATGAGCATGTAGACTTCCGCGACGCTGTAAGTTTTGTGTGTTTAATTCATACCAGGGGGGCAATTCTCGCACATTCGAAGTAGACTCGGACTCGAGATAAAGTTCGAATTCGAACATTAAATCGAGATGAAGTCAAGTTGAGCAATTCTCGACATGTCGACTTCGACATTTCTCGAATGAAAGTCGTTCGAACTGCTTCGACTGGTCGGAAGCGGTCGAGACGTAAATTTCGAATTCGAATCTTCATAAATGTCCAATACGTAGATAGAGAATGAATAGATGAGGCGATTTCCTTCTCTTTCGAATAGTAAGCGAGACAGTGTTATGGCTAAGTTCTTAAGAGTGAAAGAGTTTTCCAATTATCTTTTGTCCTTATCTAGCGTATAGGTTTTTTTTGTTGGGCAAAGTTATAGTTTGCCCAACAAAGCGAAGCGCTCTTTGTTTATTTTGATAAAAAACGTTGTTTTTTTCAATTATTGAAAGCTAAATAGACTTTCATATCGTGTTTAAAGTGTTTGTTTTTGTTGTGGACATAGTGATATGTTGTATTTTAGGCTGTAAGAGCCGTAATGAAAGGAAAACGGAGCATGTAACATTTCATCGGTATGTAATGATTTACTTTCATGTAAATGTGTTTTGTTTGTACAAAATAGCAAATATATTCATAATAACAGCTTTGTGGTATAAATCGTAGAAATATAACAAAAAAATCAACATTAATTTGCCTTCTTATTTTAATGTATAATCTTGCCAAATTACGTAGTCCTTATTCCATAATGGCGACTATGTCCTTACCACGTCGTTACTATGCCTTCCGTAATATGTCGGGTTATACTACGACAAAGGTTGCTAGCTTACCCAGATTAATTTCCCAATTTTTTATAATATTAGTAGGTACCTATGCGGTGTAACAAAATAGGGTACTTGCATGAAATTTATTATAAGAAATTGTGTCAATATGTCAAAAATAGAGCCTTAGAAAAGCGTAATCGTGAAAGATTTACTAAAAAAAATTTAAGTTTCTAAAATATTCAACTTTGTGAAACGTTGCAACGAAACACCAATCACAGCCACGCTTAACAGATTACGTCACTTTTATTTTTTTAGGAAACATTTACCTCTTTCAGAGAAGGCAAAAGAAACTAAGTGCATACAGTCAACGCATATTTTTATTTTTCTGAACTCGACACAGTTCAACCTTAATTTCGCTTTTGGATATTGAAGTTATCTATCTGTCAGTGTCACATGACCCGACAGTGACATTTCTATCACAGGTTAATAAGGCGTAATTTTGGACTAGTGACGTCATTCCGCGTTTCGGCGGTAAAGTCAAAAGTAGGAACTTTGAAACGCTCTATTTAATTAATTTATGTGTATATTTTTTCTTTTTTTTTGCTTTATTTAAGTAGGCCATACATATATCTTTAAAATAGACTGGATTTTTTTTTTATCTCTACCAAGTTTCATGCCAAGTGCCAATCGTTTCCATCATTTGTTTTTTTTTTCAACGTGGGATAAAATACTGAAAGATTCTAGTCAACTATGTCTCAGACACTGTATTTTAAAACTTCAGTATCGAATCGAATAAGTTCAATTTGACCGTCAACAGAATCACGTGTAACTGTACCCTTCGCGTGTAAGACTGGCTGAAAATCTTGCATGCTCTTGACTGTATGAGTAGTGTATGAAATAAACAATTTTAAATTCGATTTGGAAATTTTAGAATATTGGGCCTGATGACTACATTGTCCACGTCATATATTTTTTCATTTTTGTGTATTTTATACTTTTTTTTCTTTTTCAGATTTCCTTTTAAATTGGTTACTCTTATTAACTGGATAGCAAGCACTGGTCGTGTAAATTGGAAACCAAATAGCTATTCAAGGATTCGTTTCAAGCATTTTCAAGCAGTTTCTTTCGAAAAACTAAACTTACTGTCAATGAGAGCAGCTGGCGCGAACCAATAAGCAAGCAATAATAATAATCGTTTCAAAAACCATAAGCCAAGCGCGCAACTTTTATGATGCCCTGACGAGAAATAAGCTGGTTTGCCTCTTCCGTAGCGTGCGCCAAGGAAATTAAGTTCCAATAAAACGTTATTTGCACCTACATAGTTTTCATTTCACTTGCCCCGCTTCACTACATAGTATAAAATAAAGTCGCTTTCTCTGTCCCTATATATGCTCTGTCCCTATGTATGCTTAAATCTTTAAACTACCCAACGGTTTTCACCAATAGATAGAGTGATTCATGAGGAAGGTTTGTAACTATATTTTATCCTGCAATTCCCGCGGGAACTCCGAAATTACCACGGGTGACACCGCGCGGGTCAGCTAGTATATTATAAATCCCCTCGACACCATCAGGGATCGATGATTTATAGTTTATATACAAAACAACCTATCCTATAAAACTACATTTTACTTCCTATAGCTTTTTCATCACCAAACAAGCTAAAACTCCTTGGAAATTGGAAATAAGTTATTTAGTGGCAATACTGGTAGTTTACATGTGTGCATAGGAAGAATATCACTTTCTCTTACGCTATACGCGAATGCCTCGTCTAGTTCATTCTCCGTCTACGGTCCAATAGCGGTGTCGTGCGTGACAGTTTCAGAAGTTGTTGTTGTTTTTTATCTTCGCTCCATCTTGGAAAGGCAAGGGACGTTGAGCCATACAGCCAAGTCATATGTTACAGTTTTAGAAGTTTAATATGTATTAGTAAATATACTCTGTATTAAGTGCTATGGTGGTAATTAACTGCAACTTCATAGCTTAAAGTTCTGATTAAGCATTGAAATGCATCTCAGCAACGCAATTCGATGTAAATATAACTTCAGAAAAAAAAACAAGGGAATCGTAGTCTATACAGCCAATTCAGGCTGTATGAACTACGATTCCTTTGCCTTCCCCAAAAAAGGGTAAAAACAAAAACAAATATTATCCTTCACGATCCGTACTACGCAAACTAATTTAAACAAAATTAAAGTGATGATGTAAAAGTGATAAAAGTAAGAACTTTTCTTTTTTTTGGTACAATTATATTATAAAATATGTTAGTTCTTGATATAAAATGATGCACACTATTTAAAAACTATAAAAAGCTGCTGCCGTTTTCGCTCCGGATGAATCGTGTAGAATGGAATGGATACGGCTTTCGAATAAGCTTTTACTGGCAACATTTTACTCTATAAACTCGAAGTCTAGTTCGATTTGTATTGAGAATAGGAGATACGAAGATACAGGTTCGAGTATCGAGATTTTGTGGTCGACATAGGGATCGAACAGCAATCTCGAGTTCGAGATTTTTTCGAAGGAGGCGAGAATTGGGTCCCAGATCTCTACCAAAACGTTCCACGTGTTTCTATCTTTGACTACCCTCAGCTTTATGGTCAATATACTTTTCTGATGTTTTCTGACACTTTTTGAGTTCCAAAGTTGTTTTGTAATATGTAGGTAGGTATCTACTTACTTGATAATTTCCAATAAGCAGTGGAGATGCCTAGTTTGATAACATTTGATTTAACAATAATATGTATCGCGCGATCGAATTACTTCTACACCCTTCTTCACTCTTTAGACTTCAAAATTTATAAAATCCTAGTAGACTTTCTTACTTTTAACGACATTAAATTATGACTTATTATTCGTTCATATTCTCTTATTTATTTAAGTATAAGTATATAATTTCTGTCTTGTTGTATTGTACATAGCCCATCCCATTTCTCTATTCTTATTACAACGAACGCCCAAAATTTTCGCTCGTTCATTTTAAATCCTTTTTGCACATTAAATTAACGCGACACTGGCAACAATGTCATTAATGACAATTGCCATAAAAAAAAAAAAAAAAAAATATACGTCGACACTCGACGGAGAAAAAACAGAAGATAAACAAAAAAACACTGTGAAAGTAATTACCATTGTAACACAAAATACTTAGAGATAAGAAAACCCTTTGATATCAGCGTGAAATGTGAATAATGTCTATAGTTAAAATGTGGCCACGGTATTTGTTGTGGTTTGCTCATGAGCATGTAGACTTCCGCGACGCTGTAAGTTTTGTGTGTTTAATTCATACCAGATCTCTACCAAAACGTTCCACGTGTTTCTATCTTTTACTACCCTCAGCTTTATGGTCAATATACTTTTCTGATGTTTTCTGACACTTTTTGAGTTCCAAAGTTGTTTTGTAATATGTAGGTAGGTATCTACTTACTTGATAATTTCCAATAAGCAGTGGAGATGCCTAGTTTGATAACATTTGATTTAACAATAATATGTCTCGTGTAACTGATATGTACAATGCACATACCTTGATTCAAGATGCAAGCAGCTCAGACGAAGAGTTTTTATTTCATCTGAGGCAAGCAGTTAACAATTTTTTTTATTACTATATGTATACCTACTATATGTTAATTTTTTTTAGGAGATCCACAGTATCCTTAATCTCTTCAAAATACCAATAAAATTTGTTGAAAAACCAAACATTCATAAACCCTATTGGATTGTAGAAGTGCCGACTGAAGAGAGTATAAAAAAAATTGCATCTAGGTCTATTTTGTTAAAAAACTGCATTGAATTGTGGTCTAGAGCGAAAACAGTGGAAAAACTGCATGTCAATTTGAAACAATCTCTTCTTAACTCAAGTGGCAAGTGGTTGATAAATGACACAGAAGATGGTAATAGTGATAGCCATTTATGTCCCAGGTCGCTGATAGAGGCTTGTTGTTCAGCAGACATGTCATACAAGGTGGAAGTGGAGACTTTTTGTAAGCATTACTCTATGAAAGAAAAAGTAGAGAAAATTGAGGTAGGTTAAAAAAAGGGTTTGACAGGTAAATTATAACTAAGTGCCCATGAAAAAATTAAAATGTACAACAGGTAATAAAAAAATGGCACAGAAGGTGCTGTTTTGTTGCTTAACTTTATTTTTTATTTATTTATTAACTAACTTAACTGAATTGAATCTTTTATTCATATAGAATAAGTATTAGAAGAATTTTGTAGGCCCTATAAAATTAGACAATATTACGAGTATGTCTGGTGCAAAAGTCAACAAAAAAGCTGCAGGAAATTTTATAATAACACACAGTAAATGTTTGATGTTCATTAGGAAAATGTATGTTCTATAAACCGCAGGAAAAAACTATTTGTATAATAAAATTTATTATTTAGGAAAGCTAGGAGTTGGAAAAAACTCAAAATAATACTGAAACATTTATTTTGTTATAGAATTTCAGTTACTTGCCTCTGAAAGGTCCAGTGAAGTTAACAAATCCTGATATCAAACTTGCTTACTTGGAGTTTTATGGGACAGATTCAAATAATGTGCCTGAGGAACCACTTGATGTATTTTTCGGTAAATGGGTATGTCCTATAATAGCCTATTTGATTATTAAAATATTCAATTTCAAAATTCATATTCCAGAAATAATTGAAAATTTCTGCTCATGAAACCAGATTCAAATATTTAGTTCATATTTTGTGTATGACATAATTTATTTATTGTACAATAAACCAGCACAAATGAATCAATGCAATCTTGATTGGCATATTTCATATTAATGTGCATCTTTAAAATGTTGCAATAAAGTAATACATTGTGATTGCCAACTCTTAGGTGGCTGATGGTCAACGGGATCTCATCCAGTATCACACGTTGAAGAAACGCAGTTTCATTGGCAACACCAGCATGGACGCGCAGTTGGCATTGATCACAGCTAATCAGGCGCTAGTGAAGCCAGGGGACGTGGTACTGGACCCGTTTGTAGGCTCCGGGTCTTTGCTAGTAGCTGCTGCACATTTTGGAGGTAATAATATGATGTAGAGTGTAGAGTTGTAGACGAATGAACCTAATTAAAATCATTACTTTATACTACTACTAGCTCGCGGTAATTTGGAGTTCCCGCGGGAATTCTGGGACAAAAGTACCCTTTTTTTTTTCTCAATTGACCAATTGCAGTACAAAATGTGAGCTGCAATTTTAAATTACGTGAATCCCCCCAATGATTGATGGTGACTGAAATTATGTATTTCTAGATAAAAATCGTTATCTTATCTTTTGGCTGCAAATTATTGTATGATTTATCTGTTTATTGTTCCAGCCCACGTGTGGGGCTCCGATATCGACTTCATGATGCTCCACGGCAGGACGCGGCCGACGCGCGTCGGCCAAAAGGTACCATAACAATGTATGTATTGGGTGAATACAGGGCTTGCTATAGATAACAAATACTTAATCATAGAGTAGATAGAATTTATAGATACTAGTATATGTATATTATTATATATTATTTCATATACTAGTATATGATCGGTTGAATAGTTGGGGGATGAAAGCATAACAAACAAACAAACAAACTCCATATTCGCATTTACCATAATAATAGTAAATTGGAAATGGTGTAATAAACGCTATTTCCAATTTAGGGAATCTAAATCGGATACAATTTAGGATCAGTGAGTGGAAGAGAGAGAGAGAGCGAGTGATCACACTACATTAAAATATACTCTAGAGTAGTCAATTTGAGTACGTAGTGTGGTCACTCGCTCCCTTGCTCACTCACTGATCCTAAATCTGCACCAACCAACTTCTCCGATTACCTTAATTGGTGTCTGAAAAATTGTAAAGTGTAATAAGCGCTTATGGATTATTTTTGTGAGAGAAAAATTATAGAAGAATTATTATTGTGCTACTAGAGAGTTTGTTGCGCAGCTTCTTTTCAGCCATAGCACGAGGAAGCTGTGAAGGGCGGATATTTTATGGGTACTGTCATAACAATTGTAATTATTTTATTGACATCAAAAAGAGCCATATTATGGGACAACTTTGAATAAAAATTATTTGACTTTGGTTATTAGCAAACAATTAATTTGGATAGGATATTGGCATATAAATATATTTATATTTTACATCATTGCCCAGCGGTTTCACCCGCGGTAATTTCCGAGTTCCCGCGGGAATTCCGGGATAAAAAGTATCCTATGTCCTTCTCTATATCCCTGACAACGTGCATGCCAAATTTCATCCAAATCCGTTCAGTCGTGTTTGCGTGATTGAGTAACAAACATCGAAACATTCACACTTCCACATTTATAATACTAGTAGGATAACGAGTAGTGATTACACGAGCAGAGCCGCAGCAAAGGCGAGAGCATACGCGGCAACATGCGGCAGTACGGCACCGAGGGCCGGTACCTGGACGCGGTCGTGAGCGACTTCTCGTTGCCGCTGTGGCGGGCCGGCCTCAAGTTCGACGCCATCGTCACTGACCGTAAGCAAAAAAGCAAAGCTATGCCAAATAACACTTGCCACCACCAGCGCGGTGATACTCCACACAAATATACTGTACCCGGAGCACGAATTTTTTCGCTCTCGTCCTTTCGATGTCGAGCGTTTTTTTTTTTTATGGAAAATGAACAACGCCATCCATCCAGTGTCGTTCATCTTCCATACAAAAAAAAACGCTTTGACATTACGACGATATCGACAGACGAGAGCGAAAAAATTCGTGCTCGCCCTACACTACCCCTCCCCTACTGTAGAACATTTTTTTTCTATGGAGAATGAACAAGGCTGGATAGATGGCGTTGTTCTTTTTCCATACAAAAAAAAGCTTTGACATTACGACGATATCGAAAGGACGAGATCGAAAAAATTCGTGCTCCCTCCTACTGATTCATGTACTTTCCCACAAGTACCTACAGATGGCCGGCTTGTACAATCAGGTGTGGAAATATGTATACACTTTTGACAGTCATTGAATCTTATTGCAATAGTAATAGAGTTCAAATACTGATCAAAATGTATACATATTGGTGCTGGTGACTGTGAACACGTGTGCGTGTACACGTGTTGTGCGCGTATGCATATCGTAAGGTTGACAGCGTACTGACAGTAGCTGTCAGTGAATAATTGGCACATGTAGATGATGTAAGTGTCAAACTTTCCTCGGTCTTCACCAAGGTCATTTTCGCGAGATACAAGAAGGCATGACATTGGTGGCGGAGAGTGTAGCTTCTTTTTATAATCTCTATTCTTTTCTATGTAATGGAGCGACACGTTTTGCCCCCCGCTGACTCCGTAATGGCGTGCCTAGAGGTAATAGCAGTCGTTGCTGTGTGTGTGCGTATAAAAGTCTAGGAGCGGGGGCTGGTGACGTCACAACCACGTTTTAAATCTACCACGGCGTGACGTCACGCGGCATTTCGTGTCAATGTATATTTCACGCCGTTATTGCGGTGCAGGCTGTCGCTGCTGTGTGTGTGTGTGCGCGCGCGCATTAAAGTCTAAGAGCAGAGGCTGGTGACGTCATAAACACGTTCAAAATGTATCACGGCGTGACGTCACGCGACATTTCGTCTCAACGTATATTTCACGCTGTTATTGCGGTGCAGGCTGTCGCTGCTGTGTGTGTGTGCGCGCGCGCGCAATGATGTCTAAGAGTTTAGGGGCTGGTGACGTCAAAACCACGTTCAAAATGTACCACGGTGTGACGTCACGCGACATGTCGTCTCAACGTGTATTTCACGGCGCTATTGCTCGTTTGTGCTGGTCGCAGCGCCGTACGGCGTCCGCGAGCCGACGGAGAGGATCGGCATCGAGCGGGACAACTACACGCTCTCCGAGCAGCACCTGGCGGGCCACGTGCCGGCCAAGGTGGAGTACGGGCTGCCGGAGCTGTACCGCGACCTGATGAGCTTCGCCGCCGCGCACCTCGCGCCCGGCGGCCGGCTCGTCTGCTGGTACCCCGTAGTCAGGTGACTATACATCCATAGATACATCTATTAGCTGTCGCCCGCGGTTTAACCCGCGGTAAATTCGGAGTTCCCGCGGGAATTCCAGGATGAACTATACGTGTAAATCTTCTTCTTGAATCACTCAATCTACTGGTGGAAACCGCATGAAAATCCGTTCAGTAATTTATGATTTTATCGCGATCAGACAGACAGATAGACAGACGCGACGGAGATCTTTGTTTTTATAATACGTAGTGAATAGTGATACTATGTAGTCAAGTTTTTGGGCGCTCGAGAGGGCTTTTTAAAAAGACAATTTAATTATTAAAAAGCTTTAATAGTGTTAGCCCTTAGGTGTTTTAGTACAGACTGAATACAAAAAGGAGCTTCTTAATTCTAATGCTTACAAACTACTGGGTGGCCGTCTGGCCGACAATGCTTCATCATCAAATCGTCAGGTGCGCAAAGCGTGGGCGCGAGACTAGCGTCCAGCGAGTGTTTATCATATAAAGCTTAGGCTGCAAGAAACGCATGACGACTAGATGGTGCTGGCGACATAACTCCTCCCTCCGTAAGTTCGAGATTATCCAACAGAGGAGGATTATCTCGAGGTTTTTCACAAAATTTCTTAATGTTTATAGGCAAAAAGTAGCAAAAGTAATAAAATAATTATAATAATTACGCAAAACACAAAATTTCCTACGCTAAGGTACTTATGATCTAAGGCACTTTCACTTTTTTCACTATTGTTTATTTCACTTTCACTTTCAGATAATTCGGGAACTGGATGTCCATGAGATCTATTCCGTTTACGTTGAAGGGTTTCGTCTGGAAATCTGATGGTTTGGCTATTATCTTAGTTAGATTAATCAAGGGGAAGTCTGGGTAAATTATGTCTCTCCCCTGATGCTGGAGTCTTTCTATCTTAAGTTCTTTTATTTGAATTTGAATTTGAATTTAATTTGTCATCCATGGATAAAAGATGGGTTCCACAGATGCTTTCTTGAGTTATTTCGTTTTCACAGTATTTTGTGAGTAGGGTTTCGGTTTTTGCGTAAATTATCCAGCGATTGGGCTGAATAAGGGCAGCTCTTACGTCATCAATAGCCACCGGAACAGGGTGACAACTTGAAATGTTAGTGGAAAACCTCAAAAGTGTGAAACGCAATCATCTTCAATCAGCGGCGAAACATTATTTTCAAAACACAGGAAACGGGCCTCGTCGATCTCACTGCATGACTGGGAGAGCGGCTTAGTGTTCAACCCTTTCACAAGAAGGTAGGGGTATTTAGGAAGGATAAGGGTTGTAATGCCACTGCTGATATTATGCACAGGTAAAGGAATCAATTTAAAATAATTAAAAACTTCGTATCTAATTAATGGAATGTGCATAATAAACTTTATCTGATTTTGTTTCACGTATGCCTTAATCTCTATTAATTGCTCTATTTTAAAAACATTTTCAATGATTGCTGGAAAAACTATTTTTTCAGTTTTTTAAATTTATTTTAACAGTAATAATAATTCATCGGTATCTACGATTGATTGATGTAAAAACATAATTTTAGCAAAAGCAACAGTTGTTTCAATTTCGTTCAGCCGGATGTAGAGCGTTTGAAAATTATTTGTAATAATATTATCAAATATGTGAATTATTTTATTGCCTGTTTGAAGCAACTTTGATTCGGTTATAAACGGTTAATATCTTGTAAGCTTTCCTCCAACTGAATGAAATTGTTCATGGTAGAGTCGGCTATTCTAGTAATAGTAGGTCCCACCATTTCAGCGATAATTGTCATTTTCTTATCGGTTCGGACTTGTCTAGTTTCTATTTCATGAATTGATCTTTCCTACATTATTGCGTCATCATTATCCAAATTACCAGTAAATTATTTTATTAATGAACCAAGAGGTATAAGAGAAACCGCGTTTAGGTCTTACTAATGAGAGAACCAATTGTTTATACTTTTCGATAATATTACTCGTAACATGTTCTATTTGTGTTTCAACTTCTATAAAATCGTAAGGAAAACTTTCATTTGAAAACAGCTACCAAATTGTTGTTTAAGAGTAAGAAGACCATTAATATTTAATTCTAACTGATCATAAACTAACCAATTAAGATCCAAGATTTTTGTTATGAGTGCGTCACTATTATGATAGGACATCACTTACTAGTCTATGCTATATAGAGATACACGTCTTGCGTCTTGTACACGGCCAACTCCACGATACGTATTAATGTAAAACATATAAACATAATATAGTAAGACCAAGTTTAATTGAAGGCCAGTATTAAAATTTATTTAATTCACCGTCCCAAACAATTTTGATGACAATGCATTTATCATGGGTGATAATGGCTTGAACCGTAGTTGAATATATAGAATGCTTATACAACAGGATTGCATAAGACATAACATAATATGGAGTATCAGTAATTTTAAGTAGGTATTTTGCTATACGATAAATTATATAACAGTAAATAATGCAATACCCATAGATTGCAGCTAGAGCGGACTGTCCAATTCAGAGACATTGGATTTGCCTCTTAGTCTTCGATAAAAATTCAAAAACTTAAATAATTAGTAAATAAATAAAGGTAATATAAAATTAATTGATTAAATTGTTAAATGTAATCTATGGAACTATGGACTTCTGAAATAAAGATTATTATTATTACCTATTTGCGAAGTACCAATGTGAAAAATCAATTTTATAAAATAATATTTCTTCATTAATGTGTAATTAGATTCAGTACCGGGGTTTGAGCTAATTCTGCTAGGGACACCGTATATTGAAAAATATTTGATAAGTGCTCTAACTGCTTCTGGAGTCGATTTACTTAAGAAACATGAATAAGCTAAAACTTTTTAAACATAGAACTGGATATGGACAGAAAAATATTATGTCTGAAGGAGCACGGTTATATAAAGGCCTAACAACTGAATTAAGAGAATGCAACTCTTTAAATATATTTAAAAACAAACTCAAAATGTATATTAGTGATAAGATAATTTAAATGTTTTGATTAGCTGGAACTTATGGAAATAGGTATTCAAATACACCTTAAACTCATCGTAAGTGAACTACATTGTTTTTAATGATTAAAAAAAGTTCTTTAAAGCATCGATTATCGTTAAATAATTTCTTCCTTCTATAGAAAAAGTATGTATGAATAATTCCTGAAACAGCTTAGTTTGAGTTTGAGATAACTGCAGTTCAGGTTTAAATGGTTTACGATCGTAGCTGTACTTAAATTTTTTACAAATATCGCATGCATTTATATTTATATTTACAGTAAATTCGTCTAAGATGCACCAGTGTTTCCTTAATTCCTCTATGAATTATAAATTGTTTATGATGTATTTCAGCTTCGAAATAGGAGAAATATTAGGTATTTTAGGTCGTATGTATTCTTTTAAAAAGGTAATTAGTTGTTTATTTATCTTGTTTAAGTAAAATTGAAGTTTTTGGCTCCTTTTTATCTAAGTTCACCTTCATGGAATTATCAAATTTTTCATCTAATAAATTAATTTTCATCCGTGACAAAGCGTCGGCATTGGAATTTTGCTTTCCGCTTTTATAAATAGTTTGATAATCGAATCCTGCAAGACGTAGTTTCCATCTCGCTAGTTTACTGTTCGGCTCTTTTATAAAGTTCAACCGAGCTAACGGTCTATGATCAGTATATGTGGTAAATTTCTTTCCATACAAATTCGAAACAAAATTTTGTTTATCTGTGTCAACAAAGAAGTTATTGCACTGAGCTAAAGGCATGTGCACACTATCTTTTTGAACAAAATTAACAATATCTTTTGCGTTTTGTAAGTTACTTGGTATCTTTGCGTGTACTTCGGATGTAGGTGGTACATTTATTTCGTACGCTGGGTTATAAATTATAGGTATCGTTGCATTTTGTGTCCGTAGAGTCTGATTTTTCATGTCAATAGTCGCTGACAATTTTTTTAAAAGGTCGGAGCCTATTAGTCCATCATATCGTCCATCAATGTCGTAAATATAAAATGTATGAGGCAGAGTACTTTTAAATGTTTTTAATAATGGGATATTAATAACTTCGTTATGCGAGCTTTTAGCATGCGTACTCATTACTGTAAAGGGTTTATAATATTTAGACTCTTTAAAGAATTCATTAGCTTTGGCAGGACTGATAAAAGAACGAGTACTTCCGGTATCAATGAGAAATTTAGAATTGATTTCCGGGATTTCGATATGGGGTAATTTTAGAATACTATCGCAAGAATTAAAATTTATCACAACACCATGTCCTTCGGAGTTGTTTCCAGAAAAATCATGAGTGGGTTCAGTCTCTACATTATTCTCTACATTATTCTCTACATTATTCTCTACATTATTCTCTACATTGTTCTCTACAACTATACAATTAGGAGGTTTCTCTACTCTAGTTGTAAAGTTACAGTTTTCAACAATGTTACAATCTTTAGGGGGTTGGTCGTTAGGTTGATCTTCTTCGTTTGTATAGTAGTAGTTATCGTTTTCTTGAATTAGGGGTGGTTCTTCAGTATAAAATAAGTCATGTATCATATTTTGTCTAATAGGTGCTGTGCGCATCGACACGTCTGTCTGTTCAAGCTTAGGTGCTTGTTGGTTTGGAATACCGTATTTAAAACCTTGTTGCTGAGGGATTCCAAATTTGTATCCATCGTATTGGAAAGGCGGGCGCGCCTGTTGAAAAGGTGCCTGATAAAAAGGTGAAGGTCTAGATTGGTGACCTTGGGATGCAAAATTTGGCTGATAAAAGTTAGGTCTAATGGCATGCCCTTGTGGAATGCCAAACTTAAAATTGTTGTGAGGAATGCCATACTTAAAGTTGTTTTGAGGAATGCCATATTTAACCGGCGATGTTAAGTTAAATGTAGGCCTGTTATTAGGAATATTGTATCTGAAATTACTATTCGGTGATAAATTAATTGTGGACTTATTAAATCCTTGAGCCATATTATTATTAGGAATACCGTATCTGAAATTACTATTCGATGATAAATTAAATGTGGGTTTGTAGAAACCTTGAGCCATAGGCACTGGCATCAACGGATTATGTTGCTTACCTAATTTATTTCGTGCGTTATACTGGAATTTGAAATTTACTTCTTCTGTCACAATACTTAAAGCATTTTCGAGAGTATCACCACCCTTTAAACGTACAATATGAATTAAATCCTCAGGTAGACTATATAAAAATACATTCAAAGCCGTATTATTAAAAATTATCATTTTTGCTGCTTTGGTTCCTTCATCTGTAAGTCTAACTACTTTTGCTATCAAAGAACTACGCACGTTTTGGATTCTATGACAAAACTCTATGTACGACTCTCCATGTTTTATTTTCATAGTTTCTAATTCGATCAATATGCATGCTTCCGATCGCGGATCGCCGAAATGTTGTGTGAGAATTTCTTTCAATCTATCCCATGATTTTATATTGGGATTATCGCTAAGTAGAGACGCAGCTCTACCAGTAAGTTTACCGCTTATGGCGTGAAAAAGATATAACTCTTGTGCTAAATTTCCTGGTATTCTAGTACCGCTAAGTACATATTCACACTTTGAAATAAAAAGATTTAATAATTTTTCATCACCATCGTATTTAGGAATAATACACAAAATTTCTTTTTGAACTAATTGAATTCCTTCCATTTTTGACTTAAATTGAATCACCAAATTATGAATATTAATTTTAATCAACAAGTATACGTAATTATAAAAAAAACTTCTTTCCAAAATGTAAAAAGAAAGTTGATTATAATATGAAATTAAAAATAAGAAACTTCGTTCCAAAGTATAAAAAGAAAATTAATTATAACATGTATGAAAAATAAGGAACTTCGTTCCAAAATGTAGAAAGAAAATTAATTATAATATGCAATTAAAATAAAGCACTTCGTTCAAAAATGTAAAAAGAAAAAGAATTATAATAATATGTAATTACGAATAAAAAACTTCGTTCTAAAATATTAAAGAAATTAATTATAAAAATGTAAGAAAAGCAACAATAATTATAATATGATACGTAAGGAAATTCACTTCAAAATTTTAAAGAAATTATTTTAAAAAAATCAAAAGAAAATTAATTATATTATGTAATTATAAAAATGCAAAAGAAATTACTTAATTATAATTTTACTTATTTTAGTATATTAATCATTTATCATTTTCATTTAATATTTATTTTAATGTATTTCATTTATCATTTAAATATTTTATTCATTTATCATTTTAATATATTATTCAATTATAACTTTCATTATTCTTTTTAACATCAGATATTTCAATTTATTCAATTATTATTTTGCCTATTTTTGTGCAAAAATAACAAATACTTAATTTATAAAATATAATCACTTAATACTAACACAAATTAATCACGAGAATCATAAGTTGCCAATTTTAGTGCAAACAAAATCAGATAAACGCAATTAATAAGTCCGACGATTTTAGTTCGGATATTTTTTAACGAAGAAAATTGGGAATATGATAGAGACAGGATGTGAAAAGGTTTACTCACCAGCTGCTCAATCCCATGTCCTCCGGAGTCAGTCAACACCTTTACACGAGCTTCCAACAGGAGACGTATTTATTTGTTCGTAGAGATATCTGCTTGAAAAACCACACGCGAAACCGATTTTTGTGCTTGCGATCGATGGTATTCAATTTTCGCGAGATATCCTACCGGCTGCGCCAGTCAAGTTTTTGGGCGCTCGAGAGGGCTTTTTAAAAAGACAATTTAATTATTAAAAAGCTTTAATAGTGTTAGCCCTTAGGTGTTTTAGTACAGACTGAATACAAAAAGGAGCTTCTTAATTCTAATGCTTACAAACTACTGGGTGGCCGTCTGGCCGACAATGCTTCATCATCAAATCGTCAGGTGCGCAAAGCGTGGGCGCGAGACTAGCGTCCAGCGAGTGTTTATCATATAAAGCTTAGGCTGCAAGAAACGCATGACGACTAGATGGTGCTGGCGACATAACTATGTACATTCCTTTAAATGCGAGAGTGTGTTTCTTTGTTAGCAAATATTAAGGCTTAAGCCTTGCCTGAAAATGCCTTAACTATTTATGAAATTTGGTATACACGTTATTCAAGTTGACAATCTATAATCATTATCGCTATAGAAAACTAAGGAACGTATCGTCATGTCATCAATTTTTCATGACCACGTATAACGTTGATAAATAGATATAATCTTTATTTGGCATCACAATAACTTAGCTAAGGGGGCAGGAAACAGCTGGACCAACTTTGACAGGACATTCACTGGCATATAGCTGATGTTATATCAATCAGTCAATCAATCAAAAACATCAAACTTTTAACTAACGCGGGTAAAATCTTATGAATTTTTTTGATAACAAGATTTCTATGAATGAAATGAAACTTTTCGTTACGGCAACGATAAAACCCGAGACAAGTATATTTACTTATATGCAAAAATAAAAGTAGCAAAAACCGCGAGTTGCAACAACATGGCAACCGGCTCAGCATAAGTCGGGGACCGCTAGGGACCCGACGCTGGTCTTCCGCTGGTGCCGCAAATTAATTACTCTGAAGAGATGAACAAAAAAAAAAGAAAAACTTTGCCACGACGTTGGTTCCCAGAGAGGAGTACAATGTAGAGGCGCTGCCGTCGCACCCGTGTCTGCGTCTCGTCGCCAACTCCGAGCAGCTGCTGTCGCGGCTGGCGGCGCGGCGGCTGCTCACGTACGAGCGGGCGCCCGGGGACGGGGCGAGCGCGCCACCCGACACCGGCACCAATGGCCTGCACAACTTCCGGTGAATATGCGCTCTATGTACACGAGCGTAAGGTTCAATTTACACTGTGTTCTCATAGAAACTAAAGGCAACAGCTTGCATACTTTCATGACTGGTGATTTGTTCTATTTGCAAAATCATAATTAAGTTTTAATTTTCTTCAGATGGTGAATGGATGGAACAATCCATTTGCAATGTGATTTAAGATTTAATTTAAATTGTGTTCTCATACCAATGGTTGGCAAGGGCTATTTTGTTCTATTGGCAAAGTCAAAGACATTATAAGAGAATAGTGATATTTTTAATTTCCTCATGTAAACTATTAACAAGGGCTTGCATGCATACCTTCAAGGTTGTCATAAGGTTTAATTTCCATTGTGTGCTTATAGCGACGACCTGCGTAACAAACATTATCTATTTGTTTACACGGTCATAAGGTTTAATGTGTGTGTGTGTAATTGTGTAGTAAGTGTGCACTTCGTCCCGTCCACGATATCGGTGTGCAAATTAATTATTGTTAAAACTCTTGGGACTAAATATATACTTAATAATAACTCGTATTTTCGAATGATATGTGGACTGTTCTAAGTACATCTTATCTTAATATATATAAATCACGTATCACGTTGTTTGTCCGCGATGGACTCCGAAACTACTGAACGGAACTCCGAAATTACCGCGGATGAAATCGCGGGGGACAGCTAGTAATATTATAAAGACAAAATTACCCAAACGTGCAACGTTAGCTGTTGAATGTCAATATTGTTAAATGTTAATTCCAGGGAGAAATATTTCTCGATCGGCGACGCGAGCAGACGGGAGCGGAAGGAGAAGCGAGCCATGGAGATAGCCGCCAACCCCTTCTGGGCGGCGGCTCACGGGGACCGCGTCCAATCATAGTGTATACTCTGTTGTTTGTTACATGAAGATCGTAGTTATTGCTGACAAATCATTGGTATATTGTAGAAAAAAAAAAACTCTTAAATTGTTGCTCTTCATAATTTCTATTCTTAAAATCCTTAGTAATATTATAAACTTGCTGTGCCCCGCAGTTTCAACCGAGTAAATTTTAGACATCCCGTGGGAATTCCGGGATATAAAGTAGCCTAATTTACTCCTTATAACATCAGCTATCTGCCAGTGGAAGTCCCGTTAAAAACGGTCCAGCCGTTTCAGAGATTACCCGGAACAGTATTATATTATCTGTGCCCGGAACAAACAGACAGAAAGAGAAAAAATTTAAAATTATATTTTTTGATGTTAGTACCGTGTATACTGTATACTTTCGTATGCATTTAGTGAATAGAGCTGTTAATTTGAAATTACAGACACTTCAATTTTATCTAGATGCGAAAGTGAATTTGTTTGTTTGTTACGCTTTCACGCCTCAACGGATCATCATGAAATTTTGCATACACGTTGTCAGTGATACAGAGAAGGACATAGGTTACTTTTTATCCCGGAATTCCCACGGGAACTTCGAAATTATCGCGAGTGAAACTGTATTAAATTTTGCATACTACACGTTGTGAAGGGTAGGTAAAAAAAAATTGTAGGGTAGTAGGTATTTTTATCTCGGAATACCCGCGGGATCTCCGAAATTACCGCGGGTGAAACCGGGAACTCCCCGCGGAATTGTTCCAAACAAACATTGCCCCCCTTTATCACCCCTTTAGGGGTAGAGTTTAGGAAAATCCTTTCTTATCGGATGCCTACGTCGTACAAAGAACACACCCTCCTAGTTTCAGGTCTCTATGGTCAGCGGTTTAGGCTGTGCGTCGATCCATCAGTCATTCAGGACAAAGCATTTTATATGTATAAAATGTCACCGTAAAATTGTAAAAACCGTTAGTTTGTAAAATAACGGTAAAATTGTGAAATTCTGAGGGTAGAAAATGCGTGGTGGTGGGTGCTCGCACATAATAAATCGGTACCATTTCGACTCTGTTGGGGTTCAAACCTAACCTAGTATGTCGGGGTGCACATAAATACCTCTTCAATGCCAATCGTTTACAATCTAACGGTTTTTTCAATTTTACGGTGACATTCATTATAGATAACGCAGGTGAAAGTATAAAATGACATCGAAGGCTAGGTTTTATATTTATAGATAACGCCACGTAGTGATTACCTTCTCTCTGAATAACGCATTAGATCATCTTTGGGCAAGGCCAGAGAGAAGGTAATCACTACGTGGGCAAGGCTTGCTTCTTGAAGTATTAAAGGAGGTAGACATCGCACTAGCGTGCGGAAGTTGAGGCGTTCAAATGTGCGTAAATTAGAACCATTACCTTCTCTCTGTTAAAACGTAGTGATTACCTCTCTGGCTTTAGTCGTCTATTAGCAGCCAGAGAAGAAGCGCGTCTGTCAGATATTGACATATGATTCGAAGATACGAAAAAATGAAAAAGGGCTAACCTGTAAAATCTATATAATCGTTTTGAGAGTTGAAAATTTTATGATGTTTCATTGATACACAGTATGAAATATGATATAAAATTAACAACAAGATTGATTCAATATCTTTTCTATATTCTTCCACTATATTTTTATACATATATTATAATATAGATATCATTGTAGTTAATGCCAAATTATTTTTAAAACAAAATCCCTTTAAGCGATCATAGATATTTGCACAGGCTGTCAAAGAAAGGTGGAATTATATCTGAAGATCGTGTTCGTAATCTTTTGATATTATTATTATAACACACAATTATTCAGTGTCATGTTATTCTATACGATTACCAAAATACGATCTTGAATTACGACAACCTACACTTTCCTGTAACATCCTATATAACAGTAGGTATATTTTATAAAATATTGAAAAAAAAAATTGTTTGTTACAATCATAAAATAGTGTATTTCAATCTATCCCATTTTACATTATCAATAACTATCTTCGAAAATTATAGTATCACTACGCAACTATGAGCGCCTTCACACGTGAGCCCCCATAGCCAAAGTTGACAATCTATAGTAAATAATAAATTACGATGCAATTGATAAGGCCAAGGCCACACTACGAATAGTTTCGCCTAATGCTAAGAGCCACAAACTCACAGGGGGGACATAGGGTACTTTTGGGATCTCCGCAATTAACGCAGGGGGAACAGCTAGTATGCATTAAGTCTGTTCACTAGGATCAGTCACTCAGCGAGTTTCTTGGCTCTTAGCAATAAGCTCTCTGTAGCGTGGCCTTAGCCCAAGTGTCTCGCGGCTACTCGGCGATGGCCAGGGCCAGCAGCGCGTCGTCGAGCTGCGCGGGCGCGGCGGCGGGCGCGGCGGCCCGCTGGCGGCGCGCGGCCTGCGCCTGCGCCCACTGGCACAGCCGCCACACCTCCCGCCGCTTGGCGCTCGCGCCGCCGCCCGACGACTTGTACTGGTTCAACAAGTTGGTCGTCGCCTGCCGATCGGATATTACATATTTTTTTTTTATGTATACGAATTACAAACGTTCGCCGCACACAGTGCATTCAGTCAGTGTCAAAATTACAAATTGTTCACTTTTACAGATTTCACTTCATAATAATCCGCGCATTTATCATCCTATTAACCGTAGCATAGAAATGGATAACTCACCAGAAACAGACCGAGAAGTGCCCTCATGTTGTCAGGGTTCAATTTTAAAGCCTGACAGTAGTATGACTTGGCTAACTCCATATTCTCCACACCTCCCTGCACATTCAAACGTTGTTAGTTAACCACACAAACGAAACTGGAAATTGCTTCAATATAAACTACAATGATATGTATTGATTGAATTGAATATATTTTGCATGTCACTCAACGACTAAATATTAGAACTTAAATCAATATTAACAATGTACCCATCTTTTAGAACAATGTCTTATATGCAAATAAATGATTATTATTATTATTACACAATACATCATAATACACATAGTATAGGCTACATTGTAATAAAGAATTCCCCAAGAGCAACTATATTCTCGCGAGAAACAAGCTACTAGTACGTAGTATACTTATTACTCTGAGAAGCTACGTAAGCACTGGTATTATACCATACAAGTAAGTTTAAACTCAGGTTAAAAAAACCCGTAAATAGCATTCTTTTATCGGGCTAAATCCCAATAACCGGGTTGATCGGCCATCTATACTGGTCACTCTTTGTACAATTTTTCATGTACTAATTTTTTAAGAGTTGCTTTTAATTTTGTTTTGTGAGATACCGTGAGTGAAGTCGACAATGTGCAACTTACCATAGTGTACCGTATGTCGGCGAGCCGTTGGTGCATCAGGTGGTTGTGGGGTTGGTGCAGGATTAGCTCTTCGGCGCAGAAGGCCGCCTTCGAGTACTCCTGCGCTTGCAGGTACAGCTCGCTGAGTTCCTGCCACGCCTCCACGTCCGACATGAACCTGGAGACCGATTTTTGAACCGCTCGAATTACTATTCGCACACGGAATTGCAAGATTCACGCGTGAATGCTTAAAAAATGTATGAGGATTCGCACGTGAATTCGCGATTCCGTGTGTGAAAGTAATACGAGCGATTCAAAAATCGACCCCCTGCACGGTTGCAAAACAGCACATGAACTTCGATCAAGCAGCTGACGCGCAACTACTACATAATAATAATAATAATAATAATAATAATCCACTTCATAACACACACAAGTATTTGATCCTACACTAAGCTATAAACTTGTGTCGTAGAAAACAAGCAACACGTGGCATAATACTATTTAAATAATATACTATGATTAGTATTGCGGGTGTTTACATAATTATATTACCAACCCCACTCTGTATACTATTACATATAATAATCGATTTTTGTATATATTATATCCTTATATATTAGATGAAACAAAGACCACCGCGTCTGTCTGTTTGTTCGCGATCAACTCTGAAACTACTGATTTTCGGACGGATTTTCATGCGATTTTCACAAACAGATAGAGGAAGGTTTAGGTATATAATTTGCTCAAAATGCGATTTGTTACGTAGGTAGCTGTTTAGCATGCGGAAAGTTAAAGATTACGCACCTAGTGCTTTTTACTTTACAAATTAGAAGAGAAAAAAACTGGCAAAGAACTTTTACTCTTTCTACGTATACGTAAATTTTATGATAATTATGCAAATTTCCAAGAAAAAAAGAATCACCTGTGTTAAGACAAAAAGTGATATTTATTTAAATACTTACAGCATTATTATTATAATCCAAAAATAATTTTAATAAAAGCCCTAGCCGGCTGTATGACACGCACGACCTTTGCCTAGCCTCTCGGTACGCAGACGAAAGACAAACTCGCGCCAAACCTCAGAACAATAACAGCGCCAAACAGTACCGTATTTCACAAATTAACTAGACCCGTATTTGGCGCCATTTTCATAAATCTTTCACTCGGTCTACTTTAATTATTTGTATCGACATTAATATCGATATAACACCCTATTAAAATGTTAATTGTTAATAAAATAGAAATACTATACGATATAAATATTTACAATATTAGGTAGGTATCTACAAGATTAATGAAACTAATTTTCATGTAAGTCAGAATTCTTATTGTTTTATATAAATTTTTTTGCAACTGTAGATATTATAAACAGTCGTTGCTCGTTCATTATGTTGGCCGGAAGCGAAGGCTTGTAATAAAATGTACCTACTACTATTCATGCTTCACGCGGTCTCAACCGATCACATTGCCGCCGACCGCGGGTGAAACCGCGGGGAACAGCTAGTGGTGTATTTTTATTATAGTAGTTTTATGGCACAAATAAAATAAGGATCAAATTTCTCTAATAAACATCCGTGAAATCTAACTAGGATATAGGGTAGGGCACACTTTGAATCGAAGTGCTCGCAAATACAAAATAGCGTTACCTTCTGCTTTCGGAATGAATTTTTGTGGAACCTAGATCTTTCTTAGTTTTTTTTTTGCATTCGCCGTATAGCTTGGTTCAAACCATGTTCAAACCTTTCACGTACTAATTACCAGCCAACAGGCAGGTCATTCATTGTTCACTTGTTTTTTTATGGATAGTCAAAAATGAATGCTACGTTTTTATATTTAAGTCGGGAATCAGCTGACTGGGTAACCCTACTAGGATACGCCTTTCGTTTAACTATACACTCAGTATATTCTATTCATCCGATTATGATAAAACTCTAATGATTCATAATGATTCATCGTTGTGTGTGCATCTGTTTCCTGAACAAAATGAGTCCTACACAAAAAGTCATGGTAAAAATTAAAAACAAATGGCATTGTGGGTTGCAGTAAGTACTTCTTGAGATAATCCACCAGCTCTTTGATGGCTTCGCTGTTCATGCCCATGGCTTTCAGCACGGCGACGCGACGCTTGCGGGCCGCGGCGTTCGTCTCGTCAGCTTTGATGATGTCATCCAGAATCAACATCGCCTCCTCATATCTGAAAGGGAAGTTCACACCTTGGTAACTAAGCTTTGTGCTCATGAGTCGTGACTGTTTTCCCTTGGAAAGTGGATAATTTTTCATGTTGTATAATATGTAAGGATACTATCATACTAGAAATGAGTCTATATTTTTTGTGACTTGTAATACTGTTGTCCAAACATGTGAACTTTGGAACTCCCTTGGGCATGGACCAATAAAACTGGTCTTGGGTAATTTTATGATGTAAGATTTAAAAGTATCCTTTTGTATTTATAGACAGACAAATGAGCACTTATTTCCTATATGCAGTGGGAGTTATATTATTCATGCCGTCCTAGCTACTCCAGCACTCAGCAACAACACTAAGGACTTCCTAGAGCGACCTCACATTTTATGCAGGACACTGCTACTCTATCACATTTTATAGCAAATGACCAGCTGATATATCAGTCCTTATATGCATAAGCATCAGCAGAGTGGACTGTGTTTATTCTAATAGTGCATAAATATTAGTTTTTTTTTTTTCCACATCACAACACACAGATCTACTTGATCCCACAGTAAGCTATTATTAGCTTGTGTCGTGGAAACCAAGCAAACGTGGTGTATACTATGTACATAAAATTACTTATATATTATACTATAGATATATATAAACACACCCAGACTGGAAAATGGAACCCTGTGCTCATCAGACAAAGTCCACCCCCACCGGGAATCGAACCAGGAACCCCTTGATTAGCGGGTAGGCATGGTGACCTCTGCGCCAAACGGGTCTTCAAAAGGTTGTACAGGTTCTGAGTCAAGTACAACCACTTTTGTGTTGGGTTCTAAGTAAAAATGTATAACATCCATTTTTGAGTTGTGTGTGTTTTGTTTGTCAGTCCAATAGAATACTTTTCTATGAGTAGAGATAGTGCTTCAAGCAGAACATACTTTCCCTGTGCCTCAAGCATGGCTGCCTCGTATCGCATCACACGTAAACTGCCAGGGAATTCCTTGGAGAGCAAATATAAGCACATGTTGGCCACTTTATATGAATGACAGTCCAAAGCTGCATATATGATTTGTTCCAGTAACACATGTTCTGAAATTGCAGAGATTTTAGCTTGATTCCTGTTTAGTTTATACTACAATTAAGTTTTAATCTCATGTTTTTGCTCAATTTATTCATGAAACCACAATTGACGTATAGATAAACTAACTTTCATTGCCAAGCTTCTTGAGATCAAATTCTATTGCTGCATTCCATATTTCCATGATATCCTCGCTTCGTCTTTCGTTGCTTTCTCGCCATTTTCGCAATAAATCTAGTGCGTCTAGAAGACAAATTTATTTTACAGGTAAATTACGCTTTTCCCCAGGAATGAAAAATCATAACTCTTTGGCCGAGCTTAATGTGCTTTACTGACCACCAAACTTACCACTAATGTTGAGTTCTTCGTAATTATTGTAAGACATTCTATTTTATCCAATTTTAAGATATAAGTGTACGTGTACCTAGTGTGCCAAGCCAAAGAATAAATTGGATTATTTGGATTGGATAGGTAAGTAGTATTAAAAACCGTATAATATAACCACTGAAAAAAAGAGTACCTATTTAACCACTGCCAGTAAATTGAACTGAATAGCGATTTGTTTAGAAAAAAAAATTGTATAGTTTAGCATTGACGTAAATACTTTCTTACGTTTTTAGAATATCAACGTTATTGTCTTTGTAGTCAATAAATAATTAAATAAAGAGAATTTATCCACTTTAAATTCGATTAAATTGATAAGAAGGTAAACGTAGTGATTTTTTTTTTATGGCAATTGTCAATTGTCATTAATGACTGTTTTCTCTTCTTTTTGGACTCAACGCTGATGACTGAGTGTTATTTGCCACTTTCATTATAGATGGGTAGGATATTTTTTTTGGCAAATGGCAATAGGGTACTTGCATGATTTTTTTTTTCAGTCTATTTTAAAGATATATGGCCTACTTAAACAAAGCAAGAAAAAGAAAAAAATATATGCATAAATTAATTAAATAGAGCGTTTCAAAGTTCCTACTTTAGACCTTACCGCCGAAACGCGGAATGACGTCAATAATTCAAAATTACGCCTTATTAATCTGTGATAGAAATGACACTGTCGTATTGACAGGGTCATGTGACACTGACAGACAGATAACTTCAATATCCAAAAGCGAAATTAAGGTTGAACCTCAGAAGAATAACTAAAGTATAATAATAATAATAATAAAATAAATAAATAATATAATAAAGTATAATAATAATAATAACTAAAGTATTCTTCTGAGCGTTGAACTGTGTCGATTTACTTCCAAAAGTTCCAGTAAAGAATCGAAATGCATCTTACCGATGCATTTTAAAGAAAAAAACTTCAGAAAATGGAAAATATGCGTTGACTGTATGCACTTAGTTTCTTTTGCCTTCTCTGAAAGAGGTAAATGTTTCCTAAAAAAATAAAAGTGATGTCATGTGTTAAGCTTGGCTGTGATTGGTGTTTCGTTGCAACGTTCCGTTTCATAAAATTAAAAGTTGAATATTTTGGAAACCATTGAAATTTTTTTAGTAAATCTTTCACGATAACGCTTTTCTGAGGCTCTATTTTTGAAATATTGACACAATTTCTTATTATAAATTTCATGCAAGTACCCTATTCATTATACATAAGTACTGCAGTCGTCAAGTGCAAAGTCGTTCCTAGAGCTATTTTGATTACCACTAGTTACATGCGGGCTGGTGTACCTACAGGCGACACAGTCTTGTTTTATGTTGCAATGTTGTATAATAACAATGTTACCTACATGATGTGGACAAGATATAATTATTATGTATGTATTATTACTATGTACATGGTACATAGTCTGTATGCACCGTAAGATGATAGGTAATTATATTTATGACTATTTGTGCTCCGCAGTTTCACCCGCGCTAATTTCAGAGATCCCGCGGGAATTCCGGGATTAAAATCACTTAAGTTACTCCTTATAACATCAGCTATTTGCCAGCGAAAGTCCCGTTAAAATCGGTCCAGTCATTTCAGAGATTACCCGGAACAAACAGAAAGACAGAAAATTAAAAAAAAATTAAAAAAAATTGATGTTAATACCGTATAATTTCGTATGCAAAAAGCTGTTAATTTAAAGTTACAAACAGGCACTTCAATTTTATTAGATGATAAATTATTTTTTAATCATTCCATAAAAACATTGTTCTGAGATAAAAACGCAGTAGGTACTGTTAACATTAGTGTCATTGACCGCCAGGAGTATTAGTGTTCTGTGTTGACCGCTTTGTCTCATTATTTTTAATCTGTTAATGATTTTACGATTCAATTTACGTAATTAACTAAAGTATTTTGTATTTTAGCTGTTTTTTTATACTAAATAATGTGAATTAAAATCGAGTAGAATTAGAAATTGAATTTTTAACGAGTAATAATACATATTATCCTAACAAATATCTTTTTGTTTTACTTTTAAAAAAATACCTTACAGTCGAATTTAGTACTCAGTTGGTTGACTGAAAATTCTTTGTCTTGTCTATGCATATGTGCGTGTGTATGTTGAAGTTGTGTTGAAGTGTGAAAAGTAAAGTTGTGTGGTGAAGCAAAAACGTGAAAACGAGACGTCTTTGCAATATGTCCGACTATTTAGAAATATTTTTAGATTTAGCTTACTAAACGAGGATTGTACTAGATTTCAACCTTATTTAATTGTTAATGATACTATGGATTCCACATGACACACAACAAAATAAGGTAAGTTGGGTTGTTTCGTTTCAGTTTTTTTTTTCGGAGATACCTATCGTTCTTGCCTTGTACATAATGCTCAACTTTTTATGTCTCAGTGGCCTTTATCTGGGAGTTTTGTTTTCTTTTGTCCTCTTTCTGTACACTGAACGAGTTTATAGATTTTTGTACCTTAAACAATGTAATATACAATTGTATGCTTATTTTGTCTGACAGATCGATAAGAAGACGACTTAAAACGAAGATATGTGTTGTTGTGAGTCGTGCGAGAGCCTTACGTGTAAATAGTGGCCGTACGCGTCACGGACATTGTGCAAACTCGTGCTCCGTATTGATTGTGAGTGTTGTGGGTATATAACTTTGAGATTGAGCCTTCTTTACGCAATACGAAAATTTATGCAAAAAACAATGGATCAACTAGTACAGTGCCCTGTGTGCACACTTTTCCTTCACAATGGTATGTCTCTTGAGACTCACTTGGATACTCACCCTAAAGATCAAGTTATCAAGGCTTTGTGTACTCTGTCAGCTATTAATGGCCTATCAAGCAGAACCGGTACTCCAGTGCACTCTGAGAGATCTTATAGGAGCAGGTCAAGGACACCAGCATGTGAGGACAACCACTCTCGATGGAATAGTTCTCAGCGGGGTTCTGAACATGACCGTTACTGGCGAAGAACACCAAGTAGAACCACCAAATCCACTTCCATGTCAAGAATCTGCACCCCAACACCAGAGGTGAGAATGTTGGATATGAATTTTGATAACAACTCAGTAAACAATTGTACTCAATGCCCTGGTACTCCCTACTCAATGAAGAGTGATAAAACACAGCAGACATATACTCAGAATGTACCCATGACAGATTTCGATCAGCAATATTCATATGGTCTGGACCAACATGAAGATAAGGAGATAAAATTTTCTCGCAGTGCTGAATACTCTCCAATGGACAGTTCAAGCACTGTATTTACTCACAGTATGCCGAGTGTCCCCGTCCCCACGGGAATGAAATTACAGACTGCTTTGATACCTACTTTACCATGTAGAGGAAATGACCTAGTCAAGGTGTTGCCAAAACCAAATAACATTCTTGTCAAGACAAATGTAGGTGGTGTGCAGTACATAGCTCCTGGAATGAAACAAATGCATGTGATGGTGCCTACTACATCTGCCTTTGTTCAGAAAAATATTCAAAACAGCATGATTATGACTGGAAATTTACCAACCACTCAAATTCTTGAGAGTAAAACTGTTCCGTCTACAATGTCTTCTAATCAATTTAACCCTTCTTCGGGTTCCTTTACTCCGAGCACAACGGTTGTTACACAAAATTCACAGATAATTTATCGAGAGATGGTTCATAGTTTAGATGGTAAGCCTTTCATATCAAGTGTACCTACAGTACTTGGTAATCATGATAATATCACCAATGTGGCTCAAACAAGTTCAATGTATCAAAATGTGATGGTTGTTGACCAGTTTGGTAATACATCATGTATGTACACAGCACCCCAGCATGTTTTGCCCAAGCCTTGTACTTCTGTCTTTAATGAAACTGTACCTACCTCTGGTGTAGACAAAACTGTCCCTAATATTGTGAATGATCCAAACAAGACTCTCATAATTGAAGTCAGCCCAATGGTATCTCAAACTACAAGCATCATGACTGAAAGTTTACCAAGTACTAGGGAATATTCATCTCAAGTTGAAACTCATGTTTCTAAAGTCAATCTGCCTCCCACCAACAAGAAAGAATCAAAAAAGCAAGAGTTACCGAGTACCAGTAAGGGTTTGAAAATCCTTAGCAATATAAAAGTGGAAGTTCCGGTGCAGCACCATAAAAATATGGTAAATACAGTCTTAGATCTCACTGGCTCTAATGAAAATGACTATCCTGAAAGACCACTATCTCCTGAAAAGATACTACCTGACTTTGATGACAACAATCACAGTATGTCTGATGACTGCACACAGCCCTCTACCTCAAGTGGTGATAGTCTTGTGTCACACACATTTTCTGTGATAAAAAATGTTGGAAATCCTCCGTCATACAAAGAGTCTACTATGAAATCTAGTATAGTTGATAATAAAATGGAAACTGAGTTTTCTGACAGCTGCCCTGTGCCTGATCTTATTTGCAATGAGAAGCCAAGCATTTCGCCTTGTAGCGAGCTTTCAGAAAATTGTGACAATTCCACTGATCGTACCTCATTCTCACCTAAGCCACAAAGTAAAAGCTGCCATAGCAGCATAGACAATATTGCACCAAAACCAAATCATTGTGTGCAAAAAACATACAGTAATCCATTAAGACTGAACAATATATTTGTGAAGAAACATAAGAAAGTGCTGCAGATAAAAAATGCAAAAACAACTCCAAATGAAACTGTTACTAAGACTGATTCTGAACCCATACCATCGTCATCCTCTAGCAAAACACTAGAAAATTTCACAATAAATAAAATAAATCAGCCATATAAAACAGAAAATGTTTCCTACAATACTGTTGATGAAATAAAGAATAATGAAAGCAATGAATTTGATGCTGACACAGAAGAGCAGTCTATGGATATTGAACCGGTAGCACCGTCTAGTATAAAGCAATCTAAACCCTTCTCCACTACCATTGATGTAGTACAAGTCAAAGAAGAGATCAACAATAGCAATGAGGATTGTTTTAGTAATGGAGCTGGCACATCAAATCGTGACCACCTCACGACTTTGGAGTCAATACGTCCTATAAATGTTATTACTTATGGTAACATGTCCGCCGGGGACTTCGACGATGAATCTAATCACCGCGAACTGTTAGACTTGGAAGCTGCATCCAAAAACAAGCAATTCGTCAACATGATGAACGAAAACTATTACGGTGAGAACATATACGCCGACTACTTCACTCCGGACCGAGTGGAGTCGTTCGACGCAGAAAGAGAGGCCGGTTTGTGGGGCGAGCCGTCACAGAAAGAGAGCGAATTTGTTCTGCCAAATTTCATTCATGAAAGCTATAAAATAGTCGATAGTAGCGGTGTTGACTGTTCCGATATCGGTGACGCGGAGGGACGGGGTGATGTCGAAGGGGATGGGTGCGAGAGGGATAGCAAAGCGGACGTGCTGAGCGAGAGTCGCAGCGAGGGTGAGCCGACGTTGAACATATGCGCCGACGAGCGCATGCCGCCGCGCGGGGAGCTCAGCGGGCAGGAGAGCAACGGCGACATGGAGTCGCCCTGGAGCGGGGTAAGACTTTTGTCAATGTTTTATAATAAATTTATGATTTTAATTCGATTGCAATTAGTTATTGGAATCGCAAAAATGTTGTTTTTAGTGTGATATTGCGCGTTACAGATGTATCAAGAGGTCGCGCCGGCGGAGCCCTACGACTTGATGGCGAGAGAGAGTTGGGAGTCCGATGGCTCCGAAGTAGACGCCACCGAGAAGACCGATAGTCTGTGAGTATTCAAATCTACTGGTTTTTACCTTTGATTTGAATTAATGTCCAATGTAGTATTCAGTGGGTGGTGCATTGGTTACACTACCTTTAATTATTATTATTGGTCACACAACTTTATTGAAAAAATCTTGTAATTTTCCTTTTCATGCTACCTGTGAGCACATTTTCAGCTTCTGGTCTTAAATTTCATTTAAATCTGTTCATTGTTGCGCGTTGTGTATTCAAACACCAATAAAAAGTTAGTTTTTCGTTGTATCGAGCTTTTAGGACTACAATAGGGAAGATATTTCTGTCACTTTCTAACTCGAGAGTTATCGTCAGATTTGAGCTCATATCGACGTAGGGAAACGTATTTGCTGTAAGCCTTAAAAATATGAAATGTTCACCAGAGCCCAAAAACTTTTCTAAAATTGTAAAATAATCATTACTCATTAAATTATACATCGTAGGAACATGATTTTCAAAAACGTATTTTTATTTTTTGCTTATGTTACATAAAATAGCTATAAAGATATCCCGTAAGCGTAAGCAACAAATGCATCAAAAATACTCGTTTTTGATAGACTTACAGTAAAGGGATACTAGTTTTGTGCAACAACCTTATGACGTAAGCGATTTTTTTTTCGTCCTAAAAATAACAGTATGTTTTTCTTATTAAAATGATGTAAGAAATGTTTTATCGATTTTTTGAGGCGTCGATATGAAATTGGAATTTCGTTTTTTTTTTTTACAATAGTTACCTCGCTTCGAACATTTGCGCATGCATGCGCGGGTTTTCAATTGGTTATATTTTCTATAGTGCATACATTCTTATTATAACTTGTTGTTTTTGTTTTTTCTCGCTCAACAAAACTTACCTTCAACTAATCTGGACTACCGATATCTAAACTCTTATGGGACAACTGAGAAACACTATTGTTTAAGATATAGGTAGATTAAATAAAATACAGCATCTAAGTTTAAAACGTATGCCGTGGTCCCAAGTACATGTATCGGTTACCCCGGCGCAGGCCCGAGGCGGCGCCGGTGCGCGCGGCGCGCCAGTACTCGTGCCCGCAGTGCGGCGTCAAGTTCCCCGCGCTGAAGGAGATGCGCGCGCACCGGGCGCTGGCGCACGCGCTGCCCGGCGGCTCCGGCGGGAACACCTACAGGCGCCTGGTCACCGTCAGGACGATCAAGAAAGAGGAGAAGACCACAGAAGTCAGTGGCGTGTTGCAAAGTGAGTGCTCCTGGGCTTAAATATAATAATCAATACTGTCTGGATGGGAAAAAGAAATTCACCCAATCCGCCCTGCCTGACGCTTTGGTCGTTGAATGTAACCCAAAAAACAATGAGGCTAGATGACTAAATTTTAGTTTTTAGTCCGTGTAGAATATACATAATAAAAAATATTGGACATGTATTTTTTTCTTTTGTTACATAATAAAAAAATAACGGCGAAACATTAGGTTGAAATTTCGCGTGACGTCACGCCTTGATACACTTTATACTTAGTTATGACGTCACGAGCCCCCACTCTTGAACTGTAATGCGTTTTATCGAATCGTGTTTCAATAATTTGAAAAAATAAAAAATACGTGTCTATTATTATTTTTTATCTAACCGACGGACTAAATAGAATTTTAATTTTCACACCACGGCATCATGCCTATTGCAGACAACCTCCTGGCGGTGGACTCGAAGGAGTCGATAACGACGTCGATGATGCAAGTGTACGACGTGATCGCGGACGCCAAGCCGCCGATAGAGGGCCTCATCAAGCAGGAGCCGAAGCGCAGGCGGCGCGACTTCGTGTGCCCCACGTGCAAGGTGACCTTCACTTCTCGCACATTTTATCTAGACGTTCTAGACACGCGGCAGCGTCAAGCCAAGTTCAAGCAAAAAAAAAAGGACCTGGCGACTCAGCAACCGTGTGTCATCTTATTATACATGAACCATTTATAATGTTACTGCCGCTGTGCCCCGCGGTTTCACCCGCGTGAGTATAAAAAACGGCCTGCGACCAATTTATCAGACCTACCAAATATACACAAGTTTTTTTTATAAAATTTCGGGTGAGTTCGATGAAAAACACTGTGACGCGAGAGTTTTATATATTAGATTTAGTTATTTAAGTGTTCTAAATAGAATATAAGAAAAAAATTTTTTTTTTACATTAATATTAATTGATTGTTTTCTATGTAATATCAAAAGGTGGACCAGCAGACCGACGCCGGTTTCCACGCGCACCTCAAGACGCACCCGCTCGAGTGCCTCACGTGCGGCAAGTGCTTCTTCCGGCGCGCCAACCTCGCGCTGCACCTCAAGATGCATCTGGGCATTAAGAACTACAAGTGAGTCAGCCATGGAAGTTGATTATAACTAAATTACGTATAATGAATATAAACTCATGCAGCTGCTGAAAATAGCAATGGTCACCAGCGATGGATGCTGCTGCTGAGCTGCCGCAGTTCGGTACACGTAGACAGATTCCGTAGCCTGGTTGGCGCAGTGAAATTACCCTAGCTCGATTACCGCAGTTAAACTGCCGTACCCCAGTTTCCGCAGTCAGATTGTCTTAGTCCAGTTGCCGCAGTCACACTGCCGTAGCCTAGTTGCCGCAGCCAGACTGCCATAGGCTCGTTGCCGCAGTCACATTACCCTAGTCCGATTACCGCAGTCAAACTGCCGTAGCCTAGTTGCTGTAGCCTGGTTGCCGCAGTCAAATTACCCTAGTACAGAGCAGGACTGCTTTAGCTCGGTTGCCACAGTCAGACTGTCGTAGCCCGCTTGCCGCAGCCAGATTGCTATAGTCTGGTTGCAGTAGCCAGATTGCCAGTCTGGTTGCAGTAGCCTGGTTGCAGTAGCCAGATTGCCGTAGTCTGGTTGCGGTAGTCAGATTGCCATAGTCTGGTTGCAGTAGCCTGGTTGCAGTAGCCAGATTGCCATAGTCTGGTTGCAGTTGCCTGGTTGCAGTAGCCAGATTACCATGGTCTGGTTGCGGTAGCCAGATTGCCGTAGCCAGATTGCCGTAGCCTGGTTGCCGTAGTCTGGTAGCCGAATTACCCGCACCCGGTTACCGCAATCGAGCTGCCGTAGCGCTATTGCCGCAGCCAGACTGCTCAGTCCCGGGTGCTCGATGATTGCAGTAGCCAGATTACCGTGGTCTGGTTGCGGTAGTCAGATTGCCATAGTCTGGTTGCAGTAGCCTGGTTGCAGTAGCCAGATTGCCGTAGTCTGGTTGCAGTTGCCTGGTTGCAGTAGCCAGATTACCATGGTCTGGTTGCGGTAGCCAGATTGCCGTAGCCAGATTGCCGTAGCCTGGTTGCCGTAGTCTGGTAGCCGAATTACCCGCACCCGGTTACCGCAATCGAGCTGCCGTAGCGCTATTGCCGCAGCCAGACTGCTCAGTCCCGGGTGCTCGATGAAGTTTGGCCTGTGAGCGGGAGTCGAGGCCAATGGGCCGGCACTGACCGCTGCCTCCCCCGGCAGGTGCGAGGTGTGCGAGAAGCGCTTCATCACGCGCCAGAAGCTGTCGGAGCACCACAACGTGCACACGGGCCGCGCGCCCGTCAAGTGCACCGTGTGCGACGAGACCTTCCGCCGGTACTCCAACATGGTGCAGCACAGGTGAGAGACACCCCACACCACACACACACAAACACACACCCACACACCCACACACACACTATTGAAATTATTGACGCTATCGTTGCGTAATCGGCTAAATCGAAAGTTATGGAATTACTCTTAAAGTAATGGAATATTTTTTAGTACGTTTCTTTCTCAAACAATGTTGGTGAAACCGCGGGGCCCAGCTAGTCAGTTAGTTTAATCCTTACTAATAATATAATAATTGTATTTATTTCTGCCTCTGTCTGTTACGTTTCATGCCTTAATGGCTCTACCGATCATCATGAAATTTTGCATACACGTTGTCAGGGGTGCAGAGAAGGACATAGAGTACCTTTATCCCGGAATTCCTGCGGGAACTCCAAAATTATCGCGGGTAGTAAACGTATACGTACAACGCACACACACATGTACATTTATTGCTTCTTTCTTTCGTGCATGCTGTGGCGACTTATAATTGAGGCATCACCATATTTTTTCTATTATAATATCCAATACTAGCTGTCCCGCGCGGTTTCACCCGCGATAATTTCGGAGTTCCCGTGGGAGTTCCGGATTACAATATAGCCTATGTTACTCAGGGCTAATGTAGCTTTCTAATGGTGAAAGAATTTTTGAAATCGGTCCAGTAGTTTTTGAGTTAAATCGTAACAAACTAACAAAAAATCAAATTTTTCCTTTTTATAATATTAGTATAGATGATATCACTACCAATTTTACTGTTTACACTTTGTTGGTGGTTCTTTTGAATAAATTGATAAATAAACGCCCCCAGGGACCGGCACCACCTGCACAAGAAGGCGAAGGTGCGCGACTTCGTGTGCCAGTGCGGCGGCGTGTTCCACTCGCGCGCCAAGCTGCGCTGGCACATGGAGACGCACGAGGAGCGGCCCAAGGCGTGCCTCTACTGCAGCGACAAGTTCGTGCACTCGGCGTCGCTCACGCGCCACGTGCGCCGCACCCACAACGAGTACTACCTGTCCGAGCGGCTGCGCGGCCGCGAGGAGAACGTCGCGTGCCCCGTGTGCAAGCAGGTGCGTACAACTAGCGGCACGAAACTCTAGCGATGACCGTCACTGCGCAGAAGTTAAAAATTAGGTATCTGTACACATGCGCAGCTATCCCTTCCACATTTCGCTCAGCGCTAAACGTACGTGACGCTAACCAACGTACCTATACCCGTCAAGGAATGAACCGCGTCCGGGGGCCGAGTTCGCTATTACCATAGCGCGTCGCGTTGAGATAGCGCGCCGCAAACACTGTTTCTTTGTCACCCGTGCTCAAAGAAGTTTTACTTGAAAAAACTTAACATACAACAGCAGTCTTAGCAAAGTTTTACAATTTATGATCGTCAACGCTATAAGAAACTAAGGTATGGCGATAATTATGTCCCGTACGGCTGCACTCAGAGGCGTTTCAATGATTGCTTAATTTTATGTTAAGATTTTGGAACAACACTGCCGTTCATTAATGTTAATTTGCATTTAAAAAAATTAAATTTAGTTAATTATTATTAAATTAAGATTGAGTTAAATGCCAATTTACATTAATTTAACGGACGTCTGTGATTGCGGCAATTTAGTTTTAAAAATCTTTACTTAAAATCAAGTAATCATTAAACCGACTGACTGACTGCGGCCGTTAAGCGCTTAATACACCTTGCAATTTCAAGACACCAAATTAGTGCTCTAAATTGGAACCAATTTAGGGTCGGTGAGTGAGAGAGAGAGCGAGTGATCACACTACATTAAAATGTAACCTAGAGTAGTCGATTTAGGGTACAATTTAGTGTAGTGTGATTACTCGCTCTCTCTCTCTCACTCACGGACCCTAAATTGTATCCGATTTAGAGCCCTAAATTGGTGCTCTGAAATTGCAAAGTGTAATAAGCGCACTAGTCTCACGAGTGGCGTTGTCGGCCCGCAGGTGTACCTGAGGTCGAACCTGCGCACGCACATGCAGACGCACAGCGGCAAGCGGCCGTACCACTGCGTGGTGTGCAACAAGGCGTTCACCACCAAGTGGAACCTGAAGCTGCACCGCTGGACGCACATGAGCCGCTCCTCCAAGCCGTACAAGTGCGCGCTGTGCAAGAGCGCCTTCATCCGGCACACCGAGTACGTGTCGCACATGAACGCGCACAAGTCGGTGCGCCCGTACACGTGCAACTACTGCGGCTGCCAGTTCATCCGCAAGTACAACTGCCAGCGGCACGTGCGCGAGCACGAGACCGCCAAGAAGTACACGTGCAAGGTGCCCGAGTGCGGCAAGTCGTTCCACCGCAGCTACTACCTGTCGGAGCACATGAAGGTGCACAGCGGCGTGCGCCCGTTCGCGTGCAACCTGTGCGGCAAGACCTCCAGCAACAAGTCCAACCACAACAAGCACGTCAAGATACACCACGCGCGCGAGCCCGTCGCCACCGAGGCGTAGGCGCCGCCTCCACCCTAATACGCTTATTACACTTTCCAAGTTTTAGGGCATCCAAATCGGATACAATTTAATGTAGTCGATTTAGGGTACAATTTAGTGTAGTGTGATCACTATACTAAATTGTACTTTAGGGTACAATTTAGCGAGTGATCACACTAGACTAAATTGTACCCCAAATCGACTACTATAGGGTAAAATTTAGCGAGTGATCACACTACACTAATTTTTACCGTAAATTGACTACTTTAGGGTACAATTTAGCGAGTGACCACACTACACTAAATTGTTCCGTAAATCGACTACACTGAATTGTATCCGATTTAGATTCCCTAAAAATTGGATTGGGTTTAAAGGTTTGTTTATATCTACAGACATTGTGCGTGCCGGACTCGTTCCGTAGCAGACTAAATAATATTCTATACGGTGCGTAGTATTTATGTCTATCGTAACACGGCCGCGCAGACGCCAACAGACACGGCTAGTATTCGCGAAAAGAATATTTTGTCTCGCGTTTCATTTCTGTACGTGTTTGTGGCTACATATTTTGTAAATAACGGTGTCTGTCGGTTTATTTTTTTTTATTTATTTATTCTTCTTGCACAAAATAGTACAAATGGCGAACTTAATGCCTTGCGGCATTCTCTGACATTTAACCATTGGGTTGACAGAGAGATAAAAGGGACGGGGTGTGCAACCTGCCCTGGCACGTCCCTGGCACGCTCAGATGTATGTAAGTAAACGGTGTCTGTCGGTGTCTGCCACGGACCTTGTCTGGCACGCTCAATGTCTGTAGATATAAACGGACCTTAACGCGTGCACGGTTGAGTTCGGATTCCCTTGCCGGAAACCGGAATGTTGGTTGGTTTATCGGACACTCGGAGTGAGGAGAGCGGAAAAGAGAGAGAGAGAGAGAGAGCGGAAAAGAGAGAGAGAGAGAGAGAGCGACATTCATTCTTTTGGTAAATTGTAGATAACTGCTCATTGGGTGACATTTTGAATATCTCGATCTCTATTTGCTTTTAACGAGTCAGCAAACTCTTACGCTCCTCACTGCACTTCTCCATACGATTGACGACGCTCTCCAACTCTGTGCGTTTGAAACTGTAAATAAATAGTTAAAATTGAACATAAATACAAATTATATATTATTGTAAATACAAGACCAAGGGTGTACATAATGTTGTGCAAAAACAAAATGTATGGATAATTTAAAGTGCATTTTACATAAAAATAACATAGTTGAAGGTAAATTAAAAAAAAGTTGACATTAGGTACTATTAAAAAAAAAAAACAAAATAGGTAAAATTTTAATATTTACGTTATTTATATTACTTTTTATAATATTTTTAAATTTTAAGTTACCTAAAAATAGTAATAGTTGATATATTTTTTTGATTAATTTTGTTACTATGGTTTATAATAGAGATGATCATAAAAAAAATTGATTGCTGAAGTTAAAAAAATATTGCTTTATTGTTTCTTTTAAAAGGGGAACCATTGATTATCCTAAGCACACTTTACGTAGGCAATGGCCTTTAAACGCACGATTCAATTTTACACTCAATCTGTTGAATCGTGTCTAGATAATATTATATCTAAAATTATTCACGTCGCTTCGTCAAGATCTATTGCAACAAATTGATTCAACTGATTGAGTGTGAACCTGGGCCCTTATTCACTATGACCATAACGCGTCGCGTTAAGATAAGGCGCCACTTAAATTGCTTTTCCCTCGAGTTCAAAGAGGTTTCAATTTCAAAAATACATTGACTTTACTTTTGTTATAAAGAATATAAATTTCTTATATTTTTGCACCTGGAGCGTTTGGGATTGTGTTTTGGGGACGCGCGTTATGGGCAAGTAATGTTGTTGGTCATAGTGAATAAGCGCTCTGTACGGTCAGCTGCAGATATATGTAGCATATGCACTTATATATATGCAGATATACACTTGACAGTCACTGAACCTTATTGCAATAGTAATAGAGTTCAAATACTGACCAGAATGTATACATATTGGTGCTGGTGACTGCATACAGCGGCTATCGTAACATGCAGAAAAAGCACATTACATAATATACTTCTATCAACTTTTTTTGTTGTTATCACATGAAGCGGACGAAACACAATATGCTAGATTTTTTAAAGCGAATCACGCCCCGGTACAAAAGCGCGGTTATGGCCAGTCTCCTTTTATGTTTAACTTCACGTATATTTCGTAAGGGGTGTATTTAAATTAATGTTAAAAGTACTTGTAAAATCTAGATGCCATACGATTTTTATCTGACCCTCGACAAAGAAAATTAAAATTATTCATTTAATACAAGTAGGTAGTAAAAGTATTTCTTTTATTTTATGTTTATACAGGTGTACCAAGTATTGGCGTGCCCTACGTTCAACTGTTAACATTTACAACCAAAAAATATGACACGATTCATATTTAAGAGGCTATGTAAAAATAAAAAACGGTTCTTATAAGCCTCTGAAATGGTAAAATACTAATTTGTGGGCGTTCAAACAAAAAGGGTCCACTAGTGGGGTATTAGACTAGATTCGGTATCTAGAATAGTCGATTGATAAAAAAATATTCAAAAACTGGCAAATTTTTTTGTCAGACATTTCAGACATTTGTCAGGCTTTTCACTAAATGCATAATTATGAAAGTATATACGGTACCCACATAAAACAACCAATTTTTTTTTTCTCTGTCTGTTTGTTCCGGGTTATCTCTGCAACGGCGGATCGATTTTAACGGGATTTTCTCTGGCAGATAGCTGATATAAAGAGTAACTTAGGCTACTTTGTATCCCGGAATTCCCCGGGAACAGCTAGTCGTATAATATAGTCAATAGTCATTTACTATGTGAAATTGTAGAAGATTGAGCATTTATTAATAGGCAATTAATCAATGAAAATCGCGAAGTGCAATCATTTCACCCAACTTTACAAAACTTCTTTGTATTTCGGAAACAAAATGGCGAGAAGCAGACCCTTTTTGCTTGGACGCCCACATTTGAGCATTAACATTCTGTTCAAGACCAAAACACGAGTAAGGCGAAAGTAACTCTGTCTATCTGTCTTTCACGCCTTAACTACTCAACCGATTCCTATGAAACTACGCATACACGTCAGGGGTACCTACAGAAAAGGACATAGGGTACTTTTTATCCCGGAATTCCTACTAGAACCCCGAAATTAACTAGGGTGCAGACCGCGGCAAATGGTTTAATATAACTTGGATTTTTTTATTTACGTTATGATGAACAAATAGAAATTAGTACTGATTTATGACGTTTGGCTTTCGAATGTGTAGATCAATATTGTGTTGTTAGGCCACGTCGATATAAGCCTACTATGAATATTGGTATATATTGATTTTTTTGGTTAAAAGATAATTTTTTAAACATGAAAATATATTAAACTTAAACTTTTAATATTTAGTTTATTTCATAAGAAATTCTTATTTAATGAATATTTGGTTTATCTTATAAGAAATTCTTCTGCTACGTACACTGTACACGTACAGTGTAGTCTTGTATTGTTTATGTATGTATTTTATATTATTTTGTGTGCGTTTTCAATTGATGTTCCAAAGTTTTAGAGAATCTGTAGTTCTCTGTGGGGATTAGGCGAAGCAGTTTGCCAAATCATTGTTCGCGATAGTGTTAAGCATATACTCAAATGAGCTCAACACACAGCATCCATATCCTATATACTTTATCCATAATTATGTTATACTTTTTTTGTATGTAATATAGGATCCATAAAAAATACTATACATAAAAATACTATAGATACTTGCATGCCTTTATAATCCTTCGTATAAGTACTTGAACAATCGATGTAAGGTATAAGCCGAGAAGCGTTATAAAAACTCTGGTTTTAGTTTTAGTGAACACTAGCTATCTCCCGCAGTTTTCATCGGCATTAGTTTCAGAGTTCCCGCGAGTATTCGGGGTTAAAAGTATCTAGTACTTGTCTGTACACTTGAAGTGCATGCATAATTTCATCATGATCGGTCGAGTAGTTAAGACGAAAGCGCGTAAGCGTAAAAAACTCACATTCGCATTTTTAATATTAGAATTACCACAAAATAGGACGGCTGACGCTAAATTGTTTTATTCTGTCACTAGCTGTTCCCCGCGGTTTCACCCGCGTTAATTTCGAAGATCCCGCGGGAATTCTGGGATAAATGTAGATACCCTATATCCTTTTCTGTATCCCTGACAACCCGTAGTATTCAAAATTAAATGCAATTTCTCCCGCGTTAATTTCGGAGTTTCGGAATTACCTCTGACAAAGTGTATACAGAATTTCATGATGATTGGTTGAGCCGTTAAAGCGTGAAAGCGTAACAAACAGATAGACAGAGTTACTTTCGCATTTATAATATTAGTAGGGATTTAAGTGATTAAAGTTATTACCTACCAATAATACTATCAATATTTTACGGTTTGTGCCGAATGAAAACGGGAAATTACTCTCATCACACGTCATGATTTGAAATAGTAAATTTATATTTCAAAGCGAAGCGCTTGACATGCTCAAATGTAATTAAATATTAACATGGTGTATTTGTATTCCTGGATGATTTTAAATCTTATCTCATGATCAAATTTTATTGGCATTGTATTGTGATTACCGGAATGACCTTTCGGAATCTTTGATTCACATTAAGTACATAAAACTTGGCCCCACATTATACTGGATGTTTGAAAGTGTACCTACAGAACTGTGACGTACCTAGTTGTAACTTTAGTTATTTTTATTTTTACAAATTTTCTTGTAACTATTTTTCATTGTTGATTGTAGAAGAGTCTAAATTCGTTGTTATAAACACTTGTCTTTACATTCGATGTATTATTTCTTTCTTTTTTTGCTTTACCACATGCGACGTAAATTTTGATGTTGATGACAACCACTCACATAACAATGGTATTGAAACACTTACGGGGGAGTGCATTTACTGTGTCAATATCTCAAGTAAACCTTATTACTATTGGCTTTGTGTACAAATTCCAAAATACAGACAAGCTGATACTAGACCTCTCCACATTCGCGCAGGTTTTCGTGCGAGGATTGGAGAGGCCTTTAGAGTTCTTTTCAATTTATTATTTCTTTACTCAGTAACCCTTGAGAGGGTGTTTAAGGATTTTTCCAACGGATCCTTTTATTATTATGCTTTGCGTGCACTCAAGCGTGAGATAATAAAAATCTTCATCTAAATATAAAACGTGGTTATTTATGTATGTATTTCAAATATTGTTATAAAAAGAGTAACGGAATCACACCAGCTGTGTTCATAGAGCCTTTCATTTATTTAATTTTCTAACTTGCAACTGTAAATGGACAAAAGACCCGGTTTAAACCCGGTACTTGGGTGTATACCTACCCGATAAAAGCCCTGATTCTGATTCTTAATGTCGAGGCGTTTGCGGGCTTAATCTGGATTTAAATCGGGTGATTGGGTTTAAACTCAAGCACCGGGTTTAGACCGAGTTTGCCCATCTATACTTGCAACATTTGTTTTTTGTCACACAAAAAAGCAAAATGATCTCGTTTTATTTTTATACACAAATATTTAACTTTTGATTCTGCGCAAATTTGAATTACCTGTGTAATATTGTATTTGATGTATTTTGTTAGCTGTAACACTAAAGGTCCATTCATATTTACAGACATTGAGCGTGCCAGACACGTTCCGTCGCAGACATAATAATATTACAGTGCGTATTGATTGACGTATTCACATCTGTCGGTACCACGGCCGTGCAGACGCCGACAGACACGGGCTAGTACTCGCGGAAAGAATATTTTGTCTCGAGATTCATTTCTGTACGTGTCTGTAGCTACATGCCGAGCAGTGTGAATAGAGCATCGGAACCGTGCAGATGTCTTTTGGAAATAAACGGTGTCTGTTGGTTTTTGCCCACACTTTTTTCTTGGCATGTTTCTGCGACGGAACGTGTCTGGCATGCTCAATGTCTGTAGATACAAATGGACCCTAAACCGTACTGATACGGTTAATAGAAGAAATTGATTATTTATTTTATATTTTTAAGTTTCACTTTTATTTTCCCAACTGTGTAGTTTATAATGTAAATAATCTGATGGTAACACTAAGTTAGGTATTGACTTGTAACACAGGCTGCGCTCTGGCTTGTCTCTGTCTCGGGTCGCCGGGCCTGACCGTTTGTGTCTGCAATAAATTATATTAAGAACTTTTTAATGTGTTTTGTATTTTTAACAACAGCTAATCTACTTATGATCCTCACGGGTCTGAAACTCTCCGCTATTTATGTCACTTAAGATATTTAAAGTAATCGATGATAGAATATGCAAAGTAGGGTGAATATAAATCTGTTAAATCTATTATTTTAATACTATGATTCTACTATCGCTTTCTTTTATGAAACTGGATGTTTTCACTCGCTTGAATTTTGTGTCTCCCTGCGGGACTCTAATACAGGTATCCTATGACACTCAGGGATAATGTAGCTTCCCATCGATGAAATGATTTTAGAATCGGTTCAATAGTTCTGGATCCTTAAATCCAAACAAACTTATAAATTACCCATCACCTCTAGCTCGCAACTAAGTTGTGGCTAGGGTTGCCACCCGTACTATAGTGTATAGTTATAGAATAATATAGTACGAAAAATACTATATGTTTTTATCCCAAATTCAATTAAATTCCTGCAACTTCTGCTTTTACGGAAAGTTTTTTCTGTCATGAATGTAAAATGGAATGAAGAAAGAAATAGAACAACCATTTAATAAAAAAATGAATTGTTAATTTATTTTAATAGGAATCTAAATTGCTCAGATTTCTATAACAATTTAAGAGTCACTGATGGCCACAGCGAAGAGAAATAACATGTGAAAAAATAAAAATCCAAAAAAATGATTAGGTACTTTTATTCTTAAAAAAAAGAACTCCCAACTGTGTTTCTTTTACTTATTTCAATTGCATGATAAAAGGAAGGAATTATCGAAGTAGGGTAGGTACTTAGTTTAATTGGTCCATGGTACTTAATATCAAAACAAAGTTTATTTTTTTATGTACCTACAAAATTTTATGGTGAGACATAACTAGGTATAGTCTCATAGAGACTAGGAAAAAAATAGACCGCAAAAAACCGAGCTTGCAAACCTTACACGTACCATCACGTACCTACTTATTGCCTATGCGCCGTTAAGTCTGTAGACATAATGGGCATGTTGACTAATTTTTATTTTTTAGTCCGTCTTGTAGATTATTAAAAAATATTGGACACGTATTTTTTCTATTTTAAGTAATCAAAAAATAACGGCGATATATTGAGTTGAAATTTCGCGTGACGTCACTATTCTGACAGTTTGTATGGCGGTTTTGTGGTTAGTGACGTCACTATTCTGACAGTTTGTATGGCGGTTTTGTGGTTAGTGACGTCACGACCTCCTCATCCTAAATTTTAATGCGCTTTATCTCTGTATATTTTAATTTATTTAAAAAAGCAAAAAATACGTGTCTATTGTTTTTTTATTTTCTAACTGACGGACTAATTAGAATTTTGATTTTCAATAGTAGTCAACATCCCTATTATGTGTAGTTAATTTGTGGTTAAGTCCTTAAGGTCATTCACCCACGAACCTAAATGTCTACAGACTACGATTTTTTTTTTTAATTTTCTCTGATTGATCAGTCTCTTTTGCGTAGGTAGGTATATTTTTTTTAATCTGTCTGTCTGGTATAGATATAAATATTCGTCTGTAAAAGAAAAACAAATCACTAAACATTTAACGGTAGGTACCTATAATATTGGTACGAGCTCCAATGTAGGTACCTATACAACAATTACGCTAATTAGGTTTGTTTTATTTATTTCTACTATAGAACAGACCAAACTTTTATTTCATTCATGAAATATTAATGAAAGAACGATATCGGATAGTGACCCGTAAGACCTTGTGATAGAATTCGCTTCGCCGTGGGACGGATCGCGAACGGGACGAGGTTATCTATGACAATTGCGACGTGGCCACTCTAAAATACCTACCTACACAAATCGTAGGTACATTATGTAATTGAACTTATCAGTGAGGTATATTTTTATATCAATTGTTCTCTTTCATGCAGTTGCATCATATTTTTTGTGTTGATCAATCTCTGATACGGAGGGCTTTTATGGGTTGAAATCTCGGAACCGAGCTCTCTATGGTTTTGTTTATAGACTCTAGTCTAGAGAAAAGAGTTTGATTTGGAAATGGCTAAACGGCTAGTGTTTTTTAAGTTGGCAGAATATTATTTTTGTTTATTTAGGTTAGGCGCACGGCATACCTACATATTATGTGTTGCAATGACTCTAGTTTTCATTTGGTTCATATTGAGGCATTTAGGACTTTTTGTCCAGAAAGTTCGCGGGCGCGCGCACAACAATAAGTTTAACATTCGTAATCAGATAAATCAATAAATGGTATAGAAACGCATAGACGGTATAGAGGGCGATAGAACGATCATTATTTTTTATATATTTATTTACTAGCTGTCCTCCGCGATTTCATCCACGGTAATTTCAGAGTTCCCGCGGGAATTCCGGGAAAGAAGTACTCTCCGTCCTTCTTTGTACCCCTGCACTGACAGTAGTTTACGGTGATTAGCTGTTCCCCGCATTAATTCCCGAGTTCCCGCGGGAATTCCGGGATAAAAACTATCCTATTTTTTAAGTTGGGCCAAATTACATTTACAACACAGTGACCAAATTTCATCATGATAGATTCAGTAGTTTAGGAGTCCATCGCGGACAAACAACGTGATGCGTATTATATATTTTACCCACAGGCACACCTGCGTGACTTTCGGTATCAGAATGGAAACTACCCTCATTCCAGGACCTAAACGAGGTAGATAACTTTAATCTTTGCTTTAAATGAATCCCAACAAAAACATTTTTATGTAAAATGTGCAAAGACGAGACCATAATGTGTGTCGCAATGTCAAAAATTATCTAAAGCCAAGCTTTTAACGATTTAATTCTACAAGCCCTAACTTCACAAACTCTACACCTTCAGTCAAAATATTCAGGTTGACCGTTTCGTTACTTATAACAACTTACGCCCATTGTGACGGTAGCGAGACGGTCAACTCGATAAGCCATGTAGGTATTTTAACTAAGGTGTAGAGTTTGTGAAGTTAGGCCTTGTAGAGTCAGGGCGTGTAGAGTTAGAAGCTTTGGATCTACATGAGATGTTATAACTTTTGACAGTGCCAGCAATATTATGACCTCGTCTTGGCATCATTTTACATAAAAATATTTTAGGTGGGATTTCACTTGGATGTAAATAAAATTTTAAGTTGCCTATGAAAATTTTTTTTGTTTCGTTTCTATCTTGCACGTCATGAGAGGTACCTACCTTTTTTCACAGCCCCTTTGTTGGTTTAATGTTTAGTAGACCTAATAAGAGAACAAAAGAAGAAGAAGACCCGGCCACTCTTTGCAGATTTCACGTGAAATGAAATTACAAAAATACTAGGTATTTTATACGTTCGCACGCGAATCTTGCGATTCCGTGTGCGATTCAAAAATATGTCGTCAAAACATATAACACGCAGCACGCTTGTACATACACAGATTCTTCACAAATTGGGCAAACAAAACAAATCAATGAAACTGGTGAACTTTCTCCTCCTTATTCTTTAAAGTTATAAAAAAGAGGTCGAATTTAGGTACTTATAAAAATATGATTTATAAAAAATTCTGGCATACAAAGAATTCCTTCAAAAACCTCTTTTTTGAATATTTGCAAACGTCTTCGATGAAGTTCCTAGAAAACAAGAATCCGTAGTCAAAATTATCACGTCCTACATAGTGGACATGATAGTTTTGTAAACCTATTACATTTATTCTTTTTTTTATTTTTTTAAATTTTATGTAAGGTAATATATAAAAAGTTAATGGAATATATAAAAGGCCCTCAAAGTTCAATAAATGGTGAGTATTAAGATGATATGACTAAAGCGTTATCGTTTCAATTCTATCAGAGGGACATGATGTCGGTGAACGGACAATCATCGTTCACTGCATAAACATAGATATTTATGCAGAAAGTAGCAACTATGAAGTTGGAGAAACGGTTGACTTTGGGTGTTAGTAGATATCAAGCTTGGAGACAATATTATGCTCGGTTATTTAATCTTTAAGTTTATGATCGAGTTTATCGAGGATTTAAAAAGAAATGTTGGAACAATTGAAACCAGCCGGGCTAAGATGCGCAAGACGACAAAATTTTATCGAGCCATTTTATCGATTCTCGTCGACATATTGTACGGCTTTGTCGACGAGAATCGATAAAATGGCTCGATCTTAGCCCCCAAGGTCTGGATTACATTTATATGACCAATCTAGCGTCTAAAGTAACGCTGGTGTTGCCAAGCTCTAATCAGAAATGCATGCTGACACCACTCCAAAATTACCAGCTTACCTGTTCCCTCGATTACCCTCTTAGTAATTTTTTTCGGATTTTTTCGGTAGTAAAAATATGTTGGTATAAAAGTAGATACCTATATTATGTTTTCACTCTTTTCTCCTTTGACTATCTCTCTGTAATTATATTGTATGTGCCGTCGATCCGTTGACATTGTAAATAAGTAATTTTTATTACATTTTTGGTAAGTTCGTAGTGTTTGTAGTGCGATGGAAATCCGGGTTACACTAAATTGGAGGCTGCTTTTAAAATTAGCTCCAGTAAACCAATTCAGAACATTTTTTTCTTTAGCACTCAATTGAGGAAAGTTAGTAAACTAGGCCTAATCGTCGATGAACTGAGTACCTACGATTTTAATAGAGAATCCTTTTGATCCAGTTGAAACATGGGCATGGAGGAGAATACAGAGAAGAAGAAGCTCAACGATAACCTGGAGGAGTTCATGAGGAAGTGCAGCAAGGCCGAGGCGCCTCTCTACACCATCCACCTCAAGAGTTATGCCAATATTCAGCGGAAGTTAGTACCTAATTCAGTCTTCTTTCTTTAGTATGAAAGAAAGAAAGAAGAAAGAAAGATTTGTTTTGCAGTTTTCTTCCATGTCTCCATTATTTTATCATTATTTGTAAGGTCTTACTTTAAACGAGTCACTTTCTTACTATTTTTTTCCCTTCATGACTTATTTTCTTCGTTGTCACCACTTTTTTTAATCACAGCACGGCTCAATGGAGCTATGCGACTAGATTTCATAAAAAAATTATCCGAATTAAAAAAACTACACTAAAAGATTGAAAATAACAAAATACGAATTTAATCCGAAAGTCAAAAATGCACGTAATATTTACTTACTGGCATATTATGCCACTCGGTTCGAAGTCGGTGCCTAGCATTGAATGAACAGAATCGCGGATTCTACTCTTTTATTATAGTAGGTATAGATTTTCTGCTACACTGTACACTATCAATAAAATGAATAAATTAACTAAGTAGATCTGCTGTGTGATAATTATCTATTAATTACTGAAATGACTGAAATGGAAATGGCAATGGCAATTTATCTATTTGTCGTGTAACGACAAATCTTTCATGCGGATCATATTATATTTACCCATAGGCCTAGCTAGTGGGGGAGGGCAGGGTGGTCAATTCCCATCCCCAAACTTCTTTGGCCGGTCTGAAAAATTTACAGCACCTACCTACTGAAAAGAAGTTGCTTTTAATTTAAGATTCTAGGAGTGCAGTCCGCAGTGATGAAAGAGGCCATATTATGGTAAACAGGAGAATGGATGAAGTCACAGAGCAAATAAATCAACTAGAGATGACATGTAGGCGGGGCAGGCGCGCTATGGTTGCAAAGGAAGTCAGAGCAAATGCTCTAACTTGCCCAAAACTGCTTTTGCTAGTATACCAAGCAAATTTTCCACAATATTTCCAAAACTAGTAATTTTGAAAACAGTGACTCAGTCAAAACATAAACATAAAGCCTTTAATACATTTCTCTACGTTAATGAATGTTTTAGTGCGTGCTGGTGAATAGTTTTGTCTGTGAAAATCACCCGGCGACACTGGTTTTCATCTGTTTTCATACTAAACTAAGTTGATGTCCCTTCTATCTGTTATTTTCTGTTCTGTGGATGAAGTGCATGATTATTTATTTCTAAGTGTCGTCGATTCTGATGATTGTGGTTAATTTAGATGGACGGATGCTACGCTAATGTGTATAGGTGCCTAGTTAATTGTTGAACGAACACTTATTTCACTATCGACACGCCTGCCCTCGTGAGTCGTGGTAGCAAGCGGTCATGTTTGCTGGTTTTCAGACGCCGTCGTGCGGCGGCGGCGCGCGACTCGTATCAAAGGCGCAACGAGAAGAAGTCACCATCCTCCAAGAGGTTGGAAGGCGAACAGTACAAGGAAAAGCCCATTCCGATAGCGTATGTAAATATTATCCATATACCTACTTCTACATTTACCTACTTATTTTATTTCAATATACTTACACGTAGTGATTACCTTCTCTCTGATACTTACAGTTTATGTACCAGGTATAGGATATATAAAATTTTTAAAGGTGTTTGTAGGTTTATCTCAAAAGATAGAAGAGATAGGTAAGATTTGATAATTATACGTTTTTTGTTCGTTTGTAACAGATAGACTCAAAAACTACTGCACCGATATTTAAATTTCTATTATGGCACTTACCTATATAGGAAGGTCGTTGTTTAATGACCAAGTACTTAATTTTAAGTAAAGGTTTTAAAAACAAAACTGCCGCACTCAGAGACGTTCATTAAATTAATTTTAACTGGCATTCAACTAAATTTAACTTAATTAGTAGATACCTACTTAACCCACAAATCATACACACACACAATGCAATATTACGTTGTCAAAGGTACAGAAAAGGACATAGGATACTTTTATCCCGGAATTCCCGCGGGATCTCCGAAATTAACGTGGGTGAAACCTGTGAGCATAGCGTAAGTTGACAGCAAACTGTCAGTTGACAGACAGCTTCACGCCGGGGCTGGAACATATTATATGTATAAGTCACCGTAAAATTGTAAAAACCGTTACTTTTTAATCGGACAGCACTGCCCATGTACACCTCGGCTAACATGCTAGGTTAGGTTAGGTTTGAACTGTGACCACAACAGACTCAAATGGTACCTACCGATGGTACCGATTTCTAGGGTGCCATCCACAACAAAAACGCACTTTCTGTCCTCAAAATTCTACAAAATTTCCATTAATTTATAAACTAACGGTTTTTACAATTTTACGGTGACATAATATTATATACTCCATGTGAAGCCTGCTCCACATTCTCGCGAGAATCTTGCGAGAACGCGAGAAAACTACGAGAAACGGTGGAGAACATCGGCCGCCCGCGCCCGCCCGCCTGGTGGAAGTAGGTAGTAGTAGGAAGTAGTAGGAAGTAGGAAGATTCGCTTGTAATTTGTGTACTGTACTGTATTGAAATCGAGTACATGTTGTCACAAATATTATATTTAATATTATGTTATTTTTAGGGATCATCCCGGTAACGCTGAAGATGATGAGCGTGTGCGAAGGTTTGTAGTGGTTAAAATAATATTTTCCTAAGCTTACTAAATACCTATTGATATATCATTAGTCTGCTATTATAAAATCAAATATGTAATTTAATTCCAAACAATGCTCCGAAATAGAATTTCCATGACAGTTAATGACAGTTTGATGACACAATGATTTAACACTGCTATGCTAATGGTAATGATCGATGTCTTTTCACTGGTTCCATCCAAAACGATAAAAAATATCATCTTTAATCTTTATACATTATATCACACTCACTCATCCTATAATTTTAAAGCATAAGGTTAGTTTTTAATCGGTCGATTTGAATCGGATCCAATAAGCAATAAGGATCTGAATGTGATTAGATACGAGACGCGGTAAGACTACTAGGAATAGGGGGAGCTAACACCTTATTGGCCTACAATGCATAGAAAATCCGTAGGACTGATAAAAAAAATTGTGTGATACAGACGTGGTAACGACAAAAGTCTGACGCGCAACCGGTCCATGTCGCAGGCGCGCTCCGACGACCCGTCGGACCGGTGCGGCTGTCGGCGCAGGCGACGCCGCCGGTCGTGTCGGGTATGTTGCACCACACCACGCTTGATCAGACTATATATAAGACAGACGCCTAATATCAAATTGCACTGCGCCACATTCTCGGACTGACGTCCACTTCCGAATAAAGATGACGATCTCCACGACGATTGGCCACGCTACCGTCTTAGAGCCAACCCACACGGTACGGTGCGGCTCAGGTGCGGCACCTGAGCGGCGCCGCTACGGTACACTACATACAAAGATGCGTTGCTGTCACACGGCGCCGTGCGCGCATCGGAATCGAGACGAGGCGGGGAGGGGAGTAAGCGGCTCGCTGTTGTTTGTGATGGGTAAGCCTACTCTTTGTCTCGCCGCTGCGGCGCCGCACTGTCCGTGTGGTCGCCAGTACCGTGAAATGGCGTGCGGTGCGGCGCCTCACCGCATCTTGTGGGTTGGCCCTTATTCAGCTGGTTCCAAATCTTCAGTTTATTTTGAGAGGAACAGAGAAGGAGTTCACATGCAGTTCGATACGTAGTCACTAGGTTTGAGTGCCCTAAACTTTGCAGTTCTACGAGCTATAACGGCAAAAAATATTTTAGTTTTTAACTTAAAAATGCCTCACATCATTGACCTTGATCTTTACAATTCTTACGAATCTGGTCTACGATATTTTCCACAACATATGAAATTGGCGTTTTGTCGTATTGGCCACTTTGATCTCAAATATTTCCTCTTTGGTTAGGAATTCCAATTGCAAATTTATAGGTACAGCTATTTACTCACGCTTTTGTGTTTTGAAAACTTTAATCAATTTGTTTTTTCTTCTTTTGGTTTTTTTTTTCGTCACTCAGTTACCTACGGTGGATGTCTATTGGCAGCAACTGCAAACCATGATAGAAAAACTAGCTGCTAATACAACCGAGGCTGGTTAATAGCTCTAGACCACTGCTGCTTCAGGACAACGCTAGACCACATACTGCTCAACAAACGGCTAACAAAATAGAGGAGCTACAATTGGAATGTCTAATACCCCGTTCCCACTTGTCGGGTGTCGGGTCCGGATTTTAATCGGATGCTCCAGTGGCAGAACATTTTATATGGAGCTATTCATACTTGTCGGAAACAGATTTTGTGTCGTCGCCGAAAAGAAATGTCGGCTGTTTTGCGAGCCCTCTACGCCCGGAAAAAAATGCCTAATATTTATATCTAACCTACCTACCTAACCTAATATTTAGATCGGTGTGTTGTGAAGTGCCACTTTTATACATGCACTAGGAGAAAATATTACCATCTGACGAGTGTCAACTTTGCAGCGTCGTCGCCGTCGCCGGCGCAGTTGTCGCCGTCGCCGACGACGTCGTCGCAGCTGTCGCAGGCGGCGCAGGCGCAGTTGCAGCCGCCGCCGCAGGCGCCGGAGTTGTCGTCGTCGACGACGTCGTTGCCGGCGCCGTCGCCGCTAGAGCCCTTGTTTTTTCACGTTAAACTTTCAAATCTAAAGGTGCTCCCTCACCGGGAGCATTCGAGTGTAATGTAACGTTACAGATTTGAGTATTAAATCAGTGAAGGAGGAGAACCGAGCATTATAATGCGCACCTTGTAATGATGCAATGTGTAATATCTTAATACAACTTATAACATCAATGCGCTCCAATGAACTTAAAGCTAATGCTTAAAGTCGAATGTACAATATTACATTACACGCGAATGCTCGTCAATTAGGGAGGTAGTGTTGTAATGTAAATTGTAATGCTCAAAGTAGAATGTGTAATGTTACATTAGGGACACGCGAATGCTCCCAGTGAGGTAGCACCTTTAGGTCTTGTTTATGGTCTCGAATTTAAATAATTTAAAATTCAGCAGTGATATAGTTATATTTTTGATGTTTTTTTTTTTATAAAATTTATAAAATCAAATTTGTTTTTATTTATAAGAAGAATAAAAATAAGTACGCGTCCACTCGCGTAATATTCGACTATCCACGGTTGCGCTGATGGATCATGCTTAATAGTTGTATTATATTATCTGTGATCATACGTTCTTATTATGGGAGTAGTATATATAGGTAGATGTATATCGGATGAGCAAATGGAAATCCATCCGCATAAACCTAAGTTTTTTATTTTTAACCCCCGACGCAAAAACGACGAGGTGTTATAAGTTTGACGTGTCTGTGTGTGTGTGTGTGTCTGTGGCATCGTAGCTCCCGTACGACTCATTCGTCAACTCGCACGTATCAAACTCGTGAGTGCGCACGAGTTAGCACTATCCGTTTTTACCTACTTTTGTTGTCGTCAACTCGCTTGTACATGTAAAGTACAGTCCGATAAAGTTTGAAACTAAATACTATAAATATACATATTGTCCGCGCTGGTCGCTGGCTGATTCGAATAAGTAGGTACCGACTTTGGGACAGCGATATTACGATAAAGTCAATATTGGAGGTACGGAATGAGGCGACGGAGGGCAAATGAAAATGGTCATAAATGTAATGATTATTTTGTAGAGACTTGGTTAAAAGAGACTTCGTTTTTTTTTTCGACAAATGTTCTTTAACAATATGCTTCATTGCACTACAAACATGGTTAAAAGCTGGCATTCTACTATAATAAACAAAAAAATCAATACAAAACCCAAAAACATAGCACAGATTTTGACTATATTAGAAAAAGAAGATCATTATTATCAAACTTTATACTTAAAAGGGTCCAATATAACTACAAAATTAAAGTAAACCTGCGCTATTGATGAACATGTTACTTTCACAATTAACGAATTTATAAACGGAGTTTTAAGTATTGATCTATGTATCGAACTTCTAATCTTGTGATTTTTATATATTAAGCATGGTTTTATATAGTAACGTTTGTTATAAAAATCATTTACAACAAATTAAGCTGTGATTTGTAGTTCCTTAGACTAAGATTTATTTTATTAGTAATGCTTTAATGCTTTAATTGTTTCCGACTGATATTTTACTAGTTGCTGATTGTGATATTTGACTTGTTGACGATTGATATTTTTAGCCTTAGTTTCATATACTTACTACACTACTACACTTATTTTTACAAATATTTTTTGTTTTAAATAATTTGGATGATAATAAGCAAAATCCTGCAATCACATATTGTGATATTATTGTTATGTGTAGTTATTTGCTTAGATTATATTACAGAGATTAGACAGTTTAACATATTACCTATGTGATAAACCAAATTCTTGAGTCATTGTAATTTTGTTGATTATTTGGTAAATAATATTATTGTTATGTTGATTTGTATTAGTTATACATAAAATATCTATCTCGAAAACGATAAGTTTTATATTTTATTTTAAAGTCAAGTCGTATAAAATTTTTATACATTTAAAGTGGGTACCTGCCTTAATGATATATACCTTATGTATATTAATTTTTAAAAAGGACTCTTAACTAACAAGCTGACTCTACACATTTTCACGGTCGAGCGAGTTGACGACAAAAAAAGTAGGTAAAAACGGAAGGTGCTTACTCGCGCACACGCACGAGTTTGACACGTGCGAGTTGATGAATAAGTCTCCCGTACGGATGAACTTATTTTGATTTTGTTTTTTTTTTTTTGTTTGAAAGGTAAATCAGTCGGGACTGATCTTAGCTATGTTTCATGAAAATCGATCCAAGATAGCCGCCTCCACAAAATGGCGGATTACATATTTTTGCACAACTACCTCAATATGGGTATCAAATTAAAGGGCTTGACTGCCTTGTCCACTAATACACACAAAAAGTCCAGTGGCCCCACCGTGCCCCTAGATACCAAATTTCATAAGGACCCACTTTATGTCATAGCCACGTCATAACTCATATCTACCAAGTAGTTACTGTACTTAGCGAATTTTGAGTCTGACTGTACATTGATGATTCCGTATATTGTATAGTTTCAGTTACTGGATAAGTGTAATTTGTCCGTATATCATAATATGTACTTATAGATAGATGCGTAGGTGATGTATATGTATAGGATAAATTATATGAGTTATGACGCGTATTGTTACTCGTACAGTCGTAACACGTGGTGGGGTGTGTCTCGGTGACCCATGGACTGATTAAACCTCTATGCGTTGACCCCTTTGCCGATCGAAGCACTTTAGTAAATAAAACATCCGATATTATATTATTATACAGCATACCTAAGGCCGTTAAATGCCTCCTTTCTGTTAATCCATCACATTCAACAAAAACATTTCAAAAATAAGATAATTTACGCAATCTATTTGTTCTCCACTCGGAAATACCCAGTGAAGGTGCTCTCTCTCTGGAATTATACATGCCACAGATTTTTGAGACACCATGTACCTAATTTGGGAGTGAAAAAAATATTTCAAATCGGTTCGTACTGCAGACTACTGCCTGAAACAAATTTTATGAGTTTTAACCTATCCACAAGGTTATCGAGCGCTTTTTATAAAATATAAATTCAGAAGTCACTCACCCAATATAGGCAATGATAAAAGCTATTGTTTTAGTTTTTAATTATAAATAATCACAGTATAATGTAGTTAATAGTTATCATTATCTGCGATTTGATGTTAGGTACGTCATGTTTATTATTACGTGGGTGGGACATATAGCATGCGCACACACACACACACACGCACACACACAATACAACCATGGAAAATAACAAGCTACTATTGTTATTGTTTTCTTGTTATACTTCAACTAGCTGTGCCCTGAGGTTTCACCCACGGCAATTTCGGAGTTCCCGCGAGAATTCCGGGATAAAACTTATGTCCTTCTCTGTACCCCTGGGCCCTGACAACGTGCATGCCAAATTTAATCGAAATCGGTACAGCCGTTTTTGCGTGATTGGGTAACAAACATCCAAACATCCACACTCACATTTATAATATTTAATAGGATTATATTTTAAAATTATGAAAGAGTCAAAATAACGGAAAGTCCTACAAATAGATTAGATTCGAACGCTATTCGATAAAAAAGTCGTCACGTCACTTCGTCATATAAAGCGATTGTGCGATTTTCAGTGTTTTCAATTCACAAACAAGCAATACCAAATCACCAACCCAGCAGATACTTGGCTTGCCATTGCCATTTCTTATCAGCGCTCGCTTCCCTTGGCAAACTGAAACTAGGCGAGTATGTAGGTACGATTCAAATTGAACGAACAGAAATTCGCTTCACATCAGCCGTGATCTTTAAATTTAGCCAACGAACGTGTGGACAGAAACTCTCGCCTTATGTAGGTATCAACTTGCCGACACTGCAGCACTGGCGTCTGCTAAAATACGACCAAGATCTGTAGGAACGGCTGAGGACGCGGTTCCCAAGGGTGTGAAGACTATTAAAATAATATACCTACATATTTTGTTCAATCTTTACTCTGTAGCGAATTTTCAACGTAGTTGCAATATATTAAATAGCTTTTGAGGTTGATAAACTTGACCTTATTGATAAGGTCGCTTATTGATTGATGGGAGATACCTACGAAGTCGTTCGGCGATCGGACGATGGTGGCGGAGTGCGTAACAAATAAGTAGCGCCGCATATGGTATTTATTATCTCCATGTCCCCGATGTAGGTACAGTTAGCATCAAAATTAGCTAGCAATTAAATAAGTAATTTTACGTACCTACCCGTAAATATTACCGTCGCTGGCTAGCCAGTTCCTTTGCTTGAACTTGGCTTGACACGCTGCCGCGTGTCTAGATACAAACTTGCAGATCCAAACTCTGAAATTATTGTTACTAATAGGTATACGTTCAATAATTCCTTTTCTCACATAGAAGAAAGAAATTTTTCATTTTTGTTAAATTTAATGATTAGGTACCTACCACGTAGTGATTACCTTCTCTCTGGTACCTACTGCCCAAGTACCTAGGTACCTACTCTTAAGAGCTCTTGAAATATTTTTTTCACAGTTTTCCGTTTTCCATTTATGACCTACATTAGAATGACATGTAACTTAATTGAATTTAGATTTAATGAAATACAAACTACAAAACAAGATTCGTTCAAATTTTTTGTAGAGATGTACCTACATACCTAATAGTACCTAATAGTATGGTAGTAGTAGTAATAGAAGGAAGGGCCTGAATTGAAATCAATAACCAAGTAGGTACTATAGGTCCATGGTATCGGTTTACACGAGCGCGATAGGTAACACCTTTCGGCGATAATAATCGAAATGATAAAATAACATAACGCAAAAATAATAACAAATGGCGTCAATAGCTGATTAGCTGATAATACCTCGAATATAATAAAAATCATGAATATAGCACCGAGGTGTCCGAAGCACCGAATCTGCTTACGTAATATATGTATACTTAATAAATTTAAATTAACAAGGACAAAACTGCGTAGACGCGGTGATGGAAAAAAATATAAGATAATAATAAACAATGGAAAACATGTAAGTAGTTATTTTCCTCAATTCTGTGGCCCGAGGTTTTTCCCTTTTGGTACGCACTTAAAAATTCTATAACTCAATACCTACCACAGTTTGTAAATGGTCAAGTGAATAAGAATATCTGAGAAGAAAGAAAAGAGAAGTATATCTAGATGTAGGTATGTATGTAGGATAGGTAGGATGTAGGTCTAAGTATGCCCTCGGTAGGCTTAATTCACCCGGAGTAAACCACCTGGGTGCATTAAGTGCTATGCACGGTAGACTCTGTGCACCTGGGCACAGATAACTTATGGGTGAACTTATCATGCACAGATTCCAATTTACTAGAATTACGTTCCTATAGGAAAATTGAATGGGCATGTTGACTAATTTTTATTTTTTAGTCCGTCTTGTAGGTTATTAAAAAATATTGGACACGTATTTTTTCTTTTTTTACGTAATCAAAAAATAACGGCGATATACCTATTGAGTTGAAATTTCGCGTGACGTCACTATTCTGACAGTTTGTGTGGAGGTTTTGTGGTTAGTGACGTCACGACCTCCTCATCCTAAACTTTAATGCGCTTTATCTCTGTATATTTTAATTTATTTAAAAAAGCAAAAAATATGTGTCTATTGTTTTTTTTTATTTTCTAACTGACGGACTAATTAGAATTTTGATTTTCAATAGTAATCAACATCCCTATTATAAGACAGTGTAATAGGTAACTAAAATCCTGTAAATAAAATTATTACATAATATAACCCTATAAATAAAACTAAGAGTAAAGTACCTTGGCATGTATGATATTTTTTGTATTAAAACAATGTTAAGAAACATTGTAATATTCAACGGTAAATCTTCCATGTTCGTTCGTAGATAAAAATCGACCTATACCTATACATATAAAATGCTTTGTTCTGAATGACTGACTGACGGATCAACGCATAGACAGCCTAAACCGCTGATCGTAGTAAGATCCTTGGAGGGTGTGTTCTCTCTATGACGTAGGCATCCGATAAGAAAAGATTTTCGAAATTCTACCCCTAAGGGAGGGAAAAAGGGGGGCTCCGAAATTATCGCGAAACCGAGCGGGACGGCTAGTTATAAACAAAAAATAATTGGGTATTCTCCAAGGTATAAATATCAAAATTCTAATTAGTCCGTCAGTTAGAAAATAAAAAAATAATAGACACGTATTTTTTGCTTTTTCAATTTAATGAAAATGAACATAGATAAAGCGCATTAAAGTTTAGGGTGGGGGGCTCGTGACGTCAATATTCATTATAAGCGCCATACAAACCGCACAGAATTGTGACGTCACGCGAAATTTCAACTCAATGTATCTGTGTTATTTTTTGAGTACGTAAAAAAAGAAAAAATACGTGTCCAATATTTTTTACTAATCTACACGACGGACTAAAAAAAATTTTTTGTCAAGTAGCCAATTGCCGCATGTCTGGCGGAGCATCACTTCAAAACGGCTCTACTGATACGGATAAAAGAAAATTTTCGAGGAAATCCACCGGAAGATCTAGGGGTCAATTTTTGAATCGCTCGAATTACTATTCGCACACGCAATTGCAAGATTCACGCGTGATTGCTTAAAAAATGTATGAGGATTCGCACGTGAATTCGCGATTCCGTGCGTGAAAGGAATTCGAGCGATTCAAAAATCGACCCCCTGATTTGATTTCGAAAATGATGATGAAAAAATACTCGCGCGGATAAAACCGCGGAGCACATTTAGTGTATAATGAAAATGACGCACAGAATCGTACGACTATAAAGGTTATCTTCTTATTATAACGATGCTTTTAAAAACTAGATAAATAAGTATATCAATGGGTGAAAGTGGCAGTCGGCTATCACTGCCACTGACTTGTATCCAAACACCAATGATATACAGTACAAAGAGGTGTAGATACGTTATATCATTACTAGCTGTTCCTCGCGGTTTCACCCGCGGTAATTTCGGAGTTCCCGCGAGAATTCCGAGATAAAAGTATCCTATGTCCTTTTATGTATCCTTGACAAGGTGCATGCAAAATTTCATGATGATCGGATGAGCTGATAAGGCGTGAAAGCGTAACAAACAAATTCACTTTCGCGTTTATAATATTAGGAAGGATAAGTAAGGATTCTTTGGTTTTATTTTGGCTACAGTTCAAGCGTAAATGTCGTATCTACATTTTCCTCTAAGATAAAGCAATCTACACACTTCACACCGCCATTATATTATTACTCAACGTTTGAGGCACCGCTGCGCGCCGCGTGTATCTACTTACGTGTCTACCTACTTCAGTTTTCTTAATTGGCAATGATAAGATGCCAAGCCTCCACACCGAAATTAATTTAGATGATATTATTATTGACTAATTATACTCGTACCAACCTATAAAATAAAATACCTAAGCAAGAATGATTTGACTCTCTCTCTGTGCTAATAATAAATTTGTAGAATAGAAAGGAACAGTAGTAGTAGATAACCGCAGATAGTCGTCTGAATTATAATAATAGCTGACTAACTGATGATGATAACATAACACAATGCAACTGAAAGTAGGCAAAGGTATGACCGAGACTATTAGCTGAGCGACACATCTAGAACAAACTAGAAACTACAGCATACCAGATATCCGTAGGGAACACGGAGCAGTACCGGGGACTTGCGACCCAGGTATAGGTTTAATGAGTACCCTTTACAATGCATCAACGCTCACCTCCACAGCCCATGCTCCAGACTTCTCGCCGATAAATTATTATCAACAAACACTGTGATTTGGTATTATAAAATGCAGTGATTTTTTTCAGGAGCATCCATTATTTAGGTACCTAGGTAGGCAATCTTGGCGATTTTTAGACCCACCTCTCTTCCTTTGGTGAGATTTTGCTCTACCTCGGAAGCTCTAAAACGGGGCACAGATAATATAATACTGGGGTAACGGAACTTAGTGATCAGTGAGATAATTTTCAGAGTCGATCCAGAAGTTCCAGACACAACTTAAACACTCAGAGTCAACTTTAATGATTACTAACTAAGCATAGATTTTTAAAACAAAACTGCCGCAATCAGACAAGTTTAATAAATTAATGTTAATTGGCATTTAACTAATTAAGTTACATCTCGTTAAACGCTAATTAACATTAATTTACTGAACGTCTCTGATTGCGGCAGTTTTGTTTAAAAAATCTATACTTAATTAAGTAATTATTAAAGTCGACTCTGAGTGCGGCCGTTAAAAGTGTAGATGCATTTCAACTGAAAGTCGTCGCAACTTGCATCGGGAAGATGAAAGCGTTCAGTGAAATTGCTACATTTACGCACATTTCCAAAAAAAATTACATACTTATTGATAACGGTAGGTATTCAAACAGAATATAACCAGTGCTCTGCTAGACCTATTATGGACTAGCTGGTGCCCGCGGTTTCACCCGCGTGAAATTTCGACCCTTGCAATGACAGTAATGACGTTAGATTTTCTCATTCTTTTAAAACGTAGTGGTTATTGTACTCTTTGGTCTCAAAGAAAATATAATCACATCACACATCTGTCTCTCCAAGCCTTAAAACTGTCACTTCGCAATCATGAAAAATCAATTCAAAAGAAAAAAATGCATATCTCTAAAAAGGTTTTACCATGTTCGTTATGCAACATTATATCAAAGCTTTCGACCATTGCATTGCGCTGAAGTCTTTAATTGATGATAACTTTTTTCCCCTATGTCCTATTTCGATGAAAAAAAGCCTATATGTTGCTCCAGACTTAGCTTAATCTTCTACTGAAAACTGCATGACAACCCGTTCAGTAGATGCGGAGATTATAGCGAACAGACAGACAGACAGAAAAGAATTTTAATAATTTTTTTTTGGGCTTGTTTACTCTTCTTTTATCACCCCTCTCAATTTTAGGTAAAAATATTCAATGTACAGAATCGCGGATTCTACTCTTTTATTATAGTATAGATAATTTGAGATTTTCAATGTGACGGATTTCTTCGGATGATGTAACATCACTTCAAATTGAAGTATAATATTTACCTACCTACGGCCAGTATCTAAACTTAAAATATAATCAATGTATTAATAATAAAAATGGTTTTGCGCAGTTGTTAAAATACCAATCACGCGATCATGAATGGTGGTAAAATTTCACTGCAAAATATACGTAGGTGTAGAAGCTGAATAGTGGAAAATGGAAATCGAACCCGTACCAACCGCTTCGCACTTCTGTAACATTTACCTAGCTCCATCTGTGTTAATAAGTAGGTACATTTCTTTCTTAGGATTTTTGCAAATGTATTCCTATTAGAATCAAGTAAAACGTGACTGTGTTTAGTTCACTACTTCCGGAAAATTATGAGAGCAAAAAAATAACTTTGCATTACAAATTAGCAGACGAATCTGCAAGTAATAACGTGCAGCAACTTATTTCCAACTCAGAATTGTGTAGGGCCCTTTCATAGAATAAATAACCCTAAAACCGGATTCAGCGAACCACCTTATATTACGAGTTTTAGCGGATCATGTTTCTGTCTTTCAATTTCGAACGAAATTTTTAGTATAACTAACGCTCTATATGTGTTAATATCTCTACGGACACTTTTCATGTAGGTACCACGTGGTGATTACCTTCTCTCTGGTAGGTACAACCGAAATATACAGGTGGTTTTGAGTGATAAGACCTTTCCTATTTTTATGGAATTTAATTAAAAAAATATTATTTTATTGGGGTATTTAAAACTATCATTTGCACTATTCAAAACACTTTCCCAAAAATAGCCAAGGCGAGTCAAGCGAAGCGCAAGGGCACTACCTACCTACCTTTTCTCGAAGCGCTTAGTCGTTTTTTAAACCTTTATAACTTGGGTTTGGATGATACCAAATAAGCAAAATTCTCGGGATATGTTGCCAATAGCGGACTTATTAAACATATAAAATTTTAATTGCATAGTTCTTATACTTTAGATTTTATTGATATCTAAAAAACCCTGATTTCGTCACTGACTCACTGATGATTGATCATCAAAATTCTTAGGATATTTCCTAATGTCCTAGAAAGCTGAAATTTAGTACACTAGTATTAGTACAACAAAAAAAATATAAAACTTGTAAATGAGGTGAGGGCTTGCAAAGTTAGGGCATGTAGAGTTAGCAGCTTGACTCTACATATAATTTTTGATAATGCGAGTCAAATCTCGTCTTGGCAACATTTTACATGAAATTTTTTTTGGTGGGATCTTCCTATTCCTTCTTTCCTTCTACTATTGAAATAAGATTAAATGACAGTCCAACCTGTTTACTTATTTCTGCTGCCTATTGGACTCGCACAAGTAACTCATAACGCCTTCGACCGCATACGAAACAAGTTTCAACAGAATATAGATATCCGATCTGTGACCTAATTAGATAAAGTACAGGGGTCTCTGTCTGAACGTGATATTTATTATTACACAGTAGTAAAACAATTAAACCAAGGTTTACGAATCTCATTGACCTAATTTATATGAACTGTATACCTATCTGAACGGTTTTATTGAGGTACAATTTTATGTTCGACAATCTGGTAGGCAAAAGCCACACTACAAAGAGCTTCGCTTATTGTTAAGAGCCAAGAAACTCGCCGAGGGACTGATCGTAGTGAACAGACATGTATGCATACTATCGCAGATGGCCACGCTATCAACTAGCTATAAGCTGTAGCTAGCTAGCTATTTTAGTATTCCGGACGAATCTTCGTGATTTTTGGTTTGCTGTTTTGTTAATTGTATATTTGTAAACGCTTTAAATAAATAAAAAAAAAAAAACCTACCTAGGGGCATCGCTTGCAGTGTGCCAGCTAAGCTCTATGTAGTGTGGCTTTTGAGCCTAATGGTGGCAGACGATACAAATCATTCACTTTCTTCATAATCAATTAATTGGGTAGTTTGGGTACCCTACTATAACTAATAACTTTTAGACAATAAAGCGTTCATATATTTAGACTCTGTATTTTTCTGTGGTATTTTTTCCATAAATAGGTAAATTAAATAAATAAATTTCCTTTTATTTCGACCAAACACGGATCAATTTTGTTACTAACATCATTTCTTGTCTATCTTTTTTTTTTACTTAAAATTTAGACATTATTTGTTTGTCAGAGCATGAGCAATGGTTCATAAACTTTTACTACTTACAGCTTTCTTCAAATTAAAATATTTGTTAAGTTATAAGCAAAGGGTAGGTTGTTGACGAGTGAAAGCCGTATCGAAAACACGCGTATCACGTTTTTCGTTATTTCAGTCACTTTTCAGCATCTATTTTGGACCCTGAGCACGAAACTGACTTTCAAGAGAGCCATGTTTTAACTTGGGGAACAATCTAACATTGTCATTGGCGTTTCGCCATAATTGAAGAAGTAGATGAAGAGATTGTTATTACTTATTATTAAGAATTTGTCATTGGCAAATTATAATTATAGACGCCATTATTAAAGAAGAAGAAGAAGCAAAGGGTACAAGCGGTTGTTGGGCTCAGACGAAATAATATTTCGTCTGAGTTGTTGGTACCTACTTTTAAGCAGAATTTTCTTATTGATACATAGTAGTAACTAGTAGGTACCTAGTTAACATAAATGGACATCATAATTACCTACATGAATTTTACCGCCCAATTAACGAAAAAATGCGAACAATTAAATGGCGTAATTCATAAAGATAACGATATCTCCACACTTACTCTTTGCCATTAAGTATATATATTGCACTAGCTGTCCCCGCGCGGTTTCACCCGCATTAATTTCGAAATTCTCTCAGGACCACTTGTATCAAGATTTGTTGTTAAGATTATTCCCAAGATTATTAGTCCTATTCAACTATTTCATAGTACCAGTCCCTCGCGGATCCACCCACAATAATTTCGAGACTCCTCATGATTACCTACTGTAGGTAGTTCCTATCAGTGAAATATTTTTTTAGAATCGGTTCATTCCAGATATTGTCCCCTACAAACCAACAAACTTTTCCTTCTTATATGTATAATATAAAAATATTTACATAAAATTACATTGCAAAATTACGGTTCAATGCAGCTTAAGTATATAATTAAAACAAGCATATTAAAATTATCAAAATGGTAGCCACTGCCGCAGTTCGTGCACAGTGGGCAAACCACGCAATTTTGGAGTATATGTAGTCATGTATCGGGAGCCATGTCGCTGAAGTGTGCTTGCCTACTTCCATAACCTACACGATAATTTTACTACGATGAGCGTCGTGTGACATTGAGTAGTGCCTACTGGCATCAGTCATCGAACCTGCCCGTAGGTACCTACCGTCCGTTTCGGCGGGTTATCCTCATCTTGCACGCGCGAGATAACCCCAGCATCTAGATAATATATAAAAGGAGAGTCGCGGCACAATCTTCAGTTTACATCCGAGCGTTAAGCGATACCGAGCTGAAAACTTTTGAGCTTCACCGCACCTACCTACCTGCCCTACTACAAAGCTAAACGGGTTGATTCACATTGAATAACCATTCGTAAATAATAGATAAATAAGGTGCAAAAACAAAATCGAATTTGGAGAGTGTTATCGAGTTGAGATAATGCGTGTTTTACGTTTGATGCTGTCAGTCTTGGCGCTGCTGCTCGTGCTCGCTGCAGCGGCAGAGGCTCGCCCCGCGCGGCGCGCGAACCTGGTCGCCAGGAGGTCGTCCCTGTGTCTGCTGAAACTCTGCAACTATCCTATCAGACACCACGCCCACAAAATGAGACGCGTGCGCTAGTGGCGCTCGAAAAAGATGACGCACGAAGATGACGCCAGAAGAAGATGACGCACGAAGAAGATGACGCACGAAGAAGATGACGCATGAAGAAGATGACATACGAAGAAGTTAACGCACGAAGAAGATGCTCTATGAACTGCGAATAGCAAGCGCATTGAAAACTATAAATGATTGAATATTTATAACCTGATTCGAGCAAACTCGACATTTTATCGCCTATATTAGGCTGCCGCCTAACGAAATCAAATTATTGTACTTAATTAAAAATAATAATAATAATTTATTCTTTTATAATTTTCTGTATTTTTATGCTCGTATATTTTATCTGCATACGTTTATTTTTAGAATTGAAATAAGCTAGAAAAATCTAGTGTTGATTTAACCAATGTTCCTATATTTTAATAAGATCGTTTATATAATTTTGTAAGTAGATATTTAATAAAGTTTAATTTTAATACAAAATAAATTATTTAACAAATAAATAGGTAGGTATCTAATTATATTTTAACAAATCGAGAAAGAAGGGTCTGTACTCTCTACTTACATATAGAAAAGTATTCTTAGAATGTAGATATATCTATAATATGTAACTTTCGTTAAATATTTGGCAAACTGTTTATGATATGATTGTAATATTATGAATAATAAATTGATTTATTGATAAGAATGCACCTGTTTGTTATCGTTTAGCTTAGATTTTATCAAAGCTCAGATGAGTGGATGAGTCAGGCGGATTAACCATCAACATTGATATGACAATAGGTGCCGAAACGACACTAGCAGCTTTGGTTATCTATATATTTTGATAAGATAACAGTTTTAATATTTTGTTCGATATAGTTGAGAGTTGAACTCTTACCGAAAACTTATAGGCCCTGCGATTTCATCAATTTCGTACCCCCTGCGGGCGTTGAATTTCCAAAAATTGGTTTTAACACTGTGTCAGACTGATTGGTACAATTAGATTTCATTTATTAATTAATCAAAAATTAAAACACTCGTAACGACAATCCACATACTTACAAAAAGGCAACCGCTAAGCCGCTAATAGTACATTGTTATCCTAGGGGTGAAAGTAAAGTGAAAGTCTTTCTCCCGAGGATAACACTGTGCTTTTCATTACGAATGCAAGGAAAGTCAAAATAAAAATAGGAATGAGCTTAAGAATAAAAAACTGAAAATAAAAAGCTAAAAATAACAAAATACCGATTTAATCCAAAAGACAAAAACACACGTAATATTATTATTGGTTTGTGCTACCACTGATCGGTTTGAATTCGGTGACAAGCCCGCTGGTGTCTGCCTACTTGGGTTGTTCTGCTCACGAAGAGCTGGTGGCGGGAGTCAACTTAGCCCATCTTCCCCCTCCATATTTGGCTTGTCACCGACTTCATACCGATCAGTGGTAGCACAAACCAATAATAATATTACGTGTGTTTTTGTCTTTTGGATTAAATCGGTATTTTGTTATTTTTAGCTTTTTATTTTCAGTTTTTTAGTTTTGTGTTTTTGGAAGTCGGTTTTAATTTTTTTGTTAAAATTTTGTTTATTTCTCGCTTTTAAGTGACTTAGTTCGTAATTTCTCTAAGTTACAATAGCTTAATGTCAACTGCTCATCGCCTTTTATAAAATATTGCTTTTCCCGACGCAGGGACGTTAATTGTTGAGGAGTTCTCCTAGTACATCACCATCAGTTCCACTTCACCATATACATTGTGACGGGCATAAATTGTTTAGAAACCATATTAAAGTGTTAACTTTAACTGAATTTAACTGAATTGTTAGATTCAGATTCCGTGAAATACCCATTATTGAGTAGTTCCGATGACCATCTGTGGTCTTCATCATCAGTTCCTCTTCTTCAAATTTTGCTTTCCGAAAGCAAAGAAACGTTTTAATATAAAAAATACAAAAATCGCTATAAGTGTTCTCATAATTTTTGAAGAGTTCCCTCGATTACTCCAAGATCCCATCATCAGATCTCGACTTGGTGACAATGGAATCAATTTGGGAGTATCCCCTAAACAAACAAAAAAACAATTTTCGAAATCGCTTCAATCGGAACCCGTGAAATACGTATTATTTTTGAGTTGTTCCGATGACCACCTGTGGTCTTCATCATCAGTTCCACTTCTTCAAATTTTGCTTTCCGAAAGCAAATGAACGATTTACTATCAAAAATACCCAAATCGCTATAGGTGTGCCTATAATTTTTGAAGAGTTCCTTCGATTTCTCCAAGATCCCATCATCAGATCCCGACTTGGTGGCAATGGGACCTAATTGGGAGTATACCCTTTCAAACAAAAAAATAATTTTTCAAATTGGCCCAACCGTCTTCGAGTAATCGGTGAACATACATAAAAAAAAAAAAAAAAAAAAAAACATACATACAATCGAACATAGAACCTCCTCCTTTTTGGAAGTCGGTTAAAAAGTGGGTGAATTTTATTTTAATTAATACCTACTTAATAATAATAATAATAATAATAATAATAATAATAATAATAATAATAATAATAATAATAATAATAATAATAATAATAATAATAATAATAATAATAATAATAATAATAATAATAATAATAATAATAATAATAATAATAATAATAATAATAATAATAATAATAATAATAATAATAATAATAATAATAATAATAATAATAATAATAATAATAATAATAATAATAATAATAATAATAATAATAATAATAATAATAATAATAATAATAATAATAATAATAATAATAATAATAATAATAATAACTTTCTGGGGACATATCTTTTTTCCTGATTGTCTCGGGACGAGATATATCCATTAAACACCGACTTATAAAGTCGAGAAAAAAGGGAAATAATAATAATAATAATAATAATAATAATAATAATAATATTGATACAAAAGCCTCCTTTACATGGATGAAAAAACAACCAGTAGCCCCTACCTTAGAGGCAAGTGTTTTTGCTATGCAGGATCAGGCCATATTTACGCGACAGCTAGAAAGAGATATATTAAACAGGAACATAGACGGAAAATGTAGGATCTGTGCTGAAAAAGATGAAACCATACAGCACGTTATATCGGGCTGCAGTAAATTGACCGGAACGTATTACATGAAACGGCATAATAATTTGGTCCAATATGTATACTGGTGCCTCGCTAAAAAACACAACATACAAGTGGCGCAACAATGGTGGAAAGAGGAGCTTAAAGAACCACAAGTTAAGGAGAATGACACTGCAAAGATACTTTGGGAAATACCGCTGCAGACTGACATTACCATCACTCATAATAGACCAGATTTAGTTTACATGGACAAAGCACATAACATAACATACTTAATAGACGTCACAGTGCCCTCAGATTACAACATCGGTGCAAAAGAAATTGAAAAACTTAGTAAATACCATCCACTCAAAATAGAAATTAGCCGATTGTGGAACACTCAAGCAATAATTATTCCCATTGTTATAGGCGCGACAGGAGTAGTGGCAAAAAGTAGCAGCAGGTATTGTGATAAATTGGAGGCTATGTTAAATATCAGCATATTACAGAAACAAGCTGCTCTACATTCCACGACCATCATCAATAAGGTTCTCGGTGACTCAGTATTTACAAATTGCATACAAAACACAACAGATGAATAATAATTAGAAAGTCCATGCATATAACCTACACACATATACATACAATTATATTATACATTTTGAAAAAAAACCTTAACTTTCTGGGGACATATCTTTTTTCCTGATTGTCTCGGGACGAGATATATCCATTAAACACCGACTTATAAAGTCGAGAAAAAAGGGATATAATAATAATAATAATAATAATAATAATAATAATAATAATAATAATAATAATAATAATAATAATAATAATAATAATAATAATAATAATAATAATAATAATAATAATAATAATAATAATAATAATAATAATAATAATAATAATAATAATAATAATAATAATAATAATAATAATGCCCCCCGCAAGCCTAACTCCACGTCCGGTATGACCATCGATACCACGTGAGGGGCGGACATTGGCAATCTAAATAGCTTAACCAATGACCAACGGAGCACTAGCATCGCCTTCAAACATGAAGAGACAATTAAGAAATTGGAGACCAGGGCCGCTGCCCGGGGGCGATCGCCGGGGCACGTCTGGAGCTGGCGCTGGACGTGACAGCATGCAGACCGCCAGTGGTATCCAGCTGAGCAGGCGGGCTGGAACCGGGGAACCCGAATATACTACAGCCGACCAAGTAAGCGACGTTAGGATGGATGATGCTTTGCAGAGGAGGGACTCCCCAACTAATAACTCTGCCGGTACATCCGGATTGGCCACTACACGTTTGCCAATAATTAATGACAGAAGAAAGAAGTAGTCACAACAGGAAATGGAAGAATTAATGCACTGTTTATTCAAGGCTAAGTCAGATGGGCCAGGTTATATCAAACGCTTAGAGCGGCTTTTCAGAGAAAGAAATGCAAACAATCCTAAAATACACCAGTTCAACGGAAATACTCTCGCAACTCAAGCACGTAGAATTTTAAAGCAAAATATTATATCCACAGAGGTTTTAGATAGAATACAGAAATCAGCAGAAAATGGAAGCGAAATTGAATCTAATGAACAAACTACTGAACCGGAAATGCAACAAGTAGGGCATATTGAAGACAACATACAGTCACCTTCACTTTCACCTACGCCTACAGAGATACAAAGCCCACACATAATCACACAATCGGAAACAACTGAGCAACTAGTAACAAGTATTAATGACAACGAGGACCAGGATCCTTTGATACTTAAATTCCTGCAGATACTTGCTGAAACAAAAGAAATTAGTATTATTGATCGCGAATATTTACCCAAGGCAAAGATTAATAAGCAGTTTATGCAAAATGTACATATATTAAACAAATATTTACCATGCCTTCTAGTAACTAACTCCTCACTACAAGAAATCAATAATATAATCTATGCTACCGCTAAAACATTAATCATTAGTAACAATCAGTTCCCATACATGCCCAAAGCAACAATAACAGAAAAGAAAGACCCCCCTTGGAAATTTCGCCTAAAATCCAGAATAGTGAAACATAGAAAAGAATTAGGACAACTAGTTGAAATAGAAAAAGGAACTGTTTCCAACAAACTGAGAAGAATTAAAAATAAACTTTATGATAAATATAAAATATGCAACGAAAATGATTTACGAAACAAGATAGAGAATATGAAGCAAAGAATCAAGGCTTGGGCTGGGAGAATAAAACGTTATGAAGATATAAACAACAGAAAAGAGCAAAATAGGTTATTTATGGAAAATGAACACAACTTCTACAGAAATATTAACATGAAACGACAAGTACAATTTAATTTACCTACTGTAGAGCGAACTCAGGACTTCTGGAAGTCAATTTTATCACAACCTATTTCATTTAACAAAGAAGCTACATGGATAAAAAATCTGGAAATGACTTATGGTGACACAACTACAAAAGATCTTGAACAGATAACCGAAGAACATGTAAAAACAGCAATTAGAAAAACAAGTAACTGGAAAGCACCAGGTATTGATAAAATTCAGAATTTCTATCTAAAATATCTTACTAGCATACACACATACTTGGCAATATTATACACAAACATAATTCAAGGTAATGAGCAGTGTGAAGAGTGGTTCACGCTTGGTCGGGTAATATTAATACCCAAGAATGAAGACACCGAAGATCCTAGAAACTGGCGGCCTATCGCCTGTTTGCCAAGTATGTATAAAGTTTTAACTTCAATCCTGGCAGATGAATTATACTCCCATTGCCAGATGAATAATATAATGGCACCCGAGCAACGTGGATGTCGCCGCGCAGTAAGAGGTTGCAAGGACCATCTTATGATCAATAAAGCAATATTAGAAGACGCTCACCAGTCACAAAAAAGTCTCGGTATGGCGTGGATTGACTATAGGAAGGCGTTTGATAGTATCTCACATGACTGGCTCATGAAGATATTAGATATTTATAAATGCCCACCTGCTGTCAAACGGTTTCTGCGGTTATCTATGCCATCCTGGAAGGTTATTATGACAGCCCGATCCACTAGACAGTCATTTACTACTGAGCCGATTTGTATTCGCCGAGGTATATTCCAAGGCGATTCTTTATCACCCTTACTATTCTGTTTAGCAATCAACCCTATTTCCCATTTATTAAAAAAATATGAAACAAAAGGATATAGGCTGAGGGAGGGTATGTGCATTAATCACCTACTATACATGGATGATTTAAAAGTTTACGCAAACAACAAACATAATCTGAAAGTTTTACTGGATAGCATTGAAATATTCACTAACGACATAGGTATGAGCTTTGGTTTAAATAAATGCAACATCTTACATATTATGACAGGCCACAGAAGTAGGGCTGAAGGAGAAGGACACATACTGTTAAGTGGAGAGACATTTGATCACCTGAAACTAGGAGAAAAATACAAATATCTGGGTATTCATGAATCTGGGAAAATAGAACATAAGCAACTTAGACAACAAATAACAAAAGAATATCTTAATAGGATCAAAAAAGTAACAAATACCTATTTGAACGGAAGAAATCTTATAAAGGCGATTAATGTTTATGCCGTCCCTGTATTATTGTACTCTTTTGGAATAATCAACTTTAAATTCAGTGATATAAAAAAAATAGATATAAAGACAAGAAAACTTCTGACCATTAAAAAAGCTCATAGACAGAAAGCAGATGTAGAAAGGCTGTATCTGCCTGTTGAACATGGAGGAAGAGGGTTGATAAATATAGAATCAATGTATAAAAAACAAATAATTAAGTACAGTAGATATCTTCACTCTGACATAGACTACCTGACACAAGCAATAATACAACATGATAAAAATAGACAGAAATATTCAATTGTAAAGGATGCAAAAGAAATAGAGAGAGAACTACATATATCACACACACAGGCCTATACAGATGAACAAATAAAGGAAATCATAACTAAGAAGCAGAATGAGACTTGGAGAAGTAAAAATATGCATGGACAATTCCCAAAGACGGTGTTAGATCAAGCTAATATTGATACAAAAGCCTCCTTTACATGGATGAAAAAACAACCAGTAGCCCCTACCTTAGAGGCAAGTGTTTTTGCTATGCAGGATCAGGCCATATTTACGCGACAGCTAGAAAGAGATATATTAAACAGGAACATAGACGGAAAATGTAGGATCTGTGCTGAAAAAGATGAAACCATACAGCACGTTATATCGGGCTGCAGTAAATTGACCGGAACGTATTACATGAAACGGCATAATAATTTGGTCCAATATGTATACTGGTGCCTCGCTAAAAAACACAACATACAAGTGGCGCAACAATGGTGGAAAGAGGAGCTTAAAGAACCACAAGTTAAGGAGAATGACACTACAAAGATACTTTGGGAAATACCGCTGCAGACTGACATTACCATCACTCATAATAGACCAGATTTAGTTTACATGGACAAAGCACATAACATAACATACTTAATAGACGTCACAGTGCCCTCAGATTACAACATCGGTGCAAAAGAAATTGAAAAACTTAGTAAATACCACCCACTCAAAATAGAAATTAGCCGATTGTGGAACACTCAAGCAATAATTATTCCCATTGTTATAGGCGCGACAGGAGTAGTAGCAAAAAGTAGCAGCAGGTATTGTGATAAATTGGAGGCTATGTTAAATATCAGCATATTACAGAAACAAGCTGCTCTACATTCCACGACCATCATCAATAAGGTTCTCGGTGACTCAGTATTTACAAATTGCATACAAAACACAACAGATGAATAATAATTAGAAAGTCCATGCATATAACCTACACACACATACATACAATTATATTATACATTTTGAAAAAAAAACCATAACTTTCTGGGGACATATCTTTTTTCCTGATTGTCTCGGGACGAGATATATCCATTAAACACCGACTTATAAAGTCGAGAAAAAAGGGAAATAATAATAATAATAATAATAATAATAATAATAATAATAATAATAATAATAATAATAATAATAATAATAATAATAATAATAATAATAATAATAATAATAATAATAATAATAATAATAATAATAATAATAATAATAATAATAATAATAATAATCATTTATTTGCATAAGACATTGTTCTAAAAGATGGGTACATTGTTAATTTTGATTAAGTTCTAATGTCTAGTCATTGAGTGACATGCAATAGTACATTGTTATCCTAGGGGTGAAAGTAACACTTTCTCCCGAGGGTAACACTGTGCTTTTCATTACGAATGCAAGGAAAGTCAAAATAAAAATAGGAATTAGCTAAAGAAAAAATGAGTGAAGATCGGATAGTCGCTTGACACTTTCCCACCTATTTCTTTTTCTTTGGCCGGCTAGCTATTCCGCCAGTATTTTTTATTTACATTTTGGCGGCCTAAAAAAAATATTTTCTTTAATTATTAAGTATTAATTAAAGAAAATAAAAAAATATAAATAGGAATTAGCTTAAGAAAAGGTGAGTGAATTTTATTTTAATTAATACCTACTTAAACTTTACGTTATTTCAATTTTACATCGCGCTGGCTGTATAGAAAGTTGAAACATGGTTCAATAGAAATGTGAAAATAGACCTAGTTTTTTTTTAATAATTTGACAGTTGTCAGTTGAAAGCGATTCTCCCTAGGGCTGAAAAGGGTTACTTTCAACCCGCTTCTCAGGCAACTTCAGACCTACTTTCCGAGTATGAGTAATGAAAAATATATTAAATTCAATCAATTCATCACAATAATTAAATGTCAAAACGAATGTAATTTCAAAATGTTAATGTCAATGAAGAAATTAATAAACACAAATTAATAGTCAACTTTACGTTATTTCAATTTTACATCGCGCTGGCTGTATAGAAAGTTGGAACATGGTTCAATAGAAAGACCTAGTTTTTTTTTTATAATTTGACAGTTGTCAGTTGAAAGCGATTCTCCCTAGGGCTGAAAAGGGTTACTTTCAACCCGCTTCTCAGGCAACTTCAGACCTACTTTCCGAGTATGAGTAATGAAAAATAATTTTAACATGTCGCTAGCGCACAAGAAATCGTGTAGGTAAAATAAATTATATATTTACATGTAAAATATTTTTAAAAATAGGTAAATTCAAGCACGATGTCTTTAGGTAGGTACCAGGTGGGTAGCTATAAACTTTGCAATGATCAAAGAGAATATTATAATCTCTGCGTTACAATGATAGTACATAATTTATAAGGATAGAAATATCCTTCTATCAGGGCCGCAAAATAGAATTATGACAAAACTCGTGTTTTATTGCAACGTTTAGGTAATAAATACATAGTAGATACAGATATCATGTCATACTAGGTTACATATAAATTATTATACAATCACAATAATAAACCATAAAATTTAATTATCGGCATTGTGACCGTCTGTTTTGAAACTTACTGTCTTATAAAACGTCTACACCGTACATACATTATATCAATTCAATTTGATCGAAATGGACCTACATGTAACGATATTTCGTTGAAAGTACCTATCCAGCAGACATGGGTTTTTGCTGCTGCAGAAAATTCGCAAGATCTGAAATTTCTTTTTCATATCGGGATGCAATTTTATTTATTTTCTTAGCTGAACTGTTATACAAATCTATGTAAGTAGGTATGTACTTTATAGTTGAGTAATTATGCAAGTAAATATTACCTACCGGACCTAGGTACCAGGTACCTATATATACCTACACGCGCCGAAAACGAAAGCGCGAGCTTCGTGTAGGTAAATGAAAAACGTTATCTTTCTTGTTTTGTACCGTTATTGGACATTGCGTGGGTCATAAAATAGTAGATAATATCACAAATAATTATCAATTGAATGTAATATTATAACTAGTATAGTATTATTATATTATGTGGGCGTCCAAGCAGTTCTCGGCATTTAGTCTCCGAGATATAAGAGATTTGTAAAGTTGGGTGAAAAAAAGCGTGAGCGATTTTAATATCTTATTCTACAATCCCTACTAATATTATAAATGTGAACGTAACCTTGTCTGTCTTGTTTGTTACGCTTTCACGCCTTAACGGCTCAACCGATCATCATGAAAATTTGAATACACGTTTTCAGGGGTACATAGAAGGACATACGGTATTGTTTATCCCGAAACTCCTGCGGGAATTCCCAATTTACCGCGGGTGAACCCGCGGGTAGCAGCTAGTAGGTAATATACAAAAAATCTGTAACAAGAAGTAGAAGTGTGTTTTTTTACACTCAAACTTTTATAATGGTTTTTTTCAAATCAAGCTTTTCAGAATTTCAACTTCAAATGTCTGATAAAAAAGAACTGCCAGTTTTTGAATATTTTTTCCAATCCTTACTATCAATTGACTATTCTAGATATCGAATCTATTCGTAACTCAATATCCCACTACTGGTACTTTTTGCTTGGACCACATATTATCACCTTTTTTTGGAAAAAATATAGTATTTTTCCGGAAAAAGATGCAAAATATAGTACTTTTGGGAAATGCAGAAGAAAATATAGTACATATTTATTTTTAAACATTAGATATGTATCGGGCAGCATTCATCTAGAAGTTATTATTGCTAGTTTGACAATCAACGTTTTGCTGCCGCTTAGGGACTTATGCGTTTCGTTCTGAAATTCCCCGTGCTGCGCTGCGGGTGCGTTCCAGAGCAGTCACAGTTGAATTAGATATAAAAATATAGTATTTTTCGTACTTTATTATTTTTCTATAAAATATAGTACAATTGACTGATACGATACTATATAATATAGTACGGGTGGCAAGCCTACCCACACATTATCTGTGATCATAATGAGCTGAGTGAGTGAGCTTTTGCTGTCAGTGCAAGCGCACCGCGGTGAGTGCGTTAGTACTCAAGCTGCGCTGACGTAGTGTCAACTGCATAATATAATATCTAATAATAATAATAATTCACTTCACAACACACAGTTCTACTTGATCCTACAGTGAGATATAAGCTTGTCTTTGAAACCAAGCAAACGTTGTACATACTACATACCATTACATAAGATATAACATAATGCTATATACACATAAACACGCCCAGACTGGAAAGTGGAACTAAGTATTCATTCACACAAAGTCCACCCCCACCGGGAATCGAATCCGGGACCTTTTGATTAGCGGGCAGGCATGGTGACCTACTGCGCCAGTCGGGTCGTCAATACGCCATCAAGTTCAACGATTCATGCATGTTATATAAGTCACTAGATACCTATTACCTAAATACTTATTCCCATGTTGCACCTAATAAATAGTGAAAAGCAATATCTATACTTGGAATTGAACATTCATTATGATGCTATCGCGATATCGTCAGTACACGTCATGCAATCGCCATTCGTGATCGTGACGTCGTTAACCGGTATCAGCACAGGCCCCGTATAAACTGTACCGGATAGTGACGTCACACGACATTTAGAGTAGAATACAATAGAATAACATTTATTTCCGCACCACACACATGAATAATAAACAAAAATATTAAAGAATTGCCTAATCCAAACCCAAGTTAGTATATATTATCTGTGCCCAAGTTATCTATGCATGCTCTGCCGAAGGGACACCAACTCACCATTAGCTAGGTGCAGATCGTACCTACACCCAACGCTGGTTTTCAGGTGGCAGCCCGACATTTCGACTCAATGTGTCGCGGTCGCCGTTATTTTTTGATTACGTAAAAAAAGGAAAAATACGTGTCCAATATTTTTTAATCTACTTACACGACGGACTAAAGACTAAAATTTAGTCAACTAGCCTATTATGCCACTATTTTGTAGAATGTAGATATATTCGGGACACTAAGTAGGTACTGAATTACAAACTACAAATAATTACACAACACATAGATGTTGGTGTATAAAAATATTGGAAATATAATTATAATATTTGGAAAATAAAAAAATAATTTCAGGTAAGTATATTACTAAGTAAATACACATCAGTATGTACATAACCTCGTTTTCTTCTATTTTTAACTAATATTTTATTATTATTTAATTAGATAACTTAATAAAGTGATATAAAATTTGATCAAACATAACAATAAAACTATAAGTAGGTACATAATACGCGTTTAGGCCTGTTTAGGCTAGTAAAACACAAAGATTTTGAATAGGTACCTTTACCCAATATAAATAAATAATAAGCTTTTGCATAAGATTTGGGAAAAACGAAGAGGTGTGAGAAATTCTTATAATAATACTAAACACGATCAGCTGCTGTAGGTATTCGTCAGAAACTAACATAGGTACCTAGTCCGTTTCATTACATGAAAACTAAACACATAGAAAAAAAAAACTTTTTTTCTCAAAACTACTGCCAGTGATTCGTACAAATAATAAATAATTAAATATCATATTTTATACTAGGTACGTCAAACACACATTTTGACCAAAAAAACATCGAAATCTAATGAGTCTAATAGTTCCTCTTTATATTTTCATTCCTTTTTGTGTTTTCAAAATGACACATGAATTGGGTACAAACACAAAGGCAAAGGGTTAACTCTCATTGTCCGTGCACTACGTCCACGGTGTATCATCTCGACTCTTTGGGCGGGCCGCAGAGGAGCAGTTTGTCGTACTTCTTCATTTGCCTCGACGCCACCTCGACGTCGACGTCAGTTAGATAGTACGCCTCGAAGTTGACCAGCGGTCGGAGCATGGAATACAGACGCTCCGCGTATTTCCTGTGGTTTTTCACATTGCTAATATGAGGCAAGGGAATATCGAAAGAGATAGCCCTATAGAAATCAAATCGGATTTTCTAAAATCACATCAGTCTATGGAAGTTGGCTGCCTTTCTCAATGGATTATCACGACGATCGGTCCTGGGCTACCCTCATACAATCTGCCCAACGATCTTCAAATGACCATTTGTCCATCTTATGGCGTCTTGTCTTCCGTACTTAAAAGCTTTGTGATAATAACGTTTTACATGTAAATCGTCCGAGTATGTTTGATTTCTATGCTTGGATATCGATATTTTATGAGAACTGATAATTTAACATAATATTATACAGGATGGAAACGTTAGGTTAGTGCAGTGTGTCCTGTTGATTAATTACATACAGGTTAAATATATTTTGTATAAAGTAAAAAAAGTATATTTTTTTAAGAGTTTCAAACGAAAAAGGAGTCTTCATAGGATCACTTCATTGTCTGTTTGTAATTTTTTTTTCCAGAACCGCGTATAGGTATATATTTATTTGAACTTAATATGAAATACTGCAGTCTGCAGTATTTGGAGCTGTGAAAACGTCAACTTAAAAGATACGTTTATTAACTATCATTTCAAAATAACTATCATGCCCGCACCTTTCAAACTGTAGATACCGGGCGTACCTAATTACCAACCCGTATATCTTGCGAATATCAATGTACCCAGCCTGTAGGTATGGAAACATACCTACCGGTGTTTCGTTGCATGCGAGTGGGTATGTCTTCCCGAGATCCCGATCAGTGCCAGTCACCTGGTATCCGTGTCCTTGTCCTCCAGCAGCGCGGCCAGGGCGGCGAGCGCGTGCCGGCGCGCCGCCGCCGCGGTGGGCGGCCGCGCGCGCAGCAGCTCCCGCCCGCCGCCCGCCAGCGCGGCGCTCACCACCAGCAGGCGGGCGGCGGCGCACCGCACCAGCGGACTCTTGTGGCTGCTCGCGACGACAAACTTATACTTACTTACCTACTATGTTCATACACAAATTAAGCTGGCTTAGTTAAATATATATTTAACTAGCTGTTCCCCGCGGTTTCACCCGCATTATTTTCAGAGTTCCCAGGAGAATTCCGGGATAAAAAGTACCCTATGTCCTTCTATGTACCCCTGACAACGTGTATGCAATATTTCATGATCGGTTGAGACGTTAATGTTTAACCGAATCTAGTCTTAACTCAATACCCCCCTACTGAACCTTTTTGCTTGGACACCCACAAATATTTATCGTATCGACAATTCTAGCTAGTTCGATAAACATATCGTGGCGAGCATATTAGGCCTACTGGCCATTTAACAATAAAAAACTCTAAAATGAATAGGCACCTTACGTGTTAGTAAAGGTCGGATTGTTCTATATATTTGATTACTAATGCAGAACAGTATCAATTATCATACCCTCGTCGGTGCGCGAATCCAACTCGCACTTAGCTAGTTTTTTCAAATTTTCAATCATATCCATTAGTAAAATAGCAGCAATTTATAATAACGTCATCGTTATCAAAAACTAAAAAAAAAAAAAATGACAGAAAAATGCTTGTTGCACGCAGGAAAATTAAATTATGGTAAATACTAGCTGTGCCCCGCGGTTTCACCCGCGGTAATTTCGGAGTTCCCGCGGGAATTCCGGGATAAAAAGTACCCTATGGCCTCCTCTGTACCCCTGAAAACGTGCATACCAAATTTCATCCAAATCCGTTCAGCCATTTTTGCGTGATTGAGTAACAAACATCCAAACATCCACACTTTCACATTTATAATATTAGTAGGATAAATTGATCACTTACCCGACCCCATGGACGCACAGAGCGGTGACGGCATGGCTGAAGTCGACACCGCTGACGACGTCGTCGAGGGCGACGTTGGCGGCGCGGCGCACGGGCCGGCTGAAGCTGCTCGTCTTGATCAGGAGCACCGTCATCGCTTCATAGAAGTCCTGGCGCGATGGTGAACGTGCACTTAACATAAACCAGCTCCAACCAATGCTTTTTTTATAGTGAACTAGCTGTCCCGCGCGGTTTCACCCGCGATAATTTCGAAGTTCCCGCGAAATTGTTCCATACAAACTTTTCATCCCCTTAGTGGTTGAATTTTCAAAAATCCTTTCTTATCGGATGCCTACGTCATACAAAGAACACACCCTCCAAGTTTGAGGTCTCTATGATCAACCGTTTAGGCTGTGCGTTGATCCATCAGTCATTCAGGACAAAGGATTTTATATATATAGACTAACTGTCCCCCGCGATTTCATCCGCGGTAATTTCGGAGTTCCCGCGGAGGTTGCGGGAAAAAAGTACTCTATGTCCTTCAGCTCCCGAGGGAATTCCGTCATAAAAACTATCCTATCTTTTAAGTTGGACCATATTATAAATGGTTGCAAAATTTTATCAAAATCCGTTCAGTAGTTTCGGAGTCCATCGCGGACAAACAACGTGACACGTGATTTATATATATTAGATTAAAATAGATAAGATAGACAAGTTAAGCGGTTGACCACAGCTCACTTGATGTTATATGACGGTGTTGTCGAAGATTTTAGACAAACCTAGCATGGAATGGGAACTGGGTTTCAAGTGAAGCTGCCGGAACACACCGTTAGGTGACAGATTTTCTACTCGAACGTGGTAGCTAGCCAGCCGGGCACTAGAAAGTGCCCTACTACCATGCCACGGTTTCCTCAATGGGGATGTGGACTACATTTGAAAATCAAAACTCTAATTAGTCCGTCAGTTAGAAAATAAAAAAACAACAGACACGTATTTTTTGTTTTTTTAAATAAATTAAAATATACAGAAATAAAGCGCATTCAAGTTTAGGGTGAGGTAGTCGTGACGTCACTAACCGCTAAAACGGCCATACAAACTGTCAGAATAGTGACGTCACTCGAAATTTCAACTCAATATATCGCCGTTATTTTTTGATTACGAAAAAAAAATAAAAAATACGTGTCCAATATTTTTTAATAATCTACAAGACGGACTAAAAAATAAAAATTAGTCAACATGCCCATTCATATTTTCCTTCACCGACAGCTCAAGCTCATTGTTAAGGTGCCTTGCGGCGTTTGACACGAACGCACCAACAACTGAGTTACCATTTACTTATAAAGTCAATTAAAAAACAGAGGAAACCATTTAAGCTCGACTGCACACGCATCGTTTTTGCGTCCGGTTTCCGCCGCAAGGCGTCGCGTAGGTAACAAAGACTTACCGGTTTCTTAGTGTAGTTAGTGTTCTTCAAGATGGCCGCCAACGTGTTGCACGCGGCGCGCGCCACCTGCGTGCGCGGCGACTCGACGTGTGCGGTCACCTTCATTTTATTTTATTCATTTACAGAAACATTGTAAAGTTTGAACTTTGGAACGCACTTGATTTACCACCTACACTAATATTATAAAGAGATAATAATATAAAGTTTGTTTCGACATAGGTTAATGCCATTTGGGGCCGACTCGTCACAGTTACCTATCCGCTCAACCTCTTTACGAGTTATTGTGCTTTTATTTATACAAAAAGGTATAGTCAAATTGTGTTTTCTCATAATCGCCTTTAATCATTCGTCACAAGTAACGAACCGGTACGATGAAATAAACCACCACACTCAATAATGATAAATTGCATCGAATGTTCTCGAACTCGTTTCCTGTAACCAGTGCATGACATAGCCAGTAGGTAATGTTACATTTTTATAGCGGAAGTAAACGATTTTTTTAAATTCGTTATAAATCTATGAAGTTTTTCGGCTAAATAACAAAGCGACGTCAAAGTATTATATACGATTACCAGAACATGACTTGCTATGTAACTAACTACACCATTTTATATCATCCTGTAGATAAAATATTTGTACCTGTCGTAACAAATCCGCTATCCTGTTTTCGCTGATCACGCTCCAGAATTTACTCAAAACATCCGGCAATTCTTTCAGTGTTTCTGTCACTTCAGACCTGGAAAAACATTTTAGGACAATTTATATTTTTTGTACAAAACATATTTTCATTTGGAGAAGAACATTCGCAACAACAGAGACTACTAAATACTAACCAAGAAGACGAGCGAAGCTGTCTCAATAACTCGGTGCACAAAGCCTCGCAGCCACTCTCCGCAGCGTCGCATAGTCTACTCTCGCATGGAGACCTGTCGCTTGCTGGCGACACACTTCTGCTGCCGTTCTCTGTCGTCCTAGTAATAATTATTATAATAAAATAAGTAGAAAATATATTTTAAACTAGCTGTTCCCCGCGGTTTCACCCGCGTTAGTTTCAGAGATCCCGCGGATATTCCAAGATAAAAGTACTTATACTAACCTATATTTGGACGTAGATAAGCAATAGTGTGTTAATCCACACTGGAGGAATTTTGAGTAAATCGTGTTTTAAAATTATAGCGCCGTTTTACGTCAACATTTTTTATGTTCAACATTTTGTTACATATATAAGCAATGTATTATGGTAAACACATAATTAAAAAACGTTCTGTAACTCTCAATAAATCCTTCTGAATTAATAACTTAATGTTGTGGGTTAACATGTTATTGCTTATCTGCGTCCATTTTATAAAGCCATATTGGTCCTTCGGACAGGATTGAGATGTGGTATTTACAAAGTATCTATTGTACACCAACATCGCTGAAAATGGAAATAACAAAGGCGAAAAACATACAAAAACTGAACTTACATTGAGGTGTACCGGGGTCTTGCTGATGCGACTTTACGAGTTTTATTGCACATCTTCAATTCTTTAATCTTTTCGTTAATATTGATCGGTCGCTTGGCAGACTCTATTGAAGTTGTGTTTGTTTTCGCCGCTTTTGAACTATTGAACGATTCGCTTCTATATTGTTGATTGCTTATTAGACGACTATCGATATTGATTGGGGGTAGTTGGATCGCTTGAACTCTTTGGGTCATATCTTGACACATAAAAATGAGACAGTGAAATCGTTAAAACATAGTTTATGATTTAAAGTTATTTAGCTCAAATAGCAAATACTAACCATTTCTTCTACTAATCATAGTGCTTTCTCCTGATGCTAAATTCTTTGTCCCGATCTCCCATCTATCCAGAAATCTATCATTATCTCCTTCATAGAAACATACTGCTCCCGATTTGATTAACGGTATGTTTGAGTTCAGTGATAAAAGTAGATTGACATGCGGACTTGGACAAGAGTGGTTGCTTGGGATAGGAGGGAGTTTCATTATTCCCTTTTTCTTATCGTACATGTCATCATTCGGTAATATTTTAATTTTGATCCCGGAATTATTGGTAAAAAGTACGTCCTTTTCTGTCTCATTTGTGTTAGAATTGGCCAACGCTTTGCTACTGGGTGTTATATCTATTAAACTTTGTTTTTTAACAATAGACTCCTCTGTTAACGGTGTTAAAGTGTTAAATCGTCGTAAACTAATATTGGGGGACCTCTCACGGAATATTTCCATACTGTCCGATATTTTGTCATACAACTCGGCCACTTCGTTGTCAATCGAAATCGGCACCTCACTAACATCACTGATGCTGTCCTGTCTTTCAACTTTACAATCTATGTTTAGTTTAATCTGATGGTGATCCACCATCAATGAGTCTTCTTCTATATCTGAATCGTACGGCGAAGTCATACCAAAATCACTAGTGTTTTCATATTGATCTTGGTGATTCAAACTTTGATCCTCGGGACTGAGTATGTCCTCTTTTGATTCCTCGTCTATAATTTTTATTATTTGTCCATTTGAACTATTTTCGCTTTTAGCATCTTCACTTTTTTCGCATTCGTTCTCTGAGACGGGAAATTTCGAGGATGCATCCTCGAGAGTGCTTGTCAACACTTGATTGTATGTGACACTGTAGTATTTAGACGTTAGTTGTTTATCGTTATAATCATTAGTACTAAAATTACTCGGAGCGCCTGATACTTCAAATTTGTATTGAACAGTTTTATTTTCAGTTATAGATATGAATGAGGTTTGAGTTTGTAGTGTTTTGTTCTCGTTCGATTTTGTTATTGCACCTTCGTTTTGCGCTAATTCTAATATTGTCTTACTCGTTTGAGTGAAGCTTTCTTGAGCTATTATTGAACATTTGTGGTACTTCGTGGATAATGAGGAATTGTGCATTGGTTCACATTGGACGTCACGATGCATCAGCTCAGGTATTGGAAAACTTTGTCTCAAGTTGATGACGCTTCGACTGTCGTGTATGATATACTTCTCACTGTCATCGCTGTCGTTGCATTCTATGACGTATGTTTCTTTGCCGGAAGAGTTGTTTTTGTCAGAACTACTGTCGGTGAAGTCTAGCGAATACACGTTCGATGTGGCTACACTTTTTTGTGATTCTGTACATTTGACGTCTCCTACCAAATCTTCTATCTCTTCATCCTGCATCAAAAGTCCTTAATTAGATAATAATTTACTATAGGTACAGAATTTACAGAAATCAAATGTAAATTTTCCTTAGGAAACGCTTGAAGTGACTTACCATAATTTTATCAATTTAGAATAAAAATAATACAAACAGCATTCGGCGGTCGCTCCGTGTAACCTAATCACACCGATACGTGTACTCGATGAGTATTTACAAATATTTAAGTGAAATTCTGACAGGCCATGACATCTTTGAACCAGGAAACTGAGCACTCCGGCCAATGGAATGCCTCTTTATTATTTCACTAATTTGACACTGTCGCAATTAGCTTTTCTTGTGGCGTTAAAGGTTTTATGTAGGTACCATAGTACCTACTTAAATTTTTAAAGTGAAACGTCTTTGGGCACAGTCGAAAAAAATATGTTACGAAAATTGTGTTGCTAGTTACGATATTGTGTTAAATATTAATTTAATAAATATTAGTTATTTAATTTCAAACTTCTAATGATTTCAAGATTTTTACTTTTCGTAGGCTAAATACCTTTAGTCTTGGTTCAATGAAAATAAAACAAAACGTGTTACATTAAAATATGCCAAACCGTTTAATCGACATCTTACATATTCACCACCCGCCAACTACAGTGTCTCGGGTGGACACAATACCGAATATCACAACAATATATTATATCCAGAATAGTTACAATCCAAAAACTTTAAAGATTATAGTCGAACAGTCGAGATAAAGGCTCAGTTTTTACTTAACTGCGAGTCGCATCACTAAAAACTACAAAATTAGTGAGAAATAATAATAATATACATCAAAAGAGAATATTTCCACTGTCATACATATAACTTATACTGTATCAGAATCGGAATGTATCTGTCCTGCGAGGTTAGCCAATTTGACATTCTAAAATCGTAAACGCATAGAAAACATAAGTAACGAATCGTCATGTCACTTGGTCAGCCAATCAAAACTCTAGTTTTCAAGTGGTCACGTAAAGCTAGTGTTGATTGGCTGACCAAAGTTTTCTATTCTCGTTTTCTATGCGTTAACGATTGTAGAATGTCAACTTGGCTAACCCCGCTGGTCACATATAAGAATTGATCGATCATTTACCATTTCATGGAATGCAATTACATTCGTATTCGTTTCGCATTCGTTGAAAGCGCTTTGTTTAAGCGATCCATAGGGCGGTAAGGAAAGTAGGGTGACCAAGTAACGAATGTCGATGAACTATTATTGGATTTAGGTGTCCGAGCTACGCTTGACCCACTTATGAGATAACACCTTGGATTTTTACGTGTGACAACACTGTTTCCCACCTATGGCAACCCATTATCTCTCCCCGCGCGCGCGCCTTGCCCCGCCCCACCGCGCGCGCCCCGCCATGCAGCGACGGGCGCTTGCTTCGCTCCTCAGTGCGTTTTGGATTTTTGAAGTGTACACATAGAATAAAAAATTTATGACAACAATTATTATTCTTGTACCTCAAGGTAAGCAACAGGTAGCAGGTATTCCCGCTCTCAGGACGGAAAACTCACTTTAACATACATAGGAAAGCCCTGTGTCAATTTAGCACATCATTCGATTAATTGCTCGCTCGCAAGACGACAATTCAATCATAATTCCTCAGTCTTCGTATATGATATATCATATACAAAGCTTTGAGTGAATATACAAAGCTTTGAGGCTGTAGGCTGCGCGCACAGCCGACGTCGGCTGCAGCCAGCCGGCGTCGGCTGCAGCCAGCCGACGTCGGCTGCCGCGGGCCGACATCAGCCGGCCGACGTCGGCTGCGGTGGGCCGACGTCGGCTGCGGTGGGCCGACGTCGGCTGCGGTGGGCCGACGTCGGCTGCGGTGGGCCGACGTCGGCTGCGGTGGGCCGACGTCGGCTGCGGCATGCCGACGTTGGCTACGGCATGCCGACGTGTTTCATGACCATTAGCATAGCAATAAACCTGCGTACTCATTACCAGAAGTGTATCCATATTCACTCAATCAAACTAATCTTTGCATATGACGCATACAACCATGGGCGCCTTGGCGGAGTGGAATCGCCCAGATTCTCAACAAGAATTTCATTCTAACATAGTAAAAGTGCTCGATGAATCCTACCCAGAGGACTGGAGGTCTTGGGTAGTAAACGTAATCTCTTACGAAGATCTCTTCGGGAAATCTATAGCCCCAGAGCTTGAAAACAGGCTTCGTTTCGCTATTCCGATAGTAAAACTGGCAAAAGCGTTTAACCTAGAAATTCTAAGCGAATGCCGGTTTAAGAAAATTGAAAGGACCTTACTAACTTGGCCCCTAGGCCGCGCGTTAGTCTATGCGCCACTCTCTGTTATGGCAAAAGTACACCCCGTGAGGGCTTATAACAAATTTGGAGACACCATTGAGATGATAAAAATAGACCTGATTTCTCGGAAAGAAGCCTGCTGTCTCCTAAGTCCGAACGGTCTAGATAACATCGAAAATATTTCAAACTCTAGTGACACACGAGCCTCGAAGAGATCCCACATCCCTGTGTCAGACAGGAGTACAAAAGAGCCACGGATGAGTCACTTTATGGCACAACAAAATATGATTTTGGAAAAAAATTGTCAATTGACGCATGCGACGCAGGAGAGCGTCAACGTCCTGCTAAACAGGGACACAAAAACTAATCCTGCAACTAGCTCACGAACTTCCGATCCAGACTCATCAGTTGAGAATTACTCAGTCAGAAACGACTGGACCGCTCCACCACTAATTGAGGAACCGGAGCACGAGGAAGCACAAGCAGTTGAGACTATGCAGTTTCAAGAGCCGTTTGAAGACTTCGCTCCAGGCACCAAAGAAAGCGAGGCAAAGATTGCCAAGGCAGAAGAATTTTTAATTAAACAAGGAGTGCAATGCCAAAGATTTAACTCAGAAAGCTGGCAAAATATACGGTACGCTGATGTACAAAAGCAGTTTCAGGCGACTCCAACCTTCACAGCCCTGAAAACAAACAGTAGCCTGGCAACTGTAACGCCTTCCTGGCACCTTATCTCGGTGCTAGAAAAAATGGACTTGTGCTTGGGTGCTATCACGCATGGATTGTTGCAACAACGCAAATCATTCCAAGATATTTATCAGAATGCTGATCCTCAAGTAAAAATGAATATAAGTAAGAACTTTCTGGCATCAGAATCAGCATTCCGGAAAATCTCCGATGCTCTCTTACACTATGTATGTGGTAAGCGCTCGGAAGTGATACAACAAAGAAGAGGGGTATACAAATCTCAGAATAAAACGCTGAATGAATTACTCCTGCAATTCCACCTACCGAACATCATCTCTTTGCTGAACCTCAGCTGTCAGAACTCGTAAAGGAACAAGGGGGTATCTAGAAGCTTTTTCCTGCCAGACACCGTAAACCCACAACTCCCTTTGCGCCAACTACGGCCAATCGAGCTGCTATCAAAGAAAGGCGCCCACCAGTTGTCGGGCAGACAAGAACAGATTTCAGAGAAAAATTGCACGCGAACAACAACTACAGAAACCCAAACAACTTTAAGCAAGCTCGTTACCCGAAGCGCGGTCCTGCAAAACAAAATAAAAAATTCTAAATTTCGCGCTGGGCAAGTAAGTAAAAAGCTCCATGTTTGGGAAACACTAGGGGCTCCAAAATATATCCTGTCCATATTAGCAGGGTATCGTATACCCTTCGTTATTCGTCCACCATTGTATACATTAAGGAAAAAGACCTGTCAACGTTACAAAACGCTACCGTCTCGTAACATGTCTAAAGAAATCCACAAATTGCTAAATCCAGGGGCAAGTGCTACACACCCTAGAAGAATTGGGTTGGTGCGTCAATATGAAAAAATCTATCCTGACTCCAACAAAGGTCATAGAGTACTTAGGTATCAGATGGAATACGGAACAAAACCTAAAATACCTTCCCCAGCCAAAAATTCACAAAATTGCTTCTCTAATAAAAAAGACGTTGAAGAAAAAATGGTGGACATGGCACTCGGCCAAGACACTGTTAGGACATATCAACTTCGCAACGTTTATTGTCCCCCTGGGAAGATTGCACATCAGAAAAACGCAAATTCAAGCAAATCGCCTTTATAACTACCCGAGGTAAAGTTAAGGCAGCATCCCGAACAGTAATAGCAGGTTGGATTAAAACGCTATTCCAAGAGGCGAAAATACATGATTCTCCAGGTAGCTTTAGAGCCGCAGTGAACTCAGACTTGTGGATTAATAACAACATGGACATTGACAATGTCTTGGCAAGAGGTAATTGGAGGAGCAAAGACACGTTCATCAGACATTATTTTAAAGAGACAGCCCAAACCAGTAATCTGGGGAGCAATTCATTAAGTCAATTATTTTTACCCATTTAAGGATATTATTTAGCCTTAATCTTTTTTTGTTGTGCCATTCCAATTGATCTCATTTAATTTAATCTGTTAATTGTTTAATTGGCAGAAGAGCCTACATTTTGTTAATTATTTAGTTTTTGCTTTTATTTGATTTGACTTTATTTTTGTTAATGTTTTGGTGAGTTCGGTTTAAAGATCTTTATCATACAATTATTCTATCTAGTGTGGTAGCATACCATCTGTGTTAAAAAACATAATAACTTGTTGGATGTTTTAAGCTTATTAAAAATGCTTAAGTTGATTAAGTAACTAAAATTTATTATTATACCACCTATTTAACAGTACACCCATCACAGTACGTTATGCAGCGCCGGCAGAAAAGAAACACATCTCATAAGTGGGTCAAGCGTAGCTCGGACACCTAAATAACACCGTTTTCCCCCCGAAGGGTAGAAAACGGATATTTAGGTTCCAGCGTAGCTTGACCCACTCCATTTTTAAAGCCTTGCCGGCTAAGAGAAAGTACTGAGGAGCGAAGCAAGCGCCCGTCGCTGCATGGCGGGGCGCGCGCGGTGGGGCGGGGCAAGGCGCGCGCGCGGGGGGAGTTAATGGGTTGCCATAGGTGGGAAACCGTTTTGTCTGATTTTGATTACTAGTACTTTAGATGTAAGTATAGAATTTGATTTCGATTTAAATAAAGAGGGAGAGAGACCGCGACTGTTGTCATCTTTATCGGGTGACAGTTTCCGCAGTGTTTCCTCCCTCTATGTTCGCATAGAGGGGGCGAATTTACCGTTACCGCCTGGCGACTCGCATGGCATAATATAAGGAACATAATCAGATCATTTGTAACGGTCAGTTCGAGACCACCATCCGCGATAGCCGTAAAGTACGCCAATCGGAAGTGGAAGAGTATGTACCTGCACCGGCCGAGACCTCCGCGTCAGAAGTCTCTGACGACGGACAGGATTTAGACATGAACCCCCCTATATATCGGCATAACCGATGTAAACAGTAGATGCGTTTTTAATGAATAATTAAAACGTAGTAATCATTATTTCATACCTTTCTTATTACTTAATTGTTTTAGCGAACACATTCAGTGTATGAGAACAGAAAATGTTTTAATTTCAGTATTGATTTGCCGAGAATTTTAAGTTGAGAGAGTGACCAAAAATAAATACTGATAAGCGGTATGTTAGGTTAAACAAGAGACTGATTGAATGAGGGTCAAGTTTTCGATTCTTTGCCCCATATATTATGTATTATAAAAAAATATAACGTTAATTTTCAACGTAATTATCCAATGAAATATGTTATTCATAAGAACAGAGCGTAAAAAACACCAACGCGCCTTCGGATTACACTTACAGGTAAAGGCAACCTGTGTAAACCCACGGTTTTGATAAGGTGTTTTTTTTTTCAACTTTATTTTTACAGGTTACAACAGAGGTTCCCATACTTTTTTTGCTCATATATACCACTACTTTAAACATTTTGCGGGATCTGGTGGACCCCCTGCAGCTACTTCCGAAACCCGAAAAAAGTAAATATCTATGGCAATCTGTGTTGTGGCTATTTTTCAATCAACTATGAGTTAAAAGTTTCCAAAAAAAAGGGGAGAATTTATATTGTTTTGATTATGCTGTGAGTGGATTTCATTTAAGCTAAGTTTCAAGGTAGGTCTAAAAAGCATCTTCATCCAACAGTTGTGGACCCCCATTTTTTTCCACGCAAGCGTATACCCCTGTCGGGCTCCCGTGGACCCCTGGGGGTCCACCTGGACCACTTTGGGAGTCTATGGGTTACATAATATGTATGTGCATGTAATCATGAATTATTAAGGGCTTCAATATGTCTCTCGTTTAACCTCACACCCTGTATAAAAGACATCGATAGTCATCATTCACCATACAAGTAATACAGTAATATATATTTGGATACTTTCACACCAAAACATTTAAACATTTAAACCCATAGTTCGTATTACGCTCACACGGGCGTTTATTTTACCGCTCTGTGTGTGGCGGTTGCACCGCCCTACCCATTTAAAATACCTACCTAACCTGTCATCAACAACAAGTACCGTATATCTTGACACAAAAACAATAATATGTACATTTAAAAGATTAATACGGTTGATATATGATTATAAGGATAATATAAACAGTAAACACACAAATATAAATATAATAAACTTCACACAACAATTTTAAATTATATACCCTTACTATCCCATAATTATATCTAAGATTATAAATTGTTTTAAATTACAATACAATCATATGTAGGTATACCTCAATGTTTTTTTCTTCTTCACATACCATAGAAGAGCAACATTTGTAAATAAGTAAAATAATTTTTAATTTATAAAATCTAACGGTACGTACAGACTATGTAACATGTTTTTATAACACGTCCACAATATGTACCATTGTTATTCAACATTGCAACATAAACAATACTGTACACATTAGTGATTAGATTAACAATGCAATTTAACAATGTTGTATAACCATTGTCGTTTCTCGTTCTTCAGTGCTGTTGGTATCCGAATTTTTTCGCGAGAGGATGTTTCACTAGCTGCGGCAGAGACTGTTATCCTTTTAAATAACAAAAGAAAAACAAAAAACTAACATGACTAAGTTATATAACATGTTATCATAACATTCAGTGCCCACATTTGTCTAAAAAATGTTATATAACACATTATGTTATATAGTCTGTACGCACCCTAACACACCTATTACACAATTTATAAATAACATTTATTTTGTCCTAACCAACACAATAAATATTTACTCAAATTATATATTTTCCATTCACCGAGGCAAGGCCTCGCTTCAATAAAAGTTTAACAAGAAATCATTGACTATTGGGTATTAGGAAAATTCATAATCTCACATTCAAAATTCCTACAAAGTTTTTCGCCTATCACTTCTTTTTTGTAATATATTATATTAAGGAGGATCACAACAGTAATACCTTTGTTTTAACTATTACATAATTTTATATATATTATGATATAGGTATAACAATATTATTAAAATGGAAGTTTTCACGTTAAAAATATGTTTCTAAACAATTAATGATATAAACGGCAGGTATCTATGTACAAAGTTCAGCTCAGATTTGATTTATCCACCTATCAATATAATTCTTAAGTTAAATAAGACCACATATTCAAGATATATAAAATTCTTCAATGATTTTGTAGGGGTTACACATCACCATAAAATCGAGAGAAACAATTATTTATTTATCATAAAACCCATGGACATAGGACTTTATATATGATATGTCACTTTTACTAGACACACGAAAGAAATAATCAATAATAAATTAATTGTCATTGACATACTAAATACAAAAAACAGCTACAAAATTGTTTGTGAAGAATCTATATTGTTTCTTTCGATAAGTGCAGTTTTTTTTTTTTTAAACAGCTTATTTCGTAAGTCTAAATACGAATTTGTGTTTATTCAATCAAAATTCATGACATTTGGCTTCAATGCGTAATATACAAATATATCTATATGCCAATGAGATTCACACAGCTAGCTTATTTTGTTTTCTAATCAGAAAATTTTGAAATACACGATTGTCGATAGTTAATATTATGTAACTGAATTTTTTTAAGCGCGCTTTATAAAGACACCGCGACGTTTACAAGTCAACTTTTATAACATTAATTAATTATTATTAGAATTTAGATATCACACAACAACAACACACCACGGGACATCAACACTTGAACACTTTACAGTCGAACACTGTGATCACTGCAGTAGAACCTCAATTAATATTTATTTATTTATTTATTTAATCCTTTATTGCACATAAAATAACAATGTTACAGTACCTAAAGAAAAAGGAGAAAGCAAATGGCGGTCTTATCGCATAGTTGCGATCTCTTCCAGACAACCATTTATGCGAAAGGACAAACAAAAATACATAGACACGGGTGGTTGGGTAAAGCATTCCAAACATTATACTATATAAATACACAATAATAATAATAATAACGGCGGCAATCCAGAAGGCGGTCTTGCTTGACAATGCCCGAATTGTCCGTCGGTTTCTCAACCTACCGACTTAACAACCCTTAGCGTTTGTTTTCGCCACGCTAAGGAGTCATCCTACGCCATCTTTTCCTTCAAGAAAAGACGATCAGTAGTGAGCATCAAAAATAATAGTAATAATAATAATAAACCATCTATTTTCAATCACAGTGATTTATACACTACAGCAATAACTAGATTTGAAGAAACAATCATTATGAAACGTGTAGGTAAGCCAATGTGAGAGATCGGAATCCGTACTAGGAAACCCCGTGTTACAGGATTCCAGCCCCCATCTTCGGACCAAACTTTAATCCAGGCGGATAAATAAAGTAAAAAAAAAAAAAAAAGAATTAACCGAACCCTCAATTAATGGGCATTTTGACTAATTTTTATTTTTTAGTCCGTCTTGTAGATTATTACGGGCTCTGTTGCACACTCTGTAAATGTGCTCCTTGCGGACCCTTCTTATTTAGTTTTGTATTTTTATTTGGACTAAGCTTTCAATCAATATTTTTATTTTGTTTTCTTTGTTTTTCTAAATTTTATATTCAAATAGTATAAATTTTACTTGGAAATCGCATGCAGTTTGCACCTGTTAGTATAGTGACACTTATCCTATTATTCGATGCTAATTTGTTTCTTTTTACTGTAAGTGTTAGTGTTTACTATGTTGGTGTAACTTTTAAATAAATAAATAAATTAAACGTTAAATTGGACACGTTATTTGTTCTTTTTTTACGTAATCAAAAAATAACGGCGATATATTGAGTTGAAATTTCGCGTGACGTCACTATTCTGACAGTTTGTGTGGCGGTTTTAGCGGTTAGTGACGTCACGACCCCCTCACCCTAAACTTTAAAGCGCTTTATCTCTGTATATTTTAATTTATTTGAAAAAGCAAAAAATACGTGTCTATTGTTTTTTTTTTTTTCTAACTGACGGACTAATTAGAATTTTGATTTTCAATAGTAGTCCACATCCCCATTATACGGCCGCTGAATTAGTTCATTCGAACACTCAATCAACCAAACGTTGCACGTTGGCGCGACTGTGTTGCTCGCTACCGCTGCGCATAGGTAGGTATCGACTTTTGTTCGTCTGTTTTCGAGTGTTTTATATGTATGTCAAATTTTAATATACTGCACTGTTTTTGTGTAAAAACGTATCGTTTTTGTTTGTACTTGTCCCAAAAAAACCACATTCCGACTGTCCCAACTACGTCTCGGTCCCAATTAGTTCGTATAATCGAGGTTCTACTGTAATTGGCTTATTATTATTACACTACTTCCAATTTAGGGAATCTAAATCGGATACAATTTAGGATCAGTGAGTGAGAGAGAGAGCGAGTGATCACACTACACTAAATTGTACCCTAAATCGACTACTCTAGGGTACATTTTAATGTAGTGTGATCACTCGCTCTCTCTCTCACTCACTGAACCTAAATCGGAACCGACTGTTCTCACTTCGATTACACCTTCCGATTTCGTAGATTGGTGTCTCACAAATTGTCAAGTGCAATAAGCGTTTGAGTACATCTATCACTTCACTACGGTCACACTGTGAAACGCGCCGAGATCGCGTAGCGTTTTTTTAGCCGCCGGTCTGCATGGACGGGCGTCTTTTCAGCCGCCGGTCTGCGCGCACGGGCGTTTCTTTGGCCGGCCGTCGGCGGGCGCCTACTCCGGCGTGAGGTACAGCCGGCGCGGCGCGCGCGCGACGCGGCCGCGCGACACTCAGCGCGGCGAGCGCGGCGGCGACGGCGGCTCGCCCGCCAGCGCCATGTGCTCCGCGTGCAGCCGGACTATCTCGGCCACTATCGACAGCTCGATGTCCACGCCTGGCGCCGGGTGCGCGTGCGGTGTTAACAAATAAATTAATCCTTCCTTACTAATATTATGAATGCAAAAGAGAGTTTGTTTGTTACGCTTTCACGCCTTAACTAGTATATTATTATTATATATTATTAATGCATTATTAAATGCGAAAGTGAGTTTGTTTATTTGTTACGCTTTTACGCATGATATTTTTCATGCACGTTGTCAATTCCAGGATGAAAAGTACACTATGTCCTTCTCTGGTACAGAGAAGGACATAGTCTACTTTTCATCCTGGAATTCCCGCGGGAACTACGAAATTACCGCGGGTGAAACCGCGGGGAACAGCTAGTAAATATTAAATAATTGACTTCACAACACAAATCACTTAATAACGCCATCGTGTAGCGCTGGAGGTAAGTTAACGCTTCTAAAACATGGCGGCGAAAGGGTTGATTTCACTATCGTATTGTGTATCAGTGTATTGTAGTATCATATAGTATAGTGCTGTATGACAGTGTGGCGTCTCACCGGCGTGCACCTCCTCCCTGGTGAGCACTATCTCCTGGCTCGCGTCGCGCGTCACCAGCACCACGCGGTGGTGCCGGCTCTGCAGCAGGTTCGCGACCACTATCTGGAACCGGTCCGTCGCACATCACGTACACATTACACATACGGCGACACAGCTACCGCGGACAAAGAATATAAAGTGTTCCAAAATAAGTTGCAAATATTTACAGGGTTGAAAGTATACACATGCATAAACGTGTTCATAAAATAAATGATATAAAAAGGATAAAAAAACAAACTAAGTAAATCAATTAAAAAGAAAACGACCTGTGAAAGCCCTCGACGCTTAATCGCTTGTACACACACATGGCCGGTATCTGAAGGTCAATGACCTGACTAGTATTCGACCAGCTGATGCATCACTCTCATGTATGTTTATTTTGGTTGATTGCTAGATATTGTAGGTGTCAAAACGTGCATATTGTAATCCTAAAACCGCCATGTTTTTGATTGCAACCGAAAAACGATAGAAACAAAAGTAACATCTGTTCGGCGCAGGCTGACCTTGTGCTTGTACTTGTCCAGGGCCGCCCTCGCCTTGGGTATGAGCAGCGCCTCGTCGGTCTCGAGCTTGAAGGAGACCACGTAGGCGGCCGGCACCCACAGGCTCACGAGCGGCGCCAGCATCTTGGGCACCAGCTGCAGCTGGATCACGGGCGCGCCGCCGCCCGACTGGATCTTGTGGGTGGGCTGGGCAGGAACATTGTTTATTTATTTTCGGGAATTTCAGGATTAAAGTACCCTATGTCCTTCTATGTACTCCTGACAATATGTAGGTATGCAAAATTTCAAGACGATCAGTTGAGTAGTTAATGCTTGAAAGCGTAAAAAACAAACAGTCGCATTTATAATATTAGTAGGATTCTGTATTTTTTTTTACTTGTCTCGTACTGTATGTGTAATTTGTGTTGGGTGTCTCATTTTGTGTAAATGAATATGTCTCTTTTTTACTTTACTCACAACTCTATCTTTGGGTATGTAGAAGTCCGAGACGGCGGCCGCGAGGTAGAGCAGCGCGCGCGCGCCCAAGTTGGCGAGGCACTCGCACGCGGCGCGCAGCAGCCAGAAGTACTCGGAGACGGAGGTGAACGACACGTGCAGGATGGCGCCTGCCGCGTGCGCCGCCTTGTAGCGCGCCAGTACAGGCGCCAGCACGTCCACGCTGTCCGGCTTCACTGTGAGACATTCACTTGGCATATCGTGGGGGGTTTGCTGTGGGACATTTGCTCGGCGTATCGAAGGGCGTATGGAGATTACTGTGGGATATTCACTTGGCATAGCGTGGGGGCCTCATGGGGTTTGCTGTGGGACATTCGCTCGGCGTATCGAAGGGCCTATGGGGATTACTGTGGGATATTCACTTGGCATAGCGTGGGGGCCCCAAGGGGTTTGCTGTGGGACATTCTTTTGGCATAGCATGGGGGCCCAAGGGGTTTGCTGCGGGACATTTGCTTGGCATACGGAGGCGGCCCAGGGGGTTTACTGTGGGACATTCACTTGGCATAGCGTGGGGGCCCAAGGGGTTTGCTGTGGGACATTCTCTTGGCATAGCATGGGGGCCCAAGGGGTTTGCTGCGGGACATTTGCTTGGCATACGGAGGCGGCCCAGGGAGTTTACTGTGGGACATTCACTTGGCATAGCGTGGGGGCCCAAGGGGTTTGCTGTGGGACATTATCTTGGCGTACGGAAGCGGCTCAGGGGGTTTACTGTGGGATATTCACTTGGCATAGCGTGGGGGCCCAAGAGGTTCGCTGTGAGACATTTGCTTGGCATACGGCGGCGGTTCAGGAGTTTTATTTTTATTTATTAATTTATTTACTATGGGACGTTCACTTGGCATAGCGTGGGGGCTTGAGTGGGGCGCTTGTGGGAAACAACTTGACGAACAGAGGGGACCCGGGTGGAGGAGGGAGACGCTTCACTTTATGTCATTGACTTGACTTACCTAGGAAGCACAGAGGGCTTTACTGTATTGTCATTTGTCCCACGACACAGTAAAACACAGTTCAAAACCCGAACAATTTAAAAGCACACAGGAAGTTCTCTAACTCTGCACTACGCGCCCCGCGTGGTGGACTATCACCCAACAAACCTTAACAATATGATAGGTCTGTGCCCTAACTTTTTGTGACATTTTGTAATATACAAGCTGTGCCCCGCGGTTTCACCCGCGTGAGCTTCAGAATTCCCACAGGAACTCAAAATAGCCTAATTTACTCGTTATGAAAGTCCCGCCAAAATCGGTCCAACCTTTTCGAAGATTCACACGCGTGACTCTCGGAATTCTCGCAGGAACTTGTTTTATTCTTCTTCTCCTCACAATAAGAAACAAAACAAAAAAAACAGAATTAGCGAAATTGATCCAGCCGTTCACGCGTGATGCCGTGCCGTGACCAAGGGAAATAAGGATTCATTTTTCTATTAATAATAAAATAATATACAGGAAAACCAAAGCCTATGCCTATCACGCCGCCTTTCACTCCACGCGCCGTAAATCGAACCTAAGACCTCTTAATTTGCGAAGCGACTTGATGACCCGGTCATCGAAAAGCTCACCCGTGATAGTAGTGTTGGGTCCTCGCTCCTGTATATCCAGCATGTCGAGCAGCTTCTGTCCGCTGAAGTGCCTGGTGAAAGGTTCTAGCGACTTCTGGCGGTGCATGAAGATGACCGCATACCCGTGCTCGAGGAAATGCTCGGCGGAAGCGGAGCCCCGTGTTCCCGCACTGAAGTTATCCACGAAACGCACCGTGTTGTGCTCCAGCGGGACAGTGGTGCCGCCGGACTGGAGGTCATTTACATAATCACTTTTTTATATTCTCTTTGATACAAATTTTCTCTTGAAGAAATGTAGGATTGCACTTATAGCCATAAAACCTATACGGACTTACATGATTGTCATGCACTGTACTAGCGACCAATGTATGTCCTGATTCATAAAATGTATGCATAGATTGAGCTTTTTTTATGGAGGTGGGAATTTAGAATAGCATCATTTGAGGTGATCTATTTGAAAGGTCTCCCCATCTTTGACTTCAACTTCTACTATTTCTTATATTATTTATCAATAAACCATAAAGTTGGAAAAGTGACTACCTTTAAAATTTCGCAATAAAAAGGGAAATACCGAAATTGCATTACTCCTCTACGATTTTATTAGGGTAGTTGAGCAGACTTTTTGAGCTACAGTAGTTACAAAAGTTAATGTCATAAAAATTATTACCTACTGGTAACAGAAGTGAAACTTCTTTGCATATGAATAATTTTTTTTCAAGTTTTTACACGTAAAATCCAAGCTTCTGAGTATTATTTATTACCTCTGTGGCAGGGGGTAGTTTACAAACCCACACACCCAATCTACTCTCACGGAAGGGTGCAGATCAGTCTGCCCCCGACGACCGCGAACAGTGTGCGTTTGATGCGAGACATTTAAATTTATATTGCCAGACAGTGTGTATTTTGGACATGAGTGTCCTGTGCCCGTGAGTAAAGTGCGAAGTGACGGATTGGAACACATTAACGTTCGCCCTCCTGTGAGTACCCCAAATCCAATTTTCTTCACTACAATTCCCTGTCACACCTCTATAGAACTTTCTCCAGAAACAATTACAAAGCCAGAAGTTATTTGGGGCAAAGATTAATGAATAATTTATTAAAAGCATTTAACTTACAGTGACTAATACTATCTTATTTCCATATTGGTTGTGTCGTTCACAAAATTCTTTCAGGAGTGACCTGTTGTCTTCAAAGTCAGGTGGCGGGAGATGGAGGGCAAAAAATTCTTCCCATGAGGTCCCACTGGCCATGATGTATGCCGATTGTTAAAATTATATAACTGCAATTTAGAAGTAATTGATTTTAATGACGACTTGTTAGTGCTCTCTTTCTTCTTAAGTTTATGGCTTCAGGTATTAAGTGTTACAATTTCAAACTACAAACCATTTATTGAGGTTAATAAGAAATGCATATATTGTAATATGACACTGGTTAAAGGCACTTGAAAGTCATTATTAAGCAGAAGATGATAGTTAATATTATTTTCACTTTCTTATAGCTTACTGTACAACTTACGGCTAGCAAGATTACTTATTGATTTTACAAAAAAAAAACTAATATCAGATTTGTTGGTTTGTACTTATTATAATAATATCAAGTCTCAATCAAAACCAGGCCAGGTACATACAGGCTATAAAGATTATTATTGAAGCCCTAAAACTATGCATTATAAAAACAGATCTCACTTCATACTAATAAGCTACTTATTGCAACTTAATTATTGGGATTAAAAATATACACAATATAATAAATGGATGTGTGTAAACACTACATTATTCTAAGTAATTTAGTAGATTGCAGAGTTTTATAGCTTGCAAACTTTTTTAACACCTGAACTTTGACTGCATCTTGAAAACCTACCTATATATTGTTATTAATGTAATCATGGACCAATTTAATTGGTCCATGATGTAATGTATTGTGTGTGTGCATGGAGTGTTTGCCTATAATTGGATTTGGATTGTGGCATGTAATGTACTCACTACACTTTATATATAATATTTTATAGCGTAAATCTGTTGGCAAACCAATAAATAAATAAATGAATAAACATTGAATAAAAAATATCTGTCAGATAATATACTTAACTGCTATAATGTGCTAATTATTTAAAAAACCTTTGAAAGTGAACTTCTGTGCTTATTTACATTTCATAGATATTTTATTGAAGGAAATATTTCAAAGTCAAGCCAATGTAGATGCTACGTAAGTACCTTACTCTACCTAGTTAGTAAGGAGTTTCTATAAATTTCTCACCTTGATGTATGAGGGCAAAATCAATCAATAATAAATACACTGTCACTAGTAAAGTTTGGCACTTTGGCTTATAATAGCTATCACAAAATTTGATGATAAAAGTTTAGTTTTATGGACAAATCAATGCGATGATCAACTGGACACCGTAGACACACGAACCTGGAGTCAGTTACAAATGAATATTATTACGATTTAGTCAAACTCTTGATACTCTCCACTTCTGAGCCATCCCATCAGCTAAAGCAGATTTTTATGGCTTCTATTTTTTATGATTCCTCCCAATCACCGCCACTTCACCACTACAGGAGTAGCTAGAGTAAATTAGTCTTTTACTCTTTTATTTTATTATACCACACTTCAATCACTTTACTTGGTTTTGCAGAGTTGCAATTTGCAAAGATGTTTTTTAACCCCTGTCTGAGATTTTCAATTAAAATAACCTTTTATTCGTTAAAATTAAATAAACTAGGCATAAATTATGGACCAAAATGATATAACAGGAAAACCTTCAATTTTCAAAATCTTCAATATGTTTGACATTTAGTGACAAGGGACATCAACTGATAGGCTGTGAGACTTTGTAAAAAAAAAGCGGGTGCAGTCGGGGAACCCTATTATAATTTTGGCGGGATTTGAACACAAATCGACATCACTTTTATTTCTTTGTCTTGCAAATTAGTTTATGATTAATATAGTATTAGTAGGTACTTAAATGAGGTGGAAATTGCGTATCTAATGCTACTGCTCCACCTGCGTGTTAACGCGTAAATTAGTGCGCTAATTTAGATGTGGCCAACATTTTAACGCGTTAACTTACTAACATTAGCACGTTAGACATTAACATCAACGTTAACGTTAACGCAGGTGGTAGCATAATAGTTATTTATTAATCATCAATGATGAACAGTGTGTGGAAAGAGTAAAATAAGATGAAATTCGCAAGGAGGTTGTCGTTTTATTATACAACTTTCCACAAAGTGTCTTGTTAAGAATCAATAATTGTGATTGTCGAAATGTATTTCAATGTGAATAACTTTATAAAATGTCTGACTTGGCTCAGGCGGAGATCTATGGGGGAGCAGTGAGTGCATTTGGCCCCCTGATGACTAAAATAGGCACTTAATTCAGAACCTCAGAAACATTTGACTCTGTTATAGCCGCATAATCTTCTAGAAATGCAGTCCGAAATCTTGTTAAAAGTCTTTTTCAGAGTCTTTCCGACTTAACAAGAGTTTGTCAGATCAGACTTCGTAAGAGAATATAATATTTCAGGAACTCATTAAAAGTTTTCCATAGTTAAGTAGGTACCTATTTCAGAGAAAAACTTTCACAAGGGTTTGCAGGGACGGATAAATGTCTCGGATAAAAATATTGTATTGTAGGTATATAATAATATAATCATACAATCTAGGTTCTTTATTTACAGAATGTTTACACATAAGATAACTATCATAGGATAAATTACCTACCTATTTAAAATAATATTTAAAATAACTTATCATAGCTCCTACCTAAGTATCTATAGTAATATTATTTATATTTACAAGGGTACCTAACTCAAATCGGTTGTTAAAATATCAAAATTCGACGCGCTGCTCCAAATGCTACCTATAACAATACTTTCAAAATTAATTACTATAGAACTTGTCTATTATTTCTTAGGAAGGTCCGCTAGAATGACTTTTCTTCAGGTACCAAAATATCATTTGGCTTTTCCAAATAATTTTTTATCAACTCTTCCTTTGCGTATCTTTGATCATCCGTTTATCATCCAAAACTTCATAAAAATTCATTTGTACGGATTCTTGTCCTTGGGCAAAAACCACGATAGTACTATTGCACCTGTAATTAGGTATGTTGTTAATAAATATGGTTATCTATGTATTTATTTATTTAAAGCCATGTTATAGATGCGAACTATTTGTAGGTATGTACCTATAGATACTTCTCGTGTATATTACAATCTCTGTAATAAAAAATTAGAAGTGAAACCAAAAACTCACTGAGTAACAGGGCTGACCACCCGTAGAAAGTAGCTTCACAGTTGGTCGAAATAAAAGCTCCGATTGCATTCACACCCAGGAACGCTATGAACCTGCCCAGCATCACGGACAGACACGATACCATCCCTCTGAAAATTGTAGCTAAATACAATAATAATCTCTCACAACACTTCGTTCCCCAGTGAAACTAAATCTCTGTCGCTGATAGTAAAATTTTGTGAGAAACTTAACTAACGGCCGCACTCAGAGTCGACTTTAATGATTACTTAGTTAAGTACAGTTTTTTAAAACAAAACTGCCGCAATCAGAGACTTTCAGTAAATTATTGTTAATTGGCATTTAATGAGATGTAACTTAATTAGTTAAATGCCAATTAACATTAATTTATTAAACTTGTCTGATTGCGGCAGTTTTGCTTTAAAAATCTATAATTAGCTAAGTAATCATTATATTCGACTCTGAGTGCGGCGGTAAGTATATTATAATTATGTATTATGTAGTTACGTAATGATCGTGCTATCTATAATAATTTTAGTTTTCATCACACATTCTCTCTCTGCTCTGCTGGTTAGGTATTAGCTGTTCCTCTCGGTTTCACCCGCGTTTATTTCGGAGTTCCCGCGGGAATAACAGTATAAAAGTATCCTATGTTCTTTTCTGTACTCCTAACAATGGAGATTTAGGCGTGAAATGAATGAAATAATTATCCGCATCAATAATATTAGGATTATTTACTAGCTGTTCCCCGCGGTTTCACCCTACCCTTGGCAACGTGTCGGTATAGTATGCAAAATTTAATTTAGTTTCTTCCGCGTTAATTTCGGAGTTCCCGTGGAACTTCTGGGATAAAAAGTAGCCTATGTCCTTCTCTGTGCCCCTGACAATGTGTACCTATGCACAATTTCGTGGTGATCGGTTGAGCCGTTTAGCCGTGAAAGCGTAATAAACAAACACACTTTCGCATATTAATTATAATATTAGTAAGGATGCTTTTTACTTTGACAACTATCCGCGAAGTTTAAAAACAGGAGATAATAAAATAGCATAATTACAACTTTATCGTACCTTAATGACGTCGGATATAATTCCACAAAATAAACACTGAGAATCCCCATTGATAAAGCGCACATCATGAAGAAGAAGAAAAATATTCCACCAGCTATAGGCACTGGCACCAAGTTCAGTAAAATAGCAGCTGTTGCTGACATGGTGAGGATACATATCATTGCCAGACGCTTTCTTCTTCCACAAGTAAGGGAAAGAAAGAGGTTAGCCGAAGTGACTAGGGCACCATAAGCCATGGCAGAGAGGAGTGTGGTGTCTTGGATCATATCGTTGCAGATTTCTGTAGTGACCTAAAATATATTAATTAGTTATCAATTGGTGATATGAATAGGTATACCACAGGTTCAAAAGAGATTTTATCCACACATACATAATTGATTCACTTATTTGTTTAGAATTCCGAAGGACCATAGTATCGTATGGACCATGTTATAGTTATAATTGGGTATTCTCCAAGGTATGAATATCAAAATTCTAATTAGTCCGTCATTTAGAAAATAAAAAAATAATAGACACGTATTTTTTGCTTTTTCAATTTAATGAAAATGAACATAGATAAAGCGTATTAAAGTTTAGGGTGGGGGGCTCGTGACGTCAATATTCATTATAAGCGCCATACAAACCGCACCGAATTGTGACGTCACGCGAAATTTCAACTCAATGTATATCTGTTATTTTTTGAGTACGTAAAAAAAGAAAAAATACGTGTCCAATATTTTTTACTAATCTACACGACGGACTAAAAAAAAATTTTTTGTCAAGTAGCCAATTAGTACAACAATAAGGAATTTTAACGCCAACCCTAAGCAGCTGTCCATGTTTTAAAAATCTTTGTATCCTTTCACCCGTTCCTATCTTTCTTCATCATCATCATATTATCAGCCGATGGCTGTTCACTGCTGGAGAAAGTTCTAGTCACATTCAGCAGTCTTCACAAGATCGCCGATCCACCTGCTTCTATTTTTAAATGAGCTTTGTTCGACAATATTATATGATCGTATCCATACTGTATTATTTCCCGAGGCGACGAGTGCATCAGCAGTGTAGTACCGGATGACGGTGCAGAGGTTCATGCCGTCACCACCGCCGGTCTCCAAAACGAGGAAAAGGTTGTTCATTATGTAAGGTAGCCACATTATGAAGCCGCTCCCACTGAAAAACATTTAAATTGTAAAACTTAAGAAACTGCACTGAATCTTGCTAGACGACGTTCACTGGAAATAATGCTCGTGGGGCCTGAAGATTAATGAGAGGCTAAAAGAAAGGATATTTGTTTCAAAAGAAAAAGAAATGCTCTCTTAATAGCTTGCAAACTTTTTTCAGTAAAGAACGTGCAGATCAGTACGATACGAATTCGTGGTAATGGTTGCAGATTAGTAAGCGAATGAACCTAGTACTTACGTCATATAAATGATTGCCACTAGATAGAAGAGTTGCAAAGTGACCTTGAGCAGTGGAGGTTTAAACAGTGGTATAGTTTGGTGCCACATCGCTTTGAAGAAGGACTCCTGTTTCGCTGGCGACTGGTCCTCTTCGTCTTCTAGTAATTTCTTTACCTGGTGGAAAATGAGTTTAATTATGGTCCTGCTACGCTTCTTCTGGATGCACGATTATTGATATCACATCCGGCGCAGATGTTACAAGCGGTGTTAACATTCAAGTTCTGAAAAGGATTTCTACTACTAGATATGTTATTTGAAATATATTTTTTTAACGAGTCAAATTGATAGTGTACCTAATGGCAATTTTTTTTGTGTTTTTATATGCTTTGTAATATCCAATAATTGCCTGTTGCATTTCTAATAGTAGGTTTCTATCTTGCTCTCTCACAAGTTCATTAATTCACACTGCCTAGTTCATGAAGAGCGTTGCGATTTCATTTGAATCGTTCTGGGTTAGATCCTCGACATGCAGTTTCCCTTCGAAATATTTTGTAAACTCACCGGGAACCTGTCACTTGGTTCGCCTGTGTTGCAAGCGTATATTTTCTTCAGCACCAGCAAGGCTTCGTCGTACTGACACCTCGAGGCCAAGAACTTAGGACTTTCGTGGAAGAATTGCAGCAGCAAGGCGGAGGCTGCGCAAGGCAGGGAGAGGACTAAAGCTAGGAGGCGCCAGGGTCTATACGTGATGCCCAAGAAAGCGATTGGGTAAGAAAACTGCAAAGGTAGGATCGGGTATGCGATTACTGAAAAAAAAAAAAGTTAAAAGTTATAACTACCGTCTATGTTACCAACCAAGTATAGGGCAATCAACTGAGTCTAAACCTGGTGCTTGGGTTAAACACCAAGTACCTACCTAAATGTTTATGGACATTTACTGGCGTTTATCAGGTTTTAATACCCAAACCGGTTTAAACTCGGTTGATTGCCGGACCCGATTGCCGGTTGATACAACCAAGTGTATCGAGTGATTAAATAAAAATAGGTACCTACCTACCATTAAAAGTAAAAACTTTTAAAAGCAAGCTTTTATTTAAATGCGCTAAAAAGAATAAACCATGCATTGTCATCCAAACTAAACATGTAGGTTTATCATAATTTCAGCTCAATCGGTTGAAGATAGTATATTGGTTGCTACAAATTGAGTTTTAAGATCATATCCGAACAAATTGAATAAAAGCTACATTGTCATTTTTACTATAAACAAGTTCGCTGGGGCTTCGTCGATTTATTAAACGATAGAAGTCTAACTATGATTAAAAATTAATACAGCCGTCAATAATTGACGGGCATCGAACCTGCGGCGACCCCTTGGGAACACATGAGTGCGCACGTGCATAGCAGCATGACCCGGCCGCGCGCCCGCTCCGAGCAGCTCTCGCCGAGCAGCGTGTATGCGCCGGAGTTGGTGGCCGATGTGCTGCACAAACCGCAGCCGAACATCATTCGAAGAAAACAAGTTTACACACGGAAGATAATAAACTCTGTCTCTGATGGGTATAGGCTAGTTTCCTGGGTAAAAAAATCAAAATTCTTTTTAGTCCGTCAGTTAGATAATAAAAAAATAAAAGACACGTATTTTTTGCTTTTTTAAAATAATGGAAATATGCATAGATAAAGCGCATTAAAGTTTAGGGTGGGGGACTCGTGACTTCACAGCTCGCTATAACGCGCGAACAAACTGTAGCGAGGCGTGACGTCATGTGAAATTTCGACTTGATATATCTCCGTTATTTTTTGGTTACATAAAAAAAAAAATACGTGTCCAATATTTTTTAATAATCTACAAAACGGACTAAAAAAAAATAATTAGGAAACTAGCCTATTCTCCAGGGTGTGAAAATCAAAATTCTAATTAGTCCGTCAGTAAAAAATAAAAATATAGTAGACAGTAGACACGTATTTTTTGCTTTTTCAAATTAATGAAAATAAACATAGATAAAGCGCATTCAAGTCTAGGGTGGGGGACTTGTGACGTCATTATGCAGTATAAGCCCTGTACAAACTGCACCGAGTTGTGACGTCACGCGAAATTTCAACTCAATGTATCGCCGTTATTTTTTGATTACGTAATAAAAGAAAAAATACGTGTCCAATATTTTTTACAATAATCTCTACACGACGGACTAAAAAAAATTAGTCAAGTAGCCAAAAATAATATACCTACAGAGGGTGTAACGTTAAATGACGGACGTGTTGGAGGAACCCTGAGAGTGAAAAAGTTAGTGCTCCCCCTACAGTATTGGATTCTAGTCTCAAATATCTAAAAAAAATGTATTTTCACGTAAAGACAAGCCATAGGGTATAAGGGTAGGGTAGAGCGTTGAACAACTCTTGTCTCTTAGGGCCTAGCTAAGGGTCGTTCAACGCTCTTTTCCTCTGCGTTGACGCTCTCACGCTGACAAATCAAATTTAATAGTCATTTCACCGCACAAATCCCCTTCTTTAAATTACATCTTATATAAATGAGCCCTCATTCGAAAAAGAAATTGGTATCAATGGTCACATAACACAAATTTAATTAAACTCGTATATACAAAGTCCATATTATAAAACATTAACATAGTAGGTAAGAACATGAACTCACAAAGTAGAGGAGATCAGCTTCAATACCGCCATCGTCTTCCAGTCGGGTGCAAAGCTGCTGAGAGCCGCGAATATGAACCCTATCGACATGGACAGAACTAGGGTCAGCCGCCTCCCCTTCGTGTCTGCGATGTAACCCCAGAGATGAGCGCCCGCTACCACACCTGTTAGAAAAAAACATTAACTCTTCATTCAATGCTGAACCGATAAAGTTCTAAGCAGTAGTTATAGCGAAAGTAATGTTTGTTTTTTCACTTCACGCCTCGCCACGGGCTTTCACGCCTCAACGGCTCGATCGTCATGAAAGCCCGCATTTGCATTTTATAATAGTACTAGCTGTCCCCCGCGATTTCATCCGCGGTAATTTCGGAGTTCCCGCGGAGGTTGCGGGAAAAAATACTCTATGTCCTTCAGTTCCCGAGGGAATTCCGGGATAAAAACTATCCTATCTTTTAAGTTGGACCATATTATAAACGGTTGCAAAATTTTATCAAAATCCGTTCAGTAGTTTCGGAGTCCATCGCGGACAAACAACGTGACACGTGATTTATATATATTAGATTTTCAAGGCGTTCAATCAGTTAGATGTATCATATTATACAACTTTAAAAATCACATTAATTTTTTTAGGGTCTGTCCCAAACAAATTATATTCATTCAACTCACTTGTATGGGGTGTTCAGTTCATGCAGTTTAATGAGGTGTTGCAACTTCCCCTTCGGTCGTCTACAAAACCAATTCTGAGCAACCAATTTCGAAAAAATAATTTTTCTTTTTAGGCAGGTAAGTTAGGTAACCTGTAGTTACCTACGAAGACTAATCACAATGGCCAGTTTTGTTCACACAATATCTTTCTAGGCATGTAGGTACCTTCTTTACTAACCAGCTTGTAACCAGGTTGGTAGGTACGTGGTGCATAACTTGTTTAACTGAGTTACGATCCCTTTCCAAATATGCAAAAATCTTCCCGACCCTTGGATGATAGTCGAAGCGGTGTCAGTTTAAGGAGCTTGAATATATTCGTTAATAGCGTCAATAAAGAGGTAAAAGATTTAAAAATTATCTTTGGGATCTGTACCCACCGGCGAGAGGAGTAGCGGTCAGCAAAGCCCTTTGCTGCATCGTTAGTTCCAGGTCACAGACAGCCGCGGCCACCACGAAACTGACTCCAAACAAATCCAGACCCATAGCTTGAAGGGTCCAGCTGCATACTAGCAGTAGACCGTAGTTATACCTTCCAAACCCTGGAAGATAATTGAGCTGATTGGTCGTATCCTGTTCAAGTAAACTCGAAAAATGGCAAATCAAATTTTCAGTCACAACTCACAATGATAAAAATGCGAGGAATTCGAGGAAAATTAATGATTGTCGGTTATTATTAATAATGACTAACGAAGTCGCTGAAAGTTATTCGTATTCATAGGTATATTAAGGTAAAAGGAGTGAAATCTCGGTTGAAAGTTAGACTTAGGAAATGGCTCAAATGATTTGGATCAAATTTTTTATTTTGATAAGTTTTCGCTTTTTACTTAGGCAGTTAGTGTTATTCTGAAAAAAACGCGATTATAGGTACACAAAAAAAATTATACAATCTATTACTTATAATAAAAAAAAATTGACGCCAACTATAATGTGATTTATCTGCTCAACAATAGATGAGACGAGCAGAATCGAGAATTATAAGAAGTTTTCACCATGTTTTCACACCGAGCTTGGTTCAGATATATTTAAATAAAGAAACAAGTATTTCGGGATTTATGGAAATTCAACGGATGAAATGCGGGTGAAATCGCGGGAGGAGCTAGTATCAAATAAAAAACATAACAAACTAAAAATTTAAAAACGGCCACAGAAGTAGGTAGGTGCCAAAGAAGTAGGTAAAGATGCTGGAAGCGTTTCTTATCAAGTCATTTTGAAAGAAAAAACTGAGAGCTCTTCGGGCTCCTATTACTTTAATTGGCCTCTTCAATATTTCTTCAGGGTGGTGTAATTATTTAAAAAAATTAACCACATTTGTGTAAAGCATACCTACTCGTATCCCTACCGTGTTAAAAAATATAAATCCATAAAAACTTCTTACGTTTCTATCAAGTGCTCCTTTTCACCAGAAGGACAGCGTGGCCGTAAAAGAAGAAATAGATTAGGATACGAATACCTATTTGATTATTATTAAATCAACCTTACCTGTGGCATTAAGTGCCTCTTCAACAGTCGCCGCATTAACAGGCTTCTCGTTGTCCACAATACTGTCACTGTTCGTCGTCAGATGTATCTTCATATCGAATACGTTTATTATGCTTACCTACACTCTTATTATCTTATAATCTTAATTAAGTAAATAATTTAAAAATTGAAAACATTTGGTAATCAACCACAAGTTTGTTGAAAATTGGCTCGTTTAACCAAATAACTATTGAAAATAAATACAAGGACATAGGACACGTCGATATATCAACAGTAGGCAAATTTTTATTAGTGGTTCAGCTAGGTGGTTACGGTAAGTTAATGTGTCAGTTTGAAACTGTTTTATTTTTCATAAACGTATCTACTTCAATAATTTGTACTTCTCGAAAATATTTCTACGTATTGAAATGTTCAAATTCAAATCTCTCTCTTTATATACTGATAATATGATAATATCGCGGCGCAGTTAAACATACAAAGAGCATCGTCATGGGGGGTAAGCAAAGATCACAATAGACTATAATGTTGTGAAGCCTACAACAAGTATTTGCGTGTCTGTATTTGTCTGCGTGATGGAGATACGGGCATGCCAAAAGATAACGCGATGAAGGAAAAACCGTTATATATTGACGTAATGCCTCCAACTTGCAACACAAATAGGAAGTTTCCGGAATTATAGGCGTAGGATGCTATACGAGTACCTAAAATAGAATCAAATTATGAGAATACGACGAAACTACATAATATATATTATGTTTAAGAAAAATCCAAATGTTCGACACAGGTGAAATATAACCAACCGTATCATATTTTTGCCTCTTCTTTTGTTACCCCCGTCCGTGCGTGACAACGGGCTGCCAACTGAAAACCAGCGCTAGGTGTACCCGCACCTAGCTAATACTGAGTTGGTGACCCTTTCGGCGGAGCATGCCAGAGATATTATGGCTTCTAATTTAGATTAGGCACTGTTTATGTTTGTTTCTTTTTCTTGTGTGTTTTACTGAAATAAATGTATTTTCTTCTTCTTTTATCATTCCTTTAAATATTGACAACTTACTACTTAGTAGTTGTACCTCGCGGCTTTGCCGACGCGACGTAAATAAAAGCGGAATTGCCTACGCTATAAAATGATATAGCCATAGGTAATTTAACTTCAGTCTTCAATCTCGGCAAAAACGGCCAGCAGGTCAATTATGTAACTTTGCTATCATATTTCAGTTTCAATCAGAAAAATTGCAATTTTGTGATTAATACCTAAGTCGCACTCAGAGTCGACTTTAATGCTTACTTAGTTAAGTATAGATTTTTTAAACAAAACTGCCGCAATCAGACAAGTTTAATAAATTAATGTTAATTGGCATTTAAATAATTAAGTTATCTACATCTCATTAAATGCCAATTAACATTAATTTACTGAACGTCTCTGATTGCGGCAGTTTTGTTTTAAAAATCTATACTTAACTAAGTAATCATTAAAGTCGACTCTTGAGTGCGGCCGTTAAAGTAAGATCTTTTTTTTTAAATAATTTTACGGCCCTGGGTACGCGCCCTTTGGAGCCTTTAGTACGTAGTAGTACGTAGATATTTAGAGTTAGATATTTATAATGTTAAATATTATGCACTGTATTTTTTATGAAATTATATAACGGTTTGAAAAATTGTGAGTCAGTAAGATCTTTATTTTGGTTGGTTGCCAGATATTGTACGTGTCAAAACGTGCATATTGTAATCGCAAAACCACCATGCTTTTGATTGCAACCGAAAAATAATAGAAACAAAAGTTACTTAATAGCCCCTCAGTTAGTTTTGTTGCAATCAGTACTTTCGCACATGATGATGAGGGTCTGACGATGGAGCCGGAAGATTGCCACTGGAACTCCCGAATGGAAACTGCAAAGACAGTCGTGTTTGGGTTGGTTTGTTTTATTCTCATCTTCAAGAGTAGGTACCATCCATTACACATGATAAAGCTTGTTTACGAACAATGTTCGTTGGATTTACATCGTTCGTTGGATTTTGAGTTTGGATCTATTTACATATATTTCATACCCGAACACCGAAACCAAAGTTTACCTACGGATGGATTCTACAATAGTGATCCATGACCTAAAATAATCTAAAATCGACAGCAGCTGTAACTATGAAGACCAATAATAATAATAGGTACCTGTCTAAATATTAATGGAAAAAAAGTTTGATTCCGAATTTAGTTCGAAAACGCACGAACCAATCGATGTGTGCGTGAAATGGAAAGGCGCAAATAACTTTCGGCGTCACGTCTATACATGGCGGACGTCCTTACGAGTATGAAAATGTTGACGGCGTAAACTCAGCCTTTTTAGCTCGACTTGAAATAACTTAATTGTGCTTGTGCTCACTGTCGTTTCATTGTACAACCAGCTGTCCCCCGCAGTTTTACCCGCGGTAATTTCGAAGTTCTCGCGGGAATTCTAGGATAAAGAAGAACTTCTTAGCTTCCAAGTGAAAGAATTTTCAAAATAGGTTTAGTAGATCCAAAGATTACAACCTCAAAAACTGCGGACTTCCCGCGGGGATTCCGGAATAAAATTACCCTATGTCCTTCCTTCTCTGTACCCCTGACAACGTGCATGCCAAATTTCATCCAAATCCGTTCAGCCGTTTTTGCGTGATTGAGTAACAAACATCCAAACATCCACACTTTAACATTTATAATATTAGTAGGATTAGTAAGATTATAGCATAGCGTATTATATTATCTGTAGTAGGTATAGCCATTGGCAATAATAATTATGTTTCGGACATTTGAGTAACCGTGGAATTAACAGTAGGCACTTAGGCACCACCACGTTAGGCACCACCACGTTAGGCACCACCACGTTAGGCACCACGTAGGTAATTCTAGAGTGGGCACGGCGACGGGATTTGGTTGAGATTGTAAGCCATTGATATCTAATAGTTTAAAATAGTAAAAAATGTTGTTTAAGTATGACACACGTGTTTATAAAAATAAAAACATATACCTATAAATAGCTATAATCAGTAAGTACTTTGTTCAATTTTCAAACATGTGTTGCTGCATGAAGAGGTCGCCATGTCTTACTAGAAATTCTAAATCTGTTAGAGGTATAATTAGTTAAGCTGTTCTCTAACAATTTACATAAGGATTACGTACGATAAAGTGTATTTGTTATAACATAAGTACAGTCAACAAACCTATCTACTGTTAGTATAGATGTTTACTGGAGTTTATGTCCAAAATGAAATTTTAATAAGTAGGTAGGTACATACTCTATATACAATATATATACATTTACCTCTAAGTGTGCGTTCATACGAGGACGATTCGTGTTTTTTGACGAATCGTCTTTTTTCAAGATTCGTTATTTTATTTGACGGCGGCAACGCTTCACGACTCGTGAAAAATGACGGACTGGTCTTTAATCAAGTATCGTCTTTTAAAAATCACATAATAATAATAGTAATAAAATTGTTTATTGTCATCAGAAAGGTGTATTACAAAAAAATAATTAAAAAGAGCTTCGCTTATTGCTAAGAGCCAAGCTACTCGTCGAGTGATTAATCCTAGTGAACGTATGTGGGAACTACTAGGTCTAAGAATTTTTTTTTGTTATTTTTTATTTGTATTTTATGTTGTACCGTTTGTTTCCCGAAAAATAAATAAATAAATAAATACTGGCTGTGCTGCCCCGCGGTTTCACCCGCGTTACTTTTTTCTAAAAATACAAAAGTAGCCTAAGTTACCTACTACTCTTTATAACTATAGCTAGCCAGTGAAGGTCTCGTTATAATCGTTCCAACCGTTTCAGAGATTAGCCGGAACAAACAGACAGACAGACAGACGGAAAAATAAAAAAAAAAAATAAAAATTACCATAGGTATATACTTTCCTAAGTATTTAATTACTTACAAACAGACACTTCAATTATAATCCACTTCAAAACACACATAATATCTACTTGATCCCACAGTAAGCTATAATTATAAGCTTGTGTCGTGGAAACCAAGTAGGTAAACATGTATACACTATAGATAATATAAATATTATAAACACACACAGACTGGAAAGTGGAACCCTGTGTCTATCACGAAGTTCACCCCCACCGGGAATCGACCCCGGAACCTGTTGAGCGGGTATGCATGATGGCCTACTGCTGCGCCAATCGGGTCGTCGCGTCGCCGCCGATGAGCAATGACAAATGTCTTCAAACGAAACGCCAATGACAATGTTTAGATTGATCTCCAAGTTAAAACATGGTTCCCTCGGGAACCAGTTTCCTGCTCAGGGTTCAAAATAGATGCTGGGAGGTGACTGAAATAACGAAGACTAACGTGACATGCGTGTTTTTGTCACATAATTGTTGGTCATTTATGAAAATCATCATCATTAATACCTACCTAAAATACGATTAAGTTACCTACTGGTTATATTTGGACTCTCCGACGAAAAAATATCAGTATTATTTTAACCATCAAACGTGTGACAACGCCAAGCAAGAAAACAGAAGAGCAAAATAAAAAGCTAAAGACTATAAAACTAATCAGTTAAAAGTTTAAAAAATTAAATCGTGAAATAATTGAATCGTTATTGAAGCAAATCGCATTTTAGATCTGAAACAATTTCAATTTCAATTAGTTATTTTACCTACTTAAATTATTTTTACTGATCAGCAAAGTGAAAATGGAGAAAAAAGATTACGTCGTAAACGGACGTGGAGGTGGCGTCAACCAACCAGCGAATAAGGTGGTTGATTTAGAAGAAGCCCTGGATATAGCTGGTATAGTGAAATTAATTAGGCAGTTATACACCTTTTCATTTCGTTAACGTCTATTTTTAGACGACTTTCCCTTTGGGAAGTCGGTTAAAAATAGGAGGAGGTTCTCAATTCGACGCGTATGTTTTATTTTTTTTCAAAAGTTCAATTGGACATAGATAAGCAATAGTGTGTTAACCCACACTGGAGAAAATTTGATTAAATTAAAGTTTTAAAATTATAGCGCCATTTTGTGACAATTTTTTTATATTCAATATTTAAAAAATGTAATAGGGTAAACACATAATTAAAAAAAAGGTTCTCTTACTCTCAATAAATCGTTCTAAATCAATAACTTCATTTTGTGGGTTAACATGTTATTGCTTATCTGCGTCCAATTAACAGTTCAATTCTACCTAGCACGGGTACCTACTCTGTAATGCAGAGTTACTTATATAAATAATGTTTAATCTAATCTTAAAGTTACTTTTACGACACGTATAGGTATAATAAAATTAGGCCTAACTATGTAGTTACCCATTTAGTTGCCGTGGTATTCGGGTGACAACGTATCTATCTTAACAATTGACACACGCATTAGATGTCGACCAACAGCAACGATATTCGTGCAAACAAAAAGTTCTTTATTTTGGTTGCAGGATAATTTGACACTAAAAATCTCCTGAATATTTTTCTTAAAATATTCAATATATTAAAAAAATGCGTGACTGTCGTGGAACATTTTGGTTAGAATGAAGTTTTTTTCATATTAAACTGAGTCCGTTATGCGTGAAAAGAGGCAAAAATCTATACATAGGTATAATAAAATTGTAACACGTCGATGTCTGTACATGGGAGATAAATAAGAAAAAATAAATTTAGGCGACTCTACGAGTGATATAGAAGCCAAAAATACCGTTTTTAGAATTTTTATCTGTCTTTCTGTATGTTTGTATTCGCGCTACGCAAAAACTGCTGCACCAAATTGAATGCGGTTTTTTTATTGTATTGCTAAGGGTCTAACCTGAGGGTCTAACTTAGATACTCATGTTCCAATTTTTCGAAGTTCCGTCTGGAACTCGAGATATTAAACAAAAATGTTGGTCATTACTAATATTTTAAATGTGTGGATGTTTGGATGTTTGTTACTCAATCACGCAAAAACTGCTGAACAGGTTTGGATGAAATTTGGCATGCACGTTGTCAGGGATACAGAGAAGGACATAGGGTAATTTCAATCCCGGAATACCCGCGGGAACTCCGAAACTACCGTGGATGAAACCGCGGGGCACAGCTAGTAAAAAATAAACTCATTTAAAAAAAATACCATTACAATTATGAGCATCAATTTAAACCTTACTTTGAAATTTTCTTTCGTTTAAATTTTGCCTTTTTACATTTCTTGTAAGGTCGAAATATAATGAACTTATTTTAAATTTAGATCAGATGGTGTAAGGGTCCGAAGTTCACTAACTCATAAACGACCAGCCCAAACGACCGAAGTTATCTAAAAACGTAAAAATTAAAATTTAGGCTCAATTTATATAATTTTTGTTATTTAAGTATCGTTTATACTTATACTTGTACATAATTTATATCACGTGTACTTGCACACACGCACACTTCAATTTTCTTTATATGTATAATGTATATAGATCTAGATGTATGGATTAATATCCTCATACATATATTACATAAAACAAAGTCCTCCACCGTGTCTGTCTGTTCGAGATAAACTCAAAATCTACTTAACGGATTTTCAAGTGGTTTTTAACCAATAGAGTGGACTCATGAGGAAGGTTTAGGCATATAATTTGTCAAGGTTTTGTGTAAATTGGTTGAAATATAAGGATAGATTTTGGAAGTGTCGGAAAAAGTAGGTACTATAATTATATGCTACGTGCTATTACGACTTAACGGCTCAACCGATCATCATGAAATCTTGCACACACATTATCAGGGGTAAATACAGATACGGACATAGGGTACTTTTTTATCTCGGAATTCCCACAGGAACTCCAAAATTAACGCCGGTAACATCTTATTAAATTTTGCATACACGTTGTTAGGGTACACAGAAACACATAGGGTACCTACTTTTACCCTGGAATTCCCACGGGAACACCGTAATTAACGCGGGGGAAACCCCGGGGAACAGCTTGTCTAATATAAAATCTATATAGACAGATATCTTATCTTAATATATATAAATCACGTGTCACGTTGTTTATCCGCGATGGACTCCGAAACTATTGAATCGATCTTGGTGAAATTTGGTCACTATGTTGTATTTGGTCCAACTTAAGAGATAGGATAGTTTTTATCCCGGAATTTCCGCGGGAACTCCGAAATTACCGCGGATGAAATCGCGGGGGACAGCTAGTAGTAGGTATATAAAAATCTTTTGTCCGAAACGCCTTGACCGATTTTTATGAAATCTTTTGTGTAAGTATAATATTTGGTAGGTTTGCGAATAGGTCGCAGGTTATTTTTTATACCCCTAAGTGATAAGGGTAGCCCTCCGGAACTTTTTATTTTTATTTTTTGGACAAAACTTAACTTTGGAGTTCCTGCGGGAATTCCGAAACTCACACGGGTAATACCGCGGTGCACAGTTAGTATTCGCACAGATCATAATAATAATACTATACTAGTAGTAGCTATTAGTATAGATTATGCGACACGTGCTCAATAGAGGAGTCACGTGCGACGCGTTAAAAACGAACTGGAAATTGATGGCGGCGGATTCACGATTTCACAATTAATCATGCTTTCAATATTAAAATGTTAAAATACTGGTTTCGCGTAGGCATTTAAACCTCCAATCTTCCGCGGATTTTAAATTTTTTCATGTTGGTCGACCCCGGCTTAGACTTAGGATCAGACGAAAAAAAAGTGGAACTTTTTGAGTATCTAAACCACCAGGTCTGAAATACTCTGTAACGCACTAGTAATATAATTACCACGTAATGCACTGGAATTTTCAGCTTCTAGGGATGGGAAAGTGACCAAAATAAATATAAATCGTATAAGTAAATATTTTTATTTTTAAGTTGATATTTTTATTACACTTTTTTACGTTTAACAGAGTTATTTGCGTCGTTCGACGTACTTACTTAAATCCAACTTTTTCGGCATTTCTGTGGTTTGGTTTCACTTGGGTTAGGAATTATATACATTGAGAATTAGAAGAATTAACCAGATTTTCTCCATTGAAACCATTTTTTTTTTCAGAAGTACGCACTTGCTTTTTTATGAGAGTCTTCTCCACTATCAGAATTTGCAGCACTCGTGTTTTCATTATATTCTTATACAATATTTATCCGCGATTGCACACGACGATCGGATCTCGATGACACCGAAACATGCAACGTGCGCGCTACCTATCTACTACTATCTATCGACACACTATCTATCGACATTCAAACGTGGATTGAGCCGCACTAGTCGGACGTCTCGCACCTTAGCCTCCCTGCGAAATCATCAGTGCGGGTACCAGGCCAATAAAAAAAGGCCCGGTATAGCACTGAACGTTAATAATTTTATCTGCGAACTAGGTCCAACAAACACAGTACACTTTTTAATAGCCTATCACAATAAGTTACGATAGTAAAGGTCAAATATGTGATTGTCTCTTTCATACGTCAAATATAACAAAAGTTACAGCATCCGCACCGAGTGTAATGACACGATTTCATCGCCCGCACAGGCAGAAAGATACCCATAAGGCTTTTAAAACCTAGTTTAGCAGCGAACGCGTTAATGAATTGATCAAGTTCCGGTACAAAAAGTACCCTAGCCTATGCCCTTCTTTGTACCCCTGACAACGTGTATGCAAAATTTCATGGTGATCGGTTGAGTCGTTAACGCCTAGCCAAGTTGACATTCTACAATCGTTAACGCATAGAAAACGAGAATAGAAAACTTTGATCAGCCAATCAACACTCTAGCTTTATACGTGACCACTTGAAAACTAGAGTTTTGATTGGCTGACCAAGTGACATGACGGATCGTTCCTTATGTAGATATTCTATACGTTAACAATTGTAGAATGTCAACCTGGCTAACCCCGAAGCTCCGGGTTTGAAGCCAGTTTGTTGCTGAAATGCAGTTCATTTTTCCCGCAGGCGCTGGCAAATATCAGATTTTCCACGGCGCGTTGATGCTGGCCAGCTTGTCCGGCGCCATGCTAGAGATGACCGGCTACGGGTACATCCTGCCGGCCGCCGCCTGCGACCTCCAGCTCTCCTCCGCCACCAAGGGGCTCATAGCCTCCATCCCCCATTTGGGTAAACTTTATTTAGGAATAAGTTTTAAGTTTTGAAGTTTTTTAAATTCTATATTTTAGCAAGTGACAATAATTATAGGTACTTTAACTTAATTTGCAACTTGCTGAAGACCGTTTTGGCGTAGGTACCATTATATTGCAGGGCAAATTTTATGTTTCGTTGCAGTTTTTAAATATAAGCTGTTCCCGCGGATTCGACGCGATGATTTCAGAGTTTTGGCAGAAATTCTGGGATAAGAAGTACCCTATGTCCTTCTCTGTATCCCTGGTAACGTGTATGCCTTTCGTTCGGTTAAGTAGTTAAGGAGTGAATGAAATCGTAACAAACAAAATATAAATTAACTCACATTCGCATTTATCAAAGATATTGAAAGAGAATATATTGACAATACGCCCGGCCGCTAAGCTTCCCCTTGAACAACGCAGCGCTCAAATGATCTTATGCTAACAAAATGCCGTTGGCTAGCAGCTCAGAAGATTCTTCTGAGGCTAGCAGAGACTATTGTCTATAGTCTATAGATACAACTTGACGGAAAGCGATGTGATTAACTATTTGAAATGTATTTTGTGGTGACTGGTATTTGATTGCGTTAGATCATTCCCCCGCAAAAATTGGCTCACGTGAATTGCATAGTACCCTAAAAGTTTGTATTGTTCGTCTATTCTCATATTATAATGTCTTTGGCATTTATAATAGTAAGGATTTTGTTTCAAAACCTTGTTACGCAACCATGGCTCTAGAAAGCCATGATTCCTCCATTCTTTCTTCTTTCTTTTCTAATTGTGCATTTAATTTTTTCAGGCGTTATCTTAACGGATGCGTTTTGGGGCTCACTGACCGATTCTCACGGCAGGAAACCAATTCTGCTGTTGTCCTGCGCAATATCGGGTCTCATCGGTCTGACGTCAGCATTCATGCCCGACTTGACATCGTTTGCTATTTGCAAACTGATCGGCTCGTTGTTGTAAGTATACCTATTGTTTACTATAGCCACAGATAATATAATACTATACTAGTACTATAGCTGACTTCGCTCGCGTTAATTTCGGATTCCCTTTGGGAACTTATTGTTGCAATATAAAAGAATATCTAGCCAAAAGATAATGTGATAGCATAATTTCATCCAAAACCAAATCCGTTCTGCCGTTTACATTAATAACATATTATATGTATATACAAACCTCTTTACTAACTTTCACATTAATATAATAATAATATTAATTGGGTTTATTTACTATTTTCACTTCACCTTTACTCCCTTGAATTTTCGGATCGTCTCAGCTAATTCTTCTTTGATAGCATAATATCTATAGATATATCTATACTTATAATAAAACTGTAGAGAGGTCAGTTCTGTACATTGAATATATATTCAAAATTAATATTGGAGGATGATGGTGATCGATACTGATGCCAAAAATGCAATCAGTAAATTTTTTGTCTGTCTGTCTGTCTGTCTGTATGTATACGCATGGGTCAAAACTACAGAAGGGATTTTAACCAAACTTGGTACGATTGTAGTCCAAACTCCTCGGCAGGTTATGAAACCGCGGGGCACAGCTAGTCTTTAACAAATCTCAAATGCAACGTCGCAGTATAATTCTAATTTCTCTATAGAAATAGAACATGGTTATGTTATAAGTCTATGTTGGGTTGCTATTAATTTCGATAGTTGATTTTTGTTCGTGGTGTTTTCTATAAGTTTTCCTATTAATTGATTATTTACACAATTTATTATCTAATATAGGCTGAGGATAAACCTACAAAGGTTTTTTAACACCATAAAAAAATCGTAAACGGAAAAAAATGTATATTTATTATTTACTTTAATAAATTCTACTAATATTATAAATGTGAAAGTGTGGATGTTTGGATTTTTGTTACTCAATCACGCAAAAACGGCTGAACGGATTTGGATGAAATTTGGCATGCACGTTGTCAGGGGTACAGAGAAGGACATAGGGTACTTTTTATCCCGGGATTCCCGCGGGAACTTCAAAATTACCGCAGGTGAAACTGCGGGGCACAGCTAGTTTATAATATAATTCTCAAAATTGGTTAAGTAGTTTGACTCAGGATCGTGGTCACACCCAATGTGAAATTCGGCTTTCCCCCGGAACCTATCTATTTACACCATATTTAAAAATAACCTATCTTATAGTCTCATTATAACATGAAGATATTTTTGAGGTTAAATCAGTTAATAGTTCATAAGCATCAATGCCTACGGGCATCAATGATACCTACAGCTTAATTCCATTAGCAATAAGGTAATAATATGTAAAGTATAGTTATCAACGTAGGTGCAAGTAACTGGTTTTGTTGATAAGTTCACAACCTTATATTGAAAGATCTTTGCCCTCAATTTCACGATATCCACTGTGTATGTAATCATAAACAATACAACTTTATTAAATTGTATTGTAATAAGGTAAAATGCATATACTTACCTAAATTATGTATCTGGTTTTAGTGAGATGAGTGCACAACCTTAAAAATATTTTAAAGATCTTTGGTCCCAATTTGGCGATATCTATACTAATATTATAAAGAGGTAAGTACTTAAAGTTTATGTGTTTGTGAATTGTGAGTTTATGAGTTTGAGTTTGACCTACAATGTAGGGGGTAATCTCTGGACCAACCGAACCAACTTTGAACATTCTTTCACTTATAGGAAGCTACGGTAGTCCTGAGTGACATAGGGTACTTTTTATCCCGAAACTCCCACGGGAACTCCGAAATTACCGCGGGTGAAACCGCGGGGGACAGATAGTCCACTATGTGTATGTAATCATAAACAATAGGTACAACTTTATCCATACTAATCTATACTGTTATTATAAAGAGGAACGATTTAATTTTTTTTTTGTTTGTTACGATTTAACTCAAAGATTGCTAGGCCGATTTCGAAAATTCATTCACCATTAGACTGCTACATTATCACTGCTACATATCCTCCATGTCCCTAAGTAATAAAGGCTATGTTGTAACCCGGAATTCCCTCGGGAACTCCAAAATAATAAAAATAAATCGCCCAATGTGTTGCTAAGCGAAGGTAGACCGTACTTATTTATAACTTCCAAATCAAACCAAACTAGATTATTCTTTTTTTTTTGTGTTCCTTATTGTCAGGACCAGGTTTATATGAAAGAAGTTTGGAGTTCCGGCGGGAATTCCGAAACTCACGCGGGTCAATCTCCGATACTTCTGAACCAATTTTGACGGGACTTTCACTGCCAAATTAGTGATGTTATGAAGTGTAAATTCGGCTACTTTGGAATTCCTGCGGGAATTCCGAAACACACGCGAGTGAAACCGCGAGGTACAGCTATAGTTCCATTAATAAAAACGTATAATAAAATGTATACATTATGTAGATTATAAGTAGATAGGTAACCGATTTTAGTGAGATGAGTTCACCAGCAGATTATTATAGATTGATTTCTTTGACCTCAATTTCAAAATAATCGCTATGTGACAGGTCTTTTCGTCGAATTGTAAGAACTTATTGAATCTGTCGTTCCTTGTAGATTTTTTTTTACTCGTTCATTCCTGGAGAGATGGTGAATGATATTACTCATGTAAGTACAAGAAAAAAAATCCAATGTGAAGTTAAATTCTTCCTAACAGTCTTTCCTGCCCCTCCGGTCTGGGGTTCGCCTACGCCTGCGAACTGACTCCGAGGCGACGGCGTGACGTCACCGTCCTCCTCTGCAATGGCCTACTCATGCTCTCTACTGTATACAGTATTTGTGAGTAACTTCAACAATTTTTAAAAAGCAGTAGTAGTTGATTAAACAACGAGGTAAAGTGTTTGTATGTTTGGATGTAGGGGATAAAACCTCACCAGCACCACCAAACACACTTTCTGCAGATCATGAAGGTTGACTGGCAGAGAATGCCATAATGGCATTAAGTTCGCCTTTTGTACCATATTGTGCAAAAAGTTTAAATATTTAAATGAATAAATAAATAATCTTTGGAAGTACCTACCGAAATCTATAAGTATATACAACGTGTTAATGAATTAACTGAAAACCTTATACACCCCATTTAAAAAAAATAAACAATAATATGATTAAAATATATTTTATGTCAAAAAAATTTATACTTCAATAGTTATTCAACATTAGTTTGGAGGTGACCTATCTACGAAATTCCAAGCGCTACGCTGCTTTTTTGCTGCGGGCGGCGTACGCGCCTAATAGTATTATAAATAATTTAGACATGGGCTAGTAAAAATGAAAAAATATAACCATAGTGCGATCGATTCGCTAGTTGATCCTGAGCAAACTACTTTCTAGTTTCCAGTTAATTCATTAACTCGGTGTATAATGAATCCCCTTGGTCACGGCATCACGCGTGAACGGCTGGAACAATTTCGCTGTGTATTGCCAATTTTGTTATTGTAATTAGAAGGTTCTAATTAAAGGTAAATGCGGGAATTCCGAAACACGCGGCAGGATTTAATCTAATCTCATCGCAAATCTTATCTAATATCTCGAGCTGATATTATAAAAAGTAAATTAGGCTACTTTCAAAGTTCCGAAATTTACTCTGGTGAAACCCAGGGCATATAGCTACTTATTTATAAATACATATATTTCCACTAATAGGAAGCTGTAGTATCTCTTAGTAAAGTAGGATACCTTTCATCCTGAGGAAATTTCAAAATTGATGCGGGCGAAACCGCGGAAGAATCAACTAGTATAGATATACATACAATAAAACAGCTATATTGTTGTACGTCGGGTTAGTGGAGATAACCAAACAATACGGCCCATTTCACCCGTACCTAGTAAAGAAGGATTCTAAAACTCGTTTTCAGTGTTCTCATGGGGTATAATGAGAACTGGATGGCATTTTGATGTTGGAGTGTTCAACATCAGACCCTGGCGCATCCTGACAGCGCTGCACGCTCTCCCACTTATCCTAACCGCCATCTGGATGACACAAGCTAAGGAGAGCCCAAAGTTCCTTATGGTCAAAGGCAAAGAACAAGAGGCTATTGATGTTTTAAGACATATTTATAACTTCAATACAGGATTTCCCGCTGACAGTTATCCAGTAAGTTAAAAAGACTTTACTTATTTATCTATATTATTCTTTTGATTTAGAAAACTGGTGAGCAAACCAGAAGGCTTACAGTGTTAGCATATTAGTTGCAATAATTCAATACAACAAAAAAATAAAGGAATTGTTATTTGATAAACAACGGCATCTTTTAACTTACCTGTCCAAAGTACCTACTTCAGAGTAAGTACTTTAGTCAAATCGTACCGACTACTGAAATATACCTTAATCGTATAATTGGTCCATGATCTTAGTTTATGTTGTAAGTCCTATCAGGAAGACAATTGCAGTAGATGGTGTTATTTCGCTGCAGCTATGGTCTTTACTAGTTAGGGACTTTTTTGAAAGCCAATTCTCATCCCCATTCTAGGTCGGCAACGCACCTGCATGCCTTCTGGTGTTGCAGATGTCCATGGGCGGCGGTAATCACTTACCATCAGGTGTACCACTTGCCCGTTTGCCCCCTATGACATAAAAAAAAAACTTAGGGATCAAGTCGAGGAGAAAGAGGATACAGTGAAATCATTAACTTGTAATATTTTCGATACAGGTATTGTCCTTGCGACAAACGTTTGAAGATTTGGAAGAGATAAGAAAAGAGAAAGAATGTGATGGATCTCTATCGTCGAAGATTATGAACAGCACATTGGTCCAGTTGCTGCGACCGCCGCATCTCAAATGGCTCGCTTTGATCGGATTTCTTACCTTTGGAATGTTTTCCACGTGAGTTACTTTTCCTCCTTACTTATATTGTGTTAATATATATGTCGGCGAGAGGGTAGTTTCATTAAAAATAACTGTTGTTTCCCGCCGTCGAATTGCGGTTGTAGTACGTTCGTTCCCCCGCTCCACTCCATTGCCCGACTCTCTTTGTTAGAACTTGTTATAAAATGCGGGTATGCGTAAGCGACGGTTCATTGTTACCAAAGAGTATATAACCACTACGTTTTAGTTACTTTGTGTTCGGTTCAGTGCAGTTATAGTGTCGTATCAGTGTCGTATCAATCTAGAGTGGCTATAGTGACTACGTGTGCTGCTTGTGTCATCTAATTGTTTCCAGAGGTTTGCTTAAGTCGGGAGCACGGGCTGTGGAGGTGAGCGTTCATGCATTGTAAAGGGGCCCCATTAAACCTACACCTGGGTCGCAAGTCCCAGGCACTGCTCCGTGTTCCCTACGGATATCTGGTATGCTGTACAACTTCTATGTTGGTGCAATTAATTGTAATAGTTTCTAGTTAGTTCTAGATGTGTCGCTCAGCTAATAGTCTCGGTCCTACCTTTCCCTGCCTTCAGTTATATTGTGTTATGTTATCATCGTCAGTTAGTCAGCTATCATTACAATAGCAGATGACTATCTGCTGTTATCTGCTACTATATTCCTTCTATAATCTATATATATATTTTCAAAGCTTAACAATCCTTAATTGTGTTACATCTATATTATTTCAGTTTAGTCGGTCTGTCTGTGTTTGCACCAGACATCACGAGCAAAGCGATGAGTGTACCGGCAGGCGCTGATGAAACTATTTGTGTTCTCATAAACCAAATAAAAAATGTTGTAAGTGTGTATATTTTATTGACTTTTCATAATTTAAAATGTATATAAAGTAACATGTCCTGACTGAGTTCCCGCGGGAATTTCAGGATAAAAAGTACCCTATGTCGTTCTCTGTACCCCTGACAACGTGCATGCTAAATTTCGTCCAAATCCGTTCAGCCGTTTTTGCGTGATTGAGTAAACGTTGCGAGGGTAAGAGCTCGAAAGTGCTGCATTTTCATCTGACTTGCTCAGCTCCTATGTGTCTTAGCGTTATGTTATATAGCATATAACCTACCCATATAATAATAATAATAATAAAGTTTATTGAACCAATAATATGAACAAAAGTAGGTAACCCCATCTACCAAACTAGGAATGAGCTTGAGCAATGAGCTAGAAATGTGGAGCTGATGTTATCCGCCGTTTCTCGTGGTTTGCTCGCGTTAGATTCTCGCGTGAATGTGGAGCGGGTGTTTAGTACAAAACATAGACTTGTAATTTTTTTTTTTGTTTTGTGCTGGCAACCCGGGCGATTTTTATAATAATCCACATCACAACACACAGATCTACATGATCCCACAGTAAACTATTATTAGCTTGTGTCGTGGAAACCAAGCAAACGTGGTATATACTACATAGAATTACTTATATATTATAGGTCTATAGATATTTTTAGGTAAGCCTTCTTCTATTTCCAAATAAATTATAAAAACAGACAAAAATGCTAAACTTTCAATATAACGACACTTCTCGACGAACGACGATGCGACGGAATGACTTGCACACAGCGACTACTTCCGTAGTTCCGTCTCACGCGCCGACCGCTGTCATGGCGCTGCCCGTAGTGTTGCCGCTCTCCAAGTCGAGTCTCCCAACACGGCCTCTCCTGACACCCTGACGTCCTCGTCAGGATCAATCTGATAAGGTCTTATCAGACTCGTCTCGCACATCCAGTACATGTAACAGATCGGTTAACAAGGGTCTCTAGACTGCATCCAATTTCGTCATCATCGCTAGCAACAAAATTTAAACAACGTTCGCAGATACAACAAAAGTGACAAGGTTTTAGGTACACAGTTAGGTTAGTTTCAGTTATATTCATCAAAATTAATATTCGTCACACGAATTACCAACACCAAAATAAAACCAAGATCTACGTCTACATCCACAACCACATGCAAAATAATCAACACTGAGCCGCACTGTGAGAGTCTCTTCGTTGCACGGTCGCACACTCTCACAGTCGCACTCAGCGACTCTTCGGCCTAGGCCATTACCGAAAAGCTTTCACACACTGGGTAGTGATCAGGTACCACAGCGACTCTTCGCATAACGAAAAGGTTTCAACCCGGGCAGGGATCCGGTGCCCAGTAACACTTCGCTCAACGAAGAATTCCACAACCATCAGCATCATCTTCATCCTTATCATCATCTCTATCCTCATCTTCATCGTCATCACCATCGAACGTAGCGACCCACTCGTAGGTCGGCTTCAAGATGACCTCGATGCCATACAGTCGAGATGCAAAACAGTGCGGTGACGGTGACGCTTCGCCGACACAGACGCAACGGCGTGCTGTGACGCGATCTGTACAGCGACGTTGCACGGTAGCGCGGTAATGTCGCCCACAGGATGCAACACACAGCCTCAACTTGTACCAGCGCACTATAGCGTAGCGGTGCAGCAGCACGTCCGTGGCAGTACGGGCGTGTGCATACTGGAGTCCCACGTCGAACTCCTTTCAGACACTAATTGGTTCCAGCATTCGGTTCAGATGTCCATCCTAAGAGTACACTGCAAGTCGTAGAACTGACAATTGCATAACTTTAGTAAGCTAAAGTAATTTCACAAGTTCTTCGATCTTTCTTGAGCTCGGCCTAACCTGACCATTTCTCATAAAGTATTCAAGTATTTATTGCTTACTAAGTGTACAAGTACATAACACAACAGAGTCTTATACATTGTTACAGTGAGCTTAAGACTTAGCTATCTTTTACAGGTGTTCCAAAAATATTAGGACGCACTAGTAATTAAATTACTAGGTGTCTACATAAATACATTTCAGTTCAACTACAACATTACATTACTCAGATTAATGTTTTTAAATACATCATGTTATTTAAGGTGAACATTAAGCTTAACACTCAGAAGAATAGAGGCTTAACATTAGATTTACAATACATCTAGATATCGGATTCACGTTTCAGGTTACATAAACATAACATTAAATTCACATCTAGATATCAGATTCACATTTCGGATTACATAAACTTAACATGTAATTCATCACAAATTATTTCATCACAAGAGTTAAGCTCAGTCATCAAAATATTCCTTCAATGAATAAAAACATAAGTTGCTAATTATTATTAGAATGGGCTTATTGCTCATACCTACTCCTTTTTCAATAAAATACTTAGGTACAAGAAGTATAGGAGACACAAACTTGATAATTTCCATGCTACCTACATATATTTAACATGGATGTTCCCATACCATTAAAAGCAACACTCGTGTGTACGCAGCTTTATAAATCTGTGATGAAATTTAATCAAAAGAAAATATCACACAACAACAATATACAGGTAGGTACATACAGATTACAGACAGACAATAAGTCTACTATGGGCACAAATATTCATTTCATGTTTATTAGAAATACAATTGTTAAGATGTAATTTATCCATTCAATGTTTTGTTTTCATCTTTTTTTTACTTTGGTAGCTTACTGTTTGAGTTACATAAATAATACTCTTCCTTCAGGTAACTTACAATGCAACATAAGTATTTAGTTACCTTAACCAATTCATTCAAACTGTAATGTGAAATTAATGGAATTTTGCATCGGCAGTCAACACCGACTGACAGATGTGATTGTAGGTATCTAGTAAGTAATGGATACGTCTTACTCAATATTCGGCGATCATTAGCTCTTAAGAGCATATCCAGCACCTCAAACGCAGTATTGTCAGCGTGAGACATGGTGATCTGCCCTGAGTCAGCTCCCAGGCAACTCCATCGCAGTGGCGCCAGACTGTCGCGCGCCAAGCAACGCGCCGCGAGGCGCTCCGCTAGCCCCGGCACGAAGCAACGGCAACGCTGTCGCGATTCAGTGACGCGGCGGCGCCTGCGCTCGTGGAGCACGCACTCAACGTTTGCATCAGGGTTTAAACTCCTGGAGAAACAAATTTAACCGGCAGAAAGGGATCGAGAAAGTAGCTTAGTACCTACTTATTTACATAGACACAGAAAACGAATGACAACAATAGATATTGCTGCGATTACATCGTACAAGACGTCCGATCGCGCGAACTTCGTTGACGTTGTCGCTCTTTTGACTCGACAAAGGTAGTTCAAAACATAATAAGAATCACACAATCACACAGAAAATAGACACGAAGAACTATTATTAAATAATTTTAATCACACTTGAAACTTACCAATAAAAATTACAAACCATAAGTAACGGGTAGTTACACAAATATTAAATTGTCATGTCAGAATGCCAATACTTGTGGCCCGTGAGACAATCCCAATTCTGATTTTAGGTAAGCCTTCTTCTATTTCCAAATAAATTATAAAAACAGACAAAAATGCTAAACTTTCAATATAACGACACTTCTCGACGAACGACGATGCGACGGAATGACTTGCACACAGCGACTACTTCCGTAGTTCCGTCTCACGCGCCGACCGCTGTCATGGCGCTGCCCGTAGTGTTGCCGCTCTCCAAGTCGAGTCTCCCAACAATATATAAACACACCCAGACTGGAAAATGGAACCCTGTGTTCATCACACAAAGTCCACCCCCACCGGGAATCGAGCCCGGAACCCCTTGATTAGCGGGCAGGCATGGTGACCATTGCGCCAATCGGGTCGGTCGGGTCGCCAATCGGGTCGTTCTCTCCACTTTTCTAATATGTATTGTGCATTGTGCGTACCTTGGTCGCCATTAAAATATTTAAATTAATCACTGCTTATTTATTTAACATAAGCAAGTGGTCCTTCGAGCCGGATCACAGGTGCCAACTTGCAATGCAATTGACAGCGGGCTTTACGTGTAGTTCAATCAATACGTTTATTCAAGACAGAACCGACGACGTGCAAGGACAAGCTAACGGACAGCACGTTCGTGATAATGCTGATCTCTTGCGTCCTCTACGGGAGCATCATCACCGTCATCGGCATCACCCCGATGTCCAAACGGTACCAGCTGATTGGTACTTATGTCGTAGTGGCCACCGCTTGCCTCACCTCTGGTCTTCTAAGGAGAACGTGAGTATACGAATTGATCTAATTTTTTCCGTTGTTGCTTAGAAGCTCTTTAATATAAACATACACATAAAGAGGTAAAGTTTGTGAGTTTGTGAGGGAGTTATAATAATAACTTTTATTTTGAACCAAACATCCATACTGTTAGTGGCGTTAGTCCTCAACTAAGAATGCGCAGGATCATAACGCCTAAGAAATGAATAAACTGTGTAGTGGACTGTATAATAAGTATAATGATGAATAATTATAAGAGTAATAAGCGACACGTATTGTACACGTTAGGTGCGGACGCGAGGTAGTTGCAACGGTTTCTTCTTGACTCGATGATATTTTAACCGCTCGTAGTGTCACCGCTCTTGACGTCTGTGACAGCGGATAAGGCGAGCGCCACATGGATAAAGCGCACGACACACGGTTTATCGTGTCGCGTCCACATACTTGTAGTGTTAGTAGCTAACAAAGGTTAGTTAGTATTCATTACAGTCATAATGAGAAATTAACAATATTTAAGATTAGGTAGGTAGTAACTGAACACTAGGCCTCCAGGCGCATATGCAGATGTACCCAGTACCCAGTGCTTACGTCATGGACAGTCTAGTCCGTAATCTCTGGATCTACTGAACTGATTTTGAAAATTCTAATAGCAATATAAAACCATGTTACATGTGAGTGTCACAGGCTATATCGTAACCTGGAATTCCCGCGAGAACTCCGAAATTACCGTAAGTGAAACTGCGGGGGACAGCTAGTATAATATACTATCACCAGAAAGTTGTCTTTTCTGAAGAAACGATTGGAAAATTTCCAGTCTGCAGCCTCTAAAGTTTTATTAGGTATTAAACTGAGCTGATTTTCCATAGGGTACATACATGGGGCATCAGCTGTACCATGTTGGTTCATCAATTTATGTATGTTTAAAGAATTAAATATATTGTTTCCTATATTTTACAAAAGTTTTTAAAAACACTTGAAAGGTTTTGGCACTATGGAAGACATAGCTTGAAAACAAATGATAGAACCGACGCCTTCGGTTCCGGCAAAGACACTCCATGGGTAGTCCTAACCTACCTAAACTAAATTTTTTTGCACAATTAATTATTATTATTATTATAACACGCAGGTCGTTTACACTCTTTAAATCAATCAATCAATCAATATTTAATTTTCGTTCTGACATTGTCAATCTCACTTACACAGTGTTTATTATCAAACTCCTTTAAAACACCTTGATCGATTTTTAAGAATTTTTTTGTGTAGGACTGAGAATAGGTTCGTAGGCTATTTTCTTTTTTTTTGGACAAAATTTTACTTCGGAGTTCCTGCGGGATTTCCGAAACTCACGCGGGTGAAACCGAGCGGGACAGCTAGTATATAATAATTTATTGTTTCCAGGCACATAGCGGTCTGGTTCATATCTTCGCTTCAGTTGACGTCTCTATGCATCGGCCCATTGAATGCTTTCATCGTACAGATGTTTCCGACTGGTTTGAGGTGAGTTGTAATTTATGTATATTCATCATCGTTCCTGGAGCGATCTAGATAGAAGAAAACAACACCTGAAATACAGAATTAATAATAGTATAGAATATGATAATTCTTACGAATTTGAAGGAGCTGAGTGAGAAATAAAAAAAGTGTTAAACTTTGTTTAAATATTTACGACAAATGTTACAAACGTTCTGTATATTTTATTAGATCCGAAAGTGGTCATTTTCGACCTAAAGGCAATTTACTACTAGTTAGACCATCATCGGGTCGGGACTCGGGATATCTGAAACGGCGAGTGACATACTGCGCCAATCCGGTATCAAAACTAATGTACCATATTTAAAAAAAACGGATAGGTATAAGCAGTTAAGCACTATATATCGCCCAAATAGTTCCTACGAGTTCTTTTTAGCCTTCAGGTCTAAAATGTCCACTTTCCTAAAAGGTCCACTTTCCTAAAATGTCCACTTACCTAAAATGTTCACTTTCCTAAAAGGTTCACTATCCAAAAATGTCCACTTTCGTAAAATGTTCACTTTCCTAAAAGTTTGGAACCACGCAGCGCTGTGTAATAATATTCAAGTATTATCCTTAATATTATAAATGCAAATGTGAGTTTATTCGTTTGCTCGTTAGTTACGCTATCGCGCCTCATTTACTCAATAGCTCAGACTGTAAAAATTAAGGTGTATATATGACTGTTTGTTGCCAAAACATAAATAAATAAATGAAATTTCGCGTACCGCCGGGAACAGCTACAAATTTACTATTAGTTCCCGCGGTAATTTCAGAGTTCCCGCCGGAATTCCGGGATAAAAATTACCCTATATTTGTCTCTGTCCCTGACAAAGTGTATGCAAAATTTCGTGGTGATCGGTAGAGTCGTTAACGCGTGAAAGAGCAACAAAGTGCATTATCGTTATATTTCAACCAATTCGCTCTATCTGTTGGTGAAAACCGCATGAAAATCCATTGAGTAGTTTTTTAGTTTATCGCGAACAGACAGACAGATCGATGACGCGGCGGACTTTGTTTTACACGTCATGTAATATGTAAGAATGACGTCTGCAGGGGCACGGCGGTCGGGGTGACGGCGATGTTCGGGCGCGCGGGCTGCGTGTTCGGCACCAGCACCATCGGCTACTTGCTCGTCACTTCCTGCGGCTCCACCTTCTACTCCTTCTCCGCGCTGCTATTCAGTAAGTTCATCTTGTAGTTTCCTCTAATGCTTCTTCGTCTTCTTCTTCTTTAATTACGGCGTCTCTGTCAATGACAATGTTTCTTATAGTGATGAATTTCTCCTTTTCCACTTCAACTATTATGGCGAAATAATATCAGATTGATCCCCAAGTTAAACATGATCCTCTCGATAACTAGTTTCCTGCTCAGGGTTTAAAATAGGTGAAAATAGGTGCTAAAAGGTGACTGAAATAACGAAGACGCATTTATTCAGCACGACTTTCACCCGACAACAATCTGTAATATGTAGGTAGTTTAAGGAGCTTACATTGTTGAAATTAGCGTTACCCGCTTTACAAAATCAATCTTCTATACAAATAACAATTATTAAATGCTGTTTGTTGGCTTTTTCCAAACACCAACCGTGCAAGTGCAATGCAAGAGCATCGTTTGAGAACAGTTAGAATTTCGAACCTCAGACATAGCAATGACTGATTTGACTATTTTTTGTTTTTCAATCCAATTTGTGGTTTTATGTATTTTTTGTTAAAATGTTCCATTACGAACTACAACATGACTAGTAAGATGACTGTTAACATGACCATAGGGTCCTATTTATGGAAAGAACAATTTGAAAAGTTGTCTCGAAAATTGGAAAATACGCGAAAAACTGAAAATGGTATTTGCTATGGGACTTATAAATAAACTAAAGATTCTTACCATTAATCTATTTTTATCTTTCTTACGATTTTTTTTGTTCTTTTATTTTTATAGACAAAATAAAGTTAAATAAAAATCGTAAGAGTTGCCCGAGAATTTGGAAACAATCGGAAAAAACTTAAAAAGCGCTTATTTCTGTAAACTTATTTTTGTAAAATTGAAATTTGGGCAAGACACAATAGGTACCTATAAGTTTGTTTTAATACTTACTAACGTTTTCAGCATGTGCCGCGCTAAGTCTGCTGTTACCAAAGGACAAACCGATCTCATCACTAGAAGGACTGCGGGATAATAAAATCGATGAGAATAAATTATCAGTTGCCTAAGAATAAATGAAATATTGAATTTCAATCTCTTTGTCATGACATTGTAAATAGTAGTCGATAAAAATAATTAAGTAGGTACCTAGCTAACTTAGATATTATTGTATAATAAATAGCCGGATCCACACCGGACGATCCAAAGCGCTCCGATCGCGCGCGGCATGGAGCGCGCTCCACGGAGCGTGAAGTGTAGACGTGCCGCGCGCGATCCATGTGCGCGGCGGAGAGCGCGCGCTCCTCGCCGCGTGCGATCCATTTGTTGTCGGTTTTTTGGCCAGACTCAAAGGTGCCTCAGTCGCTTGGCGCGCGCGGTCTGGACGGTTCGGTTGTGAGAATCGCGTGATCCGCCGTTATGGATAATTCCCAATGTATCCGTTTAATTTCCCTATATAGGGAGAATAAATGTTTATGGGATCCTAACGATACCAATTACACAAATAGAGGTGTAAGAGAAGATGCCTGGCGGAAAATTAGTCGGCAAATGAACAATATTCCAACGACAGAACTAAAGAAAAAAAAAAAAAGAAAAAAATTAACTCTTTGTAAAGTCGAGTCCCATATTCCAACCGGTTTTTAAAAATTGTTTAAACCCAATACTGTCTTTTTCGTTTTCGTAATTTTTGCCGTAAATATACAAGTAAAATGTAGCTTGCAGCTGCTACGGCTATTCGTCGCCGTCGTTGCACGTGTGACTCCATAGCCAGACAAAATTCAACTGATTCAGTATGGATCGGCAGGAGCGCGTTGGAGCAGCCAGTCAGGATCGCAAAAGATTGCTGTTGGATCGACCTAGAACGATCCACGCTCCACGCATCACGATCTTGGATCGCGGATCGCGGGATCGCTGATCCATTTTGGATCGTTCGGTGTGGATCCGGCTATTAACCTTTTTTTTGTTTACTTACATCAATACTAATGTACCCCTGAACGAAAGTGTTAGTGTATATGTATAAATAAGTGAAATTCTAGTTTTGTCAGTATTTAGAAAATATCAGTAACGTTTTAATAAAACAATCAAGTCTTGTACGTATTTCAATAAACTTTTTTCAATAAGTTACGAGCATTTTACGATAAAAATAGGGGCTCCACGAAATAACTGTCAGTCGGTCTTTCGTATCTTATCCCTGAATTCCCGCGCGAACTCTGCTCTGGAACTAACGCGGGTGAAATCGTACGAAACAGCTAGTTGGAAATGGTTAAAGAAATGTTTCCGGAAAAGCTGATTTCCAAGAGACGCAACATTCCATTGCCACCCAGGAGTCCAGATTTATCCCCAGCAGACTTCTTTTTGTGGGAGCCGTGTCTGCACTCTATCTACATCCATAAACCAAAGACACTGCACGAACTTAAACAAATGTATTTAAAAGATCACGATTTCTCTTTGGCGACGAGTATTCGAAAATTTTGGTGGGTATTCGCTTAGAAGAGTGCAAAAAGCGAGACGGTGGTCGGTGGTCATTATGATGTTACTTTTACCCTTTGGCCACAGTCTCGGCGGCGGCGGTGGCGGCAAAAACAAATAGTATACACAGAGCTGTGGCCTACTTCTTATGTTGTCTACCATTTGTTTTTGCGGAGACTGTGGCCGGGAAGACTCCGCTGTCCGTCTGTCACTCTGTCACCAGGCTGTATCTCATGAACCGTGATAACTATCACAAATTTGACCTGTCTAACTAGATAGTAGACAGTTCAAATTTTCACAGACGATGTTGCCACTATAACAACAAATACTATAGAAAACAGAATAAAACAAATATTTAAGGGGCTCCCATACAACAAACGTGATTTTTTTTTCCGTTTTTATAGATAAGAGTCCGACTCGCACTTGGCTGGTTTTAAAAATCAGACAAAGAGTAGGTAAGTACTTACATCATAATGTTCCCGAAGAATTGTGAAATACTCCAAAATCATAAAATTTTGCACACACGTAGTGAAGGGAAAAGGACTTTTTCATTTTTATATCTTTTTTATTTTATGAACATTTTTAGGTGTAGGTATAATTTCAACCCTGTAAATATTTGCAGCTAATTTTACCACATCTTATACATATACGAGTATACTCAGCAAGGCTATAAAATCTATCAATTAGTTAAATACAAATTTTAAAACGATGAAATTCAATGTCTGGAAGAATCTTTGAAGTCAGGACCTGATACGGCAAAGTATAGGCTGTGTCGCAACTCGCAGACTTGGCGTTCTTCACACGGGAAGTATGGCTGTAAGGCAAACACGGCAAGTATACCGAAAACCCACTGCCAAATTTCAAATCCAAATTCGAAATATCTGATCGGTACAATCACTTATATAATCGCCAAAGATCTTAAAATTAAATTACCGTCGGTTCGGAACGCGCGCTCTACTGAGAAGAACTGACAAGATATACTCATATTATACCAGTATATTAAGTTTTGTACCCCTGACAACGTGTATCAAGATTTCATGATGATCGATGGAGCCGTTAGGGCGTGAAAGTTAACAAAGTACAAACAAACAAACTAATTAGCAACTCACTTTCGCATTTATAATTGTAACGATTAATTATATATAGTCGCCTTAGCGACTGAGCTCTATATACCTACTTAAACCCAGAGATAACCAACTATTTGTGGTAATTGATATCACTTGTCGGATTTTTTATATTATAGCTACCTAGTATCAAATATTCAAGGCCTTTTATCTGCTTTTATCAACAAAAAGAGTTATCGAGTTTATTTCCGTAAAATGGCGCCATTCAAATTCTATTATTGAGCGAATGATAATCCTGCTCGCAAGAACTTTGCTTGGCAACCTGTGGAACACTGTGACCTATCTATCTATCTATATAGTGATCGAAAAGAGCCATGGGAACTGCTCTTGATGTACTGCACCTTCAGAATCAGTGGCCTAACTCAAAAATTGCAATATGAAATGAGCAAGAAAGTTTCTTTCGCAATAACATGATACATACCTAAATATGTTTTATCAATTATTTAATATGGTTTTTTGTCCATAACGTGTAGATAAAGCTGACAAAAGGACATCGTTTAATTCTTATGGAGATTCCATAGTCTTCGCTGGCTTTTTTTCTCTAATTTCGGCTAAACTTATTCTTCACAGTCTAGTAGTCACTGAATAATATTCAACTCTGTGGTCAACTACACTTATTTCATTTTATGAACTTCACACCTAGATTGAAATCGGATCGAAAGAACAGATAGAGTAGGTACCTACTCACTCTATCTGTTCTTTTTAACTTTACCTTTTCTTGTGAACTCTATCTGACTCTTACTCTATCTTTTCTTATGAACTTTCGCATAAATAACGCATCTAGACAGCGTCATTTAAAATATACGTACCTACCTATGATTTTTATTTGCATCGTTGCCGTTGTACGGTTAGAAAATTTCAAGCGGCCGCACTCAGAGTCGACTTTAATGATTACGTATAGATTTTTAAAACAAAACTGCCGCAATCAGAGACGTTCAGTAAATTAATGTTAATTGACATTTAATGAGATGTAACTTAATTAGTTAAATGCCAATTAACATTAATTTATTAAACTTGTCTGATTGCGGCAGTTTTGCTTTAAAAATCTATACTTAACTCTGAGTGCGGCGGTTAAAGCTGTCGGTGGACACTAAGGTAATCAGCTCGAAACGTCGTCATGCTTACATAAACATAAAAAACGTCCACTGTAAAACTTATTAACCAGTAGGTACAGCAAGGTGAAACACAAGAAAATCCACTTTTGATTATTTTTAACTATCGACACTTATTAATGACGGAGCCGCCATCTTCGATTCCTACCTAAAACAACTGTACAATTTTGTTAGTAGGTAATGCCCACTCGTCATCAGCTGACTGATGTGACTGCTGGATATATCCAGTCTCCACGAAAATTTCCTCGAAGGCCCCGCCAAAAAAATTATGTGGTGGCCAACGGCTCGAGTTTTCTGCCGTTAGTGCCTCTCACATGATAGCGGAGTGGAGTAGTGGACTGTATTTCAAGCGGGCGTAAGAATAAATTATGGTAGGACTGACCATGGTATAATGCTAGGTGCCTTATTGCGCGGGTGCAGCTACGCGGTGAATGCTCGGCGTGACTTGCTCTTGTAGCGTTTCTTCTCGGGCTTCGCCTCTTCTTCTTGGTGCTACACCTTATCACTACACTGACACTTACAGCACAGTGTTCAGGAGAGCGGTTCCCGTAGGGAATGGGGATGTTGACTACTTTTGAAAATCAAAATTCTAATTAGTCCGTCAGTTAGAAAATAAAAAACAATAGACACGTATTGTTTCCTTTTCAAATAAATTAATATATACAGAGATAAAGCGCATTAAAGTTTAGAGTGAGGGGGTCGTGACGTCACTAACCGCTAAAACCGCCATACAAACTGTCAGAATAGTGACGTCACGCGAAATTTCAACTCAATATATCGCCGTTATTTTTTGATTACGAAAAAAAAGAAAAAATACGCGTCCAATATTTTTTAAAAATCTACAAGACGGACTAAAAATTAAAAATTAGTCAACATGCCTATTAAGGAATTTAGCGGCGTGATACTCTAAGATTGATTAATATAGTAGTGATGATTGCGTGGCGAGTTTCAATATCAGAGTGATCCTGAACAGTCCCGATCCAGTTGAATTTTGCGATATCCACGAATATTTGCTTAATTTATTATTGTCTTTTTATTGCGATGAATATAATATAGCCCTTAGAATATCGGTTATTTCGGTTTGAGATTATAGATCTTGCTGGAAAACTTCGCAATCGTGGTTCGATGCTAGTGTAGTTTTATGGGAAAAAATTCACACCACGTATGGTGTATATACCACGTGTGGTATTATGGTATAACTATCAAACAATAAAACAATATTGTAAACATGTTATGATGTGTAATCATACATACTTAGATGATTATGCTATCGAGATTACGTATCTGGAACTCGCTATAAGTATGATTATTATAACGTAATTTAACAAAAGGCGATCGTGTTGTTCATGACTTATAATTAATTGGTGCCGAGTGCCGACATAAGCTCGCACAAAACCTGTGAAAATTGTTGTGTGTTAGATCTGCATTCACAATAATGACAAAGTCGGCTAGATTGTTTTAGGCTATTAACACCGGAGTTCGGACAATAACTTAAAACGTAAATAAGCACAGAGTTATCAGTATACCTACTGAGTTGTACCGACTTGAGTTGAACTCTAAAATCTGTTGACTTTCTAGGAAAAAAAATTAAGCAAGATAATATATTTGTGACTCGGACACTTTTCGCTAAAAAACCAATAACAAAATAATAACTATGTAGTCACTAGCAGTATCAAAATATTTTTTTATCAAAAAAGTGAGTTTGTTTGTTTGTTTGTTACGCTTTCATCGGCAAAAGGGCTCCACCGATCACAACGATATTTTGCATACACGTTGTCAGAAGGACAGACAGACGCGGTGGAGAACTTTGTTTTAGGTATAATTGGAGGTGGTACAGTACAGAAATGGCGCCAACGCATTAAGTAGGTATGTACATAATTTATGCACTTTAAATACCAGTCATACCCAAGCGCAGTTGTGGGCTACAGCTAGTATACCTATGCCTAACAGACAGCAAAGCCACGACTTATCGACGAATATACCTAGTTACTACAGGAGGATATGTTACAACAGGATTATCATAGCCAATAAATGATTGCGATTTTTTTTTGATAGAATACATCTAAAGTATCCCCTCTGTTTTTATGTTTTTAAGAAAAGTTACTTCACTTGGCTCGTCTTGGCGGAAACACTACCGTGCCCCCAGATTGGCTGTTGCCCGGAAAATTGGACAATCCCGAAGACAAATGAAAGTGACATTTTCTTATGGACTTATATTTTTTATATCTTGATAATTTGTCGTCTAACGACTACACTATCCGTGTGTGGCACTATCTTTTTAAAATGGAAGAAAATTTTAAAATTTCAATCAACTCCACAGTTCACGGACTATAATTTCGAATAGTATCGCTGAAAACGAAAACAAGGGCATACAACTTATTTATTTATTTATTCTTTATTGCACAGTAAGTACAAATGGCGAACTTAATGCCTTGCGGCATTCTCTACTAGTTAACCATTGGGTAGACAGAGAGATATAGCAGATGGGGTGTGCGAACAAAACAATATATAATATATTTAATACTAGATACTAATAATCAAGGCTTATTACTCGCAATTCGGAGTGAATACTACAACTTGTGCTGTCGACCGCAAGTCATGGTCCATTAGGGCCACGGACATGTATTTAGGACTCAATTCATGAACTCTTCGGGGCTTCATGCAGTCCGGGATAAGAAATTGCCACTTTTGTATTACAGCTTTAAGTGATGGCTGATCTTAGGAAGTTTATCGTTTGTTTGAATAGGTATAGTTATGTAAGTAATATAAGGCAAACATTGGTTAACCTAATAAAATAGATAAATCCTGCTCTAACCATAACTGTCGGGATCACAGTGTTCGTTCAACGGGAAATCCTACTGATGTTATCATTATGAAAGTTTGAATGTATGGATGTTTGTTACTCAATTACGCCAGAACGGCTGAATGGAATTGGATGGAAATTGGCACAGAGATAGATTATAGTTTCGAATAAGACAAAGGATACTTTTTATCTTGGAATTCCCGCGGGAACTCCCAAAATTTAACGCAGGTTAAACCGCCGGGAAGACTTAGTATTGTATAAAAACTTGTCTTAAATACTTAGGTGTGCGCAAGTAGAACCCCCTGTACGACCAAATAGATAATAATGTTGTCAAAATATTGACTCCCCGGGCGTGTTATCATCATTAATGACGGCAGAATCTTAACGCGTTGCGTCACTATAAGGTTATAATACTAATGATTTATAATTATTGTGTAAGTTTTGTAAGTAGTCAAAGTGACGAGCGGCGGTTGGACGCATGGACGCGTTCGTTCAATTTTATATTTTTAACCGTTGTCATTTTTCAACCAATAATAAAATTTCAAAGAAATTTATAGATTTGAAGTGCGAAGGTGGGTGAAATTTTATTAATGATTTTTGTGGTGTCAATTTTTTTCCAGTATTTATTTAGTTAACAAAGATGTAAGTAATCACAAACGCAGCATAGTTTGTATACTTGTAGTGGGTAAATTCAAAAAAAAATATTATGAAAGATTTTTTGTGAGTTCTGAATGATGTGTTACCAAATTATCTATGAACTTTGATGATACTACAATAATCGAATAAGTAGGCAATAAACGAAAGTCTTTGTTGAGACTTGTAAACTGAAAAGCACTAGTGCAGCAAATAATTTAAATTAAAAAAGTAAATGTGTACAATAACTGCATTGTGAACCTAAAAGCTTTATAATATTATAAATGCGGAAGTAAGTTTGTCTGTTCATATGTTTGCGTCCCTGTTTACGAAATGAGGAGTTATGACAATTTGTAAACTATAAAGCGTTATTTATAACTACATTTATGGACGCAACAGTGACGCCAACTTTCAAACACCACGCGAGCGGAGCCGCGGGCATGCAGCGAGTATATTGATAAAAATTAAAACAATATAATATGTATTACCACAGAAGTACAAACATGGTGCGCGAAAACCGCCCAAGAACCAAGAGATGTATTAAATAGATGTCATTTCGGAGCACCTAAATGCATCCTGCCCACGGACCCCTAATACAGGAATATTTTTTATTCAGTGCGCAAACGTTTACAAATTAAACTTAAAGAAGTTTTATTAAATACCTATTTTTTAGTTTGATAAGTCTTAATAAAAAAAATAAGTTATCGTGAACGAAAGATATATACTTTGAAATTGATTTTTTGGCTACTCTATTTGCCACCGCCGCCGCGCGAGCGCTCGTTCGGGTAGGTATTTACGTGGGTTACAATCATTTTATAATGTGCCAACAGCTGATCGAGGTCTTTCACCCCCGCTGCAACACCGCCGCTTACGCTGCACGGTGTGCGCGCCCATTGATATTATTACGAATAGATAGTTTCCATATTTTGCTAATTTAAAGCCGGAAAAAAATATATAAAAAAGTTTTGACCAAATAATCGAAATGTGTTCTATTACTGATACTGAACCACCAAATTTTTTTTGTGCATTGCTGAAAAAATATTCCTGTATACATATCACAGAGCAAATAAATTAACAAGTGAGGGCATTGTAGGAGGGCAGGCGCGCTACCGTTGAAAATTTGCTCTAACTTGCCCGAAAATTCTTTTGCTGCTATCCCAAGCATAATTAACCACAATATTCCCGAAACTGTGAATTTTGAAAACAGTGACTAAATAATAACATAACTATAAAGCGTTTAATACATTTCTTTACGTTAATGAATGTTTTAGTGCGCCATGAATAGTTTTGTGTGCGAAAATCACCCGGCGACACTGGTTTTCATCTGTTTTCATACTAAACTAAGTCAATGTCCCTTCTATCTGTTATTTTCTGTTCTGTGATACATATTATGTCTGTAGTCCTGCCTGTAACAAATGTATGGTAGACTAATTAAGTATTAAATAATGTTACGCAAGAATGTCGATTCATAAAGATACACTAGCAAAAACTAATTGTATTGTAAAGCCTGCAATTGAATGGGTCCAAAGTTTAAGTACTAAAAACAACAGCTATAGATAATAATAATTTAATGGTTATTTTCAAACTTGATTACATTATATTAGCCGGGCTAATCCTTAATTGCGAAAGTGAGTTTGTTTGTTTGTTACGCTTTCACGCCCTAACGGCTCATCGGATCATCATGGAATTTTGAATACACGTTTCTAGGGTAACAGAAACGGATATAGGGTACTTTTATCCTGGAGTTCCCGCAGGATCTCCAAAATTACCGCGGGCAAAACCGCGGGGGACAGCTAATTTAATCAATATTGCGTTTTGACTAAACATGTTTACCATACAAATTGGAATTAGTCGTAAATAATGATATTATTTAATACTTACCATATCATCGGTTGTAAATGAATCATTTTATTCGCGTTTATAATAATAGCTGTACCCCGGAGTTTCACTCGCTTTGATTTCGGAGATCCCGCGGGTATTCCGAGATAAAGTTACCCTATATCCTTTCCTGTACCTTGACAACGCGTATAGTTTCACCCACGTTAATTTTGGAGTTCCCACGGAAATTCCGGGATAAAAAGTACCCTATGTCTTTCTCTGTACCCCTGAAAATGTATATGCGAAATTCCAGGATGATCGGTGGAACCGTTAAGGCGTGAAAGCGTAACAGACACACAGACACGTGTTACTTTACCATTTATAATATTTGAAGGGATTAGTTGGGATAAGTACTGATGATTTTTGCATAGATAGTTTTCTTATTCCGACCAAGGGTTAGAAATCTTATCCCTGATCGGTTGCACATCACATCACGGCGGTAGGTACATAACAATATTTCTGTAAAGAAATCTTAACGATTGCCAAAATTCAAAGACTTACTTTTACACTTTAATTGCATTTCAATATCTCAATAATAAGAATACAGAAAAATTACAATACAAATACTTCAATCAATCAATACTTTAAGAAAATATTTTGTTGTATTACCTATATTTTTTTTGTGCAAAGAAATTAATTGCACAATGCGGTAAATCACAATGCATCTAGATATAGTCACCCACTCAACTCATTCCATCTTTTTTAAAGAGATCCACTAACCATTTATAACGTGTTAATGAATTGACTTGTTCAGAATCTACTTCCGAATCGATCGCACCGTTTTAATATAGGTTATATTTTTTCATTTTTACTAGCCCATGCTTATATTATTTATACTACAACTAGCAGCTGTCCCCCGCGATTTCATCCGCGGTAATTTCGGAGTTCCCGCGGAGGTTGCGGGAAAAAAGTACTCTATGTCCTTCAGTTCCCGAGGGAATTCCGGGATAAAAACTATCCTATCTTTTAAGTTGGACCATATTATAAACGGTTGCAAAATTTTATCAAAATCCGTTCAGTAGTTTCGGAGTCCATCGCGGACAAACAACGTGACACGTGATTTATATATATTAGATAAGATTAAGATAGATAAGATAGACACGACACGTGACACGTGATTTATATACAACGTGTTAATGAATTAACTGAAAACTAGAAAGTAGTTTGCTCAGAATCAACTATAGCGAATCGATCGCACTATGTTTTAATATAGGTTATATTTTTTCATTTTTACTAGTCCATGTCTAAATTATTTATAATGCAATATTTGGCGTGTACGCCGCCCGCAGCAAAAAGAAATCGTACCGGTGCAGTGGCGCGGGCGTAGCGCTCGGAATTTCGTAGATAGGTCACCTCCAAACTAATGTTGAATAACTTTTAAAGTATAAATTTTTTCAACACAAAATATATTTTAATCATATTATTGTTTATATTTTTAAATGGGGTGTATCAGGTTTTCAGTTAATTCATTAACACGTTGTATATTAGATATTCGGCGCGTACGTCGCCTTTAGCAAAAAAAATCGAATTGGTCTCTGATACGTCGTCGTAGGCGCGGGCGTAGCGCTTGAAATTTCGTAGATAAGTCACCTCTAAACTGGTGTTGAATATTTTTTAGACAAGTATAAATTTTTCGACATAATCATATTATTATTGTTTATTTTTTTGTATATGGGGTGTAGGTATCAGGTCTTTGGTCAATTCATTAACACGTTGTATAAGAAGAATTAGGTTAAAGAACTTTACCAGTAGGATTACCTACCTAAACTAAACAAGGATTGTCATTTTTTTCAGATCTTAAAAGTTCAAGATGGTTGCCTACGGGGCTGCTGATAAGGAGAAGATTGCTAATGGAGAAATAGCTTCGACAGCTACTCTTGACGATGCTATGTCATATACTGGTGAGTTTGTATCGTTGTCACATAGACCTACACATAAAACTCACGTCATATTTAGGGTATATATAGTTCATGGTAGTTCATACGTGATTTATAATATGGATTTTCATACAAAGTTGGCCAACACGTGTGGTCTTTTTGACGTCAATAATTATGACAGCACCCTTAAAACGTCCGCCCTTCAAAGCTTTCTAGTTGCTATAACCGGAGAGAAGAAGCTCAACAAACACAACAAACTCCCCAGTAGATATAGCACACTGTCTGTTCTAACATAGAAAATGCACTGTGTACTTTATTGCGAGACGAAAGTAGTAATTATAAGCAGACTAATCTTTGTTCTAAATTCATTTGATAGATGAAACAGTCTAGGACATGCGCGAATATATGGCGGGATCACAAGAGGTGGAGTTAAAGTGCAAAAACCTCTTGGTTATGAAGTGGTACAGACCTCTACTTCCTCGCAAAAACTAATCTTTAATCGAATATGCAAGTGTGTTTATCAAAGATTTCATTGTAAATAGATGAGAGGTTTATTTCAATTACTCTTAGTCTTAGTACTTATCGCCCTACATCGCCTGACATATTATTGACATAATTAGAGCAGTTATCGGCGTATTAATTACCCTTGCAATTTGTAATCAATACTTGGCTAATACCATATTATGTTGTGATGTCCGACTGACTGGATTTGCACAAGTTGGTCGCTCAGCCGCTATTTATTTATACCTACACCGAACTTTCCGTTTCAGACCATCTCGAACACCCTAAACCTAAAAAGGAGAATTAAGTTGTTTGTTTTTAAAATTTTAGGCCGCAGACGTTTCTGAGAGAAAATAAGATTATTTGTGGTAAATCCCTATTTTATTTGATGATTCTCATTTATGTTATTTGATCTATGATAATTTCAAATATGCTGTAGGTATTCGGAACGTTTTTCCCAAAATAATCTCATTCTTTGAAACGTGTAGGTGTAGGTATAGTTTCTTATATTATCTAGGTGTCTGACATATTTGCTGACAATTACCCACGCTTAAATATAGTATGCTATCACTATATTTCTGTTTGAACTTGATTACTATGATATTAAAAGAGGGAAATCCATCTTACGTACTATATATCTTATATTATAAATTGAATAAATAGTCTGTGTTATCATTTTCATAATTAAAACTAAACTTCTTGGGTTTTACAGTTTCAACTATAAGCCGTAATAATAAATTTAGTACTGAGTAAATTTTCTTTCTACTTTCTACTAAGTATGAAGTGATGAGTTACAGAAATTATTTTTAAACACGTTTAGTACATCCTTCTGACGAAGGTACCTATTCTGATATTTCAAGAGGAATCTACTTACGAAATATTTTTTCTGTAATCTCTATCCACGATGTAAGTATATTATTTGTTAATCAAAATCAATATTTTATTCAAAATTGACCGGTATGAGTATGTGTGGCTCTTTTTCCCGTCAATAAAATGACATTAATCATCCCTAATCATAATAAATTAAGCACCCATATAAAATATCCGCCCTCACAGCTTCCTCCCCTATACAGTATTCGTATTCCAATTAATTTCGCGGAGACTAAGTTGCAATATTCTCTGGCAGGTGTCGGGCTGTACAATATAGCGCATATGCTGGTCTGCGGCACCATCCTGATGGGCATGATAATGCAGAGTCTGGTGCTGGGCTACGTGATCCCGGCGGCGCAGTGCGACCTGGAACTCACGTTGTCGCAGCGAGGGTGGCTCTCTGCTATGCCATTTATTGGTGAGTAAATACTCACCAATAAATATTATATCAATAATACCTACCTCTTACGTGGGTGGCCATGGATGTTAGGATTGTAACGTATAGCCGTTGCGGTGTTTAATAATGGACTAGTTGAGTAATTTTTTTTAAATTCCGGTTTGTAGATTAATAAAAAATATTGGACACGTATTTTTACTTTTTTTAACGTAATAAAAAAATAGTTGCCGGCGATACATTGAGTTTAAATTTCGCGTGACGTCACTATCCGGTGCAGTTTGTGTGGGGGCTTATAGCGGTTAATGACGTCACGAGCCCCATCATTGATATTATATTAAAAATCTATGTATATTTTCATTAATTTGAAAAAGCAAAAAATAGATGTCCGTTATTTATCCGTCCGTTAGTCCGTTAACTGACGGACTAATTAGGATTTTGATTTTCAAAAGTCGTCAACATCCCTATTCCAGCGATAATTCTAACGTCGCACCTGTGGGGCTGGCTGGCGGACACGCGCGGTCGCAGGCCCGTCATGCGGTACACCATGGTGCTGTCATTCCTGCTGTCGGTGGTCTCCAGCTTCTCACCCAACCTGGCTGTCTTCGCGGTCTTCCAGTTCCTCTCGTCTGTGTTGTGAGTTCACCTACGTATATCATCTAAGCGGTTGTGCCTTCGCCATCAGTTTCTGCTGGGATATCGAGATAAAAAGTACCCCGTTTCCTTTTTTGTATAAGGGTATAGAAATGTCAGCAAAGGTGCAAACTTGATGATTGATTGGTTGTATAGCTCAACCCAAATAAGAAGTTTTCGTCTGAGTTGAATAGTTAAGACGTGAAAGCGTAACAAACAAACTCACATTCGTGTTAATAATATTAGTAAGGGTGATTAATAATTATGTCGTAATATTAAATAATTAGTCATTGTTAATTGGAATATCATGTTCAATTGTTGTAGATATTTATTTGAGATTATGGCAAATCATATCTGTAACGATAATTTGTTTTATCGGATTTAAATAGTTTATAATATCCGTAACTTCTAAGAAATATATTGTTTTTGTTTATATGTATAACGTATGAAAACATCTATTTCCTGTTTTTATACAACGTGTTAATGAATTAACTGAAAACTAGAAAGTAGTTAGCTCAGAATCAACTAGCGAATCGATCGCACTATGTTTTATTACAGGTTTAAATTTTTTCATTTTTATTAGTCCATGTCTAAATTATTTATAATACAAGATGTGGCGCGTACGCCGCCCGCAGCAATAAAATTCGAACCGGTAGCGCGGGCGTAGCATAGGTCACCTCAAAACTAATATTGAATAACTTTTAAAGGATACATTTTTTCGACATAAAATATATTTTAATCATATTATTGTTTATTTTTTTAAATGGGGTGTATCAGGTTTTCAGTTAATTCATTAAGACGTTGTATAAACCATTTTTATTTTTCGCCAGCATGTCGGCGTCATCAGCACTGACTTACACTTATCTCGGCGAATTCAACAATCTACAGCACCGAGACAAGATGGTGACCTTCGGAGCTTCCTTTGTTGGGATTGGCACTGTGGTTTTACCAGGTGAATGGTTCTACCCCACTACTTTTGTTATACTATACCTTTTTTTTTTGAACATGTGAAAACGTCTTAATTACCTATTAGCAATTAATAAATTTAATCGAGTTGCGTGCTGCTGATCTTCCTAAAATATCTATAAAATAATACAAGCCATATTCCTAGTGACATTAGGGTTTCTAAGAAGATGGCCGGAAATCGGAATACCTTAGGCTAGTAGGTTAGCCGCTTACGTAGTCGCGTTATAAGAGACCAGCTGTTCTTCCCTGTGGTTTGACCCATACATACAGGATTATATCTTCTATGTAGGTATACTAGGTATAATAAAAGAGTAGAATCTGCGATTCTGTACATTGAATATTTTTACCTAAAATTCAGAGGGGTGATAAAAGAGGAGTAACCAAGCCCAAAAAAAAGTTTTTAAAATTATTTTCTGTCTGTCTGTTCGCGATAATATCTGCATCTACTAAACCGATTGTCATGCGGTTTTCACAGGTAGATTAAGCTTAGCCTATATAGGCTTTGTTTAATTGAAATCGGATGTCGGGAAAAAAAGTTGTTGTATAAAAACCTTTCGTGCGGGTGAAACCGCGAGGCACAGCTAGTTAATAATATTCTGAGACCTATGTTAGTTTCGGAGTTTGCACAAGAATTCTGGGATAATATTATAAAAACCTTTGTATTCCTGACATTTGTAATAAAGGATGTCTACTTTTTTTTGAGCAACCCCACAAAATGATCAACCAAGAAATTATGACAAACATATCAATTAAATATGTTTTTATGAAAAAAAAAAAACATAATACACACATAAATTCATGCATAGCATGCATGCATAGCTGTAACCGTAACACGTAACGAAATTTTTCTCTACTATGCCCAAAGAAGAAGAATACCTAGGCTAAAAAACTTCAATTTATTCTAATCCACGTAACAAACTTAGAAGAAGAAGATCAAGAAGATCTGTGTGTTGTGGAATGATTATCTATCATTTGTTTTTGTTCTATCCTTAGCACTTTCATGGCTGATACTGCCCCTCGAGTTCGCCTACCCGATTCCGTTCTTGGGCATCGACTACCGCCCTTGGAGGTTGCTGGTGGTAGTCTGCGCAGTGCCCTTCGCACTGGGCCCCATACTGCTCACCTTCGCGCCTGAAAGCCCCAAGTATCTGAACGCTACGGGCCAACTGCAGGCGTGCCTCGATGTCGTGAAGAAAATGTACGCCGTGAACAAGAGGGCGCCCGCGGAGCAATTTCCGGTGAGTCTTTAACTTAAGACGCACCATGACGCACTTAGGAGTGCAGAAATCATATCTTCTAAGATATCTACCTATTTCATTTAAAAAGAAATTGAAAGATAAAAAGTAATAGTGAATTAGGTACTGGATACAGGCATCTATTTGCGCCTGCCTGAATTATTAATTAAATAAATAAACAAATTCACAGTAATTATGAAAATTGGTGAATTATACATTTTTAATAATAATAATCATACTGAAGCATTGCGATACATTTCATTAAGAATAGCCAAAAGTGGCCTTTTTGGCACTTTGAATTTAAATACTGCAGCAGGTATTATTGTCAAATTAAGTCATTTATCTTCTATACTATAATAAACGAGAAGAATCCGCGATTCTGTACATTGAATATTTTTAACAAAAACTGATAGGGGACGATAAACGAAGAACCAACCACAAAAAAGAGTTTTTAAAAATCTTTTCTGTCGGTCTGTCTGTCTGTCTGTTCGCGATAATCTCCGAATCTACTGAACAAATTGACATGCAGTTTCTACAGGTAGATTAAGCTTAGCCTGGAGCTACATATAGGCTTTGTTTCATTGAAATCGTATTTCGGGAAAAAAAGTTGTTGTATAAAAACCTTTCGCGCGGGTGAAACCGCGGGGCACAGCTAGTACCTAATATTTTCTATTTTCGATTTCTTTTTGGACGAAATATCTTTATATTGACTTCTGGCGCTAGTTTCTCTCCTGTCAGGACCTAAATACCAGACACAAAGTAACTAGAATTTATAATATTGTACAATGTTAGTTATCTAGAAAGAAAATAAGCGCACTATTCAAAAAGTCGTTTTACCCTGATTTGTTTTTTCTAAAATCCACAAATTACGATGGATATAGTCTAAGTATATTTAATAATGTTTACCAATGTAATCAGGTCAAGATGTTGATCAACGAGAATCAAACCTCGTCTTCGGAGAGTAAGACAGGAAAAGTCGGCATCTGGGCCTCAATGCGGGACCAGACAGTTCCCTTGTTCAAGATGCCTCTTCTGCCCTGGATGTTGCTCACTTGCTTTGTACAATTCGGAATATTTGCCTCGTAAGTTTATCTTCATTATAAACTAGCTGTGCCCTACAGTTTCACCCGCTTTAGTTTCGGAATTCCCGCAGGAACTCCAAAGTAGCCTAATTTACTCCTTTTAACATCAGCTAATTAGCAGTGAAAGTCCCGTCAATATCGGTCCAACCGTTTCGAAGATTCACCCGCGTGAGTTTCGGAATTCCCGCAGGAACTACAAATTTCCTTCATATTCTTCTTGATCTCCTTATAATAACAAACACAACAAAAAAGAATTAGCGAAATTGGTCCAGCCGTTCACGCGTAATACCGTGACCAAGTGAATTAAAGATTCATATTACTAGCTGTCCCCCGCGATTTCATCCGCGGTAATTTCAGAGTTCCCGCGGAAGTTGCGGGAAAAAAGTACTCTATGTCCTTCAGTTCCCGAGGGAATTCCGGGATAAAAACTGTCCTATCTTTTAAGTTGGACCATATTATAAATGGTTACAAAATATTATCAAAATCCGTTCAGTACGTGACACGTGATTTATATATATTAAGAAGATATAGACTACCAGTTTTCCCTTGGCTTGGTCATTATATTATCTGTGGCTTGGTCTTTACCAACGCAAATGTGTGGCGTATACCTATCAATTTCCCAAAGGTAGTGAGTAGTGATAGAGGCGTAGATATACTACCGCAAAGAACCCCAACTCCTGCAAACCTGTGACATGAGCCAATCAGAATTTTATAGGAAAAGACAACTACGCTTCATTGCTGGTAGCAATATTTATAATTACAATTTTTTTTTTTTAGAGTTAACGGCTTCTACGTGTGGTTTCCGACAATCTTGAACGCTCTGGCCAATCATGAAGGACAAGATTCGGGCATTTGTGACATTCTAGACGCTACAACAGCACAAAGCGACAATGGAACTGCGGTATGTCGTTAAATGTGTCTTGCACGTTATGTCCATACATAGCGCGGTGATCAAAGGTCCATTTGTATCTACAGACATTGAGCGTGCCCTACACGTTCCGTCGCAGACAATATAATATTCTCCTATACAGTGCGTATTGACTTATTCATATCTATCGTAAGACGGCCGCGCAGACGCCGACGACACGGGCCAATATTCGCGGAATGAATATTTTGTCTCGCGGTTCATTTCTGTAGGCACTAGGTACGTACTAAGTGACTGTGGCTACACGTCGAGCATTCTAGAGCATCGGAACCGTGCAGACGTTATTTTAAAATAAACGGTGTACGTTGGTTTTTTCCGACATTTTTTTCTGGGCACGCGTCTGGCACGCTCAATGTCTGTAGATACAAATGGACCTTAAAACGTGTTATATTTTTGCGGCTATTCAAAAAGTATTTCTTTATAAGCAGAGACTAGGTTATGCAAACACGACACGATTTTATCGCGTGTGTCTTAATAACTTCGTTGTTAATTGGTTGCAGATCGTTTGCGACGACACCATGAATACTGACACCTTCGAACGTTCCATCTACATCGGGCTGGTGTTTTGCTCCATGTACATCATAGTTGGTTTCCTCGTGGACTTCCTGGGCAAGAAGCTGATCCTCATCGTCATCATCGGTGCTTCAGGCATTTGCGGCATCTGCGCCCACGTAGTGCAAAGCCAACAGAGTGGTGTTATACTATTCGCAATCTTCCAAATGTCTGGATCGTGTATCGGCTTGATGAATGCGGTCGCAGTGGGCTTATTCCCCACTAAATATCGGTAGGTATATAGACTATAGAGGTTTTTCGAGCTGGTTTTATGACTGCTAAGGTTCCGCAATTGATTTTTACGAGTATATCGATAATAGTATATTTCATTATAAGTGCGGAAAGCCTGTCATTGCAAAGAGTTCCGACAAATGTCTACCCGAGCCGAGGCGCAGCCGAAGGTGAGGGTTGACAGTCGGAACTAGTTGCAATGACGGTTCCGCACGTGTACTGAACAACTATTTTTAATACAGTTACGAAAAAATTAAGCAATTTAATAAAATATCAAAAAACACAACAAACTCAACTAAGTTCCAACTGTGATCAAGAGATGGCGCTAGTCGTATTAGTAATGCGAAACCTACGTTTCGCAATGCAAAAAGTGTGTCAAAGTCGTGTCGCCATTTTTGACAGTTGGCAAAGAGAACGCACGAGTTCGGGAAAGGTAAACAAAAAGCTCGAGTATGTAATAGCCCACATCCCGAACGCTAAACGTCCCTGCAATACGCCACTTTTTGAGCAACTGTATTAAAAAAAAAATTTTGAAATAATTTTCGTTTTAACTAGGGTGCTATTTTGAAGTTTATGGCGTCTCTAGCCCATGTAGCGCCCGTGTGCAAACATTACCCTAGCGCCCCCTAGTAGATAAGCGCGCGGTCAAAATGGAATGGGTACAAAGCACATCAAATTACTACAAACTGTCAAACCCCAATGGAGCGACGCTCGGCGCCCCTTAGGACCGCTACGCCCGTGTGCAACGCACACCCTGCACCATAGGTAAAGACGCCAAGTTTACCAACGTCTTCGTAGTTTTCATGGATATCGAATACAGACTTCTTGATTAGGTACGCGTATTTTGGACTTAAACTTGAAGACTTCAACGCGTTTTACACGCTATTGTGGTATTTACCTAATATTGTCCTATAGTCTATGGTCCGTATTCCAGAAGGTGACTCAGATCACGTTTCACTTGAGATTAGTTTTAGGCTCAGATCATAACTCAAGCGTATATCTTATTATAGAATGCGTTTTAGGTTCTAATCACTTGAAACTAGTCTTGAGTAGAGATTCTGAACTCTGATTGGTTCTTATTACTTGAAACTAATGTTGAATAGAGATTTTGACCTCTGATTGGTTGACACAATCACAGATAATATAATAATCGGTTCCACGCAGTTTCAACCGCCGGAGTAAATAGTGTTTAGTGATTTTAACCAATTTTACGTACCTACCTAAAACGGGATGGATGAATATAATTGTGGTTATAACGTAAGTAAGTAAATATAGTCAACCGAATTGGATCATTGAACACGGTAATGATTATATTATCTTTGTTAGTTAATGTTACTTCTATGATTAAAACAAAATCAATTTTAATTTTATTTAAATATTTTTTATTGCGTATTACTCTCACTAGAAATGTATAATTAGATTATCGAAAAAGTGACAATTACAGCCTTTCGCTGCTCAAATCAAATAAATTTTCATATCCTTGAAAATGTCCATGTTTCCAAAAGTTCAAAACAATCTCGTTAGATCTATTCTCAAGAGTGGTCTCGACAGGACTTACGTAATCAAAGATCAAATCTTTGCTTGAGTGTAGTTTAATACTCAAGTATCGTTCTAGAATAAGGACATACTCAGCTGATTGTTGATTGATGAATCTCGTTTCAAGTAAGGTTCTAAAATTAAAGCTTTACTTGAAATTAGTTTTAAAACTAGATTCATGACTTGAGTAACCTTTTGGAATACGGGCCTATGTCTTTTTCGATCTAATGAACAGATTTAGTAAAATGTACATTACAAAAATTAAATCATACAATTAATGTGCCTACATCGAAACATAGAGTTACACAGAGAAAATGGAAACCTGTGTTCATCACACAAAGTCCACCCCCACCTGGAATCGAACTCGGAACCCCTTGATTAGCGGGCAGGCATGGTGACTTGGTTTACTGCGCCAATCGGGTCGTCAACGAAAGTTAATTTTCTATGCGCTTTTCTTAGATATTAATTAATTAAATTTTTATTTTACAGAGGGATGGCTATATGTCTGTCCATGATGATGGGGAGGGTGGGCTCTGTGCTGGGCTCCAACCTTATCGGTGTCTTTTTGAAGGTCAACTGCGGCGCTGGTTTTTACATGTTCGGTGGAATTCTTATCTGTGAGTTACTCGCCACTTGCTACTTATACGAACGAACCTACGAACATAGAACATTCATTTATAATGATAAAGTTCTATGCATGTTGCCGAATTCCGGGTCCGGGGTATGAAATCAAAATTCTATTTAGTCCATCAGTTATTATAATGTAGATAGGTCAAAATAATAAACACCATTAGGGGCTCTTGACGTATAACTGTACCAGATCAATGTATTGCCGTGAAAAATAAAAAATACGTGTCCTACAATATTTATTATTAATCTACACGACGGACTAGAAACTAAAATTTTGTCAAATAGCCTGAAACAAATGATTCACGACAAAGTCAAGTTAGCGTTCTCGTGTAAAGAATCGATGACTTGATGCAATTAGCATCGAGAAGTAAACGTTGCAAAACAGCTGGAAACGCAACGTTTGACGACGACTTTTAACTTTTAACTAACGTTTTTGTTTTTGTTCGTGGATGTACAACGTGTTAATGTATTAACCAAAAACCCGATACACCATATTTAAGAAAATAAACAATAATATGATTAAAGTAAAATATATATCGAAAAAATTAATAGTTTAAAAGTTATTAAACCTTAGTTTGGAGGTGACCGATCTACGAAATTTCAAGCGCTACGCCCGCACCTACGCGTCAATGACCGATTCGATTTTTTTGCTACGGGCGGCGTACGCGCCAATTATAATAGGTATTATAAATAATTTAGAAATGGGCTCGTAAAAATGAAATAAATAACTTATATTAAAACATGGTGCGATCGATTCGTAAGTCGTTTCTGAGCAAACTTTCTAGTTTTCTAGTTTTCAGTTAATTCATTAACACGATGTATATAGTTGTATGTTACGCAGTGTGTGTTCAGTGGTATTTAGCATAACAATGACTTTGTTACAGTGTGTGCTCTGTTGTGCTTCACACTCCCCGGGAAGGCGAAGAGCAAAGGCGCCACGAAACAGACTGAGGAGCCGGCTCAGAACGAAACCCACGAGCCGGTATGAACCGGCGGAACTGAAGAGACCATTGGAACAAACTAACGTTTTCTAGTCTTCAACCGATGAGGATACAAAAGCAGATAAACTAAGTTGAGATTTTTCTCAAGTGCTCATATTATCATTAGGTATAATCATATTATCACTTTGATAGTGAAAAAACTAATTAAAAACGCTCTTTATTGTAACCAATGTAAGACAGCAAGTACGTATATAAAATTGTACACTAATCCCTAAGCTTTATAGGATTCGCTGTGGTTTAGTTTAGGAACTTGTCTCTTACATAAATGACTGCTTACGATCAGATTCTCAGTAATTAACTAGCTATAAGTAGGATTTAAAATTAAAAATATAATAAAGAAAACGTATCTATATAAAGGCTTAACAATAAAACATACTAGGTAATATAAATTAATTAACAAAAGCCCAAATAAAAAAAAACCTCAGTTAACTTTTTGATGCCTATACCTATCATATTGGTATCGCCACTATAGCTACTTAACTATCGCATAAAATGAGTGAATTTAATAAATTATAATAAAACGAGTGAGTTTATATAGATTATAGACGAAGAAACAATTTAAATAAGCTCAAGCATTTGTATTGCAAGTACTGGATATTGTTTTTTGTTTTTTGTTATTTTTAACATGAAAACTTATATCTACCTACTATTATACTATCTACCTATAATATTGTAAAATTTACGTATGACTTGTAATACTATTAATATTACCAATAAATAAACTATGAACTATAACTATGAACTATTCCAGAGGGGTAGGCAGAGACTTGCACCTCCATCCGCTACGTTCCTTACGCACTTCCTTCGCCCAGGCCTCATTCGTCCTCATTCATAACCGTACGCGTACATATCCGTAGGTATAGTTACATTAAAACAAACATAGGTACGCGTCGAATTGACAACCTCCTCCTTTTCGGGAAGTCGGTTAAAAATACAGACGAATTGAGAAATTACTCCCTTAACCGACTTGTTTAAATTGGTTCTAAGTTAGCTTTAAGTTGTGAATTGTTATGTTAAGAAACAGTTCAAATTTAAATAACCCTTTATCCAAAACCTTCATCCTTTTTCGCAACATCTTGTTAGCAATGGATGGATACAGGCAAAAGAAAAACAGCAAGATGTAATTAGTATTAAAAAAAAATTAACTAAAAACTACTTGTACCTACATAGATTATTACAGAAAAGTTGAATAAAGACATATTTTTTTATTTTTAACAGTGATATTAATTACTCTTTTATCTATACAACGTGTTAATGAATTAACTGAAAACTAGAAAGTAGTTTACTCAGAATCAACTAGCGAATCGATTGCACTATGTTTTAATATGGGTTATATTTTTTTCATTTTTACTAGCCCATGTCTAAATTATTTATAATACAATGGTTGGCGCGTACGCCGCCCGCAGAAAAAAATTAGAACCGGTAGGCGCTAGCTTAGCGCTTGGGATTTCGTAGATAGGTCACCTCTAAACTATAATGTTGAATAACTTTTAAAGTATAAATTTTTTCTACATAAAATATATTTTAATCATACTATTATTTTTTTTTTTAAATGAGGTGTATCAGGTTTTCAATTAATTCATTAACACGTTGTATATATCCTACCTTATTGAGATTATTATTATTATAATATACTAGCTGTGCCCCGCGGTTTGACCCGCGTGAAAATTTAAATGTTTTTAAATAAAAACTTTTTCCCCTGAAATCCGATTTAAATGAAACTTAGCCTATACGTTGCTCCAGGCTAAGCTTAATACAAGTATACCTACATGTGAAAACTGCATGACAATTCGTTCAGTAGATTCTAAGATTATCGCGAACAGACAGACAGAAAAGAAATTCAAAAACTATTTTGTTCTTGGTTATTCTTCTTTTATCGCCCCCTCTCAATTTTGGTAACAATATTCAATGAACAGAATCGTGGAATGCGGAATATCATAGTATAGATAGATAGATAGATAGCCTAGACTCAGCGAAGTCAGCGAACCAAGGAACTCAACCGCCTTTTCTTATTCCCTGGTACATCCTGACGGAAATTTCGATTTCAGCGGACATTTTTTCCGCCCGCCCTACAGAACGGAAGTGGAAGGTCTTCCGCTTCCGGGAAAACCAGGAAGAGGGCCGGAAAATTTCAGATTTTGTGGGCGGCGGTACCAGGATAGCACAAATTGTAGAAGCCACTTTAAGCAACGTGTCGTTGCCATGACACCGCCTCCCTAAATCGCGCATGCGTTGTCTTATTGATTTTCTCACACCCCTATACTTCGGCTGATAAACAACCCAGATAAATAAAATAATGGATGTGGCAAGTGAGAAAATTAAACAAAATGAAAATTTTTCCTATGGTGACTATAATAAACAATAGAAAATATCAAAACCTTAAAACTACTGCAAAATTATGTGTGGTAAGGATATATGTAGGTAGATAGATAGATACCTACAGACTGGTCGGCAAAATGGAGGGAAAGTCAAATAGACGCCTTAGGTACTTAAACCTACTGAGGAGTATCTATCCAAATCAACCCCGTGTTAAAGAAATATAAAAGTGCCAATAACTTCTAAATATTATCTATCCATCTACAGAAATTATGAAAAGGTAGTTTTTCGTTTTCGTTATAAGTAGGTATTCTTAATCACGAAATCTTAAGTGTTTGTCATAAACCTATACGTATAATAGTATATTGTTATAAGGCGTCTAAATTCTTTGCGCACTTTTCACAAATTTCACAATTACTTCTCCAGCTATCCTCTAAAAACCCTACCCTTATATCTATCTACCAAAATTCTGAAGTGCCATATCCACGGAAACATTTACTTTAGCAGCTACTCAACCGCATTTCTGCTAGTATCCTAAGAATTATGCACTCCCAGTGTCCGAGATGTCGCGGAAACTTGTTTGTAAAGTGCCACACTTCCCTAGCGCCATTATCATAAGTAATTGTTGTTCCCCCATTGAGTTTGTCGCAAAAGAGAAAAACATAAGCATGTAATAACTAATATCTACTGTTCACCGCAACTTCGAATATTCAAAGCTACGTAACCTAATAGGTACCAATATTGCTAGAATGTGTTTAAAACTTACAATTTTAATATAATAATTAATTTTATGTTGGAATAGTACTTACAATTTTATAAATAGTAGCATTGCTTTACATTATAGAATCTCGGTCTGAACTTTGCTTACGCGTACGCTATCAATTTTATTATCATGCATAAAACGAAATATTTAAGAAAAAAGAAGTTTCATAACTCCTTCTTTCACGAACACCTATCCTAAAGGCGTAGAGTGCCCAAAATATTCTTTTCAGACTTTATCGGATCGTTTCTTCGTATCCGGTCGAGTCTCAACCACATAGATCTACTTTCAGTATATTAAGTCACGGTTACCAATGATTCACTTTTCCCATTGATACCACTGAACTTTGATCTATAGGTCCATCGCAAGAAAGCGCAAGAAAGTGACGTCAGTAAGACGTAGTGACCGATCCGCCATTTTACTCAAAACCACTAGGGAGCCAGATGTTGCAAGGTGGTTATCGATTGTGTGAAAGGGTCAAAAAACAGTATGCCGAGTGCCCTCAGAGTAAAATATTGAGACTTGATATTGGTTAGCTGTTTATACTATCATCTATAGTCTATAAAGTATAGTACTATATTATCTGTGTGACTGTGCACCACCAATGACCAATATTTTAATGAAGTAACGTTTGTGAGTTTGTGCCATTGTAGGGGGTAATCTCTGGATCTACTGAACTGCTGCAGGCTAACCTTGAAAATGATTTCAGTCTGATTCCGATTTTGATTTGACTTCGATTTGATTTCACCTCGACGTCATTTTAGTACATACTTTTGAGAAATCCTATTTGGAATCGTGTATAGATGACGTCTATAGATGACCATCTATAGATGACGTCCGAAAAGTCAATAACACGACCCCTACATTGAAATCGAGAAATTCTACAGATAAATTCGATAGAGACGCGGTCAAAAAGCTTCGAAAGTAGCAAAATTTTATTCCGTTTCGATCCTGCGATCTCATTTCGATTGCATCGAGAGTATGACCCTAATTGCGCCAATAGTAGTTTGAAATAGGAAGCCACGTTATTTTGAGTGCCGTAAGCTGTCATAAGCTACATTGTAACCAGGAATTCCCGCAGGAACTTCGTACTTAACGCGGATGAAAAAGATTTCTGGGTTTGGATGTAGAGGAGAGCTACTGAACTACCTGACTACAGTATTTGTAAGTGACAGGACTTTTGTAGCGCTGATACAAAGTTTTTAGTTCGTCGTGTAGATTATTAAAAATTATTAGACACGTATTTTTCCTTTTTTTTACCTAATCAAAAACCAACGGCGATACATTGAGTCGAAATTTCGCGGGACGTAGGTACCTACACTTAATATGTAAGTATTGTAGTTATGACGTCACGAGCCCTAATTAATGCGTTTCAACAAAATATTTCTTCAATAATTTGAATAAGCAAAAAATACGTGTCTCATATTTTTTATTAATCTACAAGACGGACTTAAGTAATAGAATTTTTGATTTTTATATCTCATGTCCACCGACACGGGTGACACCTAATACTGAGCCGGGATGCGTTTAAAAGCGAGACTAATTCCGACCTAATACAATGGATCAGCATTGTTGGGTATTTAATAACTGTAATTGTGTATTGTCTTATCAATGTTAAATACCTGTTAATGTTGAAATAAAGAAATAAAAAATAAAATATCATGTTCTTAAATATAAGCTCAAGATTACTCAAGAATCATTGTTTCATTCGGTGATTCTTTAGAATTACTTACCCCAAAACACTTATAATAATAAATAAATAAATTGAAACCAAAATAATAAAGAAAGCGTGTAAGAACCCAATAATCGCCAGTCCTACTTAAAAGAATACCTAATCATTATACCTACTGTTATCTCAAGTATAATAATCATTAATCAACTTTTATCACTATAATTTGTCATTTCCTTCCGCCACTGCGATATTCATAAAAATAGATTAATATGTCCAGCGTTACATATTATTTTGTTTACCGATTTACCTGTGAATGAATGATTAAGTAGGTAATCTTTTGATATTGTTTTCGTTACAAATGTTACAAATCGATTAAATTCAGACTTTTGCGTCGTGATACGTCCGGATACGTCCGCAACAACTATCGCAAGGAACCATGGGCAAACATTTTATAGTTCTTTTTTTTTGACCAAAACTCCCAAAAACAGTCACTTTTAGTTTTCAGTTTGACTTTTTTATATGTTGCTAGATATATGTGTGATTAAGAGTAGGTATAATTAGGTATATTAGTATAGTATTATACTATCTGTTATAGGATAGATTAGATAGGTTTTGGAAGACTGGGAGGGGGGAATCAAGATCGGAGGGCGCCTCATCAATAACCTTCGATTCGCCGATGACAGCTACTATCGTGGGCACTGACGAAAGAGAGCTGGCGAAACTACTGCGTCGGGTCGAGCTTGTGAGTTATGAGTGCCGAATACGGACTTCGCATCAACCAGGACAAGACGAAGCTGATGTTTGTTGACAGGGCAGGAAAGATGCAAAGAACGCTCGAACTGCGTGACCTGGACACAGTGACCCAATTCGTCTACCTCGGGTCAATGATACCCAACGATGGTGACTGCGAGGCTGAAGTGATTAGGCGAGCTCAGATGGCAAAAGCCGCCATGAAGCTCTTTGAGAAAATATGGAGGAACAGAGGAATCGCTCGAAATACCAAAGTACGGCTGATGAAAGCACTTGTGTTCTCCATATTTATATACGCTTCGGAGACGTGGACGCTAAAAACTCAAATTCGGTCCAGGACCGATGCGTTTGAAATATTGTGCTGGCGCAAAATGTTGTGAATTCCCTGGACTGCGAGAAGGACCAATGCTTCGCTGATCCTGGCTGACTCGAGACTCTCTACGGTGTGTATGAAGCGACTCCTACAGTACTTCGGTCACGTGACCAGACGAGAACCTGACAGCCTGGAGAGATTGTTGTCGAGCACGTGGAGGGCAAGAGGGGCCGCGGAAGATCGCCATCGCGATGGACGGACATGGTGAAAGAGGCCACGAAGTGCAACATCCAGGCATCCATGTGCCAGGCGGAGAATAGGAAGCCTGGAGAGCCCTGGTGAAACGTGTCGTCCAGAGTAGTCATGACCCTCAGCCATGAGGAATCGATTAAGAAGAAGAAGATTAGATGGACTGTCCTTCCCCACCCACCGTATTCACCAGACATTATGCCTTCTGATTTACACCTGTTTCGTTCTCTGTCCCATTATGCATAAGACAAAAAATTAACGGATCAGGAACATCTGAAAACGGAACTCACAAACTTCTCTATTCAATAGCCGAAAGACTTTACAGGGAAGGTATACCAACGCGTTGATGGCAGGTTGTAGAAAACGACGGTGTTTACATAATAATTGATAAAGCCAAAAAATTAAGAGTTATTTTGTATTTTGATATGACGGGCTTTTTAGTTGCCAGCCCAATATAATATTATGTAATATTATTATAATGTTCTTTTGAGCTTTTATTTACTTTCAATTTACTGTCGCTGACTTTCTGACCGTACCCACTTCGCTATCAGATTATACCACTATCAGTATCACGCCTCTTACAAATCTGTCTGTGATAGGAACAATATACTCATGCGTATTTTCCAACGCTCCAATTCCGGTGACTGTAGCCGTTTTTATACTTAAATACTACGTAGGTCGTAACGTTGGTATTACCTGAAATACGTGATTTCATCAAGAATTATTTGCTTCGACGTGCAGATCAATCAAGCAAAACACAAACTTGCATATTAACTTTCTATTCGCTATTCTGGAGCGAGATGATTCTTCACATTACATAAATATTGTACTTTGACTAGGCCATCAAAAGACTTTTTTCTGTAAATTGTTTTTCGCATTTGATTTTTTGGTGTCCTTTGCTACCTGTCTTTTTACCCTTGATAGCTAACAAGTTTGTTGCCGTTGGCTCTTGTGGTTGCTCCTTATTTATTGGATTCCTGACCTCGGTATTACTGTTGAAGCTGTCTTGCGCCATTTTTATTCTTTGTTCACTTTGGACTTCCTTTTGTAAGAATTTTAATATATTCTTTAGCTCCACTTCCATTCTTGGATCATGATCTCCCATTCTTTCCCATGCTATCAGCAGCTCATGGGGAAGAGCAGACTCTACTAATGGAAGTAGGAATGCCGCATGTTTGTCGGTGACACCAAGAGTTTCTAGGGCTCTCAAATTAGCACTCAGTCTATCGAAAAGGGTTGATATCTCTATTTTATCTTTCTGAAGAACTAAAGTCAACAGTTCTCTTACATAGACTTGTATGAGTAGTTCATCCCTGGCGAAGCGTGTTTTAAGGTGTTCGATGCACTTCTCATAATTTTCTTCGCATATAGGGTAACTATTTACTAATGATTCTGCCTCAGAGCCCGGAATCATTGCTTGTATTAAGTACGTGAACTTATCTTCTTTATTTAATTGTCCGTCCACGTGGATTTTTTTAAATTGGCCCCAGAAGGGTAACCAATTTTTTATTTTCCCATCAAATTTTGGAATCTCAATTTTTGGTAATCTTAACCTTGAAGATGACACGTGTTTCGGCTTTTCCTCTTGAACCGTGAACTTGTTTTTCGTCAGCAGCCATCTGCTTTTATATTTGCCGGCTTCTTCGACCTCGTTTTCGTACACTTTTTCGTCGAAGTCTTCGGCGTCGATGATTAATGTTTTTATTTTATCGTCGAGCTTTTGAAGTTCCACATGAAATTCGTCTAACCGCGTTAAATTTACCTTTATTACGGCGGCGGCCTCGTGTTGCAGCTCTCCATCTTGATGTTGTGCTTCCAATGCGTTAGCGATTTTGGTGAATTGTCGCCTGGCGACTGAACGTAGCTTTGTTAATTTCTCAGACTCGGTCGCCATTATTTAAAGGATTCGAGGTGACGTGAATTATCTCGTCTATATATTCGATGAAAAAGGGTTACAGGTTCTTGAAACAAAACACACCGTTCAGCTTTCGCCGTGCAAAGAGAAAGATTTTAATATCTTTTTAAACAGGTTGACAATTTGGTGTTGCCAGGTTTTAAAAAGTTGCCAATTCACAACAATGAGTGTACACTTATGTGGGATGTGGGATATATTATTTGGGATGAGTCTTATCTAGGCGGGTGATGCTATAGACCAGTGGTGCCCAACCGGTAGCTTGCGGGCACTTGGTATACAATACAATAATAACAATCTAAAATTCGCTATGAAAAAAAAATAACGTAAGTGTATATTTAGGTACTTAGGACTTACACTTAGATACAACCCACCCATACAATCAGAAATTGTATATTATGTAGGTATATTTTACTTTTATATACCTACCCATAGGTAGGTACACATTTCTATTAAGTATCTACAGACAGTTATAGGCAATGATATTATACATATAATTGTAGGCCTGTTGTAGGTATTATTTTGTATTACGTATGTATATTATTTACCTACGGCCTAATTTGCTGACCAAAATTTAAGTAATAGGGGGCGCCGCAACGTCGCTTTTCGTGAAACCTTACCTATTTTTGGTGTCGTAACCTCATAGGGGACAAACGGGCAGGTGGGCACACCTGATGGTAAGTGATTACCGCCGCCCATGGACATCTGCATAACCAGAAGGCATGCAGGTGTGTTACTGACCTGGAATGGGAATGGGAACTGGCTTTCAAGTGAGGCTGCCGAAACACATCGTTAAGTGCTTGACGACAGATTTTTAAACTAAAGTGCCTACGTTGGTATTTAGTATGAGTATAATTATTATCATCAATATAATGAATATTAGTGCTAATCACGCATTTTTTTTTAAGTTCTTATCAAAGGATGCGAATCGGTGATAATAGATAACGTTCTAAAATCGACGGTTTTAAGACAAAATGGCTAACAAGCCATTTTTTATACTCGCATAGAATACTGTTAAAAGAGTACCTACTAAAATATTTATAACACGCCAAAAATAGTTTTAATGTTTAACCGCCGCACTCAGAGTCGACTAATTGGCATTTAACTAATTAAGTTACATCTCATTAAATGCCAACTAACATTAATTTACTGAACGTCTCTGATTGCGGCAGTTTTGTTTTAAAAATCTATACTTAACTAAGTAATCATTAAAGTCGACTCTGAGTGCGGCCGTATATGTTTTTGAAAATTTATTATTCTAGCTGCTCCTCGCGATTTCATCCGCGCGAATTTATAGAGACTCCCTCAAAAATTCTAAATTCCTTCCTATCAATAGATTTTCATAATCGGCTTAGTAGTTCCAGAGAATATTATCCACTACATCCCAACTTACATTTACCTCTTTGTAATATTAGTAGGTACAGATATTCGAAAAAGAAAGGTTTTTGTACCTAATTTTTTTTTAAATGTTTATCTTTTTTTCTAGAAATGTTAAATACGTGGGGCAAAAGCTTTTTTAACGTTATCTAAATCGATGATGATACTTTGTTACTTCTACGGGTGATTTTTTATTTGGGTATAAAAATAAAATACATAGGTGCCCTTGATGTAGGTATTTTTTTTTAACGATACCTAATTCTGAAAGAAAGAAAGAAAGATTTATTTAAGCAACATGGGACTCAACACAAATGCAAAAATATTTAATTTACACTTTTCGCTTGTTGGCCATTTTGCCTTTGAGCCGTCGATATTATAAATATAACGTAAAACTAGGCAAATACTTGAAGTTAATGCATAGCAAACTACACTTTCTCATATACAACACTTGTTAGAAAAATTTAAAATAAAATAGTAAAATAGTGAAAACTACGGTATTTGTTTAAATGTTTTATAAACTTTATAATAAAAGATTTTTAGACAGTGTTTAAACCTTTTTGAGACATTCAAATCTTTAGTAAATATAAAATATAGTCGTACCTACTAGTCCTATTTACCTACCTCAACATATCAAATAATCTCTATTTTTATTGGGCATAAAATATAATATATTGACAATGTTCACAAAAGTCGCAGTGTGTAGGAAAACAGAATATAATTACGATGACATATTGGATTATATCGGTGAGTGATCTTATTTCAAATATTATATTATCAATCTGAAAGGCGGAGTGGAAAGGTAATGCGTTTAGCTTTAGGGGAAGTCGCGTTGTTACGAGAAATATATAAAAAATCTGTTATATTTATACTTCTATAGGTACTAATACTAATATTATAAAGAGCAAAAGTTTGTGAATTGTAAGTTTGTGATTGTGACGTTGTAGGGGGTAATCTCTGGATCTACTGTACCTACCGATTTTGAAAATTCTTTCACTTATAGGAAGCCACAGTGATCTTGACTGACATAGGGTACTATTTATCCCGGAATCCTCGCGAGAACTCCGGAGATTGTGAGTTTATGAGGTTGTAGGGGGTAAACTCTGGATCTAATACTGAACCGATTTTAAAAATTCTTTCACTTATAAGAAGCTACAGTGACGCGGCAACTCCGGAGTTTGAGAGGTTGTAATCTATGGATCTACTGAACTTTTTTTCACTTGAGTATAGATAACTAGGAAGCTAAAGTGATCCTGAGTGACATAGGGTAGTTTTTGTTTCGAAATTCCCGCGGAAACTCCGAAATTACCGCTGGTGAAACCGCCGGGGTCAGTGAATGCATAATATATTTCCTGGTCACGCCATAACTAGAGAACGACTTGACCGATCACCATTAAATTAAGGAAGAAGGACATAGTTTCTTTTAATTCCTGACGGAATTCCTAAATTCTAAATAATAAATTGTTTTGCTATAGTAAATATTGTGATATGCGCAGGTTACGGCAAGTACAACTTATGCATGCTGATAACATGCAGCCTGCTCATCCTGGGCATGTACCTGGACATCTTCGGGTTCTCCGTGCTGCTGCCGGCTGTGGCTTGCGACATGGAGCTCACCACTTACCAGCAGGGACTGCTCTCGGCTGTACCACTCGTTGGTGAGGACCACATACTCAACAAAACGATTTATGCTCATCTAACGATAATTAATACATATTAATTATTATGTCAATATGAATAAGAAAGTGCTATTTTTATTTTTAACCGACTTCCCAAAAAGGATGAGGTTCTCAATGCGACGCGTATGTTTTTTTGCACAGTGCACTTCGAGACGTGATTTCCTGATTAATAGACAAGAGAAAGATTCATTGTATATATCTAGGTACTGACATCTTTTTTACCCTAGGTGTGATGCTGTCTTCTTACGGTTGGGGTCTATGTGCAGACACCTTGGGTCGAAGGACTACGCTCCTTATTGCTATGCCAGTCGGGGGTCTCTTAAACCTAGCCGCTGGCTTGGCTCCTACATATGCCAGTTTGGCTGCTTTGAAATTCTTCTCTGCTGCCTTGTAAGTAATATCAATTGTTTTCTCGAAAATAAGCATTTGTAATTAGTATTTTTAGGAACTATAAATACGAGTATGCTTGGCTAAAATATGCATGTGTTTTTAAATAGTTCTATTTATTTCCTCTAGCACTTCATCAGCGAATGCCGCCGCTTTCGTTCTAGTTGGGGAAACTGCTCCAAAGCTTCACAGGAGTCGGTTCATGTTCTTTATGGCTAGTGCAACCATGTTCAGCCAACTGATCATAGCAGGTAAAGTTAGTATATTAATAGTACCTATACGGGTATATTATGTTATTAATTCCACTGAAAACTATAAGTACCTAACTGTTTTTTATGGAACGATCTAATGAAAAAAAAAATTCTAAGACCTAAAGGGATTTTCATCTCGCAATTTGTATTGCTTTAGGTTCTACATTCCAAAATACAAGACTCAGACTTCTTTCTTATGGGATGTTGACTATAAAAATTACAATCTGACAAATTTTCTTGCAGCAATCGCTTTACCTGTCTTCGAGATGTCTTTTCGAGTTGATATTTCCTGGTTGTATGTTGAGTACAGACCATGGCGACTGTTGATGCAGATTATCAGCTTACCGGGAATTATTGGAGTGATCCTGGTGGCATTTTTGCATGAAAGTCCCAAATTTCTCATAAGCAAAGACCTAAAAAAAGATGCTATACAGGTTCTAAGAACTATTTACTGGTGGAACACAGGACAAAAGAAGGACACTTTTCCGGTGAGTTTGGAAAGGCTGTATAGGTACACCAAACCTAAGAAAACATTTAAAACTAGCAGTTCCCCGCGGTTTCACCCGCGTTAATTTCGGAGTTCCCGCGGAAATTCCGGGATAAGAAATAGGTACCATATACAGTATGTCCTTCTCTGTACCCCTCACAACGTATATGTAAACTTTCATGACGATCGGTTGAGCCGTTAAGGCGATAAAGCGTAATAGACAGACAGAGTTTCTTACGCATTTATAGATATATCTGTAGATAATATTAATGGATTACAATTGTTGGATTCTTTACATTTTATTTAAAAATCATTTATTCAAAATCCCTTCTGCTTTTTAACCGACTTCTAAAAAGGAGGAGGTTCTGCATTCGGCTGTATGTATGTTTTTTTTAGAAACTAGAAATAGGTACCTATTCTGTCTTGATTTTATCGAATTAAATTTTTAAACCCAGATGACGTCAGTTTACTTGGACGAAGAACATTCACCCATCGACCCTAACTCATCTGTCCTCTGCAAGATGTGGAACCAGACAGTGCCACTTTTCAAGCCTCCGTTGTTGAAGAACTCTCTTATGCTCTATTATATCCTGCTTTGTGCTTTTATGACGTAAGTTGCAATACCTATAAAATTTGTATTCAAAACCTTACGCGTTGAACTTTTCGATTCAAATTACAACTATAAGTGGTTCTTATGGCATCATCATATTTAAGTTTTAAAAAATTCCTGCTGGGGAACACCGTGTCGCTAATAATATGGGCGGTAGTTCACTCACGCTTTTGAATTGTTTATGATACAGTAAAAGTGTGCATATTTTCCATACTTGCGAAAATTTCTACATTCGAAAGGTCTTAGAGGTTTGGAGTCGGTAACACGTTCTTTTAAAGAACTTGTTAATATTGATGTGTGATCAGTAAAATTGTAATATTAGTTTTTTGATTAGCTTTTAGATATTAATATAATATTGCAGGTCCACCGGCTACACGATGTGGGTCCCTTCCATGATAAACGCGTATTACAGCGGCGATGACGCAACAGACATGACCTTCTGTCAAGTCGCCAGCAAAGTGGCTGGATCTTCTAACAGCACGGTAAGGTTTAATGCCTGATTAAGATTCCAAATGGTAAAATCACTATAAAACTCTCATAATTACGCTTTAAGTATTTCTCAACCACCACCTATCCACGTTCTAAAAAATCTAATACTTGTTCAAACAACGTCAAATTATACCTATTTCACTGTAGGTACCTACACTTTTTACAATTTCATATGAACCATATTATGAGACCTATCATTCTTTCATTTTTGAACTGTGATTTTTGTGCTACTTTCCGTTCAGACACGATGCCTTAAGCAGTGCCTTCTTACTTGTTTTAAAGACTTATTCAACTATTCTGTCCAACGTTTCTGTTATATATATATACTTAGCTGCATCTAACTTTTTAAGAAATTTTATCTGTCGTGAATTAAAGCATAAAGTACCTAATGAATTTTATTTTCCAGATCACCACTGACTGCGATAATGCTATCTCACCAACGGCTTTATACGCTGTTATCATTTATTCTGGTGTCAGCGGCTGTTTGAACATCATCCTGTCTTTCATAGTAGGCCCACTCGGCAAGAAGAAGCTAACACTCGTCATCTTCTCCATCTCCTCCGTCGCCGGAGTGTTACTTCTGTTCATCAGGATACCTATGCTCAGTATATCACTATTCTTCGTGTTCCTCTACGTGGCACTGATTTTGGCGAACATTAATACATATTTAGTAGAATTGAATCCTACGTATTTAAGGTTAGTCAAATCGAATAATATATGAACCTAGAATCTAGAATCTAGATGATATTATAATGATTAGTAGGTAATGAAACTAATTATGTTTGGTGACTACGACCTACCTATGTAATAATTTTTCCTAGTTATTCTTCATTTGTCCGGCTCGAAGGACCATATCCCAAATAACGTTAACAAAAGCCTACAAAAACATTGTTTTTACCAGCATTGTTCCCGAGAAAGAGAAAGATAAATTTAAAAGTATTCGTAGATATAGTTATTGGGTCACATTTAGATCCATGCTGGAGTACCTATAACTGGAATAGTTGATGATAGTACGGGGGAGCCATAACAGTTAACCTTTATTACAGCCTCTAATTTGTGGGTTTCTTTTTCTCCAGGGGTATGGCTACGTGCCTCTCCGTGGTAGTGGCGCGAGGATGCGGCTTCATCAGCGTACAACTAATAGCAGCTCTGCTGGGAAACTACTGCACTCCCATGATCGCTGCGTACATTGTCCTTATTTTGTGTCAGTATTTTTTTATATATTTATTATGATAACGCAACAGAAATTATGTCCCTTAGAAATTCATTAATTATTATATTTGCTGTGGTAGGTAACTATAAATTAATTATTAATACATATTAAATCGTTTAATTAGTTTTTAAAGGCGACTATAGCCGCACTTAGACATATGTTATTATACGCGTTTCTGTATCGAATATTTTTACCAAAAATTGAGAAGGGGTGATAAAAGAAGAGTAGGTACCTAAGTATCCATAAAAAAGTTTTTAAAATTATTTTCTGTGTGTCTGTCTTTTCACGATAATCTCTGAATCTATTGATCGGTTTTTAATGCAGTTTTCACAAGTAGATTTAGCTTAGCCTAGAGCAACATAATATTATAGGTTTTGTTTCATCGAAATCGTGAGTCGGGAAAAAGTTGTTAGGTAGGTAAGTCTTTGATTAAGTATATCAAAAAGCAAGTCAAAAAGCGTTTCAAGCGAGTGAAACCGCGGAGCACAACTAGTTTTGAAATACGCGAACAATTTATTAAATGTTATCATTAGATCACTGATTAGAGAGGGCTATGAATGGGTTAGATTAGCGTAGGTAAATCGTGAAATATAGATCATAGTAGAGAAGTACGTAGTATCTACTCTAGATTACCCACCAATTTAAAAATACCTTTTTTTTCCAGCTGGATTTGCATTATCATTTTTTCTGCCACCCGATATGAAAAAGACTGAAGATGTCGTCGTCAGTGTTAGCGAAAGCAATACACAAACAACCTTCTAAGGATCTGATGATATCCCTATATGATTAGTATAATATACAGAAATTTTATGAAAATGTAAATTATTGTAAATATAACAACTATTAAACACAGTACCTAGTCTAGGTTTAGGTTCCTAATTTAAATTACCAAATATATTAATATTTATGTAAGTACGTATTACTTATCCTAATTATATTATAAATTCGAATGCCAGCTTATTTTTTTTATTTGCATCGAGATATTATATTATCAATGTTAATTTTATTTGTTTGTTTGTTCGCCTGTCTGTCTGTGTGTTGGTCTGTTACCTTTCCAGGCGCGGATCTACGGGGGGCAGTGGGTGTAATTGCCCCCCTGAAGACTAAAGTAGGTAGGTACTTTATTTAGTCAAAGTCAAAGTCATTAGAAAAATCTTCGCGAGCTTGCGTCTGAACCAGTATCTCTAAGTACCTAGTTTGTGGTCTGAACCAAAAAAGTTAAAGCCGTGTGGGCGATCATTTTTAAAACAAAGAAAAATAGATAAGTTCATTTCAGATACCTCTTAATATGAGCCCCTAAATTTTACTATTTGACGACACAAAAATTTTGTAGGGCAACCAAAATTGCCCCCCTCCCCCTCAACTAAATTTTAGATTTAGATTTTACCTACCTTTAATAGGTACTATACTAGCCTCATCTATTAACTATGTAGGTAGGTACTACCTACACGTCAATAAAGGGGTACAGAAAAGGACGTAATATGGTAGGTACTTTTTTTCTTAGAATTATCGCGGGAATAAAATTAAACACTCATACTTAAGTCTAAAACACAGAACAAATAAATTAACTAGAGAGGACATGTGGGCGGGGCAGGTGCGCTACCGTTGCAAAGGAAGTTCGAGCAAATGTTCTAAATTGCCCAAAACCTCTTCTGCTGCCATCCCAAGTACCTATATTTACCATTAGCTGTCCCGTGCGATAATTTCGGAGTTCCCGCGGGAATTTCGGATTACAATATAGACTAGTATGTTACCTACTCAGGGTTATAGTAGCTTTCTAATGGTGAAAGAATTTTTTAAATCGCTCCAGTAGTTTTGAATTAAATCATAACAAACAAACAAAAAATCAAATCTTTCCTCTTAATATTAGTATAGACAATATTCCCAAAACTGAATTTAAAAAACAAAAACATAACCAAAGAGTTTAATATATTTCTTTACGTTAATGGATGTTTTTGTGCGTGATGAATAGTTTTGTGTGCGAAAATCTCCCGGGGACACTGGTTTTTATCTGTTTTCATACTAAACTAAGTTGATCCCTTCTATCTATTATTTTCCGTTCTGTGGTCTAAAACCACTTTTAAGAACCAATCGCATCTCATAGTCACCTATTAAATGTTTCGCGTAGGTAGTGCGGAATAAAATAAAGATAATCCTCACTAATATTATAAATGCGAAAGTGAGTTTGTTTGTTTGTTTGTTACTCTTTCACGCCTTAACGGCTCAAACGATCATCATGAAATTTTGCATGCACGTTGTCAGCGAAGGACAAGGACAAGGTCAATTTCCGGGTGAAACTGCGGAGAATAGCTAGTAATTGATAAACTAAAACTTGATAACATAATACATAGTAGGTATACTTTAATCGAGTTTGAGTTGTGTCTATTATATAGGTGTGTTGTTGTGGTGACAAGCTACCTAAGATCTAAAAAATACTTTAGGTAGGTACTCTTTGGCTGTGTAATAAAAAAATCTCGTACCGAATGCGTGTGTTACAACTTTTCTAGTAATTTTATTACTTAATTATTTAAATTTATGTATTTATAATCAATGATAATAATACTTGTAATAATAATAAGCATAATAATAACTAACCGCAAATCGCAATCGATAGTAAACTACACTAAAGAAGAAAAAGAGTTTGGAAGAGTGAACGTGTCGCCGGTATTTTGTATTCCCTCTGCGAGAAACCGGTACGTGAGAGATAATTCTCTTTGTATGTGACCTGCTCGGGGAGTACTACACACGGTCGGTTTCCGCGTCCGGTTTCGCGATAAGAATTGCTGATCGAAGCACCCGAAGGCTACTAAATGTATGGAATTGATGCCTGCGGCGATCATGATTTGGTAAAGTTATCGGCAACCACCGACTATACTACTTCTTCTTCTTCTTCTTATTTAATAATGGCGTCTATAATTATAATTCTCTTCATCTACTTCTTCAATTATGGCGAAACGCCGTCAATGTTAGATTGTTCCCCAAGTTAAAACATGGCTCTCTTGAAAGTCAGTTTCCTGCTCAGGGTCCAAAATAGATGCTGAAAAGTGACTGAAATAACGAAAAACGTGACATGCGTGTTTTCGATACGGCTTTCACTCGTCAGCAACCCCGACTATACTAATTCCATGCATTAAAATTTAAACTAGACATTGGCGGAATTATGCTGCTGCGGGATAGAAACAAATAAAGAAAAGATATGTCAGATATGTGAATTTGACAGCTGCAATTGTCAAACTTAAACGTCAAAAAAGCCGTTTTCAACTTTTCACTATTTCACATTTTTTTCGTCGAAGTCGGTCGTTGTGTGACGAGAGAAGACAATGTCTGGAACCGGCGATAATTCGAAACCAAGAGTTTTGGTTTTAGGGGGTAACTAACTTATATAACTGTAAATCCAATTAGCAAACCCCATTTCTGTACCCTTAAAAGAGTTTTAAAAAATCCATAAGGACACAGTTCCTTTAAAAAACGTGTTTTTCGAATCTCATAACGGTCTATCTATAAAAAGTGATATTGCTTGCTTATTAGTCATCGCGAGTGTTATATTTCATTGTGTTGCGGTTTCCTGCAGGATGTGGCTTTATCGGGCGGAATTTGGTGGATTATCTCATCACCAACGACCTGGTGAGTGGAGTCCGTGCGGTGGACAAAACTCCGCCCCAGCTGGCGTTCCTCAACGCTGCACATAAGAAGGTCTTTGAAGACCCACGCGTTGAATACAAGAGTGCCAATCTTATTAACGCCAGTAAGTACTCTTCCTTCCTTAAAATCGAATTAAATGAAGCCATAATTGGTGTTTAATTACAAAAGTTTGATTGAATTTATTTCGCCTTGATTAACTTTTTTACTATTTAAAAAATTAACATTTCTAATAAAGTATGACTAATAGTTACAATAAAGGTGTCACCTTCTAAATTCAGTATTTTCAAGAACTAAAACAATAGCAGCTTCTAAGTAAGCAAACATTATCTTTTACCTAATTTAATTGTTAAATCTATAAAAATCCATTAATGAAGTCTTAGATAATGCTGGTTAATTGTATTTCATCAACTTTCTAACACTATTAATTATTGTGTTATATTTGTTTAATTATAAATACCTACACAGGAACTAATTTTATTTTAAACACATAAAAATATAATTGTAATTTTTTTAATATGAACTAGGAATTTATTATACATTTGTAGAGAATTTATTTTAAAGCTTTATTTCTTTTTCGAAAATATTGCTGTTTGCATTATCTTTTCTAATAGGAAAGTAATGGGTACTTACTGAAGTTTTATTATAGGGTTGTTGACTTATAAGTTATGACTTATGCAGTCATGTGATAAGATATCAATATTAGATAACTAACTTCCATGTTGTATCATCTGTTTTATCTGTGAATGTTGCACCAAGCATTATTATACATATTATACATTCTGGGGTCTCTATATTATCTTCTTGTATTGAACAAGGCCACAAAGTATTATTTATTAGTATATAAATTTTTTATATTGAATATTATAGGTACTCATGCAAATACTTTGAACATATTGAACAAATAGCCAGAGCTAGCAATTTTATTGGCATAACATGTAAAATTCCTTCAAAAACTTTTTGTTGTAACATGAGAAAAATTATCCTAAATGTTAGATCAAGTCATATCAAAAATTATATGTATGTTTACTGTTTTATCTATATATATAAAAATGAATCCCTATTTCCCTTGGCCACGCGTGAACGGCTGGACCGATCACCATTAAATTTTGTCAGGGGAAGAACGTAAGATACTTTTTAACCTGGAATTACCAAAGGTGTAACCGCAGGGGACAGCTAGTTATGTATAAATTATACAGTATATTAGTAAATGTTATTCAATAAAACAATAACAGTTATCAATTATTTGTTCTTGTAATATTAATTATAATATTAGTGATATTAACCCTTTAAATTTATACCTAGGAAATTGTGGTATTTCCTAGGTATAAATTTAACCAATTTAAATGTATATCTTCTACTACTACTACTACTACTACTTATTATATTATTATTTATTTATTTAAGCTTATTGCACTACAGGATACAAAAGGCGGACTTAATGCCACAGTGGCATTCTCTACCAGCCAACCTTCACAATTTATTCTATGTTACTAAATTGTTATTCTAGTTCTTTTTCGATTTCCGGGTATGAAATCACAGGGGAGAACTAAAATTAAATAACCTTTTTCAGTTTTAACGGTTAAAAAGATTTCCATTACTTGTAACTTCAAAGCTAATGGTATGGTACTTTCATACTTCACCCTCATTTTCCTCTGCTTAGCAATTAAATTCTAAAAACTTCCTTAGTTCATAGTAGTATTCAAAATCTCAAGAATCTAGACCCATCGGTTTGGTTTGGGCATTGATAAATCAGCCACTCCGGACATGTAATCCTTACTAGTATCATAAATATGAATGTGAGTTTGTGTGTTAAGCTTTTATATCTTAACTACTCAACTGATCATTGTGAAATTTGGCATTCACATTGTCAAGGGTACAGAAAAGTATAGTACATAGGGACACTTCATCCAGAAAAAAATTTGGTACTGTCCCCGAGCATTTCTTACAGTGTACTATATTTTTTATACTTTTGGCTGGAAAATACTATATTGGCCAAAGAAAGAATTAGTTGGCAGCCCTTATTGTACCTATGTGAGGTTGGCAAAAAAAAAATAGAAAAAAATTTGTCCGACTTATAGTATTATTTTTTCCTAGATGTTGCAAATGAAAACAAACATCCACAGAGCCAGATTTCTATATTTTGATGAGAAATTAGTATTTTATATAGGTACATGGATTAGGTATATGTGTTTTAATAACTGAATGCCTCCAGCCAGGCAGCCGTTGTAACACGGTCACAAAACAAAATAACTCTATTCCAAATAACTCTAAAAATAAAATATCCTTAGTGGGTGATAAAAATTCCATGTGATTTTCCGCATATTATAATTTATTGAGGCATGAAATAAATAATTACCGTGAGTAATTAGTTTATGCCATATAACATAGGTACATAATACATAAGTTCATTACTTCATTATTAACAGACAATATGAGACGGACGTTTGTACTCATGGCCAGAGAAAATATATGCTTGGTTACTCTGCTATTGTTTCGGGGGTGTGGTGCGGTGCATATTAAATTTTTCAACACCTGCCATGCTGTGTGATGTGTCTTGTTGTTCCATATTAAGTAAACAAAGTAGGTATTGTAGTAATGTATTTATTAAAAACTAGCTGTGCCCCGCGGTTTCACCCGCAGTAAGTTTGGAGATCCCGCAGGAATTCCGGGAGAAACAGTACCCTATGTCCTTCTCTGTACCCCTGAAAACGTGCATGACAAATTTTATCCAAATCCGTTCAGCCGTTTTTGCGTGATTGAGTAACAAACATCCAAACATCCATACTTTCACATTTATAATATTAGTAGGATTAGTTAGGATCACGGACCTGTATATTACGTATATGTCTGTGGTTAGGATAATAGGGATTAGCTGTGCTGCGTCTCTGCTTATGTGGCATTTGGCGATGCGCCTGCGCCGGTCGTGTAAAAGCCGATGATAAAAGTAAATACTTAGCGTAATCAGCCAAGAAGACGCCATTTGGTATATTGATGTAAAAAAAAAACCTTTTTCCTCATGAATCTTATCTATTGGTGAGAACCGCATGTAAATCCGTTCAGTAGTTTTTGTGTTTATCACGAACAGATAAACGCGGTGGAGGATTTTGTTTTATTATAATATGTACCTATAGTGATAATGTTCTGACGCGACGTGCAGCGTCGTGCGCGGCGGCGCTGGACCCCGGCGAGGGCGCGCCCTGGCGGCTGGTGGTGAACTGTGCGGGGGAGACGCGCATGCGCCAGACGGAGGCGGTGTACTCGGAGGGCATCTACACGCTCAGCTGCAACGTGGCCGAGGAGTGCGCGCGGCTGCGCGTGCCCTGCAGGCTCGTGGAGATATCCAGCGGGTACATGTACAGTAGCAGCAAGGTGAGTGCCGAGTGCCCTTCGTATGAACAATAGGCTATTTGACTAATTTTTTTTTCTTAGTCCGTCTAGTAGATTAATAAAAAATATTGGACACGTATTTTTTCTTTTTTTACGTAATCAAAAAATAACAGAGATACATTGAGTTGAAATTTCGCGTGACGTCACTAACTAGTGCAGTTTGTATGGCGGCTTGTAGCGGTAAGTGACGTCACGAGCCCCCACCCTAAACTTTAATGCGCTTTATCTCTGTGTATTTTCATTTATTGGAAAAATAAAAAAATACGTGTCTAATGATTTTTAATTTTCTAAAAGACGGACTAATTAAAATTTTGATTTTCAAAAGTTGTCAACATCCCTATTTATCTATTGTTATCTATACTTAATATTATAAAGAGGTAAAGTTTGTGTGTTTGTGACGTTGTAGGGGGTAATCTCTGAATCTACTTAACAGATTTTGAAAATTCTTTCACTTATTATACTATACTAGCTGTCCCCCGCGATTTCATCCGCGGTACTTTCGGAGTTCCCGCGGGAATTCCGGAAAAAAGTACTCTATGTCCTTCTTTGTACCCCCGACAGTAGTTTACGGTGATTAGCTGTTCCCGCAATAATTCCGGAGTTCCCGCGGGAATTAAAATAAAATTTACCGAAGTTTATTTTACATTTATACATTTTCTAATTTTATCAATAATAATAATAAATAAAATAATAGGTACCTACCTAATGAGCATTACCACGCGGGAGACTATCGTATCTAACACGATGCGATTCAAAAGTGTGACATGGTGAGCCTGTACGCAATTACACCGGAATCCACTACAGTAAAAACCAAAAAGTTGTCTTTTTATGGCTAAAATTTTTGCCAACCTGTAATCATAGATCATAAGTGTTTTTAGGTTGCTAAAATAGTAATTTTGCCAGTAAATCAGAGAGAAAATAAAAATAGAAAATTAAAAAGGCAAATGAGTCATTTAGAACCCTACACCAGGGATGTTGCGAATATTCGCATCTGCATCCGCAAATGCGGAGCTTCCGCATAGATTTTGACATCAGCATCCGCAATAATCAATGCGGATGTCCATGCGGATGCGAATATACAAGTTTGCGGGGCCGGCGAATGAAAATTAGATAAGTGAAGTTAAAAAAAGAAGCATTCTTAATACTTATTTTCATTAATAAAAATGACAATTTCTTTATCGTTGTTTTAATTCTTCATTCATATATCTTAAACATCCGCGGATGTTAGCCTTCAAATAATTATCCGCATCTGCATTTACATCCGCGGATGTGAAAAATTATTGATTCGTCTGCGCTGTGTATATTGCAGCCGCACAAAGAGGACGGCCCGATAGAGCCGTGGACGGTGGAGGCGCGCATGAAGAGCAGAGTGGAAGAGAAGCTCAAGGAGATGCACGAACTCGATTACACCGTGCTGAGGCCAGCCATAGTATACGGGGTGGGGGATAGGAGGAGTTTGAGTGAGTTGGAGCGGTTTCTATGGTTACCACTATATTGAACATTAGTTTTTGGTGATATTTCATGTTGACGGCTTTTGACAATGTGTAACCGAAATTTCATGATGATGAAAAGCGTAAGCGTAACAAACAAACAAACTCACATTGGCATTTATAATACTACCAGCTGTTCCCCGCGGTTTCACCCGCGTTAGTTTCGGAGAACCCGCGGGTATGCCGAGATAAAAGTACCTACTACCCTATATTTTTTTCTGTACCTACCCTCCGCGTTAATTTCGGAGTTCCTCCATATTGGCGTATGTCATATTAAATTTATACTCGCGGGAGTCGCGGGTGCAAACTTTTAAAAAATTAAGTCTACAGATTTGAAGAGTCGTCTGAGCCAAGTTAGTTATCAGTATTATAGATTTTCGCAAAGAGTATATAACCACTACGGATTTTCGAATCGGTAGCTCAACATCCTGGGGTGGGTACTAGACCAAACTAATGTTGAATAACTTTTAAAGTATAAATTTTTTCGACATAAAATATATTTTAATCATGTTATTGTTAATTTTTTTAAATGGGGTGTATCAGGTTTTCGGTTAATTCATTAACACGTTGTATACGCCTACGCCCCCGCCCCCCAGTGCCGCGGCTGCTGATGGGCGCGATATACAAGCACCTGGGCGAGACGATGAAGCTGCTGTGGACCGCCGACCTGAAGATGAACACGGTGCACGTGCTGGACGTGTGCCGCGCCGCGTGGGCGCTGGGCAGCGGCGGCGCGGCGGCGCGCGGCGTCTGCAACGTGGTGGACGACGCCGACAGCACGCAGGGCAGCCTCGCCGACCTCGTCTCCGAGATATTCGGCATCGACCACGACTACTACGGCACCGCCATATCCACGCTGGCCAAGGTACGGAACGGGACGATACCACAGAGACAATGGGCATGTTGACTAATTTTTATTTTTTAGTCCGTCTCGTAGATTATTAAAAAATATTGGACACGTATTTTTTTCTTTTTTTACGTAATCAAAAAATAACGGCGATATATTGAGTTGAAATTTCGCGTGACGTCACTATTCTGACAGTTTGTATGGCGGTTTTTGCGGTTAGTGACGTCACGACCCCCTCACCCTCAACTTTAATGCGCTTTATCTCTGTATATTTTAATTTATTTGAAAAAGCAAAAAATACGTGTCTATTGTTTTTTTATTTTCTAACTGACGGACTAATTAGAATTATAATTTTTAAAAGTAGTCAACATCCCTATTAAATCAGCTAGAGATGACATGCAGGCGGGGCAGGCGCGTAACTGTTGCAAAGGAAGTTGGAGCTAATGCTCCAGCCTCTAACTTGCCCAAAACTTCTTTTGCTTGTATCCCAAGTATATTTTCCACAATTTTCCCAAAACTGTTAATTTTGAAAACTTTGTGTTCTGGCAGGCTCGCTTGAAAGCCAGTTCCCATCCTGATCCAGGTCGGCAACGCATCTGGTGTTGCAGATGTCCATGAGCGGCGTTAATCACTTTCCGTCCGGTGTGCCGTCTGCCCGTTTGCCCCTTATGACATAAATAATAAATATATCTAAAACTGACATTGAAATTGAATGAACTTTATTTGACACAACACATGAGGAACTACGACATATATTAAACAAAAAAGTAAAAGTATGTACCTACATCAAAAATAAAATAGCCAACCCACCGGCGCGCTGCCCGCAGACGGACATAGCGTCGGTGGCGGAGGAGGCGAACGACAAGCACCTGAGCGCGTGGGCGGACATCTGCCGGCGGTACGCGCTGGCGCACACGCCGCTGGAGCCGTGCGCGGGCGCCGAGCTGCTGCTCAACCGGCAGCTGTGCCTGGACGGCGGCCGCCTGCGCGCGCTGCTGCCGCACGCGCCGCCCCGGCACCCGCGCCCCACCGCCGACCTGCTGCGACAGGTAACGATAAGCACTTCTGATCTTCGTCTTTCTTCTACTTCATCTTTCTTCTTCTTCTTCTTTGTCTTTTTTCTTCTTTGTCTTTCTTCTTCTTCTTTGTCTTTTTCTTCTTATTCGTCTTCTTTGTCTTTTTTTTCAATGTTCTGACGATCGGAATGGTGCAATACTTAGGTCACCATGCCTACCCGCTAATCGAGAGGTACCGGGTCCGATTCCCGGTGGGGGTGGACTTTGTGTGATGAATAAGGGCTTCCATTTTCCAGTCTGGGCGTGTTTATCTATAGTATCATTTTTATATAATAATAAATGTAGGTAGTATATAATATATACCATGTTTTCCACGAGATTGTGAATAGTTATTTAAATAATTAAAAACGTGGCAACAAGCACCTTGAATGGACAGTGGACTGTTATAAAGAATTATTTAAGTTAGTAAGTCTTGTTGTCTTGAAGCCTTGTTGAACGAAACAATCGTATCCTTTTGATTTTTGGGGTCATAAAAATAAGAATGTATTTTTACGTTTACTGGTTTTGTTCCCGACTCAATTCATTACATTTATCAAAAATCTTTAAATGCATTTTTAGTTATTAAAAAAAGGGCAGTAAAATGATATGTTTGTTTCATTATTAATATTGTTATATTATATACATACATTGAAAATATAATTATGTACATGTTTGAAGTACAAACATCTTCCTTTCCACTGGAGCCATTCTGTATATTTGAAATTTGAATTTGTTCCAGGTGCTACAAGACTACGCTGACATGAACCTTTTCCCGAGAGAGCTGTTGCTATGACCGCGCACGTAGGCCTTACCAAGTACTTACATTCAGCTCCCACTCCTGTATACCGTAATAATTAGCTATATATAGTACTCCCCGCGCTTATGAAGCTTGGAGGCCAATTCTAATTTTTTTTTTAAATTAAATTCTCGACAAATCTCGAAAATAAGTATAAATAACCTATTATTGATAACTGATTCTGTTTTGGAAGGAAACTTCTTGAGGCGGGATGACTAAAATTTAGAGGTCCAATTCTGAAGCGTACGAAAGATTTTGCGCAAAAAGTATGAAAAATAGGTAATCGACCAAAGAGAAAAAAGAGAACTTACTGTACGGCGCTTGACTCGAGCCATTTTAAAAAGTCGCTTCTGTTACGCGTTCTTTTTTGAAGTGATACTTCACTTAGCGCGATGAAAGTAACATTTGAAAGTCGAATTAAAGTTTTCTATTTATTGACGCGTTTTTAAACGAAACGTTTCTAACAAAGGGAACATTTTAAATTGTCAAATATTGAATTTAATACTAGTAGGTACCGATTTGCTGAGAATTTTAAGTTTAGGAAGTAAGGAGTTGAATCACCACCAGTGTAATATTATTAATCTAGGTTCGAAACGTAGAGTTTAGTTAGGAGTACCGCTAACACCGGGTACGTAGGTATAGTAAGAATAAATATGAGATTTTTAATAATTTTTAGTGTTAATATAGGCTACTGTTGCTTAAAAATATTTTACATAAGACCTGTCTCATTTTCAGTTGGAACCCCTTCGGTAGTTGGACAATGTATGAAGTCAATTACCTAGGTATAACAAGTAATTTATGGCACCCGATACTGCTCGAAAATATAATGAAACTTATGCTAGATTCTTCTAAGGATCAAAATTCGATGTCTCGCTCGCGTGGTCCAAATTCTTCTTTAGTCAAACTCAAACTCAAACAAATTTATTGAACTCGTTAAGTTACATCAGTCATATCATATCATATTGGTCTATGATCTCATGATCATAGACCAATATGATAGTAGAATAGAATTTAAGCCGCGCCACTTTAACGACCGCAAATGTGAAAGGAAAAACGCCAACCATTTTAAATGTATAGCATAGTGGGCACTAATAGGGCACAGGTCTACCCTAAAGCTGAGTGTGTGTGTGCGATCACGAACCCAAAGCCATTCGGTGGACATTTTAAAACATTTCAATGGAATTTATTATACCTTTTTTATGAGTTAATCGAGTGTCATCCTACTAATATTATAAATGTGAAAGTGTGGATGTTTGTTACTCAATCACGCAAAAACGACTAAACGGATTTGGATGAAATTTGGCATGCACGTTGTACTTTTTACTTAAAGAGGGTTCTTTTTATCCCGGAATTCCCGAGGGAACTCCGAAATTACCGCGAGTGAAACCGCGGGGCACAGCTAGTAATAATAATACTAGCTGTTACCCCACGATATCCCTGTGGGTTAAAAGT